>CM044325.1:17481940-23001940 GCA_024291935.2 Okapia johnstoni
TACTTCTCTAGCCCCCAACAGACCTGTTCTCTGGAGCTGTGCTGTATTTAACACATGACTAGTCCAAATTGAGACATGCTGTTTGTATGAAATTCACACTGGATTTCAAATAGTTGGCATGAAATAAGAGGGCAAAATATTTCATTAATAATTTTTGTATTGATTATATGTTTAAATGGTAATATTTTGGTTCAATAAATTAGTAAATTAAGTTTAACCTATTCTTTGTACCTTTTAAAAAATATGGCTATAGACAATTTAAGATTGCATATGTGTCTCATATTAGATTTCTGTTAAATAGTACTACTCTTGTTGGTCATGTCCTAGTACAGGGGTTGCTAACCAAGAGCCCATGAGCCAAATCTGACTAGTCACCTGTTTTGATATGATCCACACGTTAAGAATTATTTTCACAGCTGATTATTTGCATTTTTTTTGATTATAGGGAACATTTAGCTTTAAACCCCAATTAATTGAAATGTTGTTCCTCTCAAAATAATTTAATTTTTCTCATTAGTCGACCAGTAGTTCAAAACACGATACTCAATTATTCTTATCATTATTATTATATTTTGAATTTCATAAAAAGCTTGTGAAAATGGTTTTTTCTCTTGTTTTTCAAGTTCCTATATTTTATCCTTAATGTTCCTTCTTGGTGTGCAAAGCCTAAAATATTTACTATGTGTCTTTTCACAGAAAAGGTTTGCTAACCATTGGTCCAATAGGAAGCTGATGCAGGCAGCTTTCTGAAGAAGTTAAAGATAGTGGGAATGCTTTGGATTGTGATAGGCAAGGGTTCCAATCTTATTCATTGATCTAATCTCTGAGTCTTAGTTTTCTTCTCTGTAAAATGGCAATAATGATTCCTTTCTGAATTATTTCATAATTAATAAGGTACTGTTAATATAGGTAAGATACAAGAGGGGCTTCCCTGGTCGCTCAGATGATAAAGTGTCTGCCTGCAATGCAGGAGACCCAGGTTCAATCCCTGGGTCAGGAAGAACCCCTGGAGGAGGAAATAGCCACTCCAGTACTCTTGCCTGGAAAATTCCATGGATGGAGGAGCCTGGTGGGCTACAGTCCATGGAATCGCAAAGAGTCGGACACAACTGAGCGACTTCACTTTTCACTTTCACTGTACAAGATGTTTTGTGGGATAGGTAACTCGAGCACTTCCTCTGCCTAGAATGCTCTTCCTTGTCATACCTGACTTGGTGCCTTCTTGCCCATCTTTAGCTCAGATCATTTCTAGTTCAGAGAAGCATTTCTTGCTCTAGCCTCAAGCTTAAGTTAGCTCTCCCAAGAAATCCTGCCTTTTTTTTTTTAATGCTTATCATATTTACTGCTGTTTGTCCCACATCTGTCTGCCATCTAAGATTTTAATATATAGAAGGGAAGTGTCCTGTTAACCACTATTTTATAGTACTAACACAAAATAAGTATTCAATAAATTTCTTTGAGTGATATTGATGCAAAATACTGTACAAATCACACACACACACACACACACACACACACACACACACACACACACAAACTAGAAGAATTCAGAGGGAAGAGATTTGTTTTTTCCACAGAGATTTTAAGGTTTGTGTCTAGAAATTTGGGTCGTGTTTTAGGACATGAAGTTTAAGTATATCGATACTTTATTTATCCCTTCTGCAAACTTGTATTTTCTCATTCATCTTTCTTAAAGATAAATGAGAAATACAGGTAAAACACTAAACACAATACCTGGCACACAGTGAGGCCTCAACAAATTCTCTCTTCTCTAATTGTGGATGATGATGGTGAATCAGAATATTGAACATAAAATAACCAAAGTATCTATGTACCAGATAAAATTGAGAGATCAAAAATTTTGGAGAACAGAAGGGAATCCACTTTAAGCAAATTGCAACACCCAAATTCAAACCACTCTTGGCAACAAAAGTCAACTTTATTTTTTTAATGAACAGGGTTTGAAGTAAAGGACAGTAAAAACTTAGAATCCAAATCAAGTTCTGAAAACCAAAACTAAATTTTGTAATGTCCTGAGTTTATACACTCAGTTCAGTTCAGTCGCTCAGTCATGTCTGACTCTTTGTGACCCCATGGACTGCAGCATGCCAGACCTCCCTGTCCATCGCCAACTCCTGGAGTTTACTCAAACTCATGTCCATTGAGTCGGTGATGCCATCCAGCCATCTCATCCTCTGTCGTCCCCTTCTCCTCCCACCTTCAATCTTTCCCAGCATCAGGGTCTTTTCCAATGAGTCAGTTCTTCATATCAGGTGGCCAAAGTATTGGAGTTTCAGCTTCAGCATCAGTACTTCCAATGAATATTCAGGACTGATCTCCTTTAGGATGGACTCGTTGGATCTCCTTGCAGTCCAAGGTTCTCTCAAGAGTCTTCTCCAACACCACAGTTCAAAAGCATCAATTTTTCAGCACACACTAGTTACAAATTTATACAATGAGTGTCTGTGTGTCAAAATATTTCTGGTCAGAATGACAACTGGCAGTTGTGACTCCCATCCCTTCAGAACACAGGGCTTAACAGCTGGGAAGAAAAAGCCCACAGTAGGATTCATGTAGGCTTTTCTAACAGGAATGGACACTAAGGCTCTAAAGATGACAGAGCTGATAATAAAAGGCAGCCTCAGGGTTTCCTCTTATAAACTTACCTAACCTTGAAATGAAGATCACCCAATACATAATTTTAAAAGGCCAGATTTGGTTGATGAAGACAGATCCACAAGATGGAGTCTTTATCCTCCTTACCAAGCTTTAGGGATTTCTGGAATTTCATTTGAGAATTCTATGTGTTCCATTCCCAGGTCTTCAACTCTATTCAGTTTAACCAGTATTTGTCAAGTATCTACTATATGCTAGGCACTAAGGAAATAGAGTTGAATATAGAGTCAGAGTCTATTTTAGAGGAGCTCAGAGTCTGGTGGAAGAGAATAGTGTGCAAGAGACACCAATTCACTGCATGTATGCTGTAATAGCACCCTGCACATTTACTGTACATCATCAAAGATGGGCTCAGACTGAGAACCAATCAAAGCAGTCTTCCTAATGGAGTTAAACCAGAATAGAGTCAGAGTGTGTGAGTGTGTGCATGTGTGTGTGTGTAAGGAAGGTAGTGGTGGTAAAACCTAGAGTTAAGGCCATCTATTTTTATCCTTGTACCTTTCTTGCATCCTGTGCCCATCCTGTCCAACTCTTTGCGACCCCATGGACTATAACCTGCCAGGCTCATCTGTCCACAGAATTTTCTAGGCAGGAATACTGGAGTGGGTTGCCATTCCTCCTTCAGGGGATCTTCCTGACCCAGGTATTGAACCCACATCTCCTGCATCTCTTGCATTGACAAGTGGATTCTTTCACTACTCCACCTGGGAAGCCCAGAGTGGAAAGTTAGTAAATAGCTAATCATACAAATGTATGAGTTGGTGTGCTAGAGTTATGAATAGACTGCTCTGGCAACACAAAAGGAATGACAGATTGCCTCAGGAAAGGCCACCCGAAGAAAGGTTAGAGAAGACTTTATTAAGCAGAGAAGAGAATTTTCCCCAAATGGTCCGAATTCACTTGTTATCTCAGACTAATTATTTTATCCTCAAGCATGTCCTGGTTTGAACAGTAAATTACGTGGTCACACCCTATAGAGCAGCAGTGTAGTGGAGACTTCTTGCCTTCCAGCAGAATTATCCTCTCTTTTTGAAACTTGGGGGCACTATCTCCCAGCCTGACTTGCTGCTGGAGGTGGCCCTGTGACTAAGTTCTCGTCAGTGGAATCGGAGCAAAAGTGATGTGTTCCCAGCAGCAGAAGAATTGAAGAAGAATGAAAATGAAAAGTTAATGTGCTGCTTTCTGTATCACAAACTTCTCACGTCACAAAACTGACTTGCACTGTGATAAAGGAGAGCTTGAAATCAGGTGTGACACTGAAATTTTGAACAAGGATGACATTTTAAAAGAGACACAGATGTAGAGAACAGACTTTTGGTCTCTGTGGGAGAAGGCGAGGGTGGGATGATTTGAGAGAATAGCACTGAAACATGTATATTACCATATGTGAAATAGATTGCCAGTCCAGGTTCGATGCATGAGACGGCGCTCAGGGTCAGTGCACTGGGACGACCCTGAGGGATGGAATGGGAAGAGAGGTGGGGCGGGGGTTCGGGATGGGGGACACATGTTCACCCATGGCTGATTCATGTAAATGTATGCAAAAACCACTACAATATTGTAAAGTAATTAGCTCCAATTAAATTAATTTACAAAAAAATTTTTTTAATACCTGTAAGTAGTAGGTAGTGATAGATCTGCTTAAGATGTCTTTTTTTTTTAAAGTACTTTCTTTCTTTTTTTTTTTAATTTACATTTATTTATTTGGCTGCATCGAGTCTTAGTTCTGGAGGTATGTGGGATCTAGCTCCATGACCAGGAAATGAACCTGGGTCCCCTGCATTGGGAACTTGGAGTCTTAACCTCTGGACCACCAGGGAAGTCCCTTAAGATGTCTTATAATGGACATTTGATGGCACTGCCATGCAATGAAAAGCAAGTTGCCAGATACTATGGCTGCTGCTGCTGCTAAGTCGCTTCAGTCGTGTCCGACTCTATGCGACCCCATAGACGGCAGCCCATCAGGCTCCGCCGTCCCTGGGATTCTCCAGGCAAGAATACTGGAGTGGGTTACCATTTCCTTCTCCAGTGCATGAAAGGGAAAAGTGAAAGTGAAGTCGCTCAGTCAGTCGTGTCCGACTCTTAGCGACCCCATGGACTGTAGCCTACCAGGCTTCTCCGTCCATGGGATTTTCCAGGCAAGAGTACTGGAGTAGGATGCCATTGCCTTCTCCACAGATACTATGGAGGTAATACCATTTCTGTAAACATAAAATCCATATATTTTGCATGTACTTATATTTCTATATATATGCTTAGGAAAAGATCCAAACTGTTAAATACAGAGCAGTTAACAGTACCTCTGAGTACTCTTTAGTTGCACTAATCAACTGTATTAGAATGCATTAATAGAAATTTTCAGAATGGAAAAGTAACTTTGAGTGTTAATTTGATAATCCTAGAGATGAAGGGAATGTTAGGTAAGGAATTAGACACAAGTTACTTTAACATGTTTGATGATAGCTGATATTAGTCACTGAATCTTAATTTAGTTTTTTGTATGTGCCTGAAATAAAAGTCTCCTGAAGTTTCCAAATGTAATTTATTTTCTTATTGATGTCATATAACGTCAATTTATATAAATAGAATTCTGATTTTTACCTCTGAGCTTTCATAATTAAATGCTCTAGTATGAAGGAAAAGTTTGCCAATCTGTCTGTTACTATCTAGCTGTTCCTTCCATTTTAAAATCATATTTTCTGATGTATCCAAGATGTAATTAAAATCCATGGGGAGAGGAGTCAGACATGCCTGGATTTAAATTTCAGTTCTTTAATTTTTTTGTTTTTACTTTGTGTTATAAGCAAGTTACTTTATCTCTTTAAGCATCAATTACAGGAGTTCTCAAAGCTCTTTTGAGGATTAAATGCCACAGTGCATCCCCAGTGCCCAGAATGACAGAGTAGACATGAGAATCCCACCCTTATCTCTACCCAGTCTTTGCTCTCATCTCAGTTCACTTTTAAGAAGCAGTAATTATGGTTTAATGCAGTTATTAAATAAGAATTCATAAACCTTCCATTGCCCTGCATTAATTTACACTACCCAGCCTCTCAAAAAAGTTTTAGCAGGCCGTTGGTAATTTGAAAGCAAAGGCGTTAATAGTATTTTATCTCTTTTGTCTCTTTTGTAAATTTCTTGTTTTCTTCTGAATTATATTTCATCTTGTAAAGATTGAAGTAAAATGAGGGAAAAGATAATCATGTTGGAACAAATGTGGACAGAGGACAGATTTTAAAAATTAATAGTAACTCATACATATTGGTAGTAATAGGAAAATAAAGCAGTATTAAAAAGAGCCTGTTTTTTAATTATAAGATTTATCATGCTGATGTATTAATATTGCAGAAAATTTAGTTTGTAGATATAAGCTAATGAAAATAAAAAAAAAAAGAGCTACACCACCCAAAGTCTCACCTTTTGAGTAGCTATTCTCAATATTTTAGTGCATATACTTCTCATATGCTGATATATATTTAAAATCTTATTTACTTTTTGAGACCACATTTTTTCAGTTACTATGTTGTTACCTTTTCCCATTATTCAATATTCCATAACATTATTTTAAATGGATGATGATATTCTAGTCAAAAGTTTTATTTTACTAATATTCTTAATTTTGAACATTTATGTGTGCAATTTTTTTTTACTATTGCAAAGCAATGTTTTGTCATCATTTTAGTCAATTTTCTGGTGCATATCCATGATTATTTTTTATTGAAAAATTCTTTGAAGTGGAATGTTTAGATAAAAAGTTGTGTACATTTTAAAGATTTGGTATACATTGCTAAATTTTCCTTTAGTAAGCTATAACATGTATGCTTTCATTGGCAATACTTGAAAGCACCGATTTCCCTGTATTCATTGTTCCTTGAATTCACTAATCCTTATCAGTAGAAAATTTTTTTGACTGGTCAGTCGGTAAGTTAAACACATCATCTCATTATTTTAGTTTGAATTATTTTATTAATAGTAATATTTAACTTTTTGTGCTTGTTTTATTTGGCCCTTGTATTTCTTTTATGAACTGTGTATTTGTTTCTTTTGCTCCTATTTTCCTTGGTGTTTATTTTTTCTTGATTTTTTAATCTACCTAAAGTGTTCTTTAAAAGGAGAAGGGGACAGCAGAGTATGAGATGGTTAGATAGCATCACTGACTCAATGGACATGAGTTTGTGCAAACTCTGGGAGACAGTGAAGGATAGAGAAGCCTTGCGTGCTGCAGTTCATGGGGTAGCAGAGTCAGATATGACTTCACAGCTGAACAACAACAAAGTGTTCTTTACATATTAAGTATATGAATCTATTTCATGTTGCAAATGTTTTCTCAGTATGTGTTACTTTTTAATTTTATTAAATTTCCTTTTTAAGATACAGAAGTTTAAGACTTTCATTTAGTTAAATCTATCAGTGTTAGATTTAGAATTTTTCAAACTCTACATATTCAACTATATTATGTTCTAACATTTTTATGTTTAAATCTTTAAGTCACTAAAAGTGTTAAAAGTAAAAAACAAAATAGATCCAACATATTGTTCTAAGGTGTTTGTTAGTTGGTCATTCTAATTCTACCTGGAAAATCCACCCTTTCTTTGCTGAATTGAAATATGGGCCACAGCCTCTTATCTGAACTTTCTGGGACTAGATATATTTCACAATTTGTTATGTTTTGGATTTTAGAAAAGTAATGTAGTACATAGACCATATATTATATAACAACTGTAGTAGGATCTAAAACAGTTCCCTGTAATAAAGTACTTCAGTATTTTCACAGTAAAACATTCACACTAAGATAAGTAAAGTCTATAAATTAGTCCTTACTAGGTTTTGTTGCCAATAAGTTCTAAAACAACATTCAGTTTTCAGAAATTTTTGAATTTTGGAATTGTGCCTAAGACATATTAGACTTGTATCATATTTAACATGTAATAAAGCCCTAAGTATAGAAGTTGTGTCTATTTCAGCCTGATAATTAGTTCCATTATGTCTTATGCTACACAGTGTGATATACTGCTTTAGTGATTTTTGTTTTAATCTATGTTTTAATATTAGTTTTACTGTCTTATTTTTTACCCCCGAATTTCTTGGTCATGTGTTTTAGGTATATTATAGAATTTTTTCCTCAATAAGACAAATTACATGGAGAATTATAGATTAATTTGGGGGAAGCATAGCAGACAGGGTTGAGCTGTGTTGACAGTGGACAGAGCTGTGCTTTCTGTGTCTGGGTGCTGAGTCACTTTTGTATGCACTCTTGAATAAATGTTTAGTGGTCCATCTTCAACTTTCAAGACCAACTTGAAAATTGCTGGTCTTGACACATTTCTGAAAGTATATCTGGCTGGACCCCTGAGGTGCTCTCATGGTTATTAATACTATCTACAGTATTAGCATCTTAGAGCCTCCTAGCAGCCATGCTACAAAGAAAACCATTAATTGTGATTTAACCTAGTGTTAAAGAAAATCATTTGACTACAAAATCCCTATATCACAGTATCCAGCACATAGTTTAGGAAATAGTTGTCTGATGGAAGTAAAAGTACTTAGAATTTGAGGATTTTCATCCATCCCTAATCTGTCACAGGTGTTTATTGAATGTCCGCTATCTTCCTGTTATGGCTTTGTTTACTGGAGGATATAAAAGAATTGCAAGACATGGTACCTTACCTCAGGAACAAACGCAATGAAAACAGCCAGGGAAATGCTGACTGTGGAGCTACAATTCTCAATGGACTGTTAGCCCTCTGAAGGTGCAGAGGCATCTAATTGATATTTGTATTACTGGAACCAGTACAGTGCACTGTTTATAGTAGCACTGCCATTCAGTAAATATATTAGATAGAAGAATGAAAAGGGAGAGAGGAGGCGGCACTGTCTTCAGGACACGGCAGTATATTTTGGCTCATACATGCATATGAGATGAGGACAAAGCCAGAGTGAGCTTTACAAATAAGACTGAAGCAAAGCTGGGTGACAAAGGATTACTGGGGACATTTCCCTCATCACTCTGGGAAGTAATGATTGAAAATAGGCTTATTGCACATGTAAGGCATATCACAGAGGATGAGATGGCTGAAGACGAGATGGTTAGATAGCATCACTGACTCAGTGGACATGAACTTGAGCAAACTTGGGGAGATAGTGGAGGACACTGAAGCCTGGCAGGCTGCAGTCCATAGAGTCGCAGAGTCAGATTCGACTTAGCGACCGAGCAACAGCAAGGCATATCATGCCCAGCCTAACCCATGTTCAGACACTGTTTCTTACTGATAGAGGTCCATCTGGCTTACCCTGTTTGGACCCCAGAATCCTAACTACGGTTCTCAAGGAGTTCTCTGATTCAGATAGCTACTTTAGTGGGTGAGAGAAAAATGTGGCTCATTACTTCATGTAAAAACTGAGAAATATTCTAGTGTGGAAAATGACGCAGGGCTGGTCTAATTAAGCAGCCTGCCAGACATGCTTCTCAGCTGAACTCTGTTCCTTGGCTCAGTCGATAGACTGACTCTCTCACACGCGTGTACGCGCTTTGTGTGTAAAATAACTAAACGACTGAGGTATATTCTGACACGTATCACTTTGTTACTGAGCTCTTACCCACCGAATCTGGGGTGGGGGGTGGAGGAAATAACTGTCCAATTCAGTTCAAAGCTTAGTCTGAGCAGATCATTTAAATAGTTATTTTAGATCATTATTTCTCCCAAATAGACTCTCCTGTGTTCTCTTGGTTTCCTTTAGGTAGTATTTGGAAAAAGAGGTGTGGCTTTCATATCCTTAAGGCACTGGGAGAAGGGGCCCCTGGCCTCATGCTGGCCCACTGGAATCACTGGTTAGCATGGCAGCTGCCTGCCATGGTCTTGTCCCTTGTCCACCTGGTTGCTCTTCTGCCTTCAGTGTGTGAACTTAGTCTCTTCTCTTGACTCGGGCACTTTCTCTGGTGGTGCTTCCTGGCTGATACAATCTGAACCTGACTTCTGTGATATTAGAGATGGCCCTCAAAGGTCTGACTGAGACACCCATCTGGCCCTGGCTTGAGTGGTTTGTGGGGCAGCTCTCACTACAGCCACTCTCCTCACCATGCTGAGAGCCTGTGGCAGACTTCACTGAACCAATTCCATGTCACACGACACAGAAACCAAAGGTAGTTCCGGAAAGGTAAACCCAAGCCACACCCTAAAAATGGAGAATTTAGGACCTAATCCTTCTGGCTACTTTTCTGCTTCTCTCTCTGAGACTTCTTCTAGCTTTCCCTCTAGGACAGAATGAAGTAGGCTTTTATTTTGTTCTTACATTATATCTTTCTTATTTCTGATTCCAGCAAAGGCTTAATAACAGTCAGTCATTACTGCTAATCTATAAGAGAGAGTTTATAGGCTGAGTCATCTAAATTTAGCTGTTTATATGGTTAATTGGGGGTGGAGGGTAAAGAGTTTTCTTGAGAGGCACATCTTTCAAGGCAACGGTCTTTTTTTTTTTTTTTAAGGCAACAGTCTTATATGCAAGAGTATTGTTTTGTTGCACATTTCTGTTGTACATGACAAAAGCAATGTTATTGTGACAAATCCTAAGGATGCCTGGAATGGTTTGGACAGTCACTTTCTTGGGAAAGCCAAAATGAAAAAGATAATTTTTAAACCGTTTCTCTAGTTACATTAGCCATTATAATACCTGAAGGACATATTATTAAGACTTTTGAGTGGGATAATTTTAGTTACTAGGAATAGAGACTCATTCAGATGGTCTAAAGTAATGGGGCATTTATTGTGAGGACATATATGACATATCTGTTAGAGTTTATTGGTTACAATCAATGGGGTCTGGCTTAGGCTAACCTAGGCAAAAGAAGAATTTAATGGGGTGGCAGGTAGTAGCAAGTGGGATTCAAGGGAAGACCAAAGAAAGGGGCTATAGAAAGAACTGAAACAACTCAGGACATCTGGATTTAAGGGACAAACTCTTGAGCATGCTATTAATGGGACAGATTCTCTCCAGCTGTTTACATCTCTGTGTGATTTCCGTCATGACTGTGTATCTCTGAAGAGAGAGGATGATTGGTCTGGGAGAGTCAGGGGTCTACCCGTTGGCCAAAGTAGCACAGTCCCTCCAAAACTTCACATGATAGTGGAAAAAATGGAGAATCAGTCTGAGAGGGCAAGCTGAGATGAATTTAGGCAAGTGGCTTTCCTAAGGGCTTCTGCGATAGCTCAGTTGGTAAAGAATCTGCCTTTGCTTTGCAGCAGGGAGACCCCGGATCAATTCCTGGGTTTCCTAATTAGACTTTCCAAATTGTGACAGAATGTCTAGCAGAAAGTTTATAATCTGGCTACTAAGTCAGCACTAACTCAGCATCACTTTCCCCACAGAATGTGGAAGAGCTAAAATTGTTTTATGATTACTTAAAAAAAAAGTAAGAAGATTTTTAAAGAGGTTTGTTTCTTTAATTAAGTGTTAAATATATTGAAGGTAAGCACAGAAAATTCTCTTTTATATCCCTTTAGACAAACTATAAATATTTAAAAAATATTTCTGTTTTAAAATGGTTGTAAAGTATTTCTTGTTTTTAAATATTATGAAAATTTCTTTCATAAATTATCTTTTAAACTGACTTCAAGAAGCTGCAGACTCTGGTAACAGTAGCTTTTATTTTTTTCCTCAAAGAATTGGCAAGGATGGGAGAGGAATCCCTGGCTTTGGAAGGCCTGGACTGTATAAACCATCTTGATTGCCAAACGTCTCAGAACTAATTATATATGGCAGAGCCAGAATTCACAGCCAGTTTTGAATTAGAAGTTCTGCTCCTTCCCCAAGTCTAAAAGTGGCACTCTTGAATTTTTTTGTAGAAGGGATTTAAGTAGGATAACTGGGTTAGCAGTGGGAGCTAGGTCAGGACTTTCTTAAGGGAATCTCTTAAGACTGGAACTAAGTATATATATAGCTTGGGAGGATGGGGCTGAACCAAGGCAAAGCTAAGCACTAAGTCCTTAATTATGCTCTCACTATAGGACCAGCGCCTACTTTATAGTTAAATTCAGAAATAGATTAGGTATGGGTTGCACTAACCATCTAGTCCTTGTTGTCATTCCTTCCAGTCAGACCATTGCCAAGGCCAACTCACTTGGATCAGCTCTGCCCTTTCTCTCCGCTTATGCTTTAAGGCTCAGCCTTCTCTCCTTCCCCTTCCAAAGTCATGTCAAACCAATCAGTAATTGTATTTGGAACAAATTTTGTCATGTAATTAATTACTAGTTAGTAATTAATGTGAGTTAATAATATTGCCCTATATTATCACTTCTTTACCTAGTTAGACACTACCCATCATTTGTGACTTTCTGTCTTCTCCAACCATTCCATCCTCCAATAATATTTTTCTTTTATTTTTATAGATTTATTGTTTGTACCTTCCACTGTATACTGTTTCTCACTTTCTATTTTTTATCTCAACCATGTTGCACTTTGCTTATTTGCACCTAGGTAAATGTCTAGTACAGTGTGTGAGAGCATGTTATATGATTTAATGTTGTGATTTTCTAAATTGGTGAAGTGATTTGGAATCATCTAGATTCAGTTCTAGGTTCCAACTATCTCCTTGCCTACAACTCCAACTTTAATTAAGAGCTAAGTTTTTTTTAAAGATTTCAGAGACCACCCCTCCTTGCCCCACCATGAAGATCATTTATTAAACAGACTAGGTATATTTTTCATTTGCCAGGCCTAATTATAAACCTTCAATCCTGGTTCTGGTACTTCTTCACAGTCCCTACCTTTATTTTGAATAAATAGTAAATTTTTAATAAACATTAAGATGAAATAAATAGTATAATATTTATATCTTATGAATTTTTAGATTTAGTTCAACTCTAAAGGATATTTAAGTTCATTTTAAGTCAAAAATAATTCAGATTTCTCTAACATTATAAGTATTAAGCACATAAAATCATTTCTTAAAGAAATTAACACACAAACAGAAACTTAAAAAACCCCACGAGTGTTCCATGAATTACCTTTAATATTTATGGCAGGAACAGATAGCATTTATTTGACATATTGACCTGTTTACCAACTTCATTTTTTACATCTGAACTTTTCAAACTATTGCTTATATTTTGGTTTCATCTTTTTTTGGCAGGTAGTGAACCAAAAATAGCAGCCTGGTCCAATTTAAAATGATACAGGCTCATTATCGTTTGATTACTTTACCAATTTTTGTGTGTGTGGCCACTCTTATCAATTACACTAATGCATTTCTAGACACAAATTATTTAGGTTGACAGAATTCAGAGTTTTTCCTGGACATACATGACACCACATAGTGGCTTCCCCCACCCTCTTAGCAGCCACCTTCTGTTCCCATACATAAATGGCAGCCAGCAATGGCTGGAAACAAAGAACTCCCTCCCAGTCTCTGAATACAGTGACATTCATTCTGGGAGAAGCAGGGGCAGCTTTTTGAAAGCCGACTTCTTCAGCTCAACAATAACACACAATGAGTTATTGACTTGTTTATATACGGAGCTCTTTTCAGTAACTAACTCTGACTCCCACAGTCTGGACAAATGATTGATTTCGTGGTTAGAAAAAGAGAAAGCTCTTGCGCTAAACTCTGTAGTGCAAACTACTTCTTCCCCATTTGTTCCCTAACTGAATAGGACCTTATTAAAATGCACTTTCCAAAAAAATACCTGCAGCTGGTCTTTATAACCATGTTTTGTATATATAAATAAGTAATTTGTCCCAGTCCTTTGTATATTAACAGACCATTGGAAAACTTGTCAATATATATGAAGGCTGATTGTCCTGTTTTTTATGCTAAACTGTATTGCCTATTGATCTGCATGTAAAATATGGATCAAATAATTTATTAATATATCGGTATTTACTGATAAAAAATAAATTTTTGATAGAAAGATAGATTCGGTTTTCTTCTTGGGTTCAACACATATCACATGCTTCACATTTAAATCATTATCTGTTCTTCTGGAGAACATAGAGAAAACTACATCAGAACTACAGTCCAAGCGCTGATAGGTTGACTGGATAAATAAGCTCTTCTCTTTTTGGCTAGTACCTATCTGGAATGTCAATATGAATTACATAGAACATACCAGGTTGCTTGATTACTGTACCATTTATAAGGACATTAATAAATGGACTATGGAATTTACTTTAGAGTTATTTGTTCCTATAAAATAAATTTTATTTTATCTATCATGTTAAATTTTTACACAGTATTATGGTTTTCATAAATACACCTTAAAATATTTTGCTTGTGTGTGTATGCTGAGTCATGTCCGACTCTATGTGACCCAAGGATTTTAGCCCCCAGGTTCCTTTGTCCGTGGAGTTTTCCAGAAAAGTATACTGGAGTGGGTTGCCATTTCCTCCTCCAGGGGATATTCCCGACCCAGGGATGGAACCCAGGTCTCTTGATTTCCTGCATTGGCAGACAGATTCTTTACCACTGAGTCACCTGGGTTGGGGAAGTTAGAAGAAAATAGCACATGGTTTATATAAAGTTATCCACAGCTAAAAAAGAAAATGGGAAAGAATAGCCATATAATGTTAATGATATACATAAGATGAGATAGCTGCTGTTCTATATGTATTTCTCCAGCAGGAGGTCTTGGGCCTGTTTTCCTTTCTAGGATGTCCATAGCAGAACTTTTCTGAGCCGGCACCTGTTTGAAGAATTCCTCAAAATTATTAGTACTTTCTATTATGGTCACAAAGTGCCATATGTTTTCTATAAAACTATTTGTTGCTCATCTATGAGCTTTTAAGGCTTTATAGAAAGTAGAATATCTGCTACCTTTGCATTATTACAGTCCATGGAATTCTCTAGGCCAGAATACTGGAGCGGGTAGCCTTTCCCTTCTCCAGGGGATCTTTCCAACCTAAGGACCGAACCCAGGTCTCTTGCGTTGCAGGCGGATTCTTTACCAACTGAGCTATCAGGGGAGCCCTAGCATTAATAGTTTTATGTAGAATATAGTTTAAAAGGTAACCACCACTAGAAATCATTTCATTGGAATCTGTTGTTTCAGGTGTATTTTTGGATTTCTTTTCTTAATTCATAGACAGATTGTTTGTGGGGAATTTCCTCCTTTTTAATCTTGTTTCTCTAACCAGATCATTGTCTTTAATCATTTTGTTCACTTCTCTTTGACAGAGCCATCATGTTCCTTGTTTCTTCCATATCTGCTACTGTCTTTGACTAGTCTCTGACTGTTCTTTTCTGGTTACCATTAATATTGAATGAGCCAACTTCAACCTAGTTTTGGAAAGCCAGTGTTTGTTACTTACACCCTTTTAAAATCTTAGCGGCAAACTCTGATGAAAATGGTGAATTAAACCTTCATATTTAACTTGTTAAGTGTTGATGTGTATACCAAATAATCGTGGGTATTTTCTCACTTTAAAAAAAAGGCCATGAAATATTTAGAAAATGGTGACTTGATTTTCTACTCCTCTGTTTGGTAGAGATTTGACTTTTCATAGTTTTATACACGTTGTAGCCATCTTTCCTTTTTTTTTAAATTGAGAGATATATTGAAAAGTGATCGCCACAATGTCTAGTTAACCTTCCTCATAGTTACAGATTTTTTTCCTGTGATGAGAACTTTTGAGATCTATTCTCTTAGCAACTTTCATATGTAATATGCTGTTATTATTTATAGTCACTATGCTGTATATTACATCCTCATGACTTATTTTATAACTTAAAGTTTGTACCTTTTGACTTCCTTCATCCATTTTGCCCACCCTTCAACCCCCTTCCCGCCTCTGGCAACCACCAATGTTCTCTTGTATCTATGAGCTTTTTTTTTTTTTTTTTTTAAGATTCCATATGTAAGTGAGATCATTCATTTGCTATTTATCTTTTGCCATCTGACTTATTTCACTTAGGGTAATGCCCTCAAGGTTCATCCTTCCCGTTTGTTTTTCATTTTTAATTTGAAGTTTCTACCTCTTTATACATGAAAATTAGCCTCAGAAATTTCAAGTCCATTGACAGAAAATTATTTCATGTATGTTAGAGAAGAACAGTAAATCAAAAGCATCCAGTTTTGTCTTAATGCAGAAGCAGAATGTCCTCCTCTGACGCGACAGAAGAATCTTGCTATTGTTATTGTGTCTGGAATTTGAGGAAGAGATGCTATTAGAAAATACATTCTCTTAATTTGACTTTTTAGTTACAATAATTTTCTCTAGATGATTATGTTAAGATATTTCTCTTTTAGAATGTCTGATCTCTTTTCAGAAAAAGCCCCATGTATGTATCTTTGTATTTTGTTGACAGTTTATTTCTCACTATCATACTGGATTCTCTGTTTGGTACTATGCTTGTGATGCTTTTCAGTAACATTAATAAGATTTTTCCCTCAGGTTATGTAGATTAGGATAGTGCTATAAATTGAATGTAAGAATGAGGTGATTTTTTTCAACTGTAGTGGTTTTAGAGGTAAAGAATTCCTACTTTTTAAAGAGTTACTTGAAAGCAGCTCTAAATGTCATGGCCCTAGGAGACCTCATTAGAATTGGACTTACTGCTGTGCCACCAAGGAGTTTCCTAGCTCTGTTTTTATTTTGTCTTGCTTCCCTTCAAAAAATATTTGTTCTGAATGTTTTTATATTTGGAAATTAATTTTTTAAAGAAAAGATGATCTTGGTGACAGTTTACACATAGGCTTCCATATGTGGAAATTGAGTTTGATATTTGACTTTTTATAATATTACGTTTTCTGTATTACTTTAGCACAGGAGAATATATATTCCTTTGGGAGACTGATTCTAAGAACAGTCTCACATGATGGTATTTTACCATTTTTATTGAGATATAATTAACATGTGACCCCTGTGTAAGTTTACGGTGAATAGCATGATGACTTGAACTTCATACATTGTGAAATGATTACCACAGTAAGTTTAAACATCCATCATTTCATATAGTTTAAATTTTTTTCCTTGTGAACTCTTAGGACCTACTATCAACTAACTTTGAAATGTACCATGTTGTATCATAACTGTAGTTATCGTGTATCTCACATGATTTTTTTGTTTTAAACTTGTTTTCAGTGGTTCTCAATCTAGGAAGGGGAATGGCAAACATTGCCTGCTGTCCAAATTCAGCCTGCCACTTGTTTGTTTTTTGAAGTTTTATTGGAACCTAGCCACACTCATTTGTTTATTTATTATGTATTTCATGCTACATTCCCTGGTGCTCAGATAGTAAATAATCTGCCTGCAATGTGAGAGACCCAGGTTTGATCCCTGGGTTGGGAAGATCCCCTGGAGAAGGAAATGGCAACCCACTACACTATTCTTGCCTGAAGAATTCCACGGACAGAGGAGCCTGGTGGGCTACAGTCCATGGGGTCTCAAAGAGCCAGTACGACTGAGCAACTTTCACTCACTCACTCATTTCATGCTACATGAGCAGAGTTGAGTAACTGCAAAAGAGACTTGTCTGTTTCCCTTTCCCCAGAACCTAAATATTTCTTATGGAAATGTTTGTCAATTCTTGATCTAGGGTGATCCTCAGGATCACCTCAGGATTCCTTAGGTTTTTCCCTTCTACCAAAACAGATTCTCTGATATACTGAGCTGTGTCACATTATCAGTGGAGGAAAAATTTACAGATTTGATACTGTTCTTACAGCATTGACCCCTGCCCCCATTTTGTCCCAGGTAGAGGAGTGGGTCTTCAGGCAGGGTATAGATTTAAGATTCATGTTAACTCAAACGTGATTTGCTAGGCATACTATTGAGAAAGCCTATTTAAAACAACAACAGCATTAACAAAACAAGACAGAAAGCATGATCATTATTCATTCTTAATATTCAGTAAGAAGATGCTCTATGGCATGTCCGTTGCTTAAGAACTGTTAAATATTTCAGTTTAGAAGTTTCTGTATTAGGCTGTTACTTTCTTTCTTCCTGTTATTACCAATCTATTGAGTGAATATTATTGTATGAGTTTAGCTTTCTCCTTTTTCTTTTTGAAATAGCATTTTGTTTTGATGGGGATTGTTTATAAAGAATAAGACACATTCACTTTTTTGTAACATAAGTTTATAGCAATACTGTAGAAACTCTTTATCTGGCTCTGTTCATGGAACAGGTTGGAAGTAACTGTTAGGTATTTTAAGATACAGCATACTCTGCCGTGAAATATTGTAAATCATTCTGAACTGTTCTAGAGTGAATTGACATTTGTTTTTGGTTTATATCCTTGAATTCTTGTCCTGACATAACAGCAACCAATTTATTCCCTACTGGCAATGAAACACTTTACAGGAAATATCAGCCTAATTTTAAAAATGTTGCTATGTTAATTTTGAAAAATGCTTTTAAAAAACATTCACCAGTGTCAAATATTTGCTATTTGGAACCTCCTCCTAAATTATATTTTAGTGAGCTTAAAAACAATAAAAGTGGAAGTGAAAAATTCAGTGCTAAATGTTTTAAATATAAAAACATTTTGACTTATTTAATCTAAATCAAATTAATTTTCACATAAATATATTCCAAATTAATTTAAAATCACCTTCCATGATAATGCTAAATTAGTTGTTTGAATAAATGTTGCTATTAGGTGTCAATATGTGCCTATTTTCATGTCATTTGCTATTTTTTTTTTCTAGTTGAAACTGGCTGTGAATGAACAGAAAGGGAAAGTTACTGAAAAAGTCATTCTTTCAATGACAGTGAAAGAACACCGTCAGGCACAAGCAGAAGTAAGGAACTTAATTTTTAAACTGTACTGTAAAACTGCAATAAGTACTAATTATAAAATTAAGACAAATTTTACTTGGGTTTGGTAGTGAACCAACTATAGTTATCTGATAACAACAATGAAAAAAACTGGTCAAAACTGGAAATTATTTTATTGATATAGGTACCTTGAAAAATTAAGGAATTAATCATATTATAATTTTCTGAAACTACTTATAAATATTTTCTCATAAATTTCCTAAATTAGGAAATTATTACATGCAACCAGAATCTAGGAATTACGGAATGTACTAACATAGGAAAAACGTTACAATTTTATTGAACTTCAAATAAATAATAAAATCTTATTTTTATTTTCTGACTTTCTAGGAATAGAATTATCTTTCTGTATTTGAGGAATGTTAGCAATGTTATCTCTTATCTCGAAAAAATTGTAGTTTATAAATGTCAAAGCTAAGTGAGCTAATCATAAGATTCTGTAGGCAATATTGCAATGAAGAACTATTAAAGCAAGGCTTATTCTCTCCAAAGCTCATACTGTGAAGTTGACAGCATATTCCATAAATGAAATAATAATACAAAATTGGTGTTAGACAAAAGGGGAAAATGATTTTCATGTAGTTTCCTGGGATGCAAAAGCATTTAAGCTTTGTGAGGAAAGATCATGAATTTGCTAATTTCCCTGTACTACTGTCAGTAAATAAAATCTATAAGCAACTTAAAGAATAAGAGAATGTGAATATTTAAAAATTAAACTTTCATGTAATTTTCTTTTGACATTTTGGCAAAGAAATCTATCCAAGCTTTAGGGTTTTAATATTTTCTTATCACTGTAATTGCATTTCCTTTGCTAGCTGTGTATTTTACAATAGATGAACAGGTGCAATGCATCAAATTTTCCTGAGTGAATTCAATTCTTTAAGTTAGAGACTATATTAATATTTGAGACTTATATATGTACAGTATTAAAGATTATATTGTAAACATTGATTGGAAATCTCAGTAGAAAATATTTCAGAAAACAAAAACAATTTTATAGATTTAAGTTATAATTCTGATTCATTTCACTTAATATTACAAGTGATTACACTTAATTTAACAAGTTAAAAACTAGGTTGTTAGTTATAAATTAAAGAGATATTGTCCTCTGTGTGATTTTTATCACAGAAGAAGAGTTTTATCAAATTTTCACAGTAAGTTTAAAATGACTCTATCATATATGTTGATGTGGTCAACTTTAGGAAATGCAAATAAAAATCTCTAGTTGAATTAGCATAATTAAAATTATATCTATAGTAACAAGTTATTGGAGAACAAATAGAAAACAATCTAAAAGAAGGAACAGATTAACTATTTTCTACATTTTAAATGTTATAGTTATTTTACTCCGATATTTTTTGTAAAACTACAATTTCAATGGAACTGAAAACTTGACGTGGTGCAAGAAAATGATAATTATGCTAAAAATATCATCTTTAATATCACCTTGTTAGCAAAGCTGGAAATGAAAATTATTTTTTCTGTAAAATTCAACATTATTAATGCTTATTTGACATTCCTTCTTTATTATTATCTTAATGTTTATTTGGTACTTACATCCATTACTACTCCTCCTTCAAAGGGACTTATTTAGTCACATATTTGCTTAATCAGTTATGGCTCCAAATGCCTTTTGTTTGCTTCAAAAATCAAACACGTGTGTGTGTGTGTGTGTAATAATCTCTAAATACCTTCCATACACTATGAGAATACTTTTTATGTCATTAATTTGATGGTAATTATGTTTTGATGTGTAAGTCAGTGACATCAAGTTTTGTCCCTAATTCATATACAGAGATGTTAAATCATGATGGTGAAGAGAAATGAAAAAATGTGGGGGATGAAGAGATTGTTTCAACATTTCTTTTTACCCACAGTTTAAAAATTTTACAAAAATATTATATGTCTAGATGTACTTCAAAACCTAAAGTAAACATCATAAAATCTGAATTTAGATTTCTGCTACCTGTAGTTTTATCTTAAAATCTTGATTTATTTTATGTAATTTTTCCACATGAAAACTTGGAATAATAATAATATATATATGATAAGACTACTTTGAGGTGATGGTATATGTTGATAGAGCAAGCCTTTTAGAAATGGTCTGCTGGATATCTGAATGTAATTTTTTTATTGTCAGTTTAAAAGTGTGTTATTCCAGATTCTCTGAAAAGTTGACACCACGATGGAACTTAAAATGTGTATGGGTTTTAATTGAGGGCAGAAGGAGAAAGGGGTGACAGAGGATGGTTGGATGGCATCACTGACTCAATGGACATGAGTTTGAGCAAACTCTGGGAGATAGTGAAGGACAGGGAAGCCAGGCATGCTGCAGTTCACGGGGTCAGAAAGAGTCGGACATGACTTAGCAACTGAACAACAACAATGCTCTCACAGGCATTTCTCCTATTAAAATCCATACTGGGGAAAGCTCTAAGTAATACTGGGAGACCTGTCAGACTGAAATGCAGGCTTGAACACGAGTGAAGGAGAGAGGACTGGGTGGAAGTCTGTTGTGCAAGCTGAGGAGAATGTGGCAAAGTTGGTGACACATGCTTGAGTCAAGGTTGTCCATCAGAGGAGTGTTGTGACTCCCTGGATTGGACTTGTTTTAGTGTCTTCGGCCATTGGTGCCTACCTGGTGATGGATGTAAAAGCATAATAGCTTGGACCCTTGGTCAGTTATGCTCCTGTAGTTAGAGGTTTGTGAAGCATATTCTTGTTGCTTCCTCAAAAGTTATAGTTGACATAAGCCTTCATCATAGCCTTCTTGGTAAGTAAGTTATAAAAATATTTTAAAATATCTTTATTTTCAATCATCCCTTTCCCCATGAGTTGATGGGAATGTTGGACTCTTAAATAGGCCTAAAGGCAGTGCATAAATGACCTCTGGCTGGAAACAAGATAGAACTCCTTCCAAAATAATTTCCCATTAAAAAGTTGAGAGTAGTGGCAGTGATTGGAATAAGAGTTCAGTTTTCCTGGTCGTTACACTGTAGCTCATCCTTAATTTTAAGATTAAGAGATACTTAATTTTTCTCAGAGGTTCCCATGTCTTTTCTAGAGTTCATTCATCAAGTCTGGTTATATTCACTTCTCAGCCTAAAAAAAGCACTGTACTCTGTACCTGAAACAAATAAGATATTTTAGGGAGTTTAAAACACCTATTTTTATCTCCCAGCTCCCCTTCTGGTTCTTTTTAAGTATGCTGTAAATTAGAAAGTTTCTTGGTCTTAAGTTTAAGCACTGACCTGCCTTTGAGACCATCCCGTATGTTGTATGCCCAGATGGTGTTTCCTAGCATGGAGGCTGCTTCCCTTTTGTGCTGATTCCAAGGGACAATTTAGTACAAAGTGCTCTGGAGTCTCCTCACCAACATATATGGACTCAAAGCCACACAGCATTCAGACCAACAGCTAAACTCAACATCTAGTGAGAAGCTAGATGCTCACTCAAAGAGGGAGGAATGAGGAACTTTCCTCACTCAAAAGCCAGGAGCTCCTCAAAGAGTCATTCATAACAGTTAGAATACGGTATTCAGAATGTATGGTTTAGAATGTACACCTTTCATAGGTATACATTTAAGAATGATTATAAATCAAATAATATTTTGTGCTTACTATAAATCATGTTGAGACTTCAACTAAACTCGAGTTGCATGAATTTATCACAGAAACACAACCAAACTGCCCTCCGTGTATGTTTATTGACAGGTGTGCATTTGCATTCTTTCAGAAGTTTAGTTTGTTTCCTCGTCAGAATACTCAATTTTTTTTTTTGCTACCTTCTGCTCTTTTGTCACTCTCCAAAATTCTGTACAAGTGTCACTTCCGTGCTGCATTTCCACAGAGAATGAAGAGTAGAATGTGTAGGCTTTCTACTGCACAATGAGATGGTGCATTTTTTTCAACATATGCATACGTAAGCCTTCTTTTGTGAATGGGACTGATAGGGTCAGATAATGTTTAAAGGGAAAGGCTTTATGTCTCTCAGGCCTCTATGTTTCCACATGGATGCTCCCACACACACATAGATTGAATTATGAACAGACCCATTAATGCTGGGATCACAAAAGGTCAAGTTTTGCCTTTTTTTTACCCCCATTCACATTGCCTTTGTAGAGAGGGAGAAAAAAAAGGGATTTGCACGGAAAAAAGATGCATGATGAAGAATTTTAAACATATTCCCCCTTTTAGCAACATCTGAGATTTGAAAAAAAAAATCGTGTTATGTAAAATGATTCAGAAATATTGTTTTACCTACCCAATTTTGGTGTATGAATTATTTCATGCATAGTGTTATCTTTAATGGTAACATGACATGTTATCATAATAACTGAGAAAAAATGTAGCACTTTCAGAATAGAAGGCCTTATGAATATGTAAAGTAACAAAGTTTGAATAAAATTGGATGGAAACTTTATCAAAACATCAGTGGCAGAATTCTTGATATATGTTCTATGTTTAAGATGTAAGTTAATCTTTGCTATGGCATCTTATTTGGTAATTTTAAGTTATTAAAGTAGGTCATAATTAGTATAATTATGCTTCACATACATTAACAGATAATCATACAGCCAAGGAAAATAGCAAAAATAATAGAGAAATTTTTTGAAACAACAAAGAATTTATAGGAAATGAAACTTTAAGGCTCTAACCAATAGCCCTTTAGAATGCAAATGACATCATCAATTGTATGGTTGGCTGATTTCTGATGTCACATGAAATCCCCTATCAGTGAAAGGCTATGAATTGTGACAGTAAAGCCAGTCATGTATAAAAATGCTTTCAAATCAAAGCCTGAAATTCCTCCTTTTTTTTCTTTTGATGGAGTGCTATATAGCATTAGGTACAGTATATAAAATTAAAGGGAGAAGTGTTATTGACTAGCAAAATATATTGCATGTTGCTTAGTATATTTTGAATACTACATAAAATTGTTTCTTTTTGAATTGTATGGTACTGGGTATAGGTTCAGAGAGGATCGGTGCTTTCCAGAAGTAGCGTGTGTGCATGCTCAGTCATGTCCATTCTTTGTGGCCCCATGAACTGTAGCCCCTCAGGCTCCTCTGTCCACGGAATTTTCAGGCAAGAATACTGGAGTAGGTTGCTGTTTCCTTCTCCAGGGGATCTTCTTGACCCAAGGATCGAACCTGCAACTCCTTTGTCTCCTGTATTGGCAGGCATATTCTTTACCACTGCCTTTGCTTTACTGGGAAGCCCAAGTAGGATCTATTGAAGGCGTTTGAATATTAGATTTAATTTTGTCACATAACTTTAAGAGCAAGTCACCTGGTCTGCTTTGATCTCTAGCTTTGGCATGATAGATACTATTATCCATCATCTTTGAGGATAATACTGCTAGGAGGTAGTATGGTAAAGATAAAGATGAAAACATTGACTAAAATTGAATCAGTTATCACTGCCATATCTTAAGTTTTGCAACTTTCTTATAGAGTTAACTGTATTTGGGAAGCATAGAAATTTGTTCCAGAAAGTAAGGAAAAGTCTTGAATCTTGAAGAGCAAGATGAAGAAGGCAGTAGGGTTGGTGAAGGGTAGGAGGGGAGGAAGGAGCTACTTGGAAGGTTCATTATACTGCTGGAGGTAGATTAATTAGGTGGAGATGGCAGGATGGCTTAGGGAGGGAGAGATTAGGAAAGGGACCACTCAGTATTTATTTTGGAAATGCCAGTAATGGGAGGGGGTGAGGAGATGAAGACTTGGGCCAGAGTATTACTTATAAGAAAAGCAAGAAAGGAAAGGAAATATATGTGTTTACAAGAAGGGTTGATAAACTAACTACAGCCCAGGGGCCAAATCCAACCCATTGCTTGTTTTTCTAAATAAAGTTTTATTGGAGCATAGCCTTGTCAATTTGTTTACATATTGTCTGTGGCTGCTTACAAAGTACAGCTGCAGGGTCAAATGGTTGTTTGTTTGTTTGTTTAATATTTATTTATTTATTCAGTGCTTTGTGTCTTAGCTGTGGCACAGGGATTTTCTATCTTTGTCGAAACACGTGGAATATTTAGAAGTGTCATGTAGATCTAGTTACCTGATCAGGATTAAACCTGGGGCCCCTGCATTTGGAGTACAGAGTCTTTGTCAATGGACCACCAGGAAAGTCCCCAGGGTTGAGTAGTTTTGATGGAGACATTTTAACACAAAACTGAAAATATTTATTATCTGGCTCTTACAAAGAAGTTTGCTAACACTTTATTTAGAAGAAAGCATTGCTTAAAGAAAGCAAGTGCTTGGTCACATGGGGACAAATAAGAAAAACACAAAAAAAAAACCAGGAATAATTTATATTAGTTTTCTTATATGTATATAATGCTTCTAAAGTTCTTCAGTCTGTTCAGTTCAGTCACGCGGTCATGTCCAACTCTTTGCAACACCATGGATTGCAGCATGCCAGGCTTCCCTGTCCATCACCAGCTCCCGGAGCTTGCTCCAACTCATGTCTGTCTAGTCGGTGATGCCATCCAACCGTCTCATCCTCTGTCATCCCCTTCTCCTCCTGCCTTCAATCTTTCCCAGTATCAGGGTCTTTTCCAGTGAGTTGGCTCTTTTCATCAGGTAGCCAAAGTATTGGAGTTTCAGCTTCAGCATCAGTCCTTCCAATGAATATTCAGGGTTGATTTCCTTTAGGATTGGTTGGTTTGATCTCCCCACAGTCCAAGGGACTCTCAAGAGTCTTCACCAACATCACAGTTCAAAAGAATCAATTCTTCGGTGCTCAGTTTTCTTTATGGCCCAACTGTCACATCCATACATGACTAATGGAAAAACCGTAGCTTTGACTAGGTGGACCTTTGTTGGCAAGGTAATGTCTCTGCTTTTTAATATGCTGCTGAGGTTTGTCATAGCTTTTCTTCCAAGGAGTAAGCAGTCACCATCAGCAGTGATTTGGGAGCCCAAGAATATAAAGTCTGTCACTGTTTCCATTGTTTTCCCATATATGTGCCAGGAAGTGATGGGGCCAGATGACATGATCTGCATTGTTTGGATGTTGAGTTTTAAGCCAGATTTTTCACTCTCTTCTTTCACTTTCATCAAGAGGTTATTTAGTTCCTCTTCGCTTTCTGCCATAAGGGTGATATCATCTGAGTATCTGAGGTTATTGATATTTCTCCTGGCAATCTTGATTCCAGCTTTTGCTTCATCAAGCCTGGCATTTCGCATGATGTACTCTGCACATAAGTTAAAAAGCAGAGTGACAATATATAGCCTTGACATACTCCTTTCCTAATTTGGAACCAGTCTGTTGTTCCATGTCCGGTTCTAACTGTTGCTTCTTAACTGGCACAGAGATTTTTCAGTAGCAGATAAGGGCGTCTGGTATTCACATCTCTAAGAATTTTCCATAGTTTGTTGTGATCCACACAGTCAAAGGCTTTACCGTAATCAATGAAGCAGAAGTAGATGTTTTTCTGGAATTCTCTTGCTTTGTCTATGATCCAGTGGATGTTGGTAATTTGATCTCTGGTTCCCCTGCCTTTTCTAAATCCAGTTTGAGCATCTGGAAGTTCTCGGTTCACATACTATTGAAGCCTAGCTTGGAGAATTTTGAGCATTGCTTTGCTAGTGTATGAGATGAGTGCAGTAGTGTGCTAGTTTGAGCATTCTTTGGCATTGCCTTTCTTTGGGATTGGGATGAAAACTGACCTTTTCCAGTCCTGTGGCCACGGCTGAATTTTCCAAATTTTCTGGCATATTGTGTCCAGCACTTTAACATCATTCTTGGGCAAAGTTAAATATAATTGAGTATTATATATGTATATATTCATAATATCATTATCGCATGTATAGGTTTCAAATTAACTAGGCAAAATACAAAAGTAAGTATTCAAATCATATGGATAACAGGACAAACTTGCTTTCATTTACTTTCCTGAAATTCTTGTGGAAGGGATAGAAAATCATTGAGTTAACATTAGAGTTGGTTGGGACAAATGCCATATTTTTAGCTGAGACAAAAAGAGAATGAACTGTCAGTACATGAGAGACTCTTGAAGAATGATTTCTTATTTTACATGTGGACATTGAAGTAAGGTTGAGAATCTATGTGATACTTTCAGGACCAAGAAAGACAGTTAAAACTTAATATCCAGAAAACTACTCTATTTAAAAATGTAAGCACTGTAATAATATAACATGTACATGAGACTTTATAGGTTAGCCATTGTGTTGTCCATTCTTTAGTATCATCTAATTCTTAGTATGGTAAGGTCAATATTAATCCTCACTTGTGGATGAAGGTCTTATTACCTGTTCAAAATCTCTCAGTCAGAGAATGAAAGAGCCAGGATTTTAACTCAAGATTTCAAAAAGTCCATGCCCTGTTCAGAGTTATTCATAACTCTAAATGGGTCCAATTTGATCACTTTAAAGAGTCATGGATAAACTGAACTTTTGCTTTTCATCTCTTTTGGTCACTACCCTATATCGATCAATGTTTATGTAAGAATCCAATCTATTAGAATACAAGGTTGTATAGCAAAATGAAAAGTCAAAGAATTGTAATGATTTTAATTTGCTAACTATATGGATTAAAATATTAACTTACTATTTTTGAGTCCTCTGCATGCCTTGCTAGTAATCCATAAGTCAAGTTTGTGTCTCTTAAATATGTTGATTAGAAATCCAGAAATTTAAATACAAAGGGTAAATGTCTCTAAACCTTTGCTGTTTCTGAAAAAATTCTATGCATCATTCTGAAATATATATATATTCAAAATGTTGTCTAGAATATTCAGAATATTGTCTTTGAAGTATGGATATTTTGAAAAATTATATTTATGAAATTTGGAAAATTATATTTTGAAGCATTTGGAAGGAAGAAAATAAATTGTTTCATTTAAAAGGCCCACACAATGTTAATAAAGTTAATATATGTATTAAAAATTTTAAGGTAACTTATAGATAGCAAAATAAAATATTCTAGAAAGGAAGGTATATAAAATAGATTTAAATATTGTCATTGATACATATATTTGATTATTTAAAGTCTTAGGTCTTATTCTGTTAAGTAGTTTACAAGTCCTTGGCAAACTTGTAAGATACATATGTTTCTTTCTGTATCTAGAAAGCAATTATAAATAGGTACCTGTTCGATATTATTAAAATGCAATATTAGAAATCTTTCCATAAATAAAATTTGTTAATGAAGGAATGTATGTATTGTCTGTTCACTTTACTTGAACATAGATCTATGCTCAAATTCTTATATTGAAGTCATTTCCCCCACATCAAACTAGGCACTCAAAAATCTAATAGGTGTGACATCAACAATTACTACTTGCTAACAACGCTTGTAATTTAACCCCTTCAGGTGAACAGGCTGATTGATGAATTGCAGACAGCTATCAAAAGTAACAGAGGTCATCTCTCTAAACTTGGCCCCCAATTACAGGCTGAGCAGGAGCAATTCTCCTCTTATGTCTACCAACACATTAAAAGCCTTCCAGCAAACACTCTTATCCCAGGAGGTCTGCAGCTCAAGGTGGGTGTCATTCTGTGACTGTCAATGGGTTCAGCCAGAGACAAAACACTGTGCTCCATTTGGAGACCCTTGTAACAATGCCACTCAGCTTGAATTTCTTTTTGTGTTGTCTTCCTCAAACTGGAGTTTGGATTACAAGTGCTAATATTACCATTGAGGAACTATGTTTTAAAAGAAAATATCTAGATGTCTTTGAAATATGGATTTATAAACTTCAGTTTTCAACCCAGAGAAGTAATTTTAATGAAGAAATTTAATCATTGAACATTTATGTGCTTTTCCAAGAAACATATATTTTTCACAGGAGTCACTATGTATTTCAGTTTTTAAAAATAACTTATTTGGACAAATGGACAAGCTTTAATAATTGACAGACAGTGGCAATAGGAATTAGAGGTGAAAGGCCAGGTGACTGATTGATGTTCAAACTACATTTCCAAGGAAAAAGATCTGTATTGGATAAGTGTGACACATGTCTGAGTTCACTTGGTAAAATCAATACTTCAGAATATACTGGGGAAAAAGGTGAATTGGTTATCTGTCAGGACAAGATGGCTAAATGTCCTAGACTACTCTTTGCTATTGCATCTCTGGAAGAGAAAAAAATAATTCATATTCAGCTAAAGTGATTTATGTACTGGAAGTTTAGGTAAATACTTTTATCATAATAATGTATCCATATTAAGTATATCAAGTTAAGATTGTTCTATAATCTCATATCTCATGTTTTGAAAGACTATAATTAGTAAAATTAAATTAATCAAAGTATGGCACTTTTCCCTCTAAAGAACCATTACTACAACTCTTCATTTCCTTTTGATTATGTTTATATTTGAATGTGATTAGCATTCAAAGTAATTGTATTTTGAACAGCCTTTATCTCTACAATTCTCTGTAATATTCTGTCTTATTCTGCAAGTAACATGGTAAACATTACATTTTCTGTCTATAACTTATTTCTTTAACGGAATTCCTTGTTTGTATTTTGAATGATAATATTACCATGTAAAAATTGACCTTTGGGGAAGTGTAATTCCAAGATAAATTATAATTTATCTCTTATAGTCTGTGCTAGTCAGCTAAAGGTTTAGGAAGTGATGTTCAAGACATCAAGGTTAAGTGTTCCTACAGTCTAGTAGTTCTTTTGCAGATTTCTGACTTGGTTACAGATCCAGGCTTCCATTTTGCACCTAACTGTAAGGTCTGAAGCCATAAAACTCCTAGAATAACTGTGCTTCCTGTGTGCTGCCTTAGTCTTAGCAGTATATATTTTTGGAGGTCTTCAGGCAAGGGTACCAAAAGCAAAAATAAACAAATGGGACTACACCAAACAAAAGAGCTTTTGCACATCAAAGAAACCATCAACAAGATGAAAAACAACATACTGAATGGGAGAAGATGTTTGCAGAGGATGTGTCCAAGAAGGGATTAATATCCAAACTATATAAAGAACTTACACAGTGTCAAAAAATGCAAGCAATTCAATTAAAAAATGGGCAAAGAACCTGAATAGTTATTTTTCCAAGGAAGACATACAGATGGCTAATAGATACATGAAAAGATGCTCAACATCACTAATCATCAGGGACATGCAAATCAAAACCACAATGAGATATCAATCACCTCATACTTGTCATAAATTGCTGTTATCAAAAAGGTAACAAAAAACAAGTGTCAATGAGGATGATGGAGAAAAGAAATCCTCGAACATTGTTGGTGGACTTGTAAATTGGTGCAGCTACTATGGAAAACAGTATGGAAGTTCCTCAAAAAGTTAAAAATAGAACTGCCATACAATTCAGCACTTCCACTTCTGGGCATTTATCTGAAGGAAGAAAAAAAACACTTGTTTGAAAAGATATATGCAGTGCTATGTTCATTGCAGCATTATTTACAGTAGCCAAGAAATGGAAACAACCTAAGTATCTATTGATAGACGAATGGATAAAGATGTTTTATATATATTATATGTACACACACACACACACACACACACACACACACACACACACAATGGAATGTTACTCAACCATGAAAGGAATGAAATCTTGTCATTTGCAGCAACAAGGACAGACTCACAGGGGATTTTGCTAAATGAAATGGCATATAGACAAATACTATATGATTTCACTTATATGTAGAATCTTTTCATACTGTTCATGGGGTTCTCAAGGCAAGAATACTGAAGTGGTTTGCCATTCCCTTCTCCAGTGGACCATGTTTTGTCATAACTCTCCACCATGACCTATCCGTCTTGGGTGGCCCTGCACGGCATAGGGGAGAAGGCAATGGCAACCCACTCCAATAGTCTTGCCTGGAAAATCCCAGGGACAGAGGAGCCTGGTGGGCTGCTGTCTATGGGGTCTCACAGAGTCGGACACGACTGACACGACTTAGCAGCAGCACGACATGGCTCATAGTTTCATGACCCTCTGATGGGAAGAACTGACTCATTGGAAAAGACCCTGATGCTGGGAAAGATTGAAGGCAGGAGGAGAAGGGGACGACAGAGGATAAGATGGTTGGATGGCATCACCGACTCGATGGACATGAGTTTGAGAAAGCTCTGGGAGTTGGTGATGGACAGGGAAACCTGGAGGGCTACATTCCATGGTGTTGCAAAGAGTTGGACATGACTGAGTGACTGAACTGATCTAAACTAATATGTGGAATCTATAAAACAAAACAAAAACAGACTTAGTGTTAGTCGCTCAGTCGTGTCTGACTCTTTCCAATCCTGTGCACTGTAGCCTGCCAAGCTCCTCTGTCCATGGGATTCTCCAGGCAAGACTACTGGAGTGAGTTGCCATTCCCTTCTCCAGGGGATCTTCTCAACCCAGAGATAGAACATGGGTCTCCTGCATTGCAGGTAGATTCTTTACTGTCCAAGCCACTAGGGAAGTCCATAGTCAATAGTATTGCAATACCTTTTTATATGATGATGTATGGGTACTAGACTTAATCATGATGATCAGTTCATAATGTATATGTATCAGATCACCATGTTGTACACCTGAAACTAAAGTTGTATGTCAACTGTGTGTGTGTGTTTAATCACTCAGTTGTGTCCGACTCTTTGGGACCCATGGACTATAGCCGGCTGGGCTCCTCAGTCCAAAGGATTCTCCAGACAAGAACACTGGAGTGGGTACTGGAGAAGGAAATGGAAACCCACTCCAGTATTCTTGCCTGGAGAATGACTGAGCGACTGAGTACTCAGCAACCATTCCCTGCTCCTGGGGATCTTCCTGACCTAGGGATTAAACCCGGTCTCCTGCATTGCTGGTGGATTCTTTACCATCTGAGCTACTATACTTCAATTAAAAAAGGAAAAAAAAATAATGAAAAAACAAAATGAAACAACACAAAAACAAAGATTCCTGCAAACAGTACTTCTTTGTTCAGAGCTCAACATTTGCCTTTCCCTGTCAGAGCTGCGACAGGACGGGTATAGAGAACTTTCATTTTATTTCTCCCCTCTTTTGAGCTTCCTCTTTTCCCGTCAGCTCTATGATAGAAATCCTGTGTTTACAGGATAACAATTACCTGCAACACGGGCCCTCTCAAACCATCTCAAATAGAAGGAGGGTTTGTTGAAAACATGTAAGGAAATCTCACAGAAATGAAAGCCAGGAAATACAGCTGATTCTCACAAGAAAGTCACTTCTTTTCCATACCTCTTTCTCCTGAAGCCCTATGATCTTTCCTCTCCTTATCTTTCTGAGCTTTGAAATTTCTCTTTTCTTTCTGCAAGCTGGCTTTCTCTTTTTACTCCTTTGTTTGTATATGAGGAAAATTGTGGCCCCTTGTTGTTGTTCTGGCCCTAACTTTTTAGTTTAAATGGTCATCATCATTTGAACAGAGTCTTTCTGTCTCCTAGTTAAAATCATTTATAGAGAGAATCTGTTTGCATCAGTCCAGCCTTATCTAGGTCCCTGACATTAACTCAACCACCTGTAACCACTGAGTGGGGAAAGGCAGGGTTGTATGCAATACAGGGCATAGAGGAGTTTCTAGTAATTAGTTTAGAAAGGGAAGTTGGTCATGGATGGCCTAAGTGGTTGACATGTTTCTCATATATAATTAAAAGGAACATTATAAATAAATTATTGTGTATTATTTGTGGTAATGCATTCTCTCCTTTCCCTCCAACCCCCATATTTTTGGGAGTAGATGTTTGGACTGCTGGAAAAGAAATTGAGACCTGTAGTTTTCTAAACTAGTTCTTAGATCTGAAATAGCCAGTTAGTAGAGACAAAACTAGATTAGCAAAGTATACCCTAAGTATTCAGCAATGCAAATCTCTTAGAATTGATGAGTTTTTTCATACTCTCTAGGTGAAGTGAAAGTCACTCAGTCGTGTCCAACTCTTTGTGACCACATGGACTACATAGTCCATGGAATTCTCCAGGCCAGAATACTGGAGTAGGACACCTTTCTCTTCTCCAGGGGATCTTCCCAACCCAGAGATTGGACCCAGGTCTCCCTCATTGCAGGCGGATTCTTTACCAGCTGAGCCACAAGGGAAGACCTATCTAGGTGAAGAGAATTTGCTATTTCCAATTGGAGAGATATTGAGCACAGGTCCTAGCAGCATACCGTCCTCTGTTAATTCCAGAATCAGTTCATATCAGTAGCCTGGCCAAACTGTTTCCATGGAGTGTTAATGAGCTGCCCTTTTTTGGAGCACTGTCTCTAGCCCAGTTACCTCTGAGTCACTGTGCAAAGGCCGGGACTTTTGTGGTTATGAACAACTTTATCCCATCTATAGCATGAGCTTTGCAGACTGTTAGAGGTTATATCAATCAATCAATCAGTGCATTTTCCATTTATCACTGTAAGCCATGGCTCTAGTAAAACTTATTTTCCCCCTTTTCTCTTCATCTTGATAAAACAGTGAATTGGAATGATTATCTTTCTACTTTTCTCTGTTTGATGATTTACATTACTGTTGAATGCTGATGTGAGCCCAGGGCTCAACTTCAAGAACCAAGCATAATATATTGGAGTCATCATCATCTTCTAGAGCTTCTAGTGTTCAACTAGGAGCTGTAGGCAGGGAGTGATTCAAAAATCCCCTGGTGCATTTGTTCTTATTGTGTGTGGTTGCCTTCACTTCTTCACTGAGCTTCTCCTCCTCATCGTATCTGTCATTGATAATTTAAAAGCAGCAGCTTTTCATTAGGTCTTAATATTAGACGATCATTTTTTAAAAGGACACACTCAATGTTCCACATTGCCTCAGTTCCATTTTGGCATAATACAGTACCAAGTTCAAATAGATGTATAAGACGGAAGACTGAGAACAGTCTAGGTTTTGAAGTCCACCCCTGCCATGGGCAAGTTCCTTGTTTTAAAAAAAAAATTGAAAACACATTAGAAGAATTTTAGAAAAAATTTATATCACCTATATTCACATTATTCCTTATATGACCCTTGCATATCATTTCCATATGCACTCATACGTAGTCACAACCACAGTGTGGACTTTTTTGGTATTCTGGTACATTTTCTTTCCATCACATCTTAACACCTTTTAGGGTGATGAGATTTCTTATTGTTTTTACCTTAAGAGGTCACACTCAGTATGTGGCATAATTTATGAAGCCCTTCAGGTAACAAGCTTTTGGAGCAACTGCTTACTATTCCAAACCTTCTCTTACCCCACATCCCCTGTCACTGCCATCACCTTCAGCCCCTATGAGAACATCTGCTACAGCCATGGCTCAGTGACTTCTGCCTTCCCAGTCCTGTTCTTTCGCCGCAACTCCTCCTCCTCTTCATCCCCATGGAGATGCTGTCAGAAATGTTAGCATTTCCCTGGGAGAGCAGGAAAGAAAGAATTGATAGGAAAGGGTATTAGCAAATCTGTAGGGGATGGTGGGTGGAAAAGCTAGTAGAAAGGTGGATCATCTGACTGGGAATTGATGAGCAGAGTGTGGGATGTGTGAGTAGGTTGGAGAAAACATGGGGAGTGAGCGAAAGATGGGTACAGGGAAGTCCTTTCACTGAAATTAGTGCTTTTCACACACAGCTGGTCTAAGACGATCTGTGGTTTTTGTTCCATTTACTTCCAGTAGAGGTAGATCCAGTTTCTGTAAAATTTGGGGAAGAGGAGCTTCTTTAAAATTAGGCCCGAAAGTGGGTATTTATTTAGGTTGAGAAAATAAATCACAACAGGTTAATAGAGACTTGGAGATTCAGATCCTTTTTCTGAGATGTTTTAAGGCAGCTTATCAGACATTCTTACATAGAAATATTCCCTGATTACTCTCTGGCTTTTCCACCCCATATATTGACACACTCTAGCTCCCAGCACTCAGATCTGCAGCAAGATACGGGTCCTGAAGCTTAATCTTCACTAACTTCACATGAATCCACTCTGGCTGTGAGCAAGTAAAATATGGTGGAATTTAGTAACCTGGATAAAAACAAGAATCATTGGTCTGTGATTTGGAGATTTTTTTTTAGCATTTATATTTTTATATTGCTTGGTTATCATATTCTTCCCTAGCATAAAAAATTTAGGTTTTTAAAAAGGGATAATTCAGATATTTACTTTTAAAAAATGACTTTGTCCAGCATCTTGTTCATCTTCTAGGTGAAAGTGAAAGTATTAGTCGCTCAGTTGTGTCCTGTTCTTTGTGACCTCATGGACTGTAGCCCACCAGGCTTCTCTGTCCATGGGATTCTCAAGGCAAGAGTACTGGAGTAGGTTGCCGTTTCCTTCTCCAGGGGATCTTCCTGACCCAGGGATTGAATCTGGGTCTCCCGCATCACAGGCAGACACTTTACCATCTGAGCCACCAGGGAACATTACTAAATACATATGTCCACAAGTCATTGTTCTAGGTACCGTGGGAAGAGGCAGAGAGGCCTGGAACACCTTCTGAGCTCAAGTCTATGATTATTTAATTGGAACAATATGATACCTTTCAAAGACGATAAAATAAATGTTAGGTCTGCTCAGTTTTTTACTACAGTTTCATTTTAACTTACAGGTTTGTTTATATTTAGAAAATGGGCTACTTTAACTGATAACAAAAAAGATGCTAATTTTGATCCTTAATACCTTCCTGGCCTTTCTTATGTTTTGGAGACTTGAGTTTGCTCTATCAAAGGCACAGTGGCACCTGGAAACATTTGAGATTTGTACTCTGTTTTGTGGGCTTCTCAGGTGGTACTTGCGGTAAAGAACCTGCCTGCCAATGCAAGAGACAAAAGAGATGCGGTTCAACCCCTGGGTGGGGAAAATGGAGGAGGAAATGGCAACCAATTCCAATACTCTTGCCCGGAGAATCCCATGGACAGAAGAGCCTACAGTCCATAGAGTCACAAAGAGTCGAACATGACTGAAGTGACTTAGCACACACAGCACACTCTGTTTTGTGATCATTTAAAAAAGAGTATTTAAGTTTTCTAACTGTATATGCTGTTAAGTCGCTTCAGTCGTGTCCGACTCTGTGCGATCCCATAGACGGCAGTCCACCAGGCTCCGCCGTCCCTGGGATTCTCCAGGCAAGAACACTGGAGTGGGTTGCCATTTCCTTCTCCAGTGCATGAAAGGGAAAAGTGAAAGTGAAGTCGCCTACCAGGCTCCTCCGTCCATGGGAGTTTCCAGGCAAGAGTACTGGAGTGGGGTGCCATTGCCTTCTCTGCTAACTGTATATATCCATATGTAAAGTTTTCTAATCACATATAAAGCTTAATAGAAAATTTATTAAGAATCTGTGGAACAATTAAATGAGTAAAAGGAGATAACTGAAGTCAAGTGATGAGGTTTTTTTTGGTATGGTGTCATCACTGTTCTGTATCCATATTATGTCCTTATTTCCACTGTACATTCTTTGATCCTTGTCTTTCTGTTAAATCACTTTTCCAACATATGTTTTTGAATTTCTGAGCTGCTCTGTTATTTCACCTATGTTATTTAAGTAAACAGGGGGACAACAAATTTAGGATATGCTCTAAGTAGTAAAACATACCAATTTAAAAACTTCATTTTCAAAGGAGTTGTGTCTAGAGCAGTATAGCTGGAATATTCAATGTTATTGTTGTGACTTCAAGAACATTTATAAAATGTTGGACAAGATGTGATGGAGGTAATCAGTTTTCATATATAGATTTCACCAAGAAGGCAAATATCGGACTGCCCATTTTGAAGGCAAATAAACTTGAGACTCATGAATACCTACCAACGTCTCATGAATAGCCATTTGCAGTAGGCACTGAAATATTTCATCTTCTTTTCTTTCCACTGCTGTTTTCCTTCTTGCCTTATTTTCTTTCTTTTTTTTTTTTTGTGGCCTTTTGTAGGAGGGGTGATACCACTATATTCACCCTAGCTTATTTCCTGACAGGCATCTGCAGCCAGGTTAAATCTCTGTGTGCAGGAAGATTCAATCTTCCCTTCCTAGACCCAATGAAGAGAAAAACTGAACAACTGCATCTGTATAAAAATCTGGGAAGAGCAATTGGTTGGGCGGTACCTAAGCTCACATGCAGAGCTGTTGTAATGAACAGGCTTTCCCTGTGCAGTTCTGACAGCCTTGAAGGTGCCCAGAGAATTGCCAGGTGGGCAGTCAGCAGGGAAAGTCCACAGGCCAGAGCTGGATTACTGTCCCAGCAGTTACACAGACTAAATGCAACCACTGAACCTTACTGCTGCAGGCGCACTATCTCTCTTGGGGAGATTGTCCTTCTCCATAGCAGTTAATTTGTTTTTACCTCTCAATTAGCTTTTTCACAGAGTGTTTGAGATGCTCAAGTCACTGAGATTCACTTCCTACATATGCTCCCGTCCCCTAGATTACCCACTGACATCTATGTTAGCCTGACTCACCATGAATATTGTCAAGCATCATTTGAAGGTAGAATTGAATGCAGCTTTTCTAATAAGTGCAAATGAAGTGATGCATCTCTTCCTACTTAAGATTTTACCTACAGTTTTGATAATGTTTTATGATAAAAATGAATTAAAAAAATAAAAATGGATTGCTGTGGACAAATGACTTCTGCATAGGTTTTAGTTACTCAGAGTATCTATTCCCATTAGGGGGAAAATTAGCTTTACAGGCATATTTGATATACAAAAAAGAAACCAAATAGCATTAAAAAACATATACTCAACTAAAAGATGAGAATATGATGTCTGAGGCTGAGAATTTGGGAAGTCTAATGATGTGGCTCCTGTTTAATTGTATAATATTCATTTTCTTAGTAGAATAGAATTTGGGGGGATGTGACTATGCTTTTCTCATCAAAAAAGCCCCTATTTTCCTTGAGAAGAAATATATTGAGCCCAGGAACTTTTAAACAATCTTTTCTTTCCAAAGTCTGGTATGTAATATGTCATATTATACTCAGTTACTGACAAAACCCACAACCTGATATTTTAATACAAACTAAATATAATTTTAGGCACTAAATTAATTTTTAAAAAGTGAAATCTTTGTTCCATTTCAACATGAAGTACTCTCATTTATAAAGGTCTTACTGAAATTACTTGGCCTAAAACATGACAGACAAACACTTTTAGCTTGTTTTAGATAATTTTGAACATTTACATATATTGAATTTAGTGAGGATTATAATGGATACAAAGAGACAATATTTTGCACCTTGTTGTAGAAATTTTACCTTGTCAAAAATGGGGTTGGTGGAAAGCCCTTTAAAAACAAATTATTACAAAACAGTGAAATGTGACTTTAAATGGCTATAGGAAAAGAACGCAGACGCACTGTGAAGCTGATGAGGCCATCTCGCCTGCCTCCTCACCTTTGGTGCCTTTCCATACCTACTCCCAACCCCTAATTCAGGCCATCAGTACTACACTTTCTTCAGGAAAAAGGCATACCACACTTTCTTCCAGGCTAAGATAGTTTTCAAACCTTTTTTCCTCCTCTTAAATCTAAGTTCTTTGTTGGAATGTGCTATGTAAAGCAGATGAAAGTAGGATCTACTTCTTTTGAAGCCGGGATGGTGGCTGCCCCCACAGACTCCCTCATCATGTTTCATCTCCCACTTGGGACCACAACTCCCTGCACTCACTCCCCTCTCCATCAGCTCTACCCCAGGCACTCTGAGGAATTCCAGAAAGCCAAGGCTGAAAATCATAGCCTCGAAGGTCAATAACCAATAAGGCCGAACATTATTTTCTCTCATAGAGCTGTGGTATTTTAATTGTGACAAAGAGCAAATCTCTAACCGGAATCAGATAGTAATGGCAAGTTTGTACAAGTGCTATTTTGGGGTCAGAGTCTTTTGGCCCATCCCCAAAGCCCTACACCGTAGATAGTCACCCACTTTATATCTTCTCAACGGTGGGCTATGCTGAACTTACAAAGGAAATCTAAAATAAGTTATTTGTAAAGTATAAATATATTAAATTTTCTGGGCTTAAAAAAATGTTATTTTATGTCTGATCCAGGTATCATTTAGACTGATGAAGTTAAACAATTATATAACTTATTTTCATATAAGTGCATTTTCATTTCTTGGGACAAATGTACTGACTCCTTATGTATTAAATACTACTTAATGATATCTCTGTTAGGCATTAAAACACATTTTCCTATATGCAGTATAAACATACTAATTCATTATTAATTTTTCATCGCCTGGATCTCATAATTTCAATATTTGTTTTGTGATTATCTCCTTATCTGAATATTAAAATTAGACATGTTTACAGTTGATTAATAACATGCATTTGAGAAAATGTGGATATTCTAAAAACTATTACACAAATCTATAAAAATATAAAAGGTAACAGTGCATTTATTTGATTTAATGTACATATAATGTTAATTCACTTAGAGTTAATTTCCTATCTCTAAAGATGACTTTGAATTCTGATTGGATAAAGATTTTTTCATGGCTAATTAGCTTCTCACATATGAAAAATATTTCATTTTAATTTTCATGTTCTTTGATTTAGGTTAAAAATTTCTACTATAAAATGTTGTTGTGATTGTTTAGTTGCTAAATCAGTTGTGTTTGAGACTTTGTGATCCCATGGACTGTAGCCTGCCAGGCTCCTCGGTCCTCCACTAACTCCTGGTGTTTGCTCAGATTCATGACGATTGAGTCAGTGATGCTTACTATAAAATACCTTTAAATTTTTTAATATTAAGTTTCATATTATTAGATCTCTATTCTTAGATATAATAGCAAATGTTGATGTTTGTAATTTAAAACAACATAGGGCATTATACTATGTGAAATAAGTCAGACAGAGAAGGACTAACACTGTGTATCACTTATATGTGGAGTTTAAGAAAAAGTCAAACTTGTAGGAGCAGAGACTAGAATGATGGATACTAGGGGCTGAAGTTGGGGGCCGGGGATGGGGAGATATTAATCAAAGGCTATGCACTTTCAGTCAGAGGATGAATAAATTCTGGGGATCTAATGTTGAGCCTTGTGATCTAGTTACTAATATGTATTATTTGTGTGTGTGTGTGTGTTAGTCACTCAGTCCGACTCTGCGACTCCATGGACTGTAGCCTGCCAGGATCCTTTGTCCATGGAGTTCTCTAGGGAAGCACAGTAGAGTGGATTGTCATTCCCTTTTCCAGGGGATCTTCCCCACCCAGGGATCGAACCCTGGTCTCCTGCATTGCAGGCAGATTCTTTACCCTCTGAGCCACCAGGGAAGCCCCTATGTGTTATTTACCTGAGAGTTTTAAAGTGAATAGATATTAAGTGTTCTCACCACACACACACACACACACAAACACACACACAATGGTAATTATGTGACGTGCTGGAGGTGTTATCTAACCCTTGTAATCATTTAGCAGTATATAAGTATATCAAATCAACATGTTATGCACAAACTTAAACATGTTATATGATAATTATCTCTCAGTAAAGCTGGGAAGAAGTCAACTTGAGAGAAATCTAAAGATCTCCTTGCCCCTTGTGAGTAGATTTGCCCGAGGCATGTCACTTAAGGTCTCTGAGACTCACCAGTAAAATCCATTTGCTTTCAGTATTGAGCTATTTAAAAGTGTGTGTACTCTACACTCTGGATTTCCGTGTTTGTGTGTAGTGGCTGCCATGCCAGGCTACCTGGGTTCCCTCTTCACATCTAAGATACACACCCTTCACCTCCAACTGCCACACCTACATTCTTCTTGGACAGTTGCCCTCCCTGTAAGGCTGCTGTTTCTCTGAAGATTAGGCATCCTAATCTAATCTCCTGAGGGCAGTCTGCATCCAATATTTGACTGATGGGCAGTGCAAAGCCTTATTCCCTGGCCTCAATTCTGAATAACTCCGAAGTGCCATCTCAGCTCTAGAGCTCCCACCAGAGGCCTCTGTTGCAACTGCATCATAGTTTGCCTTCTCCCCCTACCTACTCCGGAGAAGAAAATGGCAACCCACTCCAGTACTCTTGCCTGGAGAATCCCATGGACAGAGGAGCCCACCAGGCTACAGTCCATGGGGTTGCAGAGACAGACACGACTGAGCAATTGACACATCTACCTACTCCTGTTACCTGTTGCACCCGAGGATGCTCTGCAGGAAACTTCATGCAGGTAAAGCTTGGTCTCAGAGTCTGCTTCCAGGGGACCCCAACCCAATACAATATGTAAATTAATCTTTTTCCCATCTATTTAATTATTTCACCTGAAATATGCCAAATAGTGTTACGGGGCTATTTTATATTCCTTTGCTTTTCACCAGACCTCTAGTAGTAGATCATGTTACTTCCCAGCTTCTGAACTTTAGGCAATACACGGCGGTGACATTTTCCTATGATTGCCTCTTGACAGCATTACATCCTGAGGCATTTTAAAGCTTAGGTGTTTGGCCTTCCACTCAAGCACAGAAGAGCTTCCTAGGTGATCTGCCCAGCAGTTATGGAGAGTTTGGGAACCTTCTGTTCCCTCCACAGCTAACTCTTAACTGGACATATAGCACTAAAGGTCAATAAAGGCACTGAAATAGGCCTTACACAAGTCCTTAAACAGATGTCATAAATGATTCCAGGTAAAGTGGTCAAAGAATCATGTCAGCTTAAACTTCCTATTCAAAGTCATCTTCCCCCCATATATATGTTTATGGTTTGGTCATGCCTCTATAAAATCTTCACAATAAATATTGTTTTTTTGATAGTTTGTTTTGTGCCTTCACAAATATTGCATATGAAGTTATACTTAAGTTGATTTATGTACACCCATAAATATAGACATCATACTTTAGAAATGTTAGCCTAGCTACAAATTTTATTTCCCAACCCCACTAATAAATAAATTACTCTGGAATGAACAACAGAAATGGACCATTTATAGTCATGCCCATTATTAACACTCTGGCTTGAGCTACTATCATTCACCCTTCGGATTATCTTTACTCCCTACTGTCTGCCCTCCACCCAGTAGCCACAATGCTCCTTTTAAGTCAGATTCTATTACCACTCTGTTCCAATCCCTCCAAAGATCCCCTGCTTTGCTGCCCACCCTTAACCCTCTAATTTCATGTTACTTACTCTCCCTCTCTCTCACTCTGCTCCCAACACACAGGCCTCCTTGTGGTTTCTGGAACACCGGGCAGGTTCCTGCCTTAGCTTCTTTGCTCTAGCCTCTCCTTCTGCCCCATTGCTCTTCTGCCAGCTGTCTGCTTGGACAACTGCCTGACCTCCAAGTCTTCACTCAGATCTTTCCTATCTTGAAGGCTAGTACTGATTGCCTGCTTTTTATGGCGACCACACCTTCTCCTTGATCCTAGGCATTATATCCCTTCCCTGCTACAATTTTTTCTTCTTTACATAGCACTTACCACCTTCTGGGCTTCCCTGGTGGCTCAGACAGGAAAGAATCTGCCTGCAATGCCGGAGACCCAGGTTCAATCCCTGGGTTGGGAAGATCCTCTGGAGAAGGGAATGGCCACCCACTCTAGTATTCTTGCCTAGAGAATCTTATGGATAGAGGGACCTGGCAGGCTACAGTCCAGGCGGTCTCAAGACAGTTGGACATGACTGAGCGACTAACACTTTCTCTTTTCACTACCACCTTCTAAACCCCTCCTGAGATACACTTACCATGATGCCACTGAAACCTTAGCTTCAAGGCCCCTTTCCTAGGCCCCTTCCAAAACCCTGGGAGAAGCCCTAGTGATGAACATGTTTCTCTACAATTTGCAAATATATGTTAACTACAAATGACTGAGACTATTGTCTGTTTCCACCCTGACTTCATCTCTGTCACATTTTCCCTTGCTGAAGTGGAGCTGAAGTGGCTGAAGGCATTTCTGAGGTCTGGCGAAGGGGAAACTGAATTGAGGAAACATTTAGTTTGAACATGTGCTGTGCTTAGCCACTCAGTTGTATCCAACTCTTTGTGACCCGTGGACTGTAGCCCACCAGGCTCCTCTGTCCGTGGGGATTCTCCAGGAAAGAATACTGAAGTGGGTTGCTATGCCCTCTTCCAGGAGATCTTCCCAACCCAGGGATCAAACCCAGGTCTTCCACATTGCAGGCAGATTCTTTACTGTCCGAGCCACCAGGGCATAGTGAGATGTAATTAGTGGTTTGCAGTCACTTCCCTGTATTGTTCAGGTAGTGCTACACCCACCCTGGTATGGGAAGAGCTTCTAGGAAGATGGCTACTGCCTGCTGGGCATAGAATGTATTGCTTTTTGACTGTGAACTAGAGTGCCTGTCAGCAGAAGTATATGGGTGGTGGAGGAAAAACACGGTGTGAAATTAACAAAGCCAAGTAATTTGTAGAAAAGCCTTCCTCATTTTATAGCTCACATTGTAAAGCAAGCTAATCAAGTTTTTCCCAATTTGACATCAATCCTAAAAATTTTTATGAAATGATCAACCAAGCTGTGATGTAGATAGACATTTTTCTAATCAATAATGAAGTTTTTGATTAACCATGCAAGAGGGAAGATAGAATTATCTTCCTATTCTCCTTACAGAGAATGTTAGAAGATTATCATATGAAGAGGTGATTGAAGACAATTCAGCCAAAAAACATACATTGGATAGTAAATTAATGAAAATACTTTGAAACTTTTTCTGGATTTTGTCTTTTTTTTTTTGCTATGCATGAGCTTTTTAATATGTGCAGATTGTGATTTCTCATTTGAAATGAGTATTTTATATCTAGGCTTGCATTTGTAATTTTGCATTCATTTTGTTAAAGAAGGCCCACCGAGATGTATAAACTTCAGGCCGCACAAGACCTGATGTTTCCTGACCATGCTGAATGATTTACTAACTTGTTCTGTCAGGAATCTTAGTTCAGTGGTGTATCTTCAGCACTTGAGCAGTGATTGGCACATAGTAGTCACTCAATAAATAGTTTTTGAATGAATGAATTAACAACAATACAGTGAAACATTAACAACCTAATTTAATTCTGCTGAAGAAAAGTTCATGTTGACATGAAAGAAAGTCATTCATGGAACACTCCTCCTTGAAACTCTGTACTTTGTGCAACTAAGGGCCTAGATGTAAATTCCTATTTATGGATTTTTTTTTCAATAGTAGTTAGCTGCTATGTTTTTTGAAAAGATCTGGATCACTTATTTTTTAGGTTCTATTGCCTTATTCCTTAGGACCCAAGATTAGCCTCAGCTAGATTTTTGCTTCACCCTACTTTAAGGGTGAGAATTTATTTTTAGAACAGTAAGGAGGTGATGGCATGCAGAGTACCAGTAGGATGCTAATAGAGCAGTTGTTTTTTTTTAAGCCCAGGATTAGGCAGTAGGAAAATAAAGATAGACTATTTTTTATTTTCCTACCTAAACTCTACTTAGAGAGCTACCTATGTTTAGACATTGGGCAATGGAAATAAAAATACTTTTCTTGCAAAAGAAGAAAACCAATAAATAGACTAGTTAGATTTTTGTAAAGGCATGGTGATATAGACCTTAAAAACAAGACCTTAAAAACAAAGGCCTTAAGAAAAGCAGAATCTCATAGAGTTTCAGCTTGGGGAGTTTTTACTTTTATAGAAATTCAGAAAAAACCAAAAACATTATATGAATGACTAATGGAGGACAGATTTCTTTCACTTAAGCCACTAAACTTTTGCTTAAACACTAAAGCACCTCTTTTTTCTTTATGCCATCATAGGAATTTTAGAAGCCAGAGCTTTTTTATTTGAGAACACTTTTTTCTGGATGTAGAAGAAAAGGCTTATTAGCATTAGTGAAGGAAGCAATAAGCTAATGAAGGTCTTAGGTGTCATCCAGGTCCTATTTGCTTTCTCAGTTTGATGGTTAGCCCTCACACAGCTATTTTCCAGAATGTAATTTGCGCACTCTGAGACCATGCAGGGCAAGTCTTAACAAAGAAACATCAATAAGTTGTCCAGACTGAGCTTTTGTCAGCACTGACCTTGCAGAATGCGTGCCACCTAGAATTGTGAGCATCACTGCTAAACGGTTCTGTTGTTTTAAGAGTTTTGTCCGATTAAGACACTGAAAAGATTGTTGGGATGGGAAGATTCTCCTCCCACATTATTTCCCATAGGTTTGAAGGCAACAGTTGGGTTTTACATAGTTCCTGGCTAAAGTAGAGAGATTTCTTGCTCAGAACTGTATCTTTTCTCAAAAAAGAGGTTTAAAAAAAATCCCCTTTAGCAAAAGCTACTGTAGAGTGTGGAGTATCAGTGTGCCGAGGCTGACAGCTACACCATCTGCAGTAGACTATCCGCACAATGAAAGGCATGGTGGAGAAAACCCCTCCATTCTTGAACATTATTTCTCTTTTTCTATATAATTTTTTTTTTTTTTTTTTGCCTAGAGCCTGAGGAAGTGTTATTGAAGCACATTATTTCCTAGATCAGGTTAGGAGCCATTAATTAACTCTGAAACTGTCTCAAAAGTGAGGCAGATGGTTTTTGTTTCTTTTAAAATAAGATATTCTCCCAAATTATATTCTCTGTAGATAGCCCTAGAAATGAATAAAATGGCTACTCTGATGTGATAAATCTATCAGAAAGAGAAGAAAAGAACTTCAGAGAAAAAAATACAGTAAAAAGCAAGGATTTAAATTATTCATCAAGCCTCTCCTGGCCCACTTCTATTCTTGCCTGGTGAATGGCACACCCCACGTGGGTCCTCAGAGTGGTCAGAGGATGGTGTTTCACTCTAGTGGAGCATTCCTCTGGGACTGGTTTATTTGGATACCTTTGACCAAAATGTTAGCTAGCATTTTCTTTTTCCAGCTGAGTGTTGCATAATGCAATGTTCTGAATTTTATCTCCATTCTCAGCAACTTGTTGCTTATATGCACTTAAAATGGATGGCTTTCACTGTACCTTTATGCAATAAATTTGTCAGGTTGGATTTCCTTTCAGTGAGTCAAAAGATAAGTTAAACACTGATATATTTGAAATATAAATTAAGCATTCCTCATGCAATTTGCAGCTTTATGTTTTTTCAAAAGAATAAAATGAGCTAGTTAACTGGTTGCCAGCTGACCTTTCCCTGATGCTTGCCCCATGGAAGTGTTCAGTGTAGTCAGTGATTCCTCCACTAACATCACTATTTACTTCTATTTTAAGATTGTGGGAAATGCCAGTCAGGTTAAGGACACTGAAACCAAAAGGAGAAATGAGGGGCTTCCTTTATACTGTTCTAGTCCTGTTGATTTTCACTGCCAGTTACTTGCATGTGGTCATACAGGCTGTCCTTGCTTTACACAGTTCCCATATGCATGACTTTCAGTCAGCAGTGTACTGTGCAGTCAGGACTGCTTGTGTTTATATATGTATTCATATGTATGTTTATGTGTGCATATATTTGTTTTTGATTCTGAATGTGCTTATTTTTCAGATATTTGAAAATGGTAAAGATACAGGAGAGATCTCTGTTTGTATCAGTAAAAAAGATCTGGAGCCTAATAGCCCAACTCAAGCTGGCTGCACGATGGAAAGAGTGAGTTTACTGACTTTCCATTTATGACTATGAGTGTCCTCTAAGTTACTTGTAGTTAATTTAGGCAATTACAAGTCAAGTTTGAAATTTGCTGTTCTGTAAAGATTCATAATTTCAAACTTGACTTGTGGATTCCAGAGGTTCTCAGCTTTAGTATAGTATTAACTCTTGGCCTCTTACTTAATAGCATCTCAATCTTCATTATGCTTTTATTTGAAAATCTGTCTATACTGGACTCTGGAATTGCCCTCTTGTCCACACATTGAAAAGAAGTGACATGATACCCAGTGGAGGCTGTGTTCTGGGTGGAGGGTATTTCCAAGCCCTAGACCCTGGGCAGGTAACACACTGCCCTGGTCTTTGCCTGTGCTCATTGTGAGCAAGTCCAGATGGTTTATCTTAGGCATTCTTACCTTTGCCTGTTTTTCATACAATTGGGATGTTTCTCAGGCAGAACCGACATGTTCAGGGTCCTTAGTTTGTGTCTTTGTCTTGCATGAAAGGACACTGAACACCCTGTTGTTTACAAATTGGAGTTATTCGCCTGAGCGCACAGCAGCGCTCTGGGCTCCATTGCTTGACCTTTGCTCAGAAACTCGCTTCTTTTCCTCCTCTTCAGTTCAGCACTCTCGGTCTTACCTCTCCCTTGTGGTATCCGTTACCTGCACCTAATAGTTGGTCACAAAAGTTAGTCATCCGATCATTAGCTGAGCTCAGAAGAGACGGGAAGTGCTACCTTGACTGATTAGGGAGAGAGAAGAATAAAGAGTCTTGTCTTTTTTTTTAACCATCACATCCCTGACTATAGAAATCACCGTGATACAAAAGCCTTCCCAGAATTCTCTACTTGTAATCCCTCTTTTTCAACATTAAAATAGTTCCCATTTCGATTTGTATAAAAAATTGAAGATGGTGTTTATGTTCGATTACACAGGAGGATATTATTCTGTAGAAAGCTTTTGTTGGCTAATGGCACACTGAAATTGATCTGTAATTTGCTTCTATATGCAAGATAACTTGGGGGGAAACCTTTATCTAGGGGCATAATAAAATTTTGTGTGTGGGAGAGCCCTTGTGACACCCAAGGACGACTGTTCCCTTCATGCACACTTGCCTCAATCACTAGCCTAAGATGTTTCACACTCCTCTCAGGTTCCTGAACAAATTCTTATCCTATAAAGGCCTGGTGATGATAGCTTTAAAGATAAACGGGTGAAGATTATCACAATTTCTGGTCACTAGAGCCCAGCCCTCACCAGTGACCTCGAGATGAAAGGCATTGAGGCCTTACCTCCTGTAGGCTGTCGAATGCTCATCTTTGAACACCTGAAATGCAGTCTGTTGCCAAGTTGAGAAAATAGAGATTGCGATGCAACTCCTGTGAAAGTGCATTTGGTTAAGTGGTCAGGTGTTCACATCCCTTCTCTACCACACACTCCTGTTCTTTGTGTACTTATTTCTCTCCTGGATCAGGCCTTAAATCTTTCATATCTTGCCCCTTCACAAAAAAAGATGGTGCCCGTAAAGCAGAATCACTGTGACTTAAAAAATGATCCAGATTACATGTTTTGTGAAATAATAGCAAAGCCACAAAAACTAAGCTCAAGGGCTGAGACCACACAGAAATAAATGTAGGGCTTTGTAAGTGTAATCCATGGATTCCAAAACTTGTTTGTGGTTCCAGTGGAAAAAAGAAAAACACAGATTTTTACTATTCTAACAACTTGACCTATTATATCCCTAAAGAGAATCAGTTCAGTTCAGTAGCTCAGTCGTGTCTGACTCTTTATGACCTGGTGGACTGCAGCATGCCAGGCTTCCCTGTCCATCACCAACTTCCAGAGCTTGCTCAAACTCATGTCCATTGAGTCAATGATGCCATCCAACCATCTCATCCTTTGTCGTCCCCTTCTCCTCCTGCCTTCAATCTTACCCAGCGTCAGGGTCTTTTGCAATGAGTCAGTTCTTTGCATAAGGTGACCAAAATATTGGAGCTTCAGATAATAATCATTATTTTTAATTCAAAGGACTTTCTATAGAGGATGAAAAGTATTAACTTTAAAAAAAGGAAATATGTATCATCATTTTTAGCCCTTCTGATCCTTGAGGCTAAAAATCTGGTCAGTGCAGAGCTGATAGAAACAACATAAGGCTGAAGAAGTTGGAGATAAGATTCATTGTTGTTCAGTCACTCAGTCATGTCCGACTCTTTGCAACCCCATGGACTGCAGTACACCAGGCTCCTCTGTCCTGCACTATCTCCCTGAGTTTGCTCAAATTCATGTCCTTGAGTCGGTGATGCTATCTAACCATCTCATCCTCTGCCACTCTCTTCTTCTTTTGCCTTCAATCTCTCCTGACATCAGGGTGTTTTCCAATGAGCGAAGATATTGATGGTGGTGGTGGTTTAGTCGCTCAGTCGTGTCCAACTATTGTGACCTCATGGATTGCAGCCCACCAGGCTCCTCTGTCCATGGGATTTCCCAGGCAAGAATACTAGTGGGTTGCCATTTCCTTCTCCAGGAGGAGATAAGATTATTTATCCCTAATTCGCACAAAATCTAGAGGCTATCTATAGATATACTTGCAGGTCAAAGAAAACATTTTATTTGGTTAAGAGTTTATAGCCAATAGGTGAGGAAACAAGGGATATATGACAGGCTTGCAACTTTCTCTCCTTTTCTCTGGGCCTCTGCATTTAGTACATCCAAATGTACCTTCAAGTCAATGGGAATTAATAGAAGGAGCAAAAAAGGCACCCTGAACAGCAGCCAGGCAAGAAAAGGCTACAACTATATCCGCATCCCTGCCGAGATTACAGAGTAACAAGAAATTGAGAGACACAAGAACTGACAGGGGAGAGAAGAAAAGGAAGCCTGTGACAGAAGGTTGGGTGGAGAACAGAGTGATGGATAGTGTAGGGCGCAGCACGGAAAAGAGCAGAGGCCTAAACACTCAAACAAAGGTGACGGGCAATTTTGAAAAATGTCTTTTAAAATTCCATGCCCAACACAGTTCAGCTGGATTTACTTTCATTTGAAATATGCCCTCAGTTAGAAATGCCTTAATAATCAAGAGATCTTAAATGTAAGACAGAAACAAACACAGACAATGCTATTATTTAAAATATTAAACGACAGCATTTCATATTTCACACTTCAGTTACATCATATTTACAACTTGAAAGCTCTCATCATTGAAGCCACTGGCAAGCTTCTGCAGAGCGCCTAATTGATACACCCAGGATGAGGTCTTCCAAATGAAGCAACGTAGGCTAGAAAGTTGTGTTTATTTTTGCCGTGCTGTCAGTGCTGGATGGTTCCGCTGTTGGTCACCTGAGGTTAGCCAGGGCCGGGAGACTGCTGACTGTAAAACTTGCACATCCTCTGGAAGGACCCAACAGAGTGTGTGGCTCAGACAAGGAAAGCATAACCCTTATCAAAGAGGGCCGTTTCTGTGTATAGAAGCTAAATGCTCTTTCTGTAGGACTGTCACATCTGCTCTCAGTCCCCTTGCCAAAGGGTCAGAGCTCAATCACAAGCCTGTGGCACCCCCTGCTGGTTAAAAGCCCATGCTCATTTTGTTACTTTACACTGAGCTAAGCATTGCTGTGATTTCACACTTCTTTTAACATTCTATATGAATTTAATTACCATTTGTTTGGACTTCCTTTGTTACAGAGGAGAGACAGTTTATTACAGGTGTTCACGTTTCACCTTATTTCTTTTCCTTCTTCATCCCTCCCCCACCCCCACCCCCAACCAGTTACTTCTCAAGATTCATCAAAGACTTCAAGGTTCTTCCATCCACTCACCAGGCCTCAATTTTTCTTCAATCCGGCTTTTTGATGAGCACGGTCAAGAAATTAAGAATCCACTTTCGCTGAAGAATGAGCAAAAAATTTGGGTCTCTTATGGTAAAGCATACAGGTAGGAGCAAGGTGTTTATTCTCTGTTCGTCCTCAATTTTTCTGTGGCAACCTAATGGAAAAGGAGAGTTGAGGAGCCAGGTAGCACCCTTTATGGAAAAAAAAAAAATTAAATTCCAATAAAATTTCAAGGTTTTTTTTTTCTTATTTTGTGAGGCAGTATTGTTTGTGGGATATGACATCTCTCTCTCTCCCTCTCTGTCTCTGACTTTCTGTCTTAATGCCTTGTCATAGTTCTTGAAGTCTGCCTGTCAGCACAGCAAGTGGGATTTGTTCATGTCTGAGTAGTCACCTTAATGATAGCAGATGGAAACGCCACGGGGGGCCCAAGCCCATCACACTGTCATTGTCGCACACTGCCCTGACCTGCTTCCACTCCTCTATTTTTTTGTCCCTTTTTAAAGGAGAAATGGATGGTAATTGAAAAGGATCTTAAGCAAGATTTATGAAGCTGTAGACAACATGATTCCCCACTATCTCTCTCTGTTTTCACAAATAAAGTCTTAACCTTTTAAGCACCAATGACAGGACAGCTAAAGATAAATTGGTAAAGCTTGTAAGCCCCATCCTATCAAAGTTATATTCCTCAAAACCACCTTGCATTATTCCACAATAATTACTGGTTATTACTGAGCATTGTGTAAATTTTTGTAGATTGGTAAATTCCTGTATAAAATTATCAGCGTTTCTGAGAAAAGAAAAAGGCTGCAGTTTACAGGCATTGATGAGCCGAGCTGTTGTGTGGAATATCTTGGAAATTTATGCATATTTTGATAGGACACATCCAGACGAACTCTGAAACTGCTTGTCAGGAAACTTAAACACACTTTTCTGCCTACTTTTAATCTTTTTGTTTTGTTTTGTGTTCAGCTCTTTATCTGTAGAACAAAATAGGAGAAATAATTTTGCTTGTAGAATATAATTGAGCATATATTAATTATAAAATAGCATAGACAAAACTAGGAACTGATTGGATTTACTATATATTCTAATAATCAAAGTCAAATCTGCTCAGAAATACATGAGGGTTTTGGGAAACCTTGGAAGAATTAGTTATGGGTAGCATATTGCAAAATCTATTTCATCTGTCCCAGTGGAGTAAAATTAAAATATTTAATAGTATCTATACTGTGTAATTTATAAAACTAAAAAATTCCTGTAAGGAATGGTGCTTTTCCTATGTAAGCAGATTTCAAAACATAATTACATTGTGAGAATTATTTTTACAGTGATAAAAATAGTGATGAATTTTAAAGTGGCATGAATTCTTGTATAATTTAGGAAGCTCTTTAAATTACAAGGAAAAGCTTTAATAAAATGTGTCTCATAATTTCTACTCAAATATCATTATTAAAGTGAAAGCAATGACTAATTTTGATGTTTTTAATGATGTTTGCTCTAATACAGTATTTTAATATGATCATACACTTGTTCTTGGTTAACTAGTACAAAAAATGCTAAGTATCTGAAATATTCTAAAATCAACTGAGGATCATAGCTGGCGGAATTTATAAATGTGTAATTTGTTTGTATATCATTGCTATTTTAATAGCATAATATATATGCATATATATTTGATTTTGAATCCAGTGTAAAGCACTAGGGAACCATTATGGCATTTTGCTACTACTGAAACTACTAAATTAATATCAGAAAAGTTATTTCCATCTAGTTTAAAATATATTGAGAAAATGCACAATATGTACTAAGAAAATGATATCCATTTTCAGGGAGTAATTCTAATGTGTCTAATATATGTTGATATGCGAGGTCTCACTACTCATTTGCAAAAGATTTTGCAGATATCTACTTCTATTTTGAGTCCTTTGTTTTTCTCTCAATTTTTATTTTGAAAAATGTCCAACCTACAGAACACTTGATACAATGAAGGTTGATATAGGTCCTTTACCTAAGTTCATCAATTAAGGACTTTGCCACATTTCTTTTACCTCTCTTATATCTCCTTTCTCTCTCTTTTGAACAGTTTGGGATTAACTCCACACAATCACTAAAGTTTTACTCCTAAATGCTATAGGTCACATAACTAAAGAACAGAAAGTTCTTCTCTATCCCTATGTTATAATATCTAACACAGTCAACAATAATATAATATCATCCAACATGTAATCAAACTACCCAAAATATGCTTTAGAGTTTTTTCTAATCCAGTATCCAAATAGGCTTCATCTGTTGCATTTAGTTATTTTCTTTAGTTCTCTTTAATTTAAAATATTCTCCCATCTTTTGTTTTATTTTTCATGATGTTGGTTTTCTTTTTGAAGAGTTCAGACACTTTTCTTGTAGAGTGTCTCACATTCTAGATTTGTCTGAGTGTTTTCTCATGATTACATTCAGTTTAAATATTTTTGGCAATACTACACAGGTGAGGTGAGAGAGCCCTGTGATTCTAAAGTTAAATAGCAGTGTTTGTCACTGATTTCAAAAACAAAATGGCTCACAATTGACATAGTTGCCATTCTTTTTACTTAAGATCTTTTCCCATGATTTTAATTTTTTACATAATTAAATTAACCTAAAGCAATATACCTAACAGTATGTAATATGGAAAATCAAGTCAGCATAGCATTTACTGAGCTTACAAAACATAGCTGTTTGTAGCCAAATATGAAGGATTAATTTAATTATAAGCTCCAAAGATTATTATGGGTATATTGCATTGTAGTTAGACGTGAAAAATGAACATTACAAGGCTGAAAGTTGATTCTTTTTCCCAACTAAATGCTTTGTTTTATTATTGAAATCATTTTTTTAAATGTGCAACATTTGAAACATTTATGTGTTGCAACTATCCTAGGCATATTATAAATCAAACAAACTAAAATGTACATGTTGGGTATCAGTATAGAATACCAACAATAGGGCTTTATAGTAGGAAATTCACTTATTTCTGGATGTTATTTGACATGGGAATGTATGTTTTATTGATTATTTATACTCAAAGTTTAGAGTTTGTATAACTTTGCAGATATATTTGATTTTTGTTTTTCTATTTTCCAGATCTCCACTAAACCCTGTTTTGGGTTTGAGCTTTGACCAGGTGACTGCATTCACCAGAGGTGGCATTACAGTTGTATATAAAACCTTCTTGGACTCTGATGCCCTTCTGCTACCTGGATGTGACAAGTAAATTAACAAGTTCTTGGTTTAGCAATCTAAATCACCTAATTCAGTTTTCCCAGAATGAGAGATTTAAACACCAAAAGATGTTTCTTGAATCATCTTAAACAAACAATCATTTATTTTATTGACATTTCATGATATAATGATCTGGTACTTAAAAAACTTGTCATTAAGTTCCCTGGAGTTTTAGAAAACACATGGGACGATGAGCAGGGTATAGTCTCTGCTTTGCAAAATTAACGATTTTCTTTAAAATGTAAAAACTGTTTGTAGGGGATTTTTTAGACTAACAATTTTAAATGGATTTATTAAAATATTAAATAATTAGTTCTCTTATATGAGTGTTCATATTTAAAGCATGTCATTTGGTGATGATAAATTGAAGACAAAAGCACTACCCTGGAGGCATAGTGCACAGAAGAGCGGGAGTTAGAAGATCTAGGCTCTGGCCCCATATCTACTCATGATTGTCCATAAGCAAATAGGTATCAGTTTCCTACAGGTTAATGATAAAACCCAGCAGTTACTGATTGTTGACCATACGCCAGGCACAGTTCTATTAATAAATGAATTGGACGAGAGCATATTTAATCTGCAAAATAATTATTTTAATCCTATCATTGCTTATTAGGCTATTGTTACTCCATTTTTATAGAGGCAGAAACTGAGGCACAGAAGGGCATTTTCCCAGTCACACTACTTGTACATGATAGTGCAAGGATTCTAACCCAGGTTGTCTTTCTTAAGAACTGAGGGCTTAACCACTATCAGCACTGTCTAGTAATACCTTCTATGATGATGGAATCAGAATTTGTGGCCATTGAGCACTTGAAATATGACTAGTGTGGCTGAGAAACTGAATTTTAAATTTTGTTTAAACTAAACCAATTTTAATTTAAGTAGGAATATGTGGCTTGTGGCTACCATATTGGATACTACAACACAATACTGACACTATATTGGATTAGGTGACCTATCTATAAAGTCCCATCTAACTTTAAAATTTTGTAATTTAACCAATTACAACTTTCTTTAATATAGTGGTGAAAAGGCTGAAATAGAGGACAGATCTAGAGAACCAAAAGCAGTCTGATGAGGTCACTCAGTCTAGCTAATGTCAACCTATTGCCAAGTATGTCTAGAAAGACATACTCTTTGATCTTCTCTATCCCCCAATGGCTGCCTGCAGTTTCTAGACAAGATTATAATGTTCCGTCTTATTTTTTTTCTCTTTATGGATAGAAAATAACTCAGCACTCTTTATTAAAAGCATTTTCGTTTATGAGAAGATTTATTTCATGTGTGATAATCTTTCTCTAAGCTGTTAAATTTGCCTTTCCCTTTGGTCTTTAGCTATGAGTTTAATTTTTAATTTATGTATCGCTTCTTAATTTTACTTCTCCAGGTGCAATGAATACTGCTTTAATGAATGGATTTAAATTAAATCTGATTCCCTCAATATAGCAATGTGAAACTGCCTTTATTGAACATGGACTAGTTTGAAGATAATTTACTTAATTTTTGGATTCCATTTGAACTTTCTTTCTATACTCTGAAATGGATCATTTGAGATCTTAGTCATCACGCCCTTACTTACATTTCTCAGACTATTGAAAGAAAACTACCATCACCATTTCGAGAACTGCTTTTTGTTGAATAGCATGCTGTATGGTACATCTTTACATGTCAGTGTTGAGCTGCAACTTTCTTTAGGGTAAGGATGGACTCACTATTAAAATAAGTAATTTGGCTGAGTTAAGAATGAAGCCAGCCCCTCTAGTTTGTGATTCATCCATGTAATCTCTAGACTGCACTGCCTTTTAAAAGACTCTCTTAAAAATACCAAGCTAATAGTCTGGATACAAACATTATAAATATAAAAGCATACTTTATTATTATAGATCAGTGTATTTACATGAGAACTTTAACAATGAAGATGATCTCTACTATGAGTGATTCTGTAAGATTAAAATTATTTTTTCTTTCTCTGTTATATTAATAGTTAACTAGGCATTGGGTCCCCCCAATATCATAAGTAATAGCAAGGAAAAAATTTAAAGCCTTCCTTTTCCCAATTATAGATACCAAGATACTTTATAAATTTCTGTTTAAAAAGATTATAGACTATACATTGGTTTTTCTCTCACTAGAAGAGTATAAGATGTGTAAATTATCATACTAATAGATTAAAGAGTACCAAAACTCATTTTATTCCAAAAATAACAACTAAATATTTTATTTTCTTAGTTGGGATGTTTGTGAGGGATTTCCAATTAACTTCAGTGGCACCAGGCAACAGGTACCTGATCAATTTGAAAAGGTGGACGTGGAGAACAGTTTCCTACAGAACAAGGTCAGAATTATTTGTCATTCTTGATAAAAAATATTTTATGTATTGGACACTCAGTCAATACATGGTGACTGGGTAGATATTTGTGAAAGTTTTGGAAAACTGTAAATTATTTTACAAATGTTAGGGGCAAGTATTATGCTTTGCGTCCATGCATGCGAAGTTGCTTCAGTCCTGTCTGACTCTTTGAGACCCCATGGACTGTAGCCCACCAAGCTCCTCTGTCCATGGGATTCTCCAGGCAAGAATACTGGAGTGGGCTGCCATGCCCTCCTCCAGGGGATCTTCCCAACCCAGGGATTGAACCTGTGTCTCTTATGTCTCCTGCATTGGAGGCAGGTTCTTTATTTACCACTAGTGAAACTGAAAGTGAAGTTGCTCAGTCGTGTCCGACTCCTAGCGACCCCACGGACTGCAGCCTACCAGGCTCCTCCATCCATGGGATTTTCCAGGCAAGAGTACTGGAGTGGGGTGCCATTGCCTTCTCCGATTTACCACTAGTGCCACCCCATTAATTAAGCACTTTGCAACTGAACCAATATTGAGAAGGGTTAGAGGAAGGGATAAGGTGGGATTTTGACATTGACATGTATACATTGCTATATTTAAAATAAATGACCAACAAAGATGTACTGTATAGTACAGGAAACTCTGCTCATTGTTCTGTAATAACCTAAATGGGAAAATAATTTGAAAAAGAATAGGGAGAAAAAAAAACTGAATATATCATTTCTATCTAAGAAATATTCTACTTTTATTACATCATTTAAGTACAATTGTTTAGCATGTTTTCTTTATACCAACTACATTAATAAGTTGCATTTGTTTAAGAATTTCTTTAAGATGGCTGTTATATCTTTATACTCTAGTATCTGATCTTTTTCTTCTATGGGTCAATGTATCGAAGTAGCACAAGTTCTTCAGAAAGCTGTACTTATAACACAATCCAGAAGGTCTCTTTATTAATTTACTTTAGAAATTTACCCCCCGGTAAAGAATGTTTTTCTGCTTCTGAGCTATGAAACACATTTTAAACCTGATTCTAAAAAAGGGGTAATTCTTTTCTTTTTCTCAGCTGGTAAGTTATGTAGGGTTGTTGTTCATTTCAGCTGCATATGCTTTAGTTTTTGAATTCACGAAATCAAAACCAAAAAGTACCCACAGAAACAGGGATGCTCAGAGAAAGTGGGGCTTCCTGTTAACTAGTCTGGGCCCTTTCTTTGTAAGAGATAATGCAAAAGACACATTGTCCCAACCTGCTGTTTTTCAATTTCCCCATGTTGCCCATTCAGTCTTTTATGTCAAAATGTATACCAAAAACATTCGTCGTTTCAAGTTATATGTGAAGCTAAATTGTATAATTGAAAAGCTAGAGTAAAATAAACACTTATTTCTAGTCCTGTTTCTGAGCAAATTTAGAAAATAAATGTAAGTTGAATGGTGCACTAAGAATTAATGCATTTTGTATTTTATATTCATTGACATTAAGGTTTATTTGCCATAGTTCTCTGATCCTGTTGGCATCCTTTTTCAGTTTTTTGCTGTAGCTTTGTTTTTGTGCTCAAAAACTTATATGCCTAACGATTGCCTATTATTCATATCATCATCTGGCCTTCATTGATCTCCATGATTCATCTCCAGTCTTCCCCCACTCTCAACTTGTCTTTCCAGGCCTCTCCATTTCTTGATCTTTGTGTACCCTGACCCTACAGTCGGAGCTAATAAACTGAGTCCCATACATGATTTACACTTTAGTTTACTTGTGCCATTCCATGTGTTGTTCTTTGCTAGGATACAATCCCGCCATACTATTCCTTACTTTTTAAGGCTTTCTTCAATTTCTTCTTTGTCCGTGAAGCCTTCTCAGATCCTCCAGAGAAATTTAACCTCAAGTTATTTTGCAACCCCAGAACTCCTTTTCACACTTTGAAAATTGTTCTTAGAGTTTGTGTTTTGGTAAAGGCACTTGCTTTTGTGTCTTTCTCCTCCACTAAACTGATAATTCTTTGGACACAGATTTTATGTCTTATTCATCTTTGTGTTCATGAGTGCTGGGACAAAATCTTAGATATAGGGCAGGTGCACAATACATTTTCATGAATGATTTTTAAATTTAGCCATAATCTCTTTCAAGGCTCACTATTGTCCAATTTGTTCTTTGTGTGTTAGCCAAGCTAAATTGTTCATTTGTTGTTTCCTGAGTCCATGATTTCTGTTATTATGCCCACATGAATCCCTCTGCCTGGACTTCAACCTTTCTTTCTTTGTCACCACCCCCCACCTTCTCTGTCACCCTTATGCCATATCCTAGCATGGTACTGGCATATAGTTGGCATTCAATAAATGCTTATTGAAACCCTGCCCATCATTCTAGCCTTATCTGATTTGTGCCTGCTTCATAAAATCTTTCTTTACCGCAACCCAACCCCCAAACCAGATATGATGTTTCTGACCTTGATACCCCTGTTGCATCCATTCTGTACCCTTTATAATGACACTGACTCTGTTCTGTTCCTCTTGCAACATTTTTTGATGATTTGAAGTCAATCATTGTTCCAAGTTTGGGCATATTTTAGCTCGCATTAGAGTAGAACAAAATGGTAGATTCCTCTGAGATTGTTGGTATCATATCATAAAGGATCTTAATTCAAATGGATGTTGTTCTGTAGAAAACACAGAGCCATTGGAAGCATTTAAGCAGAGACAGATCTGATTTGACCCTGTGTTAGGAAGATATCTTGGGAGATCTTTATCTTATCCTCCTACCCCTGCCTTGCAGATTAGAAATTCTTAGAAGCAAAGAGCATTCTGATCATTCTTGTCTCTGCTGTAGTATCTAGGTGCTCAGAGTTAGCTGAATGGAACTGAATCCTCTAGTTAATTAACTCTTTCAGTAGAAACCAGGTCAAACCTGAGCGGGGGGGCGGGGGGGGGGGGGGGGGGGGGGGGAAGGATAGTGAAGGATTGTCAGAGGAAAAGAACCAGAAAGGCCTCTCTCTTTGATTTTAAGCCCAAATGGAACTTTGAAAGAAAACTATATTTTGTAATATTGAAAAATGAGAGAATAAAAGCCCACAGTTATTTTATCACTATTAATTTGTTCTAATGATTTAGTGAAAGTGAGAAAACACCTCATCTTACAAGTTTGTACACTACTGTATTTTTAGAAGAAGAAATTGGTTTTGAATAAAATTTCAGCTTGGTCAAAATAGTGATAAACTGGATAATAAAGAGACACTTTCAAAGAAAAATGGTCCTCCCTTAGCTGTGAAAACTTTGAAATCCTTTCAGAAAAATGTCTCCAATTATATACAGAGGTGATCAGTGCATTGGAAATAGCAATTTAATAACCTGAAAAAGAGCACTTTTAAGAGAGACTCGGGCAGAGGTCATGGGTATCTAGAGGGCATTTTATTGTAGAATCTTGATGCTCAGTAAAGGAAGACACTAAGAGGATTACAACAGGGACAGAGAGGAGGGAGGCAAAAGCCGATATTCTTGCTGCATACGTTTTCAAATTGGCTTGAGATCGAGGTATCAGTGCCCAACCCCGACTGTTCTTTTAAATCTCGTATTGACGAGTAAAACCTTTCCTACAGAGAAAAATTTGGAACATGTAATCCCTATTAGTAATGTGGAAGGCAGATATAACCCTGACAATTACAACCGGTTGCTCTTTTATCCATTTCAAAAAAAGATTTGGAATCTGCTACACATGGAGAATTTGGGTGAAAACATCTTTCACCAGTTCTATTGTTACCTAAGTTGGCAACACTTTCTGATTGCTCTAGTTTAAGGGCAGTACACTTGTATGTTTCCATGAAATGGATGAGATACAAACTTCATGGTAGTTAATACAAAAAAAATATTCATGAGAAGAATAGCTTATTTATGGGAAAACATAGCAGAAAAATACACTCCAGCGTTTGGCAGGTCATATATTCTGTCAAAAAGACAGGGAAACTGATCTTGATCCTAGCCTTTTGGTATGATCAGACATCAGCAGAACATTAGAAACAATTACTAGATAAGAAACAGTAAGCAAAACACCAAGTTATGATTTTAGAATTATGGCACGTTTCTTATAAGTTTACTTGTAAATTCAATAATCATGGACGCTAGAAGAATATATTATTCTATATGTCAAGAAAGAGGCTACGAAAATGCAGACAATTCTTTACTGTCCTATTTCTTTGGAGAGCAAGTCATCAAGAAATAATATTTTCTCAGATAATTTATACTGGAGAAAATGTAATTTTTAATCTCAATTTTGAATTTATTGCCCTTAGAATGGGATACTGGGCTTTAAATGAAATTGCAAATCCCTTCCTTGTTTTTAAAAGTATAGCTGGAATCTATTAAGGACTGCACACCTAAATACTAGATATTTTGATTGTTCAATTGCATAATTATATTGTTGTTATTCAATTGTTCAGTCATGTCCAACTCTTTACAACCCCATGGACTGCAGCAAGCCAGGCTTCCCTGTCTTTTACTATCTCCTGGAGTTTGCTTAAACTCATGTTCATTGAGTTGATGATGCCATCCAACCATCTCATCCTCTGTCACCCCTTTCTCCTCCTGCCCTCAATCTTTCCCAGCACATCAGGTGACCAAAGTACTTGAGCTTCAGCTTCAGCATCAGTCCTTCCAGTGTATACTCAAGACTGATTTCCTTTAAGATTGATTGGTTTAATCTGCTTGCAGTCCAAGGGACTCTCAAGAGTCTTCTCCAACACCACAGATAATTATGTGCTCACTAATATTTTCTGCTTTTCAGTTTTTCTAGTTCTTGGTCTTAGAGGTAGGTGGATTGATCAGCTTATAGATTTAGAGATTGAAAACAATACACATGAATATCAAGGGGATGAGGAAAGAGATTTTAGAACATTTCTTGTAGGTGTGATTTTAATTTGTATAGTAAATTGTTTAATGTTAAAGTGTTAGTCACTCAGTCATGTCCGACTCTTTGCAACTCCTTGGACTGTAGCCTGCTAGGATTCTCTGTCCATGCGATTGTTCTGGCAAGAATACTGGAGTGGGTTGTCATTTCCTCCTCCAGGGGATCTTCCTAACCCAGGGATCAAACCCAGGTCGCCTGCATTGCAGGCTGATTCTTTACCATCTGAGCCCCCAACTTGGTCCTAAAATTACTATCAAAAGGAAAAATCTTATAAAATTCTATCTAAAGTAAAAATATTTTTAGAATGAAGGTCGTGGCCTATGAGCTCCTTTTTTCACAAAAAATTTCATCGTCTTAGATTTGTTCCTCAGCAGATCTGCAGGAAGTGACCTTATTACTTTGAAATTGCACAGGAATTTTGTAGTCTACTCCACTTTCATTGGCAATTTGGAGAAAGAAAATTAAACAAGAAATTTTAACTGGCCCAGTAAATATATGCCTCATTTTTTGTCACTGACATCAGTTGTATCAGCACAGTTTATTCAGACAAGCAAAATCATAATGGTCACTTAAAGGAAGCTATGTATGTATGTATTCAAAAGAATAAAAGAAAATTTCTTTTTTTTGATTCTCAACAAGACTTTAAAAGGTTTTCTAATTACACATGTTATGGTATATATTTGGAGACCTGTATCAACATAAATGCTATCATACACATGCTCACGCATGCACATGTGCACACGTACACACACACACACACACACTCACATATAGAGACACATATGGCATATTTATTTTGTAGGTTATCAGAGCACTTTTCTGAATTTCAAAATTTATCTCCCCACCTTCCTAAACATTTCATCTAAAGCTAAACTATCATATTAAACTAAAATGAAAAAAGTAGGTGATGTTGTGAAGAGAATTTAGTGTCCATTGTCAATTTTAAGTGTATTAGAACCCTGACTTGGCAGGACTTTTTTTTTAATAACATTAAATGAAACTGAGTTAGTGGGCCTGGCTCTGTCTGGTCTATGTAGAATCACTTGGGAACCGTCCAGCAAAATATCTCTTAGAGAACAGCATGGTGTTAACACTGGGTGCCAACCCAAGACAGACACAAAGGACCCCTTCGCTTTTCACCAATAAGCCAACTGTTAAAAGATTAAACCATGTTGTGCAGATAACAAGAATTTAGGCGCTGGCAGCAGGTGCTGTACAAAGAAGCAGTTGGCAGTACGGTTCTTCTGTCTGACTAATTCCAATCAAAACAATCTTCTTCCCAGTTGCAGAGGAGAGTTCTGAGTGTGATGGCAACTTGGAGTTAGGAGGTTGACTAAGAGTGCTACTTTAAATGCTGAGTCCTGTGGGGAATGGATTAGTAGAATATAGTTTATCAATGTTCAGAAACTGTGAGAAATTCCCGTCTAGAATCCAGTCACTACTGGCTAACTGGGAAGTAAATAATCAAAGAATTCTAAGTCAAATCTGCTTATGTGGTGGGGTTACTGTATTTTTAAAATTTTATTTTCATGTATATGAGTCATATGACATTTTCATCCATCGTAGAATAATTATCGAATGTATTAGTCATACCCTTTGTTATTGCCTGTTCACACTTGTAAAACATCACCTTTTAAATTATCGTTTAACTTTTGTTTTTTAAAAAATCATTTGCTACTCAAAATCTAGTGTGAGCAAAGAATTAGAATAGACTTTCAATATTAGAAAATGATTTAAATTGTTACTGACGCAACATCATTTACTAAGTTTAAAGCATAAGTTTATATATTCTCATAATCCTATACAAATAAATATTAGTACTTAAAGTTAGCATGCTTTTTCAGGGAAAGTGATCATATAAGGTAGGAGGTAAAGTTTATTAAATATGAGGGAGAATGAGAAAAGGAAAGATATACCCATCTGAATGCAGAATTCCGAACAATAGAAAGATAGATCTCTTCAAGAAAATAGAGATACCAAGGGAATATTTCATGCAAAGATGGGCACAATAAAGGACAGAAATGGCATAGACCTAACAGAAACAGAAGATATTAAGAGTTGGCAAAATACACAGAACTGTACAAAAAAGATCTTCATGACCCAGATAACCACGATGGTGTGATCACTCACCTAGAGCCAGACATCTTGGAGCCCAAAGTCAAGTGGGCCTTAGGAAGCATCACTATAAACAAAGCTAGTGGAGGTGATAGAATTCCAGCTGAGCTATTTCAAATCCTAAAAGATGATGCTGTGAAAGTACTGCACTCAATACGCCAGAAATTTTGGAAAACTTAGCAGTGGCCACAGGACTGGAAAAGGTCAGTTTTCATTCCAATACCAAAGAAAGGCAATGTCAAACAATGTTCAAACTAGCACACAATTGCACTCATCTCACACGCTAGCAAAGTAATGCTCAATATTCTCCAAGCTATGCTTCAACAGTACGTGAACCAAGAATTTCCAGATGTTCAAGCTGGATTTAGAAAATGCAGAGGAACCAGAGATCAAATTGCCAACATCCACTGGATCATAAAAAAAGTAAGAGAATGCCAGAAAAACATCTACTTCTGCTTCATTGACTACGCTAAAGCCTTTGACTGTGTGGATCACAACAAACTGTGGAAAATTCTTGGAATTGGGAATACCAGATCACCTTATCTGCCTCCTGAGAAATCTTTATGCAGGTCAAGAAGCAACAGTTAGAACAAGATATGGAACATGGAACAACGGACTGGTTCAAAATTGATAAAAGAGTACGTCAAGGTTGTATGTATATTGTCACCCTGCTTATCTAACTTATATGCAGAGTACATCATGTGAAATGCTGGACTGGATGAAGCACAAACTGGAATCAAGATTGCTGTGGAAAACATCAATAAGCTCAGATATGCAGATGACACCACCCTTATAGCAGAAAGTAAAGAAGAAATAAAGGGCCTCTAACTGAAAGTGAAAGAGGAGAATGAAAAAGCTGATTTAAAACTCAACATTCAAAAAACTAAGATCATGGCCTCTGGTCCCATCACTTCATGGCAAATAGATGGGGAAATAATGGTCCCATCACTTCATGGCAAAGAGATGGAAACAGACTTTATTTTCTTGGATTCCAAAATCACTGCAGATGGTGACTGCAGCCATGAAATTAAAAGATGCTTGCTCCCTGGAAGAAGAGCTCTGACTAACCTAGACAGCATATTAAAAAGCAGAGACATTTCTTTGCTGACAAAGGTCCATATAATCAAAGCTATGGTTTTTCCAGTAGTCATGTATGGATGTGAGAGTTGGACCGTAAAGAAGGCTGAGCACTAAAGAATTGATGCTTTTGAACTGTGGTGTTGGAGAAGACTCCTGAGAGTTTTTTGGATTGCAAGGAGATCAAACCAGTCAATCCTAAAGAAAATCAGTCCTGAATATTCATTGAAAGGGCTAATGCTGAAGCTGAAGCTCCAGTACTTTGGCCACCTGATGTGAAGTACTGACTCATTGGAAAAGACCCTGATGCTGGGAAAGATTGAAGGCAGGAGGAGAAGGGGATGACAGAGGACGAGATGGTTGCATGGCATCACTGACTCAGTGGACTTGAGTTTGAGCAAGCTCCAGGGGATGGTGAAGGATAGGGAAGCCTGGCGTGCTGCAGTCCATGGGGTCGCACAGAGTCAAACAGGACTGAGCGACTGAACAACAGCAGCAACAAATATGAAGAAGTAGAATTCTGACAGATGACATGAATGACTGTTCATTTAAATTGATAATCAAGTCTAAGTGAGAAATGTTAGAAGGTGCACAATACTTTTGGTGTTTGTCATCTTATAAACACATGGGACACAGAGGCAGTATGTCCCCAGTTGACCTCTCCCACCCATTCTGGCAACAATCACTGAAATCTCAACATGCTAATCGCTTCCATCATGTTTGTCTCTTTTTGACCCCATGGACTGTAGCCCACCAGGCTTCCATGTCCATGGGATTCTCTAGACAAGAATACCGGAGTGGGTTGCCATTTCCTTCTCCAGGAGTCTTCCCGAGCCAGGGATCTAATCCACATCTCTTACGTCTCCTGCATTGGCAGGCGGGTTCTTTATCACTAGCGCTGGTCCTGTCCCTTAATTCTTATGAAGGTTGTACAAACTCTCAACTGTTCTCCCTGCCTTTGATCTCTCCTTATTGAAGAAGGAAATGGCAACCCACTCCAGTATTCTTGCCTGGAGAATCCCATGGAGGGAGGTGCCTGGTAGGCTACAGCCCATGGGGTCGCAAAGAGTCAGATATGACTGAGCGACTTCACTTGTTGCAATCCATTGTGTTTGCATTTCCCAGATCAACCTTTGTAAAATCTTCTGTTATCCAGTCACTCTTCCTAGAAAGCCCCACTGACACCTAGTTCCGTAGAGTTACACTTGACCCCTTCTAAGTCTGGCCAGATTTAACTTTTGAGTCTTCCGTTAAATCCTAAGATATATTGATTATAATAATTGCTTTTGCTTGGAATGCCTTTTGTTCCTTCATTATTCTTGTCGAACTGCTTCCATCCTTCAAGACCTGGTCCAGATGTTACTTCTTTCAAGATGTTTCACTTTTTGTTGCTCCTGTAGAAATGAGACTACCGTTCTTTTCATCCTATAACAGTATTTAATCATCCAAATGGAGCTTAACATGAAATTGTGCATGTGTGTGCATGTGTGCCCATGTGTGTGTTATTGCCTCTATGCATGTACATTTATTTAGGGCAGGAAAATGCTTTATAATATTCCATATCACATAGTCCAGGGCCTTCTGTATCAGAGCTGGTGCTCAACAAATATTAATTTAATTGAGTTACTGGGATTGGGCACTACTGTTTCAAAAGAGACCTTCTCAATTAGAAACATGTTCAAGATTAATCTATTTTGGGTAACTATGCTGAGGAAGTTTGACTTTCAGACTGTAAGTTAAAAACCTGTTTCTTTTCATGATATAGGTGGACCCCAATATTGTCCTTCATGCCTCTGTTTCCGTCAGAAAGCGGAGTTTCTCAAGCAGCGAAAAGAGCAGTGGGAACCAGATAGCGCCATCGACCCTGTGGCCTGCAGCCAGTGTGTGGCTGATCACAAAGGTATCCATGAATGTCTGCTCTCTCTGAGTCACTTCCTGGGCTTACTGGCTCACTTTGCTGCTCTAGTTCCTGACACTCTCCTTCATATAAGCTTGCAACTGAAAGCACTGCACTTGTTGACTGCTGTGAATCTGTGATCTCCTCTTGGTTTGTCTAGTGCAGAGGAAGCTGAGGTGAACATTCAACTCACTTTTAGATGTGCTGATTAGTTAGTACTCCTGAATGTTATTTAAACTAGCATAGAGGGTTGCTATAGTCCACAGACTCACCATTTTCACGAGATTTGTCTGAATATCATTTGCTTCCACTCCTTAGTCTTTATTGTTGAGGTTCACAGAGCCTGGTGAATCAGTATGATATAGTGATAGAGTAAGACCATACTCTAGTTTTAGTTTTAAAACTCTTAGTTTTAAAAGAAATCCCTGAGTATAAAATGTGAACAATGCTAACACAAAACCTATGTCTTGGCATTATTTTTTTAAACTTTATTCTTACATTATTGAATCAGATTTAAGTTGAGAATATATAATTGCTTTCCCCTTCCCTTTTACTATTGAAATACATTTTACAATTGCTACCAAATATTTATGACTGGAAAGAGATGATGCAGCTTTTTTCTACCCTTCTCCTGCCTCCCTTTGTCTCTTCCCTGTAGACTATTTTTCCTTTTTCCTAGCACTTCCACGAGTGTAGAGTCACTCAGACATGTTGCTACTTAGTTTAGGGGGTAGGAGAGATTGAAATTATTTTGTCGAATGAAATTTTGAATTGCCCTTAACTATTAATTTTGCTTTTCAGAGAGCTAAAACCAAAAATTAGAGTAACTGAGGCACAAAGATACTAAAAGCTATTATCCACTTCATTGACAAAGGCAGAATGAGATTAGATATTTCTTAAATCTGCTTCCAACCTGGAGACCCTCTTAACTACTAGTCCTTTATATTAATATGTTGTATTTTATTTCTGACTTAGTAATAATATTGCCATTTTGTTAAACATATGTTAAACATTGTATACACATTTATTTTCTTATTTAATCTCATAAAAATTATGCAAATTTTCATTATACAGCTGAAAAACTGAGGCCAGTAGGTGAAAGAGGAAAGATTCTTGGTCTGCCTAACTTCAAAGCTTATGCCACTTTACTGCATTTCAATATAAAACACTTCTCTATATCTGACCAATTTATGAGCATTGATGGAAATATTTTAGTTTTAGCACTACCACTGAATACCAGTGTGACCTCAAGTAAGTCACATACCATATCTGGGCCTTAGTCTTCTGGTAACGGAGTTGGACCAGTTGATATGGAAGATTATTTTTCCAGATCTCATATTCTCTAATTCTGTGGCATCTGTTTCTAGAATTTCATGATATCAAAAATTTTGTGCTTATCTAAAAATTTTCCTGAAAGAATTTAAATGCTTGCTGCAAAGAGTATGAGTTTTGGAGTTAGACAGGTCAGAATTAGAATCATTTCTGTGATCTTGGGAAAGTTACTTAGCTTCACTGAACCACAATTTTCTTATATATAAAATGAAGTTAGTCCCATTTGTCTTGCATAGTGGCTATGGTGATTGAGAAAATATGTTTGAAGTTCAAGCATACTATCTGGTATAAAGAAAGTGCTTAATAAGTGGTGATTCTTTTTCCTCACCCCAAGGAGTTCCCTTTCTCTACAGACAAGCATGTTCAAATGAGGATTCCATTCAGTGCTAATTAGAACAAAAATTTACAAAAATACTTTTTCCCCTAGTCACTGTTTATGTGTATATTCTTTCCCACACAACAAAGCCATGAGAAATAAACGTCACATGTTAAAAAGAAAACCATTTTGAAAATCTTCTAAGATTTAAAGTTCTATCCTTTTCTTCCCCCAAAATAAATTAGTTTACCTGTTAAAACAGAGAAGTTTCCATGCCATAAATCCTCAATATGTATAAAAAAATTCCTCAGTGGTTGTCACTTATTTAAAATGTTGTGTTGATTTACTAAGTAAGAAAATTGTTAAATGCCCATTCAAGCAATATTCTCAATCAACTTCCTTATCAGAGAATCATAACATTTAAAATGAAAGTAGTTCATACACCACCTTAAAATGTTTAACCCATGGTATTTAGACTCAGAATAAAACTTTAAATTGGTACCAGAGGTTAAGGATTTGTTTCAGTCTTTTCAGTTCACTGCCTTTATTTATTTTTTTTCTGTGCATACATATTTCAAGTAAGCTCTGTAGTTATAACTATAACAAGTGACACGTAATGGACCCCAAATCACTACACTGTGAAATATGCACAGAAAAAAAGGACAAATGAAGATATCAAGGTCTGTTTTCTTTTGCGCTGAACTGTAAAATGCCGCCCTTGTCCAACAGAAGATCACTGATTCCGAGCAGGGCTCACTGACTGCTAAGTTGTGGGTAGTGTTTCACTTTCGGCAACTGTTAATATCCGAGTTTATCCAGGCATAATGACCTCACTATTTGTGACACATTGTTGAATTTTCTGGTTCTTTTAACATATTTAGACCTTTCTCCCCCCCCTCTCTATTCATTGGAAGACTGGAATGATCCTGAGCCAAGCAATAACTCAGAGCTGTCTAGCTATTGGTCATCCAATCAAAGTCAAGGCTACTGATGGAACATCACTACAAGGATACAAGTTAATCCTACAGAAAAGGTAATGTTTATGAGCTATGTACCTGAAAACAAGAAATGTTAATTTCAAGATTCCTGAGCAGTCAAATTATCATGCTTCCTGGCTTAGATGGAATATTCATTATGTTTAAAATTTGTGTTCAAAATATCAACAGTAATTTTTCTAAAATAAGCTTGAAAACATATGCCACTTAATTAGATAGTGTGTCTTAGATATTTTTAAAACTGAAAGGTTGCCTTCAGTATATATCTGTTGTAGACAAGCTGCTGCTTTACTCGGCAATTATTGGAACTCATTTCTTTGTATCCATTTTGGTATTTAAGAATTTAATGTGTTATGTGTATTCCTAACCTTTTCTCCATCTTCTGAATATGAAATATTGAACAATGAAGGAAAAATCAAGGAGACAAAAAAATTCTGGCTAGTAAGGCACCCAAAGTGTCATTCTTGTTTGTTTTTTCTGACTTGGAAGATAAAATTAAAAATAGATTTAGAAGAAAAAATCAACACTAAGGAAGAAAGGTGATTTATCTCCAACTACCTGGAAATATTATTTCCTAAATCTGTTTTCTATTTCATTTGTCTTTTGATTTTACCTAGTGTTGATAAAAACAAGTCCTATTTTATTTCAAGATTTAGAAAGCTATTAGCCAACTACTCTGGCTGGATAGACAATTAGGATGTGCTTAGGGCTAAAGCCAGAACTAGGGCATTTAGGCACCAGAGAAAGTGGCTCAGCCACAAATATAGAAGGGAAATTTTCTCTAACATGCAAAGCATACTGTCCAACAAGTATTAGAATATTACATACTGGTTTAAGAACATGATCTACAGAGTCACATTTCAACATATAAATCCTAAGTTACTCTAACAACAACAACAACAAAAGCAAATTCTGAGCCAGACACTATTTTAATTCATTTATACTGTATTTTTACATTTAAACTTAACAACACTTGATAAGGTAGGTATCATTACTATCCTTACAGATGGGAGATTGAAATACAGAGTTTAATCACTTACTCAAGATCATATCTAAGTGACTGGGGAGGAATGCAAAGTCAAGCAACTATAATCTATAACTCACTCTTAGCCACAAAACTATAGTCTGTAGGTCAAAATCCAATCATACAATTGCCAGTGAGTGCCAAGTGTGGTAGTAGATACCTCAGAGAATGAGTAAGGTATATTGATTGAAACACCCAAGCAGAAGGAAGAGAGGGACAGTAGCTTGCTATCACACAAACTGGCCAGTGTGAGTAGAGTCCTAAACACATGGTTCCCAAGGAGGAGCAAACAAACCCAAAGCAAGTCCCAGGTTGATATGGTGCTATACTTGGAGTAGGTAACACGTTTTCTGGGGCAGAATCAATGCTGTAAACTGGAAACCCACAAAGCATCAAGTTGCAATAATAACAAGTGCAAACCGTAGGGCATGGAGCCAGAGATGCTTCAGCTCACTTAGTCCAGGGTTATAATAAAGAGAAGAATCAGTCAATTGTAACTGACCTAGAAAGGATACAGATTATAGAATTAATACACAGGTCACTAAAGCAGTTGTTATCATTGTATTCCATATATTCAGGTAGCTAGAGGAAAGATTGAACATGTTAAATAGAGACACAGAACATATCAAAAGACGCAAATCAAATTTCTAGATATGAAAACTTCAATGTATAACTTGAAAAATATGCTGAATTTGTCTAATAGCAGGTTAGACATTGTGGAAGAAAATTTTAGTGAACTTAGGTACCAGAAGAAACTATTCACAGTGAAAACCAGAGAGGAAAAAATATGGATTGAAGAAAAATGAACAGAGCACTGTTGGTTGTGAAAAGCTTCAGATGGCCTAATCTCAGAATAATTAGAGTCTCTGAAGGGAAGAAGCAGGGAACAGAAAAATATTGGAAGAAATGATGTCTTCTAAAAATATAGGGCAAAAAATTTCAAAATTTTGTGAAAACTACAACCCACACATCCAAGAAGTTCAACAGATTTTAAGCATAAGAAACACTAAGAAAAGAAACCCAGGAAAAATCATAATCAAATTCCTTTAAATCAGTGATAAAGAGAAAAGTCTTATGAGTACACAGAGAGAAAAGGCATATTTATTAAGTACAAAAGGAATAAAGATAAGAATGACAGCAGATTTCTTGTTGGTAACAATAAGAGTGAGAAGAAAGTGGAAGAATATCTCTAAAAACTGAAAGAACAAAAAAAACAACCTATCAATATAGAAATCATTTCCCAATGAAAATATTAATATCTTTTAAATATTAAGGCAAAATAAAAAAATTCATATATTAGTCAGGAACTGAAAGAATTTATCACCAGCAGACCTAGAGAGCAAACAGTGTTTAAAGTATTCCTTCAAGCAGAAGAATGTTGGTATCAGATGAAAATGAAGAGCACTGGGAATAATAACCACATAGACAGTATAAAGATCTCATTTCTTATTTAAGTCTCTTTAAAATATAATTTTTTGTTTAAAGCAAAAAATAGTAATATATTATGGAGAGAAAAACATGTAGATACAAAACATATGAAGTTAACAGTACAAATACCAATAGGAGAAATGAAAGAAAGATTCTCATATTGTATTTGTCAAGTGGTATGATATCCAGTGTCTCAGCAGTAAAGAATCCACCTGCAATGCAGGAGATGCAGGTTCAATCTCTGGGTCAGGAAGATCCTCTGGAAAAAGAAATGGCAACCCACTCCAATATTCTTGCCTGGGAAATCCCATGGACAGGGGAGCCTGGCAGGCTACAGTCCATGGATCACAAAAGAGTCAGACATGACTTAGCAACCAAATAACAACAATGATATCAACTGAAAGTAGACTGATAAGTTAAGGATGTCCTATAAGTTAAATATCCTATTTCAATAATGAATAGAACATGTGAGGAGGAAACTGTGAGGATACAGAAGACTAGAACAACACTGTCAATTAACCTGACCTAATTGATATTTATAGAAGAACATACCCAAGAACAGCAGAAGACATATTCATTTAAAGGAACAGTATATTAAATCAAATGGAGTATATTCTAGCTATAAAACAAGTCTCAACACATTTAACAGAATTTAAATATTATAAAAAAGGTTCTCTGACCATAATAGAATTACACTAGAAATCAGATAGATTTCACAACAAGGTCCTACTGTATAGCACAGGGAACTTTATTTAATATCTTGGGATAAGCCATAATAGGAAAGAACATAAAAAAGAAAGTATATGTGTATGTATAACTGAATCACTTTGCTGTACATCAGAAGTTAACATAACAGTGTAAATCAACCATCCTTAAATTAAAAAAAAAAAAAGCAGATACCTTTCTGGAAAACCCTCAAGTATCTGGACACAAGTAACACATTTCTAAATGACCCAAGAATCAAAGAAGAGATCAAAATGAAAATTAGCAAGTATTTTTGAACTGAATGAAAATGAAAATACACATATTAAAAACTGTGGGATGCTGCCCAAGAAGTTCTTAGATGGAAATTTATGTAAATACCTATATAAGGAAAGAAGTGAAAGTGAAAGTTGCTCAGTCGTGTCCAACTCTTTGTGACCCATGGACTATACAGTCCATGGAATTCTCCAGGCCAGAATACTGGAGTGGGTAGCCTTTCTCTTCTCCAGGGGATCTGCCCAACCCAGGGATTGAACCCAGGTCTCCTGCATTGCAGGCAGATTCTTTGCCATCTGGGCCACAAGGGAAGCCCAAGAATACTGGAGTTGGTAGCCTATCCCTTCTCCAGCAGATCTTCCCAACCCAGGAATCGAACCAGGGTCTCCTGAATTGCAGACAGATTCTTTACCAACTGATCTAAGAAGAAAGCAAATCAGTGACCTCAGTTTCCATTTTGAGAAACTAGAGTAAGAAGAGCAAATCAAACTCAAAGTAATCAGAAGACATAAAATAATGAAAGAGTGGAAATCAGTGAAATAGAAAATAGGAAAAAAAAAGAAAAATCAACAAAATCAAAAGCTGTTTTGTTTTGTTTTTTTTCCAAAGATCAAAGAAACTGATAAACCTCTAGCCAGACTGCTCAGGAAATAAAGGAAGAGGACACAAATTACCAATATCAGGAATGAGAGAGGTGATATCACACAGTTATTAAAGGGATAATGAAATATTTTGAATAAAGATGTGCCAATAAAATTGCCAAATTGAGACTATTAAGAACCAATTTCTTCAAGGGCACAAATTGCCAATGTCTACTCAAGAAGAAATAGGTAAGCTGAATAGTCCTGGATCTCTTAAATAAATTAAATTTTTAGTTAAAAACTTTCCCACAAAGAAAACCTCAGACTCAGATGATTTCGCTAGCTTCACTGGGGAGTTCTGCCAAATAATACCAATTCTTCATTTTCTTACATAGAAAATGGAAGAGGGAATACTTCCAGCTAATTCTGTGAGGCCAGTGTTATTCTGAAAACAGAAATCAGACAGACATTACAGGAAAGGAAAATCATAGACCAATATCCCTTGTGAACATAAGTGCAAAAAATTCTTAACATTTTAACAAGTTGAATACAATAAAAAAGACAATACATCATTACCAAGCAGTGTTTATCCCAGGAGAATGAAGTTGAAAATCAATGTAAATCACTCAATTGGCAGACTGAAAAGGGAAAAAAATCACAAACATCAAATTGATACAGGAAAAGCTTTTAACAAAGGTCAGAATCCCTTCCTAATAGAAAGTTTTCTATTCAGAAAACTGAATAGAAGGGAACTTTGTCAATATGACAAAGGGCATCTGCAAAAAAACATACAGCTGACATATTTAATGATGAAAGACTAGTGCTTCCTCCTAAAGTCAAAAACAAGGCAAGGTTGTCCACTCTCACCTATTCACCATTGCATAGAAAACTATAGCCAGTATAATAAGAAAGGGAAAAGAAATTAAAGATGTCTAGATATGAATTGAAGAAGTAAAACTGACTTAATTTCAAATGGTATGATTATCTATGTAGAAAATCCTATGAAAACTGCAAACAATTTCTACAACTAATAAATGAGTTTAGCAAATTTGAGGGCTTGAGATCAATATATGTATATGTATATACATATATAAACAATATATATATGTGTGTGTATATATATGCATATATATATATATATATATATAGTTTGTATTTCTGTACACTAACAACAGGCAACTTTACAAGTTAAAATTTTAAAATGCCAAACATCAAAAGTATGATATGCTTCAATATGAATCAGATAAAATATGTACAAGACTTGTGTACTGAAAACTACAAAACATTGCTGAGAAAGAGTAAAGAAGACCTAAATAGATTCAGGGATATACTGTATCCATGGATTGAAAGACTCTGTATGATTATGATGTCCATTCTCCTCAGATTGACCTATAGATTTAATGCAATCTCAGTAAAAATCACAGGAAGTTTCTTTTATAAAAGCTATCAAGATAATTTTAAGATCCATATAGAATTACAAAAGATCTAGAATAGGCAAAACAACTTTAAAAAGAACAAAATTACCTGATCTCAAGACTTACTGTAAAATAAAAGTAATGAAAAAAAAACAACAAAAGAATAAAACAGCACTAATGAAAACCGGTGTGCTGTTGGCACCAAAGTAGACAATTGGATCAATAGAACAGAACCGAACATCCGGAAATAGATCCACAGATATATGGTCAATTGACTTTTGATGAAATTGAAAGAGAAATTCAGTGGAAAAAGAATTTTCTTTTTTTTTTGACTAATGGTGATGGAACAACTGGATATCAATATATAAAAAAAACTTTGATCCGTATGTAATACAATAAACAGTAGTTAACTCAAAATGGATTATAGACTTAAATGTAAAAACTAAAATTGAATATTTTAGACAAAAGCATAGGAGAAAATATTTATGATCTTGTATTAGCCAAACTTTCTTACATATGATGTCAAAAACATGATCCACAAACATATAAATTGATAAGTTGGACTTCATTAAAATCAAGACTTTCTGCTCTTTGAAAGGCATTGTTAAGAGAATGACAAGACAAGTGACACACAAGGAGAAATATCTTCAAATCATAGATATTTGCAAAATACACACAACTCAAGAAAAATTGGGCAGGTAAATGATTTGGACAAATACTGTAACAAGGAAGATATACAGTTGGCATATGAAAAGATGCTAATTATTCAGTCAGTTCAGCTTAGTCACTCAGTTGTGTCTGACTCTTTGTGGCCCCATGGACTGCAGCACGCCAGGCCTCCCTGTCCATCGCCAACTCCAAGAGTTTACTCAAACTCATGTCCATTGAGTCGGTGATGCCATCCAACCATCTCATCCTCTGTCATCCCCTTCTCCTCCTGCCTTCAATCTTTCCCAGCATCAGGGTCTTTTCCAATGAGTCAGTTCTTTGCATCAGGTGGCCAGAGTTTTGGAGTTTCAGCTTCAGCATCAGTCCTTCCAATGAAAATACAGGACTGATTTCCTTTAGGATGGACTCATTGGATCTCCTTGCAGTCCAAGGTTCTCTCAAGAGTCTCCCGCAACACCACAGTTCAAAAGCATCAATCCTTTGGCGCTCAGCTTTCTTTATAGTCCAACTGTCACATCCATACATGACCACTGGAAAAACCATGTAGCTTTTACTAGATGGACGTTTGTTGGCAAAGTAATGTCTCTGCTTTTTAATATGCTGTTTAGTTAGTCATAATTTTTCTTCCAAGGAGAAAACATCTTTTAATTGCATGGCTGCAGTCAACCATCAGCAGTGATTTTGGAGCCCAAAACATAAAGTCTGTCACTGTCTCACTGTTTCCCCACCTATTTGCCATGAAGAGATGGGACCAGATGCCATGATCTCAGTTTTCTGAATGTTGAGTTTTAAGCCAATTTTTTCACTCTCCTCTTTCACTTTCATCAAGAGGCTCTTTAGTTCTTCTTCGCTTTCTGCCATAAGGGTGGTGTCATCTGCATATCTGAGGTTATTGATATTTCTCCTGTCAATCTTGATTCCAGTTTGTGCTTCCTCCAGCCCAGCATTCCTCATAATATACTTTCCATGTAAATTAAATAAGCAGGGTGACAATATACAGCCTTGATGCTAAACATTAGGGGAATGCAAAATACAACTAAAATGAAGTAACACCACATATGTAGTAGAAGGTCCAGTGTTTAAAATGTGACCATATTGAGTGCTGGTGAGAATGTGGAACAACTGGAACCCTCATAGTTGGTACATGGTTTCTACATAGTTGGTAGAAATATAAATGCTTAGAAACTTTGGAAAATAATTGATACTCTCCTAAAATATACACATATATGTATATTTACAAAATCACTGCGGATGGTGACTGCAGCCATAAAATTAGAAGACATTGCTTCTTGGAAGAAAAGCTATGATAAACCTAGACAGCATATTAAAAAGCAGAGACATTACTTTGCCAACAAAGGTCCATCTAGTCAAAGCTGTGGCTTTTCCAGTAGTCATGTATGGATGTGAGGACCATAAAGAAGATTGAGACCGAAGAATTGATGCTTTTGAACTGTGATGTTGGAGAAGACTCCTGGGAGTCTCTTGGACTGCAAAGAGATCAAACCAGTCAATCCTAAAGGAGATCAGTCCTGAATATTCATTGAAAGGATTGATGCTGAAGATGAAGCTCCAATACTTTGGCCACCTGATGCGAAGAGCTGACTCATTAGAAAAGACCCTGATGCTGGGAAAGATTGAGGGCAGGAGGAGAAGGGGACGATGGAGGACGAGATGGTTACATGGCATCACTGACTCAATGAACATGAGTTTGGGCAAGCTCTGGGAGTTGGTAAAGGACAGGGAAGTCTGGCATGCTGCAGTCCATGGGGTTGCAGAGTCGGACACAACTGAGCAACTGAAGAATGACAACTAATCTAGGAAGATCAGTGTTTGCTTGGAGATAGGAAGGTAGGAAGGGACAGGAGGGCCTGATTACAAAAGAGCACACAGAAACTTTGGGGGTGGGTTTTTGGGGGTGAGAGATCTGGATATATGTTCATTATCTTGGTTGTTGTGATGCTTTAAAATGTATACACGTTTCAAAACTTAGCGATTTTTACGCTTTAAATATGTGCCTGTCCATTGTATAATGTTTTATAATATTTTCAGTTATTTCCCATTAATGTTGTTTTTAGAAATTACAAATAGAGAAAAAAAAAAAACCTCAGGAAAAACCCAAAAGTTAAAATGATGAGTAGGGAATGACTAAGTGGTTATTTTAAAAGGAAATGGTGAAGGAAGACCACTCAGTGTGATCCATGGTCTAGGTGAAAATAGCAGGTGTGTGAAAAGGTTATATGCAGCTTGATGAGCATGCTCCTCATTCCCAGGGCTCTCCCTGTGCTCAGTGCATACTGAAGCTGGTGCTGATCTGGTCTTAGGGCCCTGAGATTACTTCCTACTCTGGCCAGGATTATTGTGGAATTGGGTGGGATTAAAGTTTAAACTCAATGTCTTTATTGCCTATAGGGAAGAGAACTTGGGAAAGGAAAAAGATGATAATTAAAAAAAAAAAAACTGTTGTAAGTTTAACTTGAAACATCTGTATTTACGAGAAAAGATTTGGTTTAATTTAGAAAGGAAGGAAAGAGAGCAAGGAAGAGAATGAGGAATTTAGGATGGGCAAGAAAAAAGGAGGCTCTCTGTACAGATGAGGATTTTTGCCTTTGTATTGATGAAGCTTGCCTTTAACTGAGAAACAAAATCTATTGTGAGGCTATATTTTGTAAGGACTAGGATTTTTAGAACTCACTCACCTTTGGATAAGTTTATCTTTTCCAGAGCATCGGAAATGCTTGTGTTTTATTTCTTTAAAAATACAACCATATTTCATTATATAACAATAAATATCCTCATGTGACAGCAACTTTTAGCGATAAAAATTTTTCCTCTTCTCCTAAATAGTATTAATATCATGTGATTTTAGCAAAGCTATGAATTAAGACATTGCCTTTTATATGCTAAAAATAATAGAACTAGCACTTAAGATAGCAACCTGACAACTCAAAGAGTATTATAAACATATCATGCCTCATTAGTTCAGTTATGTCTCATTTAGTGTCACTCATCCTGTTCTTATTCCATATAGTGAGTGCTTGCACTTGTTTGTCGTTTAATAATTGTCTGTGGTGTGTATAAGACCATGAGGGGATGAAAGACAAACCAACAATGTCATTATCAATTGATCTCAAAGCAATAAAAACATAAAAATCATAAACCAAAAAATCAAAAATGCTTCTTTCTAAAAGATATTTAGCGCGTCAATTAGACAAACCAATTGAATCAAAGATTTTTTTTTAATACCATCATTTAAGCTGGATTTTGCTTCAGTTTTTAAAGAATGTGGATTATAGGATCTGACCTGTAAATTCGTAAACTACTTAAAGCAATACGCACACATAGATACAGACACATATACACACATCCATTTACACACAGAGGTTAGATTATGGACAGTAAAAACTAGGGATCTATAGATTTTGTTTGATATGCATATTATTATAATATTTGTAATTACGAGCTTATAGAAACAGGGAGATTTCATGCAAAAAATTACTGGCCTTTATTGAAAAAATCAGAATGGGCAACACTGAACTTTCACCCTCTCATGACACCATTATTCCCCCTCTGGATGGAACATATACCCTCCAGTTTGCTGTATTCTTCACAATTTCCAATAACAGCCCTCACATTAGTTCTAGCTAGCTTCATTTATTTCTGTTACCAGTCTGTAATTACCAAAACCCTTCATATTTCCTCACATCTCTGCTTTCTTCTCATATTCTAATTTCATTTTCTTTTAATAATGTCTGTTCTTCTTTACCCAAATTTGACATTTAAGGCTTAACCTTGCCTAGTCTTTCTAATCCATACCCCATTTATTTAATCACCAAATCAGTTCTTCTTTTATAATACTTCAAGTACGTGGTCCTTTATTTCCTTGGCTCTCATCACTCTAGTTCAATGTTTTCCAAAGCCTGGTCCATAAACCACACATATCCAAATTCCCCAGAGTTCTTGTGATTGGAATCATTTGTGATACCTGCTAATGTATATTTCTGGGAGTCAAGACCTTAAGAATCAAAATCTCTGAAGATAGGGGCCTGGAGACCTACATTATTAATAAGAACCCATCTCAAAATACCCAGAAATTTTTCACGTTTTCGTATATAACGTGGGTGTAGGTGAAAGGCTAATGTGCGCTGAACCATTATGTACCTTTACGTGCTCTGCCCAGATCATATACTTCCTTGCTTTAGAATAGAGCATTACCTGACACCTCTTACTCTCAACCATTGATGCTTCTGTCAAAACTCTGAGGCAGTAGGAAAAGTCTTGTTTAACATCCCATTACACTTAATTTAATTCATTTGTCCTATCTCTGTAAGGTTTCTAAATGTTAATGAATACATGATGAGTTAATTTAGGCATGATTAGCTTCATCACATTTTAGTTTTTCTTTCTTACTCAGACTTAGCTCAGAAAATCTGACATTCCTTAATAAAATTTCCTAATTGTTTGGGAAATAGGTTCCTGAGGTTCCTAATTTTCCACAGTATCTTTTTTTCTTCTCATCCTCTGAATCCTTTTATTTAATTAAGCCCCCTTCTTTATGTCTCACAGAGGATCATTTTTGGGGATGGAAATTTCTATAATATTCTTGTTGACTCTATTTATTCTCTAGACCCTTAATCACTGTTGCCATTGGTTATACACACACATGCACACACACATACACACTCATTCACACATCCCCACAGAACTTTGGGTACTAAAGCTATTAGGTGTCTTAGGAAAGGCTTTAGCTTCTGAGGTAGCAGTGATGGTAGTAGCGTGGTAGAATCCTTAGAATATGTGCAGTCCTCCTGCCAGACTGTGGGAAATGATATGTCTACTTGAAACCTACAAACATGTTAATGTGGAGAAAAGTTGTCAATCTCTAAATTACATTTTCATTACAGACATAAAGGAGATGATTCTCAGAAGTGGGTGTTTGGAACAGACGGTTGTATTTATTCCAAGGTAAGGACTATAAACCACAGCTTTATTCCAAATTTTATTTGTTTTTTTTATATTCTTATAAAATGCACTGTCAGTTATTGAGAGCAAGAAATGCTTTTTTCTGAACAAATGATTTCATTTTAACTCAGGTTGACTTGATACTTTCCCCCGAAGTTTTGCTTGACTTAAAACAAGTTTTCCAAAGCCAAATATAATTTTCTTCAATTCATGACTGTGAAACAACCTAGAATTTTGGGGCATCAATTTCCTTATATTTTTAAAATAAATATATTACTTTTTAAAATTGAGCTATAATTGATGTATAGCATTGTGTAAGTTCAAGGTGTACAATGCATTAATTTGTTCCATATATATTGAAATATGATTACCCCATAGCTAACTCCAGACATACAGCACTGTATAAGTTTAAAGTATAGAGCATATTGATTTGACTTATGTACATCATGAAATGATTATCACAATAAGTTTAGTAAACATCCATCATCTCCTACAGATATAAAATAAAAGAAAAAAACCATTTTCCTTGTGATGAGAAATTTTAGGATCCATACTGTTAGCAAGTGTCATATATAACAAGCAGTAGCATTAATTATATTCATGATGAAGTGAAAGTGAAAGTCGCTCAGTCGTGTTTGACTATTTGTGACCCCATGGACTACAGTCCATGGAATTCTCCAGGCCAGAATATATCCCCTTCTCCAGGGGATCTTCCCTACCCGGGGACTGAACCCAGGTCTCCCTCATTGCAGGCAGATTCTTTATCAGCTGAGCCACCAGGAAAGCCCAAGAATATTGGCGTGGGTAGCCTATTCCTTCTCCAGCAAATTTTCCTGACCCAGGAATTGAACCAGGGTCTCCTGATTCTTTACCAACTGAGCTACCAGGGAAGCCCTTATTTTGTGCATTAAATCCCTAGTACTTATTTATCTTATAACTGAAAGTTTGTACCTTTGACCACTGAAAGTTTGAACCTCTCCCCACTCACTTCTGGTAACTGCAAGTCTGATCTTTTATTCTATGAGTTGTTTGTTTGTTTTGGAAGTGTAACTGACTACAACACTATGTTAGTTTCAGATGCATGACATAGAGATTTGATATTTCTATACATTACAAAATGATCACCACAATAAGTCTAGTTACCATCCATCACTATACAAAGATATCATATTATTATTGATTGCATTCCTCACACCGTATGTTTCATTCCCATAACTTATTTCATAATTGGAAATTTGTATCTCTTATTCTCCCTCACTTACTTCACTCATCCTCCCCAACCTTCCCCTCTGGCAATCAGCTATTCTCTGTATCTGTGACTCTGTTTATGCTTTGTTATGCTTCTTTGCGGAGAAGGCAATGGCACCCCACTCCAGTACTCTTGCCTGGAAAATCCCATGGATGGAGGAACCTGGTAGGCTACAGTCCATGAGGTTGCTAAGGGTCAGACACGACTAAGCGACTTCACATTCACTTTTCCCTTTCATGCACTGGAGAAGGCAATGGCAACCCACTCCAGTATTCTTGCCTAGAGAATCCCAGGGACGGTGGAGCCTGGTGGGCTGCCGTCTATGGGGTCGCACAGAGTCGAACACGACTGACGCGACTTAGCAGCAGCAGCAGCATGCTTCTTTGGGCTTTCCTGATGGCTCAGATGGTAAAGGATCCACCTGCAATGAGGGAGACCTGGGTTCAGTCCCTGGGTTGAGCAGATCCCCTGGAGGAGGGCATGGCAACCCATTCCAGTGTTCTTGCCTGGAGAATCCCCTTGGACAGAGGAGCCTGGCTGGCTACAGTCCATGGGGTCAAGAAGAGTCAGACATGACTGAAGAAATAAGTGCACACACACACACACACACACACACACACACACACATGCTTGTTCACTGGTTTTGTTTTATAGATAACACATATTAATGAAGATATGTGATATTTCTCTTTCTCTGTCTAAATTGCTTCACTTAGCATAATACCCTCAAGGTTCATCCATGTTGTCACAAATGGCAGAATTTCCTTCTTTTTTATGGCTGAGTAATATTCCATTATGTACATATATATAAAAGTATAAATATATATATGCCAGGCAAAACAAAATATTGCGTTAGAAGTCAGGAGAGTGGATATAGCTGAAGAATGTTACGACTGAAAGGGGCCATGAGGAGCGCTGAGATGTGTTGCTGTTCCCTTTTTTGACCTGGTTGTTTGGTTAAATAGGTATTCATTATGTGAAAATGGATTGAATGTACACTTATGATCTTTGTATTCTTCTGTATGTGTATTGTATTTATAATTACAATGCTGTACACCTGAAATTAATGTAATATCGTAAGTCAACTATGCTTCAGTTTTAAAAAGTTTGCTTTAGTAAAATGAGATTTGCCTTGAGTACTCAAGATTTCCTTCCTGGTTCTGTGATTCCTAATCTAAATAGTATGTTAGTCATCAAGATTTAAGAGAGGCAAAAGCTAAATTAATCACATGGTATCTTTTAGTGTTTGCCTCAGAATCCCACCATCATGATTTCAGACATGCCAGAATCAGACTGAAAATACATGGTGTATTATGTTTACAGTAGTACTATAAAACGTAGCATAAACTGGGTGGCTTAAAATAGCAGAAATTTTTTTTCTCACAGTTCTGGAAGCTAGAAGTCTGAAGTCAAGCTGTTTGGCAACCCTGTGCTCCATCTAAATCCTCTAGGGAAAGATCCTTCCTTGTCTTTTCCATCTTCGGGTAGTTCCAGACATTTCTTGATTTGTGGCAGCTTAACTCCAATCTCTGCCTCCATCTGTACATGGCCATCTCCCTGCATGTCTGAGTCTTCACATGGCATTGAATTCTCTGTGTGTCCATGTTCAAATTTCTCTCTTCTAATAAGGACATGAGTCATTTTAGATCAGCACTCATACCAATGACCCAATATTAATTTGATTACATCTGTCACAGTTACAGGTACCAAGGGTTAGGACTTCAACATATTTTCATACTCTTTGCAAGGGACATAATTCAAACTATAACATAGCATGGTTGTTATCAGTTTATTCCCTCACAGTGCCAAATCCACAATTCATTGCCTGGCACCTGCCTTGGGCAGCTTCACAGCAGAGTTATTACCAGAAGGTAATGGTTGTGAATGGTTTCCTTGAGCATATTCCTTGTGAGTGGCTTTTTAGTGAGGTGTTAGCAATTCGGTACCTCCCTGTAGGTGGCTTTCTCTGGTGTTCCAAAGGCATATTAACAGTGAATCCTGCTGTGTGCTGCCTCAGCGACTACTTCAACATCTAGTGAGTTACATCTGTGCCCTCAGTGTGGTCTGGATCTCAGCCCTGGATCAGGTATCTTCCTTGGATATTCTGTCTAAGGTCTAGGAGTGCTGGGCTCGCTATCTCTGTTATTCATATATTCTTTAGTGTTCTCTTGAACTTCTCAGCTCTCATCACTTCATGGCAAATAGAAGCAGAAAAAGTGGAACAGGGACAGATTTTATTTTCTTGGGGCTCCAAAATCACTGCAAACAGTGACTGCAGCCATGAAATTCAAAGGTGCTTGCTTCTTGGAAGAAAAGCTATGACAAACCTAGACTGTGTGTTAAAAAGCAGAGACATCACTTTGCCGACAAAGGTCCGTATAGTCGAAGCTATGGTTTTTCAGTAGTCATGTACGAAAGTGAGAGTTTGACGATAACGAAGGCTGAGCGCCGAAGAATTGGTGCCTTTGAATTGTGGTGCTGGGGAAGACTCTTGAGAATCCGTTGGATTGCAAAAAGATCAAACCAATCAATCCTAAAGGAAATCAACCCTGCATATGCATTGGAAGGAGTGATGATGAAGCTGAAGCTCCAATACTTTGGCCACCTGATGTGAAGAACTAACTTGTTGGAGAAGACCCTAACGCTGGGAAAGACTGAGGGCAGGAGGAGAAGGGGATGGCAGGGGATGAGATGCTTAGATAGCATCACCAACTTAATAGACATAAATTTGAGCAAACTCTGGGAGATAGTGTAGGACAGGGGAGCCTGACATGCTGCAGTCCATGGGGTCTCAAAGAGTCAGAGAGGACTTAGTGACTGAACAACAAAACAAATTTCCTGTCACTCTAGTCCTCTGTCACTAATAGCTTATATTAAATGTTCCTCTTCAAAATACTACATGCTTTTTGTCTCTGTGTTTGACCCTGACTACTAAACATAGTACCTTTCTTTCTCTAGTGTTCTAGAAATTGAGCTGTTATTTTGTTGCAACTTGCATCACTTTAGCAGTTTGAAATGTTTTATAGAATTTAAGTTGAAAAATTACCATAACAACATTTCCCTGACTGCTTATTTGTTGTTGGCACACTAGGTAAAATCTCAACCACATTCTCTAATTCAGCTAGGACTATAGAGTTTCAGTTTTGTTCCTAAGCAGGAATTTTGACATAGTCATCAAATGTCAAAGCATTTTAGTAATTACACCTTTAACTTCATTCTCAGATTCATCCCAGCTGTCTTCTTATCTTGTTTCTGACTGCATTATATTGCTCACTCAGAATGAGGTTCTAGGTTGTTGGAAAGGAAGTCACAGAAAGACCAAAGCTTGTATGTCTTTGTTAAAAAAAAAAAAAAAAGTGGAATTTTGAGACTTTACCAAAATATCCCTCCAGCTCCTTGGCCTGTACATGCATATGAGGACCTTGTTCTGATGTGTATCTGAATAAGGCTGAATCCTGTTGCCTAGGAACACAGTTCTTTCCCATATAAGTATTGCCCTTCCCTCCAGCAGATGGAAAAGTAAGACCAAGGTTTAAATGTATACTTTTCTCTCTCACAATTCAGGTACTGAAAACATCCACTTCTACTCTGCTGTCCTTTTTACCCCTCCTTTTCTTGCAACTTATAATTTTCTGACTTTTCACAACACTTCTATTGATAGCTAGCAAATAACGCATACTTTTGTGTTTGAAACAAATTATTTTAAAGCGAATTTTGATTCTAAAATTTTTAATGTGCCATTAACAAATGTAATTGCTTATTTTTAAAAATTAAAGTTATTCTAGATTCATAGAGCAAAACTGTTTATTAATGAGGCATTTCTTTCTTTTAGAGTTTTAGAAATTTTGATTAGATCTAAATTTAGTCATATCTAAAACTATATCCATCTAGTTAATCTAAAATGGAGGATAATTTGATAATTATCTGCAGCTGGATCATAAATGGAACTCATGCCATTCATTAAGACAGAATTACTGCATTAGGATATTAATAACTAATCTTGGCTCCAGCACTTCTTTGCAGTGTGGCCTTAGGCAAGTCATTTAACCTTTCCAAGCTTCAGAGTATTTGTCTGCAAAATACAGCTATTAATACTAGTGTTTTGAGTATTTGGCACAGATTCTGGCCTATCGATAGATACTGGCATATCAATTCTGGCTAAATGATCATTTGTAACTATTAGTGATAGTAATATTGAACAAATTTAAATACAGTATTGCATTTTGTTATGTTGTGCTTACATGGATAAGTTTTTCTTTTCATTATTTTTAAAGTTAACCATCTCTCTATTCATTTGCAAAAAGATAAATCACTTTTTTATACAAGTCACCAGTTTCAGCTAAATTAAAGATTTCAACTTAAACATGGAACCATAAAACATCTAGAAGAAAGCATGCATTAAAACATCTAACCCAGAGTAATGGTGAATAGACATCTTTATGTACATGCAAAAAAGGATAGAATCCATAAAGGAGAAGACTAATAGCTTCGAGTACATAAAAAATTGAAAACTTTCTAAATCTAAAATGCATTAGCAAAAGTGAACAGGAAAATATGACAAATAGGGAAAAACCTTCACAATATAAATATTAGAGAATGAGATAATACATTTAATATATAATAAACTTGATATAGTACTGTTCAGTCTCTAAGTCATGTCCGACACTTTGTGACCCCATGGACTGCAGCACAACGGGCTTCTCTGTCCTTCACTATCTCCGAGAGTTTGCCCAAATTCATGTGCACTGAATTAGTGATGCCATCTAACCATCTCATCCTCTGTCACTCCCTTCTATTGCCCTCAATCTTTCCCAGAATTGGAGTCTTTTGAGTCTTATGAGTCGGCTCTTCATAACAGTGGCCAAAGTATTTGGAGCTTCAGCTTCAGCATCAGTCCTTCCAATGAATATTTAGGGTTGGTTTCCTTTAGGATTGACTGGTTTAATCTCCTTGCAGTCCAAGGAACTCTCGAGCCTTCTCTAGCACCATAATTTGAAAGCATCAATTTTTTGGTGCTCAGCCTTCTTTCAGGTCCAACTCTCACATCTGTACATGATTACTGGAAAAACTGTAGCTTTCTCTATATAGGCAAAGTGATGTCTCTGCTTTTTAATATGATGTCTAGGTTTGTCATAGCTTTCCTTCTAAGAACCAGAATCTTTTAATCTCATGGCTGTAGTCACTGTCTGCAGTGATTTTGGAGCCCAAGAAAACAAAATCTGTCACTATTTCCACTTTTTCTACTTCTATTTGCCATGAGGTGATATTACAATAGAAAAGGATAAATACTTCAATAGAAAAATAAGCAAAGGACATGAAAAGGAAGTATATGACAGACGAAAAATTAAGAGTCAAGCCAAATAACGGAGGTCAGCTTCACTAGGAATCAAATAAATGTAAGCAATGCGATAGTATTTTTTCCCTGTTAATTAATGAGGAGACATAAAGCTAGGAATAGCCAATGCTGATAAAGATGTGAGAAGACAAGCATACTCATTCCTGTTTTTGTATTTGGGTTTTTTAAAATTTTATTTTATTGGTATTATCTATTGCTGTGTAACAAATTACCCCCAAACATAGTAATTTAAAACAACAAACATTTATTATCTCCCAGTTTCTGTGGGGTAATCTGGGAATTGTTTAATTGGGCATTTCTAACTCAGAGTCTCTCTCATAAAGCTTAAGTCAAGGTGTCAATGGAGGTTGCAATCATGTGAGGGTTGACTAGGCAGGAAAATCTACCTCTTAGCACACTTTGTCCAGAGGCTTCAGTTCCTTGGTGCGTAGGCTTCTCTGGAGTGCTGTTCAAGCATTAGCTAGTGATCCAAGGGAGGAAGAGAACAAAATGGCAGCTGTACTGTTTGTCATAATCTAATCTCAGATGATCTTCTTTGGTCATATGGACTTATTCTGATACAATGTGGGAGGGGACTACACAAGGGTCTGAATATTAGGAGGCAGGGAACATGGGGGGCCATGTGGGAGACCAGTACATTACTTCTAAGGAACTATTTGGCAATATTTATCAAAATCTGTGAAAGAATACATGTTCTTTAGACTTAGTAATTCCACTTACAGCAACTTAACCCAAGAAATCAATCAGGAGAAGGGTATGACAGAGGACAAGATGGTTGGATGGCCTCACCGACTCAATGGACATGAGTCTGAGCATCTCCAGGAGATGGTGAAGGACAGGGAAGCCTGGCGTGCTGCAGTCCATGGGGTTGCAGAGTTGAACACAACTGAGTTACTGAACAACAACAACAACAACTGCTATGTCTATCAGAATGTTAGACACATCATGGCTCTATCTTTTGGGCCCTTCTTTACCCATTTCATTGGATATATACTAAATTTTCCCATATTCCAGATACATCTTCTTTCCAATAAGAGGGAAGTATATCTCAGAAGTAAGCTTACATAAAATGTTTTTACCTCTGTTAGAGGAAGTGAAACATGCAACTACCATCATGATATAAGGGGTTGAAACATATGTAATATTATGTCCACTACTCATGTTTCTCTCATATTGATAGTATTGTGCTCTTTGTTGCTGAATTTTGGCTTTGGTGCTTTACTATAGGATGGATGTGAAATAATGTATTTCCCTTTTCCTGTCATATTTACTTCAGTTGAATTGTCTTGGACATTTCTAAAACAGTAAGAACTGACACAAAACCAAATAATATAATGAAATAAATATGACACAGCTTCAAGATAAAGTGAGAATCCTATTTTCTTTTTTTAGATAAAACTCTGTAATGTTTTTGTGTTAGCTTAGTGATTCAAAGGACTTTCCAGGTGGCACTAGTGGTAAAAGAAGCTGCCTGCTAGTGCAGGAGACCTAAGCGAATCCAGTTCGATCCCTGGGTATGGCAGATCCCCTGGAGAAGTCCAAGGCAACCCACTTCAGTATTCTTGCCTGGAGAATGCTGTGGTCAGAGGAGCCTTGGCAGGCTATGGTCCATGGGCTCGCAAAGAGTTGGACATGACTGAAGTGATTTAGCACAGTGATTCAAAATCTTTTTCCAAGATTATCTGATTAGTATACACCACAAAGACACTATTTTAAATTGGGCCTTTTAAAATGTATTTTGTAATAAAAGCATAAATGCACATGATAAAAATTAATATTTGAAAAAAATATGTTAATTAAAAATTATCTCTTCCTCTCAAATGCATATTTTTTGATAGTCATTTATTGATTAATTTAATAAAAATTTCTATTTACTATATTTTTAATTCATATTGTTTCTACCTTTCTTCCTGACTTTTTCTGAACCCCTCCCTCTTTTTTTATCTGCTTATTCTTGAGATATACTCTGTATTTCTATTTTTAATTGAATTGCTTACATTAAAAATAGCATTATTGAAATATAATTAACATACCACAGAATTGAAGTGTGCTGTTCAATATTTTTCAGTATATACACAGGGTTTTGCTTTCATTATCACAACCTAATTTAGAGCATTCATATTTAGTTATAGATTTTGTAACAAAGTTCAAAGTTATTTAATATCTCTTTTTCTAGAATAAAATAAGGACCTTAGTACTCTTTAATTATCCAGTGAACGCTTCCTCATATTTTTTGTTAAAACTTGAGTTCTACACTTTAGAAAAGAAGTTTATATAATACTTTAAGCAGCATATCTAAGCTTTATGAACTAGTAAGCAAGCTGGAGGAACAAGTTGCTTTAGCCTCCCTATTTTGACTTCCTCGTCTTTATAATGGGAACAATAGTCACACCTTTCAAAGGGTTGTTTCAAGGATTAAAATGTAAATATGTTATTATGTGGAAAATTACTTTGATGAACTGGTGGACTTCAAGTATGTGCCTTGATAGGCTATCCTTGAGTTCATGGAACAGAAAATGTGCAGATTACAATTTATTTAATCCATTTAAAACACCAAGTATAATGTATGGAAAAAGAGATGGGCTAGGTTAACACGCATAAAGTACAGGTGGGCTGAAGGGCCACATTTCCTCAATCTCTGATATAGATGCATCCTCTCTCAGTGTGGCATCACCTTCCCTGCTGTCGATGTGGTTACCAGGACCAGAGTTGAAATTGGGCCTAACAGATGAAATGTACGTGAGACACTGACACACTTGATCCGGGAGACAGCTGGTGGCAGGTACACTCGGCCAAAAGCTGTGCTCCCCAGGTGGCCTATGGGCACTGTGGATTTTATCCAGCAGAGGGTCCAATATGAGAGTCAGCAATGGGTGGTCAGTTAAAGATCTCACGATTGTGCTTAATTTACATCTAGTATACAGTAAATATATGTTGTTTTGCTTGTTATTTAGTAAATCATGACTATTAAATGTCTATTTTGTCTTTCTACCATTTTCTACCTATGTTCATAGACACGCTCTAATTACTTTCTGTCTGACACTTCTCAGGTTACTAACTTACTTATCTATGCTTCCTGTGGCTAATGAAGTGCATCCATCCTATTTGTTTTATCATCTTCCAGAGCAGAATTGAATATTCCCCCCAAATAGAGCAACTGCAAATTACATGTACATAATACATTTACCTTTTATGTAGAAATAACTCAGTAAATGTTAGCCATTATTGTCAATATATAGGATGGCTTTGGTATTTAGCAACCGAGTTAAACTTGATCAGATCAAACAACAAATTAGAAGTCTTCATATGAAAGTTATTTGTCTTGAGTTTGATCTGAAATTGACAATAAAGTACAAAACTTATTAGCCAGATTTTTTTCCTATTAATCTAATTTACCCTCCAATCATTCCAGTTATATAGATTTTTGGCTGTTGCTTACAAGGCTGGTAGTACTATTTTGTTTTGTTTTTTCCCTTCCCTATAGGCTTATCCTCAGTTTGTTCTGACCTACCTAGAGGAGCTAAATGTACAAGTAGATGTGACCCAGACAGAGTACCACCTTCACCACGGTGCCCGGACCACAACTCATCAGGAGCATGGCAGCAGCTTAGCAGAAGAGGTCAGTATAGTGAGCCAGAGGCAAGACAGAGCTAGATCTCTGAAAGATATTTTGAAAAGAGGAAAAATGTTTGGGTTATTTTCAGGAGGAAAGAATGAATTCACAAATTAGTGTTATTGATATTTAAAATCATATCCAGTACATAAACATCTGTTTATATACTTATATTTATGTAAACATCTATGTGCATATTTATATAAGCATTCTTTTTGTTAAGTAAATGGTGACACACTAGTTTTTCTTAGGACTGCCTTCTTTTGTTCTGGCCACATACCAAAGGTTTATGTGCTGGATGAAGAAGGCTGAAGGAACCATGAAATGTGCACTGTTAAATTTTTTGGCATATATAGTTTAGACATTTCCACTCAGTGAAAATTAGCTACATAATTCCTATATTTCATTTATTAGGTTCTGCAAAAAAGTGCCAGTATCCCTGATTTGAAGCAGCTGCCAGAGCCTTCAGACACCCACTTAATGCCAGAAGGTTCTCTTGGGGAGACAGGGCAGCTGACAGTGGCCCTGGTGAAGAAACTGGAAGAGAAACATCCTAAGGCTTCTGCTCAGAGGTAGGGCACTGACAGAATGGAGCTTTATTGCTCAATGACATTCGATGTTTTCCTTCAGTTTCATGTAAGATTGATTTCTTGAAGATTATTGAAATATCTCAAAAGCCCTTTGGCTCTCAAGCATGTTGTTTTTGGGTCACATTTGATGAAGAGAGGTGACATTTATGTGTATTTCATTGAAGACTGATATATGGTATTGTCTATTAATATAAGTATACTTAGAAGGGTTACTGTCCTGGGATCTCACTGAAATATTCTGAAATAACATAATTAGTACAAGGCAGTGCAGAGCATATATATCCAATTGTGAAAATATCAAAAGGTCTTAAAGAAGGGCACACTCATAGACAATCCTTTCTGTGTTCCATAAGAAGAATATTGGGTTAGACTTAGGGTTAAGTGCATGACAGATGGTCTTAAGTAGTGATAATCTAACAAACTGATATAATTCCATCACTAGAATAAAACTAGCATCAGTGATTTTGCTGCTGCTGCTGCTGCTAAGTTGCTTCAGTCATGTCCGACTCTGTGTGACCCCATAAATGGCAGCCCACCAGGCTCCCCCATCCCTGGGATTCTCCAGGCAAGAACACTGGAGTGGGTTGCCATTTCCTTCTCCAATGCATGAAAGTGAAAAGTGAAAGTGAAGTCGCTCAGTCGTGTTCGACTCTTAGTGACCCCATGGACTGCAGCCTACCAAGCTCCTCGGGCCATGGGATTTTACAGGCAAGAGTACTGGAGTGGGTTGCCAGTGCCTTCTCCGATGATTTTGCTAACTGATTGAAAATCATCCTTGATTGGAAAGTGGAAACTATTTTTTTGGTCTTCTTAATTTAATCGGAAGACTAAAGTTTATTATTATTATTATTATTGTAGGGCTTGGTGTTGTCAAGCACAAAATGACTTTATAAACTGTAATTTCAATAGACACTTGTTTGAGATTAACTATTGATTGAAGTACTCTTAAAGGAATAATATGGTTCTTATAATCAGTACTAAGTTCAAGATAATACCTGAGTTTAAATATTCTAATGGTATATAGAAATGTCAATTGCATGAAAAAAGATTTTAATTTATTTTTTAAGAAGTTTTTTCATCTTTATTGAGACATAGTTGACACATATTAATAACACTGTGTAAGTTTAAAGTGTGCAATGTAACTTTATTTCAATTAAAAGCTATCTTATATTCTTAAATTATGTATTCCTGCCTCAGTGTTCAATAGGAGGGAAATAATTTTTTCTTGATAAAAATTGCCCCGTCAATTTATTGTCTCTCTAAAGTATTTATCCCTCAAATCCTTTGATTTTGTTGTTTTGAGTAAGATAGGGTGCAAACAAAATAACAAGCTTAGTATCTTACTGTTTTATAGTATGGGGGTGTCCTGAATCTATATGAAAACCTATGTTCCAGGACCTCCTCCCCCAGTGTTTGCTTTCCAGTTGTACATAAGGTTCTCAGCTCTCTGATGCTTCCCAACACAATCACAAGACTTCAGCTACACATCCAAGCCACTTTCTATCTGGGTCACCAGGATATAAGTCCCTTAGGAATAGTGTTTGAAGTTTTCATGTAAAACACTGGGGAGATGAGGAATTAAAATACTGTTGTATGAGGTCGTTGTTGGCCTGTCTCTGTAAGCTCACTCAGCAGCCATTTCTACTCTACTCTTCTTGAGATGGTGCTGGGGGTTTGTCATTATCCTGGGTTCTATTCAAGGAGGCACAGTTTTCTCCTGCCCTCAGATTTCCGAAACCTGTATGGGGTTTTTGTGTTTGTCTTATGCTGGCCCTCGTGGGTCACTGTGCAGGAACCAAAGTGCTAATTCACCTACTTCCCTATAGCTTTTCCAACCTGGATTTTTTTTTGAAGGCTGGGGGCTTTGGGTAGTTTGGGGGTTTTTCTAATGTTTTCTGTTGTATCTTCCCTGAAGCAGTGTAGTCTGATTATGAAACTTAGGAGAAAAGAATATAGTACTGTATTAGGCAATGTGAGGCAAATAAACAACAAAGCTGTTAATCACAATTAATTTACCACAGTACTTGTTTGAGTTGTTAGAATGAAATGAGATGACTTTAAATTTCAGGAATGTAGTAAGTACTTAATACGTAGAGTTGTGAAAATGTTCTGAAAACAAATAGGGGTAGAAAAGAATTGTTAATGGAATTTGTATTTAGATGTGTGATTTTTTAGTCAATAGAAATTGACTGGTAAATATATTTTGGATTTTATTTAATAAGAAATTTCCTAGGGCCATTTTCTTAGTGAGGGTTCCTCAAGGTTTGCGTCTCAGGATACAGTGACTTTTCCAGCCTTTTTTTTTTTCTTAAAGCCACAAAGATTTATGTGTATTCATTTCTCTACTCCCACAATTTACCACAATAGGGGTAATTTCTGTTTTTCTCCTCTTTCTGTTCCTTAACAAAGTTATCTTGAATAAAGAATTAGTACTTAGAGCAATTACTTTCCTCCCATTTTGGAAGGAGTTGTTGGGCAAAATTAGAACATGGTATTGAACTTGGCCTATTGACTGCTTTGAATCTTAGGTTATCTTGTTAGGTTTTCATATTTTCCAAATATAAGAGAATCAGTGCATCACATTGTTTTGTTCTTATTAATAATGATTTTATGAAATAACATCACTGCAAAAAATAAAGAAATAATGTGAAATGATACGAGTTGTGGAATTGGGAAAAAATAGAATACTAGGGAAAACATTAATGAGAAAATAGTCTGAAAGAGTCTATATAATTGACAAGAATAAAATGATATAAATGTGTGCACTTTCTTAGAAGCAGCCAAGGAAGGAGAGAGTCAGAAGCAGCCAAATTTGGGGAAAGACACAGAGGTAGGTAGTTACTAGCAGGTAATATATGAAAAGGGAAGATAGCATTTGATAATTAATAACATATACTGACTTTGCTTAAGTGCTTTGTGTGCCATATTTTCCAGTAACCTATGAGGAATTGTTACCAAACCAAACTTGGGTCCACTTGCCTAGATGCAGTAAAGCCCACCTGCTGACACTGGGTTGTGGCAAAGCAAGAAAGAAAGAAAAGAAAAGAAAGTGAAGTCGCTCAGTCGTGTCCGACTCTTTGTGACCCCATGGACTGTCGCCTACCAGGCTCCTCCATCTATGGGATTTTCCAGGCAAGGATACTGGAGTGGGTTGCCATTTCCTTCTCCAGGATATCTTCCCAACCCAGGGACTGAACCCGGGTCCCCTGCATTGTAGGCAGATGCTTTACCGTCTGAGCCACCAGGGAAGTTGTGGCAAAGCAAAGTGCAGTATTAATGCAGGGCACCAAGCCAGGAGTCCAGGACAGCTAATGCTCAAACCCTCTGATAGGGTTTCAAGAAAACATTGTTAAAGGCCGGGTGAGGGAGGAGAATTGCAAATATGTGGTCAGTTTGCACACAGTTCTTTGATTTGGTTGATAGTGAAGTAACAGGGTGGTGTCATACTATCGATTCTCTGGCTCTGGTAGGTCTGGGAACTACCTCCTCATGGTCATCAGGAAATTAATATCTTCCATTTGGTGGGGGTTTAACATCTGCAAAACAAGTCAGGAAATGTGTTCCAGATACTATTATCTAGGTACTTCAGAGAACTGAAACAGAGGAATTAGAGAGGAAGAGTCTATCGCAGGAAGACCCCATAGGGTCCTGCTCCATTACAGTATGTAAAACAGAGGTATTAATCTCTGTTTTACTGATAAGGAAGTTTAGGTATAGAGAGAATAAGTTATTTGGCTGAGGCTTCCAGCTGTTAATGGCAATTTAAGGCAGGTCTATTTACACCTTAAGTGTTCCTCTTAGCCTCTATATTGTTCTGCCTGACCATTCATGCTCTTATCTTAATGATTATTCCACATTTTTAGCCTTTCAAATGGGGCCTATTATTTTGACTGGATATCTTTGAAAGGAATCTGTAAATAAGGTGGAATAGTTTAGAAATACAATGATAAAAGATATATCAATATATGCAGCTTTCAGTGAAGACTGAATAAAAGGTAGACAATATTCAGGGAGACTGTAAACCCTGATTTCTTAGATTCACTGATTTAGAGACTTGAACTTGAATGGATTTGAGATTTTAAAAATCCTCTTTCTAATAATATAACTATAACTTGTCAGATTAACCAAGGTATTTCACACGCTGAGTGGTAGTTCAGATTAACCAAGGTATTTCACACGTTGAGTGGTAGTTCAGTTCAGTTTTGTATATACTGAATTCGGGGATATGTAAGAGCTGTCATTTGTTGAATACTTAGCATATGCCAACTGCTATTCTAAGTACTTATTTATTCTTGTAACAATGTGATAGACTGATCTACTTATTGTCATAATAACCTGATGGTGGAGGCACTCTTATTATCCATAAATATGTAGCCACTATGGCTCAGAAAGGTTTCAGGATGTGTCCAGTCATACAGCTAGTTAATGGGAGAGATGGGATTTGAACCCATATCCACTTGAATCTGTAGACAATGTTCTTAGCCACTGTTTTATTCCTCATTCCTAGTAACTTTTATTGTCTTAATTTCATAACAGAATAGAATGTCATCATATGAATAGCCATATGGTCATTGCTAAAATTTTGTATATTACATCATAAAAGATTTAATTAAACTATTGCCATTTTGATTGGTATATTATTTTGAATTATAGCCTTAAGAAACTACAACAATGATCAGAAACCAGGTCATCTACAGAGTCATTTCATTTAATTTACATTTCAAACACTTACAGAAAGCAACTAATTTTTTGTCTTTTTTTAATGTGAAAAAATTCTTTTTTCCATTGAAAAGAAAGGAAAATCTTCTACTGTGTTATGCCTTTCATGTAAGATTCTTAGTACATAATAGGTTATATTTTTCTGTTGCTTGAAAACATTTTGCTTTCTCTATTAGTGAGATATAGAAATGCGGCTCTCTTCTTACTTGGGTAAAGTAAGTTGTGTGTACATTTAAGTCTAAGTTTAGTCCAAAGTAAAAATAAATGCCATATTCTGGCATCTTTTAGTGTGTGGAATGTGTTTGTTTACCTTAGTTTATCCAATGGAGCCCTTTCCCCTTATTTAAATTGAATAGGGGGTGGGGAAGGACTGGGACAGCCGACAAAGCACACTGACCCAGCTTGTCACCCAGTGACCTGTGAGAAGGAAATAATGAACTGTGAGTAGCTGTCATCCTAACTGCTTCTGACAGTTTGCCTTTGGGCACATCTGTGTTAGTTGCATTGGAAAGGCCTTTGTTCTTTTCCCACTAGTGACTTTGTGGAGCGCTGAGGGGTTTGCTAGCTACTGTACTCCTAACCAGCCCCTGCCTTCCCAGGGAAGCAAGCAGCTGCCACAGATCACACTGACATTTCTCTTCATGACTCAACTTGGCATGTACTTCATTCTTTCCAAAGAGAACATTTAAAAGTTCTTTTTTTAAAAAATTTAAAATGTACTTTAATGTCTCATGAGTTTTCCTTCTACTAAAAAAGCAAGTAACAAAATACATTTATCATTTTCATAGTTTTCTATAGAAGAAGAAAAGAAAATAGATAACCTACCAGATGGGCAGGTGAACTGAAGGAAGATCAAAACATTAACAGCTGTTAATTAGTGGGTTTAAAAATTTTGTATATTGTTTATTTTTAAAATTTTAATGATTGAATATTATATTTTCAAAAGGACAAAAATCAGCATATGTTATGAAAAGGATTTTTCATGTAAGTACTTTATTAGTAGGAACATTTAGACTAAAATAGGTAAGGATATGCTATATTTGGTGCAGATATTCCACTTCTACTTTTAAGATGTCTTTATCTAATAACTTAAACTTTAAAATATTGTAATATTTACAATTTAAATTAACCTAGTGCATAAAATTATTATAATCATTAGGAGAGGTAATTTGATAAGAAACAGGTGCTTCTGTCCCTGGGTTTCCTGAAGTTATCACTACTTTCAATCATAACGAAGGCAGAACATGCTGAATAATGTGTATTATACCCTAAGAGAATTGTTTAAATTAAAATCAAAGCTTCATTTATAAAATGTAATTCCTGAATCAGTTTTAAAGTCTTATTTACATTTTTACAATTGCTATAAAATCTATCCTTCTACTGTAATTAAGTCAGGCTGCAATCGGCATGGAAGAAACCCTGAGCATTTGGTACTCAGTCTTTTATACTTACTCTTCCAATAGAATATAAATCCAAACTATACTGCATTGGTCAATTTTCGTAAGGTTTTTTTTCCCCTTGATATTAATAGAATAGAAGAAATGAAGCTTGAAAAAGCTGACATGCTTGTTCCTGCATTCAAGTTTTTTCTCTCTTGGTAACAGGTTAGAGATGCACTAGGTAAATGAGTAGTAATGAGAAATTCTTTAAGTGAAAAAATAGTGATCATGTCTATATAATTATAATTTGTAGAAAAATTAAAAATTGAAAGACATTGATTTTCTTGAGTAGTCAATAGCATACGATTTTTTACTCTATTAAATGATTTATATAGTTTTGCATATAGTTGATGGTAATCTATAACCATCTTATTTGATTAGAACATTCTCATTTTGTTTACCACATATCAATACAATTTTTGTAGAGACAGTGAATACGCCAATCAGTTTTGATAATAGCAAGCTCTATCTTTTTAAGGAAAGGGGACTGTTTAAATTGCTACACTCAAATTCTTATTTCTAGAATGCTTACCAATAAAAGCAAATGTAAGTATAGTAACTGCTCATGATATTCACTAAATCCAATTAAGTTTCCCAGGAAATAAATCTCATCTTAGGTTATATTACAGTTACTCACTGTTGAAATGCTCAATTTTAAGCGTTAGCCTTTAGCTCTTTTATATTATATGAAAGCAGTCATTTAAGAACCTAAAATTATTGTGTTCCAGAGATGCAGAGATATGCTTATAAATTTTTTTTAATTAGAAGAGTTAATATCCTGATTTTGGCTGATATTATTACCAGTTTGCATTTTGGTATATTTAAAAATTAAGTCCCACATGTTCTCTGTGAACTAAAATAAAATGAACACAGAATCTAATTGCACCTGCCTTTTTGAAACAAAGTCAAAATCAAGCATTCCAAAGGATTAGGTTTATATCCATAAATGTGTATTAATTCAAAAATTATAAAGGCTTTCAAATAAGCATTTTATGATTAATTTTTGTTCCACTTACTGCAATGAGGTACCCAAACCTTCAATTATGCTGGTTAATTTACATTTTTAAAAATGTTCTACTTATCTTTCTGTTTTATTCAATATTGTCTAAAAAGCTATTCAAGGTATGAGTGGGAAACCCTATATCTATAATCTTCAAACTTGTATCCCTAAAACTAGAACGTCTACCTAATATTATCATAGTGAAAATAGTAGGTAACAAAGTTCTAAATTTGGGTAATGTGGGGAGAAGACCAATGGTAGAGGTATTATTAGGTTATAATATATGGAACTGGATGATAAAAGAGTTCAAGCAGTCAGAGTAACCCACAGGTTATCTTCCTGACTTGTCTGTCTCTTTCTCCCCTGTCCCCTTACAATCCATTCTCCACATAATGGCCAGCAGGATACGTTCATATTAATAAGTCAGATCATGGGCAGTGTCCTCAGCTTCAAACATGCTGATGGTTTTTTATTTCCATTAGAGTGAGAGCAAAGTCTTTACTAGATGCTAAAAGGTCTTACTTTACAAGGCCCATGGCATCTCCCTGACACCTTTCTCCCCTCCCTTCCTCTATTCTAGCCAGTCTGGTTTCTTTCACATTTGCCAAGTGTGCTTATAATCTGTCACTCTCTTTCTCTGCTTTGTTTTTCTTCAAGGCATTTATTACTGCCTGTCCCAAGTGTATTTATTTCCTGAGTTGTCCCATTAGACTGTGAACTCCATTTCAGCGGGAAAAAATTTTTAATTCACATCTATACCTCCAGGGCCAGAACATATCTGGTGCATGTGTTGTATATAGTGCATTGTTGTGCTGTGCTCAGTCCGACTCTTTGCAACCCCATGGACTGTTACCCACCAGGCTCCTCTGTCAATGGGGATTCTCCAGGCAGGAGTACTGGAGTGGGTTGCCATGCCCTCCTCCAGGGGATCTTCCCAACCCAGGGATCAAACCCAAGTCTCCTGCATTGTAGGCAGATTCTTTACTGTCTAGACAATCAACACAAGGTTGTTGAATGAATGACTGAATGAATGCATGAATGAAGGACTATGATTAACAGAAATAAGAAAATAGAGAGGGAGCTAGTCTGAGCATTCATATATACATTTTAAGACCCTCACTGTCTAATGGATGACCGTAACCCTTCATGTGTGTCAACCCAAAACTGTGCCTGACTATCATAGTGGTTTTTCTAACTGATTTCTACCTCTCTTTTATTTCATCCTTTATTAATGTGCAGATACTTGATGAGCATTTTCTTTATTCCAAGAACTAACCTAGGCTCTGGGGATACAATACTGAAAATACAGATACACGTTCTCATCTCACAGAACTGCCCTAACAGAGTCTAACAGAGAAGAGAGATATTAAACAAATCACTGCAGTAAAAGGAGGATGATAAGTGTATTATAGGGATAAAGAGTAGGAAATGGCTACCCATTCCAGTGTGCTTGCCTGAAAAATCCCCCAAACAGAGGAGCCTGGTGGGCTGTAGTCCTTGCGATCACAAAGATTCGGGCATGACTGAGTGACTAACACTTTCACTTTCACTTCGGGGAGAAAGTAGTTCAACCTGAATGCTCTTCCCTGGTGATATGCTTTTGAAATAGGGCTCTGAATATCTCACTCACAGACTGACAATTCTTCAGTGCTTACTAGTTTCCTGCTAAGTTAAGTTATCTGCGAAGCATCAACTGTCAGACCCGCTGCAGTGTTTTCTTGTTTCAGAACCTCCTGGTACTTATCCAGGTCCCTGCTGGGCTTTCCTAGTGACTCGGACGGTAAAGAATCTGCCTGCAGTGCAGGATACCCAGGTTCAATCCCTGGATCGGGAAGATCCTCTGGAGAAAGTCATGGCAACCCAATCTAATATTCTTGCCTGGAGAATCCCATGGACAGGGGAGCCTAGCAGGCTACAGTCCATGGGGTCTCATAGAGTTGGTAACGACTAAAGTGACTTAGCATGGATGCATATTCTTGGCTTCTGTAGGTTTTCTTGACCAAAATGCCTTTACTTCATTTTTCCTACCTAAAATCCTACCCTTTGCAAGGCTTATATTCACTGATGGTTTTCAGCCTTTTTCTTTTATGATATATACTTTTAAGGATATAAATTTACCTTGAAGCATGGCTTTAGCTTCATTCTACCAATTTTAATGTTATATTTCTGTTATAGTTTCCATTTTGTTATAATTTTTGATCCATGGATTTCAGAATTATATTTCTTAATATCCAAATATATGAAATATTTCTAGTTGGTGTGTGTGTGTGTGTATTGACTTCTAGATTAATTTCATTGTGGTTGAAGAACATTCTTGGTATGATTTCAACTCTAATATTTGTTGAGATTTGCTTTATGGACTAAAGCAAATTTTGAAGTTTTTATAAGTGATCCATAAGTATTTGAAAAGAATATGTATTCTGCGGTTTGGGGGCACAGTGTTCTATCTACTAGGTCAAGTTTGATAAGTGAGTTTTCAATTCTTGGTTATACTTACTGATATTTTAGAGAAATAAATAAAAGCTCCTCCAGAGAAAGGCATGGCAATTCACTCCAGTATTCTTGCCTGGAGAATTCCATGGACAGAGGGGTGAGCTATAGTCCATGGGGTTACAAAAGAGTCAGACACAACTGAGAGACTGAAGAACAACAAAAATTAGGTGCATACAATTTTAGAACTGTTACATGTTTTTGATAAATTAAACCTTACATTATTATAGAATGTTACGCTTTACCCCAAATAATTCCCCTTTTTTTTGACTTAAAGTTTGTTTTGACTTTGTCTCAAATTTTCGTTTGCATAATATTTATTGTATCCTTTAATTTAAAAATTTATTCTTTATATTGAAAGCATATAGGTTTTTTTAATTGCAGCATATGTTTTCTATCGCAATTAAAAGACAACCCATGACTTTTAATTGAAGTATTTAGTCCAATTACCTATAACATAATACTAATATTTGGGGGTTTAAAATCTAACACAATGCTGTTTGATTTCTATGTGTTCCATCTAGCCTATATTCTGTATTCTCTTTTTTTTGCCTTCTCTTGGATTTATTGTGTATATTATTTTGTTTTCTTCCTCTCAATTATCTTGATAGCTATACGTTCTTTTGGGGCTTCCCTCGCGACTCAGATGGTGAAGAATCTGCCTGCAATGCAGGAGACCTATGTTCAATCCCTAGGTTGGAAAGATTCCTTGGAGAAGGGAATGGCTACCCACTACAGTATTATTCTTGCCTGGAAAATACCATGGACAGAGGAACCTGGTGGGCTACAGCCCATGGGGTCACAAAGAGTTGGACATGACTGAGCGACTAACATACGTTCTTTTACTATTATTTTAGTGGTGGTTCTAGAGATTATGTATGTTTTCTTGATTTATCAACATCTAATATAAGTTCCACCAAAGCGGAAACAGCTCTCAGGTGTAGATGTGTCTGGTAGTGAAAGTAAAGTCTGATGTTGTAAAGATCAATATTGCATAGGAACCTGGATTGTTAAGTCCATGAATCAAGGTAAATTGGATGTGGTCAAGCAGGAGATGGCAAGAGTGAACATCTACATTTTAGGAATCAGTGAACTAAAATGATCAGGAAAGGGAGAATTTAATTCAGATGACCATTATATCTACTACTGTGGACAAAAATCCCGTAGAAGAAATGGAGTAGCCCTCATGGTCAACAAAAGAGTCCAAAACTCAGTACTTTGGTGTAATCTCAAAAATGACGGAATTTCTTTTTGTTTCCAAGGCAAACCATTCATATCACAGTAATCCAAGTCTATGCCCAAACCACTACTGCGGAAGAAGCAGAAGTTGAATAGTTCTGTGAAGACTACTCCTGGAGGAGTGCATGGCAACCCACTCCAGTATTCTCACCTGGAGAATCCCATGGACAGAGGAACCTGGAGGGCTACAGTCCATAGGGTCGCAAAGGGTCAGATATGACTGAAAAGCGACTTATCACACATACACACACATGAAGACCTACAAGAACTTCTAGAATAAACACCAAAAAAAGATGTCCTTTTCATCATAGAGGATTGGAATGCAAAAGTAGGAAAAAAGAGATACTTGAAGTAACAGGCAAGTTTGGCTTTAGAGTTAAAAATGAAGCAGGGCAAAGGCTAAGAGAGTTTTGCCAAAACAACATACTTGTCATAGCAAATATCCTCTTCCAGCAACACAATGGATGACTTTACACATGGACATCACCAAAGGGTCCATACAGAAATCAGACTGATTATATTCTTTGCAGCTGAAGATGGAGAAGCTCTATACAGTCAGCAAAACAAGACCTGCAGCTGACTGTTGCCCAAATCATGTGCTCCTTATTGCAAAATTCAGGCTTAAACTGAAGAAAGTAGGAAAAACCACTAGACCATTCAGGTATGACCTAAATCAAATCCCTTATGATGATATGGTGGAACTGACAAATAGATTCAAGGGATTAGATCTGGTGGACAGAGTGCCTGAAGAACTATGGACAGAGGTTAGTAACAATGTACAAAAAAGGTGGTGACCAAAACCATACCAAAGAAAAAGAAAGTGATTGTTTTACAAGAAGGCAAAGTGATTATTTGGAGGAGGCCTTACAGATAGCTGAGAAAAGAGTAGCAAAAGGCAAAGGAGGAAGGGAAAGATACACCCAACTGAATGCAGAGTTCCAGAGAATAGCAAAGAGAGATAAGAAAGCCTTCTTAAGTGAACAATGGAAAGAAAGAGAGGAAAACAATAAAATGGGAAAGACTAGAGATCTCTTCAAGAAAATTAGATATACCAAGGGAATATTTTATGCAAAGATGGGCACAATAAAGGACAGAAATGGCAAGGACCTAACAGAAGTGGAAGAGAATTAAGATGAGGTGGCAAGAATACACAGAAGAACTATACAAAAAAGGTCTTAATGACCCAGACAACCATGATGATGTGGTCATTCACCTAGAGCCAGACATTCTGGAATGTGAAGTCAAGTGGGCCTTAGGGAGCATTACTACAAACAAAGCCAGTGGAGGAGATGCAATTCCAGCTGAGCTGTTTTAAATCTTAAAAGATCATGCTGTGAAAGTGCTGCACTCAATATGCCAGCAAATTTGGAAAACTCAACAGTGGCCACAGGACTGGAAAAGGTCAGTTTTCATTCCAATCCCAAAGAAGGGCAATGACAAATAGTGTTCATACTACTCTACAATTGTGCTCCTTTCACATGCTAGCAAGATAATTCTCAAAATCCTTCAAGCCAGACTTCAGCAGTACATGAACTGAGAACTTCCAGAGGTTCAAGCTGGATTTAGGAAAGGCAGAGAAACCAGAGATCAAATTGCCAATATTCATTAGATCACATAAAAAGTAAGGGAATTCCAGAGAAACATCTACTTCTGCTTCATTGATTATGGTAAAGCCTTTGACTGTGTGGATCACAACAAACTGGAAAATTCTTAAAGAGATGGGAATACCAGATCACTTTACCTGTTTCCTGAGAAGGCAATATGCAGGTCAAGAAGCAACAGTTAGAACCTTATGTGGTACAACAAACTGGTTCAAAATTGGGAAGGCTGTATATTGTCACCCTGCTTATTTGACTTATATGCAGAGTACATCATGCAAAATGTTGGGCTGGATAAAGCACAGCCTGGAATTAAGATGGCTGGGAGAAATATCAATAACTTCATATATGTACATGATACCACTCTAATGGCAGAAAGTGAAGAGGAGTTAAAGAGCCTCATGATGAGGTTGAAAGAGGAAAGTGAAAAAGCTGATTTAAAACTCAACATTCAAAAGAGTTAGATCACCTGATGCAAAGAGCTGACTGGAAATGACCCTGATGCTGGGAAAGACTGAGGACATTAGGAGATGAAGGCAACAGAGGATGAGATGACTGGATGACATCACTGACCCAATGGACATGGGTTTGAGCACGCTCCAGGAGATGATAAAGAACAGGGGTGTCTGGGGTGGTGCAGTCCATGAGGTCTCGAAGAGTCGACACGACTTAGGGACTGAGCAATAACAACAATATGTTAGTGTTTTCACTACTTCTCAGACAATACAAAGAGCTTAGAACTCTTTCTCTCCATTTGTATTCTTTCTGACTGAATACTGATTTATGTTTTAATTCTGTATGTGTTTCCTACTCTCCAGAAAATCATAATTATTATTTTCTTAGCCAATATTTGTTTAGGCTTAGCCACATTTGCCCTTCCTTTTCGTCTTTGTTTCTTTCTGAATCTCTGGACTTCCCTCAGGAATCATTTTAATTCTCTTTAAAGAACATCATTTAATATTTCCTCAGGTGTGGGTCAACTGGTCATAAATTCTTTCCATTGTTATTTCTCTTAAAATATCTGTATGTCACTCTCACTTTCATATTTTACTTAGTGTGAAATTCTAGCTTGTCAGCTATTTTTTCACAACACATTGGAGATATCATTGTATTTATCTTTGGCTTTCTTATTTTTTTATCCAATTGAGAAGCCAAATATTAGTCATTGCTTCTTTGAAAGTAATACATCATTTTTCTCTGGCTGACTTTAAGGTTTTCTCTTTGATTATTTGGTTTTTAGTGTGATTTTACTTAGTGGTTTTTTGGTGTTATTCTTGTTTTGTATTTATAATATTTGGGAATTTTAGTACTTGAACAGTGGCTTAGTGTGTTTTATCAGTTTGTGAAAATTCTCTGAAGTTATTTCTTCAACGATTATTTCAGCTGTGTTTTCTCTCTTTGAGGGAACACTAACAACATGTATATTAGAACTTTTTTAAAAAAAACTGTAGATCTTATGTATCTCATACTCCATTTTGTATTTTTCATTTTTTGTCTCCTTTTGCTTTAGTGTACATATTTTCTTTTGATCTCTCAGCTTATTAATTCTTCAACTTTTTCTGATATTTGCCGAATCCATATGTTGAGTTCTCAGTGTCTGTAATTGTATTTTTTTCATGTAAATTTTCTATTTGGTTTTTATGGCTAATAATATTGCCATAATTTCTTCAATCATTCCTCTGCTTTTAAACAATTAAGCAGTTTCCAATATTTTAAGTTTAATCAATTGCAGTGTAACAACCACCTATGATTCTCGTCTAGAATGTAGTTATTTGATCTATGAATATTTATTAAGCACTTTTTTCCTATATCTACAAACAGTCCATGATTTTCATGAAGTATCATGAAGCATTTCCTTGCCAAGTTACTAGTGAAAATTTGACTGTTTGTGAAAATTGTATTGGTCATGAGATATGTTGTTACTATTTTTATTTTCCATTTTCTAAAATTCATATCTTAGCTGATCAACTAAGGGGCCTAAATTTATACTTTCTAACAGTCTTTTATTTTCTTTCTGCAAACACAAGCCATCTTTTATATTTTTCATGTTTTAAAATTGAACTGCAGAGTTAGCTAAACTATGACATGCTATATCAGAATTTTTGTTTTTTAAAACGTAAATGCCAAGTATCATCCTTTGATAATGAATAATCTCTGCAAATATTTGTGAAAACAAGTAATTTTTTATTAAATTATTTAAGAATAATTACATTGTAGTACATATAATCATTTCAACTGCCCATCATTTTATACATTTGACTACAACTAACTGACAGTTCTTTTGATTGATTTGTCATCTTCTGTTTGTCACAGTCCATTCTTTTTTGACAATGTCTCTAATTGGGCCGCTCTGTGAATTAGAGGTAAGAGGATCAACTGAGCAGACAAAACAATACTGTAATATTCATGTGCTCAGAACACAATTTTGATTTTGTGATTTTATTGTCAAGATTTAAATCTGTAACTTCCATTACTACACTTTGTTCCTTGTACACGCTCCTGTTATATTACCTGAGAATACATGAGAGTAAATTCATATGATAAATCATAAATTACTTTCTCATTTTTATATTCATTGATTCATTTGATAAATGCTTTGAGTGCTTATTTAGGGAGAATAATATAACTTCCTAACTGACATCTCCAAATCTGGACTCAGATTCTCCTGGCTTCCAGTCCTTGCTCTCCAAAGTTCTCACTGTGTGATTTGGGATAAACTATTTAATATCACTTATACTTGGTTTCCTCATATTTAAAAGGAGGATAATGATTGTTGTGAAATTTAAATGATATCACAGATGCAAAACATTTGCCCAGGAAATTTCCCTGGAGATCCTGTGGCTAGAACTCTGTACTTTCATTGCTGTGGTCCAGGTTCAATCCTTGATCTGGGAATTAAGATCGTGCAAGCCGTGTAGAGAGGCTAAAAAAAATTTTTTTTAGCCCACTGCTTGGCTCATGGTAAATACTTAGTATGGGACAGCTTTTATGATGATAATAATATGCTATCATCCGTGTTGATACTAGTATTAAATGAAAAATACCACAAGGATGCAAAGCAAATCTTGCCGTTAAAAATTCAGAAATCTCACTGGGGAGAAATTATACACTGCTATATATTAATGTTGTTCAACAAGTAACTTTTGAATTCTCATTGGATGTAGTGAACTATACAATATAGTATTTGAGTATGTCTTTTAAAAATATTCCTCAGACCTCAAGGAATATACATGTACTAGATAGAGGCTGAAGTTGAACGGTTCTATGAAGACCTACAAGACCTTCTAGAACTAACACCCAAAAAAGGTGTCCTTTTCATTATAGGGGACTGGAATGCAAAAGTAGGAAGTCAAGAAATACCTGGCATAACAGGCAAATTTGGCCTTGGAGTACAGAATGAAGCAGGGCAAAGGCTAATGGAGTTTTGCCAAGAGAATGCACTGGTCATAGCAAACACCCTCTTCCAAAAACACAAGAGAAGACTCTACACATGGACATCACCAGATGGTCAACACCGAAACCAGATTGATTATATTCTTTGCAGCCAAAGATGGAGAAGCTCTATACAGTCAGTAAAAACAAGACCAGGAGCAGACTGTGGCTCAGATCATGAACTGCTTATTGCCAAAATCAGACTGAAATTGAAGAAAGTAGGGAAAACCAATAGTCCATTCAGGTATGACCTAGATCAAATCCCTTGTGAATATACAGTAGAAGTGACAAATAGATTTAAGGGACTAGATCTGATAGACAGAGTGCTGGATGAACTATGGACAGAGGTTCGTGACGTTGTACAGGAGACAGGAATCAATACAATCCCTATGGAAAAGAAATGCAAAAAAGCAAAATGGCTGTCTAAGGAGGCCTTACAGATAGCTGGGAAGAGAAGAGAAGCGAAAAGCAAAGGAGAAAAGGAAAGATATTCCCATCTGAAAGCAGAGTTACAAAGAATAGCAAGGAGAGATAAGAAAGCCTTCCTCAGCGATCAGTGCAAAGAAATAGAGGAAAACAACAGATTGGGAAAGACTAGAGATCTCGTCAAGAAAATTAGAGATACCAAAGGAACATTTCATGCAAAGATAGGCTCGATAAAGAACAGAAATAGTATGGACCTAACAGAAGCAGAAGATATTAAGAAGAGGTGACAAGAATACACAGAAGAACTATACCAAAAAGATCTTCATGACCCAGATAGTCATGATGGTGTGATCACTCACCTAGAGCCAGATATCCTGGAATGTGAAGTCAAGTGGGCCTTAGAAAGCATCAGTACGAACAAAGCTAGTGGAGGTGATGGAATTCCAGTTGAGCTATTTCAAATCCTGGAAGATGATGCTGTGAAAGTGCTGCACTCGATATGCCAGCAAATTTGGAAAACTCAGCAGTGGCCACAGGACTGGAAAAGGTCAGTTTTTGTTCCACTCCCAAAGAAAGGCAATGCCAAAGAATGCTCAAACTACCGCACAATTGCACTCATCTCACATGCTAGTAAAGTAATGCTCAAAATTCTCCAAGCCAGGCTTCAGCAATACGTGAACCGTGAACTTCCAGATGTTCAAGCTGGTTTTAGAAAAGGCAGAGGAACCAGAGATCAAATTGCCAGTATCCACTGGATCATCAAGAAAGCAAGAGAGTTCCAGAAAAACATCTATTTCTGCTTTATTGACTATGCCAAAGCCTTTGACTGTGTGGATCACAATAAACTGTGGAAAATTCTGAAAGAGATTGGAGTACCAGACCATCTGACCTGCCTCTTGAGAAACCTCTTTGCAGGTCAGGAAGCAACAGTTAGAACTGGACATGGAACAACAGACTGGTTCCAAATAGGAAAAGGAGTACGTCAAGACTGTATATTGTCACCCTGCTTATTTAACTTATATGCAGAGTACATCATGAGAAACGCTGGGCTGGAAGAAGAACAAGCTGGAATCAAGATTTCCAGGAGAAATATCAATCACCTCAGATATGCAGATGACACCACCCTTATGGCAGAAAGTGAAGAAGAACTAAAGAGCCTCTTGATGAAGGTGAAAGAGGAGAGTGAAAAAGTTGGCTTAAAACTCAACGTTCAGAAAACTAAGATCATGGCATCTGGTCCCATCACTTCATGGGAAATAGATGGGGAAACAGTGGAAACAGAGTCAGACTTTATTTTTTTGGGCTCCAAAATCACTGCAGATGGTGATTGCAGCCATGAAATTAAAAGACGCTTACTCTTTGGAAGGCAGGTTATGGCCAACCTAGATAGCATTTTTAAAAGCAGAGACATTACTTTGCCAACAAAAGTCCGTCTATTCAAGGCTATGGTTTTTCCAGTGGTCATGTATGGATGTGAGAGTCGGGCTGTGAAGAAAGCTGAGCGCCGCAGAATTGATGCTTTTGAACTGTGGTGTTGGAGAAGACTCTTGAGAGTCCCTTGGACTGCAAGGAGATCCAACCAGTCCATCCTAAAGGAGATCAGTCCTGGGTGTTCATTGGAGGGACTGATGTTGAAGCTGAAACTCCAATACTTTGGCCACCTCATGAGAAGAGTTGACTCATTGGAAAAGACCCTAATGCTGGGAAGGATTGGGGGCAGGAGGAGAAGAGGATGACAGAGGATGAGATGGTTGGATGGCAGCACTGACTCAATGGACATGGGTTTGGGTAGACTCTGGGAGTTGGTGATGGACAGGGAGGCCTGGCGTGCTGCAATTCATGGGGTCGCAAAGAGTCAGACACAACTGAGTGACTGAACTGAACTGAACTGAGATATGTATTTTCACAATGGAAAGACTTAGTTGTGATAATCCACAGTCATGTTACAAAATGTGTTTTTAACCTGTGTGAAGAAAAGGAATTGGATATATAAAATTTCCTATATCACCAAGTTGGAGGTTTTTTGTAAGTATGATAGCCTGTGCTCTCAAGAAAATTGAAATGTGGTTGGAGAGACAAAGCAAAAAGATTAAAACTTTACTGACTATTATTGTTTCTTATTTCTCATGTTTATCGTTGGAAAAAATAGAAAATAAAGCATTACTCATGTTTATCATTTGGAAAAAATAGAAAATAAAAAGAAACTGAAAAATGCACAATCAGGCAACTGAAAAATACATTTTTAATGTTTATTCTGTGTATATTTTGTTGTTATTGTCATAGTTACATTCACAAGTATGAGGATATGCTAATTTTTTGTGTTAGACAATAACAGTACAATACCACACTTTAATGTGTTCTGTAAACATCTTTCCACAATTAAGTATATGCCTGTATCATCACTCTTTAGTGAGAATCTAAACTTGTGTAACCAGTGCCACATTATAAGACTTTAAGATGTTTCTAGCCTTTTTACCCTTATAAACAAAATGCAAGTAAATAACAGATAGAAACTGGGAACATGTGTAGTTATTCATAATAAGAATCTCGAATAGAATTTTCCCACAGTTGTACGTGAGAAGTACCACCTCATGAATGTTATGAGTTGAAGAGAGTGGAGGGCCGTGTGTTTGGTCAAATTGTGGAGAAGGAGTTCCTGCCTAGGAGGATAGTCAGGAGTTGTTTCTTTTGAAAGTAAAGGCAAGAGATTTCATTAGGAGAAACAGTGTGATTCCTTTCCATTTATGAAATGACTGCTCCCCTAACAAAAATGCATGACCATGCAAAGTTTGTCTTGTGAAAACTGCCACCCAGCTCTATTTATTTGAGAGTGGGTCTTTTTATAGGTGACCGATTTTATTAGGAACTTAGAATTGTTCTAATTCCTGTTTATGTGAGCAAATAAGCAGGAGCAAATAAACAGATCCTCAAATATCTATCAGAAAGCATTCATCATGAAGTAGCTTATAATTTTCTAGCAGGTGTAAGTTCTCTAGAGCAACCAAAAATTATTTTTCTCTTCTTATACCCTTACTTTCACAGATATTGTTTTTCTTTCTCAATGAGGCCAGTGAACCTTTTAGGTTAATTGGAATCTTAATTTTGAAAGTTTTTAGTTTTTCCTTTTAAATGAATCTAGCTCTTCATAATTGAACTCAAGTCTTTGCCACTGTGAAAACTTGACATTTGAAAATTTTTCCAGTGCTCAGGGGTAAGTTGGGAAAAATGTTTGCCTGGTGTACATCGTATGTGGCTACCAATATGCACCTATTCCCTGAATATGACAGACCATCAGATAGTGCTTCATATTGAAACATGAAAGATCTTTCCCTTTGAATTGCTAATCATGGAATGCTACTGAACACTAAGAAGGAAATGAACTATTGATACACACAGCAGTTTGGATGAACCTCAAGAAAATTATGCTGAGTGAAAAGAGCCAACTATTCATGATTCCATTTATGTAACATTCATAAAATAACAGTTATACAGATACTGAATACTTTTGCAGTGCAAGAGCTAGGGATGAGGGAGAGGATAGGTGTGGATATAAAGAGAGTCTCAGTGATTGTACAATTGACTATCTTGATTTTGCACAGGGCTACAAATGTGATAAAAATTACCTATAGCCACATACACAAACATACACACACACACACGCATTACTGGTGACATACAAACACACACACACACGCATGACTGGTGACATCTGAATAGGAGCTATGGATTGTTGCAATGTCAATTGCTTGGTTTTGATGCTGTGCCATAGTTGGTAAAGATATTATTTTTGAGAGAAACTGGAGGAAGGGCTTATAGTACTTTTCTCTACATTTCTTTGAAGTTTCCTGTATATCTATAGTTACTTCAAAATGAAATGTTTAAAAAGAAAAGCAAACTTTTCCCAAGTGGAAATATCCAGGACTAAGAAAAACAGAGATTACATCTAGGTGGAGAGCTCTTCAAGAAAGAAAATGACCTGACTGCATTCCTGATCTAGGCAGGCTCAGTACTTGTAAAAAGAAAACGTTTTTCTTTGTTTGTTTTTTAAATAAGAACAGTCATCTGAAGCCTCTGAAAGAACAGTACCATTAGAACTGGGTTCCAAGTGTTGTCATGGCTACAGAATGGTTCTAACAGCAGATGGAGGTGTTTAGCATATTTCTAATAGAGAATTCTGGGCTGAGCTATTTAGAGACTTACACTGAAAGTCCAGTTGCCCATAAGAGTAAAAGGTAGGATCAAATTCAATACAGTTGTAGGAGATGGGAGGACTTTGCCTGTTTATATAATTTATATGAAGTGGGTCAGACAAGTAGAAACTTCTCTGACTAGGAAGAGTGAGAACTAAATTCCTAAATTTGAGATTATTGTACCTGTTTTACTCAGAAAATACATTTAGAAAAATGTATGTGTGTGTTGTGTGTGTTTGTGAGACATAAGTCTCATATAATTATACTTACAAGTCATAAAATACTTATGTGATTTACTGGGATGCCATATTTCATTATTCCAAGGTTAAATGTTTATATATATATATAGGGTCTCCTGCATTGCAGGAGATTCTTTACCTTCTGAGCCACTGCTCAGTGGCTCAGATGATGAATCTGCCTGCCAACCTTGGGTCAGGAAGATCCCCTGGAGGAGGAAATGGCAACCCACTCCAGTATTCTTGCCTGGGAAATCCCCTGGACAGAGGAGCCTGGTGGGCTATAGTCCATGGGGTCACAAAAGAGTTGGACATGACTGAGCAACTAAACAACAACCCTATATCATGGAAGTTCAAATAATTGGACTTCCTAACACTTCCTAACAATCAGTGTCACATGCTACTGTAGTGATAACTGCCTGTATTAGTTATCTATTGTTAAGTAACAATATACCAGAAACTTAGCATCTTAAAGATTGAAGTGTGGTTAATTGATAGGGTCATATTAGTTTCAAGTATACAGCAAAGTGATTCAGTTATACATGTATGTTATATATATATTTGGGGCTTCCCTCGTAGCTCAGTCAGTAAAGAATCCACAACCCACTCCAGTATTCTTGCCTAGAAAATCCCATGGACAGAGGGACAGAGGAGGCTGGTGGGCCACAGTCCATGGGGTCACAAGAGTCAGACATGATTTAGTGACTAGGCCACACACACACACACACACACACATATATTTTTATGTATCTTCTCTTTCAGATTCTTTCCCATTATAGGTTAGTACAAGATACTGAGTATAGTTCCCTATGCTATAAATTAGCTCCTTATTTACCTGTTTTATATACAGTAATGTGTATATGTTAATCCCAATCTCCTAATTTGTCCTTCCCACTCCTCCCCACTATCCTCTTTGGTAACCATAAATCACTATGAGTAATAGTGATAATCCCATTCTATTGAATGGGATTGGGAGCTGGTTCTTGGAATTGTGCTAACAATAGATTCAGTACTGCTCAAGACGGACAAGCTTCCTTCATGGCTACAGTCTGGTCATCGTGCAGTTAGCATGAAAAACCCTTTGGTGGCAGTTATAGTGTCTGTGAAACAACTCAGATATTTGCATCAAATGCAGCAAGATTGTGTGACTCTATTTTCCTAGTGAATAACAGTTTGAACCTGCCCTTTTGTGACTCAGGGGAGCAGTGGAAGACTTTGGCTCCTCTACAAACAAGTGGCAGGGTACATGAGGGGGCCTTTGTACTTGGAAAGACCCCACAGGGTTCTGCTTAGTTTCATGTTCAATACTTAAATATATAAGCTGCATGAGGGGAAGGACTGTCTCATCTTTTCACCCATGTATACTCAGAGCCTGGAGTATTGCTCTACATAGACAGAACAACTCAAAAAATACTGTTGAATGAATTAATGATTAAAACTAACGACATAAGCCTAAGTTCCCCAAGCACTTTAAATGCAATATTGCTATATGATAATGCTGCAAGGAAATCAAACCAGTCAATCATAAAGGAAATCAACCCTGAATATTCATTGGAAGGACTGATGCTGAAGCTGAAGCTTCAATACTTTGACCACCTGATGCGAAGAGCTGACTATTGGAAAAGGCCCTGATGCTGGGAAAGATAGAAGGCAGGAGGAGAAGGGGACAACAGAGGACAAGATGGGTGGATGGCATTGTCAACTCAATGGACATGAGTTTGACCAAACTCTGGGAGATGGTGAAGAACAGGGAAGCCTGGCATGCTGCAGTCCATGGGGTCACAAAGAGTGGGACAAGATTGGGCAACTGAAAAACAATGCTGAATGAGAAGTCTTATTTTTCAGTCCTCACGTATATTTTGAAATGAAATGCCTACATATTTTCTTGATTAATTATGGTAATTTGGCATTTATGACATGCGTTGGAATCTATAGTTTCATTTAGGATCTTTAACATACTATAAATACTCTGAGCAAAGCATAATTGAGATCTTTTCTCCTATTCACATGAATGTGTACAGTGCCTTAGTGTTTTACCCCATTAACTCCAGAGGAGTTGCAATTTCTTGATGCTGTTGACCTATATTTTTTAGTTCACTGCTGTTTCCTGGTATAGTGTCTGAGCTCTGGAATAAAACAGGGATCAGGATGCCTTCTCATTTGTGCCATATTTTTGTTTATTTTTCTCCTGGAGTATGGTTAACTGATTAAGTCAACCGTGAGGTTACCTTGTACTTTAGGACCAAGATCTTTCAGTTCTAGGCCTTAAAGGGCTAGTCAGTTCAGTTCAGTTCAGTTGCTCAGTCATGTCCGACTCTTTGTGACCCTATGGACTGCAGCATGGCAGGGTTCCCTGTCCATCACCGACTCCTGGAGTTTACCCAAACTCATTGAGTTTACCCGACTCCACTGAGTCGGTGATGCCATCCAACCATCTCATCCTCTGTCGTCCCCTTCTCCTCCTGCCCTCAATCTTTCCCAGCATCAGGGTCTTTTCAAATGAGTCAGCTCTTCACATCAGGTGGCCAAAGTATTGGAGTTTCAGTTTCAACATCAGTCCTTCTAATGAACACTCAGGACTGTTCTCCAACCCCCTAGTTATTAATGATTTCACAATTAAGTGCTAGTGGTAAAGAATCTGCCTGCAATAGAGGAGATGCCAGAGACATGAGTACAATCCTTGAGTCAGGAAGATCCCCTGGAGCAGGAAATGCAACCCATTCCAGTATTCTTGCCTGGAGAATCCCATGGACAGAGGAGACTGGCAGGTTACAGTCCATAAGGTCACAGAGTCAGATGCGACTGAAGTGACTTAGCACACATTAGTACAAACTCCTTTTTGTCTTTCAGTGGAAAATATATGGACTTTTAACTGTTACTAGTTAAAATTAGGTTTGAAATTAGTGTTTGTGTGTGCTCAGTCATTCAGTCATGTCCAACTCTTTGTAGCCCTCTGGGCTCCTCTGTTCAAGAATTCTCAAGAATACTGGAGTGGGTTGCCGTTTCCTACTCTAAGGTCTTCCTGACGCAGGGATAAAACCCATGTCTCTTGTGTCCCCTACAGCTCATAAAAATTCATCAAATTTATGAGTTCATTCTGTGTGCCAGTTCAGTGCTAGGCACTTTCTGTATATTTTTTTTTATAATCTCATCAAAGTTCTTTGAGTAATTCTTGTTTCTACTACTTTTTTCCTGTGAGAAAAATTATGCCCAGAGAATTTGGTTGTTGTTTTAGGATCAATCACTGGCAGAGCTGTGATTTGAACTTTAGGCTTTGAAAGTTAAATCTATTCTTTCCACCATAGCAGTGATTCCGAGACCAGCAGTATCAGCATCCCCTGGGACCTTGCTAGAAATGAGTTCTTAGGTCTGGCCCCAGATCTAGGTTGTGACTAGGGCAGCAATCTTCATGTATCCTCCAGATAATGCAAACTAAAGTCTGAGAACTATTGCACAAACACAAAAATGTGCACAATTTGTTCTAGCTAGGTGGATGACTAGGCGAGTTAAATGACTTTCATTTTAGAGAAATATGTAATATTTATCAATTTTTCAGTTGTAGTTTTTTCTCAAAACATAAAACTCTGTCGTGTCTGTTTTTATAGTCCTTTATTTTAATTTTTAAATCAAATTTAACTTTGACTATCTTATAACCATATTCCCTTTTTCAAGCAGCCAACATTATTTCAATGTATTTCTGAAATTTATTTATTGCTATGGCTTGACTTATCTTTTTTTGAGATCTGATAATGTTAAAATTTTCTCTTTATTAGTTTGTTGTTAGTCTTCATGCTTTGGGGTTGGGTTTTAATGACTATAACCTTGTCGAAATGTAACTAATTGTATTCTTTCTGCCACCTTGGTAAGCACAAATAAGTGCCTCACTTTGTTCTTATCCCTCAGGAATCATGGGGCTAAATCATGTTGTTTTATTAATTTAAAAAATATTTATAAAACAAATAGCATGAACCAGGAAGCTTTAAGTGCTTATCATTAATAATACTTTGTTGGTTATTTTTTAAGAAGAGTGAAAATAGTCAGCATCTATAAATAATCTGTAGCAGAATACTTATTATCTTTGTGACTATTGTATCATTTCTTATAATTTCTGTATTTTGTGTTGTTCTATAGAGACCTTAGTTAATTTTCAAAGGCTATTCACCTAGAATTCCTGACTCATTTTCCGTGTCTCTTTAAAAGCAATACCAAGATTTATTAAATGCTTACCATATCTCAGGCCAAGACTCTATTTTCCATTTATTACCATATGAATTTAGATATTAAGATTATGCCCAATTTAAAAATCAGGCGACTGAGAGACAGAGGGTGGAACAAGATCAAAGAACTAGTAAGAGGAAGAGTCAGGATCTGAAACAGACTAATAGCGCATCACCTTTTAAAACATCCATAACTTCTATTACATTTTAAAGCCAGCTTAAATCATTCTTTTTCATATGTTCCATTAAAGCAAAGTTTTCATACATTTTCCTTTGACTGTTGTTCTTTGTCATTTCGAATCAAAAATTAGAAAAAAATCCTCTGATATGTAAAGCTCTGTAGACCAAGTTCTAGAGCCTATGACCTTATAGTGCACATTGCTTGTCATAGAGTAGAGGTTTAATGAGTGATGAATAAATTAAAAGAATAATTTTGGCCACAACTTTTTTTTTTTTTTTTTGGCCACAACTTTTTATTTAGCATTTTATCATGTTTGTATTAATGACTACATAACTAAATAACCACAGTAAGTACTGACTATAATGTTGAGGATGTCAACATTTGACAGTGTGTGTGTATGTGTGTGAGTGCACATGTGCACGTGTGATCAGTTGTGTTAGACTCTGCGACCCCATGGGATGATGCCCACTAGGCTCCTCTGTCCCTGGAATTTTCCAGGCAAGAATACTGGAGTGGGTTGCCATTTCCTTCTCCAGGGATCTTCACAACCCAGGGATTGAACCTAGGTCCCTTGAGTTTCCTGCATTGGCAGGCAGATTCTTTACCACTGAGCCTTCTGGGAGGCCCAACATTTGACAGTAATTTTTTCAAATTATGAAATTTAAGTTAAGGAAAAATTGACATTATGACATATGAAAAATATTTATTTTATTGTCTTAATTTTTTCAGTTTCAGCTTCTAAACTTGCCTTTCCTTCATTCATTCCTTCCTTCTTTCTGTTCTTTTATTCTTTCTATCAAAAGAGAGACCTCTATTTAGATATATCCAAAGGAAAGCACTTCCCACAATAGAATTGTTCCCCAGGAGAACTGCCCTGTGGTATGGCATAGGATTTGAGTCATATTTGCTATCTGGGTCTTCAACTACATTCCACTCCTAGAGCACTATTAACCACAGAGACACGTTGACATAAAAGGTGGTAAGCCTGCTGAGAAGGCCAGAAGTGAAACAGGTCAAACAAAATAATTTTTGGATGTTTTCCTCTTCCAAAAATCTGTTATGAAATCCAGAATTGACCTTCAGTGCATTTTACTTGTCAATTGACCCAGAGAACCAGGGTTTCAACTTCATGACATTCACATCCCAAACAAATCATAATCCCAGACTCCTCTCCTTAAGTCTTGTTCTGTTTTACAAGAATTTGGCAGGCACTTCCAAACATGGAATCATGAATGAAAAGTTGAAATTACACTAAGGAATCATATATATTTTAGTTGATATTAAATATGTAGTAATTAAAATAAAATGTGTGGTGCTTAAAAAGTGAAAAAAAAAAAAATAACCTATACCACACCAGACAGCCAAATGTTTAATTCGGTGTGCATTTACATTCATTAACTAGATCAAATTTTTATTTCTGCCTTCTATTGTTCTAAGAAAACACTAAATAAAAGACTAATGCTTGCCTGAATCATCTTTAAACCATGATGAACAATGAGAAAGGATTAGCATCTAGGAAGATAAACTTTTAAATTCAAGATAATCCTAATAAGGGGAAGAAATATTCAGATGCAATAATTCCATTCATTATGAAGATGTGGCAGTTCACTGAGGGAAAACAAACAAATGTTAAGTGTATAATGAGCTCACTTGGTAAGGTAAATTCTGGATCATCAAAGGGATAAAAGATTTGATTCTCTTGAAAAGACCTAATTTTAGAATCCAAGTTGGCTCCTGTTCCCTTTCAGCATACTCCCACATGTGCATAGTTATAGAACTATCAGTCTATCCAGCTGCCTTAACACTGGTTCCATTCTGAGTAGAATCCAACTTTGAACTCAGAATGTCAAAACCCGAGGACTAATAGGAACTGGCTTAGAACTTAGGTTTTCAAACTTTGTTGCTTAGAGCCTTTGGATTCAGGGGTGCTCAGTGTGAGCCTGGAGGGGAGACTAAGCAAGCATTTCTATTCCTCTACTTTATCAAGAGTAGCTACGTTTTATATGTTGAGCTCCTATAAAGGGAATGCAGTATAATGCCTAAGAATGCTTAACAAGCTAGATACTATGGTCAGGTGCTTCAGTCTCAATGCTTGCTAAACGTTATTTACGTGAGCTTCGACAAGTAACCTACCTCTGTATCTCAGTTTCTCAGGTCTGTTTAATTATCATAATAGTAGTTCCTAACCCATATGGTTAGATTAGTGCTGGGAGCATAAGAGACACTCAGTAAATAGCTAACTGAACAAAGAGTTCTGCTAAAATGAAACAAACAAAAAAGTAAACACTTGGAGCCATTATTTTAAGATAGTTATAAAAACGAAGGATTAAGGACTACAAGGGCACCTGTCCTGCCTCTGTTATTTCTTTTTTAAAACTATTCTGCACCATACTCTTTAAAATCATATTAGGGAAGCCCCTAAAATAATACATATTGATTTTATTTTATAATCCTTGTTTTGCTAAAGATTCATAAAACATGTAGTACATTGTGTTTGTGTATTAATGTTTTGAATGGTTTAGCTCGGAAAAAGGTAGGGCAGACACTCTCTTAATTTGCTTTTGATAAAATCTGTCACTGATATATAGGTGGGTCAAGGTTTGGCAGTGGTTTTGAAGGATGACAATGATAATACTATTGATAATAATCTCTGTAAGTAATGATCAGAGGAAGTAGGATTATATGGAATGACAAAAGAGAGTAGTGATCTGATATTGAACATACATTTAAGGACATACATACAAAGAATATGGTAAATAGTTTTTACTTTTCTCAAGTTCAGAATACATACAGGAATAAATAAGTATTCAGTTAAACCATGTTCAACAAATGTCTGTCACTTCCAGCTATGCCAGTAGGTACCAGGAGATAAAAGGTTAGTCTCAAAGGAATATGTAGTCTGTCAAATGAAATACTCAGTTTTGGTAGAGTAGAGCAATTTCAAAATGATTACTTAAAATAGAGTTGATTAGTGTCAGAAAGTAAAGAATCACCTTAAAAGTAAAATGGAGGAATGCTGAAAGGGCACAGGAGACAATCTGAAAAAGCTCTCAGTGGCCAAAGTTGGAAAAATTTGGAAGAGAATAAATCTAAGCCAAAGAATAAATATTCATGAGTTTATGCTTACACAAATATATACCTCAATAAGTAACTGAATGAGGATGTTGGGGAACAGCTCTTCCTTATAAAAGAATACCAATTATAAATGTAGAAGGAATGAAAGAAATTGAAAATTGACTTTAGAACAGCATAACAGTAACTGCTGCAGGCAGGATACATCAACAGAGGCGAAAGTCAGTGGGTAAAATTTTAAGGTAAAATAGTATATTTCCAAATAAGTTTTAGGAGCATAAATATTTAAATAATTATTACTTAGAAGGGATAATGTAATAACTTTACAGTGAAGAATTACTTGGCAGATAGCATCTTAACCAAATGATCAAAATTAACAACATTAGTTGTAAGACGTATGAATGTCATATACTTTCTGAGATGATCGGAGGAGACAAACTTCCACAGTATTCCTCCTCCTAAGTCCTTTACCTCAGTCTAATAACATAAGACAAACCTAAACTGAGGGATATTTTACTGATTAGTTTTACTTTAAATGTCAGGGTCTTAAAAGGACATATTGTTGTTCAGTCACTTAGTTGTGTCCAACACTTTGTGAACCCATGGACTGCAGCATGCCAGGCTTCCCTGTCCATCACTATCTCCTGGAGTTTGCTCAAACTCATGTCCATTGACTTGATGATGCCATTCAAATGCCTCATCCTCAGTTGCCCCCTTCTCCTCCTGCCTTCATCTTTCCCAGCATCAGGGACTTTTCCAGTGAGTCAATTCTTCACATCAGGTAGCCAAAGTATTGGAGCTTCAGCTTCAGCATCAGTCCTTCCAATGAATATTTGGGGTTGATTTCATTTAGGACTGACTGGTTTGATTTCTTTATAGTCCAAGGGACTCTCAAGAGTCTTCTCCAACACCACAGTTCAGTTCAGTTCAGTCGCTCAGTCATGTCTGACTCTTGGCGACCCCATGGACTGCGGCATGCCAGGCTTCCCTGTTCGTCACCAACTCCTGGATCTTACTCAAACTCATGTCCATCGAGTCGGTGATGCCATCCAAGCATCTCATCCTCTGTTGTCCCCTTCTCCTCCTGCCTTCAATCTTTCCAAGCATCAGGGTCTTCTCCAATGAGTCAGTTCTTCACATCAGGTGGCCAAATTATTGGAGTTTCAGCTTCAGCATCAGTCCTTCAAATGAATATTCAGGACTAATTTCCTTTAGGATGGACTGGTTGGATCTCCTTGCTGTCCAAGGCACTATAAAGAGTCTTCTCCAACACCACAGTTCAAAAGCATCAATTCTTCAGCACTCAACTTTCTTTATAGTCCAACTCTCACATCCATATGTGACAACTGGAAAAACCATAGCTTTGACTAGAAAGACCTTTGTTGGCAAAGTAATGTCTCTGCTTTTTAATATGCTGTCTAGTTTGGTCATAGCTTTTCTTCCAGGGAGCAAGTGTCTTTAATTTCATGGCTGCAGTCACCATCTGCAGTGATTTTGGAGCCCCCCAAAATAAAGTCTCTCACTGTTTCCGTTGTTTCCCCATCTATTTTCCATGAAGTGATGGGACCGGATGCCACGATCTTAGTTTTCTGAATGTTGAGTTTTAAGCCAACTTTTTCTCTCTCCTCTTTCACTTTCATCAAGAGGCTCTTTGGTTCTTTGCTTTCTGTCATAAGTGTGGTGACGTGTGTATATGTGAGGTTATTGTTGTTTCTCCTAGCAATCTTGATTCTAGCTTGTGCTTTATCCAGCCCAGCGTTTTTCATGATGTACTCTGCATATAAGATAAGTAAGCAGGGTGACAATATACAGCCTTGATGTACTCCTTTCCTGATTTTTAACCAGTCTGTTGTTCCATGTCCAGTTCTAACTGTTGCTTTTTGACCTGCATACAGATTTCTCAGGAGGCAGGTCAGATGGTATGGTATTCCCATCTCTTTCAGAATTTTCCACAGTTTGTTGTGATCCACACAGTCAAAGGCTTTAGCAGATTCAATAAAGCAGAAATAGATGTTTTTCTGGAACTCTCTCGCTTTTTCGATGATCCAATGGATGTTGGCAATTTGATCTCTGGTTCCTCTGCCTTTTCTAAATTCAGCTTGAACATCTGAAAGTTCACGGTTCACATACTGTTGAAGCCTGGCTTGGAGAATTTTGAGCGTTACTTTGCTAGTGTGTGAGATGAGTGCAATTGTGCAGTAGTTTGAGCATTCTTTGACATTGCCTTTCTTTGGGATTGGAATGAAAACTGACCTTTTCCAGTCCCGTGGCCACTGCTGAGTTTTCCAAATTTTCTGGCATATTGAGTGCAGCACTTTCACAGCATCATCTTTTAGGATTTGAAATAGCTCAACTGGAACACCATAGTTCAGAAGCATCAATTCTTCAGCGCTAAGCCTTCTTTAGGGTCCAACTCTCACATCCATACATGACTACTGGTGAAACTATAGGCTTGACTAGACAGACCTTGGTCAGCGAAGTGATGTTCTACTTTTTAATACACTGCCTAGGTTTGTCATAGCTTTTCTTCCAAGGAGCAAGCGTCTTTTAATTTCATGGCTGCAGTCACCATCTGCAGTGATTTTGGAGCCCAAGAAAATAAAGTCTGCCACTGTTTCCCCATCTCTTTGCCATGAAGTGATGGGACCGGCTGCCATGATCTTCGTTTTTTGAATGTTGAGTTTTAAGCCAGCTTTTTCACTCTTCTCTTTCACCTTCATCAAGAGGCTCTTTAGTTCCTCTTCACTTTCTGCCATCTGCATATTTGAGGTTATCGATATTTCTCCTGGCAATCTTGATTTCAGCTTGTCATTCATCCAGCCTGGCATTTCACATGATGTACTCTGAATATAAGTAAAATAAGCAGGGTGACAGTATACAACCTTGATGTACTCCTTTCACAATTTGGAATCAGTCTGTTGTTCTATGTCTGGTTTAGCTGTTGCTTCTTGACTTGCACAGGTTTCACAGGAGGCAGGTAAGGTGGTCTTGTATTCCCATCCCCTTAAGAATTTTCCACAGTTTGTTGTGATCCACACATTCAAAGGCTTTAGTGCAGTCAATGAAGCAGAAGTAGATGTTTCTCTGAAATTCCCTTGCTTTTTATATGATCCAACAGATATTGGCAACTTGATCCCTGGTTCCTCTGCCTTTTTTAAATACAACATGTACATTTGGAAGCTCTCGGTTCACACATTGTTGAAGATGAAAGGTTAGAACGTTTATGGAGCTCTCTCGTTTCTCCCTTTGCTTTGTTGCAGAACTATTAGTACTAATCAGCTATCATAGATTAGACTAAGGAGATACTATAACTAAATGTGACGTGATGTCCTGGACTAGATCCTGAAACAGAAAAGGAGCATTAGTGGAAAACCTGGTGAAATTCAAGTAGAGCCTCTAGTTTAGCTAGTTGTATTGCTGCCAATGTTAATTTCTTACTTTTGATAATTGTACAATGGCTATGTAAGATGTTAACAAAAAGGGTGAAATCTAAAATTATCTTAAAGAGTTGAAAAATAAAGCTGATTCTTTAAAAAAAAATCTGAGATTTCTTAGATATAGTTCTGAAACAAAGCAAAGGGAGAAGCTAGAGAAAAACTTCTAACCTTGTGATTTTGTAGTTTTCTGGACACTTTTTCAGACTCCTAAAATGTCCTTCAGAAGTGTACTTTTATATATCACCCTCTTCACTTAATATGCATGTTGTTTAGAGTCATTTACTTTGTACAGTTGACCCTTGAACACTGAAGGCTTTGGTGTGCCAACCCCAGCACAGTTGAAAATCCTCAAGACGGTTTTTCAGTTGGCCCTCCATATCCAGGGTTCCACATCTTCAAATTCAACCAACTATGACTTGTGTAGTACTTGGTGTGTATTTATTGAAAAAAAAAATCCACATGTAAGTGAACTTGCATAGTTCAAATCCATTGTTGTTCAAGGGTCTTATTGTTTAGTTGCTAAGTTGTGTTAGACTCTTTGCCATCTCGTGGACTGTAGCCCACCAGGTTCCTCTGTCCACAGAATTTTCCAGGCAAGAGTACTGAAGTGGGTTGCCATTCCCTTCTCCAGAGGGTCTTCCTAACCCAAGGATCAAAGCCTCATCTCCTGCTTGACAGGCAGTTCAATTGTATATAAAATGGGTGTATGAAAGGTGGACAAGGAGACTTTCTGTAGTATACAATTAAGTAGTGGTCATTACTAAAATCTCCTTTCAGAATATATTTCACAATGCTAAGGTAACTTTCTACCTTCATTTAACATATTAGGCTACTGAAACCTTTGAAACCTTCAAATAATAAAAGACCATTCCCAACTGGGGGATAGAATTTCTCAGAACTTGAATATGGAATAGATGGTAAAAGACATGATGTGGAAACAAAAAATTTTTTTTCTAAGAAATTGTCCAGAATTTCCTTTTCACAAAGGTTTAAATTCTACCTCTCTACATTTGAAAGAGACGTCTTTGAGCCAGCTTTGTAGATGGGCAGTTTTTGTGCCTGCAATTATCAGACAACATACAATCTATACATAAATCATTGCTGCTGCAATTAGCTCATTTACCACTTCCACCCTGGAGACAGAGGAAGCAGCCCCTCCATAAGCAGCTGAGATGGAATTGCTGGAAGGGCAGTGTGTCCAGTTTGATAAACAGTCATGTCCTCCTACTTCTGCCAGGTTTGTCTTCTTTCCCGAGGGTTAGGGGAGAGGCAGGGGCTGCTACCTTTTAAAATAGAAGACCCACTAAGTGGTGAGAATTGAGTTGTGGTTTAGTCACTAAGTCGTGTCTGACTCTTTTTGCGAACCCATGGACTGTAGCCTGCCAGGTTCCTCTGTCCAGGGAATTTTCCTGGCAAGAATACTGGAGTGGCTTGCTATTTCCTACTACAGGGGATCTTCCTGAGCCAAGGATCAAGCCAAGGTGTCTCCTACCTTGCAGGCAGATTCTTAGCACTGAGCCCCCTGAGAATTTATTACACTGGATCTAAAAAGAGGAAGATAATTGCCCTAAGTTACTTGCAGGGCTTAATTTGCGGTTTATTTTAACCTCCCATAGGTTCTTTAAACTCTGCTTTGCTAAACTAACTAAAGTAAAAAGAAAACTGTCCTGACAATTTCAAAGCAACTCTTCTTTCCATGCAAACGGAAGTCAAGAACACAAGCAGCAAATGTTTTGCTCTCAGTAGAGCGAAGGAATTATAAACAAACCTGTCCATTTGCTGTTTGTGTTCTCGTTGTTTATATGGGTGCCCCAATTATACCTTCAGTTGTTATTTTTGTTTGCACTGTCTCACATTTTTCCCCACAGAATTTTTCACTCACCTGAGGCATAATTGTATTATAGCAGTCTGAAGTGCTGATTTGTTTCTCGTCTCTATTACAAAATGTATTTCTTCCATGGCACTCCGACTTTTAAGGGAATTCATTAGAAAAACATTAGGAAATATGGTACACAAGACATGAGTTGGTCAATTAAGATGAAAATATAGCATATCACACATATGAATGTTAATGGAAACTAACTGTTCACTTGCTATGACCTATACCCTTTTGAAATGTGTAGTTTCTGAGTCGTTAATCTGAAGCAATATTTCTTGGTTGTTCATTCTGGTGCTTACCCTATATTGAACTTTGTGGACCTTTGTTTATCTGATGGACATATAAAATATAGGTGATGGACTCAGCAAGTCAAATTTCATATGGATTCAACCCCACATGCCAGATTCCTGGCACAAAGGAAGTTGAGTAACAGAATTCTACTCCAGTATAGGTTGATTCTCTACAGAACTGAGCTTATGTACAATGGTATCATTGTGTCAATTGATTTACCCAAATGCATCTTACTTAGAAAAACACCATTTGCAGAATTTTAAACGTATTAAAAGTTTCAATACGGTTGTAGCATAAGATCCCATATTTTATTTTGCCCATGATGACATAAAAGAAAAATTTAGCACCTTTTTAGAACTGTAGGCTCTGCAGTGTGATTTTCATTGTCTTTCTAGATTCAGCTTATTATTCCAGCAGAGATTAATGATCAATATTTATGTGAGAAACTTTTCTTTTACATTATGTATAATAATACAATGATTAGTGAAATTAATTTCACACCATTTCTTGCTTTCTGTGTATTACTCAAATATGATATCTGGATTTAATTATGGCATCTGGGGATAGTATTATTATATTACACATGGAGGTTTTTGCTCTAAAATTTTTCTTTTCTACAAAAAGTGGTAAAAGTGGCTTCTGCAGGACAAATTTACAGCATTTTGCTTTTTAAATTCTTTTCTTGTAAGACTATGTTAGCATTATAAAAGCTTTTTAAAAATTGGAGTCATTACAGTAAACATTTTAAAAGAAGTATAATATCTAGAATTAGACTGTACTAATGCTTGGCAAATTATATACACAGCTCTTTGATTTTAGATATTTTAACATTACCAAGTTAGATTTTTTAAAGCATAATAATATGGATTTGAGAAATCATTAATGAGAATAAAGTTCTGATTATTTATCCTATTAAAAGAAAATGTGTTTCCAATATTTTCCAATTCTTCTGAGGTTCAAAAATGACAACCTGTTAGTTCCTACCATCTACTATACTTCTAAACCTTTCACATGTGTTCATGATTCAAAATTCAAAAGGGCTACTCATGTGTCTCTTACATTTTTGAGATAGTATAAAAGATAAATGATTATGAAAATAACTCATAAAAAATTGTAATTTATAATCTTTACACCTTTTTAAAAGGTACATAACCTTCAGTCACACCCCAAGGGTCAATATGTTATAATTTTGTTTTACTTAAGCTTATAAAAACTCAGATAAAAATAAGTAGGTTTTAAGCGTGGTTTCCTCTGTTTTCTAGTTTCAGAGTAGGGAATTTCTAGATTGGCTTTTTTTCCCCTTCCCCTGGGAAATATACAACTCTCTATATTATGGCCATTAATGTTTAGTAATGAGTTAGTCCTCAAATACCAATAAGATGATGTGGGCTTGATGGAAGTTAAATGTCCCTAAATCCTATGAATTGATCTGCAGGAGCTGTTTTCCGCATGAGTGGTGGCTTCACCCAGGCAGACATCCACAGAGCCGTGGAGGTCAGGGTGATGGAGGAGGAGTGGGCTTGGCGGCACATATGCACTCTATTCCTGACAGTGTCTTGCTTCAGCAAAGGGAAGTGAAGCGCGTATACCATGCTCAGTGGCATTTCCAAATGCAGCTCAGCTGGGGGCCCAGGCTTATTGCATCAATGGCACATACTGGGCAAAAAAGGAAATACATAATTTTGTCAAAGTAGTAGATCACAATCTACCAATCCTTCCCTCCCCCTTCAAAATCATCACCCACACACACTAATAGCTCTAATAGATACAGACTTTATGCATATTTCAGTCACAGCAGTATTTCTAATGCATATGTGAAAGGGTCCTTAATTTATGTCTACCAACTGTGTGGTGCCCTTCTTTTGGGTAATGTCATCATCCTAATGGTGTTTCTATTATACTCAAAGGTAGCAAATGAGGCTTATTGCAAGAAGGTAATTGATTTTCACTGAGTGAAAATGTAAATAGCCATAAGAAATCCTATGAAAGATAAGCAGTTCAAAATTGCCAGGAAAAAAAAAAGTGATTTGTATACATGACTTATTGGTCCAAGTATATAAAATGTTTCTTTTTTCAAGTCAATACCACAATAACTGTATTTCTCATCATTTTATTTTAAATTGAAGTAAAAATAGAAGAATTTCGATGATCTTGCTTTTACCAGTTTGGCTGTGTATATTATGAAAATTATCATCTTATATGGAAGGAAACTTCCTTTTGTCAGTGTGTCTTTGTAAAAGAAACCATGTGAATAAAATTTCTCTTTTAGGTGTGTAAAGCTGAAGAATTCTTCTTTGGACTTTCTGGAGTGAAAAGTGCATAGCATCTGTATCAATTATGTATTTTTAATATATATACATATATGCTAAAATCTCATTGAAGTTTAGCATAAATGTCAGCCCCAAATTTAAGAAAAAAGCAAAGCTCAAAATGTATTTTGTTATTATAAATAAGAATAGAAGCAAAACAGAATATCTGAGGCAATGAATTTATTAAAACAAAACTATATTTTTAATGTATAGTAAAAAGCTCATAAAATTATTTTTGGTTCCTCCACAAATGAAATACAGACAATTATTTGCATCATCACTACTGTCTTCTGACTCTAAAACATACCTTTTCTGATAAGTGAAGAATCACTTATTTTAATCACAAAAATCTCCTTTTTCAACTTAAAATTTTTGTAATGGTAATTAAGAAATAGATTATACGTTTTTTTCACTCCCCTATCCTATCTTGCTTATGATTTGAGAAGGACTTATTTTTCAGGATTGTAAAATATGTAATGAGAATGCTTTTGAATTCTTGCCTTAGAAGGTCACTTGGATTAAAAAGAAAGATATCATTTATATCGACCTTTGAGATGGCAGATAGAGAGATGTAATGAATTTTATTTCTGCTGGGGAAAAGGAAATGGGACAGAAGAGAAGTCAAATTCCTTCCGATTGAGGGAAGTTTAGAGGAACAATTCTTTCACTTTCAGCATCGTCAGATACAAAATCTTTAACATCTGTTTTATTCTTCATAACGTATATGACTAGAGGCAGGCTTGACTTAGCCATCAGTCCAAACAGGGGGTAAACTGAAAGCATGTTGACTTACTACACAGTGCCATGAACAGAATATACTCTCTAATATAAATTAATCCCCAACCAAGCCCTTTAGTTTGTTGCAGTTTTAGATTCAGACGGGCAGGACTCCCTAGTGATACAGAGATTTCACTAATCACTTCCAGAACCTTGTGCAAAAATTCCATTCAGCAGAAAGACCCAAGCTCGAAGTAAGAAATTTAACTTTATGGGGAAAGCAAAACCTTATATGTTTATTTCATTAAGAAGAAAACATCAAATAGGCTTATCACAGTATGACTTGTAGTTTCGGTATTCCAAATTTTCTGTTTCATTTACAAACCCAGGTCTTTATTATGGTCTTTCTGAATTTAACTATCTCTGATTTATCTTGCTGTGAGTAAATAATGAAAACAGAAATTCTTTAAAGGCTACTATAAAATTAGTACACTCAGATATGAAATCACAGTAAAGATGGTGGGCCGGGCAACAGCAACTCTATGTAGCGTGTTTGATAGGGAGTGTGTGATGAGGAGAACTGTAAATGGTACTGACAAATATGGGTATGAACATTTCAAGAAGTCACTTATTCTGTTTCTCATGACCTTGAAACTTTTTTAGACCCATAGGACAAATGTAAAACTGGACCAATAGGAAAAGCATTTGGATAATACAAAAATATATTGTTAAAACAATTTAATAGTTTTATGCATCTATATTTTACAAAGCTTGTTTTGGTTTCAGTTTGAGAAACTTTTAGGAACTAAAAGTTGTTTTAACAATTTTTGTGTGTTGGAAAAGAGAGCTTTGTTACACATCATTCTATTGTCCAAAATCTGAGATAATGAATGTTCTATTTTAAAGAATATGTATCATTTTTTATTGGTTTTTATACTAATTCCCTGCTTTGGATTGTAAGGGAGTAAACAATGGTGTCTCCCAGCTACTCCATTACATATCTCGGGCATAATCATGGGTGCAGTTTTCTTTAAGATTGAGATGTGAGAATCCTGTTGGCAGTATGTAGCTACGGTTCAGTCCTGAATCCTGGAAACTTTAATTCAGGTGCATTGTGGGCATATAAAATTTGAGTTCAAATGCTTTTAAGAAGTCATGCCATTTTGTCGTTTGACACTAATTTTCAACCCAGCATGCTTTAGCAATGACTGAAATTAGTTCCAAGTGAATTACAGCTAAGCTATTTTCTACCATCTACAAGAAATTTTTTATGCCAACTGAGTCAAGAGAGGCTTTGAAATTTCCTTTAGTATGTGTTGGGGTATGGGGTTCATCAATGTAGACAATCAAGTGTCCTGATTGTACACATCATTGAGATGTCACTGCTTTTTCACTAATGTTGTTCAACCCCAATTATATTCTTATTGGTCAGAAAAAACTCTCGTTGAAATTCTCTGCTTTCTTTCCAAGTCATCAACAAGTATTATTTCTGTGGAGCCCATGAAATAGACATCGATCCATTGGAAACTGGACTATGAAGCAAATAATTTCCTTCATGATAATAATGAATTACCATAAATATGTCTTCTATCTGCCAAATTAGAAAAAGTGTTCTTTGGGAAGGAATATGTACCATAATTCAACCTTGTGTCCTTAACTCAAGGTGGAGACTTGAATTTTTAGGAGAATTGGAGGCAGATTATTTAGGCAACATGACTATGAAAAGATATATCATTTGACCATAAGGAAAAGAAGTTTCTAGGCCTTGCATGTGTACTAATTCACTTCAGTTGTGTCTGACTCTTTGCAATCCTAGGGACTGTACATAGCTTACCAGGCTCCTCTGACCATGGATTATCCAGGCAAGAACACTGGAGTAGGTTGCCATGCCCTCTTCCCGGATATCTTCTCAACCGGGATCTTGAACCTGCGCCTCTTACGTCTCCTGCATTGACAGGAGGGTCGTTCACCGCTAGCGCCACCTGGGAAGCCCTTCTGCTGCTGCTGCTGCTAAGTCGCTTCAGTCGTGTCCGACTCTGTGCGACCCCACAGACGGTAGCCTACCAGGCTCCGCCGTCCCTGGGATTCTCCAGGCAAGAACACTGGAGTGGGTTGCCATTTCCTTCTCCAATGCATGAAAGTGAAAAGTGAAAGTGAAGTCGCTCAGTCATGTCCGACTCCTAGTGACCCCATGGACTGCAGCCTACTAGGCTCCTCCGTCCATGGGATTTTCCAGGCAAGAGTACTGGAGTGGGTTGCCATTGCCTTCTCTGGGAAGCCCTTCTAGGCTTAAATAAAATTAAATCTTGAACAAATGAGGGGTAGTTTTCATGGACTAATTTAAATATTTTGAACTTTCAAGTCATTTCTTTTAGTCTTTAAAATGAAAGGGATTCATAGTGGATAAAGATTTGATTTTCCCTCTACATTTCATTAAGGGTACAAATGATGTTGGTTTAGTTAAAAGCATATGAAAGTGATTACATAGTGATGGAAAATATATGAAGTATGTAATCTAATTTAAGGTATCGAAATCAAGTGTAAGGATCAAAACAATAGTGAAATATATAGTACTATGTTGCTGTAGAAAAAATTCAAGGGCAGCTTCATAGAGTTGCTGTGCTTCAAAGATTAAACATAGTAAGATGAATATCAAGTGAATTAAGAAAGTTCCTCAAAATGGCTTTCTCTTAAGGAATATTTTCCCCATCAAAAGGTCTCATGATTTGGTGAAAAATTCAGCATTTATTTATGAAGATAGTCTTCCTTTAACATTTAAAATCTTCCATCATGTTAATTTACATGCTTTAAAACTATACCGATAAAGTGGTTGAAGTAAATAAATAAGTCATAAAAAGCACATCAAAGTAGTTATGATGAGACAAGCCAGATGGCAGAGAATTGCAGTACTTGCTGTAATTTTATCAAAATTACTATTGTCATGGCATGTTAGTTTTCATAAGAATTTGTACAGTCGCTGATCTCATACAGACAAATTAATTTCAGGTTCTCTCATGTGTAGTCACATAACAGCTATACTTGAGCACGCACAAAAGAAAATTAAATAATCATAGTCACATAAACTTGAAAAGCAGCACAATATCTTAAGTTTACTATTCCATAACGTCTTGGGATCAGTGATCATTTCTGTTATGTTAGACTCAAATTGATCTACAGTAGTACAGCCATTATGTAGTTTCTGCTATGTTTAGCCTTCATTATATAAAGGTACCGTGTCATGTATTCTATTAGTGAAGAATTGTTATTAATGCAGTAATGTTGTAATTCCTACATTTATGGCCTTTCTTCAAGTTTCATTCTTTTATTCCTTTATGTCTAAAGGGATAACAGAGCTTTTTATGCTTCCCTTTAAAGATAAATGCAGATATGAATTCTCAGCAGTTAATGAGCTTAAATGATATTTGAATTAAAAATGTTTATTGCAGGTTTCAAATATTCTCCTTCCTTTCTTTGTCCTGGAATTATGAAAAGAACGCCTGACACTGCACATTATACAAATCTCTTCTGTTCGTATTCAACCAACACTTTCGATTGTAAAGGTCTCTTCCTAAAGTCATTTAAAATTTTTTTTTTTAATTTTAGTTTTTCCTGGTATTTTTTTCTAAAGTTATTTATTTTATTTTTGTTTTCTCATTTTATATCCCAAGTTCTTTCTAACATGCCCTGTTCCATTATGTATCAGATTTAGTGCATACTTGATACCCACTAGGCCTCAGTATCTTCATCTATGATTTGGATGTTTACCTGCTATATTTACTTCATAGATACTGGAGGTTGGGATGAGAACTTCATTAAAGTAAGTTTTCATTTTTGTGACCTTAAAATTGGAAGGAGAACATTTTCACTAGTTGTTTCATTGATCTTAGACAACTCATTCAAGCGAAATATAAAATATATTATCTGGCAAAATGATAGCAGTCATAATTGTCTTAGGAAAAGCATCATTAAATATTTAAATTCTTGGTTCTTTTTTTCCACAAAAATGTGCTATATTCCACTTTATAGGTTTGCCTCTAAAGAAAGAGAGTTGCTTAACTCATGGAATTTTAGTTATCCATGCTCAAGTGCTTTGTGGTCTTCAGTGTATATCTAGCTTTTATTTCATAATAATATTAATAGTAACATGTGTCTAGGAATTTCAAATGTGTGCAATTTATTTCTTGAAATAAACTATAGGTTTGTTTTTCTTATGGAAAAAAAGTTACTCATTTTAGAATGATCATGCCTTTGAAAAATTTGAGTTAGCACTTAATATATTGCTTTCTCTCAGTAGATGGGATGGGAGCTTAACATGTCTTTCTTTGGGGGGAGGTTATAATGGGAGTGCCCATGAAAACAATGGTCTGTGTGTGTTCTACTGTAGTCTCAAAGGTTACTTTTCCCTTTAAGATCATGTTAATTCTCAAATGTTTTAGTTGAAATTAGTATAGATAGCATAGTTTATACTCAGAATTAGGAAGACTTTACATATGGTAAAATGTAACTTAGTTACATTACTAAGTTATAGCTTTAAAAGTTGTGTTATACTGGAAATTTATGACAAAGAAGTTAATGGAAATGGAGATAAACATATTCATTATGTAGCATTATTAATGCTAATAAAGGCTTAGAAACAAGCTGTCTGATCATAGGGGCATTGCTAAGTAGATTACATTTCATCTGTGAAATATTATGAAATGTTGGACATTTTTTCCAAAGTGTTTTTAATACCATGGGAATTGGCTTATGCTATAATTTTAATTGATAATAATGAAATATAGAATGTATATACATATCATATAAATATGTAAAAATAATCTAGAAATTATCATTTAAAAAAACTGAATGAGAACTTGCGGTGAAAGTGGTTGTCTGGGGACGCTAGGGCTGTGCAGTTTCCTCAGTGATTCCTTATATGTTTTCTGTGTTTTCCTAGTATTTTATAATGAACATGTTGTTTTTTCCTTTTTATAATGCAGGGAAAAAGAATAAATGGAAAAGAGGGCACATAACACAAAATTTAAAATATAGTATGTTTTTCAATCCCACAATATAATTATTTTTATTTTTGAATTTTGTTATAGTACTTTTATGTTATAATATTTATTTTTACATATCTTTATTCTCTAAGATTTTGAGTGTGAGTTCAGGACCTATATCTTTTGTTCTTGACATAGAACTTGGATTAATAGTTGCTTAGCACGTTTCTACTGAATTCATGTATGACATTCCGTAAGGATACATAAGGACACATATAGTTGAAATTTGTGTGCCTACTACTTCTGTTTTGCTTTTTTACTTACTTTTATCATAATGCTTTTATATGACTTCACATAAACTAAAAATGATAAATTTTTAATGTTGTTATAGTACCTTATAGGATTAAAGATAATCCTAAATATGGATATTTAGGTTATTTTCCACTCTTGTTTCTATGAACAAAACTTCAGTGAATATTCTCGTCCATTTACCTTTCTACTTTTCAAAAACTACTTCTTAAGATAAACTCCTAGAGCATTCATTTTTATAATACTTGTTATGTTTTGCCCTATCCCATTACCTATCAGTTGGCTTATCAGAGGCACAGCGGTAAAGAATCCGCCTGCCAATGTAGGACACCTGGGTTAGATTCCTGGGTCGGGAAGATCCCCTGGAGTAGGAAATGGCAACCTGCTCCAGTATACTTGCCTGGAATATTTCGTGGACAGAGAAGTCTGGCAGGCCACAGTCCATGGGGTTGCAAAAGAGTCGGACACCACTTAGTGACTAAACAACAACAAATTACCTACTGATAATGGAACCAACAGTGGGTGAATATATTGATTTCTTTCCCCAAATTTATCTAAATTGAGCATTTTATTATTTTTTAAATTGAAATTATAGTTGATTTATAATATTGTGCTAATTTCTGCTTAAACTGAGCATTTTAGATTTAAATCTCTTTGTTACATTTAATGGACATTTGAGAAAACTTAGGTTGCCTTAAAGTGTGTTTATTTGATTACGACTTCCCATGCATCAATTTTCTAGTTGTTTTATTTATGTGAATAATATATTTATATCCTGTGCCCATTTGGAATTTTTGAAATTTTAAAAAATACATTTGAATACACTAATTATACATTAGAGAAAAACCCTTTGTATGTTCTATTTGATGCAAATAATTTTTCTGACACATGGTTGTCCTTTTATTTTGCTATTTTCAATATACAAGAGTAAAAAGCTGATATAGTCTAATCCACTGATTTTTTTCCCCCTCAAGTGATTGTCTTATTGCTGAAAATGATCAGCATTTTCCAATAAATGCAATGACATTCTTTGTCGACAATGTACAAACATGGCTCGTTTGTAAATTGATTATTATAAAGTATGTAATTGTGTGTTACTAGCTTAGGTATTTGGAGAAGGCAACGGCACCCCACTCCAGTACTCTTGCCTGGGAAACCCCGTGGACGGAGGAGCCTGGTAGGCTGCAGCCCATGGGGTCGCAAAGAGTCAGACACGACTGAGCAACTTCACTTTCATTTTTCACTTTCATGCACTGGAGGAGGAAATGGCAACCCACTCCAGTATTCTTGCCTGGAGAATCCCAGGGACGGAGGAGTCTGGTGTGCTGCTGTCTATGGGGTCGCACAGAGTCGGACACAACTGGCGCGACTTAGCAGCAGCAGCAGCTTAGGTATTTAGGCTGATTGTTTTCCTCTTTGAATTTTCTCTTTCTGTGTGTCTCCTTTTTCTTTTGCCCTGCCCTTCCTTCTGCTCTTACTTTTCTTTCACTTACTGTCTTCCTTGTTCCACCGCAGCCTTTGATTTCCCATGATGAAATTGAGACAGCAGCCAATTACCATATTGCACTACTCTTCATATCCTACTGTGATCTATTTGTTCAAATGCCTGAAAAATCTCAAGACTTTGTTTTAATCAGAAATCAACTCAGGTATTATACATGTATATACACATGGATATATGTGTGTATTTTAGTTTGAGGAAAAAAACAATTCTAATGATAACTTCTTTGTCCATAATTATAAACTAAGGCAGCAACTTGCCTTGCATCTGGACGCTGGACATGAAACTGAAGACTAGATTGCCTCCCTGTCATGCAATTACCTCCATTCTTGGGACCAAGTCTATTGTGTGTGGATCTTGATCCTTCCTTAAAGTGGAGCCTTTGCTGTGTGGCACTGATGAGCTAATGCTACCTTTTGGATTCTCACATTCTGAGTAAGCTAAGGAGCCTTGAGAGGTTGTTGCGACGGATGAATGTTAAAATCTAAAAAAGTCAGTGTCTGCCTTTTATAACATCATTCATCCAGTTTTTCATCTAGTCATTTTTGGGTCCCTCTCATGAGTCTAGCACTGGGTCAAACAAATATGTTTAGAAGAAAACATGTTTCCTGCCCTTGAGGTACTTATAGTCTAATTTGGGAGATAAAATATATATATAAGTTGAAAAAGAATAAAAACTACATTAGATGAACTTGTTACTAGAGACTGCAGGCTGCAGATTTATATGCCATAGAATTTAACATTAGGGGAGAAAGCTAGAGTAAGTTTTGTGGTTTGAATTGTGTCCCAAAATGATATTCAATTTCTAACTTCCAGTGCCTGTGAATGTGACTTTATTTGGAAATAATCATTGCAAATGTAATCAGGTTTAGATGAAAGTGAAAGTCACTCAGTCGTGTCCAACTCTTTGCCACCCCATGGACTATAGCCTGCCAGGCTCCTCTATCCATTGAATTCTTCAGATAAGAATGCTGGAATGGGTACCCATTCCATTCTCCAGGGGATCTTTCCAATCCAGGGAAGATCTTCCCAACCCAGGCAGATTCTTTACCATCTGAGCCACCAGGAGAGCCCAAGTTTGTCATTCTTGATTCATGTGGGCTCTTAGAGCCCAGAATGGCTGATGTTCTTCTAGGAGGAGAAGAGGCAGAGATACAAATATACAGGGATGGGAGCAGAGACTCAGGTACCGGAGCTGCAGGTCAAGGAATGCCAGCTATTGCTGGCAAACCGTCAGATGCCAGGAAGTGACAAGAAAGGACTCTTCCCTACAGGTTTCAGAAGGAGAATGAGCCAGCTGACACTTTGATTTCAGCCGTCTGGCTTCTCTAACTGTGAAACCATAAATTTCTGTTGTTTTAAGCCACTCAAGAGATGGATATGAGATTTGTGATCTAAAGGAAAGGTGGGATTTTGATTGACAAATAAAGGGGGCTCCATGGTGGGGGAAAACCTCACTAGCAAGGGTAGGAATAAATATATGGGAAAAAGGCCCAAGTGATTGCTTCTGAGACTAGTGCAAGATAAACTGAGCAGTACAGTAGATCCAGGTGATGGAAGGCCTTCAATAACATGGTGAAGAATTGATCCATTTTATTCCCTCACTCATATAGTCAATATTTACTAATTACTTACTGCACATCTAGTTTGTAACAGGGAGCTACTTTGGCTCCCAAACATGAGACTGTAGGAAAACATTTTTTATGCTTTTATTTATATATTCTCACCCCTGAGTTTTTAAAAATTGGTTATTTTTGATAGAGAATACATTCACATGTTTCAAAAATAAAATCTAGAGTAACAAATTTTCTATCACTGTCCCCTACCTTCCCTATTGGGCCACACCCATACCCACCAAAAAACTACTCCTGTAAGTTACTGTGGATCTTTTCAGAGGTTTGGGTTTTTTTTTCTTTAATGCATAAACAGAGAGAAATGTACATATATACCTCATTCCCTTTGCACAAGTGGTAATATTCCAAATACTGTTTGTACTTTGCTACAATTATTTTACTTAATAATCTGTTTGAGATTTTTCTGCATCAGTTAAAAAAATGTGCTCCTTCAGTTTTTTGATGTGTACATTTTCATCATGTGGATGTGCCACAATTTAGGCTGCTTTCATCTAGGCTGTTTCTAAGGTTGCTTTTAAAAATCACAAAAAATGAAGCATGTTATTTACTGCTTATATAAAATATTATTTTAATAACAATTTAGTAGGAAAAGAAAGGTATTTTAACCATCAATAAATAAGATAACTACTTAAAATACTTTTCTATTTTTTGCTAATCATTTTTTGTGCTTTTCGTGTATATCTATATTGTACATGCCATGTTATTATGAGTATATGTATATGTTAATGAATAAATGCATATACACATTTTAGGGTACATATAAATTTTTTAAGTCACAGGACTATACAAACAATTTCTGGACTAGGGTATCAAGTCCAAATTCTATGACATGACTCTTAAGGCTCGTCTCCCACTATTTCTCCTACACTCAGCTAGACAGAAAAACTTACAGAAAATTAACTTGCTAGTAGTTCCTAAATTGTATGCATATTAGAATCACTTAGGAGTCCTTTAAACATCTCAAAACCCAGGCCCCCTCAGACAATTAAATCTGAATATAAGGAGGTGGGACACAGGCATTGCAATATTTCAAGTTCCCCAATGGTTTCAATTGCTGGCGAGTCTGGGCACCACTAACAGAAGCCTTGGTGTTTCAAGCCCAGGGGCCTTTGCGTATTCTGCCCCTCCTACTGTCCTTGTCCACTGAATGAATTCCTCTGTTCTTCATTAAAGGCCCAATTCCAGTGCCCATCATATGATTTTGTAGCTATCACTGCATTAAACATTATATGATGAAAAACATGGTAAAAACACAGTGATTTAGCCCAAACGCTTAAAGGCAACCTTAAAATCTGGGAATTAATGGGAAAAAAAATACATTCTTCTCGTGTCATCTGAAGGAAATGTAACACTTTTTTTCTGACACCGGCTATTCTCCTTTTCACCGCTGAACTGAGGGATTGAAAGGAGCCACCAATCACTGAGCATGTTCCACGCCACACACCCATCGTCTCCTTTAATCATTATTGCCACTCTTTAAAGGAGGTATTATTATTCCCATTTTACAACCAAGGAAACTGAGGCTCATAGGTCTTTCAGCTAAAAAGTGACAGAGATGGGATTAAAATCTAACACTTCTTTCCACTGTGCTTCAATTTGTTTTTCCTTGAAAAAACATCAACATCTATATTCAATTTGCCACAGTAAAAGATGCTTAATAACTTAGAGGGCTTTTTAGATGAGTATATCATTTTGACTTTTGCTTGCATAGTAGACAGGTAATAACTTAGATGTTCTCAATCAGTTAATATTCTCAGAACTGTTTGCGCTTGCTTTTAAATTGCTACCACTAAACCCTCCAAGTGCCCTTTACAGACACACAGTTGGCTTCACTTACCTGAAAACCCATTTGTACTCTTTGACTGTGGCATTGTTTAAAACATATTACAGATAACCATTTCTCCAGAATACTGACATCACAAAGCATATGACTAAGGATGTCTGCATCCGTCTTATCCAAACTGCTTCGCTCATATCCTTGAAATAATAATCCCTTCCCCAAAAGTTCTGCAGTTATCTCTTCATTAGGGTTCAAGCATACAGAAGTCATTTAAGAAGACAAAACCCATACCCATGGCAAGAAAAATATGGCTCTTACATATGATCAGATGGGTTTTTGCTATCAGGAAATCATCAGAGGGAAAGATCAACAGGAGAAAAGGAAAATTAAGCAAGTAACAACATAAGCAGCTGGAGGGAACAGAAGAGCAGCTGATGAGTAGGGGAAGAGGAAAAATGAAGCATCTCAGTGATAACCAGTTATTACTGAGAAACAATTTTTAATATGGCTAAAGTCTGTTTAACAGTAAGTAGGGAATTTAGCTACATTATGGAAAAAACAAAAGGACATTCCGGAATCCTAAATATAGCTAATATAGAATGAAGAAAAGGAGAATGTAAGGTGCTTTTTAAGCTCTGGGATAATGAATGAAATTTAAATCTCAGTTGAGGATCACCTAGAGCATAGATTTAACGTAAACTATTGGAATATCGATGGGTAGAAGATACATGTTAATATGTCAGTCTCTCTTAAAAGCAGCGCTCGTGTAAAACCAAATAACACCAATTCAACTCCGATTGTTGTGTCTCATCTGATAGGTTGATGATCAGGAAGGATTAGAGTGAGGGCAGTGATTTTTAAACATTATGGAATAAAAATGACTAGCATCATGTAAAATAAATAAATTTAGCAGCAGGCTTTTAAGCTGGTTTTGAATAAAGTGGTACGTTACTGCTGAGGGAAAAATTACCCTAAACTTACTATCTTAGTCCATTTGGACTGCTGTAGCAAAATACCACAGACTGGGTAGTTTATAAACAACAGAAATATATTTCTCACAGTTCTGGGTCCTGGAAATCCAAGATCAGAGAGCCAGTAGGATGGAGTGAGGGCCCTCTTCTGGGTCGCATGCTTCACATTGTAGCCTCTGTGGGGGCTCTTTTCAGTTCAGTTCAGTCCCTTAGTTGTGTCTAACTCTTTGTGACCCCATAGACTGCAGCACTCCAGGCTTCCCTGTCACCAACTCCCGGAGCTTGCTCAAACTCATGTCCATCGAGTCCATCTCTGTTATAAGAGCAGTAATCCCATTCATGAGGGTTCTGCCTTCATGACCTAATAGCTTACCAAGGACCCCACCTACCAACACCTGATGCAATCAAAGGGGATCAGGATTTCAACATACCAGCTCCAGGTAAGACTCATATCTTCAAGTCATATCAGTGGCTTAAAACAATAAACATGTATGATCTAAGATAGTTTCTGAAGATGAGGAATCAAGAGGCGGCATAGCTGTTTGGGTCTATCTTAGGGCCTTTCATGAGGTTGTAGCCAAGCTGTCAGCCAGGGGCTCACTCTTCTAAGGTCGGAGTGGGGCTGGAGGATCTGTCTCCAAGTTTACTTGTGTGGCTGTTGGCAGTAAACCTCATTTTCTAGCCTCCTGGGCCTCTTGCTGGGGCTGCTTATTGTATTTCAGCTGACTTCCTCTAGAATGAGTGATATGAGAGCAAATGAGAGAGAGAGAGAGAACACATTTAAGACAGAATTCCAGTGTCTTTTATAACCTAACATTAGAGGTCAAATATCATCACTTCCTCCATATTCTTTTCATTACACAGACCAAATGCAGTACAATGAGGGAGGTGTATTAGCCAGCTCAGGCTTCCATAGTACAATATCATAAACTTGGTGACTTAAATAACATAAAATAATTTTCTCACATTACAGAAACTGGAATTTCAAGATGAAGGTGCTGGAAAATTCAATTTCTGGTTAAGGTTTTCCTCCTAACTTACTCACTTTTCGCTCTGTCTTCACATGGTCTTTCCTCTATGTGCATGTGGAGAAAGAGAGAGAGAGAGACAGACAGATATCTGGTGTCTCTTCCTCTTCTTATAAGGACACTAGTCCTGTTGAATTAGGGCTCTACCCTTACAACCTCATTTAACCTTAATTACCTCCTTAAAATCCCATCTCCCAGTACAGTCACAATGGAGAATAGGGCTTTAGTGTGTGAATTTTGAGGAGGAAACAATTCAGTCTATAACAGAAGGGAACTATACAAGGAGGTAAATACCAAGAGGCAGAGATGTTGGGGGCTATCATAGAGACTGCCTACCACAAGCCTGCTTCCCTTGTGGCTCAACTGGTAAAGAATCTGCCTGTAATGTGGGAAACCTGGGTTCGATCCCTGGGTTGGGAAGATCCCCTGGAGAAGGGAAAGGCTACCCACTCCAGTATTCTGGCCTGGAGAATTCCATGCACTGTATAGCCCATGGGGTCACAAAGAGTCAGACATGACTGAATGACTTCTACTTACTCACCACAAGCATACTGGTAATGTGTCTCTTGAACTGTTCACTACCCTGATTTTTTTTGTGTCATTCAAACCAGACTCACCTAAACCTTTCCTCTTTGGAGTTACCTTTGGAGTCACTTTTGTATCACATTTTTTGGGGGGTCTCATTTGCAGACAAAAATGAAAGCACCATCCTCACTGTTCTATCAGAATATGAAATGTAGGTGTATTATAAAATTACATGTATATTCATGGTGTATGTGTGTGTGGCCACCCTAAATAAATGTCCAATTATGTGTAATACCAGTGAAAGAGTTGTGTAGTTTTAAAACAATACTGTCCTGACATTGTTTTCAATAATGTTCTCTTACTTTCTTGTGAATATAATCTACTATGTATATGGAAGAGCAGGTAAAAACTCTAGACCTTTTATTTTTTTATGGTAATATAATTAATACACTAAAAGAAACAAAATTTTCATGAAGCTATGAAAACTTTTAAATTCTGAAGGGCTGTTTTCAAAAAAGTGTGACAACAAACTTTTACTGAGCATATACTATATATATGTAGATTTGTTGCCCTATGTTGGAACGAGAGGGAAAGAATAAAGGTACATAATTTCTTTTGGAGTTTTCCATTTGAGAACAATTTACTAAAATAAAAATATCTCTTCACTTATAATGATTTTATTCTAGATGTTAAATGTCGAGAGCATCAAAATGCTTATTCTCTATATTCCTTTTTTGAATTGAAATATAGTTGATTTACAATATTATGTTAGTTTCAGGTGTATTATTCTCTATTTTCAACACTAAAAATATAGTTAGGAAAGAAGGATTGATAAAGGATATAAGAAAAATGTTCTACAAAAAAACAAATAGGGAACCAGGAGCAATATTGGGGGAAGATCTGATAGGTTTTCTTTTTTTTAAATTATTATGAAATATTTCAAACATGTGACAGAGGATGCAGTGATATAATGAGCACCTATTGCTGATTATCCAGTTTTAATAAAAGGAAAGTAAAGTGAAGTCGCTCAGTCATGTCCAACTCTTTGCAACCCCATGGACCAGCCTCCTCCATCCATGGAATTTTCCAGGCAATAGTACTGGAGTGCGTTGCCATTTCCTTCTCCATAGGATCTTCCCGACCTAGGAATTGAACCCGGGTCTCCCATATTGCAGGCAGATGCTTTACCATCTGAGCCACCAGGGAAGATTCTTTTAACCCTTTTCTGTGTTTGCTTCAGATTATTTTTTCAGAAACTGCAAATTACTGATATGTTTGGAAACCCCAGAGTACCATTCCCTGGCCACATTTCCCCTTGCTGTTCTCCAGATAATACCCCTATTCTGAATTAGTCTTCATTATTCACACACATGTTTTTATATCATTGTTCTATTAACAACATATAGTATGGTTTTCATGGTTTTGATCTTTACATGAATGATCTGGACATATTATTTTGTTTCTTGCTTTTAGTGGTCAACATGTTTTTAAGATTTATCCATGGTTGTGTGCTGCTGCTGCTAAGTCGCTTCAGTCGTTCCGACTCTGTGCGACCCCATAGATGGCAGCCCACCAGTCTCCCCTGTCCCTGGGATTCTCCAGGCAAGAACACTGGAGTGGGTTACCATTTCCTTCTCCAATGCATAAGAGTGAAAAGTGAAAGTGAAGTCGCTCAGTCGTGTCTGACTCTTAGCGACCCCATGGACTGCAGCCTACCAGGCTTCTCCATCCATGGGATTTTCCAGGCAAGAGTGCTGGAGTGGGGTGCCATTCATTGCCTTCTCTGCCATGGTTGTGTATTTATCTCTAATTGAATCTAATTCCTGTATGACTAGTGAGTATAGCACAATTTATCTATTCTCCTTTGCTATAATCAATTTTTCACCATTATGTTTGGTAATTTGCTTTCTTTGCTCAGCATTATGCTTTTGAGATTTATTCATGATGGTGAGTGTGAAGCTAGCTTTTCAATATTATACTGCATAACATTTCTAGGATGGTTGCTGTTAGTTTTAATTTCTGCATAAAGTTACAAACAGTGAATATCCTAGACATGTCCTATGGTGTGTAAATGCAAGAACTCGTCTGGGGTGCCTATATAGAAGTGTAATTACTATAAATAAAAAGCACAAATACTTCAACTTTATTTGGTTTTATCACACAGCTTTCTAAGGTAGTTCTGTCTATTTACGGTATGGGAGTGACATGTTATCAGAGTTGATTTTTGCCAATCTGATGGATGTAAAGTGGTACCTCATTGTTATTATTAATATTATTATATTTTACCCTTTTTTGATTGCTAGTGAACTGGAGAGGGCTTCCCAGGTAGCTCAGTGGTAAAGAATCTGCCTGCCACTGCAGGAGACATCAGGACATGTGAGTTCAATCCCTGGGTCAGGAAGATCCCCTGGAGGAGGAAATGGCAACTCACTCCAGTATTCTTGCCTATGAAACCCCATGGAGAGAGGAGCCTGGCAGGCTCCAGTCCATGGGGTCACAAACAGTCAGACATGACTGAGCAACAGTGCATGCAGCGCACACATAGATTGAGGTGGTGTACTTATTCCTATTTAATGGTCATGCTAGTTCTCTTTCCTGTAAATTGCTATCTATATTCTTACTCATTTTGTATTAAGTTGTTTGACTTTTTCTTATTGATTGGTAGAAGTTATTTATGAATTTTAGATGATAATCCTAACATGCTTCCCAAATATTTTTCCCCCAAATTGTTTCTTGTATCTTTCACTGAATCCATTTATCAATATTTTACTTTATGGCTTGTGCTAAATATCTTTTAAAAATTTTAAAGTTTATCTTAGGTTTAAAGTTTATCTTAGGTATATTTAGGTTTTAATCAAACTAGAATAGACATGTGTATGTGTTTAAAATAATAAGGTAGGTTCTTTCTTGTTTTATAATTGCAAATTGTTCCATCTATATAGGAAAGCATAAGAGATTTTTTTTTAAAATGCATTGTTGCAATACCATTTATTGAGTAGTTTATTATTCCTAATGAACTTTTAAACATTGCCTCTGTCATATATCATGCTTTCATAGATGAATACATTTCTAGGCTCTAGTATGTTTTTAGGCTTTTACTTGATTTATTTGTTTCTTAGGTTTTTAAATAATAAAACAGATGTATAAATTTCCCTGGTGGCTCAGACAGTAGAGAATCTATCTGCAGTGTTGGAGACCTGGGTTTGATCCCTATGTTGGGAAGATCCCCTGGAGAAGTAAATGGCAAGCCACTCCAGTATTCTTGCCTGGAGAATTCCATGGAGTGCAAAGCCTGGTAGGCTATAGTTCATGGGGTCACAAAGAATCAGACACGACTGAGCAACTAACATTTTCACTTCACTTTTATAAATAAGCATTAGTTTACATAATCCATACATATCTAATATTCATAGTGAAAGCAAAAAAAAAATAGAACTAATCAAAATTAGTTCTCCAGAATAACTCCAGAAAGAATGAAGAGATGGAGCCAAACGAAAACAACGCCCAGCTGTGGATGTGACTGGTAATGGAAGTAAAGCCCGATGCTGCAAGAACAACCTGGAATGTTAGGTCTATGAATCAAGGTAAATTAGAAGTGGTCAAACAAGAGATGGCAAGAGTGAACATTTTAGGAACATTTTAGGAATCTCAAATTTAATTCAAATGAACATTATATCTACTACTGTGGGCAGGAATCCCTTAAAAGAAATGGAGTAGCCATCATAGTCAACAAAAGAGTCTGAAATGCAGTACTTGGGTGCAATCTCAAAAATGACTGAATGATCTCTGTTCGTTTCCAAGGCAAGCCATTCAATATTACAGTAATCCGAGTCTATGCCCCAAGCAGTAATGGTGAAGAAGCTGAAGTTGAACTGTTCTATGAAGACCTAAAAGACCTTCTAGAACTCATGCCCAAAAAAGATGTCCTTATCATTATAGGGGACTGGAATGCAAAAGTAGAATGTCAAGAGATACTTCGAGTAATAGGCAAACTTGGCCTTGGAGTACAAAATGAAGCAGGTCAAAGGCTACAGAGTTTTCCTAAGAGAAGACACTGGTCATAGAAAAAACCCTCTTCCAACAACACAAGAGAAGACTCTACACATGGACATCACCAGATGGTCAATACCAAAATCAGATTGATTATATTCTTTGCAGCCAAAGATGGAGAAGCTCTATACAGTCAGCAAAAACAAGACCAGGAGCTGACTGTGGCTCAGATCATGAACTCCTTATTGCCAAATTCAGACTTAGATTGAAGGAAGTAGGGAAATCACTATACCGTTTAAATATAACCTAAATCAAATCCCTTACGATTACACAGTGGAAGTGAGAAATAAATTCAAAGGACTAGATCTGATAGGAGGAGAAAGAAAAAGCTGGCTTAAAACTCAACATGCAGAAAATTAAGATCATGGCATCTGGTCCCATCACTTCATGGCAAATAGATGGGGAAACAATGGAAACCATGACAGACTTTATTTTCTTGGGCTCCAAAATCACTGCAAATGGTGACTGCTGCCGTGAAATTAAAAGACATTTGCTCCTTGGAAGAAAAGCTATGACCAACCTAGACAGCATATTAAAAAGCAGAGAAATTACTTTGCCAACAAAGGTCCATTTAGTCAAAGTTATGGTTTTTCCAGTAGTCATGTATGGATGTGAGAGCTGGACTATAAAGAAAGCTGAGTGCTGAAAAACTGATGCTTTTGAACTGTGCTGTTGGAGAAGACTCTTGAGAGTGCCTTCGATAGCAAGGGGATCCATCCAGTCCATCCTAAAGGTAATCAGTCCTGAATTTTCCTTGGAAGGACTGATGCTGAAGCTGAAACTCCAATACTTTGGCCACCTGATGAGAAGAACTGACTCATTGGAAAAGACCCTCATGCTAGGAAAGATTGAAGGTGGAGGAGAAGGGGATGACAGACGATGAGATGATTGGATGGCATCACTAACTCGATGGACATGAGTTTGGGCAAGCTCCAGAAGTTGGTGATGGACAGAGATGCCTAGCGTGCTGTAGTCCATGGGGTCACAAAGAGTCACACATGACTGAGTGACTGAACTGAATTGAATTGATAATTACTTTAAGAAATTTATATTCTGCTTAATGGCAAATTACTGCTTAATGGCAAATTAACCAAAACTCTTCTTCTAAGGAGAATAAACAAAACCGCTTGCTTTCAACACTAATAAAAAGTATTGAAAAATGAGTAATTAGTATAATAATAGAAAAGGAAAATTATATTATTTACTTAGGAATTATTGTGTACCAATGATGAATGTTGAATAAAAGTGAATGGTTAAACAAAAATTATATTCAGAACAGTGGCTTTCGGTTAAAGATATTCTAAGGAGTTGCCTAGTTACATAAACTAGGTACGCATTTGTTCTTTAAAGGTATTTCTAGTATTAAATTATTATAGTTTTCTTACGAGAATTTATTGACACAAAAATATTTAAAGCTAAAAATGAAAGACAGTTGAAAATATTCTTCATTAAAATACTTTTTACAACAAAATTGGTTAGGTAAGTTTATCTTTTGTGAGGGACACACCCTGAAATGGCCCTCTGTGAGTCATGCCCTGTTAAATGCCCTCTTTTTCTAGGTGGGCAAACCTGAGACTTGCTTCTGAATAATAGAATATAGCAAAAATGATTAGATGTCACCCTCTCATTACACAACATTACATGAGACTTCATCTTAGAAGACTTGAATGAGAAACTTTCCTGCTAGCTTTCTAGAGGCAAACTGATATAATGTGAACTGCTCCTAGAGAGGGTAATGCAGCAGGGAACTGTAGGTGGTATCCGGAAGGACCTTGAGCAGCAGCAAGAAAATTAATTATATCAATAAGCTGAGGGAGCTTGAAAGTGTATTTTAAGATTGTCAAAAAATTTGTAAATTCACAGAAGAAACTAAATATCTTGGATATGAACCACTATACCTTAAATTATTCTTATTTATTTAAAAATAATATATATTTTTTGCAGGATAGTGGTGGATATCTGACTTATTTGGACAGATTCTTTTGTACAAAGCATTCTTCCATGAAGATGATAATGTGTCCTGAAACAAGCTGAAGTCTTGTTATATAGTCTTGTTATTGGACATGGATTTTATCTTAACTTCTGAAATCTAATATTATTACAGTAGCAGTCTTTTTATTTCTATATGTTCTGAATAAGGAAGTAATTATTCATGACATTTCCTCCTTTGCCTTTTCCACTCCTGTGCTTTGAGCACTCATGTGTTAATACTCCCTTTTTCATTGTGATTCATCTTAATCCATTTCTGAAAATTCTCTATTTAAAACATTTACATTAAGTATGAAATTTTAATTGTTATATTTTATTTTATTTATTTTACTGATATAAAGATATTCCCTTGCCCTGGCCAGCTGAAAACCTGCTCAGTCAGCATCATCTACAGGGACGGGCAACATAGTTCATGATCATTTCAGTGTAACTTGTTTTCCACTTTTAAACATCCCAGTCTTCTTGAAACCACTGTCTTTGTCAGACTGGCAGTTTGGTTTGATGTCTTTTTTGTGTGGAGATGAGTGCTATGTCTGATGCAAAAGAAACAAAGGGTGGAATATCTGGTCCCAAGAAACTGTCGCACTGGAGAGATATGATAACAAATAAAAAGAAACGTTTTAAACACCTACAGCAGCTCTTTTAACCATGCCCATGCTGGAGCTCCTGACTCACCTCAACCTACTTGTTTCCTCCCTCTCTTCCATCTCTTGGTGAATTATTCTATAAGAGGCTTCCAGTACCCTTAAGGACTCTTAAGGACTAATCTACCCTACTGCCTAGGGTTTCCCTGGTGGCTCAGTGGTAAAGAACCCACCTGCCAATGCAGGAGACACAGGTTCAATCCGTGGGTCAAGAAGATCCCCTGGAGAAGGAAATGGCAACCCACTTGAGTTTTTTTGCCTGGAAAATTCCATGGACAGAGGAGCCTGGCAGGCTATAGTCAGTGAGGTCACAAAAGAGTCGGACACAAATTAGAGGCTAACCAACAACAAAAAGGAGCTTCTCTCTGAGAACTTTCATCTCTTTAATTACCCTTCCTCCTTGACCCAAGCTCCCCTTCCACTCATCTTTCTCAAAGCTTATGTCTTGCTTTCTGGAGCTCCCAACTTCTGGTGAACAAATTGCTGTTTCCCTTTCCTCTGAATATTCCTTCTGCTTCCGTCTCTCTAATGAATCAGTCATGCCCTGGAGACTTTGCTTTGTTTTTAACTTTCTTAAAGGAGGTCTGCTCATCCTTCTGAGGAAGGGAGATAGTCAGTGCCCTCTCACTTTGTGTGCTCACAACTGACTCTAGATAACTCTGTCACTGTCTTATTAAAGCCCTCGTTTTGTAGAGGGTTGTAGTAGCTATAGGAACAGGGCTACCCTCTACTCCTACTTTGTTACAGTCTACTGACATGAAGTGAAGGCCCCTTTTGGCACTTCGACCAGTTTTCCCCTAAACACAAGTTCTGCCACCATCCCAGGTAACTTGAAGGAGAGCACAAAGGATCCATTCAGTGCCAGCCTTGAGTGTGTTCCTTCCTCTCTCTCTCTACAGTGACATTTCTAAACTCTCATCTGCCAGTCCCTTCATAACTACATTGTTCTGCCTCTGGAATACAGACACTAATGTCCCATTCTTGGATTCTTTCGCCACCTATCAGCCTGTTCAGATCGAAGAACCAGTTATTTTGGAATATTAGGAATCCTAATATTTACCTGATAGCAAATCTTTAATGGTAGCAAATCTTTAATCTTTAGTGGTCCCATTTCAAGACAATATTGTTTCCAAGACTGGTTTACTTTAGAACTAAGTTCCTTGTGAATAGGTTACAAATGTCACTATCAGAGGTCCTGCTTAATCCCTCATTGTCACTGAGATGAAACATTGCCTTTTCTCTGCTTTCCTAGAAACTTTTTCTTGTCTCACAACTGAGTTCCTTAATAATGTGGACTTCTGTTTTATTCTTCCTGTTTACATGGTATGTGTATTTTAAAAGTGACAATAGTCTTCATAATTTCAAGACTTATTGAATTTTAGATCTTGTTTAAAGAAAATAGAATCCAGCCTCCTTGAATTACTCATGAGGAAGCTAGAGCCTAGAGAATTTAAGAGACTTACCCAGTATAACAAGTTAGTTACAAAGCAGGGTCTGTCTCTATTCCAACACTATTCCATCCCTCTATAGAGTCTGTCTGTATTGCGATCTTCAGGATGGATAGGGAGATGAAGGCCTTAGTGGGATGGTAGGAGTGACAACGAGCACTAGGGAGCAGAGAGGAGAATCATTTAATCAGAAAACAGGATGTGGTTTTTAGATGTAAATATGAGAGAACAGTGTTGATCAAAGTTAAAACTAAGTGTTTAAATTTAAATTATTAGAATTTTAGAAGACAATCTTAGAGGGATTGTTATTTGATCTGTCATGAATGTTTTTTTTTCATTTGATTGCTTAGTTTTTATCTATAGTCATTAAATTTAAAACTTAGAATTTTATTACTATATTATCAGTAGTATTGTTAGAACTAATACTTATTGAGGCTGTACTGTGATCCAAAGTATTGTCTGTTATATGCATAATCTCATTAAATTCTTACTACCACCTATTGAAGAAGGCAATATATTTCCCTTCAGTTTACAGATGAGGAAACTGAGGAATGGAGAGATTAAACATTTCCAATTATATACACTGCTGGTAAGTGGCAGACCAGGAAGCTGGATTGAAGTAGTCTGATCCCAGAGCCTCTGCTCTGTTCAGTAGATTGTTGTGGACACAAGGGCTGGTGCTTGTGAAAGATCAGGCCTGGGCATAGAAATTTGGGAGTTATCCACTCAGAGATAAGCTGTGAGAATATATATGTTCTCTATGGGAATCTATAAAAAGGGGAGACTTGGTGTTTAGAACTAACCCTTGGAGGCAATTCACAATTAGGAGGAAAAGGAAATATTAAACACGTAAATAAGCCAACAAACCAGCAGATACTGGTTGGAGAATGAAAAAGAGATCCTGCCCCTCTGTGTGGTATCCCTCAATCTAACTGCAGAGAAAGTTTTGAGAAGAACTGAATGATACTCTGTATACATGACTATAGAAACATCAAGGAGAAGGAGACTAGGGGAAAAGGTGTTGACCTGATTCACAATGAAGAAGTTGGTGATGGCTGAGAGAATTTTGACAGTATAGGTAGAAAAACATTTCATATATGTGAGGTTGAATTGTAACACAGAAAGGTTTGGCAGTGACATGGGTCAAGTGAAAATAAAGACTAGGCGGTCTCTCTTAAGGAAGAGGAGCTACGTGTATATTGAACAGTAGAGAAGAAAAGGTTGAAGATGTTGTCCAAGAAGGAGATAAGTATGAGAGGAAGGTCTCTTTTCAGTAACAGGAGATAGGTCAAAGTAAAAAATGGAGAGAATGGAAAGAAAGGTCAATTAGTGTTAGAAGCTGGAAATGTGTGAAGTTGGTGAAAAATGTTTCTCTAGGGGTTTATACCAAGTAGCCATGATCTCAGGGAATTCTAAGTTGTGCTCACTGGCTGAGGGTAAAGACTGAGGAAATGATCTGAAGGAGAGAAGAAAAAACTCTGAATCCTATACCATGTTCCCCCTCCTGTCTGGAAGGCATTTGCGGCATGCATTTTGCTCCCCGATAAGACTATCAGTTCTTTGAGAGCGGAGTTGGTCTTATTCTTTTATCCTTTATTGCCTAGCAAATGTTCTGCATATAGTATGCTTTTGTTAAACTGGGCTGAATTTAAATGAATTGAGTGACTAAAATGATTGCTTAGAGCAGCAAGAGCTCGCTTGAAGTTGGACTGGGTGAATATGCGATGTGACCAGTTAGTAGAGCTCTGTGTTTAACTGCAGCTGCATGCTGAGTGAAGTGAGTGAAAGTCATTTAGTCCCTCAGTGTCTGACTCTTTGCAACCCCATGGACTATATACTCCATGGAATTCTCAAGGGCAGAATACTGGAGTGGGTAGCCATTCCCTTCTCCAGGGGATCTTCCCAACCCAGGATCGAACCCAGGTCTCCTACATTGCAGGTGGATTTTTTACCAGTTGAGCCACAAGGAAAGCCCTGGGACCCAGGAAAAGATGAGGGAAAGCAGAGTGGGCTAGCAGGTGACACAGAAGGTCTGGGCTGATGATGGGGTTGTGGTGGACCATGCATCCAGGTGGTTTAAGGGGGTTGCCATTGCTGGGGGTGGACTAACAAAAGAAACAGTGAGGGATGCTGGTTTGATGGGTCACTTGATGGAGATAAGAAATTGTCTCTGTAGAGAAGTTGTCATTATAGAGCATTGACACCATGTTTTAGTTTGTTTGCTGATTGACGAAGTAAAGATTTTTTTATATACACATGCACGCACATATGTGTATGTTACAGATATTGAAAGTCAATAAATCGACCTTTTGAGTTTTTAATTATTTTGAAGAGATTATGAAGTATGCTATATTGCAACAAGAGATATCTCAGTTCACTAAGTCAATCCTGAAGGAAATCAGTCCTGAATATGCATTGGAAGGACTGTTGCCAAAGCTGAAGCTCCAATAATTTGGCCACCTGATGCGAAGAACTGACTCATTGGAAAAGACCCTGGTGCTGGGAAAGATTGAAGGCAGAAGGAGAAGGGACGACAGAGGATGAGATGGTTGGATGGCATCACTGACTCAATGGACATGAGTCTGAGCAAGCTCCGGACGTTGGTAATGGACAGAGAATCCTGGCATGCTGCAGTCCATGGGGTTGCAGAATCGGACACGACTGAGTGACTGAACTGAACTGAAGGCAATATATGTTTTACTATTCTTAATTTCTGCATGATGGGTTCAGGGAGAATTGAATATACATCCATCCATCCATCCATCCAGATACGCTAACAGCTGTTATAAAATAGTGGCAAACATATGTTCAGTTCTTACTAAAACGCTCTTCTAATGCTTAGACATATTATCTGTTTTAAATCTCAGTGAGATAGGTATTATCTTCCATTCCATTTCATAGATAGGAAACTGCACCAAGGCACAGAGAAAACTTTGCCTATGGTTACTCTGCTATTTAGAAGTAATGTGAGATTTGAATCAAAGAAGACTGACCATAACTGTATTCTTAACTTTATTATAGCTTATCCCCTGGCTGGCCCTTAAATACTGCATTTCAGTGAAATGTAAAAGGACAATAAGTTAGTTCTTTGGTTTAGGCATTCTAGATTAGCTTCTCATATTGGAAAGAAATCTAGCATTTAGTATATTGGACATAAATGACCAATTAAGAGGGATTTGTATACAATTTGATGATATAATCATTGCAGCAAATTTTGGTTCCATTTGGGCACACACACACCCCCAAGTGTGTTGCTTCCCTAAAAGTTTACAGGAATGGTTCTCATATATCTCCTCATAAATAATTTAGGACAAAAAATTTCTTTTGTGACAGGCGGTTGGAAATCTCCTTTTGAATTTTACCAGGAACCTCATCTCAGCATTTCCAAAACTTATCATCATACCCCCCGTGAAGCTCCTTCCCTCAATGATAAGCATCACCAGCCACCAGTAGCCCAAGCAGAAACCTACCCATCATCTATACTATCTCCTCACTCCCAACAATTACCTTCTAAGACACTGTAAGTCCATCAACTTCTTGAAAATTTCCCTTGCCTTCAACTTTGTCACCTTTCTTTCAGTTTTAGCACATTTTGCATACTGTTGTTTTTTCTAAAATACTTATCCTGTTCTTGCTCTGTTTAAAATCCTTGGTGAGTATCACATTGCTTAGCCTGGGCTGTAGATATCCCATGTTCCATCCTCCTTGTCTTTCCAGATATATGTTTTTTTGGTCATTCTACACTCCACTTCTCTCATCCCCTCTGACATATTATTCTTGTTCATCCAAGTCTTGCCTGTGAAGTTTCCTTGTGTGCGTGTGTGTCCTAAGTCACTTTAGTCATGTCCGACTTTGTGACCCTTTGGACTATAGCCTGCCAGGCTCCTCTGTCCATGGGGTTCTCCAGGCAAGAATACTAGAGTGGGTTACCATGCCCTCCTCTAGGGTAACTTCCCAACCTAGGGATCGAACCTGCATCTCTTATGTCTCTTGCATTGGCAGGTGGGTTCTTTACCACTAGTGCCACCTGGGAAGCCCATGAAATTTCCTTAAACTAGGATCTTTTCTCTTTGCCCCGCTAACTCCTACTTATCCTTAAAGTCTTGGCTTAGATGTCAGCCATGGTATCATTTCCTCCTGCAAGGCTTTCCTGACTCCCCACTTTATATTAGAGGGCTCTTCTATGTGTCTTACACACACACACACACACACACACACACACACACACACACACACACACACACATACAGGGGACGCAGTGCATACGAAAAGTAAAGCAATAATTGAAAGATTATTTAAAAGGATAGAAATTGTGCCACAAGTTGAGAACCAGTTTCTTCTACTTCTTTTACTTCCTCTAAAGTGAACTTTTATCTTCTCTGCAGGAAGCATGTTCTGGGTTTTTCTGATCAGAAATGACACTTCCCTGAATATCTGTTTGGTGTCTCTCCCTCTTCTCCTTTGGGAATGACCATTGTTGTTGGTCTTTCATCAAACAGTTGGGCTCACAGCAGGTTGTATTTCAGTTCTTTTTTGACTTCTGAAAACAGCAGTTGGCTAGAACATACATATTTGATTTACTGTCTCTGTGACATGACATTTAAGCCCCCTCAATGAACCAAATGAAAAACAAAGATGTTAAAAACAAGTGTATTAAAATCATTCAGCTATGCTTTGATAAGAATTGTTCAAATTCACATTCATTGGCAACTAATGAGTAAAGCATTGGCATAAATATTTCTATATTGAATAAAAATATTATTTCCCTTCCAAACAATGCTATTTGATGAGGAAATTTTATTTGTATGCCTATATCCACTAATGACTAAGAATATGTCATTAAGTGGCCTCTGAAGATAACTTCTGCCTATATGCTCTCATGAGCTTGTATTTAGAAAAGTATTTGTCTTGCCAATGTTTGCTTAATAAACTATGGGAAAGTCTAATTTATCTCTTCTGTTTCTTCCTGTGGAATACAGACTGCCCATAACTTTAATTTTCTATTTTGACACAACATTCACTGAACATAGAGTACTTACACTGTAGTATTTAGGAACCAGGAAATTCATTAGGATCAAGAGGAATAGCTACTGTATCCAAATCGATGAACTGTTGCTGATTCTTTAATATCTCCAAAGGGAAACCAAGCTTATAAAATCTTGCTAACCACCTTGCATTGAGCTGTCACCTCCAATGTACCTTTCATATACTCACTTTTTGTTAAAGGGGAAGATGGGAAACAGAAAGTGTATCATTTCATTCACACGGACTTTGTCTGGAAGTACGGCTGTGATATGATTTCTGTCAGAAACAATCTGCTTGATATTCCTCTGTCTTTGCTTAGGAACACAGAGTGGACTGTCTGTTTTCTATCCCTGGGTGCTGGGATATGCTGCCTTGTCAAACAGCATTTGTCTTCACTCACTACCTGCTTGTTGAGTGGAGCTCAGCCTCGCCGCAGTGGCAGAGAAAGCCTTAGGCTGCTCAGCATCTGTCTCCTCATGTAATTAACTGCAGCCCTGGATTGGGAGCAAAACAGAGATTTTGTGCTGTGAAAGAGTAATGTGTCTAGACAGCAGTTTCTAAGTAAGGAAAAGATTTGTTAGTGTTTCTGTTCAAACAAGAAGACACAATCTTTTTTGCCTCAAACATATTTTGAAGGCCAAGTGACCGTTTGCGTCTAAAACTTTGAAGAACTTACCTGAGGTGCCATAGATGCTCTTTCAAAAACCTTCACTTGACAATTGTAGCATCAAAATAAATAGTGATATTGAATTGCGGACCTCTGAATAAAATAAGAACTCGTGTGTCAACACTGCTGTAAATAAATGAATAAATAAGGAAGGTAGGCTTTTTCTCAGAGTAGAATGCCAGTTAATAAATGTTGAGTCTCAGTCACTCAGTCATGTTTGACTCTTTGTGACCCCGTGGACTGTAGCCTGCCAGGCTCCTCTGTTTTGGGGATTCTCCAGGCAAGAATACTGAAGTGAGTTGCCATTTCCTTCTCCAAAATAAATAATTGTTGAAGGAGTGACTAAGTTAGAAAAATGACCTTTCACAACAGTCATGTAATAATTGATTGGAACAAGAATCATCAATGAATTCTACTACTAGTGGATGAAAGTTCGAGATTCTACTACTAGTAGATGAAAGTTTGATGAGGATCAAGACATATGGAAGTCTCAAATTATTGCCTCACAAATTATTTATATATATTTAGGTAAAGATATATGGCAGCTTTTTGTGTAATTTTTCTGCAACTCCAAAACTATATCCAAATAAATACCAAAAAAATAGTGTTCACTTGTACTCTTTTGATTTATTTCCCAGGTAACTGGAGCACGGCTCAGGCTTGGCTCTTTTTAACATGGTATTAGGGAAAATGCATTATGTTACCCAGAAGCTTCACCCACCAGCTGCCAACAAAGCTTCATTAATGTAACGTGTTCCACAGTCAAAACCTGCTCTCTCTTGGGAAAAGAGTGACATTCTGAATACTTGCCTCTCACAGAGACCCACTTAGAGAATTGCAATCCAAAAGGCTTTCTACATGAAATGTGAATATCTGCACGTGTGGCTCGCTGACATATTTTATAGTACCCTTTGACTTTACAGAAAAGGGCCCTGAAATTTAGAAAATGAATGCCTGCGATTCTTCCTGTGTCATTCTTAATAAGTTTGCTTTCAGGAACCAGAAGGCAAAGGATCCTCCTCTTCTAAGACCTCATTGTGAGGCCATAGCAGCCCTGATAATTTCTTAAATGAGGAAAAGAGACTAAATATTATAATAATGTCTGCAAACAGTATTGAAGACAATTATATGAAACTCCTGGATATTTTTGGTATTCGTTTGATACAGAGCACTGTGATGCTTGAATGAATGGATTAATAATTTAACTTAAAAGTTGAAATTAAGCAATTTAATGCATCTCTGAAGGAGTAGTTATTACTCTCAACCAACTGATTAGGTGCCCTAACATGCTTCTTCATGCAACAATGTCCTTGGTGTGACCCATGGAGTTGGTGATGGGCCTGACAACTCCTTCACAGCCAGAACTGACAGTACTTCTTATTTGGAGCCACTGACATCAATGCATTTTTTCTTCCTGGTTAGGGACCAGTAGAGGTCAGTTGATTTCTGTCCCAAAGGTCAAGTAAGTCAAATTTTCAGTGTCAGTGCTCTTTGCAGCTTCATCTGGCTCACTGACACTGTGAGACGGTGCAAAGACTGTGCTTCTAGCATCTCTGATAATTATTCAATTTATTGATACTTGTATTTTTGGTATACATTTTACCTTGAAAAAAATACTTTAAACTTTTATATATATTTTTTAGAAATGTAAGTTTTCTCCCTTCCACCTTTCTCTTTTCTTTTTTCTTTTTTATTTATTTATTTTTTATTTGTTTTGCCATACATTGACATGAATCTGCCATGGGTGTACATGTTTTCCCCTTCCAAAACCCCCCTTCCACCTCCCTCCCCATCCCATCCCTCTGGGTCATCCCAGTGCACCAGCCCCAAGCACCCTGTATCATGCATTGAACCTGGACTGGCGATTCGTTTCACATATGATAACTTACATGCTTCCATGCCATTCTCCCATATCATCCTGCCCTCGCCCTCTCCCATAGGGTCCATAATACTGTTCTATTTATCTGTGTCTCTTTTGATGTCTCACATACAGGGTTATCTTTACCGATTGACTAAATACCATATATATGTATTAGTATACTGTATTGGTGTTTTTCTTTCTGGCTTACTTCACTCTGTATAATAGGCTCCAGTTTCATCCACCTCATCTTGTAGGATTTGGAATAGCTCAACTGGAATTCCATCACCTCCACTAGCTTTGTTCGTAGTGATGCTTTCTAAGGCCCACTTGACTTCACATTCCAGGATGTCTGGCTCTTGGTGAGTGATCACAGCATCATGATTATCTGGGTCTTGAAGATCTTTTTTGTACAGTTCTTCTGTGTATTCTTGCCACCTCTTCTTAATATTTTCTGCTTCTGTTAGGTCCATACCATTTCTGACCTTTATTGAGCCCATCTTTGCATGAAATGTTCCCTTGGTATCTCTAATTTTCTTGAAGAGATCTCTAGTTTTTCCCATTCTATTGTTTTCCTGCAAGCTGGTTGAATTCACAATTTTTTCATTGTACTGTGGGATACAAATCAGTACTTATTTTCTTAGAATATGATACGTAAAACTGATTTTATTTTTGGTTCTTTATATCAAGACTAATATTTAATATTGACAGTCAGGAACTAGTAACTTTCCCTGAAACATTACACACTGTCATACAAAATACCTAACTTCTGGACTTTTGTGTTTTGCAATCTTCTTTGTGATTAAAGTTTTTCATTTTCTTCAGCTTTGTGTGTCTCAGTACTATCATGGCTTCTCCATGCATCTTTCAGTGTACTCTATGAGGCCTGCTGAAGGTGCTATGCAGCAAATCACCGTGGTGTTAGGGGTAAGAGCCAGGCCGTGGGGGCTTCAGCTATTACTGGGTAATACTCCTAAGCACTTTCTTTCTCAGAGCAGGCTGTGGCCTGCTTTGGAGCCCTGTCTTGAACAGCTTGAGTCTGAAAAGTCAGGTTGGTATCCGTCTTTGGTAGGCCTGCCTCAGTGAATACAGGTTTAAACGATACTTTGGAGGTCAGGTCTTCCATTCAGCTGCAGAGAGATTACCCTGTTGAGCAGCTCTCTTGGTTTGTCTTCAGTCGTTATTGTTCACCATAAAGTGTTAGTCGCTCAGTCATGTCCGACTCTTTGATCCTTCATGGACAATAGCCCGCCAGGCCTCGCGGTCCGTGGGATTCTTCAGGCAAGAATACTGGAGTAGGTTAGCATTTCCTCCTCCAGGGGATCTTCCCAACCCAGAGATCGAACCCGGGTCTCCTGGATTGCAGGTGGATTCTTTACCACTGAGCCATCAGGGAAGCCCATATTCACCTTTAGCCAGACTGGCACCATTTCAGGGCCTTGTTCTCCTGAAAGTAGCATTTAGGGTTATATGTTTAACACATGGATAAATTTTGATTAAAAAAATAGAGCATTTCTTTTTAAATGATTTGATGTTCCTCATTTTATAATTAACATATTCAAATAAGATTCTATAAAATAGGCATATTTTTATTTATGTCTTTTGTATGGTAAGCTTAAGAGAGAGCATTTTATATCTTACTTTATTTTTGTAATATTTCTTTCTTAGAAATTGTGAGGCAGGGAGCAAATCTCTTTCATCTTTATATTCCCAACAACAAGCAGTAGTAGGTGCCAAAAAATGCTCACTGAATGACTGAGTAGATAGATGAAGTATATGGGTTTCCCTCTGCTTGTTTTTATCCTTATTGTCCATGTTCGGTAAATTTGGTTTTTTCCCCCAGATTTTAACAACCCGTTCTTCTCTTTTTCTAATGCTATGTAATACAATTCACTACCCACTTTATTTAGAAAAATGTACTTGTATGCTTATCAACTTCCCTTATAGCTCAGTTGGTAAAGAATCTGCCTGCAATGCAGGAGACCCTGGTTCAAATCATGGATCAGGAAGATCCCCTGGAGAAGGGATAGGCTACCCACTCCAACATTCTTGGGCTTCCCTTATAGCTCAGCTGGTAAAGAATCCTCCTGCAATGTGGGAGACCTGTGTTCAGCCCCTGGGTTGGGAAGATCCCCTGGAGAAGGGAAAGGCTACCTACTCCAGTATTCTGGCCTGGAGAATTCCATGGACTAGATAGTCCATGGGGTCACAAAAAGTTGGACATGACTGAGCCACTTTCACTTTCACTTATTGGTAAAATCTTTCCTAAAATAAACCTCTTCTGGTGTTGTGCATACCAGATACCTCCAGAGTATACATTTTTTTCAAGCCAGAGAAGACAAGAGAAATGAGGAGTGAGAAAGACAAGATCAGGTGTCCTGGTTTAGTTGGGTTTGGTGATAGAAGATCCTCGTGGCATGGCTGGCCCTGAATGAGTATCTCATCTAAAGCTTCCTAATCCAGGCATCCTGACCCAGCAGCCACTGAATTTCCTTCACATCACTTAAGGGCCTTACTGATGGTCACTGCACTGCTGATCAGTCGCTCAGTCATGTCTGACTCTTTGCAACCCCATGGACCCGTAGCCCGCCAGGCTCCTCTGTCCATGGGATTTTCCTAGCAAGAATACTGAAGCAGCTTGTCATTTCTTTCTCGAGGGGATCTTGAGGGGATCCCTCAACCCAGGGATCAAACCCACGTCTTCTGCACTGTAGGCAGATTCTTCACCATGGAACCACCTGGGAAGCCAAGTGGTAAAACTCAATCTTTAGAATCAGACATTTAGAATCTTGACACCTTGCTTATTGAAAATGTCCACCAAGCCTGGTGACCTTGCATGGGACCACTTTGTCTCTGTGTTGCTTACTTACTGCAGCACACTTACTCCCAGATATCCTGCCTCCTTCCTCCTTAATGCAGCCGTCTCATGCTGCTCCCTCCTGTCTCCCCTGGAGGTCCTGGACACCCACTATAGCCAAACACCTGCTGCTTCAGGCCAGCCTCCTCATGGTTACCAGGGGTGTCCCTTAGCTCTCCTTCCTCAAGCCCATTTGTCAACTTCCACACTCTCTGGCAGCACCTATTTTTATGCCAGCAATATTACAGCTTTCTCACATCAGCTTCTCTTCATTAACTCTCACTTAAATGTGGCTGTATTATCCTAGGAAGCTTCCCACCCCAGAATTATTTTGGAATGGCATAATTTCAAGTCTGCTGGCCTGGAAAATGTCACAAGAATGGAAAGTTATCACCCATGTTACTTTCTTGAACATAAGTTTTTGCTTCACTGCGCTTGTGTGATTAGCGTTAGTGCAACTGTCTATTTGTGGCATGTCTTTACTAAATAACTCTTTAAATACAATTCCACTGTGTAAATAGCTTAATATAGTTAATAAGAAGAAAATAAACATACAGTTATATTATAAAAACATATGTGCTTTATTATTGGTGGGATCCAAATGTCCTCAGACTTCATTAACCTGAGATACAAATAAGGTCACACCACAAATGGCCACGTTTCCTGGTCAACAGCCCCTCCTGCTAACTGGAGCACCTTAGCCCTTCTGGATCTTCTTCCCTACCTCTCCCTGGTTATTCCTGAGCATCTCCACAGTATTTCATGTATATTTCTGGATAGTCCACTTGTCTCTCATTTTCTTTGACTGTAGCTTCCTTCTTGAGGACATAGATTTCCCAAAGAAGGATGTTAATGGTGCTATAGATGCGTCCATGACCAACTTCACTGCTCCTGGGAGCACTTCCAGTGAATCTCAACACTACAAATACCTCAAGATGTCAAAAAGTGCTCTGCCCCCTTAGCCTGCACAGTGATTACACTAGGTTCTACTCCTTGGAGAGCATATATTTACATGAAATCTCACAGGAATAAGAATGATTTTATTTTGGTTTCTCTTGCGGTACCTAAGGCATCTTACACTGCATACACATATTCAACCATATACACAGGTTCTGCTGTAGTTGACACCCCAGCTCTGTCACTAAGATTCTGAAGCAACATTCATGATGCCTTGTATTTTTACAACATCTCTTGAGAAAACATCTCCTCCAGCTCAATGTGGTTTTTTTTTTCCTTAGTAGACTTTGGGGCTGGCTGGAGTAAAGGTACATCATTCTTCGATTTTGTATTTCAAGAGTCTTGGGCTCAGGCATGCACACACAGTGCATGAACACAACTCTTCGCTCAGCTCTCCAAACAAAGATACACATCTTCCTCTAACCTCCTATTCCCTGCATTCAAATCAACTTTTAGTAGCCTGGGAGGTTTCTAGCCCATCATTGCATTAGAGCAATCATGAATTGGTTTTATTTTTTGGCATCCCACAATGCTTGTTTTAAAAAATGGCTTCCTAGATAAGAGTATGAGAAATATCTTACACGTGTGATAACGTATGATGTTTAAATAGGATGTTTTATCCAATGCTGTATGATACATTCTGGAATAGATTTGAGCAGAAATAATTTATTTTGCCTGGTAGTGCTGTCTTAGATCCAGAAAGCACAAATGTGTTTGTTTCTGAAGTGTAAAGCTCAGAAGAGAGCATAAGCCCACTGTAATGAGCTTTATGTACTTATTTTGATAATTTATATGTGATATTGGTACATTTCTGTGTATTAGAGAGTGAGGATGAAGAGGACATCAGATTTTCAGGTTTATCAAAATTCCCAAGGTCGGTGATGGGGTTCTAAGATCGAACTTAGGAGAAAAGAGAGAAGTCTTTGTCAGTTTGGATTGTCTTAGGGTTTATTGGGAATATGAGTACTCTTGATTCTGGAACAGTGTTTCACTCACATTAAAGTAAATATTGAAAAATAACTGCTTTTTCCTTACCACATGCCATAGAATTCCAGTGGTCGTTTCCTTCTTCTTATATGATCTTTCCAAGCATTTGACACGTTTAACCTCATACTTCCCATTTGTGAAACACTTTATTCTCTTGGTCTCTCTCCTACCACACTGGACACTCCCTTTCAGTCTCTTTGCTGCCTGCTCTTTTTTGTTTTTTGGTCTAACTCTCAACATTGAGGACCCAGGGCTCTGTCCTTGACCTATTCTCTTTTACCTCTATACTCCATAGATGATTTCATCTGCTCCCAAGGCTTGAAATGCCATCAGGGTTCCAGTGATTCCCCAATCCATAGCTCTAGTCCCAACCTCTGCAGGCTCATAAATCCAATTTCATTTGGAGGTGGAATCTCAAACTGAACATATCTCAGTTAGAAACGTTATTTTCCTTTTTCAGACTTGCTCCTATTCTAGTCCTCTCCATCTATCCATGTCCTCATGCTGAACACCTGGACATTGTTTTAGTTTCTTTATCTATCACCAGCCCTAACCTAATACTTAATCCATCCTCAGTTTCCACGAATGAATCTGTTCTTTGATTTCCATGCCTAGATCTGATTTCCACTAAACTCTAGCCCTGGTCACCATCATCTGTTCCATAGCAGCTGATTCCTGCCTGTTCTTTCTGCTTCTGTTTTTGCTCCCCTATTATCCATTTTCCATCAGCATCCAGTCTTTTATTTTTAAATTGAAATTAGATAATGTCACTCTCATCCTTAACAGTCTATCATGTTTAGAATAAAATCTCAACTTCTTACCATGGCTTGCCAGACCCTACCAGGTCTGCCTCCTGTCCTGGCCATGACTGCTGTCTGCTCCAGCCTCCCAGCTCTCCTTTTGTTCCTGGAATATACTAAGCTTTTTTCCATCTAGCCAGTGCCATCTCGCCGGTTGTTCTTCAGGCCCCAATTACTCTTCACATGAGCTTCACATGTCTCTTTCTTTCTTATCATTTGAATCTCAGCTTAAATGTAGCCTCCTAAGAGAAGCCTTCCCTCCTAACCCCGCATAAATTAGTTACAGAGTCACTCTGTATCATGTTAACATATTTTAATTCTCTGCATAACATGTACTATTCAGACCTTCTTTATTTATATGTTGATTATAAGTTCCATAATATCAGTAAGCTTGTCTGTCCTGTTTATGGCTATATCCCAAGTGCCCAGAATGGTTCCTGGCATTATGGACACACAAGAAATATTTATTCGAATGACCCATTTTCATTTATGATTTTATCTACACAATCACATATATTTTCTAGAGAAATATATATGTATACATTATATATATATATTATGCTTTTTTAAATACAGTAGGAATTATTTTCAGTAATCACTTCATAAAGAATGCCTTTCTTTTTGGTAGTATTTTTCAGGACAATGAATGTTGATTATGAGCAGAGCTGTTTGTATTCTTATAGACATTTGGAGTTTCTTATTTTGTGTTAGAAACAAAGACCATGACCAAGGTTAAGTGTGTGGGCTGTGTAAGACCCTGCAACCTTTTCCAGGAGCTCTGGTTTCCCATTTCACTCCTGTTAGGACTAACTTTATTTCTTCCCTAAGTTTGTGAGTTGTCATCCCTAAAGATTTTCTCCTCCAGTCCCTTGTCCCAGTCTCCCCAGATGTGCTCAGTTGACACATGTGGAAGCAGCTCCCCCATCATTTGGGAGGTGCCAATTTACTTCTGTGAGAGACGGGCTGGTTTTCACATTACACTGGCAACTATACTAGACTTTAAAAAAAAAACAACTGTGTGGTTGCCAGCTGACCTGCTTTAAACCAAGCAGCTGCTGCTCAAAGTCAGGGGGAGTTTTTGTTACTGTCCAGTCACTCAGTTGTGTCTGACTCTTTGTGACCCCATGGATTGCAGCACACCAGGCTTCCCTGTCCTTCACCATCTCCCGGAGCTTGCTCAAACTCATGGCTATCGAACCAGTGATGCCATGCAACCATCTCGTCCTCTGTTGTCCCCCTCTCTTCCTGTCTTCAGTCTTTCCCAGCATCAGGGTCTTTTCTAATGAGTCAGCTCTTCGCATCAGCTGGCCAAAGTATTGGAGCTTCAGCTTCAGCATCAGTCCTTCCAATGAATATTTAGGATTGATTTCCTTTAGGATTGACTGGTTGGATCTCCTTGAAGTCCAAGGGACTCTCAAGAGTCTTCTCCAACACCACAGTTCAAAGAGTCAGGGGTAAGGTTTGTAAATCCTTGGGCATTGCAAGTTGCTCTACGCCCACCTTTGTTTGAGAATACCAAATGTCCAGGTTACAAACAATGTAAATTGCTTCCACTTCTGAGGGAACCACAGCGGAAGATGTTCTGTGCTGGCTAGTTTAAGCCAAAGGTCAGACCAGACAGATGTGTGTGTGTGTGCATCAAAAGTTGTACAAATCTAGTTATTCTCCTGTTTCTTAGCAATTGCTCACCAGGCTAAAATTATATTTTTTGTGAGAAACTCCTGTCTTTCCCAGGTTATTTTTGAAGGAAGACAGTGTGAAGGTAAACAGGAGTCCTTTTTGTATGTGGAATTTGGTGTTGAGTGGCAAATTTTTGTTGGTGAGGGAGAGAAGAGGCCCGTGACACAGTTCCATACACACATGGCTACACACACACACACACACACACACACACACACAGAGCCGTCTCACATGGGGTGACTGTAACTATGGATTTAGATATCTTTATTTCTGTCTTCGTGAAATAAACTCTAAAAACCATGGAATAAACTCCATTTATTTTTGCTCTTTTTACCTCCTCACCTGTATGCTGCACAGTAATTTAGCTCTCCAGGACAGCTTTTAAGATTCTAATCTTGTTCCTGTCCAGCACTTTTCTCACAGCAGTAAGGAAAGGATTGGCATTCCTCCACTATTGTATATAAAGGAGAATCCATTCTTGGAAATAAGAGCATTGTTTATGTTGAAATTCCCTTAGCTTAGCTGAACCTTCGATTATATCGCCCATTCAGATAACCAGATTTTTACCCCCTGTGGTCTGTTTCCATTCTCTGAGAATTGTCAACAATTTATTTCTGCTCTGGTGATTATTTTTGTGAGTGAGAGAAAAAGAGACATCTGGGAAGATTTTGATAACTGAGTCATGTATATAAAACTCTAAGCACACTTTCAAAAGATACCATGTGAGAAAATATAGCTTTTGCTAAAAAATAGTAAATTGAACTTAGTTACTGCTGAGGTGGCGTTTGTAAGCCATGACTATTTATATGAATCACACTGTTAACTTGATCCCAGATATCATGGCAAACATCTTTACTTGTAGTTCATAAATCTGGAGGATATTATTATTTGGAAAAAATCCAATATGATTTTTATAATTTTTAATGGACCCCAAATGCAAACTAAGTAATTATATTATTTTAATAGATGTTTTGAAAAATAGACTGAATAGACCCAAAAGTGCTATGGCAATTTTATGCAACATAATACCGACACCATAAACCCCCATCACAAACTAAGATTTGTCATTTAGTTCTGTGAAATTTTGTTTCCCCTACATATTTACTCTGTTTATTGGACACTTTCATCCAGAAGCAATAGAAAGTTGGCAAAGACATGTGATGGTCAGCATATCTTGTTTAATGGGAAACATTTCTGATTATGCATTCAGAAATTGGGAAAATATTGCTTCGTATGCTGTCATTCCCATTGCTAACTATTTACAAATACCAGAGAATATTCAAGGCAAAGGCAATTTTTTATTGTGTTAAGTTCCATGCTTATGGCTTTGTGTACAAAATGCACATAAAAAACATTTTCTTATCTATTCCTGTTATATTAGAGAAGTTCATGCCCCGCTCTTAGCATTTTCCAACACAGCTGTAGAGTAGTTTAAAGCCTATTTTTTAAATAAGTGATGCTCAATTTGTCTTTGATGATCCGGATGATTCAGGTGAGATGGGAGCACGGTCGGGCCCTTATTTGCATAAAAATTAATCACAGAAAAATGTAAATTGATAAAATTTTGCCTGGCTTTTTCCCCCTATTTGAGAACCCGTGGATGGCTCCCAGAAGCAATCATCTCAGTATGGGGCCGCACTGGATGCTGTACAAATGATCACATTTGTGTTGAATACTCACTCATTTAAATGTCAGCACTGATGGGGCGGTACATCAGTAGGAAAAAATGAAAAATAAATACACAGCAGCTGAAGACTATCAAATCCGTGGGCACTCTTTAGAGATATATGATCTAATGTGAAAAAATTGCAGATTAATTATCCTTTTTGCAAAATGGTAATTGTTTTACTATCACACCAGAAAAAAATCTGCAATTTATTTGGAATCAAACAAAAAACAGTAATGTTAAAATCGTCATTACATCATTGTGTTTATTAGAAGCCTGCAATTAATTCCTAAGGCTCCTCAGGTCTTTAAAGCTGCATAAAGTGAAACAAAAGAATGTTGCTATTAATTTTTAGACAAATGCTTCTCTTTCAAATCAGCCTGATTTGTGCAAAAAAAAGAGGTAATGTTACGAAGTTTGCTGGATATTGTGTATTAACTTCATTTCATTGTGCTGCTGACACTTCGGATAATATCTTCACAGATCCTGTTAAAGTTGTAATGTTAAAATGTGAAGGTTTTTTCCCCCAGTGACGTGTAACATCAGCTTACCGTGGAAGAAGTTGTGGAGTATATTCTTAACAAAAGATGCTTTAAGAAAAACAACCGAACAACAGAAAAAGTACTAATAATGGGAGAAATAGAAACTATTTGTGAGGTTCCCTCAAACAGAAATACTTTGGGCCATCTTGAGTCACCATTCACATTCATGAGTTTTCACACATGTAAGTTATGTGTATATTTGAGATTAAGAATTTATATTTAGCTATTTTAAGGAAAACAATAAAACCTTAAAATTTCCTTAAACAAAAACAGGCATACATGGTGTCATTTTCCCTCCAAGAAACGGGTAGAAGGCATTATTAATATTTTTATAGTTTATACAATCCATTTAACTTTGTTTCTGGGTAGGTCTCCTTGGTACTTTGGACTTTTCAGTATACAGTTTACCTGAAGCTTTCTAGCACAGATGGGTATTAGGTTCTTTCTTATTTTTCTATACCTTTATCATAGATTTAAATGATTGAAACGTTGACTACATCGTTATCACCCAGGGAAGACAAAGTTAAAACATAGCCTTTCTACCTGCTGACCTATGAAACTCCCATTGAGTTAACATTACATTAGCCAAAGTCGACTGTGGCAACACACTAAAAATATTTTGAGATGGTTGAATCTGTTATTACTAGAGCTGCTTTGAAGTTAGCCTAGAGAATAGCCTTTAAAATTTAAACTGACCAACACTTAGAGACCATGCCTGTTTTAGAAATCAAATATGATCTGTCGTACACTAAGAATAGCTAATACTGTGGGTCACATGTAATTTATGTCATTTAATAGTAACATAACATTTAACTCTGGACATCAGCCTTTCCAGTGCTGGCTATGAGTTGGACACTGTTCTGTTCCTTTGCAGATAATGATGTGTTTAATTTCTATAATAACCCTCTGAAATAGGTGTCTTGTTATCCCAAGAGTAACATGTCCACGGTCACCCAGCTAGTCTGAGGTGAAGCCAAGATTAATCCAAGTGGTCTGGCATCAGATTGCTTGTTCTCGCAAGCTGCTCTGCTGACAAATGTCTAGTGAGCACCTCTAGGTACCAGGTCTGCTGCCAGGTGGTCTTGGCAAGAGAAAGTGCTTTCTTTTATAACTTTAGAACTTTCTTTTTATAATTGAAGCTGGAATATATTTTGATATCAAAATGTGTAAAGTGACACATTTAAAATTTTTATTTGGTTGAAAAAGTTTATCTTAAAAAGTTACATTTATGTCATCATTAGACTCAATCTTTTCAGTCACTGGAAGATCATGAGATGTAAACAGTATTTTTCTGAACAACATTGTTACTGCTGAGATGAATCATTAAAAGCACTAAAAGAGATCCCTGTCCAGTTTGACAGACTTGGCTTTGTCAGAATCTCTGGGAAACCTGTGTGCCTCCATTCATTTCTCTTTCCCTGGTATAGTTCACTGGTTCATGGTGGGGCAATTTTTCACTCATTTACCCATCTACGCAATTATCCATCCATCCATCCATCCATCCATCCATCCATTTATTAAACTCAACCTCCTCTTAAATTTACAGGTTTCTGGGATAAAAACAGCCCTTTTATCCCATATTAAAATAGAGAATCCCTGCCCATGGCCTACTCATCCTCTCTTCACAGCCCCAGCTATATCTAACACTTAATGGCACACAAAATGAATAGGTAGGTACCCCAACTCCCATTTCCAGTGTCTGCTCCACCCTAAGCAGAACAGTCCCTTGGCCACCTTTCAATAATAGGGACTGCATGCCAGCAGGAGGTTTGCAATCAGGCTAGATTTGGGTTGGAGACTGTTCCAGTCCCTAGAAGCAAGTTTGGGACTATTTGGCCAGGGAACGCTGAGGTCTCAGAGAATTGCCTGGAAGTGTACTAGGGGGCAGCACATGGACTCCAGGTGGACACCTCCCCTTGCCCACTAAGTGAAGTAAGACGAGGACAAAAGTGAGGGCTGGGGCGGGGCCGCTTGTTGCCCAGGTCTCCAGTTGGTGCTACATTCTACAACTGTTTATTCAGTACAGGCTCTGCGCTAGATGCTGTTCTAGGTACTGGGGATGCTCTGTAACAAAACAGACAAAATCCCCATGAAGTTTACAGTCTAGTAGAAATAGATACCTTTTCTTGTACACTGAATTGTATGCTGCTCACAGTATCAGCACTGTAACATAGGATTGTTCACATGTGTGTTTATTAAGAGTTTCCTCTGTATAATTCTCCGCATTAGAAGAAAAATATAGAAGGCCATTTTTCAAGAGGTTCAAAGACTGTGGGAAGTCCCTATTGCTTCTTGTCTCTCCGAGAAAACTCATTGTTTTCTTTGAAAGAACAGAGAGAGGGCCATCTTGCACCCTGATTTTAACAGTTCATTCAACAAACACCTTCTTTATGACAGTAACACTTGAACTGAATTATTCGAACCATTGCACAGACTTTGTGGACAGTCAAAGCTGTTTACATCTAAAGGTCTGTTTTCCCATGTGGACTGAGTGATTCACTGAGCCACAGGGCTCTGATTTTACTACAAACCCTTCTTATAACCAGGTGGGTAAGTCTTACTGGATCTCATTTCCTTCTTTGAGAAATGACAGATTAGATGAAGTAGCCCACAAATTCTTCTCTGATCCAAGAAAAGAATCACGTGGTGGCTGCTAGTTTTACTTGCTTTGTAGCCTCATCTTTTCAGTCTCTGCTTCCCTGGTCTTCTTCTTCTCTTCTGTAGGGTTGAGTTTCTCCCTGCCTCTCTTGTATAATGATGCATGATTACGTATAGAACCTACTCAGATAATTCAGGATAATCTCCTGTGTCAAGATCCTTAACTTAATCACACCTGCAAAGTCTGTTTTTGCCTTGTATAGTAACATTCACAGGTTCCAGGGAGCAAGGACATGGATATCTATTGAGGGTCCATTTTACAGCCTACTACAGATCATAAAGTTCTGACTTGGTTTTACAAACCCTGCAATGTTTATTTAAGCATAAAGAAATTAATTGGTAATAATGGAATTTCAGGACCTAGTTTTGAGAAATAATATTTAATAGGGGGCTATTCTATTATCTACCAAATTGTATTATGCAAATTATCTCTTACTCTACCCACATTTAAGAGGAATCTTGAGTATTACTTATATTCTCTCACTTCAGATTTAAGAATTCAAGAATTTTGGCATCAATTGATGGGGAACCCAGATTCACTAGATAATTTTAAATATAGTCCAGACTAGCTCACCCATTCATTCCTGTATTCAGTAAGTGGACAGAGCATGCCCTAAGGGCTAGGGAGAATCAGTGACTCTGTTTAGTTCTCTGAAACACCTTGTATAAACCCCCATGACTGCCCCCATCACCGATGTCACTGTTATTTGTTTCACTGGTTTATTTTCTCACCAAACTAGGATTCCTCATGGACAGAAACTGTCTCAGTTCCTTGGGTCCCTGGCACCCAGCTGCACAGATGTTGAAAACATGTCAGATGGTGCTTCCCAAGACCAACTTTAGACAAAGAATCCTTATTGCTTGATTACATTTGGGGACTTCCTATGAATACTTTTTATTTTCCCAGTGCTTTTACAACTCATCACTTCTTTTTCTCAGATAACTGCTCTTTTTCTTTGCTTTTGGAGCCTCTGCTGTGTTCTTCTTTCCCTCTCAATTGCTTGCTCTTTTTTCTCATCTGTATCCTAGGACATTTGTTTGATGCAGAACTAAAATATGGCTCATAATTGTCAATCTGAAGACCTTAAAATCTGTTTGGGAAAATATTCCTGACGAGGAAATGGTTACAAAAATCTACCACTCACTTTCTCATGATTGTCGCCATCTTGGGACCGTTTCTGAATAGTGATACAGTAATAACTAAAGTCCACACATGATTCCCTGGGAACCCCCACAGCACTACCTTAGATCAGGCAAGTGGGGTCTATCTTCTTAATGTCAATATTCCTGAAGAGCTACCTGTCACTGTCTCTAAGAGCATTTCTCTTAGAAGTCTTAAAAGATGACCACTGGGCAAACCAATATGTATCGATCCACAATTGATACAGAAGCTTTGTTACATATGAATTGGTGAAATGGCAATGAGAATTAGGAAAGAGATGAGCTATCAATAGTGATGGCAACCTATGAAAAGTTCCTCAGAGGTAAATAGCAGAGAAAGTGGTAAAAAGTTCGGAGGAAGCACAGGAAAACGTAAAAGACTGGAGCCATGGAAATGACCAAGACTATCTTAGAAAACATGTAGGCTAAGCTGCTCTGACAGGTACTCCAAAACTTTTAGGCTTATACAGAAGTTCATTTTTTTCTGCATTAAACTGACTGTGCCCGCTCTTGCTATCTCCCAGTCAGTGGAATGGAGAAAAGGGGCCAGGGGAGCACTGGTCCAGTTGTTTTAGAGGTGAAGTCTGAGTGCTATGCATCATGTCCATGCACAGCCCACTTGGCTGCTACACCTAAGTTCAAAGAAATTTTGTCTTTATCTGGGTAGCCATGTGTCCATCTGGAAATCTATTATTTCTAAAGGAAGGGAGAATTGATTTGGAGGATAACTATTCCTTCTTGATATGAATAAATAAGGCAATCAAGAGCCTTAAATGGTGAAGCACTTTGCTTTAAGCCAAAGAGTTGGCTCAACCTGACTGAGACTGGGAAATGAAGAGCTGTAACATGAAGCACTCTCCTCTAACTGGAACTCTGTGTGTTTAAAAATCATGTTTATTGGAGCTATTATGTAACACCAAATAATTATATTGTTTTTCCATCTCTTGAAATGGCATCTTTCTTCCTCCCTCTCATTATCCCAAACTCTTTATTCTCCATGTATACAAAATTCATGAATGCTTGGCAAGGATTCTTCCCCCACCCTGACAGTTTCTTTCTGTAATGGGAAGCTCATATTATTTTCTTTCCATTAGATATACCTGTTATAACTCTTATTGAAAGTGCTATTTTTTTCCATTCCATATTGTATTGTTTTCAAAAACTTTCCCAGGTATGTAATTTTTGCTTCTTCCTAAAATGCTGTAATTTTCCTGAGGGCAGAAGCCCTTTCTTTCGTGTTCCCTGTAGTGCCTAGCATAGTGCAGGGGAGAGAGAGCAGGTGCTCCATAAACAGTTATTACCTTGTTTTATTTGCACAAAAGTTGACACAGTAACTTCAGGCAGTGGTTACCCCAAAGATCTCAGGTACCAAAGTGAGTCTGTGAGGCCCAAATAGGTAAACAAATTGAAGAACTCAAAGATCACATAGGACAGGCAAGTATTCTAAAGGAACAGTGGGTTTTTTGTTTGTTTACAAATCGTGTACTTGATGGCGATTTTACTGTACCTGCAAAGAGAGCTTTACTTTTACACAACTCTGAAACTCTCTGACTATGGGAGATAATGATAGGTTTTTAGTACTGAATATAGATTACTTCTATGTATCCAGAATCTAAATAACCAGGAAGCTCAGCCAACTAGAAAAGCAAAACAAAATAGAGCAGGTCAAAGACTTTATGTTGGGGAAAAAAAAAAAACTTGCAAGGAGATGTCAGGTGTGACTTTTTATCCAGCTGTATATCACTTTATTTTTCTAAACTAAATGTATACATATTCCTGGCAATTACCATTAATGTACTTTAGGTTTCCATGGTGTTTTAACAGCTGATGTTTTTAAGAACAACTTTGAAAGGTGCTAAAAAACCCAATTGATAATTTTATATTGAGATGAATATAATATACAATTATGGAAATTATTATGAAATATGTATTCTTTTCAGGGTAATTGTTTGAACAATTTCTTACTCTTAAAAATTTCCAGTTATGCAAGATGGAAGCATGATCATTGAGTTCCTCCACTTAGCCTTTAGTTGCCATTAAAACTCAGTCTCTGTTTTAAGTACTTTGCTAGTTATCAAAATAATGTAAAGTGATTGAACAAATGGGTATATGTAAAACAGAAGAACAGATTCCATGTGTATTCATTAGTTTCTACAAAATATTCCAGAAACAAAATGAGTAGAATAATGTCTAATATGCAGAAATTACTTGATCTTTGAACATTTTGGCTTGTAAATTAGTGTACTATCAGTCTTCAGTGCCTTGTTTGTATTAGTGTAAAGTTATTTAAAATTTAAATCTTAAAAACAATTTGCTTAAACTATTAAATTTAAACTATTCCATGTAAATTGCAAAATAAATATCTATAGTATCGATACAGTGGTACTGGTAAAAACCTAAAGACTAAGAACTGACGGATTCAGATTTCAGTTATGTATCTAATCTTTGAACCCTTATACAATGTTTAAGAAGAGCTGTGTGTGCGGTTCCTGATTTTGAATGATTTCTTCTCTGTCCAGAGGACTAGAATCTTAGAAAGCTTCAAACAGTTCAAATCTATGGAAATGTATTGGGCTATTATTAAACCCCATCTAAATAGGTACTTATTATTGTTATTCTTGCCATTTTTACAATCTGCCCTTTTTTTCTCTTGTCCTTTTCTCTTTTTTCAGAGATGGGGTAACTAATGTTGGTCTTATACACTGATTTCTATCAAGATCCACGTATGAAGCATACAATTGTTTTGTATAAATAATGTGCTTTCACTGTTCTGAGGAACCATGCAGTTTTAAATTAATTATAGATGAATTCTAAGTGGTCTAATCTTGTGACTTAGATAAACTTAAAAACTGAAAAATGACCAGTTAACTAAGTAAACAGGAGCTGTGTAAAGCAAAGACTTAGAAGAGTTAGAACAGTTGTATGATGTGCGTCTGATCCTTTTTACATGCCTGTCTGTGGGAGACTGCTGATTTAAGTTGGAGTTTGGCAGAGTATTTATAATTTAGATCCAAATTATATATTGTATCATGTTTTATTACTGTGTTCATTACATTGTTGGAACCAATATAACTGTGTCCTGATAGCACATGAAAAAAATATTTCTCTTCAACTAGGACACATTTAGGTTTCTTTTTATTCTACTATTGATTTCTAAAAGTTGAAAACAATACCTTTCTGTCAGAGTGCATGCAGTCCTGCACAGTATCTCAGAGCCTGCCACAAGACTGAAATTCAAGGCACTAGACTCCAAAAACATTATCTAAAGTGTTTTTTGCTTCCCATTTCCTTATAGGATTAATTGAATAGAGCATTCTGGAGGAGCCATGAGCCTGTTAATCAGACAAATTGATACGATCAATTCTGGACTTAGTTTTTGAGAGGAGAAGTATCTGTCAACTAAAATGCTGAGGAATGATCCTGGGTTTCTTTTATCTTTTAGATTGTATGAATCCAGGAAAATATTTTAACTTTGGTCATACTTCTGTCCATGGAGGTAGATACTTGTGAAATATCATAAATAGAATTGTACTTTTAATGAAAAGGCAGTATACTAATAAAGATAGTATTTTAAATAAACAAAATTGCTTTTGAACTTTATTTGGTTACCTTGTAGCATGTGTACGTGTGTGTGTGTGTGCGTGTGTGTGTGTGTGTGTGTGTGTGTGTGTGTGTGTGTGTGTATGTATGAGATCAAGTAAGTCCTTTCAAAACATGAGATGCTTTATTTTATATAATGTTTAAATAATAAAAATTGTTTAGGAATACCCTCTTTTATACTGAAGAGAAGAATGGAAAATATTAAATAAAAATAAGTTCTCAGAAAGGCAAGAAAAAGGCTGCCTGCAAACATTGCACGAATCACTGTCTCCACCTAGTGCTGACTTCCAGGAATTAAGATTCCAGAGTCCTTAATGATGCTGTAAAGTTCTAATTTATGTTATGCACATGTACAGTCATTATAGTGTGGCCAGCTAGTGCCATTACAGTTAAGGATCTGTCAGCTCTTCATTTATAAGACATAATATTAAGAGGTCTATTGCTTTTGCATAAAAGCTCATACTGTGCTGGAACTCTGCAGTAGAATGGCCTTTGCTCCATGTTAATGTTTATTAACAATGTAAGCTGAACTTGACCAGCTCTTTTTAAAGGCACCCTGATAGGCTGAAGTTATATAGACACTGCAATCCAAAGGATGAAGCTTTTCATCAACAACCTGTCCTTTATGTGTTAGTCGCTCAGTCGTGTCCGACTCTTTGCGACCCCAAGGACTGTAGCCCAGCAGGCTTCTCTGTCCATGGGATTCTCTAGGCAAGATTACTGGAGCGGATTGCTGTTCCCTTCTCTAGAGGATCTTCCTGACCCAGGAATTGAACCCTAGTTTCCTGCATTGCAGGCAGATTCTTTACCACTTGAGGTACAGGGAATAGTAGTTGCCCTACATGCATCAGACCAATGGCATCTAAAAACTCAATTGATGCAACAGATCTTGGATTTTCATAGGCTGTATTTCCCACCCTCTGACACCCAAGAAAGTGTGAAAAGTGAAAATATTAGTCACTCAGTCATGTTTGACTCTTTATGACCCCATGGACTATGGCCCGCCAGACTCCTCTGTCCATGGAATTCTCCAGACAAAATACTGGAGTGGGTAGTGGGTAGCCATTCCCTTCTTCAGGGGACCTTTCCAATCCAGGGATCAAACCCAGGTGTCCTGCATTGCAGGCAGATTCTTTACCATCTGAGCCACCAAGGAAGTCCTTGGAACTCAAGAGGAGACTAACACTTTTGGCTACTAATGGGAGAAAAGAAAGAGAATATGGTTTCATGGAAGTCAAATGAAGTCAGGTCAAGTCAGAGAAAGTGTTCTGAAAAGGAGGGAAGGTCACTTTCTCTGACTTGACCTGTATGTTGGACACTGCTGTTAGTTCACTTACGTTTTGAGAAATGATCTTGGGCTTTGGTGATGTTAAAATACTGATGCGGCATTTTCAGTGGAGTTTCAAAGACGAGAATCTATTTGGAATTGGCTTAAGAGAAAAAGAGAGGAGAAGAATAGATGAGGGACTTCCCTGGTGGTCCCATGATTAAGACTCACACTTCCAATGCAGGGGATGGGGGTTCACTCCCTGGTCAGGGATCTAAGATCCCACGTGTGGCATGTCACAGACAGGAAATAAAAATAAGAATAATAAATTTAAAAAAAAGAAAAAGAGATGAGAGCATTTTAGGGAATTTGCTGTACAGGACCACAAAGAAATAAGGCAACACCTGGAAGTGTTTTCTTTTTTTAAAAAAAGTGTTTTTTTTTTAAGTGTTTTTTTTTTAGGAAAGATATCAAGCTATCAGATATTATGCAGATGGAATGACAAGAAAGGAAGGAAAATTAATAGTTCAGGGTGGGAACAAAGTCCTAGATGAGAGAAGATAAGGATCTAGACACAAACAGAAGTGTTGGTCTTAGATTGGACCACACAACTCTACTGTAAAAGGAGGTCAGGTTCTTAGGTGGGAAAGAGGAAGTCTTTCCTGCCACCACCACCCCTCAGTATCCAGGCACCCAAAACTCCCAACAAGCTTAAACAGGAAAGCCAGTTCCTTGAACATGGGTTTGGACACTGCAGATGCTTCTGAGGAGGCTGGGTGAGCTCAGAAAATTTTTAGGTTCAGATGACCTTCATGTGTGCTAGAAAATTATGTATGATGGGCTGCTCCTTATTGTCCTTCATTAATCAGTGACTTATCATATTAGTAAATGTCCATCATTTCATTTCTAGGCTATTACTTAACTATAGTGATTATTCTCTTGCCATAGTGTTAAATTTTATTGGCTAATATTGAATTAGAAATTTCACATCTTTGATTTTAAGTAAAATTGTTGATTTATTTCTTAAATTACCAGTGACTGACTTTATTATGAAACCTATCTCACATTCATGGAATGAGATAGCTAGTTTTCTATATCTTTATGGTTTAGAATGTTTCATATAGTATGAAAATGATATGAAATGCCCTGTGAAGTTATATGAGTAAGAGCATATTTTCTATTTCAGTTCTTTGAGGGTTTAAAAAAATATTTCATACGTTTTGCATTTATTAACATATACATGCATAACATACAATTTTCTCGGTGCTGAATATTTAGCTTGATTTTTCTATCTGCTTTGTATATTTTTTTAATCTGAATTTACTTGCATGAGATTTTCTATTTTAATTTTTATTTTTAAAAAAATTTCTTTAAAATTCTACTCAGTTCAGTTCAGTTGCTCAGTCGTGTCCGACTCTTTGAGACCCCATGGACTGCAGCCTACTGCAGCCAGGCTTACTATTCTATTTTCTTATTATTTATTTATATTTGAATCTTTGCTACTTTCTTTCATCTCTTTTCCATTGGATACATTTAAAATAAATTATTGAGTGAAGGTTTTTTTAATTTCTCTTCTCTATTTAGCCCTTAATACATAAGCATTTAACACTATAAATTTATCTTTGAATATAATTCTAAATGTATTCTTCAAGTCTTTGTGATTATTATTTCATTGCTTCTAAATAGGTATTAATTGTGTTATATTTTCCTCCATCTGTCTGGGATAATATTAATAGTATTTTGGGACAGAGAATGTGTTTTTAAAATTATCTTGTGGTTGAAATTGTAAAATTTAAGCTTTCATTTATATCTAATTTTATTCTGTCATTTGCCACAAAGTATAGCTTGTTCAGTTCTCATTTCAAAACATTATTGAAGTTTGCTTTGTTAGTGTGTGGAAATATTACAAATGTTGCAAGAATTATTGAGAAAGACATATTTCCTGTTAAAAGACTAAAATGTCTATAAGTAAGTGGTCATGGTTACATTCACTAGTTTTAGCAGTCAGATATCTTATCCTTATTTGTTATTTAAAACAGTTTACCTAGTAGTTCATAATCTGTTGGTGATGTAATGACATCTCCCACACTGATCACATCTATGTTGGTTTTTCTTTGAATGTCTAGAAAGTTTTGTTTGAATTTTTTCTGTTAGCATGTTATTTATGTCATTGTTATCATAAATTGACTATTATTCTACTTTGCCTTTTGCCTCAAATTTCACTGTTGATTATAACATTGCCAATTTTTCCTGAGTTTTAAAAATGTATTCTTTCATTAAAAATTACTTTTATTTACGTGTCTTGTTGGGGCTTCCCAAGTGGTGCTAGTGGTCAAGAACCTGCCTGCTAATGCAGGAGATATGGGAGATGCGGGTTCAATCCCTGGATTGGAAAGGTCCCCTGGAGGAGGAAATGGTAATCTGCTCCAGTATTCTTGCCTGGAAAATTCCACGGACAGAGGAGTCTGGCGGGCTACAGTCCATGGGGCTGCAAAGAGTTGGGCATGACTGAGTGACGGAGCACACATCACTTGTACACAGTAAATTATCAGACTTTTTTTAATTCACACTGAGTTTTTGCCTACCTAATAAGAAGTACTCAATGATTATTTTATAGTGATATTTAATCTTGCTAAATTCTTTGTCTTTTGGTTTAGGTGGGCCATAAAGCATGAAGGGACCAGTAAGCCAGCCCAATGGAAACATTCCAGAGTTGAAAATCCTCTCTGGAATAAGCTTACCTACATGTGGCCAGTCCTTCCCAGTGGTCAACTTAATGAGGTACTGTTTAGCACAAGGACATTGTTGTTGAGACTTCTTTTAAGGTTCAGTATGTGATCAATGTGTGTGAAAATGTCCGTGCAGTTTTTGATTTATAGTTGCTAGATGCAAGTGATCAATTGATTCTGTCATTCCATCAATTAATTAGAAAGAAGTATTTAAATCATCAATTATGGGATGGATATGGAATTTATTTCTTCTTGTAGTCTGTCAAGTTTTGTTTTATGTATTTTGAAATTTGGTTCTAGACACACAAATGTTCAGAAATATTTTATCATCCAGATGAATTAAAACTCCTGACATGTAGACCCTCTCTAGCTCTAGTAAACTTTTCAATTATCCAACACTAATAGAAATATCTTTTTTTGTTGTTGTTGTTGCTATTTGCCTTGTATATCTTTTTATCCTTTTACTTTTCATATTTGTACATTCTTCTATTTTAGGGTGGCTCTCTAGTAATCAGCATACAGTTAAGTTTAAAAAACAATTTTAACAACCTTTATCTCTAAACTAAGGGTTTTAGTATTTTCTATTTATTTTAATGACATATATTTAGATTAGTTTGTACCTTTTCTCTGTTTCATTTTTCTCCAATGTTACATCTTAGTCCTTCCAACTGGAATAACTTTCCTTTGCCTAATATATGCCCTTCTTTTAGTCATTGGTATCAAACAGTTTTTACTTATCTTAGTTTAATTAAAAATTTATTTTTATATTTTCTTTTATGAAGCAAATTTATTTTTCTTTCAAATTATTAATTTTCTCTTCATCTTTATCTAACGTGCTGAAAGTTCAAGTGTGGGTCAGCCCGTGCTGTGAATTCTCAATGAAGATTTTTTTCTTCCACCCAGAGAAAATATTTGAGATGGTGTGTTTTATTTGCAACCACCTGAGAGTCATTCTCTCTGGTCTGCCTTTTCAATGAAATTTATCCTTTTGTGATTCCTATTTTATGAGAGGAGTTCTCCTGTTAGACTTCCCAGGCCTGGGCCCTGAAATTTGTTTCCTGCACCCTTTCTCTCAAGGCCATGGAAGCAGAAGTTTGCTGGGTTTGGAAAACTCCCTCATAGCAAAATTCAGTTCTAGCACTCTACCTCTCTGGGTCTGTAATATGTCTTGCTTTATTGCGAGGACAGTGATATGTTTTAAAAGATTTTTTTTTAATGTATTCTTACTTTTCAGTTGTTTTGTCACATTTTCTGGTCTCAATCTATTTTTTACTTTGCCTTTAAATCACAATTCCCTATGCTTCCTCAGTGATTGAAACAATGAGTCTCAGAGCTGTAAGGGAAGGACAGATGTAAGCTGAAACCAAGAAGTCATTGCTTGGGGGCCCAAATATGCCCTTATATTTAGACTGTGGTGAAGCAGCATCTGGGCTTCCCTGATGGTTCAGTGGTAAAGAATACGCCCGCCAGTGCAGGAGATTCAAGGGACACAGGTTCGATCCCTGGGTCAGCAAGATCCCCTGGAAGAGGAAATGTCAACCCATCCCAGTATTCTTGCTGGGAAAATCACATGCATAGAGGAGCCCAGTGGGCTGCTATCCATGGGTCACAAAGAGTCGGATGCAACTGAGCACACAGCACGCAGAAGCAACAGTCTAGAAAGTTGAGGGGTTTTTGTTTTGTTTTGCATATAAAGGAGGAGTTCTTAAAAAATACCAGGGGCTGTGGTTTGGGTAGCCTGAGCCAGGGTCTAGATGAATTATGTGTCTAAGATTAGGGGTGCAGCATTGTGAGAGCCATCATGGAGCCAAGGGTGGAGAGACAGACAAGCCCAGCATAGGCCAAGGAAAAAAATGTGAGTTATGCTAATTGTAGGCTTTTCTTCAGAGGTTCAGAAAGGGCAGAGGCTAAAACCAAGAGAAGCAGAAAGGATAACTTAACTTCTCAACTGGAGGTGGATAGGTGTCAGCAGATTCACTAGTAGCCGACGAGGAGAAGAGGCAAAGGTCTTAAAAATCAAGGACAAGTACCACATATAGACCGTGAAGGGCTTCCCTGCTGGCTCAGACGGTAAATCATCTGCTTGCAATGCAGGAGATCTGGGTTCGATCCCTGGGTTGGGAAGATCCCCTGAAGTACGAAATGGCAGCCCACTCCAATATCCTTGCCTGGAAAATTCCATGGACAGGGGTGCCTTTCAGGCTACAGTCCACGGGGATTGCAAAAAGTCGGACATGGCTGAGTGACTAAATTCTCCTCTACAGACCGTGAACCCCTTTTCCCAATGGTACATGGTTTTTTGAACTTTCATCCACACCCAGAGATCACACTGAGGGAGGGGAAAGGAAGGGCATATCCTTGAAAAGAAATAATAGTTTTGATAAGAAGTTTGAACATTTAATTTGATTAAATATGTATCAAAAAGTGCAGTGCTAAAAATCAGGCAAAAAAAAAAAAAGGCTTTTCCAACTTGGCAGAAACAGGGGACACTTCTAATTGGAATATCAAGATTCCCTACCACCTAAGGGTGACAGGGATGCCTCAAAAGGAAGTGTACTTTCTTGGAAAGAGAGGAAAAGGTAATTATGGTAGACTTCACAGATATTGTGCTTACATTTTTTTTCAACATAGTGTATAGGTAGAGTAATTCAGTTAATTAATTAATTGACTTAAATGGTGAATGATAGTTATATTAGGAAACCTAAGTTAACCATGTTCCTTTTAACACTTACCTTTTAAAACAGTAACATTTTTACTGTGTATGTTAAGTTGCGTCAGTCTTGTCTGACTCCTTGTGACCCTATGGATGGACTGTAGCCTCCCAGGCTCTTCTGTACATGGGATTCTCCAGGCAAGAATAGTGGAGTGGGTTGCCATGTCCTCCTCCAGGTGATCTTCCTGATGCAGGGATCGAATCTGAGTCTCTTACATCTCCTGCGTTGGCAGGAGGGTTCCTTACCTCTTTACCATAGTGCCATCAGTAGTCTAGAATTTGACGACTAAATGATCTTGGGAATGAAAATGGATTACCTTACAGTTCTCCAGGCATTTAAACAGTAACAGTAGATTTTGGGTGGAAGAAGTCACTATAGTCCAACAAAACCCTGACCTTGGCTTGTAAACTGAACAGAAAGGACTAAGGCAACTAAATTAGATAAAATGATACAAATTGACCATGTATTTCAAAATGACTTAGCCTAAGAGTCCTCTTATTTCTTGAAATGTTTGCAGAAGAGAAAAAAAATATTTACCAAGCAGGGAACAGACATAGTTCTCAGTCAAATAAAATTCACTCTACTTGACTTCAAGTCTGAATTCATCTAATATGAGGGAACCATATTTTCTCCAGTCCCATTTCAACATAATTGACTTTTTAAGCAAAAAGATGATTTTATTCATTTGTAATTAAGCAGAATTAATTTTTTCTTGGAAAGACTACATATAAATAGACTGCAATTAGGAAACGTGACATTCATCTTGTGGGGTTCAGAACACTTTGATCACTGTGAACGTATATGTTAATATTATTCCAGATTTAATCTGCTGGCTTTATTACCTATCTAACCACTATTTATTATATATTTAGGCAATGCAGACAGAGCAAGAAAAGAGATAGGCATGATATCTACCTTCATGGAACTTACTGTTTAAGATGTATGGGCTGTGTGTCAAAAAGAAAAGAACCAAATATATTCTTCTTTGCCAAATAAATATATTTGGGGAATATTCCATAAAACAGAGTGAGATGAATGAGATGATAAGGTTTAAACAAATTCAGATGTTTCAGTTATAGAATTTGGTTACTTTGCATTCATTCATTCATTCATACATTTATTTATTCATGCATTATTCAAATATCCCTGGTGGCTCAGATGATAAAGAATCTGCCTGCAATGCAGGACACTTGGGTTTGATCTCTGGCTCAGGAAGATTCCCTGGAGAAGGGAATGGCAACCCACTCCAATATTCTTGCCTGGAGAATCCCATGGACAGAGGAACCTGGCTGGCTACAGTCCAAGAGTCACAGGACTGAACAACTCATACTTTCACTTCCAATATATTCTTTTTTGCCAAATAGATTTAGTTTAAGATATTATTTGGATTGTGAAACCACTTTTCATACATTCTTCCTTTTTTCATGTTGACTAAAGATATTTTATACAGAAGCAAAAAAAAAAATTCCAAGTTAATTCAGTTCTGTATTTCCAGAATGATGTTTCTCTGAAAGGGAAAAAATCTTTCATGTAGTAACACAACACAAGTTGTTCATCTATTTAAAAAATTAACATCTTTCCTCTTTATTAAAATAAAACATTAATTAGAATCATCTGGAACATCTTATGTGTCCAATACATGATGATGAATGTTCGATGAATGAATAAAAGATGAAAGGTATAAGCAAGTGTGCTTATTTTAAAAATATATACAGAAATGACTCTTCCTATTCACTTATTATCAATTTTCTTGTCATTCTTTCTGAAGGAGTTTGATTGGCCAATAGAAGGACTGCTTCTTCCAAACAGTCCTCCCATGAAGAAACCTACCCATAAGGCACCGGAGCAGTATGTCCCTGTGAGACTCAGAGTTTTGCGGAATGGAGACAAGAACAAAGCCAGAGCCCTTATTATAATCAGTCCAGACCTCTCACCTGGGCAGAAAATGAAGTAAGAACAACTTGTTCATATTTCTCATCAAGCATACTTTCTAATTTATACAGATTTTAGTCTCCTTGATTACAGGAGGTTCCCCCTCCCCGGGAAAATTCTATGTTTGTTCTATTAAAAGGCTTCTTTATTGATATCTAAAAGTGTCAACTACCAATTGGCACTTGTCGTCTACCTCTGCAAGGATTAAATCATGAGTGGCTGCAGTTGCTGACTTTCGACACTCTGTGAAAGGAGTTCAGGGTGGAGAGCAGAAATGAGACACTCTGTGTGCTCTGGGCAAAATTGACAGAACAGGTCTTCAGATAGATATTTTCAGGAGACGATTTTATGAGCGTAAATCTTGTATCACCTCATATCTATAAAAGCACTAAAATCGTTCATAATGACATCTGCTCCTCATGACTAGCAATTCAGTTCAGTTCAATTCAGTCGCTCAGTCGTGTCCGACTCTTTGAGACGCCATGAATTGCAGCACACCAGGCCTCCCTGTCCATCACCAACTCCCGGAGTCTACCCAAACCCATGTCTATCGAGTCGGTGATGCCATCCAACCATCTCATCCTCGGTCATCCCCTTCTCCTCCTGCCCCCAATCCTTCCCAGCATTAGGGTCTTTTCCAATGAGTCAACTCTTTGCATGAGGTGGCCAAAGTATTGGAGTTTCAACTTCAACATCAGTCCTTCCAATGAACACCCAGGACTGATCTCCTTTAGGATGGACTGGTTGGATCTTCTTGCAGTCCAAGGGACTCTCAAGAGTCTTCTCCAACACCACAGTTCAAAAGCATCAATTCTTTGGTGCTCAGCTTTCTTCACCGTCCAACTCTCACATCCATACATGACCACTGGAAAAACCGTAGCCTTGACTAGACGGACCGTTGTTGGCAAAGTAATGTCTCTGTTTTTAAATATGCTATCTAGGTTGGTCATAACCTTCCTTCCAAGGAGTAAGCGTCTTTTAATTTCATGGCTGCAATCACCATCAGCAGTGATTTTGGAGCCCCCAAAAATAAAGTCTGACACTGTTTCCACTGTTTCCCCATCTACTTCCCATGAAGTGATGGGACCAGATGCCATGATCTTAGTTTTCTGAACGTTGAGCTTTAAGCCAACTTTTTCACTCTCCACTTTCACTTTCATCAAGAGGCTCTTTAGTTCTTCTTCACTTTCTGCCATAAGGGTGGTGTCATCTGAATATCTGAGGTTATTGATACTTCTCCCGGCAATCTTGATTCCAGCTTGTGTTTCTTCCAGCCCAGCTGAATGTACTCTGCATGTAAGTTAAATAAGCAAGGTGACAATATACAGCCTTGACGTACTCCTTTTCCTATTTGGATCCAGTCTGTTGTTCCATGTCTGGTTCTAACTGTTGCTTCCTGACCTGCATACAGGTTTCTCAAGACACAGATCAGATGGTCTGGTGTTCCCATCTCTTTCAGAGTTTTCCACAGTTTATTGTGATTCACACAGTCAAAGGCTTTGGCATAGTCAATAAAGCAGAAATAGATGTTTTTCTGGAACTCTCTTGCTTTTTTGATTCTGCAAAAATAATATGTGCTTGATTACAGGTATTCTTCCTTCACCAGAATCCCATATAGACTGACCTTTCCCCCTACCTCTTTGGAGCAGTTTCTCAGATGTCTGAGATGCTCTCTCCTGGGCTATCATCCTCATTTTTCCCTAAATAAAATGCAGCTCACAACTCTCAGGGTGTGCTTTTGTTTCAAGTCGGCAGAGGTACAAATAGATACTGAGATTCATTTAGTTTCTTTTATTTATTCATTTGACTTCGTTTTGGCTCTGTCGGGTCTTCACTGCTGCCACTGGGCTTGCTCTAGTTGTGGGGAGCAGAGGCTGCTCTTCGTTTGGCATGCAGGCTTCTCACTGCGGTGGCTCCTCTGTCAGCTGAGCGCAGGCTCCAGGCATGTGGCCCTCAGTAGTTGCAGCTTTCAGGCTCCAGAGTGTGGGCTCAGTGGTTGTGGCACACAGGCTTAGTTGCTCTATGGCTAGATTCACTTAGTTCCTGTTTCAGGAACGGAATTTGAGCACTATTGATTCAGGCTGGCCATGGGAGAATATAGTGAGTTGCAAATAAATAGCTCTGATGAAAAAAGTTTTATGATCAATATCTATTATGGATTAGCATTGTTATTTGCATTCATTAATGTATTTTGAAATAACGGAGCTCATTAATTGCTTCTTAAATATAATTTTATAATTTCTTAAGTTTGCATTTACTTTAGTTATTGTTTACATTAGTTATTTAAGTTATTATTATAGACAATTGTTTAGATTTACACCTTTGGAATATTTAATGAATAAGCCTAACTTTACATAATCTATATTCTTGCCTTGGAATAACATTTTAAAGTGTACCATCCTAGAAAAGCATCAGTTTCCACTTTAACTTATGTTATGAGATTGGAGTAAAATCTTCCAAAACTGCTAGTATTTCTGCAACATTAAAGAAAAGTCACCTGCTATATTTTCAAAATGTTTTATGACAAAAGGAATCACAGATCAGTGCAAACTCTGATGTAAAGAATGAGTTAAACACATTGTTTCTAATATTATTAGCAGTGATATTACCTCTTGACCTCTCTTTTGATATGTTTAGAATATTTGAGGCTGCTGATAATAGTTTAATATTACTTTCTTCACATTGATTAAAGATACTTCATACATCGCTGAACAATGAGTAACATTCAGATTGGCTGTCCACTGAACTGCCTGTATAGATGATAAAGTAAAAAATTAATCTTGACTAAAGTAAAGTCAACCCTGAAACTGAAATCTTTGACGCATTCATTTCATAATTAGTTCATTCTACTAAAATGTAAAATGTGAAGGTAATGCTCTTCAAGTATATATGACTTTTTTTAACATGAAAAACTAACAAATAATTTCTATCCTTTCCTATCTTTAACTGTGTCTCAAAATTATATACAGATTTGATCTGACCAATTTATGTTTTTAAATACATGGTTCAATCTTGTGATACAGACATAATTTTAGAGATTTATTACTTTGGACAGCTATTCTAGTAAAGAGTATGTGAAACTCTCTGCTATGTTCATGGAAGAGTGTGTCATGGTTAATCAAATATTCACTTTGTTCTCCACATGAATTACTGGAGTGGGTTGCCATTTCTTTCTCCACTACATGAATTAATTATTCCTAAATGATTAAAATACGCTGGCATACACTTGACATTAAAACTCTACTGAATATTATTTAATTTTTCTTTGCTGATTTAGAAAATTCTTTTCAGCATCATCAATAGCATTCCTTTAACTTCTCTCCAAGCTATATGTAGGTACTGGTGACAGAAGATTTAATGAGTGTTTTGGCTAACATTACAGAGTGACTGTGTTGCCCAGCTCCAGAGGGCACTGTTCACATATTCTCTGTGAATAGTGTCCCAGAGTTGTGCAAGGTGGAAGCCCTGCTGTGCTACTTTTAATATATCCATGCAATATGTCTCTTATAAAAGAAATAAATGCTAATGATATGTAAGCATGCATTACTTGCATTAACCTGAAACTTATTTATAAGAGAGTTGGGCTGTTTACTGTCTTCACCAGCAAAATCAGGTTAGAATGATGAAACATAGATCCATTTTAATTGAATTCTGCTACGAAGTGAAATGAAAGTCACTCGGTCATGTCTGACTCTTTGCCACCACATGGACTATACAGTGGATGGAATTCTTCGGGCCAGAATATTGAAGTGGGTAGCCATTCCTTTCTCCAGTGTATCTTCCCAACCCACGGATCAAACCCAGGTCTCCTGCATCGCAGGCAGATTCTTTACCAGCTGAGCCACCAGGGAAGCCCAAATTCTGCTCTGGTAGCATGCTATTCTTTAGTTGTTTACCAATTCATTTTAGTAATTTAGACAGCTTTGAGTGATCTTTTGTTGTTGGTTCCTCCATCTACAAAGGAAGATCATGAAGATACTGAGTTGTCATGATCTTAGTAACAAGATCTTCTCCATTAGATATTGATAACAGTGTCAAGTTCATATAAATTAAGAATTGTGATTTCTTATGTCTCAGGTAAACTTCCTCTCTCAGAACCTTAAACAAGGAAAATTTTATAATTTAAAAATATAAATATTTTAATGAATTGTTAAAGGCTCAGCAGAAGTTATAAACTTTACATATTATATAATTTCAATGTACAGAGATATTACTTATTAGTAAGTTAGGATACTCTCAAACTCCTTAATACAGCTTTTAAGACCCTTTATGACCTGTTTCCATATATTTGTCTAGCTCTTTATCACCACTACCCTCAATTCTCATCCCTAAATCCTCTCAACTTCCAACACCTCTCATTTGCCTTATTAATAAAGGTATATTGAGAATAAGCTTGAACTTCATTTCTAGTTGTTGACTCTAAACTTGACATCCCATCCCCACCCCTGAGTTACGTTCTCTGAACTCCGTTGCTGTGACTACTATGGAGTTTTCACCAGGGTTGCTTCTGCCATTATCTGTGCTGTGATTATCTGCTTATGTCTCCATCCATGAGAGAGAGAACAGGGCTGGTATGTTATTCATCCATATATGTGCTGCCTGCTATGGCCATGGAGCTATGTGTCTCAGTTAATCAGTTATTAAGCTATTTTATTCACCATATTATTTAGGGCTCACAAATTTAGTGCTTGTTGAATGAGTAAATGAATTAATGATTGACTATACTTGATTGGGCTTTTTTGGTGGCTCAGACAGTAAAGAATCTCCTGAAATGCAGGAGACTTGGGTTTGATCCCTGGGTCAAGAAGATACCCTGGAGAAGGGAATGGCTACCCACTCCAGTATTCTTGCATGGAGAATTCAACTGACAGAAAAGCCTGGTTGGCTACAGTCCATGTGGTAGCAAAGAGTTGGACATGACTGAGTGACTAACATAACATTTTATATTTGATTACATTTCAAATCAATGAATGAATGAATAGCTATATTTAAACACTGTATCTTTCATTTAATATAATATAAAGATTCTAAAACTACAGAACACTGTCTTACCTAAAAATTTGAACAATGTGTATTCCAATTCTTTTTTTATGATCATCATTATTAATTTTTAATTAAAAACATTTTTGGTTTGGATTTATACTGAAACAGTATCTGAGTAGCATGTGAGTAACATATGAATATGAACAGTGTATGACCAAAACATCAAAGGCAAAATTAATGTAATGTCTGCATTTTCTTCAAAGTTCGTAAATTCACATCTTGAGTGTTCAACATTATTGGAAAAGGATTCAGATATTGAAAATTTATTTTCTTATATAAATTATTCATAGTATAAAGGTTTGTGAAGTTTAATATTTAATTGTGATAGTATTTTGAACCCTATTTTTTATATTTTTTAGGGTTAGTTCAGTTCAGTTGCTCAGTTGTGTTTGACTCTGCAACCCCATGGCCTGTAGCACACGAGGCCTCCCTGTCCATCACCAACTCCTGGAGCTTGCTCAAACTCGTGCATCGAGTCAGTGATGCCATCCAACCATCTCATCCTCTGTTGTCTCCTTCTCCTCCTGCCTTCAATCTTTCCCAGCATCAGGGTCTTTTCTAAAGAATCAGTTCTTCGCATCAGGTGGCCAAAGTATTGGAGCTTTGGCTTCAGCATCAGTCCTTCCAATAAATATTCAGGGTTGATTTCCTTTAGGATTGGCTGGTTTGGTCTCCTTGCTGTCCAAGGGACTCTCAAGAGTTTTCTCTAACACCACAGTTCAAAACTATCTGTTCTTCAGAGCTCAGCTTTCTCTGTGGTCCAGCTGTTGCATCCATACCTGACTACTGGAAAGACCATAGCTTTAACTAGACAGACCTTTGTCGGGAAAGTAATGTCTCTGCTTTTTAATATGCTGTCTACGTTGGTCATAGCTTTTCGTTCAAGGAGAAAGTGTCTTTTAGCTTCATAGCTGCAGTCACCATCCACAGTGATTTTGGAGCCCAAGAAAATAAAGTCTGTCACTGTTTCCCTTGTTTCCTCATCTATTTGCCATGAAGTGACGGGACTGGATGCCATGATCTTAGTTTTTTGAATGTTGAGGTTTTAGCCAGCTTTTTCACTCTCCTCTCTCACTTTATCAAGAGGCTCCTTAGTTCCTCTTCACTTTCTGTCATAAGGGTGGGGTCATCTGCACATCTGAGGTTATTAATATTTCTCCAGCAATCTTGATTCCAGCTTGTGCTTCATCCAGTCCAGCATTTCTCATGATGTACTCTGCATATAAGTTAAATAAGCAGGGTGACAGTATACAGCCTCAATGTACTCCTTTCCTAATTTTGAACCAGTTTGTTTTTCCACGTTCCATATCTGGTTCTAACTGTTGCTTCTTAACTGTTGGTTTTTTAGAGTAAATCATGATAAATTAAAATTTTATGATTTATTCACATACTATAACAAGCTGAATGATAATTGGCAATGTATATTGACATATCAGTCTAATCTTGGATTGTCTTTTCCAGATATGTTGACCCTGAAAAGAAAGCAAATGTGAAAAATTTTGTCACTAAATTTTCTGAAGCAGAAACAAACCAGACTGGATTTTACCAGCTTTTGGAGAGGTAAATAATAGCCTAAGTGCAAAGGTATACTCCATTCAAGTGCCTGGATGATTATAACACAAAATACATATGTACCTACATAAGAAAGCAATTGTTAATATAATGATTCTGGAGTCTTTTCTGTGAAGTTTATTAGCTATGTGAGTACATGATAATTAATATTTCCCCCCCAGATTTCTAGGTATTGTGATTTTCTCCTAGTTTCTGAACTACCAACTGTGTAAATGTAAATTTTTCCCATTAAAAATATATTTCACAATTTCATAGCACTTTGGTTTGAATTTATTTGTATTGAGGACAGAGTAGTTGTCTATTTAAATCAGTTTTTAAGTGTCAGTAATCTATATCATGTTTCTGAAGTACATTGTAATTTTTCTTTTGATCAGTATTTTCTTACCCAAATAAGAATTATTCCCATAGACTTTGATAACTGTTCAAAGGCAGAATACCTGATATAAGCTTTTTGCAAAATATACCTTTTTCAATATGATAGGGCAGTTGTATATAATTTAAGGAAAATTATGCTATCCTTCAGTAATTTAATAATTCACTCTAGACAGTTTTGGGAATCTTTGCTGCTGGTGATTCTTCCATCTGCAAAGCCTAAGGAAGATCTAACATAAAAAGCATAATAATCCCCATTTAAAAACAATAGGTATAGGCCATTTTGCTGATATCTCAATTTGCAGGCAACACGGGGCATTGGAAAAACCAGTCCTGAGAGGGTGAAGTCAGAGATAAAACTGCTTTTCTGGATTCTCTGTAAATCAGAGCCACGTGGTTATCAGTCCTAACTTCTGGTGTCAGAGTCAGAGGATTTCATTTCTAGGACCTTTGCTCCCATGCAACAGAGAAATCGCGGACCACTCACTGAGCACCTCAATCTCAGTTTCTTCCCTGTTATTCTATGATGATGCCCTCTCAGGAGGCCATGTGCTGTAGTAAAAAGACCCAGAGAGTTTTAGGTTAGAATTTCAGCTTTTGCACTCACTAATTTTGTGATGTTGGGCAAGGAACTTAATTAAGCTCCAGGCTCAGTTTCATCATCCATAAAATGGGCTTACACTCATTCTCAGAAAGGGTGTAAGAATTAAGCAGATCTTAATTCTGAGAATTAAGCAGAATTAAGTAGATACGAGGTGATTGGATGGCATCACTGACACAATGGACATGGGTTTGGGTGGACTCCGGGAATTGGTGATGGACAGGGAGGCCTGGCAGGCTGTGGTTCATGGGGTCGCAAACAGTTGGACACAACTGAGCGACTGAACTGAACTGACGTAGATATGAAGTGCTTGCAGTGCATGGTCCATTTTAACAATATGTTGCTGACTTTTATGTGTCAGATGTTTTACAGGTATTCACACATTTAATCTGTACTATATCCCTATGAGAGAAGTACTTCTCTATCTACCTTTTACAGATGGGGAAAATTAAGCTCAGAGAAGTTAAGTAACTTCTCTAAGGTTACAGAGCCTATTCATGAGAAGGCTAGAGATTGAACCCAGTCAATCTGACTCCAAAGTCCACATTCCTTATTAGGCACTTAAGAGTCAGTTCCTTTCTTTTCTCTCCATTGATGCTGGCTGGCACGTGAACTAGTTAGAGGAATTCAGTACAGAGGAAGCAGCTAATCTCTAACACAGCTACTCAGGCCAATTAAATTCAGCACTATTAAAATAGGGTTTCCAAGAAAGGAAGGAAGAAAAATCTGCCAACTTCCTATTCACTCTCTTCTCCCAGTTGTCCTAAAACTGGATACTGCAGTAGTCCAAAATTCTCCCAGGAAAATGCGAGTGGGAGCAGGTTATGATGATGGTAACTCTCCTTAGGTCACGCTTGGATCTAGGGTAAGTAGCAGAATCTTTGGGCAGCATCCAGAGAAAATTAAGCAAATCTTTCAACTGGGGCTCAATCTTCTTACAGTCCCCCCTCCCCCACCCATCCCTCCACCCCGACAACTCCTATGGATGAGAAACCTGGCCCAGTCCTCACCAATCCGTCAGCCTCCAGAGTTGTGACAGAAGCAGAGACTGAATTCCCACTGACTTATTTCCTTCTAACACCTCTCAGAAAAATGGAAGCCTAATTACTGGCTTAAATTTCTTTATGCCATCTAAGGAAATAAAATTGAGAAATATTTTTCAAACAACTGGGTTTTCTTGATGAGCACAAGGTCACTTCTAACTCATTTACTATAGACAGTACATTTTAACAGAAAACAGCATCCTTTCGGGCATGCCCCATCATTCTGTTCAGCTCTTCTTCCTCTTCCCCACAATTCCACCTCCTTACCTCTACCGTAAATGACTATATGAACTCCACCTCTCCACCTCCAGCACACCTTCCACTTTTCTGACAGTTATCTTTCTAAAAAGCAGATCTGACTGCACCATTCCTCTGCCATAATACCTCCAATGACTTCCTGATACTTAACGGCATAGAGGCCATGTTCATTAGTCTGGCATCCTAAGTGGTTCCCAGTTGTTTCCTATCTACTTTACCAGCTTTATCTGGCTCCACCTCCTGTCCACAAACCCAGCTCCAGCCATGTAGAACTTCTCTGAGTCCTAACCCTACTTGGCGAACTCCTGTTTATTCATCAAGGTCCACCCCTAAACGTCACTTCACTAGCTGAGGCTTCCCTGGAGGGACTTGTTGTTTTTCCTCTGTGTTCTCACAATACCCTGGCCAGGTACCTGTGACAACTCCACTAGTTCACATTACACTTCAGTTACTGACCAGTCTTTCCCCATGACTAGAGAGGGACCCCCCCAGGAAACAGGGCAACTGTATCATTCATCTCCATATCTGCAAGGCTGGCTCAGTGCTTGTCTGAGGGGAAAAAAAAAAATCACTATTGAATGTTTAACCTGGCGAAAAATTCCTATTCGAAAAGGAGCTAAAGGGCTATTAGGAATCACTTCCGGTGGAGAGAGATGACGACCTAGTGGATGATGGATGTAACTTTGGAAAAAGAGTAGAACTTCAACAGTAAAAACTGAGAAAGGTGTTTTATATGGAAACAAGAACAAGAGAAAAAAAACCACAAATAGGAAAGTATTGGGGCATGTTGGGGCTTTCCTGGAGGCTCAGATGGTTAAGAATCTGCCTGCAATGTGTGAGACCTGGGTTTGATTCCTGGATTGGGAACATCCCCTGGAGAAGGGTACGGCTACCCACTCCAGTATTCTAGCCTGGAGAATTCCATGGGCTGTATAGCCCATGGGGTCACAAAGAGTCAGACACAATTGAATGACTTTTCATTTCACAGGTGCTTGTTGATGAGTGAAAAGTCAATATTATATATATTTTTTTATTGCTTGTCGACCATGCTTGGCACTGTGCTAATAAGCACATTTCATAATCAACCAGGTAAGAAATTTAGGCTTAGAAAGTTTGAATAATTTGCCCAAGTCCTATACATGAAGAGGGGGAATGAGATTCAAAAGGCATCTGATAGATTCCAGGACTGAGCTCTCAACTGTCCCACAGTCCTGTAGAACTAGTTGCAGTTAATGACCCACCTTGATTTCTTTGATTTCCTCTCTTCTCTGCTGGAAACTTTCCACATGCAAAGTCAATTTTTGTGTCTATGTTACAGGTGCACTGAAATTTTAAATTTACCTTCTGCAGCTCGGAGATTGTTCAATGAAAAAGGGAGGGAAATCTTCACCCTAAAAGAACTTCAACGAGATGAACTGGTAAAAACATGACCATGAAACTAGGAATATTAATATACTGGTACTATTAAAAGAAAAATATTTTTCAATATAAGACTTCAAGCACCATCTTTTCCTCCTATTTTTTTTCACAATTATCTTACTTCAGCAACCATCAGAAAGTAATACAAATAGCTTATTGTTGCATGCCTTCTATGTGTCAGGCATGATTTTTAGGGCTGTATATGACAGAACTCATTTAATGCTCATCACAATCCCCTTGTAAATAAATGAAGGCAGAAACTGGGGAGAACCAAATTATTACCCACTTGTGATTTCTGCCCTGCTCTTTTAAGGAGGTAAATTCTATATTGTTTTTGAGGTTTTCAAAATGTGATTATTTAATGATTTCTTGTTAAATGATAATTTCACCTTTTCAGAAAAAAAAAATTATATCTAGTTTCTCACACACTGTTTGAGTGCTTGGGTTTCCCAGGTGGCTCACTGGTAAAGACTCTGCGTGCCAATGCAGGAGACAAGGGTTTGATCCCTGGGTCTGGAAGATCCCCTGCAGAAGGAAATGACATCCCTCTCCAGTATTCTTGACTGGAGAATCCCATGGATGGAGGAGCCTGGTGGGCGACAGTCCATTTGGTCACAAAAGAGTTGGACACAACTTAGTGACTAAACGTTTCAACAACAACAACAATTTGAGTGCTTGGAGAAGGCTAAGAAGTGGAAGGACTTTAGCTGCCCAGCATTTTCTCCCACTTACGGAATTTGAAGTATCAGCTCGAGAAGAAAACCCACTTTGATGGATGCCTGAAATTCTTTGAACAGAGGACCAAGCTTGTACCAAATTGTTATAACTTGACTCAGGCTCTGAATGTCAAGATCCCTTGAAAGAGATTTAAGCCCAAGTACCATTGACTAATATCAGAGGCAGCATGGCAGAGTGGAGAGCCTCTGTTCCTGGAGCTTGCTAGATTGTGTTTTGAGTCCTAACTCTATCCCTGCCAAGTGTCTTGTTTGTTTCCTTTTAATATTTTTGTTTTTGCTGCTGTGTTTATTCACTGTTATTTTAGAAAGAATTTAAGGTTGATGCAATAAAGCATACAATGCAAAAAGATAAATCTAATTTAAAGATAAGTCAGTGAGGCCACCAGGGCAAAGGGAGCAGGAGTGAAAGGAGAATGAGATGGAGTCAGGAGTGATTCTTAAAAGATCTTGCACATTTGCTAGAAATGAATCTGTCAACTGTTCTGAGCCACCAACATGGAGATTGAAACATGAACAGTCACATGATTAAGTATGTCTGTGAGAGAAGAAGAACCTTGTTGATCAGAAAGAAGATATTTTTCAGGAAACTTCTCCTGGGTTGACATAGAAAGTATGTGTGATTAGCGAGTGACCTCACAAAAGGCAGCATTGAGTTTCTTTCTTTTTTTTTTTCAACCAAGTCTTTCTCAATATATTTTTCTATTTTTTATCACTTCAAAGAAATATGTATTTATTTAAGGACATTTAGAAAGTACACATAAGCAAAAAGAAAAAGTATCATCCATCATCTCAGCATCTAGAAATATTAACAGTTCGATGCATATACTACAAGTTCATTCATACCAGTGATTGTTGGAGTTTTCTGTGAAGTGTCAGTTAATATTCACAGGCCATATGGAATCTATTGATACATCAACTCTGCCACCATAGCACAAAAGCAGTCACATATATGCAAATGAGTGGGCATAGTTGTATTCCAATAACAAGAGCAGGCTGTGAGCAAGATTTGGACCTCAGCCCTCCCTTTAGCTCAGATGGTAAAGAATCTGCCTGTAATTCAGGAGACCCAGGTTCAATCCCTGAGTCAAGAAGATTCCCTGGAGGAGGCAATGGCAACCCACTCCAGTATTTTTGCATGGAGAATTCCATGGACAGTCTATGGAGTTGCAAAGAGTTGGACACAACTGAGCAACTTTCATTCATTCATTCCCAGGTGGTGCTAGTGGTAAAGAATCAGCCTGCCAATGCAGAAGACGTAAGAAGAGCAGCTTTGATCCCTGGGTCGGGAAGATCCCTTGGAGAAGGAAATGGCAAACCACTCCAGTATTCTTGCCTGGAGAATCCCACAGATAGAGGAGCCTGGCAGGCTACAGTCCACGGGGTCACAAAGAATCAGACAAGACTGAAGTGACTTAGCCCGACATAGTTTACAAACCCCTAATTTATATCTATTTATCCTCCCCCACATCCCTCCCTTCCTTCTTTCCTTTATCTCCTTTAATTTTTCTACAACTTCTTATTAATATTTTGGATTAAAGATTCATAGAGATTCATAGGAAGTTGCAAAGATATATGGAAAACTACTTCTTTCAGTACAAAACTGTAGAGATCCATCAACTTTGTTGGCATTTATCAATAGATTGTGCCTTTTTTATCTCTGAGCATTATTCCTTTTATCATTGAATATGGTGCCATAGTTTGTTTCACCATGCACTTATCATAGGATGTTTTGATTGTTTCCAGTCTGGGGTATAATAATGCTGTTGTGAGCAATTGTATGAGATTAGAGACTTATTTCTTTGGTAGGTGTACGTTTCATGTGGTGAACACTGGATCAATCCTGACCTGTCCACTGCTCAGCAAAAGAAGCAAATCTTCCTAAGGAACTTAGCATCAGATATTTCTAAAATTCAAACCTTCTGCAGTATGCATAAGATAGAGGGTAAGCACTGGAATTATTTACCTTCTCTCTCTCTCTCTCTCTCTCTATATATATATATGTGTATATATATGTATGCTGCTGCTGCTGCTGCTAAGTCGCTTCAGTTGTGTCCGACTCTGTGCGACCCCATAGACGGCAGCCCACCAGGCTCTGCCATCCCTGGGATTCTCCAGGCAAGAACACTGGAGTGGGTTGCCATTTCCTTCTCATATATATATATAATATATATATATATATATACATACACACATATATATATATATATATATATATATATATATATATATATATATATATATATATACACACACACACACACACATATATATATATATACACACACAGCCAAAGGAAAAAAAAAACCTTAATGATATGGCTTTTTAAAAAGAAATTTGCTTGTTTAAACAGGTCATATTTCACCCCTGCATCTTACTATTTAGTGTTAGACTAATTTTTAATTTAACAGAGTTGCAATTTTAATTCACACTGTACTTTGAATGTGCAAAGAAAACATACTTTATTTTGTCTTTAACAAACTGAGCCTTCTTTGTGAACCTCAGGTATACCCGCAACAAGGAAAACTTTTTGTCGGGTTTACATTTGTCGCATCCATTTAATTAAATAGGCCCTTTAGAGAAAGAAGGCTTTCCGTTTTCCCAGTCTCCAGACTCTCACTTTAGTTGTTCTCTAGGATGGAAGGAAAGAACTTGGGGGTGCAGATGCTCTTGTTTTCTGGGCCCTGCTAGCTGACGTCCATGGCTAGGTGATAGGGTGCCATTCTTCTGGCGCAGACGACGCTTTGGGTGGGGAAGTGCTTCCTACCTGCCTCCACCTCTCCTGTGCTCTCTGCAGCCTAGTTGTGGCTGAGTAGCCGTCTCTGCAAACCTTGCCACAAAACCTCTTAACCCCTGGCTGGCAGCCACTTCTGCAAAGCTCCCCTGCATGGCTGTCAGTAAATCCTGGGTCATGGCTGCACCTCCCAGAAACCAGATCCAGCTTCACATAGATTGAAAGGGTGAGGACAGCTTGAGAGGTAACTCATCACCGTGTCCCGAACACTGGGCGATGTCCTCAGTGTTCCTCATCTAGGTGAGGCACCTGTAGGAGGAGATCATGACACCCAGCGCTGGTTTTTCAGCTTTGTCTGCGTTCCACCACAGATTCCCTCAGGCCCAACAATGGTAGGGTTCCTCCAGCTCAACTCTAAGATTAAAACTTTGATGAGTTAAATGGGAGCTAAAGGCCTTTAGAAAAAAAAAAAATCCTAAATCATGACGGTGTCATCCTGACCTGCATGGCCATATTCTTGTGCTTGAATGTCAAAACTGTATTTGTACTTATGCTTTCCTCTTGTAATGTTGCTCATTTCCTCATGGTCTTCCATCTTCCCTGAAGGATACCCCAGGACCAGGACAAAGATCCTATACATAGAAAGGAAAAAGAGAAAATTCATTAATATAATTTAAAATAGTTGCATATATTGAACACTGTATATTAAGCTCTGCATGTGTCTCTTAAGTCATTGGGAACTTTCACTGAAGTGTCTGGGATCCCAGAGAATGATCTAAAGGCATATGTCTAGATAATGTAACCCATTTGAATAGTTACAATTTACAATAGCTAGCTTATTTTTGGAAAGACCTATTTTTAGCACTTTTGACTGAAAACATCTTGAGAGGAAAGAATCTGCAAAAATTAAATTAAGTGAAATTCAATTTATTAGTTTAAAGAGCAGCTATCAATTACACTTAGAATGTATTCTCTTAGACACACAGCTGGAAAGTTTCTGCATTTTTATTTTAACACGTGTTTTCAAAATCCTAATGCCCTAAGATCATAACTAATATGTCCTTGCAATTTGTGTATTTCTGTTCAGCTCTTGTTTTAGAAGTCCAAAGTGACCTTGTGTCTGGAGCCAAGCTTGCTGTGAGGAAACCAATTTTTGGAAAAGAGAAGCAAATTATAGAACCAGAGGAAAAGCAAATGCAAAAAAATGCTTTAACATCAGAAAATGCTTCCAGTGAAATTCTGTAAGTAATCAGTGTGGCCAGAAAAGCGACCTGTTCCTATTTGAACTTAGCTCATTAGCTCAGCAACAGCGCAGAGACCATGCAGGGAACCCACGTCAAGTTTGTGAAACTAATGGTGTTTGAAGAGATAGTATTTAATTAGTTTCCTGGCAAAAGGATATAGCTGGAGCTTCAGTGTTCAATCATCACAATGATCTACTTTCAATAATTCTAGTATGATGCTACTATTTTTTTTAATTTATTTTTTTATTGAGGGATAATTGCTTTACAGAATTTTGTTGTTTTCTGTCAAACCTACACATGAATCAGCCATAGGTATACATATGTCCCCTCCCTCCTGAACCTCCCTCCCATCTCCCTCCCCATCCCACCCCTCTAGGTTGGTACAGAGCCCCTGTTTGAGTTTCCTGAGCCATACAGCAAATTCCCATTGGCTATCTATTTTACATGTGGTAATGTAAGTTTCCATGTACTCTTTCCATACATCTCACCCTCTCCTCTCCTCATGTCCACAAATCTATTCTCTATGTATGTTTCTCCACTGCTGCCCTGTAAGTAAATTCTTCAGTACCCTTTTTCTGGATTCCGTATATATACGTTAGAATACAGTATTTATCTTTCTCTTTCTGACTTACTTCATAGGTTCTAGGTTCATCTACCTCATAAGAACTGACTCAAAGACGTTCCTTTTTATGGCTGAGTAATATTCCATTGTGTATATATACCACAGCTTCTTTATCCATTCATCTGTTGATGGACATCTAGCCGTTGTAAATAGTGCTGCAGTGAACAATGGGATACATGTGTCTTTTTCAATTTTGGTTTCCTCAGAGTATATTCCTAGGAGTGGGATTGCTGGGTCATATTGTGGTTGTATTCCTAGTATTTTAAGGAATCTCCATACTGTCTTCCATAATAGCTGTATCAATTTTCATTCCCACCAACAGTGCAAGAACGTTGTTATGTATATTAATATAAGTTACCATCTTGGATTGCTGGAATAGCTTTCTGGTTGGTTTCTAGCTCCATAATCTCCTCCTTCCAATTCACCTTGAAGTTTTATCTGTGGACAATCATCTTTCTAAAGCATAATCCTTTTTATACAGTTCTTCAATGGCTACCTACTGCAGACAGAAAACAATGTTTAGTCTGCAATTCCAAGCCCTTCTGACCCTCATCCAGGCCTGTGTTAACCCTCATTCATGCCCACATGCCCATGTCCTCTCCATACTTTTTCTTTCTGCCATGTGAACTCCAAGGTCCAGCTCAGCAGCTGCAAGCTGTCAGCTGAACATTGCCTGCTCCACTGATGCACTGCCGTAGGCCTGACCACATACTCATTTCTCTCCGACTGAGGCACCTTGACTTGCCCCATCCTCATTGGTGGAAGGATTGTTTATCATTGAAATCAATCATGACAATGATTGTGCTAGCAATGTACTTATCAGATTCTTACCCTCTCCCTCACCAACAACTACCAACTTGGGAATTCCTTGAGGGCAGAAACTGTCACATGTATTCTGCGAAGAGCAGGGAAACTGACTTTTGTCATCATTTACTGAATAAATGAAGGAATCATTAAATGGGTTTCCAAATTATGAAACCAGAAATAGCTGGTCAGTTATCATTGTAGTAATTGAAAATTAATTTATACATCATTGTTACCCATTGTTTTAAAAGGTTGTTTCTGTCCTCATGTATAAGAATATTAACTTTTATATTAGTAATCAAACTTCCTCATTTTAGTGGGTATTTCGTCTGGTCCTACATCCTGACACTAACAAAGGCACCAGAAAGGAAAGCCTTTCACAGAGCGAGTGATTTGACTTATATGATATCCTGCTCAGTTGTTAGGGAATGGGCCACAAACCTTCCTAACATCCCCTCTTGCTGTTCTTCTAAAGAATGTATCATCTAGCCTCTGAGTTATTATACTGTACTTTGGAAAAATAAACAGAAAATAAGAAAAAAGAAATGATATCTTTGAGAGCAAAGATTCTTGTTCTGATTCATAGATTTCATCAAGGCCTGGAATCCTTGATCTAAAAGTGGTTGAGTCCATTCAACAAACATAATGCAGAAGCATGGTAACTATAGCTAGTAATATTGCACTGTGTATTTGAAAGTCATTAAGAGAGCAGATCTTAAGGTTATTACAAGAAAAACAATTTGTAACTATCTGCAGGGATGGATGTTAACTACATGTATTTGTGGCAATCATTTCACAATATATACGAATATCAAATCATTATGTTGTACACCTGAAACTAATATAGTGTTGTATGTTATACCTCAGGTTAAAAACAAATGATGTAGGAATGTCCTGTACTTTCTAGGCAGGATCTTTTAATGCAGTCTCTTCATGAATACTCCTAGTTGACAGGGAGATCACTATTTCACAATGCAGCCCGTTTTAATGCTGAAATAATGATTCAGAATGTCTCTATTCTATGAGTTCACCTGTTTAAAGTATTTGGGACTTGTTGTCATTAATCTTCTGGGTTGTATCTTTTCCAGGCTGACTTTCACTTGTTCTTCGAACTATTTCTGATCACTCGAACCCCTATCATCTTATATTAAGTAAACACAAAATTTCCCTAGACTTTCTTCCATGTGTTTGTATGGAGATTTTCACATATTTAAAAAGAGGAGGAATAATTTAAGGAGGGACACCTGTAAAGCAAGAGGCTAGAACATAAATCTGGAAGGAACTCTTTTGATAGTTGGGTTTGGTGAAAAGATTTCTGACAACAATGATAAGAAACAAAATGGAAAAGAAGTTCTGAGGGAACTAACCTCTGCATTGGTGCTTTACGGAAGAAAAGACTTTCACAGCCTGGAGTTTAAAGGGAACTTTCTCATTTCTTCCGTGCCTTGAATCCAGGCCCTGGTCACTTCTTAAGCCTCAATGTACTACCTTTCCCTTCACTTATTTTATACCTGTCACACCAGTTTCTTTCTGTTCCTCGATAAACCATGTATGTTCTTGCTTTGGAGCCTTTCCACTTTTTCTATTCCACCTGTAACACTTATATTGCTTATTTATTCATTTATTTGTCTATTATCTCTCTTCTTCCCACTAGAATGTAAGCTCCATGAATCCTGAGAACAGTTTTGTTCATCACGGTATCCCCAATACTTAGACCTTTGTCCCTATAATGTAGTAGATACTTAAGGAATATTAGCTACAGGAATCCATGACTAACTAAATACTGACTAGTAGTATGTATGAATGAATTCAGTCAGTTCAGTTTAGTCGCTCAGTCATGTCCGACTCTGTGACCCCATGGACTGCAGCACACCAGGCTTCCCTGTTCATCACCAACTCCTAGAGCTTGTTCAAACTCATGTCCATCAAGTCCATGCCATCTAATCATCTCATCCTCTGTCATCCCTTTCTCCTCCCACTTTCAATCTTTCCCAGGATCAGGGTTTCTACAGTGATTTAGTTTTTCACATCAGGTGGCCAAAGTATTGGAGCTTCAGCTTCAACATCAGTCTTTCCAATGAACATTCAGGACTGATTTCCTTTACAACTGACTGGTTCTATCTCCTTGCAGTCCAAGGGACTCTCAAGAGTCTTCTCTAACACCACAGTTTCAAAAGTATCGATTCTTCAGTGCTCAGTTTTCTTTATAGTCCAGCTCTCACATCCATACATGACCACTGGAAAAAACATAGCTTTGACTACACAGACCTTTGTTGGCAAAGTAATATCTCTGCTTTTTTAATATGCTGTCTAGGTTGGTCATAGCTTTTCGTTCAAGGAGAAAGCGTCTTTTCATTTCATGGCTGCAATCTCCATCTGCAGTGATTTTGGAGCCCAAGAAAATAAAGTCTGTCACTGTTTTCATTGTTTCCCCATCTATTTGCCATGACGTGATGGGACCACATGCCATGATCTTAGTTTTTTTAAGCCAACTTTTTCACTCTCCTCTTTCACTTTCATCAAGAGGCTCTTTAGTTCTTCTTTGCTTTCTGCCATAAGGGTGGTGTCATCTGCATATCTGAGGTTATTGATATTTCTCCCAGCATTCTTGATTCCAGCTTGTGGTTCCTCCAGCCCAGCATTTCACATGATGTACTCTGCATAGAAGTTAAATAAGCAGGGTGACAACCTGGCGTACTCCTTTCCTGATTTGGAACCAATCTGTTGTTCCATGTCCTGTTCTAACTAGTGGACATAAATGAATCAATAAAGCAAGATGTTTGTTTAGGTGTCTGTTTTAATGGCTGTTCTAAAATTGACTGTACTGTACTAAATGAAGTACAAGCTTTGCTTGGAAGCTGAAGAGCATACAGACTGCCTAAGTTAAAAGATAAAACATCTCAACTTGGAGGAAAAATCTTGTTTACACCTTGCTGACTGTGTTAAAACTGACTTTATGTTTGTTGTTGGTCTATTTTCATCAAACAGATGAAGTTGGTGGGAAAGCTGCATTTTCTATTTTCAACGCAAGATGGCACTGTTTCTCTTTAACTGTTAATGAGATTTTTCTACTTGAGAAGCTGTTCCTGCTGAAGTTCTGAATGAGGCAGTTACCCACCAATTTCGTATCTACATGTAATACTTTTGCTACATTTGAAAAGTGTATGGTCTGCTCTGCTAAAGCAGGACTTGCGCCTGGAGACTTGGGTACTTTGATACTGCTTGCAGTTACATCAAATTACCACAAGCACTTTGGCGACCGCAACCTCCCCCAGAGAACTTTATGTACATGTATGCACATTTAGAGTACTGAAGTATGCTTGCTGCTTTGCCTGTATATGTATCCTGCCTTCAGCAGAGCGGTCCTCGTATTGTATCATGATCCCACGCAAGCAACTGTACCCTGAGCTGTGCCTGGGAACTTGATATACTCACATCTGCATGGTGGCTATGCGTCTGTTCACAATTTCGTCTTAATAAGAAGCCAGGAGGTCCACTCAGTTACGAACTATGACTATTTACTCTAAGTGTTTTGTATATTATTCTCTACACAAACCCTGGCACGTTTGTGTTGGTGCTATTTGAGTCTCTCTAGATTTTTTTTCTGAGAGGAGAAGTTAATTAAGATTCCTTAACATTGCCTAATGAGTAAATTTTATGAAACATAGTAATCTACTCTGTCTGTTTCAGACAGAATTATGACACATTTATGGAGTAGGCAAGAGTCTCATTACACGTTTGTTATGAATTTCTAAAACTATCGAGTAGTCCTAATCTTATTTTTGAAATATAATACATATGGCCCCATTTTTTCCTGAGTAGATATAACAAAGATGAATGCTGTTTATTATGCGACTGAGAAATTTTATTGGTAGCTTTGTATTAAAATTCTCAGTTGCATATTACTAGGATGTGACTTTGCAATGTTAGGCACCATTATGGAAATATGATTTCCAGATCCACTAACATCCTTTAGGATACAATCAGCCTGCACCTCAGAGAACGTCCTGTGAGTATAAATCAGAATTCTCAGACCTCTGTTTGCTTCTCAACCTTGACAGAGATTCCCATGCAAGAGCCCATCTCAGAATGAAGGCTTGTCACACGCTTCTCAGGTATGCCTGGCAGGAATCTTCTCATAACTTTGATGAGGATGACAGTCTTCCAAAGAAAATGGAAGACGAGCTCTTTGAAAATGTGGAACCAGAGAAGAAATACAGGTAAAAAATTGTAAGGGATTCCTGTTAAATATTTCTACCTGATCTTAGGTTCACTCACTTTATTCCTGAAGATTTACATTACTGTTAGTTGCTGTCTACGTCAACACACATTTCTGTGTTTCTTGTGATTTTGACTGAAGTATTTACAAGTACTTGTGGGAAGTACCTTCTCACGTTAGCTCTGTAATGTAATTTCTTGTTCACTTGTGTCTTTTCTGTTAAAAGATATGCCCACTCATCTTTGCCTCCTGAGAACTTAGGACAGAGCCTGTATTTTAGTGAAATGAGTATGTGAATGAACTTATGAATAAGCATGTAAAATGCTCCAATGTCTTTAAGAAATTAGTAAAATGCAATTTCTTCCTTTTTAATTTTATTTTTTCTCTGGTCAGTGTCCAGTGAAATGACAGAAATCTATAGTACTTTGTATTCCATAATCTTTATGTATTTACTTAACATTATAGCAATTTACATAAATTAAACAGTTTTGGCACTTCAACACTTAGAATTGGTCCATGCACAAAGTAGGGACTTAATAGACATTTATAAATTAATTGCTAATGCATTGTTATGTTTGATAGATTTATTGTCTGTTTAATGCCTTAAGAGATATTTAAGTAAGACATTCTTTTAACTTATTAGCATATCATCATTTTGGTTTATGATATTCTATGAGCTGTTAGGGAAGATGGAAAAAGCTTGGAGAATGGGATTCTGTTTGTCAGGGATTCTGTAGATAGAGGATAGAAATGATCATCGTTTGTTCAGAACTCCTCTGTTTCTCTCTGTTTTGATTTCTATTTGCCCTGTTCTGCTTCCTACTTCTTTTTCTCTTTAAATGATCTAGAATGATATTTTTTTTCTTTGCTGATGAATTTCTCATATTCTCTTGGATCAACATATATTCCTATTACAAAAGAAATTCAGAATTCTACTTTTTACATCAGCTTGACAATGCAAAGCAAATGGCTTCACTGCTCTCCTGATGATAATGCTTCCCCATTACAAGTGAATTTGGTTCACGGCAGGTCTCTCGCCAACAGAACTTGCAATCTCTAGCACATCAGAGCACAGGACATTTTTCTGCCGCTAATGGGATTTTCTTTATCTCAGCCATTCTCCAAAACAGAGTAAATTGCAGAAACTTTGCCACCAGCAGTTTGAATACAGAGATGGGCAAATTATAAGCTATGCTGCTCCTCGGCTAGTCTTGGGAGTGCGAGGCCCCAACCTGCGTTCAGGCGTGGAGGTGGTTTTGGTGGAGAAAAAAGCAGATGATAGTTATCAACGCTGGATGCACAAGGAAGACAGCAGGTAAACCCATCATATTTGTGCGTTAATATATCAAGAGGTGAATGGGACCCAAAGAGATCCAGCATGGTCCCCATAGAGCAGGCAGGGGTGTATTTGAGGACTTTGGATTTTCTTTTTAATGTAGCCAATGATTTTTTTTTTTAACCTACTCAAGGAAGAAAAAGTGAAATCAAATGTAAGTGCTCAGTAGTCTACACGCAACCCATCCACTCTGGATTCAGATAAAGAATGTGAAGCCTGACCTATTGGGTTCATAGTTTTAATGAGCCAAGGTCAAGAGAAAACTAGGTGTTCATCTAATTGATTTTATGATTTGAAAACATCATAAAATCAAGTAAGAATTCTAAAAAGTCCTATTTTAAAAATTGTGCGGTACTTTTCATTAACAGAGTCTCCTGTACCTCCTCACATGCATGTCTTCCCTCCCATCCACCACTTCCATCAGATAACTGACTGATGCAGCTTCTACTCACACAGTGAAATCGAATTGAATTCTTGCCCTAATCAAATACATCAACTGAGTGCCATGACTGGCCCTTGTATGGATCTAGCTTGAAGCTTACCACTGTCAGAAAGGTTATTTACTAGACAATCAAAAGAAATTTAAAACAGTCTGGGTACCACATGATATTAAAGAAGGCTTTAATTTTGTAGCGTGTCATAATAATTTAGTGGTTTTTTTTTTTAAAGTCCTGATCACTTGGATGTACATTGTAGTATTTACAGATAAAACTGAGAGCTCAGATTTGTTTTAGAATATTCTAGCAAAGCAAAAATTTTAAAAGTGGGGAGGGGGCAGTGGATGAAACAGGAATAGCAGAATGTTGATAACTGTTGAGTCTGTGGTGGTTTCTTATACATTTCTCTCTGGTTTTGTGCATACTTGAACATTTCTTTAGCAAGACAGAGAACAACTCCTTGGTTTTTAGATGATTTGCTTCCAAATCTATCATTCGTGTTATATCGTGGGGCTCCAGGGCCCTCTTCAGTCTCTTGAAATACTACATACAGAAAATGCTTTTGTATATCTGTGCAATACTTTTTCTTTTTCCTGGGAAACAGCTGTGATTTTTGTTGGATTCTGAAGGGTGTCTGATGCAGAAGGCTTAGGGGACCGCTGCTTCTCGAGAGACTGTATACGCTTCAGCAGGCGGCAGCAGAGGGGCCAGCATGGACAGGAAAGGAACTAGGCTTCCTCTGCTCCCTGGTCTGAGATTCAGAGCCGCCAGCAGGGAACACATGTGGCCTTGTTTTAGAGACGGCTGAAAAGCCAACATGTAGACAGACCTGGTGAGTGTGTTCTTTCGCCCCATTCATCCTAGCTAGGCTGTCTTTGCGATGGGGGAGCTAAGAAGCAGGCTTTTGTCCCTGTGAATAGTTTTCTGTATGGGACCAGAATTCATTCATTTAGCTTCAAAGGATTATCAAGGGCAGTGTTTTCAGTGCTGGCACTTTCAGCAAAGAACTAAACAGATAAAAATTTTTGCCCATGAAGCTAGTGCTACCCATCTCTACTTTTCTGGAATTTAGAGCTGCACTTTACTGCCTGGCTTTCTGTATTATAGAAGTCATCCTACTTGAGCCTAAGAATTGGTATTTGAGCATGGCGCAAGGACTGGAGCTGTCAGGCATGGGGGATGAGAGAAGTGACCCCAAGGAGACAGCTACACTTGATGTTTCATTCAGAAACACTTGGTCATCAAAAGAGAGGACAAGTTCTGAGTCCTGCTCAGTCTCATTCAGTGTCTGTACTGGTTTTGGTTTCCATTCTGAGTGCTGTGGGGAAATCAGGAAGAGGGGAAGGAAAGGCTGTTTAAGTAAAAACAAGGAGAAGCTTACCTATAACTCTATGCATTCCATTACTGCTTTGGAAAATCTAGCCACATGTAATACAAAAGAGGATGGTGTCTTCCAATTTCCTTCCACTTTCCAGAGCACTCTGCAACATTGTCATATTGAGGCCTCCCCATGTCAAACTGTAGAAGAGAGGAACAGTTGGAGGGAGATGGTGGTATTGATTGATACCTGGTTGGAAACTGCAGAGTCTAGAGAGAAGAAGTGGAGCTGTGATGGGGAGTGGCAGTTGGACAGGGTTTGCTCATGAACACGTGGGTCACCATCTAAGCACGTGGGCAGGAGAGGTTTTGCCGAAGTCTTGCAGATTAGGTATGGGCATGATTCAGAGGAATAAACTCCCATGGTGAAAATGTGTCTGTATAGTGACAGTAATTCTGAGCTTTCTTCTACATTTTCCCTTGTCATTTTGCTTTTGCTTTTTTTCATGTAATTAGTTATTGAAACCCATTTGTTCTGATAAGCTGGTGAGGCCTGGAGAACCCTGGGTTACACTACATAGCAAAACCTATAGAAAACCCCATTTATGTGAACCATAGTCTTTTAATCACCCATATTTTTCCCAGGCAGTAAATTAGCACTTATTGAGGCAACTGTCCAATCAGAATTTGTACCAATAGAGCATCAGCCCGGTAGTTTACTGCCAGCATGATGGGAGGTACCAAGTGCCATCTCTGTGCCTAGAATTTTCTACCTTTCTTTCAGTCCTTTGGGTCTTGAATTACTTTTTCATTGTGGCCTATTTAAAATAGAAAACAACTAGGAAATCTGATGACTTAAGCAATTATCAGCAAAACCTCTTAAGGGAAATTATGGGTGTGAGAACAAGGCCTAGCTGGAAGAGCACATGGTCTAGGAGAGTCAGCAAGAAATAAGCAAAGGGGCACCGACAGGAGGGAGGAAACTGCCAAAGACACATTTACTTGGTTTCCAGCCACACATAAAAAATGGTCCAGGTCAACTTTCGAGTTAATCTGGTATCTCTCTCCCATTTTCAACCCTAGCACAATCTGAATTAATCATTTGGTCTCTAAAGGGAAATATGAAAAAACACTCAGGGATGAAAATCCTCCTCAGTAAGTTTTAAAATTATAAAAAGAAAAAATATAGTATCATGGAATTAGGAGCTGAAGGAAGTGACTAGTCAGTCACTTGTTCTAGAGCTAGGGAAACTAAAGCTCAAGGGGCTGAGTTGGCTTGTACACACTTGTGCCATGGATTAGTAGAAGAGGCTGTGCCTTGTACTGGATGTTGCTGGGACACAAAGTTCTCACACTGCTGTTTGGCACATAGTGGGTTTTATGTAGACATCCGTAAGCTCAGAGTTCTTGCAGAATGTAAGCACCCCTGCTATGGGCAAGTGACAGTCGATTGTCCAAAAAAAAAAGAAAGAAAGAAAAATCAACACTGACATGGCTGAGCATAGCACTGAAGCACACAAGAAGTGGCTACGTCTGTCCTAGGCAGCAAAAACAGAGAAAGCTAGGTAACTCATCTGGGCACCACCTCAGTAAGTAGTTGCAGGAACTATAGAATCATTCATTCATTTGACTACTCAGTTCAGTCACTCAGTTGTGTCTGACTCTTTGCGACCCCATGAATTGCATCATGCCAGGCCTCCCTGTCCATCACCAACACTTGGAGTCTACCCAAACCCATGTCCATCGAGTCAGTGATGCCATCCAATCATCTCATCCTCTGTCGTCCCCTTCTCCTCCCGCCCCCAATCCTACCCAGCATTAGGGTCTTTTCCAATGAGTCAACTTTTCGCATGAGGTGGCCAAAGTATTGGAGTTTCAGCTTCAACATCAGTCCCTCCAATGAACACCCAGGACTGATCTCCTTTAGAATGGATTGATTGGATCTCCTTGCAGTCCAAGACTCTCAAGAGTCTTCTCCAACACCACAGTTCAAAAGCATCAATTCTTCAGCACTCAGCTTTCTTCACCGTCCAACTCTCACATCCATACATGACCACTGGAAAAACCATAGTCTTGACTAGACAGACTTTTGTTGGCAAAGTAGTGTCTCTGCTTTTAAATATGCTATCTAGGTTGGCCATAACCTTCCTTCCAAGGAGTCTTTTAATTTCATGGCTGCAATCACCATCAGCAGTGATTTTGGAGCCCCCAAAAATAAAGTCTGACACTGTTTCCACTGTTTCCCCATTTATTTCCCATGAAGTGATGGGACCAGATGCCATGATCTTAGTTTTCTGAACGTTGAGCTTTAAGCCAACTTTTTCACTCTCCTCTTTCACTTTCATCAAGAGGCTCTTTAGTTCTTCTTCACTTTCTGCCATAAGGGTGGTGTCATCTGAATATCTGAGGTTATTGATATTTCTCCCAGCAATCTTGATTCCAGCTTGTATTTCTTCCAGCCCAGCGTTTCTCATAATGTACTCTGCATAAGTTAAATAAGCAGGGTGACAATATAGAGCCTTGACATACTCCTTTTCCTATTTGGAACCAGTCTGTTGTCCAGTTCTAACTGTTGCTTCCTGACCTGCATACAGGTTTCTCAAGAGACAGGTCAGATGGTCTGGTACTCCCATTTCTTTCAGAATTTTCCACAGTTTATTGTGATCCACACAGTCAAAGGCTTTGGCATAGTCAATAAAGCAGAAATAGATGTTTTTCTGGAACTCTCTTGCTTTTTTTTCGATGATCCAGCGGATATTGGCAATTTGATCTCTGGTTCCTCTGCCTTTTCTAAAACCAGCTTGAACATCTGGAAGTTCACGGTTCACGTATGGTTGAAGCCTGGCTTGGAGAATTTTGAGCATTACTTTACTAGCATGTGAGATGAGTGCAATTGTGCGGTAGTTTGAGCATTCTTTGGCATTGCCTTTCTTTGGGATTGGAATGAAAACTGACCTTTTCCAGTCCTGTGGCCACTGCTGAGCTTTCCAAATTTGCTGGCATATTGAGTGCAGCACTTTCACAGCATCATCTTTCAGGATTTGAAATAGCTCAACTGGAACTCCATCACCTCCACTAGCTTTGTTCGTAGTGATGCTTCCTAAGGCCCACTTGACTTCACATTCCAGGATGTCTGGCTCTAGGTGAGTGATCACACCTTCGTGATTATCTGGGTCATGAAGATCTTTTTTGTACAGTTTTTCTGTGTATTCTTGCCACTTCTTCTTAATATTTTCTGCTTCTGTTAGGTCCATACCATTTTTGTCCTTTATCGAGCCTATCTTTGCATGAAATATTCTTTTGGTATCTCTTAATTTTCTTGAAGAGATCTCTAGTCTTTCCCATTCTGTTGTTTTCCTCTTTCTTTGCATTGATCGCTGAGGAAGGCTTTCTTATCTCTCCTTGCTATTCTTTGGAACTCTGCATTCAGATGGGAATATCTTTCCTTTTCTCCTTTGCTTTTCGCTTCTCTTCTCTTCCCAGCTGTCTGTAAGGCCTCCTCAGACAGCCATTTTGCTTTTTTGCATTTGACTACTACTGAGTTAAAATAAAAATGCAAGATGCAAACTATGCCACATGCTGAGGCTACAGCATTTCAACAATATTGAACAGCAGAACTCGCGCCTGTGCACAGACTTGATAAATGCTAAAAAGGTATTTGATAAAATTGAATACCCACTTTGGATTTAAAGTGACACTTCATTAGCTAACAATAGAAGGAAACATATTGTATGCTTGATAGTGATAGTCTTGTAGGAATATAAACGATGTTTCAAATTCTGTTTTTTTTAAAGTTTGGGGTATTTCCTACCTCATCTGTTTTATTTATTAAAAAATGTTTTCACTGGAATATAATTGCTTTGCAAGGTTGTGCTGGATTTTTGCTGTACAACAGTGTGAGTCGGTCATATGCTTTACAATGAGAATGTTTTGTTTTATGTTCAGAGATTTAAATTAGATATCTAGCACCTTTTAAGTCTTGAAAGTAAAAATACTGTATTTTTACAACAGATCTCCTCCACCCCCACTTTCTCCCCCTTTCTTCCACTTCCACATCATTAAATTTTATACTCAGGACTAGCTATACTTTCCACAGCAGGAATGCCACTGCTGGTCTGTAATGCAACTATGTTGACAGACATAAAGAGCGGGCTTTTGCTATGCAGACAATATCCTTGAACGTTTGGTTTATTTTTGCTTTTAAGTGACATAATGGAAAGAATTGTGGGGGGAGTAGCTCTATAATTTTGTCTGTTTTTTCAGTCAAGGAGGCTTTATTTTTAACTCCAATATAACTTAAAAATATTCAACATAAATCTTGGACTTTTAGGAAATACTCATGTAGAAAAGAAGAATTTGAGAGAAAGCTATAAAAAAATCACAGCCATCAACAATAGTAGCTCATATTAAGTTCCATGAGCCAGGCAATATTCAATGCATTTTCTATGCATTAACCCATTATATTCCCTAGATGAGAGTCCTGTGAGATATGCTCCATTATCCGATTTTACAGATGAGGAAACTGAGACACAGTGTTGTTGAGCAAATCTTGAGGTATATTCAAGATTTAAATTCAGGCATTGTGGCTCCAGAATCCATGTTCTTAATCTCTCTGCCACATTACCTCTTCAAAAGCAGAACAGATGAGGAGAGTGTCTGGGTACAGTCTAGAGAGAGAAAATTTATACAGGATTCTTTAACATAAAGAATTATTAAACTGTGATAAACGACTATCAGATTTTTTTTTAAATCCTTCTCTATGGGAGCCTGGGGGTGAGAGAGTTGAGGACAAACTTGGAATTGGGTCCCTCCCAAGCCTGGAGTTCAGAACTCACTTGGAAAAGCATGGGGGCTGTGCACTGGATGGCAGAGAAATGGGCCAGTTTGCCTGGTCAGATCTGGTCTGTGGTTGCTGGGTAAGCAGGAAGCAACCCTCTGAAACATATGTGGGGGTGCAGCTGTTGCTGGACACATGGAAATGCAGAGGATATGGGGTTCCTGGTGCGGCAGAAGGCCTGGAGCACGTGGTGTCCATGTCGAGAGGGCCACAAGCGGATGATCACCAGGCCAGGGCTGTGAGGGTTTAAGGGACCATGTCATCTGGGCACCTGGTTTGGCAGAGTGTCCCTGGATATCCCCACTCCCAAACACTGACCCCAGGCAGCAGCCGGAAAGAACAGGAGAGCCCCTTTCTCCTTCCATATTCTTCCAGCACTCTCCACCAAAAAAGCTTAACTTCGTGCTCATGGTGGGGAGAAATGCCTAGAAGATTTCACATCCATTATCACAGAGGATCTATGGAGCCAAGAAGCAATGCACAGATAATTGGCACAGGGGGTGCTCTAAATTGGTAATGCTACTTTGTAATGTGCCTAATCCTGTTTTCCCAAGGACTTTTCACCTGGTGAGTAACCCAGATCTCGTGCTGGCAGTGTCTATGACCAAGGCTAGAGATGAAGTCTGTGGCTACCCAGTTATTGCTCAGGTAAGATATACAGAGGCTAAGAAAGTAATTACAACCCTTTATTTAGTTAAACTTAAGGAAAGCTCCATGCTTCCTTGTTGGGAGAAAGATAGGTCATAGAAACCTATCTTGAATGCCATTGTTAAAATATTTACAATAGTCTGCCTAGATTTCAGATTGAACATGTTCATGTAGCCCTTAATTTAGTTTAATCCAACAGATGGTGACTGTGGGCTGGCTGCATGTCAGGAGCTATGCAAGTTACTTAAATCAAATCCAATGGCAAGCATGAGAAATTATCCCCAAAGCATTCATAGTATCTCAGAAGTGGGTGCAGTCAGGCGAATGGCTGTTGTGTGTGTGTGTTCAGTCGTGTCCAACTTTTTGTGACTCCATAGTCTGTAGCCCGCCAGGGTCCTCTGTCCATGGAATTTTCCAGGAAAGAAGACTAGAGTGGGTTGCCATTTCCTACTCCATGGGATCTTCCCCACCTGGGGATTGAACCTGCGTTTCTTGTGACCCCTGCATTGGCAGGTGGATTCTTTACCACTGTGCAACCTGGGAAGCCTGTTAGATGCACATATTTTAAGTTCAATGATTTGGAAACATAAGCCGGTTCCCTCTCACCTGGCAACTGGCAGTAAAGACCATGGTCAGAGAAGTCTTCCTGGAGGATGTGAGCTCATCAACATTAATTCTACTAAGAGACCCATATGAAATACACTTTCAACATTTTGGAAATACTTAGAGCAGCCAAGCAATTTTTGGAGTCCAGAGAATACTGGCTTCATTTGAATTTTGGGTAAAGACCTATGGAGTTGATTTTTTCCCCTATGTTTGTCATCCTTACTTACCAAAGACACTTCTAAATGGGTATGTAATTTTTCCTTGGTAAGCAGGCTTCCCAGGTGGTGCTAATGGTAAAGAATCTGCCTGCCAATGTAGGAGACACAGGAGAGGAAGGTTCAATCCTTGGGTTGGGAAGATCCCCTGAAGGAGGAAATGGCAACCCACTCCAACATTCTTGCCTGGATAGTTCCATGGGCAGAGAAGCCTGGTGGGCTACAGTCCATGGGGTTGCAAAGAATCACACATGACTGATACACAGGAGGAGAGAAAGTTTAGGAGTGTCCCTTTTCTGCATTTACTTTCTGTATCCTCCACAGTATTTTCCATGTTTTTGTTGAACAGAATATATTGTCTCTAAATAACATTTGTTTTATGCCATTTTTTAATAGCAATGAGGCAACTTGTTTTGCAGGTCCTGAATCCAAAACTGAGATCCAGCAATATGAACAAATGTGTGTGCGTTAGTCATTCAGTCGTGTCTGACTCTTTGCGACCTCACAAACTGTAGCCCTCCAGGCTTCTCTGTCCATGGAATTCTCCAGGCAAGAATACTGGAGTGGATTGCCATTCCCTTCTCCAGAGGATCTTCCCAACCCAGGGATTGAACCCTGGTCTCCTGCATCACAGGCAGATTCGATCCCTGGGTCAGGAAGATCCCCTGGAGGAGGAAATAGCAACCCACTCCAGTATTCTTGCCTGGAAAATTCCATGGGCAGAGGAGCCTGGCGAGTTATAGTCTATGGGGGTCTAAAATTTTATTCTATGAGATACCATGTATATAACATCGCATTTTCCCCTGGTAGGTGCCTCTTTGGCATGAACAACAGTGAGGTAAAAGCTCATGAAGATGCAATTTAGTACCTTAATCAGTTTCATAAAATTATGGATATGGAGGTTTTCCCCTAAGGTTCCCACTTTTATAAGAAATGAGTTTGATCTCAAGGTAATTTGTATTACCTTTCAAGAGTTTTTTCCTTACTTGCTGTTTCATTTTTATTTCTTGAAGCAGTTTGTGCGAATATATCAATGTTCATGTAAAACAATAAAAATGAGGCCTGTTAGGTTAATTTTACTAAACCCTCTCCCTGTTCCTTGAAATACAGTCTTTGTTTTGCATACCCCTGAGGGATGCTCTATTGTCTGACCTATTAAATCAATTCTTAAGACTCATTTATTTTCCTCTTCACTATCAATCTCTCTTTGGTAAAGTAAGTATTATTCATTATAAAGTTCCTTGAAGTGTCATGATATGTTTGGTTAGAACTAATCTACTGGTTTAAATTCCCTAAAATTGAAACTAGTCAGTTTTTAACTTATGCTCAAACCAAGTTTTATAACTAGGATAAATATGCTGTTTCTAATACATAAAATAGAGTGTGTGTGCATGCTCAGTTGCATCAGTCATGTCCTACTCATTGTGACCCCGTGGGCTGTAGCCCACCAGGCTTCTCTGTCAGTGGGATTCTCCAGGCAAGAATACTGTAGTGAGCTTCTAGTCCCTTCTCCAGGGGATCTTCCTTAACCAAGGACTGAACCCTTGTCTTATGCCTCTCCCGCATTTCAGGTGGGTTCTTTACCCACTGAGCCGCCTGGAAATATAGTGTACTCGTATTTTTTAAAACTCTCTTTTTCATTTATTAAATTTTCAATGCTTTGGCAAGAGTGTGAAGAGACCATTTCGTATAATACTGATGAAAGTGTAAACTAGAATAACCTTTCTAGAAAATATTTTGATATGATAAAGTTTTATAGTATACATCATAATTTTTTAGTGATCCTGTTCCTTTATTAACAATTCTACTTCAAGAGTTTGTTCTCAAAATGTTATGGATTAACACAAAGATTTATTTTACAATTGTTGGTTGCTCTTTTGCTTATAGTAAAGAAAATTTGAGAAACAATCTGCATGTTTAACTGCTGAATACTGGTAAAGTAAAATACCCTAAGATCAAATAGTATATATATCCTTTAAAAAAAAACAAAAAACTACTGCCGTTATCAAATTTTGTGTATTTTCTGATTCCATTTTTTATAAATCAAAGAGTACAAGCATATATGAAATATAATCATCAAATATCAAGAGTAGTTATCACTACATAGTAGAGTTTTGAGTAATTATCTGTATTTTCTGAATTTATGCAATGAAAACTAGGACTGCTATACACAAATCATAAATTCTTCTATCTGACTCCATATTTTTCTCTCTCCCTTTTTTTCAGAAATACAAACCACATAACAATGGGGCTTCTAATCAAAAGTGGAATTACATGAAAAGTATGAAAGCTTTTATGGCCTTTCATAGCACTGCACTGGATAAAGAGATCACAGCTGCAAACTATGCTGGTGTTTGTACATCTTCTGTGATTAGAGAAGAAAACATTGATCAACCAGTAAGTGGTTCCTTCCTACAAACAAGAGGAGGGATGGATGGGTTGGTTTAATAAAGCAAGAAACTTCTTTCCCCAAAAAACCTTAAATTCACACAAATTAAACACTGACTTGTGAATGAAATCAGACTCTGTGACTCTGGTCAAGAAAGAAGGAAGGAATATTGACGTTACCCTCGACTAATATTGTTTCACTGACTCCCTTCACCATCATTGTCTTTGGTTGATCATCACTCACTAGAACATGCATGAAGGAAGATAATCACTCCCACTTCACTCCACAGGTGTGCTTGCCACACTCAACACCACTCCACTCCAGAAAGCATATTAAAGTGCCAAGAATGGGGAGAAGGGATAGTTAGGGAGTTTGGGATGACAGGTACACAGTGCTATATTTAAAATGGATAACCAACAAGGGCCTCCTGTGTAGCACAGGGAGCTCTGCTCAATGTTATGTGGCAACTTGGATGGGAGAGGAGTTTGGGAGAGAAAGGATACATGTGTATGTATGGCTGAGTCTCTTTACTGTCCTGAAACTATCACATCGCTAATAGGCTATACTCCAATACAAAATAAAAAGTTTTAAAAATGCCAATGATTGTTAAGTGATTTTATATTACATTATACCAAGCATAGGGCTAAGCATGTTGTACTCTAAGGTTTAAATAAGTTCTAAAGTTTGGTACTTTTTTTATTATTAAGGAATTACTTGTACCATGTTTTATAGATATCTGAGATATTTGTGGGTCAAGGCACCTTGCTATTGTTGATAACCATTGGCCTACAGAATATTGAAATCCCATAATATATATTACAAGACCTTCCAAGACCCTTTTTACTCTGCTCCCCAAAAGTCTCTAAAACTTGTCTACTGCTTCTTCACTCATCATTCTCTGGCTCTCCTGAATAAGAGATATTAAATGTATCATACCATTTTGCATGTCTGTGGTTTCCACTAAGCTAACCCCCTCTGACCTTTTCTCCTTTGTCTGTGATCTCATAGCTGTTAGCTAATATGCAGCCAAAGAGTGCTGCTGCTACTGCTAAGTCGCTTCAGTCATGTCCAACTCTGTGCAACCCCATAGACGGCAGCCCACCAGGCCACCCCTCCCACCCTGCCCCGTCTCTGGGACTCTCCAGGCAAGAACACCGGAGTGGGTTGCCATTTCCTTCTCCAAAAGAAGTGCTGAAGTCATGTTAAAAAAAAAAATCGAGTCAACTTGAAAAGGCTCCAAAGATGAGACAGTGTAAGCATCAATATGACTGAATGCATTGGATTGACATACATTAGATATGTTCATACTGATATTAAACAACAGCAACAGCTCAACTGGTCACAATTAGATGATGCTAAGAAATGAATCCGTTACTTTGAAAACCAGTAAATAAAGAATCAAGCTTTTTTTTTCTTTCTTTATGAACTGTATCTCAGGATAACAAGAGAGTTGACAAGGAGAATCTTCACTTCATAGAAATATCCCAGCTAATAAATGAATAAAGTATGAGGGAATCAGAATATCACTATGTTGTGAACCTCAATACATTAATGGATCTAGGCAGTGACCATCATTGGCTACTAACACTACAAAAAACTTGTAACGGTTGCCCCTTGATAGAGATGCACTGTACCACTTATGAAGTGTTCTTGCCTCCTAAAATCTAATTGGAGAAAATATGTAATGAATAATTATAATAAAAGAAAAAAGAGAAAGAGAATGAGGGTCATAAGGGTTCAAAGAGACGTAGGTATTTAAACTAATAATATACTGACCTTATTTTGCTTGTTTCAAATAAATTATAAGAAAGTGAAAAAATCGTAGAAATTTGAATACTACCTGAATATCTGATTGTATTATGGTTTTGTTATTAATTTTAGGTATATTACAGTTATGATAGAGTTCTTATTTGTTAGATAAGGATAAAACCTTCCAATTTTCAACATTTCTTCTAAAAGATGATAACTTTCCTTTCCTACTAGTTAAGTAATAACCTATCTGATAGAATTAACATGGTTAATTTGAAAAGTACAGTAATATATCAGGATTCTCAAAGAAAAAAGTTTCTCTCTCTTAGGTCTGGGGAAACCTACCCTCTGCCCAAAGGCTCTAAATCAGTAGTTGGTTCTTAACCTGTCAGAGATACAGACCTCATTGAAAGTCTTGTGAAAATTATGGATGTTCTCCCCAAAATGCGCATGTGTAAACAAACACTTTTTGTATGAGAATTCAGAGAGTTCATAGACTACCCTTAAATTCCAGTTTAGATTTAGAGTAAGAGCATCCTCTCTAGACCATGTTTGCTTGGCCAGTTTAGAAAAAGAAAACTAACGTGAAGTAACTATTATATGCCAGAAAGCTACTGTATATTATATACTGATTCAGCTTTATTTTTACATAGATGATATCATTTAAATAATAAATAACATAAGTAATAACCATAAATAATATCAATAAATTAGTTAAATTAAGATTGATAAAGAAACTGAATCATTTATTCACACTAGCTATTATATATATAGTCAGGGTCGTTATTGACCAAACAAGCCCCATGTTGTAGACCATGTTTGTATAAGGTCAAATGAACAGGTCAAATTAGTCATTTCAATAAATCAAGGAGATTTTATAGAGGAAAAATATCAGGCAAACCAGTTGATTGATATTCTGTGTATAGAGCCAGCTGTTGACTTGCTCAACTTTTAAATTCCATTTGCATCCTGTAGACACAGCCTAACCTTGGGAGCTACTCCCACATATTTCATTTATCCTTTCCAGCAACAGTTTAAAGGCTGTATTAAGCTTGAATGAATTAACCAAAAATTCAGTTTACATTGTGTATATGCACCATTGCCAAAGTAAAATAATTTGGGGAACATAAAAATAGTTAGCAGCCCCACAGTCATGGGAATTGATGTCTTAATGATTGAAAATACATTTTCTGGATGCTTTCAATGGGCTTCTTTAGTGTAATAAGAAGTATCATTGGCACACGATTTATCATGAAGTTCATGTTGTTCTCTACAAATTATTCTGTATGAGTATTTATTGAATTCCATCTGAGAGGAAATATGTTAATTTTCTTCCCCCAAGTAATTTGTAGGAAAATGGAGATCAGATGTGCATATAGAGAAATTCATAGTGGAACTTAAGAACTGTATCTTCAAAAGTATCACCTAAAGGTTGGCTTTGAATTAAGGTAATGTTCAGTATTTAAATGGAGTAGACAAAGAAATATGACAAAGGCAAAAAAACTAAAAACTTGGAATCAGAAGTCACAGTTTTATGTTTCAGCTCTGCCACATACTACTTGGGTATCCTTGAATTAAAAACTTCCCTCTCTGAGCTTTTGTTTTCTCATCTGTAAATTGAGAATGATGCTATTAACTCTGGCTGTACTTAACTTTTAGCCTTGTGACGTGCTTAGTCACTTAGTCATGTCTGACTCTTTGCAACCCCATGAACTGTAGCCAGTTCCTCTGTCCATGGGGATTCTCCAAGCAAGAACACTGGAGTGGGTTGCCATGCCCTGCTCCAGAGGATCTTCCCAACCTAGGGACTGAACTCAGGTCTTCCACACTGCAGGCGGATTCTTTACCATCTGAGCCACCAGGAAAGTCCTAGCCTTGTGAGGAACAAATCAAATTAGAGAGTCTATATAAAAGCACTTTAAAATATTCATATATATTTCAAAGTAGAGTGACTAATTCAGTGACTTCTCATGTACCTATCATCCAAATTCAACTATTATCAAAGTTTTGCAATGTTTACAAATCCTAGACATGATATCATTTCACATCATACTTGAGCCTGCACCTATAAAAATTTGAACATTTTCTTACGATTATAATCATTACGCCATTGTCACACCTAACAAAATTAACGATAACTTTTTTGGCCTCCAGGGCTTCTCTGGTGGCTCAGATGGTAAAGAATCCACCTTCAATGTAGGAGACTTGGGTTAGATATCTGGGAAGATCCCCTGGAGAAGGGAAAGGCTACCCACTCCAGTATTCTGGCCAGGAGAATTCCATGGACAGAGGAGCCTGGCAGGCTACAGTCCATGGGGTTGCAAAGAGTTGGACATGACTGAACGACTTTCACTTTCACTTTTTAAAAGTTTTTTGACCTCCTAATGCCCTGTTAATAATGAAATTTCCCAGTTTCTCCTAAACATTCTTCTTATGGTTGGTTGGAGTCAGGACTCAAACAAAATCCCTATGTGCTACTGGTTGCAGAATCCATCCGATAGAGACCTCCTCTTGTTTGGATTTGTCTATTCACTTCCTGTGGCATCCTTTAACTCTTTTCTCTGGCTCCCGTAACTCCTATAAAAGAGATTTAACACTGCAGTTTAATTATATTTATGGTCAGCTCTTTTTTGGCCATGAATCTTCATAGGTTTTACTGTGTGTTTTATATTTATCAGTTATGCAGGCACACAGTGTGGATTTTCCATTTTTAATGGTAATGGTTATCCATGGGTTCAGGTGATTACAACCTAATCTCACATCAAAAAACAATTCCCAATGACTTTTCATTTAGTATTGGCTTTCTGTGATCATTGCCTAAATCAATAATTTCATTAGAAGTTTCAAAAGGGTCTATTTTGTGTTTAATTCTATTACTTTTCCCAACATATATTAGCTGGATTTTTCATGTAAGGAAGAACTTTACCTCTTCAGCTAGGTATTTGACTGCCTAGAATTATGGTTTGTAAAAGATGGTAGGATAAATACTTACTATGTTCTATATAACTTACCTATTAGAATAGTATAGCAAATCACCTAAAATGTTAGTGGCTTAAACCCACAACTATTTTATACTCTGGATCAACAATTTGGGCTGGTTTAACTGGGCAGGTCTGCTGGTCTTTGTGCACTGTCACTAATTTGACTATAGTTATGTGGTCGTATACCAGTAGTTTGATGGTTCTAGGGTGTCTGAATGGTCAAATTACATGATTGGTGTTTGACAGGCTGTCAGCTGGGGGGCCTTGGTTCTCAACGCATCTTTTGTTCCCCAACCAGGAGTTGAACCTGGGCCCTCGACAGTGAGAGTGCAGTGTCCTAACCACTGGACTGCCAGGGAATTCCCTTCTCAAGACTTCTTAAGTAGGCTAGCTCAAGTGAGCTCACATTATGGTCTCAGGCTTCTAAATGCAGCCAAAAGAAAACAAGCTCCAGTGTGCAAGCACTTCTTATGCATCTACCTGCATCACATTTGCTAATGCTACATTACCCAGAGCAAGACATGTGACCTTGCCCAGATTCAAGGAAAAGAAGAAAGGAGAAAGAAACTATTTCTTGATTGGAGGAGCAGCAAAATGATATTTCAAAAAGACATACAAACAAGAATAGGATGGGTATATTATGGCCATCTTTGCAAATAATCTTCCACACTTTCTAAAGGCCAATTTCAGAGTTGTAAATTGGTGCATTTTCTTCCAATGGACTCCAATAAGTAGTGGTTTCGTTTTCACTTGTTTGTTGCCTTTTTTTAACTTATGTTTTTAACATCATATGAACTCATGGGATTTTACATATTCAAACATATTTGAAGTTTTTCAGTTATCATTTTATTTTGCCCCCTAATTACCCCACTTTGAGCCAGTGGAATGTCTATTATGGTGGCTCCTGTGTCTTTTTTGACATAATACCTTTACTTTGAGATGGCTTCTTTTTTTCTGGGTACCACAAGAAATCCTTGCTTGTCTAGTATACAGTGAGTCCCCTACATACAAGTGAGTTCTGTTTCAGAAGTGCATTCATAAGCCCAATTTGTTCATAAGTCCAACAAAGTTAGCCTAGGTACCCAGCTAACACAATCAGCTATATAGTATTATACTGTGATAGATTTATAATACTTTTTACACAAATAATACATGAAAAACAAACACAAAAAATAAAGGAAACATTTTTAATCTTACAGTTCAGTACCTTGAAAAGTACAGTAGCACAGTACAACAGCTGGCATACAGGGACACGTTCATACCTTTGAAACTTTGCAACTTGAAGGTTCATGTGTAGGGGACTTAGTGTATTTCCTGTCCCAAATGTGGAACGGGCCATTCCTCCAAGCAATTCTGATTCTGAATACAAGTTATACTCATTGATGTTGAACGATCATCGCCTCTGGGCTTTTTCAATCAGCAGTGTTTGGAAATAATGTGGTTTTTAAAAATATAATAATTAAGGGTGCGAAACAATGTGCTTGTGTTGTGATTTCAAATTTAACATTTGGGGATTATAACAGTGCTTTATTTGTATGGCAAAGTATTCTACAAAATGCTATCATAATTTAGATGCATCCAAATCAAAGCATCTTTATCCTTTTCCAGGGATACTATTACCTCTCACCCAGTGGAAAGAAGAAAACGATGCTCTGTTTGGCATGTGGACGATCCGTGAGAGCAGAGAAGAGACTGAAACAGTTGCTTCCAGGGCTCCCATTCCTCTGTGCCTCTGCCTCCAAGACCCAGAATCCCTTCTCACATGGGCCTTTCAAGGTCATTGATGTGGCCAAGGTGTGTAATGATCTGAGCTCTGCTAATATACGTGTGGCATGAGTCTGGAAACTTTGAGGCATTCATTATTTGCCTTGCACTCAAGTTCATCTCCACTCATCCAATTCATCTTTTACTGATGCACCTTTATCATTCCACCTGCATTGATTTCCTTTTCCCTGTTGTAACTTAAAATACATTGTCTGTTAATAGTTCGATACACACTTTGAAGTTAATTGGGCACTTCTGAGGCTTTAATCATCTACTGACACCTTGCACTACTCTCTGTGTTGCTTTTAGATGAGAAAGTAACTGCAAATCTTTACTTAGTGAAGCAGCTTTTTGCCTCCATCCATGGGGTAAACTCCTTTTATACTATTATAGAACATTTCAGGGCTCATTTGATGTGTTGTTATTAATGGCTCTTCAGGTTCGATGCCTGAATTCATGCATTCATGTCTAATACTAATTGTATCATGGAGAAAAAAGTGTCTACTGCTTTTCTGTTTTCTTAATTTAAAGTGGCACCATTTAATTGGGAGATTGGGATTGATATATCTACACTACTATGTATAAAATAGATAAATAGTGAAAACCTACTGTATAGCCCAGGGAACTCTACTTAGTGCTCTATGGTGACCAAAACAGGAAGGAAATACAAAGCAGAGGGAATATATGTATATGTGTGGCTGATTCACTTTGTTGTACAGCAGAAAGTAACACCACACTGTAAACTAAAAACTAAATTTTTTTACAAAAAACTCAAAATCAAAGCCTTAGAGCATGATGCTAAAAATGACAATTTGGCATTAACAAACATTTTTTTAAAAAAGTTAAAAAAAACATGCTTCCCTTGTCAAGACCTATTCCCCTGAAATACTTATGAGTGTTAGTTCTTTTCTTTCTTTTTCATTCTGGAACCTTGTTTAAAATCTATATTTTCACAGTATTTTCAAAACCTCACTAGTTTACAACAACATTATACAGTCCTTAATCAAAATGATTCTTGCAGTAGCTTTTTTATGTGTATTTCATTCTGGTCTCCATATCAGTTTTCCATGTATACTTTCTTCTCTTTCAATGCCATCAACCTTGTTTTGTTTTTTCTTTTTAGCTAATTAAAATAAAATGATATATAAAAAAAATTTTTAAATGACACTTAAAAAAAAAATCCTTGCTTTCAAGTTTAGAAACAAGAAGAGCTAAAGAGAAACTTACACAGCTATATAAAAAGGAGCAATTCTTAATGGGTAGGAAATTTCCACCTGGTCTGCTCTTCAGGCTGACCCAACTGGTTCCCAGATTGCTGTCCTCTCTGCCCTAAACCTGACACACAGTTATAATAAACACCAACTGAAACCTCAGTAACTCTGAAGGAGAAGGGACGTCAGTCCTCCAGGAAAGCCTGGAGGCCTTTGGCTTTGTGGAGGTGAAAATGGGGTGGTGTAAAGGAGGTGGTGGTGGGGCGTGAGCTGATTGAAAAGAATCCCCAGTGTTACACCATCTCAGACACAGCTTTTCCCTCAGGCCAGCTTCTTGACTAAGAATGAATAGGGAAAGTTGAAGTGTGGTGTTCACCACCCTCATTGCCACGAGGTTAAGGCTATGCTCATTCCCCTCCGCATAGGTCAGTATCTGCCACCCTAGGATGACATCATCCTAAAGTTAAAGATTCAGAGAATACCTTTAGCCCTACTGTCCATCGCTTCAACCCCAGGCTCTCTCTGGCCCTGGCATCCTTCTTATCCACCTCATGTCCAGGGGAAGGCAAAGCAGAAAACAGGAGAAGGCCAGAAACACAAGCCAGAGTCCCAAAGTCACCTAGAGACTCAGTGACAGGGCTGGGAGGACAACCAAGGAGTTTGAACCTAATGTCCTTCCCATTACAGCATCAAACACCTATAGCATATGAAGTGAGCATTTCAAAATTTAGATGCCACACACATGTACAAACACAAATTAAAAGGCTGAAGTATAACAAAATAAAAAGGAAAAAAATTTGAGTCAATCTATGTTGTTTTCTTTAAAAAAATCAGACTGATTTATCTTCTCGTGAGGCTGAAAACACTTTGAGTTATTATGAAGAGCATCTATTATCTTTACGGATGAAGACCTGCACCCAAGTTGTATCTCCTTGTGGCATGGCAGTTACGAACCAGAAGGCAGTGAAAATAATTGCATACAAAAATGGAGATGGATATCGAAATGGGAAGTTAATTGTGGCTGGAACATTCCCCATGGTAAGTGGCTATCACTTAAATGTTTCTCGCATCCTTAGAGGCAATGATAATGGTGATTTTTCTGACAAGAGAAAAAAAAGCAGTGGGATTGAGTGACAAATATCCCAGGCCAGTTTTACCCATTTAAGCTGATGAGATCAAGATCTCTGTTTTCTTAAAGATGTTCTTTTTGATTGTATTTCTTTGGATATAGACTTAGAAAAATGAGAAAACAGAATACAGTTTTCAGATTGGCTCCAGAGCAAAGAAGGGTAAAAAAAAGCAAGGGGAAGGCAAAGCTACCAGATTTCCTTCACTCTTGTGACAGACAGAAAGCCTTTTCTTACTTCCTTCCCTTTCCCACTTCAAGTTGTACGTCATCTGAATATTCTGCGATCCCACCTCATTTATCATCTGGAGAAGCTGAGCACTTGCTTGGTGGCAGGGTTATTTTCAGATTGGAGAAGCAGGAGTTGTGCTAGGAGAGAATGTGTGGCTTCTGTCTTAGACGCTGTTCCCACGGTCCTGGGGAGGAAGGAGCAATCCTGGGGTCCAAACCCAGCTTTGTCCTTCAGTTGTTTGGTAATGGTCTTACGTCTGTAGGTTCTGGCCAATACCTTTACCAATGTATTTCATATGCAATGTTAAAATGATGGGGAGTTATCCTGGAGACTTCTTTGCAAGTATTCATACACACACACCCACATACACACACATACAATTATTCACTCACCCCTTTGATTGAGTCTGAAGAGATTTTTTAAATTAAAATATTGTTGGTCAATGGTCTAAGCAAAGGACAAAAGTTACCAGCTCCAAAATCCACCCTGGGACCCTGGCTTTTGTGTTCTCGGGCAAAAATGTTAACCTTTCAGCCCAATTTCCCCTCTATCAAATGGAGGTAATAATGTGTCAGTTCTTGGTTTGAAAGTCAAGGACTCGTTTATTTTAAAGCAACTCATCTGAAGTGTTGGAATAATTTTATTCACTATAAAGCAACATGGTTGAAAGTCGATTTCTAGGTTAACATTTCTTAGGAAATAAATACTTCTGATGATAAAATGTATTAACACACATCAGCTGCTGTGTTCAATTTTTGGAGCTAAGAATTTTCACAGCTGGATTGGACTAATTTGTGAGATTATATAGGACAACCTAATATCAAAAATCATCTCTAATCAAAGATCAAGTTGGTAGTTATTGCTTTCTATTTTCTCAAATTAAAGAATTTTCTCAGAATTCTAAAATAACACACTCTGCCTGATTATCCCCAGTTCTACCCCTATTTCCTCTCAGTTCCTTACAATCTGTGTTTTTAGCTGCTTACAGAATGTACAGAACAACTTGGTCTGGCCAGAGCAGCCTCCAAAATATACACCAAAGATGGAACCACAATAAGTTCCTTGCGCAATTTGGTTTTATGGGCTCTGGATGAGTCTTTTATTCAGAGAGATCCTGAGGAACCAAAGGAAGAGGCAGATCCTGTTGGAACCAAAGAGACACCTGTTAAAAGTATGAAAGGTTGGTTTACATTCTACAGGATTTAGCTGATTCTACTTATGTTTGGTCATATGAAAGTTATATGTACTTCTTTCATTCAGTCACTCCTTTTAGAATTAAAAAAATCACAGGAAGCTACTCTTTTAGGAAATTCTCATATCATTTTTATCTTGCAGAATACTAAGAAAAAAAATTTTAATGCAAATTTTGTTTCAGAACCAAGACAATAAACACATTGCCTGGTGTTTATAAAATATGTTTGACAGTTTGGGCACTTTGTGCAACATGAGCAGGTTCTGTTTTTATTTTTTTAATTTTTAAAAACTTTATTTTTAATTGGAGGATAATGGCTTTACAGTGTCATATTGGTTTCTGCCTTACAACAACGTGAATCTGCCATAAGTGGTTCAGTTCTTAAATTCAGAATCAAAACCAGCTGGACACCACTTAAGAAAGTTGGATTAGATCAGAGCAAATCTCTTCCCATGATTAGAAGCGAAAGTGTCCTCTCTACACTTGCTGTCCTCTGACTCCTCTCACCTGCCCCTGCCCATCTCCACTGCTCCTATAAACTCCCAGAAGCACCAGCAAATGTACCCCTATTGCAGCTCCTAGAACATTGTGTTATACTTATCTGTTTATGTCTTTGTGTGTCTCGTTAGACTGTGTACAACTTGAAGGCAGGGCCTGTGTCCCCAACAACAATTGCTAAATGAAAAAGAGTCTTGCTAGCAGTGATTCAGCAGTTATCATCCATTGTGGTATTGAGAGGCATGGCTTCAAGGTTAAGGATGTGGGTTTTGGACCTAGACCGTCAAGGTTCAGCTCCCACCTATCACTTGGTAGCTGAATGATCATGGGTACTCTCTGTCCCTCAGTCCTCTCATTTGTAAAGTGAGAACACTAATAGCCATGTGAATATATATATATACTCATCCAGTGCTCATAAATATGGAAAGAGAGGCACAGGGTAAGGAGGATTCCATGTTCATGACACTCCATGATTCATCATTAACTCCATTTCCTGTCCCTCTCTGAAGAACAGGGAATAGGGTTGAAAATTCCAAGTTTCTAAACATGGCTTGGACTTTCTGGTGACCAGCCCCCACCCGGAGTCCACCAGGAATCATCTCATTAGAACCAAAGACACTGCTAGCACCCAGGAAACTCCAAAGAAGTTTGGAGTTCTGTGTCAGTAATTAGAACAAAAGCTGACACTAGTGCTCTTTACCACTTAGGAAATTGCAAGAATTTGGGGAGATCAGTTCCAGGAACTGGAGGCAGAGACCAATATTTTTTTCTAATTATTTTATAATGATATTATTTGTTTTGTTTTCTAATTCATTTTAAAGAAATAATGTGAACATTTAATGCCTAGCTGATCACTAAGGCATATAGTTCTGCCTTTATTTGGCACATGGAACATCTCATCTCCAGGTTCTAGAAGATTTACAATTTCAAACATTCTTCTTTCAAATTCTTATTTAAAACCTTGTTGGAAGTAATGTGATTTCATCTACCAAAAGGGTATGGCCATCCCTTCCCCTCGTATTCTAAAAGCTATCTTTGAATCATGCAGGTGCATTAGATTAGCTGGCCGTCCCCTTTACTGAATCATAACTTGGAGTTATGCCATCAGTTTGCATTGAGGAAGTTAAAAGAAACAGACATCAATCAAAAATTCAGTATCAGGCTTACTATTATTAATATAAAGGTGATGGTTAAGGACACTGGCTCTGGAGGTAGATGGCCTGGATTCTAATTCTGATTCTACCCCCACCTGGCTATGTGATGAAGCCTCAGTTATTGTGCAGAAGAGAAATGAACCTACCTCAGAGTATCATTTTGAGAATTGCATGAGATAATGTAGGTAGAGGTCTTAGTGAAATGCCCAGTACATAGTAAATTCTCGGCTTGTATTACTTTTTATAGTAGGATACTATTAGCTGAATCACAAATAACCCCTTTAAGAAGATCCTGAAGTGTTTCTCTCAGATCTCAGGACCTGGAAAAATGTATCTTGAGGAATTCATCTCTCTGTCAGCCATTCATATCTTGAAATGGTGTTCTCCTCTTTGCTTTAGCCACAAGGATGCTGAGAGCCCAAATAGTGCTTTGTCTCAAGCAAAGAAAAACAACGTGGTATTCATGTCTAGTATCATGATGATGATAATAAAAATATTATCTAGAATTTTTGGATGCTTTCACAATTAAATAGACTAAATATTTTCTAAGCACTTTCTTTTTTTAAATCTTCCCAACAGCAGAATGAAATAGGTACTATTAATCATTTAATTGATGAGTTCTCCAAAGCCCCTTATCTCTGGCTTCAGTCAATTCCTGTACTCCTTTCTCCCTTTCCTTGCTTTTTTATCTCATTACTTTACCCTATTTCAGAGTAGATATTTGGGTAAGCTATCTCTTATTTTTTTCATAACTAGATACAGTGTAAGAAAGGAATTAAAATGTGTATTTACAATAAAATTAGTCTAAATTATTTAGTTGCATTGAAGTTTCTGTTAAAAATTTATGTATTTGCATCTGGTTTTGGTGTTAACCTGCTTAAATCAAGTCATTAATGAAGAATGAAATATTTTGAAAAACCAAATGATTCAGCAAGCAAATTTATTCATTATTCATTGAACAATGGTAAATGTGACATTTGTTTCCCAGGAAACTCAAGAATGAAAGTGGAAACCAAATCATCTCCAAAGTCTGTGACATCTGATAGTTTGGATGATATAGATATGTCTTTGCTCACCCTCATCCTCAGAAACCCTATTGCCATCTGGGTATCTTGTGGTGAACCATTTCTGTCTCCAAATGGTCAGTGTTTTGTTTTTGCTTTTTTTCAAGCAAGTGCATGAAGGGAGAGAGAAATTTTTTGTCATCATAAGAAAACGAATTAAATGTGTACACTGTCAACCTAATAACATCACATTTATGCAAAGAACAGGCAGTTCGTCAATTAACATGTGCACAAGGATAGCTGTACTCTTACATTTGCACAATTGCCTATTTTTTTCTCACTGGAATGGAGTATTCTGCATATAAAATGTCTAATTTAGTTGATAAAGAGATTCTTGGTCTATAAGACTGAGAATAATGGTATACATTAGAAAATAACAAATGAGTTTAATTCACACTGAAGACGACCTGTCTGCACATTTTCATTTTTAAGAATTGCACCCTTTAGGCAGTAGGTGGATGTTTAAAAAATGAATGGTTCCAAGCCAGGCTTTCATCACCTCCAAATAGTTTGTGGAAGTAGAAAATGAAATATGGCTATTGCATATGGTAAATCTATATAATAAAACAGCACTGTTCTTCTTTTCCCCCCTGCATTCCATAAAGAAATGCCTTAAGCCCTGTCATCTTTCAAATGAGGTTTCTTTTAATGACCCTTACCTTTTAATTACTTATTTCTAATTGAATCTATTTCTTGAAGCAGAAAGTTCTTTTTATAAATTATTGGCTTGCATGATAAATTACTGTTGATAAAAAGAATGCAAAGTAAAACATCATGTATTTTTATTATTCTAGCTTTGAAGAAAGCAGAAAAAATAGAAAAACAGAACTGGCTTAAAAAGGACAAAATTTTGGCTGATCTAGATGTCATGAAACACAAAATGAGACAGTTAAAAGGTCAGTAAGAACTAAATCAGGTATCACCATGTTTAAGTGTAGTCTCAATTTTCTGGTAGTTTTTTTTTTTTTTTCTGCCATTAGATACCAGATGTTTAACTGAATATTTTATATTACAAAAATCACTTGAACAAGTCTAAAACATAATAATATATCTTTTCAGTACTGATTTTTATGTCTGTAAATTTTATATTGATATGAATATCACATGATTTGTATAGATGCATTTTTAAAATTTGGAGGATGTGTGGATCGTGTAACCAGCTTATTGATTTTGAAACAATTCCTGAACTGACATTTTGTGGACTTTGGAATTAGTCATTAACAAAGCTTTCTGTTATTTCTTGAGTATTTCTTGGGAAGAAGTTTTGTTAAATAATCTGAATAAGGACTGAATCTAAGTTCTTCAAAGATTAGTGTCTTTATCTCAGAAGGGCTCTCTCTTATTACGCAGCGTAAGATATGTTATTCAGAGACAAAGTGATAAATTGACAATATTTGTCTTCTCCTTCCATTCTTTTTGTCACAGAGTCTTAAGCTTCTGATCTTATATTGTTCCCAGTACTTGAGACACTAAATGACTCTTTGAGGATGAAAATGCATTATGGACTTAGTCTGAGAAGGAATCCCTTTCAGGCTTTGTAATCGCCATAGCAGGATTTCAGCTCCTGAGTATTTGTACTGTCTGGTTTCAGAAACATATGAACCTCATTTCAGTAAATAAGACAATTAGTGCTAAATGCACTAGACAGCACTCTGGGTTGAAACGGCTGTTTCTAAGTTTTTAGCAAAAGAATTATTGCATCTAATTGAGAAGCATCTATTTCTATTGCTAACCTCTACTACTCTGACTTCTAGATATCTTCATTTGAATGTACCATGAACATGTCTAAAACTAAAGTTATCATATCCCCATGTGATGACCATGTTGTTGTTATTGTTTAGTCACTAAGTTGTGTCCAACTCTTTTGTGACCCCACGGACTGTAGCCTGCCATCCTCCTCTGTCCATGGGATTTTCCAGGCAGGAATACTCGAGTGGCTTGCCATTTCCTTCTCCCGGGAATCTTCTGACCTAGGGATTGAAGCTGCATCTCCTGCATTGGCAGGTGGATTGTTTACCACTGAGCCACCTCGGAAGTTATCATATCACTATTTTATTTCATATCATATTATATATCACACCGATGCCTCCTTTATTTCTTCTATATACATTGCCACAATCCACTCACGTATTCCAGCTCAAGGACCTGGGAGTCATCCTTGGCATTTCCCTCTCTTACTATCTCTAAGCAAATATCCTTAATTCTTATTGTTTTGAATATGTTATTTTCAAATGAATTCTACTGGCCTTAATTCATACTATTATTATCCAAGTTTAAGCTATTGTTGCCTATTCCTTGGGTTACTGGACTGGCTTTCTAACTGGTCTCCCTGCCTCCCATCTTGATAGTAGTATTCATCCTATGCATAAAGGTGACATTCTGGAGCTGGAGTGATAATGCAGAAATGCAAAGGAGTTAACAATACTCCAGGCATAAAACCTTTCAAAGTTTCTCATTATCTTTATGGCAAAAGTGAAAGTCCTTAATATTGTCCTTCATGATTTGGTTCTCTGGAAACTTCTTCCACTCCACCCATGTGGACTTTTCTTTTTCAGTCTCCCAGACTTACATGCTTTCTTAACTCTGAACTTTTGACACAATTTAGTTTCCTTCCGACACAATTTAGTTCTCTCTCCTGCTCTTTTGGATTGCTTCTCATTATTTACTTTTCAGCTTACTTTTCTAACATTCTAGGTCAGGAATAGTATGCTTTATCATACTCTGAACCTCCCATCTGATAACCCTTATCATTTTATTACATACTGGATCATATGACTGTTTCTCCTATGTTACATTGTAAATTCTATACCCTTCTTATTTGTCCTCTGAGTAGTTGTGGAATTACTTAATTAAAGAATAACCGGAATTTCAACCACTTACCCCAATGAGTTTTCTAAACTCTATTTTAATTTTTATAAAATTAAATCAATAGAAAGTGACATTAAAAATAGTACCTGGCAGAGCTGCTTTTATTGAATTCTGATTTTATATTATGTCTTTAACTTTTATTATAATTCAGTATTAAAAAGACATTTTAAAATACAGTTGGCATCATCTACAATATCACTGTTGAAAACAGTCTATTTGGTCAGATAGTGTCCATTATGGGGGAATCCATTAATGCAGTATCTCTTAGATAAATTTTGTCTGTTACATTTTCTGCTATTAAATGTAAATTCAGAATAGGTCTTATTAAAATACCTATTCAGAAGATGGTCTTTTCTATTAATAATTGTTGGGATTATGAGAATAAATAAGAACAAATTTAAATTCAGTTAACTGCAGTCCCTGTTGGATTGTGAGCTTCCTGAGTATTGGATGAAAGAGGAGATTTGGAAGATATGAATGGTGATGAGATTGATTACATCTTACTATTGTAGCCATTGGTAAATGCAGCAAATGTTCATTGAGCATATACTGTACTAAGCTGATTTTACATTTCATTTGTAAGCATGATCTTTGCTAATATTAATCAAATACTAGTAATAACTTTGTACGATTTTTATAGATGTCAAATATTTATACAGGCTTAGCACAGAATAAATATTCAATAAATATTGAGAAGGCTGTCCATTTTCCCACTTAGGGTCTTAGAAACTAATAAACAAAACTGAGGGACGGCAGATCAGGCCACAGTATCACCTTTGTTACATATAAAGGCAGTGCTGAGACATTTTATTTAGTGTGAGAGCTAAATGGAACTGCTAACTGAAATCCCAAATGAGGTGGGCTAATCCTTTCAGGCATGTGTGGTGCTGAACCAGAATGGGCCCTTCCGATAAAGAAGAGGCCTGAGGAGAGCTATTCAGGTGAGATTTATAGTCAGAAAGAACAGCAAAGTACTCATGTGCTCTAATAGTTAGATACTATGATTTCCCCCACTCCAGTATTCTTGCCTGGAGAATCCCGTGGACAGAGAAGTCTGGTGGACTACGGTCCATGGGGTCACAAAGAGTCAGACATGACTGAAGTGACTTAGCACACAGCACACACACATGATTCCCCCCTCCCCAATCTCATGTAGATAAAACAGAGGATATGGAAAATATAATAAGAAAATAAAAACAATTTATTCAGTGCTTTTTTTTTTTGGTTTCTATTTGTTATTCTTACCTACATTAATAATTGTTTGCTATGAAAACCTTTTCCCAAACCTATACCTTTTGTGATAACATTATGTCCTTTTAAAACATTATAAATCTCCAGAACATGCTGGCTAATGGCACTGGCAAGTGCTTTCATTTTCTTAAGATCATTAGAAACAAGTTGACAAACACCAAATAATGCATAATGTTTTTTGCTCTTTCTTATGTTTAAATCCTTGCTTTCAACAGTGTAAATGGTAATCTATCAGAGAACTGCCTTTAGTTAAGCAAAATTTTAGTGTTCAAAATGCATCACAAATAAAATATTTATTGAGATATTATCCATGAAAATTTATGTGTCCTAAATTAATGCTACTTGCATATTATGAATAGAGTCAGCTAAAAACTATATTTAACATAAATTTGTGTTATGTATTTTTCTGGTACCACTATGTTCTTCTCCAAAGCGTGCTAGCTAATGGCACTGTCACTGTAATTCATTGACTGTTGATTCAATTATGTTTTCTCCACATCCATAAATTGCATATGAATGATAATAAGGTACATAGAGTTTTGATTTCCCTGAAAAGTCATTGCTGCCACCTATTTTTATTGCTGGATCTATTTCCACAAACTTGACCTATAAAAGCACCAAAGCTTTATACTCTACAAATACTGAGTTATTTTCAGAGGGCTGTGTTCATAGTCATGGTATGAAAACCTGCACGTTAAGAGTCCCCTGGCAACAAAATTAGGACTCAGCTTCACTTCAGTATTTCTATTATTTTATCCATCTAAGTGTTACTTTCTGAAAGAAGCCTTCTCTGACACAGCAGACTAGGTCAGAAAGGCCTGTTACATGATATTTTACACACCCTGTACTTCAGGGGTGCAACACACTTACAATCAATTATTGGTGTAATCATTTCCTTGATATTTGCCTTCCTTTCCAAAGTGTAAGCCTTCGAGGCAAGGGCTTGGTCTCCTACATGTTTGTATTGGCACCATCTAGCACAATGCCTGACTCATAGCTGGTGTTCAACATCGATTTCTAGAAGGGATATACAAGAGAAAACATTATTTGTACCTTAAGAAGTTGGGAGATCAACTTCTCTGAGTATGAGACTCAGTGCTAAGTATATCTTCAACCCAGAAAAAGAAAACAATTTAATAAGTGTGACCTTTAAGCCTCTTTTATAAAGATTTAAAGTCGCCTAGCTGAAAGAATACATAAGTTCAAATCACCACACTTATTAACTTATGCCTGTGATTCTTTAGAACACAGTATTCCAATAAATATTTTCTCTTACTACAGCTACTTAAGAGCGCAAAGGACACAGCAGAGGTGTCAGAAACTAATCGCGCTCGCGGGGTATTATTAGATAGGAAAAAAAAGGCCTCCTGTCTCTTGGGTTAATATTATTTTAGAAATACTTAATCCCCAGGCTGCTAAGCTAATTGTGGGGGAAAGGCTTATTATTAGTGAAGAGAACAAAACATATGTTCCATGACTGGAAGAGATGATGGGCTATATAGGTCATGGATTCTATTTGACTAAATTACCACTGAACCATATCGTGAATGAGAGGCTGGGGCCAGTATGGAAGTCAGCATGTTATCTTTCTTTTCTATCTGTACAGTAAGTATGCATATCCTGGCTATTTAAAGCCTCCAGCTCCCACATGAAGAGCCATTGTTAGATCTTATTACCTTAGGCATCTTCGCTTTTATGATATATTTAGTATTTTAGCCTCTGCTCCCAAGTGGAATGATTTATGCATAGAAAGCCAAACCAATTTATTTGAAATCTGAACGCCTATCATCAGAAACAGCATTTCTAGTGACTTCTTTCCCCAGGGCGGCGGGTAGCAGCGCGTCAGCCAGCCAGCATGGTTCCCAACAAAAGCCCTGTGCAGCTGGTGGTAATGGAAGGAGGCTGGACTGAGCAGACTCAAGAGGAAATTAAACTCATGGACCTTATAAGACATACAGAGGTACGATCTTTAGGACTCCAGACATTAAAGACTCAGCCTCTTTTATAAGCTTTTAAAACTACAGTATTGAATTTTTTTCATTATGCTATTAATTTATTCTCAGCATCTGATCAGTTATGACCACATAAGCATATGCCAAGCATTGAGTTGGCATTTGGAGAGTAGCTATCTAAGAGGCAGCCAGCTCCTAGGAAAGTCTGTTTTGTTTGAATGGAGACCAGAAATTATGATCTTAGCAAAGAAGAGAAAAAGGCCCAGTGGGTATGTACAAAGGTAATTATAATAAGTGTAGTCAGGTTGAGCCCAACTGATTATGGCTCACTGACCAGGGAATGAATGCAAAGCATTGAACTAGGACATGCTTGAAGTAGGATGAAAAGCTGCCTGGCTATTGGCAGATTATAAGGGTGGCTCCAAATTATAAATGAAAGTTAAGTACTTTGCCAAAATAAGTACCTTATTGTTATTACTCTAATGGCTATTATTGCCTATAGTGATTCATTGAAGCAAGGGGAATTACAGAAGAGTCAGTGATAGGAGAGGGTAATGTATTTCCTAAATTTTTTTCAACATAACGTACAATGATAAGATATTCCTGTCTTTCATCATATCCTTCACACACACACACACACACACACACACTAAACAGACAATTCTCTAACCATGGCACTCTCTGGACTTTTCTTAACAGGCACACCTTTCTGAAGTCCAAGAACTGCAATCCAAGAGAAATTCTCTCATTGCACCTAAATGTACAGCATTCAAGCAGAGCAACCTGTATAAACAGCCCAATGCAAAACGCGTATGGATTTACCTAAATGGAGGCAGACTTGAAGATGGCACTTATGCCTGGGGCAAAACTATTTCGGAGGTAAATTTAGTGTGAAGGAGAATGTTTCATAAGGCTAGTTTCAAATTCCAACTCTGACATTTCTAGATTGTTAGATCAGGCAAATTATTTTACCTCTCTAAACCTCATTTTCTCATCTGTAAAATGGGAGAGTAATACTTTCCTCACAGGGTTGAGATGATGATTAAATGAATTTGTGTGTGTGAAAATCTGGAGTACAACACTGCTTGACATAATGTGTGCACCAGAATATGACACTTGGCCGGCAGAGAACAATAACAGTTAAACCCACTGCAGACAAAGAGTAAAATCTAAACTTGAAAATAATTTAGAATAGTTCTCCTGTTCCATTTTAAGCCTAGTTCACAAAAGTGTGACAAAATATGTACACAAAAGTGTACATATCCACTAGATATGTACTTTGTGGGGGAAAACCACAGTATTCACTAGAGGAAACCTGTCATATTCTTGATGCCCAGAGTCTGAGAACTATGGCAGACTTTCCACTTTCCAAAATTAAAAAACTAACTAAGGAAAAGATGAGTAGCAGTTCATTTATTGTTTGCAATATCAGGATACAATTCCGAAATTTGATATTTTGTCTTCATCTTTAAATAAAAACCTTAGGTACCTAGGAAATGAATTTTGGTAGAATTTCAAAAAGTCTTACTTGTTGCAGTGATATCTTATAATACATTGTAAAAATGTTCTTATTATTATTTTGTGAAATGTTTTTATAACTTTTTCTGGGACAAGAGGAAGTCACATAAGGATGAGATGTTGGTGGCAGATGGAGGAAAAGACAAGACAGTGCAACAGATGAGCCTGGAGAAGTTCATGGAGGCTCATGGGGGCACCTAGAGTGTCAGGGGCACAGCAGAAGGGCTGTGCCCCTCACGGTTGGTGATTTCAAAGTGTGATGGAGACCACCCTTCTTTGACAAGGACTTTGAATAAGAACTGTGAAAGCAATTGCATCTCAGAAGTTGACAACAGATTTGCTGTGCTTGAGAAAGAGAAAAATGCATACAATACATTCAAAACTAGGAATATATGCAAAGGAACTTCATACACATGAAGAAAAAGAAAGTGATTTTTTAAAAATGAATGAAAGCTTTTTCAGGAGAGAATATCCTAAAACAATTTCTATAAAAAAGCTGAAACATTTCTTTGAAAATCACAGTTTATTAAATTGTACCTAACCGTTGCAACAAGAACTCATATGTTAGTGAGGGAATATGAAATGATTAATAAATAAAGAGTAGAGCAGGGACAATAGGATTAAAGATGGACTTTAAAACTCAGGAGGGCAAAACTTACAATAACTTTTACAAAAATTACACATACTTAGTGAAGGAATGACTTTTGGATTTATGTGACTCTCATGTAGCATATAAAAGGCACTCCATACATATTATTCCATGATCATATAATTTTTTTATGAACTTTGTACATAAAGGGCATTGTGCTAGATGCTATAAAGTATTACTCTAATTTATGTGTGTGAAAAGAGTTTGAAAAGTTTATAGTGTAGTATAATTGACAGGTTAACCTCAATAGTAGTGGTAGCAATAGGAGACATAAAATAGTACATGATCTTTGTTCTCATTACATTCATATTTACAATTGGCAAAACATTTGAAAATACATCAAGCTTTACTTAGGTTTATAAAGAAATGGGCAGTCTCATGTTAACAGGAGTACAACTTTTTGCAGGACCGTGTGGCTATACAAATCATAAGAAAATGCACGTCTATTATAGAATCTTATCCCAAGGATATTTTCATGAATTTATGCAAAGGTTGTTTGATAATAATATTTATCATAGGTTATTTATAGCATAGACAGATTAGAAATAAACACAAATAGGGAGTTGGTTAAATGAATTATAGTGTGTAGAATGGGATATTATAAATAAAATCAACTTTAGAAAGAATAATGACAGTAAAGATGTTCAAGATATACTAAATGAAAGAAGCATAATATAAAGCATATAGAGTTGAATTCTATATACATGTATGCACAAACATTAAAGAAAAAGGCTGGATGGATTTTATTTTTGGAAGTGTTTATTGGGCGGTCTTATTACTGGTGATCTAATAGAGAGGGTATTTCTTTATTATGTGTTTTTCTATGTGTTCCAGATTTTGTTATGCTGAACCCAGATTGTAAGACGAATGCATTTGCTAAGGGAGCTGACACTCCTTTTAGAGAAGTGCTAACAGCATGTGATGAAGGTCAGATCAGTAGTACATGCAGGAAGTTCAATAGTGGCTCAGAGGAGGGAACACTGTGCCCACCCGGGGTGAAGGAGAAAGCTCCACAGTGGCCTCAATCAGGACCTCTGATGGAATTCGATCAGTGAGGAAGAGTCAACATTTAGGCAGAAAAAGTATTAATACGGATGAGGAGCAGCACACACAGAGGTATGGGTGTTAGATTCATAAACCAAATAAGTATTAAGAGATGGTACTTGAACTAAGAAATAGGGAGAGATACAGACAACTGGAGAGATTATTTAAAAGCATGTATGGTGGACACCATAAACTCTCTGTATAGTCTATGTGGGCTGCCACAACAAAAAACCACAGACTGGGTGGCCTAGACAACAGAAATATATTTCTCACACTTCTGGAAGCTGGAAATTCCAAGATCAAGGTGCCAGCAGGGTCGGTGTCTGATATGGACTCTTTCTGGGTGGCAGATGGCTGACTTCTCACCACTGTGTGCTCATACAGCCTTTCCTCTGTGCTTATGTGGAGAGAGTGAGAGTGCTCTAGTGTCTCTTAACCTATGAGTTTTGGGGAGGACACAGTTCAGTCCATTACACTACCCCAGACTAAAGCACAGTAGCCACTAGCTGTCTCTGAATAAGGTAATGGCATAGTAAAGCCAATGTCTGGAGGAGATTAATGTGGCCTCGGTGTATAGAAAGATACTTAGGCAATGTCTAGAAAGCTTTCTGCATATTATTTCTTCTTTTGTTTTATTAAAAAATGTTCTTTCTAATCTCTTTCCTTTCCTTTTCCATTCTGTTTTTGTTTTTAGGGGTCAGTTTGAGATTCTTCGTGATCAATTAGAAATGTGTCTTTTCAGGCTATCGGCCTGTAAGGAATACTCCAGGAGAATGGACTGTGGGTGAGAAACTACAGGAAGAGTAGGGTTCAGATTTTACTGGGTGAATCTGGCTAACGATGCCAACTCCAGAGAAGCTCAGAGCTTCAGTGGCTGGTAGTTTTATCTGAAGAATGAGGGTCAGAATGCTTTTCAGAGTGCTTCCATCTACTTTCCACAATGAAACCCCCAGGTGGTGTTTGAATCCCATTAATGCAGGTTTTCCCTCAACTTCTTTCACTGCTGTGGCTATTCTGGATGATTTAACCACATTCTTCCTACCCAGTCTTTGAACGTGGCTGGAGCATCTCTCTTCTCCAGCTGATGTAGGGTCATCTGTCATCAGTGCAGCCACTCCCCCACAGGGTTAGTGGTTCTTTCTTCAGGGCCATCATATTTCTCTGATTTATGACTATCCAAGCCCCTCTTTCTATGGCCTGTAGCATCTGTCTTCTCCCATCCCTGCAATATCTTTCTGATTCCACAGAATTTCAAAACCAATGTGCTCTCTCACAGCCAAGCATAGTTCTGAATGCATGAGTGGAAGCTGAATGAATGAGAAACAGATTTTTTTTTTTTTTTGATTTGTAGAGGGAAGTACCTCATGTCCTCAGGGAACATGAAATAGTTCTGTGGTGCCCACGTGTGCCACCCTGAGAGTACTGGGTCTATGAAAACTCACAAAATAGGTGAAGAATTATGTAAATTAGAACATTGTTCTTTTATTATGAGCTTTTGTTATTGCAGAATTTAAACATGTAATTTATATTACCGACTTTAAAGGAGGAACTTGAGTAAATTTACATATATTTGAAAAGCTGAGAATTAAGAACCTCATTAAAGGTCAAAAGTTAACTGGACATTTTAGAACCTAATTGTACCGAAATGTCTTTTTTCCTCCCAAATTTATTTTTTTTTTAAAGATTTCTGTAAACTCATTAACTGAGTCTGGTGTAAAATAGATCTGAGTGAAAACCAAGTGAAACAGCTATAGATTTAACTCCTATTTGTATTTAGTATACGTTTCTATTAAATAACATTCATTCACTTGATTATAATGGGCTTCCTATTTGACGCTAGTGGTAAAGAGTCTGCCTGCCAGTGCAGGAGACATGAGATGCAGGTTTGATCCCTGGGTCGGGAAGATCCTCTGTAGGAGGGCGTGGCAACCCACTCCAGTATTCTTGCCTGGAGAATCCCATGAACAGAGGAGCCTGATGGGCTACAGTCCATAGGGTCGCAAACAGTAGGACATGACAGGCAATTTAGCATGAATTTAGCAATTTAGCGTGAAGGCACACACCTAATTATAAACAGGAAACACAATTTCTATAGACTAGTGACATTTTAGTGGTAAAGTAGGGGAAAATATAAGAGTTATCCTTATGTAGGATTTTTTCCAGGGCCTTCCGGAGTGGCACAGGCAGTAAAAAATCTGCCTGCAATACAGGAGACCCGGGTTTGATCCCTGGGTTGGGAAAACCCCCTGGAAAAGGAAATGGCAGCCCACTCCAGTATACTTGCCTGGAGAATTCCATTGGCAGAGGAGCCTTGTGGGCTACAATCTGTTGCAAAGAGTTGGATACAGCGAAGCTACTTAGCAGCAGCATCAGGGTTTTTTCAAGCTGCAGGAATTTCTTCCAGAGACCTAACTACATATTTCTAGGACAGCTCCCCACTTCTCCCAGTCAAGGTAGAAACTCAGTTATCATACTCTTTGGTTGCCTTGGAGAGGGGAAAATACATAATAATAGCTGCTAAGACTGAATTGTGGTCCCCCTTTCCCCCCACTTCCAATTCTTATGCTAAAATCCTAACCTCCAATGTGATTGTATTTGGAGACAGGGCTTTGAAGAGGTAATTAATGTTAAGTGACCTTAAGGGTGGAGCGCTAACCTGAAATAATGTGTGGGTTTATAAGAAGAGAAAAAGAGATTTCTGTCTCTTCTCCCATCATATGAGAACACTACAAGAAGGCAGCTGTCTATAAGCCAGGAGGAGCTCTCACCAGAAACCACATCAAACCACAGCTTAGTCTTGACTTAGCAGCCTCCAGAACTGGTGGTATTCATTTTGGCAGCCTAAGCAGAAGGTAGCGACTATTACTATGGAAAATTTAGAAAAACTGCAAAACTGTATGAAACCATATTAATCTGTTGTAATTACTATGAAATTTTGGATTATTTGAATAATAGATTATTGTTCTATTTTCTAATTGTAGAACAGCATACAGTCATTTTTGCATTAAAATTAGAAAAAGAAAAAGCACCAAGAAGGAAATGAAAATTCTGACTCCCACAAATAACCAGTTATTATAATTTTAGTAGATCTATTCACATGGTTTCTATATATTTATATATTTGTTTGCCATTGTCAGCATGTTAGATTGCATTGATATATGTAATTATTCACCAAACAAGCTCTTGTGACTTTTTGCCTGCATAATTTAATATTCTTTAACAAAACATTATTTTCAATGGCATCATCATGTTCTATCAAATGGTTGGATTATTACTTACTCATCCCGTTTTTTATTGTTTGCCATTTAGATTGCTTCTAATTTTGCTATCATAAAACATAATCCAAATAACATATCTACACATAAATCCTTTTAAAATTTCTGATTGTCTCTGCCAAATAAATCCTTAGAAGAATTTCTAGGTCAAATTATGTAGATGTGTTGGAGAATTTTGACAGCTATCGCCAGATTGTTTTCTAGGAATATTTCAGCAACTGATGCTCCCACAAGTTTGAATGAGAGTTCCTATTAACATGCTGTTTACATGCGTAATCAACAATGCTAATTGCAGTCACTTAGAAGTATGTATTTGCAAGTTGACAAGAGAGAATGTTATATCCATGTTTCAATTTATATGTCGTTAATTACTTGTAGCAGTGATTTTTATTTGTTTTGCTTTGTTTTTACCATTTATTAGTAGTCTGTGAATATTTTCCACACTAATATAAATTTTCTTTTTCTATGGCAATAAGCCTACTATGCATAACTTTGTCAGATTTATTATGACAAATTTCCAATTTGCCATGGTGTCTGAGAGATTTTTTAATGTGCAGAAATTAATGTATTTTTTAAGTTCTTAGTTTTTCAAGTTCCAATAGTATTTTATTATCCTTATATCATATAAGGCTTCCCTGGTGGCTCAGATAGTAAAGAATTTCCTGTAATGTAGGAGACCTGGGTTTGACCCCCGGGTCATGAAAATTCCCTGTAGAAGGAAATGGTTACTCCCTCCAGTATCTTGCCTGGAGAATTCCATGGATAGAGGAGCATGGTAGGCTACAGTTCATGGTGTTGCAATGAGTCGGACGCAACTGAGCGACTTCCACTGTTTCATGTCAAATAAAGATTCATCTGATTTTTTCTTAAGATTTTTATAATTGTCTCTTTTCCTCTTACTTTTTAAACTGTGTACAACTTTTTTCTGGTGTAAAATTTGAGTGAAGCTATTTTCTCTGCTTTATTTTGGGCTTAAAATTACTATCTCAGCCATACTTATCAAATAGTCATTTTTGTTCTTCCCACTGAATTGGAATACAAACTTTATAGTTATATATACTGAATTCTTATTAGCGTCTTCTTTTAAGCTATCTGGTACTTTTAGAATTATTATAGCTTTAATATATTTTAATATCTGATAGGAGTTTACTATTGTTGTACTTTTCAGTTTTTACTTAATTATCTTTACCTGTCGATATTTTTTAAAAATTTCATTTATTTATTCATTTGTTTTGGCTGCACTGGTTCTTTGGCTATTGCTGCCCAGGCTTTTCTCTGGTTGTGGCAAGCAGGGGCTACTCTCTAGTTAAGGTGCATGGCCTTCTCACCGAGGTGGCTTTTGGTGCAGAGCACAGGCTCTAGTGCATGTGGGCTTCAGTAGTTTCAGCCTGTGGGCTGTCGTTACAGTTTCCTGGACTCTAGAGCACAGGCTCAATACACAGGTTTAGTTGCTCCATATAATGTGGAACCTTCCCAGACTAGGGATCGAACCCGTTTCTCCTGCACTGGCAGGCAGATTCTTTACCACTGAGCCACCAGGGAGGCCCTGTTGATTTTTATAGTTGAATTTTGGAATTGCATTTTAGCATCCTAAAATCATCCTACAGAAGTTTTGACTATAGCTGTGTTAGGCTATTAATTACTTTCATAAAAATCAACACCTTTTAGAATATTCAATCTTCGCAGCCAGATTGAATCTGTGACATTGTTTTATATACATATAAATATTTCTTGTCCTTCAATAAAATTTTTACAAGGACCTATCATTTTAAATTAATTGTCACTCTGAGTTGCTTTGATGTTGGAATGAACTTCCCCCACTGTATTTATTTTTTTTTTTTTCAGGTTTTAAAACTTTTTATTTGCATATTAAAAAAATTGTGCATTACGATAATTAAAATCATTTGAACAACAGCAACAAAAAAATGGCACTCTGATTAAACTGCATTTTACAGCCCACAGAACACCTTGGACCAGCTTTTTACTCTAGATTTCACTGTCTTCCCACCCAGCTTCCTCCTTCACCAACATGCAAGTTCTTTTCCTTCCCTGCCAGCCACACAAGCAGATGGGAGAGGCAGGCGTGGCCTACGTTGTCAGTAGTTCTCCATTCTTTGATGTGAAAAGGGGTAGCACAGTCATTTAAACTCAATCCAACTTCTTTGCATCTTACAAAGTCAAACAGCTAGAAGAAGTAAAATAAGAAGGCAGTGCTTGTGGAACGCGCAGCGCATACTGGCGGCGCGCGCTTCACTACGACTCGCCTGCTTGCTTCTCCTGTTCAATCGTTTCTTTCGAGGGAAGTGGATTTTTCTCTTGCGTTTCCGTTGTCTTCAATTTCGACTTATCGAACTTCTCAATCTCAGCCATATCGGGTTTGTCAGACATGGTTGCAGAGGGCGCGGAGCGAGCTGCGAGTGAGTGAAGTCTGGTCTGCGCAGTGGCCGCCGCCGAGTGCCCACTGTATTTCTTAAATACATATCTTTGGTGAACGACAACAGAAAACAATTGATGCTTTATAATTAAATTTTGTGCTTGACAACTTTATTAAGCATTTTTTTGTTAATTTCTCATCCATTTACATAAATTTTCTAAGAATGATATCATATTAAGTTCATATGGGGATGATTTTACCTACTCTTTCAGAAGAACTATTTCTTTTATTTTGATTTGTTTTATTGTATTGATTAATTAAAAGATGCTTGCTCCTTGGAAGAAAAGCTATGACAAACTTTGACAGTGTATTTAAAAAGCAGAGACATCATTTTGCTAACAAAGGTCAGTAGAGTCAAAGCTATGGTTTTTCCAGTAGTCACGTATGGAAGTAAGAGTTGGACCATAAAGGAGGCTGAGTACCGAAGAATTACTGCTTTAGTAATTCTGGTGCTGGTGAAGACTACTGAGTTCCTGATGCTGGGAAAGATTGAGGGCAGGAGGAGGAGCAGGTGACAGAGGATGAGGTGGTTGGATGGCATCATTGACTCAATGGACATGAGTTTGGGAGATAAAGAAGGACAGGGAAAATGGTATGCTGCAGTCCAAGTAGTTGCAAAGAGTTCGGCATGACTGAATGACTGAACAACAACACAAATAATAGTAAAATTAAATATCCTTCAGTTCAGTTCAGTTCATTCACTCAGTCATGTCTGACTCTTTGCGGCCCCATGAACTGCAGCATGCCAGGCTTCCCTGTTCATCACCAACTCCCAGAGTTTACTCAAACTTATGTCCATCAAGCCAGTGATGCCATGAAACCATCTAATCCTCTGTCATCCCCTTCTTCTCCTGCCTTCAATCTTTCCCAGAATCAGGGTCTTTTCCAATGAGTCAGTTCTTTGCATCAGATGGCCAAAGTATTGGAGTTTCAGCTTTAGCATCAGTCCTTCCAGTGAACATTCAGGACTGATTTCCTTTAGGATGGACTGGTTGGATCTCCTTGCAGTCCAAGGGACTCTCAAGAGTCTTCTCCAACACCACAGTTCAAAAGCATCAATTCTTCGGTGCTCAGCTTTCTTTATAGTACAACTCTCACATCTAACCATGACTACTGGAAAAACCATAGCTTTGACTAGATGGACCTTTGTTGATAAAGTAATGTCTCTGCTTTTTGATATGCTGTCTAGGTTGGTCATAACTTTCCTTCCAAGGAGTAAGCGTCTTTTTATTTCATGGCTGCAGTCACCACCTGCAGTGATTCTGGAATCCAGGAAAATAAAGTCTCTCACTCTTTCCATTATTTCCCTATCTATTTGCCATGAAGTGATGGGACCAGATGCCATGATCTTAGTTTTCTGAATGTTGAGCTTTAAGCCAACATTTTCACTCTCCTCTTTCACTTTAATCAAAAGGCTCTTTAGTTCTTCTTTGCTTTCTGCCATAAGGATGGTGTCATCTGCATATCTAAGATTATTGGTATTTCTCCCAACAATCTTGATTCCAGATTGTGCTTCATCAAGACCAGCATTTCTCATGATGTACTCTGCATATAAGTTAAATAAGCAGGGTAACAATATACAGACTTGACGTACTCCTTTTCCTATTTGGAACCAGTCTGTTGTTCCAAGTCCAGTTCTAAGTGTTGCTTCTTGACTTTTGCATACAGATTTCTCAGGAGGCAGGTCAGGAGGTCTGGTATCCCCATCTCTTGAAGAATTTTCCATGGTGTGTTATGATCTACACAGTCAAAGGCTTTGGCATAGTCAACAAAGCAGAAGTAGATGTTTTCCTGGAACTCTCTTGCTTTTTCAGTGATCCATTGGATGTTGGCAATTTGATCTCTGATTTCTCTGCTTTTTCTAAATCCAGCTTGAACATCTAGAAGTTCATGGTTCACATACTGTTGAAGCCTGGCTTAGAGAATTTTGAGCATTACTTTGCTAGTGTGTGAGATGAGTGCAATTGTGTGGTAGTTTGAACATTCTTTGGCATTGCCTTTCTTTGGTATTGGAATGAAAACTGACCTTTTCCAGTCCTGTGGCCACTGCCGAGTTTTCCAAATTTACTGGCATATTGAGTGCAGCACTTTCACAGCATCATCTTTTAGGATTTGAAATAGCTCAACTGGAATTCCATCACCCCCACTAGCTTTTTTCATAGTGATGCTGCCTAAGGCCCACTTGATTTCACATTCCAGGATGTCTGGCTCTAGGTGAGTGATCACACCATTGTGATTATCTGGGTCTTGAAGTTCTTTTTTGTATAGTTCTTCTATGTGTATTCTTGCCACCTCTTAATATCTTCTGCTTCTGATAGGTCCATACTATTTCTGTCCTTTATTGTGCCCATCTTTGCATGAAATGTTCCCTTGGTATCTCTGATTTTCTTGAAGAGATCTCTAGTCTTTCCCATTCTATTGTCTTCCTCTATTTCTTTGCACTGATCCCTGAGGAAGACTTTCTTATCTCGCCTTGCTATTCTTTGGAACTTTGCATTCAAATGGGTGTATCTTTCCTTTTCTCCTTTGCCTTTAGCTTCTGTTCTTTTCGCAACTATTTGTAAGGCCTCCTCAGACAACCATTTTGCCTTTTTGTATTTCTTTTTCTTGGGGATGGTCTTGAACACTGCCTCTTGTACAATGTCATAAACCTCTGTCTATGGTTCTTCAAGGCACTCTGTCTATCAGATCTAATCCCTTGAATCTATTTGTCACTTCCATTGTATAATCATAAGGGATTTGATTTAGGTCATACCTGAATGGTCTAGTGGTTTTCCCTACTTTTTTCAACTGAAGTCTGAATTTGGCAATAAGGAGTTCATGATCTGAGCCACAGTCAACTCCCAGTCTTGTTTTTGCTGACTATATAGAGCTTCTCCATCTTTGGCTGCAAAGAATATAATCAGTTGATTTTGGTATTGACCATCTGGTGATGTCCATGTGTAGAGTCTTCTCTTGTGTTGTTGGAAGAGGGTGTTTGCTATGACCAGTGCATTCTCTTGGCAAAACTCTGTTAGCCTCTGCCCGGCTTCATTTTATACTCCAAGGCTAAATTTATCTGTTACTCCATGTATCTCTTGACTTCCTACTTTTGCATTCCAGTCCCCTAAAATGAAAAGGACATCTTTTTTGAGTGTTAATTCTAGAAGATCTTAAATATTCTTAACAATGGAAAAAAGAAGAAACAGGATCTTTTTCCTCCATAAATAGCTAGAAAGTTGGAATGCTCTTTGTTTTTATTTTTCCTTTCCCATGTCCCTTTTTAGTGATGTTTTACATTTTTACTTTCCCTATGAAGACTTATTTTAAAATTTTAAATTGATTTATTTTCTAACCATTTTTTATAACAGTTGTATCATGTTCTAGTGATCTTATTGCTTAATATTGGTCACTTTATACTATGACTTTTTCCATGGTGAAGGAATTTCATTCATTTTTTAATAATCTGAAATGTATCTGACTGATATGTTTTCTGAGTTTTTCTACGCATAAGAATATCTTTTGTTTCCTGTAACCAAAGTAATAATTTAGCTGGAAACTGAATTCTCACACTGAAACCTTTTCCCCTAAAAGGTTCATAGATTCTCCTCCATTTTCTTTAGTAGTCATTGTTGCAGAAAACAGGTCTAAACATAACTGAATTTTCCCCCTTGTCTGAAATTAATATTTTTAACCCAGTTAAAGTTAAATTTTAGTCATTTTTTCATTAACTTTGCCTTATCTTGGGTTAACCTATTTGATATGAAGACATGTTCGAAAGAGGATTTTCTTCTCTCTTTTTTTTTTCCCATAATTCCTTAAGCTTAATATATTGTGAATTCTTCTCCACTAATACCTATATTGTATAGGTTTAATATCTGATGTCCTGATGTGACAAATGTTTAACTTTTCTCTCATAAATTTTGTCTTATTCTTCCTCTATATCCTAGAAGATTTTCTCAACTTAGTCCTCTCCAATACAATTTGATTTTCTACAATATTCAGTCGCTTTTTTCTCCTTTAAGACAGAGTTTAGTTCTACTACTGAATCTTTCATTTCATTGCCTCTCATTCAGCTCTCTATTCATATCAATTTAAAACTCTGTTTCTTTTCTTACCAGCTGTGTGACCTTGGCTATGATATTTAGCCTCTCTGTTCTCCATTTTTCTCACCAAGAAAAAGAGGATAATAATTATTCCCACAGAATAAAATTAGATTATCCTTAGAAACTTTTAGATAAGTTTCTAGCCCATAGAAATGTGCCAGTAAATTTAAACTGCTATTATTATTATGATCATCGCCATCACCATCATTATCTCTGCCTATATCTCAGCAATGCTCCTTTCCATTAAGCTGTTGTCATCTCACTTCTGGGTGTGTGTGTGTCTGTGGAAGTCATATTTTATTAAAATTTGGGGGAGCACAATACAGATACTCTAAAATGTATTTGTGCTCTAAATCTTTTTTAAAAACCTCTTCACCTTGTGTACAGGTACTGTTTATGTTTTAGAGTATTTTCACAATCCTCTATTGCTGAGATTCATTTTTCTATTTATATCTCCTTGTACAAAGAGAGCTCTCTTGACATTAGTTCTCTTTTGTTCCCCTAAATTTTGACTTGGGAGCTATAGGATCGTCCTGTAGATCCTGAATCAAATTGCTGCTGACTGGCTATTAGTCAGCAAGGTGTGTAGGACCACATTTAGGTCTGTTCTCCCACTGCTCCTACCTGACTACCCCCTCTACAAATGGGAATGTGTTCTGGGATAATTTCTGTTACTGCTCAATTCAGTGCATCCATCCCTTGCTCAAAATACTGGGTGAGAAATTCAGTCTCTGAATTGTATTATCTCATCCCTCTCTTGTCTTCCTTCATATTTCTGAATCATTTTCCAGATGCAAGATGCCATAAGTTGCCCAGTTCTACAACTCAATTGCTGTGAGTTGTAGCCCCTAATTTGATATATAAAAAGAAGTATTAGGTTACTGGGGCTCATGCGAACCTGGCTCTTTCATTTTGGGAGAGCTGCTGTCCGGCCTGGAAGATAGGTAAAAGTCATACAGGCAGGTGTGTAGAAATGTCTTACTTTCCTCCTGTTTGCTTATATGTTCTGTCTTAAAGTCTTATTCACACTAATGGAACTAACCTTAGGGATCTGGCAACAGGTCGAGTGATGTTTTTAAAACTGTTGACACTTTGCATTTGTACATGTGTTTTTTTATTGTTTCAAGGAAAATTGAAAGAAATTGAATTAGGCTCTAACAGATAGCTTTTTAATTTACCAATTAAAAAAAAAAACAACCTTTGATGATAATAGAATCATAGAATCCAAGAGGTATTAGACCAAAACTTTGATTTTACAGTTGAAGAGACTCTTTTGTAGGCACATTGCCTAACTTGTCTGAGGTCAGACAGAGGCCAGAACCAGGTCAGTGCTTTTGTCCTCTAGCGCCTTGCTCATTGGAAAAAAAAATTGAGCTATTCTGACAAATCTAGATTCTTCAAGTCAAGGTCTTTCTTTCACACTGAGCCATTTCTTAAACAGCAAGGAGTCTCTTCTATATGGAAAAATAGAGAACAACGTAACTTATATGCAGAGTACATCATGAGAAGCGCTGGGCTGGATGAAGCACAAGCTGGAATCAAGATTGCTGGGAGAAATATCAATAACCTCAGGTATGCAGATGACACCACCCTTATGGCAGAAAGTGAAGAACTAAAGAACCTCTTGATGAAAGTAAAAGAGAAGAGTGAAAAAGTTGGCTTAAAGCTCAACATTCAGAAAACTAAGATCATGGCATTCAGTCTCATCACTTCATGGCAATTAGATGGGGAAACAGTGGCACACTTTATTTTGGGGGGCTCCAAAATCACTGCAGATGGAGACTGCAGCCATGAAATTAAAAGATGCTTACTCCTTGGAAGGAAGGTTATGACCAACCTAGACAGCATATTAAAAAGCAGAGACATTACACTGCCACCAAAGGTGGCTATGGTTTTTCCTGATGCAAAGAACTGTCTCATTTGAAAAGACTGTGATGCTGGGAAAGATTGAAGGTGGGAGGAGAAAGGGACAGCAGAGGATGAGATGGTTGGATGGCATCACCGACTCAGTAAACATGAGTTTGGGTAAATTCCGGGAGTTGGTGATGGACAGGGTGGCCTGGTGTGCTGCATTCCATGAGGTCGCAACGAGTCAGACAGAACTGAGCGACTGAACTGAACTGAAGAGAAAAACAAGGACGAATCCACTGACAAGCACTGAAGTTCCTCACTGTCTAGCCACATTAGGGACCATTTGTAAACCCTTCTCATCTCCGTCTATACCTCTTTCTTTTCTTTTTAAATTTTTATCAGAGTATAGTTGATTTGCAATGTGGTGTTCGTTTCAGGTATACAGCAAAGTGAATCAAGACAAATACATATATCTACTCTTTCTTTTTTTAAGATTCTTTTCCCATATAGGTCATTACAGAGTATTGAGTAGAGTTCCCTTTGCCACACAGTATACCTCTTTCTAGCAATTATAAATAAAATGAATACTTATATCATGATAATAGTTCTCTTCAAGGAGTTGGTTCTTTAATACTTAAACATGTTGTGACATCCCACACCCAGCCAGCACGTGTTTCTTTGTGTTTCAGCTGCTCAATGACTGCTCCTCTCGTCTCAAGCTGGCCCACCCGGCCAGAGCACTGTACACCCCTGACGGACAGCCAATTCACTCGTGGGATGACATAGAGCGAGACATGGTCATTTGTGTGTCTACAGGGCGTGGCTTTAGAACTCAACAAGGTATGAGTGATGATTTCTTTTCCATCATGTTTTTAAAGAATTAAAGCATTCACTTGTTTCTTCAAAGAGCTTTTTTTTTTTTTTTTTTAACTGAATTTTATATCCCATCATGATGATTTTTAATGACTATCCTACTCCACACTTTTGTACGCCATATTACTGAAAGTTAAATTCCATGTATTTATTTGCTGGAAGCTCACTGTTGACACTGTTTGATCTAAAGCATTCAACGAAAGTTCTGTTAGTCTTGAGTTTTATCCAAGGGGCTTTAGTTGTAGAAATTCTAAAAGACCTCCTTTGAAGGTATTCATTTTTTAGCATGAACCCTGAGGAAAGTTAGGCATCCTTTATTTCCTACTTTGCAAGTTATTTAAAACTTAATGTTTCTTTAAAAAACAAATATATACTTTACAGATTTATTTTGTTTACTAATAAGTAAATATATGCTTGTTTATTATCTTGTCTGTCTTTCAATAATTTTTTTGATAAATGTTAGAGATGGAAGAGAACATAACATTTGGTATTAAACCAATTCTTGTCTTTCATCCTGAGGAATTTAAAACCTCTTTCTGGGGTAGGTCTACATTAACAAAGACAGAATTTTCAGGATATCCTGAAAAAATTGATAACATTTTTAAAGAAATCAGAAGATTCAGGGGACATCCATAGCAGTCCAATGGTTAAGACTCTGTGCTTTCACTGCAGGGGGCATAGATTCAATTCTTGGTCCAGGGAACTAGGATCTCACATGACACGTGATGTGGGAAAAAAAATCAGAAATGAATTTCCTGGGATTTTAAAAATAACTAATGTTAGGTTATCTCTTTTAAAAGTCACCATAAAATTATTATTACTATGTCATATATAAGGTATATAAACCAAAAATTTTAAAACAGTTGCAATCCTATCTTCACACTTGGCCTAGAAGGGGAAAAAGTATGGGAATGAAAACTAAAATGCAGGAAGACAAGGATTTATTGGAATGCCTAACATTATTCTGAGGATACCACACAGATTCCCCCAGCACCATCCTAATCAAAGAAGAGGCACTAATCTTTATATTCTTTGTATTTGTCCCCATCATTCACCATTACCCCTCACCCCAGTTCTTGGTGACCCTCACTATGTAATTATTTAGAAGAATTAGTTATAATGAACCAGTGATGTGGTTCTTAACCAGAAGTACTAATTGACAGCTTTCTGTATCCCATAGCCAATGAAAGAAGTAAGCCAGGGTTCCTTCCCTGACAGAGCTTTGGATCTAGTTAAGCATATGAACACACTTAAAGTAATTGAATAGTAAGGATACAAGCGGTGTGGCAGAAGGTGCCTTTCCCGTCCTTTCGTTATTTATGCTTGACCTTTTGTACTCTGGGGATGGCCTTCTGTTGCCTGGACCTCACCCTCCTGGCCCCACTGTAGTCACTGGACCTTTCAGATAAATAACAGGCAACCTAGCCAGAAAGGTATCCAAAACACAGAGAGAAATGTAGGCTACCTTCCCAGAAGCAAGCTTGTTACCCATAAAAACTGCAAAAAGAATAGAGAAAACTGAAAATGCAAACATTACTCTTCCTACCATTTCTATAGACCTTTGACAAGGCTATATAGACATTCATTTTTGCATCTTCAATTCTTTAACCACATCGATTACTATGATGTGAAAGAGCTGTTTCTTCTCCTCTTAAAATGAGTCCTCATGTTCCTCTAATGGTGAAAGTGGTTTCCCCCAATTGTCTAAGATCTTTTCAGTGGGCAATATATGTTCTAGAAAATCTAATTGATAGTGGAGAGTCTAACTTAGTTGCTATTAGAAAGTTATTTTATTATATGAACTGCCATTTTATTGTTTTTCCTGAAATAATTAAATGAGAAATAATCATTTGGTAGAAATCTAAACACTCAGAATGCTTTAAAAAAGAGGGAGAAATGCTACTAGCATATATATATATATATATATATATATATATATATATATATATATATATATATATATATGTATTCTTGTGAAGGGACATTTAATGAATCATTCTGTTCATAATTTTTCTGTGACCTACTGACTCAAGTATGTAGTAGAAAATAAGGCAGCTTGGGACTTTCAAAACTAAACACCTAATAAGAACTTATTTTATGTACTATAATGTAAAAACATTCAGCATGTGAAAGTCACCAAAGAATCACATTTGGTCTTTGAAAAAATGGATTTGTTTTGGCAAAACAAATCAGACACTGTTAGAATGGTGTCTTTCACACAAACCACCAACAAAATTAAAAGAGTGCTTTTTGCCATTTGTCATCAACTCTGAACAGGGTTCTCAATGCTGTGTTTACCATCTTTTCAGTGGGTTCAATTTTTAGACCACTTCTAGGTTAGCTTCCAATTCAGGCTTTGTAAAAAGCCTGGAAGGTAGCCCTCTCTAGCAACTGCTATTCTGTAGAAATCCAAAGAATGTTAACACATATCTGATGTGATAAGCAAGTCAAGTGTGTAATGAGAGAGTCCGGCGTGGGAGTCGAGGGTTTCTGAAGGATCTTCGAGTTTTTCATCATCCTGAACTTTTAATTATTTGCTATAAATACATTGACTTGTCTCTCAAAATAATTTTTTTTTTTAACAGAGTTAAAGCAAGTGGTGGAGGTCAGAGCAAATTATGCCCGAATCTGCAGGCAGCAGGGCCCTCAAGCCACAGACATTGTGCTGTTGCCATCGGCAAAGCTGCGTTCCCTGGTACCTTCACACACTGGATTCCTAGCCGAGCCATCCTAGTCTGTGCTGTTTCCCTGGGGTAGCCTGTGTGGACATACTTACGTGTTTGCTAGGATGTGATATGACGATTAGTCATCTTTCTTAATTTTATACCATCTCCTTTAAACATTATACCCTCTCCATTTTACACAGATGCCTCAAATCTGTTCTTAGAAAGACAGCAAAACTCGACAAAGAAATGACAGTAAACTATCTTAGGTGTATTTTCTCCCAGGAAAAGAAAAAGGAAAATATTAGTTATTATTGAAAAGTAATTTTGTGGGATCAAATAGCATATATTATTATCTATATACTTTTTTATTCTTATATATAATTTGATAATAAAATAGACTGACAATTGTAGTGTGTATATATATTTACATATGTATTTAAATTTAGTAGAATCAAGAGTAGTATATGTACTATATATATATAAATAATTTTATATTATTCATTTTACACTGGGCTTCCCTGGTGGCTCAGGGGTAGAGGAACTGCCTCTTAGTGCAGGAGACGTGGGTTCGATTCCTGGGCCTGAAAGATTCCCTGGAGAAGGAAATGGCAAACCATTCTAATATTCCTCCCTGAGAAATCCCATGGACAGAGGAGCCTGGCGGGCTACAGTCCATGAAGTCACGAAGAATCAGACATGACATAGTGACTAAACAACAACCACGAAATACTTTTTTATTCTTATATGTAATTTGATAATAAAATAGACTGATAATTGTAGTGTGTGTGTATATATATATAGTTATATTTAGTAGGGTCAAGTAGTATATGTACTATGTATAAAAATAATTTTATATTATTCATCTTACATATGTAAATTATATATATACCTATAATTTGATAATAACAAAGACTCTTTGACTACCTAATGCTAAATTTGAGTCAAACCAACATTTTTCTGGTTCAGCCACTTTATTTTTCAAGGTTCCACGTTAAAATCCTACATTTACTAAATGAAAATGAAGCGGCTGGTGGCCACCAAACCCCACGTGAATTGCTTTTTCCTCCTCTCACTTCCCCTCAGTTTGGCCTGTGGTAACAGGATTCCTCATGAGCACAGCTAGATGTTGTTCACAGAATGAAGCTGGATCATTTCTGACGTAAGCTCAGTAACCAAAAGCCATGGACTGTGTCCTGAATACCGAAACTTAGGGAAAGGATATATGCACCACATGAAGGAAAAAAATCATGTGAGGATTTTTCTCAAGGGGTCAAGCAATCATATGTAGCAATACTACAGGAAGAGAACTTATCTTTTAATTTCTTTCTGCTATGAAGAAAGAATTATTTTTTAAAAAAATATCAGTGACACATCAGAGTTTGGTTTCTGGTTCTGGTAAAAAATTTTCCAAAGAAATGCTCTTCTTTCTTCTGAAAGCCTTTGGCATCTCCATCTGAGTATAAATCGCAGCCTGGCTAGAAGTGTACAGCATGGCTGAGCTGGGCTCACTCCTCAATCCACCACTGTAATGTGGTGCAGGAAGGCAGTAGGTCATTTCTCCTGAAGGGGGCTCTTGGTATTCGTTGCAAAAGGCCTACCATTTACTCCCAGTCTGCAAATCAGTCAGGTCGCATGAATAAATTCCTGCTGCCTCTGACACTACTAAAAACAGAGCACACTGAGGCAAAATTTCAAGTTGCATACACAATTTTCCCTTTTTCAGACCTCTTCTCTATGTGTTGTGCAGTATTAGAGATGTGAAGGCATTCCAGGACACCTTTGTGATACATATGAAAGAAAGATTGCATGTGCCCCCACTTCGCTTTTCCTTTGTTGAGTGAGAAGGGTTAAGGAACATGCTTCCGGTTGCAAAGTGGGCCAGTAGGATTCTTACCTGCTGGGCTTCTTCCTATAAAAACTGGATTACAATCCCCAGAGACATAGAACTAGGTTTATTTTTTTCCAGATTCCTTGAAAAGAAGGGCATTTCTCTAGGTTGAAAAGTACCTATCATTTTGCTGCCAAGGAAAAGTTGATTTGCTATGAAAATGGTGTGATTTCACCATGGATCAAATGTGCAGATTCTTGTGAAGTCTTCACTGTTGTGTGTGAACATGTCTGAAGCGAAAATTGGTAATATCACACAACACTGTATCAGTGTACCAGGAGACGTAAGGCAAAACTCTTAACTGAACTTTTCTATTACTCATAAATGTGATTTTAGATGTAATATAACAGTCATCAACACATCACATTTTACCAGCAAGGCAATGACACGTACTTTGTTGACGATGGCTTGCACAAGGTATCTTGGCAGTTCGTAGCCATTTTTAACTTTAGACTAAGAACAGCCCCGCTCTTTATTACTGACCTTCTTCTATGATCACCTGTATCATGTGGACTGACACTACTAAAAGCAGAGCACATTGAGGCAAAATTTCAAGTTGCATACACAACAGTTTGCTCCTTTGCCCTTCTATGATTGCCATCCATGTGGACTGGAGGGCAGTTACTCCACCTTCAGCAAGGACTATAGGATAAGACTATTTTAATTCTATTCAACTCTCCGAGGATTTTAATAAACCCAGTAATTTCCTTTGGGGACATGCTTATCAAATTTGATTCAGCCTTGTATATATAAGTCACATTTCAATATTTTTCCGTCAACTAGAAATCATTTATTATTAAATACTAAAACAACCATCCTCAAGTCTGTGGTGTTCTCCTGAAATTTATTTCCTGCTGGTTTGCAAACACCCTTAAGTTGATCCAGATGTTAATCAACATGTACCCGTGTTTGTGATTGTGCTTGTGAGAAAGAATTTTCTGGATGTTTCTCTCCCACCTCTAGCCTTTGTTACTTGATTAAGTGTTGGGATGAAGTTGCATATTTTTAAACAAACTAACTGAAAACAACATGTCTGAAAGCTCGACAAACAGTTTTAGATTATGGCACTATTTATAAATAAATGTTCTATCTGTGTACTTAAGGCAGGTTTATAAAACAGGACACGTTAGAAGTGATTCAAAATCCAGATGTAGTTTTGTGGTGTGATAACCCTGAATTTCCATTTTGTTCTTGATTGTTCATAATAACTGAATATTTTTTTGTATGGATCAAGAAAACAAAGCAACAAACAAGCAAACCACAACAAAAAGGTAAAAATACATCTGTTCTCTTTTGCAAGAGAAACACTTAGAAATTGTGGCCAGTGGCAGCAGCATTTGTGAGCTAACCTTTATTAATAGCCACGTGTGCTACTGAGTGTTATTGAGACTTACAGTTCACCCAAACAGCAGATTTTTATCTGACATCATTTAGAAGGGAGTGATCAAACCATGTAAGTCTATGTTATTCTAGATCTTCACAAAATCAGATGCAAATGTCCTCAGTTAAATGGAATTTGGACCCAGTGGTGATCCTCAGTTGCTTTTATTAAATCAGTGGCTCTAGTTCCCTCCTGCCTCCGAGCAGATCTCAACGCCTCCTCAAGTGAGGTTTAGCAGAAAGAAAGAGCAGCAGTTTTGTTCTCAAAAAGCAATAAGCGAGAATTCTAAGTAAAAGGCATAGTTTGGGGCTGCTTGGCCAAAAGAAAATGCAAAGCAGGATCAACAAAGACCACTCAGGTGAGTGCTGATGAGAGTAAAGTAATGGTGGACATTCAGTGGTTGCCTGCTGGCCGCTATAGTATTTCCTAGTTCTGTGAGTCTGTAATATGAAACCACTATCAATAGGCTGTCACCCTGTGCCATGTGTGCAAATAGAAATATATGAGGAGAGAGGAAGTGCTTATGCCCAGGGTGAAACTGGGTTGGGGGAAGGAGGAAGAAAGGAGACAGGAAATTATATTTATATGGCAAGTACAGTGGTGATTCTGAATTGGATGTGCTATCATTCATTGTCTGTTGTATTCTTGTGCTGGTTTAGGGGTAGATAGATGGTTCAGTCAACCACTGGATCGATTAGGTCCTGACTTAGCAGCCTGAGGCTTCCCTGGTGGCTCAGACAGTAAAGAATCTGCCTGCAATGCAGGATGCCTGGGTTAGACCCCTGGGTTGGGAAGATCCCTTGCAGGAGGGCATGGCTACCCACTCCAGTATTCTTGCCTGGAGAATTCCATGGCCAGAGGAGCCTGGTGGGCTATAGTCCATGGGGTCACAAAGAGTTGGACATGACCAAGCAATGAACACTGTCTCTAGCAGCCTAGAAGTTTTGAACTTGGGGTTTTAACCCCAGCAGAGATTGTCCAAGAATGTCAGCTCTGGGCAGACCCTAGCTAGAACAGTTGAAGGGTCAATGTCTAGATGCCCCCACCAGCAGTTCTCCTTAAATTTCCCTGCAGACTCGACCAGAAAGGAATGGAGGAGAGGTGGGAGCCTTACAGAACTGCTAGGATTAGTACCCCAAATGCATAAGATTTGATTCTCTGTTTTCGTCTCTACCACTCTTTACCTGCTTCCTTCCAGTTCTTCTCTCTCCTTGCCTTTCGGTCTTCTCTCCTCAATCTTCCTTACTTTTTCTCTTCTGTGTGTGTATTAGTTGCTCAGTCGTGTTCAATTTTTTGCAATCCGTGGATTGTAGCCTGCCAGGTTCCTCTGTCCCTGGGATTCTCCAGGCAAGAATACTGGAGTGGGTTGTCATTTCCTACTCCAGGGGATCTTCCTGACCCAGGGATAGAACTGGGTCTCCCACATTGCAGGCAGATTCTTTACCATCTGAGCCACCAGGGAAGCCCCTTTTCTCTTCTAAGGGCCCTTGAATCCTGTCTTTCATTTTAACAACAACTCTCCGTGGAGCAATTTGTGGATCAGCAAGGGATGCTTCCTTAATATGATTCTCAGAGTTTCCTGTGCGTGTGTCACCTGGGGAGCTTGATAAAATACAGAGTCCCAGGCTCAATAGCGGAGATTTTTCTTCTGTACCCCTGAAGCGGGGCAAGGAGTCTGCAGGTAGCAAGCCCCTGTCATGGAGGGTGGTAGCTGACCACACATGTGGAAACTCGGCCAGGGTTCTGTGCTTGTCAGCTGGGCATGGCTCAAGCACTAAACACCAGTTCTGAGAACACTGTGGCCCCTTTTACCTTGGTGTTCATGGGCTATGAAGGCAAAGAAGCAATTACTGCCTGTGTAGGGGGTTGAGTCTAAATGCTTTCTTGTTTACCCCTCACTGTTTCCTTGAGAAAGAATGGAGTTGGAAACTAACCACCCAGAGATGGTAACCAGGACACAGACACTGGAGGAAACACAAGGGAGTCTGAGGTGCTGAAGCTTCCCATGTTAAGTAAGCTGCCGTCAGTGCTCATAACATCTTGCTATTTTAAAGGTCACAGAAATAATGTCAGAGCTATGGTACATGAATCGAGGAGCAGAGTAATTTTGAAGGTGGGGAAATATCCAGCTTCCTGGGGTTTTCTTATGCATTTTTGTATGTGCAAACTGAGACAGCTGTGGAACAGGGACAGGAGTCTTATTTACCAAAGTAACCCTTTCTCCCAGCAGATAAAGAATCTGCCTGCCATGCGGTTGATGCAGGAGACGTGGGTTCGATCCCCAGGTGGGGAAGATCCCCTGGAGAAGGGAATGGCAATCCACTCCAGTATTCTTTCCTAGAAAATCCCATAGACACAGGAGCCTGGTGGGCTACAGTCCATAGGGTTGCAAAGAGTCCTGACATGACTGAGCAACTAAGCACATACAACCCTTTCTCCAGTGAAGGAGCTGCTTACTGTGGGGAAGGCTGAGCCTCTCTGGTCTATGTTTTCTCTAAGTTTAGTTAATACAGAAGCCTGAGCCACCCACATCCCTGGAAGGCTCACCTAATAGTGTACAATTCCATGGGATATTATTTCAGTTCAATAACAAGGGCTCTCAGAAAAATTCATTTTCAGAGTAGTTCTCTTGTCCCATAAATGAAATCCATATAGGTTGGGAGATACTTTCCTTAGAAGACAGAAGCTGTAAAGAAAATAAGATTTTCGAAGACCTAATTCATATGTTTCTACCTCCAGATACTGTTCTGGGTACTGGGCATGTAAAGGTGAATGAGGTAGGTGGGTGACTACTTGAATAGTGAATAGGCTGGGATGCTGGGGTGACAAGCATGAGTCGAGGTGGGAGGGGCTGGCACCAGCCAGATTGTGGAGGGCCTTGTAGGTCATGCTAAGGAGTCTGGGTTTTTCTATTTTAAGTGCAGTGGTTAAAGGGAACCATTAATAACATGAAAGCTGTGCTAGACATTGTATATTAAATTAAGCTTGCTCAGGTTACACATTAGAGACACATTCAGTTTACCTCTGGAGGTGGAGCTTTGTTAGGAGGATTAACAAAGAAAGGGGAAAGCATGGGAGAGCCCAGCACACAGGCTTCATGGTGGTCTCTGTTCCAGATACACAGCCTGACTCTGTCCAAAAGGACACCTAGTTAAGTCAATGAAATTTTATTAAGTCAGTGGAATGTATTTACTTGGGATTTTATGTGTTACAATAGCTAAAGTTGTCCTAAATAGTGTATCTACAGAGCAATACTTTTTTTTTCCAATAATGAATTCAAAGAGTTTTAACTACATCTTCAGAATGAGAACAGTTCTACTCTTACAAGCTAAGTGATATCTGTCCTTCTTGATCTGTGAATTTCTTTCTTCTCCATAAGCTGTCCTGCTCCAGGCTAAGATGCTCACTTGTCTTCTCTCAGGGCTTCTGCTGCCTCATGGCCTCTGTTTCCTGCCTTCCTTTTGTATTTCTTTTGGCTCTAGGGCCACTCTACCCTCTGAATTACTTTCTTTGTGTCTCCTGATGGAAGACTCAATGGTTGGAGGCCAGCCAGCAGCTGCCTTTTACTCATTCTGTTAGATTAGGATGTCAGGGATCCCATGATACAAAGCACAGCTTGCCTGTGTAGGCAATGGTGATGTGGGCTGATCCTTCCTCAGGAAGCTGTGGACCTGGCTGGCATTTGGGGCTCCATGGCATTTGCAGTATAAAACCCATAATTCTCCTCTTGTTATGATTCTTTTCTCCCTTCACCTCTAGGGGATGAAATTAGCATGGTATCAACTAGGCTGCCTCTGTCCCCCTTCAGTCAATAAGAAGCTTGCCCTTGGGTGCATCCTCAAATTTGACTTTGATGGTGTAACATTAGTGGTCTTTGCTATACAAGCAACATGACCATGAAGTTGGAATCTGTGACTCTGCTTGCAATATCAGGATGGACTCTTAAGTTGTACTTTTGAATACAAGCAAGTCTGTCTGAGGAAGTGGATTTTGCAGAGACATCCTGGCAAAACTTAAGACACTCTGTCATCTAGGGAATTTTCCCAAATCAATTCAGAAAGTCAGACACCTCTTTTTTTAATCAGACTTTTCCTTGCCTCTTGTTTAATGCAGTTGTTTGGATAGGCTGGATTCCATTGTGGATTTTGATTTTTGCTATCATATCTCCTTCTCGCTCCACTCTGCAAGCTCAGCCTGGCTAGCAACTTTCTCAATGCTGACATGTGAGTTCTACTCACTGAACTTGACTGTCATCAACTGTGTTTGAGTTGTCAATCCTTGTTACATTCCAGGACACCCAAGGGGTGGTATTCCCTGTTAGATACTGCGCAGTTCCCATGAAAAAGTTGATATGGGCCACAGTGATGCACTGAACTGAAGCTGTGTGTTTAAGAGGCGTCCTAGGGAGGCTTTCTCAGCAGCAGGGGGCACAGTGCAGGAGCCAGCGTGAGCAGCATGCTGTGGCCCCGCCCTCTGTCTCATTGCAGGCCTGGCAACAAAAGTCAATTTTCATTTCAGCAACTTGCAACTGCTATTACGAGAAAAATGGGATGTGTCTATGGGACTTTTAAGTGCTTCAAAGTTGTTTACTTACACTTAAGCCACTGCCATTGCTTCCATAGACAATTCTGGTGGTTTTTCCAACTAGTCATGGTGCCACCCCAGCCTCACTCCTCTCCAATTCTTTATCCAGAATGATCTTTCTGGAAGGAAAATCAAATCATGTTACTGTCTTGCTTAAAAACTTCCAGTGGCCCTGGAGTGTCGTCTAAATGTAGAACACACTCCTCCCACGCCCTTGGGAAGACTACGCCCCCCTCGCCCTTCAGTCTGCTTTGTCACTCCTTTTTTCACAGAGATTTGTATTCCACTCGTCCTAAACGTGCCCCTGGTTCCCTCAGATCATATGTTACCTATACATACTCTCCTCCTACCTTCTGGGGAAAAGTCCCTGACCCCTCCTTACACCCAGTTCTCTTGGCAACTGCCTTGCATGTGCTCCCCCTTTGCTTACCTCAACTGTAGCACTTACCACTGTTGACATAGCCTTTCTTCCACTGGTCGGTAAACTCCTTGAAGGAAAGGCCATCTTGTTCACATCTATATTTCCAGTGCCTGAATATTCCATATCATATTGCTGTAGCCACGCGTTCCGGGAAACAAACTCACTCAGAAGGACAGTGCAGATAGTGGAGTGCAGTTTATTACACTGGCGGGCCCAAGGCAGAGTCTCCTCTTAGCCAAGGACCCCGACCAGTTTTCGTGAAAACCTTATATACCCTAAGTGTATGTGCTCAAACCCACCTCCCCAAATTCCCTGAAACTAGTCTGGACAAAGGAAAAGAAAGATATAGTCAAAGTTAACCCGTGATTCATATGCCTTAAGCCTAGGTAGTTAATTAACAGTGGACAATTATAAACAGGCCTGTGGTCATACCCCAATAAGCATAGTAGAATTTATGATTCTATTCGGTTACACAGACAACTAGGGTATTCTTTTAGGCGACGGAGAGTCTAGGCTAGAAGAGTCTAGGAGAGTTGGGCTCTTCCATCCAAGGGGTCTTGTTTTCCAATTGGTATGTCATTTCCATAGATACTGGGCATATAGCTGAAAGTCCACAATCCTGCCCAAGATGGAGTCCTGTTTTTCAGATGGAGCCAGTTCTGTCGGTTTCCTCCTTCAACATAGTAGGAATTAAGGGATGTTTGTTGAATGAATGTAAGGTTTAAGATAACTGGTTGGTTAAAAAAAGTACCTGCTTTTTAGTAGAAGCATTGAATCAGAGTCTGATTTGCTTGTAGAACTTTCTTCTCCTCACATGCATTGTTATGGACTGAATATTTGTGTCCCCCACTCCAAATTTGTATGTTGAAACCCTATGCTCCAATATGATGGTATGAGGAGGTAGGATCTTCGGGAGGTAATTAAAAATAGGTGAGATCATAAGGATGGAGCCTTTATGCATAGAATTAGTGCCTTTATGAGAGTCATGGGAGAGCTTCCTTCTTTGCTCTGCTGTCTGCCTTGTGAGGATACAATGAAAGTCAGCACAGAAGACAGCTCTCACCATAAGATGACCATGCTGGCACTCTGATCTCTGACTTCCAAGGTCCAGACCTGTGAGAAATAAATTTCTATTGTTTATAAGCCTATGGAACTTTGTTATAGGGCTTCCCTGGTGCCTCAGTCAGTAAAGATACTGCCTGCAATGTAGGAGACCTGAGTTTGATCCCTGGTTTGGGAAGATCTCGTGGAGAAGGAAATGGCAACCCACTCCAGTATCCTTGTCTGGGAAATCCTATGGACAGGGGAACCCGGTGGGCTACAGTCCACAGGGTTGTAAGAGCTGGGCATGACTTAGCGACTAAATCATTACCACCACCACTTTGTTATAGCAATCTGAGAAAAGACACATCACTTCCACCTACAGAATATATCACATAGCTTTCTTATAAAATGAATCTTGTACTTGATGAGACAGTATAGGCTGATTATACTCCTTTTTTTAACTAGGAAAACCAAAGCAACGTTGATTATGTCCCCTTCTTTGCCCAATGTAACTTTCAAAACACTCCTAAGGCCTGCTAGAATGGAAAACATTCTTCTCCCGTCATCGCCCAGACGGACCCTTAACTGCTTGCCTGACTCGGCTGCAGGCGCCCAGCTTGGGAGAGAAGACATGTCACCCCTTGCACAAGTGTGATGATTTGTGGCTGAGAAGGGAGAGCCTGCTCTCTGAACCACATGCCCCCTGGTGCAGGCAGGCTAAGGAAAGATGAATGGCATTATAAGACAGACATCTGAATGTTTCGTATTAAATTAGTCCCACAGAGCACCCAGAATTCTCATTCCATAAATCACAAGGTAAAGTAAACCCGCTCCCAGGTTAGGCTGTTGTGACTTTGGCCTGTGGTGTCACAGATAATCTGCGAATAGTTAAACATTTGTCTGAAATAGTAATAATTTTCAGCATACTTACTCAGTGGCAGAGAGGTGACCCAGATTGATCTCTGTTGCCAGAAACAGCATGTAAATGGGAGTCAGCCAATTCAGGAGATTTTCCAAACAAGCGTCACTACTCCTTAGCCCCTTGGCCTACTCTGCCACTGCCGAGGTGAGCTCCTCCAGGAGCTGTTAGGTGCTCAAAGCTAAGATGAGCAAGCTTCACCCCCCACCAGAGAGCAGATTCACTGCCCCTTTATTGAATGAACAGCAGTCCCAGCTCTGTTTTGAAGTCCACTTTCACCTTGGCTTGGTCTAAGCATCATAGAGCTAGGAAGGGCCTCAATTCCACGAAAGCCGCATTGCTCTTCAGGCAAAGGTTTATTCTGAGAATATTTTACATACCTTTGAATCTATTCTGGTTCTTCCATTTCTGGGCTGACTCTGTGAGGAGGGGAAACCATAGAATGGAAGGAACATAAACTGCTGTTCATAAGACCATTCAACTTGATGCCAGCTGGGCCCATTGGAGCTGCTGCTTCCTCTTCCATAAAATAAGGAAAGTCGACTCTTCCATCTCTGAAGTCCCACTCAGCTTTAAAAGTCTGATTCTGATTCAGTCGCTAGATGAGATTGGGCAACAAGTGTTGTGACAGCCATTATTCCAGCTGACCGAGGGAGCCTATCTCTCTGCTTGGTAGTCTTCACACAGGTGTTTACTAGCGCCTGCATCCAGATTCTCTTCACCCACAGAATTCCAACCCAGATTTCACCAGAGTGACAGAGGGAGGCCACAACACAACTTAGGGATGGCCAAGGACCAGAGGTGTTTCCTTCCAGGAAAAGATCTTGGTGTCAAGACCTGAGTAGAGTCTTGCCTCCTGCACTGTTGGGCAAGCCCGTTGGTAAAAGCATCAAATAAGGTCAATTATAAACATGGATGGGGAAGGTCACTAACGCTGTCAGAGTGTATGCACATGGCCAGGCACCCTGTTGGACTTTCATACTGTTGTTGTCGCTTTCATTCCATACTCATGACCACCCTTGGAAATAGGTGGTTTTTTCCAGCTTCTACTTTTACATTGTAAGAATGGGGAAGCTGAGCTCCTGAGAAGGTGAAATAACTTGCCAAAGCCCTCAGCTGGTCAGGGGAAGAGCTGATATTTGTACCCAGATCTGTCTAATCACAGAGCCTGCAGAAATTTCAGGTGTGGTTATTGGCAATTCTAAAACTGGGTTCGATGACTTCATTGGATGCCTTTAAAGAATACTTTTATGGTTTAGTCACTGCCTGCTTAGAAAATTTCCCTGATTACAGCTGAGCTAGGCATAATGAGCTACATTTGGACGCCCAACCTGAGGGAGTTGGGGGCACTGCCTTGTTCACAGGAGAGGAGCCAACCTGGCTTATCAGGACATGATAAGCCCACTAGGGTATCTCACTTCTCTGCCCCAATGGCTATAGTCATCTCTGTATTAGATGCTAGGGCTAGTACCATAGGCTGGTGGCTTAAACAACAGAAATTTCTTTTCCCACAGTTCTGGGGTCAGAATTCTGACTTCCAGGTGTCAGAAGGACTGGCTCCTCTGAACGGTGTGAGGAAAGGATTTGTCCCCTGCCCCTGCTCTGGCCTCTAGTGATTTGCAGGCAGCCTGGTGTTCCATGGCTTGTAGAATCATCATCCCAGTCTCTGCCTCATCTTCACTTGACAGTGTCCCCCTGGGCCTGTGTCCAAAAGTCCCCACTCATATTGGATTAGGGGGCCTCATCTTCTTTAATTACATCTGCAACGGCCCTATTTCCAAATAAGAGCACATCATGAGATGCTGGGGTTTAGGACTTTGACATGTGGGTTTTTGGTGGGGAGGCACAGTTCAACCCGTAACAATCAGTAATGAAAGTCTGAACCCTCACTCACACAAGCACTTCATCTGAGTACAAGTGCTCTGCCATTAAAGATTGCAACATTCCCTCTTGATGGCATGTCTCTCTCCCTTTTATGTCTTTCTTGTTTCTTACTAACACTGAAGTCTGATATTAATGGAAAAACCATTAAAAAAAAACTATTATCCTATGAGGTAAAGTGAATGCACTCAACTGCGAAAGGAAGACTTATCGATCAATTTCAGTTAAACCTTGCTTGTCTGACACTTTGCAGCTAAGGAATGTGTTTTTATTGCCTGGCCAGATAGTTCAGATTTCCGGTCAGTCTTAGTAAAGACCCCTTTTATAACAATGATAAAATTTTATCACAGAGCTATGAAAACAAAATTAGATTTCATAACTCACATCAGGCCTTGAAGGTGATGCCTCTATAAATTTTACAAACCTTATCAAGTTTTAATGCACCTATTCTGATAAATATTTTTAAAGTAGCAACTTCTATTGAACTTCATATATATGTGCATTTGTATATAAATAAGTGTATATATGTGTGTAGGTGTATAATATATTTATTTCCTCTCTCTCTCTTTGTCTTTCTTTCTCTCTCTCCCCCTTACAGGAAAGAAAACTTTCTCCACCTACTTGGAAACAGAAAACTGTGATAGAAAGTCCAATTATTTAGATTGCCGAAGACTTCGAATTTAGGAAAATCCAAAAGAAATCTGTGTAGCTTACTTAAAAATTTAGTGCTAGAATTTATCCTTCAAAATAACTGTATTTTTCATGGGTAGACACTGATTAGTTATCCATAAATTCACAATAAGGCATATTATAATCAATGGGTAGTGTTAGCTACAGGGATTTTGTATTCTAGTGAAAACCTGTATACACTCTGTAAATTTTCCATTCTATAGCATGGACTATTGGGGGAAAATATGCCTATATACTGAGCACATGTTTTTTTCTCTCCAAGTAGATGGTAATTGCCTAGAGGGCAGAGAACCTTATTTTTATTTACTTGGGACAGGGCTCAGTGACAATGCCCAGCAGTCCCACTACCAGAGCAATGTGATGGGAAGACAAGGTTCAGCCAACTTCCACCCTTGTGCTAAAACCACAAACCAAAATTACATCAGTGCAAGGGGAATAGAGGGTCTGCTTTATAGAATTTTATTTCAGTCAGCTGTTCAGGAGCTATAGTCCTCAGAGTCAAATTAAATCGAGTTATAGTTAGTCCTTCCTGCTTTTCAGAGGCAAAAAACACTTCAAAATTGGGCAAATGAAATAAATTTCATGGTATAACTAGGCATCACATATTCTTAAAATGTGTCTATGATGATTATACATTCTGGTCTCAAATGCCGAGTTAGAAGAAACATCCAAAAATTATGTGAAATGACTTATGGATGTATTGACAACATTCAAAACCTCAGTAGACTGTTGTAAAGGAGCCATACTGTTTTGGTTCATGTACTCCTTTGAGCATCTTTGTAAAAGCCATAAACTTACAAAATGACATATAAAAAATAATTTTCTCACACCATTTCATGATGTTCACAGACCCACCAGAAAAACATTAGTGAACTTCCAAACACGGAACTGATAGAAGATATTTCTGATTTCCATAATCTTTAAGGTTTGCAGGGGGACATAGGATCCATACCTCTCAGCGGAACATTTCAAAACATCAGCAGAGGCAGATTCTAGCTTTCACTGTGGTAATGTTACCTTGCTATATTAAAAAATGATAAACCATGACGATTTCTTATCATCTCTGACTGTGGTTTTTGCATCTATGGATCTTAAGTGGGAAAAGATAAGAAATGATGAACTTCTTCAAACAGTGTTTTTCATTTTGGGCATTCCTTGGAGAAAGCACTTACTACCTGGAAGGAAAAAGCTAATTAAGTCAACGTTTCAGACAAAGCCATTTTTACTTGCCACTCTTTTAGACAGAAGGGAATACATGCTGTTTCCCTTTTGTCTGTCAGGAGAATAACAGGGAACACTGGCAGCTCTGGAAGTTGGGAGCTGAAACTCAGCAGACAAGTGGCTGCGGGTGTTCAGAACCTGCCCCGAAGTCACTGCTGCTCAGCTGAAGTGAAACACGGTGTCCTGAGAACCCCCGTTTGTGCTCTTACCTCTCCCATAAAGTAGTGACGTCAAATGTTTAGCTGCTTGGATTATTTTATTCCAAGTCATGTTACGACTCTGCTTCACTTAATTTAGTCAATGTGTGCTGTATAGTCAGAAAAAAATGTTAAAATGCTATTTAACCCCCATTTAAGGTTTTGTTTAGAAACTTCCTTAAAACAGTTAAATCTTTATATGGAAAATACGCTGGATTGTGGTTTAATTTCACTGTCCTTGGCTGGAGTTCTCTGACTAGAAGAGGACAATGGACCTGGAACTAAAGATGCCCTGCACAGTGCCCTCTCTGCTCTCTGCTGTGTTCCCAGAGCCCCACATGGGGTCTGCAACACAGTAGGTGCTCATTAAATCTTTGTTAAGTATCAAATGAGGAGCTGAGTTTCAACTCTGACTGTGCTTCTTACTACCCATGGGACATATCTATTTTCTCATCTGTGAAATGAGAATAATATTTCCTTCTACCCTCTGAAAGCTGTTTTTTGCATCAAATGAGATAAAGCATGGAAAATCATTTTTTCCTTTTGACCTGAAGAAAGGAGTAATCTTCAAAATTAGGCGTATGATCTCATGCAGATATAAAAGAAGTAAGCACCACTGTATTCTTGTAGGAGAAAGAGCTCACAGACCAATAATTCAAACTAAGATAATTTTTAAAATATTTGTCATTTATTTATTTGGCTGCACTGGGTCTTTGTTGTGTCACACGGGGTCTTTAGTTGGGACTTGTGGGATCTAGTTCCCTGACAAGGGATCGAACCTGGGCCCCCTGCATTGGGAGCACAGAGTCTTAGCCACTGGATCACCAGCAAAATCCCAAGATAATTTTTATTTTATAGAATTTTAATGCTGAAATGAAGGAGTTATTAAGGAGTTATTAATGGAGTTATTAATGGAGTTTCCTTCTCCATTACCAGAAGTAAAGGACCACCACACTCCAGGACTTAAGGCATCAAAATTATGGTCTTGCTTTCATTCATGTGTGCAACCTAAGACATCTCAGACTTGCCCTGTGGCCAGTGGGGGAAGGGTTATATGACACTCAAGTAAGTTGGGAGAAGGTACCTTCTGATCCTCAAGAGGGGAGAGGGGGGCAAATTATGTAGTTGAAAGTTAGCAAAAATTATTTTAAAGGGGTGTATTGATAACATATATTTAGAGGATTCTGGTTTACTCAGTATTTGAGCAGCAAGGAATACCCTATACTCAGAGGAAATTTGCATCGCTTATTCATGTAACAATAATGGAATTTCTGTGATATTCTAGCACTGGTCTGGGGGCTATGTCGAATGAGACACTCTTAGTTCTCACGGACCTTACTGGCTGATTTAAAAAGGAAGCGAATTAAGAGGTAAGGAAACAACCGGTGATAAATGCTAGGAAGAAATGAACATTGGATAAAGGGACAGAAAGTGGCTGGACAAGTTGATATTCAAATGCAAGTGACCGTCAGAACCGATTTGTTCAGTGGATTGGGGAGCGGCGTTAGAAAAATATCATTTTCAGAGACTAATAGCTAATTTGCTACCTTGAAAGCCTTCTTTTTTACAGTTCTGGGAAGAGCACAGTGGACCCGGAGTTAGTAAGTAAGGAATTATGTATGCTGTTCTTATCAAGCTGTGTGACCTTGGGAAACTCACCTCTCCTATCTGTATCTTGACTACAAACTGGCAAATATTATCTGATTCAACAGAAGACTCTAAACATTTAGGTGTGCTGGCTTCCAAAAGAGGGGAAGTCTAACCAATGTTGAGATGTCTTCAGAATGTTGTTGAGTTTCTGTTTCTTTCTCTCGGTGGCTCAAGAAAACATTGCCATCACTGTTGCCACCTCCACCATCACCACCGGGCTGTCAGAAGGGGACGTGTCACCCCATAGGTGGAAGTACGGATGCTAGAGACAGGGAGTATCAGCTGCTAAACTATCCACTGTGTATAAGGCACTATGCCAGGTCTTTACATTCATTAACCTGCTCAGTCCTCACAAGTGTTATCAGCTCCATTTTGCAGATCTGGAAACTGAGGTGCTGAAGAAGGGGCAAAATAAAGCCTGATGCTGAAAGCTTGGACCCTAAACCCCTACACTGACCACCACTCCCTCTGTCCATTCAAGAAGTATTAATTTCTTAAATTAATTAATTAATTAATTTGAGTACCTACTATGTGCTAAGAACTTCTTTGATCAAGTTCAGTTTGGCATTAAGAGGCTAACTCCCCTCTGTGTTGAGAAAAAAGAAAGCATACAGAGGAAGAAGAAAAAGAGGGTGACTTTACTTCTTTCTTTGATTGAACTCAGGAGAAACAACATTTTTTTTTTTGCTACCACTCTCTGAGCTTCTGGAATCTCTCTGTCTGCTCTCTGTTTGAACTTGGGCAAATATAAAACTTACATTTTCTCTGTTCCCGGAGCTCTCAGAATCCCAAAGCATTTGGTTTAGATTAAATCCGTTGACCGAGGCATTCTAATTCGGCTTCAACACAGATGATCCCATCACCTGTCGCCTTATCTAACCTAACTGCTTATTACAGTAACAGAGTACACTCGTCTGGGGGCCGGGGCAGGGCCAGGGGGAGGAGGTCACACAGGTTTAGCTGCCACATGGACACAGCAGGGTGGTGTCCTTCCAGAATCCAGAGAAGTGGATTCATAAAATCCCATCAGGAGCATCTGGGGGCATTTATATAAGCTTTTTTTTTTTTTTTCCCGCCTGAATCTAAATTATAGAGATTTTAATAGCTCCAGTAATTAGACAAGCATGAAGTCTACCCCATCATGTTCCCGTGTAATATCACGCTCCCCGGGGCCCACCTTCCTCGCTTGCTGGGCTCCCTGCCTGGGCCCCCTGCCCCTACTTTCTACCATAGGGAAGCAGTTTTCTTTTCAAAGAGCTCACTGTTCGCATTGTTTTTGTTCCTTCAATCCGGAGGTTGGATTTGCTTTCTCAGCGGTTTCCCCATTGCCCGGTGGTGTAAGAAAAGGAGAGTGGGGCCATTGGTTTGCATTCCCCACCATGCCTAGCACACGTGCGGGGTTGCACAATGGATGCCGGCACGGCCCAGAAGGCCCTTAGCACCTTGACCAGCACCGGCCAGACCCTTTCCAATTTCTTATAGCCAACTCTGCTTCAAAACCTCTTCCCAGCTCAGTTCCCAACTTTAAAGAAAACAGAACAAAAATGTTCAGATTCACTCTCTTAAATCATGAATTCTTGTATAGAAAACTTCTCTTCTAGCTTCCTGATTGCTTCTCATTATTTTTTTTTCTCATGTGTTCTGTAACTTTCTATTATCCATAGTCATATTTCACTTCATCAGCAGAGATAATCTCCCTGCAGGTGCTGAGGGCTGAATCTTGATACATATTGGACATCTTGGATGTTTCTAATTGTTGTTTCCTCTGGAACTATGAAAAAAATATCTTTTGGTTATTTAAAATTAAGGACAGGATGTGCCATATTACTGAAATAATGCAGTTTATCTAATCAAGAGATTGACTTTTTCCATATGCATACACGTATTTTCCTAGGGGCTGTCAGAAAGCAGCTTTCATCGCCATTTGTTTTGAGGGTTTTAATTTTTTTTTTATCCATGAAGGTATTTCCAAAGAAAGATGGCTGGAATTTAATATCCTGAGGTGGCCTTTTCTTACTCAGTCCCCACCAAGAAAGAAAGAAGGAAGGGGGAGTAAAGGAAAGAAAGGAAGAAAAATTCAAATTAAGTATCTTTTCTTCACAAGGATCTGAAAATTGTTGCCTGAAAGCAATTCTAGAAGTCTATGATGTTGGCCTCCAGGCTGCTTAGAAAAAGAAAGAGCATAAAATCAAAATCCTGTAATTGACTTCGTTGTAATTGGCAAACTGATACACTCTTTTTTCTCTCTCCAGTGGGTATCAGACAGACAGAAACAGTGGTGTGGGCAGCAGTAGGCGGCTTGAAAGTCAACAATGTTTCCTGAGACTCTATCTAACATCTTTTCTACAGAGACAGATAAAAGGATAATGAGCTGAGGTATTTTTAAAGGATTCTCACAATTTGCAACTCAAATAAATCTAGCATTCAAGCACGTGCGTTTTTTAGGCTGTAATGACTGAAAATGTTAAACTAAATATTTTGCTTAAACAAGTAAAGACAAAGGGTTGTAAATGAGCAAATTAAAATGCATGAAAACCGCCTCTGCCACGGCGGCTTCCTCTAGAAAAGAATGGCTAATTCATCCGCGACATATTCCCGTCACTCCTCTGGAGAAAGGCCGCCCCAGGAGGAGCCCAACCGTTCAGCATTTTGCTCCTGGTCAGGATTGATTCCAGATGTGGGAGGTAAACGCTAGAAAGGGTTTGGAAAACGGAGTGGAAATGAAAAATCCCGCAGGCCATTTAAGTGTTGATGACAGATGAGGTAGATATTTTCAGGTAACTAATGAACTTGCTGGGAGCTTGGAGAGGGCTCAGTCCAGGGGATGTTTAACAGGCAGGAAAGACCAGCTGAGGCAGTCCAACTGCTTCCACGCACCAGGGATAGGGGAGCGTGGACTCCTGACTGGAACACGTAAAGAGCAAATGCTGAGACACGGCTACGTACATGAGCTGAATTTAAGTCTTCTTAAAGCTAGTTCATAGTTTGTAAAATACCTGCTTTTTTCAACTTCCTATTGTTTGGATAAAGAATCTGCCTGCAATGTGGGAGAGCTGGGTTCGATCCCCAGGTCAGGAAGATCCCCTGGAGAAGGAAATGGCAATTCACTCCAGTATTCTTGCCTGGAGAATCCCATGGACAGTACAATCCTTGGGGTCATAAAAAGTCGGAAATGACTGAGTGACTAACACTTTCATTATTTGATTTATTGTGACTATTTCATTATTTGAAGAAATAATGATCAAGTATTCACTATGTATAAGTCAGTAATGGGGAATAAGAGGCAGAATATTAGAGTGAGTATAAGCACAGGTCCTGAAGTGACCCGGACTTGGGTTTAAATACTGATTCTGCCACTTGTTAAATTGATATTGAGTAAATGATTCTAAACCACAGTTTCCTTATCTTTTTAAAATAAGTATATTAGTATTTATTTTAAAAGAGTTGTGGTGAGAATTAAATGCGGTGATGTATATAAAACCCTTAGCCTAACACTCAATTAATGCTCTGTAAATGTAACATTAACATGATAACTACTGTTATTCTAGGAAAGGAGTTTGGACTAGCAGGTGATACATAATCCCAGCGTGGAAAGAGTTTGACCTTTAGCAGTGGAAATTTTGACTTGCAAGACTTTCATATTTTTAATGTGTGTGTGCTAAATTGCTTCAGTCATGTCCGACTTTTTGCGACCCTATGGCCTGTAACCTGACAGGCTCCCCTGTCCATGGGATTCCCCAGGTTACTGGAGTGGGCTGCCATGCTCTCCTCTAGGGGATCTTCTCGACCCAGAGATCGAACCCACGTCTCTTAACGTCTCCTGCATTGGCAGGTGGGTTCTTTACCACTAGTGCCACCTGGGAAGCCCTTCATATTTTTAATAGATGCCTGCTACTATCAACTTGCATATTGGTATTTCAGTTAGAGTTCTTGGTTGCAAGCTATGGAAATTTACTGTTGACAAATAAGCAACCAGGAGATCACTGGAAGATTAGCAGGAAGCTTACAGGATCGGGGGATACTGGCCTTGAAAATAGGAAGCCCAAGAAGCAGAAGGCAGGAAGCAGAGCACGGGGATACAGAAGCCTCCGGTGTCCAGAGCAGCCAGGCAATTGAGTGACTCTGTATCATTCCCAGGTCACAAAACCCAAATCCCAGGTCTCCAGAGAGATGATACCTATTGGACTAAGCTCAGTTTACATGTCCAATCCTGACTGCAAGGGGGTGGAAAAAAGAAAATCTGTAGAAGATCAGCCCTGAAATTATACTCCTGCTTCAATCATGGACGCGAGAAGAAATTAGGATATTATAATAAAGGAACATGTACTCTGGCAGCCAAAGCCCATAAATGTCCATCATTACTGATCAAGCCTTCTGTAACACATTCCATAGAATTTTCACTTTAAGCCACGTGCCCTTGAGCATATGTTGCTGGCGTCATATTCCCAGGTTCTCAGGGCTGCAGAAGACTGGAAAGCACCTGCCAGTTTGTCTTGAGTGAAAGGACCAGACGATTAGAGCTCAGATGGCCACACACAGTGGTACAGGTTATCCACTACACAGGAGTGCCCAGCTGAGAAGGCAAGTGGGGCTGGAATCATCTCCTCTCACCACACTCCTGCCCAGAGGAGGCGGCTCCTTCTTGTAATTTCACGAAAGACACTGATATCTTGCTGAACCCTGCAATTAAAGATTACATCAGCCCAGAGCAGTTCCTTCCTTTTTGCTCAGTCTCTCAGTCATATCCAATTCTCTGCAACCCTATGGACTGTAGCCCACCAGACTCCACTGTCCATAGAATTCTCCAGGCAGCAATACTGGAGTGGGTTGCCATGTCGTCCTCCAGGGCATCTTTCCCATCCAGGGACTAAACTCATGTCTCCCACGACTCCTGCATTGGCAGGCAGATTCTTTACCACTGCACCACTTTTCTAATTTGTACCAAGGTATTTTAGGGCTAGTGGTGGCCGTTGCTAAATCCCACATCATGCAGAAGCAAAGGAGGAAAGGAAGGAAACAAGGATGGCTGTCTTCCTCCTTCTTTTGCCTCTATCACATCTTTCTCATCTTCTTCCTAATTATCCTAGAATGAGAGAATCTCAGGATTGAATGAGATGTGGACAATCTCCTCAGCCAGGTACTTGTCCAGGGCTTGAAATGTAGCCCTCTCTCCCTCCCCCCAACATAATACCTATGACAACTAGTCATCCAGATTTAAGCACTTCCACAGACAGGAAATTTACCACCTTCCCAGACAGATCATCCTAAGGAGAAAACATCTTTATCTACCTGAAATATACATGCTTCTGACTTTTAGTCACTCTGAGCCTACAAGAAACAAGCCTAACCCTTCTTCCATTTGAGAGGCCTTTCAATAGTTGAAGTCTAATGTGATGCTTTTCTAGCATAACTTTCTCTCTTAGACCTTGGGCAACATAATTTCATGATATAGCTAGTCAAAAGCTCTTTGAATTCTCTCATTTATCACACTGTACCTCTCTTAAACTGTGTCATTTAGCAGTAGCCAAGCATCATCCAAATAAAGCCCATGACAGTATTAATGATCATAAGTCATATAATAATACCTAACTGAGCTAAATTTAAAACTGATAAGCATTTTATTTATGATACTTAATTTCATCCGTACAACTCTTTCAAAGGTTCTGTTATTGCCTTTACAGATGAGGAAACAGAGGTTCTCAGAAGTTAAGTCACTCACCCCAAATTCTCACCCTAGTAAGTGGGAGCAATGAGATTCAAACCTGAGTGTCCCTGAGACTAGAGCTCACACACTAGCCACTTCACTGTACTTCTGTTAATGTCGCTGGCACTCGATTTGCTTTTTTTTGCTCTTCTTCCTGACCTGTTCTCACCAAGAGTTCACCAACCTTTAACAACCTGTCTGCTGACCTGCAGTGCTGGGGCTCTCATTATTGGTTCGTTTCACTTGCACGATCCATCTTTGATCGAGAGTGTCCTGCTGGATCCTAGGACTAACAGTGTATCAAAAGTAGGGGAAGGTTGTGGGGGAGTAGGAAGTGTTGTGCCTACACTTTCATGAACTCTTTTTTCACTCTTTAAAGCATCAGTTGCTCTTTAGATTTAGATTTCTTGGGAGTTTTGATGTTGTTTTCCATGGAGTGGTTTGGGGAACCAAAAGGCAATTATTTCTTCCACCAAGGTGACAGAAAAGTAAGACATTCAGCTCAGCCCTTTAACTTCTCTCCCTTCACTCAAATAATCCTGGGGGAATGATCTGAATGAAGGTGTTCTCTGGATTTTCACTTCGGTAGACATTGGTCTTTTCCATTGTCACTATGCCTTTTAGGGCACCCTTGGTGGCATAGATGGTAAAGAATCTGCCTGCAATTCAGGAGACCTGAGTTTGATCTCTGGGTCAGGAAGATCCCCTGGAGAAGGGAATGGCTACCCACTCCAGTGTTCTTGACTGGAGAATTCAATGGACAGAGGAGCCTGTTGGGCTATAGTCCATAGAGTCGCAAAGATTCAGACATGACAGTGACTAACATAAGCCTTTTTCACTGCTTAATGCCTGGTCCTTATGGAAATGATTTGAGCACACCAGCTGTGAAAGGTGAGCAACTCACAGCCAACTCCAGGTGAGTATGAAGAATACTCCCAGAGCCCTTGGTAGCAGATGGTAAGATTGATCTTTAGTCAAAGGAAAGATCAAACTGCTTCAACAAGCTTCCTGCTAAAGATGCTACAATCCTCCAACGAGTCCTAGAATTCTAGAAAGTCAGTGAGCTCATATCATCTAGCAGAGTGCTCTTTGGCCTTGAGGAACAGAACAATCAATTCCATTAGTATTATCCCAAAGAAAACATGGGTGAAACAGTGACATCATGCTGTAGAATTAAGTGGCAAAATCCAGAATGTTCTGAAGTAGTAACTCTCTGCTTTCCGTCCAGTTTGGTTCATTATTCTGTTTTAGTTCCAGCTTAGAGCTCAGCACAAAGTGAATGGTCAATAAACATTCTTTGAACATCAGCCCTCACCAAACACAGAGGAGCTTCAGAGGTGCCTAATCCTATAAGAAGTTGTGAATCGTTGTGTATCTTTAAATTTATTTTCTACTTTGAATTCTGAAGTCTGGTTTTTCTATTTGCTCCAAATCTTAATCACCTTAGATAAAACAGGCTACTTTTATTTTGCATCAGCTTCTCTTTCAACTACCACCAATGATAACTCAAAACCAGTCCTTTTGATGCCAATATTTTCTGATACTCTCCTTTTATATCTCCCTTGGTAGAATGTTTAAAGGGAATTCCAAATCTGATCCCTTTCAAGCTGAACCTATGCTGAAGATATGATGTTACATTTTAAATTTAAGAGCTTTCCCTAGCTCAGATTTGTCTCTCTGACCTCAAATGTTAGATTGTAACTCATAAAAAGATTAGTTTTACTTTTTGTATGTAATTCAATCCACTAGGTGGCATCTCAACACACAGAAAGCCGGATCTATGCATTGGTGATGAATCCACTATACCGTTTTAAAAATAGGTTTTAAACTGCACTGAACTATTGGGTTGTAATATTATTGAAATGCTCGGCGTTTGTGAACTGGAAGATTCTGTGGTGAAGGACCTACATTTCTGTGTTAGATAGGAGATGTTCTATTAGAATCCTGCTGCTCTTTCTGATGGAGTGCTGTTCTGAAATTGCATCCAAGGATGGAAAAGTTGGTATGGAGGCACCCCTACCAGGTAACTCCAGTTGCTGTGATATGTGATTAAAAGATATATAAACCAGCAGAAAATGTGACACAAAGGCATCTAAATAAGCAATTAACAGGCTGCCTGGTGTCATTTAGGACAGATTTAGATATATAATAAGACTCTCTTCCAGCATTCAGCATTTCTAGCCTCAAGAAACATCCATTTGGAGGAGGAAGAAAGTGTTTCCAGGGCAGTCCCTCCTCAGGTGGTGACACTTCTATTGATATGACCCTCTAAGAGGTGGGCCTTATCCTATTTGATTAGCCATTTGCCAAGAGGACACATTTAAGACCTTCTGCCATCTTTCAAATTTAACAAAAGGATCTTTGAGTCATATGCTTTATGCAGTAGTATTTCATTTTCACCTAAAAAATTTTAGTTCTTCAAACAGTTTACCAAAAGATCCTAGAATTTTTGAAGATTTCCTTGACTTCCTAGGCCTGCTCTCACTGCACCCTATTTCTGCCGTCACTGCCCCTGTTACACAGGACTACAGCCACCTGGTGTTTAACACTGTCTCCCCCTCTAGACTGTAAGCTCAGTGAGGACAGAGAACATGACTGTCTTGCTCACGACTGTATCCCTGGAGGGTGCATAATGGCGCATGGTACTCCCAAATATTTGCTGAATAAACAAATGATTTTCTAGGGAAGAAAAAAAGAATGCATTGACTTCTAAACTAAAAGCCCTAAAATGTTTGCGAGGGCCACAGTATGAGACACAATTCGAAGTTATTCCTCCTTTCCCTGTTCTCACACAGATCCAGTCTCTATTATGATGATGATTCTGGTCTTTTGCTTTAAATCATCATGAGGAGCAAATAGCATCCAAGGGCTGCCATCCAGAAATAAATCATGACTGTTCAAGAAAACTGAATGCATTCAATTAAATGAACATTTATTGACACTGGTAGATAATGAAACACCAGACTTTACCTGAAATATTTGGTATTCTATCCTCACTATTGTGTCCCCATCAAAATCTCTGCTTCTCTTTCTTTAATTAGATACAGATAGAGGTACAGGAAATTACACATTGCAAAACAAAACAGTATACATTGTATAACAAAAATTTTTCATAATTTTTGCCTCAAAAAGACAACCTTGCCAACAGGACTAAAGCTCTCGGCTGCTTCTGTCAAGGAACTTTGACAAATAGTCTTTGTTGCGGAGGTCATGAGTCTGGGCTCTGGCATTGTACCAATTGGACTGGAATTCCAGTTGGAACCTCCACCAGTTCCTGTCTTGAGACCTTTCAGTATTTTACTTAACATCCCATGAAGCTATATTTTAAATATGTCATCTATCTTATACAGTTTTGGGGAGGATTAAATTAAATGATGTGTATAAACACCATTTAGAATAGAGACTGACCCAGAGCAAGAGATCAATAAACATTAGCTATTATCATCATCATTATTATTATTGTTATTATTATTAATACGAGTGGTTTTTCTTAGATGTCCTGTGTAGTCAGTGACAGCCAAAATGAATATTTGATTGGTTCCCTCATATATCTTTAGGTTCTATCCATTAGATTCTGACATAGTGGCTGTAAATAATTTTAAATGAGCCCCAGGCATACCTCAGCCTCGTGTGTTTAAACCAAGAGCCAAAGAATGGTGATCTACCTCCTCTTTTTCTCTTTGGATGAAGTTCTTCTCTTTATTATTTCCAAGGTAGGGATCTAGCCACTGTTTTCTTCCCTCTCCTCCACTCTGCTTACCTATTCATCGTATAATATGCATTTATAACTGAGTACTAGGTATTGTTCATTCATGGATTCCAGCCTAGAAAGTTTATAGTCTAGAAGGGAAGGTGAAATAAGCACACACACATAGCTGTAAAGAGACTCAGAAAGTGCCGAGGATCAGACGGGATGGACATGACACAGAGGAATTCAGAGGACGTGTAGAGTCACTGCTATTTTGACATTCACATTGCATCCATAGAGATACCAGGGAGGGAAAAAGAAAATGAAAGTCACCATTCTTGTGCATAAAGAATTTGGAAACTTGGAGAGAGACAAAACTAAAGCCATGAATGAGCTTGGGCTATGTCCCAGCTCAGCACCATGCCTGGCCCTCAGCAGACCACCAGTTGAAGAAAGAAATATCCTGAAGGATATCTGTAAATACACACACAACCACGGGCACCTCCATGACTGGCTAAAGATCCTTTGAGGGAAGCCAATGAAAATAGCACTTACTGCCTTACTGCTCGGAGTCGGACACGACTGAGCGTCTTCACTTTCACTTTTCACTTTCATACATTGGAGAAGGAAATGGCAACCCACTCCAGTGTTCTTGCCTGGAGAATCCCAGGGACAGGGGAACCTGTTGGGCTGCCGTCTATGGGGTCGCACGGAGTCGGGCACAACTGACGCGACTTAGCAGCAGCAGCAGCAGCCTTACTGCTGAGTGCTTGAAAGATCTAGAAAGGCAGGCACAGGCTACTTTTGTTGGTCCCTATAACATATGGCTTTTCTAGTGTTTTGCTAGGGCTGCTGTAACAAAGTATCACACAATTGGCTGCTTATACAACGGAAATTTGTCTCACACATCTAGGTGCCAGAAGTCAAAAATAAAGTTCTTTCCGTGAGCTATGAAGGAAAGATCTGTTCCAGATCTCTCTACCTTGCTTATAGATGCCTATCTTTCCCCTAATGTCTTCACATCATCTTTCTTCTATATGTGTCATCTCTGTTTTCAAATATCCCCTTTTTACAAGGACATCAGCCATATTGGATTAAGGCTAATCCAAATGACCTCATTTTAACTTGATTACCCCTGTTAAGACCCTATCTCTAAATAAGGTCACATTCTGAGGTACTGGGGGCTAGGACTGCAACATATCTTTTTTGAATGGGACTTGATTAAACCATGAAAGTTTTCCAGAACTAAAGATGGTGTTTACCAATCAGTTTACGAAACTCACTGCTTCAAGTGATATCCAATTACCAATATCAGTTGAGTTCAAATCAGCACATATTTATTAGCTACCTGGCATGATCAGAACATAATAGTAGATGCTCAGATGACACATAAAAGTAAGGGAAATATGGACATGGTCTTTGCCTGCCCGACCCTGTGATAGACCATCAGAGTCAAGTGGGAAAGACAAGATGAGGTGAGCACAAATAACCATGCCGCAAGGTTTGATGTGGCAAGTTCTACAGGAGCAGCGTAGGCACAGAGCTGTGGAAGTACATCAAGGACAGGGAGGCAGTGAGATTCCAACCATGCCTTGAAGGACTTGTAAGATATTGAAAGATAGTGTTGGAAGGAAGTGCAGTTCAAGAGAAGAATGAGATTGAGCAGAGGCATACAGGAAGGGATTCATTCATCCAGGCGAATGATCCGCAGAGTAGCTGGGTTAGAGAAGTACTTTCCAAACTTTGTAAAATCTCTGATCCCTTCTTGAAGTCAGACTTTCTGAAGACCCACAAAATCCTGAGAGCAGAACTTCTCTGGTCTCATACACTGGCTGCTCTAGAGAGTCACAGTGCAGAGTTGAAACCTAAGAGCTGGGAAACAGAAGTAGGAAGTCAGCCTGGGAAAGCAGGCTGTGGCCAGCTTTGGACATTCAAGAGTGGCCATGGCCCTGGGGATGGTCAGAAGGCATTGAGAAGCCTCCAAGCAGAGAACTAACTAGACTAGACTCCTCTGATGATGATACATGGGATAGGTCAGAAAAGGGAGAAGTAACTTTGTCTGAAACAACATAAGTACAGAAATGTAACAAGAAAATTATACATCATTATGTATCCAAACAACTATGAGAAGTGACCAGATTTTCTGCCTCTGTGCTTCTAAAACCCTTTGTAGCAGCCACAGCCATTGAGGGACCGCTCCAAGCTGCAACAGAAAGGAGTACAGATTTTGTATCTCGAGAAACCTAGTTTGATATCAATGTGATTGAAAGCATGTAATTTAGACTCTCCCAATCTTGTGTTTGAGTTCTACCTTCTAACAAAGTTCCTGAAGCCTGGGTGTCAGTTTTCTCATCTGTAAACTAGAGACAACTCTATTAACCTTATATAGTTACTTTGAGGATAAAATGAGGTCATATATTTAAAATATTGAGCAAAAAGGTGGAAATAGTTGCTTTCACAATGTGATTATTCCCCAAGACAAATTGAACAACAACATTAAGTGGAAGCAGAGTACCAGGTTTACCTAGCAGAGTCATTCGTACTGACGCAATTGCTGCGTTTCCCTAATTTGGATGCATCCTTTTCCAGAGGAGAGTGTCTGCTAGACCAAACTCACTACAGGGGCCCAGTCCACAGTTCTCCATCGCCATTCCCATCCTCTTTCAGGGGAGACCACTCAGGGTTCTTCCACGTGCTGATCTGTATAGCTCTTTTAAAAAGCGAAGCCTATAAAAAGATTCCCAGGCAACTAAAGAGAGAAATTACTTTGTCCATACTATCAAGATGCCTGCTTTGTGGGTACTATCAAGACAAATTGTACAGCAAATTGGTGAAGGCCGCACAGAGTGTCAGAACGTATGTACAGTAATTGAAAAGTATTGCTTGCACACGTTCAGTATCCAAGGAATCTCCCAGCAGACAATGGCATCAAGGGATAAAATGCACCATAAAGGATGGATTCCAGCTGCATCCAGGACAAATGTCATGCATATGCCCTGAGGAGGGTAGGAAGGGCATCAACTACGCTAATGGTTTCCAAGGAAGCTGATATTCCTGTTTTCCAAGAGGCCGAGACAAGAAAGGAGCTTTGTCAGAAATATCCTCTGTGCTCACGATTGGTGCTGTGTTTTAAGCTTCCTCAGATGCTCACCTGGAGGTTTGTGGCTGCTCTCCCTCTGGTGTTTCCTGAGGGTGCCCAGCATCTCCATCTAGCTCTCCTGCTAATCTCCAATCCCCATCACCAAGGTCTGAATCACCGATTTTCCCCCATGTCTTCCACCTGCCTGGTGGCTGCACCATATTTCCACAGCTGCCAAAGGGATGGTGAACTTAGTTTTCAGAAGATCGAGTGTAGGCTTTGTTTTGCCTTGTGAATTTGTTCACTTTGTGTCCTTAGCTTGGACCTGTGTGGATGGGCTTTGATTGGATTTGAGATTTGAGATTGAGTTCCTGTGAACTCCATCAGGAGCCAGAGAAAGAATGGAGTGACTGAGGGCCTGCTGATCTTTGACCCCAGCCTATTGATGGCTGTTGTCATCACTGCTGGTGGTTGCTCTGAACAAGACTGCATTGTCTCTCTGTCTATTGTGGACTTGCCTCCATAGTCAGTCTTTGCAGGATCTCCCCCTTTAATCAGGGAATGTGTCCTTTCACCCAGGGCAAAGGGTGGATGAGGAAGGCAGAGCTAGCAAATGTAGCCATACTCCAGAGAGGGAGGACTTGAGCAGGAAACGTTAGGGGGAAGTGATCGTATTACTAATAATAAGAGTTTAAATTTAATATTGATTGAGTAGTTGGTATATATTATACACTTGCATAGATTGTTTCATTTAATCCTTTCAAAACACTGTACAGTGAGTATTCTCCCAATTTTCAGATAAAAAGAATTTGAGGCTTCCTCTTTTTTTTTTAATCATAGGCAATAAGCGAGGTAGACCTCTGTTTCTATGATTTGACCCGAGGCAATGAATCCAGTCTGAGAATGTAAGTAAGACTTAGTGTTTGATCCATGAATCAAGATAGAAGTTGAAATGCAGAGTGGCTTTAGGAGCTCTTCTAATTCGTCTGGAATCAGGAAGCTGAATGTATCTATGTGAGAAGTTTCTTATGTTTTCTTTCTGACTGATCTAAATATTCACCATTTTTCAAGACTCTAGCTAGAGCCTCCTTCTCTACAACTTCCCTGATATCTCAGTTGGTAAAGAATCCACCTGCCATTCAGGAGACCCCAGTTCGATTCCTGGGTCAGGAGATCTGCTGGAGAAGGGATAGGCTACCCACTCCAGTATTCTTGGGCTTCCCTTGTGGCTCAGCTGGTAAAGAATCACCTGCAATGCAGGAGACCTGTGTTCGATCCCTGGGTTGGGAAGATCCCCTGGAGAAGGGACAGACTACCCACTCCAGTATTCTGGCTTGGAGAATTCCATGGACTGTATAGTCCATGGGGTTGCAAACAGTCGGACATGACTGAGCGATTTTCACTTCACTTCTCTACAACTTGCTTCCTTGAAAGATTCTCTGAACTGTCCGTTCTATAATAATCACTTCACCCAAATTAGCTTGGGAACTCCTCATTACAAAGCCATTGCTATTTTTTTCTGCTTCATAGATTAAAAATGGAGCTTAGAATCACCTAAGATCATATTTTTTGCAAGAAGTGGAGTGTGGATTTAAAACCAGGAGACATGACTCACAGCCAGTGTGCTTTTTGTCTGTATTATAGTCTCTTCTCAAGTAAAGGTTATATGAGATGCCCTACCAATCAATCAAGTATTCAATATTTTTTCACTTTTCTTTCTAGAACCAGGAGGTATTATTCTTGCTCTCAAATAACTTACAACCTAGTTGGCAACAACTTTTAAGTCTTCTCTGTGTAAAGATTTGGGATTTGGGAGAAATTACAGAAGGAAGTGTAATAGCTACTGATGGTTTTGGGGGAAAGTACTCTGCCATCACCTGCTCCCTTATACTAGATGTCTTGTCTCCCCAGTTTATTGTTCTGTTATTATTATTCTTTTGTTTAGATTTTTTGATTCATATTGCTATAGAAGATCAAAGCAAAAGTAACTACCTCATGCTGAAAGTGACAAAACTCATATTTTTCTTGATTAGTGCCTCAGGCAGTATTTTGTTTGCTTTGTGTGTGCTTAGTTGCTCAATTGTGTCCTATTCTTTGCAAACCCATGAACTGTAGCCCACCAGGCTCCTCTGTCCATGGGATTCTCCAGGCAAGATTGCTGGAGTGAGTTGCCATTCCCTTCTCCAGAGGATCTTCTCAACTCAGGGATCGAACCTGGGTCTCCTGCATTGCAAGCAGATCCTTTATCGTATGAGCTACAGGGAAGTTCCTTTATTTGCTTTAAATCAAATCAAGTATGATTTCTAGACCCTACTGCTTTAGAGTTATAAAAAATTTGGTCTTGATATTAACCAGGCTCTTTTTCCTTTTCAAAAGTAAAGGAGGCCTACATAGGAGGCCTTCTCATCTGGAAAATGGGAAGAGGATGGGAAGAGAAGTATTTGAAGGACTTCTGACTCTTGTACAAATCCAACAGAAACTCTGTAAGATGTGACCTTGAAAAATAAAATGAAATTTTAAAAAGGGAGAGAGAGATTGTAGAAGTATATACATTTCTGGATCTTGGCTCTGGGTGGAAGTGGGAGAAATGTTGCTCCTAAGGACCTTTTACCATAAACCCACACTCTGCCAGATTGGAGCCTGAAAAAAACCACAAGGTGAAATGTAGTTTAAAAGGTCTCAGATGACAGTACCCTCAGACATCTGGCAGAAACAATGGAAATACTATTTGAAAGACTAGACTTAAAAGAATTCAAAAGAATTACTGTGGAAAAATTGTTCTAAGGAACATGTGCCAATAATGAAAAATAACTAAGCATATGAGTGAATAAGCCACCATGATTGAAAGTCAATGGAAACAACACACTGTGGAATCTGACCTACAAAGATTACAGATGTTGGAGTTATCTGACATATCTGATAAATTATATTATTTAATATGCTTAAAAATAGAAAAATATACTGACAATTTTAGTAATGCAAAATTTGAAAACAGTGAAGCATAAATGTGAAGTTCCACAACTGCCAACAGAGACAACTGGTGAGAGACCGTGGCCTAAAATTCACGAAAGATACCGATTTCAGATTCAGAAAGTCCAATGGACTTTGAAGTGAAACTGTAAAGTACCAAAGAACAAAGTGAAAACCTTAAAACTATCCAGAAAGAAAATACAGGTTAAGTACAAAAAGACACAACCATTAAAATGACAATGTCTTTAAAGCAACAATAGACATCAGAAGACAGAGAAATAATATCTTCAATATGCTGAAAGAAAGTCATTGCCACTCTAGAATTCCACAACCTGCAAAGCTATGTTTCAAAAATGATGGTTGTGTACAGATATTTCCAGGTAAACAAAAAAATATGTATGCTACCAACAGCTGGTCTCTCACTAAAAGAGGTCCTGAAGGATTTTTTCCTGAGAGAATGAAAATAATCTCAGGAGGAAGGTTTGTGGTGTCAGAGGTAGTAGGTAGCAAAGAAAATATAAACATTTAAGAAAATCTAAAGGAATCTTGATGTATAAAGTAATGATAATGTTTAATCAATTGGGTTAAAAAAATATAATGAAAACCCTGCACAGTAATATTTAAATCGAGGAGTTAGCAATTAAAATTCTTGCAAAATGATTCAAAGAAGGATAAAAATATCAATTATCTTAAAAAAATTTTATTTTCAAATTTATAGAAGAGTTATAAGGGCACTATAAATAATATTTTCCTCTGAGTAAGTAGTAGACCTGATACCTCATTCACCCTAATTTAAGTGTGTGATTTGTATGAAAAGGAATATGCTCCCATATAGCTGCAATTATCCATCAGAATCAGTAAATTTACATCAGTACACTACAATTCTAATCCTCAAACCTATTCATATCTTGCCAGTTGTCCTAATAATATCCTTTATAGTGAAATGATTCTGTGCAGAATCATGGGTTGTGTTTAGTTGTTAGGTCTCAATCATCTCCTCCCCGACTTTCATGACCTTGATATTTAAAAATTATAGACCAGTGATTTTAAAGAGTGTCCCTCATTTGGATTTGTCTGATGTTTCCTTAGCATTCCATCTAAGTTAATGCAGCTTTGGCAGAAATAGCATAGAAGTGGTACTGTGCTCTCACCGCACTCTGTCCTGTGGCTGTCCTTTTCTAGAGGTGCTAAATCTTCTCATTTGATTAAAGTGATATCTGCCAAGCTTGTGGGCTTCCCAGGTGGCTCAGTGGTAAAGAATCTGCCTGTCAGTGCAGGAGACATGCACTTGATCCCTGGGTCAGGAAGAGCCCCTGGGGGAGGAAATGGCAACCCACTCAAATATTCTTGCCTAGAGAATCCAATGGACAGAGGAGCCATGGGGTCGCAAAAGTCAGATGCGACTGAGCATGCCAAGCTTGTGGAAATCTACTTTTGTTTCCTTTGGCGATTAATAAGTACCTGATGGAAAGTGTAATAAAACTATTAAATAGCAGATTCCTTTTCAAATTTTCAGTGTATTTATTTATTTATGTCCTAGGCACCCAGGCTTATTTTATTAAATTTTTATTAAATTTCATTAAATCTGTGATGTTCATTATTTATTTTGCTATTCAGATTGTCCTCAATTTTATCAATGAGAGCCCCTTGAAACTGACTTCTGTGCTGTTTTGAACTGTTCCCAGCATTCTTGGACATTTCCTTACCTTATGGCACAAAAAGATGTTCCAGGCTCTCTGTGTTCTCTTTTTTTGTAGCCCCCACATTAAGACCTTCCTCCCCTGGCTCTGGCTCTGATGTCTTATGCAGGGCCCCCATCCTGGTCGGAAGTCCTCTTTAACAGCTAGGATTTTACCACCCCTGCAGGCCGCTTTCCCGAATCAATGAATACCCTCTTCACCTCTTGGATTTCAACACCTTGAACCAGAGCCTGTCTTTACCTATGCACCACCTCTATCTCCTACATAGATAGCTCATTTTCCTCTTTAGGTTTCCTTCCAGAGGGTATACCCAACCCACCCACTCGAGTTCCAATACCCCTTAACAAACTGCCCTTCCATAAGGAAACCCTACTCATCCTGAGCAGACTGTAAGACTTTATCCAGCAAACCTCCTATAGGGACACTCTCCTCCCAACCTGGGCTATCATGGCACATGGGCCCACCCCTGCACACCCACTGTCTTTATTCCCTTGAGCACTGCCTCTTCCAGTCCAGTGAAACATCTATCTTGTTATGGCCACCTTACAGATTTAGGACCAAATGGTTTGAGAAGGGAAGGGAATGGGAAGGCAGGAAAAACAGAGGAAGCAGCAAGTAAAGAGGAGGGAAGGAGAGAGAAGAGGAGGGAAAATAGAAAAGAAGTGGAAAAAGAAGAACTTTATTTTTAAATCCTGTTAAATGAAAAATGTATGTTAAATGTTCCAGGGTAATCCCGAAAAGGATAGAGATAGAACATTTAACATCCAAACTAGCAGAAAGGGGAAAAAATGGAATGAAGGAAAGGGGGAAACACTAACTCAATGTAAGAAAAGGCAAAAAAGGAAAGAAACAAGAAATAAATTTTTAAAAAGTGGGGGTGGCAAATAGAAAGTACTAAGTAAGATGGTTGAATTTAATCTAAATGTATTAGTGATCAAAGTCAATTTTAAAAAGAACTTAACTCTGTAATTTAAAAAAGATAAATGATTAGATTGGACTCAAAAACAGACTCTTATCTATGCAGTTCACAGGAGCCATACCTAGACCTTTGGGATAAGGTTTGAAAATGTCCCAAACGGTTTCCCTCAGATTCCTGGCTTCACTCTGCTGCTCTGGGGAAACAAGAGGTATCAGGTCCAAGCAGGTAAAGGAGAGCTCTTCTCAGGATAGGGACCTTGCATGAACCATCAGAGCCAGAGCAGGCTGAGGAAAATCTCCTTGGAGGGCAGCAGCAAAGAGCGAGATGAGTCTGGAACATCTTTTGTGTCATAAATCAAGGCAGCACTCAAAGGAAACTGGCAGCATGTCAAAAAGATACAGAAGCAGTGTAAAGGGACTTCCATTGGTCAAATCAAAGTGATACAGCTGTCTTCTCCAGGCTTGCTGGGGTTTTGTCTGTGTTTGGTCAATGAGAAGCTGAGTTTGGACAGACAGTGAGAGTCAGTCCCCAGAGGCTTCTTCCCTACTCTCTCCTTAAGACAGTCTCCAGCAGTGGGGGTATCTCCTCTGTTGCTACAGCCCCATCTTGGTCCCTGCAGTTTCCCTTTTGTTCAGTGGCCATTACTTCTGGGCTCTGATATCATTACATCCCCCCGTGGCTTCCCAACCCTATGTGTGGTAGCAGCTTCTTGCTGTTGCTGATCTCCAAGCTGTCTCATCATCTCTGCTGGGCTTTTCAGATTTTCTATTATGTGTATAACTCTTTTCCTGAACTGAAGTCCTTCTGTTCAGATATTTAAGGAGGTTTCTGTTTTTCTAATCAAACCGTGACTGATACTCCCTGCAGATAGTGGCAAAAAGAAAGATACTGTCTTTATATTAACTTTATACAGAACACACTTTAAGGCAAAAAGCAACAGTGAGATGGAGAATATAAGATAATTCTAACTTGCATGCACTTAATAACCAATCAAATATATGTAGTAAATACCAACAAAACTAAAAAGAGAAATCAACAAATCACCATCAGGCTAGGAGATACTTAGCACGTTTCTCCCAATAAGTGATAGCTCATGCTCTCAAGAAATAAAATATGAAAGATTTGTACAATATAATTAAGAAACTTGATCTAGCAGACATTATGGAACACCATACCAATAACTAGAGAATGCATATTTTTTCCAAGCGCACCAAGGCACCAGATCACATTTTAGACCATAAAGGAGGGCTTAGAAAATATCAGAGTATCTTACAGACCACATTCCTAACCATGCCAATACATTTCAAATCAATGACAAAAAGATAATTAAAATAACCTTATACATTGTGGGAGCAGACATGGGTAAGAGACATTACAATGGAAGTTTAAAAATACAACTGAAAATAATGGAAAGAGTAAAATAATATTTAGAGGGAAATTTAATACCTTATAAATCTCTATATAAGAACATAAGGAAGGCTAAAAACTAAGACCTTTGAATTAGAACAGGAAAAACCCCAAGAAAGTAGAGGGGAAAATGTTAAAAGTAAGAGCAGATATTAAAAATAAAAGTTTAATAAATTTTTCTACATTAAAATCAACAAATTCTGCTCATCAAACATACCATACAGTGAAAAAAAGCAAACACATGCTGGAAATAGCATTTGTAGCAGTTATTAGCAGAATAAGATCAGTATTCAGAACACAAAGAATTCCTCCCAATCATTAAAACTATACAACTAAAAATAGGAACAGAAATAAACAGTTTACAGACAAGGAAACTTGCCTTTGAGTAAACATATAAAATAATTTTCCATCTTATTAACAATCAACTAATGCTAAATTAAATCCACAATAAATTTCCATATGACATCCAGAAGGATGGCAAACTTTACATATGACAATCCCATGTTTTGGTGAGACTGTGGCGTAATGGGAATTCATATACAGCTGATAGCAGTGTACAACGAGACAACTATTTTGGTGAATAATTTGGCATTGCTTAATAAATGTGGACATGCAAGTACCATAAACAATCAAACAGTTTCTAGGCATTTCCTAAATTACCTGATGTACATAGACACCAATAGAATTGGTACAAGACTGTCCACTGAGCAATCAAACACTGTTGTTTTATAATAGACAACATTCTAGAGTAGTTTGAAGCTCACAAAAAAATTGAGCAAAAGCAAAGAGTTCTTATATGCTTCCTGTGTATGCATATGTGCTCAGTCTCATCCAACTCTTTGCAAACCCATGGACTAAAGCCCGCCAGACTCCTCTGTCCATAGGATTCTCGAGGCAAGAATACTGGAGTGGGTTGCCATTCCCTTCTCCAGGGGATATTTTAGACCCAGGGATGGAATCTCCAGCTCCTGTGACTCCTGCCTTGATTGGCAGGTGAATTCTTTACCACTGAGTCACCCAGGGTTCCTGCTCACATACAAAAACACACGCACAACCTCCTCCACTATCAACATCCCACAACACAAGGCTACATGTTTCAATCTATGAACCTATATTAACACATCATTATCACCAAAAGCCCATGGTTTATAATAGGGCTCACTTTTGCTGTACATTCTCTGGGTTTGGACAAATGTATAATGTTCTGTATCCACCATTGTAGTATCAACATGGAGTATTTTCACTGCCCTAAAAATCCCCTGTGCTTCACCTATTTATCCATTTCTCTCCTGGCAACCATTGATCTTTTCACTGTTACCATAGTTTTGTCTTTTCAAGAATGCCATAATAGGTGGAATCATATGTTGTTGTTCAGTTGCTAAGTCGTGTCTAACTCTTTGCAACCCCATGGACTGCAGCATGCCAGCCTTTCCTGTCCTTCACTATCTCCCAGAGTTTGCTCAAATCCATATCCATTGAGTTGATGATGCTCTCTAACCATCTCCTCCTCTGCTGCTCTCTTCTCCTTCTCCTTCCATCTTTCCCAGCATCAGTGTCTTTTCCGATGAGCTGGCTCTTCACATCAGGTGGCCAAAGTATTGGAGCTTCAGCATCAGCATCAGTCCTTCCAGTGAATAAGGAATGACTGGTTTGAGAATCCCATGAACAATATGATAAAGGAATCATATAAAATATTTTTTTAGATTGATCTCTTTCACTTAGTAATATACATTTAAGTTTCTCCATGTCTTTTAATGGCCTAATAGTCTCATAATATCCTTTCAGTGTTAAATAGTATTCTATTGTCTAGATGAACTAAAGTTTATCTATTCACCTACACATCTTGGTTGCTTCCAAGTTTTGGCAATTATGAATAAAGTTGATATTAATATCTGTGGGCTAGTTTGTGTGCACATAAAGTTTCAACTTATTTGGATAAATACCAAGGTGTGTGATTGCTGGGTGTTATGGTAAGAGGACCTTTGCGTGCATGCTAAGTTGCTTTAGTCGTTTCCGACTCTTTGGGATCCTATGGACCGTAGCCCACCAGGACGCTAGCACTTTGTCCATGGAATTCTCCAGGCAAGAATACTGGAGTGGGTTACCATGCCCTCTTCCAGAGTACCTTTACTTTTTGTAATAAACTGCCAAACTCTCTTTCAATAGGACCATGCCATTTTGTATTCCCACAAGCAATGAATGAGAGGGCCTGCTGTGCCACATCCTTCTTAGCTTTATCAGTGTTTTGAATTTTGGGCATTCTAATATGCATGCAGTAGTATCTCTGTGGCTTCTCAGATGGCACTAGTGGTAAAGAATCTGCCTGCCAGTGCAGGAGACGCAAGAGACATGGGTTCGATCCCTGAGTCGGAAAGATCTCTTGGAGTAGGAAATGACAACACACTCAGTATTCTTGCCTGGAAAATTTCATGGACAGAGGAGCCTGGTCAACAACAGTCCATGGGGTCGCAAAGAATTGGACATGACTGAGCAACTAAGTGCACACATACACACAGAGTATCTTATTCTTGTTTTCATTTGCATTTCCCTCATGTTATGATGTGGAGCATCATTTCACATGCTTATTTGCTGTCTATGTACCTTCTTTGGCCCGTTTTTATTTAGGTTGTTAATTTTCCTTTTACTGAGTTTTAAGAGTTCTTTGTATATTTCTAATAATCACCATTTATCTTATTGCATTAGCTAGTATTTCCAATATGTATTTGAAAAGCAGTGGTGAGAAGAAAGATCCTTGCTTTGTTTCTGATCTTAGTGGGAAATCTTCAAGTTTCTCATTATTAAGAAAAATTTAACTGTAGATTTGCTTTCTAAAAAAATAGCTGTAGGTTTTTTGTACGTGTTCCTTATATCCATGCAAGGTGAGGCAACCCCCCTCTATTTCTAGTTTGCTGAAAGTTTTTTTCATGAGTGGATATTGGGTTTTTTCAAATGTTTTTTCTTTATCTATTGATATGATCATGAGATTTTTTTCTTCTTTAGTCTGTTGATGTCATGTATTACATTAATTGATTTTCTAATATTTAACCAATCTTGCACAGCTGGTATAAATAACACTTGGCTGTGGTGTATAAGTTTTTTATACATTTTGGATTTGACTTGTTAATATTTTATTGAGAATTTTTATGTCTATGTTCATGAGAAATATTTGGTTTTCTTTTTTTCTACTGTCTTTGTCTTCTTTTGTTATTAAGCCAAATACTGGTAATGCTGACCTCATAGAATAAGGTAGGAAATATTCCTTCTGCTTCTATCTCCTGGAAGAGATTATAGATAATTGGTATAATTGTTTCCTTGAATGTTTGATAGAATTCATCAGCAAATCCATCTGGGCCTGATGCTTTCTGTTTTGAAAGGTTATTAATAATTGATTCAATTTATTTAATAGGCATAGGCCTATTCAGATTGTGTATTTCATCTTGTGTGAATTTTAGCAAATTGTGTCTTTCATGGAATCTGTCCATCTCATCTAGGTTATCAAATTTGTGGGTACAACACTATTAATTTTTAAAAATCGAAACAACCTACATGTCCATCAACATTAGAATAAATTATAGTCTAATCATCTAATGTAATACTATACAGCAATGAGAGTGTATGACTTACATACTGTTTCTCAATGTTTTTTTCATTATCACATCCTTAAAAAGTATTTTCAGACTTTTTTTTCTAATAACCCCCATAAAATGTTAATACTACAGGCAAACTCTATTTATATACTCTATGTATATATTTGCATTATACGTTAAAGAGTAAAAGTTTTCTGTCCTCCAAGAACCAATTTTCACCCCATTAAAATGCAACATGCATTCATCAAAATTGATAAATCCTATAAACACATGTAGTTCTCTTTACATTCAGTTCAAAACAGACAACACCCAACAATATGTTGTTTAAAGATACATACATATGGAATAAAATTAGGCAGAAAATCAAAAGTCTGACAAATATAAAATTTCTTTAGTATAACCTCTGCCGTGTAAGTAGACAGAGGCATGGGTGAGTCATGAAAGAAGTTTTAAGTTATTGGCAATGTTCTTTTCCTGAAGTTGTTTGGTTGGTATTAAACTGTACATATATGCTACCTGCATTCTTTTACCATCAGATAATTACAACACAATGTGATAAGTGTAACCACAGAAGTAGATTTAAGTAAATGACACGAAATTCAGTGAGGCTTCCGCGAGAAAAGGACAGGAGGGGACACAGGAGACCACCAGGTAGAAGCAGAGAAGGGCATTATGTGCAGAGGGTTCAGATAATATAAAATACTTGCCCTTCTGAAGACCGATGTAACATTCAATATGATTCAGGGCACCGAGTGTGGGGGATGTGTGAGCTATTGATTCTTGATAAACTCAAAAGGATTAAGACAACAAAAAGAGAAGCATCATTTATGTAAGTTTGTTCTTGGTAAGTTTGATCTCATGCCTAAAGCAGAATAAAGTTGTCTGAAGTTTTCTTTTAAATAAAACTACCGCCCTGCCTTGGAGCTTAGAGTTCTAATCCTTGACTAAACAAGCTGAGAACTCTGCACTGCCATCTGCATCCACTCAGCCTTCCTTCCATTTGGCCTGGCAAAATTGTTTTTTTCTCAAAGTTCAAGATTTTTAATCCCTCTGGGCGAAGCTTCACTAATTAAAGCCCAAACAACCTTAAAAGCAAATGAGCATTTGGGGCCACTGGGCACCATTCCATGGCTCTGGATCCATTGTTTTTGTTTCTTAATACTCAAAAAGACCTCTTTGTTTAATTCTGAGCTACCATAAGTGCCTTTTTCTCACTTTGAGTCTCTTCCCTCCCTTCTGCCTCGAGTTTAGCGTCTCACAATCGGTCTAACAAAATTCCACCTAAAAGAACCTCGTCTTTTTTGATTTGATTCTCTGTAAATACTCTCTACAGATGCCAATCCCTCAGGTCAGTAGCCACTCGTAGTTTCTTCTTGTAATTTCCAAGAAAGAAAATGGAGATGCAGAGTGTATGCTAAGTGCAAATGCAATGTATTTCTGATAAAAGAAAAAGAGATTTGGGAAGTAAGCACACTCCGCATGGGAATATTGCAAGGAAGTCAGCATTCGTGGTTGTGAGCCTTCTTTCCCCTCCAGTTTCTGCTGTCATATCTGAGACACAAAAGCAGAAACAGGAGAGAAAAAAAAGGAGGCTGTTTCTATGCTGGCAAAGTTGGTAATGGATCATCAGTAAAATATAAGCTTTTGACACTTGCTCAGTAGATCGGTAGCAAAAAAAGAGAAGAATGTTAGAGACAACACATCCTGGGATCACTTGATTTCTTTAAGGATTAAAAGCATTGCATTTTGATCATGCCTGTCTCCTTTTTGTCTGTGAAAAGCCTTAACTTTTTTACCTTTGATGGATAGCACTTTCATTCAAAGATTTTTTTTTTTCCATTGTTGTAAGTTAAATAGCTTCTTAAAGGTAATTGCAATGCCCGGTGCTTAGCAAATCAATAAGGACAAAAAGTGTCCATCATGCGGATTTTTGTCTCCTTAAGAACATAAGCACTGTGCATTACACAAATTCACCAAGTTCAAAACAGTGTAATAGTTTTGTCTCTCTTTTCTACCATGATCAGATAAAATCAAAGCCTCCCTAAGGATTGCTGCACCATTTTCTCCTTTTAGATCTAGGTATTAGTTGTGCCTTTGAAAGCAACTGATAGGCTTCTGCTTAACAAAATGCTATCTTCCTCTCCCCCATTCTAAACATCCTTTAAACTCCTTCTCCTATGATGTGCAAGAGGCTTCTGTGGTGTTAATACCTCCTCCCTGCACTTGAGGAAGCAGTTATCGCTACTTGGGTGCCCTGTTTGTTGTTGTCCAGTTGCTAAGTCATGTCCGACTCTTTGCGACCCCATGGATGCAGCACACAAGGCTTCCCTGTCCTTCACTGTTTCCTGGAGTTTGCTCAAATTCATGTCCATTGAGTTGGTGATGCTATCTAATCATCTCATTCTCTGCTCCCTCTTCTCCTTTTGCCTCCATCTGCCCTAGCATCAGGGTCTTTTCCAAAGAGTCAGCTCTTCGAATCAGGGTGGCCAAAGTATTGAAACTTCAGCTTAATATCAGTCCTTCCAATGAGTATTCAAGGTTGATTTCTTTTAGGATTAACTGGTTTGATCTCCTTGCAGTCCAAGGGACTCTCAAGGGTCTTCTCCAGCACCACAGTTTGAAAGTATCAATTCTTTGGTGCTCAGCCTTCTTTATGGTCCAACTCTCATATCTGTACATGACTACTGGAAAAAACATAGCTTTGACTATATGGACCTTTGTAGGCAAAGTGATAGCTTTGCTTTTTAATATGCTGTCTAGGTGGGCTTCACTGGTGGCTCAGATGGTAAAGAATTTGCTTTCTGCACGGGAGACTGGGGTTCGATCCCTGGGTTTGGAAGATCCCCTGGAAGAGGGCATGGCAACCACTCTAATATTCTTGCCTGGAGAATCCTCATGAACAGAGGAGCCTGGTGGGCTACAGTCCATGGGGTCACAAAGAGTCAGACACAACTGAGTGAAAAAGCATAGCACAGCACACATGCAGTTTAAGTGGGTCATAGCTTTCCTTCCAAAGAGCAAGCGTCTTCTAACTTCGTGGCTGCAGTCACTGTCTGCAGTGATTTTGGAGCCCCAAAATATAAAATCTGCCACTGTTTCCACTTTTTACTCTTCTATTTGCCATGAAGTGATGGGACTGGAGGCCATGATCTTAGTTTTTTGAATGCTGAGTTTTAAGCCAGCTTTTTCACTCTCCCATTTCACCCTCATCAAGCGAAATTCTTCATCAAGTGATGTTCCTCTTCACTTTCAACTGTCAGAGTGGTATCATCTGCGTATCTAAGGTTGTTGATATTTCTCCTAGCAATCTTGATTCCACCTTGTGAGTCATCCAGGCCAGCATTTCACATGGTGTACTCTGCATAGAAGTGAAATAAACAGGGTGGCAATATACTGCCTTGTCTTACTCTTTCCCAGTTTTGAACCAGTCCATTTTTCCATGTAACTTTCTTGACCTGCATACAGGTTTCTCAGGAGACAAGTAAGGTGGTTTGGTATTTCTATCTCTTTAAGAATTTTCCACAGTTTGTTGTGATCCTCCACAGTCAAAGGCTTTAGTGTAGTCAATGAAGCAAAAGTAGATATTCTGGAGTTTCCTTGCTTTCTCTATGATCCAAGGAATGTTGGCAATTTGATTTCTAATTCCTCTGCCTTTTCAAAACCCATCTCTTGTATCTGGAAGTTCTCTGCTCGCGTCCTGCTGAAGTGTAGCTTGAAGAATTTTGAGCATTAGCATAACCTTACTAGCATGGGAAATGAGCACAGTTGTGTAGTGGTTTGAGCATTCTTTGGCATGGCCCTTCTTTGAGATTAGAATGAAAATTGGCCTTTTCCAGTCCTATAGCCTCTGCTAAGTTTTCCAAATTTGCCGACATACTGAGTGCAGCACTTTAACAGTATCATCTTTTAGGATTTGAAATGGCTTAACTGGAATTCCATCGCCTCCACTAGCTTTGTTTAAAGTAATGCTTCCTAAGGCCCAGTTGACTTCACATTCCAGAATGTCTGGCTCCAGGTGAGGGGCCACACCATTGTGGTTATTGAGGTCATTAAGACCTTTTTTGTTTAGTTCTTCTGTGTATTCCTGCCATCTCTTCTTAGTCTCTTCTCCCTCTGTTAGGTCCTTACTGTTTCTGTCCTTTACCATGCCCATCCTTGCATGACATGTTCCCTTGATATCTCCAATTTTCTTGAAGAGATACCTAGTCTTTCTCAATCTATTGTTTTCCTCTACTTCTTTGCACTATTCATTGAAGAAAGCCTTCTTATCTCTCCTTGCTCTTCTCTGGAACTCTGCATTCAGTTGGGTATATCTTTCTCATTCTCCCTGCTTTTTACTTCTCTTCTTTCCTCAACTACGTGCAAACCCTCTTCAGACAACCACTTTGCCTTCTTGCATTTCTTTTTCTTTGGGATGGTTTTGGTCACTGCCTCTGTATAATATTACAAATCTCTCTTCATAGTTCTTCAGGCTGTCTACCAGATTCTGTCTACCAGATCTAATCCCTTGAATCTATTCAACACCTCCACTGTATAATCATGAGGGATTTTATTTGGGTCATACCTGAATGGCCCAGTGATTTTCCCTACTTTCTCCAGTTTAAGTCTTAATTTTGCAGGAAGAAGCTGATGTCTGAGCATAGTCAGCTCCAGGTCTTGTTTTTTTGCTAACTGTATAGAACTTCTCCTTCTTCGGCTGAAAAAATACAATCAATCTGATTTCAGTATTGACCATTTTGTGATATCCATGTGTAGGGACATCTCTTGGGTTGTTGGAAAATGGTGTTTGCTATGACCCGTATGTGTTCCTATCAAAACTTTGCCCTGCTTCATTTTGCACTCCAAGGCCAAACTTGCCTGTTACTTCAGATATCTCTTGACTTCCTACTTTTGTGTTCCAATCCCCTATGATGAAAAGAACATCTTTGTGGTGTTAGTTCTAGAAGTTCTCAGGGGTCTTCATAGAACCATTCAACTTCATCTTCTTCAGCTTCAGTGGCTGGGGCATAGACTTAGATTACGGTGATGTTGAATGGTTTGCCTTGGAAAGGAACCAAGATCACTCCTGGGTGCCCTAACTGGGTGTATTAATGACCCATGAGCACAGGGCTAGTGGTCTAGGGCAAGGTGAACATCGGAACTCACTTAGGATGATGAACTTCTGTTGTTTGCATACCTTGCTTGGGTCTTGAAAATAAACAAGAATGTCACCCAAAGATCAGCACAAGCTGGGTCACCTTGTTTTAATGTTTAAATTAAAATGATTCAAGCCCCCAGATCACAGATCATGGAGAACCAGTAATAAATGACCCACTTCCTGACCCTCCCAACATCCCTGGAGATTCTTAGGTGGCTCACGTATCTCTTAACCACTTTCTCTCCTGCTGTCTCCTTTCTTTGAATCCTCATTTTCATGTTTCTTCTCTCTTGCTGTTGGGCTCCTCTTTCAGGATAACAGAGGTTAAGAGCATAGAATTTGGAGTCACCTGTAGCTGGGTAACTTTGAGCAATCCAGTTATCCACCTGCCTCAGTTTCCTCATCTGTAAAAATGGACTAATAGAAAGCTCCTCAGAAGCTTTTGTTGGCATTAAATGAGCAGAAAGCACTTGCAAAAGCTCTGAAAGTGTTAGTTATTACTCTCCCAGATAGACATAGCCCATTTTCATCTGCTTTCCTGAGGCAGCTTTTGCTAGTTTAAGTGTTTGATTCAGGTCCCAGCAGTCCCAGAGATGAAAATCTGGTCTAATTTTCCAGAGATTGCAGTTCCCTGGCCTGTCCTGCTGAGAACAACCTCACTGACTGTCTCCTCGGTGTTTCCATCTCCAGCCAGGGGCCTTGAATTGATCTTCTTCTGTGCCTCCCCTCTCCCTCCTCCTCCTTCCTTCTTCCTAGCCCTTCATGCCCTCCACTCAGACTCCTCGCGACCCTCCAAATACTCCGACTACTTTTCAGACTGGTTCAGCATCACTCTGCCTGGATGCATCTTTCAAGTCATTCTTCAGAAAGCTTCAGCATTTGGACTCTAAGACTTTCCAGATTTTCCTAAATAAAGAACCCTTTCAAAAAAGGAAGCATGCCACACCCATAGGAGCAGAAGCAGCTGCTAGTAGCTGTGATTTTTGAAAGCCATGTTTTTTCTTCATCGCACTGCTAATAAAATAATAACGCGTACAAGTGGCTGAAGGTACAAACTTCCAGTCATAAGACAAATAAGTTCTGAGGATGTTATGTACAACATATTTGAAAGTTGCTAAGAGTGTAGCAGGTCTTCCCTAATAGCTCAGCTGGTAAATAATCCACCTGCAATGCCAGAGACCCTGGTTCGACTCCTGGGTTGGGAAGATCCTCTGGAGAAGGGACAGGCTACCCATCCCAGTATGCTTGGCCTTCGCTGGTGGCTCAGCTGGTAAAGAGTTCTCCTGCAATGCGGGAGACCTGGGTTTGATCCTTGAGTTGGGAAGATTCCCTGGAGAAGGGAACAGCTACCCACTCCAGTATTCTGGCCAAGAGAATTCCGTGGACTGTATAGCCCATGGGGGAGCAAAGAGTCGGACATGACTGAACGATGCTCACTTTCACTTTCAAGAGTGTAGCACATCTTAAAAGTTCTCATCACAAGATAAAAAGGACAACTGTGAGGTGATGGATGTTAACTAAATTTATCATGGTGACTATTTTCTAATAAAGATATATCAAATCATCAGATTGCACAGATAAAACTAATACAATGCTATATGTCAATTACATCTCAATAAAACTGGGAAAGGGAGGGGGAAGTAACTGGTGCCTAAAAATGTGTTTTGCAAACAGCACAACTTATCACATCTATTATTGTAATGATCCAGGCAAATACTACTTAAACTTTCTGTGTCTCAGTCTTCTCATCTGAGAAATTAGGAAAATAACAACAACTGCCCCAAAGGGTTATTGTGAGAATGAAATTGTGTAACACAAGTACAGCCATTAAAACAGTGCCTGGCATTGTATAAGTGCTAAATCAATGCGTTATCCTGAGTATCTCCGTTTGACAGATAATGAAATGGAAGCTACCTGATGCTCATGAATGCAGAGGGATAAGGCCATTTTTATCCCAGCCTTCTTGCTTCAAATCTCATCTTCTTCCTCCCTGGAATCAAGGGTGAGACCCAATATTAGGGACTAAACCCACACGTGCATTTTCTTAGTTGGGGAATCTGAGTGGGCATTCAACTCATTTTGAGAAATAAATTAGATATGATCATTCAAACAATTGGAAATTCAACACACAACTCTAGACAGAGGACTTCTCTGTAAAAATGTGAAGCAGTCAGCCCACATTTGGGGATGAAAACTGCCAGGAAAAGCTAAGTAATGGCTGCTTTTCTGGAATGTGGCCTCCAGTTCTCCACAGTGTATCCACGGCGTCCACCATGCTTTGCTTTGTTACTTTACCAGCTTGGACCCTGCCAACACTGCATTTGTGCTCCACAGCCTACCATGGCTGACCCAAGTATACATCGTACACTTAATGTGAGTTAACTGCATAATTAGCACATCTTTCCTTTACAAGATGCGGTGGAAACTTCAAGAGATCCTATTGAGCCGACTCTGCACTGCCACAATAACAAAATGCACCAGATTCCTTCTATACCAGAACTTTTAACCGCTGTTCCAGAATTGCCTTGCTCCTTGCCCTGGCCACCATCAAGTTAACCGAAATGAAGGACCCTCCACAATTGCTCAGGTCAATTCCTCTGATAGCTTGAAGGAGGTTCTGAAAATTCTCTAAACATACCCATGACACAGGTTTGGACACAGCTAAGAAGTCTGTGGTCATACTCATGACAGGTCTGCTTAAGACATTTTCCAGAATGCATTTCCTCGCTGCAGCAGGATGCTAACCAGTCTCCCCACTGCCAATTCCCATGGCTTCAATTCATCCTGGATTCAACTGACAGAATAATCTGCCTCCAACATCGATCTTATTACAACCTCACCTGCCCAAGACCTTACAGAGACTCCCTAGTGCTGCCTGCGTCCAACACCCCCTTTCCAGCCTAGCATTCAAGACCCTCGTCAATTATGCTGTCCTGGGTGGAACATAGCCAGCCTTATCTCACAGTTCTCCTTGACATGTCCCCTCTGCTCCAGATAAACCAGTCTGTAAGTCGTTTGTACTTCTGGCTTCCATTCCTGTTTCACCTGCCAGACGTCATCCCAGAATTTCCCCTCTGTGTCGTCACACTTTTTATTTTATGTGTTCCTTCATCCCATACATATTTGATAAAGATTCTCTTCCTGAAATTGGCTCAATTTTCATGTTTTACCCATGAATGCATATCCGTGCTTTGTGTCATTTACAAGTCTTATTTGCAGAGAAAATCTATACCAACATACACCATTCCCCACTCTTGTGTTCATAACAGACACCACTAATCTATCAAGGCACATTTTCCTACTGAGCTGCTCACAACTTCTGTATCTTTCTCCACACTAAGCTCCCGTTAACCACAACATGTCAGTTGGAGTTGCATATGACTTGCAAACAATTTGCTGTCCCTGTTCCAGATTAGAGCATCACCACAGTTCTAGATGGTGGAAATGGAAAGGTAGAGCAAGAGAACAGGGTCAAAGAAGACAGCCTGTATATGTGAGATGAGTTGGTCATGATCAATAGAATCATTGTCCTCAAGATGGGTGGCTGCCCCTCACCAAGACATCTCAAGGGCTTCTCAGACTCATCACAGTGACCAAATGATTGTAGCAGACCTGGCCCCTTTCATGTCTTGTTAGCTTCAAGTTCAATGGGAAAGAGCAATAGTGTTCTTTTCCCACAAGTCAGAGAAATTTCATCACATTTCATCTGCTCTGATTGAGTCACATGGTCATCCTTGATCCAATTCATTTCGTGTGTGTTGTGGGTTGGGGTGTGGAGGGAGTGATGCAAAATGACATCATTGGTCAGATCTGAGTCTCATGTTCCACCCTGAAAATTGTCAGAATCACACAAAAGAAAGTTGAGGCTGCCAGAAGACTTGGGTGCTGGGTAATAATTATCTAAGAAATGATGTACTCAGATGCCACTGGAAAAGACATCAGTCTAGGCTCTGAGGATACAGTAGTGAACAAAACCAAGTTTCACCTGGATCTTATTCTCACTTCTGTTAAGGTGACATTTGAAAATGAGGGAGCAAACTAGACACAGGACACCTGAGGGAAGAGTGGTCCACACAGAGGGAACAGCAAGGATAGATGTGCTGAGGTACAAGCATATTTGGAGAGTCTGAGGACCATCACAGAGGTCAACAAGGTTGGAACAGAGGGTGCAAGGGGGAAGAGAGGTAGGTGATGAGGTCAGATGTTAAATGGTAGGAAATGGAACAGGGAACTGTTTTTGGGGGGTAATCTTTAAAGCCATTGTGAAAATTTTGACTTTGAGATGGGAAGCAATTGGAGAGTGTTGAGCCGATGGTCATATAACCTACTTTATATCTTAAAAGAATCTCTTTTATTTCTCTGTGCAGCCAGGGCAGGGGTGGAAGGGGTGAAGTGGAAGTAGACTGACCAGCTAGGAACCTATTACAATTTTTAGACAGAAAATTGTGGTGGCTTGTGCCAGGGTGGTAGTTATATAAATGGTGAGAATAAAAGGTTGGAACTGAGGGACATTCTGAAGGCAGAATAAATGATAAATGCTGACAGACTGGATGCGAGGACGTGGAAAGAGAGGAGGCAAGGATGATGCCAAGGTCTGTGGCCTAAGCAAAGGATAGCATGTTTCCATAGGGAAGACTGAGGGAAGAGTAAGGTTTAGGGTGAACTGGATTTGCATGTTTTGGATATTAAAAGATAGCAAGTCATTAATTGATATAGAAGTCTTTGTAAAAGATTTTTTAAAAAGATTTTTTGATGCAGACTATTTTTAAAGTCTTTGTTGAATTTGTTACAACACTGCTTCTGTTTTATGTTTTGGATTTTTGGCCCCGAGTCACGTGAAATCTTAGCTCCTCAATCAGTGATTGAACCTGTACCTCCTGCATTGGAAGACGAAGTCTTAACCACTGGACCACCAGGGAAGTCTCAGTGTACAAGACTATGAAGACAGAGGTATGGGATGAAATTTAAGCTTGGAGGATCCGCAAGATGGTATTTAAAGCTGTGAGAAGAAATATGGAAACCAAGTTGTTTGTACAGACAGATGAGAGAGCACATTCCAGGCTGAGCCCTGCAGCCCCCCACAGCAGGAACTGGGGCAGAAATCCCCAGCAGCAGTGTCTCTGAGTGCTAACAGCTCCCCTTCCCAGAGCTGCACAGCTAGAATCATTTTTACCACTAGTTTGACTTTTTGCTGAACTCCAGGTTTCCTATTTGAATAAGACTTTTCTATATCATTTTAAACTTTGTGAATGTTTTCCACGCTTAGTCCCCTAAATGTTGACACATCAGGAAGGTCAGCCTAAATTGAACTGCCAAGGCAAATGCTGAGATAGCCAAGAACAGAACTCTGGTTTATCTTGGAAGGCAGGACCACGAGGTCTTGGCTTTCAAGGCCAGACCGACTTGAACAAAAGAAAGAAGGCTATTGGCCCAGGATGGACAATGCTATAGCCAGCCAGGTCCTAGCCCTGTCTGGACTCTTGACTAGGGCATGAGAAGGTCAGCTGGGACAGGGGTCCTATCCCGGGGCCTCCAGGAATCTGGGTCAGCCTCCTGGTGCCTGTTTCCCAGGGGAGCAAAGAGGTTGCTCCATCCTCATTGGTCGGTCGGATTAATCTGGCGCCTACTCAGGCCCCTTTGAAGAGGAGGAGGAGCGATAAAAGAACTGCACACCTGTTTTCACTTGACTCCAATCCTGAAATAATTCCGTGGCTCCTACAAGATTTGAAACAAATTAAATTTGAAAGGGCAGAGAGGGCAGCTTTGAATGGTTGGCTCTGTCAAGAACTGTGGGTTTTCGCTCCAGGAAATGGCTTAACTGAGAGATTGCGTCCTCCAGCCATGGTGGCTGTGGTGGCTGTTAGTACAGGACCGTGACTCGGCCTTTGTGCTGTGGGTGTCCTTGCTCTGTTATCTCCAGCATCCAGCTTTTGCTTTCCGGACACTGACAATGTCAGAGAAAGGGTATAATAGTCATGGTGTGAAAGACGGTGGTCAAGAAGGGAAGGTATTCTATACTGTTTAGGGCAGGGGTCCCCAAACTCCGAGATCTAATGCCTGATGATCTGAGGTGGAACTGATGTAATAATAATAGAAATAAAGTAGACATTAAATACAATGCACTTGAATCCCCAAACAAGCCCCCCACCCCAGTCCGTGGAAAAATCGTCTTCCATGAAGCCGGTCCCTGGTGCTAAAAAGGTTGGGGGCCGCTAGTTTAGGGGATCTGCATGTTGAGACACGTTTTGTCATACAGGGTGACAGTGACAGATACAAATCCTTTTAGCCCAACACAGGAAGGTTACTGTTAGAGTTATTTGGTTCAGGACTTCATGGGGGTCTAGTGATTAAGACTTCGGCTTCCAATGCATGGGCTGAAGGTTCAGTCCCTGTTGGGAGACCTAAGATCCCACACACCTTGTGGCCAAAAAGCCAAAACATAAAACAGAAGCAATATTGTAACAAAATCAATAAAACCTTTAAAAAATGATCCACAAAATATATTGAAAAAGAATTATTTGGTTCATTCTTTCTTTTAACAAATGGAGAGACTAACGCTTGAAGGAGTTACTGTTATAGGCGAAGTTGGGAAATCGAAGATAGTGTTTCCAGGCTGGTCTACCTATATTTATGTTTCAAGTGGTCCCCGAGATAAATGATAAGAAGTATTGTCAGGAGAGTCCCAGATCTCCACCTGCCTCCATAAGAACTTGTACTTTATTCACTGGAACATGTACCTTACTGAGAATACTGAGAATGAGGAAGCAGGAGTAGAATGGGAGAAGATTCTTCCCTCTGGGCCAAAGGCATGATGAGAAAGAGACTTTTCCTCCAGGTTCTGGGTGGTCCCTTCCATCTTCTACTGCTCAGACTTTTACCCGCAAGCACTATTCTGAGCATCCCCACATGCCAAACAATGGGCTGCTGAGATGGAAACTGACTAGTGGGCCTCTGTCATACTTACAGGCCTGTCAGTTTGATCTTTGTCACAGACACAGCCAGATGTGACCAGCCTGGACACCTGCCTCCTTGATCTGTTGCCAAAAAGGGGTTTGACAGAAAAGTTGAGAGGTATGAGGTCACCACTCTTTATGGTCTCTGTCATTAATACCTCTTTGGCAGTGGTCAGAATTTTCCTGTCTGGCACCTAGGGCAGCTGATTAAGCACTCCTGCTAGCCCGGGGTCTGGTCCTGGCTGATTTTAATGCCTCCCTTCATCCCTTCCATAGAAAGAGAAGCTAGAAGACCTGATTGCAAGGCCACTCTGACCTTTGCTTCAGGATCCTTGCAGTCTGAAACATTTCAATCAGGCCAAAGCACAGAGCCCTCTCTAATGAGGATTTGTCAAGACCTTCTGTTTGATAAGGGGTGGATTCTGTCTCTGTGTCAATTTTCCTTCTCATTGATGTTCCTGTGGCCTTTGATAGCGCAGATCACACACACATAGGTGTGTCTTTCATGCTCCAGAGCCTCGTGGGCAGGGGTCTGCCAAGCCATCATTAATATGCACCTCAGTGCAGCTGGTGGGGAAAGTGAGAGATACAAAGGAGCTGAGGTTCCCTTTTATGTGAACTCTGGAAACCCATTGTACACATGTGTTAAAATAGAGCTAGTTCTCCAGAGAAAAAGAGACCCACAGGACAAGTTATAGTCACTTGTGTCAGGGGCATTTCAAAATTAGAACTATTTACTCTTTTCTTAAACATAAAGAATTCTCCTAAACATTACCCAGTCCTGTACCCTCTCTTCTCCTCAGTCACTGTATTGTTGAGAGTTTTCTGGTTGTGAACAATAGAGGCCAATTCTGGAAAATTTAAGAGAGAATTTGTTTTTGGAGGCCAGAGATTAGATTTAGAAATAGGACAGAAACCAGTGGGGTCTAGGTACAGACAGAACTATTTAGCCAGTTACATTAAGCACTGCTTCTAGAATAAATGTCCTTTATCAATTTTCCCATCCTTGAATTTTTATGCAAGGAAAGAGAGACCTAACGACCCAGCTCAGGTGATGTGGGTACACCTTGGGTAGCAAGGGCTGGTACATATGATGGATAGGAGAGGTAATTCTTCACAGAATACTGTGATGCTGTTCCCTAGAAGGCCTGGTTGTCAGACAGCCCTAAAAGTCCACACCTGTGCCAGCATAAATAACCCCACTTTCTTCTGAAGTCTCTACCTTCCTGTCCAGTCCCACTGTCTCTATTGTGTTAAGGTCTACCTCAATAACATAAGAAATTTCTTAGTGTAATGTCTAGCATTTAGCTGAAGGATATTATTAATTGCTTTTGCTTTTGTTTTTTTCCACTATGTATTTTTATGCAGTAATTATCTTATTTATATTTTTCTAAGGACCAAGATTTAATCCACAATTATAAATATCAGCTAGTTCCAGTGGTAAAGAATCCACTTGTCATTGCAAGAGATGCAAGAGACCCGGGTTCGATCCCTGGGTTGGGAAGATCCCCTGGAGAAGGAAATAGTAACCCACTCCAGTATTCTTGCCTGGAAAATCCCATGGACAGAGGAGCTTGGAGAGCTTCAGTCCATGGGGTCTCAGAGTTGGCCACAACTGAGCAACTGACCACTATTAATATCAGCTTGAATAAAGAGTATATTTTTTTATTGAAAAATTCTTTAAATTGCATTGTGCTTTACAATTTTCAAAAGATATATGTATATACATAATAAAAAGTTTTATTGGAGTATAGTTGATTTAAAATGTTGTGTTAGAAACAGACTCACAGATTTTGAGAATGAGCTTATGGGTACCAGGGGAAAGGATGGGGAGAAGAAATGGTTAAGAAGTTTGGAATGGGCATGTACACACTGCTATATTTAAAATGGATAACCAACAAGGACCTACTGAACAGCACATGGGACTCTGCTCAATGTTATGTGGCAGCCTGGATGGGAGAGGGGTTGGGGAGAATGGATACATGTATATGTATGGCTGAATCCCTTCGCTGTTCACCTGAAACTATCACATTGTTTGTTAATAGACTATACCCCAACACAAAATAAAAAAGCTTTTTATAAAACATAAAAATGTTTTATGTTTTAAAAAATGTTTTAAAAAATAAAAATAAATGTTGTGTTAATTTCTGCTGTACAGCTAAGTGAATCAATTATACATATACATATATCCATTCTTTTTTGGATTCTTTTCCTATATCGGTCTTTACAGAGTATTGAGAAGAGTTCCTGGTGCTATACAGTGCTTTTGAATTTGAATAGACTTTGTCAGTGACCTCTTTCTCTCATCTCCTTCTACCCTCAATCTATCCTTCATATCACTGCCAGAATGAACTTTCTGAAATGCAAATCCAATCATTTCGTGCCCATCTTCAAACCTCCCTGATGGCTCCCGTTGCCTGCACAATAGTCTCAGATTTTTAGCCTGATATAAGGCTGTATATTTACTCCTTTATTCTGTAGTATCCTGGTAAATGTTTAATGACCAGTACTCGGGGGACGGGAGGGCAGGAGATTTACACATACATATACATACATTTGGGGCTTCTCTGGTATCTCAGTGGTAAAGAATCTGCCTGCAATGCAGGAGACCTGGGTTTGATCCCTTGTTTGGGAAGATCTCTTGGAGGAGGGCATGGCAACCCACTGCAGTACTCTTACCTGGAGAATTCCACGGACAGAGAAGCCTGGCAGGCTACAGTCCATAGGGTAGCACAGAGTCAGACACTCTGAAGTGACTAAGCAGCAGCTGCAGCATACATACATTCATTTCTTATAAATTTTACTGATATAATAGGTAGTGTGCACGTGTGCTAAGTTGTTTCAGTCATGTCTGACTCTGCAACCGTATGGACTGCAGCCTGCCAGGCTCCTCTGTCCGTGAGATTCTCCAGGCGAGAATACTGGAGTGAATTGCTATGCCCTCCTCCAGGGGGTCTTCCTGACCCTGGGATTGAACCTGTGTCTCTTATGTCTCCTGCATTGGTAGGCAAGTGCCTTATCATAGATAGGAAGCATACTCTTTACAAACAGTAAAATAGGAAACTACTCAAAGGTATGAATGCCAGGAGGTGAAGGTCAGATGGGGCGGTCTTGGAGTCTGGAGACCACAGCTCCCTTCATTCCCCTTGTCTTTGGGCCGTTATAGGAGAAGGTGAGAACTTCCAAGTTGCTTCTGATCTGGCCTTTGTAAATTAAATTTCCTGGTATGAATGACTCTTAGAAACCCAGTTGCTGGAAATTCAGATATGAAAGAGAGGTTTGCAGAAGATGCAGCTGAAACTTTCTCCTTGGCCTCTAGAAACACACACAGTGTCACAGTTCTCTGGCTGCCTGTCAAATTTTCACATGGAAAATATTCTTCCTGAGCTGAAGTGAATTAACTTTTGCTGGGTAATCTCACAGCTCTCCTAATCTAATACACATACATACTTACAAGTACATATTCTAGAAGAGTAAGCACAGCTCAAGGGGCCCAGTTCTCTCTTGGGAAAGATGGCAGGACCGACATCATTTTCTTCTTGTGTCCTGCAGGTATTTCTACTTGGTGAGACCTAATGCCAACTTCTTTGCTCCCAGTCATGACAACACCTGGACACCGGGAATGGTCTCATTAAATTGGAAAAGGCTCAGGTTGGAATCTGTGATCATGTCTCTGGCCAGCTCCCTTTACTCATCAAACTATTTATCTTCTTGCTTCCTTTCATTCTATACAGAGCTGGGAAAAACATATGATATAGATAAATTAAGAGCATGCAGGAATAGGGCAGCTCTATAAGCTCTGGAAAGCTGCCCCATTCCTAACTGGACCAGAAGTTCTGCTCAATTTTTTCCCCTCCTATGGGACCAACCACAAATCTCAGGCAAGAAAGTTCAAGACCATCAACATTTAGAGCAACGCACTGAGTTGGACTCTAGGCACTGGGCATGCCTTTCATTTTGTGTTATTATTTTATTTTGCTTCAGAAGCCTTGATTCAAGATTTTCTTGCAACATTTAGTAAGCATCTCTCCTCTCTGGGTAGATTCCCTGGTGGCTCAGATGGTAGAGTCTGCCTGCATTGCGGGAGACCTGGGTTTGATCCCTGGGTCGGGAAGTTCCCCTGGAGAAGGAAATGGCAGCCCGCTCCAGTATCCTTGCCTGGAAAATCCCATGGATGGAGGAGCCTGGCAGGTTATAGTCCAAGGGGTCTCAAAGAGTCAGACTGAGCCAACTGAGGCAACTGAGCCACTTCACTTTTACTTCTCTGGCTATCATCATCACTGTATTTTAATAAGCATTTACTCAGCACACACTGTGTGTCAGCAGGACTGAGAGGCACTGACAGCATGGAGTTCATGCTTTAGTGGGATAGATATCTAAGTCATAAGTGCTACACCGGTGATAAGTGCCGATGTCAGTGGAAGGCTAGGAGGAGACTTCACTGAGGAGATGATGCATGAGTTGAATGTTTAAAGAGAATAGTTCACAAAAGATGCGAAAGTGATTGGTAGAATCCCCACCACCTCCAGCATGTCCAAAAGCAGAGAGATATGGACCCCAGGGGAGTTTGGAGGCAAAGGTAAGAAGTGAGGCTTATTTTGTGGTCAAACAGGAAAGGATCTGTAGCACTCTTTTGACTGAATTGCCCTACCTCTATCCTCCTACCTCACAGGAAGCCACCAAATTATGCTGTAGAGCCCAAAAGCCACCTAGGAGAAAATTTAAGAACAACTACTGTGTACATTGGGAAGCTTTGGAGGTTTTCATGTAGAAAAGTAAAATTATCATGTGTTTGTGTGAGAGAGAGAGAAGTAACTGGCATTTAGCAGTTTGAGATTTGAGAGTAAAACCAGTTAGAATGCAATACTATATTAATATATAATATATACCACATAATATATAAATGAGATTTATTATAGGATTTGGCTCACATGGAAATTGAGAAGTCTCATGATGTGCCATATGCAAGCTCTAGAACCAGGAAAGTTGACAGTATAACTCAATCCAAGTCCAAAAACCTGACAAGTAGGAGCACCAGTGTCCAAGAGCAGGAGACGGGTGTCCCAGGCAAGCAGAGAGAGAATTTTCCTTTTTGCTCTGTTCTGACCCTCAATGGATCAGATGGTGTCATCCACATTGGTGAAGGGAATCTTTATTCAGTCTCCCTATTTAAATGCTCATCTCTCCCAGAAACACCCGTACAGACACATCCAGTTTTACCAGGTAGCTGGGCACCACTTCGCCCAGCCAAATGCACGTATAAAATTAGCCATCAGGGAGGGTAGTGTGCTAGCCCAGGCAAGACTCATAGGGGCCTTACCAGTGGAAATCAGAGTCTATTCAGAATCCTATCTGTGTCCCTAGCTGAACCTGGGTCCCCTTCATAACTTCTTCTTTGATGTCACTGCCCAGACTTGCTTGAAGACTGGGGGTAACAAGGGATCCAGTAAAGAAAGATAGAAAGTGAAGTCACTCAATCGTGTCCAACTCTTTGCAACCCCATGGACTTTAGCCCACCAGGCTCCTCTGTCCACGGGGATTCTCTAGGCAAGAATACTGGAGTGGGTTGCCAGGCCCTCCTCCAGGGGATCTTCCCGACCCAGGGACCCAGTACCCACTGTTAGTTTGCTCCACCTTTGTATTCTACTCCTAATGAGAAAACTGTGACTCGGGGCAACTTCCATCTGCTGTTTTTCTCACTGCTTGGGCTGAGCAACAAATGTAAATCCTTGTTTAGTAGCAGTCTTTTCATGTTTCCCTGTTTTCTCAGCTCAGCATGTGTGAGGTTGTCAGCATGTGTCAGGCTCTGTGCTGTGTGGTAGGATTGCAAAATAAATAAGCCCGAACACGTGAAGAAAGTACTGCCTTGGTGGTGGTGGTTGGGGGGGTGTTTTATAAGAAGTCAGGCTTATAGTAACACTGTTACTATGTATCTGTGAGGACACTGATTAAGGAGTCATAAATTTAGCCTGATTTTAGTGGTAGTGGGGAGGTAGCAGAAGTTGAAGGGAGATTACATTTTCTTGTGACTGAATAAATGAGTTGAATTTAGTTTGATGAACAGAAGGGAGAAGATGGAAAAAAAGGTACAGATAGCAAGGCAGCAGGGGCAAATGGAAGGCTTACAAGAGAAGCCCATTTGCAGTTCCATGGCCCCTTCCTCCCACCCTCAGTCTGTGACATGGCAGGTAGCATAGCAGTTCAACGTGTCCTCCAGAGCCTGGTAGAAGGCAGGGCGAAAACCTTTGAAAGTATGACACAGGCCAAGGACATGACATAAATTGATTAGAACCAACTGGGTCCAAGATGGCAGATGAGTTGTCTTCTATTAGACCTTCTGTCTTGGGAAGGTTACCTAAATTTTCTCTGGCTTAGTTTCTCATCTGTAAAATGAGGATATGATTATTGACTTTGCAAGGTTGCTGTAAAAGTTGAACAAGTTAATCCTTGCAGAGCAATTAAAACAGTGCCTGCCACACAAGGAGGGAACCATAAAGGTTCTTCTGGAATCTGGCATGCTTTGAATGTGCGAGTTATAAACAGCCGGGTATAGCATCTACTGGAATTTAATAAACAGTTCTGATGGAAGTTGGGGCTGATAGGATGCTGAAGGTGAAAGAGAGAGAACTGAAATTCACCCTGGTGACCATCCCCACCCCAGAAGGGTTATGACTTTGGTGTAATCTGGTGAACATTTGGTGGTGGGTCATGAGGTCAACTCAGCCTAGATTCCATCATCCTGGTTTCCCAGGACCTTTCCCAAAGATGCCTTAGGAGAGGCTCAGGAGCAAGCCGTTCTTCTGATGGCAGTTGGAGTTCCTGGCACAGGGAGTGTGGATTCCAGGAGAAGCCACGGAAAGCTGGAGCCTCTGGGGTTGGCATGTCTTTGAAGTTAAAACCTCTGGACATCTGTGCACTTAGGCGGAGGCCAGAGGCCACTGGGCTGAGCAAGGTCAATGTTATCCCAGGCATGGGGACAGCATGCACTTCTGGCCCAGGATCCAGCCTTGCCTGGCTCAATGAGATAGAACCTCAGCCATCAGGTAAGGTCAGAATGATTTTCACTCTGACATGGGAGAATGAGCATTGAATTTGGAACCAGGAGGCCCTGGCAAATGTGATGTGAACCAGTCATTTCAACTCTGTGAGTTTGGGTCTCCCTTGCCTTCCCTGTAAAGTAGTCATACAGTTAACCCAGCCCTGTCCTCAATGTGCTGTCTATCCCAGAGTGGCTACAGGGATCCAGTGAGATAAGGAGAATGAAAGTCCTCTTGAGAATGGGAGACCATGAAGTTCCTGAAGATACTCTTGCTCCCCAGCCTTACCTCAGTAATATTTTCCTACCATGTTAATCTACCTGTTAACATACCTGCTAATCTCCAGAAATTTTTGTTCTTTCTTTCTCCTTTCTTCCCATCCTTCCCTCTTTTCCTCAGTCTTTGGAATCTCAGCTTAGTTTGGTTGGTTGTTGTTTTTTTTTTTCTTTAATATTTATTTATTTATTTGACTGAGCTGGGTCTTAGTTTCAGTACATGGAATCTTCAGTTGCAGTATGTGGGATCTAGTTCCCTGACCAGAGATCGAACCTGGGCCCCCTGCACTGGGACCCCAGAGTCTTAGCCACTGGACTATTAGAGGAGCCCCTCAGCTTAGTTATTGCTTCTTTGTCCTTAAGATTGAGCTGGGTATTGTTTCCAGGTCCTTCCACACAAAGTCCGCTATATTTTCATTATCTTAATACTTTTTACAATCTATTGGAATTGCCTTTTAATTCACTCTGTCAGTGACAAGATTACCTTCGCTCCTCAAAGGTGGGATGATACCATCATTCCTGTAGTAATCCCAGAATTAGAATACTCTGGGGATCCATATTTGAATGATTGAATGAGTGAACCACTAAATTGTTATACAGATGTAGATAGTTTATCATAATATTGTTCAACCAACATTTAGAGTGTGACTCTCTTGTTCCAGGTTCTGAATTATGGGCTGGGGATACAAAGGACAGGCAAAAACCTTCCTTTCCCTTCCCACTCACAGTAAAGTAGGGAAGTTTTGTGTATAAGTGGATAGTTACCACAGAGTGCGGATCAATGGACCACAAGAGAATTACAGGCCAGATGCTGTGAGCCTTTGGAATGCACTGAGACGTGTGTGCTGTAAGGGTATGAGTTGTTGGCACTGTCTTCTTGTTGTTCAGTCACTAAGTTGTGTCCAGCTTTTTGCAGCCTCATGGACTGCAGCACAAAAGGCTCCCCTGTCCTTCACCCTCTCCCGGAATTTGCTCAGATGCCTTATAGCATGTGATAGTGAAAACATCATAAAATGATTTCAAGCAGCAGAGACAGTGTTAGGTGCCTCTGTCCAATTCTCCCAACCTTCCCCTCTTCTCTTAAAAGTTTTCCTGTTCCTGCTCCTCCTCCTAAAATAGACTCCAGGAAAAACGATGACATTGATCTATTTTAGGAAGAATGCCAAGGTTCCAGCATCCTCCCAAAGACCTGTTTTCAATTACGAAAATCTTCTTGATCAATCTTGCTTTCTCCACAACTCCACTGAGTTTTTTTTACCCATTTTTTTCCGTGGAGATGGAATGAACAGGCTCTGTATTGGGAGCCAGGGAACCTATTCTCTAAGCCAAATTATAATCCACTCCGTGACCTTCCATAAGTCACTTAATATCCCAAGAAGCTTTTTTCATATACAAGCAAGGTTTTTGATTCTAGGTGTGGTTATAAGATCCCAGTGAGAGGCCTAGAGCCATGTTTAAGGTCTGATTCCCTAGTCATTACCATTCTCCCTTCGCAGATACCCTATAAAAATCTTGTTAATTTTTCATTTACAACATTTTCTGTAGTCATGGCCTTTTTTCTATCTCCAAATTAGAGATTTTACAAGTACCAATCCATCATTTTGAGGGTCCTTTCAGTAGGCCCTCAGTTAAGATAAAGAAAGGAAGATTCAGAGTCCAAAACATCATACAAAAAGATTGTCGTTGAAGAAGTGTAGGTATGTAGGATTGATCTGAGAGCCAAGAATATCTGGGGTCCATGTAACTGGCAAAAATTGCAATCTCTCTGAATCTCAGGAGAGTCCAAATTCAGACAAGTCTTACTCCAACCCTGGCCCTGAGAGGTAATATATTGAAAGAAAGAAAGTGAAACAGAGAGAAAAGGAAAGATCAAAGCACGGAAAGAAAATCACAAATATTCTGGTGTCATGCCTTCATACTCTTTGATCCAATAAGACCTCACAGTTCCCTAGGAGACATGGATTTATTTATTTTTTTAAACAGAGACATCAATAGTTTAACGAGTAGATAGACAGGTTTACACTTCTGAAGTAAGGTCCTAGATAGACACACCACCATGTTCTGTGCACGGCAGGTGGACAGGCTGGCAGTCTTTGCTTCCTGGAGGAAGGTGAGACAGTAATAGGGGGAGTTACATCCGGTTGGCTCATTTGTTACCAGGAAAACCAACCGAGCAGCAAGCCCCTCACAGCCACCCTAGTGAGGGGCAAGCCCCTCACTGCCCCTTTGATAAGAACAGTCACTAGCCGGGGCCTGGGGCAAGTACACAGGAAGGTCAGTCATGTGAGGAGGCTGCAGGTGAAGCAGGCTCATAAACAGGGGACGTACAGAGAGTGAGACAGCAGCCATCTTGAGTGGCCTGACCATAGCTTTCACACAATATACCCTGCACGACCCTTACAATTTCAGTGTGCCCCTCTTCTGTGATATCCCTGGAGTCAGGGACGCAGATGGGCCCTGGAACCAGTCACCACAAATACAATACAGCTACCTTTGGTCTTCACAAACCCTGGGCCACCCCATGAGGAGGGGTGGGCCCCAGCTCTGAAAGAAGCATTCTGGTGGCCTAGCCAGGAGTCAGCCGGCACAGTACAGGTCTGCCACTCCATGTCGTGTTGGGTGCCATTAGGGGTGGGCCCATTAAGTGTTTGCAAAGAAAAAAGTAGTCCCACTGGTTGGACTTGTGTGTCCGAAAGCCAGCCTAGTCCATGCAACACAGGACAGCTCAGAGTTGCTCACAGGCAGTCAGTTGCACAGTGATGTTCACCGACGGGAGGCCTAATGCGGAGATGTGGATCAGTATCTTCTTCATGCACTTGGCCCACGGCCATAGAGCTCTAGAGTGAAGGCAAGACTTGAATTCAAGCCTTTAAACTCAGGGTTCTTTGTGACAGGTAGACAAGCAGCATAACAAACACTAGAAACTCTTCTCTGCATTCTGGCATAGTAGGATTTTTTTTTTTCAATCTTCTTTAAGGAGGGTGTTGGACCTTTGTTGACTCAAGCTGACATAGTTCCACCTTTCTTTTTTCCCTTTTTAGAAAGACAGGTCTGTGATCCTTGCATGGGTAGAAAGGTTGTATATTTCTGAGTCGTATTCAATCAGGTGTTCCTCCTACATTCTTTTGTTTTTCATCAGATCTCTTGCTCCCGCTATACCAGATTTAACCTTATACTAATCTGTGCTTCATTCCCTTAGGCCAGAGAGATACATCTGATGAACTCTACCTGCATGTTCAGATTGAAGCTAAATTAGGCATTGAAATATGGTTACATACGTAAGAGCACCTGCATTTAGTCATCTTCCCATTTTCAAATGCTAGCCTGAAGTCTTGGCTCTTATCTATATTTAAAACTGACATTGTTAAATGCATAAGCACATCTGAATTATTTATATTTAGGTTTATACAGTCTCCAGCTGCAACCGTATATTTCAATATCTTTAAATTCTGCGTTGCCATCTGGACCAGATTGCTGCTAAATCAAATCAGATAAACGTTACCTTTCCACTACTTCTGATTTATATCAACCATTCATTTCCAAAGGCACAGTCCTGTTAAATCCAATCTAGTTTCAAAAAGCTTATGAAATTAGCTCAGTTTTGAGGATTTGATATTCATTCTTTGCAGCTTCAGTTTTTAAAAGGCTATTTGGATAGATGGAAAAGCATGGTGAAATCAGAAGAGCTAGAAGCACTAGATTTCATTGATTATTGGGCAAATCTTCTGAGCCTGACTTCATCCAATTACTTGAGACTTTCTGTAATCAAGTTATTGTGAGCCAGTTTATAGACCACAGAAATAGAATATGCAGGTTTTAAAGTGTTAAGATGTTCCCTATAATTTAATCTGGCATCTCTCTGAGAGGGAGGAGGGTTTTAGCCAAATACTTTAAAGGTGAATGGAGAGATTGAACTCTTAGAATGGTATTTTTGTAGTTTGCTTCACATGGATACTTCTTCTGGAGATAAAAAGGTGGTGCTAGATACTAAACCAATTAGTGTCAATCACTTTCCACTTTTCCTAATTAGAGTCCAGGTCTGAGATCCTTTCTATTGGTGAAAACAATAATGGCCTATAAGTTTGTCAATAAACAAAACTGATCGACCTATACTTCACGTAAAGCATCAGAGTGTTTTATATAGGAAGAAAGCAAGAAAGGAAGGAAGGAAAGAGGGAAGGAAGGAAGAGAAGGAGGGAGGGAGGAGGCTAAGTACAAAATATATTAAAGCAAAAAGGTAATAGTTAGGAACCTGGATGATGTGCTCACATTGCATATATTTATATACGGTTGCCTACAGATATTACCTTCCTCTTTCTCAACTCATATAATTCCAAGTCTGAACCCATTTAGCAAGTCTAATGACCAGAACATGAAATATTTTCCAAGTGGCTCCACTGAATGGATCTGTAGTCCATCAGCATACAGTTGGAATGATGTCATAAATGGTTACATTTAAATCCTTCCTGTATTTTCTAAATGGGACTGGGGAGGGGGGAAGCTGGGAGAAAGGGGCTGGCATATGATATTCTTAGCTTGAATAGCTGAATGTGAATCCTAAATGTAAGAATAGAGAACCTGTTCTTTTTCAGTATGACCTAATGCTAATTTTTCTTGCACACACCAAAAAGAAATATGCCAGTCTTTGATGGTAAATTACCATTTATTGTAAATGTGCCATGTGAAGGAAGCCATAAGTCATTATTATTGACCTATTATGATTCATTCTGCTTTACCCCGAATTAAATAAAAATGTGCACTTTAGGATAATACACTTTTAGTTCGAGTGTTCTTTTGCCCTCGTGTCTGCTAGGTTTTTCAATCACACAGCTCTGGGGACAGACACTTGACTTACAGAGCAGACACCTTATCATAATCCTCAGTTGTCCTGTCCCAAGCACAGGAGAGGGTTTGTAATCTCTGATTCAATGGCCTCTCATTGCGATGTATGAAATTAAAACTTGCATCCAGACTAGAAGGAAAGCTGAGTCCCCAGGCATGTTAGCTCGGTGTAGAGTGTAGAATTAAGAAAGGAAAAACCAAGGAGAGAGCCTCATTTGGCTTAAATGGAAGGGAGATAAATTCAGACAATTTGGGAGAAAGATATTCTTGAAGAAGAGGTAAAAATTAGACTTCTTAGATGAAAGAAAAAGCTGAGACACACTAAAAACCTTTTGAGAAAACAATAAGCCTTATACCAGGAGAGAGAAAAATATAAATTGAAAAGTAGGAAAGTAGAGAAAAGGACTTAGTTAAAGAAAAGCTTATTAAAAATATTCAAAAATGGTAGTTATCTCTGGGTAGAGGTAACACAGATAGTTTTATTTTTATTTTCTTGTCTGTATTGTCTGATATATTTGCGTTTAATATGTATCTGCAGTTTAATAAAGCATAGATATTTAAGAGTTTTACAGTTTTTAAAGGGTCATGTTCTGGTGATGCACATACAACATGTTAACTTCTTATATATTTCTGACAATGTGACAAGTACCATGCAGAAGTCCAGTGTCTACACACAGGAAGAAGAGATTGGCAGCCTAAACTTGAAACGAGATGACATTTTTGAGACCGGCTGCAAATGTACTGTTCAGTTCAGGTCAGTTCAGTCACTTAGTCGTGTCCAATTCTGCAACCCTATAGACTGCAGCACCCTGGCCTCCCTGTCCATCACCAACTCCCAGAGCTTGCTCAAACTCATGTCCATTGAGTCGGTGATGCCATCCAACCATCTCATCTTCTGTCGGCCCCTTCTCCTCCCGCCTTCAAACTTTCCCAGTTTCAGGGTCTTTTCAAATGAGTCAGTTCTTCACATCGGGTGGCCAAAGTATTGGAGCTTCAGCTTCAGCATCAGTCCTTCCAATGAATATTCAGGACTGATTTCCTTTAGGATTGATTGGAATTTGATCTCCTTGGAGTCCAAGGGACTCTCAAGAGTCTTCAACACTACAGTTCAAAAGCATCATTTCTTCGGTGCTCAGCTTTCTTTATGGTCCAACTCTCACATCCATACATGACAACTGGAAAAACCATAGCTGTGACTAGACGGACATTTGTTGGCAAAGTAATGTCTCTGCTTTTTAATATGCTGCCTAGGGAAGTGGTATAAATGATGCTGTCTGTCCAAAGTCACAAATTCTCTGTTCCAAGGCCAGAATGAGAAGTGCAAAATATTTAAATGGTAAAAGAAAAAGCATCAAAACCAAGTAGCAACAGATAGAAAGAACCTAGGGTTCTGGTTACAAGGCTCGATGATATTTCTTTGAAAAAAACGTAGGGGGAAGGGACAGTGGCAACCATTTTCGAAGCATAAAGTATTAGTAATAAATGAAGAGCAAGAATTCAAACTGTGTTCAAGGAAAATGAACAGTATGCTGCCCCTCCCAAGAACTAAATTCAAGTATTACCAAAGAAGAGGGGATGTTTCTAGGAGAAACAGAGGGTAAGTAAAGGGCAGACCAGAAAAATTATTAGTAGTATAAAAGTGTATGTGTGCCAATTAGTAATAAATATTGTAGGAATAAAAATAGCCTTCAGCATGAAGAAAGAAGGTTACTTGTTAATTAAGGAAATTGAGAGGCTTATTGGACATCTAAAATATCAGGAAGGAGGATAATGAAAGCATAATTGCAGATAAAAATTATGAGTGTCAAAAATGACTGAAAAGCTCTGAAGTTGCAAATGAAATGGAAATATCAAAGCCAGGGAGATAACATATTACTTGTGTCTTAATTACTGTAGGTAAAAAGCAAAGAGGAGGGTGATGACAGCAGGGTACAAGAAGCAGGGGTCAGACTTGCCTTTGAGAGGCCCTCGTAAGAGGGCAGAGCTCAGAGTGACAGCCCTGGATGATGAACAAGTATTCCAAGGTATTCACTCTCAAGATAGTTCATTTTAAAAAAACTGGGACAGCCTGAATGTTGTCATTTTTTAATCTCTCCCAGATGATAGGAGGTTGAAAATGAAAGTGTTAGTTGCTTAGTTGTGTCTGACTCTTTGCAACCCCATGGACTGTAGCCCGCTAGGCTCCTTCCTCTGATCATGGAATTCTCCAGGCAAGCATACTGGAGTAGGTTGCCATTTCCTTCTCCAGGGGATCTTCCAGACTCAGGGATCGAACCCAGGTCTCCTGCATTGCAGGCAGATTCTTTACCTGTTGATATTCAACAATTGGCTATTTTGAATGGCTCATTTAACAGAATGTTCAGAGTAACAACAGCTTCAAGTTAAGATTACCTGTTTGTAGAATATTTCTTGGAATCTATTATGCAAAACATAATTTTGGAATTCAAGAAAAATAAATCAGTTATAGCCCAAAGCTAAATCTTTAGCACATGTTCATTTCTCTGTCAACTCCTGAGGGACGCTCTCTGTCTTTCCCATTGTATGTCCCAGTGCACAGAGACACAAAAAATTGTTTGTCCCCGAATGATAATTAGATATAAGATCCCAAATAGAGTTTTTGCTGAGTTGTAAGGCAAACTATTTCTTTAAATGAAAACAAAATGTGAGCTTTTGGGGCAGAACCTGCGTGGTATCCTGACACACCTTTCTGGATGGCAATTGTGTACAATGTTAACAGCCTCGCCCTAACATTCTCCCCATATTGGAAGTTCCCTAATAATAAATAAAATAAACCACCAATACTGAGAATCATTAAATGAGTCTAATTCTCCTTGATGGATATTAACAAATATTTACGTTAAAGGGAACATTTCAATATCCCTCAAGGGGTTATTCTAGAGACTAACAAGACAAGACAGTTATTTTCAGCGACAGCCAAATAATTGGTATTTGATAGAGTTGTCTGATTCACTGATAATTAAAATTATAAATGGGTCTTGTTTGGCCTGAGTGATTATGTTCATGCTCTGGTGAACCTGCCCTTTAAGTACTGGGGCATGTAATTAGACCCCTCTCTGACCTTTGAATATCATGGTGACCACATCTAGGCTGTGACATCCATGGCCTAGATAAGTGCTTAGAACCAGATGGTGTTTTCAGACAGAATTAACACAGGCTCCTATTACCATTCCTTGGCTCACCAGACACTACAGAGAAAATGACTTGGGAGTGTCACATCTCAGACACATTTATGCTACTGTATCAGAACTTACTTTAATTTCATGAAAAGGTTACTGATACACAGATGACTCAGAATACATTTTCTAAAGTTTTCCTTCCTTAATTTTCTACTGTGTCTTGTATAATAAACTTTAATATTAGGCTACCGTAGTGTGTGTGTGTGTTTAGTAAGTCATTGTCTGGATTCCTCTAGGTTCTATTAGATTTAACCATATGAAACTACCAACATTCAACTTGTATTTGTACTGCCCACCCACCCAAGTTGTACTCCCTGTACGTGTAGATTTAGAATCACAGCACTGTAGAAATTAACACATGGTTATGAGAGCAAATCTGTTATGGAGAGCTTATCTACCCCAACCCTTTTGTTTTATAGATGAAGTCAAAGTACACAGAGTTTAGAGGTTAAAAGAAGACAAAGGACATGCTGAAGAGCACCTCCTGCTGAGTGGGATCAGGACTCCATTCATCTCTTGCTTTCAACTTTGTCACTTCTTTTTTTCTGAAGATGGCCCATAGATGATCAGAGTGTTCTCCGCAAAGTAACATAATCTGAATAGTCCCTTCTACTCTGTTTCCTTAACTTGATTGAGTACAGTGCTCTGTGAAGCTCTGGCTTCTACATTCTTTCTCAGAGATATCACACAAGATTATTTAGTGGTAAAATTCAGAACCATCTTAAGCTCCAACGTTTTAATGCTAGAGGGTTTTAGGAGACTTCTCTGGTGGCTCAGATGATAAAGAATCTGCCTACAATGCGAGAGACCTGGGTTCAGTCCCTGGGGGTGGAGGATGCCCTGGAGAAGGGAATGGCAACCTACTCCAGCATTCTTGCCTAGAGAATTCCATGGACAGAGGAGCCTGGTGGGCTACAGTCCATGGGGTCGCAAAGAGTCGAACACAGCTGAACGACTTTTACTTCACTTTTTCACTTCCCTGGCTGTCCAGTGGTTAAGATTCCATGTTTCCAATGCAGGCAGCAAGGGTTGGATCCCTTGCTGGGAAACTAAAATCCCACATGCCGCCAGGTGTGGCCAGAAAAGAAAAGTGAGAGAGGGCTTTAGGGCATTAAGCAATTTGGTAGGAAGGTGGTGGTTGGGTGGGTAGGAAGGAGGGAATCCATCTTCCTTCTAACCAGAACAGTTTTACTTTTATCTCCTTTAAAGATAAGGGGCTTCCTTAGTAGGTCAGTTGGTAAAGAATCTGCCTACAATGCAAGAGACCCAGGTTCAATCCCAGGGTTGGGAAGATCCCCTGGAGAAGGAAATGGCAACCCACTCCAGTATTTTTGCCTGGAGAATCTCATGGACAGAGGAGCCTGGCAAGCTACAGTCCATGGGGTCGCAAGAATCAGACACGACTTAGCAACTGAACCACTACCACCACCAAAGATATGTTGAAGTTCTTCATTACATTTATTCTGGGGTGGGGGGCGGAGTTCAGAAATCACTGAAACTCATCAAACTACACAGCCTTTTGGGATATCATATTGGAAAAGGTTTACGTAAATCCAAGGTCTAACTAGAATAGCATCTCATGCTATATACTCAGTAAGTGTTCTCTGGGCTCAGAACAAACAAATGGGAGACTCATTGCCCATCAGCATTTCCCCTAGTTTTCACTAACTCTAGTGTATTCCAATTTGTGCACATGCTAAGTCACTTCAGTCATGTCTGACTCTGTGACCCCATGGACTGCAGCCCTCGGGGCTCCTCTGTCCATGAGGTTCTCTAGGCAGGAATGCTGGAGTGGGTTGCCGTGCCCTCCTCCAGAGGATCTACCTGACTCGGATCTATCCTGGGTCTTTTACATCTCTTGCATTGGCAAGTGAGTTCTTTACCACTAGCACTACCAGGGAAGCCCACTGGAGATGTGAAACTTTATTGCCTGTAGTTCGTAGAATTCTTATACCTGCTTAGCCTTAGACATTTATTTTAAACAAATAAAAACTAATATGTACCACATAGAATTTAAAAGTTGGGCAACTTTCTTTACTGCTAAATCTCCACCCATTCAAAAGCTTCACCCATTCTCCTGGAAAGCATGCCTGGGTAGCTTTTAAATAATCAGACTGTACATAAACTCAACAGATCAAAAGCCAGTAGTGCCGATGACTAGAAATTCCTATTTTTGCCAAGGATCCCAATGCGGGAATCAAATTTGTATGTTCATGGATGTGACACTTTCTGAGAATGTATATCATTCGAGACAGCCAGTTACTCCTGATTTCTATCAAGAAATAGGAATGTACACACTGGAAAAGTGACTGAGGGGGATAAATATAAAACAAGGATGTGAGTGCTAAGTCATTTCAGTCACGTCCAACTCTTTGTGACTTTATGGACTGTAACGCAGCAGGCTGCTCTGTCCATGGGATTCTCCAGGCAAGAATACTGGAGTGGGTTGTCATGTCCTCCTCTAGGGGATCTTTCTGACTCAAGGGATCGAACCCAAGTCTCTTGTGTCTCCTGCCCTGGCAGGCAGGTTCTTTAACACAAGCACCACCTGGGAAGCCCATAAAACAAGGGTAGGAGATGGGAATTAGATGATATAAAAAGACCTAAAAGGGCGATTCTGGAAAAAAGGATACATCCTTCCTCCCACATGACTCTTGCCAATGGTCTTGTAGTTCCAGCCCTACCTCTGTGTGACTAAGCACTGCTGATCAATGCAATTTGTTGTCTTGACATTATAACAGCTGAATTATGATACTGATGAAATTATAGTATAGCAATATTTGAGGCGCTAATTAAAATCTTGATGAGGATGAGTTCTCTGTCACGGAAACAGTCCAAAATGAAAATCATATTTTAAATACTCTAATAATGGAGTTATTGAGAGAAAATCTTAAATGATTGAGATTATTTCAAGATGATTTAATTTAAGTGGCAAAAATTAAGTTTTCTGAGTGGGCATTATATTTCTTTCTCTTTTTTTCAGGTTAAGTAATACTACAAATATTACCTGATACAAAAGCAAAATAGAGCAACAACCAAAAAACAAAACCCTCAACAGGCAGGAGATAACTGAAAAGACAGGTACCATTTATGGAATATTTAATTTTATTCCAGGCACTGTGCTAGCTGCTTGGCATGCATGAACTCATTTATTCTTCACAAAACTTCCTGAGATAGCTATCTTATCATTAGCTCATATTACAGGTGAGGAAACAGGGACAAAAGTAGAGCAACTTGCCCAAGGTTACAGAAATAGCAAATGAGGAAATGGGATTTGAATCTTGACTCATCATACTCTAGACCAGCATTGTCCAACAGAACTTCCCACACTGATGAAAATTTTTGTACTGAATTGTCTAATACAGCGTCTACTAGCCACAGGTAGCAACTTGAAAGGTAGCCAGTGCCACGTTTATCATTCTTTCGATTTTACTTAATTTATATTTACATTGCCACCTCTGGATATGGGGAATGTATGCTTATCTTTGTGCTTTGCTCCAAAACTACTTCAGCTACTCTTCTACGCCATTTTATCCTTTCAGAATGAGAAGGCTCAGGCCTCAGCCATAATATAAATATGGCTTCCTTGGTGGCTCAGCTGGTAAAGAACCTGCCTGTCAATGCATGAGACATAAGAGATGGAGGTTCAATGCCTCAGTCAGGAAGATTCCCTAGAATAGAAAATCGCAACCTACTCCAGTATTCTTGCCTGAAAAATTCCATGGACAGAGGAGCCTGGTGGGCTACAGTCCATGGGGTCACAAAGAGTCGTACACAACTGAGCATCCATGCATGCACTGTTTATCTGTCATCTCTCAAACATCCCTCTATTCTACCGGCTCTGTTTTCCTGTAGAACCCTGAACACGTACTCTGTGAAATTTTAATACCACAGATAAAGTGTGTATCTTTTTGTGCCCTGCATTTATATCTGTGTTTTATACATTGACTAGGATCCCCATCCCCTGTACTCAATTTCAACTTTTCCTTCCTGTGTATGGTGTTACCCTCAGTGAGGATGCGAGCACTGGAAGTGTGCTGTCTAGTACAAGGGGAGCCACCTGTGACTGTTGAGCACTCGAAATGTGACTGGTTTGAAGCATTGTTTAGAATACAGGCTGGATTTTGAAGACTTAGTATAAAAACGAATGCAAAATATCTCGTTAACACTTTTTATATTAACTACATGTTGAAATGATAGCATTTTGGATGAATGCTCAGTTGCTCAGTTGGGTGCAACTCTTTGTGGCTCCATGGACTGTAGCCTGCCAGACTCCTCTCTCCATTGAATTTTCCAGGCAAGAACACTGGAGTGAGTTGCCATTTCTTCCTCTAGAGGATCTTCCCAACCCATACACCAAACCCATGTCTCTTGCATCTCCTGCATTGGCAGGTGGGTTTTTTTTACTACTAGTGCCACCTAGGAAGCCCAGGATTTTGGATGTATTGGGTTAAATAAAATATAGTACTAAGATTAACTTCACTTCTTTTTGCTTTTCTAAATGTGGCTACTAGAAAATTTGCAATTAAATTTGCATCTTGCATTCTATTTCTACTGGGCAGCATTACTGTTGAGTGAGTTCCTCACACTTGGCCTTTTTGAAATACATAATCTTTCTTTCTATTCACTGATCAACTGTTGGCAAATATTCTAATGCCTCTTATATGTGTTTGAGCCACTTCGTTCTACAGAATTTACTTCCTGGCTTTTCAAAGTAGCTGCACTAATGTAATGTAATAAAAAGAATCAGATTATTATGTCCTTCTCAATGGAATTTTTAATTGTTGCTTAAGTGATTGACTCAACTTTTGGCAAATAAATTTCCCTGGTATTTTTTCAAATCTCACATATAAAAAAAAGTTGAAAAATCTTAGCAATCAAGTCTAGACAATCATTTAATTTAAGCAATGTGTTATCTACCCTGCTAAGGAAAATGTATTAAATTTTTCTTTTTTGTTGTAAAATGGTTGTCAAATTTCACTTTAGATCAACCTTATTTTGAGATTTTAAATCATTGCCATCTCTGTTATATATTTCTTTCGGTTTCCTAATTTCTCATATTTACCAACAGACCTGAATATATGAAACACGAAGAGAACAATGAACTCTTTGAACACCATCAGTAACTCCCCACCAGGCAAATGGGTTTAGAATCAGAGCGATTTCTAAGTTTCTGTAATTCTCTAAGCCTCAGCTTCCTCATCTGAAATGCAGATAACAATAATTCCTGCCTTAAGATGATTGTTGTAGGAATTAAATGAGAGAATGCATATAAAGTATTTAGCATAATGCTAATACTGCATGTCATCTATTTGTGTTATTAATATTACCAACAGTCAAAGTCAAAGTGTTAGTTGCTCAGTTGTGTCCTACTCTTTGTGAACCCATGGACTGGAGCCTACCAGGCCCCTCTGTCCATGGGATTTCCCAGGCAAGAATACTGGAGTAGGTTGCCATTTCCTTCTCCAGGGGAATATTCTCGACCCAGGGATCAAACCTGAGTCTGCACATTGCAGGTGGATTCTTTACCACCTGAGCCACCAGGGAAATATTATTCATTTCCTTAGTATTGAAACTCTGTAAAGGAGAAAAATCATCATCATTAACACAATGCAGAATGTTCTGGAGTGAATTACACATTTGGGAAATGGATTGGAGGTGAGGGTAAGATAATGAAAAATTTTCCTTTCTGTATAGCCCAAAATTTCCTTCATTCATAATAAATACTCTGTACCTTGGACAACAAGAAGATCAAATCAGTCAATTCTAAAGGAAATCAACCCTGAAAATTCGTTTGAAGTACTGATGCTAAAGCTTTGGCCACCTGATGCGAAGAGCTGACTCATTGGAAAAGACCCTGATGCTGGGAAAGATTGAGGAGAATAGGAAAAGAGGGCCACAGAGGATGAGATGGTTGGATGGCATCACTGACTCAATGGAGATGAGTTTGAGCAAACACTCAACAACCCATTATATTAGCTTTCCATTGTTAAGTATGGAGAAGGAAATGGCAACTCACTCTAGTACTCTTGCCTGGAAAATCCCCTGGACAGAGGAGCCTGGTGGGCTACAGTCCGTGGGGTTGCAGAGTTGGACATGATTGAGCGACTCACACACACACACACACACACACACACACACACACACACACACACACATTGTTAAGTAACTTATTACCACACACTTAGCAGCTTAAAACAGTATGTACTTCTTCTCTAGGTCAGGAGTACAGCACAGCATGGCTGGGTCCTCAACTTAGTCTCACGGGCTAAACTCAATATACAGCCCAGAATGGGCTGTTATTTGGAGACTCTGAGAAAAAAATCTATTTCCAAACTTTTTTAGGTTGTTGGTAGAATTCTGTTCCTTGAGGTTGTAGGACTGAAGTAAGTCACTGTTTTGCTGCTGTTTGTCAGCTGAAGTCCACTCTCAGCTGCTAGAACTGCTTATGTTCCCACACATGGCTCATCTTCAAGTCTGCAAGGCCATGTCAAATCTCTGGTGCATAGAATCTCTGACTTCCCAGCTGCTGAACTCTTGATCCAGATTTAAAGAGCTATGTGATTAGGTCAGACCACCTCTCTGTATCTTGATGTCAACTGATTTGAGAATTTAATTAAATCTTCAAAATCCTTTCACAACAACGTTAGTGTTTCACTGAATAACTGGGAGCAGCTTTGTATGCACAAGAAGCCAAGAGTTTGGAGGATCAGCTTAGAATCCTGGCTATCACCCTCAGCATGTTCTCCCGCTTAACAATGTAACTAATGTAATTCAGATATAAAAATTATGGTCTGTTAATTCCCAGTTTCTTTTGAGACAAGAGATACTTCTTAAAAGCACCTGCATCTTTTAGGGATGTTCAGAGATATCTTTCAGTTCACATGCAGTTCTCTGAAAGATATTGAGTGATTCTTCTAAAGCAGACTGCTCCTCAGCCTGAAGCCAGAGTCTTCAAGAAATACAAAATATTTGATATATATTTTTTTTCTCTAGGGAAGGGTTGGAAATAGTCTTCCTTTCAAAAAAAAAGTTAAAATAAACTTTAGTAGAATATTTTACCTGACATGAACATAAAACTTCTAAAAAATACAGATGGGCTGGTAGAAGAGAGAAAAATAATCTATAATTCCTTCACACAAATATAGCCCTTTAAATATTTTGGTGTATTTTCTTTCAATCTCTTTTCTAAAAGATTGAAACTATTTTTTATAGTTACTATTTCTTTAGAAAAATGATCTACAGAAATGGAATATCTTAGCAAAAGATTGAAGATTTCATTTTAATCCTAACTTTGTACACTTTCTGGAATGTGTGTCAAAGTATTTCCCTTTGGCCCTTTAAAAGTCACTTCATTCTCCATTGTTGAAATTGAATTGGGAATAAAATATTGATTAGTTACAACTATTGACTACTCATTGACTCTCTTTGCACCCAGGAAAGCAAGGTTAAGTGTTCTCATGAGAGTTGTGAGGGAAAGAAGTGTGAGACAAAGACTCCACCATTGATGTTTGAAAAGATATTTCAAGGACAGTAAAAATTGGGCAAATCCTTCACTCATCCACCACAATAAAAAGAAGCTAATTTTGAACGAGGAGACCTCACATATACAACACTACAGTCTCTTCTGAGTGACGTTTTATCAGTCAAATGTTCTGGTAGCTAGAAAGTTAGGTGGGCTATGAAATATGATAGCTCGGAGTCACTTTTGTGCAACAGCAGCTTAAAAACATTTTTATGTCATAAGCTGCCCATGAAGAGATCATTTGAGATCACCTACATCAAACAGATCTCCTTTTTGCTTTGGCTGTGCCTTGGCAGACAAAGGCCATGAAGTTTAGTCATGTTTGCTTGTGTTTTGATTTTCAATTTGGGCCCCACATGGTATATGCTGCAGCTGTTCTTCTGAAAGATTTATGTGTGTGCTGTCTCTTCTTCATCCACCTCAAGGATGGGAAACAGGCCCAAGGGTGGATGTTAACCAACATGGTATAATGGAAATGGCATGACTTACAGAAACAGCTAGACAGGATTTCAAATGCTTGTTCTTTTCAGATACTAGCTGTATGACCAGGGGCAAGAAATTTGTTTAATTTTTTATGAGCCTTTGCTTTCTCATTTACAAAATGGAAATGGTGATGTATAATTAGAGGTTGTAATTATACTGAGATGGTGGTTGTAATAAACTGTCCAAGACTTTACTATTCCAAAATGATGATGCCCCTTGGTCCCTAGGTGAAGACTTCTGTCCCAGTACATTCAACTTCCACTCCAAGACCAACTGACCATCTCTGAATTATTTCTGGGACTTCCAGGTGCATCTCTCGTCTGCCTAGGCAAAAATTGGTCCATGAGTTTATGCTTTGGCTTTCTAGGTCTTTTATTCATTTGCTCAACAAATATTATTAAGGTCTTTTTTGTTTGCTTGCTTTTTTTTATTTTTTAAACTTTATTCATCCACACTGTTCTGGAGAAGGGCAGGCTCACTTTAATATGCTATCTCCTCTCGGGCTTCTGCTAGTTCTCACTCCATGCATTTCTGCTCATCCTGCTTCTTTTTCTCCTCAGCTGCTATCCTCCTCTCTTCTTCTGCCAGGGGTTTCAGGTAATTGTAGCGCCTGGCTCCGTAGGCCATGCTGAGGAACAGGGGGAGTAACTGCCCAGCTTGATGAGCGGCGAGACCCGCACCGGGGAAACCATCTTGACCATGACCCTCCCGCCAGAAGCACAATTTGGACCCAGCAAATATTATTAAGGTCTTATCATATGCCAGAGCTTCCCAGGTGGCACAGTGGTAAAGAATCTGCCTGCCAATGCAGATGGAGACATAAGATACATGAGTTCGATCCCTGGATCAGGAAGAGTCCCTAGAGTAGGAAATGGCAACCCACTCCAGTATTCTTGCCTGGAAAATTCCACGGACAGAGGAGCTTGGCAGGCTATAGTCCCTGTGGTCGCAAAGAATCAGACATGACTAAGCACGCACACACTCATGCTGCTATGCACCAGGCACTGAGAAGCAATGAACAAGACAAAGATGGTTCCTGCATTCACAAAGATGGCATTCTAATGAGAGGGAAGGTAAGAAAACAGGAGAAGTACATCAAGCAGTGATGAATACTACCCAGGAATATAAAACAGGGTTGGGTTAGAAATGTAGAATGGGGAGGTGGGGGTACCTAAGGCTTCGCTGGGGAGGAATTGTCGAGAATATCTGCCTCATAACTGCCATTTGCTTCATAATTGCTTCTGCTGATGCTTTCTAGGGATACCTATGGTCTGTGGCTGGAGGGAATTGGCAGTGCTGTGGAAGGAGTGAATCTCTGTCATCCAAACTGTTTATTGCTCAGTCCCCCAGTTCTCCTTAACTGCCTCACTTGGTTCCCAAAGCACAGTCCTCCAGTCCTTCGTGCAATCAGAATCTCTACATTCTTGCCCTTCACATGATGCCAAAAGCTCAGCCTCTCTGTACACTGGTGCCAAATCAAATCTCAGAGAGAGTTTTGGGTGAAGTAGAAAAGAATAGCTTTAATGCTTTGCCAGGCAAAGGAGGACACAGTGGGTTCCTGCCTCAAAAAACTATGTGTCCCAACCCAGGAGGATTTGATGAAGAGTTTTATAGCAATAGTTCAAGGGTGGTGCTGTGGGTCTCAGATGGTGGGTCTCCTAATCTTGATGCCCTTCTCTTGTCCCTTTAATCTTGCATCAAGTGGCTTGGCTGCTCCTCTCTTGATTAGCAACTGTTTGAATCTGCCCTTTGGAACTGGGGGAAGGTCATGGAGGCTGGTCTTGCCTACAGGAAATGGGGGTCAATAAAAGGCCTCCATGCCCAGGAGTTCCACAGGGACACACTTGACCTCATACCTTCTATTCCAAGGTATTCAAGCATTCATCTGGACTCAGTCCTTCTACCCCTTTCCTCTCAGGCTCATTCCATTCTCCAAAGACAGCTCCTTCCTCCTTGTGTGCTCTGTGTTCAATTGCGTCCAACTCTTTGTGATCCCATGGACTTTAGCCCTCCAGGCTCCTCTGTCCATGGAATTTTCAGGCAAGAATACAGCAGGGGGTTGCCATTTCCTACTCCAGGGAATCTTCCCAACCCAGGGATCAAACCCAGGTCTCCTGGATTGCAGGATTCTTTTACCACTGAGCGATCTAGGAAGCCTTCTTAGGTCAAAACTAAAGCTCTCCTTATCAGTTCAGGGTTCTGGCTGCTTTGACGAAGGGAACATTGTGTCCACCATCCAGGTACTCCCCAGGAAGAAGTACAGCCTCAGGGTAAGATCCTGAGATCAGAGCCAGAGTACCTGGGTTTGATACTGGCTTTCCTCCTTGCAATGGCACCCCATTCCAGTACTCTTGCCTGGAAAATCCCATGGACAGAGGAGCCTGGTAGGCTGCAGTCCATGGGGTCGCGAAGAGTCGGACATGACTGAGCGACTTCACTTTCACTTTTCACTTTCATGCATTGGAGAAGGAAATGGCAACCCACTCCAGTGTTCTTGCCTGGAGAATCCCAGGGACGGCGGAGCCTGGTGGGCTGCCGTCTATGGGGTCGTACAGAGTCGGACATGACTGAAGCGACTTAGCAGCAGCAGTTTTGTGACCAGCCTCTGCCTCAGTGTCCTTAACTGTTAAAGGAACTAGAAAAAAGCTCTCCCTATGGGCTCCTGGTGAGGATGAAACAAAGTTATACAGACCAAGTGCTTTCAACTGTGACTGACAAATAGTACATGGCAGAGTTTTATCTCACGAATCTAAAAGACTTTCAACAGTGGGTTAATTGCAAGGATTCAACATGGATCCTTGTGTGTTAGACGCTCAGTCATGTCTGACTTTTTGTGACCCCAGGGACTGTAGCCCACCAGATTCCTCTGTCCATGGGATTTCCCAGGTAAGAATACTGGAGTGGGTTGCCATTCCTTTCTTCGGGGGATCTTCCCTATCCAGGGATTGAACCTGGGTCTCCCACATTGCAGGCAGATTCTTTACCATCTGTGCCACCAGGGAAGCTTAATATAGATCCTAACTGATTTGAAATAAAACAGAAACAAAAGATGATAGGAATCCAAATTGACGGTTAAAGTCTGGGTAGAGAGAGGGAGGTCCTAATTGAAGCAAATTGCTACAGTGACCAGGCCTTATTAGAGTAGAACTGCCTAAGTATTAACAACTTGTAAAGAAAACAGCCAATGAAAGGCAAGTTGAAAGTAAGAAAGCCTGCCTCTGAGTAAATTGCACTTTAAACACTGTACATTTTTGGTTGGGGGGCAGTTGGAAGAGTTTCCCTTAAAAAATTATTACTTGATTCACTCCCAGTTGGAAACCCCTTGGAAAAAAGAGAAAAAAACCTAAGGACCTTCTGGGTCAGTCAGCTGTCAATGTTCATTAAAAGTCATTGTGTGTTAAAAAATGCGCAACATGAGAGTTATGAGTTAAGTTTTATTTGGGGCAAAATAAGGACTGTAGCCCTCAAGAGAGCAACTCAGATAGCTCTGAGAAACTGTTCTGAAGAGGCAGGGGAGAAAGTCAGTATATATGTGATTTTGGTGAGTACATATTTTTCTAGAAGGTTTTTGCTAGTCTCATGAAAGTTTCTGCTGGTCACAAGGAGCAGTCATTACTCTGAAGGATTTCAGTGCTTTTCTAGATACTACGAGATAGAAAAGTTTCATAAAGTCAGCTCCTGAAAATATCTATCTGAAGACCTGTTCTGCCAGTTTTTTTCCTGAGCACAGAGTGCCTCGTTTCTGCTCTCCAGAAAACCAGCAACTGCAGTAGCACATGATTTGACCCTTATAGAGGTGGATGGCAAGTGCCCATGGTAAGTGCCAGTTTGTGGTTGACACAGTTATATCGTAGTATGTCAGTGACTTAAACTTGGTCTGTAATGAAGCTCATTTGCTCATTACACAGGTAAGCTAGCAGCCCTTTGCTTGGTAATTTAACTGCTCTATCTCTCTCTTCCGGAGAAGGCAGTGGCACCCCACTCCAGTATTCTTGCCTGGAAAATGCTATGGACGGAGGAGCCTGGTAGGCTACAGTCCATGGGGTCGCTAAAAGTCGGACACGACTGAGTGACTTCACTTTCACTTTTCCCTTTCATGCACTGGAGAAGGAAATGGCAACCTATTCCAGTATTTTTGCCTGGAGAATCCCAGGGACGGCGGAGCCTGGTGGGCTGCCGTCTATGGGGTCGCACAGAGTCGGACACGACTGAAGCGACTTAGTAGCAGCAGCAGCAGCATCTCTCTCTTCACTATTTAAAGCCAGCTTTTCTGGTATAGACATAGGACTTATATCCCACCTTAAATGATGGACAGGTGAGAGCTAATGCCTCACCTGCATGGAATGGCCACCAAAAAGCAGGCATCAGGTGATCCCCCAAATCCCGCACAGAGAAGCCAGCCCTTGGAGATTGCTCCCATTGGGTCCCCTCGGTAACCAGATTATCCTGAAGCAGTTTTCAAACTGTGAAACCCATGAAGTGAAATTTATTACACTTTACTGTATTTTACTAGAGTTGGAGCATTCAGATAAAATTTACTGAGCAGATGTAAAATTCCATTGATAGGAAAATGGACTATTTTCACAGGCACTCTCATTGAGTGGTTTTATTCACTGCCCTGAACCCAGACCTTGCTAGAAGGCCATCCTCCTGTTTCAGCATAACCAAGGACAGGTAAATATAACAGCTCCGGCTTTGCAGCCCTGTGGCCAAAGCTGACAGCGTAATCTGACCTGCCACTCAAGGTCCTCCACCAATTCTGCTCCTGTTAACACTCACTGTCAGAGATGAAACATGTCGCCATTCTTCTGTTCTCAGGAGGGACTGCAGGTGGTGATGAGATGCCCAGCGTGCTGGGGAGGGTACCTCTGGGAAATGAAGACGAGCATGCGGGTGGTTTGGGAAGGGTAGTTGTGGGGGTCACCCCAGTCCTTAAAGGAGAATTTAATTGGACAGGATTTTTAAATTCTCCTGGGATGTGGTCCTCATGATCAGAATTCATCAAAGCTCAAGGAAAGTCCTGTGGGACATTAATAAAGCCTTTATTTCTCCCAAGATCTTTCCCTACGTTATCCTCATCAAAATCTCACAGAAAGAGTGAGAGAAAGGAAGGAAGGGCGGGATGGAGGGGAAGAAGGAAATAAAAAAGGAATAAAGAAAGAAAGAAGAAATGGTAGAAAGAGAGAAAGAGGGTTAAAAAAATTCACCTTTAGGAAGAAGTCTTCCGGATTGAATTTCTTCCATGATATGTATTGATATGTGCTGAACAATAAACATGGCTCATTTGAGTGTATCTCTCATGCACTAAAGCAGTGTTTCCCCAAGTGTAAAATGCCTGCTAGCGATGTACATGAGACATGGAGGAATTTATTTTAGTACTTATGATTTATTTTGATAAAGATTAGAAAAAATACGGGTTTTCATTTATAGCAGTGACAAAATCTATTTTTAAAAATAAACGTATTTATTCTCCCATATTATCCCGCCCTCACCCTCTCCCATAGAGTCCAAAATGCAGTTTAACATGTATAAACATGTGTGTCTCTTTTGCTGTCTCACATACAGGGTTATCTTTACCGATTTACTAAATTCCATATATATGCGTTAGTCTACTGTATTGGTGTTTTTCTTTCTGGCTTACTTCACTCTGTAGAATAGGCTCCAGTTTCATCCACCTCATTAGAACATAGCATTGAAGCATGTAAATTATCATATGTGAAATGAATCGCCAGTCCAGGTTCGATGCATGATACAGGGTGCTCGGGGCTGGTGCACCGGGATGACCCAGAGGGATGGGATGGGGAGGGAGGTGGGAGGGGGTTTCTGGAAGGGGAACAGATGTACCCCCATGGCAGATTCATGTCAATGTATGGAAAAACCAATACAATATTGTAAAGTAAAAAAATAGATAAATAAATAAATTTTAAAAAATTTAAAAAAATTTAAAAAATAAACATATTTGTGAAAAAAATCTATATAAAGAAAAAATAATGATACATAATGTAAACCCTGTTAAATGTGTCTGGAATGTCCGAAGTTTGTGACACTGTAGACATCTGGGAGAAAAAGATATTATCTGTAACTTCATCTTTCATTATTGTGTTCCATTCCCGTGTCACCAATCCTCCCGGGATAGCTAGCACTGTGCATTCTCCACACCATTTTATTTCTCTCTTGGGTCCATAAGAAGACAAGTCCTTGCTTTCTCTCTTCATAGTGAGGCCGTATGACTAATCCTGGTCATTGAAATGTAGCAAGAGGAGAAGTTTGTCCTTAAACTATGATCCTCTACTTGTCTTCTCTGTTCATCAGACGAATGACCACAGAGAGTGTGGCCGAAGATTTTCCAGGTGTTTATAGGGCTTCCCTGATAGCTCATTAGTAAAGAATCCGTCTGCAATGCAGGCCACCCTGGTTCGATTCTTGGGTCGGGAAGATCCCCTGGAGAAGGGATAGGCTACCCACTCCAGTATTCTTGGGCTTCCCTTGTGGCTCAGCTGGTAAAGAATCCGCCTGCAATGCAGGAGACCTGTGTTCAATCCCTGGGTTGAGAAGATCACTTGGAGAAGGGAAAGGCTACCCCCTCCAGTATTCTGGCCTGGGGAATTCATGGACTGTACAGTCCACGGGGTCGCAAAGAATTGGACACAACTGAACGACTTTCACTTCACTTCACTTCACTATAGTATCCTGGGTAAAACCATCACAGGAGCATCTATCAATACCACAGGACAGATTAATATACATGCCCCAAGGAGGTAAAGCAGTAATGTTAAGGGAGTGCAGAGGCCAAAGGAAAGTATAATAAAAGCAAAGGATCAGCAGTGTGTTTTTTTTTGTTTTTTTATTTTATTTTATTTTTTTTAATAAATTTATTTATTTTAGTTGGGGGCCAATTACTTTACAATATTGTAGTAGTTTTTGCCATACATTGACATGAATCAGCCATGGGTTCACATGTGCTCCCCCTCCCGAACCCTCCTCCCACCTCCCTCCCCACCCCATCCCTCTGGGTCATCCCAATGCCCCAGCCCTGAGCATTTGTCTCATGCATAGAACATGGAATGGTGTTCTGTTTCACATATGATAATATACATGTTTCAATGCTATTGTCCCAGAACGTCCCACGCTCACCTTCTCCCTCAGAGTCCCTAAGACTGTTCTATGCATCTGTGTCTCTTATTCTGTCTCGCACATAGGGTTACCATTACCATCTTTCAAATTCCATATATATGCATTAGTATACTGTATTGGTGTTTTTCTTTCTGGCTTACTTCACTCTGTATAATGGGCTCCAGTTTCATCCATCTCAATAGAACTGATTCAAATGTATTTTTTTTAATGGCTGAGTAATATTCCATTGTGTATATGTACCACAGCTTCCTTATCCATTCGTCTGCCGATGGACATCTAGGTTGCTTCCATGTCCTGGCTATTGTAAACAGTGCTGCGATGAACATTGGGGTACACATGTCTCTTTCAATTCTGGTTTCCTCGGTGTGTATGTCCAGCAGTGGGATTGCTGGGTCATATGGCAGTTCTATTCCCAGTTTTTTAAGGAATCTCCACACTGTTCTCCATAGTGGCTGTACTAGTTTGCATTCCCACCAACAGTGTGAGAGGGTTCCCTTTTCTCCACACCCTCTCCAGCATTTATTGCTTGTAGACTTTTGGATAGCAGCCATTCTGACTGGTGTGTAATGGTACCTCATTGTGGTTTTGATTTGCATTTCTCTAATAATGAGTGACGTTGAGCATCTTTTCATGTGTTTGTTAGCCATCTGTATGTCTTCTTTGGAGAACTGTCTGTTTAGTTCTTTGGCCCATTTTTTGATTGGGTCGTTTATTTTTCTGGAATTCAGCTGCAGGAGTTGCTTGTGGCAGCAGCAGTGTTTATGCAGTGTGTATTACCTGCCAGGAGTAGTGTTAAATCCTTCACTTGCATTATCTTCTACAATCCTTGCCATAGGCCAATAAAGAAAGAAACTAAAATTTCAGAGTTAAAATCACCAGCCCAGGTTCTCTTTGCTCTTATCAGAGTCAGAACTTAAATATAGGAAACTCAAAGTGGAGGTCAACTTAAAACTAGGATATGCCATCTAAATAGATTCAGGGATGGGAAAAGAAGAAGCAAAGCAATAGAGAGAGAAGTCCGAGATGGCCTCACAGTGTCCCCCACTGCAGCACACCAGGTAAAAGGAATATTCATCTTAACCACAGCATAGGCCACTTGGTATCCTGGTGAAAACAAATATTTCCATTATTGTCATGTTGAGTTTATGATGCTGGTGGATCTCTGGTTGAAATCAAGTACTTAGAAATTCTAGTTTAGTCTGCTCAGAAATAAAGATTTAGGAGTCATTGGCCTTAAGGAGGTAAATAAAACCAGAAAACAGGTCAAAATTATCTAGGGAGAGAGCACAGAGTGAGGCTATAAAAACACTATGACAGTGCTTGAAGCCACCTTTTGCTTTAAAGAGGAGAAAAAACAAAGAGAAAGAATCACAAAGAAACTTTCAAAGAATTAAGGGGTACTATTTAGATTGAGTGTAATTCAACTCATTAGATATTCTTTCAGTGCTTATTAAGAGTAAGGCACCATGCTAGGTTCAATGGGTGATTCTGTCTACAAGACAGAATCTTAAATTCCTAAATACTTTTCCTTCTATCCAGGAAGAGCATCCTATACATACGGTAATAGAGGAGGAGAAAGACAGAAAGTATGCATGGTCAATTTCAAAGATGGTTTTACCTCCAGCTTCCCTTTGAGATTGGATATACACCGGAGACCACTTAGATCAAATGGATTAAATGAGCTTAAACAAGTAAGTAGGAAAATCAGTAAATAACTATTCCCACCAAAATTGCCCTACTTTTTATTCTTTTTCCTTTCTTCCCCACATTAGTTACATCAATTGCTCTGGCAGAAATGCCTCCCAAGCCTAGGCCTCCCAGGTGGCACTAGTGGTAAAGAACCCACCTGCCAATGCAGGAGACGTAAGAGATGGGGGTTCAATCCCTGGGTCAGGAAGATTCCCTGGAGGAGGAAGTGGCAACTAGATTCAGTATTCTTGCCTAGAGAATCCCATGGACAGAAGAGCCTGGTGGGCTGCAGTCCATGGGGTCACAAAGAATTGGACATGACTTTGCATGCATTCAAGCCTAGGTATCCACCTAAACTATCTGGGAGAGCACTTGTTTCCATGGATCTAAAGGACCATAGAACTATGAGTCATTGTGTCCCAAACTACCTATTCTTACAGAGGTGGAAAAACGAATCAATGGGGAGCTGAAGTGAGTGATGTACTCAGATTGTTGGTGATAAACCAAGCCTGGAATCCCAGGCTCCTGCTTTCAAATTCAACATGTTCTCTCCTAAACACTTTCTCTTTGCCCACAGCTACTCAGCCAATTGCCTAGTCTCCCACAAGAAATATTTCTAAGCATTTTCCTTCTACAGATTCTAGTTACCTACATTAAAGAATACAGTAATTGATCAATCATTGGATCAGGTTCAGTCCTTTTATTTGAAGCCAGATATGAAAAAACAATTGGACCCAGGCTGTTCCCAGAGAAGCTATTATCTAACAAATAACATATTATATATTTTTAAACTTTAGAATCTTTTTCAGGATTCATAAGTTGGGGGTTTATGGGCAGAAGGATGGATAGAACAGAAAGCATCACAGAAGATCAATACTTTTTTCATCTTATAACCCTTGAACTGGGGATGTTGTATCTTTTTTCTTATTTGCCAACAGTAATTACTTTAGCAAAGGACATGATTTGTATTGATGCAGTAATAACTCATGAACATATATTATTAGAGGATGAAAGCTACATTGAATCAAGTGGTGTTGAATTAAAGGGAAAATAGTTAAAGAAATTCACTCTGGGGCTGAAAGATTATATGTCAAGCTATAGCCTAAAGTGAATTTTTATAGCTAAGTTATAAACCCTTGGAAATACTGAGTCACTTTACTGCAGTTGGCATCTTTACAATTAGATCAAGAGAAGTACCATCTTTAGAAACTACCAGATTTGCTCCAGCAGCAATAGCAGTTTGGGGCACATCTAAGGAAATGAGGGAGAAAAGTTGTGATAAAAGGGAAACTCCATGCATTTGAGACCATTCTGTGAATAAAGGAGAAAAATGAGCTCAAGACCAAAACAAAAGAAGTGGGGATGGTAGGGTGGGGATAAGAAACCAAGGAGATGTTGGGTAAGAAAGAGGGAAATATGTGACTAGAGAAGAGATTAAGAAAGAGAGGAGAGTGAAGCAGAAGGACAAAGGAAAATATAAAAAGGCAGAGACACTGGGACCATTTGAACATCAAAATAATGACAGATTAGAACCTATTTTAGATACTATTGAATAAGATAAGAATCCATGAGTCTCTTCTGATACAAATTAATAAGTATATAAACAGGGGAAAAGGAAAAGCTCTTCCTTATGATAGAATGCCAACTAATCAATTTGGAATGAATAATGAAATTCTAAAAATCACCGTTTGGCAACCATCATAGTACTAATTGATACAACTAAGAATCATCAATACACTGGCTAAGAAATGCAGGATAAAAATTTGATGGGAAATAGCATGTCTGTATATTCTCATAGTGATTTGTGAAAAGAAATATATAATTAAAAATATATAATAAGAAATGTGAAAGTGTTTAGTCATTCAATCATGTCTGACTCTCTGCAACCCCATGGACTGTAGGCACCAGGCTCCTCTGTGCATGGAATTCTCCAGGCAAGAATACTGGAGTGGGTAGCCATTTCCTTCTCCAGGGGAAACTTCTGACCCAGTAATCGAACCTGAGTGTCCTGCATTGCAGGTGTATTCTTTACCATCTGAGCCACCAGGGAAGCCCTAATAAGAAATATATATAGATCCATTTATGGCACAGAGCTCCTAAAACCCTTCGAATTTCCCAAGTGTTGAGAGGGACAACTGTATCTCTCATTGTGTTAGTGAAGTGAGTTTTGGACCCCACGTAAGGATGAGGGATGGCTGCTAGGGGCAAAAACCTGGAATGAAATGTTGAAACTTCCCGTACTGCCCCCTGATTTCAAAGGAGGGGAAAGGGGCCTGGAGGTTGAATCGATCTCCATTGGCCAATAGATTAATCTGGAATGCCTATGTAAATTAAACCTCCATAAAAATCCAAAAAGAGGGTACCTATAGATTCCAGGTTGGTGAACCAGAATGCTTCCACCTGCCACCATGCCTGGCCCCAAACTTCACAAGGTGAGAAGCTCCTTTGTTCAGGACCTGTGCGTGTATCTCTTCATCCGACTTTTGATTCATGAGTAAACTAGTTTCCTGAGCTCTTTGAGCTGCTCTAGCAAATTAATTCAATCCAAGAAGGGGATCATGGGAACTTCTGATTTTTAGCCAGTTGATCAGAAGTGCAGGAAACAACCTGGAACTTGTGACTGAAGATGGATGGTCTTATGGGACTGAGCCCTCAACCTGTGAAATCCAATGCTATCTTAGGTAAATGGTGTCAGAATTAGGTTGGATTGTACTACATCCAGTTCATGTAGAAGAGTTGCTTGATGCTGTGGGGTTAAATGAAATCATAGGGGCGGGGCTTTTATCCAGTAGGATTGGTGTCTTTAGGAAGAGGAAGAGACACCAGGAATGTGCATGTATGAGCAAAGGCCATGTGAGTACACAGCAAGAAGGTGGCTTTCCGCAAGCCAGGAAGAGATTCTCAGCAGAAAACAATCCCAATGGCACTTTGAACTTAAACGTCCAGCCTCCAGAACTGTGAGTAAATAAATGTTTCGTTATTCAGGCCACAAGCCTACGGTATTCTGTTACGGCGGCCTGAGCACACTAATACAGAATACACATTTTAAACAAAATTAAGATGCTAGTCTATGTACCATTTTGTGTCCTTCCTTTTTGATTAGAATTTTGCCAGGTTTTTAATATTCTTTGAAAATCTTATTGTTGAAATAAATACATAATATTTCAACATATTATTACATCCTGGATTATTTAATCTATTGGATATTTATGGTGCTTCCAATTATAAAAATAATTTAATAAGCATTATTATAAATTAATATTGGCCTGTACTTCTAATGTTTTATTTATAATACATTCTTACAGGTAGGGAAAAGTCTACAATCTTGATATAACTTGTAAAATTGCTGTCCAAAATTATTGTACCAAATTTTATTTCCACGTAAATTATTTCATAATTCCTGTTTCACTGCATGTTTTCCTCCTTCAAATATCTTTTAAACAATATTTACCAACTTGATAGGTGATATTTCTTATTTTATTTTGGTTTCTATGTGAATTTACTTCATTTCTAGTAAAAGTAAGACCTTTTTATATGTGTATTGATCATTGGATTTCTTCTTTTATAAATTGTCAATATCTTTTTACCATCTCTGTAGATGATTGGTTTAATATTGATTTTAAAGCACTCTTTACATATTATAGATAGTAACTTACTTCTCTTGTTTGCTGTAAAACTTTACTTTAAATGTTTTTAAAAATAATTTTGTATTTATTTAATCCTACCAATATCCAACTAAAAGCACATGTATATGTTTCCTTATAGCCAAAGGGGTTGTATTTCTCTCTGTTTCTTTGATCAACCCTAATGTCCACAAAAGGTCTTCTATGTACTGCAAAACCTTGTTATAACTTGGTTCATTATCTCCAAGATTTTAAGGTAAGGTAGGTCAAAGCATGTTCCCTGAACCAAGCTTTGTTCAGTAAAAACTGATGTTATAGAATTAACGTCTAACCTAGTCCTAATTCTGTTCTCCAGCTCCATCTTATAGGAATACTGCAGTGGTTTGAAGTGTTGAGTTAGATATGTCCGGAATTTCCAATTACTGTGAGGAACTCAACCCAGCACTTTCAAAGCTTGACATCAAATGACCACCTTATTTGAAAAGTGCTTTTTAAATCTCTATCATTGCACAATTTGGAGTCTTTGGCCAAGATAAATAATTATATTTATTTTCTGTTGTGGAGACTTTGTCTTTTATGAAGGAATTTTGAATCTGTTCCAAACATATTTTGTGTTTCTAAATCATCCAACTGTGATATAAAAATAACATATATTAACTTTATTGGATAAAATTATGAAAACTGGGTCAATCTTAAAGAGCATGTAGTAATATCAAATAATCATCTGCCAAGTTTTTCATCATGATCTAAGATCCTAAAGATTCTGTATGTTTCACATACTTTCCACATATTTAAAAAATTATAGCTAGGCTTTTTATTTCTCTGCCCTGTTTATGATTGGATAGACATAATCACATTTGAAAGGAATGTTGTTTATGCAAACTACATCACAGAGAAGAGTTTTAAAAAATAATGGGAAGCGTGCATTACTTGGGTATATTGCAAAGTACCTAAGTTGAAGAATTAGAAGATGTGTGTACACATTCAGCAGATGCAATTTAACCTTAAGTGGGTTTCTTTACACCTCTATATTCAATTTTTATTCATGAAGCTGGGAATAATAATTGTTTTATTGAAGAAATTCATTGAGTATTACAATTCTTATGAAAGCTCTAATAGGGCTTACAATTTATGGCATCCGAGAGAGTGGAATTTGTCCTGTAAATAGAATTTATTTGGTTTGCAAGTTGTTAAACAAAATAGACTGAACCTGAGTATCCTCAGACAGACACACACCTAGTTGGCATCCTCACTTCTACTTCTTAGTGTCTTATACCCCTCCAGCTTTACACATAATGCCTTTTGGCCTATGCAAAATTTGTGTGTGGGACCATCTTGTTGTTCCAGGTGCTGTGTACAGACCACTCTATATTAGGTGTTTTTGTAAAAAAGCAGTGACCTGGGTCTTAACTCAGACCAACTGAATCAGAATTTCTGGAGGTTGGGGCCTGGGAATAGGTGCTTTTAATAAGATCCTCTGGACAAACATGAGAGACTGTTATTTTTCATCTTTAAAAGAGCAACCATGACGCATTCACAGAGTCTTTAGGGAAATTAAAAACACTCACTTTCACAACCACAGCAGAATGATCTAGAAGAATCTAACTTGGACTCTTGTTTAATTGTATACTTTTCATGAATAACATTAAATATAAATGGAGTAGGCTTGGGAAATTTATTCCATCTTCCTCAGTTTCCTCCCCTGCAGCACGAGGGGTTGGATCTCTTTAAGATTACTCCTGCTCCAATGCTTATGACTCAATGGGAAGTTTCCTATTGGAATTGTAAGAGATGGTGCACCCAGATTCATAATCAATGTGTGGAAATGCAGACAGACTGCTAAATTTAAATACTGCACTTAGATACAGTGTTGAAAAATACTGATTCTTGCCCTCTGTGGTGGACACCTGTTTTTTTGCCTTCCTAGGATTTCTGCTTATGGTGAAAGAATCCCAATTGGACTTTGGGGAACCATCATTCAAAGTGAGACTGTTCATTAAGGTCCCGTGACCCAAGCTGGGCCAATCAGATGGTCTCTTCCTGAAATCGGCATCTCAGATGAAGTAACTCTGGGGCAGAAAGTGAAGAAGTGAAGTGGTAGTTGCACAGTCGTGTCCAACTCTTTGTGACCCCGTGGACTGTAGCCTGCCACGCTCCTCTGTTGATGGGATTCTCCAGGCAAGAATACTGGAGTGGTTTGCCATTTCCTTCTCCAGGGTCTTCCCAACCCAGAGATTGAAGCAGGGTCTCCCGCATTGCAGGCAGATTCTTTACTATCTGAGCAACCAGGAAAGCCAGCTTATTCACATAGAAGGCAGTGCCAGGAAGAGAGTGTCCACAGCTCCTGTTACAAAGATCTGGATCTATGGACGACTGCAGATCTTTTCAGCTAATGTGTTTTGTTTTTTTTCCACTTGAGTTATCCAGTGACAGCTTCTGCTCCCAGAGAAATTTAATTCATTCTCCTGCAAACGTCTTGGCCTCCTCTGTCCTGGCATTTACAGAGCAGCATCAGGGAGGCTCTGGTGAGAGAAGTGGCTAAAAGAAAGCTCACCTGCAGATGAATTTTACCTTCTCAGCTGATGCCTTGATTTAGCCTGGCTTTATAATTCTTGTTCAACTCCCCTGATGTGGTCTGACAGTTTGAGGAGTACTGTTTCTCCACGATAAGAAAGCGTTTGCCTTAGGGATGAGGGAGAAGATTGAATGGAAGTGTTTTATATTCACTTGAACCACAATTATTTTGCTGACACAGGGCAAGGTATTAACAGGGTTTTGCTGTTGGGGAATTAAAAGCCATTTGGCCTGTCCCTTATTCAGATGTTTCTCATTTTTAATATTGTGGTGTAAATGCAGTAACACATGGTTAAGAAAATAATGAAAATACGCACCCCGACCTATATGGATAGTAAAATCTCTGTGTGATTGTGGTGTGTGGGGAATATCCCAATTTGAAAGGTTTCACATTCAGGCTTCCAGCCATCTTTTATACTTAATCTCCCTTGATCCTCTCAGACCCTCCTTCTGGGACTATCTATTAATGTCTATCCTATGGGCTTCCCAGGTGGCTCAGTGGTAAAAAAATCTTCCTGCCGACACAGGAGACGCAGGTTCGACTCCTGGGTCAGGAAGATCCCCTGGAGTAGGAAATGACAACCCACTCCAGTATTCTAGGGTGGAAAATCCCATAGACAGAGGAGCCTGGCGAGCCACGGTCCAGTGGGGTTGCAAAGAATCAAACACAACTGAGCAACTGAGCACGCACGCAGGCACGCACGCATTCCATTCTACAGTATTTGGTTCTCATCCTTACACGTGGAGTTTTTCAAAATATTGACTTCTCACCCCAACCACAAAGATGCTGCTTTAATTGATATGGGGCATGGTCTGGTATCAAGATTTATGACCCTCCCCCAAGTGATTCAGGTATAGAGTCAAATTTAAAAGTCCTTGTTTTAGGGTAGGTATTAGCAAATATGACCCAATGGATATGGCCAAGTCCAATACCTATTTTGTAAATAAAGTTTCAGTGGAGCCCAAACATGTTCACTTGTTTGTGTGCACCTACTGGTACCTTCTTGTTACCATTTCAGTTAAGTAGTCATGACAGAGACCTTATTGGCTGCAAAGTCTAAAATATTTAGAGGTTTTGGTTTTCAGTCTCTGCTCTGGAACAATGGTCCCCCAACTTGCACATGCATCAGAATCACCTTGTAGGCTTGGGAAAACACCCTTCTGGGCCCCATCTTTGGAGTTTCTGATTCAGTATCCTGGGAGAGGGAGGGGCCTGAGAATTTTCTTTTCTAACAAATTTCCAAATGGAGCTGATCCTGCTGGTCTGAGGTCTCACTTTGAGAATCACTAGGTGGCTCAGTAGTAAAGAATCTGCCTGCCAATGCAGGAGATGCAGGAGATGTGGGTTCGATCCCCAGGTTGGGAAGATCCCCTGGAGAAGGGAATGGCTACCCACTCCAGTATTCTTGCCTGGACAATTCCAAGGACAGAGGAGTCTGGTGGGCTATATAGTCCATGGGATTGAAAAGAGTCAGACACGACTGGGCAACTAACACTCTCACTTTTAACCCTGAATCAGAAAAATGCAAATTAAAATCAAAATGAGATAACATTACATATCCAGCACATTGGTAAATATATATTTTTAAAAATCTGACAATTCAACCTGTTGAAAATGATATGAAGCAATAAAAGCTCTAATAAATGACTGGTTGTTGTAAATTGATACACCCACTAGCAGGTTGGCATCATCTCATATTAAAAATACGTGGTCTGATTTGCAGTCAGTTCTACTCCTAATTATATGTTCTAGAGAAACGTGTGTCCATGTGAATCTGAGCACATGTTGAGAATATTTATGTAGCACTGCCATCATGCAATTGTATACTTGCCTCCCAGTCATATGTTGAAGCTCTGGCCTTCAGTGTGACTATATTGAGAGGTAAGACCTTTAGGGAGTTAATTAAGATTATATGAGGTCACAAGTGTGGGTGTCTTAACCCCATAAGGCTGGTGCCTTTATAAGAAGAGAAGGAGACACTAGAGCCCTCTCTTTCTAGGCTAAGAGGAAAGGCTGTGTGTTAAATTAGTCAAAGTTCTCCAAAGAAACAGACCATATACATATATATGACAATTTTTTTTAGATAGGCAAGAAAACTGATTACCATAAAAGACAGGATAGTGATTTATATAGAGAGTGGCAGAGAGGGTATTCTGCTAAAGAAGGAAGACACAGGGGTCTTCTGAGTTGCTGGCAATATCCTATTTATTGACTTTGGAAGTACTTACACAAGAGTTCATTTTATAATCATTTATTATACTGACATTTATGATTTATGCACATTTCTGTATGAGTTTTATATTTCACATTTAAAATATATTTACAGGAAGGCTGGGAACATGACACCCTGAATGTGTCCCAGCTGTTCACTAATCTCAGTTGCTATCTAACCAGCCGTCCTCCTCCCCCAAGTCCATCTAGCAGGCAGTCTGTCGGGCAGGAGTGTGGCTTTGGGCTCTGTAGATCCAGACAGAGAATGCTGGGGCCAGACATTTTCTTCTGGCCTTGGGAAGTGCCTGGAACTATAGAGAATTCTGGAGGAAAAATCAGCACATCTATGATCCTGGAGAGAACATAGCCATTAGAAATCTATGGCACTCCAAGAGGACTAGCAGTGCCCTCCCCCAAAGTATTCCAGAGGGAATTTCCCTTTCTTGTTCCCTGGGAGCCTCAACTAACTAGGAACTGATAACTGCCAGATGTTACTGTACTAGCCACCCGGGTAGAGACATCTCTGTGATTCACCAGTCACAGAAATGAGTACCACATGAGCCCCGAGCCTTCTGATTAGGCAAAGAAAACTATAATTTCTGTAAGGAGTCCTAACATCCATAGACAGGAGGAACACTCAGGGTACCCAGAAAAAGTGGTCCTTAGCCAAAGAGAGCTATGAAATAGAAGGCAGCTACTCAAATAATACAACTAAAATAATACAAATGCTGCTGCTGCTGCTGCTAAGTCGCTTCAGTCGTGTCTGACTCTGTGCGACCCCATAGACGGCAGCCCACCAGGCTCCCCCGTCCCTGGGATTCTCCAGGCAAGAACACTGGAGTGGGTTGCCATTTCCTTCTCCAATGCATGAAAGTGAAAAGTGAAAGTGAAGTCGCTCAGTCGTGTCCGACTCTTGGCGACCACATGGACTGCAGCCTACCAGGCTCCTCCGTCCACGGGATTTTCCAGGCAAGAGTACTGGAGTGGGGTGCCATTGCCTTCTCCGAATGCTTAGGCGATTCAATTTCAGCCTCAAAAGAAAGTGTAGATCTATAAATCATGACTTTTTGAACTAAAAATATAATTTATAAATTTATAATTTATAATTTATAATTTATAAATTTATAATATAATTTATAATCTATAAATAGATTTGTAACGGATCTTTACAATGGTTGAAATACAAAGGACAATAAAATTTTTAAAAATAAGGTGGAGGCAAATAATTAATTAATCAACAATTAATAGAAAAATATTTACCGTAAACTTTGCATTTTAGAATTTAGCAAAAATTTTGGCTCTGAACTTTCTTTCTCTTTTTGGCACTAATTTTCCCAGATATTTTCTTTTTCTACTGTCCATGTAGTTTTGTTAATTGCCTTAAATAAGTTTTACAACAAGATATAGTGTATATTTTGAAAAGTCTTTGATAATAAGATGTAGGATGTTTTTAAAAGAAGAGCCTACACACAAAAATATTTTAGAGAAAACTATGACAAAACATACACACAAAACAAAATGAAAAGAAACTTGAGAGTAAAGGAACAGGCAAAGAGATAACAGGCAAAGGCAAACAATAAGAAAAAACAGTGACTAATACAATTAGATTATAAATTTAGGTAAAAAATCCTAGACAGAATAAGATATACCCATCATATGTCTTCATACATCCAAATACATAGCAACTTAATATAAAGCAAAACTGCACAAAAAGCAATTAAAATTTGATTAAAACATAAATAAAGTGGTACCCTTTAATCTTCCTATTTCAGAATTAGACAGTTGTGTTAGACCAAAAATGAGGACATACATAAAAGAACTGAATAATACAATTTTATGACTTTTTAAGTATCCGACTCTTTGCAACCCCATGGACTATAGCCTGCCCGGGTCCTCTGTCCATGGAATTCTCCAGGCCAGAATACTGGAGTGTGTAGCCATTCCCTTCTCCAGGGGATCTTCCCAACCAAAACCAGATCTCCCCCACTGCAGGTGGATTCTTTACTCTCTGAGTCACCAGTAAAGCCCAAGAATGCTGGAGTGGGCAGCCTATCTCTTCTACAGCGGATCTTCCTGACCCAGGAATCGAACTGGGGTCTCCCGCATTGCAGGCAGATTCATTACCAGCTGAGCTACCTGGGAAGCCCAAGAGTTTCTTTAGCCAAGTCTAATTAATTCTTATAAACATTCTATGGAGATATATATATATATACACACTATATATATATATATAGTATATATATATATGTTCTATGATATATATCATATATGTGTGTGTGTGTGTATATATATATATATATATATATATATATATATAGGATATATATATTCTATGGACATATATATATATATGTATATATGTATAGGCTTCCCTGGGAGCTCAGCTGGTAAAGAATCCACCTGCAATGCAGGAGACCCCAGTTCAATTCCTGGGTCGGGAAGATCCCCTGGAGAAGGGATATGTTACCCACTCCAGTATTCTGATCTGGAGAATTCCATGGACTGTATAGTCCATGGGGTTGCAAAGAGTCGGACATGACTGAGTGACTTTCAGAAAGAAACTGTATAGGACATGCTCTATGATTTAGCTATTATAAAGGTAGGAATGCTGCTCAGTCACTTCAGTCATGTCCCACTCTTTGTGAAGCCATGGACCGTAACCCACCAGGCTCCTCTTCCCATGGGATTTTCCTGGCAAGAAAACCAGAGTGGGTTGCCATTTCCTTCTCCAGGGGATCTTCCTGACCCAGGGATCGAACCCATGTGTCCTGCATTGCGGGCAGATTCTTTACAAATGAGCTACCAGGGAAGCCCCAAGTAAGGAATCAGTAATATTTTTAAGTAGATTGAAATAATAATTAACAAAATACCTTGGATTACAAAAGAAATCAAATACGAAATTACAAATGGTCTGGAAGGGGATGAAGGTGAAAATACTACATCAGATTTAAGGACCATAATAAAGCTCGTATTTAGAGGAAAATGCATGGCTTCCAATGCCTTTATCATCAAAGAAGAAAGGCTAAAATGGGGAAAGAGTGAAAAAAAAAACTGGATATTTACTAGGAATTTTTTAACATACTATTAGAAAAAGTTATCAGAAAATCTACCAAAAAACAGCAATTGAGATTAATAAAGGCAAATCTAAAATGGATTAAATGATGAAAACAAAGAATACAGATCCGAATGCTGACCCTTTGGTAAGATCTAAGTGTTTTTTAAGCCAGAAAGCCCAATTGTTAAAAAAAGCCAACATATACAAGATTAGAAATGACATGCAAGACACAATCTTAGAAGAAAAAGAAATCCAGAGAATGCTCAGAAAGGCACTTGCAACCCTGGCAACAAATCAGAGGAGAGGGGTGATTTATTTGTAAAATGTTAAGTCCTTAGCCCAATACTTTACATATGAGTTGAATAATAGCATCTGTCATTATTACTATTACTAGCATATCACATTCAAATTTTCTATCACTTCATTATAAGATAAAGGTCAAGCTTTTTTCTCTAAGAAAAATCTCCAGAAACGATCAAAGGATGATCCTCATCCTCATTATTAACAAACATTTGTGAAGCACACATTATGTCCAAGGCCTATGACCTTTCAGTGAAATATGAGAGATGACCTCTATCTGCCAAGAACTTAAAATCTTTAGGAGCTGATGTGTACACATGAGCAGCTATTTCAGACTCTCGAGAAGAAGCGCCAAACAGGCAGCTGAGATAATATCTGTTAGGGGAGAACAGGAGAAGAATAGATCCCTTTTGGTAGGGTGATGGCAGAAAGACTTCACAGAGGTGGAGTTCAGGTTGAACCCTGAAGGGTGGGCTGGATAAAAATAGATTTTTAAGAGGAAAAGGGAGTGGAGGCTGGAGAGAAAATGAGAAAGTCAGTTTATAAATTGGCCAGTTTGGTCAGAAGGGAGTATATTTCATAGGCAGCCAAGAGGTGAGGAAGATAAGGATATGTCAACACGGATGATGGAGAGCTCTGAATTCAAATCTACAGAGTCTGGAATTTCTCCCGTTGGCAGTACATTAGTTCTCAGAGAGTCTTCATGACATAATAAACAGCAGTTTGGGGAAGGCTCTGTTGGCAGCAGTACGTTTGGTGGACTCCAAGGGGAGTAGCTGTGGCCAGGACAGCCCCCAGCACCCTGGTGATCTAATTAATATGGATAGAGCATTAAGCCTTTTTGGACTCTGGTGGTTTTCATTTCATGACTATTAATGATTTTAATGAACTGGACTAATTCAGTAGTTTTCATCCCAGTGTTTCAGGGCTTTGTTCATCACAAATTTCAGGTTTATAATTGGTTTCCAGGTCTTAACAGTGGTCATTGATCAGCTTCAGCAGTTCCTTTTACAACTCGGAAAGCGCTGGAGACTCGGTTAACCCCTTGCTGCCCAGAGATGAGATGAACAGTGCAGCACTTCAGAGCAGTAGCTTGGGAATTAACCACCAAGCTAAAATGGCTACAAAGGCAGAGGAGGACTTAAAATTCATATGGCAGTGTTAGCACAGGACAGAACAGGAAAGGTCACACCAGCAATACAGACACTTTAAATTAAAAAAATAAAAAGAAAGAAAGACTGATAATGAGCTATATTTTTCAGCTTTAATTTTCATTACTCCAAGTGAAAAAAATACATCATGAAATTAGCTTTCTCATTTTGGCAAACCAGACTTTCTAACCACCCATTCACCCTTGCCAACCCTTAGCAGGCATCTTTATCAACTCTCAAACAGCTAGGACTGAAGGATAAGAAAATGGAAAACTGTAAAGAGCTGATGAAAAACAGAAACAGGGACGCTGGGCTGACGGGAGACATAGCTTGTGAAAACTAACACAGATAAAGAAGTGAACACATTGATGAATACATACCTTGCCTTCTCTGGATCCAGCTTCACTATTGGAGTGTTACTCACGGTCCTTGATTGGCCTGAAAACAAACAATAGGATTTCAGCTCCCTTCCCATTTAAAACAAAAATTAAACCTTTTAAAATATTCCATATCCAGAGTGACTATTCAATATCTTCATTGTTACTGCTTCTGAAAAGTGACAGGCAGACTAGACATAGAAAAGTGTGAGGTAGAAAAAGGCAAATTCTTTGATTCAGTCACCTGTGTCTTTAATTACCCAAGAAAGATCAATATAAAAATTCAAACCCTAGCCCCAGCTTTCAGAAATGTAGTTCAAATCACTGGAGATTAAGCACAAGCTTATTTTTGTGGTCCTACCTAGAAAATTTCCTCCAAGCCCCTTATCCACCATCTAAAGGACATACCAGTCTTTGCAGAGGTGCAGGCTTGAAATTCTCAAATATTCCAGGGACTTGTTTATGAAGTCATTCTGCCACAGGTTGAGTTAATCTGGATTTCAAATCCAGTTGGAATCTCTTCCATAATTTTATTTGTGAAAAGATCTTTCTCATCCAGTAAGGTTCTTACCAAGATGGTGATTTTTACATATTATTTCTGATCCAGAGAACAGATGAAACTGAGGTCATCACTGACATAGCCCTTAAAATGACCCAAGAGGAAAAAAATTTATAAAATTGAGAAATTTGATTTATTTTATGTTTTACTCACTCCTGTTTCATCAGTGGTACCTGGTTTCTTTGATAACATTGACTGATAGATTATGTCTCGGATCAGTTAAATTCATTCTCCTCATATAGGCTAATATGTTTAAACAAGCTGCAAGTCATAATAAAGTTGTCTCTGCATCTTTAATTCCTATTCATCTCTAAATCCTTTTCAGTCTTGCTTCTGTCCCACAGAGCTGCTGAAATGCTCTGTCTTCTATAAACTGGTGACAATAATGGCTTTCTTGTAGGGTCATTGTGTAGATTAGCTCACTTAGCAAGGTGCCTCAATAAATTATGGCTGTTATTACTGCTCAAGTCACCAATGACCTTCTGATTGACAAATGGCTTAAGTCTTCATCTGCCGTGCTGTCTGAAGCATTTGACAACCATCCACCATGCTGCTTGAAACTCTTCCAAGAAACCACTCATTCACATATTTGTTCTTTCAGCAATGATATACGGAACATCTGTTATGCATCAGGTAGTGTTTTAGGCTCTGGGGATCCCGTGGTGAGCAAGGCAGAAAGTCCATGTCCTCTTGGAGTTTTTATGTTTCTCTATTGAGGAAAATAGACGTATATGAATAAAAAGTAAGGCTTACAATTTATTGAGCCATTAAATTACACCACTCAATCTTCTCAGCTTTTTGCCAATTTTAACTCATCTAGCTCATTTAACCCACTGGACAAGGGTATTATCATTATGCTCATTTTACAGACGAGGACACCAAGCCATGGAGAAGGTAAGTATCTCAGCCAAGGGCACAAACATTTGTAAGTGATGGAGCTAGGGTTTTGACCAAGGAATACAGCTCCAGATTCCAGACTTTTAAACCCAATTCTCTTCTGAAGAACAGAAAACAGTGATATCATACAATGAAAGTGACTTTAGATGTGAAGGAAGGGAAGCCCTCTTTGAAGAGGTGATATTTGAGTAGAAACTCAAATATTGAGAAAGAACAGAAAAGTGTCAGTATGTTGTCTTAGCAGTCAAGTGCTTTGGACTGAACTGTTTCCTCCCAAATTCATGGATTGAAGCCCTCATCCCTTAAATGACCATATTTGGAGCTAAGGCTTTTGGTGGCACAGTGATAAAGCATTTGCCTGCCAGTGCAGGAGACCCGTGAGAGGTGAGCTCAATCCCTGTGTTGGGAAGATCCCTGGAGAAGGGAATGGCAACCCACTCCAGTATTCTTTCCTGGAAAATTCCATGGACAGAGGAGCTTGGAGGGCTACAGTCAATGGGATTGCACAGAGCTGGATATGACTGAGCACCTATGAGCACACGAGTTTAAATGAGGACAGAAGAGTGGGGTCTGATAGGATGGGTACTCCATTGAGAAGGCGAAGAGAGAGCTCCCTCTTTCTCTTCACATACAGGCACTCGGGAAAGGCCATGTGAGGACTCAGAGAGAAGGCAACTGCATGCCAGCCAAGAATAGAGCCCTCACCAGAAACGGAACCCTGCATGGACCACGAGCTTGAACTTCCCAGGCTCCAGAGCCGTGAGAAAATAGCTTTCTGTTGTTTAAGCCACCTAGCCTATGATATTTATTTTGGCAGCCAAGAAGGCTAAGACACCAAGTAAAATCTAGAAGCCTAGAAAGATAATGCTTCTGAAACATTCCATACAAGAAGGCCAGAAATTCACTAGAACGTTCTGACATGAATCTTGACAAGAAATGTTGAAATTGGTTCAAAAGAGTGAGGAAAAGGAAAACAAGTACAGACAGCTCTTTCAGGAAGATTTATTACAGAAAGAAGCAGAGAAATGAGTGGTAGATGGAGAGAGCCATCATATCAGAGAACTTTGAAGATGGGAGATATTATAGGATGCTTGTATGCTGACTGCATCCAAGTACTGCATTTCAGACTCTTCTGTTGACTATGATGGGTACTCCATTTCTTCTAAGAAATTCTTGCCCACAGTAGTAGATATAATGGTCATCTGAGTTAAATTCACCCATTCCAGTCCATTTTAGTTCACTGATTCCTAAAATGTTGATGTTCACACTTGCCATCCCCTGTTTGACCTCTTCCAATTTGCCTTGATTCATGGACCTAACATTCCAGGTTCCTAGGCAATATTGCTCTTTACAGCATCAGACTTTACTTCCATCACCAGTCACATCCACAGCTGGGTGTTGTTTTTGCTTTGACTTCGTCTCTTCACTCTTCCTGGAGTTATTTCTCCACTGATCTTCAGTAGCATATTGGGCACCTACAGACCTGGGAAGTTCATCTTTCAGTGTCCTATCTTTTTGCCTTTTCATGCTGTTCATGGGGTTCTCAAGACAAGAACACTAAAGTGGTTTGCCATTCCCTTCTCCAGTGGACCATGTTTTATCAGAACTCTCCACCATGACCTGTCTATCTTGGGTGGCCTTACACAGCATGGCTCATAGTTTCATTGAGTTAGACAAGGCTGTGGTCCATGTGATCAGTTTGGTTAGTTTTCTGTGATTGTGGATTTCATTCTGTCTGCCCTCTTCTGGATAAGAATAAGAGGCTTATGGAAGCTTCTTATGGAAGCTTCCTGATGGGAGAGACTAACAGAGGGGGAAACCAGGTCTTGTTCTGATGGGCAGAGCCATACTCAGTAAATCTTTAATCCAATTTTCTGTTGATGGGTGGGGCTGTGTCCCCTCTCTGTTGTTTAACTTGAGGCCAAACTATGGAGTACTTGCAGTACTTGGATGCAATCTCAAAAACAACAGAATGATCTCTGTTCATTTCCAAGGCAAACTATTCAATATCAAAATAATCCAACTCTGTGCCCAGACCCGTAATGCTGAAGAAGCTGAAGTTGAATGGTTCTATGAAGACCTACAAGACTTTCTAAAACTAACACCTGAAAAAGATTCCCTTTTCATTATAGAGGACTGGAATGCAAAAGTAGGAAGTCAAGAGATATTTGGAGTAACAGGCAAATTTGCCCTTGGAGTACAAAAAAAGCAGGTCAAAGACTAGCACAGTTTTGCCAAGAGAACACACTGGTCATAGCAAACACCCTCTTCCAGCAACATAAGAGAAGACTCTACACACGGACATCACCAGATGGTCAATACAAAAATCAGATTGATTATATTCTTTGCAGCCAATGATAGAGAAGCTCTATACAGTCAGCAAAAACGAGACTGGGAGCTCACTGGGGCTCAGATCATGAACTCCTTATTTCCAAATTCAGACTTAAATTGAAGAAAGTAGGGAAAACCATCAGACCATTCAGGTATGACCTAAATCAAATCCCTTACAGTTATACAGTAGAAGTGATGAATAGATTTAAAGGACTAGATCTGACAGAGTGCCTGAAGAACTATGGTCAGAGGTTCTAACACTGTTCAAGAGGCTCTGACCAAAACCATCCCAAAGAAAAAGAAATGCAAAAAGGAAAATGGTTGTCTGAGGAGGCCTTACAAATAGCTGAGAAAAGAAGAGAAGCTAAAGGCAAAGGAGAAAAGGAAAGATATACCCATTTGAATGCAGAGTTCCAAAGAATAGCAAGGAGAGATAAGAAAGACTTCCTCAGTGATCAGTGCAAAGAAATAGAGGAAAACAATAGAATGGAAAAGACTAGAGATCTCTTTAAGAAAATTAGAGATATCAAGGGAGCATTTCATGCAAAGATGGGCACAATTAAGGACAGAAATGGTATGGACCCAATAGAAGCAGAAGATATTAAGAAGAGGTGGCAAGAATACACAGAGGAACTATACAAAAAAGATCTTAATGACCCAGATAACCATGATGGTGTGATCATTCACCTATAGCCAGACATCCTGGAATGCGAAGTCAAACTGGTCTTAGGAAGCATCACTAAGAACAAAGCTAGTGGAGGTGATGGAATTCCAGTTGAGCTAATTCAAATCCTAAAAGATGATGCTGTGAAAGTGCTGCACTCAATATGCCAGCAAATTTGGAAAACTCAGCAGTGGCCACAGGACTGGAAAAGGTCAGCTTTCATTCCAACCCCAAAGAAAGGCAATGCCAAAGAATGTTCAAACTACCACACAATTGCACTCATCTCACACACTAGCAAAGTAACGCTCAAAATTCTCCAAGCCAGGCTTCAATAGTATGTGAACCATGAACTTCCAGATGTTCAAGCTGGATTTAGAAAAAGCAGAGGAACCAGAAATCGAATTGCCTATATCCAAAGGATCATCAAAAAAGTGAGAGTTCCAAAAAAAATCTACTTCTGCTTTATTGACTATGCCAAAGCCTTTGACTATGTGAATCACAACAAACTGTGGAAAATTCTGAAAGAGATGGAAATAGCAGACCACCTGACCTGCCTCCTCAGAAATCTGTATGCAGGTCAAGAAGCAACAGTTAGAACTGGACATGGAACAACAGACTGGTTCAAAATTAGGAAATGAGTATGTCAAGGCTGTATATTGTCACCCTGCTAATTTAACTTATATGCAGAGTACATCATGCAAAATGCCAGGCTGGGTGAAGCACAAGCTGGAATCAAGACTGCTGGGAGAAATGTCAAAAACCTCAGATATGCAGATGACACCACCCTTAGGGCAGAAGAGAAGAACTAAAGAGCCTCTTGATGAAAGTGAAAGAGGAGAGTGAAAAACTTGTCTTAAAACTCAACATTCAGAAAACTAAGATCATGGCATCTGGTCCCATCACTTCATGGGAAATAGATGGAGAAACAATGGAAACAGTGAGAGACTTTATTTTCCTGGATTCCAGAATCACTGTAGATGGTGACTGCAGTCATGGAATCAAAAGATGCTTGCTCTTTGGAAGAAAAGCTACGACCAACCTAGACAGCATATTACAAAACAGAGACATTACTTTGCCAACAAAGGTCCATCTTTTAAAGCTACGGTTTTTCCAGTAGTCATGTATGGATGTGAGAGTTAGACTATAAAGAAAGCTGAGTGCTGAAGAATTGATATTTTTGAACTGTGGTGTTGGGTAAGACTCTTGAGATACTCTTGGACTGCAAGGAGATCCAACCAGTCAATCCTAAAGGAAATCAGTCCTGAATATTCATTGGAAGGACTGATGTTGAAGCTGAAACTCCAATAATTTGGCCACCTGATTCGAAGAACTGACTCACTGGAAAAGACCCTGATGCTTGAAAAGATTGAAGGGAGGAGGAGAAGGGGACGACAGAGGATGAGATGGTTGGATGGCATCACCGACAAGATGGACATGAGTTTGAGTAAGTCCCGGGAGTTGATAACGGACAGGGAAGACTAGTGTGCTGCAGTCCATGGGGTCACGAAGAGCTGGACACAGCTGAGCGACTGAACTGAACTGTGTGCTCATGGGATGATCTAACCCACAGATTAAAAAACACCCAAGAGAGACTTCCCTGCTGTCCAGTGGTTAAGAAGTTACCTTCCAATGTAGGGGAGACAGGTTTTCAGTTTCTCTCTCTTCAAGTATAGACAATGTCTCATTCATATGCAAATACTGTTAATGGTATCTTCTTCCTTATACAGATGAGGAAATTGAGTCCTAGGGAGAGCAAGTAACTGGCCCAAGTATTTCACTCAGCTTCCCAGGTGGTGCAGTGATAAAAGATCTGCCTGCCAATGCAAGAGATGCAGGACACTCAGGTTCAATCCCGAAAGTAGGAAATGGCCACCCACTCCAGGATTCTTGCCTGAAAAGTCCCATGGACAGAGAAGCCTGGCAGGCTACAGTCCATGGGGTCACAAAGAGTCGGACATGACTGAGCACATGTACAGAGAGTTCACTCGGAGAGTGAGTGGCAAAACTAGGATTTGAACTAAAATTCCCTCTTTCAATTGTCATTTTTTCTTAAATGAATTAAAAGTCGCCATCATTAGTTAAAAGTGAAAAGGAAGAAGCAAATTGATTAATAGCCTCTAGTAATAGACTCTATTAGGATTTCAGATGATTTTTTTTTGTTATCCTACTTTCTATTTCTAAACAATATATGTACATTGTCACTTCTTGACTTCCCAGTTTTAAGCATTATTTATTGACTTTGCACCTTGAAAGAAGAGGATTTTTTGTTTTTCACACACACACACACACACACACACACACACACACACACACACACACACACACACACACACACACATATCCTGAAACCATTCTGATCATTTATATGAATTCCATTTTTTCTTTCCTGAAACTTGTAAAAAAAAATCTTTGGTCTCTAGTGTTCGAAATTCATTATTCTGAATATTTGGTAGACTCTTTCCATTTGACTCATGCTCATTGGTTTGGGAAGATTCTCTTAATTTATTTCTTTGAGGCTAGACAGTCCTCCATTTTCTCTCCTGCTGTTCTGATATTGGGACTTCCCTGGTGGCTCAATGGTAAAGAATCTGCCTGCCAATTCAGGATATGCAGGTTCAACACCTGGGTCAGGAAGATCCCCTGGAGAAGGAAATGACAACCCACTCTAGTATTCTTGCCTGAGAAGCCCCATTGACAGAGGTGCCTCGTGGGCTACAGTCCATGGGGTCACATAGAGTCAGAACCAACTTAGTGACTAAACAACAACAATTCTGATGTTGGGATGTTGCTTGGTCATCTCATTTAAAATTTTTTTTCTCTTTTTACATTACATTTTTTAATCCTTTTTGCTCTAAGGTTTCAACAGTCCCTGAGGAAGTTTTCAGTTACCTACTTAGTTTGGTTTTCCCTTGTTACACGTGAAAAAGAAATTCAGACCTTTTAACGTCTTTTAAAGTAGGATCAGCAGTTTCATTTCTTAAAAAAGTGCTCCTCCTACTCTCCTCCATCTACATTCTGTGATAGTCACAAGCTTCTTATGGCTTCCCAGAATAAGGGGTCAAAATCCAAGTTTCTCTAGTTCCCCTTCCATAGGCAGGACAGTGTTTTGAAGTCCTTGTTGTTATAGACTCCATATCCCTTTTGCACCCAAAGATGGGTCCTATCCCTCACATGGGCTTTAAAACATCCATTCCCAGACGGTAGGTACAATATCTTATCTGAAACCTGTGCAGTGCCAGTCCCTTCTCACCACTCTGGCTCTGATTTCCTGCCTAATTTCTGGCAACTGGCTTTATTTTAAATTCAGCTATGTGGTCCCTGAAAAAGGTAGCTTTAATATAACATTTTACTCAGGACTCCATGAGTTTGTGGTGGAGAAAACAAGCAAGATTTTAATATTTCCATTGCCCTTGTCTTCACATAGTGCCAACACTACCTCCCTCAGCACCTCCCTGGTGACCTATCTTGCCTAAATACTATAAGTTTCCAGTGTTCTTCCTGCTACCAGTCACTGTTTCCTTCTTTGTTCTACTCTCAGGGTTACTGGCCTAACAATCTATCTGATTTTGTCATTCCAATCCTTAAAAGCTATCTTTACTTCATGATAACTTTTAAGATCAAGGTTACTTGCCAAGTCAGGTCACAGTCAAGATTTTTCAAAACTTGTTCCCAATGTTATGGGCTGAATTATATCCTCCCCAAATTCATATGTTGAAGTTCTAACTCCCAGTATCTTAGAATGTGATTATATTTGTAGATTGGGCCTCTAAAGATAATGAAGATTAAATGAGGTCATATGAGTGGGCTCTAATCCAATTTGATTCTTGGCCTTATAAGAAAGAGGAAGAGCCACCAGGGATATTAATGCACAGAGAAAAGGTCATAGGAAGACACAGCAAGAAGATGGCCAACTGCCAGCCACGAAGAAAGGCGCCAGGAGAAATCAAATCCACCAACGCCTTGCTCTTGGACTTCCAGCCTCCAGAACTGTGAGAAATAAAGCTCTGTTGTTTTGACCTTCCAGTCTGTGGTGTTCTGCTATTGCAGCCCAAGCTGACCAATAGACCAATCTATGCTGCTAGTCATATGTCCCAGTACTTCCCATCTCTGTATTCCAGACAGGGTAAACTAATAACCACATCCAGGAAAATTGTATTCCACAGCTGTAAACCCCATGGAATACTGCACTTGCCAAATGTGATAGGCTGAAAAAAGGGCTTCCAAACATACCCAGATCCTAAACCCTGGAAGCTCTAAATGTTAACCTATAGGGCATTTGCAGCTGTGATTATATATCTTGAGCTGGAGAAATCATCCTAGATTATTTGCATGGGCCACAAATGTAATCACAAGGGTATTTCTAAAAAGGAGACAAAGAAAATATGAAGTAGGAGATGTGATGGTGCAAGGAAGAGGTTGGAGCAATTTGAGGAAGAGGTCACAAGGCAAGGAAGGTAGAAAGCCTCTGGTACCTAAAGATGCAAGGCAACTGTTTCTTCACTAGAACCTCCAGGAGAAACCAGCACTCTTGACACCTTGACTTCAGCCCAGCAGATTAATTCAAACTTCTGTCCTCCAGAACTATAAGAGAAGACATTCTTGTTGTTTTAAACCACTAAGATTGTGGTGGTTTGTTACAGTAGCCACAGGGAACTAAGACACTAGGGAGTTTTCTAGCCATCTATCAGGAGTCAAATTTCCTGTCATCTATTTTGTGAAGCCTTCCATCATTCTCTTTATAGGATCGGTCTCCTTATTCAGTTATCCTGAAAAAAAATCTGCTCTGCTCTAGTATTGATCTTATCATGCTGGATTTCTTTTAACTTTTTATTTTCTAACAATTATAAACTCACAGGAAGTTGCAAAAATAGTAGCAAGTACCTGTCTTCAAATTTCTCAGCTCCAATGATGACATCTTACATAACTTCAGTACAATATCAAAACCTAGAAATTGACACTGGTATAATGCTGTTAACTAGACTAAACACCTTCTTCACTTTTCATCAACTATGTTTGGTTTTGGTTATTTTTTACACTAGGGCTCTTCAAAGTCAGAGACCATGTGTCTCATTCATCTTTACACTGTTAATGCCTAAGGAATACTAGGAGATCAATAAATACTTTTAGAATGAATAAGATGAAATAAGAAGAGAGGAGAGAGGCAAGAGAGGAGATAAAATTAACTAAATTTGGGCTTTGGGGCTTATATCATTTAAACAGTTACAGGTGTATCTTTGAGTGGAGGACAAGATGTAAATGAAACAATATGCTTTAATGGCATTACAATTTTAGTGAAATTGAAATTCTATACTCTGACTCCTCAACATTTCTAGTCACATTTTGAGAACTTAAGAACACGTGCATTTTCACTACACATGTTGCACATCACTTCAATTCAAAAGTTCTTTCAAACAGCTGTTCAGCAGTTCAGATATTGAGAACTTTTATTCTAACTAGTATTTTTGTTAGGATTTCCAATAGGAGTAGCTTAAAATAATAGTAAAAGATTTGTCTAGTACATATATTTCTGGCTGAGTTTCACACCCACTAAAATTCCATGTTCACAAAAACATGTCTCAATGAGAAACAAAGAATAATGTGATACATCTGAAGGGTTTATTGATGAAATTTGGGCAGTGCATGCTCTTCTATTGCCACAGCTGGAAAATGAAACATTTCTATTTGGCAATTTAAAGTCGATGAAATATTTTATTTCCCAGTTAAGCTACATCTGTGCACTTTAAATGATGCATAAGTCATTCCATGAAGCAGAAGAGTTCAGGGACAGGTCATCAAAGGTCAGGTAATATGATCGTTGGAAGAACACCAGGAAAGAGAGCTCAAGCACCAAATCTGTCTTCCAGCCAGAGTTGACCTTGTTCCATAGGTCAACGCAGGGGACTCTTGGAAAAAAAGAGAGGGGTGACCTCCATAATTTGCCTACTATGCACTTGTTATTTTAAACACAGTATCCCTTTTAACCCTTCCCATAACCTTTCGTTGTAGGTCTTATTAGTCCCAACTTTATAGGTAAAGAAGCTGAAACTTAGATGAAGCAATCTGTCCAAGTGAAAAACCTATTAATGGAATTCAAATCTACCCTGGTTTGGCCTCTAACCCCGTACTCTTTCTTCTACAGGTGATGAATTTCTGCAAAAGCAGTGGTTTTTTACTTTCACTGCACATTAGAATTACTTAGTTAACTTTCCAAACCCCACAAAGCTCAGGCTGTACCACTAGGAGTGGGACCCAGGCTTCTGTAGTTTTTAAGGCTCTCCAGGGGATTCCAGTATGCAGGAGGGTCTGAGAATGATGGAGACATGTCAAAATAGGCTGAATGGAAAGCTGCCCAGATCATCTGATTTAAGAAGCATGAAAGGGCTCCATGCCTAATAATATCTCCCAAAGTGGCCATCTATCATGGCTAATATTCCTATCATCTACATCATTTCTTTGAATAAAGATATCTGTTCTCCAGAAGGCCACTGTTAAAATGCAAATCAGTCACCTAATAGGAAAAGTACATTAATATATTTTTTTGTCCAAGCCTAGATTACATGACTCTGTCTTGGTCAACATTTTTAATCACCACCTTGGAGAAAGTCACACAAGGCTTTCTCATTAAATTGGCAGCAGACAGAGACCTGGAAGAGCTCATTTGTCAGAATCTGAGATCAGAACATTTCACTCTGTCCCATTCTCCCCAAAAAAGTCTCCAGATGCTGAAACGCTGGACTCAGATGAAGAACTGAAATCCTGAATGCAAGTTCAAAATACAAATGACACAAAAACCTGATTTCAAAATAACCCTGATAGAAAAGATTCTTAGATATATTTTAAACCATATATGGACCTCATATGACCTGGCTGACAAAAAAGCTGATGAAATATTAGAATAGTATAAAATAAACAGAAACACATTCAGGTGCACTATTTTAAAATATTAAGAGATTTATGTTTCCCAAGAAACTGAAAAGCTAGATAGTGTCCAGATGAGGGGTGGCAATGAGAACATGGAAGGACTTGCAAACTACATCAGCTTAGGAAAACAGTCAAACTAAATGTCACCTTCTCTATTGGACTTTCCCATATACCCATGTAGAAGGATTCCTCCTGACAGATATGTGAGTCTTTGTGCATTTTTATCTCTTATACCATTAGAGGATAGTTAGCTGTGAGTATGTTTTTTCCACAATAGACTGTGATGCCCTTGAGGCCAGTGACTAAGTCATATTCTTCTTTACTTCTCAGCCCCTCTCTAAGAGCAAATAGTATTAAATCACTCTTATGGTATCCTTTTCTAACTGGTTGTATTTTCTTGAAATTTTCTAATTCAATTTGCCAAGGGCAATAAATTGCTTGGCAGAAGTTAGGTAACAACATTTCAGAGATGGGAAAAGCTAATTTGTGTGGCAGCTTAGACTAGATCATCTTGTTTCAACTGAAGATTCCATGATGAACAGATTCCTATAATTCATGATTGGTTTAACAGCTGGTAAGCAGAAAGTACAATCTTGAAGCAATGGGAGCAAAGGAGGTATACTTTTAGTGGACTAGGTAGATGTTTAGCAGCCAATTTATAAAGCTGATAGTCTGTGGATCACGAATTCAGAAGAGACATAGTAGTAATGACTCTCCTCTATTCCTTGATGTCTAGGATTTCAGTTGGGGGGTCACTGAAACCTCTGGGGAGCAAAAAGCAGTAAGGTGGAGAGATCAGCTTCTGAGATGGCTTCTTCCTGCACGCATATGGAACCATGTATATGGACCCTGGGAAGGGACCTCTGAAGGACAGGATGAGACAGGACTGTCCACGAGAACCCCTATGTGTGGTCTAGCCAATAGGGAAGTCACTTGGATGTTTTAGATGGTGTTTCAGGGCTTTAAGGCAAGTGTTCCAGGATTACAAGGCAGAAGTTGAATGGTCATTTACAACTTCTGCTGTAATCTGTTGGTTGAAGCAGTTTCAAATTTGCCCAGATATAAGGGGAGGGATCAGAGACGTCACTTGTTAATAGGTGTGGGATTAAAGGATTTATAGCCATCTTTTAAAAACCACCACAGTAACACTTTGGATTTTTGAGACTTCAACGGTTAACTAGATGAGGGATCTTATATAGAGGTCCTGGAGCAATAGCACATACCATGTGCGGCAGATGGCGGGCATGACATGGCAGCTATCTTCGCTCCTCAGTGGAGAAGGAGGCTACCATTTATAGAAGGAATTGATGTCTGGTGGACTTATCAGTTACCAGATACCTATAATTAGGAGGATTGGATAGTCACATGAGTGAATCAGGGACAGGCCAAGCAGGGGATGTACAAAGAGCAAGAAAACAGCCATCGTGACTGGCCTAACCATACAACCCACCCCTACATGCCCTGCACGACTCTTACAGTCTTGGTCTGCCCCACTTCCACAGTATCCCTGGTGTCAGGTATGTAGAGGTACACTGCAACCAAACACCACAAATGCAATAAAAGTAGCCACTAAAAAGATATCAGAAGTCTGCTGCTGCTGCTGCTGAGTCGCTTAAGTCGTGTCCGACTCTGTGCGACCTCATGGACAGCAGCCCACCAGGCTCCTCTGTCCATGGGATTCTCCAGGCAAGAACACCATTTCCTTCTCTTATCAGGAGTCTAAGAGGTGGGAAAACTTTGGAGCCAGATGCTTATGGGGGTCAATTTTTCATGGATATCCAGAGAAGGATGACATTGTATCTCGCTGCAGATCCAGCAATTAAACTCATTTCACAATGAGGCCACTGTTTGTTCAAAGTCTGAAAACAGATTCCCTCCTCTCAGACTAGGGATGAAATGTAAGATGTTTGACAGGCACAATACAGGGAAGATCATGACCATTAAACAAAATACGATCAGTAATAACATTCTGAGATAATATACCAACCCTGCCTGTAGTTTGTTTTGGGCTGCAATAGCATATCGCCTGTCCAAACAGCCTGTGCTAAAATACTAGAGAGGTGGTAATAAAAACAGACCACAAGGTTAATAAAAATGTTCCTTTCTCCAGTAGGGGCCCACATTAATTACCTAAGTAGTCTTCCATGGGGCTGGGTAGAAGACAGTGAAATCTGTAAGTCCCTTTCTAATCCTGTTCCCCATAGGGCAGCAAATCCCAACCACCAGGGACTTACCTGCCACCAGGGCCATTTTATAGTGCTGTCTTGCAGGTCCTGTGTCAAGGGCAAAAAATGAGTTATTGTCCTGAATGATCACTGGCAATGGAAAGGTCAACTCAGATTGTGTTAACTAGCTTCCTCTCAGTTGCCAAGGTGTAAGAATGAAGACATTGCCCACCGGATGTGCCCACACGTTGAGAGTAGATTTCTCATCTCAATTGTTGGTTAAGTAGTCCATTCATCCTTTCAGTTAGCCTGGCGACAGTGGGGCTGTAAGGCCATGGAAACACCCATATATATTGTTTTTATCAGTTCATTCCTGGACTTCATAGCTGATTAAGTGAATTCCTTGGTCACTATTGATGTCCGTGGAGGTCCTGCATGTCACACAGCTATTCTAGACCCCCAATAGTGGGTTTTTTTTGCATTGCTTGATGACTTGGGTAGACCTTTTGTAATGTCTTCCACCTGTTGTAATGCACTGTAGCCTACCTATACCTGCTGTCCCATCACACCAGTAAAAATTCTGAGGATGACAGTCAGGAGCATGGGGAGCAAACTAGAGGTGATAGAAGTGTGGAAAACTATGATGCAATCTTGAACTAATTCAGTGCCCGTTTGGATTAAACCTGTCTGCTCACCAGGAGGATAAAATAAACTCTTTGTGGAAGGACATAGCATCAAGAGCCTCTAATACTTGTAAAAAAAATGTCTGTCCATTGATAAAATATTACCAGGTATGACAAGAAAAAGAACCAAGAGAAAAACTGACAATAGAAACAGACCTGCAGATGATCCATTTTTCAGTGTTATTAGAAATGAACTTTAACATAGCTATAATTAATATGTTCAAGATAATAGGTGTTGAGGTGGAGAAATTCACTAGATACCTGGCATTTATTTGAAAAATAAAGGATTCCAATGTTGTAGAAAAAATTGAAGTCTCAATAGATGGGTTTATTAGCAGATTAGACATAGAAGGAAAGTTGATTAACAAATTGGAAGACTGATCACTAGAAAATATACAGGGTGAAGCCTAGAGATGTAAAAGGATAGAAAATAGAAAAGAGCATAAAGACAAATGGGATGTGGTGAGAAGACAGGAGAAATAGAAAATGAAAGAAAAAATATTTAAAGGGTTAACAGTTAACATTTTCCAAGGCTAATAAGAGATGTAGGCTACAAGAAACCTTATGAAACTCAAGAAGCATTTATGGACAAACAGAAAACCTCTCACCCAAGTTCAGAATATAAAGTTCCTGAATAAAACAAAGAAGAAATAGAAAAAGTAGTCAAAATTTATATATATATATATATATATATTTCTAAAGGTTATGTATGTAAATTAATATGTAATATAATTATATGAATTATGTATATTACTATATAATACTTTTATTATAGCATAGAAGTGAAGTGAAAGTCGTTCAGTCCTGTCCAACTCTTTGCTATTCCATGGCTATACAGTCCGTGAAATTCTCCAAGCCAGAACACTGAAGTGGGTAGCCGCTCCCTTCTCCAGGGTATCTTCCCAGCCCAGGGACTGAACCCAGGTCTCCCACACTGCAGGCGGATTCTTTACCAGTTGAGCCACCAGGGAAGCTCTGTTATAATTTGTCATAAAATAAATAGTTACATTGAAACTTCCAGGTTACTCCTCAATAGACGTGATGAAAGTCAGAACACAGTAGGAAAATATCTTTAACGTATTGAAAGAAAAGTGCCAACACATCATTTTTTAATTAGTAAAAATATTCTTCAAAATTGAAGGTTTCTGGACACATAGAAATTGGGTGAATTCATCACTAGGAGACCTATGCTAAAATAATGTTCAGATGGTAAATGCTCCTGGAAGGAAACATGTAAATATAGGAAAAAATGAAGAGCAAAATAATGGTTAAATAGGTGAATAAATACAAGTGAATATCAAACATACAAAACAGTCATGGGGGTTAAAAAATACATAGAATAACATATTGCTGTGATTTAGTTGCTAAATCATGTCCAACTCTTTGCGACCCCATGGCCTGTAGCTTGCCAGTCTCCTCTGTCCATGGGATTTCCCAGGCAAGAATACTGGAATGGGTTGCCATTTCCTTCTCCAGGAGATCTTTCCAACCTAGGGATTGGACCTACATCTCCTGCATTGGCAGGAGGATTCTTTACTGCTGAGCCACCAGGAGAGCCCAGAAAAACATAATTCAGTACCAGAGAAGTCAGAAGGAGTTAATGAAGTCTCTGTGTTATCTGCAAGGTCCTGAAAGTATTTACATTAAGTTTATTAAATCAAAGCTATACATTAGTAAAAGAATATGTAACAAAAGCAGCTTATAGAAAGGGAAGACATAGACTACAAATGTTTGATTTATTCAAAATAAGTCAAGAAATGAGAGGGAAGAGAAAATGAAGCAGATGAGACCAAGATAAAATAAGTAGATAGGAACCCAAGAATAAATAGACATAAAGCCAAGATTTTTAAATACTCCAACTTAAAAAAGAAAATTAATAAGACCCAACTGCATATCGCTTAGGCTTTAAGTATAAGGACTCAGAGAGTTTGAATGGGAATGATGGGGAAAGCTATACCATGCAAATCAGATAAAATTACAGCCTCAAAGGGGTTTAGAGACCATTTGTTCTCCAAGACTACTTGTTCTTCTGCCTTAGGAACCACAATACTGAGGTCCAGAGTGGTAGCAAGACCATCTGAGATGAGGATTCTGTGGGCTTCTGATGCTCAGTTCTGTCATTTTCAAAACCAACACCATAAAATGGAAATTGTACTTTTCATCATTTCTCATTGACTCCCAAGTCAGAATGCCGTGTTCCTCTGAGTAGAGCCCATTTGTGATGAGCTGTATTGGGGGAGAACAGAGCCCTAAGAGTATATTTCTGAAATGGTTTCCTCTGTGGAAGCTGTGAGAGTCTTTTGATTTGTGTAGTATGATTTGTAATCTTGGCTGCTCAGCTCCAAGGATGGATGTGTGGGGAGTGAGAGATCCTTTCCCATGCTTCTTTTTTGTGTGTTTTTCATCCCCTTTTCACTCTCTTCTCCATCAAAGATTTACAACTGGGGAAAAGATAAAAGAAAAACAAATGCAAACTGTAAGCCAAGAGAGTCTTCCTGACTGTATTTCAACTCTCTTAACAAATTGCCTGATCAAGTTCACCTGGCTCAGTCAACAAATCAGATGGGAAATTTTAACCCATTGCCCACCAGGATATATTGAGGATAGATGATATCTATTGGTTAAAATTAGTTATGAATTATTGTACGAAATGAAAATATCCTAATTAATTGTAGCAGGTGAGGCATTAATGTGATTATCCATTTAAAACAACCACAACAAAACTATCCATACCTTTTCTAAAGCCAAAAAGATAACAGCATAATGGAAGCCCCTGACTGAGTCTCTCTGCTTTTGACTTGTCTCGCTGCCCTCATCTGCATTCCCTGACAGACCTGACCGACAGCCTCAGGTTTGCCCCAGTTTCTGGGTTAATTGGAAGTAGCATAGAAAGCATATATAGCCTGAGGCTTTAGAATAGGTTATATGGTCAACCAGGCACACTAGCTGTCACAGCAGAGATAGCCCAAAATATATTTAAAGCCTCTGAGTTATAACATCCCATCCAACCAAGACTATAGATTTAGGCACTTCATCTGTTTAGGCTTCTATAACAAAATACCACAGACTGGGTGGATTATAAACAATAGAAATTTATTTCTTATGGCTCTGGAACCTCGGAAGTCCGAGATCAAGGCACTGGCAGATTCAGTGTCTGATGAGGAACTGCTTCCTGGGTCACAAATGGTCATCTTTGTACTGTGTCCTCACATGGCAGAGAGATCTCTGGGGTCACCTTCATAAGAGCACTAATCCTACCCATGAGGGTTCCACCCTCATGACCTAATCAATTCCCAAAGACCCACCTCTAGAATTTAACATATGAATTTGGCTGGGGTGGGGAGGAGGGGGTAGGGGAGATGCAAATCTTCAGTCTAGAGCTGGCAGCTACTCCTTTCCATAGAGTTTCCTGTTAATATAGTAGCTAACATTTATTAAACACTATGTACCTAATACCTTAAATCCATTTCTTCATTTAATCTTCATAAAACTACATAGGTACTGTTTTTACTATCACTTTGCAGATGAGAATACTAATTTTTTAAAGGTTTAAGCAGTATATAAGCCAATCTCTTAATAAGTGGCAGACATGGAATTTGAATTGGGCAATGTGGCTTCAGCACTCACATGGTTAAATTTGCACTGCCTAGCAACACATCTGCCTGTGGGACCAGAACTGGCTTGGATCTTATCTGTCTGTATCTCTGATTGCTAACTGAGCTCTTCTTTCTTAGAATCCCAACCTGAGATAGGAGTCTTTCTACATTCACTACAATATCAAGAATCATGAAAAAAATTCTACCTTAACTGGTTACAACAACCAGCCTGAAATTTTCAACTCTGGACTTGCTCGAATTGTCTAACTGCTTCTAAGCCTCCTTTGACATTGTGTTTCAAACTGTACAACTGCTTGTTTGAGTACTAGTTGACAAAGCTCAGTGTGTTAGTAAGGGTTCTCCAGAGAAAAGGAACCCATAAGAGACTATCTATCTATGTATTTATCCATCTATCTGTCTATATATCTATTTATCTATCATCTATTATCTCTCCATCTATTTGCATGTGTACTAAGTCGCTTCAGTTGTGACAGACTGTTTGTGACCTCATGGACTATAGCCCACCAGGCTCCTCTGTGCATGGGATTCTCCAGACAAGAATACTGGAGTGGGTTGCCATTTCCTCCTCCAGGGAATCTTCCTTACCTAGGGATCAAACCATGTTTCTTTTGTCTCCTGCATTGGCAGGCAGAAGCTTTACCACTAGCACCTCCTAGGAAGCCTCCATCTATTTATGTATCATCTATCTATTGATCATGTATCTAGATATAATGAGTTTTTTGTGATAAATTGATTCGTGTGATTATGGGGACCAAGAAGTACCATGATGCCAAGCTGGAGACCGAGGAAAGCTGGTAGTATAAACTGCAGTTGAGCTTGAAGATCTGAGAATCAGGAAGTGTCAACAGTTTATGTCCCTGTCCAAAGGCAGGAGATGAACAATGTCTCAGATCAGTCAGGCAGAAAAGGAGAGTTAAACTTTCCTGTGCTCTTTTGCTCTATTTAGTCCCTCAGTGGGTTGGATGATGCCCATACAAGTTGGAAAGAGCAGTTTTCTTTACTTAGTCTAGTGATTCAAATGCTTTTTCCTGAAACTCTCTCACAGACACACCCAGAAATAATATTTAACCATAGATGTGGTCCTCTTTTTTAGATCCTGGAGTTTTTGTGAACCTCAGTAGAAACTTTGGTTCTCCCGGTCCTGGCATGCCTTGCTCCTACTATCACAGTACGTGGATGCATGTTTAACTGGAGTACATAATCATTTCCCAGTAAATGCCTAATAAGGCGCTCCCAAGAGGATCAGCCTGTCAGACCCATATTTCAGACCGCTCTATGCTGCCAGGTAGAATTATGAACTGTTGCTGTTTTCTGGTTTTCGGTTAGTTATCTCTTGCCACTCTAAATCACTTAAATGATCTGCAGATTTCTTTTTTTTTCCTTGATGATGTATTTCTCCCTTTCTTTAATTATTATTATTTTGAAATAAAACTCCTTAGACTTAGCAGGGAAGGCTTAAAATGAAAACCCCACAAAACAGCATGAATGAGAAGCATAGATTTCTGTCAGTGACCCTTCTGTCACTCCCTGTGCATTAAGCAACTGTGCTTAATAACTTTGGGCTAATGTTCAAAAGGGACAATGGATGCCTTGAAAGTGACACTGTGAATATTGAAGTCCAAAGGGTAAAGAGAATGTGATATCCCTCTCATGGCTGATGAGGAAGCAGCCTCATAAAAGGGAAATGAGGGTGTTAGTCTAGATGATCACCAGGGTCCCTCACAGTTGTAAAACTCTAAATGGTCAGTGGGGACAGCCCAAATACAATGGGTTAAAGAGTGAAAGTAATCATTAAGAACCATACTTGGCCCTGATAATTTATCTACCTCTTATTGATCGAAATGAATATATTGCCGTTAATATCCCAGAAATAATTTTCAGAGGGTCCCTTGAAACTCTTTTATAGATTTCACTACTAAGGAAAGACTATGGGTTATTTTCTGGCCAGTTACCCATAAAGTGAAAGTGAAGTCGCTCAGTCGTGTCCGACTCTTTGTGACCCCGTGGACTGTAGCCCACCAGGCTTCTCCGTCCATGAGATTCTCTAGGCAAGAATACTGGAGTGGGTTGCCATTTCCTTCTCCAGGGGCTCTTCCCCACTCAGGGATCAAACCCAGGTCTCCCGCATTGCAGGCAGACACTTTAGCCTCTGAGCCACCAGGGAAGCCCCAGCTACCCATAAAAGTGAGAGTTAATATCAGTTGAGACTCTTGGTTGTAAACCTTAGAAACTAATGCTCGCTACTTAGTGAAAGAGAATTTATTGGAAGGAGAAGTAAGTTCACAGGATCAATGAGGGGCTGGAGGACCTGAGTTAGGAAATGGATCTGAATGAAGGGACTCTTGGGGCTGGAGACGGGCTTATCCCCAGGCTACATCTGTGCTCTGATGAGCATAACCTCTCAGAGCAGGCATCTGAAGGGCACCTTGGTCACATGACTGTCTCCTAGCTGTACCAGGGTGGGGGCCTGAAAGGGAATGATATGACCTTCTAGGCTTCTGTAGTTGGGGGGTAGGTGAGAACTGCCCTCCCATTAAACTGACATCCAAAAGGAAGTTAGGAAAGAATATGACTGAATACCAGACAGCTAATAAAGAGTTAGTGTCTGCTGTAATAACTATACATTATAATAGTGTGTACAACTTGAGTATGTCAATCTGTGGTGTATATATAGTGTATTTAAAATAATATGAGATTTAAGGTCAGACAGACTTAGTCAAAAGGCTGACCCTGCCACTTTCCAGCTTTGTGACCTGGCAGATGCTCTTTTAGTTTTCAGATTCTCAGAGAATCTCAAGATTCTCTCCTACAGTTGTTTTCAGACTAAGGGCCTAATCCATACAAACCCTGGCACACAGTAGGATTTATTATTATATTTTTCTTAAAGGAAGATATGTTCCTCATTTTGAATCTTAAATGGTCAATAATCTAGCAAGACTTTTCTAAAAGCCTTTGACAAAGAGTCTTTGAAATGAGAAAATGACGTAAAACATAGCAATTAGTAACCTGCAGCTTGAGCCCTATTCTGCAAACAGGCAACTTGTAGCAGGATCTGGGAGGAAGGACCCTTTTCTCAGCACTTGTTCTAAATGAGGATGCATCCTTTGCCTCAATAATTGGATGTCTCTCCCTTAGACTGAGAAATTAGATTGCACCCCCTCCCACCTCCACCATACTTTACTTTTTCATTTAGGATGCTGACATGTCCCTGAATTTTACAAGTGCGTTTGCTTAGAATTAATACCATCATCATAAAGGACCAGCTTCTTAATTTCTTTTCATGCTAAGTTAGCAAGAGAGATCAAAGTCCTTTCTTCTTATGACTGAACTGCTCAAGCATCTAAAAATGCCTTTAGGACTTCAGAGAGAAGCCTCCACAACACATGACACGCACATTCTTTTTATAGACTTACAGGTCTGTGAGGTTTTGTGCATGTGTGTGTGCCACCTAATACAGCTAGCTACTGCCTAGTATGGCAAATGAAACAAAGAGTACTGCTTTCATGAGCCACATTTTCTGAACTAAAAATGTTCTGATCACTATGTAGTAGTTGTTTTTGTTTTCCCCCCATCAGAAAGTTTGACCTACATTTTTTTTTTTAATTTTAGGGTCTTTTAAAAATTATTCAGCATTAACTTCAGTTAAGCAAGAATGAAATTGACAATTCAAAACTGGATTTTAGGATATAGATGAAAGCTTCTCATGTATACTGGTGAGCTGAGTCAATTTCATTCAATTCTCAAAGATTTGTCATCCTCCAAAATTAACCATGTAAAACAGCCAAATATTAAAACAAAATCTCTGACTTTAAGTTACTGGTGTCAGAAATGTTAAATAGGGAAAGAATAACTTCACAGATACTTTCCCTACAAAAATAACCCAAAGGTTTGATAGTGAGCACATTGTTTACAATGGAGAAAAATTGAAAGCAACCAAAAAGTCCAGGTTTAGGGATTAAATAGATAAAATGGGGACTGTTTTTTATAATAGAAAGTCTTATCATGGAAAATAAAATGAGAAAAATTACTTAATGTGACACTAAAAGATGCTTGTTAACTACTGATAAAGTTCAAAGCAGTACATTTAGTAGGATCTCATTTCTGTAAATACACACAGATACAGACAGGATGACACAGCAAGTGCAGAGTTATTTCTTTCTAGATGATGAATTTATAATTGGTTTTTATTTTCTTTGTTTTGTACATATATATTTTCTAAATGTAGTAAAAAAATTTCTTTAAATAGTAAGTTATTTTACATAGTAATGGGCTTCCCTGATGGCTCAGCAGGTAAAGACTGCCTGCCATGCAGGAGACACAGGAGACTTGGGTTTGATCCTTGGGTCAATAAGAGACCCTGGAGGAGGAAATGGCAATCCACTCCAGTATTCTTGTCTGAAAAATCCCACGGACGGAGGAGCCTGTCGGGCTACAGTCCAAAGAGTCAGACATGACTGAGCAACTAAGCACTCAAGATAAGATGGATATTACTCTGTTTTCAGAGTTAGTTTCAATTATCAAATCTATATCAAGTATTGGAATTTCAAAGTCATAGAGCAAATGGGTGAATATGATGCTTACAGATCTTGAAGGTGTTCTCTCCCACCACTAAAAATTCTTTAACGTCATCTCTAATAGATTAAGGAGAAGGAAACGGCAACCCACTCTAGTATTCTTGCCTAGAGAATCCTGTGGACAGAGGAGCCTGGTGGGCTGCCGTCTATGGGGTCACACAGAGTCAGACATTACTGAAGTCACTTAGTAGCAGCAGCAGCAGCTAATAGATTAAAATCTGGCTAGATGGTGCTGACGCACTTGTAGATATTTTCTTTTCTGAATTTAGTTTCAGTTACATCCTTAATTAAAGTGCCTAATTAATGCTCAAGTATTTGAGCATCCCCACTGCTATTAGTAGTCAGCAGCCCCAAACAGGGGTTATTGGATGATAAATAGATTTCCAATATACTCCCAGTATATATAAAAGTAACTGAATTTTCCCCAATCTCCGAAGTGCTAGCTAGTATTTATTCTAGTTTTGGGGAAAAATACATAATTCCTGCATTGGTGATTTGTTTTTAGCAAAAGACACATTGAATCTTCACCCTCAAATGGAGACTATCCTTCGGCATTCTGATGTGCTGGTGAAGTGAATGGCTCTGGAGTCAGAATGCGTGAGTCTGAACTTTAGTTCCTCCACCTACTAACAAGTTATGGGCTTTGGCCAAGTTATTAACTTCTTTACAGTTCAATTTCTTCATCTATAAGAGAGGAAAATATTGGTGTTTTCTCTATGGGGTTGTTGTGGAGATTGAATTAACACACATAAAACTTAAAATAATGGCACATAGTGAGTGCTTTATAAAAGCAAAGACATACTGTCCGTTCTCTGCCCGCCCTCCCTACCCTGTCATAAAGCCATCCTCACACTTCTCTGGGCCCCAGGAGCTGACTTCCATGCTGCTGCTAAGCATGCATGTTAAGTCACTTCAGTCGTGTCCAACTCTTGCGACAGTATGCACTATAGCCCGCCAGGAGTGAGTTGCCATGCCCTCCTCCAGGGGATCTTCCTGAACCAGGGATCAAACCCACGTCTCTCACGTCTCCTGTAATGGCGGGCGGGTTCTCTACCACTAGCGCCACCTGGGGAGCCCACTGACCTCCATAGACCGCCTCAAACTCTCTCAGCTCTGGCTTTCAGCTGGGCATAAGGAGACAGAGGATTCAGGATTTATTCCTCCCTGACTTCACCCCTGGCTCCTGGCGGTGGCCGCGTTAGGGTTTCAGCTCCTGATAGCAGCCCCTCCTCTAGAACACCAATTTTTATTAGATCTCTCTACAGTGTTTCCTTCTCCTCCGACTTACCGGGTAGTAACAGCTTCCAACAACTGCTAATTCCTGGATGCTTCGCCATGTTTTGTTGCTTCCCTTAGGGCTGCTCACACCTCTGTAAATAGTCTCTTCTTTGAACACTACTTAGTTTATCCATTTTGAACGAGCCCAGACCAGAAACAAATGACCACTTTTAATAAATGGATCCTTCTGCTCATAATAGTAATGCAGTCAGAAGAGATTGTCAAGCACAAAGGTAATCATTTTATTTGGTATGCAAGGCACCAGACAACTTTCAGATTCTTCTGAATTATGAATGTCTCAGGTTTGCTAAACCATCTGAAAATCACACAGGTGAGATCTGAAGGATGGAATTTTTAGTTGCTATTTTATTTATGCACTAGGATATCTGCTGCTTAGCAATCACACCAGGCTTTGGATTCATTTGAGATTCTTATCTGCTGATACACTTTCTTTATCTAAAGAGTACAAGATGAAGACCTGATTTATGATTTCTATTAAATTTATACCAGGCTCTATCATTGGATCAATTAACTATTCATTCATTCATTTATTCATCACATATAAATTGAGAGCCTTCTCTGGGCCAGAAGAACATTGTGCTGGAGGAAAGCATTATAAGCAGAAAGAAAACAGAGGCGGTCCCAGTCTCATGGAATTTCTAATTTGGGCAAGGAAATGTTAATTCTGTAATTGTACTTGTGCAAAAAAACAAAAGTAAAATTGTATCCATGGCAAATGCTATGACAGGAGGTGCATGATGCCACAAGAGTCTTTGATAGAGAATATGACCTCGTCAGGAGATCAGGGAAAGTTTTCCTAAGATAGTGATACAAGCTGAGACCTGAAGAATTAGAAAAAGTTGATAAGAGAATTTCAGAAAGAGGAAATAGCATGTGCCAACACGTCCTGTGGTGTGTGAGTGGGCAGGAGTCACAATGACACTGGCCAGGAGAGAAGGCAGTGTGACCAAAGCACAGAGAAGTAGGGAAAAGGGGGCATATATGATGAGGCTGGGAGGAAGCTGAAGGTTGTACAAGACAGGGCCTTCGAGGTCATGTTCAGTAGTTTGTTTTATCCCTAAGGCATCAGGAGACCATTAGAGGATTTTTAAGCAGGGAATGTGATTGGCCTTGAGTTGTTCAAAGATCATTTTGTGCTTCTAAACTCCAGGATTCTAGAGCAAAAAAAAAAAAAAGAGAAGTGTTGAAATAAGAATAGAGAATATTCACTTCTTTCTTTGAAGGTGATTAGATTGGAACTGAATTAATTTATCCTAATCAAAAAGATTCTTCTCAAGGCCTAATCTGTGACAGGTAATTTCAAGATGTGATCATTATTTGTGTCTGTTTCTAATCAATCCATGGTACTACATTTCAGCAAATCAACACTGCTACATATTTTTGTAACTTTCCAGTAATTTTCATGTCACAGCTGTCACTGGGCTCCCTGCTGGACCCAACTACACATAACTAATTAATCAATCAATCAAGAGGGAGAGAAAGTCATGCCTAATGCTGCAACAAGAGCTTGCTAAACCTATGACTAGTTCTAGATGGAATGAAAGAGGAGGTCTCCTTACTGGGAGGCAGAGAGTTTGCAGATTTAAAGATAATTCCTAAGACTAATGGTCTTTGTAATTTGGAGTGTGTGCACTGCTGTTACTTGGCTGTTTACTCCACATTATTGAGGGAAACAAATCTATGATTGGAACTCCCACTGCTTCCACTCGTCAGTGCAGAAGGAGGTGGGAGGCAGAGAGAGAGAACTGCAGGTAGAGAGAATAATTCCTAGGTCTGGAGTCAGGAGAGCTGGCTCCCAGCTCTAATCCACTATTTGCAACCTTGGGCAAGCCATTTAACCTCATACGACCTCCTTCATCTGTGAAAATTAGATCTGTTGAAAGTAAAAGAGAGATGCATTAAGGATAGCCCATCAGTAATTCAGGCACAGATTTAGGATGTGTCGGGTTTGCATTTCCCTGGACCTCGAGATCCAAAAAGTTGACTCCATATACCTGTAGCAGCTGACCATATATTTATTAAAACTGACTGCTTTATCATTTTAGTAACCTGGAAGAATGACAAAGAAGGTTTATCCTGATGCGCTATTAGTCAGGTTAGGCCTGATTCTTCTGCTACCAAAGCCAAATCCTAAACCTCAGTGATGCTATCCAATGCAGGTGTGTCTTGTTAATGTAAAATCTTGTGCACATGAGACAGTCATCCCCTATCTTTAAGTTATGTTTCCTGGAACACATGACCTCCAAGTTTGCCACAGTAAAGGAAGGGTAGGTGAGGGGTCACATTCGCTTTGATTGCTTCAGCTAGTTAAAATTAAGTGAAGTGGAACATATTACTTCTACTTACTTGTCCATTGGGTAAAACTAGCCATATGGCTCCATCTTCTCAAGAGAAGCTAAGAAAGGTAGAATACGTGGAATATAAGTGAGCACTGTCACTGGCCAATTGTGGTCAATTTGTTGGGAAATACCTGAGTACTTGTTGGGAAGGGTTCTGAGATCTGGTTCAAACTCATCAGGACAAAATGGCATGCATATGCATAAGAAGGCTTGGTATATTGTGTGGCAACACATTGCTCCTCTAGCCAGAATATCCTTTTCTCTTTTCCTTGTATCTGAGAAATGAAATTAATCAGGAAAAAGTTGTTTGATTGCTACTGAGTTATGCGAAAGGAAATTAGAAAGTCTTCAGAATATTGCAACCAGGCTATGAAAAAAACTAGTAAATGAGTTGTATGAGATTTTTAATTTGGCCTCAATAGGCACTCACAAGTAGACCATGGGATTTCTGGGGAATCTAATAGCTGTTTAGATTGTACATGCTAATAAAAATATGAAGTTTCTGGCTACTATTTATATGGAGCTGAGAGTGTCCATAACTCAAGCAAATAATGAAGAGGAGAGGAAACAGCTTCTTGCTTGACCAGTCTCCCAGTCCTGTTCACTAACTCCTTGGCTGCTGCCCACCTCCCCACCCCACTTACTGAGCTTTTGGGGCTTGATTCATTGTAGGCCCAGATCTACAGCACCAATTACATTTCCTGTAAAGAGCTTGCTTGCCAGTATCAGATCCTCCAAGATAGTATGTCCCATTGTTTCTTTCATCTGATGTTACCCTGGAGAGAGAAGATACATTAAAAAAATAATAATTTATTTATTTTAATTGGAGGCTAATTACTTTACAATACTGTGGTGGTTTTTGCCATACATAGACATGAGTCAGCCACGGGTGCACATGTGTCCCCCATCTGGAACCCCATTCCCAGCTCCCTCCCAACCCCAAACCTCTGGGTTATCCTAGGGCACTGGTTTGAGTGCCCTGCTTCATGCATCGAACTTGCACAGGTCATCTATTTTACATATGGTAACATACATGTTTCAATGCTATTCTCTCAAATCATCCCACCCTCGCCTTTTCCCACAGAGTCCAAATGTCTGTTCTTTACATCTGTGGAGAAGACACCGTCTAACTCTGGCGCTGGGGTATGTCCATGGGTATCAGTTTTCTCCATTGTAAAATGGTGCCTCAGTGCCTCATCTCCCCAGATTTTCAGTATGCATTTCCCGGGTGACAGGTATTTTAATGTACAGAACAGGGCACATGGCATGTGATTTTACAAAAACAAAGATAAACCAAAAAAGAGGAGAAGGGGAAGATGAGAGGGAAAGTTCTGGGTTAGTAATAATTCTCACCCTTTGTACTTGTTTAAAATTTGTGACCAAGCCCTGTACTAAGCACTTTCCAAGTCTGAGCATACCTATCCTATGAAGCTATGACAGTTGCATAGAGACTGACGAAGCCTAAGTGAGGTGATGACACCAGGATTTGAACCCAGGAGGGTCTGACACCAGAGCCCATACTGTTTCTTAACCACTCAGCAATATCCCGCCGAAGCGCTGAAAGAGGATGACAGAAGAAATCGCAGCAAAAGCAAGTAAAGATTAAGATGGATGAGGGTCGGGGGCACCCAGAGGTGGGTAAACACTGGAAAAGAAAAAGGAAGGACGTTCCCTATGTCCAAGGGGGTGGAATAAATTGAAAAACCCTCTCAGCTAGGAGGTGTTTGAATGGCAGATTTCTCCTCCAATCTAAAGGGCAATGGGATGATGGATTTGAGAATCTCTGAAAATGTGCACCATGAGATGGGAAATAATCAGATGGCATTAGAGCTTTGGAGAACAGAGCAGAAGCCCTTGTTGCTGGGGTGAGCAGCACAGTGTCTGTGTGTGGGCGAGGGGTGGAGCGGGGTGGGGACAGGCACCACAGCCAGTAGCCACTGAAAAGATTGTGTGACAAGCAAAGCACTGACCAGAGACAGAGAGGAGAAAAGAAGGCCCAGCTGAGGAGCTCTCTAATCTCTTCCCTTAGGATGTCCATGAACACATTTTTGACCTAAAAATTTCAGTCCTTGTCTCCACACATTCCTCCCACAAACAGCTCCTGGGGACTGAAGAACCGGTCCCTGGCACTCAGCATCATTTGACCGAAGCCCCATTCTGAATGCTGAGATTTCTACATCCTTTCAGAAGAATTAACCATGCTTTTAATTGCTTCAGACAATGATAGAAAGATGCAGACAGCTTATCAGAAAGGAAAGCTCCTTCTTGAAATCGCAAGGAATTTTCTTTTTTCCCCCTTCAAGTTCCTTATCTCAAGAGGAAGGAAAAAGCTGGATGAAGTGAGTTGAAAACGAACAGGAAGAGCCGTTCTTCTATAACATGGAGGTTTGTGACAGTGTTTCCAGCCAATGAAAAATGTTTCATGTACGCCAGGTTTCTGTGATGCTAAGCCCAAGTGGCTGCAAATTAATTGAAAAATATCCTGGATAACCTGAGTTACAGCGGGCGCACAGGTCTCTTCGGAACAAAGGCGGGGAGAGAGCTTTTGTTTGGTTGCTGGTGCAGGTGACCTTGTAGAAAGCACACTATAAATTGCTGTAATTGTGGGATGATAAGCCTGGTTGATAGATTTCTGTCACTCTCTCTCCATAAAAAATGGGCTCACCTTCCTAAAGTCTGCAGAGGCTTATACATCAAAAAGCACATCGTTGCTCCTGCATCAAGACAGGTTTCTCTGCACATTTACAAACATCCAGGAAAGCTGTCCACATTTCACCCATCCGCCAGGACTCACCTTCTTTCAGGATCATTTTTGTATTTGTGTATATGTGTGTGTGTGTGTGTGTGAAATTTTTGTACTGTTTCCATTTTCATTCTAGACATGTACCTGGCTTTGGACAGTGATGCCTGGAAACAGTGAAAGTGGGACAATAACCCTAACATGGTGCTTATTTCGCCATCTTTGTTTTTCAGATAAGAAGGGCACTGAACAGGAAGAGACAAGGGGGATACTAATCCTAGATCACATGATAAGAATGAGCCAGGAGGACCGAAAGAGACCTGCCCATAATATCTGCTGCTCCAACATCAAGCAGTGAGTCAGGGCAGAGGCAACCACAGACCCTGCTGTCAGTAGAAATACTATGTCAATAGAAACCATAGCACATATTCTACATTCTCTTCAGAACATTTGGCTTTTTTTTTTCTACTCAATAGAGAGCATGCTGCAAGGGTAGCAATCCTTCTGCTATCCTGCAGCTAGTGAGAAGGAAACTCAATAACATGGAAGCTCTTCTGCCTGAAAACCAAGGGTTCTGATTTGGGGAGGGCACTGACATAGAATTCCTAGGAAATGAGTATGAAGTGTAATGTAGAAGTGAAGTGTATTAATCAGCCAAACCACTGTTGGAGTGAATCTCAGCTTAGCTGTGTCACCTGAAGTCTGTTATTTGACTTTAAGCCTCAGTTTCCCTGGGTGCCAAATGGAAACACTTAATTGACAAGGTTAAAATGAGGATTACAAACAATATAGAAAATCCCAGTGCACAGTAAGCTCCAAGCAATGATGATTTCCCTTCACAAAGGAGTATACAGATGTGTTCCTAGCAGGACTTACTACATTACCTGAGGAAAATGGCATAGAAGAGTAGGAAAAGCATTGTCTCAAACAAAAGAAAAAAGAGAGAGAAAGAGAGAGAGGCACTACTCTGGAGTCAAATGGCTCCAAAAAGGCTCCACACTAGCCGTGTGGCCTCCACAAAGTGGCTTAAGCATCTGTAGGAGGGAGATAGTATCTTCTTCATAGAAACATTGTAAAGAATCTATGTTGTTTATAAAAATAAATAAATACATTAGTATAACTCTTGGCACAATATAAGCACACAATATACATTTTCTCCTGTCCCACCTGAAGCACAATAATGATAAAGAAGCCTATAAAAAGTATAGTATTCCTGCCTCCCAATATTTATACTCTAAATTACATCTATAATGCTTTCTATAGTCTTAAGCTGCAGTTTACTTTGTGCATTTTATTAGGGTTCTCCAGAGAAACAAAATAAATCTGGCGTATATACAGAGAGAAAGAAATTTATTTCAAGTAATTGGCTGATGCAATTACGGAGGCCAGTAAGTCCAAAATCTATGAAGTGGGCCGATGGGCTGAGGACCTAGGAACAAAGAACCATTGTAGCTGTTGAAGTACAAAGACCATCAAGCTGGAGCCCCAGGAAGGGCTGATGTTGCAGTTTCAGGTCTGAAGGCAGTCTGCTGCAGCATTCTCTTTTGTGCATGTAAGGTCAGTCTTTTGTTCTATTTGGATCTTCAACTAATTAACTGAGGCCCACCTGCATTGGAAAGTGCAATCTATTGTATTCAAATTTTATTTATTCAAAATCATTTATTTATTCAAATTATAATAAATAAACAATAAAATTAAAATTAATTTAAAAATAAAATGATGAAAATAATAAATGCAAAATAAATTTATTTATCCATTGATTTAAATGTAAATTTCGTCTGCCCCCTACCATACACACAGAAACCCTCACAGAAACATCCAGAATAACGTTTCAACAAATATCTAGTTTTGATCCCATGACCCAGCCAAGTTAACACATAGAATGAACTACGACATGTATCTTAAGTAATTTCCGTGGGACTGATGTTTGAAAACAAACAAAAGTAACTTACTTGTAACCATTTTTGAGAGATTAGAAATGGAAAATCTTGGTGAAGAAATTCCCTTCTTCAATTAACTCTGGATCCTTGAGGGTGGAGCTGGGAATGGGATGCAAGATAGTGACAGGAATTCAAGCTTTCAGCGTTTGTTCCTCCTCATGAGAGTTTCTGCCCCTTTTGGATCAAAGATGAATGTCTCTATCACTAAAGCAGAGTGTCCATCACTGGCTCCTCGAAGAGAGTTCACATTTGTTACTGCCCTTCCAACATGATTCTCAAAACAAATAGTAAGTGGGATTTAATGTTATCTGATTCTAGCTTGAAGATAAAGGGGAATTCTAATCTTCCTGTGGCATGGCATATTCTTCTAAACATGAAAAGTGATACATGTGACACTTTCTGGTATACTTCCCATGCTGTCTACTGCTTTTCACAGGTACCAATTGCTTTGGGACTGGCTATAAAATAGCTAGGTGAGTTGTTTCTAAAGGTTGTATATAGAAACACCTTTCTAAATGCTCTGCTTAATTTTTTTCCCACATTGTAATTCATTGTTGGCCTTTTCTACAGTGAATTGTTGGAATTAACCAATAAATCAGCAAGGAAAGACATGCCAATTTCCTTCCCCGTTGATAAATTACAGGGTGGGCATGGCATAGTGTATTTTATCGTGTATGTGTGTGTGTGTGTGTGCACTTGTGTATGTGTGCTATTGTCCCCATCTAAATTTACTTTTTTAAGAGATATTGAAATCCTGGAGCTTCTAAATTACTTGCCAATTTTAATGGGTCACATAAACATAATATTTATAAAAATACACTTTATCATATGACAATTAGAAAATAATATTATCCCAGATTGGCTCATGTGCATTTACTATAGAAGGATTTGTTTTTCATTCTATATTCAATTTGTGTTTGTTCATCAGGATTTTTCCACCTCCCAGTTTTCTGTTTTCTTAGTAATTAATTTGTTAACTATATAAAGAGCATTTATAGTTTAGTTTATAAACTATGAACTAATGGGAAATTAATAGTTTCCCACTAATCTATATATCAGTAACTCCTATAAATAATGCTGTAATAGTCTTTATTTAACAAAATATTCTGTTCAGTTCAGTTCAGTCCAGTGACTCAGTGGTGTCAACTGCAGCCCACCAGGTTTCCCTGTCCATCACCAATTCCCACAGCTTGCTCAAATTCATGTTCATCGAGTTGGTGATACCATCCAACCATCTCATCCTCTGTCTATTCCTCCCACCTTCAATCTTTCCCAGCATCAGGGTCTTTTCAAATGAGTCAGCTCTTCACATCAGGTGACCAAAGTGTTGGAGTTTCAGCTTCAGCATCAGTCCTTCCAATGAATATTTAGGACTGATTTCCTTTAGGATAGACTGGTTGGATCTCCTTGCAGTCCAAGGGACTCTCAAGAGTCTTCTCCAACACCACAGTTCAAAAGCATCAATTCTTTGGTGCTCAGCTTTCTTTATGGTCCAACTCTCACATCCATACATGACTACTAGAAAAACCATAGCTTTGACTAGATGGACCTTTGTCAGCAAAGAAATGTCTCTGCTTTTTAATAGGCTGTCTAGGTTGGTCATAGCGTTTCTTCCAAGGAGCAAGCCTCTTTGAATTTCATGGCTGCAGTCACCATCTGAAGTGATTTTGAAACCCCCCAAAATAAAGTTTGTCACTGTTTCCACTGTTTCCCCATCTATTTGCCATGAAGTGATGGGACCGGATGCCATGATCTTGGTTTTCTGAATGTTGAGTTTTAGGCCAACTTTTTCACTCTCCTATTTCACTTTCTTCCAGAGGCTCTTTAGTTCTTCTTCACTTTCTGCCATAAGGGTGGTGTCATCTGCATATCTGAGGTTATTAATATTTCTCCCAGCAATCTTGATTCTTCACATCAGGTGGCCAAAGTATTGGAGCTTCAGTTTCAGCATCAGTCCTTCTAATGAATATTCAGGACTGATTTCCTTTAAGACTGACTGGTTGGATCTCCTTGCAGTCCATAGCTTTGACTAGCATTCCTATTGATATTCCTATTGATATTTCTCCTTGCAATCTTGATTCCAGCTTGTGCTTCATCCAGCCCACTATTTCACATGATGTACTCTGCATATAAATAAGCAGGGTGGCAATATACAGCCTTGTCATACTCCTTCCTCAATTTGGAACCAGTCTGTTGTTCCATGTCCTTTCTAACTGTTGCTTCTTCACCTGCATTAATGTGGTAAAATAGAAGTCCCTTTAAGGTGGGGAATACTTAATTATCTACTCGTGAAATATAAGAAATGGGCTTTTTGCCCAATGAGCTGAGTATTAAGGCACTCTGACAAATATAAAATGATTATGCCAGTCAATTAGTAAATATACAGGTGGCTTAGCAGCCTCTTGGGAAGTCTCCATAGCATCCATGTGTACAACATCTTTCCTTCAATTCAATTCAGCAGTGTAGGCAGAAGGGCAGTTCAAGATCCTCCAGGACAATCTACGTAAATGTTACTGAACCAAACTTGATTCCACTTGCCTGTGGGAAATAAAGTCAGGCTGATGACCCACGTTGTGATGAAGGAAAGTTCAGCATTTATTGCAGGGCACCATAATAATGTTTGACCAAGGAATCCAGGTTGCTAGTGCTTAAAAGACCAAAACTCCCTGAAGGCTTTCAGGCAAAGGTTTTTAAATATAAGGTAAGGGGAGAGGATTGTGAGGGTATGTGTTCAGCTCACAAACATTCTTCTCATTGGTTGGTGGTGAGGTAATCAGGAGTCAACATCATCAACCTTCTGTTTCCAACTGTTCTGGGATCTATGTGCTTGTGGGCAGCATGCAGTTAACTTTTTCCATTTAGCAAGGGTTTCAGTATCTGCAAAACAGCTCATAGGACATGGATCAAAATATTATCTATAGCCTTTGAGGAGGAACTGAATGTCCTTGAAGTTGTTTAATGGCTAAATTATTACTATTTTGTCTTGCTTGACTGTTTTCCTTTTTTAAAATGAATCTTCTCACTTCTCTGATTGCATTTATTCATTGACTAAAGTTTTTGTACAGACAAAAGGTAGGCAGAGGACTTGGGGTGAGGGATGCTATTCTGGGAAAGCCCCAGAGGGTCCTGCTTGGTTACATTAAGAGACTACATCTACATGGTCCGGCCTATAGCTATAAGGCAGAACTCCTTGCTTAACTTCTTCTGTGTACATACGTCCAGTTCTTTATTGATCTAATAAGGACACCGATATTTCAAAAGGGTTTTGTGAGAATTGACTGCAAAATGATTTACGCAATGGTTAGCCCAGAAAAGGCCTTCAATAGATGTGTATTCTTTGTTTTGAAAAGAATGAAATGATAAAGGCCTTTGAGAGAGCCTTGCAAAACACTTAAAACTAAAAGAGGAGAAAAAGGAAAACTAGTCAACAGAAATGAAGAGCACCAGGAAAGGGCAGTTAGTGGTCAGGACAAATAAGGTCATGCAAGCTGAAGGAAGTTAAGGTTCATGAAAGTTTTATGATGCAGTCTCTGAGAGCAAATAGAGTCCAGGACAAGATAATCTAAAATGTTCTTTTCTAAAAGTGTTTTTAAAATATTCTGCCCTGTGCTCTGTGGGAACAGAGCTCATTTGGGAACAACATGTTAATACCAGAGACATGTCTTTTAAATAATTCAGTCTCCTGACAAGGAGTAAATTATATGAGATGAGGAAGACCTGGCTTAAGAGAAAATCACACTGGAACAAGAACTCTGGAAGTTTAACTGAATGAAAACTCCACACGAAGCACCAGTGTAATATACCTGCCAAAACAAAGAAATGAAAGAAATCCCAGAAAAATGCAGCGTGAATCAACCGAGAAAAGGTACCATTAACAAGGGTGATGAACTAATAGGTTAAATCTGAATTGTCCTGGCCCTCTAGGGGTTAAACTCTTTAGGAAGGACTTGACCAAATAGTGTGTTCAGATAAAAGCCACCAAAATAATGAGAGTGTCAGAGAAGTATATTAACTGAGAATTTCAGGAAACAGAAGCTGTTTCTTTAACCTGGGTATCAACAAAAGTCCTAGCAGATTAGATGGCTGAAGGACTTTAATGAAGCGGCTGCATACAGAGGTATGGACAGGGTTAGGGGATTTATGGAAGAGGGACTGTTGGATAGGAGCTGTAGCCACAGAAGGCTATAAACACTACCCAAAATGTAGGTCAGGAGGGTACAGGAAAGAAATCACTAACTTCTCTGTCCTTTCGACCTCCAAGTTCCTCTTGGTGCTTCCCATTGACCAACTCAAATGGGAATCAACTGGTAAGGAAACCCTGTATCGAATTCCGTAGAGTTCAGTGTCCCAGGACCCCTACTGGCACATGTAAGTCATATGAATGAATCTTGCACAGGTTGGAAAAAGGAAAACCAGTGGAGAAAACTCAGCACACCCTGGAAAATAACAAACCCCGAATACGCGTAGGGCTACCCTGTGGAACAACAATTATATGATGACAGTGATCATATCAGTGCACTGTTCTGAAGAACATTCCAATAATCCAAGTTACGTGACAATGAAGGGCTTGTACTTAAATCAATGAGCTTCCTGTTCCTATGAAATTTGGCAAATACTATAGTTGGATGATTATCCTTTGGGGGGCAGTTGCAGATGGAATTTTTGCTTATGGTTCTTTGGTTCCCCAGGATCATACCAGTGTTTCACTAAATATTGCAATCTGTTACCTTTTTTTTTTTCACTTGACTATTTTGGAGGGCCTTTTGATGGCTGAATAAGTAGATATTGATAGCTCATGTTGAACCTTTCATAAATAATATGATCCCAGTAAATTCTGTGTTACCCAAAGGTGAATTATTCTCCTTCTGGATTATCTGTGATATATGGCTGCCTTCCTCAATTACTTAGTGTATGCAACAGGCCATTTTTTAAAAAGTAGTCATCACCCCCTCAAGGAAGGTCCAGCAATTGTATCCATTGTTTCATGGTTTTCAGATACTCCTGACTGCTCTTTTCTCTCTCCAGAAAATGCTTTCATCCAGTGCAGCAGTAGAAGAAAGTAATCAAAGTGTCCATGTGATTTTGTAGCAGAGATACAGGATTCGGGAAGGAGAGTCATGGCTCCCATCCAGGACTGCCACTGATTAACTTTAACTTGTTCAACTCACTTTAGGTCTCTAAATGGGATGGAATTTGATGATTCAGGGACTCCACTGGCAGTCCAGTGGTTAAGAATACACTTTGCAATGCAGGTTTGATCCCTGGTCAGGTAACTAAGATCCCACATGCCTCAGAGCAACTAAGCCCGAACTCCACAGCTAGAGAGTCAGCGTGCCACAACTTACACCTGAGGCAGCCAAATAAATTAATTTTTAAAATATTTAAAAAAGAATTTGATGATCCAGGAAGAAAAAGCTTAACATCTAGGATTCCATTTCTACTGTCCAGTCTCAGGCTGTGGGGAATTGTCTTTTCCAATCCTCTAATCTCATCACATTTGACTCCTTTCTCAATTCAGGGTTTACCAAAACAACACAACATCCATCAGTTTATTGCCCTTGTATTATTCATGCTAACTAATCAACCCCTCAATTCACAGAGTGGATGATTGAAATTTCCTTTTTATCTCCATAAACTCAATCCATTATTGAAAATTATTCTTGAGAGTTTATTTTTAATTTGCAACTATTTGCCCTCTGAGCTGGAGAAGGAAATGGCAACCCACTCCAGTATTCTTGCCTAGAAAATCCCGTGAACAGGGAAGCCTGGTGGACTGCTGTTCATAGGGTCGCACAGAGTCGGACACACTGAAGCAACTTAGCATGCAGGCATGCATTGGAGAAGGAAATGGCAATCCACTCCAGTATTCTTGCCTGGAGAATCCCAGGGATGGAGGAGCCTGGTGGGCTGCCATCTATGGGGTTGCACAGAGTTGGACACAACTGAAGTGACTTAGCAGCAGCAGCAGCAGCAACAGCCCTCTGAGCAAAGAAATGTGTCAAGGCAACATATTGCTCACAGTATGGTACCCAAAGTGTAGCAACTCTTTTCTCCCTACTCTCAACTTCAAGAAAAACCTGAATAACCTGTAAAATAAAACCAGGTTGAATCCCTGGTCATGAAACTAAGATTCCCATATGCTGCATGGCAACTAAGCCTGAGTGCCATGACTAGAGAAGCCCGTGGGCCACAACAAAGACCCAGTGCAGCAAAAGCAAATGAATAAAATTTTAAAATAAAAATTTAAAAATCTATTAAAAAAATGAAAAACACAGTGCCTGCATGCTCAGTTGCTCAGTCACGTCTGACTCTTTTCAACTCCTTGGACTGCAGCCCGCAAGGCTCCTCCATCCATGGGATTCTCCAGTCAAAAATATTGGAGTGGATTGCCCTTTCCTTCTCCAGGGGATCTTCCCAACCTAGGGATGGAACCTGCGTCTCCTGCATTGGCAGGCAGATTCTTTACCCCTGATCCACCCGGGAAGCCCCAGAGAGAAGAAATTTGAGCTGAGGAGCACTTCTCCTTTGCATACTTTCTCCCAATCCTGGGAGCACCTAGCCCAGGATGGCAGTGTTCCTGGCATGCTAATTTATTCTCCTTCTCTATCTAGCTCCCTTGAACTCTACTATGTACATATACAGTTCTTGATGGCTATCAGTGAGTTAATCTAATAAATCACACCTGTGAGGCTTAATTAATGTTTATAAAATTCCTCAGGAGCTCAGAATAAAAGGAGCTAAATGCTCAAATTAGAAAGTGTAACTATTATTATTGTGGATTTCTTTTTCCATTGAACCCAGTCCTTGGTTATAAGGTATGGATGACTGTGAGACTCTGAAATTCATTAATTTCAGCTGATTCTTAGGAGGACTTTTCGAGACTTTGTAAATGATCCTGGGAACACCTCATTTCCATTTCTGAACAGTACATTATCTTTACTCATTAAAAAATTATCACAGTGATGGATTCTGCTTAATTTAAATTGACTTCTTTGTGGGGTAAAAAGGCAATTAAAGTTAAGAATATTTAAAAGGATTCCTAGGTGGGGACATTATTTCAATGGGAAAATAAAAATGGCAGCTGACACACACCACAGGATTCTTGTTTTCTCTGCTTAGAGAAAACACTTTCCCTCTGAGGGTTCTTTCTAAAGCCTTTTAGATCAAAATTGGTGAACTTGAACTGTTTGAAAAAGCTGTTTTACCAGGCATTTGAAAATAACCAAAATAAATACTTACCTCTCAAACAAAATCAATCGATAATGCCGGAAATTGATAAATTAAATAAAAATAAGGGATATTATGTAGAGAGATAAATATGTCTTGGAAGTTCGACACAGAATGACCCAAGTAGTCCCAGTTTGTTTGGAACTGTCCTTGTTTTACCACCAAAAGTCCTAAGTCCTTCCAAATCCCACCGGTCTGGGAAAACAGGGACAGCTAGTCACCTTAGAAACAAACGCCAGGTTTAAACATGGTTAACATGGTTCTTGAAAGGAGTGAACCAAGAGGTGAGAAAAGGACTAAAGCCTTTACTTATATATATTGTAATATATATAATGGGTAATCTTTGAGTTTTAAATCACCTACATGTATGGCTTTGATTTAAAATTTAAAACAAATACTTGTTAGTAGAGAAGACAAAAGGTAACTGTGTATGGCAGAGAACTAAGCAAACTAAGCAGTGGAATAGGAAGGGCAGGCAAAGGAGGAAAAGACAGTGAGCTGAACATTACTTTTGCAGGGCTCACATGGAGAGAAGAGAGACCGCCACACTGAGAGTCTATTTTTTTTCTGCTTTCCACTCCTTTTTTCCTCCTTTCTGTTCTTCTTTCGTTCCCTCCTTCTTTGTTCTTAAGTGTCATGTTACTTGTCTTCTTTTTGAATTTATTTGTTTATTTTCGGCTGCCCTGGCTCTTCATTGCTGTGCACAGCCTGTCTAGTTGGAGCAAATGGGAGCTACTGCCTAGTCGTGGTGCGCGGGCTTCTCATTGCTCTGCTTTCTCTTGCTGGTGGAGCATCGGCTCTGGAGGGTGGGTTCAGTCTCTGGCACATGGGCTTAGTTGCCCCATGGCACGTGGAATCTTCCTGGACCAGGGATTGAACCTGTGTCCCCTGAAGTGACAGGCGGATTCTTAACCACTGGACCACCAGGGAGATACTCTGTTACTTCTTCTCTAGCCACTGATTGTTTTCAACTTCATTTAGTGAGATTTTGAGTTCTTCCTGTCCACTCAGTTTTTTGCCACTTCAGCCAGATTTCTAACTGACCATTTTCAAATGTTTTTTTTTTTTTTCAGAAGGTAGAAATCTTAGCATTGTTTATTTGATTTAGGGTAGGTTTGCCAGATAAAATCCAACATGCTCAGATCAGTTAGAATTTTGGAAAAAGAATGATTATTTAGTATAATTATCTGTTCCCTAAATTGTCCTAAATATTGCATGGCATATATTTATACTAAAAAAATATCTATTTACCTGAAGCTCAAATATAATTGTGTAGTGGTGATTTAGTTGCTAAGTGGTATTTGACTTTGCGACCCCATGAACTGTAGCTTGCCAGGGTCTTCTGTCCGTGGGATTTCCCAGGCAAGAATAATGGAGTGGGCTGCCATTTCCTTCTCCAGGGGTTCTCCCGGACCCAGGGATCGACTCCCAGTTTCCTGCATTGCAGGCGGATTCTTTACTGACTGAGCCACCAGGGAAGTCCCCATAACTGGATATCCTGTATTTTAATTTGCTAAATCTGGCCACCCTAATTTAGACCTTTTTCTTCCAGAATTACAGGTGGTGTAGAGAAAGGGCCAAAGACTGGATTTAAGAAGTGTTGGGCTTCTTATTCACAACTTTAGGTTTCAGTTTTCACATTTGCAAAATGAGGAAGTTGATATAGACTGTCTGCTCACATCCAGCTGTAGGACTCATAAATTAAATTCATCTTGTTCGACCATGTCCTTGACATAACCTGAGGCATGTCATGAGCCACAGTTGGGAGCTGTTGATCTGATCTTATCTGGCCTCTGTCGAGAGAGCAGTAGTCAAGAGACTGGGCCTGTTTCCACCTCATCTGATGGGGGCCAGATCCTCTGAGGTAACGGAGAGATTCCTGAGAGGTTAAGAGTGCAGGTCACATTTTATGGCTGTTTTCAAATTTGGCAGCAAGAGTGTCTGAACTAGACTTAGAAGGTCAAGAGTATTTCCCATAGCGTCTGTGTGAGGAGGAAAGAAAAATCAAGTATTCCATGGCAGCTTCAGCCAGGAGCTACATCTGATACATTGTATTTACTTCCAGAAACACGCACTCAATTCCATGGACACAGGGGATTCACTTCATGTGACTAGATTTGGAAATTATGAATTTTAATAGTTGGAGCAATTTCCGTATGTGAGATAAACACCCCCGTTCTGAATGTGTAGCTGGGGTTCAGTCTAATGCAGTGGAAAGTTCACAAGCTTTGAAGTCAGTCAGGCTGCAGAGCAAATCCTAGTCTCACCCCATCCTGCGGTGTGACCTTCAGCAAATCACTGCCATGTTGTCATGTGTAAAACTCACGTTTAATGAGTGCTTACCATGTTCTTACGTTACATGCTTTCTTTGCTGTCTGCAATAAACCCACACAATGTCTCTAAAATGTAGGTGATATCATCAATGATAATTACAATATAATTTTATCATATCATTTTATACTTTTGATTAAAAGTGAGGAAATAAAAGTTGAGAGGGGTATAAAATCTGGCCAAGGTCACGTGGAGTATCATAGTGAAGCCAGGACTTCATATCAAGTCTATCCATCCAAAATTCACTGTCTCACACCTATAAATTTTCTCTTTCCAACTAGGCTCTTCTATCTCTAAACATACATCTTTCCTAGGGTGATAGGAAAAACTAAAGGCTGTTATGTAAACAAAGCACATATTGGTACTCATTAAGTTGTTGTTTTCATACTCTCTTCATTTGACAAGGAAGAGTAGGTAGAATTAATGCAAAACAGAGAAATATTCCATAGTATTCAAGATATTTGCTTTTTTACCCCAAACCAAATGATCTGACCACTTAAACCTACTAAAACATAGGGAACAGAAATCCCTGCCCAACACCTTGAAAGTGAAAGGGTTAGCTGTTCAGTCATGTCCAGCTCTTTGCGACCCCGTGGACTGTAGCCGGCAGGCTCCTCTGTCCATGGAATTCTACAGGCAAGAATACTGGAGTGGGTAGCCATTCCCTTCTTCAGGAGATCTTCCCAACCCAGGGATAGAACCTGGGTATCCTGCATTGCAGGCAGATTCTTTACCATCTGAGCCACCAGGGAAGCCCAACACCTTAAAATATTATTTTAGGCAAGGGGTTGACAAACCACAGCTTCTGAGCCAAACACGTCCAGTTTCCTCATCTTGTAAATAAACCTTGATTGGAACACAGCCACACCCATTTGTCTATCTGTTGTCTGTTGTTGTCTTCATGCTACACCCACACAGGTGAGTAATTATGACAGAAATCATATGCTTCACAAAGCCTAAAATATTTACTACCTGCTCTTACAGACAGTGTTGCCAATCCCCCTTGTAGAGCATACCAATTCAATGACGGTAGCACTGGAAAGCTGGGAAAGAAATTGGCCTTCAGTATCCATCAGGGAGGGGTAGTTTATAGAGTTAGTTCCTAGATCTGAGAATCTGTATTTGAGGTAAGCTTTGCCATGAACTGAGTGAGCAAATTTCTATGGGACTGCTGCTAAGTCACTTCAGTCGTGTTCGACTCTGTGCGACCCCACAGACGGCAGCCCACCAGGCTCCTCCGTCCCTGGGATTCTCCAGGCAAGAACACTGGAGTGGGTTGCCATTTCCTTCTCCATCAACGGGACTGAATGAACATAAATGTCGTGTGAGAGATAAAATAAAACTCTACTTAAAAACTTTATTAGGGACTTCTCTGCTGGTCCAGAGGTTAAGATTCTGGGTTCCCAGTGCAGGGAGCCCAGGTTCTATCCGTGGTCAAGGAACTAGATCCCACATGCTGAAACGAAGATCCAGCTCAGCCAAATAAATAAATGAATAAATACATAGTTTTTTTAAAAAAAAACTTTATTAAACTCATAGGAGCTTTGGATCATACAACAATACAACTTCTTTCCCCCAAAAAATCCACAGAATTATTGTTTTTAAAAGAGAGGCCTAATGATATAACTTCCCTGGTGGCTCCGATCATACCGAATCTGCCTGCAATTCAGGAGACTGGGGTTTGGGTTGGGAAGATCCCCTGGAGAAGGAAATGGCAACCCACTTCAGTATTCCTGCCTGGGAAATCCCATGGACGGAGGAGCCTGGTGGGCTACAGTCCAGGGATTGCACAGAGTAGGACATGATTACTTTCATTCAGTGATATAAGAGAACGCATTTTAACCATGAAGGATTAGCTCTATCAAATTCTTGAGACTGCGTTGAGCAGGGCCCCTTGAACTATAGCAATGACTAATGGTGTTAGTTGGAAGTGGTTCTTACTCATTCGCTTAAAAACAAAATACATATAAGTTATTTAAGATCCACAGGATGTCTCTCTCTGCCATTAAATACTTTACTAGTGATAGCCCTAAAATTAATGAAATGGAGTTGGTGCTGTTCTGTTATTGTTCTTGCTATTGAATAACCATAAAAGCAGTCATTTTTAAATTTGTAAAATTTGTTCAGTTCAGTTCAGTTCAGTCGCTCACTCATGGCTGACTCTTTGCAACCCCATGAACCGCAGCATGCCAGGCCTCCCTGTCCATCACCAACTCCCAGAGTTTACCCAAACTCATGTCCATTGAGTCGGTGATGCCATCCAACCATCTCATCCTCTGTCAGCCCCTTCTCCTCCTGCCTTCAATCTTTCCCAGTATCAGGGTCTTTTCCAATGAGTCGACTCTTCACATCAGGTGGCCAAAGTATTGGAGTTTCAGCTTCAACATCAGTCCTTCCAATGAACACCCAGGACTGATCTCCTTTAGGATGGAAGGTTGGATCTCCTTGCAGTCCAAGGGACTCTCAAGAGTCTTCTCCAACACCACAGTTCAAAAGCATCAATTCTTCTGTGCTCAGCTTTATGGTCCAACTCTCACATCCATACACGACTACTGGAAAAACCATAGCCTTGACTAGACGGACCTTTGTTGACAAAGTAATGTTTCTGCTTTTTAATATGCTGTCTAGGTTGGTCATAACTTTCATTCCAAGGAATAAGCATCTTTTAATTTCATGGCTGCAATCACCATCTGCAGTGATTTCGGAGCCCAAAAATTTAACGTCAGCCACTGTTTCCACTGTTTGCCTATCTATTTGCCACCAAGTGATGTGACTGGATGCCATGATCTTAGTTTTCTGAATGTTGGGCTTTAAACCAACTTTTTCACTCTCCTCTTTCACTTTCATCAAGAGGCTCTGTAGTTCCTCTTCACTTTCTGCCCTAAAGGTAGTAGCATCTGCATATCTGAAGTTACTGATATTTCTCCCGGCAACCTTGATTCCAGATTGTGCTTCTTCCAGCCCAGCGTTTCTCATGATGTACTCTGCATATAAGTTAAATGAGCAAGGTGACGATATACAGCCTTGATGTACTCTTTTCCCTATTTGGAACCAGTCTATCATTCCATGTCCAATTCTAACTGCTCCCTCCTGACGTGCATACAGGTTTCTCAAGAGGCGGGTCAGGTGGTCTGGTATTCCCAACTCTTTCAGAATGTTCCACCGTTTATTGTGATCCACACAGTCAAAGGTTTTGGCATAGTCAATAAAGCAGAAATAGATGTTTTTCTGAAACTCTCTTGCTTTTTCGATGATCCAGCGAGTGTTGGCAATTTGATCTGTGGTTCCTCTGTCTTTTCTAAAACCAGCTTGAACATCTGAAAGTTCACAGTTCACTTATTGCTGAAGCCTGGCTTGGAGAATTTTGAGCATTACTTTACTAGCATGTGAGATGAGTGCAATTGTGTGGTAGTTTGAACATTCTTTGGCATTGCCTTTCCTTGGGATTGGAATGAAAACTGACCTTATCCAGTCCTGTCGCCAATGCTGAGTTTTCCAAATTGCTGGCATATTGAGTGCAGCACTTTCACAGCATCATCTTTTAGGATTTGAAATAGCTCAACTGTAATTTCATTACCTATACTAGCTTTGTTCATAGTGATGCTTCTTAAGGCCCACTTGACTTCACATTCCAGGATGTCTGGCTCTAGGTGAGTGAGCACACCATTGTGATTATCTGGGTCGTGAATATCTTTTTTGTACAGTTCTTCTGTGTATTCTTGCCACCTCTTCTTAATATCTTCTGCTTCTGTTAGGTCCCTACAATTTCTGTCCTTTACTGAGCCCATCTTTGCATGAAATATTCCCTTGGTATCTCTAATTTTCTTGACGAGATCTCTAGTCTTTCCCATTCTGTTGTTTTCCTGTATTTCTTTGCATGATCGCTGAAGAAGTCTTTCTTATCTCTCCTTGCTATTCTTTGGAATTTTGCATTCAGATGCTTATATCTTTCCTTTTCCTCTTTGCTTTTTGCTTCTCTTCTTTTCACAACTATTTGTAAGGCCTCCTCAGATAGCCATTTTGCCTTTTTGTATTTCTTTTTCTTGGGGATGGTCTTGATCCCTGTCTCCTGTACAATGTCCCAAGCCTCTGTCCATAGTTCATAAGGCACTCTATCAGATCTAGTCCCTTAAATTTATTTCTCACTTCCACTCTATAATCTTAAGGGATTTTATTTAGTTCATACCTGAATGATCTAGTGGTTTTCCCCACTTTTCTTCAATTTAAGTCTGAATTTGGCAATAAGGAGTTCATGATCTGAGCCACAGTCAACTTCCGGTCTTGTTTTAGCTGAATGTATAGAGCTTCTCCTTCTTTGGCTGCAAAGAATATAATCAATCTGATTTCAGCGTTGGCCATCTGGTGATGTCCATGTGTAGAGTCTTCTCTTGTGTTGCTGGAAGAGGGTGTTTGCTATGACCAGTGCGTTCTTTTGGCAGAACTCTTTTAGCCTTTGCCCTGCTTCATTCTGTACTCCAAGGCCAAATTTGCCCGTTACTCCAGGTGTTTCTTGACTTCCTACTTTTGCATTCCAGTCCCCTATAATGAAAAGGACATTATTTTTCTGTGTTAGTTCTAAAAGGTCTTGTAGGTCTTCATAGAACTGTTCAACCTCAGCTTCTTCAGAGTTTCTGGTTGGGGCATAGACTTGGATTACCATGATATTGAATGGTTTGCCTTGCAAATTAACAGAGATCATCCTGTCGTTTTTGAGATTGCATCCAAGTACTGCATTTCAGACTCTTTTGTTGACTATGATGGCTACTCCATGTCCTCTAAGGGATTCTTGCCCACAGTAGTAGATATAATGGTCATCTGAGTTAAGTTTACGCATTCCAGTCCATTTTAGTTCGCTGATTCCTAGAATGTCGATGTTCACTCTTGCCATCTCCTGTTTGACCGCTTCCAACTTGCCTTGATTCATGGACCTAACATTCCAGGTTCCTATGTAATATTGCTCTTTACAGCATTGGACCTTGCTTCTACACCAGTCACATCCACAACTGGGTGTTGTTTTTGCTTTGGCTCCATCCCTTCATTCTTTCTGGAGTTATTTCTCCACTGATCTTCTGTAGCATATTGGGCACCTACCAACTTGGGGAGTTCATCTTTCAGTGTCCTATCTTTCTGCCTTTTCATACTGTTCATGGAGTTCTCAAGGCAAGAATACTGAAGTGGTTTGCCATTCCCTTCTCCAGTGGACCACATTCTGGCAGACCTCTCCACCATGACCCGTCCATCTTGGGTGGCCCCACACCGCATGGCTTAGTTTCATTGAGTTAGACAAGGCTGTGGTCCATGTGATCAGATTGACTAGTTGTCTGTGATTGTGGTTTCAGTCTGTCTGTCCTCTGATGTCCTCTCTCAGCACCTACCGTCTTATTTGGGTTTCTCTTACCTTGGACGTGGGGTTTCTCCTCACGGCCGCTGGTCCTGACCTTGGACGTGCGGTAACTCCTCTCTGCCACTCCTGCGCAGTGCAGCCACTGCTCCTTTTTTTATTTATTTCTATTTTTTATTTAAATAAATAAAATTTATTTATTTTAAAATAAAATTGTTATTGAAGTATAATTGATTTACATTATTGTGTTAGTTTCAGGTGAATTCAGCTATTTTACTAATTAAAATGGACCATCATCCCTTGAGTAGAAGTAAATAGGTATACCTTTATAAGAGGTATAAGCCTTTTATAGAACCTATGTGCTAAGTCGCTTCAGTTGTGTCCTACTCTTTGCAACCTTATTGACTATAGCCCGCCAGGCTCCTCTGTCCATGGGATTCTCCAGGCAAGAATAGTGGAGTGCCTTGTCATGCCCTCCTCCAGGGGATCTTCTCAACCCAGGGATCTAACGCACATCTCCTATGGCTCCTGCATTGCAGGTGGATTCTTTACCACTGAGCCACCAGGGAAGTCCTTTATAGAACATAGCATATTTTATTTTTGCTTTTATTTGTTTTGTTTACTTTTGCATGAGTTAAGGATCTTTTCTGCTACAAGTAACCAAAAAAAAAAAAAAAAAAACCAACTGAAAATGGATTCAGGTGGAAAAAGGAATTAATTGGCTCAGGGAACTCATAAGTCCACAGGTAGGTAGCCATACCTATGTGCAGGTATGGCTTGACTGTCACTGGAGCAAAGAGGAGTATTTGACTCATTGCCCTTGCTTCCTGTGGGTTGGTTCCATTTTAGGCTTTGTGAATTTCAGTCCTGCCCCCCAAGGAGCTTTAAGGTGGCTGCAGATCCAAGCTTCACATCCTTAGTCTGCCAATTAGAATGGTAGAGAAAGGAAACTTCTTTTCCCCAGAAACACCAGTTAATTTATTCTCACACTGACTCCAATCCCCAAATCAATCCAAGGGAGGAGATAGGCAATCTGTCTATCTTTGTATATTTTTAAAGCAAGCCTGGATCAACCCCAACACAAACCATATTGACTAACGGTGAAATATCCGAAGGAACCGGAGTACCATTGCTAGAAGCAAGAGGGTGTACAGTGCACCTTGCATGATGAAGAGGTGAGAAATACATATTCTCCTCAACTCTAAAGGAGATTTTGGGCTCCCTAAATTGGTTTAAATCTTGAATTGCCTAGAGGAAGTAGAGCTTCATGGTCAAAAGTAAGCATTTTGGAATCAGACTCCTCAAGTCCAAATCCCAGCTCACTGACTAACAATGTGAGCTTGGGTAAGGTGTTCAACCTCTCTGTGCTTACTTCCTCCTTCCTGTCACCCCCTTGCTGGAAAATGGTGGTGATAACAACAGCTTCCCCAACTTTAGGAAGCACCTACAGGCAAAGAGGAACCAGTACTTATCTGTCCCCAGAGAGAGCAGGCTCCTTCCTGGGGTCTTGGGGTCATGGCAGGTGGGCAGGAGCAGCTGGTTTCAGGCACAGTGCGTTGCTAATAGGGCTTCTCCAGCTTGGTCCATCTGGGAAATGTGAGCCAGTCTTGGAAAAAATGGAAGTGAGTCTGCCTAACAAAAGGGATAAGGGTAGTACACAGTTATAACACTTGGGGTCTAGAACAGTTCGTTTCTGTTATAAATTGCTCTTCTGGGAGTTAAACTGAGAGATAAGTAACTTCCTACCACCTAGGAAAACTATTGCCAGGTTCTGTAAAAGCAGAAAGAATCAGGACCAACTAGAGATTCCCAGTTCAGGGGCCTCAGATGGTTGAGGTTGGGAGGTGAGGGGAACAGGGTCATGGACAACCTGCAGGGCAGTTGAGATCCACATGCTCCCTGACAGCTCGGAGTCTGGGCGTCTCACGGGGAGGGGGGACATCAGACACACCACCAAAATACTCTTGAAACTCTAGGGCTTGTCACAGACCAAGGACCTCAGGACGAAAGAAAGACACTCAAGGTTTTTTCATTTTTTGTTTTATTTTTATTGTTTTTTAGCTCTGCCACGCAGCATGTGGGATCTTAGTTCCCCCATCAGAGATGGAACTCTCATGCCCTACTTTGGAAGCACAGAGCCTTAACCTCTGGACCACCAGGGAAATCCCAGGGTTTTTATCCTTATAAAACATGTGAAAGAAATATGCAGAAGTTAAAAGACACAAACATGTACCCATAATCCAGATTTAGCACATTCTGACATTTTGACATATTTGCTTTACATCTTTGAAAAAAAAGGAAAAAATATTTCAAATCCATAAAAGCCTTCTTGTAGCTGCTGCTATCTCTTTCCCTTCCTTCTCTCCCTACAGAAGAGGTCTTGTGGCTTCTACTTATACTATAAATGCAGATGTTCAAAAAAACGTGATATTTTCTAGATTTTCAATCTTTACATCAATTGCATCATGCAATATACATCCTCTGACCACTCTATATTTTTATGTATGTTTCTGTGATGTATCAATGTTGATAGATAAAAATCTAGTGCATCTAAGTTATGAGTAACAATTCACTGAATGAATGCATGCATGAATGAAGAGACTATAAGTTATTTATTCCCTGTCATATCAGAGATTATGCACATCCTTGTTTTCTTTCTCACTTTAAAGAGAATATTTCTAAAGTTTCAGCATTAAATACCATGTTTGCTAGAGGTTGACATATTCCCCTTATCATGTTAAAGAGATTCCTGATGTTTCAAATTCACTAAGTGTTTTCATTTTACCAAATGATTTTTTTGCACTAATGAGATGATCATACATTTTCTGTCATTTAATCTGTTGATATAATGAATTTATTTACCAGACATTTAAGGCAGACACAACTAGTTGTCTACTCAATATTCATTCTTTTTCTTCCAAACAGAATCCTGGTTTTGTTCAAGGCAGCAATGGTAGAAGTTAATTCTCACTACAGTCTTCAACTGTTTCTCTTCATGCACTTAAGTTTTTTGTTGTTTTAATATTTATTGGAGTATAGTTGACTTACAGTGCTATGTTTTAGTTTCACAGTACAGTGAATCAGTTATATATATTTATATATATATTGTATATAGTAGTGTGCATATGTTAATCCCAAACTCTTAATTCATCACTTCCCCCTGTGTTTCCCTGTTGGTAACTTAAGTTTGATTTTGAGATCTGTGAGGCTGTTTCTGTTTTGTAAATAAGTTCATTTGCATCATTTTTAAAAATTTGATTCCACTTATAAGGGATATCATATGATAACTGTCTTTCTCTGTCTGACTTACTTCACTTAGTGTGATAATATTAGGTCCATGCATGTCACTGCAAATGGCATCATTTTGTTCTTTTCTTATGGCTAATATCCCATTGTATATACGTACCACATCTTTATTCATTCCTCTGTTGATGAGCATTTAGGTTGCTTACTCTTCACTGTTTTTCATTCTCCCTTTCAGCTACAAGTGGCCTTCTAGCCAGTCTGGCGGGTGTCCTGTAAGTAGAATTCTGCCAGAAAGACTCTGGGAAAAAAAGGAGAAAACATGACAGACAGATCTCTTCACTTTTTCTTCTAATTTCTTGGACCTGGGTCCAATGCTGGCTCTGGCAGTGGCCCTTATATGACCATTAAAAAAAGGCTAAAGAATCACAGATCATGTTGATGAGTCACTGAGCCAATACCAGCAAACGTCTAACTCTAGATTCTTATGGTATGAGTAAAGAAAATGCCAATGTGTTCAAGCCATACTAGACAAGTTTACAAGTTTCCTATTTCTTGAACCTAAATACACTTCTAATTGAGCAAGTTTCAACGATAATCGTTTTTGTTCTTGAAACAGACCCTGCTTGGTCATTATGTATTTTAAATACAATAGTGTATTTATTCTGCTAGTATATTAAGATTTTTACATCTGCATTCACTGATTAGATAGGTCTATAATTTTCCCATTAAATACTATTTCTGTCCTGTTCTGACAGATCTGAAAGAACAAATAGGCAGCTTTCCCTCTCCTTCTAATATTTTGAATTCTTCTTATAAGATAATGCTTATATGCCAATACTGAAAGCACCTGTCTGGGTCTGACATTTTTTTGATAAATAAAGTTCCAATTAATTTAGCTTCTTCAGTGATTGTACGCACATTCCAATAGTCTGATTCTTGATTTTACTTTGGTGATTCGTGTTCTTGTTTCTTGTCATATGCTCTATCTAAAATTTAAAAGTTCATGTTTCTTTTGGTTTTGCCATCTACAATGTCTAAAATTATTATCTTTCTTATTCCTAATATTGTTTGTCTACATGCTATTCCTTTTTCCCTTAATAAACCTTGTTAGTTTGTATAGTGTGTTAGTCTTTACAAAGTCTTTACATTTAACTTTCAGCAAGTTGTATAAGTCCCCTACATACAAACCATACTTAACTTTCAGCAGTATGTAAGCCCCCTACATATGGACCTTCAAGTTGTGAACTTGCAAAGATGCAGACGTGCATTTATGTGTCTACTTGTGTAAGTGAGTTAATATGTCTGGCATATGTTGTCACATGTGTGCATCCTCCACAAGAGGCTGTGCTTCTGTGTACTTTATTGTACAATACTATATAGAGTACAGTAGTACAGTATCTTTATTTCAAGCCCCGGATGTTTGGTTGTTCAGTTGCTAACTAAATTTATGTCCAATTCTTTGTGACCCCATAAACTATAGCAGACCAAGCTTCCCTGTCCTTCACTATCTCCTGAAGTTTGCTCAAACTCATGTTCATTGAGTTGGTGATGCCATCTCACCCTTTGTCATCCCTTTCTCCTCCTGTCTTCAGTCTTTCCCAGCATCAGGATCTTTTCCAGTGAGTAAGCTCTTCACATCAGGTGGCCAAAGGATTGGAGATTCAGCTTCAGCATCAGTCCTTCCAATGAATATTTAGGGTTGATTTCCTTTAGGATGGACTGGTTTGATCTCCTTGCTGTCCAAGGGACTCTCAAGAGTCTTCTCCAGCACCACAGTTCAAAAGTATCCATTTTTTTAGTCCTCAACCTTCTTTATGGTCCATTTCTCACATCCATACATGACTTCTGGAAAAACCATAGCTTTGACTATACGTTTGTCGGCAAAGTGATGTCTCTGTTTTTTAATATGCTGTCTAGGTTTGTCATAGCTTTTCTTCCAAGGAGCAAGTATCTTCTAATTTCTAGGCTGCAGTCACCATTGACAGTGATTTTGGAGCCCAAGAAAATTAAATATGTCACGATTTCCATTTTTTTCCCCACCTATTTGCCATGAAGTGATGGGTCTGGATGCCATGATCTTCGTTTTTTGAATGTTGAGTTTTAAGTCAGCTTTTTCACCTTCATCAAGAGGCTTTTTAGTTCCTCTTAGCTTTCTGCCACTAGGGTGGTCTGGAAGCAAGTATAAAAGCAGCAGTGATGTGGTTGATACTGCTAAGAAGCACCAATCAATAATGATGGAATTAGAGGTCCAGAGAAAAGATGAAGAGAGACAAGAGGAAGAGGAAGTAACTGAAGAACTGAAGAGATTCACAACACAGGAAATATCAAGGGAATTTTCTTTATTTGAGGGGGCACTATTAGTTTTTCAGACTCTGGACCCGAATGTAAAACAGCACATGAACTTTGCAGCAGCCATTCAGAATGCAATCCAGTGCTACTGTATCATCTATGATGAGAAAAAAAAAAAAGAGCTACTACTCATCAAGAGGATAGATAGAATTGAATCCAGCATGGAACCAGACCCTGTGCCATCAACATCAGGTGTGAGTGAAACTGCAGTTTGCCCTCCATCTCCTGTTCTGATGATCCTTCAGCTCTACCATCTCCCACCTCCTTTCCCTCCTCCAATTAGTAATTCTTCTTGCCTGTCCACTTGATGCCAGACCCTGTATGACAAGTGTTGTACTATACTACTGTACTTTTCAAGGTGCTGTACTGTGAGATTAAAAATGTTTTCTTTTATTTTTTCTGTTTGTTTTTTATGTATTATTTGTCTGAAAAGTATTACAAGCCTATTATAGTACAGTATTATATGGCTGATTGTGTTAGTTGGGTACCTAGGCTAACTTCGTTGGATTTATAAACAAATTAGACTTAAGAATTCCCTCTCAGAACAGAACTCATATGTATATAGGGCATTGACTATAGTCTCTTAAAAATTCTCTAAATACTAATATCTTTGGGTCTATAATTGACAAATTAAAAAAAAAAACATGCATGGAACTTAACAATTTAAAGTACTGGTTGATGGCTTTTAACTGCGAGGCAATTGTCATTGCTCAAGCCATTTGAGAGACAACTCCTCTTTCAGCATGAGGGCCTACCTACATCTCGTTCTTAAAAAAAAAAAAAAGTAGCACTGGTGCCAAGTCTTGGTCCTTTTAGGAATTTTGCAAGTTGCAGTCATCTTAAAAACTCTTGTCAAAAAGATAGATGGTCAAATTGTGTTCAAAGAGGACCATAAAATACTAAAACATTATTTTGTAGAATTTAATAAATAGCTTCCAAAGGTAGCTCTCAAAGACAACTTCTAAAAAGTATTCTAAACAATGGCATTACTATTGGAAAAGGTTTATAAACTCTCATTTGGTAAGCAAGTTGTTTGTCAGACAAGTGTTGTCCCTATAACAACAAGATTTGAGAACATTAGCCTTTGGAGTCCAACAGAAAAAGTTTGTACTCCAACTTTACCCCTTATCCAGATGCATGACCTTGGGCAGATCATTAAAATTCTTCATGATTTAGTTCCTCATATGGAAAAATGAGGATAATTATTCTCCTTTACAGAGTTTGTGCCTGGAAAAGGGTCCATTACCATAAATAAAAATGAAATTCCTATGAATTTTCAACAAATAAAGTTTTATATGTTCCTGAACCCTAATATTATGCCCAGACAATGCCAAAACTCATAACAATAGAATTTGTTCAATAGTTAATATTGGTTGTCATTATGCAATCTAACAAGGCATCACCTTCATTAATTATTTTATAATTTGGTCATTTTTTTGTCCTCTAGTTAAATTCTTCTATAGCTCTTATGCACCTATTATTAGGATTACATTCATAAAATCACATGTAATACTCAATTACTTTGAATTACTGAATTACTCAATTACTGAATTACTTTGTTGTAATTCAACAAAGAAAGCAATAAACAAAAGTATAAGAGTACAAAAGGAAATCATGAAAACAATGAAATGTACAGAGCTCAGCGTATGAGACTACTGGGGATATTAAATCAAAGTTTTGTAGGGGCAAAAGGTCACTAGATCTACCTTTAGGACAGTAAAGAAGTCATAGTAGCTTCCCACTCAGCCCTCAGCATTGTGTGGGATACATAGAATCCATGTCAGTCTCTGTAATTTCAACTGACACATTTTAAGCCAAAGAAGGAATATAAAATTAAATGGCTCTAATTTGATGCTGAAGCTGAAGCTCCAGTACTTTGGCCACCTAATGTGAAGAGCTAGGTCATTAGAAAAGACCCTGATGCTGGGAAAGATTGAAGGCAGGAGGAGAAGGGGGTGACAGAGGACAAGATAGTTAAATGGCATCACCGACTCAAAGGACATGAGTTTGAGCATACTCTGGGAGATGGTGAAGGACAGGGAAGCCTGGTGTGCTACAGTCCATGGTGTTGCAAAAAGTCAGACATGACAGAGCGACTGAACAACAAATTTAAAAAGACATATGCACCCTCATGTTCATTGCAGCCTCATTGCAGCTATTGCCAAGATATAGAAATAACCTAAGTGTCCATCAATGGATGAATGGATAAATAAGATGTGATATATACGTATATAGTGGAATACTACTCAGCCATAAAAAAGAATGAAATCCTGCCATTTTGACAAAATGGACGACCTTGAAGGTACTATATACTAAGTGAAATAAGTCAGATGGAGAGAGACAAATACAGTATGATTTCACTCATACATGGAACCTAAAAAAAAAAAAAAGGCACACACACACAAAAGAAAAACAAAACAAAAAAACCTCATAGGTACAGAGAACAGATTAGCAGTTACCAGAAGGGGAGAGGGATAAGGGGGTGGCTGGAACAAATGGAAGAATTAACTGTTGATGGATGATGACTAGCCTTCTGGTGGTGATCACTTTGTAGAGTATACAGATGTCAGATTATAATGCCTTACATCTGAAGTGTATATAATTAAAAATAGAAACTTTTAACAGGCAGAATTATTTGCTCACTCAGAAAACAAATGAAATAGCTCAAGAAGTTGAATTATAATCCTAACAAGCTCTGTAAATAGGTCTACAGATGGGATAAAGACTATATTTAATATATGTCTGGCACATAGAAGATGATCAATAAATGGAAATTGATGCTGCCTTTTTGCTACAGTTTTACTATTACAAATTTCTCATTAATCTAGTTCACTTTTTACATTTGATTCTATAAAAGATATAACTCACCTCCTTTTTTAACTTTGTCATTTACAACTGATTTCACTTTTAAATGGCTTTTATTCTATTTTTTCCAATGAATTGTAAACTTTATTTATATCTTCTATACATCCCCATCCCTACCCTCCATAAAATAAATCTATTTGGAAAGATAAATAATTGGCTTGTGGCTCAGGCAAGAGTCAGTATGTCATCAAGCAATCACTTACATTTCCAAAAGAAGATATATCAGCTGGAAGTCAAAAGACAGTGCTTTATGAAATAGAAGTTTACCAGTAAAAGAATTTTCTTTGACATCTTGAATTTTTCTCTAGAGAGAAAGTAGTCAAAAGTCATTATAGTTATAACAGATTTGTAGTTGTTGTTGCCATATTCAAATTTTCTCCCCAAGTTTTATATAACATGATTTTCTCTTTTTAAAGTGACCTTTGTCCTAAAACCCAGAGCCAGCATATAATGAGCATGAGACCCTGAGCTGGGGTGGAAACTATGACAAAGCAGCATCAGAGATTTTAATGAGACAGGAAAATACCAGGACAAAAAAATAATAGTTGAGTCCAATGTTCATTTTGATAAAATTAAGTATAAATATTTACTGTAGGAGCCATGGCAGGATCAAATCTTCATCTCCATGGTACAAAAACTACCCTTTAAACATGCCTGAGTCAAATGACATGGAAATGTGAACAATAACTCTTTATTCTTCCACCTCACCAGTCCACCAAACAGAATAATGAATGAGCCACCAAGTGCACCCAACAGTGCGTGCCTCATGATTTTCACATACAGGCACTATTCTTCTTAAAAGGACCCGGTAAGTCACATGGTGATGATTTTGGCTGGGTCTGCTCAGTTTTAACATGTGGGTGCTGCCACCAAATGCACACTGGCTGCTAGATTAGCAGTCATGAATGTCACCCTCTGAGCAAAAAGCTAAAAGCATGCAAGCATCACTAAGAAAACACCCTATATCTGTGTTTCATTGTGGAACTGATCTGTAAAATTTTACTCTTCAGTTCTTTTATTTATTTTATTTTTGCTCTATTGTGATGGACCTTAAAGGTACTATATGCTACATGAAATAAGTCTATTGTAAGCACACAAGCACTTGAATCCTTCTAAAACAATGCTCAGAAAGCAGTATGTCCCCCAGGAAACAGGGTCCCCAGATATTAACAAGGGATTTAAATGAAGTGTAACTGATGACAGTCACGAACATGAAAAAATTCAGATTTGCCTAAAAAAAACAAATGATATTCCCATTTCCAAATACTTTGACTCTTGTTAAAGAGACATGTCTTACCCTCTCTGATCCCCAACCTGATTAGATGCTTTAAAAGCTGTTGTTTTTGTTAAAGTTGATCACTAGTTTAAAATTAATAAATTACATATGACTCTGTCTTAGACAATTTATGTTTATGTTTATATCTATATGTTTATGTTTAAAACAGGTTTCCCTTGTGGCTCAGCTGGTAAAGAATCTGCCTGCAGGGTGGGAGACCTGGGTTCAATCCCTGGGTTGGGAAGATCCTTGGAGAAGGGAAAGCCTACCCACTCCAGTATTGTGGCCTGGAGAATTCCATGGACTGTATAGACCATGGGGTGGCAAAGAGTCAGACAGGACTGAGAGATACTTTTTTTTATGTTTAAAACATGTAGAAGTGATGTTTTTAAAGCTGCTTATCATTTCTAAAAGGTCACAGAGGGATATACACAAAAAGAGAAACTTTATCATTTGGGTATTAACATGCATCAAAAAGGAAACTATATACATTCAGTTATTTTTAAGAAGCAATTACTGTCTCAATTGAATTATCTGGTGATTAACAGTAAAATATTTTAGAGAGGAGATAAGGCAGACCTGATATGGATCACATCAAGCAGATTGTTGGAGAGGTGGGAGATAAAAGTGAATATCGAGTTTCAACATTGTGACCCCAACCTTTGATAGTCAGATAAGAATGTCCAACACAGAGGAAATGAAATACAGCAAAGTACAATTAGATCACAATGTACAGAGAGAGGAGATCTTATTTTTGTTTTTTTGTGATGCAAGAATTAGAGCATTGTTTTATTTCTCTCTCAGATGATACGTATTTCACTGTGCGTGAAAATAATTAAGAGTTCAGTCTGCTTTCAGGTCCTACCTAATTTCTTCCCTGGAATGTGAAAAGAAATTAAGAGAGACTTTCAAATCACTACAACTTTATTTAAATGATTTTGTGAACATTTATAATTTACAAAACCCTTTTATATTCATCATCTTTGATTCTCATCACTACCCTGAGAGGTAAAACTGACTGAGATGATGACTATTCCCACTTTATAAATGGGAAACAGTGTTCAAAGAGGTGAAGTGATTAGTCTGAGATCAAATTGCTCCTGTTTGAGGCAAGACACAGTCCTTTTCTCCAGAATTCACAGCTGGCACATTGTCTCTGCGTGCTCACCAGCTAGCCTTTCTTTCTTTTCTCACTTAACTCAGTTTTTGCCTCTGTCACCATAGAGCTCACCGCACGTCCCATGCTGGCAAACTATTTTATTGCATCAGATTCAGGAAGCTTTTAACCAATATGACTCATGTCAGTTTAAGATTTACATCAAAGGAAGAATGAAAACTTCTCTCTCATACCTATTTTTGTCTCTGACAAGCACTTCTCCAACATATTTGATAATTTGTGATATGTACTCGTGGTCCAGAAAGAAAAGCTCCAAATATGTTGTCACCTGTACATACAGAAAAGCAATTGGAAATAAACTCAGAAGAATCTTTTTCAAAACAAATTAGTTTTTAGTTCTTGCTTTAATCTGTTTTAGAGTCACACTTTGCTTATATGTAGTCCTAATGATCATAACAGCAAAAAAGACAGGAGAAAAAAACCTCTGAATTTCCCTATGCTGTAATGGTGGTGTTGAGAGATCAGAATGTTGCTGTTTTATGCTTTGTTTGTTTGTTTTGCCTTAGCTGTGTATGTAAGTAAAAACCCAGTAAATAGACCAATTTTGATAGCTGAAATAATAGCATTTTTTCACCCAAGTTCATGATCCTTCTAGTCAAGACCTACAAGATTTCACTTTTTTAAAAAACAGTTTCACTCTGCAAAGAGATAGGTGCAAGTGATGGAAAGACAAATCACATAACTGCAGGAGAAGAGTTAAAGGCAATTTATGCCACAGTTTTAGATAAATGAGTTTGTGTCCTTATGTAAATATCCAGGAGGCAAGACTAGTTTGAAAGTCACAGAGAAGGAAAGTCTTCCTGTACTTTATATTATATGGGTTTGCATTGAGTAATTTAAAAATTGATAAACAAAGAGTCTTGGCAAGGAAATTGTAAAGAAGGTTTGGGGGTTTTAATTTGTTCATCATGAAGCCTGAAGCAGATATTGCAGAAATAGGAACAATCAGAAAAATAATAATAATAAATAGTAGATGTGTAGTGAAAGTGCTGCACTCAAATGTCAGCAAATTTGGAAAACTCAGCAGTGGCCACAAGACTGGAAAAGGTCAGTTTTCATTCCAATCCCAAAGAAAGGCAATGCCAAAGAATGCTCAAACTACTGCACAATTTCACTCATCTCACATGCTACTAAAGTAATGCTCAAAATTCTCCAAGCCAGGCTTCAGTAATATGTGAACCGTGCACTTCCAGATGTTCAAGCTGGATTTAGAAAAGGCAGAGGAACCAGAGATCAAATTGCCAACATCCGCTGGATCATCGAAAAAGCAAGAGAGTTCCAGTAAAACATCTATTTCTGCTTCATTGACTATGTCAAAGCCTTTGACTGGGTGGATCACAATAAACTGTGGAAAATTCTGAAGGAGATGCGAATATCAGACCACCTGACCTGCCTCTTGAGAAACCTGTATGCAGGTCAGGAAGCAACGGTTAGAACTGGACATGGAACAACAGACTGGTTCCAAATAAGAAAAGGAGTACGTCAAGGCTGTATACTGTCATCCTGCTTATTTAACTTATATGCAGAGTACATCACGAGAAACGCTGGGCTGGAAGAAACACAAGCTGGAATCAAGATTGCTGGGAGAAATATCAATAACCTCAGATATGAAGATGACACTACCCTTATGGCAGAAAGTGAAGAAGAACTAAAGAGCCTCTTGATGAAAGAGAAAGAGGAGAGTGAAAATGTTGGCTTAAAGCTTAACATTCGGAAAGCAAAGGTCACGGCATTCAGTCCCACCACTTCATGGCAAATAGATGGGGAAACAGTGGAAACAGTGGCTGATTTTATTTTGGGTGGCTCCAAAATCACTGCAGATGGTAATTGCAGCCATGAAATTAAAAGACCTTTACTGCTTGGAAGGAAAGTTATGACCAACCTAGATAGCATATTAAAATGCAGAGACATTACTTTGTCAACAAAGGTCCATCTAGTCAAGGCTATGGTTTTTCCAGTGGTCATGTATGGATGTGAGAGTTGGACTATAAAGAGAGCTGAGCACAGAAGAATGGATGCTTTTGAACTGTGGTGTTGGCGAAGACTCTTGAGAGTCCCTTGGACTGCAAGGAGATCCAACCAGTCTATCTTAAAGGAGATCAGTCCTGGGTGTTCATTGGAAGGACTGATGTTGAAGCTGAAACTCCAATCCTTTGGCCACCTGATGTGAAGAGCTGACTCATTTGAAAAGACCCTGATGCTGGGAAAGATTGAGGGCAGGGGGAGAAGGGGCTGACAGAGGATGAGATTGTGGAACGGCATCACTGACTCAGTGGACATGGGTTTGGATGAACTCAGGGAATCAGTGATGGATAGGGAGGCCTGGCGTGCTGTGGTTCATGGGGTGGCGAAGAGTTGGACACGACTGAGCGACTGAACTGAACTGAACAGAGCATTTGCTCTGGGTCAGACATTGTGCTTTCTGAGAAAGTGCTCACATGATTTATGTAATTCAATATTCATTTCATGCACTAAAGTAATGAGACTTAGTGAAGTTAAGTGACCTGCCCAAGATCACATTGGTAATAAATGGTTTGGTTATGGTTCCATCTCATCCCAGGAAAGAGCCTTAGAGAAAAAAACAGGCATTCTGATTCTACTTCTCTCCTTTCTAACTCTGGGATTTGGATAACTAACAACATTTTCATGCACTTTAGTTTCTTCATCAGTTAAATTATAGGCTCAATAATTACTAATCTGCAGTCAACAACCTCCTAAAGAGGAGAAGGGGCAAGAAATGGGCTTGAAGTTCGTTGCAAGTGATCCATGTTGTAAACTGAATATGTGATATGTATAACTTATATACATCCTTCTTTTTAAGAGGGGTGCAGATTTACTTCTGAAATAGTGAAATAAACTTAAACATGATTTCTGAATTTGTAGACTCTTTGCCATGATGCATGGTCTCTGACAACAAACTAAAAGAATTATTGCTCTCAAGTCAGGATTCCAGAAAATATTTTTACATCAAAATTGGGCCTTGGCTTCTTCAAAGGTAAGAAATCATAAGTCAAAGATGATATTTCAAAACCTTCCCGGTTATATATTTCTATAATTGCAAGAGAGAAGTTATATGACTTGCCTATTAATATTTAAAGCTTTCAGGAGCAATGTCTTTTGATTACTTTTTTCCCACTCAAACATAGAACTATCACATATTGTTTTGTTTGCGCAAGGGCAGTAAAGCCCCAGTGCTTCACTAGAAGCTGGTAGATTTAGCAACAGCTCCTCTTTGAGCCCTCAGTGATTGCTTTGCATATATTTTCTATACTAATAGTCATCAGTTTCACAAAACTTAGGAGGAACTCTTCAGTGAAAGTCGCTCAGTCGTGTCCAACTCTTTGCGACTCCCTGGACTGTAGCCCTTCAGGCTCCTCTGTCCATGGAATTCTCCAGGCAAGAATACTGGAATGAGTTGCCATTTCCTTCTCCAGAGGATCTTCCCTACCCTGGGATGGAACTTGGATCTTCTCCACTGCAGGCAGATTCTTTACCACCTGAGCCAACAAGGAAGCTCCTAGGATCTCTTAGACCCAGTGTAAATAACTTACTTGAAGAAAACTGATAGTTGAATCAGAAAACAACCATGTGAGCATTGTGTTCGATGGGGTTCCTTTCATTCTGTCCACTGAGAAGGATCTGGCTGATTTTGAGCTACTTCAAATGACTCAGGGCTGCACCGACAACCTCAGTGACTATAGAAACAATCACTAATGCAAGGTTGCCCATGAAGGCAACCTGAATGATGGCAGCTCCAATCACATTTGAGGCTTTGCTTGAGAGTAACTTGCCCAATTCTCCTTCTGTTCATGTAATACATGTGTGCATGCTAAACGCTTCAGTAGTGTTCGACTCTTTGTGAACATATGGACTGTAGCCCACAGTGTTCCTCTGTCCATGGGATTCTCAAATCAAGAATACTGGAATGGGTTGCTATTTCCTCCTCTAGTATATCTTCCCAATCCAGGGATTGAACCCCCCTCTCTTAGGTCTCCTGCATTGGCAGGCAGGTTCTTTACCTCTAGCTCCACCTGGGAAACCCTTATATGATACAAAACAAGCTAACTCTGATCAAGAGTCTAATCTCCATTATTGCTGCTAAGGAAGACCACCTACCTGTACACAGCTGGTGGGTCAGTAAAATGTCACAAACTTTTTAAAGGGCAAATCAGTCACGTGGATTAAATTTTGTTTGACTCAGCAGTTTCTCCTCTAAAAATCTGTCACAAGAAAACCAATCACGTAAAACATTTAGAATTAAAAATATTTACCATAGAAGTTTGTTTATCACAGAGATTTGATTAAGCTATAGTTATGAAAATGAAGTGAAAGTATTAGTCACTCAATTGTGTCCAACTCTTTGTGACACCATGGACTGTAGCCTACTGGCCTCCTCTGTCCATGGAATTCTCCAGGGAAGAATACTGGAGTGGGTTGCCATTCCCTTCTCCAGGGGATCTTCCAAAGCCAGGGGTCAAACCTGGGTCTCCAGCATTGCAGGCAGATTCTTTACCATCCGAGATACCAGTATCTGTATGGAAATACTATACAGTCCATGACATTTTTAAAAACAAACTTATTGGTAATAAAATGTACGTTAGGAAAGGGGAGTAGGAGATATATAGACATATGGTTTAATTTTAATAACATTTCAAGTTTGTTTTAAAATATATTAACAATTCTGTTTGTTTTGATTTTCTTTTATATAAACCCTGCCACGGCATTAGAGAATAGAACTTAGCGTATATAACTGACATTTTTCCCCTCAAATACACCAGAGTGATTCCCAGTCTGGGTCTTTGCAGTCAGAATCTGTCTTACTGGAAAATTTTCCTCCCAGATTTCCACATGGCTAGCTCATGGAAGTCTTCTCTGATCCCCTCTCAGAGAGCTGTCACCTCAACTATATCACCCTTGTTTTATTTTCTTTACAGCCCTTATGACCATCTGAAGTTACTTTATTCACTTTTTTTGTTTGATAATTTTTTGTCTCTTCTCAAAGAAGGTCATACGTACACAGGCCCTCTGGATCTTACTTCCTATACTTAGAACCATTATAGACACATATTAGGTGCTCAGTAAGTATTGTCAAATGAATCATTTAGTGAGTGTGTGAATCATATTTCTGTCTTTTCCTGTGGCTTGTTGGAAGTTCTTTGATTCTAATTTCGGGAGAAAATAGAGAAATATTGATATTCAGCAGAAATAAGTCTATTTACCACTAACTGTCAAACATTTCTCCCCCATCTCTGTTATTCATTTGAGAAACTTTAACTGAGTCTCTGTAGTATGCTGGAGATAGTGCTGGGAGCAAATATAGATATAGAATAGGAATTAGATTTTTTTTAAATCTTACAAGACCCATGGTTAATGGAACATATAGCGTATGGTGGGATAGATAATTATTAATAACACACAGTGGAATAAGAACAGAGAGGTATGCAGGATGCTATGGGAGCAAAGTAAGTGGGGTGCTGAAACACTTTGCTGATACAAAAGACCTTATGGATATGAATTGGAAAGGAATTCCAGGCAGAGGGAATGGAATGTGCTTTGTTAGTCATGCCACATTCCCAGGAGGATGAACGCAATGATGAGATACAGGTAAAGGGGTGAGGCTAGCAAATTAAACAGGGTGCCTATTGACACTGGCCTTACCTCAAGAAAGGGTGTGATTTTTTCCTATAAGCAATAGGGAATGACAAAGAAGTCTAAGCTTGAAGGTCTCATAATGGATAAAGTCCATATTTAAAATAAATGGGATTTTCAATTACTTGAGAAAGAATGTTCTGAATTCAGTGGCATCACCCCTGATTTTTCCTTTTTCCTCATCCTTGTTTTCCACATCCAATGGGTAAATCTTATACTTCTGAGCACCAGTTTATATCTCTAATGATCCTTTCCTCTTAGTTCCCTCACCCTCGGCCAACTTCTTGGACCCATGCTTGAACTCCTGCCGTAGTCCCCAAACCAGTCTTCTTATCCTATCCTTGCTACTCTTCAATCCATTGTCCACAAAGCAGGCAGAGTCATCTTCTAAAATCTAAAACACTCCACTGCCCTGCTTTAAGCACTTTCTATTGCCCTTTGAATAATACCTAAACTCTTTTCAACAGTGTGCAAGCCTAAACTGACCTGGCCTCTGCTTCTGCCTATCTTGTGTGTCTCTTTCTGGCCACAGTTCTATCTACAAAGTGTTTAATATCCAAAGGCCCCCAGAAAGAAAAAAAAACATTCTTGCTACATTAGCAAGATGAGATCTACCATTTATTAAAAAGAAACAGACCACTGATACACACCGAAACATGAATGAATCACAAAAACATTATGCTGAGCAAAAGAAATCAGACACAAAAGAGCACACGCTGTGTGCTTCTATTTACACAAAACTCTAGGAAAAGACACATGTAATCTATGGTGATAGAAAGCAGATCAGTGCTTGCCCGGAGGAGCCAGGAGTGAAGGGATAGACTGACTGCAAAGAGGAACAAGAGAGCATTTGGAGGTGATAGAGATAGTCCATATGTTGGCCAGAGTGGTCACATGGCTGTACTCACGTTTCAAAATCATCAAACCGTGTCCTCAAAATGCATATATTTTATTATGTGTAAGTTATATCTAAATATAGTTAATGAAAAAATGTACAATTTTTTGAGCATTCATGAGCCAAGTACTTTACATAATTATCTCTAGTACAAAAGCAACAGCTTCATTTTTTGAAAGTGAAAATTTAGCCTCAGAAAAACTAAGTGACTTCTTCAAGGCCATTAAATTCTAGGTCCAAACCTTTTGTTAAAAAGAATTTTATATGTGATCTAATTCAATGAGGGTGACCACCAATATTTTTAGGAGCTTGGCAATAAAACTATATAGGGGAGGGTTGAACATAACATGACATAGAGAGGCTGGGATTCTGCTTTTCCTGGGGGTTGGGAGAGACATGAGTCAAATAAACCACAGGGTTATAGTCCACTTTTGGACATTTTACAGACAAGGACCTTGGGACTAAGGAGATTAAGTAAATCACTGTGGTCATCCAGCTAGGAAACGGCAGATCTCCTGAGGGGTGAGACAAGCTGATGTAGGTGGAGTAGCGAAAGAGATGAAAAATGGGAAAGTTTATACTTAAAATAAAATCCCAGAATGTGAGATGATTGCACTTGTGCATTTATATAATATAAATAAAAAATTTAGTAGGGATCATATATAGCATAGCTCATCTCAGTTTTTGATGACTAATTCATTTGCCTGCTTATTTCTCCATCCATACAACATTTATGGAGCTCCCACTGCATGCAGAACACTGCTCTTGGGGATCTACCCAATTCCATGCGCTAAATGCACTAGCGTCTCTGAATCGTTCACAGCACCAGCTCCCATTAGCTTCTCCCAAGTCAAACCACTCTTGTATGACTTTCATGCATACCGCACTTGTAGAACCTTGCTCCACTGCCCTTGTCTCCAATTATCTGTAAAACACACTTTACACTTTGTTATAGCCCTACATAATGCTGTCTGGCCCACTAATTGTTTTAAATGTGTACATCTTACCTTCCAAGATAATTTGCAAGGGATTTCTGAGCAGCATAAGAGTAAATATCTTAAATGGCTTGATAGCCCTTGTACCTGGCACAGTTAGGCACACAGAAGACTCTCCATCATTTCTTATCAAGTGACTCCCTGGGTGACCTGGGATAGCAGCATGTCTTGGGTTGGGCTCCTCAGAAGCAAGATCTAAGATAAGGTTTGAGTGCAAGTAGTTTATTTGAGATGCCATCTCTAGAAGTAGTGGTAGGGGCACCATGAGGAAGTGAAACAAGAAAGGAGAGGAAGTTTTGATTTGTATTTCTCTAATAATTAGTGTTGAGAACAGCCTTGGGGTTGCCAAGGGTGAGGGAGGTAGGGGAAGTAATGTCTGGGAGTGTGGGATTAGCAGATATAAACTATTATATATAGGATGGATAAACAACAAGATCCTACTGTATAGCATGTGTGCATGCTAAGTCACTTCAGTTGTGTATGACTCTTTGTGACCCTATGGACCTTAAACCACCTGGCTTCTCTGTCCATGGAATATCCCAGGCAAGAATACTGGAGTGGGTTACCATGTCCTCCTCCAGAGGATTTTCCCGATCCAGGAATCAAATCCACATCTCTTACGTCTACTACATTGGCAAGTGAAGTTTTTACCACTAGTGCCTCCTGGGAAGCCCCACTGTATAGCATAGGGAACTCTATTCAATATCCTGTGATAAACCATAATGGAAGAAAATTTCTTTTAAAAAATATCTATATGTGTATAACTGAATCACTTTGCTGTACAGCAGAGATTGGCACAACATTGTAAATCAACTGTGCTTCAATTAAAAAAAAATTTAAAAAGAGAAAAGAGAGGATGTGACAACAGGAATGTTCATGAGAATATTACCGTGTAATTGAAGTTCAGTCCTACTGGGGACTTCTGGAAAAGTCTGTAATATACATCTCTGAGTTGTCCAACCTGAGGGGCCAGGGGGGCATTTATTCACCAACTTCCATTCATTGCTGGTCGAGAGTAGCTTCTTGAGGCACTAATTCCCACTGGCCATGTTCCCCGCGCCTGCTCCTCACCCATGCTCACCCACCACGCTCCAGTGGGGCAGGATCCAGTGGGCAGAGAATGGCCCTAAGAGAATCCTGGGTGTCTGCAGTAAGACTCCATCGGTGTACACAGGGACAAGGACTGCTAGTGGGATATGTCTGGGCACTAACAGCTTCTGCTGCACAGCAAATTTCAACCAAAGAAAGCCTTTTTTGTGGCAACCTTTATTTAGTGCCAACCTGTGATGTTCTTTGGAATTCAAAAATAAATACAACATGTTCCTTGCTTGCTAGAAACTTAGGTCTGTTACTTATTGAAAATTATGGAGAAAAGCAGAAAAAGAAGGAGGAGAAAGAGAAACTGGTCCAATTTCCATTCCCATTCAGTCCATACTCTGATGAAAATTTGATGCTCTTCTACCCATCAATTCATTACCGCCATGATTCCCAAATAGCCATCATGTTTAATGGCTTCAGTCACTGTCAGAGTGGCATGGAGACAGACCAGAGTTTGGAAGATGAAGGCGGTATCTTTGCTCACTTCTAATCCCCCGGGTACCCCAGCTCTGCTTCAGTGAAATTTCTACATCATTATGTCATGAACCTATACCAAATATGCAACATAATTTTCTGTTTAAATTAAACTAATATTTGAAATAAAGAAAAAAGTGATGAGAGGAATCATTTACCACAAGGACTCTGCAAAAGAAGTTATATGGGAAAGGCGGCTGTATTTTGTGCTTTTGCCATAAAACGAAGCAGTCTGTTCTGTGAAGTACTATAATTATAAAGCAATTTGCGACCTCTAATGGGAGGACTTTTCTTTCATAAAATATTAACTAAATATAATATCAGTGCAATAGGTTAGGAATAGTCTTACTTTCTCCATAAAAAGTCAATTTATAACCACTGTGACTGTCTTCTTCAAGATGATGGTATCCAAAAACATCCTCCATGCCCATAGCCGCTTGGCCTTGAATTAAGCACAATGCATTTCCCCCATCCTCTCCAGCTGAGTTGATGCTAAGTGTTTTTCCCTGTAAACATGTTCGTTTACAATACTGTACTCTCTGATTGCTGAATCCTTCTTAACTGAATGTACTGCTGTTATGCAGGCAGTTTTCTTACAATGATTGTGGCCCCAAAACCCAAATTGTCAAAATGTAAAACTGAAGTTTAGGCTGAGGACCTAGTCTGCAAAAACCCAGGTATTTGTACTGTGGGATTACCTCCTGTTCAAATCAGGGAAAGGGATGGTCCTGTCTGTGAGATGGATGTTCCTCGAGCAGAATTGCTACCCACACTGCAAACACAGGCAGAGTGCCTGAAATTATCTACAAGGATTCTGCTGGCAGGGCAGGCGAAAGCTGTGGTTGTCGAGTGGGAAACTTAAAGGCCAGCTTCTTTTCTTTACTTCTTTTTTTTCCTTCTTTCCTATATCCTTACATAAAATTTTGTAATTTTTGCTTTTGTTTTACGCACTGAAGCTTGTCTAATAACTTCAGAAACTGTTTTCCCCGTGCCATTTGGTTATTATGATTTTCTATTGGAGGAAGCAACCACTGTCTAACTATACCAGACAATATGTCTTTTTTTTGGGGGGGGGGGGGGGGAGGCAATTTAAAGTGAAAAGGGAAGATGTTTATCTCCTATTGTTATTTCAAGCCACTGTGCCATTTTCCACTGACTTCTCAAGTTAAAGAGAGGGGGAAAAACAAAACAAAAACACCCAAATAACAAAACCCCAACAAATCCTCAAACAATTCTGTTTTTAAAACCTTCTCCGTTAGAAGTAATGTATAGAAAATCCATACTTGCTCATTTAGAAATTGCCTAAGGGCTGTATCCACTTCCACACATTCCTGGGTTGATTTACACTTCTTAAATGGATCGTCAAATTCTATTGATCTTAATCAGCAAAATCCTTTTTGTTTTCTATTTCTTAAGAGTCTCCAAATTACTCAGGAAATTTTGCAAGGAGAATGTATGGCTTCAAAAAATTAAAACCAGGAGCAGAAACATTTATTAGATAAATGCTAACGCAAATTGGAAGTAGACCTCTGGCCCTATGCTCCCTTCAAGGTTTGCATATTTTGCTATAGGTTAACCATTTGTATATTTTCTGAATGAATAAATGGATCCATGTGTTCTGGCAAATATTCACATTTAAATGTTCGAATGTTATTGAAGCAGCCTGTGAATGGTATTACAACATGGTCTAATATTTAAACATGCATTATTTTGTACATATACAATAATTATGTTGAATATATTATTTGATATTAAATATATATTATTATTGTATTAAATATATATTATTGCATTAAATGGGCTTCCCTGGTGACTCAGTGGTAAAGAATCCACCTGCCAATGCAGGAGACACAGATTGGATCCCTGGGTTGGGAAGATCCTCTGGAGAAGGAAATGGCAACCCACTCCAGTGTTCTTGCCAGAGAAATCCCATGGACAGAGGAGATTGGCAGGGTACAGTTCATGGAGTTGCAAAAGAGTTGGACACAATTTAGCGACTAAACAACAACAAATTTTATTAAATATATACTATATTATAAATACATATACTATATTATATACCATATTATATATAAATATATATACTATATTATAAATTATTATATTAAATGTATTGCGATTATATATCATAATATTGAATCTATTGTCTTTGTATTTGTACATATAATGAGAAAGAAAAATAAACTGGAGGGATATACAAAAACTGATAAAACTGATTCCCTCTGGAACATAGGATTCAATAGGTATGGGGGGTAGCTTCATTTTAGCTAAGAAAATGGGGGGAAAAAATCAGTTGTGACTATTTCAGACAGGGATAGAACATGGACCAACATGAGAAACACCCCAGAACCTTCTCTCAGCTTAATTAAGTTCTAACATCGTGCCATATTTTGTTTCAGATCCTTTTTCAAAGAAATTAAGCATTGCAGATATGATAGAAAAGCTTTTCATTTTTCTACATCATGTGTTTCTAGGATGTTTGAATTTCACATAATGAACACATATGTGATCAGTAAAAAGTCAGCACCAATTTAAAAATATTAGCTATGCTACACAGGAGGCAAGTGAGTTTAAATGCATCAGCTGCATTTGTGTTTCCAAAAAGTTTTTCTGCATCTGTCATTTACAAGGCGGGGATCTTGCTTACTGTCTGTCTGTCCACTTATAGCTCTCTGGCAATTGGAAACAGCAAGCAGGGGCTGAAGAAACACAATGTCAATTTAGGTGCTGGCGGGTTGGCAAACCACATGTTCTTATTTATCTCTGTCAGCCGCAGGCCCTATTAACTATTTTTAATGAATCACCACTGCTTTTACTTTTGCCATCAGCCATGACCTTCACCATTTAGAAACACATGGTCTCTCATAAACGATAGCCCACGACATATAAACTTGAGAAGGATTCTATCACAGCTCAAACTACAGTATCTATCACTGAAACAAACGGCTCATTCTAGCTGAAGAGACACTCATATATATCACGGAACCAACCTTCCATATTTTGAAATTTACTGCCCCATGTTGGCTGCTTTTTTTTTTAAAAGGAGGCCAGGCAACCTTGCTCACTTAATACTTTTGATAAACTTCTGCTGACAAGGAGTGTGATTAATGATGGTTAAAAGAATTGAATCAAGAGTAGGAAAGACAGAGCCAAAAAAGCAGACTGCGGGCTGATGGAAACGAACGTCTCTACAGAAATATATGATGGACCCTCCTTTTTTACCATGCCAAGTAATTACTTGCACAGGCCTGTTGTAATAATTCCTATTACAGCCAAAACGGAAAAGTCAGTAACTCACCGCCCTGGGACAAGGTGGAGGCAAGGCCAGAGGAGCATGGATCAATATTTCATTTACTCACTGAGGTTAGCTTCTATCCCTGTATCAAATTCTTTTACAGAAAGCCATGAAAGAAATGAGGTTTGCTGCAAAACACCAGTACAGGGGCCTTGTTTCCTTGGGGTGCTTATGAGGGAAACAGAGCAACAAACCCTTTCAGGAAAACAATATGCACTCAAGGTCACTCATTACTTGCTACTGTTGGAAAATAAAGTGCCATTAGCCTGATATAAGTAATGTACATCAATCAACTGTAGACTCGGAAAAGTATGTTTTCAACTTGGTGGTGCTGCCGATAATGAATGAGCCATTTGAACACTGTCTACACAATCTGACAATTGTGAAAAAATTTTCTCCTGACAGTGCATCATTTGTTTAAAAAAAAAAAAAACACATTAACTTTTATCTCTGATTACCTCTGCTGCCTTAAAAAAAGGAAAAGGGCCTTAATGTTTCCCTCTGCCTGCAAGAAGTTTCTTGTTTGGTAATTTTCCTAAAGAAAAATTACAGTTCAACCTCTAAATGCCCTAGAAAACAAAAAAATAAAGCATAACGTTTCTCAATAGGTTTTCCTTTTAAAGAGTGTAAAATGAGTGATTCCCAGTTTTAGTTTTCTATGATGATTTCTGGGAAAAGGATTTGGTACTGGTCAATTTCAGGTCTCAGGTGAATGTAATGGAACTAGCTTATTGTTGACACTGAATTCTTAGAATTTCACCCTAAAATTAGATTTATTTTAAATAGTCCCAACATATATGAACCTATATAGGATGCAAAGTCTGAATGTTGTTTATTCACTTCATTTATTGTTTAGTGTTTGGGTTAGAACAGACTTCAATGCCACACTGCTCTATTCCTTAATAATTTAAAAGAACCTGGATTTATAAAGCAAGTTTCCACTACACGACACACTTCCATGTGGAATGGGGTTAGGAAAATCCTCCTGTACTTGCTTTTTACCCCCACATCTATATTAATTCCCAGCTGCTTTTCTCATGATTCCGGGGGGTGGGAGAAGCATAGAAGGATTGATTTACTTGCTTAGAAACATAGGCTACTGGCAGTAATGACTGGTAAGCCTGAAGGTTTCTTACAGTTCATTTTTTCTCTCAAATAAATCTAATTCCTTTCCCTGGAACTTCAAAGTCACCCTCTACCAGATCTCCCTATCTCCACACCATGGAATGAGGTTTAAATCAAGGCAGGAAAGTCTTGAGCTGTCATAGGGGCCATACATACATTCTAATCTCCAGTAACAAAGGTCAGCTGGACTTAACACTGATTCAGGCCAGCAGGACTCTTGACCTGGCCAGTCAACATCTTGGAAGCATTTTGAAGTGCTTGAGGTCTGCAGAAAAATACATTGTATTTTCCTAAGAATTTTTACCCCTCCTCCACTCTGCCCCTTAAACTTGGACCCCAGGAGTATTTTGAGGGAAATTCAATCCATATGTGCCTGATTCGTGTTCACTTAACTCATTGACATGTTGTTTTCCAGGAGCTGATTGATGTACAAGAAGTCTTCTGACCTTTTTTCCTGAACCTTGCAGAACTGCCTTTCTTTGAGCTGGAAAATTGCCTTTTACTTGGGGTAAGTAGCACTTTTGAGAGTTGAAAGTTTTGAGCTCAGCTTGAAACATAGTTCCCAAATCTGCGTGGGATTCTGGGCTTGACAAATGTGGCCTTGATACCTTTGTATAAAGTCCTTTCTTGCCTCATTTTTTTTTTCATGTGTGACACCAGTAGCTTGAGAGAAAAAAATACAAAGCTGATGATAACTTTCAGAGCATCCAAGCAGGTATCTTTGGAAGTCACAGCATCACTCCGATGGTGTAAGATGTCCAAGTCCATCTGTTCTCTTCAACCACCCTTCACTTGCCTTGATTTCTTTCATGTGGTCCCAACCCAAAGAACTTCCTCTGCCAAGTTTTGAGTATGTAATAAAGGCAGCACTGACTTTAAACCCTGCTTTGATTCTGTTAGGCAACATCTCAGCTTGGCTTACGTTCCCTGGCAAAGTATTTCAGTAGACTTTCTTTTTTTTTTTTTTTTTTTTTTTTTTTTTTTTTAATTTTATATATATATTTTTATTATTATTATTATTTTTATTTTAGTTGGGGGCTAATTACTTTACAATATTGTAGTAGTTTTCATAACGCTACCCCTTGGAACTCATTCTAAATTATGCCTCTAAATCATGAAAGTTATAAAGATAAACTACTCTCTCCATTATTCCATTATTTTTGTTAGATTAAGAGGGAGGTGTGACTTGCGACATGCCTCTGTCCATGGACAGCTTGTTAATTAATCTAGAATAACTGGAATAACCCCACAGAAAGACAGTCTATTAGCTCTTAAATTCTGCATTTTTGGTGTTGTTTAGTCACTAACTCATGTCCGACTGTTTTGCAATCCCGTAGACTGTAGCCCGCCAGACTCTTCTGTCCATGGGATTTCCCAGGCAAGAATATTGGAGGGGGTTGCCATTTCCTTCTCTAGGGAACCTTCCCAACCCAGGGATCAAACCTGCTTCTCCTGGTTTGGCAGGTGAATTCTTTACTATCGAGTCACCAGGGAAGGCCCAAATTTCGCATAAAGAGGCTGAATTAGATCCTGTAAGTGAGAATGTACAAATCCAAATGCCTACAGATGACAAAGGGGAAATGTAGATAAGTGGAACAGTGAATGTAAGTAAGTGAGTGGGGATTGTTTCTAACAGGGAACACATGACTAAAGGGACAACCAATGTCCAGGGGATTGTTGCAAGTTTTGTGTTGCCAGATCTCTTGGGATTTCAAAAGAATCTACAAATCTTAGAATTTTTTAAAAAACTGCATCTAAATTCACAAATGGTAAAGTCAGTTTATGAGCCAAATTTCACCTACCAACTGGAAGCACATGCTATACAAAATGACGAAAGAAAAGAACAGCAATTGGTAATTTAGTGGACAATTGCCACAGGCCAGAAACTACACTAAGTGCTTTACAGATGAAATTTAATTTGCTCCTCACCTGTATTCTACTGCATGGTCTAGGATTATACTGTTCTGTGTTCTAATAAGAGAAAACTAAGATTTGGAGTCCTTGTTAAAATGCAGATTCTTGGGTCCCTCAGAGACCCACTGGATTAGGATCTCTATGCATGGGATCTCCAGATGATTGGTGCACACATGCTAAGTCGCTTCAGTTGTATCCGATTTTGTGTGACCCCATGGACTGTAGCCCACCAGGCTCCTCTGTCCGTGGGATTCTTCAGGCAAGAATACTGGAGTAGGTTGCCATTTCCTTCTCCAGGTGATCTTCCTGACCCAGGGATCGAACCCACATCTTTTACATCTCCTGCATTGGCAGTCAGGTTCTTAACCACTAGTGCCACCTGGGAAACCGCAGATGATTGGGATGTACACCAAAGATGGAGAACCACTCTATCATGACAGATGATGAATATCCATCTATCAGGATAGATGGAGAAACACTCTATCACAAGATGCATCCACTGAGCTTTAGAAAGAACCTGGTACAACTCCCTCCTTTACAAATGAGGCTCTAAGAGGGGAACTGACTTGCTCAAGCTTAGGAAACAGAGCCAACTCTGCCAACTCTCCAACTCAAGCCTCCTGAAAATATTGATAATAATAGTAATAATAATAGTGCCCTCAGCTTCCCTAAACTGAGGGCCCGCCATGCACCAGGCTAATGCCTGGTATTATCCCCATTTAAGCCTTATAGGAACTCTGAAGCAGATATTATTGTCTCCATTTTATAGACAAACAGGCTCAGAGGAACAAAGTGACTTTCAAAGTCACTCAGAGGAAAGTAAAAGGTTGAGTCTATTTTTAAATCCAAGTGTGTCTGCTTCCAAATCTGGAGTTCTTTTCATTATACAGCGAGGACAAATGCAGCTGGGTCCTTCCTACTTAATACCGAGGGACCTGAATCAGAAGGTATGGAGAACACATTCAAAACAAAACCTCAAGATGATGATGGTTACGAGGAGGAGAGAGAGGAAGAGTCAGAAACTGTCAAATTACTCAAAAGGAAACCAACTAGTAGAATCACTGACTTGCTGAATGACCCAGTCTTTTATACGATTGGTGGCCTCATCTTTCAAGTGGAAGTGATTTTGATAGGTCATCTTTATGCTCCCTTCCCATTTGAAAATCCAATAACTCTAAGTGGAGAAGAGAGTTGAGTCCTCATTATTTATGCAAACCTGAAGGCAGGAATCTATGCTTTGACCCTTCTGAGGAAGCCAAACAAGCTGCCCCTGCTACAGGACAATCCCCTATAGGGTCTCACAACACCACTGTGAGAAGACTTGCCTGCAGCCTTAGAAAGTGAAGTGTCAGCTTAGTCATGTCTGACTCTTTGCTACCCCATGGAATGACAACCAGGCTCCTCTGTCCATGGAATTCTCCAGGCAAGAATACTGGAGTGAGTTGCCATTTCCTTCTCCAGGAGATCTTCCCAACCCAGGAATCAAACCTGGGTCTCCCGTGTTGCAGGCAGATTCTTTACCATCTGAGCCACCAGGCGAGAAGACTTGTTTGCAGCCTTAGAATCCTCTGTTAAACATCTTGAAACAAAACTGCAGCTGGGGTCAGGTTATCAAGCTCTCTCTTAGAAGGGCAGCCTCATCTAGTCCTTGAAAGTAGCCTCTGACCTTCGGGCCTAGGGAGTAGTTCCTACTGCTTTTTCTCTAGCTGTCTTCTTCCCAGCCTCCATTCCACCCTCCTTTCCTCATATACAGGAAGTCGGCTTCTTCCATGATAGAGTAAACATCCCATTTGAGGTTAAGGTACTTGGACCTCCACTGCACATAGTTCAAGATTCAGCCAAAGGCCAGAATCAATACCACAAATCACAGCCAAGTGACAACAAAGGAGCCTCTTGTCCATTTTATCCCCTTTTAAAAATGTCATTCCTAACACTTGGCAATTTCATCAAGTCAGTTTCATTAGCCTGTATTTCCTTAACGGATCTGCACTAAAGGCTATCTTTGGCACCAGAAACACCTAGTCCTTGCACCACTACCTGAGAGCTACACAGCTCCTCAGGGGCACCTACATGTTTACAAGTGGCTATGCCTCAGACAAACATGTCTCAATATTCAAAAGCACACTGCACAGAAGAAAAAAGATCAAAGGTATTATGGGAGAAGCATCTACCTCTGCTGAGTGCATCAGGCTATATGAATCTGTAAGAACACAATGTGAGAGAATTGCAAAATAAATGCAACTTGTCATAAAGTAACCTTTTGTGGAAAAGAAATGTTGCCATTCAAAAACACATAAAACCCCAGCTTGCTCCAAATAGTGCATACTTACAACTTCAGATCCCAACAACTAAGTCAAATCAGAAATGAGGCAAAAAGACTGGTTCAGAAAAGTTTAATTTCTGTGTGTACTACATGGCAAAATAAAGGGAAAAGACTTGAATCCTTCAAAGCTTCTGGGTTTAAAGAGTAAAAGAGGGCTATTCATCCCTCTCAATTTCTCAAAAGGCTCATTTTGGTTTTGTTTTTTAATATTTCTGCTGTTCAGTGTGTACAAACACATACAAGCAAGATTTCAGGAAGGAATTTCTGAGGCCAAGTCTAGAATCTGAAATAGATGAATGATTTCACTAGATTCATCTGAATGTTTTAGCTATTATAGTCTGTACAGAGATATTCATTAGAGCATTGTTGGTAGTTCTGAAGAACTGGAAATAACCTGTATGACCATTAATAACAAAACTACTAGATGAGCTGCAATGTAGTCATATTATATAGGCAAGGCTGAGAGCTGCCACAGCAGGCGTTCACCACACAACCCCCCAGGTGCCATGTATGGATGGTAACACTGTCATGGTCACTATTGCAGCATCTTAAAAGAATGAGCTAGATTAAAGTGTGCTAATATTTTTAAAAAAGGGTACTAATATTGATAGATTTCTAAGACATGTTGTTGAGGAAAATAAAGTTTAGAAAGATTATACATGCATGCTGTTGTTCTAATTAATCTATACTTGATAAACAATAATGTATGTGTTTCTATATGTGTGTGTGTGTGTGTGTGTGTGTGTGTGTGTGTGTGTGTACATAAACACATACATCTCTGAAAAGATATGGACTAAAATCAGCAATAGTTACTTGCGGAGGAAGGGATAGAAAACAAAGGTTGGGGTGTCTATTAAAGTACTCTCTCATTTGTGTAACATGATAATTTTGAATGACATAAATAGGAATTCTAAAGAAAGTTTTAAAGAAATTCAAGTGGAAATGTGGAGCAGCTTAAATTTGTGATGGTTTCTGGGACTTCCCTGGCAGTCCAGTGGTTAAGATTCTGTATTCATAATGCAGAGGACATGGGGGTTCAGTCCCTGCTCAGGGAACTAAGATTCTGCAAGCCATACTGCAAAGCCAAAAAATAAATTTGTGATTTCTATTTGTTATTTTATTATTATTATATTTTGTATACTTGTATAAATATACTATTTGTTTCTTATTTAATATTTTATTTACTATTATTTTGATTCTTTTCCAAAAGAATCAATAAGGGCAGGATCATGGGACTCATATGTTACATTATATATCTGAGGGTCTATTTGTTTCACTAGGCTAGGTGTGCTGAGAGTAGAATTCTTTCACTTCTAGCAACTAGCGCAAAGAAGAGCAAAGAGAATTGTAGGTTTATAAACTCATAAATTCATCAACTCATTCATTCCAGAAATATTTAATAAGCATATACTCTGTGCCCATAAAATAAATTAGGGAACACAACAGAAAAAGTTTACAATCTAAGAACAAAACAATGGATGAATGAATGAATAGACTGAGAAAAGCCATCTAAAGATCACCAAATCCTTTCAAAAACAACCTCCCAAGTATATAATTAATCTATTTTTAACTGAAGTATAGTTGGCTTAACAATTAATCTGTTTTTTCCTCCCAGTTTTACTGAGATATAATTAACATACAGCACTGCATGTTTCGGCTATAAAGCATAATGATTTGATTTATATACACCATTTCATAATGATTTCATGAAGTCATTATGCTCTGGTGACTCAGACGGTAAAGAATCTGCCTGCAATGCAGGAGACCTGGGTTCAATCCCTGTGTTGTGAAGATCCTCTGGAGAAGGGCATATCAACCCACTTCTGTATTCTTGAGTGGAGAATCCCATGGACGAGGAGCCTAGTGGGCTCAGTCTGTGGGGTCACAAAGAGTCAAACACAACTGAGTGACTAACACTTTCACTTTCTTTCATTTTCACACCATGAAATGATGATCACAATAAATTTAGTGAACATCCATCATTTCAAACAGATACAAAATTAAAGAAATAGAGAAAAATGTTTTCCTTATGATGAGAACCCTTAGGATTTACTCTCTTAACTTTTAAATGTAACATACAGCAGTGTTAATTACATTTATCATGTTGTACCCTACATCCATAATTCTCATTTATTTTATAAGTGAAAGTTTCATACCTCTTTATTGCCTTTATCCAATTCCTTCACCTCTGGTAACCACAAATCTGATTTTTTTTTCTAGAGTTAGTTTGTTTTTGAAGTATAATTGACCTCCAACACTAGTTTTTGTTATATAAGACAATGATTTGCCATCTCTATACACTTAAAACTGGTAACTGTGAAGTCTAGGTACAATATGTCACCATACATATTAACAGTTGACTGTATTCCCCATTGCATACCCTTGACTCATTTATTTTGCAACTGGATGTTTGTACGTCTTAATCTCCCACATTTATTTCTTTCCAATTAATCTATTTTTGAGAATTTCACAGCTTATAAATTTCACTATCTGGTAATCATTTCCATAGATATGGATAAATTTTCTCAATTCTATGTCTATTTTCTTTCTGTGTTTTTTTTCTTTTAGTTTAGGCTTCCTGTACATTTATATTTTAAATTCAGAAACAGTTTAGTAGTTTCTCTTCTGGATTATTCTTTTGCAGTAAAATAGTTTGCTTAAAATATCTATCCTTTAACCATGTCTCACAGCATTTCTGCAAAGTTTTATTTAATGGTGCTGACAATTTCTCACAACAGTATTTCTCCCTACATTTTAACAAATGTTTTCTATATATTTTTTGCATGATCTCAACTATAGAAGCAACTATTTCTGGTGCTTCTAACAGAAATCCAGACAAGTATGCTGGGCAGTATTTATATAATAGACACACTAACAAAGGTGTTGAGCAACTTGCCTGAGGTTACACAGCTAGGAGTTGGTGGTACCAGGACTAGAACACAAATCTTTTGAGTTCAAAGCCAAGATTTGCTCAGGCATCATGCCTACGCACTTAGCCTAAAAGCTCTGTGGCAAAAATAATTATTTTAAGGAAGCAGGTTTATTTGAAAGTTGAGACAAAGGCAACTCAAGATAAAGCACATAAAGCAGTAAATTTGCATGCTTTCTCCACGCCAAGGTGTGTTAAACATCTAAATTGGAGTTATGCATGCTCGGTTAATATCTATGGCTTCTTTATGCTTACCATTGAGATTTCGATTCATGAAAGCAGTAATGACAACAGCGAAGACAGTTTCTTAAGGCTTTTCCTGCACTTCTGTGCCCTCTATTTGATCATCTGCCAAGGTTTGTGAATAGTGCCATATTTTATTTAATAGTAATTAATCACAGAAATTGTTTTGACAAAATTAAAATTTTCTCTTCAAAAATGCTCCTGTTTGCCATTTAACCTACTGATTTTCTATTTGGCTTCACTCAACAAAGTAATTCAGTGGCTAAATCTTCTTGAGAAAGTTAGCAAAATTTGGGATACTGTTATAATAGCATGAGGCCAGTTACAAACACAAAGATACACTTTAATATTTTAGTATAAGACCCCCTCAAAAAAAAAACACAAAAATATTTGTAGTTTTACCATCTGATCTCTAATTTTTTCTTACAAAAATACACACTTTATATTCATGTTTATTAGCCAGTATTTTCTACAGAAGAGTACTAGTCTTCACCATACACACTAAAAGGAATTCTTTTTAAAGTCCTGAAATCTGGAGTTTAATTTGGGTGGGTTTTTTTTTTGGCCACACCATGTAGGATCTTAGTTCCCCAACCAGGGATCAAACCTGGCCCCCTGCATTGGGAACACAGAGTCTTAACCACTGGACTACCAGGGAAGTCCTTGGAGTTTAAATTTTAGTTATGTGGTGAGACCACCAGATCCATTTCCTTTCCCTGGGCGTAGCACTAATCTACATTTCTCTATGCCTCCTAGGGGAAGCTATGTGATGTTATTATCATGGTACGGGAGTGGAGGATATTGTCACTTGAAGGCTCAAACAGTGAAGAGAATGTCCACCTTCTCCACACTGTGGTTCCCCAACTGTAAGGTGGATTGTTCAGGGAAATGATGCAATAAAGATGGCACAGCTTTTGAAAGCCTCTCTCCTTCAATAACTCCACAGAGCAGTTACCAAAGACCTGCATTGGACTGTGGCATGAGTGAGAAATAAACCTTCATTGTATTAAACTCCTACGTGTCAAGGCTTGATTGTTACAATAGGTAACTTCTGCAGATTAGTATCATCCATTTATGTTCAATATCTGGATATGTCTCCTTTCAATATGGTGTTAGAGTGGATTTTTAATGTTCAACTTTAAGAAAAAAAATAAATGGCATGCAATATAAACTTCCTATTTGTCAAAAATATTTTGAACACACAGAAAATAGAAATAAATATCCAATAAATATTCAAGTACATTTTTTTTCATCTCCCAAACTTCATTTATTAGAAAGCTACTGGAGAATGTCCTCTACCAAAAAATGAGGTTTTGAATCAAATAAATACTTACATGAGGTCCAGGATTCAGAAGACCCAACACAAGACAGATTCAGAAGGAATAGTGAGATAAAAAGTAATGGGGACTCAGGCCAAGAGAACACTGAATTCACATTGTTAGAGAAGTCTGCAGGAGTGATTTCTTCAAGAAGGCAACCTTAACACCTGACACCCAATGTACCAGAAGATTTTGAAAAGAGACTTACATAATTAAGGAAATGTTTGGGTTTGAATTACTGTTCAGTTCAGTTCAGTTGCTCAGTCGGGTCCGACTCTTTGCGACACCGAGGTGCAGCACGCCAGGCTTCCCTGTCCAACACCAACTCCCGGAGCTCACCCAAACCCATGTCCATTGAGTCAGTGATGCCATCCAACCATCTCATCCTCTGTTGTCCCCTTCTCCTCCTGCCCTCAATCTTTCCCAGCATCAGGGTCTTTTCAAATGAGTCAAGTCTTCGCATCAGGTGGCCAAAGGATTGGAGTTTCAGCTTCAACATCAGACCTTTCAGTGAACACTCTGGACTGATCTCCTTTAGGTTGGACTGGTTGGATATCCTTGCAGTCCAAGGGACTCTCAAGAGTCTTCTCCAACACCACAGTTCAAAAGCATCAATTCTGCAGCGCTCAGCTTTCTTCACTGTCCAACTCTCACATCCATACATGACTACTGGGAAAACCATAGCCTTGATTAGATGGGGCTTTGTTGGCAAAGTAATGTCTCTGTTTTTTAATATGCTATCTAGGTTGGTCATAACTTTCCTCCCAAGGAGTAAGTGTCTTTTAATTTCATGGCTGCAATCACCATGTGCAGTGATTTTGGAGCCCAAAAAAATAAAGTCAGCCACTGTTTCCACTGTTTCCCCATCTATCTGCCATGAAGTGATGGGACCAGATGCCATGATCTTAGTTTTCTGAATGTTGAGCTTTAAGCCAACATTTTCACTCTCCTCTTTCACTTTCATCAAGAGGCTCTTTAGTTCTTATTCGCTTTCTGCCATAAGGGTAGTGTCATCTGCATATCTGAGGTTATTGATATTTCTCCCGGCAATCTTGATTCCAGCTTGTGCTTCCTCTAGCCCAGCATTTCTCATGATGTACTCTGCACATAAGTTAAATAAGCAGGGTAACAATATACAGACTTGACGTACTCCATTTCCTATTTGGAACCAGTCTGTTGTTCCATGTCCAGTTCTAACTGTTGCTTCCTGACCTACATACAGGTTTCTCAAGAGGCAGGTCAGGTGGTCTGGTATTCCCATCTCTTTCAGAATTTTCCACAGTTTATTGTGATCCACACAGTCAAAGGCTTTGGCATAGTCAATAAAGTAGACGTTTTTCTGAAACTCTCTTGCTTTTTTGATGATTCAGCGGATGTTGGCAATTTGATCTCTGGTTCCTCTTCCTTTTCTAAAACCAGCTTGACCATCTGGAAGTTCACGGTTCATGTATTGCTGAAGCCTGGCTTGGAGAATTTTAAGGATTACGTCACTAGCGTGTGAGATGAGTGCAATTGTGCGGTAGTTTGAGCATTCTTTGGCATTGCCTTTCTTTGGGATTGGAATGAAAACTGACCTTTTCCAGTCCTGTGGCCACTGCTGAGCTTTCCAAATTTGCTCACATATTGAGTGCAGCACTTTCACAGCATCATCTTTTAGGATTTGAAATAGCTCAATGCCCCTCGAATTACTGTCAAGTACATAGACAATTAAATCAATATAAAAACACCAGAAGATCATTTCACTGCAGGGAAAACAAAATGCACTGGAAAAGATAAAGTAATCATAGTGCACTATGTGGTTTACCCATGAATAGATGTCATGTTGCTGTTGTTTAGTCCCTAAGTCATGCCCAACTCTTTTGCAACCCCATGGACTGTAGCCGTCCAGGCTCCTCTGTCTGCCGTATTTCCCAGGAAAGAATACTGTCAAGTACATTTTAAACATAGTAATTAAAATAATAAATGAAACCAATGATATATCACTAATTTATCTATCAAATTATGTTTTAATGATTGCAATTTGTATAGGTGAATGCATAGAAAAATCAGGACTTTAAACTCACTTAGTAGAAGTATAATTTTTGCAATATTTTGGGAGAGAAATTTAGTAATGTATATCAAGATCCTTAAAACGTTCATTCCCTTTCACTCATAGTTCCCTTTCTAAGAACTGATTTTATAGAAAAAATTGTTAATGTCATGTTGAAGGATGTTTATCTTAGCATTGTCTCTGTCAAAGTTGGACAAACTATAACTCACAAGTCAAATTCCACCTGCCACCTGTTTTCCTAAATAAAGTTTTATTAGAACATAGCCGTTACTATTTATTTACATATAGCCTATGACTATTTGTGCAACAGCACAATTGAGTAATTATTACAGAGACATTTTGGTCCTCAAAGCTGAAAATATTTTACATTTAACCCTCTGTAGAAAATTTGTGCCAGCCCTAGATTTGTAATGAAAAATACAAAATGTGTCTAGTATCTAATAACAGAGGAATTAATACATAAATTATGATACATCCTTAAAAACAAAACTACCATGTAGATTTCTTTTAAATGTTTAACAGGTGAAGGTGAAAGGTAAGGAAAGGTAAAAGGAAAAGAGAGAAAGAAAAAATATCATGTACTATTTGAGGATGTCGAAATATACTCTTCATATAGCACTAAATATCCATTCAGCATCACAGTAATCCAAGTCTGTGCCCCAACCAGTAATGCTGAAGAAGCTGAACGGTTCTATGAAGACCTACAAGACCTTCTAGAACTAACACCCAAAAAAGATGTCCTATTCATTACAGAGGACTGGAATGCAAAAGTAGGAAGTCAAGAAACACCTGGAGTAACAGGGAAATTTGGCCTTGGAGTACAGAATGAAGCAGGGCAAATACTAGCAGAGTTTTGCCAAGAGAACGCACTGGTCATAGCAAACACCCTCTTCCAACGACACAAGAGAAGACTCTACACATGGACATCACCAGATGGTCAAAACCAAAATCAGATTGATTATATTCCTTGCAGCCAAAGACACAGAAACTCTATACAGTCAGCAAAAACAAGACCGGGAGCGGACTGTGGCTCAGATCGTGAACTCCTTATTGCCAAATTCAGACTTAAATTGAAAAAAGTAGGGAAAACCACTAGCCCATTCAGGTATGACCTAAATCAAATCCCTTACAATTATACAATGGAAGTGACAAGTAGATTCAAGGGATTAGATCTGATAGACAGAGTGCCTGAAGAACTATGGACGGAGTTTCATGACATTGTACAGGGGGCAATGATCAAGACCATTCCCAAGAAAAAGAAATGCAAAAAGGCAAAATGGTTGTCTGAGAAGGCCTTACAAATAGTTGAGAAAAGAAAAGAAGCTAAAGGCAAAGGAGAAAAGGAAAGATATACACATCTGAATGCAGAGTTCCAAAGAATAGCAAGGGGAGATAAGAAAGCCTTCCTCAGTTATCAGTGCAAAGAAATAGAGGAAAACATAGAAAGGGAAAGACTAGAGATCTCTTCAAGAAAATTAGTGATACTAAGGAAACATTTCATGCTTAGATGGGCGTGAATAAAGAAAAAAAAAATGGTATGGACCCAACAGAACCAGACGATATTAAGAAGAGGTGGCAAGAATACACAGAAGAACTGTAAAAAAAGATCTTCATGACCCAGAAAACCACAATGGAGTGATCACTCACCTAGAGCCAGACATTCTGGAGTGTGAAGTCAAGTGGGCCTTAGGAAGCATCAATATGAACAAAGCTAGTGTAGGTGATGGAATTCCAGTTGAGCTATTTCAAATCCTAAAAGATGATGCTGTGAAAGTGCTGCACTCAATATGCCAGCAAATTTGGAAAGCTCAGCAGCGGCCACAGAATTGGAAAAGATCAGCTTTCATTCCAATCCCAAAGAAAGGCAATGCCAAAGAATGTTCAAACTACTGCACAATTGCACTCATCTCACACACCAGCAAAATAATGCTCAAAATTCTCCAAGCCAGGTTTCAACAGTATGTGAATCGTGAACTTCCAAATGTTCAAGTTGAGTTTAGAAAAGGGAGAGGAACCAGAGATCAAATTACCAACATCTGCTGGATGATCAAAAAAGCAAGAAAGTTCCAGAAAAACATCTATTTCTGCTTTATTGACTACGCCAAAGCCTTTGACTGTGTGGATCACAACAAACTGCGGAAAATTCTGAAAGAGATGGGAATACCAGACCACCTGACCTGCCTCTTGAGAAACCTGTATGTAGGTCAGGAAGCAACAGTTAGAACTGGACATGGAACAACAGACTGGTTCCAAATTGGGAAAGGAGTATGTCAAGGCTGTATATTGTCACCCTGCTTATTTAACTTATATGCAGGGTACCTCATGTGAAATGCCGACAAAGGTCTGTCTAGTCAAACTATGGTTTTTCCAGTGGTCATGTATGGATGTGAGAGTTCGATTATAAAGAAAGTTGAGCTCTGAAGAATTGATGCTTTTGAACTGTGGTGTTGGAGAAGACTCTTGAGAGTCCCTTGGACTGCAAGGAGATCCAACCAGTATATCCTAAAGGAAATCAGTCCTGAATATTCATTGGAAGGCCTGATGCTGAAGATGAAATTCCAATACTTTGGCCACTTGATGCGAAGAACTGACTCATTTGAAAAGATCCTGATGCTGGGAAAGATTGAAGGTGGGAGGAGAAGGCGACGACAGAGGATGAGATGGTTGGATGGTATCACCAACTCAATGGGTGTGAGTTTAAGTAAGCTCCAGGAGTTAGTGATGGACAGGGAAGCCTGGCGTGCTGCAGTCCATGGAGTTGCAAAGAGTCAGACATGACTGAGCGACTGAACTGAACTGAACTGATAGCACTAAATGGGAAAAAAAATCAGAATTCTCAATTATTTTTCCAGTATGATCCCAATATGATTTTAAAAGATATACACAGATACTCAAAATTAAAAGTCAGAAAAAAAATGAGGGAAACCAAACAGAAAATGTTAGTGGTTGTTTCTTATGAAATATAGTCTTTCTGCAGGATTTTCTATAACCTTTCTATATTTCCTAAATGTTCTGTTTGTCATCTCCTGTCTACTTTAAGAGGCATAAGTCTTAGGTATGTCTAAAATTAAATGGAAGAGAGACTAGATTTATAGATTGTCATTTTTTGAAGGAGAGTATCAGGTAGAAGTTTATCTACTTAAGCAGCTGCTCAGATGACCTGGGCTTAGCATAATCACATCTGGACAGAAACTGCCATACCAGCCCCTGACCCCAGTGGGTATACCTGCTGCCCTGATCATGCTTTAAAGAAGCCAGGTGTGCTGCAGAGTAACTTTGTTTTCTCCTTGGATTCCTTTGTCTAGATCCATTTAAATCTTTCTGCTTAGCCATGTTACAGTTGCAGATATGTCTTTCTGATTCATCTACCCACAGATCACCTATAAGGATCTGTCAGTGGTAAAATTTTATTAGTTTAGATATGCTACTCCAACTCAACAAGTAGGTTATGTAACCTCCATGTAATTTGCTGAGGAGGGAAAATGCATGTTCAGTGTCATAGATCCAGAGAGAGGAAGGAGACTATTTTCATGTGAACTTACAGCTGCCCAAACAGAAGGAAGCAATTAGGAATCTCAGGTGTGTAGCCAAGAATTCAAACTCCTAGAAAAGGAGTTGACTGGAGAGAGATCAAGGATGACAAGAGTATATTAAAATAGGATCTATAGCCAAAGAGAAAAGAAATAGTACAAAATATAGATCTTTAACGAGACACCTTTGGTGATGTTCAGATCTCCTTACATATATATATTTATATGCTTACAAAGTGCCAGGCCCCCAAGCTAAGGCCCACACACAATTAAACTTTCACAACAATCCTGTTATATAAAGATTTCAATCATTCTTTTTTTTTTTTTTCCTCTGTGCCACATGGTATGTGGGATCTCAGTTCCCCAGCTAGGGATAGAACCTGTACCCCCACATTGGAAACACGAAGTCTTAACCACTAGACCACCAGAGAAGTTCCATCATTCATATTTTATATATGATAAAGTAGAGGCAGAATAAAGGTAAGCCATTTTCCAATGGCCACATAGTTGGCTAAGGTTGAACCAAGAACCAAACTCAGGTCTCTTTCAACCCAAGACTGCCAGTGTGACCATGAAATCATTAGTCTGCATTGTATTTTCTGAGTAACCCCATATTCTCTCTCTTGATTGTGTGCATTCAGATAAGCTGATCAGAGGCAGTTTCAGAATTGTAGAATTTTCAGAAGGTCAGCTTTTGACTTGGGATCATCAAATCAGATAAAGGAAATGTGCTTTATTTTTTAACCATATTTAATGTTAATGGATTTAAAATGAAATAGTTTTAATTGTTATTTTATTTTACTATTATTTATTTTATTATTTTATTTCTTTATAAATTTATATCATCATTTGAGGAACTGTGCAATATTTATTTTTGGAGCAGTCAATCACAATAGGAAATCAACTTGAACAGTTGAAACTGTGATTTCCAAAAATTTTTCACCGTAACCACTACTTAATTATATGGTACTACATTTTTTATTATAAATTTATGTAATTCCTTTAAAATCAACTATCAGGCAGTGATGCAAAATGGACTTTTGTACAAATATCTTTGACTAGTTTTTGTTTAATTTATTCATTTTAATTGGAGGCTAATTACTTTACAATATTTTAGTGGCTTTTGCCATACATTGACACGAATCAGCCATGGGTGTGCATGTGTTCCCCATCCTGACCCCCTTCCCATCTCCCTCCCCATCCCATCCCTCAGGGTCATCCCGTTTCTCCAGCCCTGAGCTTCCTGTCTCATGCATCCAACCTGGACTGGCAATCTATTTCACATATGGTAATATACATGTCTCAATGCTATTCTCTCAGATCATCCCACCCTTGCCTTCTCCCACAGAATCCAAAAGTCTGTTCTTTATCTCTGTATCTCTTTTACTGCCTCACAAATAGAGTCATTGTTACCATCTTTCTAAATTCCATATATATGCATTAATATACTGTATTGGTGTTTTTCTTTCTGATTTACTTCACTCTGTATAATAGGTTCCAGTTTCATCCACCTCATTAGAACTGATTCAAATGCATCCTTTTTAATAGCTAAGTAATATTCCATTGTGTATATGTACCACAGCTTTTTTATCCATTTGTCTGCCAATGGACATCTAGGTTGCTTCCATGTCCTAGCTATCATTAACAGTGCTGCGATTAATGTTGGGGTACGCATTTCTCTTTCAATTCTTATTTCTTTGGTGTGTATGCCCAGCAGTGGGATTTCTGGGTCATATGGCACTTCTATTTCCAGTTTTTTAAGAAATCCCCACCCTGTTCTCCATAGTGACTGTACTAGTTTGCATTACCACCAGCAGTTATTTTACTATTATTTATTAAGATAAAAAATAAATGCAGGCTTCCTGATGGCTCAGATGGTAAAGAATCAGCCCACAATGCAGAAGACTTGGGTTTGATCCCTGGGTTGGGAAGATCCCCTGGAGAAGGAAACAGTCACCCACTCCAGTATTCTTGTCTGGAGAATTCTACGAACAGAGGAGAGGGGCAGGCTCCAGTCCACGGTGTCGCAAAGAGTCGGACACGACTGAGAGAATAACATTCAACATTCAATTCAGTTAAGATAAATGTCAAAGTTTAAGATAAAGTGCCACAGGAAATAAAGAGCTAAAAATCATGATGTCTAATGTTAATAATAGCTATGGGTGCATTCTCTAATATTCCCATTGTATTCTAAATAAGAAATTAAAATAGAGATTCGGAGAGATTGAAGTACAAATCAATGCATAAATCCATTGCATAGTTCAATGGCTTTAACTTCTCTGAGAATGATTTTCCTCACCTGTGAACTGAGGCCCCTCTGTACAGTATCCCAGGAGTGTTGTGAGATTAAGTGAAATAGTAGATGTAAATCGCAATGCCCAGGTATAGAGTTTATATTCAGTAAAGGGCAGCTATTTGCTTCATAAATAGGAAACAATTGTAAAAACTGGAAATGAGTTCATCAACCTCTACAAATCTACAGTTTACATTGCTGGCTCTGTTTTCATGTTATGCTGTCTTTCTCTGCTTCTCTGTCTTTAGAATTGTTTTTAGCATAAATTCTGTTTTTTTCCTTTTGGCCCCTTTACTTGTGAAAGAAATGACATACTATAAGAACACCCCGGTGCAGTTTCTCTACTGGACAGCAAAATTGAACGACCATGGTAAGACCTTTGTGTCAGTTCCTAACTGGGAACAGTTTAGAACTTTGGAGCCTAGATACTCAAAGAGTGAACTGCAGACCAGCCAGGATGACACTACCTGGGAACTTGTCAGAAACACAAAATCTCAAGCCCCACCCTGGACTCCCTGAATAAGAATCTAAATTTTAACCAAATTCCCAGGTGATTCACATGCACTTCCAAGTTTAAAGCACCCTACAACAAGCCTGTCTGAAGAGAGATTACCGGGACAAAAAACCAAGAAGCAGCTTAGTTATGTTGCTGTTACGATGGCTATTATATGGGAAGTGCATAGCGTGATTCTTGGCATGTGTTCACTCACTAGACAAGTGTTTATGAGCACATGTTCTGTGCCAACTACTGTGCTGGTTACTGGGAATAGAAAGTTCAGGAAGAATTGGTCCTGCTCTCATATTTTACATTCTTGTTAAATTTTAATCAACCAGGTTCTCCCCTAGTGTTCTCTGCCTACAGTTAGCACCTATTTTTAACTCCAGGAAATTGATGTCATTAATAACAGCAAACATTCATGGATGGCTTGATCTGTGTCAGGCACAGTGTTGAATACCTTAAATACTGAGGTGACCATCTGCTGTTTTGTCTAGCCCCGATTTTTTCTTGTAGCAATACAAAGCCCCATTGTTTGTGGATGAAAAAGGCATCCCGCATCTATTTTTCTGCCCGTTTTGTTTTGGGTGGGGCTGGCACAGCCAACTGGTTCCAGGATCAAGTCTATCTGAAAATTCTTCCCCTTGTCTTCAGTCTGAAGTACTTGACTCAGGACCCAGAAATGCAATTCAGTCTTAGGACTTTTGCTGGAACCATGAAAAAAGAGGGACTTTTTCACTGTAGTTGCTAAGCTGTAATATGTAAGTTTGGAGCTTGCTATTTTATTGATCTTCTTTGCCAACACATAAAGGCAGACTACTTGAGAATAAAGCCAAACCAAAGAAAAGCAGAGCCAAAAGTTGGAGAAGAGGCAGATTTTGAATACATTCATTGACTGTCTCCATCCAACCATGCCTAAAGTCAGCCTTGCACTTCCAATTCCTTATTGCATGAACTAATAAATTCTCCTTTATGTTTGAGATGGTGTGAGTTGGATTTTTGTGACCTACAACTGATGATATCTTGACAGCACATGAATGAAAAATTGTTTTCATTTAATCCTTACAACATGCTCTGGGATAGGTACTATTAATGTACTCATTCTCCAGATGAAGAAACCGAGGTTCAGAGAGGTTAAGTATCTTGCTCAACTATACATAGCTGATAAACGGTGGACTAACGGTTAAATATCAGAATCTCTCATTTCAAAGATTTACAGTTCGTCATCAGCATTGTAAATATTGTTTATTAGCTGGAATCATTTAGCTACTTTTGAGAAAGATTGAAAAGAAGTAAATATTCTGGAAACCCACTGTAATGGCCTCTATGCTGTTAAAGTACAGCCCTGAAGGACCACCGAAATAACTGGCCCATTGATAACGTCCCATAACTGAACCTCCTTTCACAGAGTTTATTAAAAGGCCTCATCTTAATTCAGTCTGTGCAATAACAGGTTGCAGGTTTATGGCTACCACGGTGGGTAATTCACTCTAAGGTCAAAGCCAGCTCAAGGTAAACTGGGAAAATAAAAAAGGTTTGTCTTCATGAATCTTTCAGCTTCATAGTTCTACTCCCATGGTGTTCCATGTTCCCTTTTCCCAACAATGACATTTCACTCTAGCACTCTTTTCTGGAACCTGGTTTTAAAAACTTAAAAATTTTTTCACATTAAGATAGTTACAACTGAAAGCAACCTTCATATCTTGAGACATTTAGTTCAAATGGAAATGAACTAGATTAATAGCAAAAATTTATGTTCAGGAAAGGCAACTTTTACTCAAAATTTCTGCAATTGTAGTACTGACTGCATTTATATAGGAGGCTCAGTCTGAGCTGGTCTGTAAATGCTTTGGGCCCGTGTATAGTCATCACTAAACGAAGCAACCTTTATAGTGTCATGTCCATTGAAAGAAACTAGAGTGTAACTTTCGTGTTTTGCAGAGGAGGTGGGAATTCAAACAAGGGAATGGTCTGCAACTTTGACAGATAGTATGGAAAGACAAGATGGACAGAGATTTTTGCAAAGTGCCATTTTTTAAAATGAGCTACCAAAAGTAGCTCTGACCAGTAGAAGAAAGGAAAAGGAAAAGCATTGGAAACATTGAAACACCAGAATGTTGTTACCTTGACTCCAACACCACCACGCCCCATCACCACCACCCCCTCGCCAGACCTCTGCATTGTGGCCACTCCACTTCCAAGAGAAATTGTTAATTTGTTGGTTCTGCAGACCGGCTTGCATTTGCCAAACTGAATCCTCAAACATTTTATTCATAGGTGAGGTTAGTTGGAACTACATGAGAAAAATCAAATCTCATCTACGTGATACAAGTGTACTTGGAGAAAAATGCAAAGCATAAAAACGTCCTTTCATAGCAGGGGGATTCTTTGCTCTAGTTGTAGTCCTAGCCATGTAAAAAAATGTGTGAATGAATGTTTATTTCCTCCTTATTTTATTCAGTATAAATATGTATTCATTTACTTATTTAACAAACATTTATTGGGGCCTATGAATTGTCAGACATTGTATATGATACATTATGTGAAGACATGAAAATTAAGGATCCCCAGGATCCTTTCACCTAACAAATATTTATTGAGCACTTAACTAAGGGTCAAGAACTGTTGGCTATTGCTGTGAACAATTTTTATGTTTTCTGCTCTCATAGAATTTATACTCTGTTGATAGACACCAGTAATAAAAGGAAACATAAAGAAAGAAAGTTCCAGAAAGTAATATGAAAATAAGACAAAACAATAGAATATTAAGTAACCAGGGAAAAGGGGATGACAGACAGTGCAGGTGGTACAGGAAGTTTCCTTTGAGACGGTTTCCTGTGAACTGAGTCTTATGGTGTCTGCTAAATTGCTTCAGTCATGTCTGACTCTTTGTGACTCTATAGACTATAGACACACCAAGCTCTTCTGTCCATGGGAGTCTCCCCCGTGGGAGAATCCTGAAATGGGTTGCCATTTCCTCCTCCAGGGGATCTTTCTGACCCAGGGACTGAACCCGCATCTCTTAAGACTCCTGCAATGGCAAGTGGATTCTTCACCACCAGCGTCAACTGGTAAGTTGCATGCATTATAATTTCCCAGTTCTCTTCCTCTTTCCTATAAGAAAAGTAGACTTTCCCACCATAGGATGTTCAGTGTCCCTGTAGGAGGAGTTTCCTTTCCTATCATGTTAATATCAAACTTGGCTCTGTGATATGCTTTGACCAAAGAAATGGGAGCACAGAGCTGGGACTGTGCCAACTCCACAGTACAGCTCTGACAACAAGCATATGATTTCATCAGCATGCTTGTTCTCCTGCCATGAGTTTGACATTTTCTGGTTAGGTTTGGTCCTTGAGCCTGGATCCTAGAAGGAAGAAAATATGAGGGTGCAGATCCACAGCTAACTCACAGTTCATGGATCAGCCACGAAATAAGCAAGAAATAGAAGTCTGTCTTTTTGAGACAGTATAACATGGTAAAAGGTGACTAACAAATACTGCTGAATAATAAGAAGGAGCCAATTTTTGGAAAACTAGGGAAAAATTGTGTGTGTGTGTGTGTGTGTGTGTGTGTGTGTGTGTTGTTGAGCTTTCATTTGGCATGCTCAAGGAACAGAAAGAAAACCAGTGTGGGTGGCACAAAATTGGAGATGACATAACAGAGGTATGAAAGAAAGGGCCAGATGGTGTACATTTTTTTAAGTCATGGGAAAGAGTCTGGACTATATAAGCTCCTCAAAAATTGGATGAAGATAGTCAAAAAGTAAAAACTTCCAGTTAGAAGTTGTACAAATAAGTACTAGGAATGTAATATACAGCATAATGAATACAATTAACATCACTGTGTGTTGTATATGAAAGTTGTTAAGAGAGTAAATCCTCAGATTTCTCATCACAAGGGAAAAGAGTCATTTCATCTTTTATCTATGTGAGATGAAAGATGTTCACTAAACTTATTGTGGTAATCATTACATGGTATATATAAATCAAATCATTGTGCTGTACACTTAAAATTTACACTGTGCTGTATGTTGAGTATGGGCTTCCTAGGTGGTGCAGTAGTAAAGAATCCACCTGCTAATGCAGGAGATGCAGGAGACATGGGTTCGATCCCTGGGTCAGGAATATCCCCCGGAGGAGGAAATGGCAACCCTCTCCAGTACTCTTGCTGCAAAATTCCCTTGGACAGAGGAGCCTGGAAGGCTGCAGTCCATGGGGTAGCAAAGAGTCTTTGCTGAGAGTCTTAGTAAAGAGTCATGACTGAGCAACTGAGCACATATTGATTATACCTCAAAAAACCTGGAGGGAAATAAATTTTAATAGAAACTATTTAAAAACTTTTGAAGGACACATCTAAAAGTTATCTTTAAAACAGTTGCCCTCATTACATTTCACTTTTTTCATTTTTAACTTATTTTACATTTACAGAAAAATTGCAACAACAGAAAGAAGTTTGCATGTAGCCCTCCCAGCTTCTATTAACACCTGACCTAACCACAACACAAGGATCAGAACCAGGATAGTAACATCTGGTAGAACATTATTAGCTTAGCTACAGACCTTACTTGAATTTCACCCATTTTCCCACTAATACTGTCTCTGTTTCAGAAAGTCATCCTGGATCTCACTTGAAATACCACACTGAATTTCTTATTTCTCCTTAGTCGCCTGCATTCTATAACTGTTCTTCAGCTTTTTCTTGGCTTTCTTGACCTTGAAATTTTGAAGAATATCGATCAGATATTTTGTATAATATTTCTCAAAAAGAAAAACAGTTGGGTTTGTCTAACATTTTCTTGTGATTGGAGTGAGGATATGCTTTTTGATAAGAAAACCTCAGAAATGATGTGTCTTTCTCATTGTGCCACATCAAAACTTTCATGACGTTGCTGTGTCTTTATTGTTAGCGATGTTGATCTTGATTGTTTGGTAAGTTGGTGTCTGCTACATTTCACCACTGAATTCTTCTGATTGACGGTGGCTTATTCTGTGTTCCTTACCAAGACCTCTTGTCATAAAGTAACTCATGCAAATGATTAATAATATTATGTTAGTTTTAGATGTACAACATAGTTGATTCAGTATTTTTATAGATTATACTCTGATTAAAGTTATTACAAAATATTTGCTATATTTTTTGTCTGTGTAATATATCCTTGTAACATTTCTTTTTTCACTTTATTATCTTTTTATTTATAACTGAAGGATAATTGCTTTATAATATTGTGTTGGCTTCTGCCATATATCAACTTGAATCAGCCATAGGTATACATATGTTCCTTCCGTCTTGAACCTCCCTACCACCTTCTATCCCATCCCACCCCTCTACACTGATACACAGCACCACTGGTTTGAGCTCCCTGAGTCATACAACAAATTCCCACTGGCTATCTGTTACATACAGTAATGTAAATGAACAGTGCATTACAGTATCATAGTTTTCAGTAAATTCTAAGCAAATTTTTAACAAAATTTTTGTTTAATAACTAGCTTAACATCTACCATTTAAGTTGTAGATTTCATTGTAGGCTTATAATGGAGATTTCTCAAGCATACTGATAATGGTGTTAACTTTTAATTTCATATTAACTTAATAGATAATACAATATATTAAAATAATTTTTAAACTTCAAATTGCTACACTCTTTCCAATTAAATTGTCATATGTACTTGGATACAATTTAGATGGAATTTCATACAAAATTTTTAAAAGGCCAAAGCCATGAGAAATTATTCCATTTGATATCATAAAGTTTGCATATTTATTCAGATCTTCTTAACCTTGCAAGTCTGTTGAAAGTAGTATGGAAATTGTTCATGAACAGGCTTTCTCATTAGATTTTTGGCATCTCTACATCAGTCTCAGCCAGAACCCTGAAGAGCAAAGGCAAAATTGGAACACATTTATCTGAATATTTCAGACCCTCCAATGAGGTTACTTCCAAAAGCTAAGGAAGGGTCATGGGGATTCTTTTTTCCCTGCTTCTTCTTCTATGAAAATCTTCCATTATCCAAATTCATTATTTAAAAAAAAATTGCTATCTCCAAATGTGCTTTATTTGTAGAATGTCAACGCAAAAACTTTTTGGTTGAGTTTCAGGTCCTGAAAACAATCGTATTAAACACAGTGGCCATCCAAGTGCAATTTAAAGATCCCCTGGCAATTTTCAAAAGGAGCAAGGATTAATCCCAAATCCTGGCCAATATCAATAAAACTGCTTCTAATTTCCTCAGTCCCGTTTGAGCTACTGTCAAGAGCATAATAGGTTTCTCCCATTAGCATACATAGTTTCTCACTACTAGCGTTTAACTCATTACTTTGTAAAGCACGTTAAAGTACTTTGAAATACCCCAAGTATGAAAACTGCTATTTAAAAACAATTCTCCGCTGTTCTGCACCATATCAGAATAACCTAGCTAGCCCACCTGAAATAACACTAATGACTCTTAAACTCAAGGCTTTACAAAAAGCCTTTTTTTCTCCACTAATTCCAAATAAAGTAGATGGCATCATGTAAATTATTTTCAACCCTTATCTCATTAACCTGCTATAGCTTACCCCATGTTTGAAAATGACCACGGGTGATGTAAGTCCTCACTTTGACCACAAACATCCTGAAAACAGGGTCTACTTTTGCATCCTCCAGAACCAAATCATGGTACCTTAGAAAAGTAGATAATAGGCATTTGGTATAAACATTATTATTTATTTGTTAGTCCTTTCAAACATCTGTCCATTCACCTATACTTCACATGTGGAAGTCATGAGTCAGGCACTAAGGATAAAGAAATAAAATTTCAAAATAAGTCAATATAAGATAAATAAATAGTTTTATTGATTTTGTCCTCAGGAGTCTTAGAATAATGTTGGAAAACAGAAGTGAAAATTGACAATAAAGTACAATCAAATTCGTAAGAATCCTTAACAGAGGGCCTATGGTAACACAGAGTAACTGGAGCTTTACAGAGGATTTCCTGGTTGAGAGACACCTGAGGTGAGTCCTTAGGGATAAATGAATAGTAGTGATGCCAAAAAGAGGGAGAACATCTCTTGCAGACAGAAGAGAATAAGCAAAGGCTGGCAGTTCAGAGAACTGCAAGTACTTAGCATGACTACAACAGTGCTCTCAGTGATGGCAGGACCGCCCCCTAGGGGATGCTTTGAAAAAGCAATGGAGATATTTTGGTACCAGGTCCCATTGAGTGGTGGGTACTACTGGCCTATAAATGATAAAGAGCCAAGGATGCTAGATGTTCTGTAATGGGCAGGCCAATTCTGCATAATGAAAAATTGTCCCAAGTTCAACACAAGTTTGGAATGTCCCTTCAGACATTCATGTCAGTGGAAAACTTGTACGTAACTCTCTTGGTTTAGAGCCTAAGCTCATGTTACATATAATATGAAAAATTTTTGCAGAATTTTAATGTACACTGAATTTGCCAGGAATGCAATCACCATGTAAATCAAAGAAAGGTTGTACTTCACCTTTTTTGAAACTTTATCAAGAGTTATTCACCATTTCAGAAAATAACATCAGTGATGCCATATATTTCTTGGTATCTGAGTTACCAATTCATCCACCTGTGTCAATCCATATCTATAGTTATCATAGTCAAAGTCATTCTACTTATAAGCACAAGCATCTGATGACTTCATTAAGTTCAAGCATTTTATATTATTTTATTATTTATCACTTTTCTTTTAATTTTCCTTCAAGTAGTATAATTAAGGCATTTAAATCATTCTTTGCACAGGTAGGTTTAATTTATGAGTTTCATTTCAGGATAGTAAAATTGTGTTACAAAATGCTCAATGTTAACAAAGAGGGCTTTAGATTGCAGAGGAGAGATGGGCTGGTGTGTTGATAGCATCTCTTTCCCTAAAGACCTCAGTCGTTACACGCGAACCTCTAATTGCCATGAGATGTTCCCAGTTCTAAGACTCTGATTATGGTTTAATGCTTGCTGGAAAAATAAATGAGAAAAATCAAGTTAGGGGACCACTTATTTTTCCCTGCATGAAACATTTTAATGTGATTTTGCACTTACATTCCCCTGGCTATTTCAGCAACATAAAAAGCCTACCCCATCTCAGGGCCCAAGTGAATAAATTCAAGAGCATTTTTTGTCTTAACTTCCCTAATTGGTCCTTCAGCATCATTCAGAGATGGTAGCAATGATACCAATATTAATAAGCTAACATTTATTAAGCACCTACTACATACTAGGTACTATGCTAAGTATTTTCATAGTTAATTGCCTACTCTTGCAATTAACTTGTAAAGGTATATACTTTTATCATCTGTTTTATAGATAAGCAAACAGAATTAAGTGACTCTTCTGAGGCCACACCAGCTTTAAGTGGTGGAGGCAGGTTCAAAGACCAGATGCTCTAGGATCCAGAACTCACAATCTTTCCAAGATACTAAGCTTTGCATGTGCAAAAATAGTTCTCTTCTAGGTTTCTATAGTTTCTCAATTTTGGACAGAGAAGATTTCAGATTGACAAACTGTAGCATACAATTCAAATCTACTCCCACTTGAAGCTGTGGTAGAAACATATTCATATCTAAAAAAGAGAACGTGACTAACTACTCAGTGATTGCTACAGGACACCAAGAGAAAGTGACAAAATTACAGGCTGCTCTCTGAAATGTTATGAAAGCATATCAGATATGAATATATTGGTGTTGGATTTGTCAATGAATAACTAATATTACTCCAAATTTGGAATCACTTGATAGATGTTATTTGGCTTACCTCTGACATTGCCCAACATCGACTGAAATATGGAACATGAGCATGACATACAGAAAAAAGAAGTAGTGCTTGAGTATGTCATCCTTGAGAAGAAAGTACTTTTTCTTGATCTCTATTAAAAATGTAAAAAGAAGATGCAACAGTGAAATCTTCACCATCTGAAGTGAGGGATTCCTTTATGCCAGAAATAAGTTACCCATCACAAATACTATGATAAATAGCTCCCTCTTCTTGTTCAAAACATTTAGAACAAAGATTTTAAGTTAGCGATGCTGCTGCTGCTGCTGCTAAGTCGCTTCAGTCGTGTCCGACTCTGTGCGACCCCATAGACGGCAGCCCACCAGGCTCCGCCGTCCCTGGGATTCTCCAGGCAAGAATACTGGAGTAGGTTGCCGTTTCCTTCTCCAGTGCATGAAAGGGAAAAGTGAAAGTGAAGTCGCTCAGTCGTGTCCAACTTTTAGAGACCCCATGGACTGTAGCCTACCAGACTCCTCTGTCCATGGGATTTTCCAGGCAAGAGTACTGGAGTGGGGTGCCATTGCCTTCTCCAAGTTAGTGATGAAAGAGATCTAAAAAATATTGCCTTTAAATTTGCTCTAATACACAGAAATGAAACACCTGCTAAGTGTTACTTTGATTTCATTTGTTTTTTCACTTAAAAAAAAATACTATCCAGATTCATCTTCCTTATCATCATCATCACTATTCATATGTGGAAGCAGTGACATTGAATAGAAAGATGGCTGGTTTGGGAACCAGAGAAATTTAGGTTGCAATTCTGAGTCTGGATGGGAAGCCTGGAGCAAGTCACTTTTCTTTCCTGCACTTCCTTTTCCTTATCTGTAAAGGGAGGATTATGCCACATATATAACAAAACCATGCCAGGCACATGGCATGTGTTCAATAAATGGTAACTATTACTGAACATGGTAAATGCCAAAGAGGAGAAGAGGTATAAAATATGGTCACTGCCCTTGAGCAATCTACTATCTACTTGGAATAAAAGGACTCATACATAAAAGATAAATGAGAATAGAATGTAGAATATACTAATTGCAAAATGAGTTAGACAATAATATTTTTATAAATTTATTTTTTAATTGAATGATAATTGCTTTACAAAATTTTGTTTTTTCTGTCAAACCTCAACATGGATCAGCCATAGGTATACGTATGACATATGTCCCCTCCCTCTTGTACCTCCCTCCCATCTCTCTCCCCATCCACTCCTCTAGGTTGATAAAGAGCTGCTGTTTGAGTTTCCTGAGACATACAGCTAATTCCCATTGGCTATTTATTTTACATATGGCAATGTAAATTGAAAAAAAATCCCACAAGGAGGACCAGGATGGTTTCATGGAGGGGCAGAGCCTGAGTTGGGTCTTTGAACATCATTGGGAAAAACAAGAAGATGTTTCCAACAGCAGGGCTGGCATCCAGTAGGCATAGTGCCTGGGGTCTCAAGTATGTTTAAAGGTCCATGAAATTTTTTCATTTTAATTTCTTTTAAAATCAGAAGAAAGAGATGAATATAATAACAATGAATGTGTAATAATCAACCCAACCTGGATTATATTTGTCTTTATAATAACACAGTCATAAAATATAGTTGTTGTGATTTTTCTGGTGAAAGAAGGAGCCCATGAAGGCAGATATTGCCAAAGACCATATCAGTAATTCTGCAGCCCTGCCAGAGAGGGGGCTGGTAACTTTTTCCAGAATGTCTGTCACTATGCTAATAATTTACTCTTTGATATAAACTGAATGTATCCCCCAAAATTCATATACTGAATTCACATTCATAGGCACAATGTGATTTTATTAAGAGGTAGGAACTTTGGGGAAGTGCCTAGGTGATGAAGGTGGAGTGCTTTTGAATCATATTAGTGCCCTTATAAAAGAAACCCCAGGTTTAGCACATTCCACAGTGTGAGTTTACAGTCTTCCAGAAAGTGGGCCCTCATCACTCACCAAATCTGCCAACACCATGATATTGAACCTCCCAGCCTCCAGAACTGTGAGAAATAAACATTTCTTATTTATAAACCACCCAATTTACCTGAAGCTAACATAATACTCAAAATATTCAACAGTGAAAAGCTGAAAGCCTTCCCGCTAGAATCTGGAATAAGACAAGGATGCCTACTCTCACAACTTTTATTCAACATAGTATTGAAAGTCTTAGCCATGGCAATAAGATAAGAAAAATAAATAAAAGATGACCAGAATGGAATGGAACAGGTAAAATTGTCATTATATGCAAATAACATGATACTATATATAGAAAACTCTAAAGACTTCAGATAAAAACTACTAGAACTGACAAATGAATTCAGTAATGTCACATGATACAAGATTAACATACAGAAATCTATTGCATATCTTTACACTAACAATGAAATGTTAGAAAGGGAAAGTAAAAAAAAAAAAAGCAATCCTTTCAAAATTGTATCAAAAAATAAAACAAAATACTTAGGAATAAACTTTATCAAGGAGGTAAAAGATTTACATGCTGAGAACTATTGATAAAACACTGATAAAGGAAATTGAAGATGATTCAATGAAATGGAAAGATATCCCATGCTTTTGGATTGACAGAATTAATGTTGTTAAAATGCTCATGCTACCCAAAGCAATTTACAGATTTATGTGATCTCTATCAAATTACCATGACTTTTTAAACAGAACTATAAGAAATAATGCTAAAATTTACATGAAACCACAAAAGACCCAGAATTGCCAAAGCAATCCTGAGAAAAAGAACAAAACTGGAAGCATAACCTTCCCAGACTTTAGACAATATTACAAAGCTACAACAATCCAAACAACGTGGTATTGGCACAAAAACAGACATATAGATAAATGGTACAGAATGGGCAGTTCAGAAATAAACCCACACACCTATGGTCAATTAATCTTTGACAAAGAATGCATGAATATACAATGCAGAAAAGGCAGTTTTTTCAGCAAGTGGTGTTAGGAAAGTTGGACAGCCACAGGCAAATCAATGAAGTTAGAACACACCCTCACGACATGTGCAAAAAATAAACCCAAAATGGTTGAAAGACTTAAATATAACACTTGATACCATATAATTCCTAGAAGAGAGCATAGGCAAAACATTCTCTGACATAAATCATGGCAGTGTTTTCTTAGGTCACTCTCCCAAGACAATAGAAATAAAACCACAAGTAAACAAATGAGACCTAATCAAACTCATTAACTTTTGCACAGAAAATGAAACATTAAGAAAAATGAAAAAGCAACCTACAGACTGAGAGAAAATATTTGCAAATGTTGTGACTGACAAGGGCTTAATTTCCAAAAAATACAGATAGTTCATACACTTCAATAACAAAAAATTTTAAATGAGCAAAAAACCTAAATAGATATTTCTCCAAAGAAGACATACAGATGGCCAATAGGCACATGAAAAGATGCTCAACATCAGTAATTATTAGAGAAATGCAAATCAAAACCACTATGAGGTATTACCTCATATTGGTCAGAGTGGCCATCATCCAAAAAATCTATAAACAATAAATGCTGGAAAGGGTGTGGAGAAAAGGGAACTCTCCTACACTGCTGGTGGGAATGTAAATTTGTACAGCCAATATGGGTACAGTATGGAGGCTCCTTAAAAAACTAAAGTTAGAGTTTCCATATGATCCAGCAATCTTACTCCTGGACATGTATCGGAACAAAACTATAATTTGAAAAGATACATGCACCCCAATGCTCAGAGCAGCACTATTTATAATAGTCAAGATATGTAAGCAACCTGAATGTCCACTGATAGATGAATGGCTTAAAGGATGTAGTGTATATATAAACAATGGAGTACTACTCGGCCGTTGAAATAATGCCATTTGTAACAACACGAATAAACCTAGATATTATCATACTAAGTGAAGTAAGTCATAAAGAGAAAATTCAAATACTATACAGTATTACTTATATGTGGAATCTAAAATATGATACAAATGAACTTATTTATAAAACAGAAACAAATCCACAGACATAGAACAAATTTATGGTTACCAAAGGGGAAAGGGGATGAAGTAGGGATAAATTCAGAGTCTAGGATTAGCAAATAACCATACATAAGCCAGATAAACAACAAGGTACTGTGTAGCACAGGGAACTATATTCAGTATCTTTTAATACACCATAATGGAAAAGAATATGAAAAAGAATATATATATATAACTGAATCATTTTGCTATACTCCAGAAACTAACATAACATTGTAAATGAAATATGCATGCATGCTCAGTCTCTTCAGTCATGTCCAACTCTTTGTGGCCCTATGGAGTGTAGACCACCAGGCTCCTCTGTCCATGGGAATCTCCAGGCAAGAATACTGGAGTGGATCGACATTTCCTTCTCCAGGGGATCTTCCTGACCCAGGGATCAAACCCGGGTCTCCGGTATTGCAGGCAGATTCTTTACTATCTTAACCACTATTTGTGAATCAAATCAGAAGCAACCGTACATTAGATAACAAAACTGACTATTATTTCAAAGGAAAATTTTAATAGCACACAAGATGCTCTCTCTTTCAGTTCATCGAAACCTGTCAGTTTACCTCATAAAAATCTTCCATGTTTATTCTGGCTTCCCAAGGACTCAACCCACAGGGGTCCAGAAACATGCGGTCCCTCTTTGTGTCTCTGTATTCTTGGGCTGTCACCAGATGCTGAGTGAGACACATCATCGTTTCCCTTCTGACAGAAAAAGAAAAGGGGCAGTCAGAGCCACTGACTGCAGTCCCTGGTCCCTACCTAGATAATTCACCAGCACTGGAAAAGAGACAGTCATACCACCCACTGCAGAAAGGAAGAAAAACCGTATTTCAGAATTCTTTCTGGTTTATGTAAAGAGCTCAAAGTTATCTATCTTGTTTCCTCCTTGGTTCAAAAAGGAGTATCATGTTTCCTCACTTGCTGTCCCCAAATACAAATAATATGGTAAACTGATAGCTGGGTTACATAAATCAGAGTCTTGTGTCTGAATTCTTTCTAGGTGAGAATCATAGAACTTCAGAACCAAATGAGATCACAGGCCATATCAAATCCAACTATTTTATTCCATTTCTGTCTCTAAGTTTATAACTAACTAAATATCCCTCATCAGATTTTCACCTCTTATTCTTCCAGTCAACTTTGTCCTCTTAGGCCATGATGATCTTCCTTAGGCTATTTTCTGTCTTCCCTTCTTTTCCTGTCCTGTGATGCTGGTGCTCACAAGGTTTTTGTATTCTTCTTTTTTTAAAAATAAGTCTATCCACTGTTGAGGAGTAATTTCCAAGTTGTCATTACCTCAGCAGTTTAGGGGATCTTAGCAGATAACCAGAGTTCAAAGCTTATCTTAAAAAAAATTAATATTTTAAATTTAAAAATATTAATTTTATTTTTTATTGTGTGACACTACAGGTCAACCTGCAAAAATTTTAAGGACAATTTTTTTTCTCCAAAAATTTTTCTTTCTTCAGCATAATCCTTCCTTCATAATGGAGTATGAAATTAGGCAACTATTTTATGATTGGTTGTTCTTCAACCCAGTCTCAGCAGACTATTTTACCTTTTCTTTGATGATAGGTTTGGAATTTATCTTCTGACATATGATGATCCACGCTTTTGCATACTGGAAGAATGTATCCTGAGACTTTGAAAATATCCTTCCACGCAATGAAAGAGAGCATTTGTTATCAATTAAATGTGAAAAGGTGAACTCTTCTGGAATATTTCTAATTCTAATGTCTGCAATGACAGGAGACCTGGGTTTGATCCCTGGGTTGGGAAGATCCCCTGGAGATGGGAAAGGCTACCCACTCCGGTATTCTGGCCTGGAGAATTCCAGGGATTGTATAGTCCAGTCCATGAGGTTGCAAAGATTCAGACACGACTGAGTGGCTTTCACTTTCAGTCTCTTTAAAACTAATTCTAAAGCTCTATTCTCTATAAAAAAAAATTGCTACCAAATACATAATGGCTATTGAATGAATTACATGGTTTTAACAGCTTGCAAAATGAAAATAAAATGCAATTCAGAATATAATTCACAGTTATTTAGTAATCTGGTAAGTGGTACAGTAAGATGGTATAACAAAATAATTATGGGATTTGGAGTTAAGAGATCTGGGATCCAGTGTCTACTTCAAAAGACTTGGTCAAAGTATTTAATTTCTTTGAGACTCAGTTTCCTTAGTTGTAATGCTGGAAGGATGATAATAACAATACACCATCAGTTTGGTGAGAGAACATTTTATATATTAAATATAGAATGTTGTGCAAATATTTACCTTCTATCTTACAGTATAAGTAGCTCATAATTTTCTTTATTAAAGAGCTATGAGTTCTTTGAATATGGGGAGAACACTGAGATAAATGGCCCTAGTCCATTCTGATCATTTCTATTATTTCTGACCTTTATATTTACTTACTAGGGAAAAAATTACCTCTGTTCAGTTGACTCAGTAAATTAGCTTGTCTCATCTCCACTGCACTAGCACATAAAAGATGCTCAAAAAGTGTTTGCTGAATGTTGACAAATGTCATGAAATTCCAAGGTAACACCCAGAAAATTTTTGTGATGAAAATAAACACAAGAATCTCACAGTGAAGAAAGTAAATGAAGAGAGGTAGCAAATCTGGATGAAAAGATGAAAATCAAGGCATTCATGGGATTTGGCAATAAGAGGGAGCCACGGCCCCCTAGAGGAGACCCAGGAGTCTCTCCATCCCCAGGAGGGAGTTATCTGGTTCTGATTTCTTCCTTCTTCTGACACGAGCATCTCTGGCCAGCTTCTCAGCAGGTCATTGATAGATGACTTGATTCCCTCTCTCTGTCCTGTTTAGTTTTCACTTCTCAAATTTCCTCCTGCCTCTTATCATCGTTCTTCTGCCTTCCTCTATCTGTACTTCTTCTCTCTTTCTTTCATTGTCATGAGTGTGTGCGTGTTCACTTGTATCTGTTGTATAGGAACACACACACACACACACACACACAGAGACTCAGACGAACTATATTGACAGTGAAAACTTTTGAATCCAACCAAGCTTTATTTAAATAATAACTAGCTGATATTTCAATAAGATAATGAGCTCATCTACTAACTGGTGCTCTTTTGTTTTCAATTTCTGGATACTTCTTCCATCCAAGAGACTGCTTAAGTAGTCTAGACTTCCTCCTTTAGGGAAGGGAAAATAGAACTAATGAGTCAGATTTCTTGGCAAAGCTAGTAGATTTTGAAGAATACATAATCGGCCAAAGTTGCATTTTTTCCCCAGTCCAGAACTGATGAAGGGCTGGGGAAAGAAAAGAGCTTAACAGGGAAAGTAAAAAGCATAAGTTTTGGCAAGATCCCAATATGATGCCATCAAAGGGACAAGATAACAGAATCTCCTAAGTATTGCGATCTGAGAGCAGAGGAGAACTTTGCACCCCTTTTCTGCATAGGGTTAAAACAAAGGAGCAAATGGAGAAAGTGTCTTTTAATTTCATGGCTACAGTCACCATCTGCAGTGATTTTGGAGCCCCCCAAAATAGTCTGCCACTGGTTCCACTGTTTCCCCATCTATTTGCCATGAAGTGATGGGACCGGATGCCATGATCTTAGTTTTCTGAATGTTGAGCTTTAAGCCAACTTTTTCACTCTCCTCTTTCACTTTCATCAAGAGGCTCTTTAGTTCTTCTTCACTTTCTGCCATAAGGGTGGTGCCATCTGCATATCTGAGGTTATTGGTATTTCTCCCAGCAATGTTGATTCCAGCTTGTGCTTCATCCAGCCCAGCGTTTCTCATGATGTACTCTACATATAAGTTAAATAAGCAAGGTGACAATATACAGCTTTGACATACCCCTTTTCCTATTTTGAACCAGTCTGTTGTTCCATGTCCAGTTCTAATTGTTGCTTCCTGACCCACATACAGATTTCTGAGGAGGCAGGTCATGTGGTCTGGTATTCCCATCTCTTTCAGAATTTTCCACAGTTTATTGTGATCCACACAGTCAAAGGCTTTGGCATGGTCGATAAAGCAGAAATAGATGTTTTTCTGGAACTCTCTTGCTTTTTTGACGATCCAGTGGATGTTGGCAATTTCACCTCTGATTCCTCTGCCATTTAAAACCAACTTGAACATCTGGAAGTTCATGGTTCACGTATTGCTAAAGTCTGAATTAGAGAATTTTGAGCATTACTTTACTAACATGTGAGATGAGTGCAATTGTGCAGTAGTTTGAGCATTCTTTGGCATTGCCTTTCTTTGGGATTGGAATGAAAACCGACCTTTTCCATCCTGTGGCCACTGAGTTTTCCAAATTTGCTGGCATATTGAGTACAGCACTTTCAGACAGAGTGCCTGATGAACTATGGATGGAGGTTCGTGACATTGTACAGGAGACGGGGAGCAAGACCATCCCCAAGAAAAAGAAATGCGAAAAAGCAAAATGGCTCTCTGAGAAGGCCTTACAAATAGCTGTGAAAAGAAGAGAAGCAAAAAGCAAAGGAGAAAAGGAAATATATAGCCATTTGAATGCAGAGTTCCAAAGAATAGCAAGGAGAGATAAGAAAGCCTTCCTCAGTGATCAGTGCAAAGACATAGAGGAAAACAATAGAATGGGAAAGACTAGAGATCTCTTCAAGAAAATTAGAGATACCAGGGGAATATTTCATGCAAAGATGGGCTCAATAAAGGACAGAAATGGTATGGACCTAACAGAACCAGAGATATTAAGAAGAGGTGGCAAGAATACACAGAAGAGCTATACAAAAAAGATCTTCATGACCCAGAAAACCACAATGGTGTGATCACTCACCTAGCGCCAGACATCGTGGTATGTGAAGTCAACTGGGCCTTAGGAAGCGTCACTATGAACAAAGCTAGTGGAGATGATGGAATTCCAGTTGAGCTATTTCAAATCCTAAAAGATGATGCTGTGAAAGAGCTGAGTTACCACGAAAAGTGACTTACATCAACAAACATTTCTTGTTTTATAGCTACAGATGTCACCATTTCAAATAGAAGCTCCATAGGTTAAAACCAAGGTATCTACAGGACTTCACTTCTTTGTGAAGACTCTCAAGGCTTTCCCACTTCTAGAAGCTGCCTGCCTCCGTTTACTTGTAGCCCCTTTCCTCCATCTTCAAAGATAGCAGTGGCCAGTCAAGTCTTTCTCACACTGAATCACTCTGACAATGATTCTTCTGCCTCCCTCTTCCATATTTAAGAACCCTTATGATTACACTTAGGGGCTCCCCTTGTGGCTCAGCTGGTAAAGAATCCACCTGCAATGCGGGAGACCTGGGTTCAATCCCTAGGTTAGGAAGATCCCCTGGAGAAAGGAAAGGCTACCCACTCCAGTATTTTTGCCTAGAGAATTCCATAGACTGCACAGTCCATTGGGTCGCAAAGAGTCAGACACAACAGAGCAACTTTCACTTTCATGATTACACTGAGCCCATCTGAATAATGAGGGAGAATCTCCCTATTTTAATTTCAAACTGATTGACAACCTTATTTCTTCTGCAACCTTAATTCCCTTTTGATATGAAACATAACATAAACACAGACTCTGGCGACTCAGACAGGGACAGTTTCAGAGAGCCATTATTCTGCCAACTACAGCTGTGCTGTTTGTGATGACCGACACAGCTTCACTGAGTCTCCAAGGTATCACAGAGAACAGAAAAATGTCTCTCATACAGTTGAGAACAGCATGGACATGCCATGGGGTAGGTACTGGAGGAACCAGAGAGGTTGTACTGTCAAACTCAGGAGAATATTGCAGGATATTTATATAATGTCGTGGAGACTAGGAATGAAAAACCACATGCTATGTACATTTCAATAGCTTTCAGCACAGAAAGATGGCAGCCAAGGACCAGATGGCCTCTTTTATCCTGACCCCGATGACTTTATGTAAAAAGAAATGGCAAACCTCAAATCAACTGAGTTTCCTTGGAATTGACTAAGACTAATTTTCCACTATCAATAGTCTAGGGGCTCAACATATAAATTAGGTACATTTGTACACTAGGTACATTAGGTACACTTGAGTTTATTGTCTGATATTTAATGTGCATTAAATTTTCAACACTTTTTAAATTAGAATGAGCACTTTTTCTGTCTTGTCTAAACCCACTATGTGCAATTATTCTCACTTGTGCTTATACCTTCTCACGTTCAAACAGAGACAAAGATCCTGGGTGATGGACCCCAGACCAGAACACTGTGTCCCATGGAGTCATCATCTTCTTCCCCATTTCATTTCAAGATGGATTACTTTACCAAGCAAGAGATTTTTTCCTTAAAACTATATTTCTATTTCTAGTCCCCTTGGGACATCTTAGAACAGTTAGTTGAGATCTTTCCTCCCAGGGGGAAAAAAAAAAATTTAACCTTTACCTTTTCCAGGGCTTATGTGAAACAACTTCTTTAAAGGACCCCATTTTGCCATCCACATGGAATTTTGACCTAAGAAATGTCAAGGGAGAAGATGATCAGTGCTATAAAGGTTTCTGCTAGAAGTTTTATATATTCTCTTTAATTCCCACAACATTTAAAAATAGTTATTATTACCCCAATTTACTTATGAGAAAATTGAGATCCGTGAAGGCACCTCACTTTTGCAAGGATCCTTAGCTGAGGTCTCTTCTGAAGGAGAAACTGATACAAAGGCTTATGTACAGATAGTTTATCTGGGAAGAGATCCAGGGAGCAGAGCTGAGGGACAGGGGAAGAGGGATAGGGAAGAAGGAAAAACCAATACAAGGATGCATTATGAAGTTGGCCACCCTTGAAGGGACAGTGCTTGACTCTGCTTCCAAAGAGATTTGTGAGCATGTCACCAAACTGTGCCCCTGGGTTTGGAAAGGGAGAAGAATTTACCATTTTTTACCCTGACTGATCAAGGTGGCCCCATCGGTGCTAACTCCAGAACCCTTCTAGTTTTGCAGGTACAAAGCCAAGAGTATTCCCATGGGTGTCCCACATCTAAGCCCTGGGGCAGGAAGCTAGAGATATGGGTGGAATGTGACAACCCATTGTCCTATTTCACCTGTGTACAGTGACCAGGACAGTAGTGGCTAAACAAGAAGTGGGGCTGGGAGGATGTGGAATGATACATAGAAGTGGCTAATACTCAAGATCATGAGGCTATTAAATACTTGAAATCAGGCCTGCAAGACTGCAAGACCTGGATGCCTTCCATAATTCAAATGAGTTCCCAAGAAGAGATTTGGCTTTGAGGAACTAAAGCATGAGTTTATTACCCTTGGCAATTAGACAATGGTCTGATATTGATTTTACACTGTATCAGAAGTGGATCATTATACACTCAGTCTTGGTATATCTAAGGGCAGGAAATCTTCCCCCATTAACCTCAAAAATGGGTCTGAAAATAAATGTTACATATAGGACCCCAGAACAGCGCTATCAGGCAAAAAATAAGTTGAGCTACATGTGCAATTTTAAATATTTTAGTAGCCAATTGGAAAAATGAACAAAGAAGCAAGTGAAATTAATTTGCATGATCTATTTTATTTAACCCATGGTTTTCAAGGTATTATCATGTCAATGTGTAATTAATAAAACAAAATTGTTGAAAATTTTTCCATTCTCTTTTTTGTGATACTAAGACTTCAAAATCTGGTATGCATTTTACACCTACAACTACAGCTCAGTTTAGACTGGCTATATTTCAAGTGTTCAGTAGCTACAAGTAGCTACTATTACCATTTTGGAGAGTGCAGCTGTAGGATATTTTCTACTCGTGAACTGAAGGAGTTAATCTGTGAAAGATATTTCCTTAGGATGAGATGGAATAGGGAGGATTTCTATTTAGTCTTCTGACATTATGACTTGCATCTATATGATTTCTCTCTGAAATAAACAAAATGTCAAATTGACAAGGTTCAGGGCCTAAAGTGGTTAGAAGCGTAATTTGAAAACAAAACCAAGCTATACATGAATCTAATATTTCAGGCTTTATTTCCTCTGTTCACTTGTCTTTAAACTGCAGGACAAGTAACTTTTAACTTAAAATAAAGTTTTGCATATTCAAGGATACTGCATGTGGCAAACAGCATAAGACTATAATTCTAAAAACGAGTCACAAACAAAATATCCTATGCCACCTGAATTATGACATGCAAATTTCTTTGCCTTTACTCCTATAGAAAGTGTATTTTATTTTCATGGGTTTATAACCAGGCACATATGTAGCTTATATAAAGTCTAATAAGACATTTGGAAGATATGGGTATTATAAATATAGTGGTTAAAAGCACAAGATTTCTATCCCTTAAAAAAGGGTTACCATATGATCCACAATCCCACTCCTCAGCATATACCTGGATAAAACTCTAATTTGAAAATACATGTGCCCCAATGTTCATAGCAGCTCTGTTTATGATAGCCAAGATACAGAAGCAACCTAAATGTTCACTGACAGATGAACGGATAAAGAAGATGTGACATATACGTAGAATGGAATACTACTCAGCCATAAAAAAGAATGAAATAATGCCATTCGCAGTAACATGAATGGACCTAAAGACTATCATACTAACTGCAGTAATTCAGACAGACAAATAGCATATGATATCGCTCATATTTTATAAGATAAAAATAGTCTCACAGACATAGGAAACAAACTTGTGGCTTCCAAAGGGGAAAGGGGGGGAGGAGAAATTAGGGATTTGGGATTAACAAATACATTATTGTTTAGTCGCTAAGCTGTGTTTGACTCTTCGCAACTCCATGGACTGTAGCCTGCCAGGCTCCTCTGTTCATGAAATTTTCTAGGTAAGAATACTGGAGTGGGTTGACATTTCCTTTTCCAGGGCATCTTCATGACCCAGGGATCAAATTCTCATCTGTTTCATCTCCTGCACTGACAGATGGTTTCTTTACCACTGTACTACCTAGGTTGTAGTAACAGGTACATACTACTATATATAAAACAGATAACCAACAAGGACCTACTGTGTAGCACAGGGAACTATATTCAGTATCTTGTAATAACCTATAATGGAAAGGAATCTGAAAAAGAATATATATACATGTACATATATATATGTAATTGAATCACTTTATTGTACACACGAAATGTAAATCAATTATACTTCAATTTTTTTAAAAAAAGTACAAGATTTAGAGATGAATCTGGGTTCAAATCCCAGATTTCCCCCTTACTCTGTGTAACTCTGGGGCTTCCCTGGTAGCTCAGATGGTAAAGAATCTGCCTGCAATGCAGACCTGGATTCAATACCTGGGCTGGGAAGATCACCTGGAAAAGGGCATGGCAACCTACTCCAGTATTCTTGCCTAGAGAGTCCCATGGACAGAGCCTGGCAGGCTATAGTCCATGAGGTCTCAAAGGGTCAGACATGGCTGAGCGACGAAGCACACTGTGTAACTCTGAGTTAGTTACTACACCTCTTTGAGCCTCAGTTGTATCGTCTCTGTGATGGAGATAGCAACAGCTATCTTACAGGGTTATGAAAGTGAAAGTGTTAGTCATTCAGCTGTTTCCGACTCTTTGCGACCCCGTGCAATGTAGCCAGCCAGGCTCCAGGAGTAGAGTAAGAGTTCAATAAGATAATGTATGCCAACAATAGTACCTGGTGTGTAGTTAACACTCAGTAAATGGCCGTTTATACTTTTAGTGAACAAAAATCTAATAGTAAGGCAGAATGCTCACCTTGCCATCATTACTGTAGAATGCTCACCTTGCCATCAACATTTCTCACAGGCTACCCAGTAAACATTTGTAACCCACGTATGGAACCATGAATTATTATGAGTGCCACTAAACTCTAGGTGTTCAGAAATTTGCCAACAAAAGGGGCATTTTCCATTCAATGTTGGTCAAATAGTTCATAAAAATCCACAGGCTCAAAGCAACCTAGCTGGGTAAATGTTTTTTCCTATTCTTTTGTCTCTTAATCCCCACACTGTGGCCTGATTCCCATAACAGCTGAAATTAGCACTTTAATTTCAACATTATCTCCTTTGTATTACAGATGAATAATGTGCTAGAATAAAAGGGGGGATCTAAGGGGGAATTACCAAAGATTGGAAAAAAAAAAGTATTATGCTTCTTCCTGAACAGTCTTTTATATCCTGCCCTGAATTATCACTGGAATATGACCCCAGCCATTTAGTCTAGAGCCAAATCAGAGGCTATCATTCAGGGAGACAGAAGTCTCCTGAGACAAACTTCCTGCATTACTCAATCCACACCTTCTTTTCACTGCCTACTTCAAGACAAGTGGTTTAAGCACACTTGTCTTTGAACAAAATGCTCTAGATTGCATAGTTCTAAGGATGATAATAGCTAAAATTTCTTCAAGCATTGCTTATGAGCCAAGTATTGTGCTAAATATTTCACATGCATTAGCTCATTTATTCAACCTTATGAGTTACCTGGCAGACACAGAAGTGGAAGTTGCAGAAGTGTAATAACTTGTGCCAAATCACACAGCTCGTCAGAGGTAGAAGCGAGATTCCAAGTGAAACCTTTTGATCCCAGCACCCGCACCCAGGAACAAAACACAAAGGCGACCCAACACTTGTAGAGTGTAGCAGCAAGATCTGCTTCCAAAACAAGCTGCTGGTCCATTCTCTTCTGCCTCTTTACCAGCAACACCGTGGTATAAAGCCACCATCGTATCCTGCCTGGAGAACTGCAAAGCTTCAACTTGTCTCTCTGCTTTTGTTCTTATCCTCCTACAACCTGTGTCCCACACAGCCACCAAGTGAACATTATAGACTATAAGCCAGACTTTACTTTCATTTTGCTCCAATGCATGCAGCTCTCCACTGACTTCTCCATCTTTCCTTGAATAAATCCAAAGAGCCAACCATCGTCTGTAAAACCAAATACAGTCTGGACTTTGCCAACCTCCTCACCTCATCTTCTCCTCATTCATCATATTGTCCTTTTTTACCCCTCAAGTATGTCAAGGTCATTCTTTCTCTAGGGTCTTTGCATTTGCAGTTCCCTCTGGTTGGCACACCCAGGCCTCACATCTTTGCGTAGTTGAATACTTCTTGTCATCAGGCCATCGGTTCAAAGGTCACCTCCTCCAGGAGACTTTTCCTCGTCTCCCACACTAAAGCCATCCGTCCTTTCTCCACATCCCCAGATGTTCTCCACTTGACCCTGTGTTTAGTTGTGGACACTCTTCCCGGGCCTCCTATTGTATCTCTGCCACAGTACTTTATCATTTCTCTTCTCTTTACTTCTCTTGAACAAAAAGTTTTGAGAGCATATACACCAGGTACTCTGCTAGGTACTTGGCTCCGTAAATACATAAGGAATTCTAAGGCAGGCTCAAGGTGTTTACCCAAAGGACAAGGTACAAATGCCCTTTTTGCAGTTTGTAAGAAGTGTTTTTGAACAGTGGAACATTAAATAATCATGAAGATTATTTAATTAAATAATCATAAAGAATTAAATAAATCATAAAGAATTAAATAATCATAAAGGTTTTAGTAGCCAAGGAAAAACATGTATTGAAAATTACTACTAATAATTTTTGATGAATAGAACAAAAATTACTAATTCCCTTTACTGCTCCCTCTTCTTCTTCTCCTGGTTCTAAATCCATCAACTTAGGTTCACTGATGCTTTAAGAAGAAATGATCCCCAAATTTGATCCGTCACTCATCCTCGCATCCACCACGGGGTTAGACATAGCACTGCTCCATGTTTTCCCTCCGTTTTGATCCATCGCTAAAGGATAAGCCTCTACCTGGAACATTCCAGTCTCAGGTCAGAACCAATGGCTTTTTTTTGATAATGATATACACCATTTCCCTCACCTTTTATTGATCTAAGCAAGCCACATGGTTGTACCCGATGTTCCCAGTGAGCAACTGCATTCCTCCTGTAAGGAGAGGCCTCAAACATTTTTTTAAAAGTCTACAAGTTGTCGTGTACTTTCCAAAATTTCTGCAATGAATGTATATCATATTTATTAAAAGAAAAATATCAGAGGTACTTCCCTGGTGGTCCAGTGGTTAAGACTCTGTGCTTCCATGGCAAGGGATAGGTTGGGTTCATCCCTGGTCAGGGAGCTAAGATCCTATATGCTACACAGTGTGGCCAGAAAAGAAAGAAAAAGAAAAATATTAGAGCCTTTGACTTTTAAGTAATTTTATTTCCATTTAAATAGAAACACATTTAGCTGCAAATAATAGACAACTTGATAAAAGCTTTTTCTCTCACATAATAAGAAGTATGAGGTTAGGTGGCTTCAAGCATTGGTTCAGCAACTCAATAATATTAGAGCCAACTTCTTGTCAGTTCTCTAGACTTTTCCCTTGTGTTTGCAATCCATTTCACACATGGCTGCTGCTACTGCTACAGACCTAACATCTTCATTGAAGAAATGAGGAGAGGGGGTTTAAAAAAAAAAAGCAATAATAACCACACAAGTCCCTTTAGTAGGAAAGCAAAAGTTTCCTCAGAATTTCATCCAGCAGACATGCCCTCAGAGTCTATTGGCCAGAAATGAGTCACATGACTGCTCCTCTCTGTAATGAGCGTTGGGAAATCAGGAAGCAGTATTGCTGTGATTGGCTTAGAAAAATTATGATCTTTCCTGGGACTTGGCATATTGCTGGTTTAAACAAAGTCTGGCTTATATTAGTGAAGAGGAGCTGGGGACAGGATACCACTTATGTGTCTGCCACAGAAGCCACGAAAGGGTATAATTAATTCTGATAAGTGAACTGGGTAGACATTTTTAGCTGGATTTGGAAAGGCAGGGAATTATGCCCCATAAAGTAGAAGAACATGCTTTCAAAAAGAAAAAAAGAGGTGCAGCATGAGCCCTATTGGGAAAGTGGTTTGGAAATGCCAACTAGTTCATCTAATATAACCAGAGGATACAATGTGGAAATGTCAAGAGAAAGTAGAAGCTGGGAGATAGGAATGGGCCATGTGATGGATAATAATGATAGTTTGCATTTACTGGGTGCTTACTATAGATCAGATACTTTTATCCCCATTATTTTATTTAATTTTTGCAACTCCATGAGCGCTACTATTTCCCCCCATTTTACATGTAAAGTTAGATAACCTCATATGGGAAGATTAATACACAGACTAAATCATCCAAGATGCTTCTCCTTGTCTGCACCTCTCGAATCACAGCGAAAGGGACACAACATTTTTAGTAAGTTCAAAATGTTTGCCCTGTCCCCCAGCCAATTCACATTATCTGACACAAACAAGAAAGCATATGAGCCAATGATTGGGCTATAACTCACCCATTATTAGAGAGGAGATGAGCTTAACAATAAGGCTTCCCAGAAACATCTTTCAAGTACCAGTTCAGCTGCTTAAAAAATACTGCCTGAAACACTAACAAATACTGCAGATACAGATAATATACTTCTTCATACCTACTTTAACCATGATGTAATTTTTTTGGCTTCTGTTTCTTCATCCAGATCCATAAGTTTTCTTTATAAAACTCTAACTTCTTCTCCCACCACATTTTTTAAAGCAAAAGACATATATACATAATTAAAATCCAAAGAAATGTATAAATATTCAAATAGCAGTTTCTAAAACAAACATTTTCAAGACTTCCCTGGTGGCCCAGTGGTTAAGACTCTGCACTTCCAATGCAGGAGGCATCGGTTCCATCCCTGGTCAGGAAAGCTCCCACATGCCATGTGGCCAAATAAAATAAATTTATAAGTTTATTAAAAAAATAAACATTTTCAGTGTTCTACCTTTCTTTAGATATGAGTCAGTGTTTCTTAACTGGGCATTATTGTGTTGGCATCCTTGGCCAACCATGTGACAATCAAATAAATAAGCAAATCAACAACCACACATGTTTTCAAGCATCTCCTCTGGAGACATTTTTCCTGCTCTCTCCTTCTACTCTCTTGAGAAACACAGGTTGAAATGTGACAGAATTAGGAAAGTATTACGGTTCTATTTACTATTCATGGGAAATGAATTGACTTCATATCTGTTGGTCCATGTAGCTACCTTATAGTAGAAATCAAATGAAATATGTAAAACACAATGCCTGATACATACTCCAGTACATAGCCCCATCCAAAATGCTAGCTTGAACTAAGTATAGCATCTAAACATTTTTTCCTGCCTTCCCAGGAAATACACTAGTGAATAAAGTTTGAATTCACTCTTCCATTCTGTATTGCCATATTTTCGCTCCTGTTCATTTAAGAAATTAGATAACTTGAAGTACTATTTTCAAAAATTGAGTTAGCTGTATGATTGGTGCAAAGTAGGATATATAGAAATAACACTAGAAGAGAGGGAAAAGTCCATTCTGGAAAAGGTGAAAATTACAGATCAGTCAGGTCATTCAGATCAGTCCCCGGAAGCTCTATTTCCCTAATTTACAGATTTATAGGTTTAAAAATTATCTTGTAGGATTTCTTATAGAGAGCTTCAATGAGTGGGAAGTTAAACCAGATAATCCAAAAGGTTCATCTAATTTCTAAAGTTCTGTTAAAACTTCTATGATTTGATCAACCTGATTTCTAGCACTAAAGACATGAATGACTTTCAAGTCCTCTACCCTAAAGTGTTCCTTTATGTATTGTGATGATTGTACACTATAGCCAGAAAGTGATTTATTTATAAGTCAGTAACTGATTGGGAACAAAATATGACTTCTGTCCACTCAGTTTTATCTACATACTCAAAGACAAGTAAACATTTTTGTCATAGAGATTTAACTAAGCAAACAATTTGTAGGGGCATTTACCAAAGCTTAGCTCCCTTCCCAAAGTGAAGAAAACAAAGGAGAAAAAAAGGCAACTTTCTAACACGTTAAATATGCTAATTTTACTGTAGATTTCAGTTTTGTACAAAACTATTCCAGGAGCAAAAAGATTTCCTTAACAGAGAAATTTACTTTGCTGGATATTTCCTATTACCCTTCCAAGATAGTCCCCATCCTGCTCTGGACCCTGGGAGGTGAAGCCTTATAGATCATGTCAGATGAGCTCTTGGCTCTCTGTGCTCCATTTGGGTTTAACCAATGGGAGAGAACAGCAGGATATGGGTGGATGGGAGGAAAATGAGAGGGAAGTATTTCTTCTGGCTCTCTCATGTGGTCACGGAAGATTGGCTGCCTTCCTCAACCAAATGCCACAGATTTTACCTGGCAGCCCTCACATGTGGTTGTATCTAGTCTGTCTACATCCTAATAACCATTTCCCTCATTTTCCTCTTTTAGGTTGGATTGGTGATAGTTCCACACTGTTACTAGCCCCTGAAGATGACACCTTTCCTTGTTTGTGTCCCCAAACTCTGTAATATGCCCTTTATTAAAACTCCTCAGTTAGCCAGTTTTGAGTATGTCATCCGTTTCCTGCTGAAACTCTGATGCATTGACCTTTGAAACTGGCTACAAAATCATTTTGTAACTACAGCGTTGGGTCGTTCGGAGCACAATGGTTCTGAGTGCTAATATGAGAGTCCAAAAGCCTGGGTTGAAATCATGGCCCAGCACTTTACCTACCATGTGATCTTGAATAAACTTATTAACTTCTACATTTCAGTTTCCTCACCTACTCCAGGAGATGGTGAAAGACAGGGAAGTCTGGCATGCTGCAGTCCTTATGGTCACAAAGAGTCAGACATGACTTAGCAACTGAACAACAACAAATACATATACACTACTGTGTATCAAATGGTAACTAATGAGAACCTACTGTATAGCCCAAGGAGCTCTACTCAGTGCTCTGTGGTGACATAAATGGGAAGGAAATTCAAGGAAGAGGGGATATATGTGTATACATAGGTGAATCATTTTGTTGTACAGCAGAAACTAACACAACATTGTAAACCAAATACACTCCAGTAAAATTTGAAGAAAAAAAGAAATCCAGATGGATACTAGTAGAAACTACCCCATGGTGCTATTTTTGAGGATTAAAATATCTTAGAAACATGTCTGGCACATAGTTAGTGTTTATAAATGTTGACTATTTTTTTATGTTTCATATACTCTGTAATACTCTATATTCAGTAACAGGCACAACATTGGTACATTACAATTAACTAAACTCCAGACTTCATTTGGATTTTGCCAGTTTTTCCACCAACGTCATTTTGAATCCTTTAAGGAAAAGAATACTAATAAAAGGGGGGGAAGTTTCGGTAACCAATTAAGGAAAAAATAACACTAACATCAATGTTAATTAAAGATAACTAAAAATAGAGAATTTTTGAAATGCCTAAGATTACTCTTTTTGACAAAGACTCCTGCCCACTACAATTTCTGGCTTCCCTTGCAGTTACGTGTAACCCTGTAACCAATTTCTTCCCCAATTCAAAGAGAGTGGCATTGACATACATAACTTTGGGGCCTGGGTGTTAAGATCTTGGGTATCCCCCTCCAAGTCTTTCTACTCTGTTTTCACAATGAGAGCAATAACCTAAGGAAAGACAGAGCAGTTGCCTGTCCCTAAATAACCGGGAGGAGCATAATTCAACCACCAATTTGAACCATTTACACAGTAAATGTTACATAAGAGAGAAATAAGCAACTCTCTCCCTTTCATTTATAATTTTAAAAACGAATCTGCAGCCCACTAGAAATAAAAAGGAACTTTAATAACCGGATAAGGGAATATCTAAGCCTATAGCAAACTTCATACTTAATACTAAAAGTTTAAAAGTATTTTCATTAATGTAAATAATGAGATAAGGTAACCCACTATTTTCATTAGTGGGTTATTCAACCTTGTAATACTAGAGGCTCTGACATTACAAAACAAGCAATAAAAAGAAATATGATCTATAAGAGTTGGAAAAGAATACACAAAATTGTCATTATTTGCAATACTATGGATTTGTTTACACAGAAAGCAGAATAAAATCTATGATTATTAAAATGTATGAGAATGCAGCAATTTTTCTGGATACAAAAAATCCATAGCATTCCTGTAACCAATCATTAAATAGTTACAGACAATTGGATTTCCACATAGAAAAAAAAAACTTGTAAATTACCCATGCCAAAAAATTAATTTCAGATTGATTGATTAGACACCTATAAGGGAAAATAAACTTTGTCTATTAGCAGAAAATATACGAAAATAACTAACTTTATGGTCTCATGGTAAAGATGAACATTTTTAGGCAACATATCAAAGAAATCAAGGAAATGTTTGATAAGTCAACTTCGATAATTTCTGTCAGTTTTTCCTCAAAAGATGCCCCAAATAAATGGAACTGATAAAACATAGACAGGGAAAAGATACTCACAATGCACATAACTAACCAAAAATTGATATAAGAATATACAAATCACTTGAAGAAAACATGAAAAGATAAATAACTCAATGGAAAAAATGGGAGGCAATTACTAGTAGACAATTCATACAAGAAATAAAAATGACAAACAAACTTATGAAAAGATGCTTAATGTAGAAAAATAGGGAGAATAATGTAATCTACCATCAGAATGTTTTAAAAGTTAATCTTCTGTCACCATACCTCCATGGTTCTTTTTTTACATATAAAAGACCTAAGCCGTTATTGATAAACATAAAGTCCCCTTCATTCCCTCTCTAGTACCACCTGGTTCCCAGATTCAGCTTGGAGCAATAACAATCACATTTTACATATATATGCTCCAGTCTATGTCTTTATATGCATATTTTAGATATAAGTTTGTTGTGTGGTTTTTAGAATGTACTTAATGGAATTTTTTTCAAAAAGTAAAACTAGAAGTGGTCAGAGCCTGACATTCAATCCCTGAAGGGGCCTGCCTTCAAAACCCACACTTTTCCCATCAAGAGTGATCTTGTGGTACTTCCAAGACAGTGGAGGTCTCCTTCTGGACCTCAGAACCAGACTGTTGTCCTGTATGCTGGAGCTCTAGGGTTTCCCTGGCTGGAATGGGTGAAGCATGAGCCAGAGTAGAGCCATGGGCGAACTGGGGCCTCTAAGAGGTAGAAATAAAACCCTTGTGAAAACTCCTCAGAGAAACCCAAGCTTCAAGACCTGGAAAGACTAACAACAAACCTGAAACTCATCAGAGGCAGAACATAAGCCTGGGTAGCAAAACAAACAGTCCAAAATCAGTCGAGATGGTGATGGAAGGAAGAACTTTCAGCAGACAAGAATTCAGACCTTTCCAAGCATTGTCTCAGGGGCTCTGGCCTTCGTGAATTATAGACATATGATACCACCAAGTCAAGCTGACTTAAAGGATCTTTTCCCTCCTTTTCTCTGCCAAACTAGTGATGGCCAACAAGTCATTCTCTGGCTTAAGAAGTAGTGGATAATAGGAACCCAAAACAGAGTAAACCACCATCTCCCATTTTTGCCCTCTCCAAGAAAAAGTCACCACCCTAATGGTGGGAGCACAAGAGTGTCTCGGCCTTTTGATGAATAAAAGGATCACAGAAAACCAAGCTCATCGTGGGGCCTGCTAGATGGATGCTTGACTGAGAAAAAGAGACAAGCAGGTGAAAATGGTTTGCAAGGAGGTCGAAGAAGTCTATATAAAAAATGAGACAAAGTCCTACAAGCGTAGTAAAACTCTTTAGCTTTCATAACCCCATCACGATTGTGTCAGATTTGCTGGGTCAATTAGCTGCCTACTCTGTCTTCTTCCACTGTTAATAATGGGCAATATTCTCTCCCCTTAAGGAATGAAAATGAGGGATTTGTGGTTATAGTAAGCTATCATTAAAAGCACATGAATTCCTAAAAGCCTCTGAAAATAAATTAATCTTCACATTACCATCTGCAACCATTTCACCTCAGCTAGTGATCCCATTAGCCCTTACGCACTCTAAAATAGGAGAGGGCTTGGATATTACTTAACGAAAGATCTCCAAGGGAAATCAAGTGGTTGCAGAGATCAAAAAGAGAAATTCCAAAGATGGCATCTGTACTCTCACAATGCTCCAGAGCCAGGACCCCTGGAACACATGAGGAACACACTTCACCATCTCTCAAAGGTGAAGATAGACTCTCCAGTACAAGTCATCAATGACTCCAGAATGACTGAAAACAAGAACAGAATCTGCACATTCAGATTTAAGGATCATCTACTAAAATTTTATCAACAGATCTCCTCTTTCCAACAAATTAGGACAAGTTTTAAACCATTCTCTGGACCTCTCTTCTGCAAATATCACAAGCTGCTAACATTGCCTTCTTTTGGAATTTATCTTTTCCCTTTGTATACTGGGTTAGTATCCTCCTAAAATTTATGTCCCTGGGTTGGGAAGATTCCCTGGAAAAGGAAATGGCTCCCCACTCCAGTATTCTTGCCTGGGAAATCCCACGAACAGAGAAGCCTGGAGGACTACAGTCCACAGGATTGCAAAAGAGTGGGACATGACTTAGCCACTAAACAACACAACAGAATGTTTGCATGTCCCAAACCTTGAAATGTGGCTTTATTTGAAAATAGGTTCTTTGCAGAAGCAATTCATTAAATGAAGTCATACCAGAGTAGAGGGGACATTTAATCCAGTACAACTGGTGTCTTAATAAGAAGAGACCCAGAGACAGAGACATGGAAGGGAGATTTCCATGTGACAGCAGAAGTAGAGATAACAGTGATGCGTCTACAAGCCAAGGACCACCAAGGATTGCAGAAAAACCACAAGCCAAGAAACAGCCATGAATAGATTCTCTGAGCCCCTAAGAAGGAACCAACCATGCTGACACCTTAACGTCAGACCTCTGGTCTCCTGAACTGTGAGAGAATACACTTTTGTGTTTTAAGCCACTCGGTTGCTGGGGTAGCAGTCCTTGGAAAGTAATGTACCTGACTTCTATAATGCCACATTGTTTGGTGTTATACACTGTTCAGTTCAGTTCAGTTGCTCAGTCATGTCTGACTCTTTGCAACCCCATGAACCGCAGCACACCAGGCCTCCCTATCCATCACCAACTCCTGGAGTCCACCCAAACCCATGTCCATTGAGTCAGTGATGCCATCCAACCATCTCATCCTCTGTCGTCCCCTTTTCCTCCTGCCCTCAACCTTTCCTAGCATCAGGGTCTTTTTAAATGAGTCCGCTCTTTGCATCAGGTGGCCAAAGTACTGGAGTTTCAGCTTCAACATCAGTCCTTCCAATGAACACCCAGGACTGATCTCCTTTAGGATGGACTGGTTGGAGCTCCTTGCAGTCCAAGGGACTCTCAAGAGTCTTCTCCAACACCACAGTTGAAAACCACCAATTCTTCGGCACTCAGCTTTCTTTATAGTCCAACTCTCACATCCATACATGACTACTGGAAAAACCATAGCCTTGACTAGATGGACCTTTGTTGACAAAGTAATGTCTCTGCTTTTCAATATGCTGTCTAGGTTAGTCATAACTTTCCTTCCAAGGAGTAAACATCTTTTAATTTCATGGCTGCAATCACCATCTGCAGTGATTTTGGAGCCCAGAAAAATAAAGTCAGCCACTGTTTCTACTGTTTCCCCATCTATTTGCCATGAAGTGATGGGACCAGATGCCATGATCTTAGTTTTCTGAATGTTGAGCTTTAAGCCAACTTTTTCACTCTCCTCTTTCACTTTCTTTTTTTTTTTTTTTTAATAAGTTTATTTATTTTAGTTGGGGGCTAATTACTTTACAATATTGTAGTAGTTTTTACCATACATTGACATGAATCAGCCATGGGTTTACATGTGTTCCCCATCCTGGGCCTCCCTCCCACCTCCCTCCCTATCCCATCCCTCTGGGTCATCCCATTGGCCCAGCCCTGAGCACTTGTCTCATGCATCGAACCTGGAATGGTGTTCTGTTTCACATATGATAATACACATGTTTCAATGCTATTCTCCCAGAACGTCCCACCCTCACCTTCTCCCTCAGAGTCCTCTTTCACTTTCATCAAGAGGCTCTTTAGTTCTTCTTCACTTTCTGCCATATACACTGTAAAAACCACTGAATACCTGGCCCTTAAATGATGGAGTTTCTCTAGGGTCTGTCCCAGACACCTTCTTTTTCTCACTCTAATCTTTCCTTAGCTGACTTGATCCTTTCTCATAACTTCCATTACAACCATCATACAGCTGACTAGTATCGGATGGTGAGTTGTATTAGTTCTTTGTCTATTTTGGATATTAACTCCTTATCAGATATATTGTTTGCAAACATCTTCTCCCATTCTAGTAGGTGGACTTTTTTGTTGTTGATAGTTTCCTTCACTGTGCAAAAGCTTTTTTACTTCAATGTAGTTTGATTTGTTTATTTTTTTTTCTTTTGTTTCCCTTGACTGAGGAGATGCATCCAAAAAAATATTACTGAGATCCAGTGTAAAAGAGTGAACTGCGTTCATTTTTCCTATAAGTATTATGGCTTCAAGTCTTACATCTAAGTCTTGAATTCACCTTAAATTTATTTTTTGTGCATGGTATGACAGAGCAGTCCAGTTTGAATCTGTTGTATATCTATCCAAAGAAAATGAAAACACTAATTGGGAAAGATACATAGCCAAGATATGGAAACAACTTAAATGCCCATCAATAGGCATATGGATTAATATGTGGTGTGTATGTGTGTAGTGGAATATTGTTCTGACATAAAAAAGAATGAAATCTTGCCATTTGTGACAATATGGATGTGCCTAGAGGATATTGTGCTAAGTGAAACAGGTCAGACAGAGAAAGATAAGTACTGTATGAATTTATTTATATGTTGTTGTTGTTTAGTCGCTAAGGTATATCCAATTCTTTTGTGACCCCATGGACTGTAGCCCACCAGGCTCCTCTGTCCATGGGATTTCCCAGGCAAGAATACTGGAGTAGGTTGCCATTTCCTTCTCCAGGGGATCTTCTTAACCCAAGGATTGAACCCACGCCTCCCGCATTGGCAAACAGGTTCTTTATCACTGAGACACCAGAGATAAATACTATATGATTTTACTTATGTATGGAGTCTAAAAAACAAAATGAATGAACATTATGAAACAGAAACAGTCATAAGTAGAGAATGAACAGATAGTTGCCAAAGGGGCGGGGTGTAGGAAAAGGAGAGCAGTGGGTGAGGGAGATTAAGAGATACAGACATCCAGTTGCAAAATGAACGAAATGTACAGTGTGGGGAATACAGTCAATAATTAAGTAATATCTTTGAATGGTGACAGATCATAACTAGACTTATCATGGTGATCATTTAGAAATATATAGAAATACCAAACCACAAAGCTGTGTAACAGGAAATCACATAGTACTATAGGGCAACTATATTTCAAAAACAAACAAACTCATACAAAAAAGAGAACAGATTTGTGGTTATCAGGGGAATGGGCAGGGGAAGAGGGGATTGGATGAAGGTGGTCAAAAGGTACAAACTTACAATTACAAGATAAATCAATACTCAGGATAGAATGTACAACATGATAAATGTAATTAAAACGGCAGTATGCTATATATGAACATTGTTAGGAGAGTAAATCTAAAGTGTTCTCATCACGAGGAAGAAAATGTTTTCTATCTCTTTAATTTTGCATCTGTGTGAGGTGATGGATGCATACTAAACTTCTTATGATAGTTGTTTCACGATGTTTGTTAGTCAAATCATTATGCTGTACACTTTAAACTTATACAGTGCTGTGTCAATCATATTTCAACAAAATTGGGAGGGAGAAAAGAATGTCTAAATATGTTTGACAGCCATGAACATCAAATTTCTTTACCTCTACAGGGCTTCTGGGTCCAGAGTCAAAATTGAGGCAGCAGGCACCCATGCAGGAATGTCATTTCTACAGAAAGCACCTCTACTTGAAATTTGAAAATCTCTTATCTTTTGTTCATACTGCAATAGTTTAAATTTTAAATTTTGGATTTTTTTTAATCTTCTAATTTAATTTTTAAAGGTTTGAAAACTTTCACATTAATAAGTTTTTCATAACTAAGTATCATAGAGATTTTTTTCTGCCCTAAAGGTCAAATGTCTTGCCAGACATTGAATAACATTAGACAGTTGCTGAGAAAAGAGCTCACAAAGTAATTGAAAATAATAACTATCATCTGTCCATGATGAGTTAATTTGTCCACTGTGCTTGCTTTGAAATGTCTATTTTCAGTGTAATGATGAAATTATATGCTTTTCCTCATTAGACCCTGGCATCATATCAAAATTAAATGTGTTGAGCCTGATAAAATAGAGTGGCAAATTCTACTGGAGTTCAATTTTTACATGAAATGTTATACATTTGGTGATTTTTAAAAATACCTACTCTTTTTTTATATATTTGTGAAAAGTTTTAAAGTGTCCAAGAGAGAATTCTGAATAGGAATCAAAACACTCAGTCCAGTTTCCACCTTGTCTGTGCCACTAACTAGCTGTTGGCCTTACAGCCTCTTTACATACAGTAATGATTAAAAGGGAACATTTCCTACCTTTGTGTCTGGAAGGGTTGCTATGACACTCGTGTGTGTGGAAAAGCTTAAAGAGTTAAAATTTTATGCTAATGCAAGAAATAATTATCACTACTATTATTTATCGATTCCTTAAGGAGACAATGCCTTACATGGAGAACAAAAAGGGCAAGGCAGAAACAATCCTCAAAATATGTATGACTCACAATTCATTGATAAAAGCTTTCAAGTTATTTATGGATAAGAGTTAATTAGTGGTCATCATCACAACTATCATTGATCACCAACGTGCAAAGTATGAAACATTTCCAAATAACTGAATAATTGCCACAGTAAAGGCAAAATATCCAGATGTTGGAAACCATCAAGCAAATGATTCAGAATAATTTAGACTTATCTAACAAGAAATGAAAAACCAAACTAAAAGTGACATTAGCACATCACTGCTGATACAATAAATCAGCATAACCTTTCTGGAGTGAGGTGTGACCATGCATGTTAGGAGACTTCAGAATAGACAGAACCTTGTCCACAGGAATTACATTTTTGGAAACTTCACCTAAACACATAATCAGGGATATGTTCAAAGTTACGCACAAAGACTCACAAAATTGAAACCACACTGAGATTGGCTATCATCCAAAAACAAGCAAAAAACAAGTGTAGTAAGAATTGGTAAGGACATGGAGAAAGTAGAATTCTTGTGTATTCCACAAAGTAAAAAATTAAAATGGTATAACCACTGTGGCAAACAGTATGGAAGTTCTTCAAACACTAAACACAGAATTACTGCATGATGCAGAAATTTCATTTCTAGGCATATACCTTAAAGAATTGAAAGGAGAAACTAGGAACAGGTATTTGTATACTACTGTTCATAGCAGCACTATTCACGATAGCTAAGAAGGGAAAACAACTAAAATATCCAGTGAATGAATGGACAAACAGAATGTGGTATAGACATACAATGGCATATTATTCATCTTTGAAAAGGAATTAGATTCTGACACACACCGCAAGTCGGATGAACCAGAAAACACTATGCTAAAGTGAAATAAGACAGACACAAAGGAACACATACTCAAAGTATGATTCCACACATATGAGGTACCTAGAATAGCGAAATGCACAAAGTAGAATAGTGGTTATCAGGGGCTAGGGAAGGGAGTTACTGTTTAATGAGTATAGAGTTTCAGTTTGAGATGACAAAAAATTTCTGGAGATAGATAGTGGTGATGTTTGGGCAAAAATGTGGATTACTTAAGGTCACAGAACTATACACTTAAAATGGTACATTTTATGTTATGAACATTTACCATAATAAAAAAAAGAGGGCAAAAATCTCACAAAGGTTTACACGGCAACATTCTTTATGATTGTGAAAAGAGCAAATAATTTACTGACCAACAATAGAGATTGAGTTAATGGCAGTTGTTCATATAGTATGCTGATTCAATGGGATCCTCCACAAGCACCGAAATCCATTTGTATGTTTAAAAAAGAATTGAACAAGAATATTTTCAGCACTTTTAATCAAAATAGCAAAAAAACTGGGAAATAAATGTTCATTAATTGGAGAATGGAAAATCTAATCAAACTGTGGTATATTCATACAATGAAACTTTACTCAGTGATAAAAAAAAAATAGAACTATGTGTAGCAGCAAGCACAAATTACAAAATCATTTTATGTTGAGGAAAATATGGCAAACCTAAGAGACTGCATACTGTATGATTCCATTTAAATCACCTCAAGGACAGGTAAAACTAACTTGACTCATCTTCGAGGAGGTAATGTTAATTAAGAAGTGACTGGAAGAAGGAATAGTTCTATATTTGAATTGTGTTGGTTATGTGGTTGTATACATTTGTGAAGCTCATAAACTGTACCATGTGTTGTAAGATGTACTTCAATAAAAGCTGTTGAGAAAGAATGTGCATTTATGTGGAAGCATTTTCATAGTATGTTGATGAAGGTTAGACAGAGACAATAAAAACAATAGATGATTCATGATTCCTGAGAGATGGGAGGTAGGGAGGGAGTGAGGATAAAGGACACAAAAGCATGGCAACTTGGGGGTAGAAGAAATGAGCCTTTTTTTCCTTTTCAATTTTCTGTGTTTTCTAAGTTTTCCACATTAAGCATTGAAATAATATTTGTGAAGAGAACAAAACAAATTTTTTAAAGTGTGAAATGACCCTCCAAAAGTGTGAGTTTAGGAATACCGTCAGATTTTTCTTATAATTCAACTGTATGTTCAATGTATATTGAATACTGGCTTTTTTCAAGATTGCTTGTTGGAACAAAATTCAAAACACAACTTAGCTTACATTTCTGCAATCTTTGGTGTCATAGGGAGAGGGTAAGATTATTCAAGATATGTTAATAAGCTTTAAAAAAAAAAAAAAGACTGTGTGTCACCCACTCTACAATTTTCCAACATGATGCATAATTTGGGAAGTGCCACTTTCTGTCAGAACAAAGAAGAGAGATACAGATGATTTTTGAGAGAAGGGTTGGTTTTTGTGTCTTGAGGAGACCTGGTTTCAAGACTAGATTTGGGTTCTGCTTTAGGAAAAATCCAACGAAGCAAAAATAAATTTAAAAAACTGTCATGATATCTTCAAAATGGATTTACAATATGGCATACACAAGAAAGGAAAAAAAGCTCATGAAATTGAATGTTGGCCCCTTGAAATCTATATATACGATAAAGTGGTAGCCAGGCATGTCAAAAATCAATTTCCCCTCTGATCTTGAGAAAATTAAATTTAAATGTCCTTTTTGGTTTCCCATTTTAGAATTTTGAAAAACAGATGAAAGAGAACAAATATCTACATTGACTTTTTTTCCTAGAACTTAAAGTGTTTTGATGTGAGTGGCCAGGTTATAATATGCCACCCTTTGTCACATCTCCTAAAGCAGAGATGGAAAGAATCACTGACATTCTTCCATACTAAGCACAATGAATTTTAAAACTCCAAGTGTTATTTGCGATGATTTAGTCTAGGGTAAAGGAACAGGTTTTCATCTCAGATGTTACCTCTACTGTATTGATGGAATTTCCTGGATTGTTAGACCAAAAGAGGCTCAAAAGCTACATTCAAGGTAAAAAGGACGATGGATTATAACTGATGATCAAACTCTGACCTTGTCATGGAAAGGGAGAGTTAGTAAGCATCCTCAAGATCTGCTGTCCCAGCTTTTAGCCTAACTCACTGATTTTACAAAAGAGGGAAGCAAAGCTCAGAGAGTTGAATTTACTGATTCATAAGATTGATGAAGTACCCAATGGAGTCCATTCTCTTCAGCATCTTCTGCCACTGTTAATGCCTATTCTACACCAGGTTTACAAGCTTGCAATATTTATCTTCCCTTTCCCATTATCCCCATATTATTTCCTTCTTTTTACCTTTACCACCACTTGGGGATTATCACCCCCATCTCCTCCCTAGTAGGCGCTGACATACATGTCTCGACATCTTATCTCTTCAGAAGGCAAGGGTTGATTATTTAACAAAGAAAAGAAATGCATTGCTATCACACAATGTTAGATTGAGACCCTATTATTATAGACGCTATTTAATTACAACCTATTTGAATCAAGCTTTGTTCTTTTTTTTTTTTTTTTGCTTGGGTATTTATTTGGGGAAGTATGGCCCTTGGCAGATTGAGGGGAAGATATTTTTCAGACAGGGAAGTTTGATTAAACTGTCTAAACTTGACTATCTTTCCACAGAAGGTTTCCCTCTTGCCTGGTCATCACTTCTGCTGCCAGTCTGAAAAACATTTCATCTCTTTAGATCAGTCTTGAGACTTGGTCCCACTCCCTTTTACCCTTTCTGTCTCTTTCTCCGTATCCTAATCATTAATGTTAGCTGTAATTTTTAAAATTTTTATTGGAGTAGAGTTGCTTTACAATGTTGTGTTAGTTTCTGCTGTACAGTAAAGAGAATCAGTTACCTATATACATATATCCCCTCTTTTTTAGACTTCTTTCCCATTTAAGTCAGCACAGAGTATTGAGTATAGTATATGTGCTGCCTAAGCGAGCACTGAGTGTTGAGTATAGTTCCCAGTGCTATACAGTATTCATTAGTATCATTAGTTATTCACTTGGAGAAGGAAATGGCAACCCACTCCAGTATTCTTGCTTGGAGAATCCCAGGGATGGCAGAGCCTGGTGGGCTGCCGTCTATGGGGTTGCACAGAGTCGGACACGACTGGAGTGACTTAGCAGCAGCAGTTATTCACTAATGAATTAGTATTCATTAGTTATCTATGGTATACATAGTAGTGTGTATATATATATATATATAGACAGATAGATAGGTATCAAGCTGTACTTTTTTTAAGATGAAGGTAAAGTTCTTCGAAGACGAAGAAGCCAAATCATGTAATAAAGGATGTCTGTAAAATCTCTATATGGACACTGAAATTCTCAAGGATAGTGATAGAATTTCCATATAAAAAGGAAAAGACAATCCAAGTGCCCCACAACCTAGTAGCTAAAAACCACAAATATTTATTATCTAGCTTATGTTCTGTGAGTTAACTGAGATGACTGGGACAGCCCAAAATGTCTGGCCTAAGTGGAATCAGTTGATCTTTGTAGTTGGCAGCCCTGCTGGGGATGGAAAGTCTAGAATGTCCTTATTCATTCATCTGGTGGTTGGATCTCAGCTGGTCTGCTTATTTCTGCTCCACATGGTCTCCATCTCCCATCAGCTCCACTCAGTCTGTTCATAAGTAGAAGTGTTCTGATAGTGACACAAAGAAAGCTGCAAGACTTCTTAAGATCTCTGTTCAGCAGCAGCTTGATGTCCTTTCTGGATCATTCGATTGGCCAAAAAATTTACAAGGCCAGTTCAGGGTTAAAGGGTGGGGAAATGGACCCTTGATGACAGTTTAGCAAGGCTTTATTACCTGTGGAGACTGAACAGGAGATGAGAAGTTGTCAGCAAAGAAGGGAAATACAGAAAGAATGGGCTCTCATGAGATTTGGAAGTTACAATGAGAATGTTCCCTCTGTTTCCACGCTCCATAATTCTGGGGGTAACTCACAGAGTGGCCTCAACTTAAGACAGCTACAAAGGAGGTAAGATCCTCAAGGAAAAACAAGGTTTCCATTAATAGATGAGGAAACTCAAACACTTAGATAAAGATCACTTTGTCAATTGTCACTTTGTCTCCTGGAGATACTGGGAAGAGTCGAGGGAAGCAGAGGAAGGGAGTGATTACCTGGGGGTGGGGGCGGGCAGTAGATGGACAGAAGAGTTAGTTATTAGAATACGAAAGAGAAAATATTTGCAGTGGTATCTAAAGATGACTGGGGTAAGAGGAAAGGAAAAAAAAAAAAAACTAACCTCAAGATTCTTAGAAATTTGACCAAGGGGCAATTTTCAGATGACATTGATATTGGCCCCATCTTTGGAGAACCTCTGCATGTGCTTGGACTAAGCTCCTCATATCACTCTGGGTCAGGTGGGTAGAGTTTCCAGATCTAGCAAAGAAAATAAAAAATATTCAATAAACACAGAATACTTTTTTATTATGTCTCATGCAACTCGGGCCATATTTTCACAAAACTTATTCTTATTTGTCTGACATTTAGATTTAACTGAGCACCCTGGATTTTACCTCTCAATCCTGGGGGGAGGCAAGAAAATGAAGCAGGTGCTGAGCAGGACTGATCACAGCCATCACCCCTAGCAGCTACTTAGAATAGAACCCGATCTAGAACCACCAAGTCCTGGGAATTCCAGCTGGGTGCCTTTCGCCATTTCCATTTACAAGAGGTTTTCTTTTGCTCCTCTCCATCTCCACGCCGACCTCAGCTCTCTCCCATCACTCCCAACTTTCTTCCTTCCCATTTCTCAGCCTTCAAATATCCAGGTGTCAGACCACAACTCCCTTCTCTTCTCCGCCATTCTCTGACCCTGCCAGTCAACTTCATGCTCATTCTAAAATGAGGATTTCTTATTTTTTAATTTATTAAGAAGTGTTGAATTACAATGTTGTGTTAATTTCTGCTGTACAGCAAAGTGACTCAGTTATATGTGCATGTGTGTGTATGGACTTCCCAGGTGGCGCTAGTGGTAAAGAACTTGCCTGCCAGTGCAGGACACATAAGAGATGTGGGTTTAATCCTTGGGTCAGGAAGATCCCATGGAGGAGGGCATGGCAACCCACTCCAGTATTCGTGCCTGGAGAATCCTATGGACAGAGGAGCCTGGCAGGTTACACTCCATAGGGTCACAAAGAGTAAGAGATGACTGAATCAACTTAGCAGGCATGCATATACGTGTACTATATACACATATGTATTCTTTTTCATATTCTTTCCCATTATGATTTATCACAGGTAAAATGAGTATTCCTACTTTACGATCCTCATTTGCTGATTTTTGTCTCCAGAAGAAGGGGAGAGGTAAAATTGTGATCTACTATAAATAGGAAGGGAGGGAGTACTCCTTCAATCACACCCTCAATCCCCAACCTTGATGCCAGTGCTGAAAGAACATGTCCCTAATTTTGCAAAACAGGAATGAAGGTGACACCCATTAAGAAACATCAAATAAAATATTTAAATGTATTTAGATTTCATATCCTCAGGTTGAGGAAATCTATAATATAACTGATTATGGAAACCCTCAGGGTTTGTAGGAAGGGCTGCTTCTTTTAGTGAGCACTGAATAAATAGCAAAATGAAGTACTTAAAATTGGTTTACAATACACCTCAGCACAGAGCCAATAAATTAATAAAATCTGATAAGTTTTCAGATCCCTTGAGGGGTAAAATGCAGCTTGCAACACAGAGAATTTTCAGCAAAATCACAGAACAGTGAAAGTTAATTTTTTCATTTCCTCTGTGGCAAGGTCCAGCAAATTTTTCACTGCCAACTCCCCTTTTAAAAAATATATATAGTTCTTAGTGTGTAATGGTTAATCGTGATTTTCACGTCATTCTTTTCTTTCCAATTGCTTTTAAGGAATTCCAACTTACAAATGAGGTGAACAGCAGCTGAATTTTATCTTTTATACTCAAGCATTTTCAGTGAAATTAGTAATCAGTGGGGTATACTTATTCTGGTGTTGGGCAGGGAATTGCATACCCAGCTCCTATTACTGTTCATAAATTACTGCCCCCATATGCACCATCCTGAAAATGTATCTCAATGAGCTTTGTTTGGGCTGTGTGCTCCTGCCATCAATGGTGGTAGGAATCTCACCAGAAATCTGGAAAAGACCAATTAAAAGGTAAATCCTCTCTTCTCAATCCAATAACGCTGACCAAAGCAACTGAACATAAGGAGATAAATGTGAATTATTTTCTATGTTTTGCATAATCATTGTTAATTTTAAAATACATTTCAATATTGAACACAACATAATCTCCCCTGAAAAGTTCTGTTTAACCTTTTTAAAGACGCATTATGCAGACAGCCTACCTACATAATTCTAAAGATCTCATATATTTTTCTGATGGTTGGTACTTAAATGGTCACAAAATTAAGTAAAAGCATAAAAACTCCCATCTTTAGGGATAAAACAAATAAAACACTTTGACACAGATAACAGCCATCAGATAATGCCACAGTAGGACATTTTGTGTTCAGTTGCTCTTTGTGACCCCATGGACTGTAGCCGCCAGGCTCCTCTGTCCATGGAATTTTCCAGGCAAAAATCCTGGGGTGGGTTGCCATTTCCTTCGTTCAGTTCAGTCACTCAGTCGTGTCCAACTCTTTGCGACCCCATGAACTGCAACATGCCAAGCTTCCCTGTCAATCACCAACTCCCGGAGCTTGCTCAAACTAATGTCCATCAAGTTGGTGATGCCATCCAACCATCTCATCCTCTGTCGTCCCCTTCTTCTCTTGCCTTCAATCTTTCCTAGCATCGGGGTCTTTTCAAAGGAGTCAGTTCTTTGCATCAGGTGGCCAAAGTATTGGAGCTTCAGCTTCAGCATCAGTCCTTCCAATGAATACTCAGGACTGATCTCCTTTAGGATGGACTGGTTGGCTCTCCTTGCAGTCTAGGGGACTCTCAAGAGTCTTCTTCAACACCACAATTCAAAAGCATCAATTCTTCAGCACTCAGGTTTCTTTACAGTCCAACTCTCACATCCATACATGACTACTGGAAAAACCATAGCTTTGACTAGATGGACCTTTGTTTAATAGTTAACTCCCTTGTCTGATTAAATAACATTACTATATACTTATTGAAGATTTCTAGAATCTCAACGTGGGAGTGGTCCCATCTCACAGAGACTCATATAAGCATCTTATAAAGTCTGTGGAATAAGAGAGTCTTCAATTTATTGGCTTGTGGGTACCTCAGTTGGAGTAGGACACCATTGCTGTCCTTAAGCAGTTCCCAGGCAAGTGAGGGAGCTTGAAAGATGCATCTAGGGTAAAAGGATAAAGATGCCTGACATATAGAGGAGTCCAGTAAGCCAGGCACAGGTGATCCAGTTTGTTTTCCTTTTTTTCCTTTTTCCTCTCTTTTAGGTGCACTGATCTTAATCACCAGGGGGAACATATTTCAAATGTTTTTCCTTTTGCTTTATCTACAAAATTTTCTTTCCTACACAGATAGAGATTTCTTTCATAAGAGGTGTCTTCAGTAAAATAGCTACCACTTCAATACAAAATAAAATAATCTCACTATACAATAATAAGCAAAGGTTTGTCAAATTACGAAAAAAAAAAGTACGGACTTCCCTGGTGGTCCAATAGTTAAAACTTCATGCAGAGGGTATGGGTTTGACCCCTGGTCGGGGAACTAAGAGCCCACCTGCCTTGTGGCCAAAAAAACAAAACATGAAACAGAAGCAGTATTGTAACAAATTCAATAAAGACTTTAAAAATAAAAATAAATTTAAAAAATTTTAAGAAACACTCTAATTCAAAAATGAAAGAGTTGTCACTCAGAGGAAAAGTGAGATGGTTCTGTAATAGCAGTGAACCTGATGATCTAAAATATTCTGACAGATACTTGAGCAGTTTGCTTCTCTCTTCATATCTGTTTTATCTTTATTAGGGAAGTTGATGAAGCCTTTGATGCTCCAAAGATATAATATGGGATGAATTAAACATCATTTCCACAGTCATGTGTGCAGATGTGGGCTAAAGATATTTTTTTTAACTCAGCCAACCAGTGTCCAAAGCAGTTTTCCTTATTATTAACATCTTCTCTCACCAATTTCTTTCCCAGCCTGATACCTCATCCTGATTAATGGACTAGTAGCAGGGACTACTTTTTTAAATGATGTTTTGCTTAAAGCATCTGTTTATGTTTCAGCAAAACAAATAAAGTCTAGGCGTATTAAGGAATATGGTGTTTTAGAAACAAAGAAAACAACCAAGATTAGAGAAAAGTTAACTGTTCCCTCGGGAGAAACCCTGGTGGTTAAACTGTTTCATCAGCAACAATACAGAAATTGTTTTAATGGTGTTTTCAGCATCTTATTCTGGAAAAAAAAATAATACCCAGGCTCACAAAACACAAAGGTTGAAATCAAGGCTATCTATCTGGAAGACTGACATTTATTGAGAGCAACATATTTTATAAAGTCTGTTAAAGCCAGTAGTGTGAGCATATAGACACTAATGATGTATCTTTATCCTTTGAAATATTTTTCACGCTAAACTGGTTACTATCACTGAGAACAATTAACATGATTCAGGAACTGGAGAGGGGTTTACTGTTTAGGGCTGGTTTCTTCAGACAAAAACCACACGGCAAAGGTTATTTAATAAAAATTGAAGAGAAATCACACAGGGAACAAAACCAAAGTCTTCTGTCGATACAGAAACAGAAGGGCACCTATGAAGTTTATCTTCGCATTCTCTTCCCAATTAAAAATACAACATTCCTTTCTTTATGTTTTTATGTCCCAGGCTCAGTTTAAACAATTTACCTCTCCTAAATATTCTTTTGAAGGTTAGGGAGAGGCCTTTTCCTCATGTAGTGAAAATTGCAGCAGCTTTTCCCTGTCCTTTAAACACGGTCGTCATGAAATGCACACTGCTGTCCATAGACTATCTGGGAGAAACTTCCAGCTTTGTCACAGCAACAAACTCCATCATGAGCATGGGAGGGTATAAACAGGCAGGGCAAGATCCACCTCAGGCAGAGTATCCACGTTAGAGGCTTTACATTTTTCTCTCCCTTGGTCCCAAATACAGCCCAGTGTCCTTTCATGAAAGGCTTTGGTTTGCCTTGGTAAAGGCTGCTTCTTACAGCCCGTGTTGGGGGCAGAAGTTCTTTAGTACAACTTGTCATTATTTATGTACCAGAAAGGAAAACCTTGTCTATTAAATTAATTAGAATGTGACCTGAAAAGGAATATTTTTGATCAGTGAAAACAGAAGTCTTCGGGTAAAGGGGGAAAAAAAGGCAGAAAGGTTCAAAATACAGAACTGCATTGTTTGCAGAAAGCCTGCTGCTTCCTTTATGCCTAGCTGAACCATGCCAGGAGCCCTCTTGAATTTCTACAAGAATACAGTTTCAGATCATCTGCATTCAGGGCCAGAGTCATGGCCCTGGAACCGATAATTGCCTCTGACAGGATTTAATTACCTTCTCTAGGACCTTTTCTCTGTTTGATTGGAGACCACCCCCTGCCTCCGATCAAATCAGACAGTAATAACACGCTGAAGCGCAGCAGCCAATCACGAGTCAAGTCTGAACAGTGACCTTGCTGAGTCGAAGCTGATTGGTGGTGTCAGCCTTGTCAACGGTGTCAGGGAACCGTCAGACAAGAGCGAGCGGGGGGGGGGGGGGGGGGGGGGGGGGCGGAGGAGAGCCAGGGGAGATAAGAGAACAGCATTAATGCTAATGGAGGCTGTCAGCATTCAAGGCTCCGGGCCGCCTCACAAGCGGCCTTGCACAGAAACAAAAATATCAGAGAACTCATACAAGTCTAAAATATTCAGAAGGGGAACATTTGCGCTTCTCCAGTGTGGGGAATCTATTCAAGATGTAATTCACAGGCAATTCGGATCCAGATACATGTGCATGATATGAGAGAATAATTTTCATGAGAAGAAAAAGGCCCATAAAACTTAGATAAATTGGGGGTTGGTGGGAGGGGGAGGGAGGATAAACTACTGCTCGATGACTGTGTTGTCTTTCTTTTTTAAACTAGAGCCCTGAGAATGCTGGTACTTAAAGATGCACCACAAAACTCTGCTTTTAATATTAACTTGACTTAGCAGTCACTGTATTATTTATGACCACTTTAGTGTGGGATTTAAGCCCACCTATAATGTTAACAAAGAATAATACATTCATTAAATGGCCAATCTTTATGTACATAGAGTTTTAAGATAATTTATAGTAATGGCATAATTCTGGTCATCTGCAAAAAATAGTTTAACTAAGCTATAAAATTTGGTTAACCTCTACTCCATCAAAAAAACAGTTCTTTTCTACAGAAAAACAACACCAAGGCATCAGTGAGTTATGCAGAAAGTCTGTTACAAAATAGTAACAAATCAAGATTTGGAAGAGAAGTAGAATGCATTATTAAGACTGTGCTAATTTGGAGTTTAATTTATTCATTACATTTGTCTATAAATAATCTTCCTCATAGCATTTGTTTTGTTTCTGACTCACCTACCTCTTTACAAATGTAGCAACTAGTATGAAAAAATACATTTACAGAGGTGCATTGAAGTAAAATGTTTATAGCAATTAAACAGTATTTTTCATAAGACTTTCAATTATTTACAAAAATTGGTCTAATTTAACCTCTCTGGCAAAGAAAGGAACACTTTGTTACGTGATTCCTGGACTTTATCAAAAGGAATATTGTTTTTAAAAACAATACCAGCTGATTCAAGATAAGACAAGCTTCTGCCACATGTATACAAATAAACATTTCTTCAAGTGACTTCCAGCTTCACCGAGGAATTTTACCTAAACAGAATTGCACCAGTGGATTCATTGTTTTTGACTCCTTTTCAACTCTGTACATACTTCTCCCTACAAAAGATGTTTTTTAAATGAAGAATGGAATCTTTTCCTATATCTCTACAATTCTTTGTCTTTAATAATCATGGGATTTAAAAACAGTTAACATATAAATAAATCATATTTTTCCATACCAGATCAAAATTTATAATGGATAATGTTAGGATGATCATAGTTATAGCAACTTTTTAAAAGCTATCTGCAACAACCTACAGGGATGCAAAGTTACTTCAAAAGGACTGCATCTTTTCAGAGACTCATGGTTAAAATAACTCATTTAAGGGGAAAAAGTATCTTGCACAGAAAATCAGAGGCTTAGAGTCTTGTTCCAGCTTTGCTATTGACAAGCTGTCCAATTGGAGCCAAGTCACTTTGTCCTCATGCGTTTTGGTTTCCTCAACTATAAAAGGCAGTTAAGAGGAGGTTACTTAGGAATTAAAAGTATGTAGAGTACGCCTGTAATTAGGATGTAGACAACATAACAGTCTTTTTGCTTCCTGGAAACACTCTTCAAGGTTGGTTTCTCTCTGCCTCTACTCCCTCCAGTTCTATTCTGTCACATGCATTCACCACCACCCAACACAACACACGCTGACAAATATTTTGATGAATATGGAGAGATATGTAATATTTCGTCACTAACTGTCAGGACCAGAGCCCAAATTTGCTAAATCTTATCCTTAGGTTTTTTCTGACTCCACTTTTTTTCCAGTTGGAACTAATACATTTTTTTGTACTCAGATAAGTGCTGATTTTTTACTGTACTGGGTTTACGTATAGTCCTTAGTAAATTCCATATGCATTGTGCATTTTCTTGGATAAGGGAGCAGATGCTTAACAAGTGTTTTTAAAAGAGACTGTGCAGAAGTAAACAGGTCTAGTGGTTTCATCATTATCAACTTGAATTTTTGGCCACTTAGGATTTTATCCCTATCTAGCACGTATGGAACTTTGAAAATAAGGACAAACGTTATTTACCTATTTTTCAAGTGTTAAAGAGAGTATAACAAATGAATGTGTGTATATTCCAGACCTAACAAGGAAACATATGAAGGTTTATTATGTCTCAAAGTGAATAGTCAATAACATTTTATTTCAGTGGAAGATACTACGCTTTTCAAAGACAATCTACCCCCAATTGTGAAGGAAAGGGCAAATTTTCATTCTATCCTCCTACTTTCACATGTTGAGCCAGTTCAGATCAGAGCAACAGCAACAGAAAGAAAGGAAAGGAAAGAAGCCAATAGCATGCCTTATTCATTTCTTTAGCAACGCTATTCTCACCCTGGAAAGGTGAATAATTAATACCCATCTGACTCCACCTAATTAAACCTACATTTGCTTTTTCTGTTCATTTGGAAATGCTTTCCTTTAGAGAAAATAGCTTTTGCTTATCTTCACAGTTTATATTTCTTAAATGGACACTTTTGGAATTAAAGAGATTCTATCTTGGTTTTGAAAAGCCTTTCCCTTTTTTTGTTTTAATCATTAGAAATCAATGACAAAGCTTACTATTTTTCAAAATGGGAGACAGGATATTAACCAATTGCTAGATTTAGATTCTTATAAAACAGATAGTCAAGCCAGCTGTAATTCTAGATAATGTCCTTTTTTTATTCCAAAGAGATGAAAAAAAAGTCTTTTGCTCCTTTAAAAACTGAACACACAACAACAAATAGAAATTAAAGAGAAACTATATACCAAAACCTGAATTAAATCTCAGTTGCTGTTTCAGAATTATCTTTGCATAATCTGAATTACACAAAAGAGTGACTCTAATTGCAAATTCAATCACTCCTTGACTGAGGCTCAGAAATGAATTCTCAGTAAAATATGACACTCAATCATTCAAAGCAATAGAATAGTCAATATTTCACCATCAACAGTCTAGTTAGGACCTATTTCAATACAATACAAATTCAATTTTTTACTGTGCCTAGCAAACCTCTTCTATTCCTCATAACCTTGTCTAACACTCCAAATAATCAAAATCATGATGGAAGTTAAATAAAATCCTGAGATTTTCAAGACTTGTCGAGAGAATTTCACTCAAAGAATTCTGATCCAGACTTCTGATCTTTTCCTTAATTAGTACTGATTGTCAACTTTACTTGCGTCCTCCTCACTTGGCAATTTAAATTTAAACAGGGATCATCCCAGTGAGGCAGACAGCACTGTGGATTGAGGAGCAAGGGACAAGGAGGGTGAAGAAGATTCAGGTTCGAGTAGCTGGTCTAGAATCAAATCTGAGACTGTATGGTCCTGGAGTTTACTGCATTTCAGCAAGTGAATGGAAATTGCAGCACAGTTTCCAATAGACCTCACTTTGGCATCATTTTCTCTAACTCTGAAAGACAAAGATGGAAGAAAGAACTCAGATATAGAATTAGAAACCAAATCTAGATAGAAAATAGGTAAACAGAGAATTTTCAGTCAGTCAGTGTTTCCAAGACTAAAATTCCCTAGTTTTGACTGATTTTTACCTCTTACTTAGTGACCTTATATCAATTCATCTGATGCCCCAAATTCTTTCTCTATCTTAACCCTGGACTCCCAGATACTAAGGCAGGATTTTCATTTTGCAGCTTGAAGTTTTACTAAATAAAATACTCAAGGCCTAAATTGTTTTGTCACACTATTGTTCTCACTATTATAACAATATTGGGGTTTGTCTGTATGTTTGGGAAAAGGGTGTTTCTAAAAAGGATACATCTGATTAAGCGCACTGTTTATTTACTTTAGCATCTGCATTTTAAAAAACCTGCACACAAAAGGCTTAGAAATGCATCCAAAATGAGAAACTCCAGTCAACTGATTACTCAGCTGGCAAAATGGAAATTTCAAGTTGCATAGACAGCTAATTGTGGCCTGCCTCTGGAATGACAGGTCTATAATTTTTAGTTTTGTGTGCATTGAAAGCCAGTCACCTTGACACTCAGTGTTCTATCATCCGTCGACCACCAACCATATGATGATATTCAAGGAGTGATGGGCACTATCCATTATGGATGGTGAAACACATGAAGTTTTATTGGATGAAGCTGTTCTGAGTAAAAAAGAAATCCAGGTGTCTACTCCTCCCCATGAGCAACAATGACACTGAAACACCTTTAATTCCAGAGGAGCAACTTCTTTGTTCTTGTATAATAACAACCATCAGTTTTTCTTGGTATTCATTACTAACTTCCTGAAAGTGCTTTAATGTGTCATGATCCTAGCCTTTTAAAAACACATTTTGCGTTTTAACGTTAAGAGCTCTCCCTATTAAATTATAATATCTTAGAAGAACTTGGAACCTAGTTAAAAGCCTGCATCCCAGAGAAAGTGTAAAATGTTTATTCTTTGCCCTTTTCTTCCCTCCAAGTTATCATTTCAGTCCAAGGCTTCACAGGTAGAGGAAATATTGTTGAACTAGGAGCCAGAAGATGAAACTGTAATCCTAGTTATGAATGAATTTCGGCTGTTGACCTTGCAGAAATCTATCACCTGTTTGAGCCTCAAATTAGTAATCTTTAAAATAAAGAGGTTGAACCAAATGTTATCTATAGTTTTTCTATCTGTGCAAGTCTCTGTTTCTATATTAATATTAAGGTCTATATTATTAAAGTCTGATCCATATAATATTGAAATAATATAACACTCTCCTAGCTACAAATAGCAGTGACCTTCATTTGTCAACAGAGCCATGAAGGTGTGTTCAGCTTCAAATAACAATACCTACTAACTGTGGCATCAACAGAAAAGTCAGCTAATTGTCTTCCCTAAAGGAAATTGGAGGCATATTGTTCAAGGTTCTGTGCGGCAGCTCAACATTGCTATTAAGAGCCAAGGCTCTCTCTGTCCTCGGTAGGGGGTTTACCCTTTGATGTTATTTTGTTGTTGTTGTTCAGTCACTCAGTCGTGTCCAACTCTTTTGAGACCCCACGGACTGTAGCCCTCAAGACTCTTCTGTCCATGAAATTTCCAAGGAAATAATATTGCAGTGGGTGGCTATTTCCTTCTCCAGGGGATCTTTCTGACCCAGGGATCGAACTCACATCTCCTGTATTGCAGGTAGAGTTTTATCACTGAGCCACCTGGGAAGCCCTTGATGTCATTGACCAGTTATAACATGGCTGCAGCAGCTCTAAGCCCTTGATGTCATTGACCAGTTATAACATGGCTGCAGCAGCTCTAAGCTCTAAGCAGTTCAACAAAGATGAACCAGGAAGACATTATGCTAAGGGATCAAAGTCAAGAAGAGAAAGAAAAGTGCTGTATGATCTCACTGATAAGTAGAATCTAAAAAAGTCACACTTGCCTTCCAATACAGGGGGTGCAGTTTCAATCCCTGGTTGGGAACTAAGATCCCACATGCAGAAGAGGGCAGCCACAAGTGTCTTAAAAAATTAAATAAGTAAATAAATCAATCACATTCAAAGAACCATAGAGTAGAAGGATGGTTGCCAGTGACTGGAGGGTAAGGGAAATGGAGAGCCAGTTGGTCAAAGGGCACAAATTTTCTGTTATATGTTGATTAAGTTCTGGTGATTACAGGGAATAATATTGTAGTACATACTTGAAATAGGCTAAGAGAGTAGATCTTAAGTGTTCTCAACACACATACACATACTCACCAAAAAGTATTAACTTGATTGTGATAATCATTACAACCTTGAAAATATCACATTGTACAGTCTACACACATACAATTTTTATTTGTTAACCATATCTCAATAAGGCTAGAAAATATTTAGTTAAAAAAATTTAGTAAAAAACCATGGCTACAAAAAAAAATGTCCCCCACAAATTCTTAGCAAGGAAGGAAGAAACTGAAGAGAGGGCTCATCAATGATCAGAAAGCAAAAATTTACCCAAAGGCCTGGTCTGTGGACAAATACATACCATATTCTCCTCTTAGCCCTTAGAACCAATGGGTGTTACTTTATACAACAAAAGGACTTTGCAGATATGATTAAGAATCTTGAGTGGGAGATGATTCTGGATTAACTAGGGGATCTCTGTGTGCAATCATTCTCAGGGTCCTTCTGAGAGGGAGGAAGAAAGCTTGACACAGAAGAGAAATAGGTCATAGAATGGCTGATGGGAAGTTCAAGTGATACGAAGGAGTCACAAGCCAAGAATGCAAATGGCCTCCAGAAGCTAGAAAGGGCAAGGAAACAGATTGTCTCCTAGAGTTGCCAGAAAGAACAGCCTTGCTAACATCTCAACTTTAGCCCAGTAAGACTGACTTTGGACTTTTGGCTTCTGGAACTTTAAGAGGATACATTTGTGGGCTAAGGCACTGAATTTGTGGTAGTTTCTACCAGCAGCACCCTGGAGAAGGGAATGGCAACCCACTCCAATATTCTTGCCTGGAGAATCCCATGGACAGAGAAGAGCCTGGTGGGCTACAATCCATGGGGTCGCAGAGTCGGACATGAATGAACGACTTTCACTCACTAACAGCAGCAACAGGAAATTCATGCAAGACCTGAGCATCTGATTGGGCAGATATAGGCCATTCCTTGATGCAAAGAAGCTAGGAGAATAAGTAGCCAGCAAACAGGAAGAAAACAGACATGATAATATTAGACTTGTTTTGATTCACATCCTGGGCTTGGGTATGCTGCGAGCCACGAACAAACTGGAGTTCTGTTATCATGTCAGTAGGGTCTGCCATATCAAGGTTCAAAAGAATATATGAATTTTGAGATTATTTTTCCATATTGAGATTATTTTCCCATTTTGAGATTATTCTGATATTCAATCACAATATTTAATAAGTGCCTAGCCACTCAGTTTAAAACTTCAGTGACTTGCAAAGTTCTCCTTTGTCTCACCCCTGCTTATCTTCCCGTCCTATCTCCCATCATTCTCTAGGGATCTAGCCTTACTGGTTTTTCAGCTTTTGTTACAAATTAGGCTTTCTTCCTCAAAGTCACCCCAGCAGGCATTCAGTTTGCTTGCCATGAAAATCTCCCTAATTCAACTCAACTCCTATATTTTTACTTGGCTAAATTCCACTGACTTTTCAACTCTCAGCTTACACAGTAATTCTTCAACATCATCCCTCCATCATCTGTTACTAAGTTCAGTTCAGTTCAGATCAGTTGCTCAGTCGTGTCCGACTCTCTGCGACCCCATGAATCACAGCACGCCAGGCCTCCCTGTCCATCACCAACTCCCAGAGTTTACCCAAACCCATGTCCATCGAGTCAGTGATGCCATCCAACCATCTCATCCTCTGTCGTCCCCTTCTCCTCCCGCCCCCAATCCTTCCCAGCATTAGGGTCTTTTCCAGTGAGTCAACTCTTTGTATGAGGTGGCCAAAGGATTGGAGTTTCAGCTTCAACATCAGTCCTTCCGATGAACATCCAGGACTGATCCTCTCTAGGATGGACTGGGTGGATCTCCTTGCAGTCCAAGGGACTCTAAAGAGTCTTCTCCAACACCACAGTTCAAAAACATCAATTCTTCAGCGCTCAGCTTTCTTCACCGTCCAACTCTCACATCCATACATGACTACTGGAAAAGTTACTAAGTTAGCTTTACTAACTACTAGCAGTAGTGAGCATCTTGAAGTGAAAGTATTAGTCTCACAGTTGTGTCCGACTCTGTGACTCCATTGACTGTAGCCTGCCGGGCTCCCTGTCCATGCAATTCTCCAGGCAAGAATACTGGAGTGATTAGTCATTTCCTTCTCCAGGAGATTCCCCCGACTCAGGGATCAAGCTCCCATCTCCCGCATTGCAGGTAGGTTCTGTACCATCTGAGCCACCAGGGAGGTCTTATGATTACATAAAAGATGCTCACTTAACTTCTTTTATGTAATCACAAGACTGACAACTACTTCTTTGATGTTGTATCTTCCATTAGTTCAGGGTAAACCCTGATTCTAACAATAGAGGACCATCCTTGAGTCTAGGACAAGAAATTAGGTCAACTCTATTGGCTTTCAAGGGAGCAAAACATAAGGCAACATAATTTTTCCTACCTGTCTCACTGCTATAATCTGAATATTTTGTATTCCCCTAGTTTTCATATGTTGGAACCATAACATCTGATGTGATGGTATTAGGAGGCAGGGCCTTAGAAAGATGCTTAGGTCATGAGGATGGGGCCCTCCTGAGTGGGATCAGTACCTTTGTTAAAGGCCCTAGAAGGCATGCTAGCTGCTGTGAAGTAATAGAAAATACATCAGTTGGTCTCTGCCCCTGGTTCAAGGAAACGAGCCCTTAAAACCCTGCAATTTCCTAAATGATAAGAGTGTTAGAAGCATCTAGAAGAGTATCTTCTCTTCTAATATTTGGTCTTTCCCAGGAAGGGGAATCATGGGAATCTCTGATTTGTAACCAAATCAGACAGAAGTTGTGGGTGACTTGGGGACCTACCACTTGCCATTGGCATCTTAAGTGGGGAGCAGGAGGGGGTAGGCTGTCTCATGGGACTGAGCCCTTCACCTAGGGAATCTGTGCTAACTCCAGCTAATGTCAGGGTTAAATTGAATTGCAGGACACTCAGCAGGTGTCACAAACGACTGTTTGGTGTGGGGAAAAAGAGTCTATGTGAATGGTCTCAGAAGTGTTGTGAGTATGGTGGTAGCATGAGGCTTAAGGAGAAACACAGGATGAGTTTTTCTTTTCCATTCCTCTTCTACCACGTGAGGACATATCACTCATTATGAACCAGGGAGAGGGCCCTGACCAGAACAAAACCACGCTGGTGCCTTGATCTGAGGCTTCCAGACTCCAGAACAGTGAAAAATAAATTTCTGTTGTTTATAAGCCACACAGTCTTTAGAATTATGTTATAGCATCCCAGGTGGACTAAGACACTTACCATGAAAGCACTGATGTTTCCATGGTGGGTTGAAGAGTCTAACTCTTAGTTTCAAAGATTTTTTTTGACATATTTTTCATCATAGTTCCCAGCAGCATGTCAATTGTCAAAAAGGAGCCACTTTGAAAGAATATGCTAAGTGAGGTGTTAAAAAGTGCTCTCTTAGGACTTCCCTGGTAGCCTAGTGGTTAAGACACCATGTTTCCACTGCAGGGGATGCAAGTTCAATCCCTGGTCAGGGAACTAAGATCCCATATGCCATGTGATGTGGACAAAAAATAGAAAAAGAAAAAAGATAAGAATGGAAAAGAAAAAAGAAAAGTACTCCCTCTCCCCACACAGTCAAAGCTCTGTTTGCTTTATTGACAGCTCCATGCACAGACCTAGGCTCAAAGTGTTCTTTGAAGAAATAATATTTATTGAGTGAAGGCATCAAGGTAAGTGCTGGAGCTATGGAAGTGAGCAAGATGGGGGCCTGGTCAACATGGTGATCAAACACATCAAACTGCACAGGCTTGTGCTTCTTAAAATTTGGTCCGCTAACCACTTGCATCAGAAACTCTTGGAGCACTTATTTTAAAAGAATATTCTTGGACCTCGCCTTAGACCAATTGAATCAGATTTTCTTTGGGTATAAATGATTTGAGACCAATCAAAGTTGAAGAATCCTTGCCATAAACTGAAAACAAACATAAGCAATTCTATTTTTTTTAACTCAAGAAATTTTTTGTTCTCATTTGCTTGCCTCACATAGACGCTCACCTTTTTTCCCTCATATATTTAGCACAATGCTTTGCAAACATTAGCTATCACATCAGCTGAGCAATTGCAGAATCTCAGCTATTCTTCTATGCAACCATAGAACTAACACACCATTTATACCACAGAATAGCTTGCTCTTGGGGAATTGTGTTTCATCTAATTTCTTACAATTAATGAACAAGTTCTATCAGTTTTAATGGTGTTATCTCAGGCCTACATTTTGACATAAATTATTTATCCTACTAATTTAATGGCAAACAGTCACCAAGGTGAGCTTAAGGCAGTAATTTCACACGTATATTGGTTATAGGTCAATTATTTAGGTGCCACAACTAGCTTTGTGATAATGAACTCTCCTGGGCAGACCCCATAAAACACATTCCTCAGCTTTAAAAAAAAGGAGGTTTAATGCTTCAAAGTCTCTCATGCTGAGGTTTATGTAACTTCTGAGTTGGACTGAAATTTTACGGAAGAGACAGGAAATGTTGGTACCAAGCAAAAGACAGAGACTGGGATGAAGGAAGAAAGAGCAAGTGTATTTTCAAATCTTTATATGAAACTTCTGAAAATTAGTAGTGCCTTTAGTCAAAGAATTATGAGACTTAAAAAATTAAATGCCCACATTTTACAGCATGTCATATTTTTTAAAGTCTTTTAAATTCTTCATTTTTACTATATAACCTTAATATTTATAACATTTTTGAAATTAATTTTTGTTGGAGTATAGTTGATTTACAATCTTGTGTTAGTTTTTGCTGTACAGCAAAGTGAGTCAGTTTTATATATGTAAGAATTTGATACAACAGTGGTTCTCCACAGCTATGATGTCACAGTGGAATACTCTGAATCTCCTGCAGGCATGTGCCAAAGTTTGATCACTTCAATTTTTATTTATTACAAAATAGAATATATACAATGAGATCCAACAGGGATTGTGCAGTTTACACAATGTGACATGTTACAGAATAAAAGCCCTGAAGAGTAAGAGATGCAGTATTAAGCCACAGCTGTTGAGAAATTACTGAAAAGTTTGAGACATTTTTTTCCTGAGTGCATGAATCATCAGGTTAAACATCTTTCTCAAATAGTAACACAAGGCTGAAGTGCTACCCAATGAACACAATGACACTGATAGATATGTATTAATGTCTTCAAATATTCTGGCAAAAAATCTATGCTCAAAACCCAAAAAGTTGAAAACTGCTGCCATATAGAGTAATAGGGGCTATGGCACAGATATGCACACTATTTAAGGACGTAGAAGAGGAACTCTTATTCTGTCTGAGTTTGCAGACAGCAGGTTTGCCTTGAGTAGTTGAAATCATGGAAGAACATAACGTAATCTATGTGGGTAATTACTTTCTTTTTCCAAATAACCAGGAAAATAGTGAACAGAAAGTTAGACAGTTCCCTTGAGAAGATAATAGACAATGGGCTAGGGAGGAAAAGGTATTTCTGCTCAGACGGTCACAGATCCATCATCCCATCATTTGGCTGTCCACATCAGCTCCATCTGTTTTCCCTGCATAGTAACTAGCCATATTTCCTCTTGTCTTCTGAAGCTAAGAGACATATTAGACCAGCAAGCCAACGTTTCACCTCTGCAAATCTGACAGCATTTAGGCAATGTGAGAAATGCAAACTTTTCAACCACTGATCCCAGTATAAATCCAAAATCTCTCATATCTGTGTCATCCTCTTGACCCATAATCTTCAGGAAATCCTTTTAGTTCTTCTTCCCTGCTGAGTTCATTATTTTCTCCCTTGTCCCTTTGCTCCATTCAACACTTAGAATGAATCTCAAATCTATGAACTCCCTCCTGGAAAAGCCCAGCCATCCTTCGTGCTTCTGTACCAGTCTCTCATATTCACAGGAGTTTCTGTAAAGGTCTGATATATTCTCAGTTTTCTGATGAGCAACAGATAAGCTCTGCAGTTTACGTGGTAGCTTTGGAGCATTCTATATTATGCCTCATTTTAGTTTTTTGCTTCTTTGTTTTGTGTTTTGCTCACGGGCATATTCATGTTTTTCAGAAACTGTTTCAGTGTTCTTAAAAAACAAACTATCATTTCAGTTCTCTGTGTTTCCTAAGACTCTCTCTCACTGTGACTTACTGTAGAATTAACTATCTATGTAATTATTTCATCCCCTTAAATAACACCATTGTTTTACCTCCTATATGTTAAATATCTTATAATGGGTGGCAGGATCAAATAAGATTTCAGCATTTATGTAACTTTAGACCTGGGATGAACATAGTCCTTTGATGAACAACTATTGGTCCCAGAGGATGAGTCCTGCCCAGTTTCTTTGTAGGATTTAAGGTTTAATTTCAGCATGAATGATTGGAAAAGTGCCTCCAAAAATAAAACCTTTATTTTTTTATTCTTAATTGATTTATAAGATCACTATGTGTTCAAAATAATAGTTGTAACCATGTATTCGATTATGTATGTTGATGTATTTATATATCATGCTTTTATATATATTATGCTTTTATATAAATGAAATGAATAATAGCAATGATATAAAGGGTAGGAAGGAGGAATTAGGAACACTTTGTTTTTATAAAGTACTTACACTATATGTGAAACAGTATAGTGTCATTTGCAAGTGGACTTGGATTAGCTGTAAATGTATATTGCAAACTCTAGAGCAACCACTAAAACAGTAAAAAAAAAAAGACTGTTGATATGAGAAAATAGAATCATATAAAACTTTCAGTCAAAACCATAAAAGGCATAAAAAGTACAGGACGACAAAATAGGAACAAGAATAAAGGGCAACAAATATAAAAGAATAGCAAATATGATATTACTCCAACTATATCAATAATCATCTTAGATAGCAATTGTCTAAATACATCAATTAAAAATAGAAATTGTCAGAGTAGATTAAAAAATACCCAAATATATGTTTTCTATAAAAATTCCCATTAAATATAGAAACACATATAGATTAAAATAAATGGTTGGAGGAAGATGTACCATGCTAACACTAATCAAACAAATCACTATACCACAAAGGTCCATATAGGCAAAGCTATGGTTTTTCCAGTAGTCATGTTTGGATGTTAGAGTTGGACCATAAAGAAAGCTGAGCACTGAAGAATTGATGCTTTTGAACTGTGGTGTTGGAGAAGGCTCTTGAGAGTCCCTTGGACTGCAATGAGATCCACCCAGTCAATCCTTAAGGAAATCAGTCCTGGACTGATGCTGAAGCTGAAGCTCCAATATTTTAGCCACCTGATTCATTGGAAAAGACCCTGATGCTGGGAAAGACTGAAGGCAGGAGAAGGAGATGACAGAGGATGAGATGGTTGAATGACATCACCGACTCAATGGACATGAATTTGAGCAAGCTCTGGGAGTTGGTGATGGACAGGGAAGCCTGGTGTGCTGCAGTCCATGGGGTTGCAAAGAGTTGGACATGACTGAGCGACTGAACTGAACTGAACACCAATCAAAAGAAAGCAGTAGTAACTATAGCAATTTTAGCTAGAGAAAACTTCAGAGCAAGGAAGATTATCAAGGATAAAGAAAAGCATTAGATATTGATAGAAAAGGTCATTATTCCAAGAAGACATAACAACCCTTTGTATGTATGTGACTGACAATAGAACATCAAAATACGTAAGGCAAAAACTGATAGAACTACAAGGAGAAATAGATGAATGCACTGTTATATAGCTGAGACTTCAACCCTCTGCTATTAGAAATGGAAAGATTCAACAGGAAGAAAATCAGTAAGGACATAGTTAACAGCACCATCAATCAACAAGATATAATTAATAACTCTAGACTACCTTATGTAACAGCAGAATACAGATTTTTCTCAAACTCTCACAGAACATTCAACAAGGTAAACCACATTCGGAGTCAGAAAACACGTCTCAACAAATTTAAAGGAAAGAGAAATCATGCAATTTGTACCCTTAGACAGCAATGGAATTAGACTAGAAGTCAATAATAGGAAGATAGCAGAATTTCAAAGTAGTTGCAGATTAAACAACAGACTTCTAATCACACATGTCAAAGAAGAAATGTCAACAAAATTTTAAAAAAACATTTTTGACTAAATGCAAAAGTAAAACTTATTACAGATTATGTGGAATACAAAGTTTAAACAGACATTTAAAGCATTAAACCTCTATATTAGAAAGGTAGAAAGATCTAAAATCAATAATAACCTTTCATCATAGGACACTAGATAAAGAAGAGTGAAATAAATCCAAAGTAAAAGAAAAAAGAAATAACAAAGATTAGAACATAAATCAATTGAAAAAATGGAAAACAATAAAGCAAAAGGCTGGCTTTTTGAAAATATTAATAAAATTGCTAAGCCTCTCGACAAGCCAACTAAGAAAAAAGACTCAAACTGCTACTGTCAAGATGAAAAATAGAACATTAATACAGAACCTACAGATATTAAAATGATAAAAAAAGAAATATTATAAACAATTCTATGCCCACAAGACTCACTCCATGAAAGACACAATCTGCAAAAATTCATACTCAGAAGAAATAAACTGTCTGAATAATCCTTTATCTATTAAAAAATTAAGTTAATTGTTAATCATTCAATCCAATAATCACGCTCCTTGGTATTTACCCAAAGGTATTTACCCAGACTTACATGTCCACATGAAAACCTGCACACAGAAGTCTATAACAGCTTTGTTCCTAATTACCAAAAGTTGGAAGCAATCAAGATGTCCTTCAGGTTCATACTGCAGGTCCATCCTTCCAGATGATGGATCATTATTTGAAACTTAAAGAAAAAAAGAGCTACCAAGCCATGAAAAGACAAGGAAGAAACTTAAATGCATAATTCCAACTGTATGACCTTCTGGAAAAGGCAAAACTATAAAATAAAAGATGGGTGGTTGCCAGCAGGTGGGAGGAAGGAAAGGATGCACAGGCAGAACACAGAGGATCTGGTGTACAGTGAAACTAATCTTTGCTGTACTACAGTGGTGGATACACACCATTATGCATTTTTCAAAATCCATAGAATGTATGACATCAGGAGTTAACCTCAGTGTAAATCAGGGAGGTTGAGTGATAGTGAAGTGTGAAGGTCCATTTATTGTAATGAATGGATCTAGTATGGATGTTGATAGTGAGGGAAGTTTTGCACTGTAGAAACAGCAGGTATACGAGAACTTTCTGTGTTTTCTGCTCAATTTTGTTGGGAACCTAAAAAATAAACTTCATTAATTTGGGGAGCAGGGTAGGGAAAGTAAATGACCCATCCAAGGTCACAGAACCAGGGTGAATATTTGAAGCCAGAGCCCCTGTTTTTCAGCCCAACATTTTCCCTTTCCATTCTGCTATCAGATTTTATTTTTATTTCTTACCTTGAAAAAAATAGAGAAAATATTTATTTGTCATGTGCTCTCTTCTTGGTAGAATTTAGCTTACTCTTTCATAATTTCCCAAACATTCCTCCAGTTACATCCTGATTAAAGTGGTGTATATTATTTGTAATGAGAAAATGGGGATTGGACTCATTTGTACTTCAGAATTTTCCTAAGGCTGCATCGTAACTTTTCAGGAGTGTACGGTTCAAATATTTCTTTTCTCCTTTCAGAGTATCTGATATTTCTTCTCAGGTGCACACTGCGTTCTGAAGCTTCAAGTAGATCATTCCCATGCCAAGAGTTGTTCAGTGTCATAAATTTTAATTTCTTGATTATCTGTTCAAGCATAATCTGTATTTCATTAGTATTACTTATTTCTCCCTAGAGAAAACTCCAGACATCTTACATCTGTTTCTCATAGTCTGATATAAATAATGATGATAAACTGTACATACAAAAAGACAGTGTACTGTTTCACAATATTTTCTACTATAAGTCTTGTCAATTCAAACTCTTTTATTGAAGTTAACATTCTATCTTTTATAATCTTAGTTGCAGCAGGCATAGTAGACAAATATTGTGAATGGGCATTATTTTCTACCTTTCATATCCAGCATCTGTAGACTGTTTATCCTCCATCAGGAAGTTAGCTGATATAAATGTCTAGTGATTTGGATAGAGTTCTCCAGAATTCTTTCAACTGAGATTTGAAGAATTAAACTAACCTCTACCTTAAGGCTGGGGCATTATTATGCTGAAACTTGAGATAATGGGCTAAATAGAAATCCTGTCACTTAACATCCTCCTGAACCTAAACACAAAAGGAAGAAATTTGGAGTTGAATTAATATTTCTCTTTCAAAAATGAAGTAAAACACATTTGGAATAATTCCCTTTGAGAAATATGATCTGTATGATTTCACTGTGTGCTTTATAGTTGCAGTTTGTAGGAATATGGAGAAAGGAGAGAGGAAATACAAAAGAAAACAAAGAAGAATTTGGTTTGTTTTTAGTCCTCTCAGAAATTATTAGTTTGGTCATAAAGCATACTAGGATCACGAAACAATCTGAAGGAGTGTATTAAGGAAAAAAAAGATGAGCAGAGAAAGTCCTGAGGACTGGTCAGTGGTGTGTACTAGCCCTTTGTTTCCCGGGACTCAGCAAACCTGGAGAAAATCATAATTCGCCTTGGTTTAAGGAAGGTAAGACTAGATGAATGGTTTAGGGTTTGTTTGGCTTTGACTTGTCTTGTTTTGTTAAGAGGGTATAGAATAAGGTGGTTCATCAGAGATAGCAGCCAACCTAGAATTAAAATTGCTTTATTCATTCATTCAACAAACTGTCTATTTGAAGAAATGGCAATTAAGCTGAGATCTACAGGATGGAAAGCAAAAGTAAAAGACTTCTAGGTAAAGGAAACATCACACCTAAAGGCTTACAGGTATAAAGAGTTTTAAGAAGGACAAAGATCAGTGCAGTTACAATATAAAGTCTAAACAGAAAATTGGCATGAGATGTGGTTAGAAATACAAACAGCAGCCTTTGCAGGTAAGGTCTTAAAAGGCTTTACAAGGAGTTTGAATAATTGTCTTAGACCCACTAAAGGGCATTCAATGATGGGAGGCTAATGACTTACATACTTTTTAGGTTAAACTTTGTATAATAAATAGATTAGAACAGTGGTTCTCAATGGAGGGTGATTTAGTCCAGAAGAGACAATTGGCAATGTGTGCAGACATTATTGGTTGTCATAACTGAGGAGGGAAGGGGGAAACTGCTACCAGCATCTAGTGGGTAGAGACCAAGCATCTGCCAAACGTTCTGTTATGCACAGGACAGCTCCTCCACACCCAGCTCCCACAATTCACAACAAAAAATATTGTTGGGCCTAAAATGTACATGGTGCTGAGATTGAAAAACGTCAGGTTCAAAGAGGCAACCAAAAATACAGGAAAATTAAGTGAAATTGCTCTTTCATCAGTAGCCTCTGTAAGAGGTGATGATTTTTACTCAAATGGAGAGTAGTGAAATGGAGGCAATCGGATGAATTCCAGATACACTTTAGAGAAAAACTGATGGAACTGACTTCAGGTTTTGGCAATTGCAGACTTGATCATTTAAATAATCACTGAAGACTACTAATAAAGGTGGAATACATGGCTTTTAAAAAAGTCTTTTCAAGATAATTAAACAGCTAACAAATAAGTGAGACATCAATACACCAAACTTAGTCAATAGATTAAGATCAAACGTTTGGATCATATGCTACTTTCAATACACCAGCAAATCAAAAGAAAAGAAATAATAATGTTTTGGATCATAAGAGGGACCCAGTTATGTCCTTGGATAAAAACAAAACAAAGCAAAACAAAATAAAATGAAACAAACACATTGCAATAAGAGAACAGCAAGAAAGATGAAGCACAGCGGGGAAAGTAAAAGATGATCAAATATTCAAAAGGACATTGGCTCCTATCTTGTGCACTGCCAGAGTTCTAGCATAACTAACAAGGTCAATAACGCGTATTAAATAACAAAGGTTTGTGTTTGAGAAATTAGTTTCTATAGCAAATATGTATAATCGGAAATAACTTCCCTAATTTAAGAAAGTTATAAATGGTGTATGAGCGCAACATATGATCCAAACTTTGGCTTTGTGTCACAGAACTCAGCTAGTAGCTGAAATGACACTTACAACATTTTGTTTACCTTAGTAAACCCAGTAGTGATAATTTAGCCTTTCAATGCCACTTACATACGCTGCATAGTTCTATACTTAAGTAGTGATAAATGAGTCCTAGTTTGATCGCGATAATTTCCTAGAATCTGAGACCAGTGTTTGGGAATTATCTAATATAAAGCTAATCCTATATTTTATCATTCAATGGACACGAACTTGGGCAAACTCCAGGAGATGGTGAGGGACAGGGAAGCCTGGCATACACCAGTCCATGGGGTCATGAAGAGTAGAACACAACTTGGCAAATGAACAACAACATATTTTTTCAAGTTATCTGACATAGAACATTCTGTCTCCATCCTGTGTCATCATTAAGGCATTGTCAACTAGTAAAATCTCAGTATAAACTCTGAAAACGCAAAGTTAAAGGCATAATAAATTAGATTAAATTAGAAGGATTAAATTAGAATTATGTAGCAATTTATATATATATACTCAGTACATTTTGTTATTTTCAAGCATGATACTACATTAATATTAGAAAAATGCTTATACAAATTGCTGTGTTTTGGAATGTAATTCTCCATTTCAAGATGCTCTTCCATGGTTGGGAGCTTTGTTGTTGTTGTTGTTGTTTTTAAATTGTAAGTTCATACAGTTCTTTTACTTTATAAAGTATGTAATGTGATACATTGGAGAAGGCAATGGCACCCCACTCCAGTACTCTTGCCTGGAAAATCCCATGGACGGAGGAGCCTGGTAGGCTGCAGTCCATAGGGTTGCGAAGAGTCGGACACGACTGAGCGACTTCACTTTCACTTTTCATTTTCATGCATTGGAGAAGGAAATGGCAACCCACTCCAGTGTTCTTGCCTGGAGAATCCCAGGGACAGGGGAGCCTGGTGGGCTGCCGTCTACGGGGTCGCACAGTCGGACACAACTGAAGTGACTTAGCAGCAGCAGCAGCAATGAGATAGATAATTTTTATTTTCTAAAAAAGATATAAAAATAAACTCTTAGAATTTTTCTTAATATCTTCTTATAAAATTAATGGAGATAGTATGGATTTAGAGCATAGATGTGGGTTTTGGTCTTGATTTTTCTTATGATCTATATGACTTTAAATTTATTACTTTATTTCTCTGGCATTCAGTTTTCTTGCCTGAAAATTGGAAAAAAAATATTTCAAAGGGTTCTGGTGAGGATTAATGACATTATTATCGTTCAGTTCAGTTCAGTTGCTCAGTCGTGTCCGACTCTTTGCGACCCCATGAACCGCAGCATACCAGGCCTCCCTGTCCATCACCAACGCCCTGAGTCCACCCAAACCCATGTCCATCGAGTTGATGATGCCACCCAGCCATCTCATCCTCTGTCGTCCCCTTCTCCTCCTGCCCTCAATCTTTCCCAGCATCAGGGTCTTTTCCAATGAGTCAGCTCTTTGCATCAAGTGGCCAAAGTATTGGAGTTTCAGCTTCAACATCAGTCCTTCCGGTGAACACCCAGGACTGATCTCCTTTAGGATGGACTGGCTGGATCTCCTTGCAGTCCAAGGGACTCTCGAGTCTTCTCCAACACCACAGTTCGAGAGCATCAATTCTTCTGCACTCAGCTTTCTTTATAGTCCAACTCTCATATCCATACATGACCACTGGAAAAACCTTAGCCTTGACTAGATGGACCTTTGTTGGCAAAGTAATGTCTCTGCTTTTTAATATGCTATCTAGGTTGATCATAACTTTCCTTCCAAGGAGTAAGTGTCTTTTAATTTCATGGCTGCAATCACCATCTGCAGTGATTTTGGAGCCCAGAAAAATAAAGTCAGCCACTGTTTCCACTGTTTCCCCATCTATCTGCCATGAAGTGATGGGACCGGATGCCATTATCTTAGTTTTCTGAATGTTGAGTTTTGAGCCAACTTTTTCACTCTCCTCTTTCACTTTCATCAAGAGGCTCTTTAGTTTTTCTTTACTTTCTGCCATAAGGGTGGTGTCATCTGCATATCTGAGGTTATTGATATTTCTCCCGGCAATCTTGATTCCAGCTTGTGCTTCCTCCAAGCCAGCGTTTCTGATGATGTACTCTGCATATAAGTTAAATAAGCAGGGTGACAGTATATAGCCTTGACGTACTCCTTTTCCTATTTGGAACCAGTCTGTTGTTTCATGTCCAGTTCTAACTGTTGCTTCTTGTTCCATAAACATTATTATTAATGTTTATGATTAAAAGGTTAAGTAGAATGTAGACCCTCAAAGAATAGCCATTTTCTCTGCTTTTTCCTTGGATATGTTGTAAGCTACTTCATAAGAATTTATTTAATTCCTTAATGTTTGGAACAATGTGGGATATTCAGGGTTTACTAGATTCTCATTAAGGTGAAATATCCAATAGAAATTTTGGAAGTGAATTGAGATTTTTTTTTTTCTTATTCATTCCTTTGATTTCTTAAATACCTCCATGCTTTTGCTTAAGGGATACCTTTTAAAATAAACTTCTTCCTTAAAAAAATATTTATTTATTTATTAGGCTACACTGGGTCTTAGTTGCAGCATGCATGATCTTTAGTTACAGCATGTGAGCTCTTAATTGTGGCATGTGGAATCTAATTCCCTGACCAAGGATTGAACCCCAGCCCCCGCATTAGGAGCACGCAGTCTTAGCCACTGGACCACCAGGGAAGTTCCATTAACTTTTTACTTAAATACTATAGGACTGGGTTAGATAGCTGTGCCTTGTTTTCCCGAAAAGCCTCTAATGTATCTCCATTATAATGTTTATCATGAAGCTTTATAATTATCTATGAATTGGTAGTCCTTTTTACTAGACTATGAAGGCTTTGTAACAATATTATTCATTTTTCTTACATCCCTAGAATTTTGCACAGTACCTGACATGTAGGAGTTTCAAGAAACATTTATTAAATAAAAATATGAACGAACTTATAGTTCAGCATTTGAATCTAGCATTGTATATATCATCATCTCTCCCTTCATCAGTTAAAACATCGAAAGAGGGAAATCCAATACAGAGAGTTAAGCACTTGTTCTTATCTCCTTCTATTTAAAAAACGATTGACAACGATGAAGCATACTTAATACATTTTATGATGTAAAGAATATAGTGATAAAAGTATAAAAGATTTTATATTAAAAATCAGAGTTTATAATAAGAATACTAGGATCATAGAAGTTAAGCATGAGTACAATGTATTAATAAAGAGAGTCAGAAATGTCCCAATATCAATCAGATTCCAATAGAAAAAGAGAATCTCCTCTGAGGATTTCAAGGCAGGGAATTTTTTACACTGGTGACAGAGGAGCTGAAAAGCCAAAGAGGGAACAATGAAGTAACCCAGAAATTGACAACAACCAGGAATGTCCACTCCATGACCCTTGGCCAGAGAGACAAGGGCCGGGGAGCTCAGAAACAGAGCTGAGGGGCCGAAATCTCTTGTTGGAATTAGGATCCATGAGGGGTTTTCACGTGGCAGCTGGAACCATCAGGGAGACACAGCTGCTTCTGGAGATGCCACCCAGACAGAGAAGCTCCCTAGCTTCTCCCCTCCTCTCACCACCCACCTCCACCCAGTGGCTCCCTTTAGGCAAAGCCAGCTGACGTGGGAGCCTGGGAAACTCAGGCTGCAAGGGATCTAAGCATCCTTCCCTCCAAGGAGAGGATTACCTCCAGAATGAAGTAGATCCTATAGGGAAAAAATAGAAGTATGCTTTGGCACAAAGCCCACACTTCAACCTCTATCAACTTACCAAACGGGGCTTCAGTCTCATGTTTGATAATGCAGTAAGCACAGATGTTTAATGTCTAAATGACTGCTTATAGAGCTTCCCATCTTCCTCACTCCAATCAGAGGAGTGTTTACGATGAAGCTATTGATTCTCAAACCTCAGGACCCCACTCTTGCTCCTGTCTCTTCTAGTGCCCTGCAGAAGAGCTTAATTATTTTTAAAAATTTATAATTGTATATTCTTTTTGAAAACAGAGGATCCAAAATGTTTTATAAGCATCTTGCCCCTTGCATAAAATCTGCCCCTTCCTATCTGCAGTCCTCCCCTTCTTCTTAGATCTAAGTTAGCTTCCTTTCTCAAGTTTCCTTCTGTAACTCTTAGTCCAACAAATGAAACCAGGACCCTGGATCAGATGAGCATGGGAAATTCTAATTCCATTCAGCAAGGTGGAAAAAAACATTATTCTTCTTATGGAAACTTTCTTTACAATAAGAATCACAAACTCAAATTCTTCCAGGGATCTAAGCAAGTAACCAGTGAAATAGGATCAGTAAGGGCTAGACTAGCCTCTGTGGCTCAGGCACAGGTTGAAATGAGCAATTGTTCCTTAGCTCCAGCCAAAGGTTACGTGAAATTGAGTTGAATATATCCAGATCGTCTGCTTCTTTTCTTTTCAAGAGAAACGGAAAATATAATTTTTTTTTCCCAAGTTAAACTGTGAACTCTTTTGATTTTTAAATGTACACTGAAGAAACTTGTCTACACTGCCGAGCAAAACAAATCCCATTCAAGAGCGACATGGAGCCCTCAGGCTCCCAGTTTACGGCACTTGTTTTATAGGAAATATGCATAACCTGAGAAACTTAGAACCAGCCTTTGCAAAAATCTGATTCTGAATTGAGAAAGAAAAGGATATTTCTACCCCAAGAAGTCTGTCTGAGCTCTAGAATAGGTTATTATTTATTGTAGTAAAAATACAGATTTAACAGAATCAGTGTAGTGTCAAGCATATTACTGGTTCTGCTATATATAAGTGAGAGAAAAGTGAAAGTCGCTCAGCTGTGTCCGACTGTTTGTGATCCTGTGGACTATATATCCATGGAATTCTCCATAATAAGTGAGAGAGATGGGGCCAAAAAATCGAGAGGCCAGTTGACATACAACTACATAGAATTCTGGTGATGAAACCCCTAACAGATACTGAGTACTTACTATGTGCCTGCCATGGTGCTCAGTGTTTCGTCAATCAGATAGTCAGTCAACAAACATGTTCAGCGACACACTGGTCTATGTTCTGGGATAAAGAATTGACGAGACAGAGGAGGCTGTTTTCCAGAAACTTAGATCCCAGAAGAGGATGAGAGTAAATAAATGTGTAAGAAAGAGATATGTAAGATGATTGCAAGTGTTCTGTGATATAATAAAGAAATGGAATAATAAAATAGAGAGTGACTACAGGATGGGAGATAGGAGTCTTCAAAGCTGGCCCAGAAAAGCTTTACTTTGGATAAAGACATGACTTATGAGAAGAAGGCTGTCATGAAGCAAAAATTGTGAAGGTTGTTCCAAGCGTAAAGAAGAGCAAATGCTGAAGATCCTGCCATGGCTACAAGTCTGGCATAAATGAGGGATGAAAATTAGGCGAATGTGAGTATAGCAAGGGAAGAGTGAAAGAAGGTGAGCTCAAACCCACATGGCACTGTAGACCATGATCAAGAAGTTGGATATTCACCTACGATGTGCAAGGAAGCCACCGTGGGTTTTCAGCAGTGCTCGAGGATGTTTTGATGCAAGCATTAAGGTCAGTCTGGCTGGTCCATGGAGGATGATGTATTGATGTGAAAGCGGAGCTTATGGAGGGCTGGATTAGACTATAGCAGTGCCAAGAGTGAGATACTGGAAGATTTTATAAATCTATTTGTTTATTTTTAATGGACTGAAGGCAAGACCTAAAACAAAAATGATATCTTGGTTTGGTGCTGACAGGAGCTGCACGGGCCACTGCCACCGGCCTCTAGAACCACTTAGCAATCACCATCGACCACCCAACTTCCCATCAGCATCATTCCCACGCCCCGTTACTCTCAGTCATAGCTGATGCTATGCTAGATCATTAGGTCTTTATAGAGTCAATAGAGTATTCCTCTTTACAGTCAGAATGGAAGCATTTTAATATACTAAAAACTGAAACAGGGCCTCCCTGGTGGCTTCACGGTAAAGAATCAGCGTGCCAATGCAGGTGACACGGGTTAGATCCCTGATCCTGGAAGATCCCACATGCCACGAAGCAACTAAGCTCCTGTGCCACAACCACAACCCTTGAGTCTGTGCTCTAGAGCCTGGAAACTGCAACTACTGAAGCCCGTAGGCCCGAGAGCCCACACTCCGCACAAAGAGAAGCCATGGCAATGAGAAGACCACAAAGCTCTGCAACTTAGAGAGTGGCACCCGCTTGTTGCAGCTAGAGAAAAGCCCACACAGCAATGAAGGCACAAGCACAGCCAAAATTGAATAAAATTTTTTTTAAATTATTTTAAAAATCAGTATTAAAAATAAATAAATAAAAACAATAAAAACTGATACAGCCATACCAGGTGATTGATACCAGCTAAATATCCATCTGAGACTAAGAAGTTTTAAATTGGTCCTGTTGGACATGGACAACATTGGTAGTTTCTGGCCAGGGGAATGACACGATCAAGGTAGAGTTCCCAGAAGGCTGAACTGGCAGCTGTGTGCAGGATGAGTTAGAGAGTGGAGGGAAAAGCTGGAGGCAGGGATCAGTTACCAGGTTATCCAGAAGAGACACAAGATCAAGTGAGTTGAACTCGTAAATTCCCCTGAAAGGATTTTGTTGTGAAAGTGAGATCCTCCCTTGATAGGAGGAAGGTAATATAATCCCTTCTCCCCTTTAAGTTGATTTGTTGGAGCTTTGTTGTGTTGCTGAAGGTCCCCAGTGAATACTCTTTCTCACCCACATTCCCTGTGGGTAAATGATAGAATTACCATTACGGCTTCCTCTTTCTCCAAGGGATGAACTTTAGAACTCTATGGTATGAAGTGGGTTGGATTAGGCACAAATGCCTGAGATAACTTGATACTTTCCAGAGATAGAATCTATGAATCTTTAACACATTGGCTAAATTGGGAAAAAAGGAGAGATTCACACTCACATGAAAAACACTCAAAAATCCTTGAAAATACCCTAAAACATATCTTCGCTCGTTTATGACTGTCAGAATAGATATAAAAATTGAGGGAAAGAGAAAGAGAGAGAGAATAAAATAGTTACAATAGAATAATTGGTGAACTTTGGTAAGTATATGAATAATCATTGTATTACTTTGCAAATTTTCTGTAGGTTTAAAATACTTCAAAATAAACATTGGGGGAAATACTTTGCTAGTTTGCTGCTTGTTCTCTCTGGGAACTAACTGACCTTTGATTTTTAGTAGTGATGATTTTAATGAGTCACTTTATTTTCACTCTTGGAAAAGTCTCTCTGTGGTTTAAATGATAAAGTGAATTCCATTTTTCCAAATCAAGAGATCAAGATCTCAAATATTTCCTAAAGTACAATGGTCTTTTTTTTCTTGTTTTAACTTCCCTAATTATCATTATATAAGCAAGGGACCATTTGTATGGCTACAGATTTTCCTAGGAGGAAAACTGTATTTCCCTCTTTGCCATTTAATACCTATTCAAGTGGACACAGAAAGCACTCAACCCAGTAACTAAATGCTGTGCCTTATCTATTTATAATGTTTGTTTGAGTCTGATAGTTTTGAAAATGTCTGCTAGTTTGAACAAATGTGATATAATATTTAAGAATGTCAGAGCATACTAAATTTTACAGTTAGCCCTCTGTATCCACAGGTTCTGAATCTGCAGATAGGTAGGGCCAATTATACCCTGCCATCTAATATAAAGGACTTGAGATCTATGGATTTTGGTGTCCACGGGGGTACTGGAACCAATCCACTGTGGATACTAAGGGACAACTACATTTATTTTTCAGTCCATCTCATCAAAAATACAAAAAAGTTAGAATCTCCATAGCTTCTAGAAAATAGAACAAATTCCAGTGTAGCTCCAGTTATTCTCAGAATCCAAAAAATAATATCATTGCCTGTGGTTTATTTACATCTTAAAATACTAGGTTGAACCATATAAAATTGACATTTAATAGATCAAAAACAGTCAAATATTGACAATGTCATATAGTTAATCCTGTTAAAATAGGTACATTTTCTGTAATGATGACATCAGATAAAAATATTATTCATACTGCCTATTATATATTACTTCCTCCCCAGTGAAAGCTCATAGCTTAACAAAAACATGGAGGCTTAGTCTACAGAACCTCAGAGCATGTGCCCAGACCAAGTGGGCACATAAACTCACATAAATTTATGAATAATAGAGTTCTGTCTGTAACATCCAGATTATTATTATTTTGCTCCATTATGTCCAGGCTGGCAGCAATGGAAGAAAGAAATTTTTGATTAATGTTAACTGGGGTTTTTGTATATTTTGCACATATTCTGTACAAATTCTAAAAACTGTTTGAATGCCTTTTGAGTCCCAAGATTGTCATCATCAAAGTGTGTCATTTCTTTGGCTCTCAAACCCCACTGAGGAGATGGAAAGTTCACTAAGTAGTATTAATCTATTGGGCAACCTACATCTTTTCCTTTCATTTTTTTCCCCTGAATTACAGCTTCCGATAACCTCTGACAGGTGAAAAACCACTCACAGAATTCTCTTACTCTTACAACAAGTGGATATTTTCAATTAAGCATGTATCATACTTAAATGCCAAATCCTGAACATACCACATGATGCAATAGAGCATAGATTATCCTAACTGCTCTGGTAAGTGCAATAAAAAAAAAAGTCTGTGAATAATTCTCATAATTTGGCTCACTTACAACACAGGAATATCTTTCCCTTGACATAGAAAATGTATTTTCCCCTCAAATGATGAGTGTTTCCCTTGGATATTCCTCATTAATATCCTTAAATATTGTAGTCCTGAGAATTGCAGTTTTTCTAGAAGCAGAAAGTTATATAGTTTTCTTAACCAAACTCTCTTAATAGAAAATAAAATATTGGAGCTTCTGTACAACATAGCTGCTCTTTCGATTAATACTTGAAAACTATACTAGCAAAATGAAGAAAGAACTAAAATTTGGGCTCCTTTACTTAATGAATTCACACAAAACTTTTCTATTCCAGTTGCTCTGAAAGTTCACTATTTCAGTTAATAGAAATTTGTTTTCTTTTTTGGCCGAAAACCTACACACTTCCTAATATTACATGAAGTATCCCAATAGTAAAAATAAGCAGAAGAGAAAAGGAATCAGAGTTTAATAGAACAAATAGAAGGAGAGGTATGAAGAAAAAAAGTATTATGGAAGGAGGCAGCAAAAAGACTCAGGATATTGTAAGGATAAAGAGACTCTTGATGAAAGTGAAAGAGGAGAGTGAAAAAGCTGGCTTAAAACTCAACATTCAAAAGACAAAGATCATGGCATCTGGTCCCATCACTTCACAGCAAATAGATGGGAAGACAGTGGAAACAGTGAGAGACTTTATTATCTTGGGCTCCAAAATCACTGCAGCCACAAATTTAAATGACGCTTGCTCCTTGGAAGAAAAGTTATGACAAACCTAGGCGGCATGTTAAAAAGCAGAGACATTGCTTTGCCAACAAAGATTCGTATAGTCAAAGCTATGATTTTTCCACTAGTCGTTTATGGATATGAGAGTTGGACTATAAAGAAAGCTGAGCACCAAAGAATTGATGCTTTTGAACTGTGTTGTTGGAGAAGACTCTTGAGAGTCCCTTGGACTGCAAGGAGATCCAACCAGTCAATCCTGAATACTCTTTGGAAGGACTGATGCTGAAGCTGAAGCTCCAATACTTTGGCCACCTGATGCGAAGAGCTGATTCATTAGAAAAGACCCTGATGCTGGAAAAGATTGAAGGCAGGAGAAGAAGGGGACAACAGAGGATGAGATGGTTGGATGGCTTCACTGATTCAATGGATATGAGTTTGAGCAAGCTCTAGGAGATGGTGAAGGAAAGGGAAGCCAGGCGTGCTGTCATCCCTGGGGTTGCAAAGAGTTGGACATGACTGAGAGACTGAACAACAATGATATGGAAGCTGCTAGAGAAATCCCTGGGGCTTGTACTGACCTATGCGTGGCCTCACAGCAGCACTACTGGCCAGGATTCAGGTGTCATACTAAGTGGGGCCTAATCCTAGATGTACTTTGGGTGATCTTGGGTAAGTTGTTTGCCCTTTGTGCCCCAGTTTACTTGTCAACAAAACAGGTATAAGAATGGCTTGCATAGGATTGGATGAAGAGGACTGAGTATAATACTCCAAGCAAAGCACATAGATCTTTAGATCTTGATTCTAAAGAACTGCCAAGAAATGCTAAGTATAAAAGCCATAGCTCAGATATTGCAACTTCATTAGATGTGCCTGCAGAAATGCATTGTGCTACATTGGAAAGAACTAGCAAGCTTTTAAACCAGGTAGGGCTGGATTCTATTTTTAGCTATGTGACCTTGGGCAACTCATTTGATCTTCCCAAGGCTCAGTTTCCTGATTTTTACAACAGGAATAACAGCACCTCATGTAAGGTTGATGTGGAATAAGCACTAATAACCAGGCAGATGCTAGGCAGGCCATGAGCTCTCAACAAATGGCAACTCTTTATTCTCAAGGGAGGGCAGCTATTTGATACAATCATACCAGAATATCAGACTTTAACACATGACAGAATCAATTCAACAAACCACACTTGCTTTGAGATCCAATTTAGGATGTTTTTGTCATATATTAACCTTTTTAATTTACTCAAACTTTCTTTTGGTCACCCTGTAATTTTTTTATGCCTTAGACATTTCAACTTTCACAGCTCCAAGAAATTTGAAACTGAGATTAAACAAACAAACAAAAAAAAATCCACTCCAAACAACAAAAGCTCTCCTATGCTCTTGTTGATTGAGCTCTTACTATGCATTCTACACTTGGGTCTAGTGTCAGACCTGAATAGGATACATTAGTACTCAGGTGATCTTAGATACCATTAAATTAATATTCAAAAGCAACTACTGAGTTTCATAGACATGAAACAAATTACCTATAAAACTAGTTAAATATATTGCTAATATTTTAGGTTCTTTTCTGTGACACGTACTAAACTAAGTACCATATATGCATTATCTTATTTAATTGTCAAACTACCCTCTGAGGTAAATATGATCATGATGCTTATTTTATAGATGAGAAAGCTGAGTCTTGGAGTTGTAGAGTCTAATAAGAAGCCATGAGCTACAGGTTGCTGTCCAAATTAAATGAATTTAAGCAAAATTTAGAATTCTGTCCCCCAGATGTTTCTCAGGCCAATTTCACATGCTAAAGAGTGGCTATGATACTAGATTATATAGAACATGAACAGCATCATAGAAAGTTCTATTAGACAGCACTGCCTTCAAGTCTTAATCACCTAAGTTAATACAGGATCGGATTGAGAACCAGGACTCAAATCTTGGTGACCTGACTCTTGAACTTGTCCTTTTAAGACCTCATTGCCAAAGTCAGAACCAAGATTTCCCAATATCCACACAAAACTTCTTCCCATTGTCCACTCTTTCTTCTTAAGAATATCCCTACCTTGTTGAATTGTGTGCTTCATGGTGACATAGCACTGATGTTCATAAAACCAGGGTTTTCTAGACCTCAGGTATTCATATATCACTTCATGAGTTTTGTACGTATACACACAGACTGTACAAGTATTACTCACTTTTTAAAATTTACCTACATTTTTATTTAAATATATTTCTCAAAATTTTTATGTTACTATAGTGAATGATTTACCTCTATTACTTGCCTGTATTTACATCTATTAGAAGAAATACAAAACAGCAAAATATTTTGTCATAGTCTATTCAGATTCTAAGAGATTTTCATCTCTATGTAAGGAGGAGTGTGTTTTATATAGGTATTAAACAGAGACTAGTACAAAAAAGATACTTTTACTTATCCTCATCCCAATTATTGAAAAATAATCAAAGAAGGAATACATCTCTCACAATGTGATAGGATGCTATTCAGTGCTACATCTGTAAAACCGCCTAAAACCTCCTTTGTGCCCGACCAGGAGATTGTGTAGGAACTCTGCACCAAACATTTAGGGAAACTCAAAGCAGCATATAATAAAGAACAAATACAACCATGTGCAAAAACTATCACACAGACAATGGGTAATTCAGAAAGGAAGTGACTTTCAAGGAATAGCATCATGGAAGGATGTGGAAATGGGCTTTAAACATGGAACAAAATGGGTAAGACTATTTTGGCCAAATGTTCACTAGAGCGAGAGGGCACAAGTAGTTTTGGGGGACAGTAAGACTATCAGCATGATTAGCACCACAGGAACACTTTGAAGAACTTTATGAAAGAGACTTAAGTAAGTTTGAGAAGGCTCAATTTGGAGTTTTGATGCTAGATTAATACAAACTGAGAGGAAGTGAAATCAGTTCCAAGGAGTGGCTTCAACTTGTGCACAGAAGGGTCAGGATGGGAGTGGCCTTGCTAATATCATTATGGAAATGAAGAGCAATGATGAGCAGGGTAACTTCATAGAACCAGAATATTCCAGCCTTTATCAGCCGTGAGTTGAAATTTAATCCCCATTGCATGAATATACCAAAATCCCTTTATCAGGCAAATCCTTTTCACTTGACTTAACAAAGTCCAGTTTTCCCAAGAAACTCAGTCCCCCAATATATTTCTAATCCTCAGAGGTCTCATATGTCAGCTTCTACTTCACTAGGCCCAAGTCTGGATGTCTGGCTCTGGGTCAGTTGTGAGAATAAGTCACAGCCACTGTTAACTGGAGGCTGAATGTGTGGAAATCCTACTACAGCTTTCCGTTTTCACAACGCGTTCCCCACGCAGTGGAGAAGAGAAAGCACCGCCCACTATGGTACAACCCTGACACAGGTGTGGTTTTCAGAACCAAGTTAGCTGAGAGGGCTCCAGAGTCACACTGCTTGAGTTCAAATCCCAATCTAAACATTCAATTGTATTCCTTTCTCTTAGTTAAAATAAATTCATGATACATATATCATAACTGCTGTTAATATTAACCAAAATAATTCATAGAAAGTATTCATACAACTCCTGATTAAATTCATGCCAGATGTCTCCCTGTTACTAACCCCAGATTATTAGAGCTCTAAGTCACTCATACAGGCAGGCAAGCAAGCAAGCACATAGACACACAGACCCACAGTCCCCAGGCAGCTCACATCCCAGCAGGGTGACTATTTTGGCATGCTTCCCAGTATTAGCCAAGTTATTTACCCAAATACATCTTGAACCATCACCACCTTCTGATACCTGAGCCTTGGTGCCATCTTGCTGAGGCAGATTCCTTCACCTAATTGCCTTCTCACCCCCACTCCCCCTCACACACATACTCCCTACATAGACTAACTTTTGCCACCAAGGCACCAAGCTCTTTCTTATCTCAGGATCTTTGTTCCTGTTAAACTTTCTCTCTTCAATGGTACTCTCCCCACTCTTCTTGACTAATTTTATTCAACCTTCAGGGCACTGAGAAGCCTTCCCCAAACTTCGATCTAAATGGGCCACTTCAGTTCAGTTCAGTCCCTCAGTCCGGTCCAACTCTGCAACCCCATGGATTGCAGCACACCAGGCTTCTCTGTCCATCACCATCTCAAAACCAGAACTTCAGTGATCAAATCCAACATGTCCATCCCCTTTCTCCTCCTGCCTTCAATATTTCCCAGCATCAGAGTCTTTTCCAATGAGTCAGTTCTTCATATCAGGTGGTCAAAGTGTTAGGGCTTCAGCTTCAGCATCAGTGCTTCCAATGAATATTCAGGATTGATTTTCTTTAGTATTGATAGATTTGATCTCCTTATAGTCCAAGGGACTCTCAAAATTCTTCTCTAACAGCACAGTTCAAAAGTATCAATTATTCAGCACTTAGCTTTCTTTATGGTCCAACTCTTTATTAATCTCATTATGTCCAATGAATGTGCAAGCAGTGAGAATGATGAAAACTATTAATTAGTGGCATAACATTATGATGAAAACAAAATGAAACCTAACATTAATTGATGTACATATTTTCATCACTTTTATGGCATCATTTTGGACGTACAAACAAATAGACTTATATAGTCTTTGGAAATTTAACTCGTTTGCACCCGAGGAATTTCTCTTATTCTTTCTTTCTTTGGCTGTGCTGGGTCTTAGTTATGGCACGCGGAATCTTCCTTGTGGCATGACATGATTTTTAGTTGTAGAATGTGAGATCTTTAGTTGTGGCATTCTGTATCTAGTTTCCTGACCAGGGATCACACCCAGACCCCTTGGATTGGGAGCTCAGAGTCTTAGCCACTGGACCAGCAGGGACATCCTCCCAGAGAAGTTTCTATGTTTGGCTTTCTGGTTATATATATATATATTTTGTCTCTCTGTCTGTCTATACTCTAAGCTCCATGAGGCTAGGGATCAATGTTTGTTCACCATGGTACTTCAGATTTCCTCAGGGTGACTGTAACTACCTACAGTTAAGCCAAACTTCCCAGATTAAGGGCAGAGTACCCCACAGGACTGCCCTCCCTTAGACCAGTCACAAATTCAGGAGTCCTCAGGCCACATTGACTTCTGACCAGATGGCTGCAAATTCAAAATTTCCCATCACCCTCTCAGGTTGGATAATTCATTAGAACAATTCCCTCTACTGAATGATTATAGTGTTATTATAGCAAAAGGATGTAAATCAGAGGCAGCCAAAAGGAGAAGCACAGAGGATGATACCTAAGAAGGCCTCAAATGTGAGGCTTTGAGTGCTACTTACCTTCTGGGCACACAACTGTGTGCCAGAACACAGAGTGTTTGCCAGCCATAGAAGCTCATCTGAACTTCAGTATCCAGAGATTTTATTAGGGTTTCATTATGTAGGCAGAGTTGGTTGAATCATTGCCTTGGAGTTGGTAACTCAATCTCCAGCCCCATCCTTCTCCTCAGGCTTATATCAGTTTTGAGGCTCAAAGCCCCCAAATCTAATCATCTGGTTGGTCTTTGAGGCCCCTCCTGACTCATCTCATTAACATAAGATGTCATAAACACCATGAGCTTCCTCATTAGCATAAACTTTCAAGTGTGGTCTGAGGGTTGCATCATGAATAACAAAGATACGCCTATCTTTTGGCAAATTCCAACTGCTTAGAGGTTACTTCCAGGAAACAGAGACAAAAGCCAGTGAAATTCTTTACCACATATTGATGCACAGTGGTGCTTTAGTTACTAAGTCATGTTCGACTCTTTCAACCCCATGGACTATACCCCACCAGGCTCCTCTGTCCATGGGATTCTCCAGGTCAGAATACTGGAGTGGGTTGCCATGTTCTTCTCCATTGATGCATAGTAAGTGTAATATCTGTTCAATAAACGACCCCCTGGAGAGTTAGGCCAGATGAAACTGGATATCGCTATGACTATGTCAAGAAGAAAAGTAAGAGAAAACATGATTGAATTTAGCAATTAGGTGATTGCATTCAAAGAAGTTTCAGATGTTAATTGATTAAAGAATAAATGGAAGTCGAAGTTTTATAGATTACTCTATTAAGAAGTTTGCTGGCGACTAGAAGGCTGTAAATACAGGAGGCATGAATAAGCAAGACATGATGGGAAGGATCCAGTGGACTAAAAGGTATTAAGGAGGGAAGGACTGATAGGGAGAGTTCAAGCTGGCCTTATGGGTGATTAACTTACTCTTGGCTTTATGGACCAAGCACTGCTCATGGTAAAATACAGGTCTTAGGGATGAAGTAGAGATCACTTATTCAACCAGATGGCTTCTAATGTCCCTTCTCAACCTAGAAGTCCATGAATCAACTTGGTAGAAATACAGCTGTTCAAAGAAGTTTGCTCCTTTAGATAAGTAGTCCTTAACTGGGAGTGATTTTGCCCCCCGCAACCCAGGGACATTTAACAATATCTGGAGACAATTGACACAGCAATTCCACTTCTGGCCATGTACTCAAAAGAATTAAAAGCAGAAACTCAAACAGATATTTGTATACCCATGTTTACAGCAGTATCATTCAGTCAGTTCAGTCCTTCAGTCATGTCCGACTGTTTGCAACCCCATGGACTGCAGCACACCAGGCTTCCCTGTCCATCACCAACTCCTGGAGCCTACTCAAACTCATATCCATTGAGTCAATGATGCCATCCAACCATCTCATCCTCTGTCGTCCCCTTCTCTTCCCGCCTTCAGTCTTTTCCAGCATCAGGGTCTTTCCCAATGAGTCAGCTCTTCGCATCAGGTGGCCAAAGTATTGGAGTTTCAGCTTCAGCATCAGTCCTTCCAATGAATATTCAGGACTGATTTCCTTTAGGATTGACTGGTTGGATCTCCTTGCAATCCAAGGGACTCATATCATTCATATATATATATCATCATATATAGTATAGATCATATACTATATACAGAGTATATGTATATACACATGTATCATATACATATATAGTATAGATCATATATAGTATCATATATGGCAGTAATATTCATAATAGTCAAAAAGTAGAACCAACCCAAGTCCAATTGACAGATGAATGAATAAACAACATGTAGTATATCCATACAATGGAATGCTATTCAACCTTAAAAAAGAAAGGAAATATTGACATGCTACAACATGTATAAACCCTAAAGACACTACAACATAAAACTGGCTAGTCACAAAAGGACAAATATTGTATGATTCCATTTACATGAGGTATCATTAGTCAAATTCACAGGTATAGAAAATAGGATGAAGGTTAGCAGGGGTTGGTTTGGGGTGATGGGAAAGGTAAGTCGCTGTTCAATAGGTATGAAGAATCAGTCTGGGAAGATGAAAAATTTCTGGAACTGGATGCTGGCGGTTGCACAAAACAGTGAATGTACTTAATGCCACTGAATTGCACACTTAAAAAATGATTAAAATGGTAAATTTTAATGTACCTATATTTTACCACAATTTAAAAACAGACTGAAGTGTTACTAGCATCTAGTGGGTAGAAGCCAGGCACACATTAAACATGCTACAATATATAGGTCAGCTCCTGAAAAAAGAACTTTCCAGCCTGAACTGAGGTTGAGAATCTCACTTTCACAGAACAGTGAAAGAACAGGGAGAGACTTACAGTGATGCTGGTCTTTTCACTTTTATACTGCTTTTCCACACTCAAGCCACTTTCTTTTTTTAATATATTTATCCGTCTTTTTGGCTATGGCAGGTCTTACTTGTGGCACATGGCTCCAGAACTCCTGGACTCAGTAGTTACAGCACTCAGATTAGTTGCTCTGGCATGTGGGATCTTTGTTCCCTGACTAGGGATCGAACCTACGTCCCCTGCATTGCAAGGCAGATTCTTAACCACTGGATGACAAGGGAAGCCCCTCAAGCCACTTCCTTTATTTCACCAGATTTCACTGGCCATATCAAGCTTTAAAAGGACAGAAGTAGTAAAAATAAATGAATAAATAAGGAGGAAAAGGATCACTTAAACCTCAAGCTTGAATTTTGGAATTCTCTCTTTCTGAGGTACGTATATTTCTCTCTCTGTCTCTCTTTTTTAACAAGTTTCACCATGAAGTTTGAAACTACGTAAGACTCCCAGGCTTGGCTTGAACTCTTCATTTGGTTGTATTTCCAAAACTATTCTTTGCATGTTCAAGGAAAAGGTAATAAAAGCCTTGTCAATGATGTATTATTTCAGTATATATTGTGTCTAAATATATGTAATCTGATTTAAATTCTTGTGAAAATCGTGAGTCTTCTACAGTGAAGAAGGCCTCCTGATTTAAAGTATGACTTTATTTATCCTGTTTAAAATCTTGAGAGAAATCTCAGTGATGAAGAATAGTTTCTTCCCACTGCTTGCATTATCATTTAAAAGGGGACAACGTCTCCTGATAAATAACTAAAACAAATTAAAACTTGAATGAATCATGACAGGAAAGGAAAATTATCCTTTGTATTTTTCTGTCATGGGGCCACTAGATCATTGGCCTTTCAATTCAGTCATATAAACCTCTGATCCAGTCGAACAATCAGTGAATCATACTATTTTCAAGAAATTGAGCGGCTTATTTGACTGAAAATGATTGAGGCAAGTGTGTGTGTATGTGTGTGTGTGTGTGTGTGTGTGTGTGTGTGTGTGTATGTGTGAGTGAGTGGCAGGGTGGGTGGGTGGGTGCATATGTTGAGACCCACATTTGATACAGATTAAATATAAGTGAAAAAGGACCACAATTTGGAAACAATGGAGCTGGATTTTTTTTTTTTACTATTTTATTTGCTTGTGCTCATCTCAGTCGTGTTCAGCTCTTTGTGGTCCCATGGACTGTAGCCCACTAGGCTTCTTTGCCCATGAAATTTTCCAGGCAAGAATACTGGAGTGGGGTGACATTTCCTACTCCAGGGGATCTTCTCCATCCAGGGATTGAACCCGAGTCTCCTGCATTGCAGGTAGATTCTTTACCACTAGTGCCACCTGGGAAGCCCCATTTTATTTATTTATTATTTGTTTATTTCTCTATCCTGTCCCAAAACAGTTTAGGGCAGCTTTGAGTATTTTCACACTATGCAGGCTCTTGTCTTATGTTTGTGAATATTTTGTAGACTGAGTGATAAATGTTGTTGCTGTTCAGTCACTCAGTCGTGTTCAACTCTTTGCCACCCCATGGACTGCAGCACGCCAGGCTTCCCTGTCCTTCACCATCTCCTGGAGTTTGCTCAAATTCTTGTCCATTGAGTCGGTGATGCCATCCAACCATCTCATCCTCTGTCATCCCTTTCTCCTCTTGCCTTCAATCTTCCCCAGCATCAGGGTCTTTGCCAAAGAGACGGCTCTTTGCATCAGGTGGCCAAAGTATTGGAGCTTCAACTTCAGCATCAGTCCTTCCAATGAATATTCAGGACTGATTTCCTTTAGGATTGACTGGTTTGATCTCCTTGCTGTCTAAGGCACTCTCAAGAATCTTCTCCAGCACCACAGTTTGAAAGAATTAATTCCTCGGCACTCAATGTGCTAAATACTAAACTATTAAAGATTATGAAAGAATGAAAGAGAAAGAAAGGAAGGAACGGAAGGAAGAATGAAAGAAGGAAGGAAAGGAGGAAAGGAAGAAGAATGGAAGGAACAAGGGAGGGAGAGAGGGAGGAAAGGAAGGAGGCTAATATCGAACATCCAAGCAACTATTTTATCTTGAAGATTGTTTCAGTGACTTCATTCAGTAAAACCATTAGCAGACAAGGTATACATTTTCCTTGCGATTAATTTGTATTCTGCGATACTATAACCTAGAAACTTGTTTATTTAAGTAGAATGAAATGTGATCTGAATGCATTCATTGCCTTTTTACCTTCTCTCTCCACGTGTCCTTCTGAAAAACATCCCACTTCTTTTTGGAGAATTTCTTTCCCCTCCAGCCATAGTCTTGGTGAGGATGATATATCCAGGTGCTTGCCTTTCTCCTGGGGAGTCACAGCAGCTGCTGGAGGCTCTTCGTGCCAAATCTTTCCTGTATCACTCAGATACAGACAGGAGGTGGACTTAATGGCCTCAGCTTGGTCTGTGGCTGTACTCTCCAGGACTTTGACTACTGAACAAGTGATATAGGATTGAAGAGACTGTGGGGCTGAGTCACCCTGGTGGCAGAACTGCAACCACACTATTTATGCTGCAAGATATTTATGCTGCAAGATATTTCTCCAGTTCCTGGTTCCTAGCTCTTTTCATATTCTTTTCTTGATTCCTGCTTCCTGACCAAGTGTTACAATCCATCCGCAGTTTAGTGGTTTAAAACAACAACAAAGGCAATAACATCATTTTGCTCAAGACTCTGCCCTCTGGGCAGGACTCAGCAGGGAGAGCTTGTTTCTCCTCTACTCATTCTTATCTGGGGTGGCTTAAAGGCAGGACTTGAAGGCGTGCTCACATGTCTGGCACCTGGTCAGAGAAGACCAAACAGCTGGGGACCAGAACAGGTGGTTCTCTTTGGGCAAGTCCTGAAACCTTTATATGATTTCCCCATATATGGTAACTTTAGGGAGGCCAGACTTCTTATGTGGCAGTTCAGGAACCAGTGATCTGCAGAGAAGCCAACCTAGCCTCCAAAGTCATGTGGTATCACAACTGACGCGTTCTTGATTGAAGCAATGCGACAGTCCATCCACATTCAGGGGGAAAGAACTCAGACCCTCTCGTGAACTGGCTTCCCTCATAGCTCAGTTGGTAAAGAATCTGCCTGCAGTGCAGGAGACATGGATTTGATTCCCAGGTTGGGAAGATCCCCTAGAGAAGGAAATGGCAACCCACTCCAGCATTCTTGACTGGAGAATCCTATGGACAGAGGAGTCTGGCAAGCTACAGTCCATGGGATTGCAAGAGTCAGACACAACTTTGCGACTAAACCACCACCACCACCTCTCAAAAGAGTACCATCAACATCACATTGCAAGAAGAATGGGATAGAATATATATTCAGTTCAGTTCAGTCGCGCAGTTGTGTCTGACTCTTTGCAACCCCATGGACTGCAGCACGCTAGGCTTCCCTGTCCATCACCAACTCCCGGAGTTTACTCAAACTCATGTCCATCGAGTTGGTGATGCCATCCAACCATCCCATCCTCTGTCGTCCTCTTCCCCTCCCACTTTCAATCTTTCCCAGCATCAGGGTCTTTTCAAAGACTTTTCAAAGAATACATATTAGTGCAATAATTTTCAGAAAATTTAATCCATCACCCTGAGCCTTTGGATTGATGTAATCCTGTTACTTTTCAATAAACTTCCTGTTGCTCATCTTAGCCAGGGTCAGATTCTATTACTTATAACTAAAGGATCCCAGTCTAATAGAGTAAGGATCTGTTTTATTAATCCCTGGGCAATTAAATGCCACTTTAATGTTGGATATTTAATTAATATCACCATCTAAAGGTTGGTACTTATTCATTAATTAATTACTAGACACACCTGCTTGACTCAGAAGCCAGCTTTGCTTCACTGATGAACGATTTCAACTATTTTATCAGGCTTCCCTCCATCGCTGCAAAACAGACACAATTATAAGAAAATAGCTGAGGCAGAGAAAGGTTATTTGGTTTATCACAGATGGCAATGGGAAGCGCAATGCTTCCAGAAACAGACCCAGAAGTTTTCATTCCCTTGGCCAGGCTGGAATATTAAATCACATAGAAATACCAGGAAAAGATAAGCTACACGAACCAGTGATTGTTGGCACTAAACACTCTAGTGAGTTCAAAGAGTCCTTAGGGCCTGTTGTTTATTTGGAAAACCAGGGGGGAAAAAAGTAGTGAGAGAATGGCGGGATAGAAGCCTAGCTACATATTATCTTACGATTTTATCTTAACCAGGCTTGTTTGAAGAATTTACATATTAGGGGTGCGTGAGTTTATGTATATATGTGTTTCGAACGTTTAATCCTTTTTAAAAAAAGGCTTCAGGGCATGCGTACACATATGAAATAAAAATATATGTGCCATTAAATATTATCAGTCAATCATCAAAATATTATCCTGAAAAGAATTTTAACATAAGAGCACATAAATTTCAGAAAAGCGAGTTAGAAAAATAACTAATGATATAATTAATATGTAGACTATGATGCTGCTTTACTAAAGGTGAAAATGTTAAAATAAGTAAAGAAGGGTTCGGGAAGGGGAGCACATGTGAACCCATGGCTGATTCATGTCAATGTATGGCAAAAACTACTACAATATTGTAAAGTAATTAGCCCCCAACTAAAATAAAAAAAAAAATAATAAGTAAAGAAGTAAGAGAATAAGCATGTTGTTTCCAGAAATATTCCATCCCTCCTTCTGGAACTTATTATTCAATTTCCCTAAGATGCCTGAAGGGTCTAGAAGATTTTTTTAATGTAACTGTGTGATTGACCACCTATACTTTTGAACTTTTTTATTAATGAAGTTCTTGGAGATAGAAGAGAAAAATATATGCCTGTGATTTCAGCAACTGAAATTTTTTTCAGGGTTTAGTTCTTACCTTTTAGTGTTCAAATATTATATTTTCATCTACTCCTAATCCATCTCTCTCTCTCCCTCTCTCTCGCACACACACACACACACACACACACACACACACACACACACACACTTCCATTTCCACGTCTTTTCCTCTTTGGTTCTCCTCCAGAGGCCGTTCTTTCAGTGACAGACGTCTCCCTGGGCTGTTCTTTGTGACCACCGGCCGCGTTGTGAGAACTGTTTTGGTCTGGCTTTTCTTCATGCCTGTCAAAGGCCACAGGGTGTTGGGGTCTGAAAATAATAGCTGGCATCAGTATGGACCCCAGAGACTCCCAACACATCTCAATAAAATTTTCAGTGATCTCCATTTTCCACACAGCATTTTGGTTGTGGATGATACACCTCATTTGAAGAGAATTACACTGACCAGCATCTTAAGTGAAAAGGTTTGTTCAAACAGAGAATTACCTCTAATACCTTGTTTTTTTTAGTTCTCCATTAGGAATAAAATCACCACTAGACCCCAAGAAAAATCATAAACATTCCTTTCAGGAGTACAAATAGGCTAAAACCTTTGATTTGAAAACCTCTGTGGCCCCAGCACTTTCAGCCACCTTACAGAAAATCCTATGTGTGTAAAAATACTTGTTAGGACTATTCTTGCAAAGAAATGATTATTAAGGGCTAGTAGAGAAGCACCTTTCTATCGACTAATTTTGGAGTCATCACTTTATTCATTGTGTGTGTTTATCTAATATTATTAGCCACTTGTTGCCGGATTCTAATGTATTAATTCTATGCAGCAGTTAGAACTTTTTGTGCTATGTTAGTATGAGGTTCCTTTTAAAATGCTATGTTTTTACCCCTGTTTATGCACGGTGCCAAAGAACTAAAGGACATACATAACTCTCGATCTATCATCTGCATTCCCTTTGCATTAGGTGTAACACTGGCACAAAAATCAGAGCCCCAGCTCCAATTTTTCCAGCTGTCTCTGTCGCCCTGTGATCTTTCGGTACAAATTTTCTAGCCTGTTTGAAAAGGCAGCCTCTACCCTCTTCTTTGATTGTGCTTAGGCATTTGGCCAGCCTGAGACATGGATTAATATGAACAGAATCATAGAGTTTTCTGAACATAAGTCATTTATGTGTGTTTAGTGGCAGATACCAAGCAAGGAAAAGGCAGACCGCAGTTGCCTTTGTATAGAGTCTGGGTAGGTTTTGATTTCACTCAGAGTCAAGAACAAAGCAACCTCTGACTTTTCCTCAAACTCAGTCCGTATGGAATGACTTCTAATGACTTCACGAACTGCTAGCCTTCAGATGACTGCCGCGTTTTTTTTGCTTTTTAAGTTTCCTCCTTCTATGACGTTTTATGATTATACCTTATGGTGCAGTTCTATTTTTGTTCTTCATGATTTTCTGCGTGCTTTAAGTCTAGAGGGAATTTTTTTTAATCATTTGGCCAGCATCAAATGTGCTTTTCAGTTTGGGGATGATGTGGAGCGAGGCTTTCAGTACCGTGCCAACACCAAACATGGCATTCCCTGTTGAATGAGCCAAATCCGTCCCTGGAGTCTGAATAATTTAGAGGAGACGTGATGTCATTGTCTACTTAGAGATAAATGGAAAGGAGTCTGGGCGTAGACTTTTGGAGTGGCCTTTGTAATAACAGTAATTAAAAAGAGCATTACCTCATATATTTAAACTTTTTGTACATACCATGTGCTTTTCTCATTTTTACTCAATATTACTCAGAAAGGTCTAGTAGTTCTGTTTCATTATTTTTGAAGTACTGTTTGATGACACTGGTTTTAACAGTTTCTCACAGTTCATAGCTTCACTTTTCATCAAATTATATTTCTAGTTACACTAGACATTTTCATCGTCAATTTCCATATGCCTCAAAGATATGCAAGGACCAGTTAGCTAACAGCAAATTTGGATACCAGATAATAGCTGCTGTAGGACATGTTTTTCTCTTAGCACAGCCTTTTCTAAAATGAAAATCTTATACTCCACCAGGCAAACCCCTTGACGCCCAAACACTCATATTTCTTTAACTAAATTAGCTTACGCATATGGGAAAGGTCGAGGATCATCATAGACTATTTAGTTTTGATGTGCAAATCTTATAATAAGATAAACACTAGCCATATACATTTTCATACACTTCAGTTCCCAGCTGGTGGAAATGCAGCAGTCATACAATTTGCCAAAGACCTGCCAAGCTCCAAAGGATTCTGAGATCTCCTTCCCTTAAGTTCTACAACTTTCCCATGTTATTGTCATCACGTTTTGAACCTCCCGTTGTCAAATGAATGCTACAGATTAGGGCTTATTATATATTCTAGACCACACTGAAGTATGCAAATAAGCGTTATATCAACAATTGGTGGTAAAGTTAAATATCAATTACTCATCATTCTCAACAAAGGATCAGCTTGTTTTGCTTATGAATTTAAACAACATAAATAGCCAAAACTGACTGCAGCCAGCAAAATACAAAATCCCTAAACTGCTTTTTATAATATTACCTTTGCCTCAAAAAATTTTTTTATTAATAATACAATAAATTAAATATAAATCTTTTGATCTTTCAAAGATCAATCATTCCCATAAATGTGAATATCAGAAAGATTTTCTTAAAATGTTTTAGGATTACCGAATCCTATATTTTTTCATCTCTGTGATCACAATGGGGCTTCCCAGGTGGCGCTAGTGGTAAAGAACCTGCCTGCCAATGCAGGAGACATAAGAGACGCAGGTTCGATCCCTGGATTGGGAAGATCTGCTGGAGGAGGGCAAGGCAACCCACTCCAGTATTCTTATCTGGAGAACCCCATGGACAGAGGAGCCTGGCAAGGCTATGGCCCATAGGGTTGAAAAGAGTCAGACAAGACTGAAGTGACTTAGCACGTGCACATGATTATAATATGTGTGCAATGTCCTGAAAAGGAATATGAACTGTTGGTATTCTAAACTTACAGAATGTATAACACTTCTTTTAATGAAAGTTCCAGTCTACAGAGCCACAGAGCTATGTTTAATGACATGGGGAAATATTCACAGTATCTATTTAGTTGAAAGAACAGGTTATATAGGTAATAGGACATGAGGAAAAAAGAGGGGAACTTTTATTTCATAATGTACTTCAGTCTTTAATTTATTTACAATGGCTTATATTTTGTATTTAAAATATTTAGAAATGGATTACAAGACTGTACAATACTTACTTGATACATATCATGCATTTTTTAAGTTAGTTTTCTTAAAAAACTAACTCATTTAATATTTGTAACAGCTCTATAAAGTAGGTACTATTAATATCTCCTTTTTACAAATGAGGAAACCCAAGGTACGGAGCGTTTAAGCAACTTACCCATGGTCACACAGGTAGCAAAAGGCAGAGATGGGATTCCAGTCTTGCTTTGCCCTCAACTACTACAATATACACTTAACTATGTTCCAAATTTTACTTCATTTTTTGTAAAATACATTTGACTGAAAACTGTATAACCAAAAGTCAACAGTGGACAATTCTGAATGATAAAATTATAGTTATTTTAATTTTTTTTCTTTTTGCTTGTCTATTTTCACAAAATAATAAATAGAAAAAGAAAAAATATTGAAGAGGAAAAAAATAATCTTTTTATAGTTCCTTCTGTAGTGAGCATGATTATAGTGCTGTGATTTTTTAAAAACTGCCCTCCTGTAAACCTTGCTTTTATTTTAGTATCTGGTAAAACCATGTCCTGAAGATCTTGGCTATTCATCTGTTTTCTTGTGTACAGATTTTGCTTTGTTTACAGATGGTCACTATGGGGAATCATGAGGACAGAAGAAGAAACTGATAGAACTTTCAAAATGTAGAAATGCCAAGAAAGGGGCAAATTTAGAACACATGCTTGCCATTATGAATGTCCTTAAATGTTTGTATATATTTCCATTGCATGCTTTCTTGGCAGTCTGACTTGCTAAGCAGGGCCATAGTGACTTAGCTTGCACCAGGAACCCAACAACTAGAACACCTTCACAACAGGTTGGTGAAGACTGATTGGGTCCACATGGAATAATCCTGTACCAAAAGAGCAATATTCTTACTTGTATTTCCTTTGAAAGCATATCTGCTTCTTTGAAGATTTCACTTAAAACACAGCCATATTTTAAGAATCACTTAGAATATTGTTTGGAATATTGAATAGAAATGAAATAGTTCCAATGAAGACAGACGTGGAATTGATGTAGCATCTGCAAACTTTAAAGCAAAAGCAGAAATACACTTACCTCTTGCATTTATATTTCATACAAAACAAGACAAGTCCATATGTGGACCAAAAATAGGTGTGGGACATTGAATGAGGGATGATGTTTTAGAATCTGTGTGTTTGAAAAAAAGATTAGTGACATTTTACGCTAGTATTTCATACTGCAGTTCTTCATGACAAGATGGGATCCCAAAAGGATGTAGAGAATAGAATGAAGGTGACTTGGAGACAGGAGAAGCCTGACCTAAGAGGGAAATGAGGGGTTTAATAAAAGAAGTCGTCAGGTAAGTATAGCTCTCAGCCTCTCTGGCTGGGCACTACCGTGCCTTCAGACAGTATTTCAACATTTTGGTAATCTTTGTTTTGGGGCTTCCCTGGTATCTCAGTGGTAAAGCACCTGCCTGCCAATGCAGATGAGGGTTGATCCCTGAGTCAGGAAGATCCCCTAGAGAAGGAAATGGCAACCTACTCCATTGAACCCAGCCCACTGAAAAATCCCATGGACAGAGGAGTCTGGAGGGCTACAGTACCTAGGGTCGCAAAAGAGTCAGAGATGACTTAGAGACTAAACAACAACAAAACTTTGTTTTTATTACATGAAATGTATTCAAATCTCTTAAATCTATTCACACCTCTTCATGCCTTATGTCCTCCAAACTGTTTTGCTGGGGGTTACCATCACCTTCAACCTAATGATTGTTAGAGCTTGCAAATGACCTCCTAAAATTGACCCTAGCCCTCTAAAATCCATTCTCCATGCTGGGGCAAGAGTGGCCTTTGCAAAACATAAATCAAATCATGTTAGCCTTTCTACTTAAGATCCTTAAACAGCTTCCAGGAGCCCTTAGAATAAAGTCAAACATCTTCAACAGGGCTTTAGCTGTGACCTTCAAATGTTTTTAACTTGGCCCTTTAGTTCAGGCTTCTGCCTACAGAGCTGCGTACAGATGCCTTTTGAACTCAGCAACCTGCCAGACTTCTCTTTTCTATGACACCCTTGTATTCCTTTCCTCACTTGGAGGAGGAAAAGTACCCCTACTTTAAGTTTTCTTTGTACCCGTTGCCTCTCCTTTTCTTAGATACAATTTTCACTTGTGTGATTATGTAAAGCCAGTCTCTCATCAGGCTCATTAGATTACATACTTCATAGTGTGGGAGAAAACTTTTGCTTATTTGCATCATAAGATCGTCAGCACGGTTTTGAGTACTCTGCCTGTCACAGAGCATGGCCTATAAAATATTTAATAAATAATCAAACCATAACATTAATAATACTTAGAGAAATGGAATTTAGTTTGCTGGTCTCTCAAAGTCAATTTTTAAAAAATGTATTTATTCATTTATTTTTGCTGAGCAGGAAAATTACATTATATGTTGCTTACTCAAAATATTGATATATCTTATACTAGCTTGTCAAATTGAATTATTAAACTTGAAAACCCCCACATACATTTTCTTTAATCAGGTTATTATGGGTCTTCTACACTGCCCATCTTTCAAAAGAGATTACTTTGGCTTTTACTTCAATGAGATTGCTCATCTTCCACCATGACAAGCCTATCTCAAGTACCACTAAATTCCATCCCACTTTCCCAGAATTGGGACCATGATATACGAAGGACACAGCAAACACTAACTGACAACAGAGATCATACAGGTTTGTTAGGATGGAAAACATACCAGCATATGCTCAGTATCTTGCTCAGATTTTTTTTTTTGAAATTGATTACTAAAATTATCACATAAATAATATTCATTTGATTTGTTGATACATGTGAGGCATTAACTAGTAAATATGGTAAGAATTAGTGAGTGTTTTGCAAAATTTTAAGATTTTTCACTTCCTCCACGTTTATTACTTAAGCTGCTGGCAAAGGTGGTTCAGATTTAGTCTTTCTAAGATAATGACAATAAAATTTATTTTATGATACAAAATTTCACCAGTTCTAGTGTTTCTTGAATCTTTCTTAGTCACACACATTTCTATTGGTTAACCAAAATGAAATTTTAAATGAAAATGACAAAAACCATTATTTATATATTTATTTTGCCCACTTCAATAAGGATCTACTGAAGAATCAGGTTAAGCACATAGCTTTCTTTTGAGACTATATCTTGGTATATTAAATATGTAAATTTTAAGATACAAATTCTTTATTTGTACATCCTACTATATTTAAAAAGAAGGCTGCATTTAAATGGATGAGATACATAAAAATCATCAGCTTCTCCACGAGAAAATCAACTTATGAGAGAGTCTTAAGTACGATTTCATGTTTTTGAAGATGTTAACAAACCCCTTCAATTGTACTCTTTGAACTCCATAGGAAATCCTTAGCTCTTATCCTCCACACTGGTCTCAGGATGTCACTTCCATTCCTGCACATATGATATGGATTTTCATTCATTGTGTAGTTGCTTCAATCACTCATGAGTTCTCTTATTCATTTTCTCATTTATTGACTCATAAGGTTGTTTAACAAATATTTCCAAGTTTCTATTAATACTATGTGCATAGCACAAAAGAATGAAAACCAGAAAGGAATAGAGGGCATCATTCTCCAGTTTGAGGGGGTTACAATGAAAACATTTAAAACAAGTTTTAAAAAAGTAAAAACTAAGAATTTAGAATAAAGTAAAGGTGCTAGTTGGCTCAATTTTCTAATTGTGTCATAATAGTTCTATTAACAGTCACTGATTTCTGATCATATATATCTTAAGTTTTGTTGGAAAATGGAATTAAGTTTTCAAGTTATATGCAAGTATCCCTGAAGTATTGGGAAGCTGTTCTTATAGGGAGAATGAAAGCCAACTCCAAATAAAGTACTGAGATTTCAAAGGAAGTAGTATTCCCTTTCCAGGCTTCCATCTAAGGTTCTCCCACGCTTCTACCTCTCATTTTCTTCCCTGAATGCATTCTGAAATGATATTTTAAAAGACACTGTGGCAGGCTATTGGGAAGTGTACTTGCCAGTTCCTTCAGTGAAATCACTGGAGAAAGAGTCCAGATTTACATTCCATTAAAGGACAAAATTTATAATATTTGCATAGAAGCAAGCATAAACTTGGCATTTGACTTTCATCCTTCTTTTGTTTTCCATCAGAAGCAATAAAAATTGAATTTAACAACAACAAAAATGGATCTTATAGGCTTACTTACCTTAAAAAAAAAAAAAAAAACCACAACTCCCAGAATATAACATTTAAAATTTGGTATAATGAGGCTTGATGTTTCAAAGCTGATGTCAAGGGACAGCCATAGTTCGCATCCAATCATTTTAAAACAACATTTTAGTGTAGGCAGTTATATTGGTAGAGAATATGATTTCACAAAATGCAGTACGTTCAAATACATGGGATGAGAATTATTTGAAAAGTGAGTTTCTTTTGTTCTTATTGTTCAAATTCATGTGTACTTCCCCAGGTTTTTATTTTGGTAGACAAATGGAAATAAAAATTCATAATCCTAATATAGGTTGGTCACTCTCAGTAGGTAACTGATTAGCAGAGACAAAGAAAGGTGGACTTCTTCCTACACTACATGTTACAATTTTAAGCTATTTGCCTCAATTTCTCCTCAATTAAATAATAAACAATTCTTCATCAACTTTGTAAAGATCACTGACTTGATTTTTTTTAATATCATTAAGTGTCCTCTAAAATGTGCCACTAAAGTAGAACAGGCTATTATTTATTTTTTGTGTGTACATTATTTAGATCCGGGATCATGTACAAACTAGTTTTGTTGTTTTGATTAACTATCAAGTTTTTTTTTCTTAAAGGAAGGAAACCACAGAAATGATTTGGCTGGTGCAGATTTAAATCAGTCAAAATCAGTTGAAAAATTTTAACCATTTAGATAAGGAGTGTACTGCTAACTCACAGAATAAACAAAAGAAAACCAAGCACATCTTCAAAAACATGACTCCGGTCAATGTTTGCTGTTGGACTGGAAATCAAAAACAAAATATAACAGGTCCATCCCACCGCCCATCTTTGATGTTCTTTTACGCCAGTGCTACTTGCTGTGGTTTATGCTGGGCGAGGAAAGTGACTGGCCTATGGTTCCCAGTAAATTTGACAAGGACGGACACTCTGCACATACTGTACAACAAAACAAATATATTAGCAAGACCATCTCCTCTTCATTTCAGCTCGGGCATAAGACATAGCTTACTTCAAGTGCCAGGAAAGTCCATTGTAAAAGGGACATATTTTCAAGTGAATTCCGTTTGATCTTTTTTATAGGGGCTCCTACCAGCCCCTCTCCCTTCCTCCCCTGACCCTGGAAACCAATTAGTCTCAACACACAGGCCACAGACCAGGTTGTAATGGCTCCTTTTTATTTTTAGGGGATATAATTTCAGCCAGGATGTCTAGTCCATTGTCACGTAGTATACCTAGCACACTTCACCCTCTCACACACATCCACTGGATTTCCCTTTGGAGAATGCCTAGATTTTTGAGTCTGACTCCTGGAAAGGAATTAGAGCTGGTTGGCATCCAAATCCTTCAACTCTGACAATGGCATAACATCACAGGGTCCCCTCGTCTTTCACAGTCAACGTCATCAAACAAGTTTTCTAAAAGCCTTCTCTTCCTTGTCTTCTGTCTTCCCAGCATCTCAGCGACTTTTCCTTTTCTTAAGTGTTTGCATACAATTCTGAAAATCTTTTCTTCCATAATCCAAAGTAGCAGGGGAAAAAAGGGGGCAAACTGATTTTTACAATGTTTTTGAATTGCTTATCCTTCGGGGGAAATGTGCCCCAAAGACCAAAATGTTAACACTTAGACTCTTTGCCTCTCCTCACCTCCCTAAATTGAACCTTGAGGTGAAAGAAATTGTCAGCTGGGTTGGCCTTTTCTCAGGAACAACATTGCAGAAAGAAAGAGGTGTGCGTGCATGCGTGTGTCTGTGTGTGCAGAAAAAGGTGCATAGCTTCACCCTATTAAAGTCTAAGCTCTGAGACGGGAGGAGACCCAGGGTAGCCCTCCCCCGTTTCAGCGCAGTGCCCGAGCCGCTCTCCTTGCCCCCAGGCAAGCTCTGCGCCCTGGAGCTGTGCCAGGACTCCAGACCGCGACTGGCAGATCGGTGGGTGGGGGGGCCTGGGGCCTGGGTGTTCCCTTTGCAGAAGACGCCCATTTGGAGGGAAAACTCCCTTGATTTTCCGTAGCCCCCCTCCTCAGTACCCTATCATTTTTACGCTGATCACACTCATGATGATGAACTTGCAGCTCAGCTTCCTGCCGCCTGCTTGACCCGGGAACACCAGCAGGCTACCGGCCTCGCCCTTAGCTCCCGCCTCCTCTCGCAACCCCGGGGCCTCGGGGCGCCAGTGGGGGCTCCAGCGGGCCGGGGCTGCAGCAGGGGCGCGCGGGGGCGCGGGGTCCCGCCGGGGAGCGCGCACGGAGCGGCGCCTCGGCCGCCCTGCTTCCTGGAGCTCTGCTCCTTTGACCCCAGTGGCAGTCCCTGTCACTGCACCGCTCTCGTTCCCTCCGGCTCGCCGCGCCCTCGCTCCCTCTCCTCGCCCCCACGCTCGCTCTCTCCCCAGATCGAGGCTGCTCGGGTCCTTTCTCCCCCCGCCCCCCGCCTTCCTCTCGCGCCGCGCGCCCCCCGGCCCCCCGCCCCAGCCCGCGCGGGGACCTTCGGGGTCGAAGGTTCTGGCCCGCCCGCGCCCCTCGCCGCCCCTCGCGCGCCCCCCGCGCGCCTCCCGCCGGCTCCGGCTGCTCCGCGATGGATCGCCTGCTCGTCGGGCGCTGAAGGCATCCCCGGGACCCGGAGCGCAGCCCGGGAAAGGTAATCCGCCCGGGGAAGGGAGGCGGAGGGCGGGGGAGGGGGAGGAGGCGGCCGGGCGCCCTGTGCCGCGCGCGAGAGGAAGGGAAAAAAATGCACACACAAAGCGGAGCCCGGGTGAGAGGTGCCTTGTCAGAGGCGCGTGCGAGGGGCTCGGAGGCTGCGGACCGCGGCTGCCCCGGTGCCCCTGACAGTCGCTCGAGTAGGCGCTTTCCGGGCAATTCGGAACCCGAGGAGGGCTTCTTTTCAACCCCCGGAGCGAAAGCGAATTCTTTTTTAGGAGCTGTCTCCCTCCTACTCCCCATCTCGCCCCTCTGCCCTTCTCCCCTCCCCCCGCCCCCGTCCTCGGCCCCCGACCTCCCGGGGTCCCCACCTCGCCGCTCCCTCCTCCGCCGGGCTCTTTTAACAGCGAAGCGGGGGGGTGTAGGCGAGGGGCAGCGGAGCAAGCCGGGCGGCGGGGATGGGGGTGGGGACGAGGGCACGGCGAGATGTTTACTAGAAAGTCCCGGGGTTCTGTGTTCGAGGCGCCCCGGCCTAGGCCCGGGTGCATTGTGTTGGCCCGAGCCCTGGGCGCCCGCGGCAGCCGGAGCGAGGTGCGGCGGCCGGGAAGGCGCCGCGCAGCTTTGTGCTGGGTCTGCGCTCCGCGGCCGCCCCCGGGCCGCCTGCGCGCGCGCCGCTCTCGCGCGGGGCCGTTTCTCACCCTCTCCCCGCGCTCCAACCTGGATCTCCCCCGCCGCCTCCGGTCTCCGCGATCGCAGCCTGCAGAGCGGGCCGGAGACCTGGGCTGGGCGGCGGGGGACGAACGGCCAGAAAAAGTAACCGTTGCCGCTCGATTTCTTCCCTCGGGAGGCAGGAGTTTCTTTGCTATTTACATGTAACAGGGTTGTCTTTGCAAAACCTTTGAATTCCGAGGTTTTGCGGCCTAGGAGGTGAAGGGGGCATTTTTCTTGGAGATTGGGGAGGGTATTAGAATCCATCAGCAAGGAAAGAAATTAAGGATGCCCCAGTGGGCGGATTTATACCACACCCCTCCCCAGGACACCCCAAATTAAGTGCAAATGCAGGTCTTGAAAAATGTGTAATTGAGATGCTGCAAACACACACAAACAGGTCAGGGTGGAGAAAAAACAAAACAAAACTTTAAGTGAAAGAGATTTCCAAAGAGGGGGGTGGAAATCCATGGCCTCCACACCCCCTTCGAACGCTCGCTGGATCCCTCCCTTTCTTTCCCTGCCGCTCCAAGGATGCAGCCCGGCAGCTCCGGGGCAGAGAGCAGGGAGGCGCCGGCGGCCCCGGGCGCGGGTTCGGCTCTCAGGGTTCGGGGATGCCAACGCGCCCTAGAGGCTGACGTCGGGGGCGTGGGGCTGTGATGCTCGAGCGAGGATGGCGCGGTGTCAGAGCCATTGGCCGCCGGTGGTCATCAATCAATTCGGGGCTGGGGAAGCGGTAGAGGAAGAAGGACAAGCGCCCAGCGGAGCCTGGGGCCCGCGAGAGCCAGCGTCAACAGTGCCAGCCGCGGCGGCGGCGGCGGAGACGACGGCGGTGGCAACGAGGGACTGAGCGAGTAAGGCGAGCTGGTGTTTCAAGATAGAAGGGGGAGCTGTAGCCCGATCGAGCCGGCCGTGAGCCGGGAGGGCAGGGCGCGCGCACGAGTGAGTGAATGTGTGTGTGTGTGTGTTTGCTGACCCCCTCGCAACTGCCCACCGTAGATTTAAAACAAACACACCAATCCAAAGTAGAGAATTCCGCACCCCCCGCCCCACCATATATAGACTCCACGCGTTGCCAGAGGCGCGGGAGAAAAGTCCTGCCATTTCTCTCCGAAAGAATGTGCCAGCCGGGTGTCCGAAGTGCTGGAGACAAGTTCAGGTGTAAGTACGTTGGGAGGGCGGGCGCTCAGTGGACAGAGGGCACGTGGGACTTTGTGCATCCGTCTAAAAACCTTGGCGGAGAAACCGCCCGGAAGGCTTCTGGGCATCGCTCCGGGATACAGGGATGAGTAACTGGAGATGGGCATAAAAGAGGAAGGGCGTGAGTTGAGAAGGCACTCGCTCTGTGCGGCAGAAGGAGGAGAGAGTGAAATTTGGCGGAGTTGGAGCCGGCGAGTTCCAAAGTCCGACCAGGAGGTTGGTCGGACGATCTTCTTAGAGGCTAGTGAATAAGAAGGAGCATCCTTGTTTAAACGAGGAAATCACGGGCTCCTTTCTCATAGGCTGTGCCGTGCGGTGTTCGGGTAGAGAGGTCATGAGTTGTTGCTTTGAAACTTTTGGTAAATTGGACTTCTGGTGTCTCGGAGGTGGAGACAGTTATTTAATTCCTCAGCTTTTAATCCTTTCATTGCCAGCAGACTTTAAAAGGATTTCCCACTAGATTCCTAAAAAAGAATATTGCAAGTTGCACAGCTTAAGGCACAGGAGACGTGATTGCTGTCTAGGAAATGCAAAATGTGCTCACATGATTTTTTTTTTTTTTAAGGAGAAAAAAAGTAGCACCAGCATGAATATTTGGCAATGTCAGTCCCTTTTAGATTTTTCTTTAGGATTACTGGCATTTAGTACTGGGTTCCTTTGTTTTGTAAAGTTAATGTATTGAAGTATAAAAATGGAAATTAAAAAAAAAGAGTACTGCTCTCTTTAAATATCATACGTAAAAAATAATGTGTGTGATGAGGATGAGATGCTCCAAAATCTGATCATTTGGAGGGTTTTATTGCCTGTGTGAAGCAAGGGGAAGCAGGTTCTTAGTAGTTTGAGGCGGTGTATCATTCTGTCTTGTTTCAATCTTTTTCTAGGTTTCTCAGATTAGAGGAGGGAGTTTACCAAAAAAAAAAAAAAAAAAAAAAAAAGCCTTTCCCATGTGTTGGTGTTTCATATTCTTGAGATGATTATTATCCTGTGATGTGAATGGGGGTGAACATAGCATTTTTTTAAAAATAAGCTTTCTCTTGACTTGTCTGTAAAGGTTCCTGTGAAAGTTTTGAAGCTCTCTGCCTCAGTCTGACATTTTCTTCAAAGGACTCCAGATTAAAGAAGATAGACGCTGCAGGTGCACTGTTTCGATAAAACATTTGAAAGAGAACATGGTAAAGATGAATTCAAATGAGGTGCCAGCCACCCATTTACCCTTTTGAGTTACAGGGGCCTGTGCTTGCTGATGAAAAGATGTTCTATTTGTCTTACTGGAGCAAAGGTGCAAAGATGCACAGATCTCATTTGATAGAAAAGGCAATCCCATGTTGAATATAGGACATAGTGGACCATATAAGAGTGCAAATTGATCACCTTCTAAGTTCCTTCTTTTCTGGACTTCAAATGGGAAGGTCTAATGCTAACTACAGTAGGTCATTACCTAGATATTTACATAATAGGTATGTATCTTTCATTTCTAGGCCATTTTGCTGAGTTTAATTAGTGAGTTTACTCCAGGAACATTTAAACTGTTTCTGGCTCCTGGTGCAGAGATTGTTACAGAGAGATCACAGTGGTCTAGACATGAATTTTATTTCCTTTGCTTCTTAATGTTCTGTATTTCACACAATAGACATTGATGGCAGGAACATAAGAATTGCCATGTAATTTTTACACCACTTTCTAATTTATGCAAACATGAAGTTCTCCAGTCTGAAAATGTGTGTTTTTTCCCCCTCTGTGCTTTGATGGCTAACATTCTTTCTAATGACAGTCATTTCTATAACAGGAAGATGTTTTCATTTGTATTTACTTTTCAGCATGTCGCAATTATGCAGTTTTGCACTTCATTCGTGTCTCAGGACTTTGTGTCTCAAAAGAGAATTACAGTACTTAGAACAGGACTGCAATTTGAAGCAGGTGTTGTGTTTTACTGTTATGCAAAATAACAGTAAAATATAATTGTGGAGGAGATTAAGGAAACAGCTGCAAACTTGGTATGAAAACTGCTACATTATGATTTGTAAGCAGTTCTTACAGATATCTTACATCAGAGAATCAGGCAAAGATTTTAATTTCGTTAATCCTACTGGCCTGGTTGTCTGTCAGCCAGTGCTTAGAGGACTCATACCTCCCATGAAGTCAGGAAGAAGAAAGAGAACCCAAAATGACACTTTGTTTAAAATGCCAGAGCAGGAGGGATTCATGTCTTGGCAGCGCCATTGCGTGTTAGGAACGCAGGCAAGGTGGGTGTTATTTAGCTTGCTTTGCTAATATGAAGAAGGCAATGATTTGAGTAAAAGGCTGTGGAATTTCTTAGCTCAGCCAGCATATGGAGGACTACACAAGCCCTGGGTTGTAAAATAATAAAATAAATGGCCTATGGCAAGCCATCTGCCTTTTGCCTGATATTTAAGGTGTTTCATGCCAAATTTAAATCTAATCTTATTATTCTAAATATTTTTATTTGAGATAGCATCTAAGATTCCCAGAACTTAATGGTGCACATGGTGAAAGTATTGTAATGCAGAGCGCTTAAAGTAAAAGAGTGTGGGTTAACCCAAGGGTATCCAAGGAGCATGCTGTCCACTTCTTGAAAACTTCCCTGATCAATTGCAGCAGCTTAGAAGCAGGGATGGGCTCTGCTCAGTCTGTGCACACCTGCTATAAAAATAAACATCCTCATTTCTGAACCCAGCGCAATACATAATATAGTGTCTTTTATACAAATAATCAAAATGAGCTGAAAAAAATTTTAAAGGATGAAACTAGCCACTGAGAATATTGCAGCACCAAGCAGTAGTGAGGGCTTCCCTTGTGGCTCAGCTGGTGAAGAATCTGCCTACAATTCAGGAGACCTGGGTTTGATTCCTGGGTTGGGAAGATCCCCTGGAGAAGGGAAAGGCTACCCACTCCAGTATTCTGGCCTGAAGAATGCCATGGACTGTACAGTCCATGGGGTCACAAAGAGTCAGACATGACTGAGTGACTTTCACTTTCAAGCAGGAGTGAAGTGGTAGATTCACTGGCCACCCTCCTTTACTGCTCCTTCTGGTCTCCAAGAGGCTGGTAATGAATGCATCCAAAATGGTGATCCAAGCCTGGATGTGTTCAGCTTTTCCCTGAGTAACTGGATGGTTTTAAGAAAACTATGTTACATGTAGCAAGAAGGATTTTCCTTAACATAAAGTTCTTGGCTAGAGAGGAATCCATATGTATACCATGCTTTGAGTACCTGTGTATTTTGGAACCACTGAAAAATTATATGTGATGTGTACATATGTTATGTGTGTATCATAGTTACACACAAGTATCTGTGATGAACACAGCATTTTAAATTTACATTTGGCATTGTGTTTTATGGCTGTGCTAAGCACCGAGGTTTCAAATTATTCTGTGACACCAACTTTGTACAGACCAAACATTCCAATTAGCAGGGAAGGTTTGGAAGACTCTCCACTTCGAGCTCAAACCATTTATAGTTAGACACCATGGCAACTGTGGATGTGCCCTTCCGTAATTCACGTTAAGTGCCATAATTATAATTAAAGAGGAAATCTTAGTTTGAACACCATTGAAATGATTTGCTAGCAGCCAGCCGTGTCATTTGGAGTGTCATGTCCATTCTGAAGTACGTGCTGGGTGGAGAGTTGGAAAAGGTTTTGTCTACGAAGCGACCACACAGATTAAAATTTTTCCTGAACCAATTTCACATCCAGGTGTCACATCTGACATTGTTGAGAACATCCTCTTTTTCTTTGTCCTTATTTTTTTTGTTGTTTTGATTTTTCCAGAAACGCAGAGCGGTATTGATGAGTAGATCCTTGGGTTCAGAGGTTGGCTGAAACGCACCATGCCCGCTTCCATCCTTCGCTCCGAAAAGTTGTGAATTGCTCATGCCTATAGAGAGGAAGGATGGCACATGGGATTCCTTCTCAAGGCAAAGTTACCATCACGGTGGATGAGTACAGCTCCAACCCCACCCAGGCATTCACACACTACAACATCAACCAGAGCAGGTTCCAGCCGCCACATGTACATATGTAAGTATCACTCGTGAACTTAAAAAAATTAGCCATCAGGGAATTAGAAAGTCACTAATGACTTGGAGAATAAAAGATGTATGCTTCACCAAACAGATGGGTTATCTGTGGTTCCAAGTAGAGCTCAGAGGAATCCGCCACATCTGGGTAATGCTGAACCTTTCCAGAGTATGTACTGTCGACCATAATTTGCCATTAGATCTTTAGAGCCCCCAAGGGCTTGCCTACATTTTGTGGATAGCAACAGAGAGGTTCAGATACTCGTCTAATGTCACACAGTGAATTTTGGCAGATTCGCCTGACCCCTAGTTCAGTTTGCATTTACCTTGCATTGCTTGCTTCCCTGATGAAATGTCCTTAAAATTTCTGTAGTTTTTTCCCCCTATACCTCACCCCACCACCCCTTTACATTCAGCTGGGAAATAGGCCTAATTGGGACTAACTGTCCAGCCACTGCTAAATCTGTTGTCTTGCCTGTTGCTCGCAGAACGTGTACAGCATGCTGCTGGATTTGAACAATATGGGGAACAAAGGATTAAGGGACAGTGGGACAGTGGGTTCCAGGAATTGTACTTTTCCCTCACTCCCTAATACTTTTTAAGCCCTGTCTCGGTTTAAACTGTTTAAGGAACAAAGTGTGGGAGAAATCCAGAGGCAAGGATTTTGCAGCACCTGGGTGCACACCAGCTTTTTTTCTGTTCCTTTGCTACAGGATGTGCTGGGCTTTCAGCAGAAAGGGCAAAAGGTCACCATCTCCCTTGTTTATTCAAGGCCTGGTGCTCATTCTCTATTAGACCCTTCCAATGTCTAACATGAGTCTTTCATGGTAGGACTAAACCCCTTTGAAAAGCATTGTATAGTCAAGAGAGAAAGGAGGTTAGGGATCTGTTGACTGATTTTGCCATTCGTGGCAAAACTGAACTCGGGGCATGTCCAAGTCACAAGCTCTTTTTTTAAAGTAATTGTTTTATTTGAGCATTAAAAAAAAACCGTAAGTCCGCTTCCCTCCCACCACCAACACAGACATACACAGATACATGAAAGCCCCCTCCTCAAATTTACAAACACTAACCAAACACAAAACTCTTTCTCTTGACTGCCTGGGTATTGTCATAAGTACTAGGATGTTACTTTGCAAGTTTGCATGTTCTGTAGAGCTACTCAATTATCTATGATAGGATTTCTGCAAAAAAAAAAAAAAAGAAGAAATAGAGAAATCCTTGCAAATGGTTAACACTAAACTATTTCTAAGATTTTGTACTCTCTTTAAATCAGGATATGTTCATAATAATGAAGGTTTCCTAACATGGTTTTAAGGACAAGTTTTTAAGGGAAAGATATTTCTTTGTTAAAATGGCTTTTCTGAACAGTAACTGTGTGTTCATTTCAAATACTCCTTTTATTCTTCTGCTTATAATAATTGCTTTTCCTTCAAATATGTTATAGAATGTGTGCAAACTGGACTTAGGAATCCTTGAGCTCTGCTTTGCTGGTGTAACATTTCTATTAAAGAATGGCACAGCACTTTGTGGATTTTTGTTTCCTTCCAGGCAAAAGAAAGTATGTTTTGCCCCAGATTCCTTGGAAAACGACTGACAGGGAATCTCAGCTTAGTCTTTGCTTGTTTATAGCCATAAGATTCCACTGGTGAACTGTGAATGCACAGTGATATTTTAAAAATCATGTAACCTTAGAACTGATGTACATGATCCAGCCATGAAAAATTTGAAGGATCAAATTATACCTTTTATGAAAACAAGGCTTGAAAAATGGAGTTTGCAGTGGCAGCCTGGACAGCTGTGTAGTCCTCTTACCAGACTTCTGCCCTGGGAATAGAGGGTTCTTCTGCAGTCAACTCCAGCTGCCCTTTGCACCTTCATCACCCGTGAACACAAGGTACGGGTGGAGGGCTTCCCAACTGCACCTTTCGTTCCAGCCATGCGTGTTGGCACCCCGTGAGCCTTTCTGTCTTGCTGCCATTGCCTTAACTATTTCTCACAGCTGAGACGCTCACATTTCAGCTCTGCTGAGAGTCAATTCTTGTCCCTCTGCATCTAGGAAACCTCTTCTCTCTTCCCCAGTCCAGAGTGACTATGCCCATCCACCCCTTCTACCAACATGACATATCTCATCACTTGATATTTTCCTCCAACCAGACCACCTCCATTTTTATTCTTCTCTTTTTCTCTCCTCCCCTCCACTTCTCCCTACCTTCTCTCTCAAACTATTATCATTCATTTCTTTTTTTAAAATACTGGGACAGGTTTGTTTTATTAAAAAAAGTTTTTAACATTTATTTATTTATTTACTGTGCTGGGTCTTAGTTGTGTCACGTGGGCTCCTGAGTCTTCATCGAGGCACGTAGGATCTTTAGTTGTGGCACTGTGGCAAGTGGAATCTAGTTCCCTGACCGGGGATCGAACCCAGATCCCTGTATTGGGAGCACGGAGTCTTAGCCACTAGACCACCAGGGAAGTCCTGTATCATTCATTTTTTTAAAAGCAAGGATTGAGCAGGTGACAGGTGTTTCAAAATGTTGATTGATCACTTGATCGATCCGTGGATTTGATTGTGCATTGTGTTGAAAAATTGTGATTGAGATTTGGAGATTTTCATTGGGATCTCTCTGACTAGTCTTAACACTCAGTGTTGTTTGAAGGAGTGTACACACTATCAAGATGCTTGCCAACCTTTTCCTTGACCTTTCTTTTCCATGCTTGGTGCCTTGGCACAGTGACCAGCCCATACTGGGCATTCAGGTTTCTTGGTTAAATATGATCATGTTATATCTAAAAAGATTGCCCTGAGTCTAAATAGAAACTTAAATTGGCTGGAAACTACCTATAAAATATTTAGTCTAAAATTTCTTCAGTTTTTCTAAAATTTTTAACATGTCATGGTAAGAGCCCTACTCCTCTCCCTAAAGGTATTTTGTCTTTTCTTCTTGAATAGTTGCTCATTTATTTTGCATGAGTTTCTTAAAACATTGGCTTTCCTTATGCACTTACAACTGACATCTATGGAGACCCATGACAGATTACCTGGACTGGAGTTACAGTGCTGGTCTGTTTTCTTTTTCTTTCAGGAAAAATCTGATCTTTTTCTTTCAGTAAACCTAGTTGAGGTTTATTTAACTTAGTTAAGAAATAGTTCACTTCCCATTTAATTAGTTTGTCACACCTTAACTATGTGACCCATCTTGGACAACTTACTTTCTCTTCTCTCTCAGTAAGTGTAAACATTTGCACCAAATGATAGATAATGAAGCCTTTTAGCTCTGACATACCAAGATTAAGATTGCAGTTAGGACATTTATTTGCAGGATGTGCTGTGAGGGGAACACACACGCATAAGACCCAGTTCCCATCTTCATAACCTCATCATTGATTTCAAAGCTGTCATTTCAACTGGCATTAAGGGTTTACCACATGGTCCTGGTTTGGTTTCATTTGAGAGTTCTGAACAGATTGCCACCAAGCTTTCTAGGAATCACTGGTCTTCATCTCTGCCTGTGATGTAGGGAAGGTTTTTTTTTTTTAAGAAAGCAATCCCATATGACCTTGGGAAAGAAAATTAAAGCACAGCTGAAGCTGGCAGGGCAGAATTGAACCCAGAATTTGTAAGCCCCTCTCATCCAGATTCTTAAAGATACTGATAGATGTGATGGTTGAAAACCAGCAATTAACAGGACTTCATTTTTCTATAGCCCTGTCATCTTCCCCAAGCAGAATGCTATTTAGTATTTTTAATGATGAAAATTATTTAATATTTTCAGTGAGGGTGGGAGAAGGTGCTCAAGGAATCAGTGTAGATCTCAAAACGCCAACAAGATTTTGTATGTTTTACATTGTCTGAGGCCTAATTAAGTACTGTAAAACATCTTTAGGAAGATGTCTAACCATATCTATTTTTGCATCAGAAGTCCCATTTCCTGGGAGACCCTTCAATCCCCTGAAAACCAGGATGGTTGGCTCCCCTAAGATTGGTTGCTAGGAAGCTCAAATTAAATTTTATTTTCAGTTTTAGATACTTTCTACTTTCTTATCTATGGCTTTAGTTGTCAACACCCGTGGAATCTTACTTAACTCTTTTTCTTTTACATTTGTTTTGAGGAGGCAGTGTAGTATAGTGATCTGTGTCGCCAGTGGAATTATATCGTTGGATTTAAAACCTGGTTGCATGATGTACTAGCTGCATAACCAACTGTGGAGAAATGTATTAACTTCTCTGTTTCCCCATTTCTAAAACATAGATGATAAAAGTAGCACTTATCTCCAAAGGCTGTTGTGAAGGTTAAAAACATTACTGTTTGTAAAGTTTTTAGAGGCATGCTTAGAATATAGTCTGTACTCAGCAATTCTTAGCTCTTCTCTTTGATGATTGTTGTATTGATTCTGCACTTTTTTATTCTGTCTCAGTTCGTTTTGAAAATTAGTGGAGTATAGAGAAATGAATACATAAGAAAATCACTGGTAAGTTTTGTCCTGTCTTCCTCAAGGAGTCATTACTAGCAAACTTGTCCTGCGCTCAGTCATGTCTGCGACCCATTGGACTGTAGCCTGACAGCCTCCTCTGTCCATGGGATTTTTCAGGCAAGAATACTGGAGTGAGTTGCCATTTCCTTTTCCAGGGGATCTTCCCAATCCAGGGATCAAACCCACGTCTCCTGTGTCTCCTGCATGGCAGGTGGATTCTTGACCCACTTAGCCATCGGGGAATCCATAGTAGCAAACTTGGCTGGGTGTAATTTTTAGCTGTCAGTGTTGGAAGGTGCCCTGACTTCTTTTTTAAAGTTTTTTCATTTTTTAAAATTTTTATTGAAATATAGTTGACTTGCACAATTATATTAGTTTCAGATATACAAAATAGTAATTCTATATATTTATACTTTATACTTCATATAAAGTTATTATAAAATATTGGCTCTATTCCCAGTGCTGTATATGGCGTTCTTGAAGCTTATCTATTTTATACCTAATAGTTTGTACCTCTTAATCACCCGCACCTGTTTTGCCCCTCCCTCTGCCTCTCACCAGCAGTCTGTTCTCTGTGTCTGTGTTTCTGTTTTACTATATTTGTCCTTTTATGTTTTAGATGCCACATGTAAGTGAAAATGTATAGTATTTGTCTCTCTCTGTGCCCTGACTTAGTGCTGTTGGGATGTCTCACCTACCTCGAGTTACTCCTGGGATTGTCAGTCCCAAGGGGACAAGGAATCTGGAGAGCTGAGTGTTGTCACCTGATTTTTCCCTGTAGAATCATAGTGGCCTTCATTCACTTGTGCTAGTCTTAAGCCTTCGTAGCCCTATCAGTGTCTTAGGCTCTCTACCTATGGCTGTGGTTAAAACAGAAGCATTAAGTCAGTCAGTCAGTCAGTTCAGTCGCTCAGTCGTGTCCAACTCGTTGCAACCCCTTGGACTGGACTGCAGCACGCCAGGCTTCCCTGTCCATCACCAACTCCCAGAACTTGCTCAAACTCGTTTCCACCAAGTCAGTGATGCCATCCAACCATCTTATCCTCTGTCATCCCCTTCTTCTCCTGCCTGCAATCTTTCCCAGCATCAGGATCTTTTCCAGTGACTCAGTTCTTTACATCAGGTGGCCAAAGTATTGGAGCTTCAGTTTCAGCATCAGTCTGTCCAATGAATATTCAGGACTGATTTCCTTTATGATTGACTGGTTGGATCTCCTTGCAGTCCAAGGGACTCTCAAGAGTCTTCTCCAACAACCACAGTTCAAAAGCACCAGTTCTTCGGCACTCAGCTTTCTTTATAGTCCAACTCTCACATCCATACATGACTACTGGAAGAACCATAGCTTTGACTAGATGGACCTTAGTGGTTAAAATAGAAGCATTAAGTTCTTCATAGTCCAACTCTCACATCCATACATGACTACTGGAAAAACCATAGCTTTGACTAGATGGACCTTAGTGGTTATAATAGAAGCCTTAAGAGTTAACTGGATTTAACCAGGACTGAGTACAAATGGCATAGCTTGAGCTGGGGAATGAGGACACTGTTCACATTGGCAGCTGATAATGTGGTGTGAAGTCAGAGATCTCTATCCGAAGGCTAATCTCACTAGTTGCTGGCTTGGCTAGGTGATGATGGGCTGGATTACTGAACTTCTGTCTTCTCATCTGTAACATGGGTTCAATGACTCTCTAAGATGGTTGTAAGCATTACTTGAGATGATGTATATGACATAGTGCCCAGAAGATAGCATTGGTAAATAAATGCTATGATCATATTTCTGATCTTGTTCATTAGCTGGTGAGCATGAAGTGTTAACATCTTTTTTTTCCTGAACTGCTTGTGTGAAACTTGACAAGTCCAATTTGTCCTTTTTGCTTTGTTGCATTTTACAGTATCTGTCAGTGTTTGCTTGGGCATTGCTAATCAAAAATAGTCTGAAACTTTTGGGTAGCTAGGTGATCATCCCATGCGGAATTCTTCCAAGATTTTGTTTGTCTAATCTGAAGTTCTTCAGTGGTAGGAAATAAATATTTATTTCAGGTCTATATAAGTTATCCTTGGCACTTCCGAGGTGGCAAAGTGGTAAAGAATCTACCTGCCAATGCAAGAGATGCTTGGGATACAAGTTTGATCCCTGGGTCGGGAAGATTCCCCTAAAGTAGGAAATGTCAACCCATTCTAGTATTCTTGCCTGAAAAATCCCATGGACAAAATAGCCTGGTAAGCTACAGTCCATGGAGTCACAAAGAGTCAGACACAACTGAGCAACTAAACACAATAGGTATCCTTAGATGTAAGAAGAAAGTTACAGAAGAGTGTTAGAGAATGATGCTGTTTGGTTAAAAAAAAAATCTCAAAATGTGTAAAAAGATAAATATCAACATTATTGGGGATTCTGTAGGGAATAAATTTACAAATAAATTTGCGGGAGAGAATGATGGGTAAAGATCTTAACACTTTTTATTTTGTATACTTTTGTCTATTTTATAAGAACTGTATAATGCTTTTATGATAAAAAAACATTTAGTTAAAGAATGATAAACATGTGATTTGTCTGCAGTCCCTTCTGCTTTTAGTTAGCAAGATTTGCACTGAAGGCTCACTCTCATGTAAATCTGCTTTCTTTGGGCCCAGCTTCCTTGGGTGGTACCATCTTCTGTTCTGTGTTGTAATCCAGGTAGAGACCAAAGGCTGTTCCTTGGTTCAGTATCATTCAGCTTGCTCATGTGTGTGAAGATGTGAGGCCAAGGATGCTGCTAACTTCTTAGTCCTGTAACTGGAAGGAAATCTATTTAAGAAATGCCGTCAAGTTCATTTTTGGAAGCCAGCAAAGTGTACAGTATCAGTAAATAAAGAGCTTGCTGTAGCAGATGACTTGCCAGTATTTCAGGAAACCTGGATTCTGGTCCTGTCTTGGTCACTAATTAGGTCTGTGATCCTGAGCAACTTGAGCATCTTTGAATTTCAAGTTCCTCACCAGCCATTGGACTGGAAGCACTTAAGCATTGTTCCTTCCTACTCTGGCCGTCTAGGGTTTCCTCTTTTCTTCTCTTTTCTTTAGTCTGTTTGAAATAAAGAACACAAATCCCTCATCATTAGTGATATTCTGTGGGGAAAGACTACATAGTGAGACATCATGGGGATACATTGGAGGAGACCAGTGACCCCCACCTCACATAGGGAGGAAGAGGAGTATCAGTGAATGAGTGATTGTTTGGGGCTCTGTCAAGTTGCACAGTACTAACAAGATAGAAATTCATTCTTTGTTGCAGAGCTGGGTTGCATTAGCTGTGTGGAAAAAAAAAATTCTAAACATTTTTCTCCTGGTAAGCTGCTTTCTCATTCTCATTACAAATTTATCACTGGCCTGCACATTAGCATGGCCATAATTTTTGTTAATGTTTTCAATCTGAAATTCATCTTGGAGATGCTGAATGGCCCTTTTGGTTTGTGTTCATGTACAAACACAGAGTGTTTTTTCTTTTCCTCTCTCATTTCTTTTTAAAAATAAGTTCTTTTTCCTGTTATGCTCCCTGAGGGTACTGATCTCGTGGTCCGTGACAGTTTAGGCTTCATTTTAGAATTGACTTTTTTCTTATTCTGTCGATTTCTTTGTTTGCATTCTGGCTTTAAAAAGGCAACCTAAAATTAGACTTTTTTTTTTTTTTGTCCCATATGGATTTGTTCTTAGAAATTTAGCTGTATGTTGCATAACTGGGTAGTTTTGTTTGCTTTTGGTTCTTTGACTCTCTGGGAGGGTAAAGAATTTTGACAAAGCCGATTCTTTCTACTATGGTATGCCCGGATTTCAAATCCTGAAACAGTTACCTACTTTTATATAGAGAAAAGATCCATACGAAAAGTGTGGCTACAGTTAGTGGATTGGCACATCCTGAAACTGGGCAGTTGTTAATCACCTCTCCTTATGGATTAAATTTATCTCCTGATCTGAGTACAATTTTTAAAAAACATTTCTTTCAGGGAGACGTTTTGATAAAAATAGACAAAAATGACAAGACTAGCTAACCAGGAAGGGAGTACTATAATAGGGAGTCTGCATTTGAAACCTACTTAATTTTAATTCTAAGATTTAGAGCCTGTGAAGATGTAGATTTTGAGATATGAAAACAAAGCTAATAATTAAATCTGCCAGCTCTCATATAACAGACTCTAGGTAGTTCTGAACTGTTTCCAAAAAGGAGAAAAAACTCACCGAGTCTCGGAATGTGTGCATCAGCTTGTTTTTCATCTTCTTCAGTGTTTTCTTCGCTCTCTCCCTTCCATGTCTCCTTCCCTTTTAGACTTTCCTAGCATCCTGGAAACTGGATGTTTCAGTAGCTGTCCTGGCATAATTAGGCTATTATTTCAATATCAGTGTGGACAAAATTGCTACGATTTTCCAGACCACCGTGTCAGTCTGCCTTTTTTTTTATTTTTAATGTAAAAAACTACACTTAAAGGCTTTGTCTGTGTAGAAACTCTAACTTTGCAAAGAGGAAACTTTGTTGAATTTGTTGGCCTTTGCCGTATTTGGGTCTGCATATTTTTCTTCTATTTTGCTTTGAAGATTGTTTTTTTTTCCTTCAGTTTGTCCCTGTAAAAGGGTAAAATGTATGCAAATAAGAAAATGTGCTGTTTTGCAGGCTTTTAATTTTTTTTTCCTTTACCACACATCAAGAATATAAGCTCCTCTAGTTGGTTTAAATTTTTGTGTTTTTATATTAAATAGCAAAGCTCTTGATACTAGTTGAAAAAAAAAAAAACACTAGCACCATTTAATAGAGCAAAGAGGTAAATTTTCAGAACTTGATAGTATTGAGCCTTAAAATTTCATGTGAGAACTAAACCCTTCTTGAGGTTCATCCGTCGACAGTTGCTTCCTTAAAAGATTATGGTGCCCTACCACCATAACATGCACTGTACTCAAATCCATTTACTTCTTTGAACAGATAGTCTCTGAAACCTTCTAGCTAAAAGATTTGATAATTCTCCACTTGGAAGAAAAATATCTTTTCTCATCTTTTGGTAGACTATTTTGGCATTTCTACTGATTGGCTAAGAAAAGCGGTTTACTTGTGGTATTTAGTTTTAGGTATTTGGGCCACAAACCAAGTTTCAAACCGTTGACATATTGTACACTTAATTTAAAATGTGTTTTGCCCAAAGACTTAAAACTGAAATTAAGGGAAAAAAAAAGGTGAAGTCTCCCACTAGCTAAGCAACCTCAGCATGTTTCTCTAATTTCCTGAGTTAGCCTTTTGCTTTGACATAGACCGTCTTCTACCAGCTCTATTTTGGTCCTGAGTTTTGGAAAAATTTCCCGCTTTTGTTTCATTTTGCTTTGACTTAAGACTTCATAGATAACCACAGAAGCCTGTCACAGACTGTATTAGGCATTTTTTAAGAATCACAGGTATCATACCCATTGCTCTTAGTTTTGCCTTATATTTAATACTATTCCATTTTTTAAAAAGTACCAACTTTTGTACATTGGTCCTGCAAGGGTGTGGAGGAAATATAATGAGGAGATACACGTTGTATGGAGAAGAGGGAAAGTAGTGGTATATGTGAAGAAGAGAGAGAAAAAGAGAGGAAGGACCTGGCAGGTATATTATTAGATTCTAACTCTTTTTTGCAGTTAGGATGTACCTGGCCTTGGGCTTGACCTGAATGCCAGTAGTATGTCAGCACATCCCTAAACATCAATCAGTGGGGAGATAAGACCAATTTCACTTTGGCTTTTTGGGGTATGCATGCCAACTCTACATACCAATGAATCCAGCATTTGAAAGGATCAGAATCAAAATTTTTGATACACTGACCTGTGTTGATCACTGAGACGGAACAATTTGTTAGACTTTTTTGGGTAACTCAGAACTTTAGGTTTGTGTTTCAGTATTAAAAAAAAATCCATTTGAGAAATAGTGAACCATGAACTGGTTTTTGAGAAATGTAAAAGTATCTGAAATTTCAGCTGCCCAAGGTCTGCCCTCTGTTAGTCTCTAGGAGACTTACCATGTGTTGTCCTCCGATTCTGACTTGCACAGTTAACTTGTTTTCACTTTGTTCCTGACCCTCACATTTTGGGCACAGCTGGATGCCCTGAAACCTATTTTGTCTCCACCAGCTTAGAGAAAATAACAGTGAGGAGGGGGGAAGTCTTTGGGAAGAACTGACAGACTAGGAAGCAGGTATTAACTCCTGAAGGATATTAATTCCTAATTCTTCCATAGTGCAGTTCAAAGAAGAATCTCTTCCCCCCTCCACGTGAAATAGAAAAGCAGAGGTAGGTGACCTTTTCCTTACAGAAGAGTGAGTCTAGTACCACCCCCTCGTCGGCTGATGCTCTTGAGAATTCAGAAGGAAAATAGTAACCGCGTGGGAGGTGTTGGCCCTGTGTCCCTGCCCCTCGGTGCTGGACGGCTGGCCTGTTTTGCATCTCTCCATCTCGACCCCTCCGCCACGTTAATGGCAGCCGGCACGCTCCACTGTTTATCTTGGAATTCGATACCATCATCTTGGCAACCAAACTGGGACCTTTACTGCTCACATTGTTTGTCATTTGTTGTTAATTATCTGTTACCATAAATTCTGCACTTTGAGAAAAAAGGGAATGTTTTGAAATATTTCCTCCCAACATGTAAGTGGAGCTTCATTTTCTGTGGACAAAAGAAGAGGAAAAAAATCAGCCCTTTTGGGAACTGGTTTCAGGGAATTCAAATGCCCAGGTTTTTCAGGCCGGCTGGGTTTGTTCTTGCTAATGCTGCCAGGATTTGCAGCAAAGGAACCTTTGCAATTTAGGATTGACCTGTATTAGTGAGAGGTACCCCCTTTCGAGAAAAAAAAAAATTAACATTACATAGGGAGTTGTGCTTTTATTACAGTCTCTTTGTGCCATAATTGTGTGTTGCGTTCTGTGCGAGAGCCTGTTCGCCACAGTGGATTTCTTGCTTTCAAAGGTTATTAAGACAGAGCAGTCCAAAGTGGAAAGTAGCTTCTGCTTACCTGCCTTTATGAGGTGTTTATTTTGTCAAGTGTAGAACTCAAATGAGCTTTCTGGCCATTAGTGGATTTTAGTCACGCCCCCACACTCTGCAGGGAGGGCTGTGTCACCTTATAAACAAACAGCACTGCTTTGAGAGGTGCTCTACCACGGGCTGCTGGAGTCACCGCTGGGCTTAACAAAGCAGTCAGCAGAACAGGAGACCAAAGAATGCATGAGTGTATTTTGGAGAGGAGAGTTTGGGAGTTGAGTGGTTGTTGCTAAGCAGAAACCTAGGCACATTTAAAGATATAAAAACTGCTATCATTTAAGAAGTTCCCCAAAAGTATGTCCATAATCCTGGCTGTCTACCCAGGTGCCCCCTATGTGTGTTCACTTACAGACTCCACTCCTAGACTCTCATCTTTACTGTGGTGAGCACAATAATATATTGTGCATCCATAGGTAATGGTGGAGGTTATATTAGATGATGCTTAGTACAGAATAAGGCACTTAGCACCGTGTCCCAGTGCTCAGTGCCTGGTAACTATTGTTATTAATACTGTTGTTTACCAGGATTGTACCCACAGCGTCAACACTTCAGCAGAGTTTTAATGGTGCCACGTGGCTCATCCTCACCATCACTTTTTTGGTTGCCCTTAAGCTGGGTGTGGTTTGTTCTATTCTTGTTGAGAAGTTTTTGTTTGTCTCAACACTTTTAAAGTATTTAGGGTAGTGCTGTCTCCCAAGGGATTCCCACACTGGGAGGGAGGGATTGAGTCTTTGTTAACCTGCTGGTAGCCAGGGGCACAGACTTAATGAACACTGATCACAGCTCCTGTCTGCTTCTTGGGACAGTGTAGCTCTTGGTGGTTTTCCTGGAGATGAGGCTTGGGTCTGCTGCCTTTGGTTTCTGCAGAACCAGAAAATGTTCTTCCCAGGCTTAGGAGGAAGGGCTCCTGATAATAGTGTTGCCCCCTGAAATAAACCCCCCTTTCTACATAGTCCACTTCCTTTATTCTTTTACTTCCTCTCTTAGTGTTTTTTAAAGGGAGTATGTATGGTAGGTGCACATGCGCTGTTTTAGAATACTGATTACAATCAGAAGAAATGAATATTAACTTGGTGTTGCAGATTTAGGAACAGTTTGGGTATGAGAGGAAAAGACCGGATGGAGAGGAATGGAGGTTGGAAAAAAAGCACCCTCAGACCGCTCTGGGGGAGGCTGGGAAAAGGATTTAACACTTTGGATTCTTTAGAAGCCATTAAAACTCTGATGGGATCGGATTACCTGACTGCACATCTGAAACATGAAACTCTTGCCCTAAACCGTGCAATTGAGTTAAGCTCAAAATTCAAGGCCTCCCCCCAAGACTGGCCTCTGGGTAAGCCTCACTGTGGATGGCAAAATGATTTCCTTTGAGAGGAGCAAGACTACAGTGAGGTTTTTATGGCCAATTTAGCCTGTGTATTTGTGCCAGCCAGACATTTGGCAGCAGTTAGTGCCAACTTCGGTGATCTGTCCACCAGTTTTTCCCAAGGTCTTCAGTTCCGTCTGGATTCTGGGCTGACATTGAAGAGAAGATACATTGTAAATCCAGCTTCCTAGGCATGCCTCCTGAATTTTTTATTTTTCCAAGTGGAGAAGTACTGAGAGGTGTGGGGAGAGCAGCAGGCCCCCAACTTTGAGGCTCAAACTGATGCTGACGGGCCTCCTCCCTAAATACACTTTCTTTTCCTCCCTCCACGTTTGTCACTGCTTCAGGGGAGCCCCTACCCCTTTCTCTGGACTCCGTGAGCTCTTTGTATGTATGGACTCAGAGCACCTCCTATGAGGAATGTTTTTCTTTGGTTGCACTTTATAAATATTTTTTTCTGAGTGTTTGTGAAGTGTCTGTCTTCCAACTAGGCTTTAAGTTCTCTGAAGGCCGTGACTCTGCATTTTACTTTGTTGCCTTTCTGTACCTGCAGCACCTGTCACAGTGCTAGCCCATTCTAGACACTCTTCAAATACCTGCTGAAGGAATGAGTGACTGTTGAATTTGCAAGAATTCCATATTCTCTTACTGTGTGCTTCCCCAGGAGGTGTGTGCTCCCTTGGAATCATTCATTGATTTTGAGAGCATGTATATAGACTTGACACTATACGTGCCTTTAAAAAGGGTAACATGAGTCTCCCGTGTTTTTTTCAGGATGGAGCTGGATGAAGCTCAGAGTGAGTATTTCTGATACTCCTACACTAATGCTATCATCTATCCTGCCTCCAGTTGACTCTTACTTTGACAGTAGTAGACTCTCATTTCTAACATAGGAAAAATACCAGTTTCACTTTCATCTTGACCCTAAAGTTTTGGGTTTCCTGTGTCATTCTCAACCTTAAAAATGGAGGCGTTAGAAAGTATACTGTCTTAACTCCTTGTAAAGTGTTTATTTATTGATCCTATTTGGCATCAACTATTATTGAGTAGAAGCATGAAATGGACTCAGTGGTAAAGAATCCGTCTGCAAATTCAGGAGACACAAGATGGGATGGTTCGATCCCCAGGCTGGGAAGATTCCCTGGAGGAGGAAATGGCAATCCACTCCAGTTTTCTTGCCTGGAGAATCCCATGGACAGAGGAGCCTGGCAAGCTGCAGTCCACGGGGTCACAGAGTCCGACACGACTGAGCACGCACGCACATATGCACATAGCAGGACTCTGACTGACAGCTGTCCCTAATATGTGGAGTTTATCTGAAATGAAGACCATGAAACCGGGTCATCTTTATCATGGGGATCACACATTTTGCATAAAGTGAACCAATTTTATTCTGCATCCTTGTTTTCTTAACAACTTCAGTTATTAATTTTTTTTGATAGTAAGCTCTTGTATATCTTACCAGATGACTATTTCACAGAAACCCGTAATTTGGGTTTAATACAGGTAACAACATTATAACACCATTGGTGTTAGGTACTGATTGAAAGTGTTTTAAATTTTTTCCTTCAAAGGTAAAACAAATTAAATTTAAAATAAGTATTTGATGGATTTCTAATTACTGGTGATTGAGCTATAAACCTCTTAAAAATTAAATGACAAAAAATAAATGCTACTAAAGAGTGCCAAGCTTAAGGAAGAGTTTTGCAAGGGGCTTGCAAGAGGCAGATGGTAAAAGAGGGGAGATAATAAGAGAGATTTGCATGGCAAGCACTTTGGGGCAGGAAGTTGTTAATTTAGGTTAATTTGGGGCTTTAGGTTTTCTCCCTGACTGTCTTCTTACTGTGTCTACTGAGAAAGGTGCTATGTAATTAGGCTTTCTGGCGATCTCCTTTGACTGAGGACCTAATTGAGTTTCAGGGCTAGACTGCTGAGCTGGGCTGGAGTTGACGCAGCTTTTGGCCCTGCAGGTCGAAACCCTGGATGGACCTGCCTCTTTGATAAGTACCTGGAACGACTGTCAGTGACACTGTTTGGGGAAAGTATAGGTTAGTAACTGAGGAGTTGGTGCTCCTCATTATATGAAAAACTCTCTTTAACATAGGGAAGACACCAAAATCCACATGTGCAATTTAAATGAGCTTGTATTCTGCATTATAAATATGCACCGGATGCCAAGTAGAAAACCGGAACACTCTCTCAGGATGCTGTTAGGGCCAAGCGGAATCTCATTAGGGACGGCTTCAAAGATCAGTTCCTCGTGTCCATAAAAACAAGTGTAAATTATCTGGTGCGCGCCTGCTGTTAGCAGTTGCGGTGTTGCATTATGCATGATGCCAGACTGCACGGAGGAGACACAAACCGCACGGAGCTCCGAAATAGACGTGGGGATTCCTCCACCCGTACATAGATATTTTTTGGTGCTGAGTCCTACCTTTTGGAAATTTATGGGTGTGTTTCAGTTAATGGAGGGTGCCACATATAACCTGCTCCTACATTTTTGATGAATTGGAGTCAGTTCGGAGAGGCATGATAAGACTGAATTGTTTATATGAGCTACCAGTCTACTCAGATTTATGTATGTTGCTTGTTCACATCTGGAGTCAGATTAGGGGGCGATGAATGCAGTCAATGCTCATAGAATTGGCTGCCTTTGTTTCTACGTTTCTCCTTCTCCTTTTGGGCTCTTGGTTAGATTTTTAAAAATAACTGTGAATGCTCGGGAAATTAAGAGAATGGAGTTGAGTTTAACAAACAAAGCTTTTGGAAAGTTTTGGAATAAATGCCCAAGGGTCTAGAATGTATTCCTGAGCTTCACTGGACAAGAAGGTAGGGATACATAGTGTTTAAGAACATGGAGTCTAGAACCGGATGGCCAGCGTGTGTCCTTGTCTTTTATTAGTTGGGCAAGGTACTTACCGCCCCCCTCCATATTCTTGTTTATAGATGAGGGAAAAAATTTAGTACCTACCTCGTAGACCTGTCATGAGGGTTGAATCTGTTGATTGTTGTATAGTACCTGGAACACTGCCTGGGACACAGTCCTGTCAAAGCATTTGTTCATATTAGTGTTGTCATCACTAGTTTCAGAGGTAGAAGCCCTTCTAGTGCAGCTGGGGGTGAGACACGAGGCACAGCACACCCCGAGACTGAGCTCATAAGCACGTCTGTGCCAAGTGGACATGCACACATTAGGGCTGAGGGCAGGCGAAGGCAGGAAATGATTACCTTGGTGTCAACTGGGAGAGGCCGTTAGAAATACAAAATACCGAGTAGATGTGTATCTTTGTGGCCCACATAATGGAAGGGAGAGAATCATGGTATCTTGGGAGAAGCTTAAGATACAGGCAGAGAGAGGCATTTTTCCTCTCAAAGTAGAAGAGGGTGTCTGTTATGGTCTTTCTCCAGTTGTTTCTCAGAATAAGAAGCCTAGGACAGGGACTTCCCTGGTAGTCCAGTGGTTAAGACTTCACCTTCCAATGTAGGGAGTGTAGGTTGGATCCTGGTCAGGGACCTAAGATCCCACATGCCCTGGGGCCAAAAACTAAACAAAAAACAGAAGCCATATTGTAAAACATTAGTAAAGACTTTAAAAGTGGTCCACATCAAAAAAAAAAAGAAGCATGAGACACAAAGATCAAAAGATCAGCCTTATACAGTGTCATGTGACCTACATCCACAAATGGGCCAGCACCAGTTACCTCCATTTGGAAATTTCCATTTGCAAGTATAACGGGGAGTCACAGATAACCAGCATTGCACTTCCTAGACTGGAAGTTTTGTAAGGGTAGGGCTGATGCTGGCTGATCTTGAATCCTCTGCAGCACTCGTGGGCTCAGTAATTAAATACATCTTTGACCAATCAATAAACAGTCTTCAATATGTATTTATTATGTCATCTGTCCTTACTGTAAACTCCATTACATTTGCTTTTCAATTTTATTTCCTGATTTTCCACTGTAGGCATACCCCAGGTGAGTCAAAAATGTCTTCAGGTCTGATCCTTTCCCCAAACATGAAAGAAGGAGGGCTCCCTGTAGGAGGCATCGCGTGATGGAAAACAGTTTAAGTGAAACAGGAGCAGCTGTTCTCTGCCCTAAAGGATCACATTTTGTTTTCATTTCATAATAGCTCCTGTTCTTACCACCCATGTGCCCCTTGGTTCCTCTAAAATCTGGCAGCATTTTTCTGGACCTCAGAGCTCCAGAAACCACTGCCATTTCCTACTCAGACACTATGCATATTGGACAGCAGTTGCATTTTTGCTGGGATGTGGGAATGGAGAAGTGTGTGGCCATATGCCGTGTGCTTGGATAAGGGCTCACATTCCAAATAAGTGAAATGGTTTCTGGCCCACTGCTTGTGCTGTGTGGAAATGAGCAAACCTATACACTTCTGGGTCTTTTCCACTTGCGGACATGAAGATGGAAGGTTGGATGCTTCAACACAATACATTTTCCTAAGTTTCATTTGAGTACAGTTTTGGGACCTGTTGTTTTTGAATATGAAGGCTAACTTCAAAGACACCTCCATTTTTGAGAACTTCTCAAAGGTTGCTATTTGGAAATAATCTCTCTGACCGAAAAGAAGTGGTATTACTACCCAGAAAATTGCTTCTGTGAGCTGTAAACAGTGTTTTGGCCTCATTTAGGAGACCATTGAAGTGTGTCTTCTTCATTAAGACTGAGAAACCCTGTAGCCACAAGTCACTCTGCAAGGAGCATTTCCAGCCATATGCAATTTCCCTCTTGGAGAAAAGCTCTGTGGCAGGTGTGAGGTATCCTGTTAAACTTCTTTATGTTTCAGCTGCAGCCAGGCCCAGGTCTGGTTTGGCGATGGTCCTCGCTGCCTAGGGTGCCACAGATTTAGCTATCAGCCAGACTCGAGCCAAATGCCTCGGATGCGGATGCTGTGGCTGGCAGCTGGGCCTTGGCTCAGTTGCTGGTGGTGAGCCCGAAGTACCTGTTCGATCTTTAAAATCAGAGCAGCACAGCAAGTAGGAGAATTCTTCCAGCTCTGTTGCTTTTCTGGGAAGTTCAGAGATGGCAGTTGGCAGCAGCTTTTGCATTCAGTTCTAACTTTTGAACTTCGTAATAGGAAAATTCTCTAATAAAAGCTCTATTTTGGGGTGGTTAAAATTAGTAGTTCCCGAATGTTCAAGACCTCAACTTACTAGACCGAGAAGCTCATAAAATACGCATTGTGAGGGATCAGCTAGTGAATATATTAGTTATAGCAGTCTACAGCTGCCTGTAGAAATTATACATCATATCTCTTCATTGTCTTTATACAAATGTGTATGTAAGTATATGCATACATAAGCCACGGATAAATGAAGGTTTAAAATTAAACACAAGATGAAAGCATCTTCAGAACATTTCTTATGACCATCTAAAAAACAAAACATTGTACATTGTTAGCTGCACCTCGGCTAACAATTGACCTTGTTTTCAATTGAGGGCACCAAGATGCCACATTATTAAGCATATTGGGTCAACCCAGAGTTCATGGTTAGCATCATTTTTCTTTCTGTGGAGATGAAAAGGTCTTCAGCCAGATTGTTTTCTTTTGGTTCCACCCCGGGTGCGGGGTGGCATGATTTTTGCATGACTATGGCTCTGCTCTATAAATAAGCAGATTCAGTCTTTTGTTTCAAATGTAATCAGCAAGATTGCATTTGCATTGCTTGTAAGTGAATCACATAAGTGAAATTACATTGCCTGCATCTCATTTGGTATCATAAAATGTTATGGGATGCAGGCTGTTTTTCTCCGACTAAAGTGTCTTGAGTTGGTATTAGGGTGCTTGCTTTCATTTTCCTCTGTGACCAAATTTGTTGCATTCTAGAGTTAGGGCTCATATTTTCACTTAGGTTAGTTGCGGGAGAAATGCTCGTTCTCTTTCCCTAAAATGAGCTTAAGATATTGGTTTAGTAGGGGGTAAATGGGAGTTTTAAGACCATTCACGTCATGCAGCAAGTGATGGCTAATCACTTTCTCTCATCTGAGACAACTTTTGCTTACTAAGAGTAAACGCCAGTCACTGTGGGTTCGATGTATAATGCAGTCTAAAGCTTTTCAGGCAGTTGGCGACAGAAAACGGTTTGCATAAAACAAAATCAAAAGCTTCAGTTAGTCACCATTTTTTAATGACCGTTATAAAATATGTATCTTAATTGGCTCTTAGGATATCCGTAAGGCAGATAACTTAAAAGTCATTTTGAGATTCTCTTGCTTATTTCCTTGAAAATAAATGATTTAACACAACAGTAATAATCACTGACTTCAAAAGTCAGTAAGTTCAGTGACAAATGAGAATGCCCTGTTTTACATATCACCTTCCCCTTCCACTGAGGTTTCCTTAATTCATAAATTTTTAAGGTGGAAATCAAGGGAAGGGTATGCATTCTTAGATAACCTGGAACATGGTGTGGTTATCCACAAAGCCTCTGTTTGTTAACTACATTATTGATAAAACCCCACAAAGCAGTAAGCAGCTATAGTGCGGGGTATGCCCTTTGGTAAATGTGAAAACTGCTTTCAAAAAGAGAAAGGATACCAGTTATAGTGATAGACCAACAAAATGAAAGTGCTGAATAACAAATGATGATCTTCAGTTATTTGGATGGCTATTAGTAGGAAAAAATGGGAAGACTTAAACGTGATGAATAGGACATGTAAATATCAGAGGGTACGTTTTTCCTATCCAAAGAGATGACTTAAGAACACTAAATCCAAAAGGAAAACTAACATTCTAACATAGCTGACAGTTTTTTTTTTTTTAACAGTAAGACCTTGTAGGAGATGTGCAGTTTTGTATTCTCTTTGTTTTTTTAATGTACTTAGGAAAAACATTTCATGTGGAAGGAGAGGATTGAGTATAACTTCTTTTTAATTAGTAAATTTTTAATTGAAGCATAACATGCATACAGAGAAGAGTCCAAGTTAACTGTGTTTGACTAAATGAATTCTCACAACAGGAACATGCTTGTGCGATCAGTATTGAGTGTAGTTTTAAAAATGATTTGTTTTAGTCTGTAAAACAACATTCTGAAGGCGTAAGAATTTAAGTATCATAATCTGTGATAAACTTTTATTAATAAAAAATGTAGAGACCTCTGTTACTAGTGCTGTGTGGTTTACAAAGAAGATAATTGTAAACATTGGGCTCCCAGTGGCCTCCCTAGGATTCCTCTGCAGCTGAATATTGCAGGGCTGAGAGTATATGTGACTACTGTGACTTTTATTTAAACTGGTCTCCAAGGCATACTTTCCATTTGTAGTCACTTAAGATTTCCTGAAAGCTCCTTTCTGTGATTTGATAATTCTCCGGGTAATATTTCCAAATTGATGACCTTCTTGAGTTAAAATATTTTTTTTTAGTCTAGCTTTAAAGACATCTTTATTTTCTCTTCCATTCATCACCATTTTCTCATTGAAAAAATTAAACATGCCTATCCCACTTCAAATGAGCAGCTGCACTTTGAAACTAGATCCTTCTTTTGGCCATAATTGTCCAAATGAGGAGGACTAGGTTGGCTAACTATTTTGAAAAGAATTGGTTGTGACTGTAAAGCATTTTTACACTTGCAGTTTTTTTCTCTTCAAATTTTGATGTGTTTCCAGCCAGGGGAAAAAAAAAAAAAAGAAAGGAAACAAGGAGAGAGGGAAGAAATAAGGCCGAAACAAAAGAAAGAGGGAAAAGAGGGAAAAGCAATTCGCAAAATACTTAAAACCAAGACAACTCTTACCTGGAAATAGCTTAACTCCAGCTTTGGAGGAGAGAGGGGGGCAAAGAATTACTCCAAAATCTAGCCAGAGAGAGACTGGTGGGCTTCAAGAATGTCTGTAAACTACCGATTCAGGATTTTCTTTTTCATAAATTTGCCAGAATAAATAAAATAATAAAATGCATACATACATATATACTTGTGTATGTGTATTCATTTTCATCTATTCCTGCAATACTTACATTGCTGAGTATGGTTCTGAAACTTTCTTTAGGCGTGGTTTTTGGAGCCAGTTCATGGATATATAAGGAAGGAGTTCTGTTTTCTGGTTACAGAAATCATCTTCACACATACTCTTCATACCTTCCTAGTGAAGCCCCTGAGGTGCCCAAGAAATAAAACTCATCAGTGAGTTTTCACCTTTGACTTTCTCACTCTGGCCACAGGGCACTTTAGACTTACCAGGCTAAATGTCTTCTCTGGTTGCTGTGAAGAGTTCATATTATATACATAGTACTGCAGCAACCTTGGGTCTTCCATGGTGGCTCAGCTGGTAAAGAATCTGCCTGCAATGGGGGAGACCTGGACTTGATCCCTGGGTTGGGCAGATCCCCTGGAGAAGGGAAAGGCTACCCACTCCAGTATTCTGGTCTGGAGAATTACATGGACTGTATAGTCCATGGGGTCACAAAGAGCTGGACACAACTGAGCAACTTTCACTTTCACAGCAACCTTATACTTGTCTGCAAAAGTATTGGACTGTCTGCTGGAAAGTTGATCCAAATGATCCTATATGAATGGGAACTATGGTCCATCAGCTTACAGGCTGAAATAATTGCACATTCTGTTTAGGTCACCAAGATGGCTGACTGGAGATGTTTACTGATTGGTTACTTAACAGATAATCATTTTTTTCAAAGGAAACTAACAATCATAATAGATTAGCTGGCTATAAATTTATATTAAATTTCATAATAACTAGGAAAAACACTTCCAAATGAACATGAATTATAGCTCTGCTTATTATACAATTGTGAAAGCTAATAATTTGTCTTGACATAAATAGCTGCTTCAAGCTATCAGGAGTCATGAATAAGTGAAAATATATATAAATTTCCCAAAATATATTTAAATTCTTTTATTTTGATTATACAAAATTATACATTATTTCCAACCAAAAGTTTGGACTGGTACCTCTAGTTAAGACAGAAATATTCTAAAACTCACTTAACCTTATAAATAGAATGGCAAATACAACTGTCTCGAGTTTGATATGTACTTGCTTATTTGGCATGGTCATTCTTTTATTCATCCACTAATTAAAATATTTAATGAATTCATGCTGTGTTCTAGGCAAGCAGACTCCCTGATTCTTGGACCATTCAGCAAATAGAAAGAAATGATAATGTCATAAATTTATTATGGGGCAAAGTAGTTCAATGTATTGCCCACTGATGATATGTATTGGCCTTGATACAAAATTTGTCATAGCTTGGAGTATGAAACTAACCCTCATTATTTTGATTATTTTCCATTTGATGGCCTTTTCCTCAATTTGTTGTCTTATTTTCCTTGGTTAAACACTTCTTTTGGGGGCCCCTTTCCCCCCCTCCTTCAAGGCATCTTGGATCTTCTGGACTTCAGTGTAGACAGCCTAAGTTAGACCAAGGAAACGAGTTAGAATGAGCAAACCAGACAGAACAAGACAACATCCTCAGAGGTAGTAATAACAATAATGATAAAATAGCTACCATCTTTTCAGTGTTTATTGTGCACCCAGTAAGGTGGTAACTGCCTTAATACATTGTTTTATTTAATTCATACTGTAACCCTCAGAAGTAGGTGGTATTCCCATTTTGCAGATAAGAAAGCCAAGGCTGAAAGAAGCCACCCACGATGACCTGGGTTTCACAGTTGGTTAGTGAAACATGTTTACCTGAGTCTGTGCATCAGGCTGTCTGTCTCAGAGACAGTGACACCCATGGATTAAAGATTTGGATTTTGACTGTTTTCTTTTCTAAAACAAATCTCATGATAAAACCATGTGGTACTGAAGTCATGAAGAAGATGAAATAAATACAATCCAGATCCACAAACATATTTTTGGAATAGTTCCACTGATTGAGGCTCTGTAGAGAAGCATGACCTAGGATGACTTATTCTCTCAGATTGAAACACAAATATGGAGGAATTCATTATTTCAGGATCCACGGAGAAAATCATATTGGACTGAGACTCAAGCAGTGTGGGCTTCAGTGCCCACATCTGTAAAACGGAACTAATGCTGGTTAGAGCAGATGGTCGCCAAGGATCCTGGCATTTCGAGTATTCTAAGACTTCAGGCTGATGTTACTCAGAATTCCCTGTATTCGTGGATTTTCTACTCAAATGCCACGTGGATTGGAAGATAATGCAAGAGAGAGGTACAAATTGAAACATTACACTCACAAGTCATGGAATTCCAGAAGGAATGCTCAAGACTGTTAACCTATTCAGCTCAACACTCAAAGCTGAGCATAAATATTTAAGAAGGAAAAGACTTTCCTCTACCGTGAAGTATATTTAGGAGCGTTTGGAAGACAAATTTCCTCAAAGAACACACTGATACGGAAGTAAAAAATAGAGATGTGGAGACTGGGCTTTCTACTGACTGGAAAGTAGCGTTTCAGATTCCAGAGAAGTGTGTCAAGATTTATTTCTTTCACTGGTTCTTAGATATACTCATCTAAGAATACATCAGCAGCCTGAGTGAGCCTCCAGTTTCAGAATAGCTGCTGACTCAAACTTTGATACTGGGCAGGTCTCTCCAGCCTCACTTTCTTATCTGTAACACGTGGAGTAGGTCTCCCTCACTGCTGAAACATCTGTGAATCGGTTTATATTTTGATGTCACAAAAACAGAGTGACAGTATTGAGATGGTGTTTGGAGTGCCAGGGCTCCCAAGTGACTGAAGTTAAGGCTGAATGAACAATTCAGAGGACCTGAACTCGGGTCACTCCTATGGAGAGGAAGAAGATAGGCCAGTGTGAAATAAAGGTATTTGCAGTGGAGTGAGAACGGTTTGTCCTTGGAGATGAGTTGCATAGGTGATGCTGATTCTGCTGTTATACACAGTGGCATCTAGAAGGGTGGTGGAGAAAGCCAGATACTCCAGTCCAGCATTGCTGTGGAGTCCTGGAGACGTCTTGGGGTTGGTGTGAGCTGCAGGTCTGGAAAGAATGAGAAGGCCCGAGGCTGTGAGGAAGTGTGTACTAGTGCAGTCGTGCCAGGGAGAGGAGGCTTAAGGGAAGGCAAATGTGAGGGATCTTCTAGCTCCAAAGGTGTGGCAGCTGGTGGTAGACCTCTAGTAAATACTGCTGAGTTTGGGGGAAGAAATTCTAAAAATCGGAGCCTTATAGCCTGGTTTCTCTTCAGAGCGTATAAATCTTTCACCTTTTAAAATAGGAGCCCAACCTTAAAGGAACAGAGTGAGGGCAGTTGGCTTGTATGCCGTGGAATTGTGGTAGGTTATAAAAGGCTTGGGCTTCCCAGATGGCCCCAGTGGTAAAGAACTCTCCTACCAAAGCAGGAGACGTAAGAGGCGCAAGTTCAGTTCCTGGGTTGGGAAGATTCCCTGGAGGAGGGTATGGTAACGCACTCCAGTGTTCTTGCCTGGAGAACCCCATGGCCAGAGGAGCCTGGCGGGCTACAGTCCATAGGGTTGCAAAGAGTCGGAAACAACTGAAATGACTTGGCACACATCAAAGGCTTATGGCAGGAAGGAGGCAGGAGCCCATTTATTAGACTGAAGTGGAAGGCAAAGCAGAGGGAGATGCCCAAGTGGCTTACCCCTGAGCTGCTTGTGGAATGGACTAGAATTTTTTGGATGCCATCTATGGTCAGAGCTGGTCAGGGTCAGCCCAGAAACCTGGCCTGGAACCAAGCTGAGCGGTGGGCGTGCAGCTGCCTATCTCTGGGTAGAGAACTGGCCTGGGAGTAGGGAATCTCGCTGTGCAGTTGTTGGGAAATTCACAAAGTGCCTGGAGGACCCTGTGTGTTGGTTAAGGTATCCCAAGACATCTGGGAAGGGTATGCATTTTCTCTCTAGTTCTTAGTTTGTCTCATAAAGTTAAAAAAAAGAGCAGTAATCCTTCATTTTTAATCTCTAGGCCTTTGACTTATGTTTCTGATTATTTACAGTCATAAAATGGTCAGTGTAACCTGACTACCTGACAGCTTCCTCCTTGAATCATAGGCTCCTCCTGTTAATATACTGAAATCTCTGCTTCCCTGGTGGCTCCATGGTAAAGAATCCACCTGACATGCAGAAGACACAGGTTTGATCCCAGGGTCAGGAAGATCCCCTGGAGAAGAAAGTGGCAACACACTCTAGTATTCTTGCCTGAGAAATCCCATGGACAGAGGAGCCTGGCAGGCTACAGTTCATAGGGTCGTAAAGAGTCGGACATGACTTAGCAACTACCAAATGTAAAACAGACCTGCCCTGTGTCAGAGATGGTCCTTGGAATTGTAGATAACATATTTAACACTCCGAGAACCCTCTGAAGTGGCTACGGAGGGGTCCCTTCTTCATGAGGCCTGAATTAGAATTTAAACCCAGCTCTTAGGACAAAGCCCAATTCTTTTCCATGAGGCCATCCTGACTTTAAATTTCCTGTGTCTCAATCTTGTTTTTAACAGCTGATGATGATTTTCAAAATTCTGGCTGCTGTGCCTAAAAATCCATCCACAGAAAGAAATGCTGTCTTCCCTTTGCTCAAACTTTATTTGCTTCATAAAAAAAATAATGTGTTTTTTAACTGCTGGAAATGCAAACGTATCTCACAAGTTGCTTTTTGAGACAACACCATCCTTCTCAAATTTGAAAGCCATGAAACTGTATCTTGATGTCATTAATTTTGCACCTTAAGATGATGTTCGTGGGTGAGCATGGAGGTAGTGAGTGAGCCCTGAGTATTGTTTTCTGACTTCAGTGTTACGTTCTGTGACTCTAAGCAAGATCTACTTGGTAGTTTACTTTATAAAGTAGGTTTGATGGTGCAGTTGGCAGCAAATGGTGTGGAGTGGTGATGGAACGGTGAGTTTTGGAAATAAACTGTGTAGGGGAAGAAGAGGAAAAGAGATACATCTGTGCCCTGTGTCTTCATTGGAGCACGCGCTGCACAGGTGGGAGATGTTTGTGCTCATCCCTGGGTTCACCATGGGTGGCCAGGACTGTCCAAAATATGATTTTATTTATCTTAGAGGAGTTACTGTAATTTTTTGCCCAGAACTATTGGCATTTGGGGTTCACACATCACTGAACTCCTGATCTGTTGGCATTTGAAGAGCAGGACCCACAGTGTTTCTCACTTGAGGTGTGAAGTTATATAGCAAGTGCCCCAAATAGCCCAGTTCATGATCACAGACAACCCCAGTGTTAGGGCTGTGTGTCTCGAAATCTTGTCTGGGCTTGACAGCTTAAAAGCCTTTTGGGGGAGTTCAGCAATGGGAAATGGCTAAGAAAATTATGACAAAACTAACCCATGAAATATCCTGCAGCTAGTGAAAACGTTTATATAGAGTCTGCGGTAACATTGAAAATGCTGACATTGTAATGATTTAAATGGAGCCAAAAAATCCCTGAAATATAACATTTTGAATGCAGAATGATCCCAATTACATTTTAAAAATGTACAGTGAAAAGACGAAAAGGAAAGAGACCAGACTGTTACTAGTAGCTCTTCTTATGGAGTTGAGGATGGGTTCCTCTTCTTTGCTTTTTATATGCCTGTTCTTAATTTTATTAATGTTAGTTATTTGTAATTTTAGTAAGCATATATTCTCTAATTAAGAGGAAAAAAATTTTTTTTTTTTTTTTTTTTTTACAACACAATAGTAATTTCTCATATTGGGGGGAAATTTACCTTTCTGGATCAGGGAAATTTGCTTATTACTTTTCGGTGAGTCTGGTCTCTCAAGTGACTCTTATTTGACTGAGTTAACACGTGACTTTTGTGTATAATAACACCTATTTGACACTAGTACTGGGGTGACCTAGAAGACTTGGCAATTTTAATACTATCAGGTGGATAATCATTTTAAGAGAGGGTTGAATTTTGAATCACAAAATGGTATGGTCTTTCCTGTGTAGGCTGCTTTATTGTCTGTTTAGAAGAGAATGCAGGAATAATTCGTTAAGAAGACTATCAGGTTTTTGTCATCCTAGTGAAATTTGGGCAATCCTGAGAAATTTTGGAGAGACAGAAATAATAACAAAACAGTATTTTGTGTGCTGAGTTGCTTCAGTCGTGTCCAACCCTGTGCGGCCCTGTGGATTGTAGCCCGCCAGGCTTCTCTGGCCGTGGGGTTCTCCAGGCAAGAATACTGGAGTGGGTTGCCATGCCCTCCTCCAGGGAGTCTTGCCGACCCAGGGATCGAACCTGTGTCCCAAGCATCTCCCGCATTGGCAGGCAGGTTCTTTACCACTAGCACCACCTGGAAGACCCCAAAACAATATTAATTGTGATCATTATTGGTTCTTTACACCTTGCCCAGTGTGTTCTCATTATTTCCTCACAACATCTCTGTGGGGTAATTACCCTAATGCAAATATGTGAAAACTGAAGTATGAGGCTCAGAGACTGTCCACTTGTAAATTTGTGATTTGAATCCGTTCTGTTTTGCGAACTTATTATGCTCATAAAGTATTCTGAAGGATTTTAGTAAATTTCATGCAGGAATTTATATTAAACCATGGATGTGAGATGTGAGATGTGAGATGGATGTGAATGATACTTGGACCAGTCAAAACACCTGATGAAAGATAGCACTTTATGGGTTTTAGAGTATTTTCTGTTGGGCAATATCAGAGTGGACGAAATTTGAATTTCAGAAGTTTATTAGATATTAAAAGTAGTACCTAATATTTGAACTCCTCAGATCTGGAAAAAACTTGTATTTCTTCAATTTAACATTGGATTTGTGGAGAAAAAAGTGTTGGACTAGGAGGCAATATAATAGTGACTAGGCCAGGAGTCAGACAAACTTCCATTGTCATTGAAGCTTCACCATTTATGGCATCTCTGACCTTGGGGAGATTATTTAACCTCATCAACTCAGTAATTCTCATCTGTAGAATGGGATGAGTGCATTCATGCTAAAGTCATTTCAATTGTGTCTGGCTCTTTGCGACCCTATGGACTGTAACTAGCCAGGCTTCTCTGTCCTTGGAATTTCCAGGCAAGAATGTTGGAGTGATTTGCCATGCCTTCCTCCAGGGGCTCTTTCTGACCCAGAGATGGAACCTGAGTCTCTCATGTCTCCTGCATTGGCTGGCAGGTTCTTTACCACTTCTGCCACCTGGAAAGACCATAGGATTAATAGTACCCACCTTATAGGATTCTCACAAGGAATAGACGAGGGAAAGTTTATAAAATTCTGGCACAGTGCCCAATGCTTGGCAAACAACTTCACTGATGGAAGTCAATATTTTTGTTCCTGGGAGTTGCAATAATTTTGTTCCTGTTCATGGAACGCGGATCCAGTTCTGATGCTAACATTGACCTGAGCAACTCAACCCATCTGGCTCTGAGGCTCCAGTGGCAGAAACAGCACTATCTTTTTTACCTACAAGGTGAGGATGAAATCAGATTATACATGAAGCAGCTTTTTGAAAAAGTCTGAAGAGTTGTACCAACATACCAGTCAAAGAGGAAGGAACATGTAAGCAGATCAGAAGGGGCAAAGTCGTGGACTTACATTTAGGTTGTAACTGGAACTTCCCAGAGGAGTCCAGTTTGCAGAGAACAAGTTGAGTGAGTAATACTCAATCTCCTGAGGAAAAAAAAAAAAATAAAAAGCTTTAACCTAGAAACCCTGCAGCACTATTCAGAGATTTGCCTGTCTTGTGACCTCTTATCAAGAAAAAGCCAGCCCCAAACTGGACCTTGTGGGAAGTCTTATTGCATATTTTCCCAGGTGCGGGCTGTGCCTTTGGTTCCTAGGGAACTCTCTGTCAGGCCTGGCCCAGGTTTACTGTTTTCCCTTGAGAGTAAGAATGCTCTGAAGGGAAGTCTCCAAGAAGAACAAGAGTCCATTTATTCGGCCTGGCAAGCTGTGGAAGCATCAAGTGTAGATGTGTGTAAGCTTGTCCATACCTCAGAGCACTATATAAAAATTGTCTGTGTGCTAAATTGCCAGCAGCGCTCAGAGAAGTTTTGCTTTGGCAAACTCATATCAAAATTCCTGGCTATTCTTACATCCCTGCCTGTCCACAGGTCCTGTAGCAAACATTTAGCTTTCTCTTTATTTGTCCTAACTCTTCAATGCTTGCTATAGGACAAAGAGAGATTCTATTCCAGTCCCTCTGCACTGATTGAAACGGGTTCATAATTTTTACTGTGTTTCCCACTACAGTGACATGCTGCAACATGGGTGGGAAAAAGACACAGTAATTTCTTTGGAAGCAGAAACTGTTTGTAGTTTGGGGGTTAGAAATGCTTCCAGTGACTTTCTCAGGCCACCACCCACCCTAGATTCCAGCAGGAATCACATTGTCTTCACAGAACAGTGCCAGCTCCAACGTTAATCAAGTTTAATCTGTCAGCCAAGACCGCTTTCCTACCGTGGGCATTTGGAGGCACTGCCTATTAAAATATCAAAGTCTTTGGCACTTCCTCGAAAGCAAATCTGAAGGCTTGAGTGGGACTACCATCTTTTAATTATTATTGTTGTTATTGTTATGTTCAGGAGCAATTGATATGGGAATGAGGAGAAGACTGGCTGGAACTTAACATGCCCCCTTGGCCACCCCTCCCTAAACGATGATTTAAAAACAGGCAGTGAGCCAGAGAATTTTCAAGGCTAACTTTCTCACGTGGATGAGAAAAATTATTGCAATGCCCTTTAGCTAAGTACACTCGCTTCAGCCTTTATGGATAGCAGTGGTCACGTGGTCACCTCTTCAGGAGGAAGAGAGCTTGAAACAATCACACAGCCCAGCCTCCAGAGATTGGGGGTGGAGGGTAGCTGATAGTAGGGCACAGGCAGTACTTGTAAGATTTTATTTTATTTTTTCTGAAAAGGCGAAGACTTTTTGAGGAAGTTATCTTCTTGCCAGAAAACTAAAGTAGCCTAACTTCCTTTTCATCTTATTCATCACTGCTCTAGCAAAAAGATACTGGCATGCCTGAGTCTTAGCAGACCGGCAGGGCACTACAGTAGGCAGTTTTGTGGAATGCATTTCAGAGAACAGCCCTCTACAGTTTAGCATTCGAATGGATATATGGAGCATGAAGAGGCACAGACAGACTTATGCAATCAAGGTGGATGATGACTTTCTAGCAAACATTTTGCAAATGTTGATAGGGACTTGAGAATTGGATGAAGTTTATTCCCCTATCCAGAGTTCCTAGGCAAGTCACTGGTTTGAAGTAGAACAGGGTAGTTTTACATGTGAGAATGTAAGCTCACTGTTAAAGTACATTGTAGGAAGTTTGCTGCTGCCGCCAAGTCACTTCAGTCATGTCTGACCCTGTGCGACCCCATAGACAGCAGCCCACCAGGCTCCTCTGTCCCTGGGATTCTCCAGGCAAGAATACTGGAGTGGGTTGCCATTTCCTTCTCCAGTGCATGCGAGTGAAAAGTGAAAGTGAAGTCGCTTAGTCGTGTCCAACTCTTCGCAACCCCATGAACTGTATGTAGCCTACCAGGCTCCTCCGTCCATGGGATTCTCCAGGCAAGAATACTGGAGTGGGTTGCTATTTCCTTCTCCATGTAGGAAGTTTGGTCTCTATAAAATGTGATCTGTACTTTGGGCTCGGTCATTCATGGCTAGTACCATTTGTTGTTTTTATAAAGTTTAAAATAATATAACCACTTGTTCCTGTTGGGTACCTGGGCTGGGTGAGTGTCATAACTGTAGTCATGATGATTTGTTGTCTGCATTTTGTGAATCTGAATAATGCGTTCTGACCTGACTTAGCAGTCTTATACCACTGTGAAGTAGAGAGGTACAAGCTTTAACATTTTAGGAAAATTCAGGTCACCTTATAAACACAATGTCCACTGGGGAATAACCTTCCTGTAAATTTGGCCCTCTGACTTACTTCCTCACCTTCTTACCTCTCTCTTTTTTTAATAGTGTTCCTTTTATGTTGAATGACATTACCCTAGCTCTCTGCTTGGTGAGCTCCTGCCCCTTCAAGACCCAAATAAAATATATCCACTTTGTGAAGACCTCCCCATCCCCAAATGGAATTAATTCCTTCCATCAATCTTTTTCTTGGAAGAATCACAGTAATGATTGCTAGCACTTAATGAGCACTTAATATGCACCATTTGCTTAGTCACTCAGTCGTGTCTGACTCTATGAGACCCTGCAGGCTGTAGCCCGCCAGGCTCCTCTGGCCATGGGATTCTCCAGGCAAGAATACTGGAGTGGGTTGCCATGCCCTCCTCCAGGCAGTCTTCCCGACCCAGGGCTCAAACCTGTGTCTCTTATGCCTCTTGCATTGGCAGGCGGGTTCTTTACCACTAGTGCCACCTGGGAAGCCCCGTCCCTTTATAAGCAACAGTTACTTAATCTTTGTATCAACTTTATGAGGCAATTACTCTTATCATCCCCAGTTTACAGATGAGGTAGCTTAGGCTTCTAGAAATTTAGTGATTCGTTCATGGTCTGAAAGCTGGGCAGAGACAGAGCCGTGGCCTAAACTCAGACCCTGGTGATGCTCTAAGTGACATAAATGACCCCTGCAGCGAGCCCTTAATCACTTTATTCTCCCTCCTTTCTGACCTGCATAGATACGTGTGATTTATGGTGACTTTGATCGTTTGGTACGCATACCCTCCCAGGCAAAACTGTGAAGTTCAAGATGGTAAAAATGACAACTCTTATAAAAGAATAATTCTTAAAAATTCTGACTCATAGATATAAAATGAACACTTGTTAAAGATTTTATATAACTCATTAACAAGAGAACAACAAAAAAAAAACTGTTATGACAGGTTCTTAGGAGGACCACGAATTTATGTAGAATAAGAGAATGTTGAAGTGAGTTCACAAATGGGTGCAAAACTGGAGGGGGAGTCAATTGAATCTACTGGACAGGAGTTATTTGCATTTATAGATCTTATTTGCATTGCTTTCACTTATCTACAAGTTACAAAGTTGTATAATAGCCCACAGCCTAAGGCCTGTATCCCCACAGGATCAGATAATGCCTGGAGGCGTTATCATTCCATTAAAAGGATGCTCATTCCAGTCTTAAATTTTTCCCTAAGAAGCAGTACATATAGTAAAGGGCAGAAACTCGTGGTTTAGACCGGCTCCGAGTCCAAAGTCCCAAGCTTACTATGTGACCTTAAGTAAAATTTGGAAAGAATACAAGAAGGTTCACATGCGTGGCAGATGTGTGTACACATGTACACCCATCCTGTACAGAAAGATCTTGAGGGAATTAAGTGTAATAATACAGGAAAGATCCTGGCACATAGTAGATACTAAATTTCTACTATAAATTTCAGGTATTATTTCTGGTAATAAAGTGTCTAACACATGGTTGTTTCTTAATAAATGTTGAGTAACAAAATCAAGAGTGGACAGACTTTCCTCCGGAGGTCCAGATAGTAAATATTTTAAGCTTTACAGGCCATATGGTGTTTGTCACAACTATGAAACTCTGCTGTTGTAGCTCAAAAGCAACCTTAACAATATTTAAACAAACAATGCAATTGTGTTCCAGTAAAACTTTCTAAAACCATCCACTGGGTTAGATTTTGTCTTTGGGCTATAGCTTACTGACCCTGGACCAAATGATTAAAATGGCTAATTCAGAAACTTGGGGTAGAGGACTAATTGCTAGTCACATCTATTGATAGACTTGCCAGCGTCATTCAACAGGGAAACCTGGAGAAGTTTGTTGTTATTGTTGTTGTGGTTGTGGTTGTTCAGTGCTCAGTTGTGTCCGACTCTTTGCGACTTCCTGGACCGCAGCACACCAGGCTCCTCTGTCTTCCACTGTCTCCTGGAATTTGCTCAAACTCATGTTCATTGTGTCTATGATGCTATCTAACCATCTCATCCTCTGCCACCCCCTTCTCCTTTTGCCTTTAGTCTTTTCTAGCATCAGGGTCTTTTCAGTGAGTTGTCTCTTCACATCAGCTGGCCAAAGTATTGGAGCTTGAGCTTCAGTATCAGCCCTTCCAATGAATATTCATAGTTGATTTCCTTGAGGATTAACTGGTTGAATCTCCTTGCTGTCCAAGGGACTCTGAAGAGTCTTCTCCAGCACCACAGTTCGAAGGCATCAATTCTTTGATGCTCAGCCTTTTTTATTGTCCAGCTCTCACATCCCTACATAACTACTGGAAAAACCATAGCTTTGACTATACAAACCTTTGTCGACAAAGGGGTATCTCTGCTTTTTAACTCGCTATCAAGGTTTGTCATAGCTTTCCATTCAAGGAGCAAATGTGTTTTAATTTCATGGCTGCAGTCACCGTCCACAGTGACTTTGGAGCCCCCCCAAAATAAAGTCTGTCATTGCTTTCACTTTTCCCCCTTCTATTTGCCATGAAGTGATGGGACCAGATGCTATGATCTTAGTTTTTGTAATATTGAGTTTAGCCAGTGTTAATCAGAAGTTGACATGGGAGAGGATATTTCCCTCTGTCATTATTCCTGATAAACAGACTATTGGATATGCAGTCAGATCTAGATTTGAATGTTTTCTCAACCACGTACTAGCTGCATGATCGTGGGCAAGTTGTCCACCGGGTGGTCTGTACCTTGGATATACCAACCCTGAGATAACCTTGAGGAAATGAAACTATGAAATACTCTACCAAGGTAGTAAGTACTCACTTCCAGAAAGGGAAGTAGTCATCTATGAGTTCTGCCATAGTTCTGTAGGAACTATGTATTGGTTTGGCCAAAAAATTCATTTGGGTTTTTTGGTAAGATGGTACAGAAAAACCTGAATGAACTTTGGGGCCAACTCAATAATTTTTACAGTAGAAGTGGACTAGCTATTTCAGCAAAAGATAAAGATGTAGGGTAAAATGGTTTTCTTACTGTCATGAAACAGTCTCCAGAGTGAGATATACTAAGTTTGAAAATTATTGTATAGGGTTCGTTTTGAAAGGTCTTTAAATGTTGACATTATGTTAAGTTGGAGAAGGAAATGGTAGCCCTCTCCAGTATTCTTGCCAGGATAATCCCATAGACCGAGGAGCCTGATGGGCTAAAGTTCATGGAGTTGCAAAAGAGTCAGGGATGACTCAGAGAAGGTGATGGCACCCCACTCCAGTACTCTTGCCTGGAAAATCCCATGGACAGAAGAGCCTGGTGGGCTGCAGTCCATGAGGTCTCGAAGAGTTGGACACGACTGAGTGACTTCACTTTCACTTTTCACTTTCACGCATTGGAGAAGGAAATGACAACCCACTCCAGTGTTCTTGCCTGGAGAATCCCAGGGACGGGGGAGCCTGGTGGGCTGCCGTCTGTGGGGTCTCACAGAGTCAGACACGACTGAAGTGACTTAGCAGCAGCAGCAGGCATGACTTGGCAAATTCTGATTTTAATTTAAGTAATCATATTATGTGGTCTTAGGAATAAGCATTTGTCTCGTAATGGACATACATGATGTTGGGTCTTTCTGCCTTAGGGATAACTGATTTTTTGAAAGTAAGTCAATAAACTCAGCTCGAAGTTGGAAAAAACATTTTGTTGTTGTTCAGTCACTAAGTCTCAGACTCCTTGTGACACCATGGACTGCAGCGTGCCAGGCTTCCATGTCCTTCACTGTCTCCTGGCATTTGCTCAGACTCATGTGCATTGAGTTGCTGATGTCATCCAACCATCTCATTCTCTGTTGCTCCCTTATTATGGACCGTTAAAATTCAACTTTTGGCCACACACTTTAAAAAAGGCCCTTTAGCCATGCAAATATGAAGTTACCTACACAAACCAGTCAATCCTAAAGGAAATCAGTCCTGAATATTCATTGGAAGGACTGATGCTGAAGCTGAAGCTCCAATACTTTGGCCACCTGATGCAAAGAAGTGACTCACTGGAAAAGACCCTGATGCTGGGAAAGATTGAAGGCAGGAGGATAAGGGGATGACAGAGGATGAGATGGTTGGATGGCATCACTGACTTGATGGACATGAGTTTGAGCAAGCTCTGGGAATTGGTGATGGACAGGGAAGCCTGATGTGCTGCAGTCCATGGGATCACAAAGAGTTGGACACAACTGAGCGACCGAACTGAACTGAACACTTCTGATAAGCACAATTAACTAAACAACAAATTCTGTTAACAGCTTCTTGTGAGACATTGAGCCTTAGAAAACTTGACTTTGATGAGTTGAAAAGTGGAGAAGAAGGATTCAGTTTCCTTTGGCAGAGTTTTAATACCAAAAAAAAATCCTTTTTATCCATTAGACCCAATGCTCTTCATGAATATCTCCCCCAACATTTAAAAAAGTAAATGGTTGTCTTTTTTATGTCTCTTAACATTCTTTCTCCTGGACTGAGCCAGATGAAGACATGTTTTTCAGGTGTACCCAGTGTTTGGAAATCACCCACAGTTTATTTTTGAAGTTGGTCATTGTAATTATTGATTAAAAAAACTGTTTGCCCCATTTTAGGACAGAATCTGCCCTAACATCTGGATGTGCTGTGTAAGTGTTAATTGCTCAATCGTGTCAGACTCTTTGCTACCCCATGGACTGTAACCCATCAGGCTCCTCTGTCCATGGAATTTTCCAGGCAAGATGCTGGAGTGGGTCGCCATTCCCTGCTCTAGTGGATCTTTTCGAATCCGGCTCTCCTGCAATGCAGGCAGATTTTTTACCATCTGAGCCACCAGGAAAGCTGTGTAAGAGGAGGCTGTAAAACTGTCCGACGACAGAGCAGACTCTGGATGGTCATCTTGGGTCAGAGCCACCTACTGGCCTTGTGCCTTTGCTTAATCTGAGTCTCAGGTTCCTCATTTGTAAAATGGGAGAAATATGGGGCCTACCTGCTGTAGGGATTAAATGAAAGCTGTTCAGATGAAGGGCATCACATAGCACCTGGCTTCAAAATGAAAACGGTTGCTGTCGCTCCCCATCATGACCATCGTTATTTTCAGCCGAAAAATTCTATGTCGGGATCCAGATTTCATCCAGATGTTTTAGTCAGCTTGAGTTGCTATCACAAGTACTACAGACTGAGTGGCTTAAACAGCAAATATTTATTTCCTACGATTACAGAGCCTGGGAAATCCATGATCAAGGTGCCAGCCGATTTGGTTCCTGGTGAGACCCCTCTTGCTGGCTTGTCGACGGCTGCCTTCTTGCTCTGTCAAGGTCATCTTTCTTGTGTCCCTTTTTATAAGGCCACTCACTCCGTTCATAAGGGTTCCTGCCTCTTGACCTAATTACCTCCCAGAGACTCCACCTTCAAATACAATCATATTAGGGCTTCAACATATGAATTTTGGGGGAGGATGCAGACACTCGGTCTGTAGCATCAGATCAGTGATAAAAATGGGGACCGGGTGGAGCTACAGGCACGGTAATCATGTAGGATGTTGTGGTTCATTTTTGACTGCTTCTCCGATTATCATTTACGGTTTCTGTTTTTAATACCGTCAGGTTCCTACTGCCTTTCCTTCTTATCCTCTACTTGCTGGGTTTACTGGGTGTGGCTTTATCAAACATACGCCTAGAGTTTTTTTGCAGGTAATTTTGAGTCAGCCTCCTTTTCTTTAGTGCCCCCAGCACCATCCCATCCCTCACATCCTGCAGTGGCCATGTCAGTTTTCCTTAAAGCCAGCTTCCTTTGTGGCCCCTGGCACCTTCCAGTGAGTGTGGTGGAGGGGGCGGGTTTCCACAGCCTCCAGGACTGGTTCAGGCCCTACAGTCTGGCTCTCTTGGGTGTGGTCCCCAGTCCCACCAGCCTTTCGAACCTTCTGCTGCTCCCTGATACAGTCACTCTGCTCTGGCATTGCCTCTTCACTCACAAGTCCCTAAATAACAGATGTGCTTCCTTGCAGTGCGCACTGTTGCCTGGATAGTTCCTCTTTTCTGCCTGACTTTCCAAGTCCTGTTCTTGTTTAAATCCCAATTCAGGTTCCAGCTTCAGGCCACTCTCATGCCTCTTCTTCCTGAGCCTGAGATCCTCTGTCTCCGGCATTTGAAATTGAATTGACACGTCCCTTTGTGTCCTGTGTCCATTGTAATGTTCCCTGTCCTTCCTAGCCCACAAGCAGTACCAGGCGTTTTCTCCTTTATCCCACAGTACCCCTCACATCCTTGATTCTTTGCGACAACAGCCACCACGCAGGTCCTTGATTCTAGCTGTTCACGAGTTGTTTCATAAATCACTTGTTTACGTACCACAGAAACCCTCTGGGGTGTGGCTTTACCTGTCTCCCCAGCACCGAGCGCAATGTGGTCCGTAGAAGGTGCTTAGTGAATGTCTGGGAAAGAGCTCAGTGACAGAACAGAAATCATACATTTGTTGAATGCAGACATACCTAGATTTATTGTGCTGCATTTTGTTGTGCTTTACAGATGCTGCATTTTTTTGTTCGTTTGTTTGTTTTTTACAAATGGATGGTTTGTGGCAATCCCTCTGTTGAACAAATCTTTTGGTACTATTTTTCCAGCAGCATTTGGTGACTTTGTGTCTCTGTGCCACGTTTTGGTAATTCTTACAGTATTTCAACATTTTTCATTATTATTATACTTACCATGGTGATTTGTGATCAGTGGTCTTTGATGTAACTGTTGTCATTGTTATGGGGCGTTGGATGCCACAAACCATGCCTTGTATAAGGCAATGAACTTAATGGGTGTTTTGTGTATTTCTCACTGCTCCACTGACCAGCTGTTCCCTGCTCTCTCTCCTCCTCTTTCCCTATTCCCTAAGATGCACAAAAAATATTGAAATTAGGATAATTGATAAAGTTACAGTAGCCTCTAAGTGTCCAAGTAAAAGGAAGAGTTGCACAGCTTTCACTTGAAATCAAAGAAAAGTAGGAATGATGAAGCTTAGTGAGGAAGGCATGCCAAAAGCCAAGATAGACTGAAAGCTGGGTCTCTTGCACCGAATACTTAGCCAAGTTATGAATGGAAAGGAAAAGTTCTTGAGGAAAATTGAAAGTGCTACTCCACTGAACACATGAGTGATAAGATAGTGAGACAGCCTTATTGCTGATACAGAGAGAGTTTGAGTGGTCTGGAGAGAAGATCCAACCAGTCACAACATTTCCTTAAGCCAAAGCCTGATCCAGAACAAAAGCCTAACTCTCTTCAATTCTGTCAAGCCTGAGAGAGCTGAGAGCTGAGAAAGCTGCAGAAGAAATGTTTGATGCTAACAGAGCTGGTTCGTGAGGCTTAAGTAAAGAAGCTGTCTCCAAAACATAAAAATGCAAGGTGAAGCAGCAAGTGTTTATGTAGAAGCTGCTTTAAGTTGTCCAGAAGATCTAGCCAAGATAATTAATGAAGATGGCAACACTAAACCAGGGGTCCCCAGCTGCCAGGATCTAATGCCTGATGATGTAAGGTGGAGCTGATATAATAATAATGGAAATAAAGCGCATGATAAATGTAATGCACTTGAATCACCCTGAAACCATCCCCCTACTGGTCCATGGAAAAATCATCTTCCAGGAAACTTGTCCCTGGTGTCAGAAAGGTCAAAGAGGGGACCATTGTATTAAATAGCTATTTTTCAGTGCAGACGAAACAGCCATATGTTGGAAGAAGGTGCTATCTTGGACTTATATAGCTAGAGAGGAGAAGTCAGTGCCTGGCTTCAAAGCTTCACAGGACAGGCTGACTATCTTGTTAGGGGCTAATCCAGTTGGTGGCTTTAAGTTGAAGCCCGTGCTCCTTTAGCATTCCAAAAAGCCTAGGACTCCCAAGGATTATACTTAATCAACTCTGCCTGTACTCTATAAATGGCACAGTGAAGCTGGGATGACAACAAATCTGTTTACACCGTGGTCTACTGAATATTTTAAGCCAACTATTGAGACCTACTGTTCAGGAAAAAAAGAAACATTCTTTTCAGAATATGACTGCTCACAGACAGTGCATGTAATCAACTAAGAGCTCTGATGGAGATGCTCAACACGGTGGTGTTGGGGGCTTCCCAGGTGGCTCAGTGATAAAGAATCCACCTGCCAATGCAGGAGACGCAGGTTTGACCCCTGGGTAGGGAAGATCCCCTGGAGAAGGGAATGGCAACCCATTCCAGTATTCTTGCCTGGAAAATCCCATGGACGAGGAGCCTGGTGGACTACAGTCCATGGGGTCACAAAGCATTGGACACGACTGAGCATGCATGCATGCCACACCAACACAACGTCCATTCTGTAGTTGTTGGAACAAGGAGTCATTTTGACTTTCAGGTTTATAATTTAAGAAATGTATTTCGTATGTCTGTAGCTGCTATAGATAATGATTCCTCTCGTGCATCTGGGCAAAGTAAATTGAAAACCTTCTGTTTCCAAACAGTGAAGGATTCACTGTTCTAGATGCCATTAAGAATACTGGTGGTTCGTGAGAAGAGGTCAGAATATCAGCAGTAACAAGAGTTTGGAAGAAGTTGATTCCAGCCTTCCTGGATGACTTTGAGAGGTTTAAGACTGAAGTGGGGGAAGTGACTGCAAATGAGGAAGTACCAAGAGAACTAGAATTAGAGGTGGTTCCTGAAGATGTGGCTGAATTGTTGTAATCCCAAGATAAAACAGATGAAGAGATACTTCTTATGGACGAGCAACGAAAGTGAGATGGAATCTGCTCCTGGTGAAGATGCTGTGAAGACTGTTGAAATGACAGCAAAGGATTCAGAGCAGCAGGTAAACTTAGCTGATTCAAGAAGCAACGGGGTTTGAGAGGACGGGTACCAGTTTTGAATGAAGTTCTTTGGATGAAATGCTATCCAATGGCACTGCTTAATACAGAGAAATTATTTGTGAAAGGAAGAATTAATTGCTGTAGCAGACTGTTGTTATCTTATTTTAAACAGTTACCACAGCCACCCCAACCTTCAGCAACTACCACCCTGATCAGTCAACCACCACCGACAGCAAGGCAAGACCCTCCACCAGCAAAACGTTTGCAACTCACTGACGGCTCAGATGATAGTTATTTTTTAGCGATAATTTTTTAAAGCGTGCACCTTGGTTTTTTTTAAAGATACAGTGCTATTGCACACTGAATAGACTACAGTATAGTATAAATATGACTTGTATATGCACTGGGAAACCAAAAAATTCTTGTGATAGTCACTTTATTGTGGTGGTCTGGAATTGAACTCACAATATCTCTGAGGTATGCCAGTAAGGAACTGACAGACCAACTCCAGAATCCTTGTAGGTTGCTTCCTTGTCTTCCTAGAGCTTACTGTGACTCCTGGCATGCAGGTAGGTGTTTAAGAAATCGCTGCTGACTGTGTGGAGTGACAGGCACTCAGTTCAGTGTCATATGCGTTCTTTTTTCAAAGGCAAGGCCAGTACCCAGAAGTGTAAGCTAACAAACCTGGTTGTTAAAAGAGCAGGAAACATTTAACCCTGGACAACACATCTCCAGTGGGATATTTATGACCCAACTGTTTGCCATTTGAGAGGCTTCAGTGGCTACCACAGTAGCTAGCCTGATGGGCACCAAAACACCCCAGTGGAATCAGCAGAAGGACCAGAAATTCCTATCACATGCAGTGCTCAAAGAATTAAATTATTACCACTTAGTATTCATTGGATGTCAGCACTGTACTTCGTACTAGGAAAAAAATAGATGAAACACGAGACACACTCTGTGCAGTGGGCTTTTGTTAGCTATAATTAGTTGGTGGTAGAACAGTGTTGATACAGCAGTTCAGCAGTTAAAGGAAAGCAGTGCCCTTGGTACAAATGTGAGGATATTTAAACATTTGGCTCTGTTATGCTTTCTCACCATATTTCAGCACCATTACTGTTCTGGGACATGAAGGCTAAACTGGGAGAGTTTCATCAGCTCAGAGTTTTAGAAAATGGAGAACAGCCCATTTTTGAAGCAACTAGTTAAATCCCACATCGTTTAATTTTTGTTTAATTGTGGTAACTGGGATTCTGGTTTCTTTGCTCTTTTTTACACTAGAAAGACCTGGGAGCTCCATCTATGGTCCTAAGTTGCAATTTCACTTCTCTTTGTATGTGAAGTCTGGCTAATTCTGATTCTGTTTGGAAGGATCTGGACTGCATTTACTTTTGCATTGTCTGGAAAGCAGAAAATACAATTGCAAAGAGAAAGAGCGTGTTTTTAGCTGCTTACGAGACTGACTTGTTTCTAAGGTCTTGCACAGATTTCTGGCGGTGGCGGAACCAGGCAGGTAATCATTTGAGCATCATTTGGTCCTGCCTCTTTTTTCACACTTGAAGAACAGGTTACAAGAAGGGCAGTGACTTGCCCAGGATCACATAACTAATTGATGACCACTGTGGTGGGGGTGCAGGAAGGCCCTGGACTCCACAGCCAGAGCTCTTTTTAATGAGGCTTGTCTGTCAGCTAAAGTGGCCCCTCTAATGCCACCTGTATTTAGAAACATTCACAATCAGTTTGCACGTGTGACTTGACGTCTCCGAGAACGAGAAGCACTCTTTATCTTTGTTGTTGTTGTTGTTCAGTCGCCCATTCGTGTTCGACTCTTTGCAGCCCCATGGACTGCAGCACGTCAGACCTCTCCCCTCACCATGTCCCAAAGTTTACCCAAGTTCATGTCCATTGCATTGGTGATGCCATCCAGCCATCTCATGCTCTGACGCCCTCTTCTCCTTCTGCCCTCAGTCTTTCCCAGCATCAGGGACTTTATCTTAACCAATACTCAAAAAATTAAATTCTAGATTGCTTATTTTCCTAATGAACTCTAATGTGCATTTTCTTGAGGTTTTAAGAGACTCCAGTCAACTGAATAACAGTCATAAAAATAGAGACATCAGTTCACTAAGACTTGGGTATTTTTGACAGTGAACTCCAATAATTTTGGGCAGAGTCTCTAGATAGTAATGATTACAAGAGTTTAGGTGGTTTGCTTTGATTTTATTATTTTTAACATCTTTTATTCTCCAAGTCCAAGCATATTTTTAGTTTCCAAAGTTAGGTAAAAAGAGAAGTGAATCAGAAGTTAGAAAACTTTAGTTCTAGCTCTTTAGACTGGACAAATCTTAAAAATTTTCATACCTATGTGTTTTTTTTAATGTTAGTTGAAAAGTACAATCAGCATATCCACTTCATGCCTACATAGATGAAACTGTTTAGGGCAAAACTAAACAAAATTGTGTAAAAACTGTAAGATGCTTAACAAAAATTAAGTAATAGCATACAAAAAAGGCAAAAACCATGAAGCCGATATTCAGAGAAGAGAAACACAGGATTATATCATCTCTGAAGCCCTTCCAGTTGAAAAATTCTGTTACCATACTAACTTAAGCCTGGTATTTATTTATTCATTGTTTTGCTAGAGGGTTTTGCATATCTTTATCAAACAGTCGATTGGAGAGGGGACTGAATTCTTTATCTAGGGTGGATGGTGTAACATCACAAACGTAATTTTAACTCTCATGTCAGCTGAATTGTCAGGGTAAAAATGAAAGCTTTAATATCACATTTGAAAACTTGTTAAAGTCACTGGGATGCATAAGCACAGCATCATGGTTTTCAAGTGGAATGGGAGATGATAAATACATTGGAATACTGTCAAAATGCTTTGTAAGAGTTTTACTCTAGTTTGACAGTGAATTATAGTCTAAATGTATACATAAGGCTTTTACTTCTCATTTGGCCTAAAGAAGAAATTCATGTCATAACAAACCACATGATTACAGCTCTTCTGAAGATCTGTCAATAGGGCTTGCAACAGTGTATACATTTGCTGTTGAAAAAATAACAGATATGACCAATAGAGCTTTCCAGAGTGGAAGCAATAATATTATCATATTAGTGTTTTATGGTAAAAAAAAAAAAACTCTAATGGAATGAATGAGAATGGTTTATTTGAGTAGGCAATGGAGTATATAATAAACATTTGACGATCAAGATTCAAGAACAAGATTTGAGGCTTGGCACAAAACCTGGAGACTTAATTGGAAAACTCTTCAACATGATAGCTCAGGCTTCCCCTAGGAAAATCCTCCAGGTTGTCCAGCTTTGGTGGTTCTCCAGCGCCTGTGCTAGCATTTGTCTTGGATAAACAGCTCATGGGCCCATGGATCCATATGTGCTTGTGTTTAGTCGCTAAGTTATGTCCAGTTTTTTGTGACTGCGTGGATTGTAGCCTGCCAGGCTCCTCTGTCCGTGGGATTCCCCAGGCAAGAATACTGAGGTGGATAGCCTTTCCCTTCTCTTTGGGGTCTTTCCAACCCAGGGATCGAACCTGGATTGCGTTAAAGGCGGTTTCTGAGCCATCAGGGAAGCCCCCCATGAATCCATATGGCTCATGAGTTCTGACACTACGGATAGAGGAGTTCTGACCAATTGGATTGTATCCAGGAGATCACCAGGATGCCGAGGGTACTTGACATTCTATCACAAAAGAAAAACTTGAGGACAGGTTGGCCACTCAAGTAGGTTAGAGACGATTTCAGGGGATTATACTACATGTCCTCAAATATTTGAAGGACTGTCCAATGGAAAAGGGACTGAATTCTTCTTCTCTGCTGTTTGAGTGCAGAACTAGGATTAACAAAGAAGTGACAGGAAGGAAATGCATAGTTTTAATTTTTTTAAAGTATTTTTATTTTCGTCTGCATCGGGTCTTAGTTACAGCATGCAGGATCTTTGTTGTGGCATGTGGGCTCACGGGCTTCTCTCTAGTTGCAGCACTAGAGAGTGGCTCGGGGATTCTGGCATGTGGGCTTCGTTGTCCTGTGGCATGTGGGACCTTATCCTCCTGATCAGGGATAGAACCCTGGTGTGTCCCTTGCCTTGGAAGATGGAGTCTTAACCACTGGATCACCAGGGAAATCCCAAGAAATGAATGTCTTTATTGACTGTGGATTATGTGCCCAGTGCTTTGCTGGCTGTTGTGTGTGTAATCAGCTTTCATTGAGCAGGTTGTGTGCTAGCTGTTACTATCTCCTTGTAATGGAAGGAGACGTGGAGGTCAGAAAAACTTAACTACTGCTACTAATAGTAGTAAAAATATTACTACTGAGTTAAAACAAAACCTAACATTGATAGTCTTCTGTGTATCAGGCACTGTTCTAAGTGCTTTGAGTACATTATTCTTTGTTATCCTCATGGCAACCGTATGAGTTAGGAACTATTTTTATATTCATTTTATTGGTAAGGAAACCAAGACACAGGAATCAAGCACGTTGCTCGGTGTCACACTGTTAATAAAAGGGAAGTGAGATTCATAGCCAGATAGTCTGGCTTTATAGCCAAACATGACCCTCCCCCCACACCCCACGTTACATCATTCAGTATCTTTAATTTCAGAGCATGTGCTGCGTGTCAGATCCAGTACTGACAGTTTATTTCCTTATAGTGATAGAGTAGATTAGGCAGTGAAAAAGCTGGCTTAAAACTCAACATTCAAAAAATGAAGATCATGGAATCTGATCCCATCACTTCAAGGCAAATAGATGGAGAAACAGTGGAAACAGTGACAGACTTTATTTTCTTGGGCTCCAGAATCACTGCAGATGGTGACTGCAGCCATGAAATTAAAAGACGCTTGCTCTTTGGAAGAAAAGCTATGACTAGCCTAGACAGCATATTAAAAACCAGAGACATTGCCAGCAAAGGTCCATGTAATTAAAGTCATGGTTTTTCCAGTAGTCATGTGTGGATGTGAGAACTGGACCATAAAGAAGGCTGAGTGCTGAAGAATTGATGCCTTGGAACTGTTGGTGTTGGAAAAGACTTTTGAGAGTCCCTTGGATAGCAAGGAGATCAAACTAGTCAATCCTAAAGGAAATCAACCCTGAATGTTCACTAGAAAGATTGATGCTGAAGCATCCAATCCTTTGGCCACCTGATGTGAAGAGCCGACATTGGAAAAGACCCTAATGCTGGGAAAGATAGAAGGCAAGAGGAGAAGGGGATGACAGAGGAGGAGATGGTTGGATGGCATCACTGACTCAATGGACATGAGTTTGAGCAAACTCTGGGAGATGGTGATGGATAGGGAAGTCTGGCGTGATGCTGTCCATGGGGTTGCAAAGAGTCGGACATGACTGAGTGACTAAACAAAAACAGCAGAGATTAGGCAGTGTTATTCCCATTTTACAGATGAGAAAATCAAGATGAAAAGAATGAAATATCTTGCCCAAAATGAATAACTCGGCCAAACTGTTACTCAGTTTTCAGGCTCCTGGCCAAGTCACTTTGGACCATGCTCAGCTTTCTTAGAGTTTCTGGATCGGAAACTTTCTAGCAAGTAGAGCAAGTAACCAGAATTGGCTGCCCTGGTGGAGAGGAGGGGATGCAGGGGCGGGGCTTGCCTTCTCCGGAAAACTTGGAGAGAAAATTTGTGTCAGCTAGCCAGGAAAGGGATAGAGGAGGTTCAAGCTTCATATAAAGCACTGAACCCGATGCCCCCTAAGGTTTTGTCCTGCTCTGGGATTTTATGATGCAGTGTTTTCCTCTCATCTTCCCATGTCATCTTGTTTTCCCCTGGGTGTACTCAGATGTACGTGCAAATCTCACTCTGCTATTTGAATCTGGCTCTGGGGGTTAGATTGCCTTGGTAAGAGACTCACTTGCTAGGATATTTGACATGATGCCTTAGGGGAAATGTTAGGTCATGTGAGAAGTCAGCAGCATAAACAGTAAGCAGTAAGGTTGTTAACTAAGAGGAAACAGGCAGCAGGAGGGTCTTCCCACAACGTGAAAAGGTAGATAGATCTTCTGATAGCCATCACGGTCTCCCTTAAACATGCTTTTACGGGAAAATGTTTGGCTGTCTTTCCTTTTCAAAGTGTTTACCAAATGCTCACTTTGGAAATGGTCATTTCCCTAGGGGTGTCTCAACTTTAATTATATCTGCTGCAACTTGCCTCCTCTACTAGGGGTCTTATTTTCAACTCTGAATGTCTTCGAGTGGAAATGCCTTCTTTCCTGTGACCCCTACATGATACTTGTCCTGTTATCCTGCAGTGTGGCTCTGACAGGCTATGCTGTCTTATTTTCTTGTACTTCGATGGACAGCAAAGGACATCGGTGCCTCTGGGTCAGGGGATGTATGTAAATTATGTCTTTGTATGTTTATGACCCACCCCCACCCCCGGCTTTGGGCTTCCACAGTCCTCGATGTCTTTCCCACTGGCTACTAATTGTTTCTCTCGGATGACATCAAGTTGGTAGTGGTGACGGATACACCTTCTCAGTCATCCTGTGTCCCGCTGATTCATCATTTTATTTCAGCTCAAAGCTGAGAGGACTCATTTTTCTCTCTTCTTCCTATCTCTTCTACTTTTTTTATTTCTTGGCCTTTATTTCACCATTAATTCTGTTGGACCTTGGAGTGTTTCTCTGGAGGAGGAGGGAAGGTGGGGAAGGACTTGAAACCACTCAGAAATTGACTGATGTTTTAATAGTCATAGAAAATGATGGTCCAGCACAGAGCTAAGAAACACAACGTGTACTGAGTGGTGATTCACTTCTCTGAACTGAGTAGGTTCATAGCACAGGGGCCTGTTCACAGGGAGGGATTTATATCTGTGCTCCTTTCTGTTTTATAAATCGAAAATGATGACTCTGATGTCACTCTGATAAATTCGTGTAGACTCTTAAAGCTGGAGTCCCCAGCCTCTGGAATCGAATGCCTGATGATCTGAGGTGGAGCTGATGAAATAATAACAGAAATACAGTGCACACTAAATTAATGTGCTTGAATCATCCCCACACCATCCCTACTCCCTTTCTGCCAGTCAAAGGAAAAATTGTCTTCCACACACCTTGTCTCTAGTACCAGAAAGGTTGGGGGCCACCTTCTTAAAGGATTTTGATGCACTAGTTGTGCCCGTAGCTTAGCTGAGTTACAGAAAGGAAGAAATGGGGCTGTGTCTGTACTTGACCATTAGGATGAGAACAGAACTGGAAAATAAAGATATATAAATAATGAATTTATGTATACCTTTAAGTCCAGTGGTTGATGAATTTTCTTTCAGACATTGGTGGTTTCCGCATAGATGTGCACAGCCCCTTTCTAGCAAGCATCTTAACTTTGGGTGTAGGAATAGAATATTAAGTGTCACTTCCAGAGGGTGACACAGTCTGCTATGGCAGGAAACAGTCCTTCACTGTCTGGGAAAACTACTTTTAGAAAACAGGCAATGTCAACTGATACAGTTTAGAACCACTGAGATAGTATAATAGAGTCTCAGTAATGGAAAGGAAGACAAACATTTTAATATATATTTAAAAAATCAACATTGGATACTATCAGAAGGGTTTCTAGGTTGCTTATGAGATCTCAGTGGATTAGTGAATTTTCTTCATGATGACAGCATTGTTAATTTCTAACCTTTACAGGAAAAATCAGGTGTGTGTGTGTGTGTGTGTGTGTGTGTGTGTGTGTGTGTGTGTGTGTATATATATTTTTTTTTTTTTGCAGAAGTTAAACTTTCTTTTTGGGTTTTCAGTGAGCCCCACTGTGTTCACCAGTTCACAGTCCCTGCATCCTTTTTGTCTTCTTCCAGTTCTCCTTTCTTCTTCCTTGCTTCTCTGACAAAGGTAAAATAAAATTAAAAGACTAACCATTAAGGAAATGTGGGACTCGGCAGGCTGTATACTGAGTGCCTTTGTTTCCCTCACAAACATTGCCATTGTGAAAATAGATTGTTTCTTTTTACAAAAGTGGGGAAGAGAACGAAAAATTAAACAAAGCCTTTGGAGGCAACTGGTACAGAGAATCTTGTGTTGAGCTTTCCCTGTGTTCTCTGCTGCATGTTAATGACCCAGGGTGGGGCGGTGATATGAAATATTGTTCCTTATTTAACATTTTACACTGTCATCTCCACATTGCATATTTGCTTCTCTTGTGACCTTCTCTTTGCTTTGATAGCTGCTGCTTTTCACCCCTAATCCAAAGTAAGTGTATATTCCTACAGAGAAATTACAGGAAGCTGTCAGTGTAGAGTTAATATAGTTAAAGCATCCTTAACTCTGCTATAAACCCTTTAAATAATTAAAACTGTATGCTTGAAGAGTCAGATTTGCATTGCTTTACCAAGTTTATTTAGCACATTTTGTTACACTCAATTAAATGAGAATGTTCTGTTTCATTTTCTTTGCTTCGGGTGGATCATTTTGCCTTTTGATTCTTATGCCCGAGTGTAATTTCACAGTGCTTAGGTCTCTAAAACTGTACATATATTAATGCATATGTAGATCTGTACACACCCATTAAAAAGCTTACTATATTTGTACTGAATAGACTCTTTGCCCAAGGCATGTGAGCATTCCAGGTAACCTAAGGTGTAACTGAGGCTGCAGGTGGTGGTAGAGAAGCAGCTGGACAAAGTTCTTGGAACATCCAGTGTTTTATTTAAAAGTCCTTTTACTTTGGCATCACCTTCCTTCCCCACAATTTGATTTGTGAATCTCTGCTTGAAAACATGATAGAGGTATTGAATGGTTCTAGAAAGGAAATTACATAGAAGTCCTTCCCATCTACTATGTCTCTTAACATTTCAGTTGGCAAAGCATGTGTAGAATGTTCTCCATAAATTAGTTCTTTGCTAAAGTTATGCATGTTTAAGGAGGAATAAATTAGTTATCCATTTCCTAATGAGTAGTGGGATCAATTGGAGCATGAAGAGAGAGAAGATAGTATTTTGCTTCCCGAGTTGGGGTTCAGTATCCCTAAACTTCACCATTAATCACTCTCTCAGTTGCCTGGGTTACTTCTGACTCTATGTGTAAGATAGTCTGGCCTTTTAATTTTCCTGCCAGGTAAGTAAGACTTTTTGAATTTGCCCAGTGGGTTTGTAGACGGGTGATGCCGTCTCTTTTGCACCCCAAAGGGTCCCTTGTTAGAGTGGGCCCTTCTGTCTTTGCATCTGTTTGTCTGGGTGCGTTCACGGATAACAGTCAATATGTATATGCGATGACAATTACGAGGGTTCTAATATATTTAACTGTTATGGGATCTGTTATGTCTACTTCAGGGTCGACCCCATCCCATATGACACTCCAAAACCAGCGGGCCACACGCGGTTTGTCTGCATCTCAGACACACACTCCAGAACAGATGGTATCCAGATGCCTTATGGGGACATCCTTCTCCACACAGGCGATTTCACCGAGCTGGGACTGCCCTCAGAGGTTAAGAAGTTTAATGACTGGTTAGGTAAGGAATGATTGCGTTCTGGCGCCCCCAATTAACCTTTCCCGTCCGAGTGTCACTCACTGCGTCCTAATTGAATTAGAGCACTTGGAAGCCAGCTCAGCCATTTCTCGTATGATATGCGGTGGTGTCTAGCTTTAATCCAGTTCTGTTAATTAAAGATGAATTTTTAGATATTTAATTTTACTGTGCATCCTTTCAGCGCCTGGCCTCGGCGGCTCTGGGGCAAAGGGATGGAAAGCTTTGAAACCGATCTCATCTCACTCATTCGGCTTTAACGAGGGCGCTCATTGGCACACATGAGACCTAGAATCATATTTTTAATTCATTGGCTCTGCAATCTTTCCCAGATAGTTTGAGCAAAGACCTACTAGTAAGAGAACGTTTCTAAAGAATGAGGGGGGTGTCAGAGCCCTTATTTAAAGGGAGGGTCTTAGTACAGGGATGCTTGGGGGGCAGCTTTCCCAAGTGAACCAGAAGGGTGTCCTGAGACTCCTGAAAAAGATGAACTGTCCTACTGTAAAGCTCCAAAAATCTGGACTATGAAATCACCCCATACACTACTGTGAAAAAGGTAATGGCAACTTTGTGGTTATTGTAGGGGCACCCTACTGGAAAAATGCTGACTCCTGGGTCAGGCAGTTGCCAAATATTAGCATTACAAGGGAATCATGGGGTTATTCACATCAAGATTAGATGACAAATCTTTGTAAGAATCCTCTTAGGTGAGGGAAAGAAGTGCCAGGGTTCTGAGATTTTAGAATCTCTAAAGACACTGAGGAATTACACTGAGATTTTAGAATCTCTAAAGACACTGAAGAATTACAGAAAGGTCAGAAATCACTCCGCAAGAATAATGTCATGGATAATGTGTCAGCCAACGAAAATTACTTAGGAGGTTTAGGCAGAAACTTGAAAATTCATTTTCCATCGAAGTAAAGCAAGGCTTGAGAAATTTTTAAATAATTGATTAAATGATAAGGTGTATGTGTTGATGGAAAACAGTATTCATTAAAAACGGTTAAAATATTTAGAAAATAAACAATAAACTAATAACAACTATTTTGAGTTTTCTTGTGACTTGTACTTTATCCATCTTTTATAGAGTTGACATCAGAATACGTATTTGCTCTTTTACTATTGTTTATTTTCATTTGATAGTATTGATAAGATATTACATGATTTTGCATAATTTTCGTATTTACCCTTTTTGATAGAAATATGACATTTGTATTGTTCTGTATTTTTATTTAATAGGACAGCTCTCTAAAAATGAAGTTTCAAATTGATAACAATTTTTCCTCTGAAGCTAGCACTGAAATGTGCATTTTCATTCGTATATGTCTTTTTGTTTCCATTGATTTATTTCTTAGGGCAAACTACAATGTGAGTGAAATTACTGTGTCAAAGGATATGGAATTATTTATGGTTCTTATTGTATATTGACATATTGCTTCCCAAGGGGATTGTAGCTGTGTCCTGAATACACCAATTTTACCACGATCTTGGATATTGGAGCTTTATATTTTGTACTATTTCAGTAGGTACTCAGTCATATCACTTAAAATCGCAGGATATCTTAAACACCATTCAGCATAATCCCATTTTTACAAGTGCCTCTGATGCAGAGAAGTAAAGTGACTCGTGGCAGACTATCCTATGGTACAACTGGGCCTGTAATCCCATTCTTTCCACTCCTCTTTCGCATCTGTCAAGTTTGCTTTCCAGTACTATTACCTCTTTCTTTTAACAACTTGTATTTATGAACTATTCACAGACAGGATTATTTGCGGTTGAATTTGACAGTTTCAAGCTGTTCTGTGACAACTGAATCAACACAGAAGTGATCTCGCTGCATTGACAATGTTGATTTGTAAGGAAAGTGTAAGCCTGTGGGAAGAAATACAAGACAGGGTGGGTCCTGGTTATAATCTTGTTCAGCCACTGACCTTGGACAACTGAGTTAACCTGCTTTTCCCCTTGGTTTCCCTCTGCAGAACAAGGATTAATACTACCTGTCTTTCTGGTTTGTTGTGCAGATTAATCAGTAAATGATTGCAGCTAGGAAGCTTTTGTGGGCCATTAATAACTGAATGGGGAATGTGGTGAATGAACCATCAACAGATATTTAAAGGGTAAAAACAAGATGAGGTCAGAGGAATTATTTAGTGGAATGGGAGTAAACACGGGGAGATTTTATAAAAGGTTGTACTTCTTAGATGGAAAAGTGCCACAACTGAGGAAATAAAATAGTAAAGAAATAAAATGCTGAGGTCCAACTGCAAGATCAGTTCCTTCTCACCCATTTCCCTTCTGATGGCCTGACGCAAGAGGAAGGGGTCTCAGAAGGGGATGCAGAATGTGAGGCTGAAGGAATACCCCCACAGAAGTATAAGGGAAGATAAGTTGGGAATCCCATAGGGACAGCCCAGAATAGTTCAGTTACCCTGGCAACCTCAGGGTGCTCCAAGGGTGAGAGTTAGTATATGATTACACGCTACCACTTGTCTCAGTTGGAAACCTCTTACCTGAAAAAAGTGCTTCCAGCAACAGCTGCCAAGTGGCCTAACAAAGCAGAGTCAGGGGTCAGATCAGTCTAGGGCTTTAGCTGTAATGGGTCATCTAACCCTCACTGGCATGAGTCCACACAGACTTGGCCGGCACTTTGAGTCCAGGGAACCTCTTGCTGATTTCCATCTTTCTACTTGGGCCTAGACTACCCTGATTCTTGGCAGCAACTGACCATCCCCTAGGCTCCTTTACTATCCCAAAAGGCTATTTCTGCTTCAGACCAGGCACGCCTTCTATCTGTCCCAAACTTTACAAGTTGCTAATGTTATCCCCATTTTACAGATGAAGAATATGGAGTTCAGTTGGGCTAACTTGCCCAGGATCCTTTAGCGGAAAAGAAACTCAGAGAGTCTAAGACATGCACCCAAGTTCACTCAGTGAGTAAACCTGGTATTGTCTGAGCCCTTTTCTTTCCATCCTGTGATTTTACCAGTGGGCTTATGGCACCTAGGAAGCTTGCAGACTTGAGCTTGAACTAAAATGTTCCAGCATCTTCATGGAGACTTGAGTTACGCTGTTATTTGAAAAATGTATTTAAGTTCTGCCCATCTTGAATCTCACCCTGACCTACCAGTTGGAGGGGCTGAGAACCCCATCATGAGTTCTCTGTTGGTTCAGAGATGATGGGTCCCTGCTTAATATGTATGTACGCCACCTGGCAGGAGGAACACATAAAGTTATTAATACAAAGTAATTTATGAGATAAGCAGGCATAGCAGAGGGTCATAAGACGATAGGACCCAAACTAGGTACAGCCAAAGGTTGGAAAGCCTGTAATGAGAAGAGCCTGTGTTGAATTCCCTGCCTTTGTTACTTAAATTCCTGAGCCTTGATTTTCTCATTTGTAAAATGGTCATGATAATAATACACCCCATGGTTGCTATGAGAATATGTTCTGTGATAAACGCTTGTGTCATTCTTAACATGGCTTCTCTGACGGCTCAGCAGTAAAGAATCTGCGTGCAATGCAGGAGACAGTGTGTTTGATCCCTGGGTCGGAAAGATCTCCTGGAGAAGGAAATGGCAACCCACTCCAGCATTTTTGCCTGGAAAATCCCATGGACTGAAGAGCCTGACAGGCTACAGTCCATGAGGTAGCAAAAGAGCTGGACATGACTTAATGACTAAAACAACAAGCAGCAACCTTCGTAACACAGCCTCTGGCCTGTAGACAGCTTTCAACAGATAGTGTAGAGGGAGACAGTAGAGCCAGAGGCATAGAATCCATAAGGCAGAAACTAGAAAGGACTGTCAGTTTAGGAGACACAGGACACACAGGTTTGATCCCTGGGTTGGGAAGATCCAGAGGAGGAAGTGACAACCTGCTCCCATAGTCTTGCCTGGGAAATCCCAGGGACAGAGGAGCTACAGTCCAAAGGGTTGCAAAGGGTCAGACACGAATGAGCAACTTAACCATGCAGAAAGGACTGGCACCTTACTCTTTTTTAAACCTAGAAACTGAATTTATTAACTTGCATAATGTTCCATAGGTTTAAGAGGAATTTAGAGTGAAGAGGGAGGCTGAAGAAGCGTAAGAATAAAGGCTGAGGACAGGCCCCCCTCTTAACAGTGACACTAGTGGGATGAAACGTTGAAACTGTAGGAGGACTTGGAGGTCCTACCTCCTCATCTGATGGAAGGGGAAACTGAGGCCAGAGAGATTATATGAACTACTCAAGGTCACTCAGATAATTAATGGTCTCATTGAAACTAGGACTTGGACCAGGAGAGGGTTGAACTAATATACATTGTCTGTGGGTGGTGGAGGCTAGACCCTGTACCTTTTCCCCCATTCCCCATTAACATGTATCATTTTATGCAGTCCTCAAAATAACTTGTGAGATAGCTTCTATGACTTATGAGAAAGATATTATTAGCTTGTTTACTACCTGGGAGGAAAACTGAGCCTTGTTGAAGTTAACTTACCTAAGATCACGCAACTAGGAGGTGACCTGAGAATTTGATTTTCAGTCTATTAGACTCCACGTCCCACATATGTTCTGTCTTTCTCTAGCTCCAACCTTGAGTTTGGGATCCCTGCTGGGAGGGACCATGTTCTGGATAAAATTGTTTTTTTTTTTAATTAACTACCTGTCTAAACATAGGGCTTCCCAGGTGGCTCAGTGGTAAAGAATCCACCTGCCAGAGCAGGAGCCACAGGAGACGCTCGTTTGATCCCTGGGTTGGGAAGATCCCCTGGAGGAGGAAATAGCAACCCCCTCCAGTATTCTTGCCTGGGAAATCCCATGGACAGAGGAGCCTGGCAGGCTACAGTCCAGAGGGTCTCTAAACATACACGGTCACGTGTACGTAGACTCAGAGCCCAAGATGGCTCTACGACATTGCTCATATGTCAGAGTTGTGGGGACAAGGTGCAGATAGGTCTTTCCTAAAGAAATAATTTTTATAGCCCCGTTCATGTGATAGCTCAGATATGCTCCAGAGATGTTATGAATGAATAAGCATTGGTAAGCTGAACTGGGATCCTAGCCACTCAACCGTGATGGCATTTTCTTTTTTATCTTGGCAAAAATGCATCTCATTTACAGACAGAGTTTAAAAATAAACTTGGCAACTATAGATTAACTGCCAGTTAAAATGTTATTGTTTTTATTGCTAGTAAGTTCTGAACCACTGAAATGCCTAAAGACACCTTTTGTGAGGCAGTGGGTTGTGTATGGTCTTCCTTCACTTTGCCCCTATGGTGTTCTGACCTGTGCTACTTTGATGTTCTTTACCGATCGCTCGATTTCATGCCTTGTGTCCTCTCATCTTTGGAATATTTGTGGTAGCCTTCTTCTTGAATATACATTTTTTCCCTTGGAGGCTACACAAATGGAGATCTCATCATTTGATTGCACACTCACCTTTGTATTTCCATCTGCCAGTTGCACCCACACTGACTTTCTTCCCACTCCCCAAACGCACATGCCCTTCCACATGGCTTTCCTGTTGCAAGCCCTGTTTCCATTTCCTGGAGTGACCAGGAGACCTCCTTCGTCCTTTATGACCAGTTCTCTTTCCCTTAACACTAGGTCAGGCCTCTGTGCAGCCCTTCCCGTGGCTGTTATGCCATTGTTTCCTTGTCTGTCCCCAGCAAGACGACAGAGCGTGCCCAATGAGTGCTCCTTCTACACCAATTCCGAGTAGAGCCTGGAACGTCAGTGCACACAGTGATTCACACTGAGTGAATGAATGAACATAAGGGACAGGGCTTTTTGTGTGTTTTTTTGTTTTTTTTTTTGCACTCTTGGCTGAAACTTTAAAATTATGTTGTACTGTATATAAAATGCCGTGCCCTTCCTTTCTCTTTTTGTCCTCAAGAGAGTATCCAGTTGGCTGCTGTTAGGGATTCAATGAGACTTTGAGCAGAAATATTTAAAAGGGTTTTATGGTAGTTGTTTTGTTTCCTCAATTAAAATTAGAAAGACAGGGTTCTTGGGTGGTCTATTCTTTTAGCTAAAAGTTTATATACAACAATCTAGTCACTCAGCATCCCTCTTAACACAGCATCAGTACCATGAACTTAGAATTTTTTATTTTCTCCTGCATTGGTTGTTGTTTAATAGTTCAGAGTCTCCGTTTCTCCAGGCCTAGAAGAAAGAATGAAGAGGCTCCTAAGGAGACTCTCAAGAAGATTCTTCTTATTTGTAGGAGCGCTGTATTAGGCACGGTTATAACCAAGTGTGACTGTGGCCAACATCCCAGATGGTAGACACTAAAATTGATTTTGCCCCTTTCAGAATAGTCGTACTGAGAGACTATGTCCCTTTTCCAGTGATCTTGCTATTGGCTCGAAGTTTTGGAACTGGTGTTTCGGAGAAGCTTTCACAGCCTGGGCTATTTATTTTATTATTATAATACATGTAGTACATGTTCATTCCTGATAACTTAGAAAATAGAGATAAGTGAAACAAGATAACAAAATTACCTGTAGCCAGAGATAACCACTGTTAACATTTTTATAGAATGTTTTCTATTGAATAGAATAGGGTAATTCTATATAGAGCATTTTCTATTGATACATATGAGCACATACACACGTGAGCACTTTTTACCTAATTAGAGATCTTTGAGTAAGACTGTTGTAAGCTGTTTTTCATCTTAACAATATTTCATGAACAACTTTCCACATCAATAAATATGGTTAAAATACTTTTTCCCAAAAAAGAATACTTTCAGTATAAATAACATACACATACATTACAGAAATTAAAGTTTTTGACATGTGCAAAGTAGAAGATACACATTTCTCCATGTAATCCTGTCTCTGGAGTAATTACTATTTGATGTGTAGCATTTGAGACATTTTTCTTTTCTATTTTGAATATCCTCAATAGCAGCAAGTCTTTACCCTTTAAGGGTTTTTATTTAAGAAATATTTTGATTCTTTTTCCTTTTTGCAACTTGTTGATTTTATTTTAACCATCCTCATCCATGTTCTCTGCTGCTATAATAGTTTCTACACACCCAGTAACCATTTCTCAGCAGCCCATTGCTGAAGGTACACAGCTCATGGTGCTGAGACCCCTGGCCCTTGCTCTGTGGTTAGTGGTGTAGCCACTAACTTTAGACTTTCATGAAAGGACGATGGTTATTGGAGGGTTTTTTTTTCCCCCAAACTCCCTCTAAGGGCCCTGTTTAATTTCATGTTTTCTTAACCAAGAAGGGCAACAGAGTAAATCCAGAAGGACATCGGTTTAGGGGAAGAGGTTAGGGACAGGATGGAAAGCCAGGCTTCACAAGAAGGAGTGTCAGGTGAGAATGGTGTTGGTACCACCAAGGCCGAGCAGGAACCTTGGAGGGAAGGGAGCCAATGGGAAAGAAGAAGAGGCGTGTGGCACGGTCATTTGCCCTTGCCACTGTCTCTGTTTAAGGAATATTTTGAAAGGTTAACAGAGCTATGCATATTGTCCTATAACTTAAAAAAAAATTACAGCACAGTATTTTGCTGTATGGGTGCTGTTCCTGCTGTTAGTCACTGAGTTTGACTCTTTTGTGACCCCATGGACAGTAGCCCACAAGGCTCCTCTGTTCGTGGGATTCTCCAGGCAAGAATACTGGAGTGAGTTGCCATTTCCTCTTCCAGGGGATCTTCCCAACCCAGAGATTGAATCCAGGTCTTCTGCATTCCAGGCTGATTCTTTACTGCTGAGCCGCCGGGGCAGCCCAAGTGTATGGATGCACTCTGGCTCATTTATCCAGATTTTTACTGCTGGACTTTTGAGCAAACTCTTGAGACACAGTGAAGGACAGAGTGCTACAGTCCATAAGGTCGCAAACAGTCGGACAGGACTTAACGACTGAAGAACAAGAAAAATTACTACTGGCCACCTACAGTGTTTTCATTTTTTTATTATTATCTGCACTGGTGTGATAAACATCTTTCTTGCTCTTTGCATGCATCCTTAATTTAGAAGGTATCTTCCTATAAGTAGAATTGTTGCTTCAAATGATGTGTTTTTTAAAAGGGTTTAATACATATTGTCAAATTTCCCTCTGTAAAGATTGTAATTTCTTTCTAATGCTTTCAGTAGTATTGGGGAGTTTGTGTCACATATTTTTGAATATCCTCAGTGGGAGAAAATTCTCACCCTTTAAGGGCTTTTAAAAAATGACTATAAACTCTTTTTTTAATTGTGAAAGCTTACATACTCATTGTGAGAAAATACAAATAATTGTACGGAAGAAAATCAAGATAACTACTGTTAACAGCTGGTGTGCATCCTGTTGTGTGGTGTATAAACGCACGTGTGTGTACTAATGTGTGAAAAGATAGTATGCTGTCAGGCTAAGAGTGTGAGTACCAGATCTAGTCTGCCTGTGTTTAAATACTGGTTTTAATGTTGTTAACTTTGTGATCTTCAGTTTATTCATCTGTAAAAGGAGATTGATGAATGCTTAGTGTATCTAACTTAAAAGGGCTGCAGAGAGGTTAAATAGGGCACCTGGTAACAGGTGCCCAATGTGTACAGGTGGTGAATGGTCAGTAAATATTACCTACTACCCAAGCTGCCACGACTCCCCCTTTCTGTCCCGTTGGTGAATTTCTTTTATTCCTCGGGATGCCAAAACTTCAGGGAGAGTAGCCTTACATTCTCTTGTGCCACAGGGACCTCTGGCAGGTGGCCCATTCTGCCTGTGGAGCATAGAAATGGGTGAGCAACATGGCCTGTCTGGTGCCCCAGAAACCTGGCCCGCTCTCCTCTCCCAGCACCCCACACCCAGCACACGTAGGTATCTCCTTGGATTCTGACTAACTTTTGAACCACAACCTGAGGGGCCAGGCCTCCCCGTCCCCTCCCCTCTCTTCAGTCTCCTGTCATCTCCCCCTTGTCTGCCTCCTTGAATCTGACCCGCTGGCTCCCCGACCCCGTCTCCCAGCGTCACCATCTCTTTTTCTGAAAATCGTTTCTGCCCACTAGCTCCTGTCTTAGGAGCTCCAGCACACTAAGCTTTAACCAGGTTATTGATGGCAGGTTTTAATTTATTTTTTAAACTCTTACATGTAATGCTTTCCAGGCATAGTTTGCACATTTTAAGGCTTCTGTTTTTTTTTTTTCAACAGTACAAAATTATTAGGAGCTGGAGTTTGTAAAGTGGGCAAGTTGCAATGTGCGATTTTGAATAAAAAGCAATGATATGACATAATGGCAATGAAATAAATAAGTCATGGGTTTGTAACGAACAGCGTGGTGACTATAGTTAATGATATATATGCTATAGTGTAAGTATAGTAGTATATATTATAATCATATTCTAGTATAGCATTACATATTTGAAAGTTGCTATAAGAGTAATTCTTAAAAATTCTCATCACATGGAAAAAATTTGTAATTATGTATAGTTAAGACATTAACTAGACTTACTGAGGTGATCATTTTGCAGTGTATACAAATAATGAATCATTATGTTATACACCCGAAACTGATATGTATCAATTATACCTTGATAAAAAATAAGAACAAAACAATGATGTGACATAATGGTAATTGCTTTCTAGTAAAGGAGTTCCCAAAAGAAAATTTCAGGAATAACTTGAGCAGGGGAGCCTCATTGGAATGTTTATAGTGATATAACTTTATGACCACTAAATAGTCATCTCTAATAATGAGGTCAAGTTAAGAGGCTTTAAGAAAGGGCAAACAAGATGACTTTTCACATGATTTATAGAGGGGAGTGTGTGAGAGAGTTCCTTAGAGCCTAGAATTCCACGATTCTTACTGTTTAGAGTTAATATCAAAGAAGGTTCTTAATCTTTAGTTTGTTCACAAAAACAGTATCTCACATGCTGATACTCTTCAACTGTTGATTCATAGTTTGGTTTTCCCACTTATCATGCAAGAGTTATAGTGTATTTGATAGTTTCTTTTTCCATTTAAATTTATTCATAGCTTCTCTTTCTAAGCAATTTATCTAAGTTTTTTCCCTTAGTATGAGGTTCTAGAATGAAAGTGTCTGCATGTTATCTATATATTCTATCAGGTGGATATAGACATCCTGTTTTCCTGTCTGTAATAGTATAGAATGAGTGTCTACTTAATCCAAATAACAGTTGATTCATTCTATTTACTTCTGCTTTCTATTGAAGAATCTTTTATCTTAAAGTTAATTACTTCATGATTTAACTCATACATAAATATGTAAATACATTTTCCCAATAAAGACAAAATTAACATTCAAGTATAGTTCAACTTGATGTAGAATTAAATAAGGTACTTAAAAAAATAAAAATCCCAAACACCGAACAGTTGAATATGTTCAAATAAGTAAGATTGGGTTTTGTTGCATTAGAAAGGATTGTCAGTGACCTCAGGACACAAAGACTGGGTCATTTGTGATCCGTGTGAACCTGATCCTCTCTGTTATGACCAGCTATTTTCTTAAATTACATTAATTATACTGCCTCTAATTTATATGACACCTTTCCTCCAAAGGACTCAAAGTATCTTTGAGTATATTAGATCATTAATGCTTATAATGGTCCAGCAAAGTTGGTATGGGCAGACAGTATTTTCCCTGTCTTGCTGATGGATGGATGGAGATACAGAAAGTAGAAGGACAGACTGGGGTTATACCATGAGCCAATCCAGGAGCTGAGCCAAGAGCTAAAGTCCCTGGACGTTGTCTCCACTCTTTCAACCTTCAATTCTAAAGCTTTTTGCTTCCTCCTTTGCTAAAATGTCCCCATGTCCTCAAGAGAAATATACATGGCCAAGATGTATATAACCATTACTTAAACAGCCAGGTAGACATTTTACTGAAAAGGGAAAATCTTTTCACATTTTTCCAAATGAAAATTGCACCACTATTAAAAATAAATAAAATTAAAAATGAGTTCTTCGGAAATAAAAATGTCCTCAACTCTTCCAAGCCATCTGGCCCAAGAGGGAATATTGGAGTCCCTGAATATTACAATCCTAAATCCTGGAGCCAGGCTTCTTGTATCTCAGAGTGTGAAGGGACTTCCTCCTCAAAAGATTATTTACCTGTGAGCTTAGCGTTCCTCTGGACCAGGTCTTGCTTTGCGGAAGGAGCCGAGAATGCAGAAGGGAACGAGAGCAATGTTGCTGCATTCAGCATCCAGCCTTTGAGGGTCAGTATTATTTTCCTGATTTTATAAATTAGGCAGCTAGAACTTGGGGAGTTTAAACATCGTACCTGAGTTTTCACAGGACTAGGGGCTTTATCTTCTGCCTGCGTGTGATGCCGTTTCTCGTTGTACGCTATTTCTACATATCAGAACCTGGGGGATTAGTCTTATTATTTGAGGTTTTATTTGTGGATTGGAGTCCTGATTCTCTCTTAATCTCTCTCCAGATACTTGCATCTAACTGGAGACGAGGCATTTTGCCGCTGAAGGTGGAAGGTACACAAGATTCCTCAAAGCCAGTACATCTGAAACTGAGTTTCTGTCTCCTCCAAATACTGCTCATTCTCCTGAATTCTTTCTGATTCTCATGACCGTTAATCCAGGTGCCTAAACCGCCTCTATCTAAATATGGCTATGTTTTGTCAGTTTACTTTCTTGAGTATCTATTGTATCTAAAGAAACTGCCAAGGCTCAGCCTACCATTCATTTTCCTGGAATCGTTTAATAAGTAACACTTGCTGAGTACTCATATTTGCTTGACCCTCTACAAGAATTAACCCATTCAATCCTCACAACATCCTGGTGGGTCCACGCTGTTATCACCATTTTTATAGATACAGTGCAGGCACATTTTTATAGATACAGGACCCTTTTCCCATGAATTATCCCGTCAGATTAATATTTTCCACCATTAACTGATGGAATAAAATTTCTCATGACATTCAAGACTTCATGAGCTGCAGTTTATCTGCCCAGCTTCCCTCCCCACCATACTTCTCTCCACTCTCTCTTTAGCCCTTTGGGCATATGTCATATCTTTTCTCCTTTGCTTGTCCTCCAACCACAGCAAACATTCTGGTCCAAAGTCATTCCCACCTTATCCATTTCCTGGGTCTGTCAGTCTCTGCTCAAATGCCACCTCCTCGGTGAGATCTTGTTTTTTCCTATTCTGTGTCTTCTTGTTTATCATCAGCCTTCCTCCACTGAATGAGAACTCCATGAGCATATGGACTTGCCCCATTTACCACTGTTGTATCCTCTGTATGCACAAGTGTGCGTAACACACAGGAGCTGCTGAGCACAGGTACGCTGAGTGGGTGGCTGGTGGAAGGAGAGCAGGCGCTGTGAGAGCAAGAGTGTACCTGTCTGCTCCTCGCCAGTGATGAGGGCGCAAGCACGGTGCTGTGGGCATAGTAAGCGTTCAGCACAGTTTTGCTAAATAACTCAATATTTGCTCTTGTGGGTCCTGCTGCCTGCCTGCCAATCTTGTGGCCTTTCTTCTGTGAATTCTGTTCATTCTTTAAGGCCTGATTCAAAGGTTACCTCTGTTATGAAATTGGCCCTGTCTTTCCAATTGGTCGTCATCCTTGCCTCCCCTCTGTATGGTGTTCACACTGTTAGCACATGTTCCTCTAGGGCTGCTGCTCTCCTCTTTAAAAAAAAAAAAAGTATATATATATATTATTTACTTATTTATTTGACTGCATCGTGTCTTAGTTGAGGCATGCAGGATCTTTGCAGGCTCAGTAGTTGCAGCAGGCGGGCTCTCTAGCTATGGCGCATGCTTAATTGCTCCAGGGCATGTGGGATCTTAGTCCCCTGACCAGGGATCGAACCTGAATCACAAGGTGGATTGTTAACCCCTGGACCACCAGGGAAATCCCTTATCTCCTCTTTTCATTGTGAGTCTCCTAAGAGCATATTTCCAGAGGCTGCTGCTGCTGCTAAGTCGCTTCAGTCGTGGCCAACTCTGTGCAACCCCATAGACGGCAGCCCACCAGGCTCCGCCATCCCTGGGATTCTCCAGGCAAGAATACTGGAGTGGGTTGCCATTTCCTTCTCAAGTGCACGAAAGGGAAAAGTGAAAGTGAAGTCGCTCAGTCGTGTCCGACCCTTAGCGACCCCATGGACTGCAGCCTACTAGGCTCTTCCGTCCATGGGATTTTCCAGGCAAGAGTACTGGAGTGGGGTGCCATTGCCTTCTCCATTTCCAGAGGAGTCTTTGGCAAATAAGGACTCTTCAGTAAAAGGTTTGGTTTTCTTCACCTCCTAGTTGGACTTCCATGAACAAAATGTGCTGCTTCGCTGGTGTCCAGCCACCGCTTTTCTCCAACAAGGAGAAATTGAGATGTGAGGGTGAAGTTTGAGGAACATCCTCAGAAGATGTCAAGTGCCCTGTAAATGTGAGAGATGATCATTTTATTTTTAACATCACATTGCATCACATTCTTACATCGGAAAGCTCCAGATGCCTCATTTCCAGACCCCACCACAGGTTTCTGGGTGAAGATAGTCCTCCTTGCCCCAGAGTGACCCTGGGTTTGAACTCACTGAGACTGCATAGATCATTTCCATTTCAGCTCTCTCACCTCCTCCCAGCCCGTGTGCATATTGTTGCCTGGAATCTTTTCTCCAGCTGTCCCCTGGGTTTTTGACTGTCATTTTCGTGGCCCTAAAGCTGCAGGGAGAGTCAGTTCTGCTTTTAGTCTATCACTCGACTCACTAATTCCTGACATCCTCCGTCTCCCCCTTTGACTGATAAATTTTCATTATTGGTTTTGCGTGAAGAGTCTTCAGGGTTTCACTCTGCCTGACCCCTGTGGTCACTTAGTGATTACATGCGCCAGCTGAGGTAATTTATTCACTTTGTTTTGGTGTGAACATGTCCCATGGGTCTTGTAACTGCTGTAATCACTTGACCCTAGTGACTGTTAAATGCTTTAAACACAGTTATTTTAAATTTATAATTGTTTTCATTAAAAATCCCTTATAGTAACTTAGCTGACCTTGCTGTCAATGTGGCATTCTGTGCAGGAGGAAGAAATGAAAATATTATGATGCAAATAATATAGTACTCATCAGAGATAACACAGCAAATCATTAGCTCACCCTACACATGCTCACTTTGAGTCATGCAAGGAAGATGAGAAGAGGACATGATTATAGCATTGTCCACATAATTCAGTTAAGTTACTCCTTCACATGGGGCAGGCCGATAGCCAAGGGAGTAGAAGGTGGAGTGGAGTCCAAGGTGAAGCATCAGAAGGGCCATTAAGGTGTAGACAGCACTTCTCACACCAGTGGGTGGCCCCAGTTGCTTAATCATTTTTTCAGTGAATATTTTTATACTTCTTATTTTGAATCAAATTTCAGAAAAGTTGCTTCCCTGCTGGCTCAGCTGGTAAAGAATCTGCCTGCAATGCTGGAGACCTGGGTTCAATCCCTGGGTTGGGAAGATCCCCTGGAGAAGGGAACGGCTACCCACTCCAGTATTCTGGCCTGGAGAATTCCATGGCCTGTATGTATAGTCCATGGGGATGCAGAGAGTTAGACATGACTGAGCAACTTTCACTTTCTTTCAGAAAGTTGCAAGAATAATATAATGAATTCCCATATACTCTCCACCCAGATTACCCAATTAGTGTTTTGCCTCATTTGCTTTGTCATTCTTTCTCTATCTGCCTTTTTCTGAAGCATTTGAGAGTATGCTACAGACATCAGGCCCCTTAAATATACTTCAGTGACTTTCCTGAAAACATGGCTATTCATTTACAATAAGCCACTGCAGTTTTCAAAATCAAATGTAAATTGATACAACTCTATTATTTATTCTCAGACTTTTTTTTCCAGATTTTGTCAATTGTCCTAGCAATGTCCTTTATAGCATTTTTTTTTTTCTATTCGAGGATCCAATCCAATCATGCCTTGCAGTTAGTAAAAACCAAGCCAAATCAGATTAAATCAAAATACTGTTTCTTACTTTCTTACCCTAAAGGAGTGAGGAGGTTATAAAGGAAATTTGACCCTATAAAATTAGTCTATCTATGCCTATATTTCTTACTAATATAATAAGAAGAGTTGTATGTTAACTAACAAGATGCCACACACCGCAGGTGTTTTGCAAGCACATTTATTTTATTTGATCCTCTGAGCAAATGTACAAAGAGGAGACTCTTTTTTTATGTTTTTAACTTTTTATTTTGTATTGGGGCATAGCTGATTAACAATGCTGTGATAGTTTCAGGTGACTCAGCCATACATATACGTGTATCCATTCTCTGCCTAACTGCCCCCCCCATCCAGTTTGACTCATAATGTTGAGCAGAGTTCCCAGTGCTATAGTAGGTCCTTGTTGTTTATCCATTTTAAGTATAGCAGAGTGTACATGTCCATTCCAAACTCCCTAACTATCCCTTCCTCCTATCCTTCCCCCCTAGTAACCGTAAGTTCCTTTTCTAAGTCTGTGAGCCTGTTTCTGTTTTGTAAGTAAGTTCATTTGTATGATTTCTGTTTAGATTCCATGTTTAAGGGATATCATATGATATTTCTTTTTTTCTGTCTGACTTACTTCACTCAGTATGACAGTCTCTAGGTCTGTCCCTGTAGCTGCAAATGGCAAAGAAGTTCTTCTTGATCTCAAGTTACAGATGCTGCACCTACCATAACACAGATCTCCAAATTCTAAGAGGCAGCGTCCGTGCTGAGTGCTGCTTTCTTCCATGCATTGGGGCGGGTGGGCCCCCAGGATCCTAGAGACTCATGGCAGTGGGGGGCTGAGTGATGTTACCTTTCTTTCATTTCTAGTTTTTACACTACTGTCAAAGACTGGAAAATACATTTACCTTAGAGAGGTATCTAACAGTTTCGGGGGTTTTTTTGCTCCAAGAGATGCTGCCTGGTATCTTAATTAATTTTAAAAATTAGTGAGATCCTTAATAAATGTCAAATCAATTAGATTTGTTTGATGGAAAGCTCTTGGACTGCTGGCTAGAATGTGACAGAGTGAGCTCAAAAGAGCTTGGATAACCTGGCTAATGGTACTGGAAGTTTGCGCACTCTGGTTCTCTATGTGTTTCTGACGTGGCTAAGTTAGTCCTGGTAGAAACTGGAAGGCACAATTCAGAGCCATCAGTGGAAAGGTTCCTATAAAGATGGTTGATTAGTAATATTCATCATTTAGCCTAAAAGGGGGCAGGATTCATTTTGAAACTCAGATCCGAACAACTGGTTTTGATTTTGTTTGTTCTTCTTGTTTTTCTACTTTATTACTTGGAGAAGGAAGTGGGAGTAGTTTGCCTTTTCACTTAAAGCTTTTTTCAATTTTTCCAATATGTTATTCCTGATTAGGACTGCTGCTTGTCCATAAAGTGTTTTTGCATAAAGTGTGAAGAGGTGACTCCTGAGCCCAGTCGGTACATGCTTGTTGAAGAGCATACAGCTCCCACTCACTCCCATGGCTGCTGCCCTTTTGCAGTCAACAACCTTTGCAGCCACATACAGCAGCTTTCAGTTAGTCTTCTATTTTGACTTGCCCCCTCCCCGATGAATGTTTTCCTTGTTTGCTTTTTTCACCCTTATTACCTATCTTTGGTTAATGTTTTTAGACTCAAATTTACTTCTCTTTGTCACTTTGTGACCTTTTATAGTGTAATATATGCCATTTTTATGTACAGTATTTTGAAATGGGGGATTTAAGGCATTTGATTTTAGCATTTGTAGTGGTTCATAAAACACATGTAATTGTAAAAAATATAAAGTTCTTAATCAAAATATCTCTTTCTAATTTTGAAAACTGGAGGAGACTTTTATGAACTTTCAGATAAGAATTACATTGGGGAGAAACTTTTCTTTTTGATTGCACTACCTGTCCTTTCTAGCTCTTTCCACATTTGCTTTAAAACCTTCTTGGTTACATCCAAAATGAATAATTAAGCAGCTAACTGTAACATGCATTATTGATCTGCCAGATTTAGATGTTATCACAGCAAGTGCTGTGTGCATTATGAAACTGAAATAAACCTTTTTTTTCCTGGTGTTTTAAAAATTCTATTGAAATTTCAAGATCAGGAAAGAAACAGCACATTTTTTTCTTCTCATTTCGGGATAAAGTGCATTAAACTGTATTGTCTCCCTCCTTTCTGCCATTGATATGAATCTCACTTATTTTCTACTTTGTATTTTCCCCCTTTGTTTGAAAATAAGGTTGGAAGGTAAACTTTTTATTTTGAGGAGACTAGACTTGCCTGTGAAGACAGATATCTGGTATAAAGTATACAACTTCCAAGCTTTGATTTCTCTGAAAATATTGAGAATAAGACTGTTAGTTCTTTCCTTATAGACTGAATTGTTTCCCATTACACAGTCGTTTGTGATTCAGTGCCTGCCTGTGTCAAAGCCCTATGCATTTATTTTCCTTTATCATTTACTTTTGAAATTGTAAAGTCTGTATAACAGTCTTAGTGATGATGATGATGGTGGTGGTAGTCCTAGTGACTGGACTAGTGTTTATTGTTATTTAGTCGCTAAGTCGTGTCCGACTCTTTGAGGCCCCATGGACTGCAGCACGCCAGGCTTCCTTGTCCTTCACTATCCCCTGGAGTTTGTTCAAACTTATGTCCATTGAGTCGGTGATGCTACCCAACCATTCTCATCCTCTGTAGGCCCTTTCTCCTCCTGCCCTCAATCTTTCCCAGCATCAGGGTCTTTTCAAATGAGTCAGCTCTTTACATCCGGTAGCCAAAGTATTGGAGCTTCAGCTTCAGCTTCAGCATCAGTTCTTCCAATAAATATTCAGAGTTGATTTCCTTTAAGATTGACTGGTTTGATCTCCTTGCAGTCCAAGGGACTCTCAAAGAGTTTTCTCCAGTAATACAATTCGAAAGAATCAGTTCTTCGGCACTCAGCCTTCTTTATAGTCCAACTCTCACATCCATGAGGAATACTAGGTGAATAGGCTGTACTTGAAGAGTTTCTTGGGGATTTAGGAAACTAAGCTGATATTTGCATAGACTCATATGCTTCATTTTATGAATCCTTCCTTCGCAGAAGACCTGGATTTATAAGTAAGTGTAACACAAAGCCTAAAAATGATTTATATTTGAGTGGACAAATGAATCTTTAAACTTGAATATGTAGAGCTGTGAAAATGAGGCAAGTTATGATTCTCCTATAAAAATAAGTAGAAACCAAAATACATGTATGCCTTCTGTAGTGAAGATCTAGGTCTGGATGTTTTGTTCCTTGCAAAGGCCATGTGAGGGTTACGGGAGGGGAAGGGTGTCATTCCCACCTTCACAGCTGTTTGCAGGTATGGTTCCTACTCTAGCTAAAGACCTCTTGTCTAGTGTGATGGAGACTAGAAAGTGTGCAATTAATCAAAACATCAGCTAAAGCAGGAAGCTATAGTGGTGATAAGCATGTAGGTAAATACTTTTATTTTAACTTAAACATACAGATGTTTAGGTTTTGCCCAGTCTTCTGATCTCTAATCACCGTGTCCAAAATCTTTTCTTTGAATCCAAATATGGTGATTCAAGATCAGCACCATCTTCCTTGGGTAAATCACACATATAATTTATCACCTTTATCTAAAATGTGTCATATTTATTATGTTTCCATTTTATTTATTGGTGAGTAAGAATGAAAACTTGCACGCGAAACAATCTGGGTGCAGAGTACTTCTAGATTATTATGATTCTTTTTGTCTCACTTAAATTTTTTTTTTTTTTTACTTTATTTGTATATTTTTTTGGCCACCCTGTGCGGCAAGCAGGATCTTTGTTCCCCAAGCAGGGATTGAACCCACACTCCCTGCAGTGGAAGCCTGGAATCTTTACCACTGGACCACCAGGGAAGCCCCGCCCCCCCTTTAGACTGGTGTCACTTGCTCTTTATGCAGTGATAAATTATACAGTCTTTTAAAGTTCATATTTAGTCGTTTTAAAGAATATACAATAGCATTAGATAATTATGGTAAAAAGTACATAAACTAATTTGGGAATAAAGGCATGTGGCTGTGAGATGTTATATGGGGGAGCAAAAGTGACAGGGGTCACCAAGAATAATTGTGACTATCATCAGTCAGTGCGCTGTGGGCAGAAGCCAGTGTAGGTCTTTCAGGGACTAGGAAGTGCCAGTTATAAGAGTCTAGGATTTCTAGAAAGATCTAAAACAAACTACGTGCGGTTTCTGTTAGTTGTTCATGAGCTCATAATTTGTTATATGCTTTTTCAGTAGCTCTCAGTTACAGGATTTTATTCTTACATATGGTCTCTTTGCCTGCCTTGCAAGTGTTGTTAAAGAAAAAAAAAGTCACAGATACAGCTCAGTGACAAGGAGCATGCATGTGTTCACATGTCAGTGTATCTGGGTGTGTCTTTCATTTTATTTTACATAAATCAGATACATCACAGAGTAAGACTGCACAGTCTGGGGTGTCTGGAAAGAGCTAGAGTTTTGAGAAGAGTCAGGTATCCTAGAAAATCCCATGGACAGAGTGGGCTACAGTCCACGGAGTCAAAAAGAGTCAGACACGACTGAGCATGCAAGCATGCATGAACGTCTCCTAGAGGTACTTTATATGTGGTTTTAATAAGGTCAGTTTGGAAACTCGTGTCCCATGACAGGAAGAAGAAGGATCAAGAAACTTGTTAAGGCAATTCTTGTCACCTTCTCTTAGTTTTCTTTGTCGGCATTAGAGCAGGTGACATCTGAAGTTGTCCATGATTATAGAACATGCTCTTTCTCCTCACATAAGCACCCTGCTGCATCACCTACAGGGTGAGAGAAGCACAGCAAATGAGCAAGAACTCAGTCACACAGGCAGCCTCAACCCTCAGAAGGGTTAGTACTACTTCTAGACTTGGATAGGTCAGAGTTTCTGAAGTGTGCTTGCTTTATCAAATATGCAGTATGCAGGGTTCTGCGTGTCCTTTTTAAAAATTTAACAAAGCTTCTCGATAGTGTTGGTTTTAAAAATCTCTTCCACCACCTGTGTACATTTGAATCCATCTTTTTTTTTAAATGTGTGCTTGTGATATTAGGAAAATAGGCCTGGTGTTCGTAATATTGTTTGTATATATTCTGATGTGAAATATAGATGCACACCAACTAACAATAGCTATAAAAATGAAATCTTGCACAAGCCGTGCCCTGCCTTTGCAGTCAGCAGGAACAATGCTTTTGGGGTTGAAGAGACGCTTTATCATTGAGGAGGTATGTGTGGGGGGATCTTAGCTCAAGCAGTGGGGAGGGGAAGGTGCCACAAATTTTAGTATAATGCATAATGTTGAAAGAAATTTTATCCCATCATAAAGATTAGCAGGCTGTGTAATTCAATTTAAAATTGGTCGGCATGTCCTGACTATTATACAGTCTTTCTCTTTTTTTTTTTTTTATTGCTATTCCATTATTTTGGATCGTACACCAATATATTGTAGAGTGGAACATGCAGCCGAACCATACAGAGTATCTTACTGTGGTTTCACTCGTTGGAGAAATTGTTAGTGAATGCAAGAGATTATCTTAAAATGAGTTAAGAAAATGCTTGCTCAATTGAATGCCTCCTTGTTTTCTTTCCTACTCTTTTTTAAACATAAAATGAGTTTCTTCTGGGCAAGCAAACATTGAGGGTGAAATTCTTTTAAAAGCATTTGCTGGACACAGGGCTTGGTTCTCAAAACTCCAGCGTTAGCACTTAATCTGCAGTATCATAGGCATTACTGTGCCATTGAAAACCAAGATGCAGTAGCTTATGTTAATGCAAGACTGACAGACCCACATCTGATGGCAATTACCCATACTGAGGGGTTAATAAATGTTCTTAGAATTACTGTCTTTATTTTCTTTATTACAAGAAAAATGGGCAGCTTCCTAAGCCGTGCCTCCTGCTTCTTGCTCCAGTCTTGGTGACTCGCTAATTAACTGCTTTGGTTCCAGTGCTTCATGGGCTCTACTGAGTTTAATATTTGTGTTAGAGAAATGCTAAATCTGTTGGCTGAAGAAGTAGGAAAAAACTAAATTAAATTCAGCAAACATTTATCCAACAAGAAACGAGGAGCTATAATAATAATGAGACTTGCATGCACCAGAAGAGTATATGGGAAATGAACACATAATATTTTCACATCTTGTTTTCTTCTAGCTATAAAAGATCTTAATTTGCATCCATGTTCTTAGGAAGTGTCAGCCCTGAAGCATTTTGTTAAGAAGGATCTTCATGCCACATCCAGACTCAGAATTTGCGATCAATTAGCAATGTTTGTTCCATTTCATAGGATGGGAAGACGGTTACACACATACCATGTATTTTCAGATCCTGGTTTAGTGTCACCCATCGTTCATCAGATTCATGCTCTCTGACCGTGGCAGACAGAAAATTGCCATAGTGAAAATATGTGCCTGCTTAATTTTAATTCTGACCAACCCAAACTTTCAAGTATGTCTATTAGAAAGTCCCTGAAATGACTGTGACTTGGCTTGATGGGATTTTTAACTTTCTTTCACATTGTAGGCAGTTCCATGACTGTTGCAAGAGGTTCTTGGCATATTTGGGGGCAAGCTGGGGCTAGTATGTGAATCAGGCAATCAGGAAGACAAAACACATAAGACTGTTTGTATCCTATAGGATTTAGGAAGTAAATTAACTTTGGCTTATGATTTTAATCTATAAAGAATCAAGGTTATCTAATCACTCTAATGGGAGTTAATTTTTTAGCTTTTTGCATACTTATCTGTAAAGGTGTTAATAGATCAACTCAGTTTATCCTATTATGTCTCCCAAATCTTGACAGCTCAATTTTCTCTGGTTCCCTGTCTCCTAAAACTAACTGCTTATCAGAATATCTGAGGTTCAGTTCAGTTCAGTTGCTCAGTTGTGTCCAACTCTGCGACCCCATGAACTGCAGCACACCAGGCCTCCCTGTCCATCACCAGCTCCCGGAGTTTACCCAAACTCATGTCCATAGAGTTGATGATGCCATCCAACCATCTCATCCTCTGTCATCCCCTTCTCCTCCTGCCCTCAATCTTTCCTAGCATTGGTGTCTTTTCCAATGAGTCAGCTCTTTGCATCAGGTAGCCAAAGTATTGGAGTTTCAGCTTCAACATCAGTCCATCCAGTGAACATTCAGGACTGATCTCCTTGAGGATGGACTGGTTGGATCTCCTTGCAGTCTAAGGGACTCTCAACAGTCTACTCCAACACCACAGTTTAAAAGCATCAATTCTTTGGTGCTCAGCTTTCTTTATAGTCCAACCCTCACATCTATACATGACTACTGGAAAAACCATAGCCTTGACTAGATGGACCTTTGTTGACAAAGTAATGTCTCTGCTTTTTAATATGCTGTCTAGGTTGGTCATAACTTTCCTTCCAAGGAGTAAGCGTCTTTTAATTTCATGGCTGCAATCACCATCTGCAGTCCCAGGTGGGTGTATAAAAATTTAGATTCCTGGAATCTAGTTCAGACCTATAGAATCAAATTCTCTACTGGTGAGACTGAATGATTGCCGTCTTTTTTTTTTTTTTGGCCATGCCTTTCAGCATGTGGGATCTTAGTTCCCCCACCAGGGATCGAACCTGTGCCCCCTGCATTGGGAATGTGGAGTGTTAACCACTGGACCACCAGGAAAGTCCCTTGAATAATCTCAGTCCTAATGAACTCTTCTGTGGCTTTCCAGCCACTCCAGTGCCACCATTTTTGCTTATGATACTGTCTCATGGTCACGTTCAGGGATGTATTCCACAGGCTCTCATAACCCATAACAATAGGCCATTCTTTTCCATTGTGATCTCTGTTCCATTCAGTTACCTCATCTGTAAAAGGGGACAGTAGTTCTCATTTCATATGGTTGATGCAAGTATTAAGGAGGTTAATGTATAGAGTTTTCTAGAGAAGTGCCCAGCAGAGGGTATGTGCTTTGTGTTCTAAGCCTCATAATGGGCATCATCATTTGATTTTGTTTATAGGGGCTCTGAGTAACCCTGTCAGAGGCAGCAAATCATGAATCAGGATCTCTTAATAGACTGTTCTTAGAAGGAATGGAAAGTATACAAATAGTATTGTTTGGGGATAACATTATTCATAGTGAGTTGAATCAGGAGGCTTTTGGCTGCAAGAAACAAAATAGCTTAAACCAACAAGGAGTTTGTTATTGCATATAACAAGAAGGCTGGGAGTATTGTCAGGATCTGATAGTTCATGAATTCTTTTAGCCCTCCTTTCTCTATTTCTCTTATGTTGTTAGTTAGTCTTGCTACTAAGTTTGGTGAGTGACTGTTGAAGTTGCAGGCACAGTGTGAAGGCATAAAGTCATGACAATGTTCAGAGGAAAAAGGCCTTTCCCTTTTTGTATTGTCTCTTTGTACATGTGGTGACCATTTCCCAGCAGGTCATCAGCCGATTGCCCCTCTTGTCTCATTGACTAAGACTGGGTGACATGCACCTGTTTCAGCCAATCACTGGCAAGGAAAATAGAATTAATGATTAATCAAGGTCCACTTGCCCATGTCTTCTAAGAATAGGCCTGCATTTCTTGAGCGTGTAGCTTTGGAGAAGGGGTAGTTGAAGGGAATGAATATATGAACTAAATTGGATGCTCTGCTATTGCAGGAAGCTAGGGTGAAGATTTGAATAGACCATCAGCAGTGTCTGCTTTATGAGTCAAATAAAGAAGGATCTTTGGATGGCACTTTGAGAGGTCACCTACTGTTTTCCTAAAATAGAGTTTATTCTGCATGACTTTTTGTAATTCAGGAGGTAGTAGCCATTGTGGATGGCTTGGCTGGTGACTGAGACAGCCTTGCATAACACTTGAAATATCATGCCTATCACCTGTTTCCTATTTTTATCGTGAAGTATTTTACTTTTCTCTTTTCCTTTGATTGTTGTCTCTTTTCTTTCTTCTATTTCATCTCTTGTCCTTCCCATCGAGCAACTACCAGGCCCCATATGATAAACAGGATGATTGACTTCTAGTCATCTGTGTCTCTTTCCAGTAGAAATGATGACCAGAAGGAAGATTCCTGTTATATAGTCAGATTCCAAAACTTTGTGAGGCTCTACTCATAATTGTGTACTATGTTTGATGGCTGGCTTTTCAGAGTAACTTAATCTTCTTTCTCTCTTACCCATCTAAACTTGGCATGTCAAGATTCTTAACAATAGCATAGGAAGCATCCTTTTAATAATCCAGATGAGTTAGTTGTTACCATTGATTGGTCATCAAGAGGTGGAAAGACACTTGGTTAGAACCTGAACCCACTAATATAGGGTGACAAGGATGCCTGTTAAATCTGCGGTAAAAGAGACCTGTATAGCAGCAGGGCCTGGCAGAGGCAACAACAAAAGAACAAGCAAGAACAAAAACAAAAAGAAATAGAAATAAATGATATTATTGTTCAATTCTTGTGGTTTTGAGCCCAGCTCCTTTAGTGGGCTCGGTCATGTCCACTCTTTGAGTATGGACTATAGCTCCCTCAGGATCCTCTGTCCATGGGATTTTTCAGGTAAGAATACTGAAGTGGGTTGCCATTTCCCTCTCCAGGGGATCTTTCTGACTCAGAGATTGAACCGGCGTCTCTTTCATCTATCTCCTGCATTGGCAGGTGGATTCTTTACCAGTAGTGCCGCCTGGGAAACCTGTCAATTCCTTTATAGGTGAATTAGCCTGAGCCATGGGTAGACTAAGGACTAACTCTGCCTTGGCATGAGAACGAAATTAGGACAAGAAGCCTCCATTACCCCTTATGTTGGCCACTGAGATCTTACCTATTTGCTGGAAGATGCAAAGAAGGAGTGAATGTGAGAAAAAAAGGATATTTTTCCTTAAGAACATGGCCCACTCAGATCTAGAGAATCAGAATCTCCCAGGAGGAAACCTGAAATTTGATTTTTAAAAATTCCCTGCATAAGTCAGGACATCAGACAGGTTTGGAAGCCACTGGCCTAGAGTGACTATCTCAGACCTTGTAATAATTAAAGGATTTACACAATCTGACTTGTAGGGCAGTGAGGGGCTAGCAGTGGAGGACCGGGTTGGGGTGCAGAACTCTATCTCTCACCCCCACCTTCAAGCTCTCTTCAACCATGGCAGATGCATTTTGACCCTTTTTCTCTAATTCACAGACATATTTATTTTTGGCCATGCGAGGTCTTCATTGCTGGGAGGGCTTTTCTGTAGTTGTGTTGAGTGGGAGCTATCCTCTAATTGTGACGCACGCGCTTCTCATTGCAGTGGCTTCTCTTGTTGCAGAGTGTGGGCTCTTAGCACGTGGGCTTCAGTAGTCGCAGTTCCCAGGCTCTAAAGCACAGGGTCGGTAGTTGTGGCTCATGGGCTTAATTGCCCCGAGGCCTGTGGGATCTTCCCGGATCAGGGAGAGAACCTGTGTCTCCTGTCTTGGCAGATGGATTCTTAACCACTAGACCACCAAGGAAGTCCCTTATAAACTTCTTTGAACAAAGTTTTCCCTTGACTCCACTTGCCCCACCACACAAACAAACAGGAGCAATCTGCTTCTGGACCAAGACACAGGCTGGACAACTTCCTGTAAATCCTTGTGCACGGCATCTTTGGGGGGCTGAGAGAAATCCTGTTAAGGCCTTGCAGGTCTGAGGTTGTATAAATAGATCACGGAAAGTCAATGGTGGCCAAGGAGAATGACCGCGGCAGGGGGAGGGAACAGGGTCCCTGTCGGGAGTCAACCCTGCTCGTCCCCTCCCCCAGGTCAGCACAGTCCCCAGGGGACGGTCTGTCACCACCTGTTTGACAGCCCCTCAGTTAAGCCATCATGCTTACCCTCAACTACCCAGAGCCCAATTCCCTGTGATAGTAAGAATTCTGAAGAGACAAAGATAAAGCCGAAGAAAATAAGCAGAAATGTCAGCTTAGTTGAATTGCTCCCGACCATACCTAGACAGCAGCATTACTTCGGGGTGTGGACACGTTCAGCTCGATCTTGTGCTTTTTTACCTCCTGCACGGCTGCTTCAGCATCAGGCCCTTAGTGGACTTGTTTTCCCAGGGCAGGAAGGTGAATAAACACATTTTAGAAATATTTTTGATCACAAGAGTAGGTTTAAAAATATTCTCAAGTTAATTTTCAGCTAATTGACAAAAGGAGAAATGGGTGTTCTCATGAAAATTGAGAACCTGAAGGAATGATGTCCTTGATACACTGTTCTAAGCATCTCTGATATGTGTGTGCGTGTGTGTGTGTGCACACTCTTGCATAAATGTGCTTCCTGCTTCCTTACCTTCTGTTAAACAGGATCAGGCAAGTCTATTTCTTTTTTTTTTTTAATATCTATTTATTCATTTGACTGTGCAGGGTCTTAGTCGTGGCACGAGGGATCTTCAGTCTTCACTGCATTGTATGGGACCTTTAGTCACAGCATGGGAACTCTTTGTGGGGCATGTGGGATCTAGTTCCCTGATCAGGGGTTGAACCTGGGCCCCCTACATTGGGAGCTTAGAGTCTTAGCCATGGGACCATCCGGGAAGTCCCAGGAAAGTCTATTTCTTATGTATCTTATCACTGATAAAGGGCTGGGAACACTAAAATGTCCACTATCTGCCTCAAAGACACCATCCTTGAAAACTGCCATACCTCAGTAGATTTCCTCTGTTATTCTCTTTCATAGAACCTACTAACTCCCTTTCTAGCACTTACCGTAATCTGAATTATGTTAGTGAGTATTTACTGCTTAATTGTCTGTTGCTCCCAGCTGAGTATAAGCTCTATGAGGATGGCAATGTTTTCTGTTTTGTGTATCACTACATCAAGCACAGTGGACCCCAGGGCATAGTTGTTGAAAGTTGTGGGAAGACTGATTGTTCATGGGCATTCGGGACCCTATTTCATTATCAGATCTCATCCTCACTTTGAGAGGATCAGGTATCTAATGAGATTTAATGGGATCTAATAGGGTTTCTTTCCCCAAGGACTGCTGGATTAGGAAATTAGATTGTGACCCGACTTTGCAAGAGCTTTGGAATGAGCTAAAAGAGAAAGGAAACCACAAAGTGGGTAAATCTGAGAATGTGGCATTTAGAGTGAAATGCCATACTACAGAGTTACAAAGTGAAAGGAGATGAACCCAAAGAATTGAAATCTGGCCAGACCTTTCTAGTAAGAAATCAACTTTATAATCTTCGGATGGGTTTGAATAGAAGTAGTTGGAGTTCTCAGTTGTGGAGAATTACGTTGTTGTTCAGTTGCTAAGTTGTGTCTGACTCTTTGTGACCCCATGGACTGCAGCATGCCAGGCTTCCCTGTCCTTCACCATCTCCTGGAGTTTGTTCAAATTCATGTCCATTGAGTTGGTGATGCCATCCAACCGTCTCATCCTCTGTTGCCCCCTTCTCTTCCTGCCCTCAATCTTTCCCAGCATTAGGGTTTCTTCCAATGAATCGGCTCTTTGCATCAGGTGGCCAAAGTATTGGAGCTTCATCTTTGGCATCAGTCCTTCCAGTGAATATTCAGGGTTGATTTCCTTTAGGATTGACTGATTTGATCTCCAGTCCACTGGAGAGGGGAATGGCAAACCACTCTAGTATTCTTGTCGCAAGAACTGCATGAACAGTACAAAAAGGGGAATTATGTTAGACCCTGCAAAAATGTATTTTCCTGATAGTGTCATCTCCAGTTTCTGGCCCAAACATTCCAAAAGAATTCATTTTTTAAAAAGTAGGCTTTTTTCAAAAAAAATTTGACTGCCATCTTCAACATTTAAGATCAATGATACTGTTTTTACCTCCTACTCTGAAGAGAGTAATCCTAATGGAAAATGTTAGTATTTCAGAGACAGGCAGACATGAAATACCATGGTTGAGATGAGCTTACGTGTTATAAAAATATCAATCTAGAAAATCTTTTGTTGAGAGCCTTGAGAAACCACCTTGGTATTTGATATGAAAAAAGGGTGCTGAATTGACTGAGAGTCAACAAATATAGCTCCTTAGCTATTGAAGGGAAAAAATAAATAAAAATGATGATGTTGCCCTCTTGGAAGATAATTTTTAATTTTGTCTTATTTAAAAAATTTTTGCAATGTTGTATTGGTTTCTCCCATACAACAACATGAATCAGCCATAATTAAATATACATCCCTTCCCTCCCTAGCCTCTCTCCCCTCCCCGTATCCAATAAAAATGATGATGTTGCCCTCTTGGAAGATTATTTTTAATTTTGTCTTATTTAAAAAATTTTTGCAGTGTTGTGTTGGTTTCTGCCATACAACAACACGAATCAGTCATAATGATATATACACCCCTTCCCTCTCTAGCCTCTCTCCCCTCCTCGTATCCCACCCCTCTTGGTCATCACAGGGTGCCAGACTGGGGTCCCTGTGCTACACAGGAACTTCCCACCAGCTGTCCATCTTATACATGATAGTGTATATATGTTGGTGCCACTTTCTCCATCCGTCCCGTTCTGTCCGTCTCCCATTGTGTCCATAAGTCTGTTCTCTACATCAGTGTCTCCATTCCTTCTCTGCAAATTGGTTCATCAATACCATTTTTCTAGATTCCATACATATGTGTTGATATACTATATTTGTTTTTGTCTTTCTGACTTACTTCACTCTGTATAACAGGCTCTGGGTTCATCCACCTCACTGGAACTGACTCATTCTTTGTTATCATTGAGTAGTATTTCATTGTATGTATGTAGCTCATCTTCTTTATCCATTCATCTGTCGATGGACATCTAGGTTGCTCCCATGTACTAGCTATTGTTATTAGTGCTGTGATGAACATTGGGGTACATGTGTCTTTTTCAGGTATGGTTTTCTCACTGTATATGCTGATCTTCCATGGAAGATCTTTAGTCTTGGGCTTCATTAAAGATGCTTCAGAAGTAGTGTCAGAGACTGAAGGAAAGTTTGGAAGGATTGTGGTTGGATTCAGAGCTGTCATTTCTATTTAGCTGCTGTCTGATTTAAGCTCACAGTTAAGGTGGCTAAACAGACTCCTTCCATGGGTTGAATGGAAAGAAGATGATCTTAAACTATAATAGCAGAAGTTTAGAAAAGAGCAGAAAAGAGTATCCCAACAATAAACTGAGAAGTCGTGAGTGTCTATGAGATACGAAGAACTTAGTAGCCATATGCCCAGGAGGGTTACCTGCAGATACTGGCAGATTGATTTAATCAGGATTCATGATTGAAGACACAGCCTTCAGAGAAGTCTCTCAGTTTTTTGAACCTTAATTTCCTAATTTAAGTGATCTCTCTGGGTCAAAAACCCTGACTCGGTCACTGTATGATGTGGTGGAGGAAGAGAGGATTGGTCTGCAAAATCAGGAGTTTCACCTTGCAGGAACTCACTGGGTGACCTGAGTCATTTAGCCTTGCTGGGTCTTAGTTTCTTGTCCCATGGAAGGAATGACTGATCTCAGAAGACTTGCCTAGGTTGGAATCTCAGTGAGCCTGGAATTAGAGGATAAAAGGTCTGGATCACCCTGCTGCCTCTTGATGTTCTGTCGGAAGCAAAAGGAAAAAGCCAGCCCTACAAGTATGTTAGCCTGGATTCTTTCATCTGACCCAGTGACTTGGGGGCCTGAGAAGATGCACACACATGTCCTGTTTGGCTTGGTCAGTAGACTCATTCGTAAAGAGTGGCCTTTGCAAAGCCAGCTGTCAAAACAGCAGTGATTTGCTTACAAGGCCTAGGAGTGAAGACATTCACATGAAGGGATAAAGAGAAGAAGAAATACAGGCACCCTCCTCAAGTAATAAATGGCTATTGCTTTAACTTCGCTATTGATTATCTCCTCTGAGCACCCTAGTCCTGGGAACAAAGGCTGAAAAATCTTTAAATGTATAGTGTTAATTGTGCAACAGTAGTCATTCCTTTCTCTTTTAAATTGAAACATTATTTGTGTGAAGCATATAGAGCATTCATTCATTTATTTATCCTCTTATTTATTTGCTCACCCATTCAACAAATTTGAATCTTTACTGTGTGAGGATCAGTCTGTTTCCATCTGCCTTCCCCAACAAAAAGTCCCCTTCTAATGGATTTTTAAAACCAGATTTGGTTTCTCCATGACAAATGAATAATATATCTTGTGATGGATATAACTGGTGCTATCTTAGGGATAAAATAAAAACAGGATTTGTTACACTTTAAAGTCACCTGGAATCCAAAACTGAGATACCAGCTACTCATATTCATGTTATTCTTAACCAGGATAAAATTATTTCTTCACTCATTCATTCATTTGTTTAATAATTATTGAAGCTTGCTGGGAATGCAAAGAGGGATAGAAATAGTCTGACCTTGCTGAAGTCCATACTCAAGCAGGAAAGAGAGCTCTGTAGACAGACTCTTCATTCTGTGAACTGCAAGTACTTGTCAAGCTCAGAGCCTAAAATATGAGTTGGAAGGGTGGCCAGTGCGGGCCAGATCATGAAGAGTTGTACACATCACATAGGAAGTTTAGCTTTTTTGTCTGCAGGCAATATTTGGGAGTCTAGGGGAATTTTAATGTGGGTGAGTTTCTAAGTGAATGGAGGAATGTGTATGATCAGTTTTCTATTCTAATAAGATCACCTTAGCTTTTAGTGTATAGGATGGATTAAGCCTTCTAAGAAGCTATGTAAGTTTGTTAGGGCTGTCAACAAAATACCACCAACTGAGTGGCTTAAACAACAGAAATTTATTTTCTCACAGTCAGAAGCTTAGATATCTGAGATCAAGGTGTCTGTGGGTTTAGATTCTCCTGAGACTTCTCTCCTTGACTTTCAGATAGCTGTCTTCCTCTGTGCATACACATTCCTGGTGCCTGTCTGTGTGTCCAAGTTTTTTTCTTGTAAGGACATCAGTCAGATTGGACTAGGGCCCATCCTATGGTCTCGGTTTTTTTTTTTTTTTTTAGTTTATTTTAATTGCAGAATAATATTCAGTAGTGTGGAGATATCAGTTTGTTTATGCATCTCCCAGTAATAGACATTTGCAGTGTGCCCATTTGGGGCTGTTATGTGTTTGTTTGTCTTTTGGCTGCACTCTACAGCATGTGGGGTCTTAGTTCCCTGACCAGGGATCAAACCCGTGCTGCCTGTAGCGGAAGTGCAGATGCTTAACCACTGGACGCCAGGGCAGTCTGCTATGGTCTTGTTTTAATTACCTCTTTAAAGGCTTTATCTTCAGTCACATACTTAAGGTACTGTGGGAGAGGGCTTCACATGAATTTTAGGGGAGCACAAGTCAGCCATAAAAGAAACAAACCAAAATGTAGAGGAAATCCACACCTTGTCATAAGGCATGGATGTGTGTGATAAGGAACAAAAATGGACATGTATTTTTATATTAACAATTTAAGGCTAAAGAAGTATGTATTCACTTGACTTCAAATGTTCAGTAACAGGGATTCTCATAGAACAAGACCACCCGTGCTTCCCGCCCCCCATTTCACTGTCTAGCTTCTAACAGTGCTCAACAGACAGAGTATGCTCTCCAACTGTGGTCTGATTGTCTGGATTCCTTAAAAGATTTAATTGAAATACTTAAAGGAGTGCTTTAAGAATACTTTGTGCTTCAAGTATACTACTAATAAGAAAAAAGATTTAGGAAGACACAATGAAAACTTGTCTCTTGACCTGTGTTTTTAAGATGCTGAGGACTAGATCTCTTGTTGTTCAGTCGTTCAGTCATGCAGTAGTGTCCGACTCTTTGTGACCACCAGGACTGCAGCACACCAGGCTTCCCTGTCCTTCACTATCTCCTGGAATTTGCTCAAACTCATGTCCATTGAGTCGGTGATGCCATCCAAACATCTCACCCTCTTGTCATTGTCCCCTTCTCCTCCTGCCATCAGTCTTTCCCAGTGTCAGGGTCTTTTCCAACGGGTCTGCTCTTCACATCAGGTGGCCAGAGTATTGAAGCTTCAGCTTCAGCATCAGTTCTTCCAATGAATATCGAGGGTTGATTTCTTTTAGGATTGACTGGTTTGATCTCCTTGCAGTTTAAGGGACTCTCAAGAGTCTTTTCCAGCACTGCAGTTTGAAGGCATCAATTATTCGGCGCTCAACCTTTTTTATTGTCTAGCTCTCACATCATTTCCAGTACATCAGTACTGGAAAAGCCATAGCTTTGACTATGCGGACCATTGTTGGCAAAGTAATGTCTCCGCTTTTTAATGTACTGTCTAGGTTTGTCATAGCTTTTCTTCCAAGGAGCAAACGTCTTTCAATTTCATGGCTGCAGTCACCATCTGCAGTGATTTTGGAGCCCAAGAAAATAAAATCTGTCACTGTTTCCATTGTTTCCCCATCTATTTGCCATGAAATGATGGGACCAGATGCCATGATCTTTGTTTTTTGAATGTTGAGTTTTAAGCCAGCTTTTTCACTCTCCTCTTCCACCTTCACAAGAGGCTCTTTTCTAGATCTCCATGAACTAGTAAGCTATAATATCTTAGTCCCTTCAGTCTGCTCTAACAAAATACCACGGACTGAGTGGCTTATATACGACAGAAACCCTCTCACAGTTCAGGGGGGTGACAAGTCCAAAATCAAAGGACCCACATGGTTGAGTTCTGGTGAGGGCCCTCTCTGTGGTTCATATACGATGCCCTCTTTCTGTGTCTTCACATGATGAAAGGAGCAAGGGAGCTCGGTGGCTTCTTTTATGAGGGTGCTAATCCCTTTAATGGGGTTCCACCCCCACTCTCATGAACATTTAATCACTTTCCAGAGGTTACCCCTCCAAATACCATCACATTGGGGATTTCACTACATGAATTTTAGGGGTGAGGGACAGACGGTCACATACGGATAAGGAATATAAATGTAGAATGTGAAATAGAGCTCCAGCTCCGCTCCTTGGAACCTCGGGCCCCAGGGGCCATGATGGACTTTCCAGAAATCTCTTCTTCCTGAGAAATCATACTACTTACTTCATAGTGGTTCATCCCAGCGGGGAAGCTTGGCGAAGTTAGTCCACAAAGCTGTTCCCACCAAAAGAGGGCAGAGACTGTTGGAACTAATGTTTCAGTGAAACCAAAACCTGATCAGTAGGAGACTTCATGATTTCACACTGCCCAGGAAGTCTTCTTTGTAGCTTCTGATTATCTGGAGTTCTTATTAGTAGAAAATGTTACCAGTTGAAGGGTGAGGAGGAAACAAAAATGGAAGAGGAAATGAGTGTGACCTCTGTTCTTTCCATCTCATCACTGTCACTATTGATCAAAATAACCTTCCCTGAGAGATTTCTTTTAAATTTTCACTCTTGGAAGGCTTCATTAAAATTTTGAATTATAAAATGGGAAAAGTCAATTTTATTGGATCCTAAATTTTACTCTATACGGCTTCCTGTCCAGAGTGCAAATTGTTAAAATTGACATAGGATGTATGTGCAAGGTAATATCTTTTTTTGTAGACTCTTCTAAATTTCATGATATTCCATTGAGTGGATTAGATTGTATAGCAAGTGGGCACTCTGAAAAGAAAATAGAATTGTGTATTGATGCCTTCAGAAATATTATTTGATGGCAATGAAATATTCTCTGAAATTCCCTTCAGAGGGGAGAAAATGGAGTTTGTTTGCAGTAATTTCATTTTCTAGCATTTGCTCTCACACTTTCCAATATAAGCCGATTGGAACCTGTGATTTGGTTTTGCTTATTGGCAAAAGTACCATGTAAATTGATCTGTGATGCATTTAAAGAAGATGCTTTTGAAAGTTTGGAAATTGAGATGGTTCTTTCTTATTAGATTTCAAGAGTATTAGGGTTTATTTCTATATTTTAGTCTAATGTAATATTAGCCAAATATGTTCTTTTTCAATTTAGTTGTAATCAAGTTCTAGAAGACCATTTTCATCTAGCCCCAGTGGCGCTGTTAAGGCAGAGATTTTATTTCCACTGTCAACCCTCTGTTCTGGCTTCTTTGAACCAGCAGCTTGGAATCACTGCACACTGAAATTCTGCATTTCATCTTGCCCAAGCATTGTTTCAGCATGCAAAAATAATAGTAGTTATTACAAAAAGATTTTTTTTATTACTACTTGTGGGGTAGTGCAGAGGGAATCTAAAAAGCTTTAAAATAGTTATGTTTTAAAGAAGATGGCCTTTATGCTAGCATTATTTTTATTTAATTTGATTTTTCATCATACTTAATGGTTTAAAAGGCAAGCACATAGGATTTGTATTTGGTCCTCTAATTATTCAGAAGAATAATTACCACTTGTTTTATAATCACTGCTGGATGGACCACCTTTTTCTTAGTTGGTTTTCTTAACAGTTTTATGGGGAACAAACCCCAATATACTGTTTTTCAGCTCACCATAGACTTTGTCAGTCAGCACTACCAGTTTATTACAGATTAGTTTATAAAAGATATTCATTGAATACATTTTCAAGGTGGTAAGAGTAGGAGATGAACCCCTTATCCCAAATGCAGTTACAATGCACAACAAGGACAGGATAAAAATAATGATAATAATAATTGTCCTTTATGTGTCAGTTTTATATTAGGTTCTTTACCAGTCTCACTCAGTCTGCACATCCACTCCATAATATAGGTTGTGCAGTTACCATTATTTTTTCTAATGAGTAGTATAAACGTTAAATTGCATGCTTTGAGTTTGAGTTTCACAGATAATAAGTGACAGAATCAGAAACTTGGTCCCAAATCTGTCTGACTCCAAAGCCCATCAGGCCATTATTTCTACATCCCAGTATGCTCCAGTGATATATACACAGCTGGTGGAGACGAGACTTGAGAATACTGTCACCAATTCTTCTTGCGACTGTCCAGTGGAATTCTGATTTGGATCCAATTTTCTGAAACTTGAGGAAGTTGCTTCAACAGCCTTTAGGAGATAGTCTGATGGTTTCAGACCAGATTTGTTGTATGGCGTATCAGTCTTTCTCAACAAGCCAAGCCTGTCGTATGTTAGAAAGGGGTTGGACAAAATAAACAATGAAGAGACTACCCGTGGTTCCAGTGATCCCGTCAGATGGTAATAGTCAAGTATAATTGGAGCCATGCTTCCTTGGACAGTTCCCACCACGGCTTCACATGTAGAATGTGCTGTGTTGTTCTGGGTGGCAACTTAGAGATACTCAGTTGGGAAACAAGGAGGATATTGTCATTCATTTTTACTACCTGTAGTAATAAAATGTATGTGTGTCTGTGTATGTGTGTACGTCACAGAAAGCTATGTTAAAGTAAGGTTATGGTTGAGACAAGAATGCATGGAAACAAGTTGCTGCTGAGAAACGGTCAAATCTCTGAGATGTTTTCAGGTCCCTAATAATTATGGGAACTAATGGCCTGCTCCTTGTGGTTTACACTTCTTACTAGTTCTGTTACCTGCCATCATTGGTATATACTGGCAACCACTTGGGTCCAGAACGGGGTCTTCTCTCCTGGATGAGGGATGGACTTGTGTCTCCTTTGTGTAGATTAAGGCTTATAACATCTCCTTCTGCTTCATGGTTCTTTTTACGGAGGAGGCTGAAGGAGAGGAGGGAGTGTTTCAACTGTGGCTTCTTAGGCTAGCCCTAATTCCTGCAGCAAACCACTGGACATTCACTCAGCATTCCTTACCTTTCTCCTGGGTTTCCGACTCAGCCCTGACATTATTGTAATATAGTTTTCTGTGTTTAATATTTCTTAGACTTGGTTTCCCATTGCAAGCATGGAAGAAACCCTAATGCATGAGTTTCAGAGGAGAAGGTAGCAGTCTGAACCTGCTGTGTGGCTCCATCAGCAAGTGTGAGTATTAACGTTAGAGCTGTCAGGACTTGTGAAAAATAATGGAGCCTGACGGGGGACAGACTGAGGTCAGAGACGGAGCTTGCCCTGATTGAATGTTTTGGTGGCTTTGCAACCCAGGCATGTGAGTACAAACCATGGAGTGAGAGGGAGTGCTGGAGGCCCGTTCATTTGTTTAAGGAATAGACAGTGGGCACTGACTAAGTGCCAAGCATTTTTCTAGGTACTGGGAACATAGCAGGAAAAGATGGGTTGTGCCCACTTCTAGCTTCAGAGCCCTGTTCCTGCCTTCAGGCTAGACCCACCCTTTCTGTGCTATCAGCCCCCGGTAGTCACCTAGGCAGGAATTTTAATTTATTGCAATATAGTTGATTTATAATGTTGTGTTAATTTCTGCTGTATAGCATAATGATTCAGTTATTTATATATATGTTATATATATTCAAACATATATATGTATCAGTTCAGTTCAGTCACTCAGTCGTGTCTGACTCTTTGCGACCCCATGAACCGCAGCACCGCCAGACCTCCCTGTCCATCACCAATTCCTGGAGTTTACCCAAACCCATGTCCATTGAGTCGGTGATGCCATCCAGCCATCTCATCCTCTGTCGTCCCCTTCTCCTCCTGCCCCCAATCCTTCCCAGCATCAGAGTCTTTTCCAATGAGTCAACTCTGCATATATGTGTATGTGTATATACATAAACTGTTATATATATATTTATAACTGTATATATACATATATATAAATGGGGCTTCCCTGGTGGCTCATATGGTAAAGAATCTGCCTGCAATACAGGAGACTCGGGTTCAATCCCTGGGTCAGGAAGATCCCCCAGGGGAGGACTTGCCAACCCACTCTAGTACTCTTGCCTGGAGAATTCCATGGACAGAGGCTACAGTCCATAAGGCCACACAGAGTCAGACTTAACTGAAGGGACTTAGCAGACATGCATGCATATCTGTATATATACGTACACACACACACACATATGGGGTTTCCCAGGGGTTGTTAGTGGTAAAGAACCCACCTGCCAGTGCAGGAGACATAAGAGATGCAGGTTCCATCCCTAGGTTGGGACGATCCCCTGGAAAAGGGCCTGAAAACCCATTCCAGTATTGTTTCCTGGAGAATCCCATGGACAGAGGAGCCTAGTGGGCTATGGTCCATAGGGTCACAAAGAGTTGGACATGATTGAAGCAACTTAGCATGCATGCATGCATGCTCCCATGGTGGCTCAGACAGTACAGAATCTGCCTGCAATGCAGGAGACCCAGATTCCATTCCTGGGTCAGAAGTGAAGTGAAGTGAAATGAAAGTTGCTCAGTCGTGTCCAACTCTTTGCGATCCCATGGACTGTACAGTCCATGGGATTCTCTGGCCCAGAATACTGGAGTGAGTAGCTGTTCTCTTCTCCAAGGTATCTTCCCAACCCAGGGATCGAACCCAGGTTTCCCACATTGCAGGTGGATTCTTTACCAAATGAGCCACCAGGGAAGCCTGGAAAGAAAATAGCAATCTACTCCAGTATTCTTGCTTGCCTGGTAAATCCCATGGACAGAGGAGCCTGGGAGGCTACAGTCCATGGACTCACAAAGAGCCAGACATGACTGAGCGACTAACACTTTCACTTTCATATAAATATATATATATTTTTAATATTCTTTTCCATTATAGTTTACCACAAGATATTGAATACAGTCACCCATGCTGAATAGTAGGACCTTGTTGTTTATCTATTCGCTGTATAATAGTTTGCATCTGCTAAGCCCAAACTCCCAAACAAGGAAGGGATTTAAATGACACATCCTTCTTCCTTCCCACAGCATCATAGTTCTTCCATCCTCATAGCCATTGGCATTATTTTTTTTCCTTCCATCCTCCTGCAAAATTTTCTGCTTGACCAGTTTTCAAGCCAAAGTTAGTCTTATTGAGTCCTCAGTGGAATAAAGAACCTTAAGAGTTTGAACATTTCCCTCTCTGCTGGAGTTATGATATTAAAACTATAATAATACTTTTAAATGGAAAAAAAAATGTTTTTCTTTATCCACCTTGGGGATATAACAAGGTCCCTTTATAGCATTGGCATTAGGGAACATCTGCAGTGCCCCACGCAGACCAGAGGTTTCAGCAATGTGATTGAATTGCAAGATACGTCTTTTGTGTGGAAACACTCCCATGATAATTGGACTGTAGCAGTGATAACATGATAACATGACTACTTATCTGTTTTATTCTTTTTAATCTCAGAAAGTTAGTTTTCTTTTCTTCCTCTCACATTGTCAAGGGAAGGTAAGCCTGAAGGTTGTGTGTCGTGAGTTGTATTTTCCTGGGCATCTGGGAGCCATTATAGGTTCTTCTGACTTGTCATCTCTGTCTTGTTTGCTTCTTGTAATGTAGAGAGCTTTATTTAATGTGAGTGTTATGCCAGAAACATTTTTGGTTTCCTCATAAATTTTCATTTTGGTTTCCTCATGAATTTTCAAAGTCTAGAATTTAGGAGTACTGAGGAAAGTGGGCATAGAGATTGGAGATTTTGAAATTATTTGTCACCTTTATATAAGTAGGATTTCTTTTACCCAGGGGTGCTTTGGGGTACTCTCCTTCACAAAGAACTACCATTGTACTTTGTGTTTTTCCCCCCCTGGGTTTTTAGCAGAAATAAATAGGCGATCCCTGGTAAAAATGGGGCATGAGGAAAGTGGTATTTGGTGTAAGTCACAACCTGATGGCCGTATTGGTTGTCTCTCTTCCCCATACTTCCCATTCGTGAAGAATGAAGTGTCTGGGGCAAGAGCCAACTCCTAGTAGGTGGAAGCAGATTCTCAAGAAAACAAAATATTCTGGAATTAAGTTTGCATTTTGATCTGACTGGAACTTGAGATTTTAAGAGGAACTCATTCTACAATGATTTAAAAAAAAGAAGTTGCAGTTGTGTGATAATTTTGAGGTACATTAACTTTTTTATTGATTGGGGGCCAAGGAACCTTGTTGGGTCAGAGCAGTGCTTATTTATATTTATTTTATTTTTTTAACTTTTAAAATATTTATTTTTGGCTGCATCGAGTCTTAGTCGTGGCACAAGGGATCTCTGTAGTTGCTGCGTGCAGCTTCGGAGTGTATGGGCTCTGTAGTTGGGGCTTTAGGGCTTAGTTGTCCCGCGGCATGTGGGATCTTAGTTCCTGGACCAGGGATTGATTCCACATCACTTGCATTGGAAGGTGGATTCTTAACCACTGGACCATCAGGGAAGTCCTTATATATGTTTATTTTAAAATACTGATGCACACGTGCCTTAGTCTTCACCACTCTCTATAACTTCTAACCAGCTCAGCTCACATTGGTGTTTTACTTCTCTGGTCCCTGTAGACAATTTGGTTTATTACTTTGAACTTCTGTTCTCCTGTCAGAGTCTCGTCTTATTTCTCATGATATAGCCTACACGTTTTTAAATGCTGGGACCCTGGATGAAGATGGGCCAGAGGAGTTTCTTTCCCCTCCTCAAGTCTGTGGCCTTCCTTTCCTTGGGTAGGCTCCCAAATTCTTCGGGGAGCTAGTAGATAAGAAATTAAGCCCACAGCTACAGTAGCATTTGGGAAATGCCTGAATTGAGCCAATGTGTGTGTTGTCATAGTGTGAAGCTGACATGGCTTCATGTCCCTTGGAGGAGAAATCCATGACACAGGCAGAGAGTCATGTAGAATGGGAAGTTCTGTGTCATGATACAAACATAAGGATCATAGCTGCCCAGATCTAGAGAAGCGATCACCGTAGATGGAGGAGCGGGATGAAGAGGACTCATGGAAGAGGTAGGTCTTGAGCCGAACCCCATGAGGCGGTTAAAAATTTGATCTCACCTGACAGAAAACTAGCAGGAGAACCAAAGAGCTTTTCTGCCCCACTTTTGAACCAGCTTGACCTGTGAACTTTGCTTAGAAAGTGACAGCCCCTCTCTGGTACTTTCTTTCTTCATTAGTAAAATGGAACTGGATATATCTATGATTTTTCTTTTTAATGTTTTTAAGCCAAGGATGTTGTTCAGTTGCTAAGTCATGTTTGACTCTTTTGTGACCCTGTAGACTGTAGCCTGCCAGACTCCTCTGTCCATAGGATTCTCCAGGCAAGAATACTGGAGTGGGTTGCCATTTCCTTTTCCAGGGGATCTTCCCAGCCCAGGGATTAAACCCACGTCCCTTAGGTCTCCTGCTTGGCAAGATAAGTCTTTCCCACTGAGCCACCTGGGAAGCCAAGCCAGAGATAACTTTCTTCAAATCAAACCTTTTACTAAATCATGATATAAAGGAAAGTAGCACCACGGTGAACACGACAGCAGTTCCCTTCCTTCTGCCCTTGTCTGCTTCCTCAAGTTGCCCTGCTCCACCCGAAGGAGGCTTATGGAGCACGACTTTCAAATTACTCAGGCTCTTCTGAGGATGTAGGTTCTTCTGCTGTGATTCGTGGGAGCCACTTTCAGTGACACGTTAAATATCCAGAGTTTGGGAAGGAAGGGAGGCTGACCTTGACACAGTCTACTGTGTGTCTGCTTTAAAGTTGGTACAGCTTTGCCAGACATGTGTATAGCTGAAGATCTTAGTTTTTCTATTCCTCTCCGTACACTCATAGAAGAGTACCCTATCTGATTCAATGAAAAATGTTAGGCATTATTTTGTTCTTTTTATGGCTGAGTAATATTCCATTGTATACATGTACCATATCTTCTGTATCCATTCCTTTGTCAGTGGACATTCATTCTTTTTGTTTTCTCATTTTTTAAAATTAATTTTTATTGGAGTATAGTTGTTTTACAATGTTGTATTAGTTTCTACTGTAGAGCAAAATGAATATATATATATATCTTCCTTTCTTTTGGATTTTCTTCCCATTTAGGTCACCACAGAGTATTGAGTAGAATTCATAGTAGGTACTCATTAGTTATCTATTTTATACATAGTATCAATAGTGTGTGTATGTCAATCCCAATCTCCCAATTCATCCCAATCCCCCTTCGCTCTTGGTGTCCGTATGTTTAATCTTTATGTCTGTGTCTCTATTTCTGCTTTGCAAATAGATCATATGTGCCCCTTTTCTAGATTCCACTTGTATGTGTTAGTAGATTCATAGATTTTTTAAAACAAACTTGTGGTTACCAAAGGGGAAACATTGCAGGACGGGTAAATTAGGAAGTTGGGATTAACATACCCACACTACTACATATAAAATAGATAACCTACAAGGACCTACTGCATAGCACAGGGAACTCGACTCACTATTCTATAATAACCTATATATGTAAAGAATCTGAAAAAGAATGAATATATGTGTAACACTGAATCACTTTGCTATAGACCTGAAACTAACACAAAATTGTAAATCAACTATACTCCAATAAATTTTTTATTAAAAAATATATTAAAGATATTCCAAGTGAGTAGTCACTCTTGACAGAAATAGAATTGAAACTGTTACCTATCACAGATTGTACTATTCATTTGTTAATGAGGGACTGATCCTGGCCCATTTTGGGGCAGTCAGTAAATGTTAGAAGAAATGGGTAACTGGATCATTGAAGGAGAAAATAAGTGATTGTGTTAAGGGCACACATTTTCAGGGTTAGAAACATCTTGACAGAGGCAGCTAGGTTCACAGTGTGTACAGGTTGAAAGTCTCATGTGTTCACCCACCATCACCTCCAGATCCAGACATCTTAATGACCCTAGTGATATTTTTGTTAACTTGAAGGACACATTGCGTCATGTCAGTTTCGGCCTTTGGAAAGTCAAAGTTTTCCTTTTCATCCTCAGATGCTTATCTTTGAAGATAGTGACGTTGTGCAATGTGACCAGAGGGTGATCCAATTTGTGGACAAACTAGTATTTTCTTGGTTGGCAACCAGGAAGAGCAATCATTGTAATAATTATTTGAGCACAGCTAATATCTGTTTAGAGATGATGAAGTGTTAGAAACTGTGCACATCTTTACATGCAGTAGATTATGTAATGTGCATCAAACCTTAAGGGTAGTGTGTTTATTAGCCACCCCCCTCCATTTATATTTGAAGAAACTGCAGTTTAAAAATAGTGTGTTGGAGATTATTTGGCTAGACTGGAATGGAGATGCATCTTCATTTCACTTCTAAGATTCTGGAAAGAGGATTCCAGAAGCTTTGCATCTGGTAGGCCAAATTCAGCTCACAGATGTATTAGAGTTGGCCCCCAACTGTGTGTGTTTGTTTTTAATTGAGCTAGCAATTCAGGAGGGCTTAAACTTGGAGGAGAATCTGATACTGGCTTAAACCTTGTCATGACTCAAGATGACAAGCCCATTCCTGGAATTCTTTTTAGGAAGGTCCTAGTGAGTCTTGAAGGGATTCAGTCATTCCTTCACTTGTTGAACGGATGCTAATTATGTGCCTGCCATTTGGAAAGTATTGAATTGTGTGTGTGCTCAGTCGCTCAGTCATGTCCAACTCTTTGCGACCCCGTGGACTGTAGCCCACTGGGCTCCTCTGTCCATGGGATTTTTCAGGCAAGAATACTGGAGTAGGTTGCCATTTCCTCCTCCAGGGGATCTTTCTGACCCAGGAATCGATGTCTCCTGCATCTCCTGCATTGTCAGGCAGATCCTTTACCACTGAGTCACCTGGGAAGCCCAAGGTATTGAACTAGTTTGGGTCAAACAGGGAACTAACAAGCCACAATCCATGCCTTCAAGGACCGTTGAGGAGGAGATAAGTCACATGCAAAGGGAAAAACTAAACAAATGGAATAAAATAATAATTAATGTGCACTGATTATTTACTCCATAGCATGCATGTGCTTTAGAAGCTGTATCTCATTTTATCTAGAACACAACCTGTGAGGTAGGTGCAATTATTGTCCTTGTTTTTCTAAGACAGCTTAGAGGACATAAGAGCTCTGTCCAAGCCCATATAGTTAATAGGTGGTGAAGCCTGCAAAACCTGTACAATTACCCATGCTGCTGCTACAGTTTAATTTGTAATAAGACTTATAAATTTAATCATAAAGAGTAGAAATGTGACACATGCAGTAAAAAATACTAAATAATATTCATAGAAGTAACGATAAAGAGCGGAAGTGTAGTAGGTCAGCTGAGAACGAGATGAGAGGCACAGGGAACCGAGGAGGAAGGGAGGAAGGGATACCCTGGAGAGGGAGGAGGAGAAGGCAGAGCCCAGCATCACTAATCTAGGAAAAAGATACTTTAGTGGACAGAGATGTCACTGCCGTGTGATCCTTGGAGATGAGGATGGAGGAAAAACCTCAGCTTTGGTTTTTAGGAGGTAATTATTGACATTCAGGGAAGCTTTTGGTTGAGTACAGAAACAGAGGGAGGTTGCATTGGGTAAATTATTGTTTTTTTAAGTTTTATTCATGTATTTATTTTTGGCTGCTCTGGGTCTTTGTTGCTGCGTGCAGATTTTCTCCAGTTGTGGTGAGTGGTGGCTTCTCTTTGTTGCGGTGCACGGGCTCTAGGCCCAGGGGCTTCAGTACTTTGGCACGTGGGCTTAGTTGCTCCTTAGCTTGTGGGATCTTCCCAGACCAGGGATCAAACCCATGTCTCCTGCATTGACAGGTGGATTTTTAACCTGTGGGCCAGCAGGAAAGACCAACATTGGGTAAATTCTAAGTAACCATTTATGTCTCAGTTGCTGATTCTAATAGTAGGTTAGCCCATCAGGGTATACAGTCATGATAAGTGGGCCAGGAGTGAGAAGTAACAGAGAGTGAGGAGGTCTGCAGTGGGCTGAAGGTCAGAATTGCCTGATTTTTGATCTTCCAAAAGAAACCAGAAACCCTGAATTTTTAGTGTGATACCTCCAGATCTCTAATGTTAGTTCAACTAAGAAAATAAAACAGTTGACCAACTGTAGTACATCTCTGAGCTGAATTTGGCCTAATAGCTGCAAACTTCTAGCAGCCTCTTTCCAGAAGTTTAGAAATAAAATGAAGAAGCATCTGAAAGAAGAAGTAATTCCAGGGATGGTTTAGGATTGATTTGAGATGTGTGTGTGTGTGTGTGTGTGTGTGAAGATCTTCTTGTTTTTATTTCCTTGGGGTGAGTAAACATAAACTTACTAAGTGGGAGAAATATAATAAAGACATCCAAAATAGCATAGAGAGATGTCTGAAAAATAAAGTGCCAGTGACAAGAAAAGCAATGAGGCCAAGTATTAAAAAGATGAGAAGAAGTAAAGGAGCAATTGGGAAGTAAAGAGAGCCTGCCTTGGGCTAGAGGGTGCGTACTGTAAGCTAAGTGGGGAGTCAGATGGAGCCTGGAACCTGGAAAAGTTTTGTGGTGGCTGCTTAGGGAATAAACAGTGGCAAGAGTGTAGGATAATTAGAATTGTGGCATAGCAGTGAAGACCTAGCTTACTTCAGCTATCCTTTAGTTTTTAAGTGAGCATCTATTTATATGATATAGTGAGGTGATACAGATACAGTAGGAGACACAGTTGTGAATAAGACTTAATTGCTGCCTCCAAGAACGTGTTGTCTTACTTATGATCTGTCGCTCTAAACTGAACTGGTAGATGGGCTAGTTTCCCAAATTTCATTCATTCACTTGGTAGTCATCGCTTTGCCAAGTCTTTGAATTATTTATATAGTTATTGCTCAATCGTTTTCTTTAAACCATCTCCCATTTTATATACAAAAATAGAAAAATGAAAATAGAAAAGATAGTAGAAAAATGAAGCCATATATCATTACTTGCATTGGCGTATTTTTTCAAATGTGCATTTTTAGAACATACTAAGCTGCTTGACATTCTATCAGAAGTTCATCTCTATTTCACCTAAAATCATCTCGTATCTTACCGGTAAAACATATACCATGTCTTGGGGAAGATAGAACTGGTTAGTTGGTAGAATTCTTTAGGTCTTTCAAAGCAAGACTTTTTCCACATTAGAATATCTGCATATGGCCTTGGTTTTTTATTCAGGCAGATCAACTTCGATGACCTGATCTGAATAAAATGGATGAAGGCAGGCACCTCTTTGTCTGACAGTTTTAAAATCATGCTATTTGAATACCAAGAAGGTTGGAGCTTGACTGCAGAGCCTTCCAAATTAATCTAGTCTGGAAAAAAAAAAGAAAATGCCATCAAGTAACAGGAGATTTGTCAGCTGCCCTGCTTACACTTTTCATATAAAACATAAAGGTTGGCAGATTACAGATGAAAGGTCAGTTCAGAAGAAAAGAAAACATGTCAAACAATCTCATAACATAGGTAACAGAAGATGGAAGTTGGAAACTACTATTGGATTCTCAGAAAGAGATGAGTGTGTTGGCAGTGTGTAAATATCATGACGATTTCCGCGGCTGTTCATTTTGGTGGCTACTTCTTTATGCTGAGTCTCCAAAATTTGATTTAAAAGATACTGAAGAGGCCTGTCTTCCTGAGAAAGATTTACTTTGCAGCAGTTTTATTTTTTTTCTTCCACTGATCTGAAGGGGAAAAATGTACTTCCTTCAGGTCTCCTTGTTTCCCAGTCTCACCCATCCCATCCCTGAAGCAATGCTCTAAAATGGAAAAAGCAAGAAGCCAAGGCCTCTTGCAAGAGCAGTGGTGCATAAAGACAGAGTTTGCAGTGAGTCCATCATCATGAATCATTAAAGGAGAACTGGCAGCTAAAGCTTGACTCATACAAATGGAGTTGCTCAAAGATTCAATCAGGTAGGACCTGCCTTGGAGCAGATTACTGTCCAGGAAAACATTTCAGCCTGTTCCAGCCTTGGGAGGAGGGTGGATCCAGGGAGGTAGTACTGCGCCAGTGGGGTCACAGACCCATGATGTTGAAGTAGTGGGGCGTCTCAAAAATTTCTATCGTGTACAGTGCTGGGAATTTTCAGACTCCTGAATACATCTTTTATCTGTATTTTAAGTGTAGGGAATTGGGCAAAATATCATCATTTTATCCAGGTAACTTGAAACATACATCACAGTCTTATTGCCTTATGCTAGTGCAGATTATAAGCTCTGCATGTGTTTAAGAGAAGTTTCTTACCTTCTTTTTTTAATCTATTTATTTACTTATTGGCTGTGCTGGATTTTCGTTGCTGTTCGTGGGCTTTCTCTAGTTGTAGTGAGTGGAGTCTACTCTCCAGTTTGCCGTGTGTGGGCTTCTCATTGTGGTGACTTCTCTTCTTGTGGAGCACAAGCTCTAGGGCGTTCGGACTTCAGTGGTTGTGGCACGTGGGCTTAGTTGCCCTGCTGCATGTGTAATCCTCACAGACCAGGGATCGAACCCAAGTCTCCTGCATTGGCAGGCAGATTGTTAACCACCGGGCCACCAGGGATGTCCTTGAGAGAGGCTTCCTATTTTTTTGGAGCTCTTCACCTTTTGGAGCAACCTTTTGAATAGCTGAGGCCAAAGGCATGTCACACAGCTCTGTGGGCCAGTAGTCAAGGATATCCATTGATACTTAGCCATCATGTTTTCAGTTTTATCTTCCCACAGTATTATTTTCTGCCTGTTTTCATCTCTCTCATAAGTCTCCCCATAAGCCCACATTCTGTGTATCCAATTTTAATACTCTTTACAATTTGCATTGGTGAAATCCAACTGGACCTATGACAAAAACTTGCCCTCCCCCCACAAATATAATTCTGTCTCTGACTGTAAGCTTCATTAATTGATTCATTGGCTCTGGCTTGCTGGTAAGGACGAATTCTTACAACAAATATATCCAATTCCTGCTAGTGGTAACTTTCATTCTTCCTGGAATAGCAGGAAACATTAATTTTGCATTGGACCCGGGAGTCTCAGGAAGCTGGAATTATAGGCACCGTCTTCCCACCCTTTTCCTCCTCAAAATAAAAATGAAATAAAATAAAATGAGCAGCTGCCCAGTGGTGAGGCTTCAGGGATGGGTAATGACAAAGAAGAGAAAAGGGCATTAATTTCAGGATGGGGACAGCTGCCGGGCACTATCTCCCTTTGGATTTTGGTTCTTATAGCATCACGATGAGTTATTAATATGTATGATCTGTACTTTATTCAAACATTATAAATCTATGCAGAAGTCTGGTGTTTGGGTTTTCCTTTATAGCTTTCATTCTTCTTCCCAGAATTATCTCATTTTGATCGGGAAACTTTTGCATAAAAAGCACACACAGCGAACTCACATTTCCATACCATAAATATTAAAAGGGGGTTAAGCTTTACAGTTTCTTCTCCCATCCCAATGGGAGGAAAGTTAGCCTTCTAATCAGGGGGTCATTATTAATCTTTTTATTCACAAGCCAAAAGGTAAACTTTAACTTGCCGTATGAAATTGTACTGTGTGCTTCCTTTGATTTATGCAAATTGTGAAATATGTATGCCATGTCTTTTGTACTAAGGTGATACTAAAAATCTAGCAGTGAACAGAGTTGTCACAAACAGTTGGTCGGCTTATTTTTTAAGGATTAAAACCGAGTCTAGACCTTTTTTTAAGGCTTATGACTAAAGTACTTTTTGCTGGATGATTCTAAACTATGGATCACAGTATGGATTCATCACAGTGAAGCTGTAGCAAACAGCAAAGGGAAATGGAACTAGAAAACTTAATGTCTCTTTAGTAGCTTTTTAGCTTCTGGGCGGCTTCCTGTCTCTCGTTTATTGTCATTTTTGTTAGCATAAAGGAGTAGTCATAAATTTTGGTTCCCATGGAAATATAAAGGAATGTGTGAGCTATTTCATTTGGGGATACTGTCTGGTAATCACGCAGTCTCGGCTGTTGTACTTCGTGATGGGAAATGAATGTGCTAATTGGTGCTTTTTTTTTTTTTTTTCGTATTTCAGGAAACCTGCCATATGAATATAAAATAGTGATTGCTGGGAATCATGAACTGACGTTTGATAAGGAATTCATGGCAGACCTTGTTAAACAGGACTACTACCGTTTCCCTTCTGTGTCCAAATTGAAACCAGAGGACTTTGACAACGTTCAGTCCCTCCTGACGAACAGTATTTACTTACAAGACTCGGAGGTAACAGTGAAGGGATTCAGGATATATGGTGCACCCTGGTAAGTGTTCATTCCAACAGTCTTCCCCTCTGTTTTTTTAGCTCAACGCTGAGAAAGCATGGTGCCAGCTTAAGTGTCTTAAACCAAAAAAATCAAGGTGAAATGAAAGCTTTTTGCTATATTTCCAACAGAACACGAATTTTTTCACTGCTGCGAATTGTTGGTTGTGATGCAGATTTCTTTAGGCGAGATCAGTGAGGGCAGGGCTTTGGTGCAGTAGATACGCGTCTGTTTGTGTGACTGGGGCTGTACGTGTGTCGGTGGACACAGAAAAATTTGGGGGAAGGTCACCGTGTTACCCTTCATGCAGATTCAGCCACTCTAAACGTTCCATCAGCCTTAGGTGATTCATTTCCTCCTTATGTTTTACATCGGAAACACTCATGAAATAGCTTGCTTAGAGTTTCTCAAATCTTGCTACAGATGAGAATCACCTGATCAACTCTGAAGAAATACAGATTTTGAAGCCATAACCCCCCCACACACAAAGATGCTGATTCTCCTTCTTGAGGTGGAGCCTAGTGACCTGTATTTTTAAAGCTCCCCAGGCAAGACTGATTAGAGAAGGGAATGGCAACTCACCCCTTGCCTGGAGAATCCCATGGATAGAGGAGCCTGGCGAGGTACAGTCTGAGGTCGCAGAGTCGGACAGGACTGAGTGACTAATACACACACATGCACGCAGGCAAGACTGATCCCCAGACAGTTTGGAAGTTACAGGCTAAGAGCTCAGTTCTAGAATTCTTGGTACTGCAGTTCTCAGCTCTAGAAAACTTGAAGCTGGTGCATGTTCTTTGGGACCAGATAAGGAGGCATGTTGATCTTGGCTCTGTCAGCTGGCAGTTGTCTGGTTTTGAAGAAGTTAACTTATAGAGGATGAGCCTCAGTTTCTGCATCTCTAAGACGGTGAAAATAATACCTGCTTTAGAGGGTTATGGTGAGGATTAAATTGGCTGATGTTTGCAATGAATTGAGAAGAATGTCTGGTGATTTGCTTAGAGCAATATTAATAATTGCCACTTTTCAGGCCTTACCTCTGCTACTAAGTATTTATGTGAACTTAAGCAAGTCACTTAGGTTCTAGAGCCAGTTTTTGCATCTTTAAAATGGGAGTGTTAGATCAGAAAATCGATAGCAGAGGAGTCTTGGATTTTTATTTATTTGCTTTTTACTCTCTGAGAGCCCTATGTGTATATAGAGCACAAAAACTGACCTTTACTTACACAGCCTGGAAGAGTATCCTGGTCATGCCCTAGGAGTTGCGAATAAGGCTGGAAAAGGACAGAGTGAATTCAGATTGGCCACCTCACTCAACTTCCCAGGGCTTCCCAGGTGGCGCAGTTGTAGAGAATCTGCCTGCCAATGCAGGAGACATAAGAGATGCAAGTTCTATCCCTGAATGGGAAAGATCCCCTGGCGTAGGAAATGGCACTCCACTCCAATATTCTTGCCTGGAAAATTCCATGGCAGAGGAGCCTGGTGGGCTACAGTCCATGGGGTCACAAAGAGTCAGACAGGACTGAGCATACACATAGACCCCTACTCAACAGTTTGGATTGTCCTCTGTAGAATAGAAAGTTGAGACATTTCCTGTAATTTTTTTCCCCTAGCTTTACTAGTTAGTATCCAGAAGGACTGATTAGTGGATACAGGAAGAATGTTAGTTGCTCAGTCATGTCCAACTCAGTTTGGATCTCACTGAAGATTTTTTTGGTTAAAATTAATATTCCCAGAACTGCTGTAATCGGAACGTTGATTTAGGAATGCGTACATCAGCATTTCTGTACAGGAACAACTGATTTCCCATTTCCAGCGCATATTCAGCTTTTGGACTTGAACTTTTCCCTGAATACCTCCGTGCCTCTGTTTTCTCATCTGTAAAGTGGGAAATAGCAATTTTACTTTTCTCTCATGGTTGTCATAAGTGAGTTAATGCATCCACAGCATGCAGAAGGCTTTCTGACAAAAGAATAAGCGCTTGATAAGTCACCTGTTACTGACCTGGTGGGGTTGATGTTTCCAGTCTACTTTGTACCTTTGTCCACCTTTGTACAGAGATTGTTGCACTGGGAGTCGGATGTGGGGGTGTCTAGCCTTAGTTCAGTCTCTGGTGACTGCGTGACAAATCCGTTAACTTCTCTGTAAAACAGGGGCAGTGAGGTCTGCCCCACTTTCTCTCTAATGCCACCCACTTCAGTAGTCACCCAAATTAGAATATTCAAAGAGCATGTATTTGTGGACATGCTTGATTATTTTAATATTTTGTACAATTTTTAGCCTCTTTCATTATTAAGAATTTGATTGGAAGCAAATTTGGGGGAATTTATATCAGAGCTGCTACTTTTATCCTGTCAGCAAAAAGGATTTTTCCATCCCTGGGGTTCACAAGTAGGTGAATGGCTGCTTAATAACCCATCAGATATTCCAACCCCAAAATAATGTGAACTGATTTAATAATTTTTTTAACTTTTTATTTTATGTTAGAATATAGCCAGTTAGCAATGATGTGATAATTTTACCTGGACAGCAAAGGGATTCAACTATACATATATCTTTTCTCCCCCAAACTAACCTCCTGTCCAGTTTGGCACATGACATTGAGCAGAGTTCCATGTGCTATATACTAAGACCTTGTTGGTTATCCATTTTAAATATAGCAGTGTGTATATGTCCATCCCAAACTCCCTAACTGTCCCTTCCCCCTGGTAACCGTAAGTTTGTTCTCTAAGCTTGTGAATCTGTTTCTGTTTTGTAAATGAGAACTGATTTAAGTTTGATTTCCATGCTTTCCCAATGACTTTTCCAGAGGAAATATTAAGTTCTGATTTGCTGATATTGCTATTGGTTTTAATTTAAAAACAGAAATCAAAATGAGAACCTTGATACTAAGGATTTCTATCATATCACAGATTTCTCAAAAGTAATTGCCATCTGACCAGGGAGAGAGCTATTAACTCATTTACAAAATGTGGATTGTGACTCAGTTTTGCTCTAAACAAGGTATTTAGCTCATATTCATTCCATGTTTATAACTTGTTGCACCCCTGAAAGCTTCCTAAAGACCAGAGAGAATTAACGCAGTGTCTCCTGACTTACAATTTAGGAGGAATTTGTATGTGGAAAATAACTTAAAACAATCCTGAGCCCTCGTGGATGTTTGCAATTGGAGTGCACTGTGGTGCTTATTACATCTGCAAGGAAGAGAGTTTGGCTGTGGTTTGATGGGTCTGGGAAAATCCAGTGACCTACACTGAAGAAGTAAATGGGGTGCCTTGTCCTGGAAGAAAGGTGTTTCCTTGGAAGGAAGGCAGGAGTTGACTAGTTCCCGAGAGGAGGTGGGAGGGTGGGAGGGTGGGAACCTGGCTCAGGAGGCCTTCTGCCAGATTCTGTGGCTTCTCCTTCACCTCATCATTTTTCTAGGAGTCTTAAAGAAAGGAATCAGGCGTGATGTATTGTCACAGGACTAACAGTGCAGTTAAAGCTTTTCTTAATTTCTCCTATTACCTTTTTCTCTCCCTCTCTGGGGGACAGAAGAAGAGGGTATTGTGTGGCCTGGCAGTTAGATCTGCCCAGGACTCTGCTCTTGTTCAGCAAAGCTCGTGGATTTCTTGTATCCCTCATGTTGGGTCTTTGCCACTGAGGTGGTTCCTAATCTCTTATGATCGCTTTCAGCTCTTGTACTTCTTTTCCAAATGCTGATCAGAGGAGACAAAATTCTAATCTGTCAGATATAAGCCACTGTGCTAACTCACTCACTGCTGGTCTGGCCAGTGTAGAGGAGAGGTGGCATTTTGAAATCATCTTTGTATTTTTGGTTACTGGATCTGTAGCCAGCATTTTAGTGCAAGCAGATTTCAATAAATTCACTCATGGGACTTGGTATTTAAAAACTGACTACTCTTCTTCTTCTTTTTAATTTCAGTTGTTATTTTGCTACCAAGATGCTTATGTAGAAAAGAAAAAAATACAGGTACAAATGGAGCAGTAGCCAAGCTGCAAAGAGTAAAAAGTGCATCTTGCTCTGGTCTGAGCATGGCGGTGGTAGTGTTCGGCAGTGAACCTCGTTCCCCTCCTGCACAGACATGCAGAGCTGGTCTCCCGTGGCTTTTAATGAAAATGAGTGGGGCTTTCCAATGTCCAGGAATTTGATCTCTATGCTGACCAAGGGTCGGGAACAAAGAGCACACTTTTTCATGTTAGAGTAGACCCAGGTGTAATTTGTCAGATTTAGTAACTGTGGAGGAAGTGCCTTAACTTCTGCAGCCAGAAAATTAGATGGAGTCCCAGGCAGCGTAATTCTAAGATGGTTGAAATAGCAAGAGAAAGCCCATCAAGCTGCGTTTTCAAAGGAAGTGTGAGCAGGATGTATTTTCTCCCTTCTTCTCTCCCCCTCATTTTGGATCATCAATATGTTGAGTTCGTCCATGCCTTTAAATGTAATTTTCTCAGTGTTTTTCAAAGTGGGAGTTAAGTGTTGATTCAACTCTCCGCCGCATTTATACATAATTGTGTTTGCACGCAAACAGCTACAAGATTGCTCACGTTTCCTTGTTCTGCTCAGCACCATGGTACTTCACCCTGTCAGAAGAGCTTCAGATGTTTTTATTTCCAATTATAAGTTTTGTGATGCATCATGTATTTTGCTGACAGTCTTCAAGTTCTGGCAATAGCAAGCAAATTAACAGCAGATATTGACTGAGAAGTTTAGAAAACCAATGGGCAACTCATATGATAGAATTCAGATACGGGGATGAGTGGAATGGGCTCATTTATTTTATTTTCATAGTCATACTTTGTAATTAACTTGGGCCAAAAAAAAAAGGAAAGAAGAAAAGAAAGAAACATCTCTGCATTCAAGAGGAAAGTCTGTGAACGCTAAAGAACAGCAGTGTAGGAACAATATTGTTTCTGTACCACAGTCTCAAGGATTCCAGCTTTTATTCAGGAGGGTTCAGGAAGGTCTTGGCACAGAAGAAGGTCTGTGTATTTGTGTTAAACAAATATGCACTCTGCTTCTACACGATTCTGTTTAAAGGCCCAGGCTAACATTTCATTTTTCTTGGCCCTGGGCCCATGGTCTCTCCCATTCTGAAACCTGTGGCGGGTCTGCCCTGCTCCAGAGTTTCAGGCTCTGCTTACATTTTCGCCTGCTTCAGAGTGCAGCTGACTTGCTCTTAAAGCTGCACAGGATCAGATTCACTTCTGGTTTAACAGCCGCCTTGTTTATTTGGAAAGGGAGAAAGCAACACCAGTCCCCTGGCTTCCTACCTCCCGTCAGTGGCCATGCCAGTAAATACCATGGCAGAAGCTGGTGTATGTGGAGTTTGGGATGTTGGATCCAACTCGTACCTCTCTGCCCGCTGGGTCCAAACCTTTAAAACCTGCCATGTGCTTTTATGGGTTGTATAAGCAAATGTGGAAGAAGATATATATGTGTTCTTGAGCAATCATTTATGCTTAATATCGGCATTGGGCATGATGTAAATTTTTACCTGAAAATTCTGAGAGACCAACTCAATTAGCCAACAATGATAAGAAACATATTTGGATGGTATATTTCACTTAGGGAACTTTCATCTGTGTTCATTTGGGCTTCACAACAATTCTAAATAGTTAAAATTTTAAAAAATTCTTAACAAAATGCAAAGGGTGTATATTAATAATTATTAACAATAGCCAGGTTTTGCAAGTGCTAGTGTGTCATGATGGTATTGCCTTCATTTGACAAAGGAGACTAAGACTGAGTTTTGGGCAGAGAAGGCGACATGCCCAAATTTAGTCTGGGGAGAGACAGGGCTAGAATCGGGGCTTGCCTGGCGACTTTGGCAGTAAAGGATCTGCCTGCAATGCCGATCGAACCCGGAGACTCGGGTTCGATCCCTGGGTCAAGAAGATGCCCTGGAGAAGGGAATGGCATCTCACTGTAGTATTCTTGCCTGGAGAATTCCATGGACAGAGGATGCTGGTGGGCTACAGTGCATGGGTTGCAAAAGGTTGGACACAACTGAGTGACTAACACATACACACACACACACACACAGAGCACTAGAATCCAGTGTTCCTTTGAGGAGCTTTCGAGGCTGAGGGAGAATATCCTAGTAACCGCAGATGTCACTCTACTCCTTGACCTGAGGCAACTCAGGAAGTGGCCACATAGAAGTCTTGACTGTTCCTGTCTGGTTGTTAAAAAAGGACATGCAGAAATCCAGGCCAGTCCTTCCAGGAGCTCTCAGGCTTCAGTGGTGAGGTGTTTGAGGGGGGACAATGAGAATGTTGGGGGAGCGGAAGAAGGGAATGATCCAGCCTCTTTTGCATGATATGCTCCAGAATTTAGGGTTTAAAAAATGGGAATCTATGCCTCAGTCCATCCTAAAGGAGATCAGTCCTGGGGGTTCATTGGAAGGACTGATGTTGAAGCTGAAACTCCAATACTTTGGCCACCTGATGCGAAGAACTGACTCATTTGGAAAGACCCTGATGCTGGGAAAGATTGAAGGCAGGAGGAGAAGGAGACGACAGGATGAGATGGTTGGATGGCATCACTGACTCAATGGACATGAGTTTGAGTAAACTCCAGTAGTTGATTATGGACAGGGAAACCTGGCGTGCTGCAGTCCATGGGGTCACAAAGAGTCGGATACGACTGAGCAACTGAACTGAACTGAACTGAATACTTCAGTATGTCGTAAGACATGGGCCAGTTCCTCTGGTCCTTCTGCTTCATGGGGACAACTTCCATCTCCTCTGCCGAGGAGCTGCTGAGAGAGACGGCAGCCCTGGGCACATGCACCAAGAAGGAAGTGCTGGCCGAGTGTCGCCACTGAAGTCGGGCTCACATGGACCCATGCGCTGTGCTTCAGGCAGACTTGGACTTCCACGTTGAGACCCTGTCGCTGGCTACTTGGCATTCCCTCATTTTCTCATGTCACACTGATAGGCTCCTTTTTAACCCAGAGTTGTTGGGGTGGATGGAGGGAGATGATACAGTGGCTGTTAGTGCCACGAGAGCAGGGGACTCCATCCCCACCCTGGAGCCTGGCACAGTGGATGCTCAGTCCATTTCTGCTAAATAAATGAATGAGTGTAGCGGTGGTAGAGATGTGTCTGTGGCTCCTGGACTGTAGGTCTACACTTATGAGACCCTCAGTTGCAAAAGAAAAGAAAATATTTCTGAGACAAGATCAAGCATTGCCATGAATCTGCAAGGACCACTAGAGATGGTAGAACAAAATGGAGCCAAAGAAAGGGCTAACCTATGCCCATGAGCTCTTCATGGACACGTCTAGATCCTTCCCGAATGTTCAAAAAGTAGAGTGCATAAAATCTCTTCAGGTGAGCATGGTCTCATGAAGGTGAGGAAGGGGAGTGGTGAGACAGACCTTGAAGACAGTGAGAACTTTCAAAGACAGGCTCCAACAGTATTTTTAAATTCTCAGTTGTCAGTTCTTTACTTCATTTGCCTTATCCCCATGCTCTGGGTAGCTACAGAAGTTTCTTTTAGATTTGGAGACTATCTCTTTAAGCTATAGTAAAAGCAACCAGTGTAAAGTGTGAGTTCGGCCAGAAGCTAAACCAAGTGGGCCTTCAGAATGTCCTTTGGACATTAGAAACCAGTTATTGAACATATGACATTTCTCGATGGTTGCGGTCTCAGTGGCTGAATTCTTAGAGTTGAATTAAAGCCATATAGATTCTGTACCATTTATTTTCAAGCTATGTGACAAACATGTATTTCTTATTTAATTCTTTGAGTTGTAAGTGTAACATGAGTTTCTCCAGCTATTACCAGATACTGAGCCCACTGGGGTCCCTTTGACAGTTGCAGCCCATGTTTGCCTGGTTCCACGCTCTGCCTTCCGGCACCTCCTGCATACCTTTCCCGTGTAGTTCAGGTGTACCCACAAGTAAGTCCAAGTAACCGTGCGGGTTCCTTTAGTCCTCCTGATGATGAGAGTGAATGGGCTTTGGAGTCCAGCTAGGAAGCTGCCCCTTCTACCCAGTGCTTCCTTTTTGCCAGGCACAGGGGCCTCCCAGGTGGTGCTAGTGGTAAAGAACCCGCCTGCCAATGCAGGTTAGACATAAGGGACTCGGGTTCGATCTCTGGGTCAGGAAGATCCCCTGGAGGAGGGCATGGCAACCTACTCCTATATTGTTGCCTAGAGAACCCCATGGACAGAGGAGCCTGGCGGGCTACAGTCCATGGGGTCACAAAGAATCCGACATGACTTAACGCCTGAGCATGGCTCGGGTGGCCCATTTGCCCTTTCTGATGCATCTGCCCCACTGCCAGAGTTGTTTTACAACAGAATCATGGTAATCAAAGCCATTCTTGTATTCTGGGAGAGGCCCTCTGCCCTTTGCATACCTATTTGCATATCCATTTCACAGATGAAACAGTGGCTCAGAGATGAAGCAACTTACTTAAGGAGGGAACTGAGATCTACATGATAAAACTGAGACACAAGTTGTTAGGCTGTGTCTGTAAGAAGGCCATCGAGGTATGTCACGTGGCCTCCCAAGGGGTCACCTGTAAGCCTGTGGGAGCTTGTTGGGGGACAGACGAAAAGATGCTGTGTTCAGGGACATCTGTCTGACAGTGCAGGGTTTGTTGAACCTGGGCTGAGTTCCTCTTGATCCCCTCTTCCCTTAAACCATTAGTTCTTCAGGTTAACAAACTGCCAGCTGGACCTCCCCATCAGGGAGATACACCCTGAAAGGTCTGTTTCCCAGACTGGACGTAGCTTAAACAGCTATAGCTCTGTTCTACCTACTGACGGGAGAAGCAGGGAGTGTGTAGAGGCTGCAGCCTTTAGAAGCAGCTGTCTGCAGCAAGCTTGTGTCTCAGTTTTATCATGTAGAACTCACCTGGTTAAGCCAGTTGTTTCATCTCTGAGCCACAGTTTCATCTGTAAAATGGGTATGCAGAGAACAGTAACTACTGTTTCTTGAGCATCACTCACGTATAGGTATTTTACATAAAACAGTTTTTAAGCCTCAACTGTCATCCTGTAAAGGAAGTAATATTACCCCCCATTTGGGATTTGATAAAAATTGAAGTTTTATGATGAAAATAGATAAGTTAAATACTACAGAAAGATACTCATTTCCTTAACAGCAGAACTGGAAGTCTAACCCCAAAGCCTTTATTTTTTTCACTACTCCATGTATGTTTCATGGCATTAAAATTCGATTATGTATGTTATGTTCCTGACACTCAGTAAAATCCACAATAAATACGATTTTCTTCCCTGGAAGGTAATATCGATAGTTGTGTAGTTTTGTGATGGCTACTTTTGTTTGTTTGTCAGCTTTCTTTTCTTTTTTATTATAATATACCAGAGTAGAAGGGCAGAAGCAAAAAGGGACAAGAAGTGAATAGGAAACTTTGTCTAGGAAAATAGTCACCCTGTATGTGTATGTGTGTGAAGCAGGGGAGAGAATTTTTAAAAGCAAACATTGTACAATTTTTTTTGCACAGCAAGTTGCTAATGATCTGGATAAGTGGAAACCATTTAGGGAAGGAACCCCATATATTGGCAGCATGTGGTCAAAGTATGTGGAAGAGTAAATAGATGTCTGTTAAATGAAGACATATGGGGTGTTTTAAGGTCACTTACATGGAGCGTCATTTTAAATGTATGAGTAACGTTGTGCACTGCGTTTTCACCCAGAAAAAATAAAGGTGATCTTGGATGGGAACTATAAATTGAACTTGGAATGTTCCGTGAGGGTTCCTGAAAAAGGAAGTTGGTGGCACACTTTGAAAGCCTCTGGGTTAGCAGAATGTGTCTGCATTCCATAAAGAGCAGAAAAAATGAGTTGCAAACCTGCTTTAATTCAGGAGGAGATACAGGAAGACTGTTCTGCACGAATATTAGAAAGGATTGGCTTGGTTAAAATGTAAATACAATTACTGTGACTAAAGTGTCTAAGTATGAAATTTGCAACAAAAAAATGAAAAATAAATGAAGAGAAGCACCTGGTTTATAAAAGCCTAATGTCTGGCATGGTGGATTTTGGATGGATCTCTATTTTTTTTAAGTGGTGCTAAAATTTCATAAAACCTACAGTGAATCGGCATTGAAGACTAAGTAAAACCAATGCTAAGTGTGTAAAGGGGAAAAAAATCAGAGCTGACAGACTGATTTTCCATTTTCTCCCCTAATTTGTTATCAGCTTCTTTTACATATGATGTACAAAATGATGTCACATAAAAAGAAATGCCTCTGATGCCTGTCTGGCTTCATAAACGGAGATGACTGTTTCACTACATTTCAAGCTGCTGTATGTATTGAAATGATGGGACACATCAGTCCTAACTCTGAATCCAGTAAGGAGTGCTGACTTTCAATGCCAAACAAGGCTTTTATAAGCAATGGGAAGTAGCTTGGAGTACCATGATTCCAGAAACGGGGTTATCAAAGACAGAAACTAGGGGGGAAAAGTTTTCATTGTCTTAATGCTTTAAAAAGTCCAGCCCCTCCAGCTTGGATGGCAGGAGAGTTTGGGAGAGAATGGATACATGTATATGTATGGCTGAGTCCTTTGCTGCCCACTTGAAACTATCATGTTGTTAATCAGCTATACTCTGATATAAAGGACTTCCCAGGTGGCTCGTTGGTAAAGAATCTGCCTGCAATGCAGGAGACATGGGTTCAATCCCTGGGTCAGGAAGATCCCCTGGAGAAGGAAATGGCAACCCACTCCAGTATTCTTGCCTGGAGAATCCCATGAACAGAGGAGCCTGGTGGTCTGTAGTCCATAGGGTCACAAAGAGTTGGACACGACTGAAGTGACTGAACATGCATGCATGCCAGCAGAAAATAAAAGGTTTTTGTAAAAAAAAATCAGTTGACCAAAAAAAACATGAAAAATGGCCAGCTCCTCAAATCACTAGTTATAACTGGGGCCTCTATTCTGAATCAAGGATCAGTAGAAGAAAACCATCTAGCTTTGATCTTTTCAAAACAAAGTCAAAGATGCTGGATTAAAACCTAATCAGAAATTGTTGGAGGTAAAACTATTAATAGTTGGAAATAAGCTGTTGGGCTATTATCAGCCAACCTCTACTTTTATTTTTTCTTTTTGGGTGTTATGACTTGAGAAAAATTGTGGAAAGGACATTTGTTTAAGAAATTCAATCTGTGAGTTTTGTTTTTACATTATTTAAATAAATTAATACATAGAAAGCTCTTGAGATTGAGGATTTTAAGCTGTTTATGATGCCTTTATTACTAAACATTTTTTAATGCTTACCATTTTTCACAGTGAAACAGCCAAGACTTAGTTTTTTTTTTTAACCGCAATTCTGTCTCTCCCTTAAAAAAATGTCACAATTCTGTAAGAAGTACTTACCTGTAGGTCCAACAGAATGAATAAGATAGATAGGAGACCTAAGTGTGTATGTATAATTCTGGCCCTGACGTTTGTGCTTTTAAATAACTTTTCCTGGAGGCAAATTCTGTGTGGTTTGCTGGCTTACAGAGGAGCTTCAGAGGCAGGCCCAGGAGAGGTGAGGGAATTTCAGGGTATTGACTGTCTGCCTACATTCAAACACACTATATGTGCGGTTCAGTACTACTCATAAAGGGAAAACCTGATATTAAGGAGGGTATTGGTTTTTAAGGTTATTTGCCCTAGAAATTACCTCTGTACAGTTTGAACTGTGTTCTGAAAAGTCTGAAAGAAACAGGATCATTTCTATGGAAATTTTGAAAGTTTGTCTAGCTTGTAAACTCAAAAGCCTTCTCTAAAGTCATTTCTGAGATTTTGTAACTGTTGATATTTATGATTTTCATTGTAAGTGTGTTTTTACTTTGTGGATTGTTGCAATAAACAAAATCATTGGATTACTAATAGAACAGAATGTGAATATGCTAGAGAAAATTAATTTTCTTTGTCCATTGATTCAAGTACTCTTCTTCTGAATGAGACCAAAACACTGGTTTTTCTGGATTTCTACAAGTAAGAACAGAACCAAAAAAAAAAGTAAAAGGAAAATACTTACTGCAGAATATCAAGGTTAGGAATCATACAAAAAACAGACATCTCAATTCCTAAAGATTATGTTTCTCAAGCTGTGTAAACTGTCTTCAGTTAGCCGGACACGCACATGGATGAAAGCTTTGCAATTCCAGTAAAATAATTCACCCACTCACCTGGTTTTTCTCATTCAAGAATTAGCATCAGACATCAAGAGGTTCATGGTATGTTTTTCTTCTTAAATTTAGCAGTAAGCTTTTCAAAAGCCATATGCCCGCCAAAAATACACAGAGGTATATCAATAGCATCATGAAAATGTATATACATATATACAGAAAAGGAAAACTGAAAGGTAATACCCACAAGTATAACATTGGTTTTCTCGTATGAAATTTTTTTCTTTCATTCTACTTGCCTGAGACTGTATATGTTCGTACAGTGGGTAGGTTTTCTTTTTATAGTCAGGAGAAAAGGCCACATTCTCTAGTTGTAAAATGTATGCCGGGGTAATTTGGACATTGACTCTCTTATTTTTTCTGATTTCATGCCGCTGGTGTGTATCTAGTTCTTGCGTGATTGTGGGCCTGCACGTATGCATGCACTCCCAGGGTGACCTGTGTGACAGGCCATTGCCAAAGATGGGGAGGTGGGTGTGTCTGTGCTCATCAACAAGGGCTGTGTGTGCCTGGCTGAAGTGTGGAAGGATTCCCTGAAAGATCAGAGCTGTACCTCATTCTGCTGAAAATTCTTACTTCCTCTTTTAATTCAGACTCACCCAAAGAAGGGGAGCCCAGATGCCTCGTTTGGGGCTGGGGTGACTGATGGAACCCCGCTCTCTTGGGTGCTGCGTTTTGATTCATCCCCGAGTGTCATCTGGGTCTGTGGGTCTGGCTGTACAGGATGCGACTTCAGTCAAGGAAAGCCTGGTGCCTACCTTTGCTTATTTGTATTCCAGTGCTGTGCCCTCCCCTCCTCTCCTGTGTCTTTGTTCTGTTAATCTGCAAAACAGGGCTCGACTTGTGATTAGTCCTTGGAGCTTGTTTCTATTAATCAGCCTGCAAAACAGGTCGACTTGGACGCTTTTGTTCCGGAGCTTAATGTGTTCTCCTTGTCACGCTGTGGTTCAGGCTGCGCGGTTTGCCTTAAACGGGACGAGGTGGTGAAATTTGGTTCTTATATACAGATTGCGTTGTCAAGAGAGAAAATACCTTTGGAAAAGTCAACAGGAAAATGCTACCGTAGAATTATTGAGATGTGTTTTAGGAAGCAGAAAAGTTTATGGAAAATATAACTTGCGTCGCCCGGTTGTGTTGTAGAATGCACTACAGAGTGCAGTAGACTGGAAGAGAAAATAAAGCATTATTTATGTTATATAGCCGAGAAGTTTGGTGTCCAGAAAGGTTGCCTATTGACAATCATTTTATGTGTATTTGAAATGTAATTTTATTTTGATGCTTAAAGTGGAAATAGTGTCGTTTTAGCTACAATATTGAATAATTATAAAAAGACCCAATACAATTGTGTGAGTTTCTTTGCTTGTTTTCTTTCCACCTTCCTTTGACTGAAAGACCTTGCCACAGATTAAAATTCCTCTACCTGTTAGGTAGGGGGAAACTCTGTGTCTCAATTTTGTTATCTTCATTATCAAGGGACAAGCGTTGACCTAACTGTGTGAGATCGAATATGGATGAGCTGAGTGATGATTATAAATTGCTTTGTGAAATGCTCGTTATCACCGTTTAAAAAATTCTGCTAACTCTAGTGTGTGAAGGCTAGGATTGCGGAAAAGAATTTTAGTGTGTAACTTTTCCCAGTGATAGCAACACTGTGGGACAAACACTTGTTTTCTGTGGGAAGTCATCTTTTACATCTCTAAAAATTTCTTATGAAATCACACCCCCACCCCAGGCAAATAATAATAAAGAAATCTGTTGAAGTATATGCAAGGAGCAAAACTGTCAGAGTCCCAAATTAAATTTGTCGTCAGTGATAAATTTAGTGCTGTAAGATACTTTAATAAGTGCTTCAGCTTGATTTATTGGTTTTGTTAGTTAACAAGAGTATATTATGTCTTGTGCAGAACTTAGCAAAAGCAATTTCTGACTAGACCTTCCTTGATTAAAAAAAAATGATGTCTCATTTTAGTCGCTGTGGTAATTATTTTAGTGCCAAATTGGAAGGTAAGCACACTGCAATTCTGTCATTAATATAAGAAAAAGAAAAAGAAAAATGTCCAAATGCAAAAGGGAAAACATTTGAGCGGTTCCATTTCTTTATTTTGTGCATACTTGATTTCCTCCATGTGTATACAAGGGTGTCTAGGCTGTTTCCCTGGTTGGAACTCAGTTGCAGCCTCTACATATAGAGTCACTAATGAATGTCAGGATTCAGCTGCTAATTTGAAAGGCCTTGTGGCTCTTTCACCCCAGACACTAGCAGCTTCATTAGACTCTGCTTTGTCCAACCTGACCTTTGCTGGCCTCTAGATCACAGCTAAATACCAGCGCTACACCAACACCCTCCCATTGAAACAGTCCAGACGTGATTCCTTTGGTGCCTATCTTATCAGAATCTGCTACTGACATAAACTTGGGGCCTCATGCTGCATAATTAGGATTACCTTCCCCTGAAAAGACCCTATGTCCTCACACCCATGAAAGTGTTCACTTGATTGGAGCTTTGAATTTTAGAGCAATTAGCATATTTCTCTGTCCTTTTTTTTTCAATGGACTCTTAATCAGCATAACTTTTAAAATGTGTCTTTAAATGAAAAGCAACAAAAAGGGTTTTTTTTTTTTCCCCCTTGACTTGGGTAAGGAAAATACATACTATTTATTATTAATGGCATCAAATAAGAAAAAAAGAAAAGAAAATCTAATGCTATTTTTTTTTTCTTTAGAGGTTTGTCCTTGGGAGTACACTTTTCTTCAAATCAGACCAGTTAGCAAACAGGTGAAGAAGAGCTTTCTGTTTGTTGTACCCTTTTAAATATACTGAGATGTAAAACGTTGATATGATTCATCAAGCTTTAGGTTGTTGGGAAGGAGAGCCTTTATTTCTCAGTGTCATTTGTTTGTAGATTCTCTGCCTGCTGTTCCCAATTCCCAGAGAAATTATTCTGTGTAAGTTTAAAATTTACCCTATATTTGCTACAAAGCAGTAGTCAAGTGGAGTTGTCCTTTGGCATGGACTGTGATTATCAGCCAGGAAAATAAATCCTTATAAACTTCTGTCTCATCAGAACCAGTCTTCCAAGCCAGGTCTCCTCCGGTGATCTTATTTTGAAGTGGTTTGAATTCTCCTTCCTTTTTTAAGGAGAGTCATAAAACTAGAGATGGGCAGGAGCTCTCTGATTGCATCACTTTTTCCACCCCTTTGGCCAATGGCTCCCCTCCCTCCAGCATATTCCCTGGTGTTCCATTCAGCCTCGGTTAAGATACTAAGACCAGAGAGGCTTCTTATTCAGGCCCCCTGGGAAAGTGTCCCACGGCCCTTGACATGTGGATATGCTTTCAGGCATGTGAGCTGAAGGTTTCTCTTGTTTTAAAAATGTTCCTACCTTCAGTCACTCTTCTTACTCCTTGACCCACAGGAACTTTTCCTGTCTCAGTCAAATAGCCTGTATGCATTGTGAACAGAGACACAATCCACCCGTGTCTGGTTTTGTGTTTTTATCCTCCTCATTCAAAATGACAACATTATTTAGGGAGTTTTCTCTTTATTAACTATGTGTTTGGAAAAAAAAATTGGGGGGAGTGTTAGTCGCTCAGTAGTGTCTGACTCTTTGCGACCCCATGGACTGTAGCCGACCAGGCTCCTCTGTTCATGGGATTCTCCAGGCAAGAATACTGGAGTGGGTTGCGGATTCCTCTTCCAGGGGATCTTCCTGACCCAGGGATCGAACCTGAGTCTCTTGAGTCTCCTGCATTGGCAGGAAGATTCTTTACCACTGAGCCACCTGGGAAGCCCATAGGATCTAGATGAAGACTCTGTAAAAGTTTGTTTTTAGATGGACAAAATTAAATGTATCAAAGTCATTGATTCATGACACACTGTTATCATGAGTTTCTGCATATCCCTTATTATTATTGTGTTATTTATCCATTTATGAATAATGTAGTGAACACCCATTGACCCACACCACACAGAGAACTACCTATGACAGTAATTCATTGGAAGGACTGATGTTGAAGCTGAAACTCCAATACTTTGGCCACCTGATGTGAAGAGTTGACTCATTGGAAACGACCCTGATACTGGGAAAGATTGAGGGCAGGAGGATAAGGGGCTGACAGAGGATAAGATGGTTGGATGGCATCACCGACTCGATGGACATGGGTTTGGGTAGACTCTGGGAGTTGGTGATGGACAGAGAGGCCTGGCGTGCTGCAGTTCATGGGGTCGCAAAGAGTCGGACACGACTGAGTGACTGAACTGAACTGATGTACTTTCACCTCTGTTACTGTTCTGCCATCCTTCTCCATGTATACATTAATTTGAATTTTGTCTTTTCAAATATATACAGGAAAAGCTTTTGAATAATTTCAACTTTCATTCATAAAAACTCAGCAACTAGGAGTAGAAAGGAGGCTCATCATCTTATACAGGGTCACAGCCTACAGTTAGCATCAGAGTTTATGGTAAGCATTGAATGCTTTCAAACTAAGATCAGGAAAATGTAAGACTTCTTGGACTCACAGTTCTAGTCACCAATTTTTGGAGGCCCTAAACAGCATAATAAAGCACAAAAAAAGAAATAGAAAGAATGAAGATTGTAGAGGAAAATGTAAAATTTTCTCTTTTTTGCATGTGACATGATTGCTAATTTAGAAAATAGGAAGGAATCTCCAAAACAACAAAATTCTAAGGAATTTCTAAGAATTAAGAAGTAATAAGTAAATTTAGCAAGGTTACAGAATAAAGGGCTAGTATATAAAAAAGCAACTGTTTATTTATGTACTCAACATAAAATTGAAATTGAATTTTTAAAATGTTAAATATAATAGTACCAGAGCTTCCCAGGTAACACAGTGATAAAGAATTTGCCTGCCAATTCAGGAGACACAGGAGACTCAGGTTTGATCCCTGGGTCAGGATGATCCCCTGAAGGGAAATGGTAACCCATTCCAATGATCTTGCCTAGAGAATCCCATGCACAGAGGAGCCTGGCGGGCTATAGTCCATAAAGTTGCAAAAGAGTCAGATGTAACTGAGCATGCACATATACACAATAGTATCAGAACCATAAAATGCAAAGGGTAAATATATTAATATAGAAGATCTGAGTATCTTTTCACTGATAATTAAGCAATATTGCTGAAAGGGTTAAAGAAGACTTAAACAAGTGAAGATATATTATATTTGTAGACTGTTCGGTTCTCCCTAGATTGATCTATAGTTGTGAACTTAGTCTACCAGCTGACTTATGATATTCGGAAATAAACAAGTTTGATTCTAGTATTTTTTTGAAAGTGAACAAAGATATAGAATAGCTGAAAGAAATTAAAAGATAAAAGTTGGTGGACTTACATTTTCTAATTTTCAGACTTACTTATTATTCTTATTATTATTAATAGTTATTATTATTATTATTATTATTACTCACTTATTAATCTTTTAATAACCAAAACTCTGTGATAATGGTGTTATGGTATGAAAGATATACCTGTAAATCAATGGAAGAGAAAAAGAGTCTGGAAACAGACTCAACACGTATATGGTCAAATGAGGTTTGACACAGTGCCAAGGCAATTTAAAGAGGAAATTATAGTCTTCAGTCATTGGTACTTGGACAAATAAATGTCATATGGAAAACCTTGACTGATACCTCACTCCCTATACAAAAATAAATACAAATAAATATTATACTGAAATAGGAAAACTAATTCTGTAAAACTTCTAGAAGAAAACTTAAAATATTGTGATAGCAAAGATTTCTTGGGACACATAAAAAGCATGAGCCTAAAAGGAGAAAAATGATGAATTGAACTGTATCAAAAGTAAATACGTTGATAAAAAACACCATTACAAAAATAAAAAAGGCAGTCCACAATCTGGATGTATTCTCAGTATATAAAGCTCACAATTATGTAAATCAGCTCACAATTATGTAAATTCAGAATATCTGAAGGACTCCTATAACTTAATAATAATAAAAAATAACCCAATAAATGGTTAAAAGTTTAAATTGACTCTTCATAAAGAGATACATACAAATGGCTATTAAGCATACAGAAAGATATACACCATCATTAATCACGATGGACATATGGACTAAAACCACTCAGAGATACCACAACACACTGTGTTGAGTGTCTAAAATTGCTTATAATACCGAGAGTTTCAAGTATAGAGCAACAAATAGAGTTCTTATACACTGCAGGAATGAATATAAAATGGTACAGTCTCTTTGGAAAACTTTTGGCAATTACTTATATACCTACCATATAACCTAGCCTTCTGCTTCTTGATATTTATCCAAACAAATGAAAACATGTGTTCAAATAAAGATTTGTACACAAGCATTTATAGAAGCTTTATTAACGATAACAAAACCCAGGAAGCTGCCCATACATCCATCAACAGGTAAATGAATAAACAATTTTGATATAGCCATGCATTGGAATACTACTCAGCATCAAAAAAGGAATGAATCATGCAATAATATGGACAAATCTCAAAATGTTATACTACATGAAAGAAGCCAGACCCAAAATAGTATGTAAAGTTTGGTTCCATTTGTATAAAATACTAGAAAACACAAACTAATCTGACAAAAAGATCATCAGTTGCTTACACTGGGCGCAGAGGGAAGGGAAGACTGCAAAGGTATGAGGAATATTCATGGGGGTGGGTTGTGATGGAGATGTTTGGTGTTGTGACTGTGGCCACGTTTCATCATCACAAATACGTATACATATCAAAAATTCCACAAAATTGTGCACTTTAGATGGATACAACTTGTATGTAAATTTTGTCCAAATACAGTTGACTATAAGAGGACATTAGGCTAAATATAGTCTTCTGGGGCTTTCTTATTTCATCCAACATTTATTGCTATGTTTAATCAAATATTTGAGGAAAGAAGGAAGGCGTTAATGAGATATATTTATGTCATTTCTTTCATAGTAGAAAACAGAAATATGGGAAAAAGTTCAAGTCTTAAAACAACTCAAATTCTAGATTCCATTATCTGTCCATCTTAAATATAAGAGAATGGCCTTTGGAGAAACAAGTTTACCAGTAACTTACAGCCCAGGGCTATTGCTGCTTTTAATAATCAGGAAAAGGTCAATTTGTTTCAACAACATTCTTGGTCAAGTTATACAGTGTTTTTTTAGTTTGTTTTTTTGTGTTGGAGCAGCAAAGCAGGAGGAAGGTATTCATTAAAACTCTTTGGAGTACGTGTAACAGATCTATTCAAAATAACTCAAACAAAAATAAAAAACTTGACTCATGTAACTTAGAAGTCAAGTCGGTGGGGATAATGACATCAGGCACGGCTTGATCCGGATGCCCAGGCATTATGATAGGAATCCATCTCTATTTCTTGGCTAGATCTTCAGGTGTTGACTTCATCTGTAAACAGACTCTCCCCTTGTGACTGCTGACACTTTCAGCTTGACAGTCAATCGAGACAGTCTAATGAGCTCAGCTTGATTTACATGGCCTTCCTAAAACCAGTCATTGTGGGAAGGAAGATGAAACACTCTGATTGGCTTGGCCTAGTCATGCACTCTGAGGCAGGCAGGGGGTGGGGTCGGCCCCACCTGTACCACTTGAATTAACAATGAGAGAGTGGTGAGTTTTACAGGAAAATTTAACGTGCGGTTTTGCAGAAGAAGGAGTAAATGTTCCACAGACCAAATAATGGTCCGCCATCCAAACACACACACAAGATACCTGATGTGGTTAAGAAAAGGAATTATCTTTCAGTGATAAAATTTTTCAAGTTTATTGTCCCATTTATCTTGCAGCCTATTTTTTCAAGAACCATGATCATTTCTTCATTCCAGTATCTTTGCTTCTTGCACTAGTCGCTAGAGACACTTTCTCCAGTGGGTGGTGGCAGTGATTTGAATTGAAAATTCTGGAATGGCAAATGCCTTTATTTATATTAGGCTCGGCAATCTGAGATTGTAACCTTGCAGCTGTAGTGGTTATCTATAGCTGTGTAAAAACATCACAGAATTTAGTTGTTCAAAGAACAGACATCTCTTATCATATAGTTTCTATAGGTGAGGATCGAGATACAGCTTAGTTGGGTCTTCTGGCTAAGGGTTTATAGACTGTACAACCCCAGTGTTGTCCAGAGCTATGTTCTCATTACAAGAGTGGACTTGGGTAGAATTCACTTCCAAGATCACTTTAGTGATTGTTGATAGGACTCAGTTCCTTGCAAGTTGTTGGACTGAGAGTCTCAGTTGCTCGTTGTTTCTTGCTAACTGTTGGCCAGTGGCCTTCCTCCAGTGCTTGCCGTGTGGGCCTCTCCAGAGGGTAGCTCACAACTTGGTTTGAATCAGAGGCAGCAAGTAAGAGAGCAGGAGAGGGCCAGCAAGATGGAAGCCAGGGTCTTTTGGTGATCCAATCTCAGAAGGAACATCTTGTCAGTTTACCATATTCTTATGAAGCACATCACTAGGCCCAGGCCATTCCCTTACCTGAGGGGGAAAAGATGACACATGGGCATGAATACCAGGAAGCAGGATCATTGGGAGCATCTTAGAAGCTGCGCATCACAGTGCCCCTGGCAGTGGCTGTAGAGGAAGGGATGTGCCCATCTCCCTTGCCCTTGAAGTTTTCTTTTGAGAGCTTTGAATGGTGGCCTGAGTACACGAAGCAGACTAAGGAGATTCCTGTAGCAGGGTGAGAGCTTTGGCAGGAAGGGTTTTATGTGTATGGTTAGCAGTTGGATTATGGGGTACAAAAATGATGACAGAAACAAACTGAAAAAATAATTGCATAATGAGGTGAAATAGAGATGCATGCAAAGAGGGGTATGTTTAAGAATGTTTGCAGAGAATAAGCAAAAAAAGAGAAAATAAGGGAAGGACAGAGAGAGGGAGGGAGGAAAGAAGGAAATGACTTGAATGTCTAAAAGCAGAAACTGATTTAAAAATTGCAGTATATCCCTGATAGAATGTCCTGTAGTTATTAAAAATAATTTTGGGGAACAGTGATCTTAAACATTTTTGACCACAACTCACAATAAAAAAATCTGTTTATACCAAAATTAAATATGCACAGACTTTTACTTGAAAATAAAATTTCATAGAACATGCTTATCCTTTGTATATAAGACGTACTTTTGTATTTTTTACTTTATTTGATTTCATATTTTAAATTGTGGTAAAATATACATAACATACAATTTGCCATTTTAACCATTTTTAGTTGTACAGTTTAGCAGCATTAAGTGCCTTCACGTTGTTGTACAGTCATCACTACTACTCATCTTTGGAACATTTTCATCTTCCTCAATTGAACTCTGTATCTATTAACCATTAATACCCTTTTCCCCTTCTCCCAGATCTGGCAACTGCCATTCTACATTCTGTCTCCCTCCGTGGATTTGACCATTCCAGGTACCTTGTACAAGAGGGATCATAAATATAAGTGAAATACACCTATATATGTATATACAGTAGTCTCATTCTGTGACTGGCTTATTTCACTTAGGGTCTTCAAATTTTATGTATGTTGTAGCATGTATCAAAAGTTTTTCCTTTCTAAGGCTGAATAATATTCCATTGTACATATATGCCACATTTTGTTTATTTCTCCATCTGTCAAAGGACATTTAGGTTGATTCCATCTTTTGGCTATTTATGGGCTTCCTTGGTGCCTCAGACAGTAAAGTGTCTGCCTGCAATGCGGGAGACCCAGGTTCGATCCCTGGGTAGGGAAGATCCCTGCAGAAGGAAATGGCAAACCACTCCAGTATTCTAGCCTGGGAAATCCCATGGACGGAGGAGCCTGGTAAGCTATAGTCCATGGGGTTGCAAAGAGTTGGACACAAGTGAGTGACTTCCTTTTTGGCTATTTTGAATAATCTTGCCATGAACATGAGTCTATAAATGCCTGTTCAAGTCCCTGCTTTCATTTTTTGAGGTATACAGCTGGAAGTGGGATTACTGGATCATGCAATATTTAATATTTTGAGGAATTGCCTTACCATTTCCATGGTGGCTATACCATTTTATATTCCCATCAGCCATGTTCAAGGGTTCCAATTTCTCCACATGATTATTATTATTATTATCATTTTAAAGTCGTTATTGAATTTGTTGCGCTTCCAAGGTGGCTCAGTGGTAAAGAATCCGCCTGCCAGTGAAGGAGATGCAGGAGATGTAGGTTCAATCCCTGGGTCAGAAAGATCCCCTGGAGGAGGAGATAGCAATCCACTCCAGTATTTTTGCCTGGAGAATCCCACGGACAGAGGAGCCTGGTGGGCTACAGTCCATAGGATTGCAAAGAGTTGGACACCACTGAGCACATTGCGTTTGTTAAAATATTGCTTCTGTTTTATGATGTTTTGGTTATTTGGCTTTGAGGCATGTGGAATCTCAGCTCCCTGACCAGGGATCAAACCTGCACCCCTATGGAAGGCAAAGTCTTAACCCCTGAACACCCAGGGAGATCCCCCTAGTTTCTCCACATTCTTGCTAACACTTTTCTTTGTCATAATAGTCATCCAAATGGGTGTGAAGTAGTATCTCATTACGTATTTCATTTTTCAAATGCTGGTCACTAAATTCTTTTCATGACCTGCTAGTGGGACATAATCCTCAGTTGGAAAAAAAATTCACTCATGAGATTGTTTGATGAAAAAAGTCAAATTATGATCCCAACATGGTGGTAGGACCAAAAAAGTTTATGCAGAATATGAAGACTAGTCTCCAACTAGTGGGATTGTCTATGATTTTTTAAATTCTCTTTGTGTCCTTCCAAAATTTTGGAAAGTGAAAATGTATTTCTTTTCTTATATAAAAAAGAGAGAATTTGTGCCTGTGTGTGATGTGATCTTGTGAAGACACTGTAAGAATTAGAAAATTTAGGAGAACATACAGGAACATGCATATTCCCAAAGAAATGAATCCCAATGGGCCAGGGAACAAGCATTTAGTGAGTCAGACTCTGAGACTATGATAGTGAGTGAAAGTGTTGTGGCCCTTGCTCTCAGGAGCTTACTCTCTTAACGCACAAAAAAAGATGCATTCAAAGTGGGTTGAATATGATTCACTTAGGCTGTTAGAAACTAGGAAAATGCCCTTGGTGTGCTAAGAGGAGGATTCGGAGACTCTGTGAATGTACTGGGAGCAGAAATATGAAGCCTCCCCATGAGCATCAGGTTAAAAACCCCTGTTGGCTTACAGTATCCTGAACTGTACCTTGGGTTCTTTCCTCCTCTGGCCTTCATGCTTCACCTTAGATGCTTAAACACAGTCTGTACAAGTACCTGCAAACAGTCCACAAATAGTGTGCATCGTATCTGGGATTAACAAGAGGACACACCTTGAAAAGAAAAATACTTGGTGTCATTTAATTGCATGAGGTTTCTAGAGATTATTCTGAGTCTGTGTTTTAAGTTGATTCGTTGTCCTTTAGAGATCCTTGGATTCTGGGTCCATGAAAGAAATGAAGCAAATTCAGGAAGACGGACATTCTCAGAGGATCCTTCTAGAGTCCATACTCAGTAGTAAAACTTACTTTTATGATGTCTTGGGTTTTGTTTATTAGCTTGGCTAACATTTGTTGAGTTGCCTGCTCTGTGTAAGGCACAGTGCTAGGTACTGGGAATATGAGAATGAACAAAACAAAATACCCTTACTAAACAGAGGGCGAGTTGCTCATTTAACAACCAAGTTTCACAAGCGCTACAGCTAATATTTTAAGATTCCTTTGGAGATAGACATGATGAGCACCCAGTTGAGCTTTGGATGGGTAAGGAGATCCTTCAGGAAAATTGAGAAGAATCTGTAAGAGAATATTTCAGGCAGAAAGAGCCACATACAATGAATTGAAGAATTCAGAATTTAGGATCTGGAAGTATTATAATTCTGTTGTGAGAATGCCGGGTGTGGTGGGGTAAGAAGGCCATAAAGGGCCAGATGAGCCAGGTGAAAGAGTTTGGACTTTTTCTTCTGGTTCTGGTGAGCCATGAGTTGGGCTCTATTGGGAAGAACTCTAACAGCAGTGTAGACGAAAATGAAGCGAACAAGAAAGGAAATGTGACTAGGAACAGTAGTCAGAAATGCTGTTAATTGTCCAAGAACAAGATTGGGAAGAGAATCTTCCTTCAGATACTGTCTGGGGGTTGGGGGTGAGGGGCGGGGATGAAAAGGACAGCAAGACTCCAGACATGTTGAGAAGATGGAATTGAAAGATATAGGACTGGTGGACCAACAGTGAGGGAGAAATTAAGATTAGATTTTGGCTTGCCAACTACTATTAAATAATTCCAGTAACCTGATAATGGACCATTAACATTAACTGAGTCTTTTTCCAAGGAGTCTTATTTTGAGAGATGTTGGATTTTTTGACTCGAATATAGCCAGGTGCCTTCATAACTGGCACATTCTACAAGCTTTCTTCTTTCATTGTCCTTGGAGGCATATTCGTGTAGAGTTTTAGAGATCGGAAATCTATTGAGGATAGTGCTAGTGCTAAGTCGCTTCAGTCGTGTCCGACTCTGTGACCCCATAGACGGCAGCCCACCAGGCTCCACCATTCCTGGGATTCTCCAGGCAAGAATACTGGAGTGGGTTGCCATTTCCTTCTCCAGTGCATGAAAGGGAAAAATGGAAGTGAAGTCGCTCAGTCGTGTATGACTGTTAGCTATTGAGGATGACTCGAGGCAAATAAAGTGGGGGAAGAAACAAGGAGAGAAGCATCCATTGAAACCAGACCTTGGGTGCCCAGTGTTGGGCTAAAGTAGTAGCAAAGTGAATGGGCAAGAAATGAGCTCCCGGGTCCTCAGCTGGGAGGAATGGGAGATTTTTGGAACATAGATGCAAGCAGCTCAGAGCATGGGTGATTTAAATAAGGCTGTGAATGATACGAAGATGTGAGCACTCTACTTTTAATTGGTGCCTGCTGCTGATCACGGGGGACCTGTTGGCTTGAAGGTTCAAGCTGAACCAGTAGGGTAGGAGATAAATGAAGGGAGAATGTTTTCTAAAGTTTCTTGTGTTCGCGTCAAGAACTTTTGTGTTTAAATCACTGTCTTCACACTGACCACTGCATGATGTACCATTCTGCTTATACCTGGAAAGGAGAATATTAAATGAAGTTAAATAGTCAAGTTAAATAAAGAAACATGCTAAAATCAAAATAGAGTGATTTAAATGAACAGCTGAAAGAATTCAGTCACAGGCACAAGAATAACCACTCAGAGGCAAGCAAGACTCTTTGAATTGAAATAACTGCCAACCATGCTTTGAATGCTGCTGGTTAAGGGATGTGGTTCTTGATGGGCTCAAGGCACTCCCTGTGGAGTTCTCTGGATGCCTTCCAGGGCACCATGACCAGGAGCCCAAGCTCATTTTCTTGGAGAGATCATAGGGGTTAGGCCATGCTCTTCACACTGAAATTTACTTGATTAATATTATATTTAGAGAGAGAGAGAGAGAAACAGTTATCTTCCTAATCAGAGGAGGATATGGAAGAAGGGATGATGGTGATTATGCTTTGCTTTTAAGGGCTTACTCTGTGGCTGGCAGTCTCTGAAGGACTTTACACACCTCTCCTTTAGTACTCATAGCAACCTGCATCTTGGATATTCTCACTTACAGAGGAGGCTGGGAAGAAGCGATGCTTATGGAGCTTTCATGCAGATATACATGATATTTGGAGGAGCAGGGCTGGACTTGGATTTCTCTGCTATGCTATCGTTACATCTCTGATTCTAAGTTGCTTCATCTATAAAAAAGGAGTAGAAGTAACCATGCAAGGACTTCCTTGGTGGTCCAGTGGTTAAGAATCTGCTTTCGAAATCAGGGGACATGGGTTTAATCCCTGGTCTGGGAATGAGTGGCTTCCCTAGTGGCTCAGTTGGTTAAGAATCTGCCTGCAATGCAGGAGACCCAGGTTCAATCCCTGGGTCGGGATGATCCCCTGGAGAAGGAAATGACAACCCACCCCAGTACTCTTGCCTGGAGAATTCCATGGCACAGAGGAGCGGGACAGGCTGCAGTCCATAGAATCACAGAGTCGGACATGACTGTGTGGCTAACTTTCACTTTTCCAGGAACTAAGATCCCTCATCCCAAGGGGCCACTAAGCCCGGACACCACATGTAGAGAGCCTGAGTGCCACAAAGTACAGAACCCATGTGCCACAGCTGACATGAGGAAGCCTAAAACAAGTAAATACTAAAAACAAAGCAAAGAGGAACTGCATCCCTATTATGTTATTTGTTGTGCAGATTGGATGAGTCAATACATGTAAACTTCCTAGAACCATGCCTGTCATCTAGTAAGTGCTCAACGAATATTAGCCATTATTTTATATTATTATGTTGTTGTTATTCTAAGGAACTAAACTAAGGAAATGGCTCAGTCGTGTCCGGACTCTTTGTGACCCCATGGACCGAAGCCCACCAGGCTTGTCTGTCCAATGTGATTCTCCAGGCAAGAATACTGGAATGAGTAGCCATTCCCTTCTCCAGAGGATCTTCCTGACTCAGGGAATGAACCCAGGTCTCCCGAATCTCAGAAAGATTCTTTACCATCTGAGCCACCAGGGAGCTTTTGATATTTAAAAAAGGACCATATTTTAAGGAAAAGAATATGTATAGTCAGGGAACAGAAATGTACACACACACACACAGCCAGGGAAAACTCACTCTTTTTCTGTTTCCATCAAAGGCTATTAAAATTGGAGAGCCTGCTATTGTATGTTTATTCAGACATCAATCTTCATCAGCCCCTTTGCTACTTTGGCGGTAAGGGCATTGTAATTCTATTTTTATCGGTTCCTTCCTGTGCACCAGACATTCAAAATAGCATGAGTAAGGATCAAAAATATCTTAATGGATTTGGTTCCCATAGATATCAGTGACCAGAGGAAGAGTTTTGCAGAAATTTCTTCCTGAGCTGATAAGAGAGGTAAGAAGGGAAGGGTGGAGGGAGGACTGGCCGTCCAGCCAGCTGGGAGCCTCTGAAGAGGCTGAGATCGAGTGGCCGGGGGAGCTCCAGGGGAAGACTCTGGAGGATTAGAGCGTAAATGCTTCCTATTTCCAGGTTTGTGCTTGGGACCAGCATTGTTTAATTGTTCAGGGTAACATTGGCCCTTTACCGGGCAACTGTGTTTTTGATAAACAGACTTCCTGGTGTGAATGCCGTGTTCACACACACATACACAAATAGAGAGGTTCCTAGTCTGTTTTAGTTTGGATCTCTTGCCTGAGCATCTTTTATTTCTCTTTCTTCTTTTTCCTTTCCGTTTCTTTCCTCTCCCTCCTCCTCTGTCTGCCTTCTTTGTCTCTCTCTCTCTTCCTCCCTTCCTCCCTTTCTCTCTCTCTCTCTCAGTCATTCATCATCAGAAAGATGTCAGAGTCGGGAGACTGGGATTTTTGTCAAAGGGAAGACAAAAATGTGATCAGAATATCCCAAACAACCATACCTCTTACAAACTGGGCCAAGTTATGCCACTGAGGGCTTCCCAGGCGGTGCTGGTGTTAAAGAGCCTGCCTGCCAATGGAGGAGACATAAGAGACATGGGTTCAATCCCTGGGTCGGGAATATCCCCTGGAGGAGGCAATGGCAACCCATTTCTGTATTCTTGCCTGGAGAATCCCCTGGACAGAGGAGCCTGGCAGGCTACAGTCCATAGAGTCGCAAAGAGTTGGACATGACTGAAGCGACTTAACACGACCGGAAGCATGACATAATCCCAGGCAGTACACAGATGAACGTGTGTCCTTTAGTAATTTTGTATTTATGGCACGCATATTAAAAAGTGAGTGTGTGTGTGTGTGTGTGTGTGCACACCAAACTTGTGATTAAATGGATGTTATTGTTTATGGTGAGGATAAACTTCTTTAAGTATTAAAACTGCGGCCATATGCAGAGAAATATTTAGTAAATATTAGTCCAGGTGGTACACAGATGTGGCAAATGAATCACGATTCAAGTACATGAGGAGTGAAGCTTGGGAAACCCTGTTGTAATAGACAGCATCTTTCACTTGTGTCAGGGGCCATGGGGGAGCTCTGACGCCTTCTCTGGAGAGGTTGTGGGGTCAGTCTTTTCTCAGTTAGTCTCCGGGACAGCCCTGCCATCTTACCGTGGTTCTGCTGTACCGCCAGCAAGTCTATCTCCGAGGTAAGATTCTGTACAGAACCCACCCCTTCTCACACCCAGCAGTTCCACAGCTGCGTGTGCTGATGAAAGCCCAAGGCGTGAGCAATAACTGCACCAACAACTTGAGTTTTTAAACATTTAAACATGTGTAGCAGGTGTGAATGTTATTCCACTAGGATACACAGATGCAAGAAATTTCACATCAGCTTATCTGTTTGTTTGCTTTTAGAGTTGGAATAAATCTAAATCTGAGTTCTTAGTGCAGGAAGAAATTAGATCTTGCTCATGACTGAGGCTCCCTTTGCCCTCACTCCCAACCAGGGGCTTGGAGAGAAGAATGAGATGTTTGGAGGGGGCCCTCTCGACTTGGGTTCTTTGGTGGCATTGCATGGTCCCTTGAAAGCAGGTGATGACTGTGTTTTCCCTGGCTCAGGCTGGGGGATCTCTGCCCAAGCTGGGGGTGAGGGCATGGTTTGGCCTCCTGAGGGACGTTACACAATGGTTGCTGCTGAGGGCTGGTCACTCCCCTGCCCACCCTGCCCCCTTGGCAGGAATTCCAGCTGAGTCCCCACTGCTCCAGACAGTGAGGACTCATTGTCACCTGCTGGTAAACCTTCACCCTTGCGCGCGCACACACACACACACACACACACACGCACGCACGCACGCACACACACACACATACTGGTAAACATTCACCCTTGCGTGTGCGCGCGCGCACACACACACACACACATACTGGTAAACCTTCACCCTTGCGCCCGCGCCCAGGCGTGCGCACGCGCACACACACACACACCCCCCCCCCCCCAGCCCCTGGCCCCAGGGACACTGACCAGGCTTCCCTCCCCAGGGTGTTGACCTAGCCTCATGCCCACAGTGAAAACAAAAGCCAGGAAGGGTGGGGGTAAGGGCTGTTTCTGGCAACTTCCACCTAAACCGGTGATATACAAACACCCCTGAGGCAAAGGAACACAAAGGCCTTCTTGGAATAAGGGAGAGAAAAACAGAGGAAAACCAAACAGAGATAAATATCTCTGTTAACTATTCCGTCATGTGTGAAGGTAAAAAATTTGAAATATGTGTATATGCTGAAAGTATTTGTTATAATATTTCTTTCTCTTTCTCTCTGTCTTTCAACTCAGAGACTCGGGAGTATTTCAGATAGGTACAATATTAAACATGGATTCCCAGTCTTACCAGTTTGCTCAGGAGAACCAGAAAAACGTGGCCTTAATAATTACTTCTTTCAAATGCAGTTTAATCCGAAAATTTAATAGGTTTGAGGCCCAAGAAGTACTGTTTGTGTTCAATTTGCAAAAGCCTTTTCAGTGGGGGTAGATACCAGTGTTCTTGCCTGGAGAATCCCAGGGACGGGAGAGCCTGGTGGGCTGCCATCTATGGGGTCACACAGAGTCGAACACGACTGAAGCGACTTAGCAGCAGCAGCAGCAGATAACAGAGAGCCAGATCAGTACCTGACGTATGATTAGATCCACGCAAGTCATCACCCCTTTGGTGTTATAACTCACAGGTCATGCTGATCGTTTGTTCTTTGCATCAGATCCTTTCTCTGCCCTTGCCCTGCTCCCATCTGGGTCACAGGGCGGACCAACTGCTGCTAGCTGGGATTCCAGATTCCTTTGCCAGGGGCACAGCTTCTGCTGGGTGAGCCATTATGGCCTCGGTTGTTGGGGTGGTCCTGGCTACTGGCAACAGTACCTTCTCTTTTTATCACTCCAGCCCCATGGGAGGGCAGTCGCATCCTACAGTTGCTAAATCCAAGTTCCTCTTCAGCAGCTTTGAAGTGAACTCTCCATATTAATATGAATCCCTTTATTGAATTACCTGGCTACTGTACATTGACCACTTTGTGGAGTCCTTATTCAGAGGGGAAGATAAATCTGTTAGATTTCAGAAACTAAAATTCCTAATCTGAAAGTAATGATTCTGTGTAGAAATCTGCCGGATCAAATCATAACTTTCCTTTAGTCATTCAACAAATATTGGTAGAACACCATCTTCTGCTGGGCTAGGAATAGTCTGTGGTCTCATAGAACTTTCATTCTAGCAAGAAATCAGCAGATCCAAAATAGAAATAATGTAAGAGAAGACTATCAGAGACTGGTAAGTGCTGTGCACAGGAATAAAACAGACTGATGTGTTAGCAAGTGGTTACTTCAGGGAAGGCATTATAGTTACTACAAATTTAGGTGTGGCTTTCTAAGATGTTCCATTCACAAAAACATTCTCCTTTTCACTATCTTGTCAGATTCTACCTGCCGAAGATCCGAAACTAGGAATCAGGGCTACATTTGGACCCCAGATGTGTTGTTTTCCATGTACGGTATTTTGCTTAAGCAAATAACCAAAAAGTTTAATGTCTTCTGAGGTCCATGCGATAGGTCCCATTACTTTTTCCAGTTGCTTTCATATTCCAGCTTCACCTATGTACCATACCTACATGGACTATAAACGCAATGGCAGCCTGAAACATTTGAGATCCTTTAATTTGCATAGTATCACTCTTTCTGTTTGATTGAAAACTTACCATGTGCCAGACATGGTGCTGAACATTTTATTTCATCTTCACAACCTAGTGAGAAAGATACATTACCCATCACTGTATAGACTCCAGAGCCAAGACCCACAGGTAACTTGCCTAAGGTCATAGAGCTGCTGCTGCTGCTGCTGCTGCTGCTGCTAAGTCGCTTCAGTCGTGTCCGACTCTGTGCGACCCCATAGACGGCAGCCCATCAGGCTCCCCTGTCCCTGGGATTCTCCAGGCAAGAACACTGGAGTGGGTTGCCATTTCCTTCTCCAATGCATGAAAGTGAAAAGTGAAAGTGAAGTCGCTCAGTCATGTCCGACTCTTTGCGACCCCGTGGACTGCAGCCTACCAGGCTCCTCCGTCCATGGGATTTTCCAGGCAAGAGTCCTGGAGCTAGTGAGTAGCAGAAATAGGAATCAGACTCAGTCTGCTCAGTCAGCACTGAATCACTTAGTGCTTAGCCGAGTGGGATGGTATCAGAGAGTCTGTGAGGTATCAAGATGCCTTGGGGGTGTTCCTGTAGGCTCCCCAACCCAATAACTTCCTTGAAAAAGTGAAGTCGCTCAGTCGTATCCGACTCTGCGACCCCATGGACTGTAGCCTACCAGGATCCTCCGTCCATGGGATTTTCCAGGCAAGAGTACTGGAGTGGATTGTCATTTCTTTTTCCAGGGGATCTTCCCGAACCAGGGATCAAACCCGGGTCTCCTGCACTGTGGGCAGATGCTTTACCATCTGAGCCACCAGGGAGGAGTTAACCTCCTTGAGCACTTACCTAAATTTTTGTACCCTCACGATAGAAGGTGGCACTAGTGGTAAAGAACCCGCTTGCCAAAGAAGGAGAAAGAAGAGACAAGGGTTCGATCCCTGGGTTGGGAAGATCCCCTGAAGGAGCGCATGGCAACCTACTCCAGTTTCTTGCCTGGAGAATCCCATGGACAGAGGAGCCTTTCAGGCTACAGTCCATGGGGTCTCAAAGAGTCAGACACGACTGAAGTAACTTAGCACGTGTGCATGATAGAAACTCAAACATAAAATAAATTATAGCATTGTAATTTTATTAAATTATTACATCATAAAAGTAAGTTGAAGGTGAGCAACAGGAAACATCTTTGAATATTCATGTGTTTTACTCTAAACTTGATCAGAGACTCTCCTCGTAGGCACAATAGTCTCAGATTAACAGGTTTCCACCCAGTGGCATAGAAGAGACTCAGAAAGTGCTGTTTTTTCAGACAGTTTGAAAGAGCAGTCTGAATTAGTGAAAAGTCTAAGTTTCAAAATGGTTAATTAGAGTTACGTGTATGGAAGAACTGAAGTAAACTTTCATGGAGTTATTATGACAGTGAGAAAGACAAAGTGTTTATGTGTGTCACGTTTTATTGTACGTTATCAGCTTTTCTTAAGAAGGACTGTTCTTTATTCTGAAATTATGTTCATCCTACATTTTATTTGTTACTGAAACATAGTAGATGATAGTCAGGTGTGGTGTTTGTGAGTGTGTGTATGCATGTTTGTGCTTTAGTATTTTTTTCATGCTGGCTTCCCAGGTGACACAGTGGTTAAGAATCTGCTTGCCAATGCAGGAGGTGCAAGAGACATAGATTCGATCCCTGGGTCACGAAAATCCCCTCAAGGAGGAAATGGTTGCCCTCTCCAGTATTCTTGCCTGGAAAATCCCATGGGTAGAGGAGCCTGACAGGCTACCGTCCGTGGGATTGCAAAGAGTTGGACACTACTGAGCACGCACACACATCCTTTCATGCTAGAATAAAAATTAACAACTTACTAGTACCTTAAACATTCCTTGAAATTTTACACATCTATGAGATCCAAAAGTCTGCTTACTTCTGGCCTTTTGTGATTAAAGATCAAGTCAAAGAGGCCAATATGTGTTTATCTCATTTCATTTATTTGTCATGAGTATTTGCATACTTGTTAAGATATCCTAAACTTATCAATCTAACTAATCAAATTTTTATTGAATGGTTACTGTATATCAGCTTATAGTCTACTAATTTAAATGTTCTCTTGGAATCTTGTCTCTTTAGACATTGCATGGGTAAATTTCAACCCAGCCCTTCCCTGACTTATATTTTAAAAAGCTCACCAGCATGGGGTACCTGTGAATGATGTTTTAATATATTGGAATATATATTATAACAGTTTAGGCATAGCAGTGTATCAGTGAGGATTTTAGTGTTGCAAGCGAAATTGGCTTGAACAAATGTATTGGCACACATTTTTAAAAATTCAGAGTACATGGAGCTTTGATGATGTTCTTACTGTGTTTAGTCACTAAGTGGTGTCTGACTCTTTCATGACCCCATGGACTGTAGCCCTCCGGGCTGCTCTGTCCATGGAATTCTCCAGGTAAGACACTGGAGTGGGTTGCCATTTCCTCTCCAAGGGATCTTCCCGACCCACGGATCAAATCCATCGTGGGCATGTTCTTTACCAGCCCAGATACGGCTTTAGAGGAGGTTTTAACAGGACCCTAGACACGTGACTGCGGCACTGTCTCTCCTTCCATTTCCGAGGTTGGCTCTGTTCTCAGGCACACTGTCTCTTCATGCTCTCAAATCAGCTGCCAGTGGCTTTGTGAGACTGAAGGGAAAAGAGACAGCATATAGGGAAAGCAGACTTGGTAGAATCCAGAAGCTGATCCTGCTGGCTGACTTGGGCCCCATAAACCCAGTCACCAGGGCCAGAGCGATGAAAGGCACTCCATCCTTAGCCTAAGCTGCAAGCTCTGTCCTGCTGGGCCTGAAGAGGAGTCAGCTTACCCTGGATGCTCAGGTGGAAGCCGGGGCTGTGGGAAAGAGGAGCGGAAGAAGGAGCATGGGAAAGCAATTAACAGATGTCCACTCGAAGCTGCTTACTGGGGGCGGGAAGTGGACAGCTCCCCTTTGAAGCTCCTTTCCTTTATATAATTACAATTCTTTGGTGTTTATTTCTTTCAATGGTTCTCAGTAGTGTATTGGAACTGACATTTCAAAATTGGCCTGAATAGATAACAGAGAAACATTTCTTAGTGACATAAACCTGTACAGAAAAAAAGATGTTAGAATTTGTTTTTAACCTCTTCTCTAAGTTTACCATTTGAATAAAAATGGACAAATTCAATGCCAAAGTCATTTAATTTTTCTTAACTATTGTATTTCCTTTTTTCTAAACCACAGGCTCTTGAAGAAATTCCTTCTTTCTTTCCTGCAATAATTAAAACTCTTTTCTCTAACTAGTTCCCTTCTGTGTGATTTTTTTTTTTTCCGGATTTAAAATCTCTTCATATGTGCCTTTTTATTTCTTATTAAACTTTCCATTCATCAAATAAATGCCAGATGATAGGAACTGTACCCTTTTCCATACTTTTTGCCATGTGCGTAATAAATACATCTATTTATTTCAGTTTCCATCAATTAAACATACTACAGTGGCTTTTTATTTAATCAGTTACATGGACACTAGAGTGAATGGGAATGGGATATTATTGGATTCCTTGTTTGCAAGTCCTTGGACGTTAGTAAACTCTCTTGGAGATCTAGTCCAAGAAAATAGATTGAGTGCCAGAAATAGAAACAGGGTTTATTTTTTTCCGTGTTAAATGAAGGAAGTCATTGTTTAAAATTATACTTAAAAGAGAGCAACTTCCCTCTTCCTTTTAAAAAATATTTCTGAGCATACTTTTAAAGGATCCTTTGTATCTTTACATTTTAAAAAATAATTTGCATTATTTATGCCATGATTTTTATGCAAAGCATACATTGAAGTCTTGTTACTCCTTCATGCCCAGGTTGAATCTGTAGGTTTTGGGTGATTTTTTTTCCTCTCTTTCCAGATTTGGCCAAGAGTAACATAAGTGAGTTCATGCTGGTGGTTGGTGCTTGTTGTTTGTCTTGTTTGCATTCTGCTTTTTGCTATTTTTGATTTCTTGTTAAGTTAATGGAATGTTTATATCTGTGACTATTCCCTGGTACAGGCATATCTTTACCCTGGAAAGGGGGGTAATGAAGAACAGGTGTTGCCTGTGAATTTGTAGTTTTATGTTCTCAAAACGTGCCCAGATCCAGGGCGGAGCTTTCCAAGTTCTTTATTGCTAATCACTTTGTTGGTATCCGCAGTATTTCTCCCAGCCTCCCCTAACTTCCCCACTTCCAGACTTCTGGGTCTAGCAATACCTGAAGGGAACACATAAACTTTTTGAATTACAGTTGGTAAGTTCATCAGATGAGTTGACGCCAGACAGTGAATGCCCGGCATCTCTGCCTGAATGTTTACACAGGATCATCCCCTGAAACACAGCGGAGTTCCTGTTTGTTATGGGAGATGTCTGATGCTTACCTTCAGACACTGAAATAAGACCTAGGAAAAAAGTTGTAGAGATTAAGTTGTCGATATGATTTTCACTTATATATGTGAGGGCCAAAAGAATGTTTACTCCTCCTAAAGATTTAGCCATTGTGATCAACTCTCAAAGCATGTTTTCTCGTTTTTAAGGTCCTTTTTACCCTATCCCTGCCTCGTGCTGCCAGACTTTGCACGACCCAGTCATCGGTCATTTGTGCCTGCTCAGTCATGTCTGACTCTCTGCAGCCCATGAACTGTAGCCCGCCAGGCTTCCCTGTCAATGGAATTTTCCAGGCCAGAATATTGGAGCAACCTGCCATTTCCTACTTCAGGGGATCTTCCCGACTCAGGGATCAAACCCGAGTCTCTTGTGTTTCCTGCCCTGGCAGGTGGATTCTTTACCACTGAGCCGCCTGGGAAGCCCTTGGGTCATGTGTCTGCATTTCTTTATCCCGTAGCAACCCTGACAGTCACTGGGGCTTCTTCTCAGGACACTGACACTGAAATATGATTTACAGAAGGTAGAGCATCCTTTCCCCTTGGCGCTAGACTTTGCTGTGGCTCAAATGAAGTGATTAGTCCCATTCATTGGTATTACTGGTGCAACATCACGTTTTTTCCTATCAGAGTGTTTTGGGGTTTAATTTTTTTTTGTTATGTTAGTGTACATGACATAATTTACCATTTTAACCATTTTCAATGTACACTTCAGTGGCATTAAGTACACTCATATTGTTATGTAACCATCACCACCACCCTCTCCAGAACTCTTTTATTATTTCAAATGGAAACTCTATAGCCATTAAATAATTAACTCCCATTTCTCCCTCCTCCCAACCCCTGGCAGCCATTCTACTCTCTGTCTCTATCAGCTTGACTATCTAGGTACCACATGTAAGTGGAATCAAATAGTATGTGTCCTCTTGTGTCTGCCTTATTTCACTTAACACACTGTGTTCAGGCTTCATCCATGTTGTTGTAGCATGTATCAGAATGTCCTTCCTTGTTAAGGCTGAATAATATTTTTTTTTATGTTTTTATCTCATTCATCCATTGATGGACACTTGGGTTGCTTCTACCTGTTGAATAGTGTGAATCATGCTGCTAAGTACATGGGTGTACAGATTTCTGAGTCCCTGCTTTCATTCCTTTTGGGTATATAGCCAGAAGTGGAATTTCTGGACTCTATGATAATTTTATATTTAATTTTTTGAGGGGAAAAATATCATTTCCATGGTGGCTGCACTGTTTTACATTGCTGCTAGCAATTTTCAGGTTCTTTTTTTTAGCACACCCAAGTCCCACCCTCCCTACCCCCCAAAAATGTGATATCATTAGTAATGGTTTTCTCCATTTGGGAATGGGCGTGGGAATGGGAATTGGATTTCACATTTATATTATGGCCAAGGGAAGTAGAGGTGTATTTAAAAAAAAAAAAAAGCAAAGAATAGACTGTTGAAACTATGGCATAATAAATGCAGAGAAGCAAAGCCAGTTTTCACAAAGAATACAGGAGCCTCTAGATTTAAACAGAAATGCTATAAACGGGGTGTGAAACTCTCATCTGTCCAGTGCTCCTTCATTTTAGGGTGCACCTGGTCTTGTGTGTGTCAGATACAAGGCGCCTGATGCGCCTCCATAAGGACCGAGCCCACAGTATTCTCTCTTCTACCCAAGTGTCCGTGTGGACCGCAAGGTGAAACAGACCCCAGCCTGACTCCCTTGCTGCTGTTTGCCTCCACATAGTTCAAACCGTGTCCTTTCATTTCTGTAAGTAGAAAGTGTCCATGGCTTTCTGAAAGCAGTTTCTGCCCTTGGGCAAAGCTAATTGTCACAATGCACATGTTCTGCTCAGGATTTCCAAAAAGAGAGACACATTTGATGCCGGTGTATGTTCAGTCCAAGCTAACCAACCACACATCTGGCAGGTTTGGGTTTGGGAATGGGGGTGGTGAGGGAGCTGGAGAACATTACTTCACATTTCATGTAACTGTTAGCTTGCAACAGTATAATATGACCTCCTGAGAAAGAGCTTCTATGTGAAACTTTGTGGATCTGAAAGCTGCTCTACTGAATATTTTATGATCTTTTTGTCAAGGCCTCGTCTTATGACGTGACCTCCAGGCGCTACAACGGCTCCTTTCTTATGAAGATGTGAATGTTTCCAATTGCAGCAAAACCTCAAGAGATGCAGCCTTTCCAAAGCCATGGTTTAGGTTCTATTTTCTCTGCTGGGACGTTTGTGGATTTTCTTATTATAAAATTAGAGTTGTCATAGTGACTCTTATTTCAAACCAGATATTCCACTGTCCCACGAAAGTCCCACATTAGGTGATTGGGTTTATTTATGAATGTGCTGACATTGGGCATGGAAATTAACAGTTTCCTGGTAAACAGGCATCTGTGATAGAGTGGTTGTATGTGTGTGTGAGCTCAGTCACTCAGTTGTATCCGACTCTTTGGTAGTGTGGTTGGGTAAGTTTAAATTTCTGAGGATTAAACAAAAAGGCTTTTTTATTTCAGTACCTTTTGGAAATTGCCCTAGGAATTTTAAGTCAGGGTCATCTAGTGTTTCTAGGTGACCATAATCAACCGAATTTTATTGGTCCCACTCATCTAGGCTCAGAACACCTGGTTCCTGAATACAGGTCTCAGCCTTGACCTTGGTTCTTGTTAATCTAATGACTAGGTCTTGCCTAGACTTGAATCAGAACCTTCGACAGTGGGACAGAAATCTGCACTTTAGCCCCCAGGGTGATTTTTATGCCCCCGAAAATGTGAGAACAACTGGCTTTGAACTTACACAGTTATTTGAGTTGGCTGTGTATTTATTCCTCGAATTTCTCCTGATGAACAGACTCCTGATTAGGATATATTTTTGCCTCTTTCCTGTAAAAGAGTGTTAGTTGCTCAGTCATGTCCAATTCTTTGCAACCCCATGGACTGTAGCCCTCCAGGCTCTTCTGACCATGGGATTTCTCAGGCAAGAATACTGGAGTAGGTTGCCATTTCCTCCTCCAGGGGATCTTCCCAGCCCAGGGATCGAACCCAGATCTCCTACATTGCAGGTGGATTCTTTGCCATCTGAGCCACCAGGAAGAGAGGGCAAAATAAATTAAAATTCAGTTAATTCAGGACTCCGGATTGATTGGGATATGGATAATTTTGCCTTTTATTGACTTTTAAAAAATCTCTTCCTGTTAATTCAATGTTTCATTTCAAACTTGTCCTACTCTGTGTTACAGCATAAGGGTTGCTGCTACAATTCAGGGAACCCAGATTAAGTACATGGTTCACTTTCTTTGGTAATTTTGGGTGTTACCTGTCCCCTTGGCCCTTACTTTCTTCTTGTAAAATGAAAATATTGCTTGATCTCTAACTGATCTCTGAGTTCCTTTCCATCACTAACATTTTATGGTTCCTAACATGTTATGGTTCCACTAACATTTTATTTTTTCACTTTTTCTCTCTCAACCGCATAACATTTTCTCATGCATGGAGCTGGAAAGGAACTTGGAGATCATCTAATCTTAATCGCTCAGTTAGCACCAGAGAAAGCAGACTGAGAAGCAGATGGGAGGTGCTGCTTTGGAGGAGCCAGAACCCGATCGCAGGGCTTCTCCCACTGTGACACTGTGACATGAATGGTGTGTTACAGGAAAGGCTCTGTTTCTTACGCTCCAGGAACACCTCGCATGTATTATATTAGGTGCTGCCTCATCAGAGTTTGCCCTGGGCATTTGGATAGGAGGAACTGAATGCAGATGGGTTCATTAGTGTCATTTCTTTTAAATTGAAGTACAGTTGATATACAATGTTATATAAATTACAGGTATGCAACATCGTGATTCACACTTTTTAAGGGTTATACTCCAAAGAGTCAGACACGACTGAGAGACTGAACTGAACTGAACTCCGATTAGAGTTATTTTAAAATATTGGCTGTGTTCCCTGAATTGTCCATTATATCCTTGTGGCTTATTTATTTTATACATAATCGTTTGTAGCTTTTACTCCTATACTTCTATCTTGTCCCTTCTTCATCTTTCTTCCCACTAGTAGCCACGTGTTTGTTCTCTATATTTGTGAGTCTGTTTCTTTTGTTATGTTCACTAGTTTTATTTTTAAAATTCCACATGTAAGTGATATCATACAGTACTTGTCTTTCTATCTCTGACTTATCTCAGCATAAGGCTCTCCAAGTCCATCCACGTCGTTTCAAGTTGCAAAATTTCATTCTTTTTTTATGGCTGGGTGGTATCCCGTAGTGTGTGTGTACACACATCTTTATCTATTTATCTGGTGATGGGCATTATTTCTCTTCCATATCTTGGCTATTATAAATAATGCTGCTATGAACTATGGACATTGGGGCGCATGTATCTTTAAATCATATATTCACTCTGAGAACCTAGATTCTGGGGAGATTCATGTATGAACGAACACCCAAATAGGACTATGGAAATCCACAAGTAAACCCGGATGACTTGCCAGGACAGCATAGACTGTACAGTTAATTGGAGCCTCTGGTTCATGGGAAAGAGCATGGCTTTTAGACTTCGAACTGTATCTGGCTTAGTGTTTCTCACTAAGTGTGGGATCCTGAGCAGATTACTTTACCTCGCTGAGCATCCTCAACGTAAAGGTTATGAAATGATTTGCAGATTAAATGCAACCACCTATGTAAAGATTGCTGGAATTTAATGGGCACTGAGTAAATGCTAGCTTTCTCTCATAGGACCTTTATTTACCTTTTGGTATCATTGTGTGTGTTAGTTGCTCAGTCATGTCTGACTCTTTGCGGCCCTATGGGCTGTAGCCTGCCAGGCCTCTCTGTCCATGGGGTTTCCCAGGCCAGAATACTAGAGTGGGTTGCCATTTCCTTTTCCAGGGGATCTTCCCGACCCAGGGATTGAACCCAGGTCTCCTGCATTACAAGCAGACTCTTTACCATCTGAGCCACCAGGAAAGCCTTTTGGTATCATTAGGGTCTGCAACTTTATAAATTTGGGGCACACATTGACAATTTGAAAATGCCAAGGGGTCATTTTAAGCTTCTCAGGTTACTTAAGGAGGATGTCACTTTTCAGCCATTGGAAAAGAAGGACTGTTTTGAAAACTTAGAAGGTCAAAATGTCAAACCAGTATATGAGTGAGAAACTTCTTTTAAACTGTCCTATGGGTTTGGGGCTTCCCAGATGGCGCTAGTGGCAAAGAGCCCACCTGCCAATGCAGGAGACATAAGAGGCACAGCTTCGATCCCTGGGTCGGAAAGATCCTCTGGAGGAGGGCATGTCACCCTACTCCTGTATTCTTGCCTGGAAAATCCCATGGACAGAGGATCCTGGCGGGGCACAGTCCATGGGGTTGCAAAAAGTCGAATACACCCAAAGCGACTGAGCATGCATGCATGCACATTATCAGTTTATGTCATCATGAAGGATCCAGCCTCTGTGAGAACCCTGTCCCAAACCAGGGCAAAAAACCTCTCTTTCCTTCCATCCCCACCCCCTTTTCCAGTTCTCAACATCTCTTTAGAATGGGTCCAAGGAGCAGAGCTGGATGAGTCTTCTCAGAACATGGTGGTTTACTCCATAGATACTGATGAACTGTTTTCTCAGCAAGACTGAAACCTTCTGAGTGAGCTCCTTCTCATTAAAGGACAGAGAATAAAATTTATCAAGCAGAGACTGAAAAGTCTGACCCCACCAGGAATTTTTTTCTACCACTTAGTCCTCTCACTGAAGTATTAATTTTTAACAGGAGTATAGATCGCTGTTTTTTCAAGTGCGAGTTAATTCCTATTGCCATGTATTTGTCAGTTTAAACAGTTTTTGTTCATGCTGCTAGCTGTGTGGTTGCCTGAATAGTTAGTTCTCACAGAGTATTTGAAGAGAAGTAAATGGCAACCCACTCCAGTATTCTTCCCTGGAGAATCCCATGGATAAGAGGAGCCTAGTGGGCTATAGTCTATGGGGTGGCAAAAGTGTCCAACACAACTTAGTGACTAAACGGCAAACCTTCCTGGAAAGACGGTGCTGGTGTAAATGGTCTTAAATATGAGGCCGTTGTGGCACTGTTTAAGCAATTGTCAAGGCCCCATGTAGATACATTGTCCCTATGGAGAAAAGGAGAGCTAAAAAATAGGAAGCTAGGCCATTTCTTTTCATTCCTCTTCTCATTTGATTTTTAGAATGACAGAATTTCTGGATTGCAACATTCCTTAATGTTGAGGTAGTCATCCAGCACCTTTAAACAGTTCTTAACGCAGGAGAGAGAGAGACTGAAGAACGAGAGTGACTGAATTCATCCACTCTCAGCTTAATCACCCAAGTAGTATAAAGGTGTGGCCAGGCCACCTGTTGCCCTGTGTGTGGTCAGGATGGATTCTGCTGGTTGCGTGCTGCTCCTGCTTCCCCGCTTCCCCTTGCACTGCAGCGCCTCTGTTCCTCTCACCTAAGGGTCACTAGTCAGGCAAAGCTATATGTTCTCCTTTGGTCGAATCCATATTTGTCTATGTCTTAACTGCGCACATCAATTCCTCAGGTATTCAAAGGAAATTCGATGTTTTCCTTAAGTGAACAGGTGAATTTTCCCCCAGATTCTTAATTTGCCCCTCATTACTGGGGATGACAGCAAAAACTAAAGGAACTGCTGCAGGATTCCCTCCATTACTCATCCTACTGCAGGTTTTCTCTGCAGAAACAATATTTATAAAGAACAACTCAAGTCATGCCTGAAGAGAGGTTTCAAATTTTAGACATTATGCTCGACTTCAAAAGTAAGACATAGAGGCTTTAAATTCAGGACGAAACATTACCCAGGTCAGCATCCTGTCTGTATTAGAGTGGGAAAACTGAGTCATTGAGCCTCTTGGTTAGAGCATCAGTAAGTCAGTCTCAAAGGGCTGAGTGGCTGACAGGTTAATGAGTTCTGGATATGCCCAAAGATTGTTGTGATCTGGGCAGGACTGTCCAGGTGAAGGATCTTTACCTTTGTGAGTGGGGGTCTCCCATATCTCATCATGCTAAGCCAGGCTGATCTGCAGAGGGATGACTTCCTGGAGGGAACAGCGATGCTTACTTGATTTACACTGTTGATGAAGCACACAGCCCTGCCTTCTTATTACCTCCAATCCCATATGGGGAGGAAGGCATAGGTTGTGGAAGCTGCCTTTTGGTATTAAAAAGCAGAAGGGGGGAGAAAATAAGACACTGGAGTAATCTAAGGATATACCCTTAGCTTTTTCATTTTTGTAACACTATGAGAACTAGTTTTATGGAAAACGGGTGTTCTGTTTTAAATGTATATTCTCATAATAAAATTAGAGCTATTGCCAAAACTCACTCGGACAGGCAGTCTTTTGTTCTTAAAGCACAAAGAGGAAAAGCGACAGAGATCGTGTCCTTTATTTTCAGTAATACTTGTTCATAGTCTCTCCTAATTAATTGGCCTTTAGATAGGGTCACGGTCAAAGCTCTGAGTCCCCTTTGGCAGAGCTGCTTGATGGGACAGAACATTCACAGAGCCCCCAAGGGGAGTGGGGTGGAGGATCTTAGGCTGCTTCCCAGGCCTGTTTGCTCTGAGCTCTGGCCAAGCCAGGTTTGGCTTATGCTCACCTGTCACTCCAGCAATAGGTAGTGACATTTCAAACTGCTAGAGTGGAAACAAGGTAAAAACTGCTTGGGACATCTGGGAAATTTCATTTAGACAGATTGTCAGACCTTGGTCTCCAGTGTAAATACTAGAGGCTTTGCTCTGTCCAGTTATGCAATAGCACTTGGTGTGAAATTAAATCAGAATCCAGTGAAAACCCAGATGGGATCTAAATGTGTCGAGTGTATTTGAGTTTTTTCTCCCCTAAGTTAGGAAACCTTCTGCTTCTCCACCTTTTGGCCTCCTCAGGTATTTTGAAGAGGCCTTCACAGTCTTGAATATGAATGTGGTGATTAGATGCTCTATCCCAGAGAAAAAAATCCAGAGTTTATAGAACTTCTGATTTTTTAAAATATTGCTTTAGAATCTGGCTTGGCACTAGTTTTGGTTTTTTTCTTAATTAAAAAATTATTTATTTATTTATTTTAATTGAAGGATAATTTACAATATTGTGGTGATTTTAATTTGCCCAGCAACCTAACTCATATTATCAAATAAGCAAGCAAGACTTCAATTTCTAGAACGGTGAGCTGTGTATATTCACAAGCCATTCTATTCATTTTTCACATACAGGATTTTTGAAAAAGAAGAACAGGGTCATTTTGAGTCTATTCCCTACTCGTTTTGTCTTTCAGGGATCAAATTATCAAATTTCAGGAAAATTTTTTTAAACGAGGTCATGAATTTCAAAGGTCATCTTTACTCTCTTTAGTAGAAACATTAAACTTGTAAAAAAAATTATAAATTTCCCTCTAGTGAATTTTTTCTTTCTCTCTCTTTTTTTTTTTTTTTCCCCCCACACATACAAAAAGTGCTTGGGGAAAATGTTTGCCTTCACTTCCTGCTATTCAGCACTGTGCATTGTTAAACTGATGCTGTGTTTATACACATCGTGGTTATGGCTGAAACCCGGCTATTGTTGAAGGATGTTAGACAGCCATTTATCACGGTGCGCCAGTAAACCCATTGTAAAAATGTCCTACTAGTTAAATGAGGCTTAGATTTAATGAGGCTGTAAGAATGGACCGGGTTTTTGTCATACTGTAAATAAGGTTCCTATAGCAATGTCATGGGATGAAGGTGCAGATTCCTTTTGTTTTCGAGCAACAATAGTTTCCTTGCCAAGGTAAAAAGGAGCCCCTTCCTTTTTTTAAAGGAGTCTTTTGAAGAAGTTGTTGCTTGCTCAAAGGAATGCATGAAACAAAGGTGTGTGGCACAGAGACAAGATCTGGGATGACCTCTTTTGAAAAGAAATGACACTTCCCTGACCTCATTTGTGTCCTGCAGCAGCCCCGAGAGAGCACCAGAAGTTGCCTTTTGGACACCAGCTCCATGCAAATGCCATTCAGATGCTGTCTTGGTCCCTCCTTGGGGAAAGCCAGCCTCACAGAGACCAAGTCTGAGACTCCTGGCAGCCTTTGAAGGGAGTAATCAAGTTAGACATAGCAGGAGGGCATCTGCTCCTATGAGCCAAGTGGCGAAACTCAGGAGAGAGGAAACAGTTTCCCTTGCTTGGTTTTATCCTTGCACAACGAAATGTGCCATTTTGAAATCACAGAGCAAACTGTAGAAAATGACCAGAAATTTTGGTGCACTCAATTTTCCCCATGGGAAAGGAAAATCAGTTATTTTCCTAATGCCCGAGGAAAACAAATTCAGTGAGAGTGTCGCCACACAGCCGGAAGCAGGTGTGCAGGGTGTGGTGTTACTGGTGGGGCTGCAGTGCACTACTTACAAAAATAGCCAGTCTTGAAATTGCCCTATTGGAGAGAAATTTGATTGTCTCAGAAATAAAATAAAGTGGTCTCCATCTTCATTTTGCGAGCGCCCCTGCAAAGCCTCGATTCAAAGAGATGGGTTTTCAGGAAGGCTAAATGAAAGGATGCCCGAGGGCCAGTGGGTAATAGAAGCAGATCCTCCACCTCTGCAGGTCCCGGCTTCTGTCTGGGCCTGGAATGCCTTCCAGGTGTGGAGCTTCTACACTGGAGCCTGTAGCTGGACCAGACAGCGCACCCCTTTGGGCTTGGACCTTAAATCTCTCTTTTTTTTCATTTGTAGTTTTTTTTTCATATGTATAATTTTTATTTCTTTATCTTGTTTTTGACTGTGCTGGATCTTCTTTGCTTTGCAGGCTTTTCTCTAATTGTGGTGAGCGGGGGCTACTCTTCATTGCGATGAGCTCGCTTCTCATTGCAGTGGCTTCTCTTGTTGCAGATCACAGGCTCTGGAGCACGAGGGCTTCTGTGGTTGCTGCTAGTGGGCTCTAGAGCACGGGCTCGGTAGCTGTGACCCATGGGCCTAGCTGCGCCATGGCACGCAGGATTCTCCCAGATTAGGGATTGAACCCGAGTCTCCTGCATTGGCAGGCGGATTCTTTACCTCTGAGCCACCAGGAAGCCCTAAATTCTCTTTCCAGTGAAGAAGTCGTCCTAGGGAATCTGTTGCTTCTACTTTAATAGAACGTAACCTCACAAGTGACTACATTTAGGCTGCACATAGTTTTTACCCTTTTATATTTATTTTGCCTCTATTTACATGAAATATAAATATATATATAAACATGCATGAGGCTTCCCAGGTGGCACTAGTGAGAACCTGCCTGCCAATGCAGGAGACGTAAGAGATGCCGGTTCATTCCCCAGGTGAGGGCATGGCAACCCTCTCAGTATTCTTGCCTGGAGAATCCCATGGACAGAGGAATCTGGCGGGCTATAATCCATAGGGTGGCAAAGATTTGGACATGACTGCAGTGACTTAGCAGCACGCATAAACATCTATAAATTTGTTTTCTATTTTTTTATTTATTTGTTTCTGGGCAGAAAACAAATTCAAAGGGGTGTGTTTCCTCTTGGTGCCCACAGCACATAACTGAACTGATTGCGCATCCTTGCAGGGAACTCCGACTCCATCCTGGTGCTGACTCCACCAGGGAGCCACACTTGGACAACGGCCAGTGCATGCTGGGCATCCTCGACCAGGCGGGTCTCCTCCGCAAGGCTGCCATCTGCAGCAGCTCCCCCAGCCCAAAGTCCTTCTTACCCAGATTTTGTTTTAAGCTCCCGCCGTCCTTTTTGCAGAGCCATGTAGAACAGTGTTGGCAAAGAAACATGCCGGTGCTATCTGATCTCTTTCATCCTAACCAGTTTTTATAGCCCCACTGCTCAACAGAATGTGTTTCTAGAGACATCTTAAGGCAAAACGTCTTCATGCCAAACCCTCAGGATAAGAACTCCACTTGCCTACATCTTAAAGGCATAAGTGATTTATTCACTCACAAATGTTGATTGAGTGCCTGCTAGGTGCCAGGCACTGTGCTGAGCTCTGGAGACGCTCAGAGAGTCGAGCGTGTTGCCTGCCTCTTGAGAGCTCATGCACTAGCCCAGTGATTCTCAGACTTCACTGACCCCAGAACATACCAGCCTCCAAAGGTGTGATTCACTGAGTTTGAGTGGGACCCAGAAGCCTTCGTTTCTAAGGAGCATCCCCGGTAATCCTGATGCAAGGACCACAAAAGAAACACTGATATCGGGAGGGAAGGGAACACAGAAACATCATTAATTACAAATCCGCCTAAATGAAGGTCCTCACAGAGGGCTGTAGAAGCAGAGGAGAAAGAAGGTGGTCGTGCTGAAGATGGGCTGGGGCAGGTTCACAGGCCCAAAGAAAGGGTCATGTTTAAGCCAGATCTTGGAGGATGACCCCACCGTGGCCACTCGGCAGTGCTAGAGAGGAAAGGCCCTTGGAACAGAAGGTAGAAGAATCAAGGAGACTGAGGTGAAAGAGAGAAGTGGATGCAGGCGAGGATTCTATGTGGGGAGCTCACGGATCTGAGGTTTGTTCTTAGATAATGAAAAGCTTGTAAAGGATTTTAAGCAGAGAAGTGAAACACTCTTGATTCTGCTTTCCTGCTGTAGTGATCAGTGGCGGTGATTTTAGGCAGCCTGAACGTACAGCAAGGGCAGAATGAGCAGAGCAGGAAATGGGAACTGGCTCGCGGCTTCCTTCTGCTTTCACGTGCCTTTGAGGCCGGATTAATTGGTGTGATTCCGTCCTCAATGTAAGAAATCAAGGTTAAATGACTTGCCCATGATTGTGCTGAGCTACAGGGAAAGCAGGAACTGGGGCACAGGCCTCCTACCTCCAAATCTCCAAGTGGATCCCTCCCTGTGGGCTGTCGGTCAGGGAGATTGGAAAAAAACAAAAAACAAAATCCCACCCAGACCTGTTTAAATTCTGTGATAATGAAGCCCACTGCAAAACCAGTTGTATTCTTTGGAAACTTCCTGTAACCTTATAGGAAGACGCATGAAAATGGTAAAAGTTAAATCGACGTTTGCGGTAATAGGCTTCTTTTAACATTAAAACTGGAGAGGAAATGGCAACCCACCCAGTACCCTTGCCTGGAAAATTCCATGGACAGGGGAGCCTGGCAGGCTACAGTCCACAGGGTCGCAAAGAGGCGGACACGACTGAGCGCACAACATTAAGATGACATCTCCCATGGAGTAGTGGGGAGGTTTCCAGTGAGATTCTATTTTTTGTTTATGTATTTATTTGGGGCTGCACTGAGCAATATGTGGAATCCTTGTTCCCCAACCAGGGATGAAACCTGCGCCCTCTGCATTGACAGTTCAGTTCAGTTCAGTTCACTCGCTCAGTCGTGACCAACTCTTTGTGACCCCATGAATTGCAGCGCGCCAGGCCTCTCTGTCCATCACCAACTCCCGGAGTCTACCCAAACCCATGTCCATCGAGTCGGTGATTCCATCCAACCATCTCATCCTCCGTCGTCTCCTTCTCCTCCCGCCCCCAGTCCTACCCAGCATTAGGGACTTTTCCAATGAGTCAACCTTTCGCATGAGGTGGCCAAAGTATTGGAGTTTCAGCTTCAACATCAGACCTTCCAATGAACACCCAGGATTGATCTCCTTTAGGATAGATTGATTGGATCTCCTTGCAGTCCAAGGGACTCTCAAGAGTCTTCTCCAACACCACAGTTCAAAAGCATCAATTCTTCGGCGCTCAGCTTTCGTCACCGTCCAACTCTCACATCCATACATGACCACTGGAAAAACCATAGCCTTGACTAGACGGACCTTTGTTGGCAAAGTAATGTCTCTGCTTTTAGATATGCTATCTAGGTTGGCCATAACCTTCCTTCCAAGGAGTAAGCGTCTTTTAATTTCATGGCTGCAATCACCATCAGCAGTGATTCTGGAGCCCCAAAAAATAAAGTCTGACACTGTTTCCACTGTTTCCCCATCTATTTCCCATGAAGTGATGGGACCAGATGCCATGATCTTAGTTTTCTGAACGTTGAGCTTTAAGCCAACTTTTTCACTCTCCTCTTTCACCTTCATCAAGAGGCTCTTTAGTTCTTCTTCACTTTCTGCCATAAGGGTGGTGTCATCCGCATATCTGAGGTTATTGATATTTCTCCCAGCAATCTTGATTCCAGCTTGTGTTTCTTCTAGCCCAGCGTTTCTCATGATGTACTCTGCATATAAGTTAAATAAGCAGGGTGACAATATACAGCCTTGACATACTCCTTTTCCTATTTGGAACCAGTCTGTTGTTCCATGTCCAGTTCTAACTGTTGCTTCCTGACCTGCATACAGGTTTCTCAAGAGACAGGTCAGATGGTCTGGTATTCCCATCTCTTTCAGAATTTTCCACAGTTTATTGTGATCCACACAGTCAAAGGCTTTGGCATAGTCAATAAAGCAGAAATAGATGTTTTTCTGGAACTCGCTTGCTTTTTCGATGGTCCAGCGGATATTGGCAATTTGATCTCTGGTTCCTCTGCCTTTTCTAAAACCAGCTTGAACATCTGGAAATTCATGGTTCACGTATTGCTGAAGCCTGGCTTGGAGAATTTTGAGCATTACTTTACTAGCATGTGAGATGAGTGCAATTGTGTGGTAGTTTGAGCATTCTTTGGCATTGCCTTTCTTTGGGATTGGAACAAAAACTGACCTTTTCCAGTCCTGTGGCCACTGCTGAGTTTTCCAAATTTGCTGGCATATCGAGTGCAGCACTTTCACAGCATCACCTTTGAGGATTTGAAATAGCTCCACTGGAATTCCATCACCTCCACTAGCTTTGTTCGTAGTGATGCTTTCTAAGGCCCACTTGACTTCACATTCCAGGATGTCTGGCTCTAGGTGAGTGATCACACCATCGTGATTATCTGGGTCGTGAAGATCTTTTTTGTACAGTTCTTCTGTGTATTCTCGCCACCTCTTCTTGATATCTTCTGCTTCTGTTAGGTCCATACCATTTCTGTCCTTTATCGAGCCTATCTTTGCATGAAATGTTCCTTTGATATCTCTAATTGTCTTGAAGAGATTGCATTGACAGGTGGAATCTTAATCACTGGACCACTGGGGAAGTCCCCTGATAAGAATCTAAATGGACTATGAATTTCTCACCCTAAAGTAGATTCCTTAGTAGCAAAGTCCCTGACTCAATTCAGTTTTAACATGAGACGGGGGGTATTAGGAATCCCTGTTATCCATCAGAACAGCCGCTGTCTGGGGACAAAGACCGCCGCCTCCCTTTGAGCCCCTACTTACACACTGCCCGAGGGACAGCTCAGCAGTGGCCACTGTGTTTCTGAGACCTGCAGCTGAGGTCCTTAGTCCTCAGGGGCCAACCTTTGTCACATACATTTCCCAGGTGTTATAAAAGTAGCTGAAGATGAAGGGAAGCGAAAAAGAGAAACAAACAAGGGGTGAGGTGTGGCTTCCCATGTGTCAGAGCTGAAAAGTAGCCTACAGATCACTGTCATCAGGGCTCCCATCCCCATCTTGCTGGGAAGAAGCAGAGCCCAGAAAGGGGAAGGGGTTCACTCAGACCCCACCGCCCATCAGTGGCGAGGCTGGAGTGCAGAGCCCAGGTGCTCCTGCATCACACCAAGCTGCTGCTCTCCTCTCTCCTGACCCTGTGCCTCCCACCCTCAGATTGTTTTCCAGAGATGACAATTGAGAAGCTAAGGAAATGAAGAAAATAAAATGATGCTGGGGACAGAGAGCCTCTTCTCTACCTCTTACCAGCTGTGTGACCCTGAGCCAGACCTTTCCTGAACCTGTTACCTCTTCTGGTCAAAAAGGCTAATATTCTCTCTCCTCTCCTGCAGAGTTTCTCTGAGAGTAAAGTGTGTAGCCTTATGTGGATGTTCTTTGCAAACTGAAAAACCCCATTAAGACTTACGCCATTAAACTCTTGGCTGTAAAACCTGGATGTAGAACAGGAGAGGAAGTTCACGTATGGAGCTAATATTTTTCTGTGTCTGTTTCCTGGGTGTTTTAGAAGTACCTGGGGGTGACCCTGTTTTGCTGATCCCAGAAATCCAGGCTTTGGAGTCAGGTTTCACTGGTGTCAAACCCTAGCTTCCCCATTTGCCCTTGCTGACCATTGGCAGCTTACTTCATCCCTTCAGAGCTCAGATCTTCATCTGTATTATGGGACCATTAACAACATTTCGTTTATACCATAGATATGAGCATATGAGATAATATGTGCAAATTACTTTGTGTAACCTGAAATATAGGAACAACTTAACACCTGTTATTACTAATACGGGCTTCCCTGGTAGCTCATCTGTTAAAGAATCTGCCTGCAATGCAGGAGACCTGAGTTCGAGCCCTGGGTTGGGAAGATTCCCTGGAGAAGGGATAGGCTACCCACTCCAGTATTCCTGGGCTTCTCTGGTGGCTCAGATGGTAAAGAATCCACCTTCAGTGCAGGAGACCTGGGTTCAGTCCCTCAGTTGGGAAGATCCCCTGGAGGAGGACTTGGCAAACCACTCCAGTATTCTTGCCTGGAGAATCCCTATGGACAGAGGAGCCTGGCAGGGTACAGTCCATGAGGTCGCAAAGAGTCGGACCCAACTGAGCGACTAAGCACGTCACAGCATTACTAATATACTTCCAGTTGTTTTTGTTGTTTAGTCGCCAAGAATTGTCCGACTCTCCACGACCCCATACGCCAATCATTATATTTATTATTTATTCTGCTCTAGACAAGGAGTGAGACTGTAGAGCTTTGTACAGGCCATGTCAAGTCTCTTTTGGTAACTGAATCCCTAGGTTCTAATAAGGGCTGGCAATATTGAATGTCCAATGAATATTTTGAAGTGAAGGAATGAGTTCATATTCAAGCAGAGTAGAATTGTAAGATTCATGATCCTCTGATTGATTTTATTTTCAGTTGAACTTAGGGGCATACACGTTCGTTCATTCATTCATTCTGCAAATATTTATTGAGCACCTACCAGGCTCTGTGTTTGGCAGTGGACATATATTAGGCATAAAATAGATCACAGATCCTGCTGTGGTGACCTTAAAATCTAGTATGAGAGACTAAAGAACAAGCATGAAAACAGATAAGTTAAATACATCAGTCTTCTTTCTTTGTTTCTTTTTTTGTCTGTACCAGGTCTTAGTTGCGGCATGCAGGGATTTAGTCTCCTGACCAGGGATCGAATCCAGGCATCCTCTGTTGGGAGCACAGACTCTTAACCATTGGACCACCGGGGAAGTCCCTGTGTCCAATGTTGAATTAGATAAGTGCTGAGAAAGAAGCATAGAGAGGGGAATTAAAAATCAGGAAAATACATGCAAAAATATGAATTAACCCTTTGCATTTCTCCCTTATTGATGAATGTTGTCTAAAATGGTTTAATCCATGTTCTAGTCATACATTAAATTGGACACCTAGCAGTAGCTTCCCTGAAAGATGTTGTAAGAATCAGTGCAATAGAGCTGTAAACCTTTTGGGCACATGGTGATCATCTGGAGCCCAGGAAACCATTGGAGGCCTTCCCAGGTGGCTCAGTGGTAAAGAATATGCCTGCCAAGCAGGAGATGTGGGTTCAACCCCTGGGTCAGGAAAATCCCCTGGAGAAGGAAATGGCAGCCCACACCTGTGTTCTTGCTTGGGAAATTCCATGGACAGAGGAGCCTGGTGGGCTACAGTCCATGGGGTTGCAAAGACTTGAATACAACTTAGTGACTAAACAACAGCCAGCCCTGTCCAGAGGTCAAGAATGGGGCTGCCCTGTGGGGGTCTGGCATCTGTGCCAGGCTTATGAAACTACTCAAGTGCAACTGCTGTGCCCTCAAGTCTCCAGGAGCTGTTGATTCCTTTGCTGGCTAATGCCTCTGAACGTTGTGGCTACTTCCTCAGTAACAGAGATGATGCTGCAGAAAATAAGATGGGGTTCAATGTGAGTGGTGTGAAGATACTGTCTTTTTCTGATGGAAATCCTGTTATGAAAATGATGCCCTTGTGGTGTGTCTCCTTCTTCTCACCAAATAATGCTCATTTGCCTCTGAAAAAAATACCCCCTCAGGGACTTCCCTGATGGTCCAGTGGTTAAAATCGACCTACTAATGCAGGGGACACAGGTTCGATCTGTAGTCTGGGAAGGTGCAACTAATCCCGTGTGCCACAACTCCTGAGCCCCTAAGTTGCAACTACTGAAGGCTGATTGTCCTACAGCCCATGGTCTACAAGAGAAGCCACTGCAGTGAGAAGCCCATGCCGTTCAACTAAAGAGTAGCCCCCACTCGCTGCAACTAGAGAAAGCCTGAGCGCAGCAATGAAGACCCAATGCAGCCAAAAATCTGTATATAAGTATTTTTTAAAAATAACCCCTCAGTAGTAGGTGGTGACAGCAGACAGGGAACTCTTAAGCTGGAACTCCCCTCTAAAAATGCCCCTGAATGGGCTTCAATTCTGTAAAACCCCTGCAAGTGTATATTAATTCTGTGTCTTTGGTATAAATGTGAATTTTCTGTTTTGAAGGTCTGTCACTTTCATCACTTTCTTAAGGGAATCTGCTCTCCAAAATAATAACCCCTGCAGGTAGGGGTAACAGCTTGTGCATCTTGGCATCACAGCACCCAGCCCAGGACTGGTGCAACCAGTCTGTGGATAAATACTGATTGAATGAAATAAGGATTCATTTCAAGTATGTGTGTGTGCTTTTAGTTGCTCAGTCGTGTCTGACTCTTTGCAACCCCATGAACTGTAGCCCACCAGGTTCCTCTGTTCATGGGGACTCTCCAGGCAAGAATACTGGAGTGAGTTGTCAAGCCCTCCTTCAAGGGATCTGCCTAACCCAGGGATTGGACCCAGGTCTCCCGCATTGCAGGCGGATTCTTTACCACCTGAACCACCAGGGAAGCCCAAGAATGGAATGGGTACTGGAGTGGGTAGCCTATCCCTTCTCCAGGGAAACTTCCCAACCCAGGAATTGAACTGGGGTCTCCTGCATTGCAGGTGGATTCTTTACCAGCTGAGCAACCAGGGAAGCCCTATGTGTGTGTATGTGAGATATATATATATATATTCCCTCATATATATATGAGGGAATGCAACTTAGTCATAAAAAAGAATGAAATTCTACCATTTGCAGCAATGTGGATGGACACAGAGAATATTATGCTTAATGAAATTAGAGAAAGGCAAATAATATATATCACTTATATGTGGAATCTAAAAAATAATACAAGTGAATGCATACGCAAAACAAAAACAGACTCATAGATAAAATGAAGTTGTGGTTATCAAAGGGGAGAGGGAGATGGGGAGGGACAATTAGGGGTATGGGAGTAAGAGATACAAATTACTATGTATAGATAAGCAACAAGAATATATTGTATCACACAGGGAATCGTAACCATTGTCTAGCACTAATACATAAGAGAGTACAATCTGCAAATACTGAATCACTTATGCTCTATACCTGAAACTAATATTGTCAATCAACTATACTTCAATTAAAAAAAAAAACAGACTCATTTTCAGGCCAACCTTTTCAGCTCTCAGCAAAAGACAGAATCTGCACTCGGCCTTTTCTCCCTGGCCCCTGCCTAACTGCAAACTCCTCTTGGCTGTGCCACCCTCTTTGATATGCCCCTTTGCACCAGGTTTCCTATTTATCAGCTATCAATATCCGCCGAGTGCTGGCTCTTGTCAGTCTAATTTCGACTCGCTGCTGCTGCTTGACACCCCGCACTTTATCAACCACACACTGCTTGGCTCCTATTACCACTGATCTCAGCATTGCTAATAAACAGCAACACCAAGGCCATATTTTCTGGTCCCTGTCAGGCCGCCGCTTTCCTGGGTGAAATACAAGTCCTATTAACATGCTCCTCCTCATTGCTTCTGACAGTTTGATTAATTAGGCCTCCTCTTTGGATGACCTCTGCACTAACACGACAAGGAGGTGAATGTAAAATGAATAGTTTGCCCACATAATGGGCTACTGTGGCTTTGGGATTTTTATCAAATCAGACTGTCAGAAGTTCCGAACTTGTTTGAGATTCCATGGCAGGTAACAGCCTAAGAGGGTAGCTTCTGATCCACTGGGCTCTGTCATTTAGAGATGGGACTTGATGCCCAGTGCTCCGGGGCAGGAAGACCCCACCTGAACAACTGCAACCTGCTTGACTAGAATGACCCATTGTTTATGCAACCCGGGATGCGGAGTACAAAATCCAAAGTTTTTCAAATGCTATCGAAGAAAATGACCTTTTGTTTTCAAGAGCTTTTCTCTGCCTCAGTCGCTCCCTCCCTGCCAGAAAGCACAGTACGTTAAGTCTGTTGCTGCTTTGCTTTGCAGAACCATTGCAGAAGAGCACTTGAGCTAAATGCCCACATTTTCATTATAGCTCAATATTGTCAGCGAAATCAGTAACTTGGACAGAAAAAGTCATTTTAGACCAAAACTTAGTATCTAGGGTCGGGGGTGGAGAGCTCTGACAGTCTTGGCAAGTAAATTGGGCTGCTTGTTTTCCATCACGGGAGTGTGGAGGGATGTCGACTTGGAGGGACACTCCTGTGGTGGTAGGCACTTCTTTAGTGATGGAATGGCTTGTGAAGCCATTAGCCAGATTGAAATGTACGCGGGGCTCTCTAACTGCTTTGTCCAGCAGGCTCCGTAGATGTTTTAAATCCTGCCCGCAAGAAAGAGAGGAACAACCGGGCAGAGTGTGGAGGCTGCAGGAGGCTGAAAACAGGGACAAAGGTGATGGAAATGTGTTTGTTTCTTCTGCACACTTAGACTGTTTTTCCTTTCCTTTGCAGTGAGTTAATTTATTCCTTTAAAGGCACAACTTGTGAAAGCTAGCACTTTTAAAAACATGCATTTCCATTACAGTGTCTTCCAAACAAAAATAGTTCAGTGATGCTGAGATCCAGCCAGTGAATACCTAGCACCAAGCTCGGTGCTTGCTAGGTGCTCAGTAAGCGGTTGTCAAGTGAACTGAATTGAGTCTGCACAGGATAGATTTCTCGTGGGTGAAAAGCTAGGAGCAGAGAGTGGGGGAGGGAACTTACCAGAATCCTCTAGCATGTTCACTTTTCTGTACACAGTTGGCATTCCCAGGGCCAGGAAGGAACTTGCCACCTTTGACTTTGCCAAGCTATTCATTCTGTGGCAGTCTAAATTTGGGCTGGGTTAACAGCTCTCCGAAACCAGTTTAGTGAAACACTAGATTGTTCCATGGAGAAATATTGTACTAGTAGCAAATGGGGCACTCAAGAAAGTACGTATCATTACACCATCTTTTTAGGAATGATAATATTGACAGTAAGAAAGGGAGAGGTTGCTGGGTTAAAGGTTACGACTAATTCAAACAGATGTCTGTACATCCATGATCATAGCAGCATTATTCACACTAACCAAAAGGAGGAGGCAACCCAAATGTCCATCGACAGATGAATGGATAAACAGAATGTATATACATAAATGGAAGGGCATTAAAAAGGAAGGACATTCTGACATCTGCCACAGCATAGATAAACCTTGGAAAGATTATGCCAGTGGAATAAGCCAGACACAAAAGGATAAAGATTCTGTAATTCTATTTAGATGTACCTAGAGTACTCAAATTCATAGAAACAAAAAGTAGAATGGTGATTGTCAGGGGTGGGGGAAGGGGGCATGGGAAGCTGCTAATTGATGGGTACAGACTTCTAGCTGGGGAAGATGAAAACGTTCAGAAAGTGGAAGGTGGCGAAGATTGTACAACAATGTGAATGTACTTCATGTCACCAGACTTGTTCTCTTAAAACTGGTTAAAATGGAAAATTTTATGTTATGTGCATTTTATCACAATAAAGAAAGTTTACACTAATCAGTGGCAGACTGGACTGGAACTCAGGTCCCAGGTCTCCTGATCCCTAGGCCAATAGTGGGGTGGAAAGATTTTTGCCTAGGAGTCAGAAAGTGTGGATCTAGGCCCATGTATTCGTCAAAGACCTTCTAACAAATTACATCAGCCCTTTGAGCCTTATTTCCTATCTATGGTATGCAAGGGCTTCCTTGGTGGCTTAGATGGTAAAGAATCTGCCTGCAATGCAGGAGACCTGGATTTGATCCCTGGATTGGGATGATCCCCTGGAGAAGGGAGAGGCTACCCACTACAGTATTCTTGCATTGAGAATTCCATGGACAGAGGAGCCTGGCAGGGTACATTCCATGGGGTCTCAAAAGAGTTGGACACAGCTGAGGAACTAACACACACACACAGTATGCAGGGATTGAACAGATTCCCATTATGCCAGCCTTACACAACCAGGGCACTTCCTCACCTACTGAGTTCTCCTATTGGATATTTTAATGAGGCCAACCTGGCTTTTGCTCTGTATATTTTCTCTTTGTCTCGGGTCATTCAGACAGTGACTGAACACCTAGACTAGGTGTTGTCGGGAACAGTGAAGAAAAGACAAAAGCTTTATAAAGGGACTGTTTTGTCTGCCCCCAACCTTAATTTCACAATTTCCAGAGAGGGAAAAAAAAAAATTAACATGGTTGCTGTCAAGAAACTGCTATGTGTCCTGTTCTTTCATTCCAATGTGGATGATCAACTAACTCCCAGAGATCCTGACAGATCAGCCAGAGGACGTGCTGAAATTTAATTAAGGTGGTGCAGGGCCTGGTTCAATGTCGTACACAGTTATGAAGATTCAAGAACTTACTGTTGTCATGCGTGCGTCTGAGATTGTTTAATGGTTTGGTGCATTACCAAATAATTTAAGCATTTTTTAACTGAGATAAATTAAACAAGTGGGAAAAATCAAAACAAAAGGGAAAGTGGAATGGAGCAAGATTACAGTATATGTTTTTTTAAAGTGAGTTACTTTGTTTATTCTTGCTAAATCTTAACTTGTAACATTATTTAGGATCACAGTAAATGTGCATTTTATTTCTTCTGTCAACCCTGAGGTGAGTTTATTTGGAATGTTTATCTGGAATGTTTATTTTAAACAGATTTAGCCATCGTGGAAGTTAGGTCATCTTGGAAAAATGTGTTCTGTCTTAAAAAAAAAAAAAATGGCGTGTTGTGTGTTTGAGAGTAATTCAGAAACCACTATTAATTTCCAGTCTTGTTATGGACTACTTCTTCAGAAAGGCAAGTGCATTTGATATGTTTGAAGCACTTTGTGAGACAAGCAAAACAATTTGGAGCAATTGAAAGTGACAGCCCTGCCCCAGCACATGGCTTTATTTTCATTAGGTTGGAATGCAGGTGGAATGCAAATCATGCCTCTCATCAGCTGCCTCTCTCAATTTCATATATTCTGCTTTTCTGTGCCTTGAGGACAGAATTTTCATCTCACACTACGATTACACCCTGTTTGGTTTCTTTTTGGCTTTCCCAGCCATTTGGCCTTGTTACTTGTTTTTTTAACTCATTACCAAAAACTTGGGGCTTCTCTGGTGACCCAGTGATAAAGAATCTACCTGCCAATACAAGAGACGCATGTTCCATCCATGGGTTGGGAAAATCCCCTGGAGAAGGAAATGGCAACCCACTCCAGTATTCTTGCCTGGGAAATCCCATGGACAGAGGAGCCTGGCAGGCTACAGTCCACTGGGTCACAAAAATAGTCAGACACGACTTAGCTAAACAACAACCACCAACAGCTTTAATCAATTTCCTTTCCAAATAATTGTTTTTGCTTTAACTCTCAAGAGATGGAAAGAAGACAAGTAGATGTTTATTCAGCTTTCAAAGAAGTTCTTCTTCCAGAAAATCTTGTGTCCCTTAGTCATTTGCATTCATCCACGTATCAAATGTAGATTGTAGATTGAGAGCTGAGCACCTGGGCGCGAGGGAGACGCATAAGGTGGGCTCATCCCTGCTTAAGACGAGAGCTGCCTGTTTACTATAGTGAGACAGGCTGCCTGCTGGTGAGAAGTGGCACTGATTCGTAGTGTTTTCTAGCAGACAGAATTCCATGCAGCTAGTTACTGATCATTCTCTTGAGACAAAAGACCCCCAAGAAGGGATCTTACTGTTACCCCTGACTACATGCAAAACGTAGTGTGCGTTTGCGCGTGTGCACTCGCGCTCACTCATGTCCAATTCTTTGCTACCCCATGGACTGTAGCCTGGTAGGTTCCTCTGACCGTGGGATTCTCCAGGCAAGAATATTGGAGTGGGTAGCCATTCCCTCCTCTGGGGGATCTTCACCACCCAAGGGTCAAACCCATGTATCTTGAGTCTCCTGAATTGGCAGGAGGATTCTTTACCACTGACTCACCTGGGAAGCCTTACCTCTTCCCTAAATCCATTCTGTAGAGGCAGGATTGGAACTCACATCTGTCCGGCCACAAGTGTAGGTCCCTTCCACCCTCTGCTGCCATCTCTGGGAAATGCTTGACGTCTCTCTCTTGCCTGTCTCCTTTCATGCTGTCTCTCTTCCACCTTCTCTCCTCCCCACTTTCTGCCTCTTCTCCCTTCTGTCCTCCCCTCCTCCCACAACATGAGAGGAGCTCATTGAGGCAGGACACTGACCCTAAAGTCAGGCAGACCAGGGCTTGACTCCCACGCAGGCCACGTGACCTTGGACAGGTTATTTAACGTTGCTCAGTCTCAGATGTCTCAGCTGGAAGCAGAGCCGATGTGAATACTGAGAAGTCCTAATCATAAGCTCCGGCTTGTAAAGCACTCTGCCTAGTGCCTGACCCAGAGGAAGCTCTCACTAGTGTTAACTGTTTTTACTGTCTTCTCATCAGAAATGCCGTTTCCGTTTCATGACTTTTTCAAAATATATTATTTCCTGCTAGATCCCCAGCAGAGTGGATGGGGAAGCAGGTGTGGAGGACCGGTTTCAGGAGTCTGTGTGTCTGTGAGCAAAGGGATATATTAATATTGCAACTGAGAAATTTCTCATGTGATGCATCCAAAGCAGATTGGAATCCAAGCTTAATGGTAATAATTATTTTTTAAAAAAGAGCCCCAATGGGTAGTCTGCTGAATTATCCCCTTGCATGTGACTTTCTGAGAGTCTCCCAGTGGAAGTGGTCATTTCATCCTCTGCACAAGAGTGTAGGGTGACTGAATGAGTGAAGTAATGAATGGATGCCAACACTTTTCATATTGTTTTAAAATATTTTCAAGGACTTCCCCGGTGGTCCAGTGGTTAGGACTCAGAGCTTCCGCTGCAGGGGTCCTGAGATCCATTCCTGATCTGGAAATTAAGATCCCACAAGCCATATGGCACAGCCAAAAAAATAAATAAGTAAAAATATTTTCGTATCTGGTTCCCTTATCAGACCGTGAAAGCGGTCACGTTCAGAGATGTCTTGTCTCTTCCCCTGTCCCTGCCATGCTGACATAGCGCGCCATCAGCCCGTGCTTCACTGTTGATTTTGTCGGCTCTTTTCCTATCACAGACACTTCTGCAGACAGCTGTGACTTCATTCGACTAAGTTCCCACATCATACATCTTAATTAGTTGGGCCCTGTTTCTTTTTTTCTCTAAAACACCCCTGAAGTATTTCTGTCTAGAAGCTACTCTTCTGTTTTTCTCCTCTTCCAAAGTGTCAGGATTTTCTTAAGCTGCCATGCTTGATGGTTCATCTCCTTTTCAGATTCTCCCCACTTTCTTCCACAGCTTTCCAACAACTCTTGTCATTGCTGTTCAGTCTCTTAAGTCATATCTGACTCTTTGTGACCCCATGGACTGCAGCATGTCAGGCTCCCCTGTCCTTCACTGGCTCCTAAAGTCTGCTCAGGCTCATGTCCATTGAGTCAATGATGCTATCTAACCATTTCATCCTATGCCACCTCCTTCTCCTTTTGCCTTCAATCTTTCCCAGCATCAGGTTCTTTTCCAATGAGTTAGCTTTTCATATCAGGGGGCCAAAATACTGGAGCTTCAGCTTCAGCATCAATCCTTCCAATGAATATTCAGGGTTAATTTTCTTTAGGATTGACTGGTTTGATCTGCTTGCTGTCCAAGGGACTCTCAAGAGTCTTCTTAAGCACCACAATTCAAAAGCATCAGTTCTTTGGCATTCAGCCTTCTTTATGGTCCAACTCTCACATCCGTACATGACTACTGGAAAAACCATAAACTTTGACAATTGTTATATTTCTACTCAAACTAGATACCTTGAATGTATGTGAAATGCTCCCTTCCTGCTATCTTGGAATGACTTATTTCAGTGAACCAGAGATCAGCAGAAATACTTGTTTAACATCTAGGTGCCAGGCACTAGACTAGGCTGTGAAGATATAGTGGTAAACAGGATCTGCCTCTTGGGACTTAGACTCTAATAATGAAGCAGTTCAAGAGTGATCAGTGTTGCAGAGTGCCAAGCTGAGAATAGGAGGGCAGCCTAGCCTAGTTTGAGGATGGGGTTCTGACGACTGTCATGTTCCCATTGGGGCTCAGGAATGGGGAAACATACAAAAAAATGAAAGGGGACAAAGAAGAAAGGGGACAAAGACAATGCAGACCATAGCATTGGAACAGCATTTGAGAACAAAAGCTTTTGAAATTTTTCCCACTTTCATAGTTGGGATTGAATTAAAGGACAAAAGTGGGAGAGAAATACGAGACTGAACCACAGAATCACAGATCTGTTGCCAGGCTGCTGGAAGGAGGGGGGAATATTTTTTGGAGGCAAATTAAGCTTTTACTGCAAGATTGTAGTCAATTGTAAGTACTTCATACATTACAGATGTTTCTCAAAGTGATTGGTCTCATAGAGAGGGATTATGGCAAATGTCGAATAAAAATATGACCTCTCACTTGTTCCATTTCTGATTTTCCACATGGAACAGATGATCTGGATTGTCTCATGGTCAACCCAGAATTATGAAAGTCTAGGAAGATTAAAAGGAGCATAAACTGCTACTTAAATCTTTTCTCAGCAGCATTGGAAAGCATGTGTTTCTAGTAATAACTCCTGGGAACTATTTGGTCAGTAAATGCTTCAGCTGTAATTAAAAGGGCGTTTCCTTGGTTTTAATTTCTTTTAATTAATTAAAAAATATGTCGTCTGGATATGAGGAGGTAGAGTCCCTTCTTAGAAACAGGGAAACAGTCTCTCTGAGGCCAAAAAAAAAAGCAGTATTTCCCAGAGAATGTGCTGAAAACCAGCAGTCCTGCTGGGTGACTCATGGGAGGAAGAGAGAGAGGAGGGATTGACTTAGGAAGCGCTTCTCGCTGTGTCCTCTTGGAGGATCCCAGAGTGCACTGATACAGTGAAGGCTCTTAAATCCTGCAGTTCGAAGTCCTGAAACTTTAGTTTCACTTAGCTTTTCACAAATATGCTTGACTATGGTACCTTGCTTTTAACCCAAGACCTGTTGTCATTCCACAGAACTCACTTTGGAAAGCAGGGCTGTCGTGGGATCTCTTAGCATCCTCTAGATGCATCCTTGTGATGACTCTGAGCTGGCAGGACTTAAAGGGGGTGTCCCTCACACAGAACTCGACGGCAAGGCTCAGGCTTGATGGTTTATCGAGAGAAATGAACATGTCAGTAGAATGTATTGTGAAAATAGTGGGCGTGGAGGTGATGGTTGGGGCCTCGTCTGGGTCCAACACTTACTGGCTTCACTATCTTAAGTCAGGAATGTAACCCTATTGAGTTTTTCTTCTTTTATCTGTGAAATGCTGTAACAGGTACCCGGTCTTCTGCTCTCTGAATGATTATTCACCCAGTGCTCTAGAGTCTAGAACGGGATAGGGAAAATTAAGGGCTTATATAGTAAACTTAGACTCTGTGGGCTATATGGGCTCTGCTGTGGCTCCTCAAATCTGTCACTGCAGCGTGAAGCAACTACAGACAATATGCAATAGGTATGGGTGTGTCCATGTGAAACTCTGTTTACAAAAGCAGTCACCACGCGAGATTTAGCCAGTAGACCAGAGTCTACTGATCCATGGTCTAGGGTCTGCCAAGGGCTTTACATATGTTGCCTCTAATTAACCCTGTGGGGTGATACAATTAATACCTTGATTTATACCTAAGGACACTGAGGTGGAGAGATGCTAAGTAACTTGCTTAAGGCAGTTAAATAGTTGATAAGTGGGACTGAGAGTTTTGCTCTTACCTTCCATGCTAAACTCCTCTCCTTATGACATCACAAAAACAGGTTCCTGAATTACAAAGGCATATACCTTTCAATCAGACATGAATCGAAGCGACTGAGCACACACATACTATCTGAGGGAATTTCCTTTTACTTGGCTGTAGGAGACAGTTCACAAGGAAAAGCATGTATTAAATAATAAGCTTACCATTTCCTCTTCTCTTCTTTTGCTTCTATACTATGTCCCATGTGTGTGTCCTCAGTTGCTCAGTCGTGTTCAATTCTTTGTGACCCCCATGGACTGTAGCCTGCCTGGCTCCTCTGGCCAGGGGATTCCCAGGCAAGAATACTGGAGTGAGTTGCCATGCCCTCCTCCGGAGGATCTTCCTGACTCAAGCATAGAACCCATGTCTCTTGTGTCTCTTGCACTGGCAGGCAGACTCTTTACCAGTGAGTCTCCTGGGAAAACCCACTATATCCTGGGCCCCACATACTCACCTCTTCTCCTTGAGCAGTGACTGGGATTTCTAGGACACCACAGTTGAAAGAGATTGCCTTCTTCTAGAAATTACCTAAATCCACTAGAAGTCTATTGCTGCTGCTTGCTGCTGCTGCTGCTAAGTCACTTCAGTCGTGTCCAACTCTGTGCGACCCCATAGACGGCAGCCCATCAGGCTCTGCCGTCCCCAGGATTCTCCAGGCAAGAATACTGGAGTGTACTAATAATAGTGACCCTGAAAATGTGCCTGAAACTTCAAATGTCAACGTATCAGGATGCTAAGCAGGATTGTAAACCGAAGTCTATAATAGGAGCTTAGAGTTCCAACAAATTCAGACTATTTCTTAATAAAAAATAACCCCGTGTACATTCATTTATATTTCTCTTCCTAAGTGGAGTAAAACTAGCCCTAGAGTCAAGTTTGAAATTATTTCCATAATTTTGGGTAATTAATACACTTCCCAGATCTCATTAGCAAAAGCCCAAAATAGAATAATTGCCATATAATTAGTGATTGGCAAGCCTTTAGAGGTTTAGAGAGTTTGTTCTTCTCTGAATCTAGAAGTACAAGGGCCTAACCTGAGTTTATCTGAATGCAGGATATTTCTGAACCAGAGTTTGTTCTTCTCTGAATCTAGAAGTACAAGGGCCTAACCTGAGTTTATCTGAATGCAGGATATTTCTGAACCAGGAAATATTCCTTGCCCAGTTTATTTGTTTTAGGCCACTTGATTTGTTCTACCTAACTCCTTATCCTTTTGCTATTTTTTGGACACATTTTGCCATTTTTTACTTAAATCTTTCTCCTTCACTGGAGTTCTGTTACTGAAAAGCTGGTTAGTATGTTCCTTCTCTGTGTCTTGTTGTTTAGTCACTAAGGCATGTCAGACTCTTTTGCAGCCCCATGGACTGTAGCCCACCAGGCTCCTCTGTCCATGGGATTTCCCAGACAAGAATACTGATGGGTAGCCATTCCCTTCTCCAGGGGATCTTTTTGACCCAGGGATTGAACCCAGGTCTCCTGCATTGCAGGCAGATTCTTTACCATCTGAGCCACTGGGGAAGCCCCAAGATTAATGGAGTGGGTTGCCATTTCCTTCTCCAGGGGATCTTCCCAGCTCAGGGATAAAACCCATGTCTCCTGCATTGACAGGCAGGTTCTTTCCCACTGAGCTACCTGGGAAGCCCCTCTCTGTGTCTAAAAGCAGTCATAATACTGTAGAGTTGCAAGAAAAGGCGAAGACGCTGTCCCTGCCATTAGGAAGCTTCCCGCCTGGGTAAGGAGGTAGGACTGCATGGTAGCTGCTCAAGAAAGACAGGGTGACAGATCTTCAGGCCATGGCTGTTGTGCTCTGAGATTGAGAGCTGGAGCATCCTACTTTTCTCCAGCATCCCAGAGGCTTCTCAGGGCTGCCCTGGTTATTGCCATTGATCTCACACTAAGTCTACCTGGCAGTGCAGGTAGATCACAGATGAGCACTACGTTATACCTGGAGAAGCTGGTGCACGAGGGAAAATGGTAATTACTCCAGAGTCACACAGTTATCTATAGGTTGGAAAAAAAAAAACTGGTCTCCCACCCTCTGGCTCCACCTGTTTCTCCTGGGATGCAGGGCAAATGGCACATAATTTCCTAGCATCTCCCCCTGTATCTTGTCAGGAGAAAGAGCATGATCTTTGAAGTCGGGCAGCTCTGAATCCAAATCCTAGCTCAGCCCCTTGGTTGTAACTAGTAGGTCAGTGACTTAAACTTCTCCTTAGTCTCATTCTTCATAAGTAATTTGAGACTATAATTCCTACCTTTTGCAGAACTCTTAGGATTAAAGAGAGGACAGAAGGAGAAAGCACATAATAGATGCTTAATAAAAGGAAGCTGTTGTATTTATCCTCCAGCTGGAGCTCATCACTCCACACAGACTTGCACCACTTACTTTTCCCAAGTCTGTCTCCTTTAAGAGACCATGAACTCCTTAAGAATAAGGGCCATTTCTTGGCCATCTGTAACACATAGCAGGGCTCAGTAGATTTTATTCATTTAATGAACAGCTCACAATGTGTGTCAGGCACCATTCTATTTTACATTTTTTTTTTTTTATTGCTTTGAGACTACATTGAATGACAAATGCTCATGAACAAAAAGGGAGAGTCATCCCAGTGGATTGATGTTAATGAGGGCAAGGAGTTAATTCATTTATTTTAAAAAAAAACAACTTTATTTTGTGTTGAAATATAGCTGATTAACAATGTTGTGACAGTTTAGGGTGAACATCAAAGGGACTCAGCCATACATGTACATGTATCTATTCTCCCCCAAACTCCTCACCCATCCAGGCTGCCCTGTAACATTGAGCACAATTCCTTGTGCTGTACGGTAGAACCTTGCTGGTTATACATTTTAAATATAGTTGTGTGTACGTGTCCACGGTATATGACATTCCTTAGATGTGGGCTCTAAAAAGAAATGATACAAATGAACTTACTTACAAAACAGAAACAGACTCACAGACTTAGAAAATGAACTTACGGTTGCCAGGGAGGAAGGACGGGGGAAGGGATAGTTAGGAAGTTTGGTGTTTTACATGTTTGAACTCAGCTTTAAGGAAGAAGGTAAAAAAGGTAGAAAAACTGTCCTGCTTTTACTGATGGCGAAACTGAGGCGTGAGAGGGGTGTGTCAGAGTTCACCGAGCTAACGAAGAGGGGAACCAAGTTCCAGACCCAGTTGTGTGGCTGTCGAGTCCCTGCTCCCGTCATGTGCTGCTGTCACATGGACCGGGTGGCCAGGCCTGTCAGCTCTGTCACATTCCTGCTCCTTGACCCTGGAGGCCCGTTTTGTTAACAAGTCAGAAATCCTCCCATGAGGTCAGATGCCCTCCAACGGCCTCCCTTGTTCTGCTCTTGATCTCTTGATCTTGAATAGCAAGTGAAGACGACAGCTGAACCCCAGACCTAAATTCCAGTGCAGAAATCCAGAGGTATTCTGAATAAAGAGGGGAGGCTGTTCGGAGGCCTGCTGGGTGGAGGAAGGCTGGAGACTGGACTCAGTCTAGAATTCGAGTGAGTCTTGATGGAGAAGAGCCCCAGATCACGTAGCCCAGATAACAAGGCAGGTTCTTATTCTTTAGAAGGAAAAGACTTAGTTGGAAACAGACAGCAGCCCCTTCAAGCACCCTCACCATTCTAGGGTTGGACTGTGATGCAGAAAAGGTTTTTCAGGTCTCACTTAAGAGAAAGTGGAAAAAAAGTCCATCTCTCAGTCTCAATTTGAGCTTCCATCTCAGGTAAGGTGTGCAGTCATTTGCAAAGGTGTGTAATCAGTATAATAGAATCATAGAAAAGCTTGAACGAACAGGGAAAGGAACATATTAAAGCAAACGTAAAATAGTAAAGACGATCCATCCTGAGTTGTGGATGGGTAACTCAGCATTTAGGCCTGTTTATTTATTTATTTTTTTTTTATTGCATCATGACGCTGTGAGCCCAGCAACTCTGAGGTAGGCCTGGTGATGGCAATATCCATTAAAGTTAATTTCCTGATAGAAGCCGCTTAAATCTGATTGTTGTTTTAATTTGTTTCTCTGCTGTTTTCCTTCAGCTTAAATAGAGGAAACTCTCTGCACCTCTCACAGCCAGCCCAGGTGGTCTCAATAAGGTGATATCCATCAGTATCCATCATGGCCTTGACCATTGGACCCTCGTGGCCACACTCTCTAGGCAGAAGACTTATCACTGTAACTGGATGTTGGCCTAATTTGGGAAATATAGGTGCTCACTTTAAAAGTTTAAAGGTCTATTGATCTATTAAGTGAGAAATTTTCTGTTACTCGGCATAGGTCCAAATCCATATAGATCTTCATGGGGGAAAGCTGGTCCCCAGTCAGGTGCAGAATAACTATTGAGGTAAGAGCCAGGCCCTCCAAATTGTACATCCTCGTTTTGTTGTTGAAACAACTGATATAAACACAGGCTAAAAACATCAAAGCAGGAGAGAAAAATCTCCCGTAATAATAGCAAACACAAGGTTTTTGAAATACCAGGTCCTGTTGGAAGTATTCTGCACTCAGGAATCTTGTGAGGTAGGTTTTTGTTGGGATCTGCATTTTCACAAGTGAGGAAGCTGATGTTCAGAGAGATGGAAGAAGTGAACGGCCAGGATTAGAACGAAGAAATTCTGCCCGGGAAGCTAGCTCTTTACCATGACACCAGAGGGTCTCAGGATCTGCATCACCAGCAGCGCCTGGGACCTTGTTGAAAGATGCACACTCTCAAGGCCCACCGCAGACCTCCTGAACTTTTAAAGGGGCCTTTCGGGTGATTCTTACGCACCCAAAAGTGTGAAAACCACTGTACAACACTATGCTCCCTCCAGACTTTGTTCTTGCATCCCATAAATATTTTTCAAGTATCTTATAAGGGATGAGCACTGTTGGGAATACAGCAAAGATTAAAAAGTACCTCCCTTGGGACTTCCCTAGTGGTCCAGTGGTAAAGAATTCGCCTTCTAATGAGGGGGACACGGGTTCGATCCCTGGTCGGCGAACTAAGATCCCACATACTGTGGGGCAACTAAACCCATGCACCACATCTAGAGAAGCCAGCACGGCACAACCACTGAGGTTGAGCACTCTGGAACCCATGCTTCACAACAGGAGAAGCCCACATCTTGCAACTAGAAAAAGGAAAAAGCCCGTGTACTTCAATGAAGACCCAGTGCATCAAAAAAAAAAAAAAAAAAAAAAAAAAACCCTCCTTTCATAGAGCTGACAGAGAGTAAGACAGACACTAAAGAAAATTAAGTGATTGATGTACCAAGCTCTGTGCTCTCAGGTTGGCAGATTACATTGTTAGATAGTGAAAAACATAACATGTGGAACCTCAGCCCTCTACCTACTGATGGGTAGATGAAGGAACAACTGCATACAAGAGTTTAGCCACAGACCTCAGGTGACACAACTGTTTATCATTCAGAGGCAGGTTTAAGACCCAGGTCTCTTGGTTCCTGCCTGGAGAGATTTTTTGCAGTGCTAAACTGGACATGCTTTCCTGAGCTCCTCTGTCCTGCATCTTGAAGCTTAAGACAGGCTGTTGTTGTTTAGTCACTAAATCATGTCTGACTCTCTTGCGACCCCATTGACTGTAGCCCACCAGGCTCCTCTGTCCAAGGGATTTCCCAGGCAAGAAAACTGGAATGGGTTGCCGTTTCCTTCTCCAGGGGATCTTCCTGACCCAGGGATTGAACGTGCATCGCCTGCATCAGCAGGCAGGTTCTTTACCTGCTGAGTCACCAGGGAAGCCAGTTGACAGGCTAACTTGAGACCAGATACCCACTCTGCTGCCTATGGATCCCACATGAATTAACATGGGGACTTTGACAGTTTTTGGCAAAGACAGAGCTGGAAATGCAAACCCAGATTTACGTCTCGCTCACACAACGGAGAGACTCCAGTCTGGAGGAGAGATGGGAATAATGGGCGGGCAGGCTGTGCCAGCCCGTGGGAGTCACAGCTCCTGGGCTCAAGAATGTCCTGTCCTTCCCAGCTATTATGGTTTGGGGAAAGACATTTTTCTCTCCTTCTCCATGTGGTCTGCTTAGCCAGCATCCATGTGTGAATCCTGGGTATTCGTCCACACGTGGAGCTGCCGTGACTGACTGACACTGCCGCTCCTGGCTCAAAGCTTTCTGTTTTAGGGACAGTCAGCAAAACTCTGGGCTTCCCAGATGCTGCTAGTGGTAAAGAATCCGCCTGCCAATGCAGAAGACATAAAAGACACAGGTTCGATCCCCGACTCGGGAAGATCCCCTGGAGTAGGACATGGCAATCCACTCCAGGATTCTTTCCTGGAGAATCCCATGAACAGAGGGACCTGGTGGGCTGCAGTCCTTAAGGTCGCACAGATTCGGACATTGCTGAAGCAACTTGGCACACACACGCAGCAAAACTCTAATGCTTGACAATTTCCAGTCATTGAAAAAGTCAGACAACACCACTTTTATACTGTTTATTAGAAGACTTTGAGAAGAAGGAGTTTGACTAAGTAAAGGCTGGGCCATTTCACACAGAAGATGGTGTGTTATCAGAGAGTAAAGTGACCTGGGAAAAGTGTATGTGTGTTGGGGCTGGGGGGGACACCAGTTCTGTTTCCTGTACTCTCTAAGACACTGGTATCCACAAGGAAGTATTCAGGAAGCCTTCAAACAAGAGCCCCATAGGAACTCACTCGGAAGCTCTATTCACTCTGATTTAACTCGTGGTTGTGACATGCTCTGTGGGCCCCGGAGGAATAGGAGCCACAAAGTTGGAGGAGAAATGGAAATGTTGTAACTGTGGACTCTGGAGGCAGAGTTGGGGTCCTGACTTTGCCAGTCAAATGTGCGACCCTGTGGAGTGATTTAAACACTGTAGACCTCGCCTCATCTGATTGTCTATAAAACAGAAAAAAAAAGTGTCGTGGCTCATAGGGTGACTGTGAGGCTCCAAGGTGGCGTGTATTGAAAGCACCTGGTAGGTGACTATGCAGTTGTTTTGGTACTGGAATAATAGCAACCAAATTGATTGGTTACACTTCACTGAGAGTTTCTGTGTGCCAGGCACTGGTCCAGGCACAGCATAGGTTTTGATTTATTTAATTGTCCCTAGTACCATTGAAGGTAGGTGGTGTTATGCACTCTGACAACCAGGAAGATTTTTAAAGTGTTGTGTTTCAGCAGAACCAAAAACATGCCTGTACTTGTCATATTATGTAAATAGTGATTTTGATTTAAAAAATCTCAACATTAGGACTCCCTGGTAGTCCAGCAGTTATGAATCCACCTTCCAATGCAGATGTGGGTTCGATCCCTGTTTGGGGAACTGGGATCCCGCATGCTGCAGGGCAGCTGGGCCTACACGCCACAATGAGAGAAGTCCACATGCTGCAACTGCTGAGCCCACATGCTCTAGAGCCCAAGCTTCCCAACAGGAGAAGCCTGCGTGCTGCATGGAAGACCCATCACAGCCAAAATAAAATAATAATAATAAATAAAATAAGGTAAAATATTAAAAAAAATAAATTAAAAATCCCAGTATCTTTAAGGATGCGCAGCTCTGCCTTGCTTTTTCATTTCCCCTCTGCTGTTCAGGGGCCGTGATAGCCAAGCTGATGACGGTGAAGCGGGTAAGTGAGGAAGGGAGAGACCCCATGACCTTGTCCCTTCCCCCTTCTCCTGTAGCAGGAACTCAGGGTCCCAAAGGAATCCTCATCTCCTCCCTCCTCCCAACTCCAGGTTCCTGCCAATTCCAGGTCCCCATTTTCCTCTGCAGCTCCCCAGCAGTTCAGTGCAGTATTGTAGGCAGATTAAGGGGCCCCCAAAGATGTCCATATCCTAATCTTCAAAACTTGTGAATGTCACCTTACAATAGCAAAATTGATTTTGTAGCTATGATGATACCAACGGCAATGAGCTGGGGAGATTATCCTGGATTATCTTGGTGGGCTCAGTGTCATCACAGGGGTCCTCACAAAAGAGAAACAGGAAGGTCAGAGGGAGAGATGTGGTCACAGAAGCAGAGGTCAGAATGATTCAGGGCTGGGAACCAAACAATGCGGTGGCCTTTAGAAGCAGGAAAAAGCCAAGAAATGGATTCTCCCTAAGAACTTGCAGAAAAAGCTGCAAGCCCCGCCAATAGCTTGATTTTAGTCAGAGGAGAATGATTTTGGACTTCCGACTTTCAGTACCGTGAGATAATAAATGCATGTTGTTTTAAGTTGCGGCAATTTGTTATAGCAGCAATGGGAAGCTAATACACCAGGATAAAGCAAACCCGATTTCCTCTGAAGCATGGATCTCTTGTGGATAAAGAGGCAGCCTGGACCTGCCCCTTGGACAGTGTTTCTTAAAGAAGGCTTTCAAGGAGATTGGTCTCCAGGGTTGACTAGGCGTGGTCATGAAACACGGGTCTCTGTGTGCCTTTGAGAATCTGTCACCTCTCTTTGCCTCAGTTTCCACATCCATAAAATAAGGTTAATCTTAGCGTCTGCCTCAGAAGTTTGCATGGGTGAGCATCAAGTGAGCTCATGCATGTGAAGTGCTTAGAACAGTACCTTCCACATCGAAAGCTTTAAATAAATGTTAGCTGTTAGGAAGATCCCCTGGAGAAGGAAATTGCAACCTACTCCAGTTTTCTTGCCTGGAAAATCCCATGGATGGAGAAGCCTGGTGGGCCGCAGTCCATGGGGTCACAAAGAGTCGGGCACGACTGAGTGACTAACACATTATGTATAGGCATCATAGAAGACAAGTGGGACAAGATTCAATGGGGCCTGATATGTTTGGAACATGTTCAGTGACATAAGGGTAAACATTTCTCTTCCGCTTGGCTTTCTCAGAGCTTTACCATGGCAGCATTCATGCTGTTGCCCCCAAGTGGAGGGGAAACGCAAGTAGCATTTCTCAGACTTGCTTATCCCTAGAGCCCTTTGTGAACAGAACACTCTCCAACGCTCTCAGTGGATCAGGTCTTTTGGACTGAGGATGGTAAATACTACCTCAGAAAGTTACACCAGGAGACCTCAGTTCACTTCTGTCCAACTCATAGTCTCTGCCCCTGGCCCCAGAGTCACCATTGAACTGGAGATTGGAGAGCCCCCATCCCCACCCTGGGCAATGAGAAACGGGTCCCTCCAGCATCCAGAGCTGAAAAGTGGGCTTTCCCCCAAGTTCGCATTGTCCTAAGCAGTTGATGGAGCTCTTAGCATTAGCTTTGTCATTGTCTGTCAGTCATGAATTAGCTGGGCTGCTGGGGTCTTCCCTGGGAACGTGGCCCTGTTTCCACAGCATGACCCTTCAGTTCCAGCCAGGCAACCTAGAGACAGTTTGGAACAGAGTCCCTTCACAGTCCGGGGACCAGTGGGTTCAGCTTCAGAGTAATGCTGTCGGTTTATGAGCAGATAACCTAGAATTGATATTTTGAAATCATTATTGTACCCCTCAAAGGGAGTGATTTTCAAAGAGGAATTGTGAGTACTTTATAGGGTGGAAGGACAACATTCAGTTGTGTTCATTCTAGGGCAGGTGTTTAAAACAAAACAAAACACCATGGTGTCTGAAAACAAAAACCACTTTGGTGTCATTACTTTACATAGCCACACCTTGTATAAACATAGGAAATCTAATTTCTGGGGAATTTCATTTCCAGAAATCAGGCCTGGCTCACATAAAGATGCCTTTTCAAAATAGAAATGTAACACATTTAGTTAAGCTTAGGCTTTCGTGTTTTGTTTTGAAAGCTATAAAGAAATAAACTGTAGCCCTCTTTATTTTTAGCAGACACCTCTAGAAAACCTTGAACAATGTTCTATTTATAAAACAAAGCTTGTTTTCAGGCAAACTTGCTTAGTCTCTTATTAGAGAAAGAACAGGACTATCAGAAAAATGAAATGTTTCTTTTTCTAGATTTGTTGACTTCCTCAGCAATTCTGTAAGAAACAACAAAGCAATTGACCTGGATTTGTTTTTGACTAATAGAACGTCACCTGGAGATTAATAAATTGTGTTTAATATTCTAAATAAATTGGAGTGGAACGAATAATATACTGGGGAGAGAAAGTGGAATTTGAAATGAGAGTACAGCTTGGCTTTTTTAAGAGTTATGCTGGTGAGTGAGAGACAGCAGACCTAAATAATTTTCTGTTTAAATTTTCACTATCACGTTATATAGAACATTTACAATCTCATCATCCTTCAAGGCATTAAAAGTAAAAAAGAAGATGAAACCTTGGCTGAGTAAATTCAACAGCTATAAAAGATTCTAAAAACTGAAAATAAGTGAACTAATGCAGGCAGAATAGTGTTACGAGCTTGCAGGTTCCATCCTTCCTATTCTGCCATCCCGATCAACTAGGTCATACTATTCCTATAACCTTTACAGTAAAAATAGCAAAGTCAGCATTTGTTGTTGTTTAGTTGCACGTGTCTGTTTTGCAACCCCATACTTTTCATTTAGTGCTTATTGTGTATAAGGCATCCTGTGAAGAACTTGACGTGAATTATTTTATTTAAATTTCTCAGCCAGGTATCAGTGAGGTAGATACAGTCATTGTTTCCATTCTGCAGATGGGCAAACTCAGAGAAGGAGCAGCAGGAGGTATTAACGCTGGTGCAGACACAGGTCTGACTCTAGACACCCGGTTCCTCTTTGAGCCAGCAGTGTATACCTGTCCAGGACCAGAGGCTCACCAGAAAGGCTCATCTCCCTTCTGTTTTCTTATGGTAAAAAGTCCTAGAAAGCTTGGGAACCCAAGTAAAAAATCCATACCATTCCGACCAAAAGAATAGCTTGCTTTTTTTTTCTTCCCATTTTTCCCAGTCATTGCTCATCCCAGGAAATCTTATGACCTCCTTCAGAAGGCCATCTCACCTGTTACATATTTTCATACACAGTTGTCTGTTTTTCTTAACTATTCTTATTTATTTTACAGAGTTTTGAATATACTTGCTTCCAATATTTTGCTCTTACAAGTAACACTGTAGTGAAAAACTTTGTGTGTAGCATTTATACTTGCTTTTAGATTATTTTATTAGGATAGAATCCGTAAATAAGGGTTACTGAATCATAGTATAAACATTTGTGTGGCTTGTGATAGCACTGTCCAGTACAAATATAGCATGGCCCAATATAAATATAGCATAAACCACATGTGTAATTTTAAAATTGCTGGTAGCTTCACTAGAAAGTAAATAAAAATTAAATTCATTTGAATAATATACTTTATTTAGCCCAACATATCCAAAATGTTATCATTTAACATGTAACCAATGTAAAAATTATGATATTTCTCCATTCTTTTTTTATGTGAAGAATCCAAAATACAGTGTGTGTTTCACATTGATGGTACATCTCGATTCAGACTACCCACATTTCCAGTGTTTAGTAGCCACATAGTAGCTGGAGTATTTGGCAGCACAGATCTGTAAGATTTATAATCCAGTATTTTAAATGGCCTTTGTTTTTTAAAAACCCAGACCTTCATCTGTCTTGCCCACTCTAACCTCCAGACACACATATTATCTGGATTACTCCCTTGGGCCCTTATTCTAAACTCCTTTTGCTTTTTTCATTATTATGAATATTTTCCTGACATCTGTCATGTACCAGGTACAGTGCTAGATCTTGGGGTTCCCAGTATAAACAGGACAGTCCATTGGGGAATACACAGATCTTCACAGCACAGATTGGACTCACCTGCTTAATGGAAGTAAGAAATAAATTAAAACACACACGTATACACACAAGCAAGGGATAATGCAGAGTATGAGAAATTCCCCAAGTGACGATTAAAGAAAGTGCCGAGGGGATCAGGGCAAGCTTCTTAGGGAAAATAGGAGTTGAGCCTTAAAGGCTCAGTAAAATTTTAATGGGCAGAGATGGGAGAACAGTCTTGCCTGTGACTATCTCGTTATCCCAACCAGATGGCAGGTTGGGATGGTCTTGCATTGTATGTAGATCCCTGGAGGCCTTGCCAGGGCCTTGCAGTGGAAGGTGCTGGCTAATGCTTGCTGAGCCCGATTAATAGTATATGGTTGGCTGGCACACAGTGACAGAGATACCGGGTCTGTCTACTCGCTTTAACCTCTCAATTGAAGGGGCTTCTTAAGCTTCTCACTCATTCCTCTGATTGTGTGTCCTGCCAGTTTGCGGTCACAGTTTTCTCACTTTACTAAATCGGTCTGGATTGAAACCAGTCGTTTAGAGCCAAAATGGTAGATAAATGGAGGCCAGCACTTTAACTTACATCTGACCCACTTGTCACTTAACTCTGGCTCCTCTGAGCTTTTCAAACAGCATGAGCAGGCAACACGGACAGCCAGTGACATGGGAATTCCAAGGCACTTCATCAGAAGGCATTTTTTATGTAGTTGCAACTTGTTTATGTAGGCATTTGTGTGACAACCTTGCAAGTTTCATCAAAATCGTTATCCCCTTTGCACAGTTATGGAAACAGGAGATCAGAGAGGTTTCTTGCTCAAAGTTTTGTAGCAAGTAAGTTGGAGGAGCCCAGACTAGCGCCCAGGTCTTCAGACACCAAGTCAGTGCCCTCCCGTTCATTATCTAAAGCTGGTTCATCTGTACTCAGATGCCATCACTCATCGCTTTACAATAGATCTACTTATTTCTTTAGTACCCATAGTCTAAATCTGAGACATGGAGAGATACACTTTGTGGAGGTACAAAGAAGGTAAATTAGGAAACAAAAACCAAAGGGTTGGTGATATCAATATTTATAATGATATTAGCTTTCATAATAATGATAAGAGCTAACATTGAATTCTTAATATAGGGCAGACACACTGCTGAATGCATTACATGTAGGATAACAGCAGTGCTCACAACTAACCTGTGTGGTTGGTCCTGTTATCTCCACCGTATAGATGAGAATACCAAGATCACACGATGAACTTGAAAATCTTTGGACTATAGAATTGTGTCCTTGCCACCTCAGCTGTAGGTGACCTTGGCAAGTTACTAAAATTCCTGTTTCTGTACACCATTTTCTCTAAAATTAATACCTTCCCCACCACTCGGGGTTGTTGTGAACTAATAAATGTGAGAATGATCTGTAATGAGTATAGTATATGCAGTTATATAACATTACCTACATGTGTGAATGCATGCTCAAGTCGCTTCAGTCATGTCTGACTCTTTGCAACGCTATGGACTGTAGCCCACCAGGTTCCTCTGTCCATGGGATTCTCCAGGCAGGAATAAGTGGATTGCCATGCCCTCCTCTGGGGGATCTTCCCCATCCAGGCAAGGATTGAATCCTCATCTCCTGCATTGGCAGGCAGGTTCTTTACTACTAGCGCCGCCGGGGAAGTCCTACAGACTAAAATCCCTCTGTAAGTTGAACCACCCCCAGCAGACTGGTGCCTGGCATGTAACAGATGCTCAGTAAATGTGTATTAAATTCAGTTCAGGTCAGTCACTCAGTCGTGTTCGACTGCTTGCGACCCCATGAACTGCAGCACACCAGACTTCCCTGTCCATCACCAGTTCCTGGAATTTGCTCAAACTCATGTCCATCAAGTCAGTGATGCCCTCCAACCATCTCATCCTCTGTCGTCCCCTTCTCCTCTTGCCTTCAATCTTTCCCAGTATCTGGGTCTTTTCCAATGAGTCAGTTCTTCGCATCAGGTGGCCAAAGTATTGGAGCTTCAGTTTCAGCAGCAGTCCTTCCAATGAATATTCAGGACTGATTTCCTTTAGGATGGACTGGTTGGATCTCCTTGCAGTCCAAGGGACTCTCAAGAGTCTTCTTCAACACCATAGTTCAAAAGCATCAGTTCTTAGGTTCTCAGCTTTCTTTATAGTCCAACTCTAACATCCATACAGGACTACTGGAAAAACCATAGCTTTGATAGATGGACCTTTGTCAGCAAAGTAATGGCTCTGCTTTTCAAACTATTGCCTAGGTTGGTCATAGCTTTTCTTCCAAGGAGATTGGCCATAGCTTTTCTTGCAAGGAGATTGGCCATAGCTTTTCTTCCAAGGAGCAGTAAATATGTATTAAATTACTTGAATGAATAAAAGACTGCTGCTCAAGACACCTTTCCATCCCTACAAGTGGCAATGAGGAGGGGAGAGAAAGCACGCAAGCCCTGTGTCAGCTTCCTGAGCACAAGTCCTCTAAATCCACCAGTTTCTTCACCCTCTGGAAGAAACTGCTTTGCAGTCTAAGTAGATTACAGATCCTCTAAATCTTTCCATCCATGCTCAACTTGCATTCAACTATATGGACATTTTAAGTTTAGTCGCTAAGTTGTGTCCAACACTTTGTGACCCCATGGGTTGTAGCCCGCCAGGCTCCTCTGTCCATGGATTTCCCAGCCAAGAACACTGGAATGGGTTGCCATTTCCTTCTCCAGGGGATCTTTTTGACCCAGGGATCAAACCCTGGGCAGATTCTTGGACCGAGACAGACAGATTCTTTACCAGCTGAGCCACTGAGGAAGCCTGTAGTCATTTCACACTGGATAAAAAATTTTTTCCCCCTAATGATATTCAGTATAGAAAAAGTAGAGAATAATAGACAAATAGAAGGGAAAAAAATATCATTCTTGATTCTCCTGTAGCCTCTGAGATTACCGTTTAGCATGTTGATCTGTTTCTTTTTTCTAAGCATTGTTTTACGTCCTTGGATTCATCCTGATCTGCAAATTGGCTTTTCCACTGACCATCAAGGAATGCACATTTTCTCATGAAGTTACAAACACCTCATGAACACTCATTCTTAGCTCAGTTCAGCTGAAAAATACTTAAGTTTCTGCTCTGTGCCAGGTGCTAGGGACGCGATGGTGAACCAGGCCAAAGAAGTCATAGAACTTTCAATCTTCCTTGTTACGTTTAACGAGTGGCTGCCTAGTGGGTTTTGGCCCTCTAATCATTTACTCTGTTTGGGTCTCTTTTTTCAGGAATCTTTCTTACCCGTGCGGTCCTCCCCCTGGTGCCCTCAAATATGAAATTACATAAAAAGAAACCAGCAAAAGCAAAATGAGTGTGTGACAACACACACTCAACACAGACATGTTCTAAATGAAACATAATAAAATACTGTTTTATCCTCTATTTGGGAGCAGAAATTTTATCAGTGCATCCCTGTCTGTTAACATCAATTTTTAAGAGTTCACTATGTAACACAATCATATCCAGCTAACCCCAAAGCCACCTTTCCTTGTTTTCTTACTCTTTTGGGAAACCTAAGCTAGATAAAGACTCCCTTCCAACTAGGTGTCTGTGACATGTCTGCAGGATAGTGGGGTGGGGGCAGGTGCTGTCTGCACAGTTTGCTGAGTACCTGGCAGTCTTCCCACCTCCTCCCCTGTCCTGTTTGTCCTGTGCTTTAGAGCCAGCCAGGCGTGTGACACACACTGCCCTGCCAGGCTCGTTCTTCAGTAGGATGTGGTTCTGTGTTTCGTGTTTCTGGTATTAGCCACGGGGTCTTCCTAAGGGGTGGACGTGGAAGGAGACACCTCCCCCCACAAGATCCTGCCTGCTCTGCCCCAGGTCCCCTCTTGTCCAGTCTGTACTTGAAATTGCTGGATTCATCCTCAGATCATTTTGGTGTTCCCCCAAGTTATTCAGAAATTGGGTTACTTAGGAAAGAAGATCAGCGTTGAAAGACTTCTAGTCCAGGGCAACTTTACCTATGAAATGGCGAGCCATGGGTTTATCCTGGAAACTGTGTTCAGTTTTGTATTCCCAGCAACGACCTTGCCAGAACCTGGCTCACTAAAGGCATCCAGGTCATGTCTGCTGAATGATTAAATGCCCCAGAAGGACCATACCGATCCCATCCTCTGAGCTTTTAACCCAGTATCTGTGCACTTGCTGCAGAAAGGAACTCAGACTTGTCATCCTTGGTGCCTTATGGCCAAGCTTAGTGCCTGGCACATCCTGGACTTTCAGAAATCTTAGATGAAAAAAAAAGTGAATACTGTATACCCATACAGTGGAATTTTTTCAGCCATAAAAAGGAATGAGTTTCTGACACATGCTTCTGCTTGGATGAAACTTGAACTTATGATACTAAGCAAAATAAGCGAGGACAAATACAGTAAGTTTCCACTTACATGGGGCACCTGGAGTGGTCATATTTGTGGAGACAGAAAGTAGAATGGTGGATGTCAGGGGCTGGGGGGAGGAGAGACAGGAAGCTATTGTCAGTGGGTCAGATCTTCTATCAGGGATGTGAAAAAGCCCAGAAGATGGACAGTGGTGCTGGTTGTACAACATTGTGAGTGTACTTAATGCCACTGAATTAGACCCTCAAAAATGGTTTGAATATTAAATTTTATGCTCTATTTTACCACAATAAAATTTACTGGAGAAAATGAATCCTGCTTTTCTTTTTTCTACTTCTCTCCTTCCATTGAGCCTCCTTTTTCTTTCAAACTTGGCCATGATGCCCCTCTTTGAGGAATTCTCCCTGCTGGGGATTAGATGTCAATTAATACAGGTCGCACGGGGGGTGCTCGCATCAAGGCCCCTCCTGGTCAGGCACCCTGGTACCCAGTCCTCTGATTTCCTCGTCAACAAAACCGAGAGCCATGTCTGGAAGCGCCAGGGCATAACCCCAAGGCCGCCTCACCTACCCACCAAGACAGAAGTCCTGCCATGGTCTTTCCTCTCCCCTGTCAGATTCTTTCCTTGATGGATGGGAACAGTCTCCGTCACAGCCCAATGGGAAGGAAACCGATTGAAAAATCTTTCTCTTCCTGCTGTGAACTTGTTTTGAAGATTAAAAGCAGGTATGCTTCGGAGGACCAGGCAGATGCTGTAACATTATTTTTAATAATTCAGGGCACACCAAGTTCAAAAACAGGTCAGGGTGTTTTTTTTTCCCTCGGCTCCTAAAGCAAACTCTGCTTACATCATGTCCTTTCCATCAAGAGAGGAAAATGGGTGGCAGAGGCTTACTTCTGACACTTGCTCCTTATTATTTACAAAAAGAGGACACCGTCAGCCTGTTTGTCAAGACAGAGGTGTGTGCTGCCTGGGATTACGAAACCTCTCCTTGTAGCTCATGGGCCTCAGGTTAACTACCTTGGGTGTGATTTGCTCCTGTCCTATCTATGGCAACCGACCACGTTATTCATCTAGGCCTGCCCTTTATCAACACAGTATCTCTTTTCATCCCAAGGACCTCATAACGAAGGGCGAAGCTACCAGGCCATAGTGAAGTGATGGGATTAGACAGCTGGTGTGGGAGAAGCCGGCCCTGCCCCTTGGAGGCAGCTGAACCCGTGGTTTGGGTAAGGCAGGCTTCCCAGGCAGCTGCCCAGGGCTGTCAGTCTCCCCCCGAAATTCAGCTTTGCGTCTCTCTTCTAGCGACGTCAGTTACCGCGTGCGTCTCTTTGCTGCACGACCTTCCATGGGCTAATGCAAGGCAGCTTTTTAATTGCATGGGAGAGTAACTTCCAGGCTGCCAAGTGGAGGGACCCGGGGAGGGAGAGGGCTGGCTTCTTAAACAAACTCCAGAGCTGCGGAGAGAAAAGGAGGCAAGGAGGGGAGCGGGGCAGGTGTCTGCCTTTCATCTGGATATTCAGGATGACACATCTGGTGCCAGGGAAACTGCTATTTCTAACTGACGGGAAGCTTTGCAGTCAAGGGAGGGCTAAGCTGTCAGGTGAGCCAGAGATCAAGAATTATCATGACAGCTTCATGGCATGTGAAAGGCTCTGTGAAGTGCGGTGTGATTTTAACCAGCGGTGGTTAAATTAGCTTCTCTCGGACCTGATGTGATGTGTAGTCAGAGGGGCCGATGGCGGTCAGGAGCGCCCGGCGTGGAGGAGGTTGCGATTCTGAAGCTCCACCATTTAGAAAAGAAAGGGAATCTGGAAGCTGGCCCCTGGTTTCTGAGTTTTGCTTCACAGAGGTGCCAGGCAGCAGTGATGGCTTTAATTAGTAGCGTGTCGATTCCTCCACTGAACCTCTCTGAGCCCCCTTATTATAAATATTCCAGGGACCCAGAGCAACCCCCTTCCTTGAACTTCCCCATTTAAAATCCTGTCAAAATCTAGCCACCTGTACTTGCCGGCTAAGCAGCCTTGACTAACCGTTTTGCCCTGTGCTCTCACATTCCACAGGATTGTCTATGCAAGACTGAGCCAGCCAGCAAGCAAGGGAGGGAGTGCCTTTCTGAAAACCTTCCACTCAAAAGTGAGCTGAGGAAGTGCCTTTTAATAAGTAATCAGCCAGAGGCAATCAGGCACTATCTAGCCATCTAGTAATTCTTGCCTGTGCACTGGGGACTTTTCCAGAGTCTGGTGCAATGGGGTCTAGGGTTTGATGAGCCGTAGCTTGGGAAATTCTAGAGAGAAAAAAATATCATGAGCAGTTATGTCTGTACACACGTGTATATATACATCTCACACACTGTCAGTATATAGCATATATCAATTAGAAGCTGCACATTAATACTCTCTGGCAATTCTCTGCCAAAAGTTTTATATAAATTACATCGTCTCACTTCATCTACTTAGGCAGATATTCTGTTTCGTTTTGAAAGGTTAGGAAACTAAGAGTCAGAGAAGCCAGCCAGTGAACAGACCAGGAACTTGAATGTGTATTGTACCCACTGTCTCTAAAACAAGAATGGCTAACTTTTACAAAACCCCCAGGTTCTTGTAGTTTTAAGTGGCACAGCCAACCCTCCAGCTCTTAATTAAATCTGGGTGTTCCGTGAGCTTGCCCTTTCCCCCTTTACAGCTTTCGTGCAGAATCCCAGCAGAGCCCACCTAGTGATTCCAGCCCTAATCTCTGCAGGGGGCACCCAGGCGACTGTCTTCATTAAGAATCCCAAGATTTGGTGATGCACCCTGCCCTGGTCCCATGGCCCTTGGGGAATTGCTGACACTGCCTAACACCAAGGCTGTAAACCTGAGTAGCCCATCTGAACTGAACAAGTACCAACTGTTCGTTTCCAAATCCTGCTTTGCTGGCGTGTGCCCAGCCCCCACTGAGGTGGGTGGGGGAGTGAAAGGCCATTCACCTGTCCAAACCTGGGATTTATGCTCTGGCAGCTCCCTTCGGCCCGCCCCACAGGATTGTGTATGGCAAATACACATGACCTTTGCAGCGATTTCATCTCAGCCTGCTTCCAGAGAACAAACCTGTTTTGTATTGACATTGTTCAGAACAAGTTCTGCCTCTGTGAACTCCCATAGCACCTGCCCCTGGACTCTCAGCCCGGAGAGGCCAAGTGCCTGTAATTCTGAGAACAAGGGGGAGGGGGCCTTGACAGCATCTCCAGCGTCCATCCATCTGAGTCTTTGGTCCACTGGCTTCAGGCGGCTGAAGTCCTCCCCTTCCTTCCAGGACTTTCTGATCCCTGCCTGGGAGGGGCGGTCCCAGGCTCGGATTGGCCCATTGGCAATGGGGTGCTTTGTGGGACATTTTCTTTCAAGTCGGTTCCCATGTGGCATTTGTTAGTCACAGCTAATTATTAAGTCCTTGGCCAAGGCAGTAGACGTTGTTCCTGTGGATTCCTCCCTCCTCCTCCTCCTCCTCCTCCTCCTCCGCCTCCTTCCCCCCCTTGCCTCCCCATTGCTACAGAACAAAACTCATTGTGGGCCACTGGAGATTGGCTGTGCACACATTTTCCAGTGAACCCCTGATGGGCTTACTGCTGGGGTTTCATGTTTCAGGTTGAAACTCAACTGGAGAAAACATCATTCATTGATGCTGACACGGTCAGTCTCCGCTCTGTGCAGCTATTTCTTCCACACTGAACTTGGTCCCTTACAGGCAATTTAGGTAATTCATTGAGAGCAATTTGCAGCGTTTACTCAGAACATAGATAGGCTGCAGAGAGTGATAGAATTCGGGGGGTTTTAGATCACAGAAAGATCATCAAGTGCCAGGTTTTGCCAGCTGTGCTCAGAAGCGTAGGTCAGAAAGGAGGAGGGGGCTGAGGGAGTGAGCAAGTTTGGAGCCCCTTCCTCCCTGGCAGGAACACCCCTGCATGTACCTGCTTTGGGTCTGGGGCCTGTGCATAACACTTATGCATCCTAAAAACAATATTGCAGTGGGTAGCCATTCCCTTCTCCAGGGGAATCTTCCCAACCCAGGGATTGAACCCAGGTCTCCCGCATTGCAGGCAGATTCTTTTACCATCTGAGCCACCAGGGAAGTCCAAAAGCAATCCTGAACTCCTGTAATGGCATCCACCCACTCATTCTTTGCTCAGATGAAGAAACTGGCTCACTGAGGTCCTTTCTCCTATCTAAAGGTCTTGTGCCATGGTGAATTGATGCCAGAATGCAAATGAGCACACAGGTATCCCACTTCTACATGTCCCATTTATTGTACCATGCTGGGATAATTCTAGAACCCATCACTGGGCTGCTTTTCCCATTTATTGGTCACTGTCTTATGGAAAAGGCCTGATCTGGAGGATCTAGAGAAACAGAAAGCATCCAGCATTGTTGAAGTCACACTGAATTTTCACTAAGAGCCACCCCCATCACAGTGCCATGGAGCCCTCTGCAGTTACACAATGCACAGCCTCAGAGACTGTATTGATCAGCCTTGTTTATATATGTGAAAGCCAAAATGAAAACTGGGCTGCAAAGTTTTAGTTCTGCATTGTGCACAGAAAGAACACAGGCTTTGAAGCCAGCAGATCTGGGTTAAAATCTTGGTTCTGCCTCTTGCCAACCCTGGAAACATGAATAAATGACTGGGCATCACTGATCATCAGGGTTTTATCTAAAAACAGAACTGATAATACCTAAGGATTATCAAGGATTATTTTTTTCGATATCAAGGATTGTTGATACCAATATCAAGGACTGTTATAAGAAATTATTAATAAATATAATAGTCTATATAAAGCCAAACCCCTACAGAAAGCATATTTCTTTGTGTTCATTCAGTTTTGTCCGACTTTCTGCAACCCCATGGACTGTAGCCTGCCAGGCTTCTCTGTCCATGGGATTCTTCAGGCAAGAATACTGGAGTGAGTTGCCATGCCCTTCTTAAGGGGATCTTCCCCACCCAGGGATCGAACCTGGGTCTCCCACATCGCAGACAGATTCTTTACCGTCTGAGCCACCAGGGAAGCAAGCATATCAGGGACTTGATAAATGTTCGTTTTCATATAACTTAACCTCTCTCTTGCTCTCGTGCACATACAGGTTTGAGTCAAAAGAAAAACCAGACATTTTCAAAGTTTACCCTTAACTTGGAACCGTCTGGATTTTGTCATAGGCTTAACATTAACCAAATAAAATTTAAGATATCTCTAGACCATGGGCCTGTCTTAATCTTTTACAGAGCCCTTGTAAAACTGAGCATTTCCTGGGGGAATAGGGCTGTGGGTTTCTAAGAGAAAATTCTATGAGGAAAAACTGGAAAGAGTGAAAAAATTAAGTCCCATTCCTTTGACTCTGGAAGCCTCTGGGATACCCTGGGGGTTCAAGGGCTGAGTGACCTCGGACAGACTCCGGCAGTGAAATCAGAGCCCCTCATTGTACCAACGACTTGGGTGTGCTTGGGACTCTTTCAAGCCCTTCTTTATTCACCATTCAGACAGGAACCATCGGCCCAGAAGCTTGTTTTCAAAATCTAGGAAAACAGATGTTTTTGCTTATTTTCCTCTCTCGCTCATGCCAGAATGCTCACTACGTCTTCACTGGGTTCTGAGCTTGCCTTTTTTTCTCTCTCTCTTTTTACTTTTAAAACAATTCTGGGAAGAGGGTCATTATTGTATAATAAAGGGGAAAGATGGGGATCCCAAACTGGCAAAGCTCTGTTTTAGACTCCAATGAAAATATTGAAGATCTTGAAGACAGGGAGTCCTAAAAGTCAAGAGAGAGCAAGGTTGGCTCATTGAGCTCTGAAAGGGTCACAGACAGTGTGGTTGTGGAAGGACTGTTGATTGAACGTACACTGTGTACCAGGTGAGTCTCAGGCCACTCTTAATCCCTGGATTTTTTTCAAGGATATTTTATTTATTTATTCATTTATTTATTTGACTGTGCTGGGTCTTAGTTGCAGCATATGAACTCTCAGTTGCAGCAAATGGGATCTAGTTCCCTGACCAGGGATCGAACCCCACCCCCCCCCCCCCCCCAGCCCCCTGCATTGGGAGCACAGAGTCTTAGCCACTGGACCACCAGGGAAGTCCCTAGTTAGTCCCTAGATTTTATAACCAGACAGTTTGATACTCTATTAGTTTTCTGTTGCTGCTATAACAGATCATCACAAATTTAGTGGCATAAAACAACATATTTATTTTTAATATATTTTAAATTACAGTATAAGTGTACAATATCATATGTTACAGGTGTACAATATAGTCACAATTTTTAAAGGTTATACTCCATTTATAGTTTTTATAAAATATTGGCTATATTTCCCATGTTGTACAATACATCCTTGTAGCTTATTTTACACCTAATAGTTTGTACCTCCTACTCCCCTCCCTCTGTGTTGCACCTCCTTCTGCCCCTCTCCCCTCTGGTAACCACTAACTTGTTCTCTATATCTGGTGAATCTGCTTCTTTTTTTTGTTACATTGCCTAGTTTGTTGTATTTGTTAGATTCCACATATAAGTGGTATCATACAGTATTTGTTTTTCTCTGTCTGACTTATTTCACTTAGCATAAAACCCTCCAAGTCCATCCATGTTACTGCAAATATGAAACATTTACTCTTTTTCATGGCTGAGTAGTATTCATTGTATATGTATACTGCATCTTCTTTATCCATTTACCTAAACCCACACATATTTATTACCTCTCAATCTGTTGGTCAGAAATCTGACAGTGGTCACACTGGGCTGAATACAGGTGTCAACAGGGCTGTATTCCTTTCTGGAGTCTCTGTGAGAGCCTTTGTTTTCTCTCCTTACCTTCTCCAGCTTCTTGACACTGCCCACCTTCCTTAGTTTGTGCTCCTCTTCCTTCCTCTTCAAAGCCAGCCACAGCAAGTTGATTGTTTCCTACACTGAGTCACTTTAATCTCATTTGCCTGCCCTCTTCACTTTTAAGGACCTTGTGCTTTCACTGGCCCACCTAGGTAATCCAGGATCATCTCCCTGGTTTAAGGTTAGGTCCTGAGCTCCATTGCCAGACTTTTAATCCCCCTTTGTCATGAAGGGTAATGTATTTATAGGCTCCAGGGATTAGGACGTGGATATCTTGGGGTGTGGATAATGATTGCCAACCACAGATACATAGGTCATTTCTACACTAAATACAAGGTTTCCCTGATAGCCCAATCAATAAAGAATCCACCTGCAATGCAGGAAAACTGGGTTCAATCCTTGGGTCGGGAAGATCCCCTGGAGAAGGCAATGGCAATCCACTCCATTATTATTGCCTGGGAGATCCCATGAACAGAAGAGCCTGGAGGGCTACAGTCCACGGAGTCACAAAGAGTTGGCTACGACTGAGCAACTAACACTAACGACTAACCCACCACCATCATACTAAATACAATAACTGTATATATTAGAACTTTTTCAGTTGCAAGAAACAGGATCTGACTCAAACTAATAAGAATAAAAGGATTTTGGTGGCTTATATACTTGGAAGAAAAATGTGGCTTCCTGTGCCAACAAGATCATCAAGGCACTCTGCTTCTTGGCTTGGCATTCTTTGTGGTGATTTTTTTTTTCAAGCACGAGCTATCTGCATGGTGTAAAATAGCTCCCGGGCAATACTAGGCTTCCCTACTTCTCAAGTTAGGATCCCAGAGATGAAACCATGCCTTGTCTTTAGGTTGTTGTTGTTCAGTAAGTTGTGTCTGCCTCTTTGTGACCCCATGGACTGTAGCTCGCCAGGCTCCTCTGTCCATGGGATTTCCAGGCAAGAATGAGTTACTGGAGAAGAAAATGGCAGTCCACTTTTCACAGATGAGAAAAAAGGACCTGCCTGCCAATGTAGGAGACATTTCCTTCCTCAGGGGATCTCTTCGACCCAGGAATCGAAGCCACATCTCCTGCATTGACCAGTGGTCCTTTACCACTGAGCCACCAGGGAAGCCCTCTCTTTGGGTAGCACCAACAAAATCTAGAGGATGACTCTCACTGGCCCAGCTTGAGTCATATGTCCATCTCTAGATAAATCTGCTCAGGAAGAGGCAATTCTGAGCAGGTATGAGTCAGCTTTACCAGAGCGCAAGGAGGGAAAGGTACTTCGGAAGAAAGTCAAGTGTTGTTACCAAAAGAAAAGAGGAAGAACTGAGTAGGCAGAAACCATTACTGTGTGCTTCAGCATCTTATGGCTGGATTTCAGAACCAGGCAGTTGACATACTATTCTAGTTCAGAGCTCATTTGACTTCAAGCAATAAGACACTCAGACTTGAAAGAATACAGAGGGAGGCTTCCTCATGGCAAGAAGTAAATCAATCCAGCTTGTATATGAGAAGGGGAATTGCATGGTGATTAAGAATCTGGAGTTTGGAATCAGACCGCCTGGGTTTTTGTCCAATTCTTTGGCTGTGTTTACCTGACCACTCTGTGCCTGTTTTCTCGTCTGTAAAATGTGGTTAATAATAGCACCTACCTCATGAGCTTGTTGTGAGCTTTGGATGTGTTAATACAAATAAGCTACTTAAGAGTGATACCTTGACATGGAGTGAACACTCACTGAATAATAGCTTTAATAATGATGATTGTTATTGTATAGCTATTGTTATTACAAGTAAGTTTTCTGAGGATGGCTTAGGGACTTGGTTAGGAACCAAGTCAGATATTTCGTTGGTTTCTCTTTTTTTAGCTGAGGCCACACAGTCTGTTATCTGTGTAACTTACTCTCAGCCACCTCAGGTGCGGTTCTCACCTGTAATGTGGATCTTCAACAGGCTGTCAGGTGACATCCTTTCACCTCTGGCCTTGACCATGCATGTGTGTGTGTTAAGTCACTTCAGTCGTGTCCAACTCTTTGTGACCCTGTGGACTGTTGCCCACCAGGCTCCTCTGTCCATGGGATTCTCCAGACAAGAATACTGGAGTGGATTGCCATGCCCTCCCTCCAGGGGATCTTCCAGATCCAGGGATCGAACCCACAGCTCTTATGTCTCCTGCATTGGCAGGCAGGTTCTTTACCACTAGTGCTACCTGGGAAGCCCCTTGACTATGCACGCCCACCCCCAAAAGAACGATGGTTAAGTGTTTCTAAGTGCAGAGTCTTGAGAGTCACTGCTTAGTCTAACCCATGACCGGCTTTAAATACTCATGCCCCCATTTTATTAGCTGTGACAAACCAGGTGCCCTTGTACACAGGGTTACCTCTCTCAGTAGGCATGGACGGGGCAGCTTAAGCTGAAGGGCAAAGTTGGGCTTAGCCAGAAAACAGACCAACCTGTCTTTGACATGTATACCCTAGTAAATTAGAATTTCCCTGCAGCACAAAAGAGAATCGGTTTTGAAAAATAATGGTTACATCTAGATGTTTGGGAGCAGGACAGCACTGGGCACTGTTTGGTGCTGATGTGATTTAGCCTGTAGTACTTATAGAAAAAAATTGATCATTCTCCTGTTATTATAAATGATAGAGACATTTTCAGCCTCAGTTAGAAATCCTCATTGGATGGACAAAGACACCATCATTTCTGTGTAGAGCATCAATCTCAGAAACTCATTCCTGGAGCAGACAGCCCTGAGAGGGTGGAATGCATGCATTTGGGGTCAGGAGAGTGGATTCGAGTGACTAAGGATGTCCCCAGAAGTCTTCCTTTTGGTGATGGGGGAAAATTCCACATTGAGTTTTTGTTCCCTGTGTCCCTTCTCACCTTTCAGAGCCCCCTGCCTCCCAACTTTTTTCAGCATTCTCAGTCCAGGATGTTCAAAACATCTCTAAGTGCACAGGTTTCTGCCTTCAGAGCGCTTGTCTATTTCTCCAAGGATTTCAGTAAGAATCTTTCTGGTGAAGCTCTTCCATAGTGATGGTGAGGAAGAAGGGCGACTGATGAAATTTCTTAGCCCTGAGTCACTATAGCAAAAGTGGATAGGCTTCAGATCTGGGTTGGGCATCTTTCGGAAGCACTGAGATTTGGGGGAAGACAAAACATTGTTAAGATTTTGATAGAGGTCTGCTGGGAGAAGTCTCCACTGGAAAGGCTCTGGTGCCCCTTTCTAGTTGAACAATTCATAGGCTCCACACTTGCTTTCAAATGCATTGGTTTTGAAGCAGTCAACAAAAAAGCATCCTGCTGCCAGGGCCAACCATCAAAAAGAGAAAAGAGAGCAATGCAAACCATAGGGGAATGAATGTGTGAAAGAGAAATAGTGTAGAGCAGAAATGTGGCTCTGCTGACCTGATACCATGTACGTTATCTCCCCCAAAGGACCCCGTGGTTTAATGGATGGGGCTTTAACCTGCCCAGAGGTCAGTCTCTGCTGGACAAGTGGAACCTCATCCCCGAAGGCATTGACATACTCATGACACACGGACCTCCTCTAGGTAAGTGAAGCAAAGGTGTCCTTTTGTTATCTGTGATGCCTTTTTTTCCCCAAGCATAATGACTAATGCTTCAGGGACATAATCATTTTCCTTCAAAAAAAAAAAAGATCGAAAAAAGAAAAGTCAATGTCTTTAAAGAAACCCAGTATGATAATTAAACTCAGCAGTTCTGCTGGGCTTACAGGTGTTCTTGAAATTAAATTTTTTGATTTAGTCAAGTCAGGAAAAAATCAAATGAGCATAGAGCACCACAGTCCTTTGAGCTTGATCATTTATTTTAAGAACTGTATTCACTTTGGAGTGAGGGGGTGGGGTGGGGAATGGAAGGGAGACACAGACCTCCCAATCACAGGGCTTTTGAATGGGAATGAAATGATGGAATCTTTCATTCAAAGGAACTCATTTTCCTTTTCCATGTAATAGTGGAACCTAGGAGATCTTTAAAAGTTTAACACTGAGCTAATTAAACAGAAAAAGAATCTTTTTTCTCTCTCTCTTTTTTTAAGCTAAGGTGTTAAGTAAGGACTTATGGTGGCTCAGACGGAAAAGAATTTGCTTGTAATGCGGGAGAGCTGGGTTCGATCCCTGGATTTCCTGGAGGAGGGCATGGCAACCCACTCCAGTATTCTTGCCTGGAGAATCCCCATGGACAGAGGAGCCTGGTGAGCTACAGTCCATGGGGTTGCAAAGAGTTGGACATGACTGAGTGACTAAGCACAGCACAGTATGTTGAACCTTAATTAAAGATTCTGGATCTTATAGATACAGTGAACCTGCATCCAGGTTTAAATTGCCAATATGCACCACAGCTACCTTCAGTTACCCAGACTGTGTGTCAGAAGATGATTATTTGATTTATATAGTTATCTTCTAATGATTCATGTGCTTATTAGTGGTTTGGTTTAGCCACAGAATATTTTTTAAATAGGTTGTTGTTTAGTCACTAAGTCGTGTCTGACTCTTTCTCAACCCCATGGACTGTAGCCAACCAGGCTCCTCTGTCCATGGGATTCCTTGGGCAAAAATATTGGAGTGGGTTGCCATTTCCTTTTCCAGGGGATCTTCCCGGCCCAGGAATTGAACCCACATCTCCTGCTTGGCAGGAGAATTCTTTACCACTGGGAAGCCCCTTTTCAAACAGGACTGCCACTCTGATCCTCCCATCTACTAAGTGTCTATCAGGCTGGCACCCTTCCTTGTCAAACGAAGGTATTCTCAGACAATCCAGATGTTTCCTTTTTAGTAGAAGAGTTTCCTTTTTTAAAAAAAAAAATGTATTAAAAACCACGTAACATGAAATCTATCCTCTTAACAAATTGTTAAATGTTCAGTGCTAGGAAAGTTTTCTTGATCCTCTTGGTTTGGAGAGAGGGGGAAAACAATGCAAAAATAAATGATTTTTGTAATTTTTTTCCTGTGGTTTGAGGTTGCTGTCCATGTCACTTCCCTCCTCTCTCAAAGTGAAAAATACAAAATACCTAACGCACATCCCCTAATGTGAATTTAATCTTCGTAGATGTTACCCCCTCCCCAGCCATACCACTTAGTGCTGCCTTCCTGCCCTGACAAGGGAAGTGCTGTGTGATTCACAGAGAAACAGCGGAAGGGAGGACCAGGGCATGAGCCACGGTGGCACATTTTCGTAAAGAAGAGTGAAGGGAAAACAAGACAAGGAGCCAGTTCTGTTGCAGACGGGGAATTTATACAGATTTGCACAAGATCAGCACTTCCAGACTTTTCAAAGCTTCAGAATCTCCATCCCTGTGCTTTTTCCCTACCCTATCCCACCTCCTCCACACTTTACATGGTTATACTTATCAGTAACCTTTATCACGGAGAAGGCAATGGCACCTCACCCCAGTATTCTTGCCTGGAAAATCCCATGGACGGAGGAGCCTGGTGGGCTGCCGTCTCTGGGGTTGCACAGAGTTGGACACGACTGGAGCGACTTAGCAGCAGCAGCAGCAGCAGCAACTCAAGTCATAAGTAATCAAGTCATAAGTAATTAATTTCCCTGTTTTGCAATCATTGGAGACTAAGTCATTAAATTGTTGGCTAAATATTCTGCTCAGCATGAGTTAAATAGAGAGACACTACAGAGACCGAATCCTAGCCAACTCGATCCTTTCCCCGAGTAACCTAGTTAGGTCTGGGCTTGATCCTCTTAAGGCTGTTTACTGTCAGGGACTTGGGCATCCTCAGCATAGAAATGTTTACCTGCCTGAAGTATTATTTGGAAAATAACTTTGAACAGAACAATTGATTTGTTGTTAACAAAGTCATTAACTTTGGTACAAAAGCAAGTGGCAGTCAGTCTGAATTCTGGCCTCCAAAGAATTCATACATTCCAGCTCTTTTTTTTTTTTAAATTAATTTTATTTACATATAGTTTCTTTACAATATTGGGTTAGTTTCTTCTGTGCAACAAGGTGAATCAGCTACACATATACATCTATCTCTTTTGGGGGGAGATTTCCTTCCCATCTAGGTCACCACAGAGCGTTGAGTAGCAGTTTCTGTGCTATACAGTAGGTTCTCATTATCTATTTTATACATAGTATCAGTAGTGTATATGCATCAATCCTAATCTCCCAATTCATTCCACCCCTATCCGGGAACTCTTAATAAAGAGGCTACCATCCCTCTCTTTGTAGTAAAGATGGAGTAACCCAGAGAGTGGCTGTGCATGTAGCAGAGTAAGATCTACATCAGAGAGTTCCAAAATATTAATAAAAGTGAAAGTGGAAGTCGTTCAGTCATGTCTGACTCTTTGCCAGGCCAGAATACTGGAGTAAATAGCCTTTCCCTTCTCCAGGGGGATCTGCCCGACCCAGGAATTGAACCAGGGTCTCCTGCTTTGCAGGCAGACTCTTTACCAACTGAGTTATCAGAGAAGCCCTGTTAGTAAAAGGTCAGGCAAAGTTTTCATTAGGTAAAGCTGAACATTAATCAGTGTAGTTACTGGGAATTCTTGTGAACATTCTGGACTAGGAGGTAGGAGGTGGATGTGGGGATTGGTCTTGAATCTTTTCCTGTTAAGAAAGGAACCATGGCACATGGGACTTCATTATTATGGTACAAGCAAGACACTTTCTCAGGTGATTATATATGAAATGAGATGTTTTCCCTCTTCAAAAAAAAAAAAAAATACAGCCATGAGGGAATATGCCAATCACTGGATTAAAGTTTTTTCCTCTAATTAGCAAAGTTTTGAAATCTTTGATTGAATTTTTTATAGGACCCCTTGCTTGTATTCCATGCTTTTCCATATTCTCTGGCCACTCCCCAGTCAGCATGTCTTTACAGAGATGTTAAACCTTCATTTGTACTGTTTTTCCAAAGTGGAGTGAGCTGGCCTCTCCCTTTCTGCCTGATCAGTTCTGAGTGGTAGAAATCACCTAATGAAGCTATGAGTGTGTTCCCACTGATTATGACTTAGCCTTCTGGCCTGTCTGCTTTCCTAACACCCCATCCCGCTGAGGCGATTGGATTCCATTCTGGGCCATAATCATTCAGATCGCTAACTTTTGCTATAATTGTCAGTTTTTGTGGATTTTCTGCATTAGGCATAGAACTAAGTGGCTTTTACATAAAGGTAGTCCATCAGCCCCAGCTTACTGCATGCCACCACAGGGTCACTGTGGTTGCCCAGTTTGCTAGAAAGGAGACTGGAGGAGGAGCTTGGCATTCCCAAGCTTGGGTCATCAGGAACCACCAAGGGTTAAAAGTTGATGTGTTTAAAGTGAACAAGGACTTCCCTGGCAGTCCAGTGGTTAGGACTCTGTACTTCCTCTGCAAGGGGGCATGGGTTCAATCCCTGGTCAGGGAACTCTAGTACTCCACATGCCACGCTGTGCTGCCAAAGATAAAAAATGATTATAAAAATAAAGTAAAGAGAACAAGGTATCTTGTGGCCAGTTTATAGGAAGTCCCTCCTAGCCCTTCTTCTTTAAAGTCTATGTCTTGGAAGTAGACTGCTCTAAGAGAGCTATAATTAAAAAAAAAAAAAAAGAAAGCAACTGAATTGAGAGAAAAAGAGAGAGTATGGGACTGCCGGGAATAAATGTCATTGGGCCCATGAAGAAGATTTGAAGCCCATGGCTGAATAAATCAAATCCCTCACAGGAAGAAAAAAAAATGTTAATTAACGGAAGAAAAAAAAATGGAAACCAAAAAAAAAAATGTCAAGATCCTAAAGAAGACAAAGTGACGAGTGAAAAGTTCCTTAAAAGCCATTGTAAGCTTTAATGGGAGGCTAGGATTACAGATAATGTAATAAACCTTCTGTGAGTTATGGCTTCCTGAAAGTCTAAATGAAACGTTACCTGAAGACAGAAAATTAAGAGTATTGATTGCATTTTACTTTTAGGTTTTCGAGACTGGGTTCCAAAGGAGCTTCAGAGAGTGGGCTGCGTGGAGCTTTTAAACACAGTCCAGAGGCGAGTCCGGCCCAAACTCCATGTGTTTGGTGGAATCCATGAAGGTAAGACCAGGAGAAAGGGGTTCACAACATTTTGAGTCATTATCCGTGATCTTAATCCACAACGGAGACCTTAGTTACCGGGAATAACTGGAGTGGTGGTTTCCAAACTCTTTACCTGTGGAATGCTTTCAGTGTGATGAAATGCTATGAAAGACACTTGCATATAAAGCTGAGAAGTATTCTGTGGAGAACTGCTCTCTTTTAAGCAGAATGTGTGTGCTCAGTCGCTCAGTAGTGTCCAACTTTTTGCGACTCCATAGACTGTAGCCGACCAGTCTCCTCTGTCCATGGGGGTTCTCCAGGCAATACTGGAGTGGGTTGCCATGCTTACTTTCTTACTCCATAAAGAGTAAGAAACCAAGTCTGGTCCACCTTTTGGGAAACCCATCACTAACCCCAGATGACTTCTGGAATCTCAAGGCTCTGATGAAGAGTGTTTGATAACCACTATTGCAGGGCAGCACTGACAGAATAAAGGGCAGATTTTCTGTTTAAGAGCATTAGAAGAAATGGCCTGGATTTTAGACTAAATAATGTCCTTGGCCTCTTCCTACCTATAAATATTATAGTTCATATGGAATACACATAAGACAAGACTTTCTCCAAAAAATATTAATAACTTTGCACATGCAATGAAAGATACAGAACTGAAGTGGCAGAACCTACACATTTGCAGGTAGACTTTTCCTTACTAAGCTCAGAAAACCATTTCAGACTTCTCAGAAATCATCAGTGCTTTTAGTTGGGGCTGAGGTTAAACAGCATAATTAAATCTCCCCTAGATGGGAACTGGTCAAGTTGCTGTTTTCTGCCTTTCAGGGTGCTGTGAAGTCAAGTTCACAGAATCTGAAAGCCTTGCTGGAGGCTCTAGATTTTGTCTCTCCTCACTTTTTCAAACCGAGGGTCCCTGGGCCTTGGGGCAGACAGGCTTTAGGTTTTGTGGTTGTACCATTGTCTCCTGGTTACATATGTTTGTGTGCAATGAGTGTGTGTATGTGGGCAGCCTCCATATTCACTCAATTACGGCTGTTATTTTGAGTTATTTATGAACTTGCAGGTGAGGAGTTTAGGCCTGATACTGCGAAAAACTGAAGTTTGCTTTGCAAAGTCCTCAATCTAGTAGCTTCCTGGCTAGAGGGGTAATAAACAGCATATTGAAAATCATCCTACTGGGGCCAGAGAAAATCCAGTTTGCTCCGAGTGCAGGCACAAGCTGTGTGGATGGAGAGCAGGGGGCCAGCTCCCTGAGAGCAGATATCATCCCACCCTGACTTTGAGCTACACTCTTTGGAAAGGAGGGCACTTCTCTAAGGCCTGATATAGGCTGGGAGTAGGGGAAGAATGGAAGATCATGTCTAAATAGCATTTCTGGGGAGCAGTTATGAATTTCTGCATCCCCGCCTATAAGTTTGCATTTTATCCTTTTTTAAAAAATCATTAATTAGCTTTAAAGTAGCCAGACAATTGGGGAATTCCACTGAAGTCCTCAAATAATAAACGTGCTTAAAAGGAAGGAGATCATATTCAAATAAACTTGTCTTGCTTTTATTCGTTTAAGATAGCTGAAGAGGGCAGAGAGAGGGCAAATACCAGCCTCTTGATGGAGAGAGATAACAAGACTTTATGACCCCAGAACTAAACAGTGCACATTTTAAATGCTTCTTTTCTTTTCTTATGAGATTTTTCCCATTGACCCTCATTAAGCTCTCCACAGGCTTATTTAGAGAAATTTTAGCAAATGGAAGAAGAAAAAAAAAGCCTTATCAGTTATTTGTATAAGTCCTGATAAATTTCTTTCTTCACAGATGTAGTCTTGTGTGCCATAAGAACCTGATACCGACATAGAATTACAAACTTAATTACAGAGTCTGTAAGACAAAATATAAGGTATCCAGGGACATGTGCGAATCTGCAAACGTGCTAAAAATTTCAACATGCTGAAATTTATAAGAGATATGAATATATGTACCAAAGGCCCAGAGAAACTTGCTTAGCTTTCTTCTCATAGGTCACAAGAGATTTATACTGCCTACGGGAAGTGTTTTCACTTGAGCCTGTGTCCAGCGGTGTAGGAAGCAGTGCCCTATGTTGGTATCTCTCCAGACCACTTGGACATTTGATTGCTTCTTGTTTAGTTCCTAAGTTGTGTCCGACTCTTTGCAACCCCAAGGGTGGTAGCCCACCAGCCTCCTTTGTCCATAGGATTTTCCAGGCAAGATTACTGGAGTGGGTTGCCATTTCCTTCTCCAGGGGATATTCCTGACCCAGAGTTTGAACCCAAGTCTCCTGCATTGCAGCCAGATTCTTTATTGCTGAGCTACCCAGGAAGACCCCAGATATTTGATTATTTCCTGATTTCTTTTGAATAAAATGGAACTCAGCATCAAAGTCACACAATTCAAGTAGTAAAATGTTGACTAAAAAGATGCACAACGTGAGAGTTTTGAGTTAAGTTTTATTTGGGGCAAAACGAGAACTGCAGCCTGGGAGACAGCACCTCAGATAACTGAGAAACTGTTCCAAAGAAGTAGTAGAGAAATGTCAATATATAAGATTTTGGTGAAGGGGGCATTCAGTGCATCAAGTATTTACTTTATAAAAGGTTTTCTGCTAGTCACGAGGAGCTGATGTCACCATGAAGGGATTTAGTGCTTTTCTAGATATGAAGAGATGCAAAGGTTGGGGTCCATATAGTCAAAGCTATGGTTATTCCAGTAGTCATGTACAGATGTGAGAGATGGACCGTAAAGAAGGCTGAGCACTGAAGAATTGATGCTTTGGAATTGTGCTGCTGGAGAAGACTCTTGAGAGTCGCTTGGACTGCAAGGAGATCAAACCAGTCCATCCTAAAGGAAATCAATCCTGAATATTCATTGGAAGATCTGATGCTGAAGCTGAAGCTCCAATACTTTGGCCACCTGATGCGAAGAACTGACTCATTGGAAAAGACCCTGATGCTGGGAAAGGTTGAAGGCAGGAGGAGAAGGGGACGACAGAGGATGAGATGGTTGGATGGCATCACTGACTCGATGGACATGAGTTTGAGCAAGCTCCCAGAGATGGTGAAGGGCAGGGAAGCCTGGAGTGCTGCAGTCCGTGGTTCACAGAGTCGGACACGACTGAGTGACTGAACAACAACAGAGGATTGGGGTCATGAAATCAGTTCCTGAAAATATCTTAACTCTCTAAAGACCTGTTCCACCAGTTTCCCTGGAGCACAGAGTGCCTCACTCCCCATCCTGACCTGCCTTCAGGGCATGTCGAAAGTCAACAGCTGCAGCAACACAGGATTCCGTCTCTACAGAGGCAGATGGCAAATGCCCTTGGCAAGCACCAGTTTGTAGTTGACAGTAAGATCACTTAGTGTTGGAATTTCCCTGATGGTCCAGTGGCTAGGATTCTGGCACTTCAAATGCAGGGGGCCCAGGTTTGATTCCTGGTCAGGGAACTAGATCCCACATGCCACAACCAAAGATCCTGTGTGCTGCAACTAAGACGGAGCGGAGCCAAATAAATTAATTAATTTAAAAAAGATGACTTATTTTTAACTTTCACTGTGGCAGTTTAGAATTATTTTATAAATAAGGAAGCAGGCATTCATGTCTCCCAACTCCCAGTGCAGTACCCTGCCTGGGTCTTACCTGTCTTGAAGCCCATTTGGGGTTGAGTGAAGGATGTGTTTGCCCTTGAGGAGTTTATGTTACTCCTCTTCTTCCCTGGAACTCAATAGTTAATACAGGGCTTTGAAATGAAAATCATATTTGAAAAAAGAGGGGAAAAAATGTTTTTTCTTTATTCTCACTAGTAAAGAAATCACAGCCTCTCCTCTACAAATTGAGTGTTGAAATAAATTCAAAAGAATCACTTTTCTTTGAAGTAGGGGATTCCCCCCTTTAAAGAAAATAAAATCGGGAAGCAGCTTCTGAAAGCTGTAACATCCAGAGGGGGCCCCGCTGAATTTCATCTCACTGCCCGCTGGCAAAGACTTTTTTGTTTTCCTTGTCTGATAGTCCTGCACTGAGTCAGTATCATTTGTATATTTCACAGTAAGTGTGACACTCTCTCTCCACAGGTTATGGCATTATGACCGACGGTTACACAACGTACATCAATGCCTCAACGTGTACAGTCAGCTTTCAACCGACCAACCCTCCAATTATATTTGACCTTCCAAACCCACAGGGTTCCTGAAGCTCCAAACACCCAATTGGAATGTGAGGGAAGGTCTAAAAAAACTGCCATTTTTCTAATTATAAACTTACATTCTCTTCCTTGTTTATTTCCAGATCCTGTGAGTTCTTTTTGTAAATTGCTGGAACACAAATGATGCTAGAGGTTATGCTTCTTCTTTATTTTTTTTTTTTTTAAATGGGGCATCCATTTGGAATCAAAAGAGCGTTGTGAATTTGTAAAATGACTTCTGTTTTCTCAAAGGCCACGCCATTGTAAATTGTTAGTGTTCGCCAAAGGACAGCCAAGCTTTCTTTTGAAAAGGTGACAAAAGTCTTATTTTAATATGCTTTAAGCTGGAAAAAAAAAAAAAGAAATAAAGCAGGTAGGCAGTGTTTTAAAAACCACCCAGATTTGCACAGCAGTTTAAGAGTATTGTTTGAAGTATTTTATTTTTTGATGTTTGTTGTTGTTGTCGTTTTTCTTGGGAATGCTTCTTTTTTGCAGACGTGGCCCAGATTTAGAGCAATCTTTGCAACAAAAGTAGGCGTGGAAAAGACTTCCCTTCGCACTCTCACTATAAAGCAAGCTGTGTCAAGGGAAAAAAACGGCTCACGTTTAGAGGATGGCTTAGCTAGTGAGATCCACATTGTGGTTATACAAGGTCTCATCGTTAGTTTGTTTCTTTTAAATTATTTTAGCTTTAAAAATATGGAAATGGAATCTGTCAAGAGCAGGTATTTCATGCTGTTAAAAAAAACGAGCATGCAGACTCCTTTTCAATATGGGTTTATATATATAAATACTTTTTGTGTATTATGACTAAGTTAGGAGTTTAATATTGCCAAGGACAGTACAACTGTAAAGGAGTGCTTGATAGTGGAGCATCAGAAGTCCGAAGGAGCTGACGCATGTTCTCAGAACTCAAGGTCTTAAAGAGCTTGAGTTAAATCTAGGTACACTCGCAGGCGTGTATAGATTTAAATGGATGCAACGGAAGCTAACTAAAATAAGGCTTAGTTGTCCTTTATATTTAAATACCCTGAATTGTCTTCTTACGTCCTCCTCCCTCCCCACCCACCCCCCCATTTTGCACTGTGTGTTGATGCAATCTTCGCTAGCACAAAATATTGTCGCTAATAGTCATTTCTGTTTTCCCATTGTAAATGCTGTTGAGCTTTATTCTATTTTATGTTATCTTGTTAATGAAATTTAGGAAAGCAGTTGTTTCTTTAAATTTATTGTGATATTCTATATCTAGCGGCCTTTATATGCAAATAAAATTGCAAGATTTTTAATCTGTGCTGTTTGGAGGGTTGGCTGGTGGGAGGGTGGTAGTTTAGTCCTGGGGAAAGAGGAATTTATTCGTATGCAACATTGGTACTCCCTTTCAGAGGAATTAGAATAAGTGACATTTTTTTTTCTAATTTTCAATAAATTTTTATTAGCTGCCATTCACGGGCTGGCGGGTAGATCGATAAGGCGCTCGGTGCACTCTTGCCTTCCATCATGCCGTCATCTATCTTGCTGCAGATTTCAGAGGGTGAGGATTTCATCTTTAGGTATTGTAATTTCTATAGGAACAGAGGGACTGTGCAGAGGAGGGACTGTTGTGGACATGTGTGTGCTAACGAGAAGACAAACCAGTGGGTAACGGAGTAACCCCTGCATGCTCCCTTTTGTCCCCAGGAGCAGTCACAATCCCCCCCCTCACTTTTTTTTTTTAAATAAATAATGTCCACCACTAGAATCCCTGGAGGAGGAAATGGCAACCCACTCCAGTATTCTTGCCTGGGAAATCCCATGGGCAGAGGAACCTGGCAGGCAACAGTCCATGGGGTGGCAAAGAGTCAGGCGTGACTTAGAGACTTAGGCACGCGCGCACCGCTAGAATGTTTGTGGCAGCCAGGAGGCAGCAGGGGGCCGGGTGGGGAAAACCATATTACGTCTTTTTTATTTTCTCTGGAAGAGCCATTAAAGAAAATCAGCGTGATCTTGAATCTGCAATATATCCCGTACGTCTGCATTCCAGTGCCTGTTGCATTGTAGCATTCTGACATATCTTCCTCCCTTCCTACCCACGGGGCATCCTTTGGTATAATTCACAAAAAGAATTCTTTGATTTCAGATCAACAAATTACAGAGACTGTCCTAGGCCAGAATTCTGGCTCAGATTCATACTGTTAATATTCATGAAGTGTCTTGGGTGGCCACCCAGAGCCAGAAGTGGTCCATGACCCTAGTAGCTGAAATGTGCTGTGGAGGTTAACCATAGTTCCTTAACCTACTGCATCAGCAGAAGAGAGTGGTGATTTCAGGCTCATTCCCTGGGTGCTGAACTGAGCGTTGACCGAATGGGAATTTCAGCTGGCTACAGTGTAGGGAGTTAGGCCCAGACTTCTGGAAAAGCAGACTCTCCAGAGACAGGTGGATGATCGTGATGACAAGTGTGCGTGCCCAGCCCTTGAGACAACGTCTGGACACTAATTAAGCTAAGCACTTACTAAAATTGCTTTCCATTGTGTGGGGGCAGGAAGCAGCCCAGTCTGTTAATCTACAGGGCGGACTGGCTCAGACAGAGCTTCCTTCGGCCGGTCCAGGTTCACCATTCCATACGTGTGAACTGCCTCTGGGGGTGCCCAGGATGACCGTCCCAAGGCCAGACGTTTTCTTTGCTGAGCCTTATAACAAGGAAGCATCGGAAATAGCTCTTAGACATCATGCACTTTCTATCCTTCTGTCACCAGCCACTCTGCTGAGTCGGTTTCCTATTTTGTTTCTGTTGTTGTTATTCAGTTGCCAGCTCGTGTCTGACTCTTTGCGACCCCATGGTTGTGGCATGCCAGGCTTCCCTGTCCTTCACCATATCCTGGAGTTTGCTCAAATTCATGTCCATTGAGTCGGTGAGGGTAGCCAACCACCTCATCATCTGCCGCCCCCCTCTTCTTTTGCCTTCAATTTCTCCCAGCATCAGGGTCTCAGAATCCTGGGAGAGGTTACATAAGCCCCACTTTTTAGATAGGAAACAGAGTCCAAAAGTTAAATCACTTTCCCTAGGAAAATGGAAGATTCAAATTCATTCCCTAGGGAAATGGAAGGTCTATTTGACTCCGTAGTCAATGCCCTTTTCATCACCCTACCTCTAGGACAGAAAGGAAGATGCCGTCCAAGAGCTGATAGAAGGCTGATGGGGCCTGGGGTACTCCTTGCCCCTCACCTAGGGGCCTGCTGAAGCACACTGCACAGGGCTTTATGACTGCAGCCAGCTGAACCACCTCCTTCCCCCTTGAAGCCTAGCACAGTGTGATGCAGAAGATCACAGAGCCTAGAACCAGTGCCTGGCTCCCCAGAGCCGGGCTTCCCCTCAAACTGGCACGGATACCTTTGGCTGGGTACTCACCCCTCCTGTAAAAGGGGGATGATGGTGATGATGATGACGTCGTTGTACATTGTTGGTCTGCGTTACATGATACGGAGATCACTGCTTGGCATCTTAGTAAGTGGTGACACATGCTTGTTAAACACCGTCTCTTGTGCTGCCTTGAGATTCTCCAGGCAGGACCTGCTGGTCGACTTCTCACCCACAAGAGCATTGTTTCCGAGAAAGCGTGTCTGTTTGCAGTCATTGGAAACCATTAACGAATCCCTCTTTACAAGACTATGTCTTCTTTGGAGAAATGTCTGTTTAGGTCTTCTACCCATTGAGCTGTATGAGCTGCTTATATGTTTTGGAGAGTAATCCTTTGGCAGTGTTTCATTTGCAATTATTTTCTCCCATTCTGAGGGTTGTCTTTTAATCTTGTTTGTTGTTTCCTTTGCTGTGCAAAAGATTTTAGGTTTCATTAAGTCTCATTTGTTTATTTTTGTTTTTATTTCCACTATTCTAGACCACCATGTATAAACTAGATAGCCGGTAAGAAGTTGCTGTTTAACACAGGGAGGTCCGGCAGGCACTCTATGATGATCTGCAAGGCTGGGGTGTGGGGAGGGAAGGGAGGTGATATATGTGTAATTATGGCTGATTTGCATTGTTGTATAGCAGAAACCATCACAACATTGTAAAGCAATTTTCCTCCAATTAAAAAATAAATTAAAAAAAAGAACATGAAGAATGCCAAGGGCATTTGCTAGAGGCAGATCAGGGAGACTGATTTTTCAGTTTGGGTATCTTAGTTTGCAAAATCCCATCTAATCTCAGAACAGGAAGGGGGCTGTATTCTTTCAAGTCGCATTAAATGGCACCCATGGATCTTAGCCTCTCTTGCCCTTTGGGTCTTTACATTTCATCTCACCATCTTTTTTCAAGCTCAATTAGTGAATTTTTTCTCTACATTTTCTCCCCAGCTGCTTTTGTCTTATAAAGATGCTGGAGGATGCCAAAATCCCCTTAAGAGGCAGGTCACTGTTGTTCTGACAGGTGGCCAGCGTTAAGCCTGCCTTCATCTCCATCACTTAAGTAAATAAATACTGTGGCCCAGGTCTTAAGTAGGGAGAAACAGAAGCTGGGAGGATCGGGGACTTGTCAATTGCAGATAAAACACTTGCTGTGCCCAGAAGAATGCCCCCCTCCCCCAACCCTCATCCAGCAAGAATGTGCTGCTTTGATAGAGTTAACATCCACATAGTATTTTGCTTTTCCAGTGTCTTTTCATGCCCTTCTCATGCCTTCTCATTCCCACTTGCCTAAAAATTTTAAGGTACTTTTTGTTTAATTATTAAACCAAAGTGAGTTCAGAGATTAAGTGAAATTTGAGAATTCGGCTCTGAGCTGAGGCATTTGGAAATACTGCTGGGCATGGGGCAGGAGGTCACTGGAGGTGGGGAGGGGTCCTGGGCTGGACAATCTTAATGAGTGGTTTCATAGAAGGTGCTAAGCTCACTTCTGGCTGTCACCTTCTTAACACAAAACCTTTTTTCTCCTACTTTGTAGTGAAGAAGCAGGATTGCTGCATGTATGACTCAGAAGTTTAAAGCTATTTTCTTTTCCTACAATCTCTGATGGGCAGCCAGTTCCTTCTACTGGAAGAGATGGGTGCCTGGTTTCTGCCTTTGCTACCTCTGAACTTGGCTCTCCATCATGCATTTTGACATGCATATGCACGTCCAGTCTGGAAGACACTGGGTGCGGGTCAGAGCCCCCAACTTTGGCACCAGACATGGTTGTTTTCAAATCCCAGCTCTGTCATTGGCCATCTGGGTAGCCTTGGATGTGGTACTTCACTTCTCTCAGCCTCAGGTTCCACACCTGTGTATTGGGAATACTTTCTACCTGACAGTGGATTTGTCAGAGTTCATGTAACATCATAGGATCCTGGGCCCAGTGAGCTATTATTTAAAAATGGAAGATTTTATTCTACCAGCCATCATACTTTCTTACAAATGCAGAAAGAAACATGTAGCTTATTTTTCTTTGGTAGAGCCCTTCACATGAGAAAGTGAATTCCTTGAACTGGACTGAGTCAGGGTAAAGGAGCTGCAAAATCCAGCCATCCATAAATAAGCTCTTTAAATTCCTGTCTCTCTCTCTCTCTCTGAGCTACCTAACAAAACATTTGTGGTAGGTTCTTCTCGACCCCTTCTTATTTCCTTCCTGAATTAGGGATGCCTTACAAGACAAAAATCTTGAGGTAAAAGGCCTTTCACATCCGAGAGCATCTATATCTGGGTAATGGTGAGAGAGAAAAATGCATTTCCATTAGGAAGCATGGCCACAGTGGTACTAAAAGCACGAGTAGACTAAACATACAGAGCGGAGAGCCTGTGCCCATCAATCAGCTTTGATTTTTATGAAGCCACAGTTACCATGAGGTGCATCTGAATGCTCTCAGAGCCCACTTACCAAGGGAAAGGGCTGTGATTTCATAGCCTGTTTCTGCCCCAACCTTAGTGGATGACCTTGGAGATCCAAGGCCGAGCTTTTCAGTAGGAGCTCCAGAAATAGCAAATGACTTGGAATCCGAATGCTCCATGCTTGAGCTCACCAACATGCCCTTGCACATACTGGCAATAATGCTTCAGTAGCAACAACTTAATCCTCATATTTCCTGGAAACTTTTCTGAGTTCCCTTATCCTTACCCAGAACACCCTCCACCCTTGATACCATCATAGCCATCCCCTCACCCCCCACACACATACTTCTACCTGTAGGACATTCTGATCACTGCTTGTCTGCCTGTGAGCTTCCTGAGATCAGTGACAAGATCTTCTGTCTCTGCATTTCCAGCATCTAGGTCCAAAGACATGCTTTCTTAATAAATTGTTTGGCAGAAAACAGCCAGATCTGTGAGAAAGATAGGATAAATTAATCACAGATCAGAACAATAAATATTTCTTGGACACCATAAGCCCAGTGATGTACCAAAATGCTCCTTTGTAAGACCCAGTTCTTGCCATGAAAAGTCCTTGTAATTTTGGTCCAAAAAAGAAAAAAAGATATTGACACATGAAGTTAAACAGCAATAAGAGATTTAAATAATAGTTCAAGACAGCAATAAAAAAAATCAGGGTCTGTAATGCACAGGTTCCTTAGTTATGTGAGTGGCCATCGTTCTGGGGAAGTGCTCACTGGGGTTTAAGTTCCAGACAAGCACGGGCAGCTACCCCAGGAAAGGGAGTCTGAGTGATAATGATAATGTCAATCCCATGCAGCTTCATTCCTGGAGGAGAAAAACCAGTCTGGCCAGTGGCAATTCCAAGTGTGTCACGTAGCTGGTTTGTTTTCTTAATTTACTCTATGAAATGGTTTTCTCTAATGGCATGCCATTGACAAAATGCACCATAATGTCTTCATCCATCACCTCCAAGTGCTTTTGCATGCATCAGTTGTTGACTTGTTTTCTCCCGTTCAGCACATAAGTGAAAGGAATGATTTATCCAAGGCCACAAGTTACTTTTATGTGGAATCTGAAATAGCTCCCTGGAGAAATACTGCCCTAGCACATGTTTCTTTATGCTGCTCTGAATTTGTATTGAAAGGTGACTTTGGCCTGGGCTGCACCGATATCCTCCTGACCAGTGTTTCCTGGGGGAGCTGGTCCAGGGATCTGTTGTGGTTTGTAACTCTCAGTTATAAGAGCTCGCATTCCTGTGAGTGTAACCATTTAGGGCTGGGCTATGGGGAGTGGAAACTAGGACTTGGCCTTTGATGCTGTGTGAGGACATTTGAACATGTAACGAGATTCCCCCATGAGCTCTCTTGAACTCATATTCACCAGGAAGAGAAACGGTATAACATGCAGGAATGCACTTCCCTTCCTTTGTTTAATTTGTCCCACTTCCTTGAACTTCGCTCCCCAGGCTGGAGACAGTCTGGCCCTTAACCCTTCAGAGGTTTGCACATCATTGATGCAGAAATGGAGGAAAAACAGGAACATCAAGATAATTCTTATTAGACCTGAATAGACATTTTTCCAAAGAAGACATACAAATTGCCAACAGACACATGAAAAGATACTCAACATCATTTATCATCAGGGGAAAGCAAATCAAAACCACAATGAGACATCACCTCACCTCTCTCAGAATGGTTATCATCAAATAGATAACAAAAAGCAAGTGTTGAGGAGGATGTGGAGAAAAAGAGACCCTTGTACACTGGTGGTGGGAATATAAATTGGTTTGGCCATTATGTAAAACAGTAGGGAGGTTCCTCAAAAGAGTAAAAAATAGAACCACTATACAAGCTAGCAGTTCTACCTCTGGGCATTTACTTGAAGAAAAAAATACTAATCTGAAAAGATACCTACACCTCCATGTTCATACAAGCATCATTTACAATAGCCAAAATACTCTAAATGTCTACTGATAGATGAGTGGATAAAAAAGATGTGATACACATACACAATGGAATATTACTCAGCCATAAAAAGAATGAAATATTGCCATATGTAGCAATATAGATGGACCCAGAGGGTATTACGCTAAGTGAAATAAGTCAGAAAAAGTCAAATGCTGTGATTTCACTTATATGTGGACTCTAAAAAGCAAAGCAAATGAATAGACATAATGGAAATGGACTTACAGATACGGAGAGCAAATTGGCAGTTGCCAGAGGGGAGAGGAGTGAGAGGCTGGGTGAAATAAGCAGATTAAGGGATACAGACTTCCAATATAACTCACAGGGATGTAATATGCAGGATAGGGAATATAGTCAATAATACTATGATAATTTTGTTTGGTGAGAGGTGGTCACTAGACTTTAGTGTATTTAAATGTCCAATCACTATATTGTACACCTGAAAGCTAGTAATGTATACAACTATACTTCAATTAATTAATTAATTATTTTTAACAAAAGATCACTTTTATCTGCTAAAGTTTCCTTGAGAGAAGGCAGAGAATGGCATTCTCAAAATCAGACTTGGTACTGACTCAGACACTGCAAAGCTTTTGTCTGATTGATGGTGATCGTAAAGATTAAACGTTTGAAGTATCTTAGAGTACAGAGATCCTGGAATGTTGAACACAGTTCTCCTATCTGCAGTGCTAATAACTTGTGGCAAGATTTGAAATAGCATGTTTACCTTCTTAATTTTTATCTCAAAAAGTTGAAAAATATAACTTGGAGGGTTTCTTTCACCTGAGAAAATGTGTTGGAATCAATTTTATGGAAATAGTGCTAATCATCACACTGTGTTTCTGTATTAAAGGAAGAGAAAGATGGAGACTGTACGTCAACAATACTACATCATATATATAAACAAATTAACCCTTTTCCTTGACTGGCTATATTTCTGGGTACAGGTGGAGTTGAAATAAGGTGTGTACAGAAGGATAAGAATTCCCTTACATTGTTTTCTAAAGGGCTGAATAGCCAAAATAAAAAATCTGGAACTAATCATAAGACCACTGATTGTAATGGGAGCAATGCATTGGCTTCACATCTTATAAGCAAAAGCTGTATGTTCTGGGGAAAGTCAGAAACTACAGTACATTGGCATTGTATTTCTTTTGCATTTGTATTGAATAGATCATCTTCCCAAAGAAAGATGAAGTCTCTGGGTACAGCATCCAGAGAGGAAATTAGAATAAGATGGAGAGAAAGCAAGAGGTCTAGATCCAAAACTCAATCAACTTTTGGATTTCTGAGACCAATAGGTGTGACTTGTATATGTCTTTTGCTCACTTTCTTTTAACTGAATTGACGGATTTATCTTCTCTAATGTTAGGACATCTGATTGTTGCATTCATATGAAGTCTGCTGGCTTTTGTAAGGAGACAGGGAGAGCTGAACACTGCCCCCCACCCCCGCCCTGCTACTGCCCCTGCCATCACAGTCTACATATGATGGGTTTTTCCAGCACAGTCAACACAATGGCACATGGAAGGCTGTTTTGTGAGAATGTTACTTTTAATGAAGATTCTTCCCAAGAAATAAATTATACATCTCCAGTGAAGTGACAAGCTGCAGGCTCTTCCAGCTCTACTTGTAGATTCAGCAGTATCTGATTTATTGATATCAATATTTATATCCATGCCAGTTGTGCTGTGTTTGTTTGGTGGTATTTGCAGTGAATAGCTTGGCTGGGATGCTAAGGACATCACCTACTGTTTTTAAAGCTCAGCATTCTTAAAGCTATTTAAAGAAGCCCTTCATCACCACCTCTTTCCACCGATGTTAAAAGCAATTCAATAGAGGCATTCTCCTTTCATAGTCCCTGGAGTAGTTGTTACTGACCTAGAGGCATTCTGAAGGGAGATGTATGTTGGCAATGTTTTTCCTCTTATGTAGTTCCTTTTCCTCTGAAAGTTTTGTAAGATTGTAATTGTCACTCTTCAGTTGAATCTGTGTATTGTTCTTTCAGTTTGTTAGAAAATGTTTCTACTCCTCACCTAAAGTCAAAGAGATTCTGTTTTAGACCTCATTTGAGGAAGGAGGTTTGGAAGTGGCATACCCAGTAGATAACTTTTTGGGCGTTAGTGGCCAGTAACGTGCACTTGGGAGTGTTAGGTGGAGGACAGAGATGCAAATCTGTACCTCTGTAGCCAGGCACCAGGTCCATAATATTTTCTCATGTGGCCACTCTTCATCAGGCACCATATTTAGCATAATATTGAGTGCAGAGTTGGGCCAAAGAGAGGCTCCAACTGAAGCCTTGACCACAGTGGTCTAACCTGCATCAGAGCAAATGAGCAGATGAGTTTTTCTGCAGGTGACCTGCATCAAATCAGTGGTGCCATTCCCTTTTCTTTAACACACGGTAACATGCCGTCACCATTTTCTATCGTGATTTTTGCAGACCATGACTTACTTCATCACTTTTATTTTTTAGCCGTGATGTCTATAAAGAGGAAAAGATACCAGTACATTCATGTATTAGTATTTGATGACAAACATGTTTAATTGGAGAAAGAAATGAATACGAAGTAATTGACCTTTGGACCATGTAGTTAGGAGTGCACGTGTGTAAGCTGGAGTGGTCTGGCTAATGTTAAATCTAGGAAATTAAAGTTTAGGTCTTTTAAACCTTTGTTGTTTAGATGATACATCTTAAAACAGGCCAATGAGTGCACTCTCTCTTCTTCAAGGATTTAGAACTTCTCTGGCTAATATTAACATTGAAGTCTGCAAAGTGAGGTTGAAATGGACACACAAATAATGAGGAATGGAATATCTCTCTCATGGGCTAGGACTGCTTGAAAGCTTTGGGGGATTTCTGAATGTTCCTATAGTTTTAAGGTGTCTCCCTTTTATTCCAGGTAAGTCAGCCAAAAAACTTCTCTCCACAACTTTCTCTGGTGATGGTTTAGTTGCTAAGTCGTATCTGACTCATTGCTCCCCCGTGGACTGTAGCCCACCAGGCTCCTCTGTCCATGGGATTTCCCAGATAATTCAGTTAAAGAATTAACTACAAACTCAAGACTCTAAATATTTATCCAGTACAGTACTGAGTTCTATGACTCCATTTTTCAGGCTGATATATCGTAGATAGATAGATACATAGATAGAGATATCAAGATAGATATATCTGTTTAAAAATATATATCTGTTTAATACATATTCATTTTTGTAAGAATTGTGTCTGTTCTGTTTAAAAGCAATATCTAAAGGTTAGAGATTATGGTCATAAGTTGATATCCACAATTTATAATCTCTAACTGGTAGCGCGACCATTTTTTGTTTGAGACTCTGTTGAGGTCTCCCCTGCAAATGAAGCCTCTCTAATCCTCACCCATTGTCCATTTACACATGAGTAAATATGTTAAACTGCTCATAAAATGATAAAATAATTCTGAAGATAAATGCAAAATGACTTTTACAAAGACACGAAACAGTACATTACATTCTACTCTGGGGAATGCTTGCCAACATTCCACAGGCCAGAGATTTGATAAAATACCAATTTAAAGGATGGAAAAAAATGATTCCTAGAGTGAAGAATTTTAATTCCCCTGGATGGGAGTCTAATTCTTGAAGAAAGGAGAAATATACAATTTTTTCTTACCTATGAAATTCAGCAATTCTTAAGCTAATAAATTAGAGCAAGTGGTTAGTCTGAGACACGGAGAAAATTGGATACAGTATGAAAAATTAGCAACAGTGTTAATGAGAAAATGGTTGACATAAGTTCTGTGCTTCAATTTAGTATGCTGGGTGATTAGGTCTTCATCAAGTTGTTTATTAAAAAAAAAAAAAAAGAGTATTTGATCCTTTTTTAATGTTTCCAGATCCTGCCAAGGTCAAAGAAGACAGTCTGCTCTGTCGCATTATGTTCTGGTGTAAGGGTTGATGGTTTAATGAAATTGTTATAGAAGAGCCAGCAGCCAGTGAACATCAGACTTGTGTGTGTCACAGAGAGAGCATCTTTCACAAACAATTAGCTCTTTATAAGACATATGACAGTCCTCACATTTATCACATATGTCCCATGCCTCCTGAATAAAAACACCATTTACAACCCACCAAAATTAATCTGGGCCCCCCTGAAGAGAAGGAAGTCAACTCCTTAGTTCTTTGTGGGCAAGTTAACTCTTTCAAGCCTGATACATAGCATTTTATGCTTTTTCGCTGATGGACCTTTACCCATTTATGCTTCCAAAGAGTTGTTTCAGATATTAAAGAAAGTTTAAAACATCTCTCTTGTTCGGATGATGTTTGATTGCAAGGAACCAAAATTCACTCTAATTCACTCAAAAGAAGAGTTTATTAAAGGATACAGACATAATAAATAGCAAGAAACTAGTAAGCCTAAGGAAGAAATGAACCAAGAATTTCCAGGCACCTCAGTAGCAGTTGTTCATGGATCTTCTATCTGATGCTTAGTAAAAAAAAAAAAAAAATCATCCAATCAGCTTCTTCCTAGTCAGTGTATCTACCCCAGGTCATGTGTCCATCTTGATGAGTAGCCAAGGTTATGCAGGACCTGGAGCAGCCCACTTTGGGTATATGAGTGCAACAGGTTGAGTTAAGTCAGAGCAGTGTGTTTATGAGGACAAATGTTCATTCTTCTTATTCAAAACCCCCAACAATTTCAGCCCTGTCATCTTAACTCATCAACCTGACCATGGACATTGCTTGGAAGTATAGAAGTGAGTTGAAGCAAAACCTATATCTGCTACTAAAAGGGGAAGACAAAACCGCACTAATTCATAGCCCTTGTGGTACTGGTAGGAGTCAGTATTACCATGTTTATCTACAAGGACAGTGACTTATTAAGAAATCCCCAAGCCCTGTTTCCTTTGTTTCCTACAAACTGGAGAAATTAATTGGCTCTTCTCAAGGAATTAGTTGGTCAAGATAAGCAATGAAACATCTCTTGTAAGATATTTAGCCCTGCCCACATTAAAGACTCCCAATACACTGATTTAGTTACATAGTTAAGCTACCTCACAAAGTGTGTGGATGAAAAGATGAATCTGAGATGGTGAATAGCTCACATTTGTAGTTTCAAATTTGGAACATAGGATTTGGAGTAAGGTCTGGTTCAGAACAGGATTCTACCATCTACCTGTGAGATTTTAATCAAATGATTTAATCTCAGAACCTCAGTCCCCTCATCATTAAAATGAAAGTGCTAATAGTACTTATCTCACAAGATTGTTGAGAGCTGTGAGAAAAAGGATGTAAAGAGCTTAGCATGGTGCTTGGCAGACATGCACTACCATTATCAAATTGTTTGATGACGCCTTCCATATTAATACATGTTAATTCTTGTTTCATGACTTATCTTCCTTGCAGTTTTTTACACTCTCTAAATATAATTTTAAAAAATAAGTAAAAAAGACCATTCAACTAATGATTGAGATGGAGATAATTCTATTCTGGGCCCTCAAAATATTAAAGTAACAGTAGAAGCTGATCAGATGTTAGGATGTTATTCACATCTGATGTGAATTTGATCTTGCAAGTAAACCTGGGATTTCCTTCAATAAATATGGTTTCCACTTCCATCTCCTTGTCTTGTTGAGCTGAAATACGGAATTAGAAGGCACATATTCCAGGTCAGGTCTGCCAAGCAAACCACCAACCACTTGCAAGACTTAAATTTATAGCACCTGTAAAATATATGGTTATGTACAGGCATAAGGAATAAGCAGTCTAGAAGATAAAGAATTTAATAAAAATTGCAGCTACACACAGCTAGCTGCTAAAGGTTGAAGTGGGAGTATTTTCAGCAGCAAATGTATGCTGCCATTGAATGCTTGGATCAGTGCAGGTGGGGCATTCGAAAACCTTCCTCAGGGTCAGGTTGCTCCAGGTACTTTGTAAGGTTATAGTGTCCATGATTGAATGATTTTGCACAGGACAGTCAGAGGACAGAGTACTCTCTTAGTCCCCAGGGATTCTCATCTGTTGTGACTAACCAAAGCCCCAAGTAGGAGGATGGGTCAGAGGTCTGAAATTCAGAGCCTTGCTGGAACGCGTTGATCCTTAGAAGTAAGCGTCTCGGTATGATAAATACGAACTCCTCAAGCCCGTTAGGGAATGGAAATTTAAGAACCTGTTGGGTCAAAGATCAGGAAATTTATGACGATTATCTGTGGTTACAGTGTAGAGTGTTTGAGGATGGTTTAAGCCAAAGAGTCCAGTGCCTGTAAATCTTGAGTGATATTAATACCTCTGTGAGCATGTGTGTACAACGTTTCTGGAAAGATTAATTGCAAAGGCCAGTTCCCAGGAAAGACAAGCAGGTAATTGGCATTTAATTAATGAGAATAAGTTATATTAAATTAAAGACTTATAATCCTTGATTATTTATCTTCCTGTAGACAGTGTGACAATCTACTCTTAGATTATTAACTGGGCACTGTTTTTCGAGAGGCCAAACTAAACCTTCTGTTCAGACTATAAATAAGAATATGCTTGCATATCAACCATGAGAACAGAACGACTTTTGGAAAACCACAGAGGGTTTTTCTTTTTAACATAAATGATATATTAAAAATTCAATCCAGCAGAGCATCCAAGGTCTTCTCAAGCATATTCCACACCTCCAAAATCCAGAAAAGTTGAATGACTGTGTTGAAGAAAGGGCATGAGCTTGAGGGTTGGTCTGACATGGGTTAAGTCCTAGCTCTGACTTTATTAACTCTATGGCCATGTTATTAAAATTCTCCGAGGTTCAGTTCTCTTATCTTCATAAATGGGAAAATAATATCTATCTGGAATATATTGTTTTAAAAATTAAATTCCCATGGTCCAGTGCATATGACATGGACAGTGCTCCATAAAAGTTTCTTTTTATTTTCTCCTCCTTTTTTAGCACAGGATGACAGAGGTCAGAAAATTATTCCAAAACAAAATTGAAAGACTCATTCTATTTGATGCTGACAATTACTGTTCGTGTATGCTAAGTTGCTTCAGTAGTGTCTGACTCTGTGTGACGCTGTGGACTGTAGCCTGCCAAGCTCCTCTGTCCATGGGATTCTCCAAGCAAGAACACTGGAGTGGCTTGCCATGCCCTACTTCAGAGGATCTTCCAAACCAGGGATCAAACCTGTGTTTCCTACCTCTCCTACATTGGCAGGCTGGCTCTTTACCACTAGTGCCACCTGGAAAGCCCCAGAATTGACCCACATGAGTACAACCAATTCATTTTTTTTTAAGTGCAAAGGCAATTCAATGAAGAGAGGTAATTCTTTTCATCAAATGGTGTTAGGACAGTTGGACTTAATATGCAAAAATAAATAAAGTTAGACCTAAACCCACATATCTTATTACAAAAATTAACTTGAAATAGGTTATTGATCTAATTGTACAACATCAGTCTGAAAGGTTTTCAGGAGAAAATATGCATAACTTGGAATCAAAAAGTTCTTAGAGATGACACCAAAATCACAACTCATAAAAGAAAAAATTGGTAAGTTGGACTTCAAATTAAAAACTTCTGCTCTATCAAAGACACTATTTGAAAAATGGAAAGAAAAGCCACAGACTGGGAGAAAATATTTGCAAATCACATTATGTCTATGGCTAGAATATATTAGAATCTTAAAATTCAATCAAATTAAAAATGGGTAAAGGATTTGAATAGACACTTTACCGTAAAGGACATACAGAGGGTCAATAAGCATAAGAATAGATGTTCAACAGTATTAGCCACTAGGAAAAGGAGATACCTCTACTTCTAAATTAAAACTACAGAGATACCACTATATACCTATTAGAGAGACTTAAAAAAGAAATGCACAAAATGAAAACCTGATAGTATCACATGTTAATGTGGATGCAGAACAACTAGAAATCTCATGCATTACTGATAGGATTATAAAATAGTACCACCATCTGGAAAACAGGTTGGTAGTTTCTTATGAAATTAAGCATACATTTACCATATGACCTAACAATCTCACTCTTAGGTATTTATCCTAGAGCAATGACAACTTAGATTCACACATACCAAAAAAAACCTGTACAAAAATATTGATCGCATCTCTTTTCATAAGCACCAAAATCTGAAAACAATTCAGATGTCCTTCAGTGGGTGAATGAATAAGCAAACTGTGGTACATTCATACCATGGGATATTACTTGGCAATAGACAGGAACAAACCATTAAAACACATAACATGATGTATGACATGAAGTCGCTTCAGTTGTGTCCGTCTCTGTGACGCTATCGACTCTAGCCTGCCAGGCTCCTCTCTCCATGGGATTCTCCAGGCAAGAATACTGGAGTGGGCTGCCATTTCCTTCTCCAGGGGATCTTCCCCACATAGGGATTGAACCAGTATCTCTTAAGTCCATGGCATTGGCAGGCAGGTTCTTCACCACCTGCGCTACCTGGGAAGCCCTACAACACAAGACAGCATGGATGAATCTCGAGGGTGCCGAGTGAAAGAAGACGGTCTCCAAAGGTTATATTCCATATGATTCCATTTATGTGATATTCTCAAAAAGGCAAAACTGTAGTGATCAATGGTTTCCAGGGAATAGGGTGGAGGTAATATGTGACTCCAAAGGAGCAGCATGGGGCAGGTCGGAGTTTGGGGGGATGACGGAATTGTTTTGTGACTGTGGTAGTGGTGGTGATTGTTACACACATCTACACGTGTGCTAAAACTCAGAACTACATGCCAAAAATGTCAAATTTACTATATTTTTTAAATAGAGCAAAAAGAAAATGAGTCCATTGAGAAATTAATCTGACTTATGAAAAATAAGACATAATATCCAGGAATTCCCAAGACTCTTTTTGTAAGTATAATTTATTCATTTATTGGAAAATGTTTCTTGAGTACTTCCTATGTGTCTACAGTGTTTTAGGTGCAGGAACTGAAGTACTAAATATAACAAAAACTCATGGGAGCTTGAATCCCCATAAGTAATAACTATGTGGTATGTCAGATGGTAGAAATAATATGATAAGAGAAATAGGAAATTGTGGGAGGTAATGTTGCTGTTTGATAGAGGGTCGTGGTGGAGAACAATTCATAGCCACAAAGGAAGAGAAGGAGCAAGCTATGTAAATATCTTGGGATGAATGTTGCAGACAAAGAGAATAATCTTAGGGCAGAGAATAATCTTAGGTAGAGCCCCAATCCAGCACAAGACCGATCAGAATAGAGCCACTCTTCTTGAAACTAAGTGGGAGGTTCCCAGAAAATCCTTTGTAGAACCCTAGGGTTTGGATCGGAACACAATGTGACATTCACTAAGCCAACCCATCCTTGCACGGAGCTTATTTGGCTTTAGGTCAAGAAGAAATCTCTCTTGAATAAGAAAAATCTCTTCCCTAAGGCCAAGATGGAAATCCTGTCTAAAATCGCATCAGTTGGAAATATGCTTTAGGCCTAGGTGATAAAGCCAAAGTCACCTGAAAATCACAGACTCTCTCCAGGGTGTGGTGAGAGCAGGAATCAGTTTGTCTATTGGCAAGGACAGAGGAGAGGAGACTGGCCACTGGTATCTTTCAGTGATGCCGTGGGTACTTGACAGGTATGGTGGAGAATCAAGACTCCAGCCCGGATGATTCATAATTAACCTGAGAAAGAGAAACAACCATAGATGGGAGGTGATCCCAGATTGGCTTCAAACTGAAGGTTCCCAGCTCAAGGCGTCGATGTTCAGAGAGGTGGAGCCTGGGAAGAACCCTAGGGTTGACAGAGGCCAACAGGAGGGACAGAGAGCAGACGAGGGCTAAGTCAACAAAATGCCACGAACCCAGTAGAGATGGCAAGATGGTAGAAAATGTGGCTGGAAAGAAGTTAGCAGACATACTGAAGCCTATTGGCCAGAAGCCCAGAGCAAAGCTGAAAATATCCCTCAATATTGCTTCTTTCTCTTCCAAGACTCAATGGCCACTCCTTGAGTTTATCTTGAAGTTGGGCAAACCTTAAGAGAGGAGCATGAAAATCCCCTCCCATCAGCCTGGCCATTACCATCCCACAGTCTTCCTGGGCTGCAGTTTAGGAAAATCCAAGGGAAGCCGTCCCCTTTAAGAACCAATGGCTTACAGGAACTGGCTTCCTGCCAGTGTGGAAAGTAGAGCAGCAGACATTTAAAGCCCTGTTTGAAAACTGTCATTTTTCCAACGGCCTCAGATGGGGTGATTAATCAAGAAGCAATTCCGGAGAGAAGCCATCTTCTTTACCTACTTAAATCTCCCAGGTTAAGTTGTATTTTAAGCCCTGGCTTATTTTTAGACAAGTTTGTTGCTGTTGCCTAACCCTATGTTAAAGCAATTATTGTCTGCGAGGGTCACGCAGAGTTCAGTAGAACTGAAAAACTCACAGCCTTTAGTATTAATGGGGTGAGCAGCTTGTTCAGGGTCTTTTCCTTAAAGGGACAGAACTGTGAGTGAGAACAGTCTATAATGACAAAAGTGCACTTGATGTTTCAAGAGAGGGGAGGCTTCTTTTGGTGGCTTCTGGCAAAAGACCCCAAAACCAAATTAAAAAACAAAACAAAAAAATGGTTAGAATCAAGTTCCATCCTCTAAAGACTGGTGGCCCCCAACCCCGATATTGTTGAATTTGTTATTTGAACTCAAGTGAGGAATTAGAAATTCAAAACGGAGACAGAAGAGAACTAATGTATTTCAAGCGCCTATTATGTGCTAGTTGTTTCACGTAAGTTTACTTTAATTCTCACATCTACCCCTTTGATGTAACTGTATATGATGTAATGTATATGCTATTATTACATGTACTCTGCAGACGAGGAAACTGAGAGAGCCAAGTATTTCGCTCCAGATTACACAGTAACTGGCAGAACCAGGATAAGAACCCAGATTGATCTCAGTACATGGACCCTTTCTTATTACTCCCTCCCAGTCCATGTTAAATGTCAGGATAACTGGACAGGTTGAATTTTTTTTTGTTCTTTTGGATTCCACAGACATATTAAGATACTCGTTTCAGACACCTCTCTTTCCTTTGAATTCTGTATCTTTGAAAAATAATGAGAACTAATATGTAATATTGAAGACAACATATGCCAGATATTGAAGACAAATGGTATGGTCTCATTAAATCCACACGCAACACAGATACACACAAGTGATTAAAAATAAAAGATTTAACAATCATCCCATTTTATGGAGGAGAAGGTTGAGGCTTAGAGAGTTTATATCTCTTGTTTGCATAGCACAGCTAGTAGTGATAGAGCTAGGCTTCACAGCCAAGCCTTTTGATATAATGATCTACTCCTACCTGTGGTTTTGTTCAGGCACTGTGGCTTTTTTTGGTCCTCCCCTGACTGATAAAGCTGAGCACTCAGCCCAGATTTCCTTGTGAGGATTCTAGGGGCTGATTAGCAGCCTCATCACAGAGTGTCTGAGCCTTTCGAGAGAAAGTGCAAGATGACAATATGGAAAAATGGTGCCTCTTTAGCCTCTGTGTCTCAAGCTGCTTGGCCATATTGCTACTAAGCTACCTTCCATGGGGCAGCCAGTCTGAAGAGATTGGGGCCCAAAACCACAGACTCGGTGCCCCAGCTTCTTTGAAGGCTCTAGACATTCCCTTCTTCCTCGTTTCTGGAAATGGCAATCCCTCCGTGGCATCTCTGTGGTATGTTGTTTAATGACTGCAGATTCCTTCCATTCCAGTGTCCAGGGCCCTATGCACTATAATTCTGCACCTTTGCCTGTCCTGGAGGACAGTGTGTTTCTCTACCCTCTTCAGTCTGGGCAGTTAGGACTTTCTCTGACCTATCAGCTTCCACCGTCTTTGAATGCTGTCCTGAGGGTACCACAGTTCAGTTCAGTTCAGTTGCTCAGTCATGTCCAACTCTTTGCGACCCCAAGAATCGCAGCACGCCAGGCCTCCCTGTCCACCACCAACTCCCAGAGTCTACCCAGATTCATGTCCATCGAGTCGGTGACGCCATCCAGCCATCTCATCCTCTGTCGTCCCCATCTCCTCCTGCCCCCAATCCTTCCCAGCATTAGGGTCTTTTCCAGTGAGTCAACTCTTCGCATGAGGTGGCCAAAGTATTGAAGTTTCAGCTTCACCATCAGTCCTTCCAATGAACACCCAGGACTTATCTCCTTTAGGATGGACTGGTTGGATCTCCTTGCAGTCCAAGGGACTCTCAAGAGTCTTCTCCAGTTCAAAAGCATCAATTCTTCGATGCTCAGCTTTCTTCACAGTCCAACTCTCACATCCATACATGACCACTGGAAAAACCATAGCATTGCCTAGACGGACCTTTGTTAGCAAAGTAATGTGTCTGCTTTTTAATATGCTATCTAGGTTAGTCATAACTTTCCTTCCACGGAGTAAGCGTCTTTTAATTTCATGGCTGCAATCACCATCTGCAGTGATCTTGGAGCCCCAAAAAATAAAGTCAAATCTGACACTGTTTCCACTGTTTCCCCATCTATTTGCCAAGAAGTGATGGGACCAGATGCCATGATCTTAGTTTTCTGAATGTTGAGCTTTAAGCCAACTTTTTCACTCTCCTCTTTCACTTTCATCAAGAGGCTTTTTAGTTCCTCTTCACTTTCTGCCATAAATCAAGATTGCCGGGAGAAATATCAATAACCTCAGATACGCAGATGAGGCCACCACACAATGAAGCTGATCCAGCCGACTGAATAATGACAGGCCAAATGGGAGAGAAGTGTGGCACCCCAGTCAACAGCCAGCACCCACTGCCACAGAGGCCAGGGGCACCCACCATCCTGACCTTGAACCCAGCTGACCCTCCCGCTGAAGGCAGCTGCTTGAGTGAACCTTGGTAAAACAGGCAGTGTAACCTTACAGCCAATTCAAAGAATTATAGGAAAATAAAAAAACATTGTTTTTAAGCCACATTTGGGGTTTGTTTGTCACCCAGCAAAGACTGACTGAAACAGTGCTCCTTTGAAGTTTGGAACACCGTAAGGGTGCGTCCCCGGTTGACACTCTTCTCTGGAAACTTCAGAGGCTGCTGATATGTAATCAGTGAAAGTGATCCTCCCTGAAGCCCACCCCCACTACCGTAAATTCCTCCGGAGAACACTGGATGTTTCAGGACTCTTGTCCTTCGAGGAACACAGGCAGGACACTCACATTACTAAACTGACAATATCTGAGATCTGAAAAAAAAAATATTGTACCAATATTTTAAAAGAATGCCAAAAATCAAAATTAATATTTCCTTGGGACCTCCCTGGTGGTCCAGTGGTTAAGAATCTGCCTTCCAATACAGACGACACGGGTTCAATCCCTGGTTGGAGAACTGAGATCCCACAAGCCACTGGGCAACTAAGCCTGTGTGCCACAACTAGAGAGAAGCTCACACACTGCAACGAAGGATCCTGCATGCTGCATCGAAGACCCAATGCAGCCAGTAATAAATAAATAAACTTTAATTAATATTTCATTGAATGCAAATGTAATAATCTGCCAAGTAGTTGCCTACATTTCATGGGATTTTTTTCCCAAGCAAGAATACTGGAGTGGGTTGCCATTTCCCCCTCCAGGAAATCTTCCCAATTCAGGGATTGACCCCATGTCTTCTACATCTCCTGCTTGGCAGGAGAATTCTTTACCACTGAGCCACCTGGGAAGCCCAGTGAGCTTGAGTATCTTGGGTGTTTTGTGTGCCGATGGACCTGGGTACTCTGTGTATTCACTCTTTAAGTTCTACCCTGATGCCCCAAACTCCGGCTGAGTTATGCTATCCTGTCCTTGGGGAGAAGATTAAGTGAGGAGTTCCTAAAACTAAGGGTACCCTGTCTATCCAAGTCAGTTACCAAAAAGACAGTCACCTGCCTCAGCCAATCAGAGGCTGCTTTAAGGCACATCAAAGGCAACTCAATTCAGCAGGAAGGTTGTAGAAAAGCAATAGAGTGCTTTTTAGAGAAACAGCATTGTGGGGGCACAGTGTATGATAGAGGGTACAGAGATGAAGCCGGTAAGGACAAGTGAATTCTTCATTAGCTAATTGAGAATTATTTCAAGCCTCGGTCCTTCCTGAGAGAAGGAAGCAGGGAGTTCCTGAATTTCTGTCAGAACCATGAAAACACAGAAGCAAAAGCTGGCATAGCAGCCCAGCAGGGGGACTACAAAGAGCTCTTATCAACACATTAGCCCACAGAGAATTGGCGATACCCTGGGTGCCATTCTCAAAAATGTGGCTTGGCCACTTCTGCCTGAGTGGAGTTCTCAGTTTGGTCCTGCTAGTGACCACACACCATGTTTATTCTCATACTCTCTCTCTTATTTGGGAATATACCTAACCTTAATCAAAGTCCTCCAAATCCAGTCTGTGTAGCCTAAAGGCTATGTGGGAGGAAGGGGTCAGCCTTACTAGAGGCCATTAGGATCATAAACTAAACTCATGAATCACTCCTGCAAGGCAACCGCTTGGTGGAGAGGCCCTGTTAAAAGCCAAGATTGCTCTTAATTTAATCTAGTGCAGTCAGTCCCCTGGAGAGGTGCCGAGGGGTTGTTTATGGGAATGGGGAAGTAATCAATACACCATCAGAGAGGGAGCCAAATAATTTAGGTCATGTTCATCTGAGGGAGGGCAGACCTTGTAGAGAGGGCATCTATAACCGTAGTTGAGGAAGGGAGAGGAGGAGAGGGGGAGGAAGGAAGAAACAAAGAAGGAATACATTAACAAGGAAAATTTGAACATTTTCATCCTCATCAGGACAATGAGGAAAAACTTGACAGTTTTCTTTAAAGATGTGTCGTGCCAGATCTCTTATTCCTCCAACAGAGGTTTATTAAATGCCTCCTTGGTTTGTTCACACCCACAACTGTACATTCAGGAGCAGGCATTGAATTCCTGTCATATCTTCCAAGCTTCTCCTCCATACCTTCTCAGCTCATTGATGGCAACTGACAAATTCCTGTTCCAGCCCAAAATGTTCGTCCCCATGGAGGGAACTCGTCTGGTACATTTCCTTTTTCTGTTGCAAGTGCCTTTGGGCAGACATATCCCAGGGTTTTAGATTGTGGTCAGAGAATAAAAGGAGTAAGATCAACCTGAGCATGAACTGTTTATTTACTCTGGCTTTCAACAAATATCTTTTCACATGTGCAAGGGTACTTTGTTTCTGTCTTTTTAAAAGGTAATAGTCACACATGCTAAAATTTTCAGTTTTATGGGGGGGGGGGTGGTTACAGTGTAAAATCAGTCTCCCTCCCACCTACCATAACCCCCTTCCAAGTATTCTGCCCACAGGCAGCTCTTACCACCAGTATTACTTTTTTTTTTTTAACATTAAGTTAACACTCTTGACACTGACACCTCACATTTTTTCTCTTAAAAAAATGCTTTTGGATTTCATTCCTTGTGAATACGTGTAGATCTGCCTCAGCGTTTTCAATGGCCACATAGGATTCCATTTTATGTGCATTTAGGTTGCTTCTAGTCATTTGTAGGGGAGGGGGGGTAAATCTTTTGAGCATTTTCAAGAAAACTAACTACTAGAAGATAAGAGTAACTACTAAACTAACTACTAAAAGATAGTATTTGGTCCCAGGCCTTGAAGACCCCTAGTCTAGTGGAGGAGGCAAAGTAATTAATGGATGGTTTCATTAATGTTTGGGCTACAATCCTGCCATGAATCCAGGACTAGAGAGGCATACAGAACATACATACATCTCCCTGGTGGGGCCGCAGAAGGCATCACAGAGGAGGGGCCAGGGATGCTGGCCAGGTGGAATGCAGGTAAGAGGGCAGGAGGACACAGCCTGTGCCCAAAGTCGGCTTAGGCAGCTACCAGAAGAAGTGGTAGGAGGATGCGAGAGACACATCAGCCTTGGACCACCGAGGTCTGCAGATGGAGCTGGTGCCTCCTGTAAGCTCAGCATCCCCAGCAGACAAATGTTCCTTCCTGCTCCTTCTCTCCCAAGTCCCCCAAACAACTTAATACGTAAGCCTCGGAAAGAAATTCCCAGCCCTAAGCCGGGCCTCCTGGACACGGTGTTTGAAGCCCTTCATGGGAGCCCTGCCGGCCCCCTGGCCGTCCCCCTTCCCTCCGGAGCCGAGGCGGCGGCGCTGTGCACCTGCCTCTGAATTGTGCCTGGCAGTTGCCGGCCGGGAGCTGAGTGACACACAGCAGGTGCCTCCAGCCTGCAGACAATTCCATATTTCAATGGAGCGTCGCCACCAAAGCTTATTATCTAGGGCAATAAAGTTTGGGATTAGGGGGATTCGGAATGATTGTATGATTCTCCACAAAGCTTATCTTCTAATAGACCAGCTGCTTTATTAGGCTGCCCCCACCCGCACCAGGCCCTTCCCAAAGCATCCTGAGTCCCAGGCAGCCAGGGGGGGCCTTCAAGACGGCAGTGGCAGACAGCTGGGGGTATCATATCACCCCCAGTCTCCATCTGCGAGTGTTAAATTACGGGCGGCTTCCAGCTGGGCACACCCGGGCTCCCACCTTCCTCCTACAAAAAGCCCTCCCCCACGTCAATGTCTGACATCTGCCGAGAACACGATGTGACCGCCCCTCCCCTGCTGGTCCCCACCTCTGAACTCTGAAGGGCCAAGCCTGGATATTGGCCTGCTATCAGGGCATCACTGTCACGGGACGGAGGGCAGTGGAGTGGAAGGCTGTGGAGAAGGCAGCACCATGAACATGTCTGCTGCGCATGGGGCTCTGCTGGAAAGCAGATGGGGTTGTGCACCACAGAGTCACAAAGAAGCTGGTATGCTTAGCAAGCTTCTGAATACTTCCCCCTAAACAGGAAGTTAATTCACCCTTGATTGTGATGGGGGCCGTTCTCACACCTTCCTCCATCCTACTGCTCCGTTCCCTTTTCTGGCTGGAGCTGAGCATGGGACAGCGTCTCTTCAGTCCCTCGTGGTCAGCAGCGCTGGGACTAGTCTCATGCCCTATCCCTCCCTGAGGGGCTTCCCTGGTGGCTCAGCCAGTAAAAACTCGGCCTGCAATTCGGGAGACCTGGGTTCGATCCCTATGTCTGGAAGATCCCCTGGAGAAGGTAATGGCAACCCACTGCAGTATTCTTGCCTGGAGAATCCCATGGACAGAGGAGCCTGGCAGACTACAGTCCATGGGATCGCAAAGAGTCAGACATGACTGAGTGACTAACACACCTCCTTCCCTGAGACTCTCTTTTGTCCTTAGTCCCTGGCAGAATATCTGCTCAGAAGAGGAGGCTGTTAATAAACAATGGTAAGCATGCTGAGAGGAACAAGGGAATCTGCAAACATGTTTGAGACATAATGAATATGTGCCCTTGTTTTCCTATTCTGCAAAACAGATTCTATCACTTTGCACGACTGTGGTGAGGGTTAAAAACAAACGTGAGACAAGTGTAGCGTCCAACATTTGGCACGTGCTCAGCAAATGTGGTTGTGATGATGATGATGATGATGTGGTTTTATTATTGCTTTTGCTGTCATTATGTATGACCTGTAAACACGTTTATTAGCATGCCTTCTATAATGATCCTACTGGTATGAATGTGGGCATTCATAATAATTCTTGTGGGCAAGAATTATTGATATGAATCTAGCGCACTTAATCCAAAGGGCTTGAGTGTTGTGAATGAGCTTGAGTGCAGGACTAAGTACTTAAGCAGTGATCAGAGTTGCTGAAGTTCAACTAATCTGTGTTCTGTTCATTCATTCATTCAACAACCAAATTCTAAGCCCCTTCTGGGTGCTAGATACTGTTTTAGGTTTGGGGAAAACAGCAGTAGATGAGAATTTTAAAGTCTTTGCCCCTATGGCATGCATATTCCTGTGGGGAAGAAAGAAAATCAAATGTACATGTAAGAAGAATGTCAAATTGTGATAAGCCCTATGAAGAAAATAACCAAGTGATGGACTAGAAGTCATTTGGCAGGGTGTGGTGAGCTGGGTGAGTGACATTAAGGAGGGAAGCCATGGGCAAGTCTCTGATGAGAAGACACTAGTGAAGACCTAAGTGATGAGAATGAGGCGGTCATATGAAGATCTGCGAGAAAAGTGGTCAGGAAGAGGGAACAGTAAATACAGAGCTTCTAGTAACAGAGAGGCAGGAAAAAAGGCCAGTGTGGCCAAAGCACATGGGTGGGGAGTGAGGCAACGGATGTGGCAAATGCAAAATCATGGACGTATTTGCAGGCCCTGGCAAGAGTTAGGATTTCATTCTCTTTTTTTTTTTTTCCGGCTTTATTGAAGTATAATTGACAAATAAAATTGTAAGACATTGAAAGTGTCTATACTGTGATATACAATTTGATATACATTTACACTATGAAAGGATTCCTCCCAACAAGTTAATTAACACATCCAGATGTAAATATAGATAGATACAGATATAGATGAGAACATTTAAGTTTTACTCTCTTAACAAATTTCAACGTAAGGTTTTATTCTAATTGCCATAGGAAGATAGTGGAAGGTTTTCAGTAGTCGAATGGCATGGTTTGATTTATACATTGGGGAGGTCCCTCTGGCAGTGTCAGTGCCCTTGCATGAATAGCCAGCCAACACAAATGAAATGCCACAGCCTGTCACAAAAAGTCAAAAAGCCGGGACAAGAGAAGGCCTGAACAGCAAGAGACCCAGATCGAGAAACTCATATCAGCTAGAAGCCCAAGAAAAGCCTGTACTGAGGACAAGTGCGTAGGAAGTTAAACTGTATTAACATCGCATTTCCTACTGATTTAAGACTTTTGCTCCATTTGAATTAATACCCAGGGCAAATGTAAAAGCTTAAGATTTTGAGACAAGCGATAACATCTGACTGTCTCTTAAATTTCCTATCATGTCTGTTGCTGTTTTTCCTAAGTTCCCATCCTTAACACACAAATTGAAAAAGTTTGTCTCAACTCCTTGCTCTTCTATGATTTGATACAAGCAGATTCACATAGGACAGCTGCCTAACACAGAAGAAGGCAAGTGGTGGCTCTCATCCCTTATTTTGGAAAGCTCTGAAAATATTACACAGAGATGCATTCAAGGCTCACCTGTATGCTTTATCATTCTATAACAAATTCTTGTGAGTCTGTGGTCTGGTGAGAAATACATCCAGTCAGCAACCAAGAAAGGGGAATTTTCTTGGCTCTGCTTCAAATTAGCAATGCAAGCTTAGACAAGAAATTTGTTCTTTCAGGCCTCCGTTTCATTTCTATCATATGGATAATACCTCCTCTACAAAGAACAAATAAAACTTAGGTTTCCCTAAACATAATTGAGAATCAGATGCAATTTAAAAAATCCTGCATAGGGGCTACCCTGATGGTCCAGTAGTTAAGAATCTTTGTCTTCCAATGCAGGGGACATGGGTTCAGTCCTTAGTCAAGAACTAAGATCCCGCTTGGCACCAGGCAACTAAGCCCACGTGCCCTGGAGCCTGCACACTGGAACAAAGATCCCTATTCCACAACTAAGTAAATATATACATTATATATTTTAAAAAGTCCTCCATAAACATGGGACCAGATATCACTTAACCTATATGCAAATAGGAGTACAAATGGGAGACTCCTTTCTATACCTTCTATCTCGTGTTTTACACACATTGCCAGTACACTTTATTATTGATTCCTAAACTCACTACATAGCATTACAGAGCAGCAATACATTCACAATGAGAAGGATTCCTGTGTACTGTCATCAAAGACATATGATCCTATGATACCTGTGCATTGAGACTGTGTCATTTTTTTTTTGTAATCATTACATCTGGCATACAACAGGCACTCGATATAGATGTTTGCTGAAATAAAATGATGCTGTCAATTGTTGCTATTTTTTTAAGTCAGAAGACTCAAAAAGTTAAACAATTAAATAAAAGTCTAGGTGAGTTGAGATAGAGGCAAAGAACCTGATATATCTTGAGCTTTAAAATCACAGTGGTAAAATATACAACAAAGGAATTGTCAGTGATACAATGATGATCTTGTACTCCCAGGAAATATTAATATCTAGACTGGACAATACACTCTCTTTGCAAAGGCAAGAAAGCCTTTTATACATTTCAGCAATAAATTCATTCAGATTTTTAAAAATGCAAACTGTCAATTATCTGGGCTTCCCAGGTAGTGCTAGTGGTAAAGAACTCACCTGCCAATGCAGGAAACTGAAGAGACTCCAGTTCGATCCCAAGGTGGGAAATATTCCCTAGAGAATGAAATGGCAACCCACTCCAGTATTCTTGCCTGGAAAATCCCATGGAGAGAGGATTATTCAGAAGATAGAAACATTTAGAATAAATTATTTGTTATTTATGGTTACACATACACTTATTGACAATTTTCGATATACCAGAGGGAATCAGGCATGACATAGACAGGCAGGTTCTCTTGCCCTCAGGAAGTTTGTATTCAAATGACAGAACCAGAATATCAGCAAGTAAACACAGAGAAATACACAAGGAATTTACTTTAGGAATCTTAGTGACTCAGGATCTCCTCTAATCTCATAAGTCCATCTAAGGAGCAATTAAGAAATTAAATGTGAATGTGCTGTAAAAGTTAAATGCACTCTCAAAATGTAAGTTTTATTAGTAATAAAGGATATAAAGAAAAGTGTCAGTTATTAATGACATCTTACTTCTATGCACTCAGATAAAAAAGGAAGTGAAAAATCAAATCGCAGTAGAATATATGTAGTGTGTGATTTGACTCATAATTGTGCATTGGCAAAAAATTCTCTTTGAGGGCTTTCATTTTTAAAAACATTTCTATAATGTTTGGTTTTATTTTACAAGGGACTTGTATGGCTGTTGTAATTTAAGTGTTTTTAATGTAGAAACAGTCAATGGAATGTTCATGGTCCTCTATAAATAGGCATGTGTGCATTCAAAAGAATCAGAATGTGTGTAAGATGGTTGCCATTAAACATGAAAAGTCTCTGCTGTATCTAGCTTGGGTAATGAGGTAGAGAGAAAAATTCATCAAGATGAACTTGGAGATAATTCCTTCAGCACAGAAGGCAGAAACATTAATTGATGGATGTGATGCCCACGCAGGATAACACTTTTAGCTCCTGAACATGACAGCTTCAGTTGGCCAACGTAAAAATAAAATGAAATGAAAGCCTTTTGAATTGGCGTGATGGAGGAGAAGAGGAGAAATGATTTTGCCATGCACCAAATATCTATTTTTCATTGATACAAGGACCTTGGTCCAATTAGGAGATCTTAGTCCTGATCCTCAGCAATAGGACCATTCTTCCTTTCTTTCCTTTTCCTTCTTTCTTTCCTTTTTCTTTCTTGCTTTGTGTCTTATTTTTCATTAAATAACTACTCAAGATGAAGTATAGAAAGGAAGAAAAATGTTTTACTTTTCTAGAGAAACAATTTCCATTGGAAGACACTACGCAAATCTATCTCTGTGTTTTCTTAGGTGGGTGGCTGGAGAAACAGGGTCATGATTTTAAAGATCAGAGTCAAGGTGAACAAACATTACACTCACCCGAGCCTCACATTACTACAGAAGAAAACAAATCTTCCTGATCCTGACAAATCCAAATTGAAGACTGCCTGCCTAGACAAATCCCAGCTTATCAATCAGGCTGCTTCAAGGAAACTAATCCCTAGCCCCACTGCCTGCCGGGGATTCATTGCTCACTCTTTTGCTCGATTTTCTCCCCTCTGACTACACAGATTATTCAAATGGTGTGGTCACCCAAACAATTGGAAAGCAAACAGGCCAAGGTGCGAAGGATGCCTGGAGCATTTCTGAGCAAGATTTAAGATTTTCCTGCTCCCTGGAACAACAATTTGCGTTTACCTGGGGCTTCAAAAATGACCCTAAAGAAAAGGAGGGAGGCAGAGGCTTGCTGTTCGGCAGAACTGGATTCCACTTCAGACTCAAATGTACACTAGCTTTGCAACCTTGGGCAAGTGACAAACTCCTGAAGCCTCAGTTTTCTCTCCTATATCTTGCAGATATTGATACTACATGTCGGGGGTTAGGTGAGAGCATGCAAGTCAAGTATATGGCACGTACGTAACACAGGAAGTACCTAATGTTCGAAAGTAGTATTATTACTGAGAGAAAAGCAGTTAAGTTCTCACTTGAAGCTTTGAAGGAAATTGGTGTAACTGGCCAAGGAAAATCCTTGAATATGAAACTGTACCAGAATGGCATGCATAGGAATGCAAAAATGGGTAGTTTCATCTGGGCTGCTAAATCACAGTTCCACAAATGTTCTGACAGCTTTGGGTCAATTATGTAATTTCTTTAAGGTCCAATAGCCTTGTCTTTTTCCATGAGTAATATTCATACCCTAATTTTAATGAATTCAGAGATCTTGTCATTCTACCTCAAAGTAATGTCACATGTAATAATCACTGATTTCAACAGTCCGAAAGTAGTCGAAAAGATATTCTGGGTTTTTCTGGGCTTCTTCAAAGGATGTGACAGAGGATTTAAATACTTGGTTCACAACAATGTTTATTTAATCTTTATGCTCTCCCATCCACTTAATTTACTCTCTGCATCTGCTCTAAGCCTCTCTCCTCAAACACTCCTAAAAAATTATACCCACTGTCACCCCATCACCATCAATAGGCATTTTCCCACCATTCACCCTCCCCTTTCTATCAAAAACTTATTAATTAGAGCTGTGTTTAGCCCCTCTAGCAGCAAGAAAGACTCCTTCCTCTTTGAGAGGGAGGAATAAGGGGAAAATTGAGATGAAGATCACAGGTGTCCTTCCGTTAGTCTAAAAGTTTGTGAACACTAAAAATGTTTTTTTTTGTTTAATCTGTTTCAAAAGGTTGTGAGAATTAAATGATTACTTAAAATAAAAGGAAAAATGCTTGAACATAATAAGTGTACATCATAAATTGTATTATTCTTATTACTACTATCTTTGGGCTAAGGGTAGTCCATGTTAAGCAAAGAATATAAATTCGCATAAGAAACACGCAGCAAAATTAGAATGCACAGATCAGAGCTAAATCTTGTTCACAAGTATAGACCCTATGACACTTATAGTTGACATCTTACCCATTTAGACCTATTGTACCTACTTGCTCTTTCTTAGCTGACCTCCTTAGAAATGACCTTTTGCTTTCCTTGGGAGTCTAGCAGACCTTTAACTTCCCTGGTTTCCCCTGCCTACCCGCCCACCACCACAACTATCTAATTGCGACTGTCACCCTGCAATTTGACAATGTTCTATTTTATATCATCTTAGGCTCAACAAAACCCTCTAGTCTTGAGAATGTTCACATTGCTTGATAGTCATTAGATTATTCCATCACAAGAATAAAGAATATTTCCTATCAAATCTCCTAGCTAGACTTCTGTTGATCTAGACTTCTATTTTCTACTTTTAACAAAGTGAGTAAGTAATGCAGAAAGATCCAGCCTATTGCAGTCTGAAACAACAGCCACAAGCAGCGAGCTGTCTACATGCAAACCAACCTCAGAATAAACCAGTATAACGTTTACCCATCCGCCATGTTTTCCTCTGAGCCTCTTCTGGTAATATTCTTGGGAACTTCTGGTCCCATAGTAATAGATCGAGTTGATTAGGGAGCCTCTCTCCATCTGCCCACACGCAGACTTTTAAAAATCAAACTTTAATTTTTGCAGAGGCTTATTGATATTGTCCAGCTCTGACAACCCTAGTTCCACTACCAGACCTGTTAGGAGGTGGAATGGACTTAGCAATGCCTTCAACTTTCATTACTCAGCCAGATTGTGGAGTCTATCAATTATCCTAATATTGACAGCCAGTGAATTAATTGGTGCCTTTGACAAGGACAGCTATTACCCTATGTTGTTCTGACAGCTGGTTTTGATATCGGGAATTTGTCAACCTCCCCTTCATGGGAGCAGTGGGAGGACGGTTGAGTGAACCAGGAGAGGACGTTTCAGAATTTTCTCCCCACTCCCAGCAGCTGCAGACTGTCCTTCTCCTAAATGGAGCTGCTGACATTCTGAACCCGAACATCCCAACACATGTCAGACTTGCACAGCACAGTCTACACTAAATAGGGCTGACAAAATAAGAAAAAAACCCAGAAAAGTTGACCAAGGTAACACTAAACTGGTGCAGAAGGAAAAAAAAACAGAGCAAGATAACCTTCTGACTTGCTGTGTGCTTCACAATGGCTCAGATGGGAAAGAATCTGTCTGCAATGCAGGGGACCCGGGTTCGAGCCCTGGGTTAGGAAAATCTTTTGGAGAAGGGAATGGCAACCCATTCTAGTATTCTTGCCTGGAGAAGTCCATGGACAGAGGATCCTGGCAGGCTACAGCCCATGGGGTTGAAGAGTTGAACACGACTGAGTGATTAACACACACTTTCACAGAAGAAGTCACACCTTTCTCTGGAATTCTATAACCTGCCTGTAAGATGGGAAAAGTGGCCATTCTACCGCTTTCAAATACAATTCTCCAAGATAAGACAGCTAGAAAGACTGGGATAGAAATTTTAATTCTTTGGAAGATAAGCAAAGTTAACCCAAGCCATTACCCATTCATTCTTCCCGGGTTTTTGCTGGGTGGAAAAGAAGAACCAAAGTGCTGATTTCACTGGGGCTCGCTAAGGCCAGGTGTTAATCGCGCTCTGCTACAGTCATTTGGTATAACTGCTCTCAGACATTAATGCTGACCATGTGAGTTAACAACTCAGTAGGTCTGCAATTGTCCAGGGTTGAGCAAGAAGTGCTGAGCAGTAAATGTAATCCACAATCCATAAAATTAAGCCTGGTGGAGAAATGCAGCTCAAGGACATTTAAAACGGTTAAGCAAGAGGAAAAGCAAAACTGATGTTCAGTTACATTTTCTGGGTGGCATGTTGGGCACATGGTGTGGAAGTGACCCCTTGAAAAGGTTAATGGCAAAGCAAATGCCTCCACCGTTAGTGAGAAGCCGGGCCTTTCCCTTAGGACGTGATTAGGTCTTTGGGAAGCTTGTAGAAGGTGTTTCTAGAAACTGTCTGCTGTGGATTCCCTCTCGATGGCTGAACATGCCAGGCCATTAATCTCACTTCTGAGCCCTCAGTTCCTCTCCATAAAAAGGTTGCAGTGTTCTTTGTTTTCTGTTCTCATTACTCTGGCTTGTCTCACCCCTCTCTAAGATTTTACTGTGAAAGCAGTGTTGGGGCATCAGAAGGGGGCCATAGGTGCTACAGACAGGAAGAAGCAGAGAGTCCAGGCATCAAAGTATATCTGAAAATTCACTAGCCTGGTGGAGAAATGCAGCTCAAGGCCTTCCAAGTTCAGGCCTACACTACAATGGCCATGCCAAGTGATTGTGAAACTTTTACTTAAATATCTCCACTGTCATGGAACTCACTATTCCCTGTAACTTCCCTCTTCACATTGGAAGGCTCTAAATATTAAAATATTTTTCTTAAATGACCTGACATCTCTCCTCTTGCCCCTCCCACCATCAATTAAAGTTCTGGACATCTTGTACCCATGAAACAAACCATCTTTGTATTACAACACATTGAAAATAAATAAGTCAGCCAGGATGAGTCCAAGTCTTGTAAAACCTCAAGCTTATACAATTTCATAGGCCCTCTTGCTTAAAAATGATAGAAAATTATTAACTTAAAGTTAGGTACAAAACTAAATATTTTGAATAAGAAAATAAATCTCAAAAAATTACACATTGAAAAAGCTGATAGTAATCCAACCATCACAAAGCCACAAAAAGAACATGATAATCTTATTAACTGTCCAAACTACTGCTGTGACTTTGTAATTTATAATAAGAAATATATATTTGGTCTACCTCCCTATTCCTGGCACACAGCTCTAAACGCCTCAGAACTGCCTAAGTGATGAGAACCATAAAGGTGTCTTTTATTATATTATGAGATGACTTTTGGAACACACCTAATGATGAGGACCGGTAGCCAAGAAAACCTACCACGTGATTAGAGGGTTGGAACTTTCAGTCCCATCTTCCTGCCTCTTGGGTCGGGAGAGGAGTTGGAAGTTGAATCAGTTGCCAATCACCAGTGATTTAATCTAAAAAACCAGTGTGACACAGAGAGCAGACTTGTGGACCCAACAAGGTTGTTAATGGCAGAAACCAACCAACATTGCAAAGCAATTATCCTCCAATTAAAAAAAAAATTGCCTATGTAATAAAGCCTCCACAAAGCCCCCAAAAGACAGCGTTCTAAGAGTTTCCAGGTTTGTGAACAAGTGGAGATGCGGGGAGAACGTGCACTCTGAGAGGGATGGAAGCTCTGGGCTCTTCTCCAGGCCTTGCCCTGTGCATCTCTCCCCTCTGGCTGTTTCTGAGTTCCATCCTTTCATAATAGTCAGCAATCTAGAAAGTAAAATCTTTCTTTGAGTGCCATGAGCTGCTTAAGCAAATTAAACCCAAGGATGAGGTTTTGGGAATCTCCAGTTTACAGCCGGTGGATCTGAAGCCCAAGTGACTGCTTGGACGTGGGACTAGTGTCTGAAGTGGAATCGGGCAGGGGACAATCCTGTGGGACTGAGCCCTTAACCTGTGGGATCTGATGCTATCTCCAGGTAGATGGTGTTAGAATTGAGTTTAATTGTAGGGTACCCAGGTGGTATCTGAGAATTACTCAGAAAAACCCTGTCACACACTGAAACTGGGGTGCTCCCAGTTTCAGAGCAATACATTTTTGCTTCTCGCATTTTTGGGGATCAGTATTCTGAATAACTCTTTATTTGACAACAATTTTGTAATATCACTTTCTAAAGATAAAGGTAATTAAGAGAAATAAAGAGGAGAAAATAATTCAATCTTTCCTCACATCAAAATTTGTCTTTCATTTTGAAAGACTAGGAAAGGATTTTTGCGGGGGGTGCTGTGCTGGGTTTTTGTTGCTGCGTGGGCTTTCTCTGGTTGTGGTGAATGGGGGCTACTCTCTAGCAGCATGTGGACTTCTCATTGTCATTGCTTCTCATGTGGAGCATGGTCTTTAGGTGAGAGAGCTTCTGTAATTGCAGCTCTCTGGCTCCAGAGCACAGACTCAGTAATTGTGGTACACAGGCTTAACTGCGTGGTGGCATGTGGGATCTTCGTGGATCAGGGATTGAACATATGTCCTCTGCATTGGCAGACAGATTCTTTACCACTGGACCACCAAGGAAGTCCTAGGACAGTTTTATTTTAGCTACACCACTTGAGATGGGTAACATCCATGATGTTAGAAAATTGTTGTCAAATTTGGAAAAGCCTGCATAAGTTTCTTTCGTATGTGAGCTCTAAAATTTGGAAGAATTTTTCATGGACCAACTCTTGGCTCTCTCATACTTTGCTTCTCTACCTTACCTATAAACGTGTGATATCAGGCTTCCCTGGTGGCTCAGACAGTAAAGAATCTGCCTGAAATGCAGGAGACCCTGGATTCAATCCCTGGGTCAGGAAGATCCCCTGAAGAAAGGAATGGCTACCTACTCCAGTATTCTTGCCTGTAAAATCCCATGGAGAGAGGAGCCTGGTGGGTTACAGTCCATAGGTCACAAAGAATACGACACACCAGGTACTGTATGTATGAGAGTGCCATTCAGCCCCCGGCCTTGTATCTTCGTGACACACTTGATGGGTGAGCCAGCGTAAATTTGTGAAAGGGAGATTCTAAGAAGCCATTGTTAACCCAGTACAGCTAGTCATACTCAACTGTACTGTATATAGAAGTGAGAGATCATTTTACAGCATAAGCATATGTCAAATCATTGTATTATATACCTGAAACTAATGTAATGTTATATATCTGCTGCTGCTGCTGCTGCTGCTAAGTCACTTCAGTCATGTCTGACTCTGTGCGACCCCATAGACGGCAGCCCACCAGGCTCCCCTGTCCCTGGGATTCTCCAGGCAAGAACACTGGAGTGGGTTGCCATTTCCTTCTCCAGTGCATGAAAGGAAAAGTGAAACTGAAGTCGCTCAGTCATGTCCGACTCTTAGTGACCCCATGGACTGCAGCCCACCAGGCTCCTCTGTCCATGGGATTATCCAGGCAAGAGTACTGGAGTGGGGTGCCATTGCCTTCTCCGACATCCCAATTCAAATTTTTTAAAATAAATAAATGAAAAGTAACACACAAAAAAGAAAGAAGTATGAACTACAAAAATATATCCCATTACACCCAAACTAAAGGTATCCTCACCTCAAGTTCTCCTTAGTTGGAGCTAAAGCTACCCATCGCTACTCTAACACCCTCCTAACAAAGGGGCATGGGAGGGGAGGGGAAGCCCACATGGAGACAGCGGCCTTAACCAATTATAGTTACAATATCTTACTTTTGCAGGTGTTATAAAAACTTGTGACCATGGGAACATATGATCACCTTCTCCCTGGATTTTAGGAGGGTCCTGTGCAAATGAGAGGCCCTGAATCTTAAACTTCTTCAGCATCTTCTTTAACAGAAACCTGCCTCTGGGACTTTCCTGGTGGTCCAGTAGTTAAGATTCCATGCTCCCAGTGCAGAGGGTCCAGGTTTGATCCCTGGTCAGGGAACTAAGATCTTGCAGGTCTCAACTAAGAGCCTGTATGCTGCAACTAAAGATTCTGTGTGCCTCAGCTAAGACCTGGCATAGCGAAATAAAGAAGAGCCTGCCTCAGCCCATGAGTCCTGAAAAGGAAATAACTCCCCTGGATTAAAGAGAGAGGGTCAATGAGCAGCGAGAATGGCAGAAAATCAGTGCCATCAGAGAGGAGCAGGAAGCAAGCCACTCATCCACCCTGGGGTGGCTGCGGCTTTGGACCTGGCACAAAGTGCCATGCATTTACTGGCAACTTGACGGCTCCTTGCTTTTTTGGGCTATGGTACTTTCTTCCAGTAAAAATCCGGGTACCCTCAAGGCATCTGCTCTGGAAAGAGAAAACTGGCACTTGTGTCTCATAAAGCCGGGTTCAGTGTCAGGATCAGCTTGACTTGGAGGGAAAGTTTGTGTGCCAGTGGCATGAAGTTTTCATTGAGTATATAACTGATGAGCTTCCCATTTCTTGACTGTGGCGAGAGAAGGGAAAGACTATCTAGAAACTTGGCCTTGCATTTCGATGAAGAGATGACACTGCCCTTCTGCTTTTGTACCTGATGTACTTAGGGGACCATGCTGTTAGTTTGCTCATTTGTTTTAAACAAAAGTATACTATCTTCCCATCTATGAGTTTCTCAAGGATAGGTTGTGTCATATACTTAAAAAAACTACTTTTGTATCCTTGGCATTTTATAACATACATTATAGATAGCAGACATCAAACAATACTTCTCATTGAGACCCTTTTACATATATTTAAATTACTCAACAGAGTTTAACAATTGAAATGAAAGTCCATTTGCATCTTTTTTCTCCTCTATACTTTCCCCTCTCTCTTTTTTCCTTTCCCTATCCTTTTTCTTTAATCTATCCTTCTGTCCTTTATCCTCTCATCTTCATTAAATTTGGAGCTTCAGGATCAGACAGAAACCATTTGAATCCTGGTTTTTGCCACTTACTGGCTGTGTGACTTTGGGAAAAAGACTTAGCTGCTCTGACCTCCAACTTTCGCATCTATAAAATGGGGCTAATCAGAGATCCTCTCAACATCATTGTGAGGAACTGATGAAATGTCATGGTGAGTCTCAACCCTCTTAGAACAAATGCTGTAGGTCTATTGCAAATATTTCACAATGCTTCCTTTAATATCCTGAAATAAAATTCATAAATAGCACAACCTATATATATAAAAATCACTAAATGTTCATATGTAATATAAAGAATATATAAAAGGAAAGTAATTTATAATAAAATGATTTGTAAATGCTGAGGTACAACTATATTAGACAATACAACAAAGTGGTCCAACAATTGCCCCTATATTTTTCTCCACGTATGTGACAAGTACAAATGCAGACCCACACAGGTATGTTGTGCTAGCAACTCAAGTACCACAGAGAACAAAATAAAGTGCAGCCTTCCCTCAGTTTACTTAGTTGCATTTCTGGAAAGTTATATTCTTATTTATGTTGATAAAAAAACATAGTTTGTAAATAAGATGAAGTCAGAGTCTAGGTGCAGATCATTATAAACAGATTTTCACCAATGAGCCCTTTGAAAGTCATGTGGGAGGCAGGACAATTCCTCCTTCTCAGAACTGTGCTGGGCATGTCTAGCATGATGCATCTTTGGGCCCCACCTGAGCTGTTTTTCCCATCCCGAACAATCACTTCTCCAATATCCAGTGTCCATCAAGTCAGTTCAGTGGAATCTTCCACAGGTTCAGGGCTCAGATTGTCCCCACTTCAGATGCTAGCCACCATCTGAGTGATTAAGCTACCTACACTTCCACCCCCCTGACTACAGACTTGGAAGTCACCACCATCTCCCTACTCCAGGTTCGATAAGTGAATGACTCACAGAATTCAGGATAATGCTGTACATACTATTACTGATTTATTATAGAGGATGCAACTTAGAAACAGCCAAATGGAAGAGATGCATATGGCAAGGCACGGAACTGTGGAAGGTGCTGAGATTCCATGCCCTTCCCGGGCATACCCCTCTTTTATTAATAAAATGAATTCACTAATGTATTCACTGACTCAGAAGTTTTCCAAATCCCATTGTTTAGGGTGTTTTTGGAGGTTTTATTACATAGATACCATTAATTTAATCATTGGCCGTTGATGACTGACCGCAACCTCCAGCCCTCTTCCTTCCACAGCGGTGGGACGAAGGTTCCATTTCTTAACTTTCAGTGGGGCTGAAAGATCCAACCCTCTAATGATGGCTGGCCTTTCTAGCAACCACCCCTTTGTTGTTCAGTTGCTAAGTCATGTCTGACTCTTTGCAGCCCCATGAACTGCAGCATGCCAGGCTTCCCTGTCTTTCACTATCTCCCAGAGTTTGCTCAAACTCATGTCCATTGAGTCAGTGATGCCATCCAACCACCCTGTATCCTGAAACTTTCCAGGACTCCATATCTTTCCGCAAACTCCCTAAGAATCATCTCACTAGAATACAACGGACACTCATCACTAAGGAGATCCCAAAGGCTTTAGGGACCCTGTGCCAGGAAACCTGAACAAAGAACAAATATTTATGTTTTTATCATACCACACCACGCCACAAATGTCAGTAGTATTCCTCAACCATCATGATGATAAAAAGTGGCTCCAGAAATTTTCCAAATCCCACTGGGAGTGGTATCCTCTTACTGCTGCTGCCAAGTTGCTTCAGTCGTGTCCGACTCTGTGCGACCCCATGGACAGCAGCCCACCAGGCTCCTCTGTCCACGGGATTCTCCAGGCAAGAATACTGGAGTGGGTTGCCATTTCCTTCTCCATCCTTTGACTAAGACTAAGAACCACTGAAATACTATATCTGTAAGTAGCTCGGCTAGTGCCTGGATTACAGTGCAGGTACAATCAAAGTTATTTGCTTTTCATTTGTCACTTCCACTCTTTTTTTTTTTTTTCCTTCCATCAGTTCCATGTACCCTGAAGCACTGAGGAATTGCAAAAGGGTAGAAGAACTATATCCAAATCATCCCCTTTGGGAATAAGGCCATGAGCCAAACAAATATCATTTAACTAGAAAAAAATCCATTGCCATCTATGGAGCCCTTAAACTTCTTTTTGGTCCGGCTAGACATCTGTACTCTATAAAGACACACATCCGCCTAATTAACTTATTGGTAGATGTGAACTTCATCATGTTCAAATAATTTTGGGGCAGTTGCCAAAGGATTAGGGGACCCATCTTTGCTGTGTTTGCTTTGAACGATATTGAAAACAAAGGTGACATCAGACTTCCTTATGGGCATCTGTTTTACTTCACAGGGACACTGAAAACGAATTACTTGTGGAGGGAAAGCACATTTGGCAAGAGGAATTCCAGCGAGTACCTTCGTGGTACTGATGATAACCAGTGTCAGCTGAAGATTCCCAGTTCTACAGTATATGTGTCCTTCGGGAATGACCACAAAACTTTGAACTGGGGGCTGAGGGCAGGAAAGGGCTTTGGAGAGATAAGGTGATAATAAATTCGGTTCATTAGAATTCTTTCTGGAATTTATTTTGATGTTCTTATCTGCCAGCTCAGTGCGCCTTATGGATGTTAACTCCTTCATTCTCATAACGTTTCTCTGAATTCATTTTGAACAGAGACATGATAGTATTTCAGAAGATAAAGTATTTCAGAAAGCCAAGAAGAGAAAAATTTTGATGAATGTACAGGTGAATTGGTTAAAATTTCTCAGGTTCTTCACTCTTATAGAAGTGGTGGAGTTTCAATGAGATAACCTTGAGAATAAAATGTCAGATACATGTCTTGAAATGATATTAAACTGTCAGTTAGAATTAGATGTATTATATGTGTAATAATAAACAATATCTCCAAGCATTGAAACAAGCATTTCAAATCCTCATGATGATACATGGTAAGTTTCACCATCCCGTTTTACATATGAGGAAAGCTAGAGTTTGAGAAGCTTAATACTTTGCCAAAAATCTCACAGCTAAAAAGATAAAAGTGAACTAGTTGAGAAGAGAATCTACCTGACTACAGGGCCCTTGAGTTTTCTACTTTCTTACGCTCAGGTTTAAAATATCCTAGAGTAAGTTCTTACTTTTCTTTGCACTGCAGTGGTATCTAAGTCTTTCAGGTATGGCATAGGCAGCACATTTAAAAATATCTAATAAAATATAGAAGTTAAAAAAAGGTTTGATAAGTGTGATAAAATTAAATTTAAATTTTACGGGGTAAGAAACACCTATTTAAAAAGCTAAAAAAAAATTTAAAAAGGGAGGACAAACCAACCAGCTGGGAAAAAATATTTGCAACATATACCACAAACGGCGAATCAACTTACTATATAAAGATTCTTAGTAATTAAGTGATAAAGGACTAAAAACAGTATAGAAAAATGTAAAAAAGACTGACAATTCACAAAAAAAACTATAAATGGCTCTTAAAAATATGTTCAAATCCGCTAACCATTATTAAAGAAATGAAAATTAAACTAACACTCAACTTACTTACTTTTTCTCATCTATCAGATTGAGGGAAATTAATCAGCAGACAACACATTCTGTTGGCAAGTATATGGAGTAACAAGCATTCTCATACACTTGCTGATGAGAATGCAAACTGGTACAACCATTCTTGAAGATAATTTTGCAATGCCTAACAAAACAAGTGGCCTTCCCAGGTGGCTCAATGGTAAAGAATCTTCCTGCCAATGCAGGAGACATGGGTTCGATCCCTGGGTTGGGAAGACTCCCTGCAGTAGGAAATGGCAACCGACTCCAGTATTCTTGCTTGGGAAAGCCCATGGACAGAGGAGCTTGGTGGGCCACAGTTCATGGGGTTGCTAAAGAGCTGGACACGTCTTAATGACTAAACACCAATAACAAAGCAAGTACATATGTACTTAGTTTTGACCCAGCAATTTTACTTGGAATCTATTCTGAAGATATGTCCAATAATATGTCAATACACATGTGAGAGGTTACTAATTTCAGTATTGGTTATAACTGCAAAATAGCAGTGAGAACTTAGATGCTCATACATAGGGGAGTGGTTGAATAAACTTTGACAGAATACATTGTACTCTGTACCATATAGTACTCAACAGAGTACTATGTAACTATTTTTTAAAAAGCTGGAGTGATTTCCAAGATACGCTGTTAAGATAAAAAAGCAACGTATAAGGTGTATTTATAGCATGTTACCCTTCACATAAGAAGGGAGATAGAGGAAAATATACAGGTATCTTCTCATTTGTGCAAAAGAAATACAGAAAAGATAAACTGGAAACAAATAGAATTTGTTGCTGAGAGGTGGTGGTTGGGAGTAGGATGGAAAGATAGGAATGGGTGGGGGTAGTAAGGATGAGGGAAGAGTGACACCTGCCTGAGTCTCTTTTTAAGTATGTAGCTCTGAGTCAGGTATATTTAGTGAATCACTGAAATAAATTTTAAAAAGTAGATCAACTTGTATGTCAGGAGATTTCCCAAAGGAGTACAAATGATAAAAATGAACCTAACTGTATGACAGATTAATAATAAATATACAGTTATCCCTCCAGATCCAAGAGTTCTGCATCCATGGATATAATCAACCGTAGATCATGTACTAACTTGACTGTCCATAGTTGGTTGAATCTGCGGTTCAGAATCCAAGATTCTGGATGAATAAGTTCAGTGTGGGATTCTGGGATGGATCCTGAAACAGAAGAACTGGTGAAATTCAAATGAAAATTCCATCAGTGCTTTCAACCACTGCACTGTGATTTTATAAGATGTCAATACAAGGTGAAGCTGGGTAAAGAATGTATGACAACTTCTGTACTATTTTTTGCAACTTTTCTCTGTCTTAGTCTGTTCTGGCTGCTATAACAAAACATCATAACCTGGATGGCTTATAAACAACAGAAATTCATTTCTCACAGTTCTGGAGGCTGGGAAGTCCCAGATCAAAGCACCAGCAAGTTCCTTGTCTGGTGAGGGCCTGATTCCTGTTTCAGAGAAATGGCTGTGCTAACACAGAGATGGGTGTTTTTGCTGTGTCTTCACCTGGCTAAAAGGATGAGGGAGCTCTGTGGGTTTTTTTTATGAGGGCACTAACCCCATTCATGAGGCTTCCACTCTCATGACCCAATAATCTCCCAAAGGCCCTGCCTCCTATTGGTTTCACCATGAGGATTAGATTTCCACATATGCATATTGCTGCTTCTGCTGCTAAGTCGCTTCAATTGTGTCCGATTCTGTGCGACCCCATAGACGGCAGCGCACCAGGCTCCGCCATCTGTGGAATTCTCCAGGCAAGAATACTGGAGTGGGTTGCCATTTCCTTCTCCATATGCATATTGGGAAGGTACAAATCAGTCTATAGCAGTAACTCTACAATTATTTTAAAATAAAAAGTTTAAAAATGTTTTCCTTGTAACAAAATCAGTCTCAGTCAGTTCAGTCATTCAGTCGTGTCTGACTCTTTGAGAGCCCGTAGACTGCAGCACACCAGGCCTCCCTGTCCATCACCAACTCCTGCAACATACTCAAACTCATGTCCATTGAGTTGGTGATGCCATCCAACCATCTCATCCTCTGTTGTCCCCTTCTCCTCCTGCCTTCAATCTTTTCCAGCAACAGGGTCTTTTCAAATGAGTCAGTTCTTCGCATCAGGTGGCCAAAGTATTGGAGTTTCAGCTTCAGCATCAGTCCTTCCAAAGAATATTCAGGACTTATTTCCTTTAGGATGGACTGGTTGGATCTCCTTGCAGTCCAAGGGACTCTCAAGAGTCTTCTCCAACACCACAGTCCAAAAGCATTAATCCTTCGGCGCTCAGCTTTCTCTATAGTCCAACTCTTGCATCCATACATGACTACTGGAAAAACCATAGCTTTGACTAAATGGACCTTTGTTGGCAAAGTAATATCTCTGCTTTTAAATATGCTATCTAGGTTGGTTATAGCTTTTCTTCCAAGGAGCAAGCATCTTTTAATTTCATGGCTGCAGTCACCATCTGCAGTGATTTTGGAGCCCTAGAAAATAAAGTCTCTCACTGTTTCCATTGTTTCCCCATCTATTTGCCATGAAGTGATGGGACCAGATGCCATGATCTTAGTTTTCTGAATGCTGAGTTTTAAGACAACTTTTTCACTCTCCTCTTTCACTTTCATCAAGAGGCTCTTTAGTTCTTATTCGCTTTCTGCCATGAGGGTGGTGTCATTTGCATATCTGAGGTTATTGATATTTCTCCCAGCAATCCTGATTCCAACTTGTGCTTCAACCAGCTGAGCATTTCTCATGGTGTACTCTGCATATAAGTTAAATGAACGGGGTGACAATATACAGCCTTGACGTACTCCTTCCTGATTTGGAACCAGTCTGTTGTTCCATGTCCAGTTCTAACTGTTGCTTCCTGACCTGCATACAGATTTCTCAGGAGGCAGGTCAGGTGGTCTGTTATTCCCATCTCTTGAAGAATTTTCCACAGTTTAGTTTGATCCACACAGTCAAAGGCTTTGGCATAGTCAATAAAGCAGAAATAGATGTTTTTCTGGAACTCTCTTGCTTTTTTGATGATCCAGCGGATGTTGGAAATTTGATCTCTGGTTCCTCTGCCTTTTCTAAATCCAGCTTGAACATCTGAAAGTTCACAGTTCACATACTGTTGAAGCCTGGCTTGGAGAATTTTGAGCACTACTTTACTAGCATGTGAGATGAGTACAATTGTGCGGTAGTTTGAGCATTCTTTGGCATTGCCTTTCTTTACGATTGGAATGAAAACTGACCTTTTCCAGTCCTGTGGCCACTGCTGAGTTTTCCAAATTTGCTGGTGTATTGAGTGCAGCACTTTCACAACATCATCTTTTAGGATTTGAAATAGCTTAACTGGAATTCCATCACTTCCACTAACTTTGTTCGTAGTGATGCTTCCTAAGGCCCACTTGACTTCGCATTCCAGGATATCTGGCTCTAGGTGAGTGATCACACCATCGTGGTTATCTGGGTCATGAAGATCTTTTTTGTAGAGTTCTCCTGTGTATTCTTGCCACCTCTTCTTAATATCTTCTGCTTCTGTTATGTCCATACCATTTTGGCCCTTTATTGTGCCCATCTTTGCATGAAATGTTCCCTTGGTATCTCTAATTTTCTTGAAGAGATCTCTAGTCTTTCCCATTCTATTGTTTTCCTCTATTTGTTTGCATTGATCGCTGAGGAAGGCTTTCTTATCTCTCCTTGCTATTCTTTGGAACTCTGCATTCAAATGAGTATATCTTTCCCCTTCTCCTTTGTCTTTCGCTTCTCTTCTAGCATTCCATAATACAGTTATATAAATTTATTTACCTAGCATTTCCTGAAATAGTTTTCAGAGTCCTAGTTCTGGAAGTATATTAAGATTATGCAATAAAGGGGTTCCATGGCCAAAAGATTTTGAGAAACATTGAGTTAAACATTGTTAAATAGATTTCTTTATTGTAGGAATTTTTTCAGAGAAGATTCTTGCTAATATGCTTTGTGACTGCTCAAAAGACGGATATAGTGTGTGTATCTCAAAATTTTTTAATCACGCAATCCTGTGTGTGTGTGTGTGTGTGTACATGTGTTTGGGGATTATTATGAGACCAGTTTGTACAAAAAACATTTTGAGAGATTCCAATCTCCTTTAGATTGTTTTCAATATTTCACTATCATAAGTAACATTGTTGTGACTATCTTGTGGTATAAGTCTAGTCATATAATCTTGCAGGTATTTCTGATTTTCCTATGATCATATCTTAGAAGCACAATTGTCGGGTTAAAGCCTACCTGGTTTTTAGAGTTTCTTGATACCTGATAGCCAAATTATGCTCATGAAGGAATGATTTGTTTACATTCCCACCAGCAGTAAAAGAAAGGAGAGAGAAGCTTCCTGGAGAGAAGACAGGTTTCATATGCTGAAGAAGAGTATTATGATCTTGAATTTCATCAGAGGTACTGGTGAATGGGCTGGGTTCATTTTTCTCAACTTTCTTTCTGAAAGGGGATTTCAATATTGAACTGGGCTAGACTCTTCCAGTATTTCCTTGAGACCATTCATTATTAGTACAGGAATGGTTAGTTATGTAGCAGTGACTGGAATTGGCTTAGTTTTTGCCCATTAATAATCACCAAAAATATGTCACTCGCATATTTCCATTTTTTTCTAATTTTTTTAATTTACTTTTTATTTGGAGGATAATTGCTTTACAATGTTGTGCTGGTTTCTGCCGTACAACAACAGGAACCAGCCATAATTATATATATACATTCCCTCCTTCTTGAGCCTCCCTTGTCCCATCCCGCCCTCTAATGTTTTAAAATCATTTGATTCTATTAATATTATATCATAGAATTCTCACATTCATTTATTTATATTTAAGTTTATTACAAAATTGTATTGTGTCAAGTTTATTTTTAACTTTTGTATTTAAGCTTATTGTATTTAAGTTTATTACAAATTGTGTCATAACAGTATCATGATCTTTCAGTAGGAAAAAAGTTACACTCCTGTCCCAACTATTGTAATAATTTCCCAGTCTGAAAGGTTTTTTCCCCCACTAGGAACATTTCTTTTTTAACTTAGGGTCAAGACTGGTATCAGGGCCTCCCTATAGTTAAGACAGTGTGCGTCCACTGCAAGGTTCGGTCCTTGGTTGAGAAACTAAGTTCCTGCATGCCACATCATGTGACCAAAAAATAAAAAAGACTACTGCCAATTCATTTGCTGTTGAGAGCCCAAAGGGACAGAGTAGGGCATGGGGGCATGGTTATCCTCTTTGGCAAGAACATCCAATCCTGGGAGGAAGGCCATCTTGTCCCAACTAGAAATAGGTGAGAAACCAGAACTTATAATAGTCCTGATGATCTCAGTGTCCGGCCCAGAGGGGATAGTGGTGTCTGGTTCCCTTTAGAAGTCAGAGATTTTTAACTCACTTTTGGTTACTGGTGAGACCAAGATATCAGGCAGATTTTTATTATTATTATTATTAAAAATCTGAGCTAGATTTTTAATAAAATTACAAAAAGGCTATTATATAAATGATGGCATGTCTTTGGGCTGTAACTGCATATAGAATGAGACGTCGGACTATTTTTCAAGAAAAAGCAAACTGGTAAATTCTATGAAGGCCAGTGGGAGGCAGAATGGCATGGAGAAGGAACACAAACCCACAAATGCAGAAGCCAGGGCTTTCTTATAGGTTCTTCCACTAAGTTAACTTATTAACCAGCAGTGTGACTTTAGGTGAATTACTTAACCTCTCCAAGCCTCATGTTACTCCATCTTATATTAGATCTTGAATTAACTCAACCTGCATACTTAGATTTTTACAAAAACTCAAAAGGATTGCAGGGAAATGAAATGCTTGTAGTTACTGCTCATGGTCTATCAATGAGCTGGGCAGCAGCATAGAGTATCTACATTTTTCCTGGAGAGAGCATATCAGATTCATCATGGCCTCCTTTCTGACCTTTCCAACCAGCAAGTTCTTTTCAGTCTCAGGGCCTTTGCACTTGCTACTATTAAGTGTTTCCTTTGATGTGCAGCTGTTCCTTATTTCTCCTGTCTCAGATAAAACTTCCCCAAAGTAGCCTTTCCTGGCCACCCATCAATCAGTCCCTATTCCATCATCATACTCTTTTAATTGCTTCCTAACATTTGAAATGATCAAACTTATAAATATATTTAAGTGCCTATTGTCTTTTTCCCTCCACACAATATAAGACCCACAAAAGACAGATGTAATGGCCTCATTCCAACTATACCTAGAGAGTACAGCATCTGCCTGCAAAGCAGGAGATGTGGGTTTGATCCCTGGGTCTGGAAGATCCCCAGGAGAAGGAAATGGTAACCTGCTCCAGAATTATTGCCTGGAAAATCCCATGAATAGAGGAGACAGATGGATTAAGGTGCATGGAGTCACAAAAGAGTTGGACACAACTCAGCTACCAAACTGTACCTAGAACATGGAAATGACCCAAGGTTGGAAAGTTGAAAGGAGGCCATGTGGTTGGAGCTTTTTGGGTGAGGAGAAAAGTGGTGAGAGTTGATGCTAGAGAGGTAGGGAGAGCTAGATCTCATAGGTCTTACTAGCGATGGTAATGAATGACAGCAAAGCTGTTTATAGGAAAACCTTGGGAATCTTCTTAACTACTTATGCTTCTGAAAAGTAAATCATTCACAAACATCTACACTTTATCTATTGTTAATAACTATCGACTTAAGACACACTTCACAATGGCTCACTGCATCCTAGTAAGTCACAACTTTGTAGCTTTATAAGATAATCTCAAAGGCAGTGGCCCTCAACCTGGACACGAGGGAGGGGCTTCAGAGGGTTTGTGAGTCCTTGAACTGAAATGAAAATTCTTGCTTGTAGGTGCAAGCATGCATATGAGTTTCTGGGCAAAAGGTCCTTTTGCTTCAGCATATTCTCAATTGGGAGACCTTTATAACCCCAAATTTAAGAATTGTTGATCCCCACTCTTAATTTTCTCTGAACACCTTGACTCTTGCAGAACCATATTCTAAGTTGGTGAATATGCTTGTTGTCTTTTTAAATCACAACTTAAATTTATAAAAATATGTTCTTCAATAGGCAAGTAGGGAAGTAAATATGGGAAACATTTACTTTTTAAAAAGATAAATTAGCAAATGACCACCCATGATAAATTAAGCGTCCATGTGTTAAGTAACCTGAGTTACTTAACAAGGCAGATTGTCAGCCCAGTGACAGTGGCTGAAATATCCATATACGATGATCTTTAAATATTTGACTGTTGCCTTAAAATAGCTACCCTGATTTTTTTAAAAAAGAACATAATTTAAAAACCTTTAGCTTATTTTTAATTTATAGTCCTTGAAAAAAAATAAGTGGCTGGCCCAATCATTTATATGCCTGGGCAAAAGCAATACATCTATATAAAAGTACAGTGATATATTTCTGTTGCTGGTTTAATGTGCTGCTCCTCGCCCTGTATGTTCTGATTCATTGGAGAGTAGCAATCATGTCGACAGGCGCTGTTCTTCAGTTCCCATCAGCGACAACTAAAGGCCAATTCAAGGTTGTGGTGGGGTCATGAATCTAACACAGTCACTGATAGAACAATTTCCCTTCCACACAGCATTGTCAGTGGGACACATGGGGAATAGCGAGGGAAGCTGTCTGTGTGTGTCTCTATCTTCTCGCTTTGCCTTTGGTTTCTGAGCCAGTGTTTGCAGTGTGTACCAATTCAGTGCCATCAGGGAATAGAGGGCCAGTCCATGGAAAATTGATAAGGGAGAAAATTTCTAAGGCTTCAAGAATCTGAAAAGAAAAAAAAAAAATTCTGTCTCTCTGTGCAAACAAGTCCTCTAACAATGTGTTACAGGACGGTCAAGAGCAGAGAGAACAGGAGAGGGAGACATACAGGCTGGCTAGCTGGAAACAAGAGCGGTCTCAGGGTTTTACAAAGAAAACGTTTACATTTCAGAAACTCTAAGGGTTCATTAAATAAGTGAGTTCTCTGTTCTTTCATTTCCCAAATAGCATCTGAGTGAGGAATCTGTCTCTGCAGCTGCTTTATCTGTGCTCCTCTCTCTTTCTAGGCTGCAGCCCAAGGTTGACCAGAAAGCCAAGCCTTACCCCCCGATCAGTTCTCAGAATGAAGGCAGGTTTAATTTAAGACAAAGTTCAAAGATACCACATCTTGGATGAGGCTCTCAGAGGCAGTGTCATAACTTTTACAGGCTAAGTCTCAAGTTTTCTTGAGATTAAAAACATCTGGAAAGTGGGATGAAGGATGAAGATGAGGAATTAGGCTGGTTGTGGGACAAATTTTCTCAAGTGCATGGTCCCATGTCATAGCATTCAAAGAGTGTGGAGTCTGTCAGGCATGAACAGAATTTTGTAGTGGTTTTAAACACAGGCATGGGATACAGAGAGGGCACAGAGAGGTTAAGAGCTCACTCAAGAACACACTGCTGGGACTTTCCTGGTGGTCCTGTGGCTAAGACTCTGTCCTCTCAATTCCGGGGGGGTCTGGGTTTGATCCCTGGTCAGGGAACTAGATCTCACATGCCATAACTAAGACCCGGTGCAGTCAAATAAATAAATATATAAGCAAAATGAAGCACACTGGTGAGTGTGGAGCTGGGATCTGAACCAAGGCCTGCTGAAGTTCATGGCCGTCCTCTTAGTTGCTGGCCCCCAGTTTGGAAAGTCCATATGAAGACGGTCAAGCATGCACATCCCTGCCATGTGTCCCCAAACAGCAAGTGACCTGACAGCAGTTTTGCACCTGAGGGTAAAAATCCTTTAATCTAATGGAACTAAATGTTTTTAAAACATCAGAAAACAAATTTAAGATGAGCGAGTAAAATGTGTTTGGTAGACATAAACTGGCAAAGATGGAGCTAGTTCTAGCTACCACAACAAAAATAACCAAGCCTTTTTTCACACAACAAAGACAGTTCCCTAAAAGGGATAATTATAAACACTAATTAAACTCAATAAATCCATGTAAGAGATAAAATCACCACAACAGGTCTGAAGTTCACTTTGCATGCTAAGTTGCTCTGGTTGTATCTGACTCTTTGTGACCCCATGGCCTATAGCCTGCCAGGCTCCTCTGTCCATGGGATTCTTCAGGCAAGAATACTGGGGTGGGTTGCCATGCTCTCCTCGGGGGATCTTCCCAATCCAGGGATTGAACCTGCATATCTTATGGCTATGCATTGGCAGGCAGGTTCTTTACCTCTAGCATCACCTGGGAAGCCCCAAAATTCACTTTAGGGACAGACACTTGACTTACCCTTCTTTTTTTCACAGTTATTATTTCTAATTTTTAGTTCTTAATCTTCTGATTTTTTAAAAGATATTTTTCCTGAGTGTAAAATGAACACATTGTTATTATAGAACATTTTGCAAGTCCTGAAAAATAAAATTAACCAGTCATAGTCCAACAACACTATTAATATTTTAATATATTTCTGCTTCACCTCTTTTGTACATATAATTTTGGTCAGTTTTTAAAGAGTCATACTGCACATATAATTTTGAAACCTAATTTTTAAAATTTATCATTTCTATGTAAGCATTTTCCCATCCCTTTATAAATGTTTAATAAATATAATTTTAATGGCCGTCTAATGTCCCAACAAGTAGATATTCCAGAGTTTACTTAATGACTCCTTTATTGCCGGGACATTCAGTTCAGTTCGGTCGCTCAGTCGTGTCCGACTCTTTGCGACCCCATGAATTGCAGACGGCTCAGCGCAGAAGCGAGGCGGCTGCGACGGCTCGGCGCAGAAGCGAGGCGGCTGCGACGGCTCGGCGCAGAAGCGTGGCCAACAGGAGCTAGGCCGGGCCGGGGGGCCGGGAGCCGGGGGCGGCGGCCGAGAGGGGCTGGGCTGGGTCGGGGGCCGGGGGCGGCGGCCGAGAGGGGCTGGGCTGGGCCGGGGGCCGGGGGGGCGGCGGCCGACAGGGCCTAGGCTGGGCGGGGACCCGGGGGCCGGGGACGGCGGCCGACAGGGGCTAAGCCGAGCCGGGGGCCGGGGGCGGTGGCCGAGAGGGGCTAGGCCGGGCCGGGGGCCGGGGGCGGTGGCTGACAGGGCCTAGGCCGGGCCGGGGGCCGGGGGCCGGGGGCGGCAGCCGACAGGGGCTACGCCGGGCAGGGGGCCGAGGGCCGGGGGCGGCGGCCGACAGGGGCTAGGCGGGGCCGGGGGCCGGGGGGGCGGCCGAGAGGGGCTAGGCCGGGCCGGGGGGGCCGGGGGCTGGCAGCCGAGAGGGGCTAGGCCGGGCGGGGGCCCGGGGGGGCCGGGGGGCGGCGGCCGACAGGGGCTAAGCCGGGCCAGGGGCCGGGGGCGGGGGGGCGGGGGCGGGCGGCGGCCGAGACGGGCTAGGCCGGGCCGGGGGCCGGGGGCGGTGGCCGACAGGGCCTAGGCCGGGCCGGGGGCCGGGGGGCCGGGGGCGGCGGCCGACAGGGGCTAAGCCGGGCCGGTGCCGGGGGCGGGGCCGGGGGGGTCGGGGGCTGGGGGGCGGCGGCCGAGAGCGGCTAGGCCGGGCCGGGGGCCGGGGGCGGCGGCCGACAGGGGCTAAGCCGGGCGGGGGCGGGGGCTGGGGGCCGGCGGCGGCCGCGAGAGGAATTACCCAAGGCCCAAGGTAAGAGAAACCCAAGTAAGACGGTAAGTGTTGCGAGAGAGCATCAGAGGGCAGACACACTGAAACTAAAATTACAGAAAACTAGCTAATCTGATCACACGGACCACAGCCTTGTCTGTCTCAATGAAACTAAGCCATGCCGTGTGGGGCCACCCAAGACGGATGGGTCATGGTGGAGAGGTCTGACAGAATGTGGTCCACTGGAGAAGGGCATGGCAAACCACTTCAGTATTCTTGCCTTGAGAACCCCATGAACAGTATGAAAAGGCAGAAAGATAGGACACTGAAAGATGAACTCCCCAGGTCAGTAGGTGCCCAATATGCTAATAGAGATCAGAGGAGAAATAACTCCAGAAAGAATGATGGGATGGAGCCAAAGCAAAAACGATACCCAACTGTGGATGTGACTGGTGATAGACGCCAAGCCCGATGCTGTAAAGAGCAATATTGCATAGGAACCTGGAATGTTAGGTCCATGAATCAAGGCAAATTGGAAGTGGTCAAACAGGAGATGGCAAGAGTGAACATCGACATTCTAGGAATCAGCGACTAGGATGGACTGGAATGGGTGAATTTAACTCAGATGACCATTATATCTACTACTGTGGGCAAGAATCCCTTAGAAGAAATGGAGTAGCCATCATGGTCAACAAAAGAGTCTGAAATGCAGTACTTGGATGCAATCTCAAAAACGATAGAATGATCTCTGTTCGTTTCCAAGGCAAACCATTCAGTATCACGGTAATCCAAGTCTATGCCCCGACCAGTAACGCCGAAGAAGCTGAAGTTGAACGGTTCTATGAAGACCTACAAGACCTTCTAGAACTAACACGCCCAAAAAATATCCTTTTAATTATAGGGTACTGGAATGCAAAAGTAGGAAGTCAAGAAACACCTGCGTAACAGGCAAGTTTGGCCTTGGAGTACAGAATGAAGCAGGACAAAGGCTAATAGAGTTTTGCCACGAGAACGCACTGGTCATAGCAAACACCCTATTCCAGCAACACAAGAGAAGACTCTACACGAGGACATCACCAGATGGTCAACACCGAAATCAGATTGATTATATTCTTTGCAGCCAAAGATGGAGAAGCTCTATACAGTCAGCAAAAACAAGACCGGGAGCAGACTGTGGCTCAGATCATGAACTCCTTATCGCCAAATTCAGACTTAAATTGAAGAAAGTAGGGAAAACCACTAGTCCATTCAGGTATGACCTAGATCAAATCCCTTATGAGTATACAGTGGAAGTGACAAATAGATTTAAGGGACTAGACCTGATAGACAGAGTGCCTGATGAACTATGGACAGAGGTTCGTGACATTGTACAGGAGACATGGATCAAGACAATCCCCATGGAAAAGAAATGCAAAAAAGCAAAATGGCTGTCTAAGGAGGCCTTACAGATAGCTGGGAAGAGAAGAGAAGCAAAAAGCAAAGATATTCCCATCTGAATTCAGAGTTCCAAAGAATAGCAAGGAGAGATAAGAAAGCCTTCCTCAGTGGTCAGTGCAAAGAAATAGAGGAAAACAACAGATTGGGAAAGGCTAGAGATCTCTTCAAGAAAATTAGAGATATCAAAGGAACATTTCATGCCAGACATTAGGTGGTTTCCAATTTTTTGCTATTACAAGTAATGTCATTATAAATATTTGAGGATATTTTCTACATTTCAGATTATTTCCTGAGGCCAGATTTACGGAAATAGGATTTCAGGGTCAAAAGGTATGAAAACAGTTGGCACTCTTGAGAAATACTGTCATATTGCTTTATAAAAAGGTTGATGCTGGTTTTTATCGCCGCTAGCAACTCATTGAGCAAAACTGCAAAGTGACTAAAACCTGTTTATGGAGTTAGATCAGAGTTTCTCAACCTCGGCACAACTGACCTTCAGCTCAGTTCAGTTCAGTCGCTAGGTCGTGTCGGACTCTTTGCAACCCCACGGACTGTAGCATGTCGGGCTTCCCTGTCCATCACCAACTCCCGGAGCTTACTCAAGCTCTTGTCCAATGCAAGCTCTTGTCCAACAAGTCGATGATGCCCTTCTGGGCTGGATAATTCTTTACTGGTGGGGAGGGTGCTGTACTGTGCATTGAAGGATGTTTGGTAAGCTCTCTGATATCTACCCACTAGATGCCAGTAGCGACCCCCAGCTGTGACAATGAAAAGTGTTTGCAGACACTGTAAAATATCCCCTGGGGCAGAAGGGCAAAATCACCCTCTGGCTGAGACCTACTGTGTTAGACAAACTTCAACTTGTATTTGAGCTCCACCTCCTACTTAAATGCTAATGTGAGCAACTTACTTGATCCCTTGTCTCCTCATCTATTTATTGTAAACCTGAGATGATCACATTCAACACAGGGGTTGGTGGTAGAGATTAAATAAGATAATGCATGTATGGTATTTCACATAATGTTTGGTACATGGTAAGAGCTTAGTAGTCATTTACAATGAAGATCATGATGTTAAGGCTTCTAGTGCCCACCAGAAGGACCTGGCCTTTATGTGAATAAAGAAGAGGTGGCTGTCTCTCTTGGTAAACAGTTGATATTCTTTCATGCATTTCATCATCATTTATTCTTTCAATGGATATTTATTCAACCCTTACTACATACCAGACACTGTTTTAGGCACTGAGGACATAGCCATGAATAGAAAACTTTGCTCGTGGAACTTACATTCACGTAAGGAGACAGATTAAATAAGAATGAAAAAGTGATTTATATGATATGTTAGGAAAGGGGATAGAAATTATTTGAGAGGTGGGGGAAGATAAAATTTTATGTAAGGTTTCTCATGGAGTTTTTATTGAGAAAGCAACATTTGACTTAAGACCCAATTTCACCATATGTACCCTGCAGTTAGAGCTTCCCAGGTGGCACTAATGGTAAAGAAAGAAAAGAACCTGCTTGCAATGCAGGAGACATAAGAGATGTGGGTTCTATCCCTGGGTCAGGAAGATCCTCTGGAGGAGGGCATGGCAACCCATCTAGTATTCTTGCCTAGAGAATCCACTGGACAGAGGAGCCTGGTGGGCTACAGCTCAAACGGTCACAAAGAGTCTGACATGACTGAAGCAACTTCGCATGCATGCATGCACATTGCAGTTACAGCAATCCAGAGTGAATAGCAAGTGTAAAGGCACTGAAGCAGCAACATGCCAGAGTGTTCAGAGATGAACATGTAGGCTAGTGTGCCTGGAGGAGGTTGGGGAAGGGATGATGATGGTGGGTGAGTGATTGGCTGGTGGTTTGATGATAGCCTTGTAGAGGTTGGGCCTTTACTCTCAGTGAAATGGGAAGTCATTAAATATAGTTGTTTTGTACTCTTTAAAATAATTTCTTTTTTTTTTTGGCTTTCTAGGTCTTTTATTCATTTGCTCAACAAATACTATTATTTTTTTTTTTTAGCAATTGTTTCAGTGTAGTTTATTATTTTTTTATTTTTTATTTTATTTTTTTATTTATTTATTTTTATTTATTTTAGTTGGGGGCTAATTACTTTACAATATTGAACCCATGGCTGATTCATGTCAATGTATGACAAAAACTACTACAATATTGTAAAATAATTTCTGATAAGAAAGCATGGAAGAAAAAAATAAAAAGAAACCATGGAAGGAGGAATAGGTAATGTAAGCATCTGTATCCAGGGGATGGAGACTATAAGCTAAGATGGACAAGGGGGAAAAGTGGCTTCTTCTTGCTGACAGGGCTTATCCAGCCAAGCTCCAAATCTTGCTAATTTGGGAATTCCATCATATTTCTGCTGAAAGACATAACTTGGCTGAAGGCAAAAGTTCAGGTTTAATCAAGAGAGTTGATTGAAGGAATTGGGGCATCATCCTGTAAGGATGATGGTGAAGAATCTGCCTGCAATGCAGGAGACCCAGCTTTCGAACCCTGGGTTGGGAAGATCTCCTGGAGAAGGGCATGGCTGCCCACACTAGTATTCTTGTCTGGAGAATTCCGTGGACAGAAGAGCCTGGTGAGCTACAGTCCATGGGGTTGCAAAGAGTCAGACATGGCTAACACTTTCACTTTTTTTCCTCTAAAGAGATGGGCTCATTTGATCCTCTTGCTTGTGTGTGTGACATCAACTGTCATGGATGTAAAACTCTCGTAAGAACATGGAACTCAAGTCTCCCTCCTCTCTCTGTATCAGTAACAGGGCTTTTAGAACATTCATGGAAGGTATGTCTATTCCTCTTTCTTCTTAAAACAATTGGAAAATGAAATATTGAAGTGAGAAAATGAGACAATAACTAAAAGAACAAAATGGTGTGAGGAATGTTGAAGGCACTCAACCGTAGCATGTTCTTATGGCTGCAGAGTGACAGGACAAATTATTGGAACAAATTTCCCTGTCTCTTGGGGGATTTAGATTTCTTGACTCTTGGATTCTTGGTAAGACTGTATCAGTGGCACGCATTTTTCAATAGTCTCCTCTTCCAATATTATGACTCAGATTTAAGGTGTTTCTTTTACGTATGTCAACAAGTATAAACACATGCTTGAATGTTTTTTTCTCCCTTAGTCCAAGTTGATGTTAATCAGAATTCATTTCAGATAAAAATCTCAACATGCACTTGAACTTGAAGGTGAGAGTGCATTCCATTCTGTTCTTATTTCATGGAGCAGTTCTCCTGCCAGCTCTAGTTTGGCAACTCGACTCTCTTGCAAAAGCTGGTTCTCAGGCGTGACTACAGAGTGGGGAGTTTCTCTGACCACATCCCCTCTTGAAGGCAAGAGGGGTTCATTGCTTAGTGTTTCATAAAGTTTGCAGCATTTGAGGCAATGCTTTGGATTTCCAACTTTTAAAACATCTCTGTATTTTGTAAAAAGGAAATTGTTTAATCTAGTTCTGCCTTCTGCTATTCATTTCAGAGTTATCACAACAGGATTTGCTAAGGGAACGAAGACAACTGCCAATCTCTTAAAAGGTAGTTTTCCTGTATAAATGTCACACAAGCAGATTGGTTGGGACTGCATTTATTCATTTCCCGACATGCATTATCATACTTCATCTTGGATTGATTTCTTGATGACACCAGCTCATCACTTTGTGAGTGCCATCCAGAAATGGAAACTCAGTCAAACACCTCTGGCTGAGTGGGTAGCCTTCATCTAGTTGGGGTGATGAAGATGTGTGGTTTCCTTGACTAAGTCTTATTCCTTAGTGTTCCCAGGTAGCCCAGTGGTAAAGAATCCACCTGCCAATGCAGGGGACGTGGGTTCAATCCCTGGTCAGGGAATATTCCCTGGAGAAAAATATTAGATATCCTTAGATAGAAAAATATCTCCTGGCAACTCACTCCAGTGTTCTTGCCTGGAGAACCCCATGGAGCCTGGTGTGCTACAGTCCATGGGGTTGCAAAGAGACACGGCTTAGTGACTGAACAAAAACAAGGCAACCAAGTGATTTGGAACATTTGGCCAGCCTGTCTGATGACTTTTAAGTCTTACCTTGTCATCTAATGAACCTGCCTTTTCAAAAATCTGTAACCTTGAATGTGAAGAAAAACTAGCTGTTAGTGTAGCCATAAATGCCTCTTCACCTTTGAACACTTGCCACCCTTGTGGTAGGATGGTATAAATCGCTACTGTTCACTTCAAGCTATTATCACTTCACAAGTCACTCTGTGAAGTGACACAGTAAATCTCCCTGCTGAGTTCTCGACCACCGTGGAGGATATCAGTGGCTTCAGGAAGCATCCACAACAGTAGTGTATCATTCTTGGGTTTCACTGGGCAGGGCCTGGTTTGTGATCCTCTGCAATGACAGACCAGACCTTAGCTCTGAAAATGGGGTCACGGAAATTGACATGAAACCACCCCTGCAATAAGAATGAGCAGACATATGTTTGGCCAGCTCTTGCCTCATTAGATATATCTACTTTCTTGAGAGAAGAAATACTTAGATTTGAACCAACTGAAAGCCCTAGAACAATCTATACTAATTTGTTGCATCCTGAAAGGAATGGAATTCAAATATCTTCTTCTACTGAAACCATGACCCAAACCAATACTGTCACCTAGCCTACCCATTGACCGAACATACCCTCTTGGGAAGGGAGAGAGGGTACAGAAATGCTGAACCAGTGAATAAGGATCAACTGACAAAAATAGGGTCCAGAGGGTAAAGAAAAAAGAATACAAAATTATTTTGCACAGTGAACCCGAACTAAAGCAAAATGATAGCAATCTTCCTTTTTCAATCAAAGACTGAGCATTCTGGTGAATAAAAGGAAATGCTTTGGGGAAATATAATTCACTTTACTAGAAGTACAGTATTCCAACTTTGCAGTAACTTACATAGAATAGGCACATACCTGACAGAGGGCTTCAAAGCACTTTTCATCTGTAGTAAGCCAAGCGTTATATTCAGAGCGCAGTCCAAACAGCTTTCTCCTAAATATCTTATAACATCCTTTACATGCAGTATCTAAAAAGAAATGATATAAATGAACATATTTACAAAACAGAAACAGACTCACAGACTTAAGAGAACAAACTTCCAGTTGCCAGTGGGGGAAGGATACAGAGAAAGGATAGTTAGGGAGTTTGGGATGTTTAGGTACACACTACTGTATTTAAAATGGATAACCAACAAGGCCCTACTGTATAGCACAGGGAACTCTGCTCAATGTCATGTGGCAGCCTGGATGGGAGGGACGTTTAGGGGAGAATGGATGCATCTATGTATTTAGTTGAGTCCCTTTGCTGTTCACCTGAAACTACCACCTTGTTAATTGGCTATACTCTGATATAAAAAGTTACAAAAAAATAAAAAAATAAACAGTCTTCTCATTCTTGTGGTCCACATAAGAGATGAATGGCTCAGCTTAGCTGCAGGGAGGCAGACTGCAAAGCAGGGAGGTGAAAGTGCCCTTCCTCTGGGAAGGTGCTAGGACCTTGTAAACTTTGAGACAGATGTATCCCTTTTCACTCTTCACACTTGAGAATCTGAAACGTCCCAGCTGCCTCCAAAATTGGCAGCAGAAAGGTTCACCAGCTGTAAAATAACGGAAGGGGGGATCTAAAGAGGCAAACGCTTTCGTGCCCTCCAGATTCTTTGGCTCCTTGTAAGAGGTTGCCTCCACCCCGCACTCTCCCTGCCTTAGGGAAGGCTGGTGTGACAGCCAGTGCTGGGATTCAGAGGTGTGTCCATGGCTGCTTCACAGCTTGTTTTCTGAACAGGTCCAATTGAGAGACAGATGAAGATCAAGCGCAGATAGAGGATTTTTAGGCGCGGGGTAAAATTCAAATTTTCTGATTAGAGAAATGAGAGCTAAGGCGAGAGTGCTAATGAAAGATTCCAGGCAAAGATGTCAGGGCCAGCTGCCAGCTCACAGACTGAGCTTGGCAGACAGACAGAGGAGCTCTGACAGGGAGTTTCTCTGTGCATTTTAGAAGACGACAGCATAGATCTAAATGCAGCCAACCTATTGATTTATTCTCTTTGTACTGGACATGGCTTTTTATTAAAGAAAGCAGATATTCAATAGTGTTAACTAGTAATGGGAATTGACTTTTCACTAATTGCACAGACCTTGGCATTAATACACTTTAATGGAACCTGGGCTCTGCGTCCCTCAGATCAATCCCGAAGTTTTTCTCTAACTCTTTCTGGTCAAAGGACATGAACAGCATTGTAACTGAGGGAGACCTTTTTTAATCTTTCCTTTTTTTTAATTCATGGAATGAACAGGCTGAAGAACTTTCTTTGATTCCAGTGGACCAGAGAGAGGAATAATTTTGTGACCTGTAAAATACATGGGAACTCTGTGGTCTGAACTGACTGCAGAATTTGGTGCTGGCTGTTTAGAATTCAGTTATGAACGCTGGGAAAGAATTTGGCTTTCCAGGCACCTGGCTAGGTCCTGCCCTCGCTGGATTCTCTGAGGCAGAAGACTCATCACTTATTTATCATTCATTTGTTAGATTTATTAAAAGTAAATAGGATCCCTGACAGCTGCTGGGCTCACATAACCTGGAACCAGGGCCTTGAGAATACATGCTGCTCTTATAAACATCTCATAGAATCTGACCTCACCCAAAGGCGAAGCAGCATGGAACACTGGATCCTGCCAGGAGGGAGGACATTCCTGAAGTTCCCAGGATGGCAAATGTCCCATCTCCAATTCTCTAGGATTCATTACTAGATTCTTCCTCTGGCCATGGGAGGCAATGGTGACTGTTGAAGGCAAAGATGCTTCAAACACAGACATGAGACTGTTAGGTATCTTATTCATCTCTGAATCTGACTATGCCTGGTGTCCAGAGCAGCAAACCCCATTTAATTCATGACTTACCTCTTTCTAGCTGTGTGGCATTAAGTGGGCTAAGCTCTTTGATCTGTCTATGTCCTGACTGGGGAAATAAAAACAGAATACTAGAAAAAATCCTTTGCAGAGTTGTTGCGAGATTAAATGAGATATCAGGTGTAAAATCTTTGGCTCATTGAGGGCACAGAGTAACTGTCAATGAATGGTAGTTCTAATTATCATCATCTTTGAATCCTTTGCACTTAGACATTGGGTATTTGGTAAATGTTAAGTTCAGTGAATGCGTTCATTCTCTGATTCAACTATTTCTGTGTCTCCTACGAGCCAGGTATTGTTCTGCAGTGACAGACAGGAACATCCTGTGACCTTATGGAGTTTACCATTTGCTAGCGATAGAGGCAATAAATAAGTACATGAGTGAATGACTAAATTACCTGAAATTTAGATACTGCCAGGTGGCGCTAGTGGTAAAGAACCTAACTGTCAATGCAGGAGACATAAGAGATGCAGGTTCGATTCCTGGGTTGGGAAGATCCACTGGAGGAAGGCATGGCAACCCATTCTAGTATTCTTGCCTGGAGAATCCCATGGACAGAAGAGACTGGAGGGCTGAAGTCCATGGGGTTGCAAAGAGTAAGACATGACTGAAGCAGCTTAGCATGCCTGCATGAGAGAAATTAAGCAAGATAAGGGAATAAGGACTTCTCTGGCGGTCCAGTGGTTAAGGCTTTGCCTTCCAATGCCAGGAGTGCCGTTTTTCAATCCCTTATTGGAGAGCTGAGATCCTGCATGCCATGGACAAAAAACCAAAATATAAAACAGAAGCAATATTGTAACAAAGTCAACAAAGACTTAAAAATGGTCTCCGTTAAAAAAAACTTAAAAAAAAAAAAGATAAGGGAATAGAAAATAAATGGTCTCCGTTAAAAAAAGCTTAAAAAAAAAAAAAAGATAAGGGGGCACATGCCTCCCAGCACTGCCATTTTGCAGACCCTCAGGGTATTTATCAAAGCAGTAGCCTTCTTGCCTTCTGCTGTCATCAGACATATCCCATGGACAGTGCGACTTTAACAGGCTTTCACTGGTATAACTCTTCAGGGAAATGATTAAGATCACATCCATGGATAAAATGCTAAAAAAAGAGAAACAAAAACAGCTTTAATACGACAGCAAAACTTTAAAATGTTATAGAAAGACTGGAAGATTAACATGAGGAAATTTCCCAGAAAGATCTAAATCTCAGGAGAATAGAAGGAGACTTCAGAGATGTGAGTCCAGTCCCTGGGTCAGGAAGATCCCCTGGAGGAAGACATGGCAACTCACTCCAGTATTCTGAAGAATCCCATGGGCAGAGGAACCTGTGGGCTACAGTCCATAGAGTCACAGAGAGGCACAACTGAAGTGCTGTGACTAGGACTTCCAAAAGTGGGTTGCATAAAAGTGGTGAGAGTGGACACATGCCATGTTTCTGATCTCAGAGTAGAAGATTACAGCTTTTCATCAAAGTACTGGCAACAGAACTATGTGGTACATTGTGACCGCACATCTTGAAATGTTCTACAAAGCAAATGTGAAAGAAGCATATTATGCATGGGACTGGTAAATGATAGTAAAAAACTACTGACCTAATGGAGCTTACTCCTTGGAAGTAAAGTTATGACCAAAATAGCATATTGAAAACGCAAAATTACTTTGCCAAAAAAGGTCCATCTAGTCAAGGCTAATTCCAGTGGTCATGTGTGGATGTGAAAAGAAAGCTGAGCACCGAAGAATTGATGCTTTTGAACTGTGGTGTTAGAGAAGACTCTTGAGAGTCCCTTGGACTGCAAGGAGATCTCCATCCTAAAGGAGATCAGTGGTGAGACTCCGTGGCCACCTCATTCAAAGAGTTGAAAAAAGACCCTGATGCTGGGAAACTGGGGGGCAGGAGGAGAGGGGGACAACAGAGGATGAGATGGTTGGATGGCAGCACCGACTCGATGGACATGGATTTGGGTAAACTCCGAGAGTTGGTGATGGACAGGGAGGCCTGGTGTGCTGCGATTCATGGGCTCGCAAAAGGTCAGACACGACTGAGTTAAAAACTGAACTGAATGGAGCTTATGGACAAAAAGAAGAAAATAAATAATTATATAATGTATTTCAGAACAATGATGTGAGGTAAAGAGGCAAATAAAGAATAATAATAATACTTAGGCTTGGGAAAAAAAAAAAAAAAAAAAAGATAAGGGAATAGAAAATGACTTCGTATATGGGAATAAGAGTGTGTGTAAGAGAGAGAGAAAGAGAGACTGACTGAGCAGTGAAGTGATACTGGGGAGACAAGTGACTAAATAAATGGACAGAGATTTCTTCAGGTTTCTTCTAATGCACCTTGCTCAGCTTCTTTTAACTCCTCTGACCACGTGTTAGCTCAGTAACTTCTTTCTTGAGAAGTCTAAATTTTTGTGCTAGAGTTTCTTACTGTATAGTGAGGTAACTAAATAAACTAAATAATAAATAATAACTCCATTACCTCCATATGCCTTGCGTCCTCTTTCCCTCAAGTACTCCCCACCCAAAACCAGGACTTCACCTCAAAAATGAACAGTATGATTTGAAAATTTTCCTACAACATTTTCACTTGAGGGAGTCAGGAAAATGCCTCTCTTTTCATCTCTGGCTTTTGTACCTCCAGCTTGCCTTCTGGAAGAGGATAGCTGCAGATTCAAGATGTCTGGAAGCTGAAGGGAGCCTTTGCTTTCTATTTGGCTCTCTGAAGTGTTACACAACTAGACTGCCATATTGAATTATTTTCAGCAGTAGAAATTCTTCGGTGTCCCATCTCAGGCCAGGCTTTAATTTGAAAGTAATAACATTTGGGCAAAGCTCAGATGCACTAAGTTGCTGCCGAGGGCTTGGTGGGTTTTGAGGTAATTGGTTTTACTCAGTTGCTGATGCTTCACTTGGACAAATGAGAAATCAAAGTACAGCTCAGTTTGCAGAAAAGCCCACGTCAGCAGTTTAGTCTACTACTATTTCAGAGCTTGTTATGTTAGTGGCAATAAAAGGCAACTAATGTACTGTTAATTAATATTGCATCCTACAACTAATTTATCACATTATTAATCAGAGTGATAAAGCCAAGGAAAATGTGGTTCACCTTTAGTGTCTTTTCATCTCTTTTAAACACTTATATTTATGCACAAATACATGTTTTGGTCAACACTGCCAAGTATTTGGTTGTTCCTGGATGCGTGTATTCTATTTTCAAACAGTAACTTGCCCCTAAGGAATATTTTATTTAGCAAGACAGGACTTAAAGTGAAAGGGTAACCATTTCTGATCATAACCTTGGCTTTGTGCTTCTAGTAATTATCCTTTAATTGCATTACCCTATTTGAAATAGAGTTGTAATTGGAAAAAAACAATTTGACATTCCCTGATGCTTACTCTGACATGCACTATTTGCTTTTTATTCAAATGTAAATTTTCTCCATAATACTATCAAAGAAAGAAAAAAAATTAAGCAAAATTGAAATGTCAGTAGCAATTTCTGACATGCAGGCAGTGTCATTTTCTGGCGCTTGTCTGGAAGGCAAGACTTTGGTTTAGATGCAAAAAAAATTAGCAAGCTCTGAGGAAAGGGAGAGACGGATGGCAGCAACACCATCCCTCTGGGATTTGTGTCCACTTTGCACAAAGGCTTCATAATATCCAACAAGCTATAAGCTATAATTTTGGGATAAATAATTCTTTTTTTTTTTTTTTTTGCTTTATAATGAAAAAATTTCTTTTCTTAAAAATGGAAAGATAATAAACTAAACTTTAGGGTTATTTTATCTTGGGCATCTAGGAGGTGTAATTTTAATTTGGGGTATGTAATATCTGTTGGGCAGCCTCTAAAAAATGGCTCCAATTATTTTAGTTTCCTGATAGTCACAACCTTTCGTAATTGCTCCCCTTTAAGTGTGGGCCAGATCTCTTGACTTATTTCTAATGAGTAGAATATGGCAAAAGCCATGGGATGTCAATTCCAAGGTTAGGTTATACAATGTACTGTGACTTCTGCCTTGGGCTTCTCTGTCTTGTTCTCTCCTGGGCTCACTATGAGGGAAGCCAGCTGCCATGTTGTGATCTGCCCTCTGGAGAGGTCATGTGGTAACTAAAGAGGGTCTCTGACCAACAGCCAGCTAGGAACTGAGGTCCTCACCCAACAGCCCATGAAGAATCAAATCCTGTCAAAGGTTTGGAAGTGAATCATCCCTCAGCTGAACTTTCAGATGAGCCTGTGGCCCCAGCTGACATTTGATTGTACTCTCAGGAGAGACCTTAAGCCAGCTAGGTGGCAATTGGATTCCTGACCCGCAGAAGCTGTGAAGTAATAAATGTTTGTTTTTTAAAGCCACTAAGTTTCAGGGTAATTTGTTATGTAGCTATAGATAACCAACGCATGGAAGGAGAGAATGGTTATTAAGCAAATAATTATAGATATGTTTGGCACACTTGATTTTTTTTTAATCTTTATCATGGGTATCATTTACTCACAAAATATCTGTTAGCTGGAAATAAAATAATGGATACAAGAATAGTCAGATAAGTTCTAAGTACTGTACATATGTGAAATGATTAGTATTAAAAGCTTCTTGTAGCTTGGACAAAAACTCTCAGTCCGCGATCTCAGTGAAGGATTCATGGTGTCCTGGATTGGACACTTTGTGTCAGGAGACCTGGATTCCAATCCAGACTTTCTCACTCACTGGCTGTAGACTTTGAGAAAGCCACTTAAGCTCCATCAGCTTTTTATAAGCCCATAGGACTCTGAGAGGAAGGGAAATAGGACAATAAGTGATCAATGAGAGCGGCATAAGACTGTGGATATAGTATTAGGACTCTGGTCAAAAGTGACAGAAATCCAACTTGAAATAGATTTTGGCAATAAGAAGCTTAGGATCTGAGCCACAGTCCGCTCCTGGTCTTGTTTTGCTGACTGTATAGAGCTTCTCCTTCTTTGGCTGCAAAGAATATAATCAATCTGATTTCAGGATTGACCATCTGGTGATGTCCATGTGTAGAGTCTTCTCTTGTGTTGTTGGAAGAGGGTGTTTGCTATGACCAGTGCATTCTCTTGGCAAAACTCTGTTAACCTTTGACCTGCTTCGTTTTGTACTCCAAGGCCAAATTTGCCTGTTACTCCAGGTATCTCTTGACTTCCTACTTTTGCATTTCAGTCAACTATAATGAAAAGGACATCTTTTTTGGGTGTTAGTTCTAGAAGGTCTTGTAAGTCTTCATAGAACCATTCAACTTCAGCTTCTTCAGCTTTACTGGTCGGGGCATAGACTTGGATTGCTGTGATATTGAATGGTTTGCCTTGGAAACGAACGGAGATCATTCTGTCGTTTTTGAGATTGCATCTAAGTACTGCATTTCGAACTCTTTTGTTGACTATGATGGCTACTCCATTTCTTCTAAGGGATTCTTGCCCACAGTAGTAGATATAATGGTCATCTGAGTTAAATTCACCCATTCCAGTCCATTTTAGCTCACTGATTCCTAAAATGTCAATGTTCACTCTTGCAATCTCCTGTTTGACCACTTCCAATTTGCCTTAATTCATGGACCTAACATTTCAGGTTCTTATGTAATAGTGCTCTTTACAGCATTGGACTTTACTTCCATCCTCAGTCACATCTACAACTGGGTGTTGTTTGTGCTTTGGCTCCATCTCTTCATTGTTTCTCGGGTTATTTCTCCACTGATCTCCTTTAGCATATTAGGCACCTACTTACCTGGGGAATTCATCTTTCAGTGTCCTATCTTTTTGCCTTTTCATGCTGTTCATGGGGTTCTCAAGGCAAGAATACTGAAGTGGTTTGCCATTCCCTTCTCTAGTGGACCACGTTTTGTCCTCCACCATGACCTGTCCATCTTGGGTGGCCCTACACGGCATGGCTCATAGTTTGATTGAGTTAGACAAGGCAGTGGTCCATGTGATCAGTTTGGTTAGTTTTCTGTGATTGTGGTTTTCATTCTGTCTGCCTACTGATGGATAAGGACAAGAGGCTGATGGAAGCTTTCTGATGGAGAGACTGACAGGGGGAAACTGGGCCTTGTTCTGATGGGCGGGGACATGCTCAGTAAATCTTTAATCCAATTTTCTGTTGATGGGTAGAGCTGTGTTCCCTTCCTCTTGTTTGACCTGAGGCCAAACTATGGCGGAGGTAATGAAGATAATGGCCACCTCCTTCAAAAGGTCCTGTGCAAGCAGTGCTGCACTCAGGACCCACAACCCTGCAGCAGGCCACTGTCGATCCATGCCTCCACCAGAGACTCCTGGACACTCATGGGCAAGAAGCTGAAGATATTAAGAAGAGGTGACAAGAATACACAGAAGAACTGTACAAAAAAGATCTTCATGACCCAGATAACCATGATGGTGTGATCACTCACCTAGTCAGACATCCTAGGATGTGAAGTCAAGTGAGCCTTAGGATGCATCACTTCGAACAAAGCTAGTGGAGGTGATGGAATTCCAGTTGAGCTATTTCAAATCCTAAAAGATGATGCTGTGAAAGTGCGACACTCAATATGCCAGCAAATTTGAAAAATTCAGCAGTGGCCACAGGACTGGAAAAGGTCAGTTTTCATTCCAATCCCAAAGAAAGGTAATGCCAAAGAATGTTCAAACTACCACACAATTGCACTCATCTCACACACTAGCAAAGTAATACTCAAAATTCTCCAAGCCAGGCTCCAACAGTATGTGAACCATGAAATTCAAGATGTTCAGGCTGGATTTAGACAAAGCAGAGGAACCAGAGATCAAATTGCCAACATCTGTTGGACCATCAAAAAAGCAAGAGAGTTCCAGAAAAACATCTATTTCTGCTTTATTGACTATGCCAAAGCCTTTGACTGTGTGGATCACAATAAACTGTGGAAAATTCTTCAAGAGATGGGAATAACAGACCATCTGACCTGCCTCCTGAGAAATCTGTATGTATGTCAAGAAGCAACAGTTAGAACTGGACATAGAACAACAGACTGGTTCCAAATCAGGAAAGGAGTATGTCAAGGCAATATATTGTCACCCTGCTTATTTAACTTATATGCAGAGTACATCATGAGAAATGCTGGGCTGGATGAAGCACAAGCTGGAATCAAGACTGCTGGGAGAAATATCAATAACCTCAGATATGCAGATGACACCACCCTTATTGCAGAAAGTAAAGAAGAACTAAAGACCTCTTGATGAAAGTAAAAGAGGAGAGTGAAAAAGTTGGCTTAAAACTCAACATTCAGAAAACTAAGATTGTGACATCAGATCCCATCACTTCATGGCAAATAGATGGGGAAAACAGTGGAAACAGTGAGAGACTTTATTTTCTGCAGCTCCAAAATCACTGCAGATGGTGACTGCAGCCATGAAATTAAAAGACACTTGCTCCTTGGAAGAAAAACTATGACCAACCTAGATAGCATATTAAAAAGCAGAGACATTACTTTGCCAACAAAGGTCCATCTAGTCAAAGCTATGGTTTTTCCAGTAGTCATGTAAGGATGTGAGAGTTGGACTATAAAGAGAGCTGAGTGCCAAAGAATTGATGCTTTTGAACTGTGGTGTTGGAGAAGACTTCTGAGAGTCCCCTGGACTACAAGGAGATCCAACCAGTCCATCCTAATGGAGATCAGTCCTGAATATTCATTGGAAGGACTGATGCTAAAGCTGGAACTCCAATACTTTGGCCACCTGATGCGAAGAACTGACTCATTTGAAAAGACCCTGATGCTGGGAAAGATTGAAGGCAGGAGGAGAAGGGGATGACAGAGGATGAGATGGTTGATTGGCATCACCAACTCTATGGACATGTTTGAGTAAGCTCCAGGAGTTGGTGACGGACGGGGAATCCTGGCCTGCTGCAGCCCATGGAGTCACAAAGCGTCAGACACGACTGAGCGACTGAACTGAACTGAATGGAGGATAAACTTTAGGCTTAAAAAGATTGATCTTTAGTATTGGTTTGGCTTTTACTAGGTTTTCAACAGAATGTGATTGTAATTTTGCTTCACCAAAGAGTCTACTTTTAAGGGCATTTGTGTATCAGGGTGAGTGTGTGAGTGAGTGAAGTTGCTCAGTCGTGTCCGACTTTTTGCGACCCCATGGACGGTGGCTACCAGGCTCCTCTGTCCATGGGATTTTCCAGGCAAGAGTACCAGAGTGGATTGCCATTTCATATCAGGGTAAATGGGAAAAAAAAAAAATCGGCTGACCCTTCTGAGTCCTGCCTAACAGATTGCAAGTCTTCATCTTCTCTTCTAAGTGTCTAGAAGAGGTTTATTTTTGGTTTTTTTTTTTCGATTTCAGGTGGTATCTCACATATCTCTGTAGTCTGAATTTTGCAGCTATGACCTTAATGATGCTACAGGAGGTCAAGCCTTTTAGTGACCCTGAGAGTAGGCATCTCCTTAAATTGTTTCATTTGGCACCTGACTTGCCTTACTCATAGTGGCCCTGTGTCATTTCCATTGGTCCCATCAACTGAATCAATAGCACCACAGTCTTCCTTGCAGGCAGAACAGAGAGCTGCATCATCTGAGAGTTATGAGAATCCTATGAAGTCCGCTTGGACTACACTATCTTCCTCATTGGCCTGTATCAATATTCCAAAGTCTAAGCATTGGATCACTTTCTAAGGCAGGAAGTTATTTGGAAAAGTGTACAGGATTTGGAAGAAAAAAAAAATACGAGTTGAAATTCAGGTTCTGGCAGAAAATAACTGAAGAAACTAGGGAAAGTCAATTGATGTGGCCTAACTTTTCTGTAAAATGAGAAAGACAAGTGTGCACTGTCTTTCTGCATATGTTATGTGGGTCAAGTGAAATACTGATGGAAAAATTATTTTGAAATCTGAAAAGCAGTATGTTAGTGCTGACTGGTTTTTAAGGGTTAATAATACACAGTTCTGTCTTCAACAGTAATGATGTTATCTGTTCAACCCTTAGGACATGGAGAAGGGAAACAGAGTAAGCTTACATTGATGAGCATGGGTTTATGTCTCAGGACTCTTTGATCAAAAGGGAAAGAAATCTAACTCAAAACAGTTTAGGAAAAGGACAAAGGAACTTTCTGAAAGGGCATCACACTTAATCTAGAGTAGAATAAGGATGGAGTTGATCCTCCGGGAAAGTTGGAAAAGGGATTTAAATTCCACCAGGACCTCATCTTCTGCCAGGGAGCACTCTTCTCTGCCCTGTAGACTGTCTCCTTCAGTATCCTGGGATCCTGCTGATGGATGCTCCCCGTATTCAAATCCTTTGGCTCCCACCAGAAGAGTCTGATCCTCTCCTTAGTTTTGGTTTCCACACATTCCAGGGAAGGTTGTTGATTGTCTTGGCTGATGTTAGATGCCCACCCCTGGGCCAACTGAGGCCAGAGAGGCAGAATCCCCAGGGGACACATCCCAACTACCTTGCCCAGAGGTGTGGAAACACCCGGAAGAGGCCCTCCAAATGTTCTCTGTGATGAGACCCTGCCCAGGTGGCTGGGCTGCCGCACACACTAGTGTAGGGTGTGTGGTGTGGACAGTAGCCCCAGGGCCTGGGGAGAAAACTAAATGCCAGGCAACTGCATGGGAGCACTTCAGTTCTGAAGGAAATGCGGTCCTGATGAGAGGGGATGGGAGAGGCTTCCACTGGGAGAAAGGCTGTGTCCATGCCAGAGAAGCCCTCCAGTCAGAGCCTCCAAGGGCAAGGCCCTGCCCTGGGAAGGTGACCGTTCCATTCTCTTGTAGGCAGAAACCCCTCCTCCTTTCATTTTGATGGAATGGAAGAGGAAACTCAACTCATATGAACGGGAAAAATGCAAAAGCCACAAACTAGGAGTTCTCTTTAGACTTTGAAGAATTAATTGTCCTTCCCAGTGTTGTCAGGGGCATATTTCAAACTGGACTGTAAATGTAGGACTCCAGTGGCCATCCTTCGACCTATTGCCCGATGTTTAGCTGGCACTGAATCCACTCCATCCCTCCTGCTGAATGATGCTGGGTTAACCTTTCTCAAACGCACATGCTCTAAACCCCTCTCCACTGCCTGCCACTCCTCATCTGGACACCCAAGACCCCCCATCCTGTGGCCCCAGCCCCTTTCCAGGTTCACCTCCTATTTCCCCTCTAGACTAGAAACACAGACCTTTGTTGCTCCCAAATATGTCCAACCAAGTCTCACCTCCAAGCCTGCACATGGGCTATTTCTGCTGCCTGGAATGCACTGCCTTTTCAGACCTTCCCAATTTGTCCTTTATGAAGCCTTTCCCCACAACTCCAAGTAGATATGACTGGTCTTCTCCAGAACTCATGGTTTATACTTCCCTATAGAACTCACCACACTCCATCTCAAGTAATATTTGCACTTGTTATGCTGCATTTTTTTCAAGTGAAAAGATCCTTGAAAGGAGATGAAAAAAAAAAAAGATAAATACATAAATTGCTTACTATGTGCAGGTACTGCTATGTATTTTACGTTATTTAATCCTCAAAACAACCCTTTTAACAGAGAGGTTTAGCAACTTGCCCAAGGTCACACAGCCAAACCAGGATTCAAATCCATGTAGTGTGCCTCCCTGAGTACACGCTCCTGATAACTATGATGCCACTTCTTGTGGAGGCAGAGACACATTTACTCTGAAGCCAACAAATTCCTTTCCAAGGGAATGTACTCAATTTATAATTTTGTGAGATTTTTCCTTAAAGAGGCCCTCAAGATTGTATTAACTTCAAGTTCTATAAAACTGGATGGAAATACAATGTCTTGTTCATTTGAAATTCTCTTAAATCTTGTTTAGTAATGATTATTGTCACATCATCATAGTGGTGACGGTTCCAAGCCTTACTTGGAGCATTTACAAGGCATTTTCAGCCATCTCACTGGATCCTTACAAAAGCCTAAAAATTAGGTGCGGCCACTGAAACTTTATTAACAGATGACAAAACTGATCTCAGAGACACTAAATAATTTTGTCTAAAGCCACCCAGCTATAAATGATGGAGCCAGAGCTGAAGTTCAAGGCTTCTGATCCCATCTGTCAAGCTTCCTTCATTTAGGTCTTTGCTGCCTGTGGGTTCTGAGAGCCTTTCAATCACTTAGTGGATGGTGGTCCTCCCACCCCCCCGCCCCACACACACCCATTTGAAGAGCACTCCATCACATCCAACAATTATCTAAATTGAAGTTGTCCATCCTGCCTTTTAAATTCTTCTCCAGATAATGAATCTTTTCAACCAATAGGGTGCTTGATGTTAATCACACAGAGAAATGCAAACTTAATCTATTAACCTTCAAATAGATAGAGCCTAAAAGGTACAGGAATTGCATTTACCTTCCAAGCCCTAATCTTGATAATTTCTTTAGGGAAACTTCTTCAACTGCCTGTCTTCAAGAGACTTTTAAAGCTCTCAAGCAATCGCTAAGTGATCCTAGAAATACATTTGCCTGTAGCTAGAGATCTTTGATAAGTAGCCTATAATTTATCACTGTATTACAGTTAGGCCAGCCTGGGTGTGACCTCTCTCCCCCAGCTCCACATTTTACCAGCTGGGTAGCCTATGCACATTGCTTAATTTCATTCACTGATTCAACAACTACTTGCTGAGCACTTAATAAATGACAGTGAGTGCTGTAGGTACTGAGGCAATGGAATGAACAAAACTATCTCAGGGAGCTGGAGTTTCCATTTGCAAAATGGAAATAACTGAAGCACCTAGCTCACAAGGCTGGTTAGGGATGATAAGTCAGCCTGGGGCTGGCTTAGACTTACACTATTAAAAAAACAATAAAACAGTCTTCAACTTTGATTCTAGATTTTTAAAACATTCAGGGTTGTTTGTTTATATTTTGAGCCACTCCAAACCCTGCTTTTCAGAAAATTTTCGAGGGATTTCCCTTAATGGGGAATGTAAGAGCAAGAGTTTCTAGAGCTTTGAGACAGGAATTCCCTGGTAGTCCAGTGGTTAGAACTTCATGCTTTCACTGCCCAGGGTCTGAGTTTGATCCCTGGTCAGGGAACTAATATTGGTGAAGAAAATAGTCAATTAAATCTCCATCTATACAAGGCAAATATTCATATATTATTTGTCCTAAGATTTTTAATCATGTCTTGCTTCTTTTTCCTTTCTCCCTGAATTAGGATTGGACTTGAATCACTATTAACTAAGTATTTTTAGGCAATGAGTCAGATGATTCAGGAGACGTATTTGGTATATACTAATATGCCTTTGCAGCTTCACTGGTGGCTCAGACAGTGAGGAATCTGCCTGCAATGAGGGAGACCTGGGTTCGATCCCTGGGTCGGGAAGATCCCCTGGAGAGGGGAATGGCAATTCACTCCAGTATTCTTGCCTGGAGAACCCCATGGACAGAGGAGCCTGGTGGGCTACAGTCCATGCTGTCGCAGAGTCGGACACGACTGAGCAACTAACACACACACACAGGGAACTAAGATCCTACGTCATAGAATGTAGCCGAAAAGAAGAGCTTTGGGCCATATGGGTGGAAACTATGAGGCAACAGGAGGGTTAAGCACACTTGGTAAACCCAGCCACAGTCAGAACTTGCTCAGGTGGCCTTTGCATAGATATTCCTGTGCTGTGCTTAGTCATTCAGTTGTGTCTGACTCTTTGGAACCTCATGGTCTGTAGCCTGTCAGGCTCCTCCTTCCATGGGGTTTCTCCAGGCAAGAATATTCGAGTGAGTTGCCATGTCCTCCTCCAGGGAATCTACCCAACCTGGGGATCGAACCCAGGTCGATCCCACATTGCAGGTGGATTCTTTACCGTCTGAGCTGCCAGGAAAGCCTATGCATGGCCTTTGCATAGATATTCTTAGGGGCTCTTCACTTCCAGTTGCATTTGGAAGGGTTTCTGCTGATGTTATTTTTATGTCTGGAGTTTCTGTCTGCCTCAAACACAGTTTAAAAGTTTCAAATGAAGCATTTACCTAAATCTCTGATGTTGTGGCTCACATTCATTTCCTTTTCTCTTGCCATCATTTCCTTTTCTCTGGCAAGGGTTGAGTTGGATGGCCCAACCAAGAGATCCTCACTCCAACCTACATCTGGTACCTGTGCTCTTCCTTGGGGCTCTCTGTGATGTACTAGAACCCAAAGACTATGTGCTGGCTCATCCCTCCTTGGTGCATAGACACAGGCTCAGAGTCACTGTGTCCCTGACAGCCAAAAGGGCTGTCCTTTTCTCCCACTCACAAAGAATCACACTTTCCTTCCTTTGTCTTTTTATCACTGGGAACTCATTTCTCAGTATGGTCTGGGGTCCATTTTCTTGCTCCAAATTTTTGACATGGAGTGAAACACAAAGCAAAATCAAATCTTATGAGATTGTCAATATCAACTATTATTTCACCTAAAGGAAGGAAGGAAGGAGTGAGAGAAAGAGGGAAGGAAGGAAAGAGGGAAGAAAGGAGAGGAGGAAAGAAAGAAAGAAGAAAGAAAGCTTAAAAAAGTCAGGGCTAGAATTAGATAACTACTTATCTATTCTGCCACCTAATAATAATTATATAGTTGATGGACTGCTTCCTCTTCACCAAGCACTGGGCTAAGCAAAATTTTACATACATTATCTCATTCAATCATCATAGTAGCTGCAAGAAGTCTCACCCAACCCCCACCCCATTCAATTATTTCCATTCTAAGGATGCAAAAACCGAGGGTCAGAGTTCTCAAGATACTTGCCCAAAGTCCTTCTCCTTCAACCACAAAAGCCATGAGCTAGATATTGTATCTTCTATGTGACATGGATGGGTTAAAAATCATTAGCCTCAATGACTTCCACCATCTTTTTGTCATCATTGTAAGAGTAATAGTATCCAATATAGGAAATCTGAGAATTGTACAACATATGATAAAAAAAAATTTTTGGAGTCTCTTTAATTCTGTTTTTTTGCTCTATTCTGCTTTTGAACAAATTTTTAATTGTCCTTTTTATCTTGGTTTGTACCCTGCCTTAAAAAAGCAATTAATACAGTGTCATGAGTATTGCCCCAAATCATTAAAAATTCTCCAAAAAAACTTACTTGGTTGCATTATATTGACATAAATATTCTATCACTAGTTGTTCAACTATTTCCTCCTTATTAGAAAATCAGTTCACAAATTTTATTGTCATGTGACAAAGATCTTTGTACAACATCTCTATGTTTAGGCCCTGGTAGCAGCCATGTTTGTCATTTAGAGGTGATTTCCCTTTGATAAGTGTCATTATTTGCATTTTCTAGTTGTTTAGTCATGATGCCCTCCATAGGTCAATGTAACAGATACATGGTGCCTGCTGGGAGCTGACACAGCTCGGCCTGGGGCGTAACTGTGCTTCAATCGTGCCCTATGGACCATAGCTGGCCAGGCTCCTCGGTCCATGGGGATTCTTCAGGCAAGAATACTGAAGTTGGTGGCCAAGCCCTCCTCTAGGGGATCTTCCCAACCCAGGGCTCAAAACTGCGTCTCTTACGTCTCTTGCATTGGCGGGCGGATTCTTTACCACTAGTGCCTCCTGGAAAGCCCCTTGGGGTGTGAGGGCCCACACCAGAGGCCAATAGCTGGCAACGTGGCTGGACCTGCAGATACTGCCTGCTTGGTGCTGCTCCAGGCTCAGCCTGGTGCGGATTTCTGGAGGAAGCCGGGAGAAGCAGAGTGGAAAGAGTGGGGAGACTGCACAGTGGGTGCTTCCCACCCCTCTGAGAGCTCACTGCTGCCCCCATGGAGCCAGCTCACCTTGGCACCCATGGCTATACCCCTCCCCCGGCGGGGGTCCTGGTTCTGGACAAGCACTTCCTGCAGCCCCCAGGCCTTTGCCTTACTTCTTCTGCAGCAGACTTCTTACCCACCAAAGAGAAAACAGAGGACAGTGAGCAATAGACTTCCTTTTATTTCTTTTCCCCTTCCTTCATTCTCCAAACCTATCCTTACATGGTCGAACTCCCTTTCCTCACTCAGGAAAGAAAGGAGGGGCTGACTTTCACTGAGAGCAGGAAGAAGAAAAGAAAGGGGAGAAAGAGAAGTGCTTTTTTTGAAGTCTAACTTTTTTTATATTTTAAAATATTTCACTCGAAAAGATTTATTGATTGTGTAGGATGTGCCAAGCACTGTACTTAATGCAATGGAGAATGGAAATGACCAAGTCTCATCTTAAAAAAAAAGTCATAAAACTTTGCTCAGATTGGCTACTTATTCAAAAATTTAGATTATTGCCTATATTAATTTTCCTAGATACTAGAAATGTCAAGCCACTTACTAATAAAGTTCTAAAAGTCTTAGAAAAAGTCTCTAGCCATTTTTTTTGCCCCTTTGTGCCAGAGTTTTCTGTTTCTGATGGCTAAATTTAACAAATAAAAACATAGAACACCCCATTAAATTTGAATTTCAGATAACCAATATCTTTTAGTACATTTTATGCAGTAGCTCTAAGTATGTCCCAAATATTGCATGAGGCATACTTATACTAAAAAGTGATTTGTTGCTTATCTAAAATTCAAATTACTGGGGCTTCCTGTATTCTATCAGGCACCTCTATTTTTATTGAATAAGAAATTGCCATTTACTGCATATCTGTATTAACTTGGCACATTTCATCCTCACATCTCTGTCATGTGCTTACCACTGTTCACATTTCACAAGCAAGGAAATTGAGGCCTCTAGAAACAAGAAACTTGTCTGAAGTCACACCACCAGGAAGTGTTAATAGTAAAGTCAACATTCAAACAGGTTTGTCTGACACCACAGCTCATGTTCTTTTTTCTGGATTGCTGTTGTTCAGTCTCGAAGCCATGTCAGACTCTTTGCAACCCCAGGGACTGCAGCACGCCAGGCTTCCCTGTCCTCTATCATTTCCTGGAGTTTGCTCAACTTCATGTCCATTGAGTCCGTGAAGCTACTTAACCATCTCATCCTTTGCCTCCCCCTTCTCCTTTTGGATTTCTTTCTCTGGATTATCTGTAATTTAAATATGGACTGGGCCTGAAATGTTCCATTACAATCTGTATTTCAATATAACATTCAATTTCCAGTTGAAAGAACAATTTATATACAAATTAGGTGGAAAATTTTCTCTTCTCCACATAACATTTAGAAGAAACATTTTTGCCGTAAACCACTTAAGCAAATGGCACCTCAAGGCTACCTTAAGAAATTGTTTTTTAATGTAGACCATATCCAAAGCAAGTGAACGCTTCACTGTAAGTTTGTAGTAAAACATCGCCCTGCCAGGTAAATAGTTTTCTATCCATTTTTATGAAGGTGGCTGAGTGCTAGGCATAGAAACAGGTAAAGTCTTTAATTTCAGGACACATCTTAAATACCCTATAAAAACAGCTAACTATAGTAATACTTAAACTATAGAATCAAAAGTTCCAATACATCCTGAATAGACAGAACTTCACAAGCATAAAATGAATGGAAAAAGAATACAGTGAATATAGGTTGGTATTTGCACTTTGGTGTCAAATAGACTGCATTAGATTCCCTCTCTTCCATTTATAAGCTCTGTGACTTTAGACAACTTATTAACTTTTTTAAGCCCCAGTTTCTTCATCTGTTAAATCACAATTATAAGAGAAGCAACTTGAGTGAAATGAATCAGACAGAGAAAAACAAATACTGCATGGTATCACTAAAATGTGGAATTAAAAAAAAGTCAACCAGAAGTGGGAAAGCGATTGTCAGGGGCTAGGGCAGAGGATGACAGGGGGAAATAAGGAGAGGTGGGTAAAAGGGTACAAACCTTCAGCTATAAGATGAATACGTTCTGAGGATCTAATGTAAAACATGGTGACCATTGTTAATAACACTATATTGTATAGTTGAAAAAAAAAAACCCAGCAGCTTAAGTAGGCCAGGTGGAAAGATGAAATAATACTTAACAGAGGTGGTTACTGCTAAGAATTAGACTCTTATATATGAACTGATATTTTATGATTACTGCCCCAGTTATTAATTGTATAGAATCAGCTGTTTTAAGTTTTGAAGCAGAGAAAGCCAACAATGTAAAAAAATAAAACCAGTTTTTTTTAAGTGTCTTTATTTTTAAATACTGAAGCTTTGGCTAACAGCAAAGAATTAATAAACCATATATTTCTCTAAATTATCCAAATTTTAGAGCTGTACACTTTTTCAAGGATATTCAGACAAAAATGTTTTGGAATAGAAGCCTCAGAAATATGTGAACCTCTGAAATTCATTGCAAAGACAATCTATACTTTGTTTTTACCTAATTTCATAACCAAAAAATATGTTAAAAAATACATCAATACAGTAGAATATAAAAGAGGAAGGCATCTAAATATTGCTATCATAAGTGATTAAGACTATCCAATTATCTAAGATACTATCAAATATCAGAAAGTCACTATACATTTAATTTTTTGGCACTATTATCATTGGAAGTGACATACAGATGACGCTAAACTATACCAAGTTCCCTTTTGTCTTGTGGAAACACTGCCTCACATTCTGCCTTCCTTTAACCACAGAGAATTAAATGGCCTATAAGGGCACAAGAGAGGAAGAATTGGAGCTGTTAACACTTAAATCTAACTTTGCTAGCAATGTATTATAAATCAAAAATTTGAGGCAATGATATACCTTTAATTGCCTGGCAAGTTAATTAATTCAGACCCAGCTATTAAGATTTTCTATCACTTAACTTAGAATTGAATTCCAACTATGAAACATGGTATTCCAGAGAGAATGCTTCCATGTAATTTTCAAACACTTAAGAGCCTTAAAAGCAAGTAATTCCAACTAAAATACCAGTTATCTTAACTATGTCTCTTATTTTCACTATAGAATTTCAGACCCTACTGGCAAATTACCATAGTTTATGCTACATTTGTCTTTTAAAGGCGGCTGAGTCCATGAGAACTATAGAGTGAGAAGTTTCTGCAAGGATTTGGAAGAGGAATAAAGATGTGGCTGTAGGTCACAGCTGCTTGCTCTCCTTTTAAATATATATTATATATATGTTCCAAGGGCCTTTTACCCTTGAGCTCTGATGGTCTTTATCCTCAGATGAAAAGAGCTAACTCTCCATCTGGTCATCACCTTGTATTCATCTAATGTCCAATCACGGGCAAAAAGACAAAATGATTGCCTCGTGAAACTGAAAAGTCCTGGGCTGACTTAAGACATAGCTGGATCCAAGGACTCCAATCCTGTGTCTTGGTCTTTGGCTTCTGGTTTCACCCTTATTTGAATTCTAAGGCAGATTCTAGTTAGGCAGTGTCTAGATTAACCACCAATAGGTCCAGTCTTAAATCCATAAGCTGAGCAACCCTCATCAAAAACCCCTCTTTTTCTTTAATCCTAGCAAAGCTGATGTTTATTGGCTTTGACTGGCCTTGGTAATCACGTAGGTGTGCATGCTCAGTTGTGTCCAACTCTTTTGCGACCGCATAGACTGTAGCCCACCAGGCTCCTCTGTCCATGAAATTTTCCAGGCAAGAATACTGGAATGGGTTGCCATTTCCTACTCCAGGAGATCTTCCCGACCCAGAGATTGAACCTGAGTCTCTTGCTTCTCCTGCATTAGCAAGTGGACTCTTTACCAACTGAACCACCTGAGAAGCCCTTGCTAGTCATGTATCCACACTTAAAACATTCATTAAGGCTACAGAGGGCAGGAGGAGAAGTGGGTGACAGAGGATGAGATGGTTGGATGGCGTCACCAACTCAATGGACATGAGTTTGAGCAAACTCCGGAGATAGTGAAAAACGGGGAAGCCTGTTGTGCTGCAGTCCATGGGGTTGCAAAGAGTCAGACATGACTTAGTGACTGAACAACAAAGGCTACAGAGACACTGCTCTCTCAAAGGCCAGAGGCGGTGATGCACCCACTCCTGAAATCAGAAAGCAAGGTCTATTCCACCTGAATTCCATGGGCTGAGAGTATAAGGGTAATGGCTCAAAGGCAAATTTCAGTTTAACACCGAAAGGGAGAACTGATACTGGGATTCAAAGCATGTGAGCTTTAACTGGAGCAGTAGAAACAAAATAAAAATGAAAAAAAAAAAGCCAAAGCAGATTGAAGAATATTCCAAGGAGGAACCAAATGGATTTAATAATATGAACAGGAGAATGGAGTAAAAACTGACTGAGCTATATAGTCACTGAATCTTCTAAGGCCAGATACAGAAAGAAAAAAAAAAGATCAGTGAAAGGTTTATGCTCTTTGATTTAGAGCCAGGATCTTTCTGGGAACCAATTTGGAATGGGGACAAATTAGGCTATTGTATTAACCAGGGTTCTCCAGAGATCTGGAAACAAGAGGATGTGTATAAACATATGGTGGGGAGTTAGTCACTAAGTCATGTCCAACTTTTGGGATCCTATGGACTGTAGCCCACCAAGCTCCTCTGTCCATGGGATTTTCCAGGCAAGAATACTAGAGTGGGTTGCCATTTCCTTCTCCAGGGGATCTTCCCAACCCAGGGATCAAACCCAGGTCTCCTGCATTGCAGGCAGTTTCTTTACTGACTGAGCCGCCAGGGAAAAGAGACATATTTTAAGGAACTGGCTCACATGATTATGGGGGCTGGCAAGTCCAAAATCTGCAAGCAATCTGGGGACCTAGGGGAGATCTGATGTTGCAATTCAGGTCTGAAGGCAGTGGAGGCAGAATTCCTTCTCCCTTGAGGTACATTGATCTTTTTAAGGCCTTCAACTGATTACATGAGGTCCATTCACATTATAGAAGGTGCGAGCCAAGTTGCTTCAGGTGTGTCCCACTATTTGCAACCCCATGGACCCTGGCAGGCTCCTCTTTCCATGGAATTCTCCAGGCAAGAATACTGGAGTGGGTTGCCATGCCCTTCTCCAGGGGATCTTCCCAACCCAGGGATCAAACCTGCATCTTTTATGTCATTGACAGGTGGTTCTTTACCAGTAGCGCCACCTGGGAAGCCTCAGTTCAAAGTCTATTGATATTTTTTTTAAAAATTGGGGTGTCGTTGCTTTATGATGTTGTGTTAGTTTCTGCTGTACAATGAAGTGAATCGGCTGTGTATATACATATAGCCCCTCCCTCTTGGACCTCCTTCCCACCATGGCAGTGCACGTAGGTCAGTCCCAATCTCCCAATTCATCCCGTCCCTGCCTCTCTGTGTCCGCCTGTCTGTTCTGTATGTCTGTGTCTCTATTCCTGCCCTGCAAATGGATTCATCTGTACCATTTTTCTGGATAAAGTTTAATCACGTCTAAAAAATACTTTCACAGCAGCATCTAGAGTATAATTTTGACCAAAAACTGGATGCTATCACCTAGCCAAGTTGACACATATCAGCCCACTTGAATTCTGAGTGATTCTCACATGGAGCCAGAAGGCTTGGCCTCCCAGTGCTCAGTCCAAACCTCAGACCAGTTAAATCAAGTACTACCTATAAATGAGGCTCAGGTAAAAGTATTTTTTGATAGAGCAGTTTTTCTTTGAGCATGGTTTCCGGACCAGTGACTTCAACCTCACCTGCAAACTCTCTACTCCAGACCGAGTCAATCACAGACCATGGATTTATCCCAGGCCCTGCAGTCCATAGTTTTAACAAACCCTCCAAGTGATCCTGATGCATGCTCAAATTTGAGCACCACTGGTCTGGAGTTCTCCAGCAATATAAGGCCAAGAGGTAGCTCCTCATTAAGGATCTTAATAATGGTGTTTGTTGCAAGGATACATATGAGAATAAGAGGGTCTTGACTGTACGTGGCCAAGCTGCACTGAGATGGGGTATTTTCAAGATACAGTGGATGGACTCATCTGACAGCAGTTCTGGTGACTGGATGAAGCTTAAGCAGTTGTTGAAAGTGTAGTGTGTACATATAGAACCCTCCTCTTCTATTATAGTGCCTCAGCTAATTCTGTCACTTCATCTCTCCTTATACAAACTGAATTTTTCTCCTTTATTTTCTGTTTAAACTCCCGAGAGAAACTGATTGGCTGAGTTAATCATTTTCACCATTTGGGCAGTGTTTCCTTAACGTTTGCCCAACTTACAAGCTCTGCTGTCCAGTGTGAAGACTGGCTTTCCTTGGGTCAGAACCATGGGGAAACAAAATGCAGGATGTTGAAAGGCCTTTCCTAAGGCCACTTCCCTTAAAAGGCCTGAGCCCACTAACATGGGTTGTGGGTACATCACAGTGGAAGGCTTGGTCTGTGAAGGATATTTAGTTGTCTCTGACTGCTAAATCTATGTGTAGTTCTTTGACACAAAAAGACATCAAAGAGAAATTAAATATTTGTTCAACTATACATTTTGAGAATGAGTTGGAAACGTTCACTAAAAACCTTTGGAAATGTTTCCCTTTCAATATTTCCTATAGGAGTCTTCTTGTGGCCTAATTTAGGAATGCCATGAGCCATAATATTTTGGAAAAAAATGAATCTTATTTGCATGCACCAGATTGTGGAGCCTGTATCTTATGTAGAAATTTTCTTTGCATAGTCTCATTCCTTAAGCCAGAAATGATTAGAAGCTTGCTGGTATTTTTAAAAAACCTCATGTAATGAAAAGAAAGCTCATGTGATAGTTTTTTCCAGATCACTTCAGATTGGCTCTCTAGGCCAATCTTTTTCTTTTTAGTGCAATGGAATTTTGAGTTGTGGGCAATAGGAAAAAGATATTATAGCAACAAAAAATTTGTGATTGAATTACTGTGATTTATACCAATTTAAATTTCCCTTGCATGGTTTGGGGTGACTTTTTGTTTTGGCTGCACTGCATGGCATGAGATCTTAATTCTTCGACCAGGGATCAATCCCATGCATGCCCCCTGCAGTGGAAGTGTGGAGCCCTAACCACTGGACTGCCAAGGAAGTCCTTGGGGTGACTTTTTTTTTAAAGGGGGTGATTTTTTAATTGAACTATAGTTGACTTACAATATTAGATTCATTTCAGGTATACATGTATATTCTTTCAGATTCTTTTCCATCATAGACTATTATAAGATATTGAATATTGATCCCTGTGTTATTCATTTGCCTATTTTTTATATAGTGTTGTGTATCTGTTAATCCCACACTCCTAATTTATCCTAATTTGTTCTTCTCCCCCTCCCCCTCTTTGGTAACAGTAAATTTGTTTTCTGTTTGTAGACACTCTTAATAAACTGATCTCATTTCACAACACTAAGCTGAGCTGGGAAAAGAAGTCCAATCCAAATCAAAAAGCAAAATAAACTTTGAGGAAGGCATGAGACTGTTACTTAAAAACCTTAAGGATGTCACAATTCACTGAACATCCCTGAATCATTTTACCTCTCTTAATGCCAAAATTAAATTTGTACTTTACACAGAACCTCGTAGAAACCACCTACATGGTACCAGTATTACCACTATTGGTAAGGTTATCTTATGCCACCAAATAACAAAATTTTTTTCAAACAAAAATATTATTTTTGGTATGCTGAATCTTCGTTGCTGCACGTGGGCTTCCTCTAGTTTTGGAGAGCGGGGGCTACTGTCTAGTTGTGGTACATGGGCTTCTAATTGTGGTGGCTTCTCTTGTTGTGGCTTTCCCTGGTGGCTCAGATGGTAAAGAATCTGCCTGAAATGCAGGAGACTTGGGTTCGATCCCTGGATCGGGAAGATCCCCTAGAGAAGGAAATGGCAACCCACTCCAGTATTCTTGCCTGGAGAATTCCATGGAGAGAGAAGCCTGGTGGGCTACAGTTCATGGTGTTGCAGAGTTGGACATGACTGGATGACCAACAATTCACACTTCACTTCTCTTGTTACGGAGCACAGGTTCTGGTGGGTGGGCTCCATAGCTGTGGCTCACAGCCTCCAGAGCACAGGCTCAGTAGTTGTGGCAAAGAGGCTTAGTGGCACGTGGGATCCTCCTGGACCAGGGGTTGAACCAGTGTCCCTTGCATTGCAAGAAGGATTCTTAACCACTGGATCACCAGGGAAGCCCACGGATTTAATTTTTAAAATAACTGTGATATTACCGTGAGGCCCAAATCATAAATGTGGGCTACCAGAATTTAGGATAATTAAAACCAACATTTAATTTGTATTTATCAAATTGTTCGATATAACTGATTGAATATTGACAACAAAGGAATAATAAGAGAGCTAAATTTATATTTTGAATAGTGTTAGGTCTCCTTTTAAAAGGTCAAATTCTTCAATCCTGGTTTTAGATATTAATGAAAAAGTGAAACTGAAAGTGAAGTTGCTCAGTTGTGTCCGACTCTTTGCAACCTCATGGACTGTAGCCCACCAGGCTCCTCCATCCATGGAATTTTCTAGGCAAGAATACTGGAGTGGGTTGCCATTTCCCTCTCCAAGGGATCTTCCCAACCCAGGGATCAAACCCAGGTCTCCCATATTGCGGGCAGATGCTTTACTGTCTGAGCCACCAGGGAATCCTAATAATTAGATATTAATAAGATATTAATAAGTTCTCTCAGTAAGACAAAGATCCCACAATTCTGAGCTGAGGTTTGGCTTTTACTTTATTTCATTAAAGTAAAATGTGCCTTTATCTCAAAATGTGCCTCTGAAAAGAACTGAGTTAAAAAAAATCAGCCTGTTTACAGCAAAAATCATGAGCCCCAAACTTCTTTTGTATTTTCATGTATTAGCTGTTGCAACTGGGAGTACTGGAAGGTTTTGGTTATTTCAGTGATATTTGCAAACATTTTATTTGTAATAAATAAGCCCACCTACTCCAAAATCATAGACTAGGGAGATTACAGCAACTTTGAACAAACTTTTGTTTGCTTGTAGTGATATGAAGTGAGAAAACTGAAGTTTCAATGTTTGTTTCATAAAGAACTTATTCCCTCACGGTTTCAATTCAGTTCAGTTCAGTTGCTCAGTCATGTCCAACTCTTTGCAACCCCATGAACCGCAGCACGCCAGTGCTCCCTGTCCATCACCAACTCCCGGAGACCACCCAAACCCATGTCCATTGAGTCGGTGATGCGATCCAGCCATCTTATCCTCTGTCATCCCCTTCTCCTCCTGCCCTCAATCTTTCCCAGCACCAGGGTCTTTTCCAATGAGTCAGCTCTTCACATCAGGTGGCCAAGATATTGAGTTTTAGCTTCAACATCAGTCCTTCCAATGAACACCCAGGACTGATCTCCTTTTGGATGGACTGGTTGGATCTCCTTGCAGTCAAAGGGACTCTCAAGAGTCTTCTCCAACACCATAGTTCAAAAGCATCAATTCTTCTGCACTCAGCTTTCTTTATAGTCCAACTCGCACATCCATACATGACCACTGGAAAAACCATAGCTTGACTAGATGGACCTTTGTTGGCAAAGTAATGTCTCTGCTTTTTAATATGCTATGTAGGTTGGTCATAACTTTCCTTCCAAGGAGTAAGTGTCTTTTTAATTTCATGGCTGCAATCACCACGTGCAGTGATTTTGGAGCCCAGAAAAAAAAGTCTGCCACTGTTTCCTCATCTATTTCCCATGAAGTGATGGGACCAGATGCCATGATCTTAGTTTTCTGAACGTTGAGCTTTAAGTCAACCTTTTCACTTTCCTCTTTCACTTTCATCAAAGAGGCTCTTTAGTTCTTCTTCACTTTCTGCCATAAGGGTGGTGTCATCTGCATATCTGAGCTTATTGATATTTCTCCTGGCAATCTTGATTCCAGTTTGTGCTTCCTCCAGCCCAGCGTTTCTCATGATGTACTCTGCATATAAGTTAAATAAGCAGGGTGACAATATACAGCCTTGAAGTACTCCTTTTCCTATTTGGAACCAGTCTGTTGTTCCATGTCCAGTTCTAACTGTTGCTTCCTGACCTACATACAGATTTCTCAGGAGGCAGGTCAGGTGGTCTGGTATTCCCATCTCTTTCAGAATTTTCCACAGTTTATTGTGATCCACACAGTCAAAGGCTTTGGCATAGTCAATAAAGCAGAAATAGATGTTTTTCTGGAACTCTCTTGCTTTTTTGATGACCCAGCGGATGTTGGAAATTTGATCTCTGGTTCCTCTGCCTTTTCTAAAACCAGCTTGAACATCTGGAAGTTCACAGTTCACGTATTGCTGAAGCCTGGCTTGGAGAATTTTGAGCATTACTGTACTAGCGTGTGAGATGAGTGCAATTGTGCGGTAGTTTGAGCCTTCTTTGGCATTGCCTTTCTTTGGGATTGGAATGAAAACTGACCTTTTCCAGTCCTGTGGCCACTGCTGAGTTTTCCAAATTTGCTGGCATATTGAGTGCAGCACTTTCACAGCGTCATCTTTTAGGATTTGAAATAGATCAGCTGGAATTCCATCACCTCCACTAGCTTTGTTTGTAGTGATGTTTCCTAAGGCCCACTTGACTTCACATTCCAGGATGCCTGGCTCTAGGTGAGTGATCACACTATCGTGATTATCTGGGTCATGAAGATCTTTTTTGTACAGTTCTTCTGTGTATTCTTGCCACCTCTTCTTAATATCTTCTGTTTCTGTTAGGTCCATACCATTTTGGCCCTTTATCGAGCCCATCTTTGCATGAGGTGTTCCCTTGGTATCTCTAATTTTCTTGAAGAGATCTCTAGTCTTTCCCATTCTATTGTTTTCCTCTATTTGTTTGCACTGATCGCTAAGGAAGGCTTTCTTATCTCTCCTTGCTATTCTTTGGAACTCTGCATTCAAATGGGTATATCTTTCCTTTTCCCCTTTGCTTTTCACTTCCCTTCTTTTCACAGCTATTTGTAAGGCCTCCTCAGACAGCCATTTTGCTTTTTTGCATTTCTTTTTCTTGGGGATGGTCTTGATTCCTGTCTCCTGTACTCACGAACCTCCATCTGTTGTTCATCAGGCACTCTGTCTATCAGCTCTAGTCCCTTAAATCTATTTCTCACTTCCACTGTATAGTCATAAGGCATTTGATTTAGGTCATACCTGAATGGTCTAGTGGTTTTCTCCACTTTCTTCCATTTCAGTCTGAATCTGGCAATAAGGAGTTCATGATTTGAGCCACAGTCAGCTCCCAGTCTTGTTTTTGCTGACTGTATGGTTTCAAGGGGGAAAAAATTAATAAATTTTAATTGTGTCAAATCATTGGAGCTGTAATACTTTCAAATTGCATTTAAAGATGGAAAATAATCAACCCAACTGAGTTAACAATCTGTTTTAATCTAATAAATCTCCTTTATCTTGTAGAAATTAAATTATCTTTCTACAATTAGTCAATCTGCCTAACTATGTAGTTACATATAATCTACAAATTGGTGTATATACTCTACAGAAGTTTATTACACCTTTAAGTGTTCAATGAAGTATTTGATCATTTTTAAAAAACAGATAAAAGCATTATTTCCCCAAGTTTCTCTAACTTTATAAAAATGAAAAGAAATCCAGAAGTGTCCATGTATATTTTCCTATCCCCACTCATATTCTTAAAAATCTGGTGACCACTGCTGGGCAAGACCTAAGAATGCTAAAAAGACATTCTACTTTGAGAATTTTCAAAAGTATCTCATGTCAGTGTAATGACCAGTGTTCATATTTTAATTTATAATCAAAGAGATTAAGCATAAAGTAGTAGCAGAGAGTTTATTTTTGTGAAAATACCAGCAGATGTCAGCAAAAACTAAGGCAGTGCCTTTGAATCTATACAAAGATGCTAAGTAATTTCTAACAGCATAAGCATAAGAAAATCTCTAATTACTACAGCTCAGTTCATGTAAGACACCTTGGTTTTTTTACATTGCTATTTTGACTTGTAAATAACCTTTTTGGAGGTAGGAAAGGTGGGCCCAGTGGTATCCAGCTTTTTCGAGGTAGCAAGAGCTCTTTTAAGGAACTGAACTGCTCTGATTTTGTTTAATAAAACTCATCCACAACACTACATAACAAACCAAATTACACTTTAGACAGTCATTCTCAAAAGAAAAAATCAAGTGGTTTACAGAAAACACCTACTACCCAGGTACTTCCGTAAATGTTCAGGGGTTCAGAATGTGGAATATTTATGAGTACTCAAATGTATTTTTCTGGGGAGTTCATACTTTTCATCAGCTTTTTACAGGGGTCCATGACCTCCATAAAGTTAAGAACCATGCTAGAACTTACTATAAGTTATATTTTCTGCATTAATACATCATTCTCCATATGTGTATATATATATATGTATGTATTTCAAAATACATCTGTTAAAAATTACTTAGCTGAACCCATGCCAGGAAAGCAGTTTTAGAATAGACTGTCAGGTTGTAGAACAGATTGTTATATAGAAATAGACATAATATTTAAAAAAATAGAAGAATCTCATGTATAATATTCCAAAGTTAAAAGCTATTTTCTTATACTTGTAAAAGACAAATGGGGAAAAGATCACTGGAATGTCAGTCATTTTATTCAAATATGTACATGCATTTTTTAAACTCTGTTTGTGACCAATACTGTGTTAAGTCCAACGTTTGGAGTCTTTCATTAACTTTTCAACCAGGACCCATATTTAGCCAAAGTTATATGTTTATGCACATAACTGTTTATGCAACTTTTATTTTTGTTTTTAAGATTCTAAAATAACTTAGCCATGTTGAATCTGTGTGTGTGTGTGCTCAGTCATATCCAACTCTGTGACCCTATGAACTGTAGCCACCATACTTAAGCAAAATATAAAAGGGATCTAGATGATGATTTCATTGTATTCTGTATTTCTGTAATTTTATGTTAAAACTGTAAGTGGACTTGTGATGTCACATAATGAACAAATATTTGTAGAACTGTTCAAAAAAGTTTCCCTTAAAAAACTTATCTTTGAAAAATAACAGAAATGTTCTACTAAACAATGTTGAAATACAACATTTTGAGTTTTGGAGAACAAGATGGCAGAGGAGTAGGTGGACGTGGAGTACACCTCTCTCCATGGATACATCAGGAATACACCTTCAGACACAGAAGTGCATGCAGAATACAAACTGAGAGCAGACAGGAGTACCTGACCAGAGGAAAAGAATATATAGAACCATGCAAAACTCAGTAGGACAAGGAACTAGGGGGGAAAACAGGAGTGTTAGTAGGACTGGACCTGCCTTCGGAGGGTGGAGGAACTGAAGCAGGGTTCCAGTCCCCACATCGGGGCAATTGTCTGAGTCAGACCAGAAACATTTAAGGCTGAGAGTGAAACAGCTGATCTGTGGCAGCCTAAACAGAATGAGAATCAGACAATCCTTGCTGCAGCCATACATACCCTGGACAGGGACGTGGGTCCCATGGAAGGGGCAGCGGCTGGGAGCTGAAGTTTAGGGATTATGGAGCAGTTCCCAGGGCGAGGGCTGCTGTTGACTGCTGTGAGATGGGTCAAGGGGATGTGAGGGAGGAGACTGTGGTGGGAAACGCCTGTGGAGGAAAGCCGGGCAGCCAAGGAAGCAAGGCGATACTGCTGAGTCATGCGTAGGGGGTTGGAGCCATCACCATAGCCTCTCTCTCTCTCCCTCCACAGGCCAGCCTCTGCGGCTGAACAATAAAGAGGCTGGCCCATCAAACGTCTAAGGCACTGAACTACAGAGTAGGACCCTACAGGGGGCCTCTCTACGTGCCTAACGAGCCGAACAATAGAGAAGGACCCCAGGCAAGGGAACCCTGATAGTGCCTGAACTGGGTGGAACTACAGAGAAAGACTGGCTAAGAGGCCTTCTGATCACCAGCTCCAAGAGGCTCAAAAAGAGACTGATAGGGCTATAACTCCTGTGGTGAAGGGGTAAGCCAAGAAGTTGCGCCACCTTCACACTCAACCCTCACTGGGGCAGAGCTGCCGCAAACAAAAAAAGTCTTTCGTCTCTGCGCACAGGGTCGCTTTGGTAGTGTCCGACTCTTTGTGACTCTGTAGACGGTGGCCTGCCAGGCTTCTCTGTCAGGGAGGGGGGTTCTCCAGGCAAGAATACTGGAGCATATTGGCCCATACTGGTTGCCATACCCTTCTAGAGCACTGTATTTCCTGCTGCCCCAGCCGCCAACTCCCCTGAGTACCTGGTGCTGCCAGAACCCCTCCAACCCAAGCAGCTGCACCACCTCCACACCTGGCCCTCACAGGGGCAAACCCAAGTCCTCCAGGGCAGCCTCAGGAGCAAACTCCAGTGGACAACCCACATGCAGAGGTGGAAATAAAACCACAATTGAAACCCAGGGGCAGTGTGGCAAAGGAAGATTCAAAACCTTCCCAACCAGCTGTACAAGCGGTAGATTAAATCCACATGATCAACTAGGCAGACTCTGTGTCTATGGAATATATGAAAGGTCATTGAGAGCGCCCACAAAAGAAAACACACTAGCTGTGGACATTGCAGGCAAGAACACACAGGAGTAGGACCAGATTAGAATCTGAGCTGTCCCCACAGCAGGTCCAAAGGTCAGCCGTGTTGGAGGGCATCCTAGGGAGGTATGGTGGACTGTGACTCCCAGCGAGGGAAAGGACTTTGACAGCAGTGACTCAAGAAAAACATTTATTATTATTTTTTGACTCATTCTGTAGAATCTTTTGGATTTTTTTCCTCCCCCCGCCCCCAACTCTGTTGTAGTTGTCACTTTTATTGGCACTATGAAATCTAATAAAGCTTTTGAGCTTTTTTTCTCAGTCACATTTCTTACTGTTATAAACATCTGCCTCTACATTGGGCTTTTGCAGTTATGTAGAGTTTTCCTTTTTTTTTAATTTTTTATACCTATTATTATTTTTTCTACATTTATTCCTTTGCTTTTCCTACTGCTCTTTTCCCCTTGCAGTTAATCTTTAATGTATATAAATCTTATCTACCTCTATTTAATTTTGCATATCTATTCTTTTTCTTTCTCTCCTTTGCTCTGAACCTATTTGTTAGTTTTATTTTCATGGCTTTATTGCCCGATTGGCACCTTGCTTTAGTTTTGTTTTCCAGTTTGTGTTTTAGTTAATTTTGTTCTGGTAGATATTTTTGGTTTCCTTTGTTTGCTGGGTCAGTATATTGTACTTTATTTTGTTGAACTGTTTTCATTTTGCTTATAGGTGTATCTTTATGTGTGTATATTCAGTAGCACTTTTTATTGTTAGAAACCTCTGCCTCTACGTTGGACTTTTGCAGTTCTGTGGAGTTTTCCTTTTTTCTTTCTTCTTCCGTTTTTTTTTTTTTTTTCTCTTTTGTAGTTCAATTTTTTTAAACGTATTATATTTTTTCTACATTTATTCCTTTGTTTGCATTCCTACTGCTCTTTTCCCCTTGCAGTTAATCTTTAATGTGTATCAATCTTCATCTCCCTCGATTTAACTTTGCATATCTATTCTTTGTTTTCCTTCTTTACTTTCCTCTCAACATATTTGTTAGTTTTGTTTTCACTGCTTTATTCCCCACTTGGCACCTTGCCTTAGTTTTGTTTTCCACTTTGTGCTTTAGTTAGTTTTGTTCTTAACTGGTAAATATAATCTTTGACTTCCTTTGTTCGCCAGGTCAGTCTACTGTACTTGATTTTTGTTGGACTGTTTTGACTTTGCTCATGGGTGTATATGTATATTTCATTATTTTAATTATCGTTTGTCTGATCTTGTAACTGCCATTTGTCTGGGGTTCAGCTTTGGTTTTTGTATGTTTGTTTTCATCTCACTTAATGCCATAACAAACCACTGGTGGAATCTTTGTTCCTGACCAGAGATCGAGCCCTAAGCATTTGGAGTGGGAGCACTGACTCCAAGACCAAGACTACCAGAGAACTAACCCTAGGGAGTATCAAATAGTGAGAACTCACACAAAGGAAACCACTGGAATACAAGACTGGGCATCACCCAACCACCAGTCTCCCCCTGTGCAGATCCCTCACCTAAACAACAAATGAAAAAAAAATACAAACCCAACCATCAGCAGACAGGACTACCACCTCACTCAGCCTTGCCTTCCGAGGTAAAACAGACAAAAAAAAACTCATAACAAATCTCACCCTATATGAAGCTTACATAAACCACTGGGCCAACCTTAGGAGGGCAGAAATCAAAAGGAAGAAAGAATTCAAACTTCTTCAAGGAAAGAATTCAACTTTCCTTGAAACCTGGGAAAAGGAGACCTCAAACACAGTAAGTTAAAAAAAAAAAAAAAATGAAAAGGCAGAGAAATACTACACAAATGAAGGAACAAACTAGAAACACAGAAGTCCACATAAATGAAGAGGAAATAGGCAAACTACCTGAAAAAGAAGTCAAAATGATAGTAAAGATGCTCAAAGCAAAATGGAGAAAATGCAAGAATCAATTAAAAAAGACCTAGAAGAATTAGAGAATAAACATACAAACAACACAATTACTGAAATTAAAAATACTCTAGAAGGAATCAATAGCAGAATATCTGAAGCAGAAGGATGAATCACTGAGCCGGAAGATAAAATGGTAGGAATAACTTCTGAAGAGTAGAATAAAGTAAGAATGAAAAGAACTGAGGATAGACTCAGAGAAAACGCACCCACATTTGAATTATAGGGGTCCCAGAAGAAGAAGAGAAAAAGAAAGGGTATGAGAACATTTTTGAAGAGATTATAGTTGAAAATTTCCCCAACATGGAAGAGGAGATAGTCAATCAAGTTCAAGAGGCACAATCAGTTCCATACAGGACAAACCCAAGTAGAAACACGCCGAGACACATACTAATCAAACTAACAAAGACTAAACACAAAGAAAGAATATTAAAAGCAGCAAGGGAGAAGCAACAAGTAACATACAAGGGAAACCCCATATGCTTAACAGCTGATCTTTCAGCAGAAACTCTGCAGGCCAGAAGGGAATGGCAGGATATATTTAAAGTACTGAAAGGGAAAAATCTACAACCAAGATTACCGTACGCAGCAAGGATTTCATTCAAAATTAATGGAGAAATAAAATGCTTTTCAGACAAGCAAAAGTTAAGAGAGTTCAGTACCATAAAACCAGCTTTACAACAAATGTTAAAGGATTTACACATTTACACAGTCAAGAAATACAAGAGAAGAAAAAAGATCTACAAAATCAACCCCAAACAATTAAGAAAATGGCAATAGGAACATATATATCAATAATTACTTTAAATGTAAATGGATTAAATGCACCAACCAAAAGACACAGACTGGCTGAATGGATACAAAAACAAAACCCATATATATGCTGTCTATAAGAAATCCACTTCAGACCTAAAGACACATTTAGACTGAAAGTGAGAGGATGGAAAAATATATTCTATGCAAATGGGAAGCAAAAGAAAGCTGGAGTAGCAATCCTCATATGAGACAAAATAGACCTTAAAATTTTTAAGTTACAAAAGATAAGGACAGTACATAACGATCAAGGGATCAATCCAAGAGGAAGACATAACAATTATAAATATCTATGCACCCAACATAGGAGCACCTCAATACATAAGACAAACACTAACAGACATAAAAGGAGAAATTGAGTAACACAGTAATAGTAGGAGACTTTAACACCCCACTCACACCAATGAACAGATCATCAAAACAGAAAATTAATACAGAAACACAAGTCTTAAATGATACATTAGATGAGCTGGATCTCATTGTTATCTTCAGGACATTCCATCCAAATGCAGAATACACCTTCTTCTCAAGTGCACATGGAACAGTCAATATTCAACATATCAGATTCTTTTTTCAAATAATCAATATTGTGAAAATGACTATACTACCAAATGCAATCTACAGATATAATGTGATCCCTATCAAATTACCAACAGTATTTTTCACAGAACTAGAACAAAAAATTTCACAATTCATATGGAAACACAAAAGACCCCGAATAGGCAAAGCAGTCTTGAGAAAGAAGAATGGACCTGGAGAAATTAACTTTCCTGACTTCAGATTATACTACAAAGCTACAGTCATCAAGACAGTATGGTACCAGCACAAAAACAGAAATATAGACCAATGGAACAAGATAAGACAGCCCAGAAATAAACCCATGCACCTATGGGTAACTTATTTTTGACAAAGGAGCAAGAATATACAATGGGGCAAAGACAGCCTCTTCAATAAATGGTGCTGGGAAAACTGGACAGCTACATGTAAAAGAATGAAATTAGAACACTTCCTAACACAATACACAAAGATAAACTCAAAATGGATTAAAGACCTAAATGTAAGACCAGAAACTATAAAAACTCTTAGAGGAAAACATAGGCAGAACACTCAATGACATAAATTAAAGCAAGATCCTCTGACCCACCTCCTAGAGTAATTTAAATAAAAACAATAGTAAACAAGTGGGACCTGATTAAACTTAAAAGCTTTTGCACAGCAAAGGAAAACTATAAGCAAGGTGAAAAGAGAACCCTCAGAATGGGAGAAAATAATAGCAAGTGAAACAACTGACAAAGGATTAATTTCCAAAATATAAAAGCAGCTCATACAACTCAATGCCAGAAACACAAACAACCCAATCAAAAAGTGGGAAAAAGACCTAAACTGACATTTCTCCAAAGAAGACATACAGATGGCTAACAAACACATGAAAAGATGCTCAACATCGCTCATTACTAGAGAAATGCAAATCAAAACTACAATGAGATATCACCTCACACTGATCCGAAGGGCCATCATCAAAAAGTCCACAAACAATAAATGCTGGAAAGGGTGTGGAGAAAAGGCAACGCTCTTGCACTGTTGGTGGGAATGTAAATTGAAACAGCCACTATGGAAGATGGTATGGAGATTCCTTAAACTAGGAATAAAACCAACATGACCCAGCAATCTCTCTCCTAGGCATACACCCTGAGGAAACCAAAATTGAAAAAGACACATGTATCCCATTGTTCACTGCAGCACTATTTACAATAGCTAGAACATGGAAGCAACCTAGATGTCCATCGACAGATGAATGGATAAAGTTGTGGTACATATACACAATGGAATATTACTCAGCCATAAAAAGGGACACATTTGAGTCAGTTTTAATGAGGTGGATGAACCTAGAATCCTGTTATACAGAGTGAAGTGAGTCAGAAAGAGAAAGATAAATACCGTATTCTAATGCACATATATGGAATCTAGAAAAATGGTACTGAAGAATTTACTTCCAGAGAAACAATAAACAGAGAATAGACTTATGGACATGGGGAGAGGGGAGGAGAGGGTGAGATGTATGGAAAGAGTAACATGGAAACTTACATTACCATATGTTTAAAATAGACAGCCAACAGGAATTTGCTGTATGGCTCAGGAAACTCAAACAGGGGCTCTGTATCAACCTAGAGGGAGGGGATATATGTATACCTATGGTTGATTCATGTTGAGGTTTGACAGAAAACAAAATTCTGTAAAGCAATTATCCTTCAACAAAAAAATGAAGGCAGCATCTGACTTTAAGTATGTGAAAGTGTTAGTCGCTCAGTCATGTCAGACTCTTTGTGACCCCATGGATTGTAGCTTGCCAGGCTCCTCTGTCCATGGAATTCTCCAGGCAAGAATACTGGAGTGGGTTGCAATTTCCTTTTCCAGGGGAACTTCCTGTCCCAGGGATCAAACCCATACCTCCTGCATTACAGGCAGGTCTTTACCATCTGAGCCACCAGGGAAGCCCACCATGGATTTAAGTATAGAAAGCCAAAATATTCTGCCAGTGCTCTGTCGAAAACATATTGGTCAAGGAATTGATAAAGTGTATTCCTTATAACTAGGCCAGTGAACAATTAGTATAACTTAAAGATGACATTTAATTCCATGGTTGAAAATGGCATTCCATCCAAGTAAAATCAGTCATTTAAAAGATACCAAAAGTATACAGGAGTAAAAATAAACCTCGATTGGTCAATTCAATCAAACTGGCTGTATAAATCTACTTTCAACAGCTAAAAAGTATTTAAAATTGCTAAAAAGCTAATCTGATTAAACTAAAGTACTATCTTTAGGGAAAATAAAAAACCTAGTTTAGAAGACATGTCTAGACAATAAGATTTTAGACAGATTGACAGGTAGATGTCTTATATTCTGTATCTCAACCAGTGTTTCTCCAACTTTCTTTATTAGCACTCCATTATGGAGCTGTTTTTAGTCCTTTTAATCCTAGTCAACATCCTATTAAACACCACAGATATAATGTATGTGCATGCGTATGCATGCTCAGTCATGTCCGCCTCTTTCTGACCCCATGGAATGTAGCCTGCTAGGCTCTTCTGTGGAATTTTCCAGGCAAGAATACTGGAGTGGGTTGCCATTTCCTCCTCCAGGGGGTCTTCTCAACCCAGCGACTGAACTCGAGTCTCTTGCATCTCCTGCACTGGCAGGTGGATTCTTTACCACTGCACCACCTGGGAAGCCTAATATAAGGTAGATCTGTTTATATGTTGTATATATATCCATGCTTTACCACAGAAATAGATTTTTGCCAGCAAGGACAAATTTTCACCAAGAACACAGTCTAAGTAATGAAAGGTTTACAGTATTAAAACGTTTTTAAAAAGAGTTTAAGTGGGGAGAAGAAATGATGTATTTTAGCATTTATGGAATTATGGAGTTTATGGAATGGAGATTATTTCTAAAATAGTTCAACTACTCAGTTATATCAAATTTTTCCTGAAGTAAGTACTCTTCTCACCTATAGGCAGTCTTTGCCTTGCATGGGTGCTAGTATTGATCAAAATAAATAATCTTAATAATTAATGGAGAAAATTACTGCTGTGTGACCTTGCAAAAAATGTCAAAATATTAACAGGTGTCAGTTATAAATGTAAAAGAATGAAAAAAATGTAACTTAGTACAATGTAATTTAAAACACCAGAAACACTGAGAATTAAAGTGCTATTTCATTGTAAAAAAACTAATCAAGAATAATCACACTTGCCTTTTTGTCAAGAAACTTATGACACTGGGTAAGCATCTTTTCTATACTACTGCAAATTTTCATACTTCTATGTGGAAGCTTAGATTAGCTTCCACTATGTTACTGTTTTATGTTTTCAATGTTGTGAACCTCTGTAATTTCTTTTAATGTGAAGTTTGTTACCATAATTTCCTCTGGGACATTTTCATCCTTTTCATCACAACTTTCCTCATTTATGATGAGTCTGCTTGCACTGAGTTCCTCTAGCTGCGTATCTAGAGGCTCTAGCATAGCAGCACCGGCAACATTCCAATGATCAGTGATTCCTTCTATAACCCCATCTATTCATGTCTCACCTCTAGCTTTATCATTTTCATTTCTTGACTGCAATTTTGTCTCTGTTGGCCATTTCTGATTACCCGCTTTGTAAAAGGTCACATGGGTGACAACGCGACAACACAACTATGTGCTTTGCTGTCTGAACAAACTGAGTAATAGATGTGCAGTGACCAATCATTAGCAGGATTTGAGAATAATCTGACTCGTCACTGATCTTGAAGTACATGTATTACATACTGGCTTGAGAGCTTAACAGCTAGCAGGAAGTTTGTACTTTATAGAACTACTCACAGTTAACATACCACAGTAACTGAAATTTGAACTATTGCTGTTAAGGAACTGGTTTATTTAACTGTATTAGTGTCATGGAAATTTATGAACATGGGAACTGTACAAACAGAGGACTCCTATACATTACTTCTTTACACTGACTCAGACAGGCTCGAAGAGCTGACTGCTGAGTAATAAAGAGTCCATCTAAATTTACATCAAATAATTTATCTTAAGGTACCCAAAAGGCAGTGTGTTAGTGCACACCGAGTACATATGTTATCATTTGGCAAAACCAACTTTAACATGTATCTTAGAATTACAGAACTTTAGAAATACAGAAAGGATCACAATTGGGCACCACAAATTATCCAGCATGTTTGTTATGAATTATTTCTCCTCCTTCGATTTCAATTTGCTCATATAGCCACTTTCGATCACAGCGGCATTCAGCGCCACATTTGGTAGAACCGCAGGAAGGACAAGCATAGAAGCAGCCTAAGCAGTCTTCATCAAGGCAGTCACAGAGGTCCATTCCACTGAAAATCAGGAGACCCTGGCTATCGTAGACCTTACTCTTTGCTGGGATCACTTGTCTGTAATAAAAAACCCAAGGCAAGTTATACACTTCATGCATATTTTATTTCTGAATAGTTAGTTGACAATAAGGTAATGAAAAAAAATTTAAGGTAGATAAAATATTTTGGATTATGGATGAAACCTTGCCAAACTGATACATGGCTTACCTGACTCAAAGTTACTCTACAATTAATAGTTAACAAACTGCTTGTGAGAAGAAGGCCCTCTCTGTAAAGGGTTGAAACATATCCAAAGGAATGCAGCAGAAATGTGTCCAAAAATAATAATGTAGTTGCTACAACTATTTTTCCCTTACCAAAAAGAAAAGACTAGGTAATAGTGGTACATTTTATTAGCAACCAATCTCTTTACTGCTTTTTGAACATAGCTTTATTGTTATCACAGTACACCATCCAGCTGTTTTTTATACTGCAATTAATCTGTTTCTTGTTCTTTGATTGACTAGCAAATGTGGCCTAAAAGCATCTAATGACTCAATGGAAAACCATCACAGATGGAATAATGGCCCGTGTAAGAAATAATTTTGAATGATTACACTAACATTTCTTTGTCAATTTGTTATTTTAAAAATGCTCAATTTAAAAAGTCATATTCTAAACAATTTAGCTTTCCTGTTCATTCTATTAACTACACCAAAATTGTTTCTATTTTGCTGTGCTTAAAAGTTCAGTCATGTCTTGACTCTCTGAGACCCCATGGACTGTAGCCTGCCAGGTTCCTCTGTCCATGGGGATTCTCCAGCCAAGAATACTGGAGTGGGTTGCCATGCCCTTCTCCAGGGGATCTTCCCAAACCAGGGATTGAACCCAGGACTCCTGCATTGCAGATTCTTTACTGTCTGAGCCACCACGGAAGCATAAGTAATCCTTGCTTGAGGACATTCTATATATAAGGACTCTTTCTCTTAGAAAATGTGTGCTAAGTCATTCAGTCATGTCCAGCTCTTTTGTGACCCCATGGACAACAGCCTGCCAGGCTCCTCTGTCCATGGGATTCTCCAGGCAAGAATACTGGAGTGGGTTGCTATGCCCTCCTCCAGGAGATCTTCCCAACTCAGGGATCAAACCCGTGTCTCCTGTGGTTCCTGCACTGCAGGCAGATTCTTTACCACTGAGCCACAGGGGAAGCCCGTTTCTATTTTAGACATTAAAAAATAAAAATCAACCTTGCATTCTCATAAAATTTATGTTTTAGTTGCCACCTATAGACATACAAATGCTGTATTAATGCTTTTCAAATAATTATTTTAGTTACAAGTATAGTATGTTTAAATTATTTAAATTACTGTGCCAAAGATTATCTTATTCACTTCATTGAGACTTTCTTAGAAACAAAATTTTTAGAGTGGAAGGGAATACCTTAATTTTCTATGAGACCCTTGGGGGTTCTTACTAATTCCAGATTATTGAATTTTAACTATCTAACCAGAAAATTCAAAACCTGTAAGAGAAAGATAGGAAAACAATACAGATGTGAGGCAAGTTAACATATGACTTAAATAACACATAATACCTGTCTGAACCAGCTGCTGCATTTTTGGTAAGCCTTCTCTTTTCTCTTTTACCAGTTTCCGGAGCAAATTCAGTTTGCTTTCCTGGGTTTGCAAACTGTAATGACCTCAAAGCTTTAGCAGTTCTTCCCTGAATAAAGGTTAACAAATTATTAACTCAAATCTTAATATCAAACCATACATAGATATTTCACTTAATATTAATCCAGATTATTTCTTAGCCGGGAAGACAGTCTGGAACTCGCAAAAAAGAAAGAAAAGTTTTACTGCCCAAATTTAAGAAAATTTATACTGGGTCCTGGAGCTATGCCTTTGAGGGGATAACAAAGGAAAAGCACTACATATAATTTAAAATTTCTAATTATCTTTTAATTTGGTTTATTAATATAATGGAAAGGAGAAAATTGAGAAAAATATGCCAGCAGCAAGAATTATAAATTGCTTATAAATAGAAAATTTGAGAAGTCCTCCTTTGACATACCAGTCCTTGTTCTACACCAGAGACAGCTTTATGAAATCTTAAACTGTTCTGATAATGGTTAAATAATCTAAATGTAGGCATGTGAATAAGGAAGAGAGTTATAAGATATTTAATACTTACATTGTAAAAATGTATGCTTTTTGACAGTAGGGAGTCCTAAAATTAGCCTTGACCATAACAAGTAAGAATTCAGAGCTAGATGCAAAAGAAATTCACACGCATCTTAAAAACCCAGATAAGAATGGGATAGTGCCAAAGTCAAAAGAAAGGCTGAAATAAGAAACAATTATTTCAAGTCACTTCTGAAGTTCCTTTTAAAGCAGCAGTTTTCAAGTCTTTCATAAAAAAGGGAATTCTGCTGTATTTCAAACCCTTGCTGGCAGGCATAACCTACTGAGTTACTTCAGTATCAGAAAAGGAGCTAAGATTGTTAAGCTCTGGCAATGCCAGACTGTCTTAGCACTAGGAACTGCAGCTTGAAAGTCTAGGGAATATTATATTATTTTCCCCATGCCAACACTCTTTACCATACAATCTGGGTTTACACAAATATTTAGAAAACATCATCTATTTTTACCTCCCCAACTTTATATTCAATGCATTCAAGTCCATCCCTTGATATTCTAGCAGAATTGGTTCTACGATCAGTTCTGGATACCAAAATGCTAGGCTGCTGTCAAGTCCCAGAGTTGGCCCTCTGCATCTTTGGATTCAACCAACCACAGATTGTAATAGTACTGTACTGACCGAAAGAAGTCCACATGTAAGTGGACCTGCACAGTTAAAACCTGTGTTGTTTAAGGACCAACTGTAATAAACAGTGATATAAATGATTTCTTTATAATTAAATAAAACCCTACATTGTAGAAGTAATGGAGAAAAAATTGACTCTACATACATCTGAGTCAGGTTTTCTTCTCTGCCGGTCTTCAGAATCAACATCCACACTTCCATTGATTATCTGCGTACATTTTGGACAAAGCTTCCAACCAGGTACAAGTTGTCTTCCAAATTTTGCACTCAGAAAAGTGGCATCATCTAAATCAATTACATGTAAGTTTTTTTTGGCTAGTTTTTTGTGTATGTTAAATGGGTCACAACATGACTTCTGCAAATCCTCAAATCTGTCGATGTAAATTTTTGCATGATGGAAGCAAATTGTATTGTTCCCAGAAAGTGTCATTCCAGTTCTCAGTTGAAGCAGAAGCATGTCATTTGATGACAATTCTTGCAAAGTCTTGAAACCTGTATGACGAGTATAATAGGTTTTATGGCACTCATTTGTGGTACGAAGCTGAACTCCAACTGAACATGGATCCATCATGCTTGGTTCTAGTAAATTTCCTCTTTCTGATTTTCACCTAGAGATCACTCTCTAGCAGATCACCCTAGAGAAAACATTAAAGAGAGTCTGATTTGTGCTGCAAATTTTTATCTGGGAAGCTGGAATAGCATTTGATAAAATTCAAAGCCTGCATAATAAAAAGAAAACCCTTAGCAAGCAAGGAATAGAAAGACATTTACCAAAAGCCTACAAAAACATTAGAAAATAATCATGGCAAGTGTGACTATAGTAAATGTGTCAATTCTATAGGAATTTATAAATTCAGTATGATTCCAATCAAAATTTCACCAGGTATTCCACAAATCCCCCACCACCCAGAATTTAGCAAGCTGGTCTATGGAAGAGTAAAGGTTCAAGAAAGCCAAGATAATCTTGAAGGAAGTCAAAATAAATTTATTTACTATAAAGCTATTATAATTAGAACAATGTGTGGGATCTCTCAGGTATCACTGTTAGGGTAGAATTATTTACTACTGGAGTTGCCAGATAAAATACAGGATGCTCAGTTAAATTTGAATTTTAGACAATGCACAAACAATTTAAATTATAAACCAAATATTGCTAAAAAGTCATTTGTTGCTTCTCTGAAGTTAAAATTTAACTGGGCTTCCTATATTTTATTTGCTAACTTTGGCAGCCTCATTTACCATGCCTCTCCCCCGCCCCCACCCCACCCCCCATCTTCCAGTAAATAGAGATCTTTCTTCGGTGCCAGTTTCACATTATCTCCCACCTTTTCTGTGCTGCTAAAAGAAAGCTGCACTACCGATGAACAAATTACAGGAGTTCCTCAGTTAAAAGTTAAAGTGCCCCGTCTGAAAGAAGACAAGACCAGTTGCAGTACAAAATGTATTTTTCACACTGCTTAAAGCTCAATGGCATACTGGAACCATTCACTTGAGTGAAACTGTCATGATAAAAGTGTACACACCTGTATCAAAGCAGTTTTACATTCAAACATTGCTTTAAAAAAGAAAAAAACAAAACAAAACAGAAAAAGTCACACTAGCTCAAGAAGCACAAAATTTCAGGCAGTGATTTCAGTGGCTGCTGCCTGCTTTCTAAAACTTACCCCCTCTGGTTACTCCTCCCTGTAGTAACTCCCAACACCCTCACTTCTGTTCTCCTTCCTTAGGCTAAGATTCCACTACAGAGTTCTCAGAATTTGTTTCCAAGCAACTGTTTCTTTTGCTCATTTAGGAGTGTGCTCTGGCAATGTGACCCACAATTAGTATTTTTTTTTCTTCTTCACGTGGTAGTCTAACAGCCTCACGCTGCTCTCTTCACTTGCAGCATGGTGCTATGTTTGCCAAGGCTTCCCAGGTGGCACGAGTGGTAAAGAACCTGCCCAACAATACAGTAGACATAAGAGAAATAGGTTCCATCCCTGGGTTGGGAAGATCCCCTGGAGGAGGGCATGGCAACCCACTCCAGTATTCTTGCCTGGAGAATCCCGTGGACAGAGAAGCCTGTCGGGCTACGACCCATAGGGTCACAAAGAGTCAGACACGACTGAAGCAACTTAGCATAACACAGCACAATGTCTTCCTTAAATACATTACTATTTATTGTCCATGAACTAGTACTAGCATCAGCTGGGAACTTATTAGAAAAGAGATATCTCAGTAAGGCCCATGCACTCACTGAATAAGAATGGCATTTAAAAAAATAAATCCCCAGATGATATGTAAGCACATTACAGTTTGAGATGCACTACTGTAGATAATCCAATTAACAGAACATTAACCAAGCATCTTCTATATTTACAGAGTACATCAAAAAAGAAGAAGAAACACACACAGACATGTACTTGCCTTCTAGGAAGTCTGATACTTAAGGGAAGATTATTTGAGAGAGGGAGAGGGAGCTGTAAATTTCATAAACTAGGTTTAGAGAAAAATACCTGGCTTCAGCGGAAAACTGCACTGCGGAGAGCACAACCCTCAGGCTGTCACATTCCGATCATATGAGAGCTCTGAGTCTGTCACTGCCTTTGAGCTATCTCACACCTGACAACTGTATGGAACTAACAGCAATGCAGAACAATTCTTGTCCATATTCTTGTAAATTCTGTTTGTAAGACGTACAATTGACTCCCTTGGCCCACTGTGGAAGAAGACAGTTTTGCCTCTATTTGCTCATTTATTTCAATATTCTTGATCAATAAATGTCTTTTCTATCATTTGAACTGGTTATAACATCTTACCAATCCCCTTGTTAATAAGGAAAATAAAAACCAAGTACTACTGATTTTACATCAGTGTTACAGTCACAATTTTACTTCCTTTTTTTTAATGGAAAATATGTTAAACATAGGAAAAGTTTAATTTGCTCCAGCCAAGTCACTTGGACCAGCACAATATCTAGTATTTCTCACTGGGTTTTCCACTCTCCCCTCCCCATCCCTCTTTTAGGAAAATTTCACTATGGTACAAGTGAGATCGGTCTGTAAGTACTTTCAAACTACACTTAGTGATGTAGGATTTATTAATTCCTGAATGTCAATGAGTATCCTACTGCCTTCCTATACAAACGTTTCAATGAATTTTATTTGTACATTTAATTATTTTCTACTTCAAATAGAAAAATGCCTTTTAACAAGTTAAATTTTACCTGAGACCTGTACTCCTGGTTCTTGAACAGGCTTACCTAAAGAAACCCTCCTTCTCTCTGTATGGCTTCCGTAAAACTCAAGAACATCCCATTGTTTTCCTATGACCAGAACAAAGGACCTCCAAATCCCCACTGTCTCATTAATAAATTTATGAGTAATTAGCTGAACTGCCTGCTGAAATAATCAATTGGAATAAAATTGGAAAAATATAGCTAACCATATTTTAAGTTTCTCTCCTTCCTCTAGGCCCCTGAACTTTGGTATAACGTCAGCCAGAGCCAGCAAAGGATCCCTCCAGAGAAAAAGCTGGCCTCAGGCTAAAACAATCTGGGATCTACAATCAGACCAAGCAGTTCTGTTCCAAGCACTGTTTACTCCTCCCCTGAGAAGCTGGAAAATCTTTAGGTCAGAGAATTCTCTCCACTGCAATAATCTCTTTCCCCCTCTGGCAACAATGCTTTCAATAAAGCCTCTCCCTACTAACTCCAGACTTCATTATTTGACACTTGCTTTAAAAAGTTCTGCATTCTCAATTTTCTCTTGCTTTAGAATTGCCAATACTTTCAGTCAGTAACTAAACAGAGTTATGTTTTGTGATTCTAAGATTAACTTTCAATATTTTTATAGCACTCCCAGAAGAGTTGAGAGAGAAAGAAGTAAATATACATTTGTTAGACTTCATTCTTCTATACCTGAGGTAGTAAACACAAGTACTGGATATTTGCTCCTCGTATGACGTGAACACTGACAGCTCAGGGAATATGCCTTTTTAAAAAATTGAGGTGCTGACACATTATATTAGTTTCAGATGTACAATGAAACAATACAATATTTGTATATATTGCAAAATGATCAACACAGTAAGTTTAGTTAACATCTGTCAACACAGTTACAAATTTCTCTTTCTTTGATGAGAACTTTTAGTCTACTCTCTCAGCAACTTTCAAATATGCAGTACTGAATTATTCATTAGTCATCAAGCTGGATGTCACATCCCTATTACTTATTTGCTGCTGGAAGTCTGTACCTTTTGACCCCCTTTGCCCACCCTGACTCTTTGCAATGGCAATTTCCAATCTGTTCTTTTAATCTACCAGTTTGGTTTTTAAACATTACAATTTAAATTTATTTTTTCTAGATTCCTTGAAGTAAGTTTTAAGCATTTTCTCTTGCTATCCATTACCCAACTCTAAGGTAGGTAGGTTAGGTGCACTGAAGAAGTGACCTCAAACAAGGCCAGGATGCTAGCAGGTTTTCCTAATAACATGAGCTCTAGGACCTGATCACAGGCCTCCTACACGGGTTCAAGCAGAGCGATCACAATCATAACTAAAACTAACAATAGCAGAGGGATACGGGAAATGATTAGGGAACTCATTTTTTTCCTCCCCAAACTATAGGGGAGATATGACAGTATGTTCTGATGTGCCGATTTCCCCAGTACAGACTGTGCTTTGTTACCACTCTTCAAATTAGTAGGAAAAAAAATCACATTAAGAGGAGCTTTAACCAAACAAAAAATTTAACTGTATTTCTAGGTCAACTTTTAAGAATCTTTCCCTTTCATGAAAAATGTCTTTTTTCAGTATAGGGACAATTCATAAGGCGTTTTCCCATTTACCTTTAATAAAAAAATAATAATTCCATTCACCCCTCCTATGCAAATGAGCAGTTTCAGGCATGGGTGCGTGCACACCCGAGCATGCACACACACGTCATGCCTCTTGCAACTGTCAACTTTTTGTGCTCATTATCTTCAAATGCTACCTACAGGACATGTGAATGGGTACCAAGAGAAGGGTTAAATGGCTAAGTGAAACAGTCATAAACCTCAAGACCCAGGCACCATAAAGATAAAGTGAACTTCAGACAATAATACAGTCCACAGTATCATTTAAAATATTTGGGAGGTTCCAGTCAAAGATGACAGTGTAGAAGACCCTGAACTTATCTCTTCACACGAACATGCTGAATTTGTACCTACATACAGATCAATTCCTGCTCAAGAAATACTGAGGGCTGCAGAACAAGTGACAGAGGGAGCACATAGAGGATGGGTTAAAGAAACAGAGACATGGTATCCATGGGAAGCCCATCCCCAACAAGGGTCTTCAGTAGGGAGGAATATCATTGAGGAGCCTGTACATAAACTTGCCCATCAACTGTCTCTGCGGTCTAAATTACCAGAAAGAGATGCGGGTTTGATCCCTGGGTCAGGAAGATCCCCTGGAAGAGGGCATGGCAACCCACTCACAGTATTTTTGCGTGCAGTATTCCATGGACAGAGGAGCCTGGTGGGCTATAGTCCATAGGGTTGCACAGAGTCGAACACAACTGAAGCAACTTAGCACCCACGCTTGTGAATTTATATATATGTGTGTGTGCACACATACATCATTATTATATGTCAATATATATGAACCTATGGTAACCACAAACCTACAACAGATACACAAAAAACAATAAGAAAGAAATCCAAACCTAACACTGAAAAAATAAATCATCAAACCACTAAGGGAAAGACCAAGAAAAGAACTACAAAAACAACCAGAAACAATCAACAAAATGGCAATAGGTACATAGAAAAGGTTAGTTTTCATTCCAATCCCTAAAAAAGTCAACGCCAAAGAATGCTCAAACTACCACACAATTGCACTCATCTCACACGCTAGTAATGCTCAAAATTCTCCAAGTCAGGACTCAACAATACGTGAACCGTGAACTTACAGATGTTCAAGCTGGTTTTAGAAAAGGCAGAGGAACCAGAGATCAAAATGCCAACATCCGCTGGATCAATGAAAAAGCAAGAGTTCCAGAAAAACATCTATTTCTGCTTTATTGACTATGCCAAAGCCTTTGACTGTGTGGATCACAATAAACTGTGGAAAATTCTGAAAGAGATGGGAATATCAGACCATCTAACCTGCCTCTTGAGAAATCTGTATGCAGGTCAGGAAACAACAGTTAGAACTGGACATGGAACAACATCCTGGTTCCAAATAGGAAAAGAAGTACGTCAAGGCTGTATATTGTCACCCTGCTTATTTAACTTACATGCAGAGTACATCATGAGAAATGGTGGGCTGGAGGAAGCACAAGCTGGAATCAAGATTGCTGGGAGAAATATCAATAACCTCAGATATGCAGATGACACCACCCTTATGGCAGAAAGTGAAGAAGAACTGAAGAGCTTCTTGATGAAAGTAAAAGAGGAGAGTGAAAAAGTTGGCTTAAAGCTCAACGTTCAGAAAACTAAGATCATGGCATCTGGTCCCATCACTTCATGGCAAACAGATGGGGAAACAGTGGCAGACTTTATTTTTTGGGGCTCCAATATCACTGCAGATGGTGACTGCCGCCATGAAATTAAAAGATGCTTACTCCTCGGCAGGAAAGTTATGACCAACCTAGACAGCATATTAAAAAGCAGAGACATTACTTTGCCAACAAAGGTCTGTCTAGTCAAGGCTATGGTTTTTCCAGTAGTCATGTATGGATGTGCGAGTTGGACTATAAAGAAAGCTGAGTGCAGAAGAACTGATGCTCTTGAAATGTGGTATTGGAGAAGACCCTTGAGAGGCCCTTGGGCTGCAAGGAGTTCCAACCAGTCCATCCTAAAGGAAATCAGTCCTGGGTGTTCACTGGAAGGACTGATGTTGAAGCTGAAACTCAATACTTTGGCTACCTCATGCGAAGCGCTGCCTCATTGGAAAAGATCCTGATGCTGGGAAGGATTGGGGGCAGGAGGAGAAGGGGACGACAGAGCATGAGATGGCTGGATGGCATCACTGACTTGATGGACATGAGTTTGGGTAAACTCCGGGAGTTGGTGATGGACAGGGAGGCCTGGCGTGCTGCAGTTCATGGGGTCGCAAAGAGTTAGACAGGACCGAGTGACTGAACTGAACTGAACATACATACCTATCAATAATCACTTTAAATGTAAAGAGATTAAATGCTCCACATAGGGTGGGTGACTGTATTAAAATAATAAGTCCCATCTATATACTGCACAATAATGTTTCCCTGGTGGCTCAGGTGGTAAAGATTCTGCCTATAATGTGAGAGACCCAGGTTCAATCCATGGGTTGGGAAGATCCCCTGAAGGAAATGGCAACCCACTCCAGTCTTCTTGTCTGGGAAATCGCATGGACAAAGGATCCTGGCAGGCTACAGTCCAAGGGGTCGCAAAGAGTTGGACACGACTAACATTTTGTTGCAAGAAAAACTAACACCTTGATATACTGCACAGTGTTCGTTTTTAGAACAAGTCAGCAAACTTTTCAGGTCTCCAAACTCCATTTGTGATTTGTCTCTATTCCAAGGGTCCTTAAAGGTCAAAGAGAACAGAATCCCCCGAATTCAACAACTGAGGGATTGTTTACAGACCAGGATGAATGAGTAAAGCTCTCTTTATTTTACCTGAATTCTGTATGTGGTCAAAATTGTCAAAGAGTACTACCTACTCCTGGAGATGAACAGTACTTTAATTTTTTAAAAGTACTTCCATTTTTTTAAAAAGATTAATTAACAGTATTTAACACTACTTATAATACTGTGGAGAAGAAAATGGCAACCTGCTCCAGTATTCTTGCCTGGGAAATACCATGGACAGAGAAGCCTGGCAGGCTACAGTCCACGGGGTTGCAGAAGAGTCAGACAAGACTTAGTGACTGAACAACAACCACAATTAACTTAAAACTCAATACAGATGTTGGGTAAGTGATTGTGATCTTGAACTGTAAGCTAATGTATGGAAAACACTCATCTCTTCCTAGAAAACAAAAGTGTGGACACTTAGCATGGCATTATTTGTTCAAACACCACACACTGCAGGTCAAACTACACTACCTGAAAATTTCTGTTACATTTTAAGTCTTCATACTGGGGCTTCCCTGGTGGCTCAGCTGGTAAAGAATCATCCTGCAATGCGGGAGACCTGGGTTCCATCCCTGGGTTGGGAAGATCCCCTGAAGAAGGCGGACGCGACTGTGCGACTTTCACTGTTCTCTTTGCTCGGAAAGCCAGGCAATGCTAACTAATCCTTCAAGACAGTGTCCCTGTCTTCACCTTTCTGGCATACCTTACCCAAATTCTATTGTTACAGATCCTTCTTCCTCTGTTTGAAACTTTGCCTCTATTACTTCTCAGCTGTTGGAAGACAGGAGCTATATGGTTGTTATTTTCTGTATCACTTAAGCCAAAAGAAGAAGGAAGTTCAGGGACTTCCCTTTTCATAGTACTCATCACAGGCTTTCTTCTTTCCTATTAGCTTTTTCCATTATATACTAAGCTCCACGAGGGCCAGGAATCATCTGGGTCCTGTTACAGCTGTAGCTTCTCTACCACTGGCACACAGTAGAGAACATCTTTCAATGAATGCATGATCCTCAACTGCTGAATCTCCCGCAAATCAGTATAACCGGATGCTCAGGATCCTGCAACTATCCCTACCTCAATTCTGTGGTCACAAGCATAGTGAGGGTGTTCCTCCACACAAGCCCTTCCTTAGGGGCTTCTTCTCACTGGAGCAGTTAAAAGTCCTTAACACTTTCTTTGTTGTGTTAGTCACATCCAGACTCTTTTTCAACCTTGTGGACTGTAGCTCAACAGGCTCCTCTGTCGTTGGGATTTTCCAGGCAAGAATACTGAAGTGAGTTGCCATTTCCTTCTCCAAGGGATCTTTCCAACCCAGAGATCTAACCGGCATCTCCTGCATTGGCGGGTGGTTTCTTTACCACTAGGCCATCTGAGAAGCAACACTTTCTTTAGCCTGATTAGAATCCCAACCTCCTTACTTCCAAAAACTGAGCCTGGGAATACCTACTCCAGAATCATGCAACTTAAAAGTTTCATGTTTTATATTTTTTAATAAATGATTCCCCTCTGGAAAACTAAAACATTTTAGGAATGACAAAGTATGGGAAGCCTTGCTAAGGACAAGATTGTAAAGGTAAAAGTATAGTTTTAAAAAGTGAAAGTCGCTCAGTCGTGTCAGACTCTTCGACCCCACTGACTATACAGCCCATGGAATTCTCCAAGCTAGAATACTGGAGGGGGTAGCTATCCCTTCTCCAGGGGATCTTCCCGACCCAGGAATCGAACCGGGGTCTCCGGCATTGCATGCGTAACTACCCTACCTCTCACCAGCTGTTTGAGAATGTTGTAAGCCACCAGATACAGCATATGAGCCCCTACTGTGTTCATGCTGCCGGTAAGGAGAAAAGAATACTATTCGACCTCCAGCTTCAACCAAATAGCTAGGACTGGGAAGGTTCTCATTTAAAAAATAAAACCCAAAGAGCAGACAGATAAGCTGTGGATGGGGTTCTAGGCCACAAAAGCGCTCCTCTAAATTAGACAAACCTTAAGTCAAAGTTAGGAGGGCTCCGGGTCTCCCCAAGTGAGGTGAAAACCCGCGGGGTCGACAGGAGCTGTGCTTGACTTGGACACAAGGGGCCGCAGATTGACCGGAGGGAGGGGGTCGCTGCAGGGCGGCAGGCCGCGGAAGGCCCCAGCACGTAGCTGAAAATTCCCCCCACGTGTCCAACGTGCTCCCCCTCCTCTGCATGGGGACCTCCTTCAGCCGGCCCGGGCCCCCCTCCCACCCAGGAGCCCGTCTCCACGCCCCGGACCCTCCCCTCCAGCACCTGCTTACCTTCAGCTCGAGCTCCCCACAGACCGAGCGCGCGCCACAGCTGCAGCCTCGGAGCGCGGCCTGGGTGCGCGCTTTTAAACTCTTCCTGGAGTTTACCACCGAGAGAACGGCGAGCGAGGCTAGAGAGGCTCCGCGCTACCATAAAGAGAGGCCCGACGGAAGCCTAGAGGGGAACGAGCCTGGCCGCCTCCGGGGCCGAAAGGGCGGGGCGGCATGAATTGGCGCATGATTCAAGGTGAGGCAACAGTTGCTTCAGAGGCTGACGGAATTTTTGTTTTTCTTTGACATTGGGGAATTGGGCGGGGCCTAGGGTCACCTTTTACAAGATGCAAGTTCCGCTAACTTGAGTTGTTTCGCGAGTTTCTACGTCTGTGCGTGATGCCGAATCTTTGCACCTCAAGCCTCCTAATTCCTGAAGAAGTGAATGAATTCAAAACACCTTAAGAAGGCCCTCTGTCTGAGGTCTCGCATTTTATGATTTACTTCATTCAAGCGAAATATATTCCAAAATGCATCCCCTTTATTATAAACTATAAGAATGTGTATGCTCACTGGCTCAGTCGTGTCCGACTCTCTGTGACCCGGTGAACTGTGTAGCCCGCTAGGCACCTCTGTCCATGGGATTCTCCAGGCAAGAATACTGGAGTGGGTTGCCATTTCTTCTCCAGGGGATCTTCCTGAACGAAGGATGGAACCCTTATCCCTTCTGTCTCTTTACCACTAGCGCCACCTTGGAATCCCATATGAGCTATGAGAATAGCTGTTTATTACTTCGAGTGAAATAGGAGGCCAGAGGCCTCCCAGGCGGCGCTAATGGCAAAGAACCCGCCTACCAATGCAGGAGACATAAAAGACGCGGGTTCGATCCCTCAGTTAGGAAGATCGCCTGGAAAAGGCACGGCAACCAGCTGGAGTATTCTTACCTGGAGAATCCCATGGACAGAGGAGCCTGGAGGGCTACGGTCCATTGGGTTGCAAAGGGTTGGACATGGCTGAAGGGACTAAGCATGCACGCACAGGAAGACACTTGCTAATTTTCTGAGGAGAACAAAAAGCATTGTCTTTCTTGTATCCTTATTGTCTATACCAATTAGGAGCTCATTAATTTTTAAAGCCTGACTTGGAGAATTTTGAGCATTACTTTGCTAGCATGTGAGATGAGTACAATTGTGGGGTAGTTTGAGACCATACTAAGTGTTGTCTGTGGATGATTGATTTAGGGGTGACATACCTGTCATCCTAGAGATGGCATAATTATTAGTATCTTTGTTTTTCCATTCCTATTTGACTGTAAATGATGCTCTGTTCCATATTTTTTATTTATTTTAACTTTGGTATGCCTTATAGTTTACTAACTTACTATGTATATTTAACACAATTCTGTCTGTGTTTCACAAAGTACATGCTTACTCATATTCTATATATAAAACATTCTAGGAGTTTTGCTTTTATCTTTTAAACTGCTAGTGTACTTAACACTTCTGACTAACACTTCTTCTAACTTTCATCCATCCTTCAGACAACTGCAAGGAATTCAGTATAGCTGGGGGTAGGAAGCTGGAGAGGTAAGTAGAGGAAAGATAATACCATTTTTAAGCCACATTAGAGATAACTAGATTTTATCTTGGAGAAAACTAAAACTGTAAGGACTGTGAAGAATAGGGAAGAGGTATTGTCCTGGGTGGGGCTTCCTTGGTGACTCAGCCAGTAAATAATCTGCCTGCAGTGGAGACCCAGGTTCAGTCCCTGGATTGGGAAGATACCCTGGAGAAGGGAATTGCTATCCACTCCAGTATTCTTGCCTAAAGAATTCTATGGACAGAGGAGGGCTACAGTCCATTGGGTCACAAAGAGTCAGACACAACTGAATAACTAATACTTTCACTTCTTCACTTTACCATCCTGGGCAGGAGGTTCAGGTAAGATCTCTTGCCTTAATACAGGTGATTAATAGTAAGGACATCGATAACTAAGGCAATGCCTCTGTGGAGTGAGAGGTGATTCCTTTGCCTTCAAGACATTTGGTAATGTCTGGAGACATTTTTGTTTATTCCAACTAGAGGGTGCTATTGATAATTTATTGGGGTGAGGACTTGGAAATTGTTAAACATCCTACAGTACACAAGAGAACCCATCACAGCAAAGAACTACCTGGCTCAAAATTGCAGTGTTGCCAAGATTGAGAAACCGTGAACTAAGGGAATTAAAAAAGCATAGAGAGGATAGAAGTTAAGCAAGCAGATTTGGTTGGGTTTTGTAACAGATTAGATATATATGTATATGTGAGGGAGAAGGTAATATGCAAAAAGAACCACACCTTAGGGAAAACATGAAGCATTAATATGAAATGGGTCCCAAGTTGGGGATGAGATGACCTAGCACTCCAAAAGAGATTATGGAATATGAACAAGGATGGATTCTTAGTCATTATTTTCCTCCTCCTCCTCTTCTCCTTTTGTAAGCTTTCATATTGAATTTTGACATATCAGACAGGAGTACACAAGTCATAGCTTGATGAATTTTTATATTTGAATAACCACTACCCAGGTCAAGAAATTCCACTATCCCAGAAGATTTTTTTATGCCCCCCACCCCTAGTTGTTGTCACATGTTTCCAAAGGAAATATGTTAAAGTATCAGTTTGAGCTTGAGATGAAATTGCTTACGCTAAGTAAGGCCCATGTCAGCAAACCATAACTTAACCAAGTTTTGATTTTTGATTTCCCAAAAGAGAAAGGCAGAGGTCAACCAATCAGAATCAGTGCATGCCTGCTCAGCATCAGTTACCTAGCTAGGCTCTAAGATTTCCTTTTGCTCACTTTAAGGAAAGTGCCCTTGGTTTAGGGCTTTCCTAGTGGCTCAATGGTAAAGAATCTGCCAGCCAATGTAGTAAAGGTGGGTTTGATCCCTGGGTTGGGACGATCCCTGGAGAAGAAAATGGCAAGCCACTCCAATATTCTTGCCTGGAAAATCCCATGGAGAGAAGAACCTGGCAGGTTACAGTCCATGGGGATTGCAAAAGAGTCAGAGAGGACTTAGCTACTGAACAACAACCCTTGTTTTAACTGGCCAGCAGATGCCTAGTATGACTTCCCTGTTCTTGTTCCTTTCTACCTGTAAAAGCTTTTTTTCCCTTCTTTTTTGGCTGTACCACATAGAGTGAGGAATCTTAGTTCCAAGACCAGGGATCTATGCCCCCTGAGGTGCGAGCTTGGAGTCCTAACCACTGGACCACCAGGAAATTCCCAAGTCTTTGATTTTGCAAAGCCGCTGAAAACTGCTTTCTATCTGTTAATCCATTCATCAAATCCAATCCATTTGATTTGCTGAATAAAGACAATACAATCTTTAAAATGGACTCAGTTGAATTTTGTTCTTTGACAAATATATATGCTATTGAGGTAGAAATTGCTAGTCAGTGTAGGACTCTGCGGAGAAAGCAATGGCAGCCCACTCCAGTACTCTTGCCTGGAAAATCCCATGAATGGAGGAGCCTGGTAGGCTGCAGTCCATGGGGTCTCGAAGAGTTGGACACGACTGAGCGACTTCACTTTCACTTTTCCCTTTCATGCATTGGAGAAGGAAATGGCAACCCACTCCAGTGTTCTTGCCTGGAGAATCCCAGGGACGGGGGAGCCTGGTGGGCTCTATGAGCCTATGGGCTCTATGAGACGGGGGAGCCTGGTGAGTCTATGGGGTCGCACAGAGTCGGACACGACTGAAGCGACTTAGCAGCAGTAGGACTCTGAGACCTTGTTTTCAATAAACATCTAGATCCATTAGCCTAAAGCTATACCCTTTGTCACAAATTCCTAGAATGTATCCTTGGTTTGATAAATTATCAGCATTCAGATCCAGGGAAGGGCAGTGATTAACTTCTGTTAAGCCATAAAGATATTTAGTTAAGCATCTTGACCTTTAAACTGATTGGTTAAAAATGACGTATTTTTAAGGACAGGAGCCAACCCAAAATGTACAGATGAATACTGGTAAAGATATAAAACTGATATAATCCCTGCCTTTTTGAGGACTCTTTACCCCCTCTCCCCCTGCAAAGAGTCGGACACGACTGAGCGACTGAACTGAACTGAACTGAACTTACCCCCTCTCAGTGTCTATGCTGAGAGCTTTGTACTTTCCTTCTATTTAATAAACCCTATTTGCTTGCTCCCATGAGTGTTTGCTTGTTCATCATTCGAAATGCTGGGCTGGATGAAGCATAAGCTGGAATCAAGATTGCCGGGAGAAATATCAATAACCTCAGATATGCAGATAACACCACCCTTATGGCAGAAAGTGAAGAAGAACTGAAGAGCCTCTTGATGAAAGTGAAAGAAGAGAGTGAAAAAGCTGGCTTAAAACAACATTCAAAAAACAAAGATCATGGCATCCGGTCCTATCACTTCATGGCAAATAAATGGGAAAACAATGGAAACAGTGAGAGACTTTATTTTGGGGGGCTCCAAAATCACTGCAGATGATGACTGCAGCCATGAAATTAAAAGACGCTTGCTCCTTGGAAGAAAAGCTATGACCAACCTAGACAGCATATTAAAAAGCAGAGACATTACTTTGTCAACAAAGGTCTGTCTAGTCAAGGCTATGGTTTTTCCAGTGGTCATGTATGGATGTGAGAGTTTGACCATAAAGGAAGCTGAGCACCGAAGAATTGATGCTTTTGAACTGTGGTGTTGGGGAAGACTCTTGAGAGTCCCTTGGACTGCAAGGAGATCCAACCAGTCCATCCTAAAGGAAATCAGTCCTGAATATTCATTGGAAGGACTGATGTTGAAGCTGAAACTCCAATACTTTGGCCACCTGATGGGAAGGACTAACTCATTTGAAAAGACCCTGATGCAGGGAAAGATTGAAGGCTGGAGGAGAAGGGGACGACAGAGGATGAGATGGTTGGATGACATCACCGACTTGGTGGGCATGAGTTTGGGTAAACTCCAGGAGTTAGTGATGGACAGGGAAGCCTGGCATGCTGCAATCCCTGGGGTCGCAAAGAGTCAGACACAACTGAGCGACTTTCACTTTCACTTTCAATCTATATACATACACATATCACATCTCCTCTTGTGTGTTTCCTCCTTTACTTCTGACACAGATGTGTGTATTTTCCACACACCAAACAATTCCAGGACATCAGCTGGTCATTCTACTGTGTGACGTGCTAAATCGCTTCAGTCTTGTTGGACTCTTTGTGACCCTATGGACTGCAGCCCACCAGGCGCCTCTGTCCATGGGATTCTCCAGGCAAGAATACTGGAGTGGGTTGCCACGCCCTCCTCCAGGGGATCTTCCTGACCCAAGGATCAAACTCAGTCTCCTGAATTGGCAAGTGGGTTCTTTACCACTAGCGCCACCTGGGAAGCCCAACTAAGATCAATTCTTACACTATCTCCCTAGGGATAGTGTCAGTTCTCATAGGTTAAGGGTTCAATCCTATGAGACTGCCCCCTCCCTTGTTCAGACACCAATGCTGAATGTTTATGCACCAATGTTATGTTTAAGCACCAATGTTAACCTGTGCTTCTGATCCCCTGGCTATAAATTTGAGGTTTCCATAAACCCGTGGTTCCATTACTTTGATAGAGCAGATCACAGAATTTAGGAAAATATTTCACTTACTAGATTACTGGTCATTACAAAAGGATATAACTTAGGAATAGCTAGATCGAAGAGATACATAAGGCAAGGCAGGTGAGAATAGGTTCAGAATCTCTTATGCCCTTTCTGGGGCACACCACTCTCCCAGAAGCTTACATACATTCACCAGCCTGTAAAGCTCTCCTAATCCAATCCTTTTAGGTTTTGGGGGGAGGCTTCTTTAAGGATGATTGCTTATATCATTGGCCATTGTTAACTGAACTCAATCTCCAGCCCCATTCCCCTCCCAGCAGTGGGATGAGGCCTAAAGTTCCAACACTCTGCTCACCTAATTGGTTCCCCTGGAAACCAGCCCCTAGCCTTCAGGACTTTCTGTTAGTTAGTCCCTTCATTAACATAATTCTGGTGTAGTTGTTAAAAGCTTGTTTATCATTCTTAGCAATTAGAAAATTCTAAGGATTTTAGGAACTCTGTGCCTGGAAAATGGACTGAGACCGTATATAAATTTCTTATTGTATATCACATATGGGTATGTGATCTCCTTAGTGTATAAGACATATATATACATATATGCCTGCCACAGGTAAGCTCTCAATAACCGATAGCTATAATTATGTATATTTATTTATACATAATTACATATAGTTATAGATGGGGAAATGGTGGAAACAGTGACAGACTTTATTTTTTGGGGCTCCAAAATCACTGCAGTTGGTGACTGCAGGCATGAAATTAAAAGATGCTTGCTCCTTGGAAGAAAAATTATGACCAACCTAGACAGCATATTAAAAAGCAGAGACATTACTTTACCAACAAAGGTCCATCTAGTCAAAGCCATGTTTTTCCAGTAGTCATGTATGGATGTGAGAGTTGGACTATAAAGAAAGCTGAGCGCCAAAGAATTGATGCTTTTGATATGTGGTGTTGGAGAAGACTCTTGAGAGTCCCTTGGACTCCACGGAGATCCAACCAGTCCATCCTAAAGGAAATCAGTCCTGAATATTCATTGGAAGGACTGATGTTGAAGCTGAAACTCCAATACTTTGGCCACCTGATGGGAAGGACTGACTCATTTGAAAAGACCATGATGCAGGGAAAGATTGAAGGCTGGAGGAGAAGGGGATGACAGAGGGTGAGATGGTTGGATGGCATCACCAACTCGATGGACATGAGTTTGAGTAAAGTCCGGGAGTTGACAATGGACAGGGAGACCTGGCGTGCTGCAGTCCATGGGGTCGCAAAGAGTTGGACACGACTGAGCGACTGAACTGGATAATTATGTCTGCTACTGCCCATTATGTTGTATGTGGAAGCACTGGAGTGATCAGTCCACACATGTTCTCTCATTCATGACATGTTATGTTTTAGTCTTAAAAGATGGATGTTAAACTGAGAAGTAGAGGTGTTATTTGATGTTATGTCTCCTGACTTCCCTCTCACCACTTTGTACTCTTCTTCCTTGAAACAATATTTTAGAGTTAACTGATATAAAGAAATGTGACTTAAGGAATTCAACTAATGACTGGACAGTAGAACAGATTGAAAGTGCATTTTTAGCTGCTTCTGATTTTTCTCATTTCAAGCAAAGATTTCAGACTGTTGTGGGGGTGGCGTGGGGAAGGAGATACAGATCTGTTCACAGCTGCTACTCAAAATTCTAGCCATATAACCAGGAGAGAATTTGCCTCAAATTAAGACTCTAGGGCTTTTCATTGCCATCATAATCATTAATATATCAATTAAGATTCATTTGGGTATCCACAGTGTGTTTGGCACTACATCAAGAAAAGAAGCTGATGGTGACAGGAAAGGTTTCAACCATTTTGCTTATGTCTGAGAATGACTTAAATGGTGTAGAGAAAAAGCATAAATCATTAAAATTTTGTAATTCAACAGCACTTAAAATCATAAAATATTAGAACAAGAAAAATCCAACAGAACTCAGAACAAACAAAAAAAAGATCCAACCGTTCTGTAGCATAGCTTCCTCATTTAGAAGTTGATGAAACTGAGTTCCAGAAATGGTGATGTTAAAAAACCAATGTAAAAGTGACAATTAGTAAAGGTTACACAGCCAGCAGATAATAGGGAAAGCCAAGAAGCAGACTTAGGTCTTAAAACTCAAAATGCAGTTTTCCCCATTCTGTCAGGTTGCGTCTTAATCTATTAGTGAGGATCATATTCTAAGAAAACCAGAAAATATAATATTACATCTATCTCTCTACTTTTGAACTACTCTCTTGAAGAATTAGGAGTCAAGCTGTTAACATATACTTATTCTCTCTTCTATATTAGCCATTATTTTTGTTTTTGTTTTAAATTTAATTTTTTATTGAAGTGCAATTGATTTACAATGTTAGTTTTAGGTGTACAGCAAAGTAATTCAGTTATATACAGACACATATCTATTCTTTTTCAGATTATTAGCCATTATTAATGATAGGAAGAGAAGATATTGATGGTTTGGGGGGGATGCTTTGGCTTGAGGGGGGCTTATTTAGATGAACAATAGGAACAATTCTGAATATTTTGTGGATTCCATGAGAGAACCTTCCTTCCGGCTTTTGGGCAGATCTTTGAAGGGCAATACTACCTGGGAGCCAGCAGAGGGAGAGCAGAACATTGTTTTGACAATTTTCATCAACTTTCTTCTCACTGTTTTACCTTTTGTTCTTCTTGTTCTTTTTTTTTTTTTTGCATGTATTTGATAAATTCCTTCATAGTGGTGAGAAAAATACTACTCTTTCCTGTACTTTTAGGAAGAGCAGAGAATGCCTCTGTTGGCGAACTGGAGTTTTTATTTAACTTATTGGCTATCATGTGAATTGGGTTTGGAAAGTTCTTAAGTATAGTGAGAGGGTTTTTTTGGGGGGAGGGGGGAGGTGTATGTGTCTGCTTTCCTTCAGAATATTGGGTTAATTAAGTGACTTTAAATGTATATAACCAAATGAATTACATAGATTCTCTCACCTCTAATAATTACTTCAGAAAAATAACAATTAATAAGGCTTGGAATTATGTCACTGGAGTTTGCTATGTAAGGGGACACATGTGTACCGATTTCAAAGAAATTTTGAAATTATGACTTTTTATAGCTAGAGTTTTAGAAATAGAATCCATATGTCAATTCAAGTAATCAATTACTCATTTTTCCAGAAACATTTCATAAATTTACACATTCATTATTGCTTTTTTTTTGTATCCTCAGTTTGAGGAATCAAACCGAATATGATACACACTTTAAGTAGTTCATAAGAGACTGACACAGAAATAGATAACTGAACATTTTAATGGCAATACTAGACAATTAGACATACATGTAGGGCAGTAAGGGTGCATAGAATACAAACATTCAACCCAATAAGGGGGATCTGGAGTGATTGCTGTTGGAGGACCACCTAAGCTGTCAAAAAGGATGAGTGGGAATGTACTCTACTCAATGTATTCCTTAGTCTGCCCTGTTCTTTTTCCTCAGCTTTTCTAGGTGCTTTCCTCCCACATCCACGTGCTTACAGCAAGAGCAGCCTTTCAACTCACTGTTACACTGTGTCCCAAGGCCACAGGTTTTTGTCCATGAGGCTAAACTTGAAATGTGCTGGGCTAATCAGTGTCCCTCCCTAGGAGTTTTCAACATAGGTCCAAGTGAAGCTTGAGAACTGTCAGCTGCTTTGTTTTCTGCCTTTAGGTAGAGGAAAAACAATGACAATCTGAGTTACGCTGACAATACACAGGGAGAAGCAGAGAGAAGCTGTGAAATGCACGTTCCCAGCATTCATGCCTCTGGTTCTGTTGTTACCTACAGTAGCTGTGTATTCACTTCCCTGTCCTTGTGTTTCATGAGACACTCCAGTCTCCTTATAATACATTTCTCTTTTTTTCTCAAGCTAGTTTGAGTTGGCTTGCTTTCCTTTGCAGCCATAAGAATCCCAGCTGGTATAAAGAGTTACCAATGCAGAGAGGTGGTGAAGGATGGTTCAGGGGCTTTGGGAATAAAGGTATAAAAACATAAAAAAGAATGGCATGTATACAGAAATAGAAATAGTTCAGTATTAGTGAAACATATCTTAGCACTTTCTGTCTCTCATTTTAAGAGATAAAGTGGGTTATCTGTCATTTTATGGAGTCTAATTTTACTCTGAAGGCAGTGAAAAACCATAGCATGATTTACACAGTGGGTGACGTGGTCAGATTTGTGGTCTAGGTAGATCACTTCAGCTTCTCTAGTGGCTCAGCAGTAAAGAATCCACCTGCCAATGCAGGAAACATGGGTTCAATCCCTAGGTCAGGAAGACCCCCTGGAGAAGGAAATGGCAAACCCCCCACCCCCCCAAATTCTTTGCCTGGGAAATCCCATGGACAGAGGAACCTGGAGGGCTACAGGCCATAGGGTCACAAAGAGTTAGACATGACTTAGGGACTAAACAACAACAGGTCACTCTGGCAGGAGTTTCTTCAACAGTTCTCTCATGTTGCCTGTTTCCTCACCCAGGACCCTAGTGGGTGGGGATGAGATCCAGCAAATATGCTCTCACTAACCAGAGCAAACCCTAGGGTCATGACTTTTTATGATTTCCTGTAATAGTTATTTAACAGTTTGCTCTTCTTTCCATTCTGAAAGTACCACTAGAGCAGGAGCAATGTTTGCACTGTTTATTATACATTTCCAAGGCCCAACTTAGTACCTGGAACATGTGACTATTCAATAAAAATTTGCTAGTGAATGGGTAAATAAATACTGATGAGGTAGAGGAGATAACGTCAAGATATATTTTGGAAGTTGGCAGTCAAGGCTTGATGAGTTTGATGAGGATTTATTATGTATGAAGCAGGAGACTGAGTGCTTTGTACGCATTACCTTCTTTAATCTTCACAACAATCTTCTGTGTCATGTGTAGCATACCTTTTCCAGTTTTTCAGGTGGGAGAAAAATAAGCTGAACGAGACTGAGTACTAGGTTGAATTTATGAATTCCATCTAATAACGTCCAACTATAGTTAATAAATCTGGAGCAGGGACCTGTCCAGTGCTAATCTCTGGGTCACCATGCTATACTACTGCAAAGAGATGTGAAGAGTAAGGAAAAAGGGGGAGTCAAGAATGATTCTCAGCTTTCTATCATAGGTAAATGATGGTGTCCCCAACTAGAGAAGAGAACACAGAACGGGAGTGCTTCTACCAATGGAGATGGTGAAATTGATTTGGGACAGGTACAGCAGGGGTCCCCAACCTCCGGGATCTAATACCTGCAATGATCGGAGGTAGAGCTGATATGAGAATAACATAAATAAAGTGCACAATAAGTGTAAGGCCCTTGAATCATCCTGAAACCATCTCCCCCACCCCAATTTGAGGAAAAATTGTCTCCCATGAAACCAGTCCCTTGTTCCAAAAAGGTTGGGGACTGCTAATATGGAGGATGAGGCCTGTGAGATGACCACAAGACAATGCCTGTCTACAAGTTAATGTTTATGGGCTTGAAAACACCTTTGCTAGAGAATTGGATTCCTTGGTTATTGTGCTTAGTCACTCAGTCGTGTCACACTCTTTGTGACTGCATGGACTGTAGCCCGCCAGGCTCGTCTGTCCAGGGGGATTCTCCAGGCAAGAATACCGGAGTGGATTGCCATGCCCTCCTCCAGGGGATCTTCCCAACCTAGGGGTCAAACCCAGGTCTCCCGCATTGCAGCAGATAGTTTACTGTCTGACTCACCATTATTAAGTTGTCAATAAAATAAAGATATTAAGTGAGGAAAGTATAGTGTAAAGAGAACACCTTAGGAAATATTTTGTATTAGAGAAATGATTGGCAGAGAATACAGTGCCATGGGAACAAAAGGAAATAGAAAATTTGGGAAGGAGGAAATAGGGATGAAGGAATGATCTATGGTGCTATATGCAGTGGAGAGGACTTGTCAGTGGACATATATTGAAAACTGTCCATTAGATTGCTATCATGTGGTTTGGGAGAGCAAAGATCAGTTTGAAACTCTGAATGAGGGTTCAGCCAAGGTGAGACATTAGATTTAGTAAGGTTAACAGTTAGTATGATTTTGAGATGTTCTTCTTAGTGTTCAGCTTTCTAGTTGACTGAGCAGTGAACCCAAGATCATCATGTTAATCCAAAGGTTGGTTTTTACTGGATCAGATGTACATGAAGGATAGTTATACAAATGAATCAGAGATGCTCTGTTGACTGCTTATAGCCCCTAGAAGTTGGCAGCTGTAGTTTCAAAGCTCTCCTGGGTACAAAAGACTGGCTTTGACTTGTGTGAGGCAAAAAGTTTTAACTCAGGTCCCTGCATAAAAGCAGGACCTTTGGATTGCTGCCTTTCCATAAAAGGGTAATTAGAAAAGCTAAATGTTAAAACCAAAAAATAAAGAAAATTCCTCTGAGAAATAAACACTCTAAACTTTTGCCATATGCAAATGTAAAGTCTCATTTGACAGTCTTCTTTAGGATTTTAATATGAACATTAATCTCTCACACCAATGGAATCTCTGGGTGTCTAGCCAAAGCAGAACTCTTTGTAGCAGCACTTCTAGCATTCCAGGGCAATAAAAGTATCCATGAAGAGTTAGTGATTAAAATGTATAAATCATAGAAGAAAATAATTCAGGAGAGAGAATAATTAGACATGATGAAGAGGAATATTATAACTTTAAGAACTTGGAAAAGTACAACAATCTGATAGATACGATAGAGTAACTGTGCTTAATATTATTAAAGTGATAAAAGGAGTAAAAACCAAAAGGAAAAAGTGAGATACTGTGATATTAAAATAGGATACGTGAATTCAAAAAGCAGTTGAAAAGAGCTATCAGAAGTAAAATCATTGAAATGAAAGAACTCAGTAGGAGGGAGGAGACAGCGCAGGAACGATGAGAATCCCTGAAGTGGAAGGAAGAGCTGAGAAAATTAACCAAAATGCTGCAAAGATAAGTAAGGAAATGAGAAATGGGAAAAAAGGCAAGACATAGAGGACCCTATGGTGGCCACATGTCTGATATGATGAGAGCTCTAGAGGAGGAGAGAGAGGAAAGGAGAGGCAGTATATAAAGAAATCTCCATGACTGAATGTGTGACAGTTGTAAGCAGCGTATAGTGTTGTGTCTTTTTTTAGCCTGACAGTCTTTGTTTTTCTATTGCAGTATATATTCTTTCTGTATTTAACATAATTACTAACATAATGGGATATATATTGACCATCATACTATCTCTTTTCTTTTTTTTTCTATCTCTTTTCTTTTTGTCTCACTTGTTTCATGTTCCTTCTTCCCTCCTTTGTTGGAGTAACCAAATTTTTTTTTTTATTCTATTTCCCTTTATCAGCATGAAAATTATGCAAGTGTTATTAGGTCCATGTGGCTATTTAAATTCAAGTAAGAATGTAAATTATTTAAAATAAAATAAATTCAGTTCTTCCTATCAGGTACTCAGTAGCCACATACATGTAGTCACTACTGTATTGGATGGCACACATGAAACATTTCCATCATTGCAGAAAATTCTGTTGAACAGCAGTGATCCAGATAATCTGAAGGTCTGTTTTTATCATCTGAATTTTCTCTTTTTCTTATTTCTTGGTAGACCCTGTCACATTTCATTAAACAATGGATATTGTATATGGAAAAATTGCATTGGTTCCAAATGCTTTTATCTTCCCTCAGAAAGGATACACCTGTTCTCTGTCACAAAGCTAGGGTGGGGATCAGATCATTTTAATTTGATCAACAACTGAGTTGTCATGAATCATCTGTGTTGCAATTTTTACTAAGACAAATATACAACTCTTTGCCCCCATCTTGTGGACATAGCCATCCAGAGGTCTTAACTGAGAGGCTATGGATGTTTATTTATTAGGGCCTCTTCTTTTTGCTGGGTCATATACTCTTATTTCCTTGGCACTGTCAGACCATTGTAAACTCTGGTGCTTTCAATGGCATTTTCTTATATTCTTACCCTCTTGCTTTGTGTACCTTAAAAATTCAGCTATGTGTCAAGCTTGTCTCTCCCTATCCTTGCTGTCTTTGTGACTCTGGAATCCACTGTTGCTCTTTTCTGTCCTGGCACTAGCCAATGCAGGAGACTTAAGATATGCGGGTTTGATCCCTGGGTCAGGAAGATCCCCTGAAGAAGGAAACGGCACCCCACTCCAGTATTCTTGCCTGATGAATCCCTTAGACAGAGGAGGCTGGTGGGCTACAGTCCATAGGGTCTCAAAAGAGTTGGACATGACTTAGAGACAACACAGTCCTGTATGATTACTAGAAACTCCTGCTGCTTTGCCTATTAGGAACTCCCTGCCTGCATGCATGCTAAGTTGCTTCAGTTGTGTCTGACTCTTTGCGACCCTCTGAACTGTAGCCAGCCAGGTTCCTATGTCCATGGGATTCTCCAGGCATGAATACTGGATTGGGTTGCCATGCCCTCCTCTAGGAGATCTTCCCCACCTGGGTGGAACCCGCATCTCTTTTTCTTAGGTTTCCTGCACTGGCTGGCGAGTTCTTTACCACTAGTGCCACCTGGGAAGCCCATTAGAAACTACACTTCACCCAAATTAACCTTTTAGTCAGCTAATTTAACCTTTTAGCCTTTTATTAGGGCTTTGATTCCTAGGATACTCTGTAGTTTCTAAGTTTCCCATGTTACTGAAAGGAGAAGCGATTCTTTCTCATTGAGAACTAGGGTGTTTGTTTTAGTCTATAACTCCGTCTAAAAACATTTGGAAATGGGTGAGTCCAGGTATTACAAGAAAGAAACTGACCTTATGAATGGCTTATTTCAAACATGTTCATAGTTCAGAGAATGACCTAACGTGTTTTCCTATTGCTGTGGAATTACCTTTGGGGCCAAACAGAGTAATCAGGGAATTCCCTAGCAGTCCAGTGGTTAGGGCTCCATGCTTTTACTGCCAAGGTTGTTGTTGTCGTTTGTTTGCTAAGTTGTGTCTGTGACTCCATGGACTGCAGCATGCCAGGCTTCCCTGTCCTTCACCATCTCCAGGAATTTGCTCAAACTCATCTCCTTTGAGGCAGAGATGCCATCCAACCATCTCATCCTCTGTCACCTCTTTTCCTCCTGCCCTCAATCTTTCCTAGCCTCAGGGTCTTTGCCAATGAGTCAGGTCTTCGCATCAGGTGGTGAAAGTATTGGAGCTTCAGCTTCAGCATCAGTCCTTTCAATGAACATTCAGGACTGATTTCCTTTAGGATTGACTAGTTTGATCTCCTTGCTCCGAGGTACTCACAAAAGTCTTCTCCAGGACCACAGTTTGAAAGCATCATTTCTTCAGTGCTCAGCCTTCTTTACGGTCCAATTCTCACATCCATACATGACTACTGGGAAAACCATAGCTTTGACTGTCCAGACCTTTGTCGTCAATGTGATATCTCTAGTTTTTAATACGCTGTCTAGGTTGGTCATAGCTTTTCTTCCAAGGAGCAAGCGTCTTTTAATTTCATGATTGCAGTCACTGTCTGCAGTGATTTTGGAGCCCAAGAAAATAAAGTCTGTCACTGTTTCCATTTTACTCTACTGCCAAGGGTCCAAGTTCAGTCCCTAGTTGGGAAACTGAGATCCCACAAACTATGTGCTATGGCCGAACAGAGTAATCATCTGATGGGTACCAAGAAGTACCCTGTTTTTCAGTCTGTTGCCCTCCGTCCTTTTATTGCCTTGGTTTCCTCCCTTTCCCTGACCCCCTGCTGGGTTCTAATAAACTTTGCTGCCCCAGAAAACCTATTTTAGGCTCCATCTTTGGATGGCAATGATGGACTCCTATTTTCTTAAATGGATCACCCATAAGGCAAACAAGTTCTTTAGAATCACAAGTCAATCTTAGAGCACTTACATAATTGCATTTTTATGGAAGAAGGTCCTCTGTGCATTAGAGATGAGAGTAGACAGTGATGACATAAAGGAGACAGAGGCCCCTGTGCTGTGGTATTATGAATAAAGGGAGTAGGTTGGCATGACTAATAAGAGAAGTTCTAAGATATTCAGCTTTTACCAACCTGATATTCTTTTTCATTGTATTTGCTCTTTGACCAACTGTGTGGCATCTTAGAATTTAGTGAACACTTGTGACCCTGATACAGCTTTCTGGCATTCTTTCTCTGCTTAGTTCCCTTCTCTCTGGTGTTCTGCTATAGAAATTTCTGCTGCTTAGCCTCCTAAATTCTGATCTCTGTCTCCCCAGCTCTGTAAATGAGCTTTTTCGGCCCTGCTTATACCTTCCTTCGCAGGCTGGACACTTCTTTTGGGCAGAAATTGGGAGTAAACATAAGGGGGTCAGAGTCCTTCACTACCTGTTGTATAAAGTCTGAACACAGTTCTTTCACAAAGTTTGTCCAGTTTTCTGTTTGTTTATGGTGAAAATGTCTAGTATCAGTTAGTTACTCCATCAGGAGCGGAAGAAGAAGATAACCATGCTTTCCCAGAAGTTTATAGCAATCCAGTCCTAGGCCAGGATTAGATTTTCATACTCAGGTTCAATCCCTGGGTTGGTAAGATCTCCTGGAGGAGGAAATGGCTCCAATATTCTTGCCTGGAAGATCCCATGGACAGAGGTGCCTGGTGGGCTGTAGTCCATGGGGTTGCAAGTGACTTAGCATGCATGCATTCATTCCTGAAACAGTCACTAGCCAAGGGTTTGTGATTATCATCTGTTTAAAACCAGTTTTTGGAAATAGAACTGCCATATGACCCAGCAATCCCACTGCTGGGCATACACACCAAGGAAACCAGAACTGAAAGAGACACGTGTACCCCAATGTTCATCGCAGCACTGTTTATAATAGCCAGGACATGGAAGCAACCTAGATGTCAATCAGCAGACGAATGGATAAAGAAGCTGTGGTATATATACACAATGGAATATTATTCAGTCATTAAAAAGAATACATTTGAATCAGTTCTAATGAGGTCGATGAAGCTGGAGCCCATTATACAGAGTGAAGTAAGCCAGAAAAAAAAAACACCAATACAGTATACTAACACATATATATGGAATTTGAAAGATGGTAATGATAATCCTATATGCGAGACAGAAAAAGAGACACAGATGTATAGAACAGTCTTTTGGACTCTGTGGGAGAAGGTGAGGGTGGGACGATCTGAGAGAATAGTATTGAAACATGTATATTATCATATGTGAAACAGAACGCCAGTCCAGGTTCGATGCATGAGACAAGTGCTCAGGGCTGGTGCAATGGGATGACCCAGAGGGATGGGATGGGGAGTGAGGTGGGAGTGGGGTTCAGGATGGGGAACACATGTAAACCTATGGCTGATTCATGTCAATGTATGGCAAAAACCACTACGATATTGTAAAGTAATTAGCCTCCAACTAAAATAAATAAATTAATTTAAAAAATGAAAAACTAAACCAGTTTTATTGTTTGTTTTTATTTTTGGCTGTGCTGGGTCTTCGTTGTAGTGTGTGGGCTTTCTCGAGTTACATTGAGCTGCTGCTGCTGCTGCTGCTAAGTCGCTTCAGTCAGGTCCGACTCTGTGCGACCCCATAGACGGCAGCCCACCAGGTTCCACTATCCCTGGGATTCTCCAGGCAAGAATACTGGAGTGGGTTGCCATTTCCTTCTCCAGTGCATGAAAGGGAAGAGTGAAAGTGAAGTTGCTCAGTCGTATCCGACTCTTAGCAACCCCATGGACTGCAGCCTACCAGGGTCCTCTGTCCATGGGATTTTCCAGGCAAGAGTACTGGAGTAGGGTGCCATTGCCTTCTCCGTACATTGAGCAGGAGCTACTTTCTAGTTGCAGTGCACTGGCTTCTCATTGAAGTGGCTTCTCTTGTTGTAGAGTGTGGGCTCTCAAGCTCAGGTTCAGTGGTTGTGGCACAGAGGCTTTGTTGCTCCATGGCATGTGGTATCTTCCTGGACCAGGGATCAAACTCGTATGCCCTGCATGGGCAGGTAGATTCTTAACCACTGGGCCACCAGGGAAGTTCTGTGATTATCATCTTTGATGCAATCTATTGAGAATATATTAAAAGACACTTGCTCCTTTGAAGAAAAGCTATGACAAACCTAGACAGCATATTAAAAAGCAGAGACATTACTTTGCCAACAAAGGTCTGTAGAGTCAAAGCTATGCATGACTACTGGAAAGAAGGCTGAGCATTGAAGAATTGATGCTTTTGAACTGTGGTGTTGTAGAAGACTCTTGAGAGTCCCTTGGATTGCAAGGAGATCCAACCAGTCAATCCTAAAGGAAATCAGTCCTGAATATTCATTGAAAGGACTGATGCTGAAACTGAAGCTCCAATACTTTGGCTACCTGATGTGAAGAACTGACTCACTGGAAAAGACCCTGATGCAGGGAAAGATTGAAGGCAGGAGTAGAAGGGGATGGCAGAGGATGATATGGTTGGATGGCATCACTGACTCAAAAGACATGTGTTTGAGCAAGCTTCAGGAGTTGGTGATGGACAGGGAGGCCTGGTGTGCTGCAGTCCATGGTGTCGCAGAGGCAGACACGACTGAGTGACTGAACTGACTGAGAGTCCACTCATGGAAATGAGGTTGGCAAACTTTCTTAGGGCCACATTTCAAAATGAGTATATATCTCAAAGGAATAAGAGAGAACTTTTGTGGACGAGTTAAATGTTTTATATTTTGATAGTAATGCTTATTACACAGCTTAAAACTCATCAAACGGTAAACCTAAAATTAGTGAATTTTACTGTAGTTTAATTAGCCTCTATAAAATCAATTTAAGAATGATTATTGCTTGCTTTTGTGGTGATATACAGAAAGCTGTATTTTAAAAAGCACAAATATCAACAGAAAAAGAAGTCTGAACCCCAGTCTTTCAACCTTATGGGGAGCATTGTATAAGATAATATTTTAACTATAGTATTACTGACAGCCAAAAATAGAGAATCTTCTTAGGTCAGAATTCTTGACAGCTTTTTTTGTTGCATTCTTTCCCTTATCTTTTCCTGGTCACTATCATCTCTCAGGTAGCCAGATTCTTTCTCTCTCACACTCCACTTGAAGAGAAAGTGCTTTTCTCTCTGTTTAATGGAATGGTCTCTTTTTCCTTATTAGAGTCCATCCTCCTTAGCCTCCCTTAATAGCCTGTAGACTAGAACAACACAGAACAATGTCTCTGTTTATCTTCTCATAGCAATCATCTTTTCTTTAGTACCAGAGTATCTTATCATTATTTCATTTGGGGCCATTGGTGAGAGAAGTCATTATAACTTTGGAAATGTCTCCCTGTGGCAGATACTAATAGTTGTCTACAGAGCATTCATCTCTCTTTCTCCTACTTAGAACTCTGAATCTGCTCCAGTATCCACCACACTCTCCTGCAGCCACGTGACTCAAGGGAAGTTGATCTTATCCTCTTTCCATGTAGCATGAGGTCAGTAAATCTCTGTTGAATGAATTACACTGATTAAACTTGAACTTCTCATTTGATCATCTGTTTCCCCTAGTAGACTTAGGACTGTTTCATTTACTAGGTAGTGTTGGCATGGTGTCTTAGGCCTGGAGGTAGGGTCTCTAAAAATGTAAGAGACCTGTAAAAAAAATACCAAAAAAATTGAAATGGGGCTTTGCATTAGTTAGCACTGGTTAGACTATACTGCAACAACAGATATTTCCCAGGTCTTTAGCAGCTTAATACAAAAGCTTTATTTTTAGCTTATGTTACATGTTCATTACAGGTTAATGGTAAAGCAATGGGCATTCTGGACTCTACAAAGTCACTCAAGAACCCACGCTGATACAACCTCCACAATCCCTTAGCTGCACCACCTAGAAAACCCAGGCTTCCTGATTGCCAAGGTAGAGAAATGAGAGTCTAAAGAACTGAGGCTCTTCTTTGTTCATCATTCTCCTTTCATTGGGCAGGTCTAATCACATGGCTTTGCACAACTATAGCAATTGAGAAATACAGCTTTCTATTTGCCCAGAGGTGAGGAAGGCCAGATATTGGTATTAGATCATGTCTCCAAAAATTCCAAAATGTGAAAATAAAACTGAAATCTGAATTCATAAATTTAAATTTAAAAAATCCAAAGTTTAAAAATGAAGAAAATCCACATTAATAATTAAATGTTGATTCATTGTTGAGTATTCATAAATACTTCGGTGCTTTTGAAATTTTTATTTCTTAATTTCAAAGTCCTCAATAAGTATAACTGATACAAAATCATAATTCATGAATTGTATGTGCTATTTGTATCTAATGATTCACACAATAAATTGTAAGACTGCTTTCATGACTTTTACTGGTACATTTAAAAATGCTTGAGGAAATTCCCTAGTAGTCCAGTGGTGAAGGCTCTGCACTCCCAATGCGGGGGGCCTGGGTTCGATCCCTAGTCAAGGAACTAGATCCCACATGCCACAACTAAGTGTTTGTATGCTGCAACTAAAAAGATCCTGCATGACACAATGACGATCGAGGATCCAAGACCCAATGCAGCCAGATAAATAAATCAACATATTTAAAAATAAATAAATATATAAAAATGCTTGAAATGATGTGTGGTCTCTGAAATCAAGAAGTCCTAAGAAAGCATTTTAATAGCCCTTCCATGAGGGTATGGTCTTTCTTGCCTGCCATTTTTTCTCTGGATCCCTGACAGTGGAAGAACTTGCAAATACTTGTTAAACTACTGAACAAAGATAAAATACTTGTTTGCCGTTTTGAGGAAGGTACACTCTTAGTGAAGAAACTGATAAGTAAAAATATTCAATACATTTCTGTAAATGTTGCCAGTCAGAGTCCCAGCTGGAAAGAGCTGAACACACAAAAGTTGAATAATGGGAGGAAAACTTAATGGAGATATGGCACAAAGGAAGGAAGAAGAAGCAGTAGCTGGGGAAAGGGACAGCTAAAGAAAGGTGACTTTAGGTCAAGGGATTCAGTTAGCCTGAAGCAGCCTTTTCTGGATCAGATAGAGAAAGTGAGTTGGAAAAGTCCATGCCAGGCAGAGGGAATAATATTTGGCAACACACGGGTATGTAAAGTCCTCTGTGTTGAAGCAGTGGTGAGAAGCACAGCATGTTGAGAGCAGGCGGGGAAGGAAGGATCTGGACTTGACGGAGCTAGAGAGCAATGGGAGCTGTTCCATGAAGGGCCCATGGAAGTGGGATGTTCCTCTGTTGACATGGTACATAGGACACCAGTCCCTCCAAAACATTCCTTGAGTCCTTGGACCCAACATCCTGGGCCTAGAGACACAGTTTCTCACGTGTTCCCACTCAGCTGCCAGAGTTGCCTTGGCACAGCAGTGCTTTGCCTGCTTTAAGGCTTGGACTCATCCACTGTGCTTTGTCAGGATGGGCTTCCCAGGAGTTGCTGCCAGTTGACTGTGGCGCCCACTCCAGTCAGGGGCAGATACTTGTCAGTTCCATCGACAAGTGCAAAAGCAGTGGTAGGGTGTTTGAGTTTTTTCCTCAGGATCCATCCAAAGGCTAGAAAGCCAGATGCAGGCATCCTAGATGTGGATAGGTGATGGGAGAGTAGTTGTGCTGATGAACCTACAGATGCCTCTTTTAGTGCCTGCAGACTTCAGCCCTGACATCTAGTCTTGCATTCCTGCACTGTCCACATGCCCAGATATCTCATTCAGAGCCTTCCTAGTTCTTCCACACTCCTGCTAGTCTGCTTCATGTTTGATTTCCAGCTCATTTTCTCTTGAACTCCTTGTGTGATCACCACCTGGGAAGTATTCTCTGGTTCAGTTAAATTACCATAGGCTATACTTGCTTTACTTAGAAGGCTATAGCTCAGTAAAATAGATAACTAATAAGGCCCTAGCACAAGGAACCCTGCTCAATACTCTGTAATGACTTACACAGTGTGTGTACTATGTCTCTTCAGTTGTGTTGGACTCTTTGCGACCCCATGGACTGTAGCCCACCAGGCTTCTCTGTTCATGGGATTCTCCAGGCAAGAATACTGGAGTGGGTTGCCATTTCCTTCTCCAGGATATATATATATATATATATGAATAGAATCTAAAAATGTGGGTATATGTATATGTGTAACTGATACACTTTGCTGTACAGCAGAAACTAACACTGTAAATCAGCTATACTCCAACAAACAAACATTAAAAAAAAAAAAGGATATAGGTCAGGAAAAGCAGCATGCCAGTAGCACAGGCATGTGTTTCTCTTCAGTGGAAGTAGTCTTCGCAGCAATCCCTACAGTCATCCAGGAGCCAGTCTTGTTTGCACCCCCACCAAAGTTTTAGTGTGAAAATAGATGGTCCGTTTGGGTAAGTACAACATGCACGCTGGCTTAGAAACCCTGTTTCTCAAGTATAACCTAGTGTCTCATGTTACAATCTCAGGTATGGGAATATGTTCCTGCAAGGGACATGTTTAGTTACAAGATTTATCACTTTCAAGAATTCCAAAGCTATAGATTCCAACCAAGAATCTATGGTTCACATATGTAACTTTTGATCAAGATGCTACTTATGAATCCAGGGTTGTTTTTACCATAAGTGCTGTTGCTTAGTGACACAACTGCTCTTCTACCTTTATCAACTTTTCAGGGAAACAATGCTAAAATGTTAACCCAAGGGCAATTTTGTAGGAAAGAGTGTTGTTAACCATTTATCCAGAGGAATTTTCATTGAGAAGATATGATTTGAACAAAGACTTGAAGGAGGTGTGGGAGTCAGCAGTGTGACTATCTGGTGAAAAGCTCTCCAGGCAGAGGGAACAATCAGTACAAATACCTGAGGTAGAGGCATGTCTGGGATGAGTGAGGATGTCAATACACCTGGAATAGTGTGAGTTAGTCCGAGAGTAGTAGGAACTAGTCAGAGGTAAGTGATGGGGATATAGCTCAGGTGGTATGCCCTTGGACACCGTCAGGACTCTGGTTATTTCTCTGAGTAAAATAGAGAGATATTAGAGAGTTCTGAAAGTTGTCTTGCATTTCTGAGAATCATTCTGGCTGTTGGATTAGTCAGTTCTTGGGAATAGACTGTGAGCAAGTGTGGGAGTACAATGATTTGCCAGGAGGCTGATGCAGTAATTCAATATGGACAGTAATGTGGGCTCATGCAGTAGCAGTTGAAAGTGGGGGGTGCTAGTCACATTCCTGATACATTGTAGACAAAATGTGCAGTTCCATGTTTAGGTTTGCATTTATCTATAAAATATAACTTATTAAGCTTATTCAGATATCTATGTACATAAATATAGAACATAAAGAGCTACAGCAAGGTGTCCTGAGAAATTTGAAACTTGGCCAGTAAGTGTTCACTCTTTGACAGTGAAGCAAGTCAAAGAATAATAGATCTTCAAGCTCGAACAAACTTCATTTGAGTTCATTCAGGAGTTTTTTGAATGTGATTAGTGAAAAGCCAAACTTCTTAAGTCAAATCTGCTCACAGAGTTTAATATTGGGCAGAGTAAGGACTAGATTCTGGACTATGGTTACTTCTTCAAAGTAATACCACCCTGAGAGGGCTCATTTTACTATTAACTCTTTTCCATTGGTGTTAGAATAGTGTATTTCCTAATAAAAATGGATAAACTGGCTTTTGATTAACAAATCAGATTTTATCAGTAAACTTGTAACTTTCAGGATGAGTTGGTCCTCTGGAACTTAAACATTTCTGTGTGAACTGATAAAACAGAGGCTATCAAACTGAAGACCTTATTCCTTTCACCAACATATTATAATGAGAACTTCATCAGTGGCTAGCCAGTTCCTCTCCCTGATATCTAAAAATAAAAATGGAACAAACAAAAAAGTATATATATTTTCCTGCTTACAGGATGTGTATAAACAAGAAATACAAATTGTAATAGAATTTAGTGAAACTTTTTGGAAGATCACCCAAGAACTCATGGTTGCGAGATACAGCTGTCAGTCCTCTTACCTCTTAGTGTCTTCCCACAAATGTGATCTCTTTCTTGAAAGACTTTATGTGGCTTCCAGGGTACTTTGTTCTCATGATGTTTCTTCTACTTGGAATACTTCTGGCTTTCGTTTGCTTTTATGGGATCATCCATTATTCCTGACCTCTAAATGTTGGAATTCCTCATGTTCAGTTCTCATACTTCTATTCTGTCTGTACTCATTCCCTTAATGACTTAATTCAGTCCCTTCACTTTAAATACCACCAGATAAATTTCAAATTCACATTTCCAATTCTGAACTCTAGGCTTTTATATGAAAACTGTTGACATCGCCACTTGGGCATCTAATAAACTTCTGAACTCTTAACATGTCTTAAACCAAATTCTTGATTTCTAGTTTATTATCACCTCTTCCCACCAATAAGGAAAGTAAATAAGAAAAGCTGCTATTAGTGCAGTAGGATTATGAGTACATTTTCATTGACTAGCTGTATAAGCTTGGACAGGTTACTAAAAATTCTTTTGCCTCAGTTTTTTTATTAGTGAAGATTAAATGAAATAATGTATGTGAGGACTAAATGAATTAATATATATAAAGTATTTGGAAAAGTGCCTGGTACCTACTAAGAACCACTTCAGAGTTAACTATTAGTTATTATTAATATTGTTGTTGTTATCTTGGTAAACGGCATCTCCATTTAGCTGCTTGCTCAGGCCAAATACTTTGGAGTCATCCTTGATTCTTCCTTCTCATATCCTGTATGAAATTGAGCAGCAATTTCCTTTGGCTTTACTTTCAAGTAAAGTACCCAAATCCTGCCTCTTTCCATCACTTCAGTGGCTGCAACCCAAGTCCAAGACATCCTCATCTCTTGTCTGGTAAATGACAAGAACCTTCTCATGGTCTTCCTGTCTCCTCTCTTCTTGCCTGTGTGTTGATTAACTTTATGTGTTACCCTAAGTGGGCCAGGGGTGCCCAGATATTTAGTCAAACATTATTATGGGTACATCTGTGAGGGTGTTTTGGATGAGACTAACGTTTGATTTGGTAGACTGAGTAAAGCAGATTGCTCTGCATAATGTTGGTAATCCTTATCCAGTCAGTTAAAGGCCTGATTAGAATAAAAAGTAGATCCTCCTGTGAGTAACTGGGAACTCCCGCTGACTGTCTTGAACTGGGACATCTGCTTTTTTCCTGCTTTCAGATTTGAACTGACAAATCGTCTCTTCTTGAGTCTTGAGCCTGCCAGCTTTTAGACTAGGATTTACACCATCAGCTCTTTTGGTTTTCATGGCCTTCAGACTTAAACTGGAACCGTACTACCTGCTCTGCTGGGTCTCCATTCTGCCTGCTGACTGCACATCTTGAGACTTCTCAGCCTCTGTAATCGTGTAAGTTCCTTATAATAAATTAATCTCTCTCATATCTATCTGTCTATCTAATCTTTTATTGGTTCTCTAGAGAACCCTGACTGGTACACTCTATAAGTCTATCCTCTCAAAGCAGCCAGAGGAATTCTTTAGGAAAATAATTTGATCACATCAGTTTCCTGCTCAAAATACTCCAGTGGTTTCCCTTCATGCTTGGAGTAAAATTCTGTTATTTCCTTAAGGGCCCTGTATGATCTGGCCTGCCTTGTTCCCTGATGCCACCTTGGGTCTCATTTACTATTCTCTGTGTTGTCCCCACAGTGTTAGGCTGTCTTCCTTGCTGTCCCTTGAACACACAAACTTCCATGTCAGAGTTTTTAAACATGCCATTCCCTCAGCCTAGAATTCTCTTCTTCAGTTTATCTTGGCTTATTCCTAATGAGTTCAAGAATCTACCTAAACATTAATTATCAGGCAGTCTTTCCCTAATAACCACTCTTTCACTCTCAATCTCTTTATCCTACTTTATTTTTTATCTTGGGCTCTTGCTTGACATTTTATTAATTATACATTTATTTAGTCTTTGTCTTTATTCAGTCTTTATCTTCTGTCTGGTTGGAATATAAGATCCATGAGGTCAAGACTTTGTTTTACTAAATGCTTTTGACCTGTCTGTATGTGGTAGATGCTCAATCAATGTTTGTTGTTGAACAAATGCCTGGAATATAAATAACTGCCCTTTCCTCGCTTGAACATCAGATATGTGCTGCTGACTCTTGCTGTTGCCTGGGGCAGTCTTTTAACCTGATCATAATTCACTCACTTGCTTTGTGCAGAGGCCTTTTTGGATGCTAGAGTTGTGCCTCGCTTAGTTCTCCAAAGATTTCTTAATTTAAGAAATTCTACAGGTAAACTCATAGGTATATGCTTGTGTTTTTAGATATATTAATTAACAGAAAGAGAGAACTATTTTCCTTATTAACAGAAATCCTATCTATGTCCCTTTTTCCTTCAATGGTCAGCTGAAAATAGGAACTAGAACATGTGATCACGTGTGACCAGATGGAAGTTTCTTAGCCTCATCTTGCTAAGTGGATGATCTATCCTGAGTTCCAAATAACTGACTTAAAAATTTTAAAATGTTAAATAAATAAAATGTTTATTTTTAAAGATAGGTGAAATATATTTTAGGAAATAGCCCATAATGTCTATGACATAAAAAAAATAAAGACCTACTCATAGTAAACCTAGTTCAAACAGTATAGAAAGATTCTAAATGATTCCCAGTCTCTCATCCAAAAGTACTATCTATAAGTAGTTTTTTGTGTTTCTTTCCAGAAAAGAAATTAAGCCTACACTAGCATCTAGAAATATTTCTGGTTTTTATTCACAGAAAAGGATCATACTTTACACTTTATTCTACACTTGCTTTTGTAACTCAGTAATACGGCTTGGCTATCTTTCCATTATCAGCTAATGTAAGTTTCCCCTCTTATATCATAGGCTGTATGGTATTCCATAGTATAGATGTCATATTTTGTTTAATAAGAACTGTAATACTAAAAGGACTTGTTGTTTCCATTTTTGGCTACAGTAAGCACCCTATATAGATAAATTCCTTGCAATGAATTGCTGGATCAAATGAATCAAATTCTTCAGATTTTGGAAGATAGTGGTTAATTGTCTTCAAAATTTTGTATAAATCTACACTGCCACAAACAGTGTCAGCCTTGGTCCAATTGTTAAATTTTGAAGATTATGACCAGTTTTGTGAGCAGTACTAATGTCTTGTTTTGGTTGGCATTTCTTTAATTATGAATTATGAATTTTTTCCATGGGTACTGATCATTTGTGTTTTCTATAAATTATTTTTTCACATATTTTGCTTAATTTTATTTAATTGTCTTAATCTTGATTCATAAAACTTTTCTATATGTTAAAGAAATTATTCCTTTCATGTTGCTGCTGCTGCTAAGTCGCTTCAGTCCTGTCCAACTCTGTGTGACCCCACACACGGCAGCCCACCAAGCTCCGCAGTCCCTGGGATTCTCCAGGCAAGAACACTGGAGTGGGCTGCCATTTCCTTCTCCAATGCATGAAAGTGAAAAGTGAAAGTGAAGTCGCTCAGTTGTGTCCTACTCTTAGTGACCTCATGGACTGCACCTTACCAGGCTCCTCCGTCCATGGGATTTTCCAGGCAAGAGTACTGGAGTGGGTTGCCATTGCCTTCTCCATATTCCTTTCATATATGTATTATAAATATCCTCCCCAGTCTTGAATACAATTTTTAATGACTAATTTTTTTAATGTAGTCACATGATTTCTGAATTGTATCTTGCTTAGAAAGGCCTTTGCCATTCTGAGATTTTGAAAGCATTCATTGATTCTTTTAGAACATTCATGGTTTCATTTTTTAAGTGTTTAAATCTTAGATATTTCTGGAAATTATTTCATTGCTGCATATCAAATAGAGATCTGACTTAATTTTCTTTTTAATGGATCATCTAGTTGTCTCAAATCATTTATTAAATAATCTATTCTTTTTGACCATTTATTTGAAATACTCATTTAGCAAATGGAGTTTACATCAAATTTTGAATTCTCTCTTTATTCTATTGACCCATATTCTGCTTCTTCAGTCACAAACTGTAGCTTCTTACTATGATTAATTATCAGGGTGAGCTTGTCCTTCTCATTTTCTTTTTCAGAATATTCCTGGCTTTTGGTATATGTTCCTTTTTCTCCAGTTGAACTTTAAAATTCAGTCTTTATAAAGCTTTAATCTGTATAGAGAGGAGTCTAAAGAAATCTTTGCAACGCTCAGAATGATAGATGGTGGAAATTGGGGAAAATTGATTCCAGTACTTGTAGCCCTAAACAGGGAATAGCAAAATTCTTTAGATGGAATTCTAGAGGCATGGATGCGCCTGTGTAAGTTGTCAAAATCATGTGATTCTTGTTTTCACAGTGACAAAATCAACCAGTAAGTGTGGAAAATAAGGAATCCAGTAAAAATATTTAAGAATAATTCGGATTTATTGACTAGCCATTTTCCTGCCTTCTTCCCCAACTCCCAAAGTATACTTGGTATAAGCAAGTATCATTTTTAATTTTGTATGTTTTTTATTTGACATTTTCTCAACCTTTTTTTTAAATCTTCTACTGTGTTGGCACTAAACTTAGAACAAATCTCTTTGGGAATCTGATGCCCTTTCCATTCACTATTGAAAAGTTCTTAAATATTGACAACCATCAGTTAAACTCCTAAAAATCTCTTCCCCCATGGATTTTCCACTAGATTTGATTTCTTTTATTTGCACTTCCCATTATAGTGGAAGTAACAGCTAGCATGTTTCCCTAAATACTTATGCTCTACCCATCCCCCCTACCCCTACCTTTTAATGTAAGTTGATATTTTAGCAGCTGGGCTGAGCAGCTGGAGATATTTCAAAATCAATGAGTATTTTTTGGAACTCTTATTAAAATTCTTAATCTTAGTAATGTTCTGGTATACATTAGTATTCTCATTTAACAGAAGTGTAAGCAAGCTAAAAGAAGCTGAGAGGAGAGGAAAAATATAAATTATATTTATTGCACACTTACTATGTGTTAAGAGTTTTATTCCATGGGTGCTTTATTCCATAAGGGCAGTGACCATGTTTGTTTTGTTCACCAGTGCATCCTCAATATCTAGTGTGCTGCTTAGGCCATAATCCCCACTGAATATTATTTGGTAGAAAGCTTGAATGAACATTCGTATTGTCCTTGTCTTGGTGAGTGTATTTATGGAACAGACCAGTTTGTATCCCTATAAAAGCTTCAGTAAACCTGGATTATTTTATTCTGTTTTATCAGAGTGTCTATTCTCAGTGACTATGGGAAACCTTAGTAAATTTTTAAAAATTTCCAATAATTAGGTTTTCACCTCTTTATGTTAAAGGCTAGGGGATAGGTGTGGGGGTAGAGGGCTATACAGAGAAAACTTGTGTTTATTCTAGAAAGAATGTATCTAGACTGTATTTCCCTTTGTCAAATGTTGTTACTCTAACTTCTATAACACTGTAAAGCTTTATTCTTTTGAAGATAGTATTCGGTTAAATTATCAACCCATCCCCATGGATAACAGTTCTGTGGGAGGAAAATGTGTTTCATATCTTGAAATTTCAGTTTATATTTTTGGGACAAAGTCAGGCTGGTTTTCGTTTGGCATTTAATTATGTTTATGTTATCCACAACACTCTTTTCCATTAGCAGAATTAATCAAGGGATGGGTACACCTCCTCCACAAAGCCACTTGTTTTTTTCAGGTTTTCCATCTTCATCGCTTCCTATGCCTATGACACAGCTTGTGATTAATCACTCATTTAAAATACTTTGAACAATAGGACTTCTGCTTTTCTCAACCCGGGAGAGCCTGGGGAACACTCTCATCACTTATAGCACACATGAAGAGATACATTACAGTAGCCTCAGGGTCTCCTGCTACCCCAGGGTCATTTTTCACAGAAATGTATTTTAAAATTCGAGAGCAGTTATGTGCCTTTTCTGCTAAATTGTTGAGCTATTTAATGTCTTTTTAATGTAAGAAGCCATTTGCCTTGTCCTGAAGTGTTACAGCCTTTAAATGAATCACAAGATAGTATGAAGCTCCATTTGCTCCCAGATTTCATGTGCTATAGTAATAGTGAAGGAAAAATCATACTCATTTCTCAAACACTGTTGGCGGTTTCTGTTGCTTCTAATGCAAAGGTTTGGTTTTTAATTTGTTGGTTTCTGCAAAGCACAAATCATATTATTGGTTTTAAATGATGATAGATGCTATTACTTTAGGTATGAGGGAAAACAAAACAGGATTGTGGTGTGAAAACTCAATTTTAAATTGCTTGATTAATTTATTTTAGTGGCATGTAGCAAAGACTATTCTTTATTATGTTGGAATAATCCAATTTTCTGTAAACTAGTCTAACAAATGAAATGTCTGGACGTACCTTATAAATTGCAATAGTGTTTTTGTTGTAGTGAATATAAATGAATCAAATACAAATTCCTAAGACAGTTTAAAAATGTGTCTAGCAACATATGTATTTAAATAATTGACCTCAGTTTCATTGTTGATTACATTCAGCTTAGGTTTTTTTTAATTAACATCTGCTCAATCCTGGCAGAAATTTGAAATTGCCAATCATTTTGAATTGCAGATATCCTTTTGTTTGGTTGGTGAGGAAGTTTCTTCATGTTCCCTTCTCACTGGCCATTCTATAGACTGAATGTTTGTGCCACCCCTACTCCCTCCCCAATTCACAAGTTGAAACCCAATCCCCAATGTGATGGTATTTGGAAGTGAGACATTTGGGGGTGATTAGGTCAAGAGAGCAAAGCCCTCATGAATGGATTAATTCTCTTATGTTAATAAAAGAGACCCCAGAGAGCTCCTTCCTCCACCTCCTTTCACCATGTGATGCAGACAAACATGCTCAATGGTGTCTGACTCTTTGCTACCCCATGGACTTTAGTCTACCAGACTCATCTGTCCTTGGAATTTTCCAGGCAAGAATACTAGAGAGGGTTGCCATTTCCTTCCCCAAGGGATCTTCTCGACCCAGGTATCGAACCTTGGTTTCCTGCATTGCAGGCAGATTCTTTACTGTCTGAGCCACCAGGGACACCCCTCCACCATGTGAGGACACAACAAAAAGACTGTGGTCTATGAAATAGGAAGCAGGCTCTCTAGACTCCAAATCTGCTGGCACCTTGGTCTTATACTTGTTAGTCTCTAGAACCCAAGAAATAAATTCCTGTTCTTTATAAGCCACTCAGTCCATGGTATTCTGTTATTATAGCCTGGACTGACCAGGCTAAGAAGATAACTTAAATGAGAGGGTGGTAAAACTTTCATTAAAGTCTGAGTTGACAATGGGTAATAATGTAGCCAATAAAAATAACATGAATTAATATAATACTTAGAGGATTCTTCATAGATTCTACTGAGTGAGAAAAGTAATATGTGGAAAAGCATGTAAAGAGGGTTATTGCATGTGCATATAGGTGTGTCATATGTGTATATACCTACATGTCTAAATATTTTGACATGTGCTGTGCTGTGCTTAGTCGTTTAGTCATGTCTGACTCTTTGCAACTCCATGGACTGTAGCCTGCCAGGCTCCTCTGTCCATGGGGGTTCTCCAGGCAAGAATAGTGGAGTGGGTTGCCATGCCCTCCTCCAGGGGATCTTCTCAAGCCAGGTATAGAACCCAGGTCTCCTGAATTGCAGGCGAATTCTTTATCATCTGAGCCACCAGGGAAGCCCATTTTGACATGTAGAGATATGTAAAGATGCAAACACACTAGTTGTTAAATTTGGGTTCCCCAGGGAGTGAGATTGGGTGGGAATAGAATCAATAAACAAATTAAAAGATAGTAAATACTCCCCTAAAATGAAAATTTTATGCTTATTAAAATGGGCATGTTTGTACCAATTGACTTTGTCTTTAGAGGAGACAGAATTCAGGTACAGTGAAAGTTCTTCATTTATTGAGTGGTGAGTAAATTAGATGTCTCCATACTTAATACCTTCAGTATTGGACAGTAAATAAGGGAAACTGGAAATCTGATTCTTTTGTTTGGAAAAGGAGTATGATTTTAATAACATGAAATAATCAACTCCTATTAATTATTGGTAAGCCGTATCCCAAAGTGAGAGTGACTATTCATATAGGGCTGTCTGTTTCCTTTAGTCAATAAGAATTATTTAGCACCTACCGTGGGCCAGACTCTATGGGAGGTGTTGGGGAGGCTACAAGTTTACAGACTGCAAACTTTAATGAACATATACTATAGTTGGGGCTCCAAAATCATTTTCTTGGGCTCCAAAATCACTGCAGATGGTGACTGCAGCCATGAAATTAAAAGACACTTGCTCCTTGGAAGAAAAGCTATGACCAACCTACACAGCATATTAAAAGGCAGAGACATCACTTTGCTGAGAAAGGTCCACGTAGTCAGATCTATGGTTTTTCCAGTAGTCACGTATGGATGTGAGAGTTGGACTATAAAGAAATGTGAGTGCCGGAGAATTGATGCTTTGGAAGTGTGGTGTTGGAGAAGACTCTTGAGCATCCCTTGGACAGCAAGGAGATCAAATCAGTCAATCCTAAAGGAAATTGGCCCTGAATATTCATTGGAAGGACTGATGCTGAAGCTGAAGTTCCAGTGCTTTGGCCACCTGATGCGAAGAACTGACTCATTGGAAAAGACCCTGATGCTGGAATAGATTTAAGGCGGGAGGAGAAGGGGACAACAGAGGAAGGGATGGTTGGATGGCATCACCGACTTGATGGACATTGGTTAGAGCAAGCTCTGGGAGTTGGTGATGGACAGGGATGCACTCCATGGGGTCAGACATGACTGAGTGATTGAACTGAACTGAACTATAATTGGGGAGACCAACAAGCTATTAATTTATAGCTTGTTTGCCAAGTGAAAAGGGGGAGGAGGGAAAATTTTTCAGGTAGAACAGTGTGTGCAAAGCCTCAGATGTGAGAAAGAGCATAGCTTATGTAGGGACTGTGGAACAGAATGTGCCTGGGCCCTACAGGGGAGGAAAGATGGTTGGGCAGAGGAGGGTTAGAGTCTATCAGGAGATAAGACTAAGGTGCATTTGGATGAGATTGTTTAGTGGCTTAGTAGGGGTGCTCTGAGGGGCTTGGCTATCTGCTCCAAGTGATGAGGAGCTCTAGGAAGTCTGAGCGTGGAAGTGATATGAATGGATTTGTGTTTTTAGAAAGGTAATCTAGCAGCAAGGTAGAAGATATAGTTGAAGAGTAGGAGATTTGAGGCAGTGGAACCATTTAGGAAACTTGCTGAAGATAAGCAAGAGTAAATAAGGGGAGTCAGAAAAGGAAGGAGATCTTGTGGGGGATGGTATAAAAGTAGAATTAATAGAATATAGTGATTGTTCTGAGAGATTGGCCAAGAAAGAAAGGAGTTAAACATGCCTCCAGAGTTTCTAAGAATAAAGTCAGTGTAATAACCAATTCTCTCCCATTAACTTGATGAGAAGGGAGAGAGCTTAGATTTATAAAATGCTTATACTCAGACTAGCTCTAAATAAAAAATTAATTTTTATTGAGAGTTTATTATATATCAGGCTAAAATATTACATATGCTGTCTCTTTATTAATATTCATTCTACGAATACATAGTACCAACTGTGTATCTAATAATGTATTAAATATTATTATTATCATTATTTCAATACTATAAATGAGGAAACTGCACTTTTAAGTGGTTAAGGAACTTGCCCACTGTATCACAGAGTTTGAATAAACTCCAGGAGTTGGTGATGGACAGAGAGGCCTGGCATGCTGCAGTCCAAGGGGTCGCAAAGAGTTGGACATGACTGAGTGACTGAACTGAACTGTATAGATAGTGGAGCCAAGACTAGAATCCAGGTTTGTTCACCTCTCAAATGCTTTTCAACAACTTTGCTGTGTTGCCTTTTTGACATCATATGGAGTGGGTAGGCTCCATACTTTCCAGCAAAGCTGGAGACACACAACTTACTTGGTTTCACATTTACTTCAGTACCTGTGTCTCTAACTAATATGATTTCATTATATATTCTCATTTATCCAAGCTATTGATTTCTGTCTATGAAAGTTAAGGATATAATTCTTTTCTCTCTCTGCCTCACCATACACATGCAACTTTACCTCCTATACTTCCAATACAGTGATGATCTAATTTTGGTTTAATATGTTCATTATTCTTAAATTAAAATCATATTTCTGGAACTTCCCTGGTGGTCCAGTGGCTGAGCCTCCTCACTCTCAGTGCCCTTTATAATACCCTTTATAATAAGCAGGTAAATTAAGCAAATGTTCCTCTGAGTTCTGTGGGTACCTTTAGCTATCTAAATGAAACCAAGGAGTCGGTTGTGGGAACCTCTGATCTATGGTCATTTGGTCAGAAGCACAGGTGACAACCAGGATGATTGGAGTCTGAAAGGAAAAGGTTGAGTCCTTAAGGCAGAGGAGCCCACGCTTTTCAGGTAGACAGGGCTAGAATGGAGTTAAATTGTAGGACACCCTTTCAGTGTTCACTGAGAGCTGGACAATTGCTCTGTGGTGCTGGAAAAAACACATTATAGGAGAAGTTTTCCTTAGATGTGTGCTGATGGGTAGCTTTCTTCTCAGTTTTCAAAGGGAATTAAAAAGCCAATTGAAAAGGTGAAAATACAAGTGCAGATTGTCAACTCCCTTGCAGGTTGCCCCGACTAGGCATTTGGAGTGGGGGACCTCTGATGTTTATATCCTCTGGGGCTGATGAGATTCTGCGGAGGAGAATCTTCAGTCTCCTTCCTGGAGGGTGATGGCTGGCTGACAGCATTCTGTAAGCCCAGTGGGGTAGCAATTTTCTCTATTTTTAGTAGGCTATTTTTAGTAGCTGACCCTTGAGCTATTTTCAGTGATATCAGTTCAGAAGAGAGATACCTCTATGTTACATTTCTTAAAGAAAATACCTCCAATCTTTTGCTGCTGCATTCTGAGACTTTCAGATGCCCAATTAGACTTTCAAATAATTTTCTTTTTAAAAGTTCTCCCTTTACCCACATTCCCAAAGATACCTGTTGTCCTTTAGACAGTCAGTCATGTCCGACTCTGACCCTGTGGACTGCAGCATGTCAGGCTTCCCTGTCCTTCACTGTTTCCTGGAGTTTGCTCAAACTCGTGTACTTTGAATCGATAATGCTATCCCACCATCTCATCTTCTGTTGCCCCCTTCTCCTTCTGCCCTCAATTTCCAGGGTTTACTGCTGCCAACTAAGGATTCAGTTTTCTTATCTCTGCTAAGTCATAATTTCATTTCCTTCTATTTTATATTCTCTTAGATTTTTTTTTTGTCTCATTTCCTGTTCTCCATGTTTTGGGGGGTTTGTGCCTTTTAAAAAAAATCCTTTATTATTTCAATGGATTTTTGATAGGTGCTAAAAGTAAATATGTGTGTTCAGTTTTCTGTCTTTACTCAGAAGTCCAGAAAATGCCAGGAAATGCTTTCTGGAGACTTTTGTGATGCTACTGTGCTTTTGATTTTACTTATTAAAGCAGTTTCCTTGGTGGCATCTCTTCAGTTCAGTTCAGTTCAGTTGCTCAGTTGTGTCCGACTCTTTGCGACCCCATGAACCGCAGCACTCCAGGCCTCCCTGTCCATCACCAACTCCCGGAGTTTACCCAAATTCATGTCTATTGAGTCAGTGATGCCATCCAACCATTTCATCCTCTGTCATCCCCTTCTCCTCCTGCCCTCAATCTTTCCCAGCATCAGGGTCTTTTCCAATGAGTCAGCTCTTTGCATCATGTGGCCGAAGTATTGGAGTTTCAGCTTCAACATCAGTCCTTCCAATGAACACCCAGGACTGATCTCCTTTAGGATGGATTGGTTGGATCTTCTTGCAGTCCAAGGGACTCTCAAGAGTCTTCTCCAACACCACATTTCAAAAGCATCAATTCTTTGGCGCCCAGCTTTCTTTGTAGTCCAGCTCTCACATCCGTACATGACTACTGGAAAAACCATAGCCTTGACTAGACGGACCTGTGTTGACAAAGTAATGTCTCTGCTTTTTATTTTTTATTTTTTTTATTTTTATTTTTTAATAAATTTATTTATTTTAGTTGGGGGCTAATTACTTTACAATATTGTAGTGGTTTTTGCCATACACTGACATGAATCAGCCATGGGTTTACATGTGTTCCCCATCCTGAACCCCCTTTCCCCTCCCTCTCTGCTGTTTAATATGCTATCAAGGTTGGTTATAACTTTCCTCCCAAGGACTAAGTGTCTTTTAGTTCATGGCTGCAGTCACCATCTCAGTGATTTTGGAGCCCCCAAAAATAAAGTCAGCCACTGTTTCCCCATCTATTTGCCATGAAGTGATGGGACCGGATGCCATGATCTTAGTTTTCTGAATGTTGAGTTTTAAGCCAACTTTTTCACTCTCCTCTCTCACTTTCATCAAGAGGCTCTTTAGTTCTTCTTCACTTTCTGCCCTAAGGGTGGTCTCATCTGCATATCTGAGGTTATTGATATTTTTCCCAGCAATCTTGATTCCAGCTTGTGCTTCCTCCAGCCCAGCGTTTCTCATGATGTACTCTGCATGTAAGTTAAATAAGCAGGGTGACAATATACAGCCTTGACGTACTCCTTTTCCTATTTGGAACCAGGATGTTGTTCCATGTCCAATTCTAACTGTTGTTTCCTGACCTGCATACAGATTTCTCAAGAGGCAGTTCAGATGATCTGATATTCCCATCTCTTTCAGAATTTTCCACAGTTTATTGTGATCCACACAGTCAAAGGCTTTGGCATAGTCAATAAAGCAGAAGTAGATGTTTTTCTGGAACTCTCTTGCTTTTTCGATGATCCAGCAGATGTTGGCAATTTGATCTCTGGTTCCTCTGCCTTTTCTAAAACCAGCTTGAACATCTGGAAGTTCACAGTTCACTTATTGCTGAAGACTGGCTTGGAGAATTTTGAGCATTACTTTACTAGCATGTGAGATGAGTGGAGATCAAATATTACAGCCAAAATGCCCTTGTTGATTGGATTGGAACAGCTTTTTTTTTTTTTTTTTTGATTTGATCTCTGTTGTCAATTGGTTTTGTGATTTAAGTCAAATACCTTAAACTCTGCTTCTTAGTCTATGTCTTATAAAATAGAAATAATACCTTATGCTCACAGGTTATTTCAAAGATGAAATCAGATAATCTGGCAGTGTTTTATGAAAGAGTTTTAATGTGCTTCATAAATGGAAATGCATCTATATGTGAAGACAACTTAGTGTTCTTCACAGTATAAACAATGTCAGTGTTAAGCCCTTTTCCCTACAAATCCTTTTTCCCCCCATTGCCTAATTATTTTCGTTGCTTTTCCCTGAAACTTTACTCTCTTCTCCAAGAGCAGCCAAGTGCTCTACCCTATGTCAAGAGAAGGGAAATGATTATCCTCAGCTCTTCCTTGTCAGACTTCTGCCAACACCTCCCATGACATTTCTTCAATAAGACAAAAACAATGAGGGAATAAATTCATTTTCAGTTCATTATGTCTTCTCTGTTTCTCTGTCTTTGATTATCCCATCTGCTTATTCTAGATGAAGGATTTTTTCCTGTGCCATCACCAAAGTTGCAAACCAAATGACAGTGCTTGTCAGCAGCTTACCCCAACTGCCAAACTGTGGAATATACTTGCTCTTCTAACTGAAGAAAAAATACTGACCAAAAAAGGCCTGGATTCAGTGACCTAAGCCAAAAATAGTTATAGGCTAAAAAAAAAAAAACCCCAAACAAAAAGCAATTGTTTACGATTCCCCAGTAGCAGCAAAGAACTCCAAAATAGCCATTCTTCTTCTGAACCTTCTCTAAAAGATTGTCTCATGATTCTGTAGCATCAGTTCCTGAAATTCATGAGCCAGAGATACAATTTTTTTTTTTGACTGCACCATGTGGGATCTTCTTTCCCTGGTCAGGGATCAAACCCATGTGTCCTGCAGTAGAAGTGTGGAGTCTCAACTACTGTACCACCAGTGAAGTCCCCAGAGATAGATTTCTTATGTACCTTTACTTAGAAGATTTTCTTGAGGTTGTTGATGGCTGGAAACTATGTGTTTTGTAGTGTCTGTAAAAAGAAATATTTGTAATATTTGTAAAAAGAAAATGAGATGAATTCTGACTTTTAGATTTGATGGAGTAATTAGAACTAGCTTAGCTCTCCAACTTTAAGCATCTAGAAAACTGAACAAAATTTATGGAACAACATTAATTTTTTAAACAGTGGATAATAGGCATTCCCGAACTCTCATCCCTGAGAAGAGAAACAAATATGGTGAATCCTAAAATCACTTTGGTTTTCTGCCAGATAAACAGAGATGGAGATCCCAGGATAAGGAAAATGATTCCACTGATTTCAGGAGACAAGAGATCACAGTGTGGAGATGAAGTACCTGGATTTTGCAGGATAGAGTACAGGAGAGGAGAGAGCTGTGCAGAAAAAAAGCTCCAGAAATCTGCCTATGAGTCCCTTGGGTGTGATGCTGAATACAAACCCAGAAATTTATAGGGTAGAAACCAATAAGGCTGGGGAAAGATAATTGGAAAGTTATTAGCCGAAAACTCCCATAGCTCACTCAGGGCTGGGAGATGTTAATATTCTAACCACTAGAATGAAGAGTGCTCATTTAACACCCATGACATTTCTGTAGCGATTCCAGAAAGGTTATACTTTAGAAGTATTACAAAACTAGCCATAATGTAAAGGCTACTCTAGACTTTTCATAACAAAGCTGAAAAAGAAGTTTTAAAAAGATCAACCTTATAGACAAGCAGATTTACCACCTGGCAGAAAAATGTCCAGCACAATTTAAAAGCTAAAACAAAATCTAGCATTCAAGAATGTAAAATTAACAATGGCCAATGTCCAATAAAAGATACTAAATCAGTAAAGAACCTTAAAATAGCTATTATGAATTTGCTTAAAGATGTAATGGAAACCATGACAATAATGATTCAACTATAAAAAAGAACCAAATGTAGCTTTTGGAGAAGAATAATACAATATTTAGTATGTTTTTTGGATGAGGTTAATAGCACATTTGATACTGCAAAATAAAAAAAAAATTAGTGAACTTTAAGATATATGAGTAAGTCTGTACAAAGTGAAACTTCAAGAGAAAAAATGTCTGAAAAAAAAATCCACAGAACCCCAGTAACCTGTGGAAAATATTCATTCATTTGGAGTCCTAGGAAAGGGAATAGAGGGCAAGAAAATACTTGAAGAAATAGTGGCTGAAAAATGTTCATATTTGAACAGTCCCAAGAAGTTCAAGAACCCCAGGAAAGTTAGACACAAAGAAAACCACATAGAGGCACTTTGATGTTGTTGTGTTTGTACTCAGTTGTGTCTGACTCTTTGCAACCCCATGGACTGTAGCCCGCCAGGCTCCTCTGTTCATGGAATTATCCAGGCAAGAATACTGAAGTGGGTTGCCATTTCCTTCTCCAGGGGATCTATCCAACCCAGGGACTGAACCCACGTCTCCTGTGTCTCCTGCATTGGCATGTGGATTCTTTACCACTGAGCCACCTGGGAAGCCCATCATAATCAAATAGCTAAAATGAAATGCTTTTAAAAAATTTCTTAGGAGCAGTTGGGTTGTGTATAAGGAGATATGTTCTATACAGGGGAACAAAGTTAAGAAAAATTGAAGTCTTTTACACATACACAGACACACACACCCATTCAATGTAGAAGATAATGGAATGATTTCTCTAAAGTGCTGAAAGAAAAACTCCAACTTAAGTACTATGCCCAAACAAACTGTTCCACCAAAATAGGGGAAAACACTTTTTTTTCAGACAAACTAAAGCAGAGAAAATTTGCTACCAGACTTGCATTATAGAATATAAAAAACACTGAAGAAAAATGTCACAGATGAAAATTTGTATGTGGATAAAAGGAGTGAATAGTGCTAGAAGTAGTAAATAAGAGGGTAGAGATCAAAATTTTTTTCCTAATTGAAATATTTTTAAAAGAAAATTTAATGTTAAAAAATATGAATGTAGTGAGGTTTATAAAATATATAAAAAAGTAAAATGTATAAAAACAAGGATGGAAGGGTGATATGGAAGTATATATTGTTGAAAATTCATATAAGTGATATAATATTTGAAGGAAGACTGTGACAAATTAAAGATGTACGTTTATAAACTATCATATGACCACTGAAACAATAATACAAAAATGTATAGCCAATAATCCAATAGTGGAAATAAAATGGTAAACTAAAATATACTCAGTAAATCTAGAAGAATGATGGAAAAGATAAAGAGAAAAAAACTCAGAAAATAAATTACAAGGGAAATGAGAAAATAACATAAATGGAATGAAAATGAGAACATAACATTGAAATTTGTGAAATGGAGCTACAGTAGTGTTTAGAGGGAAATTTTTAGATTTACATGCGTTCATTTGAAAAGAAACAAGGTTTAATCAATAATCTAGGCTTCCAATTTGAGAAGTTAGAAAAAAAATGTTAAATCCAGTAAGTAGAGGTATGGAAACAATAAAGTAAATATAGAAAACAATAAAATATTAAATGGGAAAACAATAGAAAAAAATCACTGGTACCAAAAGCTAGTTTAAAAAAATAGCAAAAGTGATAGACATCTAGCTGACTGATCAGGAAATTGAGGACACAAATTGCCAATTAACAGATACTGTAAATATTTAAGGAATAATTAGATAATATTATGGACAACTCTGAAGCCATAACAATTAGAAAGTGAATGCATTTTATTGTATGTAAATTATATCTCAGTAAAAGTGATTGAAAAAAACAAAATGAGTAATTTCAGTTGCTGTGATTGAGTTTTCGTCTAGTTACAAGCTATGTCATTTAATCTAACAATAAAATGGTGATATAACTTAGTGGTTTAGAGTTTATACTTTACACAGAGACTACCATCTTTGAATTATGGTTCAGTCAATTAGTAAGTATATGACTAGGTAAATTATTTAACTACTACTATATAAACTGCTAGATCTCCCAGGTGGCTCAGTGGTAAAGATCCTGCCTACCAATGCAAGAGACAGAGGAGACACAGGTTTGATCCTTGGGTCAGGAAGATCCCCTGGAGGAGAAAATGGCAACCCATTCCAATATTCTTGCCTGGGAAATCTCAAGGACAAAGGAGCCTGGCCAGCTGCAGTCCACAGTGTTGCAGAGTCATACATGACTTAGCAACTAAACAACAACAGCAGCAATGTAAATGCACACAGACTGGGAATTTGTTTTGTTCACTTAGATGATTTCTTGACATATGGTAGGCAACCAGTAAATATTTGTTCTTAAACTCTAGTTGACAGATGAAATTGGCAAGGAAGAGATTTACCTGACTTTTAAATGTTATCAGGAAGGGAGAAACTTAGAATTTGACTTAAGTCTGCCAGATTCCAAAATTAGTGTCTTTATCCTGCTGCTATGTCAGGCAAGCAAGAAACCTTAAAAAGAGTAAGTCAAGAGAACCTGATAGGTAGCTATGCATGTGTCTTTGAAAGCCCTTATAAGAAAAGGAAATTATACTTCTTTTGATCACCAAATTAATCCTTGAAACTGTGACCTCTCTCACTTTAAATAGAACTGCTATTGCAGAATGGAAAGAAAGCAGGGGTCACTTTTCTTCTTTCAATACTTTCATTTACTGCTGCTGCTTAAGTTGTACAGTTGAGAGCTCAGATGCAAGTACTCAGGGTTGTATAGTCAGTTGGGCCTGCTGGCTAGGCTGTGCATTTAAGCAGATTGCTGGGTAGTGTGTGTGATTGGGCAGGGCTGTAGGCTGGGCTCCAAGTCTACCCAGGGTACTGTTCAGTCTCCCTGGTTAAGCAGGACCAGAAGCTTTACTTCACAGTTGGGCAGGGCTGCTGGCTTAGCTCTTTGCTGAAGCGGGGCTATAGGATGGGCTCTGTGGCCGCCCATGTTCTTGGCCATGCCTGCTGGGTAGATGGACTTGAGGTTATATTCAACAATTGGGCAGGTGTGCAAATGTGCTTCCCAGCCCTTGCAGCGTGGTAGAATGGGCTGTACTCCTTGAATGGGCCTGTTATCTGGACACCCAAATCAGGCAGAACTTCCCATTAACCTAAAAAAAGAGGTAAGCTGAGGTAAACTCAAATTACCAGAAATTGTATTTGGGAACAGCAGAGGACTCCTTCCCAGGTGACATGAGTGGTAAAGAACCCACCTGCCATTGCAGGAGACCTCGATCCCTGGGTAGGGAAAGATCCCCTGGAGGAGGGTAAGGCAACCCACTCCAGTATTCTTGCCTGGAGAATCCCGTGGACAGAGGAGCCTGGCAGGCTACGGTGCATAGAGTCGCAAAGTGTCGGACATGACTGAAACGACCTAGCACAGAGCAGCAGAGGAATTGCAATCTGGGAAACAAACTGTAGCAAGCTATAGGTGAATCTGTTGAAGGTTTGGGGTGGGCTGTGTTAATGAGGAAAGCATGCAAAGAGTCAGAGGAGTGCAGTTAGGGTTAAAGCATCAAATTCATTGGCTTGAGGGCAGGGTGAGATTCTTATGGATGCTCATTGGTCAGGAGATAAGTTACCGGTTTCTGTAAGTCAGGTATTTGGGAGAAACCATTGTTTCGGTTAAGTTTCGTTTTCTTGTGGGCGCATGCTTGAGATTCTCCGTTTCTTATCTTCGATTCCATTTTAGATTGAAGCCCCTTTGCATGCCGGATTAGCTTGCTGACCAGACGGGGCCACCAGCTTGACTTTGCAGATGGGCAGAGCCACTGGCTAAGATTTCTCTCTGATGCCACTTCAAGCAGGAGTGTTGTCCTCCAAGGTCTGATAGATGTAAGTCCCGCCCTTCTTCCCCATCTTTATCAGATCCCCGAAGCTGAGCCCTGCAGATTACCCCAGTAGTTCCTGAGAGGTGAGACCTGAGTGCCCCTCCTGGGAACTCACTTGCAGGGCTGGGGGGCCTGAGGGGGTCCACCTTGGTCTCTTATTTTCCCCTGCAGAAACAGTAAGCCCACGGGGGCCCTCTCAGATCGGCCCTGTGTCAGCCTGGGGGAATGGTGATGTGGTCAGAGTGTAGCCTCTCTTCTCACCCTTTTAATGCTGTCCTTCTTGATCTGTGTGGTCCAGGCAGGTGTGGTCCACCCAACCAGGTGGGTTCTGGGGTTTCACAATGGTGTTTTGTCTACAGATAATTGCTAGTTCTTGCGAGAGGAACAGGAGTCAGGATTAATTGATAGCACTAACTTGATGTCTCCAAAACTTATTTTGAAAAGACAATGTCAAGTAAAGGAAAAAGAAATCCATAGGCTGAGAGAAAATATTTTTAAAATGGATAGCTGGTAAATTGTATCCAGAATAAAGAGAAACTTTTCACAATCCAGTAATAAGATAACTCAGTTTTTTTTTAATGGAATAAGATATTAATAGATGTTTCATCAAAAACGTGTACAAATGGCAAAAACACATGTGAAAAGAGGCTCAAGATCATTAATCATCAGGGGAATACAGTGAGATGCCACTGCCCATCTAGTGGAATGACTAAAATTCAGTTTAGCTGAGTCACTCAGTCGTGTCCAACTCTTTGCAACCCCATGAATCACAGCACGCCAGGCCTCCCTGTCCATCACCAACTCCCGGAGTCTACCCAAACCCATGTCCATCGAGTCAGTGATGCCATCCAACCATCTCATCCTCTGTCGTCCCCTTCTCCTCCTGCCCCCAATCCTACCCAAAAGACCCAGGGTCTTTTCCAATGAGTCAACTCTTCGCATGAGGTGGCCAAATTATTGGAGTTTCAGCTTCAACATCAGTCCTTCCAATGAACACCCAGGACTGATCTCCTTTAGGATGGATTGATTGGATCTCCTTGCAGTCCAAGGGACTCTCAAGAGTCTTCTCCAACACCACAGTTCAAAAGCAATTCTTCAACGCTCAGCTTTCTTCACCGTCCAACTCTCACATCCATACATGACTACTGGAAAAACCATAGCCTTGACTAGACGGACTTTTGTTGGCAAAGTAGTGTCTCTGCTTTTAAATATGCTATCTAGGTTGGCCATAACCTTCCTTCCAAGGAGTAAGCGTCTTTTAATTTCATGGCTACAATCACCATCAGCAGTGATTTTGGAGCCCCAAAAAATAAAGTCTGACACTGTTTCCACTGTTTCCCCATCTATTTCCCATGAAGTGATGGGACCAGATGCCATGATCTTAGTTTTCTGAACGATGAGCTTTAAGCCAACTTTTTCACTCTCCTCTCTCACTTTCATCAAGAGGCTCTTTAGTTCTTCTTCACTTTCTGCCATAAGGGTGGTGTCATTAAAAATGTCTAATATAACAAGCATTGGTGAGGATGAGGAGCAACTATAACACTCATACATTGCTGTGGAAATGCAAAATGGTGCAGCCATGAGGCACAGTGTCCTGCTCTTCCCCGGCGCCCTGCCATGCATCTGCTGAGCATCCAAAGTACTATTTCTTAGGTTATTGAGAAATGAATCATAAAAAGTGATTTGGGACAAAATCTCATGTCCTTTACATTATTCAGAATGTTACAAGGACAATAAACTTGGATTACTAAGAAGCACCAGTCTCCAAAGCACCGGGCATTCAAAACCCAACTTGAAGAGTCCCATTGTAGAGGTCTCATGGGCTTCCTACTGGGGGATTCCACATGCTATTTTACTTTGAGCTTTCTTTATGCAGGGGATACACACAGCAGGGAAGCTCTGGGGGTTTATCCTGATATTCTCCTGTTACTCCTTTTTCTGTAACTTTTAGTACCTTAAAAGCATGGGTTTTGAATAGCACTAAAAGAAATGTGGACCCCTTACACCTTGAATGTATAGCTCAACATCCATCCAATTATGGTTTCTAGAGGTATCTTCTCTTCTGAATTGGCTTTAACCACTCTGAGGGCAGTGGTTATTCCTGTTATGTTTCTTGGTACCTTTCGTAGTACCAAACCTAGTACCATGACTATAGTAGAGACTAAACTATATGTTTAAGAGATATTTTAAAGATGAAGTTGCGAGACTGTCAAAGGCATGAATTTATTTCCCAGAATCCACCTTACTACATGGTTCAGTGAGAGTCTGAGGTGGAAGAGGAGAAGCTCCAGAGGCAGTTGAGGGCAGACAGGTAGGCCGATAGAGGGTCCAACTGCTTTTGGGCAGGCTTGTGTCCTTTAGTCCTGTAGACTGAGCTGGTCTGTGGGAGATTACAGGAGGTTCCTAAGATACTTAATAGCTTCGGAGTGAACTCTTGAGACTAACCTCTTGATTGTGAGCAGACGAAACAAGTTTGTGTTGGGAGCTTCCCAGAGGCTCTTATGTCTCCTGCATTGGCAGATGGGTTCTTTACCACTAGTGCCACTGTAAAAACACACAAAAATAAAGAGGGATTTTTAAAATTTAGCCAATTATTTATGCATTTATTTATTTTCTGAATGTGAGATATTCCCTGTCTATGAATGTTTCTTTCTATCTATCTGTCTGTCTATCTATCTATCTATCTACTTACGTACCTACCTACCAACCTGTCAGGAGAGAGATCAGTAAGAGAATCAGAAGGCATTTACTGGAATTCAAGATTGAAGTGTGTCTGTGGAGAGAAGATTGTTTAAGGTTCTTAGGACAATCTAGAGGGGAAACAGCTAAATGGAGAAGCAGGGCAACCTGGAAATTAAAAGGCCATTTCAAATAATCTTTCAAAGCTCAGGATAGATCAAAATAACAATGAAAAAAGACCATGGAATAAAGTTGAATTAACTCAGATACCTTGTGATGATGAAAGAGAGGAAATAACCAGGATATCCTATGTTGGGGGACTAATTAAATTAGCGTTAGTACACATTACAATAGGATTTTGTGCATCTATTAAAATGAGCTTAATAATGAGTTTTTAATAATATAAGAAATTATTGACATAGTGATGACTGGAACATAAGGATTCAGAATTATCAATTAATTCTTATCAATTATCAATATAAACTATTAAACTATTATCAAATTATCAATAAACTATTAACTGTATTTGATACACGCAAAAGACAAAGAAAATTTGCCAAAATTATGCTAGTACTTGTCACTTCATGGCAAATAGATGGAGAAACAATGGAAACAGTGACAGACTTTATTTTCTTGGGCTCCAAAATCATTGCAGATGGTGACTGCAGCCACGAAATTAAAAGATACTTGCTCCTTGGAAGAAAAGCTATGACAAATCTAGACAGTGTGTTAAAAAGCAGAGACATTACTTTACCAACAAAGGTCTGTCTAGTCAAAGCTATGGTTTTTCCATTAGTCATGTATGGATGTGACAGCTGGACCAAAAAGAAAGCTGAGCACTGAAGAATTGATGCCTTCGAAGTGTGGTATTGGAGAAGACTCTTGAGAGTCCCTTGGACTGCAAGGAAATCAAACCAGTTAATCCTGAATATTCATTGGAAGGACTGAAGCTGAAGCTCCAATACTTTGACCACCTGTTGCAAAGAAAAGACTCATTAGAAAAGACCCTGATGCAGAGAGAGATTGAAGGCAGGAGTAGAAGGGGATGGCAGAGGATGAGGTGGTTGGATGGCATCACTGACACAAAAGACATGTGTTTGAGCAAGCTTCAGGAGTTGGCAATGCACAGGGAGACCTGGAGTGCTGCAGTCCATGGGGTCTCAAAGAGTCAGACATGACTGAGTGACTGAACAACAACAATGCTAGTATTTGCTTGTAGAGTGGGATTGTAGGAAAACAGTTTTTGCATTTATTGATATGTTCTTGCTTAAAGTGTCTAATTTTTCTACACTGACCATATTATTTATCATCAGAGTTAAAATTAAAGGGGAAGAAGCTCATGGTTTCAAGAAGTAAAAAATAATAGAATAGTTAATCAAGGACAAGGTGAAGTTTTTTTCCTGAAGAAAATATCAGCTACTTCTTTTTCTCTTTGTGAACTGCTCAGTGTTTCGTAGTAGAGTATTTGCAGTAAAGCCTTAATGCCTGACTGAATGGGTAACTGGCAGTCTTTAAAAGGTTCTGTCATGCAGTCAGAGAAGTGTGCACTTTCTTCCAGTGTGACATGTTGCAAATGAGGATGGATGGCTATTTTCTTAAATGATTCTGGAATAAGTTTGGCTCTTAATTATTTTTTAATCAAATTTTGAATTTTTCAGATATACCATGAGAAATCTTTCAGGTCCTTTGAATGTTCACAAAAAGTCATCTTAAATAAAGCAATCTCTTCCTCAGAAGAAAACATGCTGCTCACTCACACAGATTCCCTTTTAAACCCCACAAATATTCATGACCACCACTCAAGAATCTCTTTACAGAGTGCCCAACCATCATTTTGGAGGTTAATAAAACTCTAGGCTTGATATTTAATTTTGATTTATTTTGTAGAAATATTCAAAAGGATGGAGCCAGTGCCTCCTGTTTCTCGTATTATGTGGCTTGTTGACATTTGAAATTTCAAAGTGTCAAGGATTTCTCCAATGTGACTCATTTGAATCAATTGTTTCCCCCCCCCCCCCGAATGATGGGCTGCTGATTCAGAACTATATGATAAAATTAGAATTGCCAATATTTTATTGTCTACTTTTAAAAAAGCTGTTCTTTCATTTTTGGTATCAGTTGCAAGCTAATTTGATTATTCAGTTTGTTACAGAACTTTTATTTGTGTTTTAATTTTATTCTTGTGAACAAATACCCTCAAGCACATTGATGAAATATGTGTTGGAAATGGCACCATTCAGGGACTCTGGCTGTGTTGGTCATAGTATTATCTTTGTCACTGATTTCCTAGGCGGGCTGGGCTCTAAGGTTGGCTCTTGGTTTTCGTTCCTTTAATATGAGAAGTGTTGGGCTATCCTATAGTCAGGATAGGCTAGGTTATGCTATAGTAGTAAAGAACACTCATATCACAAGGCTTGAAACAATCAGAATTTGTATCTTGCTTCTACGATTTATAACCATCATGAATCAATTGGATCTCTGCTTCCAAGTTATCATCATTCTCAGGCTGATAGAGCAGCCACCACCTGAAACATTGGTGTGGCCATGGCAGTGGAAAAAGAGAAGATGGTGAAGCACGGGTCGGCTCTTAAAGCCTTTGCCCCAAAATGACACATTTCGCTTTCTTTCATGTTGCATTGATCAAAACTAGTCTTATGGCCAAGTCTTACTTCAAGGAAGGGAAATTAGATATTGGTAAAACTGAATGTGATCTATAGGTAATCTGTAAAGGTCCGTTAATTCCTAGGAGCCTATGTTTATAAAGTGCATTGAGAGTGATTACAACACACATTTGCTTTGAGAACATATATGTGCTTTGCAACAAAGATGGATAATATTTTGGGAGGAAATTTTATTGAGATAATTGTAGATTCAAATGTAAGGATAAGAGATCATACAAAGAGATCTGTGTATACTTCATCCAGTTTTCCCTAGGGGTAACATTTTGCAAAACTATAGTATGCTATCGCAGCTAGGATTCTGAAGATGATGCAATCCACCTATTTTGTTAAGATTTTCCTGTTTCACTTGTACTCATATTTTTAAATGTGTATTTAGTTCTCTGCAGTTTTATCAAATGCATCGATTCAGGTATTCTCCACCATAGTCAGAGTACTAAGTTCCGATGTCACCAGAAACCTTCGTGTTGACTTCTTATAACCATACCCATCCCTTCCTACTATCGTTATCTTTACCACTCGTGTTCTCCATTTCAAAAATTTTGTCATTTCAATAATTCTATTTGTTAGAAAATGTTTTCACTTCTCTGAGGTAAATACTCAAGAGTGAAGTAGCTGTGTAAAATGATAATTGCATGTTTAGTTTTATAAGAAACTGCCAAACTGTTTTCTAGAATAGCTATACCATTTTACATTCTCACCAGAAATATATGCAAGAGCCACCAAATGCTTGCCTGCATCTGGTATTGTCATTATTCTTTATTTATCAGCCATTCTGACAGATAAGTAGTGATATCACACTGTGGTTTTAATTTGAGTTTCCCTCATAGCTAATGATATTGAAAATCTTTCCAAGTGCTAATTTACCATTTGCATATCAACATTTGTGTAGTGTCTAATGAAGTCTTTTGCCCATTCTTGATTGAATTTTTTTTCTTACTGTTGAGTTTTGAGAATTATTTGCATATTTCAGATGCAAGTTTTTCGTCAGGTATGTGATTCAGAAATGTGTTCTCCCAATCTATTACTTGATTTTTAATTTTCATTACAGTCTTTTGCAAAACAAAAATTTTAATTTTGATGACACCTAGTTTATCATTTTTTCCCTTTTGTGGATTATGCTCTTGATGTCATCAGAGAAATCTTTGCCTGTCCCTACATCTAAAAGACTATCTCCTCTGTTCTAATGAGTCTGACTCCAGATCAAAATCCTATGTGTGGTCTTTTAGGCCCAACCATTGACAATTACAGGGTTGTGTGTGACTGGCAGCCTACATGGGGAGGACATTGCTGTCCCTACAGCAGCTGGCACACAGCCAGTGCACTCTAGTTTTCTTGAGGGAGTTGCTGTCAAGTCCCCCACTGGTTAGCCATGCTTATATGAATTTCTGCATTTCTAGCCCAGGCATCTCCAGTCAAGGCCTCTTTAATGGGCAGCTTGGCTGAGACCCTTCCCAGGCACCTCTGCTGAGACCTCTTGGCTGAATTACATTTCTCCACTTTGCCTCAGTACCTTTCCACTCCTAGACTGTCTCTTCTCTCTCCAGCCCAATGAATCTGTAAAAAGGCAAGAACTTGTTGTTGTTCAGGGCTCTTGAGCAGTGACATGATTTTCTCAGGCTGAGCAGGATTCACCTGACCCTCACCTTGGCCATTTCATAGATGAAAATACGACACTAGGGAACCAGCACCTTTTTATTATGTTGTCACATTAAGTAAATAGAAGTTTGATTTTTACTTATGGTTTGGTTCATTATCTTATTTGAGCACCTCAATGTCTGCTTTCTTGACATTTTATTTATTTTTTAAAGATCACATGATTAGTATTTATATTTAATTGTGTGATTCTTTTGAGTTGTGTATAGTATAAGGTGGGAATTCTCTCTTTTTTTGTGTGTCTATATATATCCAGTTGCCCCACTACCATATTTTGTAAAATCTGTTCTTCCTCCTTTGAATTGCTTTTGCACCTAAGTGAAAAATTGGTTGAGCGTATTTGTTATTTCTGTGAATCTATTTCTGGGTTTTCTATTTTGTTGCATTGATCTGTGTTCCATTGGTCTGTGTATCCTTCTGCCAAGACTACACTGTCTTGGTTACTTATAGCTATATAGTCAGCTTTAATATCAGGTAAATTCTTTCACTGTATTCTTTGCCAACAATATTTTAACTATTCTAGTGCCTGTGTTCTTTTATATACTTGTTAGAATAATCTTGTCTGTCTACAAAAAAATATTACTGGAGTTTTGATGGGAATTGTATTATACATATAAATTACTTTGGTAGAGAATTGATATCTTTATGTTGAATCTTCCAAGTCATGAATATAGTATGTCTCTCCATTTATTTAGGTCTTCTTTGATTTCGTGAGCATTTTGTAATTCTCTGCATACAGGTCCTATACATGTTTTGTTAATTCTGCACCTAAAAAATAATTTCCTTCAGAGTGACTATATATTGTTTTAAAATTCTGTATTCTGTATATTCATTGTTAATGCTTAAAAATGCAGTTGATTTTTTGTGTGTTGATCTTGTATCATTCAACACTGATAATTTAAAAAGATTTTTTTGTAGATTCCTTGAGATTTTCTATGTAGACAATATGTCATCTGTCAAAAAAGAATGTTTATGTTTTATTCCTTGCTTTTCAATCTATATGCCATTTATTTATTTTTCTTACTGCACTGGCTGAAACATCCAGTGTTATGTTGAATAAAAGTGGTTAAGTATGAACATTCTTGCCTTATTCCTGATTTCAGGGAGAGACATACAAATTTTAACAGTAAGTCTTACGTTAGTATAGGTTTTTTTTATCTTTATCAAATTAATATATCTACAATTATCAAATTGTAGATACTTTTTATCAAATTAAGATAATTCCCCTCTATTCCTAAATTGCTGATTTTGTTTTTACTATGAATGGTTGTTGGATTTTGTCAGGTGATTTTTTTTTTCTTGTAAAAGTTAATACGGTCATAGGATTTTTCTTGTTTAGTCTATTGATACAGTGAATTACATTGAATGTTGAGCCAGCCTTACATAGCAATAAATCTTATTTGGTTATAGTGTATAAATATTTCTCTACCTTGTTTGGAATTGATTTACTAATATTTTAAAAACTTTTGCTTCTATGTTGATGAGAATCATTGGTCTATAGTGGTTTTTTTTTTTTTTTCTTTTTCTTTAAGCTGTCTTTGTCTCATTTGGTATACTGGCCTAATAAAGCAAGTTTGTGAATATTCCTTTCTCTTCTATTTTCTGGAGCAGATTGTGTAAAATTGATGTTAATTTATTAGATATTTGGTAGACTTCTCCAGTGAAACAATCTTGGCCTAGAAATTTGGTTTTAGGGAGCTTTTAAGTTATAAATTCAATCTTTTAACGGTTATAGAGTTATTCATAAGAGATAGTTCATCTTGGTTGAGTTTTGGTAGTTTGCTGGTTTTAAGGAATTGACTGATATCTTTTAATTTGTAGACTGTATGAGCATAAAGTTGTTTGTTGTATTTCCTTATCTTTTTAGTGTCAGTTGGATTTGTAGAGACAGCCTCAGTTTAATTCTGGATATTAGTTATTTGTATTTTCTCTCTTTATTTTTTTCAGTCTTGCTAGAAGTTTATCAACTTACTGATTTTTTCAAAGAATCAGTTTCATTAATTTTTTTTCAATTTTCCTATTTTCAATTTCATTGATTTTGATCTGATGTTATTATATTTCTATCTTTTTTCAGTTTGTTTACTCATCTTTTTCTAGTTTCTTGAGGTGAGAACTTAGATTATTGATTTGAGACTTTCTCCATTTCAAATGCAAACATTTAGTGATAAAAAAAAATAGCCCTCCTAGCTTTGGTTGTACCCCACAAGTTTTGATTTGTCATGCTTTCATTTTCATTCAGCCCAATGTACTTTGCATTTTTCTTGAGATTTCCTCTCTCTTTGACTCAGCTGTTATTTAGAAGTTTTCTGTTTAATTTTCATGTGTTGAGATTTTCCTATTTTTTTTTTTTTGTAATTGATTTCTTGCTTGATTCCATTATGGTGAGAAACATTCTCTGAATGATTTCAATTGTTTTAAATTTGCTGAGGTTTGTTTTATAGCCCAGGATGTAGTCTGTCTTGGTGAATGTTCCATAGGCATTTGAAAAAAAGGATGGATTCAGCTGTTAGTGGTATAATTCTGTATAAGTTAGTGGTATAGTTCTGTATAAGTCAATTAGAATCTCTTAGTCTATTGTGTTATGCAGATCTTTTAAATTCTTGCTGCTGTCTTTCTTGCTGAGAAGGGGGTGTTGAGGACTCAGTATAATTGTAAATGTGTCATTATGTCACCTCCCTCTTTGTCTCTAAGTAATTTTCTTTGTTTTGAAGCCTGCTTTATTACATATTAACGTAGCCTTTCCTGCTTGACTTGTTTTTTTTAAATTACTGGTTCCATGTAATACTATTTAGCATCCTGTTACTTTCAAACTACCTATTTCGTTGAATTTAAAATGAGTGTCTTATGAACAGTTGGGTCATTTCTTAACATATTCTTCAAGAAGAGGTGTAGGGGTGGTGGAGGGCCCTGGCCACTTTTTGCTGTCAGGGCTCCTGATCACCCCAGTGGTGTTGAACTTGCCTGATGCCATAGGGACCCAAGTTTAATCACGTAGAGAAATGAGCCTCCCTAGGCTGGGGGCTGGTAAACACAGATCTGGGTTGCCTTCTTCTGTTAGGTGGATGTCTTGCTGCTGTGTGGTTCCTTCAGTTGGGATTCCATGTAAGTTTACTTTCTTCTTACCATCTTTCAGAATTCTCCTTTGGTTGTATTTTATATTATTTCCAGGGTTCATAGTTATGCTCAGTGGGGAAAAGCAGTGAGAAATGAGTTGATGCTATCTTGTCCAGGCCAAAAGTCAGTATATTTTGTATGTCATAATTACTAGGTTATAAATTCACTAAATGTAAGATCTGCCTTATACTTCTCAGTGTCTTTCACAGTCCATAGTACAGTTTCTTGTGTATTATAGCTTTTCAATAAATATTTGCAACTTTAAGTGGGAATGTTTAAAGTTGTGAACTTTTGGTTATTTCTAGACCCAATAACTGTGGGTTTAAATGTCCATTTGTAGTTGTTTTAATACAGAAAACAATCGTCCTTATTGGTTATTAACTGAATGCTTCTGTGTCATTTTGGCAAAATGTTGTCACCACCAGTGGGGCATTGCTTATCCTACATTGTTTCCAGATTTCTGTGTGTTGAATCTAGTGACTTCAACCTCAGGATTTTTCAGGTTACTTGTAGATCCTGTAAGCAAAGGTCATAATGGTAAACTGTTAATATGGGAAAAGGATCCTGCTAAACTAAATTTGCTTTCTGAAATAGATGAAATATTTATTTTAGAGTCAGCTGAAGACAGAGGAAAAGATCTAGAGATTTTGAAAATAAAGCATAAAATCTTGGCTTTTAAAGCACTGTTTTCAACTAGAAGTTGATTAGCATGTGGGTTGGTTTAACATTATTGAATGCACTTGACTTGATCTCTGCTGGAGTTGAGTGAGATACACTGGTTTGCTTTTCTGACCTTATCTCACAAATTATAACTTGTCACTTATATTTACCTTTCCCATAACAATTTCAGTAGTTCATTTGCCTGTCATGTTTCAGAGAACTCTAAACCTTTCTTAATGTATTTTTTAAGTGGGCCAAAATGCTTCTCCCCTATCCACCCTGGAAGCTAGTATATACTTGCTTATTATGATCAGTGACTGTATATTACAGTTGCCACATTTCTTTCATAAGTACATTTCCTTTAAATGATTTAACTTTTGGATCTGCTGAAGTAATTTTGATGGTGGCTCTGTTCCAAGTGAGTAGGATGAAAAGTCATTTAGATAAAGGAGATTAGGGGCCAGTTTTTTGCTTAACAAGTATGCCAGTTACTGAAAAGACCAGAATGCTCAGATGAATGGATGTGAAAAGAGAAAATGTATAAAATCACTCAGAACTCAAATGGAAGTTAACACGAACCATCTGAAGTGGACATGTGTTTCTTCTTTCTTCTGTAGCTTTCATCGTCTGTACTGCCTAGCACAGTGGTAGGAAGTGCTATACAACTTGGCACTTGATTTTATCGATTTTGTTTTCTAGTGCTTATTATTTTCTCTGGTTAAGCATTATTTTACTTGACATTGTGTACAAGCTGCTTATTAATCAGAATTAAGTCATAAAATAATTTATCTGCTTTCTCCTTTATCCCTTCAACTCTTCTTTTGATAAGATCTTATATTCCAGATTTTCTGGCCAGTCATACTTTTAAATGTTGTACCATGCTATCTCACAAACCATCAACATGTCTCAAAGTTCCAACACTACAGTGTTTAAACTAGATCCAATGAATTGGATCTCATAATTTAAGTAAAACTGCAGTTCTTTGGCAAAATGAACTTTATTAGTATTTGCAAGAATACTGTTTTTGCTCTAATTATGGAGCTAACAAAGATAATCATAGATATATTTTAGACAGATTTTTAATTCAGAAAATATAGTCATCATATCCACAGTGCCTAGTTTAGTACCCAGTTATAGGATGTTAGGGAATAAAATATTATTACATTTTTGTTGTTTTCATTTCCATTGTGATATTTCCATTGTTGCTAAAACACAGGGGAGAGGAAAGAAGGGAGATCATTTCACCTATAGCATATTTAAATTTGTACTATAATCTTAAAGATGATATAATTATCTTAAATAATTTTCTGTATCTGTTGACTTTAAGTATGGGAAATGAATATCTTTAAGAATGGATATGATAAATTCTGTTTTGTGTCTTTGGAGTGTCTGTTGGTGTATCTTTTGAGATGTCTCTTATGTAAATGGAAATACATTTTAAATGTTGTTTTCCCTGGATGAATGACATTCTCTTATGAAATATTAATCAATTAGAACAGGAAGGAATCCTTAGGATTACCTAGTTTAATGATCTATATTTAAAATTTTCAATTTTAGTAATGGAACCATTTTTCAAACAAGGGAGAAAAGAGTGTTGCCTCCAGAGCTATTAGAAAATAAATTTCTGTTGTTTAAACTGTTAGGGTATTGTTGACTGAAACCCTCTTTCCCCACTTGGCCAGGCATGATAATGGCCATTTGCATGAGTTGTCCCACAACAGGAAGTCCTGATAAGGACTATGGTTCTGCCCTTGGAAACTAACCTGGAGAATTCAGGAGAGGCCAAAAAAGGGAGGAAACGACCACCTTCCCGGAATCCTTTGCACTGGAATCCGTCTTGGCTGAGCGATGCATGTGCCACCAGGAAGGACCTTGAGTCAGCCTATGGGCCAAATGATTGGCCAGAGAGGACCCAGAAACTAACCCATTAACCATAAAACCTGAGGCGGAGCCACATGGCAGAGCAGTTCTCCTAGGTCTCCTTACCCTGCTGCTCTCCACCTGGGCACCCTTCCCAGGACTGTCCTTTTCTTTGTCAGCAAGTGTATTTCCTCAGATAATTCATTTCCAAATGTTAGACAAGAGCCCACTCTCAAGCCCTGGAAGAGATCACCTTTCCTGCAACAAAATCACCCAGTCTGTGGTAATTTTTTTACGGCAGCCTGAATTAAGGCAGTTTCCCACACTGCTTTGTTTCCTTCTTACTTTTGCACTCACTGGCCTATGTGTCTCCTTGCAGCTTCTGTCTATTTGTCTTTGTCCCAACTTTTATTTAAGAGAATAAAAAAGGACATAAAACATGTTCAAGCCTGGATAAGAATGTAACATTTTGCTCAAAGGAAAATTAAACTGGGAAACAGCATTCTGCAGGTGCATATTAAGTGAACTGATGGGGAAAATATAATTTAGGGGATGGTGAAATTACTTTTGAGTGAAGATGTAGTCATCTAACAGTGCCTGTGTCAATCTAGAGCTAGTTTTCATTTTAGTTGTTTGCATGTGTCGTATACCAGCACTCCCCACTGTATTTCTTCATCAAGAATAGATTACTCAGGAATGATCTGGAGATGAGTGTGCAGCTAGGAGAAGGTTCCTGCATTGAACTAAAGATAGGGCAAAAATAAAAATCACGAGCACAATGTTTCTTTTTCATTTTTAATCAGTTGATTCTTCACAATATTCAGTTCAGTTCAGTTGCTCAGTCATGTCTGACTCTTGGCCACCCCAAGGACTGCAGTACGCCAGGCTTCCCTGCCCATCACCAACTCCCAGAGCTTACTTAAACTCATGTCCATCAAGTCAGTGATGCCATCCAACCATCTCATCCTCTGTCGTTCCCTTCTCCTCCAGCCTTCAATCTTTCCCAGCATCAGGGTCTTTTCTAGTGAGTCAGCTTTTCACATCAGGTGGCCAAAGTATTGGAGTTTCAACTTCAGCATCAGTCCTTCTAATGAATATTCAGGACTGATTTCCTTTAAGATTGACTGGTTGGATCTTCTTGCAGTCTAAGAGACTCTCAAGAGTCTTCTCCAACACCACAGTTCAAAAGCATCAATTCTTCTGTGCTCAGCTTTCTTTATGGTCAAACTCTCACATCCATACATGACTACTGGAAAAACCATAGGTTTGACTAGATGGACCTTTGTTGACAAAGTAATGTCTCTGCTTTTTAATATGCTGTCTAGGTTGTTCATAGCTTTCCTTTCAAGGAACAAGCATCTTTTAAATTCATGGCTGCACCCAGCCCATAAAAGCTAACCATGCCACATTTCAAGGCTGCACTCGCCCTCTGCGATGGCCCACACTCTGTCTATGGAGTATGTTTCTCTCTGAATAAATCCACCTCTTACCTATCACTTTGTCTCTCACTGAATTCTTTCTGCAATGAGACATCAAGAACCTGAGCTTCATTAGGTCCTGAAACCAGGTCTGTGATTTTAGTTGGAAGTCCGTGGGTTTTGGCTGGGTTCAAATCCTGGTCACATGGGTTCAAGTCCCAGTCTGAGGTAAACAGTTTCATAATCATCTTTTTGGTCCTATTTTTTTTCACTACTGCTCTGAATTCCTATCCAGAGGGGTCAGTAACCTGTGGGTGCAAATCCCAGATGGAGGGAGAGTTAAGAATCCTGCCTCCCCTCCTCCAAGAATAGGAAAATAATGTCAACTCCCACTGATGTTTTCATTATTTGAAACTGGAGATTTGGGGTTACTGTTTTAATAATGGAGATTTTATGATTCAAGAGTGATCAGTGAGGCTCTGTAGCCTGATAAAAATTTCCATGCAGAGGATGAGGCAAGACAGCTACTTCTGAGCAAATTCAAAGGGACAAGGAGGAACAAAATAAAGTTGCTTGTAGGAATACACTCCAAGAATCCTGCTTGTTTGGTATATGTGTACTGATGACAGTAGCATATAGTATTCATCTTTCCTGTTTTTTTTTTAAACTTTTAATTCAATGAAGTTCGAACCAGGGGTCAAACACACACACCCTGAAGTGAAAGCTGAGTCTTAACCACTGGACCACCAGGGAAGTCCAATAGTATGTAATATTCATACCCTGGAGCCAATATACAGAAAACAGACTGAATTCAGATCAATATGTCTCTCTCCAAAAGGATGAATATATATATATATTTCTTTTGGCAAATGCAGAACAACAACTTAGAGCTTTTCAATGCCATTAAAATTGTTGGGTCTGACTTTAGATAAATATTTATCTGAGATATAGCAGTCAATGTGCGTGCCATGTTCAACTTCCTCTTCCAGATTCAATTGCTTTTGCACTACTCCCCTACTCAAGAAAACAGCATTAGGCTGTTCTTTGCTGATCAGAGGCCACTGAAGGAACAAAGGTTATAATTTAAAGCATCTTATTAGACATTGTAGCCCTAATTTCAACATGTCAAAATATTATAGAGAATATAGCTATAAGGCACACTCAATACCAGATTGGAATGGACATAGCTGATTGCCAGTACCTGCAATTTTGCATAAATTCTTGCCAAAATGACATAATATGACAGATTATCATAGGAGAGCTGGGCTAAGAGATGGGAATCCAGGGTTCTTATCCTGCCTGCATATACAGTCTTTGTGATCTAAGTTGGGTCAGTTGACATCCTTGGCCTTCAATTTTTTCATCTCAAAAATCCAAAGAATGAGCCAGAGACTCTCCAGTGTCCCCATCCACTCTGTGATTCTCTCTTTGCTTTCCCCCCACCCCCACTGTATCAGAAAAAGAGTTCATAAAGTGACCCGAAATCTAAATGAGGAAATACTTTTAGAAATGTAACAAAATTAATATTTCCAAAGGTCAGTACAAGTAAATATTACAGAAGCACTAGGGATTTTTGGGGTAAGATTTATTTTGTTAACATCATAAACATACAGACATTTTAGTCATCTGCTTACATGTGAAAAAAAATCCAAACCTATGACTCTGGTGGCTAGCATCTTTATTTAAAAAAATAAGATTTAAATAAATTAGTTAATATGAGTATGAAACAAGTACATAACTGAGAGGTAACACCTCAAAATCAACTCGTGAAATAGTCTCAATATTTATCCTATTGAAAGAAACAGATCTGGGAGAACATAGATAGACAAAAAAAGAGTACTGACACAGCAGTACTTTAGAAAACAGCAGTAAGATTTTTTTGTTATGGCTAATTCTTTCTAAAAGAGCATTTTCTTTACATAAATGTATTTGAAGATAAGACAAATGTACTTATTAACTTGTCAAAATTGCTTTCAAACCTGCTCTCAAATCCACCTCTTTCCAAAGGAGTAGATCATACATTCCAGGGCAAGGTGATATAGTTTTATGTACTTCCCAAACGGAGTTTTGCAGGAGCCTGACAGCATTTGTTCCATTTATTTAAATGATGGAATAGATGCAAGCTAATTTCCACAAGCCCATATTAACATTTCTTGCTTTTGCCCTTAACTAAAGGAGTCCACAGTAATAGCTTGGAAATCCTGAGCTTGGTAACTGCCACCTGCCTGAACAATTCAGAGTTTTATCCTGTCTCCATCCTCCATGTGCCAGAGGAGGAGAGGTGAGACAGAACTGGAGCCGACGCCCCCGCTTCTGTGGAGCGCAGCCTCATCAAATAGCCTCTAACATCCTCTCTCAGTGTTCTCCTATCCCTAACTTTCTGATCTTACTTTCTTTAAGGAAGCCATTATTGATTTTCTTACTAAATTCTATGTGGAGTGTTAGACGTTGAGGCTACAATCATGAAGAAGATGTTGGCCCTGCTCTTGAGGGCTCTTGAGTCTGTCAGGAGAATGCTGCATTTAGGACTTTCACCTACTTTTAGCTGATTTCCTTCCCCTGGGACCATATCCCTATCTATAGGAGGAAGGGATTGCCTGAGAGGATTTCGAAGAATATTACAGGGGAAAGCACCCTCATGCCTGTAAGTTAAGTGAGAGTGAATAAGACTTATGGAACCAGATGTAGAATATAGGTCTGAGTTGGTGACAGGCCCCAGCCCTCTCCATTCCTGAAGCTCCCTCTCTCAGGAGAGCAGAGATCAGTAGGGTCTCCCATGGTGGCTTGCAGCCTAGGCACATGTACACACAGACATCTTGGATGTTTTGGTCCTTTAAGGGTCGGCAGCTCAAAGCACCCACCGCTCTTTATTCTTTGATTTCACTGAAGGAGCAGTAGTTGGGCCCCAGGCCTCGCACGGTGCAGTCAGTGCTATCGCTGTCACACTTGCTGCAGTGACATTCAGTGGCTACTGGGTATGTGTACAGGGAGTCTGCATGGTGAGCACAGCCAGGCACTTTCACCGTCTCGTATGCCAGCTCCTTGAAGGTACATATTTTCTGGATATTGGGCCTCGCTGGGTCCTTGTACACCAAGTCCTGAGTGGTTTAGGAGACAGAGAGAGAGAGAGATGAGTTACAGTAGTCTGGAAGTTTCTGTATAGCTTAATCAAAATGAGACAGGGATTGAATACTGCTTGCTCTAACATTTACACTTTAAAAGTCTTTTTTGAAATTCCGAATCAAGGAAACATGATCTCATAAATGACCTATATGCTATACCATGTTTCCTGATTATTCTACAGATACTTCAGAAAATACAAGTTATTTCTTTTCTTATTCCTTACATCTATGTCAAAATGTTAATTATTTTTTCAACTATCAGGAAATTTGAACTTCAATAGAGGAAAATGATTAAAAGAGAAATTGACAAATTTTAATTTGACTTTTTTACTTAGTTGAAAGCTATATTAATGACAACTTGAACCATGAATCAGTGAAGTTTAATTCCTCAGAAATTTTTTCCAAATGCATTGTCCCTGAGTGTTTATAAAAAGTCAAAAAGTATATAATGTGAAATGATAATGCTTAGATTAGCCTGACTATGAAAGCTTATGTAAGATTTTAAATATTTCGCTGTCTTGTAGACATCTCTCCACCTTGAAGGCTATATATTTTGCCCAAGTCGCAGTTTCTAAGGCTACATGGTTTGTACATAAGAATTTAATTCTGGCAGAATAGGTTTTTTTATAGCACTTCCTAGTAAAAAATATATGCATTTGCACTGAGGGAAGAAGTTGTTACTTCTGTTTAATTTATTTCAATATCATGCCACTAAGTCTATATCCCAAGAAGATGTGATAAGTGGATTTTGATCAAACTCATTTACCACCCCATAAAGTATATTTCATTAAAAAGTTGATATTTTCAATTTCAGCTTATAGAGTGAAATTCTGCATAGATATCCAGGTATTATAGGGGAAAAAAGAGAAAGTAGAAACTGCCCCTTGGATTAATTCAAAGAAGCTGTGTGAATACAAACTGTTTTTTGCCTCTGTGCCTCGATTTTCTCAACAGTGTAAAGAAGTGAATGGGTTTGCTAATTCATTTTGGTTATAACAGTCTACAAGGATTGATTGTGTTCTCAGGCTGCTTGTTGGCATTTGTATTCAGCAGGCCAATAAGACAGTTTTTATAATGTGGCTGTGCTTTTATGTGGCTTGCAAACATATTTTGGTACTATCTCTGTTGTAAAGATGTGGCCTCAATTACAGAAATTGACTTTTGGGGACTGTTGTAGCTGTTCTATTATTAAATGTATGTATGTTTATGTTTTTAATCTCTCTGTATGTAAAATCTATTATAGAACTATTTTTTGAAATTAAAAATTTTTTAAAAATTAAAAATAGAGTGGCATATTACTAAATTGATCAGATCAAACCTGACCCTTCTTTACATTTACTGTAATCAAATCTAAGCCCAAACATTTAGTTGATATCATGGTAAAAAAGCCAGTCATAAAACAGTATTGGCTAAAGACTCATGGCTATTCCTTGGGAAACTTAAAATATTGACAAGTGGGAATCAATGAAGCCTGCCTTTTCCAGACCTTCAGCACCCTCACTTCCAGCAAAGCAAAGTGCCTACCCGGGTGTAGCAGTAGCCCGCACACCACGTGGTGTTGATGCTTATGCAGAAGCTACATTCCTCTTTCTCCACTGTGATGGTGATGTTGGTCAGCTCGCAGCTTCTGCAGCAGATTGCTCTCCAGCAACAGAAAAGGAAGCAGAACTGGATGGACTTCATCCTGGGCTGGGAAGCAAACAATTAAGGCCTGTGAGAAACTGAAAAACCAAAGAATTATAATCGTTTATATATGTTGACCAAACCAAAAATAATTTTTTTATCCATCCTCTCCCATCATATTTTGCTCCAGCGATGTTTTTTTCTTTCCTTTTCCTTTGCTTTACTTCTTTGTTTCTTGAACAAGCATTTCTAATTATGCTCCTCAAATTTTTTTGTTGTTGTTAAAGTAGAAACATATTACAGATCAAAACTCCAATATAATGATTTAAGCAGAGCAGGGTTTGATTTAGAACATTACTGCTGTCTATTTTAGAGTGATTACTCTGAAGCAAGTAATCATGATCATTGTTTTTGTCCCTTTATTACCATTTAAACGACTAAAAAGAAACTTCTATATTACAAAATTAGTTCATCATTTTTAGCATCTCATAAATGTTATCATTTGCTTTTGACCCCCTTTGTTTAAAATAAGACTATTTCAGAGACCAGATGAATTGGTCTATATAAAGTCAATTGCTTACTAACATTGATTACAGTGTATTTAAGAAGCCAGGTTGACAAGCACAGATTCCCTATACAATAGAAGTTAAAAAACTCTAAATTTGTTCTCTAGATCCTTAAAAATCTGTGAATTGCCGAAGTAACTCACCACTTGATGGCTGTAGATGCTGAGACTTTTCTATAGACAGCTGCCTTGTCTGGGGAAAGCTGTAGCTGAGTCTAGTCTCAGTTCACCTTTTATACAAAATTGTGTGAAACTAAACTAAACCTTGTGGATTTGTTGGGTATTAGTAAGAGCAATGTTAGCCTGAAGCTTGCTGTAAGTGAATCAGTGTTTGGATAGACAGGGAGATCAAGCCTTTACTAAAGTAGTCTAAACGCAGTAGATCAGGACAAATAATGTTACCAGAGATGATTTTGAACAGATTAAATTTGATATAGTAGAACACCCACACCTTTACCTTGTCAAATTAAATTTGACTTTGGGTTTTTCTTTTGTACCTTTAACTTTGGGAATTCAGAATTCTTTTCAAGTATTGGTTTGGCTCTGTTGAGGTGTATCAAAAAGATATCGTTAATAAATTACTCCGAGGGTAGATTGAAAACTATCAGGGAAAAAACAAATAGAAAGTCTTTCATGATCTGACTCCTGTCTAAAATATAGACTGTATTTCTCTTTACACTCACATCCTCTAATTTCAGATGTTATTCTTTGATACTTTACTTGTAATTCTTTAAATGTTCTGCTGATTCATTTCTCTAGCTCTTTGCATATGCAGTGTTCGTCTTGCCTGAAATGTCCTTGCTTCCCCACTATGTCTCCTACAGCACTGCCACCCCAGGCAAATCCTCAACCTTCAGCACTCATTTGACAGCATTTAGGTTGGGAAGATCTCCTGGAGAAGGCAATGGCAACCCACTCCAGTTCTCTTGCCTGGAAAATCTCATGGACGGAGGAGACTGATGGGCTACAGTCCACGGAGTCGCAAAGAGTCGGACACGACTGAGCGACTTCACCATCTATCACTATCTATCTAGAATGGGACGAAGAGGAGAGCTTTAATTACCAACTTCTTTTTAATCCTTTATCTTTGCTTCTCCCAGTAGACTAAGAGCTCCATGGAGACTGGGATTGAGTTGTTTAACAAATATTTACTAATTAAGCAGTGTGGCTGGAGCAAAGGAACAATGGTGAAAATATTAGGATATGATGTCAGAGATGTAACAGAAGCCAAGTCATGTAGGACATTTTAGGCCAATATAAAGACTTTGATTTTTACTGTCGATTGGGGACCAATTGCAGGGTTTTGAGTAGAAGAGTGACATCATCTGACTTAGGTCTGAAGGGATGCCTTTGACTGCCGTGTTGCTAAAGTAGGGGTAAAAAGGTAGAAACAGGAAGTCCCATTAGATGCTGTTGCATCAACCTGGGTAAGAAATGATATTTATTCAGACTAGTGTGGTAGCAGTGAAGGTAATGAGACATAATTTGACTCTGGGTTTATTGTGAAAGTAGAGCAAACAGAATTTTTTGATGGATGAATGTTGAGTGTGAGAGGAAGAGTCAAGGATGACTTTAAGGATTGTGGCCTGAGAAACTTGAAGGATAAATATGCCATCAGCTGAGATGGGATGGCTAGAAACAATAAGTTTTTTGAAAAGATAAGGAATTTAGTATGGACGTGTTGGACTTGAGGTATCTTTAAGACATCCATGTAGAATGCTGAATCTGGATCTGGGGAGAAATACATTGGCTGAGGTATAAATCTGGGAGTCACTGACATGAGCCTTGAAAAGATTACCAAGGGATTGGGTGTATGTAAATAGAGAAGATAAGAGGACAAAGGGTAGAGCCTGGTATATTCCAGCACTAAGAAGTCAATGATAAGATGAAGTTTTTTTCTTCCTTTATCCAAAGGAAACAGAAGGGTCATTGAGGAAAGAAGGGAATGAAGAGAATGTGGTACCCCAGAAGTCAAGTAAAGTGTGTGTGTCGGGAGGAGCGAGTGACAGCTGTACCTGACACTGCTCACAGATTAGGGGAAATTGCACAGTGATGTGTAAAGATCACTAATACCCTTGGCTAGAGAAGTTCCTTTGGAGTTAGGGGAACAAAATTCTGACTGGTGTGTGTTCTAGTGATCAGCAAGAGATGAATAAAAATGAGATGAATGTCACATGTGCTGTCGCTTCAGTCCGTGTCCGACTCTTTGCGACCCCAGAGACATTAGCCCGCCATTCTCTTCTGTCCATAGGATTCTCCAGGCAAGAATACTGGAGTGGGTTGCCATGCCCTCCTCCAGCGGATCTTCTCAACCCAGGGATTGAACCCACATCTCTGTACATCTCCTGTATTGGCAGGCAGATTCTTTACCATTAGTGCCACTGGGAAGCCCAAAGAAAGATAAATATAGACAGCTTTTTTCCAGGAATTTTGATTCAAAGATGAGGAAAAAAAGCAGGTGATAAATTGGAAGTGGGGTAAAGATAATTTTCTTTTCATTTTTATGTTTTAAGATGGGAGAAATAACTGCTTGTTTGTATGGTGATGCAAATGATTGAGTAGAGAGTGAAAAATAATGATGTTGGAGGAAGAGATGGATTTCAGACACAGCTGGAGGGATTGGCTTTAGACGGGAGGATGAGAGCTCATACATAACCTGTATCAGGCAGAGTTGTGGGTGTAGATGCTTCTGGGCGAGGAGGTGTTGTAGGGGCAGACGATGGTGATGGGGAGGTGTGGTGACAGTCTCTGTACAAGCTCTCCTGTGATGAATTTCATCTTCTCAATAAAGTAGGAAGTAAGGTTAGCATTTGAGAATAAGGATGGTGGATGAATTTGCTGAGGATCGAGAGACAAAAAGAGGTCTCCCAGACCTTTCTCCTAATGTCAAGCCTCTTATAGCCTAGTTTATCTGACTAGTGTATTCCTAATTAGGTGTTATTATTTTCTCAAAGGTTGTTGGAAATATTTTATTGATGAAAATTTAGAGGTCTTTCTTATTCACCTTTGTATTCCCAATAGGAAAAGAGTTTCTAATCCACAATAGGCACAGATTCACTTTTGTTGAACAAATTGAAACACAAATCACTCATAGTTTCCCTTACGCTCTGCTGGTCCATAAGCTGTTTGCTAGCTGATGCATTTCTTGTTCTTGCTCTGTTCTGCTCTCGGAAGCCTCTGGGGAGGGAGACCGGAGCGTAGAAGGAGAAGGAAGAAAGAGCATTTGTCTCCCTTTTCGTTCTTTGGCCATTCTGCATGGCTTGTGGGATCTTAGTTCCCTGATGAGGGATCAAACCTGGGCCCTTTACATTTTTCTTTTCTGGTTAGTAGCTGCGTTTTCTCCGAGTCCAGGTCACATAGGTAGCTTTTCTCTTAGTTTTCCCAGCTTTCATTAGGAAAACCCTCTTGTGGTTTGAGTTTCTGCTAAGTGGTATCATGTTTTGGCTCTGGAAACCCCACCTGTGTTGCTCTAATCCTGAAGATGAGTGGGGCTTCTGGTGATTGCTGACCTGTGAGTCCTGTCTTCTGTCTGGTTTCTTTGCAATTCTAACACTTGGACAATGCATTCCCTGGATTAAATTCCTTCTGTTTTACATATTAGGAGTGGTTTAGTTTTCCTGGTTGGAAACTGAGTGATAACGCCCATCTTTATTTCTAGCCCTTTATTATTGGATTTTAGTGTACTAATACTAACTCAATATTTAACAAAATGTTGACCATTTAAGGAGACTTTATGTCAGATTCTTACTTTCTCGACTTGAGACACCTCCCCATTTCCCAAAATCACATGTGTTTTTTCTCTCTTACTTGAAAGAAAAATAAGAGCCTGAGATACATTTCTCATCTTTTCATCTAAGCTATTCAATGTTCAATACTCCTCACAGTACTTTGTTTTATGGTTCCTTAGTTCCCAGTATGTATCTCAATGTTAGCACTCATCACATTGTATTTTAAATGAACAGCAGACTTCTCTCATGAATTCTGGTGAACCAGTGTCCACAACTGTGTGAGCATCCTTAGAATTTCTACCTCTGTATATACTCAATGACTACATCCTTTTTTCCCTTATAAAGATTTTTTTTCCAAACCATTCATTTATGATTGTGTTTAAAAATAGGAAATTAAGTACCTTCCTCATATCCTTTTTTAAAAAATGTTTTATTTATTTTGAGTCTTAGTTTTGGCATGCAGACTCTGTAGTTGTGGCGCACAGGCTTAGTTGTCTTGTGGCATGTGGGATCTTAGTTCCCTGACCAGGAATTGAACCCACGTTTCCTATATTTCAAGGCAGATTCATAACTACTGGACCACCATGGAAGTATCTTTGTGTTCACATCTTGACTTGCTCCTGCTATGGTCTAGTATTCTTTTCCTTCTTCTCTTTTGGCCATGTGATAAATGATTTATAATGTAAAATTTAAAAAAATGTTTAATATATTAAAATTTTAAATCTAAATCTGTTTTAGCCATTTGAATTTGTTTCCTTTATTTAAATTACAAAGTAATTTATAGTATATGATGTAATAATTCCATATATAGTGCTAAATTTTTATTAAATTTTTATCCTAGCAGATTACTCAACAATAGTATAGCACTGAACTGTCCAGAATTGATGCTTTTAAACTGTGGTATTGGAGAAGACTCTTGAAAGTCCCTTGGACTGCAAGATAAATCAGTCTTGAATATTCATTGGAAGCACTGATGCTGAAGCTCCAATACTTTGGCCTCCTGATACGAAGAACTGACTTATTGGAAAAGAGCCTGATGCTGGGAAAGTTAGAAAGCAGGAGGAGAAGGGGACGACAGAGGATGAGATGGTTGGATAGCATCACTGACTCGATTGACATGAGTTTGAGTAAGTTTCAGGAGTTGGTGATGTACAGAGAAGCCTGGCATGCTGCAGTCCATGGGTTGTAAAGAGTTGGCTATGACTGAGCTGAGCTGCATTGTCTAAGTATAGCAGCCACCAGCCACATGTGGCCATTAAGCAGTTGAAATGCAGGTAGTCCAAATTAAGATATACTGTAAGTGTAAAATGCCCACTGGATTGCAGGGACAAAATAAGAGTATGCAAGCTATCTCAATGATTTTTGTATTGATTACATTGAAATGACATTATTTTAACTAACTATGTCATTAAGTCAATTTCACCTATTTCTTTTACTTTAAAATTACTTTATTTTAAGATGTGGTTACTAGAAATTTTTAAATCATGTGAGTGAATCACATATTTCTATTGCATAGCACTAGTATAGAACTTGCTGGCTAATGAGTAAATTTTCAGAGGTAACAAGACTTGCTTACTGGTCTCATGCCTGGTCCTTGTACATTAAATATTGTCAGGGTAGGTCAATTGGAAAAACTCTGAAAAAATAATAAACTGAAATCCACTGGTTGCCAGTGTTTATATAAAGACACAACAGTGTACTTTATATTTTTCAGGGAAGGGGTTAGTAAGGACAGTCTTCATATTAGCAGGTAAACTTCTTGTTCTCATCCACAGGAGCAGTCAGATGGAAATCTAATTCATTTCATTAGACAAGATAGTACCATACTGTGAACAACAAAACAAAATCTAATGTTCATCTATGTTGCATTTTCTTTTCCTTAGAGCAAAACAGAACAAAATAGTATAGAGCTCTCCTGATAGGAACTCTTTTAAAAACAGAAATGACACTCAATATTCCATGATAATGTTCCAGTAAGAAGTCAGTACCTTTGATATCAGTCAACTGATAATGCATGAAGCTAAAAATATTTCATTGACTTTACAGCAGCTGTATCTTGCATAGAGTAAGCATTCAGTAAATACTTATGCATTTTATTTTTGTTTTGATGCTAGTTGGCAGGTTTCTAGAAACTAAAGCATAATACGCTAAGAATGGGATGTACATCTAAGTAACTAACAATATATTGATGCTTGATGAGACCTGTGCTGAAAGGATAGTAATCTAGTGATGGGCCAGGAGTTAGCCCTAACACAAAATCCTGATTCTAGTTGTTTTTACATCTTTTTGTTTTGGTAAAGAGCACCTGTGTATACACACATATATATGTGCATACAAACACACATGTAGATATAGACATGCATAGAAAACACTGACATAACAGTTTATGTTTTCACAGCTTCCTTAAGCTCATGCATGTCCTTTTAGTATTTTTGTCCTCATTTACAGAGTACATTTATTGAGCACTAATTCTATACCAATCAGTGTAGTAAATGCATATATCAGCAGCCTAATGAATTACATATTACTATTATCTGTACATTTATAAATAAAGAAATGAGGGTCAGAGCAATGTATTAAGATATCCAATGTCACAGTAAATAAGCAACAGAGCTTCAAGTCCAGACCGGGCAGGGAGACTCCAGGATTCCTGGTCTTCTTCCTTCAGTCACGTAACTATTTGCCAGGCAGATTGGACCAGTGGAGGAGAAGCACGCAGGAACTAAAAGGCATTGTCACTGCTCTGCATTAACATTGTGTGTGTGTGTTAATTTTAGAGAGGTGCCATTTGATATGGGACAAAAGAGAACCATCAACTGGGGAGATTAGAAAAAGCAGAGACTTAGAAAGAAGAGAGAGGAGAAAGATGTGGAAACTGTACGATGAATCATTAATCCAAGGAGACAGGTTAGGAGACTAGAGCCTGAAACTGAATCAATGAAATAAAAAGCCAGGACACTAAACAATGAGTTAACTTTCGCTGAACATGTAAGTGCTAAGCTTGATGGTAAATATTTTATATATACCAGTTTAATTAATTTAATCTTTACAGGAGCCATAAAATAAGTGCTATAATCATCTTCATTCTAGAGATGAGAAAACTTTCCATTTGACATCAGTTCAGTCCAGTCACTCAGTCGTGTTCGACTCTTTGCGACCCCATGAACTTCAGCACGCCAGGTCTCCCTGTAGATCACCAACTCCCAGAGTTTACTCAAACTCATGTCCATTGAGTTGGTGATGCCATCCAACCATCTCATCCTCTGTCATCCCCTTCTCCTGCCTTCAATCTTTCCCAGCATCAAGGTCTTTTCCAGTGAGTCAGTTCTTTGCCTCAGGTGGCCAAAGTATTAGAGTTTCACGTGGCTGATAAATGGGGAAAATGAAATTCAAACCCAAGTTGTCTAGGGCCTGTGCTTTTACCTATTATACTGTTCTATCAGCCACTTTCATTGGAACACACTTCAGACTTAAATATATGTGTACCTTCATGACCTTTAGAATAAATTTTTATGTCTTCACTGTGTGTGCGTAGAGGGAATCATATTGGAAGACCAAGATATTGTCTTACCTTCTACAAAAGAAGAAAGTTCTTCAAAATAAAACCTGACATTTATAGAAAGCATGAAGAATAAATGAGGCAGGAAGCATTTCAACCTTTACCATGGCATAGAAAAATTGTCAAATATTCCATGTACTTGCTCACATTATCTGGCTTCTTTGCACTTAGTTTGGGGCCACGTGACCTATTCTGTTCAGTGGGCTATGAGCAGAATTGAATTGTATTATTTGTGGGCTGAGGTGGCAAAAATCTCTTGGATGATTCTCCAGTGCTCTCTCTCCTTTCTGTGGGTTCAACAGAGGCTTTCTCTTTTCTCTTCCTGGTAAGGTACTCAGAAGTTACTAGAGACTCAAGACAGCCTGTGTCCTTGGACAGATGTGTAGAGCACAGTCTTCTCTAACTTATGCTAGATACATAGCATGGGAAAGAAATGAACCTTTATCGTGTTACATCATTGAGAATTTGAGGTTCTTTTGTTGGTGCACCATAACTCAGCCTGGGACTTCCCAGGTGGCGCAGTGGTAAAGAATCTGCCTGCCGATGCAGGATGCCCAAGAGATTCAGGCTCGATCCCAGGGTTGGGAAAATCCCCTGGAGTAGGAAATGCAACCCACTCCAGTATTCTTGCCTGGAAAATTCCGTGGACAGAGGGACCTCGTGGGCTATGCTCCATGGGGTCGCAAAGAGTTGGACGTGACTGGGCAAACATACACACAACCCAGCCTATTCTGACTAGTAAGTCTTTTATCAGGTTACCTAGAGGGCATAGCAGTCAGCTTGACTTTGATGCCAAACCAAAGGAAGAGGATAAAAACATACTGCTGAAGCCTGGAATCTGTTTTAACATGATTTTCAGAATTGTCCTTGCTTTTCCAAAACTTTCAACAACATCCCCCTTATCCCCCATGCTCTGTTTCTCCAGCAGAGTGGGGCAAAGCCATAACATCTATCTAAGTTACCGCTAACAAGATGCCCTTTGCCTTCATTTGTTTCCTTCTTTGCAGTGGTTTCGAATTCCTAGGTTCTTTTCAGACAGTCCATCTCTCCATCACTTTTCAACAAACAACAACAGAAGTAACAACAATATAAGCGAAACTAAACCCTTTAGAAAATTATTTAAAAAATACCAGCCGATTTTATAGCTGCTCTATTTGTTCTAAATGTCTAGGGTAGCTTCCTTGGCAAGACAGATTGCTAGAACCTAGTATTTGTCTGAGGAATAATAACTTCTGTTATGAAGATCTAATACTATATCTAATAATAACAAGTAAATATAGGTAGAAAGTTGAGAGAGGCTTCCCCAGTAGCTCAACTGGTAAAGAATCTGCTGGCAGTACAGGAGACCCCAGTTTGATTCCTGGGTCGGGAAGATCCCCTGGAGAAGGGATAGGCTACCCACTCCAGTATTCTTGGGCTTCCCTGGTGGCTCAGACAGTAAAGAATCTGCCTGCAATGTGGGAGACCTGGGTTCAATCACTGGGTTGGGAAGATCCCCTGGAGGAGGGCATGGCAACCCACTCCAGTATTCTTGCCTGGAGAATCCCCATGGACAGAGGAGCCTGGTGGGGGCTACAGTCCATGGGGTCACAAAGAGTCAGACACGACTGAGCCACTAAGCATGCATGCATGCAGAAAATTGAGAGACCAGGTTAATGGTGTGAGTTTTCATAAATATTGGCAATTTCTAGAGAATTTCCTTTTCTTTTTCAGTATACAAATGACCTTATCTGAATCACTTGGTATCAAAGCAACATGCCTTTGTTTCTGGTCCTTTGCTCTCTTGACATCTATCTGCTACATTTCATTAAGAAACCTAAACGAAGAATGGAGATAATTTGAAAGAGAGACATATATTTAAAGAATACAAAAGATAATTTATTGCTTGAATCCTAGTTTGCCTCAAGTTATTTATATCACATTTCAATAATTACTTTCACCTTTATTTTCTTAGTTTATTCCCAATCAGTCCTCAGAATAACAATCTTTTAAGGTGAAAGGGAAAGAAACCGCTGGGTGACTTACCTACAGTTACACTGAGTGGCAGAATTTGGACTCGTAGGTCAACTTTTTATAAAAACAGGGAATACAAAGCAATCTATTTTAAGTGACTCTGGGGTTTATTTTTAGCACAGAGAAAGAGTGATTTCAGGAGCACACTATGACAAGGACTTCTATTTGTCGCCTGATATCCATCCTCTTTCTGGTATCCCACATGAATAGACTTTGTAGCTGGGTATATGTCTGCCTAGAACAAAGAATATAGTGCCCGTACCTACGTTGCAGCCAGGAATGACCATGTTCTGAACAAAAGGATACATAAGTAGAATGTTGTATGGTAGTCTTCTGTAACTTCAGGTGATAGGTGGCAAGCAGCTTTTGCCTCCTTCTGTGTTTTCATCCTTCTTCCATCCTGTTCCTTATAATTTGGGTCATTTTGGAGTAAGAGGGCAAAGGCTATACTTTAGGGTTGGTGGTGCAGTGACTCAGAAGCATATGAGTTGCTGAGGACTTCCAGAACAGACTACCAAACTTCAGAATTTTACAAAGAAGGGAATACAATATCTATCTTGTTTAGGCCACTAGTATTTAGGGTCTTCATTCCCTGAAGCTGAATGCATCTCACTAATACATGTGGTCAGAGTCATTATCTCAGGGCAGAGCTCCCATTTTTAGGCCAAATGCTGAGGAAACCAGCTTTCATAGAGTCTGTAGAGGGTGGGGGATGATGCCTCTGGTACCTGGAGATGGACCTGAGATTGAGTCTTGGCTCTGAGATCTTAGAAACCTTAAAACTGGAGACATTGCCATTGTAAAACTACAGGTTATTGTCTTCTAGAAAGATGGAGATTTTAATTCATTTTTGGTGCAGAACCTTTTAGTTTGACAAACATACACGTGATGTGAGGGATTTCCTATTTCCATCTCCCTCATTTTCCTTCTTGGTGCTGGTAGGAAAAGGGTCCTTTGGCATAATGTGTCAATGTGAGGCTGTCGGAGACAAGAAAGGAATGTTTGGCTTACAATTTGAAAATCGTAAAATTTTGAATTTGAAAACCCCAAAATATAACTATGGAGGAGCCATGAAAAAAGATATGTTTGGCCTTGATTTGGGAGAGAGTGGGGAAACCAGTAAAATGAGAACTTGAGGATGTATGTTTTTAAATGACTAGATTTTAGACTGTCCTGAGGAGGAAGAACTGTTGCATATTGTTGGAGAAAGAAATGTGAGTTCTTGTTTGGGGACTTGCTCCAGAAAGATGGAGGCTTCCCTGATGGCTCAGTGGTAAAAAATCTGCCTGCAATGCAGGAGACACAGAACATGGGGATTCAATTTTCCTGGGTTGGGAAGATCCCCTTGAGGAGGAAATTGCAACACAATCCAGTATTCTTGCCTGGGAAATCCCGTGGACACAGGAGCCTGATGGGCTACAGTAAGGGGTTGCAAAGAGTCGGACACAATTGAGTGACTGAGTGTGCACATGGTGTGCCAGGAAGATGACAGATGTTTTCTTTGGTGCCCACATGACAAAGTGTGTTGTAGAGTTAGAGGGAGAGGAGCGTTTAAGGGAAGCCAGCATCCTTGTCTTTCCCATTTTAGCAGGTTCAGCAACAGTATCCTTGGCTAGAACTTTGGCATTCATACGATTGGCATCACCTGCAGTGGGGACTGCTCTCAAGCCCTAGACACAGGGAGCCAGAGCCTGAGAAAACATGGCAGACACTAGGTAAAGGATGAAAGTGGATGCCCATTCTATGGGCCTGTGAAGCACCCCTTTGTGGACTTCCTAAAAAGTTGGGGGCACTTTGGAGGGGGTGAGGGTTAGGAGTCTTCCTGAGGTGGTGGGTAAAGGAGGAGGATATGGGTCATTAGAATCCTGGCACATGGTGAGTCATAATACAGTAAAATGAGGATTAATCAAAACATTGGACTTCAGGCTTTGCAAATAAAGAGAAGAGTCTATGCATAGCCCAGAGACAAGTGAGGATACAGTGCCTACTAAGAGCTCTGGTGTGAGCAGCTCTGAAAGGGGTATGAGGGAGATTGACATGCTTGACAACTATGTGGTAGAGACTGACTTTAGAGACTAGTATATGTGCCAGATAACTAACTTAATGGGTTAGCTCTAAGCTTCATTTAGGGATCAGAATTCTGGGGCAGATTCAGAAATGGCTATTATTTTTAAAAACAATAAGAAACTGGTTATAGTCAGGGAATCTTCTCATTTAGATTTTAAAATATGAGGTGGGATTTTTTTTTAATATAAAAAAATCTCCCTTTGGCACCATGATATTTTTATTCAGTATCAGTTCTTTTGCCATTCTTAGGCCAGTAGATTTCTTCCAATATACTAATAAAAGCAGTTTCAGTTAAGTACTTCTACCTCTGGCAGTTTCTTTTGATGTGACATTTCTGCAGACACTACTATTTTAAAAGGCACAAGCCTGAAAGAATAGTTTTTAAAAAAGAGACAGTACCTTTGTGTGTGTGGGTTGGCACATTTAAGGGTTTGCTTTTTTTTTCAGTGGGTCATAGGGCTTTTGAAGTGGGTGGAAAGAGCTTATATTATAGGCTTATGTACCGTTATGGGAGACAACAGGCAGTTTAATTTTAATAAACTAAGTTGACCCTAGAATGATGAAAGATATAGAGGCCCATTTTTATTTGTAACTCAGGCTTATAGGTAATCAAGAGGTAACGATGAGAGTGTTTATAGCATTGGAAAAATCCTGGTTTTCATTCATGCAACAGCCCTTCCACCTCAGCATTCTTCTAGATATACTAAAAACAACCCTGACTTTTCCAACTTTCATACAAGAAACTCTTTGAAAATCCTATTGCTTCCCTAGAATCTTTTGGTTCCATATTGAAGAGACTTGATAATAAATGCTTCTATGCGTGCTCAGTTGACCAGTTGTATCTGACTGTTTGCAACCCCATGGACTGTAGCCCGCCAGGCTCCTCTGTCTATGGAATTTTCCAGGCAAGAATACTGGAGTGGGTTGCCCTTTCCTTCTCCAGGGAATCTTCCTGATTCAGGGGTTGAACCCCCATCTCTTACATCTCTTGCATTTGGCAGACAGATTCTTTACCACTGCGCCACCTGGGAAGTCCAAAAAACACTCTTAGGAGCTAATAGTAATAGCGAATACCAATTCTCAAAAAATTTTATTGTGGTTGTTGTCCAAGTGGAAAATGGCATAGTAGAAGTAGAGAATGATAAATGAATATACTCAAGTAAATCAATATTCTGCAGTTGCAGGATAGTATTAATATAAGAAAAACAGTTTCACTGTGGTCTTTATCAGAGGTCAGTAGTCTTTTCAGTAAAAGGGCCAGGTAGTCAATATTTTAGGTTTTGTGGATGTTAGTCCATTTGGGCTGCTATAACAAAATATGACAGATTGAGTAGCTTACAAACAGATTTCTCAGTTTGGGAGGCTACTAGAAATGCAAGACTAAGGAATCAGTAGATTTGGTGTCTGGTGAGAACCTGCTTTCTGGTTCCTAGACAGCCACCTTCTGTCTGTGTTCTGATATGGCAGACCCCAAGGTGAGGTTCCACTATTAAGGGATCACTAGGCCTATAGGGGAGAACAGCTCTGCAGAAGCTCCCAGCCGTGCCCAGCCTGACCATGGGCTGGCATGCCTGAGAAGCCTGTGATAAATTGTTACAATAAACTATAGTCACTCTTCTCCTTTCTTTCCATGTCTGCTACTCCTCTTCTCCCTTAATGGGCTTTCAACAGCTATCAGCTTCAAGTCTATATTCTGATGTTTTAGCTCCACTTCTTTCCAATTATAGCTCCTCTTCCAATTACTGAAACTTTCCCCTATTATTTGGATTTTCAGATGAGAAATTTTGATTGAATCATATTTGTTTATTAGTGAGCCTCCTCTAGGATCAGTTAGCCTGTCAACTATGGTCAAGGATTAGTTTCATCTGGTTGATAGCTAGTTAGCAGAAACTGAGTGGGACAGGTAACTATAAATATATTTAATATGCAAGAAATGGAAATGAAAAGATTATCAGTATTTGCTAGTTTGCTAGTTACTCTGCTGGATAGACTATAACTATTTTGCTCATTTTAAAGATAAGAAAACTGAGGATCAAAGTTTAAGTAACGGCTTCAGGGTCTCACATGTAATGTGCGGTGGAACTGAGACCTTAAACCCATATCCGACTCCATCATTGTGCATTTTCTTCTGCCGTTAGCCCAAGAGCTGGTTAAACACTCAGAAAAGCAACTGGCTGTTTTTAAAGATATAGACAAAGAAATGCTTTTTCTGAGAATAAATTTGGCTTAAGTTGCCAAAGCAATCTGCTATTAATATTCACTTTATCTTCCATGACATTTGTATATCATTTTTGCTGTTGACTGCTCTCTTCTTTTTAAAATAATTGTTTTTTTTTCCCCTGTAGTTTCCCCTTAATACTTTATCATTTGCATTCATTCATGTCATTAGATATGAAATTTGTTTTCAATTGTTGGATGAACTTGGTTGATCTAACAACCACTTTCCTACAGAAATTTGGATAAGCCACTTCCATTTCTTTTTTCACTGTTACAAGCAATACTTCCAGTATATCATAGTATTATTCATCTGTATCTGATTTTTTTTCTAAGGTCAGATTTCTAGAGGTAGGATTAGGAGAGTAGGGGACATATATATATATGTGTGTATATATATATTGTTGCATGACACCCCACAGGCCTGCATGCCTTATAGTTGCCCAGCCTGGAGACCGAAGAAAGAGCCTAGAGACAGTGAGAGAGACATGAGTGGTTTAGTGGACAGGGAATCTTATCAGTGTGAGGCAGGGTCCTGGAGCAACTCCCTCACTGTGTGCAGTAGAGAGTGAGCAAGACAAGACAGTAGCCTTCACTATTCTGGGGGAGAGGAAGGCTACCATTTATAGGGGGAGTTGACATCAGGTAGGCTAATCAGTTACAGGCACTGATGAAGCCCTATAATTAAGAGGATTGGATAGTCATGTGAGTGAAGCAGGGCCTGGTCAAGTAGGGGATGTACAGAGAGCAAGACAACAGCCATCTTGGAGGGCCTGACTCTCTATAGTGAGGGGGTGAGGGAGGCCTGTGGACTACTTCAGAGTGACCTAAGCTTCAATTTCACTGGTAAAGCACTAACGTATCCTAAAGAGGCATTTCTGTTCCTTCCTGCATTATGACCCTTAGGGAGCAGGGCCTTGGTTCTTCCTCAGAACATAGGTTTGGGGGAGGAATGGCCTATGGCAGAAACCAGCCCCGAGTTGTTAGTACACAGTGGGCAAATGGCTGATGTCATTTCTCAGGTACTGCCCATTAGGTCTGGGCACAATCATTGGAATATCCAACTGCTTCTAGGCCTGAGACTGCTGACACTTGACCCTGAGGTTGCTGTTTATTACAGAGTACTCATCGGTGTCTTGAGCATAGATGCAAGGCCTGAGGTGGGAACCAATACTCAGGTGCCTGCAGTGTCTTCACTCTTGAGAGCTTGTAACTAACATACTTAAAGAAACTGATTTTAATTGCAAATTAAAGGGCAAATGTTCTCAAACATGAGATATACATACACACACACGTGTGTATATATATATACATACATACACACACAAAGTTGATGAGGTTATAGTAACAAGAACCTTACATTGCTGGCAATTTATACTGAAAATCCTAAAAGATGATTTGTGTGTGTGTGGGGGGGGGGCTATATTTGACAGCTTGCAACTCAGAAAATTGTAATTTGTTTGTATTTTCTTAACTACTAGTAAGGTTGAACTATTTCTTATTTGCATTTCTTTGGCTCATCTGATTTCCTTATTTTAAAATGTGAGTAAAAAATATCTGCTTTAATGAAGAAATCTTAAGATTTTTAATATTCAACTGGCTTCTTTTGTGCTAGGTGAAGATGAGTAATCCTTGGTGCCTACCTTTAGGGATTTTACAGTCTATCAAGATAGATAAATACATGGATCATAGGCAATACTGCAATATGATTTGGGCCACAGTATGTTGCAATAAGATCGCAGAAAAGGGAGCCACTAGTCCCAGCTAGAGTCATAGAACCCTTCTCAGATGCTCACAGATATTTCCTAATAGGTACATGGTTATATGGGCTTCCCAGGTGGCTCATGGTAAAGAGTCTGCCTGCCAAGCAGGAGACATAGGCTTGGTCCCTGGGTTGTGAAGATTCCCCTGGAGGAGGAAATGGCAACCCACTCTAGTATTCTTGCCAGGATAGTCCCATGGACAAAGAAGCCTGGTGGGCTACAGTCTATGGGGTCACAAAGAGTCAGACGTGACTGCACGTGTGTGCGTGTGCACACACAGACACACAGACACAGACACAGACACACACACACACACTCACGGTTATATAAGTTAGGGGAAAGTTGCAGTATGATAAGCAGCAGCATCACAGAGCAAGAGGATTGTTAAAAAATGAAACTGGAAAGCCTTAAAGCTAATTTTATGATATCAAAATTTGCCGAAGGCCAACCCTATGTTTATTTAGGAGGTTCTTAAGAGCTGTGACTGCAATTTTCTTTTCTCCTGGCATTTGACTATGAAAAATTCTGTCAAATAAATGAGAGAAGACAGACCCCCACCTCTTCAGTCTGTAGAACTCAGTGCCCTTGAAACAGCTGTTGAGGATGAGTTGGAGCTGAAGCTCCAACTAGGGGCCCTGATGAGTGTCTCTGTTGAACTTCTGGAAACAAGGATCAAGGGCTGTTGTTGTCGAAGCTGATGATGTTAAGGGAGATGGAAGTGGTGGTTAAGTAGGAAAAGAGTGATGATTCCAAGATTTGGAATCACAGAGAGGAAATTAAGACCAACATATAGTGTGTGAGGACTGTAGGTCTTAAACTTGATAGATGTGCTTCATGAACTTCCAGGATGGAAGACAACTTTGCCTTATTTTCTGCATTTATGAAACTGAGAAATCAATTCCATTCTAGGCCCTGTTCATGACCACCAACTATGCTTCATGAAGAAATATTTTAAAAAATTTGAAAATGTTTTAAATCCAAAATTCAAGTATCAACATCAGAGGTTGTTTTAGTTTTTTTGTACACTTTGAGTTCTGAAGTTTAAGACTTTAAAGTTGCAACTGAGACTTTTAGTTTCTTCCTAGATTTACCTCCCTGCAGGTGGCTGCCACCAGGTGAGAGATGGAACTGGCTGTTGCCATCAGCTGTTCAGCTTTCCTGCTCTCTGCCATGTGCAGCTGAACACACACCCGGATCCTCACTGTGCTTAATCATAAGTGAAATACGATGGACAGCAAAAATGAGCCCTATTACTAAATCACAGATTTCCCCCCTGCTGAAAGCACAATTGAAAAACAACAAGAAAATATTTAAGTGCTAAAAGATCCATTACCTGTTTGAGCTGATAACTCTGATTTTCTTTACTGATAGCATTTTACTTTTATCCAGAGCCCCCCCTTTTCCAGAAACTTTCCCTACAGTTATAGTCTATCTATATTCTGTTTCCCTTACAAGTGCATCATTAATTTAGATAAAGCCTTGATTAGAAGAAATAGTCTATTGATATTGTTTTTGAAGATTCTGTAAATCCATTTGGGAATAAGGTTGGGGTGTAAATAATTAGTGGTGCTCTGAGTCAGACTGTCCTTCTTTCAGACCTAGTCTGAATGTGTTTGAGAAACTCTTGGCGTTGGGAGAGGTTCTGAGAAGGAAACACAGAGCCCAAGTGGAGGGTGGCCACTAGTGCTCTATGATTCTGGGAATCTGGAGCTTCTGGATAGTTGACAGATTTCCCTCCCTTAAAAGAGCATGGTTTATATAGTACTGTGTTAGGGAGCAGCAGAGACCTGGGGCCAGGGTCTTCTGGCATCTTTGGGGTCTAAAAGAAACTGCTGAAGAAGGAATTTTGTCAGAGGTGGAGGAGCCTTTTGAAACAATCGATTTGAGTAGGACAAATTCCTGGTGGGTGGGCCTCTCCTTGCTCAAGACCCATGGCTCAAGCCTTAATCGGTTGTGATTAACCACTTGCCTTTGCCCATTCAATTCCAACACTCTTCTGAATCCTTCTGAGTCAGCACCTCAAACAGTGACTGCCATGGCCAACTTGAAAATGCCTGCCCAGGTCTCCCTTTAGGGAAGGACTTGCTGTCCAGCTGCTGAGATTATAGTTAGTTAGCAACCTAGACTAGCATATTAAAAAGCAGAGACATCACTTGGCTGACAAAGATCTGCATAGTCAAAGCTATAGTTTTTCCAGTAGTCATGTATGAATGTGAAAGTTGGACCATCAATAAAGCTGAGTGCTGAAGAACTGATGCTTTCAAACTGTCATGCTGGAGAAGACTCTTGAGAGTCCCTTGGACAGCAAGAAGATCAAACCAGTCAATCCTAAAGGAGGTCAACTCTGAATATTCATTGGAAGGACTGGTGCTGAACCTGAAGTTCCAATATTTTGACCACCTGATGCAAAGAGCTGACTCATTGGAAAAGACTCTGATGCTGGGAAAGATTGAGGGCAGGAGGAGAAGGGGGTGACAGAGGATGAAATGGTTCGATGGCATCATCGACTTGATGGACATGAATTTGAGCAAACTGTGGGAGATAGTAAGGGACAGGGAATCCTAGTGTGCTGTAGTCCATGAGGTCGCAAAGAGTCAGACATGACTGAGTGATTCAACAGCCTTCTGCTGTTTGGTCTTTCAGTGTCTGAGGCTTTAGAGCTGAGGCTGTACTCTTTCAATCCCCAAGCAAGGCTGTGGTATAAGGGCCCAACCATTTGTGCCCAATGTGGAAACTTCTAAGGGGTAGTCTGTGCTCTAGAACTCCTAGATGGACGTTCAGATGGCTGCCTCTGTATCATTCCACTTCCCTTTACAGGTGTTAGTCACTAATACACCTTTTACACTCTTAACTTCATATCATGTCTACATCCAAATAACCCCAACCAACCTAACTACTAATCAGCTTGGTGAGAAAGACACACCAATATTTACTGAGGCCCTATCATGTGCCAGGAATTGTTCTAGATAATATGCACTTTCTTTTAAAATCATCTTGCAGTGTTATGTACTAGGAATTATCATTATTTTTAATATGGAGAAACTGTGGCAGAGAGGACACAAATGACTTGCTCAAGGTCAAACAACTAAGTGGAATCAAGAATTGAGTGTTGACTCTAGTGCTCCTAATTATTTTCGTCACCTAGCTTATTTGCCATTCCTGGGCTAGTTCAACCATTTTAACCATCTTTTGCTACCACCACTTAAGCAGGTACGTTTGCTCAAGCGGTAAACTGTTAGTATATATGTGGGAGAAGATGGAATCCTTCATTCTGTTTCTGGTATTTCCAGCCCACAGTGTTGCCTGGCATGTAATAGAAACCCGATAAAGGTTTGATGATGAATAAACAAGGAGAGTTGAACATCCCAGTGCCTCAGCTCAGGTAAAGGGATGTGGCACAAAGGATAGTGATTATAGGGGAGGACATAATGACTGTGGATGGGGTCAGTGTGACAAGGAAGAGATAATTTCTAGATGTGAAAACTATATGTGAGCTTTTATAATTTTGAACTCACTCTAGTTTCAACATAGCTTTAGCCCCCTGAGTCTAGCTTCTGGCTGGTGCGCTGATGTGGGAAAGGGTATAAAGCAATTAGCTCTAATATGTTTGATCTTGTTGTGTAGGTCTATACTTTCTTTAACCAAAACAGAACAGTGTCCTTTAAAATTTAACTGGGATATTGTAAGTTAATACATATCTCTGACAGAGGAGTTGATTTTTTGTTTTAAGCTGTAGAATCATTCAGTTCCCTTCCTTCTCATTCTTCTTTTCATCCTCCTGCTGAAATCCATGCTGAGTTGAGAACTCTGGAGGTTTTGATTAAGATTCAGAAACATCTCTGGACATCAGCCCTGGGTGTTTGCTTGGGGATTGGATGGCTAAGGTCCTGCTAGTGGAATTAAATCTTGATATGCTCGCAGTGTGTATACTTGTAAACCTGTATACTGTATTATGTGCTTCTTTGAAAATGCAACTCCCCTGAGATCTGTAATGAGAGAGTAGATCTAAGTTAGTAACCGCCCTTTTTCTACTTTTCTTACTGCTGTCTTAGCACATTTGTTTCTCTCTCTTCCAGGACTGTAAATTCACAGCAGGTTGGAACTATGTCTCATTCACCACTGTTTCTCCATCTGATTCCTAGTCAGCTTAAAATCATATAGTTCCATAAACTTTTGCTGAATACATAAAAAAGAACAGTCTGAGCCAGCTGAGGGGTCTTGGGCTCTGGGACTTGAATCTACTTTTATGTTTCACCAGCTATGTGGCCACAAGCTACTCACATCAGTGTATCTGCACAATTTTATGTTGATAAGGAATAATATCCCTTTGTTATAAGGTTGTCTAAAGAAAACTTGATAGTATGTGTGTATATTTGCCTCATGTTGTTTGTTGCTAAGTCTTGCCCAACTCTTTATGACCCCATGGACTGTAACTCACCAGGCTCCTCTGTCCATGGGATTCTCTAAGCAAGAATACTGGAGTGGATTGCCATTTCTTTCTCCATATTTGCCTTATTATAGGGATTTAGTATTTATTCCTTCAGTCTTTGATAGAAACATTATCGTAAAGCTTTTCTTTAATTGTATTCTTAATAGCCAAAAAAATGATTTTCTCTTTTTAAGAGCACACAGGAAATCCACTGTCTTTGACTGTCATGTTTTTCTTTTCACTGGTTTGTCGATTTCCAACACGGATTCTGAAGCTTTTGTGCTAATGCTCGTTTTATAGTGCAAGTAACGGGAAATATTGCAGCCGAATCCAATGGGAGCTAACCAAAAAGAAATTTTCTAATTTGAGATTTGACACCCATTGCAGCTGAGAATAAGGTTTGCTAAATATTTAACTGGATTAACATTTCTTAAGAGGACTTCTGTTGAATTTTATAAAGAGAGATCAAAGTTTTGAGGTTTAAGTTCTGATTCTATGTATTTTCTACTTAGAGTGAAAAACCTCTGAATCTTTTTCTTCTATAGGAAAGTTTTAATAAATCCTTGGTGAACTATTTCCACCAGAGAATTGGTATCTGTATGATAGTCAAGAGACTGTGTATTTTAATTCATGGTTGAATTCCAGTTTCAGGGCATCTAAATGCTCTGTCTTCATGATACAAATGAACTTACAAAACAGAAAGAGACTCACAGACTTAGAGAACAAACTTATGGATTCCAAGGGGGGAAGAATAGGGGGAAGGGGTAGTTAGAGAGTTTGGGGTGGACATGTATACACTGCTATATTTAAAATGGATAAGCAACAAGGACCTACAGAATAGCACATGGAACTCTGCTCAGTGTTATGTGGTAGCCTGGATGGGAGGGGACTTTGGGGGAGAATGGATTCATGTATATATGTATGGCTCTGAGTCCCTTTGTTGTTCACCTGAAACTATCACAACATTGTTAATCAATAACTTCCATACAAAATGAGAAGTTTTTTTAAACTTACAGCTAAAAGGGAAAAAAATGCTCTGTATTCTATAACATGAATGATCAATTGGCTAGCTATATTTCATGACCCTGGTTTATATAAAATTCATAGAGGGAAGATGTTTAACTAGTTTATTCTTAATATCCTTAAGATGTAGTTCTAAAAGTAAAAATATATCCTCAAATTTAATAATGGTGATAATAATAATAGCAACATTAATTATAGCATCTAGTGTTTATTGAGAGCTTATTATGTCCTAAGCACTTTGTTAAGGACTTTATAGATATTATTTCATTGAAACCTCATAATAACTCTGAAAAGTAAGTACTATTATTATCCCTAAATTACAGATGAGAAAAATGAAATTCAGAAAAATTATATAAATTGACTAAAGCAACATTATAATTGTCCTAGCTGGATCATTATGATTGTGATTCACTTCAGATCACTAGCTCTTAACCATTAAGCACTACAGCTAATAAAAACAAGGGTTGGTATATGAAGGACTATTTAAAGAAATATGCTTATCTGTGGGCTCATATAATCTCAGAATTAGAAGAGACCTTAAAGGTCATTTAATTCAATATCAAATTATTTGAAGTTTATATAGTCTTTGGCAAGTACATGGAATTGAGGAAAGGAGGCCTGTTTCTTTTATGGGTCTGAGAACTTGCTCTATCTTCTTAATCTCTTTATGTCCTTTTTTTAAAGCATAAAATGGTGGTGGTAGCACTGGCCAGACTATCTCAAAGTGTTGTTACATGAGTTGATGAGTTTGGAAATGTTTTGAATAGCATCATATGTAAGGAATTAACAGTAATAAATGCCTTAATATCCTTAATCCACAATAAAATTACAATTTGACTTTAATGAAGGTCTTGAAGGAGGCAGTACCTTATCTGTACATATAACTACAAGAAAACATTGAGAAAAATTTTCTAATACAAGCCTACAACCTTTCTATATATATTATCCTCAACATTCAGAGACTCACAAAATGTTAAGAATGTTAACATATTAAAAAGATTAAAATATTAAGAAATAATTATCACATATTAATACATTTGGAAAATATTTACTGTATCAAAAAAAATTCACTCCCAGGTCTTCAAAATAATCAGCGTGCACCAACTCTAGTCCTCTTGCTAAGTGATTATATTGAACATGAGTAGAGAGTGAGGGTGGTTACATTTCTACTGACCCTGAAGTAAATATCAAAGGACAGAACAATATTAATTTCCAGACATAATAATCCAACTGTACAAAAATACTGGAATCCTGAGTACCTGTTTCTCCTTGTAATAAGTGATCACCTTAAAGAGGATACGACACATCTGACAGATGTGAAAGTCACTAAGTCTTCAAAGAAAACTCATCCCTTCCCCCAAACAGGTGAGTCAATAGCATCAACATTTTAAAATGTCAACTGCTGGATTCTATCCTGTTTGGTACAAAACAGCAACAGTTCATTTGTTCGAAAGGCCCTTGTTTGAGCACCTGCTATATACAAGGCACCATGGCATGCTTCAAGGGGTGCCAGGGATAAATCATAGACAAGATTTCCCTAAAGAGCCCACAGTCCCAGTGTAACAGATTAGACATACACAGAAATCAACTTCATATGGGGAAATTTCTAAGGATGGAATTGTCCTTGAAGGATGGTAGAATCAGGGTGAGCAAAATAATGGAAACGTTATTCCTGGGTGTGAAGGTAACATACAAGAAGGGACAGAGCCCATTGCGCTTTGGGCAAGTATGTAGGGACGATTCTGTATCACTAATGCTGAATGATTTTGAAGACCGCTAAAGGGAGATTACATGTAAAAGGGGGTAGAATCCTGTTGTGTGGGCTTCCCTGATGGTTCAGCAGGTAAAGAATCTGCCTGCAATGCAGGAGACACAAAGAGACAGGTGTTTGATCCCTGGGTTGAGAAGATTCCCTGGAGGAGGAAAATGACAACCTGCTCCAGTATTCTTGCCTGAAAAATCCCATGGAGAGAAGAGCCTGGTGGCTACAGTCCAAAAGGTCCAAAAGAGTCAGACACAACTGAGCAACTATGCATGCAGAATCATATTGTGCACAGCCTTGAATGGTGGATTAATTGTTTTATTGCTGGTGGGAACCACGGTGATGACCTTGAGCTGACGGTAGAGGTGCAGTCCGAGAGGGGTCCTGGAAGGATTGTTTGTAGGATGTGGTTTCAGAACCTACAGTTGGACACTGCTGACCACTCTCCTTCTTGAAACTTGCATGTCCTCAGTCCCTCCTTGTTGTCCTCCTACTTCTTGGATCAGGCCTTCCCTATCTCTTTCACAGGCTGTTTCCCTGTTGCTCCTTTGTCTGTCACAGATTCTTCTGATGTTACAAGATCTCCTAGGGTGAGTGCATTGATACTTACACAGGAAAGACCTCCAAGTCTTGACCTACAGGCCAGTGTGCTCTGCTCAGCTGCAGAGCCACATTCCTAACATCCTCTGAAAATCTCCCCCTGGATGGACATTGTCCTGAGCTGAATTTTTCCCCTTCTCCCCTACCTCCCAAATTCATATGTTGGAGTCCTAAGCCCCATTATCTCCACATGTGACAGTATTTGAAGATAGGTTCTTTAAAGAGGTAATGAAGTTCAAATGAGGTTATTAGGGTGAGCCCTAGTCTAGTATATCTCGTGTTCTAATAAGAAGAGGTGAAAGACACAGGCACACACAAACAGATCACTATGTGAAGACACAAAGAGAAGATGATCATCTACAAGCCAAGGGGAGACCTCAGAAGGAACCAACCCTGCCAACACCTTGAAGACTTTTAGCCTCCAGAATTATAAGAAAATTAGCATATGTTGTTTAAGCCACTCAGTCTGTGGTCTTTTGTTATGGCTGTCCTAACAAAGATAAACATCTCACACCTGAAATACTTAAAATGAAACCCTACCATCACCTCTCTCCAAGGTCCCCAGATCAGACACCTACAGGGAATGATCCAAAGTTAGCCTGAGGGCCAGTAGAACTTTCTTTAAAATATCTATCAGGACAACCAGATATGGGAAGGATATTATGATTCACCAAAAAGAGAATCTAACCCAGTACTGGGTTAGAAGCCAGCATTAGAGTCTAGGCAATGAAACAAAAGGAAGAACATATAGACAGGTAGAACATATAGATAGAAAATCTAATCAGGTCATCTGAAATCCCACTTCATTTAAATAAATGTTTCCCAACTTTCTTCCATGCAGACAACGTACATTTTGGGGACAAACATGATATGTTACTATCATAGTGTTCTTTGATATGCTTTTTGTACTTGTCAGTATACTGTAATATATTTTATATGTGTCATATAAATATATATAAAATGCATTATAAATATATTTAAATATTTATATATAAATATATAATATACTTACAAATAATATATATTTATATATAAATAACATATACAATATATATCATAAATGTATATTTTAAATAGTACATATGATATTATATAATAATATATATATATACATTTATATAATAATATAGTATATTATATAACATTTGTAATAAATTAATAATGTGATATATTATATAATATAATAAATATATATAACAATATGTATAATAATATAATATAATAATATAAATATATATAAAATAATATATATAAATTATATATATATACACACATATATATAGTCTATAGGTTTTATCTCCAAGCCAATATCATCTGCTTAAATTACTGTAGGCTATTACCAAGTTTCTCTATTTTTCCCCTTGCTTTTCTGCAATCATTAGCCATTTAGCAATCTGAATACTAGTTAGCAATGATGATACTATAATAATGTTCTAGGGCACCTGTGCCCTTCCTTAAACTGTCTCCCTCACCCCTCCATCTGTTGGCTACCCATTGCACTTCTTGCCATGACTGTAAAGCCCTCCTGCCTACCTTTCTGACCGTATCTGTCACCACTTGCTTGCTATACCTTAATAAGCCTGGGCTGCTCCTGGTCCTTAGAATGCTCTAAGGCTTCAGGGCCTCTACATGTTCTGACTGCTCTTCATGAAGTACTCTTTCCCTTATTCTTTGAATGACTTGTTTTTATTATTCATGTTCTAGATCAAATGCCAGCTCCTCAACAATGTTCCTCTTCTGTCCACCTCATGAGAATCAACAGTTTCTAGGTCTTTCTTTATCATATTCATCTCTTTTGTTCCTGTAACACACAATGCTCACTGCAACACCCTTATTTGATTCCTGTCTGCCCTGACTAGGATGTCATCTCCATGGAGGCATGACTTTCGTGGGTCTTGTTTATATTGTCTTGAAGAGTAACTAGCACATAGCCACCATTTAACTCACATACAGTTAATGAATAATGAATAAAATCCGCTTTCACTGTGGAGATAAAATTATCTATTAATTTAAAAAATATTTTTTAATTGGGAGGTATTTCATGTATTTAAAGAAAAATAGGTACTGTAACAAGCACTTTTATCCCCATCAGCTAAGTTGTATACGCTTAATTGTGCCATTTTGTTTTTTATTCAAATCTTTCATATTTCTAAGAGATTAAACATTATGGTTTTAGTTGAAAGTCCCTGTCTACCTCTTTTGATCCCCATTCCCTTTCTTTCCTTTTCAGAGGTAACCACTATTATGAAATCACTCTTTGGTGCAAGCCAAGGGAATAATTTTTTTTGACGTTATGTAAAACGATTTCTTCAGACAGAAGAAGAATCATATTCAGACTCAAGAGTTCCAGAGGTGAAGAGGCAAGAAAAGAAAACCTGTGCCTCCTTCCAGGCTTTCCTTCCTCATTCTTGAGAACTGGTCATATTTAGTGGCTTTCTAGTTAAAACAGTTTGACTATTTCTCTTCCAGATAGATAGATCTGCCCTTCTAGATAGATCTGTGAAGTTCCTAACTACCAGCATTTAATTAGCATCAATCACTTACTACCCTTTACTCTTTCAACTAGGGAAACACAGAATGAGAATCTGGACTTAGACTATTGTGCACTAGGTAGGTTTGGGTCCATCACTTAACCTCCTTAAGCTAAGAGAGAGTTTTCTTATCTACCTGGGATCAGGGACTTTTGTCTTCTAAACCTATTGAAAGAGCTTCCCAGTGGCTCAGACAGTAAAGAATCCTCCTTCATGCAGGAGACCCAGGTTCCATCCCTGTGTCAGGAAGATCCCCTGGAGAAGGGATGGCAACCCACTCTAGTATTCTTGCCTGGAGAATTCCTCGGACAGAGGAGCCTGGTCAGCTACAGTCCATGGGGTCACAAAGAGTCAGACATATTGAGCGACCAACATTTCACTTCACAGTGACTTAACATCTAATCATCATCAACCTGATGGCCTTTGTCTTTGAGGCTTTCCTAGTAGCTCAGATGGTAAAGAATCCACCAGCAATGCAGAAGGCCTGTGTTCGATCCCTGGGTTGGGAAGATCCTCTGGAGGAGGGCTTGGCAACCCACTCCAGTATTCTTGCCTGGAGAATCCCCGTGGACAGAGAAGCCTGGTGGGCTACAGTTCATGGAGTTGTAAAGACTCAGACACGACTGAGCAACTAAGCAAGCAAGCATGTACCTATTGAAAGTCCTAATTCTTACACACAGTGCACTCTAACCTCCTCTGTATGTTTCATGTCTCTGATTGGGTGCAGTTGGTTATAAGTGCCTTATTTGGATTTTTAGATTTTTATATAAATGAACAGTTGTCCCAACATTTGTGAATTTTAAGCTTCTCAGAATCAGACAGATGCTAGATTATGTCTTTGCCAAAGGTTATTTACCTCCCTAATACCTTCTTCACTGCATCCTTACCAACTTGTTTTAGGGCAGCGATATTCCCAGCTGGAAGCGGTGAACCATGACTTGTCTTATCTAGTCTTGATAATGCTGTTACTCTTATCCACATATTAGATTTCTCACTTTCCCTTGCAACTATGTATTTCTGTATAACCCAGTTTGGACCAATAAGACATGTGATTAAAAGATGCTTGCTCCTTAGAAGAAAAGCTATGACAAACATATATAGCATATTAAAAAGCAGAGACATCACTTTGCTGGCAAAGATCCCTATAGTCAAAGCTATAGTTTTTCCAGTGGTCATGTATGGATGTGAGAGTTGAACTGTAAAGAAAGCTGAGTTCCAAAAAATTGATGCTTTGAACTGTGGTGCTAGAGAAGACTATTGAGATAGTCTTTGTTATGGGCAACAAGGAGATCAAATCAGTCTATCCTAAAGGAAATCAACCTTGAATATTCATTGGAAGGACTGATGGTGAAGCTGAAACTCCAATACTTTGGCCACCTGATGCAAAGAGCTGACTCACTGGAAAAGACCCTGGTGTTGGGAAAGGTTGAGGGCAGAAAGAGAAGGGGACGGCAGAGGATGAGATGGTTGGATGGCATCACCAACTCAATGTACATGAGTTTGAGCAAACTCTGGGAGATAGTGAAGGACAGGGAAGCCTGTTGTGTTTCAGTCCATGGGGTCACAAAGACTCGGACACGACTGAGTGACTGAACAACAACAAAAGTGTTATTGGTGGAGTTGTGAGGAGGCCTCTGATAAGAGGGAAGCTGAGTCTTTCATGATCTCACTGAGTACCTGAACCACCCTACTATTGCTAACTCCAAACTTCTTGTTATTGAGTGGAGAATCTTCCTCAGAGTGTCTATACTAGTTTTCTATTGCTACTATAACAAACCCCCACAAAATTAGAAGCTTAAACAATACATATATACTTATTATCTCTCCATTCTGGAGGTCAGAAATCCAAAATAGATCTCACTGGGCTAAAGTCAAGGAGCTGGAAGGACTGTGTTCCTCTTTGGAGGCTCTAGGGAAGGATGTTCCCTTGCTTTCTCCTGCTTCCAGAAGCCACCCATGTTCTTTTGCTAGTGGTCCCCATTCTCCATTTTCAAGAAGCCAATGATGTTTCATCTCTCTGTGCTTTTCTTTTGTGGTCACATCTTTCTCTGGCATATTTTGCCTTTCCCTTTTTACTTTTAAGGGGCCTTATGATTATATTCCACACATTTGACTAGTCCAGGATAATCTCCATATCTCAAAGTCAATTGATTTGCAATATTAATTTCGACTGCAACCTGATTTCCCTTTGACATATAACATAATTTATTCACAGGTTCTACAGATTAAAATGTGGACATCTTTCTGATTATATTTTGATAAAAAAAAAAACCCTACTTTTCCAAATTCCTGCTCACCTATACGCATTTGAATATACCATAGGTATTTCAAACATCTCAAACTGAATCCATTCATTTCCCAACAGGTCTACTGGCTTACCCACTGTTTTTCTCTCTCATGCAATGCCATAGTCAAACACCCAAGGCACAGTTGGAAATGTAGGATTTTTTTTACAATTCTTCCTGCTCATAAAATGTTACCAATTTTTTTCCTTAGATTATTCCTTGAAATACTTTTTCCCCTAGGTATTTCTGGAATTCCTTCCCTTAATCCTCATCCCCAGCTTTGCCACATATTTCTTATTACTGTACTCATCTATTACTTTTAGGAGAGTTATTTAATGATTTTCTATCTCAGTTTCCTTATCTGTAAAATGGAGATAGTAATAGGTCTTACTTTATAAGATTTTTGTGAGTATTAAATGAATTAATATTTATTAATAGCTTAAAAGGGTGCCTGAAACAAAACAAGTACCACAATATGTTAAAGCTATTATCATTCTAATTGTCATGTCGTACTACCAACACAATTATGTTCAGGTTCTGATCAATCGCTCTCTGGATTATTTAATCAGCCTTCTAACTCTTCTTCTGTAACTCTTATTGTTGTCAAATTGACTTCAGCAGGACCTTCAGGCCACTCTGTCTAAGTCATAAACTGTATCTTTTGGCCATGCTGCTCAAAATCCTTTGATGTTATGCAGAGGGTCAAGGTCATGTTTCTTATCCCAGCAGATATTGATATAAGGCTTTTCATGAATTGTCCTGTTCTACTCTACCTCAGACCTCGCCATGGTGTGTCTCAACTTCCTTTCTCCAGTAATTTGAACCTACTAGAATAGCCTGCCCCCACACACTGTCACAGGGCGTTTGCTTATGCAGCCTGTGCTCCTGGAATGCTCTCTGTCTCCTCACATTTTTACCACTTCCTTTGCCTAAATCAGCTATGAAGGTTGACCAGATGACTTTATTCCTCCCCCAGGTCTTCCCATAATTGTCCCACATAGGTTGGTCTAGGGCTATACCTCTGAGTTTCCTTGTCCTTGGACAAGGAACAAGTCTTCTAAAAATCTTTGTTTCTCTCTATATATATATATCATATCTCTCTCTTGCTTAAAACCCTCCTGTAGCTTCTCTTTGTGATGAGAATACAATCTAAATGCAATATCATGTTTCTCAGAGATCTGCAGGCTTGGCTTCTGAATCTATTGCCTGTGATTCTTTACCAGAGTTACTACTGCTCACCCCTAGCTACTCTCATCATCCAGCCACACTTGCCTTCTTTTGTCCCTTAGACATAGAGAGCTTTTCCACCTCAGCGTCTTTGCCATGCTATTCTCTCTGCTTGGATACTCATTCCTCAGATAGACTACTTTCTTCTCATTTAGATCTCAGTTTCAATATTACATTCCCTAGGTGACCTTCACAGACCCTGGCTACAGTGTTCTTCCAGACCTCTTTTTTTTTTTTTTTAATGTAGTTACACTCTCTCCTATCACCACTTTTTTTTTTCTGTTTTTATAGCTACATGCAACTTTTCATTTAATAAAGAGCTTATTTATGAGAACCCAGCCTTGATAACAAACAACAAGAGGGATTAAGAGAAAAATATATACTGGGAACAATATATTACAAATAAGAGAACCCCACGCACCCTCTTGCCTTTTCAACAAAGAGTGTGTAAGAGCTGGGAACTTGGGGTTGCTGTAGGAGGCATCACCCTCAGTTTGGTGATACACCAGTTAGTCAGGCCAGAGGCAAAGCAGAATTGGCCTGCTGTTTTCCTTTTGATTGATGTCTCTTTAAAAAATTATTTTTAGTTAGAGGATAATTGCTTTACAATGTTGTGTTGGTTTCTGCCATACAACAATGTGGATCAACCATAAGTATACATATATCCCCTCTCTCTTGAGCCATTGCCACTTTAAAAAACTTGGAACAATTTGAAACTCTTACATAGTAATTTGATGACACGATTACTGACTCTTTCCCGCTAGGATGTAAGCTTCAGTGAGGGCAGGAATTTATGAGTCTTGTTCACTTCTTAATCCTCAGTTTCTGGAAATAATAGGCTTCTAATAAAGGGCTGCTGAAAAGATTCAGTGGATGTACAAATGGATAAAAATGTTTCAAGATACCTGTGTAGCAGATTTTCTATATGTGGGCTTTGAATTATGATTAAGTGACTGAAAAATTTTAAAATGTGGGCATCTTTGGGGGAGGCATTATTCTGCCAACTGCAGTGCCCAGCAGAATGCTCTGCTATTTAACGACCACCAGCACAACAGGAGGAGAAGCAACAGTGGAGCTGCTGCCTCTGGTGGCTTTGTCGTATAAGGGAAGGAGAGGTGATCTGTGCTGAAGCCTGTTCTTGGTTCTCTCACTAATTTGGGCCATCTATTTTCCATCTCTGGGATTCATTGTCTTCATCTCTTAAAGGAGAAGATTGGCCTAGACAAAAAATATGTATCTATATATACATACACATATAAATATCAGTTCAGTTCAGTTGCTCAGTCGTATCTGACTCTTTGCAATCCCATGGACTGCAGAATGCCAGGCCTCCCTGTCCATCACCAACTCCCAGAGCTTGCTCAAACTCATGTCCATCGAATCAGTGATGCCATCCAACCATCTCATCCTCTGTCGTCCCCTTCTCCTCCTGCCTTCAGTCTTTCCCAGCATCAGGGTCTTTTCCAATGAGTCAGTTCTTCACATCAGGTGGCCAAAGTACTGGAGGTTCAGCTTTAGCATCAGTCCCTCCAATGAGTATTCAGGACTGATTTCCTTTAGGATTGACTGGTTGGATCTCCTTGGTGTCCAAGGGATTCTCAAGAGTCTTCTCCAACACCACAGTTCAAAACCATCAATTCTTTGGTACTCAGCTTTCTTTATGGTTCAACTCTCACATCCATACATGACTATTGGAAAAACCATAGCTTTGAGTAGATGGACCTTTGTTGGCAAAGTAATGTCTCTGCTTTTTAACATGCTGTCTAGGCTGGTCATAACTTTTCTTACAAGGAATAAGCATCTTTTAACTTCATGGCTGCAGTCACCATCTGTAGTGATTTTGGAGCCCCCCAAAATAAACCTCTCTCACTATTTCCATTATTTCCCCATCTGTTTGCCATGAAGTGACGGGACTGGATGCCATGATCTTCATTTTTTGAATGTTGAGTTTTCAGCCAGCTTTTTCACTCTCCTCTTTCACTTTCATCAAGAGGCTCTTTAGTTCTTCTTCACTTTCTGCCATAAGGGTGGCTTCATCTGCATATCTAAAGTTATTGATATTTCTCCCAGCAATCTTGATTCCAGCTTGTGCTTCATCCAGCCTGGCATTTTGCATGATGTACGCTGCATGTAAGTTAAATAAGCAGAGTGACAATATACAGCCTTGTCATACTCCTTTCCCAATTTGGAACCAGTCTGTTGTTCCATGTCTGGTTCTAGCTGTTTCTTCTTGACCTGAATTCAGATTTCTCAGGAAGCAGGTAAGGTGGTCTAATATTCCCATCACTTTAGGAATTTTCCGGTTTCTTGTGCTCTACACAGTCAAAGGTGTTGGCGTAGTCAATAAAGCAGAAGTTTATGTTTTTGTGGAACTCTCTTCCTTTTTCTATGATCCAGTGGATGTTAGCAATTTAATCTCTGGTTCCTCTGCTTTTTCTATATCCAGCTTGAACATCTGGAATTTCATGGTTCACGTACTGTTGAAGCCTGGATTGGAGAATTTTGAGCGTTACTTTGCTAATATGTGAGATGAGTGCAATTGTGCTGTAGTTTGAGCATTCTTTGGCATTTCCTTTCCTTGGGATTGGAATGAAAAGTGACCTTTTCCAGTCCTGTGGCCACTGCTGAGTTTTCCAAATTTGCTGGCATAGTGAGTGTAGTACTTTCACAGCATCATCTTTTGGGATTGTTTTTTGCTTTGTCTTTTTTGATCTGGAGTATTTCATCTTCAAGTTTGAGCAATCCAGACTGTTGAAAGTGAAGAAATATGCTTTGGAAAGAAGGCCACTAGGTGGCAATGGCGTTCACCCTCGGCCCAGGTAACCTGCCGCCAGGCATGTGGCTGGAGGTGATGGATAACCTTGTGTACTATCCTGCCTCTCATCAGCATCAAATCACACAGAAAGTGCAAGGCTCTGGTGTTTTGATGCAGAACATTAGTAACATGCATGGGAAACCTGAGAACTGAAAATGCCACCTAAGCCTCAAGTCCCAGGCATGAGACAGACTCACTGATTCCAAGTATCCTATCACCGTGTGAACAACCAAGATTAACTGTTCTGGACCAGGTGAGGATCACTTTCCCACTCTGGACTGTGAATCCTGTTTATTTTGAAATAAAAAGAAGCCATGCAGAAAAACAAGGTTTTTTTGTTTTGTTTTGTTTTTTTGTTTTTACTGCTTCCATTGAGCAACTGTCTCCCTGTTTCCCCATCCATCCTTTCCTTGAACATGTTCAGACCTGTCATTCTTTGCCAGGGAGCTCCCATTAGTACAGCTGAAGCTGGGGCCTGCACAACCTATGCAGATCATGTATGCACGGGGGCTTATCAAATGCCTTTCCCTCCGTGGCCCGCTACCTCTCAGGGGCTGATTTCCTATAAGAACCGCTGAGGGGAGGCACAGTGTGCTAGCTGAGGCTTCCACTCACAACCTGACTGCTTTATGCTTCACATTTAAGGCCACCCCTCCTGAATAACAATGTAAGATTCTCTCTTCCAGGTGACCAGTGTTTGGGATCGTTTGATTCAGTGAATTTAAGTTCATGTGACCCAGTGTTTTGGGCTACTCTACAAACTGTAGCTTTGTTAAATATATTTGGGGGATACTATGTTGACAGTGGTATGTGCTTTGGGTTGTTGCTTCTGGAGTTTAAAACCATTATGTAATTTTTGTGCAGTGGAAATTTTTAAGAAGGAGATATGAGTGACAGCTGAATTACTGCTCTTACTCCTCCTTTTTTTTTTCTCAGAAAACTTACTGAAACCTCCCAGTACACCAGAATTTCTTTTAAAGTGGTACAATAAAGGTCACCCTACCTTATTGCATATTGTATCAGTTTTCTTTTGCTGCATGATATATATATTTCACTCAGCAGTGAAAGTGCAGAGTTCTTACCACTGGACAGCCAGGGAAGTCCCCAATCATTATACTATTCTCAAGACTCTGTGGCCCAGGAACTTGTAAAGGGCACAGTAGGGATAGGCTGTTTCTGTTCCATGATGTTGGTGGGAAAGCCTCCAAGGCTCAGGGTACCTTAAAGACTGATATCATCTGCAGCCTCTTTAACAAGTCTGGAGTGGCTGGAGCCTCAGCTGTAGCTGTTGGCAGGCACACTTACATATGATGGCTCCATGTCAATGTTGGGCTTCCTTACAGCATGGTGGCTGCTTTCCATGAGTGAGCATCCCCAGCAGTCCCAGGCAGAGACATTTTATGGTCTTGCTTTGCAAGTCATATAGTGGCACTTTTTTCAAAGTTACAAACCCACCCAGATTCAAGAGGAAGGAACATGTCTCACATTTCAGTGGGAAGAGTCAACATCTACTGCAAGGAGACCATGAGGGAAGTGAGCTGTTGTGGCAATTTTTGAAATATGCCATCTGAATATTCATTGGAAGGACTGATGCTGAAGCTGAAGCTCTAATACATTGACCACATGATACAAAGAGCTGACTCATTAGAAAAGACCCTAATGCTGGAAAAGATGGAAAGCAAAAGGAAAAGAGAGGAGCAGAGGATGAGATGGTTAGATAGCACTGCTGACTCAGGGCTTCCCTCATAGCTCAGTTGGTAAAGCATCTGCCTGCGGCGCAGGAGACCTGGGTTCAATTCCTGGGTCAAGGAAGATCCTCTGGAGAAGAAGATGGCAACCTGCTCCAGTGTTCTTGCTTGGAGAATTCCATGGACAGAGGAGCCTGGTGGGCTACAGTCCATGGGATGGCAAGAGTCGGACATGACTTAGCGACTAAACCACCACCAAACCACCACCACCACCACTGACTCAATGGACATGAATTTGAGCAAACTTTGGGAAATAGTAATGGACAGGGGAGGCTGTTGTACTGCAGTTGATGGGGTCAGAAAGATTCGGAAACTGAGTGACTGAAAAACAACAACAACAATCAGGCACCTTATCTTCAGATAGTCACTGATGAATGGCTGGAAGGATGACTGAGATTCACATCTGTGTAGTATCAAGCAGTCCCTGTATATAGTTAGGTCTTGAAAGCTGTTATATTATAGAATACTGGAACTAGAAGGGAGTTTATGTATCCTCACTCTCCATGGAGTATAACTTTCATTTCTGAAAGCAGCTGTATAGCCAGGACCTGAAGATATCAAGATGTATAAAGTTTTAAACTTGATTTTAAGGAACTCACTGTCTGTCAGGGGACAAAAACTTGTAAAGAACTTTGGAGTTGGATAAAGGAGGTTTCAAAGACATAGTAAAGTGTGAACTGAGATCTGAAAGAGGAAAGGAGTGCAAGAGCCACCATGGAGCTGGGAAAGGCATTCCTGTCTGCAGATACTTTCTGGAGGCAGAGGGGCAGGGGGTGGATCAGCAGTGTGCTGTGTCTCAGAGCATCAGTGATTTGTAAAGAAAGTGCAAGGTGGAGAGTGGAAGGAATAGCTGAAGGGTGCTGGTCCATAATCATATGAGGGAATTTGAATTTTATCATGTAGTCCACAGAAAACCATGCAAGAAATTTTGAACAGAGAAGTGACAAGATCAGGTTTCAGCATTAGAAAGTTTCTTTGTCCCAGTGTAGAAGAGACACCAGAGGGCTGAAGTGGCCACAGTGAGAGACACCAATTAGGAAGCAATGTGATCCAGGGGGGAAATGACAAGTCCTGAATCAGGAAGCTGGCAGTAAGAATGGAGTGGAAGGGAAGGACATTGAGTAATTTTTAAGGCCATTCATGAATTAATGTATGTAAAGCACTTGGGATGAGGACCAGCACATAGAAACTCTCAAAAAGTGTAAGCTGCTCTTATTATTATTATTGTCTTTGTAGGAGCCAGATTTTATGAGTTACCAGTTGTGGGGATGAGGAAAAGAGACTTAAGATGACACCACACACTTGATTTTGTGACTGAGAGCTGTTGGCACCGTTTCTTAACAGAGGCAACACAGCAGAAGCAGCTGGTTTGAGGAGATAGATAATGAGTCCAGTTTTGGACATGTGAATTTTTAGGTGTTTCTGTAATCCTGCAGAGGTAAGTTTTAGAAGTTTGTTGGAAATGGAGCACAACAGCAAGGTCTTGGCTGGATATAGGATTTGGCGACCATGATTGAATGCCAGTGGAAGCTATAATAAAGCACACTTCATTACTCAGATGTTTTAGGACATTTGTCTTATCTCCCCTCATTTTTCCCACCATTCCTCATGTGCAACAAAGGCACTTTAATTTCTCAATCATCTTTCTAAAACACACTTTTAATATATCTCTTAAAATACAGTAATATTATTTAGAAGGGACTTTGGCATAATTGTAACCTTAATAGACTTGAATGTGGAGAACAATAAGCTTAATTTTAATAGAACCCCTCTGTCCTTTGCAAAAGGGAAATATAAAACAACTCCTGGATTTCCTGTTTTTGTAATTTGTTTCAATTTCAGGTTCTGATGACTTTGATTATATTGCTTTGATTTTAAGGCAGTTTTATTAAACTGTTGCTTTTGCTTTGTTAATATAAATTACGCTTTGCTAAAGAAATTCTATTGTAGCTAATCAATGAAACTCTGTGGGGGGCTAGTGCTAGGGATTGAGTGGATTAAGTGGCAGCAAGCCTAAAAAGTTCCCAAATTATCTTTGACTCCAAATGTCTGCAGGGCCTGTCACTGGATTGGGTAGAGGAAGAGAATTAGTCTATGCTTTAGGATAAGGCCAAATTTGCAAATATATGACATAGACCACAGCACTTTTTCTTTCTGAATCTATGGCAAATACATGGGACCCAGAGGTGGGCTAAACCTGTCTTAAAGCATGCCCCCTGTAGCCACCAATTAATCAGTAAGTACTTGTAAAAAAACCTCAGTTTTTCACTGCATCACACTTAATGTCTTCAGCCAGACTCCTATCAAAACACTTTGAAGAATATTTTGTCTTGATATTTGTTACCACCAAGACATTAGTGAGAATTATTTTCAGGATTGTTGGATATCACTGACACAGACAGAGAACAATTGTGAGCAGACTGGCACTGTCCTTGGGCAGACTTTCCTTGATATTTTTGGCAAATGCCTGGAGGAAGACAAAACAAATCATGCTGATAAATTTTCTGGGAGACAAACCAGAATGCATACTTAATCATAAGATTCTCCCCGAATCTTGGTAAGCTAAAATAAGAGACAGAAGCTAACAAGATAAGATGCAACTGATTAGAAAGAATGTAAAGTTCTGCCAAAAGTTTAAATAAATCAATAGTACAAGCACAAGATGGAGGTGAAGGGAGGAAGTTTAACAGATGTTTCTGAGGGAAAGAACAGCTAATGACTTCTTTTACAAACCGATGTCTTTAAAGGCACTGTGCTCATAGGCGGGCAGCATTGCCCAAAGCCTGTTCTCAAGGAGGGGCTGTTCAATGAAAAATGTCCACATCAAATAATTTTGAAAAACGTTTAGTTAAAGTGAAGTCAATAGGTCTCTTTATTGTAGGACTTCTCAGAATCCCAGATTTTCTAATGTGTATTCTAACTCTAGAAAGAGGGCAACATTTTCCTAACTGACTCAATCATAACCCATTCCCCCTATAGAGAAAATGTGCCACCTGGGTGGCACATTCTGGGAGATGCTGATCTAGCTGTTTTTTAGTTGACTCAAGTTCAATTTAATTTTATTTTATTGTTTATTTATTTGACTGCACCGGGTGTTAGTTGCAGCATGTGGGGTCTAGTTCCTTGACCAGGGATCAAACCCAGGCCCCCTGCATTGGGAACATGAAGTCTTAGCCTCTGGACCACCAGGGAAGTCCCATCAAGTTCAATTTTAGCTGATGATATGGTAGACTGAACTTGCTGCTCTCTCATCCTACGAAAAGCACAAAGTATAGGTAAAGTTTGAAGAGAATAATAGTACATTTTGCACTGATGAGGCTGTTTATCAAATAGTTACATAGTGTTCATATACAGTAGACATGTAAGAACATGCTGTTAATTATCACATTTTATGGATGAGGAAACTGAAAGAAGAAAGGCTTCTTAAGGTAGCAAAAGTCATGCAGCCAAGTGGCAGAGCGAGGATCCAAACTTGGGCAGTTTGTCTCTAGAGTCTTAACACTCTCCTGCCACAGCTGGAAAACTGCTTCCAGTGCCTTCCATGTTGGGAGACAGCCTTAGCAACCCTAGTGAGATCAAAGTGTGAACATATCACATATGATGTGGCAGGAGATGCCAAGCAGAGAGTGAGATATGCCAATGGCAAAACACATCATGTTTAGCCTAAGTTTACTATCCAATTGCCAACGAGAAACATTCCAGTCATCTCTACAAGAACAACCTGATATTCACTACTGTTTAAAGGAACACTAGAAATATTCCTGGGGTGTGAACGAAAAAGAGCAATAACTTCCAGGAGACACGTTTGTGTGACTGCAGTCAACAAACTCCCAGGAATCCTTAGCATATTAATGAACTGCTCACATTTGGCCTTTTTGCTTTTCCATAAGCTTTCTGAAAAGAAGGAAATTCATTCTGAATTATTCTCCACCTTCAGGCAGGTAGGAAGTCTGGACATGATCCAAGCCAGGGTTCTCTTTCTAACTGACAATACCTCTCAGCAGTGTGAAAATTGTGTGTGCCCTTTGACTCTGTAAATCGTCCCAAGAATTTAAGACAGTTTGAAGGTATTCAAGGATATTCAGTGTATCATTGGCTGTAATGAAAAAAGTTTGGGAGAGTCTGTATCCAACATCTCATTAATTAAGTTATAGTAAGGATGTCTAGCATCAGTCATACAGAGTGAAGTAAGGAGGAAAGAGAAAAACAAATATCATACATTAATGCATGTATATGGAATCTAGAAAAATGGTACAGATTAACTTATTTTCAGGGCAAGAATAGAGATGCAGACATAGAGATGGGACGTGTGACCCTGGGGGAGAAGGAGAAGGTGGCATAAAGTGGGAAAGTAGCATTGGCATTTGTACATTGCCATTTGTAAAACAGAGAGCTACTGGGAATTTGCAGTGTAACACAGGAAGCTCAGCCCATTGCTCTGTAGTGGCCTAGAGGGCTGGCATGGGGTGGGAGGGAGGGAGGCTCTAAAGGGAGGTGATATATGTATACATATAGCTGATTTACTTCATTGTACAGCAGAACCTAACAGTACTGTAAAGCAATTATACTCTAATAAAAATAAATAAATATATTTTAAAAGAAGTTATAGCAAAGAAATCAATACAGAAAAATAATTTGCAGAGCCACCAAAAATGATATTACATAAGGATGGAATATGAATATATATGTGCATTTATATTCATATAAATATATATTTAATATAGAAGGCCATATTAAATCCCAAGTTTTCTCTAGTGCGGTCTATGCAATAAACTTTCCTATGATGATGGAAACATTCTCCTTTGTTGCTTGATACAGTAGCCACTAGCCACATGTAGCTACTGAATACTTGGAATTTGGCTAGTATGACTGTGAAACTTGATTTTAATTTAATTATAATTAACTTCAATTTAAATAGCCATGTAGGGCAAGTGTCTATCTTATTGGTATAGTTGATGCATAGTTTTGAGGGTAGAAGAATAAATAATGTTAATATTCTTTCTTTTTTTGTGTATTTGTATTTTTAAAAACTTTGTAATAATACTTTAAATATAAAATTTATGGCTATCTATAAACATGAATTCTTGATCTATTTGCCGTAGGAAGGGAGAAGCAAGGATTTACAAAGTCAAGGAATAGAATTAGGAAACCCACAGGATAGATGTTTGGGCAATATCTGGGGCTGTTCAAGCAAATAACAGCCTTCCACATTTGAATTCTGAACCAAATGAGAACAGATTCAGCAAATAGAGGCAAAATATTACCTTTATTATGAATTAAGCTGATATTGCAGGATGTGGCTTTTATCTATGGGTTAGTGGGCTTCCTAATAGTAAACCCCTTAGAAAAACTTACCACCTGTTCACAGGCAGTGCTGGCCACCCTTCCCCCTGCCTCCCTCTGTTCCCAGTGGTGGGGCCTTTACACCATGTTTACTGCATGGCTGAAGACAAGTGGGAACACATATTCTCTGCTATCTTCCAAGGAAGGAGGAAACGAGGGGCAAGTTACATGTGTGCAACTAGATACCTCTCTTTTTTCTTCCCCTGGGGCAGGAGTTCAGAGATGTTAAGCTGGTGGATCTCTCATCGAATGAAAGGAATTATTAGGAGTAGGAATAACATTCCCTACTCCTTGCCCTTACTCCCAACATTTAGAAGATTTAGGGTGGAGGGTATGAAGAAGCTTCAAGATGCATTTCATAGTGTGAATGAAGCCATGACTAGCAATAACACAGTTTTGACCAAGATACCATGATTGAAAAATAGATAGGTTTCTCCTTTTTCAGATTACCTATTATTTGTATGACAAAAATTTTAACCTACTGAATCTAAACTTCTTAAAATAAGCAGAGGTGATCCTCTAGTGTGATCTGGAAGTACATAAAATTCTGCCAAAAAATGGATCATGTATTCAAATGTAATAGTTATAAAATTTCTAGAAGCAAATACAGAGGAAAATTTTCTTGATTTTGTGTTAGGCAGAGATTTCTTACCTAGAACATAAAACGAAGCTATACAAAAATTAGAAAATTGGATTTCACCAGGATTAGAAATGTTTCCTCTTCAAAAGATTTCATTAAGAAAATAAAAAATGGCAAGTCATAGACTAGGAGAGAATATTTTCAAAGCATATGTTTGATAAAGAACATGTATCCAGAATATATAAAGAATTGTTATAAAAAATAAGCAAAAGGTTTGAGTAGCTGTTTCTCCAAAGAAGCACATTAAAGCAAATAGGATCTACATTATTAGTTAATAGAAAAATGCAATTTATAGACACAATAAAATACCACAGCATACTACTTGGAATGGCTAAAATGAAAAAGATAGACAACACTAGGTGTTGATGAATGTGTGTAGAAACTAGAGGTCTTGTCTACTGGTGCCAAGAATGTAAAATGGAACAGTCACTTTGGAAAACAGTTTCATGCTTCTCGGATAGCTCAGTTGGTAAAGAATCCGCCTGCAATGCAGGAGACCTGGGTTCGATCCCTGGGTTGGGAAGATCCCCTGGAGATTAGGGAAAGGCTACCCACTGCAGTATTCTGTCCTGGAGAATTTCATGGGCTGTATAGTCCATGGGATTGCAAATAGTTGTACACGACTTAGCGACTTTCACTTTTCATAAGCATGTACTTATCTAGATATTTATATAGGAGAAATGAGAATGTGTGTCCACTCAATGAGTTATATGCAGATATTTGTAGTAGAATTATCCATATTAACCCCCAAATACTCCCAATGCCCATCAGCTGGTGAACAGATAAAATATGACATATACATATAATGGAATCCTATCTAGGCATTAAAGGAAGAAAAAGATACACAGAGCAACATGCATGAATCTCAAAAACATGTCAAATGAAGGAAGCCAGACACAAAAGATTGCATTTTGTATGACTGCATTTATATAAAATTTCTAGGAATGGCAAAGCCATAATGATACACAGCAACCAGAATGGTATTTTTAAAATGAAATCAGTTTATATCATTTTTTTGCTCAAAAATCTCCAGTGGTTTTCCACTGGCTTAAAAGTAAATCTAAAATCCTTACTGTGGCTTACAGGTCCTCCTAGGATCTAGCCCTTCCCTCTCTGACTCAGTTTTTCTCATATCTTGCATTAATATCAAGGCTCCTAGTTTTTTCTCAAGTGCACCAAGTTTACTCTCACTGCAGGGCTTTGTGCTTGCTATGTCTTCTGCCTGGAATGCTCTGCCACCAGAGAGTCTCCAACTGGATCCTTCTTTTCATTCGGCTCAAACAATACCTTCTCATAAGTCCATCTCTGACCATCAGTCTAAACGATCTTGCTGTCAAAAACTCTCTGTTTTAGCATCTACTTCTGTGTAACCAACCACCCCAAAGTACCGTGGCTTAAAGCAACACTTTATTACTGTGGGTTTACTGGGCTTGGCTGGGGGATTCTACTGCTTCCAATTGTGTAGGCAGTTGCATTTGGTGGGAAGCTGCTAGGAGCTGGAGTGTCCGAGATGACTTCTTGTTTGGCAGGGCCTTCTCCACTGGGCCTCTCTCAGTCTTGGGCTTGGCCTGCGCTTCTTCACAGCATGGCAGCTAGATTCCAAGAGAAAGTCTCTTAAGACCTGGTTGGAAAATCTCTGAGTGCCCCTTTTGCTTTATTCTGTTGGTCAAAGCAAGTCACAAGGCCTGCTCAGATCAAGGGGAAAGAATTGATCCACTAGTTGTTCTGAAGCAATTCATATGTACTTGGATGTGAGGAATTATTAGCCCACTAGCCGATATCTTTTCAATCAACATAATCTCTCTCACAATGTGTTTGATGCTTTGCTATCATTTTCTCCCTCTGCAGTTGGTGGCTATATATAAATTACCTTATTGCTCACAAGTATTTAATGATCACCAAGCTGAGTGTTACACTGAGTGGTTTGGTGATCCACAGTCTGTTGGAGAAGGAGAGAACTAACTCAATGCATTTTCTTTCTTTCTGTTCCTTGGGTTAGCTTCTATAATAATGCATAAAAACTGAAAGTGAAAGATAAACCAACATACTTCCTCTCCTGTGTATTCTGAACTTGGGCAACTTGGCTCACTAGTGGTGGTTAACTTAATAGGCCCCTGAAGTCTTACAAAGATTACTAGTCATTTTCACATTACTCATAAGGCTTTAGTGCTATAATTATGAAAATCAGTTACCCTTATTTATGAATGGACATGCTAAAAATTGTTTCTCTCATCAATTTCATTAACAAATCTTTGTCTAGTATTTCTTCCCCAAAAGAACAACAACAGCAGCAATATATATATATATATATATGTATATATATATATATATAAAATGACTCTATAGTAAGTTTTAATTTGATCATTACCATTTTATATTGTATATTTCCTTCACTCTTCAATGAATAAATCACCTCAGGCACACATAATTGAAATCCTTAATTCATATTAAAGATGCTTCTTTTCAAAATGCCAATCCATGAATGTGCAAATAAAGAGTACACACTGTTTTATTTTAAAATGTTAGTGATGGCAAGGTATACCTTAATGTGGTCCCCAAAGCCCAAAGATTGGCAATTTTCTTCTGTGGGAGGAAAAAAAGATAGGACAGCATGAATCTATTTGGAGCTACTCTCAACTTCTTTGATTTGGTTTAGGGGTGGGAGTGGCCAGACTTTTTCTGTGAAGGGACAGATGGTAAATGTTTTAGTCTTTGTGGGCAACCTGATCTCTGTTGTGACTAGTCAGCTCAGCCATTGTTACAGGGAAGCATGTGCAGACAACACATAAACAAATGAGCATGACCGTGCTCCAGTAAAACTGCATTTCCAGAAACAGGTAGCAGGGCAAGTCTGATCTTTGGACTGTTGTCTTCTCACCCCTGGTTAGAATTTTAGGGACGGGAGAGAAGGTACTGTCTAGTGTAATGCAAAGAACACCAGCAAACAAAGTCAGGTGACTTGATTTTCAGTCCTGGTTCTGCTGATGTGGTTTAACTCAATGAATATTTATAGAGTACTACTTTACCAACAAAGGTCCATCTAGTCAAGGCTATGGTTTTTCCACTAGTCATGTATGGATGTGAGAGTTGGACTATAAAGAAAGCTGAGCACTGAAGAATTGATGCTTTTGAACTGTGGTGTTGGAGAAGAATCTTGAGGGTCCCTTGGACGGCAAGGAGATCCAACCAGTCCATCCTAAAGGAGATCTGTCCTGGGTGTTCAGTGGAAGGACTGATGTTGAAGCTGAAACTCCGATACTTTGGCCACCTGATGTGAAGAGCTGTCTCATTGGAAAAGACCCTGATGCTGGGAAAGATTGAGGGCAGGAGGAGAAGGGGAGGACAGAGGATGAGATGGGTGGATGGCATCACCGACTCAATGGACATGGGTTTGGGTGGACTCTGGGAGTCGATGTTGGACAGGGAGGCCTGGCATGCTGCAGTTCATGGGGTTGCAAAGAGTCAGACATGACTGAGCAACTGAACCGAACTGAACTGAACTATAGGGATGGAAATATGGAGCACTGTATGGCCTCTCTCCTTTCCCTTACCTTTCAGCAGGCAGTACTATTCAATCACAACACTTCTTCAGAGTCTAGATGCATCCCTGGAATCCTTGTCAACAGTGTTGGAGGCAGGCAGTATCAGTGGGTTGGAGTGGCTGTGTAAGATGAAATGACTTGTCACTCCTGAAACACAATGTATCATTTTCTATGCAGGGTAATTAGCACTGATACTTATCCTAATATGCTAATCACCCTGCACAGAAAATGACAAGACTTAATATGTGGGCTGTCCAAGTAGTGCTAGTGGTAAAGAACCTGCCTGCCAATGCAGGAGGTGCAGGAGACATGGGTTTGACTCCTGGGTCAGGAAGATCCCCTGGAGGAGGGCATGGCAACCCAGTCCAGTATTCTTGCCTGGAGAATCCCATGGACAAAGAGTCTGGCAAGCTGCAGTCCCTAGGGTTGCAAAGAATGAGGCATGATGGAAGTGACTGAGCACAGACTTAATGCTTACCCATTAGGGGCTCAGAATCCAATGTCATTTCCCTAGGTCGTAGCATTCAAAACCTCTAAAATCTCTAAAATGGGGATACCTGATCTCTCCCTGTACGGTTGTGAAGATCAGACAAGACCCTGTGAGTGAAGATATTCTGTAAATCGCCAAACACTGAGTAATCTGTCTTTACGTACTTAAATACTTGTTTAATAAGTGAAAGCATTAAATAGGCATTTATCAAACTTCCTTTCATTCTTTAAAATTTGGACAGTGCCTGTGATGACAATCAAATTCCTGTAAACTTTTAAGGTTTACATGAAACCCTTCAGCAAGTGGGGCATGAGAAATTTCACCACCCATAAAAATGACTTTATTTTGAGAAATTAGGCCAAACATTTCACTTCTGCAAAAGTGATGTGTGAATTGTGTTGCCTAAGGTGTCCTTTATTCTCAAATCTTATAGATGCCAGGTGCCAAATTCTTCTGAAATAGTTCCTAAAGGACAGAGATCCAAACGCAATAATAGTGGGAAACATTTTCAGTAGACATCATGAATGGAAGCCTTCAGGGGAAGCTCTTTGAGAGAACTCAGGGGACTGTAATGCTTTTTTAGTTTCAAAGGACAGAAGCCAACTTGGTCTCACCTAAGGAAAGATGGAATTTATTTAAAGAAACAGAGTTGTCTTTTGGAACTCAAAGCAATAATGCAGCCAAATCAAAGAAGTGACTAGAAGCAGAAATGTAAAAGCCATGAGGCTTCTCTGGATATCGCTTTAGTCTCTCTGTGAGTGATTGTTTCATGCCTTGCTGGCTATCTCTTTGTGTAGAGTAGTTTTCTCTAACCCCAGTCTGTAATGGAGAAAAATAGTAATTCTTCATCTTCCAAATTTCTATGTTAGAGGCCTCAAGCAAATAATCTCTCGGTTTTAATTCCAAATGTCTAGAGATGGAACTGTATGCATCAAATGCCTACTGGCTCAATCACATGGAATCAGTGATTGCAAAGATATGCCAAGAAGACATTTTAATGAGTTACAGGGAGATTCCCAGAGGAAGGGTTTAAGGTCATTGACTTCTGTATGGGTCAGATACTCCAAAAGATGTCCACTGTAGAGTTCCAGTGAAAAGATGCCCTTTCTACTCAATAGTTGATGGCTGTAGTATTTGGATATAAAGCTTGTTCAGGGGAATAAGGTGGTCCTGGCCATCTCCTCCAAGAATTTCATCTCGGAGATGTTTAACTTTCTCATGCCCTTCATCCTGGGTCTGTGTTTTCACAGCCTGCGTCCTCTCTAGTATGGATATTAGAAGTTCATATGTGGAAATGGTGACTAATGGCTGTTCTGTCAAGTGTCAGTATATGGATAATGATGATACATACTTATGTAATATTCTCCTGCAAAATGTGTATATCCTTAATGCTTTCCCCTAGATCTAATTAAAATTTTCATAGTAAAATGAATTTTTTAGAGCACTGTATCTTCTCTAGATTCTTGTCCTATACCAAGTATATCAGACATTTTTGGAATAGAGGATAATATGTGTCTCCGTGTATTTACTTCTTCCCTCTGTCCCTGGCACGCTGCTGGGCTTATGACAGCTGCCCCCCCAAATATTTGCTAAAGTGGCTTCTCTGATAGGAGGCCAAGAAAGATGGAATCATAAGAAAGAAAATGGCATCCTAAAAAAGTGATCTGAGAGAGATTCCTTAAATACAACAACTGGAAGGGAACTTAGCCTCTAAACTAACATGGTGGACTGGATATTGGTGCTTCCTTGATGGCTCAGTGGTAAAGAATACGTCTGCTGATGCAGGAGCCATGGATTGGATCCCTAGGTCGGGAAGATCCCTTGGAGAAGAAAGTGGCAACCTGCTCCATTATTCTTGCCCGGAAAATCCCATGGACAGTGGAGCCTGGCATGCTACAGTCCATGGGGCCACAAGGATTCGGATACGATTTAGTGACCAAAACAACAAGACTGGATTTTGACCTCCCCCACTTATGTCCACCCTGGAGGAGGGCATGGCAGCCCACTCCAGTATTCTTACCTGGAGAATCCCAAGGACAGAGGAATCTGGTGGGCTACAGTCCATGGGTTGCAAGGAATTGGACATGACTAAAGCGACTTAGCACACACGTTCTTGTGTGCATGTCTTAGTCTTTTGGAACCCATGAATATTACCTTATATGGCAAAAAGAAATTTTCAGATGTACTGAGTTAAGGATCTTGAGATAGGGAGATTATCCTGGTTTATGTGTATGGGCCTGAAGTCATCATAACACTTCTGATAAGGGAGATGCAGGAGCAGAGTTAGCATAGAAGGCCATGTGATGGCAGAGGCAGAACTGGAGTGATGTGCTTTGGAGATGTAGCAAGGGTCCACAAGCCAAGGAAAACAGGTGGCCACTGGAATCTGGAAGAGGAAATAGTCCCTTGCCTCAAAGCCTCTGAAAGGAACCAGTCCTGCTGACACTTGACATTGGTCAAGTGAAACTAATACAACTAGAGATCCCAAACTGAAAATCATAGGCCAGTTAGTGTACCTATTTTATTTGACCAGCACAGTATTTTGAGAAAAAGAAATGAGATGACTTTTATCATTTTAAAAATTGATGTGTTTGACATAAAAAATATAGATTTTTGGCTTATTTGAAAAACAAAGAGATAAAACCCAGAGACCTAGAAATACAGGCTCTGCATTCCCATGTGGCATCCATCCCCTGAATCTGCACTGCAGTTCCTCCCGTCCCTGGGATTTGTGCCTGTTAACAGTCCTCTCCTCAGCTCCCGGTGTGCGTACATGCTCAGTTACTTCAGTCGTGTCCGACTGTTTGCAACCCTATGAACTGAAGCCAGCCAGGCTCCTCTGTCCATGGGATTCTCCAGGCAAGAATACTAGAGTGGGTTGCCATGCCCTCCTCCAGGGGATCTTCCCAAAGCAGGAATCGAACCCACAGTCTCTTATGTCTCTTGCATTGGCAGGCGGGTTCTTTACCACTAGCACCACCTGGGAAGCCCACGCCACTCCCCACTGTATCTCTAGTTTAGGCTGAATTATCAAGACAAAATTGCCTTTGTTCTTCCTCAGTAGAAAAATATTTTTCTGTATCATATTTGTAGATAGGCTGAGAAGGCTGCATATTTTAAGAAAAAATAGTTGTAAGATGCTCATGTAAGATATTAAAAGGGGAAACTGGGTGTTGGGTATATTGGAACCCTACTATTTTTGCAACTTCTCTGTGAGCCTTAAACTGTCCTAAAATTAAAAGTCTACTAAATGAAATTGGCATATTTATTTATGAAAATGGAGAATGTTATTATGTATTAAACATGAAAGCAAAGTGTTTCTCTGTTGAATGATGGTTAGTCTGTTTCACTCATTGCTTTGCTCTCTGGGTCTCTCTGAGCATGCATTTGTGACCTGCAGACATCTGCCTTTTTCACATGAGGATGCTAAAGATGTGGAAGATAAAGTGACTTGCCCAGAGCTAGTCTGGCAATTGCTTGCATGGAAGCCATGCCTCCCGACTGACTTCCAGCCCAGTGTTCTCTTTCCTGCTACTGTGGGAACTAATAGCAATAGGGAGGGCATAGTAAGGTCAACATTCTAGAATGCAGTGGGAATCTCACTTACTTTTCGAGAATCCTCTATTGGAGGAGAAGCAGCAGCACCAAAATCAGAGCAGCCTGTTTGCTTGCCTTTTGCTTTTTTGTTTTTTTTTAACTTTTCTCATTTCTATTTTAAATCTGGTGCATAGGGAAAACATTTGACATTTGTCCAAGTGCCAAACGTACTTTGGATTTCATCTTTTACATATTAGCAAACTCCATCTATACATGAGAACATTTCCTCTAGAAATAGAAACCTCTGAGTTTGAGATGGTCAGAGCAGAGTAGGTGGGACTGGGCTCAGGTCTTCGTGGAAGCTGTTGGGTAAAGGCTGAGAGGCAGGTGTTCAGTGTGAGTTCCTGTTGTGCTGGGAGGTGGGGATTAGGGGATTTAGTGGATTGGGGAGGTTATGACTGCTTGTGGAACACTGTTCCACAGCTTTGGGTCTGAAAACTGTTGCTGTGGCTGGCTCAGAGCTAGCCAGAAAGTCAAGGCCAGCTGTGAGAAGACTAAACAGTCTCAGAAATGGGCTGGTTCCTGGCCTTCCTCTGGCCTTCTCTCTGCGAGGCTATTTCCATGCTAATAACTTTCTCTGGGATCTGAAATGGTGAGGGTAACTGAGAGGCATAGTTTTTCTAACTTTTCCTAAGGTAAAATACTCTGGAGGCATGACGACAGGAAAGGAAAGGGAAAAGTGATAATGATGGATGCAATTGTACTGAGCGCTTCCCTATGTGTTCATGTAATTTATGTATTACATAAGCAAGCAAAGTGTTTCTCTATGGAAAGAGTACACCTTAGTCTGTGTCATTCATCTCTTTACTCTTTGGGTATCTCTAAACATGAATTCATGACCCCTGAACACTTTCATTTTACACATGAGGATTCTGAGGCCCACAGAGAGAAAATAATTTGCTCAGAGTCACAGAGGTAGTCAGGGAGGAATTGTGAGTGGAATCCAGGCCTCCTGACTTATTTCTAGCCCAATTCTCTCTTTTCTTCTACTGTGAGGGGAATGATAGTAATAGGAGAGAATATTCTGGAATTTATGCTTATGATATAGGCAGTATGGTGTAGTGGCTGGAAGCAGAAACTCTGGAGCTGATAGTTGCTGTTGTTCAATCACTCAGTCGTGTCCTGCTCTGTGCCCCATGGACTGTAGCACACCAGGCTTCCCTGTCCTTCACCATCTCCTGGAGCTTGCTTAAACTCATGTCTATTAAGTTGGTGATGCCATCCAACCCTCTCGTGCTCTTTCATCCCCTTCTCCTCCTGCCTTCAATTTTTTCCCAGCATCAGGGTCTTTTTTAATGAGTCAGTTCTTCACATCAGGTGGCCAAAGTATTGGAGCTTCAACTTCAGGGTCAGTCCTTCCAATGAATATTCAGGATTGATTTCCTTTAGGACTGAATGATCACCTGGGATTAAATCCCAGTTTTGCCACTTACCAGCTGTGTGAATTGTGCCAATTATTTAATCTTTCTGAACTTATTTCTTTTTCTGTGAAATATAGTAATAAAAATACCTACTTCAGAGGACTATATGAGGATTAAATGAGTTAGTTAAAAAAATAGTACCTGGCTCATAGTAGCTTCCATATAAATGTTAGCTATAAATATTATTGGTGGTGGTGATTTGGTGGTTTAGTCACTAAGTCGTGTCTGACTCTTGCGACCCCATGGACTGTAGCTAGCCAGGCTCCTCTGCCCATGAGATTCTCCAAGCAAGAATACTGAGTGTGTTGCCATTTCCTTCTCCATATAAATATTATTACTGTTTTGAAAGTGAGGACACAAGCTCAGAGAGGTTACATAGTTTAACCAACAGCACACAGAAAGGAGCCAAGCTGGCATTTGAACTCATATTCCTGCTATCAGTCATCTGTTATATTGCCTATTAGCAACTTGAGTTTGTTCAGACCAATATTCCTTGATTATTTCCCTGTGCAGCCCATGGTATGTAAACACAGTTTCTGTGTTAATATTGGTAAAATGTTGTTTTATTAATAGGTCTTAGGTTTTTCACCTCTTACTTTCAAGTTCTTGCCTTGAATATTTTTTTTCCTGATTTTCTTTGTGAAGAGAAATAGTTCAGTTCAATTCAGTGACTCAGTCATGTCCGACTCTTTGCGATCCTATGAACCACAGCACACCAGGCCTGCCTGTCCATCACCAACACCTGGAGTCCACCCAAACCCATGTCCATTGAGTCGGTGATGCCATCCACCCATCTCATCCTCTGTCATCCCCTTCTCCTCCTGCCCTCAATCTTTCCCAGCATCAGGGTCTTTTCAAATGAGTCAGCTCTTCACATCAGGTGGCCAAATTATTGGAGTTTCAGCTTCAACATCAGTCCTTCCAATGAACACCCAGGACTGATCTCCTTTAGGATGGACTGGTTGGATCTCCTTGCAGTCCAAGGGACTCCCAGGAGTCTTCTCCAACACCACAGTTCAAAAGCATCAACTTTTTGTCGCTCAGCTTTCTTTATAGTCCAACTCTCACATCCGTACATGACTACTGGAAAAACCATAGCCTTGACTAGATGAACCTTTGTTGGCAAAGTAATGTCTCTGCTTTTAAAGTAATGATAAAAATTCCAGCTCAATAGGCTGACTGAAGTGCTTTGGAAGGGAGTAACACTGAGTACATAAGAGAATGCCTACCTTTGAAATGGGCAAAAGGCTTTGCCTTAACGGTTTTAGATGGAGCCATAAGACAGTGCTGATTAGAGGGTCAGGTCATTTAGACATGGTCACTGGAGTCTAGTATGTGTCAGGCGCTGGGTGAGGTGCTCAGGACATGTTTGTAATATGTTCATTGTCTTCAAAGACCTTCCATTTGAACCTGTTGTCTGCAGTTATTTAATGTCTTCAGGCTGGGTCCATTCTGCCCTTTATGAATCTCCATGCTTTATATAAGCCCACAACACATAAAAGAATATTGATCAAGATTATGGAAGGGCCTATTCGAGCCCTGGATTATTCAAAGAATAGAATAGTTGAACATGCTGCTAATCCTTAGGCTGGAAGCAAGAATGTAGCTGCTCTCCTTTCTTGAATGGTGCTCAAGCGGAAATGAGATTAATTTTGTTTTGGATGGTTCCAGAAGAGAAAACTGGATGGAAATTATAGGCAGAGAGATTTTCAGTTCAGTTTGAATCAATCCATTCAGACCACCATGGTACCTACTAAGTGCCAAGGAATTACCCCAAAAGCAGACAAGGGCAGACAGAATCCCTACATCCACAGAGTTACTAATGTTTTTTTGTTTGTTTTCTAATCACCAGAGCTTCAGTCTAGTCTTGGCATTAAAATGTTATTATTAGAGAATATAGATGTCTGTGATAGTCTACATTTTGCAGATAGCCATATTTGAATGATCTAATTTGGTTGGTAAAGTATTTTGATGGCATAATGGGAAATATTCTGAAGAGAGACTAAAAATAAGGAGTGTGTGTGTGTGTGCACATGTGTTAGTCACTCAGTTGTGTCGACTCTTTGCGACCCCATAGATTGTAGCCTGCCAGGCTCCTCTGTCCATGGGATTCTCCGGGAAAGAATACTGAAGTGGGTTGCCATTCCCTTCTCTAGGGATCTTCCTGATCCAGGGATCAAACCCATGTCTCCTGCATTGCAGGCAGATTCTTTATCATCTGAGCCACCAGCAAAGCCCCAAAATAAGGAGTACAGAGTTCTAATTCTGATCATATGACAGCCCATGTGATCCCAGGCCTCAGTGTTAGCACATACTAAATGGCAATATAGAACTAGATGGCCTTCAGTTCTCTCTCCAGCTTTCTTTTTGTTTGTTCTTAGATCTTTGTACAGTCCAAAAATATAATCACATCTGTTCTTGAAGAACAGGGCAGATGATTATTATGAGAGGCCCACTGATTTAAAATGTACTCATTCTCAATTTGAGAATTTCACACTGAATGGAAAAGAAAGTCATTTGGAAAGAATAATTGTTTTTCTTTGGGAATTTATTTTTATATTTTCCAGTTTTATTAAGATATAATTGATATACACCATTAAATTTAAGGTGAGAAATGTGGTGATTTGATATATGTATATATTGTGAAATGATTACCAATGTAAAGTTTGCCAACACATCTATCACCTCACATAGTTATCTTTTTATTTATTGTGGTGAGAACTTTGAAGATATCTTTAAGCAACTTTCAGGTATATAATACAGTAGTGTTAACAATAGTCACCATGATGTACATTAGATCCCCAGAATTTACTCATCTTATAACTGGAACTTTGTATCCTTTTGCCATCTTTATCCATATTTTGCCACTTGACCACCCACCCCTGGCAACTACCAATATGTTCTGTTTCTATGAGTTTGGTTTATTTTAGATTCCATATATAAGTGAGATCAAGCAATATTTGTCTTCCTCTGACTTATTTCAGTTAGTGAAATGCCCTCAAGCTTCATCTATTTTGTTACGGAGAGATTTCCTTCTTCTTTATGGCTGAATAATATTCAATTGTGTATACATACCACACTTTCTTTATTCATCCATCACTTAAGTTGTCATCAACTCTTCAGTTATTTCAAAATCCTGGCTATTTTAAATAATTTTACAATGAACATGGATGTGTAGGTATCTCTTTGAGACAGTGACTTTATTTCCTTCTCCTATATACCCAGAAGTGGAATTGCTGGATTATATGGTAGTTCAGTTTTTAATTTTTCTGAGGAGCTTCTATACTGTTTTTAATAGGGGCTACACCAACTTACATTCCCACTGATGATACATGCGTTCCCCTTTCTCCACATACCTGTCAATAATTGTTATCTCTTATCTTTTTGATAAAAGTCCTTTTACAACTGTTAGAAGGTTTTCTTATAGTGGTTTTGATTTGCATTTCTCTGTTGATCAGAACTTTTCATGTACCTGTTGGCCATCTATATGTCTTGTTTGGGAAAATGTCTGTTTGGGTCATTTGCCCATTTTAAAAATAAGGTTATGTTTTTTGCTATTAAGTTATATTTTGAATATTAACCCCTTATTAGACATATGGTTTGCAAATATTTTCTCCAATTCCCTGGGTTGCCTCTTCAACAGGAGATTAATTCTTTTGCCATGCATAACATTTTTAGTTTAATGTAGTCCCACTTATTCATTTTTGCTTTTGTTGCTAGTGTTATAAGTGTCATATCCAAAAAATCACTGTCAAGATCAATGTCAAGTAGCTTACCCCCAGATTTTCTTTTAGGAGTTTAATGGTTCCAGGTTTTACTTCAGAGTTTTAATTCACTTTGTGTTAGTATTTGTAAGTGGTGTAAAGTACGGGTCCAGTTTCATTATTTTTGTAAGTGGATATCCAGTTTTCCCAATACCATTTAATGAAGAGCCTATCTTTACCCTATTGAATATTCTTGGCTCCCTCATCAAATACTCATTTACTATATATACATAGGTTTATTTAATTTATTTCTAGGCTTTTGATTCTGTTCTATTGGCCTATGTGTCTTTTTAATGCCAGTATCATATCGTTTTAATTACTCTGGCTCTGCAGTATAGTTTGAGATGAGGACCTCTGATGCCTCTAGCTTTGTTCTCCCTCAAGATTGCTTTGGCTGTTCAGGGTCTTTTGTGGCTCCATACAAATCTTAGAATTGTTTTTCCTATTTATATAAAAATGAATTTTGATATTGAATCTATAGATGACTTTGAGCAGTCTGGACATTTTAACAATATTGATTCTTCTGACCCATAAACATAGGCTACTTTTCCATTTATTTGTGTCTTCTTCAGTTTTTTTCATCATTGTCCTATTTTTTAGTGTACAGATTTTTCACTCCCTGGTTAACTTTATTCGTAGCTATTTTATTGTTTTTGATGCTATTGTGAATAAGATTACTTTTATTTTATTGTTCTCATTGCTGTTGTGAATGGTACTATTTCTTTTATTTCTTTTTCAGATGGTTTTGTTGTTAGTATATGAAATACAACCAACTTTATACATTGATTTGGTATCCTGAAACTTTACTGAATTTATTTATTAGTTCTAACAGTTTTTGAGTGGAGTCTTTAGGACCACATCAGAGATTATGTCATCAGCAAACAGAGACAGTTTTACTTCTTCCTTTCTAATTTGGAAGACTTTTACTTCTTTTTTTTGCCTGATTGCTATGTCTGAGACTTCTAGTAATATTTGAATATCCTCTGGTGAGAACAGTCATCTGTCTCTTGTTTCTGCTCTTAGAGGAAGAACTTTCAATCTTTCACTGTTGAATAGGAAGTTAACTGTGGGCTTGTCAAATATAGCCTTTATTATGTTGAGGTACCTTCCTTCTATAGCCAATTTGTTGAAAGTTTTTATCATGAAAGGATGTTGAATTTTGTCAAATACTTTTTCTGCATCTCCTGAGGAGAATAATCCTTGATATCCATGTGCTGGACAGTATACTAATTCTAGTATTAACTAGATTTTGAAGATTATGAGGAAAACTCTCCACTAGATCTGAGTTTCAAATAAGACATGCTAAGAGCTTTCTGAGAACAAATCAGTTTTAGTGTAGACTGGGGGCTAAGGAGCAGTAGGGATAAATTAAGAAAATGATGATGTAAGAAATAACAGAAAGTCTATTTTATGGAAAAAAGAGCACCTAAGTTCGGCAACATTCTTATTGCTATTTCCAAGTGAGCAGTGAATACAGGTGATATTTATAGAAGGGTTTAAAAAAGATTTCTAGTAATGTTACCACTAAAATTATGAAAATACACACATATGTGTCATGAACAAATAGTTCAAGAGCATGGAAAAATCCAAAGTTGTGCCTTTGGTAGGTAAAATTTTTGATTTTTAAGTATGTTTAAATATTCAGGTTAAAAAAGGAGTTAATATCTTTAAAAGTAATTTAAGTCATAAAGCATTTTTAGTCTACACCATTTTGAAAGAAATCATAGATTTGGGAGAACATGTAGTCAAGTGATAAAGCAAATATAGAGAGAGTCCAGAAAATACAGCTTTTCTATCTAGACTGACAGCTCTTTTCAAGGGAGGTATTTCTCTGAAAGGTCTTCCAGGTTGTTTAGTGGTAAAGAGCCAATGCAGGAGACATAGGAGATGTGGGTTTGATACCTGGGTTGGGAAGGTCCCCTGGAGGAGGAAATAGCAACCCGCTCCAGTATTCTTGCCTGGAAAATCCCGTGGACAGAGGAGCCTGGCAGGCTGCAGTCCATGGGGTTGCAAAGAGTCAGTCATGACTGAGGGACTTAGCAGGCATGCATTTCTCTGGAAAGTTAAGTGGAAAACAAATTAAATATAGCCTGTTAAGTTGCCCTAAGTGCAGAAATGTGGACTTCAGGGTTCTTATCCCAGCAGTGGAGGAGAATTCTGGTACAAGTGGCATAGCAATAACAACAGGTGTTATGTCTTATTGCCTGAGGGATAGCTCTACAGAAGGCTGGATGTTCTTGATCAAATATATTTCAGTGACAAAGTATGTAAGGATAGCAACTTAGGAAAAGACATTCATTGGTCTAGCAATTGAATTTACACAGACCCAAATTCATTGTTCTTGTCTTGGAGCTAAATTCAAATTTGAAATAAAAATTAAGATGCTATATTTAAAGCTGCAGATTGTAAATGGATGCACTATTTCCCAGCTTACCACCCTCCTGTGCCTACTCCCACCCTCTTAAGTCAACAACGTCTCGGTAATGCCGTCCAACCATCTCATCCTCTGCCATCCCCTTCTCCTGCCTTCAACCTTTCCCATCATCAGGGTCTTTTCTATTGAGTTGACTCTTCACATCAGGTAGCCAAAGTATTGGAGCTTCAGTTTTAGCATTAGTCCTTCCAGTGAATATTCAGGGTTGATTTCCTTTAGGGTGGACTGGTTGGATCTCCTTGCAGTCCAAGAGACTCTCAAGAGTCTTCTCCAACACCACAATTCAAAAGCATCAATTCTTGGACATTCAGCTTCCTTTATGGTCCATCTCTCACATCCATGCATGATTACTGGAAAAACCGTAGCTTTGACTGTATAGACCTATGTCAGCAAAGTGATGTCTTTGCTTTTTAATACACTGTCTAGGATTTCATGGGTTTTCTTCCAGTGAGCCAGCATCTTTTAATTTCATGGCTGCAGTTACCATCTGCAGTGATTTTGGAGCCCAAGAAAATAAAATCTGACACTGTTTCCACTTTTTCCCCATCTATTTGCCACGAAATAATAGAAGTGGATGCCATGATCTTAGTTTTTTGAATGTTGAGTTTTAAGCCAGCTTTTCACTCTCCTCTTTCACCTTCATCAAGAGGCTCTTTAGTTCCTCTTCACTTTCTGCCATTACGGTGGTGTCATCTGCATATCTGAGGTTGCTGATATTTCTCCTGGAAATCTTGATTCCAGCTTGTGATTCATTGGTATTTCACATGATATACTCTAAATAGAAAGTAAATAAGCAGGGTGACAATATACAGTCTTAACATACTCCATTCCCAATTTTGAACCAGTCTGTTGTTCCATGCCTTGTTCTAACTGTTACTTCTTGACCTGCATACAAGTTTCTTAGGAATGAGGTAAGGTGGTCTGGTATTCCCATATCTTAAGAATTTTCCACCGTTTGTTGTGATCCACACAGTCAAAGGCTTTAGCATAGTCAATGAAGCAGAAGTAGATATTTTCCTGGAGTTCCCTTGCTTTTTCTATCATCCAACGGATGTTGGCAATTTGATTGCTGGTTCCTCTCGATTTCTAAATCCAGCTCTTCTAAATTCCTCTCCATTTCCAAATCTGGAAGCTCATTCTCTTGTGGGGTCACTGCTCCTTTCCCTTGAGTTCTGGAAATCAAGATGGTGATGTAGAAGGACATGGGCTCATCTTCTCATAATTGAAGTCTCTGGGATGAGCAGAGCAGTTAAAAACAGGTGAGAAAATGGCTTGAGGGAGCAAGAAGGGAACTCATATTATACCACTGTTCTGAAGTTTCCTGGGAATGTTACAGAAAGTGTAGTTATCTCTTTTCTCTCTACCATGAGAGTACCCATATATTTAATATTTCTAAAACTCTATAAAAACTTTGAATTTGTATAGTATAAAAACATGCAAAGATAAAGGAATACAGAAGATATGATCTTTGCAATTTAAAGATGGGTGTTTTTTTTTGTACTTAATAATCTTAAGCTATATTAATGAGAGGTAAAAACATAGCATTTGGGTTTAATTGCTTAGAAAAATATTTCCAACTTTTTTCTATGTATATTTAATCTTTTCTATGTATATTTAAAAGAGGAATAGCTCAATTATTTATATTTTGTCTAAAATGTTTGGGAAATCACATATTCTGTTGCCTTTTAGGTTCTTCCTTGCCAATGCCTTAAATTCTCTTTTTCTATGTATATTTAATCTTTTCTATGTATATTTAAAAGAGGAATAGCTCAATTATTTATATTTTGTCTAAAATGTTTGGGAAATCACATATTCTGTTGCCTTTTAGGTTCTTCCTTGCCAATGCCTTAAATTCTCTACCTGTGTAGGATTCTTAATCCAAAAGGTATATGATACAGTTTCAGTATCAGAACATTGAAATTAGGTCAAACATATTTCACTCCTCTACATGCCCACTAAGAAAATAATTGGCTTTGAGGGAGAAAGGGGGCTACTGGATAGTTCATTTCCCTAGCTGGCCATCAGGTCTACATCTCACCCAAAGTGTGATAAGTTGAGTTTTATTGATCAGTTTATTTAATATTAAATAAATAAAGTATTTTCATTAAGATGCAGCACTTTCAATTTCAGTTTACTGAACTTCTAAATAGCCAGATGTGTAGAAAAGTGGCAAAGAAACATTTTCCCCTTTAGCTGGTTTATTTTGAAGAAGCTGTGAGAATGTAGACAAATGGCTTAATACCTTTATTCCTTGATTTTCTTAACAGCATAAAGAAGGGTGTAGGTTTGCTGAGTCATTTTGGCTTGTCTCCAGGGATTGATTGCTCTCAGGCTGCTTGTTGGTATTGTATTAAAAATGGGCCAATAAAATGAATTTTATAATTGGCTGCTTGCATTTTTTATTTGGCTTTAAAATGAGTGTTATTACTATCCCTGTTGCAGAGGTATGCTTTTTATTATTGCAATTGTTATTTTAAAGACTATTGACAATATTGCATGTTTAATTATAGATATGTACTCATGCCCGTGTTTATCCCTCAATAGGTAAAGCTAACAGAAAAATGCTCTTTTAAAATGCAGAGTTGGCACATTACTGAAGCATTCATTTACATCAATCTGAGCTGTCCTGAATTTGCTTTATCCAAATTAAATCCAAACCCAAACATCTAAATGATATCATGGTAATTTACCTCAATTACAACACAGACAGTGTTGGCTAAGGGACTCACGGCTATAATTTAGAAGAGACAAAATATTGACAGAGTGGTAATCAATGAAGCCTGCCTTATCCAGACCCTCAGCACCCTCACTTCCAGCAAAGCAAAGTGCCTACCCGGGTGTAGCAATAGCCCACACACCACATGGTGTTAATGCTTGTGCAGAAGCTACATTCCTCGTTCTCCATGTGATGTTAATATTGGTCAGCTTGCAGCTGCTACAGCAGATTGCTCTCCAGTGACATGAAAGGAAGGAGAGCTGGACGGACTTCATCCTGGACTGGGAAGCAAGCAATTAGAAATCCCAAAGTATTTGCACATTCATGGACTTTGGCCCATTCAAATTGAACTGAAATCAACCTGCTCCCCAAACTCTGCCATCTCATTCCAATTCAACAGGCACTCTTTGACAAAAGAGAGACACAGAAACAAGTCAGAAATTCTCATATAGTTCTTTAAGTGGAGGTGTAGTTTTTTAAGGATTAAAATGTCACAGGTTATGTAGCTGAAAAAAAGCCCCAGAAAAACACTGATTTGAAAAGATATATGCACCCCTATGCTGGCAGTTTACTATTGCTAAGATATGGTAGTAACCTCAGTGTCCATCCATAGGGAGATGGATAAAGATACACACACATATACACACAAACACACAACGGAATATTACTCAGCCATAAAAAGAATGAAATTTTGCCATTTGCAGCAACATAGATGGACTTAGAGGGCACTATGCTAAGTGAAATAAATCAGACAGTGAAAGACAATTACTATATGATATCACTTATATGTAGATCTAAAAAATATAACAAATTAGTGAATATAATAATAAAAAAGAAGCAGACTCACAGATACAGAGAATGACTAGTAGGAATGACTACCTGTGGGAAGATGGAAGAGGGGAGGGGCAATATAAGGTAGGGCATTAACAGGTACAAAGTATTAGATATAAAATAAGCTACAAGGATATATTGCACAACACAGGGAATATAGCCAATATTTTATAGTAAGTGGAGTATAACCTTTTTAACTTGTGAGTCACTGTATTGTACATCTGAAACATATAATATAGTAGAGAAACTATATATCAATTTAAAAAAATGTCACAGGGGATTGCCTTAATATAAACATTAAGGAACTTCCCTGGTTCTCCAGTAGCTAAGACTGTATTCCTAGTGCAGGGGACACAAGTTCCACCCCTGGTCAGGAAACTAACATCCTGCATGCCAAGCGGTGCAGCACCCCCCAAAATAAACACATTTAAAGTGACAAATTTCCCTGTAAGTATTGCTTTAGATTCATCCCCAAATCTTAATTCATGTTGATTTGTCATTATTCAGTTAAATATATTTTCTAATTTCTCTTTTGCTTTCTTCATTAATCCATAGGTCGTTTGGAAGCATGTTGTTTTAAGTTCCATATTTGGAGAGATTTTCATGATTTTTTTTGTTATTGATTATTTAATTCCCTTGTGTTTAGAAAACAGCATTTTGTGTACTTTCTGTCATTTTAAACTTTTTGAGATATTCTTCTGGTTTGGGGTGAGATGTTATAAGGGTTTTGATAGTGTTGTTTGACTCTTCTATATATTTTCTAACTTTCTGTCTGCTTGTTCTATTGATTACTGAGAGAGGAATGTTGAATATGGTCACTCTACCTGGATAATTAGTGTTTTCAAAATATATCTTTTCCATCCTGTGTCTTTGTATTTAAAGTGCATTTCATCTGGGAAGCATATAGTTGAGTCTCGCTTTTAAAAACAATCTAGTCTAATAATCTTTGTCTTTTAACTGGAGTGCTCAGAATCTTTAAATTGAATATAATTTTGATAATCATGGGTTTATGGTCATCATATTGTTCTTTGTTTCATTTATTCTTTGTTCATTTTTCCATTTGCTCTGTATTCTTTTGAATTGGTTATTTTTTAGTATTTGTTTCATTTCCACTATTGGCTTAACAGCTTGATTTATTTATTTGTTTGTTCATTCTCAAGTTTAAAATGCATCCTTTACCTCAAGTAATAATATTCCACTTCACACATAATGCAAGTATGTACTTACAGCATTCCATTTTTCTCCACCCTCATCCTTTGTGAAGTTGTTATTTATTTTGCTTCAACATTATTCTAATCCCTCACTATGTTGTTGTTATCTTTGTTCTAAATAGTCAATTATATTTTTAAGATACTTAAACAATGAGAAAAGTCTTTCATATTTACTCACATATTATCTTTTTCAACACATATTATTTTCTTCCTGCTTAATAAGTGTTCTTTAGAATTCTTTGTCATGCACATTATCTGGCAATGCATTCTCTCAATCTTAAATTTACAAAAATATCCTATTTCAACTTAGTTTTTGAAGGAATTTTCTTTCTAGTTACAGAATTTCTACCTAGAATTCTCGGTTAGCAAGTCTGTTTTTGGTAGTTTTACTTTAGTACTTCATATTCTTTATTTGCCTTGTTTCGGAAGAGGATTCTGCAGTCTTATATATTTATCCCCTCTATGTAATATGTCTTGTTTCCCTTTGACTAGTTTAAAGATTTTATCTTTATCGCTCATTTTTCAGCCTGCCTTGATGAATTTATACTTATCGGCAAGGCAAGCACTCCAGTATTTTTGCCTGGAGAATCCCATGGACAGAGGAGCCTGGTGGGCTACAGTCCACGGGGTCGCAAAGACTCAGACATGACTGAAACGAAAGAGCCCAGATTCATGATATGCCTTTGTGTGGTTTCCTTTGGGTTTTTGCTACTTGGCTTTCAGTGAGCTTTTGGCTTATATTTTTTATTAAACTAGAGAAAATTCACAGAAAATTGCCAAATATTGCTTATCATTACTTTGAATACAGAATAAGTAAAACAATACAGTTTTCTTTCACTTCTATCTCTTGGTGTTCTGAAGTATTTACTGCATTGCTTATTTTTGAAAAGAATCAGAGTAAAGCTTTGAGCAGAGAATAGCATCAGTCTCAAGCTGGATAGGGCTCTAAGCCAATCATTTTTAGTATAGCTGTCGGTATTCTCAAGGTAATAATTTTATTGACATTATGCTGCTCTGCTAGACTGTGAATTCCATGAGAGACTAGTGGGAACAAAGAAGGAGCTCAGTATTTTTTTTTTGGTGAATGAATGAATAACATGTGGCCAGTGAGGCAATATTGATTTCTCAGAAACACGAAGACAGCTAAGGAGATAGTCAAGCCATGGAAGGTGAGAAGGAAGCCACAATAGACATGTTGTCAGAGATATCTCCACAACCTGAGTCCAAAGTTCAGTAAAGGTTGGTCCAGGGTATCTAACCAGATGGGTTGGTTCAAGAGCAGCAAGAAACTCTGCCCACCTAGCATGACCCAGAAGAAAGGCACAGATTTGGGGGACCTACCTATATTAGTTTGCTAGAGCTGCCATAAGAAAGTACCACAAACAAGGTGACTTACACAAGAGAAATTTATTGTTTCATAGTTCTGGAGGCTAGAAGTCCAAAATCAATAGATTTGATTCTTTCTGAGGGCTGAGAGCAAGAATCTGTTCCATTTTTCTTCCCTAGCTTCTGGTGATTTGCTGGCAGTCTTTGGAGTTTCTTGGTTTATCAATCTGATCTCTGCCTTCATCTTCACACAGCAGTACTTCTATGAGCATATCTGTGTCCAAATCCTCTCTCTTTATAATCTTACCAGACATATGGGATTAGGGACCCACTCTACTCCAGGATAAGCTCATCTTAACTTCACTAATTTTATCTCTATTATCACCAAATAAGGTCACATTCTGAGGTACAGGGCTTAGAAGTTCAATATATGAGTTTTGATAGGGGGCACAATTCAACCCATAACACTAACCGATCTAAATTTGAATCCCGTTGGCCACTGCTGCAAATTTGGAAAACTCAGCAGTGGCCACAGGACTGGAAAATGTCAGTTTTCATTCCAATCCCAAAGAAAGGCAATGCCAAAGAATGCTCAAACTACTGCACAATTGCACTCATCTCACATGCTAGTAAAGTAATGCTCAAAATTCTCCAAGCCAGGCTTCAGCAATACATGAACCGTGAATTTCCAGATGTTCAAGCTGGTTTTAGAAAAGGCAGAGGAACAAGAGATCAAATTGCCAACATCTGCTGGATCATTGAAAAAGCAAGAGAGTTCCAGAAAAACATCTATTTCTGCTTTATTGACTATGCCAAAGTCTTTGACTGTGTGGATCACAATAAACTGTGGAAAATTCTTAAAGAAATGGGAATACCAGACCACCTGACCTGCCTCCTGAGAAACCTGTATGCAGGTTAGGAAGCAACAGTTAGAACCGGACATGGAACAACAGACTGGTTCCAAATAGGAAAAGGAGTACGTCAAGGTTGTATATTGTCACTGTGCTTATTTGACTTATATGCAGAGTACATCATGAGAAAAACTGGGCTGGAAGAAGCACAAGCTGGAATCAAGATTGCCAGGAGAAATATCAATAACCTCAGATATGTAGATGACACCACACTTATGGCAGAAAGTGAAGAAGAACTAAAGAGCCTCTTGATGAAAGTGAAAGAGGAGAGTGAAAAAGTTGGCTTAAAGCTCAACGTTCAGAAAACTAAGATCATGGCATCTGGTCCCATCACTTCATGGAAAATGGATGGGGAATCAATGGAAACAGTGTCAGACTTTATTTTTTTAGGCTCCAAACTCACTGCTGATGGTGATTGCAGCCATGAAATCAAAAGACGTTTACTCCTTGGAAGGAAAGTTTTGACCAACCTAGATAGCATATTAAAAAGCAGAGACATTTCTTTGCCAACAAAGGTCTGTCTAGTCAAGGCTATGGTTTTTCCAGTAGTCGTGTATGGATATGAGAGTTGGACTGTGAAGAAAGCTGAGCGTTGAAGAATTGATGCTTTTGAACTGTGGTGTTGGATAAGACTCTTGAGAGTCCCTTGGACTGCAAGGAGATCCAACTAGTCCATCCTAAAGGAGATCAGTCCTGGGTGTTCATTGGAAGGACTGATGTTGAAGCTGAAACTCCAATACTTTGGCCACCTCATTGGAAGAGTTGACTCATTGGAAAAGACCCTAATGCTGGGAAGGATTGGAGGCAGGAAGAGAAGGGGATGACAGAGGATGAGATGGCTGGATGGCATCACCGACTCAATGGGCATGGGTTTGGGTAGACTCCAGGAGTTGGAGATGGACAGGGAGGCCTGGCATGCTGCAATTCATGGGGTCGCAAAGAGTTGGACACTACTGAGCAACTGAACTGAACTGAACTTCTTTCTTTTACTGACTTGGCATTTTCACATCTCAAAATGGGAATAACAGTGCTTATCCTTCAGGGAAATTATGAAGATTGAATAAGATAATGTTGGCAAAGCTCTTAGCTTGAACCTGACACATGGTAAACACCCAGTACATTGTGGCTTTTACTGTCCTGAGCTAAATGCCTATTGATTTATTGAATAACTGTGTTCCTCCTGAATATAACTAAGAAATAGGTCCATTTTTCATTTGATTCATTTGTCCATTAGAAATAGATCTGGTTTCTTTGAAATGTTTGCCAGTTTCCTTCTCAGATTGTTTCTAGGGAGGCGGGAAGATAAGCATTGAATTTCAAGTGCTTAATTAAGTCAAAACAAGAGAACAGTGATAATAAACACTTTTCTGTGCATTATAATTGTGGAGCAATATCTTCTAGATAGTTAACCCTAGAGGCTTTATCGATTTAACTGAAATCTATTCATCTAACAACCCAGAAATACTGTCGGAAGCACTTCTCCAGAGAGACAGTGTAATTAGCAGCTGGCCCCCTTCTGGGCAGTGGGGCTCCCATCCTGCTTGTGTTTGGTCAAGTAATTTTTCAGCCGAGTGATTATCCCAGAGGACATTGTTTCCCTTGATACAGCTCCTTCAGTTTTGCTGGCCACAGCTAATTAGCAGTAGCCTTGCTCCTCAAAATGGTCAGGACTTTAACCTGAGCCTCTCTTCTCTTTGGAAGTGAGCGGCACACATTTAGAACTTTTGAGAGTTTGCTATGGAGATCTGATCATCTCGGCTGCTTCTGTGTGGTCAAGTTAGGGCTTCAGTTGCCTGAATCCACTTCTACCCTTTCTCCATAGTGTAACTGAGACTGGTGTTTAGTTTGTTTCTTCAATTATTTCTTCTATGATATTCTGGATGCATGGTTTCTCATGAATGAGGAAAATGCCTTTTTCCCATTTCCAGTAGTCAAATCGAGGGATTTTCCTTAAGAGCTGTCCTAGCCTCTTGAAAAGACCCTGATGCTGGAAAAGATTGAGGGCTGGCAGGGAAGGAGGCAACAGAGGATGAGATGGTTGGATGACATCACTGACTCAATGGACATGAGTTTGAGCAAGCTCAGGGAGTTAGTGAAGGACAGGGAAGCCTGGTGTGCTGCAGTCGGTGGGTTGCAAGAAGTTGGACATGACTGAGTGACTAAACTGAACTGAGCCTCTCAAAGTATTTATTGTCCCCTCCTTGGAGTGATGGAGAGTTTTACCTGATTGTAAACTTGGAAGTAGATGCTGGGTTTGCTTGACCTTGCTCTGCTCTCCCTTCTCTTAGACATGCACTTGCCCACAGAGAACATGCCTCCCCTGCTACTCCTCCTTTCTAGGGGGTGCCAGCCCCTGCCTCAGTGGGTATCCACCTAATTTTGGAGAGGAGTTGGTAAGCTATAGTTGCTTTTCCAACCATGCAGTTTGTTTCAACTTAGCCTCTGTCAATAATGAGGGGGACCTGTAGGGCTCCTTCTGATATATTCCTGGTTCTATTATTCAAAATTTTGGGGACTTGGGAATGGAATCCCCAGATAAAGAGCTATTTATTTGGATCTCATAGGAAACAATGTTGGCTAGCCTCTGAGAGTCATCAACAGAGTTGGTCTTTTTATGTCTGATGAGGAACAGTTTTCATGTATCAACCAGGCACTAGAAAATCTCTATTTAGAAAACACAAATCCAGCAAGACAATTGAATATTAGACACCCAAAACCCTTAGAGGAAGCAGAAGTAATTTTTATGAGGAGCCATTTAAGAAGTTCAGAGCCTGTGGTGAGCATGTTATTCACATAGTTTCATTTAATATTGAAAAGGATGTGGAACCAGGTCAAAATTCAGAGGGGATGTCATTTTGCCTTGGTCAATCTTGTGAGTAAAAAGTGGAAAGTTAATCCTTTGTCATTAAACAAAGAATGGTATGGAACCTCTTAGTGGATCATGTTTAGGCACAGAACCAAGGGTTTTTCTAGTTTCTTTCTTAGGTGAATCGCTCATCTAATACTAATCCCGAATTTGGCCTGGTGAGTAGCTCTTGGTTTACAGACAGAAAGGATGTCAGATGATGAAGTCCTAGTACTGAATTCTTTTTTCAGAGTAGGAACAGAGCCAGAGAGATTAAGAAACTTGTTCAAAATCACACTGCTATGCAATAAGAGAGATGGAATGAGAGGTGCAGTTGTGGAGACCTAGGCTAGCATTCATTCTGCTCTGTCCTGACATCCCGGTACTTGGGAGTTATTGACACAAACCAACCCTTTCCACTGGCTTCCCTGGTAGCTCATTGGTGAAGAATCCTCCTGCAATGCAGGAGACTCGGGTTTGATCCCTGGATCAGGAAGATACTCCGGAGAAAGAAATGGCAACCCACTCCAGTATCCTTGCCTGGAAAATCCCATGGAGAGAGGAGCCAGGTGGGCTACAGTTCATGAGGTCGCAAAAGAGTTGGACATGACTTAGTGACTGAACAACAACAACAGCAACCCCTTCCACCACCTACTCTATTTTTAAAGCTGTCCACTGCTGGTGACTGGAAAACAGTCTTAACCCAAAAGCCGCACTTTAAGGTGAGCCCTTCACTTTCTATTTTTTTCTCGGTAGCTTATGCCGTTCTTACCATTCTAGGAATTAGCATCCACTTCTTTTCCTTTAGGAGTGGGGCAGCAAACAGCCACCCAATGGCAGATACAACTTGTCTCTGTGACGAGACAGATAGTATTTCAGCAGAACTATATTCTGTAGTATCGATCACTATGACCGGATGTATGATAATATATAATTGGGACGCTCACCAGGTGCCCCATTAACACTTTTGAGTAGCTCACTGAGATTTATGTTTTTCCTGGTACGCTGTCTTGTTGGCAATTTGTTGAAATTCTCCAGTGGTGTAATCATTTCTTAAGTGCTTTACCTCTGGTATATTTAAGTCAGTGTAAGTAGTGGCTGACTTAGTTATTTTGGAATGATTTGAGAATCATTTGGGATTAAGGCTCAGCTCATATGCCACCTTTGGGATCTGTTGAGAAGCTGTCATTAATATTCCCAGTCTGGACCAGGGGGCTCACCTTTAGAATACCATGCACCTTGCATATTCCACTTTCAGAGCTTTTCTCATCCTGCGCTGTTATTGTTGGTTTGAGTTTTTCTCCTTTGCTAGAAGGTGGTGCTTTTTTGTTTGTTTTGGTTTTTTGTTTTTTCTTTAAGGTGAGGGTTTTTAGAGTCAGATGGATCTGGGTTCAGGTCCTGATTCTTCCACTTAACAGCAGTGTACTTTTGGGCAAAGTTCTTAACTTTGCCCAAATCTCAGCCCCCTCATCTGTAAAATGGGTCTAATAATGTCCTTCACAGAAAGTTTTTGAATATTAAATGAAGACATGTATGTCAAGTGCAGGGCATAGACGTGTACAGTGGAAGCAGTCAGTAAGTGCAAGTTAACAACAAGCACGACAAGCTTTTGTTGTTGTGCTGGTGTATTTATTAAAAGTTCCCCAGATTATCTCCAGATTACCCTCATTTGAATAAGTTATGTGGTTCCCTTTTACTACTTAATCTGTTAAGGAAATAAAACATCATTACTATCAAAGAAAAGTGTATAACTAAATGTACCAGCCATAAAAAATCTTCCTATACCTGATCCGTAAATAACTTCTTTCAAATTAATTTATTTGGCTGTTGAAATTTTTGCCCATACATGTTTTATCCCTAATTTGAGGTAAAGACGTATGTTGTGGCTTGTTTTGGTAGCCATACACCCAGGTAACTCCCTCCATGCCTAGAAAATTGTACATATAGGTGGCGCTAGTGGTAAAGGATCCACCCACCAATGCAGTAGATGCAGGTTTGATCCCTGGGTTGCAAAGACCTCCTGGAGGAGGAAATGGCAACCTGCTCCAGTATTCTTGCCTAGAAAATCACAAGGACAGAGGAGCCTGGCGGGCTGCAGTCCATGGGGTCGCAAAGAGTCTGACACAACAAAGCACACACACACACACACACACACACACACACACACACACACACACAGAAATCTAGAGTATGATGAACAAAGTAGGAAAAATAGGTGGCAAGCCTTCATGCTTTTAAATTCTACATCATGGAGTTCTCCTTAGCACAGAGAGAAAGTCAGAATAAGCATTGCAATAATCACAGGACTGAAAGGGAATTAATTTTGTCTGTCTTCGTCTTGCACAGAGGAAAAATGATTATTACTATAGCTGCAGATTGATGGTTATCCTGTCTCCTCTTTTTGTTGCCAAGCCAGGCAGTACAAAGTGCTTCCCAAGAAAAATGAGTATGGCTCACTTTGGAATCTTGCAAGATAAAGTTTGTTTGTTTTCTTAACAGAGTTTATTTTTTAGCATATATATAAGTATAGGTATATATGTATTCTATATATGTAGTCAATATTTTGAGTATGATTCAAAAATCAGTATGTCTATTTTACATCAAGTGCATTTTAAAAAATGAAATAATTTTTGGATTTTAGTATTAGTATTTTAGTATATTATCATTTTAATATTTAAAGAAAATACTTTAAAAATATGTTTATTTCTTATTATCCTCGGGTAAAGCACAATGCCTGTCACATGGTAGGTGCTAAAAATGAACACATGATGAATAAACAAACGGCCTTCAAATTGCTTAAACTCTTCCACGCTGATGTTATTTCCCATGTTTACCTGATATGATTGTAGTGTTTACTTAACTCAGTATTTCCTCCTGGAGCTTCTAGTCCAGGAGATGTTGCGTTCATTCTCACCAAAAGGGGAGATGGATTTGAGATAGGTGATGCAGGTATAATGTGTACTTGGTCTGGCCTCTATCCCAGCCTCTGCCCTAGTTCCGGAAAATGCCAGATTACCGTCACAAAGTCAGCTCAGCCACCCTCCACAGATGTTTAATCATCAGAAAGACCAGGCTATAACCAGCAAGGCTCAGAATAAGAGCCAGAGCCTGTTTCCGAGACTCGTGAATACACCGCCCCTTCTGAGAACTGACTGAGGCAGGTCTTCCATTCTGTGGGGTGCAGTGAAACAGCTGTGTTAGTTGTTAAAATACAGAAATAGTATTTTCCTCTAGGAGTAAATAGTTCTTCCCTTAGCATCCTGATTACTCCCCACCCCCACAGGTACTCTGGCCCCTTAGAATCTCTCCAAGACCTCCCTATGTCCAGCAACTGCAGAGTTAATGCCTGGCATGGCAGAGCGAACCCAGGATCACCTTTTTGAATTGCTCTGGTGCCTGCTTCTCAGCTGCTAAATACTTTGAGCAGCACTCATTTTCAGGGGATAACTGAGCTGCTCCCCAGCTCCTTCTCAGTCCTGAAGGTTTCTCCTTCTTTCCCAGCCTGCTGATGTTTTGTTTTGGCCCTGCCAGCTCCAAGTCTGGAATCTGGTACCAACCTTCCTCACTGTGCTCATGCCTCTCCAGTGCTCTGTGCACCCTGACCTTAGTCCCTCTGTATGCAGCAGGTCTGCCAGTGGTTGAAGGCTCCTCCCTTGATCCAAGCTCCTCTCAAACCTCATTTTAATGGGTAGAATTTGGCCTTTAATGATGGGCCCTTACCCTTGGGGCAAGTTTTCCAGGCATCCTGTAGTGACAAGACATGTCTATTTTCTGACGTGTGTCCTGTGTTGACTTTGTCAGGGCATCCTGATTTGAGGTCTTTTTAGAAAAATTACAAGAATACGACAGAGCTATTTTTTCAAATTTGACTGGGTATCCTGATTTTTTCCCCTTAAAATTTGACAACCCTACTTTTCTAGCTTGAGGACCACAATTTTATCATCATTTTCTTGTGTTCGTATGAATTTCTGCTGTTCTTTTTTTCTCTCTGAGCTAAGGTTTCACCGTCTGTCTATAATGCTGTGTGGCCTAGTCATGTCCAACTCTTTGCAACCCCATGGACTATAGCCTGCCAGGCTCCTCTGTCCATGGAATTTTCCAGGCAAGAATACTGGAGCAAGTTTCTATTTCCTACTCCAGGGGATCTTCCTGACCCAGGGATCAAACCCACGTCTCCTACATTACAGGCCACTTTGGAAGCCCCGTTGGAGCCAACTGGTTTGCTCCCTGCTAACTAGGACATAACCAATATTTATTGAATGAATGAATGAAAAGATGAATGGATAAAAGAGTTTGCTCCATAGGATTCTCTTTCTCTTTAGGATCCCTTTCAGAATATGATAGGGTCTTGAGTCAGAAAAATAAGTAAATGTGACAGAAACTAAACCCTGCTCTGGGAAGCCAGGCTACCTTATACTGCTGCTACTCTCTGTATTTAATTACCTTTTGTTTTTCCCTTGGCAATTAGTAAAGTGCCAGTCTGTCTCAGATGTGCTAAGGAGAACCAGGAGAAGATGTTTCTGTCCACACTTGAGCCAAAGTGTTAAAGGAACAGTAGCACACTTGGGGTGGGGGCTGGGGGACAGTGGAGATGGAAAGTAATTAATACTTATTGAGCAACCACCATCGTGTACTTTTTTAGACATGATCTCATTTTGTCCTCACAGTAACCCTGCAAAGTATATTCTAGACAAAGAATCATGTTTAGCCAGGCCAGATAAGTTACTCAAATCCTAGAGTTATTAAATAGCACAGCTTGAATTTAAACCCAGGTCTTTTCACACAATATCATCCTGCCTTCTATTGCTGGAAGCATCCTGGTGGGGGCAGTGGCAGTGATCAAAGATAGAGAATGCTTGAGGAAGGTCACAGTCTAAGACAGAGCCAAGCCCACTCATTCCCTGTCTCTTTCTATCCCTTCTGCCTTCCATTCATCCTAGAACATTCATGGCATAGTTCTGTATTCTCAGGATACTGATGAACTGATGAATAGGATAAACACAGTCCCTGACCTCATCTGGGTCATATTTCAGGACAGGTTATAGAGGCAGAAAAAGTGATTTCAAGCATGATTAATTACTGAAGTTATGTTGGAAGCATATAAGGAGATAATGGAAGAGTGGCAGTTGTTGGAGGGGTGGGGATCAGCAAAGGCCTCATGAAGATAGTAATATGTGGGTTGAAATGTGAAGGATAAGAATAATTTAGCTTTGCTGAGAGTTGGGAGAACAGTTGTTTCAGGCAGAAGAAACTGCTCTAGGACAAAGAAATTGTGGTCAGATTGGCTTATCCTTCCAAAAAGAAAGCTGTAGGATCCCAGTTTTTTTTCACACAGGGAAGCAGCCTGTTACCATAGGGAGAGGTCACGAGTCCTGAGTGCTCAGGAAAGGATCTCATGTGGAGAAATATTTGAATAGAAATGAGGCAGTCATGTAGGCTTGTTTGGTTGCAAGCAGTTGAAGGAGACAGAGGCAAAAAGCAGATATAATAATACAAGCAAATGAATAACCAGGAGAGGACATTTAAGGTTGAATCATTTGATAAAGAATATCTCCAACTGCAGTGGCAGCTCTGCCTTTGCTGGTTTTGAAATTGCATTCGGAATGAGGAGACAGCAAAATTGTAAAAAGCCACTCTGCACTGGCAGAGAGTATACTGAGTGGCAGTTGGGGTTGTGATCAAAGCCAGTCTCCTCAGTTCCCCAATTATAAAGTGTTTTCCAAAAGTGTAGGTAGGTAGGCTGATTAAAGTACATGCTCTAAAATAGCCAAATGCTTCCTCCAAATGTTTAAAATCCAAGCAGGTCCTTCATCACAGAACACTTTCTGTATTAAATATTAATCAAAATAATTTCATTTTGCAGATTCAATACTTCAAATATCAATTTAGATGATGGATCATGGACTTTAAACCTGGAAGAAATGTTAAACCCATCTCTTCCTCTACCCCTTGCATTTACAGATGAGTGAGCTGGAATCTAGAGAGGATAAGGGAATGCTCAGAATCCTTAAGCTAGATTATGGGAGTTAAACCAGAATATTGCATTTTTCCTAATGAAAGAAAGAAAATCAGGTTGACACCAAGCTTCAGCTTTAACTGAGCTGTCCATTGATGATATATCAAATTTCTCTGATATTTTATCACTTGGCAAATATTTATTTTTCTGGCTTTTACTTCTGATGAGATCTCCATACTAAAGTGGTTGTTGCTATTAGAAATCTGGATAGAATGTCATTAAAAGTGGAGAGGGGAGTGTTTGTCAGTATGGCAAATGAAATTGACTGTGGATGCAGCAAATATTCCAGAATCATTGTGCTTTCCTTTGTGTCATGACAAAATTCCCCCTAAGCTTCAAATTCATAAAGTAGAGCATGCTTCCTTTCTTTTTCATTCAACCTGTCCTAAGTACCTGCTTTGACCTCAGTTCTATATTGGGTATATTGCTAAGTGCTATGGTGGGGGGCAGTGTTTAGAGACATACTCTGCAAGTGTTAGTCACTCAGTTGTGTCTGACTCTTTGTGGCTCTGTGGACTGCAGCCTGCCAGGCTCTTCTGTCCATGGAATTCTCCAGGCAAGAATACTAGAGTGCGTAGCCATTCCCTTTTCCAAGGGATCTTCCTGACCCAGAAATTGAACCCAGGTCTCCTGCATTTCAGGCAGATTCTTTACCATCTGAGCCACAGGGGAAGCCCTAGAGATATACTCTAGTCTTAGGATATTTACCATTTGGATGATTTTGGTAATGACTAGGCAAAAATATATTTGGGGATAAAAGGGACAAAGAAACTTGCCAGTAGAGCTGGAATCAATATTTCTGCAACACAGCCTTGAAGGTAGAGAAAAGTGAAACAATTAACATCTGGTACCTACAGGTATTTTTCTGCCTTTGTCAGGGAAGAGAGAGCTAAAAAGTGGATGAATGAAGCCAGGTCAGAGGCTTCTTGTTGGGCTCTGACTTGAAGTTAGGAGACTGGAGGGGATATTCAAACTTTTCCTATCTTCAGGATTTGAGTTACACCATGTTTTTCCACTAAGGAACGACTAAGTGATAGGAATAGGAAAGACTAAGTGATAGGGCTATATCAGCCACACACAGACATTATATGGAACCAATGCCCAGGAACCCATTAGCTAAGTAGATCCTTCTCCCTCTGCCAGGGCCCACTGGCCAATACTACTAATCAATCAGAGCTTACCTTTCCCTTCTGAGGCTCAGAATCCTTCTCAACACCATGTTTCAGACAGACTAACAAATGTATATTGTTTTGTCTTTTTTCACTAGAACGAGTATTCCACAAAGCAGGAAAATTTCTCTATTCATTGCTTTTTGTTTTTTATTCCTGCCTTTAAACAGGGCCTGGAACATGGTAGAACTCAATTGCTGAAGTGACGAAAGAGTGTGAAATGGATGGTGTTCAGTTGCTTGGCTGAACCTGTAGCCAGAAGTTGCGAACTCGAGGCTCAGTTTCTTTTCCTAACCCTGTAGAGTCATGATCATATTCCAGGGTAGTGGCATCCTCAGTTTTTTCAGCTTTTCACACTCTTGCCTGAATGTGCACATATTCCCATGTTCTAAGAACCACTGAGATTGCCTTTCTCTTAAGCTCTAATGGAGCAATCTATGTTTCTACCTGAGCCTTTTTAATATATGGCTTCTCTGGCAAGTCTACTATAGTTACAAGTGAATCTCTTTTTAGCTCTTTCATGAATTTTTTCAAGTCAGATTAAGAAGCGTTTCCTCAGAGTCCTATGGAAGCCAGGATAGCCTTGTTGACCTCTTTGCCTCATTCCTCACCATCCTACTTCATGCCTCTTATACTAGAGAAGAAAGGAATACCCTGATTTTTCATACCATCGTGTATTTCAATATTTTTCCTGTCCTGAATACTTTTGGCAACTTCTGGCCACAACAGTTGCCACTGTTAATGCTTTTTCCCTTGGTGAGGACATACAGAGCTGGGCTGTTTCTGGTCAGCTGTAGGAAGCCCATGTGTCTTAGGGAGAAGCCGAAGCATTTTGAGACCATCCTTTATGCATCCTTTAGTTCCTGCTCTAAAGCAGCAGAGGCAAACTCATTTATGCATGTGGAAAAATACAGCATTTCTGCTCTCTGCAAGGCTGAAAAGAAGGAAGGTATGAAAGCCTTTTTTTAACACATTGCAAGGTTGTAGCTCATGAGGTTTATCCAAAGCTCTGCAATTTCTGACAATAAATTCTAAACTTAGACTGGAGGTGTGTGTTCCCAGGTGTAACTGCTTATGCATTAACCCTTCATGATCTACTTCTGCAGCAATCTGCTTTTTCTAAGTACTCTAGTCAGACATCTCCAGGTTTGAAATTCAGTAACTTTTTCTCAGTTCTCAGGTTCCTGGCTTGGGCTGCCTCATTTTTTTTCTCTCATTTGAACTTCTCCTTTGAAAAATTATCATGCACCTTGTCTTAAAGCTGTTGTTTGCTTTTCTTAATCAGTTATTTGCAGGTGGGGAATATGTCTAACTTGTCTTCCTAGCCTGTCACAGTAACTTCCATGTACAAATGTTTGAACTGATGGATAGCTTTGCTCTTTACATATGAGTCAAGGAGTTCTAGAATGAATTAGGTTGCCTTGTCTTTATAATTTACACTCTTCACAAATTTCTGATGGACCTCTTTCTTTTCTAAGCCTGAGCCAGTGCCTTTAATTGCTTTCATTATCAACATAGAAAATGCTTATGACCAAAAGTCATAAGCATTTGCTTATCATCCAAAAGTTTGGAAGAGCAATTCTGAGCCGTCAGAAATTACAGAGTCGAGTGAGAGTTTTGCAGCAGCTATATATCAGGAGCCAATAAAATTGCAATCTCACATCAGCTGAGTGACTTTAGGCAGGTCATTTATTTTCCCAGTATTTGAGATGAGCAAACAAAGCACAGGAGATATTTGTCTGAGAGGTTTGCCTCAAAGGTTAAATGAAGAAATATTTGTGAAAATGTTTCTGCTCTTTGGACATGGATTGAACCCATGTCTATTGCATTGGCAAGTGGGTTCTTTACCGCTGAACCACCAGGGAAGCCCTGTAATGTGTGCAGTGCTATATAAATTGCTTTGATGATGACCTCGCTGGGGTCCCATGCTAGACTGTCTTAAGCTGGATAAATTCAGTAGAGAAAATGCAGAAACATAAACCCATTCAAAAAGTATTTTAACATAAATAAACATGTATACTATTTTTGTTAAATAAGACTTGACCTTTTTGGACAATCATATTGTTAGCTCCAATCAGCAATGTCTAAAGTGTTTTCTGATGGCTTGTGAATGGGTATTACACAAAGAAAGCACTCCTCGTTGTATCAGTCTAAAAAGCGATGAGTTAAAGTTCATCAAGATTTTATACTTATAACTTTTTAGACCTTTTGATGGGCTAATTTTTTGAGAAGTTTCAAAAATTTGAATATGTATGTTTGTGTGTGTATATTTTGGTTAGTGTTGTGTGTGTAGTATATCTTGCTATATTTCCTAAATATATATGAATATGGAGTCCCCGGTCCCTCTTTTTTTCTACAGAGTATTTTGGCCCTAGAATTTCATAGAACACATTTTAGAAAATGCTGTTTCGGGGGATAGCCAGAACTTTTCTGTGACCTGCATATTTAGCTAGAAGATAGACCTAGAATAACAATTTGATAATCACAGGTATAACCTGTCAAAGATTCTATATATTCTTGTGATAATGACTAAGAATCTTGGTCACAAGCCTCCATTTGATTTGGCAGAGGAAGTCATCACGTCGGCATTCATTACTCGCAAGCAACTATGCAAGCTGAAAGGGAGGACCCAATGGTTAAGCTAGAATGTGGATTGTTGTTCAGTTGCTAAGTTATGTCTGACTCTTTGGGCTGATTAGAAAGAATTTCTAGACTTCTCAGTAACTCCATTGCAACCATAGAGATCAATTCTGCTAATTACCCAGGGTCTTACTTCTCAACATTTTACCTTCTCCATTAGACTTAAAGATGACTTAAAAGATGAACATACTTTTATAGAATTCTATTTGAGCAATAGTTCCTTGTCATTCACTTTTACTGTAAGAATGGACCAATGGAAGTCACAGATGACCCAGCATCCACAATTTTGCTCTCCAAAAGGTCCAATACCAACACCTTTTGTATCAAGTGTAAGGAAACACCTACTCCAGAATGTGAAGCAAGGGGCTAGAAGACAGCTAGCTCAGCAGGCTGCCTGAAGGATAAGCACACATTGTGTTGGGTTCTAAAAGGCCATGAGTTAAAACTTGAGTTGGGCTGGCTTTTGCCATACATTTGATAGGATGGCTTCCCTACCACGACAAGGTGAGAGTAATGAAAAAATTAGAAGAGAGGTCCCTATGCTTGCACATACCATTTCTCTAGGGCAGGGGGGAAAATAAATTCCCAGCCCCCTGGGGCCTGCCTGGATATAACCACAGGCATCCACTCTAAACCACCTTGAACTTTATGGAGCCCATAAAATTAGAGAGGCATCAACATAAAATACATTCGGAGTGCTCCATTAGTGTTCCTTGACTAAGAAAAAAATTACACTGGTGAGCAAGCCAAGAAGGCCAGCAGGATTGTCTCCCATGAACATAATGAGTGATTATCCTTCAGGCAGCCTTCTGAGCTAGCTGTCTTCTGGCCCCTTGCTTCACATTCTGGAGTAGGTGTTTCCTTACACTTGATACAAAAGGTATTGGTATTGGACCTTTTGGAGAGCAAAATTGTGGATGCTGGGTCATCTTGTTTCCTTCATAGCCATTTCTGGGTGTTGGAACCTAAAATTTCTTGATAAAAACAGTATTTACTCTATGTACTGAGAATTCCAACAACTAGTCTTGTTGACTAAAGAGTGAAACAGTAAGGATCTCAGCAATAACCATAAAAGTGCCTTAGTAATGTCAATGATAACATGCTTTTATCTCTAGCCTTTAACACAGAATATGAAAACTCGGGTCCTGGAATTAGGCTGGGGTTGAATTTTAAAATTTTCATTTATTACCTGTGGGATACATGACCTTTCTAAGCACTGTTTTCCTTAAAATGGGAATCATTTTTCAATAAAAATTATTTAGAATAGTTCATATAAACTTAGCAAAATGCCTGGCACATATTAAATATTAGCCATTTTAAGGGCTTCAGTGGCGCAGTGGTAAAGAACCACCTGCCAATGCAAGATCCCAGGGTCTGGAAGATCTCCTGGAGTAGGAAATGGCAACCCACTCCAGTATTCACGCCTGGGAAGTTCCATGAACAGAGGGGCCCGGCAGACTACAGTCCATGGGGTTGCAAAGAGTCAGACACAGCAGCAACTGAACACACATAGCACACATAACAGTGTATCATGTTTGTATTTCAGTGTGTGGTCACACAGATGTGTAAATGTATACATACATGAAATATACACATTTATGTAGAAATTTTGAAATGATTATGACACAAAAATTGTAAATAACCTTATGTCTCAATGAAGAATATTTTCTTATTAAAAATAATAATGATTGATTCTGATTTAAATATTATTTAAAAATTTTGTCTTTTAGTTTTTCTGTATATTATTATAGCTATATATATTACCAAACTCACAAGGCAACATTTCATTGTTTGCCTTAAACAATTCTGCATAAAGAAGTTGAGGAAAAATAGTTTTTAAAAGTATTTACCAAGATTTCTATTTTCTGATCTCTTCTTAAGGACTGAAAAAAATCTGAGATTCCAACTAGTCTCATTTCCTTTCAGCCTGAAGAACTTCCTTTAGCATTTCTTATAGTGCTCATCTGTTGGCAGCAAATTCTAGTAGTTACTAATATCAATTATTTGAAAGGAAATTAGTCCTGAATATTCATTGGAAGGACTGATGCTGAAGCTGAAACTCCAATACTTTGGCCACCTGATGCAAAGAACTGACCCTTTGGAAAAGACCCTGATGCTGGGAAAGATTAAGGGCAAGAGGAGAAGGCGATGACAGAGGATGAGATGGTTGGGTGGCATCACCAACTCGATGGACATGGGTTTGAGAAACTCTGGGATTTGGATATAGACAGAGAGGCCTGGTGTGCTGCAGTCCACAAGGTCACAGAGTCAGACACGACTGAGTGACTGAACTGATTGACTGACAGGTCTTGAGTTTTAAAAAATAATTCAAAGGTGTTATGTCACTGTCTTCAGGCCTTATTTTTTTTTTTTAATGAGAACTTGAGCCATTTAAATTGTTGTTCCACTGAATATAGCATGACATTTTTTTCTCTGGCTGTTCTAAATATTTTTACTTTATCTTTTGTTTCTAGCCTTTGTACTCCTCTAATCTCTTTCTTGTTAAGTCAGAAAGACTGAGGCTCTTTATTCCTCTATAGAATTCACTCTCCAGATCCTTCTTGTTTTTTTTTTCCTTTTTTAGAGTTTATATTATTGTCTCTAGGAAGATAGTTTATTAGGAGCTTCTTGCCTGCTAAAGAAAGTGAAAGTTTTCCCTGTGTATCTTTACTTCCAGTCAATCATGACATTCTGAGACTCCCCACCTATTAAATCAGTAATAGCCTTGCTTCTAGGTTAGGGCAGAGAGGCCCAAAAATATAGGAACCACTGAACTACAAATTAGGTTTTTGTTTAGTCCCTGGCAAGTCACTAGTCTGGACTGGAGTTAATAAAAGAATAAAGATTTAAAAAGTTCCCAGAGCTTCCATTTACATATCAAAAACTAAGCTGGAAATGTGAGCACAGAGTTTTCCAAAAAGCCATGATGTAGAGAGATGTATGGTATATGATGACCAAAGCTTTCTCAAACTGTGAAAAGAAATAAAGTAAAAGAAGTAGAGGAAAAGAGAAAATCAGAGGGAATTACCAGGGTTCTAATATAACCTGGGACCCTGGGAATGGAAATAGAATTCTTATGACCACTTACGTTGTCCACCTTTGCCCCAGAGAAACCAAAGATAGGTGGAGGGAGGATCCAGGTTTATGCAGGTTGGTGCTCTGCCTCCTGCCATGTGCAGAATAGTCCAAGAGCTGCAGAGCGACCTTGGGGAGAGGATCATGTGGATGTCCATGAGCCTGAGATGGTACTCCCAGTTGTCCCCAGCCTGGGCATGGCACTTGGGAAACTTGGAAAATACTTTGTGCCTTAATCAAGAAGCATAGAATTGCTTTGAAAGAAAAGTGGACTGAAGAAATCGGGTTAGGACAGAAAGGCTGTAGAGTATAGGGAGTTCATGGCCAGAGGCAACGGTAAAGTCCATGGTTGTCAGAAGTGGATCTGCAGATGCTCAAAACCTGGTGCAGGTCAGTCAGTCTTACCAGGCATCAGGGAAGAAAGTCAAGAGACAAAACCAAGCCAGCCAGACCTCAGTGGCATTAGGAAGACTCAGGAGGACAACACACGGATTGGAGGCCTCTCCCAACATTATGATGTTATCTAAGATATCCCCCACCACTTTGGCAGGGAGAAGGAAAGAAAAGCAGAAATGGAGAAGAGCTAAGACAAATTAACTAACTAACCAAAAACCTGAAGAGGTTTCCTAAATGGAGAGAACTTAAAGTGGCAAGATCCATGTGATTATAATCTACGTTGTATAGATTTTCAATTCCGTCAGTCTCCCAGAAAGATTGGACCAGATATACTAAGGACTTAGCATCTGCTTGTCAATCTGACTTGCTAACATATCAGCTGGAAAGCTTTGCACCTTCTCTCTTGCCCCTCTTACAATTTTGGCCCAACAATTCCACTGCTCAAATATATCAAGCAGTTTTACACATCCAAAAATATAAAGATAGATTTTGAAGGATGTTCTTTGAAGCACAGTTTGCAATTGTTATTTGCTAAAATTTCTGAAAAAAATAAATCAAGGATTGGGTAAATAAATTATGATATATGCATAATATTCATGATGTGGCCACTTAAACGAGGTAGATTTCTAAGTGTTGATATAAAAATGTCTCTAAAGTATATCATATGGAAGAAGCTGGATAATAGGATTTTTGTTTATGTATATACCTATATACTTACACACATAAAACTCTATATACAGATTATATCTAGGGATAGAAGTAGGGGAAGACATATTTTTCATCTTAACTTCTTCTAGACTTTTTATGTTATTTCTTTTTAAACCAGTATATGCTTTGATTTTATAATGAAAAAGTAAAATTCATGTCTTAAGCCTCTTTCTCTATGTTCCAAAGGGAAGAAAAAGGAATGTGAAAAAATTGAGTCTTCAATAGTTATTTTATAGTAACTTTCACTTTCACTAAATTTGTCTGTAGAACTACTTTTGGAGAGCTTTTTGAAAAAACTAAAGTGTTAAAATAATAAAGCATTTAACTTGTACCTGTTAAAGGATGCCATTGTGTTATTTCATATCTATAGTTTTCTGTCTCAAAGGTCTGGGTGAGGACTGCTTTCAGCAAAGAAGATAGAATTTTTTTTTTTTTTAACGTATGAAGGCCTACAATCTTCTCTGTTACAGAAACCCACAGCAAAGAGATGACAAAATGATTTGGTGAAGGTGATCATCCTGAGAAGATAAATAGACTCTAAAATTGTTTTGGCTTGAAAAATCAATTCAGTTGTCCACAGGCTTCACAGGAGGAAAATCACCTTTGCTGAGGAAAACATTCTTTCTGTCTCCAAGAGGGACAAACCAGCATCAGAGAGAAGCCTTTTCTGAAGTGATGGCATGTCCCTCTGACTAAGAATGAACCTTTACATAGAAATAGGGAACATACCTTTATTTTTCTCAGAATTGAATTAAAACCTTGTCCTTTATTCTCCAGATCCAGGGCCTTACTCACTTAGGTATACAGGATAGAGAGGCAAAAAGCTGTCTCCTACTGTGAGGGCAATCGACTAATGGTCCAATGAATTAAAAACAAAAAAAACTTGGAAGGTGAGAGAAGACTGGGGGAGAAATGTGCAGAAAAAAGTATCAACTGAGCAAATTATCTATATACTGGGTCAAAAGTCCGCAGTCCGCTGCAGCTTTCTTCTCTGTGTTGGGGGACCATTGGGAAGAACAAATACTATAGATTTTCTGTGAAGAGAAGATGGAAGTATGAATAGCCTTCCAGCAACTTCTGGGAAAAGACTAGTTAGAGATGTCTGACTTGTGATGGACAGTCTGATTGGAACTGATTGCTTCCTTGGGGTGAAGAGTGTCAGAAAAGGAAGTTTGGGGGAAGGCATTAAAAGCTTTTGTGTGCATGTGTGCTAAGTCTTTTCAGTCGTGTCCAACTCTTTGCAACCCTATGGACCGTAGTCCACCAGGCTCCTCTGTCCGTAGGATTCTCCAAGCAAAATTTTGAAGAGGGTTATCATTTCCTCCTCCAGGGATCTTCCCAACTCAGAGATTGAACCTGCATCTCTTGCATCTCCGGTGAATTTTTTACACATTGAGTCACCTGGGAAGCCCTAAGAAGATTTGGAAGAGGCAAAACCATAGTTCAAGTGATATAATAGAAAAGGATGAATTATTTGCGCCCTAAAACCAGCTGAGAGTTTGATGCAGAAAGTGGGAAGGGAATTGACATCCATAAGCATTTTCTATTTGGCCGTGCTTTCTCTTAATCTTATCAATGTGAGGTAGGTATAGATACCACTTTTTATAGGTGAAGGGACAGATTCAGAAAGGAGAGCCTCTTTCGTGTTGCTGCACCACTATTAAGTCATGGAACCAGCTTTTTATCCACCTTTATCTATTCTGTGCTTTCCCTTTTACAGTAGACCATCTCTTGGTTACATTAGGATGCCAATAGGAAGCTCCTGACTAGCTCATCTTTATCATTTACTATCTTTACTCTGTACCTTTGCAAGAATTCCTCTTCTCCTCTTCTGCCATTATTCTCCATTAACCAGGTACTGTGACTCCAGCATTTGAAAATACTTCATTCGTATAACAACACTGACAGGTAACTGTTGTTTCTCTTTATTTTATAGATAAAGGAGACTTACAGGTTATTGTACTGGCAAAAATGATGTTTGCTGTTACTGAACAAAGGTGTTCAGGGACTGGTATTGACTTTCTGGCTTGAGTTAAGTGTCAGAAAGGGCTTCCCAAGTGGCTCTAGTGGTAATGAACCTGCTTGCCTATGCAAGACAAAAGAGAAGTGGGTTTGGTCCCTGGGTTGGGAAGATCCCCTAGAGTAGGAAATGACAGCCCACTCCAGTATTCTTGCCTGGAAAAATTCCATGGACAGAGGAGCCTACAGGGCTACAGTCCATGGGGCCACAAAGAGTTGGACATGACTGAGTGTGCGCACGCGTGCGCGCGCGCACACACACACGCACACACACACACACACACACACAGAGTCAGAGTCAGAAGAACTAGAACGTGTGTTGGAACTGTTGTGCAGTGATCTAATGTCCACTAGATGGCATTGTAAAAAATGCTTTAAACATTGCTGTGGCTTCCTCTGGGAGAGCTCTATCTCCTACTCAGCCAAAGCTTTACTCACAGGGGAGCCCTGAGGCCCAGTTCTCCTGAAAGACTGGCCTCCCAGCTTCTGCTCAGAGCTCTCTGTTCTGATGCATCCCTCTATCCATCACCGTCGGGAAGGGGATCGTGAATGATTTATCACTAATGACTCATCATTAATGAAAATTACCAGTGATTAATCTTTAAAACCTCTCTGTGGGAACTTTGTTTCTCCCACAGAGTCTGTTCCCCATGAAAAGTACCCATCTGTCCTGCATAACTCCTCTTCGCTTTTGTCTTGCATAAACTCTTCTTAACCCATGGGGTGTGCCCCTGACCTGGATTCATTTTGGAAATTTGGAAAATTGTCCCCAAATCAATAACTGGACATCTACTCAGCTTTAAGTGAGGAGGCTTTACTTCCACGGGCCTTACTCTCCAGAGATATGCCCTCTGTCAAGAGTCAGGTTAACTCTGGAACCAAATTGCCAAGCCTGACATACCCAGAGCTCAGTTAAAACTGTTACCACAACTGCAGGTAATAACTATGACTATTTTGCCTAGTTCTCAATCATGAGTGAAGATAGGTTCGTCTTGTGTATTTTCTATTTTCTGTGATTTTATCTTACCATTAAAGTCAGCTTTCTTACCTTGGAGACTCTGCCTGCAGATCCTTTGCTTTACCCCTTTACCTAGATCAGGGAACAGAATATGCAAATTTCTAAGCCCAGTTCAGATCTCAGCTTCGCTATTGCTTCTTTCTACACCCTCATGTCCGATTAGAGCCCACTGTTATAGTCTCCCGTAACAACCTGTGTTCTACCTTCCAAGCATTTTGCACATGAATTAATTATCTGTAAAGTTTAACAATGTCTGTTTTCCCTAGTGGATCTGAAGAACCATTAGAGCATTAATCCTCTTGGTCCTGTTCACTGCTGTTTCCTTAGAGCCAAGCATGTACCTTACATACAGTTAGTAGTAGGTAAACAAGAGACTCGCTAGAAGATAGTTTGATGGAAGTCTAGGACAAGTTGGATATTTTTATTGCGTCTTAGATTGATATTAGGAAAGTAGCACCAGGTTTTCTTCCCTATGAGGCCGGCCTTGATTTTAGTCTCTTGATTCCTATTGACTTCACTTTGTAGGCTTCAACTATGGAAGAATCTAATATGACATTTATTCGTTTTCTTTGGAGAATGACCCTGGGAGAGAAATTCTTTTTACAGAAATAAATTCATATCTCAAGGTGATAAGCAAAGATTTGAAATGGTATTTCAGACATATTAATCAGGGTAAATCCTATGCCTTCCAGAAACTAGAGAGAGGACCCCCAAACAGTTAGTAGGCAATGTTCCTCATTCCTCAGATCTTTTAACGGGTCAGCAGGGTTATTTGGGCTTGTCTCTACATCTTTTCCAGGTTTGGTCTCTTTCTCAACCAAAGGTAACCACAGGATACTTGGTGCTGTCAAAAAGAAAAGTGAAAGTGAAGTCACTTAGTTGTGTCTGATTCTTTGCGACCCCATGGACTGTAGCCTACCAAGCTCCTCCGTCCATGGGATTTTCCAGGCAAGAATACTGGAGTGGGTTGCCATTTCCTTCTCCAGGAGATCTTCCCGACCCAAGGGTTAAACCTGTGTCTCCCGCATTGTAGGCAGATGCTTTACCATCTGAGCCACATAGTATAGTTTAGAACTTACTCTGAGCTTAGCCACATGTTGCACATTATCAGAATTACTGCAATATGTGTGTGTGTGTGTGTGTGTGTGTACATATGTGTATACACTCCTTTCTGTCTTCTCCCCTCCCCTCCTCCATAACAGTGCTAGACACTGTTTCAATCTCATTGCAAATCTTTTCTCATAATTATCCTGTCAGGAAGGTACAGTTACTATTGTGATTTTGCAAATGAGGAGAATGTGGTACAATGAAGTTAAAAACATCTTGTTTTTTTTAGCTTACAGTGATGAGTTAGGATGCAAGCCTAGGCAATCTGATTCCATATTCAAGGCTTTTAACTATTATTTTAAGTAAGAATCTAACTAGACCAGAATTTAGAACTCTGGGCTCTATTTAATAGTGGGTGCGATCACTGTCTCAGTATAGTTTAGCAATCCATGAACTTACTCGTGTGACTCTCTCAGTCTCTTTGTTTCCATGCAGCAGAAATTAAAGATTAGACTACATGGCAGAATGCTTGGTATATCCCCCCTCACAACTTTCCATACCCCTCTTCCTTTGGAGGAAAAGCTGTGAAAAACCTGGACAGCATATTAAAAATCAGAGATATCACTTTGCTGACAAAGGTCCATATAGTTAAAGCTATGGTTTTTCCAGTAGTCATGTACGGATGTGAGAGTTGGACCATAGAGAATGCTGAGCATCATGCTTTCAAATTCTGGTGCTAGAGAAGACCCTTGAGAGTCCCTTGAGTCAAACCAGTCAATCCTAAAGGATATCAATCCTGAATATTCAGTGGAAGGACTGATGGTGAAGTTGAAGCTCCAGTACTTTGGCCACCTGATGTGAAAAGCTAACTCATTGGAAAAGACTCTGATACTGGGCAAGATTGAAGGCAAAAGGAGAAGGGGAAGCAGAGGATGAGATAGTTACATAGCATCACTCTCTCCATGGACATGAATTTGAGCAAACTCCAGGAGATAGTGGAGGACAGAGGAACCTGGCGTGCCACAGTCTTTGGCATCACAGAGTCGAACATAACATAGGGACTGAACAACAAGAACAGCAGCAACATTAGCACCTATATTTCTACTAACAATCTGTTCAAGGAAATATATTAATATATTTTTCTATCGCTCTGCTCAAAAATTTTCCAGCCTCTATTTTCTAATTCCAAAATCACTTCCACATTTATTTTTGTGTGTGTTACACCAATACTCCAGTGATAGATACCATAATCTACATGAGTTAGGCTTAAACCAGAGAACTGAATTAGTCACAGATATGTTTCAAGATACTTACTTCAATAAATTTGCTTAAGCAACTATGGGGACTGACTGCTACTGCTGCTAAGTTGCTTCAGTCGTGTCCGACTCTGTGTGACCCCATAGACGGCGGCCCACCAGGCTCCCCCGTCCCTGGGATTCTCCAGGTGAGAACACTTGGAATGGGTTGCCATTTCCTTCTCCAATGCATGAAAGTGAAAAGTGAAAGGGAAGTCGCTCAGTCGTGTCCGACTCCTAGCGACACCATGGACTGCAGCCTACCAGGCTCCTCCGTCCATGGGATTTTCCAGGCAAGAGTACTGGAGTGGGTTGTCACTGGGGACTGACTAGGCAAGTCCAAAACCCAGAGAGCCTGCTGTCAGGATGCAGGCTGGAACTCTTAGGCACAAGTTGAAGGTGGTGTCCACAGCTGGAATTTCTTCTCTGGGAAACCTCAGCTCTGCTCCCAAGGCCTTTCAAATGATTCAATTAGGCCTACCCAGATTGTCTATGATAACACCCCCTTATTTAAAGTATACTGAATGATTATGGACTTTAATTACAGCTACAATGTATCTTCATAGCAGCACCTAGATTAGTGTTTGACTGAATAATGGGGGAGTTATAGCCAAGCCAAACTGACAGATAAAACTAACCATCACAAGATGGTCAGTACATTTGTCATTGTCCTTTGTTAGCAATGTGACTTTTAGAGTCTTGAAGAGAAGGAATAATAGCTGGACCACAAGCTAGATGGGAACATTTCCTAGGTCCTGTGGTCATGATATCACCAATAAAACCCCGCTACTAACACTAAGCAATTTATTTAGTGCAAATATATTTGAAGCAATTAGAAAATAATATAAGACAATGTGTATTTAATGGTTATAGTGTATGGAAGAGACTAAACATTTCATATGAGTTCAGAGGTAAAGTCAAGTATTGGTTAAGAAGGAAAGGATTGAGAAAGAATATGAGTTACAGGTAGAAGAATATAATATGGCATATCAAGCAAGGGAACAGCTTGGAGATAGAAACAAGCATGATATGTAGATGAAACACTGAGAAGACTCTGCCCTCTCCCACTCTTACTGTCAGGACAGTTGAGATTAACTGAACATATTATGTGGAACATTGAAACCTGTCCCATGGGATTTATATTTGAAGTAATACGTAATAGAGTTATGGTGGAAACATTCTACAAAAAAAGGTCGCTCAGACAGAGATGGGCAGGATGTCTGGGAAAAGGCAGAGGTTCTTATAACTGGACTGGTGTGATGATGGACCAAGATGAATGTAGTAGAGGCAAGAATGCAGAACAGGAGACAGAAATGAGTGACATTTTGAAACCAGAGACAAAGAGCATCATGAACATTTGAGATAAAGAATTAGGATGAGTAATATTTGATGTCAAATATTTCATGTTGAAATAGGGCTTCCCTGGTGGCTCAGATGGTACAGCATCTGCCTGCAACGTGGGAGACCCGGGTTCGATCCCTAGGTTGGGAAGATCCTCTGGAGACGGAAATGGCAACCCACTCCAGTACTCTTGCCTGGAGAATTCCATGGACGGAGGAGCCTGGTGAGCTACAGTCCATGGGGTCACAAAGAGTTGGACATGACTGAGGGACTTCACTTACTTTATTTCATGTTGATTATACATTGCATTGAAATTTCATACTTGTATAATCAGGGATCAACAAACTCTGCCTTAGTTCATCAAGCCTCCAGCTTCTGAGGCCATTAAGGAAGATACTTGAAAACAATTTGAGAGGAAGCAGAGTAATACCACTATTAGCAGAGACTTCTGTTTGCACTTTCAATCAAAATAGCAGTAAGCTGGGGTGAACCATATGGAAAACTTTGCAAGACACCAGAAGAAACATATATATATATAGCTTAGATGCAAAGCAGGCCAGACAGCTTTCTTTGTTTATGAAGTTCATCCTGGTTAGGAGATACTTCCACTGATGGTATGGAAAGGTCAATTCAGAGTGTGCCCAGCACCAGGGAAGAAGTGCTGGTGGCTCCAGGCACGAATGAGGATAAAATATTCACAAGGGAGGGACAGAGGGTTGCACAGAGCACCCCTGAGCCTTTACCCTTCTACCTGTTTAAATAAGGGAGAAAATTATAGCCACAAAAGCAGTAAACATTATTCCATTTGAAACTCCTCTCCTAGAAAATGTGGCTAACTCATCTTCCTTGAGCTTAACCAGCTGTTGAATTTGCCCCTCACTTTGGTGGGTGAGATTTTTTTGCCTTTCTGCCTGGCTTATCTGTAGGGGTGAGTCAGGCCTGACAGTAGCATGAGAACCTTCCTTTCTACTAGAAGAACTTAATTTTTTTTCTTCTTTTAAGATTTATTTTTTTTAAATTGCAGAATAATTGCTTTACAATGATGTGTTGGTTTCTGCTGTACAACAACATGAATCAGCCATAAGTATATGTATGTCCTTTCCCTCTTGAATCTCACTCACACCCTACCCATCTCATCCCTCTAGGCTGTCACAGAGCACAGGGTTGAGCTCTCTGTCTCATACAACGACTTCCCACTGCTATCTATTTTGCATATGATAATATATATATTCAGTGCTACTCTCTCAATTGGTCCCACCCTCTCTTCGCTCTGGGTTTCCCTGATAGCTCAGTTGGTAAAGAATCCACCTGCAATGCAGGAGACCCTGGTTTGATTCCTGGGTTGGGAAGATCCACTGGAGAAGGGATAGACTACCCACTCCAGTATTCTTGGGCTTCCCTTGTGGCTCAGCTAGTAAAGATTCCACCTACAGTGTAGGATACCTGGGTTTGATCCTTGGGTTGGGAAGATCTCCTGGAGAAGGGAAAGGCTACCCACTCAGTATTCTGGCCTGGAGAATTCCATGGACTGTATAGACCATGGGGTTGCAAAGAGTTGGATACAACTAAGCAACTTTCACTTTCTCCTTCCTCCACTGTGTCCACACATCTCTTCACTATTTCTGCATCTCTATTTCTGCCCCGCACGTAGGTTCATCAGCACCATTTTTCTAGATTCCATACATATGCGTTAAGGTATGATAACTGTTTCTCTTTCTGACTTATTTCACTATGTATAACAAGCTCTAGCTTCTCCCACCTCAGTTCAATTGACTCAAATTTGTTCTTTTTTATGGCTAAATAATATTCCATTGTTTATATGTACTATAGTTTCTTCATCCACCCCTCTGTCAGTGGGCATCTAGGTTGTTTCTCTGTCTCGGCTATTGTAAGCAGTGCTGAGTGAATGTTGGGATACATGTATTTATTTTAATTATGATTTTCTCAGGATGTATGCCCAGTAGTGGGATTGCTGGGTCACATGGCAGTTCTATTCCTAGTTTTTTGTTTGTTTTTTTTTAAGGAATCACTGTACTGTTCTCCATAGTGGATATATCAGGGACCATCATTTTGAGGCTGGTTAATTGGTACAATACTGGCCCTGTGATTGATAAAGGGAACAAGGAAAGAAATTCTATTTGGAGTGAAGGCTTGAGACATTAGACAGTGTCGATGCATTGGATGACATGGCACAATCAAATTGAATGAGTTTTTTAAGGGAGTGGACAAGTTTTAAAAGAACATGAGAGCTATTACCACCTCTTGTCCTGAAGAGTCAACAGGAGAAAATGGTTAATGGAACCCAAAGATGGTGGTTAGCTCTCTGGAGAAAGCTGCCTAAACAGAGCGATGGCTTTTGGCCACACTCAGCCCTGGTGATGGAGAGGTAGGGGACTGGGGGAATACATACTTCAACTTCACTCTTCTCCCACCTTGAGTCTTTCTTTTGTTGATGTTTGCATTGGCCAATGACAAAAGAACCCTGTTCATGAAGTTCACAAAAGTCAGCCTTCCTGGGCACAAACTGAGCTGGAGAAAGGTGGAAGGAGGTTTGGGAGGGGCACCTAGGATTTTCCAACACAGGATAGACCATGAACTCAATGCTGAGTGAGCTAATAGCTGGACTTGAAGGAGGAAATGGTTCTTAACCGATCAAAAGAGTGGGCCTCGTGGTAGAGATTTGGTATACAAGTTATAGAATGCTTAATCTAGAAGAAAAGACAGAATTTTTGCTTAATATTCATTTTGCACCAGGCATAGTGCTAAGCATTTTCACATATTACCTTGTTTATTCTGAGAGATTTGCTAGTTCATAGTTCTCAAACTGGCAGCTCAAGGGCTGAACATCTGTACTTTTTTGTCCTACATAATGCTGCAAAATTCAAAAGATTTCCCATAAAAATTCAGGCTTCTATTTTCTCTGGAAAAATCAGAAGCTCTGTCAACTGCAAGCTTACATTCCTGTAAGCTAGAATTGAGTGGTAACTTTCCTCTTTAGACTGGACATGAACTTTGGCACAGTTCCCACCACTCTCTATTGTATTGTAACTTCCAGGTTAATTGATCAAAATTATTTGCCAAGTATTTTAGTTTTGCAACCCTGATATCCTTCTTCTAATTTTGCAGATGAATAAATTAAGGCCTGGAGAAATTGGATGACTTGTCCGAAATTCCATGGCCAGTTAATGCCAAAGTCAGCCCTAGAATTTAGGTCTTAGACCCCAGAATAAGGCTCTCTGTAAAATATAAAAGGATTTCTGTATGTTTTACAATAATCAAGGCAGTGCTATGATGGCTTAACAATAGACAAATACATCATCAGAACAAAGTACAATCCAGAAATAAACTCACACATATAAGGTCAACTGATTTTCAAGAGAGGGTGCCAAGGCAATTCAATGGGGAGAGGAAAATCTTTTCAACCCATGGTGCTTGAATAACTGGGCTAAACACATGGGAAAAAGTAATGTTTACCACTGCCTCTCATTATACAAACAAATTAATTCAAGATGGATTGTGAGTTATAAAAGCTAAAATTATAAAGCTTCTAGAAGAAAACATGGGAGCGTATCTTTGTGACTTGAAAACAGCAAGTATTTCTTGGAGAGTACACAAAATGTACTAGCCTTTAAGTAAAACAAGTTTTTAAAGGAACAGATACACGTCTTAAATGAAATAATGCATAGAGTGTCAGGAATGTTTAGTATGGGAGTGTGAGAGTAGAGACACTGAAGAAGCAGCAGCAAGAGATAAATAAGAGGTGTTGGCAGAAATATGGGAGTGGAATATTCTGAGTGTGTCCCAAGGTTCTAACAGCTTATTTAATTTGGGTCTATAGAGTTTATTTGGAAACTTAATGCTTCTTCTCTTAGTAGGCATCAATAAACTAATAATTCAAATTGCCTAAAGCTATTTCTTTTTGAAATGTTGAGCCATCTCTAAAGCTTTGTTTAGTCCTCTGTTGATGATATGCTCTGAAACTTAATATTTTTCTCTCTAGTCTGAGTCATCGCAGGGTTTCTAGCCTTAGCCATCAGACTCTATTAAGGCAATAGCTCCACACAGCGTTGGTTTGAAACTACCCTATGTTTATGAGGAAGTGAGATCTGGACTCCAGAATACCCATAGTCCTTTCTCCTGATTGGGTCAATGTGTAGGGTGTAAAAAAGGTGAGTATGACATTGGATAAGGTTGTTTTTCATTTCCCCTTGCTACTTGGACATTGTGTCTCTTCAGCTGCAAGGCAGACAAAACTGTCTTATGGTGAACATTTCCCTCTCTTCCCTCCTAAAATATTCATTTTAGAAAATTATTGTATTCTTAATTCCTTTGGGGGCAGCATTTACTCTTCTGTGTCACATATGAAGTTAAGAATAGAGTTCTTTTTTGGATTATGGTGCTCAGCTTCTGAAAAAGTGTCATAATGAAAACTTCTTTATTTTTTGTTTTCCTGTTGCTTCTAGAATATACTGGTATTTTTCAACAGAACAAAATTTATCATTTCTACTTATCAGTCATCTTCTGTTTTCTTAATATAGTCTCTTGTTCTTATCCTAAATTTGTTCTCACTCTCCTCTGCTCTTTAGATATTATCATTTCTATGTTTATTATGCCCTGAAGAGCTTTCCCAGGTCTTTTATGCCCTGAAGATTAATGGATATTTGAATTTGGGCAGCAAGATGACATCACCATCTAATATCCTTTTCAATTTCATTTCCTTTTTTAATTACTTCTTTGAAGATGAAACTTACCTTAGTTCCTTGAAGAAACTGGAACAGATAAATGGGAGTTCTGCTCCTTGGGGAAAAGAACATAGGAACACAGAACAATGCCCTTGGCAGATGCTCCCACACATCCAAGTGCACAGCCCACCTGTTGTCTTCACAAAATAGATCAAAGTGGTGGTCATGCAAAATATGTCTTCTGGTGAAGAGCTAGAAGGTGCAAAACCAGCTGTATTCTGTTAGCCTTGTCACACTGTAGGGCAGATTGGACAAAACAAGCACTGTATAGGCAAGGATGGATTCAACATAGTGACATTTAAATGCTGGAACTTTCTACTGTAGTAGTTTAGTCGCTTCAGTCACGTCCAACTCTTTGTGACCCTATGGACTATAGCCTGCCAGACTCCTCTGTCCGTGGGATTCTCTAGGCAGGAATACTGGACTGGGTTGCCATGCCCTCCTCTAGAGGATCTTCCCGAGCCAAGGATAGAACTCAGGACTTCTATGTCTCCTGCATTGGCAGGTGGGCCCTTTACCAAAAGCACCACCTGGGAAGCCATGGTACTTTCCATAGGATGGGCTTTTATGTCTGTTGAGGCTTGTGTCTTCTAGAGGCCTTCTACAGAGCTGCCACTACTGTTGTCATTTGAAGTCACAGAACAGTTTAGATGTCATGGAAAATGAGGATGACAGGATGAATTTGTGTAGTACTTTGCAAACAAAAAGGGACCAAAAAAAGCAGCAAATAAAGCTGCTACCTACTTTCAGAACTTTTCCAAGCTATATCCTCTCTCATTGGAATCTGACTGGTATTCCTGAGACACATTTTAGTGTTCCCTCATCTTGATAAGACTAGGTTTCTTTTTTTATTATGCATTTATAAATGTTAAAGTATAAACAGCAAGTTACAATTTGAAAAGCAGGAAGTGAAAATCACTCAGTTGTGTCTGATTCTTTATGACCCCATGGACTGTACAGTCCACGGAATATTCCAGGCCAGAATACTGGAGTGGGTAACCTTTCCCTTCTCCGGGGGATCTTCCCAACCCAGGGATTGGACCCAGGTCTCCCGCATTGCAGGCGGATTCTTTACCAGCTGAGCTACAAGGGGAAGCCAGAAAAACAAAAAATGATTAATAAGCAAAAAATATTATCAGTGAATTTTCAGAGCATTACAGGCTCTGTAATACTGGACACTTTAGACACATGTTTCCATTTTGTCATGATAACTACTGAAAGGTTTGGTATTACCCTTGTTTTATAGTTGTGGTTGAGAAAATCAAATGACATGAATGAGACCTGCCATGGATCAAGTGCAGGGCGGGCACTGAAAACAAGTCTGTTTGACACCAAAGCACAGGTCCTTTCTGCTCTTGCTGGGCCTCCTCATGACTTTTTGGTCCAGATGTAAGTAAATATCTCGACTTGAGCCAGCTTCTGTGCTGAGGAATGAGGACAGTTAAATATATGATGCTGACTTTCTGAGAGTTAGGGCAAGGATACATTTCACTTTCCTGGGCAAAGGATCATAATGTGACAGAAGGACAGTTTGGGCAAGATAAATGTCTCATCATTTTGCAGGAAAGACTGGAGGAAAGGTGACTAGAAGCAAGGGCCATGGGCTGGGAGTCCATTGTTGTGATCCCGGTGGGGCTCCATAAGGGTCTCAGCTGAGCATATTTTCAACTTCTCCTGTTTTCACTTTCTCTCAGAGGTCACTGCAGTTTTCACAAGGATAACACTGCTCTAAGACATACCGTTTTGAATCTATTTTGGTCCTAATTTCTTTTTTTCCTAATATGTTCTCTGGCCTCAGGGTGACTGCAGGTGAAATGCAGTCCCTTAGCCACTGTTTTTTAAATTCCCTGATCCCAGTCACCCTGTAAGCTTGTTCAGTTCACTAATTAGAACACAGGAGACTCCTCTTTTACATAGGCTGATCCCCTAGTCCTCAGCCTGATGAGCCCCTTGTAGTTGGGGTGGGGGCATTTGAGGACTGCTAAGGAGGTTATTTCTATTCAGGCTGAGAACTGGTATTTATCCTGCCTTGGAAGTTTTAAAACAGAACCCAATTTCTTTCAGCAGGGGGCTGGGCCTCCGGCAGCCTCTCTGCCAGCCCCAGCCACTCTTCCAAGCACCTCTATACAGTGTCAGCGAGATGCCTCTTGTAGCTCAGGGCTGTAGCAGGCTGGCAGCATCACAGCCTTTCTTCTCTTTCCCAGCCTGTGCTTCAGGAGCCACACTCACCTGCAGAGAATGGTGAATCGTCTGTCGGCTGTCAGCCTAGAGCTATACTTTTTCTGTCTGATTCCATTGGTCCTCATTATTTACTGTTCTGTTTAGCTGAGTATTACATGGAAACTTTGAGATGTTGCACAGAATCAACCAAATCTTAACAAAATACCTAAGAGCTGCAGATCCCCTCATGACTATTTCCCAGCGTCATGTTGGTTAGAGCCCAGGAATGCAAATGTGTCTCAGAGTAAGCTTAAATGTTAAGCTGCAAATGCTCTGTAAATTTGGTAAAGTATGAAGGTCGAGTCAGACTGCATCTCCGCTTTGCTCTCGTACAGCCTTCTTTTGCTACCACTGTATCTACCAATGATTTATTGAAGTAGAATTAGATATATTAAAGAAATTTGAAGAGGAAATTTGAAGGGAATTTGCTACTTGAAAAAAAAAAAATGACAAAGCTAGACAGCATGTTAAAAAGCAGAGACATTACTTTGCCTACAAAGGTTTGTATAGTCAAAGCTATGGTTTTTCCAGTAGTCATGTACCAGTGTGAGAGCTGGACAATAAAAAAGGCTGAGTGCTGAAGAACTGATGCCTTCAGCAACTGTGGTGCTGGAGAAGACTCTTGAGAGTCCCTTGGACTTCAAGGAGATCAAACCAGTCAATCCTAAAGGAAATCAACCTTGAATATTCATTGGAAGGACTGATGCTGAAGCTGAAGCTCCAATAGTTTGGCCAACTGATGCAAAGAGCTGACTCATTAGAAAAGACCCTGATGCTGGGAAAGATTGAAGGCAGGAGGAGAAGGGGATGAAGAGGATGAGAGGGTTGGATGGCATCACCATATAAATGGACATGAGTTTGAGCAAGCTCCAGGAGATGGTGAAGGACAGGGAAGCTTGGTGTGCTTCAGTCTATGGGGTCACAAAGAGGTGGACATGACTGAGTGACTGAAAAACAATTTGAGTGACTGAAAAACAAACTAGCAAATGTTGAGTAGTGGGGTGAGCTGGGGATTGGAAGCTACTCTCATTGGAGTCTCTGAAGGCAGAGTTCTCATCCCCACCTCCTTTTAGGGGATCCCATGGGGATGTTTGATGGCCATGGATTCAAAAGTCAATTCATCAGAGAGAAGTAAAGCCAAAAGGAAAATAATATGCATGATCAGCCGATTGTAATACTTAAGGAAAAATACCACTCATTCCCCATTGGTTTCTGTGGTCAGGTTTCCCCTCCTCTATCAAATGCCTCCATATGCACAATTAACCCCAGGGGGAGGAATTATGGCGAATCTTTTGGAAAATAGTCATGTTGTCTTTATGGAAGTTTCCCTCATTATTTGCTTTAAAATATGGTTTGACTTCTTATCAGGAGAAGGAACTTCAGTGTGGTTGGATTATAGACAGACAGGCCCATCCACTAGGTGCTCATTTGGTCTGCTTCTGGCCTCTAAGAGACTCAAAGTCAAATCATGGCCACCTTGCTGGCCACTGGCCTTATACTGTGCCTCCGACAGGGATGAAAATAGGTCTCACTCTATTTTTTGACTCTGATTGACTAGAAATGGCTACCTGCTATGATATTGGGGGGGAACTTCTGAACCTACATCCAGGCTCAAAGAGGAATTTCATAATTGATGTGAAAATTCTTCCATAGGCACAGGCAGGGGTACAGGAAGCATAGCTTTGCCACCCTAGAACATTTTGTCCTCTGAAGTGACCTCTAGTGCATGCCACATCTAGTTCTACATCCAGATTCTTCATTCCATTTGTCTGCCAAACTTACTGGGAACCCTCCACTCCTCACCAACCTCCCTCCAAGCCATATAGTGCTTATTATGTATCAGGCATTGATCTGAATGATTTATATACATTCACTCTTCATCACAACACTGTGAGCTTCACTTATTACATCTACTTTTGAAGGTATTTTGAAGGTGAGGAAACTGAGGCATGGAAAGGTGAAGAAAATTGCTTGAGATCAAGATTAGTGAGTGGCATGCTTGGTATTTAAACCTGGATATTATGGATCTAGAGCTCTTGCTTATAACCGGTATACTGTCTGCTTCTCTAACTGGGCGGAAGGTATTCCAGTCTCTCCAAGGGACCTATCCCCTCATACAAATATCAAAGACCCAATTAAGAACTCTCTCTTAGTCTCTTTCTCTTTATTTTCCTCCCTCTTTCCCTTTTCTTTTTAGAGATAAGCAAAAAGACAAACTACATCATCTCAATAATTGATTTCATTTTTTTCCTATTAGATAGATCCCATTAACACTACTTTCTAAGGCTGTTGTTTTAATACTAAAGTACTTAATAATATGTTTATAAATTATATAAGAGTGAAAGAGGAAATAGCTTAGAACTGATAGATTCAGAATCCTGGGTAAAAGAGAAGAAAAAAATAGGAGTAAGATAAAATAGCAGAATCAAAGCAAAGTAATTGAGGAAAGAGAAGAATATTACTATTTATAGAACTAGAAAAAGATCATAATAATTAAGTCAGCAATCAAGTATTTTGCATCTACTATGTATCAGGCATAGAGCTGAGCACTGGAAATTAAAAAAAAGATGATTAAGGTTTATCCCTTATTCCCTTTATCCAAGAATTTTACATTTATCATAGGGAGATATATATGTGGAAACAAACTAAATTTGATGAGTTAGAATCTTAGTCCTGGCTTCTCTCTACCCTCTGACCACTCTTCCCAGAGGTGAGTTACTTTTTCACTTGAAAGTGCATGTGTGGGCTTAGCCCCTTTTAGGATCTTCTTGGCATTTGTTGCCTGGAAAGAGCATGCATTCTGAGCTGCTCCCTGGGCCATGTCTAGGTTTACTGGTGTCTGCCCTGTCCTGTGAACTAGCGCTGTAGTTCCCAAATCTTCTCATGACGAATTGTAAGATGACTTCTTGGGTACAGTATTATTAAGACCATTTTTGCCATATACCTAAGCCACATGTTCCTAACCAACTTTACAGAGTAACAAAGCTAATATTTTGGTCACCATTTGTATTCCGTCCATACTCAGAGTGGGCTATTTCTTGGACAGTTTGTGCTCCTAGGGTTTAATGAACTTCAGAAGTCCCTTGACTCCTTCTTCTTAAAAATGGGCTGAGGAGATTGATTCATTCCTGGCCCAGACATATCCTCATTGCCAAAGAGAAACAAATAATAGTTGTGATTCATGGACTGACTGGCAATCACTATCAGCATTACCAGAAATTCATCTGAAATGTTTTGTAAAACTCAAAAAATATCTCTAGCGTATGTTTCACTGCTCTTAGTAGCTTGTCAACACCCTAGAAACTGAGGTTCTAGCTGACAAAACTCTGAGGCTGAGTGTATACTGAATTAGGGTAACACCTGCCGAGTGGATAACAGGATACTTCATATGGGAGGGAAGGGCTGTCATGGCTTTTCTCAATGACTTACCTTCTCTTTGTAAGTGGACTTTCCATTTGAGATATTCTTTGGGCTTCTTTGCCACTGAGAAGTCCTCCCTGCCCTCCCCCTCACTTTTTATTTCACAGCACTCTGTGATATATAGTGCTATGGTACAGTATCAGAATCGTGTGTTTTCTTGTCTACACTATAGGATGGTAAACTCTCTAAGGGAAGGAATTGTGACATATTTACCTTTAGAGTGGCTCTCAAGATATAATTGTGGAAAGGAAGAGGGTTATGTGTAGTTTGAAGCTTCCTCAACCAAGATGGAAGGGGGTATCTAAAGGAGATAGGAGCAGAGAAAAAGATAACCAGAACTTTGGAAAATAGACTTCAAAAGAAAAAGGATAAAGTTTATGGGCAGATGTGTGGAATGAAATCAAAATCTAATTAATTTTCTTTTTCAGTTTGGTCCTGGTGTTTGATGTATTGAGTACAGTCTTGCACAATGGGAGGACTGTGGTTGGTAAGAGTAAGTTAAAAACCCTGAGTGGTTATTCACTGACTCAGTTCCAACAAGAGTATGAACTGTGATGAAGCCAGATAACTAATCCTGAAGAAAATAAGAAGTAGTTTAAGACTGCTAAGATGTATAGATTGTTGAGGCCTTTTTTCAGCCCTCTGAGAATGCTCCCTCATCAATGTCTCAGCCTGTTCCCTAATAGTCAGCATTTGTTGGGTGTGTGCATTATATAGACCTATGCTAAGCATTTGTGCTTGTGAGTGCTTTAGTCTTCATTTGTCCTATTGTTAATGCATTTTACAGATTCAGGGAAGTGAAGCTCAGAGAGGATAAGAATTCATGCAAGGAGACAGACTTAGCGAAGAGCTGAGCTGGATTCAAACCTACATCTATTTTGCTCAGAATCTGTAGTCCTATACACTAAATGGTGCCACTCCCACACTTGTCCTCACATCAGCACTTAGCCTGGTTGATTTATCTGACTGCTTTCATCCTACCATAACTAGCTTCTGGGGAAGCCAAAGGAGATGGACAGGCATGATAATGTCTGTTGCGTTAAGCATCTGGGTTAACACTTGGCATTATCAGAGTTTTTATGTCTTGCCAATCTATTGGGTGTAAAATGATATCTTATTGTGGTTTTAATTTTCATTTCTCTGATTTCTAATGAAGTTAAGATTTCTGGATACATTTGTTGGCTATTTATGCTTCATTAGAAATGTCTTTGCTTGTCTTTTGCCCACTTTTTATTAGGTTGTTTTTAGGGTTTTCTTATTCATTTGTAGGAATTCTTTATATATTCTGTGTATGTGGTAGATAAAGGCTAGCTGTGGATTATTGATCAAATTATTTTCCTTCCATTCTGGACACACATGTAGACTGTTTTCATTCTTCCTTGTAGTTAAATGAGATCATATGACTGACTTCTGATGAATGGTATGTAAGAAGAAGCAAGACACATCAACCTTCAGACCCAGAAAAGCTTTCCCTGTGCTCTGCTAATATTTCCCTTACCCCCTCTGACAATTAGCTACTAATAATCAGGGAGATCTTGGAAGCCAAGACTGAAGACAGCAGTTTCCTATAGCTTGGAGTCCTGAATTACTGATGTAGGGAAAGCCTTCTTAAGCCCAGACTGGAATTTACATGAGTAAGAAACTAACTGCTTTTGTGTTATGCTACCTTGATTTCAAGATTTACCAGTTAAAGTAGTAGCTGATCTTCACAGAGGATAAATTATCTTTTTTTCAAATTGCATGAGATACGAATATCCTGGATGTGGCCTATGTGTATGGTAAAACTGGACTTGCTAATATTGCACCTAAAAAGTCACCTTATCTGCTCAGTTCTGGACAGAGCTGGAAAACTACAGGCTTAATTGATAGAGGTAGGACTTGTCCCACTAAACCTTCCTGGCCCAGAGTACAGGTCAGAATGCATGCTTTTCCAAGCAACAGATGCCAAGAAGACCCTAGATGGAGCTAAACCATGCACATGAAGTTCCAAATTGAAAAGTCACTCCTCCATCTTGGAAGAGCGGTCTGTGGGTAGAGGTCATGACCAGGAATGTAGCTAATTAGGATCTGTCTTCTTAGAACATGGAACATGGAAAGGATTCCCTCTCATGAATAATGGGTCTTCTAGTGCTGCCAGTACCACTGTAGCTGTGGAAAATATATTTGACCAAGTAGCTGGTAGAAGTTCAACTCCTCATTTTAAAAGTTCTCAATTAACTCTTTATTATCCTTTATCCTTGTTAAAAGGAAGGCAAAACGCTAATGGTGTGCAATGAAAGGCTGGATATTTGGGATATACAAAAAGTAGAAGAGGTTTGAGGGATGGGAGAAGGTCCAGCTTATCTAGCTCTGTAATGAAGATAGTTACCTGACCTTTATATTGATGAATTTTTAGGGGGATCTGAGCCTACATCATTTTAATTTAGCTGAGTTCTCTACTCAGTAATTCTTTCTGGAGTTGTCTAGATCAATTAAGGGTCAACCAAGAAAGGAAAATAAAAACCTCTTATTCTTGAAAGGATTTAAGGCCATTAATGACAATAGTAGTTGAGAGTATAGGCCTTGAATTCACACATAACCTGGGTTCAAATTCCAAATCTGTCACTTACTAATTGTGTTACCTTGGGAAATTTACTTAATTTCCTTCAGCTTCAGTTTCCACATCTGTAAAACAAGAATAACATTATATGTACATTATACAGTTGTTGTAACACTCAAATGAGATTTAAAAGGTACAGTGCACTTAACACAGTATCTGTAGTTAGTGAGGTCTTAATAAATGGTGGCTACTATTACTTTCAGTCACAGGTCATCTTAAATGAGATAATGTATGTAAAAAATATTTTATAAATGGAAATAATCTGGCCCTTTGCCCCTGGAACACATTTTCCTGGCTCTGTGAAAACACTTTTCACTCTGTCACATTAAAGTTGTTAGACCAGCCTTGCTTTACAAGCCAGCAGCGTCTGGGACTCTTGTGCAGACCTGGAAGAGCAGGTCTAAGCAGGTGTTGACTATGGGGCAAGGGTCGTGGAGGACAACTAGCAGGAGAAGGGAGCAGATGGGGTAAAAATTGGCTCTAGGACTCATGATCCAATATAAGTGATTGCATTCTAGCATGACTTGGGGTTTGCTTTTGGTGTGGACTACAAAGAACTTAGAGATTTTGAGCCATCAATACAAAGAGCTCAGATCCCTAAATTGGGGCATGAACAGAAGAAGGCCTCTACTGCATAACTTTGGTCTACTTGTTTTCTTCTGATACTACACACTCAAACAGAGGTGTCTAGTGTCCATCTAGGGCCTCAGTTGGGGCCATGATTATAAATATTACTCTTATTCTATCCCTAGCATCTAGCCCAGTGCCAAGTAAATGATGAGTCAACAGTAATTTAAACAGATAAGTCATGTATTCACTTTGGTTGGACCCCTTGTTTCTTAGACACACCTAGAACAGCCCTGAGTTGCCAGGGTACAGGTAACAGAGAAAAGCATTAGACCCTAGAGACCTGCCATTTCAACAGTCCAGTGACCAAGGGTTAGGTGCATACCATGGTGAGAAAAAGAGCTATTCTAAAATTGAATTGGCTACTATACATGAGAGTAAGCTACAGACAGAGGATGGATGGGAGGTGGAGGTAGGTGGGCATCAAGTTGAAACTTCATGACCATCTAAGGGTGATGCAGTAGATCACCCTTTAATCTTTTAAGTGTTTTTGTACAAAAATGTGTATTTTTTACATTTTTTAAAAATGTGTGTGTGGAAAGGATGTAAGCAAGTAATGAGAAAGATGCTTTTATAGCATTATTTTCCCTTTTTAGAAAGGAAAAAAAAATCATTCCAATAGTATTTAAAAGTCTGAAGATGAAATAATTTCATTTTCTTCTCTCAAGGCTAAAAAAGGCCCCTGCCTATTGATTCCATCCTCTTGTGTCCATGTTATTCTCCAATGGCTCACACTTGGCTAAATCAGACCTACCCGTGGATGGGATTAAAAAATCAAGCTCATTCATAGGCCCTTTTCCCAAAAATTTTGAGTTAATACAACTGAATTGGGTTCAAGCATCTATGAGTTTTAACTGACATACAATAAGTGCACCCAAATAACATGCAATTTGATGAGTTTTGGCATGCTTATATCTATAATCAAGACAAAAAATAATCAAGACAACATAACTCTAAAAATTTACCTTGGACTCTTTGTGGTCATTTGGCCCCCTCCCAGCTTCAGACCTAAACTGATCTGCTTTTCGTCACCATAAATGAGTGTTGCTTGCTCTAGAAATTGATATGTGGCATCTATAATATGAACTGTTATGAGTATGACTTCTTTCCTTTAGCATAGTGTTTTTGAGGATCATCCATATTTCCAGGTGTATCAGTGGTTTATTCTCTTTATTGCTGTGTAATATCCTGTTGTATGGATATTCCACAGTTTGCTTATACATTGACTGTTTGGCAAGGATATGGGTCATTTTGAATTTTTACCTATTATGAATAAAACTGCCATGAACATATTATGGGGGCTTCTCAGGTGTCACAGTGGTAAAGAATGTGCCTGCCAGTGCAAGAGATGAAAGAGACACAGGTTCAATCCCTGGGTTGGGATGATCTGGAGAAGGAAATGGCAACCCACTCCATTGTTTTTGCCTGGAAATTCCCTGGGCTGGCGGGCTACAGTCCATGGAGTCACAACGAGTTGGACACGATTGAGTGACTATGCACACATGCACGAACATATATACACATATCTTTGCGTGGACATTTTCACTCCACTTGGTTACATATTAGGAGTGGAATTGTCACATTATATGGTAATACTTTCCTTATGACTAACGATGTTGAACATCTTTTTATGTGCTTATTGGCCACTTGTATATCTTCTTTTCTGATGTATCTGTTTAATCTTTTGCCCATTTTTTGAGTTGTCTTCCTGTTAAGTTTTAAAAGTTCTTTATATATTCTGGATACAAATCCTTTGTCAGATGTAGATGTTATTAATTTATTTATCCCAGTCAGTGTCTTGCCTCTTAAATTTTCTTAACAGATTCTGTTATGGGGTGAATCACTTCCTCCTAATATTTATATCTTGAAGTTAACTCCCAGTACCTCAGAGTGTGACAGTATTTACAGGCAGGATCTTTAATGAGGAGATTAAGTTAAAATGAAGCCCTTAGGGTTGTTCCTAATAGAATCTGCCTGCTGTCTTTATAAAAAGAGGAAATTTGGACTTGCAAAGGGACACCAGGGACATGTGAACATGAAAGAAAGACCATGTGAGGAAACAACAAGAAGGCAGTCACATGCCAGTCAAGGAGAGAGGTCGCAAGAGAAACCACACATACCAACGCTCTGATCTTGGTCTTATTCCAAGAATTGTTAAAAAATAAATTTCTGTTGTTTCAGCCACCTAATCTATGGTATTTTGTTATTACAGTTCTAACAAACTAATAGAGTATTTTTCAAAGAGTACTTTTTAAAAAATTTTAATGAAGTCGAATTTATCACTCTTTTCTTTGTTTTATGTTCACTGTGCCCTATCTGAGAGATCTTTTCCTACCCTTAACTTGCACAGATTTTCTGTTGTGCTGCTTTCTAAGAGTTTCATAGTTTTAACTTCTGCATTTTAGATTCATAATCCATTTCAACATAATTTTAGTATCTTGGTAAAGTTGAGGTTCATTTTCTGTTTCAAGTGGATGTACGGTTGTTTCAGCACTGTTTGTTGTAAAGACTACCCTTTCCCTGTCCAATTACTTAGGAAGTAAATTGACCATACACTTGTAGGTTTATTTCTTGGCTCTCTATTCTGGCCTATTGATCTATACCCAAGTGTCTTTTTTTTTTTTTAAATAACCATAGGTGATTCTAAAGCATAGTCAAGCTTTGAAACCCCTGTGATGGATGATCTCTAAGAAACCTAACTATTTAATTCTGTGATAGCTCTCTTGACAAGTTGCCACCTTTATGAATCAACATAAGAAAGGCAGGGACTGGTAAAATAGATGATCTCTAAGAATCCAAGAGTAGTTGTCCTCTCCCTTGGCACTTGAAGTCACTCAGAATTCAAAACAGGTATGGATCAAAAGATATTCTCATGGAAAGAAATGTAGCCTAATTGTTGAAAGTCAAACTGGGAGTGCTTTTTCTCAAAAGCATCTGTTAAATGGTATTAACATTCATTCATAAGCATCTGTTAAGTTGTGATATGTCTATATAAGCTAAAATGGATGTTACTTAGATATAGAAAGTTTTTTTACCATTTAATGTAGGAAGAGGAACAAAAGGTGTCTTGGAGATGAAATCAGTTGAATAGAGGAAATAGGAGAAATCCTGGCTCAGTGTTTATCATAAAGTATACTCTAGACATTTTTTTTTAATTATTTTTTTACTGAAGGATAATTGCTTTCCAGAATTTTGTTATTTTCTGTCAAACCTCAACATGAATCAGCCATAGGTATACATATTTCTCCTCCTTTTTGAAACTCCCTCCCATCTCCTTCCCAATCCCACCCCACTAGGTTTATACAGAGCCTCTGTTTGAGTTTCTTGAGCCATACAGCAAATTCCCATTAGCTATCTATTTTACATGTGGTAATGTAAGTTTCCATGTTACCCTTTCCATACATCTCACCCTCTCTTCTCCTCTCCCCAAGTCCATAAGTCTATTCTCTATGTCTGTTTCTCCATTGTTGCCCTGTAAATAAGTACTTCAGTACCATTCTTCTAGATTCCATATATACGTGTTAGAATATGATATTTATCTCTTTCTGACTCACTTTACTCTGCAAAATAGGTTCTAGGTTCATCCACCTCATCAGAACTGGCTTAAATGTGTTCCTTTTTATGGCTGAGTAATATTCCATTGTGTATATATGCCACTACTTCTTTATCCATTCATCTGTCAATGGACATCTAGGTTGCTTCCATGTTCTAGCTATTGTAAATGGTGCTACAATGAACAATGGGATACATGTGTCTTTTTCAATTTTGGTTTCCTCAGGGTATATGCCTAGGAGTGGGATTGCTGGGTCATATGGTGGTTTTATTACTAGTTTTTTAAGGAATCTCCATACCATCTTCCATAGTGGCTGTATCAATTTTAATTCCCACCAACAGTGCAAGAGTGTTCCCTTTTGTCCACACCCTTTCCAGCATTTATTGTTCGTAGACTTTTTGATGATGGCCATTCTGACCAGTGTGAGGTGATATCTCATTGTACTTTTGATTTGCATTTCTCTAATAATGAGTGATGCTGAGCATCTTTTCATGTGTTTGTTAGCCATCTGTATGTCTTATATGGAGAAATGTCTGTTTAGGTCTTTTTCCCATTGTTTGATTGGGTTGTTAGTTTTTCTGGCATTGAGTTGTATGAGCTGCTTGTATATTTTGGAAATTAATCCTTTGTCAGTTGTTTCATTTGCTATTATTTTCTTCCATTCTGCGGGTTGTCTTTTCACCTTGCTTATAGTTTCCTTTGCTGTGCAAAAGCTTTTAACTTGAATTAGGTCCCACTTGTTTACTTTTGCTTTTATTTCCATTACTCTAGGAGGTGGGTCATAGAGGATGTTACTTTGATTATGTCACTGAGTATTCTGCCTATGTTTTCCTCTAAGAGTTTTATAGTTTTTGGTATTACATTTAGATCTTTAATCCATTTTGAGTTTTTCTTTGTGTGTGGTGTTAGAAAGTATCATAATTTCATTCTTTTACATGTAGCTGTCCAGTTTTCCCAGCACCATTTATTGAAGAGGCTGTCTTTGCCCCATTGTATATTCTTGCCTCCTTTGTCAAAAATAAGGTACCCATAGGTGCATGGGTTTATTTTTGAGCTGTCTATCTTGTTCCATTGGTCTATATTTCTTATTGTGCCAGTGCCATACTGTATTGATAACTGTAACTTTGTAGTATAATCTGAGGTCAGGAAGGTTGATTCCTCCAGCTCCATTCTTCTTTCTCAAGACTGTTTTGGCTATTTGGGGTCTTTTGTGTTTCCATATGAATTGTGAAATTTTTTGTTCTAGTTCTGTGAAAAATACTGTTGGTAATTTGATAGGGATTGCATTGAATCTGTAGATTGCATTTGGTAGTATAGTCATTTTCACAATATTGAGTCTTCCTACCCAGGAACATGGAATATCTCTCCATCTGTTTATGTCATCTTTGATTTCTTTCATTAGTGTCTTACAATTTTCTGTGTACAGTTCTTTTGTCTCCTTAGGTAAGTTTATCCCTAGATATTTAATTCTTTTTGTTGCAATGGTGAATGGGATTGATTCCTTAATTTCTCTTTCTGATTTTTCATTGTTAGTTTATAGAAATGCAAGTGATTTCTGTGTATTGATTTTGTATCCAGCAACTTTGCTAAATTTGCTGATTAGCTCTAGTAATTTTCTGATACTATCTATAGGGTTTTCTATGTATACTATATACACTATGTACAGGTCATCTGCAAACAGTGAGAGCTTTACTTCTTCTTTTCTGATCTGGATTCCATTTTTTTCTCTTTATTCTCTGATTGCTGTAGCTAAGACTTCCAGAACTGTGTTGAATAACAGTGGTGAAAATGCACACCCTTGTCTTGTTCTTAATTTTAGGGGGAGTGCTTTCAGTTTTTCACCTTTGAGAATAATGTTTGCTGTAGGCTTATCATGTATGGCCTTAACTGTGTTGAGGTAGATTCCTTCTATGCCCATTATTTGAAGAGTTTTAATCATACATAGGTGCTGAATGTTGTCAAAGGCTTTTTCTGCATCTATTGAGATTATCATATCATTTTGATCTTTCAATTTGTTAATATGGTATATCACATTAATTGGTTTGCATATATTGAAGAATCCTTGCATTCCTGGAATAAATCCAACTTGATCATGGTGTATGAGCTTTTTGATGTGTTGCTGAATTCTGTTTGCTAAAATTTTGTTGAGGATTTCTGCATCTATATTCATCAGTGATATTGGCCTGTAGTTTTCTTTTTTTGTGTTGTCTTTGGTTTGGTATCAGGGAGATGGTGGCCTCATAGAATGAGTTTGGAAGTGTCCCTTCCTCTGCAATTTTTTGAAATAGTTTTCGAAGGGTAGGCATTAGCTCGTCTCTAACTGAAAGAATTCTCCTGAGAAGCCATCTGGTCTTGGGCTTTTGTTTTTTGGGGGATTGTTTTATCATAGCTTCAATTTCAGTGCTTGTAATTGGGTTGTTCATAATTTCTATTTCTTCCTGGTTCAGTCTTGGAAGATTGAACTTTTCTAATAATCTGTCCATTTCTTTCAGGTTATCCAATTTATTGCCATATAGTTGTTCATAGTAGTCTCTTATAATCCTTTGTATTTCTGCATTGTCTGTTGTAACCTCTCCTTTTTCATTTCTAATTTTGTTGATTTGATTTTTCTTGCTTTTTTCCTTGATGAGTCTGGCTAAAGGTTTGTCCATGTTGTTTATCTTCTCAAAGAACCAGCTTTTAGTTTTATTAATCTTTACTATTGTTTCTTTCATCTCTTTTTCATTTATTTCTGCTCTGATCTTTATGATTTATATCCTTCTACTAATTTTGGGTTTCTTTTGTTCTTCTTTTTCCAGTTGTTTTAGGTGTAAATTTAGGTTGTCTATTTGATGTTTTTCTTGTTTCTTGAGGTGGGATTGTATTGCTATAAACTTCCCTCTTAGAACTGCTTTTGCTGCGTCCCATAGATTTTGAGTTGTCATGTTTTCATTATCACTTGTTTCTAGAAATTTTTTTATTTCCCTTTTGATTTCTTTAGTAACCTGTGGTTATTTAGAAACGTGTTGTTTAATTTCCATGTGCTTGTGTTTCATACAGTTTTTTCTTGTAATTGATCTCTAGTCTCATAGCATTTTGATCAGGGAAGATGCTTGATACCATTTCAATTTTATTAAATTTCCTGAAGCTTGATTTGTGAACCAAGATGTGGTCTATCCTGGAGAATGTTCAATGTGCACTTGAGAAGAAGGTGTATTCTTCTGCATTTGGATAGAAAGTGCTGAAGATAGCAATGAGATTCATCTCATCTAATGTATCATTTGAGACTTGTATTTCCTTATTAATTTTCTGTTTTGATGATCTGTCCATTGGTGTGAGTTGGGTTTTAAAGTCTCCTACTATTATTGTTTTACTGTCAGTTTCTCCCTTTATGTCTGTTAGTGTTTGTCTTATGCATTGAGGTACTCCTATGTTGGGTGCATCAGTCAGTTCAGTACAGTCACACAGTCGTATCTGACTCTTTGTGACCCCATGGACTGCAGCATATCAGGCCTCCCTGTCCATCACAAATTCCTGGAGTTTACTCAAACTCATGTCCTTGAGTCAGTGATGCCATCCAACCATCTCATCCTCTGTTGTCACCTTCTCCTCCCATCTTCAACATTTCCCAGCCTCAGGGTCTTTTCAAATGAGTCAATTCTTCACGTCAAGTGGCCAAAGTATTGGAGTTTCAGCTTCAGCATCAGTCCTTCCAATGAATATTCAGGACTGATTTCCCTTAGGATGGACTGGTTTGATCTCCTTGCAGTCCAAGGGACTCTCAAGAGTCTTCTCCAACACCACAGTTCAAAAGCATCAATTCTTTGGTGCTCAGCTTTTTTCATAGTCCAACTCTTATATCCATACATGACTACTGGAAAAACCATAGGTTTGACTAGATGGACATTTTTTGGCAAAGTAATGTCTCTGCTTTTAAATAAGCTGTCTGGGTTGGTCATAACTTTTCTCCCAATGAGTAAGCATCTTTTAATTTCATGGCTGCAGTCACCATCTGCAGTGATTTTGGAGCCCCCCCCGCCAAATAAAGTCTCACTGTTTCCACTGTTTCCCCATCTATTTTCCATGATGTAATGGGACCAGATGGCATGATCTTAGTTTTCTGAATGTTGAGTTTTAAGCTAACTTTTTCACTCTCCTCTTTCACCTTCATCAAGAGGCTCTTTAGTTCTTCTTTACTTTCTGCCATAAGGGTGGTTTCATCTGCATATCTGAAGTTATTGATATTTTTCCTCACAATCTTGATTCCTGCTTGTGCTTCATCCAATCCAGCATTTCTCATGATGTACTCTGCATATAAGTTAAATAGGCCAGGATGACAAAGGCAAAAAGATAGGACACTAAAAGATGAACTTCCCAGGTCGGTAGGTGCCCAATATGCTATTGGAGAAGAGTGGAGAAATAACTCCAGAAAGAATGAAGAGATGGAGTCAAAGCAAAAACAACATCCAGTTGTGAATGTGACTGGTGATGGAAGTAAAGCCCGATGCTGTAAGAGCAATATTGCATAGGAACCTGAAATGTTAGGTCCATGAATTAAGGCAAATTGGAAGTGGTCAAACAGGGGATGGAAAGAATGAACATCGACATTTTAGGAATCAGTGAAGTAAAATGGACTGGAATGGGTGAATTTAACTCAGATGACCATTATATCTACTGTTGTGGCAAGAATCCCTTAGAAGAAGTGGAGTAGCCATCATAGTCAACAAAAGAATCCAAAATGCAGTACTTGATACAGTCTCAAAACAGACAGAATGATCTCTGTTCATTTCCAAGGCGAACCACTCCATATGTTGGGCACATAGATATTTACAATTGTTATGTCTTCCTCTTGAATTGACCCCTTGATCATTATGTAGTGTCCTTCCTTACCTCCTGTAATCTGCTTTATTTTAAGGTCTATTTTGTCTGATATGAGGATTGCTACTCCAGCTTTCATGTGCTTCCCATTTGCATGGAATATATTTTTTCATCCTCTCACTTTCAGTCTATATGTGTCTTTAGGTCTGAAGTGGGTTTCTTGTAGACAGCATCTATGTGGGTCTTGTGTTTGTATCCATTCATGCAATCTGTGTCTTTTGTTTGGAGCATTTAATCCATTTACATTTAAAGTAATTATTGATATATATGTTTCTATTGCCATTTTCGTAGTTGATTAGGGTTGATTTTGTAGATCTTTTTTCTTCTCTTGTATTTCTTGACTATACAAGTCCCTTTAACATTTGTTTTAAAGCTGGTTTGGTGGTACTGAATTCTCTTCACTCTTGCTTGTCTGAATAGCTTTTATTTCTCCATCAATTTTGAATGAGATCCTTGCCAGGTACTGTAATCTTGGTTGTAGATTTTTCCCTTTCAGTACATTAAATATATCCTGCCATTCCCTTCTGGCCTGCAGAGTTTCTGCTGAAAGATCAGCTGTTAAGCATATGGGGTTTCCCTTGTATGTTACTTTTTGCTTCTCCCTTGCTGCTTTTAATATTATATTTTTGTTTTTTGGTCTTTGTTAGTTTGATTAGTATGTGTCTTGGCATGTTTCTCCTTGGGTTTATCCTGTATGGGACTATTTGTGCCTCTTGGACTTGATTGACTGTTTCCTTTTCTGTGTTGGGGAAATTTTCAACTATAGTCTCTTCAAAACTTTTCTCATACTCTTTCTTTTTCTCTTCTTCTTTTGGGACCCCTATAAGTCAAATGTTGGTCCACTGAATCTTGTCCCAGAGGTCTCTGAGACTATCCTCAGTTCTTTTCATTCTTTTTACTTTATTCTGCTCTTCAGAAGTTGTTTCCACCATTTTATCTTCCAGCTTACAGGTTCATTCTTCTGCTTCAGATATTCTGCTATTGATTCCTTCTACAGTATTTTTAATTTCAACAATTGTGTTGTTTGTCTTTGTATGTTTATTCTCTAATTCTTCTAGGTCTTTGTTAATTGATTCTTGCATTTTCTCCATTTTGCTTTGAGCATCTTTACTATCATTATTCTGACTTCTTTTTCAGGTGGTTTGCCTATTCCCTCTTCATTTATGTGGACTTCTGTGTTTCCAGTTTGTTCCTTCATTTGTGTAGTATTTCTCTGCCTTTTCATGATAATTTTTTTAACTCATTGTGTTTGAGGTCTCCTTTTCCCAGGCTTTAAGGTTGAATTCTTTCTTCCTTTTGATTTCTGCCCTCCTAAGGTTGGTCCAGTGGTTTGTGTGAGCTTCTTATGGGTTGAGATGTGTGCTGAGTTTTTGCTTGTCTGTTTTTCCTGTGATGGGCAAGGCTGAGTGAGGTGGTGCTCCTCTCTGCTGATGACTCGGTTTTTGTTTTTGTTTTGTTTGTTGTTTAGATGAGGCGTCCTGCACAGGGTGTGACTGGTGGTTGGGTGATGCCGGGTCTTGTATTCACGTGGTTGCCTTAGTGTGAGTTCTCACTCTTTGCTACTCCCTAGGGTTAGTTCTCTGGTAGTCTAGGGTCCTGGAGTCAGTGCTCCCACACCAAAGGCTCAGGGCTTGATCTCTGGTCAGGAATGAATATTCCACAAGTGGTTTGTTATGGCATTAAGGGAGATTAAAACAAATATCCCCAAACTAGTAAACCAAAGATGAACGCAGACAAATGGCAGTTACAAAATCAGGCAAATAATAATTAAAATAATGGAATATGCACAAATACATGTACACCCATGAGCAAAGTCAAAACAGTCCAAAAAAATAAAGTACAGTAGGTTGACCCTGCGAACAAATCAAAAATTATATTTACAAGTTAAGAACAAAACTAACTAAAGCATAAACTGGAAAATAAAACTAAAGCAAGGTGCTAAGTGGAGAATAAAGCCATGAAAACAAAACTAACAAATGTGTTGAGAGGGAAGAAAGGAAAAAAGAAAGAATAGATACGCAAAGTTAAATAGAGGTAAGTGAAGAAGATTTATGTACATTAAAGATTAACTGTGAGAGGAGAAGAACAGTAGGAAAAGCAACCAAAGGAATAAATGTAGAAAAAATAATTATAGGTTTAAAAACTTAGAAGTAAAGAAAGAGAAAAGGAAAAAAAGAAAGAAAAAAGAAGTTCCACAGAACTGCAAAAGCCCAACATAAAGACAGAGGTTTATAACAACAAAGGAAAAAAAAAAAGCTCAAAAGCTTAATTAGATTTCATAGTGCCAGTAAAATTGACAACTACAACAGAGGGGGGAAGAAAAGGAAAAGAATAAAGAAAAAAAGTCCAAAAGAATCTACAGAAAAAGTCAAAACATAAGAATAATAAATGTTTTTCTTGGGTCACTGCTGTTAGAGACCTTTCCCTCGCTGGGAGTCACAGTCCACCTCACTTCCTTAGGATGTTCTCCAACACCGCGCTGATCTCTGGGTTGAGTTGAGTGCATCACTGTGCCCCCCTGATCTGGGGGCAGCTTAGATTCAAATTTGTTCCTACTCCTGTGTGTTCTTGCCCCCAATGTCCACAGCTATCAGAACTATTACGTATTTTGTGGGAGCTCTCAGTGACCTTTTATATATCCCATAGACACAGAGTCTGTCTAGTTGTTCGTGTGGATTTAATCTGCATCTTGTACAGCTGGTGGGAAGGGTCTTCTTCCTTAGCCACACTGCCCCTGGATTTCAACTGTGGTTTTATTTCCACCTCTGCATGTAGGTGGTCCACTGGGGTTTAGCTCCTGAGGCTGCCCTGGAGGGCTTGGGTTTGCCCCTGTCAAGGCCAGATGTGGAGGTGGTGCAGCTGCTTGGGTCGCAGGGGTTCTGGCAGCATCAGGTACTCAAAGGGGTTGGCAGTTAGGGCAGCAGGAAATATAGTGCTCCAGAAGGGTATGGCAACCAGTATTGGCCAATATGCTCCAGTGTTCTTGCCTGGAGAAGCCCCCTCCCTGACAGAGAATCCTGGCATGTCACAGTCTACAGTGTAGCAAAGAGTTGGACTGACACAAGAGTTGGACTACTCAAGCATCGACACAAGCCTTTTTTTTGCCTGTGGCGGCTCTGCCCCAGTGAGAGTTGAGCGTGAAGGTGGCGCAGCTGCTTGGCTTGTGGGGACCCTGGTGGTGCCAAGGGTGCAGGGACACAGACTGCCTCCGCTGCAGGAGCTATGGCCCTATCAGAGTCTTTTTTTCAAGCCTCTTGTAGCTGGCAGTCAGAAGGCCTCTTTGGCCAGTCTTTTTCTGTAGCTCCACCCGTTCAGGCACTTAGAGGGATCCCCTGCCTGGGGTCCTTCTCTGTTGTTCTGCACATCAGGCGCATAGTGGGGTCCCCCTGGCTGGGGTCCTACTCTGTAGTTCACTACATTGTCACTTAAAGGAGCACCTTGGGTGGGTCCTGTTCTGTAGTTGAGCGCGTCAGGTGTTTGATGGGCCAGACTCTCAACTGTTCAGTTGCTGATGCTGGCGTATGGAAAGAGAGAGGCTATGGTGATGGCTCCAGCCCCCTATGTTGACTCAGCAGTATCACCTTGCTTCCATGGCTGCCTGGCTTTTCTCCACAGGCATTTCCCACCACAGTCTCCTCCCTCACATCCCCTTGATCAGTCTCTGTGCAGTCAACAGCAGCCCTCGCCCTGGGACTTGCTCCACAATCCCTAAACTCCAGCTCCCTGCCACGGTGCCTTCCAGGGGACCTGCGTTCCTGTCTGGGGTATGTATGGCTGTGGCAAGGATTGTCTGATTCTCATTCCTTTTAGGCTGCTACAGATCAGCTGTTTCACTCTCAGTCTTAAATGTTTCTCCTCTGACTCAGACAATTGCCCCAATGTGAGGATTGGACCCCTGCTTCAGTTCCCCCACCCGCCGAGGGCAGGTCCAGTCCTACTAATACTCCTGTTTTTCCCCCTAGTTCCTTCATCCTACCAAGTTTTGCATGGTTTTCTATATTCTTTTCCACTGGTCAGGTCCTCCTGTCTGTTCTCAGCTGGTGTTCTGCAAGCACTTCTGTGTCTGAAGATGTATTTCTGATGTATCCATGGAGAGAGATGTACTCCACATCCACCTACTCCTCTGCCGTCTTGTTCTCTCTCCATAAAGTATTCTCTTAAGATGTGGTATCCCCAGTGCCTAGAATAATACTCAACACATATTTGATGTTGGCTGGTTAAATGAATGTGCAAAGGGAACAGAGAAAAAGAGTTTAGAAAATATGTAACAGAATCAGGGTTGTAAGGCATTCAGTCAATGACATAACTATGTAAAGTTTACCAATATAATGATGTAGTTGGGAGCAAAATCATTTGAGTCAGAAGATTTTAAGCTCAAATCCTGACTCTGTTTACCAGTGGTGACCTTGGAAAGATATTTAACTTTTCTGATCATTGCTTTCTTCTTCTGTAAACATCGGGATAATGAACATTGTTCATTGTTTTGAACATTAAATGAGCTGAGAACCATGTATTTATTTCTCTTTCTACTGTAAATTCTACTCCTTAAGTGTAAAGACTTGTTATGGGTAACTCCATAAGGGTAAGGGTAAGGTGTCTTGTTATGAACTTGTTTTGGAGCATATGAAAATGCTAGATACTTCATATGCATTTTATGAATGAATGACAATGTATAACATACTGAATTCTGTGTTTTTCATGTAATTTTCCCATAGTTAATAGTAACCATGATATTTTTATTGTTATTCTATCTCAGGAAGGACAATGTTATAGTCAGCTAATTCCCCAGTGAGGACAGCAGGTATCTGTTTTAAAAAACAAACAATCCAGTTAAGTCTGGTATATTCAATGTAGATACAATTCATTAATGGTCTACCCTTTGATGGATCTTCATAGGGTCACAGGCTGTAACTATGTCATATGCAGTTTTCCATGCTGATGTTTGAAATGGTCAATTATTGGTTCAAATGGTATTTCTTTCAACAGGACACATTTTCACAGATGGCTAAGCACTGATAAGGGCATTCCAAATAGAATGAGTACATCTTGGTTGTCTCTACTATGAAATGAATGTGGATAGACATCTAAGTCTCTTCCTTAATGTATATATGGTGCTGGTTTCCATAGTCATTAACCAAATTTGGAGCAAACAGCCCATTCCAAACTGCTAATTGGAAAGAAGGATGCTTGTGATTAATAGCCGGTGAATTATAAAGTCTGGACAAGTGCTTGGGCAATCTTGGTTCTGACTTTGTAGTTGTTCATTGTTACTGAAGAGTCAGGCCAGAGATGGAGCTCAGAGTCTTTGTAAACTCACTTTACTGTTATTTGAGAGCCCAAAGAAAGAGTCAGTATTTGTGTGTTTTTTGCCAAGGGAAGACAAATATATTTTTGGAGAAATCAAAGTATTGGCATTCCATTCATTTTTTTTTAGTTAAATATTTGAGGATTAGCAGTCCAAGTAGGGCCAAAATGTCAGGTTCCATTATTCCAGCAATTTGCCATATAGTATTTGCTATCACATACAATGTCTTTGAAAGAGGGGGTTAAGTCTACTGATGGAGTAGTGTTAGATTGAGCGGACTCAGAATGCTGTTCAGATAGGTCCAAATGCTGTGATTTCAGGGCTGACAAAAGAACTCGGAAAAAAGCCTCAACTTGCTTTCTTCCCTTTCTCTCATCTACTCTTGTCATTTGGGCTCAGGCATCAGAAACCCACAACTTTATCCCCATTGACCTCAAGCTATTGAAATCTGTTAAAATATAAATGTATTATCTTAAAGAGGCTGTTATTTTTGAAATCAGCAATTCTTTAATCACTAAAAACACAATTTAGTTTTTAAAAAGGCATAGGCTTTGGAACCTGAAAGATCTAGATTCAGATCCTAAATTTGCTACTTTCAAACTGGGTGCAATTATCAAGAGATTCACATTTTCCACTGACAAAAATACTGAAATCGAGCTATTCCTGAAAGAGGAAACTTAGGTCTTTACTGAGTGATCAAAGACTCTTTTGACTACTGATTCCAAAAGCTATTCATACTTCATACCGGGGAACATTTGAGAGTCTTGGAAAATTTGAAACATGACCTTCAGTAGCCTCCTAAGAATTGCCTTCATGAAATGGTGTTCTCATACTATATTTTTGGTTCTTGTAGTATGCTACGTACTAAAGCCAGATGTCAGATTGGCTTGGGAAAATGCTATCTGCCATGTCACTTCCTGTTTCCTGTAAGAAGTATCCACATAATGTCTTTCAGAATCCAGTACAAGAGGCATTTTTGTGTCTTCTAAGGAAAAGATGTGCTTACTTTCTGTTGATATTGAGAATTATATACTTGCTTGTCAGTTGGCTTTTGGAGGTCTTTGAGACAAAGATCAATTCTATCTACTGCATAGCCCTTTATGATCAACATGTTTTTATTCCTTACTTGGTCTTATAATTTCCCCTCTTATTTTTACTGTTTACCTGATTCAATTGCTTTTTTTTCTATTTTATAGTTGTTATATTTTTAGCATTCTAGTTATAAGTTGCTTTAGCTTCTTTGTGAGATGAGCCAGACAATAAATAAATGTACACGTAAACAAACATATATAGTAAATCAATTATATTTCATGCTGTGTATAACACTTAAAATCTTGTAACAGTTATAGGAGATGGCTGTCAAACAAGAAGTATTAGTTATCTGTTGCTGTGTAACAAGCTACTCCAACATGTGGTGGTTTAAAATGTTATTGCTCATGAGTCTATGTATTGGCCAAGCAGTTCTGCAGTCAGTTACTGAGTCAGCTAAGATCTGATGGTCTAGGATGCCCTTTCTTGTGGGACTGGCTGTTGTCAGACTAGTTGGGCTGGTTGGCCTCAGCTGGGCTACCTCTCTTTGCTTTACTTGATTTCTTCACCTCGGGAGACTAGCTTCGGCTTCTTCACAGGTTGTCTCAGGGCATTAGGAGAGGATATGTGACCTTAAGCGAGTACTTCTTCTGCCTCTGCCTATGTCACATTTGCTAATATCCTTTTGACCAAAGCAAATTACATACTGAAGGTCAGCTTTAAGAGGTGGAGAGATGGATTCTATTTCTTTGTGAATCATATTGCAGAGTGGCCAATTGAAATTCATCACACAAAGTCAAGATTGAATAGACAAATGGGTCTTTAATAAATAACAAATGGGGAAAAAAGGACAAATGGGAATCAGCCATTAGTGTTTATTGAGCACAGATAGTGTACAAGGTAGTATTTATAGAGCATTAGGTCTAGGGGAAGGAGATTTTTTTTCAGCTACAGTATCTGAGAATCAATGACAGAGGATTTTCCATGACACTGTCTGGGCAGGGTTCCACATATCTGCTTTATAAATTCATCAACTCCAGTTTCCCCTTCTTTGTCTCAAGAAGGATCTTGGCGTCTGAGCAACTGAGAGATGCTAGAAGAGTAAATAGAGTAACAGACCATGAAGGTCTCAGGATTCTACAAATATGAGGAATCTGTTATGATTTCAGGAAGTTGCAGCTATACTTTTGCTTTGTGGATGGTTGAAAGATCTGCCAATTTAGGGATGTGGGGAATTAAAATTACATGAATAATTTCTGATCTTCTCCCCTTTTGTGCATCAGGGATCAAGGAGTTACAGTATCTCACAACTAGAAAGAGTGTTAAGTCATACAGTCCTGTCCTGTTGCCCATTTGGTTTTCTGACTCCCACTTAAGCACTTGTTTCTTCTTAGTGGACAGCATGCCCCTGGCTTGATCTCTCATCCTGACTCAGCTGTCTCTCCCTGACTTTGAACCTGTGTGTGCTGCCACCGCTTCCAGACTGTTTTGAGGGCTTTCACTCCCATTGTACAGGATGAACTTGGGGTTCTGCTGATCAGATCTTAGTGACTGAGGGAGGAGGATGGGAGGGTAAGAAGGATAACCTTTTCCTCAGGTACTGGGTCAGTCGAGAACTTCAGGTTCTGATCCAATATTTATTGAACATTTACTCTATATAAGCAACTATGCCATATATCTTCTAGCTTAATCCCAATCTCTGGTCAAGACCAAGACCCAAGACTCCGAAAATTCCAGAGACTAAGACTAAGCTTGCCATTTTCAAATTGGCATACAAAGAAAAAAAAATAAAAAATCAGTTTCACCTAACACTTCACATTTTTTAAATGATTGAAAATGCAACCATCTTCTCTTCAAACACCTTGGATTCCTTCTTTCGGAGAGATGTGGAGAGGTTTTTGCAGTCTACCATAGGGTGGAGAGAGATGTAAATTGGGTATAAGCTGTGAGCCAGGCTTCTTTAGGCTGTCTTCAATATGCACAAAATGTAACTTAGGCTGTTCCGTCAGAGGCAGGAACCTTGATGGATGAATATTCAAAATTCATTGACTAGTTCTGTACCCTCTTTTAAAGATAAGTGCCAAGTCCTTCCCTTAATTAGACTCTGAACAAAGTAAGATACATAGAAGAAGAGAATGCATTTTGAATTTCTATTCACTCTCATCCCTTCTTCTAATTACACAAAGCATCTTTTATATCTGAAATCCAGAGACAATTTTATGCTTGAGAATGAGGGCAGACTTTCTTTTGCAAGTCCATAGCACAGTTGTTATGTTGTCAGGTAGAGACAAAAATGACATTATGCAGTGGTGCGTTTCTTTACTCCATGCCTGAGAAATTCAAAGTCTCATATCAGCTTCAAAAATGTAAAAGCGGAGCTATGTTCATCTGTATGGATTTCCTGAATTATAAGGAGAGGGGGGCAGATGCTGATGATGGGGATAAATGAAGGCCAGAGAATAGAAGAGCCTTGTGAGGACTGACAAGTAGAAGAAAGATCTCTAGAAAGTAGACTCCAACAACCCCTTGAACAGCTGATGGAGTAAAAGCTCAGTGGCTCTTGTAACCAGTCATTTCTACCTTGGTAGCAGAGGCTCTTAAACACAAGACTAAGTTTCTGTGAGTAGTGGGGCAGGAGAAGGGCATAGGAACAAACTGTTAAACAGTCTTGATTAGAGCATCTACAGCAAGTAAGAAAGAGATATAAAACAGAGAAAATGGCCTGATGCAGGAAACAACAGGGTAAGAATATAAAGAATTAGATCTTTGGGAACAAGAATATGAAAGTGTTGGGGAATATCAAGGTTACTGTCTGGACTCCACTGCAGGTGTGTCTGTACACAGTTAGGACCGTCAATACTTGGAGGTGATATAAGTCACCTTTAACACATTAGCAAGCAGGAAGTGTCAAGCAAAGAGGGAAAACACGGGCAGTAAACTGAGAAGTGAAGCCAAGAACTCAGATGGGTACTCTAGTGGGTCATAAGTGGACAGCAGAGCAGGCAAAAATAGGAAAAATGATTTGAGTTTCAAAACGGAGAGAGGAGAGGGGGAGAAGATGGTTAGACACCAGTTAGGGAAAGCAGACCGCTGTGATATCTGGCAATTATTGAATGCTTACTGCGGGCTAGGTTGTGTCATAAGCGGTATACCCTCACCTATTCCTCATAATACCTTAAGGTAGGTACAGTTCTGATTCCCTGTTTACAATCCAGGAAACTAAGATATAATGAGGGTAAGTGACCTGCCCAAGGTTGCTTGGCTAGCACGTGGCAAGGAACTTGGGTCTGGAGTCTGTGTCCTTTCCTACCATGTTGCTCTACTACTGTTAAGACTGCTCTTGATCGCCATGCTGCTCGTTTCTGCATGGCCTGACAACTCAGGTGAGCCAGGGACTTGTCCTGAAAACAACCTCATACCATTGGACAGATGTAATGTGGCATCTAATACCTTACAATTTGCTTTATAGGCTTTATTTTTAAATTTTTATTGGAGTAAATTTGATTACAATGTTGTGTTAGTTTCAGATGTACAGCAAAGTGAATCAGTTACACATATACATATATACACAAATGCTATATATAGCATTTTTAGATACTTTTCCCATACATGTCATTACAGAGTATTGAGTAGAGTTCCCTGTGCTATACAGTAGGTCCTTATTAGTTATCTATTTATATATAAGTGAAAGTTGCTCAGCTGTGTCTGATTCTTTGTGACCCCATGGACTGTAGCCAGCCAGGTTTCTCAGTCCATGGAATTCTCCAGGCCAGAATACTGGAGTGGGTAGCTGTTCCCATCTCCAGGGGATCTTCCCAACCCAGGGATCAAACCCAGGTCTCCTGCATTGCAGGCATATTGTTTACCATCTGAGCCACCAGAGAAGCCCAGGAATACTGGAGTGGGTAGCCTATCCCTTCTCCAGGGGATCTGTCCGACCCAGGTATCGAACCAGGATCTCCTGCATTGCAGGTGGATTCTTTACCAACTGAGCTACCAGAGAAGTAGTGTGTATATGTTAATCCCAATCTCCCAATTTATTCCTCCCTCCTCTTTCCTCTCTAGTAACCACAAATTTGTTTTCTCCATCTGTGACTCTATTCCTATTTTTGTAAATAAATTCATTTGTGCTATTTTTTTTAGATTATACATATAAGCTGTATCATATGATATTTGTCTTTCTGTATCTGACTTACTTCACTCAGTATGACAGTCTCTAGGACCATCCCTGTTGCTGACTAGAGGAACTGTTCAAGCCAGTGTTGGATTTCTCAGGACACTGGTAGCAGAACTGAAGGAGAACTGGCAGAAGTTCTATCATTTTAATTTACTACATCCTTCACTTAGCTTGATTTTGAAATGATCGTTAATTGACTGTGGCCTTTATCTTTAGAGTTCTGAAATCTATAAACTACCTCTGGGTTGAAGAGGTAGCCATCTATAATAGGAGCACTTAAATAACACCCAAAGAATTTTTTAAAGAAGGATTTGATTAACTGCTCTGTAATGCAAGATAATAGCCCCAGATATCTATTTTGTTCATTAGGTTTATTGACATTCATGAGGGTGTCTTTGAGGCAGAGCCTTCACACTGGGGGAGCACTAGAGGGAGGAGGCGTGACTTGGGACCTGTGGGGCCAGGGCTTAGGAAACAATATGGCAGTTCTACCTTTTTCTTCCAGAAAGGGTCAGCTGCCCACATCTCCACATCAGAAGGAAGTGTGTTTGTGTTGGCTGTATGCTTTGTTCAGCATCTGTGGATTCCAGTCAAGGACGTTAGAGTCTCTGAATAGTGTCAGTACAGGAGGCAGGGCAGGCCATTTGGGTTTATGCAGAAGCTAAGCCAATCCACCAAATACGTAGGGTTTGAGGGGCGTAGCCTGCTAAGAAGTGACCAGCTGAAAGATAAAACACATACATTATAAAATCAGAGCTGGATTTGAACTCTGGCTTTACTCCTTATTAGCAAACAACTTAACTACTTAGAGCCTCAATTTCCACATCTCTAAAATAGGCATAATAATATCTATGTTGGAGATATGTCATGAATATTTGAAAAAGAAATGACGTCTGCAAAGCAATCAGTTCCTGACACACAGAAGATGCTCAGTCAGCTAGTTATTATTATTACCATGGTGATGACCATAATGATAATGATGTTGATCATTATGATTCAAAGCTGTGTACCATTCTTAGTTAAAAATGCAGTGCAAACCAGGAATAGAAGTGGGATAGCAGTGGAGGAGGGTGTGCATAGACCCAGCTGTTCTACTTGGGCACCCATGGAGGGGCTAAGAAGGGAGGTCAGTCTGAAACACAGCCCAGTATTCAAACTGTAGGCCCTGTACATCCAGCTCAGGGTAGCAGCTCAATTTTTGCCTTACGTTTCCCCTTCTGCATTGTAAAGGCTCGCTTCTGTGATAATACCGGATCTGGTTTCCATCAGCTCAGAAGTGGACAAGCAGTGGCTGCAGGTGGCAGGGCTTCAGTGCCCACAGTCTATCAAAGCAAGGCCAGGAGCAGACAGGGACTGAGAGATTTGCCCACCCCCACCAGTCCTGTTGTAAGGCAGGCCCTCCACTAAAGAACATGCTGTCAGTTAATAAGTAATGAAGAGCAGTATCTCAAGTAGCATCTCTTATGTGGCATTGTCTTTTAAATAACTTGAGGGACTCACTGAAGGTTGTATGCTGGCCTGAGATAATTGCCAACAGCAGGCTTATATATCTTATCACTTCCTTAATTCACAAATAAAAGTTCCTCTTCAGGATGGATGACGTTGGTTAACATTGATATAAAAAGACAGATTGTTACTAGAGGGATACAGTGGAAGCAAAAGTAAAAACAAGAGAGAGAGATGGCTTGTATGATGATCTTGGTAAAAAATGTGGATAGTTAAATAATAATAGTAATAGCAATAACAGTACCGTATGTTTTCAATGCTAAGAAACCATGAATTGTGAGATTCATTATCAGTTGAAGAATAGCTTATTCTAGACATGGCTGGCGAAGGAAGGATCTGTATGTCAATTTCAGAAGCAGTAAAAGGAAATATGACTCTCTTAGTATATATATAGAGGGCTTCCCTGATAACTCAGTTGGTAAAGAATCCGCCTGCAATGCAGGAGAACCCAGTTTGATTCCTGGGTCGGGAAGATCCACTGGAAAAGGGCTAGGCTACCCACTCCAGTATTCTTAGGCTTCCCTTGTGTCTCAGCTGGTAAAGAATCCACCTGCAATGTTGGAGACCTGGGTTCGATCCCTGGGTTGGGAAGATCCCCTGGAGAAGGGAATGACAACCCACTCCAGTTTTCTTGTCTGGAGAATCCATGGACAGAGGAGCCTGGCAGGCTACAGTCCATGGGGTCACAAAGAGTTGGACATGACTGAGTGACTTTCACTTCACTTAACTAGTATATATAGTAACTTATATTTTTCGAGTCCTTACTGAGTTCCAGGCATTTTCTAAGTGCTTATACACAACTTATTTAATTACCTCAACAACTCTTAATAGCTACTATAATCATTCCCATTTTAATGATGAAGAAGAAGAGGCTTAAAACTTGTAATTAGTTAAGGTAATGATAGATAGATAAAGCCTGGAATCTCAATGGTTTCCAACAGTCAAATTTTACTTTTTTAATTTCACTTCAGTGTCTGGGAAAGAAGATGGCAGTGGTGGTGATAGTGGGGTGTCATTCAGAGATCTAGGTTGAGAGATCCTTTACTATGCAGATGCCATGGTGGTGCTGGGTATTCTGTCAGAAGTGGGGAAAGAGAGACTGTAGAGGGCGATTTTATGGGTCAGGACAGGGAGTGGCATCTATCACTCCAGCTCACATTGTTTTGGCCAGACTCATTCACACGGCCCTTTCTAGATTTAATAAATGTTTGAAAGTGCAGTTGCTGGCTGTGCAGCTGCTTCTCAATGGCAACTCTACTGTATGGAAAAATAGGATACATTTTTGATGGACAGCAGCCGTCCCTGCCACATCACAGTTAAGTAGATTGTGAAAGGTCACACAATTCACAAGTGACAGATCTGGATCTAAATGCTTATCTGTCTGAGATCAGAATCTACAATCTTTGTAGTCCAGCTACTCTAGGGTGAGAATAGTTCATACAGAGAGAAGCATGTAGGTTTTTTAGGTTGCCTTTATTCTCAGCTGCAACTTGAGGAGCTTAGAGGAACACGGTGTGCCCTGCTGCCGCTTTCTTAAGAAGATAAAATTGCCTGGATGATGCACTGGTTTTTTGCAGTGACTCACCCAAGATTGCTCTAGTTTAGCAAATTGCGTCACCTCGTGAAACAGAAGATGACATCTTTGGAGCAAGAGCTTGGTGCTTCTCAAAGTGACACACCAGAAATGTAAAATGAACTTTGCTTTCTAAAGAAGCAGAGAAAACAATTTTTCAAAAAATACACGCTTGAATGAAAGTTTTCTTAAGGCATATCCTATTCAGTCATCGCTACCCTCACTACTTGAGGTTCAGTGAATTCTGTGGAGCTCATTCTTCAGACTGATCATGTGGCTGTGCTCTGAGTGAATTTTTAAAATATTACTTTGGCAAGTGGGATGCTAGGAATAATGATATTAGCAGGAAATAGTGAGTGTCTGCTCTGTACCAGAATCTTGCCTAATTGCTTCTCATATATCCTCCCTCTTAATACTTTATCAACTATGGTAAACTCTGGGTTTCCCTGGTGGCTCAGATGGTAAAGAATCCACCTGCCATGTAGGAGACCTCAGTTTGATCTGTGGGTTGGGAAGGTCCCCTGGAGAAGGGAATGGCTACTCACTCCAGTTTTCTTGCCTGGGGAAGTAACTATGGTAAACTCTCTCTCAAACTACTTTGTGAGTTAGGTTTCAATTTTGCAGATGAAAACACTGAGGCCCAAAACTGTTAAATAACTGCTCAAGGTCACAAATTAGGCGATAGAACCAGGATCTGAACCCAGATGGTGTGACTATAGAGTGTATTGTAAGTTACTACTCTATTCAGGGCCCTTCCTGCCACTGGTGGATTGTACACAGAGATCAAGGTGAAGAGATGGGAGAAGTAGAGAACTAGCAACAGAGAGCCTACTAGTATCTGGGCATTTTGTACATATAAATAGTTACTTTCTTTACTCCATAGTCTTTTAGTCTAACTTTTAATGTATTTCTAATGATTTTCAAAATTTATACCTTCACAAGCTTCCATGAGAAATCAAACAAGCCCCCAAATTTACTTGCCCAGAGAAAAATATTACATTGCATGTGAAAAACCCACACTAGGAAGCTCCCTGGCCCACCCCACTTCCTACCGTATCTTTTTATTCAGAAGCACTAGGCCTTTCTTCTGACTGACTTCTGGGTACCACAGCTTTATCGAGCAGCATCTTCTCAACAAAGCAATCCTCTTCTTACACTGTGATTCTTCTCTTACCAGCTGCAATAAAGATAAAATTTTCTCCAAATCCTAGCATATATGTTATCTCATTCAATTCTTACAACTCCTTAAAGGTAAGAATTGCTCTTTCCATTCTGTAGATAAGAGAACTGAAACTTGGTGAGGTTAAAGAAACTGCTCGGACCACATAATGAAAAAGTGTTAGTTACTCAGTCATATCTGACTCTTTGTGACTCATGGACTATAGCCCGCTAGGCTCCCTCTGTCTGTGGAATTCTCCAGGCAAGAATACTGGAGTGGGTAGCAATTTCTTTCTCCAGGGGATTTTCCTGACCCAGGGACTGAACCCATGTCTCCTGCATTGGCAGGTGCATTCTTTACAGTCTGAGCCACAAGAGCTGGTAGGTAAAACTCCACAAGGTTAAAGAACCTGCTTTAGATCACACAGCTGGTAAGGCAGCTTGAATTTTCATCGTTCTGACTTCAAATCCCAAACTCGTTTCCTTCCACCATCCATTCAGTATTTGGATCTAGGCCATGACTTGACCTGACAGCAAGACAAACACGACCTGGGTGGCAGTCTTGGTTAGAACAGGACCAAATTCTCTAGAAGTCAGTTAAGGGCAAAAAGAATTCAGTTGAGGAAGAGAACACTTTTGCCTCCACTAAGGAAGTTTGGGAGTCAGAAAAGGGTCAGTATTAGAGAGTTGCAGTAAAGGACAGAGGGAAATCTTAGGAAAGAAGTTGGACAGAAAAATTAGATGAGGTCAGACAAGAGGGACTGGGCCTAGAAGCAGAACAGGAGGTAACTAGACTTGGCAGGTTGAGGTCTGAGCCTGCATCATTCCACAATGGTGAGGCAAATGTCCGTTTTCTAAGGCCAGCTGTGAGACTGCTAACCATGGTGCATGTGTGCGTGCTAAGTCGCTTCATTCATGTCCCACTCTTTTTGACCCCATGGATCATAGCCCTCTAGGCTCCTCTGTCCATGGAACTCTCCAGGAGAGAATACTGGAGTGGGTCACCATGCCCTCCTTCAGGGAATCTTCCCTGGAGGTGAACTCAGGTGCAGTCAGTGAAACTTCTATTCAAGTGATTTCTGTAAAGCATGCTCCAGCCCAGAGGGCAGTAGATATGCCTCTGTTCTTTGCCCTTTAGAAATTTTCCTCAAATTCATGGATTTTTTTTGCTACCTTGACTCTCCCCTGCTCAACCTTAGAAATAAATTTCCTCTATTTTATAGCATCTTATAATACTGAAAGTTAAAAGCGAAAGTCGCTCAGTCGTGTCCAACTCTTTGCGACCCCATGGACTATACAATCCATGGAATTCTCCAGGCCAGAATACTGGAGTAGGTGGCCTTTCCCTTCTCTAGTGGATCTTCCCAACCCAGAGATTGAACCCAAATCTCCCGCATTGCAGGTGGATTCTTTACCAACTTAGCTATCAGGTTAGACTCTCATAATCATACCATAATCATATTGTATACTTATATACTGTTTTCAATTTCTCTTATTCTCTCTTAAACCCTCTCCAGTTAGTATTTCATCTTCACCATTCCACTAAAAGTGCTCTGGTCAAGGTCAACCATAGCCTCTACACTGACAGATCCAAGGGTCAGTCCACAGTGCTTGTTGTACTTGATCTCCCAGTGGGAATTGCCATAGCTAGTTACCTCTTTCTTCCTTAAACACTGAACACTTCTTGCTTTGGCTTTCAAGACTCCACCCTCTCCCGGTTCATCTCCTATGACTGGCGTTTTCTTGGTTTCTCTTACTGGTTTTCTCCTCCTGTCGGTGACCTCTAATCATACCATCATCAGAGCAGTGTCCTTGAAAGTCATCTTGTCTTTAATTAGATCAGGCTCCTCAGTGATCTCATGTCTTGTCCTGGCTTTAAATACCATACTATATTTAGACAACTTACTAATCTACATCCGCAGCCTTAACCTCTCCCCTGAACTCCAGCCCAATATTTAATTTCCTCCTTGGGATGTCTACCAGGGATATTAAACATAAATGTCTCTAACCCTACTGGCCAATGCCTTGTCCATCCTCCTCATTTCTCTAGCCAGGAAACCTGCAATCATCCATGGCAGTTTCCTACACACATCAAATCCAAAATCTTGGCAAATCTTTCTGCTTTGACATCCAATGCATGCAGACTCTGACCATTTTTCACTATTTCCGTTATTACCATCCTGGTCTAAGCCAAAGCTACTTTGTGTGTTGGTCATTCAGTAATGTCCAATTCTTTGTGACCCCCATTGATTGTAGCTCACCAGGCTCCCCTGTCCATGAAATTCTCCAGGCGAGAATACTGGAGTGGGTTGCCTTTCTCTTCTCCAGGGTATCTTCTTAACCCAGGAATTGAACCTGGGTCTCCTGTAATGCAGGCAGATTCTTTACTGTCTGAACCACTGGGGAAGCCCAAGCTACTTTACCTGGATTTTTAGAAGAGTGTCCTAAGTAATATACTTGTTTCCATACTTTACCCTCTAGTCTCAATATAGAGCCAAGGTAGTCAGTTTAAAACTAAAAGCTAAATCACATCACAGTTCTATTCAAATCCTCCAACAGTTTTCTACCCAAGTATTGTGGCTAAGTAGCCTGATACATCTTGATTCTCTGCTATTTCTATCTCTCTGACCTCATCTGATCCTCTCTCCCTCACTTCCTCTACTCTAGACATGCTGACCTCCTTGTCATTCCTCAGAAATCAAGGTCTACTTCAGACTCTATCATATGCATTCCTCTCTTCCTGGGATGTTCTTCATACAGATATCTACATGACTAGCTTCCCTGGTAGCTCAGCTGGTAAAGAATTGACCTGCAATGCAGGTAACTCTGGTTCGATTCCTGGGTCAGGAAGATCCCCTGGAGAATGGATAGGCTACCCTCTCCAGTATTCTTGGGCTTCCCTGGTGGCTCAGATGGTAAAGAACCCTCCTGCAATGCAGGAGACCTGAGTTCAGTCCCTGTGTTGAGAAGATCCCTTGGAGAAGGGAATGACCACCCACTCCAGTAGAATTGCCTGGAGAATTCTAGGACAGAGGAGTCTGGCAGGCTACAGTCCATGGTGTTGCAAAGAGTCAGACACAACTGAGTGACTTTCACTTCACATGACTATCTCCATTTTTCTTTTAGGTATTTATTCAAATATTACTTTCTTAGCAGTTCTGCCTCTATCTGTTATCAAGTAGTTCTTTTTAAAAAATCCTACTGTAGATGTCAAATAAAACGTTTAATATATTTTGGGCACTGGAAAATGACTAAAGGCAGGTGGATACTGAAGAAAGTCAATGCTTGGAAGAAGAGAAGTGTTGAGTGACTTTCTAGTTTCTAGAGGTTTAATCTCAGGCCTTAGTCTGCCCTGTTTAGATTTATTAAAACTCTGATACCAGGCCCAGAGTCTTACTGGTTTGAGGTAATCACAGACTTTTTGGAAAAATCCCAGAAAAACAACAACCTAAGCAATGGAGCCAGAGGAGAGCCCAGAATTCTGTCTGTGAACAAACTTCGTCAAAATCCCCAGTAGGCCTCTGTAACATGCCATGTGGGCCAGATTTCAAGCAGCCCAGTTCGCTCTAGAAGAGCTGAATGAGATGTGAGCTGCAGAGGAGGCAAACGTACAGTTTGCACACAGCCCAAGTGTTCCTCCCACTTAAAAACAAATCAGTACTCTTCACAGGAAAATATCAAAATCTCAACAACATATTTCTAATACCCAGGTTATAATCCAAAATTATTGGACATATGAAGAATTAGGAAAAATGGGACTTATTCTAAAATGAAAAGAAAATCAATGGAGATTGACACCAAAATGACCCAGATGTTGTAATTAGTAGATAAGGATTTTAAATCAGCCATTATAAAAATGTCTGAGGTTGCAAAGAAAATCAGGTGCATGATGAAAAGACAGAAAGCAAATTATAAATTTTTATTTAGAAATAGAATAGTTTTCTACAGAGATATAGAACTTAATAAAAAAGAAACAATTCTAGAATGTAAAAATACAGTATCTGAAATTTAAAAGTTGACTGGCCGCACTTCACAGTTAAATGGGTATGACAGAAGTATCAATGAACTTCAGTGAAGATGAATAGAAATTATCTAATCTGTAGAAAAATGATTTAAAAACCTAACGTATGTATAATAGTAGTCCCAGAGAAAGAATAAAGAGAATGGAGCAGAAAAAAAAATTGAAAAAACAGTGACTGAAAATTTTTTCCCTAATATAGTAAAAGATAGTTATCACCTTCTCACTGGGGCCTTCTCAGACCAGGTTTTAAAAATGAAACCTCTTATCCCTCCAGTATGTCATATCATCCTTTCTGCTTTATTTTTTCTGTGTCACTTACCTCCATCTAATATATGAGATATGATACAGGGTTTAAGTTTCATGAAGACAAGCATTTTTATGTATGTTTTCATTGCTGTATGCTCAGTGCCTACACCAACACCCATCATATGGTAAGGATCAAAGAAAATTAATGAATGCTGAAAAAATGAAGCTTACTGGTATTTCCAACTTAGAATACAAAATTTCTAAGCATCATCCCTGATGTATGGTCCTTATGTTCAAATGACATTAGATCTGTGAGTATAACATGACAGAGGAGTATGGGTAGTGTATTTTTCTCTCTAATTTCCCAAGTGGCTCTTTGGAACTCATCACACTGAAGTCAGGGAGCTGGGGACCCTTTCCTGGATTCTGCCATTGTAGTTTGAAAGTAGATTGAAGAATTCACCTGAATTCTTGTCTGCTCTTGTTTATGTATCTCCCAAGTTGTTCCCTGGGGTGGAAACTGAAATCTCTAAGGCACGTATACAAATTTTGTATTCAGAAGCATATTCCTAACACCGTGTTACATGTGTCAGAATTCATCAAGCATCAGAGGAATCCTGGGAAGCAGATGAACACGTCCTCTACCTGACACCTTCCTGCTGTGGCACCACCCCCGTCTCTTCCTCAGATACTTGAGTCGGAACAAAAACATTTAGGTGATGCTGAGTTCTCTGTGTGCCATCCCTCTGGGTGAAGGCAGACGTGTGACTGGGCTTGTCTACCTTGATCCTGTGAAGCACTTTCCCGGGAGACACAGGGAAGGAGCCTCAGCTTCACTCGGGTGCATGTCCCCTCTGTGTCAGGATGACCTGCAGCTGCCCCAGCCCTGATCTTCAGAAAAAGGGGCAAGTGATTTGTAATGAACCCAGGAGTATAATAAACACAACCAAACAGTCTCTCTGCTTTTCTCTTCCTTTGTTTCTTCCACCAAAAAATGTACTAATTGTTTGCCTCAGCCAGGCACCGTGCTAAACAGAAGTGATCCCTGCCCTCGTGGAGCATAGAGTTGAAGGGGGATCTAGGAAAAGAAATGGCTGATCAATATGCAATGTAGTTAGTTATCATAAGGCAGGGGTCCCCAACCTCTAGGATCTAATGCCTGATGATCTGAGGTGGAACTGATATAATAATAATAGAAATAAAGTGCACAATAAATGTAATGCCCTTGAACTGTTCCCAAACCATTTCCCTCCCTGCTGTCCATGGAAAAATTGTCTTCCCCTAACTGGTCCCTGGTGCCAAAAAGATTGGGGACCTCTGTCATAAGAGATCCAGAAACAAAATGCATAAGAACACATAATGGGCTATCTGACCTAGCTTTGTGGGAACAGAGAAGGCTTTCTGGAGGAGGCTGACACCTGCAGAAATTCATTAGCTGAAGGAAGAAGAATAAGAAAGAGGAGGCAAGGAGGAGAGGTCTAGCACATGGAAAGGCACAGAAGCAGAGAGTGCCAGGTGTGTCCAGAACACGGGCGTTGGTTTGGTTTGGCTGGAGATTGCAATATTGGAGTGAGGAAGAGCAGGAAGAGAAAATGCTAAATAAATAGAGGGGATCCCTGTCTGAAAGGATGGGACAGCATTAGCAAAATATCTATACAGACTTTGTTCTCAGAGCAAGGGAAGTAATTGAGGAATCTTTAGCAGAGTGATGAGGCGGTCAAGTTTTATTTTAGGAAAGTTTTCTCACCATGTTGTGTGAAATGTATTTGTGTGTGCTGTGCAAAACTGGAGGAGGGAAGAAGAGATGGGTGGGAGCTGTTGGACTAATAAAGGCAAGATATTCTTGGGCTTGAACTGTAGTTCAAGTTGGGCAGGGGAACAGAGAATAGATTTGAGAGATGTCTAAGTTGGTACCTAAACCCTGCTGATCAGTGGAATCTGGAAATTAATTTTGGCTGCTCCTGTTCAAAAGATTTAAGGTGCAAACCCTTTAAGGGCATCGCTAAAAGACTGCCCACTGGCCAATCCTACTTGTAGTCAGGGCTAGTTGAAGAGGCGGATGTGAACCAAGGAGGACTGAGGCAATCCTAAGAGCTTGAGCCTGGAGCAACGCTAGAGGGGCTGGAGGTAAAACTGCTCTTGACAGCCTGTGCCAGATGGAGACAGAATTGTCGGAAAGCATAGAGCTCCAGGAGTAGGGATCAGGAGCCAAGGGGGTGAAGCAGGAAGTTGAAGATGCTAAGAGCAAGCAAACATAGAGTTGCTTTTCTAAAGAGGTAAGACATCAGGCATGCCGTGGAATGAGTTTCAGAGATATGTAATGAAGACTGTAGCTGGCCTTTTATGAAGAGACAACCTCTTGTCCTTTTCCTTTTGGCTGGTCTCCCTTGAACTTCTTCCATTGACTTCAGGACACTGAAACCCGGGATAAAATCCTGCCCTTTATTTCAGTCAGCCAGGAGGTGCTCTGCCCTCTGCTTCAGCTGACTGAGGGGCTCTCTGCCTGAAACTTAGCCAATGCAGCCTGCCCTGCCCTCTACTTCTGGCAGACAAGAGTGACAGTTGCCTTGTTTTCATCCTGCTGGTGTGAATTCCAGGCCTTTGCCTGCCCTCTTCCCAGGTGTCTCAGTGGATAAAGAATCCACCTTCAGTGCAGGAGACACAGGAGCTGCAGGTTTAATCCTCTGGAGGAGGGCATGGCAACCCACTCCAGGATTCTTGCCTGGAGAATCCCATGGACAGAGGAGCCTGGCGGGCTACAGTCCATAGGGTCGCAAAGAGTCGGTCACAGCTGAAGTGACTGGGCACACAGGCCTGCCTTACCTTGCCTTGTCTTCAGATAGATTTTTCTGACTGACCCAGCCAGCTCTGGTATTCCTACTGTGTATTAAGCCCATGCATTGTCATTGCTGAGCCTTCACTCACCTTCTGTGAGAACACTTGTTTTCTCTCTGTTTGGAGCTGAACTGTCTGGCCATGCCACTCTCCAGGTGGAGCGTTCAGTGTTGTTTCATTAATATTGTGATCCCTATTCTGCTCCTTCCACTCTTCCATTCCTCAGTCCTCACTCCCGCCTTGCTCTGTGTGATATATAACTGTGCCAGGGAGCTAGTATTGTTGCTGTCTTTTTCTACCCTCTCGAACTTGCCTTTTTATTTTCTCTGGGTTAGAAAACACAGACATTCTGGCCTGCTGGAGAAGAAAGAGAGGTGATTTTTTTTTTTTTACAGCTTTCCTTTTATTACTTTCTGATTGGACAGAAGTCTAAATAATTGAATTTACTTCTTAAGATGCTTCTAAACTCCTAATTAAGTATGGAGATAGGATGGATGATTTGGAGCTGGTGATTCTAAAATAATCCTTACAGAAGAAAAATGAGAAAATGTGAGATTGACTTGAAAAATTTATGATTCTCCTAAATGCCAAGAAAAAATATATAGCTTGTACCCCAATGGACCGTGACCCAATACCATACCCAATTCTGTTTCTCACAGCCTAATAATACTTTTCCCCTCAGAGGCCTCTCTGCAAGGACCCTGGGATGTTAGCGAGTTATAAGACTGGTGTGTATGTGTGTGTATGTGTGCACGCTTAGTCGCTCAGTCATGTCCGACTCTGTGACCTCATGGACTATAGCCCACCAGGCTCTTTTGTCCATGGAAATTCTCCAGGCAAGAATACTGGAGAGGGTTGCCATGCCCTCCTCCAGGGGATCTTCCCAACCCAAGGATGGAACCCAAGTCTCCTGCATTGTAGGCAGATTCTTTACTCTCTGAGCCAGCTGGACCCCAATCAGTGTGATGTTGCTATTTATTAGTCCAGCTTCAGTCCATTCTGGATTTCAGAGAAAGACCATAGGCCATGTTTCTCCTTCCTTAATTGTCTTATGTTTCTGGATAGGAACAAGGTAAATCAACTCAAGCTTGTCATAAACTTCATTTTTCTTTTGTCATTTTTGCTCCCTCTCATTTTTACCTTCCAGCTCTCCATACATTGCTTCTCTGAGTAGAGGTTGAAATTTTCCCAGGAATATGGTTTGAGGCCAAGAAGAGGCATTTTGTTGCTCTAAGGAAGGCACCAAGGCACCTTCTGAAGATAAAGAGATGAACCACGAAAATCTAGAGTAGAGCCAAATTGGCCAGGTCAAGAGGAAAATATTCTTTAAGATGCCCTGAGATAACAAGTTTAGGATATATCTGTATTTGTATTCATATCACTCTCAATTCCCACGTTCACCCAATTGCTTATTTTTCTCTGGGTAAGTTGTCAATTTACATAAGAAGTTATGATAAGATCAAATCCATTTCTCTGGGGCATTTTGAAATTTTATTGAGAAACATAACTTTCTTTCTCCTTTTTATTTGTGTTTTAATGTTCCACATAGCTTAATGGTATGAACATGACAGGAAAGAGACTTAATTTTTATACCTAAGAGCTTTGTTTTGGTAAAAGTTGATGCATCATGGTGTATTGAGAGTCATTTAACTGCATACTTCAGCAGCAATATAAAAAATTTGAAAAATGAATTTTCTGACACAAAATGCTACATTACAGGAAAATTACTCTTCTGAAAGATAACATTTTCACTTCCCTAAATGAAAAATATATAAATAACTTGTTCCAGTTTGTTGAAAGATAAAACAAATATTTGTTTTAAATTGGGACCATTCAGAAACAAATTGGGTAATTGCGATATTTTGTGAGTGTAATGACATTTCAGCCTTCTACTGGTATTTTAACTCATTAAAAAAAAAACCTCTTGTAACTTCTCTATATTTTAAAATGTTAAAAAAAGATTCAGGGAAACTAGGAAATAGGATAAATTCAAACACATAATTTATACTTTCCTTTTATTTCTAGCTATTTCTTTCTACACTTTGACATGATAAAAGAGGGAAAAGAGTTAACGTTTGTTGATAGACTATATCTGCACTTGCGCCTGTGCTAACTATTCCCATGTTATCCCATTTTTGCTTCAGGAATTGTTCACTAGTTCTGATTATTCCCATTTTTCATGGGAAGAAACTGAAGCACAAGTTCACATAGCTACTTGATGAAGAGCTAGGTTTTTAAACCAGAACTCTGATTTCAAAATGTATTCTCTGGACAGCTACATGTAAAAGAATGAAATTAGAGCACTCCCTAACACCGTAAGAAAAAATCAACTCAAAATGGATTGAAGACCTAGAAGTAAGGCTGGATATTATAAAACTCTTAGAGGAAAACATATGCAGAACACTCTCTGACATAAATTGAAGAGAGATCATTTTTGATCCACCTCCTAGAATAATGAAAATAAAAACAAAAATAAACAAATGAGACCTAATTAAACTTAAAAGCTTTTATACAGCAAAGGAAACTATAAACAAAATAAGAATACAGCCCACAGAATAGGAGAAAATATTCGCAAATAAAACAACTCACCTGTAACCCAGGTCTTCCACCCTGCAGGCAGATTGTTCATCTTCTGAGCCACCAGGGAAGCCCAGGAATACTGGAGTGTATAGCCTATCCTTTCTCCAGTGGATCTACCCCACCCAGGAATCAAGCCAGGGTCTCCTGCATTGCAGGCAGATTCTTTACCAGCTGAGCTGCCAGGGTCGGTTTTTGATATTTCTCCAGGCAAACTTGATTCTAGCTTGTGCTTCATCCAGCCCAGCATTTTGCATGATGTACTATACATATAAGTTAAATGAGCAGGGTGACAATATACAGCCTTGATGTACTCCTTTTCCACTTTGGAACCAGTCTGTTGTTCCATGCCCAGTTCTAACTGTTGCTTTTTGACCTGCACACAGGTTTCTCAGGAATCAGGTAAGGTGATGTGGTATTCCCATCTCTAAGAATTTCCAGTTTGTTGTGATCCACATAGGCAAAGGCTTTAGCATAGTCAATGAAGCAGAAGTAGATGGTTTTCTGAAATTCTCTTGCTTTTTCTATGATCCAACTGATTTTGGCAATTTGATCTCTGATTCATCTGCCTTTTCTGAATCCAGTTGAACATCTGAAAGTTCTCAGTTCACATACTGTTGAAGCCTAGTTGGAGGATTTTGATCATGACCTTGCTAGCATGCATTCAGTTCAGTTACTCAGTCATGTCTGACTCTTTGAGACCCCATGGACTGCAGCACGCCAGGCTTCCCTGTCTATCACCAACTCCTGGTTACTTGAACTCATTGAGTTGAGTGATTGAGTTGACTCATATCCATTGAGTTGGTGATGCCATGCAAACATCTCATCCTCTGTTGTATCCTTCTCCTCCTGCCTTCAATCTTTCCCAGCATCAGGGTCTTTTCAAATGAGTCAGTTCTTCACATCAGGTGGCCAGAGTATTTGAGTTTAAGCTTCAGCATCAGTCCTTCCAATGAACACTCAGGACTGATCTCCTTTAGGATGGACTTGTTGGATTGCCTTGCAGTCCAAGGGATTCCAAAGAGTTTTCTCCACCACCACAGTTCAAAAATCATCAATTCTTCTGCGTTCAGCTTTCTTTATATTCCAACTCTCACATCTGTACATGACTACTGGAAAAATCATAGCCTTGCCTAGATGGACCTTTGTTGGTGAAGTAATGTCTCTGCTTTTTAATATACTATCTAGGTTGGTCATAACTTTCCTTCCAAGGAGCAAGCGTCTTTTAATTTCATGGCTGCAGTCACCATCTGCAGTGATTCTGGAGCCCCCCAAAATAAAGTCTCTCACTGTTTCCACTGTTTTCCCATCTATTTTCCATGAAGTGATGAGACCAGATGCCATGATCTTAGTTTTCTGAATGTTGAGCTTTAAGCCAACTTTTTCACTCTCCTCTTTCACTTTCATCAAGAGGCTCTTTAGTTCTTCTTAACTTTCTCCCATAGGGTGGTATCATCTGCACATCTGATGTTATTGATATTTCTCTTGGCAATCTTGATTCCAGCTTGTGCTTCATCCAGTCCATTGTTTCTCATGATGTACTCTGCATATAAGTTAAAAAAGCAGGGTGACAGTATACAGCCTTGACATACTCCTTTCCCTATTTGGAACCAGTTTGTTATTCCAGGTCCAGTTCTAAATGTTGCTTCCTGACCTGCATACAGGTTTCTCAAGAGGCAGGTCAGGTGGTCTGATATTCCCATCTCTTTCAGAATTTTCCACAGTTTGTTGTGGTCTACATAATCAAAGGCTTTGGCATAGTCAATAAAGCAGAAGTATATATTTTTCTGGAACTCTTTTGCTTTTTGATGATCCAGCAGATGTTGGCAATTTGATCCCTATTCCTCTGCCTTTTCTAAATCCAGCTTGAATATCTGGAAGTTCACAGTATGCATACTGTTGAAGCCTGCCTTGGAGAATTTTGAGCGTTACTTTACTAGAGTGTGAGATGAGTGCAATTGTGCAGTAGTTTGAGCATTCTTTGGCATTGCCTTTCTTTGGGATTGGATTGAAAACTGACTTTTTCCAGTCCTGTGGCCACTGCTGAGGTTTCCAAATTTGCTGACATATTGAGTGCAGCACTTTCACAGCATCATCGTTTAGGATTTGAAATAGCTCTGTAGAATTCCATTACCTCCACTAGCTTTGTTTGTAGTGATGCTTCCTGAGGCTCACTTGACTTCACACTCCAAGATTTCTGGCTCTAGGTGAGTGATCACACCATTGTGGTTATCTGGTTCATTAAGATCTTTTTTGTAAAGTTCTGTGTATTCTTGAAACCTCTTCTTAGTATCTTCTGCTTCTGTTAGGTCCATACCATTTCTGTCCTTTATTGAGCCCGTCTTTGCATGAAATGTTCCCTTGGTATCTCTAATTTTCTTGACGAGATCTCTAGTCTTTTCCATTGTATTGTTTCTCTCTATTTCTTTGCCTTGATCACTGAGGAAGGCTTTCTTATCTCTCCTTGCTATTCTTTGGAACTCTGCATTCAGATGGGAATATCTTTCCTTTTCTCCTTTACCTTTCACTTCTCTTCCTTTCACAACTATTTGTAAGGCCTCCTCAGACAACCATTTTGCCTTTTTTGCCTTTCTTTTTCTTAGGGATGGTTTCAATCACCACCTCCTGTACAGTGTTATGAACCTCCATCCATAGTTATTCAGGCACTCTGTCCCTCAGATCTAATCCCTTGAATCTATTTGTCACTTCCACTGTATAATCGAAGGGATTTGATTTAGGTCATACCTGAGTGGCCTAGTGGTATTCCCTACTTTCTTCAATTTAAGTCTGAATTTGGCAATAAGGAGTTCATGATCTGAACCATAATCAGCTCCTGTCTTGTTTTTGCTGACTGTATAGAGTGTTTCCATCTTTGGCTGAAAAGAATATAGTCAGTCTTATTTCAGTATTGACCAACTGGTGATATCCATGTGTAGAGTCATCTCTTGTGTTGTTGGAAGAGGGTGCTTTTATGACCAGTGCATTCTCTTGGCAAAACTCTGTTAGCCTTTGCCTTGCTTCATTTTGTATTCCAAAGCCAAACTTGCCTGTTACTCTAGATATCTCTTGACTTTCTACTTTTGCATTCCAGTCCCCTATGATGAAAAGGACATCCTTTTTTTTTCATGTTATTTCTATAAGTTCTTGTAGGTCTTTATAGAACCATTCAACTTCAACTTCTTTGGCATTAGTGGTTGAGGCATAGACTAATGTGGTATTAATACATATATACATTTGAATATTACTCAACCATCAAAAAGAATGAAATAATGTCATTTGCAGCAACATGGATAAACCTAGAGATTGTCATACTGAGTGAAGTAAGTCAGAAAGAGAAAGACATATCATATGATATTGCTTATATGTGGAATCCTAAATAAAAAGTGAGGTACAAATGAATTTATTTACAAAACAGAAATAGAGTCACATATGGAGAAAACACACTTATGGTTACTGGGGAGGGAGGGATGAATTGGGAGATTTGGATTGACATATACAGACTACTATGTATAAAACATATAGCTAATAAGGACCAACTATATAGCATAGGAAACTCTTCTCAATATTCTGTAATGGCCTATATGGGAAAAGAACCTAAAAAAGAGTGGATGTATGTATATGTATGACTGATTCACTTTACTGTAAACCTGAAACTAACACAGCATTATAAATCAACTGCACTTCAATAAAATTTTTTAAAAATGTGCTCTCAATTCTAGGCTAGTTTTATCCTTTACTCTATCCTGAATCATAATTCACTGAAAGCTACTTTACTATTTAAGTAGAATTCCAATTTAATGAGCTCTAATTGACATAAAAAATCATTCCTCATAAAAATGGAGGTTTAATGTAAAATGATGCAGAGGAGAATTTCTCTTTGTTTATTAATTTGTTTTTTAACATGGAGAAAATGTTTAATATCACTAATAGTTTGAAGTAAATTAACAGAAGAAAGGCTATGGTATAAAAAATAATGATTTGTTGCTTCCGTTGCAGTGGTGCCTGTATGAATAAATCAACTGTTAGATTACTTCTCTTTTCCTTATTCAACAATTGTTATGCCTTTATGCTCAAAAATATGTCTTCATACTAGAAAAATTATGCTGATAAACTACCATCCAGAGGTAACTAATGCTAACATTTTCTTCTAGATTTGTGTGAATATATGTATTTGTTTATAGAAATTAGATATCTATCCTACTATTTAAAATATCAATTTTTCCCACTTAAGAATCCCTCCAATATTCTTTCTATGCTATAAAGTGACATCTAATGCACTTTAGAAATTAATTAGTATTCTATAATAAGAATGGTACATAAATTATTCAGCCTATGTTGGACATTCAATGTTGTTTCCAATGTTTTTATTTACAAACTGCTGTTAAAAGTGTCCATGTCCATGTATCTTTACATGCATCCCTGATTAACCATTAGTATAGATTACCAAGTGCAGTTCTTTTAGACACAACAGGGAACTCTCTCATTTTTAAATACTACAGGAAAAGTATATTTTGGTGGCAATTGTATTCAAGATTCAAGATGGTCTATATAATGACAAGGCATTGTTGTCTCAGGATGGAAATAGATCTTTGAGAGTAACAATTTTTGAAATATTATTGAAATGTTCCAAGTCGGAATTTTTAATCACTGACTTGTTGAGATATAAGGAACATTCTTATCTCACAGATGAAGACATTATTATTCATTTAACATCTTTGTCATTCCTTAATATGTGAAGTCTTTGAGAGCCAAAGCTGTGTTCTTTTCAGATTTATGTCCTAGCATCTAGCACCATGCTTTTCTTATGGCACATGTCCAATAAATGTTTATGTAGATGTGAACAAAAATTAGGTGTTGAGTAGCTAAAGAATTTACTAATGGTCAAACAGCTAATTCAAGGTGGAGCTCACACTTGAACCCATAACTCTTAACTTCTGACTCTGTGCTTTTCACTTTTACCAGTGCCTCAGCCTGGGTTAGGCTGAGGCAATAATTTGGGTGCTCCTACTTTATGAGGAAGTTCTATCTCTGGGAGTCAGAAAAGAGGAGAAGAGGAATGAGGCAAAAAGGGAGCATAATTATGGGGATACGTTATCAAGGACCCCATTTTGGTATCTAGGGTACCTGACTGCTTGATGTCATGAGATCATTTTCTGGGAAGGCAGCAGCACTTCAGGGTAGCTCATTGGTGGGAGGTAGGGAGACTACTGTACCTGCCAGCTGCAGTTTGCTATGGAGCATTAATCTCCGGGTGTGCATGGGTGGGTAATAAACAGGCTCCTCTGCAGTGGGCAGTTGGGGGGGCAGGGCACACTGTTGGGTTATGCCCACTAAAGTCAGTTGCTTTGGGAGCTGGGGCAGAACAAGTGGCAGAAGTCTCCTGAGACAAGTGGCTGAGAGGATCTGATTAGAGTCTTCAAGGTGTCTGATACAACCCAAATTACATGCAGATTCACTTAATACATAAATATGAAAAATCTTGGATGTGGCACTGAATTCATGGTGGATATATCCTAGAAAACAAGACCTCATTCCTGTCCTCCAGGAGCTTACAACTTTAAGTAAAATGCAGTTCTTGGGCTAATCAGCTAAGTCCCTTTTTATTCTCACATCTGTTCTCAACCCTTCTCTACCCTAGTCTGTTTTCCAGTTATTGTTGTTTAGCAGCTAAGTTGAGTCTGACTCTTTGTGACCTCATGGACTGTAGCCCACCAGGCACCTCTGTCCATGGGATTCTCCAGGTAAGAATGCTGGAGTGGGTAGCCATTTCCTTCTCCAGGGGATCTTCCTGACCTGGGGGTCAAACCCGCATCTTCTGCATTTCAGGCAGATTCTTGACCACTGAGCCACTAGGAAAGCTTCCCTGTTTTCAGGAGAACTGCATTTTCCTAGCATGGTGGGTTTGGCCAATGAAGACACAGGGAGTTTGAAGAGTGGGAGGAAGAGGGTAGCCTCCTCTCACCTTTGCCACCCCTGCTTCTGGTGACATCTCCAGCAGCAACTGAATCTTTTCTGGAGGGCCAGCTCAAGGCATTCTTTGCTGTGGTTCTGGCCCCATGGTTGGGCCTGCCTCCTGCAATCCACTTATCGCCAATATCCTTCCAGCCCCAGGAGTGGTAGTGGCTTCTTGCTGTTGCTAATTTACAGTTTGTCTCATTGTCCCCTAACTGGTTTACAAACTCATTTATCACCGGGTAACCAGTTCCTGGTATCAATTCTATCTGTTTATGAGACTCGAGTGGTATCTTTTTTCCTAAATGGACCTCAGTGAAAACAGTTTTTCCCAAGGAAATCAATCCATAATCCTTAATAGTTTCATTGATCATGCAGCAAATAATAATCAGTTAGAATAACAGTAACAAGGGTGAATATTAATTGTTCTTAGCCATTTAATGAAAATCATTAGAGAAATAGGTTTTTAAATGTAGATCAAAGCAATTTTATTAGAAGCCATGAGGAGTTAATATAAAACTATGATCTAGAGGGATGAACATAATCTTATCAGGATGAACAGTTTTCTTTATGGACAGAGGACATTAGAATTCAAACATGTATTTTGAATGCTGACTCTTTAATTTTGAAAGAAAGCTGCATGTGTAAAACTGATAACAGAAAAAAAACTATTTTCTCTTTGACATTCCAATACTTTCATTTCCTTCTTCTGAATGTGAGGCTGGACATGGAGGGTGAGATGTGGAAAAGCTTTTTAGGGAGGTCAGCTCTCTTTCTCCACCTACTGTGCAGCCTCAAATGATCTGTATGAATAATGCAATGCAAGCATTTGCACAGCTGAAGTATGGTCTTAGAAAAAAAATTATGGTATTTGGAGTTTTTATAAACTCTAAGGAATATTAATATTATTGTTAACATTATAATCTATATTGATATCCATCATGTACTCTACTAGATGCTTTATATATGTTGTCTCATGAATCTTCATAATATCCTTTAAACTTGGTACCATTTGACCTATTTTACAGATGTGTAAAGCAAGGGAGGCAAAATAATATGCCCAATGTTTCAGAGAGAGTAAATATTAGAGCTGGATATCAAATCCATGTCTATTGGATCAGTCTCCTCTTTTTTTCCCCACCCTGTGTCACTACTCTCATTACATAAAACTAAATTTCTATTTTAAAATAGGACCTGAAAATAAAAATGATGATAGAATAGATAGAATATAGACAGATATTTCTAAAATCTATTATAGTTTAAATTTTTCTATGTTCCTTGGAAGTGGAGAATGTTAATTATTTTTCTTGACTGTTCTCTTCTGAAGGGAGAAGTTCTAAGAATTGTGAGATAGAGTCTATAGAGGATAATGGTCAGACCTCCTAATTTTATAATGAGAAATCTTCAGTCCAGAGATAGAAAATGATTCAGGCAAAAAATGTACTACCTCTCAGAATCTCCATTCAAGGACAGGCATTAGGAATTCAATGAGACTTCAATGGGGGAGAGAAGAATGGAATTTAAGTGAAACACTTGGATAGAACCGCTTACTAAATGCAGCAGATGGACATTTCCTGTTACATTTAGCAAGGGTCCCTAGTGTGGACTGCTCCTGCATGTTCCTTTGAAAATTCTAAGAAACAAGGACTTTTGGGAGGAAGGAGACAATTGAGGGTTCTAGGTATCTGAAGGCACTGACAGGCTTCCTCTTAGGAAAATCAACACTTCTGATCAACATATCCTGTAACTTCCTGAAGGCAATCTTGGATTGAGAGGACAATTGCCACAAATTGGGAAAAAATCCAAGCATAGCCCCGAGTTTAGTCTTGGGAAGCTGATCAAGAAATAAGGGTGATTTTTAAGGTCATTGTGTGTAATATTCTTTTATGAATCATCTCATAAATTTTTCTGAAGAACTGAAAGTAGGAGTCAAATATATATTACAATCCCAAGAAAGTGAGTACCCAGGACAAATGTAATGTTTATATGCAGCCTCAGAAATGTCTAAGAGTTGAAACCAGCTATAAATCTTATTTATACTTAAGTAAGGCAATGGCAGCCCACTCCAGTACTCTTGCCTGGAAAATCCCATGGATGGAGGAGCCTGATAGGCTACAGTCCATGGGGTCGCTAAGAGTCGGACACAACTGAGTGACTTCACTTTCACTTTTCACTTCCATGCATTTGAGAAGGAAATGACAACCCACTCCAGTGTTCTTGCCTGGAGAATCCCAGGGATGGAGGAGCCTGGTGGGCTGCCGTCTATGGGGTTGCACAGAGTCGGACACGACTGAAGCTATTTAGCAGTAGCAGTAGCAGTATGCTATAAACCAATCCATCAGATTCTGGGTATAGTGATTATAGGCTGAGATTAGGGTTAAACAGACATGAACTGTGAAATTGCTCTTTATTCTTTTGTATATTTTGTAGGTCACCTTGGGTCTGTGACCTACTTAACTGATATTAGTCTGTTTTTTGAATCTCCAAAATGGGAGATAATAACACCCTTTGCTTGGCTAATGTCATTAGAGGTGTCTAGTCCAACTAGCAAAAGCTATATCGTTTCCTCCATAATTACATGATGTAGTTGCTCTGAGAAAAAGGTTACAGTGTCTCCCCCATCAATTAAGGCAATCTGTCACACTTGATTAATTCAGCCCACTCCAGTGCACTCAGCAACTTGATACACTTACAAAGGGACACCTACATACCAAGGGAATGTGCTGTGTTGGGTAATAGTTAAAGAAATCAGCCACTGGCTGTCAGTATTTGAAGGCTCTATTGTCCAATTAAATGTCTGTGGCTAATGGGGTTCTTGATAAGCTACACAAAAAGACAATGATTTCTCTCTTTATTAATGAATAACAGTGAAATAATTTTGCAATATACTCATTACAAAAGTGACCACAGTAAGAAGGTATGAATAGGGCAGGATATTTGAATAAATTTATGATAAAGAGAAAATTGAGTAACTTTGCATGTGGTATTTTGCTTCATGGATAACTTTGCCTGGCCTTAGCCCTCAGTTGGAGAAAGAAATGGCAATCCACTTCAGTATTCTTGCCTAGAGAATCCCATGGACAGAGGAGCCTGGTGAGCTGCTGTCCATAGGGTTACACAGAGTTGGACACGATTGAAGCGACTTAGCATGCGTTCATGCATTGGAGAAGGAAATGGCAACCCACTCCAGTATTCTTGCCTGGAGAATCCCAGGGACAGAGGAGCCTGGTGGGCTGCCATCTATGGGGTCGCACAGAGTCAGACACGACTGAAGCGGCTAAGCAGCAGCAGCAGCCCTTAGTTGGGCTTCCTGATGGCTCAGCGGTAACAAATCTGCCTACAATACAGGAGAGGCAGGCTCATTCCCCAGCTTGGTAAGATCCCCTGGAGGAGGAACTAACGACCCGCTGCAGTATTCTTGCCTGGAGAATCCCATGGATAGAGGAACCTGGTGGACTACAGTCCATGGGGTCGCAAGAGTCAGACACGACTTAGCGACTAAACAACAGAGCCCTTAGTTGCGTCTTTAATTCTCAAGGCCATCCTGTGGCAATTTACTTCTGTTCAGCTGACTTTCCCTTTCCCATCCCAAGAGAATGGGGACATGTCGTTGGGGACCTGTCATTGTCTGTTAGATGAATCCCTGCTTTAAACAGAGTGGCGATCAAGATACAAGGTAGTTGTGTCATAAAACTCAATGTGGTGACATTTTCCCCTTTTCCTTTGATGCTATTTCAATACATAAAAGTAATACATACACAGCACATAATATTTAGAATAGAGAATCATGTAGCAAAGGAAATAAAATTATTCATAACCAGCTGTGGTCATTTTTAAAACAAAAAATGATTTGACTTCCAGGTTTAGAGGCATTAAACAAAGAAAGGAACGATGTTCTCAGACTGCTTGATGAATTGTAGTATGGCTCTAAGTGATAGTCACAGTAAAAGAAAATAAGGGCAATCAGTCAGTCTGAAGAAAAATATCTGTAGGCAAGATACTTATCCAGTTTTGTTAAAAATAAAAGCTATTTTAATTTGTGCTTTTTAATCAGAAATAGGAATAGCCTAATCACGATTAAATGAAATGTTATAAGGACTAAAATAATCATTAATATAAACAGAACCAGAGTATGGAAATCAGATTACTATTTTTTTTTTAAATTGTGGTGTAGTTGCTTTGCAATTTTGTATTAGTTTCTGCTGTACAATTAAGTGAATCAACTATTTGTATACATATATCCCCTCCCTCCTGGACGCCTCCTACCCCCTACCTGCATTGCATCCATCTCTGTCATCACAGAGCCCCGAGCTGAGCTCCCGGGAGATCACTTATTGTTTATATAGCAACATAACTATTCCAATTAGAAGTAGGACAAACATCAAGTACATTAAATTAAAAGTATAACCATTTCCTTGTACAGTATTCTTCATATTAAAAAGTTTAAATTTGTTAAAATTGTCCCTTATTATAATTATGATGCAATTATTGGCATTATTTATTAGATGTGATTTTTCCCACTTTAGATATGAGGAAAATGAGGTTTAGTCAATTACTCATGTCCTAAAATGAGTTACTATCCTGTGTTGCATATTATGTTGCACCTTATGACAGATTGCAATATTTCCTTAGAGTAGCTCAGATGAATACATCGTGTAATTGAATGTTATCGAACTTTTGTAGTTTAAGAATATTTTTTTTAAATTTGTAGGAAAAACTCAAAAGCTTAGAGAGAGCCATATTGATAAAACGGAGAAATAATAAACATGAGTTGGAACTAATTGGTCCATCCGTCACTGTGCCAATCTCTGAAGCCTCTCAACAGAACCCTGAGAACTGTTTAAAAACTGTTCCCACAATTCGATTTGCTGTTATTGTTATTTATGGTGTCTGTCTGAAGTGAAAGACAAAATATATAGATGAACAATGGATAGATATTTAAAACAAGAAAATTCTGACCCTCAGTGTGTAGTAACCAGCCTGGAAACCAACCCATTTTCTAGGCTAACCAGCTTAGGAAGACAATCTACTGTCTGGAAGTCACACTTACAGGAATTCAGACCGTTGTCTCCAGCTGGTTAACTCAGGATGCCACTAGAAAACTCCTGGAATGATCAACCCCAAAATGGCCAGGATGTGATTAATAATGGATGGCTTCCCTAATTTTTGTCACTGCTTTCAACTTAGGGCCAACCAGAGAAAGCCAAGCATGGACCCCTAATGAATCACGCAGGATGCCTCACTTCTAATTAGCCCACCTCCAACTTTCCCATGCTTAAAACTCCCAATCAGCGTGCACCTGAGACTTCTTTTCTTTCCACTATAAAGCTTTACCATTCTTCTGCCTGCCTCTGAGCCTCTGCCAAAACACAAGTAATGCTCGCTGACATTCTTGCTATCTCAAGCTTTGAATAAATACGTTGCTTTTCTCATTTGGGTGATCTTTTAAAAATTTTCCACACAAGAAGAGCTTTATTATTTTTATTGAAATGATGCATAATCATTATCAAAAAGCTCAAGCAATAGAAGAGAGGAAAATATAATCTCATCAGCCAGAAATAATCACCATCACTGTTAGGTGAATATAAGAGCAGATATTTCTTTGTGTCTACAGACAGACAAATAAGTATCAATAGATAGACTGATAGAAGAATAGGTGCTGAGATGGATGAATTGGAATGATTTTCATAAAATGGCATCACAGAATACATTCTATTTTAAATTAAATTTAATAAATTATTTAATAAATGAAAATAAACAGAAGTGAGCTGAGCACCCAATAACTACTTATCTGCAAACATATACTAGTTCCTAATAGATTATCTTAAAGATATGTAAAAATAGTGTGAAAAAGTAACTTTTCACAAGTCACTTTTTTTGAATTCTGGATCTCAAGTTTAATGGTATCAGATGCCTGCCTTTATGAAAAATAGGACAGATTCAGATTAACATTTCTTCCTCCCCCATTTTCCCTCACATCTGTATATCAGTTATTCATAATTAGTATATTTGTTTTGTCAAAATTGGTAATATTTTCATTATTTTCTATACAAATATCAGTGGCTGACTTCTGCTGAAATCTGTAGATTTCATGACTGTTCTAAGCCTGCTGCCTTTTGTCAGCCTTTATGATTCCCTCTATCTCTCTTTCTTCTTTTCTTTTTGTTTTTTTGCTTTAGGGTAGGGGCAGAGGCAAGATTAGGGGGGAAGCATTCATAAACTCCTGACATAGTTTTCTTTGACAAAGAACTGAAATACTGATTTTCCCTCTTCTGAACTATTGTCAAATATCCTCTACTATGTGTGATATTTCAACTGGTTGGAGAAATAGCTTGTTTTTCTGGTAGAATACACTAGGCCTTCAGTTAATTCACTCAATACGTAGATTTGGGAAATTATATCCCTGCTGGCATTTTCTTGTTCTAGCTCACTCATCACATGGCATGACACTTATTCTTATGAGTTTGCCTTTTTTTTTTCATTCCTCCTTACTCTTTTAGTCTACTTCTCTGAAAATTAAAGATATTAATGAAAATCTCTAGTAGTCATGTATGGACTTGAGAGTTGGGCCATAAAGAAGGCTGAGCACTGAAGAATTGATGCTTTCAAACTGTGGTGCTGGAGAAGACTCTTGAAAGTCCCTTGGATAGTAGGGAGATCAAACCAATCAGTCCTAAAGGCTATCAACCCTGAATATTCATTGGAAGGACTGATGCTGAAGCTGAAGCTCCAATACTTTGGTCACCTGATGCAAAAAGCTGATTCATTGGAAAAGACCCTGATGTTAGGAAAGAGTGAGGGCAGAAGGAGAAGGGGACCTACAGAGGACGAGATGGTTGGATGTCATCACTGATTCAATGGACATGAGTTTGAGCAAACTCCAGGAGACAGTGAAAGACAGACAAAGACAGAGAAGCGTGGCGTGCTGCAGTCTATGGCGTCACAAAGAGTTGGACATGACTCAGAGACTGAACAGTAACAACAAATGAAAATCTCAAGATTTGGAGGGCTCACCTTCTTTTCCCAACATGGTTCTCAGGAAGCCAATAATTGTAGTAAAAATGTTAGAATCTGCACCAAGTCATACTCAGATATCCTACATCTTCCCTCAATCTACCACTTTTCAAAGTTGATGCTTTTGCAACTTTTGAACATTCTCTCATTTTCCTGCTTTCTACTCTTGTTTTTCCAGTGTTGGAAGGGAGAGTCAGTAAACTTAAACATCAGGAGCACTGGATGGGAGTGATATATAAATTCTTTATGTCGATGGTTACTAACCTTTGAGTAAGGAGCAGAGAATCTCATGAAAGGTGCAGAGTTTTTGAAGGAGGTTTTCAAATGCATTTGCATTCCAAAAATTGTCTGCAGGCTGTATAAAAACAGTACTTATGTATTAGTGTATTTCAAATGAATTCAGGTGCTGTTTTATGGTGAATAAAATGGAAAGTAATTTAAATGCATTACTGAATTCTTTATAGCTCTTTGTCATTATGTATTTAGGTGAGGCAATATAGCAGTACTAAGCAGCTGCAAATGGAAAGCCATGTCACCATGTAACCTTGAGAAAGTTATTTAACTACTGTGAGTCCCACCATAAAGTGAGTTGATAACAGTGTCTGTCTTATAGGGTTGTTATAAGCCTAAAGGAAATAATCCATGCAAAGCATTTATCATGATGGTAGTTACCTCATGAGCACTCAATGTCAGTCAATGGACACTATCATATGAAGATCTAATAATTGTTTGGAAGAGAATATTCTTATTTTAATGTTGGGAATCACACCAGGGCCAGATAAGCCTCTTGACTCTTTGGACATGGCTTATCTACTTCCATTAGATTAAATTACATAAGTGCTTCAGCTGCAAGAAAATGTTTTAAGCATGCTTCCAAAGAAACAAGGCTGATGGAAGTTTAGCATGTAGCATGTGGCATCTATTTGAATGCATGAGATGTCCCAGCTTTATTTCCAAAGAAGCAGACACTGACTTGAAGATTAGCGTGAGGAATTTTGTTTGGAGGGCTCTCAGGACCAATACAGAGGAAAGAAAGGGAAGAAAATAAGATTGGGCAGAAGGAGAAATGAGATATTGATTCAGTTTTTTAAAGATTTGTTTGGATGTGAACCATTTTTTAAAGTTCTTATTGAATTTGTTTTTAATATTGCTTCTGTTTCGTGTTTTGATTTTTTGGGCCCCGAGGCATGTGGGATCTTAGTTTGCTGACCAGGGTTTGAACCCACACCCCTTGCCCTGGAAGGTAAAGTCTTAACCACTGGACCACCATGGAAGTCCCTGATTCAATTTCAAGGAAGGCCATAGCTGACTCTCACAGAGAGCTCTGAAGTTATGACGGGCCCACCAAAGTGGTCTCAGGTTGTGACAAGGAGGGCTGTATCTTTATATTCTCACATTGACCAGTGCTTGCATGCCAGATACCTCTGCTTGAGGCTGCTGTCCTCAGTTGAGGGTAATTTCTGGAGAGGGCTCAGCTTGAAGGACTGACAGCTGATAGTCTCCTGGCAGGTGGGGGCAAAAGTTCTTCAGGTCTGAAGGGGTATTTGAGTGGACACAACAGAATCCTCTCCATTAGCTATGGCCTGCTCTTGAAAAATCATGTGTTCTTTTCTCAAAATAGTTCTGAAGTGGCATTCAAAATAAATTTCAGAGCTAGTTTACTCACTGTTTTAGAACATGCATCTAATTACCATTTTTATTGTATATTCTGATCATGGCATGAAATAGATAATGAAAAATATCAATGTATTCTTTAGTAGAAATGCATTTTAATATGTGATTAACATGGTTTGAGATGTTGACTGTAGATGCTGCATTGAATCTGACTGGACCTGGCTATCCATCTATATTTTAAAGACTATATATAATATGCGTGTATTTGCATGCATATATTCAGATCTGTTTTGTGAGCAAGCTTGATTTTTACATGTTCATGTAAGAGCAGCATTTTTTCTCAGGTCAGTGTCAGGCACTGTAAGAAACATAAAGAATCAGAAGCATCCCAGTCCTCAGGGAACTAAGAGGAGATAAAACATCTGCCCAGTGATTATTTGTAGCAGACCACTTTCAAAAAGACTTGAGAGGCCTGACATGGACATGACAGTATAGATAGAAGAGCAGTGTATTCAGGAGGAGGCTGTGTATAGCCAGGTTCAAATCCCAGCTCTGTTACCTCCTAGCTCTGTGACATTAGACAAAGTACTTGACTGTTTGTGCCTCACTTTCCTTATCTGTGAAATGGGTTTAATAGTACCAGTACTACAGGGTTGTTAGGAGGGTTACCTAAGTTAACATACAGGTATGAGTTTTGTCTATGATCCAGTGCAAGAAACATGATACTTTTTTTCCTTAAAATAATCAGATTACTGTACTCAGAACTCCTCCCTACCTGAGTCAGAATTGAAATTTATGTTTTTGCAGAGAATCTAGAGTTGTGTAAGAATCACAATATTTTGTTGTTGTTAAATCTGCAAAGAATCTCCTTTTCCTTTTTAAACTGAGTGATAGTTAATTTACAATAGTGTGTTAGTTATGGGTGTACAGCAAAATGATTTGGTTATATGTGTGTGTATATATGTAGTATATTCTTTTTCAGATTCTTTTACATTATAGACTATTACAAGATAATGAACATAACCTGTGCTATACAATAAATCCTTTGGTTTATCTAGTTTATATATAGTGGGATGTATCTGCTTTTCTCTGTCTGACTTACTTCAATTAGCATAATATCCACTAAGTCCATCCATTTTGTACAAATGGCAATACTTCATTCTTTTTTATGGCTGAGTGATATTCCATTGCGTATATATCTATTCACAGATTCACAGGGAAACCTAGCATGCTACAGTCCGTGGCGTCATGAAGAGTCAGACACGACTTGGTGACTAAACAACAACAGCTTCTTTATCCGTTCATCTGTTGGTAGACATTTAGATTGCTTCCATATCTTGGGTGTTGTCAATAGTGCTGCGATGAACATTATATGTATTAATATCTTTTCAAATTAGAGTTTTTGCCTTTTCCAGATATATGCCTGGTAGTGGGATTGCTGGATCATATGGCAACTATATTTGTAGCTTTTTTTAAAGGAAGCTCCAGATCATTTTCCATAGTGGTTGTACCAATTTACTTTCCCACCCACAGTGTAGGAGTGTTCCCTTTTATCCATACTCTCTGTAACAAGTTGAGAATCACAATATTGAAGAATATTTGAAGAATAGCCTCTGGTCTGCAGTGCACACTGGTCATCACTGTTACGTGCACTTCCTCTGCTCCCCATCAAAGGGGAATTTAGATTTTTTTTTTTTTTGAGGCTAAAAACTACATACTCTAGTCTCTGACCTTTTCAGGTACACCTTGCTGTCATCTCATCTGAGACTGGTTGTAGACCATGGAGCAGCACATCATTCTCCATCACTTCTGAACTTTCCAGACTACTACTCCCCCATTCCCCAGAAAAAGTCTCTCAAAACCTTTCTTGTCTAAGGGCTAATTCATTACCTTTCCCAACCCTGAAATCACTCTACTTGGATTATCTGGTTTCATGTTCTCTTCTGAGCCTAGACTTCTGAAAACAAATGTTCTTTTTGGAAGTGATCTTTTGGGTTTGCTTGTGTTTTTATCATTTCTAGGAAAAGCAGAGACAAAAGCATTGCCGCCTTCTTTAGATGAAGAGTGAAAATTATTTAAGTGGTGAGAATAAAATGCGTATCAAAATGACAATACATTATTCCACCATACACAGATTGCTGTATGTTAAACAGGGTTTATTTTTCCCTATTTAACTTGTGGTTCAAACTATTATAAAACCCCTTGCCTGTATTGGTTTGAAATGAGTTTCAATATTTGCAGAATTTGAAAGTAGTAACTCCAGCAATCTGTTGTTAACACAAGGAGTAAAATATCAAGAGTAATCTTTGTTTTTCACCCTTCCTCTTATATCCATGTATCAAATTGTCTACAGATGACTCAGATCACAGAATTTCAACTTTTTACTGGAAAATTAAGTGCCCTCTTTGAAACTGTATTGCTCCCACACCTGTATACGATCTCCTAGGCATGTTCTGTGGGGTATTAGGAGGTTCAGATATGCTTCTGTCAAAATGATGCTGTTCCATTCCCAGAGAAAGAATATTGGGCAGGCTGAATGTGAGCTCAAAGAAGGCAAGTGTTTTGGTGGGTGATGGGAAAGGAGGTTTCCTGTAAAGCAATGATTTGAAGAGCTATAACATCAAATGAAATCTTGGACTATTCAGATACAATCCAAGTGGAAGTAAGTTGGAAAATGAAGAAATTTAGAAATAGAAGAGAAGAATCTTATTAAAAGAAAAGAAATAATGGAATCCTAAATATTTAGCCATCCCTTACTTTATGATGATCACATCAAATACCTTGATGAGCATCTGAAAAGCTGTATGAAAATAAAATGCTATTGTACATTTACTTTTTTTATTTTAAGACAGTCAATTTAATATATATATTTTTGATTCATTAACATTGAACTCATGGCTAACAATATTACAACTCTTGATGGAACAAAGCTTATCTAACACACATGTTTTCTCCATAAGGTACTTCACGGCTTTCTTGGACTTGAGAACAGCAGTACTATTCTTGGGGGTCATTTGAAACAGAGAAATCACCAACAAAAAGTAAAAAAGAAATTCAAATAATGTGACACTAAAAGGACTGAGAAAAAGGCACTTTATAGTAGGAGAACTGAAACAAACAGAGAGAATTTGCCTTATTTGACCTCAGCTGGGACTATGTGCAGTATGTGACTCAAATTTTTCACTACACTGAGAAGAACCAGAGATCAAATTTCCAACATCCATTGGATCATCAAAAAGCAAGAAAGTTCCAGAAAAACATCTACTACTGCTTTATTGACTATGCCAAAGCCTTTGACTGTGTGGATCACAACAAACTGTGGAAGATTCTTCAAGAGATGGGAATACCAGACCACCTGACCTGCCTCTTGAGAAATCTGTATGCAGGTCAGGAAGCAACAGTTAGAACTGGACATGGAACAACAGACTGGTTCCAAATAGGGAAAGGAGTACATCAAGGCTGTATATTGTCACCCTGCTTATTTAACTTATATGCTGAGTACACTGGGCTGGATGAAGCACAAGCTGGAATCAATATTCCTGGGAGAAATATCAATAATGTCAGATATGCAGATGACACTACCTTTATGGCAGAAAGTGAACAACTAAAGAGCCTCTTGATGAAACTGAAAGAGGAGAGTGAAAAAGTTGGCTTAAAACTCAACATTCAGAAAACTAAGATCATGGCATCTGGTCCATTCACTTCATGGCAAGTAGATGGGGAAACAATGGAAACAGTGACAGACTTTATTTTTCTGGGCTCCAAAATCACTGCACATGGTGACTGCAGCCATGAAATTAAAAAATGCTTACTCCTTGGAATAAAAGTTATGACCAACCTAGACAGCATATTAAAAAGCAGAGACATTACTTTGTCAACAAAAGTCTCTCTAGTGAAGGCTATGATTTTTCCAGTAGTCATGTATGGATGTAAGAGTTGGACTATAAAGAAAGCTGAGCACTGAAGAATTGATGCTTTTGAACTGTGGTGTTGGAGAAGACTCTTGAGAGTCCCTTGGACTGCAAGGAGATCCAACTAGTCCATCCTAAAAGAAATCAGTCCTGAATATTCATTGGAAGGACTGATTTTGAAGCTGAAACTCCAATACTCTGGCCACCTGATGTGAATAACTGACTGATTTGAAAAAACCCTGATGCTGGGAAAGATTGAAGGCGGGAGGAGAAGGGGATGATGGAGGATGAGATGGTTGGATGGCATCACAGATTCAATGGACATGAGTTTGAGTAAACTCCGGGAGCTGGTGATGGATAGGGAGGCCTGGTGTGCTGCAGTCCATGGGGTCACAAAGAGTTGGAGATGTCTGAGTGACTGAACTGAACTGAACTGAACTGAGCATATCCACGAATGCCCACAAAAGTGATGAGTATTGATGTTAGGGTTACAAATAAATTTTAGTGAATAGGCAGATTCACAGATGCAGAGTATGTGAACCGTGATCCATTGTACTTGGAAATAAATATTTACTGGGTGCCCCCAAAGGAGTAATATAGCTGTATTTTTTAAGTTCAGTTATTTGAATATTTTAAGGCACTTTATATTGGGCTGTGATTATTCAGTCTAGAGTATTAATATTGGGAGGAAACTTAAATATCAATCTTCTCACTTTATAGATAAAGATGAATACCAGAGAGAAAAGGCAACTTTCCCAAAGTTGTATTGTAAATCACACAGTGTCAAAATAGGACTAAAATCTGTTATCCCTGACCCTAAGCCCTTTTCTTTTTTTTTTTTAATATTCTACCCCATACAATGTAGCATGTGCCTTTCAAAATGAATGTTAAAACTGAGATGGTATCAATGATTTGATACAATTCCTGATTTGACTTCATCCCCCCTGCCCCCCAAAAGTGAGTTCAGCTTAGCAAAAGCAATGAGCATTGATAGTCAGTCCTGATGATCCGTATTATCATTGGCAGATATTCCAATTTTTTTTAAATTTACTCCTTCATTTTTAGCTACCTGGGGTCTTCAGAGCAGCCTGTCAGCTTTTTCTAGGTCAGCAGGGAGCTACTCTCTATTTGCTGCATGCAGGTGTCTCGTGGTCATGGCTTCTTTTGTTGCAGAGCTCAGGCTCCGGAACACAGGCTCAGTAGTTGTGGCACATAGGCTTAGTTGCCCTGGGACATGTGGAATCTTCCCAGACTAGGGATCGAACCTGTGTCCCCTGCACTGGCAGGCAGATTCTTAAACACTAGGTCACCTGGGAAGTCCTAATGTTTAAGTTTAACCATGTATTACACCCATAGAGATGCATGCTCTCTACATATAAACAAACCAGTTTTAGTCGTCAGCATATACTGTGAGTAAAGTCAACTAGGAAGGATCTTAAATGTTGGTTAAAATGATAAAACAAAATTTAAGAAAAATGTTACTGTATATACAGTATCAAAAATTAAATTTGTTTTCAACATTTTTATACTGTATATTCATAAAGCCTTAAGTAAGTAAGTAAGTGTTAGTTGCTAAGTCATGCCCGACTCTTTGCGACCCCATGGACTGCAGCCCACCAGGCTCCTCTGTCCATGAGATTTTCCAGGCAAGGATACTGGAGTGGGTTGCCATTTCCTTCTCTAGGGGATCTTCCAAACCCAGGGATCGAACCCAGGTCTCCTGCACTGCAGGTAGATTCTTTACTGACTGAGCTACAAGGGAAGTTATAAAGCCTTAAACATTCAAATAATTCACCTTCTAAAAGACTATGGATATATCACTCTTTTAGGGCACTAATGACCCAAGAAGCATTTATTGTCTGTTTTGGAATCGGGAAAAATTTAAATATTGAGAGGCTGATTATAACATAGATGATGTGTTAGATAAATCGATAGATAAGCAGATAGAAATAATGATATCTGAAACAAAAATATATTTAATCACTTTTATAACATATTCTACTGGAATGTTTAGGTACTCAAGACATCTTTGCTTCTGGATTAGTGATTTTCATTTTGTTCTCAATTTGCTACAGTAACAAGAGATCAAATTTTAATATTCCACTGAGTTGAAGTTACTAATTATTTCAGAAAGTCAGAGGGAAGGGGTTCTGTCAAGGAATTGGTTTGTGAAGCCTGAACTATATTCTGAAGTCATAAATATCTTTTCTTTAATGTTCTTCTTAAAATTTGACTACAAATTTAAATATGTCCTATAGCTTTTTCTGGAGGTTCCCAGGTGGCTCAGTGGTAGAAGAATCTGCCTGCAGTGCAGTAGACACAAGAGATGTGAGTTCAGTCCCTGGGTTGATAAGGTCCCCTGAAGGAGGAAATGGCAACCCACTTCAGTATTCTTGCCTAAAGAATCCCATGGACTGATGAGCCTGATAGGCTATAGTCCATAGGGTTGCAAAGAGTCAGATATGACAGTACACAGCACATAGCTTTTTCTAATGGTTTGGCATGGGTCATTAACTATCCCAGGACCCTAAGTATTTCCTGTGCTAGAAAATCAAGCATGGATCTGACAGATTGCTGGACCAAGAGTCAAAGAGGCCAGGTTCAAGAGACCACTGACTTACTAAGGAAATTTTATTTGAGAATGGGAGTCAATAGGTGATAGAATAATTATCCCTTAATGCTATTAGTAAATTTAAATATTAATGATTTTTTAAAAGGACTATATTCCTTTAATCAAGGAGGTAAAAGACCTATATATTGAAAACTGCAATACATTAGTGAAAAAAAAATTGAAATATACACAAATGGAAAGATACTCCATGCTCATGGACTGGAAGAATCAATACTGTTAAAATGCCAGTACTATTCAACACAATATACAGGATCAATGCAATCTCTATCAAAATTCCAATGACATTATTTAATAAGATAAGACAAATAATCTTAAGATTTGTATAGAACTAAAAATCCTGAATATTCAAGGCTATCTTTAGAAAGGAGGTACCATGCTTCCTAATTTCAAACTATTGGTTTGGCCAAAAAGTTGGTTTTTTCCATAACATCTTACAGAAGAACCCAAAAGAACTTTTTGGCCAACCCGATATATTACAAAGCTATAGTAATGGAAACAATATGATATTGGAATAAAACCAGACACATAGATCAATGAAACAAAACAGAGAGCCCAGAAATAAATCCATGCATATGGGTCAACTAATTTGCAGCACAGGAGCCAAGACAGTACAATGGGGGAAAGGGCAGTTTCTTGAATAAATGTTGCTGGAAAAATTGGACAACCACATGCAAAAGAATGAAACTGCACTCTCATCTTATACCATACACAAAAATTAACACAAAATGTATGAAAAACTTAAATGTAAGAACTGAAACCATGAAAGTCATAGAAAGAAAACATAAGCTCCTTGACACGTCTTAGAGACGATTTTTTTAGTCTAACACCAAAAGTGAAAGTAACAAAAGCAAAAGTGAATAAGCAAGACTACAGCATACTAAAAAGCTTCTGCACAGCCAAGGAAACCACCAACAAAGTGAAACCTACTGATTGGGAGAAAATATTTACAGATCATATAACTCATAAGTGGCTAATATCCAAAATATATAAATAACTCATATAACTCAAAGGCAAAGCAAAAAGAACACAATTAAAAAATGAGGAGAAGATTTGAACAGATGTTTTTCCAAAGAAGATATACAGATGGCCAGCAGACACATGAAAAGATGCTCAACACCACTAACCATCAGGGAAGTACAAATCAAAACCATAGTAAGATATCCCCTTATATCTGTTAGGATGTCTACTATCAAAAAGACAAGTGCTGACAAGGATGTAGGGAAAAGGGAACACTTGAGTACAATTGGTGGGAATGTAAATTGGCACAGACATTATAGAAATAGTATGGGGTTTCCTCAAAAAAGTTGAAAATAGAACTACTATGTGATCCAGGAATTCCACTTCAGGATGTATGTCCAGATGAACTGAAATAGCAAAGAGATCTTTAAGATACATAAATGTGTGTCGATGGCTGAATGGATAAGGAAAATGTGACATGTATACAATGGAATTTTATTCCATAAAAAAGAGGAAATCCTGCCATTTGCAACAACATGGATGAAGCTGGAGGGTATTATGCTACGTGGTATAAGGCAGAGAAAGACAAATACTGTATGGTGTCACTTATTTGTGGAATCTTTAAAAAAACTGAACTCATACAAGCACTGAGTAGAATGATGATTGCCAGGTATTGGGGGGAGGGAAAAAATGGGGAGATATAGGTCAAAGGACACCAATTTTCAGTTATAAAATAATCTAATATACAACATGGGGTGACTATAGGTATTAATATCATATTGTATACTTGAAATTAGCTAAGAAAGTAGATCTTAAGTTGTTGTTCAGTTGCTTAAGTCATGTCCAACTCTTTGCGACCCCGTGGACTTCAGCATGCCAGGCTTCCCTGTCCTTCACTATTTCCTGGAGTTTGCTTGAACTCATGTCCATGGTGTCAATGATGCCATCCAACTGTCTCGTTCTCTGTCACCTCCTTCTCCTCTTGCCCTCAGTCTTTCCCAGCATCAGGGTCTTTTCCAATGAGTCACTTTGCACATCAGGTGGCCAAAGTATTGGAGCTTCAGCTTGAGCATCAGTCCTTCCAATGAATATTCAGGGTCGATTTCCTTAGATGTTATCACTGAAAGATCTTAAGTGTTCTCACCAAAAAAAAAGTAGCTATACGAGGTGATGGACATTTTAATTAACTCAATTGTGGGAATCATTTCACAATATATATGTATATCATATCTTCCCATTGTATACTTTACATATATTACACTTTTATTTGTTAATTATACCTCAAGGAAGCTAAAGGAAAAAAAGCCATCACGTGTGGTGTTAAGAGAGTTGACAATGGACTCAGGCTGTCTAGGTTGAAATTCTGACCCTAGCACATTTTGTCTGTATGGCCTTAAGCAAGTTTCCTCAACTACTTTATCCCTGCTTGGTCATCTGTAATGGGGCTAATAAAAGTACATACCTCATAGGATTGTGATGTGGGTTAAGGGAGCTTGTATGATCAATATTTAGAACAGTGTTTGACACATATTAGATGTTCAATAAATATGAATTGTTAAATTGTAGGACTTGAAATCTCCTCCCCATATCTCATTTTAATACCTATAAAGTAGGAACACTAGTACATTTTCTTTCTCATTAGAATTCTAATACATTTCCAAGTTGAGTGGAGAATGTTTTAAACTGTAAGTGCTATGGATCAACAAAGGGTAACTGTTGTTCCACTTTTAAAAAGGAGAAGATAATTACTATGTGGTCTTTTTTCAGGAGCATTAGTCAACAAATTTTTTTTTTTTTTGCACCCACGGAATTGCAAGCTACTGTGTGATGATTCAAATAATGTAGAAAGCTCAATTATGGACTGAAGTAGAATGTTTTTCTCATGTCAGAATTTTTGTAACTGCAGTATCAGAGCAGGATAATGCCAGTTTTCATGTGGAAAAGAAACCCTTTCCTCAGAAACACACAATATTTTACAAAGAGTAAATAAAGAAGGAATCTATTTTTAAACTGCCTCTCCTCTTAAGAAAAATAAAGTCAAATATTCTTTTTTGCATATTATGTCTATGTTTTCCCTTTGCTTTATTAGAAGCACAAAGGTATTCCAGACACCTCGCAAGTCAGCTTCCCCCAAGTGGATTTCTGTTTTTGTTCCCTTGTTGGAAACAACAAAACTCACAGTTTATTTAGATTAACATTTGTTTCCCTGTCACCACTGGGCATTAATTGAGCCTTCCCATTGCCAAACCCCCTACCTAATCGTGCTGACAGAGACTGTCTCAAAGGAAAAGTCAATTTAAGTTTATGAAATAAATAAATATCTGTTAGTGAAAAATGGTGATTAATCAAATCCTGTCATTAGGAAGACTCATTTAATTAGAGGAGCAGAATATCATGGACTCACTTTGAGGATCATAAAATCTTCTCCAGAAGCAACTCCACCCCCAGCATCTCAAAGTTAAAATCAAACGGAAAAGGATGCTTACATTTTGTTTCTAATTGAGCACAACTGAACTTTGAGCCTGTTTAATAAGATTTCCTGAGAAGTTGTGCCATCCTCAGGTGAAAGTCAGGAAATATATGCATATTACGATATATATTGAGAAAAATGAAAAGAGAGTTGGGGAAGCTATGTGATATCCTGAGCACAGAATACATCCAGACTATTGGTGATTGAAGGTGAAGCAGGAAAAGTCCCCATCTGCCTGAGCGAGTGTGAAACACAGAAGCGTTGAGAACCAAGCTGCCTGCCATGTGTCTGTTGTGGGTCAAGAAGACCTCCTGGTGGAGATGAAGGGGAGACCTCCAAGGGTACACTGGGCATTAGAGTTCAGTGATGCCAGTGAGAACAGAGCCATGGCCCAAGTCAGCAGGCATGGGGATGGGAGACTGAAAATTTTTCTCGAGTGAAATTATTGCTTCTATCCATTAAAATGGATAATGCACATAACAGCTATGGATTGCAGCAGAATTATGGTCTACTCATTTTAAGATGATAAGTAATTCCCCTAGGAAATTAGACAACCCCCCAAAGAAAGGGGGAATTGAAGAAACCTGAAATTTGACCACCAAGAAGGAAATAAGTTACCATTGGAAATGTTTAAGTTCTGTTTAATGGGGTTGATTGAGTCAGTGCCTCCTATATACAAGGCAAAAATAATTACATTTATATATCTGTTCAGTTCAGTTCACTCAGTCGTGTCCAACTCTTTGCAACCCCATGGACTGCAGCAGGCGAGTCCTCCCTGTCCATTACCAACTCCCAGAGTTTACTCAAACTCATGTCCATTGAATCAGTGATGCCATCCAACCATCTCATCCTCTATTGTTCCCGTCTCCTCCTGCCTTCAATCTTTCCCAGCATCAGGGTCTTTTCCAGTGAGTCAGTTCTTCACATCAGGTAGCCGAAGTATTGGAGTTTCAGCTTCAGCATCAGTCCTTTCAATGAATATTCAGGACTGATTTCCTTTAGGATGGACTCATTGGATCTCCTTGCAGTCCAAGGGACTCTCAAGAGTATTTCCAACATCACAGTTCAAAAGCATCAATTCTTCGGCGCTCAGCTTTCTTTATAATCCAACTCTCACATCCATATATGACTACTGGAAAAAACATAGCCTTGACTAGATGGACCTTTGTTGGCAAAGTAATGTCTCTGCTTCTAAATGTGTCATCTAGGTTGGTCATAACTTTTCTTCCAAGGAGTAAGCGTATTTTAATTTCATGGCTGCAGGCACCATCTGCAGTTATTCTGGAGCCCCCCCCCCCCAAGATAAATTCTGTCACTGTTTCCACTCTTTCCCCATCTACTTGCCATGAAGTGATGGGACGAGATGTCATGATCTTAGTTTTCTGAATGTTGAGCTTTAAGCCAACTTTTTCACTCTCTTCTTTCACTTTCATCAAGAGGCTCTTTAGTTCTTCTTAGCTTTCTCCCATAGGGTGGTAACATCTGCACATCTGATGTTATTGATATTTCTCTTGGCAATCTTGATTCCAGCTTGTGCTTCATCCAGTCCATTGTTTCTCATTATGTACTCTGCATATAAGTTAAATAAGCAGGGTGACAATATACAGCCTTGATGTACTCCTTTCCCTATTTGAAACCAGTCTGTTATTACACGTCCAGTTCTAACTGTTGCTTCATGACCTGCATAAAGATTTCTCAAGAGGCAAGTCAGGTGGTCTGGTATTCTCATCTCTTTCAGAATTTTCTAGTTTGTGGTGATTCACACAGTCAAATGCTTTGGCATAGTCAATAAAGCAGAAATAGATGTTTTTCTGGAACTCTGTTGCTTTTTTGATAATCCAACGGATGTTGGCAATTTGATCTCTGGTTCCTCTGCCTTCTCTAAATCCAGCTTGAACATCTGGAAGTTCACAGTTCATGTACTGTTGAGGCCTGGCCTGGAGAATTACTTTACTAGCATGTGAGATGAGTGCAATTGTGCATTCTTTGTGCTTGAGCATTCTTTGACATTGCCTTTCTTTGGGACTGGAATGAAAACTGACCTTTTCCAGCCCTGTGGCCACTGCTGAGGTTTCCAAATGTGCTGACATAGTAAGTGTAGCACTTTCATAGCATCATCGTTTAGGATTTGAAATAGCTCAGTGGAATTCCATCACCTCCACTAGCTTTGTTGGTAGTGATGCTTCCTAAGACCCACTTGACTTCACATTCCAGGATGTCTGGCTCTAGGTGAGTGATCACACCATCGTGATTATCTGGGTCATGAACATCTTTTTTGTATAGTTCTTCTATGTATTCTTGCCACCTCTTCTTAATATCTTCTGCTTCTGTTAGGTCCATACCATTTCTGTCCTTTATTGAGCCCATCTTGGCATGAAATGTTCCCTTGGTATCTCTAATTTTCTTGAAGAGATCTCTAGTCTTTCCCATTCTATTGTTTTCCTCTATTTCTTTGTATTGATCACTGAGGAAGGCTTTCTTACCTCTCTTTGCTAATCTTTGGAACTCTGCATTCAAATGGGTATATCTTTCCTTTTCTCCTTTGCTTTTCACTTCTTTTGTTTTCACAGCTATCTGTAAGGCCTCCTCAGACAGCCATTTTGCTTTTTTGCATTTCTTTTTCTTGGGGATGGTCTTGATCCCTGTCTCCTGTACAATGTCAGGAACCTCCATCCATAGTTGATCAGGCACTCTGTCCCTCAGATCTAATCCCTTGAATCTATCTGTCACTTCCACTGTATAATCGTAAGGGATTTGATTTAGGTCATACCTGGATGGTCTAGTGGTTTTCCCTACTTTCTTCAATTTCAGTCTGAATTTGGCAATAAGGAGTTCATGATCTGAGCCACAGTCAGTTCCCAGTCTTGTTTTTTCTGATTGTATAGAGCTTCTCTATCTTTGGCTGCAAAGAATATAATCAATCTGATTTCAGTATTGACCATAGGGTGATGTCCATGTGTAGAGTCTTCTCTTGTGTTGTTATACATCTTAGTTGGGTACTATAGACTCCATCATAGAGGATGAAAACAAAGAAGTGTTCACCCTAATGTGGGGAGGATGGAATTAATACACAGAAAGTTATCACTGTCAAAAGCCCGAATTTCACTCATATCTCCTCTTTACTTTGGAGAGGACTTGGAAAACATTTACTGGGGTTAGTTAGTTCAGGAAGCCTTGTTTATAGTTTTGCAAGGCTTGAACCTGACTGCCCATTTTCATGGTTTCTGCCCAATTCTATATATTGACTGCACTTTTCATGTTTAAAATAAGATATGTAGTAAAACAGCATAACTTTATTTCAAAATCTGCACGCTACAAGTAGCTGGATAGAGATCATCTGTGACTGAGAATGGTACTTCAAAGTTTTTAAAGCATTGAACTTCTTTGATTTTTTTTTTTTTGCTTTTTTTCTCTTTTGTTACCCCATGGCTAGCTTCCAAGGCAACAACTGAAATGAAACCAATATAGTTCCCAGAAATGAGGTCTGCTGTATTTTCCCTGACAAGCCAGGGTTACATTGTGTGAAATCAAATGTTGGAATGCATCTTAAGATTGATTGACTCAGACCATTGCTTGTTTTATACATTACAATATACATCAATTGATAAATCTAACTTTTCTGTGTCTGGAGCCAACTACTAAGCTTAAGAAAAAAAAAGTAAGAAGCATTAAGAAATAGAATAAGAACAGTAATGTAACAAGCTCAATTTCTGTTATGATTTGATAATCTAGACATTAAAGAGAAGTCCTAATTTTAAAATACAGAAAGAATAGGTTAACCAGTGCTGTCAAGTATCAGTAGAAAGTTGGAAGACCAGAAGATTATAGTAGATAGAGCCTAGCATAGGAGGCCAGAACAGGTTTCTATACATTAATTAATTAGAGAAATACTGGTTGAATATTTACCTTGTACCATACACCATGCTTCCCTTGTTGCTCAGCTGGTAAAGAATCTGCCTGTGTTCAATCCCTGGGTTGGGAATATCCTCTGGAGAAGAAAATGGCTACCCACTCCAGTATTCTGGCCTGGAGAAATCCATGGACTGTATAGTCCATGGGGTCACAAAGAGTCGGACAGGACTGAGTGACTTTCACTTTCATACACTGTGCTAGGCACTGGGAGATAAAAAGTGCTGCTCTCATGGTGAGAAAAAGAGACAAGAAAGTGATATACACATATCAAATGGTACTGTGTGTATAACTGGTACTGTCTGGGGTTTTGTTGTTGTTTAGTCACTAAGTCGTGTCTGACTCTTTTATGACCCCATGGACTGTAGTCCACCAGGCTCCTCTATCCAGGGGATTTCCCAGGCAAGAATACTGGAATGGGTTGCCATTTCCTTCTCCAGGAGATCTTCCCAATGCAGGGATTGAACCCACGTCTTCTGCATTGCAGGCAGATTCTTTACAGATGAGCCAGCGGGGGAGGTGTTTGGGTAGGTGCCTCTTTAATAGGTACTTTCTACAATGTCCGCTTGTCCCTGAGAAAAGTCACATATACTTGCCAGTCCAGTGGCAGAGGAATTGGTTGTTCTACTGCCACTCCCGCTCTCTGTTCTGCCCTCTTGTGCAGTCGTGTTTGCCCTGGTGTCCAAATGGGACGGAGAGCATAACAGTCATCACACTGTGTTTAATCGGGAAGAACATGCCTTTATCCCTTTCTAGCAGGTTTGCCCAATCTCTTAGTAGTTTTATTAGAGCCCTGCTTCCCCCCACCCTATTCCCTGCATGCGCACGCGCGCGCGCACACACACACACACACACATTTGTTTTGGGCATAGGAGTATACACCTGTCACCTCTCACATGGAAGGTTAAGGAGAAAGCCTCAGCACTTAACTTTTGATGGGTTTCTTGCAGTCTCATACCCCTGCAATTCTTGTAGTCGGTTCTTCTGCAAGTTGGGAGACACCAGGATGCATGGGGGTTCAGGAGGCCTCAGATGGATCATTGTGGGTATCTGATGCAGTTAGACTACTTCCTAATAAAATTTGAAGGGGATATCTTGCCTACTCTTGCTTTGCATCACTTGACAGGGATTCTTATAATCTATTTTCAGAAATTTATGTTCTGGTAATTCATTTAGGAACAACAAAGTCCCACTTACTATCCTACTACAAATTATCTATGAAAAGAAGAGCGTTGTCTACTTTAAATACTTTTTTCATGGAGTAAAATTAAATGATAGGTGACAGGCACTTAGGGAAACTCAACTGAAAACACAGGCAATAATAGCAAAAGAGCCTCACAGCAGGTGCTAATAGCAGCCTCCTCTGAACCTGGTTGAGGGTGCTGAACTGCAGGATTGCAATCGCCCTTTTGAACTGACTGCAATAAATGTGGATTGTATTAAACTTGGTTTTCACAAACCCTTCCAAGATGAATCTTCAAATCAGGGACCTGATTGTGATAAGGGTAAAAATAATAATTGAAAAAAATAAATGCAAAAAAAAAATACAAAAAAAGCAAAAAGACAATAAAACCAAAAAGAAATTAAAACTGAATTAAAAAATTAAAAACAAAAAAAATGAAAGTAAGAATGACATGTAACCAACATGTAAATAACATATCTTGAATTTAAATGTTTTAGTATTTTACCAAATACTATTATACTTATGTAATTTGATTTTAATGAAAACCCTACTGTAATGGTAAGAATACACTGACTTTGCAGAGGAGAGAAGTAGATTCCTCTCACTCGAGGTTATGTGCCTTACACAGAGTCAGCTGAGAGAGTGATCTCGAATGCAGGACATCTAATATCCTCTTACCTCACAGCCAGCGATCAGTTTCAGTTCTACAGTACTCAGCAACATCTTATCATGTGGGATGAGGGTTAAAATTTAGGATTATGGCAGAAATTGAGTAAGACCGAAATGACATTGAAAAATCCTCTATTGTTACCAGCAGAATCTGGCTTCTTTGATTTTTAAAAACCAACAACTAACTTTAAAATATATTATTTTTTCCTACATCCAATTCCAGTAAATTAAATGCATAAATGATGTGATTCTATTGAGTTTCTGTAATAATATTTGGAACAAAAGCCATTATCATTTATTCTGCAGAGAATATATTGTCTAAGGCTCTATAAACATCTCTAATTTCTCCTCTAGGGTTGTTATTCTCTGCTTAAACAGAACATCCATTGCTCTTAGGACTTCAGAAAAATTCTAAGGCTTCTAGGATTCAGTGCTTCTGGTCACCAGTCAAGCCCACTATTCTAAAGTTTATTCTAAAGAGTAAACTTAAGACAATAGAGATTGTCTTAAGTTAGTTGCTAAGCGATTTTAGACAGCACAGTTGTCTATTCCCATAGTATTTGGACTTTAACTAACCTGTGTACTTTCTGGGAACTTTCCCAGATCTTTGAATATATATAGTAAAAGTAGAGCATTCACATATTGATTCATTGTTATTACAGATTTAATTGTGGGAGATCTGATGTCTTATGAGTAAGACAGCCAGGGACATCAATTACAAATGAAATAAGACACCCAAATCTTGCTTTGCTATCAAGTGGTTATAAGAGACAGGAGTTCAAGGATTTTATTTTTTGATTCTTCTGTTTTTTACTAGTATTCTAATATTTTCCCCATTTTGAATCCTAAGCAAGGCATCTATAGTCAGGGATTTCATTGCCTTTGAGAAGATGGTAAGACTGCAGAGGGAAATGACTGCCACCTCCTAGGCCTCCCAACATGGCTTAAGTGTCACCGCTTCAAGTCTCACAGGAAAGCAACACAGCCACCTATCCTGAAGTGACCATGTGGTCTGGGATAATTATGGGTGTCTGAGAGGGCACCAGTATGGATGGGTGACTGGAGATCTGCTGAGCCTCCCCAAAGTTTTAGTGCTGTTTAGTCTTAGTGCTGTTTAGTCTTAGTGCTTAGTCTTAGTGAATCCCAGTGCTTTGCACAACTTTGGAGTGATGCATGGGGAATGTTCTGGCAATAACTGGTTAGATTACCCTTCAACCCAGTAAACTGGGGACTAAAGTCCACATTAGGTAGACTGAAAACAAATTTAAATGTGATATTTCTTGCACTCCTGATATGAGCTGAGAATCTAATACACAGCTTAATACTCATTTATTTTTCTTCCTCCTTCCCTTCCCTTCCCTTTCCTTTCCTTTCCTTCCTTCCTTCCTTCTATCCTTCCTTCCATCATTGTATCCTCCTTCAGTCAGTTTGAATCATAATTATTGCTGACTTTCTGGACTGATTAGCTCAGTGGCTTGAGTGCTGGTATTAATGGAGTAGTGATCGTAATTTTATTCATTCATTGTCCAGAAAACTTTGAACAGGAAAAAAAAAAAAGACTACCAACAACCTAACCCCAGCCAACCCTGTTATTTTCCATCAGGCACAAACTCCTCTAATAAGAGTTAATTGGTCAAAGGGAATTTTATAAGATAATTTGATGCATAACCATAACTAAAAGAAATATGTCCCTATGAACATGAGTTAGCCCTACTAGTAACACATGTCCCTGTAGAAAGCAGATCTTGACATTGTACTGGAGGCAAAACATGGATTTTAAGTTTCAGACATGACTTCTTAATGTAAGTAGAAACAATACTTCTCCCTTAATGGTCATAATGTTAACTAAAATAGAATTAACTGTTGTGGATCACAGGAGCCAAAATTTTTATCTCTGAAAAGGGTGGTACCTCGTCATCACTCCTTTCTGCTGACAGAATCCTCTTTCTCATGGAAAATCCATTTTACATATTTTGGTGCTGAAGGCCAACCACAGAGTTGATCATGAGACTCAGCTAATCAGTACAGTGTATCTGTTCACTACAGTGACTGGTTTCAGGGTGACCTCAAGACCCAAGTGGTGGTAGTGGTAAAGAACCCGCCTGTCAATGCAGGAGACATAAGAGATGCAGGTTCGACCCCTGGGTTGGGAAGATCTCCTAGAGGAGGGCATGACAATCCACTCCGGTGTTCTTGCCTGGAGAATCCCATGAACAGAGGAGCCTGGCGAGCTACAGTCCATGGGGTCACAAAGAGTCAACACAACTGAGCGACTTTCATTTTCACTTTCAAGACCCAGGATGTTGACTGGAACATTCTAGAAAGAACTTTTCAGTGACATCTTTAGTCTAAATGTCATGTAAACCTCGAATTGACAGTTGCCATTTTGCCACCAAATGAGGAAAATTTAGCTAAAAATGAAGACATTTTAGTCTTTGGATCCAACTTAGCTTAGGCTTTATAATCTCCTGGACTTCTTAGTTACATTAGTTAATATAAATATTCTCCTCCCCTTTTCCCCTTAAATTCTTTGGAGACGGGCTTCTGTCATGTGTTTTCAAAAGTGCTTGATTAATACAGAAATCACATCAAGTCAGAGAACAAATGTAATCTATAAAGGAAAGCACAGGCTTCCTTGAAAGCAATTAAAACTATTTATAGCAAAAGGGGTGGTCATGGTAACAGCATATTTTTAATAATATAAATGTTAACTCTATCTCTCAGTAGCATGTGTAATATTTTTTCTTGTAAAAACTTCTAGTTAGGGATCATTCTGTAAGAATAGAATGGAGTTTGCTCCTTTGCAAGTTTTGTAATTCCTAAAACAGGAGTTACTTCTATGAAGAATGCTACTGTGAACCCATAATGGCTTTTATGGAAGTTAATAACTATGAATCAATTTACAGTTTTAACCAGAAAAAATTTTGCCTATGAAAGAGAATATATTAAGTAATAGCACAGGAAGCCTAGATAATAAAAGGTTATATTTTCTGCCTTAAAAATGTTGCCAGTGCTCTGGATTCTTTCACTTGAAAGAGATGATCCTTGGTTCATTTACTGGTCTTATTGGATGAGTGATTGCATGAAATCATCATTTGCAGATTGATCGCCAAAACCCATTTCTTGCTGCTGGGTAACAGAAGAGGTGACATTTTCGATTTGAAGGCAGAATTTTGACAGGATCTTCTTGCAAGAGCTAGGAAACTCACAGATTTACCCTGTCCTCTTTTTGGTTTAGGCTTCCCAGGTGACTCAGACAGTAAAGAATCTGCTTGCAATGCAGGAGACCCAGGTTCCCTGGGTTAGGAAGATCCCCTCAAGAAGGAAATGGCAACAGGCTTCAGTATTCTTGCCTGGAGAATTCTGTGGGCAGAAGAGCCTGGTGGGCTACAGTCCATGGGGGTCATGGAGGAGTTGGACACAACTGAGCAAATAACTCTTTTTTTTTTTTATATAAGGAAGATATTCTACTTGCCTAGTGGAAAATGAAAATTAATTTTTAAACTGTTTTTTTGGATTTTCTATTAGTTGGGCCATGGTATCAACAGACAGAAGCTAGATCAGGCTGGCTTAAGCAGAAAAGGAGAGCTCATCAGAAGATTTAGAAATGTAAGAATGGACAACCAAACTGCAAGAAAGTCAGGGAATCTGTTGAACCTCAGAGAGAGCTGAGCCAAAGATTACAATTTGAATTTCATCAAATGCTTCTACAAGAATTTATTTTTATACTTTATATTTTATTCTTGTATACTTTATACAAGAATTTATTATACTTGTGTCTTTTTCTTGTCATCTATATGACTTCTATTAATATATTATTGGTTAGAGTAGGATAACTTCTGTAAGAAATAGAATCAAAGAGTATAATAGTTCAAATAAAAGGTTTTTTATGGATAGAACTAGAGGGATGAATAAATTAAGGCAGTCCTCTTCCACATAATCATTCAGAGACTCAGATTGACAAATGCCTTGCCATCATGAAAATATAGCTTCCTAGGTTCTAGAATTGTTCCTAGTCCAACTATCCAACTGGGAAGGAATTAGAGCATGGAGCAGTAATTCATAAGAGGTACCTTGAAGTGGCACAAAGCACTTTTGTTGATATTCCATGGGTTAACATTCCATCATATCAGTTCAGTTCAGTTCAGTTCATTCACTCAATTGTGTCCTACTCTTTGCGACTCTGTGGACTGCAGCATGTCAGACTTCCCTGTCCAACACCAACTACCAGAACTTGCTCAAACTCATGTCCATAGAGTCAGTAATGCCATCCAACCATCTCATCCTCTGTCGTCCCCTTGTCCTCCCGCCTATAATCTTTCCCAGCATCAGGGTCTTTTCAAATGAGTCAGTTCTTCCCATCAGATGGCCAAAGTATTGGAGTTTCAGCTTCAGCATCAATCCTTCCAATGAATATTCAGGACTGATTTCCTTTAGGATGGACTGGTTAGATCTCCTTACAGTCCAAGGGACTCTCAAGAGTCTTCTCCAACACCACAGTTCAAAAGCATCAATTCTTCGGCGCTCAGCTTTCTTTATAGTCCAACTCTCACATCCATACATGACTACTGGAAAAACCATCGCTTTGACTAGATGGACCTTTGTTGGCAAAGTAATGTCTCTGCTTTTTAATATGCTGTCTAGGTTGGTCATAGATTTTCTTCCAAGGAGCAAGTATCTTTAAATTTCATGGCTGCAGTCACCATCAGCAGTGATTTTGGAGCCCCCCAAAATAAAGTCTTTTACTGTTTCCATTGTTTCCCCATCTATTTGCCATGAAGTGAATGGACCAGATGCCATGATCTTAGTTTTCTGCATGTTGAGTTTTAAGTCAACTTTTTCACTCTCCATCATATGGCAACACCTAATTGCAAGGGTGGTTGGGAAATACAGTCCCAGTTTAGGCAGCTAATTTCTAGCAATAAATCTAAACCATGACTGAATGAGAAATTTTAGTGGCTAGCTGGCCATCTCTCTCATAGTGTCCTAATATAGGGTTATCTTTGACTTTTTGGAATTAACCACACTGGTAATAATATGTTATTCTTTTAAGAATATATATACATATATATGAAAATTGACACTTCTATTAATTGAATAGCATTGTAGTTTTGTTTTTCTGTGCTAAATAGTTTTGATTAGTGTGCTTTTGATATTATATTAAGTATTTTGGGGAACACAGGGAAAATGTGAGATTATCTATTTTATAAATAAAGTTTTATAAAGATTCATTCATAAAATATCTTGCCTAAGTGCTTAAGAGTAATTTTTCCAGTTTTAAGATATAACTGACATAAAGCATGTCAACTGTAAGGTGTACAACATAATGATTTGATAAATGTACTTATTGTAAAATGATCACTGCAATATGTTGAGTTAACATCTATAACCTCACATGCTTACAATTTTTTTTCCTTGTGATGAGAACTTTTAAGATGTCCACTGTAAGCAACTTTGAAAAATACAATAGAGCATTGTTAGCTATACTTACCATGTTGTACATCTCTAGAACGTATTTTGCACTTAAAATTTGTACCTTTTGCCTACCTTCCCTCATTTCCCTCACCCTTTCTTACCTGCCTCTGGCAACCACAAATCTGTTTTGTGTTTTATACATTGCTTTTTTAGATTTCACATATAAGTGAGGTCACAATATTTGTCTCTCTCTGTCTGACTTATTTCATTTAGCATACTGCCCTTATGGTGTACAAATGTTGAAAATGCCAGGATTTTCTTCTTTTTCATGGCTGAATAATATTCATATATAAATATACATGCTATATATTATATAATATATAGGTATCAGATTTTCTTTATCCACTTATCCATTGACAGACACTTGGGTTGTTTGCATATCTTAGCTATTGTAAATAATGATGCAGTTAACATGGGGGTGCAGATATCTCTTTGAGATAGTGACTTCCTTTCCTTTGGATATATACCTAGAAGTGGAAGTGCTGGGTCATGTGGTAGTTCTATTTTTATTTGTTGAGAATATTCCATACTGTTTTTCATAGTGGTTGCACCAAATTACATTCCCGCTAGCACTGTACAAGGGTTCCCTTGCCTCCATGTCCTCACTAACAACCTACTTCTTGTGTTTTGATGAAAGCTGTCCTAACAAGTGTGAGATGATATCTTATTGTGGTTTTGATTTGCATTTCCCTGAAGATTAGTGATGCTGAGCATCTTTTCATGTGTCTGTCAGTCACCTACACGTGTTCTTCAGAAAAATGTCTACTCATTTCCTATGCCCAGTTAAGATCAGGTTTTTCATTTTTATTTTTATTGTTATTGAGTTTTGCAAGTTTATGTATTCTGGATATTAACTCTTTGGCTGATATATGATTTGCAAGTATTTTATCCCATTCCATATATTGCCTCTTTATTTTGTTGAAGGTTTCCATTGCTGTGCAGAAGCTTTTTAGTTGGATGTAGTTCTACTTGTTTATTTTTGCTTTTATATCTTAGTTTTTGGTGTCAAACTCCACCCACCCCGTCTCCCCCAAGATCATTTCAAGACTAATGTCAAGGAGTTTACCCTGTATGCCTTCTTTCAGGATTTTCATGGTTTCTGATCTCTCATTCAAGTCTTTAATCCATTTTGAGCTGATTTTCTGTGTGATATGAGATAAGGGGTCTGATTTTATTCTTTTGGATATCAGTTCAGTTCAGTTCAGTCGCTCAGTCGTGTCCGACTCTTTGCGACCCCATGAACTGCAGCACGCCAGGCCTCCCTGTCCATCACCAACTCCCGGAGTCTACCCAAACCCATGTCCATCGAGTGGGTGATGTCATCCAACCATCTCATCCTCTGTCGTCCCCTTCTCCTCCCGCCCCCAATCCTACCCAGCATTAGGGTCTTTTCCAATGAGTCAACCCTTCGCATGAGGTGGCCAAAGTATTGGAGTTTCAGCTTCAACATCAGACTTTCCAATGAACACCCAGGATTGATCTCTTTTAGGATGGATTGATTGTATATGGCTGTCCTGTTTTCCCAACAAGAGTAAGTTTTTAAAAACAAAATTCTGTTTTTTTTTTAGATCTTTAATCCATTTTGAGTTTGTTTTTGTGTATGGTGTTAGGAAGTGTTCTAGTTTCATTCTTTTACAAGTGGTTGACCAGTTTTCCCAGCACCACTTGTTAAAGAGATTGTCTTTTCTCCATTGTATACTCTTGCCTCCTTTGTCAAAGATAAGGCGTCCATAGGTGCGTGGGTTTATCTCTGGGTTTTCTATTTTGTTCCATTGATCTATATTTCTATCTTTGTGCCAGTACCACACTGTCTTGATGACTGTGGCTTTTTTTTTTTTAATAAATTTATTTTAGTTGGGGGCTAATTACTTTACAATATTGTAGTAGTTCTTGCCATACATTGACACGAATCAGCCATGGGTTCGTATGCGTTCCCCATCCCGAACCCCTCTCCCACCCCCCTCCCCATCCCATCCCTCTGGGCCATCCCAATGCCCCAGCCCCGAGCATCCATCCCATGCATAGAACATGGAATGGCGTTCCGCTTCACATATGACAATATACATGTTTCAATGCTATTGTCCCAGAACGTCCCACTCTCACCTTCTTCCTTAGAGTCCACAAGACTGTTCTATGCATCTGTGTCTCTTATTCTGTCTCGCATATAGGGTTACCGTTACCATCTTTCAAATTCCATATATGTGCATTAGTATACTGTATTGGTGTTTTTCTTTCTGGCTTACTTCACTCTGTATAATGGGCTCCAGTTTCATCCATCTCAATAGAACCGATTCAAATGTATTTTTTTAATGGCTGAGTAATATTCCATTGTGTATATGTACCACAGCTTCCTTATCCATTCGTCTGCTGATGGACATCTAGGTTGCTCCCATGTCCTGGCTATTGTAAACAGTGCTGCGATGATGGGGTACACACGTCTCTTTCAATTCTGGTTTCCTCGGTGTGTATGCCCAGCAGTGGGATTGCTGGGTCATATGGCAGTTCTATTCCCAGTTTTTTAAGGAATCTCCACACTGTTCTCCATAGTGGCTGTACTAGTTTGCATTCCCACCAACAGTGTAAGAGGGTTCCCTTTTCTCCACACCCTCTCCAGCATTTATTGCTTGTAGACTTTTGGATAGCAGCCATTCTGACTGGTTTGTAATGGTACCTCATTGTGGTTTTGATTTGCATTTCTCTAATAACGAGTGATGCTGAGCATCTTTTCATGTGTTTGTTAGGCATCTGTATGTCTTCTTTGGAGAAATGTCTGTTTAGTTCTTTGGCCCATTTTTTGATTGGGTCATTTATTTTTCTGGAATTCAGCTGCAGGAGTTGCTTGTATATTTTTGAGATTAATTGTTTGTCTGTTGCTTCGTTTGCTATTATTTTCTCCCATTCTGAGGGCTGTCTTTTCACCTTGCTCATAGTTTCCTTTGTTGTGCAAAAGCTTTTAATTTTAATTAGGTCCCATTTGTTTATTTTTGCTTTTATTTCCAATATTCTGGGAGGTGGGTCATGGAGGATCCTGCTGTGATGTATGTCGGAGAGTGTTTTGCCTATGTTTTCCTCTAGGAGTTTTATAGTTTTGGAAGTTTTGGCCACAGCAATCAGAGCAGAAAAAGAAATAAAAGGAATACAGATAGGAAAAGAAGAAGTAAAACTCTCACTGTTTGCAGATGACATGATCCTCTACATAGAAAACCCTAAAGATTCTACCAGCAAACTACTAGAGCTAATCAATGAATATAGTAAAGTTGCAGGATACAAAATTAACACACAGAAATCCCTTGCATTCCTATACACCAATAATGAGAAAACAGAAAGAGAAATTAAGGAAACAATACCATTCACCATTGCAACAAAAAGAATAAAATACTTAGGAATATATCTACCTAAAGAAACAAAAGACTTATATATAGAAAACTATAAAACACTGATGAAAGAAATCAAAGAGGACACAAACAGATGGAGAAATATACCGTGTTCATGGATTGGAAGAATTAATATAGTGAAAATGAGTATACTACCGAAAGCAATCTATAGATTCAATTCAATTCCTATCAAGCTACCAATGGTATTTTTCACAGAACTAGAGCAAATCATTTCACAATTTGTATGGAAATAATAAGAAACCTCGAATAGCCAAAGCAATCTTGAGAAAGAAGAATGGAACTGGAGGAATCAACCTGCCTGACTTCAAGCTCTACTACAAAGCCACAGTCATCAAGACAGTGTGGTACTGGCACAAAGATAGAAATATAGATCAATGGAACAAAATAGAAAGCCCAGAGATAAACCCACGCACAATGGACACCTTATCTTCGACAAAGGAGGCAAGAGTATACAATGGAGAAAAGACAATCTCTTTAACAAGTGGTGCTGGGAAAACTGGTCAACCACTTGTAAAAGAATGAAACTAGAACACTTCCTAACACCATACACAAAAATAAACTCAAAATGGATTAAAGATCTAAACGTAAGACCAGAAACTATAAAATTCTTTATTTCTTCCCATTTTCTCCCTCTTCAGATATGTTTATCTATCAGAGTCAATTCATTTCCTTTTATCTTGCTTAAAAAACATTCATGTCATTCACAGAATTGTGAAGATAGTCTTTTTTACTATATGCAATTATTTTAATTTATTTGTTATTTGATTTCTTTTTGTCATTTATTATTTCTCATTCTGTGTGTTATTTGTCTCTACATTTTCAAATCAGTCTAGTTATTTATCTATTTCATTTTTCCTGGCTCCCCTGACCTTCTGTACCTCTCTAACCCTATCTCCACCTCCCCACTTCTGCCAAAGAACCTGCTCTTGGAATTGTTTATAAATTTTCTTTTTTTCTAACTTATCCTAAATTATTTCTGCTTTTGTCTTTATTCCCTCCTTTTGATTTTTTGGATTAATTTATTGTCTTATTCTAAATTCTAAAATTTAATTCTAAAGTCACTTTAAATTAAAGAAGTCAGTAATTTCAGTTTTTGTTTGTTATGACGTGTTCACTGGGTATATCTTTGGCTAGCATTCATAGAATCTTAAGTGTACTCTTATTGCATTTTCTAGTATTCCTATTTATTTTTACTTTATTTATGAAAGAATTTAGTTAGTAGACAAAAATTTTAACTTTCAAATTTTTTATTGCTTGTGTTCAGAGAATCTAATTTGTACTCTTGCTTCTTCGGAGAAATATATTGTTATTTCCTTTGTGACATTTGAGGAAAAAGTAGATATTTTCTTTTAAGATCTACTGAGTCACCCCTACAGATTCTAATATTATTAATAAATAATTCTGAATAATTATTTAGAATTAAATAATTATTTATTAATAAATAATTCTATTATTTATTCCTTTATATATTTTCTCATTTTTCCCACTGAATTATCTTCTAGACTGAGTGATAAAAACAAAGTACACCAATAATATATTTTGTTCATTTTAGGAATTTTTAAATTTACTCTTTTCCTACCATACAAATAATGACTATACTTTGCATCTATAGCTCATGGACTGAATCCTTCCTCATTATAAATTCTGTATCTTAATTTGAGTTTGGTCCAAATTTGTCCAAATTGTTTTGTAATAGTTGAGTTTGGTCCAATTTGTCCAAGTTGTTTTGTAATAATAGATGATAGTGTTCAGTTTCAGTTTTGTGGCATGAGCTTTCAGTGTTATCATATCTTTACTATTTTTATGGCTTATTTTTTTTGTTTTTGCAAAGGGAGTTTCTCTTAAATTTAAACCCGTAATATATATTTCACAGAAGTTCCTGTAGTGCACTATTAAATGAAAAAAGGGAACATAACATTAAGGCTCACTATGATACATAAGAAAATGTATACATATGGACAAAACATGAAAGAATATATGGAAAATCAAACTGGTCACATTAAGGCAAAAAATGTAGAAAAGTTTAGCATATTTTCTTGGATACAGTTAGAATGTTATCTTAATAATAGTAAAAAATAATCCCTGGGGTTAAGAAATTTAAGGCCTCACAAGATCTGTGAGGTTCATTGGTGTCATACATGAGTGATAAGAAATATATAATCAATTAAATGTCTGACGCAATGTTGTTGCTGTTGGAATATTCCTTCCAATGAATATTCAGGGTTATTTCCTTTAGGATTGACTGGTTTGATCTCTTTGCAGTCCATGGGACTCTCAAGAGTCTTCTACAGCCCCATAGTTCAAAAGCATCAGTTCTTTGGCACTCAGCCTTCTTTATGGTCCAGCTCTCATATCCGTACATGAGTACTGGAAAGACCATAGCTTTGACTAGAAGGATCTTTCTCAGCAAAGTGTTGTTCAGTTGCTCAATTGTGTCCGACCCTTTGAAACCCCGTGGACTGCAGCACACTAGACTTTCCTGTCCACCATTTCCCGGAGTTTGCTCAAGCTCACGTTCATTGAGTCAGTGATGCCATCCAGCCGTTTCATTCTTTGTCATCCCCTTCTCCTCCTGCCTTCAATCTTTCCCAAATCAGGGTCTTTTCAAATGAGTCAGTCCTTCACATCAGGTGGCCAAAGTATTGGAGTTTCAGCGTCAGCATCAGTCCTTCCAATGAATATTCAGGGTTGATTTCCTTTAGAATTGGGCTTCCCTGATATCTCAGTTGGTAAAGAATCCACCTGCAATGCAGGAGACCATGGTTTGATCCCTGAGTTGGGAAGATCCCCTGGAGAAGGGAAAGGCTACCCATTCCAGTGTTCTGGCCCAGGCAATTCCATGGACTATGTCCATGGAGTTGCAAAGAGTCAGACACAATTGAGCAAATTTCACTTTCCTTTTAGGATTGACTGGTTGGATCTCCTTGCAGTCCAAGGGATTCTCAAGAGTCTTCTCCAATACCACAGTCCAAAGCATTAATTCTTTGGCACTCAGCCCTTTTTATTGTCCAACTCTCATATCCATACATGATTCCTGGAAAAAACCTTAGCTTTGACTATTCAGAACTTTGTCAGTAAAGTAATATCTCTGCTTTTTAACATGCTCTCTAGGTCTGTCATAGCTTTCCTTCCAAGGAGCAAGAGTCTTTTATTTTATTTTTTTTTCAGTAAAACTTCCCCAGAACTTTATTAAAATGTTCAGTGGATATTACAGTCAAGTAAACTCACAATGACTACATAGTGGCATTTGTGAAAACATTTTAAACCAAATCTCTAGAGTCTCTCTAATGTAAGATAAGGCTGGAATTATTCAAACAACATTCAGACTTCTCAGATCCAAGACTGAAAATGTTTCAAGACCAATGTGGTCTGCTGTTGCCAAAACTTCTTTTGCTAATAATTCTAGAAGCACTGCCTTTCCTGGAATTCTGAGCACCTGACCAACACCATCTTGTTTCTTAAGCAAGAGTCTTTTAATTTCATGGTTGCAGTCACTGACCACGTGGTTTTGGAGAAATAAAGTCTGTCATTGTTTCCCCATCTATTTGCCATAAATGATGGGACCAGATGCCATGATCGTCATTTTTGAATGTTGAGTTTTAAGACAGTTTTTTCACTCTCCTCTTTCACTTTCATCAAGAGGATCTTTAGTTCCTCTTCACTTTCTGCCATTAGGGTTGTGTCATCTGCATATCTGAGGTTATTGATATTTCTCCTGACAATCTTGATTCCAGCTTCTGCTTTATCCAGCCCAGGATTTCTCATGATGTACTCTGCATATAAGTTAAATCAGCAGGGTGACAATATAAAGCCTTGACATAGTCATTTCCCAATTTTGAACCAGTTTGTTGTTCCATGTCCAGTTCTAACTGTTGCTTCTTGACCTGCATACAGGTTCATTAATGGTAATGAGACTCCATTTGATGTCAATTTCCCCTATTGTCACTTCCCCAATGTACCTGCCTCCAGAAAGTTTGCTTTGCCTAACTAACCTACCTCTCAGTCTTCCATATTATCATTTCTCACTCCTCCACTGCCTTCTTGGCTTCCCAGGTGGCTCTGTGGTAAAGAATTCACCTGTAATGCAGGAGGCACAAGAGATGTGGGTTAGATCCCTGGGTCAGGAAGATCCCCTGGAGTAGAAAATGGCAACCCACTCCAGTATTCTTGCCTGGAAAATCTAATGGACAGAGGAGCCTGGTAGTCTCCAGTCCATAAGGTGGCAGAGTTGGACACGACTGAGCACAGCATGCCCATTGCCTTCTTACTGGAACATCTTTCAAGAGCCCAAGTGGGAGAATTGTGGTGTCAGATGTCCTAGTGAGGCCAAGAAGCCAGTGAAGGACAGGCATTGTATTCTTGTACTTGTGTAGCCCTCTTCTGTGTATGGGTTGAAAGTAGTGCCTTACTTCTAAGAAATATGGCAAAAGTGATGGGCTTTCACTCCTATGACTTTCATCTTATTAGTACTCTCATTCCTCCTCTCTCTCACTGGCTCTGATGAAGCCAGCTGCATGAGCCATCTATGGAGAGACCCTTGTGGCAAGCAATCCAGGGAGGCAGGCAGCCAACAGGTCCTGAAGAACTGAGGCCTTCAGTCCAAACTTCTGGGAGAAAATGAATCCTGTCAACAACTATCGGAATGAGCTTAGAAACAGATGCATTCCCAATTGGGCCTTAGGTTGACTGCAGTCTTGTCAAAGCATCTAACTAAGCTGCAGTACATTCTAGGTCCTGGAAAACTATGAGATAATACATGTGTATTATTATAAGTCACTAAAAAATTGCTTAAGGTGTTCCCCTGTAGAAGGGTACCCCTGCTAGTAATCTACTACTATTCAAAGTTGACAATGAAAGGAAATTTCCTTTTTGGATTTTAGGCTTTGGACTGTGGTCGAGATTTATGTACATTTTTGTTTGAATCATCCTAAATTTGTAGAAGAAAAAATGCTATTACATAATTTATACACAGGGAATAAATCCAGTACTGGTTAAAGTTATTCATGTGTAACTACATGAAAACCCCAGTTAGTTGCTTGCTCCTATGAATTCTGAGCCTAAAATTCCTTGAACAAATCTTTGACTCTTTCTAGTTGTTTCTACAAGTAGCTTATTCATTTATTTATTGATTATGTATTACATGGAAGAACTTGGGCCAGAGATTATAGAGACTAAGAGAAAGTTTAAGTAGATACACAGATAAATAAGAACAGTCCTATTTTGAGGGTTGTTAAATGCTGTTGGGAGTAGGACAAACAATCATGATTACAGATAGAAATGTGGATTCATCTAGGACTCAAGTTAGGGAAGACTTCCTGAAGGTGCCAGCATGTGAGTGGAATCCTAAGACTCAACTAGGATTTTAAAATATATTTACTCATTTGGCTATGCCAGGTCTTAGTTGCAGCACATGGCCGGCCTTTTAACTGTGGCAAGCAGGCTCTTTTAGTTGTGGGATCTTTCATTTGTGACATGTGGGGTCTAGTCCCTTGACCAGGGATTGAACCCAGGCTCTCTGCATTGGGAATACAGATTCCTAGCCACTGGACCACCAGGGAATTCTCTTAACAAAGATTTAATGGCTGGTGATAAAGATAGGAAAACAGAAGAGACAAGTGAATTTCCAGGTGGGGAGAGGAGCATGTGCCAAATAGAATTTATTCTAGGGGGCAGTGAGGGTCTAAATTAGCAAAATAAAGTTAGAGCCAAAGCTGTAAATGTAAGAAATGATAACTTTTAGGGGAAGCTAAACCATTTGTACTTCATTGGCCACATTTCAAAAACAGAAATACTTGAAGAGGCTAGGCAAGTCTTGGGAGTAACTAAGCAGGCCAAATGTAAGCACAAAAGTCCCCATTGGAAGGAGGGCTGTGAAAAACCAACCTTTGCTAGTGGCTTAAATTTTGTATCGAGCTCTAGTTGATAATGACCATTCTTGAAAGTGATCTCAGGCAGAGTTGCCAGTTCTTGTGGTTTTTCAAGAAAAAAATAATCTAGATGTATGTAAAATTGACTGATTTTTCATTACTGGCTTAAAATTTTAAAAAATGTTGTAATGGCCAAATAAAACACTTTTGTTTTATTTGTAGTCCAAGGGTTATCAGTGATGGAAGAGAATGCTGTGTAAATCGACTATTATCGTAGGAAGATTAGGAAGATTCAGTGCTTGTTACAGACTGGAGAGGGTAAAGGTGTCAAAAAAATTGAACCAGGACAGTTAAACAGGAAAAGAAGATTTTGTTCAAGACTATCATCATAGGGAAGTGAGACTATCATAACAGAGGAAGAGATTGAACTCAATTCCACTGTAACAAAAGGCAAGAGAGTATTTAAGTGCTAGAGTGTGCAAACAGAAGAATACTGAAGGAAGTTAGTAGGGACATTGACATTGATCGCTGTGATTAAGCTGCCTGTATTTGCTAATTAGTTTTTGTCAAAGTTAGGCTCCCACCCTTCCATGTAGAGGTGTTCTATCTTTGATAATTATATTTCAAAGAGATGGCTCTCAGGTCCTCAAGAAACCTATCCCTCTATTATAGAAGATTTGCATCTTAAAGGGGCTGAGAAAGACCTTATAAGCAAGTTTTCTAAAGTAAGCTGCTCCAAAAAAAGGGATATCAGGGGCCCGTAATCAAGAAGAAAGTTGTCACAAGTTTGTTCAAACTGAGGGAAATGTTAGAGCCATCTTGGTCAAAAGATAATTGCAGGATGATGAATTAAAAGCTATGGTAACAGTCTGGGTATTAGGTTCTAAAGTGAAGGATTAATGCCTGAGTTGGGAAAATTTGTGAAAAACTTTGAAATGGGCCAAAAAGATTACTAAGCACTTTCAGTAGGAAAGTATGTGTTTTTTAATGCACATTCTACCTGGCTATCTGGTTCTATGGGATTTGTGCCTTTCATTGTCTATGAGAAATTTTTCAATGTTTTATAATAGAAATTGTAGTTAACTGGCAGCAATTCAAATGAATCTTTTTCATAGACCTGCAAATGAGATCTGTCAGGGACAATTCATTTTCCTGCCTCCTCCACTCACATAGTATGTCTGTTTTATATCTACATATAAATTATTTACACCTCTTTATAAATTGATTTCAGTATTTCTTATTGCTTATATATGTGGGGTCCTTTGAATAATTGGAACATTTTACTGGTTCCCTATTAATGAATGAGTTGATATAATATTTGACACATGTTCATTTTAATATGATAGTCTTGATTTTGCCTTTAAAAATTGTTTTTTAATACCTGTAATAAAAAAGAAAGTATAAGAGGTTAAGTAGTGGAATTCATGACCCAGTGACAAGTGTGGGGCTTAAGGAGAAGGGAAAAGATGAAGATGCTGTTGAATTGTGAACCAAGGTGCCTAGATGGCTAATTTATCATAACCAGATATAGGGGAAGCAGGATGAAGACAAGTTCTTGTGTTGTAGGGAGTGGAAAGACTTTCTTTTCTTTTCTTCCTTTCATTTTTCCTTCCATATTCCCTTCTTTCCTTTCTTTTTTTTTTTTTTAAACAAATACTGAGTTTGAGAGGAAGTTATAATATCCTGGCCAATGTCTTGTCCTTTGGAAAGGTGTGACTGGAGCTCTTGAGACAGGTCAAGGCTAGAGACATCAATCTGGGAATTGTTTGCAGAGAAGTGGCTATGGAGTGATAATCTCCCTGAGGAAGGAAGTAAAGAGAGGAGATGAAGGCAGAGTCTTGAAATCTCCCAGATTTAGGGACAAGATGAAAAGTTGAGACAGCAGAGCAATATAGATCAAAAACGATAAAATGTTCACTATTTGGGGGGGTGGGGGCTAGGAATCTTTTTAATCTTTCATCTATCTTTTTCCCCTGAGAATTTTGTTTTAAACCTCATATCCTTATTTCTATCATATAACCTGCATTCACACAACCTGGCCTCCATGTCTTCAATATTCATCTCTCTCCTTTGATAGCTCTGAGTCTGTCTGTTACTTGGAACCCAAGAACCAAGGTGTACAACTGAGCACAAGTGGGTTCATGTCTCTGAGTATCAGTTTTCTCATATGACAAAAGGGGACAATTATGCTTTCTCCATACAGTAATTGTGAGAAATAAGTGTGATAACACGAGACAGTGTCTAGCACAGCACTTGGCAAATAGTAAATGTTCTTCGGCTCTGAGGCTGAATTGCCAAATAAGCTACCCCATGATGGCATGATTCATCTGTAATGTGTGCCTACAGCTGAAAGATTTATAATTATACCACATTTATTGGGGGAGAGCTATTTATCACAATGAACATTTGTTTTTTGTATTCCAAGAGAATTAGCTTTCCTCTAAATTTCATTTTCTTTTTTCCTTTTTTTTTCTTGACTTTAGTGTATCCTGGGAAACATTTTTTTTTCTTGCCTGTGTGTCATTTCATGATAAACTGTCATGAGCTTATACCCAGAGACTACAAAAATATCAGGAAAATATGGAATTGTAAAACTAGAGTTCAATCAAATACAGAACTTTAGTTTAATATGAACCTTTATTTTTTTTTCCTCCGAGGGCATTCTATATTGTAGGGAGCACGTAGGTAGCTTGCTTTAAGAATTCAGGAGTAATTAGGTAATTCATTCTCTGCCAGCACCTACTTTTTGTGTTACATTTTATTCACAAGCTTTTCTTAAACACATATTTATAATTGAAAGGTTTGGGGGCCCATTGTATGCTTTTTTTGGGTTGTTGCATTCACATGAAACTTTCTCTAGGAAGCAATCTGAAAATAATGCTTTTTTATTTTTAACTTCATCATAGCCAACCCTTCTTTATGGAAGGGAAAAAGAAGAAAGCCTTTAGGTTCCTGTTGAATTTCCATCCCTCTCCTATAGTTTCAAAAAGATCAGACAGATTCCATATATTGGCAGCCACATAAAGCAGAAACCAAATCAGATGCATATGTGCAGCTGTGATAAAAGAAAACTTTACAGAAAGGGAATAAAGGGCAAGCAGGCATACCTGGGTGTCAGCTGAAGAAAGTCCTACTGTCATAATTAAAGGCTCAGAGAAAATAGTATCAAGTATTGCTTGAGGACCCACTGTTGAGTGACTCATTCGTTTGGTTCTTCTGTAAATGGGAGACCAAGTGCCTATTTAGAAAATCTGCTGATATGGTGTAATATGAAACACTTTAATAACTGTTGTGATTTGTCAGATCCTTAGTCTGTGCAAGAACTATGCTAAACAACCTGGCATCCATTTGTCTAATCCTAGTGGTAGTTCTATGAAGGAGGGACCAGCATTAGCTTCATTTATAGGTGAGAAAACTGAGCCCGGAAAGTTTAGATAAACCACCTCCAGTTTATACCTGGTAAATACCAGAGCCAGAATGTGAACATAGGCTCTTTGGTGTCAAAGACTATCCCCAATCATTCTGCTAAGAAGTTCATGCTACATTTTTAAGTATCCAATTAATCTACTTAAGAATGATTCTAACTAAGATACAATGTTGAAGGAAGCCAGTGCAACCATCAAAAATAGTTTATGTTCTCAATTATTAAATCAGGTGTTTAAAAAAATTACCTTAGGTTTTCATTTCATTGCCCCACATGCGCTCAGTTGCTCGGTCATATCCAGCTCTTTGTGATCCCATGGACTGTAGCCTGCCAGGTTCCTTTGTACATGAAATTTTTCCAGGCAAGCATACTGGAGTGGGTTGTCATTGCCTACTCTAGGGGATCTTCCTAATCCAGGTTTCTAACGTGCATCTCTTGTGCTTCCTGCATTGGCAGGTGGATTCTTTTACCACTACATCTGCATTGCTGGCTTGAAATGCAACATTCAAAAAACTGAGATCATGGCATCCAGTCCCATCATTTCATGGCAAATAGAGGGGAAAAGTGGAAGCAGTGACAGATTTTATTTTCCTGGGCTCCAAAATTACTGCAGTTGGTGACTGCAGCCATGAAATTAAAAGACACTTGCTTCTTGGAAGAAATGCTATGGCAAACCTAGACAGGGTATTAAAAAGCAAAGACATCACTTTGCTGACAAAAGTCTGTATAGTCAAAGCTATGGCTTTACAGGTAGACATGTGTGAATGGTATGAATGTGAGAACTGGACCAAAAAGAAACTGAGCACTGAAGAATTGATGCTTTCAAACTGTAGTGTTGAAGAAGACTCTTGAGAGTCCCTTGGACTGCAAGGAGATCAAACCAGTCAACCCTAAAGGAAATCCGTCCTGAATATTTATTGGAAGGACTGATGCTGAAGCTGAAGCTCCAATAGTTGGGCCACCTGATGCAAAAAGCCAACTCACTGAAAAAGAAGCTGACGCTGGGAAAGACTGATGGCAAGAAGAGAAGGATGCAACAGAAGACGAGACGGTTAGATGGTATCACTGACTCAATGGACATGAGTTTGAGCAAACTCCAGGAGATAGCGAAAGACAAGATAGCCTGGTGTGCTGCAGTCTATGGGGTTGCAAAGAGTGGGACATGACTTAGCAACTGAACAACAACAACAGCAACTCCAAGGGATCTTCCTCACCCAGGGATCGAAACTGTGTCTCTTGCATCTCCTGCATTCTCAGGCAGATTCTTTTACCACGACGCCACCTGGGAAGCCCATTTCATTATATGTTTAAGGTAATAATCTAGTTCCATGTTCCTCAACTAGTGGACCTGGTAGGTCTAACAGTGTATATTGATTACTTATGGATCAAGTACAGTAAGAAGTACTAACTAGATCTTTTTGTTCCCCTGCCCCCTTCCTTCATTTTTTTTTTTTAAACAAGCATTATTGAACACTTACTAAACTCTTGGACTGGAGCAATGAGGAACTTCCTACATTTACAATGCTTTCATTCCAGAAAATTTAACAAATAATAATTAAATATGAGTATTTCTGATAATGATCAATGGCATGGAGAACATAAAATAGGAGGCTGTGGTGATAACTGGGTAGTAGCGTTCCTTTAGGCAGAATCGTCCTGAGATATTCAGCTAATTACCTGAGGGATAAGAAGCCAACCACCCAAAGAACTGAAATCAAGCCTCCCAGGAATTAAAAAACAAACAAACAAACAAAAACCAGCAAGGACAGAAGCCCTGTGGATGGAAAGACTTTGTTGTATTTAAAGAACCAACAGGACGGTATGAATGGCCCATGATAAAAGCGACAGGAGTTGAGGCCAGAGGTAAGAGGGTTGGAATAGTCACTTAGAACCTTGTGGGTTCTTATAAGGAGATTGGACGTTGTTCTCAACAGAGAAATCATTTAAATGGGGGTAGTGTCATGATCTAAGTTTTAAAAGCTAACTCTGTTGTAAGAGAAAGAACTTAGGGGTCAGGAGTAGAAGCAAGGGGACACTTCAGGAGGCATTTAGAGGGAGGTAGAATAAGGATGCAGAGAAGGTGATGGCACCCCACTCCAGGAATCTTGCCTGAAATCCCATGGATGGAGGAGCCTGGTAGGCTGCAGTCCATGGGGTCGCGAAGGGTCGGCCACGACTGAGCGACTTCACTTTCACTTTTCACTCTTGGGCATTGGAGAAGGAAATGGCAACCCACTCCAGTGTTCTTGCCTGGAGAATCCCAGGGACAAGGGAGCCTGGTGGGCTGCTGTCTATGGGGTTGCACAGAGTCGGACACGACTGAAGCGACTTAGCAGCAGCAGCAGCAGAATAAGGATGATGGTGGCCAGGTATAAGACCAATCAACCAAGGGTTCTGTTTCTTAGAGGGAAAGAGGTAAAGGATGGTAGATAAGTAACTAACAAGGTCTACTCTAGATGAAACAATAAAGGATGAGATAAAGAGAAGAATCAGATTTAAGAAGTGAGGAAGTATAGAAGCTGGTTTACCCTATGTAATTTATGGAGATTGTGATTTATTATAACAAAAAGGTTTCTTTGTGGATATATACATCTATCTACATCCATATTTTGTTTTCCTTCAAATCCTTCACAGTTCACAGCTGAGGCCAATGACTTGTCTTCCTTCTCCTTCCCTCTCCCTGAGCCCTTTTGTAGGCTAAACAGCACCTCAGGGTCTAGGGCCACTTAAGAGGACCTAGTGAGATCTAGATCTGAGACTTAGTGCTAAAGCACACTTTGAAAAAGTGAGGTTCATACTTCCTTTAGAGACGGGAAAAGATTGATGTTTGAAAGTGAACTATCCTCCAGGCAATGGTATATTATTCAGCACTAAGAAAAAAGAAGCTATCAAGCCATGAAAATATTTAGTGGAAACTTAAATGCATATTACTAGGTGAAAGAAGCTAATCTGCAAAGGCTCCATACTTTCTGGTTCCAACTTTATGGCACTCTGAGTTTCCCCAGTGGCTCCACAGTAAAGAATCCACCTACAATACAGGAGCCACAGGAGATGTGGGTTTGATCTCTGGGTTGAAAAGATTCCCTGGAGGAGAGCATGACAACCTACTCTGATATTATTGCCTGGGGAATCCCATGGACAGAGAAGCCTGGCAGGCTACTGTCCATAGGAATAGTCGGACACCACTGAAGCGAGTTAGTATGCATGCACATATGACACTCTGGAAAATGTAAAGCAATAGAGATAATAGAAAGAATAGTGCTAGGGATAGAAGGAGGGAGAGAGATGAATAGGCAGAGCACAGACGATTCTTATGGTAGCAAAAATCCTCTGTATCGTAATACAATAATGGATATATATCATGATAAATTTGTCCAAATCCATAAAATGTACAATGAGAGTGAACCCTAAGGTAAATTATGGACTTTCAGTGATTATGAACTATCAGTGTAGACTCAGGCTTCCTTTGTAGCTCAGTTGGTAAAGAATCTGCTTACCATACAGGAGACCTGGGTTCAATTCTTTGGTCGGGAGGATCCCCTGGAGAAGGAAATGGCAACCCACTCCAGTATTCTTGCCTGGAGAATCCCAGGGACGGCGGAGCCTGGTGGGCTGCCGTCTATGGGTTCGCACAGAGTCGGACACAACTGACGCGACTTAGCAGCAGCAGCAGCAGCAGCATTCCCTTCTGGCCTGCAGAGTTTCTGCTGAAAGATTAGCTGTTAAGCATATGGGGTTTCCCTTGTATGTTACTTGTTGCTTCTTCCTTACTACTTTTAACATTCTTTTTTGTGTTTAGTCTTTGCTAGTTTGATTAGTATGTGTCTTGGCATATTTCTCCTTGGGTTTATCCTGTATGGGACTCTTTGTGCCTCTTGGACTTGATTGACTATTTCCTTTCCCTTGTTGGGGAAATTTTCAACTACAGTCTCTTCAAAAATTTTCTCATACCTTTTCTTTTTCTCTTCGTCTTCTGGGACCCCTATAATTCAAATGTTGTTGCATTTGATATGGTCCCAGAGGTCTGTGAGACTGTCCTCAGCTCTTTTCATTCTTTTAACTTTATTCTGCTTTTCAGAAGTTATTTTCACCATTGTATCTTCCAGCTCACTGATTCATTCTTCTGCTTCAGATAGTCTGCTATTGGTTTCTTCTGGAGTATTTTTAATTTCAGTAATTGTGCTGTTTGTCTCTGTATGTTTATTCTTTAATTCTTCCAGGTCTTTGTTATTTGATTCTTGCATTTTCTCCATTTTGTTTTTATGGGTTTTGATCATCTTTACTATCATTATCCTGAATTCTTTTTCGGGTAATTTTCCTATTCCCTCTTCATTTATTTGGACTTCTGTGTTTATAACTTATTCCTTCATTTGTGCAGTATTTCTCTGCCTCTCTTTTTTTTTTCTTAATTTATTGTGTTTGGGGTCTCCTTTTCCTAGACTTCAAGGAAAGTTGAATTCTTTCCTTGAAGAAGGTTGAATTCTTTCTTGCTTTTGGTTTCTGCCCTCCTAAGGCTGGTCCAGTAGTTTGTGTGAGCTTCGTATAGAGTGAGATTTGTGCTGAGTTTTTGTTTGTTTGTTTTTCCTCTGATGGGCAAGGCTGAGTGAGGTGGTACTCCTGTCTGCTGATGATTCGGTTTGTATTTTTGTCTTGTTTGCTGTTAAGATGAGGTATCCTGCACAGCCTGCTACTGGTGGTTGGTTGATGCCAGATCTTGTATTCAAGTGGTTTCCTTTGTGTGAGTTCTCACTATTTGCTACTCCCTAGGGTTAGTTCTCTGGTAGTCTAGGGTCTTGGAGTCAGTGCTCCCATTCCAAAGGCTCAGGGTTTGATCTACGGTCAGAAATGAAGATTCCACAAGTGGTTTGTTATGGCATTAAGGGAGAGTAAAACAACTATCCAAAATGAAGAAATCAAAGATGAACCCCAGACAAATGGCAGTTACAAAATCAGGCAAATAATAATTAAAATAATGGAATATACACCCATGACCGAAGTGAAAACAGTCCAACAAAAATAATGTACACTAGATTGATCTGGCAAACAGAGGTAATCAAAAATTTTCTTTACCAGTTAAGAACAAAACTAACTTTAGCACATACTAGAAAACAAAACTAAAGCAAGGTGCCAAGTGGGGAATAAAGTAATAAAAACAAAACTAACAAATATGTTGAGAGGAAAGGAAATAAAGAAAGAATAGATATGCAAAGTTAAATAGAGGTAGATGAAGATTTATCTACATTAAAGATTAACTGCAAGGGGAAAAGAGCAGTAGGAATGCAAACAAAGGAATAAATGTAGAAAAAATATAATAGTTTAAAAAATTAAAAGTATAAAAAAAAGAAAAGAGAAAAAAAAAAAAACGGAAGAAGAAAGAAAAATGGAGGAAAAAAAGGAAAACTCCACAGAACTGCAAAAGCCCAATGTAGAGGCAGAGGTTTATAACAGCAATAGAAAGTATGACCGAATATACACATATACATATACACCCATAAGCAAAATCAAATCAGTCCAACAACAATTAAGTATAATAGATTGACCTGGCAAACAAAGGAAACCAAAAATTATATCTACCAGAACAAAACTAATTAAAGCACAAGCTGGAAAGCAAAACTAAAGCAAGGTGCCAATTGAGGAATAAAGCCATGAAAATAAAACTAACAAATATGTTGAGAGGAAAGGAGGGAAAGAAAAGAAAGAAAGAATAGATATGCAAAGTTAAATAGAGGTAGATAAAGGAGATTTATATACGTTAAAGATTAACTGCAAGGGGAAAAGAACAATAGGAAAAGCAAACAAAGGAATAAATGTAGAAAAAAACAATAATATGTTTAAAAATTAAAATTAAAAAAGGAGAAAAGGGAAAAAAAGAAGAAAACTCCACAGAACTGCAAAAGCCCAATGTAGAGGCAGAGGTTTATGATAACAATAAAAAAATGTGACTGAGGAAAAAGAAAACAAAAAAAAGCTCAAAAGCTTAACTGGATTTCATAGTGCCAATAAAATTGACAACTACAACAGAGGGGGAAAAAAGGGAAAAAAAGAAAAAAAAATCCAAAGAATCTACAGAACAAGTCAAAAAATAAGAATAATAAATGTTTTTCTTGAGTCACTGCTATCAGAGTCCTTTTCTGCACTGAGAATCACAGTCCACCTTACCTCCCTAGGATGCCCTCCGACACTGTACTGATCTCTGGACCTGATGTATGGGCTGCTCAGATTCTAATCTGGTCCTACTCCTGTGTGTTCTTGCCTCCATTGTCCACAGCTATCAGAGTTAGTGCACTTTCTTTTGTGGGCGCTCTCAATGTCCTTTTATATATCCCATAGACACAGAGTCATGTGGATTTAATCTGCAGCTTGTACAGCTGTTGGTAAGGTTTTGGGTCTTCTTCCTTAGCCACATTGACCCTGGGTTTCAGTTGTGGTTTTATTTCCACCTCTATACCTCGTCCACTGGAATTTGCTCCTGAGGCTGCCCCAGAGGGCTTGAGTTTGCCCCTGTGAAGGCCAGGTGTGGAAGTAGTGCAACTGCTTTGGGTCGCAGGGGTTCTGCCAGCACCAGGTACTCAGGGGAGTTGGTGGCTAGGGCAGCAGGAAATATAGTGCTCTAGAAGGGTATGGCCGGAGAAGGCAATGGCACCCCACTCCAGTACTCTTGCCTGGAAAATCCCATGGACGGAGGGGCTTGGTGGGCTGCAGTCCAGGGGGTCACTAAGAGTCGGACACAACTGAGCGACTTCGCTTTTACTTTTCACTTTCATGCATTGGAGAAGGAAATGGCAACCCACTCCAGTGTTCTTGCCTGGAGAATCCCAGGGACGGGGGACCCTGGCGGTGCTGTGTGCAGGGACACAGACTGCCTCCACCGCAGGAGTTACGGCCCTATTAGAGTCTTTTTTCAAGCTTCTTGTAGCTGGTGATCAGAGGGCCTCTTTGGCCAGTCTTTCTCCATAGCTCCGCCCATTCAGGCACTCAGAGGGCTCCCTTGCCTGGGGTTCTTCTCTGTTGTTCGGCAAGTCAGGTACATAGAGGGGCCCCCTTAACTGGGGTCCTACTCTGAAGATCGGTGCATCAGGCACTTAAAGGGCACCCTGGATGGGGTCCTACTCTGTAGTTCAGTGCCTCAGGCATTTGATGGGCCAGCCTCTTAATTGTTCAGCTGCCGATGCTGGCATGTGGAGAGAGAGAGGCTATGGTGATGGCTCCATCCCCGATGCGTGACTCAGCAGTATTGCCTTGCTTCCATGGCTGCCTGGCATTACGCCACAGGCATTTCCCACCACAATCTCCTCCCTCACATCTCCTCGATCTGTCTCTCCACAGTCAACAGCAGCCCTCACACTGGGATTTCTCCACAATCCCTAAACTCCAGCTCCCAGCCGCTACCCCATCTAGGAGACCCGCATTCCTTCCCAGGGTATGTATGGCTGCAGCAAGGACTGTCTAATTCTCATTCCATTTAGGTTGCCATAGATCAGCTGTTTCACTCTCAGCCTTAAATGTTTCTCCTCTGACTCAGACAATTGCCCCACTGTGGGGATCGGACCCCTGCTTCAGTTCCCCCACCTGCTGAGAGTAGGTCCAGTCCTACTAATACTCCTGTTTTTTCCCCTAGTTCCTTACTCCTACGGAGTTTTGCATGGTTCTATATATTCTTTTCTACTGGTCAGGGCCTTCTGTCCACTCTCAGCTGATGTTCTGCATGCGCTTCTGTGTCTGAAGGTGTATTTCTGATGTATCCGTGGAGAGAGATGTACTCTACGTCCACCTACTCCTCCACCATCTTGTACCTACCGACTTTTCATATTTTAATGATACAAGTACTTAGTATTTTTAGTATTTTAGGTTTGATACTAACAAAAATACTAAAACATACTCATTCTACTGAAGAATGGGTATTAAGAAGAATTTTATATTTTCTGAGGAATTACGTGTGGAAGATGATTTGAAGAACATTTTTAACCATGTGGCTACAACATGCATGGTGTAACATTCAATATTTAGGAAGCCACAAAAGTGAAATGAGATGTTTTTTCTTCTAATCAATGTTAACCTCACTAGCACAATGTCTTAAAGTTGACTATAAGCATTATTTTTGCAAATAAGTTCCACTTGACAGGTCAATCAAACTTTTTTCTACACCTTCTATGTAAGCTGTTTACACTGAAGCTAATATTGCTTCCAGATTTCAGTATTATTGTGCCTACAGGAGCATGGCTGAGTTTATTTCATAATCCCTTCCAAATTCAGTTAATTAAATGGAAAAATTTTAGTAAAATCAAACATTTGTCACTACAGTAAAAAGTTTATTCAAACTGCATTTTTCTCTTTTTTGGACTGGTGGTTTTGGCATTGTAAATCTGCTTTCCAAATTCACCCACAAACATGTTTCTGTGGAAACAGAGCTACAAATAGAAGCAGTGGTTATTGATTTTCTTTGGGGGCTACCACCTGGTTTCTGCAAAACCCTGGATAGCATATGCCAACTTCCATGTGTATTTTATCTCCCTTCTTTTTTCCTACCCCTCCCATACCCTCACAGGTTTAAAATAACCCAGGCCTATCAATTATTTATCAAAAGAGTAGTAGACTAGCTGATAAAACAAAGAGAATCTGACCTCTGCTTGTTCTTAGAGTGTTGGACGTGTGACCTCTTCTACAGCCAGCCTCTTACTGTTTTTAGGGAACACTTCTCAAGCTGGCTTGAAAATTAACATTAAAAAAACTAAGATCAAAGCATCTGGTCCTGTCACTTCTTGGCAAATAGAAGGGGAAAATTGGGAGCACTGAGAGATTTTATTTTCTCGGGCTCCAAAATCACTGTGGATGATGACTGCAGCCATGAAATTAAGACACTTGGTTCTTGGAAGGAAAGCTATGACCAACCTAAACAGCATATTAAAAAGCAGAAGCATCACTTTGCTGACAAAAGTCCATATAATCAAAGCTATGGTTTTTCCAGTAGTCATGTATGGATTTGAAAGTTGGACCAAAAAAGGGCTGAGCACTGAAGAATTGATGCTTTTGAACTGTGGAGCTGGAGAAGACTCTTGAGAGTCCCTTGGACTGCAAGGAGATCAAATCAATCAATCCTACAGGAAATCAACCCTGAAAATTCATTGGAAGTACTGATGCTGAAGCTGAAGCTCCAGTAGTTTGGCCACCTGATGCAAAGAGACAACTCATTTGAAAAGACCCTAATGCTGGGAAAGACTGAAGACAAAAGAATAAGGAGTGGCAGAAGATGAGATGGTTAGATAAGATCACCAACTCAATGGGTGAATCTCAGCAAACTTTGGGAGACAGTGGAGAACAGAGAAGCCCGGCATGCTACCATCCATGGGGTCTCAAAGAGTCAGACACAACTTAGTGACTGAACAACAACAGCAATAACTCAAGCCCAGGATGATCCTCCACCATCCCTTAGACCTTTGTTATGCTCCCTAGTGCTCCTCAGCCTCTCCAAACCTTATTTAGCCCCTTATCCCTTGATCTAGGACCTCCATGTACTTAACTCCCTTCTCAGCTCTGTCTCAGCTAACTCCTACCTACCCAACAGATTGCAATCTAGACACTTCTTCCTTTAAGAAGTCTCTGCTGACCTTCCCTTTAGACTAGGTTAGACACACCTGTTAAACATTGCTGTAGCACTCTTAAATGGTAATCATAACATCTATATTGTTATAGATGACTGTAGAAAATTATAGAATGCTTTAATTAAATAATGAAAAAGTTTGGCATAGTGTTTTAGTTTTCTGCAGCAACTGTAAGAAAATATCACAATGTTGATGGTTAAATAAAGAAATAGAAATTTATTTTTTCCACTGTTTTAGAGGCCAGAAGTTCAAAATCAACGTGACAGCATTGCTCTGTCTCTAAGGGAGATTCTGTTCCTTGGCTCTCCCAGCTTTTGGTGGCTGCTAGGAATTCTTGGCTTGTGGCTGCCTTATTCCAGTCTCTGCCCTTGGGGCCATGTTGTCTTCTCTTGTCTGTGTTTCTTTTTTAAGGATGCTTGTCATCAGATTTAGGGCCCACCTGGATAAACCAGCATGATCTCTTCATCTCAAGATCTGAGTTATATCTGCAAAGACCTTTTGGTCCAAATAAGATAATATTTACAGATTCTGGGAATTAGGATATGGAGGACATATCTTGTTGTTGTCCATCATTCAGCTCAGTGCATATAGTCACTGGCACCAAACATTATAAGGAAGAGCAGCTCTTAATAATGAGGAAAGTAATGATAATGACTTGATAGAAAAATCATAGCATATCCCCACTGGTTCTCGTTAGAGTAGTGTTTTGGCTTTGGGGGACTGTGTCATGGTAATATCCACATCAGTAACTTCACTCCTGCTATTGGCTCCACACGAGAGATCCTTATAGCCTTATCTTACCCAATTTTAAAGTTCAGCTCAAGTTTAATCTTCTCTGCAAAACCTAGTAAATCAATAGCAGTGGTAATAAAACACCTAATATGTATTAAGTCCTTACTATTAATACTTGCCTGGTGGCTCAGACTGTACAGAATCTGCCTACAATGCAGGAGACCTGAGTTCGATCCCTTTGCTGGAAAGATCCCCTGGAGGAAGGATGGCAACCCACCCTAGTATTCTTGCCTGGAGAATCCCCGTGGATAAAGGAGCCTGGTGGGTTACAGTCCATGGGGTTGCAAGGAGTCAGACATGATTAAGCAACTAAGCACAGCACAGCACATTAACACTTGCCAGGCATGGTACCAAGAGCATTAATTTCCCTTCTGATACTCCCACTGTTCTTCCTTCCTTTGACTTGGTATAACATTTGTATCTGCACCACCATAAACACTATTTAATTACATACTGTCAGATAAATTAATTGTAGGCTATGCAAGTGGCCTATATATAAATTCCTTATAATATACACTACTTATATACTATTTTACTACACCATATTACTGTGGCTAACATTCACTAGAGTACATACAATGGGCCAGGAACTGAGTACTTAAATTCTCTCTTTTAATCCTCGAAGCAATTCCACATTGTGTGTACTTCCTTTATTTTCTTTTCAGATGAAGAAAACAAATTTTAGTTAATTGCCCATAAAGTGATGGTCCATAAGTGATGGAATCAGAATTTGAGTCAAAGCTGTCAAACTTCAGAGACTTGTCACAAAGACTTGTGTCTTATTTATTTGGCACTATACCATGTAAGATTTGGTTTCGCCTTCCCAAACATCTAGGTGGATTCAAAGCTTCTTAAGCATACTTCTGCTTTCTATGATGGTCTATTATGATGCTGAGTTCTTGAAATGAATCTTTTTTTGTTTGTTTGTTTGTTTTTGGTCCTGAACTGGATGACTTAAAGAGTTCTTTAGCCGATAGCTATAATTTTGCTCCCATCAGCAATGCAGATGTAAACCAGTTGAGAGACTGCTCAGAATAACCCAAACTGCTTCCCCATTTCATCCCTTTCACCTTTTTAAGTTAGTCTTCTTCAAAGGTAGGGAGTCGAGGAAATCAGCATAAATTGTTTTCCTTCTCAGTATTTTCAAAGTCGTAATGTAGGTAGCATTAATACCATCATTCGGAGGTTGAGAACAGTTAGAGATAGACAGATAGAGATAGGTCCTGTGCCAAAGCTCTCTCTGCTCTAGAGGCAGAGAATTACATGTCTGTTCAAGAATACCTGGGGCTGGGACTTCCCTGATGGTCCAGTGGTTGAAGCTCCACTATTCCAATGCAGAGGTCAAAGGCTCAATCCTTGGTTGGAGAACTAAGATCCCGCATGCTGCATAGTGAAGCTAATAAATAAACTTAAAGAAAAAAAAAAAGAACATTTAGGACTACTTTATTTGGTATTCTTAAACAACAAAACCTTTTATTTTCCCAGAACCATATTCACATGAGCAATGATCTGGTAAGATTTCTATACCATTAATTTTACTCATCAAAAGGAAAGATGACAAGATTTTTTTAAAAAGATTTTCTCAAACCATCCTCTATCAGTTTTCCAGTTTATATCAGCTCAGCTTGGAATACAGCAGAATTATGGATTTTAACACAACACAGACAAATGCCAGCTAGTTTTCTCCAACTTTGGTTTTAATATTCAGTTAATTATTTAAGGACACTTTATTCCCAGTTTCCTTTATGATATCAGAACTTTTCAAAGAAATAAATTCAAAATGTCTATCCCAATGCTTGAGAAATTCCATGGACAGAAGAGTACAGTCCATGTGATCTCAAAGAGTTGGACATGACTGAGTGACCAAGCACATATACACACACACACAGCCCAATGAAGTGTTAAAAATTTAAAATATTATGTTAACAAGTATTAAGTTTCTGTTAAAATTACCAAACTGATCTGGCAAATTAAAAAGTGAATCCTTGTGCTCTAGAAATGTTTACTTTGTCAGGTGGGTTTTAGAAATTAAAAAAAAAGAAAATGAAGTACTTTCCAATAGAGTCTTTCAGTTCTAAATAGTGATGATAACAGTTAACCATTGTTTATGAGAGCTCACCAGGTGAGAATCTAGTCTTAGAATTTTTTTATCTTTAATCTATTTGATCTTCACAATAGCTTTATGAAGAAGACAATGTTTTTATGCCCAATGAACTGATAAGAAAATTAAAAATCAGAGAAATCATGTAATGTCCCCAAAGTCAGGCAGCTAGTAAAGAATAGTGGGTATTTTACTCTACACAGAATACATAAAGTGTACTGTGAAACACATGGCCCTCTCCAACAATAATTGCCAACACACTGTTCATGAGTAAACATTTTACAAAGTTGATGGTGTAATAATGCTGACCTTTATGACTGAGCCCTTTTCTCCTGAATAGCAATAATAGTTAAGAAATCTTCCTGCCCTCTAATGACTCCCCTGTGCTGGTGTATTTTGAGTGAAGACCCACTTGCCTCCTTTTCAAGGACTTCCATAAACTCCAGGATGACCTTCTTGCTTATTTATCCCTAAAAAATTCCAAGTTCCCTCCTGTGTTTTTGAGACCTTTCCCATTTATGAATGTTCTTCCTATTGTAACAGTGTACATAAAATAGTCTCCTTTTCTGCATTTATCTTTCCCAGCTTGGTACTGTAACTCAGATATGACATCACTTTTGGATCCCTGTGTGCTCCACCCAGGAAAGGACTTCTGGAACCCTTTGTTCTCTGCTCCTGGCTAATGATTCGTGACCCAATGGTAAGTCCACCTCCTGGTCCTGTGCTATGGACTTGTGTATAGTCTATTCGGTAGCATGGTAAGGATTTGATTTTAATTCTTTTTTAACACATGCCTGATTTCTACTGCTAGCTTCTCCAGGTTTTGTGGTCTGACTATTTGGTAGTCTCTGTAAAGGAATGACTGGTTTATAGAGATTTTATCTCTGTCAGATGAAAGATGACTGAGATTCTGCTTTGTTAGTCTTGACTGTTTGTCTATTTGGAGTGCAAATCAATTTAGAATAGCTGTTTGATATGGATTAGTGAGTTTTTTTTTCTGGCTTTGTATATACTTGACCTATGACCAAAATTTTTAGAACTGAAGCCATAAACATCTCTCTCTCTTTGTATGTCTATGTCTGTGACTCAAAAAGGTCTTTACCTCTCAATATGTAAGTGCGTAATATTTCCTATCTCCAGTTGGAATGACCATATTTGATTTTACCTTAAAGAACTGTTTAAGCACTTCTGTTTTGATTGGCTGACAGGTAAATTATTGCATATGTAAACTGAATATTCCTAAAATATCCAGAAATTAAGGAAATAAAACTACTAAGATTTTATTTTTAAAAATGTTTTTTGTATTATGTAGTTATTTACTTTTGGCTGCATTGGGTATTCATTGCTGTGTGCTGGTTTTTTCTAGACGTGACAAGCAAGGGCTATTCTCTAGCTATGGTGTGCGAGCTTCTCATTGCAGTGACTTCATTTGTTGTGGAGCACAGGCTCAGTAGTTGTGGCATGTAGGTTTAGTTGCTCAGTGGCATGTGGGATCTTCTTGGACCAGATATCAAACCCATGTCCCATGCATGGCAGGCAGATTCTTAACTGTTAGACCACCAGGGGAGTTTCGTGAACTACTAAGATTTTCAATATGCCAAATTTTGAAAATATTATTACAGAAACCAAATCAGAAAAGTTTTATGATTTCAAACTTACATGCTTTATGTAAATCTTTGGCAAATGAGAGTTGTTTAATACTTTTTGTGTAATAAAAATTGCATTGTTTTCTCTGATTTATCAGCATTGAGTATGATATACACATAGACTTTTATTCTATTTCCATGTTCTGGGGTAAGACTCACCTCCATCTTTTCTCATGACCCCCATATGAGTCAAGGATGAGTCCTTTTTTATCTGTTTCTATAATACCCCCAACCCCCTTTCCTTTTATCTGAGACTTTCCTCATTAGTGAATAATCTACACATTGTAATGGCTCAAATAAAATCAGTTCCTCTGTTGTCTTGTGCATTTTGTCTTTCACATACTTTATTTTATCTCCTCCAATTCTTACAACAACTTTATCAAGCAGGAATCACCATTCTCACTTTGTGGATGAGAACATTCCATTTAGAAAACTCAAGAAAACTAATCAAAGTCATGTATCTATCTAGTAGTGGATAGAGATTTGCTGGTTTTAGAGACTGTGCTCTTGTAATCTATATATCATCATAAGCAAGTCAAATTATTCTTTGTATACAGCACATTCAACTTAGCAATGAAATATTCAATAGCTTCCCGTGAGTTAAAGATGAGTTGTTGTTGTTCAATCTTTAAGTTATGTCCCACTCTTTGAGACCCCATGGACTGCAGCACACCAGGCTCTCCTGTCCTTCACTATCTCCCAGAGTTTGCTCAAATTCGTTTCTATTCAGTCAGTGATGCCATCCAACCATCTCATCTTATGTTTCCCCCTTATCCTCTTGCCCTCAATTTTTCCCAGCATCACGCTCTTTTTCAATTAGTTGACTATTCTCATAAGGTGGCCAAATTATTGGAGTTTCAACTTCAGCATCAGTCCTTTCTTTAAGCTTTAAACCAGAGCCAAAGTTCATCACTTGAAGGAGATGCTCTGTCTTGAGCAGAAAAATTAATATTGCTATTAAATATATTATTAGTACGGGGACTCTCTTGAGCTAAGTTTGAGGCACGTGACTAGACCACTAACTGCGTATATATTAGTGGTGGCAGAAGATTATATGAACCAGAGCTCTCTTGAAAGAGGGCACCAAATACTTTTGTCCCAAATGGAAGAAACCAACTCAGATTATCACACATCAAGCCCACTCTTCTGTAAGCTGATTTTAAATTTTGGCTATTATTAAATATTATTCTAATTGTTTATAAATCTTGGTATGTCACTCTTGCTAAGAAAGTCCCAATTCTCTTGCATTTTTCAGTAAGTCTCTTGCTGCAGATTCTGCATCTTTCTAACCTAAATATTTCTGCAGCATATTCCTCGACCATAATGAACTTCTACATTCTAGTTTAGTCTCCTTTTTAAAATTTTTCTTCTGAGTGACTCTGAACAATTAAAACACTAAGCAATCAAGGTATTATTTTTCAGAATCGTCCTTACATTTTTGACAATGTAGTATTCTAAAATATTTACTGGAATGCTCTGCCTCTCAGAAATGACTCTCTTGGTGCTTTTAACTAACACAGAAGAATAAGCATGTGTGAATCTATTCTAAGATGAAAGCAGTGGTTTGATATTGTCCTAAAAATAACTTTAATTTGGATCCAGTCAATTTTATCACATCCTTATTCAAATGATCTGTCTTTAAGTATGTTAGATTTAGTACACCTAGTAAAACATCAGGAAAAATTCTATAATGTCTTAAGGAAACCTGCTGTTGTTTAGAAAGCTGCACAAAAAATTCCCATCTGCAAATGGCTATTTATTACTAAGTTATTTTTAGATTTCTTTTTTGATGCATCACTCAAAGTAGCCTCTGGGTGCATTTGCAGAGTTTAATAATTAACTTTCCCACTATAGCTTACACACAACATAGAAGACAACATAAACACAGGATACATTCACATACATCAGCATGCATTCACATGCAGATGAATGAACAGGTAAGTGAGGATGTATTTCAACCAGAATTTGTCAGCCAAAAATATGATTATTTAATAATACCTTAAAAGTCAAGATTCTTAAGTACTTGACAGTTATCAAGGAGCTATTTCTTTGTTCAGGGATTGTGGTTTATTTCTGGGCCATGCCTGTGTGCCTATATCCTTTCCAGGAGGCTACAAAATGTCTACATTCTTAAAATGAAATCACTGTCTCTGAAGTACAGAAAAAACTGGATATACTGCAAAATTTCAGTGTAATACTGTCTAGTAGTGAGCTGCAACTCCACTGTAAAATAGTTTACATAATCCCTAACCTAGAAAGTGTGAGCTTTTAAAATATGCTAGATATGATGCCAGGAAGATCCTCTATAAGTAAGAGTAGCAAAGGTTTCTCAAGATCTTAAAACAACCTGGCATGCTGCTGTTAGAATTAGTGAGCTGGATTTGTATTAGCCCCTGTTCAGAAAATCTCATTCCAGGCACAGACTCAGATGAGTGAACTTCCCTTTGGGACATTGGTGATTTGACCTGTTAAGCCGGTAATTTATGACTTGATTGGCTTGGTTAAAAAGTTGAGCTCAATCAATCAGATTTCTTCTTTTAGAAATTTTAAAGCATGTGAAGGACCTTTAAATTGAAAGACTGTGTAACGATGGACTAAGTGGCCATGTGGGACCACACGCATGGAGATATTATGGAAAAGCAGACTCATTACTGAGACTCTCTATCTATCTGTCTATATTTGCGACGCCATGTACTGTAGCCTGCCAGGTTCCTTTGTCCATGAAATTCTCTAGGCAAGAATGCTGGAGTAGGTAGCCATGCCCTTCTCCTGGGGTTCTTCCTGACCCAGAGGTTAAATCTGGGTCTGCTGCATTTCAGGGAGACTTTTTATCATCTGAGCCACCAGGGAAGCCTTTATATACATATATATGGTTTACCAAAAGTTCATTTCTCCTGAAAAACCTGTATTCAGGTCAGGAAGCAAGTTAGAACTGGACATGGAACAGCAGACTGGTTCCAAATAGGAAAAGGAGTATGTCAAGGCTGTTTATTGTCACCCTGATTGTTTAACTTATATGCAGAGTACATTATGAGAAATGCTGGACTGGGAGAAGCACAAGCTGGAATCAAGATTGCCGGGAGAAATATCAATAACCTCAGATATGCAGATGACACCACCCTTATGGCAGAAAGCAAAGAAGAACAAAAGAGCCTCTTGATGAAAATGAAGAGGAGAGTGAAAAAGTTGGCTTAAAGCTCAGCATTCAGAAAACTAAGATCATGGCATCCAGTCCCATCACTTCATGGCAAATAGATGGGGAACAGTGGAAACAGTGAGAGACTTTATTTTTTGGGCTCCAAAATCACTGCAGATGGTGATTGCAACCATGAAATTAAAAGATGCTTACTCCTTGGAAGAAAGTTATGACCACCCTAGACAGCATATTAAAAAGCAGAGACATTACTTTGCCAACAAAGGTCCGTCTAGTCAAGGCTATGATTTTTCCAGCAGTCATGTATGGATGTGAGAGTTTGACCATAAAGAAAGCTGAGTGCCGAAGAATTGATACTTTTGAACTGTGGTGTTGGAGAAGACTCTTGAAGAGTCTCTTGTACTGCAAGGAGATCCAACCAGTCCATCCTAAAGGAAATCGGTCCTGAATATTCATTGGAAGGACTGATGCTGAAGCTGAAACTTCAATATTTTGGCTATCTGGTGCGAAAAACTCACTTGTTGGAAAAGATCCTGATGCTGGGAAACACTGAAGGTGGGAGAAAAAGGGGATGACAGAGGATGAGATGGTTGTATGGCATCACCAATTGGACATGAGTTTGAGTAGGCTCCAGGAGTTGGTGATGGACAGGGAGGCCTCATGTACTGCAGTCCATGGGGTTGCAAAGAGTTGGACATGACTGAGCAACTGACTCAACTCGAAAAGTTAATTTGGGATTTTGGTAAAATGTTACAGAAAAATATGACATCTTACCAAAATGTGGACTCCCCTTGTGACTCAGCTGGTAAAGAATCCGCCTGCATTGCGGGAGACCTGGGTTTGATCCCTGGGTTGGGAAGATCCCCTGGAGAAGGGAAAGGCTACCCACTCCAGTATTCTGGCCTGGAGAATTTCACGGACTGTATAGTCCATGGAGTCTCAAAGAGTTGGACATGACTGAGCAACTTTCACTTCATTTCACTACAGAAAAATGTGAATGAACTTTTGCTGCTGCTGCTGCTGCTAAGTCAGTTCAGTCGTGTCCGACTCTGTGTGACCCCATTGACGGCAGCCCACCAGGCTCGGCCGTCCCTGGGATTCTCCAGGCAAGAACACTGGAGTGGGTTGCCATTTCCTTCTCCAGTGCATGAAAGGGAAAAGTGAAAGTGAAGTCGCTCAGTCGTGTCTGACTCTTAGCGACCCCATGGACTGCAGCCTACCAGGCTCCTCCATCCATGGGATTCTCCAGGCAAGAGTACTGGAGTGGGGTACCATCGCCTTCTCCCGAATGAACTTTTAGGTTGTCTCAATATATACCTCCATTTTTCTTAAATCTTAGTTCTTCAGCTCTTTTGTGGACTCCTGTAAGATCTGACAGTATCCTTACTGTAAGCTGATATCTTATGAGCTACCTTGAACTGCTTTCTATTCCTTTCTATGAAAAGAACCGTTACCAGAAAAAGAAGCTGTAACAGAGACAGCACATCATTTTGGAGACTAGGTAGCACCAGATCAGGGATAGCAATCTGGAAGCTAATGTACAAATCGGAACACCTTGGGGGAGCAATCATTGCTTCTTTCATAAATTTCAATGGGTTTTCTGATGTAGAACTAGAACTCTTCTTTCCACCCAGGACTACCTTCCTACTCCTGTAGGAAGGCCCCTTTCCCTCCATGCTCAGGTACTTAGAAGAGTGATTAAGCCTGAAATTGGGGGCTGAGGAAGGAAGGTGGGAGAGCATTGCCACAATCCCCACTTAGAATGATTAGGTGGTGGCAGTAGAATTAAATCATGTTAGGATTCGTGTCCATTTAGATGCTGTCTGTTCACTAGACTCTTTTAGGAAAGTCTTTGCTTTCTAGCTATCCTTCTCTGACATTTTCAGTTCTTGGACCACATCTCATATCTTTGGTAACATTCTTTGTCTTCTCTGCCCTTAATCTTCACACGGCAAGCTTTCTTGTCATGTAGGCCTCAAATGTCACTTTCTCAGAAGGCTTTCTACAGTTATTCAACTGAACTTGAAACTCTTTTTCCTGACACTCTATTACTTTATAATATTTTTCTCATAACAGTTATTGTTGTCTGAAATAACTTTGTTTTGTTTTTATTTTTATTTTTTAAAGCAGGGACTTTATCATCACTGCTTCATGCTTAGATGAATGCCAGAGACCAAGGAGATGCTCAATAAAATTATGTTGACTTCATAAACAGTTGAAGTGCTTCCCTGTGGCTCAGATGGTAAAGAATTCACTTATGATGCAGGAGACACAGGTTTGATCCCTGGGTCAGGAAGGTCCCCTGGAAAAAGGAATGGCAACACACTCCAGTATTCTTGCCTGGAGAATCCCATGAACAGAGGAGCCTGGCAGGCTACAGTCCATGGGTTCGCAAAGAGTTGGACATGACTGAGTGACTGACAATGAACAGTTAATACTGTTACCAATATTCAGAATATTCAAGCTAATGTCATCTATAGTCATTTTAAAAGAAAAAGTGCCAAAAATTACAAATTGGTTTAGAGTGAGTTTTAGGTTATGAAGACTTGATAAAATTTTACTACCATGTTAACAATTTGCAAGTTGATTACAAATCTTTCCATTCCTTGAAAGAAGACCTGTAATGACCATTTCTTACCCAACACATGCTGAGTGTCAGGTACTAGTTTCCAATACCATAGTGAAGTCTGCTAGTAAAGACAAGTTAAATATCTGTTATCAAGTTTTGATGATGTCTTAATCAGTTCAGGCTGCCATGGAAAAATACCATAGACTGAGTGGCTTAAACAATAGGAGTTTATTTTCTTAAGTGTGGGTGCTCGAAAGTCTAAGATCAAGGCACTAGTAAGGTTGGTTTCATTCTGAGGCCTCTTCTCTGGGCTTTTAGGCAGCCACCATCTTTCTAAGAGAGAGAAGGTAGGGGTAGATTGAGAGAGATTAATCTCTCTCTGATGTCTCTTTTTTATAAGGGCATCAATCCCTTCATAAGGGCCCCATCCTTATGACCTCACCTAACTTTAAGTATCTCCCAAAAGCCTCATTTCCAAACACCATCACACTGGAGTTTTGGGCTTCAACATAAGAATTTGGAGGGTGGGAGGTGCACAAAAAATTAAGTCCATAACAGATGATTGCTACTTTAAAATAACAATGTCTCCTATTTATATTGTACTTCTATGGTTGTAGAGCAGTTTTCCTACATTTTCTTATATGATTCCACTCTCAGGTTCTTGTAAATTGGGACTGATGGTACAGTTTATTTTTTTATAGATAAGGAAAATAAAGTTCACAAAGGTTAAGTAGCTTGTTGGAGGTTTTGCACCCAAGAGGCTACAGAGAGACAATCCTATAACCTCAGCGTCGGGTCTCTGCTCCAGCCCTGAAAACAATCCAAGAGTAATTGCTTTAGTCTAATGTTTATTTTTTCCCCCGAAGGCTGTTGTAAATCATTAGAATTTCACTGTAATTTCCTTTCAAGTTCTAATCTATGTATGAATCCAGAAAAGGACTTTTTTTTTGAAAAACCATCTAAAGAAGACTGTCAGTTTTTGCACTCTCATGTGATCTTTGGGGCTGTCAGCCTATGTTCTCTGTGTCTATTCAGAATGAGAGCTGATTTGTGAGTTTGACTGAGATGTAAATCAGAGGGACTTCTAGTGTATATAAAACCTAATGACTGATGTGCTATTCTCAGCAACCATGATGAGAAACCGTAAGTTAACAACCTATGACACTCATATTCTCAGCATTGTTTATTTGTGGTTTTGGTTCTAAAATACAGTTGATCCTTAAACAACATGGATTTGAATTGTGCAGATCCACTTACATAGAATTTTTTTCAGATACACTGTAGTTGGTTGATTAAATCCACGAACAGCCACCTGCAGAAAGGGAGAAATTATACTCAGATTTTTGACTGCACAGAGGTTGGTGCCCCTAACCCCGACAGTGTATCAGTTGACTAACCCCCAGAACCGTGTTTCTATCTCCAGCCAGGAGTGAAGAAAGTGAGCAATGAGGAGAAATAATTTGGGGTAGATATCTTAACTGATGTGTACCAACTAGAAATTTCTTCTACATCCTTCTTACAACATTGGCCCTTCTTTTGGAAAGCATATGCTGAACAAAGTCTTTGTAGTACTTATACAAATCAGAAGTAATATTTGTCTGATGAAGGAGAGGTAATCAGGGTTGTGATAGGTACTGGAAGCCTGGAGAAGGTGAATAAAAGTTCTTATGCTGTAGAGCAAAGGCCTGTTTTAAACCTTGGTGATGTCTGTCCTAGGGGGCGAGAGGTATTGATCACAATCAAAATGGAGGAGATGGGAAAGGAGCCAACTAATAAAAGACTGGAATCCAGCCTGTTCTGTAGTCACTGACCATATTTAAAGGGACCTTCAGAGAGTCTGGAACACATTCTTGGCAGGAAGTATACCATGACCTCTTATTTTTATAAAAAGGCCCACCTTCAGTTATATGGGCAAAGCTCCTTGACATAAATTTTTAGGAGTTAATATGGAAGGCACAGTGGTGATAATGTCTATATGAACTAAAAACACCTCTGTCCCAAGTTTGCTCCTGATTGATGGGTGCCAGCACAAAAGTCTGTGGGTGAATTTTATCTGTACTAAGGTGGATACTTCTTACAAGCAAGTCCATATAACTACCCTATTTTCTAAACTACATATAAGGAAAGCATAATGAAGAGCTAAAAGGATGAATCTGCTTCACCTTGTTATAGTGTACAGTTGGCCCTCAGTACCTACCAGTTCTGTATCTGTGCAGCCCACCAAACCAATCTGCTGATGGAAAGCTGGCAAAAATGGAAGGCTGATGGTACTATGTCATTTTATATTAAGGGCTTTGAGTATCTGTGGGTTTTGGTATCCACAGGGGATCTTGGATCAGAGGAATGACTGGATCTGACCAGGGTGGATCTCAACTGCAGTGTCTCCCCATAGTGGTATATTACTGTTAAACGTGAAGTACATCACAAATTCTTAGTTACTTCAGTTAAAGAAGAACATTTTTGATTGATTTACATTCAGAAATCTAAGTCTGAGATGATTTAAGGTTCTGCCAACTCAATTTCTCTCACTTGGCTTCTCAGATGCATTCATAGATGGAAGAAAAAGATGCTACTGTAGCCAGGAAGCCTGGAAATGTCTGTGACACAGTTTATTTAATGGATTCTGCAGCTGCTAATCTGGGTTTGCCCAGGGGTTTGCCCAGGGGAGTGTGTCATCCATGTGAGCCACATCTGCCCTGTGTGTAAAGGTGGAAAAAGGGTTGAGAATTCATCTATGCAGTGTTTTATCATAGATCCTAGTTCACACTCTTGAATAGAAAGGCGTATCTAAGTGCTCATTCACTACTTCCTATTGCTATTCCAATTGGATCCTCTGCCTATCTTTGCTTATTCTTACACTCATTTTTTTTTAAAATTATTTATTTGGCTGTGTCGGGTCTCAGTTGTGGCATGCAAGGTCTTTCATTGTTGTGTGCAGGCTTAATTGCTCCAATGCCTGTGGGTTGTTTGTTTCCTGACCAGAGACTGAACCCATGTTGCCTGCATTGGAAGACAGATACTTTTTTCTTTTAAATTATTTTTAATTGAAGGATAATTGCTTTACAATATTGTGTTGCTTTCTGCTGTACATCATCATCAATCAGCCTTAGGTATACATATGTCCCCTCCTTCTTGAACCTCCCTCCCTCTTCTCACCCCCTTCACCCCTCTAGGTTGTTACAGAGCCCCAGTTTGAGTTCCCTGAGTCATATAGCAAATTCCCATTGCTTATCTATTTTACATATGGTAATGTATATGTTTCCTTGCTACTTTCTCCGTTTGTCCCACCCTCTTTGTCCTCCCTCCTCCTCTGCCCATGTCCATAAGTCTGTTCTCTATGTCTGTGTCTCTGTTGCTGCCCTGCAAATAGGTTCATCAGTACCATCATTGTAGATTCCATATATATGCGTTAATATATGATATTTGTTTTTCTCTTTCTGACTTACTTCACTCTGTATAATAGACTCTAGTTTCATCCATCTCATTAGCATTGACTCAAATGCATTCATTTTAATGACTGAGTAATATTCCATTGTATTTATGTACCACAGCTTCTTTATCCGTTCATCTGTCAAAGGACATCTAGGCTGCTTCCACGTCTTGGCTGTTGTAAACAGTGCTGCAATGAACATTGGAGTACATGTGTCGTTTTCAATTTTGGTTTCCTCAGGGTATATGCCTATTAGTGGGAATGCTGGGTCATATGGTTCCAGTTTTTTAAGGAATCTCCATACTGGGAAGATGGATTCTTAACTCCTGGACCAAAAGGGAAGTCCCCTTACACTTATTCTTGCCATTCTTATTCCATAGCCTTTGTCTCGTGGCTCCTTCTGTCTTGAGGACCTTTCTAACCTCAGTTAGTGCTGCTTCTCTCTGCTCCTTGTGTGACTTCTATCAGACCCTGACCACATGGGTGCACGGATGCGTCTCTCACCCTTTAGACCGCAGGTGTCCACCCAGGGCAGAGAGCAGGCATCTGCTGGCTCTATCTGACATTGAGTTGTGATCAGAGAGTCAGGAAGTGAGTAGTTAGTCTTTCTCTCCAGGACGGATGTTTCCTCACTGTAATGAGAAGTGGTCATGCTGTTCTGAGGTCTTGAGACCTGACCAGTAGTGGTATGCCTACAATGGAATGGAAGGCGGTGTGATGAAAAGGCCCTGAAACATCCATCTGCAAGGGAAACCTGGCTGAATGACTCACATTTCATTAGGAATTACGGGCTGCTCAGAACATCTGCATCCATACGTTAGGGAATGGGAAGCATGGAATCAAGTCGATCCCCAGAATTCTTTTCCCATCATATCCCTTCAGAACTTTAAAAAGGCTGATAGCTGCGAGGCTGGGGTAAGCAGGTAAAAAAGCAATCTTCTTTGGGTTTTCTCCCAACACATTCACTGAGCTTTCTTGGCAAATGAAAGCCTCTTCCATTATTCATTCATTTTAGTACATTCTTATCGAGTGCCTACTCTGAGTCAGGTATTGCGCTGGTTGCTTGGGATACAGTGCCTGTATTCAGGGAGGTGTTGTGGGCTTCTTGGGGAGAGAGAGGAGGAATGAACAGAATATGGCAATTCCCTGGAGACCATGGTCCCCAAAGAGAACAAAAGCTTTTATAATGGACATAGTTTGTATCACACGGAGCCTCCTGTCTGCTTTGTACAAAGGAAGATCTGCTGCCCTTTGCCCATTTTTTTATGTAAACATAGGCTTCATAGTGTGGTCTGGAATATCTGTATTACCACTGAGAGAATTCAAAGCCAGGGAGAAATTATTTGTCGTAATAAGTATATTTGGATGTGTTTGAAGAATTTTGACTAGCTGATGACTAAAAAAGGCAAGAAAATAATTTTCTCCTTTCCAAAGAAAATAGTTTTGAAACTGAGACAAGGTCAATTTTTGTTGGTCATGGCAAAGAATCTTTCTGCTACTATTTATCTGTGGGAGTTTCTAGGAATCTTTAAGAGAATTTCAGGAAGACAAATGGAATGTTTCTTGTTTTCTTTATAAAGAAATTCTTTTAAAGTTCAAGGAGGGGTGTGTGTGTGTGTGTGTGTGTGTGTGTGTGTGTGTGTGTGTGTGTGTGTGTGTGTGTGTGTGTGTGTGTGTTTGGGAACGGGGGGATGCCGGGTGAGGAGAATGCTCTTCTCAGATGGGCCCCAACTACCTCTTAGGTTCCAGTTACTCCATCCACCTCAGTGCCACGTGCCCCTGTATTCTGTATGGCAAACGCTCCAATTCTCACCATTCTTCAGACACATTTCCCCTTTCTTTGTCAATCCTTGCTTGCTGCCCCCAAATTATGTGCTACTCCATTGGGCTTCCCTGGTGCTCAAATGGTAAAGAATCTGCTTGCAATTCAGGAGACCGGGGTTCCATCCCTGGGTTGGGAAGATTCTCTGGAGAAGGAAATGGCAACCCACTCTAGTAAGTATTCTTGCCTGGAGAATTCCATGGACAGAGGAGCCTGACAGCCTACAGCCAATGGGGTCACAAAGAGTTGGACACAACTGAGCAACTAAAACACACACACACACACACACACACACACACACACACAGACACACACACACCATTTGCTGCATCTCAGGAACACCATTCTCATATTCCATGGACAGAGGAGCCTGGTGGTAGCAGTCCATGGGGCTGCAAAAAGTCGGACAGGACTAAGCAACTATCAGGCATTTTAAACTTTAAAATTCTCTGGGCAGTGATAGGAACCAACAGTAAATGGCACGTGGAAGCATGATACATGTTTTAATATGATCCAATTAAAATGTCCAAGCTTCATTACACATGTTCTCTTTTGTGTGTTGTTCAGTCTCAGTTTTCATCTCCCTGAAAATACTCCACAGTTGCTTTTTTTGATCACAAGATCCTGTGCTCTCAGCCCTGCCTTCTACCATCCCAAGAAATATCCTTCGGATGAGATGATAAACTTAACCATCTGCTTTTGGCAAAGTGACTACCCCACATTGTGGAGTAGAGAGGGGATCTGGGGCCGGTACCCTGGATGGTTTTGAGCTTTTGGAGGAATCCACCTTCCCTACTTTCTGAAATGGATGATAGTGGGGCATGAATGGAGACAGAGACTCTCTATCCGGGGAGGAAGCACCATTCTCTCAATTCTTCCACCTGCGGTTGAGGCCAGAGGATCACGGTACATTTGTTCACGACATGGGTTCTAACTTTTGTCACTAACTGGAAGAAGTTAGGAAAATCAGACCTCATATCAGTTAATTTTTTTTCCTTTTCACCAAATACAATGTGAATTTTTTAGTTATTTAAAAAGATCCAAAAAATTAAACAGCAACAAAATGCAGTCCTGCTAGTGTCCTTCGCCAAGCCAGCAGCGGTTAGGTGAGTGAGTAGAGGGCATATCTATAATTCAGCTCGGGAATATTTCTCTTAATAATTAATAGAGTGCCACAAAAGGAGGAGGCCCAATAGGGCCCTCGAACAAAGCTGCCAGCTGGGGACGACAGTGGTCGCCTCGGAGCCAGCTGACCCGCCCAAGGTCGGATTTGCTCCAGCAGTCCGGGCGCGCGCCACCACAGCCAGCTTGGCCACAGAGGGAGCCGGCAGAGGTGCCCGGAGCCCCGCGCCGCCACGGAGCGCGCGCGCGCGTGTATGTGTGTATAAATTCTCACTTCCTACCGCTAATCTTTCTTTTGGCATATTTATGAGAATTGCGTCTTAACATCCACGTCCAGGGGGCACTTCACAAGGCAGCCACCAAATAAGCAATCCGGAGTCCATCGGGAGTGAGGAGCCGCTGCGGGCTCACTCGCTCGTCCACAGGGTGTCGGGGTGTGGGGGGGGGGGGGCTTTTTTGTTGTTCAGTGGAGGTGGGTGGCATTGGAGATCCGACCACTAGGACAGAGACCTCCGGGAGCCAAACCTCTCGCCAAACCGTATTTCTTTTTGCAGCAACAGGTTTCCCGAGGGCTGCCCCCCGCCGCCGGGGCGGACTGGCAACCTGTTCCTAGCCCTCTGACTCTCCTAACTGGGACCTCAGCCTCCCTTTCGTAGCCCTTAGCCTGGGCCCGATTCTAATTTAAGTAATCCTTCCCTTCTTCGAGTCCAACAACTGTCTGTGTAAAGTCGGTCTCCTCTGCGCCGGAGACGTCCGACCCCAGAGCTGAGGCCAACGAACTCTCCACAAGGAAGGCGGAGACCGAGGGGTCTGGGCGCGCTTGCGGGCGACCGGACAGCTCCGGGCTGGAGGCCTTGCCAGGGATGCCCTCGGGGTTTCAAGCCCCACAAACTCGTTATGATGCCAGAGTGGGGCGGGAGGGGAGCTGTGTGTGTGTGGTGGGGAGGGGTGGTGGGTGGGGTGCCGGGCGAGATGCAGAGAAAACGCGTCAGGAAGAGGAGGAGAAGACACCCAGAAGCACCTTGCGGTCGAGCCTGGACCTGACGTCGAAGTCACCTCTTCCAGCCTCTCCTGACGTTTCTGCCCTGCCGTCGGGACCCCATTTCAGCTCCAAAGGGGACACCTCTCCCTCTGTGATTAGCTCCTCGCCTCTGGGGGCGCCAGCTAGGGGACCCTGGAATGCTGCCCAGGGGCTCCCGGGAGCTTCGGCGTCTGGGGGCCGGGCCGGGGGGCGGGCAGCCGCGGCGTCGTGACTGCGCCCGCCCCGCCACGCCTGGAGGCGCCCCTGGCGACCGCGGTGAACGCCCCACCCTCGGACGGCTCTGGCCCCGCCCCCGGCCGGCGCGCGCTCCCGGCCAGGGGAGGCGTGTGCTGCTTCTGCAGCCAGCGAGAGAGCGAGAGAGATGGATATTGGAGGAGGAATTCGGGCTTAACAAGTGATCGCTGCTGTCTAGGATTTTTGGTTTTTTTTCTGGGGAACCTTGACTTATTTTCCCCGTCGAGCCCTTCTGTGCTGAACTCCAGAGGAAGCAGGAGTCTTGGGGTCTTCCCTGGGGCAGCCCTGATCCTCACCCCGCGGCTCCAGCAGCGAGGACTCTGTGCCCCCCCAACCAGGCAGTAGAACTTGTTCCGTGCATATTTGGGAGCTCCCACCTGCCACACCGGAGCGCTTCCTTCCATCCCCCAAATCCTTCTTCCCCTCCTCCAGCTGTTGCAGCTTGAGGGGAAAAAAAAAAGCCAACCGGGGATTTTGTTTATTTTGCACCCCGCCTGGGAATGGTAAGTATGACACCTCTCTTACCTTTCCTCTACTCTCCTCTTTGGCTATTAAGAAACAGTGGACATTTGAGGGATAAATAATATCGAGAATGTGACAGAAGGGCATGAATGGAAGACGGTTAAAAATAAAACAGGAGGTGGGAAAAGGGAGGTGCAGATGCTGCGCGGCGCTCCGGGGGGCCAACAGTTGTTATTTTCCCAACCCCGGGGATGGGGTGCGTGCGCCCTGGTTAATATGCCCCAGCGGGAACCTAGGTCTGGAGGCGAGGGCGCGATTAAAGATGTCGTTTCCCAACGAGGTGGGGTTTAGATTTAGCATCGTTTTGCCTCATCTCAGACTCACCGGTTCTATTTCTTTGAGAACAGCTGGTGAAGGGGTTTGAATTGCTGCTTCTCCCAACATTTGGGTTTGAGTGCATTTTCTGAGCATTTGAGCAATACATAGAGACTGTATAAATGGCGTGCGTTGAAGTGTGTATTTCTCACAGTATTGGCCCTTGGAATTCTCTCAATCTCTTTCTCTTTTTCTCTCGCTGATAAGGTTCAGGTACCACCCTACAGTTGCAGGAATTAGCACCGAGAGAGGAAAACAGCCTTGTTGTTGGGGGTGGGGTGGGAGGAGGAGGGGTGCGATGCTTGACTCTTGTTTGGGGGCACAGGGATTGGGGAATAGGTAGTCAGCAAAATCTTATTAGTTCGTGGTGTTAAGAGTAAGGGATATTCCCCTGCAAGGTCTCTCCATAAAGTCTCCTGCAAGGTCTCTCCCATAAAGTCTCCTGAGAGTCAGCTTGAATAGATTCTCCTAACATCAACACCTTGAGTGGAGAAGGAAGAGAGATTTTAAACTAGTCTGCTTTGCTGGTTGGAAGGATTTTTTCCTCTTTTTTCTCTTTTTCTCCCCACTCTCTCCCTTTTTATAGACTCTTCTTCCTCTTCTAAGATCAAGAGTAGTGAGGTAACTGGTAACAAATTAGAAGGAAGATAATTTGCTTTATGTACAGTGGGGGAGGGAGTTAGGTAAACAAAAATTAACAAACCCAAGTAAAGAAGTAAGTAAATAAACTATTTGGTGTAAAGAGGGCAAGTCTAGCTGTCCTGCAGAGTTGATTGTGAATTAGAAGACCCTCTAACTCTGACCTTCCGGAGTCAGTTTGCTGGAAGAGGGGGTGTGCATAGCATAAGAATTCACAGGCACTTTGGTTACACTGGGGCTGTATTTAACTAGTGTATTATAACTGCTTTGTGGGGGTTGGGGAAGAAACTGAGGAAACTCTTAGGCTGTTTGGCTTGTGGAAGTCTTTAAAGGATGTTGGCCTGACCCTCCACAGAGCAGATAGATATTTGGAGACCTTGTAAGAGTGAACATTTCAGAGAGACAGGCAAAGGAGGATACCATTCCAGAAAGCTTCAGAGGTGTATTTTCTGGGTTCTGTGTCCCAGTCAAGCTCACCTCTTGTCCTGGGAGAATGTGATTGATCGGGAAGGGATGTGTGATTGGGAAGACCTTTGTTTGCTACTTCCCCAACTGTCACTTGATAAAACCTGGGTGACTTTAGTCTTCTAGGCCGACAGGATTCAGCAGCAGGTGGTCAAGAGGTGGGTCCTATTAATGGCTCCAGGGATTCATTTCTCTTATGCTCCCCAAGAACTTCCAGTAACAGAGGTTGGTAGCTGCCCTGAATCCTGGCTGTTGTTAGCCTCCCCAGTTCTCTGGGTCACTCTGCATTCTTGGAAGTCTTGTTGGACCCAGGGAAGGGAAGACGCAAGAGGAGACAGGAGAAGCGAGATTAGGACAGGAACATTGACAGGTTTTGGCAGAGGAGATGAGTTAGTTGGACCTACAGAGAACAAACTAAGGAAGAATGAAGGTCAGGAATACCAGGTGACAGGGGGAACAGAAGAGGGCTGCAGGGAAGATGTGATCAGAAAGTGGCAGATTGGAAATAAAGGGAAAGAGGGAGGGAGGGAAAAGAGAGGGGGATTTGAGCCATGGAAACTATGGTTAAATTATAGGGAAGAAAGTATCATAGGCTGAAAACAAAGTGCACACAAACTGGGATTTGAAACATAAGGAGATAGTCCTTGAGCAAAGTGTAGGAGGAAGCATCAAGGTGAACATGGGGGAACTGCAAGGAGAGAAGATGATTATTAGAGAAGTGGAAACTGGGATTAGCTCCTAGGCTGTGGGTGGTAGGGAGTGTTCTGGAGTCTGGGGAACAGAAAAACAACAACAGGGACATGCTTCAGGGAGTCAGGGAATGCCAACTTAATACAGGCCATTGGCGAGCCTCAAGATGTCCTGGATGTCTTCACATTCTGTCCTTCCCCTGCTTAGACAGTGGTATAAGGACATATGCATTTGGGGGTGGGGAGATTGACCATAAAGAATTATTATGTTATTAATAACTGCAAGCCTTTATTGATATTCCTCATGTACAAGGCACTGTGGTGTTCTGTCAACATCAATTATCTCATTTAATCCTTACACAAGTGGGAAGGGAGAGCTTGTATTATTATCTGCACTTTGTAGATGAGGTGACTGATACTTGTTTGAGTGGTGGAACCTGAATTAAAGAAAACTGGTTTTTCCAACTCCTCTAATCCTGAATCAAGTCAGAGGGGTGGAAGGCCACTGAATTCAGAAATAGTTGATGAGTGGAAATTTGAAAAAAATGCCTTGAGATCAACGAATGATGGAAGCAGCTGTAAAGTGACAACATTGTTACTGTGGAATGAAGAGGGTGACAGTGAGAATTAAGACCTAGCATTAGTGAAAAGGTGGACTGAAAGAACCAGGTGGGTCGAGAGTGGAGAGAGGAAAAATAATTAAGTTGCCACGAAAGTAGACAGTGCTGAAATGATAGCCAAAGAAAAAGGATAGAAGGATATTTAGTGAGAAGGAGATTTAACAACCTGCCCCATTACTACTCCTTGGAAATTTATAGTCGCTTTGGTGCTTTATATAATGGCTTGCTTGCTTGAGGACAAGAGAAAGAAGTGTATGCAAAGGAAATACTCAGTTTGCTCTTTATTATTTGATTCTTTTTATTTTTCTCCCATGCTTGTTTCCCTTCCTTTTTCCAGGTGAAGTGGCTTCTTCTGCATGATTTTAGCTGAAGGATGCTCTGCATTCCTTGATTTCTATGGAGACCTCAGAGCTGGGCTTGCCCCCCACTGACACCTCATCTTACGTCTACTCTACCTCCCAAGGTCTTTGCCTCTACAGCTAGCTCAACCTTGCCCCTAGGTCCAGGAAGCCTGTGATGAACTTAAGGGGAGAGCCGGGAGAATCATCCTGCTAGGCTTTGAGTGGCAATGCCTGGACATACTTCAAGGCACATGTTAACATGGGTCAGGCTGTCACTAGAAGGCAAGTGCTAAGACTTAAAAGCTTATTTGCATTTTATTTAAATTTCATGGACTGAGCTTTGGACAATTTCCATGGCAGAAAAAATATATTCCATCCTCTAGGCACAACTGCCGGCACTCAGCTACTTGCTGTCGTTGAAACTCGCAGCATCAAGACCAATGACATCCTAGTTGTATTTCCAGATTTGAACATCCACCCCAAAACAGGTGTTTGGGAGACCCCGACATTTTCTAACTTAGACTTGAAAGTGCCAGGCCGTCTCTCCAGAGGAGCCATGCTCTGGAGAGCAACGTTGAATCCCTGAGAAGAGAGAGCATGGGGCGTGCTGATTTAAAAACAGAAAATGCAAAGTTGGACTGAAAATATCCTTCGTCTTCCAAGCAATCTGCTTAAGGGTTCCAAACTTACCTTAATTTGGTGAGAAAAGAATCTGCCCTATTTTTTCTTCTTCTTCTCCACTGGAACCAGCCATTTCCCCAAACTGCCACCATGGAGGTTGCAATGGTGAGTGCCGAGAGCTCAGGGTGCAACAGTCACATGCCTTATGGTTACGCGGCCCAGGCCCGGGCGCGGGAGCGCGAGAGGCTGGCTCACTCCAGGGCGGCTGCGGCTGCCGCGGTGGCCGCGGCCACCGCTGCGGTGGAAGGCGGCGGGGGGTCTGGAGGGGGCGCCCACCACCACCACCAATCGCGCGGGGCCTGCACCTCGCACGAGCCCCAAAGCGGCCGGGGAAGTCGGAGGAGGCGGCGACCGCGCCCGGAGAAGAAGAAAGTCCACCACCGCCAGAGCAGCTTCCCTCACTGCTCCGACCTGATGCCCAGTGGCTCGGAGGAGAAGATCCTGCGGGATCTGAGTGAGGAGGACGACGAGGAGGACGACGAGGAGGACGAGGAAGAGGAGGGAAGATTTTATTACAGCGAGGAGGACCACGGCGAGGAGTGTTCCTACACCGACCTGCTGGCCCAGGACGATGGGGGTGGCAGCGGCGGCGGCGGCGGCGGCGGCGGCGGCGGCGGCTACAGCTCCGTCCGCTACAGCGACTGCTGTGAACGCGTGGTGATCAACGTCTCGGGTCTGCGCTTCGAGACCCAGATGAAAACCCTGGCTCAGTTTCCCGAGACTTTGCTGGGGGACCCTGAGAAGAGGACTCAGTATTTCGACCCTCTGCGCAACGAGTATTTTTTCGACAGGAACAGGCCTAGCTTTGATGCCATCTTATATTATTACCAGTCAGGGGGCCGCCTGAAGAGGCCAGTCAACGTCCCCTTTGATATCTTCACCGAGGAGGTGAAGTTCTACCAGTTGGGGGAGGAGGCCCTGCTCAAGTTTCGGGAGGACGAGGGCTTTGTGAGAGAGGAGGAGGACAGGGCCTTGCCGGAGAACGAATTTAAGAAGCAGATCTGGCTGCTCTTTGAGTATCCGGAGAGCTCCAGTCCAGCGAGGGGCATAGCCATTGTCTCCGTCCTGGTCATCCTCATCTCCATCGTCATCTTCTGCCTGGAAACCTTGCCGGAGTTTAGGGACGACCGGGATCTCATCATGGCACTGAGCACGGGCGGGCACGGTGGGTTGTTGAACGACACGTCGGCCCCCCACCCGGAGAACTCAGGGCACACGATCTTCAACGACCCCTTCTTCATCGTGGAGACAGTGTGCATCGTGTGGTTTTCTTTCGAGTTTGTGGTTCGCTGCTTTGCTTGTCCCAGCCAAGCCCTCTTCTTCAAAAACATCATGAACATCATTGACATCGTCTCCATTTTGCCTTACTTCATCACGCTGGGCACGGATCTGGCCCAGCAGCAGGGGGGTGGCAATGGGCAGCAGCAGCAGGCCATGTCCTTTGCCATCCTCAGGATCATCCGTCTGGTCCGAGTATTCCGGATCTTCAAGCTCTCCAGACACTCCAAAGGCCTGCAGATCCTGGGCCACACGCTCCGAGCCAGCATGCGCGAACTAGGCCTCCTGATCTTCTTCCTCTTCATCGGGGTCATCCTCTTCTCCAGCGCTGTGTATTTCGCGGAGGCAGATGAGCCGACCACCCACTTCCAAAGCATCCCCGATGCATTTTGGTGGGCCGTGGTGACCATGACAACCGTGGGCTATGGGGACATGAAGCCCATCACGGTGGGGGGCAAAATCGTAGGGTCTCTGTGTGCCATTGCGGGTGTCTTAACCATCGCTCTGCCCGTGCCGGTGATCGTCTCTAACTTTAACTATTTCTACCACAGAGAGACTGAAAATGAGGAACAGACACAGCTCACACAGAATGCAGTCAGTTGCCCATACCTCCCTTCTAATTTGCTCAAGAAATTTCGGAGCTCTACTTCTTCTTCCCTGGGGGACAAGTCAGAGTATCTAGAGATGGAAGAAGGAGTTAAGGAATCTCTCTGTGCAAAGGAGAAGGGTCAGGGAAAGGGGGATGACAGTGAGACAGATAAAAACAACTGTTCTAATGCGAAAGCTGTGGAGACCGACGTGTGAATCTCGCTCTCCACCTGCCGCTGCCCGCTCCCCCAATCCCAGCATCTCCAAATATATTTATGCATAGAGAGTGCAGTTATGAAAATGATATATGCAAATGAATCCAATGCATACACTAGTACACCATTTAATGGTTATACATGGCATAATTGTTACTAAACTTGTATTACATATCAAATAAATGATACATCTTGGAGACGAGGGAGGCTTAAGTAGGAGCAAATCTATCTTTATATTTTTATTAGAACGCAAGAATTTTGCACATTAACTGGAAGAGATGTTAAAAGTAAAGACAGTTCCGTGGAGAGAATGTGTGTGTGTGTGTGTGTGTGTGTGTGTGTGTGTGTGTGTGTGTGTGCTGTGTGCGCGCATATATGTGTATGTGCAAGTAAATTGTCAACGTTATTAGTAATCGTGCAGTGATGGGAAAAGTTGGCATTTTGAAGTATTTACTATGTAACAACTAATGAATTTGAGCAGTTGTTTATCAGTGCTTTAACAGCATTTCATGTCTTTGGATTCCATAGCTGTTGTTTTTTAAAAATTGTAAGAATTACTATGTAGAAAAAAGAAAGTGAATTATTTAATAGAATATAGGTCACAATTTTATCTTGGATTTAATTAAAGTTTATTTTTAACTGGAAATTAACTTTTAAAAAGGCTGCAGGGGCCTTTAGAAATTGATTATATTTTATTATTAATTTTGGGAAGATGTGACATCAAATGCCTAACAATAATGGAAGAAATGAAATCAGAGAAACTGTAACAAATTTTGTTCACAGATAACAGGACTGGAATTTTCTTTACTTTTTTTTTCCTTTGCACTACTTTATATGCTGGAGATTGAGAGAGACTTCATACTGTGAATGTTTACAAATGTAACAGTTCAATGACAATCATTGGAAGAATGATTTCTTAGTCTTATTTTATTGTTCTCTTATTTTCTTTGTGTAAGACAAATGGCCACACAGATAGCAGCACATGATTCCCTTCTTTTTTTAAATCTCAATAACTGATCTGCAAAGGGACTATGAAGTCAAATTTAGCAGCTGAATCTTTTGAAATTGGTCTGTTAACAATGATGCTTCTGAAACCATACTATTTTATATATTCTTCTGCCTTTAAAGCCAGAATAATTTAACCAAAGTTAATGCATGCACTGAAAGAATTCTTGAAGAAATAAGATGCCCAGCAGCTACAGTGATTATGGCTTAAGAGCTTTCTATTAAATGTGCAACATAAATGCTAGATTTACTAAGTTTATTTATTTGTGCAGCGACTAAAGGGCAGAATGTGGGGATTCACCTCAGAATTCAGCATTCTATTTGCTCAAATTGATATAACAGAACTGGTGTCAAAACATTTTGTTTTCCACATCACCATCATTATCAATTTTGTGAAAGGAACTTATGACACTTAACTGAATTTAACTCGTGACAGGGTGTTCTAGAATGTGAGGTAACAGCTAGTGATGTGACTTACATTGTAAGTCATCAAGAGACGTAGGTTAGCCAACTCAGAATGCATAAGAGGCCTTATTCTCCAATATTTGAACTTCTGTTCTTTATAAAATGGTTGTTCTGAGGTCTGGGGGAAAAATGCTATGGAAGGTATCTCAGCATATAATGAACTCTGACAACTGTGAACTTTAAAAAAAAAAACAAAGAGCTAGAGTAGTTTTCTCAAGCCTTTTAAGCGCAGGCCATCATTTGATAATAACATACATCTTATCTCTCCTTTAATGGTACTTAAAATTCAAAGTAAATTCAACGTTGTATTTAAAACCCAAGTTTTATCCCCTTCTCTTCACCCCTTCTCCACCACTACAGAGGTACATCTCTCAAGCACATCTTTTGGAGAATGAAAAACAGCGGCGGTGGGGGAGTATGGGGGTCGATTGAGTGCAGACCAAAAATCTCTAGTGGACAACAGAGAGTGACAGAACAAGGAAATGCCATCTTGTGACAAGATTTCCAAGGTTGCATTTTAATATATTTTGGATTTAGTGCAAAAAATGTAGCAAACATTAGACTAGGGTAACACTGTTGGGGTTGGTCACCGTTCGTTTGGGAAGGTTTCTCTGTTCATCTCTGCCCCTCCAGGTTCTTCTTACTGAAAAAGAGGGTACATAGTGCATTTGTTATGTCACAGAGTTTTTACAGAAGGCAAATGAGAACATTTGAAAACTCTGAAATGTTTCCTATAAATGCCTGATGTTACATCTACAGTGCTTCATGCTCCTCTGGGAGAAAAAGAGGTTTACAACCCTTGAGTTACATGCTTTATTAGGATATTATAAAAATCATGGATAGTTTCTTTAATTTTGAGCTCCTTACAAGCAGTTGATTTGCAGACACAAGATAGCCTGTCATTGAATGATTAGTTTCTTCTCTTTGGGGAGGATCCCAGGCATGTTGTGGTATAAAAAGTTGGCTCTGTGGACAAGATACCATGTATCTTTTGCTGTACCCAACTAGGTCAGATTATATCTTAAAATAGTTTAAATGTTCTGTGGCATTGGTTGTTTACTAACCATGCTATAATAGCAATAGCAATGATTTGGCTGTTGAGAAAATGTATTTTGTTGGTTCTACAGCATCTCCTTTTTAAATCTGAAAAGTTACATTAAATTGTATTGATATGTATTGGAATTGGTAATTCTGAGAATCCAGAATTTAGGAAATTCTGTAATAGAGTCATTTAAGGATCCTAGGAGTTGATTCTTTATCTTACATGGTTTTCTTAAGGGTTAAAAAGTGACAGCAGGGGCTTCCAAACCAAATATTACTAGGTTATCACTAAATGTTTGTGCTTTTTTTCCTGCAAGACACATTTATTTTAGGATGTCTGGATCTTGATTCCACACTAGGAAGGAAGCATTTAAGCCCTCAAGACTTGTATAGGAACACTTCTGTGTGGAACAGTTCCCTTATAGAGAATGTGTGAAGATAGATTCCTCAGTGCAGCTATTTTCTTTCCAAATCACAGCTAGACAAAGTTCTTTAGTACCATTTGTGAATGTTTTATACTAAAATATGCTTCTAGGGGTTATTTGTAACTGATTTAGCAAACGGTATTTTCTTCAAGGCCACCATACACATTTGATTGTAACATAAAAGAAAGATGACCCCATTTAGAGATTTGAATTCTTGGGATCAGGGATCCTTTTGTTGCTTTTTAGATGATAATAAATGTTACCAAAAGTACAGTGTTTGAGAGTTATCCTAATCAGAGTCTTTTAAAGGATAGATGCATTGTTCTCTTTTGCAAATCCTTGGGAAGGAAACAGTTATGCATAACAGTTATGGGAGAGACGGGGGATTTAAATACTCCTTTGATTTTCTGTGAAAAGGGAGCTTGTGGATTCCTGAGGTGTGACAGCTGGTCTAGGGATCCAGAGTCAACTTGTTGACTGTGAGCACATCATTTCTAGTCCCTGATTCTTAGGTTTTTGTTTTTAAATGTACAGTCAGGTGATGAGGCTACATATCAAGCTAATTTAGTGTTTTCTTCAATTCCACAGAATGTTGGTGCTGGAAGGAATTAAATGATAATGTAGCCCAATCAAATGATAATGTAGCCCTCAACTCATACCGGCCTTGGTTTTATAGTTAAGTAGTAAGGACAAAACAGTTTTAAAATCTCCCTGTTAGGTTAAATGCAGAACCAGGAGTTTCAAGTTTAGCTTTAGAATGTGAACTAAACCAAATAAATTGGGTTTATGTTGAAGCTATTTATTCTAGCAACTTCTAAAGCAAAGAGATTCACTTATTAAAAAATAACTCCTCAGTCTCCAGTTGAATACACATGGTGAAAATTGGTAAGTAAACATTTTGATTTCTTGCTTTGTTATAGTACAGGCTTGTCAGTAAACAGTGTGCCAACCTGTGCTGGGAACTCATTTTATGCTCAGACACATGTAGTGTTTCACCAGTGCTGCTGCTTTCCTTGTCAAATTTGTTTTAAACAGGATCGCTGAAGCTCTGAAAATCTTTTCATTAAGCATGTGTTGAAATAGAATTCAATATACGGAATAAGAAATATCTAAGGAAAATACTCTGAGTTAAATACATATATACTTTTTTCCCCATTTTTTGGAAGTCAACATTAACCAGTGGAAAATTATTTTTAATTGCATTGGAATCATAAACATTAGCACCTCCATGTCCCACGAGAATCAGGCAGGGTTGTTGATTTTCAGATTGTGATACATCTTCAGCTCTAACATTGCAGCTATTCCTTGGTAAAGTGGGAAATAAATACACCTCAGTTCAGTTTACATTTTTAAGTGAACGTGTGATGTTCTTATGCGCACGATGCAGAGTGTAACATCCCTCTTTATATGTTTTTTTTTTATTGATACAGTTTAGAATGATTACGGGTTGTCATTCAGTGACAAAGGGGCCTGTTCCAGGAAATGTTCCTGACCCAAAAGCCATTTTGAATTCTGCAAGGGACATTTGGTGTGAACAAAAGGTACCTCTTGGTTTTCCTGCCTGAAAAGAAGCTTGATTCAAAACACAGAGTTCCTCAGGCCAATGTTTCCACCATTACAGGTTAGAAGACAATCCTACTTACTAGTATGGAGATCAAAAAGATCTGTTTGAAAGAAGGTTGATGGAGTGGTTTGTGTTTAAGATTGAAGGAACCAGACCTGTTTTTGCAGTAAATGGGAATATGTACTTTTGAAATGTGAATTAAGATTAGGACTGTGACATGAGTGTTATTTCTGACTTGGTTTTCTGTTTCCGTAGCATCCTTAATTTCTCATAGTGTCTTCCCAAAGTATGCTAATACATATTAGAATATATGACCCAACTGGAGGTTCAGAAAATATGGTTACTTTATTTATGGGTAAATAAATTAATTCCAGAGTATGAGTTAGGTGATTTGAAAAACAGCACATACTGGATGAGCTGCAGCTCTAAGTGAGCCCCTAGCACATCCCCTTCCAGACCTGTAGGTAATCCTACATGGAATTGATGTATAAGGCAAGTGATGTGCTAAATAAGGAGTTTTGCTGTCATCTAGGAAAGAATAGTTCCACATTCCTTTGTCATGGTGTTGCTGATCTGCAATTCAGTTTTTCATCTATTTGCTATCATTGGTATCTTTTGTATCTTGAAGGAGAATTTGTATCTTGAGTGCTAGGAACTAAGTGATAGTTGATCCACAAATATTCAACTTTTGCTTCCTGACCTGCAAATTATCGATTGTATAGATTTTCCATAGCTAGTTTCTCATTTGAGGCTGGCTTTACTCAGACTCACAACCATTGTCTCCCATTAAACAGCCAGTCTAGAAATGAAAAATCATAAAAAGAAAACAATGCAGTACAAAGAATCAAAAAATATACAGAAATCAGAAAGGCAAGAAAAACCTGACTGGGAAGCCAAGTCTATTGTTCAGATCAATCTGTCACATACATTAGAATGAAATATGAAGGATTTAGGGGTATCCTTTGTCATGGCTTCTCACCAGTAGCAGAGATACCTAAGTGGTGACTGTCATGGTGGATGACATAAAGCAGAGATAAGTCACTGGAAGAATATACATTGTGAATATTTTCTGTGAAGACAGTGGAAATCCCAACATACTTTTGTTGTTGTTGTTCAGTCACTAAGTCATGTCCGACTCTTTGCGACCTTATGGACTGCAGCCCGCCAGGCTTCTCTGTCCCTCACTACTCCCAAAGTTTGCCCAAGTTCATGTCCACTGAATTGGTGATGCCATCCAATCATCTCACCCTTTGCTACCCTCTTCTTCTTTTGCCTTCAGTCTTTCTCAGCGTCAGGGTCTTTTCCAATGAGTCAGCTGTTTGCATCAGGTAGCCAAAGTATTGCAGCTTCTTTAACAACTTACTTTAACAATGATCTTATAGTAATTTGTAAGAATAATTAATAAACATGGACAATATGCTGTCTTTTTCCAATTTTTGGTATTATGCAGAAATGCACTTGGATTGTTTTTGATGATTCTGTAGACCAGAGACATATTTTTAAAGCCAAAGAGCATGAAGGCATTTTTATCCACAGTAAGCTACTTGCTGTTGAGGGGTCGATCAGTCACCTCTTAAATCAGTCAAAATACTTAAATAAATAGCCCCTGTGAATATCACCTAAGTTGTGTCAATACTGAGCCAAAGAATTATGTTTGTTTTAGCATAATTAGATTAATATATTCATATGTTTACATATATCATACGTTTCATTTTCTGCCTTTATTCTGGCAAAAGATATATAAGCAAATGAATGGTCTGAGGCACTAAAAGAAACTTCTTAAAGTGAAATGACAATGTGTAACTCATGTGTTTGGGGAAATGGTAACACTTAAGGATGGAAGAGTCTTCATACTCTACGTTGGATTTTTATGCCATATGGCCACTGTGGTATTAGGGTTAAGCTCTGAGACATTCCGCTGGATAAGAAGATGTGGAGTTCATTGTCAGGCAAGGTGTTCATATTTTATGGAACATTGTAAACTGTTTATTTTACTCTTCATGAACACTATATAAAGGATGTATATAAACTGGACTGTACGGCTCGGTAGATCTACTCTGTGTTCTCTAAAAATAGATTTACTTGAAGCCATTATCTTTCTGGATTTTTGTTGTACCTGTTGTTTGTCCTTAATTCTCTTAGGTTCAATTATAGGATTAAAAGTGTCAGGTTATTGTTTTTTGTTTTTGCTTTGGTGAATGTTCCAATATCTTTCAGCCTCTGACGGTACTCACATACAAAACTTGAAAGTGGAAAGTTCTGTATCTTTCGGAGACCAGGCCTGTATTCTCTGAACTGTCTCAGTGATAGAGGCCACCTTTGTTAGCATGGACGATGCATGCTATTCCATTTATAAACTTAATTCACTCATACCTGAATAGACTGTGATTCTCCTCCCTGGAGAACACTAACGGCGTTGATGGCACCTGGGCGAGTCTTTTTTTCTCCTTCAATTGGTAGGGATCATGAGCCAAATGAGGCTTTCATTTGCTATCAGGCAGGGTAGGAAATAATTAATGAAGCTCCCCCTGGACTGAAATCTATCGAGAGGTGATGGAATCTCTAGGGATGTAGTAAGATTTTTATATTTATGTGGGTTTTTTTTTTTTTTTTTTTTTGCCATTTCTTGTCAGTGTCTTATTGGCATTACTATTGGAAGATAGATTTTAGCTTTTGGATAGTTTACCTCATATTAACAGGACTTTTGATAAGAAAATAGAGACTGTGAGTTCTACATTATCTAATTAGCTTCGAGTATCTCTGATTAAATGCTTTTAGAAATTAATTTGAGATTTGGAGATTGCAGTATCTAGAGCATTTATTTGGAGGGAGAGTTATCCTATAAATAATGATACATTTATTCAGATTTTGTGAGACGATAATGTTTTTCTTCCCTTTATTCTGTCTTTTCCACATTTTATTTAAATTTATGATTGCATTTAAATTGGTGGATATAAATGTTTACCTTCCAGCAGACCAGGTGAAAGAGTTGGTTACGAGTGACTAGAGAATGACAAGAATGTTTGATGATCTGTTTTGCAGCTTTGGCTATTAAATGATCTAGAAAGTGATTTCAGTATATTTGAAACATGACGCAGGGAAATGCATATATAACATAATACCATCTAGATGACAGAGAAGGAGTGTTAGGAATAAATTTTCCTTTTGGGTTTACAAATCTCAGAGTTCTTGACCTGTTTCTTCCAGATCTGATGCAGCCAATGAGAAGCTAGTAAACTGCTTTTTTTTTATTGCAGTAGCAGCAGGATATAAGAAGGATGGGAACTAAGTGGGAGATAAGGGAGTGAGAGGGAGGGGGGCAAGGGACAAAGAGTTATGCCTAAATGAAGGCATTAATTGGATGGCAAAAAATAGCTAGGTCAGTCTAAACATTACTTTGTTTGATAGTGCTGCTTACTAATATGTGTTAACCCAAGAAATACAAGAAAGTGAATTTATCACTTGGTATTGGTACCAGACTTAGTAGGCATGTGTTTGTATAGATCGCAATACCCTAATTCCCTTTGCTCCTAGTCTTTGAGAGCACTCCCATTCAAAATCATTAATCTGTTGCTAAGAATTAAAGCTATCTGTCTTATTAAAGATTAAACTCACCTTTCCCTTCAGAGCAAGGGATTCTTTCATGTACTCAGACGATTACCACTTGGGCAATTACTATATTTCACAGGGAATAATTCTCTCCTCTCACCTCACTCCCTCATCCTAATACAGAATGTTATTGTGGTAGGGTATTAAAACCGGGACAGAATTAAGCAACCAATTGAAGCCTTGGAGTGAATGTCACTAATACAGTGCTGAATGATGTGTTTATGTTGGTTATTGGCGGTGTGCAATTCTTAGAGGAATGAAAAAAAGAATCATGAAATCTGTGCAGCAACAAAATTAGAGCTCCTTGCTGCTGTCATATGCTCCTTGCTGATTTAGCTGCTGCTCATCCACAGAGAAGAGGTGTTATTTCACTACTAGAATTCACATACTTCACAAGCTGCAAAGCAGTGTGACAAACAGTGGAGAAAGGGTTAGATTAGACAGATGAAGATGAAGTAATGTACAGTATTTTAAGGTGAGAATCGTCTTGTGTCACCAGAGTATATTTACGCACTCAAGGGACTGAATTGACTCTTTGGAGGGGAAAGGTTACTTCGGAATTAACGTTCCTTTTTTGTTTGTCCATGGTATCACTGTTGGAGATCAGTCTAGCATGGGATAAATCCTGCTGTCATTGCTAAAATAAGCTGAAAATAACATGCTGGAAACACTTTTTTGTTTGTTTGTTTCTGTTATGAAAAGCTGTAGCTACGTTATAAGCTTTGCAAGAGAGATTAGAAAGTCATTCGACTTTCAAAAATTTTACGGCATCGCTAAAGAATTTGGAAAGGAAATAGAAGATTCTAATATAAGTTCCAACCAAGTATAAACTGGTTCCAGATAAAATGTCCAAAGATTTCCTTTTTAGTTTCCTCTTTGAGTTTCCCCCCTCAGTAATTAGGTCTGTTGCTTTTAAACAGCGTGTAAAGTGCTTGGCACCCCCACTCATTTGTTTCAACAAAAGCCCAAATTGGGAATGCCTCTGCCATCCCAGGTTCACAAATTTCTCAGGGAAAGCCTTTTTTGTGTGTGATTCAGGTAGGTCTTCCCATTTTATAGATCAGGTCATGCCAGTGCATACCCAGAAAGCTTCTACAGTCACCTGCAATATGAGACTATTAGGTTTGGTTATTATGGTAGGTTATTTTCTGCCTATTACTGAACAGCTGGGATTTTAGAAACAGCTGGATGATTAGTTGTGTATTTTCGTTTTTTTTTTTTTTTCACCCAGATGCTTTATTACTGTGTAGAAACAACCCCAATGTGGAGTGAGCTGGGAGTATAATAGCAAAAATCTTGTTTTGATGCCACTGTGGTTATTAGGAACATAATGAAGAAAATTAAGGGCAAACAGTTTTGACTGTTGTTTACTTGAAAAGCATGTTGTTAGAGGCAATGCACTCATTTCCATTCCTGGACAAAGCAATTGATTTACCAACTTTTTAAATGGCTCTCGTGATAGTCCTCAGGCTACCCAAGCTCTGCCTTGGCTGTTACATTTTACTTGCTTAAGAGGAAATGTCTGCACATGAGGAGACATCACCTGAGTTTTCCATTCACTGCTGGCAAGGGGAGCTGAAGAGCAGGCAGGCTCGGTCCTCTCATTCACCAGGGTCTATTTTTAGGTTGGTCCCTTTTGTGACTAACTTCAGCCCTGACCAGAGGGGTTGAAATTCGAAGACAACACAATGTTTTATTATGAACATTTGCAGGTTTATAAAACTGGAATTGTGAAAGGGATACATTTAATTCAGGCACTGTTTGTTGGCTCCTCATCCAGGGCTAAAATTAGAATAACTTCTTTTCTTTCCCCAATTATTTTTTTCAAAAGAGGTTTGTTAAGCTCACATTAAGTGACTGGGCTGTGCTTGCATTCCAATCTCTAAGTGGACTAACACTTCAGAGAATCACAGTCTACATAGAAGGATTTTTGAATTACAGAAAGATTTATTCTTCTAAATAACAAAATTCTTGTTTATTATTACTTTTACCCCCTCTCTTCTCGCTAGAATCTATATGCGGGACTGGGTCTGGTTTCTCTTTAGAGAATAAATTGCCAGGGTATCATGCTTTATTAATACTTTTTATAAATTCTATCTAGTGTCTGTAAAGTGCTTCCATTTCTGTAATAGCTTCTGTTTAAACTGCATAGTAAGTGGGACCAGATTCAACTTGTCAGTTTTTCAGGATTCTTGCTCATATAATAATTTTCAGTGCTTTCAAACAGTAATCACCTCTACAAGGAGTATTTACTTATTTTAATTCCCAGAATTTATATTTCTTCTATTTGATGACATGTGATTATAACTCAGGAGGAGAGAGGCAAAGATTTGATGGAAATAATAAACTATAATTGTATTTTTTAATTCCAAAGTAGATTTTTTTCTAGGACCATGGTTCTTTTGTTCCACAAAAAACAGTTGTTAAGCACATCTGTATCTTCCTTTTTCCTTGGGAATAATATGAGTGTCACTGATGGTGCATTTTCAAATTTTGACTTGAGTAAAGACCTGAGTTCTTTGAATAAATGTAAAAAAGATTGTGCTTCTTGTGGACTAGCTACCTAGGCAAGCCAGATGAGACTGCGTCAATTACATATCTAAGTCAGGGCAGTTGAGGCCGCTGTTCGGAATTTTTCTGAGATGCCTTCTGTCTGCATTGCTTAGATCACGTAAATGTTTGCTCAAATGTCTATTTGCTTTCAAGATGCTGTCTTGATTTCTTTCTCTTGGAATTAAGGCTGTCACATTTGAAATTCGGTTGTAGTAACATGTTTAGCTTTCTATATCTAGCTCTAACTTCTTCAGAACAACTCAAACTTCTATGAGACTTATCTTCAGGAACATGGTTTTTTTTTTCTGAGTGTTTCAGAACATAAGTTAGAGACCCTGGCTTTTAGTCTTCATTCAAGTCAAACAACCATTATCTTTAATTGAAGCTGCTTCTGATTTGAAGCCAAAACAATTGGTCAGGTCAGTGAAAGGAAGAAAAAAAAAAGCCAACTTGATGTCTGGCATTGTGAAGTCACTGATTCAATTCTGCTTCTTTAAAGTCATTAGTATAAAATGCATCCTCGATTCTTTTTAAATTTGGGAAGTTTTCAAGTACTATCTGTTCTGTCAGGGAAATACCTTTCATTATAAAGCCATTATTTTGTGGGATTTTCTTCTTTCTTTTTCTTTCTACTTCAGCAAATTGCAGCTATTCCTGTCCCTTAGCAATAGGACATTCTGCACACTTAAAAGCAAACAAAGCCATTGTTTATGTGATTTCTTAAAACTAAGATGGTTTTCCCTTCACAATTTTTCCTGAAAGTATTTGCAAACTTTTAAAAGGTATAGTTTAGCCTAAATTAGCAAATACATAGTTAATATTTGATGATTTTTAGCCAAATAGCTGAGTTGCTCATTATTTACTGTGAAGAAGGAGATGACTCTTACAATTTTTTTTTAACACATTAGGTATTAGAAATGAAAATACATACATTTATTTATAATTTCTGAAAGAGACTGAAGGTAACAGCAAAATGTTTTGTGTGGTTCATTCAGAAGTCCTTAAACAGAAGCCAATTGGACTGAAAATATATCAGATTTATCTATACCTAACTAGAGAATGTGATTTAGAAGCATGATATTACATTAAGTAGATTGTATTCCTGAAATTTTAAAATAAATTCATATTACATAACATTACCTATATTTAGGGCCTTAAAAAAAACACACTAAATAGTCTAATGGGTGTGTGTGAATGTTCTCAGAATAGAGTTTGACAATTTAAAAGCCTATTTCCCTGGAAGAGCTATATGTTTGCAGAAGAAAAGTTGCTTTGTGTACACATTTGAGTATAAATATATGACTCTAATTTTAACTTTTATTTTAGATCTTGATCTTAAATTTGATTTTATTTTTTCAGGTGTCAACTGGATGGTTTCTGTGACATTAAATAATCATTAATTATTTGTTTCTATTAGAATAAAACTTTACCTTAAAAATAAGAGGGACTAATAATTTATACAGATTGACCCCTAGAGAATTAGTGCATAAAACAAACATTTCTTTTTTCACTGCTCATGTAGAGCCATTTCTCAGTAATTATGTTTTTCTGCTTTTTAAAAATTTGAGACTCACATTATTTAACTAAGTATTTATTTTGCCATCTACTCATGCTCTTTATCAAAACCTGACTATTTTCCATAGGAGAAATAAACTCTTGGCCCGCATAGAGTAGTTTTAAAAGCATCTTGTAATAAAACCCTCACCAGAAAGATGGTTCCATGGTAGATAGTCAAGAACAGTATTATAGGCAGCTCTAGAGTCATTTAATGGAAAGTACAACTTAGGTGGTTCAATTTCACTTAAAAAAAAAAAAGAAGCCTATATTCTTATCAAGTCGAATGTTACCATAGCACCAATCTTTTAAATCAGTGGATGGTCAAATGAAAAAATTGGGGGTGAGGTATAGATAGTTTTGCTATTAAATAAAATATATTTTAATTTTAATTTTAGTTCCATTCTTACTTCTGAAAACAAATTCTAATTATAGGAGATGCTTAGTTTTCTAACTGGCAGATAACAAGAGCAAGAAGTTCAAATCGGATTAATTAGAATAAGCAGAATTTGCTTTTTGTGGTGTTTGTGCTTGTGGCTATAACAAAATTGATTATCTTATAATTTATATCATTTGCATGTTAATATCATCATATTTTAATAACTTCCAGGGGAAGTTATAATTAATAATTTCCAGGGAAGCCTAGGTGGTAAATTTAGGTTGTGTGCATTGCAGCCAGCTACCATTTAGCAGATGCACAGACATGGTCATAGAGTTTGCCACTGTCCACATCACTATTAGCACTGTAACCATATTTGTGCTGAAAGCTTATTTGTCATTTCTTCCTTAGGTTCTCAGAGAAGAGTGTTTAATTTTTGTTTAATTTAAGAAAATCTTTATTTTTTCAGGAAAATGTATTGACTCTGTCCGTGAAATGGAGATCATGTGGCAATAGAGTGTGGGAGAAGTAATTGTGTGTTTTTCATAGTTTTGGCCACTTAGGTTGTCTATTCATTTCCAAATCAAAACTTGCATATGTTTTTCCTTGATTGGATAAAGTGGTTGATGTCTGCTTCTTATCCGTGTGAAGTGGTTTAAAAGAAAGTCATACACAGCTGAGAAAAGAGTCATCATTTGTATTCATACTAGTGGAAGATAAGCTTCATGCTTAAGCCTGGCTTGTGCTACTACTTAATGACATGGGAAACTCAAGGGGATGTGGTGTGCCTCATGCAGTCCAGCAAATTGTAAGAGGCTCTAGAATCATTTGAATTGTGCCTTTATGTTGATGAGGTTGACCAAAGTATTTATTCATTGCTTTTGTAGAGGCTGTGCAGATGCTTTCATATATTTTTTAAAAGTACTATTGAAGTCTGTTTATTTCATGCTTATATTTCAGAGTATAATATAATGATCACATGTAACCATGAGGGCATATGATCAGTAACAAAAGGAATAATAGTTACGTAGTTAAGGCCTAAGGAGTTACTTAAATTTTTTTTTAAACTAAAATAATATTACCTTGTTATATTCTATATATATAGAATAGAGAAAAGGCGAGGGGGTTGTTTTGTTATTCTAACTCCTTTTTTCCTATGCATTGTTATCCTACCTCATTATAATTATAATATATTTATAATCTGAGTTGTGTTTTTTCCTGATCATAATATCATTACCTTTTCCTTAGTGTCACTACATAGTTTTTTATTATTCTTTTATATTTTGCATGATTTTGTGTCTGCACCATAATCTGTCAAATCATTGTGCATAGTTTTCTTGTTCATTTCAGTATGATGGCTATTTTTTAGATTGCTTTATTTATTTCATTTTAAATAAAACTAATATCTTCCTGAATATAATATTTTTTTAAAAAGTCACTATTTTTTAAAACTATCTTCACAATAGTAGTTGTTTTTAAATAAAGAGATTTTAATTTTAAATGCTATTGAAGTCTTTTCCAATATAATATGTTAATAATGAATCTAGTGGGGTAAGAAATAAATTTTGAAAATAATTTATTTGCTGTTCTCTGCAGTTTAGCAAACATTAATCATTTAACTATTATCAATAATGTAATGGCTATATACTGACCTTAGCTTTGCCTATTCATATAGCAAATTGTTCTAGATAGTAAATATTGCTTGAGCAGCTCATGACAAAGTGGTGCACATTAGTTCTCTGCTCTCCTATTGTAAGCAGACTCCTGTACATTTTCATCTGGTTTTTGGTGATCAAGAGAATTATATGTTTACCCCCTAGTATCCACGAGAGATTGGTTCCAGGATTCCCATCAGACACCAAATCCAAGAATTCTTAAGTCCCTTATATAAAATGGTGTAGTATTTGCATATAATCTATACACACCCTCTTATATACTTTAACCCTCTTATACATTCCTTGATTACTTATAATACCTAATACAATGTAAATGTTGTGGACAGAGTTGTACATGCAATATAAGTGCTATGTTAATAGTTGCCAGCATGTGGCAAATTCAAGTTTTGCTTTTTTGGAATTTCCTAGAATTTTTTTCCCAAATATTTTTGATCCACAGTTGGTTGAATCCAAGGATGTGGAACCCATGGATATGGAGGCCCAACTGTATCTCTTTCTCTCTGATTATTACCTGAAAGGCTTGCCTTCAGCTCTCTAATCTATCTTAACCATACCATCACTTAAGCCTTTCATCTGTCCTTAAGACAACATACTCTCCTGAACGCCTGACCTCCGTGTGGCTTGTGAATGATTTCATGGTAATTTCATCATGGGATAGTTAATAACAGGGGATAGATTTTATTTCCAGCTCCGTTTCTCCTTTTTCTCTTCTCTTTTTTCTTCTTTTCCTTCAATTCCTTTTCTTCTCTCTCTCTCTCATTCTCCATTGAATATCTAGCTTTTCAGATGAAAACAGTTTGAAAACAGTTGAGATTCAAGCCAAGCAGTCTGTCTCTGTAAGAGAATGAGCTATGTAGACTATTGAATTTTACAGAGATTAAATGTTATATTCTTATGGTACTTGTCTCTGGAAATAATAGAGGTTATTCCAGGGAATATTAATTCCTGCTCTTGAGGAATAATCTCTGTTTGCTGAACTTCTTGGATTCACTATTTTAATGAAAAAAACTAGGGGTGGGGAAGAGGAATGGATAATTTTTTTTCTTCTTTTCCTTGGCAGTTAAAAGCACATTTTTAGCTACTTTTTCCAGGACTCATAAATGGCTTTATGAAATTTTTGAAAAACTGCTGATTTTAAACTCTGAGCTCATAACGCTTGTTTCTTATTATCCGCTTATCTTTGGAAATACTGGTTTTGGAGAATTGAGCTGTTTCCACTTATTCCTGGAGCTCCCTTTGCTTTAGGAAGAAATAGTAGAAATAAGCAAGTTTTTTTGTTTTTTTTTTTAAGGTTCGAAACAACTTGTAGTATCCTGTGGACAACTTGCTTACTACATTTCTTCTATTGTACCTTTCTTTACAGAGAGAGAAGTCTTGGTATCTTAAACCATAATCATGGGGTCTAAGGGTCAGTTGTTCCAATAAAAAAGCAATAAAGCCAAGAACCAAATCTCAGTTTCTAGAACAAACAGGTAAACAAAGAAATTAGAACATTTTAATTCACTAAGTGAAACAGTGAGATTTTGAATAATGCTTACATTTTTGAACATTTGCTAGTTGTGTTTGGGGATAATTTCTGTGCACTGGCATAGTTGTACCAATTATTTAAATGCTGAAATGTTGTTTGTACTGATTGGTACCCAGCAGACTCTCTGGAGCTTACCAAGTGCCCCAAAGTCTTGGCTCCTCCCTTTAAATCTCTTCAAGATCCATGAATTAAACTCCTGGCATATCAGGGGCCCTCTAAAACTCAGCCCCACTGCTAAGGCTATGATTTATCTTAATTGTTCATGCTGTATCAGTTGTTAAGTATATTTTAAATATCATTCCTGAAATGAGACCAGTCTTCAGGTGATCCAGTAGTTCTAGCATTTCTGGATTTTGTTTCTAGTTCTGACACCAACTTTAGCTTCAAGTATTGTGGATCTACTTCTTCTATGCCTTAGTCTATCCATTTGTACCAGGGTCTGAGGAAACCAGACTCATAGAAAGGATGGACAAATACCAGTTGGAATTTGGCTAGTGATCAGAGGTTTTAATTATACCTTGATTTGCATGTTAGTATGTCGATCAATTAGCATTTTCTGTTTATCAGGCCAAAACCTAGTGGCTTAAAATAACAGACAGTTATTAGGCATGACTTTGTAGGGTGACAATTTGGATTAGGTTCTGCTGGTTGGTTTTTATTCTGGTCTTACCAGAGATCCCACATATGAGTACAGTTAGCTGAGTGGACTACTTCTGGCTGATTGATCCCCGATGGCCTCAAATACATATTTTAAATTAATGGGGGTGATCAATTCATGTGCCTCCAGCATTTATTAGTAGCAGGACAGTCTGCTTCTTCACATGGCAGCTGGGTTCCAAAAGCAGCAAAAGAGGGCAAACATGAGGTAAGCACTTCTCAAACCTCTGCTTATATCTTCTCTGCCAACACCCCATTAGCCAAACAAGATACATGGCCAAGCCCAGATTCAAGGGAGTGGAGAAACAAAGTTCTCTTTGTGATTAGAGAAGTTATAAAATATTTGTGGCCATTTTTCAGTTGACGACAACATGACCAAATTTCTTCTGATAGAGAATCTATCCTAGAACATGGGAATTCCCCGGTAGTCCAATTGTTAGGATTCCGCGCTTTCACTGCTGGGGTGCTGGTTCAATCCCTGGTTGGGGAACTAAGATCCTGCAAGCTATGTGGCACAGCCGCCTGCCTCCCCCCCACCAAAGAAACAACAACAAAAATTTACCCCAGAACAAATAGCTCTCCCTGTCTATAGAGAGAATACATGGGAAAAAGAATATTTTAATTTAGCGCTTTTGAAACTCTCTTCTGCCTAGTGTACTTTGGGACATTTATGGACTCTGGGTTATATGTGCTTGTGAAGGAAGTAGTTTATAACAAGAGCTTTAAAGTTATTTTTTATCTCTTACTTTTTAAAAAAAAATTCTTTCTGAGAAAATTATAAGCTTCAAGAGATAAAGGACTGATTGCTTCTTTTGAAATTCTTTCCCAGTCTAGTAGCCTGCACATAACGTTATTGCCTAATCCATAGTCTCCACTGACTAGACATAGACAAGAATTTCATGTTAAGTGTAATTATATCATTTTATTATGTTTACTTGTGGCTCGGTGCTTTTTAGCAGTTGTTTAAAAGAATTATTTGAAAAATTAATCTTTGCATTAGCTTGAGCTACTTATTTGTGCCTTGAATTTTGAACCAAGAACACTGGTTTCTACTGTGAATGTAAAGTTTATTTCTTGTGAAATCTGATAGGGAGTGTCCAACTTTGGATCTGTCCTTCTACATGCAGCACACATGAATTTCAATTCTGTCAGCTGCCAATGAAACATCTGGTATTAAAATGTGTTCAATTTGATATCTGTTGAGTGAAGTATTAATCTTGCAATAAGTTTTCAAGTGATTTCAGAGTATTCTTTCTGACTACTTACTGATACCAATAATAGTTATGTTAAACTTGGTGCTTTTCTTGCCATGTTATAGTAGATGTCTAGCAGTCATAAAACAAGGAAGCTAATATTTTTTCTAATGTACCTGTGAGAAAATGACTTAAGAATGACTATATTTTTTTCCCTTCCCTATGGTATTAAGATGCTTTTCCAAATGTGTTTGATAGTCTTTCTATCAGCAATCATATAATATTACAGAGACTTTGGAAAGTACTGTTGGTGGAACAGATAAATCCATGTATTTAGGAAAGTTCTCATCACTATGCATAGTCATATAATAATCGGGTCAGTTCAATTTCTCAGTCATGTCCACTATTTGTGACCCCATGAACAACAGCAAGGGTAAAATCACAAAAATTATAAGTGTATATTTAATGAAAGAAGATAGTAGTAGTCAAAAGTTATTTCCTAAATTTATATTCTGGTTCATTTTATAACATTTATCTTGCTTTTCATAAAAGGAACACATACTATTTTTATAGGTCATTTTTTGTGTGTGCTCTTCGCCCAGTGATGTGATGGCTAATATTTCAAAGTCGAAGAAAAAATATTCAGGATACAGAGGTGACAGGGAGCAGGATTGAAAGATCTAGAAGAACTTTCAATTTGGCATGTTTGTCAAAAATGGCTGGACAGACTTAGACTTCTGTATCCTTCAACATGCTGCTGGTACTTTCAGACATCTCTTTATATCACTATAAAATGTGAAAAGTCACAATCCAAAGCAAGAGTGGAGTAAGAAGCTGTTTTATTGGACCACTTATTGCTGCAGTGCAGTCATCTACATTGACTGTCCAATTCATGTCCATGCCTCAGTCTTTTGCCTTCTGATGGAGGAAACCATTGAATTTTGATCCTCTCACTTATCCAATAGTTGTGAAAGAGCTAAACCAATCAATAGGTGAAGCACTCAGGAAATAGGCCCCACCATCCAAATCCAACTCATTAATTCCGTTATGGCAAATGTTAAATGCTTGCTAAGTTATCTTGGAAAATATGGCAAAATTAAACCCATATCTATTTTTTCTGTTATTTTTAAAAAACCATCTCTATTGAGTTATATATAGCTTTTGTAAAATAAGTAGTGCCTACTTAAATGTAGAAGTCAATGAATTTTGACAAACGTATATACCCGTGAATCCACTACTACAATCAAGATGCAGACATCTGATCCTCGACTCCAGCACCAAGGAAATATGCATTTTGTCACTATAGATTAGTTTTGCAATTTCTAGAATTTTATATAAATGGAATCATACACTATGGACTCTTGTTTTTGGCTACTTTTACTTATCCTCATATTTTTGATTCATCCGTGTTGTTGCATGTATCAGTCAGCAATTGGTTTCTTTTTATTGCTGAGTACAATTTCATTGTATGGATGTACCACATTTTGTTTAATCCATTCACCTCTTGAAGGATATTTAGGTTTTTTAAACTGTGTTTTGTTGACTTTTTTCTACCAAGTCTTGTTCTTGGTGTCATCTGCTAATAATTTCATGTCCTTAAACCTAAATTTATTCACCCTTTGTTATTTACTCTACTAATTGGATATACACTTTATACACTATAAGAAACCAATCTATGATTAAAAATTTAGATCGGATATGTAAGTGGAATTTCTTAATATTTTTTAAAACTTCGTTCTTAATGATTTCTTTCCTGAATGAATTTCCTTCTAATCAAGAAAGTATAGTCATTTTTTTTCCAGAGGTCACTTTTGTCTCTGGGCCCTTTCTGTCACTTTGTTGACAGCAATGATGAGGATTTCCCTAGAAATATATGCTGACATATAGGTAGACCAGCAGTCTGCTGACAGAGCCCTTCCTTGCTTCAAAGAAACAGTATATGACAATCAGAGTGATTTCAGTTATAAAAGTTGATAAATGAAATGTAGTGTTTTCTATATTCCCCACTTGAAATACAAACTCTGAGCTTTCCATAAGTTTTTTTGTTTGTTTGTTGTTTAAATAACAGCCTTCTGGAAGTTACACTCATGGAGTGAACTGTAGCCTCTCCACGAAGAATTTTAATTCCTATTCTCTCTTTCTCTCCAGTTCTCTTTCTTCTGTATTTTCCATCTGCATTTATAGTTCTCTCTTTTTCTTCCTTTTCCCCTCTAGCCACAGATTCTCCAAGGAAGGACTGAGCACCACAAGAGAAACTCTGCTTTGTTTTGACCATCTTGCCTACGAAATTTTGCTTTCCTAACTCAGAATTCTCAAAGATGTTGCCGGAGTGAGCTCTGTATCTTATACCCTGGCAAAGCTCCTAGAACTGGTCCCAGTGGGATTTCTGTTTTAGAAACTGCCTAAAGATCTTTGTAGCATCATTCAGCTTGCTTTCCTAAAAGAATTTCAGCCAAATTCATTTCCTTGAAATGTTTTGCCAAAGTACATGACCACTTCATCAGTGTAAAGATTATGTATATGAAATGCAAATGTGTGTATGTATATATTTGAATATATATATATATATATACACTCACACAACTCTAAACATATTATATCTAAACAACTAAGCCACTGAAGCACCTTCCACTTATACCCCCAAAGCACTTCCATTTTTCCCACTTAGTTGCTTTGACAGCACTGACTGTGTAAGGCTCCTGGGACTCTCATTACATCTCATGTTCAAATAATCAAGTATTTTTTCCCTTAGTCATAATGATATAACCATTAGGCAGTTGTACTTCTTTTTTAAAAGTTTTAATTTATTTTATTGAAGTATCATTGATTTGCAATGTTGTGTTCAACTAGAATATAATTGCTTTACAATGTTGCATTAGCTTCTTCTGTACAACAAGCAGCTGCACTTCTGATTCCAACTGCAGATCAGAACCGTGGTGAACCAGTTGGCTAAGTGGATGGAGGGGTGAATGGAGTGGTGGGAGAGGTATGGGAAAGATGTTCTTATAGGTCGGGGTGGGATGTCTATGAGCATTAATAAAAGAAAATTGCCAGTTTTAATTTGATTTACAACCATGTTAGCAATGGCTCTTACAGCAGGGAGAAAATACGTCAGACTTGGCATGTGGACATTTACAGGTCTTATAAAATTGTTATAATTTGACAAGTGTCACTGATTTTAAAATTTAAGAAGACCACTCATAGTGTATGGTATAATTGTTCATTAATCCAGTCGTCAGCTAATATTTAGTGAGCATTTACTATATGAAGACTCCTGTGCTGAGTCAGTGGCATGGATGAAACATACTCTTCTTTTTTGGGGTTAAAAAAAGATGTATTCAGAAGTAGCACCACAACACTTGACTTTCTTCAAAAGGTCACATCTGACATCCATTTAAGTCTTTGTTTTTCTCATCATCTTCTGCAGGTCTCTCTTTATTATTAATAGACTGTGGCTTAAATTTCAATGAGGCATACACTTGACTTCAATGTATATTCAGATCACAGTCTTTGTCATTAATTCATTAATTAATCATTCAAAAAACTCTTAGCGAGTACCTCTAGGCACTCATTATTATCCAACAAATATTTGATGTTCTTGAGATGCACAGAGATCAGTCACACACTCATTCTTACCCTTGAGCTTACAGTCTTGTGAGAGAGACAGATTTGGGAACAAATCATGTTGGTCACTGTGAGACACGTAAATGGGAGTACATACTCAGTGCTGTGGAAATCTTAAGTTCTTTGTTGACTTTGTTGACTTGGCATTTCTTTTATATCAGATCTTTATGGAAAGCTAATGGGGGAAGGAAAACTGATTTTGTCAGCTAAACACAGTCTGCTGCTTTAGGAACATTTCTGTTCAGAGGAAAGCACAAACGTTGTTATTTTTATTCTAGACTGTTGCATATATGTATTTAGATTTAATAATTTTTAAATTTTGTAGCGTATTTTTGAAATAATGGTCCTATTGAAAAGAAGCATTTTATATTTCATATTTAGAGAGATGATGGGAGAAATTGGAATCAAGTGAAAGCAGGGATATTCTCACATACAATGAAATATTTTCTTTGCAGAAAATTCTAAAACTGGATATTGACATTTACAATGAGGGGGGAGGTCATCTTTTTCCATGATTTCTTCATGTCTCTCTAACTTGATATTTTTTTAGCTGATTATTATATTGCTCCTAAAGATATAACTTTGGTTGTCTCTCAGCATCTATTAGCATCTGTCTCTTGCAACAGTAGAATTTCACTTATGGCCTTTTGCTCTTCTAAGTAATTGAATTAAATGAGAAAGCATCTAATCAATTGCTGTGTCTTATCTCTCTTCTCTCTCTCTTTCTCAGACCTACACCCACACCCACACATACACAAAATATAATATGAGCTTCAGTCATGTAATAGTAATACAATTCTTCTCGTAGGAAATTTCTAGGTAAATGGATCAATTAAGCGTTTGTTTTTAAGTTGCTGCTCTTGGCTTCTGGGTGATGGCTTTAATACAAGGTATTGTCTGTTTGAGTCTCAAATGGAACAGAAGTCGTCTGGTACATTGTAGACTGCTCTAATGTGGAGTCTAATGAGAAGGCTGACCTCATATTTCATGATTGTAGCATGAATTTGTCTCTGAATTAAATCAGAAAAATGGCCTCAGTTCCTCTTTCTGAAGAACAGTATGTAATACTAACTAATCTTACCTTGCCTTCCTCCTCCATAGTTTCCCACCTTTGGGTGCTGTGGAGGAGGTAAGTAGGCAGAAGACAGAGTCAGTGAAATCAGAATATGCCACAACCAAGATAACACACACAAAGTGACTAACTGCTCAGTATTTGTTTATTGTTGTGATTATTATTCTCATTACTCTACTTTCTTTTACATGAACATCTCATGACTATAGGATTGAGTAATTTTAGTATCGATACCATTCCTCATAATCCTAAGCAATAGAAAAATTTTCACTTTTGAATATATCAGTTGACAAATGTAAGAAAGATAACATAATTTTTCCAAATTTTTGTGGTATATCTGATACAAATGGTACTGAAGCATATTCAGGTCTGTGTTAGTTTTCTATTACCACAGATTTGTGTCTTGAAACAACACAAATTTATTATAATTATGGAGATCAGAGTTTCTAAAATCAAGAAGTCAGCAGAGTTGCATTCCTTCTAGAGGCTCCGGTGGAAGACCTACTTCCTTGCCTCTTTTAGGGGCTACCCACATCCCTAGGCTCCTGGCCCTCTCCCATCTTCACAGCCAGCAGTTGCATCACTCCAGCCTCCGCTTCACGTCTTCTCTGACTCTGACCCTTTCAACTCATGCTTACGTGGATCCTTGTGATTGCATTGAGTTCATTTAGATAATCTCCCATCTCAAAATCTTTTACTGCATCACATCCACAAAGTTTCTCACACATTCTGGGAATCAGAATGTGAATATATTGGGGGTTCATGATTGTTCCTGAGAGGTCTTCCCTGGTGGCTCAGATCCTAAAGAATCTGCCTGCAATGCAAGAGACCCAAGTTCAGTCCATGGGTCAGGAAAATCCCCTGGAGAATGGAATGGCAACCCACTCCAGTATTGCCTGGAGAATTCCAGGGACAGAGGAGCCTGGTGGGCTACAGTCCATGGAGTTGCAAAGAATTCAGACATGACTGAGCGACTAACACTTCACATTTATTTTGCCTGATGGAAGTTCTAGTGAAAACCATGACCGTTACTTGTTGAGTAGAATCACAGGACTTTAGATCTAAAAGTTACATTAAATCAGTCATTTTAGAGATGAGGTAACTAAAACTTAGTAGATAAGGATTATACTACCTGGGGCTAAACCTAGGTCTTGTAACTCTCATCAGCTGACTTTTCCAGTTTGTATGCAGCATTTCTTAACACTGTGCCCATTGTCCAATTAATTACTTTTTTTAAATTAAGAAGCCATATTATAAAATTCCAAATAATTTTAGACTGAATTTGAAGCCACTTTCAAATCTGAAGGCAGTTTATCCTCTTGGACTTCATTTTGACACACTTAACAAAGAGCTGGATATTTCAAAATTAGTGTAGTGACTTGTTTATTAAAGGGAAAAATACTTCAGGTACTCCCAAGAGGCTTATAAAATTTATAACTGTGGCTCCAGCTGAAATTGTGAAACTCAGAATTCTTCCTCTTTAGATGGGAAAAATATGATCTTTGTGAATGATTCTCCCCATTCAGGCCACAATTAAGAAGCTTCTATATAAAAAAAGATAAACAATTGATTTTTATGAAAAGTGGGCGTGATTAGAGCAGTGCTATTGCTTGTTTTGATAGACTATTTAATGGACTGTTGAGAAAACTCCCAGTACCATTTAATTTCCTATGTTTCATCTGTGTAGTGTGTCAGGATGCTATAGTCAATCAGAACAGCGTGTTCTTATGTACAACATATATGGTTTTTATGGAGCTCACCCAAGGATAAATTAGAAACTGGCTCGCTGCCTCTATTTCATTTTTCTTTTTTACTCTTTTTGAAGTTTGAATTTTTACAGTCTACAGAGGATACATTTAGTCATTTTGATGCTGTTTTATTTTCTGGGCAGGATTTTAGAAGATGACCTGAAAGATAGACAATTGATCTTGTCATTTGTATTCAGTAGACATTACCTAACCAAATAAGCAAGGATGTATTGAGCATCTCTTATGTTCAGATAACCGTGCTGGTTATATCAAGATGAATTAGACATAATTCTTTATAATGGGATAGCCATCAACTTCAGATTCAACCTAAGTTCCTATTTTCTATCTGTTGTTCAGACACTAAGTCGTGTCTGACTCTTTTGCAACCTCATGATCTGTAGCCCACCAGGCTTCTCTGTCCAGAGGATTTCCCAGGCAAGAATTCTGGAGTAGGTTGTCATTTCCTGCTCTGGGGGATCTTCCCAACCCAGAGATCGAACTTGCATCTCTTGCTTGGCAGGCAGATTCTTTACCACTGAGCTACCACAGCCCTTAGTAAAAGTCAGACTGTGAGCAAAGGCTTCTTTGAACTTCCGGAAGTGTGAAAATTAGACCTATCTCCCAGGGGGTTTACAAGGATTAAATTGTGGTAATGCATGTGAAAACACCAAATAGAGTACCTTGTGCAGAGCAAGTGATTTACCAAATGTTAGTTTCCATCTTCAAAAAGCTCACAGCCTAGTAGGAAAGATGAGCTATCTATAAATAACTGTAATGTAAGGCAGAGTGAGAAGTGGCATGAGGGAGGTCCAGCCAGATAAAGAGCTGTTGGAGGTCAGACATGAATTTTGTTATGGGGATGAGAGAAGGTTTCTTGGAGTATTTTCATGGCATCTTAGCTAGCCCTTAAAAAGGGAAGAAAATTTAGACATGTCAAGATATAGGCCCTGTGATTTGTGCTTTTATCTCCTGGTTGATCTTCCACTAGCTTGCTTTCTGTGCATTATCCGGTGCTCGGGTTTTCTCTGACTTCTGGCTGTGCTCGTATATCATTCAGGATTAACATATTTTCCTGCAATGGCACGCTGTCTGGTCTGATGCTTTTACACTTTTTAGAATTATATGTCATGTAAATAAAATAACTTTATCTGTTTATAGGAGTCAAGCCATTGTTTCCCCTGAAATAATTTGATAGCAAGATGGATCCAATTAGAGTAATTTCATGTGGTTGGTTGGCAAAGATCTACACTAGTTTTGGGGGAAGACCTCGAAGGGAATTATTCATGACCCTTGCAATCCAAGTTTTCTTTCAGAGAAAAAGCAGTTGTCAGATTTGTTTTTCTTTTCACTGTGTGATTCTGGATATCCTCGCCATTGTTGCCAACACAACTCGTTTCACGTATGACGCTGCATTGTAGTCCCTCATAATAGCAGTGCAACCTCCACTGACCTCTGCACTTCACTGAAGACCTGATTTAGAAAATTGCATAAGCAGTGGATCAGCTGTTTGGAGTTACTCCTTTCTAGTGACTTACAAATTTGTACTAGATTAAGAGTCCCAGATGTGGTTTTTCCTTCTTATTTACCTCTGAAGTCATGTAGCCTCTACCAAAACTGATTCAAGATAGCTCACATACCTTTACTCTTGTGAATGTTTGAGTGATCATATTTTCTGAATCAAAAGTTGGAATATATTATATAGAATCCAATTTAAGGGACTATTTTTATCATATATGTATGTGTGTGTGTGCGTTGTGTGCATAGCTCAAACCTGGTTGGTTGCTGTACTTTTTTTTTTACTATTAAGTGGAAATTTTTCTCCTCTTCAGATGTCAGTTAAAACTGAATTTTGGCCCCCAAGTGGACAACTTTGATTAGAATATAAGGTATTAAGAGTTCTTAATTATTAATAGCTGTTAATAATAATCATGATATAAGAGGATATTTTTAGATTTGGGGGGATGTTCAGATAAATGACGGTATGGTTGTTTACTCCTGGTTCATAACAAGGCATATCTGAGGGCCGTATTCATTTTGATTTGGGATCAAACAATTGTTTGCTGATGGGCTTGGCCTTCCTTTCTTGGATGGAGATCCTCTGCCATTAAAAAGACTCTGAGATCTTAGTGGTAAGGATTCAGAAGGACAACATCTGCCTCCCTAGATGGGAGCCTGTCATATTATTTTGTTCTTCTCTTCACATTTGGGATCCAACAAATAGGGTTTTGTGGAGAGAGAAGAAACTCTACCTTTAATCCTAACATCAGGTGTTGCTTATCTGAGTGAGTAGATTAGTGGTGTCTGGGTTAGAGAGTAGGTTTCCCTGAAGGACCTGGCTCCTCTCAACTACTGGTTGAAGTTTTGCATTCGGCTAACTGTCTAGAAGGTAAAAGTAAAAATCAGCGAAAGATTGGGGCTTTGTGAAATTTTAGAACCCACTTGAAATGTCTTTTGGAAGAGACGGAAATTTGGAAATTTGCTAAGAAAATGTGTGAATCCATATAACCAGGTTGTGACATGTGCGAGGGTGGAAGACTTGGTGGTGAGTACAAGGGCTGGAAGTGGTTTTCTTCATCCTGTTATCACCCTGCTTTCTCATTTAGGTGTTGTTTCACCCTGTCTCAAGTTCTATCTACTTTCTTTAAATATACAGATTTGGGTGGTACTGAATCGTTAGTCCATTTGAGTGTTGGGTAGTACCCTACATTTGACTGGCTTCCTGATTACAGTTTTCAGGGAGCAATGATATTTTTATTGTGAACCTGAAAAGATACTCATAAAGATAAGGACAGAACTCAGTATTTGTGAATCATCTTGAGCTGTAAGGTCACTCTGAGAACTAATTCTAAAGCATGGAGCAGAGAATATCAAAATCTTTTATTATTATGTTTTTAGGATGTGGCTACTTTTTTGACATAGTTCAGTTTCCAACTCTAGATCTTTATCTGCACTTTGATTCCAAACAAATATATGGGAGCTTGTGAACACAGTCTTATATAGCAAAAATTCACTTTGATACAGGTTATTCTGGGGCCTTAGCCAAGATTTTCATTTTTCTTTTATTTTAAGCTTTCAGATATACCAAAAGGACTTCACTATACCTTTGTCTTTGAATAATATAGATCCCAAAGATGAAGTAGGAGGCTTTCGTGTGCTGCAGAGTTTTGTGGGCTGCAGGAAATTAGTTTTTAGCTGTTTTCGCAAAGGGGCGTAAACAGTTAATAGTCATTTTTTGAAAGAGTAAGTTAAACAAAGAGAAACTAGTTTCTTTGTGATGGAACTTTTTAGAGCCTACACTATGCTAATGTATATAGGGAATTTCCAAAAGGTTCACGTATGGACTTTCATGTTTTTAAACATAACTGTCCCCATTTCTCTTATTTCTTTTCAGAGCATCTCATTGGGTTTTTTTGTTCCACAGAGCAGAATTTGGTCTACACTGTTTGTAGAATCTAGAAAAGAAAATTTTTGAAAATTTCTATTAAAATTCTGTAATATCTCTCTTGGGTCTGGGCATCTGCAAGTCTAGATAAGTGCTTCTAAAATTTTAATGTGCATGCAAATTTGTTCAATAGCCTGTTAATATGCAGAATTTGATTCAGTTGGTCTCAAGGTGGGCAGTGTTTTTTGCATTTCTAACAAGCTCCCATGTGATACTAATGCTACTGATCTCTGAAACACACTTTGAGTGAATCAGGGCATTCCCAGAGGGAAAAAGTTAAAAATGGTCTTTGCTACCTGGGGGTCTGGAGGTGAGCTGTTTAGAAAGGCATTTTCTCTATGGGACTGGAAGTTTGAAGTAGTTATTGTACAAGTCAGATAATGCACTTATATATGACTTACATGCTCTTTATTTTTTCTTATTTTTTTCTTTTCTGGCTATGAGAGGATAGACACTTTCTTAGATTTACAATGAAGTAGAAAGTGACTCTGTGCTTTGACACTTGTTGTGTGTGTCTAAAGTATTCCATGGCATATTTGAGAAGTCCAGACTGGGAGAGTTTGGGTCTCTGTTCTGTAAATAATAACTTTGAACGGTAAAGACACATCTAGAGTTCTTAGTTAGACCTACTTATGTAAATCCCATCCCATTTCAACACTCATGCACCCTGCCTGGAACAGAGTTTATTGAGTCTCTGTATGAAAGTTTATCAGCAATTCAGAAAGGGTTATCATGATTTAATCTTAAGATTGAAGTAGCAAATAAGGTTCATCTCTTTGACCAACTCCATTCTTTTCTTCTTCAACAGATGTCTATAGAAAGATTCCAAGACTATATAGCCTGAGCTTGATGGAAAAGAGTGACTCAGTTGATTAGTGATATGTATATATTGCTGGGCATGGGAAGGGAAATGCCCTCACAGTAGTGGAGCTGATAAGGCATTGGGTTCTGCTGGAGCCATGTTGTCACCAGATGGTCTTTGCACCCCACTGTGGTCTGGTTAGCATTCACTGTCAAATACTTAAATACTGGTTAAAGCTATTATAAAAATGATTTGCCTCAAATGCCATTTTGTTATTATTTTTCTAAGTACTAAAATTGATTTTTAGGCTTTGTACTCGGAGTAACAGGGCTGAGATTCCAGCAAAATATCTAGATTGTGCTAAAAATAAATGCAATGTTGTTCCTTTAGTTCCCTCCTCAGTGCTTAGATTGACTACTCCTCAGATTCCTTGCTAACAAATTCTTTGTAGTAGAGGGCCTGTTACAGTGAATTATTTCAGATTTATGTGTAATTAGAAACTCCTATTTGCAAATAAGTGATGGAGTCACTAAAGATTTTCAGTAGATTAGACATATTTTTTGCAGTTTTGATTACAAACACTTTCTTCATCATTGTGACAAAGTTTATCTTTAGTCTACTCCTTAGTCGTGTCAAAAATTTTAAATTAATTGAGTCTGAATCACGGTTTTATTATATTCCTAGAATAATATAATAAAGCACTAATAATAATAACAATCAAGATGCTTGTTTCATGTATTACTCTCAGTTTGTTGGAGCAGAAGAGATTCAAGATAATATAGACATCCACTGTGGGGGAGAAAACAGATGCAAAATTATCTAGTGATTTCTTCAACTATAAACTCCAATTTTTAGAGTGACATAAAATATCCTGGGTGCTTGTGCATATCCTGGGACATATGTTCTGGTGTTGGTGGTGGTGTATGTTATTGTTTTACTTTGTTTAGTTTTCTTGTTCCCCATATAAATCCAAATAAGAGCTTCTCTGACTTGGTAGTAGGAAGTCAGGATAGAGAGCTGGATGAGCTGTCTCCGATTTCGGAGTTGTATGTAATCTGTTGGGCTACTCTGTGTCCACCTCTTCGAAAGTTTAGATGGCTGGCTCTGGCTGCTCTACGAAGGTATGTATCATAGCTCTATAATATAAGACTGCAAAATTTATCATAGTTGTACTACTGTAAATTCAGCGCCTGTTGCTGTATGATTACCACACTGCTTTTGAAGAAAATAAAAAAAGCTAATTCAAATGTGTGTACAGAATATTGTTTTCTCATTTATATATTACAAAAGATGAGAATGTAGGTTAGCACGCAGAAAAAGATAGACAAATTTATTTCATGTAACTTTATACAAAGCTTCCCTGATGGCTCAGATGGTAAAGCATCTGCCTGCAATGCAGGAGACCAGGGTTCGATCCCTGGGTTGGGAAGATCTCTGGAGAAGAAAGTGGCACCCACTCCAGTACTCTTGCCTGTAAAATCCCATGGGCAGAGGAGCCTGGTAGGTTACAGGCCATGGGGTCGCAAAGAGTCGGACATGACTGAGCAGCTTCACGTGGTCAATGCATAGGGGAGAAGAGATCATAGCATGATGGATAATCTTCTTGGAGAGCAGGACCATGTCTTTCATATTTCTCTTTCTGAATACCCCATGGGCTCTCTACAGAGCAAGTGTATTAGTTGTGGAATCCCCAATCATGTCTATTTTTCTTCGGGGTGTAAGGAGGCATAAAATCTGACAAAGGCCATAGCAGAATCTAGAACATAAAACAATTCAAGGGAATATCTCAATCAAAATTATATATGGGGAGGAGAGGGAGAAGAAAGAATCAAATGCTTCAACTCAGTCAAAACAAGTTTTAAATCAATTATTGAAATAAAGTGCTGGTTATTTGAGTTTGCTTAAATTTTTAAATCTTTTAAGATGTAAATACAGCTCCATTCTTCTTTAATTTGCCAGATACAGATACGTAATTTCCTTGAGTATGTTTTCTCAGCAGCACCGAGAATGAAAGTTAAGACAAATGTATTATTCACGTTTAGAAATCAGCTTTCAGTTATCCAGAAGCCATTACCACTCGTGAACAAAAGGGGAGTGTTTTGCTTTAAAGAGAAATAAAAATTTAAGTATCATTATATAATACTTTATATAAACAGGAAAGTGTTTTCACAATACTACCTGATGCCAGGCAGTTTATCATGCACATGTAATTGGTGCCTGTGGTCAACCCATAATATGATAGTCTTCTGTTTGCTGCAAGAGTATGATGGGAAAGTAACATTAGAGTATGGAACTTTAGCCATAATCTTAATTGAGTTTGCTAAAGTGCAAGTTTAAAAAAATGCAGTAGATTTGAATCAGTGCCACTGTGTTAATTGAAACATAAAACTCAGTCATGTAAAAATCTTTTACCAAGGTCAGAGAAGGGCTTTAACAAGTTAAAGTGTGCTGTGATTCCTCAGCAAGGATTATGTATTTTGCTCTACACACAAAATAAAGATAATGGATATTGTGATTAAGTGCCATAAGGTGGAGTCCTGGACATTTATGATGGACCTAAATTCATCTAATGTAGATTTTTCTTCTTGTTTAGCCATTCAACTCCATTTTGTAGGGTGAGAAATAAGGATATTAGGAGACTTCATTAATTTGTGAATCCACATGCTAAGTTCTGTGCTTGGATCAAGCTTCTCCTAATGTGTGGTTCTCAACTTTCTAAAAATAGTTTATGTATATTAGTGCTTATAATGCCAGACACTCTGTCAAGCACTTTATGTACCTTACTTCATTTTATTCTCAGAACAATATAATGAGGAATATATTATCATTATCTGCATTTAAATAATATCACAGACTGAGGTTCAGAACTTGTTAAAGTTTATATGGGTGGAAAATGTTGAAGATGAGATATGACCCCAGTTATCTGGGCCTTCAGGGTCTTTTCTCTTAAGTGATATGTTATACTTCCTCCAGTGTATTAATATGAAACCAGTCAAAAAACTAGATGTTCTAAATGGAAAACAAAAGTCTTCATTTCAACTGCATTAGGATTCAGTTCTTTCATAAGGTAGTACATGGGATGTAAAATAGAAAATATTGCACCTATTAGTATATTAGATTAGACAGGTTTTCAATTACTTTTAGTCCTGAAAGTCTATGAATTAGTAAAAACAGTTTAGTTGAAACTATTTCCTCTTAGAGCACATTTCAAAACACTTTTCACATAGAAAAGCAAATTCAGCTCCAAATTCAATTCATATCCAAATTTATCTTTTAAGAGCAATATCTAATTTTCTCTCCAAATGAGCTTATAGAGTATATACTCAAAAGGAACAGACACTGTCTTTTAAAAAATTTTCATATATTCACCTGAAGTCCTAAAAATGACTAAACTTGTGGGGTTTTTCCTCCATTTTCTTTTTCTTGTGTAAGCAAAAGTCCTTGGTGGGAAAAGGGGGCCTAATTAATTTGGGAAAACATGCTGCAGCACATTTCCTGAGATGCTATCATAAGTAATTAAAACAAAATTGCTCTTGTCAAAGTAAATGAATAAATTTGATGAGATATTTTCCTTTATTTTACAGATTTGTTCCACTTTATCACTAATTCATAAAATCCACAAAGGCTCTCTAGTCATCAGTATGATTGGTTAAATTCTGCTGTTGCCCTGTTATGAATGAGAAGTAAAAGTCAGAAGTGTATACCAGGCCAAGTGAATAGTGAGAGCACATTCTTGCAAATGAGAATGTATAAGCCCATGGGCCATCCCAGGCCAAGGCAGGAGTCATCAACGATGTTCGACATTTGTGGGTACACGTTGACTGTAATATTCTTCCCTGGTAGCTCAATCGGTAAAGAATCTGCCTGTGATGCTGGCAACCAGGGTTCGATTCCCCTGTTGGGAAGATTTCCTGGAGAAGGAAATGGCAACCCACTCCAGTATTCTTGCTTGGAAAATCCCATGGACAGGGGAGCCTAGCAGGCTGCAGTCTGTGGGATTGCAAGAGTCAGACACGACTTTGCAACTAAACCACTAACTGTAATGGAGGCTTCTCAAGTAGCGTGGTGGTAAAGAACCCACCTGCCAATGCAGGAGGCACAAGAGATACAAATTCAATCCCTGGGTCAGGAAGATCCCCTGGTGTAGGAAATGGCAACCCACTCCAGTATTCTTGCTTGAAAAATTCCGTGGACAGAGGAGCTTGGCAGGCCACAGTCCATGGGATTGCAAAGAGTAGATTGTGACTCAGCACACATACACTGACTGTAATAGCAATTTTTCAACATAAGGGACATTCAGAAAGTACTGAAAATAATACTTTCATAACTGGGAGACAAAACTAAGTTGTGTCATATAATACAAACTATAGAAATTAAAACTTAATCCTGTGTTCTATTCTTGGGTATTGAGAGGTGTTAGATACTATGTTGAGTGTTGAGTAAAGGAATATCATATTGCATGCAACATATCAGATTTGCACCTATCAAAGAGGGCTTAGGTCAAGAATGATTGAGAAACACAGAAGTGATCCATCCAAAAATGATGTTACTGTTCCTGGATATGTAAAACAAAGAAGGTAATTTTGGGAGAGGTCACACTGTAGCTTGGGTTTCTCTTAGACAGAGGAGCCAGATGCACTATAGTCCATGGGGTCACAAAGAATTTGACACGACTGAGCCACTAAGCATGGATGCATAAATACTGTAGCTAGTATTCCTAATTTAAGCCACTCAAAAACTGAAGTTCTCAGTTTGTTGAGTACCTACTATTTTCAAGACAGTTTTAGATAGTATGAAAAAATAAAAGTGTAGTCGCTCAGTTGTGTCTGACTCTCTATGACTCCATGGACTGTAGTCCCCCAGGCTCCTCTGTCCATGGAATTCTCCAGGCAAGAATACTAGAGTGGGTAGCCATTCCTTTCTCCAGGGGATCTTCCCAACCCAGGGATCAAACCCTGGTCTCTTTCACTGCAGGCAAATTCTTTACTGTCTGAGCCACCAGGGAAGCCCCTGAGATAGTATGCAGGTACCAAAATGAAACATTCATGAACCTACCTTATAGGATCTTGTATCCTCATATGGGAGAAAACCAGATTTGAATAATTATGATAGCATAAGGCAATATCTGTTGTGGGAGGTTAGAATAAGAAGAGTGCCTCTGGCTTTGGGGATCAGGGAGGCACTTGGCTGGACCACGAGTAATTGTTAGGTTTTAGATATATGGACATATAATTGTAGGCTGAAGGAATTATAAAAATCCAGAGGTGCAGAACCATTCCTGAGTTTGTGGGACATTATATTCTTTCTTTTGTCTGAAGAATAGTTACAAGATAGGGTATAAACTAGAATACAGGCTTAGAACCTGAACTTGGAGGATCTTAGACCCAGGATAGGAATTCTAATTTGTAAGACAGCTGGCAGGGAGAAGGGAGAGGTTGTTATTGAACAGACGAGGGACATTATAACTTTAGTACTTCAAAAAGAACAATTGGACTGTGAAATAAAATGCAGGAATTTAAGAGTTGGGGAGAGTGGGGAAAAGCTATGGCAGTAGTTCTGGCAAAAAGCGTTGAAGTTCTGAAATAAAGTAGTGAGATAGGAATGATGAGGTGGTGGGGCAGATGGGAGAGAGATCAGGAAACAAAGCTGATAAGATTTTACATATGACTTATTGGGCCTGCTGGGTGAGGGGTCGCTTAAAATTTCAGATTCAAATCAGAATTATTAGGAGCACATTCAGGCTACTGGCTAGAGGAGGAACCTGGGGGAAATATAATGTGTGAGTAGGAAGGAAGATGGTGAATGTCTTTTGAACATACTGAATTTGAGGTACCTGGGGATATTTGGTGGCTCAAACAGTAAAGAATCTGCCTGTAACGCAAGAGGTTCTATCCCTGGGTGGGGAAGATCTCCTGGAGAAGGAGATGGCAACCCACTCCAGTACTCTTGCCTAGAGAATCCCATGGACAGAGGAGCCTACAGTACATAGGTTGCAAAGAGTCAGACTCGACTGAAATAACCTAGCACACAGCACTAGCACAGGTGGGGATCTTCAGTTCCAGTTCGGAGGGCAGTTTTTGGAGTCCAGTAACACAGACAGCAAAGATTTTATAAATATTATGCATCATTTTAGAGTCTTTAAAAAAAAAGAAGGATTTTGTCTCTCTAACCTAGAATCTCTTTGATGAAAGCCAGAACCTGCTCTTTAAATATAGGGGCTGTGTCTGTTGAATTAAAGAGATCCACATTACAATGAAGTCAGGGAAGTAAGGTTTTAATAAACAGGCAGGGTATCTCCAAATGTTTCAAGGTTTAACAGCACTTAGACTCCTTAGAATACAATAATGACAATGCTAACTATATTAGTCGTAAAATACTTTCATTAAAATATTAAGAGCTATTCGTTTGCAGCACATGGGTGGACCTAGAGATTCTCATACTGAGTGAAGTAAGTTAGACTAATATTATATCATTTATAAGAAGAATCTAACAAAAAGGCTACAAATGAACTTATCTACAAAACTGAAATAGAGTTATAGAGTTACAGATGTAGAAAATAAATGTATGGTTATAGGGGGGAGAGGTTAAGGAGGAAGGGATCGATTAGAAGATTGGGATTGACACAAACACACTACTACATATAAATAGATAACTAATAAGGACCTGCTATATAGCACAGGGAATTGTACTCAATACTCTGTAATGACCTACATGTTTCCCATGTAGAATCTGAAAACCAGTGAATATTTGTATATGTATTATTTAGCTGATTCACTTTGCTGTACACCTGAACCTAACACAACATTGTAGATCAGTCATACCCCAATAAAAATATAAGCAATAATAAGAGCTAATAACACAGTTGTTGAGTTGTCATGTGATATATCTCTATGCTGTATGAGCAACATGGTCTGTCTCATCTATTCCTCACAGCACCTCACGATATGGGCTTTTTTTCTCTCCTCATTTAACAGATGAGAAAATGGAGAAATAAAAGATAACCCTTGCTCAAGTCAAACAGCCAGTATGTGATGGGGCTGGAATTTGATATTTAGAGGCATAGATTCATTTGCTCAACTGCACAGACACAAACAGAGGCAGCAAAAATCACTAATATATTTTATTCATTCCATGTTAGTGCCGCATATCCACTTCATATTTTGCATGGCTCCATACTATTCCATAATATGAATGCTGTGTGATGTCTTTCGCCAGTCTTCTATTAATGGATGTTTTGGACATTTCTGTTTTCTCATTATTTTAAATAGTGCTCCGGCAAACATTCTTGCATGTAAGCTTTTGAGAACGTGTTCAAACATTTCTGTCGGAAAGATTCTGAAGACTGGAATGGGTAGTCAAAGACTCTACCCGTTTAAAATTTGATGAGTACTGTCAAACCATCCTCCAAAAGTGTTAGAATGATGTATTCACACTGAAAAGGTGTAAGAGTATATTTCCCTTTATAACTTCTCTAACACTAGATATCAATCTTTTAAAATTTTGCCTGTGTGAAAACCGAAAATCTTTTCTACACATTAGTTTAATTTGCTTGAATGCCTTTTCACATCTATTAGTACTCTGTAGTTTTCTCACTGGGTGTTAGAAGAGAGACTTTGTCTTCATTTTCATTGTTTCTTGATTGGGTACGTGGGAGCCCGATCAGCACTGAAACAGATCTTTGAATCCGGTGGCAATAACAGGATGCTATCTAGCAATAATAATTCCCTAGATCATAGTAGTGATTTCTGGCTGGTAGTGTCTTATGATGTTGGGTTGAAGTCTAGGTTCCATAATTTTCTGGTGGAAAACCTTGGAAAACAATAGCCTTAGCTTTTTAATATCAGTTTACTCAACTTTATTTTAATTATTTATGTTCAGCCATACCACATGGTATGTGGGGTCTTAGTTCCTCTACCAAGGATCGAACCTGTGCCCCTTGTAGTGGAAGTGCAGAGTCCTAACCACTAGGCTGCCAGGGAAATTCCTCATCTTTAAAGATGATGCTCTAACCCTCTCACAGAATAGTGAATAATAAACATCAACAACATAGTACATCATGCGAGGTTCTCATTAAATGTGTCAAGGCCATTGAGAATGACTGTCGAGCTGAAGGATGCTTTATGTTGAAATTATTTGAAATGGAACTTGAGACTTTCTATGATGCCTTCATTGTGGCTTGCAGTGTTCCCTCTTACTGTCACCAACCTTTATGAGTACAGGCCCAGTATAGTGATGTCTCATGAATTCAGACGCAATATTCTAGAATCGTTTATCTCTGCTCGTCACAAAGTCGAATGACCCTGGAGTGATACGGCCAAAAAATACAGAAAGTGCAAACAATTCACGAACCAGTAAACATCTAGAAGTATAGGTTCTTTGAAAAGAGGCTTGTGTATCAAGGGGAACACTAATCTTCCAAGGTAAACAGAATTTTTTTCAAGTACAGAAACTCATCCATCCGTTTTCAGGATTACTTGTTTCGGTTATCAGTCACAAGAAATCGGTCATTTTGATCTGGGTTCCTCATAGCCAATACAATATTTTAGAAACCACATCAAGTGATGTCTTTAAACTCTTTAGGTTTAAGCTTATAATGTGAGCATTAGGAAACATGAGAAAAACAAACATGGTGAAAACCCTGTATCATATACTGTGACTTAAGCAATTATTTATTCAATCAAATCATACTTTTGAACACCTTGCTAGGTGGTAGGTGCACTGTTGAGTATTAGTAGTCTGAAGATAAAGAAGGCCACTCACTTTAGACCTAAGGAATAAGAAGACAAGTGATTAAACATATCTGATAAGTGATAAAATAGAGGTATTAAATATCATGGAAGTGGCAAGGAGTGACTGTTGAATAAAGCTTACTGGAAGTTATGATAGTGATTTAGGTTTAATGGGCAGGCAGTTCACCAAGGAGTGAAGAAGGCAGAAGAGGGGTTCAGATGAAGGTCATAACTGATACAAAGGCATGAGGAAGCCCAGCATGTTCAGGGAAAATTTTGAGATGCCTGGATTATAAGGCACATAATGGTGGATAACAGAAATGAGATAAGTATTTTGAAGATAGCTCTGTAATTAATCTCATCTCTGCTTCTCTCTCCAAACCACAATCATCGTAGTTCAGATACTATTCACTCCAAAAGACAACATTATATAGAAGAGCATAGATAGTTTACTCCAAAAGCTGACACTATCTCAGTGAATATAAACTACTCTTTCCTTTTAACTTTCCTACACTCAGTACTGATTTTAGTTTGGGCCTATTTTCTTCTTCACTAGTGCCTAAAGTCTGGCTTGATAATTTGCTCAGGTCAAATGGTTGAATATGAGATGTGGAAGAGCAAATAAAAACAGCAAAATACAGGATGAAGATTCAAACTTCACATTTAATTCAGTGAGATTGGCAGTGGTTTTTTGGAATGTTGTGTTGAGATGGCATTTTGGAATCATGCAGAATGAGTGGGGATGGACTCTAGTGATTAATTATGGAATTCTGCCTTGGACAAGTAAGGAGGGAAAGCCATCCTGTGCTATTCTTTTCAACACTTCCCACCCCGCCCCTTGCTCCCCACCAGGCTCCGGTAGATTTATGAGTCAGTGATTTTATGTCAGGTGTATGCTGGAAACAATGACAGTGGTACACCATTGCCCATAAATTTAAGCATAAAATATTTACTGTAGCAATCAAAGCTTTCCAATTCCTGGCCCTTGATTACATTTCTGTCTCTTGTGTTATTTCTCATGTTAGCAACTATATTAGTTTTATCCTTCCCAAACCTATGAAAAATCTTCTATCCTTCTATATGAACCCTATTTGCTACTTAATTTGGTGACCATCTCCAATCACCTAAATTGATCACTGATTCATATCTCCTATAAACTTTACTGTCTGTATTATTATCATGGGATACAGTTCGATTGCCCTTTTAATGTTTATTTGTACATTAATTTGCCCTATCCCTAGTCCTCACTATAAGTTCCTCGGGATCTTGAAATCCGTGCGGCATATATTTTGTATTTTATCGTTGTTGACCATAGTCCTGACACACAGAAATGCTCCGGAGGTATTTGTTGGATGAATGAATGCATGAATAATTTTTTACACTTTTGTTTCTTTCCATTATACATAAAATTTTAAGTTATGTCTGCTTCGTTGACATCTTATATTTTTTTTCTGTGTGGGTAAAAAGTTTTTTTATAAAATTAAAATACTTGGGATATTTTTCTCAGAAAAAGCAATACTACTTTTTACTCATGATGTGAGAATTCCTGTCATATGATGATAATGAACTGGGTTTTTCCTCCCTCATTTTAAAAGTTAGATTCTAATTAACCCAATTCATCTATCTGATCTTTTAAGAGCCTGATTTAATTTTAAAATATGCATTATATTTACTTTAAGATACTGGGTATATTTTAAATTTTAATATTTGTCTTCATTAATTCAACTATTTTTCAAAATCTTGATTTTCCTGGCAGCCTATTAACAAAGAGAAATGTATTTCTGAAGGGATAATTCCAGCAGAGTTTTCAGATTTTATAAACACAAGTTCACAAAAAGGGAAGTTTCTGAGCATAATCTGCCTCCTAGCAATTATTGATACTGTTGTCCATCTTCCTCTGTATATTTTCTGTTTGGAGGAAATTCATCTTTCAATATTTAATACTTATCTCAGGTCACCATCACTATTGTGATGATCATTTGGGTTTAGGTAATGTTTGACATTTTAATCCCACTACCTTTGCTCATTCTCCTAAGCCGGCGTCATTTATTCTCTTATTTTCCATTGTTGTCTGTATGCCCATCATAAAAGAGAACTCTATTTCCTTCATATGTAACTTTTCAATTACATTCTAAATCTGTTCCCATGCAAATGCGCTAAGTTTGGTCATCATAATAGAAACAATTATCCTTTACTTTTTACTCCAAGATATTACTACATATAATGTTGTAAAAATCCCAAACCTTACCATTTTATGGAAAAAAAAACCAGGGTTTTAGTAAGTATGTTTTGATTTATATAGTAAAATAGGGATAAATTGAAATTATGTATCTTGCTTTCAGTTTAGTCTATTGTTTGCTCATTGTTTGTTGTTTAGTCGCTAAGTCATGTTTAACTCTTTTGTGACCGCATAAACTGTAGCCCATCAGGCTCCTTCTGTCCATGGGATTTCCCAAGCAAGAATAGTGGAGTGGATCGCCATTTCCTACTCCAGGTGATCTTTCTGACCCAAGAATTGAACCTGCATCTCCTGCATTGCAGCTGGATTCTTATGGTCTTATAATTAGATTATAATCCCTTTGAGGGAAGGGATGATGTTTTCTTATTTTGTATAACTTCTTCGGCCCATGCTAAGATGAAGTCTATATGAAATGCCAGATAAGCACTTATGAGATTCAGAATCACAAGTACTGAGGCCCTGAGATGATATAATGGACTATCGGCTTCAACTCCTTCTTTGTATGGGTGAGAAATCTGTCATTCTCATATTCTTCCCAAATATCCATAGCTTTCTGTTGAATGTAGAAACATGCCAGAATTAATTTTTTTAGTATGCTAACTTTATTTTTGATAATGTTAGATTACATTTTTTTTCTAATTAAGATATGAGAAACAAAACACACATCTCTCTTGGTATTTAAATTGAATTTGAATTCTTTTTCACTCAGTTCTCTATTGACTCAAATATATTCCTGAATCTTTCTATCTCAACCCTACCACTACAGCTTTAATATCAGCTAGTAACTCCTCTTGCCTGTCAGCATTAATTTTAAATTCCCTACACTCAAAACACAATATTGTGATCTCTTATTATCTATCAAGGAAAGTTTTCCGAAAGCACAGTTCCTGGCAATCAATATCATGCCAAAACATATTTTGTTTTTTTCTGTGAAGTTTAGTGGACTTAAAGTATTATTTTAGTTTCAGGTGTACAACATAACAATTTGATATTTTTGTAGATTACATTGCATATGAAGTTATTACAAAATCTATGTGTAAAACTTGAAACCATAAAACTTGTAGAAGAAAATATAGGCAGTATCCTCTTTGACATTGGTTTTAGTAAAATTTTTTGGATCTGTCTCCTCAGGCAAGGGAAACAAAAGCAAAAATAAATAAATGGGACCTAATCAAACTTAAAAGTTTTGCACTGCAAAAGAAACCCTCAACAAAATGAAAAGGCAACCTATTGAATGGGAGAGGATATTTGCCAAAAGGATATATCAGATAAGGGTTTAATACTGAAAATATATAAAGAACTCATATTGATTGGTGTAAAAAAACAGCCTGATTGAAATATGGGCAGAGGCCCTGAATAGGCATTTCTCCAAAGAAGGTATACAGATGGCTAACAGACATAAGAAAAGTTCTCAACACCACTAATCATTAGACAAATGCAAATTAAAACCACGATGAGATATTACCTCACACCAGTCAAAATGGCTATTGTCAAAAAGAAAAGAATAACAAGTGTTGACCAGAATATTTGTTCTATGAGGCCTTTTCTTAAACCTGATAACAGATCTCTAGGTTTCATATATCTCCAAGTTGCCCATCTAGGCCCAACTCCTCCTTGGACAGGTGAAGCATCTGAGATCATGTAACAGAGAGAAGAGATTTTATCACCATCATAGAAGCAGTGAAGAGAAGGGGTCTGATTCTAGTGTCCTTGTCTTTGCCCCTTTCCTTTCCAGGCTATCATGGCTATTTCTCAGGAACGACCCCCAGAGAGCATATCTGAGTCACATAGGTTACTTGGAATGTTGAAAAAGATATTTGAAAATCATCTATTATAATATTTCCAGAACTTGCCATTTTATTGCACTTTTCTCCATTGGAATAACTAAATCCATCAAATATTCATTTTATTCGATTGTAAAATGGGGCTGATACTCATCTATTGGGATTTTGTGAGGTTTAAAAATATACCTACACATGTTTGAAAATATACCTACACAGCAAGTTTGTGTTCAAATAAGCTTCGATGATTATTACCTGTAAATTAGACTGCCACAAAATTTCATATGCTTTTGACTTGAAGGTTTTGGAGGTAAGATTGAAGAGATTTATAGGCTAGAGACAAAATAAAAGCTTTCTCCAGGGCTGCCATTCATTTATTCCTCAAATATTTATAGAATATTCATTGTGTGGTTGCCACTGTAGTAGCCCTGGGGATATACCTGTGACCAAAATTGAGATAGTTTTTGCTTTTACAGGACTCATATCCCAGTATAGTAGCTAAGCACAGAACAGACAAATTGGGGTATAAATAAAATGGATGCAACTAAAAAGTTCAAAACACTAAGGTAACAAACATAAGGAACAGAGCTAAAAAATAACAGAAGGGACCTACTTTAAATAAAGTTTTCAAGGAAAGTCTTTATGTAAGCCTATTTCTAACGGATGGGTAAGAACTACTCATGAGGCAGGTTGGGTGGCAGCATTCCATACAGAGAGTAATGTGCAGGGGTCCTGAGGTAGAAAAGAGCTTGGAATATCCAAGGACCAGGGGACTGCAGTGTGGTGAACAAGCGCAAGAGAGGCAAGGAATTAGATGGGAAAAAGAGGCAGTGAGTTGGCCAGGTGGGATTTTGTTGTTCCTGATAAGGAGTTTGTTTTTCACTCGGCAAGTTTCATGGAAAGGCATTGGATGATTTCTAAACACCCTGACCTAATAAAGTGTGATATAAGAGAGAGAATTTCTGTTTCATGTTTCATAGTACCTTCACATCAATTTTGTTTTCTGAAAAAAGTTCATACTCTGTCTTTCCCTCCCCAGTCTCTTCCTTTTGTCTCTGTTTATATCTTTGTTCTTCTTTGCTGGGAGGGAAAATAGCTTCTTGAATAAAAGTTCTTCTCACAGTTTGCTTGCAGAATATATCCCTGTATAACACAAAGAGACTATTAAAATGTCCATCCAACAGATATGTTAAAGTATTTTTCATTGTGAAATAATATTCATTTTGTACCAATTTAAAACTATCTACCTCATATCGCACGTTTTCAGATTTAACTGAGATTTATTCCCTTGAGCAAAGAGGTGTTTTGTTTTGTGTATGTTTTGTATGTAGATGTTTTTTTCTTGTAGAAGAGAACCACTTTAAGCAAGTGGGGGTCCCCTGTTCTTGCCACAACTCTTTCTCTATTTTTCTTCTTCACTATATAGAGAAATATGGGCCTCTTTTCATGTGCTAACTGATCATTTGGAAGTTGTTGACTATGTTGAGAAGGATCCAGTTAGTATCTGTTCTTAGCAAGAAAAAGAACCACTGGGTTAAGCACCCCTGTACACACGGCAGGTATATGAACTGAAATACCATAGTTAAGTATTTATTAAAAGATGGAATCTCTATGCTAGCCTAGATTTATATTAAGAAAACATGATTAAAATTGTCTGAGAAGTTAGAAATACTGCTGAATATTTGGAGGGGTCATTCTCAATTAAATTATAGAATGATCAGAGACAAGACATATGTTTGTGGTATAATAGAGAAGAAATCGTAGTCAGTGTTAACTTTGTCACTGAAGAGTTTATGGTTAAAAAAACAAACCCTGGAATGTGAAACACATTGTGATCAAGAACATAGATTTTGCTGTCAGGTATCTGGATAATTCTGTCTCTGGCACCGGTTAACTGTGGCGGACAACTTCAGTTTGCTCCTTCAGATCCACTCTCTGCTCTTCTCCATCCTACTGTTTGCTCCAGGAGGCTAATCTAAATGGAATACATGGATAGGCCCTCTACTGTTTGATTTCTAGTTAGTTCAGCCAATGGTAGCCCTAGCAGGAGATCAGGAAGAAAGAAGAGAATGAAGATGGTATATGTGTTCCTCTAGTTTTGTCCTCAAAGAGTTGCCTAAGGCTAACTGTGCCTTTCAAATATGGATTGCATCTCCTCTTAGGTGACCTTCTCTACATGATTCTCTCCTTACAAGTTCACATAACTATTTCCTCTCCTTCCCTTTTCAGGCCTAAGTTACCAACTCCAGGAGACTGCAGTATCCCTTGTTTGCTTGGAAACCCTGCCTGTACCTTTGTAAATAGTCCTGTATTAACGCCTCTTTAATTATCAAAAGTTGGCTGTGCCGTCTGTTTTCTAAAGGGACTCTGATACTCTTTATAAGTGGTTTTAAATTGTGCTTCAGTATCCTTATCTATAAAGTGGAGGTCAAGTCATTTCTCTTCTCATAGACCATTTGTATATGTAAAATCAAGAAGTAGATTAGAATCGTTGTATTCCAACACTACATTCTGAAGCTTTCAAGATTCTGCCTTAACTGCCTTCCATATGCTTTCCCCAGCAATAACTTTTATTTACTCCATTATACTAAAGGTTTGAACAATTTTATTTGAAGCAAGGACTCCATGACTAAAACAGCTTGAACACGGCTGTCCTTAGATGATTGTAGGGCTCTTTCCAGTCCTAAAAATCCAACACTTTTTTTTCTGGCAGTTCTTTTATGGACAGAAACTATCATTCTTTGCATCACAGCCTCTGACTAGGGCTGGAAATTCAGTAGGCTGTAGGCTGTCTAGTCTCATGATTTACTATCTGGGCAGAGGGAAGAGTCCAGTTAATTCCCCAGGATCATATTCTCTTTTACAAAATGTTTTCATGGCTTAGGATAGAAAGCCGTGGGGGCCGATAAATAGAGAGTGAGTAGGAAATCAGAAAGCTCCTGCAGTGGTTTCATTGTGGCCTTCTTGGCACTCAGAGCCTCAGGCAGTAATTGCTTGGCCGTGTTCTGAGCACTGAACCCAGCCTATAGTGGCTGTTAAACTTTGTAAGTTGTACAAGGCCAGGCATACTTTTGGAACAATCCATCCCTTGGCTTGTTGCTTCAAACTCCATCATTAACATCTTTTACTTCCTTTTCTGTGTAAAGGAATAGAGGAAAGATGTGAGCAATTTTCTCAGGAGTACTGTAAACATGTCCAGAGATTTATTGCAGCATTGAATGGGATGATGAAGTACTCAGAAGCACTGCCAATACTTCCTGTCAAAGAAAAGCTCTAGAAAGCTATTGATGACAATGAGTTAGATTTGCTCTTGACAGCCATGTTAGTGCCTGTTTGTGCTTATATTTAACATGTATTCAGCAAATATATCTGAGGACCTCCCAGGAGTGTGTTAGATATTGTGTAAGATGAAATGAATTTGATAAGGCCCCTGGGCTCAAGAAGCCTAAGTCTGGGATGTATTCAGATACCTGCAGTAGGACTGGCTGGCTAGAGGCAGCCTCCTAATCATCTTGTCCCCTAGAGCAGGGGTCCCCAACCCCCTGTAAGGAACCAAGCTGCACAGCAGGAGGTGAGCAGCAGGTGAGCAAAGCTTAATCTGTCATTTCCTATCACTCCCCATTGGTCCCTATTGTTCTCCATTGCTCACATTACTGCCTGAAGCATCACCTCTTTTCCCCACCCGCCTGGAATCCATGGAAAAATTGTCTTCCAAGGAACCAGTCACTGATGCCGAAAAGGTTGGAAACTGCTGCCTCGTGGACTACAGCCCACCAAGCTCCCCTGTTCATGGGATTATCCTGGCAAGAATACTGGAGTGGGTTGCCATTTCCTCCTCCAGGGGATCTTCCCAACCCAGAGATTGAACCAGTGTCTCTTGCACCTCCTGTATTGTCAGGGGGATTCTTTACCACTACACTACCTAGGAAGCCCTTCAGTACATCCCTGGCTATATCTTAAGGCAGGGGTTTACCCTCGTGTGCCTTCTTTTTCCTGTACCTTTCATTGCTACAATCCAGTTTATTTCACTTTGGGCAGCTTTGTTGTCACAATACACACATACCCTTTTTAGTGCTTTTCCTCAGCTGTTCATACCAAGACATCTTCTATGGTCTTTCCCTCTTCTCCTTCCATTTGTGAGCCAATGAAATGAAAGGAAAGTCAGTAAAATTAGTTAGAAAGAATCATAGCTGCAACCACTTGGGCACTTGGGCTCACCATCAGAATTTTGGCAGATTTATTTTCTGATTCTCTTACCTTTCTGAGCATGGACATTCAAGATTTTAAAACAAAGAGTGAAATATATATTTTTGATTTATTTATTAGGAATTTTCACTACAGTTTTGGAGGGGGCACTCATCAAAAGGGGGAAGTAACATATCCAGATGATTATGAGCAAGATTTCATGAAGGAAATGGCGTTTGAACTTGATTCTCTGTGTTATATTGGTTTGGCCAAAAAGTTTGTTTGGGTTTTTCCATAACATCTGAGAGGAAAATCCAAATGAACTTTTTGGCCAACCAAAATAGTTATAGGAAGATGAAAGTATAGGTTGTGGGAGGCATATCAGCAAAAAGGCGAAAAACAAAAAACCCACAATTATAGACTGAAAACTCAGAGCTTGTCTTGGTTCCCACTGTACTTTGACCAGCTTTAGTTAGGCAATCCATTTCCTTGACTGAAATCACTTGTTTGCATGTCTGTATGTCTAAGCTTCTTTAGGAAAACAGGGAGTCTCTTTCATGCTTGTATTTTCAGTGTCTAACACAATGTCAGGCACATAGGTACTCAGTAAGTGGTGAAGAATGAAGTATAAATGGGTGTGAGGTCAAAGCACAGAGCAATTAGTCTTCAGGGAGGTGAGTATGGTAGCTGAAAGGAATAGGTACAGAGATTGATGAATAATGAAGAAAAAGCATAGTCAATACATGACACTTAGTAATTAAACTCATTTCTAATGTGAATTTACTGTGTAGATCGATGAGAAAAAACACAAACTATAAAATATCTGGCATTGTGCTTGATAAATGGGACATAGTCAATACATGATAATTATTAGTATTATTGCCATTATTATTTGTGAAGACTTCAGATAACACTTTAATGCTGTAGGAGGGAATGAATCTTCTGTATGAGTTTTTTCCTTGTGCATTACAAGTAAAAACAATTGTGATTCACAAGGTTTGATTGATTTGATGAAAATGATTCCTTCCCTTTTGCCTATTAGCAGAAGAAGAATAAGCTTTCAAGCAATTAGTACTCATGAAGGAATCATAGGTGACAGGGTGTCATGGAAAATTCTAGTCCAAAATTTGTCTCAGAGGAGCAATGTGACCTTGGGCAAGTCTCTTCATCAATCTGTATCTCCATTTTTCTAGCTAGAAAAATGAAGGGATTGGATTAAATGATCTTTAAGTTCCTTCCCAACCAAATATTAAATGATTTTTCAAGTTGCCCATTAAATTTCCAAGCTCCATCAAACAGCTCATTATGTCTACTTGCTCATTTGATGTCTTTGTATATATTTCATCCCATTTTTCAGTCTGGATTTCCATTCGGTACATTTTCCTTGATACTACAGTTTTTTTGAACAGTGCTTTCTATAGATATAGTTGTGTGAGTTTGTATGAAGTTGTGTGCATCTGTTTTAGCACATTTTGCCTAGGTCTAGGGTTCAAATCGTATGTGAGATGATTGCTTTGTCAGTTTTCTCAAACTGATTTGAGAAATATCTATTAACTTGCAGCTTGGAGGCTGTAGGGTGAAGTAGGCAGCATCACTTTTGCTTGAATTTATTTGCATCTACTAATTTGCATGAGAAGGAAGAGCTTCTAGAGAAGAGATTTGGCCTGGCTCCTCTTTCTTTAAGGCTGAAAGATATTGAAATATGGCTGATGGATTAGGATGACCTTGATAAAGGCCAAATTATGAGAAAGAACAATGAAATGCTTGAAAGGCAACTCATCCTGCAGGCATAAAAAATCGAGGGAGCCTTTCTTTCATCAGTGGGTTAAGTTTTGGAGGAGAAGGAGTCCTGATTCCATGCCCAGGAATGAATATTCCATGCCCTCAATACCTTGGATATGCCTTGGGAAAAACATTTGTATATGTTTGAACTGAAAGAACTTCTCTACTAAAACATGGAAACTCTTAGGCCTCAGGCAGCTTTTCTTTGAGACTCTTGACTGAGTGTAGCTGAAAGCTAGCAACATTATTCCTCTCCCACACATCATGGAACCATCTTTGCCTGGGAAATCTGTGGAACTCTCTCTTAAAAGCAGTGTGAGAATATATGCAGCACCACCACGATGAGAGATGGAAGCCCAGCCTCTTCACCAGACACTCAGTGACAGTGATGGTAATTAAAACTAACAAGGAGACCTATAGGGGGCCAACAAATATCAATGCTAATTTCAGTGGGTATCAAATTTAATATTATCAGCTGTGTTCTCTTCAGACAGGAAGCAGCAGACAAGCAATGGCCCTTGGACCCATGAGCATGCCTGAAGATCCTTAGAGATCTTCGGGTGAGGATACTTGTAGAATGTATTAGAATTATTACTCAAAGAATAAGTTAGAATGCAGTGCAGCTGAAAATATTGTATAAACTGTGTGACTACTTCATTCAAATGCAGACCCATATTCTATTAATATACATGCACTCACCAGGCACAGAGAAATGTGCTTGAGAGTGAGGTATACTTGTTAATGTAAAATAGAAACAGGGCAATCAGTCAATCCTAAAAGGAAATCAACCCTGAATATTCATTGGAAGGACTGATGCTGAAGATGAAACTCCAATACTTTGACCACCTGATGCGAATAAGCGAGTCACTGGAAAAGACTCTGATGCTGGGAATGATTCAGGGCAGCAGGAGAAGGGGGTGACAGAGGATGAGATGGTTGGATGGCATCATCGACTCAATGGACACGAGTTTGAGCAAACTCCAGGAGATTGTGAAGGACAGGGAAGCCTGGCATGGTGAGCTGCAGTCCGTTTGGTCACAAAGGTCTGACATGATTTAGCGACTGAACAACAACAAATCTGGAACTACCTAATAGTTAATATGAGGCCACAAGGGATAGATCCCCGTTTAGTACACTAGCAGGCCAGATTTTTAGTACAGATTTTGAGTAAGGCTGAGCAAATTGCCTTACAGATCTGTCCAAGTGGCTAGCCTATCTCTCTCAGGTGATACCCCAAATCCCTGTACACTTTTTATCTTTTATCTGTGTATCAATGGTCATCTAAAATTCTTCACAAGTTGGAAGTATATGTAATATTATTTTTAAATGGACTTGACCAAGTGCTCAGTAAAGACCTACTGGAGTTTGCCCAAACTCACCTTGGGATTAATGGTGGAATGTGGACTCAAATTTGATCTTCAGACTCTAAGCACTATGCTTTTTTTTTTTTTTTTTTTTTTGGTTTAAGCACTATGCTTTTTGATCTTCTCTTCTTGGAGCCTGAAGCCTGGAAGTATAGGTGAAAAGTGTGGGGGGAAGTCTCTCTTTTCATTGGAAGTAGGGCAGTAATTCTAGACAAATTGTTGAAACTAGAGTTAAGCCTTTAAAAGAAATCCCTTTTTTTCATCATCCTGGAAGTCTAGTTGTGTATGTGTGTGTTGGGATGGGCAAGGGATTCTGGGATTGTTTCTGTGATTAACTCACTGTATTTTACAAGTAGCTCTGGCAAGCATCATGGGATAATAATAATTTGTCCCTTGTTGATTTCAGTCACAAAGGAGAATTTTATTGTCTGGGTCATTTAATTTTCTCCTGGAGCTTGGAAATTTAATTATCTTATTTTTTCCCTTTCTGTTTTAATCCAAGTAATCCAAGTAGTTTATTATTAATTTTCCAATGTATTTACTTTTTTCTCTTTGCAATGTTTTTGGGTTACATATGAATTTAACCATCAGACTGGAATCAAATTATGGCTGAATTTGGATGCTCTCTGCCCAATGCCTGAGAAACAATATTTGGATCAACATCTTTGACAATAAGAAATGTAGAATTTCTCTCTCTCTCTCTCTCTCTCACATACACACACACACACACACACACACACACACACATGTGTCGTCTTAAAGTTCATTTATTTTAATGAGTCCTTTTGTGGTTAAGGGAGTATATGCTTGTTTGACTTCCTGTTGAAAGTAAATACCCCTGAGAAGGAAAATGCATGGATTCTTTCTTGTATTCCATGGGACTTGGCTTTTTGAATTAGTGATAACTTCAGGAGACTTTGAGGAATCAGGTATAAAAAAACACATTTCCCTGGGAGAGTTAGATCCAGAACATAGGTAATACCTCAAGCAAGAGTCAGCATGGCAGATGAAAGAGTGTGTGTTGAAGTCAGAAGAACTGGGTTTAAGTTGTGATGCTGTATTACATACTGAATATTATACTTTGAATGATAGAATTAAATAATCTAAGTCTTCATTCTCTGTAAAATGAGATTGATAGTATTTCTCCACCCAACTTCAAAGGATTTTTCTGGAGCCAAGTAAAAGAAATGAATCTGAAACTGCTTTATAAAAGTTTGTATCATTTAGGATTCTTTGGATATAAGCAGCAGATTCTAACTTGAGTTAAAAAAATATTATTCTAAGGCCCTAAGGTAAGTCACGGGCTCCCCAGGCTGGTGTTGGTGGTAAAGAACCCACCTGCCAATGTAAGCAACCTAAGAGACATGGGTTCGATCACTAGGTCAGGCAGATTCCCTAGGGAGGGCATGGCAACCTACTCCAGTATTCCTGCTAGGAAAATCCCATGGACAGAGGAACTTGGAGGGCTACAGTCCATAGGGTCGCAAAGAGTCAGACAAGACTGAAGCAACTCAGCATGCACACAAAAGGTAAGTCACTAAGTGAAAAGACACAACTGGGGTGCTAGGTGCAGAAGCACAGTAACCCTGGTGCTGGACCAGGGATCTAAATTAGAGCAACTAATAGGTGGTCCTGCCAGGATACTTTCACCAGGATGAATCAGTTCTGCCTTTCTCTCTTTTGAGTTTTTCTGTTCAAGATTTAGAATCTCCAGAGAGAGACCAAGACCAAACGTCCCCATCTTGGGATAGCAGTCTTCCCCCTTGATTGGCTGGGGCGAGGCACCTTGATTAACAGACTATGAAGACTGCCAACACTGAAGGACAGGAAATGCTATCAGGAGAAAGCCGGGAATAGAGGCTGGGTGGCAAAACCACAATAAGTCACCGTCACGGCTGTACAAGTATTTGTTCCAGTGGGAGGGCAGGATGCTGAGAGGATGCAGTGATGCCAGTAGGGCAAAGGGCTGGAAGTGGAGCTCTGATTAGCTAAGGCCTCTCTTATAGGGGTGCACACTTTAGTGAAAAGGAGGAGGGAGTGTTAAGGAAGGGGGAGGGTGAGTGGTTAAGGAAATAGAGGTGGGAGGACACTTTCGCTTATATCAATTGTTTATGCCCAAATGGATTTCATATAACATTACAAGGTAAACATAGACATCATCAGTTCATGTTTTGGAGGTGGTTTTCCTAATTTTTCAAAAGTGGAAAAGTCTATCTTGCATGCATCCTAGGATTGCAGGAAGGAAAGTGCCTGAGAGGACTCAGAAGGGGTATTTGGAATGGCTTGGCCCCTGCCACATGTCAGACAGAATGCTTCTATTTATATCTTTTATGAATTGGGTTTTCATGTGTGAATCTCTTTAGGGTAGGGTGAAAAAAAAAAAAAGAGTTCGCTGCTAAAAATAGCACCAGAAAACCAGTGTGTGCTAAAGGAAAATATGAAGAATGTTTTTGAATAACCCGTTTAGGCTCTTCAAACTGTCTCAGTCTCTATTGACAGCTGGGCAGCTGGGTACACAAACACAATATTGCTTTATTGTTTGATTCATATCAATATTACCTCAGCATTGTTCATACAATTTATTTTGCAATAGCCAGAAAGAGCTGCAGTCTGCAGAAAATGTTTACCTGCCAAGAGGGTTTATTGAAATAAGCCTGAATTGTGCTTGATCTGTTTGGTCAACAGGGAAATTAATAGGTTCAGACAGATTGGGCTTCTTGGTTGAAAAAAATCTTCTTGCTTAGCATGTACCCAGAAAAGTTGGAGCTCAGCTGCCCTGGAATTCTCAGTCCTCCTTGAAATCTGGGAATTCTTTTTGCTCATTCATTTGCCCTCAATAGCCATTAGCACTTTGCAGAGTGAATGAATCTGTCTGGTGAACTAAGGTGAGTTTGAGAAGTATGTACTGGAGGGGAGGATGGCTGACTTCAGGAAATGCATATTCTTAGCTTTGCCCCCAAGCAAAACAAATTGTGTGAATTCTTAGACTGCTCAAAGTAAACTGAGCAGAGAATTTCATATAAGGTCAAACCAGTGACTCAAACAATGATACCTTAGACAAACAACAACCTGCCATTTGGCTTTCAAGATGTTACATAACATACTTTTGAATTGTACATTTACTTTAATTATATAACTACACTCTCAGGATCAGAGTGGAAGTAATGTTATATCTGTCTATCTCCCTGACTATTATATCTACCTATCATAGCTGTCTACTATCTACCTACCTCTGCCTGCCTATCCAAATACAAGTATGAAGGGGGTTAAAAAGGTCTGTGCCTTATGATTTCTACTTGCTTGATAGAGGTTATCTAGTGAAGAGGAGAGACCAAACAAATTAACAGAGGAGGATAATGAAAAAGGGAAGACTAGGAGAAGTTTAGAAAGAAGATTGTAGGATATAGAATACTACTTATATTAAATATTTTTCTTCTTTTTTAAATATGTTAAATCTGAAATATGTGCTCATTTTTGAAAATGTTGAAAATATTAAAAAAAAAACATGAAAATATTAAAGGAGCAGAAAAATACAGCATGAATCTCACCAACCTCAAGACAACTGATGGCATTTCTGTATGTTTCTTTCCAGACTTTTATCTCTTTTTTCTTTAATTTTCACATAGTTGTGTTTATTCAACATTGCAGTTTTGTTGTTTGCTTTGTCCAATAAATAATATAACATGGAATCAGTGTCTTTGTGAATAAATATTTGTTTAATATTTTAGATTATTTTGAAATACAGATTTTCCAGTAGTGAAGTTAATAGGTTAAATATGTATGCATTTTTAGGTTCTTAACCTCTAGAAGATCCTGCTAATTTACATTTCCATTTTAAATTTCAATTTACACTTATTTGCAAGTGCTAAAGCCCCCAGTGGGACTTCGTGTCCTACTGGGTAGCATAATTGACTTTCATCATCACTGAATTGATCATTTTTATGTAATTTGTGAATTTAACATAAATTGATAAAAATTTATGCTTTGCTTTTCAGTTTTGCGTTTTTTTGATTATTAGTAATGCTTTTTATGTGCTTATTGGCCATCAGTGTTATACTTTTTGTGAATTATCTAAGCATATGTTTGTATTTTTTAATTCTTATATTTTAATATTTGAATTCATACATTTTAATTTTTTTATGGATTATAAAGATTTTTACACTTTGTTTAATTATATATATTTTTCAAAGCTTGTCACAGGCTTTTTAATTTTATTGTTAAAGCTTATTTATCATTATTTTTGTTTTTTAAAAATTATTTTATTGAAACATAGTTGATTTATTATGTTGTAATGTGCTTTTTAATGCATGAGCTTTTTAAGGTGCAGTGTGTTCACATGCATCTACCTATTCCTTTGTTCTTTCTGCCTTTAATTTTATGCTTAAGAAGGTTTTCATCATTCCTGAATCAGATAATTCCCCACATTGTCTTGTGTGTTTCATATTTTATATTCGACCCTTTTATCTCTCTGGAACTTATCTGGGTGTATGGCCATGATGCAGGGATTTGCTTTGATTTATTCCCCTCTGAACTCCTTGTCCTGGACCTTAAGGCCCCACATGACCTGGTCCCCGCCTATCTCACTAAACTCCATCATCTCTGTCGTGATCTGGGTGCAGGTTGGAAAATAATTTCCAGACATGAGACAGAATGAGAGGGAAATAAAGTTTATTAGAGTGGGAGACGCTGTTAGAATAGCAGGCCAGCTCAGGGGAGAACCGATGTTGAATAGGGGTCCTTAGTCCACTTTTATACCCAGGGTACAAAGGAGTGGGATAGGGGTCTTGCGGGTCATTTGCTGACTGGATGAGGCATGGATACTGGGTGGGGGAGAGTAGGGCAAATACCTTCTCCCTGTGGGGCAGGAGGGGAGACAGGTTATACTGTTCCATTGATAGTTACAACATGGGGGAGGGAAGGGTGATAAGGGTCTGGTTTTTCTGTTCCTGCATTCCAAGACCCTCCTTGATTTTATCTGCTCTTTTGTCCTGGGGTCACCACAATCTCCATTCTTCCCTGATCACTTCTCTCCATCCAGACGGTCCTTTTCACTCTTCCTTTGTATCCCAAGTTGGTTCCTCCTTCAGTTTTGATTCCTTTGCTTGGAAAGCCCCTCCCTAGATCACTATATGGCTTTTTCCTCATCTCTTTCAAAGAGCCTTACCAACCCCTATGTCTTTTTTAAAATGAATTTTCATTGGAGTTATATAGTTATATAGTTGCTTTGCAATGTTGTGTTAGTTTCTACTGTACAGCAAAATGAATCTGTTATACATATATATATCCCCTCTTTTTTGAATATCCTTCCTATTTAGGTCACTACAGAGCCCCGAGTAGAGTTCTTGTGTTATACAGGTTCTCATTATTAGTTATTTATTTTATACATAGTATCAATAGTGTAGGGCTTTCCTGGCAGCTCAGCTGGTAAAGAATCTGCCTGCAATGCAGGAGATCTGGGTTTGATACCTGGGTTAAGAAGATCCCCTGGTGAAGGGAAAGGCTACCCACTCCAGTATTCTGGCCTGGAGAATTCTGTGGACTGTATAGTCCATGGGGTTGCAAAGAGTTGGAAATGATTGAGTGACTTTCACTTGACTTGACTTGATCAATAGTGTATTTATGTCAATCCCAATCTCCCAGTTCATTCCATTCCCTCCTTTTCCCCTTAGTATTTATATATTTGATCTCTACATCTGTTTCTGTATTTCTGCTTTGCAGATAAGATCATCTATACCATTTTTTTCTAGATTCCACATATATGCATTGATATATAATATTTATTTTTATCAAAAAATATACAAACAAAATGCTGGAGAGGATGTGGGAAAAAAAGGAATCCTTTGGCACTGTTGGTAGGAATGTAAGTTGTTACAAACACTGTGGAGAACAGTATGGAGATTCTTTAAAAAACTAAAAACAGAACTACCATATGACCCAGCAATCCATCTACTGGGCATATATTCAGAGAAAAACATAATTCAAAAAGATACATGCACACCAGTGTTCATTGACCACTCTATCTTAAAGACTGCTTCCCTATCACTACTAGGCTTCCCTCTTGGCTCAGCTGGTAAAGGATCTGCCTGCAATGCGGGAGACCTGGATTTGATCCCTGGGTTGGGAAGATCCCCTGGAGAAGGGAAAGGCTACCCACTCCAGTATTCTGACCTAGAGAATTCCATGGAAGTGTCGGACACAACTGAATGACTTTCACTTTCACTTTCTATTGCTACTGAGCCTGTGACTTTATCGTATGTTCTTCCCAGGACTTAGTCATGTCCAAAATTACTTGTCTGTTTGCTTTCCGAAATGAAAATATCTCCTGACATATTAATAAACAAGAAATGTCACAGCCATTAGTGATTTCTGGCCTCCAAATGTGAATGAAAGTGAAAGTGTTAATAGCTCAGTCTGACTCTTTGTGACCCCGTGGAATGTAGCCTGCCAGGCTCCTCTGTCCATGGGATTTCCCAGGCAAGAAATGTGAATGAGGGCTCCACAACTGACCCATTCAGTGGATGCTGCCACCCCCTGCAGTGATTGCTGAGGTGCTGGGGGAATACAGGAAGCAGGAAGAACAAGGAAATGGAATTGGCCCTAGATAGGTGAGGTGCATATGAAAGGAATGAATTCAGTCAGCCCAGAGGCTTGCATCTTTCCATACATAGAATGCTAAATTCCTTAACTTGGTAATTGAGCTTTGACTTCAGACTGCCTGCTCCCTTTGTTGCAAACTTGTGTACAGCCTGACTTCCCCCCTGCCTCCTTGGAGCAGTTTTCTCAGAGCTGCTGAGATGCTGTCTCCCTGGCTTGAAGCTCTAAACATTCCCAACCAAATAAAATAACTCTCTACTTTTAGGTTATGACTATATATTTTAGTGGACAGTTTGTATACTTGTTAATTGTCTCCCACATAGAATGTGAGCTCTGTGTAAGCCTTGCCTCTGCTTCACTTCCATTTCCCCAACATTTAGAATTAGATTGGGCTGGTATGCCGTACCTGTTCAATTAACATTTTCCTTGGTCAAATGAATGAATAGATTTGGCATGTGTTATTAGCAACTATCATAATATAAAAATTATGGCAATAGCAGCTAACATTTACTGAGTGCTTATTCTGTGATAGTCAAACTGCTAAGTGCTTTACAAGTGTTATTTCACATAATCCACCAAATGTGCATGCTTGACAAATTGCTTCAGTCGTGTCTGACTCTGTGCAACCCTATGGACTGTAGCCTGCCAGGCTCCTCTGTCCATGAGATTCTCCAGGCAAGAATACTAGAGTGGGTCCTCCTCTAGGGGATCTTCCTGACCCAGGGATTGAACCTGTGTCTCTTAATCCTGCATTGGCAATCAGGTTCTTTACCCATAGCACCACCTGGAGAGGCCAATCCACCAAATAGGATTTACTTATTGAGGATATACTGTTCTTTATTACTGCAAATAGCACTTAAAAATAGTGGGTGCTATTATATCACGCACTTACAGGTAAGAAAACCAGAGGCACTGAGAATTTAAATAAATGCTTAAGGTTAAACAAGTAGCAAGGGAGTATGTTGAAGCTTTTTGTTTTGCCTATTTCTCTGCCCAGTTCCTCTGGGGAAATTTTCAAATTTTGTTTGTATTAGTTTATTCTATCAGGTGAACTCCTGGATCTTTCTTTTAGCCTATTTTACTGCTTTTTGGATGATCTTACTGGACTTTTGATTACAATTGCATGAAATCTCTTCATTAATTTGGAAAGAGCATAATCATTTCAAAATGAAGTCACTCTCTTCTAGGAACATTGTCTCTATCTCTATTATGTTATGACCTTTGGGAAAAGAAAGTTTGGGAATTTTTTTTAACAGATCCTCCTTATTAAAAATTAAGTTTATAATTAGCCAGTTATATTTTTGGTCACTCTTACAAATAGGATATTTTATGTCACATTTTGAATTATTTATTGTAAATTCTTATCATTAAATGATTGTGCAAAGCCCTATATTTGAAAGGATTGGGTATTTGTTTCAGAGTCATTGTGTGCTCTGTTAGCATCTTTGGAGAAAAATACTCACTGCCCTGACAGATGGGTAAAAACAAACATTAAAATCAGAAAACTACCAATAGAATGACTGTTAAAAGTATGGGATTAGAGCAGGGCAGACCGGGCTCAAATCCTAGCTTTTGACTCTGAATAAGTTACTTAGCCTCTCTAAACTTACTTTCATCTGTAAAGTAGGTATAATGATACCTTCCACCCTCAAGATTGTTGTAATCCTCTGTCAAAGGTTTAGCATGCTGAAAGATACACACTAAATGTTTAATAAGCATTGGCTATTGTTAATAGGCTTCCCTGAGGCTCAGAGGGTAAAGCGTCTGCCTGCAATGTGGGAGACTCCGGTTTGATCCCTGGGTCGGGAAGATCCCCTGGAGAAGGAAATGGCAACCCACTCCAGTATTCTTGCCTGGAGAATCCCACGGACAGAGAAGCCTGGTAGGCTACAGTCCATGGGGTCACAAAGGTTCAGACACAACTGAGCAACTTCACTTCTGTTATTAATAGGGCTATCAGTTCATAAGTGACTTCCAAAGCTTTTCCTCCAAATTAATTAAACTATGAAGGGATCATCATATTATGAAGTTTCACATTCCCTGGTGGAAGATGATGCAGAGAAGCCTCATAAAGAAACCAGTGTTGCTAGATTCACTTTTACTGTGATGTCTTTGGTTGTAGAAATAAATGGAGGTATAAGACTTCATTTGCATTATAAGCTCCTTCTGTTTTTATGACTATAAATATGTAGATACAAACACATCATTCCATCATTCATTTAACTATTTTTTTGATAAAGTATTGCATGGCAGAATTTTTTCATCTCATAAAATTTCTGTTGCTCCCTGGTGACCACTCACCTCTTCATGATTATCCATGTCTCCTTATGCTCTCTGAAAAATGTACCCAGTGCTACTCCACCCAAAAAAACAAAAAAGAAAGAAAGAATGGGATATCAAAAAGTTTTCCTATTTAATTTGAATCTGACCCTGTTTCATCTCACTGGGTATGTCTTGGTTCTTTTCAAACCTCTATTACTGTGACCATAAGCACTTGCCTGCTGGTGGGAAGAGCTGTCTTGGGGTTTAGATTATGGTTTACTTGGTCTGAACCAAAACTCCTTCCTCTGGTTTTGATCTTTTGTTGTAGCTTTCATTAGAATATTATTCTATTTTCTATATTAAATGGGTCAGTCTACCCTTTTCTCTGAATAAATAATATGTAGTGGCCATAATTTACTCTTGGAATGTTGAAGTCATTGCTATGCCTGGGAAGATCCTGTCCAATATATATACTTTTTTTGCTCCTCCAAGGGCTCATTTTTATTTTTTAAATTAATTTATTTATTTTAATTGGAGGCTAATTACTTTACAATATTGTAGTGGTTTTTGCCATACATCGACATGAATCAGCCTTGAGTGTACATGTGTTCTACATCCTGAACCCCCCTCCCACCTCCCTCCCCACCCCATCCCTCAGCATTGTCCCAGTGTACCAGCTTTGAGTGTCCTGTTTCACGCATTGAACTTGGACTGCTCATCTATTTCACATATGGTAATATGCATGTTTCATGCTATTCTCTCAAATCATCCCATCCTTGCCTTCTCCCACAGAGTCCAAAAGTCTGTTCTTTATATCTGTGTCTCTTTCGCTGTCTCGCATATAGGGCCATTGTTACCATCTTTCTAAATTCCATGTGATGATGATCTAGTTGCTAAGTCGTATCGGATTCTTGCAACCCCATGGACTGTAGCCTGCCAGGCTCCTCTGTCCATGGGATTCTCCAGGCAAGAATACTGGAGGATTGCCATTTCCTTCTCCAGGGAAATTCCATATAAATGTGTTAATATACTGTATTGGTGTTTTTCTTTCTGACTTACTTTACTCTGTATGTCCTAATATTGTAAACTGCTGCGATGAACATTGGGGTACACATGTCTCTTTCAATTCTGTTTTCCTCGTTGTGTATGCCCAGCAGTGGGATTGCTGGGTCTTAGGGCAGTTCTATTTCCAGTTTTTTAAGGAATCTCCACGCTCTTCTCCACGATTTAGTCAGACAGCCCTTGACATAAATTCTGTCACTAGCACTTATCGGCTGTTATCTTAAGTAACTGAAACTTCCTAAGCTTTAATTTCTATAGCTACTATTTGGGAGAGAATAGTACTCACCCATGTGCTTGCCCTAGGGATTAAACAAGACCTTGCATGTAAATGTAAAGTGCTTAGCACAGCATCTGACACTTGCAATGTCAAAGATATCATGACACTGACAATTATATACATTCAGGTCAGGTACAGGGAAAGAAATAATCAGGGTCTGATGAAGAGATGTAGTTTGGTAGTAAAATGTGCTCTGTAGTAGAACCATTTTCCTCAAAAAGAGATGAATCTCTCCAAATTGTTAATCTACAGTGTGTGGAAAAGGCAAGGTGACTTTCAGCCTCCTTATATTTTGATAGCTTTGCTTATGAGTGGTGACTGGTAAATGTTTTCTAGAATTTGCTTTCACACTGACATTTGATGGTTTCTTAATAATTTTCCATTTCTTCATCATGTTAAATCACAAACTATAGCTATTTTGTTGGTCCGTGGCAGGCCTATCTGTGATTTTGAGTAATTGCTTGGCACACAGGAAAGATTGCCTTCTATATTTAAACATGTTTATCAATCATGCCTTCCAGACACCATCTGCCCAAGGAGGGACACAACAAGTGGAGGTCCAGAGAAGGATGACTTTGGGAGGAAGCCTTTCCCAGGAGCATAGAACAGAACCTGTCTGGCTCTAATGATTGTTCAAGGTGGATAAGGAGAGGGGAAGGGGAATGTGCACTCAGATAAAACCCTTACTTTCTTATTAATCGAACAAGGCAGGTGCCAGGCTGCTTTGAATTCTGCTGGCAGGCTGCAAAATATGCTATTTTCCCTGCTAATAAATCCTTCAACACAGGAGACATCTCTAGCAATCTTTACAGCAAGCAATAAAGGAAAAATTCAATTAATGTGAACCCTGAGGTTAACTTTAAAAATCTCATAGTCTGTTCTCCTATAGGGCAGAAGGCCGAAAGGAAAGATAAGAAAAGGAAAGGAAAGGGGAATATAGAGCCCACAGTCATTAGGGGTTAATTCAAGAGCACACTGGCGAGATTTAGTCCAGATCCCTCTGCCTGGCCTTCAAGGTCACTTTTATGTCCATAGTACCCTACCTTGGACTCTACCTCTGAAGCTTTGGTACCAAAGGCATATGGGCCCTGAGAGTGAGACTGGAGGAGGACAGAAGCTTACTTTCCATTTATTTTATGACACTTTCCACATTCATCCTCAGAGATTTTCTCATTTCTATTTATTAGATAAGATTCGGAGAAACTTTGGGGAACTTGCTTGAGGAATACAGGTGGTGAATGATTGAAGTGGGACTTAATTCTACTAACATCATCACTATTTGGTTTCATGTCTTCTCCCTCCGAATTATCTGAAGGTTCCTCGAGGGCAAGGTTGATTATATAGCATTTTCAGTTTATTCTTTAATATTAATAATAATGTATGCTCTACTTGGAAAACTTGGTAACAGTGAAAAGCCAAAGAGAGTAAAGCACCTAAACTTGAGTGCATTTTCATTAGTAATTTGATGTGCATGCTTTCATTCATTCATTCGTGTGTGCATGCATCTGTAAGTGCTTGTACATAATGACACCATTTAGAAACCTGCATAATGGCTAAGAGTGAATAGAACAAATTCACACAAATCTAGACTGGGGTCTGAATCCTTTACTGTTGTATTACACTGGATAAATTTCATCACCTTTTTGACCCTCAGTTTTCTCATCTGTGGAAAATAAAAGCCTTTCTAAATTTCCATTTCCTCATTTCTAAAGTGGGCATAATAACACCTATCTCATAAGTCCTTTCTGAGAATTAAACCACATTGTTTGTGTTAAAACACATAACATGGGCTCATTTGATTAGCTATTGTTATAAAAACAGCACCAAAGATTACTGTGGTTATTACAATTATTTATAAGGAATATTTTCTTTGTCAATAGATTTTCTTCCACAGTATCATTTCTCTAGCTTTGGTCCATTATTGTCCTGCAAACAAGTTTTTTAAAGACATTTCCCCTACAAATTTCAACCCCCATAAGATTTTAATACCACAGGTGTACTGCATATCTGTTTATGTATTGTATATACAGTTGTGTTTTATACATACAAAGAACAAGACTTGTTATACCCCTGCAAAGCAGCAATTTTAAGCTCCATTGAAAATGCATATGTAGTTCTGTGCTGTGTGCTGTGCTCAGTCGCTCTGTTGTGTCTGACTCTTTGCACCACTTTGGACTGTAGCCCACCAGGCTCCTCTGTCCATGGGATTTTCCAGCCAAGAATACTGGAGTGAGTGGCCATTTCCTCCTCCAGGGGATCTTCCTGACCAGGGATCAAACTCTTATCTCTTGCATCTCCTGCATTGACAGGTGAATCTTTATCGTTGAGCCACCTGGGAAGCCCCTTATAATAGCACATCACATTCTATTACATAGATAAATTGTAATTTAGGCCTTTAAGACGGTTAATAAATATTTTGGTTATTTTGAATGTTTTCCTATTTTTAGCTTCTTTATAATGAATACATTGTACATACATAAATCCTTGTATATACGAACATATCTTTCTGTATATGTCTATGTTTTTTTCTCAGAATAAATACCTCATAATGAAATATCTTGACCACAGGTTATATATTGTTAAAGTAATTTTGATATACTTTGTTGAGTGACTCCAGAAATCTTGATACCATGCTGTACTTTGTGCCTATTTTGCTAAATCTTAACTAAATCGGGTATTAAAATGTAAAAGTCTTGGAGAAGGTTTAGTTTTGAGTCAGTTTTGCATCCCCACTACACCTAGGGCCGAGCTTAACTCCATGGCATGTCTCACATGGCCCAACAGCTTCAACTCCAGGCTTTTCCTTCAGACTCTTTTTGCCTACCTCCTTCATAACCCTCCACATCCCAGCATAATGAATGCTATGCAGGTCTGAACCAATCCATGTGTTTCTTTTCTTTCCTGTTCTTGTATATTTCACTCAGTAGTGGGTTGTCAACAAGGGTGAGGTTAAGTCAGACACTAAGAATTCTAACTGCTTCAGTATAAGTATCCATATTTCTGCACAATGTTGGAGAACTTTTTAGTTTGAACTCTAATTCAGAAGCACTTCATCCAGCTCTACTGAAAGTACATTAAAGAGGCACAAACTAGGAAGACTGTATAGACATAGAAATAAATTTGGGGAAAATGATCTGTTTTTTTTTTTTTTTTTGAGGGAAAGTAGATGGTTTGTTTAAGGGCTTCTCTGGTGGCTCAGATGGTAAAGAATCTGCCTGCAAGGCAGGAGACCCAGGTTCGATCTGTGGGTCAGAAAAATTCCCTAGAGAAGGGAATGGCTACCTACTCCAGTATTTTTTCCTGAAGAATTGCGTGGACAGAGGAGCCTGGCATTCTACAGTCTATGGGGTTGCAAAGAGTCAGACATGACTGAGCTACTAACACACACTTATGGTTTGTTTATACATCAAATGTTTATTGAAAACCTACTATGTGCCAAGCGCATTAAAGTTTTAGTTTCTGCAAATATGACAGTGAACAAGACAAATGGTGTCATGGTCACAGAGCTGGAAAGTATCCGGAAATAGTAGGAACAATCCCAGTTCAAGAAAGTAATATCACCTTAGTCTGGCAAACCAAAAGAACAGTATGCAACAGAAAAACATGGAAAATGCAAGAGGAGAAATCAAAACAGTGCTAAAACATTGGCCTGCTAAGAATTTTCATCAGTTCTGTAGAGAGGAGAGAGGTGAAACTTCTTGGAATCACACTGTTAATCTTTCATAGTTTGTTTTATTAGTTTTCCTAGTTCAGCTCTTGAGTGAAATGTAGGTCATTCTCATTTCACAGGGAGAGCTCACTCATTCTTAGAGAAACCTTTTGTGAAATTTATAAAGCTCTAAATTAAAGAACTTTTTTTGAGTTGAGGACTAACTTGAGAATCTGACTTTGAAAATTCTTGTGCTTCTTGGGCCAGTTCAGAAAAGTATTTCCCCATGTACATGTGGCTTTAGGAAGGCTTATTTAAGACTGAGGGTGTTATGTGTTGTATTTGCACACTCTTTGAATATCCATGTATTTTGCCTGGGCTGGCTATAATCCATCACTGCTCACAAGACTATCCTCAACCTCCCATTCTGATTCAGCAATAACTTAGAAAATGCATGGCATAACCCTGATTTCCGAGTTCACCACTGATAATTTACTTCTCCCTTTTCTGCAGTAGACTATGACTATGACTTTCCTGAAGCATTAACTGTGTTTTACTTTCTTTACCACAAACACATGGCATAGCCTAATCACAGCATAGCTGTTCAATGTAAATCTGTTAGGAAAGAAGGAAGGAGGTAATGAGGGAAAGAAGAGAGAACAGTAGTTCTGACTACATGTCCAGTCCAGTGTCCAGTCCTTTGATACTTATAGTTCTGACTTGGTTTGATAACTCTGAGAACTTGCTAGATCACAAATTACTACTTGCTAAGGCAGAAGAGGGAATGAACAGATTTTAGAAATCTTTTCCATGTTATATTTGCTCACTTATTTCCTTTCAAAAAATCAACATTTATTGAGCACTTTACATACTAGGCACTGGACCCTAGATGCTCTGATATCACCATCTCAGCTTAACTCATAATAATTCCATAAGGTATTATCATCTTTGTTTTACCTAAGAGAAATTGAAGGTTTATAGAAGAGAAATAGGTAGCTTAAGTGCACATGGCTATTAAGTATTAGGGTAGAAATGTAACAGCTGTCCTAATTTGAAATTTCATTTAGACACTAAATGTGAGGCTCTATTTCTTTTCCCATAGATATTCCGTTCAATCAGTGTTTCATGAGCTTCGCAAAAACAAGGGCTTTGGGAGCATCATACAGGTATATGACTTCTAGCCAAGCACCTTTAGTTCTTGTCTCACCTTGAGACCTTTTGGGTAGCTGTAAATGACCTTTATGCTTTGTCCTCAGGAAAAATAGATATATGAAGCAAGTATGCAGTCTGTGCGTCTGAGACAGAGAAATGAAGGAGGGAGAAAGAGAGGGAGAGAGGGAGAGGAGGAGATAGATGGGGGATGGGACATCTCATTTTTCTCTCTGGAAACATTTACTTAAAATGAGCTGTAAAAACTCCTTTCCTACCTTTCCTCCTGCTGCATTTATATTAAATATAATGGATTATGGCTTTGAATAAATGAGTCAGCAGTAGGAGTCCGCCCGGTGCTAGATCACTGCAGTAGAGGACCTCCTGGCCCCCAAGGGGAGGACAGCCACACTGTGGGAGTGTCTGGGCTCCATGCATTGACTTACTCTCAGTGGGAATAATTCTGTCCTCAACATTTTCCTGCCTTATAAGATCACAGACGTGGGGGTCAGATATTTTAAAACCCTGTGTTCTACTCAAAGGTACTGTATTTTCCCTTTACTACCAAATTCCTTTGTGGATAGATACATTCTCTCTTGAACTTTTAATGGAAATTCTGCAGGAAAATGTAATGGAATATATTTAGCCTGCTTTTTGTTGGCACCCAGTGTATTATTTCATCATTTATAAGGGTGGTAAAATTGACTTAACCTTTCTGCCTTTCCCAGAAGCTACCTTGTATATATATTGTGTGTAGTTCTTCCAACTGGGAATTCAATCAATGAAGAAACAGAATTCTAAAATACAAGTTTATGGCTTCTCTTCTTCTACTCTGGTTTATGTACAGTTCTTCGTATGCAGAGTCCACATTCAATTTTCAATTTCTCATACAACTTACAAGGTCCTTTCTCATAGTAAGTGCTCATATGATTTTAAAAAATAATTTAGAATGATTTGTTAAAGAATTTAAATGATGTGGTAATTAGAGAAAACGTATATATCTATTAGAAGGAAGGATGCCATGAAAGGAATTGTTTCATTTTATAGTAAATGATGTTTATTTCCTCCAAATTGAAATGGTTTGGGCTTCTATAGCTAGCTCGAAGTTTTCTGGAACTTTATATTATGTATGTTTTTGTATAACATACTTTTTCTGTAATATAAATAGAATATTCTTTAAATGGAGGAAAAAAAGAAGGATTTGCTGTCCTGCAAAGATTTAGCATTATATCAATATTAAGCCCTGAGTTTTTCTTTCTCCAGTAGAGAAAAGGGTGGAGAGTTTTATGTGATCCAGCATTTTAGTCTCTTGGCACAGTGCGGTGATAAACTTTCCTGTGTTACCTGTGATGACACTGAAGCCTTGATGGGTACTTTTCTTGGGGGATGATGATCACACTGGGTAATAGGAAATAGAGCCACCAGACAAAATCCTGTTTAGAAAAAAGTTTTAGTACTGGGCCACCTGAACAATTAATCCAATTCAGAAAAGTGCATGAAAACAGCATTAGGAATATGAGTCAATCAAGTGAAGCTGAAGAAGGTCAAAGTATGACACACAATCTTCTGCTAATCTGTGAAAGTAGAATTCCTCAGGTATCAGGAAGCATTTTTGTCAGTGAAAGACTTTCTGGGCTGGAGTGTGACAGAGAATCAAATGATTAGCTTCCAAGTCCCTGTTTTACTCCTTGGAGGAAAAGCTCTGACAAAACTAGATGGCGTATTAAAAGGTAGAGACATCACTTTGCTGACAAAGGTCCATATAGTCAAAGCTATCATTTTTCCAGTAGTCATGTACAGATGTGAGTGTTGGACCGTAAAGAAGGCTGGGAGCCGAAGAATTGATACTTTCAAATTGTGGTGCTGGAGAAGACTCTTGAAAGTCTCTTGGACAGCAAGGAGATCAAACCAATCAATCCTAAAGGAATCAACCCTGAATATTCATTGGAAGGACTAATGCTGAAGCTGATACTACAATATTTTGGCCACCTGATGCAAAGAGCTGATTCACTGGCAAAGACCCTGATGTTGGGAAAGATTGAGGGCAGGAAGAGAAGGGGGCAACAGAGGATGAAATGGTTGGATGGTATCATCGACTCAATGAATATGAATTTGAGCAAACACCAGGAGATAGTGAAGGATAGGGAAACCAGGTATGCTGCAGTCCACGGGGTTGCAAAGAATTGGACATGACTTAGTGACTGGAAAACAACAGGTGACATTATTTTGGTGATTGATTTAAGACTCATTCTCCCTGCATCTTTTCTTTTTAATAAAATTGTATATATTTAGGGTGTACAACATGATGATTTAACACATACGTGTATTGAAATTGTGACTACTATAGTCAAACTAATTAACATACCCATCTCCTTATGTAGTTATCTTTTTCTCTTTTGTTTATGAGAGCAATCTAATCTCAACAAGTTTCCAGTATTTAATAGTTTATTAACTCTATTTATCATACTGTGCATTATACCTCTAGATTTATTTATTGTACATAACTTTAACTTTGTAACTTTTTACCAACATCTCATTGTGCCTCTCCCCACCTCCATTACCAAGGTTCTACTTTTTGCTTCTACACATTTGACTTTTTTAGATGCCACATATAAGTGAGATTGCATGCACCTGTTTTGATTCATAGTACTCTGTGTGTGTCTGTGTGTGTGTATATGTGTGTGTGAGACCTACAGATATTCAGGATCAGAGGTGTTTTCATATTTCATTTTTATTCTGGTAGATAAGTTGATGTGACAGTGAAGACTGCTTTAGTGAGGATAACATATAGAACTCAACTCACAGCAAAGGAGCGTTGAAATGAATTAGGAAAATGTGTATCACTGAAATAATTAAAGAAGAAAACCCCAAATTCTAACCCAGAGAATTTCTATATTGAAGTGCAGAATTTTATGTTTGTATATTTCCCAAGAAGAGTACCATTGTTTCACTATTTGACTGGAAATGAAGACAAAGTTTTATTTTTTCTTTGGAAAGGAGCTGTATCATTGTGTATCACCTAGTGAAGCTTAAAAGCAAAACAAAAGAGAAATTATTCCCTTAAAGTATCACTTGTCATTAGAGATGATTTTTCTACAGTGTTCATTTGTAGGAAACCTGTTTGAAATATGATATCTGTTTTCATTTGAGGAAATAAATATCTTATGTGTCCTCCTTAATTAGACAAGAAACTGAAGATTATAAATTATAAGGAAGGTTTTTATTAAAGAAAATCCCAAGAAATTAGATGAAGTAACCTAAGCAAATGAGAGAAAAATTATTGTAGAGCTAGGGGCACAATTAAACCTCTTATATGAACCCTACTGGGAATGAACTGGGATCTATTATTGCTATTTTCTCTGTTTGCCTTCCAGATCTGTATATGATAGTCCTACAAAGTGGGATGTGTAATTGAGACAGTAGGGAATGATTCAATGCTATCCAATCTGACATGTATAGAGTTTGATCAGTATTAACAACCCTTTATTCAACATCTGCCACTAGCTTTGTGCCATGATAGACATTGCAAAGACTTAGAGGGAGGATGAGACTTGGTCTTTGCTTTTTATAATTTATAAAATTGGGGGTGAAAAAAGAAACCAATGGTTATGATGTAACCTGTATTCAGTAGACTGAAGATATATATATATACACCCTAATCCCCAGAATCTGTGAATATATTACCTTACATGATAGAAGACACTGTGTGGATATCACATAGAGAAGCATTTAGAGCTAAGGAAAATTTCCTGGAATATCAGGAGGGTTCAATGTGTTCACAAGGGTCCTTATCAGTGATAGGAGGATTCAGGAGAGTCAGAGAGGAAATATGACCATAAAAGCAGAGGTTGGAATTATATGAGGTCATAAGCTATGGAAATAGGTAGTTTATAGAGGCTAGAAAAAGAAAAGAAAAGGTTTCCATTTTAGACCCTTCACAAGAAACACAGGTCTGCCTGCCCACTCTAAACCTCTAATCTCCTAAACTGTAAGATAATACATTTATTATTCAAAGCACTGGAGAAGGAAATGGCAACCCACTCCAGTATTCTTGCCTGGAGAATCCCATGGAGAGAGGAGCCTGGTGGGCTACAGTCCATGGGGTCGCAAAGAATAGGACACAACTGAGCATGCACACACACACATTATTTAAAGCACTAAGCTAAAGGTAGTTTGTTCTTGCATCAATAATAATCTAATGCACTATTAAGTTATCTACCATTTCTATTAACACCATGAATATGTTATTGATATTCCTCTGAAGAAACTCAAACGGTGCTCATTAGTTCAGATCAGTTCAGTCATTCAGTCGTGTCTGTCTCTTTGTGACCCCATGAACCGCAGCATGCCAGGCCTCCCTGTCCATCACCAACTGCCAGAGTCTACCCAAACCTATGTCCATTGAGTCGGTGATGCAATCCAACCATTTCATCCTCTGCCATCCCCTTCTCCTTATGCCCTCAATCTTTCCCAGCATCAGGGTCTTTTCCAATGAGTCAGCTCTTCGCATGAGGTGGCCAAAGTATTGGAGTTTCAGCTTTACCATGTCCTTCCAATGAACACCAAGGACTGATCTCCTTTAGGATGGACTGGTTGGATCTCCTTGCAGTACAAGGGACTCTCAAGAGTCTTCTCCAACACCACAGTTCAAAAGCATCAATTCTTCGGTGCTCAGCTTGTTTATAGTCCAACTCTCACATCCACACATGACTACTGAAAAAACCATAGCCTTGACTAGACGGACCTTTGTTGACAAAGTAATGTCTCTGCTCTTTAGTATGCTATCTAGGTTGGTCATAACTTTCCTTCCAAGGAGTAAGCATCTTTTAATTTCATGGCTGCAATCACCATCTGCAGTGATTCTGGAACCTCAAAAAATAAAGTCTGCCACTGTTTCCACTGTTTCCCCATCTATTTGCCATGAAGTGATGGGACCAGATGCCATGATCTTAGTTTTCTGAATGTTGAGCTTTAAGCCAACTTTTTCACTCTCCTCTTTCACTTTCATCAAGAGGTTCTTTAGCTTTTCTTCACTTTCTGCCATAATGGTGGTGTCATCTGCATATCTGAGATCACTGATATTTCTCCTGGCAATCTTGATTCCAGCTGTGCTTCCTCCAGCCCAGTTGTTCTCATATATGTGTATAAATTTTTGTAAGCTATACATCCTAGTAAGTAGTAAAGCAAACATTTAAACTCTAGTTAGACAATTTCCAAACTCTGTCAAAATGGAGATCATTGAATTAAGGACAAATAATTTTAGACTATATCATTAAGTGCTAAATTACATCATAGAGGCAAAAGAGTGAGATAAAGGAATGTGTATTTGGACTGGAATATTTATTTGGATGTTTCACAGAAGATGTTACTTTTGGCAGGGTCTAGAAGGATGATTATGACCAACCTAGATAGCATATTTAAAAGCAGAGACATTACTCTGCCAACAAAGGTCCGTCTATTCAAGGCTGTGGTTTTTCCAGTGGTCATGTATGGATGTGAGAGTTGGACGGTGAAGAAAGCCGAGCGCCAAAGAATTGATGCTTTTGAACTGTGGTGTTGGAGAAGACTCCTGAGAGTCCCTTGGACTGCTAGAAGATCCAACCAGTCCATCCTAAAGGAGATCAGTCCTGGTTGTTCATTGGAAGGACTGATGTTGAAGCTGAAACTCCAGTACTTTGGCCACCTCATGCGAAGAGTTGACTCATTGGCAAAGACCCTAATGCTGGGAAAGATTGGGGGCAGGAGGAGAAGGGGATGACAGAGGATGAGATGGTTGGATGGCATCACTGACTCAATGGACATTGGTTGGGGTAAACTCCGGGTGTTGGTGATAGACAGAGAGGCCTGGTGTGCAGCGATTCATGGGGTCTCAAAGAGTTGGACATGACTGAGTGACTGAACTGAATTGAACTGAGAAGGATGGTAAAATTTCATTAGGTAGAGGGAGAGAACAGGAGATTAATAGGCAAAAGTGAGTGTGGGCAAGTAAGTGGACAATAAGGTGATTAACTGGTTAGTGGAATGTAAAGTACACTCTATGAAACAGTAACAACTAGGAATGAAACCCAGAGGGACTCTGTGAGGCCTCCTTAGCTCACCAGAGATTTATGACTCAGATAATATTCCAACCACAAGTGAGATATGATAGCTACTTGGAACTTCGTGATTGAGACAATCATCTCTCAAAATAGAAGATTACCTTCTTCCTAGCACATAGAACTTCCTCTTTTCCATATATAATCTTTAAGCAAAACCTGGGGAGTTGAGTGTTGGTTCTTTGGGACATGAGTCCATCTTCTCCCCAGGATCACCAGCTTCCTCGAAAAAGCTGTATTTCCTTTTGTACGACACTTGTCTCTCAGTGTTGGATTCTTGAGGGAGGAGCAGCCAAACCTGAGTTTGGTAACAGGAAGAGTGGATTCAAATTACATCGAATCTCAAATCCAGATACAAAAAGTTTAGATTTGACTTAGCAGGCAGTAAGGAATATGGATTTACTTGAGTTTTCATGAAAGATTTCTGCTGTTCATTTCCAATCAAGCACTACACCATTAAAGGTTGATCTTCCAGCAATTTGTAAGAAAGACTGAAATCAGGGAAACTAAACTAAGACCATTGAGATAATTCAACAGTGACACGATGAGGACCCAAATGAGGGTGATGTCAGTTCAAACTTAGGAAGTTTATGGTATAATTTGAAAGGTCATAGGTAAGCTGGCTTTTCACGGGCAGGACTGTAAATGGATAAGGAATAGGATAATGTATTGAGTCTTAGGGAACACCACAGTTTAGATGTAGAAGAAGAAAGTGGAGTGATTCACAGAGGAGCTGATTAAGATAAAGAGTAGGAATCAGGTGGTATGTGGCATAGACACCAAGGGTGAGGAGTTTCAAAAACAATGTGTTAAGTAGTGTTGTCAACTATAGCAGAAGCTTCTTGACAAAGAGGTTTGAAAAATACCACTGGACTTTGGGATTCTGTACAAATGTATTGAATAATATATGAAAAATTTGAGAAAATTAGTATATTTTTCACTTTGTAGGTGAAACAAAGACAACAGTAATAGTAATCAGAAAGGGTAATCGAGGTAATACCAAGGAATCTCTTTTCTCCTTCTCTCTCCCTACCCTCTCTTTCTCTCTCTGTGTGTACTTGTGTGTATATGTATGTTGGTATGTACTTGTTGATATGTATTTGTATGTTGATATGTATTTGTCTGTGGGTGTTTATGTGCACAGATATACATACATGAAGACGTTAATACGTATATATACACACACACATAAACATTCATAGACATACGTATAACAAGGAGCAGTTAGGGCTATAGAAGAAGTTAAAGAAGAGAGGTAACTGGAAATGAGGTTAAGCAACAATAGAAACGGCAAAAATGGCTATTAAAGCATGAGAATCCTTTGGAGAATACATTCCTAAGGAACTTTCATGCTCCAGAAGGCAATCTGTTAGATTCATCTCTCTCTCTCTCTCTCTCTTTTCACTGCATTTCCTGGGGCTAGGGTCTTACTTAGTATTGTAATTCTAGGGGTCTCCTGCAGTGCTTTGTACATTTAATGCTCATTAAAAATTAGTGATCTACATGAATAAGTGAATCATATTTATTTCAAGTATTGCTCCAAAGGGATAATAAAAGCACATTTTCTGAAAAAGAAAAAAACCTTAACTGGTGCTCACATAGTTTTATAAAAGAACATTGAGAAGTTGGAGAGTGCTTTTAATTTAATGAAAAGGTCCATGAACAGGCCAGGAGTTCTCTAGTTGAAAGATTTGGATTTATTTCTCATTAAGACAATAAACTTTGATACTCATGATTCCTCTAACCTTTTTTTCCAATGTGAATTAACACAGAAATGACTTAAAAATATGTGTACCAGTCTCTAAAATATCAGGGAAAAAGAGTTGGGGTGAGTTCACAGTTGCATTTGTCAGATGCTTTTTGGTGCTTGATAATTTTATCTAATTAAATCTTTAAGATTTTGTGTATGTGTGTGTGTGTGTTATATAATGAAATTTACTATTTAAACCGTTTTGACTATACAATTCAATGGTATTAGATATATTTGCAGTGTTATACAAACATCACCATTATTCATTTCCAGAAATTTTCCATCATCCCAAGCAAAACCTCTGTACCCACTAAACAAGAACGCCCCATGCAGCCCTCCCTCCTTCTTTCAGCCCCTGTTCTATTCTCTATGAATCTGCCCATTCTAGGTACCTCATAAAAGTGGTATTATACAATATTTGTCCTTTTGTGTTTGACTTATTTCACTTTGTGTAATGTTTTCAAGTTTCACTCAAGCTGTAACTTGTATCAAAATTTCATTCCTTTTACGGCTGAATAATATCTATTGTCTATGTACACTACATTTTGTTAATCCATTCATCTGTTGATAGATATTTGGCTTGTTTCCACCTTCTGTTTATTTGAATTACCTTGCTATGAACAATATTGTACAAGTATCTGAGTCCCTGCTTTAAATTCTTTTGGGTATATGCCTAGAAATGGAATTTCTGGAAGCAAATGCTTTTATATCTATTATTTTCTGGTAAAAAATTGAGACTCAAAAATATTAATTTTCTCAAAGTCATATATAAGTGGCTGAGCTGGGATTCCAACCTGACCACGTATGTCTGATTCTAAAACCCGCATGCTCTTTTTTTAATATAATGTTGACTTATGAGTTTTAATATACTTTCACTCTGATATTATGAAAAGCTTTTATTTTCCCATCGGGCACTTCTGCTTTTCAAATAACGCAGAATATGTTGATATGAAAAAATGATTTTATTAAAGTGGTAGTTATTGATACTGTCTTTATTGTTTTTATCCTGTTTAGAAAGTATCATGTATTCCAAAAGTAGAAAGGAAATATAAAACTATGAAGAGCAACATTTCAGGAACCTGGTTCTTTTAAGATTTATGTAGGCAATGGCAACCCACTCCAGTACTCTTGCCTGGAAAATCCCATGGACGGAGGAGCCTGGTGGGCTGCAGTCCGTGGGGTCACAAAGAGTCGGACATGACTGAGCGACTTCACTTTCACTTTTCACTTTCATGAATTGGAGAAGGAAATGGCAACCCACTCCAATATTCTTGCCTGGAGAATCCCAAGGATGGGGGAGCTTGGTGGGCTGCAGTCTATGGGGTCACACAGATTTGGACATGACTGAAGCGACTTAGCAGTAGCAGTAGCAAATGAAAATTTAGGCTAGATTTATTCCCAACTCATTCAGATTTCATATTGTACTTTCCTGAGGGAGATTGCTTGACAATACTATTTTTCTGTACATATGTAAATAATTAAATAGGATTACCTTTTAATCCTATAATTTGCATTTCTTAGTATCAATCACTGAATTATTTATATGTAAGAAGAAACTTAGACAAGGAAAACAAATGCTGGTGAATAAAATGGAAAAGGACAAAAATGAATATTGCCCAGGAGACAAGTCAAACATCAAAGTATATTATCACATACAATGATATCTGCTCTCATGAAATGCATTTTTTTTTTCAAATACTCCTACAGTCTTTCAACAGTGACAGTAAGTTGATGGATGTCATGCTTGTACAGTACGTGTACTAATGCTTAGAACAGAAAATGACATTCACTCCTACTATTCTGAATTACAAGAAGTCAAATTTGGAAACCTGCCCCCCACCCTGCCATAAAGTAAACTTTCTCTCTGCTAATCCTGGGCTTAATTTCCTTCCATAAACTGCTAGAAAAACATATATTTATTTTCTGAATAACAACCCTTGTAGATTATGTTTTTTCAAAATACAGATTAGACAAACCTAATCCAGGCAAATCCAAAAGATGTGAACATAATGGAAAATTGAATTCTGATTGTGGAATCAGTATCCTATTATACATTATTCTTTTTAAAGTGTAATAATTCTGACCAAATTTTGAATGGTTGTAACATTTTAATGTTATTGTTCCTATTGTTTCCCAATAGACATAGGGAATTTAAGTGTCTTTGGCAGTACATCCTATCACATTTGGAGCTCAGAAATTGATAAAGCATAAGGGAGACTTATCTCCAATCACAGTAACTTTGTTGTAAGTAAAAACAGTTACTGGTCAATCTGAGATGCTTCAGGGAGAGTTGTCAGTACTTTCACAAATTGTCAATAATTTCACATTTTCTTTTTGGCTTGATTTCAAGGCTTCTTGAAATGAAGTGATTGGTGATAATATATTTTATCCGAGTGTTTTTGCCTAAATTTTGAGCAGTCTCATTTTTGCAACCTTTCTGTAGAAACACTAAAGACAAAGATTATCCTCAATTTAGCTGTGATTCTCTCTCTTTCATATTGTACTCAGAGAGGATACCAGCTGATTCTATTTTATTTAAACATATTTCTCACATCCTGGGATAAAGTTTTCTGGAATCCTTAAGTACACTTATATGAAAAAAGCATTTTATCTCTCCCTATGGGATGTGTCAAGCATCTTCACATTAAATATGAAATACATTCCTCTATTTTCTTACTTAACTTCCCTGCAATAGTGGTTTGCATCTTCTATATTTTATATATCATAATATTTCTAATGCTTTTTATAGATTTTAGCTCACAAAATTCTTTGTTATGTATATTATATAAAATGGGTTTTATTTATGATTACTGTCTTTAAATGTTTATCACAGGATTATAGTAGGTGCCAGTCCTACTCTCCTCCTAATTAAATATACTTGCTGAGCATCAGGATTATCAAAGGAAGTCTGTTCTATGAGTTTTTTGGGGAATGTACACATGACAAGGTAAGACAAATGTACTGTAGTTAGGTCATTAGCATCATCCTTACATTAACATATACTGGGTTCCTTCTGTGTCTTGGTACCAGACTAAGTTACGAGTATCATCTTTTTCATTATTCCTCTTGCCAACTTTGTTGGCAAGAAATTTGTTACTATCCTGATTTTACAAATAAGAAAAAATGAGGCTTAGAAAGATTCAGTAACTTGCTCAAAGATCACACAACTAATAACAGAAACAGGACTTTTTTTAATTCAAAGAATGATGTTAACCATTAGATTCCTCTCCCTAAAGTTCTGATGGAATTGAAAAATGTAGAATGGTTGGTCAGGTTAGAGCCCAGTGATTAGTCTCAGGACTGAGACATAAACATTTCAGATTTAAAACTTCTGTGTTTGAATAATATACCAAGAAGGAGGGAAATGTTCTTTGCTAGAACAGACAGAGTCCACTGTCAGTAGGGACATAAGCTGGATTTTGAGTTTGGGGGAAGATCATTTTGAGTATCTCTCTTTTAGAGTCTTACTGGCTTTGTCTTTGATCTGAATGAGGTCAGGAAACATCCTTCTCTTCATGAGACAAACAAATAACTGAGAAATGACAAGGACGAAGCAATTAGCTAACTTGCAACACCAGGGACAGAATCTAAAAGACGGAAACATTTTTGTTTGGGGTCTCATATGAGTCACAGAAATGTTGGGGAAACCCTTTCCTTTCTCATGGAGATAAGAATTGGTTGCCTTCGGGATGATGACTTCAGTATCAGAACCACAGGAGCATGGGTTTAGTGCCAGGGATGAAAGAAGAAGTAATACCTAGGGGGGACACAAAGCTCCAAAGTCCTGACAAAGGGCAACTGGTGCCATAAAGAGAAAGCAAGGTGGTTGCTAACTCCCAAAATGTGTCTCAGTCTGCCTGGGCTGCTATAACAAAATACCATGTACTAGCTGGCTAACAAACAATAGAAGTTTATTTCTTGTGGTTCTGGAGGCTGGAAGCCTGTTGAGTGACAGCTTCCAAGGGGCACAGTAGTAAAGAATCCACTTCCAATGCAGGAGATGCAAGAGATGTGAGTTTGATCCCTGGCTTGGGAAGATCCCGTGGAATAGGAAATGGCAACCTGCTCCAATCTTCTTGCCTGGAAAATTCCATGGACTGATGAGACTGGCAGGCTACAGTTCCTGGAGTAGCAAAGAGTCGAACTTGACTGAGTGACTGAGCACATGAGTGTGCACATATGTGCGCACATGCACACACACACACACACACACACACACGATTGAGTGAAGGCCTGATTCTGTGTTGCAGACTTCTCATTGTGTTCTCACATAGTATAAGAGGCTAGGAATCTCAGTGAAACCTCTTTAATGAGAGCACTAATCCTATTCAAGAGGGCTCCACTCTCATGATCTAATACCCTCCCAAATGCCCCACTTTCTAATACTATCACATTGTGTGCTACGATTTAACATATGAATTTTTGGAGGAATAGGCATTCAGACCATAGCCAGGAGGAATGCAAAGAGAGACAACTTCATCTCCAAAGGTCTATTTTATTAAGTTGTCTTGGGGTCCTATCAGGGGAAAGCCTGGACTTGAAAGAATTTGAGTTTAAAGATTATCCTGCTGGAAACAGTAAAACAGAAACTGCTTTTATAGTCTCTCTTGCTATAGCCAGATTATAATCATACATGGCAAATGTGAATATTATTATCCTGGTATATAACTCTAATATCTCCTTTTCTATTTGATATGCATTATTCATCTTAATTTAATAGTTTAAACTTTCCCTCAATTTTGATACATGATGGATTGCCATTTAGTGGGTGGAATTCATTAATTTCTTCAGTATCTCTCCAAGTTTTGCTTTCAAATTAACCGGGTCTGTTCTGGAACAAATCAAGTCAGAAATACTTGTTGTATACCTTTCCCTGATTCCCACTGGACTAGCTAATGGATATTACTTGCTTATTTTATGATTTGAGTTGAAGCCACTTTTCTGAGTACTATCTAGGTGTAAATACTTTTTGCATTCTTCATGACTCTGTTTAATTATGTCTTCCAAAGCCGGATGATTTTAGAGCATGGTCTTACTTTGCCAAATTTCCTATTCTTTCCTTCGCCACAGTTCCCCACCCCCCCCCCCATTACAATCAAGTAACAAGTTTGTTCTGAGTCTTCTGTATTTACATATTGCTATTATCATTACTGCCGGAGTCCAGCTCCAGCAGGTCCAGGGGTTCCCTCAGGATGGACGGCGTCGGCGATGCGAATGAGAAGACACAGCGAGTCTTAACATTTCCAAGTGTCTCCCAACTTTATTGTTTTTAAGACAGCTTTTATATTTTTAGTGGTACATAGAAACAAATGTAAAGTATAGAGTCATACCAATTCAGCTTAAGGGACATACCAATTCAGCTTAATGGGTATATCTTAATGGACCTATCAATTTAGCTTAATGGGCCAGCAGTTTTGACCCTCATTGAAGTTGTTTGCATGTCTTTAGTTACAAAAAACCTCATTTTGTTTACATCATCCTCTGGCATGGTGGCTTGCTAACATCTCGTGACTCTCCATTGACAAGGGTTGATCAGTCAGAACACTTTTGTATCAGGCACATCAGGAAAGAATTCATCAACAGGAAGTTTTAAGGTAAAACCTGTTTTTGGCAATTTATTCTACGCCTTGAGCTTAACAGAAAAGAATGTGGTACCATAAAGTCATAGAAGAACAAGCTGAAGTTCAGCTCTAAGTAAGAATCATCCGTTAAATCAACAATTGTCTTATTATTTATATTAAAGCTAAACTTCTATTTATATAAATCTTTAACTATTATGCTTTCATTATATAGGCTAAATACGTTAAGAGTAAAAACATAGTGAGTAAATATAGATTAAGTAACAGTTTCACAAAGCAATATTTTTTATATTTCCTAACAAGCCTTTTTTTCTGCAAAGGGTTTTGTGCCCACAGGGGCTTTCTGTGCGGAGGCTCTCAATGCTGTTTTATTACTAGGGAGCAGTTATGCACATTAGCTCCAAAGGCACAGGTACATTTATTGAACAAACCAGTATGTTAGCAAAAGGAATTTAGATCAGCATACTCTATATCCCAGATAATTTTATTCAGGGTGCTACCATTCAGGGGCCTTATTGATTTGAGGTTTCAGAATGATCTATTTTAGAAGGGAATCGTGAAAGGCCTTTTGCCTAAGTCCCAGAAAATAAGAAGAGGTTTATTATAGTAAACATCAGAAAGACAGATATCATCCTTAAGGTGAGCGCTGAGGCAGCCTTCCGAGAATCCCTGAGGCCTGAGAAGCCTTGCTCAAATCAGTCCTTTTCCTCATGACCCTGTCATGGGTGGGATCTCGTGAGCTGGCTCCCAGCACATTACCACCCTTAATCCTTCATATTTACTCCTTCAGCTCACACATAACCACAGAATGATCAATTGATCATTGTAAATGCTCACACAGCTGCATTTTCCTTGATTAACCACCTAGTAAACATTACACATGGCACTGTAACTTCTATTTTGATTGTAAAATCTTGTGCTTGAAATCTGAGACTTCTGAGACTCAGGTTTCAGCAATCTTTTGATAAAAATTTCTGCAGATCACTCAGGAAAGAAATGACTATGATTGACTCCTTCAGTCCTGATACAAGTAGCTGAATAGAGACAGTTTAAAATGTGAGTGTGCATGAATGTACAAGGGAACAATGCCAGGAAGGGGGATTGTCTGATTGATTTTAGTTTTCAGCATTCCGAATCTTATTTCTCTCTTAGTCAACTCAGGATCTCATTACAAAATACCATAGACTGAGCAGATTAAATGACAGAAACTTATTTTCTCACAGTTCTGGAGGCTGCAAGTCCAAGAGCAAGGTCAAGATCAAGACCAAGATCATAGTCAGTTTCTGGCAAGAGTTCTCTTCCTGGTTCTGCTTCCACCAGATGGCTGTCCACCTTCCATGGGGGGACGGAGGGAGAGAAAACTGTTTGATGTCTCTTTTCATAAGGACATTAATCTCATCATGAGGGTCCCACCTCATGATATCATCTAAACCTGACTGTCTTTCAAAGGCTTCATCTCCAATTGCCAGCATATTGTGTAGGGTGTAGGGTTTCAACACATGAATTTTGGAGGTACACAGTTGAATCTATAGCACCTCTTTGCAGTAGCAAATGACTCAAAATGATCAATAAATATTCACTGAGGGACTGAAATGAGCCCAGGACTATGCCGGATTCTGTGGGCACTGTAAAGAAGAAAGAAGAGAAAGTTAAAAAATTGATTTAGGTTTTTATAAGTTTGGGTATCTTTTAGTAAGAAAACATAGACACAGAGACAGAACTTCTTTTCCAGGATTTTTTTAAAATAGCTGAATGCTTTTTAGCATTATTGATTGAGAAAGGAAACTTTGAGTCTCAGGTGTGTAAGAAAGTATGATGGGAAAATACAAGAGTTCTTTATGTAAGACATTTTCTTTACGATTGTTTAGAATTATCAGAACATGGACCAGAGCAGCTTTGAGAAGTATACCTGTCTTCCTTTTCCTCTGTGCTCTTTAAGATATTTACATAGCTGTATAGTTAGAGTTAGAATGCCTGGAATTTAAATTCATACGTTCTTGTCCAGTTCATATGGGACCATTGCTTAATCCATAACAATACAAAATTGTTTAAGTGAAGAGTTAGAGTAACTTAACCAGAAAGGAAACATATTTAGTTATTTTATGTCTGTAATGTGTTAGGCACTATACCTGATTTCATTCTCAAAACCTCTTCTACAAGGTATTAATAGCTATTTTTGTCCCTATTTTACATACAAAGATACATTTTGCATTCCTCACAACTGAGATCCAGGGAGATGAAGTAATTTTGTTTAAACTAGTTTTATAAAGAAGCACTTGTTCTGTTAAAGTGGTAGAAATAGAATTTTAGTCATACCCTGTTCTCTTTGAAGCTCAAAATCTTTTTATCATATCATACTATTTCCCAGAAGTAACTACACTGAATTTGTATTTGGTAACTGAATATTTGTCCAATTCTGTATGTTTTCTCTGCAAACTCTTCTGCATACTGATAACATTTAATTTCCTCTATCATTCCTCCTCTCCAGTGATCATGCTTAAATAAGATATTTAAGCATGTTGAAAAGGCTCAAAACATCCTTCCATTATTCTACCAATTGATCTAAATCAATAATTCTATGCAAAGAAATAAGAATGGTGTTTGTCCTGATGTATTGCTTGAAGGACGATGTTCTACAAGAAATATAGTAGATACTGTATGAAGATAAGGACTTGTGGTAAAATAATTTGGAAAATTCTGGTTTAAACAGATAAGCAGATTTGTACTTTGTAAGATTTTTTACATCATTAAATACTAATGTGCAGTGTAGATTTCCAAGAGAGTAAAATAAGTGGCTGTTTTCCTAAATTATTTGACCACAAAACCCTAATCTTATTGAATAACTGTTAGTCGTATGGAATTTAGAATTCTCTAGAGCATAGTTTCAAGCACCGGCTTCTGGTAATGAATGACCCCTGTTTCATCGAAGTGGCTTTTCCCATGGTCTCTAGGAGAGGGTGCATTTATCTTGTGAGTTAATATTCAGAAGCCCAGAATGCATGTGTGGGTAAGCTAGTTCTCTTAGTTCAATTGGTAAAGCAGTTTGGGGAAGATGATAAACAAACCACACAAATACATGCACTGAATTCCACTTGTCTGTGTAGTTTAGAGTAAGGTGACTTTAAGATTTAATTGCACTGATGGAGTGTGACTGTGGGTAGGGCGGGGGTGTGGGTGGGTGGCATTCATTTTCAGCCGCCATTATGAAAGTAGAACTTGCTTGCTTTTACTATCAGCACAATATGTGCCTTTGTAAACAGGACACAATCTGGAACCCGATTCCTGTATTAAATACACTTTTCTGTAGTTCATTTTTAGAATTTTGAGCTTAGCTTCCTCATGCTGTATAGAGCAAACTTAATTTGTACCTACAGAAGGTTATTCTCTTGGAGTCTGGGGTTACTATGGGAAAATCAAATGAATTGGCATTGGTGGGGAGAGAGAAAAACTGACTGTCATAGATCACTCTTTTGAGTTTCCAACCATCTGGAGGATGCCACATGGAAGAAGGAAGAGTTCAGAGAGACCCAGCATTTAAACCAGAACCCATTTTAGTCTCAACTGGACTAGATTTGATTGTAAAGAACTGTCTGCCTTATGGCTAGTGGTCTCACACAACACTAGGTTATAAAATAATAGATTCACACTTTACTAGCTGTATGCCTATTTTCAAATTATTTAATTTTTCTAAATATTATATTAATCATCAGTAACATGAGGCTACTACTCACTTAATGAATATTTTGTTATTTTTAATATTATTAATCAAAATAAAACCACCTATGTTTTGCCTTACTCATAACTGATAAAAAAAAGAGTGCCATTTTCCTTTTGATCTTGTGTTTTTGGATAGATTTGGAGAAGAGAAACTTGATAATTGGGACAAGAAGTATCCAGGTAGAGGGAATATATGCTGATTCTTTCCTATATTTGACACTGCTTTTGTTTTAAGAAAGTAAGTCAGTTTTACATCCTAGACAAGAAAAGACAAATGTATTTAATTTCTAGTAACCTTTTTTTAATGCTCATCCTACATTTCCTCTACAGCCCTTGATAATGGTGAATTCTTTTTCTTTCTTGAATTTCTTCCTTTGGTTTCCACCAGACTCTACCATCTTAGTTTGCCCAATCATGTGACTGCACTACTTCCTCTAACTTTAGGGGAAAAAAAAGTGCTCTGGTTATCCATTGCCACAAGATAAACTACCTCCAAACTTCTTGGCTGAAAATGAGAAATACCATTTTATTTTTATTCCCTATGGTTCTGGATGTTGATTGCTTAATTGGTGGTTCTCACTTACGATCTCTCATGCAGGTGCAAGAAGGAATGCAGGGCTGGAATTTTCTGAGAACTTATTCAGGCATGTCTGGCTCCTGAGAAGAGAGGAGGAGACTTGAATAGTTGGGGGTGGGGCTGCAGCATCTAGGGATCCTTGGACATCTCGCTATATCTGTGTAAGTCCCATTCATAGTCTTTTTAGTGTAAAACTTGCAGGGTAACCATGCTTACATGGTGGCTCAAGGCTTCAAAGATATATTTCTGAGAAAGAGAAAGAAAGCAATAATGTTCTATGATCTCACTTCAAAAATCATGAATTAACACTTCTGAAACATTTTGCCCATAAAGAAGATGTGGTAAACATACACAATGGAATATTACTCAGTCATAAAAAGGAACAGAATTGGGTAATTTGTAATGATGTGGATGGATGAACCTAGAGCCTGGTTATACAGAGTGAAGTCAGAAAGAGGAAAACAAATATATGTTAATGTATAAATATATATATGCCAAAAAATGGTACTGATGAGCCTATTTTCAGGGCAGGGATAGAGAGTCAGACATAGAGAAGACTAGTGGACACAGGGGAAGATGAATTGAGAGAGTCGCATTGATGTATATACACTACCACGTGTAAAATATGTAATTAGCGGGAAGCTGCTATGTAACACGGAGGAGGCAATGGCACCCCACTCCAGTACTCTTGCCTGGGAAACCCCATGGATGGAGGAGCCTGGTAGGCTACAGTCCATGGGGTCGCTAAGAGTCGGACGCGACTGAGCGACTTCACTTTCACTTTTCCCTTTCAGGCACTGGAGAAGGAAACGGCAACCCACTCCAGTATTCTTGCCTGGAGAATCCCAGGGACGGCGGAGCCTGGTGGGCTGCCGTCTGTGGGGTCTCACAGAGTCGGACACGACTGAAGCGACTCAGCAGCAGCAGCAGCAGCAGCTATGTAACACAGGGAGCTCAGCCCAGTGCTCTGGGAAGACCTAAAGTGGGTAGGATGGGGGACCTGGGAGGCAGGCTCAAGAGGGAGGCGATATATGTATACTTATAGCTGATTCATGTTGTTGTAGGGCAGAAACTAACACAATTATACTCCAATTTAAAAAGTCCAAAAAAAGAAAAAAAGGCAGTTACAAGGGCTTGTGTAGGTTTGAGGGGAGGAGAGATAGATTCCACTATCGATAAGGATGAGATAAGATTCTGAAAGAGCATGTGGAACCAGAAATATTTTTATGGCCACATTGGGAAAATGAAGCGTACCACAGTCTGCTCTCTGGTGCCATGATATGTCATTGGGACAGGCAGGCACACAGATTTAGCGCGAGACCCTGATGCTGGGGGCAGAGGTCCCACTCCACCAATGGTCAGCCTGCCGTGATCCGCATAGAAGAGAGAGCGGTGAGAGTGGATCCAGCCTTCTCCCGGGGCCCCCGGTCTTGGCGCCAGTGTGTGAGCTGGCGGCTGGGGCTATCCTGAGGGCTGTGCCCTGCAGAGCTCCAGAGCCCTTGCGGCGGCCGCCCACTGGTCAAGCCCAGACCTTGAAGATCTCCTAATGGCGGCGGTGGTCTCCAGGGTTGCAGTCCGTGGAGGCCTCTCAGCAACTGGACTATACAGTCACGGACATTAAGGTAAGAGCTTCAACCAGCCTCAGTCTTTCTGTTCAAGTTTCACGAAATGGTCCAGGTGAGATCAGTTGTCTATCCTTAGGAGGTGGCAGGAGGTGAAGTTAAGTCACAGGGATGTTGCATAGCATTATTTCAGGTCCAGCTCTGTGGTTGAGGATGTTCTCAAGAGAGGGGCAACTGCTGTAAGCTGGGGATTAACCTGATTGGTATTTCCTACAACATGTATTCCTCATGCTGCTATTGTTGTTCAGTTGCTATGTCATGTGGGACTCTGCAACTTCATGGACTGTAGCATGCCAGCTTCCCTGTCCTTCACTGTCTCCCAGAATTTGGTCAAATTCATTTTCATTGAGTTGGTGCTGCTATCTATCCTTCTCTCCAGTTTAAATGAAAAGTGTGAGGGTGGTCTGGGTTCTGGGTGCCCGGTTCCCTCAATGATGATGGCTGGGCAGCGTCTGGGGACCTGGCACTGTGGGCACCTCCAGCTGCGATCTCCCTCTTCAGCTGGGGTGAGACAGTGGAGGGAGGAGCTAGGCTGGGTGCTGGATGAACGTTTGCTCCCGGGTTGGATTACTGGTCCTCGCAGGGATCCCCTCCTCTTAGTCAGGACCTAGACCTCAGAGGGCAAAAGCTGAGCCTTGGGACCTTGCCCATTCTTCTCAGAAGAGAGAATAACATTTGCTTTGGTGAGAGTTTACAGGAAAATTGTGACCTGACCTCAGGAAGAAATGATCTGACACCAAGAAGTTTGCAACAGTTAACCACGTCCTTCCCTTCCCTTTCCTATAAAAGTGTTTTGCTGAAAACTTCCAGAGTGTTCAGGTTTTTAAGGCATGAGCTGGTCTTCTTGCATGGCCCTGCAGTAAACCTTCCTCTGCTCCAAACTCTGACTTCTTGCTAACGTTTGCCCTCACTGTGTATTGAGCACATGGGCTTGTCTTTGATAACAAGTCTCTTCTACATGCAAAATAGCCTCACTCTGTCCCTAAGAGCACCTCCTCCCAAAGTTTCATTCCTTTGTGACAATGGCCAGAATCTCAGCATATATGTCAGTCAGGTCTAGGTGTGGATGAGCAGTGTGGATCCTTGGGAATAGGTTCTTGAGTATCTTTCTTTTTGATCTAAGACCTGTAAAGGAAAGTGACAAGCTGTCTGCCTTTCCCTGCCACGCCCAGCAGACATGATGGGAGAGACTCAGAATAACCGCAGTAAATAATCCTATTTTAAAAGGGGGAAACAGGAAGCACAAAAGTCATTGGTCCATAGCATTGAAAAAAAAACAGCCCAGCATATATTGCCAATTCCCTGATGAAGGTTTAATCATACTGTCTGGGAATGATTTTTCACAGCTCTTGGCTTTGCCTTTCCCATAAAATGCAGACTGTGTTTGCAGCTCAATAATTTTTTCAGTCTGTTTGCTGCTAGTAGAAGCTCTATTTGGTATTTTTATTTGGTACTTTTTTACTTTTTTTATTTTTTTGTCCTTTTCAGTTTAAGCTATACAATTCCTTAAAAAAAACTCTGTATTTTTAAACATTTTCTTATTTCATATTGGTTGGAATATAGTTGATTTACAATGTTGTGTTAGTCTCAAGTATACAGCACAGTGATTCAGTTATACTATACATCTATCTATCCTTTTTCAGATTCTTTTCTCATATAGGTTATTACAGAGTACTGAGTAGTTCTGTGTGTTATGCAATAGGTTCTTAAGAGGTGTGTATATAAAAGTTTGCATTTTTTAATATACCAATCTCTAATCCATCACATTAGACAAAAGCCACACCCATGGATCTCTTCAGGGCAAACTCTGGGCTACACAGAGCTTCCTTAGAAATTATTATGGGACAATGCACTTCCAAGTCTTAGAAGCCCCATTGTGTAAAAGAATCAGTGAGACATACCTTAATATTCCTACAGGTTTTTTGTCTGTTTGAGGTACATCTTAACATGTGTTTTTGCAGTCATACTCCTCGCTTTATCTTTAGACCATGTTTCCTCATTGTATGCTAGACTTTGTCTCTATCCTGAAGCCATTTCTTAATTGTAAAATGATTTTTCTTTCAGGGAGGCTGGGAATAAAAATGGTTTATTTACTCAGTGAATTCTGACTCCTTTATATTTGATAATTCTTTGATTAGTTTTTCTCTTTCCTCTTGCTCTTTCCTATAGGCAGCTAGAAGGCAGGCAGCGACTTCGGTGCTCTGTCTGGAAATCTCCTTACTTATATCATCTGGTTTACTACGTACATTTTTCTTATTATCCAGATTATAGTAGGCAATAGTGTTGTTAACGCTGCCTTCAGGACTGCCAGCCTTTTTATCAGGCAACTCATGGAGCCAAGAGACTTGTTTCAAGATAGAAGACCAGGCTTTTATGACTTTTCTTGGAAATCATATGTTCTCATGCATACCACCCTGAATGCACCCAATCTTGTCTGATCTTGGAAGTTAAGCAGGATTTGGCCTGGTTAGTACTTGGATGGGAGACAGCCTGGGAATACCAGGTGCTGTAGGCTTTTTGGGGGGCCTTTTCTGGTGGTTCATATGGTAAATTAAAGAATCTGCCTGCAATGCAGGAGACCTGGATTTGATCCCTGGGTAAGGAAGATCCCCTTGAGAAGGGAATGGCTACCCACTCCAGTAATTCTTGTGTGGAGAATCCCATGGACAGAGGAGCCTGGCAGGCTACAGTCCTTGGAGTCGCAAAGAGTCAGACACAGCTGAACAACTAATGCTTTCACTTTTTTTTTTTTCTCTCACTTCAACTGATCACAAAGACCCACTCAATTTGAAGAGGAAGGGGAATAGTCTTGACTTCTTAATGAGGGGAAGTGGTAAGGATCATAAAAGCATGTAGGAGCAGAAATATTGTTATGGCCATTTATGTAGAATATAACTAACACATTCAGAATATAATTGTTTCCAAAGGTTCTGTTCTTCTCGCTTCCATTTTTCTTTTATTAATTTTTCTTTTGTGATGTATTCTACACTCATGGCTTCAAATAACATATTACGTATATGACTCCCGCAAATTAGCTTCATTATTCTAGTCATCACTATCATCCAATAGCTAAAACACTTAAACACCTATAGTGATCCAGATACTGTATTAAGGGTTTCATGTGAACTGTCTTATTGATATATAGTGCCTACATGGCCCTATGGTATTGTTTTTGTTTTACAGAGGAGTTTTGGGTGCCTATGTACTTAACCACAGGCATATAGCTCTTAGGTAGAGCAATGTACATTTTATTTAGTTTCTCAAGTCTGATGGTCTAAAAATGACAAATCAATATATCATACTTAAAAGTCTGGTTTCAGGACATTTAATTTTTGCTTTGGATTAGGCAGTGAAACACATAAGTAGTTTTCTTTGCCCTAAAGAAAAAATATTAAAATGTGAACATTGTGCCTTTTAAGCAAAATCAATACAGTTGTTAGAATGTTTTAGCCTTTCCCCTCAGAAACACTATTAGAACCTCAACACTTATAAATTATAAAACTTCAAAGTGATAATTTTGCTAAGTATTAAATATATAAGAAATTGAGGCCCAGGAATTAGGTGGCCTCTAGAAGCTGTGCATTCTGTTCTGGTAGAAATGAAACTAGAGCCCAGATGGTTTGAGGGAAGAGTGTATGCAAAGCTGATTTTTAAAAAAATTTTAATTATATTGAAATATAGTTGATTTAAAATATTGTGTTAGTTTCAGGTGTTCAGCAAACTGATTCAGTTATATGTGTGTGTGTATATATATATATATATGTGTATATATATATATATATATATATATATATATTTCTTTTTTAGATTCTTGTCTCACATAGGTTATCACAGAATTTTTTGTTTTTTTTAATTTATTTTTAATTGGAGGATAATTGTGTTACAATGTTGTGTTGGTTTCTGCTGTACCACAATGTGAATCAACCATAAGTATTCATATATCTCCTTCCTCTTGAGTCTCCCTCACATCTCCCCATCCCACCCCTCTAGGTAGTCCCAGAGCACCAGACTGAGCTCTCTATGTTATCAGTTCAGTTCAGTTCAGTCGCTCAGTCGTGTCCGACTCTTTGCGACCCCATGAACTGCAGCACGCCAGACTTCCCTGTCCATCACCAACTCCTGGAGTCTACCCAAACCCATGTCCATCGAGTCGGTGATGCCATCCAACCATCTCATCCTCTGTCGTCCCCTTCTCCTCCCGCCCCCAATCCTACCCAGCATCAGGGTCTTTTCCAATGAGTCAACCCTTCGCATGAGGTGGCCAAAGTATTGGAGTTTCAGCTTCAACATCAGACATTCCAATGAACACTCAGGATTGATCTCTTTTAGGATGGATTGATTGGATCTCCTTGCAGTCCAAGGGACTCTTAAGAGTCTTCTCCAACACCACAGTTCAAAAGCATCAATTCTTCAGCGCTCAGCCTTCTTCACCGTCCAACTCTCACATCCATACATGACCACTGGAAAAAGCATAGCCTTGACTAGACAGACTTTTGCTGGCAAAGTAATGTCTCTGCTTTTAAATATGCTATCTAGGTTGGCCATAACCTTCCTTCCAAGGAGTAAGCATCTTTTAATTTCATGGCTGCAGTCACCATCAGCAGTGATTCTGGAGCCCAAAAAAATAAAGTCTGACACTGTTTCCACTGTTTCCCCATCTACTTCCCATGAAGTGATGGGACCAGATGCCATGATCTTAGTTTTCTGAACGTTGAACTTTAAGCCAACTTTTTCACCCTCCTCTTTCACCTTCATCAAGAGGCTCTTTAGTTCTTCTTCACTTTCTGCCATAAGGGTGGTGTCATCTGCATATCTGAGGTTATTGATATTTCTCCCAGAAATCTTGATTCCAGCTTGTGTTTCTTCCAGCCCAGCATTTCTCATGATGTACTCTGCATATAAGTTAAATAAGCAGGGTGACAATATACAGCCTTGACGTACTCCTTTTCCTATTTGGAACCAGTCTGTTGTTCCATGTCCAGTTCTAACTGTTGCTTCCTGACCTGCATACAGGTTTCTCAAGAGACAGGTCAGATGGTCTGGTATACCCATCTCTTTCAGAATTTTCCACAGTTTATTGTGATCCACACAGTCAAAGGCTTTGGCATAGTCAATAAAGCAGAAATAGATATTTTTCTGGAACTCTCTTGCTTTTTCGATGATCCAGCGGATGTTGGCAATTTGATCCCTGGTTCCTCTGCCTTTTCTAAAACCAGCTTGAACATCTGGAAGTTCACAGTTCACGTATTGCTGAAGACTGGCTTGGAGAATTTTGAGCATTACTTTACTAGCATGTGAGATGAGTGCAATTGTGCGGTAGTTTGAGCATTCTTTGGCATTGCCTTTCTTTGGGATTGGAATGAAAACTGACGTTTTCCAGTCCTGTGGCCACTGCTAAGTTTTCCAAATTTGCTGGCATATCGAGTGCAGCACTTTCACAGCATCATCTTTCAGGATCTGAAATAGCTCAACTGGAATTCCATCACCTCCACTAGCTTTGTTCGTAGTGATGCTTTCTAAGGCCCACTTGACTTCACATTCCAGGACACAGCAACTTCTTTCCACTAGCTATCTATTTTACACATGGTAGTGTATCTGCGCTACTGAGTAGGTTCTTGGTTATCTATCTTTTATGTAGTAGTGTGTATATTTTCATCCCAAGTTCCTGATTTATCCCTTCCTACCACATTTTCCCTTTGGTAACCATAAGCTTGCTTTTGATATCTGTAAATCTGTTTCTGTTTTACAAATAAATTCATTTGTATCATTTTAAAATATTAGATTCCACATATGAATAATATATGATATTTGTATTTCTTTGTTTGACTTATTTCACTTTGTTTGATAATTTCTAAGTCCATCCATGTAGCTAAAAATGTTGTATTTCATTATTTTTTGTGGCTGAGTAATAGTTCACTGTGTATATGTACCACATCTTTATCTGTTCCTCTTAGGTTGCTTCCTTGTCCTGGCTATTATAAATAGTGCTTCAGTGAACATTGAGGTGCATGAATCATTTCAAATTATGATTTTCTCCAGATATATGCCTAGGAGTGGGATTGCTGGATAATATGGCAGTTCCATTTTTAGTGTTTCAAGGAACCCCCGTACTGTTCTCCATAGTGGTTGTACCAATTTACATTCCCACCAATAGTTGCAGAGAGTTCCCTATTCTCCACAGTCTCTCCAGTATTTATTATTTATAGATTTTTTGATTATGGGGTGAGGTGATACTTCTTTGATTTGTGTTTCTGTGATAATTATGCCAGCAAATTTGGAAAATTCAACAGTGGCCACAGGACTGGAAAAGGTCAGTTTTCATTCCAATCTCAAAGAAAGGCAATGTCAAAGAATGTTCAAACTACTGCACAATTTCACACATCTCACATGCTAGCAAAGTAATACCCAAAATTCTCCAAGCCTGACTTCAACAGTACGTGAACTGTGAACATCCAGATGTTCAAGCTGGATTTAGAAAAGGCAGAGGAACCAGAGATCAAATTGCCAACATCCATTGGACCATTGAAAAAGCAAGAGAGTTCCAGAAAAACATCTACTTTTGCTTTATGGACTACACCAAAGCCTTTGACTATGTGGATCACAACAAACTATGGAAAATTCTTCAAAAGACGGGAATACCAGACCACCTGACCTGCCTCTTGAGAAATCTGTATGCAGGTCAAGAAGCAACAGTTAGAACTTGACATAGAACAACAGACTGGTTCCAAATCAGGAAAAGAGTATGTCAAGGCAGTATATTGTCACCCTGCTCATTTAACTTATGTGCAGAGTACCTCATGTGACATGCCGGCCGGATGAAGCACAAGCTGCAATCAAGATTGCCGGGAGTAATATCAATAACCTCACATATGCAGATGACACCACCCTTATGGCAGAAAGCAAAGAAGAACTAAAGAGCCTCTTGATGAAAGTGAAAGAGGAGAGTGAAAAAGCTGGCTTAAAACTCAACAATCAGAAAGCTAAGATTATGGCATCCGGTCTCATCACTTCATGGCAAGTAGATGGAGAAACAATGGAAACAGTGACAGACTTTATTTTGGGGGGCTCCAAAATCACTGCAGATGGTGACTGCAGCCATGAAATTAAAAGATGCTTGCTCCTTGGAAGAAAAGCTATGACCAACCTAGACATCATACTAAAAAGCAGAGACATTACTTTGCCACAAATGTCCATCAAGTCCAAGCTATGGTTTTTCCAGTAGTCATGTATGGATGTGAGAGTTGGACTCTAAAGACAGCTGAGTGCCAAAGAATTGATGCTTTTGAACTGTGGTGTTGGAGAAGATTCTTAAGAGTCCCTTGGACTGCAAGGAGACTCAACCAGTCAATCCTAAAGGAAATCAGTCCTGAATAATCATTGGAAGGACTGATGCTGAAGCTGAAACTCCAATACTTTGGCTACCTGATGAGAAGAACTGACTCATTTGAAAAGACCCTGATGCTGGGAAAGATCAAAGGTGGGAGGAGAAGGGGACAACAGAGGATGAGATGGTTGAATGACATCACCGACTCAATGGACATGTATTTGGGTAAGCTCTGGGAGTTAGTGATGAACAGGGAAGCCTGGTGCAATCCATGGGGTCACAGAGTCAGACACGACTGAGAGACTGAACTGAACTGAAACATCTTTTTATGTGCTTTTTGACCATCTGTATGTCTATTTGGAGAAATATCTATTTAGATTTTCTGCCCATTTTTTGATTGACTGTGAGGTGATTTTTGGTTGTAGCTCTTTTACCTCCGAAGTCCACTTAGTTAACCACCAAATCAGGTTATCCACTAGGCTTATATCTCTGGTTCTGAGTTCTTTTCCAAGATTGTCCAACTGCTTCCTGGATAATGTCACCTTTCTGAATCTTCTCTCTGGAAAAGAAGATGGGGAAAGGAGGAGGCCTACTGACTTAGCTGGTGTATATTGAGCAGACATGTATTTGAGTAAACTCTGGGAGTTGGTGATGGACAGGGAGGACTGGCGTTCTGCAGTCCATGGGGTCGCAAAGGGTCAGACTCAACTGAGTGACTGAACTGAACTGAGAAACTTTAGGTCTCGAGATAGATGTCTCATCTGATACACCTTGCCAAAACTTCAACCTGAACAAGTCTCCTTTTGCTTGTTTTACAAGCAAGAATTCTTGTCCAGATTTTCTTTGGTGATAAGTGGCTTTGCTATTAAAAAAATAATAAATGGAAAAATCACAAATAATACACCCCCTCTTTTAAAGATGGAGAAACCGAGACACGGAAAATTGACCTTCTCATAGGCACTCACATAATAAGAAACAATAAACAGCACCATTATTAAAGCTCATATCTGATTTGTGTAGAGTATTCTCTTGGTACTGGACCATATTCTCCTGGCCTTATCAAATCAGGGTTCCAGAACAGACTCCCAGTTACCTGAATGGGCATCTCTTCGCATGCGGATTTTCAACTCAGAGGCTGCTCTGCCATCTTGAAAGGGCTGAGGAACTAATACCCCTCAAGTTTCAACCAATGAGTGACAGAAGTTGGTATATAAATACCTTAACTGTCTTGTTCCTCACAAGAGATAAGTCTGAGCTGTATGTTCTATATTGTTTTTCTAGGATTTGCCTTCTGAAATTAAGTTGTGGTTATCCATAGGGATTTACTTGATGATATGCCCCTTATATAATATAATCATTTCTTTCTTTATATAATATACCCTCTTTAAGAGCTTCTTACTTTCACTGGAATCCTTGTCTCAGGATCTGTGTCTGGGAAATACATTGTCTGCTGACTCACCATACAGTGCTTGGACTTGAGTTAACCATTGTTAGATATATCAGTTGTACAAAGACAAACTGAGTGAAGGACTGGGTGGAAGGTGGAAAGTGAACAGCTCCATATTTCCTATAGATTGTAGAGGACTCTGCCATGTTGGTGTGGGTGGTGGTGGCTTAGTCACTAAGTCGTGTCTGATTCTTGCAGCCCTATGGACTGTAGCCTGCCAGGCTACTCTGTCCATGGAATTCTCCAGGCAAGAATATTGGAGTGGGTTGACATTTCCTTCTTCAACCACATTGGTATAAGATCTTTCTAATCTGTGCAACCTTCTTTGCTAGCATCCTGATTTATAATCCTATTGCAGTTTATGTTCACTTAAGGATCACAATTCCACATCAATAGTTTAATTGTGTTCTGTCTTCCCTGGTTGATCATGACATCCATAAAATCAGTGGCCTTTCATTCAAGGAACTTATTGTACAGTGTTTGGCACAGAGAGTTGACTTTGTTTCTGGGAGCCAAGTGAATCCCCTTCCTTGTGTATTGGTGAAATGGGTCAGAAGCTCATCAAACTGGAGAAACAAATGGAAAATAATGTGCCTACATGGGATCAGAGAGAACAGTTTAGCTGTGAAGTTGTAAGAACTCAAGTTCTTTTTTTTTTTTTTTTTTTAAATACTTGACTCAAAAGTTTGGAGCCCCTGGATATATGATGTTTTTATTGACAAAGGCAAGGATATTAAGAGCAGGAACTGCTGTTGGAGGAGATTGACAAGTTCAGATTAGTGACTTTAAATCTGTGATTACAACAAATTCTTCAGGTAGGAATATGCTATTCAAATTCAAAGGAAACCAGGACTCCTTAGCTGCTTAGTTACTGTTTTAGAAACATATAGGGACTTCCCTGGAAGTCCAGTGGTTACAACTCCTTGCTTCCATTTTAGGGGGCACGAGTTCAATCCCCGGTCAGGGAACTAAGATCCCACGAGCTGCAAGGCAAAGAGAAAAGAGAAGCCAAAACCCACAAGCCAAAAGAGAAAAAAAGAAACTTATAGATGTGTCAGCTAATTTTAATGAGGAAAACAAATATATAAAAATGACTATATTAAAATGTTTCTTATTTTCTTTTTATAGTATTCATTAAAAATTCAGTGCTATTATCAGTTAATCCAAAAGTAAGCTTTCACATAAAATGCTAATTTTTAAAATCCATGGAAATCATTTAAAAGTTATTGTCAACATTCCCAATTTCTACTTATCATGTGAGGTAGCAAGCATATCATTGTAAAGTCTAGATTGAAGGGTGAGATATACTTTATGCTTTCATTTCGCTTTATTGTATATTAGGCATTCACCACGTACATTACTTTGGGGAAATACAAAATAAATAGCATTTGTGCTCTCAACAAATTATGATCTAAAGCAGTTTTTGTTTAGATCAAGTGAAAATGGTCACATGGAAATGTCGAGTGTGCATACACAAAATTGATGGACTTGTAGTGTTTTGTGGGAGTGGAGGTTAATGAGAAGAGCCATTTGTATCTGAGTAGGGTCATCTGGAAAGACTTTGCTGGGAAGGTGGCATTTGTGCTGGTCCCGGGACGGCTGGGCTGTCAGTAGTCAGGAGAGGATGTTGCAGGTGGTGGATAAGTTGGATTGTCTCACTGCAGTAAAGAGTATCAAGATGTCTTTGAGCCGAGCAGTGGACATATGGGTGTGGAGTTTGAAGGCACTTCAAACATCGGTGAACATCAGTGCTTGCAGGCTGCAGCACTGCAGTGACTCAGATCCTAGAGTTTCACAGCTTCCCCTAGCACGCACCCATTCTTTTTCAGAGCAACGCATGAGTCATCATAGGGAACAGTTGGCCATGTTGTCACCAGTACCCTCCAAAGCAATTACAGAATATTTATGCCTGTTAGCAAAGGCAGATTAGATGTGGGGGCTCAGGACCCACTCCTGTGGAAAGGAATGAGCCAGAAGTCTGTTTGCCCCTTGAGCCTTTCTTACCAGGAAGGTAGAAAACTTGAGAGATGAGAATTGATATAAGAATATTAACAGGTCATCAGTGCTTCCCTTTATGGAATGTCCTGTGCCCTTTTCAAAGAGTGAAGGCATGTTGGTCATTGAAGTAAGTCTTCACAGCCACCCTGCTGTCAGGAGTCCCAGTTTATGGGTATGGGACAAAGACTTAGAAAGTTGAATTAGCCTTCCCGTGGTCATACAACCCCATTATCAGTTGGGATTTGAATCTAGCTGATTCTGACTCAAATTTCATTCTTGTTAAACATCTCTACTTTTCATGAATAGCCAAGAGCCATAAGTATTCTTGTACATGGGTCATGAAAGAAATTGCTCATATTGGCACAGTTCTTTAGTGTTTTTAATGTGCCAAAGTTATTATCATTAATAGTGAGTTAAAACAGCTTCTCCTAAATGCCAGGTTTGTTTCTTATAATAACCCTGTCAGGCTGGGTTGAGGTTAACATTCAGAGAAAGCACTGGGCACGACCAAGTATGCAAGGTAATCCTCTGAGGTTATCGGTGTCTTGGATCCTAAACAGATACTCAGTCTACAAGTGGTTTTCAAATTTTTCACAACAAGAAAGCTACTCCTTCAAATGAAATATTATGGAGATGCCCAATATGTGATGAAACCAAAGAGAATGAGGCTGCTGAGGCTAAGTCTGGGTTTTAGAAACTCGGAGACCCTGCCTATACAGATTCATCCTCCTCCACTTGCACTCCACGGTGCCTCTGTAGAAATCCAGGGCTTCAAAGGCTGAAGTTATAGATATCATGGGGCTTCCCTGGTAGCGGTAAGGAATCTGTCATCAACATAGGAGACCTGGGTTCTATCCCTGGGTGGGAAAGATTCCCTGGAGAAAAGAATGGCTACCTACTTCAGTATTCTTGCCTGGAGAATCCTATGAACAGAGGAGCCTGGCAAGCTATGGTCCGTGGGTCTCAAACAGTTAGACATGACTGAGCAACTAAGCACACACACATATAGATATCATATCAGGAGCAAGAACTTCTGTCTCTTTCCTAAGGAGATACAAGGCATCTTTATCTTGCATTTTAATTATTATTGTTGGGCTTCCCTCGTGGCTTAGACGGTAAAGCGTCTGCCTGCAATGCAGGAGACCTGGGTTTGATCCCTGGCTTGGGAAGATCCTCTGGAGAAGGAAACGGCAATCCAATCCAGTACTCTCGCCTGGAGAATTCCATGGACAGAGGAGCCTTGTAGGCTACAGTCCATGGGGTCGCAAAGAGTCAGACACGGCTGAGAGACTTCACTTCGATTATTATTACCAAGAAGACACAGATTCTGGTATCATATTGCACAGGCTGAGAGTCTAGATTTTTTTTTTTTAAAGATTCTAGCTCTTTGAACAGACTCTGTATGACTTCAATAACTTTAGATCATGAAATTTTTGCACCTTGTTTTATGTCCCTGAATTTGTTCCAGTGCCTCCTATTTTATAGTCTATGAAAACTTGAATAGAATTTATATCCTACTGCTGTGTGAAAATTGTATAAATCTTAGTTATGTTGAATTGGCTCATAGAGATCTTCAGGTCTACTATATCCGTCTACTTTTCGATATATTCATTCTATTAATTTTTGAGAGTTCAATATTATAACTCCAACTGAAAATCTAAATTTATCTACTTAAAAATTAATTGTGTTGTGGAAGTATGTGTAATTTTGTTCTGTGTTTTCCAAGTCTCCTGAAAATGTGTTATTATGATTTCATAATTTAAAAAAAAGAAGAAAGAAAAAACTTAAAAAGAAAAGATTCTAGTTCTTTAACTTAAGTTGAAAAATAACCTCCCTCTGTGTTAGCCTTTTTTATCCCTAAAATGGGGATAACAATGTTAACTGCCACTTTGGACTGCTTTGATAATTAAATTAATACTTCATATAGAGGACTAAGAACAGTGAATTACACATTAAAAAGTGCTTGAAAATACTAGATAATATCATGCATTAAAAAGTCCTAGAGGTTATTTTTTTTGTCTCAGTGAGTCAGTGTGACTCAGTGGACACACACATACATACCTGTTGATCTGTTGCTACACTGATCTAAAACATTATATTAGAAATGAATCTTGGTCTTTCATTTTCAGGAGCAACCATGCTTGAGTATGGAGAGGAGTATTTGCTGCTACACTTTAGGATGGTCATTGAAAAATTATAATGTATCTATAGGGGACATGGTAATAGTATACCGTGGGATAATGAGCAGGCTTCAGGACAGGAGTGAAAAACGTTTGAAATAGAATGATTGAACTGGAGAGGAGAGAAGATACTTAATTGGGGGTTATAATGAAACTCAAGTGACACCAGGACCAATAGGTGATGACTGGAAAAAAGGCCAGAAATACTTATTTAGTACCCATGATATGTTAATGGAGTAGGGAATGGCAACTCACTCCAATATTCTTGCCTGGAAAATCCCAAAGACAGAAGAGCCTGGTAGACTACAGTCCATGGGTTCTCAGAGAGTTGGACATAACTGAGAGACTGAGCATAATGTGTTAAGCATATGCTTTCCCTTATGGCATTTAACTTTTATAACTATCTAATAAAATAAGAATTATTGTCCTTATTTTACATAGAAGGGAAGCTGGAGTTAAGGACCATCACCTGCTCAAGTCAATTGGAGAAACTAGGATTTCAACCTAGATCCCTTGGACTACAAATTACTTGTTTTCTCTGCTGTATCCTTTTCTATAAGTTGGAAATATCCAATAAGAGATAGGCTGCATATGTGTCTTGTTGTGTACACAGAATGTTGTGGGTAGGTTTCTTCTCTTGATTCTAGTCCTTAGTGCATGTCAAGACATTTCAGTATCAGTTTTCTTTTAAGTTACATTTCATTGTCCATATTGATTTTTCTTCTACTTTTTTTTTCTTGTTTTATTTGAGGATTTTATTTTCAAGAAATTTGTCAGGTTGCCATTGAGTTCCACTTAGATGTCTGTGTTAATTTCATTGCAGGGCAAATTTCAAGACAGGGCAGTTACTAAGAGTTTTGTCTTTCTAGACACTGACTTCACAGATGAGAATGAAACATTTGATGATGGCTTTGGCCATTAGGGCAACCATAATATATTGATGGAAATCCTCCAGGCCTCCTAGCAGTGAATAAAGACTACAAAATAAGCCCAGAATTTTGCCAGCTTTTCTAAGTGACCCCTTCTGTATTTGTTTCTTTGTTACCTGAATCTGCAAAACACCAGGGGCTTTCTCCATTCTGACTTCAGTTTTCTCATCTATGTGATGAAGTCAAACTAAACATCCTTGAAAATTAATCCCCAGAGCATTATTTGTGATCTGAGGATTAAACTAAAATGAATTTCCTGTTTCCTTTCTTCCCTCCTTTCTTGTTTTCTTTTTTCTTTGGTTCATTTATGTGTTGATTTGGTGACTTATTTGATAAGACTTTAGTTTAAATTTAGAAGCTTAATTTTTTCATCGATAACCTCCAAGTGTGTAGTTCCTGAAACAAGCTGACGTTCTACAAAGAAAAGAGACATTCTCACTTAAGCAAAACAGCAAAGTTACAGATTGCAGCTATCATCACTAATTAGCTGTCCCAGATGGAGATCTGCCCCGCCCCAAAGTAAGAGCTGGATGGCTTCCTACAGATAACTGGGACATAAATAACTTGCTCCACTGTCTGTCTATAAGAACTATACTGTAATTCTTCTCTTGTGAGAGATGTACAGTTGGTTCATTTTAGAACTGGGGGAAAGAGACTTGTTTTGTAATTAGTTTAAATAGCATTTTTAGGTATAAAAATGTGTAGGTAATTTTTAGGCATATAAATACTATTGTAGAATGTTTAGAAGATGTAAAAGACACAAACAAGACATCATCTGCTATTATACTGTTCAACTATGACTACTGTTAATATATTGGTATATATCTTTCCACTCCTACTTTGATATCTGTAAATGAAGTATAAGTTTACACTGTTCGTACTGTTTTGCAAGGTTTTTAACTTAACACTCATCATAAAATTTTCTATGTCATTAATATTCTTTCACCATGTCATTTTTGACTGATGGATGGTATTCTGCTATTTGGATATTTCTTATTTTAACCACCTTTAATTTTTGATTTTTAAGTTGTTTTCATTTTTCACTGTTATAAGCAATATTGTAATTATTTTTCTCATAGGTGAATCTTAGTATACATTCACAATTATTTCTTTGGGATAAAATCTTAGTTCTAAAGTTGCTGGGACAAAAGATAGGCAATTTTTAAGAACAAATCTCTTCAGAAAACAAGGAACATTTTGCATCCTCATGGATTATGAAATGTTGACATTTTCCTTACATCCTGGCCAACACTATATTATTGTTTTTAAAAATTTTGCCAATATGCTTGGTAAAACTTATATATATATATATACACACACACACATACTCATGCACACACACATATAAAAATATATATACATATATATTAAAATCTCTTTACTCATTTAAGGGGAAATTTTGTATATGCTTTCATTTTGTATTGGAAAATAGACATACATACACATGTATCCATTCTCCCCCAAACTCTCCTCCCATCCAGGCTATCACATAACATTGAGCAGCGTTCTCTTTGCTATGTTTATTAGCTTTTATAATGCTGTCATAAATTGCCTCTTGCCCACCTTTTTATCTCTCTATAAACTCAGACATAATATAGTGAAAATATTATCTCCCAATTTGTTATTGCCTTTTAATTGTACCTATTATATACTTAGCATAGTATTTAAGAGTGCAGATTCTATATTCAAACTGTCTGGGTGCAAATCTGGAACCCAGCCCTTTTGGCTATATGACCTCAAGTGAGTTCCTGAATGCCTCAGGTCACTTGCCTATAAAATGGAGGTTATAATAGTATGTATCTTATATGGGTGTAGAATTAAATGAAATGACACTTGAAGAGTGCTTAACATAATCTCTGGAAAGTCATGAGTACCAATAATTATGACCAAAAAATTGCCATTAACCATATTTTTGTTATTGGTTAGTCGATCAAACTTGCATCTCTTATGTCTCCTGCGTCAGCACTCAGGTTCTTTACCACTAACACCAGCTGGGAAGTCCATTGGTTAGTCAAATGCAGGAGGGTGCAAAATGAGACAGAAATTTCACTTTATGACTTTCTTGGATTGACAATGAGATTGAAAATCTCAAGTGGATGGGAGGATGGCTGTGTATTTTCAGAAAGCTTGGCAAGTTGTGCTTGTATCCGTCTTAGCCTTAAGTCAGTGTTAAAAATAGGTGAAGCATACCTGAACTGTGTGGGTTCAGTTGTGTCCAGATCTTTTGCAACCACATGGACTCTGGCCCAAGAAGCTCCTCTGTCCATGGGATTTCCCAGGCAAGAATACTGGAGTGGGTTGCCATTTCCTTCTCCAGGGGATCTTCCTAATCCAGGGATTAAACCCGTGTCTCTTGGGTCTCCTGCATTGACAGGTGGATTCTTTACCAACTGCGCCACCTGGGAAACTATATGTTATTGCGAAAGACCCCTGCTGCAGAAGAGCTCAGAAAGGCTGTGAGACGAGGTCCTAGAGAAGCAGATGAATCTAACAAGTTCTTTGACTTCTCTATACTGCCAGCTGTTGAAGCTTAGTCACTTTGCATGTTTTATGATAAAAGATGTTGGCCTTGAGTGGAGAGACAGTCAGCCAAGATTTGGAAATTATTGTGACAGCTAAAAGAGGAAAGTGGATTAGCAATAAAACAATAAATGGTCTAAACAGTAAAAAGTCACTGATGCGTAGATATCAAGTCAAGGCAGGGCAATTCTATAAAAGAGGGAATTAGCACAACTTAGAGTGTGTTGCATAGTGTGGCATTTGAGTTTTCAGAAGCGTTTTAAAGTTCCCAGAGATGATAATGATACACCAGTAGGATTACTTTTAAAAAGTCATGAAGTCTGAATTGTCTTTAATCAGTTTTAGGGATTAGATCACAAAAATGATCAAAATGGCTGAATTGTTAGGCTGAATAAAAGGCTAACTTATTCCTAGGAATGCCTATTGGTATTTGAAACTTGATTTAATAGTATTGGTTCCTTATGTTTGAATAGCACCTGTATCTGAAAAACTCAGGGTCATAGTAATGCTAGTTTATGCCTCCACTCTATGCAAGAAGTCAGTAAGTTCTTATTTCTTAGATAAAGCTATGGGAATGCAAAAATTATGTCATTTAGATTTAGATAATGGATGTGTTCATGATGTTACCAGCAAGAACACCCACAATATTGCTTTAAACATAAAGAATTTGGCAGTAGCAGGTATGCTGGCTAGCTTTCTAACAATAGAACCAAACCAATGTGGCAATTTTTTTTTCTGGAAATCTTTTTATTAATAGAGTTGCCAGTAAAGACATTTCCTACAATGTGTAATGTACAGAGCACAGGAAGAATGATTTTGTTAGCTGGCTGGAAGGCAGATGCTATGTGAGTACAAAAAAATCCAAACTAGCTAGTTTTAAAAAATAATTAAAGAGCTCTTGTAAATCAGCTAAAAACATGAGTTTTCCAATTAAAATATGCACTAAGAATATGAACAGTCAAGTCATAAATGAAGCAACATAAATGAATATAGTCACATGAAAAGGTGAACAGTCTCATTAATAATAAAATTATTTTAATATAAAATAAATTCCTTTTATAACTTTAAAAATTGGCATTAAAATGATACAGTTACCTTTTGGCAAGATCATGATGAAAATAATGTAAATTTTGGCAAGTAAAGCACTTAAAGCGGGCAACACAGTAATATTATGTGAAAGATCTTAAAATAGATTTTCCTTTTAATTTAGCAATTTCATTTCTTGGAGTCTATTCTAGTTTTTTTTTTTTTTATAGTTTCTTAGGTTCACACAGAAACAATCTCAAAGACAAAAATTCAAGTACAATCATTTATAAGATAGCCAATAAAGGATACATTAGCTACAGTGGGATGCTGGGGCTTTATCCTGTGGGGAAACTCTTCGAAATTGTATAATATATGCCTCAGAACTATCTCACCTAAGGGGAGAGGGAGTTGGTGTGTTTATACACCAACTCTCAAAAGTCATTGGTGGAGAGCTGTTTCTGTGAAAGTTAATTCCCTAGATTTCCAGCCCACTGTGGACTTGAGTTGAATGCCTGCCATAGTTCTGCAGAGAGCACTTATCCATAAAATGCAGAGAGTAATGGTTGGAAACAGGTTATATGCTCCTTAAGATATGGACAAGCCGGTGATGATGTCTGCTATATTAAGAAAACAACTAAATGATTTGCAAATATATAGATGCAAGTCTATTTATTATTTGCTGTTGTTGTTCAGTCTCTAAGTCACGTCTGACTCTTTGTGACTCCATGGACTGCAGCATGCCAGGCTTCCCTGTCCTTCACTATATCTCAGAGTTTGCTTTTAAATTTATGTCCATTGAGTTGGTGATGCTTTCTAACCATCTCATCCTCTGCTGCCCTGCCCGCTTCTCCTTTTGCCTTCAATCTTCCCCAGCATGAGAGCCTTTTCCAATGGTTGGTCCTTCTTTATGGTCCAACTCTCATATCCGTACATGACTACTGGAAAAACCATAGCTTTGACTATATAGGCCTTTGTTAGAAAAGTGATGTCTCTGCTTTTTAATACGCTAAGTTTGTCATAGCTTTCCTTCCAAGGAGCAAGTGTCTTTTAATTTCATGGCTGCAGTCATTTTGGAGCCCAGGAAAAAAAAATCTGTCACTGTTATTTATTATATAGACATATATTTAATCACTAAAACATATGTTATAGAATAGTTATTGACATGACAGTGCCTTATTCAGGGAAGTAGACAGGTTACAAAGAAGTCCAGAAAATTAAATTTTAAAGGAATTAATTACTGTTTACTTTCTTAAACTCAGTTAAGATAATTTCCACAAACGTAATCATTTTTTCCTTTGCAGTTTGGCTAGTCGTGCCTGTCAATTAGCAGATACGGTGCATAAAAACAGGCTGGATTTCATCTTTTGCACTTCAAAATCAGCATTGCGTATTTAATTTATTATGTTGACAATACAAAATTTGAATTCTACTTACAGATGTTCAAATCTGGGCACAGAGAATAACATTAAAAAACAAAAGTACTTTGACAAGAAATAACTAAGAATAAAAAATAATGTTGAGGAGTGAAAAATCTCTCAATGTACTTCAAAAGATAGAGGTGCTGGACTGTAAAATTCTTTCTTGGGAGGAATTTATACCTTTCCAGTCTGAGGTACTAATAAGTAAGTTCTTATTTGCTCTTTACTACTAAGACTAGTTTAGGGCAAATTTTTCGTTTTTCACAGCCTGAGAGTGCTAGTCAAGAGATGCTAGCATAAATCTAATTAAATGTCAAATAAGTCAATTGTCTGTGCTGTGCTGTGCTTAATTGCTCAGCCGTGTCCGACTTTTTTCAACCCCATGGACTGTAGCCTGCCATGCACATCTGCCCATGGGGATTCTCCAGGCAAGAATGCTGGAGTGGGTTGCCATGCCCTCCTCCAGGGGACCTTCCCACCCCAGGGATCGAACCCGGGTCTCCCGCATTACAGGCGGATCGTTTACCATCTGAGCCACCAGGGAAAACCAATTGTCTAGCATACTGCTATATACACAGTAGGTCCTCAAGTACACTTATCTAATAAACTAATATTAGTTTTGGCAAAAGTCTGCCATAAATAGGATTTACTGATTTGTTGGATGGTTCATGTTAGTCAAAATTACCAGTTCATTTTTGTGTCAAAGTTGTTTTTTATTTTCCAAAAAGAGAGTGGGAGATTGTTCTAATCTCTTATAAGAGCTCATCAATAATGCACCAGATAAAAATTTAGAACAGGCTGTGTAACGATTGGCATATGGGGGATGAAGAAAATTAATTTGATACAAGAGAAGAACCAGACAACTTTCCCTTGATAATCCTTCTACTTCTGTGAAGGGAAGATTTGGGAGGTGGTGAGAAGTGGTAAGAAGCAGAGTTTTAAAAGCTGACTTAATTTTTTAACCACTATAAATAAAATGTATGTTTTCCATCTTCCTCCATCTTTATAGTGAATAAGGTGTTCTTGATGTCAGCTTTTCAATTTTCCTAAATTTATCCTCTCCTCCATTTTGGTGACTCTCTCACGTTCAGGTTTTCTTCATCTCTCTGTGGTTATTCAAGTGGACCATATCCAGTGCCCCAGTCATTCCCTAATTCAAATCTATTTTTCTTAATATCATCGTCAAGTTAATCTTGAACAGCACAATTCTTCAGTCTATTGTTTGGTAGCATTTCACATTTCATTTTGTATTGAAATCATTTGCAATCATTGTGTTCGCTCTATATTTCAGAGCTCAAGGCTAAATTCATGGGTGTCTGTGTTCAGAATATTAAGGCTGGAAGGACAGTGCCAGTACTGCAAAAACCCACATAAACAAAATGTCCAGTATCCTTTGGACAGTACCTTAAAACATCAGGGCAAGTGAGATGAGATCCTTAAGGAAAAGCCCCACTGTTTTGTAGACTTTCTCTTGCTTGACCTGAAGTTTCACAATCAGTTCAGTTCAGTTGCTCAGCCATGTCCGATTCTTTGTGACTCCATGACTGCAGCACATCAGGCTTCCCTGTCCATCACAGTATGACCACGCTAACCACAGAGAGACCTCAAGTACTGGTAACAGACTAATAATCTTGGATTTTACTACCAATCTCTTTTCACAGTAACCACAAGAGCTTGGGAGATGAAAGAATTCATTCAGTAATTCATTTATCCTAGTGCTCAGGACTGAGTGACTAAGCACAGCACAGCACAGTGCTCATTAGTGTTAGTCACTCAGTTGTGCCTGACTCTTTGCAACCCTATGGACTGTACCCCGGAAGGCTTTGTCCATGGAATTCTCCAGACCAGAATACTGGAGTGGTTAGCCATGCCCTTCTCCAGGGGATCTTTCCAGTCCAGGGATCGAACTCAGGTCTCCAGCATTGCAGGCAGATTGTTTACCATCTGAGCCACCAGGGAAGCATACCTGTCTACTGAGTATCTCCCTGTTCCAGGAATCTTGTTAGTATTTAATAGACTCTTAATAAAGATTAAACAGAGAGTTTAAAGCTTATTTGTCCACTTCCTTCATTTTAAGGAGATCAATTTTGTGAACTTATTAAGATTATATAACAACTACTAAAATAATTTTTATTTATAGAGAACATAGAAAGTTCCTTCAATTCTTTGTCATAGGACTATTGTAATCTGTGATTATCTCTCCTTTAGAGCCCTGTGCATGTGTGCTTAGTTGCTCAGTCATGTCTGACTCTTTGTGACCCTGTGGACTGTAGCCTGCCAGGCCCCTCTGTCCATGGGATTCTCCAGGTAAGAATTCTGGAGTGGGTAGCCATTTCCCTTCTGCAGGAACTAGAACTCTGCCTAACTTACTGTTCCATTTCAACACTGAAAAAATTAAGGTTCAGAGAGATAAAGTAATTTGTTCAAGATTATGCAGCTAGTAAGAAGCCTAGTTAGAAGCCTAGTTAAAATTTAAATTAAAATGTTTGGGGATTCAACACTGTATTAGTCCGCTGAGGTTGCTATAACAAAATAGCATAAACTGTGCAACGTAAACAACAGGCATTATTTATCATAGTCCTGGAGGCTGGAGAGTCCAATATTAAGGTTTCAGTCAGTGTGGTTCCTAGTGAGGACCCTCTTCCTGACTTGCAGATGGCTGTTTTCTAATGTGTTCTGATACAGTGGGACAGAGTGGAGGGGCGGCGGAGAGAATGAATCTGTGTCTCTTATAGCTTCGATCCTTTCATGAGGGCTTCGTCTTATAAATTACCGCCCAATGGCTCCATCTCCAGATACTGTCACATTTAAGGTTAGGGCATTAACGTGAATTTTGGGGATGCACAAATGAATCCATAGCAAATGCCACTGTTGTTTCTATGAGGTTAAGTTGCCTTCTATGAGGTTAAGTTGCAGGAAAGAACACTCCTGCTTTAATATTTTACCAAAAGTAGGCCCTGGATGAACTACCTGAGTCTAGGCCTAGATTCATTCCTTTTAATTAAGTCACCTCCTAAAGTCTTTAGTTAAGACCTAGGAATTTTCTTTAACATACTTCTGTGAAAGAAGTTTTGATAAAGAGAGTCTGAATGAGCCCTTTTTCTTTCAGTTCTCTGAAAACTTAAAGGTGGTCCTAATGCAATTTTTTTCTTCCAGCTAGTTAAAACAAGAATATCCGCATGCCAAACTCCTCTATTTGAGTTTTTGGTACAGCTTTTGCGTCTGATAATAAAAGCCAAGATTTATACTGTTGAGTAGAGACAGTTGGCCATTGCCTCCATGCATCAAATGGACCAAGGAGGCATTTTCTATTAAAAAAAGACTATGTTGGTTACAGTTTCCATCTCTTCCGCACAAAGGTACAGGTAAGGGATAATTTAGATTTTTTTAAAGCTCCTGATGAGAGAATCATGAGTCTAATTTATTCCCAAAATATTGATCATGAATCTAAGTAAGGAACTCAATTTTTTAAAAGAGAAGTCCCTTTTCCTCCACAGATTTCCTTTGGAGGGCTTAGATTTCCCATTAACTTGTTTTAATTGTGAAAAAACCTCTTTCTCTTAGGGTGTATGAAGATTATCTATCAGTAGAGATTACATGAAGTGACTGTTTATTTGCAATTGAAATGTTTTTACCCACAAATTCTTTTAATTTATGGCAGTATAATTTTTTTTTTTTTACTTTTTAGTGGCATTTTAATTTATTTATTTTGGCTGTGTTGGATCTTCATTGCTTTGCATAGGCTTTCTCTATTTGAGCTGAGCAGCAGCTACTCTTTGCTGTCGTGCACTGGCTTCTCTTTGTGGTAGCTTCTCCTGTTGTACAGCACAGGCTCCTGGTGCAAAGGCTTCAGCAGTTGCAGGTCACGGGCCTAGGAGTCGTGGCTCTTGGGCTCTAGAGCACTGGGTCAGTGCTGGTGCATGGGCTTCGATGCTTCACAGCATGTGGACTCTTCCCAGACCTGGGATCGTACCAGTGTCCCCGGAACTGGCAGACAGATTCTAATCCACTGTGCCATCAGGGAAGTCCTAGTGACTATTTTTTTATATTTTTTGAAAAAAAGTTAGTTTTTATTGGAGTACTGTTGATTAACAATGTTGTGTTGTACAACAAAGCAATTCAGTTATACATATATATGTATCTATTCTCTTTCAAATTCTTTTCCCATTTAGATTATTATAAAATATTGAGCAGAGTACTATACAGTAGGTCCTTGTTGGTTATCTAGTTTAAACGTAGCAATGCGTATGTGTCAACCCCAAGCTCTCATACTGTAAAGAAGCACATATTAAAATCAGTTTAAGGAAGCATCCCTTCCCCTCAAATTCTATTTTATTTGTCAGGGCACCTAGGATCCAATTGGGAAAAACTGTTACCAGTCTATGGATGTGCTAAGTCAGGCTTATAAAAATTGCTTTTTTTTTTGCTTTGGAAAAATCAATTTATGTTGGGTAACATTCTGGAGTCCCTCATTAAAAGTCTAAATTTTCCAGGCCTTGAATGAGATAATGTTATACAGAATCCCACTGCTTATACAATATTGTGTTTGAGAATGCTGTCTTCTTGTCCTGAAAAGATCAGTAGTATAAACTTTCACATGTGAGAATGTAGAGCCATTCAGAATTGTTAGAGTTAATGCATTGTTGGAAGTAGTTGTCTTTGTTTTTGTGCCAGTTTTAATTGCCTATTTGAGCAGAAGTGCACTTTGAGTTATTTTTAGTCCTGTACGTTACATTTAGAATTCAATGGATTTACTTTTCACCAATACAAATAAAAAGCCTATAATACTGGAAGCAAGTAGAGGGTGCAACACTCTATTTTTAACCCTATTTGTTCCTCAAAATGATTCATGGGACTGATTCAAGAGCAATCAGTCAAGGAAACACAGTCTATGAAAGTACACTCCAAGGAAACACATTTCAGTTCTTTAAGAAATCATCAGAACCCAGCACTTGTAAAATTTTAGCTGGATAAATGTATTCATTATTGTTAAATCTGGGATAAGTTAAATACCCTTTTTGGAAAATGGCTATTGTCATCTGGCTAATCTCAGTATTTCTTTGCATGATAAAGGCTTCCCCTCATGTGGATGTCATAGTCTTTTCCTGTCAGGTAGGTTTAGGCAGTTGTGGGTTGTAGTTAAAGACTGCCACCCTGCAGGATATTTTTTGGTAGTTCATTTATATAATTCTCTTTTGTTTAAAAAAAATGAGAAAATGACTTGTCAAAGCAGATTCTCTCCCAACTGCTTCAATTCAACATTTATGTTCCACGGAATTCTATTTTGTTGTTATTATTGTTGTGTTGTTTTTGTTAAAAAAAAAAAAAAAGACCTAGCTACAAATCTTGGGCACCTGGGAAGTTACTATGAGCATGTGATGTAGTTGAGTGGCTAGACTATCCCTGTGCCACTGGAAATGGGTGGATTTGATTACACATATGGAACAAATACCAAAGCTGTTGGGAAATTTTTCTTCTGAAGTGGTGCTTTGAGGAGCTCCGTGGACTTGCTCTCACATGAGACAACTACAACTGGTGAAAATTATTTTAAAAACAGCCACTTATTCAAGAAAATTTTTGTAGGGACAGTCATAGTCTGTGGCACCTGAGCCACAGCATGCTTCCTCTCACACATTCCCCTAGCTGAGCGTGATGGCAGCTTCACTGGGAACAGGCATGACCAAGGAGACGAGACTAAGAGGTTGGAGACTCCCTTATTCTATCTAGTTCTTGTTCATAAGGCAGAGGTTCTATCTCATGGGGCAGGCTGAGAATACTAGAGCCCTGAGCACCTTTACCCCAGCTTGCTTATAGAGCAGAGGTTCCACACGAGGAGATTCAATACAGAGGCTACTTTCTCTACCTAAAACTCTGTGGTAAAGCACACATGTCACTTAGGAGTAGGTGGTCATTGTTCCTGTTCCTAGCTCCAGAGCAATGGCTCAGAGATTTTGCCCAGTTGAGACTAAGACCCTAAGAATAGACAGCTAACTCTAAAACTCTTCCTAAAAGAGCTGACTTTATTTGGAACAGAAATTTGGGAATATGGTGAAGGACAGGGAAGCCTGGCATGTTGCACTCCATGGGGTCGCAGAGTCAGACACAAATGAGTGATTGAACAACAAAAGCCTAAAGTTACTCTAGAAAACAATGGATAGATATTTTGATGATAAACAGAAAGTGGGTGGTTTCACAAAGTCAAAAAGCTACACTATGGTCCAACTAATTTATCAGAGAGAACTGAGAAGAGCTATAACTGCCTCAAAAACTGTGAGTGAAAAATGCTCCAAATTTAATGAGATTAGACTGTAGACCACGTTATACCCGGGGCATTGTTGAAAGCAATAAAGAAATCATTTGGCAACTAGCAGGGCCAAAGAGCTGGATATGATGCCATTGGAGGCAAACAGCTTCACAGAGAGGTCAAGAAAAGAGACAGTCAAGGAAGACTGTGATAAAACCACTGTTAACCTAGGGCAACTGTATTCATGCTCAAGGCTGTGCTCTCTGAGCAGCGACAGGGAGTCTTCAAACTGTGGAAGAAATAGACATCACTCAGTTAACTAGTTCAATCACTTCATTAAATAAGAAATAAGAAAATGACAAATCCTGTAAGCATGTGCTTGTGTATGGGGATATATTCAGTTTGTGCAATATTACTTAAAATGTCCAGTTTTTAACCAAAAATTCTAAGACATGCAATGAAATATGAATAAGAGCAAAAGAAAACAAAAAGTAAAATGGCAGATAAAATTCCAGCTATATCAATAACAACAATGATAGTGAATGGATTAAATAATACAATCATGAAAGCAAAGATTGTCAGACTTTGAAAAAAAAATTGTCAGTATTTGAAAGTATTTGGAAAAAAAGATGCTACATGTGTGGTCTACAGAACACAGACTTAATCACAAAGGTACAAATGAATTGAAATTAACAGGATGGAAAAGATATATTGGACAAATAGCAACCATCAAAATCTGGAGTGATGATTATATTAGAATGAGATAAAATAGGCTGTAAAACACAAATGTCTCCAAAGAAGGATATAATACTAAATCTTTATTTTATACCAATACATCAGGAGAATATAAAATTATATACATCTGTGTACAAAAGAGCTCCAAAATACATAAAGTAAAAACTGACAGAATTAAAGGGAGGAATAATAATTACATATGCATATTTAACGAGAATTTATAGGTTAACTATAATAGTAATATTTGGATACTTGAATGACTCCCTTTCAATAATGCCTGAAAGAACTTCAGTCAAGATAAGCAAGGAATCAGAATGAGAAAACTTGAGAGTCACACTATGTAGAAACCTGTCATATAGTTTCTGAAATTAAGGTTGTCTGATACTGGCATAAGATCAGTGGAACAGAGTTAATAATACACAAATAGATCCTCACATATATAGCCAATTGATTTTTGACAATGTTGCCAAAATGAATCAATAGAGAAAGACTAGTCTTTTCAGCAAATGGTGTTGGGACAGATGGATATCCACATAGAATGACATTGGACCCTTTCCATGTGCCATTCAAAAAATTAACTCAAAATAGATTATAGACTTATATAAAAGCTAAAAGTATAAAACTCTTAAATGAAATAATAGGACTAAATCTTGGGTTAGGCAAAGCTTTCTTAGAAATGTCACTAAAGCATGAGACAAAAGAGAAACATAGATAAGTTATACTTCATTATGTTTTGATGTTTTGAAGGGTATCATCAAATAATCAAAAAGACAACTCACAGAATGGGACAAAAATGTTCAAATCATAGCTTAGATAAGAGATATGTATCTGGAATAAAGAAATTTTACATCTCAATAGTAAAAGGACAATCCAATACAAAATGAACAAATAGCATTTGTTCAGAGAAGATATTCAAGTGGCCAACAAGCACATGAAAAGATGCTCAACATCATTAATCATTGGGGAAATTCCAATCAAAAGCACAATAGGATATCATTTGACATCCAGTGGGGTGACTATAATAAAAAAGATGGACAGTAAAAAATGTTGGTGAAAATGTGGAGAAATTGTAACTCTTATACACTGCTACTAGCCAGAATGTAAAGCAGTGCATTGATTTTGGAAAACTGTAGTGGTTCTTTAAAAGCTTAAATATACAGTTGCCATATTACAATTCATATACATGATAGAGGCAATTTCATGTATTTGATAGGCATATGAAATCATGTGTATAGCAGCATTATTCATAATCAACTCATTTGTCATATCGGTGACTGGATGAGCAAACTGTGGTATATATGAACAATAGATAAATAATACAACAATAAAACAAGGAAAGGAATGAATGCTGCAAAATGGGTGAAATGGCAACAGCATTCCAAGAAATCATTCATGAAAGATCACATATTGTATGATTCTATTTGTATGAAATGTCTAGTTAGGCAAGTGCTGTGCTGTGCTAAGTTGCTTCAGTTGTGTCTGACTCTTTGTGACCCTTTGGACAGTAGCCCCACCAGGGAATTCTCCAGGCAAGAATACTGGAGTGGGTTGCCATGACTTCCTCCAGGGGATCTTCCCCACCCAGGGATGGAACCTGCTGCTTCTGCTTTGCAGGCAGATTCTTTTCCACTGAGCCACCTGGGAAGCCCAGAACAGGCAAGCATACAGACATAAGAAGTAGACTATTGTTTCCCCAGACCAGAGGGAATTGAAAGGAATGGGAATGATCTCTAATTTGTACAAGGTTTCTTTTCTGAAATGTTGAAAGTGTAAACTTGATTGTGTCTATGGTTGCACAATAGTGAATATTCTGAAAACCATTGAATACCTTAAGTGGGTGAGTTGTATTGTATGTGAATTATATTTCAACAAAGCATACCATTTTATGGATTGGTTGGCCAAAAAGTTCTTTCTGGTTTTCCCATAACATCGCCTGAATGAACTTTTCGACCAACTCAATATCTATATGTTTTGTATCACCTTTTGGTTTAAATTCACTTCCATACCCACATATTTCCATAGAATAAAAAATTATAAAGTATTTTATCCCTTTAGCCTCATTCCCAATAAACTATTTATATTTTTTCTTTGTTTTAGTTGCTGATTCCAAAATTCTGCATGGTAAAAAAAAATTAGTTTATAATTACTGATTTATTCCTAAAAGATGAATATGATGAAGCCAAAATTCCCTAGTAGAACACATCAACTGCACATATCTTATTAGCACTTCAAGGAAAGGGTTTAAATAATTTGTTAATTAAATCAATTGTTTAATTTGTATAAAAGGCACATTTCATAATTGTTTATTAATGATGATGACAAGGTTATATTACTGTAAACTTTATTTTTGATATGTGGTATATTATTTTTATGAAGTTCTCCTTCTTTTTCTTTCTCACTCTCTGTCTCACACACACACACACACACACCATACATATTGTTGTTAGCAATATTAGGACCCAAATATTTGAAGTCAGAATTGTTAAGATTCTTGAGCCCCAACTCTGTGGAGCATTAGTTCAGTAGCTGGCCATCCAAGCAAGAGAGGTATAAGATTCCAGTTTCTAGATGAAATTCAATTTAGAAATACATTTGGAGAACAGGTCCAATTGCATTACAGTAATTAAATCTGTTATATGTTTGAAAAATAGCTATGTACCATATGTATATCAAAATTCCATTCAACTTAAATGATAAACACGCAATAGAAGTTTCAACTGCACCAGAAAAATCATCAAGATTTGAGATACCAGCAACCTCATTTTTCAATGATAAGAGATTATCTCAGCTCAAGAATTATCTCTTAACATGGAATATTTGCAGCATTGTAAGTGCACTGAATATATAGAGCCATTGGGAATGTCAGCATAGAAGGGATGTATTATTTCCACCAAAGAAAAGAAAGGAAAATTATACTTGTTAATAATGCTGTAATGACTTGGAAGTTTCCTGTACCTAGATTTTTCTTTCCCTTTAGCTTTGTATTTTCTCTGAAAATCACCAGACTATGTGAAATTTCTGTAAATAATAGTAGACAACTCAGGAACAATATGCAAATAATAGAAACTCTGTTAGCATATTCTTGAGACTAAGATATATCTTTTAAATATAGTGAACAACACTTGGGCAAAAGCAAGTAAAATTGAAAATTACATCATGTAACAATTTCTTTTTGAAAAATGAGTTCACAAAACTTGTTTTTGTTTGTGTCTTATTCTTGCAACTACTGAGGTCCTACTAAGAGGCTAGAAAATTTTGATTTATAAGAACCTAGGGCAATCCCATAGATCATTCAGACCACATTTATATCTGTCACTTATAAAGATTACTGTCAATCAAAATGCATTTAAGGAATGAATTTTGCATTAATACACATTACAGTGTCATAAGTAAAATTAAAGCACTGCTTGAATATATAGTCTCCAACTTAGTTATTTTCCACCAAATACCCACTTCTAAACATAGCTTTAATATTGCTAGCTTTTATTTCTTGATCTCTCATTGAGTATAATGAGTTGCATTGTGATGCATCCTACTTAGCCTTGCTAATGTAGAGCACATAGTATTTAAAATCAGTCAGCAGTGACTTCACATTGGCAACAGAAGTGGTCCATTTTTCATGCTTGCCTTTTTTGACATTGAAGATGGAAGACAGAAGACATTTAGTATTGTTTTAGAGTCAAATAGAAAATGTAATGCTCAAGGCAGTAAGGCAAAAGTGGGGAACTCGGTATTGGTTATTTTGCAGAACATTTAGAATCATGGTAAAAGAACTAACCCAAATTGATTACTGCATCTATCATTACTATTTCTGAATGAGGCTTTAGGTATATCAGGAATAGTTTTTTATGCATTCTTTTTTTCTTTATTTTCAGTTGAAGTATAATTACAATATTGTGTTCATTTCTGCCATACATCAACATGGATCAGCCATAGGTATACATATGTTCCCTTCCTCTTGAGCCTCCCTCCCACCCTATCCCAGTCCTCTAGGTTGTCACAGACTGCTGGTTTGAGATCCCTGAATCATACAGCAATAGTTTTAATTGAATCTCTGCACCAACTCTTCAGAATAGTGACATCTATGGAAACTGCCTGTGCCACATGTGCAAAGTACTTACAGTTGTATGGTGTCTTTTCTGATAATTTATACCTACAAAATTATTAGTTCAGTTCAGTCACTCAATCGTGTCCAACTCTTTGTGACCCATGGACAGCAGCACAACAGGCTTCCCTGTCCTTCACCAACTCCTGGAGCTTGCTCAAACTCATGTCCATTGAGTTGGTGACGCCATCCAAACATCCCATCCTCTATCATCCTTTTCTCCTCCTGCCTTCAATCTTTCCCAGCATCAGGGTCTTTTCAAATGAGTCAGTTCTCATCAGGTGGCCAAAGTACCAAAGTATTGGAGCTTCAGCTTCAACATTGGTCCTTCCAATGAATATTCAGGACTGATTTCCTTTAGGATTGACTGGTTTGATCTCCTGGCAGTCCAAGGGACTCTCAAGAGTCTTCTCGAACACCACAGTTCAAAAGCATCAATTCTTCAGTGCTCAATTTTCTTTATGGTCCAACTCTCACATCCATACATGACTAATGGAAAAACCATAGCTTTGACTAGATGGAACTTTGTTGTCAAAGTAATGTCTCTGCTTTTTAATATGCTGTCTAGGTTGGTCATAGTTTTTCTTGTAAGGAGCAGGAGTCTTTTAATATCATGGCTGAAGTTACTATCTGCAGTGATTGTGGAGCCCAAGAAAGAAAGTCTGTCATTGTTTCCATTGTTTCCCCATCTATTTGTCATGAAGTGATGGGACCAGGTGCCATGATCTTTGTTTTTTGACTGTTGAGTTTTCAGCCAGCTTTTTCACTCTCCTCTTACACTTTCATCAAGAGGCTCTTTAGTTCCTCTTCACTTTCTGCCATACGGGTGGTGTTATCTGCATATCTGAGATTATTGATATTTCTCCCATCAATCTTGATTCCAGGATGGGCTTCATCCAGCCTAGCATTTTGCTTGATGTACTCTGCACATAAGTGAAATAAGCAGGGTAACAATATACAGCCTTGATGTACTCCTTTCCCAGTTTGGAACCAGGCCATTGTTCCAAAGCAGTGGTTCTAAATGTTGCTTCTTGACCTGCATACAGATTTCTCAGGAGGCAGGTAAGGTGGTCTGGTATTCCCATATCTTTAAGAATTTTCCACAGTTTGTTGTGATCCACACAATCAAAGGCTTTGGCATAGTAAATGAAGCAGAAGTAGATGTTTTCCTGGAACTCTCTTGCTTTTTCAATATCCAACGGATGTTGGCAATTTGATCTCTGGTTTCTCTGCCTTTTCTAAATCCAGCTTGAACATTGAAAGTTCATGGTTCACGTACTGTTGAAGCCTGGCTTGGAGAATTTTGAGGATTACTTTGCTAGCGTGTGAGATGAGTGCATTTGTGCAGTAGTTTGAGCATTCTTTGGCATTGCCTTTCTTTGGGATTGGATTGAAAACAGACCTTTACCAGTCCTGTGGCCGCTGCTGAGTTTTCCAGATTTGCTGGCATATTGCGTGCAGTACTTTCACACCATCATCTTTTAGGATTTGAAATAGCTTAGTGAAATTCCATCACCTCCACTAGCTTTGTTCATAGTGATGATTCCTAAGGCCCACTTGATTTTGCATTCTAGGATGTCTGGCTCTAGGTGAGTGAGCACACCATTGTGATTATCTGGGTCATGAAGATCTTTTCTGTATACTTCTGTGTATTCTTGCCACCTCTTCTTAATACCTTCTGTTTCTGTTAGGTCCATATCATTTCTGTCCTTATTGTGCCCATCTTTGCATGAAATGTTCCCTTTGTATCTCTAATTTTCTTGAAGAGATCTCTAGTCTTTTCCATTTTATTGTATCTCTCTATTTCTTTGCATTGATCACTGAGGAAGGCTTTCTTATCTCTCCTTGCTATTCGTTGGAACTCTGCATTCAAATGGGTATATCTTTCCTTTTCTTCTTTGCTTTTGCTTCTCCTTTTTTCATAGCTATTTGTAAGCCCTCCTCAGACAACCATTTTGCCTTTTTGCATTTCTTTTTCCTGGGGATGGTTTTGATCACTGCCTCCTGTACAGCGTCACGAACCTCCATCCATAGTTCTTCAGGCTCTCTGTCTCTCAGATCTAATCTATTTGTCACTTCCACTGTATAAATGTAAGGGATTTGATTTAGGTCATAGCTGAATGATCTGGTGGTTTTCCCTGCTTTCTTTAATTTCAGTCTGAATTTGGCAATAAGGAGTTCATGATCTGAGCCACAGTCAGCTCTCGGTCTTGTTTTTGCTGACTGTATAGAGCTTCTCCATCTTTGACTGCAAACAACATAATCAATCTTATTTTGGTATTGACCATCTGGTGATGTGCATGTTAGAATCTTCTCTTGTGTTGTTGGAAGATGGTGTTTGCTATGACCAGTGCATTCTCTTGGCAAAACTCTGTTGTCTTTGCTCTGCTTCATTTTGTACTCCATGGCCAAATTTGCCTGTTACTCCAGGTATCTCTTGACTTCCTACTTTTGCATTCCAGTACCCTGTAATGAAAAGGACATATTTTTTGGATGTTAGTTCTAGAAGGTCTTGTAGGTCTTCATAGAACCATTCAACTTCAGCTTCTTCAGCATTACTGGTTGGGATGTAAACTTGGATTATTGTGATACTGAATGATTTGCCTTGGAAATGAACAGAGATCATTCTGTCGTTTTTAAGATTGCATCCAAGTACTGCATTTAGGACTCTCTTGTTGACTATGAGTGTCACTCCATTTTTCTAAGGGATTTACCTACTGTAGTACATATAATGGTCATCTGAGTTAAGTTCACCCATTCTAGTCCATTTTAGTTCGCTGATTCCTAGAATGTCAGTGTTCACTCTTGCCATCTCCTGTTACCACTTCCAATTTGCCTTGATTCATGGACCTAACAGTCCAGGTTCCTATGCAATATTGCTCTTTACAGCATCAGACTTTACTTCCATTACCAGTCATATCCACAACTGGGTGTTGTTTTTGCTTTGGCCCCATCTCTTCATTCTTTCTGGTGTTATTTCTCCACTGATCTCCAGTAGCGTACTGGGCACCTACCAACCTAGGGAGTTTATCTTTCAGTGTGCAATCCTTTTTGCCTTTTCATACTGTTCATGGGGTTCTCAAGGCAAGAATACTGAAGCGGTTTGCCATTCTCTTTTTCAGTGGAGCATGTTTTGTCAGAACTCTCCACCATGACCTGTCTGTCTTGGGTGGCCCCACACGGCATGGCTCATAGTTTCATTGAGTTATACAAGGCTGTGGTCAGTGTGATCAGACTGGTTAGTTTTCTGTGATTGTGATTTTCAGTCTCTCTGCCCTCTGATGGAGAAGGATAAGAGGCTTTTAGAAGTTTTCTGATGGGAGAGACTGACTAAGGGGGAAACTGGGTCTTGTTTGATGGGCAGGGCCATGCTCAGTAAATCTTTAATCCAATTTTCTGTTGATGGGTAGAGCTGTGTTCCCTCCCTGTTATTTGACTTGAGGCCAAACTATGGTGGAGAAATGAAGATGATGGCAACCTCCTTCAAAAGGTCCCATACATGCACTGCTACACTCAATGCCCCCAACCCTACAGCAGGCCACCGCCAACCCAGGCCTCTGCTGGAGACTCCTGGACACTCACGGGCAAGTCTGGATCAGTCTCTTGAGGGGTCACTGCTCCTTTCTCCTGAGTCCTGGTGCACACAAGGTTTTGTTTCTGCCCTCCAAGAGTCTGTTTCCCCAGTCCTGTGTAAGTTCTGGTGGCTCTGTGGTAGAGTTAATGGAGACCTTCTCCACGAGGCCTTATGCCATACCCAGGTCTACTGCACCCAGAGCCCCTGCCTCTGCAGCATCCCACTGCTGACCCGTACCTCCTCAGGGTACTCAATATGTGGCTCAAATTGCTCATTCCCAGGGAAGGTCCTCTTTTTCTTTTTCTTTTGTGTACCCTCCCAGTGGTACAGGTCCTACCTGATCATTTCTCTTCCCTTCCTACACAGTTCCATGAGTATCCTTCTCATAGTCTTGGTTGTATAAGAGTCTTTGCCAGTCTCTAGTTCATTTTCAGTGAGATGTATCACATGTAGATGTATTTTTGATGTGTTTGTGGGTAGAGGTGAGTTACACATCCTCCTACTCTGCCATCTTGATTTGAATCCTCAATTCAGTATTTTAAAATGCCTAATATAGGTTTTGTTTTTGTAACTGGGCTCTAACTAATACACTCTACATATGCAATACAGACCTATAACAGTATGAAACAACTATACTCTTTTACATTGTTCTTAAAATTTGTCCTCAATTTCCCTCCATTTGCTATTCACCAACAGACAGTTTGCATGAAGGGCACATGGCATTCTATACAAGTTGTATAAAAACTGTTAGAGTATTTTGGGCCATAACGGAGTAACTATGTTGAAATAAGTAGAAACTTAAATTGAACTTTTACCTTTTTTCTTCTTGTAAATTGTAGCATATGAACTGTCTTAACATAGGGTAGGGCTCACATTTTCCTACTGACACACTAGGTATTTTTGAACAGTTCTCAAGAATTGAAATGCTATATGGATTTATATTTAAATGTAGACTTCTGTGGGGGAAGGCATTGCTCCCTGCTGTAGAACTAAGCAACTGTTTTATTTCTCTGAGGATGATTAAATGTCCTTTCATTTAACAAAATCAGATGTTCTTTTCTGTGCAAGTTTCAGGGCAAGTGTTCTTAAAGTTTCTATTAATCTACATTCTCAAGTAATATGTCACATTAAATCCTTATAATGAGGGAATTGTTCCCACTGAAAATGTTATCTCTTTGGATGATATACAAGTATGTAAATTATACAAATGACCATTTTGCACCCTTGTGGAAACATTGCATTAAACAAACAAAATCTCACAGTCTAGAGGGAATGTCTATGGCTGAACAAGAGAAAAATTTGTGATAGATTTCCAAGTTAATTATAGACGGGACCTCACTAAAAACCTCCAGATAGTGATCTAAACTGCTTTTAGTATCCTTTTATTACTCAAAATAATCTTACTTTCAATATTATAAAAATTGGTCATGACTGAAAGAATCAATCCACTAAATTGTTCTTTCTCTTTCTGACATCAAATTTACCATTTCTTGTGGCTCTCAATGAATTAACCCAATTAATTCAATATTTTGTCATATAAATTCAGCCAAAAATCTAGATTTTGCTAATTTGACACATTCTGTATATCATTTTCGAAAAGGGATTATGATCCTGTTTTAAATATCTCTGTGGCCTTCATCATCTTAAGTACATGGACGATATTCTTATTTTCACAGTCCTTATTCCTTGTCCAAAATTAGATCCGTTAGATTCCCAGTCATTGAAAACTACTTGGTTATAAGGATACACGGAGAAGGCATGGCACCCCACTCCAGTACTCTTGCCTGGAAAATCCCATGGGCGGAGGAGCCTGGTGGGCTACAGTCCATGGGATCACTAAGAGTTAGACACGACTGAGTGACTTCAGTTTCACTTTTTCCTTTCATGCACTGGAGAAGGAAATGGCAACCCACTCCAGTATTCTTGCCTGGAGAATCCCAGGGACGGGGGAGCCTGGTGGGCTGCCGTCTGTGGGGTCGCACAGAGTCGGACACTACTGAAGCTACTTTGCAGCAGCAGCATAAGGATACAATTCAGTCACATTGGTTATAGCAGGTAGCTTCAGTTGCCTATTCAGCCATCATTCACACCATTTTCCTTGCTAACCACACCTGATTTTTATATATTTCTGCAACAAAGTTGTCCACTGAAAACAGGTATGTTAGGCAACATTTACAGGAATGTGAGCCCTGGAGATGTGGCAGTAATTTTGTGGGCATGAAGAGAACAAATCTGAGAGAAGAAATCAACATGATGAGTCTTATTGTAGATGGGAGAGTAAAAAGAAAACGGGCTTTGGCTTTGATGGTATTTCAGAGCCATTTACGGAGAAGGCAATGGCACCCCACTCCAGTACTCTTGCCTGGAAAATCCCATGGATGGCGGAGCCTGGTGGGCTGCCGTCTATGGGGTCGCATAGAGTCGGACACAACTGAAGCGACTTAGCAGCAGCAGCAGCAGCAGTAGAGCCATTTATGGAATTCTTCTACCTTCAGAGCTCTTAGCATCTAAGGTAATCAATGACTAATATTTAAATTGCTTTTCACTGGATCTTTTATTTCGAATCAACTCTTATAGATTTTGTAATTAATGATTTGTCATCCACTGGTCACAGGACTTAAGTTAGTTTCCTGGACCCAATTCCAACATGTATGTGTGAAGTCTTCCCCACATTGACAAACAATTCAGTCCCCACAATTCAACACAATCATGACACTTTCTAGCTGGAGAGCACCAGATTCCACAGATTAAGGGCTCGGTCCCACAAGACTGTTATTACCCTTTTCCACTCCCCTCTTCAGATGCCAGCCATAAGTCCAGGTTGTCGCTTGTACTTCTGATATTGGCTGTTGATCAAAGATTCCCGTCTCTTCCTTGGGCTCAACTGATTTTCTAGAGAAGCTTGGAGAACTCAGAGAAAGTGTATATACAGATACATATATCCATATATATACTTATATGTATATATTTTATGTGTAACTTGGGAGCAGCCTGATGGAAGAGATGCACAGGGCCCGGCATGGGGAAAGGATGAGGACCTTCTATGCTCTGTTTCGGCATGCTGCTCCTCCAGCAACCCCATGTGTTCACCAAACCAGAAGCTTTCTGAACCCCATTCTCTTGGGATATTATGGAGGCTTCATTAATAGGCATGATTGATTACCTTCTTGGCTATTGGCAGCTGAGTCAGCCTCCATCCTTTCTCCCCTCCCATGAGGTCAAGGTTTCCAATCCTCTACTCACATGTTTTGCTTCAGTTCTCATTTGTAGGTGCTTTCCCAATAGTCACTTTATTTACATAAGAAAAGATGTATTTATCACTCTTAACATAGGAAATTCCCTAGATTTTGCAAGCTGTGAGCCAGGAGCTGTGGACAAAGACCAAATATATATGAGAAATATATGTTGGTTATCTGAATTACCAAATATATATTTCTTATAAATTACAACGTTGCAGGACCAGAGTGTTAAAGTTGTTCGCATCTTCTTTGTGGTCCACACTTAAAAATCATTTTATAAATCTTTTAATAAATTCTCCAATCATAAACCTTAGCATTTGTATTTCACTTCCTGCCCAATAGAGAATGTCCTCCCCTGACAACTTTTCACCACTAGTAATAAGAAGGGCTCTGGACCAAGCTCTCCTTTTAGTCTTTCTATTTCCTGACCAAAACTGATGCTTCTTCATGTGGCCCTTCATGATGTGCATACCTTCTCTTCTTAAACTATAAGTAATAAACTCGCCTTTCAGTATTATTGACCTCTCTCTCTTGTTACTGAGTCACCTTCATAAATTAAAATTCTGTGGGTGCGATTGAGACAGTGGTGCAATGCTGGGTGACTTGCTGTTTAATGAAGTTGCCCCTAGCTTGTTCTTGATTTATTAACTGGATTCACCAGAAAATGCTCCCTGGGAAGGCATGGCTGATGCTTGTGCTTTAGTTGTAATGGCTTTATCTGTGCCTGCCATTTGTTGCATTAGTGTTCCAATCTAAATTGTAAGAGGATCTCTAAGGTATATGCCTCTATGATATACTTGGCTTAATTTAGATTTATGGAAGGATTAGTCACCTTCTGGGATATATAACTGGCTCCACTGGGTACTATTGGATGCTTTAACCATGCCCGGGAAGGGGTGGTTATGTTGATTAGCTAAATTGCAAGGCAAAAGGAGTGAGGAGAGATTTCTTCTAGAAGGACTGTGTTGGTGGCAAGTCTGATTCACTGACTCAATAACACTGAAATCAGTGGAAGAGTCAGATTAAATTCTTTTCTCTGAGAAAGGGGCAAAACAGTTTGATAGTCATAAATTGCATGGAGAAAAATATGTGGAGTAAAGGGACAGTGAGTGCTCTGAGGATAGAAGTACTGCTTTAAATGGTGCTTTAAAAAGATGCAACAACCATGTATGTGAATGAAGTAAAGACAGGAGCTATACATTTATCTGGAAGAACATTCCAGGTCGAGGAATTAGCGGATGCAAAGTTCTGAAGATGTTAATTTGGCTGGAGTCATGCAATGAGGGGGCAAGTCAGAGAAGAGGGTGACTGATTGGTATAAGTATTAAGTGATAAATATACACAGAACACAGCACAGTGACATGCAGGTAGTAAACAATGAATAACTATTATTTCTCCATTCCATTTTATTGCAATTCAGAATACACACAATCTTGGTATGTTTTTTAATCTACAACTTTGTTTCTTGGTTCACAGTTTCTGTACAAGGTAGCTTATTATGGCCTAGAAACACAGTTGTCTTAGATTCAACTTTTTATAACTTTTTCCCCATGTCACTCATATGATAATCCTGACATTCACACTTAATAGCTGAGCTTTTAATCTCACCAATGACATTTAATGGCATTCATGAAAAATGAAAAGTCCTGAAGTCTGCAGAATTTTCTATTGATTTCTCTTATTTATGGACCGGAATGGTATATGTAATTTTGACATCCCAAAGCTATTATTATATTATGCCTAAAATTGTTGACCAAAAGAAATCTGAAATATGGAAAGTTATCGAAGACATATTAATTGAAAAGGGCAGGTTGCAGAACCATATGTAGAGTATCCATTATTTTAAAAATAAGTGATATGTGTTTAGGCATTCATGAAGGGATGCTAAAACGGTTTTGTCTTGGATGTTAACTGAGTTCTCAGAAATAAGGAGAATAGATGTTCAATTGTAAATATAACCACATCTACATTGAAGTGCTTGACTATTAATGTAGGATATGCATTGATAGTGAAAAAAAATTCCTCCCAGGATTAGCTTTTTGCCCATATCAAGTCTAGATTGTGTAATAGACTCTCAGAGAGCTAAGAGGTCTTGAGAGCTGTCAGAATGTGACTATTTTGGGAGAGACTTGTAAGTGTATGGAGTGATTCCTGCATCTGTTTGAGAAGAAGTGATAAATAGGCTTTCCTAACCCTGAAGCCAGGTGGAGGGCTCTTTAGAAGAATCATTTAGATAGCCTAGCTTATGTCCTCTGGGGTTTTTGGCTACAAAGCCTGGCATGTGACTCCTGCCTGAAGTGATCTGTAGCAACAAAAAAAGAAATATTCCTGTACTTGCTGAGTTTGGTGGGAAATGGATAGGTACTTATGTAGACCCTAAAGGAAGCGAGAGGAGGGGCTTGTCCAAAGACACAGAATACTTGAAGGGACCACAGAACAATGAGGCATTTGAAGCTGGGAAACAAGCAAAGATGTCATTTACGTCTAGGAAACTGAAGTCAGAAATTCCTAGATGAGAATCTCTGAGGATCCCCAGAATGTCTCAGTATAAAACTTTCCTGATCTTAACTTCTTCTCCCTTCCCTGCTTTAATTCTTGTGGAGCCAGAAAAGTCCTGGTGGATAAGGAGGTAGAATTGAGGAACAAGATAAGCAAATAATGAAGAGGCATTATGCCCTCAACTCCTTCCCCACAGCCTCTTTCTTAACCCATGGCAGGTTCCAAGCAGGGGCAAAGGAGAAGCTTTAGTGTACTAAAGAGGTATTGGATTTTAATCACATTAAAGGATGCTTTTAGAAAGGTAAAATTATGCTGTCATGCAAATGTAAAGTGACTTGTGCCTAAGATTATATTTAATTTATAAGTTAATGGGTGAAATAGACTATAACCAGGTACATGTTTTGTTATTGATTTTATCAATCACTCAGTCATGTCTGACTTTTTGTGATCCCATGGACTGTAGCCAAGCAGACTCATCTATTCATGGGATTTCCCAGGCAAGAATACTGGAATACATTGCCATTTCCTTCTACAGGGGATCTTCCTGACCCAGGGATTGAACCTACGTCCCTGATAGCTCAGTTGGTAAAGAATCTGCCTACAATGCAGGAGATCCCCATTGGATTCCCAGGTCAGGAAGATACGTTGGAGAAGGGGTAGGCTACCCATTCCAGCATTCTTGGGCTTCCCTTGTGACTCAGCTGGGAAAGAATCCACCTGCAATGTGGGAGATCTGGGTTCAATCTCTGGGTTGGGAAGATCCCTTGAGAAGGGAAAGGCCACCCACTCCAGTATTCTGGCCTGGAGAATTCCATGGACTGGATAATCCATGGGATTGCAAAGAGTTGGACACAACCGAGAGACTTTCACTTTCACTTTTTCACTCCTACATTGGCAGGTGGATTCTTTATTGCTGTCCCACTAGGGAAGCCCAGGCATGAGTTTTAAGGATATATGTAACAAATGTTTCAGTGTAAAGCATCTGTCTTTGTCAGGTTAGTGAGCACACAGTAAGGGTCAGATGAAAGCTAAGGACACTGAGTACAGTAAAAATTCAGAGCAAGAAAATAGTACATGGAGGCTGACAAATCTGGTTAGACTCTGAAAGTACATATTAGCAGCAGAGAATGACCTTACGATAAACTGAGGGAAGACAGGGAGTGGTTCTTAGGAGAAACACTTAAATTAGAGTCTGGAGATCATGTTTCCTGGGGCTGAAGAATCATTTAACTGAAACGGGCTGAAGATTTTAGGAGTAACATGAGAGAATATTAACAGTGTAGGTGAGACAGATGACATCTGCTTTGCTCAACATTTTAACCCTAGCCCCAGGCTGGGATGCCTGACATTTAATATAGGATTAATAAATATTTTTTTGTATGAATGACTTTACATTATTACAAAGTGGAAAAGGCCATGAAGCTTTGGATCAGCAAAATGAGCTGGATATTTTAGAAATGTGATGAGTAGTGGTAGAGGCATTGGAGTAAGAAAGATCAGGCATAGGGACTTCCCAGGTGGTCCAGTGGTTAAGACTCCAAGTTTCCAATGCAGAGGGCTTGGATTTGTTCCCTAGCTGGGGGACTAAGATCCCACATGCTGGGGTGGCTAAAAAGTAAAAAAAGAAAAAAAAACCAAAAACCAAGATCAGGTATAAAATACTGAGAGCCTGAAACGAGGGTGGGGGCTTTTGGAAAAGTAAAGGAAGAAGTGGGTATGAACTCTATTACAAGGATAGATTTGTGGGCAGGGTTTGTATATATGAGGGACTTCCCTATAGCTCATCTGGTAAGGAATCTGCCTGCAATGCAGGAGACCCAGGTTCAATCCCTGGGTCAGGAAGATCCCCTGGAGAAGGAAATGGCAATCCACTCCAGTATTCTTGCCTGGAGAATTCCATGGACAGAGGAGCCTGGCAGGCTACAGTCCACGGGGTCACAAAGAGTTGGACACAACTATATGTGTATATACTAATAAATGAAGAGGGCCAAGGGAATAGAGGGAAAAAATATTAAAGGTTACTTCCATATATTTAGTTTATATTGAGGAATCTGTGCTTAGAGCAACATTTCCATTAAATTTCCCAATGTTTAGACATGGAAGAACCTTTGTTTGTTTGTTTTTTTTCTGTAGATATACAAATATGGTCACAGGACATCCCAAAGCAAAATTTGAAAGTTGGGAAAATACATTTTCCCTCCTTTTCACACACTACCACCATTTTATTCTTGACCTCTTCCCTTTCATTTGAATGGGTCCTTCTGCCCTCTTCCTGAACTTCTCTCTGTAAACTGGAAAAGCAACACTTGCTCCTTAGAAGAAAAGCTATGACCAATCTAGATAGCATATTAAAAAGCACAGACATTGCTTTACCAACAAAGGTCCATCTAATCAAGCTATGGTTTTCCCAGTAGTCATGTATGGATGTGAGAGTTGGACTATAAAGAAAGCTGAGCACTGAAGAATTGATGGAGACAAAGGCCTGAAGGGGATGACAGAGGAGATGGTTGCATGGCATCACCAACGCAATGGACATTAGTTTGAGTAAACCTCAGGAGTTGGTGATGGACAGGGAATCCTGGCGTGCAGCAGTCCATGGTGTCCCAAAGAGTCGGACATGACTGAGCGACTGAACTGAACTGAACTTAGTCTAGATTCCTCCAAAAAGCAGAGCCACAAACACAGGCTTCTGTAATGGTTATTTACGTTAGCGAGTGACCCTAAAGATTAGGATTAGGAGAAGGGGAAGAGTGATTGAGTGAAGTCGGATACAAAGCCCCTTTAAGGAAGTGCTATCATCTGGTGTCTGCTGTGGACAACAGGGCCTTGATCTTGCTGGAGACTTTTTGAGTTATGTAGAATGCCTGTCAGAATTGTCTGTCTGTGATACAGAAGAAAAAAGTTTGAGTTAATAGTTCTGTAAATTGCTTTCTACTTACGGTCACTTCTGATGTTCATTCATTCAATTGACAGTACTGATGGAATGTGGACTGTGTGCCAGCCACTGTTTCAGATATTGAGGGTGGTGTCAAGAACCAAAGAATAAAGTCCCATCCTCACAGAGCTTACATTATAGTTGGACATTCACATTGTCCAACAATCACTAAATATACTTAGATTATGTTAGTGTGACTATAATTTTGTGGCAATAGGAAATTATTTTAAATGCTGTTTAAGTATCAAATAAAGTGCTGTGAATTCACAATTTATAAATAGTAAAGAACTGCTGTAAATTGTGAACTTATAAGTTATATTTAATTATGTACTTCATATTTTTCCTTTTCTACTTCTTGTAGATGTTAGAACCATGTTTATGGTAACTGATATGCACAGACATTGAAAGTCCTAGACCATATCTATAGTGTTGTAATACATAAGTAGTAGTATGTTGTTAAAAGGCAAGAAAATGTATTTTTAAATTTTAGTGCTGGGGGTTGAGCTGTGGTAGAAGGATGTTGAATCTACAAACCACAGCTTCAGAGTATTGCCTGGAAAATAAGCTTGGTTGACCTAGAAATTTAGGTTGGCACATTTGCATGTAAAATATGTAAGAGGAGATTAATGTATTATGCACACAGTAAATATCTACTCAGGAATATTAAAAATGAGTTAAATATGTATCATACCAGAGTAGTGATGCTTAACCAGGAGAATGGACCGAATTAATTGAGAGTCTTGAATACCTTAAAAGCTCGTAATATGAATTCCAACCATATTGGAACTGGAGGTTCTGATTTTCTGTAGGTTTGTGGTAGAGTCTGGATGTCTGTATTTGTTAGTAGCTCCACAGGTGATTGGGATGGACAAGAAGCATGTATAAACAGTGTGCACAAGGTACAGAAAGGCTGATTTTAATTCTGTGTAAAAGAACTCTCTTACAACTATTTTATCTGTCAAGAGTCAGCATAGGTAGGATATCAAAATAAAATAGAGAAAGTTAGTACTAATATTCAGACATACGCTTATGTACATACTATTATTGGCCAAAGTAAACTGTGCTAAACAATTTCTTTTTATTTTCACCATGAACCAAATGTTTCTACCTCATATGATATTGTTTATATTAGTGTAAGTCTAAGACATTCCCATATTCCCTTCTAGACTACTTTTGCTATAAGCTCGACAGCAAAGGTAATACAACAAAATGAGTTCAGATTACTTATACTTCCCATCTTTACCACCCACCTGTATTCTCATTAATTTTTTGCGTCATGTATATAAATGGTTATGGTTGTGATGCCTATTCTTGGACGTTATCTTTTTCTGTTGTTTTCTATTTCTCTGTGGAGGATTTCCACTGGAAAGTCACCATGAGCCTCTCACTTAATGAAGGCTGTGTTGTTCTGTCCAAATCTCCCCTATTAGGACCAAGTCATTCTTTTTTTTTTCACCTGCAAAGATGTTGACTGCCCACAGGCCACAGCAGAGTCACACTGTAAGGATGGCCTGTATCTGAGGGAGTGGCCTTGCCCAAGTTATGTCATCTCTCAGGCATAGCTTCCATCCATTGACTAGTCAATAAAGGAGACAAAGGCCTCTTGCTTTAACACAGCTGTGCAAGGCCTCTCCTCCAGAGGTCTTAGAGGATCTTCAGGGCCCTTGGTTGCAATTACATTGCAGTTCAACTTCTCCCACTGCCCAGTCCTGCTTCCCTCAGCTCCCACAGGTATTGAACCCCAGAGAATTCCCCAATAAACCTCCTGCAGTTAAATCTCTATCTCTGAGTCTCTTTCTAGGACGAGATCTAAAAGAGGCATCTTCTGTGATTGGTGAATATGCAAGATGGAGGCCTGCATGCATTTCTCAGGCCTCTGAGGGTTTTTCTTGTAGATCTCTTGTTTTCTGTGAGTGTATGCTTAGGCCAGGAAATGGTCTTGTCACTGAAGGACCCTGACCTTCCAAGAGACAGCCATGGTGCATTGCTACCTGAGACGGGGTGGAGCCACTTGCTCCATATCTAAAGTCATATTCTTTGATCAGTTTTATATATAATAATCATGTTTTGCTCTCCATCTAATTGTTTCATCTATCTTCTAATTTGGAGCTCAGGCATGGTCAGACATCTATGTGACTTATTGAGCCATCTAAAACTCCACTGAATATTACCTCATAGGGTTATCATGACAATTAAATGAAATGTGTTTTAATTGCTTAGCATAGCATCTGTGCATGCATGCTAAGTTGCTTCAGTTGTGTCTGACTCTTTGCGGCCCTATGAACTGTAACCCACCAGTCTCCTCTGTCCATGGGATTCTCCAGGCAAGAATATGGGAGTGGGTTGCCTTGCCCTCCTCCAGGGGATCTTCCTGACCTAGGGATAAAATGCACATCTCTTATGTTTCCTGCATTGACACCTGGGAAGACCCCAGCATAGTATCTAGTATTAAGTAAGTACTTGAAAAATATTGCTTTTAATTTTTTAAAATAATATGACTCAACATTACATATATTTTTAAATGTATTCAATTTATCCAGATTCAGATCCCTCTGAGCAGTTTTTGGAAGTTTTGATACTGGTATGAAAAATGAAGATCAAGGGGAATTTATGTATTAAATTTTGGTTTTTGGTCAACAGCCATCAAACCAACCTATATCTACCACCTTGAAGTCCAGTTGCTTGTCTGTGATATTCAAAGTTTGTACAAAGATAGTTTTATTTTTCTCCCCTCTCTGATTAGTAGCACGTATATTTATAAATCTTTCTAGGCAATAGAAGAAGCATCCAAATGGAGAATTCTCTGAGTCTTTGCTCTCATTCATTCATTCAACAGCGTTCATTGGTCACTTACTCTGCACTAAGCTTTGAGTTAATAAAGCTCACATGTGCTATTGTATTTAATCTCCCAGGAAGAGAACTCCTGTGCTATCATCATTTCCTAATAGCTTAATTGAAATTTCTTTTCTAGAGGACTTTATAAAGCATTGCGCATCTTGACACAATTTAAAAACAATTATGTGCAAAGGTAGGGTAACGAGTTGCATTTATTTTCAGTGGGCATCCTTCTGCTTAGGATTAAGTAATAGGAATGATGCCAAGAGTGAGCTGTGAAGAGGGCTATTTTAAAGATTTATCCATGTGTAGAAATATGGGTCATCACATGAACATGAGATAATTTGGGTTTTGGGATCATGCAGGCCTTGGTGGTAGTGGTGGTTTAGTCACTAAGTTGTATCCAACTGTTTGCAGGCCTGTGGACGGTAGCCAGCCAGGCTCCTCTGTCCATGGGATTTCCCAGGCAAGAATAGTGGAATGGGTTGCCATTTCCTTCTCCAGGGGACCTCTTCAACCCAGGAATCGAACCCAGGTCTCCCACATTGCAGGCGATCTTCTGCACTGCAGGTGGATTCATTACTGACTGAGAAACCTGGGAAGCCCCCATGCAGACCTTAGATGAAATCAAACACTAACTATCTAAATTATATTGGCCTTTTCAGTCCTTGAAGGTCATTGTATAAATTAAACAAAATAACACAATAGTTACTACAGTGAATTTCCTAGAAAGGAGTACTCCTTCAATAAAAGATGATGGTGCTACTAGTAATAGTAGTAATAATAATGGTCATACTAATGATAGTTGCAATTAAATCATCAAAATAAAATCCCGTTATGGCAGCTGCCATTCAATAGCTATCACCTTTCATTTCCTTAACAGAACCCTCACTTTGTACAAGTGCTAGACAGTTCTAGAACTCAGGGACGTTAGCCTTTCCTACCCTACCAACTCATGAAGATAAGTAATAATTAGTCTGAAGAAGACATTAAGATCTCATTCCTCATGAGCTGTTTTGTGTATGACTGTCTCAAACTCTCTAGGACAGAAGGAAACTTTCTGAGGAGCTTTTGGGAAATGTTTTTCATTCCTGATAAAAAGGAGAAAGGTGCAAAGAAATATCTCTTGTCATTAAAGCCTCAGCCCCTTCCTCCTCCCTTCCTTCCTTACTCCTGGCTGGGTGATGCTCAGAAAGCTATGGTGACTCTGAGGTGACAGGCATAAGTAAGAGCAGCTACCCTTTTGAGGATGCCAGAGCAGAAAAACTGCAAAAGCAAAACCTCTTGAAGGTGCCTAAGCTATTAGTTGTTGAATATTCTACTACTTGAAATCACAGTTGGCATTCACAAAATAGTCATCTGTAGGCACCTGTTGGCATGCTTCTTCATCTGTTGGCAATAATGATTATGATAAGGAGAGAAATTAGTTCAAGATAGTCATCACAGAATATTGCAATGATCATTGATATCGCAATGGCCATTTTCCTTATTAAGGTAATGTCTGAAGAACTATTGAAGCACTTTCTGTTAGTTCTGTCTTTGGTGAGGTAAGGAGCACAGCTATATTCTGGAGTTTTCCCAATGTACTCTGCACTTTTGGAGGATCACATGTGGTCTTTTAAGTAATTTTGCATCTGTAGGTCACGTCTGCCTGGAGTGGAAGAGGACTCTGTGAAGGGCAGGTCCCGGTTTACACTGGAGTAGGAATAAGAGGCGGAGAAGGCACTGGCAACCCACTCCAGTTCTCTTGCCTGGAAAAACCCATGGACAGAGGAGCCTGGTAGGCTGCAGTCCATGGGGTTGCTGAGAGTCAGACACGACTGAGCAACTTCACTTTCACTTTTCACTTTTGCCCGTTGGAGAAGGAAATGGCAACCCACTCCAGTGTTCTTGCCTGGAGAATCCCAGGGACGGGGGAGCCTGGTGGGCTGCCGTCTATGGGGTTGCACAGAGTCGGACACGACTGAAGCGACTTAGCAGCAGCAGCAGGAATGAGAGGTGCTGAAGTCTAAGCATTATCTCCTTTCCCTGCTTTCTCTTCTCCTGGTTAATCTCTGCTGAGACTGGCTTGGTAACGGATGAGTGCTCTTTGATGGCTGGGACTGTCTTACAAAAGGGGGCTAGAACACAGATATTGGTGTCCCACTAGTTTTTCAGTACTACTCATTACAGGGCAGGGCCAGGCCCTGCTTATACTACGTCACCAACACAGCTACTAAATGGGGGCCTTCTTTTCCTTCATCTTCTTTCCTCCAGCTTAAACTTCTGGGGCTGCAGAGAACAGTGGTCTAAGGTCCACAGGGAAACTACGAAATAACAGTATTGGAGAGTTTATAGGAATTCTCTGCTTATCGAGACCACAAGTCATAGAATGACTATCAATTAATTGGGAAGGTTGTTGGGAGAGTGAATGTGGTTTACCACAATACATTATGGTTCAGACGGGGACATCACTTAGCTAGTGACAGCTCTGTCAAACAAAATCACATCAATGATTCATAAAAATCAACAAATGATTTGGAAATAATTGGAAGACTTGATGGATAATGCATTTCACATAGAAAACAGTTCACTTTCAGCATGAAATGAAATGTACATTAACTTTTTGAGTCATACATTTATTTGTATGTTTACTATATTACTGTCACGGTTGGTATTTATTTGAAACATCAATTTTGCTTGCAGTTAAGTGCTTCTAACTGAGGGATTTACATGGAGAGAAGGAAGAGCTGTTTCATCCAGGAATCAATATAAAGAGTTGACTCTCCAGTGGAAGTTTTAGTCTGGCAACAGAGAGATAAAAGACAAATTCTACCAACATTGGTAAACTTTAGCATCTTTTGAAAATCTCCTTGGCACTACTCTCCTTGTTGTGCCTATGTCAGGGTTATTTGAAGTTGTCTCTTGCTCAGTCCAAAGTGAATGAGAAGACACAGAACCACATTTTTTATTAAATGTGAAGCCCAGACTTAGGTACATTTCAACTGTGAAAAAAAGAGACAGGGAAATATTCCATGTTTCACTCACCCTTTAATGCAAGACTTTCCATCACAAGTATTTCCTCCTTTGTAAGTAAGCTGTACCTAGAATAATGAGACTAACACAGCTCAGTTTTCACTTGTTGGGAAAACATTACAGGCAGGTACATGGATCCTTAACATCACCCTACATTTTTTCAAAAAATAACCTCTCTGATGTTAATTATACTTTTATATAGGCTAATTATCATATTGAAGAGAAATATGGAAATGATGAAATAAAAATAAGTAAATTTCTTTAAGGCCATTCCTTTAAATAGGTACTGTGAAGTGTCGGTTTTCATTTTTTATTCCACTGAGTCCTAGTTATCCTTCATGGCTTCTTAAAGGGCACTGTGTAAAGGGAAATTCCACTGGGTGAGTCGGCAAGACTTCTATGACTATATCAGACATTGAATCTTTACTTCTTTTCTTTTTATATACTGGGGTTCCACAGGAGGTTAAACAATATTTTTCTTAATAATCACATACAGGGGACTTCCCTTGTGGTCTATGGCTAAGACTCTGAACTCCCAAGGTAGGACCCTGCATTCCTTCCCTGGTCAGTGAACTAGATCCTACATGCCTCAAGTAAGAGTTCACATGCCACAACTAAAGGTCCTGCATGGTGCAACTAAGAGCTGGCACAACCAAATAACTAAGTAAATAAAAATTAGACAATAATCAAATGCATATTCACATGCAGTAAAACACATCTATTTTCAATGTACAGTCTGTGGGTTTTGACAGATGCGTTTATCCACGGACATTAGTGCTGTGTACAGTGTTTAGCTATTATAAGTCAAGTTGTAATGAACATTTGCATAAAAGTTTTAAATTTGGGGGCTTTTTTCATTTTTCTTGGGTAAATACTTAGTAATGTAATGGCTGGGTAGCATAATTATACATTTAATCCTATAAAGATTTGCTGAACTGTTTTTCAGAATGGTTGTACTATTTTGTACTTTTATATTCCTACCAGTTCTAGTTGTCCCAAATCCTCACCAAGACTTGACATAACGTCTTGTTAATTTTAGTCATTCTAGTGGATATGTAGAGCTATTTTATTGCAGTTTTAATTTGTTTTTCTCTGATGGCCAATGATACTGAGCATCTTTTGATGAATTTAATGGTCATCTGTATATCAAGTCTTATGAAACACCTTTTTAAATCTTTCATCCACTTTTTAACTGAGTTGTTTTTCTTTGTATAGAGTATATATAGTGTGAGTTCTCTCTATACTTTGGATTTAAGTCTCTTGTTACACACACACACACACACACACACACACACACACACACATATAAAATAAATACATTCCCCCATCTATGGTTGACTGTTCATTTTCTGAAAGGTGGCTTTTAAATAGCAGAGTTGTTTAATGTCAAAAACATCTAGCTTATAATTTTTTTTCTGGTTAATGTATTTTATTTTCTGAGAAATATTTGCCTGCCCCAAGGTGGTGAAATTTTAGTTTTAATTTAAGTCAATGATCTCCTTCACATTAATTTTAGGATGTTATATTAGGTGGGTATACAGGTCAAGTTGTTTTTTCCACATAGATATCCGGTTCTCCAGGGCCATCCTTAACCATGTATATGTGGGTCTGTTTTTTGGACTCTCTAGTTTTTCTCTTTCATCTACATGTTTATTCTTTCACCAGTCCCACATTCTCTTGATTGCTGTAGCTTTACAGTAAGGTTTTAAATTGAGTACAGTCCTCCACGTTTGTTATTTTTCAAAATTCATTTGACTGGTCTAGATCCTTTCCATCTCCATGTAGATTTTAGAATCAGCATGTCAATTCCCATGAAAAGCCTGCTGGGACTCTTGCTGGGGTTGTGCCCCACCCATAAATAATTCTTTTTCTTCCCACATATTTCGCATCCTGATTACTACTGCTCGCTTTCTACAGATTCCAGTTCCTATATGGTGTCATTTTCCTTCTGCTGGGAAATTTCCTTTTACTATTTTTCATAGCACAAATCTACTGGTAATGAGTCCTATTGGCTTCAATCTGTCTGTCAAAATCTTTATTTTACTTTTATTTTGAAGGCTAGGTTTTATATATGTGTATCTTACAGCTTGTGTTTATTTTTCAGATATAATGTCAACCATTCTTATTGATGCTGCCCTGTTTATAATGTTTCTTTTTCTAAAGCTGCTTCTAAGATTTCCCCCCGTTTTGTTCATTGAGAGCCTTGCAACTATGGGTTTACAGTTTTTACCAAATATTGAAAAATTTCAGGTATTATTGCCTCAAATGTTTTTTTTTTCATCTCCTTTCTTTTCTGAGACTCCAATTTCATGGCTGTTATACTGTTGATGTTTTCCCTCAGGTTACTGAGGATTTAATCATTTTTAGCCTTAAATAAATATGCTTTAACTTGAATAGTTTCTATTTCTGTGTATCCAGATTACTATTTTTATGTAGTCTCTAATTTGATGTTAAGTCAATTGAATATGTTTTTTTCAAATATTTTATTTTTCATCTCTAGGAATTCCGTTTGGTTCTTTTTTTATGTCTTCTATTTCTCTCCTAATGTGACAAGCTGTAAAGTTACTTCCTAATCAGTTTTATCCTTTCAAGGTTAATTTTTAAACTTTGTTATGGCAGGTTTGGGCTTCCTGTGTAGCTCAGTGGTAAAGAACCTGCCTGCAGTGCAGAAGATGAAGGAGACATGGGTTTGACCCCTGGGTCAGGTAGATCCCCTGGAGGAGGGCGTGGAACCCGCTTCAGTATTCTTGCCTGGAGAATCCCATGGACAGAGGAGCCTGGCGGGCTACGGTCCATAGATCAGGCAGAGTTGGACACAATTGGAGCAACTTAGCATGCATGCATGTATGGCAAGTTTATAGACAGGATAGTTTATTCTAAGGATAGTGTAGTCCCAATACTTAAGTGTGAGTTTTCTGGGGTCTTCACTGTGTGCTCTGTGTGTTCAGTGAGGAATTCCCCCTCTGACTGCTGGAAACTCAGATGTCCTGTACCCCTGTGTGAACTTTGGGAATGAGTGAGCCACAGTTTCCTGGTACTTTTTCCTTCTCTGGTAATTGTTCTGTGCCCAGCATTATGGAGGACCAGTGGAAGCCTTTGCAGGGTAGCAGTAAGCCAAATTTTCGAGGGCACTTGTCTGCAGGATCTGGCAGTCATTCTTTGGGAAGCACTCTGTTTACTGGTACTCTGCTTCATACATTTCAGCCACCTTTACCCCACTACTTGGATTTCTGTCTCCTCATCTTAATGAGAGTGCAGAATTGTTTTAAAATTTCTCTTCCCTGAGAAATGGAACAGAAAGTGCCTATGGGCAGAAAGCTAGATGATTCTAGGATTCACCTTATTTTCCTTTATTTTGTGACTGAAAAATTCTGTCCTTGTTTTGCTATATTGGAATATGTATATTTTGTCTAATTTTCTGGCTGTTTAATGGCAAGAGGAAAAGTCCTGTACCAGTCAATCATTGTGACAAGAAACAATATCTCTAATTTTTAAGGGCATTTCTCCAACTGAAATTATCTGAAAACCATTCCCATATATCTGTTTCTAAACTATATACACATAAATACTAGGTTGAATTACATAAATGAACAGAATTATGTAAATAAAACATTATTTTCTTAAAGAGGTAGTTTGATCTATAAACAAGTCATTGGCATATGTCCAGATATTCTAGAAAAGAAAGTTTTGAATATGTCCCACTTTTGGATCACCATGTCACAATTCTCGTTCTATCACATCCTATGTCTATAATCTGAGAAGGACTTATGCAATAAAGAAGACATTATGAGGCAAAAAGATGTGGAGGTAAAGAACCACCCAGAAATAAACACAAAAGCCATGTGTGTGTGTTGTGGGGATTGAGTGCTAAGGGAAGGTGTTGCAAATCTGGTAGCATCTGGAGTTACTGTGCAGAATTAGTTAAGTATTCTGGGAACTGAACATTAGTGGGGCTATCTTGAGAATAAAATCCATTAATGAATTTGCTTCTGGACTCTTTGTTCTATAATTTTAAGTGATTCTGTCAGTTGGAAACTCATTTGGTGATGTTGTTGACCTTTAGTAAACCTCAGTGTACTCACTAATGTATCAAAAGAATTACTGGTAATGCATCCTGATGATAGATTAACACCATAATATGCCACTGGAGTAGAGCTTTCATACTATATTCCTCCAAAGGACTGTACAGGGAATGATAGATCCCTAAGATGATTCCATTTAATTAGCCTGGAAAGTGCAAAGATATCATGAACTGTTTTACTTCTTTAGATATAGGATCATTCGGAGATAGGTCTAGCATGGAGAGGGCTTCCCTTGTGGCTCAGCTGGTAAAGAATCCACCTGCAATTCAGGAGACCTGGGTTTGATCCCTGGGTTGGGAAGATTCCCCTGGAGAAGGGAAAGGCTACCCACTCCAGTATTCTGGCCTGGAGAATTCCATGGACTCTATAGTCCATGGGGTTGCAAAGAGTCGGAGACGACTGAGTGATTTTCAGTTTCACTAGCATGGAAAAGTTGATCCCTGTGTCTCCTAGAAAGAGGCTGTTCTGTTCTCTAGAATTTTCCTACAGAAAAATTTCCATTTTGGAGTTTCTTAGCTTTGTACGTTCTCAGTAATCAATTTGAATATGTTCTATGCCTAGAACTAGATTGCAAGCATTTATCAGAGGTGCTGTTAAGCAGCTATGTTTTTAATGGAGCCTGGCCAGGCAAACACATATATCAGGTATGGTGCAGAGTATTACTTTCATTCTCTTTCTTAGTGTGGAGTGGAGAGGTAGGACTGACAAAGTAATTTGAAAGTGAAGACTGTGGGTAATGAGCAGATTTCATTTTGTGCATTATTTCTGAGAATATGGTAGCAGTTACCTAAAAGATTGTTTTGAGAAAGATTCTGAGGCAATAGTCAGGCACTGCAGGAAAGTATGCCATGATCAATTAATGGTGACTGCTCTCGAAGTTTGGGTAGAAGAGGAGAAAGTGGAAGCACTATTTTCTTTTCGGCATCCCTTGCAAGTGGAAACTAAGATGGCTATAAATTATATTTTAAGAAAAGAGAAGCAGGGGCCCCACAAGCACAGAGTGAGATTGCAGTGCTATAGTGTGATGTGCTTGAAAGTTAAGCTCTAAAATTTCAGTATGGGTTGGGTTAGGAAGGTGATATATGTACAATAGTGAGTGAAGATTAGAGAGAGTATGGATGGCTTTATTGAATGGAAGATATCAGAGTGAATTTTAGATTTCCTTGGAGATGATTTCCATGCATAGAAAAGGCTATTTTTGGTTATTTTAAAGTAATGTTCTATTTATTCAACTTATAAATTCAGAAACTTTGTTTTTCCTTTAGTCTTGGTTCATCTTATTATTCTATTTTTAAGTAGAACAAATTTTGATGATTATTTTGACTAGTTTGATTTACAAACTTAATAAAGCTGCTTCAAATCTTTTAAACTTCATTTAACCTATTTCTTTTTTAAACAGTTCAAAGGTACAACTAATAGCCAAAATTGTCCCAAATACTTAAACATTTCCAGAAAATCTAATACATTCCATATGGTGAATCAAAAAGTATTTACCAAGATTAAATACCATTATATTTTTCAAACAGAAAAAGTTTAAGAATAGTTGCTCAGTAAACACAAGGCTAATCTGTTAGATCCTGTGAAGTGTCAAATTCTTTTAAATATTAGAGTTAATTTAAGTATAAAATGCAGACTCCTAAGTTCAAATTAAGTCCTTAGCTTATCATCTTGTAACCTCTTTGATTTAAAAACAGATAAAGATTGTTTGCTTTAATATGGAATTTAAAACAAAATCCCCAAATAAAAACCCAATAGAAGAGAGATATTAAATCTTTCATGGGATATTAAGGTATAAGATAGGAAAGATAGTTATCCCAGGATTCCAAAGGTCCATGGAAAACTCTAGATTTCCATGAAACATATTTTTCAAAAATTACTTCTGTTGCAAACTTGGGCTATAATTATTCAAAACCAAGAAGGTTCCTGGCTCCTGGGACTCCCATTTTTTTTTTTCAAAGTGAGGTAAGAATCATTATAACACAGAATAAACCATTTAAAGTAGGCAAATCAGTGGCATTTAACATATTCACAGTGTCACACAATCATCACCTGTACTCATTATCAAAATTTTTTCGTCACCCAAAAATGTAACCTAATACCCATTAATCAGTCATTCCCTAGCCCTTTCCCAGGTGGTGCTAATAGTAAAGAACCTTCCTGCCAATGCAGGAGACATAAGCGATGACGGTTTGATCCCTGAGTCGGGAAGATCCCCTGGAGAAGGGCATGACAAACCACTCCAGTGTTCTTGCCTGGAGGATCCCTTGGACAGAGGAGCAATAGCAGGCTACAGTCTATAGGATTGCAAAGAGGTGGACATGACTGAAGCAATTTACCATGCTTGTATGTATCAGCCCTTGGAATCTACTCTTCTGCCTTCTGTCTCTATGTATTTACCTATTCTGAATATTTCTTACAAATTAAACCATATAATATATGGCCTTTTATGTCTGGCTTCCTTAAACTAGCATAATATTTTCCAGGTTCATTCATGTAGTAGTAGGTATCAATACTGCATTCCTTCTTACGGCTGACTAATAATCCATTGTTTAGATGCACCAAGTTTTGTTTATCCTGTCCAAAAACTGATGGGCATTTGGGCTATTTTTAGTTTTTGGCTATTGTGTATAATAGTGCTTCTATGAACATTCATGTACAAGTTTTTGTTTAAATACCTGTTTTCAACTCCTCATTTTGAAGAGCTAAGAAACTTACCCACATTCAACAGCTAATACTGGAATTGGGATATGAATCTGGACTTCATGGTCTAAAACGTATATTTTTTCCAGGAGAGAGCAATATTTTCCAGGAAAAAAAAGAGCCAAGGAGATAGTCCTCTTTTTTTTTTTTTTTGCAAAAGGATTTGAAACTACCATTTTCCTTTCATAGAAGAATCAATTGGAATTTGATTATTCTTCACATTAAGTCTATAATTAGAAAGGGATAGAAAAGACTTAGAGAAGAAAGGGATCTGATCAATTATAAATTATCCCTACATTTACATATGGACACTGTTTCTCTTACTTTATTTTGACTTATGTCAGAGGGCTTCTGCCTTAAAAATATTATTGACTAATATATCAGTTAGCTATTATCTGGAGGAAAAAGTCTCTGAGAGCAAGCAGCATCATGCTCTGTCAGTGTCCTTTTGTAAATGATTCCCTCTAGTGGCTTAAAATTTCTGTCACTATGTTGACAAGATTTCTGTCTTGAAAAATGTAAGCAAGAGAGACCCAGGATATTTGTTATTGATAATAATAAAAATCACAACAGCAAAGCAATAATTCTGAAGGTTTCTGACTGTCATCACATAGAGGAAACCTGGGTGATCTTTTAAAATAGTTATCACGTCAAGCTACGTCCTGACTTTACATTACAATTAGAATAAACTCCAAACTCTTTTCTGTGCCTTGTAAAACCCCAAAGCCTTGAAGCCTGCCTGTTGTTCCGTACTCTTGCTGGAGGGTCAACCATAGGGGTTCAAGAACTTCTCTGAGTCTGTGTCATTGTTTTGTCTCCAGCACCGGAATAATGCCTGGCAAATGGCTGGTGCCATTAGAAGCATGTGAATGGCTGAATGAATGTCTTCTTCTACTCTTTTGGTCTGATCTCCTCTCTTTTTTCAATACCTTGAGCACATCAAACTCCTTATTGAATCATGGCCTTGGCATTTGCAATCCCCAGTTAGCTGGAATTTTCTCCTCCAGATCATCGCATATGGAGGAAAATTCTTCACACCCCTCAGGTGCCAGGCACCATGAAGAGATCATGTGAAGTAGATCCCTGCCCCTTTCGTTATATCCTATCACATCATTCTATATGTTTCCTTCACAGTCACAGTTTGCAAAAGCTTATTGATATATTTGCTTGTTTCTCATTTGATTTCCCTCAAAATGGCAAAATGTCAAGGTCCAAGTCTTACCTATTCCTTATAGTATATTAAGTACATAAGGCAGTGTGTACTATGTGGTGGTCCCTCTTTCATTATAAATGCTATGTGGTGGTCCCTCTTTCATTATAAATGCATTCAATGGCATAACACTGGGGAATTTTCAAAGTAAGTTCAAGTTGATTGACTGTAATAATCTTCAACAATCTCAGTGACCCTGATTTTATCAGAAGTCCACTTTGGATTATTACATTTAGGAGGAAGAATAGAGCAGAGTTACTTAGCCCCATGGCTTGCCTTTGGAACAACATTGGGATGGATAACTTAGCTGACTTACCATAGGTTGGCCAAGTGGGTAAAGTTTTCAATGATTTCACACATCCCTTGGCAATGTATGACTTCTATGCCATACTGTGAGAAAGGCCTAAGCCTTATGGTCTTTGGCACCCTAATTTTCAGTGGTGAACTCAACTGATGGACCCCAGGAAAGGACTAGATATTCTTACGGCTCTATCAGAGAGCAAAGCAGTTTAAATGCAAAGAACCCAAACCTTGGAGTTGGAACTAGGTTTGAATTTTAGCTCAGATACTTAATAGCAGTATAATCCAAGGCAAGTGATTTAACGTCTCTGAACCTCAGTGTGTCTTTGTCTAAAATGCATGAAGAACAATGAATGCCACACAGAGTTGTAGAATAATGAAGCTGAGACTAAGGTAAAGGTCCCCTGATATTTGCTGGAGTGTTTAACTGTTTATGTAAGGTGAAAGGTACATTCCAAAGGGAAGAGGATGTGAAAAGGCTCTGAGACAGGAAAGAGACTATGACCCACCTGAAACACTGAAAGATGGTGATACATGATCTGAGCCAGTGAGCAAAAAGGAGGCCGATGGGAGATGATGTTGGAGAGGCAGGAGAAGTGGAACATGCAGGGACTTAGAGCAATAGGAAATCTGAAAACAGTTTCAAACAGGGAGTAACACAATTCATGTTTCACTTTGTTTTGGTTTTAACGTTTTGTCCATGCCATGGGGATCTTAGCTCCCCAACCAGAGACAAACCTGTGCCCCCTGAAGTGGAAGCTTGGCATCTTGACCATCAGACTGTCAGGGAAGTCCCTCACTTTGTTTTTCATGTGTAACACACTAAATGTTTCATGATTCATGAGCTACTGGGTTAAGTTTTGAATTCAGATCTGCTGACTTCAGAGTTTCACCTTTTCCCCATAAACCACCCTAGCATTCCCAACAGGTACACATTTGGCCTTTAATAAGGGAAAAGGCAATGGCACCCCACTCCAGTACTCTTGCCTGGAAAATCCCATGGACGGAGGAGCCTGGTAGGCTACAGTCCATGGGGTCGCTAAGAGTCGGACACGACTGAGTGACTTCACTTTCACTTTTCCCTTTCATGCACTGGAGAAGGAAATGGCAACCCACTCCAATATTCTTGCCTGGAGAACCCCAGGGATGGCGGAGCCTGGTGGGCTGCCATCTACGGGGTCGCACAGAGTCTTACACGACTGAAGCGACTTAGCAACAAGGGCTTTAAATGTCTAATCCACTAGCTGTGTGACCTCTGGTAAATTATTTATCCTTGCTGTATGTCATTGCTCACATCTCTAAGACTGTTACTATGTGTGTGCGCAGTCGTGTCCAACTCGTTGTAGCCCCATGGACTGTAGTCTGCTAGGCTCCTGTGTCCATGAAATTTTCCAGGCAAGAATGGAAATTTTAGTATGAAATTTGGAAATTTTAGTCTGAGTCTCTCTTTGGGTTACTGTGAGGTCAAAATAAGCTAAAGGGGCTTAGAGCTCTTAGAAAGAAAATGAGAACACAAATTTAAGGAAGCTGGTGTTGCTTTTAGTGTTGTGGTTGAAAGGTGATGGATTTACACCGTGAATTCCCCTGTATAACTTGCTTCGTAACGGCAAAATGAAATGGCCCTAAAGAAGTCTAGACATAGCTGGCCTCCCTAGTATTAGTAAAGCTGAAGAAATATCAATTAAGATAAATGCCCCAAGGCAAAAAAGTCATTAGCTTTTCGATTCAGGAAGAATCTAAATATCTTCCTCACATAGTCGTTCATAAATTTCCTCCAGTGTGTTTCTGTGACTCAGAGGCAAGAATGCATTGCATCCATTTTATAAGATGAGCAGCTGACTCGCCTAGGGTCACACAGTAAATCAGCAGTGATTAGAATCTATTATTTTCTGATTTGGAGTTCAGAATCAGAACTTACTAGACTTAATTGATATCCCAGCTTGATTTTGGAATTCACTGGACCTTTCTATTAAACTGTGTCACAAACCATCATGGCAGAATAATTCTGAGATTTCTTCCCACTTAACCTGTCAGTCAAAGCCATTTATGTGCTGTGCTGTGCTTAGTTACTCAGTCCTGTCCGACTCTTTGTGACCTCATGGACTGTGTAGCCCACCAGGCTCCTCTGTCCATGGAGATTCTCCAGGCAAGAATACTGGAGTAGGTTGCCATGCCTTCCCCAGGGAATCTTCCCGACCCAGGGATCTAACCCTCATCTTTTATTTCTCCTGCATTGGCTGGAAGGTTCTTTACCACTAGCGCCCACTGGGAAGCCCACATATAATATATATGAAAGTGAAAGTCGTTCAGTTGAGTCCGACTCTGCAACCCCATGGACTACACAGTTCGTGTATTTCTCCAGGCCAGAATATTGGAGTGGGTAGTCTTTCCCTTCTCCAGGGGATCTTCCCAACCCGGGGATCAAACTCAGGTCTCCCACATTGCAGGTGGATTCTTTACCAGCTGAACCATGAGGGAAGCCCAAGGATACTGAATTGAGTTAGCCTATCCCTTCTCCAGGGGATCTTCCTAACCTAGGAATTGAACTGGGATCTCCTGCATTGCAGGTGGATTCTTTACCAGCTGAGCTACCAGGGAAGCCCCCGTTTATGTGATAAGCTTGTTGCTATTTGCCAGTTATGCTGCTGTTTTTTAAGGATCTGCAAATACTTGCCTCAGAGCAGGGCCAACTTAAGACCAAGTTGTGAAAGAGGCCAAGCTTGTTCTGTTATTCATCTCCTTGGACCAGTTATTTATCTCTGATTCTCAGTTTCTCCATCTGTAATGGGAATTGGAAATTTCCCATTCCCATTCCCAAAGCCCCAGTTATTCCTGGTCTCCTTTTATCAAGATCTACTGCAGTTATTCTCCTCCCACCTTTTTACATCAAAGTTTACCTTTTCAATGTTCTGTTTCCAGTGCCTGTGAGAAATGAATTCTTAATATGATAAGGGCTGTAATAGGTACTTAACTGAACTATCACAAGAATTTTCTGAATCCTAGATTTTTATACCTAAGGATGATTTCATTTTTATTTTTGTGTCTACTATAGATTCATTTTCTAAAAAATGTAGCTATCAAGCCACCTGCATATATTAAGTAATAATTAATCTGTTTTCCCATATTTAATTAACAAGGGACTTAAACAGCTGCTATAGAGAGCTCCTGATCAGCATGAGATATGAGCAGTATGACCATCCTGAGATGATTCTATCCAGTGAAAAACAAGGAAATTTCCAGCTTGCCATATGCAAATGGAGAACTTCAATTAGGCTTTAAAAATAGCAAAAATTTTACTCTTGAAAATCGATGTTCCTCTATTTAAAAATACTTCATTTTCAGAGACCTAGGCTAAGAACCACTGACTTAACCGAAGTCATCGCTCTTGGGTTAAATGTTAGGGTAAACATTTTTAGGAGTTCTCAAAGTCTATAAAGATTTATTTTATGGGTCAGCATCTTAGCTGAATGTTCAAGAAACATTTTTACCATAATGCACAAATATTTGCGTTAACTGATAAATGCCAGGAATTAATAGGTCAAGAGAAATAAATTTATGCCCTTTGCCTTAATGAAATGACAGTGTAGGGAGAGCAGACTTGAAGCATTCTTTATTTATCAGTAGTTTCTGATATTTAACTTCCACCTCTGAAGAAATGTGAAACAAAATCTGTGACCAAATAAAATAATGAGGAAAATGAGGAATACAGCTACTTTGCCTATAGAAAATTTAGTCGTTGTTTGTCGAGAAAGAACCATGGGCCCTTCCTCCTATAACTTTTCCATTGGGCTTTATAATGCATTTAATTTCATCCTTGGCTAGGATTTCATTTAGCATTGCTACAAGAAACATTCATATGACTTTTTTTTTCTATTTTGTCAATTGATTTGTGGAGAGAAAATCTTTTCTATCTGAAACTTGATATTTAGGAAATGAAACACTATCATATCCCCACACTGATTGAGCCCTTCAGATTTATCATCCAGATATTATCACATCACATCACATCACATCATATCATATTGTGACTCAAAAATAGTTTTTCCAGTAAGTAAACACTAAGCTCTTTAGCCTGACATAGGAGATATTATTGTTGTGACACAGGAGACAGAGTATATTTAAACCTGACCGCAGGCTCTTTAATTTTTAGTTAACTTTCAAGGATCAATTTAAATGCTGCTTCTTCCAAGGACTTCCCAGGTGGCACAGTGGTAAAGAATCCGCCTGCCAATGCAGGAGATGTAAGAGATACAGGTTCGATCCCTGGGCTGCAATGGGAAGATCCCATGGAGGAGAAAATGGCAACCCACTCCAATATTCTTGCCTGGAAAATTCCATAGACAGATGGGCCTGTTGGACACGGCTGAGCACAGACACACAGGGGTCTCCTGAGAACCCTTACCTGCTGGCAGTAGCTGTATATGAATTTTTTTTTTTCCTGTGAACCCTATATCATTTTTAAATTCTCTTATATGCTGTCTTAAATCAGAGTTGTGTACTTATTTTATTTCTTGCAGTAGATGGTGGATTCTTTTAAGTGAGGGCCTTTTTGCAAGTCTATATTCACAAAGAGTGTAGATTAGCAGAGTCCTTGATTATATGTACTGACTGAGTGAGTGAATGAACTCAGTCCTTAGTTCTTAATATTGGGGAACCAGAGTACATATATCTCTTAGTGTTCAGTGTATTGTGAGCTATTTACTTGGGCCATAAGATATTTGGAAGAAATGATCTGACTCTGATGGAAATGGAGATGGGGCTAATGAGGGCATTTAAATTTTTTTTTGTTTTGTTTAATAAAAAACTCGCCAAAAACAGTGGGAAGGAGAGAGAAAAGTTTCCATGGCAACCTCCAACGCTGTACCTCTGAAGATTCAGTTTATACATTTAAAAAAATGTGCCTTCGTTTATTCTTCCCATGGAGACTGGGCCTTAGTTAACTGCTAAAAAGTTTTATGGAGGAGGTTTTAATGATACCTGCCAATTTGGGGGAGGGTAAAGATGAAAGAGCTTACCATAGCTGGTGAAATATACCCAGACTTCTGCACTTTTTGACTTCCCAGAACAAATGTGTATGAGTGATGAAGGGGGGAGTAAAGATGGGGTTCATACCTTGTCCAGAAGGAATATGACTAGACTGACCTAATGCCATGTTTGTCCACATTACCCATCTCATTATGTGGTTGTTTTAGTCACTAAGTCATGTCCAACTCTTTTGTGACCCCATGGACTATAGCCTGGCAGGCTTTTCTGCCAATGGCATTCTCCAGGCAAGAATACTGGAGTGGTTTCCATTTCCTTCTCCAGAGGATCTTCCTGACCCAGGGATCAAACCCACGTATCCTGCTTCTCCTGCATTGGGAGGCAGATTCTTTACCACTGAGCCACTTGGGAAACCCCCATTTCATCATACTGTTAGCTTGAAATAAGCCTTAGTAAATACAGTTAAATTGATCATCAAATGCAACTCTTTTTTGGTGTAGGAAATATATGAGTTCAAAATCAACATATGTTTATCAAGAAAGGTAGAGGGATAAATCTTGACATTAAAGTTAATTAAAAAATCTTAGCTGCCCAGGCATTTACTAGCCATATGGAATTGAAGAGTTACCTAATTTTCCACAAGCTAATGTTTCATCATGTGTATAGCAAGGACAGAACCTACCCCACTGGGGATTTTGTGACATTTAAAAGACCAGAACAGGTCATGACATACACTAAGATCTCAGAAAATGTTAGATGATGATGATAGTGATGTGTTGATGGGAGTGATAGTAGTGATGTGATGATGATTTCCTTCTGTAAATAGCACTATGTTATGCATCAAGAATAAAACAAATAAAATCTTACATAGGAAATGCCCTCAAGGAGACTGTGATTTAACCTGGAATATGTGACTGTCACAGTACAATGAAATAGTAATATAGTCCAAACTCCTAAGACAACATCAAAGCCCCTGATTACGTTTCCTACTACCCCTCTCCTGTTTATCTCCTGCCACCACTGCCAACACAAGTTGGCATCCACACACAAGCCATACCAATTACTCTCCACCCTCTGAGCCCGCCAACACCCAGCTCTCATTCTTCTGCCTTACACATACCACTTCTTTTTGGTCTGTTCTTCCCGTCTTCATTCACCTGCTGATCCATCCTTCAGAACTCAACTTCTTGAAACTGTCCCTACATCTCTTGTGTCCCGGAGCACTCATATTTATCTCTGTTAAGAAGCGTTTCATTACATCAACATTTATGATGCATGTGCCCAGCCACTGAAATAGGAATGGGATACAAAAGCCAAGAAATCATGAGATTTTCCCTGGGGAATTTTACTTTTATTTTTTACTATTGTCCTTGCCCTTAATGACAAATGTTGTCATATTTCTTTATCCCATTTTTTTTTTTTACCTAAAGGATGAATACAGGGTCTGACATGTAATAGATAAGAAAGGTTGATAGGATAAAAGAAAGGTTGATAGAGAAAAAGAAGGGCTTCCCTGGTGGCTCAGATGGTAAAGAATCTGTCTTCAATGAAGGAGACCCGGATTCCACCCCTGGTTCAGAAAGACCCCCTGGAGAAGGAAATGGCTACCTACCCCAGCATTCTTGCAGGGAGAATTCCACGGACAGAGGAGCCTGACAAGCTACAGTCCATGGAGTCACACAGTCCGAGAGGACTGAACAACTGACACTTTCAAGATAAAAGAAAGAGATGAAGGCATTTAGCACAGAGAACAGTTACACCAAATACACTGTCAGTGGTAGTGAAGAAGGAGAATTCAAGAAGTTAGGCGGCAGGAGACAGATACTCAGATTCCAACAAGGTTGTGTTCGTTTTGAAGGCATGCTTGCTGGGATTCTTTTCTCACAAACAAGCGGGCACACCAAACGTAAGCTGTCTCATTTAATCTTATAAGCATATTGGAAAGAGGAACACAAGCCAGCGGCAGCAGAGGGGCAGTTATTGCATGTATCTGAATGTGTCTTGATTCTCTTTCAAAGCCAATTTTGTTGCGGAATATTCATTGTTTTTATAATCATGTGGAAGTTATTCCTCTATTTGTGTAGGCCACGTAGGAGTGAATAAAATTAAAAGTCACTATTTTTATGCCCAGTAAGTGATTGGATTGTGCTTTAAGCAAGGGTAAGCCTCCTAAGTAGAGAGACATGGCCCAAGGACAGGTTCCCAATATTTGAAACACCAGATGTCTGTCCCCCTGGGGAGAAAGTCTCCACTAGAGAGAAGAGGGTTTTATATTTTCATTTTATTTTTTCCCTTTGGGTGATGCTTGTTTATTTCTTCCTTGTTCATTTGTAGAAAATATTTACTGAGTCCCCAGGCTATTTAAGGCACCATGCTAGGTGCTAGGACTGAAGTGGGGCCTAGATCAGATCTGTGCAGAGATATTTAATGTAGATTATCAGAATTTCTAAAAGAGGGTAAGAGCAGATGTAGACCTAGTCCCCAGTGTATCAGTTCAGTTCAGTTCAGTCGCTCAGTCGTGTCCGACTCTTTGCAACCCCATGAATTGCAGCACGCCAGGCCTCCCTGTCCATCACCAACTCCCGGAGTCTACCCAAACCCATGTCCATTGAGTCGGTGATGCCATCCAACCATCTCATCCTATCCCCCACCTATCTTTTCCAACCCCAAAGCAGTTTTACACAAAAGAAGTGACATATTTTGAACCTGAGTGGTAGGGTGCATTTACTGTTTCATGAGCCTCTGTGTGAAAAAAATAAAAAAGAGAAAAACAACATTCTGTTGGTTAGAGTTGTAAGCAAGTCTTCCCAGCTAGGAGCAAAAATGATGACATCATTTTTTTTTCTTTTTTTCTATTTTTCTTTCTTTCTCTTTTTCATCTCCACTACTATACCGAAGAAAAAGGAATCATTTTCCTTTCTCCCTTCCTCACTAAAGCTGGTGAAGGAGCCTTGACTTTTGCTGTTAACAGAACTCCACCCTATTCTCAAGGAATCTTAATAAGTGTCATCTAAGAAGGGCCTAAGGAATGAAACTCCAGGAAGTTGCTAGAGGTGAAAGCACCAAACTCCTCTCTGCAGAGCTGGCACCAAGGCCCCACCGAGCTCAGGGGAGTGGCTGCATTGGAAATCTGGACTAGGTGCCACACTTCCTCAAAGCAGGTATGGGGTGCTCTGTTAAATCCACAAGGAAATACTTTTGTTGTAATAACTGACCAACTGCCACATGGATGTAAATGTTAAATAAAACATTCTTCCCACCAGATTACTCATTTGTGAGGGTTTTGGTAATAACCAAAGTTATCAAAATGGTATCACTAAGGGAAAAGGGCTGAGATTTGGTGATAGAACTTTTGGTTGTAGATTAATCTAACCTCTAAATACAACTTATATTTCCTTTTAAAAACTGTGTCCTTTATATGTTGTTTTTACTGAAAATCTCCATATTTGAACCACGGAAGAACACATGAACTTTGACATTAAGGCACTAAAATTCCTGCACACTAGGGAAGTTGCCCAGGGTTATCAAGTTAGGAAGTGGTGGAGCTGGAGCTGAAACTGTGCGCCATCCTTTATATATCTAGAATCATTGCTTTTTTCACCACCTTTACAAATGTGTTGATCTCTAAATATAATACTGCTTATGACCATTCATTGGTTTCAAGAGTTTCCAGTAGGGCTTCTTAAAATCAAGCAGTATATTTAATATTACTGATGAAGAATTAAACATGATTTAAGACCATGTTGCAGAGATGAGATAATTTGATCATAGGATACAACAAGTCCAGGAATTTTCCTCTCAGTAGCACTGTTTATAAAATGAGGTATGATAGATTTTACATGAGACTACAAAATAATCATACCCTTTATTGTGTATTTCCCCAGCCATTTGGCTTTATTTATGGTTGTACTTTCAAATGTTGAGTTTTTACATCCTGTTAATATAATATGTCTTTTAAATCACTACTTAAAAAAAATAAACCCTATTTAACATTGGCCCCTCTCACATTAACTGCTCTTGCCATGTATTCTAGATGATCTCCAAAGCTTTCTGTCAAACATGTAAAACACAACCAAAAGGACTGCCATTTTCACAATCACTGGTAATTGTTACCAGTAGAACCACGTTGCATGTTTAATCCATATTAGATTGACATGTCGTGGTCTAATTCAATTGAAATGGAAAAATATTTTATCTTTTATATTCAATATATTGTACTTGGTTTGGGTGAAACAATGAAGGAAAAATGAGTGGGGAGCTTAAAAATTCAGTGGAAGAGAAAGGTATACAAGCAACTAATGAAAATATAAGGCTGAATGAAACACATATTATTCATTCATTCATGCATACTATAGGTAAATACATTGCTACGGGAGCAAAAGTGAAAAAGCGATTAAACTTAACAGGAAGACTGGGGAAAGTGTCAGAGAACTGTGACAGCCGAGCTGGGCTCTCATGGATGGGTTGGATTTTCTTCTGTAAAGGAGTTGGTAGGGGCGGGCACTCTGGGCTGAGAGAATATCAAGGGCAGCAAAGATAGAGGAGTGTGAAAGTATGTTTAGGAAACCACACATGCCTAAGGGAGTGGGAAATACGACTAGAGAATTGGAATAAAATTGAGGTGGACCAGGGCATGAAACAGGGCAGCAGCAGTAGCGGTACTTGGTTTGCTAGATTTAGCAAATAAAAATGATCAGTTAAAATTCTCTTGAAAGGACTCCCTCAATAAATTTATTTCACATAAATTCTTGTTTTAAGTTTTGCTTCTAGGAGGCCTGAACTAAGGCTAAGTCCTATATGATCTGGTCACTGCATACCTTGCTAATCTCATTTCATACTACTATTTCTCCTATGTATTTGATTCCAGCAGTGCTGGCCTCCTTACTATGTGTTGGTATGCTAAGCATCGGCTAATTTTAGGGTATTTATACTTATTCTTCTCTCCATTTGAAACTATTAATGTCAACAGCTAATGTCAGTCCTCTCTAGATCCTATTTATCTCTCTCTATATATATATCTGTCTATCTACATCTGCACCAACACCTACATCTGTATCTATATTTGCATCTGCACCTACACTTACAGCAATATCTATATCTGCATCTACCTGTTTACTGTTTTGGCCACATCAGTAGATTTTTGTATCAATGACACCCAATTAATTACATGTGTCTGAGATGGTAAAGAATCTGCCTGCAATGATGGAGACCCAGGCTCAATCCCTGGGTTGGGAAGATCCCTTAGAGAAGGGAGTGGCAACCCACTCCAGTATTCTTGCCTGGAGAATCCCATGGACAGAGGAGCCTGGCTACAGTCCACGGGGTTGCAAAGAGTCAGACACGACTGAGTGACTAAAACACAACACACACCAGTAACCATATCTTTGATTAGTTCCCTCCTAAGGTGACTCTGGGTTTGGTCCTACGGACTTGATTGGTTGGACATCAACACATAACATAAGCAGCAACTTCTTAAGTGCTGAACCATTGAGATTTATCCTTTAGAATGCTTTTACCAGCTTGTTCCAAGCTTGGGCTAGTCTGTTGAAGAGACCATATAGAGGAGTACCTCGGGTCTGACTGATAGCTTTAGATAAGCAACAGCTATGCCACTGAGGCCACGCAGGATCATCCAGCTCCAGGTGAGATGCCAAGTGATTACAGCTTTATCATCCAGGGGTGACCAGCCAAAACCTGCCCAGCTAAACCCAGCCCAAATTGCAGAACCTTAAGCAAATCAGTGGTTGTTACTTTTAACCTGTGATTTTGGGGTGTCTGGTTACATAGCAGTTGATGAGTGATAGAGCTATAGCATACTTATTTGGAAAACATTTGTCCCCTATATGATCATTCCCAACACCTCTATTGCAGTAATCCTAATCCTAGCCAGAGTCATCTGTCATTTACTTCTCTCCATAGTCTAACATTATATGGGTTCAATTCCTGGGTGGGGAAGATCACCTGGAGGAGGGCATGGCAATCCACTCCAGTATGTTTGCCTGGAGAATCCCACAGACAGAGGAGCCTGGGGGGCTACGGTCTACAGGGTCGCAAAGACTCGGACACGACTGAAGCAATTTAGCATGCATAATCTAACATTATACTACATACTTTAATCAAATTATTTAGGAAATCAAGTGATTTGCTGAAGACTGACTTGCAGCCAGATCCTTTCATCACTCTTTCCTTAGTTTCCTAAGGGATCTTAACTAGTTTTATTCTACCTTTTTATTCTTCACCTGGTATCTTCCCTTGATCTTGTGGTGTTTCTCAAGTCTATTTCAGTTGTATTGACCATACAGAGTTAAAAGACACTCAGTGGTCAGAGGAGTAATTGGCTAAACTCTTCTAGTTTGATTTTTTAATCTTTAAAATGGGATGGTTGGAATGTATTTATATTCTTGGTCATCCTCAACTAGGTTCAATATTTAATCTTTAACCCATATGCTAATTTTCCTATTGTTTCTATTTCTGTATTGCTTTTTAAAAGTCCATCTCATTAGACTTTAATTTCATGGGTAAAATATTTTGTTTTTTAAAAAGGAAAAAAAAAATAACTCCAGAGCTATTGAACATAATTTTCAGTTGTGGTTCTTCATGATTCCAAATTTAGGTATAAAGTTATTACACAAAGTATTTTACTAACTGAACTGAGCTCCAGTTTTCCAATTTATCTAATGGTCTTTTGCTTTGTAGATTTGCTGATATGATGAAAATAATGAAAATATGGAGTTCCTTGGGCAGCTCCTATAAGACAAGGTAGGCAATAAAACATGGTACTCATTATCATCATGATAAATATTAATTTTAACAAGGTGAGTCTCTCAGGCACATTCTTCCAGCTAAGTCTGAAATTATGACCTATTCTGATACATTTTGAAGAATTTATATGATTTATTTCCCTGCTGTTTTATGGAAACGAATGACCGTGGAGAACTAATGATAATAATGCCTAGTAATTATTGAGCACACATCACGTGGCAGGCACCATTCTAAACATTTCACATGTATTAGCTTGTTGAATACTCACAAGAACCCTGTTCAAGAACATACTGTTTTTCTCCCTCTTTTACAGTAGAGGAAATAAGATGTGAGAAGTTAAGTAACTTTTAAAGGCAGCTCAGCTGATGGAGGCAGAATGAGACTTTTACCCAAATGAGTGTAGTTTTAAATCTATACTCATAAACACCACTCGGCTCTGTACTCTTGCCTTTTCAAGATTCATTTTGAGGAGTGTTTGATGGATTACTTCTACCACAAACACCAGATTTCTTATTACAGTTGGTTTGTTCTTCGTTCTGTACACAGGCTTTCATTTATGATTAACATTGTTTTTATTCTGATTTCAGCTCAATGGGTAATCACCTTTTCTCAGCATCCATGACTAAATCTTACTCTGTGGAAGATGAAATCCATCCCTGCCTTCTCATCTCTCTTAGTGACAGGAGGAAATACCTGGAGTGAGATAAGAACTCTTTCCTACTTGAATTATAGAATTGAGAGTCCCTTAGAGATCATAATCTAACCCTCTCCCTACATATACAAAGGAACTGAGGCCACAAATGATTCTGTCCATTTCACTATTTTATTCAGTCATTCACCCTATCATTCAACAGTAGCTGAAGTGCCCTAAGAACAGTTTATGTGTATGTGTGTTCTCCGTTGCTCAGTTGTGTCTGACTTTGCAACCCCATGTGGCCTGCCAGGCTCCTCTGTCCATGGAATTTTCCAGGCAAGAATACTGGAGAGGGTTGCCATTTCCTTTCCCAGGGGATCTTCCTGGAAGATCGACGAAGGGGTCGAGCCTGCATCTCTTGCCTCTCCTGCATTGGCAGGCGGAGTCTTTACCACTAGCACCACTTGCGATGCCCAGGAACCAGTTTATACTTTACACTGAAACAAGCTATTTCCCTGAGAGCTGTGGAGAATGTCAGTTGATACCCTAGGAGTTGAGGGCAGCTGAGAGCTCACAAGCCAACACCAAGAGGACTGTCAGATTGCCATGATTTCTAAAAGGCTGGTGTCACGTTTTAAATAAAATGATTCTCAGAACTTCCCCAAGTATTGTTGGTTTCCCTCCTCTAAGTTGTTTTAAGGCCCTGAGTCATATCATATTTCTAACAAAACGTGTTTGCTCGAATCTAAGTTTTTTAAAAGGACATATGTCAATTCATCCTACTCACGGGGCAAAGACAACTCACTTTGAGCTATTCAGTGCATTTATATTGAGTTTTTAAAATATATGCCATTTTAGTTAACTCATACTGTACTTGAAATTGCTTTTCAGAAGGAGTAAGTCACCATTTCAAACTAAAGGAGTACACAAATTATTCTTTCTTGGGTGCTGCTCTAAGGTAATGTTTTAGTTAGGCTTTGGGAGTTGTATGAGTGAGAAAGAGGTGGGACTAGTGGACTTACGGATTAAAGAAATGGAATAAAGAAGTTCTTTCAAAGATGAAAGAGTGCATGAGACAGGGAGTAGTCAGGCATTTCTAAGGCATAGAATACATTGCATGAGGGGTTGCAGAGCAGAGTGGGCCTAATAAACATTATTAACGTATCAGTCCACATCCTTACGTTTACCTCTGCTTTCCACTGCAGCTTTTGTAGATAGCTTCTCAATTTCAACTCTTGAATCCCTGCTTCTTTGCCTGGTAACCTTTTTTGGCAACAGAGACCTTTGTTCAACTGCAGATGGGTGCAGCCTGGATGTGCGAGAAGGTTGACAACCTCAGGAGTGACCCTCAACCAATGGGAGAAGGGAGTTAGCGGTTAATGCTTTAGTCCCTTGGTTCCTTGGTCAGGAAACGTGAGACCCACGCCCTACAGTTTCACAGGGGCCCTCTGGTAGAACTGAACTGCAGCTACCTGGCTTTTAAATGCACATTTTAGGATCTTTTGTCACTTTCCTGTCTTGATTATTCTTTGAAGCAGGTATTCATTTATTCAGATAAAATTACCTTTACCTGAATCCTTGTTTTAGGGTCTGCTTTGTGAGTGGATGGGACTCACAATAAGAGGGCAGGAAAAGTGTAAGCAGAGGAAGAGATAGGTAGGAGTCCGTCCTTATATGTTAAGAGACATGGACTTAACCTTGAAGGAGAGGGGAAGTCACAAAAGGCTTTAAAGAGGAAAATAATGTCAAGTTTTAATTTAGAAAGATTACTCGGGCTATGTGGTTAAGATACAGTGGAAAGGTCAAGGTTGGCCAAGGAGACTATTAGGGGAATTTTTGCAGTCATCCAGTAGGCCTCAGTTTCAGCTATTGATGTAGGATTGGTGACAGATTGAGACTTTGAAGATAGTATATGAAAGGGGATGTTTAGTACATGTATCAGCCAAGATAACAGCAAGAAATAGATGTGTATTCTAAATAGGTTAATTTAAAGAATGTGTAATAAAGGAACTATTATAAAAATTGTGTGCAGGATAAAGGAAAACCATGAAAGATAGTATCCCAAGGCAGGTAAAAGCAGAAGAACTTATTCTACCCTAGACCCAAAAGGACACTGCCCAAGGAATGGATTCTAGAGCCTAAAGGAGAGGGTAGTACAGACAAGTCCCCTTGAGCAGAGGATTGACCCTGTCCTGAGGCTGAACCAGTCCAAGGACACTCTGTGGGGAGGAAGCCAGAGGAAGAAACACCCAGACTTCTTTCTCTTCCCTTTAGTATCCTGATGTAGCTCTCCACTGGCCAATACAATTGGAAATCAGAGGGTAAGGTCACCTGTTGATGTAGACCATATAAATCTGCCACCTGGGATGAACGGCAGAAGGTCAAAGGAAAAGGGTGGATCCTTACTTTCTGCAATTGCTGCAAGGCAATTTATGCAAAGCATGGTAGTTTACTGCATATTTCTATATAAGAACTATCTATGTCTATTTATATATAGATAGTTTCCATTGTTTCCCCAGCTATATGTATTTCTATACAAAGAACTATCACTATTTATTTTGTTAACAACTTTCTACCGGGAGAGACAGAGTCCTTTGTTCCCATGGCTTGTAGACTTTAAGAAAATGCTAAATTCTAGGTGGAAACATTGTTATGAGCATGGGTTCAGATGGATTTGGGTTTTAAGCCAGGCTCCTCCAATTATCAACTGTTCAAATTTAGACAAGTTCCTTAAATTCCACTCAATTTCCATATCACTAAACAGAGAATAATAATATTCATGCCACAGGATTATTGCAAGAGTAAGTTAGATAATACACAAAAAGGATTAGCATTCGCCATAGAGAGTGGGTGCTCTGCTAATGGTAAATATATTTCATTGGCTGGTTAGCTGCTTTTCTTCTTCTCCCAGTCCTCTTTCCCAACTCTCCCCATCCCTTCCTTTTCCTCCTTCTCCTCTTGCCTGAGACTAAACCCTTAGGGATGCTAGAATGAGTATAATATGACACTTGGCCTAGAGATGAGACTAGAAACTTTACGTATGTTAGTCTATTTCATCCTCACAAGAAACTTAGATATAGTCCCCATTTGACACATGAGTAACCAAGGCTCAGAGAGGGTACATAACTACCAGAGTCACACAGCTGATAATTGGCAACACGAGTCTAAACATGGATTTGCCCAGCTCCACAGTTCTTCCTACATCTCCATTCTGGCTCATGCAAAATTAAATGTGATTATGTAGTAAAGGAAAACACTTTGTAATGCGTGAAGCGATACATGTGAAATGCTCTTATTTTACATATTGTAAAAATGTTAACGATTACACTACTGGCTTGGCACAGAGGCCTTTAACATACAGTCTGACTTGCACTCAGCGGGCAGATGAGGCTGTTCAGTTCTATATTGACTGAAGGGTAGACTGAGCAAAAACTGCAAGGGGACTATTCAGTGATCCTTATCTTTTCAGGCACAGGGAAGGACAAGTAAGACAGGCCAGCAGTCTATTTCCTCCCCATGGTGCAGTTGAGAACGGGCTGTGAATGGTGAGGGAGTGGGTCCACATGTGACCCAGAATGTGGTTTCCATCAACAGGCAAGGTGGCTTCCAGGAATCTCAGTCCCAGAATAGTTAAGGAGAGTAACAGCGGGAAGCGTACAGCACATCCGGCTCGATACCAGGGAATGGGGATGGCCCACTGCCTATGTCTATAAAAGCCATTTACTGAGCTAAGAACTTAGCTGAAATAATAATTTAAGCATCCAATTAGCACAACAGCTGGATTTTTAATTCTTTTTTTTTTAAACTTCTTCACAAGTGAACTGCCTTCTAAAAAAACAATGACCTATTTTTAAACTCACATGTTACTGGCAGAGCAAAAATCCTGGTTAAGGTGCACTAGAGTGTCACTGGTTGTGATAATGAAGGAAGAAAATAGGAAATGTCTGAATAAACGTCCAACCAGGGATGTTTGATTAGTTTTCACCCTCTCTTGCTTGCCTTCCATCCCTCCTTTCTTCCTTCTTCTTCTATTGTTTCTCTTCCTTCCTTATTCTATTGAAAAACAATAATACAAGTTTTTAGGAAGTGGTGATGTTTTTCTAAGGCTAGGAGTGATACTAAAACTTCTTTGTGGTTAATTCAGAAGGCCCCAAAGAGGTCAATGTGATTAACTCGGTGACTTTCTTAAATGTCTTAATCATAAGTGAATAATTTTTTCCTCCAGGGCACTATCTAAAGTCCAGCAGAAGAATTCCAACATTTTCCTTGGAAGCTTCTTAAAGTCACCTACCTTCATGCCTCCTCCTTTTAAGTTCACTGAAGCAAATCTGCCATTTTGCACAGTTCCGTTTAACCTATGATGTTTTACATGGGCTTATTTAATCGAAGGGCTCTCCTCATAGCTCAGTTGGTAAAGAATCTACCTGCAATGCAGGAGACCCGGGTTTGATTCCTGGGTTGGGAAGATCCACTGGAGTAAGGGACAGGCTACCCACTCTGGTATTCCTGGGCTTCCCTTGTGGCTCAGCTGGTAAAGAATCTGCCTGCAATGTGGGAGATCTAGGTTCGATCCCTGGGTTGGGAAGATCTTCTGGAGAAGGGAAAGGCTACCCACTCCAGTATTCTGGCCTGGAGAATTCCATGGACTGTATAGTCCATGGGGTCTCAAAGAATTTGACACGACTGTGCGACTTTCACTTATTTAATCGTAAGAGAAAAATGGGGAAAAAAATGCCATTGAGATGAGTCTCATAAGCAGTTCTTTTCTGTGAAGTTAATTGGAGTTGGTGGCATTCCTAGTCATTTAATCTATCTGTATTCTAATTTCTACATATTTATCTATAGTTAGATATATACACATATCAGGATATCAGCTTTATTGCTGAGCACATGGATTATAAATACAGCTGCTTTGTGTGTTATGTTCTGTACTAAGAGCATCATATAAATGATCTCAATTAATTCTCCAGTGATCTGGTAAGAGGTATATCATTTATTGCAATTTATAAAAGAAGAAATCCAGGATTAGGGAGGTTAGGCAACTTTCCTAAGTCAGAAAGTGGCGATTTTCATATCAGGATTAATTTCCCAACCCAGATTCTTTCAAATGTCCATTCTATTTCCCTCCTTCTTTATTAGAAGATTGTAACTTCTTCCCACTTGGTAGCTAAGTAAAGTAAACATTACTATACACGTGAGAAAATAGTACCAGAGATTCTAAAGTGATAAGTTCACAGCAATGCCAGAGACTTCAGAGATTTTTCTCAGGTAAAGTGAATGAATCACTATGATAATGAATTGTCATATTATCAAGATATTTTATTAAGTTAAAATTTAAAAAGTGTCTTTTTTTCTTTGCCCAAAAGAATTCTCTACAGAAAAAGATGATTTTTAATGAAAAATGAAAACTATGACAACTAGTGCAACAGGAAGCAAGCAAGGGAAAGTGCTCAGTCGTGTCCAACTTTTTGCAACGCTATGAACCGGAGCCCACTGTCCATGGAATTTTCCAGGCAAGAATCCTGGAGTGGGTCGCCATTTCCTACTCCAGGGGATTTTCCTCACCCAGGGATCAAACCCGCATCTCTTGCATCTCTTGTGTCTCCTGCATGGGCAGGCAGATTCTTTACCCCCGTGCAACCTGGAAAGCCCGTAATGCAACAGGAAAGTGAAACATAAATGCTTTTATAGGATTGATGACCATCTTCTGTCTGCTCTGAAGCTACAGGGAACTTTCATTTGTTTTCACCTGCTTGGTTTACCTCTAACTTTCCATCAATAGGTTTTATCTCTTGTGATTGTAATAAGATCATCATCAATGATATTTCAACTCCCCTTTCACTGCAGGAAGCCCCAGCAGTTCTCACTGCCAGTAGGACTGTGAATCCTACAATAATTTTCTGTAGGATTCCAAGGCAGGCTGTTAAGATACCCACCAAAGCAATGACAGACTAGATGTCTTCATGGAAACGCTGGAACTCAGCTCCAAGTCTTTCTTCCCATCTCATCCCTGGTTCTACCATGGTACCGTTTCCTTAGATCTTGTAACCTTTTATTATATTGACGTAACACTGCTGCAAATGGATCCCTCCTTGGATTATTTTCTTCTGGCTCTTACTGTGAAAATGAACAATTCACGTGGATTTGTTTGTTTTTTAAAAAGGTTGTCTAATCTTGTCTGGATCAGACCTGTCTAGTGGAGATATAGTATGAAGCACATGTAAAATTTTCAGCGTTTTTACTAATGACATTTTTTAAAAGAAAAAGGTAAGCTTAGTTTTAATAATTTTTTTAGCTTAAAATATCACATATAGTATGTAACCAATGTAAAAAAACTTAATGAAGTATTTTTCAGTCTTCATACCAAGTTTGTGAAATATGATGTATATTTACACTTTACAGCATATCTTAACTTGAACGAGCCACATTAAAAATGTTCACTAGTCACATGTGGTTTAGTGGCTACTGTATTGGACAATGCAGGCCTAGCCTTTGCAATTATGGAGATAAAAATGGGTTTTGCATGATGAAAACTTGCATTAAAGACTTTGTCATGAAATTTTAATTAAAAACAAGAACCAGTCTGTCAAATATTTATTAAGCACCGACTATGTACCATACTAGGTGCTAGGGATATAGGAAAAGTAAGGTTGTTAGAAAGGAGGATAAAATATAACTTTTCCATTGTTCCATCACCAATGAGCTAAATCCCTCTAAATGGCTGCAATGGGGCAGGGGTTGGTAGGATGAAGAATGTAAACTAGTGTTACAAAGGAATTTCTTTTAGTACTCATTTCTCTCTCCAATGGGAGGACTATTTTTTATAGCTAGGACATCAATGAAATCACTCTCCCAACTGCACTCCTTCCCTACTTTCCCTCCACCCAACCCAAAGAACTAAACAAGGTTCCTTTCATCGGGACAGCTTTAGGATAAGACATTCAGAACAGAGGGACAAAATGCCCCCAGATGCTTTCAAGGAGAGAACCAAAGACCTCTTCCTAAACAGAGAGAAAATCTGATGATTACCATCAAGCCTTTTTACCAGCTGTGTGAAACAATGGGCAAATGTTTCTTTATTTTTAAATCTAGACTTTGGAATTTTTTGATAGAGAATAAAAGACAGTGCTCTTTTTATTCAATAATGGCCTTAATATAAGAAAGTGACACCCCTGTGTAGCTTAGTGTGAGATGAGATCAATATGGGACAAATCAAGAAATTCAACAAAATGGAGAGGAACACTCCACCAGATGAGACTTTCTTGGGTTAAGGGCTTACTTTTCAATAACTCTACATAGGGAAGAATATAGGATTATAAAATAGGACTTATCTGCATATCTTTTACAAGTCATGGTATTATAAAATCCTTCTGAGGTCTGGTTTCAGAATTCTTTGCCTATATCCTCTAATTTGTTGTTGTTCAGTCGTTCAGTCATGTCCAACTCTTTGCAACCCCATGGACTACAGGATGCCCTTCACTATCTCCTGGAATTTGTTGACTCATGTCCATTGAGTCAGTGATGCCATCCAACCATCTCATCCTCTGTCACCTCCTTCTTCTCCTGCCCTTAATCTTTCCCATCATGAGGGTCTTTCCCAATGATTAGGTTCTTCGTATCAGGTGGCCAAAGTATTGGAGCTTCAGCTTCAGCATTGGTCCTTCCAATGAATATTCAGGGTTGATTTCCTTTAGGATGGACTGGTCTTCTCTCCTTGCAGTACAAGGGACTCTCAAGAGTCTTCTCCAACATCACAGTTCAAAAGCATCAATTCTTTGGTACTCAGCCTTCTTTATGGTCCAACTCTCACATCCGTATATGACTACTGGAAAAACCATAGCTTTGACTAGATGGACCTTTGTAAGCAAAGTAATGTCTCTGCTTTTCAATATGCTGTCTAGGTTGGTCATAGCTTTTCTTCCAAGGAGCAAGTGTCTTTTAATTTCATGGCTGCAGTCTGTCCGCAGTGATTTTGGAGCACAAGATAATAAAGCCTGTCACTGTTTCCATTGTTTCCCCATCTATTTGCCATGAAGTGATGGGATCAGATGCCATGATCTTTGTGTTTTGAATGTTGAGTTTTCAAGCCAGCTTTTTCACTGTCCTCTTTCACCTTCGTCAAGAGGCTCTTTAGTTCCTTTTTACTTTCTGCCATAAGGGTGGTGTCATCTGCATATGTGAGGTTATTGATATTTCTCCCAGCAATCTTGATTCCAGCTTGAGCTTCATCCAGCTGGCATTTTGCATGATGTACTCTGCATATAAGTTAAATAAGCAGGGTGACAATATACAACATTGATGTACTCCTTTCCCAGTTTAGAACCAGTCCATGTCTGGTTCTAACTTTTGCTTCTTGACCTGCATACAGATTTCTCAGGAGACAGGTCAGGTGGTCTGGTATTCCCATCTCTTTAAGAATTTTCCAGTTTGTTGTGACCCACCCAGTCAAAGGCTTTAACATAGTCAATGAAACAGAAGTAGATGTTTTTTCCTGAAATTCCCTTGCTTTTTCTATGATCCAATAGATGTTGGCAATTTGAGTCTGGTTCCTCTGCCTTTTCTAAATCCAGCTTGTACTTCTAGAAGTTCTTGGATCAAGTACTGTTCCTAGCTTGAAGGATTTTAAACATTATCTTGCTAATGTGTGAAATGAATGCAATTGTGCTGTAGTTTGAACATTCCTTGGCATTACCCTTCTTTGGGATTGGAATGAAAACTGACCTTCTCCAGTCCTGTGGTCACTGCTGAGTTTTCCAAATTTGCTGACATATAGAGTGCTGCACTCTAGCAGCAGCATCTTTTAGGATCTGAAATACCTCAGCTGGAATTCCATCACCTCCAGTAACGTTTTTTTGTAGTTACGCTTCCTAAGGCCCGCTTGACCTCACACTCCAGGATGTCTGGCTTTAGGTCAATGACCACACCATAATGGTTCTCTGGGTCATTAAGACCTTTTTTTGTACAGTTCTTCTGTATATTCTTGCCACCTCTTAATCTCTTCTGCTTCTGTTAGGTCTATACCATTTCTGTCCTTTTATTGTGCCCATCTGTGCATGAAATGTAAAGATAGACCTTCTTGACAATTACAGTCATGATTCTCATCCCCAGGACCACTTAAACGGACCCTTGCAAGGAAATCTGCTTAACAAGATTTGTTTCTTTCTGATGGACTGTGAATTATACTAATAGTCTATGTAGGATGGCAAAAATGTTTATAGAAAAAAATTGATCAAAGCAAATGCTAAACAGGTGGAACAGATAATACATAAGTTTAAAGGCAAGAAAGATCAACGTAGGCCTTGTTGGTTGGGAGGTGAGACATGAACTGGACTCAAGAGAATGGGTAGAACATATACCATCATAAGCTGGAAAGTCATCAAGCAGAAAACCAGAAAGTTCTGCTTGCGGTTTTTATTTATGGGCCAAACATGCATTTTAGGGAACCCACGTGGCCCTTTCACAGTGTCGATAGCCTCAGTCTGGTCTTAATCAGGCTGAAAATATTGGCTTCAGATTCTAGCTCAGGTTTTCTTTCCTGGCATTTTCTGTTGTTTAGAGGAAATGGGAAACACACTCAGCTCTCTGTATTCTGGAATACACCATGGATATTGCTGTAATTCAATAAGGATTATTAATGAGAGGAGTAATAAAACAGTAGAAGTAATAAAACAGTGATAGCCTAGTACCTGGAGACAGAAATGAAACTTACCAGAAATTGTATAGCTTTTGATTCATCTATCATAGCACTCCCCAAAAACAAAAGTGAGAGAAGGTTAATCAATATCTATAATCCTTTAATAAATAATAAATTGTTTTTAATGGAATGTGAGAGACTTGTTTCTTATTTTCTTTCCCTTTGTTTGGTAATTCAGCAGAGTGCACGCCCTATCAATCCATTCTAACGAGTTCTTAGTTTATATGTTTCATTTGTCCCTGATGTCATATTAAGAGAGGATTTGAGGGATTGTACTATTTGTAAGAAAACAGGCAAAGGAAGAAAGAATACTTTCCTTTGCCTAAAAGTGAATCTCTACTGCTTAAAGAATCGAACTTTTCCTTTACTTCCCATCCTCCCACCCTCTTGTTCACTTTTTCTCCCTCTGCCTCTCTGTTTTGGTTTGGTTCCTTTTATTTGTTAGAAGGCAGTGATATTGTTCAATTGTAACAGAATTTACTGTCTTCCAATTTTAAATTATTCTTCAGAAGAATTCAAATGTTCTGAATGTATCATGTAAAATGTCATTTATCTTAAAAAAATACGAAAATCTCCAGGCAATTAAGTGTTCTATATAGTATATTAGACCTCATGTTATTCACAAGGATCTCTGGATTCTATCTAGCTCCACTCCTGTGAAATTTCTCTTGGGAAATTGATGCAAGTCCTTAGCCTGTCTGTGTTTAGGTTTCCACATCTGAATGTAAAGGAATATCTTGAGAACCAGATACAGCTATATCTGCAGAAGTGTGCTAAGAGCTTATCAAACACCTCCATCTGAAAATTAATAGTCACATTGGCTATATGGGAAAATGTCTTTGATTTTGTCACATTAATTTATTACTGTTTGGCCTAAGAATTGATATATTTGTTCAAAAGTTAAAGTTCTTTATATAAGTGCATCTGTTGCTTAGATTCCTGTTAATATAATCAGTGGACTTGGAAATTTCATAGAGACATAAACCACTAATTTCTTTCTGATTAACTATGTGGCTTAGGCAATTGGTTTATCCCAGTTTTTGTCTCAATGCACATTCACTTCAAAAAATTTCAGCTTATGTAAAAGGAAGAAGAAAATGAATTGCCTACAATCCCATACCACTCTTCATCATAGTTAACATTCTAGTGTATATCTTCTGGTAAAAATATATATGTATATACATATATTCATATATGAATACATGTTTATATAGCATATAAATGTATAAATTATACATGATATATGTAAGCAAATATTATATTTTTATATAGTATATAAATGTATGTTAGATGTATTATTTATTAACCTCTATGCTGTGCTGTGATGAGTCACTCAGTCATGTCCGACTCTCTGTGACCCCATGGACTAGTAGACTGCCAGGTTCCTCTGTCCATAGGGATTCTCCAGGCAAGAAGACTGGAGTGGCTTGCCATGCCTTCCTCCGGGGGACTGTCCCAACCAAGGGGTCGAACCCAGTCTCCCTCATTGCAGATGGATTCTTTACCATCTGAGCCACCAGGGAAGCCCATTAACCTATATAAATAATGTATATAGATATATAAATGTACAAATAAATGTATATGCATACATATTTATATACACAATTATATGTATCTAAATATGTATGAATATACATTATAAAATTACCGCCGGTATTAGTCATTTAATATATTCCTCTTAGTAATTTTACTTACATATATATGTTTTCTATTTTTACATTACAAAAATGGACTGTGATGAACATTCCCATAGCTAAATTTTACGGGCAATAATTTTTTTATAAAATGTACTATTTTCCCAGTTCTGTTTAAGTCACGTTTTGAACTGTGCTGTCTCTCTTTACATCATGGAGCTAAAACCAAATGAAAGCACATTTTGGCGGTTTTGGCCTTATTCACATAAAAAGTCCTGAATACTACTCCTTCCTGTCTTTGTTCTTTGATTCCACCCTGCTTTTAGCACCCTCAGACCTTCTTGGTTTTAGCTGTCATTCCTGATCCCCAATTTAGCTCTTAGTCTTGACAACAGATCTGGCTTCTCTAGTTTTAAACCTTGGCATTCTCCTCTGGATGCAGCTTACCCTCCCCAGTTGGCTTCATTCCCTCCTGACCATTCTGGGAAACTGTGAAGCTCAGTCAAGCCTGAGCTTGGCTGCCCTGTTCAGTCTTGCTGGAATTTAAATGCGTGGCAGAATAGAGTGTTTAGAACTCGAGGTTGTGGTCAGATTACAGAGGCCTTGAGTGCCACAGTAAAGGGTTTAGACTCTTTTCTGTAGACATTGTGGCCTCAATTAAGGATTTTAAACAGGGTGTGCTTTATGGAGATTAATTTGGGATTTGTACATAAAATGAAATGGAGGGGGAAAGACCCGAGATGAGAGGCTATCAGAATGGACCAAGTGATGGATACTCTGGGTCTGTAATAAGCTAGAAAAAGAGGAAGAGAGGGTATGATATTTTTTTTTTTTTAGTAGAATTGGTGGGACTTGTAAGACACATGGATATTATTATTAGTAGTAATACTATAAGCAATAATATTATAAAGATCTTACTGCATACTAGGTACCACACTACGTATTTTACAGGTATTAGCTCATTTAGCTCTTTCAACAATCTGAGGTGAAAACAATTATTTTCCTAATTTTGCAAATGAAGAAGTTTAGGGTTAGAAAAGTTAATTAACTTGCCCAGGATCACGTGGGTTAAGTGGCCTTCTAATCCAGATTTCTCAGATTTCAGTGCCCACACTCCTGATTGAGTTAAAATGGAAGATAATAGCAGAAATAAGGAACATGGAAGAGGACTGCATTGCTGCCTGTAAATATAGAGAGGAAGGATTTCTTAGGAGAAATCATTATTTTTAACTGTAGCTAAAACTTCAATGACTGTTTCTGACTTTCAGGGTAGAACGCTTTTTATTCTGTAATAGCTAGGAATAATCATCCCAGTCTTCCCCTCCTTTCCTAAAATCTCTGACAGAGCTTCCTATTCTTGTTTACATGGAATTGAGCAGCTTGCATTGTCAGAGCTTTGCCTAAATTGTGATTGCAGAATTAGCCTCCTGCTGTTATAACTCAGTGTTGTGAAATGAGATCTCATGATATAGTTACAGTCACCCAGTTGATGCTGATACTTCAGTTGCTGTTTCCTCCCATACAAATAAAACTGCTGCCAAACATATTTATTAGTTCCAGATAAAAAAGCGTCTCTTGATTTTAATCCAATATAGTGCATTAAGTTAAATGTCAAGGTAATAGCAGTTTTGTCTTTGAAGGGCATTGTCGTACAAAACACCCTGGGATTGTCTTTTAGGTAAGTGCAAACCTTGTTCTAGGTTTTGTAAATGTATTGAGTTGGCCAAAAAGTTCAATTGGTAAACTATAGCCTGCTTGTAAATAACTGGAGACCAGACCAAGTTGACTCATTGGAAAAGACCCTAATGCTGGGTAGGATTGGGGGCAGGAGGAGAAGGGGACGACAGAGGATGAGATGGTTGGATGGCATCACTGACTTGATGGACATGGGTTTGGGTAGACTCCAGGAGTTGGTGATGGACAGAGAGGCCTGGTATACTGCAATTCATGGGGTTGCAAAGAGTCGGACACGATTGAGCGACTGAACTGAACTGAACTGAACTGAGACCAAGTTAATGAAATGAGAGAGGAAAAGGAGATAACTAGTATAGAGATTGGGAAAGAATAGCTAAAACTATTTTTGTTCACAATTATTTGTATAGAAAATTTCAAGAAAAGTAAAACACACACACACACACACACACACACACACACACACACAAAAACTCCTTGAGTCAATAAGCAGTTATAGAAAGGCTGTAGAATACAAGGCTAATACACAAAAGTCAGTGATTGTCTATACATCAAAAATGAGCAATTGGAATTTGAAGTTGAAGACCTGATGCCATTTTTATTATCACCAAAAAAAGGTAAGAAATGCTTAAGCATAAATCTGTTAATATATATATAAGACCGGTATTAGGAAAACTAGAAGACTTCTGCTTCATTGACTATGCTAAAAAGTTTAACTGTGTGGATCACAATCAACTGTGGAAAATTCTTAAAGAGATGGGAATATCAGACCACCTTACCTGTCTCCTGAGAAATCTGTATGTCAAGAAGCAACAGTTAGAACCGGGCATGAGACAATGGACTGGTTCCAAATTGGGAAAGGACCATGTCAAGGCTGTATATCGACATCCTGCTTATTTAATTTATATGCAGAGTACATCATGCGAAAAGCCAGGCTGGATGAAGCACAAGCTGAAATCAAGATTGCTAGGAGAAATATCAATAACCTCACATAGGCAGATGACACCACCTTTATGGCAGAAAGCAAAGAGGAACTAAAGAGCCCCTTGATGAAAGAGGAGAGTGAAAAAGCTGGCTTAAAACTCAACATTCAAAAAATGAAGATCATGGCATCCAGTCCCATCGCTTCATGGCAAATAGATGGGGAAACAGTGGAAACAGTGTCAGATTTTATTTTGGCGGGCTCCAAAATCACTGCAGATGGTGACTGCAGCCATGAAATTAAAAGACATTTGCTCCTTGGAAGAAAAGCTATGACCAATCTAGACAGCATTAAAAAGCAAAGACATTACTTTGCTTACAAAGGTCCATCTAGGCAAAGCTATGGTTTTTCCAGTAGTCATATACAGATATGAGAGTTGGATTATAAAGAAAGCTGAGTGCTGAAGAATCGATGCCTTTGAACTGTGGTGTTGGAGAATACTCTTGAGAGTCCCTTGGACTGCAAAGAGATCAAACCAGTCAGTCAATCTAAAGGAAATCAGTCCTGAATATTCATTGGAAGGACTAATGCTGAAGCTGAAACTCCAATACTTTGGCCACCTGATGTGAAGAACTGACTCATGGGAAAAGACCCTGATGTTGGTAAAGATTGAAGGCAGGAGGAGAAGGGGATGACAGAGGATGAGATGGTTGGATGGCATCACCAACTTGATGGATATGAGTTTGAGCAAGCTCCATGAGTTAGTGATGGACAAGGAAGTCTGGTGTCTGTGGGGTCGCAGAGTTGAACTTGAGTGAGTGACTAAACTGAACTGAATGAAAGAAATCAAAGATCTAAATAAATGGAGAGATAGTCTATATTCATGGATAGGAAGATTATTAAGATGTTAATTCTCCCCAACTTGATCTATAAATTCAATGCAATCTCAATCAAAATCTTAACGTCAACAAAATTGTTTTAAAGGAATAATTTAAGTGTATTTGGAAAGACAAATCTCCTAAGTAGCCAACATAATGCTGTGTTGAATAGTACATAATATTTGAAGAAAAAGACAAAAATTGGAGAATTAACTTGACCTGACTTCAAGACTTATTTTAAAACCATAGTAATCAAGACAGATGTTTTGGTAAAAGAATAAACAAATAAATCTGTGGAACAGAATGGAGGGTCAAGAAAGAGACCCGTACAGATTATCTCTGACAAAGTAGCTAAGGCAATTCAATGTAGAAAGGGCAGTCTTTTCAATGATGGTGCTAGAACAACTGGACATCGACATGCAAAAAAAATGAACCTAAACACATATCTTACACCGTTTATAAAAATTAACTCAAAATAGATCACTGGCCTAAATGTAAAATACAAAACTCTAAAATTTCTAGATGATAATTTAGGAGAAAATCTACATTACCTCTATTGGGCAATGAGGTTTTTTAATACCAAAAGCACAATCCCTGAAAGAAAATTCATAAGGCAAACTTCTTAAAAATAAAATTTCTGCTCTGCAAAAGACACAGTTAAAAATATGAAGAGACAAATCACAGGCTGGGAGAAAATATTTGTGGAACACATACCTGAGAAAGGACTTATATCCAAAATATACACAGAATTCAGCAATTAAACAGCAGCCACACAATTATGAAATAGGCTAAAGATCTTAAAGGTACCTCACCAAAGAAGATAAATGTCGAATAAGCATATTAAAATTTGCTCAACATCATATGTTATTAGGGAATTTCAAATTCAAACAATGAGACCCCATTAATATCTGTTAGAATTACTAAAACTAATAACATAGCAGCACCAATTGCTAGCAAGGATGTAAAGCAACAGTAACTCTCATTCATTGTGGCAGAGAATGAAAAGTGCTACAACCACTTGAAGAGTTTCAGTTTCTTGCAAAGCGAAATGTAGTATCTTACCATGTGATTTTGAGCTTACACTTGTAGATATTTACCCAAATGAGCTGAAAATATATACCTACACAAAAGCCTGGACACAAATGTTTACAGTAGCTTTATTCATAATTGCCTCAAATTAGAAACAGTCAAAATGTTCTTCAATAGGTGAATGGATATATAAACTGTGATATGTTTAAGCAATTCTATATTACTCAATGATAAAAAGAAATGAGCTATCTTTTCATCAAGCCATGAAAAGATATGGAGAAAACTTTAAGGCATATTGGGAAGTGACAGAAGCGAGCATAAAAATCTACCTACTGTATGATTCTAACTATATGACATCCTGGAAAAGGCAAAGCTACAGAGATAATTTTTAAAGGGCATGAAGGAGAGGGATGAAGCATAGAAACATTTTAGGGCAGTGAAACTATTCTATAGGGTGCTGTAATGTGGGTACATGACATTACAGATTTGTCCAGACACACAGAAATGTACAGCACAAAGAGTGGACAGTAATACACACTATGGAATTTAGTTAATAGTAATATACCAGTATGAGTTCATCAATGTAATGCATGTTCCATACTATTGTGAGATGTTAATAATGGGAGAAACTCTGTAGGGGAGACGGAGAATATAGAAACCCTTTAAAAGATCTGCTCAATTTCTCTCTAAACCTGAAACTTCTAAAATACAAATGAAGTCTACTAATTGAAAAAATGTGGTGGTTAATATCACCACTGATATTAGAAAAGTCTTTATGTAAAGAAAAGCTGTCAAGCTCATAGTAGTAGATACAAATATTCCAAAATGTTGGGTTTTGCTTAAAACTCAAATTTTATCATTAGCAACAAATGCTGTCAGTTGTGTTCCTTGAAGTGATATGTTTGTTTCCTTCATTATCAAGAAAACTCTTGGAAAACATCTGAGTAACCATAGTATGTCTGTTAGTCGTTCTTTCAAGTAAAAATGGTGATGTATGAAAAAAGCTGCTGGTAGAGCTCGTAGCTCAAATCGCACATGTGCTTTTCCTCTTGAGAACCTTATACTATAGTATGCAGCAAAAATGCTTTATGTGTTCTCTCCATTTCATCACAAAAATATTAAAATGGTGTACTCAATGATCAGTATTTAATCAAAATTTTTAGTACCCAATTAGAGGTATTTTTAAGTGAAACTAGCTTTTTAAATGCCAGAACTCGGAGTAGTAGCATATTGGAGGTACTGCCTTGATTTGGGTCAAGTTATCAGCAGTCTCATCCTTCCCTCTCCTTCCTAACCATTCCTTTTGTGCCAGCAGTACAAATGTCAACCTGGTGATAAAGGAAAATTCTGATATTATTATTAAAATAGTTTTGACATTTAGATCTTCTGAATGGGTCTTTGGGTCAGTCCGGCAGGCACTGGTGGATCACAATTTGAAAAATGTTGACTTCAATTTTGGCTCTGTAAATCCTTCATATCCTCTCAGTGTTTAAAAATGTCTCTAAGGAGATTTCAGTATATATTTTTTTCTTTTACTTTCAGCAGATTGGCCTGAATAACCTAGCTCATCATCTGAATAATTAGAAAGAGACATTTATTTGACTCATTAAAAAAAAAAAAACTAGACTTCATTTTTATAGCATTTTGTTGTTTATCCATCATTTGGGTTTTTAACTCTTTAAATTTTTCATGTATTTTTATATTCTGAAGTTTTTGTTTTAACTGAGATCAAATAGACCATATTTGGTTGAAATTATATAAAATTCTGAGGGTATAAATTAGGGATGTTCTAGAGGATATTTGTATTTGCCTCTTGCATAGAGTCAGTTAGTATTAATCATTGGGGACCATTTTCTTTCCCTTGAGGATCTTGGTTAGTGTGGGGGTGAGTATCACATTGGCGCTTGTGAACAACTAGAACAATTTCATCCTTCTCTTTGGCTTATTAAGCAAACTTCAAGTTTCAGTTGACTGATTTTTTCCTTCATTTTATTTCTTTATTTCCTCTTGAAACAATTGGTATTAGCATGCCTGTTTTTCTCTATTCAAGAATCTATTCATGTTTCATGAATGGGAGGTGATAACATTGGGAAAGAAGACCCTGAATTTGCCTGGGATGTTCTTTACTGTTTTCACAGTACTACTCCTGGCAAAAATTGTATTTTTAAAATTTACCTATTTTCTATCTCTCCCATTAGAACGTAAGCTCCAAAAATTCAGAGAAATTTTTTCTTGCTCTTTGTTGTTTCCTTGTGTCTAGCCTGGGACACAGCAATTCCCAGAAAGTGTTTATTGAATGGATGAATGTGTGAAGTTAAAAATTCCATCTACTAATAAAGTTAAGCAAGAAAACTGCTGCTCAACTGAAGCTGGCAACTGACAGCCTCAAACCCAGAACCTTGACTCTCAGTTTTCCCCAAGATCTTCTTGTGCTTACTATCTTTGTAGGCTCCTGTAGACATTTTAACTATCTAGTCGATAGCTGTTGCTTATGAATGAGTTGAGTGTATCCCAGAGAGTGAAGATGATTTGCCTGTGGTCACAAAGGCTGGTTTCCAGTAGAACTTGAACCACAAGTACCTATGCCTGTGTCATACACAAATCTTCACTTTTCATAACTGTAAGAGACCAGAAGCATCTCCTAACTGATTAACATCAACCCCAAATGAGGAGTCTAAACAGGAAAAGCAAATCTGGGATTCATTTAGAGGTTGAGGAGATTTCCAGGTCAAGGGGTGAGTCAAGCAGAAAAAAGAAGTTTTAGGAATCAACTAGATGAGATGTTTCTTCTTCTTATCAACTCTGGTCAGAGAATTTGAGCTAGGTAGGAGACTAATGGATGTCTTCAAAATGAGTACTACTTCTTCAATTTGTGAAACATTACATTTAAGCAAATAACAACCTTTCACTGCTTGATTCTGGTGTAGGGATAGATATCCACCTCTCATTTCTCCTGAAAGCCTCCTGTGATAAATATGACTCATATCTGTGTCAGATGAGCAATATCAAACCTTAGTATCATCTGTGTGCCTTTGAAATTCCTCTCTGCATTTCCCTGATCTTGTCAAACCTGACACTTTAAGGGTAGATCTTTCTGAACAGCCTTGTATAGTTAAACTATATAACAAGCTAGATTCCAACCATTTAATTTTCCTTTTTAACATTTGCTTTTGAAATTGCTTGTATGTTGGGGCATTCATCAAACAAAACCCACATTTTGACACCCACATTAATATCAAAAGAGACCATTTAATGAGCAGTGTTCTTATGGAGAAAAATGAAGAACTCTTGAATGGTAAAATAATCTAGATTACACAAAAAGTGTAGCATTACTTCGGGAGAGGGAAGGAGGGGTTTGAGACCTGTCCAGCGCCTGGATGGGGCAGAGTCTTTCTGCTGCTATAGCCTTCCTGGGATTATTTCCATGTTCTGCGATTGTACTGGTGCATGAGGAGGCAAAATGAAACGGAAGCAGGTTCTTGTTTTAGGGAGAAATGAAGAAAGCTGGCCTCCTCCCCCATGACTCACCCAGTTGGCTATGAGGTTGAAGGAGTCTTTTTTAAGACTGAGAGGAGAGTGGAGGAGGTAAGAGGAAAGCTCTGGAAGGCAATGCAGAAGTTGAGTCTTTTTAATAGTGCATAGGAAGGTGCAGATGTGGAATAGATGGAAACTTGGACTTGCCAGAAAGCATGCAGTTTGCAGAGAAGTGATATTTGGAGAAACCAACACCCAAGGTAGATTGTAGGGCAAACCTATAAGGGTTGGTTGATGAGGAATCCCAGAATCCTTCTGTGTTCATCCTTTTTGAGCCTGGTAAGTGTCTAGAATAGGACCTGTAGCCTAATAGATGCTCAATAAACAACAGCTGTAATTTATTGTCTTGGATTCCTTGGGTCACTCTACTCTGTGTTCCCAGGTGGCACTAGTGGTAAAGAACCTGCCTGCCAATGCAGGAGGCATAAGTGACACGGGTTTGATCCCTGGGTTGGGAAGATCCCCTTGAGAAGGGAATGGCAACCCATTCCAGTATTCTTGCCTTGAGAATCCCATGGACAGAGGAACCTGGCGGGCTTCAGTCCATAGGGTCTCAGAGTCAGACATGACTGAAGTAACTTTGCACACACTTCACAAGTGATGTGGTGAAAAACACTGAGCAACACTTGAAGAAAACAAAGGACCCATGTACCCCAAATGCCTCTTCCTAACTGCTTGGTTATAGTCAAGTCATTTAAGTTTACTGGGCTCCAATTTCCCCATCTGAAAAATGAGGGTAATGCCTGTCCTATTCATCAGCATTGAAAGAAGGAGAGTGAGATGATGAATATAATAATGTTTTATTAAGAAAAGTATGAAGGATGGCATGTGATGATGGTGATGATATTCCTAGATAATTCTGTGCTATGGAAATTTCACATCAATAACATGATGTGTTCTGATTAAAAAAAAAAAAACTCGTGAAGTAAGTATTCCACAGCTAAGGAAATTGAAGCTCAGAGATGATACTCAAGGTTGAATTGGACAAGTAAGTAGTAGGATTAGTTTTCTAACTTAGGTCTGTGCTTTTTTTTATTATGCCATGCTGCCTCTGATTCTCATTATTAACTAATATTCATTAAGATTTCACTATAAGCCAGACATTACTCCATGGCCCCTGTATGTTTCACTGTATCTGTATCTTCACAGCACTACCCAGAGGGTATTTAAATAATGTCATCATCATTTTACAGTTGAGGACATAATATCACCACTTACTGCTATTCTATTCATTGTACACGAGGCCAGCTCCAACCCTCGGAAAGCTTTCCGCTAACTGGGTCACAGAGGGTTCCAGCTGCCCACCCACTACCGGCCCCACAGGGATTCAGGAGAATGCTATTTATGTCTCCTGCCCTTCCCACAGAGCCTGGCACCCAGCTCCCTGGGGGAGGACTGCTCTTTGGAATTCCTGGCATGGTCTCCATTCTCCTCCTCCTCATACGCTGCTCATCTCTCCCAGTAATGCCTGTGTTCACTGTGTCTTGTAACTCAGGCACAAGCAAGCATGGCCCTAGCTGAGGGGTAGCAAATTGGTTACTGATCTCTGGTCAAAGCCTCTAGCATCTCACTCTTCGGAAAGAGTGCTAGGGGTGAATTCCCAGCGGCAGGATCCTCACCTGCAGCCAGCCCTCTGGAAAAGTTTGTTGGAAGGATTTCTCCACCTACCAAGTCCAGGTTTTCTGTGCAGCTGGGTTTGTTGCATGTCTCTGGGCATTTCCTTTCCTTCTCTGCAGCCCTTCTGGGCTGGGGGCTCTGGTAACCTAGGAAATGGTGGGGTGTGGGGGAAGGAGGCTTTGGTTGTGCCGAGAGCTGCCAATGTGATTGTCAGCCCGGTGGGTCGGCCCTGAGGTGGTGGGTGTGTGAGAGGGTGTGCGGGGGTGCTGTGAGCCTGCTGCCTGTGGTTGCTGGAGTGCTGGCACAGGGCTGTGGGTGTGACTGCAGTGTGAGTGATGCATGGTGAGGGTAATTGTCAGGCGGCTCAGATTTTTTCCTCTGTCTTTTTTTTTTTTCTTCTTCTTCTTTTTTTTTTTTTTTCTAATTTCTAGTAGGCGAAGAAATCCTCCTCTGCAACAGTGAGGTGATAGTTTTGAAAAGCTTCCAAGGGGATGAATTATGTACTGTTTCAATTCCTCAGTGTTATTGATTCTCCAAGGCCTTGTGACTAATACTTTTTGATGAGGGGGCTTGGGGTCAGGGTGAAATTTGGGAGGCCAGATTTGCCCATTTTTTTGGTTTCACTGTGAAAGGGATGCAAGTCAAAAGCATCCTGGGGAAAAGAAACCTGCAGAGTCAGCCTTAGTTTGTGCATCCAGCATTCGCCCTCCACCCGTCTTTTAGTTGTGCTAAATCCAACTTTGCTTGAGGGAAAACATCCCACCTGTTTTTTCAAAACATGAGATTGGGTAAGGCTGACCCCATGCCAATTTAGGGGTGGGCTCATAACTCAGACTCCAGTATATATCATGTAACTATTACAATGGTTGGCTTAGGGATGAGTCTAGGACTTGATTAAAAACAATGAGATCACACTTGAACTACTTAAAAATAGAGAAAAATTATTTTTTTTATTGATCTAAGAAGTGAAGAATGAAATTTAAAATTTTGATAATAATCTTACAGGAAGGCCCTGCATGAAAATGAAGGTAATACTAAAGGATTCAGGAAAAAGGAGACAGAGTCTAAGTGATGTCATTTGAGACCCTGGATCCAGCTGTTCTTGAGGCAGGTTCTACATCTAAACTTTCTCATCATGTGAGCCCATAAGCTTTGTTCGCACTATAATCAGTTTGAACTGGGTTTTCTGCCACAGAAAAGCACTGCTTTTCAACTGGGAGAAATGTTGCCCCTAGGGCACCTTTGGTGGTACCTGGAGATATTTTTAGTTGTCACAGTTGGGAATGGGGTTCCTATTGGCATCTAGTGGATGGATGCTAGGCATGTTGCTAAATGTCCTACAGTGCACAGGATGGCCCCCTGCAACAAAGAATTATTTATTCCAAAATGTCAATATTACCAGTGTTGACAAACCTGATACATATGAATCTGTAAAATTGTGCTAATGGATAATAAGGCTTTCTTTTATCACCTCCTCCTTCCAGGGTCAGTTCATTTTATTAGGGATAAAATCTTGTGTTAGAGACTCATAAGGGGCTTCCCTGGTAGCTCAGTCAGTAAAGAATCTGCCTGCAATGCAGGAGACCCAGGTTTGATTCCTGGTCGGGAAGATCCTCTGGAGGAGGGCATGGCAACCCACTGCACTGTCTTGCCTGGATAATCCCATGGACAGAGGAGCCTGGCAGGCTATAGTCCATGAGATCTCAAAGAGTCAGATACAACTGAGCAACTAACACACAAATACGCACACACACACACACACACACACACACACACACACACACACACACACACACAAAACTCATGGAGGATGCTGCAGCCTCTTTGTTGCCCCAGAAGTGAAAGTGTGCACAAAGCCAGCCCTGACTTAGCTCCAATGGCTTTGGCTTCCATCTGAAAATTGCAAATAGCCCAGATGAGGGCTGCATTAGTGTCCTCATGGCATGACAGCTGGCCTCTTCTAAATGAATGATCCAGGAGAGAAAGTGAGGAAAATCTGCCCTATCCTTTATGACCTAGTCACACACCATTACTTCCACCATATTCTATTTTTAAAAGGGAGTCACTAAAGTATAGCTCACATCTAACAGGAGGGGTATCAAACTCTACCACTTGAAAGATGGAATATCAAAGCATCTGTGGATATAATCACAGCATACTGCTTTCCTGAATGAAATCCCAGGCATAGCTCATAACTCTTCTGGTCATTCTCAGAGAGTCAAACTGTCAGGCTTGGTCTAACAAAAACCCTTACTCAGTTTTAAGTTACTCACTTCCCCCACCTTGTGTTTATCCACCAAAGGGAAGGGGAATTTGGCTGATCTCGCCTTCTTTCTTTCTGCATTGTTTTCCCCTTTTATCTGCTACTATGGGGGGATTCCCCCAAAGTTAAGCGTTGGTGGGTTGGGGCAAAGAGTTTCAAGAAGGCATAGCCTGGTTTTGTTGATGTCTGTGTTTAGTTTAGCTGGGGCTTTTCTTACTGGGCCCTTTTTGAGGTCTTTGGGGTTTCTTCTTTATAGGAGTCTTTTCAAAAGCAGATGCAGCTTGAAAATGAAATCTCTTCTGTAAAGTCACTTACAACTCTCTCCTCACTGTCTTCTGTCTTCTCCTTGCTGTTCTACTATAGGCCACTCGAGCCATAGCCACTCTCTTGAATGTTTTCTTAAAACTATCCTCATTTAGTTTTAGGTCAGGAGAAATACTCTTCCTACATCGAGGGTGATGATTAGTGGTTGAGACATTTATGCCCAGCACAGTAGAAAAACAGTTCCAAGTAGTCTCCATCTACACCTTCAACCTTCAACTCCAAGGTGCTTGATGAACTAAAGACTCAAGAGACAATATCACATCTTTTAACATAACCTGATTTATGTACCCTGCTGCCTATAGTATTGCCTTCAAATGTTGAGGCGTCTGTAGAAGTTGAAAAGAATAGAAAAAAAAATTTACATTTCACATCCTGTTACATATCTATAGAGTGACTGACAATTTATCATATTGTAGAGTCTTAAACATCAGCTTAGATATATTTTCTCCTACAAATGAGGCCCAGAAACTTCATGTCCGTGCTCCAGAGCAACAAAGCTTTGATTCTAAAACTCCTAATGTGATTGCTAATTTTTAGACTCAGATTTTGTTCATGAAATGTGATTGGGGGAGTGTAAAGTGCTATACCAGTTTAACCCTCTAAGAAAATCTCAGCTCCATGCTTACGAGCACAGTGGTGTCCTGGCAAAGATAATAGTCTTTCTGAAGAGCCTACCCTATTGACTCTTTGAAAAGCCTAGTTTAATTACAAGCCCTGAAGCATTCAGACACATTTATTATCGATATGGCAATTAGCCTTCTGGCCTTCCAACACTTTTTCCTGATAGACCCCTTCACTTTACCTGCTATACTCATCTTTCTGATCAAGTTAACTTTTCAGGATGTCATGCAAAGGCTGTGATAGGTTCACAGTCCTGCCAATGGCTTAGAACCTTAATTTTATCATCACTCTGAGAAATGGGACCAAATATATAATTTATGGAAAAAAGTATGTATGTTTCTCTCTGTGCTAAAACACCTTAGTGCTCTACTTATGTGTCTATTATGCTATTTTAATCTCTATATTACATAGATTCCTTTATATGACTTATCCTTCCTATCAAACCCTATGCTTCCATATTTGTCTCCTTATCATATACTGTTCCTTTCCTCATCCCATTCTCCATATCCAGACATGGAAGAATAGGTATATAGTTGACTCTTTAATCAAATATTAATGTGGATGAATGTGTGTGTTTAGTTGTTCAGTCTAGTCTGACTCTTTGTGACCCCATGGGCTATAGTTCGCCATAGACTCCTCTGCCCATGGGATTCTCCAGGCAAGAATACTGGAGTGGGCTGCCATTCCCTTCTCTAGGGGATCTTCCCAACCTGGGGATCAAACCTGGGTCTCCTGCATTGGAGATCGATTCTTTACCATCTGAACCACCAGGGAAGTGAGTGAATGAGTGAATAATTAGCTGAACCATTGGAGATTTAAAAAACAGAATGTTCTCAGCAAATCCACTTTACTAAACGCCATATCCCCATTTTAGAGAATCATCTTTGTCCTCTTGTCATCACCCTTCTTTTCAAAAAAAAAAAAAAAATCCCCAAATGTCCACAGATTGAATCAAGGGCAATTATCTGGCCCAAAAGGATTCTTCTGTTTTTTTTTTTTTTTTCTTCTTCTTCTTCTTCTTTATCACTGTGCTGGGTCTTTGTTGCAGCATATGGGCTTACTCTAGTTGGAATGTGCTTCTGTTATGCTGCAAGGGTTTTACTTGCCCCACAGCATGTAGGATCTTAGTTCCCAAAACAGGGATCGAACCCGTCTCCTTACCCAGGAAAGTCCTCCAAAAGGGTTAGTCTTGGAATTTGAATTTGTGAAATTATCTGAATTAACCTTTGTCAAGCAGTACTGATGAAGCATGTTTATGGAGAGTAGAATTTAGGATGAGCACAGAGAGAAGCAGTGACAGGATGGTGTGGCCCTTAAGAAAACAGTTATTTTGGTTTTCAAAGGCTTTTCAATCTCGGATGACTTCTCAGCTCCCGGTTCTGGGTTCTACACTTCTAATCTAGAGTTCACGGACACTCTTTTCCATGTTCACGGACACTCTTTTCCATGTTGTAACATAGCTGACTTCTCTTGTCATTTTGGTCTCAACTTGGATGAATGTCATCTCCTGGTAGAAGCCTTCTCTTCAGAGTTTCAGCCGTTATGCTCTTTATCCCAAGTCACTCCGCTTTATTTTCTCCAAATTATTTAGCGCCACAAATGGGTATTTGACTTTTTATATTATTTATTATCAGTTTCCCCTACTAGAATTCATCACATGACAACAAATGAAGTGAAGTGAAAGTCACTCAGTCGTGTCTAACTCTTTGTGACTCCCTGGACTATACAGGCCATGGAATTCTCCAGGCCAGAATACTGGGGTGAGTAGCTGTTCCCTTCTCCAGGGGATCTTCCTAACAAACACCTCATCTACTTGGTTCACCACTCTTTTTCCGATACTATAAAATAGTGTTTTTGTATCAGAGGCCTGAGTAAGTAGTTTTTGAATAAATAGTAGATATAATAAATCCTTCCTGTTACCTCAGCTGTTTTGAGGCTTCCATTATTCCAACATAAAAGTACCAACCTCTGAGCATGGAAGGTATAGGGGATGTCAGTGCCCATGTTACTGAAAGGTCTCCTAAAATAATCATCCGCTTCATCTTCTCCACCAGGTCCAAAGCAAGAAGCCTGTAAATGGTCTTTGCGACATCTGATCTGTATTGCTCCTTCAATCCCTTCTCCCCCAATCTCCTCAAACTGGTCATTTTAATATTTACCTACATCTGTAGACTACTGGGGAGTATTCTCACACTTCTCCATATTATTAAGCCCTTCAAATCATGTGTCAGTTTTCCTATTATGCAGGTGCTTTGCAAATGGTGATGGTGAGGGTACTGATTTAACTTAGTCTGAAGCCTTTTTATATAATAATAGTCAGGAGTAAATTATCATAAAGTGTTGGAGTGCAGTTCCCACCTGTTTAATGTTGAAACTCTTCTGAAGGAGTTTCAGGGGAGATTAAAGATGTACAGCCAAGTCCTCATCTTGCCTGGGAAGGAAGTGAGAAATTCCACCTCGTAAAGGTCATCCAGAAACTCAGAAGCACTCAGAGTTCTGCGCAACAGATGTGGCAGCAAGTCCGCCATGTGATTCAGTGCACAGTATATTCAGGGCTATTGATCTCCTATTGGCAATCAGAGCCCCACGCATCCTCTCAGGAATGAGGTGTAGGAGTGCATTGTTCAGCTCTAAGGTACTGAGTGTGCAGGGGCTGCGTGTGCTGTGGAGCAGGCTCCAAATGAGTCAGATGTCTGTTAGGAATGTTGCTTTGAATCTGTTGCCTGTGCTTTCTGTCTCACATTGCCCACAAGTACCTTTCCAATAACTTAGACTCACATTTCACAGTTTAAAATGGCCCAGACTGAAGATGACCAATACGGCTGAGTCAAACCCCAAAAAGACCACTTAAGAAACACTGCAATATCCATGGTGTCACAGAGGGACAGAATGGGTAGAGAGTGGATTGTTAGAGTCAGATGAGACTTGCATTTGAATCTCAGCTCTGTTATTCCCTAGCTGTCAGATCTTGGGAAAGATATTTCACTTTAAGTCTTAATGTTCTTTGTGTTCAAATATTATTGGCGTGCCAAACAAAATTGACTTCATAGGATTGTGGTGATTAATGAGTAAAATGACGTAAGCAGAACTCTTCATCACAGTTCTGGGAGATGGTAAGCACTCCTTTCTTTCCCCCTGGAACCTCAGTTCCTTTTTTAATAAGAAGAATATTAATAATACATATCTTACATTTTTTAAGCACTTAGTATATGCTCAGGGGTACACTAAATACTTTAATTATTGGGACAGACATGGTCAATTGTTTTCCCTATTCTTTCTGTGCTAACAGAATCCTAAATAATGTGCCCAGTTTAAAATATCTTAGCTTCTCTTGAGACTAGGACCAGTTATGTGATCTGAACTTGGCAACAGGTTTAGACTCAGACATCTACTATGTATTTCAGGGAAACCTCTGCCCCTCCTTTGTTACTTCCTCTTTCTGTTTTCTGCCTGCCGTGTACATCTGAGCCTGCTGGGAAGAAGCAGTCTGGCTTTCATCAGGCAGCTACGCGGGTGCAAGCCCCATATAAGGGGTGATGGAACAAGAAGATAGAGGATCCTGGGGCATTCTGGACTCTTTGTACCAGCCCTGGAATATCTCTAGACTTTTAATTTATAGAAAAGATGTCTTCCATTTGGTTTAACTTTTATAACTGAGTTTTGTATACATGCAGCCAAATGCAATCCCTAACCAACATATGTACATTATCTTAATCATTACTCCAATAACTTTTTCTGGCATTATTGTTATCAAATCTATTTTATATTAAGAATATTGAGCCATAGGCAAGTAATCTACCCAAGGTCACAAGCAATACACCTAGTAGGTGAAGCAGGGGTTTGAATCTGTACTTAAAACAGTAAATATGAAATGAGGGATGACGATGTTTCTTCCCTGGTCTTCCTATTTTACAAATCTTTGAGCTTACCTTTGTAACCTCAAAACTTGCTCTGACTGCCTGATCTGTTTGTAAAAATTTCTTTGAATTCTCCCAGACCACAGTGCTGTTGGAAGACGTTTTAGCTCATGTGGTCATTCTGGCATTAACTGCCTATGATCCTAGGCCAGTCATTTAGCTTCTCTGGTCATTATATGGTAAGAAGGCAGCAGATTATTTCTAATCATCACTTATTTCTACCTGTCTGTGATTCTAAAGGTGAACTTAATAATTTCTAATTATTCCATTGGCTGATCATCAAAGTTTTACTTTATCTAGTTCCATCTCATGACCCGGAGGGTATTGAATAAATATTAATTAGTGACTGTACTAGGGATAAAGCAACCTTTTTTTTCATTCTCTCACTTTCCCTCTAAGTCATTGGCTTTTTATTCTTTCTATTTTCATCTAAAACCCAACATCTCATTAGATGATTTGGGGGAACTGATCCAGTCAAGATCAAAGACCATTGCTTCCAAAGGATGAAGCTTACTTCAGTCAGGGAAGAAGCAAAGGGAACAAATCAAAGGCCTTGAAAAGTCATATTTGGGGTAAAAAACAAAAAAAGGAAAAGTACAAACCATCCTTTAGGTGAAGGGATGGGGTTGGTATGTGGATTCAGAGAAACAGTCTTCAAATAATCAATAACAAATCAAAGCAGCTTTAGTTGGAAGGAAGGAGAAAGCACAGTCGTAAACAGAAGGGGGGACTGGTATTGTTTTGAAGTATTTTAGAAAGATAAGCAGTGACCAGAGCATTGAAAATTATTAAAAGAGATTTGAGCTAAAGGAATAATATTTGTATTGTGAATGATCAAAATATATCAATTAAGTAGGTAGAAAGTGCTTTAACTTAAGCAGAATCTTTATCTGGGGGAGATCATGTCAAGAAAAAGTTTTGAAACTTATAAAATACTGTTGTAATACTGCAATGGGTTAGGAGAAGGCTGCTGTCTGCAAGCCAGGGAGAGCATCCTCATAAAGAACAGAACCTGCCAGCACTTTAATCTTTGGCTTCCCAGCCTCCAGAACTGTGGGAAGTAGATGTGTATTGTTTAAGCAGCCTAGTCTGGTATTTTGATAAAGCAGCTCGAACTGACTAAGACAGACTTCATGAAGTTCTTACAGCAGATTTAAGTTCAAAGTTCTAATAATATATGTTGGCATTGTTGTTGTTCAGTTGCTAAGTCATGTCTGACTCTTTGCGACCCAATGGACTGCAGCATGCCAGACTTTCCCGTTCTTCACCAGCTCCTGGAGTTTGCCCAAACTCATATCCATTGAGTCAGTGATGCCATCCAACCATCTCATCTTCTGTTGCCCCTTTTCCTCCTGCCCTCAATCTTTCCCAACACCAGGGTCTTTTCCAATGAGTCAACTCTTCACATCAGGTGGCCAAAGTATCAGAGCTTCAGCATTAGTCCTTCCAGTGAATATTCAGGGTTGATTTCCTTTAGAATTGACTGGTTTGATCTCCTTGCTAGCCATGGGACTCTCAAGAGTCTTCTCCAACACCACAATTCGAAAACATCAGTTCTTCAGTGTTCAGCTTTCTTTATGGTCCGACTCTCACATCCATACATGACTACTGGATAATCCATAGCTTTGACTGTACAGACCTTTGTCAGCAAAGTGATGTCTCTGCTTTTTAATACGCTGTCTAGGTTAGTCAGAGCTCCTCTGTTCTTGGAATTCTCTAGGTAAGAATACTGGAGTGGGTAGTCATTCCCTTCTCCAGGGGATCTTCCTGACCCAGGGATCAAATCCAGGTCTCCTGCACTGCATGCAGATTCTGTACTACCTGAGCCACCAGAGAAGCCCTTGTTGGCATTAACGCAGAGAAAATCAACATGGGATAAGGAAAGCAGCATGGGAATTGAAGCCATAGTTACTTTCCAAACTCTTTCTCTAGTTATTTGGTAACATCTTTGAGACTCAATTTACCCATCTAAGAGTAGAGTTAGTAATATCTACAGCAAGGGTGATTTGCACTACATAAAAATAACACAAGTCTTCTTATGAAATGACTGATATGCAGTAGCTATACAATAAAAATTAATTCTTCCTTCTGGTAACAAAGAGAATCTTTAAGAAGAGTACATTGTGAGTAGTTCTGTAATGAAAGATGCATTAAAAAGCATAATAAATTTGTAGTTTTATAATATGCTGTTTACAGACTGCTTGTATCTTATCATACTTATACCTGAAGTTTTCACTTTACAGGAATTTTGACATTTGTTTGGAGAGCCTCACTTGACCTCTTTTTGGGGAGCTGAATTGGACTGAACGTGAGGTACTGTTTTTTTTCTCATGAGGTACTGAGTTTTCTCAGAAAATAGAGAAAGCTATTTTCTCCAGAGCAAATATATTTATTGCACTTCACGTGGAAGGAAAGTAAATCACCTTACTAGAAACACCATGCACATTCTGGATTTAATTAAAAATATGGCAGAGCTAGAGAAATTCGTTTTTTAGTTTCTTAGATAGACTGTATTTCACAGAGTCATTTTTTTTTTTATCAATTACTCTCTAGGAAATGAACACTTTTAGGCTTTAGTATGGAAAAAAAGCATGTGAAAGACTTAGAGCTTCCTTTGAATAAATGTCTTGTTTTGTGATTTTTTCAGGACATTTTAAGGCTGACATTACCCAGAATTACTAATAGAATTTAACTGGTACATTGGTTGTGGATGATTGGACAATAGCTAGTTTTGCTTTATGTGATACAGGTTTTTAATACATGTATAAATCTGGATAAGAAGCTAACTGGAGAAGTGGACCTGTGAGCTCTTATTGATATTCACTTCCCTACATCAAGTTAGTTTCATGGAACATTCTAGGCGGCCATTAGATCTTAGCCTCTCAAACTCTGTATTATGGATGGTCCTACTGCATAAAAATAACCCAGTCCTCAGGCCCTTTACAAATTCCTTGGGGTATAATGTAGAAATCTCTTTTTTAAAGAAGCTTTCCAGATGATTTCATGAGCATCAATGTGATTTCCTATCACCCTTGTGGTCAAAAAATCCCACAGCCTCTGTATGTGATACAGAGGTGGTTACACTGTGATGTTCAGTTATTTAAAGACTTAAACACTGCTTGAGGTAGTGAAATACACCAAAGAGACATGGCAGGGGACCTACAAAAATCACAGAATGAGATAAACATTAGGAACCTTTATGTCTGGTAATGACCACCAGTGCTGAGATCAAAAATAACTGTCATTAGATTCTGTCAGTCACTGGAGCTACACCATCTTGAAGAGAGGCTGCTGTAAGTCATGATGATGAACACCCCTGCCAGTATCTTTGGGAACTGCCAATAAGGAGAGAAACTGCCTACTTTTTGCTGCTTTGAACTGCTGAAGAACCTGTCATTACCCATTGATGGGCATCATCACAGATCAGCAGATATTTGTTTTATTGGCTAGGAGTTAATTAAGAGAATAACAATTTGTTGGATAACCTTATAATAAAATAATATTATGATTCTATTTCAGAATTCTCTCTGGACTTGATCTCTCAGGAGACCAGAGGTCACTGCCTTTGATGCATTCTTCAATAAAGGGAAAGAAATATGGTAAGGAGGGAGGCTCTGGAATTGCCGGGAACAGATTCTTCCTAACTGGAGAAACCATAAAACTGGCTCCAGCTTTGGATTCCCAGAGTGACTTGAGTGAAGAGGGTTACAGAATAGAGATGAAATCACAGGCTGGATCATTTTCTGAAGGCTGTTGCTATTAAGTAGCACATACTAGGAGGCTTAAAAGATCAGAAATACATTGTCTCACAGTCCTGGAGGCTAGAAGTCCAAAATGAAGGTTTTGGCAGAGCCATGATCTCGCTTAAGAGGCTAGGGTAGGAGTGTTCTTTGCTTCTCTCTGATTTCTGCTGACCACAGCCAGTCCTTAAGTGTTTCCTGGCTTTAGATTCATCATTCCAATCTCTTCTTCCATCATCACATGGCCTCCTTTGTGTGTTTCTCTGTGTTCTGTTTTCTTATAGAGACACTAGTCATTAGATGGGGGCCCACTGTTATGTAGTATGACCACAATTTAATTCTGTCTGCAAAGACCCTCTTTGCAAGTAAGATCATATGCTGAAGTTCTGGGTTGACGTGAATTTTAGGGGGTGGATGCCATTAAACCAATACACAGACAATTGGTAACATTTGAATTTCTTTAAAATGCACAATTTTAAATGAGCCAAAGAACAAAATGACCCTTAAAATTGGAAAAACAGCTATTTACGAGGTCTGATTTTTTTATTTTTCTGAATGGCTGTGGCCATTGCCCAAGTCATAAAGATAAACTAGTTTGCTTGGATTCCAGTACCTGTGTTTAGGACTGAAAACTTGAAAAAGATGTGATTAAGGAGAACTAGATATCCAACCATCTCTCTGAGTCTCCATCATTAGTCTTTTCATGACAAGAAAAGAACACCAGAAATTAACAAAATTTCGCTGGGGAATTAAAAAAAAATTATCTGATTGTCACACATTGTACTACAAGGCAAATGAGCTGATGAAATTAGTTGGCCTTTTTAACACAGTTCGAAAAAGTAGATCATAATATGGGAGTTCAAGATGGTGAACCCTGAATGGCTTCAGAGTCTAAGAAATTTTAGCTTAGGGAACAGCTTGAAGATAAGCTTTATATGAATCCCATCTTCCCCTGGTATTATTTTGTTCATTATTGGATTGCACAAGCATCTTATTGATACAAAACTTTGTCTGAAAGCATAAAAGTATTGACTCTTCCAATGCTGCCCATTTTTGCACAAATCATTTTCAGCATAAGAAAAATGATGATGAAAGATTTGGTAGAGTAGTCTATTGTTCTTCATTGCGGCAGCAAAAGCTACTTGAGCATTTATTTTCAGAAAAAGGAAAGCTCTTTTATAATAACAAAAGTCTTCCCTGGTGGCTCAGATGGTAAAGAATCTGCCTGCAGTGCAGGAGACCTGGGTTTGATCTCTGGTCAGGAAGATCCCCTGGAGAAGGGAATGGCTACCCCCTCCAATATTCTTGACTGGATAATTCCATGGACAGAGGAGCCTGGAGGGCTATGGGGTCACAAGAGTTGGACACGACAGAGGGACTAACACTTTCACTTTCTTTCAATATGAAAACTGGATATACATTTGTCTAGTAGAATCCAAGTGAAGTGAAGTTGCTAAGTTGTGTCCAACTCTTTGTGACCCTATGGACTGTAGCCCACCAGGCTCCTCCATCCATGAGATTTTCCAGGCAAGAATACTGGAGTGGGTTGCTATTTTTTTCTCTCAGGATCTTCCCATCCCAGGATCTTCCCAACGAATATTATTAAGTAGCTAAACAACTTTCAAAAGGAATTGACCTGAAATCAAAATACCTTTAACACTTATGGAAGCAGGGATCAAACCTGGGTCTCCTGCATTGCAGGCAGACTCTTTACCATCTGAGCCACTAGGGAAGCCCCTAGAATCCAAAAGTCAAAGCCTAAAATTGCCTGCTGCTAAAGCAGAGCAGTTGAGCAGAATAGAGAAGTTAATTCTTGTTCCTCTTTAAGATATTAAGCATAGTAAATGATTATTTTCTAGGTGGAGAATTATCTAGATTATAATTATTTTTACTGTGTTACAGAATATTAACTGTATCTTCCATGGAGGCTACACACACAGTGATAGATATGGACTCAGCTCCGGTCTATTTGCAACCTTTGATTAAGCTTATTTTTAGCCATTCTGCATTGACTAATGCTTTATTAATATATGGTATCTGTCCTACTTTGGCTTATAAGATAGAGAAAGCAATGACTAATTACTAGTCATGCGCACACCTATGTAGGATATATTTTTAGAGTCTATATTGAGAAATCTGTTTTGTAAAGCACCTCTCCAACTTTTTGCTGTAATTGCACACAGAAAGTTCAAGTCAATAAAATAATGTTGCTCTCCCCAAAGTAAAGTAAATGGTTGTTTTGAAGCTTTCCCAGTGTCCTTATTTAATTGCCATGGGCCACAAGAATTGATATGTACTTTTTTTGTTCAAAATAAATTTCCTAATTAATGAATTTTCATCTCCAGAAAGTCCGGTTTAAAGCCTACATACAAACTGACCATTAGTTTTCTAACTCCAGCTAAACCCCTCAAACCTTTGCTTGTTTTTATGTGTGGAGAGACAAGAAGACATGACCCTTCATTTCAGTCTGGATTTTGAGCTCATTCTTGACTGCCACTAACCAAGGTCAAATGTGAAGAGATTTCTCCTACCACACATCACACTCTTGAATCTCAGCCAATCTGCTTTCTTGACTTACTTTTTTTTAGACAGCTTGCAGCAATAAGCCCATTTGGTTGGGTAAAACAGAGCTAATACATTCATTCATGCAAATGAATATTTATTAAGTACTCTAATGGATTGACTAGTGTCCCTCAAAAATTCATGTCTACCAAGACCCTCAGAAAATGACCTTATTTGGAAACAGGATTGCTACAGATGTAATTGATTAAAATGAGGTCATGCTGGATCAGGGTAGGCCTGAAATTCAGTAACAGCTGCTGTTATAAGAAGATGTGATGATGGAGACAGAAGTTGGAGGGATGCAGTTACAAGCCAAGGAATGTCAAATGTTGCCAGCAGCCACAAGAAGCTGGAAGAAGCAAGGGAGAATTCTTCTCTAGAGCCTTCTGAAGAAGCATGGCCCTGCCAACACCTTGATTTCAGTCTTCTAGCCCACAGACCTGTGAGAGAATAAATTTTTGTTTCTTAAGGTACCAGTTTGCGGTAATTTGTTATAGCAGTCCTAGGACATTAATACACATTCCTACTATGGACCAGTAATTGTTCCAGTCAATTGAGGTACTGCATGAACTAAATCAATAGTCCTTTCTCTCTCAAACCTTAATAATGGAGGATATCATATTCATTTGTTTGGAAAGGTAGAAGCTCAGTTTAAAAATATAGTCAACATTTACTGAAACATTATTTTCATTGTTCTTAAAATGTTGTTATACACTGAATCATCTCACCCAAAAATGGATATGTTGAAGCCCTAAGCTCAGAGTTTGACTGTATTTGGAAATAGTGCTTTTAAAGGGGTGCTTACATTAAAATGGAGCTGTCAGGCTGATCCTTAATCCAATCTGACTACTTTTTTTTTTTTTATAAGAAGAGGAACTTTAGATATACACAGGGCACCAGGGCTGTGCAAGCACAGAGGTAAGATGATGTGATGACCCAGGGAGAAGGAAGCCATCTGCAAGCCAAGGAGATGGGCCTCAAAAGAAACAACCTTGCAGACACCTTGGTTTCAAACTTATAGCTTTCAGACTGTAAGAAAATACATTTCTATTGTTTAAGCCACCCAGTCCATGGTATTTGTTATGACAGCCCTAGCGAATTAACATAAGGATTTACACATATTAATTCATTTAATTTTTATAACAGTGCTGAGTGGTAGGTTTTATTTTCCCTATTTTAATAAAGAAAAAAAAAACTCTCCTGTGATAATCTGAATAATGCCCCCCAAAGATATCCAGGTCTAGTCCATGGGCCCTGTGACTATCATCTTATGTTGTAAAAGGGACTTTGTAGATATGATCAAATTTAGAATCTTGTGTTGAGGGGATTATCCTGGATTATCTTGAGGGGCCCTGTGTAATCACAGGTGTCTTTATAAAAGAGAAACAGAGCAGACATGACTGTAGAGGAGATGATGGGACAACGAAAGCAGTTTGGAGGGATGTGACCGTGAGTCCAGGAAGAGCAGCAGCCATCAGAGGCTGGAAGAGGCAAGGAACGATTTCCCCTGGAGCCTCCAGAAGGAACCATCCATGCCATCACCTTGACTGCAGCCTTGTGAGACTCATTTCTCACAACGGGCCTTGAGAACTACAAAATTTTTTTTAAAATGTTGTTTTAAGCCCCTGTATTTGTGGTGGTAACTTGTTATAGCAGCAGCAGGATACTAACACATCTTCTAAGGTGACACAGGCATTAGGTGGCAGAGCCCTGATGACTTGAACCCATCTGGCTCCAGCTTCTTGTGGTTAGTTACTAAATCTACTCTCTCTCTCTTTCAATATGTGGATTTGAGATCACTCATGTACTGGGATGGGGTTGCTTTAATGTTGTGAACACAAATTTCAGAGTTAAGCTGGACTGGAATTCTAATATTCACTTACAAATTTATTGGTTGTCTTACCTTAGTTCACCTAAACTTTCTGTGCCCCAGTTTTTGCAAATTAAGTGTGATTATGCTGGTGTATTGTAGTACTATTTAGGAATAGTACATACAAAGTGTCCAGTAGAGTATATATTTTGCACTGCTGCTGCTGCTGCTGCTGCTGCTAAGTCGCTTCAGTCGTGGCCGACTCTGTGTGACCCCATAGACGGCAGCCCACCAGGCTCCCCCCGTTCCCGGGATTCTCCAGGCAAGAATACTGGAGTGGGTTCACTCAATTAATGTCACTATTATTTCTCTCATGACTTAAAGACACATAGTCATCTCCTCATAAAGCTCTCTGTAAAAGTTTCTGGGCCACTTACATTTATGCTTCTTTAAGGCAATCACCCTACTTTCATAGGCCATTCTTTTTTTTAAATTATTTTATTGAAGGATAATTGCTTTACAGAATTTTACCGTTATCTGTCAAACCTCAACATGAATCAGCCGTAGGTATACATATATCCCCTCCCTTTTGAAACTCCCTCCCATCTCCCTCCCCATCCCACCCCTCTAGGTTGATACAGAGCTCCTGTTTGAGTTTTCTGAGCCATACAGCAAATTCTCTTTGGCTATCTATTTTACATATGTAAAATGTAATGTAATGTAAGTTTCCATGTTACTCTTTCCATACATCTCACCCTCTCCTCTCCTCTCCTCTCCCCATGCCCATAAGTCTATTCTCTATGTCTGTTTCTCCATTGTTGTCCTGTAAATAAATTCTTCAGAACCACTTTTCTAGATTCCGTATGTGTGCATTAGAATATGATATTTATCTTTCTCTTTCTGACTCACTTCACTCTGCATAATAGGTTCTAGGTTCATCTACCTCATCAGAACTGACTCGAATGAGTTCCTTTTTATGGCTGAGTAATATTCCATTGTGTATACATACCACAACTTCTTTATTCATTCATCTGTTGATGGGCATCTAGGTTACTTCCATGTTCTAGCTATTGTAAATAGTGCTGCAATGAACAATGGGATCCATGTGTCTTTTTCAACCCTGGTTTTCTCAGGGTATATGCCTAGGAGTGGGATTGCTGGGTCATATGGTGGTTTTATATTGGAGAAGGAAATGGCAACCCACTCCAGTGTTCTTGCCTGGAGAATCCTGTGGACAGAGGAGCCTGGTGGGCTGCTGTCCACGGGGCTGCACAGAGTCAGACATGACTGAAGCGACTTAGCATGCATGGTGGTTTTATTCCTAGTTTTTTAAGGAATCTCCATACTGTCTTCCATAGTGGCTGGATCAATTTACATTCCCACCAACAGTACAAGAGTGTTCCCTTTTCTCCACACCTTCTCCAGCATTTATTGTCTGTACACTTTTTGACGATGGCCATTCTGACCAGTGTGAGGTGATATCTCATTGTGGTTTTGACTTTCATAGGCCATTCTTACAGCAACATAGGATGGTGCTGTGTAATTAACTCATAAAGATGATACAGTTGAGTATCTGTTGTAAAATTCAAAGTGAAAACTTTTTGGAAAAAGAAGGAATCTTTAACCACTTACACCATTTTTTTTGTTTGTTCTGAACGAGTTTTCTTCTTGGTCCGCTTGGTCTTCTTCATTGGCTGCATGGCTTGCAGAGTCTTTCCCAACCATGGATGGAAACCATGTCCCCTGCATTAGAAGCACAGAGTCTTAGCCACTGGACTGCCAGGGAAGTCACTCCTCTTCTTGGTCCAATATTCAAATCCACATTTTTGTATTCTGGTTTCATCTGCTCTGATTTCTCATTCACTCTGTCTGTCCTTTGCCTGTTTGCTCTCACAGTCCTTCCTCTCCTGTCCTCTGATCTGCCCTGAAGTTTGAAGGGCCAACCATTGTTATTTCTCAGACTTATTTGCCAGCTGGCTTCCTGCTAAATTCAGATAACAGAAGCCCTGGCAAGAGATTGGATGGTCAGAGGAAGAAACTACAATGTTCTTTCCTTCACTCCTCTGCTCCCCATGACATCTCTGCCAGATGCTGTCTCCTTTGCAATTCCAGATCCTGCTGTTAAAGCCCCTCTTTTTGGTCCTGCCTACTGGGCTTTGGTAACGTCCACTCCTAGATATATTCCTTTATGTTCCTGGCCCAGGTTTCATTGTGGCTCTCCAGTGTTGACAAAATTGGGGTTGCCTTCTGTCTCCTTGTTGGGTTTCAGTTTGTTCTAGATCTTTCAAACTGCTTCATGCTATTGAAGTACCTCTTCTGAACTAGCAATGGATGAGGTCTGTCTCACTGTCTGGACCCTAACAAACAGATCCACCTTCTTATCCACCTACCTTGAATTCAAACCCCAAACATGATTTTATCTCTATGTCCTCTCTTGACAAGTACCTAGGCCCAAGTGCTCTGTGTGGGCCTGGTTTTGGTGATTTGTATCCATCATCATAAAGGCCTCCTGCTTCTTACCCATTCAGTTTGATCCTGTCTGTCTGTGTCCCTACCTGCTTCTTTTTATCATATTGCACCTACCTGCCTTACAATATCGGGTGGGAACCACTTTCCCTGCCTCTTTCCTCACACATGAATGCATTCTGCTCTCACACCTTTCAGTTATCCCCTTTGGACATTTTGATCACCTTGTCTATTTGGCAGTGCGAGTCCACACTGAGTTTCCTGCTTTGCCTCAGTTCTTTCTGGGGCACATGTGCTTATCTCTAGCCTATGTTGGTTAGTTGTTTCTCTCCATTATTTAGACCATGAGCTACTGGAGTTTAGAGACTTTCTTTCAACTCTGCATCCCTAGAGTCATCTGTAGTGCCTGGCAAAGGGCATATACTAAATAAATGAACACACTTTAAAGAGTAGTGGTGGTTTAGCTTAGAGAAGCTGAGGGCAGACTTTATTATTATTTTCAAGTTTATGTGGGAGATGCTGAGTTTGATAGGAGCATAAAATCTGCAAGCTGGAAGAAATCCTAGAGACCCAACTAGATATATGGACAATTGGTTATTTTTCTAATGTATGAAAATTAGAATAAGGTTGTGTTGTTCAGTTGCCAAGTTGTGTCTGACTCTTTGTGACCCTGTGGACTGCAGCATGTCAGGCTTCCCTGTCCTTCACTATTTTGCAGAGTTTGCTCAAGCTCATGCCTATTGAGTCTGTGATGCCATCCAACCATCTCATCCTCTGTTATCCCCTTCTCCTCCTGCCTTCAATCTTTCCCAGAATCAGGGTCTTGTCCAGTGAATCAGCTCTTCACATCAGGTGGCCAAAGCATTGGCGCTTCAGCTTCAGTCCTTCCAATGAAACAAACTTAAAAAGAAGTGTGGTTTTAAATGGAAATACAGAGGTCCATTCTGACTATCAGAGTGATAACAACCCAAGACACATAACTGAAGGGTCTCTAATCCTGGAAATCTGTGTGAAAATAACATACAGTTTCCAATCTTGAGTGTCTTACAGATTCATTTCATAAAGATTGCAGGCTGCACCTGAATGTTTCTCAAGGCCCCCTCTGGTTATAGGTTTCTAGATTAGATCTGAGTTTGAGGAGGGTTGGAGAATAAAAGAACCTGATTAACTTTATGATTCACAGCATGAAAATAGACATATAAGTGCTAATTAAAATGTTTATTAAATTGAAATGTGATTGAACTAGGTTAATAGGGACTAGGTTCAGGAGAATTTTGAGATAGAAAAGGGAACACCATCATCTAATCAGTGAATATAATTGTAAGTTTTGAATAGCTTTCACTCGATATTTATGTACTTAGCTGAGGGCCATTTGCAGCTCGAAATAGGTTTTTTTTAAAAAAAAAAAAAAAGCACAAGTAGAGAGGCACCATTTACAATCTCAATTCCAATTCCTTTCTCCTGCTGCTCTGAGAAACATTTTATAAATGAGGCCCTTTATGTGTCCAGCGTTCTTATCCCACTTTCTGTGCGGCCTCACACAGGAGGCCAAACACAGAAGTGCTTCCATCTGCTGGGTCCATGCATGAATGATGCCTGCAGCACTGCAGCCAGTCCCTGGACCAAACTCTTCAAACTGGCTTCCAAATGAGAATTTCTAATGCTGAGTGAAAGGCTGATGACAAAAGTTCTCCAGGCATCTCAGAGTCGGTTAAATCAGTACTTCTAGGAGGCAGAAGAAAACCCCAAGATGTAATAAGGAGTGAAGGAACTGACCTTTCAGAGAGATACAGTCCTTTGTGGTGAAAGGGTCTGGCCTCTGAGGCTGGAGAACTGGGTTTGAAAGCTGGTTCTGCACCTCTCGGGCTGTGGAGCCCTGGATGGGTAACTTGCCTTCTCGTTTCCTCATATGTGCAATTAGAGGGTGGAGTCAGGGGAGATAAGACTGTCTCTGAGTTCCCTTCAGTGACAACACTCCTGGTATGATGGAAACATTGTCTCAGCATCATGTGGAGAGGAATGCAAGGAAGCCAGAGGATGAGGATACATTAGTGTGAATTTCCAGAGTTTTTCTTTTTTCTGACTCGTTCAATATCTTATTATCCAGGAGGTTTTTGTTTTGTTATTTTGCTTGATTTTGATGGATAAACATAACTATTGCATAAGAGGAAGTAGCCTCAGGGCTGCTATTATAATCACTAGTGTACCTTTCTTCTGATTCTTCTTGCTGGTAGGTTCACTGTGGGGGTTAAGGGTGATGAACATCCAAATTCAGAGTGACTGAGCAGGTTCAGATGTCATAAACTGACCCATGGCAAGGACATATAGCATTTATTTTATTGTTTCAGTGAGGATTAATCAAGTACCTACTATGGGTCAAGATCTGTAAAAGGGAGTTGATCAGGGATGTCTATGGACATTTTCTTTCTCTTATTCCATGTTTTATCTCATTTAACTCAATCACCTAGTATTTATCATGTACCTAAATTGTAAAGTCCTAAAGAGAAGGCTTTTATAAAGCCCCAGTTAGAATCAGTCACCTGGAATATCCGTAGCAAGTGATTTAGAATGTGATTTTTCATTCCATTTAACACTTTACATTCTGATTTTTGTTAGAGCTAATTGTTTATATATTTCCTCACTCTACTAAATAATACGTATTTTTGAGAGTAGGACTGTCTTACTCATTTTTATGTTTTCCTTCTTCATTTCTTAATACTCAACATATGATAAAGCTTAAATATTTATGAAATATGTGCAAACTAATAAGAGCTAAAACTGACTGAGTCCTTGCCATATGTTAGGAATGAGTCTTGATGCTATATTATCATCATATGCACTTATAGTTCTATAGTATAGGTACCACTATTATCATCACTTTACCAATGAGAAAACTGAGACCTAGAAAATGTCAATCCCTTTACCAAGGTCATGAACCAACTAGAAAGCCTGTTCTTTTAGTCATTATGTTATACAGTCTTCTAGCTAACATTAGTGATTAATCCGAATGGATGGAAATGTAAGTGGATATCATCAGCTTTTTTTTAGAGGAGCTCCAGTGGTGGTATTTGGTAAGAGATTTGACTGACATGCATAATAAGAATTGTGACCTATTTCCGTATTTGGTTGCTTGTTAATGCAGTCAATGTTTAAATCATCATCCTTTCTACAATTCCCTGTATAGTGTAGAGATAAAGTGACTCACTGGGTAATTGGAAAAGCCAGCAGCCCAGTTTTCATCTCTTTTATACTTCCTAATAATAGTCAAGAGAATATGAAAGATAGTTGCGGCAAGTGTAAGGGTGGTGGCTGGTGGTGATAGACTGTTATGACATGGGCGGCTTACTCACCATAATGACAACAACAGAACTCTTTTAGGATACCTAGGAAATAGGATAAGTGTAGCTTGTGGACTTGGAAACACTGAGTATCACATCCAAGTGACTGAGCTTTTGCATGGATCATGTGGCTTGCATGGGGAATTTGGCATAGGCATTCAATATGTACATATTGTCTCCTGAAACTTACAAGAAAATCATATCTAACCAAGGAATTGTCACCTGAATCGGTAATGTTTGTCAAACATTCTACATCTGTGAGAAATTTCATCATATTAGAATATGCTTTCTTTTCCTGATTTTTGAGAAAGATAACTGGCTGAATTTTCTCACATAGCAACAAAATAGGATCTGGGATGTGTGTATAGCTGTTTGGGACTTCAACCTCAAATGTTGACATCTCTCAATCACACACTCATGGGGATATTTCAGTTAGTTCAGTTCAGTCTCTCAGTTGTGTCTGACTCTTTGCAACCCCAAAGACTGCAGCATGCCAGGCCTCCCTGTCTATCACCAACTCCCGGAATTTACTCAAACTCATGTCCACTGAGTCGGTGATGCTATGAGACCATCTCATCCTCTGTAGTCCCCTTCTCCCCCTGCCTTCAATCTTTCCCAGCACCAGGATTTTTTCAAATGAGTCAGTTCTTCGTATCAGGTGGCCAAAGTATCGGAGTTTCAGCTTCAGCATCAGTCCTTCCAATGAATATTCAGGACTGATCTCCTTTAGGATGGTCTGGTTGGATCTCCTTGCTGTCCAAGGGACTCTCAAGAGTCTTCTCCAACACCACAGTTCAAAAGCATCAATACTTCAGCGCTCAGCTTTCTTTATAGTCCAACTCTCACATCCATTCATGACTGCTGGAAAAACCATAGCTTTGACTAGATTGTTGGCAAAGTAATGTCTCTGCTTTATAGTAAGCTGTCTAGGTAGGTTATAGCTTTTCTTCCAAGGAGCAAGCATCTTTTAATTTCATGGCTGCAGCCACCATCTACAGTGATTTTGGAGCCCCTCAAAATAAAGTCTGTCACTGTTTTCACATGGGGATATTTAAGTTAAAAGAAATCAGGTAATGTCTGCATACTCTTGGTATACTTGCCTCCCAAGAGGATTTCCAAATTAATATTAATTTTGTTAACTTCACTCAGGGCTTCCCTGGTGGCTCAGTGGTAAAGAGTCTGCCTGTCAATGCAGAAGCTGCAGGTTTGATCCCTGGGTCTGGAAGATTTCCTGGAGAAGGAAAATGGCAACCCACTCCAGAACTCTTGCCTGGGAAATCCCGTTGACAAAGGAGCCAGGCCGGCTACCTGGCAGGATGCAAAGAGGTGGACATAGCTGAATGACTACACAATAACAACTTCACTCAGGGCCAATGTTAGCCCTGTGATTAGGGTGATTTGTGAAAATTTCTAAAAAGTCACTATATCTGGGTGGAGTCTCCCTCCTACCAAATCATGTGGCTGGATTTTGGCCTGTGCTCCTCACCTTGACTCAGCATATACAATGGTATGTGGTGGTCCTGGTTACACTGATCCATGTTTGATCTTTAGATTAACATGCATATTATTCAGCAATCTTTTGGTTAATTAGCTTTAGAGTAAAAGGAGGATAATTAGAAACTTTGCTTACCTGAGGGCAGGGTAGCAGTGTAGTGGGGGCAGGAAATAATTGTCATGCTTGATAAGTTGATTTTCTCTTTCTTTCCTCTGGTTTTCTCTATGTGTAGTTTTGTTTTTTTACTGTAGACTGACTTGGGTTTCCCTGGTGGCTCAGATGGTAAAGAATGTGCTTGCAATGCAGGGGACTTGGGTTTGATCCCTTGGTTGGAAAGATCCTGTGGAGAGGGGAATGGCTACCCACTCCAGTATTCTTGCCTGGGGAATCCCATGGACAGAGGAGCTTAGCAGGCTACAGTCCGTGGGATTGCAAAGAGTTGAACACAACTGAGCAACTAACACTTTATAGACTGGTTTGTTTCCACAGCATGGAGACCGTGGCTGCTGTAGCTCTGAAGTCATATAGTACCATCTTAGGAAAGAAAGTGAAGTACACTGTCTCTCTCTAATGCCAGGTTGAACAGTCCTAGAGTCCATTTGCAGTATGTGTGTATCTCTGGACTCACAACTTGGTTGGTAGATCAAATACTATGATAGGCCCACTGTGGGTCAACTGCTGACTGTGGCAAGGGAGATTGAATCTGCAGAAGTTTGTAAACTTCCATTCAAAATCCATGCTTAGAGAGGAATGGAATATCTCCTCAGTCGTGAGGTGGTAGAAGTTGTCTCCTCATCCAGGAAGATAAAAAGATTAGATGCCCATTTCACAGGTCCATTAGTTCAAACTTGTCGATGTCTCATTTCTGAAGGTATATAAAACAAACTCACGCTAATACTTTACAAGACTAAGGTATTGTTACCTTACTCGCTAATACTAGTCAAGAGAATATGAAAGATAGTTGTGACGAGTTTAAGGGTGGTGGCTGGTTGCAGCAGATAATTGTAATGCCATTAGATTCAACACATCATTTTCCTGTGGGAAAGTTATAGAAGAAACTGAGTTATTAAGGACCACTGGCAAGCCTGGAATCAGAGAGGAGGAAGCCAGCTCTGGGATTGCTATGTTTAATAACTTCAGTCCAATACAGGATGCTGTGTCTATTTCCATACTAGGAAGGCACCTTCCAGTGGGGATGGGTACTTATTTCACAGTTGTGTTATCTTGTGCAAATCTACCATCACATGCCTTCCAGAGTTTCCATTGTCTGTGCTTCCTTTTCAATTGGATATATAGACTGTAGTGGGTTTAAATGTTCATGTCCTGACTCTCATTTACTACCTGTGCGAACAAGCAAGTAAGTTGTTTAGTGGCCCTCTGTTTTCTCATCAGAACAAGAGAAGCATGATGCCATTTTTTTCTCACAGAGTTTTGTTAGAATTAAATGCAATAATCATGATAAGTGCTGTACACACTTATGTACAACATGCTGTACATTGATTTAAAAATTTTCTAATCTGTTGCTCATGTTACTATAGTTGCTGTTGACCCTCTGCTTGTACTCTTGACAGCCAGTTCTGCTTATGATAACTGCATAAATCTGCTTTGATGCATTTCTGTACTGATTATATAGTTTAACTCTCAAATAACAACCTTATTTCCATCTTTTCCATTTCCTTAGGGGGCATTAAAGTGTTGCCCCATGTAGTGACTGCAATTTTATGCACTTTTGAAGCAAGTCCCATCGGATCTTGACATTTTAGCTTCTAAAATTTAAAGACGATTTGTCACAAAGGTGCTTGGAAGGAATCATTGTGCAGAGATTTCCCCTGTAAACTCCATCCCATCCAGAGGAGATTATCTTGAATCTGCAGGGTGTACATGTGAGACAGAATAGAGGTCTCCCAGGATAAATTTGGGACCATTCTTATTTCTGGTCTAGTGGCAAAAGAGTTATACAGAGAAAGAAATATTCTTTCTGTTTCATGAAACTCAAATGAAAGCAAACCTTAAATTCTCCCCTCCCTCGCCAAGAAAATGTAATTCTCAGGGTCGGCTGGATGAAAAGGCTGGAACACTTTAATTATTGATAAGATAAACTAGAGTAAGAGTGATCAAGGTATCAGACAGAAAAGACTTGAAAGGGTAAGTTTGAAAACAAGTATTACATGGTGGCTCAATTGAAAATGCAGGTGGCTATAGACAGTACAAGTGAGGAGGAAAATTGAAGAGACTTATTTTTATCAAGAAAACCAATTATGGAAACTCCAGTACTTTCTTCAAGGAGGAGTTATTATCAGTTCAGTCTTTGCCTGGTCCCCTATTTTACGTGAACAGTGACTGCCAGGCCAAAAGTAATTTAGTCCGGATGAAAAAGACTTTCAATAAACAAGCAGGAGGACAGACTGAGGTGAGCTGCTGGCAAAATACAGATCTGTGAGGACTGTTAGAGATGCCAACGCCAAGGCTGAGACGTAAAAATTTAATAATGCTGAAAGGATTCTTTGCCATTAGAACACAAATCAACTTTTATTAATTAAGCTGAAAGGAAATGTGTTTTCTTATGATATCCTGAGGTGTGGATTTTCATTTTCGAGGAGTCCCTTGGCTTTTCTTTTCCTTTCCCCTCTGTGATCGAGGTTTGGCATTCCGAGGCATTCAGACTTTATATTGACAATTAAATTACGCTGAATCTTTTTCATTTGTCCTTTCATATCCGTGCTCCCTTGTTTTCCATCTTGCTCTGTGCTTCTCTGCTGGGAGGCTGATCTTCATGGACTGTAGTTCTAGTCTCTATTGCCCGCTGGTTTCCACTTGAGCTCAGGAGGAAACTGATGGGCAGCAAAAAGTGAAGTTGGGGACTTTTTCTATCAGCTTGCTACCTAATAAGTTGATAGGCACTGTGATTCTTTACTGAAGGTCACATCTCCTCATGGGCAGTCCGTTACTGTAGATAAAGGCCCATGCCTAGATTGGAGTTCAGTTAATGCTTTGCCTATACATATAGCTGAGAAATTCGAGGTACTACTAGGAAGGAATAAAGAGAAATGGATATTGGTGTGGTACCAACAGGTATCCTAGATGAAAACCAAACTTCCAAGTCTGAATGAGGAAATTAAATCTCAGACAGATTCAGAAAGTACATGGGTGACATAGAAAGTAATGAAACTGGAATTAAAGCCCATATTTCCTGAATTCAAGGGCTACATTTCTTTGAAAGTGTGCAGCCTTGGCTTGAATTCCAGTGTTCTTCTCTTCACTCTAGGATTCCAAGGACTTGTTTTTATTTGGAAGATAGCACAGTGTATCCAGGTGAAGAGTACTGGAACCAAAATGCCTGGGTTCAAATACCAGAACTTCCCTTACTTGTTCTAAGGCCTTGAGTAAAATAAGTTAATTCTTGGTCCTGCAGTGTCTTCATTTGTAAAATGTGAATGAAAATAGTATCTACTTCATAATGTTTTTATAAGGAAAATGAGATAGCCCAATTCTTTAGGACAGTGCCAAACAGATAAGCGCATATGTGCATATTCAGTTGCTAAGTAGTGTCTGACTCTTTGTGACCTCATGGACTGTAGCCCTCCAGACTCCTCTGTCCATGGAATTTTACAGGCAAGAATACTGGAGTGGGTTGCTGCTTCCTTCTCCAGGGGATCATCCCAACCCAGGGATCAAACCTGTGTCTCCTGCATTGGCAGGTGGATTCTTTACCTCTCTACCACCTGGGAAGCCCTGACAGATAAGTACTAATTGTTAGTTTTATCATTAATATCCTAAGCATCACCACTAGTATTAAGTCATAAGGTTTTTTGTGAGTATGAAGTGTTCTGTTGAAAGTTATGGGAAATGGTTGCATTCAAGAACGTGAAAGTGAAAAATCTCTCAGTCATATCTGACTCTTTCCAACCCCATGGACTATATAGTATGTGGAATTCTCCAGATCAGAATACTGGAGTGGGAGTCTTTCCCTTCTACAGGGGATATTCCCGACCCAGGAATCGAATCAGGTCTCCTGCATTGCAGGCAGATTCTTTACCAGCTGAGCCACCCAGGGAATGCCCTGGAAGCATTCAAGATTTATACTGAATTTATTGCTGTGAGATGTGGAATATGAAAGAAAGAAAAAACAGCCATCAAATATGGTTCCAAAATTTTGGGTTGAGCAATCAGAAGAAGTCATGATGTGAGATGTGGAGACATTTGATTTGAATAAGAATTCTGGAGGATGAAACAATTTATCCTCTTTTTATATGTGGGAAAACTGAAACCCAGATGGGTCAGGCATCTTGTCTAAGATCATAGGATCAAGAAAAAGTAGAATTGAAATACCAACCCAAGTTTATCTGACTTTACAGCCTATTTTGTAGATTTCAGTTTTAGGCACTAAGTAAGATTCTATTTTTTTTTTCCTGGCAGTTTCTTAATTCTTTCAAAATCTGAATATCAGGACTCTCTTTTGCCTCTGAATTTATGGCTCAAATGCTCAGTTGTGTCTAACTCTTTGCGACCTGCCGGGTTCCTCTGTCCATGGATTTTTCCAGACAAGAATACTGAAGTAGGTTGCCATTTCCTTCTCCAGGAGATCTTCCTGACCCAGGGATCAAACCCGCATCTCTTAAGTCTTCTGAGTTGTCAGGCAGATTCTTTACCACTAGTACCACCTGGGAAGCCCCTCTAAATTTATAAGTGAATTCATTTACTCTAATCTGTTTCTCACAGCTATAATATAAAATATATTTTATTTTTACACCCCTCTTTCACTCTCATTTCAGAGATGAAAGACTTAAAGAATGAAAAGTGACACAACCTGGGTCTAACAACCAGTTTATAATTGAGTTGGATCTGGAATTCAGGTTTTATGCCTTTAAGCCCCATTGAGTATTTCCAATAGGAAAGGACAAAGGCAATATGATTCGGTCAGAAATGCATCTTTAATTGGTTGAGAAGCATGGGATATTATTTATATTCTGTAGATGGAAATAAATGCTAAATGGAACCTTCTTCTAGGTGAAGTGAAGAACATACTGATGGGGTTAGAATGATGTCATACTGGAAAATATGCAAAAATAAATATGGCAAAAAACTCTAAGATTGGCACAAGATTCTTCAGGTAGTCAAGTAAATATCACTATTAATATAGAAATTAAAGCCAAATTAGAGTAAAGGAATAATTTCCAATTGAGATGATGCCATCTAGCATATACCTTAATGCTTATTCCATGGGTTTAAACACTTCTTTTATTATGAGAGGAAACACTAGTAAGGAGAATAATAAAAAATAAATAACACAATCATTATTAATTATTAGTATTAATTATATTGTATTATATTACATATTAAATAATATTTTATTATGATATATTAGTATATATAGTAATATATTAATAATAATAATAGCTTTTTAATTTCAGAGCAAAGCTGATGCACTCAAATAAAATACTTTTTCTTTTTCTCTTAATCATTTATCAAGAATTTTTAAGAAGTTACATGCCAGTGAGAAAGAAAAATAGAAAGCCATTAACTCATTCAGCCATTTATTTATTCATGAATCCCACAATGTTTATAAGATATTTATTATATGTCAGACTCTCTACTAGGTGCTGGGGATTTAAAGATCTCTAAAACATAGCAGTTTGCTCTCAAGAAACTTCTAGCGTCAGAAATGTCAAAAAGCACTGCAGTTAAGTCTAATGTTACATTGGTGCCAAGAAATAGAAAGAGAGTATTTATTTTGGTGGATTAGATGGATTTAAGGGAGAAGAAGATGGGGCTGAAAATAAGTAGAAATGTCCTTGTAGAAAAGTAAAAGTAAAGAATGAGGTGGATAGAATTCCAAGAGGGAATTTTATGAACCAAGTATGGAGAGTAAAAGTCTTGGGGAAATGAGTGAATTGTAGCTGTGTCAGTAAGACCGCATTGGGTGAAATGGAAGGAAGGAGATGAGGCTAAAGATGAGTCAGGGCTGCCGCTGCTGCTGCTGCTGAGTCACTTCAGTCTTGTCCAACTCTTTGTGACCCCAAGGACTGTAGCTCACCAGGCTCCTCTGTCCATGGGATTTTCCATGCAAGAATGCTTGAGTGGGTTACCATTTCCTACTCCAGGGGATCTTCCTAACCCAGGGATTGAACCTGCATGTCCTGTGGCTCCTGCATTGCAGGCAGATTCTTTACTGCTGAGCCACCAAAGGAGCCTGAATCAGGGTCTATACCCTATGTAATCTTTAATTCTATCTTAACAGTTTTAACTTTACATAATAAATAGCCAAGAACATTACAAAATATATGAAGTAGGAAAGGAGCTAGAACAAAGTGATAGAATATGAAATACTTTGATCTCTCAAGATATGTGTATAGTCAGTTTATGTTTAGGTTTTGCTGCAGTAACAAAGTACTCCCAAATCTCACTGTCTTCCCAAAAGAGATTTTATTTCTCACTAACATTACACATGAACTGTGGTTATGCTTATGCCTCTTCACACCAGGATCCAGGCCAAAAGAGCTGTCCCTATCTGGCCTTGTAGTACTGGAAAAAACAATGGTAGAAAATGCAGTAGTGACATTCATGACTTCCTGTTTCAATTTTATTGGTAAAAGCAAGTAATATGGCCAAGCCTAATGTCAATGGGACAAGCACATGTACTCCTATTACAGGGAGAGGGAGCATTACTAATAATGCTAGGAAGTAATTAATTCATAATTACTAATTAATAGCTAGGAAGATTCATATAATCTATGACAGCATGGGTATAATGTTTATTTATTTCTTTTTTTTTCTTCTTTTAACCCAGAAGACAAATCTTGTTTTTCTTCAGGGTGCTTTCATAACCCTTAAACAGACAATCTTGTATGTGTGTGTTTTGGTATGTGTGTTTCTATTTCATATATCTTAACAGAAGCAGTGCTGACATCTTCATGATCATATCCCATGATGGTGTGAACTCACACATTCTCTCCCTGTAGGAAGCATCTCTACCAACAAAGGTAGTGGGAATGATGGAATTCCAGTAACTATTATATTAGGATAGTTTGGCTGTGTGGATCACAATAAACTGTGGGAAATTCTTCAAGAGATGGGAATACCAGACCACCTGACCTGCCTCTTGAGAAATCTATCCGCAGGTCAGGAAGCAACATTTAGAACCGGACATGAAACAATGGACTGTTTCCAAATTGGGAAAGGAGTATGTCAAGGCTGTATATTGTCACCCTGCTTATTTAACTTATATGCAGAGTACATCATGCGAAATGCTGGACTGGATGAAGCACAAGTTGGAATCAAGATTGCTGGGAGAAATATCAATGACATCAGACATGCAGATGACATCACCCTTATGGCAGAAAGTGAAGAACTAAAGAGCCTCTTGATGAAAGTGAAAGAGGAGAGTGAAAAAGTTGGCTTAAAGCTCAACATTCAGAAAACAAAGATCATGGCATCTGGTCCTATCACTTCATGGAAAATAAATGGGGAATCAATGGAAACAGAGAGAGACTTTATTTTGAGGGGGCTACAAACTCACTGCAGATGAGGACTGCAGCCATGAAATTAAAAGACACTTGCTCCTTGGAAGAAAACTTATGACCAACCTAGACAGCATCTTAAGAAATAGAGACATTACTTTGCCAACAAAGGTCTGGCTAGTCAAAGCTATGGATTTTCCAGTAGTCATGAGAGTTGGACTTTAATGAAACCTGAGCGCTAAAGAATTGATCCTTTTAAACTATGGTGTTGGAGAAGACTCTTGAGAGTCCCTTGGACAGCAAGGAGATCCAACCAGTTAATCCTAAAGGAAATCAGTCCTGAATATTCCTTGGAAGGGCTGATATTGAAGCTGAAACTCCAATACCTTGGCCACCTGATACAAAGAGCTGACTCATTGCAAAAGACCCTGATTCTGGGAAAGATTGAAGGTGGGAGGAGAAGAGGGCAACAGAGGATGAGATGGTTGGATGGCATCACCAATTCGATGGATATGAGTTTGAGTAAGCTCCAGGAGTTGGTGATGGACAGGGAAGCCTGGCATGCTGCAGCCCATGGGGTCTCAAAGAGTCGGATATGACTGAGTGACTGAACTGAACTGAATTGAGCACACTTGACATACTCAAAAAGTTGACTGGTTGTTTGGTGTACTAGTATTATAAGTGGAGAGAGAAGTAAGATACAGCCAAAGTATCTTTGTTCTCCTGATTACTCCCCCAAATATTTTGATCATAACTCTAGTTTCCTTTTCCAAAACAACTGAAAGCCACTAGGCAGATAACTTAAGTCTTCATACAAAGGCTATGAGACTGAGTATGCTGCCCAGAAACTATCCCCTTCGATCACTGGTACAATTCACCCTCAAAGCTTCTGGATGCACACAGTTCCCTTCCTCTTTCTCTTTTGTGGTCAATTATAGAACATATTACTCAAGGAGTTGCAAACCAAAATGAAAGAGAATGATAAGAGCACAGAGAAAATAAGTTATTTTCTGCTTGAGAGAACTATGAGCCTGTGAATTTGGACACCTCAAAAGGGAAGTCAGAGGCTGATATTTGTTAGCACTGAACCCAGTGTTCATTTTGAAGAAGAGAAGAAGCGAGCTGAGGATGTCAGTCTTTCCTTTACTGCTCTGCTTCTCCAAAGACCTTAGATTTATGTGCCATAATTTTAGAGAAATGGATTAGTGTTTGAGCTTTGCAAATGCAAAGGACTAGGGGAAGGGGCATGGACATGGGTTTGGGTAAACTCCAGAAGTTGGTGATGGACAAGGAGGCCTGGCGTGCTGCAATTCATGGGGTCGCAAAGAGTCAGACACAACTGAGCGACTGAACTGAACTGAGGGGAAGGGACTTGCTTGGGGCAACTTCATAGTAGCTTTTACAGATGGGATAGGTAACCCCAGGAGAAATAGGATTGCATGTTACTTGAGGGCATTCATAACTCTGTTTTATGGTCACGTCAGTCATTTTTGACCAAACATGGTTTCATATTTCTTGTATTCAGCTCACTTGGTAGTGGGTGATGAGTATTTTGAATATTAATTTCTTTTTCCGGGGTTTTTGCCTATCTGAAGATCTTACTTGAGGGAATTTTTAAAGTGCTTGAGTATTAGTAGATACATTCTTTATCTAGATTTCTTGAATGCCTTCTTGCCCCAGGTCTGTGTGAATCAATACGGGAATGATGGCAAAGAAAACAGACTTCTTCCACCTCTGGTGCATATGTTCCACTATTTATTAATTTAACTCACCCAATAATATGTGTTGTCTACTGTATGTATTGCTAGGCCCTGTGCTAGGTAAGAAAAAGTGAATGAAATTCCTGACCTTCAGGAGCATATAACTTATTCATGGAAGAGAAACTTAATCCACAGAGTTAGTGTTCTCAGCAATAAAGTCCCTTTTGAGGTTGTTTCACACACTTGATGAGCGCTTCTAAATCACAAAGAAATGTGACAAGGAGTGGCTGCAAAGGATAGAGTGTTATCCTTGCCACTTGTGAGACTTATAGTCCTAATTAAAATTAGCCAAAATATTTTGAAAGGCAGTATATGATATGTTCCATCACACAGGTAATATTATTAACAATAATTGTAGTAGTAACAATAGTAGCTAACACTCATTTGCTCTTACCATGTGCTAAACATTCTTCTAAGAGTATTAAATGCTTTATCACCTTTATTAATACAATAACATGAGGATAAGAGTTGTCTTCATTTTGTAGTTGGGATAACTGATGATATCTCAGATTACTGATAGGTTACGACCATATGGCTTGTAGGAAGTAGGTCCAGATTTTCAACTCTAATAATAAGGCTTCAGGACCTGAATCCTTAAGTGACCCAGAAATAAATAGGACTTGTATTTTATAGGAATCAATAAGGACTTTATTGGAATAAATGAAAACAGGTTGCTTATGGGAGCATAGAAATCTGGGTGATTTCAGACTGAGGTGATCAGAGATGCTTGCTGGAGAGGATGGGATCTGAAGCAGACTTTTGAAAATGGGCACTGCCCCTGAACTGCGACATCAGACAAAATACCAAGGTGATCTCCCGAGCATCTTCTCAAATGGCATTTAAAAAGTCCTTCATACCTATCCTCATGAGTAGGAAGCTCTAATTAAATTTGCATAAGGTTTTGCAGGAACATCTGAGAGTGAAATATGAATAGTCCTACCTCCCAGAAGGTTTTCTGTGAGGAGCCTCAGAGTGTGAAGAGATTTCACTATAGAGAGAAGACACGATTCCAGGTTTGCCAAATTTAGCAATCACATGGACTGCTGGATGTAGAACAAGCTTTGACTCCTCTTTGGTCTTTTATTCCACTCTCTGTAAATCAGTGTGAGCTGACCGTGTCCTCCCCTGGACCTCTTTCTCCTCCTTTTATTTCTCTTTCACCTTCTACATTCTCTCCTTATTCTATCTCTCCTCTCCTAAATGCGTCTCGAACATGAAATTACATATGAAAGAAAATAAGCTTTTTGCCACAATTAATATGGAATGGATCCAGATCTAATTTCTGGATCTCATTTTCCAAGATATGAACATGACTTTAAAGTTAGAACAAACATACCGCTTCATAGAGCCCACAATATTTTGGCCAAAGATTATCCCCATGCTGGATTTGGTTAGAATTTTATGTTCAGCTAAATAGGCCCCAAGTTTCTGTCAACTAATACTTAATGTCATCAATTTCTTCAAAAGTTCCAGAGAATAAAAATAACCCTTGCATTTTGATGTGTTTGTGTGACTATACTGCATAACATTTTCTCTAGGTTACACAGCACCATACTTGGTATTTATATAAGTAGTATTGAGAATGCACTCCCCCCCTCCAGAATTTTCATGTGCTCGACAGCATCGGCCTGCCTACTTTGGGAAAACTTGAGATGGGAACATATGAACTTTAGGTACAGATAAACTAGAAAGTTTTAAAACAATGCTTGGCTTCAAAGCAACTCTATAATGGAACAATTTTGAATGCAATGAGATATTTCTAGTAGGATTCAATTCCTAGACATTATTTTTTGACATTCAACTTTTCAGTTTCCCACCTATCATGTGAAAGGAAGAACACGTATTCACAGAGCAGCTTTCTACTTTAAATTCTTTTAAAAGTAATTATGTGGTGTTTCAGGCTTCAAGGTGAAAAATAGGTAGACAAGAGTTTTTATGCAACTCTATGTTTCAAATGTGATATACATGAGTAAGATGCAGTATGTTTAAATGGAAAAGTTTAATCAGAACCATGGACACAAAATTCTAACACCGATACAGATTTCTGTAGTTTTTATTCCAAGAAAGGGGAATTTAGTCCTCAAAATAGGATGTGCATTCCCCAAACCAATAATTAACTTAGAAAAAATAGTTGAGGCAGATTTTCTGAGTCACTGGGGTATGGTCTTCAAGTCATCTTTCTAATTAGTTGGGGGTGGTATGGTGCAGTGCTGGGAGTTTGACAGGTTACTCTATTACTTTTCAGTGGGGACATTTTAACAAAACAAACTTGAAAAATAGCATTTTAAATGGTGGATGAAATGAATAACCATTCAGAAGCTCCACAGCCGTTCTTATTGGAGAAACAGGACAAATATCTACATTTTGAATTATTGTCTAGCACTAATCACTCCAAAATGGATATTTATTATATCAGTCTATGGAGAAGCTAGATGACAGCTATGGAGTAAGGGAAACCACATGGTATCTGTTAATTTGTCATCCACCCTTCCCCTAAGCCCAATTACATGGTGCTTCTGATTTTATTTTTCCCTATGAACCCTCAAAGCAGTGGCACTACAGACGAACAGGTACAGAGAGTGGCAGAAGACTGGTTTATCAAGGCAGTTTCCCACGAATATGACTCAAGGAATCTATCACTGGAGTTGATTCCAGAAGTCTGGTGACAATAGAGAGTAATTAATTGCTAAGGGTACAGGCTATAGAGTCAGACAGACCTGTAAGTCAAGTCTTCTTTTACTTTTTTACTGATATGAACTTGGAGAAGTTTTCTTTTTCATGCTTGACTTTCTATAATTGTGCAATGGAGATAAATAATACAGCAGAGAATTTCCTTGAGGGTTCAGTTACGTACAGAGTTATTGTTAATATTACCATTATCACTTTTGCTTTCTTTCAAAATTTCTCTTGTATGTGACTACTCCTCTGAGAGCTCACAAACAAGTCTAAATTCATTATTAAAAGAGTTGTTAATGGACAACCACATATTCTTTGATATGCTTTTGCCTAACCAAGACAATATTTATGCTATAACAAGCACTTCTTACTGTACTTATAAACTACAAGGCAAATAAACAGACTTGCGATTAAACTGAGAAAAAGAAAGCCATGTAGTTCTCTAAAAAGAGACCCAGCTCTTTGCTTGAGCTTTATAATCTAGGCCCCTGGGCTCAAGGCTTATTTCTGATGACTGACTTGTATTGCACTTGGCTGATGTATCCTGCACAGCCATTGCCACATCAGAGGATTCAACCATTCATCCTGCGATAGCAGGAGCAGGAGACTAACCCTAGTTCAACTATAGACTACATTCTCTAAGCAGCTTTCTGCTCAGCAAAATCTTGACTATGGTAGAAATGTGGGTATTATGGATGAATGTCCCACAGTTTAACTTCACCTACCCTTGGTCAGAAGGGGAGGAATGAGAAGGAGATAAATGGTCAGTGACATCTAGGCATTGGCCTGCAACCTTCAAGGCAAGGAATGAACCCCAGATGGGACCTCTGAAAAATATACCGAGTTCTCTCATTGGAACCTTATGGCTAGAATTTTCCTTCTGTTGTGACGGTTTGTATTCCAAGGGGAGGAAACTGAATTAAGAGGGAGACTAGAGAAATACTGTAACTGGACATAGGCAATTTGGAAACTTTACTCCTGAGTTGATCCTAAGATAACATACTTGATCCAGGGATAGGACAGACATCTTGAAAATGTTCCTAGTGAGTTTCAGTAAACCAGACTGATTCTTGCCATCTTTATGTTATCCCAGGAATCCCAAGAAAGTTGTGATTGTTGTGGGATGCATGTCCTTTGATGACAGAAATATAGAAAATGTTTTACATTTAAATATATTCATTATTAAATTATTTTTAGTTGTAAAAATTAAAAAAATTATTTAGCTAATTTTTAAACAGTGTAATGCATGTATTAAAAGTTGTCTACAGATATTAAAAACTCAAGCTGTAGCATAATATTTAATAACATGAAATGTCTTCATGACTATGTTAAATAAAGTAGGCTGTCATGAAACAGCATGTCTAATGTGATTTATATTTGGAGAAGGGAGGATTTTATATGTGTACTCATGTAAAAAAAAAAAAACTAGCCAGCTATATTCTAAAGGATTAGCAGTGTTGATACTTAACTGACAGTCTTATTTTCTTCCTCTATTTTTTTCTGAATTTTGTATGTTGTCTCCAGTGGATACATTACATTCTCCTAATCAAAAATAAAAATGGGAAATAAAATCATCAACTTACCTTAAAAAAAAGAATAATAATAAATTTTTGTCTTGGTAAAAAGTTAAAATCATGACATCCATGAGCTATGAAATGCATTTTTTTGCATTTGTTCTCTATTCATGGCATTTAAGGTTGCCACCCTTGTGAATCTGTAGAGAATATTATTTATTTGAAGAGGTGTCAATATCTTTTCAAAAGAAGCAGCCAATATTGAGGGTCATCAAAAATTCTAATGATGATGGCTGCAAATAATAATAATTGCACACAGTTGCATAGCATTTGGAAGTTAATAAAGATTCTTCAGATTTTTCTATGAAAGAATAGTTCTGTTCAAGGAAAATTTTCTTAGTAAGTATGAGGAAAATTTATACACATTTGGAAGGAAAGTTATGACCAACCTAGACAGCATATTAAAAAGCAGAGACATTACTTTAAAGGCTATTGTTTTTCCAGTGGTCATGTATGGATGTGAGAGTTGGACCATAAAGAAAGCTGAGTGCCGAAGAGTTGATGCTTTTGAACTGTGGTGTTGGAGAAGACTCTTGAGAGTCCCTTGGACTGCAAGAAGATCCAACCAGTCCATCCTAAAGGAGATCAGTCCTGGGTGTTCATTGGAAGGACTGACGCTGAAGCTGAAACTCCAATACTTTGGCCACCTGATGTGAAGAGCTGACTCATTTGAAAAGACCCTGATGCTGGGAAAGACTGAGGGCAGGAGGAGAAGGGGACGACAGAGGATGAGATGGTTGGATGGCATCACTGACTCAATGGACATGGGCTTGGGTGGACTCTGGGAGTTGGTGATGGACAGGGAGGCCTGGCATGCCGCGGTTCATGGGGTCACAAAGAGTTGGACATGACTGAACGATTGAACTGAACTGAACCGTTTATTATAAAGAATAATTTAAAATAGAAAAGAATAAAACTGTAACTTTTATCTCTCAAAGAGAAATAAAAAACTAAGTCTCAACCAAAGCTTCCTGTAAGTTGCTTGCAAGTGACAGATCTGAACTCTGCCCAGTGGAAATTACTCTGCTGCTACTGTAGTACTAAGACTCCATACAGCTAATCTTGGATCTAGTCCTCTCCATCCACCTATTTTTCCACTAAGAAAGGCATAATACATTTTCTAAAAGCATGAGAAAGCACAGTTAAATGCACAAAATAGCTCTTTCTAGCCTGCTTCCCAACCCTGCTGCTTTACAAATATTTTGCCAGCCACATTTTAGATGCAGGAGAGTCAGATTTCGGATATAGCAAAAAGAAAATCAGCTGCAAACAAGTTGAGAGTCCACCTTTCTCAGAAAAGAGATATTGTTCTCTTGGTTTAAGTATGTGCCATGCAAGATTATACCAATATAGGTTTATTATATTCTATTTATTAAAAGGCATGCCTTCCTATTTCCTTTATTTATTATTTTTTATTCTCAGAATTTATTCTAAGTTCTGATTTTTATGTCATGAATCAGTCTTAAGACATATACTGAGATCACTCAAGAGTGAGAAGAATGAACTTGAAAAAATAAAGAAAACTTTAAAAAAGTTTGATTGACAGTCCCTTATTGAGCATAACTCTGATTGTCACAAAAAGTGCAAGAAAATTATTCCTGCTCTTATAAATAAATAGTTTAACCTAAAATCAAGTGGGAGAGAAGAATGAGAATTGAGTCAGTTTGGGGAATTAGCTTCAGAGGGACCAAAGTGAGGATGCGTGTTTAGTTAGAACAGTTTTTGTCCAATATCTCCAGCTGACTGAAAGAGAGGTCTTACAGAAATTCCATTAATTACTTGGAGTAAAACTTATTGCTTGCTGTTCAGTCACTCAGTAGTGTCTGACTCTTTGCGACCCCATGAATCGCAGCACGCCAGGTTTCCCTGTCCTTCACCATCTCCCGGAACTTGCTCAAACTCAAAACTGAGTCAGTGGTGCCATCCAACCATCTCGTCCTCTGTCGTCCCCTTCTCTTCCTGCCTTCAATCTTTCCCAGCGTCGGGTCTTTTCTAATGAGTTGGCTCTTCACATCAGGTGGCCACAGTATTGGAGCTTCAGCTTCAGCATCAGTCCTTCCAATGAATATTCAGGACTGATTTCCTTTAGGATGGACTGGTTGGATCTCCTTGCAGTCCAAGGGACTCTCAGGAGTCTTCTCCAACACCACAGTTCAAAAGCATCAATTCTTTGGTGATCAACTTTCTTTATGGTCCAACTCTCACATCTATACAAGACTAATGGAAAAACCATAGCTTTGACTAGATGGACCTTTGTTGGCAAAATAATGTCTCTGATTTTTAATATGCTATTGAGGTTTGTCATAGCTTTTCATCCAAGGAGCAAGCATCTTTTAATTTTTAGCTTAAATGTCTTTTAAATTATTGCTAGAAGGTCATGAGCATTGGTTAAAAACATGAACTTTGAGTTCAGGAAGACCGTGTTTAAAATTCTGTCACTTCCCTTTCTGAGGTCAGTTTTCTCACTTGTGAAAACGGGGTGAGCCTACCTATTTTCCAATATCGTTGCAAGGATTAAATACACTAATGTATGCAAAGTGTTTAGCATAATACCTGGTGCACTCAGTTCAGTCACTCAGTCATGTACATTTTTTGTGATCCCATAGACTGAAAGCAATGGCACCCCACTCCAGTACTCTTGCCTGGAAAATCCCATGGACAGAGGAGCCTGGTAGGCTACAGTCCATGGGGTCACTAGGAGTCGGACACGACTAAGTGACTTCACTTTCACTTTTCCCTTTCATGTACTGGAGAAGGAAATGGCAACCCATTCCAGTGTTCTTGCCTGGAGAATCCCAGGGACGGCAGAGCCTGGTGGGCTGCCATCTATGGGGTCACACAGAGTCGGACACGACTGAAGCGACTTAGCAGCAGCAGCAGCAGCAGACTGCAGCATGCCAGGGTTCCCTGTCTGGCAACTCCTGGAGCTTACTCAAATTCATGTCCATCAAGTCAGTGATGCCGTCCAACCATCTCATCCTCTCTCATCCCCTTCTCCTCCTGCCTCAACCTTTCCTTGCATCAGGGTCTTTTCCAATGAGTCAGTTCTTTGTATCATGTAGCCAAAGTATTAGAGCTTCAGCTTCAGCAGCAGTCCTTCCAATGAATATTCAGGACTGATCTCCTTTAGGATTGACTCATTGCATCTCCTTGCAGTCCAAGGATCTCTCAAGGGTCTTCTTCAACACCACAGTTCGAATAACATCAATTATTCAGCACTCAGCTTTCTTTATAGTCCAAATCACTCATCTATACACTGCTACTGGAAAAAACCATAGCTTTGACTAGATGGACTGTTGTTAGCAAAGTTGTATCTCTGTTTTTTAGTATGCTGTCTAGGTTAGTCATAGTTTTTCTTCCAAAGAGCAAGTGCCTTTTAATTTCATGGCTGCAGTCACTATCTGCAGTGATTTTGGAGCCCAAGAAAATAAAGTCTGTCACTGTTTCCACTGTTTCCCCATCTATTTGCCATGAAGTGATGGGACCAGATGCCATGATCTTAGTTTTCTGAATGTTGAGATTTAAGCCAACTTTTTGACACTCCATCTTTCACTTTCATCAAGAGGCTCTTTAGTTCCTCTTTGCTTTCTGCCATTAGGGTGGTGTCATCTGCACATTTGAGGTTACTGATATTTTTCCGGCAATCTTGATTCCAGCTTATGCTTCATCCAGCCCTGCATTACCCATAATGTATTCTGCATAGAAGTTAAATAAGCAGGGTGACAATATACAATTTTGACGTACTACTTCCCAATTTGGAACCAGTCTGTTGTTCCATGTCCATTTTTAACTGTTGCTTCTTGACCTGCATACAGACTTCTCAAGAGGCAGGTCATATGGTTTTCTATTCCCATCTCTTTAAGAATTTTCCATAGTTTGTTGTGACCTACACAGTCATAGGCTTTGTTGTAGTCAATAATGCAGAAGTAGATGTTTTTCTGGAACTCTCTTGCTTTTTCAATGATCCAATGGATGTTGGCAATTTGATCTCTGGTTCCTCTGCCTTTTCTAAAACCAGCTTGAACTTCTGGAAGTTAACGGTTCATGTAGTATTGAAGCTGGGCTTGGAGTATTTTGAGCATTCCTTTGCTAGCATGTGAGATGAGTGCAATTGCATGGTAGTTTTAACATTATTTGGCCTTGCCTTTCTTTGGGATTGCAATGAAAACTGACCTTTTCCAGTCCTGTGGCCACTGCTGAGTTTTCCAAATTTGCTGGCATATTGAGTACAGTGCTTTCACAGCATCATCTTTTAGGATTTGAAACAGCTCAACTGGAATTCCATCACCTCCATTAGCTTTGTTCGTAGTAATGCTTCCTAAAGCCTATTTGATTTTGCATTCAAGGATGTAGACTCTAGGTGAGTGATCTCACCATCATGGTTGTATGGGTCATGAAGATCTTTTTTGTATAGTTCTTCTGTGTATTCTTACCACCTCTTCTTAATATCTTCTGCTTCTATTACATCCATATATTTCTGTCCTTTACTGTGCCCATCTTTGCATGAAATGTTTCCTGGGTATCTCTAATTTTCTTGAAGAGAGCTCTAGTCTTTCCCATTCTATTGTTTTCCTCTATTTCTTTGCATTGATCACTGAGGAAGACTTTCTTATCTCTCCTTGCTATTCTTTGAGACTCTTCATTCAGTAAGATATATATTTCCTTTTCTCCTTTGCCTTTCACTTCTTTTTTTCATAGCTATTTGTAAGGCCTTCTCAGACAACCATTTTGCCTTTTTGCACTTCTTTTTCTTGGGGATGGTCTTGATCACTGCCCTCCTGTACAATGTCATGAACCTCCATCCATAGTTCTTCAGGCATTCCGTCTATGAGATCTAATCACTTAAATCTATTTGTCACTTCTACTGTATAATCATAAGGGATTTGATTTAGGTCATACCTGAATGGTCTAGTGGTTTTCCCTACTTTCTTCAATTTCAGTATGAATTTGGCAATAAGGAGTTCATTATCTGAGCCACAGTCAGTTCCCGGTCTTGTTTTTGCTGACTGTATCGAGCTTCTCCATCTTTGACTGCAAAGAATATAATCAGTCTTATTTTGGTATTGACCATCTGGTGATGTCCATATGTAGAGTCTCCTCTTTTATTGTTGGAAGAGGGTATTTGCTATGACCAATGCATTCTCTTGGCGAAACTCTGTTATCTTTGCTCTGCTTCATTTTGTACTCCATGGCCAAATTTGCCTGTTACTTCAGGTATCTCTTGACTTCCTACTTTTGCATTCCAGTCCCCTATAATGCAAAGTACATCTTTTTTGGGTGTTAGTTCTAGAAGGTCTTGTAGGTCTTCATAGAACTGTTCAACATCAGCTTCTTAAGCATTACTTGTTAGGGCATAGACTTGGATTACTGTGATATTGAATGGTTTGCCTTCGAAATGAACAGAGATCATTCTTTCATTTTTGAGATTGCATCCAAATACTGCATTTTGGACTCTTTTGTTGACCATGAGGGCTACTCCATTTCTTCTAAAGGATTCTTGCCCACAGTAATAGATATAATTGTCATCTGAGTTAAATTCACCCATTCCAGTCCATTTTAGTTCAATCATTCCTAAAATGTCAATGTTGACTCTTGCCATCTCCTGTTTGACCACTTTCAATTTACCTTGATTCATGGACCTAACATTCCAGGTTCCTATGCAGTATTGTTCTTTATAGCATTGGACTTTACCCCATTACAAGTCACATCCACAACTGGGTTTTGTTTTTGCTTTGGCTCCATCTCTTCATTATTCCTGGAGTTGTTTTTCCACTGTTCTTCAGTAGCATATTGGGCATCTACCTACCTGGGGAGTTCATCTTTCAATGTCATCTCTTTTTGCCTTTTCGTACTGTTCATAGGGTTCTCAAGGTAAGAATACTGAAGTGGTTTGCCATTTCCTTCTCCAGTGGACCACATTTTCTTAGAACTCTCCAACATGACCCATCCTTCTTGGGTGGCCCTACGTGTATGGCTCATAGTTTCATTGAATTAGACAAGGATGTGGTCCATGGGATTAGTTTAATTAGTTTTCTGTGATTGTGGTTTTCATTCTGTCTGCCCTCTGATGGAGAATGATAAGAGGCTTATGGAAGCTTCCTGATGGGAGTGACTGACTGAGGGGGAAACTGGGTCTTGTTCTGATTGGCCGGGCCATCCTCAGTAAATCTTTAATCCAATTTTCTGTTGATGGGCAGTGCTGTGTTCCCTCCCTGTTATTTGACTTGAGGCCAAACTATGGTGGAGGTAATGAAGATAATGGTGACCTCCTTCAAAATTTCTGGTGCACATACTGCCGCTTGCAGTGCCCCTGACCCTGCAGGAGGCCACTGCTGACCCACGCCTCCACCAGAGACTCCTGGACACTCATGGGCAAGTCTGGGTCAGTCTCTTGTGGGGTCACTGCTCCTTTTTCCTGGATCCTGGAGTGCACAAGGTTTTGTTTGTGCTCTCCCAGAGTCTTTCCCCCCAGTCCTATGTAAGTTCTGGTGGCTCTATGGTGGGGTTAATGGTGACCTCCTTCAAGAGGGCTTATGCCATACCCAGGTCTGCTGCACCCAGTGCCCCTGCCCTTGTGGCAGGCCACTGCTGACCCATACCTCCGCAGGACACACTCAAACACTAAAAGTCAGGTCTGGCTCAGACCTGATGCTCTGGCCGTGTCTGGTGCATTATTAATGTCCTATAAATAGGAATCATGCAGGATTATCATGTAGTATCATATAGTATAATGTCCACAGTGATGTCAAATATATACTTTGCAATAATTCATCTGAACTGATTAGAGGCAATAAAAGAGACCCATGAAAGAATTTAGTCACATGTCAAAGTGAACTAATATGTCAAAAATAGCCACATGTCAAGAGAAAAATTATAATTTTCCCAAATCTCTTTATATACAGAGAAGTTTCCAATTGGACTTTCTATCGATGAGCCAAAAAGAATAATATCTAATGAAAGGCTTATTAAGAATAGAAATGTATGCTTGACTAAAAGAAAAGGTAACAAAATATGTAGCATAAATTCACTAAAATAAATTTCAAAACTTCTCATTTGTATTCAATTCCCATTTATACTGATAAGCACTAGATTTTTAAGGCTGACCTCAAACCTATTTAAAAAAAATTTTTTTTTTCAAATTTTGTCTTTGTTTTCAGAACTAATTTTGAACTTAAATTTTTACTACAGTTTGACATTTTGGTTTTTATCGCCCACAAAATTCTGTTATTTGCCTGGGACTAATATTATCCCTTATATATCTTTTATGTAGTAGAATATTTGGCACATTAGATCTTCAGTACACATATGATACACACATATACATAAAATGATGCCATTATTAACTGTCCTTTATGTGTGTGTGTATGCATGCTCATTCATGGGCTACACTTTGTGACCCCATGGACTGTAGCCCTCCAGGATCCTCTGTCCCTGGAATTCTCTAAGCAAGGATACTGGAATGGGTAGCCATTCCCTTCTTCAGGAGATCTTCCCCACCCAGGGATTGAATCTGGGTCTCTTGCATTGCAGGCAGATTCTTTACCACCTGAGCCTCCAGGGAAGCCCCACTGGGAACAGCCTAACTGCCTTTTAGCATGCACTTACTATTTGCTGAGCACCAGGATAAGAAATTCACGTTCATTATCATATTTAATTTTCTGAGCATTACTGAAAAGATAGTGTTAATATTCACATTTTAGAGAGGAAAAAATAACAGACTTAGAGAGATTAAGGCTTCCCTGGTGGCTCAGATGGTAAAGAATGTACCTGTAATTCTGGAGGCCCGTGTTTTATCCCTGGGGCAAGAAGATCCTCTGGAGAAGGGAATGGCTACCCACTCCAGTATTCTTGCCTGGAGAAGTCCATGGACAGAGGAGCCTGGCAGGCTACAGTCCATGGTGTCACAAAAGAGTCAGATGTATATAAACAACATTATATATGGAAAGGTTGTTAAGAGAGTAAATCCTAAGAGTTCTCATCAGAATAACTTTTCTTTATTTTTATTATATCTGTATGAGATGATGGGTGTTAGCTGAGCCTATTGTGATAATCATTTTACAATACATGGAAATCAACCCATAAACTTATATAATGATGTTTGCCAATTATTTCTCATTAAAACTGGGAAAAAAGAAAAACTTGTTTGCAGTTATTTACCAGCATGAAGCTGGCTTCTTTGGCAATGGGATATTAAGAACTTCCACAATTACCTAGATATAATTCTTTAGTTCCCAAATCATTTTGATTCCTCAAAGGATTAGATAAGAATAGTTTACATATTTTATATTATATATAGTATAGGCATGGACTGACACAGGTTAAGATCTGGCATAAAGGAGGCACTTGACACTCCAGTACTCTTGCCTGGAGAATTCCATGAACAGAGGAGCCTGGTGGGCTAAGTCCGTAGGGCTGCAAAGAGTCAGATTCACCTGAGCAGCTGAGCACATAGCACTTATAGGCGCTCAAGGAATGCAGGTGAATTAAATTGACTTAAATATTACATTGCTTTTGGTTGTTTGGTTATCTATTTGAAATTATTTTTATTTCAATAAAGTTGAAAACAGAACACAAAAACACACACACGTAAAATGAGACAATCTGAGTTGATAGTGGAAGAGAATATCAGTAAGTGAGATAAATGGCTTAAAAAGATGGGGATACAATTTGAAGCCAGCTGTGAGTTCCTTACACATTCTTGCATCTAAGTGTTTAACAGTCCAAGAAAGACAGAAATATAATCAGCTACATAAATCATAGTGGAAAATCACCAGTTTTGGAGGAGCACAGGCAGATCTGGTTCTAAGTGGGTTTTTTTTTTTTTTTTTAATGTTTAGAAATACAAGTTATAGTTAGCAATAGCTTCAGAGTAAATAAGACAATACATTTTCAGATGGTGTTTCTGATACCATCTTCACTAGGAGCTAGATTCATTGTGACCAATGCAAAATAATAAAAGAAACATCATGGGCAAAGGCAAATATGAAGGATGCAGGGCCCTATACAAACCATTGCTAATTATGTACAGTTTTTGTCTTATTTTCCTGTGGAATTTAGTTACTTAGTATTGTGAAATATGTCATACCTGTTTTTAACTGCCAGAAGATTCAGGGAATATAATCATGTTAGGTATTAAAAAACTTGCAAACAAAGGATTAAAGGGAAACAGTTTAATGAATCTCTTTAAAAATCCTCTGCAGCATTTCTTCCCGTGCTGTTTATTTCAGACAATAGTTAGAACTTGGAACCTTCAGGCAGTTTGCCTTTGCATTTTGTGGGTCCTTGCAATTCTCTGTAAAGATGAGATCAGTCCTCTCCTGTATGCTTCCATGGGTGCTATTTCCATCTTTTAACAAATTCTCTTTGAAAGAAGCAATGGGTGCATCTCTGGCTATGAGGAGGATGCTTTCATTTAACTCCCTCATCAAGAGGCATGCAAGATAATACGGTGTAAAGAGCTTGACCTTTGAGATCAACACACCATAACACACTGGATAGGAGCCTTATGAATTTGAACATGCTTTTCACCTCTCTGAGCTTAAGTTTCCTCATCTATAATATTACGCTGATGATACCCATTGTGATAGATAGGGTTCATTTATTGTTAGCAACAAATAGTGATTGGTAAACTTAGTATAAACTCCATGAGTGTGGAATTTGTTGGAAGGATGTTGCAGAAATTTGCAGAATATATGGGAAGACAGTAAAATGAGATTATAGGTGGGTGGGAAGCAGGGCTACCAAGGGATTCAAGAGGCAGAAACACTCTATAATCTCCTCAGAAACTACTACTGTAATGAATGCCCTCCACTGCTTTTCCTTGAATTACTCTGGTCAAGTTTCAAGATTCCTGGAAAGAGAGTCTATTGGCCTAACATGATGGTTTGACTAGGAGAGCACAGGACACTTTGACTTACAGACTTAGAAAGATTATGTACAGAAGATGAGAAATAATTCCCCAAAGGATGTCAGCCCCAAGAAGGGGAAATAAGTGCTCAGTTCAGTTCAGTTCAGTCTCTCAGTCATGTCTGATTCTTTGTGACCCCATGGACTGCAGCACGCCAAGCTTCCCTGTCCATCATGAATTCCCAGAGCTTACTCAAACTCATGTCCATCGAGTCGGTGATGCCATCCAACCATCTTGAAGAAGGAATTCATAGGGCCTGGACTCCATCTTAGGTCTGTTCGTGCTGATCATGCTTGGCCACCTCTCTAATGGACTCTGAACTCTGTGCTTAGTGCCTGTGGAAATGACAATAGAAGGATAAGACCCCCTCCAGACAGGGCAATCTTGAAGATTGTATCCAGGTTACTCATCACCTAAGAGAAAACATACACTGATCCCCCTACCTCTGGACAGGTCATAAATTTTTTCTGTAACCTCGGGCTTATTGATTATTGACTGTTTGAATACCTAACACATGAATGATGGGGTTATTGTGATTGTAATTACCTTTCCTTTGTTTATGTAAGTCACAAGGAAATTGGGGTGGTGGGTTCAGACACATATACATGGGGTATAAAAGATTTTCACAAATGCTGGTCGGGGTCCTTGGCTAAGAGGAGACTCTGCCTTGGGCCCACCGATGTAATAAGCTGCGCTTCACTATCTGCATCGTCCTTCTGAGTGAGCTTGTTTCCCGGAACGCGTGGCTATAACAATCTTATCTTCTGTCATCCCCTTCTCCTCCTGCTTTCAATCTTTCCCAGCATCAGGGTCTTTTCAAATGAGTCAGTTCTTCGCATCAGATGGCCAAAGTATTGGAGTTTCAGCTTCAGCATCAGTCCTTCCAATGAATATTCAGGACTGATTTCCTTTAGGATTGACTGGTTGAATCTCTTTGCAGTCCAAGTCACTCTCAAAAGTCTTCTCCAACACCACAGTTCAAAAGCATCTATTCTTTGGTGCTCAGCTGTGTTTATAGTCCAACTCTCACATTCATACATGACTACTGGAAAAACCACGGCTTTGACTAGACGGACTTTTGTTGGCAAAGTAATGTCTCTGCTTTTTAGTATGCTGTCTAGATTGCTTTTCTTCCAAGGATTAAGCATCTTTTAATTTCATGGCTGCACTCACCATCTGCAGAGATTTTGGAGCCCCCGCAAAATAAACTCTCTCACTGTTTTCAGTGAGAATTCTAGTTGAGCTATTTCAAATACTAAAAGATGATGCTATGAAAGTGCTGCACTCAATATGCCAGCAAACTTGGAAAACTCAGCAGTGGCCACAGGACTGGAAAGTGTCAGTTTTCATTCCAGTCCCAAAGAAAGGCAATGCCAAAGAATGTTCAAACTACCACACAATTTCACTCATCTCACACGTTAGCAAGTAATGCTCAAAATTCTCCAAGCCAGACTTTAACAGTATGTGAACCATGTACTTCCAGATGTTCAAGCTGGATTTAGAAAAGGCAGAGGAACCAGAGATCAAATTGCCGACATCCATTGGATCATCAAAAAAGTAAGAGAGTTCCAGGAAAACATCTGCTTTATTGACTACGCCAAAGCCTTTGACTGTGTGGATCACAACAAACTGGAAAATCCTGAAAGAGATGGGAATATCAGACCACCTGACCTGCCTTCTGAAAAATCTGTATGCAGGTCAAGAAGCAGCAATTAGAACTGGACATGGAACAACAGACTGGTTCCAAATAGGGAAAGGAGTACATCAAGGCTGTATCTTGTCACCTTGCTTGCTTAATTGATATACAAAGTACATCATGCAAAATACTGAGCTGGATGAAGCACAAGCTGGAATCAAGATTGCCAGTAGAAATATCAATAACCTCAGATATGCAGATGACACCACCCTTATGGCAGAAAGCGAAGAGGAACTAAAGAGCCTCTTGATGAAAGTGAAAGAGGAGAGTGAAAAAGTTGGCTTAAAACTCAACATTCAGAAAACTGAAAGAAAAAGTGCTAGTCACTCAAAAAATGAATAAAAGGAAAAACATCTCTACTGCATCTGCCATGATGCTGTCTTGTGGAGATTAAATGATATAACATTTCTAAAGTGCCAAGCACATAGTAGACTATCCTGGAGTGAAAGCTCCGAGAGGGAAGATACTTTGCTTTATTCATTGCTGCATCTGAAATGCCTCGAATGGCAGCTTGCAAAAGTGGGTGCTCAATTAATAGTTATTGAGCATGGATTCAGGGCATTTTTCTTTCCTTCTTTATTTCTGTTGTCCTGACTCCCTTTTGGTTAAGCTTGTCAGGAGATGACAATCTCTGGTAAGGTGTCTTTTGGATAAATGACATTTCATAGCCCATGCTACCTGTACTGCATGGTTATCATATGATTGTTAGATTTTCACTCATTCATTGAGGCCAAAAGGAAACCATTGGCAGGGCATTAGAGGATGGTGGCATTTCCCTCAAACCTTTTAGAAGTGAAAGCTTATCTACTTTCCAATCTGAATGTCTGTTTCTGTGAACCAGAACTCTTTGGCTCTCTGTGTTGTTCACCTTTTCCCATTTTCCTCAAGATACTTTCATGACTCCATGGTCACACCTTATTTATTTTCCTGATCAAAGTTTCTGGGTGGAACCAAGAGTCACAAAAGATCCAGGGCTTGAAAATTGGAACTCCAAGTGCAGCATCTAGAAGTTGTCTCTTAAAGAAGACAGCACCATTTATATCACTTTGTCCTGATAAACGTTGTGACAAGTTGTCAGTCTCTTCACAGTGCTGAGCAGGCAAGAGGCAAGTCTTTTAAGAAGTTCAGGTTACTTTAATATATCCAAATGAGCATTGGAAAAACTGAGTCATATTGTCCAAGTGGCTTGTGATAAATGATGCTACCGTTATGCACAGCCAAAAGCATATACACAATCCTTTGTGTGTTGAGCGATTGACCCTTTGTGTGTTGAGGGATTCAGGAGGAAATGAATGAGAAGTATAAGGAATATAGGTTTTTGAATCTTGCTTCTATTTTTAAAAGTTTTATGACTGAGTAAATGACTGTCTTTTCTGAACCTCACTTTCCTATCCCTAAAAATGGGCATACAACTGCCTGGGTGGTTATTATAGAGATCAATGTATTAGTGATAAAAATTAATCTAGAAAAAGTAAAGCACATGAAAGATAGTCAGTAATATTACACCTTCAACTCTGTTGCATAAAGAGCTCCAGGGTACTCTGAGAGATCTTTCTACAAATGAAGAAATTTCTACTAATATTCAGAATGCTTCAGATTGAACCCTGTCTTCATCATGAAGTAGCTGTGTGAACTTGGATAAGTTTTTTTTTTTTTTAACTTATTTTAGTCTCAGATACATCATATATAAATTAGGGGTGAGAATCCCCATTCTGTCTATCCATAATGACAGAGTTTTTAGGAGGACCCCCTGAAACATGTGAAGTTGTGAGTGGTGAGTTCTTGTTAGTGTTGACAGCATTCGGTTAGAGAAAGCCACATCTTCCATTTTTCAGTACCTGTTGTGTGCTAGGCCCAGTGTTAAACTGTTAATATACATTGTCCCTGTAATCTGGCAAGGCTGGTACATTTTGCATTAGAGGAAACTGAGGTTTAAACAATGTAGGAATATTTCCTATGTTAGTTTTCTAGGGCTGTTGAAACAAATTATCATAAAAAAGGTGGTTTAAAACAGCAGAAACTTACTTTCTCAACATTATGCAAAAGCTAGAAATTAAAAATGAAGATGTTGACATGGTCATGCTCCTTCTGAAGCCTGTAGGAGAGATTTGTTCTTTTCTTCTTCCTGGCTTCTGGTGGCATCAATCTTTGAAATTCCTTGGTTTGCAGATGTATCATTCTAATCTCTGTCTCTGTCATCACATGAAATTCTCTGTTTCTATGTCTCTGCTTTCCCTTCGTTTAAGGACATCAGTCATGTTAGATTAAAATCCACTCTAATGATCTCATCATAACTTGATTACATCTGCAAAGATCCTATTTCCAAATGAGGTTACATTCACTGGTGCCCAGGTTTAGGACGTCAATAAATCATTTGGGGAACACAATTTACTCTGTAACATCACACAAAACCAACTATCTAGAAAGTGTTACAGATTTGATCCCAGGAATTCTGTTTCTAGAACTTGAATTCTTAAGCAGTAATACTTACTAGAAATTCATCTATTTAGGTGGTAGCTGAGCTAGATTTGGTACCTGAGCAGCATGAGTCCCAGGTCACTGATTTTCATCCTTTGCCTGACTGCCTTTGAGAAAAAAAAAAATTCTGAAGTAGAAGTAGCAGGATTTTTTTCTCCATTTTAATAGATAATGATTTTCTGTTGTGTTTGAGATCCTTATTTTTAAAGAAAGTAGGGTGAATAATTGACAATTTTAGTGAATAGTGAGGAAGGATACATCCCTTGTCAACTCTCATTCTATGTTTTTGAGTGGAGCTGATCTTCCCCAAACCTGTTTTGAGGTTGGGCGAGTGACATAGGCTCGGTCAGTGAGGATGTCCTATTTCACTGGCTTCACTGATAAGACTGAGTGATGGGCAAGCAAAACCAACCAGGTCAATAGGATGCAGAACCAAAAGTCATATCCAAAAATGTTGAGAAGAAAATATTAAAACATTTTTTTCACTCATCCCAAGTGGAGTTGATAAACTATGAAGAGGCAAAAGATTGAAGGCGGGAGGAGAAGGGGATGACAGAGGATGAGATGGTTGGATGGCATCACTGAATCAATGCACCTGAGTTTGGGTAAACTCCAGGAGTTTATGAACAGGGAGGCCTGGCGTGCTGCAATCCATGGGGTTGCAAAGAGTGTGACATGACAGCAACTGAACTGAACTGAACTGAAAGAGGCAAAGCTGGCCAACTTCCTACTACAGTATAAATAATCTTCTGTGGTTAAAGTTGACAGACAAGAAAGTAATGTTGAAAATGAAGAGCACCTAGATTCAGATGTTGCTGATGTTCATCTATTCCTGAACTTTTAGTTCCATGAAACCACTATTTAAATTTTTTGCCTAAGCCAGTTTACTCTTTTATCATTCACAAACAAAATAATGCAGCGGTTTCCTGGAATTTGAGACTTGAATATCATTTAGAACTCTTATCCTTGAGACTGATACCCTATATAAGGGATAAAGAAGTATACTATTATTAGACATCAAGTTTTTATTAGAAATCAAGTTTTATATCAAATAATTATTAGAAATTATTTGATATAATAAATATTACTGGAATGAAGATTGCCAGGAGAAATATCAATAACCTCAGATATGCAGATGACACCACCCATATGGCAGAAAGTGAAGAAGAACTAAAGAGCCTTTTGATGAAAGTGAAAGAGGAGAGTAAAAAGATGGCTTAAAACTCAACATTCAAAAAACTAAGATCATGGCATCCAGTCCCCTCAATTCATGGCAAATAGATGGGGAAACAGTGAGAGACTTTATTTTTTGGGCTCCAAAATCACTGCAGATGGTGACTGCAGCCATGAAATTAAAAGACGTTTGCTCCTTGGAAGAAAAGTTATGACTAACCTAGACAGCATACTAAAAAGCAGAGCTATAACTTTGCCAAAAAAAAGTCCATGTAGTCAAGGCTATGGTTTTTCCAGTAGTCATGTATGGATGTGAGATTTGGGCTATAAAGACAGCTGAGCACTGAAGAATTGATGCTTTTGAACTGTGGCGTTGGAGAAGACTCTTGAGAGTCCCCTGGACTGCAAGGAGATCCAACCAGTCCATCCTAAAGGAAATCAGTCCTGAATATTTATTGGAAGGACTGATGCTGAAGCTGAAACTCCAATACTTTGGCCACCTGATGCGAAGAACTGACTCATTTGAAAAGACCCTGATGCTGGGAAAGATTGAAGGCAGGAGGAGAAGGGGACAACAGAGGATGAGATGGTTGGATGGCATCACCATCTTGATGGACATGAGTTTGAGCATGCTCCAGGAGTTGGTGATGGACAGGGAAGCCTGGCGTGCTGCAGTCCATTGGGTCGCAAAGACTCGGACATGACTGAGTGACTGAATTGAACTGATTACTAGAAAAATGTCTGATCTTGATATAATAAAAGAAAAAGATAACGCCATTATCAGACATAACTTGAATGTCCTTTGAGTTATACATATCCTGGGGATAAAATTCAATCACATTCACAATTTTTTTCATTGTTTTTAAAAATTTATTTTTTTGACTGGAGTAAAATTGCTTTAAAATGTTGTGTCGATTTCTGCCGTACAACACAAATCAGCCAAAATTATATATATATCACCTCCCTTTTGAGCCTTCCTCCTGTCTCCCCACCCCATGCCTCTAGGTCAAAATGCCAGACTGGGCTTCCTATGTTATACAATAACTTCTCACCAGCTATCTTACACATGGTAATGTATATATGGAGCTTTCCTGGTGGCTCAGCAGTAAAGAATCTGCCTGCAATAGAGGCATCGCAGGATTGCGGGTTCAATCCGTGGGTCAGGAAACCCCTGAAGGAGGGCATGGCAGCCCACTCTAGTGTTCTTACCTAGAGAATCCCACGGACAGAGGAGCCTGGTGGGCTATAGTCCATAGGGTCTCAAAGAGTCGAACATGACTGAAGCAAGTTAGCATGCACACACGCAGTGTATATATATCAGTGCTACTTTCACTGTTCGTCCCACTGTCTCCTTCCCCCACTCTGCCCACAAGTCCATTCTCTACATCTCCATTCCTTCCCTGAAAATGAGTTCATCAATATCCTTTTTCTAGATTCCATATATGTGCATTAATATACTATATTTGTTTTTCTCTTTCTGACTTACTGCACTCTGTATAGCAGGCTCTAGGTGCATCCACCTCACTAAAACTGACTCACATTTGCTCCTTTTATATGGCTGAGTAATGGGCATCCCAGGTGGCACTAGTGGTAAAGAACCTGCCTGTCAATGCAGGAGACATGAGAGGCACAGGTTTGATCCCTGGGTCAGGAAGATCCCTTGGATGAGGGCATGGCAACCCACTCCAGTATTCTTGCCTGGAGAATCCCTTGGACAGAGGAGCTTGGTGGGCTACAGTCCAGAAGGTTGCAAAGACAGACACCACTGAAGCAACTTAGCACACTCACACACATAGCTGAGTAATAATCCACTGTGTATGGGTACCACACTCCTTTATCCATCCATGTGTTGATGGACATCTAGGTTGTTTCCCACATTCACAATTTTCAAGTGTGCTCAACAGACAACCCAGCAGCCACCGTGAACTCTCTTGTACATGCTGATCACTTTATTTCAGACACAGACATTTCTTAGGGCCTCACTTTAATGGGCATATCCTTGAATTAGACCTTTAGTGGAAGATAATTCTCTTCACACCCATTCTTTGCTTATGTCCTGAAATTTGTAAAACAATTTGAATTTATTTCAAAGTCACATGAGTTTCACTACAGTTAAGGATTGGGGAAAGATGATCAATGAATATGTGCTTAAATTGCTTTATTATTTCAAAACCTATTATAACTGATAGATAACAACCAGTCTCTCAATTGCCAACCAATCTGACAAATTGTAATAATAAAACACAGGCAGTATGATGGGTCTTCCAAGGAGATATGCACGGCTACTAGGAAGATTTATGGTTCATGGTTTTAAAATACAGAGGAACTATTTATAACAGTGAAAGGTTCTGAGTGGAAAGATAAAAGTCTTGCTAAAATAAAACCCTAGTGTTGCTTTAGATCAGAATGAAAACAAGACAAATTGCTAGATGAGTATACATTTGAGATGGCTCACATTAGGGCAAAACTGCTGTTTTTACAAATAACTTAGCCACATTTAGCTTTGTCAGTCTTGCCAGTCATGTGAAGTAACTTGGAGAAATACTTCTAATTGTACCCAGAATCAGAATTATTAAGAGCATAAACTCCCGAGGAACATTACATGAGTTTAGTCCACTTACTGAATCCTGCCACTTACGAGTTGTGTGAGCTTAAGTAAGACATCTGATCTCTCTGTAAATCAGGAACCTCCTTGGAAAACCAAGAAAAATCATAGCACTACCTCATAGGGTTCTTATAATTTTAAATGATGGGCACATAAAAGATGAGATTATAGTATGTCTTGTGTATAGTAGCTTCTCTATAAATTATAGGAATTAATAATAATATTATTAAACATGCAGTTAATGGTGGCAATTGTTTTAGTCATAAAAATAATGATCATAATTTTTGTTCTGCACATTATCTTTGAAGAACAAAGCCTCAAGAAATATTTGTTCAGCATCCACCATGTGTTAGGCATTGTTTCCACTGGTTTTAATTCACTGAGACACATCAGTGAACAAAACTGACAATGTTCTCTGCCTTTATAGTATTTTTTTTCGTAGTGTGGGTGGAGATAGTCAATAAATAATACACTAAGAAAAGAAGTACACTGAGGAGTTGTTTTAATGTGAAGAATTCTATGGGGAAAAATGAATGTAGAAAAACAAGAGGAATTGAAAGTTCTCGGGAGTGCTATTCTAAGTAGAGTCATGTATCATTTGGGGTGTAGTTCTGTGCACACACACACACACACACACACACACACTCCTTAAAAATTCTTTAATGTCTTAAATCTTTATCTGAAGAGAGAGAAACAAAGAAAGACACAAACATGGCATATGTGTTTATATTTATATATATGTGTGTGTGTGTGTGTGTGTGTGTGTGTGTGTGTGTAAATATAGAGACAGAGACAGAGAGACAAAGTAACAGAGGGAGAGAGAGCCAGAGAAACAGAAAAAAAAATATTAAGAAATTGGCTCATTTGTTTGTGGGAACTGACGAGTAATAAGATCTGTAAGGCAGATCAGCAGGCTAGAGGCTTAGGCAGGACCTCTCTTATACTCTGGAGCCAGAACTCTTTCTTCTCATGGAAACCTCAGTTTTTGCTCTTATGGCCATTGGCTATGTATGAGTCCCATTCATATTGTTTAAAGTAACCTCTTAACAACTGATTATAAACGTTAATTACATTTATAATATGCCTTCACAGAAACATCTAGACTACTGTTTAACCAAACAACTGGGCACTATAGCCTAGTCAAGTTGACATATGTAATAGTCATCAAAGTCGTCATGGCAGGTCTTACAAAAAAAGTGACGTTAAATCAATATTTGAAGGATATGGAGGAGTTACTCATATGAATATCTACAAGGAAGAACTTTTCAGGCATAGGGAATATTCAGTGCAAAGCCCTTAACTGTGGAGTGTGACTGGCATGTCTGAGGAACATCAAGGGGGGACCAGTGTGGCTGGAGTGGAGTGAAATAGTGGGAGCCTAACAAAGTATATAGTCAGAGAATAAAGATAAACGGTGACTGATGTAAGGCCTTGCAGACTATTCTAATGAAGAGGAATATGAACTGAAAGAAGAATAACTAGAGAGTCAATGAATATAACACTAAATTGGTGGGATACAGTGAAATAAATATGTACCAGTGTTTGAAATCTAGATATGTCTCAGAATGATCTTGGATGGTGATGGCTCTGAAGGCCAAGGAAAGACAAATGCTGCAATGGACATAGGGAATAAATGTGATTCTCTGAGAAGCCAAATGATACAGTTATCCCTCCCAAAGCAGGGAGTACAAGCCCCTGAAGGCAAGTGCTGAATGTGTCTTGCTCACCGTGTATCCTCTTTACTAGCACCTAGTAAAGTGTTTGGTGTGATGTGTCACTAATATTTTTAAAATGAAAGGTACCTCTACTTACAGCCAGTTTCTTATAGGTTGCGCCTCAGTTTGGGAAACTATTACTATTAGTCTGCAGGCACAGGGATGCTCTCTTGACCATAATCCAGTCCTCTCATTGTTTTCCTGCTCCCAGCGTTGTCTCATTTATGCTTCATTCATATCCTTTTATTCATCTGCCATTCACAGTTGCGGGCATAGGACTGAGAATGGAACTCACCCCTTGTTATTGATGACTCTGATGTTGGCATACATTTTTCTGGCCTTTCTAAATTCTGAGTTGTAAAGTATTAGTGGATAATCTGAGAGAATACTTTTATCAGATGAATGAATGCTTATCATAGTCTTTGATTTGTAGGAGACTTATGAATAATGGAAACAAGCAAAGGCAGAGAGCCCCGATCAGTTAGGTATCTTCATTTTGAAATAATGGAAGCCTAGAGGAAATGTAATTGAAATAGATGGACTCACAAATGGGCAAAATAGGAACAGGATGAACATCAGTTCAGTTCAGTTTAGTCTCTCAGTCATGTCCGACTCTTTGCGACCCCATGAATCGCAGCACGCCAGGCCTCCCTGTCCATCACCAACTCCCGGTGTTTACCCAAACCCATGTCCATCAAGTCAGTGATGCCATCCAACCATCTCATCCTCTGTCGTCCCCTTCTCCTCCTGCCCCTAATCCTTCCCAGCATTAGGGTCTTTTCCAATGAGTCAACTCTTCGCATGAGGTGGCCAAAGTATTGGAGTTTCAGCTTCACCATCAGTCCTTCCAGTGAACACCCAGGACTGATCTCCTTTAGGATGGACTGGTTGGATCTCCATTCTTAAATACTATACTTGAAGTTTTCAACCAACCCAAGAGAATAATTTACACCATAATAATTGACAACACATAGGCCATAAGGAAATGCAAGTTAAAATATAGATAGATTCAAGAATGGATAGATTTAATTCTTAGAGCACAAAGTCATAATGTTATTGGGTAGCATATTTTTAGAGGAATACTATATAGCTTAGATCTTATAATGCTATATAATCTGTCCTTAAACTGGGGGTGTTTTACACCATGTTCTTGGATAAAAAAGCATGCTTATATATTGATACTTAAGTTGATAATAAACTTTAATGATATTACTGCTTCATATCACAACACTTACAAATAATAATGAAAAACAATATTCTATGCTGTGTATTTCACATAATCAATTAATTCTCAATAAATGAGTTTATTGATTTTTTTGGTTTTTTCTATTTTCAGCCTACCTATTATTGAAATTCAACAATAATCTGGCAGAATCAGACTGCAAATAAATGCTTGATTATTATCAGATTTGGCAAAGAAGGCTCTAATGACATTGATAAATAACTGTAGACCCAATATGAATATTGATTGATATTTTCATCCACTTTAAGGAATAAGATGACAGTGAAACAATGAAAATGCTGATTGCAAGTCTATTCATGCTTCAATCATGCAAGTGATTTCTTTGCTAAATGAATAATAGTTTTTGAATACCAGAATATTTCCTTGTTTGGAGGGGCGGGAATTCATAACGTAACAGCTAGAGACATGTGAAGTGAAGTGAGTCACTCAGTCGTGTCCGACTCTTTGCGACCCCATGGACTGTAGCCTACCAGGCTCCTCGGTCCATGGGATTTTCCAGGCAAGAGTAGTGGAGTGGGTTGCCATTTCCTTCTCCGGGGATCTTCCCGACCCAGGGATCGAACCCGGATCTCCCGCATTGTAGGCAGACCCTTTACCATCTGAGCCACCAGGGACATGATGTACTTTAAATTAATCTTCATTTATTAATGTTGGTTATCACTTTGTGTCTAGACAATCAAAGAAACAATAAATCAACCTTTACTTTGTAGCATTTGATGGTTTCTGTGGTTTTAATTCTCCCAGAAGAGCCAATTTCAAGCTACCAATGTAATGTCATGGAACTGGGAAAAGATGCACAGAATCTACTATTATATAGCATGTCTTTATAGAGTTAGAATAGATGTGAATAACCTCAAGAACATAATTGCCAGTAAAATATGGCAAAAATAATCAGGAAATGATGAGTTTTGAGTATTTATGACCTTTGTTTTTAATATTTTTAACTGTGAGTTTATGTAACATAACTTTTTAATAGTGACTGTGTTTCAAAACTAGTTGACAAAACATTTTGGGCTCTTGCTGGTCAGTATAAGCAGTTCCAGACCACCATTAGATATGACCACAGGCAAGAAAATTCATCCTCCCCATATACTGTGTTTTGACAGATATCTTAAACACAGAGCCTGGACCCATTAGAAGAAACATTTGATTGTATGTGCCATTATTTGCATTCTTCTGTAAAGAAATCAATTGACTCTTGTCTCCTAGGCCCTGCTATACTTATAGATTATCTTCTTTAAATGGAAAAAAATCAGGCAATTCTTTCTTCCCCATATTTTCAGCCAAAATAGCTAAGGAGAAATAACCATACACATTAAAGTTTGTTTTTTTTCAAAATCTTTTTTCCAATTTACAGGATCAGTTATTTCATAACAGAGTATATAAAAGCACAACATAAGAAAATATCGTAAAGCCTGATTTTGTCAATCCTCTTTACCTCCCTTTAACATGCATATCATTTTCTTCTCAGAAACCAGTTTGGGATTGCAAGTCCTGGCTTACATACAGTTTGCTTTGCTTTCTTTTGGCTTTCCTAAAGCTGTCTTGCAAAAATATCCATAGTCTACCACCCATTTTAGTTCTGTTTATAGTTCTTAGTACCTTACCCCCAATTTTCAAAAATTATTTCTATCAGACACTAAAAGATCTATAGTAAGCCCTTGAAACATCAGAAACCCTCTTTGTAGTTAGTTTTCTGATGAAGTAATTATTTTTGGAGCATATGGTTCTAAAAATCTGTTTTGGGCTATTTCCAGCCATTTTGAACATGAACCTAAATTCCTGTCCAATATACTGCTTAAAAGTCATTTTATTCCTGAGAAAGAAGTAACAGAGTTAACCATGTAATTTTCAGAGCAGCACTATTCTCTACTGGAATAGGTGTCTTTATTCCTGAAGGTGTTCGTGATTCAATTACAAGTAATTTTGCTGTTCTGAGGCCTCAAGTTTTCCAACAATTCACTTCTGGCAAAATCTTATTCTAAGTGTGCAGTCCATGTGACTAAGTACCTGCGTCAGTGATATTGAAGTAATGGTGCATTAATCACATCCCAAGTAATGAGTTTATTGGGCAGAGAAACAAACTGGAAGCATAGATTTTTGTGTTTGTTCGGAAAGAGTGTTAACAGATGACATCTTGCAGGCTAATCATTTACAAGCATGCCTATTTTCTTTGGCTGCTTTCCACACTAAGAACTTATGATATTCTAGTTTAGACCTCTGAATAAACACCACATATGGAAACTGGATAAACTGGACAATAAATACATCTGGTTCTCCCAATAAATATTCTTTATATTTTTCCAAAGCAATGTTTGAAGTGGGTCATTCTGAGGCACATATGTATTTTAGGCTCATATTAATGCTAAATGGTATTGACATAATGAAAATGAGGCAGGCATTAATTGAACCCAGAAAATGGGTATATGATTCCAGAAACTTCAGTGATGTTTGAAATCTTTGACTACCTACCATGTGACTAATTGTGATTCTAAGTGAATTTTGTATGTAACTAGTTTTATGACAATGAGGTTGTGGATGAGAAAATCTTTTGCTTGTAAGTTTCTTAAAAGAACCTAATGGAAACTCTGAAATGATTATAATAACTGCCTTCTACCTCTTCCCCAGGGTCTTTCATGTGTGGATCATGTGATGTGTCACTTGATGAGATGATAGTGAGACTGTTGTGTGGGATGTCCAAGAAGTGTCCTTACAGGTAGTGGATATTTTGTCTGTCCTTTGTCCCTTCCTCCTGCTGCCTGAAATGTGAAATCCCCAGGCCTCAAAGCTTTCTAGGAAAATGAAATGACCAGGAGAATAGGAACTAAGTACTGTAGAGCATGGGTCCCCAACCTCCAGGATCTAATGCCTGATGATTTGAAGTGGAGCTGATGTAATAATAATAGAAATAAAGTGCACAGTAAATGTAATGCACTTGAATCATCCTGAAACCACCCCACCCGTTTCCCAGTCCATAGAAAATCTGTCTTTCAGGAAACCATTTCCTGGTGCCAAAAAGGTTGGGGACTGCTGCTATAGAGTAATGAATGAGAAAGAGCTCCCTGATACAACGGAGCCACCACATCACCTGTGGACTTATTTCTCTGGGTTTTTGTTTGTCAGAGCTGAATATATTGTAATTAATACACATGCATTTGCATTAGCCCATTAATCCATACAAACAAGGAGGTACTATTATTAACATCAGCATTTTACAAATGAGTAAAGAGTTGCAGAGACAAATGAAGTAAACCTGCCTAAAGTCAGATATCTCAGTGCAGAGCTGAGTCAGGATTTGAGCCCAGGCAATCCTTTTCTAGAGCTTCTTACCTGCAGCCCTCTATGAAAAACAAACAAGAAAATTTGACTTAATCTATCTGATAAAAGCAGTGAGTATCTACCATATGAATAAATATAAAGTGGCAGGTACAATACTTCATAATTTTAGTGGAACTTTACAAAACATCATCTAGTTACCTCATCTTTTAGATGCCAGTGACAGAAACAGCCTCAGTGATGCTAAGGACATGGAAAGACATTAATGCTGTGCAAAGCGCTAGGGCTGGTCTTGACAATATGATGATAAGAGAAAGAATTGTTTTTGTCAAAATAATTCAAATGCTGTGGTTTGTAAAGGGCCATAGGGGGAAATATGAAATTATTTGTCATAGATGCTCAGGTATTCCTGAAAATTCTTAATAGAAAGGCTTGATTTTTAGAGTATAAAAATTGGTAATGAGATGATTGATAGCTGAATGAAAGCATTTGGTCAGAATGCTTAGCTATTTGATACCAGTTCAAAGAGGTGAGATGCTACATTTCTGGATGAAAATATATTATTTATCTCAAATATACCCCTGGCCCTAGTCAGACTGATTGATTCTTTTTTTTTTTTTAATTACTGTTCTGTACCTGTGGTTATCCCCTTCCTAAATCATGTCCAGTTGAACTCATTTCTCCAGATCACACAGACCCCAATTTCATTCCTGCTTTTTCCAAAAGGGCTTTTCCTGATTAACCTGGTCTAGCAGGATCTCTGTCCTCTGCAGAGTCTAAAAATGCTCTATTTGTTTTAATTTTCACAGGTATTATATTGCTTAGAGACCCTTGCAATGGATTTTTGGCATGTCTTTTCAAATGCATAGAGTTCTGTGACTGTGCATTACATCTTCTGTGTGTGTCCAAACATTAGTTATCTAGGGCTCCTTCGCTTCTGGCAGTGGTGGTTGGTGGTTTAGTCGCTCAGTTGTGTTTGACTCTTGCGAACCCATGGACTGTTGCCCACCAGGCTTCTCTGTCCTTGGAATTTTCCAGGCAAGGATCCTGGACTGAGTTGCCATTTCCTTCTCCAGGGGTTCTTCCTGACCCAGAGATCGAATCCAGGTCTCTTACGTATCCTTCATTGCGGGCAGATTCCTTACCGACTGAGCCACCAAGGAAACCCAGAGATATAAACATGATCAATTTCAATCCTAGCTAATTCCATGCCTGAGAAATCTGATTTTCTCAGGATTGCTACTCCTTTTTATGGACATTTGCTCTCATCTCTTCTCTACTTCTCATCTTTACATACACATATGCTTATCCCTTATCCTTTTCTCCAGTTTCCACAAGATGTATATTCATGCTACAGATTTTGTGAATTAGTAATGTGAACTGAAGATGCAGGGGTGGGGTGAGGAATGGGAGGCACCTCCTCAAGCAACACTCAGTTAGCTATCATCTTGCCAGCTTGCTTGCATCTCTCTCGCTCTTATCCTCATCTCCTCCTTCCCAGATTATCCTCTCTAACTCTTTAACTTTCCCCCTCTCTTATGCGTAGAAACTCATTTATTCTCAGCTTCTGAGCAAAACTTGAAAACCTAAACCCATAAAAGTACAGCAGAACAAGGCAACTTTGAGTTACTAGAATCCATGTTCTTTAAGAAATACTTGGTATGATAAAAAGGCTTTTTTTTCTATTTTACTTGTAGGCTTACCAACTTGTATAAGCTGAAGATTAGCTCAGTATCAAGGGATGTGTTAGGCACTGGAAATGCAAAAATGTAAGAGAATGTCTTTGACTTCAAAGAACTCCCAGTCTAGGGAAGAGACTGACACATAACAGATTGTATGAATATAATACAGTAAGAATAAATTTAATAAATTAAATAAAGTGATGGAGGTCTAATAGTATGAAATATAAGCCAGTATGAAGTTTAAAGTAAGTTTCCATCTATGAATACAGAACAGAGCTTGAAGCAAAAAGAGTTACCTAAGCAAATGGAGATTGAGAGTGGGGCATGAAGGGCATCCTAGGCAGTTGGAAGTTAATTCGCAAAAACATGGGGATCTGATGAAACCTGAGATATGTGTAGACACTACCAAAAATTCAGAATCTTAGGACTGCAAGCGTAAGGAGAATGCTCGGAGATAAACTTGGATTTAGATGATGGAATACAGGTATATGGGCTTCCCTGGTGGCTCAGATGGTTAGGAATCTGCCTGCAATGCAGGAGGTCAAGGTTTGATCCCTGGGTCAGATAGATCCCGTGGAGAAGGGAATGGCTACCGAGTCCAGTGTTCTTGCCTGGAGAATTCCATGGACGGAGGAGCCTGGCTGACTATAGTCCATGGGGTCACAAAGAGTCGTATACAACTGAGCAGTTTTCACTTTTCTTTATGCAACTATATTACTTTATGTGAAGGAGCTCAAACTTTATCTTGAAGGCAAAGGTAAACTGCAAATGACTTTTAGGAATATGTGTGTGGTCCTGATCATATATGCCCTTTAGTTAAAGATGGATTGAAGGGAGGCAATATAAGGCAAGGACAATGACAGTCATTAAGATGAGAAGTGATGAGTACTCAACTTAGAGAAGTAAACATAGGCACACTCACTAACTACAAGTGAAGAAGCTATGCTGTGTGATTCCAGGAGAACCACTGTTTACAGTGCGGTTGGTGACATAGTTGCAGGACAGTTGGAGTGAAAGGACAGATTGAAGCAATATTTGGGGTAAAAGTCAGCAGTCCTTGATATTTGTGTGAGGAGGGAGAATTTAGGGAGACTATGAGGTTTCTGGGAGCTCCCCTGGTGGTTCGGACAGTAAAGACTCTGCCTGGAGTGCGGGAGCCCTAAGTTCCATCCCTGGGTCAGGAAGATCCTCTGGAGAAAGACATGGCAATGCACTCCAGTAATTCTTGCCTGGAGAATTCCATGGATAGGAGCCTGGTGGGCTACAGTTCATGGGATCAGAAGAGTCGGAAATGACTGAGTAAATAACATTTCACTTTCATGAGGTTTCTGACTTAGTAGAATGTAAAAATCTAAAGATTATATTTCAAGAGTATTCTTATAGAAGAAAACGACAACCACTCTGCCTTCTACTCTTGTAAACTGGACTGTATATAAGGGCAGAAACATGGCTTTGACCCAGAGTCCATGAAATACAGTGAAATGATTCAACAAAAGTGAATAACTTGTATGTTATTGCACTTCTAAACATGTTTCTGTTATTTAGATAATGTAAAAAAAGGCAGAGGAACCAGAGATCAAATTGCCAACATCCGCTGGATCATCAAAAAATCAAGAGTTCCAGAAAAACATCTACTTCTGCTTTATTGACTATGCCAAAGCCTTTGACTGTGTGGATCACGGCAAACTGGAAAATTCTTAAAGAGATGGGAATACCAGACCACCTGACCTGCCTCCTGAGAAATCTGTTTGCAGGTCAAGAAGCAACAGTTAAAACTGGACATGGAATAACAGACTGGTTCCAAATAGGGAAAGGAGTACGTCAAGTCTGTATATTGTCACCCTGCTTATTTAGCTAATGTGCAGAGTACATCATATGAAATCCTGGGCTGGATGAAGCACAAGCTGTAATCAAGATTGCCAGGAGAAATATCAATAACCTCAGATATGCAGATGACACCACCCTTATGGCAGAAAGTGAGGAGGAACTAAAGAGCATCTTGATGAAAGTGAGAGAGGAGAGTGAAAATGTTGGCTTAAAGCTCAACATTCATAAAACAAAGATCATGGCATCTGATCCCATCACTTCATGGCAAATAGATGGGGAAACAGTGGAAACAATGTCAGACTTTATTTTTTGGTCCCCAAAATCACTGCAGATGGTGATTTCAGCCATGAAATTAAAAGACGCTTGCTCCTTGGAAGAAAAGCTATGACCAACCTAGACAGCATATAAAGAGCAGAGACATTACTTTGACAACAAAGGTCCATGTAGTCAAAGCTATGGTTTTTCCAGTAGTCGTGTATGGATGTGAGAGTTTGGCCATAAAGAAAGCTCATCCACAGTGATTCTGCCTGAAGAAGGAAATGGCAACCCACTCCAGTATTCTTGCTTGGAAAATCCCATGGACGGAGGAACCTGGTAGGCTAGAGTCCATGGGGTCGCAAAGAGTTGGACACGACTGAGCGACTTCACTCCCTCACTCACTCACTCACCGTGATTCGGGGGTTTCCCTGGTGGCTCAGTTGGGAAAAAAATCTGCCTGCAATGCAGGCAGATTTGATCCCTGGGTTGAGAAAAGCCCCTGGAGAAGCAACTGCTACCCACTTCAGTATTCTTGCCTGGAGAATCCCAAGGACAGAGGAGCCTGGCAGGCTATAGTCCATGGCTTTGCAAAGATTCGGATACACTGTCACTTTTCACAGTGATTCTAGAGTTTCATTGCTCTCTGAGTCTAGATAGAAATTAGGTTTACACCACATTCTCTCTCTCTCTCTTTCTCTCTCTCTCGCTCTGTCTTTCTTTCTACTTGAAGATTCCTTATATGGGAGGTCAAAGTAGCCAGGGCCATTTTAACCAGCATTCTTCTAGTACTTGGGAAACTATAAAACTGACCTAAATAATAAAAGTAGTGGCAGTTGTTTTTGACATGAACAATAAAATTGTATGACATGCTGCTGTCAGAACTCCCATTCTGAGTTCCCTTTCACAACTGTGCTTGAAAGGCTGGAAAGATGCTGGTTGAAAATGAAGGCTTAGCAGAAGAGGGCAGGCTCATTTCAGGTCCGACCGTTTGCCAAGCCCTTCACAAGCTGAGACCATATTGTTGCTGATGAATATGATATTCCTGTTGCAATATGTTCCCTTTTAATTTGAAGGCATTGATCTCCTCTAGTTTGCATGACAGAGTGATTGGGATTGTTATTTTTGCTTTTGACAAAATATGAAAGTGATAAACTGAACTCACAACATCTGGAGGGGAAGTAGAAAAAATAGGATGTGTGCATGCTCAGTCATGTCTGACTCTTTGGGACCCCATGGCCTGTAGCCTGCCAAGCCTCTCCATCCATGGAATTTTCCAGGCAAAAATACTAGAGTGGCTTGCCATTTTCTATTCCAAAAAATAACATGAGAAAGACAAAATTCCTTGGCATCTGGGCAGGTATTAGGAGAAGGACCAGCACAGTTGAATAGAAATCTTTATAGGGACCACGAAGGGAAACAGTGGCTGGGTAAATCATGGTGTTATTAATAGAGGCTCAGTGGAGGAGGACCGTATTAGGAAAGGTGAGTGGAGGGCAGTGGGGCTGAGGTGGAGAGAGTAGACAGCTGTTGAGTACAAATTAGGGGTAATTTGTCATCTGTTTAGAGTCACAAGGAAAGTCAGAGAATGAATAGAATATGAAACACTTGGGTCATTGCTTTCAGCTTGAGTGTTCACATTCCCCCACTCCTGAAATGAATCTCTATTTACTTTGAAGGCGGTCTACTTGTTTGGGGACTGAATATGAAGAGACCTGGCAGAGGGAAGGCTACTAGCAATTAACTTCTTATTACGGTTAAGATAATTGGAGTTGTCTCTAGAGAACGGCATGTCTGTTGCAGAAAGCTGTTAAATTTAATTTTTCCCCTTCTGTCCATATAGGCTATACTACATTTTTTTTTTATTACTCAGACGATAGATGATAAGTAGGGGATGACTTAGCAGTGTGTATCTTTTGAAATTGAAACACCAGCATTTCTTATTAGACTGGCTTCATCTTTCCAGCCAGAATGAATCAAAGATGTTATCTTTAAGCATTTTAAAATTTGCCATGAAATGACAAAAGCCAGGGACTTCAAAACAAAGATTGGTTATTTTTCTTAAGCTTGTGATTCTGAGGTGGAAGAAAATGCTATTTAAAAAATTGAAGTTGCATAACATCTTGCATTTTCTGGTGCTAGTTAAGCACATAATAAATCATCTTCATTTTTTTTTCCATTACAATTTCTGTTTTAAATAAGTGAATGAAGATGATCATAGAAATTGAGTTTCTGAATGCTACTAAATATGTCACAGGGCAGTAATGAATGGATTTCATTTCTAGTCTTTGTTAAAGAAGCAGATGTGATTCTTGAGATTAGGTGAAAGCTATGGTCTCTGTTGGTTTGAGCTCTAGGCTGAAAATGAAAAGCCACTTTCAGTTCTGGCTTTGAAACTGACTAGACCATAATCTTCACCATATTGTTCAGGCTACTAAAGGCTCAATGTTCTCTGATGTACAATGCCCAACTCCTCCTTCCTAACTCACTGTGGCAACAAAAGGAATAACAACAGTGGGAAAAAATTCCCAGTAACTACCACTAACAATCATTAAGTGTAGCCATCATGTTACATACTTTTCTTAACATAGTAAATATAAAAAAGTTAAGTTCATAGCTGATAATGCTACTAAAAAGAAGTAAAAAATTTTTTTTAGAAACATAAACTATTTTTTTCTGTTTTGTTTTTGTTTGTTTTGTTTCAGATACTGTGATCCTTAAGTAAATATTTTGATTTGTGTATGTGTGTATGTTCTCAGTCATGGCTGACTCTTTGTGACCCCATGGAATGTAGCCCACCAGACTCCTCTGTCCACAGGATTCTCCAGGCAAGAATACTGCAGAGGGTTGCCATTTCCTTCTCCAGGAGATCTTCCCAGCCCAGTGGCTGAACCTGCCTCTCCTGTGTCTCCTGGCTGAACCTGCCTCTCCTGTGTCTCCTGCATTGGCTAGTGGCTTCTTCACCATTGAGCCACCTGGGAAGCCCAAAAATGATATACCCAAATCTTTACTGAGCACAGACTATACCCATAGCATGATGTTGGTCACTGTGTAGGCTATTAAGTTGTACCTTAACTCAGCAGTGTCTTCAGTGAGCTTCCAGTCTAAGAGAGAAGGCAGAATATTGGAGCATGGCTGACTATGAGTTCTAGATTTAGCCTTCCTGGGTCTTAAGGCTTCTACCTCTACCCTTTTGCAAGATATTCTAATTGCTATTCCTCAGTTTCTTCATCTGTAAAATGGTACAATAATAGATTCTAACTCACAGAGTTACTGTGAGAGTTAAATAAGACAGTTTAATTGAAGTGTTTATCCAGTGTGTTTGTCAGCATTGCTTAGCATAAGATGAATGTGTTTGTCAGCATTCTTGACATAGGATAAGTACTCAGTTGGTATTACTATTAACCCTATTACTATTATGGGAGAAAAGTTATATATGAAATAATTATATAATTAGATAAAATAGGATAAATGGTCACTGGATTATAAATGGACAGGTGAATTATAAATAAAGCTCAGAAAATAAATATTTTCACTAGGAAGAATTAGAAATGAGGATGTCTAATTCTAGATATAATTAGAAATGAGGATGTTTACATTTGTGCTGGACCTTGACACATAAGTATGATTTACACCTGTGAAGATGAAGGTAGCAAGGCAGGTAAGGGAAGAGTTTAACTAAAATCACGGAGGGAGGAAAGTACAGAGCCACAGACAGGAAATGGTGATTGATCCAGTTTGGCTATAATACACGATGATGGAGAAGAATTTGTTCAGACTAAATTGGAAAGGAAGGTGGATCCGTTAACATAGAAATTCTTGAAAGTGAATCCATGGAAGGAGTCTGAACTTGGGTTTGTCAGCAATGGGGAGTCATGGAAGGTTTTCAAGGAGTGATGTGAAGTGAATACAGTCACTGTTTAAGGTTAACCTGGGTAATGATAAATGGAGCCAATCTTGGAAGGAGATAGCGTGAAGTTAATCACTTAAGAAGACTTTTAAATTGGGCCTAAGGGAAAACAGTAAGACAATAGAGGTGACTAAATGCAACTGATTTGTTTTTATTTGTGGATGTATTTGTTTAGCTTTATTTTCCCCTAACACATAGAGACCTCTTTGGCCACATTGAGGAAAACACTAAATACTTTACAGCTTAACTTCAAAAGTATGCTCCCAGAAAGAAGCTGACTCAGCCCTCAATTTCGGCTCAGAAATCATTGCAAAAGTTTCTTATGGGCTCATCTTGGGCCAGAAAATGTTCTTTGCCCAATAAACTCTGTGAAAGTTTTGGAGGTCATATATAAGAATGTTTGAATTATACCCTGTGGAGCAGGATTTCTTAGATTTTGTGTGCCATGCAGCTATTTGGTAGTCTATTAAAGCCTACAGATTACTTCTCAGAATGATATTTTAAAAGTGACATGAAATTAGGATTTCAAAGGAAGTCATTTAGATTGAACGAAAATGTGGTATTATAATATATATTGCTTCTTTGTTGTTGTTGTAGTCCCTAAGACATGTCCAACTCTCTGAGATCCCATGGACTGTAGCCCACCAGATTCCTCTGTCCGTGGGATTTCCCAGGCAAGAATACTGGGAGTGGGTTACCATTTCCTCCTCCAGGGGATCTTCCCAACCCAAGGATTGAACCAGCATCTCCTGCCTTGGCAGATGGAATCTTTACCACTGAACCACTAGGGAAGCCACATTGCTTCTTTACTAGTGCAGTAAATAACAACATTTAGTGGCAGGCCTAACAGCTAACATAATTACAAATGATGATGGCAGTAAATAACATTTTGAGATATTTTGCAACTGTGAAGTGATATAAAAATATCTGTACTTTCTATTAGTGACAAAGTTGGGGGTATTGCTAATGCTATAGTGTTTTGCCCACATTCATAAATGAAGGATGTGCCAAAGTGAAGGGCTTGTTAAAAATAAAGATGTCATTTTTTTCTGATTCATATTTATAGACACACAGAATTCTATCTACAGCCAACTTATAGTGGCATGAGGAACCTTGCTACAGATGATGGGAATCTGTCAAAAGATTGTAATCAAGGGAATGATAAGATTTTAGAAATACTATATACAGTCATAAAATTTGGCATCAGAAAAATGTGGACTTGAATCCTAGTTCTGTAACTCTGCTATCACTGTGGATTGACTGAACCAGTATCTTAACTGTTTAAGGATTTTTTGTTTTAACTAAACTCTAAGAATCATTGTAAGGATTAGATAGAAAAAGAGATAATGCATGTCAAGTGAGTAGTGAGGGTTGGCAAGGAATTTTTAAAGTAAAAATGATGATTGTAAGTATCGCTATCCCCGTTTTTTTTTTTGTTTTTTTTTTTTTTTTTTACCTCTTATACTCTTTGGGTATTGACATACTTTGATATATATTGTAGGAAAAAACCTTTGGCTATCTTCTTAGAAAGAGTGTTAGACTATTGCACATTAAACCTTTCTTGGAAGGAGATGGGGGAGAATGATATTTCCTGTTCCTGTTAGTTTGGGGTTACAGGCATAAATTCATGACATCTTGGAAAGAGTGACTTCTCATATGGATGGCAGATGGGGCTGTCATGTTTCTTAAAATACCAACAGCATAACCAGGAAAGGCTCTATTCTAAGTTTGGGATGTAAGCTCAATCTCTTGGGTATGGCAAGCTGTGCCTTCCATCCTCCTGAAATGATTCTGCTGGCTAAAATAACACTGAAGTCACTAAAATTTTAGTTGATTTTGCATTCAACACCTGGCTCTTGCTTGAATTGTTTATACTTGTGGGTTTAATTTTAGATTTAAGCTTCATATTTTTCCTACTACTCTATATATTCTTGATTTTCTAACTGGATTTGAGATGTTTATAATTTACCAGCAGATTCTGTAGTTTTAGATCTTATTGTAAATATACAAAATACAGCAGCAGCCCATTAGTGTAACTGGCTGATTTGCTTTCTGTCTGTTTTGCCAGGATACAAATCTGTAGTTGCTTTACCAGTTCCTTTTATATTCAACCTCTTATTCATTGACAAAGCCAGTAGGGATAAAGGTAATGAAGTGGTGTTGATTTCGTTTAGTTGGCTTTTTCATGCCAGTTTTGGTTTTTATTCTATCTGCTTGGAAGAAACTGTAAATATATTTTATTTCCAACAAGGCTGGTTAGTCAGATTACAAAGGTTCCTTATAATTCTGTAAAATTCCCTGTAAGTTTTTAGCCAAGTCACTCACTTCTCAGGAACCTCAGCTTCTTTCTCTGGCTTTTTGGAATTTCTATGAGTAATGGTAAATGCTAAAAGTAACATGTTGTACAACCTGTCTGGGGTCCTTTTCCATCTGAACATTCTTCCTTCCTTCTTGCCCTTCTAGGCTGAGATCAGGCATGGCCTTCTTCATCACTGCTTCACTGCAGGTGAGTTTCTTTCTTCTGTTGTCCGAAAAGACACCTAAATCATTTTTTGTAGTGGGACTCCTGAATCAGTATATCAACTTGACATCTTCTCCTATCAACTTCCTCAACTCTGTACTTATATCACTGCTATCACACTTATTACAAATAGTGTCATTATCTTCACCAGACTGAACTGTTTGAAAGATACTTTTCATTCACTCAATCAACCAATTTATAGAAAAAAAAATCATCTTTATTGTGCACTTGTCCTGTATCAGGTAATACAAGGCATAGAGTATATTATCAGTGAATAAGTACAAGGTTCCTGCTTTCACAAGATTTAGAACTTTCATTCTATGGAAGTGAAAGTCTCTCAGTCGTGTCCAGCTCTTTGTGACCCTATGGACTATACATGCTGCAGGCCATGAGGTCGCAAAGAGTCGGACATGACTGAGCTACTGAACTGAACTGAACTGATGGACTGTACAGTCCATGGAACTCTCCAGGCCAGAATACTGGAGTGGGGTAGCCTTTCCCTTCTCCAGCAGATCTTCCTGACCCAGGGATTGAACTGGGGTCTCCTGAGTTGCAGGCGGATTCTTTACCAGCTGCGCTATCAGGGAAGCCCCCAATATTTTCTACAAAGTTGGTGTATAGGAGATACTCAGGAAGAGTTGTCAGAATAAATAACATAAAACTAAAATTTTGGTTTACAAACCTGTTAAGATAAATGACTGAATTTATCAACATCTAGTTATAATAAATAGAAACTCTGTTGAGAATATTCTGAGCAAAGGAAAAAGTAGAATGCAGGTGGTATTTTGAGAAACATATCTTCTTTCTCAGGCCAGACAAGATTTAATTTTGGAGAAAGCCACTGCATTACCGATGAATTTTGAGGGAGCAGTACATCTTTTCTAAAGCTTTCCAGCGCTGCCCTAAGAAAAGCCCGCCTGCAGGTATTTCAGGCCTCTGAAACTTTCATTTCTAATGATTGTATTCGGATGGGTGCTCATCAGCATGCAGTGACATCGTGCTATAATGGAATGCATTTCCTCTGCCTGAATAGATTTCAGTGCTCCATTCATTTGATAGTCTGATTCACAAAAAAAATCCAATCTACACCAACTCTCTCCTGTTTCATTATCTTTGAAATAACAACCTGTAAGCAAAGATAACACAGAATGGATATTACCAACAGGACATTTTATACTAGGTGCACCAAACGTCTGGTATGGCAAGGAGATTGTTTATTTTATTAGGGTGGAAGTGAGGAGAGGAGAAGAAATCTTAGTACATATTTAGGTGAGGCAAGAGCCATGCAATTCACATGGCATGGTACAGAAGCTGGTAGCTAGGGAGACAAAGGAAAGTGGAGCAAAGAGTAAGGAATAGGATCATGGCTGAGAAAGGGAAACTGTTTAAAACGTAGACACAGACATTCTTTTCTTTTCCCTTTTGACTTTTTCTTTTATATTGCAGTACAGAAGATTAACAGTGTTTTGATAGTTTCAGGTGGACAGCTTCAGGTGGATAGTTTCAGCTATATAAATAAATACATGTATCCAATCTCCCCCGAACTCCTCTCCCATCTGGGCTGCCACATGCCACTGAGCAGAGTTCTCTTTGCCGTACAGTAGGTCTTTGTTGGTTATCCATTTTAAATATAGCAGTGTGCACATGTCATCTCAAGCTCCCTAACTATGCCTCCCCCACCATTCTTTCCCCCTGGCAACCATAAGTTTGCCCTCTAAATTTGTGAGTCTGATTCTGTTTTGTAAATAAGTTCATTTCTATCATTTTTTTCAATTCTTCATATAAGAAATGTCACACAATATTTCTCCTTTTCTGTCTGGCTTACTTCATTCAGTATGACAATCTCATGTCCATTTATGTTGCTGCAAATGGCATTATTTCATTCTTTTTAATGGCTGAGTATTATTCCATTATGGGCTTCCTTGATGGCTCAGTGGTAAAGAATCTGCCTGCCAATGAGGAGGCATGGGTTTGATCCCTGATCTGGGAAGATCATCTGGAGAAGAAAAAGGCAACACACTCTAGTATTCTTGCCTGGAAAATCCCCATGGACAGTGGAGTGCTGCAGTCCACGTGTGGGGTCACAAGGAGTTGAACACGATTTGGTGACTGAACAACACCAAATATCCTGTTGTACATATGTTTCATACCCTCTTTATCCATTAAGATAAGAAAAGGAAGTTGTTTAAATATAAACACATTCTGAATTAAAGTGGATCCACTGAGTAAGATGGTTTTGCATTCCTATGATCAGTTAAGGCAACTGCCTAAGAAATGTGCATTTAATAGAAAGGCCAGTCATCGACTCTGAGTGATATTAGGCAAATAACTTGTTATCTCTGGAAATTTATTTCCTCATCTACCACCCAAGGACATAGGGGAAGTAGTTTCTAAGGTCCTTTGTTATTCACGAGTCTCAGGTTTTTTAGGCAATAAATACTTCCTTTGGCTACAGCTCCTGTATGCTCAGTGTCATTTCAGTCAGACACTTCAGTGTCTGACACTTTGTGACCCCGTGGATTGTAGCCTGCCAGGCTCGGCTCCTCTGTCCATGGGATTCTTCAGGGAAGCATACTGGAATGGGTGGCCGTGCCCTCCTCCGGGGTATTTTCCCAACCCAGGAATCGAATCCTTGTCTCTAATGTATCCTGCACTGGCAAGCGGTTTCTTTACCACTAGCGCCATCTGGGAAGCCCCCCTCTAACTACTAAGTGTTATCAAAAATAAAACACTTTTAAGTAAGAGAAAAATTAACTAAGCTCTTAATGGATTTAAACTAATGGCCTTTTATACATTTTAACATAAATTTATATACTTTTTAAACTATTTTATACTTTTTATAGCTTTAACATATTTAGCATTGGCTAATTATGAAATCTGTCAGAAGTTTGCAGCAGAAATAAGAATTACAGCATGTTTGTGTCAGAAAGCAAACAGAGGCATTATACATTTTGTAAGTTTTGTGGAAACTGAAAGTTTACTATAAAAATTAAAACTTACACAAATGTAGGAGGAGATGAGCAAGTGGAACTCTGAAAAAAAGTCAGAATAAGAGTGATAAAGCAGTCTGTCTGATACACTGTGGTGATGGGCAGGTCAGAGACAATGTGGGCCGCGAAGGGGGAGCTTTTAAGGGGCCTGGGGAAATTGCTGCCATGGAAGAAGCTTTCGCCTCTACGGAGGTGAAGTTACCCCTTTGTGGATCTATAGCCAAGTTTCTAGTGTTTGGCCTGGGATCGCTAGTGGTGACCAGAGCCTGTATTCAGGCACTAGCTGGATATTTAACAGCAGAGAACATGCACAAGGATGGATCTGCTGGGTGCCTCATCATCTGTCCTTATCATATTGGTCTTTCCCACATCTGACTGCAGTGACTTTTAGGGAGATTGACTTGACTTCAGCCCTGTCTTCTAAGTCATCTACCAGTTCTTCTTTTGGCCAGTTCTAATCTGGGACATATGATTGACAGAACATAGAGTGACAAAGAGAGACTCGAAATCGAATGTGTTTCAGTGTTCCTAATACCAAGTTTGAAGTACAAACAACATTAGATATTATCTTTGAGAATTTTTAAGTAGAAGATCAAGCTAAGACAGATTCCTAAAAGCAATATCTAAAACAACAAGAAGGTGAAAAAGGCAAAACCTATAATTTTCTTGTCACATTACAGTGTACAAAAGACTTAAATTTTGTTATTGTATGAGGTTTCACAATTACCTTCAGAAGTAATATGAGTTACTAATACTACTGTTAGATGAAAAAATGTGACTAAATTGTAAACGGTTGGCCAGGATCACACAGTGAAAGAGAAGGATGAAAATCTTAGACTAAGAGGAGTAGGGAGTCCTTGAGCAGCTTAAAAGATTTCAAATAGTACACCTCCTTCCACTTCCTTCCCTCTCTTTTGTTTTGGGGAAATGAAAATTCACTTAATAGTGATACACTTCTTGGACTGTATATAATAATATTCTTATTAGCAATTATCTCATTTCATGTGTATCCATTTCAGAATTTACCATGGACTTTCACAATGTTTATCTCATTTTGTTTTCAGAAAATATTCCTCTAGTTGGTCTGTACTATCTCCATTTTACAAATGAAAAAGTTCATCAGAAAGACCAGGTAATTGTCTAAATTTCATGGTGATTTGATTTGTTGAACCCAGAGCTCAAATTCATATAATCTCACTTCAGATTCAGATTTCTATTTTTTCTACTGCTTTTTCTACTCCAGACATGGAGGAGGTACTAAAAACATTTTGCATGCACAAAATTTATGAATGTGAAGATATCTTAGATTTGGGCTGTTAAACATTTTCCTGTTTCTTACTAAAAGGCTCAGAACAACGAATTCTATACTTAATACGTCAGTACCAGGAGGAGAGCCCTCAGAAAGGGTTGAGAATCCATAGACAATGGAGAGAGGTACATGTTGGGGGGAGGAGAGTGTACAGGTGCCCTAAAAATTAAAGTCCTTCATAAGTTTAAAGCGGAGGATGCTGACCAGTAAACTGGGAAAGTATAAGATTTCCTCTGGGAAAACGAAGATGTAGACAGACAAATAATAATAAAACAAAGAATGTATCTTGTTCCTTTGTGTATCATCCTTTTTGAGCATTGATGGAGGAGAGATGGTATCACAGGAAGCCCTTGAAAATAGAGACTTCAAAAATATATCATACAATTTATTTCATAATATATATTTGAAATGGCCTCAGAGAAGCAGGCGACCTAATAATGGTTTTTGACAATTTATTATTTTGATATACAAAATTGCTATTTCAGGTCCATCTCTGAGATCTATGTCATAGAGCAGAAATAGACTTGCTCAAGGAGGAAATGTGGTCTGGTAGGATACAGTGGTAGCTCAGATGGTAAAGAATCTGCCTGCAATGCAGCAGACCCGGGTTCGATCCCTGGGTCAGGGAGATCTCCTGGAGAAGGGAATGGCAACCTACTCCAGTATTATTGCCTGGAGAATTCTATGGACACAGGAGACTTGCAGGCTAAGTTCATGGGTTCACAAAGAGTCAGGAGGCATGACTGAGTGACTAACACTAACTAACTAATGTGTATATACATATATATATATGTATATAATTTTTTTTTGGTAATCAGATTCTTAAATTACTGAGGATGTTATGTCAATATTTCTCATCCCTGAAACTCTAGGATATGCAGGGTTGGAAATCTTGGTCCCCAAAGGAAAAGCATTCTTATCACGGGACAGACCAGATTTCATTCAACTAAAAACAATGGCTTCTGCCCAAGAGCTCTGGACTCCTTGTGAATTGGAGCCAATAGATGAGAAAAGTTACTATCTTGGCTAAGGCAGCTGATCCTGATCAGCAGGAGGAAATAGATGCTTTTCCACATTGGGACAGAGAAGAACATATATGGATCTCAGGTGATCTCCTTGGTTCCTTTTAGTGTTCCCTTATACAATCAAGACTGGATTATCACGTGAAATGATCCTCACTTGAGATGTGTTTCATTACCAGGAACTTAAGATACGAAGGTTTTGGTGATACTGGGTGAGCCATCAAGACCTGCGGAGGTGATAAGTGAAGGTGAAAGGAATTTAGAATGGATAGTAAAGGTCTGAGACCATTACCAGTTGCAGTTTCAAGACAGCTGCAACAATGGAGGATATAGCTCATCTCACTAACATTTCTATTCTGTTTGTGAAGACAGGGTCAAAGGAAGAATGGAGAAACTGCTTTAAACTGTGTAGAGAAATGGATCTGTGCAGAGTGAGGGGTGGACTATGGTGGCAACAGAGTCCTGTTGCTTAGATATGTTAAACGAGGAGCTCCCATGAGAAGTCGGTACCTGATAGCCTCTAGCTACACTGTTACTGGACTCTGATGCCTTGTTCACACAAGCCCCAGGATCCCTCCATCCAGTGACTGGGCACAGCAGGGATACTAGACTCTAGCCACTTGGGCTCAATGCAGAACTGCTTTTTTTTAAAATTTGTTTATTTGGCTACACTGGATCTTGGCAGCAGCATGTGGGATCTGTGGGAATCTTTCAGCTGCAGCATGAGGAATCTTTGGTCGCCCTTTATTAGTGGCATGCAGACTCTTAGTTGTGGCATGTGGGATCTAATTCCCTGACCAGTGATTGAAACCAGACCCCTGCATTGGGAGCACAGAGACAGTCTTAGCCACTGGACCACCAGGGAAGTCCCGTCAGTGCAAGACTATTTATGGGCATTTTGCCCCCCATTCACTGAGACATTCTCAGAGTTCTAGTGCAGCATGAAGCTCTTTCTACTGCATTCTCCCTCCTTCCCTCTCTCCTTTCCCAGGTGTCAGAGCTGAACCAGTCTAAAGGCAGTCCTTGCCTATCCCTCTTCATTCTCCCCTTTATTTTTCACCAGCCTTTTCCCACTAAATACCTTGTACTTCTAATCCTGCAATGACATTTTCTTCTTGAACTGACATAAGGTTCTAATTTCATTCTCCCCTCTCCTCCTCCCACCTATAGACCTTTTTGTTGAGATGACATCTATCTGCTTAAGAAGCTGAAGTAGCAAAAACCAAGGAATAGAGTGGCAAGGTAACAATGGTACCGTGCTGCTGATAGGTGTGACCCCTGCAGCACTTTTGCTTCACTGGCTGCTCATGATAGCTTTTGGCTCTTAGGATATCAGAATCAGAGGAGTTATCCGCATTAAGAATTTGCTCTTCCCTCCACTCTTGGCATCATAGACATTTGACTCAATCCCAATCTGTCCTGGGATCCTCACTTTTGCTGATCCTCACTTTGCAACTGGACAGTTCCATTTTCATATGACATCACAAATTTCTCATGTATCAGCTTTTTCCTCCACTTTCCTTCAGTCACTATGGTCCTCTTTCGGCTGACCCATTTTCATGCATAAGCTCTTGCCAAACTCTATTCAATTTCTCTTCCTTCCAGGCAAGTTCTGTGAGAAACTACTCAAGGATGCCTTTCATCCTGTCCCATAGCAATCCTTTAGCTGAGGTTTTAGCATGAACTTAGATTTGTTTTACTGAAGTCATGACATTTATCCATAACTTTATTTCTTTTTTAAAAAATTAATTTTTTAATTGGAGGAAAATTGCTTTACATTGTTTATGTTGGTTTCTGCCTTACAATGGAGAAGGAAATGGCAACCCACTCCAGTATTCTTGCCTGGAGAATCCCGTGGACAGAGGAGCCTGGTGGGCTGCTGTCCATGGGGTCGCACAGAGTCGGGCAGGACTGAAGAGATTTAGCAGCAGCAGTAGTCTTACAAGGAGAATCAGCCATAATTATACATATATCATCTCCTTCCTGAGCCTCCCCCTACCCCAGCCCTTCCCTCTAGGTCATCATGGGGCACCACACTGAGCTCCCTGTGTTATACAGCAACTTCTCACCAGCTATTTATTTTACACAAGGTAGTATTATAACATTATGTCAATTGTAGATAATGTATAGTATTTGGTATTTGTAGTCCTTCATAATTTTGAGATGAACTGTGATTAGTCTCTACAAAGAGGTAATTTTTAGTCTCCTCGATGAAATATAGCTATGGGACCTCATTTAAAATATTCCTCTCTTATTAACCCAGGAAATCCACCAATGATTTTAAAAGACACTACTTTTTAAAATTAGTCTCATTTCATGTATTATTTTTGATGTAATATCCCATTATCTTAATAATTTTTAAGTAGAAATTTGACTAAATAATTATCTTATTTGATACTCTGCATCTTCTTAATCTGATAGGTTTAATGATCTTGGGAAATAAAGTCTACAGTGCTGTACTCAGATGACCTAACAAAGACTTTTCAAATGTGTCTCCATCTATAAGCCCAGGGCTCATAGAAAGTATAGGAAGTTAAATCTCTTTCTTTACTAGGAAATTTCAGGTTCAAATATAATGGTAACTATAAAAGTGAGAGGGAGAAGGCAATGGCACCCCACTCCAGTACTCTTGCCTGGAAAATCCCATGGACGGAGGAGCCTCGTAGGCTGCAGTCCATGGGGTCGCTAAGAGTTGGACACGACTGAGCGATTTCACTTTCACTTTTCCCTTTCATCCACTGGAGAAGGAAATGGCAACCCACTCCAGTGTTCTTGCCTGGAGAATCCCACGGATGGAGGAGCCTGGTGGGCTGCCGTCTATGGGGTCGCACAGAGTCGGACACGACTGAAGCGACTTAGCAGCAGCAGCATAAAAGTGAGAGAGAACAACACTTATTTTTAAAAGCAAAGTGCCTGTCACTATGTCTCAAACTCCACTATTTGTTCCATAAATGGCATTACCCAGATGGTCATGAAACATGCCGAAATTGGTTGATAGTAACAAATACTAGGGTGGTGAATAAATAACTTATGTAAATATGACTTCAACTCCTAAGTTCCTGTCAATGTTTGTAATGAATCAAGGCAGCCAATTTAGCACCTTGTTTTTCTGAAGTTGATTGAAAAGTTAAAGATTCCATCCCCCAGCTGTCTTGTTTAGAACACTCATGTCAAACAACTAATTCACTGCTGGTTTCTCTTCCATTTTAACCTTTTCCATACTTAATTGAATCTCATCTTCATGTAGACATGGTGACATTTAGATATTCCTTCAGACAGGATCTCTAAAGTCTGTCTGGTATCTATACAAATTCCCTTTCTCCGGGAGCCACTCTAGTCCGTTTGTTCGATATTAAAAACCAAAGTATAATATTAGATAGCTTTAAAAAAATGGAACCAATTTTTCACTGCAGTGAAAAGATTTAAACTAATTGTAGATATTTGCATCCCCAGTGTTACAGATTATAAACCCTAGTCATCCTGAGGCATAATCTAATTCAGGGTGCCTAGAATACTTTCATAAGAAAGTGTTTAATGAATGTGTTTGATAATCAGCAAAAATATATCCAAAGACAAAATTAGTCTGGTTGTATTAAATGTTGAAGTGAACACAGCTATGACATATGGATGAGTAGTTGATGAAAATATTAAGCTATAAAAAAATTAAGATGTACTGTACTCTAAGCCTTTTGAGAATAAGAGTCTTTCCTTGCCAGTTTAGCCCAATAAAGAGTTTTGTAAGTGTTTGCTGAATGAATACATGAGAGATTAGTAAAGGAAACAACTTATGGCTAAATTTCACAGAATAGATGATTCTTGCCATAAAGCCTGGATAAAAAGGAATAAAGAATACTAGAAGGCATGAGACTTTATGTAATACAAGGTATAACAACTTTTAAGAGAACTTTGAATAAAACCATGGCTTAAATTGTGGCCTCAAAGATACAGCCTTGGTATAACAAACTTCCTGCTTCTTCCCTTTCACTGATCCCATATTACAGTGCTTCCTAGTCTCTGAGACTACTCCTCAAGTGTCATTTCTAGAAAAGAAAGTTTCTTTTTACTTAGGTAAGTTCTAAGAATCCCTTTATGGCCCCTGAGAACCCGTCTGCTCTCAAACCTGCCTTTGAAGTCACAAATTATGGTGGTCAGCAGCTTGTAAATGCCCAGGATCAACTTTGCAGGCATATCCTTTCTCTAATTCCTTTGTCACTCTGGCCACTCTACACAGTCAGGAGATGGTACATGAGCCTGTAATGGATCCTTGTATAGACAGGCAGCAATAAGCATGGGTGTTTGTATTGTTAGTCAGTCCTTGTATTTCCTGCCTTTTTTGAGTGCAAGCCCTCATGTTTGACCTGCAGCTGCCTTTCCCAGTTGATAAATGATTCAATCCAAAGTAGATGGTGTATTATCATCTTATCATCCCTACGAATAAGGGGCCCTAAGCTAGTCTTGCTGAATTAAACCTATTATGAAGCTTGATCATTTGAATCCCTCAAGTCAGCTTGGGAGTACTTTTGTAGTTAATGAACTGCAACCTCCTGCTAACCACTGCATCTGCTGTATTTGGATGGTCTGAATGGAATGTATCTTTCTTGTTTTTCTGATTCTATTCCAGTTCCTAAAATCTTGATTTTTTTCCCCCTGAACAATATGTTTGACTGGCTCTTTGACATCTCCTCTAGCCCAGGTCAGCTTCTTCCTAGGACTGATTGCTTTGTAGACCAGTGTTATTGTTATTATTAAGTATAGGCCATAGGATGTATACAGAATCTTTTAGCCTGATTAATACAAGTGCACACATCAAGGCTGATGTAGACTCATGAAATCATAATCTCTATATGCAGGACCCTTGTAAGTAAACAAGCTTTCACAGTTTCCAAAGGTTGTTGCTGCTGCTGCTAAGTCGCTTCAGTCGTGTCCGACGCTATGCGACCCCATATATGGCAGCCCACCAGGCTCTGCTGTCCCTGGGATTCTCTAGGCAAGAACACTGGAGTGGGTTGCCATTTCCTTCTCCAGTGCATGAAAGGGAAAAGTGGAAGTGAAGTAGCTCAGTCGTGTCCGACTCTTAGTGACCCCAAGGACTGCAGCCTACCAGGCTCCTCCATCCATGCGATTTCCCAGGCAAGAGTACTGGAGTGGGGTGCCATTGCCTTCTCCGAAGGTTGGGAAATGAAAAAATATTCTTTTCCTTTTTTGTTATCATATGAAATGTAGGCTATTAACTAAACTATTATGGTAATCCTTTCATAATATATGTAAATCAAATCATTATACTGTATACTTTAAACTTACACAGTTTAAGTATAAATGACATTTATATCATTTATATCTCAGGATGTCATTTATATCTCAGTAAACTTGGGGGAAAAGTTTGAAGAATTATGCACTAGAACTTGAGAAATATTACTATGGCTTGTGCATCTAGCATTGAGGGCTGTATCCAAATCAAGATGTGATTATTTTAGTAACAGCTTTATTGAGTTATAATTCATTCACCATAAAGTGTACCCTTTTAAAGGGTTTAATTTAGTGGTCTAATTATATTCAAGATGTGACCTTGAGGGTTTTTTCTTTTTTCTTTTTGAGTGATTCATTATCCTGGAGACTTCTGCTAGAGTATCTTTATATATATTGGGTTGGCCAAAAAGCTTTTTGGGGGTTTTCCCCTAAGATGGTACAGAAAAACTCAAAGGAATTTCTTGGTGCATCCAATGGTATATGCCACTTTAAATCTAATGAATCAGTTTATCATATCTCTGAGCATTTAGACTGCTGATTACATACCTGTGAGCCCAAGTCTACTGCTGGGAATATTTCCTTGGACTCATAGTCTATGACCACAGATTTTTTCTTCTAAACCAGCTTTCTTCTGAAGAACTACCAGACCTGACAGTCAACTTCACTGAGAATATATCACATGAGATTGTTTGGTGATCACCTTATTAGAATAATAGATAAATATTGAAATGAATGGATCATTAGCTTGGTAGAAAGGATGGGGCCATGCTAATAAAATGAGAAACTGAAGTTTAAATTGGTTTTGGTAGAAAATAGAGACCCACTGGGAAATCAAAAAAATAATATGAAGGAATACATTGTGGGTGTTTGTGTAAAATTGGACTGGCAAAACTGAGCAAGATGGGTCAGAGAGAAGCAAACCTAATATCAAGTGATCTAAAAAGAATGATAATGAACTGAAACAGGAGCTAAAGGATGAGGGCCTGAGTTTGAGTATCATCAGTCAGAACAGAAGGGAAATACTGCTAAGGTTTGTTGAATAAAGGGAGCTGAAAAGGTTAAACTTCATAATACCTTAACTGGGTGGCTGAGAAGCTCATAATGTTGCTGACAGTGGTAGCAAAGTTGATGGAAGAGCTGATCAGGATGAATGAAAGCTCTAAGCCCTGTACCTCACACCTGAGCCCAAGTTGCCATTGTCATTTCTCAACTACAAAGTGTGATTGATGTTAGGATGCAGAACTAAAGGAGGATGATTACTGGATGTCGGGGTGAGGTACATAATGCTGTGTTGTTTGAGCAAATAATATCGTTTCTGGAAAGTGACAGGATGAGTGGTGCTGGTGTGCATCCATCACATGAGTCATTTCAGGTGTTATCCAGTGTTTATACAGTGCATACTCTCCAGAGCCTCGGTTTCACCTTCTGAACCACTTTTCACTCTAATACCTTTCTTTGTCAATCTTCTTTCCAGTAGGACATTATGAAAAAGAAAATAGTTATAATTCAGGACATTCGGTTAAAAATATCAAAAAACAATTTTTGTGTTTCTAATATTACTCTGCAGTGCCAATGCAGGAGACACAAGAGACGTGGGATTGATCCCTAGGTCAGGAAGATCCCCTGGAGAAGGAAACGGCAACCCACTCCAGTATTCTTGCCTAGAGAATCCCAGGGACAGAGGAGCCTGGTGGGCTACAGTCTGTGGGGTCACAAAGAGTTGGACACAACTTAGTGACTAAACAACAATACTGCTCACAATAGTTGATTCTCACATGTGTCTTTACAAAAGCCACATGACTAGTTTTAGCCAATGAAGCATGAACAGACATAAGTGTAACATCTAGACCAAAGTACTTAAGAATGTGTTGCTGTCTCTTACCTTTTGCAGTAATTATACAGTCCACATGTTGGATCAGCTTGGATCCTTAAGTCTCTGCATGGGGAAGATTTCCTTTGAGAATTGCCTGCTCTAAATCAAGAGTTTGTATGAGTGAGAAAACAAATCTTTCTTCTGTTGGGCCACTGCATTTACTTATTACAACAGTCTTGCTTATATATCCCGCCTGATATACTAAATCAGGGTGGATTGTGGAGAAAAAAATGAATACATGTCTTAAAAGGTACTCCAGAGGTAGCTGACTTTAGAAATAGCTGGACTTAGATGATACCTCATCTTAGTTTTACAGTTCTCTATGTTGACTCCATTCCTAGACAGTCTCTCTCCTCGAAGTAGCTCCTTTCTTACTCATAGTTGAGCAATCTGGTAAAAAAAGAGGTGGGGTGGGTGGGTGAGGCTTCTAAATTCCAATATCCTCTCACTCTTAAACAAAGAAACACACCTGGAATTGAATAGCATTGTACTGGCTTGGCTCATGTATCTATATCACTATCCGTGAATATGAACCATGTCCAGAGATTTAATGGGTTATAATTGTCCTGTCCAGAGGCCAAAAGGTAGAGCCAGTCCCACTCAAATCACACAGACTAACAATCAGTAAAGAGTGGGTCCTCAAAGTGAAGTAGGGTTGCTGTCATTAAATAAGGGTGAATTGATGCTAGGAAGCAAAAAAGTTAACATTAGTATACATGTTTTTCACTACAGACATTACCTCCTTATAATTCCAAGCAGTATTGTACAAGTATATCTTGTAGACTGTCTCCTTAGTTAATATTTCCTGATGGAATAAAGTCCCTAAATTTTTAATATTCAAACTTCATGGAGCTTACAAAACTCAACTGTAACATTTTCAGCTTGTGCTTGCATCTGAAATGTTTTATTTCTGTCCCCAGAGTTCAATATAACTCTTCAAATGATTGATATTTAGAAAAAGCCTTTACTTATATTACAAAAACAGTTAGTAGAACATCAAAGTCATGATAAATATTTTGAAAAGTGTAACATAAGATGAGTGTGGACAAAGGGGACTGTCTTCAGTGATCTAGTAGAGCTGAGGTTTGAAGAGATGGAAAGGCATTCATTCTCATCTTTGGGAACAAACTTATGAAAATGAGGAATTGCTCAGGTAAACAACACTGGACCGAATGAAGATAAAGTATTTAAATACTTGAAGCAGGTTTCATTAATAATTAGCCTTTACTAAATACTTATCATGAGCCAAAATGCAGTATGACTTTTACTCTTTCTAATAACCCTGTGAGATAGTTACATATTCTGAAGACAAGGAGTGGGTAGGGAAATGAAGCAATTTATCCATGATTGCTTAATTAGGACATGGTAGCTAGCATGGATAACCACTTGTGTGTGACTTGAAAGATGAATAGATTTTGCACAGGTGCATAGGCACAAAACTTGTATCATGAGCAAAAATATGGAGAATGCACATATGAAGTCATATCAAAAGCCCATTAATAGACCAATCCTACTGGAATGAAAAGTTTGCAATAGGAAGGTATTACAAATGTACACACCATCTAAAGATAATGTAGACTTTGGTTATCTTTTGCTGTGTAATAAATCACCCAAAACTTTGTGGCTTTAGAATAATAACAGCCATTTTTTGCCACTCAAAATTCTGTCGACAGACTGGGCTCAGTGGGGCTGTTTCTCTGCTCCATACGGTATCAGTTGCAGCGGTGGTGGTCCAGAGGCTAGAATCAGTTGGAATGTACGATTACTTACCAATGTAGCTCGCAGACAGTGATGGCTGCCAGCTAGGATATGGCTGGGGTTTCAGCTGGAGGGTGTTGGTTCTCCTGCACATGGCCTCTCCATATGGCTTGGGTTTCCTACAGAGTGACTTCTGAAATCTAATTGGAAAATGTGCGAAAATAGAAGCTGCATTTATCATAAGTTTATACAGCATCCTTTTTCCATTGCATTATATCAGCCAGAGAAAATCACAGAGCTAACCCAGATTCAAGTGGGGAGAAAATAGACTCATCTCTGGTTAGTGGGCATAGCAAAGAATTTGTGGCATTTTTAATGAGTGAAGCAGGACAGGTATGACATTTAAAAAAAGAGTGCTAGGGAACATGCAGCTCAGATAGAATCTGTCCCCTCCTATGCACTTTAGATTTCAGATATTTAAGAAGCACTATTTACTTCATACAGAATATATTCAGGGGTTTTATTTTTCACTATTGCCCACTTGTCTATAAACCTTGAAATTGGAAAATGATGGGATATATAGACTATACAGGTACACAGAAATTGTCAAGAGCTAGAATAGCAGGGAGAAAGGTTTGAATACATTTTTAAGAAATATAAAGAAAATAAAATGGAATTTTGTTTTGGTGAGACAGTGAGATTTTATTTTCCATTCATGAAATAGACCAGTGGTCTAAAAAGTAGGGTATTCAGATGATCTATGAGGGAGAGAACAAAAAATAGTAGACATTAATATTTATTATTTATTCTTCCTTAAAGTACTATTTTGGCTTATGTATTATAAGCATAATATGTACAACCATTATAGTACCTGCACCTAATTTATAAATTAACCAATGTATACTATTGTGAAATGGTGTTCAAAAATTTTTACTGATCACTATGTGTGATAAGATTGTTAAGATCTGTAGATTATTGACCTAAGATATCAAAACAACCAATGTAACATCAAATAATTAAGCATATTGTCCGCTTGTGGTGAAAAATTTCCTGGTACTTGTGTATAGTTCATATTGAAGTATAGAACTGTATATGGCAAAGAGGACATGATTGAGTGATTAACACACACAAGAAATAGCCTCTCCCTTGCTTAAGAAAAAAGCAAGACATTTTGTCCATTGCTGTTTATAGGAAAAAATAATATTTTGAGAACCAATGATCCAATTTTATTGTTAGGAAAAAACAGTGTCCATTAACTTAAATTATATTCTTCTCACCTGGAAGACCGATGTGGCTAAATTTTCACGTGGTGATTATCAGAACACACATCATTATATTTGAGCCTGTAACTAAAAGTACAAATAAGAACCCTTGATTTACTAACATTGATTGATTAGGTATGTGATTATCTAGGACATTATTCTGAATCATAGTTTTATTAGCAGCCATTTTTTTTCCTCTACATCAAACTTCTTTTTTTTTTTTTAGAATAATATAAATTTAATTTTTAATATAAGAAAAAGGCATTTCTGTGTTGATTATTGGGCTATTTTCTCTCATCAAACTTCTTAAAAGCCTGCACAGTTTCCTCTTTCAGAACTCTCATCCCCACATATCATCCTCAAATTTCTTTCCATTTCTTTCAGTTGTGGGTGCTGGAGGTCTTCACAAAGTTTCCGAGTGTGCTACAAATGTTCCTTATTTCTTTGGAAACACAGTACTCCTTTTCATCTTATACAAGGTCTATTCCTTGTATGACCTCAGAAAAGTCACTTGGTGTCTTTGTCCTTAGAGTCTTTGTCTGGGAAAAGGAAATTTCTAAGGTCCTTCTAGATCTAGCAAGAAAGGGTTTATCTCTCTGGGTCTCTGTTTTAATAAGTACCATTAAGAAATCAGGTAGATCCTGACTGTTACCTAACTTATCCAAACCATTTTCAAAAGTCACCACGAGGTCAAGAGAGACTTCCTAGAGAGCCTTGGCAGTCACTGGGCAGTTGGCCGAAGGGGAAGCACCAGAGATCATGGTAGACTCTGTTGGGCCTGGGTGAGGGGAAATGGTATTGCTGATAAAAGTTGAGGAAGCACCGACTTGAGGAAAGGAGATCATATCACTGCTGGGAATTAGAACAGAATTGAGTGGCCTGACAACATCTATATCATTTGTCCAATTGATTGAGTTTATACTGAATAATCAATAGAACAAGGTTGAAAAATCGAAACAGTAGTGAAGGTAAGGTAGGTAAATCCTAAGGGGGTCAGAATCTATAAAAATAAATTCTGGATGTCTGCGTCAGTATGATCCTCCAAGAAGCAGATGTCAAGAGGGGATTAAATTGAAGACTATTTATTGGGGGAAAGTCTGTGAAGGAGTAAAGGGGAGGGGAAGGCAAAGGAGGAAAGCAGCTCAGCCACCATGTAAGTCTACACTTGAGAGGGGGAGAGCAAGGAAGGAGGACAAGGAGGGAAGAGTCTCAGTTTGGAGGAAGTTGTTAGAAAAATTTGGCCAGATTTGTGGGGGATCCTTGAGCCAGAGACATGTGCTAAAATCATTCTGGACCTTGTAGGATGGACCTGCATCAGTGTTCCCATGATGCTCAGTGATTGGGAGCAGCTCACAGGAAGCGGGGCCTTGGCATGAATGTGGGGATAAATCCATAAGGGTAGCTGTGGGGGCTGTCAAATTAGTTTTACTCCCCACAGTAGGAGATCTGAGCTGCACAATTCCAAGCTGTCACAGTATCCAATGGACCCCAAGAGGCCTCCTTTAGTACTTCAAATAGCTTGAATGATATAGAACACACCCCTTTGTAATTAAGACTCTGGATAGCAGATTTGTCCAAGGACTTGAAGAAGATAGGGTAGTGATAAGTTCCATGTTTGAGCCTATTCTATGAGCTAGCCCCATGCTGGGCAGTTTATATGTATTATCTCAGTGACATTGTGTAAGAATGCAGTGAGGTGGCCATTATTATATTGAGAAAGTCAACTTATTGATATTATGGTTTACTCAAGTTTGCATATGTTATAAATGACATAATTATTTTTTAAGCATTTAGAAGTGTATTTTTTTATTAAAGGAGTAGATTTACAAAAATGTGTTAGTTTCAGGTATACAGCAAAGTGATTCAGTCATATAGGTATATATATTTCCGATTATTTTTATTAGTTATTATAAGATATTGAATATGATTCCCTGTGTTATAACAGTGAACACTTGTTTATTTTATGCACAGTAGTCTGTATCTGTTAATCGAATACTCCTATTTTATCCCTCCCTGACTCTTTCCCTTTGGTAATCCTAAGTCTATTTCTGTTCAGGACATAGATTCATTTGCATTATTTTTTAGGTTCCACATATAAGTGATATAATGTCTATCTATCTGGCTTACTTCACTTGTTATTATATTCTCTAGGTTCATCTGTGTTTCTGCAAATGGCAATATTCCATTTTTTATGGCTCAGTAATATATCATTATATATATATGTGCATGTGCTAAGTCTCTTCAGTTGTGTCCGACTCTTTGTGACCCCATGGACTATAGCCCACCAGGCTCCTCTGTCCGGGGGATTCTCCAGACAAGAATACTGGAGTGGGTTGCCATGCCTTTCTCCAAAACATACATATATATATATATATGCCACATTTTATTAAACCAACCATTTGTTGATGGACTCAGGTTGTTTCCTTGTTTGGGCTATTCTATATAACACTACTATTAACACTGGGTTGTGTGTATCTTTTTGAAGCAGAGTTTCCAACTTTTTCAGATAGGTGCCCAGTAGTAGATTGCTAGATCATATGGTGGTTCTATTTTTAGTTTTTTAAGGAACCTCCATACTGTTCTTCACTGTGGCTGTGCCAGTTTACATTTCCACTAACAGTATGGGAGGGTTCCCTTTTCTTCACAGCCTCTTCAGCATTTATTATTTGTGGAATTTTTCATGATAGCTATAATGATTTTTGATGATAGCTATAGTGGCATAAGGACTTCCCAGGTAGTGCGGTGGTATAGAATCTGCTTGCCAGTGCAGGAGATGCAGGAGATACAAGTTCGCTTCCTGGGTCCGGAAGATCTCCTGGAATAGGAAATGGCAGCCCATTCCAGTATTCTTACCTGGAAAATTCCATGGACAGAGGGATCTGGCTGGTTATGGTCCATGGGGTTGCAAAGACAAAGACATGACTGAGCACACACACAGATGCACATAAATGACAAGGTTCGTAATCACTATCATAAACAAAATGCTTTTAATGCCACCAGATCCCACTTCTACTTGGGTATTTTGAATCTTACTTAGAATATAATTCAGCAGAATTTAACCTATTGAGAATTATGAGGCTATTGCACTGTCAAAATCTTCACTGCAGTCCAAGAAAATCATTATTTTTTTTTATTGCAGATGCCTAATATTTGCTGTGCTAGCTTTTATTTTCATATTTCCTTCTGCTGCTGCTGCTGCTAAGTCGCCTCAGTTGTGTTCGACTCTGTGCGACCCCATAGATGGCAGCCCACCAGGCTCTGTCATCCCTGGGATTCTCCAGGCAAGAACACTGGAGTGGGTTGCCAGTTCCTTCTCCAAAGCATGAAAGTGAAAAGTGAAAGTGAAGTCGCTCAGTCGTGTCTGACTCTTCATGATCCCGTGGACTGCAGCCTACCAGGCTCCTCCGTCCATGGGATTTTCCAGGCAAGAGTACTGGAGTGGGTTGCCATTGCCTTCTCCGATATTTCAGTCTAGAATCATCATATTATAGTTCTCCCTCCACTTAAGGTATACCTCCTTATTTTTTCCTCACTGTGTTTAGGAAATACACACATGAGACTTTGATGAATGTCTGCCAATAAGAAGGAAGGGAAACATAATTAAGACAACTATGCTTATAATATTTTAATGTAAGGAGCATCATTTCCTAAAACTTCCTTGAACTAGTTCAAAGTTTTAATGACTACTAGACTGTAAGCTCCTTGAAAGCTGAGACAGTGTCTTATTCACAATAGCTCTCAAGAAAGACTCACTTATTCCTTACCAAACTATGAGTTTTATAATTGTCCTTGTGTTATAGACATCTGTGTAAACTGAAACACATGTCTGAGTTAATCTGCCCAAGGTCATTTAGTCAGCAGGTACCAGGGCCAGGATTTGAAACCAGGTGGTCTTGTTCAAATGTACATTCACTGAATGATAGAGTTTCTCTTCTTAGTAATAACTAACTACTTACAAGGAGGTGGTAATTCTAATCAATAGTGATCAATTCATTATTTAGTAGTTCTGGTGCAGTAACTGATAGTGAGTTGAAAGAGTTTGTCAGAATTGTTTTTACCCTCCTGTTGGGATGGTTATATAAGGGTTTTCAGTTTGAAAGAACATTTGTTCACTCATTTTTCTTCTGTTCACAAAAAAATGAAAAAAAAATAAACAAATGAATATATTCACTGACCCAGCTTTGTCCAGACTTAAAGGCTGCTGGGCACTGGTTGATATTCTGTGGGTTACTCTTGTGGAACAAGAGTAAACTTTACAGCTTCTTCCTTTAGGAAGAGTTGCCTCCATATCCTCAGGCCAAAGGAAAATTCTGGCAAGAGACTGAGGGAAGCAGAACCTTTATTTATGAATGTAGCCCGTGTTCGCGTGTGCTAAGTCACCTTAGTCGTGTCCAACTCTTTGAGACCCTATAGACCATAGCCCACCAGGCTCCTCTACCCATGAGATTCTTCAGGCAAGAATATTGGAGTGGGTTGCCATGTCTTCCTCCAGGGGATCTTCCTGATCCAGGGATCAAATGATCAAACCCATGTCTCCTGTAGCTTCTGCATTGCAGGCAGATTCTTTACTGCTGAGCCACCTGGGAAGCATGAGTGAAGCCCGTTTAGTGTCAAATTTATGAGATTGCTGGTCATTTTGAAGATTCAGTGACCAGCACTGAAATTCAATGTACTCATTGTGTTGACCAGGGGCTGGCCATGCACCTGTTTCTGTAAACAAAGTGTTATTTATAGTGAAGCTCATTCATTTATGTATTGTCTGTGATGGATTTTTCCCTATACCAGTGGAGGTGACTGGTTTGAACAGAGCCATCATGGCCTAAAATATTTCTTATGTGGCCCTTTTTAGAAAAAACTTGTTGACTCTTCTCCTTGAGAACTATGGAAGCTTATTCCATGGCTCTGGAGCAAGTTTCACTGTTGAGATCCTGGCTGTGTCACCTAGTAGCTGTGTGACATTGGACATGGTGCTCAACCTTTCAGCATGACTGGTTCCTCCTTTTGTAAAGTGGGATGATAATATTTACTTCTTAAAATTTTCCAAATTAAGTGTACTAGTGCATATTAATCTCTTAATATTTTGGGTGATTCATTGTGAGTACTTAGTAAATGTAAGCTACAATTATTTTTTATCATCATTATTTGTATTTTACCATTATTAAGCTTTAAGTTATTTCTTTACTTAGTCAAATTCATGATCCTTAATGTTGGCGGAATAATGGAAGCAGCTATTCATTGAATTAGACTTTGTATCGGTATCAAATATTTGTATTTACTCAATATCATGCAAGCTATTCACAGTTGCCTGGGCTATCGCTGGTCTCTCTACCAACATGGAGAAACCAAACATTTCCCAATCAGTATAAATTGTTTTTCAGTATGTTTCTTTATCAACTTCTTATAATAAGTCATTTCATCGAAATGAATGATTTCATTAATAGATTATTATAAGCGTGATCATGTCAGTTTCTGTGATTTCCTCTTATCTAGTGTGTATATATATATTTTTACTAATGGGGTAGGAGATATAAAGGACAAAAAGAGCCGTGAGGGATGTGCGGTCTGACATACCAGGAAGTGGAATGAAATTTCAGCCCCTGTGGTCCTTTAGGAGGTCAAAGAGCAAGCTGCAGACACAGTGGTTCTGCTGAGCTGTTGGTGGCTTTCAGCGAAGCTGCTAATGGAATAATGATAGTTTCTGACATAAAGCAGAAGGTGTTCTATTTTTAGGCAAGAGGAGCTATGCACCAGAGACAATCCAGACGCTTCTTATCTTAGAGGATACTGAACAAAGCCCATACTTTCCTAACACCCTGTTGCCATATAGAAGATAATGATCTCTGGAAAGGAGCTGTATTAACAGTCCTAATAATACCACCATTGATCAAGCATTTACTGTGTATCTAGAACTGTGCAAAACACATTATCCCCATGAATTCTGACAACCATCCAGTGAGGAGACACTAGTATTGTTCCCATTTTACAGGTGAAATTGCTACTCAGAGGAGTATCATTTTGCATGTGAATGGTAGAGCTTGTTTCAAGTCCATTTCTGGCTGACTTAAAATTCCAAGCACAATTAGAAAGGAAAAATGGGATATAATTAGTTTAAACTATCAGTGCTCAAATCAAATTAGCAAAACGATCCCCTAGCCTTTCATTATTTGCAAGGCATATTACTCTCTAGTTCAAAAACTGGAAATGAATAAAAGCAGCCAGTTTAGAATGTGATGATATTCCATGTCAGTGGAAGAATTGGACCAACAAGAAGCCAGCATTGGAAACTGGATTTATGAATGGTGGATGGGGTTAGGACATGTATTCTGAGGAAAGTTGTGTTGCAGAGGCTTGTGTGGTAGAAATAGAAGATGGCCATTTTTTATAACTCATTACAATTTACTAGTAAATTTGTACCATTCTGGCTCTCTGGCCAGAAATCATTCACATTTCTCCCACATGCAAAACATACTTAATTCCATTGCAGTGCCCAGAAGTGTCCCACCCCAACTGCAGTATCAGATTTGAGGGGCTTATCTAATCAGATTCTCCTATTTGCAGAAAGAGCGTATTCTTAGGTTAGTTTAAGATTGGCTTCTGTTTCCTTGATTCTCTGTTCTCTTCTGCTCTTGACTCTGACCTCTGGCCTCTTGGCTATGCCCACTGAGATATAATTAATATGCCATATTTACAGATGGATGGCTTAACCATCCTACTTATAGAATTTTGGGGACTATGGACCTTTTTTTCATCTTGAATTATCTCTTTTAGTCCAAGCTGGTAAATGACACACAAAAATTTTGTGGATTTTTAAAAAAATCTGATTGAGCTCAACTCTATGGCCCAAAAGTCATGTCCACAGTTCCTTGTGTGACAGATATTTCTGTACCTTGAGCTGTAGACATGGCTGCTGTGGGACCACACTTTTACGATTCCAAGAGTGTCTGGTCACCACCACCTTAAATCTTTCTGAGGTCTGAAAGAAGTTTCTTAGAATCATATCCTTGTTTTAATTTCTACCTTTAGGTCATTTCTTACTTTCAGAAGATTGTATAACCTGGAGAGACCAGCAATATAAAAATAGTTTTATGTTTCAGCCCAGAAAGTCCCAGTTCCTTTATATTTCTTTTAAATTCTCTTTGTGGAAATTTCCTGGCAGTCCAGTTGATGGGACTCTGCACTTCCACTGAAGTTGACACGGGTTGTATCCCTTGTTAGGGAACTAAGATCCTGCATGCACGCCATGTAGGGAGGCCAAAACAGAACAAAACAAAAATTAATAAAGAAATAAATACATAAATCCTCTTTGCATAGGGAAGAATTTCTTTCTTAGTTCATCATTTTAGTATCATAATTTTAAATGGTCATCTTAAAAATAAAAACCAATTGACATACTTAATATACTGCCCTGAAACTATAACTAAATCCACAAATTCCTCAGTTGCATTTTGTGACTTCCAAGATACCACAGAAGACAGATTTTCCAAATCTCCTACCAAAAAATAGAAGTTTCCCTTGTTTGAGTCTCTGAGAAAAGTTTCTTTGGGTGTAACAGCTATATTTCAGCCTCCATTAAATGTCTCCTTTTTTTTCTAGTCCTGTCTCTGCCTGTTGCCTGGTCTGAGAACCAATGCCACTTACTTTAAGTTTTAGTTATGGGAGTTATAGGATACCAGTTTCTGTCTTAGTTATTATTGTGCCATTAAAAAACACTAAAACTTAGTAGCTTTAAACAACAAATTTATTATTTCTCATGATTCTGTATGATGATTGGGCAGTCCTACTGGTTTTTCTTAATCTCACTCATGTAACTTTATTATGCTGGTGGATCAGCTAAAGAGGCCAGAATATCTAGACCTTTTTCTATTTGTCATATTTTCAACCCATGCTTCTTCATGCCGTAATGGTCCCAAGATTTCAAGAGAACAAATGTAGAAGTATCAAGGCCATTATAAGCTTCAGCCTGAAACTCATATCACATCACTTCTGCTACAAGTAGTGGTCAAATAAGTTACAGATCAGTAGAAATTCAAGGGATAAAAAATTGATTCCCATCCTCTGTGGGAGAAGTGGTGACATCACTGTGCAGACGGGGATGTATGTAGAGTGGGAGGAACTGTGGCCATATTTTCCACCTACCACACACAGGTCATTGGTAGCTTCAAACAGAACCCAGATATACCAATTTCCAATACAAACAGTAACATTTAAAGGTGCTTAGTAATGTGACTACTATGTAAGGAATCTTATTAAATGTTATTTCTTACCACTTTTTGCTTCCTCTGTATACCTCAAAAGGACTCATTTTACAGAGAATATGCTAATTTGCTCTACATGTAAAATAATTTAAAAACCAGTGAGTTAACAATCTTCAATATTATGTAGATTTTTCACATTGCAAGTAAGTGAAAGTGGTTCGGTTGTGTCCGATTCTTTGTGACTCCATGGACTATATACAGTCCATGGAATTCTCGAGGCCAGAATACTGGAGTGGCTAGCCATTCCCTTCTCAAGGGGATCTTCACAACCCAGGGGTCAGACCCAGGTCTCCTGCATTGCAAGTGGTTTCTTTACCAGCTGAGCCACCAGGGTAGCCCCTTCACATTGAAAAGTGATGTGAATGATAGAAATTCAGCAATGATATTAAAGCAATTACAAAGATAGGATACTTTTTAAATTTGTGAGATGACATTTGAAACTCTTTGAAATATTGTAAAAAACAACAGATTTTGTGCAAGATGAATATTCTAGGAACTATAAACCAGTTTTGAGTTGCAGTAGGCACATTTCTAAATTTAACTAATGAGAAATTAATAGAAGGAAGCACTTTAGTTATAGTGCACATAGATATATTGCACACATGCAATGGATGATGACTAAATGTGGTGTCAGGGGAATAGGATGGACAGGCAGGGACTAGACTGGGAAACAGATACTGTTGTGCAGGGACTAGAGATGCATAGTTAGAAAGAATCCACAGAGCAGAATATATGCTCTTCTAGAGGAGTAAGAACATGTGATTTGGCCCTTGGTAGATGTCAGGAAGGCAAACCCAGAGGTCTACAGAGGACCAGTTTACCCCAATAAGGTTTCTCAACAGGGATGAGTGTGTAGTAATGCCAGCAGAAGGGAATATGGTGGGAGTCAGGTCAAAGAGCACGTAGCATGACCCCATATGTTAAGAGGACCTGGACATAATAAAAAAGAAGAATAGAATAGGTCAATATGATGTTTATCAAGACAGTCTGGTTAAGAAATTGGCCTTAGTTTGCCCAGAGCTGGATGTAAATCTCAGCCACTCAACTTGTTAACTCTTCAACTTGGGCAGGTTGTTTATCTTCTGCTCCTTAGTTATTACATATGAAAAATAATTGGGAGTAAAAAGAACTACCTTGACTATTTCTTGAGAGGATTACATGAAGAGTATATGTATAACACACATAATAAATGCCTGACACATCAATATTTCTACTCCTACTACTAATCACAACAGCCACAACAGAACAACAGTGAAGCTCAAGCTTGAGGAGAAAGATGGGAAAAGAGTCCTCAAAATGTTGTCTAAGTAGGAAACTGTAGCCAAAAGTAAGAGTTAATTTCCTAGGGCTGGGACTCTGGGTCACAGTAGAAGGAAAATAAAAATGAGTTACTGATAAATCATTTAAGTTACTGAATTTGGCTTCTATATTCCCTTGCCTAAGACTTCAGCAAGTTTTCAAGGAAGTCAGGAGGTGAGGAGTGGGAGGAGGAAATCAAGAGAAAGAAGCCAAATGATGGAAGAAATCAAGGAGGGGGCACTGGTAGGGGACCAGTCAAACCTCACACTCAGGAGAAAGCCTCCTGTTGATCTGTCTTGTTTGTGCACTACAGCTCTCTTCACAGGCCTGCTGGTACATTTTTATAGCTGGCTCACTTATGTAGTGAAAGAGCAGATCCTTCTAATCCCCTTCCTCATCTCCATTCCTTAAGCTGAGGAGAAGATATTCTGGCTGGGAATATCAACAGGAATCTCTTATCTAGATAAACAACCTATCCACCTCTCTTCTATGTTCTTAACTCTCACTTGTGGGCAGAGATTTCCTTCTAAAAGCACACCCAGGCCCAGGGACCCTGTCTGTCAATCCTTTCTAACTGTACAAAATCTATAGTAAGTACAAATGGATCAGAAGACAGTCGCTTCTAGGAAGAAATGGAGGGGTAGTTGTTGTTATTATTGTTGTTCCTATTGGCACCAAAAGCTGTTGAAAGGGAGAAGTCATGCCTTTCTTTGGTAGGTTGCCATTTTGGATTCATCACTATGTAGATTTTAACACCTCATATCTGAGATTGCAAGAGTGCAATTGCATAGCAGGTTTCTTGCTTCAAATTTGCAATATGTCTTGGAGCCTATCAGTGTTATGTATACTCAGTGATAATTGCATTATTTTCAGAGTGAATTATCCTTTTCATATGAAGTAAAAAGAAATTGTCCCCAAGGAAAAAAAGATTCTATAGCTGCTCTTTGATATAACTCTCTATCAAGCACTAAAGGTTGTCCCTAGAAGCATCCTGTCCTGATTTTTACAGCTGTAGATATGTGTGCTCTGAAGCACTTCCTGGGCGTGTCATAAATGTTTCATTGTACAATTTATTCTCACGCAGCTCTCCCAAGTCCTATTAATTTCTCCATGCTTTGTCTTAGTATTTACATACTCTGTAATATTATCATGGTTCTTTGTTCTGGGCTTCCCTAGTGGCTCAGACGTAAATAATCCTCCTGCAGTGCAAGAGACCTGGGTTCAATCTCTGAGTCAGGAGGATCCCCTGGAAAAGGAAATAGAAACACACTCCAGTATTCTTGCCTGGAGAACTTCATGGAGAAAGGAGCTTGGCGGGCTACAGTCCATGGTGTCGCAAAGAGTCAGACATGACTGAGCAACTAACACTTTTATTTCTTTCTTTGTTTATTATCTGTCTTGTAATTATGATCACCTTCCCACCACTGGTAGAATGTAAGCAATATTTTCCCCATGTTTCTTCCTGAGTCTAAACTTAATGTTATTGTTGAGTTTGGGAGTGATGATGATGATGATGATGAGGGCTTTCCTCATAGCTCAGTTGGTAAAAAATCCACTTGAAATGCAGGAGACCCTGGTTCAATTCCTGGGTTGGGAAGATCCCCCGGAGAAGGGATAGGCTACCCACTCTAGTGTTCTGGCCTGGAGAATTCCATGGACTGTATAGTCCATGGGATCACAAAGAGATGGACATGACTGAGCAACTTTCACTTTCACTTTCATGATGATGATGATAAATGTGTCAGGCACTTTACTGTGAGCTTTACTCACAGATCTCATTTCATCCCTACAGCAAAAATTAAAAGTAGGTATTTCTACAGTCACCTTTTTTTTTTTTTAATTAAGGTCATGTATTTATTTATTTATTTGACTGTGCCTTGTAGTTGAGGCACACAGGATCGTCAGTCTTTTTGGGGGCATGCAAGATCTTTAGTTGCAACATGTGGGATCTAGTTCCCTGACCAGGGATTGAACTCTGGCCCCCTGTATTGAGAGTGTGCAGATTTCTTATCCACTAGACCACCAAGGAAGTCTCAAGATTGATTTTTATTATGTGCCAGATACAAACTCTGTTATTACCATAGCACTTAAGTTACAATAGAAGTCAACAGGGAAATGCTAATTTTTCTTTATTGAAGTATAATTGAATTACAATATTATATTAATTTCATGTATACAACACAGATTCAATATTTTAATAGACTATACTCCATTTCTTGAACACCACAGTGTTCAATGCATTGATGGTTTTGAACTGTGGTATTGGAGAAGACTCTCAAGAGTCCCTTGGACTGCAGGGAGATCCAACCAGATCATCCTAAAGGAAATCAGTCCTGAATATTCATTGAAAGGACTGGTACTGAAGCTGAAACTCTAATACTTTGGTCACCTTATGTGAAGAACTGACTCATTTGAAAAGACGCTGGTGCTGAAGGCGGAAGGAGAAGGGGATGACAGAGGATGAGATGGTTGGATGGCATCACCAACTTGATGAACATAAGTTTGAGTAAACTCCAGGAGTTGGTGATGGACAGGGAGGCCTGGCGTGCTGCAGTCCATGGGGTCACAAAGGCTGGACACGACTGAGCGACTGAACTGAACTGAACTCCATTTAAACATATTATGAAATTTTGGCTATATTTCCTGTGCTGTAGATACATCCTTGTAGTTTATTTATTGTGCTCATTGCAGTTTGTATCTATTAATCCACCATCCGTATCCTGCTCCTCCCCACTTCCCTCCCTGCACTGGTAGCCACCTGTTTATCCTCAGTATCTGTGAGTCTGTTTCTGATTTTGTTATATTCACTTTTAAATTTTTTTAGATTCCGCATATGAGTGATAAGATACAGTGTCTAATATCTCAGTCTGACTTATTTCACTAAGCATAATACCCTCCGAGTCCATTCATGTTTTTGCAAATGACAAAATTTCATTTTTAGTAGCTGAGTGATATCTAATTTCATTTATATATATCATAGCTTTTTTATCCATTTATCTGTTGATGGGCACTTAGATTTCTTTCATAGCTTAGCTATTGTAAATAATGCTGCTATGAACAGTGGGATTAATATTTTTCAAGTTGCTGGGTTTTTTTTTCCCCTCAGATATATACCCAGGAATGGAATTGCTGAATCATATGGAAGTTCTCTTTTAGTTTTTTGAGGGATGTCTCTACTGTTTTCCATAGTCGCTGCACCAGTTTATATTCCCAGTAACAATGTACTGGGGTTCCCTTTTCTCTACATTCTCATCATCATTTGTTATTTTTGGTCTTTTCATGACAGCCATCTGACAGCTGTGAGGTGATATCTTGTTGTGTTTTGATTTGTATTTCTCTGATGATTAGCTAAGTTGAGCTTTTTTTTTTTTTCATATGTCTGTTAGCCATCTGTATGTCTTCTTTGGAAAAATGTTTATTCAGGTCTTCTGTCCTGCATCCAAAACACATAAACAAGTCATACAAATAAATTCCAAAAAGACGAACAAGCTGATTTTAAAATGGGCAGGACACCTTAACTTCTTTACAAATGAAAAAAAGAAAAAAAAAGAAAGAAAGAAACAAAAAACAACTATGGCTCAGAGTAGGTATGGTGTTGGCCAAAATGTTAGTTTGGGTTTTTCACAGCATCTTATGCAAAAAATCCAAAGAAACTTTTAGGCCAGCTCAGTAGTTTGCTTTGTTCCTGAAGTATCACCAGTGCCAAGAAATACATCCGGCACATAGTAGGTCCTCAGTCAACAAGTATAAGAGAATTCATGAATAAGTTGGAAAATAAGAAATTGTCTTCAGGTCCTCATATTGCAAAACAAAGGGGAAATTGAAATGGGAAAGAGTTGTGGGCAGTTGTCTTAAAAGCAGAAAGCTATATTATTTAAAAGACCCTTTGTTCAGGTGAGTCAGTACCTTGATACCTGGCTAAGCTGTTTGTTATTTGTTATGTGGGCTCTCACTGTGACCCTCAAATCTTCCTGGCAGGGAGAGGAAATGCAGAGAGTTTAGATGAGTGCAGAGGTAAAACTCAGACCAGAGAACCTACACACAGCAGACTCAAGAAATCACAGCCGAAAGGGAATTTTAGAAGGTGAATTCCCTGGAAATTTTAATTCCCTTCAAGGAATGCTCCAAGGAAGCCAGTGTAATTTCAGTCTTAATGAAGTGGAAGACATGAGCTAAAATTAGTATTACACATACCTCACACAAAGAAGGTATTCTCTCTTCTCGAAAACCAAAGACAACAACAGAAAATCAACAACTATGTATTCAGCATAATTTAAAGTGAGAATATAGTTTTTAATTTAGAAATTAAAAATAGTAAAATGTAGAATAATGATCTAAAATATTATGTAAAAGACAACGGTAATTCAAAAAGGTGTGTTACTGGAGACAAGGCATTGGAAAATACACAGAGAAGAACTTATCCTGTTTGCATAATTATCCTCTTCCTCGGATAAAATATGGCTCTGTTTTTGAAAACCTTAGTCAAAGTAGAGATTGGGATAGAATTAAAACAAGATCAAAATGCGAGTAATAAACTGTCAAAACCAAGGGCATGGTGATGTCAGTGCTCTTCTGAGGGACACTTAGGGATGAATCAGCCATTCATCTTCCAGAATATGATGATCAAGATCGTTGAGATGGGTACTCCACTCTGGTCCCTGGTTTCCATTTAGATTTATAATACTCCACATATCTTGCATATTTTAAGGGTTTGATCAATAACACCAATTTTAATGGTTACTTTTCTGCCTTATGAACCTGTAAAGCTCAAGTCAGAATTGTTATGTAGGTTTCCGCTGATCACACAGCTAGAAGGTGGAGGAACCAAATTTCAAATCCAATCCATCTGATTCTTTTACCTTATTTACTAACTTTAAATTACAAATGTAATTATTACCGTGATACATAATAATAATGGGGATAGCAAACTTTTTGATTCTCTTTATGTGCTAGGTCTTGTTCTAAGGAGGTTATGTATATTATTTAATCATCACACTAATCTTAATTGTGTTAATTTGCTGTGTAAATTTTATATGCTATGTAATTACAGCTTTTTATTATTATTGCTATCATGAATAATGAATAAATCCTTATGCATTATGTTCCTGATTCTATTTCCCTTTTTTTTTGAAAATTTTAATGTGTATAATGTTATAGAATGTTAAGGATGAATGAGATATTGTTGTTGTTCAGTTGCTAAGTCATGTCCGACTCTGTGTGACCCCAATGACTGCAGCATGCCAGGCTTCCTTGTCCTTTACCATCTCCCAGAGTTTGCTCAAACTCATGTCCATTGAGTCAATATTAGGAGTTATTTAATCTTATGATCTTCTTTTTAGAACTTAATTTGCTAAACCACTCTGGGCATTGTACTTGGACTGGGTTGTTTGTGATTCTGGACTTTACCTTACTCAAACTGTAAGGAAACTGTAACTTCACAAGAAATGTTGAGCAGACAATTACCATATATCATCAAAAATCTAAAATGTCTTAAGTTGAAATGAGACAGGCATCTTTTTCGTGCATATTTGCCTAGGAGTAAATTTAACAGAACTCATACCTCTCAAAAGGCTCATCCTTGGTAACAGACACCCAGTTATAAAACTTAATGTTGGAGGAGGTCATTGAGAGGACACGACCACCAGTTGACCCAAGAGCTGGATCCTATCAGTCAGAGGCTATTAAATATCCCATCCACCAACCTGGAGTGATCTGCCTCTTTCTTGAGTCTCTCCACACCCTTCATTTTGGGGGCCATTTTCACCCAGGATGCTCTGGAGTTTGCAAGCCAACACTTGAAGATGGCTTTGTAATACCACGAAAAACATCTAAGTCTGGGTGGCAGAAAAACTAGACTCTAAGACCACATGCTGCCACTGCCTTGCTCCGTAGCTTTGTCTTTGATTAACAGTTATTCATCCATGCCATGCATCTTTATTGCACAGCTGCTAAGTGTCAGCTGCTATGTTACACAGGAGTATAAATGAAAACCAAAAATTCGGATAAGTCCTGACCTCAGGAAGTCAGCCTAAAAAAGCTGATTTGGGACATAAAGCACCCGGAGACAGTGTCTCTTGTGCTTGGCAGAGCTTGGTGAGATGCATTTTCTTCTCCTTGATTCCTTGGGATAGTAACTTCACTTTTCTTGTCATTTTCTTTGCTCATAAAGAGGAGGACAGGATGGCGAGAGTGGCATGATGGAGAGCATGAGTTCCAAGATTGCTTCTGGTTCCACACTGATTCATCAATTTCAGGATGATAACCAGGTATGGATCCAACATGTAATGTGTGATGGATGTTTAACAATTAAAGAGGAAGAAGTTGCTCTTTCTGTTTAATTTTCACTTCACTGTGATAATTTAATGTCATGAATGATAAATCCAATCTATATGCGATCCAGTTTCCTAGTTTAATCTGTGAGAAATCTGGAGACTGAACCCACTTCCTCCTGCTGTCCTGTATCAGTGGTAAGTGCTGAGTTTCATTCTCTTGAGAAACTATCTTGTTTAAAAAGCTTTTCATTTCTTGGTGATGAGTTTTTGTACATAAACTGAGAAGCTTTCCATACGACCTGCAACAGGAATGCTAATCTCCTTCCCTTTAATATAATCAGAATTGAAGTGTCCTCATCTGGAGCAAGACCATTCTATTATCTACCATTTTAAATAATTAGGTGGTAAGTGGTTGATTTTTTTTTTTATTATTATCTACATTGCCTGACAAATTTTGAAGGGCTGCTTATCTATCATTGCCCAGAGAAAATCATCTGTCTGCAAAGTTTGGGGGCAGATTTAAATTCTAGTGAAATAATTTTCTCCTTATAATGTAGGCATCCAACTTCTATAATGGAGAAAACCTTCTGAAATTTTGGTCAGAGTCCTGCTTTCATTAATACCTAGATCTGAAAGGATTTTCAAGTAACCTATTAGAAATGTTGATGCAATGATGCCATAAATGTTGATGCATTGATGCCATAAATATTGATGCAATTACACCATAACTTTATGATGCCATAAATGATACATAAATTATATGTATTATGTATTGTATACATATGTATTATGTATACATATGACAACAATACAACTGTATTATCTATCTGGAATAGTAATAATAATAATAATAAAAGCATCTCGTACTGGAACATCTGAAGTTTTACAACAATCCTACAATTTATGGAAGAGTCAAACATTATTATTGCCATCCTCTGATTAAAAAAAAAATTGATATAAATTAAAGAGTGAGTATAGATGAGCTCATTTTTAAAGTTTACAGAAGTCTAATTGTAGCCTGAATAAAAGTCCACTTTTAACTCCTACTATGGTTTATAATTATTATTCAATAGTTGTCTGCCCAGATTGTAAGCTTCTCAAGATTAAAATCCCTCTATATGCCTTTGTATCCATGACAACTAATACACTGTTTGACACATCGCTGTTGCTCAAATATATATTCAGTGAATATCTCATCATATTATGTGGATAATCATGACTTCATTGAATTAAGCTGGATTTGACTTCAATGAATTGAGGCTTGTGGTTGCTGTTCAGTCACCAATCCGTGTCCAACTCTGTGACTCCATGGACGGCAGCACACCAGGCTTCCTTGTCCTTCACTGTCTCCTGGAGTATGCCCAAACTCATGGCCACTGAGTTAATTATGACTTCCAACCATCTCATCCTTTGCTGCCCCCTTCTCCTCTTGCCAGTTTGAGGTTTGTTATGCATCTAATTTTTTTGAAAATATATGAACATAAAAGATTGAGGAAACATTGCTGTCACATCCAGAACTTTGTTCCAACAGCTCGTTTGTTGATTCAAGGATGCATGCCTTTTCATTCATTTATTTCTCCTTCATTCAATTATTTATTAACTAATCTATATTGCATCCATTGGGTGCCTGTTATTTACCATATACCTTATTAGACCTCAGATAAGATCATTTCTTTGTTAATATCCTAGGTTATTATTTTAGCTCCTACTTGAACTTCAAGTGATAAGTAAATATCAGAAATTCTCATGTCTTCTTATTTCTTGCTATAAAATAGAAATTATGATTCATGTACTTGTTCTTTGGGGTGAGAGATGACTAAGGAACAATTATTTCGAGATAAATGTTTTGATGACAGACAAGGGGAAAGCAGATAAAAGATAACCTCATTTCCAAGTGAAGGACATGATTTGTGGCACTGAGAGATTCATACTCTCCCTGTGCCTTTGTCAAGGTACTAAAACTCTTCCTCATTCCTCTTCTATCTTTTCCTTAAGGAACGTTTTTTACATTTTTTCTTCCCAGCAGGCACTAACTCTTCTCTCATGGCCCCCCTCCACCTTCCTAACACGTACGTATGGTCTCTCCTACTTCATCCTTTCCTTGCTCTACAAAATACAACAACACCCTAAGTATAGCCATGAGTCCTGCCCATATCCGTTCACAATAATTCAGTGTCCGTCACTGTCTACACCAATTAGTCTGGCATTCAATACCTTCTACTTTCAGGTCATACTTACTTTAGGAAAATTATTTCCCATAAGTTTCCTGATATATCTATCTCAAGTCAACTGACCAGTTACCAGTCCAGATTTCACTTTTACAAGAAGCTGTCTCTGTGCCCTTGTTCATGCTTTTCTTCTAAGCCTCTAGTAGCCTTTCCCTCTACCTCCCCAAATTCATAGTATACCTATTATTGAAGAGTCAGTTAATATTTCAACTACTTCATTGGATTATTGTTGATCTCTCAAACTAGAAGTATTTTTCTCTTCTTGAACTCTGAATTCCAAAGCACTTTATCTGCAACTGCCATAAAATAATATAGAATGTAAAAAAATTATAGCCAATTGTACGAGCTTTATTTTCATTTCTAAACTAAATTTTTCTTTACAGTGAGGTAAGAGTCTGATTCCTTATTATATTTGCAGTATACACTGCAGGGAGTGGGCAATATTCGTTGAATGAATGAATGAGGTATTTGTAGAGGAATGTTGCTACAGTCAGTGCATAACATGGTGCTACTTTTTATGAAATGATCAGATTACTGAAATCTTCAACTATCCAAATACAGCAAAAAATCTGAAACTAAGTGAGAAATTCCTCTGAACAGTAAGGAAAATAACTATGGCAAAGTTTACTTATGCGGTGCAGGCTAGCTGGAGCTTATTCGGTATTAGGCATTAACTTGGGTTACTGTATTAATGAGCTTAGTTATTTAGTTGCCATAGAAACTAACAGCAATAAGGAAGGATAAGCATAGTATGAGGGAGAGGGAATTATGTAAGCAAATAGTGTGATATATCATATGAGTTGTTGTGGGGTAAGTGCTCTGAGTAATAATTCAATTATTTTATCAAATATAGTTTACAGGGGATTTGTATTTTGCAAACATTTCCACCAAGAATTGTTCCCAAAGTAAAGTTCATTATCTGCAGGAGTCAGCTTCAGTAATCTGGACATGATGATTGTAAGAATTCTTTACAGCTGTAAAACATTTTGACATTGTTAAATGACTTTATAAGATCCATGGATGATAAATATTATTATTTCCAATTTGAAGAGTGACAGGATAGGCCCCCAAGCCATCACTTGGTCAAAAATTCATAAACTGGTAAACAGCACAGCCAAGACTTAATTTAGTATATTCTGCACCCCAAATTATTTCTATTTCGTTATATTATAATGAGAAATATTCAATACTTTATCCCATATTTATTTTGAAATAAAATGATATAATTCTCTTTTGGGTCCACATATCTACAAAGTGAGAGCTTGACTGGAATGCACCAAGTATGATCATTTCAAAGGCCACATATATTTTAGGGTTACAAGGAAATCAACTGCCATAATTCAGAGCTGTATTTTGAAAGCTGTTGTCTTCAGTCCCTGAGTTATTATTAATTTCAGATGTCCATTCGGTACTCTGGACATTATCCAACTTCCAGTGCATGCATTTCTTTCCCTGAGGGCTCTTTATAGGAAGCTGTTCTGCTCATTAACAGCTAGCTAGAAGTACTGGGGAAGTAGCACCCTCAACCAATTACTGATGCAAGTGAATGTACAAATATGCCAGCTCTCTTGACCTTCGAGTGATATGCAAGAGTTTCCCTGGAACTCCCTGCAGGATTAAGCTTCAGTCATCCAGTGTGCTGACTGGTTTAACTCAACTCATATTGATGGTCTTCCCACCTTGGACACTGTTTTGTTTCCTATAAGTCATCCGTGTACCTTCCACATAGACCTTCTGCAATCAAATCCTTTCCTCAATCTCCTTTTGGAGGAACTCATGAAAACAAACATACCTAGAGGAATTACTATGCTTTAACTACATCACTTCATCTGTTCACTCACAGAAAGAATTTGGAATATAACAATAACTGATACTTTGACAGTTATTAGAGGGCAGCTGTGTTTCCAAATGTTTTAATGTTTTTCCTTACTTACCACATAGGACCTAAAAGTGAAAGTGAAAGTCACTCAGTTGTGTCCAACTCTTTGCAACCGCATGGACTATACAGTCCATGTCCATGGGATTCTCCAGGCCAGAATACTGGAGTGTATAGCTGTTCCCTTCTCCAGGGGATCTTCCCAACCCAGGGATCAAACCCAGGTCTTCTGCACTGCAGGCAGATTCTTTACCAGCTGAGCCACCAGGGAAGCCCACATTGGGCCTTTGAGATAGTAATGATTATTGTTCTCATTTTGCAAAATAGGACACTGATGCTTGGAAACGATAAGGAAATTAGTAAAGGTCTCTGGGCTTGGCAGTGATGGAGCCAGTAGCTGAGCCTAGATTTTCTACTGCTAGAAAGAAAAGAAAGAAAGTGAAGTTGCTCAGTCGTGTACAACTCTTTGAGACCCTGTGGACTGTAGCCTACCAGGCTCCTCCGTCCATGGAATTTTCAAGTCTATTGAATTTTACAGGCAAGAGTACTGGAGTGGGTTGCCATTTCCTTCTCCAGGGGATCTTTCCGACCCAGAGATCGAACTGGGGTCTCCCGCGTTGCAGGCAGACACTTTACCAGGGAAGCTAATGCTACAGTCTAGTTATTAATCTTCTAGAAATTGAATTGATTCATGCACTTGTGGATAGATGCCTTGCAGGAGGAGTCTGAATAGAAGGAAGCAGCTCTTTGCCAGCAGGCAGTGCACAGAGAGATGGGTTTCTTCTTTGAGGGGCCCACCTGCAGCCACCTAAACTCTACTGCCTTGAATTCCCATCTTTTAGAGGTCCAAAAGGCAGCAACTACTTTTAGTGTCAGTTTGAATGTGTAAACGTTTAACTGAATTGACGAAGCCTAGAAAAGCATGATTTCTCCCTGTTCCCTTCACTATAAGGGAATTGGTGATTAGAATAAATAATTGCTCTGAAAATAGCTCCATCCCATTTGTTCAAACAATTAAGCCCATCAATGAAGTTAATTTATGAGAGGAATGACACACATGTTGGCAAATTGTTCTGTTCCTCTTGGCAGCCTTCATATTTTCTCATCTCCTTTTTTTACCCTCCTTTCTGCCTCTATTTGCTATTTATGCTGTCACCTCTCAGTGTCTTTGGGGAGCTGATGTTTCCTACAGCAAATTTGTTTTTTTTTTCCATCTCTAAATTCATGCACAGATCTATTTTGTCTCCTTTCTTATAAGGACATATTTGCCCTCTCCTCTTCTACATTTTGATGATGGCCATTTGATTCCTTATCTTCTGGATTCCATCTGAAACAGCCATTTTTTATTAAGTACCCCTCGTCCTTCTTGCATTCTGGTATTGATATGGCATAATCAGATAGAGTTCAATGAGTAAAATATAAGCAAATAATTCCTGCACATACAAACAACAGAAAATAATAGTTACTTTAAAAGGCAACTGTGCTTTAAACTGTTTGACTAGATGGAAGAATTCCTTCTAGGAAGGCACTTGTCTTTTTTCTTAGAAAAAAAAAAAAACTCTCTCTGGGTTTATCTGGTTATGAAAAAGCAAAGTCTTCCATCTGTTGTCCTATTCCCCATTGCTATGCTAAGATAAGTGGAAGCTAAGATAAGATAAATGGAAGCAGGAATTTTGAGTATGAGTCTGATTGCTGGTCAGGGGTGGACAGGAACTTTGGGCAGAGGGTCCTGTGACTTGGAGAAGATGGAGGAGAAATATTACAGTATGAAAAAAAAAAAAAGCCAAATCCAGGCAGCAATGAGGTGGGGCTGAAGGTACAGGGAAACCAGTAAGATGATCCTGGTTAGAAATTTTCCAGGGAGCTTTAAGAGAATAAAGTCTCATGTTCAATATGCAGTTTTGCCTTCTCTGTATTCTACCAAAATGCCTTTTGTAATCACTAAACCTTAGTCAGAAACATACTACACACTGCCCTGTGTTAACAATGTTTGGAGGACTAAAACAAAAGAGTCAGTGACCCATGTGGGGAGCAAGGGATGAGAGAGAGAAGTATAATTACAGGATGCACGCCAATATGTGAGTGAATGAGTGATGAGTGATAGTTGCTCAGTCGTGTCCAACTCTTTGTGACCCCATGGAATGTAACCCATCAGGCTCCTCTATCCATGGAATTCTCCAGGCAAGAATACTGGAGTAGGTTGCCATTTCCTTCTCCAATGCCAATATGTGAGGTGATAGAAATTTAATGAGAATAGAAATTTGTGGCACACGGTAGGCAGAACTTATTTGAACTCCCTACCACAGATGCACACTCTGCACAGAGAATCAATTCTTCACTTCTAAGCAAAAACAAAGTTTTAAAAACATGAACCTCACTATGTCATTTCCTATGAAGGACCTTTTTGAAGCTTTCAGAAAAAAAAAAAAAAACTTCTTAAAATAATTTGCATGTCATTTTAAGATCCTATTTGTCTCTTTGTCCTCATCTTGCAGCAAGCTTTTTCTCCATATTTGTTGTAGTAATAAATACAAAGCATTGGTTCATTCCTTCCAACTTGCCATGATCCCCTTCACCACAGGACCATTGCACATGATGCTCCACCTTCCTGAAGCATGTTTCTCCTTTGAAAACTTGATCCTTACTTATCTTTTAGTAGCAATTTAAGTGTTGCAACTAAAGTATCCCTTCTTCAGGAATCTGTCCTTGGTCTCTCTGACCATGCCTCTCTCAAAGCCCTGTGTGCCCCTTCTTCACTATACCTGCCACAGTTGTAACCTCACAATGGTTTGTGGGATTGATTGATTAATTAATGCCTGTCTCCCCCACTAGTTGCAAAGTTCCACTCAACAGGCATACCTGATTTGATGAGAGTTTTATCCCTAGGGTCTTATCTAGTACATATCACCTCATAGGCCCTCAGTAAACATTTTCTGGAAGAAGCAAGATGGGAGAAGGGAGAAGGGAAGGAAGGAAGAAAGAAAGGGGGTAAACATTAATCAGGGGACTTAAAAGTCTTCTCTGCCTGGTGATACTTAAAAAGTGTTTGGAAGATTTTGATTCCCTTCTGGTTCTTAGAACTGCCTGAGGGTCCTGTTTCAGAGAAAATGAAAACATTTACCAAAATTGACAGTTAAGGAAAGTTCTTATCTATTTAGTTAAGCTTTATCCTGGGATAATGATCATGATGATGATGATGGTGATGGTGGTGAGGTGGTGGTGAAGGTGTATAAAATTTATTTTGATCACACTTCTCAAACTCTTTGGTGTGCATGTATATATGTACATGCATCTGCATGCATATATAAAAAGAGTACTTCCCCTCCAACTACAGTCACTTAGCAACAAGCTAAAGACCACGTGAATAAAAAAATTCTCTCTTGGTTTGTTTGACTGACAATCACTTCTGCTCAGGAAAGAGAACAATTTGGCAAGAGCAAGGAACACATGTGAACAGTGATCTAACGACCTCATCTTCTTTCCCAAATTTTATTTTTTTGAAACAAACTCTTCTTCTTGGGCTCTAGCTGATTGTTAGGGTATTTTATTCCAAGACACTAACTATGGAGTTGGAGTCCTGAATTAAAACTGGCTAGAACACAGGTAGACCTAGAGATTATCATACTAAATGAAGTTAGCCAGACAGAGAAAGCCAAAAAGTAAATCACTTAAATGTGGAATCTTAATAAAATGATACAAATGAACTTGTATACAAAAGAAATAGACTTATAGACATGGAAAACAGCCTTATGGCTATCAAAGGGGAAATTGGAGGGAGGGATAAATTAATGAGTTTGGGACTAACAGATACACACTACTATATATAAAATAGATAACCAACAATGGCCTACTGTATAGCACAAGAAACTATATTCAATATTTTGTTAATAGACTATAATGGAAAAGAATCTGAAAAGAATATATGTATATATGTATGAATATAACTGAATCACTATGCTATACACCTGAAACAAACACGATATTGTAAATCAACTATACTTCAATTTAAAAAATAAAGAGGTTCTTTCATGTCGTAGTGTGAGAAGAAAAGAAAAAAAACTGACTAGAAATCCTAATCTGACTTCATTACTAAGTAGCTGTGTGGCCTTGGGCAAGTATTAAACCTGTTTGAGCCTCAGTTATCCCACAATTAAAACGAATATACTAAGCCCACGTCAGGGGTTTGTGGTGTGCTCTAAATGAAATAACATACAGAAAGCCAGCTACAAAGTAGATGGTTCAATGTTCCTTTCTTTTCTCCTGTCTGAATCCTGCTTTCTGACCTTGTTTCCATCTTCCCCAGCTTCTGGCAGAAGTGAGTTGGCTCATCAATTATTATTTCACAGAGCAGGTTCATTGCCTTTTTGTACCGTGAAAAATAAGAAAAGATAAATAACATTAGTAATCTTTAATTGAACCTCTTGAGAGGGATCGGATGCCAGGACTGAATTTTAGGAGCACATTCAAATCCAAGGAGCTGAAGCTAGATAATAAATTCTTATGAATGCAGAGAAAGGAGAACTCTCTGACCCAGGACATCTTTTGGTTCATGGTCAAATGCATCATCTCGGAGAGCAACTGCATCATTTAGGTTCCGGTTTTACTCATTTTAAAATAGGAACAGTCCCCCCAGCAGTACCTTCTCCCCCTCTTTTCTGGAAGCTGCCAGAGGGGAGCTTACCAATGCCATTCAGAATTCTCAAAGAGACTATACTTCTCTTCTTTTCCAATTTTTGTTCTCCTTCTAGGATTCCTACCACAGGAGCTCTCTTCTTTTCTATGTGCAGTGACCTGTCCAACCTGTAAGAAATAGACAGATGTCACTTTGCCATGATTTCATCCCTGCTTCTCTTTCTCTCATTCAGAAGCACTATGATTCCCCAAATTGAATTTGGAATGAGACACCATTCACTGACCATGGGGACAGTAAATATATGCATAAATGGAATCCAACCTCTTTTCTCAAGCAATTTGTCTTCACTCTAGCCTGAAATTGTCTTTTAAAGCTGGAGAACAGTCTTAATTTAGACTCCAACTCAATAGCTAGTGCTTGGGGGATTAAATATCTTAATGATTCACCAGAGGAGAAGTATGTTTGTAAAAATGAGACTGGGAAGGGAGATGAGGTTATTATATCTTTGTCTAGTAGTGGTCAGGAGAGGAGCGACTGAGATCTAAACTGGAGTACATGGGCAAATTCTAGGTGGGTCAAAATGGAATCTCTGCAAAGTACTATCATATTAAATTCTCTGCACCAAGAACCTCTAAGTTTATGACTATTATTACCCCTGTTCATTTTACAGATGAGCTCTGAATGGACTTCAAGGTGATTAAGTAATGTCTGGGGTCTTGCAGTTGTTAAGTGATAGAGACACAATTTGTAGAAGAACCGTCTGACTTAGACAATGCTAAAGTTCAAGCCTCTAGCCAAACGCTCCACTCCACTGTGCTCCTTAAATTAGTGGAGACATACGTAAAATGATAGCTAAGGATGCCAGAGATGTGGGATGAGTGTGAAAAAGCAGAACAACCCATAGACACCGAGGGCATGTCTCTGAGGTGGTTCTACTCCACATGGAAACGTAAGGTGCCAGGCACTGGAAACTGGTCTCAAGAGCCCTAGAATAAGTGAAGCCTGTCTCCTGTTTTAATTTGCCATGCTGATGAAGGTTGATGAGGTTGTATATCAGATAAAAACTTCTGATCCCGCTCATACTTTTATCCCAGTGTCAAAAGTGTCCCATTCACTTTTTCCCAGTGAAATCCGGAAGATGCCAGGATTTTTCTTACAGTTCTTTTGTCATCAGGGAATGTTTTAACATGACATATTTGGCATTACATGAAAAGTCTTCAAGTATTTCTGCCTCTAAGTTTAAAAATGTTATTTATTCATTCATGCATCCATTCATTCATCCAACATCTTTTTATTGAATACCTTCTATATTCAGGCACTATATATTGTGCTCATCACTTGGTCTTCTCATTCTGGACTCCATCTACTTTATAGTAAATATCAGAATAACTCTAACTCGAGCATCCTTCTGAAGTTGGCCACAACAGCTGCCTCCACATTTGTGGAAAAGTAGATATGGTAACTCAAAGGCAAACCAGTTATTTAAGCTTCTTAGTGCCCATAGCTATACAAGAGAGGTAGGTAGAAATGAGCAGCTTACACTAGATAGGTTATCAGATGTTTTCAAGTTCTCAGGCCCTTTAATCTAGCAACTTTGTTCTTAGTTATACTCAGCAAAGAATCTTCTGAGTTCACTCAGGTCTGAAGGTGTTGGGGGTTTCATTTACAACATGAAGAATTTGGATGCATTTTCTCGCATCTCTAAAGTTCTGTGATTTTAACAAACCTCAGCTCCACTTAGCTCCAGGGCACCTTGTTGGGGGAGAGAAGAGATGTGGCATCTCTGAAATATTCACTGATTCTGAGGAGGTCCTGCTTGTCTCATTGGAACTTGAGGAGAAGACTGCTTTATAGTCTGAGCCAAGCATGTGTCATGACCCTCTTTTCCCTCATGGGAGGCAGTGTTGAGTAAAAGGAGTTGGGAGCAGGAGTTCCAGCCTCAGATAGCCTGGGGTTGTATCATGATTACTTGCTGGAGTGCCCTGAGACAAGTCATTTCACCTCGGTTTCTTCATCATAAAACTGAGCTGATAGTAATTTACAGTATGTAATGATAACTAGAAGCAACAATATCATAGATCACTTAGAACAGAGCCTGGATCCTAGGGAGCGGTCAATAGCTAATAGTTATTATTTTGTTGAGTAAAACTCTTCTTTAGCCAAAGGTCTTTTGATTAAAATTATTCAAGATATTCATCTATTGTTGTCTATTTCAAATGGTCTTACTCTGTACTTATGGTTTGAAGAAATAAAAATCTTAACTGTAAGTGTTAGCCCATCAGAGCAATTTGTCCAAATTCCCCGATTCTCATCTTGATATCTTCCTGACTCTTCAACTTTCTAATTCTCTTGGTTAGGAGATCATTTGGTGTTTTTCTCGAACACTGTCCTCAGGTAAGAGCCTGAGATTCATCTAACTTTATATTGGAGCAGAATGGAAGACAAGCTCTCTTTCCTTGGCTCTGTCTTTGAGAATCCTGATACCCTCTTGCCCTTTGCCTAGGAAAGAAGAAATCTAATTTGCAACCCAGAGTTCCCTTCCTTATTTATCTATTATGGATAAAAACACAGATTAGACCCAATGTACAATTTCTCCATTAATATAAAGACAAACCCATCACCTGGTAACATCTGTTAGTCTTTGGTCTGCTTCACAGAACAGCAGACATACCATTCCTTAAGTATTAATTTGGCAAAGGACACGAGTCAAGGCAAATTCATCCAAACCTAAGGTGACTCATGTTTGCCATAATGAAGTGTTCAGTAGCATTTCATTATACACTGTAGTCCTCCAATGGAATTTAAAGACAATGTGAAAGAGTATTAGCTGGTTTGGCATTAGATAAAGGTATACTTCCACTGCCCTGTTTGTCAATAGATACATCTTGGGCAGACACATTTACCACTGACTGGGTCTGGGCAATGGGCTGTAAGTATAAACGATGCATATCTCTTCTGGACCAAAACATCCAAAAGCTTGTGAGTATATTATCTGGGTTCTGAGTGAGTCCCTGCTGGAGCACAGCTTCTCCAGTCACTCAACTTGAAAAGGAGTTTATAGGTACACAAAGAGAAATCTTCACTGCATTATGCCACTGAAATTTCAAGCCTAACTTTTTCTCTCAACACAGCCTAGCTCACCATGACTGGTATAACACCTTTGTCCCAGTGCTTAATAAAAATGGCCACTTGACTTAAGTTATTGTAGTTGAGTTCCTTGGGGCTCCATGAGACCCTGAATGTTGAACCCTGAAAAGCCCTCTTTGAAAAAGAAAAGAGCAAGAGGATACTATATGGGTAGCTGTGTTTGGGGGCTTAGGTAGAACTGTTAGTAATCAGGGTGCTGAATGCAGATGTCTCCTTTTCTGACAGTGGTCTTATCAGATACTCTGGTTCATTTCTGGGCTCCTGGGATGAAATACAAGCTTAGAAGAGAAACTTCATATTGTTCATTCCTCGGCATAGTGAACAGATGCCTTTGAAAGAAATTGGAATGCCTGAGATGGGATCTGGAATTGAACATTTGACAGACCTGTATTCTCTGTGGAACCTTCGTGGATACAGCCAGGCTTCGGGTCTCCAGCCCTGGTTTTTTTGCCTACCATAAACTGCTCTTGCATAAGAGCTACTTCAGTAGCTACTGAACCTACTGAATTTTCTACTCAGAGCTATTGATATAATCTGATATGTGTCTTCCCCATTCTCTCCTCTCCTCAGGAAGATTTATCAGGCAGTCTTTCTGGAGCTGTCATTAACAAGCCTTGGATTGCCTCTCTTGGGAGGGAAAGAAAACCAACACTTATTCAATACCTACCACAATACACAAAATGTGTTTTTCATGTTCTCTTATTCCTAACAGGAAGTATAGCAAGAGCCAGATATTGAAATTGAGTAGAACCCTGCAGGGTCTTCCCAGGAACAAGCCCCACTCCCGTGTCCACACCTCTAGCTTATAGAAAAGCTTTAGCCTCCTCAGCCCTCCCTGAATTCCAAAAAGCAAATTTATTCAGAGAAGTGAAAAATTTCCCAGGTGGTGCTGGTGGTAAAAAACCCACCTGCCAGTACAGGAAACATAAGGGACACAAGTTTGGTCCTGGGTTGGGAAGATCCCCCGGAGGAGGGCATGGCAACCCATTCTTGCCTGGAGAATCCCATGGACAGAGGAACCTGGTGGGCTATAGTCCATAGGGTTGCAAAGAGTTGGTCACGACTGAAGTGACTGAGCATGCATGCACATGAAAAAATTCAGAAATGAAGGAAAACAGTCAAGTAAGACAAAATAATAATAGTTTAGCTATGAAACAAAATCAAGGACCTTTGGTTCCTCTTCACAGGTTATAGATAATATCCTGAGCCATCTCCTTGAGTTATTTCCCAGATGCTAAAACCCCTGCCGCTTGAAAGAAATTAACTGCATGCTGACCACCAGCATGTAGACCCCAGACTGGTTGAAACCAGAAGATTGATGATCAAGATTCTTGAAACTTCACCGTATTACCTCACCATCAACCAAACAGAGAACAGTATATGAGTGGACAACACATTCTGTGACCTCCCTGTCCCAACACTGTCTTACTGTCTTTAAAACACTTCCCTGATTCAAGTTTAAAACAAAACAAAACACTTCCTTGAAAGCCATCAGGGAGTTCATGTCTTCGGAGCATTAACTGCCCATACTCCTTGCTTGGTGCCTTGCAATAAATGCTATACTTTCTTTCACCACAGTCCAATGTCCCCAGATTGGCTTTGCTGGACATTAGATGAGCAAATCCAAGTTTGGTTCAGTAACCAAATCACAGATTAGAAGAAACAAAGGACTTTGGTGTCTTAGAAACTATGTTTGGGGTCCCAGCTCTGAATTACCAGCTGTGTGACCCAAAATTAATCTCACTGAATCTCCTGCCATGACTGTCCAAGCAGCTAATGATACCTCCCAGGCTGCTATTGGGAGGATGATGCACTGTGTCAAATTATGTGGTACTGTCTCTGGAACATACTAAGTACTCAATAGTCTTCCCAGGTGACTTATGAGAAATTTCATGTTAAAAATGAATTTATGACCTAGAGATATTGCATATCTTACTCTAGGTTACCTAATGCAGAGCAAGCCATCAAACTAGGTCAGTCTGCTTCCAATTTAAATATCATTAGAATGACAGAATTTAATAGATATTACATAGGTCATATGCCCTAAAAAGCCTAAAATATCTACTATATCACCCTTTAAAAAATAATTTGCCATAGCTTTATTTGAAAATAAAAATATAACATCTTTGCATATTGAAGAATTCTGAAGTGAAGTGAAAGTCGCTCAGTCATGTCTGACTCTTTGTGACCCTGTGGACTATACAGTCCCTGGAATTCTCCAGGCCAGAATACTGGAGTGGGTAGCCTTTCCTTTCTTCAGGGGATCTTCCTAACCTAGAGGTTGAACCTAGGTCTTCCACATTGCATGCGGATTCTTTACCAGCTGAGCCAAAGGGAAGCCCACTGAAAGCATTCATCAAAGATTGCACACCAGTAAAAAGCATTCATGAAGGGGTTCACACTAGTAAAATAAATTTACTTCATGGTTGTGGTGATTTAGTTGCTACATCATGTCCAACTCTGGTGACCCCATGGACTATAGTCTGCCATGCTCCTCTGCCCATGGGATTCTCCAGGCAAGAATACTGGAGTGGGTTGCCATTTCCTTCTCCAGGGGATCATCCCAACCCAAGAATTGAACCCGGGTTTCCTGCATTGCAGGCAGATTCTTTATCAACTGAGGTATGAGGAAAGTCCAAATTTGGTTTGAAGCAGAGAGAAAAATCTATTGCTTTTTTTAAATTTGCTTTGTATATTGAGAGGGGAAATGTAAAGCTATTTTATAAATCTTGCAATTAATAGACATGTGGTTCAACTTACTATCATTTCTGGGTAGACAAGACAAAGAGGAAACTGAATCTTATGGACTAATTGTCTTTCCCTGTGGGAAAATGGTAATTGGAGTGTCAGTCCAACTGTGATTCCTAGAAAATAGTATACCATCAACCCCAGGAGGCCCAAAAGACTGTGTCTGCTTGATCATCAAAGATTGAAATGTTCTTAGAGGACACACTGTACCTTACTCAATATTGAAGGAGGTAATAAATTCTAGGGCTCTTCAAATTCTTTCTGGGTAACCACAAACAATTTGGTGCTTACTATAAAAAGCAGAGCATTCTATTTTGATTAAATCGAGCTGTTTTACACAGCATCTCATGGAGTCTTTTACTTCCTCTGTCTTTAATGTTTTCTTAATAAAATCACACATTCAATTATTTAAAAGAGCCAAGAACCAATAGGGGATTTGCTGACCCATTGCTTAAAGCTTAGAAATCCAATTTGCCTTTCCTTTATTGCTAGCTGATCAGACCTAGGTTGAAGGTGATGAAAACTATTGGACATTTTAGAATCATTTTAAAGAGCTGAGAGATTTGGCTCTCCAGGTCTCATCTATACCTGAATAGAATGAATTTCATTATTGATGCTATAACAATTGACATTTCCCCAGGCTTGCATTTCTTCTATCTCCAGATTCATTACCTTTTTTCAAATTGCTAATGTGCTAATGTACTGAGTTCTGGCAATTTCCACTGTGATTTTTGTCTATATAAGAATTTTCAGACATGCTGTGCATTAATCCATTACCAGCTGTTAAACTAGCCTGAAAGGACAGTCAGTGTGACTTGTCAGTAGTTGCACCTTTTTAAAACATGTCTAGTTTTCCCAAAACAATCACGTGCATTTCACTTAAAGAAAATGGGTACATAATTATTAAAAAGACACCTAATTTTTCCAAGCAAAGACTTAAGAATATTAAGTTGAAACTGTTTTCAATAACTGAATTTTTATTCAATACTCAAAATGAACATAACCTTTATTATTTGTAAGTTTAACTCAATTTCACTTTCATTGCAGAGGAGCATTTCCATTTAAATTTTCCAGAAATATATAAATATGTTTTAAATATCAACTTGACTTTTTCTAAGTTGACTTGTTTTTATTTTTTGGAGCAGAAAAGATTTATTGCAGGGTCATGCAAGGAGATGGGTGACTTATGCCTACCCCTACACCCAAACCTGAATTTCTCAAAGGATTTCAATAAAGCATTTTTAAATGTCAGGAAAGGGAGAGGGATCACAAGGGTATGTGATCAACTTGTACACAATTCTCTGAATGGTTGATGTTGGGGCAATACGGTGGTTAAGTTTATCAATCCTTAGGTGCCAGTAGGTGTGGGAGCTATTATCAAGTAGCTAATTTCTTCCATTTGGTTTTAAGCATCTAAAAAACTCAAGTAATATACATGATATCCTATTATCTGGGTACTTCAGAGAGGAGCTAAACCAGAGGATATGGAAGAGGGGTCTGTCCCATTCAGGCCCCATAGAGTCCTGCTCAATTAAAAGTCCCCCTTTTTCTTTGATACTGCTCAATACTGAGGAGAATACATGTTGGACAAGAAAAGGATAAAGATGTTAGTCCTAAACTTGACACAGGAACCTATAAGGTCCTGCTTGGTTTCACCAGCAGACACTGCTTTGAGAATGGCTGGTGGTGTCCAAGTCTGACACAGCTTGGGAAATTTGAGTTCTTGGCAGGAGAGTGTTTGAAATCACACCCACAGTGACCACAGAGTTTTACCTCTGATTTGTGAACCATAGCTATGCCATTTTGACTTTCAATAAGTTGACACTTTTATTAAATAATTTCCCCTGATATTAAGAAAATTTGTTTCACCAAGATTCATTCCAACACAAGTGATGGTTCAACTAAACTCCAACCCAGAAATGTAGCTGATAGAAAATGATACTCACATGGTATATATTTAAAGCAAAATTCTGGACAGTAATTTTGTTCCTTACAGTTATTAATATATTCAATTATCATAGAATGCTACTAACAGCTCTTGAACCAATCATGCTGAATTTTAGTAGACATATTGAATAGGGAAATTACTCTTTTACAAAGTTATGGAGATAGCCAGATGCTGGTTCAGGAAAAATGACTTACAAAGTAATGATGAGCCTTACTAGCTGCATGGCCATCACATTTCTTAGTAAATTAGAAAAGTATTTCACAATCTTGGGTCCAAATTACTTATGCTCTTTCATGCCAGCACTCCATATTTATGCTCTGTGCTTCAGCCAAATGAAATATATTTCAATTCTTTGAAGAAAGTAATTTAAAAGTCATTATTCAACTCTACCTCTCTATTGGCTGTTATCAACACATTCTTTACAGTTCTTTTAGTAGTCACTGTATGCTTCATGCATGCATGCTAAGTCACTTCAGTCATGTCTAACTCTTTGAGACGTTATGGCCTGTAGCCTGCCAGACTCCTCTGTCCATGGAATTCTCCAGGCAAGAATACTGGAGTGGGTTGCCATGCCCTCTTCCAAGGGATCTTCCTGATCCAGGGATTGAACCTGCATTGCCTACATTGGCAGGCCAGTTCCTTATGACTACCACCACTTGGGAAGCCCATCACTCTCTACTAATTGTTTCTCAAAATGTGGTTCCCTGACCAGTAGCATCAGCTGCACTGGTTTACCTAGGAACTTGTTAGATGTGCAAATTATCTGGTCCTAGCCCTGGAGGTAAAGCCCAGAAATCTGCATTTTAAGCCCTTTAAATGTTATGCTGAAGTTTGAGAACCACTACCTTATATCATACCTTTTGCTTTCTCTCTTTATTTTACCCTGTATGTTCTGTATTTCCTCCCTTTTACCTTGTTAAAAAAAAGCATAAACACAAAACAAAACAGAAAGCCTATTTTTTCTTGCCTCATCTATAATGCCTTTCTTAATTTCTCCCTTCTCTGAATTCCCTTAGAATTAAAAATATAAAAAACATTATAAGGCATATCCCTATTAAACTTTGCTTTGTAGTTAATTGGCAGCATCTATTATCTTCCCTTCAGTAATACAACCTCCCAGAAGATAGGCACTCTGTCCTTATATTCAGCATGTAAGTCCATGATAGCTCAGATAGTAAAGAATCTGCTTGCAATGCAGGAGACCCCAGTTCAATTCCTGGGTTGGGAAGATCTGCTGCAGAAGGGATAGACTACCCTCTCCAATATTCTTGGGCTTCCTTTGTGTCTCAGCTGGTAAAGAATCCCCCTGCAATGCGGGACCTGGGTTCGATCCCTGGGTTGGGAAGATCCCCTGGAACAGGTAATAGCTACCCACTCCAGTACTCTGGCCTGGAGAATTCCATGGACTCTATAGTCCATGGGGGAAACAAAGATTCAGATACAACTGAGCAAATTTTACTTTCACAAGCCAGTAGTTTGTCTTCTATCAATAATTGATTGCTTGTCAGATCTTATTTCTGACACAGAGACTCTACTACCACAGACTCATTTTTGCTTCTGAAACTTGCCTAATGTTGTTCTACCTCTGCAATATTTATTCCTTCCTCTATGCTATGTATTTCTTATTATGCTCCTACTCAACCTAGCCTCCTCTTAGATTTCCTCAATCAAAATTTATATGGATTTCTGCTTTTAGCTATAATGGGCTACCTTATAGGATACATTCCAACCCAGCAAAAACAATTGAAAAAGCTAGATAGAGTAATTAACATAATTGATTTCTAGTTATCAGAGAGCTACCAAGACATCTGCACAGAGGGGTTAAAGTCTCAGAGGAAGGAAGGACTGAGTGAACTTAATATACTACCCTGTTTTTATTTGGAGACGTTCACTGATTTCTAAGAATTAGAAGTAAAGAGGGTGAGATTCTGAGATGTAAGCTGCTGCTAAGAAGTTAATACATTCAAAAGAGTTTTTTTTTTTTTTTCAGTCTCATGGGTCTATGGATATAAAAAATTGGAGTTTAAGGCGGCCATCATGATTCACACTGAGGAATTCACCTATTACTTTATATCTTTCTGACTTCCCTGGTGGTTCAGTGGTAAAGAATCAGCCTGCCAATGCAGGAGACCAGGAGACATGGGTTTGATCTCTGGGTCGGGAAGATCCCCTAGAGAAGGAAATGACAACTCACTCCAATATTCTTGCCTGGGAAATCCTATGGACAGAGGAGCCTAGTGGGCTACAGTTCATGGGGTCACAAAGAGTCGGACACAACTTAGCAACTAAACAACAGTGTATATCTTTTTATGCATTGTGAACTGAATCGTATCCCCTTAGCATTCATCTGTTGAAGTCCTTGCCTCCATGTGAATATATTTGGAGACAGCACCTTTAAGGAAGTAAGGAAAGTTAAATAAAGTCATCAGAGAAACACCCTAATTTGACAAGATTAATGTCTATAAGATGAGGAGGAAACACCAGAGATTGTCCTCTCCATGACAAAGGCAGAGGAAAGACTATGTGAGGAGGAAAGGTCATGTGAGGATACAGTGAGACGATGGCTATCTCCACAAAGATATTTTCAACCCTGCTAGCACCTTCATCTTGGATGTCTAGCCTCTAGAACTATGAGAAAATAAACTTATGTTGTTTAAACAACCCAGTCTGTGATATTCTCTATGGTAGCTTGAGCAGACTAATAACATGGAAAAATCTAAAAGGTGATACAGAAGTAGTAATTAAATTTCATGACAATGGTCAATATACAATAAACAGCTGACACTAAGGACACCATTTATAATAGAACCTAAAACACAAAAATACCTAGAGATATATCTGAATAAGGATATGTAAGTTATAAAAGACAAAAAACGGCAAAATACTAAAGAAGTCCCAAACATAAGAAATCTGCCATAGTCAGGTACCAGTCTCAATATCATAGAAATAAAAGCTGTCCTCAAATGGATCTAAATAAAAATATTTGCCATATTTTGGTGAAAATATAAAAGATTATTCCAAAATATATTTGAAAGTGCCAAAAGGTCACTTGTCAAAACAATCTTGAAGAGTTTGAGTCAGTCAATACTTCTTACAAAGACGTTACAACATGTAAGCTAACCAATTTGCCAACAAAAGTCTGTATAGTCAAAGCGATGGCTTTTCCAGTAGTCATGTAGGCATGTGAGAGTTGGCCCATAAGAAAGGCTGAATGCTGAAGAATTGATGCTTTCAAACTATGGTGTTGGTGAAGACTCTTGAGAGTTCCTTGGTCTGCAAGGAGATCAAACCAGTCAGTCCTAAAGGAAATCAACTCTGAATATTCATTGGAAGGACTGATGCTGAAGCTGAAGCTCCAATACTTTGGCCACCTGATGCCAAGAGCTGACTCATTAGAAAACACCCTGATCCTGGGAAAGATTGAGGGCAGAATGAGAAAGAGATGGCAGAGGGTGAGATGGTTGGATGGCGTCATCGACTCAATGGACATGAGTTTGAGCAAACTCTGGGAGATGGTGAAGGACAGGGAAGCCTGGCGTACTGCAGTCCATGGGGTTGCAAAGAATTTGACATGACTGAGAAACTGAGCAACAACAAACTTAATCAAAATGGACCAATGGATCAGAATAGAAAGCTGTAGACCAGGCTGACATATATACAGTCACTTGAACTATTCCAAAGGTGACATTTCTGTGCAATAAGTAAAAAGAGGGTCTTTTCAGTAAATGGTTTTGGACCAATTTAACATCCATAAGAAAAGCCTAAATATTGACCTTTACTTCATACCATATGCAAAGCATATTTCTTTAGAATATATTTCTTTATAATTGAGAAAAAAATGAGTTTCCAGAAGTTCACATAGAAGGATATCTTAATGTTACTGGAGAATGAAAATATTTCTTAAAGAGGCTATACAAGGAAACAATAAAGAAAAAAAATTGATAAATGAGATAACATTGGATTAAAAACATTTGATCTCAGAAAAAACTATGCAGAAAGTTAAAAGACAAGCCAGGATAGAAAAAGACATTTGCAGTTCATATATCTGAAAAGGACTTTCCTCATCTGAGTGATTAAATGTGTATAATAACTTTGTTAAAATTTGAGCCTATATATTAAAAATTTGTGCATTTTGGTATATATGTTAACTTCAATATAAAATGAAGTTAAAAATGATGACCTGACTAGGACATCTAATACACTTTTGTATTCATTAATCTGTCAAACATTTACTGGGAACTTATAGTACACCAAAAATTTGAACTAGGCTCAGGATTTACAGTTGCAAATAAAGTGTCTCTACTTTCATGGAGCTTGCATATAGCCTTGATTATTTGTAGCTTTCTGTGGTAGACCTGCATAAGACTGTCATGGTTAAGCAAAAGACACTATATATTACACAGCTGAAGGAAGTACTTCAATATGTTCAATTCATATATCGTTAGCATGGTATTCATAATAGAAGAAGGCATACGTGCACACATGCTAAGTGGCTTTAACTGTGTCTGACTCTGTTCGACCCTATAGATTGTAGCCCCCCAGGCTCCTCTGTCCATGGGGATTCTCCGGGCAAGAATATTGGAGTGGATTGCCATGCCCTCCTCCAGGGGATCTCCTCAACCCAAGGAATAAACCCACATCTCTTATGTCTCCTGCATTGGCAGGCAGGTTCTTTAAGCCCAAGAGCAGGCATAACAAAAGCTAAAACAGCTAGCATTGCTTTGAACTGGAGATCCTCTATCTACCCCTCCTGAGCCATTTTTTCATCTTCTCTCTGAATCAGGAATCTAATTTGTATGGACTGCAACAAATGTCCAAACATGTGTAGCCTAATTATATAAAGTTGTACTGAAATGTGGTTACACTCATCGTTTACGTAGTATCTATGTTGTCAAGAAAACCTGTGACTTGTAAGTTTAAAATAATTACTATCTGACCTGGGAAAACCAAACAAAAAAATGTTGAATTCAAGGCTATTTCAATGGGCTTCTTTGCCTTCTAAGTTCTAGTTGGGTTGGTAAATAGAGCATAGAGCCAGCGGTCAGAGCGTGGGAAAAGAGTGAGTTCTATCTATGCAAGACATACTTGGACTAGAGAAGTCTAGTCTATCTAAGTTCTTAATTATTCTCAAGGCTACTCTTTCTTCCTCACTCTCTTCTGGGTCAGATAACTCCATACTTTCTTCCCTTCCCATATATCAATAGTAATGGCAACAGCTCTGCATTATCTCTTGTGATTTTCTTCTGCAGATCTTTGAAAACTGCCTCTTTATTGAACTCTCCTCCAATTGTTATAACCTGTGTGAGCCATATTTTTCCCATTGGAGCCCTGGCTGATCATTTTATTAAGCACTTATTCATTATCAGATGCTGAGCTTCATATTCATCACATAATTTAATCAGGAGAAAAGAAATCTGTGAGGTAGATTTTATTATTATTTCTCACTTTTTACAGTTGAGGCAGCCAATGTTCAAATCTGACAAAGTTTGCACAGTTAAAACTAGCAGACCTGGGACTTGAATTCAGTGCTATTGATTACAGAGCCTACAGTGCTGAAAATCTTAACCATAAATTTCAATAATTTTTATCATCTTACGATTTTCTTGAAAATATATCATTGATTTGATGCTTAGCATTAAAGAAACTTTCTTATTTACGATTCAATTGAATCATACCACAACAGTGTATCTGATATTATTGTCTTATTATTGCAGATAGATAAATTGAAGCCAGCACAAATTAAATTATTTTCTTGAGGATTCACAAGATAAAATTTAATACAGCCAAGTTTCTTGCCTCCAACTCTGATATTATACACAAATGTATAGTCATCATCTATTATCATCATCATCTATATATATATACATATACATCCATTTTGAATGAAAGTTAAAGGTGTTTTTGCTCTAAAGATTGTTATCATCATAATATACATGTGTATATATATATATATATATATATATATATATATATATATATATTCATGCTTATACCAATGGGTTATCATATGAGTAAAGTAATGTGATGCATGTTATGTGTATGCGGGGTTAGAACAGAAAGTTAAGAGGCAGAAAAAATAAAATTTTCACATGCATTGGGAATTGTTAGCCTTTTTTTTCTGGTCTAGAGTATTACAAGGTAATTAATCCAGACCAAATCTGAAAAGTTGAGATGAAACACCCTCCCATGCTGCTGGGATTAGACTCATGAGAAGCAGTGTGTCAGCCAGCTTGCCAACTGGTCTCTATCGAATCCTTGGCTTCCTACTGTGTGCTCAGTCCCAATCCGAGGCTCTGGCCAAGAGAGCTGTTGGAGACACAGATTCTGCCTTCCTTGTTTAATTAGCCTTCTGAGAAGAAAAACTGGTGGCAGACTTCTAATAGGTCCGAGCTTCTTCCTTTAGCCCTAAGGCAGGGAGTGCTGTGGATTGCAATAACAATTCCTCCTATTGGTTTATGGAATACATTTTATGTCTCCAGTTTCCTGATATGGGCACAAATGCTCCTAGTTGACTCACATTCAAAGAATGTATATTTTAGAAAAATTTGTTTAAAGACAAAGATACAAATACCTAATCCTATTTCTTTTGTTTAGTCTAAAGAGGATGCTTTAAAAAATCAACTGACTTTCTCTTGAGAAAAGAGCTTAGGATAGAAGTGTGTGTGTGTGTGTGTGTGTGTGTGTGTGTGTGTGTGTACTAATAATTTAAGTCTCTTGTCTTTGATGATATCCTCTTATCAGATCCTCTTTTCCTAGGTTTTGCTAGATTTGTGCAAGAAGGGGTGAGAAAAGCATCTGATATGAGACTCATTTGCAGGGATTACATTGTATCCAACAGGAGGACAGTCAACTCTTTCTCATGTGTACATAACCAGTAGTCAACGGAGAAGATGCTTTTGTGAGTTAAAGTCCTGAAATGCATGAGTTCAATCACCATTGATTGTTATGAGAGTGATGTTCTAGCTCTTACATGTCTCAGAAGCGAATGAGCCTGGATTGTGCGATCTAAGAAAGCCAGTCATTCTGCTCTAGTCCCTCCTAAGGAGAACTGGTCTTTCTTTTTTAATTTAAATTTATTTATTTCAAATTCGAGGATAATTGCTGTATAATATTATATTAGTTTCTACCATATATCAACATGATTCAGCCATAGGTATATGTATGTCCACTCCCTCCAGAACCTCCCTCTTACCTCCCATCCTATTCCACGCCTCTAGGTTGTCACAGTACACCAGGTTTGAGTTCCCTGCATCATGCAGCAAATTTCCACTGGCTATCTAATTTTGCATATTCTTTCTAAAACTTATTAAACATACCATATTTGTCCATTGGACTGAAGGAAACCAAACCAGTCGATCCTAAAGGAAATCAACCCCGAATATTCATTGGAAGGACTGATGCTGAAACTGAAGTTCCAATACTTTGGCCACCTCATGCCAAGAGCTGACTCACTGGAAAAGACCCTGATGCTGGGACAGATTGAAGGCAAAAGGTGAAAAGAGCAGAACAGGATGAGATGGTTAGATAGAATCACTGACTCAATGGATATGAATTTGATCAAACTCCAGGAGATAGTGGAGGATAGAGGAGCTTGACATGCTGTGGTTCACGGGGTCACAAAGAGTCAGACATGACTTAGTGACTGAACAGCAACAACAATTTGAATGTATTTCTATCGGGCTTATATTTTCCCAGTGGGATATGTCAGTTAGTCAGCCAAACATTAAGTCCAATATCCTGTCTGTCTGCCAGCTGATCAGTCAGGAAAAGAATGAAGATAGTTCAGCATTCTCTGTCCGATGTGGGAGATTTAGTCCCTGTCTGGATGAAGCATGCTAAATATCACTGGACAGAGCTGAACACAGGCCATTCAAGAGTCTGGGTCACTGGGTCCCAATATGCTTAGAACAAATGCTGGCATTCTATGGGCTATACTGAGATATCCCAAACTTTAAATCTCTCACTGTTAACATTTCTCCCATTTCCAGAAAAAAAATATCAGAAGTCACAAAGACCTTCTCATTAGCTAAAGCTTTTCTTCTATTCATTTTTAAAAATATGAATACCTGTACTTCCTAGGTGCTAGCAATCGCTTACAAAAAATATCAGTAACTGTGTTTAATGGAAAAAGCTATATGTGGCTATCTTTATTTGAAAAGCTATTTGTGAATACATACTATAATGATTACCTTTTTCTATGAACTAGCTATATCTTCTGGGGTTTTGTTCAGATTTCCTTCTAGGCCTATCAATAGGAGGAAGGGAGTCCCGAGGAAGGCAATTATTCCACTCTGGGGTGAAGTAATCCAGGTCTCTTCCATAGATGAGATATCTCTGGAACTAGATTGGAAAGAATTGATAAGATTTTTGACAACTAGAGAGGAGGAGTGACAGCAGGAGTCAATGATGGAAGGTAAGACTATGCATGTCATATGTGGAGGTCTGCTCAGACTAAAATGGCTGGAATGGAAGACTCACTGGAAGCAGTGGAAGAATAAAGTGTTTGCTTAATTGTTATGTGAGATATCTTTATGTGATCTGGAATCTTGATATGGAGCTCAGCTAGCTGCCTCCTGACATTAGAACCATTAAGCCTTTTAATACCTTTGGTGCATAGCTTCAGCTAAGAGTCAAAAGTTCAAATGCTCTTCATTAATGCAAGAGCCAGATGTCATCTAGTGTGATAGCCCTGCCAGTCCTCTAGGCTCTGGGACCACACTCGCTGGTGTCTGAGCCTGGGATGAACTTTCCAGCCAATATTGCCAGCATACTTGGCCAACTGTACTTTCAAAATGACAGAAGTCTGGAGAAAGAGTCTAGAGATGGTGCCTTCTGTCCTTTAGCATCTCAAGGGCTCTCAGAAATCCTCTACTAATCACAAACAATTTTCTCCATTTTCTCATCAGTGGAAACAAGTAACCAACTCTAATTTCTCCTTTGAGATTATTGCAGTCTACATCTGCTTGCTTGCTTATTTCTGCCCAGCGGACCATTAATGGATCTGAGTTTCCTTCCAAACTGTCATGAAATGAGAAGTTATAAAGCTCTGAACTTTTCAATAGCAGGGACTTCCTGGCAAAAGATGTGTGGGTGAAAATTGGAGGAACCAACATATAAACTGACATATCTTTAGAGAGGTTAAATAATTCAAATTTGCCATTATTTTTCACTACAGTAGTGAACCAGATTATCAGTGTTTTATATGCAGTAAGAATGGAAAAAAATTTCCTAATAAGATATGGATAAAAGCAAGGTCTGTTTTCTTTCTTTTTACAAACATGTCACTTATGTATATGTCCCCTCTCTTTATTTAAAGAGTGGAAGGTTCCTTGAAGGCTGAATGACATTTTCCTTCTCTTTGCTATAAGAGCTATGTTCTAATTTCTGCCATAGCATTACACTGCACTGACATATCTATTTACTTTCCTTCCTGCCTCACTGGGAAAGGAACATCATTTATTGATATTTGTGCTGCCCTTGGAATAAGTAAAACTAAATGTTTCAGTGGAAATGTAAGGCCTGCCTGATCAGATCCCTGCTACATCCACACCCCTGTCTCACCACTTTCTCATTTGGGTGGTGCATTATGTTACAATGGCCTTACGCAAGCTCCTTACACTTTTTAAGTGTAGTATTTTTTTATCTCTTGAATTTCTATTGTTTTTATCAAAATTGTGTACTCTGATGATCTACTTTGATAAGAATGAAATACAGATATATGTATGACAATGATGATGACAGTGATGATGCTGAAATTTGTTGGTTTTGGCTTCACAAGTGATTAGATATTTCATTGGATTTCCTCATTTATTCTTCATATCAGTGTTATAGATATTAATAGTTTTATCTTTAATTTATAGATAAGGAAACTGAAGCAAAAAGAGAACGAGCTAAGTACTGTAGGACACACAGTGTCAAAGTTGTGTGTCAAACAAGACATCAGACTTTGCTCTCAACCATCTTCCTCTACTGCCTCTTGTATTTTTTTTTGGCCGGGCGGGTGGGGGGGGATCCAAGAAAAACATTTATTATTCTTCTATTTTGATTTGTTCTATAGTGCATTCTGGATCATTTCTTTTCCTCTTCTTTTTCATCTGTTGCTGAGGTTTTTCATTTTATTATTTAAGTTTTCGAAGACTTTTTTAATCAAACTTTTTGTTTCGTTTATCTACTTCTGCCTCTACATTGGCCTCTTGCGGTTCTGTGGGGACTTTTTTTGTTTTGTTTGCTTGATTGTTTTTCTTATTGTTTTTTCCCTGCTGTAGTTATTATTTAATATATATAAATCTTTTTTGTATACTTCTATTTAACTTTGCTTTTCTATTTTTTCTTCTTCCTTCTACTTTTCTTCCTTCCTTTTCTTTTTTTTCAACGTTGGTTACTTTGTTTTGCTTTCTTTCCTTCATTCCCCAGTTGGCATTCTGCTTTGGTCTTGTTTTCCAGTTTGTGTTTTGGTTTTGTTTTTATTTATTTACTTTTTAAAACTTATTTTAACTGGAGGCTAATCTGCCTCTTGTATTTTATGGGACTTTCTAGACTCTAGAAAATGTCCTGGCATACTTACGATTCTACTCTACTGGGAAGGGGCTTGTGTGATATAGAAGTAAATGATAAAGCTTTCTATCAACCCATCATATGTAAATCTGCATATGAATGAAGGGTGAGTCCAAACCAACTTATGTTTTCTATATAGGGCGCCTGGATCTGTGCTTTGGGGATTGTTTGCAGAATCTCTCTCTGCCTTCCCTTACTCTCCCAACTATAAGAACTTGCTCAGAGTATCTTGCTGATACCAATTGCTTCACTTTTAATTTAAACCAAAATTTTGTTTCTTTGTCTAGTCTCTCTTTTGATTAGATACTGTTACATTTTGACTTTTTTCCCCCCTAATATCTTATTCTGAAGATGCAAGCTAAATATCCCATTGTTATAGAACATATATACACTCTTAATTCTGACTCAAATCTTCATCTGAGTTTCCAAGTCCTTGCCTGCTCAGCTGGGGAATGAAGAGATTAACAATGAATATATATTTAATTTTCAATAAAGTTGTCCTACTAAGTTTCAGAACACATTCACATTTGAGCTCAAATAGGATTGGCATTAAAATTGGCAGAACTGGTTTCCTCCATCCCTAGATATGATAACTAGCACTGTGACATTTCTCACATCAGTCTATGGAAAAGGAGGCAGAATTGAATTGTGATTTAAAGCACATGCTTTGCAATGGAACAGTTCTGGGGTTTGAAGACAGGCTTTGCCACTTGCTAACTGTGTGTCCTTGGAAAGCTATTTAACCTCGTATTAATTTAAGTTTTCTAATCTAAAATAGGAATGATACTAGTATCAACCTCAGAGGATTATCATAGTTAAATGGACATGAAATATTGGCAATAGTACCTAAAACCCTTAAAAATGAGTAATAGACATTGTTATATGGGGTTCTGTATTAAAATAGTAAAGCCATACAAATTTTGTTCAAGAAGAGCTAATGTTGTCTCTTTACCTTTGCTATTTTGAATTCCATTTTTGTCTGTAAACAACAATTGTGTGAGTTAGTGGACAGTTTAGAGTCAGAATTAACTAGATGAAGAGTTTGAATTTTTAAATAGAGCACTAGGGACTCCCAGGTCATTGTCATCATGTATTGTATTTTGGTAATAAATGGTGAGAACACCCAGCTGCTTTTGTGATAGCATCATATTGAGGGAATTGCCTCAGCTTTATAGGGTTAGAGAGTCAATATCATTAGCTCACTCTGGGGTGACTAAAGGTTTTCATCAGCTTATCTCAGGGAAATAACGTGTGGAAAGTAACATGGCATAGAGGTCAACCAAAGCTCTCTTCTAGAATGCAAATATGATCCTGTTGTTTGCTTCCTTGGCACCCATCAATGGCTCTCCGTCGGTTTCAGGAAAAGGCTCAAACTTAATATAAGCCTAAAAGGCCCTCTTGTGCTACATTCTGTGAATCTTACCTCCCTCATCTCTTTCCACTTTCCATTTGTAAATGATCTTCTAAGCATATTAAACTTTTGACATTTTATAAAATTTATCATACTTTCAGTAGACTCTGGGTCTTTCCAGATGATATTCCTTCATCTTAGAGCACTCCTCTCCCTGCTTCTGTTCCCCAGAATCACTCCTGCTCATCCCTTGGTCCCACGAGAAGCATAATTTTCTCTGAGAAGCTATCACCACCTGTAGTTCTGCTTATGTCCCCTTGCACCCTGCACTGATTCCATCTGTCTGTCATTGACTCTTCCTTTTCTTGTTTCTTCCAGATGATTCTAAGTTTAGTGAGGGTAGAAACCCTGCCTATCATGTTTACCATTATGTTTTCAGAATACAAAAAATACTTGAAAAATATTTACCACTGAATAGGCTTGTACATTTGCATTGATCAGACCCTGGTGTCTGCAAGTGGTACCTTGTTTCCCAGCTCCCTCACTTCCAACCTGGGTGGGCTTGTTCTACTGGGAGTTCTCAGAAGTTCCCAGCAGACAGTTGCTTCCTTGCATAATGGGATTTAATAGTGGTATCTATGAAGTTTTATAAGCCTGATTATTTGCACTTTTCTAGTTATTTGAACCCAGATCTGGGCTTGACCAATTTAGAATCCCAATTTTTTTTAATTTATTTTGTTGAAGTACAGTTGATCTACAATGTTGTGCTAAGAATCTCATTTTTATTTATTATAAATTGTAGCAGTCTTTACAAATGTTTTCTCATCTGACTGTGAAGTCTGTCCATGTCTTCAATACCACCCGTAATCCAGCTCACCTTTTCAGAGGCAGAATCATATCTCAGTGAGTATGCAGGACCCACGCTCTTCAAAACAGTCCTTGTGTACATGTCAACCCCAAACTCCCTAACTATCCCTCCCTCCCACCATCCCCTCCTGGTAACAGTAAGTTCATTCTCTAAGTCTGTGAGTCTGTTTCTGTTTTCTAAATAAGTTCATTTGATATGTACACAGCACTATATTTAAAATACATAACCAATGAGGACCTCCTGTATAGCACAGGGAACTCTGCTCAATGTTACATAACAACCCAAATGAGAAAGGAATTTGAAAAAGAATAGATACACATGTATGTATAACTGAATCACTTTATTGTACACCTGAAACTAACACGTTGTTAATCAACTATACTCCAATATAAAATAAAAAGTTTAAAAGAAAGTCCCTAACTCACAAGGGTATCTTTTGATTTTATGTTAAATCACTTTGTAATTCCTCAATAAGGATGAATTTCTAGCTATATTTTAAAAATTGCTGTTGCTCCTTGATATTTTCATCAGTTCTTTCTTTACTTGGTGTGTTTCAGTTGGACACCTAATAAGCAATCTTGCCTTTGGTCTTCAGTCCAGCCTTTGCCTCTGGGAATGGACTTGAAATTAAATCACTGCATTTATCTTCGTATTCTCTTTTGTCTTGCCTCATTGCCGTTACCCATTCAAGTCTGATACATCCACATGCGTCTCCAGCTATTCAAATTCAGTCTAAGAGAATGGCCTTCTCAGATTAAAAGAAACCCTTTCCAGTAATGGTTAGAGAATGAGCATGGCAACTTTGTTAGAATTTCTAAACAAGATTTTATTTCATGCATATTTTAGGCAGGCTGATTCTTGATAGGTATTATTATCTCCATAATGAGAAAATTACGAGCATAGGCCTTGAAAGCAGGCAGGTATATATTATTATCTACATGACTCTGGGGAAATCACGCTTCCTCTCTTATGTCTCCTGCATTGGCAGGTGAGTTCTTTACCACTACCTAGGAAGAACCTCTAAACCTCAGTATCTCCATATATAATATAAAGCTAATAATAATAGTGCCTATCATGTAAGGTTGCCATGCTTATAGAGTGGTTGTATGTATAAACCTCTTATCTTAATATCTGGCACAGATTATATAAATAGTATAGGCATTACTGTCTTTACTGGATAGTAAAAATAGTAATCAGTAGTCAACTAGTTATCAGTAGTCAGCTATCTCCAAATACTACAGTGAGATGACACGTTTCTAACTCGGAGTTCCTAATTTGGCAGTAGGTCCTAAAAACTAATTTGGGTGGTAAAAGTATCAGTGATATTAGAGCTGATAAAGCAGTAATAATAAATAAAGAACTGCTATATGGGACTTTATTGGTTATTCAAGGCCAAAGAAAACATGGTTTCTACAGTGACACGCAGAGTCCCAGGGATAGTTCTGGAATTCAACAAAAATGACCTTTCTCATACTTGGGTCCAGAGCCTACCCCATGGAATACCTTGCCTTTATGAGATGGCACTGAGAAAAATATAACCCTTTGACATTTCTATTATGAAGTCAAAGGACCAGATGCCATCCTAAGTGATTTGTGCTTATTTGTGTATGTCCCTGAATACATGACATGTACTATTGATTTTCAACCAGCAGTTGCACAATGGCATCTGAAGTCTGACCTTAAATTATCTGGGTTGCACATAAAAAAGTTCCTTGGACTTTTAATCAGAACATGACTCTATCCAGACACAGAGAGGAGAAGGATCTGAGGACAGCTTCAAAGCTCTGTGGATAGTTAATAGCTTTTTTATACATTTCCTTCTTAATAAGGAGGAGGAGAGGAGAGGAGAGGCATTTTTCTCTAATTAGAAATTAGCTGAAACTGTGGAATGGCATAGCTGCAGAGGACGTGGACTCTTAGTTGATCCAACTCCTCATTTTACAGAGGAGAAATATTGGACTCAGAAAGATGGGTCACTGGCTTAAGTTCATGGGATAGAGAGAAGCCAGATCTGCAAATTAGCTCTTCAGAGTTTAGATTTTGGGCATCAATTTATAATCAATTTATAATCTTATAGTATTTCTGTCAAGTCTTTAAAGTACAGTACTACTGTACTATATCACTGTAACTCTATCAGTCAGCAACTTTTATCAGACAATGATTAAAAGCATAGGCATGGTGATCAAGCAAACCAGTCTAGAGTCTGCCATTTACTAGCTATGTGGCCTTGGACAAATTACTTAATCCCAGTTAGCTTAATTTTCTTCAACTGTAATGAGGATACTCATAGTCAGCATCTGTTTTTATTTTTCTGATTGTAAAATGAGAGAATAAAGATAAATAATACAGTGCTTAGCACAAACTAAATACGAATAGATCGTGCCTAAAATTATTGATTTCAACCAATGACCATTTTTACAAATATCAGAAAGCTATCCAAACTTGTTTAGGCAAAAAAAAAATCACTAAGAGATATTCTATAGTTCACTGAATTCCTAGAAGAAGAATTCCTAGAAGAATGTTGTTCAGTCATGCAGTCATGTCCAACTCTTTGAGACCTCATGGACTGCAGCATGCCAGGCCTCCATGTCCCTCACCATTTCTTGGGAGTTTGCCCAAGTTCATGTCTATTACATTGTTAATGCCATCCAGCCATCTCATCCTCTGTCACCTTCTTCTCCTTATGCTTCAATTTTTCCCAGCATCAGAGTCTTTTCCAACGAATCAGCTGTTCACATCAGGTGGCCAAGTATTGAAGCTTCAGCTTCAGCATCAGTCCTTCCAATGAGTATTTAGGGTTGATTTCCTTTAAGATTGACTGGTTTGATCTCCTTGCTCCAAGGGACGTTCAAGAGTCTTCTCCAGCACCACAATTAGAAAGCATCAATTCTTCAGCACTATGCCTCCTTTATGGTCCAGCTCTCACAACCGTACATGACTACTGGGAAGACCATAGCCTTGACTCTATGGACCTTTGTCAATAAAGTGATGTCTTTGTATTTTAGCACACTGTCTAGATTTGTCATAGCTTTCCTGCCAAGAAACAATCATCTTCTAATTTCAAGGCTGCAGTCACCATCCACAGTGATTTTAGAGCCCCCAAAGAGGAAATCTATCCTAGAAGAAGGACTAGATTTTTCAAGCTATTTAGTAGGAATAATGTCCAAAATCAGGTCCAGAACTGATGCAGTGGCAACACTACTGTTGGAGATTGACCTTGAAATTTGCATAGCTAACTCTGTGGTTACTGGGCTCTGGAGGCTTCTTCTAGGGCATCCGCATGGTTTCCTCTAGGATACAGATATATGTGCATCATCCTTAACAAAGCTGTTTCTGCATAGGGCCTGCTTTTTCATATCACTAGCTTTTAAAGACAAATTTAGGTGGCTGAACCTAGAGCCTGTTACACAGAGTGAAGTAAGTCAGAGAAAAACAAATGTCATATATTAATACATATACATAGAATCTAGAAAAATGATGCTGATGAACCTATATGCAGGGTGAGAATAGAGATGTAGACATACATAATGGACTTGTGGGCATAGTGGGGAAAGGAGATTGTAGCATGAATTGAAAGTAGCATTGATATATATACACTACCATGTGTAAATAGGTAGCTAGTGGGAAGCTTCTCTATAACAGGGAGCTCAGTCCGGTGCTCTGTGATGACCTAGAAGGGTGGGAAGGAGTGAGAGGGAGGCTTGAGAGGGAGGGGATATATATATAATTATAGCTAATTCTGTACAGCAGAACCAACACAACATTGTAAAGCAATTATCCTCTAATTAAAAATTTTAAAAAGAATAGCACAATAACAGAAATGATTATTGAAAAAAATTGCCATTTAAATGTACTATTCTGTGGCATTAAGTCCATTCACATTTTCATGGATCACTAGCTTTTGATTCAAAATAATTTAATATGGATGTACATTTTGAATAAAAGTTTCTATATCTGGTTTCTAAAAAGGGACTCAAGACCTCATAATGTACTAATTCCATAAATTTTTGACACTCTTTGAAGAGTGTTCAAAGGTTTAATGTACCCAAATTAAGAAAAAAATCTCCTACAATTCATTCTTTTTTTTTTTTCTGCCCAATATCAATTTACACACTTAGATGATATTTAAATTTCAAACAAGAAGTACAACCCATTTTCTGCCTGATATAATGCAGTTATTCTATAATCAAAATAAAATGCTAATTTCTCCCCCCTTAAAAAATTTCCGTGCTAAGTCAGTTCAGTCATGTCCGACTCTTGTGACCTTTTGAACTGTAGCCTGCCAGGCTCCTCTGTCCACGGGATTCTCCAGGCAAGAATACTGGAGTGGGTTGCCATGCCTCCTCCAGGGGATCTTCCTGACCCAGGGATCGATCCTGCATCTCTTACATCTCCTGCATTGCGAAGTGGGTTCTTTACCACTAGTGCTACCTAAAAGCCCTTAAAAAGATGGAGAATGTAATATCTATAGCAGATGTCTCAGTTCAATTCCATGTTGCAGCTAATCCAATCTGTAGTGCAAGCACCTCTCCTATGACTCCTTTGACCTGATGGATACAATGATATTCAAGGTATCTTTGGAAAATCAAGTTGCCCTATGGAGTCCATCCCACATTTGATGAGGGTCCTTATAGCACTAGCACTGAAGTTAAGAGTGAGGACCATAGAGCCAGAGCTGCCTGGGAAAAACTCTGGCTCCATGGTATTCTTGCCTTCTGACCTACTAACCTCTCTGTGCCTCATTTTTTTTTTAAGTTATAAGTTCCTATCCTCTGATAAAGACTAAATAAATAACATTAATAATAATAATAAATAAAAGTACTTGGAAAACAGTTGGGCATAAAATAAGCTCTAACATGTCAGAACTTGCTGACATGTTACTACATCCACTCTGCCTCTAGTTCCATGATGAGCCCCTTAATATATGCCTAATAATAAATTATGGAGGAAGTGAGAGTATAATGCTAAGTGAAATGAGCCAGAGAAAGACAAATACCATATAATTTCAAATACCATATACCATAATTTACAAATACCATATAATAGTGAAGTGAAAGTTGTTCAGTCATGTCCGACTCTTTGCGACCCCATGGACTATACAGTCCCTGGAATTCTCCAGGCCAGAATACTGGAGTGGGTAGCCTTTCCCTTCTCCAGGGGATCTTCCCAACCCAGGGATCGAATCCAGATTTCCCCGTTGCAGGTGGATTCTTCACCAGCTGAGCCACAAGGGAAGCCCAATAATACTGGAGTGAGCAGCCTATCCCTTCTCGAGGGGACCTTCCCAACCCGGGAATTGAATCGGGGTCTCCCGCATTGCAGGCGGATTCTTCACCAAGTGAGCTATGAGGGAAGCCTCTTATTTCACTTTTATGTGGAATTTAAAGAAACAAAACAAAAGAACAAACAAAATAAACATGGTCAGAGGTATAGAAAACAAACTAGTGGTTGCCAGAGGGAAGAGAGTGGGAAGGCTGAAGAAATAGGCGAAAGAGATTAGGAAGTACAAACTTCTAGGTAAAAAATAAATGTCATAGACTTGTAATATACATATGGGGAATATAGTCAATAATATTAAAGCAGTTTTGCATGATGACAGATGGTAACCAGACTTACTGTGGGGATTCTTTCACTATGTTGTATACCCAAACTTAGCATAATAATGCATGTAGAGTATAACTTATTTTTTTAAAAAATGTTTTTGAATGTGAAGAGAGAACACCTTTACTTTAAAATGCCAAGTGTCTCCCTCATGATCTCTCTAGGATCTTACTAAAGAGAACATCTTCTTTTGTCCACTTACTTTTCTGGGTACACTCAAGCTTCATCTCTGCATCCTCAACAGCAGTGAGCTTACACAAACATTTTTTGAATATTCAATAAATATTTTTTGGGGAGAGTCCTAAACAACTAAAATTATAAGCAAGTAGGGTAGAGATTTCCTCTGTTTTATTCACTAATATACCCCCTATGCCAAAATCAGCACCTGGTGCACGATAGGTTTTCAACAAATATTTATCATAAGAATAAACGAACCACACACAATAAATGAAGCATAAATAATTATAAAAATTATTGGATAATATACCAGTTCTGGATAGATGATACGAGTATAAGTGAATACAGGTATTTGGGGCATTTTAAATCTAAATCATAAATAATGAACATTTCTAAGAAACATGATTTGGTTATAGCTGATTCAAAGCCTTTATGTTATGGCTAAAAATATATACTAAATTCTAGGTCGTAATGCTGGATATTTTCAGAAGGGAAATGGCTAGAAAGATAGGATAGAAGTCTATAGATGACCTTGATAGCTTCTTTGATGGTGAACACTCAAATTCTATTCCATTATTTAATATTGTGTGCAAATTGGGAGAAAAGAGGGCCTGATGTGATTTATGATCCATCTCTAAGGAAGTTAGCACAGGGCCAGTTGTTCTGTGAATGACTTTTTCTGATTTAGTCAGCTCTCATATTTTTTAATCTTAAATATTCTCATTTACATGAGTGAGTGAGAAAAGGTATCATTTATAATCTAATAGAAAAGCAATTCTGCCATTTTTCAAGAAAATTTCAGCTTAAATTTTTTATAGAGAGAATAAAAATTAAGTTTGGAAATCCTCTTTAGAAGCAGTGAAGTTAACTTTTGAGTTATCCAGAATTTCTGGATATACATGAGCGTTTACATAATTTTTGTAAGAGACCATCTGGATCAAGGGGGTGTAACAGAGGAAACATTTGAATTTTACCTAGGATGCATTACTCTTTTTTACATATTGTTTCTACTTGCCAAAATGTTAGAGGTAACTTAAAATCTTACATAGACTGAGTTTTCACAGACTGAAAAGTGAAGTGTAGTGTGAAAGTGTTAGTTGCTCAGTCGTGTCAGACTCTTTGTGACCCCATGGACTGTAGTCTACCAAGCTCCTCTGTCTATGGGATTCTCCAGGCAATAATACTGGGGTGGGTCGCCATTCCTTTCTCCAGGGGATCTTCCTGACCCAGGGATCAAACCTTGGTCTCCTGCAATGCAGGCAGATTCTTTACTGTCTGAGCCACCCAACACCAAATCCAGGTTTAAAAGTGGAATCATATTAACACTGACCATTCAAATTTAGTTAATTCTTGTTAATTCTAATGCCAAATAGCCAACCTTCTGTAATGTCTTCTCCAGTTAAAGATCCAAGGCTGTCTCTCACATGTGTTTACAAATACAAAATATCTTAAACATGGACTCCTCAGTTACCCACAGGAGATGGAATGAAGCCTCTAAAATCTCCTCTGGTTGAGAAGGAGAAATATCATGTGACATCCCTTATATGTGAAAACTAAAAAGAAATGGTACAAATGAACTCACTTACAGAACAGAAACATGCTCACAGACTTGGAATGTGAAAGCCACTCAGTTGTGTCTGACTCTTTGCAACCCCATGGACTATACAGTCCATGGAATTCACCAGGCCAGAATACTGGAGTGGGTAGCCTTTCCCTTCACGACGGGATCTTTCCAACCCAGGGATTGAACCCAAGTCTCCTACATTGCAGGCAGATTCTTTACCAACTGAGCCACCAGGGAAGCCCAAGAATATTGGAGTGGGTAGTCCATCCCTTCTCCAGTGGATCTTCCCCTCCCAGGAATTGAACCGGGCCTCCTGCATTGCAGATGGATTCTTTACCAACTGAGCTATCAGGAAAGCCTCACAGACTTGGAGAATGGACTTATGATTGCTGGCAGGGAAGATGTGGGGAAGGAAGAGTCAGGGAGTTCAGGATGGGCATGTACCCATTGCTGTATTTAAAATGGATAATCAGTAAGGTCCTACTGTATAGCACATAGAAGTCTGCTCAGTATTTGATAGCCTGAATGGGAGAGGGGTTGGGGAGAATGGATACATGTATACGTATGGCTAAGTCCCTTTGCTATTCACCTGAAACTATCATAACATTGTTTGCTAATCGGCTATACTCCAATACAAAATAAAAAATTAAAAAACTCATCTGGTTGCTGAGTCATTTCTTCTTGTGGGTTCATTATATTCCTGTATCATATCCTAAAACCATGTATGCATTCATGCTAAGGCGCTTCAATTGTGTCCAATTCTGTGCAACCCTATGGACTGTAGCTTGCCAGCTCTGTCCATGGGATTCTCCAGGCAAGAATGCTGGAGTGGATTGCTATTCCCTTCTCCAGGGGATCTCCCTGACCCAGGGATCGAACCTGCGTCTCCTGCATTGGCAGCCAGGTCTTTTACCATTAGCACCACCTGTATACTTAAAGTATTATACTTGTGAGCTTGATGACTTTGTTGTTTAGCTGCCAAGTCTTGTCTGACTCTTGTGATCCCATGGACAGCAGCTTGCCAGGCCTCCCTGTCCCTCACTTGATGGCTTGATGGCTTATTTGCACTCAAGTAAAACATATTTATATACATAATATAATATATAATCTTTTACCCCTCTCACTATTCTGGTGGTCAGGATATGTTTCTTCGTGAACTATCCTCACGATCTCAAAAAATGTGAAAAAGTAATTGTGCTATCCTACTAGCCACCCCCTCAACAAAATCTTTGAGAAGATAACAAAATAAAGAGAACTGAAGGGGAACATGCAAATATAGTTAGATTTTAACCATGACTGAGTTCCTGAGAAGGGCTCCAAGCCTCCTATGGCCTTGAGGGCTTCATCCAGGAAGGAAATTAAGATGATGGAAATCCTAAATTGGTTTAAATAAAATCCTGGGCTTTTCACTGAAAATATTTCAGTGTCCAACATGGCACCCAAGAGATATTACTTGCCTCCCTCCTTTTTCTCTCCCAGCTTCTTTAGGGAGATTTTTAAAATTTCTTCTATAATCTATATAAACCACAAAATTCCTTGAAAATACTATCTGCAAGAAATCACATTCCAATTATACCAGTCTATAACCTAAAATAATTAAAACTTCAATCCAGATATTATTAGAATTTCAAAGTATATCAAGTGGTATCTTAATTCATACTTAAGCAAAACCTTTAAGAACTTCCTTCCCGATAATGCCATGCTGTCTCTTTCACACACTGCAGTGATTCTCAAGTGTTCTGTACTATTTTTTTTTAATGATACCGACCTCCATTCTCCAGCCTCTCTCCCCAAATTGTTGCTAATTTTGGATCCTGATGTCTTGGTTTCTCTCCTTAATCTTTTCTGCAGTTCATCATTTGGTTTTTTTTGCAAGTTAATTGAGATTTTCTGACTTTTTTGTTTGTCTTTTTTCTTGTTCATTATTATCAGGTTCTGTAAAACAATGGATGTTCAAATTCAAGGGTTAAACAAGCCAGCAAGACTAACTATATATTTTATTTCATGCTCTTCTTGTCACCTGCCCATGTTCCTTTCCTCTATTCATTTTTCTTTTTGCTTTCTTTCTTCACTTCAAAAATAAAGTGTTCTCCTGTCTATGAAATGAAAGGAGACATTTTTCTTAAATATATTAGTGTCAATTGGGTCTGATAAACATGAAATATGGATAATTTATTGAAATTGTTGAGTTCTCTGGACTCTTTTTCTTAGCCAGTGGAGCTAAATCGTGTCTGCCTTAGATTTCTTCATCACCGCCCTCCCGGATTATGTAATGTTGCAATCTTCTGTCATCTTTTATCTATGTCAATTAAACAAGAACACAGGAAATAAGCAGCATTTCCTTATTTTCTTACAATGCATTTCATCTCTTCTCTAGTTGATAAGAGATATCTATAAAATTTAGTTATTTCTCTGGCATGGACTGAAGTTAATTCAAGTCAAGGTTTTAGTGTTAAAGACTCACTAAAGCCAGGAAGCTTGTGTTTGTTGTCAGGTTTTGAAGGTCACACAGTTCTAATAGAGAACAAGCAGAAAAAAAGAGACCATTGAAAGGACGGTGAAGATCCCAGTGACAGACTGACAGCACTGATGTCTCTTGACGGTGCGTTTCCTCCACTCTAACCATGTTCTAGCAAGTGTAATGGCATATGGAAATGAAAATTGGGAGAGCATGAAAAATGTTGTAATGTGAGTTGAATTAATTTTAAATCAATTTCATTGAAATATAGATTAAATATAATGAAATGCACCTATTGCAATTGTATATTTCTATGAGATTGACACGTTTGAATGGACATGTAACCACCACTACTATCCATATATAGACATTATTACTCCAAAATATGCATTTGTACCCTAACACAGTTTATCCTCCAACCTGGCTCTGGTAATTATTGGCCTGTTTCTGTCATTTTAGACTGAGATGTGTCTTTAATTTTGCATATAAATGAAATCATATAGTATATCTCTATATATTTTTACATCTGACTTCTTTCACTTAGTATAATGCTTTTGAGATTTGTCCATGTTATTGTGTGTATGAGTGGTTTATTCTTTTTTATTACTGAATAATATTTCATTATATAATATACCATAATGTGTTTATCTATCCATCAGTTGATGAACATTTGGATTCTTTCCAATTTTGAGTTAAAAGTTCCTGTGAACATTCACAAACAAGTGTTCATATGAATATATGTTTTAATTTCTCTTTTGTAGATTCATGGGAGTGAAATTCCTGGGCTGTGTATTAATTGTATATTTGACTTTGTAAGAAACTGAAAACCATTTTCAAAAGTGATTATACATATATACAGAATCTAGAAAAATGATACTGAAGAATTTACTTACAGAGCAACAATGGAGAAAGAGATGTAGAGAATAGACTTATAAACATGGGAAGAGGAGAGGCGAGGGTGAGATGTATAGAAAGAGTAACATGGAAACTTACTTTACCACGTGTAAAAAAGATAGCTAACAGGAATTTGCTGTATGGCTCAGGAAACTCAAACAGGGGCTCTGTATCAACCTAGAGGGGTGGGATGGGGAGGGAGATGGGAGGAAGTTTCAAAAGGGAGGGGATATATGTACACCTATGGCTGATTCATGTTGAGATTTGACAGATAATGGCAAAATTCTATAAAGGAATTATCCTTCAATAAAAAAGAAATTAATTAAAAAAAGTGATCGCAATACTTTATATTCCTATCAGCAATATATAAAAAATTCATTTTCTTCACATTCTCATCAACACTTGGCATTGTCAATGTTTTTAATTCTGTCCTTTCTAATGTGTATATAGTGGTGCGTGCATGTTAAGTCATTTCAGTCCTGTCCAACTCTTTGGAACTCTATGGACAAGAACCCACCAGGCTCTTCTGTCCATGGGAGTATCTAGGCAAGATACTAGAGTGGTTTGCCATGCCCTCCTCCAGGGGATCTTCCTGACCAAGGGATTGAACAGCGTCTCTTACATTTCCTGTATTTACAGGCAAGTTCTTTACCACTAGGGCCACTTGGAAGACTGTGTGTCGTGGTATCTCATTATAATTTTAGTTTGTATTTGTCTAATAAGTAGTGATTTTGACCATTCTTTTCGTAGACTTACCAGTCTATCATATATCATCTCATGTGAGGTTCCCTTTCAAAATTTTTGCCCATTTATTATTGGGTTATTTTCCAACTTATGGAATTAGAAGATTTCTTTATGTACTTTGAATAAAAGAGCTTTGTCAAATATATGCATTGTGATATATTTTCTCCCAGTCCAAAACTTCCCTTTTTAGTTTCAACAATATCTTTCAATGAGCAGAAGTACTGAACTTTTATGAAGTCCAATTTGAAAGTTTTTTTTTTTTTATGGTTTGCACTTTTCACATCCTATGGAATCTTTGTCTATAGTAAGAGTGTGAAGATTTTCTTTGACATTTTCTTTTAAAGGTTTTATAGTTTTAGCTTTAGATTTTACATTTATGTTGATTGTCCTTTAAATTAATTATGCATTTTTTATGTGAGACAAGGGTTGATATTTTCTCCCCTGCATTGGTGTATCTATTTGTTCCAGCACCACTTGTTGAGAAGACTGTCTCATTTAATCATCTTGGTACCTTGACCAAATACCTGGGGATCTATGTGTACAATTTATATTCTTTATGACTGACCCAGATATGATATTGTCCCAGAACTCCAATTCAGCATTGAATAGAAGTAGTTAGAATGAGCATCCATGACTTGTTCCTAACCTTTGGGATTAAGTTGCCAAATTTCTAGCTGGGCTGATTAAGGCCAAAAGATACAAACCATCAATACTAATCATAAGAGAAAGAGCATTACAGATCCTACTGACATTAAAAAGAGAATAAGGAATATTCTGAGCACCTTAATGTTAATATAGTCAACAAGTTACATGAAATGAACAAAGTAGTGGATTGGCTAAACACCTGAGCAAACTTTTTGGCCAACTCAATATTTGAACAACACAACTGTTAAAACTGACTTCAGAAGAAATAGAAATCCATGATCAAAAACTTAACACAAAGGAAATTCCAAGACAGGTGGCTTCACAGGATTACCTGTTGCACATTCAATAATACCAATCCTTCAAAAACAAAGATAGGGGAACACTTCCCATCTCATTTTCTGAGGCAAGAGTTATCCTGATTCCAATACCAGACAAAGGATTTAGAATAAAAAGCATTAGAAGTCAATGGCCCTAGTGAACATAAACATAGACATTATTAACACAATATTAGCAAATTAAATTTAGTGGTAAATAAATATATCATAACCAATCAAATTTATCTTAAGTCTTAGCTTTAAGTTTTAGCCAAAAATATATTCCATGGGAATAGGCTTAAGGCAAGTTGTAGTTTGCTCCTGTGGGTACTTGTTAACTTCAACGGGATAATACAATTTCTCTAGGTTCTATATATTCTTTACGAGGTTATTACCATAGCTTTAAGACCCAAAACTACAGACAAGAGATCCCTGTATTTATTATAGCTGTGCCCACCTGTGTATTATGAACTGATTAGGGTCTTCAATGCATTTATTATCCAGCATAAGGTACACATGAGATAGTTAGAAAATTGTGAAGTGGTGCCCATTCTGAAAGGATGCTGTATAACTATAGTGAAAATTCTGTGATTCAGGGTGTAAGTAGGTCTTTTTAAAGTGGAAGTTTAGATAAAAGTAGAAGGTGATAACCCATGAAACAGGTGAATTCAGATCTGGGTGTTAAAGTAGTTCTTCATTTTCTCAACAATCATCAGAATATATTTTGTATCATGATTCTTCACGACTGTGTTGTATGATAAAGTTGCAGAATGGGGTTGTTTAAATTTTACATACAGTAGAGTCACTTCCAACTCACTCTCATTCTCATGAGTATTCTGGAATGTTTTCTGTAGTGGGTAGAAAAGTGATAAAGTTACAGCCAGTGCTAGGAATAGTTTAAAAACTAACATTGTATCTTATTTATTATATTTTCTCATAGAATATTCCAGCCACTATTATGTCTGCCATGCTTAAGGTGATGAAAAATTAAAATAATTGGTATTCTAGTTTTTGCTAATTCACTTTAGCTGTACTAAATTTGGAAAAGTATTAATTCACCAACACTTTGAGACCTTGAGAAGCAGACTAGCTGAAAAAAGACAACCCCCCCCCCGCCCTGCCCCAGTCTGTTAACTGTGTTTCCAATTGCCACCTTGATTTTGGCCATGCTGGCGGTAATTAGCAGAAGTCTAGTTTTAGCTTGAATAGTTCCTCTAAGTCTGCTTTACTGGCAGTTTTATTACATATGCATTTAATGCAACCATTGTCTTATAAGGTTGATTTTGCTACAGCTTTCACACACTTTGTACAAAATACATCAGGATGACAAATAAAAATTTCCCCTTTCTTTTCTTGAGGATTGCCAGTGGCATCAAAGTTGATTATTTAAAATCTGGCCCATAGTATCTTAAAGAGCCCAAGTTTAATTATATAAATGACTTACAAATTGGGAAAATGTGATATAATGGAAAACCCTTGAGTTTTATAATCAGAAAGTCTTGAATTTCTATTCTCATTCCCTTAATTTAATGATTGTATGACCCTAGATAAGTCATTAAACCTTCCTGGACTTTTCTTTCCTTATCTGAAAAATGGACATAATGTCTGTGTTATGGTTCAAGTTTCATCTGAAGTGCCTCTTCCTTATTCTACCATCTCAGTGAGATCTTTGTGGATATTTTGTCTGCAAACAAAACAAAACAAAACAAAACTGCTTCAATCCCATATCACCATCTTTTTGGTAAAATGTTCTTCAGTCTTAACCAAAAATTGGCCTAAAATAAACCAATCAGATGTTTTTTTCTTCCACTACTATTATATGGAGAAGCATAGAAACTGGCAATGGCTGTTGCAGAGTCATGCCTTGGTAGGATCGTCAGGTGGATTCTTATGTCTTGTTTATGAGATTCTACGATTACAATGTAATCTGTCAGTTAAGAAGCCTGAATACTGTCTTCTTTCTTGGATTCTGTGAACTATCATGATACTCATTTCAGAAACCCACTTCAGTTTGTCAGAAATAGTTTCTGTGTTTGACATTCAGAAATCTTAACAAACTCTGTCCCTTAACAGATGCCTCCATAATGCCCTTCACTCCGGTCTTTATAACACATGTGACAGTTGTAATTGATTTTTCAACATTTATTTCCTTTACCAGAGAGTAAATTCTATAAAAACAAGGAACACTGTCTGATTTGTTCCTCTGTTTCCCAGTGCTAATCCCCAGCATAGTGCCTGCCACTGGAAATAGTTAATGGTGGATACATAAAGGGTTTATGTAGAGCTCTCATGGCCCTTAATAAGTGTGAATACCTTTCTTCCCTCCTTTTTCTACCCTTCCCCTGTTCCTTTATTCTAACACCAAAAGTGCATCTCTTTCAAAATACAAATACTGCAATATCCACATGTCCTTGGGCTTTAAATTGTGCACACATACCTTTCCTCTACCCACCTCTCCAGTAAGTGAGTCTTAAAGTTTCTCTTGAAATGAAAGCAGATTCAGCACATGATTCACATGCTTTGAAAACCAAAACTAGGGTCAGTGTCTCTCCTAAGGGAATGTAACAGAAAGGCCCCACATCCAGTTAGTGCCTGGATGTTTTCTGCCAAAGCTTTGCCCTCTGCTCCATCTTTGCTGTGGACATTGCTGTGCAGGTGGCCCCAGTCGTACTGACCAGAGGTCCTAGAAGAAGGTGTGTATAACAAGCCCACACAGGAATTGAACCTATGACCTCGTCCTTATTAGTAAGTCTACCCAGCAGACCTGACTCTAAACTGGTTGCTGAATTTCTCTCATATCACTCCTGCTATCTTGGCTCCAAGGTCATGAGTCTAAACCTATAAAGACAGTTTACTCAAAAACGTCTTCATGCCATTTTTAGAATAAATGAAGCAGAACGACCTTGGCCCTGGTCAGTGTTTGGAAAAGGCGGTTGGCTTGGGAGAAGGTGAATGCATTGCTATTCTGGGGAGTTACAAGACAATGTCATGTTCCTTCTTTTTTCATTTTTGGCCCCGGAGGCTGGTTTTGCAGTATAGCTATTGGACTATAGATACAGCCTTCTGGTTTAGAATGTAGCCAGAATTAAATAGAGGGATGTAAAAATCTACAGAGAATGTAGGACTATCCACACAGGAGAAGCTAGCTATTTTAAGGAAAAAAAAGAAACTGCTCCTAGCTAAATGCCTGTTATATGCTGGACATTCAGCTACACATTTTTACTTTGAGTATTTTTGTTGATATTCTTTCATAGATATTATTTCCCCCATTTTACACATGAGTGAACTGAGGCATAGAGAGGTTTAACTAATACACTTAGGGTCACCCAGTATAGTATGGAAGTTGGTCATCTCCTTCCATTTCAGAATTCTTCCCATCCTTTCAACAATACTGAATTTCCTCTGTTAACCTGTTGCTCCGTGTCTCTATGAGAAATTCTGCTTTGAACTTGGTATTAGCTGCCATAGACATACAACAGGTTTGCCTTTCTCATTAGCCAGTTCTGAAAAATATCAGTCATATTTAATCAAAACTTCATTTCACTTCTCACATCTTTTTTCCAATGTGGCAGGTGTTTATTATTATTTTTTCAGGTTCCATCTTTCTTCTTAGGTCTGGATATGTTCCTTCACAAAGTCTGGGTGAAGCTAATGAATTTGCGTTTCCACAAGACCTCTCTGTTAGTCCTACCCTAGCCCCAAACATTCTGACAAAGGAGATCCCAAAACACAGATGGAGAAAGACTATGCCAAGGGCAGGAGGGTTGTGCTGCTTCTTTCACTGTGTTTAACTTGAAACCAGAAGTTTAGGAAAGCTGATGCTTGGAAGTGAAAGTGAAGTCGCTCAGTTGTGTCCGACTTTTTGTGACCCCATGGGCTGTAGCCTACCAGGCTCCTCCGTCCATGGGATTTTCCAGGCAATAGTACTGGAGTGGGTTGTCATTTCCTTCTCCAGGGGATCTTCCCAACCCAAGGATTGAACCCAGGTCTCCCACATTGTAGACAGACGCTTTACCATCTGAGCCACCAGGGAAGTTATAAGGATTTGGCTTAGATCCTGGCTCTCGCACGGTTTAGGTGCATAAACTTTGACAATCTCGTCAATCTCTCAAACTGTCAATTTCCTTATCTATAAAATGAGCACACTAACAGAACCTCCTTCATAAGGTTGCAGAGAGGTTAAAATGAGATAGATACTATACTTGGCATATAGCAAGCATTTGGTAAAAATTTTCTTAAAATTTTTTCCAAATATTGTACTTCCTACATAATACAGAAAACTAAGATCATGGTATCCGGTCCCATCACTTCATGACAAATAGATGGAAGCAGTGACAGACTTTATTTTGGGGGCTCCAAAATCACTGCAGATGGTGACTGCAGCCATGAAATTAAAAGATGCTTGCTCCTTGGAAGAAAAGCTATGACCAACCTAGACAGCATATTAAAAAGCAGAGACATTACTTTGCCAACAAAGTTCTGTCTGGTTAAAGCTATGGTTTTAATAGTCATATATGGATGTGAGAGTTGGACTATAAAGAAAGCTGAGTGCCAAAGAATTGATGCCTTTGAACTGTGGTGTTGGAGAAGACTTTTGAGAGTCCCTTGGACTGCAAGGAGATCCAACCAGTCCATCCTAAAGAAAATTAGTCCTGAATATTCATTGGAAGGATTGATGCTGAAGCTGAAGCTTCAATACTTTGCCCACCCGATGCAAAGAACTGACTCACTGGAAAATACCCTGGTGCTGGGAAAGATTGAAGGCAGGAGGAGAAGGGGACAACAGAGGATGAGATGGTTGGATGGCATCACTGACTCAATGGACATGAGTTTGAGTAAGCTCTAAGAGTTGATGCTGGACAGGGAAGTCTGGCATGCTGCACTCCGGTCACAAAGAGTCAGACACGACTGAGCGACTGAACTGAACTGAGAAGAACATAATACAGAATAATTCCAAGGTAGATTCAATAAGAAAATATGGATTAAAATTAGAAAAATGTTGGGAAAAATGCAGGAATTAGTTATACTTGGAAATTAGAGTTTCAGTTATTCCAACAAATGTCTGTTATATGCCTGTTTTTCTGCATTTCTCTGTGTACTGTGCTAGGTATATTTTGTGGATATATCTCAGCCTTAAAACTGATAGGCAGGTGGGCAAACCATTCCACTTGTTTGCTTTGTTGGAGACAAAATATTGGATTAAGAGAATTATGATTCTGACCTAATATGGGCAAATTTAGAGATGTTTGTTCTAAGTTTTCAAAGTTTTAAAATATGAGTACATTACTACTAAAATAAAAGATTTCTTATTTCAACCAAGAAGAAAAATCATGTAGCTCGTATAGATTTGCCCAAATTTGAAATTCCAGGAAATTACCCTGAATGTTCTCTCTCCTCACTTTTTTTTCCTGTGACTTCAACTCTGATCGAAAATGAAACCAATTTATTTTGTGGGGATTTTAATAATATATTAATTATGATAAGATTGGAGCCTAATGACTAGCTGCTTGAGACTGAGAGACATTGGACTATTTTTATATACTCTCTGCCCTTTCAGTCTGACCTACTTTGACAGTTCAATTAAACCAATTGACTGTTGAAGTTTGTTTATGAGATGGCTGGGGAAGACTGACTATTTGGGGTGTTTGGCATTTGTACAAGATACCATTTAATAAGTTCCCTCAGTGTATTTCTGGAGTCCAGGAAAATGTCATTCTCTAACCTGTTAGGTAAATCACAATTGAGTATGTGTGTGTGTTTTGGAACTTGCATATACAGTGCTCACACAGAAGTTTCCCTTAAAAAAAAAAAAAAAGAGCTCTCTTAGTGTGTAACTTGATTATTGTCAGCCTACAGGTCTCAATTTCATGTAAGTTGAATGAGATTGATTCATGTGCTTAATTGTTCCATTACTTTTTCATCCGATGGTCATTCATTCATTTTTTTCAATGATTGTTTATTGAGCACCTACCCTTCTTCAGGTGCTGTGATGGACCCTGGGGATAAGCAGGAAAAAAAAGCCAAAAAGTCTTTCTTTAAAAGAAATAGACTGACAAGCAAATAATCAAATCAGTGATTTAATAAATATAATAGCCATATGTGTCACAAAGGAAGAACATAGGTTACTTCTTTTGTTAGAGGTTTTTAGCTGTCACAACCTATTAGTAACATTTTTCTATCTCCCAGCATACATACATGCTAGGATTCTGTTGTTTGAGTTACTGTGTTATACCAAGTACATGCGAAAAACATGAAAAACTGCATTTTTCAGCTTTCTTGAAGATGCTAGTATTAAGTGCATTATAGTGTGTATGTTCAATGCTATTTTTCAGGAGCTAATATATAACTATATGCCTTTTCATTGCTGGCTGAGAAATATCCTCGTTTTCCCCCTATTATCACTACTCTCTTACAGTCTTTGATCTCCTTGATACTTTTGACACTCTCTTGTGTTGACCCCCATCTTATTTAAGTCTTAGCTCCCTAAGCAGACCCTTAAACTACTTGAAGGCAGGATCCATACCTGATTCATTACTGTTCTGCTGGACAGACTTTGGGTCCAATACGTGCTTAAACAATATGTATTGGTTTGCTGATGCATTTCTTCCTGTTTATGTGTTTTAAGTAAATAATCCTTGATCAGTGGTCAGGATCACTGTAGCCCCATCCATGTAGCTGTTGTTGATCAGTCTAATTTTCAAGGTTACAAATCTTAAAAGGCAGTGGAAGCTGGCTTTCTTGGCTCTACAACTTTGCAGGTAAATTACCAAGGTACAACTTAGTTGAATAAGCCCACTAACACCATACTGCTTGTTGTCAGTATGAAGGCTCATTGGCTTTAGAGCCATCCAAGAGATGGTGAGGGAAGTCTGGCGTGCTATAGTTCATTGAATCACAAAGAACTGGACACAACTTGGAGACTGAACAACAACAATTACCAAGAGAAACAAAAAATGAGAGAGTGACAGGCTCTAAGTATGGACAAATGTAACTCCTTATCAGTGAAAGGTTGGACCTCAGTTACTGTGAAAATTTGTTAGTGGAAATGTGGATGGAATCCCAAGATAAAAGGTAAGAATCGCAAACCCACTCAAGAAAAGAAGCTATTCCTACAGGCTAAACCTTGGCTTTTATAATCTTGCTTTCCTACTATTAATGTTAGATACTTGTCCTGCTAATCTTCTGTCATATCCTCAATGGTTTTTAAGTTTTCTCTATTTATGCCTGTATACAGATTTATAATTGATTTTTATTTAATTCATATCTAACTTGTAGGAGGGTTTTCTTAACTTTCTAATTCAGGAATAATAGTGGAGTAGATTGAAGCAGTTCAGTTTTTGCATTCACCCCTTATTTATAAGTATCCAGTGAGAAGAATTACATTACAAAAGATAAGAGCTGTCTGTTGCTAATGATAAATGTTCTGTGTTTGCATTTCATCTTTGCTACTTGTCAGCCAGTTGACACTGAAGAGGTGGTTGATATGTCTGTGCATCGATATTTACTTCATTGGAATGTTCTGAGGATTTCATGAGTTGGTACATAGAAAATATTTAGAAGGGCTTACAGGGAGCTCGGTGCATATTAGCCACTATCTTTATTATGAGTATTGCTGTTATTTTGCCACTAGATATTCAGGGGATGGGGTTTTAATAATATTACATCCAAGAACAAAAGTAGAGTCAGACCCTGCCCTCCATTTATTTAACTTGTCTCCCAGCCAAATTTTGGACTAAATGTATATACTTAGAACCAAAGAAGATTAAAGAATATTGAGTCAGTGCTTAATAGTGCCCAAAGCAAGGCTCTCTTGTGGAAATTTTTATAAACTGAACTCTTCATTTCTTCATCTTCAAGAAGAGGGAGGAAAGAGAATGAAAATTGGGAGGAGGATATACTTAAATGTGGCTTCAAAGACAGAACAGCAGTGAGAAAGAGAGACATGCTGGTTACAGTGGAATCCTGAGCTTGCTTATCAAAAGAAAAGAGAAAAATGGTAGCGTGCAGACTTAATCAGAAGTGCTGCCTAATAAAAAATGGGCCATACCAGATTTTAACCAATAATATTGGCAAGTTCTTCTAATCTACGTAATTACTACAAAGAGGACACTCAGAGATAGAAGTGTGGGGAAAGATTACAAAAATATTCCTTTACCTATACTGTATTCAGGACTTCTTGCAAAATCTTGTCCAGATGCTATAGATTAAGAATTTGAAATCTAATATGGTTGATAATAAAATGAACCACATAGCTCACGGTTATAAAGGGTTGAGTAAGACATTTTCCATAAGAAGGAATCAAACAAAATTACATAGGAAGTCTGGGCAGAGTTTCAGCTAGTGCAGTTTAAGAAGGTTTCCTAGAAGAGGTAACATTTAACAAAAGTCAAAATTTACTATGTACTGGCTTTGTGTACGCAACGTGTTAAGTGCTATACATATATTATCCCATTTTATTCTCACAAGTACCTTATGAGGAAAAATTGCTTTTCCGCTTTTACAAATGACAAAGGAGGCTTAGAGAGATTAAATAATTTCTAATGTTTATGAGTAGTAACCACCCGAATCTGGTTCAAAGCCAAATTTCCTGAGGATGAGTACCTAACCTCTCCATTCTACTGACTTCTTCTGCTTTTCTCTGCTGTTTCCTATCAGGAGACAGGAAGGGTCTAATGGAAGGAGTAAGGGGATATGTGAAGAAAACAGTGGCTATTTCAATCTGTTTAATAGGTTTCAATTAGGGAACACTGTCCAAGGCCTGAGGCTGGGGATAGAGGGTTATAAGGCATAGTCACTTCTACTAAGAATCTGGGAGACAGGCAATGAATACATAGTGTCAGGTGAATAGTACAAAGAGTAAGTTGTGAATATTTCATTGATGACTATTTATTAAGTACCTACTATATGCTAAATTAATGAGATTGTAAAGATGATTGTAATTTCTACTTCTAAAATGTTTCTATAACTTATTAGGTAAGATGATAAATGTACATGACCAACTATAATAGAAGGCAGGATATGGTAAGCTCTAGCAGAGAGGGTTAGGAAAAATGGGACCCAGAGAGAACATAGGAAAATAGAAAAGCAAGACTGTCATCCACTGTACATGGATCGCTTTATATGCTACTGCTCTACTTTGGGGTTTACTTCATTGATTTTTACCACCACCTATAAAAGTATAGAAATTTACCCTAATTTTATGCATTAGAACACGAGGGCATATGCAAGGCTGTGTTCCATTTCAGAACAAAAACAAAGGCTGTAAGAAGCAGATCTTTCTAACTGCCAAGGCTGTTTTCTTTGAAGATAGCTTTTGACATTTGATAAGAAAGAGAAATAGATATAGAACAGTATAGTATACAGACTCCAGGGTAGTCCCCAGATATTCTTGTCTCCCAGTAGTCACACCCTGTGTGGGTCTATGTCATATGGACTCTAGTAGACAAAGAGTCTGAAAAAAGTGATGTGAAAACATCAGTTGAGAAAATTCAGAAGAGAAGGAGCCACACTTAACAAGACAGTTGAGTAGAAATTTGCTGAGTATAGACTGGATACATCAACTGGTTACAGATCAGAGCTGCACTAAAGATACATTATTCATCCCTACCTCTAGTCCTCTACCTAACGATTCAGCGATTTGCATGGGAGTCTGGAGCCTTCTGGCAATGGACTTATGAAATTCAACCATTCATACTTGGGGTTAAGCAACATATGGACACGTTTGGAGGTCTATGGGGATGATGAAAGGAGGATACAAATACATAAGTCTTAGGAGAGGATTCATTCAACTCGAGGAAGGGAAGATTTGCCTCAGTGAGCCAGACTCCACGATAGAGCCTGAGGACGTTCTCGGAATGAGTGTATTGCTTTCGTACTTGAAACCAGCCAGAGTCAGCCACCTGAGTAGTGTCTATTCTTCTTAGGAAAAGAAGTATTATATCTACAAATATTAAAAATAGTTTTATCATCTGGCTGTTCCATTCTGCTGGCTATGAAACCCTGTAAATGAGCATAACCATGAGATCCAGGAAAAATGGAAGAGCGTTCACATAGATTGGAGAGAAGTGAGCAGCAGAGTGTCCAAATTAGTGGTGCCAGTAGCAGCCAAAGGGTATGTTAGTGTCCTGGAAATGGGTAACTGCATGAGTGAGGTCCATGTAATGTGAGATCTCATTCCAGAAGAAGGCACACAGCAATGCTCCAGGAAAAGACACAAGAAAGAGCCTGGACTGAGCACTGCAGGTAGGGTGACCAGCTAACATATTTTGCCCAGGGACTGAGAAATGTTTTAGAAAGGGGGGCTTTCCACACTAAAATGGGAAAGCCCTGGGCAAACTAGGACAGACTGATCACATAAACCAGGATTTGTAAATATAGTGTGATACTAATGGGAACCTTCCAAGATTTTAAAGGAGAAAGATGACCTCAAATAATTGAGGGGCAGGGTTGTTCCAGAGAGCCAGTGTTTTGCTGAAGGAAGATAACAGGATGATGAAGGCCAGGGAACATGAAATGTGACCTCATTTCTATACTGATTTATGAAATCTGGGATAATTTAATCCACCTTCAACTTTCCTCTTCTGAAGTCTAAAGATTTGGTTCACTGACTGGACTGAGGGTATAGTCAGAACTGATTAATACAATTATTACCTAAAAGTGAAAGTCGCTCAGTTGTGTCTGACTCTTTGCGACCCCATGGACTCTAAAGTCCATAGAATTTTCTAGGCCAGAAAACTGGAGTGGGTAGCTGTTCCCTTCTCCAGGGGATCTTCCTAACTCAGGGATCAAACCCTGGTCTCCCACCTTGTAGGCAGATTCTTTACCATCTGAACTACCAGGGAAGTGCAATTATTACCTAAAACTATGAGAAATTCTGGTCCATATATACAAGGCCAAGCCAGAATTAGTAAGCAAGGCCCAGATGTTATGGTAAGTGAGGAGGAGGTTTAACCTGAAGCTGTCAAAGACATGGGTTCATGATAGGGGGTCACAGAGATGAGGATTTGACGTAGGGAAACAAGATAAATAGCAAGAAGGCAAAGACCAATTGTCTTGGAAGGAGAGGGCAGTCATGGGAAGAATGTTGATAAATTACAAAGAATGAGTCAGTTTTTACTTAAGTCTCTTTTAGTAGACCAGCTATTGATAGTAAATTATTATGTTGCCCTGTTTTAAAGAGCCAGAGGTAGGAGTACAATATGAGTGTCTACTTTGGGGGGAAATCTGCAAGTATTACACAATGTCTGGGCATATATTAGGTCTTAAGTAAATGCTGGCTTTCTATCTTCATTCTTCCTGAATGAGGGAGAGCACAGCATTTTTCTGAGTTAGATACCTTGTACCTAGCTGATCTGATTCTAGTCCATTCTCCATACTGCCTCCAGAACTCTCATCTTCCAAAAATAGTACATGAACTTTTAAAAATTACTAGTCATTAATTGTCATTTAAATAATAAGATTCAAAATTCATAGCACCCAAAACCCTTTTTAATCTGATTTTGTTGTTCTTCTCCAGTACTGATTTCACCCACTCTTTATATGTACCGTTAATTATAGACATATCAGCTCTGTCCTCCTTTAAAAATTAAAATCTCCTTCCTGCATTGAAAATACCTTATTTCAAGACAGAAAAAAACATGAAATAAGGAAGAACATGAAAGAATAAATTTGACAAATACTATGCAAAATCTACATAAAAAACTTAAAATACTACCAGGGTACCCAAAATACAAAGAAAATTAAATGAAATACTGTATTCTTGGAAGGACTCACATAATCATGCTAATGACTCATTCATTTATTCATTCTATAAATTGAATATGCAAATTTCATCCATTATTTTCTTAACTGGATAAATTTCTTATGAAAAAAATAAACGACAGTGTCCATCACATTGTTTAAATGCTTGAAGGAAGGGATGGCCCTAATAGATATTAAAACATTAGAAAACTAGAATAATTAAAACAGTGTAGTACTGTTACACACATAGACCAGTCAATGTGGTATCACAGAAATTCCAGAAATAGTACCAAATAAATATGAAATTTTAAGTATGTGGTTAATGTGACATTGCATCTTGATGAGGGACTGATTCAATAAATGTTGGAATAGGCACCTGTAAAACAATAGAACTGATTCATTGTTTACTCCTTAATTAACTCCAGATTTAAAACTGAAATATAAACTGCTAAAAATATTAATCAAATAAATGGAGAATAATTTTAAAAATATTTAAATATGAATTTCTTAATATTATACAAAGTCCAGAAGTGAAGGGGATAAAATAAACTCTGCTAAATGTTATTGAAAAATTCACTAGAAAACCACAATAAAGGAAAATATGAAACTCTGGGAAGCATTTGTTAATCATATCACAGAGAAATGGCTGTGAGCTCTATAAATCTACAAGAAATAGTCTACAAATTCAGTAACTAATGAGCAAAGGAAATGAACAAGCAGTTCACAGAAAAAGAAATACAAATGGCTCTTAAACATATAAAAAGCCTGTTCAACCTCACACATCAAAAGAAGAATGCAAACCAAAACTCGCCTAGCCTTCATGTTTACCTCTCAGATTGGAAAAGGTCAAAAAGTTTGATTACACACCGTGTGTTTGCAGAGTGTAGGGAAACCAACTTCACAGTTCTCTAGCAGAAGTGCAACTTGGTCTGACTTATGTGAAGAAATAGAAAGGCAGTCTCTAATAATTTCATTGCTTCCTACATCCTTTCGAATTTACAGAAAGACTTGCAAAAGTCCAGTAGAGTCGATGTAGAATCCTGTTACACCTCCAGTTTATTTTTGTTGGAAATTTGACATAAAGAATCCAGTCATTTCAGAAACGGTAGAAATATGATTCACACATGAATTCTCTTTGTAACAACTTTACCAAACAACTTCACTGCCTCACCCAAGTGGCTTGTTCTGTGCATTTTAACTGTTAAAATTCTCTTTCTTGGGTCTTCTCTGGTGAAACAGGGGTTAAAAGTTAGCCTTCTAAGGCAGGGGCTTAGAAGGTTAGTTCAGGCTAGCAGGCTGAAGGCCTTAGAAGGCTTAGCAGGCTAGTTCAATCCCTGGTTGAGCTAAGATCCCACATGCTTTGGAGCCAAAAAACCAAAGCAAAACAGAAGCAATATTTTAACAAATTCAATAAAGTCTTTTAAAAAATTGTTCACATCAAAAAATCTTTAAAAACAATTGTCTTCCTTTAGTTGATTACCGATTTCCAGCTTTCATTCTGCCCTCTGAAGTTGTCATAGATTTCTAATTCTACCAATTCAAAAGAGTATAATGCTAGATTTGAAATTATCAATCACCTGTTTTAATAATAAACAGCCCCCCCCCTTTTTTTTCAGTTTTCAAACAAACATAGCTAAGGTGCTTTTTTGGGGGGGAAAGTGGGTATGATAAAAGCCCCCGTCAGTTTTGATTAAGCAGAGATTATTATTCCATATGCTCTTCCTTGCTAGAGTCTTCACAGAGCAGACTCTTCCAGGCTCCTTTATGCATGGCTCACAAAGCAAGCTCTAAGAAGTGGAGATTCATGTTTCACCTGAGGCTAGATGAGCGACTTGCCCAGGGCAGTGCCTTAATCAGAGTTTTTGCGATTTAGCAAAGGAAATGTCAGCTTTGCTGCTATCCCAGGAAGAAGCATATAATGAGCAAGTAGAAGGATCTCTTTTGGTGACGGTTACAGAAGAGCCTTTGATGATGAGAACAAAGAGATGCAAATGAAAACTAGGGACAGCCTTCTGTCTATAAATGTTTCTGGCATCTGAGATCTTTTTTCTCAGCTTTAGTATCAAAGAAATACATGCAGCAAGAGCCCCACAACTAGTGGTCCCTCAGGGGTACCTGGTTACCTGTTGAAGTGACCAGACAGATGCTTCAGGGAAAGATGGAAAATGTAGGAAGTTGACTTTACTGGACCTCCATGGAGATGGGAGGAGTGTCGTTATATGTGGAAGGCTGTCAATTAATTCTCCCCACGTGACGCAGTTGAATAACTGAAAATGCTAATCAATAATGTCCTTGGAAAGGAAGACCTTTTAGCAAGCTGTGGTCTTCCTGAGCTCATTTCTACTGCTGGGGACAGTTGTTTAAGTAGGTCTTCATTATATGAACAACTATCTAGTCTGGCTATAGTAAAATTGAAGATAGCAATGAAACAGGACACTTTTTTCCTTGGAATCTTGGATTTTAAGTCTCAGTTATGGGCCTAAGTAAGTTCTCAGGTCAGGCAAAAAAGACTTTATTCAAGATTATTGCAACAGAAGAAACAGATTGAATTCAACTCTACTGAAACAGAAGGTAGAAGAGGCTTTAGACATGTGGGTGAGCTTGTGAAAGTAAAGAAGGATTTTAGTGAGGAGGTTGGTCAATGTGATGAGGCCTATGTGTTTGCTACTTAGTACTTATCAAAATTAAGCTCTTATCCTCCCACAGATACTGGAAAACAAGGGTACTATCTTTCATGATGATTACATTTCAAAGGGGTGGCTCCCAGGTCCTTGAGACTCAAGACATTTCTGGGTGTAAATCTGGCAAGGGGTTGGGTGAAGATTTATATCTCAAACGGGCAGAGAAAGGATTTACAATCACAAGTTTTCTGAAATAGATGCTCTAAGAAAGGGGAAGTCAAGGACCTATGTCAGGAAGAAAACTAAACTTTAGTCAAACTGGGGGGAAACTTAAGGCCATCTTGTTCATTGTAAGGCATAGGGAGCTCTATCCTCAATTCTTGATGAGACTAGAGAAGAAAATAATTCTAATTTTGAGGAACTCAAAAGAAGTTAACCTTCCTAACCAAATATGGAAGATTCTGTTTAAAAGCTTAAAACTAGACTGTGAACATTGTTGATAACAGTAAAGATTTGGTAAATGAGGACTCCCACCTCTTGGCAGAAAACAATTTCTCACCAGGTTGTGCATCCCTGACTCTGTCACCTTACCTAAAACAACTCCATGTGCAGAGAGTTAAGCCTTAGAGACCGGCCTGAAAGGAAAGACCTAGGAAGGAAATAAACAATTTGTGGGCATCTGAAGTTTGGTGCCTATGCATTCTGTCTCCTTTAGTTCTTTCAGTGAATCTTGAGAAGAATTTATTACTAACCTGTGCAGCATATGAGGATGTTGAGTTTGGGGGAGGGTCTGTATTTTGCTCATGGCTCCATAGCTAATACACACCACAATCAGATATTAGTCCAGTTCTTTCTGGTGCTTGAGATATCTCTGTTTTTTTGAGTAGGTGTGTACGTGTGTGTCCTGGAAAGCATGGGGCAAAGGCAAAGCAGTAATGGTCCTGTGTTTATGCCTTGAACATTTAGTGATCACAGTAGAGAAGGGACGTATAGGCCAATCCACCATCAGTCTGTTCCCTACCCTATGGACAGTAGAGCCTGACTCTATGACTGAGCAACTAACCCTTTCACTGTTTTCAATGTCTTCCTTGCTTATAATTTCTGCAAAAAAATACTTTGTCTCCCCCTACTTTTTTTAAACTGCTGTTCAGTTGCTAAGTCTTGTCCAACTCTTTGTGACCCCATGGACTGCCATATGCCAGGCTTCCCTGTCCTTCACTATCTGCCAGAATTTGCTCAAGCTCATGTCCGTTGAGTCGGTGATACCATCCAACCATCTCATCCTCTGCCACCCCCTTCTCCTCCTGCCCTCAATTTTTCCCAACCTCACAGTTTTTTCCAATGAGTCGGCTGTTCGCATCAGGTGGCCAAAGTAGAGGAGCTTCAGCTTCAGCATCAGTTCTTCCAATGAATATTCAGAGTTGATTTCTTTTAGTATTGATTGGTTTGATCTCCTTGAGTGCAAAGGACTCTCAAGAGTGTTCTCCAGCACCACAACTTGAGGGCATCAGTTCTTCATCATTCACCCTTCTTTATGATCCAACTCAATTATCTGTACACAACTACTGGAAAAAACATAGTTTTGACTACACGGATTTTTGTTGGCAAAGGATGTCCCTGCTTTTTAAGACACAAAGTTTGTCATAGCCTTCCTTCCAAATAGAGAATGTCTATGTTTTATGTTTATTTAAATTTAGTTTTTCTTCTTTTTTGTTTTTAGGAGCTCTTTCAGTATAAGGATGTCGGCTCCTCTGTTTTTTTCTATAATATTGATTTCCCTAAGCAAAGTTACAAAATATGTAGTTGAGTATATTACTGTTTCTTACAATTATTTCTAGATTAAATCATATTTAAGATTCCCTCACTTAGAGATTGTAAAGGAATGCATAGGTATTTCTTATACAATATAGTTTTATATTTAGATTTTTGATCAGTTTGCCTTTACCCTGTGTGTGGTATAAAGTATGAGAGACAGATCTAGATTTATCTTTTGTCTCAAGTGACTATTTGTCCTAGCATAATTTCTTAAAAAGTTCTCTTTCCTCCCTTAATTTGAGATGCCACCTTTATAATATCAAATTGCCACATACACTTTGGTTTATTCCTGATTTTTTGTTGTATTTCTTTTATATCTCTTTTTGATTCAATAACTGATGTATATTTAAGGAATTTGCATCTGCTGAACAGTGAAGAAGTCAGCAGCATCTGTTCCAAACTGGCCTGGAACCCCTTGAGGACTGAGCCCCAATGCACAGTTTACATCAACATTATGCTGGATATTTGTTAAAATTTTAGATTCCTGGGATCTGATTCCTAAGAAAATCAGAATATTTGAGGACAGGGTCTTGGGGAACACATACCTTTTAAATAATAAAAACTTTATTTTTTTCCCAAAGACAAATATCCAAATATTTTAATCCATTTCATCTATCATTTTTTTAATATATATCAATACTTTTTGTCAGTCATTTTTCATCATGAATTATTTTTTCCTGTAACAAAATAGGTTATTTTTTCTTATTTTTATTCGGAGGATAATTGCTTTATAATATTTTGTTCTGCTGTACAACAATGTAAATCAGCCATAAGTATATGCATATATATGTATGCATATGTATATATATCTCTCTCCCTTCTCTCTTAAGCCTCCCTCCCCTCCCCCCACCCTGATCCCACCCCTCTATGTCATCACAGAGTGTCCCTGTGTTATATAGCAGCTTCCACTAGCTATCTGTTTTACGCACGACAGTCTATACGTCAGTGCTACTTTCTCAGTTCATCCCACCCTCTTTTTCCCCTGCTGTGTCCACAAATCCCTTCTCTACCTCTGTGTCTCTATTCCTGCCCTGCAAATAGGTTCATCAGTACCAATTCCCTAGATTCCCATATGTATGTCTTCCATATATATAGATGTTTGTTTTTCTCTTTCCAGTGACTTATACTTCACTTCTGATGGCAGATGGTAAAGAATCTGCCTGCAATGCAGGAGACCCAGGTTCATCCCTGGGTTAGGGACCCTGGAGAAGGGAATGTCACTCCACTCCAGTATTCTTAAACCAAGAGGATTAAGTGATTATTTGAATTCCTCTGTCTCAGTTTTGGCCAAAGTATTTTTATCTTCATCAACACATGAAGAATGCCTGATCTGTACATCCAGAAAACCAATGCCAGATGGGTAGGGGTCATTGCGCTAACATGTTCACTAACCATATTTAGAATCAACAAATTAAGATAAGTTATTTTCCTTATAAAATCATAACAAGGATGAAAGCAGAACCAATCACAGGAAGACAGTTCCTCACTAAAGGGCTTAAGAGCCCAGTGCTTCTGTAGTTCAATGTCCCTTACTCCTGCTGCAGGGTGCGTGAAGTCCCTCTGCTTGTCTAAAGCTTGAAGTCTCTGGCTGAAGCTTATGGACATTGCTTTAGCTAAAGGCCCAATATAGGAAGTGATATGCAGTGGCTGAATAATTGCTGGGGATGGAGAAAGATCATCCTTCCTCCAAGATGCTTAATGAACCAATTTAGAGACACACCTAGACTATACATTAAGGTTCTGTGGCCTTTTTTCTACTCTGGAAGAATGTATAAATGGTTTATTTTTAAGAGGAAAACTTACAGGAATTTTGAAATATAAATAATTTTGAAATATTATTGAAATATTTTCCATTAAAAATGGAAATATCAGAAATATTGAAATATGAATAATTTCATATTCAATGTTGATTAATTCTATAAATATTATATGCAATTTAGATTACATTTTTTGGTTTACAATTATATAAAAACCAGTACAAAAATGGAAATCAAGAATTACGGAAATTAGAGTCATAGAGAAATTCTTGCTTATATTTTCCTTTAAAAAGGATCTAGCATTTCTTAGAAGGTATAATGCCAGACAAGTCTCCTGCCACAGCACGAAGAAAAAACGACCTCTCATCCCTAATCTTCTTCATAGAAATGGAGATGGTGGGACTTCCCTGGTAGTCCAGTGGTTAAAGCTTCACCTTCCAATGCAGGGGGTCATGGGTTTGATCCCTGGTCAGGGAGCTTAGATCCCACATGCCCCAGGACCAAAATAATATTGTAACATTAAACATTAATTATTAACATTAAATATTGTAATATTAAATATTAATATTAAAACAGAAACAACATTGTGACAAATTCTACAAAGACTTTAAAAATGGTCCACATCAAGAAAATCTTTTTAAATAGAAAGAAAGGAATGGACTTGGTGATGCTTATGGTAGATTGCAATCAGAGTAGTCAGATTCAAAGAAAGCATAGAGGACTTTGATGTACAGGTGAATAACATAGTGGATCAGTGGTAAAGAATATGCCTGCCAATGTAGGCGACATGGGTTTGATCCCTGAGTCAGGAAGATCCCCTGGAGTAGGAAATGGCAACCCACTACAGTATTCTTGCCTGGGAAATCCCAGGGACAGAGGAGCCTGGCAGGCTACAGGTCTTGGGGTTGCAAAAGAGTCAACAGTGACTAAACAACAAACAACCACAGTGGGATAAAGGTCCAAAACTTCTGTGTGAGGAGAGGAAGAACCCAAAGGGACTCAGAAGAAATAAAACTGAGGACTGAAAAGAGGAGATTTATTCCTCAGGGTCTCAGTACCATGGTTGTCAAGGGTCAGTGGAATGGTGGAGGCAGCAGGACCAGGAGAAGTCAAAACTGTAGAAACAGACTGGTGGTGGTTCTCTGTGCTATACTGTGGAGGAATAAAGACAAGAAGCTAGACACAGGTATGTAAGAGACAAAACTATTTAATCACAGGTACAATACAGATACTGATCAAGGAGAATAGCAGACTTCAGCACTAGTGCCAGTAGGACCTTGGAAGCACAAATGTGGTTTGGCTGCTGGATTTGTGGGGGATCTCTGGGGGATTCTAGGAGAAAGTTTGTGAGAGTGGAAGGACCCTTAAAGGCTAAGGGAAATAGCTAGCTCTTTATCAAATGTATAGTAGTATTTCAGTAAGTATTTTGGTCACCAGTATAGCTCTATTGATACATTCAGGCAGACTATCAGAGTATCAGAAGATACACATGCTCTTCTGTGCTGGCATATGCTGTGAATTCGAGCATACAATGCCACAAAGGGCTTAAGATATTGTTATATCTGTGTGTTTCAGAAGATGTTGGCTACAGGTGAGACAGATGAGCCATTTGATTAAAAAATTCCAGATTAAAACTGAATTTTATTCTCCAAGAGTAACAGCTCACACAATTTCAAAATGTGTGAGATACAAGATACATGAATTGACAGAAAAGAAATTCTAAAACAAATCTGGACACATGCTTGCATTTGTGCAACACTCCATTTTTCAATGACACAATGTACTCAAAACCAACTTAAAAACTCAAATCAACTCCGCTGGGGTCTCAGCGATTGATCACAAGTAGCATGGGGGTATTTAGATTTGACCTTTACTGCAATTTCCAGCTTATCTTTATATTGTGCCATGTATTTCCACACAGTTTATCACCTTTGATCTTACTGAAAACACTTTGAACTACTTTAAAAATAATAAAACACAAGACCCTTATTGAAACTTTCTTAGCTCATCCCACTTTATCATTGGAATACCACACCGAGGTAGACATTTTACAGGTAAGAATATTGAAGGATTTGAAGGTGTTTTGTAAATAAGCAGAAGAACCAGGGTTGGAAACCTGCTTGTCTGATTCTTTTTCTGTTACTCCCTGCCAGAAGCTAGACTATTTCAATACTTTGTGACCCATGAAACCTAAAGTGATCTTGACCTAGCACCTTCCAAGTGCTCCATAATCTAGAGCATTTTCTGAAAGGTAGAAACTTCTAGAAACTTCTCTATCTTCAGGGAAACTTCTGAGCATTTTAGTGTTAGTCTTCATTGCTGATTGTAAATGTCCATTCTATCATCATCTCCAGTGTATTAAGTACTACACTTAATAAATCATCTGTTGGCCTACAAACTGAAGAGGAACAAAGCTGTAAAGAATGTATGTGTACAAGGTGTCTATAAATTCAACCTCATGTCCATTGAGTTGGTGATGCCATCCAACCATTTCATCCTCTGACGTCCCCTTCTCCTGTCTTCAATCTTTCCCAGCATCAAGGTCAGCATCATTCTCAGGTACTACACTTAATAGATCATCTTTTGGTCTACAAACTGAAGAGGAACACAGCTGTAAAGAATGTATCTGTACTGAGTGTCTATAAATTCTTTACAGAAGTGAGTCCTTATGACTGGAGCGAGGCTGACAAGGGACAAGGAGAAAGGCTTCTAGTGAGAGAGACGTTGAAAACATACCCAAAGTGACAATAAATATGGGTGGAGATACCAATGAGCTTGTCTTGTTGCCCTAGCATGAAATATCCCTGCTGAATAGCGGGAAAAAATGATCAAACTCTGTGTAGTATTAAATTGCAGAGGACATATGACATGATATAAACTTACATGAATTAATGTGAAACAAGCCTGGCATTCTACATAACTGTTTGTGTTACCTGTAGCCCTGAAGCTATACATTTTGTACAATTTAATTCATTCACTCTAAGTTATATTCCAGAGAATTATGCCAGAAATCTTGATTAGTGGCCTATGTTTATCAGCTGAAAATCAGTAGTTTTCTTTGGGATGAGGTGGGGGGTGGGGGCCTGTTCAAGCAAATTCATCCTCTTCAATAGGCTTGAACCTTATGTCTGAACCTCATTTCTCTCTCTGTCCTTATAATACATTCCAAAGTGAAACTGACATGAGGTGAGGGCACTGAGTCCCCTTTCGCTGCCCAAGCCTTGTAGATTCGTTTGAATTTCCTTACTGCTCACTCATTTCACAGAAGCTTTCAAAGGGCTTCCTGGGAAACAGCCTTCCTGCCACATCTTTTTGACCTGCTCTCCTTTTGTGGCCACACTTTTCAAAAATCATTACCTCCTGTGGAAACAAATTCATCATAAGCCTCTTGCAATATACTTCCAGCCATGACACTTTTGGACTGACATTTATTCACAGATTGACTATAAATAGGCAGCAATTTACACCCAATTAGATGTGGAGGGGAATCTGGGGTTGCAGGAAAATTTCCACTCACTCGGTATGCAGGGTCTGTGTGATGGCTGAGTGACTGATGTTGCTGCCATTTGCTAAGATTCTCTCTTATTTAATTTCCTTTCAGACACTCTTAATTTGAGCAGAGCCTTGGGAATGACTTAAGACAGGGTAATTAATTGGAGCATAGCATCTTTGAGGAAAAAAAGGCAAAATTATTTACTCCTTTTCATTTTAAAAATGCCTGAATAATGAGAACATATTATCATCATTTAACTTCCCCCAAATTCTTATTAATTTATTCTTATTAAATTTAAATCACCAGGGCTATGTCTTCCCTAACTAAGAAAATGTAATCCAAATATTAAGCTGCATACTTTGGTCACCCCTAAGAATCACGAATTAGTTTCAACTTGGGCTGGGTAAAATGAGCTGCTGGCTTTGGAGAATGGATGAAAAAGGCATGTAATAGTCAATGGGGGGGCTTTGATCATATAGCATCTAATAACTGCTGTTCAAAAAATCTCATTTAAAATGAAAATGTTGAATCCCTAAGCTTCCACAAGACCTAACAGTGATTAACTCAAATGAATCTAAACTGCTGCTAAGAATTGATTATTATGAGGAGAAATCTAAAGAGAGTTTTATCAAAGTAAGGCAATGAATGGTGTTATTCAGCTCAGACAGAGGAAGGAGACATTTATTTAATCCAATAATTTCAGAAAGGATTACATTTCTATACACACATACAGATCATGTGCATTTTTAGTTTATGAAGCATTAAAATGGAAAAAGAATTGCTCAAATGGCACCGAACCTAGTTTTATCATGCCAGAGACATTTTGAGATCTTGTAGAACAGCACTTTTCAAATTTTAATGTCCACCCAATCACCTGGGGATCTTGTTAAACTGAAGATTCAGATTCAGTAATCTGAGGTGAAGCATGTAATTCACATTTCAAGAAACTTGCCTCTTGATGCAGATGCTGCTGGTTCTTGAATCAACCATACTTTGAGTAATGAAGTTTTAGGGCATCTGGGTCGTGATTACAAAATCAGTTACCATTGTATGGGGGTAAACTAATACTGTGCGCTGATTTATATAATATATGATAACTAGTGCTGTGATACAGTCATTGATATAAAAAGAGAATAGTTTCAAAAGTAAAAAAGCTAGGAGATATAAGATACTACAGTCTAATCTTGCCTCTACTACAAATAAACATTCCTAGTGTATATATAGTACTTTGCATTTTGAAAATTAATTTTACCTGGTATATGTCACATGGTTTTATGTTGATCCTCTAAAATCCCTATGAAATCAAGCAGGCATTTTATTTTCATTTTCCTTATGAATATCCTGAAAGTAAAAGTTGATGTGATTTGCACAGTTTTGCATTATCATTCGACAAGAAAGCCTTTACTCAAACTAATATCTCCTGATCACAAGTACAGAGTTCTTTCTACTATCAGTGATTTTGCATGGAACATATAACTTCTCTAGTCCTTCTCTTATTTATGAAATGATGATCCAGGTTCAACTAGATCAGTGGTTATCAACCCTCACTGTGCAACCAAATTACCCTGGGAGCCCAAGAAAAAGAAATCATACCAGTGAGATCCCCTTCTGTGCAGAGTCTGCAGGAATGAGGCCAGGGTACCATTTCTTTACATCTTCCAAGCTGATATGTTGATTTTGATACGAGTGATGACTGAGAACCAAATGTATTAGATATTCATGAGAGCATTTTTCAAGATAAGTCATGTTCCTCTCTTCTTCAGGAAAATCTACCATTGACTTTGTTAAAAAAAAAAAAGGTGAAATTGTGATTTAGCAAGCTTTTACTTTTTGTCTTATTGCATAGGACTCGAAAATTTAGGTAGATTTCAGCTGATGCCTTTAAAAAAGATCCCTTTCACTCAAACAAGTGAAGGTTTCAGTTTGCTCCCTATATCCACACTCTATGCAACATCAGTATTTCTGAGTTTCCTATTTTTCCTTTGAACTTGGCACTGAATAGTTAGGCTTTTACTTGGGCTCTCATTGAAGTGAATGTCTAAACCCTTCTGATTGCTTTCTGGTATGATTATTGTTTTCTTTGTGGCCACTGTGACTCAAAGGACTTGGACACAAAGTCAACATACCTAGATTGCCTGAGATTTCTGTGTCAGAAACTGGTAACACAAACGGTTTAGAAATAGTCTCTTCTCAAGAGTTAAAATTTCAGTGCTGAGTCTCCCTGATGCAAATTTTGGAAAAGTTCAGGTTGTTGCAAGCAGATGATTGTTTTTCTTTTACAGAATCTTTGGCTTTTTTATATTTGTCACAAGATCAAGGGGACAGAATTAGTCAACAGCTTTCCCTCATAGTTTCCGTTCTGTTGATCATTTTTCAAAAGTTGAAGAGACAGGAGGAAAATGAAAGCTTTGAACACTTGAGAGGACCCAAGGAGGGATTAGGCCTTTCTAGGGGGTAATCCTTGATTACCTGGAAACTAAGAGGGTTCTCAATAAAGCCATCTCTTCCTGAAGCATCTTTTTTCTGAGTGATGTCACTGTATCAGTGATGCGTCTCTGAGTTTCTCTAGAAGGGTTCAGGGTTTGAGGCATGACAGACCCAAAACAGCTTGTTTAATTTTGGTAGTGGAAATTTAATTGCATATATATTAATAGTATCCTTGAAAGGATATTATGCAATCCAAGTCTTGATTCCCAAACTTTCTAACGTGAATTTTCTATAACCAGGCAGTTTATTCAATGAGGAGATAAAATGCATACTGTTCAAAGATGACTACAATACCAGTTTTCTGGGGGTAGATGGTACAGAATAATCTTTCTTACAGCAGATCGTTAATCTTGTTGTTCCTTACTATTTTAGTCTGATCACTCAGTCTTTCTTTCACTATTTTTTCGAGTGGATTCATGAAGTCCAGAGATGCTTGTTTCATTTAAGTTTACTGTGAGATTTTTATACCCTGTGGAGAATTCTCTGGTTGTCATTATAAAATACACTTGTATTCACCCCAAACAGAATGGTCCTGTAACACCCCATTGCCTTTTCTAATTTCTAGAATTTCCTGTTCATTCTTACAACATCTTTAATAACACCACTCTTGAACCCCATGGACTCACGGAGAGCAGAATCTTTTTGTTTGGGAGATTCGAGATGTATTTCCTTCATCTCACTCCCTGGTAAACAGTCTTGTCTGAGCCCAGATGTGCCTGGCCTCTCACAAAGCATTTGGCTACCACTGTTCTGGGGAGATGGTTACTGCATTCACAAGGTACTGGAAATTTCTACTGTCCCATTAACTCCTCTATTCGTATCTTAGAACTCTATTTTCTAGTGTTTCGTCTCTGCAACTTGTTGCCGTTTCCCCACAGAGAAAAGTATGGAGTCAGTGACTGATAAAAAAAAAAAAAGATAGCAAAGCAATGCTCTCGTTTGGAATTAAAAACATTTGATTAAAATTTGTAAGAGCACTCAGCTGGTAGCATTAGTGCCAATTACTCATGTGCATGTTGAATGGGCCTTCCCAACTCAAAGCGTGCAGTAACTTTCTCTTTTTGAATGAAGGAAAATATATCTTTGTAGTAAGTTGGAGGACCTAAGTGTTAACTCTTCCTGTGCCAGTCTGAAGGCTGGATTGATATAAAATGTAATGCTCTTATTTGCTCAGCTGTATGAGACTCTTTGTGACGCCATGAACTGTAGTCCGCTAGGCTCCTCTGTCTATGGGGATTCTCCAGGCAAGAATACTGGAGTGGGTTGCCATGCCCTCCTCCAGGGGATCTTCTCAACCCAGGGATCAAACCCAGGTCTCCTGCATAGCAGGCAAATTCTTTACTGTCTGAGACACCAGGGAAGTCCATAAAATGTAATAGCATTTTAAATATCAAAAATGAAGTGAAGTGAAAGTCTCTCAGTCGTGTCCAACTCTTTGCGACCCCATGGACTGTACAGTCCATGGAATTCTCCAGGCCAGAACACTGGAGTGGGTAGCCTTTTGCTTCCCCAGGGGATCTTCCCAACCCAGGGATTGAATCTAGGTCTCCTGCACTGCAGGCGTATTCTTTACCAGCTGAGCCACAAAGAAAGCCCAAATATTAAAAAAAATAGTAGGCATTTAATTTTTATAAGGGGAAACACTCAGATAGCAGGGTCTAATGACAGATGGTGTCACATATTTATTTCATCTTTGGTGTATTTGCTCTTTTGTAAGGGTTTAAGTCACAGTACAGCCTAGGTTAGAATGATTTGTAGATTGGTTTTGTCTCAGAATTAAATATTTGATAGGAGAATGAGAGAGAAAGCCAGTTTTATTGGGTTTTTATTTTCTGTTCTTTCAGATCTAAGCTCCAGCCACCTTGATTCCATATTTTGTTTTAAGGGTCTGAATTTTATGGAGATCATGAGGGAGGCCTTGTGCTTTCTGGCTTCTTATAGTGTTTGACAAGTAAGATGTCATGGCAAGACATCAGAAGGGTAGAAAGTAGACTTTCATGTCCCCTGGCTCCCTTCCTGGCAGGCTGGCCCTGAGATGGCTGTGTTTTTTCAAGGAATGTCCTTGTTTCTTTCATGGCCCTCCCTATAGGACTCTCCCCATCCAGTGCTGGGGTCCTCTTTTCCTCTCCTTCTTCTGCCTTAGAGGTGAAGTGACTAGTTTCATGGTTCTGTACAATCCCTTGTAATTTTCTTATAAATATGAGGGTGCTATTTTCTGCAGAGACCTTGAATGATTCACTAGCATTAACTAACAGGTTTTAGTGGATGGGCTATCTGTTTGTCTTATCTCTAAGCTTAAGGTGAGGGAATCTATTAATCATATACAACTTCCAACCTTTAAGAAAAATGGCAGTTCTATTCCCAGTTTTTTAAGGAATCTCCACACTGTTCTCCATAGTGGCTGTACTAGTTTGCATTCCCACCAACAGTGTAAGAGGGTTCCCTTTTCTCTACACCCTCTCCAGCATTTATTGCTTGTAGACTTTTGGATAGCAGCCATTCTGACTGGTGTGAAATGGTACCTCATTGTGGTTTTGATTTGCATTTCTCTAATAATGAGTGATGTTGAGCATCTTTTCATGTGTTTGTTAGCCATCTGTATGTCTTCTTTGGAGAAATGTCTGTTTAGTTCTTTGGCCCATTTTTTGATTGGGTCGTTTATTTTTCTGGAATTCAGCTGCAGGAGTTGCTTGTATATTTTTGAGATTAATTGTTTGTCTGTTGCTTCATTTGCGCTGGGCATACACACTGAGGAAACCAGAATTGAAAGAGACGCATGTACCCCAATGTTCATCGCAGCACTGTTTACAATAGCCAGGACATGGAAGCAACCTAGATGTCCATCAGCAGATGAATGGATAAGGAAGCTGTGGTACATATACACAATGGAATATTACTCAGCCATTAAAAAAATACATTTGAATCGGTTCTATTGAGATGGATGAAACTGGAGCCCATTATACAGAGTGAAGTAAGCCAGAAAGAAAAGCACCAATACAGTATACTAATGCATATATATGGAATTTGAAAGATGGTAATGGTAACCCTATATGCGAGACAGAATAAGAGACACAGATGCATAGAACAGTCTTATGGACTCTGAGGGAGAAGGTGAGGGTGGGACGTTCTGGGACAATAGCATTGAAACATGTATATTATCATATGTAAAACAGAACACCATTCCACGTTCTATGCATGAGACAGATTCTCAGGGCTGGGGCACTGGGATGACCCAGAGGGATGGGATGGGGAGGGAGGTGGGAGGAGGGTTCAGGATGGGGAACACATGTAAACCCATGGCTGATTCATGTCAATGTATGGCAAAAACTACTACAATATTGTAAAGTAATTAGCCCCCAACTAAAATAAATAAATTTATTAAAAAAAAAAAAAAAAAAAGAAAGAAAAGCTGTCACAAGGTAAAAAAAAAAAATGGTTTTGGAATACAAATGGTGACTAACGTGAATAGTGAGTGGAGAGTGATAAGAAGAGGCAAGAATGTATATATGTGTGATATTTAAGGATAATTGACATTCAGTTGATAGACCTTCATGCAACCATGTAGCTGCCTATAAATGACTCACTTTAATGGCCAGGAATTTGTAGTATTGCAAAGTATTTTGAATATCATGCTAGTTTCACTGATACATGTTGTTATTAATATTATTCATGTGGGTAAATTGATAACTTGGTATACTGTTTTTTTTTCCATCCCAAGATTGACAGAGAAGAGCTTTAATCAAGCCTCAGGAAGCTATAGCTTTCAACAACACTCAACTTGGTTCAGCATCCATATGCAAGAAAAAATCCACTTGCAAAATATATTACATGTGAACTGAAAAAAAAAAAGTGAGCCATAATCATAGCTTTATCATGAAACTTCCAATATTTAACCCTTATAGAGAGATTTCTATGGACCAGGCAGTCACTTTGCATCCTTCATGAGCAATCTCTTATTTAATCCTTCTCAAAAAATGCTGAATACTATTATATTCCAGTTTTTCAGTTAAAGAATATAGGGCTTAGATAGGCTTAACTTGCCCCCAAACATGCATTTAATTGGCATCTAATTGGACTTTGATCTGAGGACTCTCCAGTTTCAAAGCCTAAGTTCTCAACCCTTAAGAAAAACTGCTTCCCTGAACTCTTCTATAGCTTCAAGCAATTCTTAAGTTTTTATACAACAGTGATCAAAAAAATTTTAATGATCATTAATTAAAGTAGGAAGAATTACTTGTAATTGCATTAGTATATGCTTATTTCTTGACATTGTCACTTAAACTGGCTCAGAAGATGCTTTTATAATTCCTATTAAATATAAAATATAGAGTCCCAGCACAAACTGAAGGGGCAGCTGTGGGAATGTTAGGACACATGTGAGGAGAATAATAATAAAATAATTGGAAGGATTATTTAATTAAAAATCTACACTCAGAAGGAAAATTAAATATTGTTTGGTCCAATCCCTCTTTTTATATAATAATGAAATGGAAACTTAAGATAGTTCAATGGCCTCCCAAAGGGCACTGTGAAAATGTCTGAGGACAGTTGGTAAGAAAAAGCTTCCTACAATGATTCCATTAAAACAGAAACCAATTTATTTTAATAAGCTTAAAAGAAAATTGATTTTAACAAATGAGAGTAAATATCATTAGATAAGTATCTTTGATTTTCCTCTACCCCCACTTTTACAATTAACATACTGTACACTATAAGGTTAAGGTTTTCAGCATAATTTGACTCACACGTATTGTGAACTGATTACCACAATAAGTTTGTTAATATCTATCATCTCATACAGGTACAGAAAAAGGAAAAGAATAAAAAAAGTTTCTTTTCTCATAATGAGAACTTGCTAAGATTTACAGTCTTAACGTTCTATAAATATATCATACAGCAATGTTAACTACAATCACCATTGGTATGTTATATCCTTAGTACTGATTTATTTTATAACTGGAAGTGTATACCTTTGACCACCTTCATCCAATTTCCCTTCCCCTCACCCACCTCCTCTGATAACCACAAATCTTATCTCTTTTTTAAGAGTTTTTTCTTTTTTTAGATTTCAAATAGAAATTAATTACAGTATTTATCTTTCTTTGACTTATTTCACTTAGCATAATGCCCTCAAGGTCCATCCATGTTGTCACAAATGGCATCTGTTGATAGACCCTTAGGTTGTTTCCATGTCTTCCCTAATATAAATAATGCTGTTATGAACATGTGGGTGCAGAAAACCCTTAGTCATCATGACCTGGTTTCCTTTGGATAAATACCCAAAAGTGCAACTGATGTATCATATGGTGGTGGCAGTTTTATTGACTAAGTCATGGCTGACTCTTTGCAACCCTGTGAACTGTAAACTGCCAGGTTCCTCTGTCCCCAGGGTTTTCCAGACAAGAATCCTGGAGTGGGATGCCATTTCCTTCTCCAGGAGATCTTCCCAGCCCAGGGATAGAACCTGGGTCTCCTGCATTGCAGGTAGACTTGACTGAGCCATCAGAGAAGCCTTGGATCACATGGTAGTTTTACTTATTTATATTTTTAATTAATATCCACACCGTTTTCCATAGTGCCTGCAAACCAATTGCAATACCTCTATAAGGGCAAAAGGTTTTCCCTTTCTCCACAACCTCACCAGCATTTATTATATCTTGTCTTTTTTATGAGAGCCATTCTAACAGACCTAAGAGGATAGCTCATTGTGGTTTTGATTTGCATTTTTCTAATGATTAGTGATGTTTAGCACCTTTTTGTGTACCTGTGGTGTTGGAGAAGACTCTTGAGAGTCCCTTGGACTGCAAGGAGATCCAACCAGTCCATCCTAAAGGAGATCAGTCCTGGGTGTTCATTGGGAGGACTGATGTTGAAGCTGAAACTCCAATACTTTGGCCACCTCATGCGAAGAGTTGATTCATTGGAAAATGAGTCCTAATGCTGGGAAGGATTGAGGGCAGGAGGAAAAGGGGACAACAGAGGATGAGATGCTTGGGTGACATCACCAACTCGATGGACATGGGTTTGGGTAAACTCCGGGAGTTGGTGATGGACAGGGAGGCCTGGTGTGCTGCGATTCATGGGGTCGCAAAGAGTCGGACACGGCTGAGCGACTGAACTGAACTGGCCATTCATATATCTTTGTTGAAAAATGTCTTTTCAGGTCCTTTGCCCATTTCTAGATTGGATTATTTGATTTGTTGCTATCGAGTTCTTTTTTATATATCTTGGATATTAACCCCTAGTCAGATATATTTTATGCAAATATTTTTTCCCATTCTGCAGGGTTTTTTTTTTCATTTTGTTTATTTCTCTTGCTGTGCATAAGTGTTTAACTAACAAGGTTTTTTTTTTGTGTGTGTGGCATTTTAAGGTTTTCTGTACATAAAATAATGCTATGTGCAAATAGATACAGTTTTACTTTGTTCTTTCCAAATCTGATCTCTCTATTTTTCTTTTTCTTGCCTAATTGCTCTAGCTAGGATTTACAGTACTATATTGCATAGGAATGGTGTGAGTGGGCATCCTTCTCTATTTTTTTTTAATTAATGAAATTTAGTTTCTAAATAAAACTGTGAGCCAGTTTTTAGAAAAAGGCAAATGACATGTTTATTTTTTGATAAATTTTGATGGCATGGTTATAAATATACTTTTTATTAAATTATATATGTGTTTTATCAATTTTCCTTTAACATTAAATTTATGACTCCTTTGAAGCACCTACTCTGTTATTATTTATGTGGATTTATTTTCTCTGTTATATAATAGAGTGCTACCTAACCTGAATTTTTCATTAATCTAGAATTCAAGAAATAGCAATCACATCCAAAATCTCATTTTGAGACTTCATAAAATGCTGCATCTTTGCAAGATTTGATATTTTACTTTGTTATTAATTTGAATTATATTTTAAATATATTGGTAAATACAGAAGAGACTGCCTACAGATATGGTGCCATAAATGTTGTTTGTGATCTCATAAGATCTAGCCTTCTAGTAGTTAATGTTGAAAAGCTGAGTTCTTGTACTCTTTGAATAATATTTCCTCTTTTCTCCTTCACTTCAGCCCCTGGCAACCAGCATTCTACCCTCTGTTTCTATGTGTTTGACTAATTTAGATTCCTCATATAAGCGGTACCATATAGGTTTGTCCTTCTGTGTCTGGCTTATTTCATTTAATGAACATAATGTCCTCCAGGTTCATCCATGTTTTCACAAATGGCAGTTTATGTTTCTTGTTTAAGGCTGAGTGATTTTCCAGTATGTATGTATCACATTTTCCTTACCCATCCATCCATTGATGGACATTAGGTTGCTTCCATGTCTTGGATATTGTGAGTAACGTATATAATATTTGTTTCTTCATGTGAGTTTGTCACTGTAAGGACTTGAAAATGTTTTATTGGATAGTAAGGATGCCTTTAAGAGTATGTGTCCTATAAATTAGATCATTTCATAAATATTGTGTGCTTACTATTTATATCACAGCACTTATGTGCATTTATATACATGTTTGAAATGGAGGTCTTTATAAATCAAAATGTCTATTAAAAATAGAAACTTCAGGTAATTTTATATATTAGAGGATCACACATGAATTTTTAAAATTGTTCTCAATATGTAGCAATGTCTATTTGTATTTTATCACTGTGTTTCTATTCCTCAGTATAGTTAATGAGTAAAACTCATTAACTCTCTATTTTTATAGCTAATTCTATTGCTTTTGCAATGACATTGATTGTAATATTCATTAATGTTGACATTGGATAACATTTAGCCTTAATTCTTCTATTTTTTTTTTTTGCTTAAACTTATAGCAAAAATACGAAGATATTTAACTATTAATGTTGCTACTACCAGAATTTGTTTAATTATATAATACTATGGTTCTCTTGTTCTCTTTCTGAATTCTGTTAAAAAGAAAATTAAAATCCTCCAGTATCCTTATGGATGTCAGTTATTCCTCAAAATTTGCAGACTAACATTTACTCAAATGAAAAGTAGGTTTAATATCTTTCATTTCCTTTTAAGATATCAAAGCAAATCTCCCAGAAGCTGAATATCAAATAATTCTACATAGTTTCTTTATTTCATTTCCTCTCTTTAGCGTTTTCCAGGGATGTAGATATATATATGCCTTACTATATGTGTGCACGGAGAAGGCAACGGCACCCCACTCCAGTACTCTTACCTGGAAAATCCCATGGACGGAGGAGCATGGTAGGCTACAGTCCCTGGGGTCGCTAAGAGTCGGACACGACTGAGTGACTTCACTTTCACTTTTCTCTTTCATGCACTGGAGAAGGAAATGGCAACCCACTGCAGTATTCTTGCCTGGAGAATCCCGGGGACGGCGGATCCTGGTGGTCTGCGGTGTATGGGGTCGCACAGAGTCGGACACGACTGAAGCGACTTAGCATAGCATAGCACAGCATATGTGTGCAAACATGGACACACTCATGTAATATACACATGGAATAATGTATTAAAACATCTCTGACTTGCTTTTAAGCCCATTGGTTTTGGAAATAAAATTTGTTTGTAGTATGGCTGTGACTGAGTCACAATTTTTGAGTGAAAATGCTGCCAATCTAGACTATTATTTTTATTTGAACTCTCACCATTGTGCTGCTCATAATCTTATTTTTATATACAACCAAAACAGCAGACCTGACCTTGGAGCAAGTCCATTCTATTTATGTTGCAGCAAATTCTCTCCTCATTTCTGCTAGCTCATAGAGTATTCATAAAGTATGTTTAATATTCTTACCAGTGACTCATAAATATAGGGAGAAAAGGAAGTCAGAAGATAGCAGGTCTCTTCCAGGGGCATAACCTACTGCCCAGAGGGGCACTCAGTCATGCGTTTTGACTTTGGTAATTTTGAGTATATCCATTTCACTGCCACATTCTCATTAAAAAAAAATGTAGCATCACAGCCAAACATTCATTGGATAAAATTGCTAAGTCTTTTAAATAATCTCATACCAAGGAATAAACCTATCAGATAAAAATAAAACTAGGGATCCTGATTTTGCTCTTCATTATATTTTTATTTCTGAAATGGTAATTTCTATATTTTAGCCATGTTCCATTTATTATTAGTGGAAGTGTAATGTGGGAACCTGGGTATTTCTATCAAAGACATAACTGATTCATTCTCTGCAATTAAAAAAAAATACTGATATATATTTTCCCCTTTCATGGAATTATTGAAACCTATGTAGCTAAACAAATTGACAGCCTATTCTCAACAGACTCATTTGGAAGATAGAACCTTTTCACTGAGCAACAAGAAAGCCATAGGGAATATAAACTGAGGATTTGAGAAAAGAAGCATTTCAGAGCTAATTGTTATCAATTGTTAGCATATTTTACAGAAATAAAAAATAAGATGTATTTTCCCACTGTAACAAACCTACCTTCCTTCCACTTTACTCTATAACTCACCTCCTTCTTGCAATTTATGGCCTTGATCCTGAAAAGAGGTAGCAGGTAGGGCTTGAACACACAGCCTATACAGATTGATGGTAGCAGTGGTGGGGTAGAATTTTTGAACTTCTTAGAATCCCACACAGAAACATAAAAAGGAGCTAGACAGCAAAATCAAAAAGCCATGAACACTTATAATAAATCTAGGTACAAGCTATCCTCAAAAACCTCAAAATTGATGGTAAGAGAAAACCACCAATAGTTACAAATTTTCTTTGGTATCAGAAAGCAAAGCAGTGCAATAGGGACTATAATAAACCTGAAGTGAGCAGGATAGAGGAGAACAGAAATGGAGGAAAGAGAAGTTGCAGACAGGGAGAGAATAAAGACAGGAAAGTTCAGAAAGCAAAGCGGTTATATTCTTTTACTCTGCATGAAAATAAAAGAAGATCGATCTATATGAAGTTAGAAAAGCTATCTTGAATATGTTTTCAAAAAGTTCAGAAGAAATTTCTCATAAAGATGAGCATTCAGCGAGTATCAAGGTCAAATTCTGTATAAGTTTACTGAAAAAGAGAATAAGGAGCAAATTACCTTTGCAGACAGTGTGAAATACAGTCATGACTACCAAACAGATTAAAACTGTAACCTGTTCTAAAATTACTAAAAGACATTAAGAAAACTATAGACAAGCAGTGACAATATAAACCATAGTTACAAAAATTCTTATATGAGATACTCAAACATGGGGAATGAACTAGAAATAAAAGAAAACATAATTTCAGAAATGAACACTAATGTAGAAGAAACACAAGATTGAATGAAGACAAAAATAATGCTTGTATAACTTATTTATGCATGGTAAATCATCCCCAGTTGAAGCAGTTTCAAACAAAAAAAGTTTATTTCACAGTGCCTGTAAGTTGGAAATTGTGCATAGTTTAACTAGATGCCTCTAGGTCAGGGTCTCAAAGTGAAATCAACATGTCAGACTTAGTGAAGTCATGTTAAGTCTCAGTAAAAGAGAATCAATTATAAGCTTTGTCATGTCTCTGTTTCAGGTCTCAAGCCCTCCTTTCTGGTGGTTGGCTAGACATAGATTCCTTGCTAGGTGGGTCTCTTGAACTAAACAAACAAGGGAGTGAAAGGAAGTAAGGAATGTAGAAGTCACAGCCTTTTTGTGACCTAACCCCAGAATGGCATCCTATTGGTTTGGGTATATTCCATTTATTAAGAGTGATTCCCTAGATGTAGCCCACACTCCAAATAATCATGTGAATATACAGATGTGGAGGTCAGTGGAAGTGATATCATACTACCTTACAACAATTGAGAGGCAAAAAATTAAAATGAAAAGTAATGAACAAAGATAAAAAGAGAAAATGATTAGTATTGAAGATATGCAAGGAAGATTCAACACATGGCTTACTTAAAGTAAATCATAGATTTTTCTGTATGTATAGATATGTGCTACTTAAAATCAAATAGTACACAATGAAATAAGAGTACCACACTTTGGGGAAGACTTGTCTAGCAGATAGTAAAGGTTCGATAAATGTCAATTATTTTTGACAGAGATTAGGAAGTAGTTATAAATGGGTATGTTCAGAATTATTCCTGACATTGGAAAGTCAAGTTCAGTTATAAATACTAAGCTAAAACATTCAGAAGAACATATGTTACCATAAGGAGGAAAGGATCAGTCTTTGCAGATGAGTTTTGTGGGTATAATTGTGTTTTCCTGCATTCGTTGTTGAAAATAGATGTTAATATCTTAGCCTTTAGCTTGGCCTCTAATATTGTTTAGTGAAGATGAATGGTGTATGCTGAAGTCTGGCATCATCAGTTCTCTCTAGCTTTGTGTCAGTTTCCAATGTGCCAGACAGATATATACAATACTCACTCAAATTATTTCAGAGTTTTTTTCTATTTCAGAATAAGTTTATTATGTATTTGATACCAATAGGGATGAGGATGTTGCTGTTAATAGGTGCCAGCATATACCACTCTCTCAGCCAGCTAATCTTTTGCCAAGCTGGCATTTGCATCACCAATAATTTTGCAAAATTAGGTTATAAATAGTGTTATGCGGAATTAGGGCAGTGAGTAGAGCTTAAAGGTATATGAATATATATTAATACATAGAATCATTTCATTGACATTAGTCCTAAACTAAAAGGAAGAAAGATGACTGGTTAGAAAGGTGATGGGAAATGTGATCTTTGGAAGAATGTTATCATCTTTTCCTAAAATTCTTAACAGTGAAGAAAATGAATACAGACATAGAAAATCATAGACTTTAGACTTCAGAGACCAGATAGTGTTGATAAAAAGTAACTTAGGATAGCAAAAGTCTGGGCCCCTAATACAGAATAAACTAAAAAGGTGAAAGAGGCATAAAAACTATGGTCCATGGTTTTACTGCAAAGGAAAAAAAGGGGGAAAAATTTCCATTTCAGTAGTTGGCAACTTTGCAAGTCCCTGATTATTAGAATTGCTGGGACTTTAGTGCCTGGACAGGTTATAAAATGAATAGTTTAAAAACATTCTAATTTAAAGTGTGTGTATTTCTTCAACTTCTTTTTGGCTGGTAGCTTCATTTTCACTCCTTTTTGAATTTTTTCTCTGTGGAAAGCCAGAGGAAATTAAGTCTTTACAGTGTTCCAAAATTCTGCAGCTAGGTTATTTATCTCTTCCCATTTCTCCATCTCTAGGCACCACAATAGACATCCATACAGGAATGGTTGCAATGGTAGTGTGAATTATATATGAAATTTGAAGTGCTTCTCTGCTTTGAGGAGAATTAGCTGTTCCAGGTAATCACTGCTCCTGCTTACAGAAAAGCAGATCAGTATCATGGGGCAGTAGATAAGAGATGGCTCTTTGGAAGTTGAATGTGGAGCTGAGCTTTTCTCCATCTACAAGAATGGGGAAAATTCTTTTCTCACTAACTTTTTTCTTAATGTGGGTCATTTGTATAGTCTTTATTGAATGTGTTACAATATTGCTTTCTGTTGGCCACAAAACATGTGTGATCTTATCTCCCTAGGATGGGACCTGCACCCCCTGCATTGGAAGACAAAGTCTTAACCACTAGACCGTTAGGGAAGCCCTATCACCTCAGTCACTACAGCCCATTGATATTTGACTCCACTTTTTCTTAATGTACAAACATCTCCTCTAATATATGAGGATTTTATTTGGTTGTTTGCTCTTCATGAGAAGATTCTGTCCATCTCTATCTGGGCCCCTTTGGGCTACTATAGCAGAATACAATAGACTGAGTGGCTAATAAGCAACAGAAATTTATTTCTCAGTGTTCTAGATGCTGGTAAGTCTAAAATTGATGTGCTAGCCGATTCAGTGTCTAGTGAAGGCCAGTTAACTGGTTCACAGCCATTTTCTTGCTGTGTCCCCACACAGCAGAAGAGGTGACAGAGTTCCCTGGAGTCTTTTCATAAAGTCACTAATCCCATTCATGAAAACCCCACCCTCATGGTCTAAAAATCTCCCAGAGGAACCACCTCCTAATAGTCTCACATTGGAGAGTAAGAGTTCAACATATGGACCATGGCTCCAAACAATCAATTTTCTAAAAGTATCATTTATCACTAGAGTTTTAACTTAAATGTTCCTTGAGGTATCTTATCCTGAACAGAGTTAACTTCCCTTTTTCATATACTCATGCAATTTACATTTCTATTTCAAATAATTTATTAAAATTGTAACTAAATGATTCTTCAAGTAACTTTTGATTTCAGGTATTTTCTGCTTGCATGGTCTTATTTAGCCCCTTATCTGCAAGAGAAACTCCACAAATGTATTTCTGAATGAACACATAAATAATTAAATGACATTCACTGGTTCAGTGACAGGCAGGAAACTTGCTCTTTGACCAATGAACTATTACAGTAAATGGAAGCAGAGAATAGCAAAAAAAAAAAGTTATTGATTTTGAGTTGGAACTTTGGGTTCAAATGCTGGCTCTGTTCACTTTTAGCTGTGTGCCAAGAAAGACATTCTAAGGGTTAAGTTCAACTGTAACGAGAAGACACTTTCTTCACACAGATTTCCTGCTTCTAAAAGCTAATCAGTTATCCTAAAATGTTGACAAGGTTTCTTTACAATGAAAAAATAAAGTGTATGATATAGTATAATATTATCCATGCAGCCAGTGACCTGCACAGTTTGCAAAGGTTTCTTAATATCACCCAAAGGTTTTATATATATAACATAAAGGAGAAAGTTTTATTATATATATATAATATATATTATTATATATTATAATTATATATATAATATATGTAATATTATATAGAATTCCCCATTTTATCTCAGGAAATAAATCTAACTTTATCCCTGGTCTTGAATACTGGCATGGTGCACAGCAAACTGGGAGAAGCCCAGAAACCTAAATGTTAGCAGTACTCTTTCTGAAATTCTGTTAAGTGCAATGTGAAGCTACTGTCAACTTGAAGTTTCTATAATTACTATTATTATAATTTTGCTCTTTCAAGCATTTTAATATTTAAGAGAACAAAATTTCATCATTTTTCTTCTATATTATATATATGATGAAATTTTGTATATATATTATATATATATGAAATTTTATATGTATAATATATATAATATTGTTATAATATATATAATATATATAATATATGTTATAATATATATTATATATAATATAATATATATATTATATATATTTCATACAATTATAATATATAACAATATATTTTATACAATATATTTTATACAATTAATATATATAACATATAGAATAAAGTTTTATTATATATAATATAATATCATTATATAATATATATATAATATATATTACATATTATATATTATATATAATTATAATATATAATACATATATAACTTACAATATATTTTATACAATATATTTTATACAATATATTTTATACAATTAATATATATATAACTTATAGAATAAAGTTTTATTATATATAATATAATATCATTATATAATATATATAACATATATTATTATATATAATATATAATTATAATATAATTATATATTATATTATATATAATTATAATATATAATACATATATAACTTACAGAAGAAAGTTTTATTATATATAATATATATTGTATATATAATAAAACTTTCATATAATTATATATATAATTTATTACATATTACATGTATGACATATATTACATATAATTACATATAATTACATATTACATATATTACATATATTATCTATATATTAATATATCTTATATATTACATTTTAATATTTAAGACAGCAAAATTTCATCATAATATAATATATATAATATATATATATATATATATATGCATATATATATATAATATAATATAATATATATTATATATATATATATATATATAATAGATGTATTATATATTATATTATATTATATTATATATAATAGATGTATTATATATTATATTGTATATTATATATTATAATATATATATAATAGATGTATTATATATTTATAATATATAATACATATATAACATATAGAATAAAGTTTTATTATATATATAATATGTATTATATATTATATATAATTATGTATATAATATATATTATGTATAATGATATATATAATATTTATTATATATAATGAAACTTTCTTATAATTATATATATATAATTTATTACATATTACATATATTACATATAATTGCATATAATTACACATATTATATATTACATTTATTATATATATTATATATATTAATATATATTATATATGACATTTTAATATTTAAGACAGCAAAATTTCATCATAATATACGTATATTATATTTGTAATATATATATTATATGTATACTATGTATATTATATATTATATATAATTATATATATTACATATATTATCTATATTAATATATATTATATATTACATTTTAATATTTAAGACAGCAAAATTTCATCGTAATATACAATATATATATATATATTATGATGAAATTTTGCTGTCTTAAATATTAAAATGCTTGAAAGAGCAAAATTATAATAATAATAGTTATAGAAACTTCAAGTTTACAATAGCTTCACATTGCACTGAACAGAATTTCAGAAAGAGTACTGCTAACATTTAGGTTTCTGTGCTTCTCCTCCCAGCTTGCTGTGCACCATGCCCGTATTCAGGGTCAGAGATAAAGTTAGATTTTTTTCCTGAGATAAAATGGGGAATTCTATTTATTTCAGCAAACAATTCTTTGCTGTTGCCTTATGCTTAATTCTATATGAGATAATTAACAAGATAGTAAAAAAGTACAACAGATACTACTTTGAAAATGATCTATGTATAAAAAGTAGTACAGAAATAGCCATGATGTAGGTAGAAACTCCTTTCTTGTGCAGGATAATGATCCCAGCCCTGCCCATTAGAGAGTCTCAGAAAAATTGACTGCCTCTGAAAGTAAAGATGCTATAGGCCCTTTGTGGGCTCTAGGCAATACTGAGGTCCACACTCTGGAGAAGAATCTACTTTTCTTTTTAGACTGTCCTTCATCAAAACTCCCATTACTAATCTTTTTCCCTCACAGGATGCTATTCAAAGATAGATTAATGATTCAACTGAAACAGATTCCAAAACAGTGACTCTTTAAGCAAAGACTTCTTTGATTTGACTCTATTCATGGAATCCTCTAGGCAAGCATACTGGAGTGGGTAGACATTTCCTTCTCCAAGGGATCTTCCTGACCCAGAGGTCAAATCCAGATCTCGTGCATTGCAGACAGATGCTTTACTATCTGAGCACCAGGGAAACCAGTTTGACTCTGTAAGATTTAAAAAATGAATGAATTTGATAGGCAGAGAACACATTCTCAAATGTGCAATGTTTCCCATGATTCTCTAATATTTCTCTCCACAGTGTAACACATTAGTTACCTGTCTTGTCCCTAAGTCAGTTATTTCTTTTCCTGATAGTCTCAATTTTAACAGTGACAATCTGTTTAAAGGGGAGAGCCTTAATTAAAAGATGGTAATTTTAAAGGCAGAATTAAAATTTCAGTGGCTTATTAAATAGAGTATGTACTTTTGTCTTGAAACAGCATTTGTATTTTCAAATGTCACATCAGAAGAGGTGACCATCTATTAATTCATGTGGACAGAAGCACTTCTTACAAAAGTAAGTCCTGCAGATATCACAAAGGATATACACTAGAGAATCCATTTCTATGTGGCTTCCCAAATTGATTGATAAAGAATCCACCTGCAATGCAGGAGACATGGGTTCAAACCCAGGGTCAGGAAGGTCCCCTGGAGAAGGAAATGGTGACCCACTCTGGTGTTCTCGCCTGGGTAATCCCCTGGACAGAAGAGCCTGGTGGGCTATAGTCTACAGGGTTGCAAGAGAGTCAGACATGACTTGGCAACTAAACAATAACAAACAAATATTTAGAATCAGGTCAGTGATATGGGCCAGGTACTGGACACTGGGAAGGAATATGAGAAGAGGGGGTAGACTAGTCAGTATTTTTGACTTCTAGTCTTTGCTTTGCCTACCTTCAAAAATCAGTAGGAAGATAAATATGAAACAGTTTTATTGGGTGAAAGGAATGTCCATGACTTATTCAGGCAGAAGGGCAGCAGAGAGCAGGAACCCCATCTGTACGTGGTGAAGGCAAGCAGAGTATAAATAAGGAGCTGGGTGAGAATTACTTTAATATTCTACCTCTAAGTTGGAAAAACATTATAAGAGACCATATAAAATGCAGCACATGGATGTCTGATAACAGCTTTATTAACAATTGTCCAAACTTGGAAGCAACCATGATGTCCTTCAGTGAATGGATAAGTAAGTTGTGGTACATCCAGACAATGAAATATTATTCAGTGATAAAAGGAATGAGCCATCAAGCCATGAAAAGACATGGAGGAAACAAGTGCATATTAATCCGGGAAAGAAGCCAATCTGATAAGGCTACATGCCATATGAGTCCAAGTATATTACATTCTGGCAAAGGCAAAACTGTGGAGACAGTAAAAAGATCAGGGTTTTCTGAAGGATGCAAGAGGAAGGTGTGATGGAATAAGTGGCACACAGAGGGTTTTTCTGGAAGTGGAAGTGTAGATAGATACCGTAATACTTTTGTCCACACCCATAGAATGTGTAACATCAAGAGTGAAGCCTAAGGTAAACTGTGGACTTTGGAAGATAATTATGGATGGATGTAGCCTCATCTTTGGGAACAAAGGTACCTTTCTGGTGAGTGACGTTGATAATGAGGGAGGCTATGCATGTATGAGGGCAGAGATTATGTGGGGAAACTTGGTACTTCCCCCTCAGTTTTGTTACAAACCTAAAGCTGTTCCCCCAAAAGGAAGTCTTGAAAAAGGGGGAATGATGGCCCTTTGTGTGCACCTGTCCATCTCCAGTCTGTCTGCTCGAATGGTACCACTGTCATTCTTGGACGTCTCATCAAGCTCTCCCCTGTTGGATCTCCAGTTATCTTTTCTCATGTAAACCTCTCTTCATTGGTTTGTTTATCTTTCTCTTAGAACAAAACCTTTAATAACTTATTGTGATGAGTGTGTAAATGATACTTTTTTGAGCTTTTGTATTCTGAGAATGCCTTTTTTTCCTATCCTTTATTGTTTTTTGCCTGGTTATAGAATTCTGAGCTGGAAATAATTTTACTTCAGAATTTTAAAGTCTCTCTTTTCTGACAGCGTATAGAATTTCCTCTTTGTATCAGTGTTTTGAGATTTCACAGTGATAGGCCGTGGTATGGACCTGTTTTCATCCATTGAGATGTGCACTTGGTGTGTCCTTTTAATCTTTCAGTTCTGAGAATTTTCCTTCAATTATTTTATTTTTTATCCTCTTTTTTTTCTGTTCTTTGTTTCTGGAATTCCTATTATACAGACCATGGAACTTCTCTACTGATGTTCTAATTTTCTTTCTTTTTCACTACTATTTTCCATTTGTCTGTTGATTCTGGAACATTTTCTCTGATTTATTTTCCAATTCTTCTACTATTTAAAAAGTATTTTCTTTTCAGCTGTCATGTTTTTAAACTCCAAGAGTTCCTTTTTGTTTTCTGAATATTCATTTTTTTCTAATATCCTATTCATTTTTCCTGCAAGTGCAGTATCTTCTCTTGTCTCTATGGGAATATAAATACTTTATAAGATTTTTATAAAATTGTTCTTCTCCATGAATTGATTTCTGTTCTTTTAAGTCACTTTATATCTGTATGTCTTAGTTTTTATTCTACCTGTTAGAAACTTTCATCTGCTTTTTGAAAAACATATATGAAAATTAAAAGACAGTTATAAGTCATATAGCTGATAAAGGACTTCTATCCAGAATATAGGATGACCTCTTAAAACTCAAATAAGAAAATGAAACAAAAGTGGACAAATTTTTGAACTGATGCTTTCCACAGAAAAATATGCATGAATGATAAATAATCCCAGGAAGAGATGATAACATTCTTAGTCATTAGGGAGATGTAAATTAAAGCCAAAATGAGGTACACTGCACACCCACTATAATAACCATAATAAAATAGGTTGACAATGCCAATCTACTTCAAGAGAGTATGAAGAAAAATCCACTCTAACTTATTCTAATTTGGGAAATGATTTGGTTGCTTCTTAAAAATTTAAGCATTCACTTCCCATGTGGCCCAGTCACTCCACTCCTATGTTTGCGCCCTAGAGAAATGGAAGCCTATGTCCATATAAAGATTTTTACTGCAGTAGTTAAAACCTGGGAGTTAGCCAAATATCCATCGATGCATAAACAGAATAGTTGTGGTACATCCATACAATGGGATACTGCTCAGTAACAAAGATGACTGACTATTGACATACCTAACAATGTTGATGAATCTCTTATCCTGAGAGAAAAAGACAAAAAGAGAATACGTGCTGTATTGCTCCATCTATGCGTAAAATGCAAACTAATCGATAATGACAGAAAGGAGAGGATTTGATGTAGAAGGAGAGGGCCTTGAGAGTGGATTAAAAAGGAAGAAGCAACTTTCATGGGTTATAACAAAAGTTTATGGTTGTGTTGATTACATAGGTTTATAGAAATGTCACATCCAGTTACTGCTTTAAACGTGCAATTTTGTATGTAAAATACACAGACATAAAAACATAAAGCTATTTAATGAAAAAAACTGTCTTCGTTAGCTTGAGTCTCTACCTCAGCTCTCAGTTCTCAGAATATTTATCACTTTCTGAACTAATATCATCCTGCCTTATTTATTATAATTTTATGAAAAAAATGCACAGTTGTTAGAGCAGACCACATATCAGACATTTTGGATATTTCTGGATTTTACACATTCAGATTAACTATAAAATTAGTTTGTTATATCCCATAAAAATTCTTGAGGTAGGTTCTACTTTAATTTTAGAAAAACTGACGGCCTTACTGTCATGAATATTCCTCTCCATAATAATAATTTTCCTATCAAATTATTTTGATTTTCAAGCATATTGTTCGGTAATATTTTATGATTATTTTTCCATAATGATTTGCTTTCCTCCTGTTAGATTCCTAGCCAGTTTCTTAAAAGCTTTCTCCGGTATAATGGATATTTGTCTTCTGACTCTACCCTTTTTTGTTGTTATTGCTGCTGACTCCATTTCACTGACGTTTGTTTATTAATCTAGCTTTTCGGTGAAACAATGAACTCTAATAATGACTCCAATAATTAACCAGCAAATAGACAATCTTATATCCAAAAAGTAAAACCAAAATAAAGTTTGTTAATTTTTTTTTTATAATCTGGAAAGATGACATTATATGAGGATTATCTATTCCTTGGTGATTTGGCCAAAATCACAATTAGCTTCACCAGGTCAATATTGGGACATTGAGAACTGATGCTTTTGATTAAAGATTCTTTATAGTATTTGATTTAAGTTGGATATTTTTTTCTGATATCACTTTGATAATTATATTTTCTCTAGAAAGAAAGTTCATTTTATCTATATTTTCAAGATTTTTAATCAGAAAATTGTCCCTAAAATCATCTTGCAAAGACCAAAGAAAGCATGAAGATATTATCATTTTTCAGAATTAACTTCAACAAAATGAAATATTTAAAATCTTGTCTTAATTCCATTAACATTTTCAACAGAACAGCTTTTTTCGTTAAATAATTTTAATATTTGCTTACTATGTCATTTATTCTATTATAAATAATAATAGTCATTTTCCTAGATTCTTGAATTTATTCTGCTAACAGGTTTTTTCTAGATTCTTAAATTTAATGCTTAGCTATTTTTTTTTAAACTCTCTTTTTAAATGAATGCAATTAAGGTGAAAATTTAACTTGTCCATGAGTGTGCTAAGGACAATCTCAAAACGTAGATATGTGTATAGTACCATTTAGCCATTTCATAGCCGTACTGTGGCACTGGCAAGGGCAAATACTCCTATTTTTCATTAGTCAGACATGCTGTGAAGGGTTCAGTGCTTCTCTTTTACTATTCACACATTTGTGAATTTTCAAGCTGGAAAAAGTGTTCTATAACCACTGACTCACTGGCTGTCTAATCAGTGCTCTGAATATGAGTATGTATTGAAAGTGCAACTAGACACAACAGCGAAATCTCCAAGGCGAGTCCATACATGGAAATGCTCTTTAAGATAATTTAATCCCAGTCCTTCTTGGGATTTTGGTTATGAGCAAGGACTTTATTATGAAAAAACATCCTTCAGTGTTTAATTCTGTCTTTGCATCTTGTATGAGGTATGTTGTAGGACACAATTTGATTTTCCTTCTTGGATCAGGTTAGCTGTAGACAAGATGGAATCCTGACTTGGGTCTTCTTGAGTCTTCATATGCACAGGGTTTCCCTGGTAGCTCAGCTGGTATATAAATCGCCTGCAATGCAGGAGACCCTGGTTCGATTCCTGGGTCCTGGGTCAGGAAGATCTCCTGGAGAAGGGATAGACTACCCATTCCAGTATTCTTGGGCTTCCCTTGTGGCTCAACTGGTAAAGAATCCACCTACAATGTGGGAAACCTGGTTTTGATCCCTGAGTTGGGAAGTTCCCCTGGAGAAGGGAAAGGTAACCCACTCCCGTATTCTGGTCTGGAGAATTTCATGGACTGTATACTCCATAGGGTCTCAAAGAGTTGAAAACAGAGTGACTTTCAGTTTCATGTGCACAATATCTATAATTCACTCAGAACTGGATAAACAGAAACTTATGATTTGGGTGGAAGTGTCAGAATGACATTATGAGATTAGGCTTGAATTTATCCATCATCTCTAAACACAGTAAGGAAAGGCAATTTTTAAAGAACAAGAAAATTATTAAGAATGCTAAACTCAACAAAATTATCTCCTTGGACCAGAAAGGGAACAGAAGTTCAGAGTAGTAAGTTAGTAATTAAGGACTGGAACCAGGGCCTGCTGTGCTCTGAGTCTGGACGAAGCTAGGCTTTGCCTCCTGCAGAGCAATGGGAGCCAGAGCTCCATGTGCATGGCAGGAGAGCAGAGTCAAGTTAATTGCATGAAACCGGGGCAGGTGCAGCACTCACTAGCCTATTAAATATGGTCAAAAGAAAGTTGTGGCTACTGCCTGGGACTACATCTTCTGTACATGTGCCTATCTGCAATGTTGAACGATTCAGACAAAGTCTTATAACACAATTGAAAAGTAAGTCACTGGGCATTTACTGACTGATTTTGAGATGGACCCATGTTAATGAGAGAACTGGAACCTTGAACCTTTATAAAAATTGGTCCCGAGTGAGAATTCTCTTGGGAACCAGGTTGTATCTCTGAAAAATGGGATTTCTTTGGCAACCAAAAACAGATTCTCCTATACTGAAGTAAGAGGGATAGGAGGAGGCTTGTTCCAGAGAGTAAGGTTTATCCTTTGCCCCAGGCAGAATCCAGGAAATAGCTATGCAGCTCATCAAGGGCCACAGAAATAAGTTTTCAGATAGGCTATAGAAATATCCAAGCCTCGGTCTATATCTCGTGGACATAACAGAGATTTTCTAGACTCACAGAGGCCAGAAAGACAAAAGTGGCCTTGAGATCAGTGATAGATGGTTATGTGGGAAGATGACATTCAAGGGATACTGATGAACAGTCACCTCCCCATCCTCCCACATGCTTTACATCTGACCTAGGTGAGCCCCTTAGACACAATCCCATACAAAACGAATATTCCCATTTGATTGACATTAATTTTCCTGTTCTGGAAAATTGTGAATTTAAAATAGAAATTATGTAGGATTACATAAAAATGTTATCTGTCTTGATTCATACCAGATTCCAATATAAATAATTCAGCCCGGTAAAATGTGTCATTATGTTACTATGAGGTTAATGAAACAAGCAGGGAAGCCCCCCAAGCTAACCAAATAAGAGTGCCATGGGTCCAGCCATGCCATTCAAATTCCTCTCTATCCTGCATGGAGTTTGGCACCATCTATTAGTGGTGGTTGCTCTGGCTTAAGCTTTGATGAAAATGTCTCTGGTTCTCTGACTGGCTGAGATTCCAGAGTGGCAGCAAAGGCAGACACTCAAGTTATGTGCTCCTGATGAGGTCCCTTTTTGTTGCTGTGGGGAATTTTTTTTTTTTTTTGCATCTTCTTTCTCAAGAAAACAGAGGTTTCCTTCAGGTTAGCCATTCTCTCACCATCTTTTTTGAGGTGGTGTTAAGGAGAATAATCAATTTATAGGATATGGCAACCCACTCCTGTATCCTTGCCTGGAGAATCCCATGGACAGAGGAGCCTGGCAGGCCATGGTCCATGGGGTCTCAGAGAGTTGGACACGACTGAAGCAACTAAGCACAAGCATGCACAAAAGCAGCACTTTATCCCTGAAAGCTGCAGATGGGGTATACTTGGGACCCCCTCTTCTAATCTTTTCATCACCCTAGATATAAACAAAAGGTGCCCACTATGAAATCTTCAGGAGAAGGAAATGGCAACCCACTCCAGTACTCTTGTCTAGAGAATTCCGTGGACAGAGGAGCCTGGTGGGCTGCTGTCCGTGGGGTCTCACAGAATCAGACATGACTGAAGCGACTTAGCAACAGCAGCAGCAGCAGTTTCCCAACCCAGGGATCAAACCCGAGTCCGTTGCACTGCAGGCAGATCCTTTACAGGCAGACTGGAGTCAGGGAGTAAAGTCCTTAATTCTCAAGATGGTCAGATAGGGAGTTGGGTATCAGATATTAGAATGGTCCATGCAATCACAGGCACATCAGCAGTAAGAATGACTGACTGAAGATGAGAAGTCTACCTGCAGATATTCTGACAAAATAAGCCCCAAGATGCTTAAACAATCCTGGGAAGAGAGAGGTGTTCACCAAGAATGACTAGTATGAATGACTTGTCAACTTTTATAAGCACAGACACAGAGCTAGATTTGGAAACATAGATTTACATTTAGAAAAATAAAGCAACATAAGTATTTGTGCACATTCATACTTAAGATAAACAGAAAAGAAGATATCGAGAAAATGTTATAAATGCCTAATGAAAAATTACATTTTTCCAAAAAACTAATTTTATGGCTATAAGTTTTGTCTCTATGACATGTTAATTTCTCAGCTTTCAGTTTCTTGGAAAATTTCTCTAAGCTTAATATTTATCTCTGACTTAACCTTCAGCTGTACTTTTATTTCTGTAATATTTCTGTAAGCATTTTGAAATCCTCATCCTTCTTAAAAATTTCTGAAGTCTTAAAATTGAATAATAAACCACCAAGGGTAACTGGATATACACAGTGCCTTCTATGATAAAATGTTTGAATGTGTTTATTTAGCGATGGATAACATAACCCGAAACTGAAAAACTTCTAAAAGAAAACATGGGGAAATTTTCACAACATTGATTTTAGCAATGATTTCTTGGATGTGGCACAGAAAACAAAATTAAAACTAGATAAGTGGGACTGCATCAAACTGAAAAGCTTCTTTCTACATAGGAAACAATCAACAGAATGAAAAAGTGGCCTTTTAGCAGGTCAGATTCCATGGGAGAAAATACTTGCAAGTCATATATCTTACAAGAGGTTACTATGCTTTCCTTGGAAAGAAAGTTGTGACAAACCTAGACGGTATATTAAGAAGCAGAGATATAATTTTGCCGACAAACATCTGTATAGTCAAAGCTATGGTTTTTCCGGTAGTCATGTATGAATGGGACCATAAAGAAGGCTGAGTGCCAAAGAATTGATGCTTCCAATTGTGGTGTTGGGGAAGGCTTCTGAGAGTCCCTTGGTCTGCTAGGAGGTCAAACCAGTCAATCCTAAAGGAAATCAACCCTGAGTATTCATTGGAAAGACTGATGCTGAAGCTGAAGCTCCAATACTTTGGCCAGCTGATGTGAAGAACTGACTCATTGGTAAAGACCCTGATGCTGGGAAGATGGAAGGCAAAAGGAGAAGGGGGAGGCAGAGGATGAGATGGTTGGATGGCATCACTGACAATGAACATGAATTTGAGCAAACTTTGGGAGATAGTGGAGGACAGAGGAGCCTGGCATTCTGTAGCCCATGGAGTCACAAAGAGTTGGACATCACTTAGTGACTGAACAACAGCAAAATGAAAAATATAGGGCTTCTCTGGTGGCTCAGTGGTAAAGAATCTGCCTGCAATGTAGGAGACACAGAATGCAGGAAATTCAGGTTTGATCCCTCATCCCCTGGAGACGGAAATGGCAACCCACTCCAGTATTCTTGTCCAGGAAATCCATGGACCGAGGAGCCTGGCAGGTTACAGTGCATGAGGTCACGGAAGAGTCAGACATTACTGAGTGACTAAATAACAACAAGCATGCAAAATATATAGGAACTCCTGCAATTTAATAACAAAATGCTCAGTTAAAAATGAGGAAAAGGCTTGAATAGACATTTCTCCATAGAAAACATACAAAACTAATAAGTGTATTGAAAGAAGATCAACATCATTCATCATCAAGGAAATGCAGATCAAAACAATGAGATATCATCTCGCTCTTATTAGAATGGCTGTTATAAAAACAAACAAAACACAAAACATAAAACATAGCCAGTGTTGTAGATGACATGTAGATATTAGAACCCTTGCACACTGTTGGTAAAAATGTAAAATAATGTGTGTGTGTGTGTGTGTGTTAGTCACTTAGTCTTGTCTGACTCTGTGACTCCATGGACTGTAGCCCCACTAGTCTCCTTTGCCTGTGGAATTCTCCAGCCAAGAATACTGGAGTGGGTTGCCATTTCCTTCTCCTGTAAAATAATATAGGTACTATGGAAATCAATATAGAGGTTCCTCACAAAAATTAAAATGGAAACACTGTGATCCAACAGTCTCACTTTTGGGCACTTCTCTAAAAGAACTGAAATTAGGATTGCAAAGAGCAATTTGCATTCTCATGTTCATTGCAATATTATTTACAATAACCAAGATATATAAACAATCTTGTCCATCAATACATGAATAAAGAAAATATGATATATACAAACAATAAAATATTATTCACCTTCAAAAATGAAGGCAATACTGTCATATTTGACACATGTGAACCTTGAGGACATAAGGCTAAATGAAATAAGCCAGTTGCAGAAAGACGAATGACTACACGATTCCACTCATGTTGTTGTTTTAGTTGTTAGTTTGAGTCTGACTCTTTTGCAACCCCATGAACTATAGCCACCAGGATCCTCAGTCCATGGGATTTCCCAGGCAAGAACATTGGAGTGGGTTGCCATTTCCTTCTCCAGGAGTTCTTCCTGACCCAGGGATCGAACCTGCGTCTCCTCCATTGCAGTGGGTTCTTTACTGTTGAGACACTGGGGAAGCCCATCAAGTTGGTATCTACTATATTAATTCTTATTAAATGAGTTGATGAATATTTGCTTTTTATGAAGTGTGTGTTAGATGTTTCTAATCCTCATTGACTTGGGGATCTCACCTGTAACCATCTGTTTGAGGTATTTTGTTAGTAGATTTTTCACTGCTGATATGTTTCTTTAATAATTCAGATTTCTTATTCTCCCTTGATTCACTTTGGTTGATTAAGGTTATTCTGGGAAAATATCCATTTCACCTACATTTTTAAATTTTATTTGTATAAAGTTCTTCATAGCTCAGGATAGTGGGTGCTTAATAACTTTTTGATGAATGAATGAATCAGTGACTGAATATCAGGCTCAAGCATTTAGACTGAAGCCTGAATACATCAACTCATACTTCACACTTGAGAACTGAAATAGGATAATATCTAGCTATAATACTAAGAAAAAGTAAAAACACAAGTAAATGAATGAAGCAGGGACAAACATACATTTTCACTGATACAGAGTGCATTTTATACTGATTTTTTTTCAGTTGCTTTCTCAAAAATTTTTTTTCTCACAATTATTTCCTTTTTCTCTCTCCTGCCTCAAAATAGGACATTCAACATCTGTATTCTTTGTGCAAAGACAGCATGGTTGTCTATTCTATATATAGCTTTTAAAGTAACCTATCTATTTTTAGCATCAATCCTACCCATCATTGTACCTGCAGTTCCTAAATCCTGTACTTTTCTAGCATTTCTTGAGGCAACTTATCTTTCTTCTTGGTTATAAAGATCCTTGTGCCTCTACGTTTTGCTACAGCTTCTCTGATCTCCTGTGTCAGATTCCTGTCTTGCATCCACTTTCTGTCTTGTCAAAATTTGTTAAAGTATTTCATCTTTCAGTAGCCTCTTCTCTATTTTGGCTTGTATCTATTTTATCCCTTTATTATTATTTAGTTGAGACTTTATAAGAACAGGAAAACACACATACAGTAAATTATCCATCTTGTGCAAAAATCTTAGTTTATTCGTTTTAATATTTGTGTCATATTCCATAGAATGGATATTTAAAAATTGTATTCAACTACTTTCTTCTACAAATATATAATATACATTCACAATCTCCAGATTTTCTCCACATTTTTAAACTACAAGCAGGCATGTGTATAATTTGTTGAATATACATATGTATATGTATGCAAATATACATGTATATAATATACACATGATTTATAAACATATAAAATCTCTGATTGCTTCTGTCTATGCACTATTGAAGAGTATCCCATAAATGAAGCTGTTTTATTATATATTTATCTTCTGTAATATTAACATGACCAGCCATAAACAGACTACTTTGGCAAAATATTGTATCAATTCATATTCCCAGCATTAAGGAATTGGGAACACGTATATCCACATCATTGCCAGTGGTGGGTGGTGCTACCCTTTATAATTGTCACCAACCTGATAAAAACGTAGTTAATCACTGTATAACTTTAAATTTCACCACAAATGAGATTGAGCATCTTGGCATATATCTTTTGACATTTTGATTTCCTCTTATGTGAATTGCCTATTTGTGTCCAGTGATAACTTTATTATAAAGTTGTCTCTGTTTTGAATTATTGGAGGAAGATTTTCTAATAGTAAGTATAAAAAATTTTTGTCATATTTTTATTATAAAAATTTCCCCAATCTACTATCTTATAGCTTTTATAAGATGTCTTTTTCATACTAAAGGTATAAATATCTATATATGTCCAAGATCTAGAAGTACTGTCACACTCAAAAAGGTCTTCAACCTGTAAGTTATAAAAAAAAGTCTATATTATGTAGATAATGAAGTTCTATTTTGGCTTAAAATATTTAAAATATTAATAGATATGTTCACTTCTAATAATATCAAAAAAGCAAGAGAGTTTCAGAAAAACATCTATTTCTGCTTTATTAACTATGCCAAAGCCTTTAACTGTGTGGATCACAATAAACTGCAGAAAATTTTGAAGGAGATGGGAATTCAAGACCACCTGACCTGCCTCTTGAGAAAACTGTATACAGGTCAGGAAGCAACAGTTAGAACTGGACATGGAACAACAGACTAGTTCCAAATAGGAAAAGAAGCGTGTCAAGGTTATATATTGTCACCTGCTTATTTAACTTATATGCAGAGTACATCATGAGAAATGCTGGGCTGGAGGAAGCACAAACTGGAATCAAGATTGCCGGGAGAAATATCAATAACCTCAGATATGCAGATGACACCACCCTTATGGCAGAAAGTGAAGAAGAACTAAAGAGTCTCTTGATGAAAGTGAAAGAGGAGAGTGAAAAAGCTGGTAAAGCTCAACGTTCAGAAAACTAAGATCATGGCATCTGGTCCCATCACTTCATGGCAAATAGGTGGGGAAACAGTGGCTGGCTTTATTTTTTGGGGCTCCAAAATCACTGCAGATGGTGATTGCAGCCATGAAATTAAAAGATGCTTACTCCTTGGAAGGAAACTTATGACCAACCTAGACAGCATATTAAAAAGCAGAGACATTGTCAACAAAAGTCCGTCTAGTCAAGGCTATGGTCCAGTAGTCATGTATGGATATGAGAGTTGGACTATAAAGAAAGCTGAGTGCTGAAGAATTGATGCTTTTGAACTGTGGTGTTGGGGAAGACTCTTGAGAGTCCCTTGGACTGTAAGGAGACCCAACCAGTCCCTCCTAAAGGAAATCAGTCCTGGGTGTTCACTGGAAGGACTGATGCTGAAGCTGAAACTCAAATACTTTGGCTACCTGATGTGAAAAGCTGACTCATTGGAAAAGACCCTGATGCTGGGAAAGATTGAGGGCAGGAGGAGAAGGGGATGACAGAGGATGAGATGGTTGGATGGCATCACCGACTCAATGGACATGGGTTTGGGTAGACTCCGGGAGTTGGTGGTGGACAGGGAGGCCTGGCGTGCTGTGATTCATGGGTTCGCAGAGTCGGACACGACTGAGCGACTGAACTGAATAGTTTTATTTATGATGTGAGGAAGAAAATCAAGACTTCTGATCTTTTTCTAGTGAGAATTTATTTATTCTAGAAAAATATATTAAATAAATCTTCCAGTGAGTTAAATGACCATCTGTGTCACATGTTAAGTTTTCATATCTACTTTATTCTGTTTATTGATTCTGATTCTGTTGCAGTGACCTGTTAACCTATTTCTGAGCAGGCATCACATGGTTTTGAATGTAAGGCTATCATCTAGTTCATGGAGTATCAAAAAGCACATCGTGCTTTGTATTCTTTATTTTTAAAATATTATTGGATATTTGAAGATGTTTACCTTTCCATGTTAACTTTAAATTATTTTAACTCATTTTTCTTTAAAAAATTGAATTTTGTGCAGAACTGCATTTATTTATATTTAGAAATAATGCATATAGAAGACAGGCAGATGTTAAAGGGCTTCATAAAATCTTTAAGGAATTTGGATTCCTTTTTCTTGAGATCAGTGAGTTTAAGTGCATTTCTTGAGATCTGAAATAAGAAGGCTCTGAAAAACAGAGGAAATGTAAAATTAAAATTTTATCTTGGTGTCTCTTAAAATTTAGAGACACCACTTTGTTTAGAGGTTGAGGGTGATTGAAATAAAAGAGGCAAGATCTGACACAAGAAATCCAGGTGAAATAGCTATTGTTATCTTTGATGCTAAAAGCTCAGCTTCTCTGTACACCAGCACCAAATCAAATCTGAGAGACAGAGTTTTGAGTGAACTAGCATAAAAATAGCTTTATCACTTTGCCAGGCAAAAGGGAGTAATAGCAGGCTAATGTCCTCAAAACCATGTGTCCCACCTTGAAGAAAATAGTGAGAAGTTTTATAGTAATTATTCAAAGAGGGCATGATCAAGTTGTGGACATTCTTCTGATGGATTGGTGTGAAGTAAGTAGGAGTCAGCATCAACAACCTTCAAGTCCAACTATATGCAGGAATCTACATGCTTGTGGACAGAATATGACCGCTGATCATTAACTTCTCCTACCTGGAGGGGGCTTCATTATCTGCAAGTAAGTACAAGAAAAATGTTTAATTGTTTCTCTAGTCAACTATTTTATGAAAAATGATAAAGTGAGATGAGAAAAGAGGAGATGCTCTTTTTACTATGGCTTTCAATATTTATTTTTAAAAGATATAATTTAAGTATTTTTCATGTGGCTGCCACCCTATGGAACAACTATCAGCCTTATTTTTTGTTGACTCTCTGACAGACCTCCTAATAAGTAGGAGCAAGTAAGACTGCTATTCAGTTCAGTTCGGTTGCTCAGTCGTGTCCGACTCTTTGTGACCCCATGAATCGCAGCACACCAGGCCTCCCTGTCCACCACCAACTCCCGGAGTCTACCCAAACCCATGTCTATCAAGTTGGTGATGCCATCCAGCCGTCTCATCCTCTGTTGTCCCCTTCTCCTTCTGCCCCCAATCCTTCCCAGCATCAGGGTCTTTTCCAATGAGTCAACTCTTCGCATGAGTTGGCCAAAGTATTGGAGTTTCAGCTTCAACATCAGTCGTTCCAATGAACATCCAGGACTGATCTCCTTTAGGATGGACTGGCTGGATCTCCTTGCAGTCCAAGGGACTCTCAAGAGTCTTCTCCAACACCACAATTCAAAAGCATCAATTCTTCAGCGCTCAGCTTTCTTTGCCGTCCAACTCTCACATCCATACATGACTACTATTAGTCTCCTCCTTTTTTATTTATCTGCTTATGAGTTCAAGAAGTTGTTGCTTACAAATATAAATTACTTGCTGAAAGTCATTCATTCACTAACAAGTGACAGAAGCAAAACGGATGTGTTAGCTAATGTGAAATAACTTTTTAAATGTTTTGTTGCTCTTGCTGTTTTTCCCTTGAATCCTTCTCTGTACTGTGCACATATTCAGTCCTAGTTACTGTCAGTTAATAAGTGTTAACTTTTGGTGCCTCAGAGAAGAGACAGCACTTACAGAAGGATAGGAGAAGATAATTTTAAAAATAAACAAAAGTGAGATACAATGTTATTTACAAACAGGCAAAATAAAACATTTTATTTATGTTAAGATCTATGAACCTACTCAGGCAGTCGTGTTCTAAAAATAATGCTTATTTGGGTCATAAAAATTTTAATTGTAAACCTGCTAATGTCTTCACCTTCAACCATAAACCCACTATTACCTTCAGTTTGGGGTTAAGTCATTTGGAGAGTGCAAAGCAGAAAGAATAACATTTTCTTTCATTAATGATCTTTTTTTGTGTAATTCTGAACTGGGTTCCATAGAATTTTTTTTTTCCAGTGTAAGTGAGCCTCCAGAATCCCTTCTAATATTATCCTTAGTGACCTCTTTCTCTCTTTTCAATAAACATGGGTGAAATGAATTTTTAAGCAACCAAGTTATTCAGAGAAGCAAACATGTTAAATAGAGCAAATAGCATTATGATAAGCCAGAGGATTTAAGACAATCATCTAGTTTATGCAAATATACATGAAAAAAGGCACCATAGTCCACCTTTCAATTGGAATGAGCTAAGTCAAAAGCTGTGTTGAGTGCTGTCAGCACAATTAGCATTTGTATTTTCAGTAGTAGTGCAGGCTCCATGAATAGTGCCAGCATCACTTAAGATAAATCTGCTAGTCAGTTAATTTGTGCTAAAAATAGTTAACAAAAGAAGAGCAATTTCTCTTTTCTCTTTGACATGCAGTTAAGTACCTTCTAATACAGGGTGATGGGGTTTTGGCAGGACGGTGGTAAGAGAAATGTGCTCAGTAGTGAGCTTAATTAGCCTCAGAAAAAGCAAGAAAAGAAAAGAGTTATGACAGTAGAGAGAGAGTCAAGCATTGTGGCAGAAGAATTTTGGACACCATAGAGAAAGGCTAGCGCTGCCTCTGGTTAGCTGAATGAACAAGTTTTAAACCTACTTTAGCCTCAGTTTTCCCATTGGAAATGAGGTTACAAATGTCCACCTCACAGGGTCACTATGAAGGAAATGCCAAACAGTACCCGCACGCAGTGCCTACCAGTAAGCACGGGCTTCCACCCTCATCTTTCTTGCACATCTGTCCTTATCCTTCTTTCTCTAATTAATTCGATTCCTGAAGAAAGAAAAAACTATATTCAAATGATAGGAAATAACCACATTCATCGTTACTCTTTCTCTTGCTCTATGGTTTGGCTCCTAGTTCTTTCTCTCTTAGTGAACTCTGCTCACACTCCCATCCTCCAGTCCTCCATTTGCTACCCATAACATTTTCCAGAAACTGATCTCATGACTATCTTCTTATCCAGGTCTTGTTCTCAATTACTCCTTTTCAGATAAATTATTTAGTGCCCCAGTATAATAAGCAATTTGCATTTTGACTACGGCCTAGAGGAAATAATTCCTTAACTCAAAAGCTCTGAAGGATACTCTCCTCCATGTTTTTAGCTTCGTGGACTAGAAAGGCTTTGAAGTCCTAGGAGGCAGCTGGTAAATTCCCAAACTGGGTGCCAAGATTGGAAAGCTCCCAGCCTAAGGGGAAGGAAAGAGAAGAGATAATGGCATCTTTCCATGGCTGACAAATATTGAAGGTGCAATGTAGATTGGGAATAATTCTAGAATGACCATTAAGAGCTGGAAGTTCTAGCCCTCACTCTGTTCATATTTCAGTGTGTGACCTGAACAGGACAGTTTTCTTCAAAAAAAAAAAAAAGTGTATTTGAATTCAAGGATTCCTTAAAAAGCAATTTATAGCTATATGATTCCATCAATACTGTTGTCAGGGATTAATTTATCTAAAAAACATAACTATAGCACTTGCCACTGTTCTAAATGCTTTACAAATGTGAATTTATTTAATCTTCATAATGGTCTATAAAGTAAGCCCTGTAAATATCTTCATAGTATGCATGAGGAAACTGAAGCCCAAAGAAGTATAGTGATTTGACCTAAGTCACACAGCTTTTAAGATATGGAGCCAGGATTTGGAAACACCAAATTGTCTCTAACACTCTGTTCTTAACCACTATACTTGGCTGTACTTAAAAATAAAATATTTATATATTCTTTTATATATATTTAGATGTGCATCCTAATCACTATGCTATACTAGACTGAAAAAGAACACATTTTGAAAAAATTCTGTCACCTACCTACTGTGCTCACGGCCTGGAGTTGCCCCTGACCCTAGGTCATTATCAAGTCTGAAGAGGAACACTGACAATTCTTCCACTGTCTTGCTCAGTCCATATTGCTGAGACTCATTCTTCTTTTCTGAAAAGTGGGAGGAAGTATAACATTTTAAAATAGTTACCCCGAGTTTTCCAAGATCACAAAGACCACTCTGAAGGCTGATCATTAAATGCTTTTTTCACCACAGCCTTAGAGATTGAAGCACCTTTTAAAAATGTCTCTGAAAACTTGCAGGTGGTTTGCTTTTAAAGAAGCTCTTTTCTAATGGTTTCCACGAAGCAAACCTACTGCTTGGCTTTTTTCTCTTGGGAGAACACTGCCCCACATGCCACCAAACCCAGGATTGTCCTATCACAGACACATAATGGCTGCAAGTCAATTATTTATTTTAATGTGACCCTTGAATTCCTATAGTGGTGGTTTAATCTCTCAGTTGTGTCTGACTCGTTCTGACCCTTTTGACTGTAGCCTGCCAAGCTCCTTTCATGGAATTTTCCAGGTAAAAGTACTAGAGTGGGTTGCTATTTCCTTCTCCAGAGGAACTTCCCCACCAAGGGATCAAACCCAGCAATCCTGCATTGCAGACAATCTGCACTACAGGCAGATTCTTTACCATCTGAGCCACCAGCAAAGCCTATATATTAATAGAATCCGAAGTTGTTCTCTCTGACTCTGCTCCTCAAAATATTTTAAAACATGGTAGTGAAAGACATGAGGGAGCATAGTATTATGCAAGGACTTTTTAGTATATACAGTGGTCTCCCATAGCCACCGTTTTATTTTCCATAGTTTCAGTTCAGTTTAGTTCAGTCGCTCAGTCATGTCCAACTCTGTGACCCATGGACGGCAGCACACCAGACTTCCTTGTCCATTACCAACTCCCAGAGCTTGCTCAAATTCATGTCCATCGAATCAGTGATGCCATCCAACCATCTCATCCTCTGTCATCTCCTCCTCCTGCCTTCAATCTTTCCCAGCATCAGGGTCTTTTCCAATGAGTCAATTCTTCACATCAGTTGGCCAAAGTGTTAGAATTTCATCTTCAGTATTAGTACTTCCAACGAATATTCAGGACTAATTTCCTTTATGATTGACTCATTTGATATCCTTGGAGTCCAAGGGACTCTCAAGAGTCTTCTCCAACACTGCAACTCAAGAGCATCAATTCTTCAGCACTCAGTTTTCTTTATGGTCCAACTCTCACATCCATATATGAGTACTGGAAAAACCATAACTTTGAAGATCAGCCCTTTGTCAGCAAAGTAATGTCTCTGTTTTTTAATATGCTGTCTATGTTGGTCACAGCTTTTCTTCCAAGGAGCAAGCATCATTTAATTTTATGGCTGTAGTCATTATCTGCAGTGATTTTGGAGCTCAAGAAAACAAAGCCTGTCACTGTTTCCATTGTTTCCCCATCTACTTGCCATGAAGTGATGGGACAAGATGTCATGATCTTCATTTTTTGAATGTTGAGTTTTAAGCCAGCTTTTTCACTCTCCTCTTTCACTTTCATCAAGAGGCTCTTCAGTTCTTCTTCACTCTCTGCCATAAGGCTGGTGTCATCTGCGTTATGTCATCTGCATATGTCATCTGCGTAACCTCATATGTCATCTAAGGTTATTGATAGTTTATTACCCATGGTCAACCATTGTCTAAAAATTTGAAATGGAAAATTTCAGCAACAATTGAGAAGTTTTAAACTGCATGATGAAATCTCATGCTGCCCCACTCCACTCTCCCAGGATGTGAATCATTCCTTTGCCTAGTGTGTCTCACCTATTAGTCACTCAGTTGTCATCCTGGTTATGAGATCTCGTGTCAGAGTATTGCAGTACTTGTGTTCAAATAGCCTTTATTCTACTTAATAGTGGCCCCAAAGTGCAAGAATAGGGATGCTAGTTGTACAGATATGTCAAAGAGAAGCCTTAAAGTGTTTCCTTTAACTAAAATGATAAAGTTCCTCACTTAATAAGGAAAGAAAAAACTGTACCCAGAAAATTGTCAATGGTAAGAACAAATTTTCTATTGGTGAAATTGTGAAGGATGAAAAAGAGATTTATATTAGCCTTGCTGTCACACTTCTATTCTCTGAATGTGTATATACACATAGAAGAAAAACTTAGTTTACATGGGGTCTCATACTACCTGTGGTTTCAGGCATCCATGCAGGGTCTTAGAACATATCACCTGCCTACAATAGGGGAACAACAGTACTATTTCTCCAAGAAGCCTTCTGACCCTCAATCAATTTCCCGATTTTTTAAAATTGGGAATAATGACTCTGAACTTATAGAATTCCTCTGAGTATTAGAAACAATTACATATGTAACTTGCTTGATGAAATATCTGAAACACAGTACAGAGGTTCATAATAATTTCTATTATCCACTATTATGTGGGACCAATCAAGATTTGCATGTATTCTTCAATATAAATGGAATCCTATGATTAGCCCATATTCTGTGTATCTATAATTTAGCTGCATTTTGTTTCCATTTACAATATCATTAGATTTCTACATTATCAAGTCAGGTTTTGTTGCCCGCCTACTATATTCTTCACTCTGTGCTAATAAAAATATTAACATTGCAAATTCATGTAATGAATATCTACCATAAAGGAGCTAAGAATTGCATTGAAAGACAAGGTTACCATCTTCTCTTCACTTGTCACCTTCCACTTACACACACACACACACACACACACAAACACAAGAAGCTATAAAATATTAAAAGTCTGCTTCTGGCAGACTTCTCATGAAGAAAAAAATTGTAACTTGAACCTCGAAGGTTGAGTTTGGATGGGCAAAGAGGATCAGGGCACATTTTGAGGTTGGAGACAAAAAATGCAGGATATTATATGATCAAGAGACTGAACAGAATAAAGGGGGCAAAGATTCATGACTGAGAGGTGTAGATATTAGAGATTTAACCTTGAATACTATTGATAAATTGACAAGTTAAAAGAACATCTACTGGAAGAGATCCTAGATTCCTTAGCTACTATTATACATTCTATGTTTTTTCCAGACATTGGACTCTCAAATTTGGGCTCAAATATACAAGACTAATTTGGTAACCAGAAATCAAGACAGTTTTACATTAAATGATGGCATGATTTTTAGGATTTTTCTTTTTTAGTTTCTCATAAATTTAAGAGTCAATATTTGTAAGGCAATACTGTGCTTTATTGTACTTCATTTTATTGCTTTTTGCAGATAAGTGCATTTTTTTTCACAAATTGAAGGTCTGTGGCAACCATGTACCAGGCAAGTCTATTCATTTTTCCAACAGCATTTGCTCACTTTGTATCTCTGTGTCATAGTTTCATAATTATCACAATATTTCAAACTTTCCCATTATTAGTTTATTTTTTGTGGTGATCTGTGATCAGTGATCTTGGATATTACTATTGAAAAAGATTATGACTCATTCAAGGCTGAGATGATGGTTAACATTTTCCAGCAATAAAATATATCCAGTTAAAATATGGACATTTTAAAAAACATAGCATTTGTTTTCTAGGGTTTCCATGACCAAATATAACAATTAGGTGGCTTAAAACAGCAGCAATTTATTTTCTCACAGTCCTGGAGCAAACAAGTCTGAGATCAAGATATTGACAGGGTCATGCTTTTTCTGAGATATATAGGAGTGAATCCTTACCAGCCTCTTCTCACCTCAGATGTTTGCCAGCCATCCTTGGCTAGTAGATGTGTCACTCCAATTTCTGCCTCCACTGCTACTTGGCTTTTTCCTTCCTGTGTGTACCTGTCTCTGTGTCTGCTCTCCTTTCTTATAAGGGCATTGCTTATTTTGTATTAAGGGTCCATGCTACTATAGTATGACTTTATTATAATTTGATTTCATCTACAAAGACCATATTTCCAAAAACAGATCACATTCAGGTCCTAGGGATTAGAAGTTTTTTTTAATTTTAATTGTAGCCTAATTACTTTATAATATTGTAGTGGTTTTTGCCATACATTGACATGAGTCAGCCATGGGTGTACATGTGTTCCCCATCCTGAATCCTCCTCCCACCTCCCTCCCTATCCCTTCCCTCAGGGTCATCCCAGTGCACCAGCTCTGAGCACTCGTCTTACACATCAAACCTGAACTGGTGATCTGTTTCACATATGATAATATACATGTTTCAGTGCTATTCTCTCAAATCATGCCATCCTTACCTTCTCCCACAGAGTCCAAAAGACTGTTCTATACATCAGTGTCTCTTTTGCTGTCTCACATATAGGGTCATCGTTACCATCTTTCTAAATTTCATGTATATGCGTTAGTATACTGTATCGGTGTTTTTCTTTCTGGCTTACTTCACTCTGTATAATGGCCTCCAGTTTCATCCACCTCATTAGAACTGATTCAAATGTATTCTTTTTAATGGCTGAGTGATATTCCATTGTGTATATGTACCACAGCTTCCTTATCCATTCCTCTGCCGATGGACATCTAGGTTGCTCCCATGTGGATTAGGACTTCAGTATAGCTTTTCTAGGGGGGCACAATCCAGCTCATAACAAAGACCGTTACCTGAGAGACAAGAATGAGCCCTTCACAGATCACAGAACACAGCACACTTCAGCTAAAGCTGAGGCATCCTGGACGCGCCCTGGGATTCAGGAAACGTTCCTGAGCCTCAATCCCATGTTTCCACTGTTATTTCTACTTTTGACAGTTGAGTTTTAAGAATAAAGCATTTTGCCAGAATAGAAATGTGCACATTTATATACAGATTTGAATTTGCACAACAATTTCATAATCATCATCATATTTGATTCTCAGAACAAACCTGTAATTCACGAATTATTATTGTTAAGTTATTTAAACTCAAGAACTTGTCCTTCACAACAGGAGACATTGAAAAATGAAAATTCTAAGCAGATCTGCACATTATTGCCTTATTGTCTTAATTCTTGACCTTGAAGAATCTCATCAAACTTCTTAACATTGACTGACGCACCCACCTGTCAATCAGCTCATCAGTCGTTCCTCCACATGGGAATACCTGTCCCTTTCATAGCTCCTTCCCAAAAGAGAAAAAAGAAGAGCTAAAAGGGCACATCTAGATTATTCTCCATAAATTTACCATCCAAATGAAATCATTCCATTTTTTTTTTTGGAACAGACAAAGGGACAGAGAAGCCAGAATTGCTACCTTGACTGTATTCCCTTCACCTGGAAGGAAACATTAGAAGAAGCAAAGAGACGTTTTCTCACAAAATTTATTACCCGCACTTTTTTCAGATAAGAAAAGTGAGGCTTCATGTGATAAGGTGATTTATTAAGTTTTTTTTTCCTGATTGTTTTCAATGTCTGTACCTCTTTCCATTACATCACAGTTGTCCTCTCTTTGTAATAAGTATACTTATTAAACATGGGCTTCCATGGTGGCTCAGTGGTAAAGAATCCTCCTGCCAATGCAGGTGATGCAGGTTTGATCCCTGGTTTGGGAAGATCCCCTGGAAAAGGAAATGGCAACCCACTCCAGTGTTCTTGCCTGGGAAATCCAATAGACAGAGGATGGTGGGCTACAGTCCACAGGGTTGCAAAGAGTTGGACACCACTTAGCTACTGAACAACAACAATGACATTAAACATAATCTGGTCTCTTCATTGTACGCTTGTGCTATGGATTCTATCAGTTTCAATTCTTAGACCAGCGGAGCCTACTGTCACATGTCTCAAATGATATAATTAATTCTTAGAAAGTATGCTTTGCCATATTTTCCCAGTCAGAATGTATCAGGTTGGCATTTTGAACTTCACTTGAACTCTTAAGTGCTAAAAATAACTGACTCTTGAGAAAATAAATCCTTTTTATTCTCTTAAGCACAAAAGTTGACCTTTCTCAAAAGAAGTTAAGGATGTTGAGTTGCCCCTTTACAGCAGGAATGAGTGTATCCATCAATTAACTATGCTCCTCTTAACATGTCAGCCATCTAGTCTCTTTTCTGAAAAATCATAAGTCTCCTATCTGAAATACCAAAATTGTTCAAATTCTATTTACTTCATAGCACTTTACAAGATCATAAATTATAAAAATTGTATTGATTTTCTATATTTTCCATTAGAATGGAGTTCAACTAGGACAAAAACTTCATTTGTCTTATTTAGCCTTCTTTCTAAGCATAATTTCTAACAAACAAAGTTAGCTGAAGAAATAAACAAAGCAGTGTGATCTTTTTACATTTGTTGGACAATATGATACTATTTTCTTTGTGCTTTACACAGATAATTCACTTATTTTTGACAGTCTTTAGGCACTAAACCATTTATTTTTTAAAGATTTTTTAATATGGACCATTTTTTAAGTCTTTATTGAATTTGTTGCAGTATTGTTTCTGTTTTGTGTTTTAGTATTTTGGCCATGAGGTGTATGGAATCTTAGCTCCCTGACCAGACATCAAACCCACACCCCCCTGCATTAGAAGGTGAAGTCCTAACCTCTGGACTACCAGGGAAGTCCCTAGGCATAGAACGTTTCTGACAGTTTTAATGCTCTCACTCTTAGATTCGGAATTAAGTAGTAACAGTGATGATGCAATGTTGGGAAAACATCCTCTGCCTCTACAACCATCCCCATTGTATTTTATCTTCCAATGTACTGTGTTCTGTTTTGTTTTGTTTTTTCCCAGTTCTTAGGATCATACCTGTCCTATTTAGGATCAATCCTTTCATACCTGAACATAAGTATTTGGAGATATTTGATAAGTAAGTTATTGAAATGTACTGAATTTCTATATTTGTTCCAGGTATTGAAAATAATTATATACTAATATTAAAACAATGCTAAAAATGTGGAAAATTTCTTTTTGCCTTAATTATTTAATGTCAGTATACCTTAAATGTTATCATTAATTCCTTTGAAAACATTAAAAAACCCCAAACCCTAAAATTAAGAAAAGCTGAGTAACTTTTCTAATGTTCCACAACCTTCTCTTCCTATCTATTGGCTCACATTTTGTTATGAATAGGAACCTATACACATATAATAAGCTGATGAAGGGAATTGTCTTTGGAGTTTAATTGATTTGGATTTGCATTCTAACTGGCATCAGTTTTTGTTTGTTCTTTGACTTCTCTGAACCTTAGTTTCTTCATCTATGTGTTAGAGAAATAGTGATTTAATAATGGCCTGTTGTGGTGGGTCTTAGCATATTGATATCATGTGCATATAAAAGGATGTTAAACTCCTGTGGTGTCGATCTGCTTCCGTGTACTGATAATAAGTCAATAGTGATCTGAGAATTTTGCAAACTACATGACAATCATGGGCAAGAGATCTCATAGCAATTGCTAAGAATTCACTTTCTTCATATATGGATAGCTTCTTGTGAATATAGCCTGCTGTCTTCTGTGGACCATTCCTATAAAAGCAACTGTGACCTTTTACCTTGCAGTAGTCCCTTTGTTCTTGGCTGTTTGCACTTCCCACTTCAGCTAGCCATTCATAAGTATTTTGCTGCACCACTTTCTGCAGATACAATGTTTCTTAACATGACCTCTTACGCTTCTGTCCTTGGCAATGCATAAAAATCCATTGCCAGTTGAGGATTTAATCTTCATGTTTAACTGACAGCCCTGCCCACCAGATTCAATAGCTTTATAAAATATCTTGCTGTCAAGAAGTAATATTTTATAGCTTCTTGAGTTTTTTACATATTTCTAGTGTGCTTGTTTACCCTTAAAACTTTTAGTGAATGTTAAATATCTTCCTAGAATAACGAATAAACATGCAAATATGCTACTGGGCAAAAGACAATAGCGGTTCATTCACTGTGGGAGCCATTATATTTGATTAAGTGCTCATTGGGTCCTAAGATATAAAATATAAGAATAGGTAAAGTGAGAACCACCCTCCTAAGCTGGGGCCTTGGCACACTCTTGAGAAACTCTCTCTGTCACTCCTTTTTCTTTCTCTCCTTTCTTTTTCATCTTCACTATCTATTCCTTTTTTTTTCTTTTTCTCACTAGATATAGTTGGAGGCACTCTTACGATAAAATATCAGTTAGAAAAATGAATTCAAGTCTCCAGTAGCTAAAGCCAAACAACACAAAGACCAAAGAAAGATGCCAAGAAAGGAAGAGTCACAGAAGAGCTCATGATTTCCAAAGGTTTTCAGTTATATTCCACCAAGTTTTAGCAACTTTGTTCATTGCCCCTACTAGTTAGTCGGGCTTCCCAGGTAAAAAACCTGCCTGCCAAATGCTGAATACAAGGGCTTGTCTCCTATTAACCAATAATGGTTTATTAATCAAATGTTTTTTTATTTATTGTTATACCTTCTAACTGTATTGGAACTTTTGTAAATTTTTATTTTATTCATTTAGTTTTGGCTGCACTGGATCTTCGTTGCTGCGTGGGCTTTTTCTATTTGCGGTGAACAGGGCTACTCTCTAGCTGCAGTGCACTGGCTTTTCATTGTGGTGGCTTCTCTTGTTGCAGAGCACAGGCTCTAGGAACATGGGCTTCAGTAATTGTGGCTCATGGGCTCTAGAGCGCAGGCTCAGTAGTTGTGGTGCATGGGCTTAGTTGTCCCACAGCATGAGGAATCTTCCTGGATCAGGGATCAAACCTGTGTTCCTTCATTGGCAGGTGGATTCCCAACCACTGAACCACCAGGGAAGTCCTAAATCATATTTAAATCTAACTTTATTCATGTGTGTGTATATATATATAATTTCCTATCTTTTTTCCTTCTTATTTCAGCCTCATAGCTAGTGTTATAATTTTGAGGCCCTGAATCCATTGCTACCAATCACGTCACCATCTTTTCTCTAGTTAATCATTTCTTAATATTTGAGCTTTCAGCCAATGCTTCAGTGTAAGAATCCATAGTTGAACAATGGTTTCGTCATCAGTGCTCTATTAGTAGAACACTTCCAATATTGGGTTCTTCAAATGTTAACATTTTAATATTGACTTTTTATGTTATAATAGTGGGAATCCACATCACTAGACAATGAAGATGATTACTAAATTTTAAATTTATTGAACCCCTACTATATATTTTCTAAAATTACATCATTTAGCATTATTGACAAGCCTACAAGATAAGAAAAGATTATTTATATTTTGCAGAAGTATAATCCATAACCAGTAAAAAGTTGGGCAGATAATAAATAATGAAGCTTCTGTCTGAATACAGTTCTGTCTGATTTTAAAGTCCGTGCTGAGTCCGGTGATGCCTTCAGTTCTCAGAATCAAGCAATGTTTTCCTGCAAGGATGTGTCACTGCCTTCTTTGTTTTAGAAATTTCAGATTCCAATATAGACCTAAACTACAGGCAGATTATTACCTCTGCAGAGGTTTTAAAATCCAAAAAGATATACTATAGATCTACTTTGTAATATTAAAATATTTTTGGTAGATTGATTCCATTTTTCATTAGGAGCAAGAAGTAGTCCTGGAAGAAATGGTGCAAACAAAAAATTTGCTTGCCAAGGCTATTTCTAAACTCCTTCTAGATAACCTTACTGCATCCAGTACGTTTTTGAGCTGGAACAAAATCTCTGGCAATGTGGGGAATGCAAATTTACATTAATGATCAAGGTCTCAGACCAATCTACTCATTCTCCAAATTCATCATTGACATACTTAATGAATGCTGACTGAGCAAACTGGCTTCCCAGCACAGGATTCTGCCTCAAAATTTCAGGATCCATTTGAGAGCTTAGCTAATGTTTATGTATTTCAAGACAAGCATCAGCTATAAATCCTGGATTAATATACATGGAGCAGAGATAGGAACAAGAGTGAAGAACACAGCAAGAGCTTCATTATTCAGCTATAAAAATATTTCCATGCTAGAGTTGGAACAGACCTTAGAGATAAGTGGGTCTGACCTTCTTATCATGTTTCTATTCATTATAATAATAATACATTCTTAGGAAAGAAAATCTGAAAACTCAGAAAAGCAAACCAGGAAAAATAATTTACCCTTAGTGTTAACATCCAAACACAAACAGTGATATGCTGCAGAATTTGTATCCTTTCCTTTATTTCTATGAAAAGATGATTTTTAACTCAGTTTAAATAAATTATATATACAATTACATTCAGTATATGTATATTATTTTTACTTAATACTATAAAATAAACATTATTCTGTGGGATTATACAGTTTTTCAAATGAGAATTTTAGTTGCTAATGTCTAAATAATATCCTACTTTGTGAAAACATCACACTTTACTTAGCTAATCTCAGTATTTGGACATTTCTATCCTTTCCACTTAGGTCATCATACATAATTCTACAATAATCATATTCAAAACTAAAGCTTTTAGTTTCTTAACATTATTTCCTAAATTAGATTCCCAAACGTGTAATTACTAAGTTAATATTATGTATAGTCAAATTGTTCTTCAAAGAGATTTACTACTAGTAATGAAATGAAAATCTCAATGTCTGCATTCTCAGTGTTCTCATAGAACACACATATACACATGTATGCAAAACACACAAATTCAATATTTAATATCACTGCATTACTGCCTTTAGACTCAGCAAGGATAGTCCTTGGACTCTATAGGATCACAATGGCCTTCCTCTAGCCATCCCACTCTCCAAGAGACAAAGATTTCACAGGTCCCAGTAGACATAGAACAGCAAACTCGTGACCCATTTTTGACAATGCTGTCATTACATTGAGCTCTAAAATATCATGTTCAATAGAACCTACATTCATTTCCAAATGTTTTTGGGACCTTCTTACCAGGCCAGTATTCCTAAAAACAAACTGCTCAAGGAGTGGGCAAGAGATAGCTCTTTGTGGAGACAGTGAGGTATAGAAGAATCTAGACAAACCTTGATCCTGCGGCCTTAGGTGTATATGCATATGTATGCTGAGTGTGGTTAGAAGAATAAAAGCTCTGCTATCACCTCTCGTTCCCGTTATGATCCAGAATAGAATGGTGAGGCATACAATAATTCTAAACTCAAATCTGACTTCATAGGTCCTTATGGAGATATTTTTGTCAAAGCAGAAAGATTAAAATGTATTTTTTTCACAGTTTGTTTTGCTTGGTTTAAAGTTCTGAAGTATTTAGATCCATATTCTGTAGATCTCCATTTGTGTTCTTACCCTGGGCCCTACAGATCACAGGGCTGAACTGCCTTTTTAATTTTTTATAAATTAAATAAATAATACACTAGAAATGTTTACTGTCCCAAATTTATTAATTTGTCTAAAAGAAGTAGAGAAAGTTAATGAGACCTAAGTGAATATATAAGGAAATTCTACCAAATCTTTAATGATCAGATAAAGGCCAAACAAAAAAAGGAAACTCTAGACCAGCATTTTTGTTTAATCGTTAAGTAGTGTCTGACTGTTTTGTGATCCCGTGGACTGTAGTTTGCTAGGCTCCTCTGTCCATGGGATTTCCCAGGCAAGAATACTGGAGTGGGTTGCCATTTTCTTCTCTAGGGGATCTTTCTGACCCAGGAATTAAACCCCCAACTCCCCCATTAGCAGGTGGATTCTTTACCACTGAGCCACCTCACCAGGGAAGCCCTTTTTATATTCTAGGATTGATCAAATAAGTAAAAAAGAATATTAGCATATGAAAAGAGAGAGAACGAAAATTAAGCATTTGACATTTGTTGGATTTGAATTGGAGGTGTCAGTATGAATTCTTGGTTTTAAAGAAAGGCTATATAGATATAAATATGCAATAATAGTATGCATATATTTGTATATGTACACATTGCATTTATTTTCCCACCCAAATTCTAGAATTATGACACCTCAGTAATAATGAGCATACCTTGCATCCAGGACTAGGTTTTTTCATAATAAACATAAATGGGAAAAAGAGGTAAAAAAAAAAAAAGAAAAAACTAATATAGAATAAATAATTGAGTTTGAGAATTATAATTTGGCAACCCTCAGAGTAACAATTGAATTAGGCAAAAATCATCAAACTGCTGGGTAAAATTTGATGAGAAACAGCATTTGCATAGTCTCAAAGTATCTTTTCAAAGTTATTTATTAATTATAAGGGGGAAATCCAGTAACTTTGCCATGGAGATCTGACAGATGTCATCTTAAGGAAGCAATTGCATTTACCACCATTAATGGGACAAACAAACATCATGTGCCTCCATATGATGCTAATAAGGTTACTTCACTTTTGTAATATTCCTTCTTAAACTGAGCCACCTAAATCTTATCACAAGGAAACATCAACCAAGCCCCAAATGAGAGACATTAAAAGAAAAAAAAAGCTGTCCTGTACTTTTCTCAAATGTTAGTATCATGGAAGACAAAGAAAATCTGACAAACAATAGTTGATCCTGGATTGGACCCAGGAATAGCAGCAAAAGAAATTATTTCTGAAGACTGATAGAATGTGTTTAGAATCTATAGATTAGATAATATATTGTGCTATTATTGGTTACATTAGTTTAATAATTATGCTGTGGCTAAGCTAGATAATATTCTTCTTCAAAAATGCATGCTAAACATTAAACAGTAAAGCAGCATTATGACTGCAACATTTTGCCAAATTATTCAGAAAAATTATTATAGGACAAACATGCACACACATATTATGATTAAGCAAGAATTACAAAATATTAACAATTGCGGACTCTGGGTGAGAGTACCATATGGTTTTTTGTACTACTCTTACAACTTTTCTGTAAGACTGAGAGTATTTGAAAGCAAAAAGTTATAGTAACAACAGCAAGAACAGATTAAGATGATATTGAAGTCTTCCAGAAAAGAACATTCTTCTCTTACTTCAGGTTCCTGAAAGCTGGGTTTTAGCCTCACTGAGCATCTGCAAATACTGAAATAAGGTACCCCAGAAGTGAAAGGAAAAAAAAATACCAATGTCTGGTGTGATGGGAAGGGTGAGCTCATTGCCCAGCCTCTTAATAACAGCCTTTCTTCAGATGCTATTTATATAGGACAGCAAGAGAGAGAACTTCCTCTCAGATAAAGGACTATTAAAAGCAGAATGGATCTAAGAATTGATTGTTCATCAGCCTACACTTCAAGGCGGCCCATGGGTCATGACAGAGTTGGAAGGTATATCACCTGATGAAGACTATGATGTTGTCCAGTCAACTCGTATGGTATTTTACCATACACTTCATCTATATGCTGTCTCTTGGGAGCCACCCTTTTGTAATTATACAGTGCAAACTGGGAAAGGTTGAGTCACGGCTTTCTATTTGAAGTCTAAGTATGCCAGCATGTTTAGAAGACTGTGTATCTGGGGGCCTGTCTGCTTTTGAGGAAGCCTCAGCATTACCACTGTTCTAGTACTCTAAGACAATCTAAATAGAGTCTGTTGGGCACTTGCCTAGACTGAGTTTCTGACGCTAAACCAAGACAAGATTAAGAACTTTATGATTCTAAATATTAAAGCCATAAAATTACCCCTGCCATCTTGGCCACATAGAGTATATATCCAAAGCAAGACACAGCTATACTGTAAAATAAGTATAAAGTCAAACAGAGTTCTATTTTTTTAATGATGGCTATGTCAGTACTGTTGTTGTTTTTAAAGTTATCAAACATGAAATAGTTCTTTTTTATACGTGACAATTTTTTAAAAAATGTGTTTATTCACATTTTATTTTTGTCTGTGGGCTCAGTAGTTGCAGCGCACGGGCTTAGTTGCTCCAAGGCATGTGGAATCTTCCCAGACCAGGGATCAAACCTGTGTCTCCTGCATTGGCAAGCACAGGGAAGTCCAGGATAGTTCATGTATTTCCTTCTCACTTGTGCCTATGCTTGTCATTGGCTTTAACTTATAGTTCTTCTGCCTGTTCATAAGATAGCACCATACCAGCTTGAGAACACACAGCTCCCTGGTAGGAGAGGCTCAGCAGGGGAACTGGGGAAGGAAGGAAGGATGCTTATTTCCCTAAGATGTATCAGAATCATCTCAAGTGGTGTTTCAATGTACCGATGCCTTGATGAGACCCCAAGCCCTTAATGTCAGAATGAGTAAACCCTACCCTCTATTTATGCTCTTTTAAGAAGGACTGCAACTTTTGAGGCACCATTACCAATAAGTTTAAATGTAATTTTCAGCTCTGTGAATGCTGGGGAACCAGGTGAGGAGAAAGGATAAGGTCTATTGCTCTAAGGATACTCTTTTACTGCCAAGGAGAGAGTAGCTATGCACTCTTATAGCATGAGTCTTTTGTGGGAACTCTGGTCCAGCCAGAAATATCAGTAAAATAAAGGTGATATCAGAGTTCCAAAATTCTATAACTAAAATAAAAGAGGATAGGGCTTTTTTAAGAGCAAGATATTTGGAAACAAAGGAGTATGTCTAGGCTTTAATATAAAAACCTCCTGTGATTTAAGTTCTCTCCAACCCAGTGCCAGCCTTCTGTAACCTGCTGCCTCTGCCAGGCTTGCACTTGGCCTCTGCTCTCCAGTAACCCTATGGCTGGTTCCCCCACTGCTTCCAGGCCAAGCCAGACTTGTGACTCTGTGTGGAAATCTGGTTTCTGAGAATTGGAAAATGACTTGACATTTACTAGGCTATAGTTCCTTGTTGGTCTTTCTGAGTAAGTACTATTTAACCTGAAGTAAAATAAAAATGACCATTTCCCCTAAATTTCCATATTTGTTGACATTAACTAAAGAATCCCATGGATCCCCTTTTTTTAGAATTTAGAAAGTTGATCATTTCTCCAGATGTATCTTAATGAGGAGCCTAATTAACATTCCCAGATCAATTAAAAGAACTCCATTGATTCTGATTATAGGCACTGAAATTTTCCTTAAATGTACTGATTGATTCACTATCCTGTACTCTCTTGTGAGCAAATTAAATCTATTGTGAGCTGTTGTTTTTTACTTGAGGACTTCAGTACCTGCTGTAGTGCCAGATAAACAGATATGGTTTTTTTATTTGACATTCTTCTGAGGAAAAAACATATTAACACACCACATCAGGAAATCAATCCAGGACACCATGCTTTGTCTTTAATGTTATGAAACTGTCTTCACCTCTAAATCATAGAGCAGAAAATTACTCTTTCCAAACAAAGAAAATGCAGCTTTATTTATAATCACAGGGATTTTTGTTGGGAAAATTTATTCATCAACAACTCCTTAATCACTGGTAAAGATCCTGCTAATGTTCTTTTGGGTCAAGTGAGTACTACAAATTCTTATGACTATGCGACAAAGCTAGATTTATATAAAGAAACAAAAGGTTTTCTGCAGTTTGACTCACAGAATGTAAGGTTAGTGCAAAGATCCAAAGTTCCAGTAGAAATACTACTATGACATCATTCTTATTCCGAGATCTACTTGACGTTAATGAGCAACTCTGGCAGCCATGTTGAATTAGGAGCCTTGAGGTTCTGATATATGGAGCCTTTTCAGCAGCGACCTCCAGACCTTCAGCCTACTTCAGATCCACTTTGCTTATGGCAGCTCTATGCAGGTTGCTGTGCGAAGTTGCTTCAGTCATATCCGACTCTTTGTGACCCTATGGACTCCATATATAGCCCACTAAGCTCCACTGTGCATGGGATTCTCTAGGCAAGAATACTGGAGTGGGTTGCCATGGCTTCCTGAAGGGAATCTTCCCCACCCAGGGATGGAATCAGCATCTCTTACAGTTCCTGCGTTGGCAAGCGGGTTCTTTACCACTAGCACCATCTGGGAAGCCCCATACTTGTTGCTGGGTATAATTAATAAAAGTATTTAAATTATTATTTTTTGCTTCTCTTTTTCCATTGTGAGTGCCCCACCACAATGGAACTCCTGTCAAAATATCGTTAAGAGCTTCTTTTTTCTCAAAGCAAGATTTCTTGTTTCTAAGCTTTCCCTGAGTTTCTTCTGGAGATTTTTCTTTTTTTTTTTTTTAAATCAGATAAGCCAACAAGTAGAACATAATTTGGTTCTAAATCTATTTTGAACTTTGACATTCCAAAATGGCCTTGTAAATATTTGTAAATAGAGACTTGGTTTTATTTTGAGTAAGTTGTAGGGATTTTATTTATTCTTAAAAAATTCTGATAATAATAGTAATAATACCAACATACATACTTCACATTTATCTGAAATTTATGTTTGCTCATTGACATATTCAAGCTCCCCAATGAGAAATTTCTTATAAATCAGCAATTTTTTTCTATCTTCCTACCTTCAATTTAATAGATTCAAGAAGATATTTTTCTATTACAAATAACTAAAATTTAGGTAGTATTTTAGGGAAATGTTGAAGTAGCAAATTTTTGTAGATAAATGGTATCCATAAATAGTGGATGTCATCAATACACAAATCTTTTGAGAAGTTCCAGGCTAATGACTCACTGATTCCAAACACTCCTTATTTATTTGCCTATATAATTTTATTCATGAAGGTCATTTTCACACAATAGGCTGTATCCCTACTCAGCTTCTCCCATCCTTCAAGATTCAATTTAAATTCTGTTTTCATATTTCATGAAATTTCATCTTACTACCTAATTTCACAATGGTGTAAGTGAGTGAAGTTGCTCAGTCATGTCCAACTCTGTGCAACCCCATAGACTATAGCCTACCAGGCTCCTCCGTCCAAGGGATTTTCTAGGCAAGAGTACTGGAGTGGGCTGCCATTTCCTTCTCCAGGGGATCTTCCCCACCCAGGGATCGAACTTGGGTCTCCTGCGCTGCAGACAGACGCTTTACCAGCTGAGCCACCAGGGAATTCCCTCACAATGGTACAATAGTGTTATTGTCTGAGTCATTCTCTTTATTTTTAGTATTAAAATCACAAGTTCTGGAATCAGATTGATCTAAGGTTTGAGTCTAAGTTTTTCCACCCACTGCCTGGTCAACCAGGGCTTTTAAACCCTTCAATCGTTTATTTCCTCTTCTGTAAAATGATGGTGATATTTATATGAGGATAAATCTGATGAAGGATGTAAAGGATGCAGCACAATGCCTGAGCTATAAAAAAATAATAAATGTTGCCCTTAATATAATGACTGGCATCCTGATTCTACCATGCTGCTGCTGCTAAGTCGTTTCAGTCGTGTCCGACTCTATGCGACCCCATAGACGGCAGCCCACCAGGCTCTGCCGTCCCTAGGATTCTCCAGGCAAGAATACTGAAGTGGGTTGCCATTTCCTTCTCCAGCACATGAAAGGGAAAAGTGAAAGTGAGGTCGCTCAGTCGTGTCTGACTCTTAGCGACTCCATGGACTGTAGCCTACCAGGCTCCTCTGTCCATGGGATTTTCCAGGTAAGAGTACTGGAGTGGGGTGCCATTGCCTTCTCCCATAGTAGGAATAAAATATGGGCACCTCTTTTTAACAACCAAACTAATACTCCAAGATCTCTATCTTGTTTGTATAAATTTGTCTTTCTTTGTTTCTTAGTCCATCTCCATCCTTAGTTATATAGTTTTTATACACAATAGCCACTTTAACTCAGGAGACTTTCCATGCTCACTGCAAGATTTACCTGGAATATTCCCTTCCCTGGTGTTAAAGAGTAGTGATAGTCACCCTTGGTCAGTCATGAGGCCCACTATTTCCCATCAACCATATTTTAAATTTCTTGAAAATAAAAGTCCACCTTGTAACATGATTAGCAAGTAGTGCTAATTAACTTTATAGCTGTAACTTTTTGCTTTCTTCCCTGATGATCTGTAATAATTTTATTATCCCTATAACCCCCATTGCCTTGCACATAGTAGTTGTACAATAAATATTTTATTTCCATGATCATCAACCTACATACAAGGCCTTTCTTTGCTTTTTCTTTCTGTCTCTTCCATTCTTCTTCCCTCTTTGGTGAAGTTGTTAATAAATTGTGAGAAGTCCAAAGCTGGGACTAAGCCTAGGGCTTAGATAAGCCATATTGCGGAGGAGAAATCCCTGAGTGATTCACAATTGAGCTTGTTTCTGTTATGACTCAGCTTCTATTTTATTTATTGACTCTGAGTTAGGATGGAATTCTACCTCAGGAGAAATACCTCAACTTTTAAGGATAAAGTGATGGTATACATATTTTTTCTTTCAGTCCCAATATTAGACCTAAGGGGTAAATTCTGTTTTCCACTATGAAGAGAAGACAACAGAGTTCATGCTCACAAAGCATTGATCGTGGGTCGTGTACTTTGCTGGTTTGTTAGTAGTCAGAGGCAGAGGCTCAGTTAGAAGACAAATACACCAAAATGTCTGATAATTTTTGCTGGGTTAAACTGCCATGCAGTTACCAAGAAAAGAAATTTAAAATAGTATTTTAAAAATCATGAAATTTTATTAAAAAGGAGAAAGAGAAAGAGTTTTAAAAGACAGGTTGGCAGCCTGCTATTTTTTCCTATAAAGTCATAAAGTTTAATTCAAAAATTTCCTGGAATTTATAGTGCCAGAGGCTAAGCTAAAAATAATTTTCCCTCATTAGATCTTGTAGTTTAACCTCTGAAGTGGAAGGTTTGTGACAGCTACATCAAGACTTCAGCTCACAAAAGCACCATTCAAAAAGGAGAAGAATGAAAAGGAACTGTTGCTATTAAATGACCTAGAGAGAACGGAGGAGACAAAGACTATTTCTGTAGCTTTCTGGGACCAAGCAGAGGGTTGCTGGGCTGTTCCAAGTGGATCACTGCTGTCAACTGCAAAGGTAGCATATGCTAACTGAGCATGAAATTCTATCTGGGAGTAAAGCATTGGAAGTTAAACTTGACAATGACAAGAATCTAAGTGGGGGGGTGGGGGTGGGGGGAGAAGCATAAGGTTTGCTCAATAACTCCAGTGAAAATTATTAGTAATTGTCTCCCTGTCTCCTTTCCCAAACACTGAACAAAACTTTTGTATTTTATCCATGGGATGGAGAAAAACAGTCACAAAAACTTAAACTCCAAGCTGCTCTTGAAAATCTGAGACTAAGGGAGAGGGGTGGGGTTTATTCTTGAAATAAAAACTTCTAAACTTTAAGCTGTTTTTCTTTGTCTTTCTTTAATTTCATGGTCGAACAAGGTTAAACACTTGTTATAGTACCCTGGTCAGATTCTAATATTCCATGTTATCTACTCAATCATATTTATCCCATGCTACTAAAGGGGGAAGAAAAGACAACCAGTGGATCAGTTGATTCAGTCAAGTGAACACAGTCACTTTGAGTGATATGGAAGAAGGGAATTTAATATAATGGGAATTAGACCATATGCAATTCTGGAAACTGGTGAAAAAGTCTATGGAAATTGCCTCTATGTCCAGTGGGAGCCTAAAGATGCCACAAATTCACAGAGACAGTAATTGACAAGGAAAAAAAAAACTGTGCATAAAATTAGGAAGAGTAGGGACAAACTGGAATCTATGAAAACAAATTGAAATTAACACTTGTCTCTCAAAACCTTCTCTACATTAATCTTGATGATGTAGGCAACTTGTAAAAGACACTGGTACCATTGAACTTGACCCAGGATTCAGAAAAACTGAAGGAGAAATCTGATTGAAGTTGAAGGAGCTGTGGGCCCACATACTGCCCCATACCAACAAGATGAACCAGCAAACTAATAAAGGTATGTGTCATTTGCCACAGCTCCCGGCTGTACATCTCTGTTCACAGCAGAATGGCTGCTGCTTCACTTCCGCCTTCCAGATATCAAGAAAGTTTCTCTTAAAGCCAATGCTAATAAAAAAAAAAAAAAAAGGAAGAAAGAAAAATATACAGGCAAGAAAATTCTAGGATATACAGTTTAGCTTAGCTACATAGACACAATTCAAAAGCCACTAGAGTCCAAATGTGTTCAATTACTGGTTTTCCAGTCACTGAACCAATTTCTATTTCATCTACCTTTTTTGTTAAAACAGCCCTCTAGGAAAATATCTCACCCTTGAAAGAAAGGATGTGTCAAAAGTTCAATGAACTTTTCTAAAATTTCTATGAAATGACAGAAATCCGATTCAAACTGAGATCAAGTATTTTTATTTTGTCTTTGGGTCGTAATTAACCCTTGAATTTTCCTTTACTAACTTTAGACTAAGTACAACTAAATACTTTTTGCATTATATATCAGTCAAGTTTCCAGCTATGTGCCATGAGGATGGCATACTCATCATGGGTCATATAAGAGAGCTATATATATATATATAACATATATAACATATACACATATGATATACACATATATACATATATATATAAAATATAAACATATATATATATATATAAAACTTTGAAAGATTTGTTGACAGAGTTGGGAAAAGCAGTTAAAGCTAGTAAATTCTCCAGTATGGGCAATAGTAGGATGCCATTACAATCCCTAAGTTTGACGATGGAAGGATGAGAAGTAGTTACTCTATCCAAGGGGTTAGCTGTACGGTGAGGACCATCAAAAAAGGAACTGGAGCCTTTGGTAAAAAGAAACAGCCAACGTGTGGTGCTCAGAAAGTAGGGAACAGAGAGAATAAACACTCCAGTTTTGATCTCTTTCAGCCTCTTATTTCCTGTGCTGTCTGCTTAGTGACCCCTGTTCACTCCACTCAACTGAAAACGAATGAGCTAAGGAGTCCTTCTGTGTGGTCAACAGGAGTCAGAATCCTGGGAGACAGAGCAGGATGAACAGTGGAGACTGATCCAGGAACACAAATGGAAAATATCTACCATACACAAATTATTCCAACAGTTAAACATTAATAATATTTTAAGAAAATATATTGTTTTTATCCAGACTTGTAAATATCCACCTAAATTTTTCAAGGTAATGCCTAAACTTTTCTTAGTTACCGTATAACAAAATATTTCTATGCTTTTCATCATGGAATAGATTTCAAATTCTGGATATATAATGAACTGGTAAAAAGTAAGACCACAGCTTTACCAACTCCTTGTGGGGATGATTGGGAAGGGATAGGGGGAGATTGATTGGCAGAGGTACATTCCCTGGGCCATGAGTAGATCATCAAAGCATTTGCTTCTTTAATAAAATATCAAAGGCTGCTGTATGCTGCAGGTATTTCTGAGACTAAAACTAAGGTGAACTGCAAGTACTTCACAGCAGAAAACAGGGCAGTAAATATTTTGTGAATCTTTTGGATTCTTCCTGGTAAAGCTTTCCCATTCTTTTCCTAAGTAACCATTTTCAGGTTCTCTACAATGTAGAAAGTCCTTCGAGGGTCTCTTGGACTGCAAGGAGATCCAACCAGTCAATCCTAAGGGAAATCAATCCTGAGTATTCATTCGAAGGACTGATGCTAAAGCTCAAGCTCCAATAATTTGGCCATCTGATGCAAAGAGCCGACTCATTAAAAAAGACCCTGATGCTGGGAAAGATTGAAGGCAAAAGAAGGGGAAAAAAGAGGATGAGCTGGTTGGATGGCATCACTGACTTGATGGATATGAGTTTGAGCAAGCTCGGGAAGATGGCAAAGGACCAGGAAGCCTGGTGTGCTGCAGTCCATGGGGTCTCAAAGAGTCGGTTATGACTGAGCAACTGAACACACACACATACACACACAGACACAATGTAGAAAGGGCTACTCTAAGGCCTGGGAATTCAGGTTTTCTTACTTTTTTATTTTTGATGGGAGGAAAGATTTTTGGATATATAATCATGATTCCAATAGTACCTTCCCCATGCTTATGATAAGTAGACTTTACAGTGGCAAGAGGAAGAAAAGAGAGCATCTGTCTTCTTACCATTAAAGCTGAGGTTGAGGCTCTAATCCTCCAATGAGTTGACTGCGAGGAAAAGAACATATTAGCAAGGATAAATATCAGTGCTAAATTAAGCCCCTCCTCAGGCTCCAGGTAAAGTTCAAGACAGTATTTATGTCAGATTTTAACAGAACTACATAACACAAGGGCTTCCCCTGTGGTGCTAGTGGTAAAGAACTTACCTGCCAATGCAGGAGACATAAGAGATATGGGTTCAGTCCCTGGGTCAGGAAGATCCCCTGGAGGAGGGCATGGCAACCCACTCCAGTGTTCTTGCCTGGAGAATCCCATGGATGGAGGAGCCTGGCAGGGTAGAGTCCAGAGCTTCATAAAGAGTCTGACATAACTGAAGTGACTTTACATGTATGCACACAACACAAAATTATGGCATATGGTTGGAAGGAAATGAAGAAACTGAAGCTTCTAGGTCTGGAACCAGTGTTTACTTTCTGTGCAACTTTGAGGAAATTGCTGAACTTCTTAAAATTTCTGTTTTGTCATCTATAAAGGATAGATAGGCTTCCCTGGTGGCTCAGACTGTAAATAATCCATCTGCCTATGCAGGACCTGTGGGTTTGATCCCTGGGTCAGGAAGATCCCAGTACTCTTGCCTGGAAAATCCCTTTGACAGAGGAGCCTGGTGGGCTACAGTCCATGGGGATGTGAAAGAGTTGGACACAACTGAGCAACTAAATGACATCAACAACAAAAGATAGATAGATAGATAGATAGATTATGGCTTCACCAATTTTCTGTGAGGAATAATTGAAATAACATCTATAAAACACATATCAGAGGGTAGGCAGTTAAGATGGGAGCTACTGAGGAATTATGGGAGGGTGGGAGTATGACATTCATGGGCTGGACACTTTTTGCTGTCCAGAAATACAAAGGAAATCTTTGTATTTCTTTTTTTTTTCTTTCTTGCCTCTTTTTTTTTTAATACATTTTTTTTTTATTTTACGGGTTTGAAAATTAGATACTAAGTTTTTGGTCTCATACTGATTCATTTAGGAATTGTAACATGAATTCTTATCAGTGTTTAAAGTTAATAAAGTTATTTATCCTCTTCCTAATATACAAGGACGAATATTTGCCTGCCTTTGGCTATGTATTTAACTCTTTCTTGGCTCACTGTTCTGTGTCTAGAATCACTTATGCTTAAAATATATTTTTGATAATTTCCATATAGTAGTTTGTGTCTACCATATGAAAAACACTTCTGTTTGCCCCTTTTTAAAGGCAATTTTTTATAATGTTTGTTATACATAACTGCCAGCTAGAAGAGACAGCTACATTCCATGAATAATAACAGAATTTGTGCAGATGGTCCCTGACTTATCACGGCTTGACTTAACAATTTTCAACTTTACACTGGTGCAAAAGCAGCATACATTTGGTAGAAACCTTAGTTTATTTATGATGGGTTAATTAAGACATAAACTCATTGTAAGTCAAGGAAGATCTGTATGAACTTCTAGCTTAAACTGTTTAACACCAAAAATAAGCAGGTTTTTTTTAGAGTTTATTGATCCAAATTCTGTTCTACCTGTTGTTTTAAAGAGTCTTCAGGGTTAGGTGCAGGAAACATAAGGGGCTTGTGCATGATAAATTCATGTGACTGTGACATGTATGTGTGTGTGCCCTTAGACTTTAGTAAATACGTCTGAAACACTCAGGTTTAACAAGCATGTATAATTCTGCGACAGTGATTTAATTTGATTTAATTAACTGACAGAAAGGAATAAAAGCCCTCCTATTATAAAGTTAATGCCTAGAGCTGGGGAAGAGAACCAACTCAATGAAATTATTAAATAACCAAAGACTAAGTAAGTAGTCAAAAATGGCCTGTACCTACAGTGCTGTCTTTGGGAATCATTTTCTCAAGACACAACAGATGATTTAGAGGGTTTGAAAAATATGATTTAATTTTATTTCAGTGCAGAAGCAGTGAATGATGGAAAGTAAAATAAATAGAAACGATTTGATGGAGGTAGTGAAGAAGTTAAGAATATCTTAAAAACTAAGATATTAGAACCAAACTGGTGTTGGTGGTTTAGTCACTAAGTCGTGTCTGACCCTTGCGGCCCCGTTGACTGTAGCCTGCCAGGCTCCTCTGTCCATGGGATTCTCCAGGCAAGAACTCTGGAGTGGGTTACCATTTCCTTCTCCAGTAGGACCAAACTAATGGTATGTGAAAGGAAAAAAATGATTCTTACAGTCCCAGTCAGTGAAGACAAATCAGAATTACAATTGATTAATCATAGTTCAGGCACAAAAAAATGGAATTGGGTGGCCATTGAGGACCTGGTCTCAGACATGTCTGCCCCACTGAAAACTTGAATTATACCTAACCCAAGAACTCCAGCTGGTTTTAAATGAGTGTGTGTTAGCTACAACCTTGCATCTCACACCATGCAACCATATCAGACCCCAATCCACCCTTGCTTAACAAGCACTCTTATTTCTTGCCAGTTGGAATTATAATTCCTGATAAACGACTCTTGTAAGTAACCGTGGCCTTGCAGTTTTTACCTTTATTATCCTCCTCCATTTTGTAATCTGATGGAACATGAGTAAAGTGCTTCTTGAATATGTGTCTTCCAGGCTGCCGTACTAACAAACCCCAAATAAACTCCTCTTTATTCCAAACAGTTCTCTGTTCCTGAAATTGGTTTGCCAGTAGACATTGAGAGGGAAGAAGGAAGAGAAGATTTATTTAGAACTCCAATAGGAAAGACCAGAAGATTAGCGTGAAAGACCAAAGCAGTATTAGATGGGATTTTGTATAACATGGCTACTAGAGTTGAAGATTTAACAGCTGTCTCTGTCCTCAGGGAACATACTCAAGAAAGTTACAGAATTAGGACATTAAGGAAAGTCACAACAAATTAGAAATACATCAACAGGGAGCTAATCAATCCATATTTAAAGTTGATGTTAGAACCCTTCAGAATAGGATAATCCAAGTCAGAGGGATGAAAAATGAGAGGAATTGTTTGAACAGGATCCATTTATTTCATGTATCTTACTTTGGGAGACTATACTTTTCAAAATCTAGAGGAGCATTTGAAAAACAAACATTTGATCCAGAAAACCAATGGAAAGTGAAAAACAAATGGGCCCTGGACTCCCGCAAACAGTGTGAGCTCTAGGTATGTTTGAAGAGGAATGGAGCCAAATGAACAAGCATATTAAACTGCTAAATTTTAAGAAGGACCTTTCTGAAAGAAACAGGAGAATAGATGCTGCTCTTGCCAAAAGGGATGCAGTGGAACAAATGTTACTCAAGGCACATGACATCAAGAGCCACAGTAAACACAGGAGTGTCTTTGGAAGTGCATGCCAGATGTATGACTCTTCAGGAGGTGCCTAAAATACAGATTTCAGGAGCAACTGAAGCTTTGATCCAAGAATCTGTGAAGAGTGATTCTCTAGCTGAAACAAATGGAAATGATGTTAAGGTTTCCTAAAAAGAGCTAATTTCACAGTTCCAACAATCCCAAATTGAATGACCATGTTGATACTCACTGTAGCAACCAAGCAAAAATCCTTGCTCACAGGGGAAGGAAGAAGCCAAGTGTGTTAGTCAGGATGAGCTAGACTGTACTGGGCTAGCAAGTTAACCCCTGAATCTCAGTGCCTAAAAATAAAAGGGCTTAATTTCTATTAATATGCAATGGAAAGGGCCCTGTTCTCCACATTGGTTTTCAAGGATTCTGGCTGATCTTGCTCATTGAACCAAGAGGGACGAGCTGCTGGAGTTTGTCTCAGTGATTTTTTTTTTTTTAAACTGCTTCAGCCTAGGAAAGACTTATATCTATTTTCATTGTCCGTATTGTTTTGACCAGATCTAGTCACATGACTCCCCTTAACTACTAGGCAACTGGAAAGTGTTAATATCCACGTGCCCAGGAAGCAGACAACAATTTTTGTGAACACTACTTTGTTTGGTGCACAGTTTTGCTCAGATCATGCCACATCCAATGCAGCATGGGTGACCGGGATCACAGAACTCAAAGGGAAATGAAAATTAAGCTTTGAATATGGTGGATGGGAAATAAAAGACACATTAGTAAATAATATTGGTGATAAAGACTGCCATCATTGCAAACCATTGAATACCTCTCTGAGAAAAGAGAAATTATGACTAGATAGATCCCCTCCCTCTCAACAACCATAAGGGTAAACACATTTACCAAAATTAGTTTCTTGGCTAATTTATTTTAAATGCACAGTTGATGGACTCCACATAACTACAATAAATGGCAGAGGTCACAGGGAGGTGAAAATCAAGATTATTTTCTTCTTTCTTGTCTCCTTCACTCACTAAGGAATCACTCCTCTGGTCTTTCTGAATGTCAGGTATAGGGTTGCAAAAATATATTTTTGCCTGGAGCTGGGATTGGTTCATTTTTAAAATTGCATTGCTATGGGATTTGTGGCATGATTATTCAATGAACTCCTGATTCCTTAACAAATGAGACATATAAAAGGCTTTTAGTTGTGCTAATTCAGTTTGGAGTTCCTAAAATAAAAAACTACACACATAAATTTTCTTGTAGTATTCACCTCAGATTGCATTTTCTGAAGAAATTAAATTACCCAGGCATAAAAAACATTTTTTGACATGAATAAGTGAATGTTATATTTTTTTGGACTTCAGTTTTGAAAAAATCGGAGAGCTATTACTTGTTTTTCAGTCACTAAATCATGTCCGACTCTTCGATCTCATGGACTGCAGCATGCTTGGTTCCTCTGTCCTACACTATCTCTTGGAGTTTCCTCAAATTCATGTCCATTGAGTCGATGATGCTATCTAACCATCTCATCCTATGCCATCCCCTTCATTTGTTGCCTTCCATCTTTCCCAGAATCAGGGTCTTTTCCAGTGAGTCAGCTCTTCGCATCAGGTGGCCAAAGTATTGGAGCATCAGCTTCAGCATCAGTCCTTCCAAACAGTATTTAGGATTGATTTCCTTGAAGATTGACTTTTTGATCTTGCTGTCCAAGGGACTCTCAGAGCTTCCCATGTAACTCAGTCAGTAAAGAATCTGCCTGCAATGCAGGATACCTGGGTTGGGAAGATCCCTTGGAGAAGGAATTGGCAACCTGCACCAGTATTCTTGCCTGGAGAATCTCATGGATTGAGGAGCCTGGCAGGCTACAGTCCATGGGATAGCAAGAGTTGGACATGACTTAGTGATTGAACCACCTCAAGGGGACTCGCAAGAGTCTTCTCCAGCACCACAATTGGAAAGCATCAATTCTTTGACACTCAGCCTCCTTTATGGTCCAAATATCACATTCGTTCATGACCATTGGAAAAACCATAGCTTTGACTATAAGGACCTTTGTCAGCAAAGGGATGTCTCTGCTTTTTTTTTTTTTTAATTAGTTTATTTCTTATTGTAGGATAATTGCTTTACAGAATTTTGCTGTTTTCTGTCTGTCTAGATTTGCCATAGCTTTCCTTCCAAGGAGCGTCTTTTAATTTCATGGCTGCAGTCACTGTCTGCAGTGATGTTGGAGCCCAAGAAAAGAAAATCTGTCACTACTTTTATATGTTCCCCTTCTATAGATGGCCATGTGTAGAATTGTCTCTTGGGTTTTTGGAAAAAGTGTTTTCTATGCTAAGCATGTTCTCTTGACAAAACCCTCTTAGCCTTTGCCCTGCTTCATTTTGTACTCCAAGGCCAAACTTGCTTGTTATTCCAAACTTGCTTTGGATATCTTTTGACTTTCTACTTTTGCATTTCAACCAACCCCCTGTGATGAAAAAGACATCCTTTTTGGTGTTAGTTATAGAATGTGTTGTAGGTCTTCATCAAACTGCTCAGCTTCAGTTTCTTCAGCATCAGTGCTTGGGGCATAAACTTGGGTTACTGCAATGTTGAATGGTATGCCTTGGAAAAGAACCAAGATCATTCTGTCATTTTTGAGGTTGCATCCAAGTACTGCATTTTGGACTCTTTTGTGGACTATGAGGGCAACTCCATTTCTTCTAAGGGCTTCTTGCCCACAGTAGTAGATATTAATACACAATGTCACCTCAGTTGAATTTGCCCATTCCTATCCATTTTAGTTCACTAATTCCTAAGATGTTGATGTTCAGTCTTGCCATCTTCTGCTTGACCACATCCCACTTACCTTGATTCACGGGCCTATCAGTCCAGGTTCTTATTCAATATTGTTCTTTACAGCCTTGGACTTTAGTTTCACCACCAGACACATCCACCACTGAGTGTCATTTCTGCTTTGGTCCAGTCGCTTGATTCTTTCTGGAACTATTAGTAATTGCCCTCCACTCTTCTCCAGTAGCATACGGGATACCTTCCAACCTGGGGGGCTCATCTGATGTCATATCTTTTTACCTTTTCATACTATCATGAGGTTCTCCAAGCAATAATACTGGAGTGGTTTGCCATTTCCTTCTCTAGTGAACCATGTTTTGTTAGAACTCTTTACTACGACTCATTCACCTTGGGTTGCCCTGCACAGAATGGTTCATAGCTTCATTAAATTATGCAAGCCCCTTCATCATGGCAAGTCTGTGATCCATGAAATGGCGGGGAGAGGTTTACTTCTCGGGCTGTACTTGGTCGCTCAGTCGTGTATGACTCTTTCTGACCCCACGGACTGTAGCCCACCAGGCTCCTCAGTCTATGAGAATTCTCCAGGCCAGAATACTGGAATGGGCAGCCTTTCCCTTCTCCAGGGGATCTTCCCAACCCAGGGATCAAACCCAGGTCTCCCCCATTGCAGGCAGATTCTTTATCAGCTGAGCCACAAGGGGACAACCTAATTTCTCCATTATAAAAATAAAATATAAATTTATAATTATCAAGTAATCCCTGTGGTGATTTTGGCAGGATGCAAATATCCTGTCCACATCAATTTTTGCCTCCTTTTAGCATCCACTGATTATCTTTACCAGACATGGTTATTCTATTTGATGTCCAAATGGTACTTTAAAATAATCTATTATATATTATTTCCTACCTGTCATACTTCTGTTAGAAAAGGTTTCCTTTTCAATTGTTAATTAAGTATATTTCTTCATAAAAAGGCAGAAAAATAATTAATTTTTAATTGTTTTCCTTTTTTTTTAGAGAGAGGTTAATATAACAGTTACCTTTGTTGATGGCAAATACTCTTTTACTGTCCTTTTTTCTTTTTGGATTACTTTTTTTTATTTCACTTTATTTTATTCATCTCATTATTATTCTGTTGTATAAACAATTTCTATTTTGTCATTAGTGTGTCTTTATAATGCTCATTTTTTATTTACTTTGTTTTTGTTGGATGTTTATTTGTATTTTCTTATTCTTATGGATGTAATTATTTTAGGCTGTGCAGTTTCATCTAAGTAGTTCTTCTATAGTCTGTGTCTTATAGCATATATTATTCACATTAAAGTTATTTTTCACAATTTTAGAAATTTTAATTTTTTTTTAGTTTAATTATTATATTATATTGGGGTGTAATAGATTCACAATGTTGTATTAGTTTCAAGTGTACAGCAAAGTGGTTCAGTTATATATATTCCATTCCTTTTCAGGTTATTTCCCCTTATAGGTTATTACAGAATATTGAGTAGAGTTCTCTGTGCTATACGATAGCAGTCTTTGTTGATTATCTATCATATATATATATAGTAGTGTGCATATATACATACTCCTTTGTGTACCTTTGTGTTGCTCCCAAAATACGAGTTGGGTGTGACATATAGTAATTTCCAAATGAAAGAGCTTGATTTTGACTTCTATTTGTTTTGCCATTATTTTCTAGTTTCATTGCATTGCTATCAGAGAACTTTTGGTATTATTTTTTTCTTTATAAAATTCATTGATATTTTCTTTGTGCTATTAAGTGAGTAATATAGTAATCCATTAAATTTTATAGATAGCATCATAGAACTTTGTAAACAGATGTGTTTTCTTGTTATTGAGTGTTCGTATTTTGATGAATATCCACTTTAGAGCCTCCTTATCGATTAAGTTATTAAGTCCTCTATTATCTTATTTATTTGCTCATTTGACTGACTCGAACCATAAAGATTTGTTAAAAAATCACCTTAGATTGGTGTGGTTTTAGTTTTCCCTTCATGTCCTATAATTTTGTCCTATATGAAGGTCACTAATAAATGTTATTTAGTGCATAGATATTCATAACTCTTTTATCAAAAATTTTATTGTGAATTGTAATTCTGAATATTAGAAGGTAGGTGTTTGGGCTTGTTTTTTATGCCTTTTGGTTTGAAATTTACCTTTTTAAATATCAAAATAGTACCTCTCCACTTGCTTTTATTATAACGTAGGCATTGCTCAACTACTTAATTTTATATTTTGAATAATTTTATTCTACTTTAGACTCATATACAGTTAGGTTTGGGCTTTGTTTTATGAGCCAATTGGAAACTCATTTTTTAATATATATGATATCATCATTTTGAGGCTTTCTGTCACCTTTTTCATACACTTAGTATATATTGTGTTGCAGTTACCCTGTTTGTCAATGTCATATGCTTCATTACTATTTTTGTCAACATTTTTGTTTTTTGGTATTAGGAATTTTGATGTTTTTCCAGTTATTATTTTACATCAATAATTTTATAATATGTCTCGGTTCCCATTTATATTAATTTAGCGTCTACTACTTGAGTTTGTCAATTTTCAATCGTATCATTAGACTGCCACCTTTTTCTCTGAAAAGTTCCAACTCATATTCTATTTTCCTTTCACTGTCTCCTTCCTCCAACCATTTTTAGTGGTGTTATTTCTAATTTGTCAGGACATGTAAGATTCATATTAATACACTGTCCTGCTGCTGCTATCCTCACTTTGGTTTTGATCTTACTCTACAAATAGATTCAATTCTTAAACTTTTTGCTCATTTTCCTAAAAACCTATTGGTTGAGTGGAACTTATTTTTAGTAGACTTCGTAGCAAGGGCTTGTGGGTATGATTTTCCACAAATTTCCTACATTTGTGCATGTTTAGGTCAGTTTTATTATAGCCTTAATACTTTAAGAATACTTAATATTTGGCTGAGTATAACACAGTTGTCACATAATCTCTCTCCTTTGGGTTCTAAACAATGGTGCTTCACTATTGTCTTGCTCTCCATTGATGTTGAAAAGTCTGATGGCAACCTGAATTTTTGTTTTTATTTGCCCCCAAACTTTATGATATATACAGTGTAACTTAAAAATGTACAACGTGTTGACTTGATATACATATATTACAATATGATTACCATGGAGTGTTACCTAACACCTACATCACATCACATCATTGCATTTTCTTTTTGTAATGAGAACATTTTCTACTCTTTTAGCAGGTTTTATGTATGTAATACAGTACTGTTATCTGTAATCACAAGGCTGTGCATTAGATCTCCAGAAGTTATTCACCTTCTAACTGGAACTTTGCACTCTGACTAACATCTCCCCATTTCTCCCACTCCTCACCCTCTGGCAACCTCCATGCTACTCTGTGTTTTCACAAGATCAGATTTTTCACACTCCACATATAAATGTTATCATGCTGCCTGTGTCTTTCTTTGTCTAACATTTCATTTAGTTTAATGCTCTCAAGGATTGCCTGTGTTGTCACAAATGGACATTTCTTCTTTCTCGTGGCTGAATAATATTCCAATATTATCCATTCACCCATTGACAGATATATAAATTGTTTCCATACTTAACTGTTTTGGAGTAATGCTGCAATAAATATGGGAGTGTAGATATCTTCTTCATATCCTATTTTCATTTCCTTTTGATATATACTCAGAAATGAAATTGCTGGATCACAATATGGTATAATTTTTAATTTTTTTGAAGAACCTCAATAGTTTTATCCATGGTGGATATATCAATTTATAGTCCCAATAGTGCAGAAGATATTTTTACTCTACATCCTTGACAATGCTTGTTTTCTCTCTCTGATGATAGCCATTCTGATAGGTATGAGGTGACATTTCATTGTGCTTTTGACTTGCATTTGCATTTAATATTAGCATAACAAATATATGCCTTTCTCATTCTGTAGGTCACTTTTTCTTTTTGTTGATGACTTCCTTTGCTGAGCAGAAGCTTTTAGTTTCACATAGTTGCACTTACTTATTTTTTGTTCTGTTGCTTGTGTTTCTGGTATCATATGTCTATTTTTATGCTGGGACCATATTGTTTTGATTGTTATTACTTTGCAGAATAGTTTGAGATTTGTTGAAATTTTGATAAGGATTGCATTCAATCTATAGATGGCATTGGGAAGTGTGGACATTTTAGCAATTATTCATTTTATGACCCATGAAAATGGGATATCTTTACATTTGTTTGTGTCTTCAATTTATTTTATTGGAGTCTTTAGTGTAGAGATCTTTCAACTCTTTGGTTAGATTTACCTCTAAGTATTTTATTGTTTTTTATGCTATTGTGAATGAGATTGTTTTATTTCTTTTCAAATATTTCATTGTTAGTGTATAGAAATGCAATTGATTTCTGTATATTGGCTTTCTGCCTTGCAATTTTATTGAATTTGTTGATTGGGTCTAACAGGATTCTATAGCATTTTCTCTATATAAGATCATATTAACTACAAATACAGACGATTTTACTTCTTCCTTTTCAATTTGGATGCCTTTTATTAATTTATTTTGCCTGATTGCTCTAGCTAGGACTTCTAGAACTGTGTCAAAAAAAGGAGTGGTGAGAGTGGGTATCCTTTACTTGTCCTGATCATAGTGAAAAAGCTTTCGATCTTTCACTATTGAGTATGATGTTAGTTAGCTCTGGGCTTGTCACAAAGGTGGTAGCAATGGGTGTGGTGACAAAAGGGGTAATATTTTACACAAACTTGGGAGAGCAAGTTGACAAGATTTGCTGATAGACTTTGGTATCAAGTGTACAGGAAAGAAAAAATAAAAAGACAAGACAAACTTCAATTATTTTGGCTATGCCAGTGGATGAATGAGGTTACCATTTACTGAGCTAGGGAAGTATGGAATAGAGGACGTTTACATTCAGAAAGTAGTTTTTGTTGTTATTAGGTCTTAACATCTACCTGCACATGTCAGATACACAGGTGGACATAAGATCCTGAGATTAAGGAGAAAGATCAGGATTAGAGATAGAAGGTTGATAGTGTTCTTGGCTAGACAATAGATGTGAAATGAATATTATTTATTATCTCACTTAAAAATTACCAGAAGTAGGATAACACTATTTTTACTTTTTCAAATGTTGAGGCAAAACTCATTTTGGAGAATACTCTTTAAGAGAAAGAATTGTTCCATTTGGTTTTGTGTCCCACCTCAGATGGTAAAGAACCCACCTGCAATGAAGGAGAACCAGGTTAATTCCCTGGGTCAGGAAGATCCCCTGGAGAAGGGAATGGCTACCCACTCCAGTGTTCTTGCCTGGAGAATTCCACAGAAAGAGGAGTCTGGCAGGTTACAGTCCATGGGGTCACAAATAGTCAGACACAACTGAGCAACTAACGCTTGGGCTTTCCTGATGACACAGACGGTAAAGGATCTGCCTGCAATGCAGGAGATCCAGGTTTGATCCCTAAGTTGGGAGAATTCCTGGAGAATGGAATGGCTACCCACCCCAGTATTCTTGCCTGGAGAATTCCATGGACAGAGGAGCCTTGTAGGCTACAGTCCATGGGTTCGCAGAGAGTTGAGCATGGCTGAGTGACTAACACTTTAATTTTGTCCACCTCCTAAATATTTAAATTTTTGTTAAATATACCTGAAATAATGCATACATAAAAGAATTTTGAGTCTACTGACTTCTTAATGTCGGTAGTTTTTGTTTTTTACATATACGTATATCTATTCTTTTTCAATTTTTACCCATTTTTGCTTACAGAATATTGAGCAGAGTTCCCTGTGCTATAAAGTAGATCCTTATTAGCTATCTATTTGATATATTTCAGTACGCATGGGTCAATCCCAATCTTTCAAAAACTAAAAAAAATCATCTAATATTCAGGTGTCATGAAAGATGCAAAATGAGTCATAAACAGATTCTAAGAGGTCTATATCATTCCATTGTTTACATGGCATGAAGTTCATTCCATGGCTGCATGATGAGATGATTAGCTTGTTAATTAGGCAGAAACAGAGGCTACTCTTTTACCACATATGCAGGGGTTTACGTTTCTCCATATTCTTTTAGTCATGGATCAGAGACTCAACTTGATGAATCTTAGTTTAACAGTTAAACACAACAAAGTGATTGAAGTAAATGAAGTAACCCACTAAAATCATGTCAAAGTAGTGTGTATTTATAAGAGCTCATGTATCCCAAGGCTCTTTATCTTGGTAGTCACTTTCAAATGATCTCCATCTTACCCCTACATTCTTTACACCATCATAGCAACCCATATCCGTTATATCTTTATGGCTAAGAGGATAGATTCTGAATCAAACCACTTGGTTTCAGACTCTTAGCCCAATTAAATATTAGTTTGTTCATATGTGATATGAATATAATTATAATAGTTACCTAATGATGTTGGTGAGAACATAACTGAGAAAAAACATGTAAAATGTAAAACATAGTGTCACATGAATGATAACCAGGATCTATCTTAGTAATTATTACAAAATATCCAATTTTTGTTTAAAAATTACAATTTAATTATTTTACCTATACAGAGACTTATTTTCCCTTTTTTCCTATTTCAAATTATTTACTACATTAATAGTACATTAAGAATACACCAATTAGGGATATAAGTTTCAAACAATTCAGTAATTTATGTCACAATGGAATTTATAGGAAGGATATCAGGGAGCTCAGAGAATTGACAGAAATGTTGGTGAACCAAGGTATGGAAAATGGACATGAATTAAGAAAGGATAAGCTATGGAGAAGTCTGTCAAAACAAGGTCACAAAAAGAGTTGTATTAAGAATGCCATCACTGGACACTCATTACTATGTAACTGCATCCTTATGTAATTTCACCATAATTCAAATTCCTCAAATTTATATATATATCATACATCTGTGTTCTCAAATTGGCTGATATTGGAATCACCTGGATGGAGGCTGTGTTAAAAATATAGATGTCTAGGTCTCTTTCTCAGAGCTTCTAATTTAATTGGTATAAATTGAAGCCTGGATAATGGGATTTTTTTTTCTTTTTTTTCATTCTTAAGTTTCTATTGAAATGCTGTATGATAACAAGTAAACTTGATATAGAATTTTTTTTTAAGTTTCACATATGTGTTAATTATTATAGCATTTTTACAGCTCCCTAGATTAATCTAATGTGTGGCAAAATTTGATATTTACCATTTTGGATGGTAAAAAAGAAAATAGCTGAAATTTTCAAATGACTCCTACTTGTATTGTATATTAATTGCTTGATTCATTAATAAATTACTATTTTTCAAAATAATTAATATTCCTTTTAGAAAGTTAAAAAATAAAGATAAGCATGTTATGAAAATTATCCATAATCTCCTGTTAAAGGATCATTTCTATAAATATTTTCACATTTTTCTTCAGATATTCCACTCTGTATGATGTGTGATGTGTGTCTATGGGGGAGGTAATCTCAAATTCTCATATGTACTTTGTTTCATAATATCAATAGTTGAAGTTTCATGGTTGCTCTCTCTTCAGAACAGAATTTTTCCTTGTTGAGTTGTGTCTTCTAAAGAGAAGGCCTCCAAAGGTTAAGGATTAATTCAGCTAATGAACTGTGAATATTGGTAAATTGACACTTCAAAGGGCAATGACATTCAGTGATGCTCTAACACATGCTATCTAAGTGAAGTAATATTTGCGTGTGTTAAGATACATCAGGAGCCACAGATTTTCATTCACCTCTTTCCTAATTCCTTTACTCCCATTTTAGACTCTTTCTGCTTACATGCATTTTCCTTTTTTTGACAAATGAGAAATGAAGAGGCATTTAAAAATGTGTGCTTTATTGGGTTAGTTTAATGGACTTTTTCTAAATGTAAGAAACATAAACATACATTATAGCTTAAACTACTTTATAGTTTATTAAAAATAAGTTGTAATTTGTAAAAAGTTGTTTACATAAAAGGTCCTGTCTGGAATGATGCTTATCACCCTTCTTCAAAGCATAACCAAGATATCATATTCATGATTGGTATTCTGCTGATTTAGATTTTCCATATTTGTATGGTTTCACTGTACTAGTTGGGCTTCCCTGGTGGCTCAGATGGTAAAGAATCTGCCTGCAGTGCAGGAGACCTGGGTTCGATCCCTGGATTGGGAAGATTCCCTGGAGAAGGAAATGGCAACCCACTCCAGTAATCTTGCCTGGAGAATCCCACGGACAGAGAAACCTGGTGGGCTACAGTCCATGGGGTCACAAAGAGTCAGACACGACTGAGTGACTAACACTCTGACTGTACTAGTTGGGGTTAAGAACCTAAAAGACCCAGACTTGATCCCTGGGTTGGGAAGATTCCCTGAGGGACAGCATGGCAACCCACTCCAGTATTCTTGCCTGGAAAATTCCATGGATAGAGGAGCATTACTATAGTCCATAGAGTCGCAAAGAGTTGGACACAACTGAAGTGACTTAACATGTACGCACACCTTGTGTTAGTCTCTGTGTTCTGTCTATAGTCTTAATCCTGAGAGTCCTTGCTCTTCAGATACTTGTCAATAAGGCCCTGTGCTCTATTAAACTTTGAAATAGTATATGCCGTAGCATCATATCCAATGGAGAAAAATACATAAATGGTGTGTGTAGAGAGGATAAGGTGTATTTGAAATATTAGTTACCAAAGCAAATGTAGGTACTTCATGTTTAAGCCAGGGTTGACACATGACTCATAACAAGAAGCTATTTAACAGAGGCACAAGGCAGACCACTTCTTGCAAGCTCTCATTTGATAAATAAGAAAATTAAAAGTCAACAAGATAGACTAAACATCTCACATCTCTTATTAGATATATTTGCTAAAAATAAAACAGCAAACTCAGTTTCCTTATTCTCAATTCAGTAATATATCCACTATACTGCAGTTGCAGCTTGAATCATCACAGATCTGTATTCTATTCTATTTGCACCATTGGAAAATGTGGGCTATAAAACCAGTTGCAATCATTAATTTAACAGCAAACCAATGATTTGAAATTCTACCAAAGACAGAAGTGGGAGAGGGGGTGAGGGTATGTTAAGGTGATGTAGTATATTGATGAGCAAGAAATAAATCATCTGTTCTTGTTTATTTTTCCTGAGACACCTCAGTAGCTAATGACTTGATGGCCAAAAAATTGCAATGTTTTCAGTACCAGGTGAAAATCACAAGTATGAGTAATAGAATGGTGACAAAGTAGCATTTTTAGGAAACATATCCACTAGGAGATTCTGCAGCATGGTACCTAGTGGAGACTGCCCTAAAATCATGTTTAGGATGGTACTTAGTGGGTTCTGGGTTAAGCCATGTAACCAATTTAAAGATAATTCATGAATTTAGAGACATCATAGCTACTGAAAATTAATAGATGCTCTCAATTCCCAAAATGTAAATTCAATTTGCTTCAACTTCATTGTTGTTAGTGGCTCAGTTGGGCCCAACTCTTTGTGACTCCATGGACTGCATCACACCAGGCTTCCCTGTCCTTCCCTATCTCCCGGAGTTTGCTCAAACTCATGTTCATTGAGTTGATGATTCTATCCAACCATCTCAACTTTATTCAAATTTAATTTCCTCCAAAATGTTATAATAAAGTTGTGATCATTTGAATTAATTTTTAAAGCCCCCAAAACTCAAAGCTTATTTCTGTTCATTAAACCACAACTTTTCTTGAAATAAATGCTATGGTTACAAACCTATATTGTAATATTCATTATGGTTGGATAGAAAATATGAGCTAACTAATGGTCCATTGCAGCTTGAATAAATTAAAGCATTCAGTCCTGAGAATCATAAAATAGAAAAAGTGAAAATTATCACCCGAGGGAAAAAAGATATGTGTTAAATCCTGTTTTATCAGGTGCTGAGACACTTGGATACAAAGTACTAAGTCTGGTTGAACAGCTGGATCCTGGACCTCTTCTGTGCCAAACATCTATATGATTAAGGGAACTGAAAACTTCCCAAGCATGTGGATGTTTTGGCATCTGATGACAGAAATAGTGTCTTCTGGAAGTACTGCATCGCAGCTTCCTTTTTTCCTTCTTCTAATATTACCACAGACCCAAGAGATGAACGGTGTGAGCCAAAAGTGTCCTATTTGGCTGTCATGCCATGTCCCTCAGCTGGGGTATGACTGTTTTCAAGATGTGATCAACATCTGCTCTAAATCGACAGTCTGTACCCAGGGGGCATCCTCTGGCGATTGTCTTTGTGCTTTAGTTCAAGCAAACAGGTTTTCTCTTCTGATGCATGACTAAAATGAAGAAAGGGGGTGGGATGGAAGAAATTGGAAGACAGGATTGACACATATACACTATTGATACTATGTATAAAACAGATAATTGCTGGGAACATACTGTATAGTGCAGGTAGCTCTGCTTAAGGCACTGTGGTGTCCTAAATGGAGGGAAATCCAAGACTGAGCGAATATATGAATGTGTGTGACTGATTAATTTTGCTCTGCATTAGAAGCTAACACAACATTGTAAAGCAAATATACTGCAATAGAAATGAATTGATAAAAATATATATAAATAAAATCAAATGAAACTAAGTAATAGTAAGCAACTTGCACAGGTTCACACAGTAGTGTGGAACCAAGGCTTGGTCTCCAGTCTACCATTTCATTTCTCAGCAGTTCATCTTCATTTAAAACAAACTATCAGCATTATATATTTATATGGTGATTTTAAATGTATAATATATTTTCTCATCCATTTCTATTTCTTGGCATAATTCACCACCACTCTAGTCATCCATGTTAATATTAAATATTTATTTATTTCTATAGTGTGCTTTTGAAAAAGCCCCAAATTTTTGATATTGGAATATACACATTCAAATAGAAATGGTTTGTGTGTATATTTAGATGACATAAAAGCATTAAAAAAATCTTGTTAATTCCTAGGAGTTAACACTTGCTTCCCTGGAAATTTCATTAAAGGCAGATGTGAATTTCTAGCATTAGACACAGATTCTAAACAATGCACGTATTGATTAAATTATTTTTAAAACCTTTTCTGTTAGTTTAAAAGCACATATTTATCTTCAACTCAGAGTCATTGACAATCTTTGCAACATTTCATTTTGGCTTGAATGTTAAAGACTATCAAATGGCATATGACAATTTGGGGTGTTAATTTTGCATATCATGGGCTTCTGTTTACTGTAATTTATGAAAACTAGGCTTGCATGTGGAAAGCCCAATTATCTATTTATGTGTTTATTGAAGTATAGTTGATTTGCAATGTTGTGTTTGTTTCTAGTGTATAGCACTGTGATTCAGTGATATGTGTATGTGTGTGTTCTTTTTCAGATTCTTTTCCTTTACAGGTTACTACAAGATCTTCGCTAGTTCTCTGTGCTATACAGTAGGACCTTGTTTGCTGTATAAGCAGTAGTCTGTATCTGCTAATCCTGAACTCCTAATTTATCCCTCTACCACTCCTTCTTGTTTCGTATCTGTAAGTTTATTTTTCATGTCTGTGAGTCTGTTTTATAAAAAAGTTCATTTGTATTATTTTTTAGATTCAAAAAAATAAGTGACATCATATGATATGTGTCTTTCTCTGACTTACTTGGTACGATAATATGTAGGGCCATCCATCTTGCTGTAAATGTCATTATTTCATTCTTTTTTATGACCGAGTAATTTTCCATTGTATCAGTTCAGTTCAGTTCAGTTCATTCACTTAGTCATGTCCAACTCTGCAAATCCATGAACTGCAGCACGCCAGTCTTCCCTGTCCATCACCAACACTTGGAGTTTGCTTAAACTCATGTCCATCGTTGGTGACGCCATCCAACCATTTCATCCTCTGTCGTCCCCTTCTCCTCCTGCCTTCAATCTTTCCCAGCATCAGGGTCTTTTCCAATGAGTCAGCTCTTTGCATCAGGTGGCCAAATTATTGGAGTTTCAGCTTCAGCATCAGTCCCTCCAATCAATATTTAGGACTGATTTCCTTAAGAATTGACTGGCTGGATCTTCTTGCTGTCCAAGGGACTCTCAAGAGTCTTCTCCAATGCCACAGTTCAAAAGCATCAGTTCTTTGGCACTCAGCTTTCTTTATGGTCCAACTCTTACATCCATACATTACTACTGGAAAAACCATAGCTTTGACAACATGGACCTTTGTTGGCAAAGTAATGTCTCTGCTTTTTAATATGCTATCTAGGTTGGTCATAGCTTTTCTTCCAAGGAGCAAGCGTCTTTTAATTTCACGGCTGCAATCACCATCTACAGTGATTTTGGAGTCCAAAAAAAATAAAGTCTCTCACTGTTTCCCCATCTATTTGCCATGAAGTGATGGGACCACATGCCATGATCTTAGTTTTCTGAATGTTGAGTTTTAAGCCAACTTTTTCACTCTCCTCTTTCAGTTTCATCAAGAGGTTCTTTAGTTCCTCTTTGCCCTCTGCCATAAAGGAGGTGTCATCTGCATATCTGAGGTTACTGATATTTCTCCCAGCAATCCTGATTCCAGCTTGTGCTTCAGCCAGCCCAGCATTTCACATGATGTACTCTGCGTGTAAGTTAAATAAGCAGGGTGCCAATATACAGCCTTGAGGTACTCCTTTCCTGATATGGAACCAGTCTGTTCAATCTGTTGTTCCATGTCCATTTCTAACTGTTGCTTCTTGACCTGAATACAGATTTCTCAGGAGACAGGTAAGGTGGTCTGGTATCCCCATCTCTTTAAGAATTGTCCACAGTTTGTTGTGATCCATTTTCCATTGTGTGTGTATATATATATATATATATGTGTGTGTGTGTGTGTGTGTTAAATAAGTAGGGTGACAATATACAGCCTTGACGTACTCCTTTTCCTACTTGGAACCAGTCTGTTGTTCAATGTCCCGTTCTAACTGTTGCTTCCTGACCTGTGTACAGATTTCTCAAGAGGCAGGTCAGGTAGTCTAGTATTCCCATCTCTTTAAGAATTTTTCACAGTTTATTGTGATCCACACAATGCTGTCATTCAATTCACTTATATTCATACCCAAGCACATACATACACACATAAGTTGTATAAAAAGCCCATACTCAATTACATCGCTGCTATTATTTTGAACTTATCTCCTTAATCAACAAGAAAGATAAATGTATATTACTTTCCTTATCCCTTCTTTGATGTGCTTTCCTTATAACAGAGTTCCAAATTTCTGACCTATATTATTCCTCTTATCTTTAAAGGGCTACTTTTAACATTTTTTATAAGGCCAATCTATTGACACCAAATTCCCTAAATTTTTGTTTGTCTGAAAGAGTCTTCTTCCCTTCATTTTTGAAGGATAATTTCCAGGGTACACAACTCCGGGCTGTTGGTATTTCTCTGACCATTTAAATTAGTTCATTCCACTCTCTTGCTTGTATGGTTTCCAGAGAGAAGTCAGATTGTAACTCTTACCTTTGTTTCTAAACAAAGGACCCCTCCCCCACCAAACCCTGGCTTTGTCAAAACCACCAGGTGTTTTGTCTTTATTTCTGATTTTCAGTGGTTAAAAAGTGATACACTTAACTGTACACCTGTTGCCATTTATATTGCTTGGTCTTCCCTGATCCTCCTGGACCTGTAGTTAGGCTGTTGTTATTGTCGCTGTTGTCTAGTCACTACATTGTGTCCAACTCTATTGCAACCCCCTGAACTGTAACCCGTCCAGTTTTTCTGTCCATGGCACTTTCCAGGCAAGAATACTGGCATGGGTTGCCCTCTCCTTCTCCAGGGGATCTTCGTGACCCAGGGATCAAACCAGGGTCTCCTGCATTGACAGGCTGATTCTTTACCACTGAGCCACTTGAGAAGTCCGCTTTTCAGTACAGGAGGTCTCTACTGATGTATCTTCAGATTCAGCTTTCATCAGTTACATCCAGTGTTATTATTAAAACCGAAGCAATTCCTTTTACTGTTACAGTGTTTTGCTTTTTTTTAATTAATTAATTTTTTATTGAAAGATAATTGCCTTACAGAATTTTGTTGTTTTCTGTCAAACCTCAACATAAATCAGCCATCAGTTCAGTTCAGTCGCTCAGTCGTGTCTGACTCTTCGCGACCCCATGAACCACGCCATGAAAGCATGCCAGGCCTCCCTGTCCATCACCAACTCCCGGGGTCCACCCAAACTCATGTCTATCGAGTCGATGATGCCATCCAGCCATCTCATCCTCTGTCGTCCCTTTCTCCTCCTGCCCCCAATTCTTCCCAGCATCAGAATCTTTTCCAGTGGGTCAGCTCTTCCCATGAGGTGGCCAAAGTATTGGAGTTTCAGATTCAACTCAGTCCTTCCAATGAACACCCAGGACTGATCTCCTTTAGGATGGACTGGTTGGATCTCCTTGCAGTCTAAGGGACTTTCAAGAGTCTTCTCCAACTCCACAGTTCAAAAGCATCAATTCTTTGGCACTCAGCTTTCTTCACAGTCCAACTCTCACATCCATACCTGACTACTGGAAAAACCATAGCCTTGACTAGATGGTCCTTTGTTGGCAAAGTAATGTCTCTGCTTTTTAATATGCTGTCTAATTTGGTCATAACTTTCCTTCCAAGGAGTGAGGATCTTTTAATTTCATGGCTGCAATCACCATCTGCAGTGATTTTGGAGCTCAGAAAAGTAAAGTCAGCCACTGTTTCTACTGTTTTCCCATCTATTTGCCATGAAGTGATTAAACTTAAAAGCTTTTGCACAACAAAGGAAACTATAAGCAAGGGGAAAATACAACCCTCAGAATGGGAGAAAATAATAGCAAATGAAACAACTGATGAAGGATTAGTATTAGTTTTTAACTAATATAGTCAGTAATGCACATCTGAACAGCTAATAATACTACTAGGACATAGCCTAATGACAGAACTTTTGTCCTTTGGTTTATCATTGAATTTAGCCAATGAGAGATTCAACAGGAAATTGGAGAGTGGAAAATAGAAAAGTTAAGGTATTTAATCTCTTGGCTCATTTACTGCCCAGGCACAGGCTGGCATTGGCTGCTTTCATGAGGGACACAGCCTCAGTGGAACAACCCTTCCTTAAAGCAGAAGGTCTTACCTTATTCTGGTAACCACTCCCTCTCCTTCCATCTTAGGATGGTAGTGACTTCCAGGTGTTATTAACCTGAGGATACATCACCATCTGTCATCCCTAATTTGATATTCCTTACACTGTTCATACCTCTAAAAATAGTCCTTTTTTTCTATAGCCTGTTTTAATTGGGCTATCTCACTCCTGCCTATGCTCTAGCCATTATAATGTGCCTAATTGTTTCACATAGTATTTTATGTCTTTTAACTAAATGTTTAGATAACAGAAGCAAGTAACCGAGAGAAACAAAGGATGTAATCTTATTTTTGTAATAAGCTGAGGACAGTCAAGAGATCTAAGTGAGGCAGCATAGCTCTTTCTTCCCTTGTTCTCCCGAATGTCTTCACATAGCCTCTAGTTCACATAGCATCTAGGTGCTTCTCCCCACTCTCGTCAGTCACGTACCATGATGGTTCACCCCCATGGCCCAGAGATCATGCCTCAGTGCTAAGACAATGCCATACTAGCATCCTATTGGATATTTGCCTGACTCTTCTAAAGGTTTTATATGTACTAACCCAATTAATCCTTTCACCCACACTTTCAGGTAGATGTTGGTATTATCAGCCCTTTTCACAGAGAGAGACATTGGGCCTATGGCAGTTGAAGTGTTTTTACCGAGTCGTACCACTGGAAATGGAAAAGGTGGGGTTCCAACCCAGAGAATGTGGTTCCCGCATCTGTTCTTATCATTATGTCCTATGAACTCTTTTTTTTAAGATGTACAACATGATGAGTTTACACTGTAAAATGTTACCACAGTCAAGCTAATTAACATATTCATCACTTCACATAGTTAACTTTCTGGGTGTGTAGTGAGGACATTCAAGATTGACTCTCTCGGCAAATTTCAAGTAAACGTTACACCATTACCAACTGTAGTCACAATGCTGTACAATAGGTCACCAGAAGTAATTCATCTTATAACTGAGTGTTAGTACATTTTGACCAGCATCTCCCATCCTGCCATGTGCCTGCCCAGTTGTACTCTCTGATTCTCTGATTTTGACATTTTTAGATTAAAAAAAAGTGATACGTGAGATCATACAGTACTTGTCTTCCTGTATCTGGTTTATTCTGTTTATACTAACTCTTACCACGACCATATTTATTCACAGTACAGGCAGGTAAACAATTCCCTGTTTACATTACTTTTTTTTTTTTAATTTGCAAAATGTATAGCACACACCCTACCCAAGACATGGTTGTTGGAATGGCAGCTTTGGAAAATGAAGGCCAATGCAGGGAGATGTATAAAGTAATCCATCTCCCTTTGATTTTTGGAAAAATCATTCAACTTCTGCATTCTTAAGTTGTTCATCTGTAAAGCAAAAAGTTTTAATTAAACCCATGAAGAAAAGAGAACACTACTGAAGTGTGAATAATATAATCAGGAGACAAGGATGAAGGTGAACAAAATTAGGAGAAGATTATTGCAGCTACAATAAGAAATTTAAGAGAAAATAATGGCGCTATAGAATTTCAAGCTAAATTAGAAGCAGCACCATATAAAAACAGTAGTAAAGTAAACAGAATTCAACTTTAAGCAGGCTGGAAAAAATAATTTTAAAAAATGCAAAGAACTGGAGGGGCAGTCAACTGAAATCTAAAATATAAAAAGAACCAACCAAATGAAAAACAGAAAAGGTCTAAATTTAAACAGGATAAAGTTTTTCCAAATTAAATACAAAAACAGAGAAAATAAAAAACTCATTGATTTTCAGAAAAGTGCCAAACAAATATAGAAAATGAGTAAAATAATCCTGAGGTTCTCAAACTTCAAATAAAAAGAATCTTATAAGTGTCCAGAAAATAAAAGCACCAGTTGCAGAAGAATATATAAATTAGCTAATAAAATAATAATCATTAAACACAAAATTAAACCACACAAAAATGAATAAATACAGTATTCCATTAAAAATCAGAAAAAGATCCAATAAACTACTTGAAAAAGAAAAATGGTACTAAATATGATTTGAAAAAGTTAGTGAACTCAAAGAAACTGGTTACACAATCAATATGTAGAAATTAATATTTAAGAAAACACTATTCTCACTAAAATTTAGAGATAATATTCTATAATATGAGGGGTTATTTAAAATGTTTTAAAATGAATTTTATCAATTTTATTACAAAATAAGCCAATTTTACAATAAAGAAAGAGAAAAATAATTCTAATACTACTACTTGCAAACTTAGGGTAAGGTGAATTTTTGGACCATGAAGATAGAGCCAGGATACCACTCTTTACATGGTGACAATATACTAAAATTGTTGCCGAGATACATTCTTGTGGAAGTCTAGCCCTACAAACCCAAATAAATCAACTGAAAGCAAATGCTTCATAAAAAGTTGATAGCTTCTATATTCTGAAATACACTTAATATACTTCTTTTCCTGCTCTACATAGAACATATTGGTTGAGAAAATTTTTAAATTAATAAACAAAACCTCTCCTGAGAATTCCCTGAAGAACTTGCCACTTGTATCAGTAAGTGAAGCTACTGACAAATGAGCAGGATTTCCTTACCTAAAATACTCTTAGGTAGCGTTACTTGACTGCGTGTTTCAGAGTATTTATTAGTTTTTTTCTGCAGAACTTTGTTAACTGTGGCTGTCAGTAAGTCATCACAATCACTGACAAAAACTGTCAGCTTTCAATGCTCATAAATCTATTTGTCAGTCCTCTCATCAGTGAATGGAGTACTTTAACAATTCATTTCTTAGGAATAAATTTGGAGGATATAGGGAATTGACAGTATTTTTGTCTTTCCAGAATCGTTCCACCATCACCCTTTTTTAAGGAATTACTCCTTCCCCATTGCACCCAAATGTTTGCTCCTGGGTTTATTAATCACTGTATATCATATCTCCCCAGAATATAGTGCTTTGTCTGAATACGGGCACATGACCATATTGGCTTCCACTATGGAAATGGTGGAAGAAGAGAAGAGAAAAGGAATGAAAATGGTGAGAGAAGAGAATGGAAGCCAATGGAGCCTTCCTTTGGGATTTTCCTAAATTCCTTTTCCTCTCTGGAAGTAGAATTGTAACAATATGGCTTCTGCCTGAATAAAACCACTACCCAAGGAGAAAAAAGAAAAAGACCAGAGAAAGACAAAAAGAAGCATGGTGGGTCCAGTTGTAATTCTGACAGCCCCTAAAGTTGCTCTTCACCTTTGGGAGAATCTTGGTTCTCCCTATGATTAAGTTAACCCAGAACTGTTTTTCAGGGAAAGAACTCGTTTCATACATCATGAGGCATTTATTTATTTATTCAAGCATTGATCCATTCATTGTTTATTTATTCATTTATTTATCCGTCCATCCATTCATTCATTGTTGGAGTCAAGAGCTTTGCTGTACGTAACAGCTCTATTGCATGGGCTGGATTTGACAGATGGATTTGCATCAAAGTTTCCTTTTCTCTTCTCTCACCATTAAATTTACTCTATGGACTCTCTCTTCTCTTAATCCAGAAAAGACTTGGGCAGATCAAAAGCATTTCCAGGAACTCTTAGGTAATTGTGTCCAATCTTAACCCAAATTTGAAGCTTTTCCTCCCACTCCCATGATTTAGCCTGATTCAGGTTTGGAATCTGCCATCGGATGAGTAAGAAATAGTCAGTTTCACTTCTTTCTCTATGCCTCATTTCTTACTCCCCACTTTTCTAACAAATATTTTTTACACCTCCAGCCTTGAGTTAGGGAGGGAGATGAGTAAGGGGAAATGTCATGGTCTCACTTGGCCAAGCTGTTGAAATCTGGTACTGGTATCCTCTGAAGGTGAAAGCAACACTGCCAAGACTGTTTTTCTTGAGTTACTTGTATAGGTTTTTAATAAATTCTCTTTAGGATTTAGATACTTTCAGCTATACTTGCTACCTCGTAGATTATGACTCCTCAGGCTGCCCAGTTTTGACTCCCTCATCAACCAATGGGCTTCTATAAGTGTGTATCCTTGTTGAGATCCTTTCGCCTCTTCAGAAGTTTGTCATGAGAGAGGTTCATTCTAAGACAACTCCAGCCATTCTCTTCTGCAGAGACTTCATTTGTATACCCCTCCAAATAGACACACATATACACACAGCCCCTGGTGGCAATGCAGTTCCTGTTTATGGCCGTCCCCTCTCTGCTGTACTTGCCAGAAAGGACAGCTCTAGTCACATCCTCATAGTTTTAGACATTTTCTAGCAATTTTAGACATCTGAATGACTGCTCTCTGAGGTCAAAATTGTTTACAGTCTAGTTTTTCTTTTTTTTTCTGCAGGTACACTGTTTCATTTTGGTTTGAATACCCTTAGGTAAGGCATGTAATCCCCAACTGTATAGTTGCCACAAATACTATACTACTTGAAAATTTCGTTTTCTTCCTTCCTGGACCAATAGCTCTCTAAAGAAAAAATCTTAGCCCAGTCCCACTATGGGAAAAAAAAATCATAACCTCATCACTTCCTGAAGATTCTATCACTAACTTAAAGGGATTTTTCACTATTATAGACATAGCAAGGTTTCTGTTCCAACCAATTTGCTCAGTATTTTTCATTATCTCAAGGAAAACATGAAGACGTTCAGTGAGACCTTGGAATTCCCAGGGAATGATCATTTTTAATAGATAAACTATTCTAAAAAATGTTGAAATAACATTAAAGGTAGTATACAAGTATACATCAAATACAAACAACATCCAACCAGTATACAAGGCACCTTAACAATATAAGGGCCATCGTTTTACCAGTTTTTGTCAAAATAAGCCTGAACTCTAAAAGATAAATGTCACTTGAGGGCAAAAGTAGTGACCATTGCACATTTGGAGTATGACTTCTTCCTTCTCTATTGTGAACTTTATCTTCTAACACAAGAGCCAGTCATAGGCTAGGGAAGAGGGAATATTGAAACTTCAGTGGAAGTATTATAAACCACGTCATCATAATATGGGACATCACCTGAATAAATCACTGTATTACATCATATTAACTCACACTGGTGATAAGAATAGAAAGTCTTCCTTAAGTAACTCCCGCCATGGGTGGCCAACTAGAATATGTCATACTGGAGATAAACGTGGTAAGAAAACAAAGAGCCACTAAACTTGTGGTCAGAAAACAGCCAATTATGCTTGGACAGTTTGCTTTATTTATAAAAGTATAACTGGTAAAAGTTTCAATTAAGAAGGAAAGAACTGAAATGAAAAGTTAAATTCTTCTCCTTCCTTAAATCTCCACTATCGATTCTCAGAAAGTACTGCTGCTAACTAACGTTTAGCTGTTTCTGGTATATCTTTCCAAAAATCTTTGTCATTTACCAAAATTTTATCATTTTAATTAAATTATATAAAATATATATTACTCGTTAATTTACTTTTCATTTTGCTTAATAATGTATCTTAGCAAGCCTTTTAAATCAGCATAAGCAGGTTAAATTGATTATTTTTAATGGACACATAAAATAGTTGCTAACTTGGGAAATTATATCTATATATCAGGCCCTTTTAAAAATACCATACATATATTAACTTAATCCTTGAAACAGCCTTATATGCAAGGTACCGTTATTATTATTCCAATTTACAAATGAGAGAAAAATGGCAAAGAGAAGTTGAGTGAGGTATTCAAGATTACATAGCACAGCTAGCTGACATTTCAAGTCAGGGAGCCCGGCTTCTATACTGTCCCAAATAATAGTCCTCTGTTAATCATACTAATGTACCACAAGGTTGGGGGGTGTGTGTGTGTGTGTGTGTGAAAAAGAAAAGGATGGGTTGGGGAGAGAGAAAGAGTGAAAGAAAGAAAGTGAAAGAACTCTCATTTTGTCCTATACAAGTAATGTAGTGATAAGCAGTATGGTATATCTATTGAATTAATTTCTAGCACTAGGATTGCTTGGTCAAATAGCATATGTATTATATATATATATATATATATATATACACATAGCATATGCATATGTATATGTGTATCTGTGTATCTATATCGTATGTGCCTATGTATAGCAATTATATTTATGTATATATCTCCTAATTACATTTGTACCTTAATCTCCTATATATACATACTAAAAATTTATTCCAAATATTGTACCAATTAACATTGTGTTCAGTCACTAAGTCATGTCCAACTCTTTGCAACCCCATGGAGTGCAGCCTGCTGGGTTCCTCTGTCCATGGAATTTTTCAGGCAAGAATACTGAAGTGGGTGGCCATTTGGTACTCCAGGGGATCTTCCTGACCCAGGGATCAAGCTCATGTCTCCTGTGTCTCCTGCATTGGCAGGCAGATTCTTTACCACTGAGCTACCTGGAAGCCCACCAATTAGCATTCAGTTCAGTTCAGTTCAGTCGCTCAGTCATGTCCGACTCTTTGCGACCCCATGAATTGCAGCATGCCAGGCCTCCCTGTCCATCACCAACTCCCAGAGTCTACCCAAACCCATGTCCATCGAGTCGGTGATGCCATCCAACCATCTCATCCTCTGTCGTCCCCTTCTCCTCCCGCCCCCAATCCTACCCAGCATTAGGGTCTTTTCCAATGAGTCAACCCTTCGCATGAGGTTACTGCTAGGTAATTTTGTCACTATTACCAACATTCTTTCATACTTTTGAAATGTGTTTGGTCTAACAAATAGTAAAGGGTATATATTTTCCAATTCATTTCTATTTAATCAAGAGCAAGGTTGAGAACCCCTAGACTGTAAGCCACATGATAAGAGGAGCCAAATGATACCCAACTACATTATAGCACATAACCATGCTTAACAAAACTAGTTGAGCTCCTGAAATCAAAGTATAATGCTTCAACAGATTTTGAGGTTATCTCACAGATGTCTGGTTCTGTATCTCTTTGGGATGCTATGTAAATATTTTGTTAGAAAAACTCCCACAGGCAAACATAAAATACTCACTTAAATGCATGATTTTCAATTAAATTTTAGGCCTAAACCTCTTTGGCTACAAGAACTGCTTATGTTCTGGCTGCTTTCCCCTCCTGTTTTGATCCCAAAGCAGATGCAGGTTGCATCTGTTTCCCTACACTGTTAAGATATGAGATATTAGAACTGAATGAACTAATCGAATGCAATTCCATTAGAATAAAGATCATATCTCCAATTGCTTATGCCAACCAAGGGCAAAGCAGAAAAGAATAAAGGGCCAGGTGTTTGAAGAGGTAAACTGCTAACACATACTTTGATCCAATCTGATAATGAGAACAACAGAAGCAGGGACAATTAGAGTGACTTAAAAGAGGAGCTCAGATCAAACTAGATCAAATTTATTCTGCCCAAGGTGGCAGCAAACAAGTTATGTCCAACATGGAACTATTGTACACTGAGAGATTGTTAGAAAGAAATTTGTGGAGTTTCAAACTGAAAGAATCTTTTTTTTTTCTTCTTTTAATCAGCTTTCCAAGTGCTTGCCTTTAACAGAGAAATTGACTAATTCATATATAGGAAGCTTGCATTGAGACCCACTGCTTTGTAAGAATTCCAGTGTTTGTACAGTCTATAACATTTGTATCTAGCTTAACCCCATGGCTGCTCTCTACTTGATAAATACATGACTACTTTCTTTTTATATAAATGGTTTCTTGTTTCAAAGTAAAAGTCTTATTTCAGTCTCTCACTAATTCATGAAACATTTCATGAACAAATGATAGATCACAAGCATTTACATAACTAAGAAATCATTTTAAGTTTCAAACTATTAAGTTTTCCAGCCATGCCTGGTATAGGAAAGATTGACTAATAATTCTTGCTGTGCTTCTGGTGAAATTATTGAATAATTCAAATAAGAGATTATTTAAAGCAATGCTGCCAAAAGGAGGTGGCTGGATCAGTGGCTCGTTGATTCATTAGTCTGTAGTTTCCTCTTGCTGCATATGAAAATAGTGAAGCAAGAGTAGTACCATTTTATAATCTCCGTAGGGGAGATTCTTTTTCAGGAGATGTCACCCAAAGGTGATAACAATCAGAGTATTTTGTCTTGTTATGTTGTTAGATGGCCTGATGTTAATTTCATTGTTAAAGAAGCAAGTAATTGCTCAAGATTTTTTATCAGAGGAATTGCATGAACTGGTCTCTTCACCAACTCCAGAAAGCCTCACTGTTGCATTTACTACTCCCAAGTTCTCTACAAAGTCACCCTTCTTCTCCTGAGTGCCCTCTTCACACACAACAATTTTGGTCAGTTTCAAAGAACATTCATGTGTATTATCCTGTTTGCCTGACTCCTCTTCAAAAGAGGAATCTAAGGCTCCAACTTTCAGATACCCAACAAAGTAGAGTTCAGGCATTTCTAACACTTCTCTCCAGTTACTAAAAATTAAGGTGGTCTTCACTCTTCACATGATTAGGAGGAAAGCTGTCACTAAACCTAGAGATTGAGCTGTACAGATTATGAAAGATCTTACTATGACAGAATCCCTATTGTTTATGGAAGTATAATTGAGTTACAATATTATACTAGTTAGTGGTATGCTTGTGTTCTTTCTCCCTAGCTTCTGTGTAACTATTGTAGGTTTGTGGTTTTGGTTACTTGGAGTTCATATATGTTGACATATATCTACTTGTTGTTTTTAATATCATATTTTACATCTATGTGTCTATCCCAATATACTTGATTTCATCATTTTTGTCTTTAATCTTAACATTAGCTTCCTGAAGGTGATCTATCACCTTTACTAAATATTTGCCTTTACTACTGGAACTTCTTCTTTCCTATAAATTCTTACATTTTGTTATAACTTTTACTTTTCCACTCAGAGAAGACCCTTTAACAATTCTTATAGGTTGGTTTAGAAATGGTATAGCTGCTAAGGAAAACAATATGGAGAATCTTCATAAAAATGAAAGAGCAATCACATGATCCAGCATTTCCACTTCTGGGAATATATCCAAAATAAATAAAAACACTAACTTGAAAAGATATCTACATCCCTATGTTTATAGCAATCATCTGCAATAGTAAAGACATTGAAACAATCTAAGTGTTTGTAGATGGATGAATGAATAAAAAAATTGTAGCATATATATATATACACACACACACACACACAATAGACATTTTTGTTTGTTTTGTTTTGTTGCATGTCCAATTCTTTGTGACCCCATGGACTATAACCCCACCAGGCTCTCCTGTCCATGAGATTTTCCAAGCAGAGATTCTCGGGTGGGTTGCCATTTCCTTCTCTAGGGGATCTTCCCAACCCAGGGACCAAACCTCCATGTCCTGCATTAGCAGGCGGATTCTTTACCACTAAACCACCAAGGAAGCCCACAATAGAATATTATTCAACTACTAAAAAATGAGTAATTCCTACCATTTGAAACAATATGGATGGACATTGAAGGCATTATGTTAGGTGAAATAAGTCAGAGAAAGACAAATACTGTAGCTGTCACTTATATGTGAAATCTAAACAAAAGCAAAAGCAAAAAATAAAAAACAAAAACCCCAAACTCAAAAAAAGGAAAGTTCAGATTTGTGATTACCAGAATTGGAGGATAGGAAGAGGATGAATTGGAATATGGGTGTTCAAATGTACAAACTTGTTATAAGATAAATAAGAACTAGAAATGTTATATACTGCATGATGATTATAGTTAACACTGCTATATAATTTATAGAAATGTTATTAAGAGTGTAAATTCTGAGAATTCACAAGTATAGAATTATTTTTTTCTTATTTTTTCTTTTTTGCTTATTATAGTTATACACAGTGAAAGATGTTAGCTGAAACTATCACGCTAATCATTTAATAATATATATAAATAAAACCATCATGCTATGTGACTTAAGCTTATACAGTGAGATATATCAATTATTTCTCAATGAAACTGGAAAAAATTAAGTAGTGTCCTCTAGTAGGGGTGATCCAAAAGTTATAGAAGTAAGAAAAATGAGACTGTCTTCTGACATTTACATTGTAAAAATCAACACACAATCAATGAAAGCTGAGATGAGAATTTCTTTTAAGGACAGAGAGTCACTCTTGGCAAACAAGAATTGAATACTCTTGATTGAAGATGTCAACATTCCTGAAGGAAAAGAGATCAATCTCCCAGGAGGTTGGTCATAAATTTTGGTGACAGAAGCAAACAAATGTAATAGCCATCCAACCCATATTCCAAGGAAAAGAAAAACTAGATAATGAGATTTAAACTTGTCATTGTTGTTAACAGTGTCACCCATGTTGTGGAGATGAATTTATTATGTAAACCTGATGGTAATTACAATTCTATTCATCTACTGTTTCTTGTTCAGATTCCACATAACATTCTAATTATAATTTGCTTCCCTATGAAGTCTGCTAACAGAGATAAAATAATGACTCTCATACTTCAAACTACATGACAATTATATTTTAAGCAGAAAATTAAGAAATTGGCATTCTGATTTTACCTGCAGTATCACAAATTTGATAGATGCAATTTTCCATGAGAAACATACGCTCTCTCAATTTAGTTTATTGAGCTAGTATGCTTAAGGGGTAAATGTTGGGCATTGCAAAACTCACAAATATAAGAAACTAATAACTACATTATAATATTTCCACTAAAATTATGGAGAAAACTTCCTGAAACAATCTGCCCTATCTGAACTTCCTGAAGTAGTAATAGCTGAGCATTTAATGTGTTCTAGGCATTGTGTGAGATGCTCTAATGTGTTACTCATCTAAATTTCATGAACCCTGGTGAAATGTGTTATAACATGAATTTTATAAAAGAAGAAATTGAACATCAGAAATACAAGAAGGTTTCTCTTCTTCTGGCTTACTGTACATCTGTGCCTCAGTGTTATACTTCAAATCAATTCTATTTCAACTTTAACACTTCAGTGTCCCTGAATTCTACTCCTCAAACCACGCATTATCAGATCCTTGAATCTAGCACCAACTCCCTTTTAATGGACCTACGATAGAAATTTGGTTGTCATCCTCCTTGCAATGCATGAAGCCTTCTTGCCAAACTCAGGAATGTTTAGAAAACTGATATGTGTGCACATGTGTGCACAGTCGCGTCCAACTCTTTGCAACCCCACGGGGACTGCAGCCTCCCAGGCTCCTCTATTCATGGGATTTTCTAGGCAAGAATGCTGAAGTGGGTAGCCATCTCCTCCAAGGGATTTTCCCTACCCAGGAACCAACCCCATGTCTCCTGCCTCTCTTGCATTGCAGGCAGATTCTACCACTGGGAAGCCCAGAAACAGATAAGAAATCTCAGTGTTGGAACAACCCAAGAAGAAAATACATCTAAACCAAACAGGAGATCTATGATAAAACACTACAATTCATCTGTATAGTATTTGCCCAGGTATAAGAATAGTTAATGAATGAATGACAAAGAAAAATAAAATGAAACAGCTCAGAACCAAAAAAAAAAGTAAGTTTGAGAAAATTATTCCTCAAATGGATCAGATCATCTATTTTTCAATCCTGTTCATTTATATTACCAAAATTCTAGTTGCCTATCAAAATGACTAACTCAAATTCCCTCAAGGCTTGAGGGGGTGGGCAGGGGGAGCGAGTCTGAATGATTCATTCAACAGAACAATTGCCACAGAGACTGAGTAGTTCTGATGTGATGTTTGGCCATCTTCAATTATCACTTATTTTGTCTGGGGGGGAAAAAAAGCCTTCAATCAGCAGCAATAACTAGGCAACAAATAAGATCTTGCTGATCTTGCAGTGCAAATCACATGCCAGTTATAAATGTCAGTGGCTGTGCTTAAAGACCCAGTTAAGAGGTAACTTATGAAGATCTTCTTTCAGTTATCCTGACTTTAAACAAACAAACCAAAAGCAGTAATTTAACAAACAGCCAGAGAGGAAGGTGAGAAATTGTCAGTTCTTTTCATAGTTATATCTTAGAGCTTGTTCTTTGAGTAATCCTGTCTAAAGAATCAGATTTTCATGCTAAATATCTCTGGAAAGAGGTTAGCTATTGCTACTGAATTTTGATAGCCTTTAGGTAAAGCAGTTGTAAAGTAAGAGAGACATTTTCTTTGTATTATGGATATTGGCCACAGCTAGTCCTTGGTAGAGGGCTTACCAGTGAGAAACCATACATTTATTTATGTAGCATCTAATCTGTATTGAAGGCCAAAACTGAGGCATTGGGAAAGTATTACAGAATAAGAGAATGTCTCAGTCAAGATACCTAGACCCAGAGAGTGAAACAAATGAGCATGTGAACAAGTAAAATGTAATGATAACACTTTAACAGGTATTCATCTTCAAAGCCATCAAGATATATACATTAAATATGCACAGCTTGTTTGTATGCCACTAACATCTGAATAGAAACAAAACACAGGAAAATGCAATGAGACACCTTCTATTTCTGTAGTCCTACCATTCATGACCTGTGCAACCTCAAGAAAATTGCTAACCTCTCTGATCTGTTTTCTTTCACATTTATCACCATTAGAAATATATAAGTATAGTGAATTCAGCTGTGTTCCCTAAAAAGACATGTCCATGCCTTAATCTCTAGAATCTCTGAATGTTCCCTTGCTCAGAAAAATGGACTTTGTGGTTATAAATAAGCCAAAGATCTTGAGATGAATTCATTCTGTTCATTCTGGATTGTTCGAGTGGATCCTAAGTCTAATGACAGGTTTCCTTGTAAGAGACACAGAGAGGATAAAGAAATATGATCACAGGGGCAGAGGTTGGAGTTACATGACCACAGCCTCAAGGAAGCTGGCAGCTACCAAAAGTTGGAAGAAGCAAGGAATGAAATCTCTCATACATCTTTAGGAGGGAGTGCAAACCTGCTGATACTATGATTTTAGACTTTTGGCCTTCAGAACTGAGAAAAAATAGATTTATGTTGTTTCAAGTCACCACATTGATGTAATTTGCTATGGCAGGTCTAGGAAACTAATACAATTAGTAAAGGGTTCAGGACATTAACTGATGCCAGGTAGACATTCAATAATCGTATCTGGAATGATGAGGATCATATTTTCTTTTATAAATCAACAGATTCCAAGTATTCATTCAACTTTCACAGTCTTCTGTGAGACTTTAGATTGTTTTGACAGGCTTATAAGATAGATTTTTTTAATAAACTTATTTATTTTAGTTGGGGGCTAATTACTTTACAATATTGTAGTGGTTTTTGCCATACATTGACATGAATCAGCCATGGGTTCACATTTTTGAAGCACTGACTTTAATGTGCCTTCCAATTCTATTGGCAAGCTGGTCTGGGATGTTTTTATCTATACATACACACGAATTTAATGATTACAGACATTTTATTTTGCCTTTTAGTAAAAAAGCAAAGGAAAGAGAAAAGAAAGATAGAAGAAGGGATTAAAAATTATTCAGCCATTATAAATGCATTCAAAAACTCATTTTGAATGTCAATAGCTGGTACATTGATGTAGGCAAGAACAAAGCATAATATTAGCATGTACAACTCACTGAGTCAGACAGTAGGAACTGTTTAAATCAGAGCCAAGAAAAGCTAATTATAAGTATAATTAATATTATTTTCATTGAGTTCATGGAAACTCTTCAAGGCTGGCATTCATTTAATTCCCTGTGAGTGATAAGACAGGAAGCTGACATACTATCAAGGCCACCAATATCTCATGCTAGACTGGAGGAACTGTTTTGTGTATATAACATACTCAGAATTTGTGGGTGTAAGATTTCAAAGCCTGAACCTAAACCTTGGCATTCAAATTTGAAAGCTCAAATAATTGCACAAGTCTGAGAGACTTCTGCAAGCAAGAGGACTAAGTGAATTTCTTTTTCTTTTTTTTTTAGAACTACAAAGTTGTGGTGATTTTGTGTGACACACTCTCAGTGTAGATGGACATATTTACAGCAAGTAATTGAGGTGTTTTGAAGAATGACACTTATTTTACCACGGAAATTGCTTAGCAAAGAAATTGCTTTCTTGACACGAATGAAGAGATTATCTCCAGGCAAAAATCAAGCAGGAATATCTACTTTTAAATGTATATTAAGAAATCTATGGGGAACTTGATGCTAAACCATTTGTAGATGACCTGCTTCTGGGTCGGGATTTTGTACGTAGCAGAATGACTCCCTTGCTGCGATCGATTGAAAGTCAGCTCTTCACACAAGGGTTTGAAGAAGAAGAAGAACAAAAAAGGAAAACAGCAACAAAAAAAACTCTAATAAAACTTTTTAAAACCTTTGCCCAAATAATCCATTCTTTATTTTAAAGAATAACCTCTAACACCAAAAAGAGTTTTAACTCTAATATTTTTATTACAACAGGAAGTAAAGTTTAAACCTCGCAGTCTAATAACAGGGTAGTGGTTATACAGTGGCAGTTGTTTGTTATTATGTTTCATAAACTAGTGGAGAAGAGGACTGAAGAAGGCAGAGTTATCAGAAATCAGTTTGAGTGAGTGACTGAAGATGAGGCTGGGAAGGAACTAATCCCATGGAGAAAATAAACCAAATATCCCAAACTTCATCAGGTAGTAAAGTTTTAGGGATGGAGCAAAGAGTGACTCTAATCTGTCATTTGGAGTTCCCAGGTGGTGCTAGTGGTAAAGAACCCGGGTGCCAAAGCAGGTAGACTTAAGAGATTTGGGTTCGATCCCTGGATCAGGAAGATCCCCTAGCGAAGGGCATGGCAACCCACTCCAGTATTCTTGCTTGGAGAATCTCATGGGCAGAGGTACCTGGCAGGCTGCAGTCCAGAGGGTCACACAGTGTTGGACACAACTGAAGTGACTTAGCACGCATGCACACTACCTGTCATTTGAGGATACTCTCTTCCCCTAGACTTCTGTGTTCCCAGTGAGTGGACCATTTGTTAAAAATAAAGCTGAGTCACTGCTCTGGTGTCAGGGCACAACTACTACTCTGGTGTAACACAAGAAGTACCATTATTTTTTCACTCTGGGGCAGATCCGTCTAGTATCTGTGGTGGCTTCTGAGATCTCTGGTAAGCTAATTGCATACCTGGAATAAAGAAAAACTAGCAGTCACATCACTTAGTAGAGGCTATAGTATGTGCCAATGCCTTCCAATAAATATGAGAAACTGTCCATCATTCTTCTAAAATATTCTAGAATCCAGGAGGAGTGATGGTAGTCAGAGGACACAGAACTGCCTGGTGGACACCATGGTGGCCAGAGAATGTCAGTGGCCCTTGGCAATCACATGAGAACAGATCAGATCCATATTCCTGAGGAATGTAAGGTGCTGTTATGTGACCACTTGGGGACTATCCGAAATACATTCCAGAATCCTAGCAGCTTCTGAGGACTTACAGAGGGAGGCAAGGACAAGAGCCAATGAAATTTGAATAAATAATTAAATATGACCCTATTTATACTCACAGGTCTTGAGAAACTTGGTGGCTAATACGTAAATAATTACATATGTGGCAAAATATATTTTGACAGTAAAATATGTAACCATTAAAATAATTTTAGAAAGAATTCTAAATATAAATTAAAAAGCTGCTTGCAATCATATATGTAAATATATGTAAATATATCGAGGTATGTCTGTTTTTCTGTTTGTTGTTGCAGCAGGCTAAAATGCTAAATGCATTTTAACCATATCTAGAGGTTGTAACCTAAAATATAGGCTATATGGAGCACATGAAATTAATTCAATATTTAATAACTCAATAGCACCTCAATATTTACTTTATATAGTATCATTACACCAACATTTTAAGTGTTTCTGGGAATAAAGGCTAGAAGTTTGTTAGTTTAATTATTTAAATCAATTTTAATGGAAATTTTGGTGGGAGCTGAGGATACCACATAAGACCCCAAGTCACCAAAGTCCTGAGAGAGAAGAACAAAGCAAGAGGCATCATACTGCTTGATTTCAAACTAATAGAAAGTCACAGTAGTTAAAATAGTATAGTACTGGCTTAGAAACAGACACAAACATCAATGGAACAGAATTGAGATTCCAAAGATAAATCCATGCATATGGTCAATTAGTTTGTCACAAAGGAGCAAAGAATATTCAATGGGGAAAGAAGACTCTCTAATAAAAGATGATATGTATAAACTGGATAGCCACATATGGGAGAATAAAGCTGGATCCCTACCTTCTACTATACACAAATATCAATTCAAAATGGATTAAAAGCTTGAATGTAAGACCTAAAGCCATAAAACTTCTAGAAGTAAACATAGGGGGCAAGCTCCTTGACATTGGTCTTGGCAGTGATTGGTTTTTTTTTTAATATGACACCAAAAGCAAAAGAAAGAAAAGCAAAAATGAACAAAATGGACTACATCAAACTAAAAAGTTTGTGTGCAGCAAAAGAATTCACCAACAAAATGAAAAGATAACCTAAGGAATGAGGGGAAATATTTGCAAACCATGTATCCAATAAGCACTGAATATCCAAAATATATAAAGAACATGTACAGATCAATAGCAAAAAAGAGTAAACAACTCAATTAAAAATAGGCAAAGAATCTAAGTAGACACTTTTCCAAAGAAGACATACAAGTGATCAAACAGTACATGAAAAGATGCTCAACATCACAAATAATCAGAGAAATGCTAATCAAAAACACAATGAGATATCACTTTATATCTGTAGGACAGCTATTATCAAAAAGACAGGAGATAACAAGTACTGGCAAAGATGTGGAAAAAAGGGAACTTTTGTGCACTGTTGTTGGAAATTAATTGGTGCATCCACTATGGAAAGTAGTATGAAGGCTTTTTCCTCAAGAAATTAAAAATAGAACTACCACATGATTCAGCAGTCTCACTGCTGGGTATATATCCAAAGGAAGTAAAATCATTATTTCAAAAAGATATCAACACTCCTATGTTCATATCAGCTATTCACAGTAGCTAAAATAGGGAAACAAACTAAGTATCTGTCAGTGACTGAATGGATAAGAAATATGTTATGTATACATATATATAACATTTTATAATATACATATATATAAAACAGTGTAATTCAAAATTTTTATTTATTTAAATTTTTGGCCGTGCTGGGTCTTTATTACCGTGTGGGCTTTTCTCTAGTTGTGGCGTGCAGGGGCTATTCCCTAGCTGCAGTGCTCAGATTTCTCATTTCAGTGGCTTCTCTTGTTGCTGAACATGAGCTTTAGGGCATGTGGGCTTCAGTAGTTGCAGTTCCCAGGCTCTAGAGCACAGGCTCAAAAGTTAGAGCTTGCTCTGCTGTATGTGGGATCTTCCCAGACCAGGGATCGAACCAGTGTCTCCTGCCTTGGCATGTGGATTCTTTACACTGAGCCACCAGAGAAGCCCTAAAACAATGTAATTTTTTCAGCCTTTATAAAGAAGGAAATTGTCTCAATTGTGACAATGTGGCACAAGCTTAAGGACACTATGCTAAGTGAGGTCAGAGAAAGACAAATACTGCATAGCATCATGTATGTGGAATCTAAAAAAAGGTCAAACTCATATAAACAGAAAGTATAAAAGTTGTCGAAGATGAATCTCCAACACTTTGGCCACTTGATGCGAAGAGCTGACTGATGAGGAAAGACCCTGATGCTGGGAAAGACTGAAGGCAGGAGAAGCGGATGACAGAGGAAGAAATGGTTGGATGGTATCACCGACTCAATGGACATGAGTCTGAGCAAGCTCTGGGAGATGGTGAAGGACAAGGGAGCCTGGCATACTGCAGTCCATGTGGTCACAAAGATGGAGACGACTGAGCACCTGAACAACAACAACAAGAAGACCTTAAATGTTCTTACAGAAAGAAAGAAAGGAAAGAAAAAAGAAAAGGTAAACATGTGAGGTGATGGATGTGCTAATTAACTCAGTGAGGGGAATCTTTTTATGATGGATACATATAGCACATCATCATGTTGCACACTTTAAATATCTTACAATTTTGTCAATTATACCTCAGTGAAGCTGAAGACAGAGGACGAGACGGTTGGATGGCATCACTGAGTCAATGGACATGAGTCTGAGCAAGCTCCGTGTGTTGGTGATGGACAGGGAAGCCTGGCATGCTGCATTCCATGGGGTCACAAAGAGTTGGACATGACTGAGAGACTAAACTGAAAACTGAGGAAAAGGACTAAAAAGAAATCTGAAATTTCCTGGATTTCACTCAAGAAGTCGACTACTTAAATGTTTATTAGGAAAAAAAGACTTTTAAAGATGCATGAAATGGGACAAATGTTTAGTGACTTTTCTGAAGAACTCGGCTCATCAAGCATGACTGAAGTTGAGCCTGCCTGACAGGAGGAATGTTTGAGGACCCAATAAGACGTCCGTCATCCTCCAAGAACGAATGAAAATGCCCCATGGCCCGTGGTGTCCTGAAGCAAATCATGAGCATCTCTTCTCGACATTAAATTCTCAGTCAAAGAGTTAGGTGATAGTGTGTGTGTGTGTGTGTGTGTGTGTGTGTGTGTGTGTGTGTGTGTGATACTTGTGAAGTGCTCACTAGCGCACTACTCTGTCGCTGTGCTGCCCATTGGGAGCAGCGGGAGCTTGACTAGAATTGACTCAAACTCTTGCTCTAGGTATGCGTGTCTGCAGATGCGGAGAGACTTGCCATGCACGTTAAACCTTGTGGAGAGGAGAGAAGCAGCGGTTTCAAGTATAAAACCTGAGTCAAATGAGCTAAGGAATGTAAGTTTGATTCCAGCAGAAAATGGAAAATGATGAAAAATAGTGACATGGAAAATTCTAGAACTTAATAACACTTAAGCAAAATAATGTCTAAAGGCAAATACCAAGTTTAAAGTACCAAGACCCATGAAATAATATTAAATGGTCCGATGATAGATGTAATTTTAGTTTGGAAAGAGAAGAAAGTGAAAATTGGGAAGAAAAATATATATGTTTTTTTAATTTAGGTCCAAAAATTTTCAAGTGTTCTTAAAAGCATTGATCTAGAGATTTAAGAAATAGACAAAATTCCAAGCAAAATAAGCAGTAAAAAGGTGCAGCAAGTAAATCATAATCAAATTTCTGTATGCTAAATAAAGCTTACATCTTAAAATCAGCTGGAGAAGATAAAACACATTGTATATAAAGAAACATTAATAACAACGTGAAAGTCACTCAGTCATGTACGACTCTTTGCAACCCCATGGTCTGTACAGTCCATGGAATTCTCCAGGCCAGAATACTGGAGTGGGTAACCTTTCTCTACTCCAGGAGATCTTCCCAACCCAGGGATCGAAACCAGGTCTCCTGGATTACAGGCAGATTCTTTACCAGCTGAGCCACAAGTGAAGACCAATAGCAACATGGATGACATCTATCTTCACATTAGAAAACATGAAAGACAGAATACAATGAAATACTATCTTTAAAGTGCTGAAAAAAAAAAGAATTTCATCTACCTAGAATCTATTATTCATCAAAAATATCCTGTAAAACTAGAATAAAATAAAAACATTTACAGACAAGTTAAAGCTAAGAAAATTTGTCTTTAGCTTACTGAACTACAGGAAATGCTATAACATGTTTTCAAGCTGAAGGGAAAAGATGCCAGAAAAAAACTCAGAAAGGAATGAAGAGTCTTCAAAATAGTAACTAAGTATTAAACTTAGAAGTGTATACATTTGTTTCTTTTCATAGTTCTCTGAAAAGAAAATGACTATAAAAATTTTAAAAATTAGAATACAATTGTAATATGGGGTTAGTAATATATAAGAAGTATAAGTTATGACAACAATAGCACAAAAGAAAGGAGGTAGATAAATTAAAAGATAATATTGTAAATTATTACATTTCAGAAAAAGAGATTTTGAAGTGTAGAATATAGTAAGGAAAATATAAGAAAATGAGAGAAAGAACTGAGAATGTGAGTGAAGTTGTGAAATATTGACCTGAATATATGGATAAATTAAGGACGTATATTGCTAACCCTAAAGTTGCTACTAAATATAATCAAAAGATGTATAGAGGAGAAACATGGAATACCAAGAATATTCTTCAAAGGAAAAAAAATTTTCCTTCACTCTTCACAATACAACACATCATTGCCAACACTTTGCTGAATACTTCTGATATTTCTGATCATCAAACATGTGGGGGTTTCCTCCCACCAAGAAATACTCAAAAATACCACATAGTATCTTGCAGATGGTGATTGCAGCCATGAAATTAAAAGATGCTTACTCCTTGGAAGCAAAGTTATGACCAACCTAGACAACATATTGAAAAGCAGAGACATTACTTTGTCAACAAAGGTCCATCTAGTCGAGGCTATGGTTTTTCCAGTAGTCGTGTATGGATGTGAGAGTTGGACTATAAAGAAAGATGAGCACTGAAGAATTGATGCTTTTGAACTGTGGTGTTAGAGAAGACTCTTGAGAGTCCCTTGGACTGCACAGAGATCCAGCCAGTCCATCCTAAAGGAAATCAGTCCTGAATATTCATTGTTAGGACTGATGCTGAAGCTAAAACTCCAATACTTTGGCCACTTCATGAGAAGAGCTGACTCATTTCAAAAGACCCTGATGCTGGGAAAGATTGAGGACAGGAGAAGGGGATGACAGCGGATGAAATGGTTGGATGGCATCACCGACTTGATGGGCATGGGTTTGGGTAGACTGCGGGAGTTGGTGATGGACAGGGAGGCCTGGCGTGCTGCGGTTCATGGGGTCGCAAAGAGTTGGACATGACTGAGCGACTGAACTGAATTGATCTTACAGCTGACTCAGTTCTTATGCCAGCTATCAGTAGACAGCATTAGATCCCACAGGTTAAGGGTTCAGACCGAAAGAGTAATCTGTTTTTCACTGCAGATGTTAAATGAAAGTCCAAGTTTTTACCTGTGCTGTAAATTGGAGGCTGTAACAACCCCCTCCTTGGGTTCAATTAATTTGCCATGGCTGATCCCAGAACTCAGGGAAAGGGTTTACTTAGTAGATGACTGATTTATTATAAAAGGGTATAACTCAGGAACAGCCAGATGGAAGAGAGGCATCGGGCAAGCTATGTGGGAAGGAATACAGAGGTCTTCTCACTTTGTTCCTCTGGGGTGCTATTCACACAGCACTGCCACATAGTCAACAACCTGGAAGCTTTCATCCTTTAGGGGTTTTATGGAGGCCTCATTATTATGGTGTGATCAATTAAATAATCAGCCATTCACCAATGGCTGAACCTCCAGCCCCTCTCCTCTCCCCAGAGGACATGGCGGGGGTGGGGGGGGGTGGTGGTGAAAGTTTCAACCCACTGATCAAAGTGGTTCCTCTGGTATCCAACCCCTATCCTTAGGGGTTTTTCAAAAGTTACTTTGTTAACATAAACTCAGGAGTGGTTGAAAGGGGTTTATTATGAATAAGAACAGACTATTTTCACCTTTGGAGCTCTAATTACATGACAAAATCCAAGGGTTTTAGGAACTCTGTTCCCGGAGAGAGTACAAAAATGATATAAATAAATATCTTGCTAATAGTTCTGCTGCTATTATTATGTTTAATTAATTAATTAATTATATTTTCTGGGTCTTCCTTGCTGCATTGCTTGTGGTGGCCTCTCTTGTTGTGGAGCACAGGCTTTAGACTGCAGGCTTCAGTAATTGCTCACAGTCTAAAGAGTATGGGTTCGGTAACTGTGGTACACAGCCTTAGTTGCCCTGCAGCATGTGGAATCCTCCTGGAGCAGGGATTGAACCCATGTCCCCTCACTGGCAGGAGGATTCTTAACACTAGACCACCAGGAAAGCCCTACTAATATTATTATAAATCATACTATTATATCTCTCAATTCCACAGAAGGCAAGATAGGTGCCTTAGACTATGTTGTTGTTTAGTTGCAGAGTCATGTCTGTCTTTTTTGCCACCCTATGGACTATAACCTGCCAAGCTCTTCTGTCCATGAGTTTTTCCAGGCAAGAAGACTGGAGTGGGTAGCCATTTTCTTCTCCAACAGATCTTCCCAACCCAGGGACTGAACCCATGTCTTCTACACTGGCAGGCAGGTTCTTTATTTCTGAGCCATCACAGAAGTCCCTACCCTAGTCTATCAGTTCAGTTCAATCACTCAATCCAACTCTTTGAGAACCCATGGACCCTAGCCTATACATGAAGACAATGAAATTAAATTAAAAATATAAAGATTGAATTAAAGGAGGAAAAATTGTCAGGATTTTCAGGTTGATGGATATGGTTATTTCCTGGAAAATACAAGAGAAGCTACAGATAAATAATTAGAAAACTCATTCATCAGTATGCTAAACACTCAATAAGCATACAAACTGCAGTAAAATCTGTAGAGTTTTACAATAGCATAAAATTAGCATGTGTAAAAATATACAATTTGCATTAGCCAAAATATGAAGAAACTAAGAATTAATCTAATAAAATATGTGCAAGTCTCTACACATGTAATTTAAAAACATATAAGAATGCTGGAATAATGATATAGATAGTTTATTTTCTGGATAATAAAACCATATTTACTGTTGTAATGATTTATGATATTTCAATCCCAATAAAAATCTTCCAAGCTGTTCTAAATTTATGCGGAAAAGCAGAGCCAAGATGATTCAGGCCTATCTGAAAAAGAAAAAAGGTGAAGGCACTGAGGACATAGCCTCCAAAACATGAAGACTGATTATAAAGCTATAGTAATTAATATATTATGGTATTGCACAGGGAGAAAGAAATATAATCATGGAATAAAACAGCCCAGAAACAAACCACTGCATATATGGACATTCAGTATTAGAGAGAATGAGCACTGTGAAGCACAAAAGAGGAAAGACTATCCAATAAATGGTGCTTGAAAACTAGTTATGCTCAAGAAAAAGCATATTAGCTTACTACTTCACACGATACAGTAAAATTAATTCAAGAGTAATACAAGACTAGTGTATAGTATAGGTAGAAAAATTTTTCATGCTAAAGTTAACATTTCAAAATAGTAGAAGTAAGAAATAGTCAATAAATAATTCTAGAGTAGCTGAAAAACATTAAAAATATATAGATCTCTATTTCACACTGAATTTCTAATTAATTAGATATGCAATCATTTTAAAAAACCAGTAAATACAACAAAGTGGGTTTTGAAATTTGAATACTAGGAAAACATTAAAGCATGATAGAAGATATAAAAACTAACAACACAAAAATTTAAAACTGCTTAATGATAATGGAAGAAAAATAAGCAAAATTAATATAAATGGCAAACTAGAAAGATAAATATTTTTAGAAGATGGAAGGATATATATGTCTTAAAATTCAATAAAAGGGGAAAAATGATTAAAAAGACAAATGGGGAAGAATTTGAACAGGCAACTCAAATAAGCAATACATCAGAATAAAGAGGGCTTGCCTGCTAGCTCAGACAATAAAGAATCTGCCTGCAATAAGGGAGAACCAGGTTCCATCTGGAGAAAGGAATGGCAACCCACTCCAGTATTCTTGCCTAGAGAAGCCTCATGGACAGAGAAGCCTGGCGGGCTACAGTCCATGGGGTCACAAAGAGTCAGGCATGACTGAATGACTAAGTACTCATGGGGTTATTTATGGTTTCTCCTTATACGTCTTAGTTTTCTGTGTCTTCTAAAATTACCACAATGCATGGGTTAAATTATTCCTTTTTGTAACTAGGAATAATTATTCCTCTTTGTAACTGTTGTAAAAATTATAATTATTCCTTTTTTAATACGAACACAGTTTATTAAAAAGTAAAGGCATTCCATGTCTTACCTCTTATTTTTACCAAATGAGTAAGCGATTTATGTTGAACTATGTGGCTTCAGGGTTGGAAGCTTCTATGAATTTTCAGCTATGTCTGCATTTTCTATGACCATCGCCCAGAGCACTAGCAACTGGAGGTAAAGATAAATAAATTGCTCACATTCTTTTAGCTAAAGCTTTCTCTAGATTTAGGAAATGGAACATAATGCATCCAGTCTGGCTGTTTTGGTCACTTTGAAGGTGGATAACAACCCTCACAGCCAAATTAATCATAGAATCCTCCGCTCTGATATATTTGGTCCGTGAAATGGATGAAGCCACTCTCTGCTGTCTGTTCATTCCAAATGAAACAGAACATATATTTTGAGACCTTTATGTTTAAAAGGTTTGCTTAACTGGAGCTTTTCAGAATAAGTATTGTGGTTCTTTTTTAATGGGGAATCTGGAGAAAGTAAAATGTAATCACCATTATGGCAAACACTGTGCTAGCTATTTTATGCATTAAAAAAAAAAAAAACTTTGCTATAAACTTGTTAGAGAGTTACCATTTTTTTGATTGCATAAATAGGAAAATGTAACCAGAGATTTTGAGTAACACAAGTGTCCATCCAAGAAGTTACAAAAGTAAAATTTACAAATAATTGATTTTTTAAAAAATTTAAATGTCCACAATCTTTTTACACTGGTTGAAAGACTAGGAAAATGATTGACATGCTTATAATTGTCTCCTTATTTTTTCCCAAATGGATGAAAGTCTATCTTGTTGCATGACATATGAAAATAGCCCTGCATCTCACTCCTTTTTTTTTTTTTTCTTTACTCTGCATTGGCTTTTCCATAAGGCAAAAAGACCAGTTTTGCTTGGAATTTATCTGGAACTACTGTTTTGTATAAATTCAGTTATCTAGGGCAGAAGAATTTAAAGAGGAACTCCTTTTCAGAACAAAGAACAAAAGCTCACCTTTATTTAAAAACTAGTTTCAGAAGATACAGGAAAGACCTAAATGATATTCTAAAACTTTTAAAGAGAATAGAGATAATAAGGAACTCCCATTAGATGGCAATTGTCAATTTTCTGTCTTTAGCTTAACCAAAGCAATTGTAGCATGTGGGAAGAATTTAAATCAAAGTCAGAACTTGACTCAAGTTGAGAGTCTATTATTTACTAGTCATACAATCTGTATATTTTTACAAAACTCTTAACCTTTAGTTCCAACATCTGTAAAATAAAAATAATGATTTCTACTTAAAAGGTATGAGGAGATGCATGTGAAGGCATCTTCCTGAAATGTTAGATGCTGGATAAATGTGTTTTCCCGTGATGATCAGAAAACAAAATACTCTTCCCTCCCATGAAAATGATAGTTACAGAGAAGACTTTATTGTTAGGGACGGAATTGCTTTAAACATCAGAGAAGTAGTTTTTATCTCTAAAAGCCAGAGGTTTTGTTTTATCTTTAACAAATAGGTTACATTATGTGATGGTAACAAACAACCCCTTTTCCCAAATTTCAGAGGCTTTTAACATCAAAGGTATATGTATTGTACATGGTTTGTGTCTGCCATGATTTGACTAGGGCAAGTGCTATATATCTCTTTGCAGACTGTGGAAGCAGCCTGCATTTCAAATGTTGCTCATGGCGGTGGCAATGGAAAGAGACAGTGCTGGAAATTGTCATTGGTTTTTAAAATATTCTGATAGCACATGTCTCTTTTGCTTACATTTCCTTGGCTAAACCAAGTCTTGCAGCCACATTCACCCTCGATGGGGCATGAAAGTTCAAGTCTGCATATAATTAATAGGTTTGTTATTTTATTTAAAAAAGAATTAGTAAATTATATTTTATATTGTTAGCAGTTTTAATTCATAATAGAAAGTGAAAGTGTTAGTTGCCCAGTTGTGTCTGACTCTTTGCGACCCCATGGCCTGTAGCCCGCCAGGCTCCTCTGTTGATGGGATTCTTCAGGCAAGAATACTGGAGTTGGTTGCCATTTCCTTCTCCAAGGGATCTTCCAGACCCAGGGATCGAACCCAGGTCTCCTGCACTGGTGGCAAATTCTTTACCATCTGAACCATAGGGAAATATCACTAAATATAATGCACTTTGCCGGAGTCCTGCTCCAGCTGGTCAGTGTTCCCTAACCAAGTGTCTTCCGACTTTATTGTTTTTAAGACAGTTTTTATATGTTTTGTGGTACATAGAAACAAATGTAAAGTACAGAATCATACCAATTCAGCTTAGTGGGCATACCAGTTTAGCTTAATGGGCATATGAATTCAGCTTAATGGGCCTATCAATTCAGCTTAATAGGCCAGCAGTTTTTGACCTTCATCGAAACTGTTTGCCTGTTTTTAGTTACAAAAAGCCTCATTTTGTTTACATCATCTTCCGGCCTGGGGGCCCTCTAACATCTTGTGACTCTCCTATTGATAAGGGTTGATCAGTCAGAACACTTTTGTATCAGGCACAGCAGGAAAGAATTCATCAATAGAAAGTTTCAAGGTAAAACCTGTTTTCAGTAATTTACTTTACGCCTTGAGCTTAACAGAAAAGAATGTGGTACCACAAGGTCACAGAACAGCAAGCTGAAGGTCAGCTCTAAGTAAGAATCAGCAGTTAAATCAACAATTGTCTTATTATTTGTATTAAAGCTAAACTTTTATTTATATAAATTTTTAACTATTATGCTTTCATTATATAGGCTAAATACGTTAAGAGTAAAAACATAGTGAGTAAATATAGACTAAGTAACAGTTTCATAAAGCAATATTTCTTATGTTTCCTAACAAGCCTTTCTTTCCTACAAAGGGCTCTGTGCCCATTGGGGCTTTCTGTGTGGAGGCTCTCAATGCTGTTCTGTTGTTAAGGGACAGTCATGCACATTAGCTCCAAAGGCACAGGTACGTTTATTAAACAAACCAATATGTTAGCAAAAGGAATTTAGATCAGCATACTCTATATGCCAGATAATTTTATTTAGGGTGTTACCGTTCAGGGGCCTTGTTGATTTGAGGTTTCAGAATGATCTGTTTTAGAAGGGAATCAGGAAAGGCCTTTTGCCTAAGTCATAGAAAATAAGAAAAGGTTTATTGTAGCAAACATCAGAAAGACAGATCTCATCTTTAAGGTGAGCGCTGAGGCAGCCTTCCGAGAATCCCTGAGGCCTGAGAAGCCTTGCTCAAATCAGTCCTTCTGGGGATCTCTTGAGCTGGCTCCCGGCAGCACTTAAAAAAAAAAAAAACAAAACACCTCTTTTGGGTTCTAGATAACTTTTCGCAACATAAAGAATTTCTGCGATCTAAGTTTGAGGATGACTGGCTGAAACTATTCCCTCTCACTGAAATGTCCTTTCTTCTTTCTCTTGTTGCTGAAATTCCATATGTCATTTCAGGGTGAAATCAAATATCACTTCTATAAAAACCTTCTTAGGTTGCACTCCAGCACTGGAAAAATTTGTTCCTACAATCTACCATCTATTCCCTTTATGGTTCATTTCTAGTATACAGCTGTAGTGGTTTCAGAATTACCTATATCACCAAGGGAAACAACTTTGTCAGCTGAGGTGTGGAATGTATGTACTGCTGCTTTGGCTTTTAGAATTTCAGACTTCACTCATTTTCAGACTTAGTTAGCAGTTTTACCTCCACTTCTGTCAGTGAGATTGTTTCATACATCTGTAATTCAATTAGATTTTGTATTCTATCCCAGGATCCCTCTGCCTTCTAATTAATATATTTTAAGTTCACTTCAGTTCAGTCGCTCAGTTGTGTCCGACTCTTTGCGACCCCATGAATTGCAGCACGCCAGGCCTCCCTGTCCATCACCAACTCCCAGAGTCCACCCAAACCCATGTCCATTGAGTCAGTGGTGCCATCCAACTGTCTCATCTTCTGTTGTCCCCTTCTCCTCCTGACCCCAATCCTACCCAGCATCACGGTCTTTTCCAATGAGTCAACTTTTTTAAGTTGGTGTACGTCAAAGTTCACTCTTTGTGCTATGACATTTCATGGATTTTGACAAATGCATATGAATAGAATGTACCCACTCTTGAGGTATCATGCAGAATAGTTTCACAACACTAAAAAATCTCTTGTGCCTCCACTATTTAACACCTCCTCACCATCCTGACACATACACACCCACCATACACATATTCACAACCCTTAAACTCCTGACAACCACTAATCTGTTTCTTATCTCTGTATGTTTATGTTTTTCCAGAATATCATATGAATAGATCAGTACGTAATCTTTTCAGGCTGGCTTATTCAAGTTAGCAATATGCATTTGTGATTCACTGGTATCTTACATGGCTTGATAGCTCATTTCTTTTTATTGATAAATAATATTCATTGGATGACTGGGTCACAGTTTGTTTATTTATTTACCTATTCAAAAAGATCTTTAGGGCTTCCCTGGTGGTTCGTAGTAAAGAATCTACCTGCCAATGCAGGAGACACTGGCTCGTAGTCCGAGAATATCTCACATGCCACAGAGCAACTAAGTCAATGAGCCACAGCTAATGAGCCTGTGCTCTAGAGCCCAGGTCCCACAACTGCTGAGCCTGTGTGCAGCAACTGCTAAAGCCCATATGCCCTAGAGCCTGTGCTCTGCAATAGGAGAAGCCACTGCAATGAGGAGCCTGTGCACTGCAACTAGAGAGTAGACCCCACTCATGGCAATTAGAGAAAAGCCCACACAGCAACAAAGACCCAGCACAGCCAAAACTAAATAAATAAATTGTATATATATAAAAGATCTTGAGTAACTCCATTTTTTGGCAATTACTAATAAAGCTACTATACACATTTATAGACAGGTTTTTGTGTAAACATACATTTTAAAATGAGTTGGGTAAATACCAACCTGCACAATTGCTGGATGATATAGTAAAAGTATGCTTAGTTTTGTGAGAAACTGCCCAGCTGTCGTCCAAAGTGGCTGTACCATTTGTATTCCTAACTGCAATGCATTCCTGCACCTCACCAGCAATTAATATTGTCAGGGCTTTTTTTTTTTTTTTCTATTTTATTCTTTCTGGTATCTGGATAGTGATTGCTCCATACATTTTAAATCTATTCTTGGTTTTATTTATATGAGAGCCATAATTTTAACCTTCTGAAAAGTATTTTCAATTTTATTTCTAGTCTCTCTTTGTTATATAAACCCAGCTTTCATTAGTGCTATGGTAAATAGTCACAATATGCAATTATATGATCTTCCGAGAACAATATGAGTATGTATCTGTTTGTGTGTGTATTGATATAAAGCTGTTATTTATCATATTTAGCCAATTCAAATAGCAGATAAATGGATTTAATTAAAAATCAGCAGGGTGATTTGATTTTGCTTTATTTTTCTCTGACATCTACCTATTAGAAGGGAGACAATAGAGATTAATTAATTCACTAAACCTTTGGTATTGATTTATTTTCCTCCAAGGCCTTAGGAGAGTATATCCTATATGAAATTACTGAGGTTAATGTGCAAAGTTGCTGCTAAATCTGAGATACTTGACAGCCACAGAATAAGGAGAAAACTCAATGTGCTGTGTGCTTTGTGCAGAGGTAAGCTCAGTTATTTTCATATCCCTTTCATTTCAGTTGCTATTTAGGACTTAAATAATTTGATAACACTGTTGAGGGCTTATAGATCAACCTGAAATTCATAGAGTTTAATTTATAGTTAAAAATTTCAAGATATTATATGCTTACAAAAAACAGTTTTCAGGTTGAAAATTAAAGAATTAACAATCAGTTGGGTTTTAAATGGAGAGTGATTAGAGAACAAAAGTTATTGGGGAAAAAAGGGACAAGTCAATATGAGATTTGGGAGCAGCTCTCACTACTTTGATTAATATTTCACCATTCTCATATGATCTCCAGCATTAAGGTATCAATCAAATAATTCTACAGTTCTCTTCACCAAAAATTTCTGGAATTTATATAAGGAAGCAAGCACAGCTTACATGTTGCATTTATTATAAAAATATTTTTAAGTTAACCATTTCTTTAGAAATTGGCTTAATATGTTACTAGGAAAGAAAAGAAAATGATTATAATAGAATCACTCAGTCTGGGGCCAATCTGGCCAATATGTCCCATTATTACCAGCAAAGGATAGCTTTATTTTTCTTACTACCAAGTCTTCTCAATTCCTAGGAGGTCTCCATATCCATTTTCTCCTGGTTGATGAGATGATTGAATGCAGATATAGATAATAACCTGCTTAGTATTCATTTGATTTTAAACACCTTAATAACTATAGCATAATTGTTGTTCAGTTGCTAAGTGATGTCTGACTCTTTGCAACCCCATGAACTGCAGCACCGGAGGCTCCCCCGTCCTTCACTATCTCCTGGAGTTTGCTCAAAATCATGTCCATTGAATTGGTGATACCATCCAAGTATCTCATTCTCTGTTGTGCCCTTCTCCTCCTACCCTCAATCTTTCCCAGCATCAGAGCCTTTTCCAATAAGTCAGCTTTTCACATCAGGTGGCCAAGTATTGGAGTTTCAGCTTCAGCATCAGTCCTTTCAATGAGTATTCAGGGTTGATTTCCTTTAGGATTGACTGGTTTGGTCTCCTTGCAGTCCAAGGAACTCCCAAAATCGTCTCCAGCACCAGAATTCAAAATCGATAACTCTTCCACACTTTGCCTTCTTTACAGTCCAACTCTCACATGCATACGTGACTCCTAGAAAAAACATACCTTTGACTCTACAGACATTGTCCGCAAAGTGATGTCTCTGCTTTTAAATATGCTGTCTAGATTTGTCATAGCTTTTCTTCCAAGAAGTGAACATTTTTTTTAATTTCATGGCTGCGGTCACAGTCTGCAGTGATTTTGGAGCCCAAGAAAATAAAATCTGTCATTGTCTCCAATTTTTCCCCTTATATGGTATCAGATGCCATGATCGTAGCTTTTTGAATGCTGAATTTTAAGCCAGCTTTTTCACTCTCTTATTTCACCCTCATTAAGAGGCTCTTCAGTTCTTCTTCAGTTTCTGCCATTAAAGTGGTATCATCTGTATGTCTGAGCTTGTTGATATTTTCTCCTGACAATCTTGATTCTGGCCTGTGATTCATCCAGCCTGGCATTTCACTTGATGTGCTCTGCATATAAGTTAAATAAACAGAGTGACAATATACAGCCCTGATACACTCCTTTCCCAATTTGGAACCAGTTCATTGTTCCATGTCCAGTACTAACCGTTGCTTCTTGACCTGCATACAGATTTCTCAGGAGACAAGTAAGATGGTCTGGTATTCCCATCAGTTCAAGAATTTTCCACTGTTTGTTGTGATCCCCACAGTCAAAGGCTTTAACATAGTCAATGAAGCAAAAGCAGATTTTTTTATGGAATTTCCTTGCCTTTTCTGTGACCCGATGGATGTTGGCAATTCTGCCCTTTCTAAATCCAGCTTGTACATCTGGAAGTTCTTGGTTCATGTACTGCTGAAGCTTAGCTTGAAGAATTTTGAGCACTATCTTGTTAGCATGTGAAATGAATGCAATTGTGTGGTGAAAGTGAAAAAATGAAAGTCGCTCAGTCATCTCTGATTCTTTTTGACCCCATGGACTAGACAGTCCATGTAATTCTCCAGGCCAGAATACTGGAGTGGTAGCCTTTCCCTTCTCCAGGGGATCCTCCCAACCCAGGGATTGAAGCCAAGTCTCCCGCATTGCAGGCAGATTCTTTACTATCTGAGTTACCAGGGAAGCCCAAGAATACTGGAGTGGGTAGCCTATCCTTTCTCCAGTGGATCTTCCTGACCCAGAAATCAAGCTGGGGTCTCCTGCAGGCACATTCTTTACCAGCTGAGCTACCAGGGAATCCCTTCAATTGTATGGTAGTTTGAACATTCTCTGGCATTGCCCTTCTTTGGGATTGGAATGAAAACTGACCTTTTCCAGTCCTGTGGCCATTGTTGAGTTTTCCAAATTTGTTGACATATTGAGTGCAGTACTTTAATGGCATCATCTTTTAAGATTTTAAATAGGTCAGGTGGAATTCCATCACCTTCACTAGCTTTATTCATAGTAATGCTTCCTAAGGCCCACTTGACCACCATTGTTGTTATCCAGGTCATTAAGATCTTTTCTGTGTAGTTCTTTTGTGTATTCATGGCCATCTCTTCTTAAGCTCTTTTGACTCTGCGAGGTCATTGTCCTTTCTGTCCTCTACTGAGCCAATCTTTGCATGAAATGCTCCCTTGATATCTCCAGCTTTCTTGAAGAGATCTCTAGTCTTTCCCATTCTACTATTTTCCTCTATTCTTTGCATTACTTACAGAAGAAGACATATCTTATCTTGCTATTCCCTGGAACTCTGCATCCAGTTGAGTGTATCTTTCCCCTTTCTCCTTGCCTTTTGCTTTTCTTCTTTTCTCAGCTATTTGTAAGGCCTCTTCAGACAACCACTTTGCCTTCTTGTATTTCTTTTTCTTTGCAATGGTGTTGGTCACCATCTCCTGTACAGTGTTATGAACCTCCACCCATAGTTCTTCAGGCATGCTGTCGACCAGATCTAATCCCTTAAATCTATTCATCACTTCCACTGTATAATAATAAGGGATTTGATTTAGGTCATATCTGAATGGTCTGGTGGTTTTCCCTACTTTCTTCAATGTAAGCCTGAATTTTGCAATAAGGAGATCATGATCTGAGCCACAGTCAGCTCCTGGGTTGTTTTTGCTGACTGTATAGAGCTACTCCATCTTTGGCTGCAAAGAATATAATCAATCTGATTTCAATATTGACCATCTTGTGATGTCCATATGTAGAGTCGTCTCTTGTGTTGTTGGAAGAGGGTGATTGCTCTGACCAGTGTGTTCTCTTGGCAAAACTCTTTAGCCCTTGCCCTGCTTCATTTTGTACCCCAAGGCCTAACTTGTCTGCTACTCCAGATGTTTCTTCCTACTTTCTGCATTCCAATTCCCCAATAAGGGACATCTATTTTTGGTGTTTGTTCTAGGATGTCTTGTAGATCTTCATAGAACCATTCAAATTCAGCTTCTTTGGCATTAGTTGTTAGGGCATAGACTTGGATTACTTTGATGTTGAATGATTTGCCTTGGAAACAACAATCATTCTGTTATTTTGAGTATACACTGAAGTACTGCATTTCAGACTCTTCTGTTGACTATTGGGGCTACTCCATTTCTTGTAAGGGATTCTTGTCAACAGTAGTAGATATAATGGCTATATGAATTAAATTTACCCATTCCCATCTATTTTAGTTGACTGATTCCTTAGATAGAATAATTACATCTCCGAATTTATACATTCACTATACATTACATCTCTGGAAAGCAGAAACAAATAAAAACGGTGCAACCTATCATATTTGGGCTTTGATTTCACAGAGACAAGAGTTTTAAATCAGGCTCTAATGCTTTGGTTCTTGAGAAAGTTGCATAACTTCTTATAACTTCATTTTGTCCACCTGTGAAATGGAGATGGTGATATTTACCTAACTGAGTTTTAGTGAGAATTAAGTGGAAGGACTAGCACTTTATAATCAACTAAAAAATAGTCTCCCTATTTCCTCTATTTGGTGATTAATAAGCAATACTCAAGTACTTTGTTGTTGCTTACTTAATACCTTCTTCTTCTTGTAAAGAAAAGAGTAGAATTAGAAAATTATGTTTATAAATTGATTTTCTTATCCCTTCCCACCACCAAAAAACACAGACTGATCTGTCTTCATAGCACATTCGATCACATCTTTAAAGATAAGAGCATTCCAGTGATGCTATCTCTTTCATAGTGGTCAGATTAGACACAAAAAAGGAAGTCAATTTAAAAATTCTTTTTAAATTTAGCATTGCCTTGCTACCAAAACAGGACAAAGACTGCACATACAGACAGAAATTATGGATTTAATCTTACTATAAACATTGATTTACAAATTTCAAACAGAATTTTAGCAAATAGAATTCAGTAGCCCCCCCAAAAAAGAAAGAAACCTAATACATCATAACCAACTGTGTTTTTATAACAGAAATACAGTATTGAGTCAATGTTAGGAAATGTATTAATATATTCTATTGATCTATGTATTGAAATGAATGACATGATCATATGTTTACATGATAAAAAGGCATTTTTAAAAATTTTAAATGCCTCAATAAGATTGGAATGAATTGCTCCTTCTCAGTGTGATAAATTATATCTCAAACAAAAAGAACCAGTGGTATGCTAAACAGGGACATACTAATGTTAATGTTAGTCACTCAGTCATGCCTGACTCTTTGCAACCCCATGGACTGTAGCCCACCAGGACCCTCTGTCCATGGAATTCTCCAGAAAAGAACACTGTAGTGGGTTGCCATGCCCTTCTCCAGGGGACCTTCCTGACCCATGGATCAAACCCGGGTCTGCTGCACTGCAGGCAAATTCTTTACAGTATGAGCCACAAAGGAAGCTTTATACTAATGTTAGGAGTAATATAAAAATGCCACCACTATCCATATAGCTTAACATTGTACCAATGTATTAATAAAATTTTTTGAAAGAAAAAGTTAGATGTAAAAGAGGGCAAATTGATCACTATTTTTATATCCAGAAGAGCACAAGAGAATCAACTGAAGATACTCTCAACAAGGCTGTGGGGTTACAAAAAATATGCAGATATCAGCAGCTTTGTTATGTCGGAACAAAAAAAAGCTATTTAAATGATAGAAGCAAATAAATCATTGTTGATAATGATAGAATGCTTAGGAATAAATGAAATAAATCTGCAAAACGCAAATGAGAGAGACCTGGAAACAGTTCTTTTATAACTTTAATGCCATGCTAATTAAATAACACTTGGTATCAAAAAGAAATATTAGGAAACTGACCTTGGGGGAGAAGAAGACTACTGAGGAAGAATTAGTCTTCAAACAAACTAGTACATAATCATGCTTTAATTAGTAGGATATAGTGTTGGTGTTTGCATACATCGATAAGACAATAAAGTCTGTGGAATAACTGAGCTGTGGCGCAGATGGCTATAAAAGATAGTGTTGAATCCACGCTTCATACTGTGCATTTGTATAAACTTTAAATAAAACAAGTATTTAAATATGAAAAATAAACCATACAAATTTTAGGTGACTATCTGGGTGGATTTCTCTATAATTTTAGAGTGAGGAAGCCTGTTCTAGCTTACTCAGGAGGAAAAACTGATAAATAAAATTACCTAAATAATACAAAGTTTTGCAAAGTAAAGGAAAAAAATTATATATATATATATATATATATATATATATATATATACACACACACACACACATATATATATTGCAAAGTTAAAATCAACAAATCAGAAAATATTTGCAACTCATAACAAAGGAGAGAAAGATGTTCTTCAAGAAGTTGAGAAGAATAATATTAATAACTCCCAAAAGAAAAAATGAACTAGGAAAAGTACAGATGTCCCTTAAACATGTAAAAAGCTGGTATATCTCTTTTATGATAACAGAATAGCAAATTAAAACTAAATTTCAGTACCAGATTTCATTTTTCAGATCAATAAAAATGTCAAAATTTGACAACAGCCCTTTTGGTGAGGTTATGGGAAAATAGACTCACTTCATATTTCTCAGTTTGAGACTGCAGATTAGTATAGTGGCTAACAAAGGTAATTTGGCAATGTCTCTCTAAATGATAAATGCTTTATTTTTTGATTCAGCAATCCCACTTCTTGGGGAATTTGTTCAATGGATATATCTGCACATGTATCAGATGATATATGCACAAGATTATTCATTTGGTATTGTAATAGATCGAGATGAACAGGATGAAGAAACAGTCACGACAGGAGGAAAGGTAATGATTTATTTAGTTAGGCCTGGTGCAGCGGTAACTCTGGAGGGTCCTGTGTGTTCAGCAGTAGAAATACTGAACTGCAAGTGTCCTTAGAAATATTCTGAGATCCTTCTGATTTTTTAAATTTCTGTTTAACAACCACCACCCCCCCCTCCCGCCGCAATAGTTTGTCTTTCTTGACCACCCCCTACAATGTTATCAAGAGGAAATTGCCATTCTCCCAGGTAAGCATTTCTCATGTATTGTGGTTTCTGGTTCTATTTCTCTCCTGGCTGCATGTGAATAATCAGCTGCACAGTGTTCCAGGTGAGCAGGGACAGTGCCTTGCTTTGATTTTCTCACTCCCGTTTCTATTAGTGCAGCCCCAGTCCACGACTGATGAAGCTTTTGATCATACTCTTCACCTCTTTTGAGTTTTACAGTTACTTCATGTTTCATCGCTTCTGCTCTGGAGACATAAGAATAATTAAGCTCTTGGATGATGTTGGATTTCAGGCAGGGTTTGCTTCTCTTTAAATAAATGGCCCCACTAGTTATTCAGACTGTAATCTCTGTGTTGAGATGTGTAACTAATCCTTAATCTCCTTGAAATAACTTCCTTAATCCTGAAAATGAATAGTTCTTTTTTTTCTTTTTCAATGAGTCAGAGAACTTCCCCATAGTGACATTTACTGTTCTTTATACATTCATGGTGGAGAAGGCAATGGCACCCCACTCCAGTACTCTTGCCTGGAGAATCCCATGGACGGAGGAGTCTGGTAGGCTACAGTCCATGGGGTGGCTAAGAGTCGGACATGACTGAGCGACTTCACTTTCACTTTTCACTTTCATGCACTGGAGAAGGAAATGGCAACCCACTCCAGTATTCTTGCCTGGAGAATCCCAGGGACGGGGGAACCTGGTGGGCTGCCGTCTATGGGGTCGCACAGAGTCAGACACAACTGAAGTGACTTAGCAGCAGTAGCAGCAAAACATTAGAAACAAACCAAAATTACATGTTCTACGGTACATTGATAAGATGAAATACCATGTCATTGTAGAAAAAAAAAGATGAAATTCTCTATTTACATATATGAACAGTTCTACAAAATATAAATTAGGAAAAGCAGAATTCAGATAAAAGCATAGGGTAGTTTTTGATGTACAAGAGGAAACTTAGAATATATGTTCATATTTTCTTATATTTGCATAGAAACATTAGAGGGACACATAAAAATTTTTGGTATCTGGAGAGGTGCCTGGGGTCCTGAGAACAGATGTAAGACTTATTGTATAGATAAGTTTTTTTTTTTTTAACTTCTTTAAGCCATGTGAATATTTCTTACTCAATTTTTTTTTCAGTGAAAGTCTTGACAATTCTTCTTTCTACCACTACCTGAGGTCAAATACTTAGGCATGTATATTGTCCCCTGGATAATACAAAAGTGATCCTACATTCACTGGTCCCGTCACACACATTTTACTTTTGAAAGTGAAATTAATGTGTTCTCTGGCTAGTCAGACACCAGGAAAAAAGCCTACTTTTGCTTTTTATATTCCCTGCTGAGCTTCTAGCTGAGTGACAGCTAGAATGCTCTGGGTTTGCCTGTGTTTCAGGTAGAAAACAACAACAAGCATCCAGCACTTATTTTTCAATGTATTTCCTTCTCTACTGAATTTTGAAAAGATTCCTCCAGGTAAACCTGGTTTACTCTCTGTCCAGATTTGACACTGCAGGCTACAGCCATAGAGTCTTGTTCTTGTGTTTAATTGATTGAGGGCTCCCTGACCACCATTCATCTTTCTGAGAGGTTGGATCTTTAAATATTAAAAAGAGAGAGAGAGATGCAGACACAGAGAATGAGCTTGTGGACACAGTGGAGGAAGGAGAGGGTGGAACAAATTGAGAGAGTAGCCGTGACATATATACACTACCATGTGTAAAACAGATAGCTAGTGGGAAGCTTGTGTATATAACACAGGGAGCTCAGCTCCGTGCTCTGTAATGACCTAGAGGAGTGGGGTGGGGGTGGGGTGGGAGAGAGGCCCAAGTGGGAGGGGATATATGTACACTTATTGCTGATTCACATTTTTGTACAGCAGAAACCAACACAACATTATAAAGCCATTATCCTCCAATTACAAACTTAAAAAAAATTGAGAGAGAACAAACATGTTGCTAATGTTGACAGTGAATTACTTTTTATTGCTTAACCACACATGGTCACAAATAAAAAGTGAAGGACCATATTTGCTTATGGTCAATGGGAAGTGAGCACTAAGCCATGAAGGATGCTACAAACACTATCAGAAGAAAACAATCCACTCAATATGATTTCTTACCTTCATTTCAAGTTCCCTCTCATTCTATATAAAATATTAAGTATTTAGAGATGAAATAAAATGTTTGTGAAATGTCTTTTAAGAGTTTCCTTAAAAGAAAAAAAATGGCTTCACTAAAGCAAAATTGTTTTGCAATTATTCATGGGGTGCTTCATAATTCCCATAATTCTTGCTGAAGCTTCAAGAGCAGACACCCAGATATATAGCAAATACATAAAATAAAATGTATACCTGTTACATGGCTGACTCATGTCAATGTATGGCAAAAACTACTACAATATTGTAAAGTAATTAGCCCCCAACTAAAATAAAAAAAAAACACACATTGCTTTACTATTTCAGCAAAAAAAAAAAAATGTGTACCTGTTACAATATTTCTGTTAATTAGCACCTCTGTTAATACAAGGAAAATGTGATATAGGTTATAATAAAATAAGAATCGTGAATAAGAGTCACTTAGTTTCTCTATCAGTTAGGGTAAAACAGGAAAGTAGATTGCACTGAAAAATATCTTGCAGAAATTAAAATTTAGACAATTGGAGGGAAAGTAGGCTTCCGAGGGAAGTTAGAGGATCAGAGGAAAGTCACTAATGCGATCTCTTGAAGCAGGGGCACCGCGGCACGCGGAGGCGCTTTCAGGGGGATCTGGAATTCAGGCATGTCCAGCCCGCGGGGTTAGACTACAAAGGGAACTGGTGGAAAAGTTGGTGGAAAGCTAATTTCCTGTCAGTCTTGTTGCTGTTGGTCAGCAGATCTAGCAATTGGGAAAAAGAGAGGACACAGGACGGGAAAGGAAGAGAATAAACCAGGGTTTGCTAGCACCTCTATGTCTTCTACTGCCGAGAAGAACAAGGATAAATTCAAATTTGCATGCATCTCCGTGCCTGTCTCTCACTATCTAACCATGACAGCCTCAAAGAGTAATGGCTGCTAACTCACCATACTTCCCAAATCTCACTCAATTTTCACTTTTGCACCAGCAGTAAATCTCCACCATATGGGGAAGAGGATTCTGAGAGATGCAGTGTCAGCTTGGCCAAGTTAACACTCAATGATAGCACCACACAGGGCAATTCAATCAACAGGTACTGAGTACTTACTGTGCATCAGGTACTCATCTTATGTTCAGGGATGAAAGACACTGTCCATCCTCACCAAATAAACCATTTATTAAGGGGGAAGAATATGGAAAAAATATTGTAATCAGGGTGGGAAGAGTAACTCTGTTTCACACCAATGGCTGGGTAATTCAACACTATACCCAACCCATTTCTCTCTGGCTCACTATCTCTACCAAAGATGAAAAAACGAATAAATTTGACAGTCTTTTTTGTAACTAGGAGTAATCATGTGACAAAATTACTGGAAATTCGATCTGATTGGAACTCTAATTGGTGCTTTGGGAAGTCATTGTTTCTTTCTGATGACGGGATTAATCACAGCTCTATCCCCTTTCTGGCTTTGAATGTGGATGTGAAGTCTGGTGCTTTTCAGTGACTATCTTTCAACTTGGAGGAAAAGGCCAAAAACATCTCAGAGTTGCTGGCCTTGACATTGCTGACCTACTAAATGCCAACAGATTTCGTATTCTAGATTTCTTTTTTTTTTTTTTAACAAATTTATTGATTTTAGTTGGGGGCTAATTACTTTACAATATTGTAGTGGTTTTTGCCATACATTGACATGAATCAGCCATGGGTTTACATGTGTTCCCCATCCTGAATCCCCCTCCCATCTCCCTCCCTATCCCATCCCTCTGGGTCATCCCATTGCCCCAGCCCTGAGCATTTGTCTCATGCATCGAACCTGGAATGGTGTTCTGTTTCACATATGATAATATACATGTTTCAATGCTATTCTCCCAGAATGTCCCACCCTCACCTTCTCCCTCAGAGTCCATAAGACTGTTCTATGCATCTGTGTCTCTTATTCTGTCTCGCATATAGGGTTATCGTTACCATCTTTCAAATTCCATATATATGCATTAGTATACTGTATCGGTGTTTTTCTTTCTGGCTTACTTCACTCTGTATAATGGGCTCCAGTTTCATCCATAGAACTGATTCAAATGTATTCTTTTTAATGGCTGAGTAATATTCCATTGTGTATATGTACCACAGCTTCCTTATCCATTCGTCTGCTGATGGACATCTAGGTTGCTTCCATGTCCTGGCTATTGTAAACAGTGCTGCGATGAACATTGGGGTACATGTGTCTCTTTCAGTTCTGGTTTCCTCGGTGTGTATGCCCAGCAGTGGGATTGCTGGGTCATATGGCAGTTCTAGATTTCTTAATAAGTAAGAAACAACAAACTCATATTTCTTTAAGCCTTTGTACTTTGAGTTTCCTGTTACTTGCAGTTAAATGCATCCTATTTCAGCTATAGAAATAGCTATCATAAAGAAAAGATAAAATCAAGAATAGCTTCCCTAAGAAAGATACACCTGAATTGTTTTCTTCGTGTGCAGGTAGATAAAGGTAGACAATTTTACCAAGGTATATAAATACAAAACAATAAAATATATTCATTATATTAAAGCAAAGATACTTTTCACAGTTCTTTTATGCCCTAGAAAGTTCAGGATACATCTTCCAGTTGAAAATTAAAGAAAGCAAACAGAGTAGAATGTTTTTAAACCTTCCCTAATAGCACTGAGATCTGAGTAGAGCAATATTCAGTGGATGTTCCGTCATTGATACTGCATGAGTGTTTTGGAGAGAAACATTCAGAAATGGAAAATGTTGGTGAAAACAATAGACTTTGGCTAAATTGTAAATGAGAGAAAATCAGTTGAGACTGGCTATAGTCAGTATCTTAGAATATATAATATTATGTTGGTATGTGTGCCAGGTAGCACATTGGTAAAGAATCCGCCTGCCAATGCAGGAGACTCGGTTTGGATCCCAGGATCAGGCAGATCCCCTGGAGTAGGAACCGGCAACCCTCTCCAGTATTCTTGCCTGGAAAATTCCATGGACAGAGGAGCCTGGAAAGCTATAATCCATGAGGTCACAAAGAGTCAGACACAACTGAGCAACTGAACACCCACGTGTGTACTAGCACTTTTTTATGTATCAAAGATAGATGTTATTTTATACTCATCTGTTCATCTCAGACTTACCTTCAGAAAACTTCTTAATACAGAACACCAGCTAGTCACTGTTTATCAATTAGAACTGATATCTTGGGGGGAAAATCACTTGCAGTCATGATCTTGAAATATCATGAGAGATCTAGAAGTCGAAAATAAAAACCTTAGGTTAATCCTTGCATTTCAGGTCAATTCAGAAACAAGCCATTGTTGCGATAAAAGAAGAGCTTGATAATGAAAAGGCTTTTTGAAATTCAGAACTATCTGAGCTTGAATTCTGAATTTTGCATGCTGGTTAGGAGAATTTATTTCTCAGTTTGTATCCTCTCTAAAAATTGGGTAAAATACCTAGCTCATAGATATAAGTAATAAATGAGCTAATTTATGTGAAAATATTATCTGTAAAATATCCATGATGATGGTAATAATGTCTTGGTGGTTTAGTCACTAAACCGGGTCCGACTCTTGTGACTCCATGGACTGTAGCCTGCCAGACTCCTCTATCCATGGGATTCTCCAGGCAAGAATACTGGAGTGAGCTGCCATTTCCTTTTCCAATTATGTCTTAGATCTTTTTGATTGAAATCAAGGAGAAAAAAACAATTGTGAATATCAAATGGGACTCTCATCAAATGCAAATTCTTGAGCCATTTCTAATTAGACTGTAAGAATGTATATAAAATTACTTGAAAGAACCAAAAAACAGAGAAGTAACTCAGAACCACAAAACAGAAATACCACATTCTTCAGATTAAATATTTTTTTAAATTATTTATTTTAATTGTTGTAAGGATAGAGGTACTACATCGCTGAAATGTGCCATTATTATGCAGAAAATGATCAACATGCCTTTCTCATCCCTGAATTTATAATGTTTAAATTTGTAGTTAAGATCATGACCAGCAATCCCTTCTACTTTCATCAAACCTGTCTCATTAAAGGACTGATCCAGATTTTATGAGACTTCAACACATACAATCTGTGGGTCTTTCTCTGAGGAAAGGAATGAAAAAAAAATAGATTTGAAAGAATAGTCAAGTAAAATTAGAAAAGAAATCACAAAAAGTAACTGTAGACTAAATGATCCAGGGCTCTTTTCTGAGATCTGTTAGGCAACTTACAAGTCATTCTTAGAGATGCTTTCTGGTTGCTACTTGGCTTTTCATACCTGAAACACTGCCCAACTCTTAGCAATTCCCAACCCTTACAGGGGTAGAAAACAGAGAGCACATGAAGATTAATATTCATCAAGTTCACAGCAAATTCACCTCTGGCTCTACTCTAAGTCATTCTAAGTCATGTTGAAGTAGCAAAGCAATAGAAAATTGAGTTCTCATTGCATTTGAGTGTTTTTCTTTAAGCACTAGGCATTGGCAATCAAACTGGAAATAGCCTCCTAGTCTAGTTATTAGTAACTTAGTCCTCCTAGAAGAGTGGTTTTTCAGCACTAGCCAAACATCAAAATGATCCAGTGTGCTGTTAAAAACTTCCAGTGCCTGGCTCTATTCCAAGAGTTCTGATTTAACAGGTCCTAACTAGGGCCTGAGCATCTGTATTTAAAGGCTGTCAAGGATATTCTAACGTGAAACTATTAGGGGAAACACACTGACTGAAACTGCCCACCCTGGCCAGGCACCATAGTAAGCCATTTGGGTGAGCTATTTTACAACAGGAGGAATATAGAACTAAGTAGCAACCACCAACTGGAAGAGTTCAGAAAAAGTCAAAAGGAGATGCCACGTGTCCTTCCATCTCCCAGAATCCTTCTTGTTGGCATCCATCTTGTCTGAGCAATGGGTGCACCATTGGGAAGAAACCTGAGTCAGAGTGACTGGCCTGAGAAACCCAGAAACTAATCCCATCACTTAAAACCTGAGACTGCAAGCCACATGGCAGAGCCATTCTCCTGGGTTCCCTCGCCCTCCTGCTCTCCACCCGGATGGCCCTTCCCAATAAAGTCTCTTGCTTTGTCAGCACACGTGTCTCCTCCTATAATTCACTTCTGAGTATTACACAAGAACTCCCTTTTGGGTCCTATAAGGGGTCCCCCTTTCTGCAACAAAATCAGGGTTAAGATTCACTGACCTGGGGAGTTGAAAGATTCTAAAATATTTATCATGTTTGTCTAATGAAGTCTGTATTATAACTGGTGGTTGAAAATCAAACAGCATATTATCTCTTAATTTCAGATTTCTAAAAGGATTAATCTATACAGAAACTAAGTGCCCACTTAAGGGTGTACCAAGCAGAGGAGAACGGAGGGGCAGAAAAGAAATTCAGAAACTTCCTATTTTCTTTTGTCTTAGAAAACAGGAATTAGACAAATAAGAAAGAACATGATACATATTGATACATTTTTATCAACTACAATAACAAACCAAAAAAGGAAAAATTTTAAATACATGAAAATGAAAAGCTCAACAAGGTAATGGAACATGAGTAGATGTTAAATATTCCTGGATGACTCAGAATTGCTAGTTGTAGCATATCTGTAGGTGGGGGCTTTCTTTTTCAGACATCAGATTAAAGAATCTGACAGCATGACAGGTTATGACATGATAAGTTCTGTCATTCTGATTCCTTTATTCATTCTCTACCAGTTTTATTAAATAGCAAACATGAATTTTCCTGGACACTATTGTAGCCATTATCAATCAGCCATTCAGCCTATCAAGAGGAGGACAGGATGGCAAAATAAATAAATAAAATGAAGCTGTAGTTTGATATAAGGTGACAAAAAATATCATTTGCCCCAGTTTAAAAAAAAAAAATAGAAAGTGTCAGTTTGGGAAGAATAGAAAAAAAAATCTATTTTTGATATTCAATGTGATTCCATTTAGCTGCAGAGTTGGCAAAGACTGAAAGAGAAAAATGGTGTCTATATAGATCAAAATAAGTACAGTCAAGAAAATGACCTAATTTAGTTGTTTTCAAATTTTCTTTTTGATTTGGAATCTTTATTTCAACAAAAATCTTGGTCAAAAGCTCAATATGGAAAATGAAAATAGCAGAGTTGACCTTGGTGAGAAGAAACTGGAAAAAGTTGAAATAAGACCCTTGATGGGTTGGGTGAAAGTGTCTCATGACTTTTAAACTTTCAGCAACCCTTGTTCCACATTCTCAGAACTATAACAAAGATGTGGAAAACAGTTCAAAAGCCACTAATCAAGGAAATTGAGATTCTTCTGCCAACAAAAGAGACATTTTCTTTTTTTAAGAGAAGATTAACTTTTCCACTGATAACAGTAGATATAAGTAAATAGTGCTTTGCTTTGTTTTTTATCCTACTAATGTATAAATGCTTTTGCTGTAGAGGAATCCATTAAACTGTGGAACTGAATTCATGACACATTTACTGAGCACCTTTATATGCTAAGAATTCTACTAAAAGCCAAGGTATCAAGGACTAAATAAAATTAAAGAGGTAGGTAGAAAGGGAAAGGAGAAAGATCCTTTAATTAATTTTATTTTTTAACTATTGTTTGAGCATATATTGTGCACCAGACTCTGTTCTAAATGCTAAAAATACATAAATGTCCCCACCAGCAAATAAGCAAAACTCCAAAGAACTTATATTCCATCACAGGGAGACAGAATGTAAATAAACATTAGGAGTGAGTGAGAAGATGACATCTATGAAGTAAGAGAGTTTGGGAATGCTGGAGGTATAGTTACCATTTCAAATAGGGAGATCATTTAGGTCTTATTGAGAAGGTACATTTGAGAAAGACTTGAAGTAGAGAAAGGAGTAAATCATGAGGATATCTGAGAACACCATTTCAAGCAGAGGGAAGAATCAGTAGAGAGACCGTGATCTGAGAGAGTTTTGTTGGAGGAATAGTGTGGTAGCTAGCTTGATTTGAGAGAAAGATTAGTAGGACCTGGGGTCAGAGAGGTAAAGAGGTATGGATGGAGCATGGCAGAGCACGCACACACTCCCCACAGACAATTGTGTAACTATCACTTGTGAAAAGGTGACCTAATCCAAGGATTTGAGCAGAGGAGTAATATGCTTTGACTTTCATACTAAAAAGGATTATTCTAATTCCTACACTGAGATTAGGTCAGGTTTGGGGAGAAAGCCAGGAATAGTAGAATCCAGAAGACATCGAGTAGAATTCATTTAGACAGCTGTTTACAACAGCATAAATGTGAAAATGAAGTGGTTTGGATTAGGGAGATGAAGAGATTTGCAAGTATTTTCAGATTTTTTCAGATGGAGATAAAGGGGCTTCAGGTGACTCAGGGATAAAGAATCCACCTGCCAATGCAGCATCTATCCCTTGGTCAGGAAGATCCCCTGGAGTAGGAAATGGCAATCTTGCTTGGAAAGTACCATGGACAGAAGAGTCTTGCAGGCTACAGTCCATGGGGTCACAAAGCATCAGACACAACTTAGTGACAGAGCACAAGCACTCACACACAAGATAAAGATAATAGAATCTTGTGGTCAATGGAATGGATGGATGGTATGAAAGAAAGAATCAGAGCCAAGGATTACTCCTAGATTTTTTGGCAGGGAAATTGGAATAATGCATCTTTCACTGCTTTTGCTCATCTTACTGCTTCCACTGATGAATCTTTCTTTTTAGTTTTGCCATTTTAAAATTCTATCAATCTTTCCGTTAATGACTAATGTGTTCTCTGCTAACAGAAACATTTATTATTCTCTTAAAACGAAAGGATTGTCTTTCTTTTTGAACAGCCACAGTCTTTTTTGATGCCTTCTCATGGAAACAAAAAGACACTTGCTCCTTGGAAGAAAAGGTATGACCAACCTAGACAGCATATTAAAAAGCAGAGACATACTTTGCCAACAAAGGTCTGTCTGGTCAAAGCTATGGTTTTTCCAATAGTCATGCATGGATGTGAGAGTTGGACTATAAAGAAAGCTGAGCACCGAAGAATTGATGCTTTTGAACTGTGGTGTTGGAGAAGACTCTTGAGAGTCCCTTGGACTGCAAAGAGATCCAACCAGACCATCCTCAGGGAAATCAGTCCTGAATATTCATTGGAAGGACTGATGCTGAAGCTGAAACTCCAATCCTTTGGCCACCTGATGCGAAGAGCTGACTCTTTTGAAAAGACCCTGATGTTGGGAAAGATTGAGGGCAGGAGGAGAAGGGGACGACAGAGGATGAGATGGCTGGATGCCATCCCTGACTCAATGGACATGAGTTTGAGTAAACTCTGAGAGTTGGTGATGGACAGGGAGGCCTGGCATGCTGCAGTCCATGGGGTCACAAAGAGTCAGACACAACTGAGCAACTGAGCTGAAACTGAAACTGAAGCATGTTACATATCAGCACCAGCTTCATACTGGAACTTTCTGTGATGCCGTCAAGCTTTCTTACTAGACAAACAGTATTTTCAGGAGAGCAAATAAAAGTTGATAACAAGATGGTCCCTGACGTATTAGATGAACAATATTAATGCGTAAATGACATTTCCAGAATATGTTTGTGAATTAAAATTTGGCCTTTCCTCATTCATCTGTATCCATACTTTATTTATATTGGTGGTTACTTTTTTTACCAGTTATAAACAGACTATATTAATAGGTTCAATGGAAGATGAGGATTAGTTGATAAGGCAAATAATTTGATAGAGATTGTGAAGGTGGCTATTTTAATTATGTGAAGAAATAGGTAACTATAGAAAGTGGAGGAAAGCCTATTTCATTAAACACTTACTGTTATGTGTCAAGTGCTTTGTATCTGATCTTCTTTTGCCTTCAAAAGTGTGTAGATATGTGCTCAGCATTTCCATTCTGCAGATAAGAGAGATGAGAATCAAAGAAGTGAAATTACCTTGCAAAAGTCACATCATTCATGTGGTTCAGGAACTCAACTCCTTTGATCCTTGACTCTTTGCCTTTGCCTTTTGTATCACATTGCTTCCCCAGATCATTGGCCTTTCTTTCTATACTATAAATTCAATAAAAATGTTTTGAAGGTTTCTTTTACTTAAATGTAAATTTATGGAAAATTTAAAGTCAAGTAAACAACTTTGCATATAGAGTCTGGAGCAACTGAAGGTTACCTGAGTACCTATCATGAAGGGCACTGAAAGCTTTATGTCAGGAAGCAGAAGTTAAGACTCCATTGTTGTTGTCTAGTCACTCAGGTGTGTCCAATGCCCTTGCAACTCCGTGGACTGTAGCCCTCTAGGCTCCTCTGTCCGTGAGATTTTCCAGACAAGAATACTGGAGTGGATTGCCATTTCCTTCTTTAGGGGATCTTTGATCTTTGACTTTCCTGGTGGTTCAGATAGTAAAGCGTCTGCCTACAATGTGGGAGACCGGGGTTCAATCCCTGGGTTGGGAAGATCTCCTGGAGAAGGAAATGGCAACCCACTCCAATATTCTTGCCTGGAAAATCCCATGGACGGAGAAGCCTCGTAGACTACAGTCCATGGGGTCGCAAAGAGTCGGACACGACTGAGCGACTTCACTTTCACTTTTGATCTTTAAGGATTGAATTCAAATCTCCTTCATTTCCTGTACTGGCAGGCAGGTTTTTTACCACTGAACAACCTGGGAAGCACCTTTGACTCCATGGTACCTCGCAAACACACACACAAAATTATTTAAATAAGCCCCACCTCCTTGCTAAAAAGTCACCATAACATTGAAAGGAAACAACTTCTAATTAGAAGTAATAAAATGGTTCTTAAGCAGTTGACTTGCTTTTCACACTCCTTTCTAGGAAATATCTCTAGAAGCACTAAAGCTGTTTTGATTCTAAGTGTGTTTATTTTAATAAAGCTACTTTTTAAATGATCATACAGAACTGTAAGTTCTGAAAGACAGAACCTGCTCTGTTAGAGCCCTGAAATTCAAAACAAAGCTGAGCAGTAAATTGATAATTCAGAGAAGGTATAAAAATAGAATCTTCTATCCCTCCTGGGTATTAGTATCACATTTTTTTTTCTAAAGAAGAAAGGAGCTTTCTGTTACCTCTTAGTTTCTCCATCAGCGGCTGAGATCAAAGGAAAATAATCTTTTTTTAAGTTGGCATAGAAAATGTAGCCAGAAATTTGGTCACTGTTTTGACTTAGATTGGTTTAGGGCTGAGATCGATCTGAGATGTTGAGAAAAGGAGAAATTTTACATTTCCTGAAAAGCAAATTGTAATAATAATTCACCTTTTAACTAAATGCATTAGGGCATAGTGTGTTTTGAGCCCTGCTGTCAGTAACTGAGATCCAGAGATAAAACAAAGAGTCTCCATCCTCAAGGGATTTCATCTATCTGTTAGGTGAGATGAAAAGTGAAAGTCAGTCAGTCATGTCCAACTCTTTGTGACCCCATGGACGTAGCCCACCAGGCTCAGACTTTGTCCATGGGATTTCCTAGGCAAGAATACTGGAGTGGGTTGCCATTTCCTTCTCCAAGGTATCTTCCTGACCCAGGGATCAAACCAAGGTCTTATGCATTGCAGGTAAAAGCTTTACCATCTAATCCACCAGAGAAGCCCCAAGAATACTGGAGTGGGTAGCCATTCTCTTCTTCAGGGGATCTTCCCAACCGATGGATCAAACTCAGGTCTCCTGCATTACAGGCAGATTCTTTACCATCTGAGCCACCAGAGAAGCTGATTAGGTGAGACACATGTAGAAATCTGGAGAATTGGAAGACAATAGGCTGGAGGTGGTTTAAATTATTATATTTGCATCATTTAATACAAGGCTTATGCTTTTTATAAAAAGGAAGACCTTTTTCTATTAAAAGAGTGTGTTGTGTGCTCAGCCCTGTCTAACTATTTGTGACCCCATGGGTGGTAGCCTGCCAGACTCCTCTGTCCATGGAATTTCCCAGGCAAGAATACTGGAGTGGGTTGCCATTTCCTACCCTAGGGGATCTTCCCAACCAGTGTCTCTGTCATCTCCTGCAAGGGCCAGTGGATTCTTTACTACTATTGTCGCCTGGGAAGCCTCCTTTATTAAAGAGGGTTATTTAATACAAGGCTTGTGCTTTTATAAAAAGCAAATTTCCCTTCCCCAACTGGAAGGAAAAGGAAAACAATAAATGCTGAGGACATGTATATTAAATAAATTATTCAACTTTAGAAGTTCACACTTGGATGAGTCAATGTGAGAATGACCATCTTGAAGCATTAGAAAAAGTGAATCTCACCCTAATCCTGCAATAGAATCACAGATGCTGAAACAGAAGCTCCATGGGTATGGCCATGGCATTTCTATTTTTAAAAACCTTCCAGATGATTCTAATGCTCAACTAGTATTGAAAACCATTGATTAAGACATACGGGAGACAGAGGTTTCCTGCAAAGAAGAGACAGGTAGGTACTTAAAAGTTTCCATTTTGGTTGGGATTCTAGGGAAACTGTAAAAAAAGACAAAAGGAGACTGAAAAATAGAAAAGGATGAGGAAAGACAAAGAAGCAGAAAGATATGAATGCATGTTTTTGCTTCTGAAACAATGGCAAGGTTGTTTCTGATCCTCTCTCTTTTTGTGGTTTTATTTGACCAAGCAGATTACTGTTATCAAGTTAAACCTTAATCTTTCTTGAAGAATGGGGATTTACAGTTGATTTGTGTTTGTATTCATTCCAACTGGTCATTTCTGTTTTACTCTGCACCCTTCTGGGGAACAGCATAGCAACTGGAAAACACATATGATTCTCTCTCAAATGCTGACTTATTTATTCATGCCCCACCCTGCCCCCCACTCACGCATACACACACCTGTTTGTCTGTCTGTCTATCTATCTACAGAAAGAGAGAGAGAAAACACCCACCTATTCTGTGCTGACCCTTGACATTCTTAGGAGGGAGTTGCGGATGCATCAAGTAAATATAAACTGTACTGTGATTGGTTAAATTATGTTCCCACAAAAGGAATGTATGGAAATCCCAATCCCCAGAATCTGTGACTGTGACCTCATTTTGAAACCAAACAGAGCCCTGTGGGGCTCCAAGCACAGAAGCCTTTGTGTTCTCCGTTCCTGGTAGGCAAGACTCCAGCCTCCAAGACCTTCCTTGAGTTCCAAAGGACAGATTCGAACAGTTGCTAATCAAGGGAGGAGCAGCCAAGAAACCATCTGAGGTAAGACTAAAGGAAACCAGTGCTGTGCTGAGCTTAGTCACTCAGTGGTGTCTGACTCTTTTGAACCCCATTACTGTAGCCTGCCAGGCTCCTCTGCCCATGGAATTCTCCAGGTAAGAATACTGGAGTGGGCTGCCATGCCCACCTCCAGAGGATCTTCCCAACTCAGGGATCAAACCCAGGTCTCCCACACTGCAGGCAAATTCTTTACCATCTGAGAGACCACGGAAGCTCAAGATTACTGGAGTGGGTAGTCTATCCCTTCTCCAGGGAACCTTCACAACCCAGGAATCGAACCAGGGTCTCCTGCATTGCAGGTAGAGTCTTTACCAGATGAGCTACCAGGAAAACCCTAAAGGGACCAGAGAAGCTCGTTAAGATTAAGAGACTGACCACAGGAGACCCTGCACACACCCTTATCAGCAAACCCACCCTTGAACCTTTCCCATAAAACTCCTCACCAAACTCCCCTGAGTTGGAACACATAGGATTTCTAAGCAGGATCCCTCTGTGTACCCCTTTGCCTGGCAAAGTAATAAAGCTATCCTTTTCTACTTCACCCAAAACTCTGTCTCTGAGATTCGATTTGGCACCAGTGTACAGAGGCTGATTTTCACATCAATTTGGAAAATAATTCTTTGTAGATGTAATCAAGTCAAGATGAGGTCATTAGAGTAAGCCCAAATCCAATATGACTCATGTCCATATAAGAAGGGAACACAGAGACATAGACAGATGCACACAAGAAGAATGCCATGTGATTACAGAAGCAGAGATTGATGTGTTGTAGTTACCAGTCAAAGAACATCTGGGGCTACCAGAAGCTGGAAGAGGCAAAGAAGTTTTTTCTCCTGGAGGCTTTGAAAGGAACATAGCCCTCTGCCAACACTGTGATTTCAAACTCTAGAACCCAGAATGGGGAAAGAATAAATTTCTATTTTTTTATGTCACCATGTTTATAGTACCTTATTACAGCAGTTCTAAGAAATTATACACCTGCCTTTACATGATATGGAATCATATACCTTATTAGGTCGTGGATGAAATTCATAGAGATTTACCCTAAAAAAGGAAGAAAGTAGGCCCATTGCTTCCTTTCTTTTTTAACCTATCACATAGAGACATAACTATATGAGCAATCATATAATGTGAGATATTTGTTAAGTGGGAAAGAACTTACAAGATGTCATAGGAACACATAATAGGGACCCCTAATTTAGTCAGTGGAGAAGGGGTTTTAAGGGAAGTCAAAGAAAGTCTTCTATGAAGAATGGTTATTTAAGATGATACTTGAAAAATGAAAGAAGTCAGCCAGACAAAGCAAAAAGAGAGGTGTTCTGGAGAAAAGGAAAATGTATAATCGGGCCTAAAGCTGAGACATCCTTGGTGTAATTGAAAACCACACAAACATGGTTGCAGGCCGAAGTCTGTCCCACATAATCCTGTTAGAGGATGTCATTTACTTCCTGTGATGTTTGGCCACTGTTTTGTTCGTTTACCTTTTCCTGGAATTCCTTTAGCATCTCAACTTAAGACCAGAAGTTCCTTGGTTTTCATTAGTGTCTTTTATTTTATAAACTCAGATCCAGGAATTTAAGTTCTGGAAATGAATTCCAGAGGACGCTAGCATTAGACATAACCCTGGTTGAAAGGGAAAATGAGACTGTTTAGTTTCTGCCTTCTAGTATGCACACAGAGTCTAGCGGAGGACATAGATAAAAGGTCTGGAGAAAGCTTAAGACAACAGTTCTCAAATTACAACCTGAAGGAAAATATTCAAAGCATTAACATATTCTATCTTTAAAAGATAGAAACATGAAGTTTTGAGGAATGCTAAACTGAAGTTAACAGGGGTTTTTATTCATTTGTTTTACCGTAAGAATCTCAGACTCTAATACACAAAGAAAACTATGAATCTCCAGGAGTAAATTTTAGTATCAGTTGTCTCCATTGTTCTTTGTTTTGTCTTCTTCTGTTTTAAACATTTTGTGGAATGCAGAAGATATTTGTTACTTATTCATTTACTTATTTTTTATGTTTGAAGATTCTGATTTAGGGTGAGTCTTTATGGAGTTCAGAGCTCTGCTTCATACCATAGATACCAGAAAGACTAGGTATTTGAGGTGCTTGTTTTCCTGAAACCAGGGAGCTAGAGTTTGAGGACATGATCTCAGCTTGGCCATTAGGATTCTCTTGCAAGGGACTATAAATCTGGAACCAATGATAAAAGAAATCAAAAGACATCTGGAATTCACCCTGGAGTGGTGACAACATCTGATGCCCATTGCATTGGTGCTAGTGGTTGTTGGTGGCAGGTAGTAGCTTCTCTCCACCATGACTACTGTGATGCTCCCAGCTGCAAAGATTCATGCCATTAACCAAAGTAGATGCTGCCAACTTAGGAGCTTAACTACTGTCCTTCTAATACAGTCTGTTTTTCCTTTATCAGAGTCAAGCTTCTGTTGGCTACAACCAAGAATACGCTCACAGGATATCTCTCATTACAGTGCTGCAAGGAACATATTTGAGGGGAAAGTTGTTTAGGAATACATGTACATACCCAAAATAGTATCATGGGACATGTCCTTTTAGCCATCTCTGACCAAGGCCCAGATGCCTTCAATAGTCCAATCTCTTCTTCTAATGCCTCCTAGAGAAGAGAGAAAAATAGGACCTACTGTTGGTAAGGATATGGAGAAAAGGAAATTCTCATACACTGTTGTGGGAATGTAAATAGGTGCAACCACTGTGGTGGGCCTTGAAGTCAAGTGGGCCTTAGGAAGCATCACTATGAACAAAGCTAGTGGAGGTGATGGAATTCCAGTTGAGCTGTTTCAAATCCTAAGAGATGATGCTGTTAAAGTGCTGCACTCGATATGCCAGCAAATTTGGAAAACTCAGCAGTGGCCACAGGACTGGAAAAGGTCAGTTTTCATTCCAATCCCAAAGAAATACAACACCAAAGAATGCTCAAACTACCATACAGTTGCACATTCTAGTAAAGTAATGCTCAAAATTCTCCAAGCCAGGTTTCAACAGTACGTGAACCATGACATTCCAGATGTTCAAACTGGATTTAGAAAAGGCAGAGGAACCAGAAATCATATTACCAACATGCGTTGGATCATCCAAAAAGCAAGAGAATTCCAGAAAAACATTTACTTCTGCTTTATTGACTATGCCAAAGCCTTTGACTGTGTGGACCACTACAAACTCTGTAAAACTCTGAAAGAGATGGGAGTACCAGACCACCTGACCTGCCTCTTGAGAAATCTGTATGCAGGTTAGGAAGCAACACTTAGAACTGGAAATGGAACAACAGACTGGTTCCAAATAGGGAAAGGAGTACGTCAAGGCTGTATATTGTCACCCTGCTTAGTTAACTTATATGCAGAGTATATCATGAGAAACGCTGGGCTGGAGGAAGCACAAGCTGGAATCATGATTGCCGGGAGAAATATCAATAACCTCAGATATGTAGATGACACCACCTTTATGGCAGAAAGCAAAGAAGAACTAAAGAGCCTCTTGATGAAAGTGAAAGAGGAGAGTGAAAAAGTTGGCTTAAAACTCAACATTCAGAAAACTAAGATCATGGCATCCGGTCCCATCACTTCATGGCAAATAGATGGGAAAACAGTGGCTGACTTAATTTTGGGGGGCTCCAAAATCACTGCTGATGGTGACTGCAGCCATGACATTAAAGGACGCTTGCTCGTTGGAAGAAAAGCTATGACCAACCTAGACAGCATATTAAAAAGCAGAGACATTACTTTGCCAACAAAATTCTGTCTAGTCAAAGCTATGGTTTATCCAGTAGTTATGCATGGATGTGAGACTTGGACTATAAAGAAAGCTGAGCACCAAAGAATTGATGCTTTTGAACTGTGGTGTTGGAGAAGACTCTTGAGAGTCCCTTGGACTGCAAGGAGATCCAACCAGACCATCCTCAAGGAAATCAGTCCTGAATATTCATTGGAAGGACTGATGCTGAAGCTGAAACTCCAATCCTTTGACCACCTGATGTGAAGAATTGCCTCACTGGAAAAGACCCTGATGCTGGGAAAGATTGAAGGCAGGAAGAGAAGGGGATGACAGAGGATGAGATGATTGGATGGCATCACCAACTCAATGGACATGAGTTTGAGTAAACTCTGAGAGTTGGTGATGGACAGGAAGGCCTGGCGTGCTGCAGTCCATGGGGTCACAAAGAGTCGGACATAACTGAGTGACTGAAATGAACTGAACTGAACTGTGGAAAACAGTATGGAGGTTCCTTAAAAACTAAAAATGGAACTACCATATGACCCAGAAATTCCTCTCCTGGGCATATATCAGAAAAAAATCAAAACACTAATTTGATAAGGTATATGCACCCCAGTGTTCATACCAGCATTACTTACAGTTGTCAAGATATGGAAACAAGTTAAGTGTCCATCAACAGATGAATGAACAAAGAAGATGAGATATATATATGTATATTTGCATATATACATATATATACACACATACAATGAAATACTTCGCAGCTCTAAGAAAGAATGAAATTTAGCCATTTGCAGCAACATGGATAGACTTGGAAGGCATTATGTTAAGTGAAATAAGTCAGACAGAGAAATACTGTGTGGTATCAACTTTTATGTGGAAATAAAATATATAGCAAACTAGTGAATATAATAAAAAAGAAGCAGACTCAGAGATTCAGAGAATAAACTGGTGGCTACCAGTTAGGGAAAGAGGGGCAATATGTACCTAGGGGATTAAGAGGTACAAACTATTAGATATAAAATAAGCTACAAGGACATATAGAACATGGTGAATAAAGCCATTGTTTTGTATCTGTGTGGTTGTGGTTTAGTGGCCAAGTTATGTCTGACTCTTGGGACCTCATGGACTGTAACCTGCCAGTCTCCACTGTGCATGGGATTTCTCAGGCAAGATCACAGGAGTAGGTTGCCATTTCCTTCTCCAGGGGATCTTCCCAGCCCAGGAATCGAACTCGTGTCTCCTCACTGCAAGTGGATTCTTTACTGCTGAATCACCAAGAAAGCTGTAATATCTATCAGTGGAGCATAACCTTTAGAATTGTGAATCACTATATGGTACAGCTGTAATATATAATATTGCACATCAACTATATACATCAATTAAAAATAAATAAAAGAAGAAAGGCAAAAAAAGAAAAATAAGGAAGATCTAGATCATGTATTCCTGAAGGCAGTCCTTATACTCTGTCTTAGCATATATTTCAGGTCCACGAACATCAACCATAGAAAACTTCTAACCTTTTCCTCCATGTATCATTTATTCTTATCCTGACCCTACTGAGAAATAATCAGTCTCTTTGTGACAGAACATTATCCTTTACTGCTTCTACTATGTGAAACAAAACAGCAGATGTAGGCCCTAGAATTGGGAAGACTTAGGATGGACTCCTACTTTGACAAATACTTGTTGATTGAAATAAAGGAAGAAGAGATGTCAGAACAACATCTTCCAGAGTGTGTTTCTTTTGATGAATTCCCTGAACAAGTTGATGGTAAATTATCTTCAGCTTAGACATGGAGAATTGTGTGCTCAACTTCTCCAAATGTTTGGGTATAGGGCTTAGCATCTCCATTATTCAGTAACAGTATTGCTTTGGGTTGAATCACTTAATTTCCCTAAGACTCAGGGACTTGTGTGTAAAATGAAATGCGATAGTGAGGGTTCTGTTACAAATATCAGAAAACCTTATCTACCCTGGGTTAAGCTGAAAAGAATTTTTTTTTTCATAATGACTAGATGAAAGATGAGCATTGACCTCAGATAAGGCTTGATTCAGGATTCGATCAATATCACCTGCATCCAATTTCCATCTCTATTTTTTATAGTTTCACTTCAGTTTTTTTCCCCTCCATCTTAAGCAATTTATTCTCTTAAAATGCCCAAACCAGCTATTCTCAAGGACATATCCAAGTTTAGACACAGGAGAAAATAAGAATGTTTCTTTCTGAGAAGTTCCAGAGAAAATGACATTGTCATCTTATTGTTTATGAACTGCCAAGAGGCTCAAATTTGTCACATGCTTCAACTCTTGGGTTAATCCACAGTAATTTAATTAACAAAGTGGAGAAAATAATATGGCTACTCAAAAGGAAATTAAGGTTTACTAAACATGATTAGGGCGCTACGTGGCGCTAGTGGTAAAGAACCTGCCTGGCCATGCAGGAGACATAAGAGACACAGGTACCATCCCTGGGTCAGGAAGATCACCTGGAGGCGAGCATGGCAAGCCGATCCAATATTCTTGTCTGGAGAATCCCATGGACAGAGGAGCCTGGCAGGCCACAGTACATAGGGTTGCAAAGAGTCGGACATGACTGAATCAACTTAGCACACAAACAGGATTAGAATCAATGGATATTAGGATGAAAACACAGCAGAGAGCTATAACATCTCAGACTTTTGTAAAGCTTGTATAAGATAATGTGCTCAGTCACTCAGTCATGTCCAGCTCTTTGTGACTTCATGGACAGTAAACCACCAGGCTCTGCTGTCCTCGGAATTTTCCAGGCAAGAATAGTGGAGTGGGCTGCTGTTTCCTACTCTGTATAAGATAATGTGTATAAAATATTCAACACTTTGAGAGAGAACTGAATTACTTCAAAATATTGCTACTTTAGAAGTGCATGATGCTTAAGTATACTCTAATTTGTATTAAAGTCCTAATCATTCACATCGAGGACAAGATGTGCAAAAATTATGTCACAGTGCTAAAAAATTAAGATTTTCATATACAGTGTGAGACGGGAAAAGGTAAAAGATCTTGTGTGACCATGAAGAATGTTCTGCTTGATTCTTCTTTTTGATACTTCTTTCTTGGAGGATCAAACTCTTGCTCTGACTTCCCTCATGCTGCTGACACAGTAAGAGGGATCTGGAATCACCTACTTGGAGGGTTGCATTCTTCTAACCTATCTTGAAATTCTGTCTTGGCAAATAAGGAGGAGTCCAGGAGAAAGAAGTCTGGGCATCCTATTTGACTTGTGTTTCTTATTTAAAAATAAATAAATAAATAAATTTCTGTAGTTTTCATATTCTCTCTTCCAGTTGAATAGAAGACTCTGAGAGGGCTGGTTGCCTAATTTCATCCACAAACATAGCATGTCCACAGGCATGACATATCACTTTGGTCTCTTATTTAGATTTTCAGCTTTTGAGACTCTAGTCATGATTCAGAAGAGGCTTCCCTGGTGGCTCAGACAGTAAAGAGTCTGCCTGCAATGTGGGAGACCAGGATTTGATCCCTGGGTTAGGAAGATCCCCTGGAGAAGGAAATGGCAACCCATTCTAGTATTCTTGCTTGGAGAATTCCATGGACGAAGGTGGTTTACTGTCCATGAAGTCACAAGGGGTTGGACATGATTAAGCGACGAACACTTTCTTTGATGATTCATAAGTTTCAGATAGCAGATATGTTTTTTTCTGGACATCCAACTACGTGAAGAAATGGCTCTCTCCTTTCCACAGACAGATTATGATTCAAATATTAATCATGGAAATAGAGAATGACTCTTTCTGTCCTTCAGGCTTTATTCAACTCTCCAGTTATTTTGTGGCCCCAGCAAATAAGCAGGTGCTGGCAGTGTCTGTCTGATGTCAGTTCAGGAAATAAAGCAGAAAGAGGAGTCCAGACACACTGTGTCATTTTGTCTGAGAAGATACAGCTGGTCAAGTGGTTTGTTCACTGAACCGAGGTTTTGTTATCATAAAGATCTATATATTAGTTCAGACTGTCATTACAGAATACTACTGAAGTGTTTAAAGCAAAGAAAATTAATTTTTACAGTTTTGGAGGTTTGAAGTCCAAGGGTTGGTTTATAATGAGATCTCTCTTCTTGACTTTCAGAGAGCTGCCTTCTTTCTCTGTCTTCACATGGTCTTTCCTCTGTGTGCTTGTGGGGAGAGAGAGTGATCTCTGGTGTCTCCTCCTCGTCTTTTAAGGTCACCAATCCTGCTGGATAGGGCCCCACCCTTATGATCTCATTTAAACTTAATTGCTCCCTTAAAGACCCTATTTCAAAACAGAGTCACATTGTGAGGTTAGAACTTCAGCTTAAGACTTTGGGGCCAAGAAAATTCAGCCCATTACAGAAACCAAGAAGCAAATGTGTGAAAATGAAAAGTGTTAGTCACTCAGTCATGTCCAACTCTTTGTGACTCCATGGACTGTATCCCACCAGACTCCACTGTCCACGTAATTCTCCAGGCAAGAATACTGGAATGGGTACCATTTCCTTCTCTAGGGGATCTTCCTTGACCCAGGGATCAAACCCACAGTATTCTTTACTGTCTGAGCCACCAGGGAGGCCCAACCAAGAAACAAAACTCTGAAGCTAGTCAAATCTGTTGTGGTTCTGACCACAATTATCCCTCTGCTTGTCTTTGTGTGGTAAAATGGGACCACTGATCATAATTTTACAGAAGCAGAAAAAAATGACTTAAAGTTGTGACTATCTGTGGCATCTGAAAATTTTCCAGGAAAAGAGATTGACAAAATATATATTGATACACTCTTTGCAGCATAATTCATCAGCAGTCTCTACAGTCTTTCTTCACCAAGAATCCAAGATTTCTGGAAGCAGTATCAGTGTGGTTATGAGATTCTTTCAACTCTGCTTTCTGTCTGGTACTTCCTAGGCCTGAGGTTCTCATTAAACAAATGCATCTCTCCCAGCCATATCTCCCCTCCTTCTCTCACAACACCTGTTCCATAATATTATGGTTTTTTTTTTTCTTACTCATTAGAAGTGAGCATATTCTAAATTAAGTCTTCACTTCTTGGTTTTAATTGGATAATCACTTTTACTTTTAGATTAGCCAAAATGTTTACAGACACAATCTGCACGCTTATGCTTAATTTAGGGATGGGTATTTACTAGAATGCTGGAAGGGAGTCTTTTCATAGTCTAGCCAGCCTTCTTAATGTGGCATTAGGGGGCAGGAAATAGCAAGAAACTAATCCAGTGGCATAAGTGGGCTAATTATATATACATATGTTTATATTTACATATTTATATGTACTTATAATACATTTGTAATTTTGTGCATATATATGTTTGTAAATGCAATTTTCATTTAATATTTTATCATGAGTTTCATCAATTTACTAAGTATCCTTCAGAAATATTATTGATGCTTGTTAAATATATCATTATATAAAATAGCTTGTGCTGTGCTGTGCTTAGTCACTCAGTTGTTCTGACTCTTTGTGACCCCATGGATTGTAGCCTGCCAGGCTCCTCTGTCCATGGGGATTCTCCAGGCAAGAATACTGGAGTAGGTTGCCATGCCCTCCTCCAGGCGTCTTCCCAATCCATGAATTGAAACCAGGTCTCCTGCATTGCAGGTGGCTTCTTTACCATCTGAGACACCAGGGAAGCCCATAAGATAGCTTATAACTAACCAAACAAGGCTGGAAGGTAGATTTCTTAGCATAATTTGTGGATGGTATATTATTAGCTAGTGAACTTAAATGACTTCCTTAAGGTGATTAAATAAGTGATGAAGATAGGATCACCTGAGAGGGAGATGTTGGTCAAAGGGTATAAATTTTTACTTATGAGGTAAGTTCTGGGTATGTAATGTACAGTATAGTAGTTCTAGTTAATTTTAATAATATTGTGCTGTACACTTGATGTTTTCTAAGCAAGCAGATATGAAGTGTTCTTATCATACAAAAAAAAGAAATGGTAAGGTATCCATAGTAATGGTATCTATTACCATGTGAGGTAATGGATATGTTAACTGGGGCTTTCTGGATGGCTTAGAGGTAAAGAGTCTGCCTGCATGGAAGGAGATACAGAAGATGCAGGAGACACTATTTAGATCTCTGGGTTAAGAAGATCCCCTGGAGGAGGAAGTGGCGGCCCACTCCAGTATCCTTGCATGGAAAACTCCGTGGACAGAAGAGCATGGGGGACTTAAGTCCATAAGGTTGCAAAGCGTTGGACATGACTGAAGTGACTGAGCGCACACGCATGTGTGATGTGTGTATATATATTTGTATGAGGTGATGGATATGTTAATTAGCTCAATTGTAGTAATCATTTCACAATGTACACATACATCAAATCATCATATTGTATACTTTCAGTATTTCAAATTTTTGTCAATTATACTTCAAGGAAGCTGGAAAAACAGAAATAAGGATAATAGTTGTTATTTCGTATGGTTGTTGTGAGAAGTAATTGAATTCATTGATATTAATTTTCTGTTGTTGCATAACAGATTAATAAAAATGTGATATATGAAAACAACTCTTAGCTATCCCCTCACCATCTTCATAGGTCGGAGGTTTGGCCCAGGTGAGCCTTCTCTGTGTGCATGCAGTGCTCAGCTGTTCAGTCATGTCTGACTCTTTGCGACCCTTTGAATGGTAGCCCTCCAGGCTCCTCGGTCAATGGGAATTTCCAGGCAAGAATATTGGAGTGGGTTGCCATTCCCTCCTTCAGGGGATCTTGTCGACCTAAGGATCAAACCTACATCTCTTGCGTCTCCTGCATTGCAGGTGGGTTCTTTAGCACTGAGCCATCAGGGAAGCCCTCTCTGCTCTGTGTAACACAAGGCTAAAACCAAAGTGTAGGCCAAATTAAGTTACTAACTAGAGGTTCTGGGGAAAAATCTCCTTCCAACCTCATTCTTGCTGCTGACAGAATTCAGTTCCTTGTGGTGTAGTATTGCAGTCCCTCTCCTTGATGGCTATCAGCTAGGGGTTGCACTCAGCCCCTAGAGGTTACTGTTAAGTCTTGATGCACAATCTCCTCTGTCTTTAAACCAGTAATGGCACATCCAATACTTTTCCTGCTCCAAATCTGACTTCCTTTAGTTATCAGCCAGAGAAAACTTACCACCTTTAAAGGGCTCATGGAATTTGGTAAGTTTACCCAGAAAATTTTCCTATCTTGAGATCAACTATGCCATACAGCATAATTTAATCACAAGAGTAAAATTCATCAGAATTAACAATCCACAGGGTTACGTATGCAGACAAAGAGGTGAAAAATCTTGGATACTATCTTAGAATTCTGCAGGTAAACCATCTAGGAAGTTTACCATTCATATAAGTACTTAACAAATGTTTGATACTGTTATTTTATAACTAAAATATCAATATATAACATTCGTTAATATCTAGAATTATCGGCATTTAGAATCATCACTACACAGTAAAACTGAAACCCACCTACATATTTTCATCATTCTGTTAGGAAAAAAATCTGAATGAAGACTAAAACAATTTAGGTTCTGCGAAGTATAAGATGCTGTCTAAAGGCTACTTTATATAACAGAATTCAGAATTCTCAAACATGTGCATCTTCTGCCTTCTTCTGGTGCTTCGAAGCATAGCATGAGAATGTTTTTTTTTTATAAGGGAAGAATTTTTAAAACTATTAATTTCCTGTTTGAATATCAAAGAACCTTTGTTGGTCTTAATTTGGGGATGTTTCAGTTCACAACATGCAGCATTACTAGCCACATTGACCTCAGTGTTTTAATTAAATATAAGAGGAATATTCATAATAATGAATATTCCTCTTATATTTAATAAGATACAGGTGCCACCTAACTACATGATTGATTTACAGCCACTGCTATGGCATTCATTGTAAGGCACATAGGTTGAGTAAGCAAACCAGCAGGAGATGGTTCAATCAACACAGTGGGTCTGCAAGAATGCAGTGAATTTCCAAAGAAGGTGTAGAAAGTCAAATCTTTCCAGAGAAATTCAGAAACTTCCTGTGGTGAAATAAGGTTTTATCCTCTCTGTTCATAACTGTCCTTGCAAAACTTTGTCCCTAATACCTTTGTTAGATTTTGGTGGATTTAGATAGCTATTTGCATAACTATCTCAGAATCACTCACGTCTAACAGGTCACTTCTATGTATTTCATTGTATTGTGGTCACTGAGTTATGGGTCTCATTATCTTTTCTTTCCCCTAACCTGATATTGTGTACAGCTGGCTAAATAACTTCATTTCCCTCATAGTCCCAGCACAAACACTGCACAGGAAAGTACCTAGTTAATATTCCTTAAACATGTTAACTCAGTGCTCTTAAAGGAGACATACAGTAAAATAGCTATTGTTGAGGTAATATAATCACAGGATAATAATGGAGGAAAAGAACCTTAGAATCTCAAGCTCTCATCAGAAATGAGAAAAACAGGTATCAACAATTAGTATGCTAAGTCCCAGATCACATAGTAGATCATCCATGCTATTTCTCTATATTAACTTTCTTAGCTTCCCTTAATTCTAGCAGACAGTTTTTGTATTCCTTGTTTGCAGACAACTGAGTTTATACTCTGGTGCTGTTTCTATATAAGTTTCTATTCATTTGTATGTATTAGAGTATAAGCAGTGTGTACACACGTTCCAGATATACATTTCAAATATCAAGTGAGATTGGTGTCACTGGCAAAACTTTGGCCCCCGTAACAGTTATCCCCTGATGTTAAATCTATGAATATATTTTATTACATGTCAAAAGGAATTTTCAGATTGCTGATCAGGTAACCCTAAAAGAGGGAGGTTGTACTCTGTTTTCCAGTTGGGTCCAATATAAACAAAGAAGATTTTAAAAGTGGAAGAGGGAGGCAGAAAAATCAGTGAGAGAGAGATTAAAGGCTCGGAGAAGAACTATAGATCCAAAACATGACAGGGACTTCACCCACCACTGTCTTTAAAGTCAAAGAGACCTGAAGCCAAGGAAGGCAGACAGCTTCCAAAAGATAAGAATGACCCTGAGATGACAGCCAGCAAGGGAACAAGGACCTCAATCATGCAACTGCATAGAGTGAATCTTGCCAACAACTTAAATGATTATGGAAGTAGATTGGGGATCCAGAAAGAAACAGAGCCCCGCGGGCATCTTGATCTTAACTTTGTAATACTTGAAGCAGAAAAATAAGCTGAGCTCACCAGACTCTGACCTATAAAACTGTAGTGCTGTTAAATGGGTGTAGTTTCATGCTTCTAAATTTGTGGTAATTTGATACTCAGTAATAGAAAGCTAGTGCAATTGGCTTTTAATGACTTCTCTTAGGAGGATTGGTGGATTGCTTTTGTATGGGTATCACAGTCCCTCAATACTTAGCCTTTCTTGATAAGAATCAGTACAACACACAGCTGGTTGTTTAAAAAGCAAGCTTGATGATTTGATCTCTTGGAGATAGACTAACGCAACTGGCTAGAAACTGGTTTCTGAATTTTCCTCCACTTTCTGAGATCTGCTCATCAAAGTACAATTTCTGTCCCAAACAGATGAGGATGAACCCAGTTTCTTAGGTCATTAACACACTGTCTATTTGATTTTGTAACACCCCTCCTCTGTTATCAGCACATGTCAACTCTTTTCTGTATTGATTCTAACACTTCATTCTCAGTCTTGACTAGGTATCTTCTCTTCATTTTTCATAGCAGATCTCAAGCAGAGAGATCTCATGCGTTTGGGTTTGAATAGCCAAATAAATTAAGTATTGAAGTCTTCATTTTTATTTTTTAAGTAGTATTTATCTTCACTGTGATACTTAGTAGTATCACAGCATATTTCAGTATAATCTTAGATTTATAGAATCTATTTCAGTATAATTTTAGATTTATAGAAAAATTGAACAGATAGTACATTTTCATATATTCATCCTACTTCCAGTTTCACCTCCCTCCTACACTCACACAGAGTTCCTTGTTATTATATTATTATCCTCTTACATTAGTTACAATTAATAAATGAGTACCAATACATTCAAACCTATAATTTGCATTAAAGTTTACTCTTGCATTATACAGCTCAATAGATTTTAACAAATGTATATGTCTACCATTACAGCATCATGCAGAATAGTTTCACCCTAGTGATCCCCTGCACTTCACCTATTCATCTCTCTCCTTCCTCTAATTGAAACTCATGATAACAATGAATCTTTTTATTTTATCTATGGTAAAAATGCCATATTTCCTTCCAAATGCCATATAGTTTGAATCTTAAAAGATGTACCCCTTCAGTTCAGTTCAGTTCAGTCGCTCAGTCGTGTCCGACTCTTTGCGACCCCATGAAATGTAGCACGCCAGGCCTCTCTGTCCATCACCAACTCCCGGAGTCTACCCAGACCCATGTCCATCGAGTCAGTGATGCCATCCAACCATCTCATCTTCTGTCATCCCCTTCTCCTCCTGCCCCCGATCCTACCCAGCATTAGGGTCTTTTCCAATGAGTCAATTCTTCGCATGAGGTGGCCAAAATATTGGAGTTTCAGCTTCAACATCAGTCCTTCCAATGAACACCCAGGATTGATCTCCTTTAGGATGGACTGGTTGGATCTCCTTGCAGTCCAAGGGACTCTCAAGAGACTTCTCCAACACAACAGTTCAAAAGCATCAATTCTTCGGCGCTCAGCTTTCTTCACCATCCAACTCTCACATCCATACATGACCACTGGGAAAACCATAGCCTTGACTAGACGGACTTTTGTTGGCAAAGTAATGTCTCTGCTTTTAAATATGCTATCTAGGTTGGCCATAATCTTCCTTCCAAGGAGTAAGCGTCTTTTAATTTCATGGCTGCAATCACCATCAACAGTGATTTTGGAGCCCCAAAAAATAAAGTTGGACACTGCTTCCACTGTTTCCCCATCTATTTCCCATGAAATGATGGGACCAGATGCCATGTACCCCTTGGAGACTGGCATTTTTCACTTCACAATATATACTTAAGGTTCCTCCATGTGTTTTTGTCACATATTAGTTGATTTCTTATTATCACTGAATAGTATTCCATTGTGTGGATATACCACAATCTGTTTATCCATTCACCTATAAAAGGACATCTTGGTATGCCTCTATCTGGGAGCTATCACAAATAAAGCTAATAACATGCCTGGACAGTTCCATGGACAGCAGAGCCTGGAGGGCTACAGTCCATGGGATTGCAAAGAGTCAGACACAACTGAGTGACTGAGCACATGCATCTCTCCCTCACATCTCCTGCATGGGCAAACAGATTCTTTACCATTTGTGCTAACTGGGAAGCCCATGGCTTCCATATTTATAGTTAATTATTTTTTGACTCCTTTGAAACCTAGGCAGGAAAAGAGAATACTATTTACCATGAGCTGTCTCACAGACTCTAACAAAAACTGAAAGCTCAGAAAGGTTAAGTAACCCATATAAAGTCAAGCAGTTAGCAATTAGCACAGCCAAAAATTCAATCTAAGTAGGTCAAACTCCGAAGTCTGTATTCATTGTACATATGATCCTTTTCCAAAGTACTTTCTGCACTTAGTTTCACTGGGTATTTATCATTACTACTGGCATAGAGGGAGGGGAAAGGAATTTTTATATTCAAGTAAACAGGGAAATTGGATTCAATAAAGTTAATCTGGCTTATTTATAGAATATGGTTCACATTCTGAGAAAGTCGATATAGTGCAGAGTGTTTCCTAAATTTATATGGCCATGGAGATCCTTTAAAAAGTATTTCATGAGGCTAGTGTTCTAGGAAATACACTTTATCAATCACTTCATTTGGAGAAGGAATGTTGAGTTTCCAAATATCTAGAATGTGGTTTAAGAGGTGAGGGACATAAGTTTCTGATGGGCATTTCCCCTTAGTTCTGTGAAAGGGAACCAGCTCTGACCTGTGAAAAGGGGAAAAACAGTTAAAAGTGGGACAGACTGAGGTCTCTACACAAGGTTTAGGGCAGGAACCCAACTTGCGTGGGCAAAGAGTAGGTTTAACTTTTTGTTGAGTACTCCCACTATGCCAGGCACACATTTTCCCCATCTTTTTAAGTCACATAATCTATTACTGCTCCCACTCTATAAATAAGGAGTTTGTAAGTGTGAACAAGTTAGATAACTTGTCTAAGACCATATTAGCAATAACTGGAAGAACTAGAATTGGAATCCAAGGAGTCTGATTCCAGAGACTATGCTTTTAGTCTTCATAAAGTATAATTTTCACAGAAGATATCCAGCTTTCTACCAAATATCCAAATTCAGTCAGCAGACAACCAGAGATACCATGCTGGGTACAATTTGGAATCATTGTAAAATGGCACATGTGAGGAGTTTTGATATAAATACCAAATCTATGTTTAAACAGAATTAGAGTACATATTTTAGGAATTTTAAAAATTGGCAAAGAAATACTACTTTGCCTTCAAGGAGCATCTAAGCTACTCATTAAGAATCTTATCGGAGGATGATGGGTCAGGGGTGGGAGAGAGGCTCAAGAGGGAGGGCATATATGTATATATATAGCTGATTCATGTGGTTGTACAGCAGAAACCAATGCAACATTGTAAAGCAAATTGTTGTTGTTATTTAGTTGCTAAGTCCTGCCCAACTCTTTGGAATCCCATGGATTATAGCACACCAGGCTTCCCTATCCTTCACTATCTCCCAGACTTTGCTCAAACTCATGTTCATTGAGTCAATGATGTCATCCAACCATCTTATCCTCTGTTGCCCCTTCACATCAGGTGGCCAAAGTATTGGAGTTTCAACTTCAGCATCAGTCCTTCCAATGAGTATTCAGTGTTGACTTCCTTTCAACTTGACTGATTTGATCTTGAGTCCGAGGTACTCTTATGAGTCTGTTCTAGCACCATAATTCAAAAGCATCAGTTCTTCAGCACTCAGCCTTCTTTATGGTCCAACTCTCACATCCACACATGACTACTGGAAAAATCATAGCTTTGACTGTATGGATCTTTGTTGACAAAGTGGTGTCTCTGCTTTTTAATATGCTGTCTAAGTCTGTTATAACTTTCCTTCCAAGGAGCAAGCATCTTTTAATTTCATAGCTACAGCCACTGTCTGCAGTGATGTTGGAGCCCGAGAAAATAAAATAAAACAATTATCCTCCAAAGGAAAGAATCTTATCTGAGATAAATTTTCTCTATTCTTAAAATTCTTCTAGTTTCTGAATTTTTAGAATTTCTCATCTATTTTAGAAAGAATCATTGAGTTTTCATCACCATTCCTGGGATACTCGAGCCACCTCACCTACAAGAACACTTCAGAGCAGTGTTGCACATAGTGTGCACCAGAGAGCCTCCTTTTACAGGACGGGAATAGGCAATATGCAGGCAACGGAGTCAATGATCAAAGCTTCTGGGTTAAACAAAATGAAGGTTATTTCCTTATTGCAGGACTTCTCAGAGCCTTTACTCTCCTATCCTGCTATTTCAATCTCCTGAAAGGGAACAGAGAATAAAGCATTTCTCAACAATGCTTGGAAACAAAACTGTTTTATGTTTTGTTTCTTATTACATGATCTCCTTCTGCCAAAAAACAATTTGGAAAATGCTACTTTATCGCAAAATGACCATTTTTCCTAATGATACCCTATATCTTCATCTCTTTACAAAATAAACATGAATTGAAACTCTCAGTTATAGTGGCTTTTAAAAATGTGCCGTAAGAGCCAGGTTGACCTGATTGCAGATGGTCCAATGCGTAAACTATTTCTCTTAGAGAACCACTTTGGACTTAGAAAGTTGCTCTGCTTCCAGGGATAGGATGAAGTGAAAGTTGTTTTGCCAGACTTGCTGAGAGCAGCAATTTGGGGCTCAGGCTCTGCCACACACCCTCTTTGGAGAAGCTTTTGTAATTGAGAGGTCAGAAGGGAAGGAAAGGAAAGGCATCATTTTATAGCCCCGCTAATGTATTCAAGTCCTGCTCTGTACTGTTTACATTGTACTGTTTGCAATTCTAAGTGAATTGCAAATTTATTTTTAGAAACTATTGAGCACTTTCCAAGGTATTTTACTCCTTGCCAATATCATTGTTCATTTTCTTTAGCATCTAAGAGCTGGGTTTAATAAAACCCAGCATCAATTCGCTTTCAAGTTAATTCATTTAGGTCTATCTGAACTATGCAAGGGTTTTTGAACCTTGTAAAAAACTATTCTCCTCTTTTATATAAATAAAAATCATCCAAAGCATATCAAGGGGATTATTAAATAGAAGTCCCAGACTGCAGCAAATAAGAGGTAGAAAGGGAATGCATTAGGACTTAGTCTTAAATATCTGTATTTAATACTTTGCAGGCTTAAATAGTCCTAAATACCTTGCAGGTATCTTTATTATCAATATATAGTCAACCATAAGCATTTTAGCACCTACGTCTTGTGACGTTAACAGTCCATGATGTCTGCATTTGTAATTTTGCTGAAGCCTTAGATTGAATTGCATATGGAGAGAGACTGGTGTGTGGAGACAAGTCACATAGGTAGTGAATAACGAGGCCCAGTATCTCCTTCCTATCACTAACTAGCAAGGAGAGTGTGGGAACTGAATAACAACCCCCATAATAGATCCACAATGTGATTCATAGAAACTGTGAAAGTTACTTTATATGACAAACGAGACTTTGCAGATGTGATTAAGTTAGGGTCCTGTGATGGGGAAGTTATCCTGGAATATTTGAGTGGACCCAATATAGTCACTGCTAGTGCTAAGTCACTTTAGTTGTATCTGACACTTAGCGACCCTATGGCCTGCAGCCCTCCAGTCTCCTCTGTCCACGGGATTCTCCAGGCAAGAATCCTGGAATGGGTTGCCACGCCCTCCTCCAGGGGATCATCCCAATCCAGGGATGAAACTTGCATCTCTTGATTCTCCTGTGTTGGCAGATGGATTCTTTACCGCTAGGGCCACCTGGGAAGCCCAACCTAGTCATAGGGGTTTTCTAAGAGTTAACCAACAATAAATGCAGTGTTTAGTCCTGAGCTTAGCCCAGGGTACCTACTCAAATACTGCTTTTCATTGTTAAGAGATTCTACATAGTCTGATTTTGTTGTTAAATGGTTACTGAGAGAAAAGAACATACTCAGTACTGAAAATGCTACTTTCTTGTGATAAGAGGGTTTCTCCAGGAAAACAAATTATTGTCAATGGCTGCATTCAAAGACCAATGATCAATACAATGATCCTGCTTCTCAAGAAACAGCTATTTCTTTTCAATCTTAAAACTCCAATCTTGTTCACAGTTCATTGATTTATTCATTTTAAAATATCTATGGAAGTCTTCTCTGATGGTCTGAATATGTGGTGAAGAATCCATCTGCTAATGCAGGGAACATGGGTTGGATCCCCGCCCTGGGAAGATCCCACATGCCACTGAGCGACTAAGCCCATGGCACAACTACGAAAGCCCATGTTCCTAGAGTCCATACTGAGCAACATGAGAAGCCACTGCAATGAGAAGCCTGCATACCAAAGAGTAGCCCTCACTTGATGCAAGTAGAAAAAAGTCCTCCAGCAGCCACGAAGACCCAGCTCACTCATAAAATATAAATAAATAAATAAAATGTAAAATAAATTTTAAAATAAATAAATAAACATTTCAAATAAAATGTAAAAATTATTAAAATAAATAAACAAAATTTAATATCTATTGAGTACTTGTGATGTTTTGTAAATAGGAAGTACATGTACTGTGGTGAACAACTGACATATTTCTGGACTATTTTAGCGAGGAAGACAATAAATAAGTGAGCAGATGGATAAACCAAGTCAATTCAGAGAGTGGTAAGTGCAAAGACAGGAACAAATTAAGTTGCTGTGATGAAGAGGGGCCATTGTTACTTTAGATGTTCCGGCTGGGTGACCAGACTTAGATGGATGACCTGAGATCTGAATAATAAGTACCAGCCCTGGATAGATCAGAGATGGAGCATTCCAGGCAGAAAGAAGTACTGTTAGTAATCCGAAGCTCTAAGGCAGGAATGACTGGAGTGTGTGTGTATGAAGTGGTGGGAGAAGGGCAGTGTTTCTCACGCACAGTGAGCGAGAGTGTAAATTATAAAAGGATCAGGCAACCGCTGGGTTATGAGAAGGCACCCAGATCATGTGGTAGAGGCTGGATTTTATTTTAAGGACATTGATCATTTTTCGGAAGGTTTTAAATAAGAGAGGGGCCTGAGAGGCCTGATATTAAATATTTTAAATCATCGCTCTGGTTAATATATGGATCATGGATTGTAAGGGGACAAAAAAGAAGTGGAGGATCCAGGTGGGGTGGCTTTTGAAGTCATCCATGTGAGGGATAATGGTGGCTTGGACAAGATGGTAACAGTGGAGCTGGAAATAAATGGAAACTTTGACAATGTGTTTTGGAGGTAGAGTCAAGCATTTCTAGTGGGTTGGATTTAGAGTGGGGAGGAAGAAGAGAAATAATTTATGGCTCCTAGACGTTTGAATTGAGCGATGAAGGAAATATTGTTTTCATTTTCTGGGACTGCGAAAGCTTAGGAAGAATCAGGTTTGGGGGAGGGAAATGGAGTTCTATGTGGTACTAGACATCCAAATGGAATTATTGAGCAGGTCATTGTAAATATTTACGTGCCTCGAGTCTATATGGTTAATACATTTAATTGATAAATAGTAAAATTAGACACTGTGACAACATATTTCATGGGGAAGCATGTTAAATAATTCTTACCATCATTCGACATTTTCCTTAGGTAGCAATATGCTGATTTTAATGAATAAGAATTTGTTTGTTTTACTAATTATTTTGCACTTTTAAGACTGTTCTGTTCTTAATTGTGTGTTTGTGGTGGTTGTGGTATTATTCTCCAAAATGATTTTCAGTCTTGCAAAAAAAAAAAAAAAAGTCCTCTGAAAACTAACGTAGAGAGGCTATTAGTTAATTCCTTCTGCCCTCTAGTGGCACTTTCAAAAATTTAAAAGTGAAGTTTAGTGGAAGAACTTGAGAGCAGCTGGATCCTACCTCACTTAGCAGATGAGGAGGTAAGACTCAGAAAGGGAAGTGACTAGTCTGAGGTTTCATAGCTACACACTTGGATCTGTCACTGAAATCTCAGTTCAGGATGTTTTGCATTATAGAGCTTCTCTCACCTGAGGCTCTCATCATAGATCTTCCTTTTTAGCTCTTTGAGATTCTTTTTTCCTGTTCTCTTGCTCTGAAAAGGTCTTCTTTCTGACCTCCGGCTTCATGCTGACAGCCTTAGGCACCGGGAGCAGCGATTCTTAGAGCTGATCACTAAGCGGATTTCAATCAGTGTTGAATTTTTTTTATCATTTAGAGCACTGGTTTCTTAGGAGCTGAGGAATCAAATTGCCCTTTTATTTTTACTTTAAGGATTTCTACACTGATCTCAGGCAAGCTTTAGCCAAACGAATTTACCTTCATTTCAAATTCATTTCAAAATGTTCTCCTTTTTGCCATTCATTTATAAATATGAAAGCTATTTTGCAATGGGGCCTTTTCAAAATTTTCACGTTTCCCCAATTCTGAACTAACCCTCTTCCAAAGAAGTAGATTTTGTTGATATTATGGGGACGCATTACGAAAATACATAAATAAAATAAAGACTTAGGCACTTCGAATCAGTGCAGTAGCATTCAGGCCACATACCTCACTGACCATGTCCTGGAAAACACTTTGAAGGGGGCAGCTGTGACTGAGGAGGACTTCAAGGCCGTACACAGTAGAGAACGCAGAATTTGGAGGCAAAATAATCTTGGATTTGAATTATAACCACTGTCTGATAATCATGTGACCTTAAACAAGGTACTCAGCCTGCCTGTGTACAGGTATCTCATCTCTATTTAAAAGACAACCACATATGATTTCACTAAGAGTTTTTAAGAGACTTTAAAAATTCATTAAAGGGTTATGTTGTTTTATTTATTTATTTTTTAAAAAACTTTTCAACTTTTTATTTTATATTGGAGTATAGTCTATTAGGGCTTAATGTTTATTTTCCATCCTCTCCCCTCTCTTCCCTTCCCTCATTTTCTCTGTTCTCTTTCCCTTTCCCTCCTTTAATCTCTTCGACTCTTTTTAACTTCCTTTTCTTTTCTGCACCCCTCATCTCCACACTTCTTTCTGTGAAATCTTACAAGCTCCTCCTGTTATGTTGACAATGTTAATTTAAAATGGACATCACAGTTTCTCTCATGACTTCCAGACTCATGTTTCCTACTGCCAAAGAACATCTCCACTCTGCTCCAGCCTTGTGTACAATTCCCCAGATACTTTCACACAGCCTCACTCCTGACTGTGGCATGCTGTCATGTGAAGGACAGTAAGTAAGTGTGGGGACATAGATGTATAAAATTTGAGCTTTCAGTCTTGACTCAGCCACTTGATTGCTGGCTGGCTCTAAGGAAAACACCAAACCTATTCAAGTCTACTGCTTTTTACAGAAAATGGAGCCAATAATACCCCCTTCATCATTTCATCATGAGGATTAAGTATAACAAACCTGGGGGGAAAAAAGGAGACATTCTATCCATTGGGAGTTCATTAGAAAGGATTATCCATAATCCCATACATGGTGGGTGGCTCCAGAGGCTTCTTCTTGTCATCAGGAATTCTAGAAATGTTTGGCTGCCTGAGTTTTATGGTATATTTGGTTTTGTGATGCTGCTTTCCAGGAATGAGTGAAGATGAGGTACTCTCCTCTGTAGTAAAAATGTTAAAAATAAATAAAAAATAGAAGACCACAAATTCTTTGCAGTAACTTCCAAAAGAATGTGATGAAAGTGACATCATGTGATTTCAGAACCTAAGCATCAGGGGCTCTTGCATCTCCCACCACTGCTCCTCAGAACACGACATGGAGACCACGTGCCACTCAGAAGCCTTGAAGACAGTGGACTGTTTGCAAATCTGAATTATGGTGACAGTTGTGCTACAAACTTATATTATTAGACATCATTGAATTTTATGTGCTAACTTTATGATTTTTAAAATATTTCTCAATAAAGCTGTTAAAAAAGAAGCCCTGAATGAAGGTCACATGGAGAGAAAGGTGCAGGCCTCCCAGGTACCCCAGCTGAGACTGAGACTCAACTGACTGCTAGTGGGATGCTGCCAGGGTGATTTCAAACCAAATCAGTCAACCTAAGAATTTTGACTGACGCACATCAATTCAAATAAAATTTATCCTTAATTATTGTAATTTAATAACTTTTCCCCTGGTGCATTGCTTAAAAAATATGATTTAGAGGCAGAAAGGAAAATTAGGATAAAATTATGCTAACCTGGGGGACAAAACAAGAGGGTTTGAACTAGAGCTTTGGTGCTGAGATGTGGGTGAGGAGATGCATTAGGAGATCTTAAAGTATATCTGAGAAAGAAACAGTGAGATAAGAGATTGCAATTAGAAGGGCAAATTTAGGAAAGGGTCAAACATGATTCCAAGCGCCCTAATATGAGTTACTAGATAGACTGACATATTGTGAAACAAGATGTGGAATGCATGAAGAAGAATAAATTTTATTTGGATCGATATGCGTCAGTCATCGGACAAAATGATGTATATAGAGAGTGGTATGATGATGAACAGCTTTAATAGCTAGATCTAGAATGTCTTTTTAGGATGAAACTGCTTTTGGTTAGGAAACTATTTTGACAGGTTCTTGGTAATAAAACTGAAATCTCAGATGATGGAACATAAAGAAACCAAAAATAAGCCATACTTCATAAGTGAAGGGTATCTAGTACACGAATTGGGAGGGAGATTGAACAAAAGAAGAAAGAGACAGGGAAAGAGAAAAGAGAAACAGTGAAAAGCTGAAAGAATCTTTAAGAAAAATAATATCTAATGTTTTACTTGTTCTTTTAGTTGATATGAACTGTATTCCCTACTTCTCCAGGCCCTACAGTAAAGGCTATCACATACATGCATGCCCTTTGTTTCAATGTTTGTAAATAGATGTATGTGGGGTTGTACAATTCAAGAAATAACCTGAGTTCCATATATGGTTTAAAGAATTGATACACTTAGGATAACCATTTATTTACTAGTGCTTAAAATAACTCTGATTTTAAAGTTTCTCAAAATTCTTCGGTTGACTGATTTGGTTTGAAATCACTCTTTGGCAGCATCCCACTAGCAGTCAGTTGAGTCTCAGTCTCAGCTGGGGTACCTGGGAGGTCTGCACCTTTCTCTCCATGTGACCTTCATTCAGGGCTTCTTTTTCTTTAACAGCTTTATTGAGAAATATTTTTAAAATCATAAAGTTAATGCATGAAATTCAGTGATGTCTAATAACATAAGTTTGTAGCACAACTGTCACCGTAATTCAGATTTGCAAACAGTCCACTGTCTTCAGGGCTTCTGAGTGGCATGTGGTCTCCATGTCATGTTCTGAGGAGCAGTGGTGGGAGATGCAAGACCCCCTGATGCTTAGATTCTGAAATCACATGATATCACTTTCATCACATTCTATCAGAATGTGTGCAAAGAATTTGTGGTCTTCTATTTTTTATTTATTTTTAACATTTTTACTACAGAGGAGAGTACATCATCTTCACTCATTCCTGGAAAGCAGCATCACAAAACCAAATATACCATGAAACTCAGGCAGCCAAACATTTCTAGAATTCCTGATGACAAGAAGAAGCCTCTGGAGCCACCCACCATGTATGGGATTATGGATAATCCTTTCTAATGAACTCCCAATGGATAGAATGTCTCCTTTTTCCCCCCCCAAGTTTGTTATACTTAATCCTCATGATGAAATGATGAAGGGGGTATTATTGGCTCCATTTTCTGTAAAAAGCAGTAGACTTGAATAGGTTTGGTGTTTTCCTTAGAGCCAGCCAGCAATCAAGTGGCTGAGTCAAGACTGAAAGCTCAAATTTTATACATCTATGTCCCCACACTTACTTACTGTCCTTCACATGACAGCATGCCACAGTCAGGAGTGAGGCTGTGTGAAAGTATCTGGGGAATTGTACACAAGGCTGGAGCAGAGTGGAGTTGTTCTTTGGCAGTAGGAAATATGAGTCTGGAAGTCATGAGAGAAACTGTGATATCCATTTTAAATTAACATTGTCAACATAACAGGAGGAGCTTGTAAGATTTCACAGAAAGAAGTGTGGAGATGAGGGGTGCAGAAAAGAAAAGGAAGTTAAAAGGAGTCGAAGAGATTAAAGGAGAGAAAGGGAAAGAGAACAGAGAAAATGAGGGAAGGGAAGAGAGGGGAGAGGATGGACAAAAGCAGAAACCTGGGAAATGGTGTAGGGCATATTGGAAAATTAGCATTTCCAGAGTAAGCAGATGGAGAGTCTTCAATTGAGGAGCTATCAACTCCCAACTCTTTGTGAAAGTAAGAATTCCATGAAAATATTGTGAAGAAAGACAATGACTGAGTGAGAGGAAAAAATTTCCTTCACAAGTTATGGCAGAGAGGCAATGCAGAAGGAGGAATAAGATGATGTTCTTCGTTCTATTTTAGAAGTTTCTTAGAAGAGTGTTAACAGACCTCTTATTGCATTTAAATTCTTGGGTCTCTGTATTTTAGGAAACAACCTGAAATTGATGACTATATTTGCACAAAGGTTTATTAATGAAGGATCAAGGATGTACATTAAGCATTTCAGGACTTAAGCTAGGAGGAATCAAAGCTATTAGGTGTAATTAAGGAGTTTTATCCCCTTTGTGGATCATGGCCTTATCATGGCAAAGGGGCTTGGGAAACTCAATGAAACTATGAGCCATGGCTTGCAGGGCTACTTCAGATGGAGGCCTCATAGTAAAGAGTTCTGATAAAACGTGGCTTGCTAAAGGATGAAACAGCAAACCATTCCAATATTCTTGCCAGAAGAACCCCATGAACAGTATGAAAAGGCAAAAAGACATGACACTGGAAGATGAGCCTCCTCAGGTCAGAAGGTATAAGCTGGAATCAAGACTGCTGGGAGTAATATCAACAGCCTCAGATATGCAGATGATACCACTCTAATGGCAGAAAGTAAAGAGGAACTAAAGAGCCTCTTGATGAGGATGAAAGAAAAGAGTGAATAAGCTGGCTTAAAGCTCAACGTTCAAGAAACTAAGATCATGGCTTCTGGTCCCATTAATTCATGGCAAATAGAAAAGGAAAAAGTGGAAGCAGTGACAGATTTCATTCACTTGGGCTCCAAAATCACTGCAGACAGTGACTGCAGCATGAAATTAAAAGATGCTTACTCCTTGGAAGAAAAGCTATAACAAACCTAGACAGCATATTACAAAGCAGAGACACTAGTTTGCTGACAAAGGTCCCTATAGTCAAAGCTATGGATTTTCCAGTAGTTATGTACGGATGTGACAGTTATACCATAAAGATGATGGGTGCAGAAGAATTAATTTTTAAATTGTGGTGCTGGAGAAGACTCCTTAGATCCCTTGGACTGCAAGGAGATTAAATCAGTCAATCCTAAAGGAAATCAATCCCAAATATTCATTGGAAGGGCTGATGCTGAAGCTCCAATAGTTTGTCCACCTGATGCAAAGATCTGACTCATTGGAATAGACCCTGATGGGGGAAAGTTTGAAGGCAAAAGGAGAATGAGGTGGCAGAGGATGAGATGGTAAGATAACACTACCGATTCAATGGACATGAATTTGAGCAAACTCCAGGTAAGAGTGAAGGGCAGGGGACCTTGGTGAACTGCAGTCCATGGGGTGGCAAAGAGTTGGACACAACTTAGTGACTGAAGGACAACAACAAAAAGGCGTTTCACAGGCTGTTTCTCCACCAAGGCCAAGAGGAAGTAACACTTGTTCTCTTGTAAGGACATTTTCCACATTTACTCTAAAATTTTAATTTGTATGATAAAGAAAATAGTGGTTATTATACCTGAGCTGAGGTTTATTATTAGAAATTATTACTTGATAAAAGAATTATTATGCAGCATTTAACAGTTTATACCATGCTTTCTAATAGTAAGCTTTTCATCTCTTTTATTTTTTGGTCCCATAGTCCCTCACCTGTATTCTTCTTGAGAGCAAGAATTGTGTGACTGTATTAGTCTAGCTTTGTACACCCTGAGCCAGATCTTTAGTAAATATATGCTAAATAAATTAATGAGAACAAATAAGATTCATATGAACAGTCCATCTTGATTAATCTATGGTGTACCCAGGAAGATCTTGTTTCTAAACTATGTAATGGTGCCACCCAACATGCATATGTTGCAAATGAACAACATGCATATGAGCAAAACCGACATAAATTTATGTGAATGTAACTATATTATATAGGGCTTCCCTGGTGGCTCAGTTGGTAAAGAATCTGCCTGCAATGTGGGAGACCCAGGTTCGATCCCTGGGTCAGGAAGATCCCCTGGAGAAGAAAATGGCAACCTACTCCAGTACTCTCGCCTGGAAAATCCCATGGATGGAGGAGCCTGGTAGGCTACGGTCCATAGGGTTGCAAGGAGTTGGACAGGACTGAGTGACTTCACTTTCACTTTCATAACTATATTAATCCAGGGGCCATACAGGCCCCAGTCTTGTTATTGTCAAATTCAAAGAAGTAGTTCAGAGAAGCAGGTAGTTAAGGATTATTTGGTTTTTCCTGTCATCATTGATAATCTGTTAAACGGCTTAATTCCTAGTGCTAAAATTCTTCTGTCCCTTAGTATTTATCACTGTATCCCTTAATGCACAGCTGCTTGAAAACCTCTTTTTCTATCTTCACTCCATTATTTGTTGTTGCTGTTTAATCACTAAACAACAGTGTCCAACTCTTTGTGATCCCCTGGTCTGTAGCCCAACAGGCTCCTCTGTCCATGGGATTCTGCCAAGATTACTGGAGTAGGTTGCCATTTCCTTCTCCAGGTGATCTTCCTGACCCAGGGGTTGAACCCACATCTCCTGTGTTGGCAGACTGATTCTCTACTGCTGAGCTGTAGTAAAGCCAACTTTACTCCATATACCTCCCCTAACTGAAAGTCTGTCTGACACCTGAACAGGTATTTCTTTCTTCTTTTCTCCAGTCCACAAATACCACGTTCATACATCCTCAAAAGTAACGTGTGGAGGGTAGGTTTGTTATACTTCCATCTTCTGCACTCCACCTACTTTTACCTTTAGTATTTTGTTTTGTTATTTTACACTCTAATAACCTTTTCTACAATAAATCCTTCTGGGTGATTTCTGGCGAATAAAAAATATTACTTTATGCAGGTAAACTTAACTCATAAAAGTTATTAACTAGTTTTATGGTGAGATTAAGAATCAAATCCATTTCTCTACCCTCACATTCTGCCTTATTCACTCACTTCAACAAACACATTTGGCATCTACTATATTTCTAAGTGCCTGGGCTATCCCAGGGAATAAAATGGAAAGAAATCTTAACCCCAGTGGACCTTTGATCTTGTGGAGGTACAGAGATTATATACCAATTGTATTACCTGGAACACTTAGAAGACAATACATGCAATTCACCTATATACTTACTCTCTGCCCATATCAGTTTTACTGTGAATCACAGGAAGCTACATTTCTTAAACCCACTGGCTACTTGGGGTTTTGCCCAATGTGAAACACTGGAAATTTAGAGGCTGATAGAAGTTCAGTGTTTCTCCATCTATATATCTCTGCTTTCTGGGGCATCTGCCTAACAGTCCCTTCTCCTACAGTCCCAGCTATAGCTGGGCAGCCTCCTACCTGGTCTTCGCTCACACAGAGAGCCCCAGATACTGAGTTGCGGTAATAACTGTTAATCTTCCTAGTCTTCTGCGTGCTTGTGTGTGTGTGTGTGTGTGTGTGTGTGTGTGTGTGTGTGTGTGTGTGTGTGTGTGTGACTCTTTGCAGCCCTGTAGACTATAGCCTGCAGTCTCCTTTGTCCATGGAATTTTCCTAGTCTTGTGGAATGGCTAAAGTCTGGGCTGCCTCTCTATCTCCCTTTCAGGTTTCTCAGCTCTTCCATCAACTTTGCCACCAGTTTCCTATATTTACATGTCTTTAAATAAAATCTTTAAAATGTCTTTAAAGATTTTAAAGATCTAGAGTGATTATTTTTTATTATATATATATATTGAATTTATACAAAGACTTTGGGTTTAAAAGTACTGGTTGTTGGGTGTGCAGTTTTAAATAGGAATGATCAGGGTGGGATCATTGAGAAATTAGCATTATAAAAATCTTGAGGAGGTGAAGTAGTGAGATGTGCAGCTCTCTGGGGAAAGAATGACAGGCAGAAAAAATGACTGCACCAAATTCATAAGCATGCTTGGCAGATACTTATACAATGAGGAGGTCAGGGTGTCTGTATGGAGTGAGGAGGCAACCTGCCTAGGAGTTATTAGCATATAAATGGTACCTAAAGCCAAGATGCTAGAGATGATTTCATCCTTGTAGTGAATGTAGATGGAGAGCAGAAAGGTCAAAGAATTGAGTCCTGAGTCATATCAAAGGTAAAGTGCCTGAAAAAGAAGAAGAGGAACCTGCAAAACAGATGGAAAAGAAACATCTGGGTAGGAAGGAAGAGAACCGTGCATCCATAGTATTCTAGGAACTAAACAGAGTTTACAGGAAGAGGGAGTGGTAAGCTGTGTAGATGCTAATAATGGGTCAAGTAAAATGAGAACACAGGACACACTATTGGACTTAGCCTGTGGATATCATTGGTGACCTGAGTAAGAACTGTTTGAGTAAGGGGGTGGGAAGAGTTTGAATGGAGTGGATTTGAAAGAATTGAAGGAAAGAGCCTTGTGGGCAAAGAATATTTTTAGACCGTTTGCTGTAGATAGGAATAGAGACATGTCATGGTAGTTGAAGGAGCACTGAAATTAGGAGACTTTATTTCTAAGAAAGAAGAAATACCAGTATGTTTGAATGTTGGTGTAATACATCAGGACAGTTGGAAATAAGGATGACAAAGAAGAGAGGTGTTTTATTTTTAAAATTTGGCTGTGCCGGGTCTTAACTGCAGCACACAGCAACTTCAATCTTCACTACGGCATGAGGGATCTTTAATTTGGGCATATGGAATCTAGTTCCCTGACCAGGGATGGAGCTGGGGACACCTGCAATGGGAGTGTGGAGCCTTAGCCACTAGACCATCAGGGATGTCTGAGAGGGAGGTGGGGTTTGTGTGAAGTTCTTGAGTAGGTAAAAGGATAATACATAGCTCTGATATGAAGGTGTTGGCATTAAAACAGGAGCATGAGTAATCCCTATGTAGTAACAGAAGAGAAGGTCAAGTGTATGGGCTCACATGCTAGCATATGAGTGGCTGTAGCAGGGGAAGTTTGTGAAAGTTCCCCTCTGATGGCTTCAACTTTCCTAATGAAGGAGAAAGCAGAGTGAGAATGGAGTGTGAAGAGAGGAATGTGTGAAATAATTCTCTGAGCAAGTAATAAAATAAGTGAATACTTTTTTATATCATTTATATGTGGAATCTAAAAAATACAACAAACTATTGAATGAAACAAAAAAGAAGCAGACTTATAGAGAACAAAGGAGTGGTAGCCAGTGGGGAGAGGGCAGTGGGGAGGGGCACTACAGAGGCAGAGGTTTAAAGGTACAAACTATTAGGCATAAAATAAGCTTCAAGGATGTATTATCTAACGTAGGAAATATAGCCAATATTTTATAATAACTATTAATGGAGTATAGCCTTTAAAAATTGTGAATCAGTATATTGTATACCTGATATAACTTATATAATATAGTACAGCAACTCTACTTTGATTTAAAAAATTCAAAAAGTGAAAGAACTAGGGAAATGTAGTGTGATTGCTGAGTATTAGAGTCTGTACTTGACACCTGTGGTCATATTTTAACCTGAGTGGTTAAACATATTAAAATACATTAAAATGTTTTTCTCCAGTCACATTTAGCTATACTGATGCAGGTGTGAGTAGAGAAGGAGTTACATTTAAGCAAGACGGTGGTTTTAACATGAAAATAGAATGATTCCAGAGAGAGGGATGAGGAGGTTGACATATATGCAAAGCTGTGATCATATTAATTGACTATGAAATGGAATCTGGGTTAGGGTTAGGATCAGGGTTAGGGTTAGACTCTAGATACTAGGAGAGTCAGAAATGGGGGCAGTTTAAGCGATCTTTACCAATGCAACTTTGTTTTATGCCTCCCTTGAGAGCACCAAAATCTTTAAGATATCTTTTATGTGGACTTTTAAAAAAATCGTTCTCCTTCTGCGTCCCTGGAGACTATAAGATGAATCTGTCGCTTTCAAGAGACTAGACCGTGAAGAAATATGAGTACTCCTTTTAGTTTCCGAAAGCCGTGCTGTGATGGGTCAGCCTTCCTGGAATGCTCAATCATGAGTGTCTTGAAACCAGACAGAGTCTGAAGGGCACTTTATCAAGGATTTTCAAATATCTGTTAGGAACAGAGTCTTTTCCCAAATTCCTACCATGAAATATATAAAAATTCTCTTATCTGCTAAGGTGACCTATAAGGTACTTCCACAGAATAACATCTCAAAATCTGAGGATAAACACTTTACTAACAAAAGGGTTTAAGGGTATGATTGCTTATAGTGAATTTTCCAAATAATTCCTGGAATCTAGATCTCAGGTTTTCTACTCCCATGGTCTCACCTTTTTAGACTGTACAGACTTCAGCGCCTTTCTTTCTGAAGCTCACCTCTTCCTTTCTTCTTTCTCCCCTTTTTATGCTTTTTTTTTTATTTCTATATGTATAACCAAGACTGCCAAATAGGAAAGGAACAGGTCACTAATGCCATTTCCCACAGTGTTCAGTGGTGAGAATAGACAATGGGATTTTAAGGACTGTCCAGTGGCACAAGATGAAAGCCAACCAACTAACAAACAACCTTCTTGACATATAATAGCCCACAAGGTGGGATTTAGAAAAAAGGAATCATAATCCCTCTCTGCAAGAACACCGGTCCTCACTCTTTCAATTTTGAGTGTTCTTAAAAAGAATCGCCTTCATTTGTTTACTCAAGAGGGCAGCTATATTTAGCAATTTGATTCCTGCTGTTTCTCTAAAGTCAAGGTTTCCATATGTAGCACCTCTTCCTGCTCAGCACAGTAAAATCAATGAATGTTGCTGACTGACTAACAGGTTGATCTGTAACAATTTAAAAAAAAAAGGAAATAAGCAGTTGTAGGCAGACACATCAAACACAAGTAATTTACTCTCCATTTCAAAAGGCTTGCACAGGCAGACAGACAAAGAAAAAGGGTTGGCAATATATAGACCAGAATAATCTCAGTTTATTGTTCTATGTGTGTGCATGCGAAGTTGCTTCAGTCATGTCTCTGCGACCCTATGGACTGTAGCCCACCAGGCTCCTCTGTCCATGGGATTCTCCAGGCAAGAGTACTGAAGTGGGTTGCCATGTCCTCCTCCAGGGGATCTTCCCAACCCAGGGATCGAACCTGTGCCTTTTTGTGTCTCCTGCATTGGCAGGAGGGTTCTTTACCACTAGTGCCACCTGGAATACATTTATATATTATATATACCATGTATGTATACACATACACTATGTTTATATATACACGCATATATCATATATATTCACAACTCTCACACTGAATCAAATGCAAAATCATCAAAATATAAAAAATACTCAAACTTAACATAGTTATATTCACAAAACCTCACACATTCATGCTCAATAAAATACACCCTTTCCCCTTACATAATCACACACATATATATCGCCTTTTGGTTGGGGCACAGATATGAGCAGCCAGAACAGTAATTTTTTTTGCACTCCTCCTCTCTCATTCCTTTTTCCTATTCCCACTGTGAGATAAAATCAGGGCAAAGAAGATTTCCAAAGACGAGAAAATACAAATGCTGGGATGGGGCAGGTATAGTGACCTAGCGTTAGTCACTCAGTCGTGTCGGACTCTGTCGCCCCATAGACTGTAGTCCTCCAGGCTCCTCTGTCCATAGGATTCTCCAGGCAAGAATACTGGAATGGGGAGCCATTCCCTTCTGCAAGGGATCTTTCTGACCCAGGGATGGAATCTGGGTCTCCTGCATTGCAGGCAGATTCTTTACTGTCAGAGCCACCAGGGAAGTCTGGAGCAGGTATAGAAGCCTTGATTAAATCAGGTGAAGGAAAATCTGTTTGTTTGTTTGACCTCAGGCAGGGAGACTTCCTCAGTCACTAGCCTGGAGTGAAAATTGATTCTCCTCTAGGAGATCCTGCATATGCATTTAGAGCCTTCGACATGAGCCAACCTCCAAATATTCATTCTCATATTTGAAATTAAACAGAAATTCTTTTTTCTGAAAAAAATTATATATTGAAAAGTATAAACACAACTTTGACATTTTCTAAATAGTAGAATTGGCTGTACGGCATTAGAGGACTAATTATAAGTAAATGTTGCTACTGATTACAGATGAGCCTCATTCACTTCATTAAACATCTCTCTAGGACTTGCAAGAAGCATTGTGCAAACATTTCCAATTTCTATCTATGCTTAAAAATAATAAAACCACATTCCTTTGGAACCTTCTGAATTAAGATATCGCACTTCAGTGGATCCTCTCCAGGTAGGTCAATGAGGGTGGGTTAATCATTCATGATTGAAGGAGTTAGAGTCATTGAATGCCAGCTATAGAAAAGAAAATAGAGAAAAACGCTACTTAATATGGATTACAGAGTCTAACACACTCTGGTCCCTGTCTACACTACAAAACCCACCTCAGCTATTTTAAACTTCGCTTGTTTTTAAACCAACAAAGCTTTCTTTTTCTGCTTTTCCAATTCATATCGTCTTTCCCATCTCAGGGTATTTGAGCAAATAATCCTCTTGAAATACACTTTTCCATTCTTTGCTCAGCTAATAATTAGTCATCCTTCATATATAGGTTCAAACATTTCTTCCAAAGTGAAGACCCACATAACCCTGGATTAGTCAGGTCTTACAAATTAAGCTGTGTTTCTCTTCCATGGTCCTTGGCACACCCACAGTCCAGCCTGTCATAGAAAAAATAATCTAATATTTACCTGCTTAGTTCAATGCTACCCTGTCTCCTAAAAAGAGCCCCCATTTTTTTTGTCAGTTGAGTTTGGGGATAGGTACAGGCACACAGTGCTAAAAAGGTGAAGATCAAAAGGGAGGAGGAAGGAAAGAGCAAGAGGAAGGTAGGCTGGGTCTTCATAGAAAATTTTAGGTAAAAGTGAAATATGAGGATGGAGCATAGGAAGCCCAAGAGGAGCTGGGAAATGTGAAACATAGAGTCAAGAAATGTTTTAATGTAAAGTTTATTTTCTTGTAATGTTCTGAAGGAAATATAAGTAAAGATTGGTGCCAATTCAACTACTTTGAACATCACTCTTTCTTTGAGATATCAACTGTCAATTTATTTGGATTTGCTCAGAAATGATATATTCTTTTTCTCTTCCTGTTTTCAAGATTTTCCCTTGTCTTTGACTTTCATCATGTTTACTTGATGTGTCATTTTATAGGTCTCTTTTCTTTATCCTGTTGTTTAGTTGCTAAGTTGTGTCTGATTCTTTGTGACCTATAGACTGTAGCCTGCCAGATTTCTTCTGTTTATGGGATTTCTCAGGCACCTTTTTCTTCTTCAGGGGATCTTCCTGAACCAGGGCCGGAACAATTAAATTAATTAAATAAATTAGATTAATCAATTTAAGTCACCATATTAATAAAATGGAGGAATATAAAAACACATGATTATCTCAATAATGTAGAAAAAAGCATTTGACAAAGTTCAACGTCATTTCATGATAAAAACCCTCAGAAACTAGAATGGAAATTTCTTAACATGATACGATATTGTGATACCGTCTACGAAATATTAATATATACATTTGTTCTTGTCTCTGTTTCTGGTACACAGCTCCTGAAACCTGTGAAATTTCCTAAATGGTCAGAACCATAAATATCTTTTGTTATGTTAATTAAATGATTTTAGAAAGCACCTAAGGACTAGGGTTTCCCTGATGCCTCAGACAGTAAAAAATGTCTATAATGCAGGAGACCCTGGTTGGTTTCCCGGGTCAGAAAGATCACCTGGAGAAGAGACTGGCTATCCACTCCAGTATTTTTGCTTGGAGAATTAATTCCATGGACAGAGGAGCCTGGTAGGTTATAGTCCATAGGGTCGCAAAGATTGGGACAGGGCTGCGCGATTAAAACTTGCACTTTTCAAGGTTGACAGTGGGAAATACCAGACCAAGTGACTAGAGTATTAGAACTTACTGTCCCACCCCACAAACCCTGGGGAGGAGAGAGGGGCTGGAGCTTGACTCAATCACCAATGACTGATGAGTTATTCAGTGAAGCCTCTATAAAACCCCTGAGAGATGGGATTCACAGAGCTTCCAGGCTGGTGAACATGTGGAGATCTGGGGATCTCCAAGATGGGACTGGAGCTCTGTGACTGGTTCCATGTGCCTTGCCCTATGCAGCATTTCCACCTGGCTCTTCCTGGATTAAAAATATAATAACTGGTGATCTAGTAAGTAAAATGATTCTCTGAGTTCTGTGAGCCACTCTAACAAATTAATTGAACCCCATAAAGGAGCCACGGGAATCTCTGACTGATTGTTGATCAGAAGTACAGGTAACAGCCAGGACTTGCCACTGGCATCTGAAGTCCAAGGAGAGGGTCCTTGGAGCTTCCAATTTGTAGCCAGTTCATCAGAAGAACCTGGGTTTGTGACTGGTGTCAAAGTGTGTGGGTGGAGGCAGTCTTGTAAGACCAAGTCCTTAACCTGTGGACTCTGATGCTGTCATGGGGTAGATAGTGTTAGAACTGAGTTGAAATCTCAGCACCTTACTGGTTTCTGAGATGTACGGAAGCCACTGCTCATCCCCCAACCAGCACACTCATTGAAGTGAGAACAGGAATCCAAAAGACATGATAAAAGTTATTGACCAAAAACCCAAAGCTCTTCTCATACTCAGTGTTGAAAGATGAAAATCTCCCCCTAAGTTCAGAAAGAAGACAAGGATGCAATTACCACTGCTGTTCAATATTATGCTGTAAGTCTTAGCCAGAGTAGTTAGGCAAGGGGAAAAACGAAAAACACAAGGTATCCAAATTGGAAAGGAAGAAGTAAAGCTATCTCTATTTAGATCAAATGATCCTATGTATAGAAAATACTAAAAAAATCCCAGGTGGCTCAGGCAGGGAAGAATCCACCTGCAATGCATGTAGAAGGGAATAGAAGAAACAGTTATGGAAAGAGTTATTAATTGGTCATTGAACTTACTACATCAACAAGTAAACTGTTTTAGTTGATGCTTTGAGCCATTTGAGGTTATTATTTGGTTTATACACAGATTAATATAATCTAGTGGAAAGAGGACACATAGGAAATCTGAGCAACTATTTCTCTCCAGTCTCAGCTATATTCCTAATTGGCACATGTCCTTAGATTTCAGTTTCCTAACTAATAGGATTCTATGATATTTTGAAAAGGAACTTTGTGTGCTGAGAATAAAACATTCATATTTAAACATCTGCCTATGGTACAAAGTTCAATGTATTTATGAAACTCAAGAACATAAAACATCCCAAAATAAGTAAAGGTTGCCCCAGCCTTGTTTTGAAGGATAGTATGCATACTTATCATAACCCAATTAGGTATCAAATTTTTGATAACAAAAACAAGAGAAGCCAGTCTAGTTCAGATATCAGTGTAAAGCAATATTTGGAGAATTTGAATCAGGATTTCAAGTAGATAAAATATTAAAAAATAAAAGGAGCTCTTTTTATCCCCTAATATGATGAATTTTCATTTAATTAAAAATATTTCCTAGTTTTCTTTGGGACTTCCTCTTTGATCTATAGATTACTTGGAAGAGTATTGTTTAATTTCAAATTATTTGGAGTTATTCTAGATATCTTTCTATTATTAATTTCTAATAAATTTATTGTGGTCAAAGAACATACCATGCATGATTTCTATTGTTTTACACATGTTTTATGGGCAGGAATATGGAATATCTTGGTGAATGTTCTATGTACACTTGAAAAAAATGTGTATATGCTCTTGGTGGCAAAATATTAGCTAAATGTCAATTTTATCCATTTGGTTCATGGTGTTCAGTTCCTTTATGTCTTAATTTTCTGCTTACTTGTCCTATCGATTACTGGGTGAGGAGTGTTGAAATCTCCAAAGAACTGGATTTCTCTATTTTTCTTTGTAGTTGTACCAATTTTTGCTTCTTAGGTGCACATGTGTTTATTTAGTTTTTGTTCTTTGATACACATAAAGGTAGGATTATCATGTCCTCTTACTAAACTGATCCTTTGTCAACATGTGATATTCCCATTTATTCTAAGTAAATTTCTTCAGAAATCTACTGTGAGGTTACCACGCCCATTCCATCTGTGGCAATAAGAATTCAAAGATGACCCCTAATGACTCACACCCTTCGGTAATGTCCTCCCCTGGAGTTGGCCAGCAAATATGATGGAATTAAGTTTTACATTGTATGGCAAAGGTGAAGGGATTTTGCAGAAGCAGCTAAACTTCTCAGTTATTTGATTTTGAATTAATCAAGAGGGTGATTAGCCTGGGTAAGTCTGAGCTAATCAGGTAAATCTTTACAAGGGGAGAAAAGCAGCAGCAGCTGATGCTCTAGCACTGATTTGAAAGAAGTAAACTGCCATGATGTCAAAAGGCCATGTGACAAGAAATGGTGAGTGACCTCAGGCCTCAGTCCTACAACCACAAGAAACAATTCTATCAACAGCTAGAAAGCTTGGAAGAGAACCTCAAAACTCAGATGAGATTGCAGCCTTAGAAGGCACTTTTTTTTCAGCTTATTAAGTACCTGAGTGTAGGATTCAGGTAATCCATATTTGGGCTCCACAGACACTGTGATATAATAAACTTGTCTTGCTTTATGCCTCTAAGTATGTGATAATTTGTTGTGCTCTTGTAGAGCCAGTTTTCCTTGGTTCTATGTTTTCACGGTATATCTTTTTCTTTTTTTTTTTTAACAAACATATTTCATTTTATTCTGTTTTTATTCTTACTGTGCTTCATAATATTGTATTTTTTACAAATTGAAGGCTTGTGGCATCATTTTCAGATGATGGTACATTTACTAATATACTTACCTTTGTAGTGATTTTTATTTCTTCTAATAAATGGGGCTTTCCTGGTGGCTCAGAGAGTAAATAATCGGCCTGTAATGCAGGAGATCTGGGTTTGATCCCTAGTCAGGAAGATCCCCTTGAGAAGGGAATGGCTACCCACTCCAGTATTCTTTCCTGGAAAATTCCATTGACAGATGAACCTGGTGGGCTACCGTCCATGGGGCCTCAAAGAGTCAGACATGACTGAGCTAATAAGAAGTTCCATTTGGCATCATTTTTCTTTAGACTAAAGACCTTCTACTTGTCATTTTCTGTATTGATTAGCCTCCCCCAAAAATCTATTTTATTTTTTAATCAAGAAATATCTTTATTTTGCTTTTATTTCTGAAAGTTATTTATTTTAATTGCATACAGAATTCCAGGTTGGCGATTTCCTTTATCCAGTATTTAAGCAGTTTTGTTTTGTCTTCCTGATGAGATGCTACTTCTCTATCATGGTTTTCTTTGCTTTGACCCAGTTTGAGGCACCTGTAGGAACTTGGTCTTCCAATATCTGAGCTCTGGTTGTTATAAAACCTGTCCCTTTCTCCAAGGTGAAGTTGGCCCTGCACATCCTGACTGGGAAAGAGCCCTGAACATCAGTGATGAGACTCAATAGGAGAACTTCAGCCCATTGAAACTATCCTGCAAAGTAGGAATCATGAAGACTTTGAATCCAACATAAAGTATTTGAAGTGATAGAAACTGAGGGATCATGCTACCTTGTCATGAGTACGCTAGTGGAGGAGAGGTTTGATTGCCTAGTGGCTCATGGGTTTATGATAGAAAAAGAAGCCTAAGCCCAATTCTGAAAGGCCTTGTCCAGTGTGGAGTACTGTCACCTGCAAGTTTATTATACCTGAGTGCAGCTCCCTTTATACTTCCTGGGACTCTCCCAGGGTCAAAAGTTTGATGGTCCCCCAGTAGATTCCTGGAACCTAGGAGTCATCCTGTATATGCTGGTCAGCAAATCCCTGCCTTATTTTAGGCACTGAAATTCAAGGAGCTGTGGGAACAGATACTGAGGAGGACAATACCATACTCCCTTCTGCTTGTCCATCATGTATGACTTGCTCAAGAAATTTCCCCTTCTCAATCCCAGCAAGAGAAGCACTTTTGAATAAATCGTGAAAGATCAATGGATGCATGTGGGTTATGAAGATAATGAACTAAAGCCTTATATGAGCCACCCCTGACTCCAAGGACCCCTAGGTGGTGCCCGTGCATTACACGTGGGACGAGATCCCATATCCCAGTGGGCCAGAAATACAACAAAGTGATGGTCACCTCTTTGCTCAGAGGTATAAGGGATCCCAGCTGGAAGGTTATGCCATTCCCCCCAAACCCCGACCTTCAGCTGATCCAACCAGTAGCAGAACTCCTTCCTCATTCCACAAGGCAGACTTTAGCATTTCTGCTCACCTCAAGTGGCAGTTTCAGCGAGCCTGCCATTCCCACCTTCAGTTCCTACTCTAAAATTACTCTGAGCAGCAGTGCAGAAAATCAGCAGAGTAAGATTAGGAGTAAGGAAAGATTGAAGGCAGGAGGAGAAGGGGATGACAGAGGACAAGATGGTTGGATGGCATCACCGACTCAATGGACATGAGTTTGAGTAAACTCTGAGAGTTGGTGATGGACAGGAAGGCCTGGCGTGCTGCAGTCCATGGGGTCACAAAGAGTTGGACACAAGTGAGTGACTGAACAACAACAACAACAGGCAGGAAAGTACATTTGCAGGAGTCCAAGTTGGTAGCAATCACACATTGGTACTACGTGAGTATATTTTATATTATAAAATAGTTTTGTGTGTTCAAAAAATAATCCAAATATTTGTCTTACAAGAGTTGTTTTTCTGATTCCCTTGTTAGATGAGAAAACTGTTTCTTGTGGTTTAGCACTAGGCTCTTGCACATTTGAGAGATTAGCCTGCTTCCCTTTGCCATCAGGTTAAAGTGGATCATTGTCAGATGGGCCTTCCCTGCCTGTTTCATTTACCTTATTCCCCCACCCATTACCCTTTATCACAGCTCCCTCATCACTCATTTTGTCCTTGTCCTTATCATTGTGATCTAGTTGCTAAGTCATGTCCAACTCTTTGCGACCCCATGGACTGCAGCACGCCAGGTTTCCCTGTCCTTCACTATCTCCTGGAGTTCGCTAAAATTCATGTCCATTGAGTCAGTGATGATATCTAACCATCTCATCCTCTGCCACTCTGTTCTTCTCCTGCCTTCAGTCTTTCTCAGCATCAGGGTCTTTTCCAATGAGTCATCTCTTTGCACCAGGTGGCCAAAGTATTGGAGCTTCAGCTTCAGCATCAGTCCTTCCAATGAATATTCAGAGTTGATTTCCTTTAGGATTGACTGGTTTGATCTCCTTGCAGTCCAAGGGCCCCTCAAGAGCCTTCTCCAGCACCATAATCCAAAAGCATCAATTCTTTGGCGCTCAGCCTGCTTTATGGTCTGACTATCTCATCCATACATGACTACTGGAAAAACCATAAATTTGACCATATGGACGTTTGTCGGCAAAGTCATGTCTTTGCTTTCTATTGCGCTGTCCGGGTTTGTCATAGCTGGAGCAGGGAATGGCGAACCACTCCAGTATTCTTGCCACAAGAATCCCATGAACATGAACAGTATAAAAAGTCCTTATCGTGATGGTAATTAATTCATTATCATCAAGTTATAATCACCTCCACTCTGCTGTGCCCTCCACAAGTCAGATATCACATCTTTTTTTTTTTGTCTTTATTGAATTTGTTACAATATTGCATCTTTTTTTTTATGTTTTGGTTTTTTGGCCACAAGGCATGTGAGACTTCAGTTCCCTACCCAGGGATCAAACCCTTCATTGAAAGATGAAATCGTCACCTTTGGACCTCTAGGGAAGTCCTCGTTATCACATCTGGTTTGGATACTACAGTATCCTCTGGCAGAGAACCTAATACATACTCAGTGTTCAAGTAAAACTTGAGGAATCAAAGCATCTGTGAAATTGCATGAATAAATAAATGAACGGCTGTCGTGTCATCTCTACTGGAGACTAACATGCAGTCCAATTAATCATACACTCTCTTACTCTTTGTTCTAATAAACAGACCTGCCTGTTCTTCTGCACTGCTCCACATCCCCTCAACACACACACAGACACACACACACAGTCCTTGAGTCCTTGCTTTGGACAACTGTGCTAGACTGGCTTCTTCTGTCTTATATTTCCTAGTCTTTCTAGGAACCAGCTTAATGTCCCTGAGCAAAGTCACTCTGCTTGGGCTTTGCTTCCCAATACTTGTTTTCGTGACCCTGCTATGCTCTGCTAAAAGGATGCTTGATAGTGAAAGTAAGGCAGTAATTCACAAATGCTAATCAGCACAAATATATGAGTTTATGCATATCATTGCTAGTCAGGGTAGGACTCTATGGAATCAGAATCTCTAGAGCAGACTACAAGGAATTGATAATTTGTAACAAGTTCTAGGTGATGATGATGATCAAGTGTTAGGAGCTTCTAGGGTAGAGAAGACATCCATCAGCTTAGAATCATATATGAGTTTGGATCTTTGCTCAGAGATGGATTATTAGCTCAGTGACTTCCATGAGTTAATTAACCTGAGTTTGTTTCCTGCTCTGTAAAATGTAGGGAGGGCAACCTACTGGTTCTTACCCCATCCCCAGTCAATTCAGAAGCAGATCATCTTTTAATACTGATCCCAAATTTTGTAAGGTCCTAGTTCCAATCCTTTTTTAAAGTAATTTACTATTTATTTTATTTTTGCTTGTGCTGGCTCTTTGTTGCTGTGCCCCAGCTTTCTCTAGTTGCAGTGTAGGCAGGGGGCTACTATTCTTTGTGGTGTGTGGGCTTCTCATAGTGGTAGCTTATTCTGTTGCAGAGCACAAACTCTAGGCTTGCGGGCTCAGTAGTTGTAGCAGGTGGGCTTTAGGGCACTCAGGCTTCAGTCGCTGAGGCACACAAGATCGGTTTTTGTGGCTTGCAGGCCTCTAGAACACAGGCTTAGTAGTTGTGGAACACGGGTTGGTTGCTCCATGGCATGTGGGATCTTCTGGACCATGAATTGAACCTGTGTCCCCTGCATTGGCAGGTGGATCCTTATTCACATCGCTATCAGGGCAATCCCTAGGCCCAACATTTTTACCTTAAGCCAAAAGTTTTCTTAGACCCTAAACTGTAAGATCAATTCATTTTTAAAAGGAAATGTATTCAAATCAGAATATACTAAATAATAATAATACTTAAACAGAAAAGTAGTACAAACATATGATTATCCAAGTAATTTATAATCAATAGTTGAAAAAATATTGTTTGTGCACTGTTCTTTTCCTTCCAAAAAACCCCTTACTTGCTGCCACAAGGACCCCGTCCCTGATTCTTTGTCCTGGTCTGCAATCTCCTTTCATGCTCTACTGCCTGCTGAAGACATGCTGACTTAATCCCACTGGACTCCCAAGGCCTGTGATATCCCCATGATGGGAGCCAGTAGGAATCTCATTCCTGCTGCTGATAGAATCTTTATCAACCTGCCCTGGAATTCCAAATTAGTTTCTCCTTACAACTGATATTACAAATAATGAACAGGATTTGAAGGGACACTGCATGTAGTGCCATAATCCACTTAGATTAAAAGTTAGGTAGAAATTAATGGTTAGATAGAAATTAATTTAATCTGTTTAAATATGAATTTTCTAGTCCTAAAAGTAGAACTCGAGCTGGTTGCTTGCTTAATCCAGGTTTAACGCTGCTTCCTGCTTACCTTGACCCACAGGGGATGGTAAAGGTCTATTTCTTTCATCACCACATGGGGTAAAAACAGCCTCTGGCTCCCCATCTTGCATGTGCTTTCACCTAGGGGCAGGAATCTGTCTCCATTTTGGTCTGCAAGGAAATCAAACCAATCAATCCAGAAGGAAATCAACCCTGAATAGTCATTGGAAGGACTGTTGTTGGAGCTGAACCTCCAGCTTTGGTCACCTGATGCAAAGAACTGACTCATTGGAAAAAAAAACAAAAACCCTGATGCTGGGAAAGTATGAAGGAAAAAGGAGAAGAGGGCAGCAGAGGATGAGATGGTTAGATTGCATCATGGACTCAATGGACATGAGTTTGAGCAAACTCTGGGATATAGTGAAGGACAGGGGAGCATGGCCTGCTGCAGTACATGATGTTGTAAAGAGTGGGACACAACTTAGCAATTGAACAACAACAAATCTGTCTCTATCACTTACTGAACACAGTCTCCTCTCCACACAAAACTAAAGACTAACAGTCCAGGCTTCTCCAGTCTCTGGCACCCACTCTCTTCTCCTGGGTTAAACTTCCCTTTTCAAGGCCAAGTGCTGACATAGTCCTCTACCTTCAGGGATCATTCTGTCCTTTAGCAATTTTCTAAACACAGGCATGGGTGGAGTTTTCTTCAGGACATTCACAGAGGCTGGTAAGGGGTGTGTAAAAAGGAATTGAAAGTGATAAGGCACAAAGTCTTAGCTGACTTGGAGGGCAAACGTGAGAGGGAATAAAAACTAAAATCACTTTTTCATTTTTTCCCTTCTCTCCTCTAGAAAGGAGAATGAGAGATGTTAACTGCACTGTGAGTGTTCTTTCTACACTTAATCTTTATCTGTGGTTCTCTCTGGTATTTCATCCAGGGGAAAAGAGTATTAAAATCACCAAAGATCCTGCTGCTGCTGCTGAGTCACTTCAATTGCGTCCGACTCTGTGACCCCATGGACTATAGCCCACCAGGCTCCTCTGTCCATGGTATTCTCCAGGCAAGAATACTGGAGTGGGTTGCCATTTCCTCCTCCAGGGGATCTTCCTGATCCAGGGATTGAACCTGCCTCTCTTATGTCTCCTGCATTGGCAGGCAGGTTCCTTACCACTAGCACTGCCTGGAATGTCCCAAAGATCCAGCTAACACGAACCAGTAATCTGGGATGCATATGTCATTTAGGAAAAACATTTTCACTAGACTCATCAGTTTTCAAAATATTATTGGGGAAAATGCTAAGAGGTCTCAACCCCCTCCACAGAGTTTGCTTTTAGGGTTCAGAGCGGTGAGGGTACGAAGGCGGACAGAATACATGAAGAGGATTAAGAGGTACAAGCTTCCAGCTATAAAATGAATAAGTCACAGGGATGTAATGAGAACACTGGGAATACAGTCAATGACATTATAACAGCTTTGCATGGTGACAGATGGTACTGGTCTTATTGTGGTGATAATTTTATAATGTATAAAAATATGGAAGCACTAGGTTGTACATCTGAAACTAATATAATATTGTATGTTAATTATAACTCAATAAAAAACAATTCTAGGAAAACAGTGTCTGCCTTTACTCTCCTTGCAGACAGCCACATTCATATTTTAAAGGCTTTTTCTAAATATTGATATAAAGCATCCTATTCAACATTGTTTAACTCACTGTTTGCCAATTTCATTTATGTCCCCACTCCCCTCAGGAAGTATCTATACATTACTGATGTTAGAGACTGTGTTGATATTTTGAATATTATGATTTGGAAAAGACGTTAGACTTGCCCTTGTTCCCTCTCCACCATTTGTATATGTGTGTTTGGGGCTTTGATAACCCCTCTTCAAAGATGCTCTGGAGACACTGGCAGAACTAAATTTCTTGGCTTCCATCTCATGTTGAATCTGGGGAAAGACATTGCGATTTGGAAGTAAAAATAGCTCGGGAGATTGTAAATGGTAAAAACAGAGGGGAAGGGAGGCAGAAAATGATAAGAGATGTAGCTAAATATTTATATATACAAAAAATGAAAATATGAGAAACGTTCCTTCTGAAATACATAATTAAGCTCAAGACAGAGTAGGCAGATGGAGTCAGTAATTACAGGTTCTTAATGTATCTCAAATTCTCAGAGAATGAGACTGTTGCTACTAATTTTGTAGCTTCACAGTTTATAGCTTGTTGCTGTTTATAACAGGCTCTGCTCCATTAACACTTGCTGTTCCAGTTTAGATAGCTTGCATTTTAAAAATATACCTGACAGAGAAAAGCCATGCCATATCTGACCTACTTAGACCAGTTCATCAGGATGTCATGTAGGCATTATGTGTGTATCATAATGGTTCATATTACTATCATCCTCATTATCGTTCGGGCAGTTGTGGTTTTGTAGAAAAGACTTGGGATCTGGCATCTCAGTTCATTTCCACATGTATTTACTGAATGCCTACTCTGGCTGGGCACTCTTCTGAGCCTTGGTATACATCAGTGAATAAAATAGATTTCTGCCTTTGTGAAGCTTTCATTCTAGCATAAGTTGGGGATACAGAAAAATTAATAATCAACAAAATGATTAAGTAAATTATATACTACACGAGACTGTAATAAGAGAGATGACAAACGAGGAGATCGTCTTGGGTAAATGGATTTATTAATTTATCAATGGCTGTGTGGGTGTCTGTGCAAAGGAATAAGGAAACACGTGTGTGTGTGCCATGGGATTCTGAACCCTCTTCCCAGGGATCTTCCCAACCCAGGGATAGAACCCATGTCTCTTAAGTCTCCTACATTGGCAGATGGGTTCTTTACCACTAGTGCCACCTGGGAAACCCAGTAAGGGAACAGTCAGAGCAAAAGCTCTGAGACCAGGTAATGTTGAATCTGTTAAGGAACAGCAAGAGTTGAGCATGGCTGTACTTGCCAAGAGGGTGGGAGAGCTATACAGTATGCAATCAGGGTGGAGACACAGAAAGATACAGAAGACAACCTCAACGGCCTTCATTCAATTTTTGACTTTTGCCCTGAAGGGAAATTGGGATTTGTTTCGAGAATGCAATCAATTGGCTTCCATTTAAATTTGACCTGATTGTTAAAGAATTAAAACTATCTTCAGTTTATATGGATTCATATTTTCTTTTCTGTGTATGGTAATAGAAAAAAAAAATCAATTTCCAATGACCTAGCTGTTAAACAAAGGGGGCGGGTAAGGTGTATTACTTTTAACCAATAGAATTCTTTTTAGGAAAAGCCTTAGAACATTTTTCATAAAAGGGGTGCCATACCAGGCCCACCACATTTTCTCCACAGCCATACACAGATTTAGTTTCTCTTCCCAGGTGCTGAGTCATCTCAGAGATGACTTCTCTGGTGGTGAGAGAAGTGACATGGGAACTCCAGTCCTTGCTCCCACATGGGCAACTCCTATCCCATTTCTATTGTCAAAATTTAATTCTATTCTTTTGACCTCATATCCTCATCCCCTTCAAACTCAACACCAACCAGAGAAAGCCAAATTTGCTTTGGGACAATCACAGGAGAATCCCCCTTATGTGGTTAGCATAATTCCACCTTCTCCATGCCAACAACCTCCAATCAGGCAGACCTGCAGCATTCTCTCTCTCTCCCTCTTGCTCTTTTTCATTATAAAGCCTTCCCACTTCTCTGTCTGCATATGGGTCTCGGTCGAGGGCAAGCAATGGTGCCTGACTTTGCTATTGGAAACTCTGACTAGATAGATAAATGCCACTTTCACTTGCATTTATCAGAATCCTCTCCTTGCCCCAACAAACATGGAGGAAAAGATGGAGAAGGGCAGAGAGGAGAGGAAAAACGGGAAAAACATAGCAGTTCCACCTCTGTAGTTTTTCCCATTTGTGGATAGAGTGGCAACGCTGGCAGTTGGGGTCAGCAGACCTCTCCTCTTGTCTCCCAGAAGACTCGTGGTTGCATTTTAAATATTTATTTATTGGGCTGCATTGGGTCTTAGTTGTGGCACGCAGGATCTTTCATTGTGTCATGCAAGCTTCAGTGGTTGTGATCATGGGCTTAGCTGTTCCACCGCATGTGAGATCTCAGTTTCTCCACTAAAGATCGAATCCACATGCCCCACATTGCAAGGAGGATTGCTAACCACTGCAGCACCAGGTAAATTCCTTAGTAACCTTATAAAGCTTCAGTTTCTCGGTTAATTTGTGAGGGCCGTGGAGGTGCTGGGTAGCTGTGTTACTCACCTGTTGAAAGACCACTGGGGCAGTTTGCACAACTCCATCTTCCACTGCATGAAGTCCCGTTGGCCCAGCGAGCCGTGTGTGCACAGGGCATGAACTTCTAGTACAGCTTGCACACTGCTCTTTGCATCCCTTTCCTTCTTTTGCTCCTGAGGCTCCCCGGGGCTGGTGGTCTTCACAGCCCACCTAAGTGTGGTGAGTAAGACTTGGCCTCTTGAAATTCTTCTTAATCACAACCTCCACTGGCCATCACAGGTTTGAGCATCGCCACTAAGTCTTTGCCTTCAGGTTCCTTCAGGATGCTTCAGGCAAGCCTGAAACAGAGATGTTTGTGTATCAACCCAAAGGAGAATTTGCAGCAGTTCACAATGGCCCCCTGCCAACCCTAGTTGTTACCAGAGGGTGCGGATGGGGTCCTGTCCTAGGCCAAATTCTGCTGGTCACAACTGTCACACGCTGCCGTCCAACATGGACAGTTTCTTTGGACACACTCAAAGGATTTGGTTGAGTCTGGGCACCACCGCTGCGGCTGGTGTGAGCAGAGGTGGGGGGGGTCATGGAGATGTGCTGGGGGCTATGCCAGGCTGTGGCACCTCACAGTTACTCCCCTTGGGGCACAAGTGAGGTGGGGATGTGCTGAGGCTCTCTTGAATATCCGGTGCAGGTGGGTGGGCTTAGGACACTGTCAGGGCTGGGAACATGGAAGCCAAGGAGGTTTCCAACCCTTTTACAGTTAGGATTGACTTTGCTGTTCTAGATGGAGGGCTCCCAAAGCTGTGTGGGTGCGTGCTATGTCGCTTTAGTCATGTCCGACTTTTTGCGACAGTAGCCACTGTGGACAGTAGCCGCTCCTCTATCCATAGGATTCTTCCGGCAAGAATAAAACATTAACGTAACTGAGATATCAGCTGAGGTTACATACACACTTAAGAGTCAGGATAAAATTGGCTCCAGAGCCAATTGTATACCCTAGGGAAAGTCGAACATTCCAAGAGTTCTTCACATCCAGAAGAAATATATTTCTCCTTATCTGTTCTGGCTCTGGTTTCTGGCTTCTGCCTACTGCATCTGTTCCTCTGTTTCTGCTTTGTCATTAACTCCAAAGTCTAAAACAGCATCAATTTCTTGAGCACTTTTCCCACAAATTTATTTCATATGAGGCAGGCATGTTCAGGAAAATTTGACTGGAGATTTGAGGGTACATGCTAGGAGCTTCAATGACTGGGACACACAGTAAATAATTGAATATCAGATTAATGAGATCTTAGGGATCACTTTGGCCATTTTTGCAATTTTATCTCAAAATTCTCATCTACCTGTACTCCTATTCTCTCTTCTCCTTCCTATGATTTCCCCTACATCTAAATTCTTATTTCTTGGGGCTAAACTTGCTTTTCCACTCACTTTCTTCCTTGTAATATTCTGTATCAGAATATAGAATATTATTTTAATAGTATAGAATATTATTATTCTTTATCAGAATATAGAATATATAAAGCTTCCAGAAACACGTAAAGGCAAAGTTTTAAATCAGGAATCTTGGACATCTAGGGATTCTTCTTTCAGATTTTGTTCACATCAGCCCTAGAAAATTGTACGCAAACAGCTGCATGTATGTGTATCTGTTTCTTTCTGAGACAAGAATTATAGCTTTCACAAGATTCTCAAATGAGTCCGTTCTCTAAAAAATTTAAGAGCTACGGTTGTACAACTTTTTCCCCTTCTTTAAATATGTTTCTTAACTTCAGGAAATCAAAGCATACAATCCTGTGATGCACATGAGAATTAAGTCTCACTTAAACTATAAGACTGATGTACAACAATTTGTGTTCATGAAAAAGATTAAATGGAACACAAATTCAATAAATTAGAAATGAGTGTTGCTTCACTGAATGACTAAGATTTATTTAAGTTATTATTTTATTTGTGCAAAAACATTTATGTGTGGATTGTCTTCACCTGTTTTTGCTGCTTTAATAAACTGCCATAGAGTAGGTAGCTTATAAACAGCTGGAATTTATTTCTCAAAGTGCTGAAGACTGGGAAGTCCAAGATCAAGGTGTTGGCAGATTTGGTGTCTGGTGAAATTCTTAAGTAGCCATCTTTTTGCTGGCTCCACACATGGCAGAGGGGCAAGTTGTTCTCTTGAGCTTCTTTCATAAGGGCACTAATCCCATCCATGAAGGCTTTGCCCATGGGACCCTAATTCCCTCCCAAAGGCCACATACTGAGAATTAAGCTTCAACAAGTTCATATGGAGGGGACACAAATATTCAGTCTATAGCATGAATCAATAAGTAAGTAAAGAGTTAGAAAAGAAAACAGAGTGGTAGAATCAGAGACATATATTTAACATGATGTACCAGGTATTCATATTATTTAATATCTATGAGAAAGCAATGTATTCCAGAGCACAGAACTGAGCATTTGCAGATGTGAGTTGTTGTGACCTTGGGTAAGTTGCTTTAACTCTCTGAGTCTGGGACCACTCATCCAAGTACTGAGAAAACACAAGAAAATTCATGATACTGATGTTGACGCCCTGAAATAAGAATGAAAGTCAACAGGAAGACTTCCCTGGTGGTCCACTGGTTAAGAATCCACCTGCAAATTCAGGGTACACAGGTTCAAATCCTGGTCCAGGAAGATTCCATATGCTGCGGGGCAGCTAAGCCTTGCACCACAACTGCTGAGCACACATGCCCTACAGTCCATGCTTTGCAACAAGAGAAGCCACCGCAGTGAGAAGCCCACTGCAACTAGCGAGCAGCCTCTGTGTTCCACAACTAGAGAAAGGCCTCGTGCAGCAACAGAGACCAGCACAGCCAAAGATAAATAAATTAAAAAAAAAGAAAGCTAGCAGGAACATTGATTTTATTTACACAGGACTTTTAAAAACTAATGGAGGAGGTGGTACATATGTTCACCTGCAAAAGAGAGGATACTCTGAGGTCTAGTGCTGGGCACCCAGGGCCTCTTCATGAATTCCGGCTGTGGTTGGTCAATCACCTCAGTGTGGTATTCCACAATTCTCCTGGGCACAGGCTTCCCTGCAGAAATTGTGAGCCCCTTCTGAGATTGAATTTTATTTCAGGTAAACCTCTTATCCAGGATATTATGAACATGCATTAGCAGTTAAGAACAATGAGTTACTCATGGTGTTTAGGGCTTCCCTGGTGGCTCAGACGCTAAAGAATCTGCCTGCCATGCAGGAGACTGTGTTTCGATCCCTAGGTCAGGAAGATCCCCTGCAGAAAGAAGTAGTAACCCACTCCAGTTTTCTTGCCTGGAGAATCCCATGGACAGAGGAGCCTGGTGGGCTAAAGTCCATGGTGTCACAAGAGTCGGACATGACTGAGCAACTAACAGCATGTTACTTTAAGGAAAAATAGTAATAGATACTGACTGTCATTTCATTGGGTGAGAAACCGTTCTTCATTTCCTGACATTCAACAGCGTTCACTGATAATATTATGACACTCATAATATTAACAGCAATCTCCACTTTCTTTTTTCACTGAACAGTTTTAGAAAATTATTATTAGCTGACTACTGTATCAAACAGGAAAAAAAAATACCTTTTTTCCTTGAGGCCTGCTGATTATTACAGAAATTGCATTGGTAGCATTGTACCCCGGCTAAGCTGTTGCTGAGGGCTGGAAGGAGTAACACCTAGCGGAATGCTACACAAATGGTAGGCTTTCTCAGGGTTAAACAGTGAAGCTCAATGTGATTTAGGGATTTTATTTGGATATAGCCTTGGACAGAGAGGCATGCCACTCCATAGGGCTGCTTTCTCCCTAAATATACCAGGTTAGATATCTGTGGAAGCATAAAATACAGATTGGAAGTTTACATGGTGGACACAAATATGATTCCAAATGATCTGAAAGAATTAACCTGTTGATTTCTTTTGCCCACCTGTGACACTTGGAGAAGAAGCTACTGTAAAAGTGTTATTATGAATGAGCTGATGTGAATGCTTTATTGCTCTGTGGGACTTGATGGTCCAGTGGTTAAGACTCTGCACCTCCACTGCAGGGGGTATGAGTTTGATCCCTGATTGCGAACTAAGATCTCTCATGCCACTTGGCATAGCCAAAATATGTTTTAAAAAATTAAAAATAACGTTCTCTTTGAAAGACCTAATTTATAAGGTTAGGAGCATGAGTATAGAGAAAAGCCAGTATGCCATAGGTCTAAATATTTAAAAGTTGTCAATAAACTAAAAACAATTAAACAAAATATGTTTTACCTCCCAATTCCACAAATGTAGTTTCACAGCATCATCAAAGATCAGGTTCAGACTTAGAATTATCAAATACCTTGGCGTTATTCAACTACACTTCACCTTTCCTTCCCACCCCAGCTCTACCATACTCCACCCCACCATGTGAGGAACCTTGTCTGTGTGTGGGGGGATCCTCTAGCCCTCCTATTAAAGCCCTGTTTAAACTTTAATACAAATAGTCACCTTACCATTGGTGGGATCCACTTTTGGGAGAATAGATCCTGAAAAGACGTGCAGACGCTGGGCCCTACAGGCAGGAATTCTTGGGTCTTGTGACCTGGAACATGGACCTGAGGTCTTTGTGGGAAGGGGCACCAGTAGAGGAGAGTCAGAGAATCAAACAGAACGAGGTTCAACTGTGGAGTCTGCTGTGTCTAAGCTCTGTGATATGGACAATTTTCTTTAATTCTTCCGTACTTCATTTTCCTCATCTACAAAGTGGTAGAGGTGTTAATACAACCGTAGTGTTGCGGAGGGTATTTAAAGATGTGTGTCATATAGTAGCATCCCATAAATAGTTGCTAATAATTAATCATCATCATTATTAATCATCATCATTAAAATATTATGTGTCACATCCACTGTTAAACACAGGTGAATTCGATAAGGAGCAAGACAAGGTTTCTTGAGGAATTATTAAGACCCAAGAAAATTATGGAAGTCAGATGGGAGAATGCAATTTATATAAACTGACAAGCATCCGTCACTGACCAAAGCCAATCTCTTCCTCTAGGCAGTGGGGAGAAGGAGGGGCAGAGACTCTGTGGGGAGACAGAACCACAAACAGATCAACACAGCAACATAAATGCAGAGAGAGCATAAGGAACGAATAAGATGCTTCAGGAGAGTGAGTGCCAAGAGGAAGACCTCAGATTAGTCTGAGTGTTAGCAAAGAATTCTTACAGTTGAGATTTTTGAGCCACACCATCCAGAATGTGTAGTAAAAAAGGATACCATGGCAAAAGCCTGGAATGTGTAGAAAGCAAGATTGTTTGGAGACCTGCATGTGGTTCCATGGTTCATCATGGGCTGAATCTCCTGGTGTGTGTGGAGGAGGGCAAGAGACGAGGGGGGAGGGCCAGGCTGCTACAGATTACGGGGGTCCTGTATTCAACGCTGGCAAGTTTAGATTTGATTCTGTGTGAAATGAAAAGAGTTTTCAGTCGTGGAAAGACATGGTCATATACGTGCTCTGGAAAAGTCACTCATACATATATGCTCAGTTGTGTCTGACTCTTTTGTGATCCCATGAATTGTAGCCCGCCAGGTTCCTATGTCCATGGAGTTCTCTGGGCAAGAATACTGGAGGTGGTTGCCATTTCTTTCTCCAGCGGACCTGCCCAACCCAGGGATTGAATCTGCGTCTCTTGTGTCTCTTGCATCTCCTTCATTGGCAGGCAGATTCTTTACTATTAGTGCCACCTGGGAAGCCCACTGATGTTTATGTAGAACAGAAAAAAAAAAAAAAAACAGAGAAATTGGGAGCAAGAAAACTAGCAGGAAGCTGCTGCTACAGGGCATGAAGAGATGAACATAGGAAGCGTTTTAAAAATACGAAGGAGGTGCAATTAGCAAGATTGGATGTAAGGACTAAAAGTAGAGCCAGAATCAGAGGTGACTCTGAAAAGTTCTGGCTTGGGTGATGGAGTGGGTCGCACACTATGTATCAAAAATGGACAAAATTGACAGAGAGGAAGAAGATATAAAGATCAGTGCAACCCTTAGATTTTCAGGGACTTAGTCCCTTCTAGGGCACAAATGTAGGAAAGCAAGCAGGGATGCAAAATCTATTTCTCAGAAATACAGAATTTTTTAAAAAAAATTTTGATTGGAAGATAATTACTTTATGATGTTATGTTGGTTTCTGCTGTATAACAACATCAATCAGCCACAAGTATACATGTGTTTCCTCCCAGGGATACAGTAATTTTTGATATGAACTTGTCCTGTGTTTTCTCTTTACACAGCCTTTATTGGTGGCTAGATGATTAACAAATCCATACATTTGCCCTCAGGTAGGAGCTTAGTCTGGATTTCCCAGATGGCTCTACTGGTAAAGAAACTGCTTGCCAGTGCAGGAGACTTTAAAGATGTAGGTTTGATACCTGGGTCTGGAAAATCCCATGGAGGAGGACATGACAACCCACTCCAGTATTCTTGCCTGGAGAATCCCACGAACAGAGGGCTACAGTCCGTGGGGTCACAAGGAGTCGAACACAACTGAAGTGACTTAGCATGCACACACAGGCGCTTAGTCTAGATATCCATGTCTAAAATAATGAGAAGCATGGGATGGTGGGTAGTCCTTGAAACTGTGCATTTGCTGGATTCGGATGTAGTAAGCCTAGTACAGTGTCTAGGCTTTCTAAGCAGAAACACTGCAAGCCACACTGTAACACTGGTAGGGACAAGAGAGTAGTAAGGGGCGTAAATGGAGCCTTTTTGTGGGGAAGACTATGGACGACAAAGAAGAGAGTTCATATTTACTTATGTAGGTGTCAAAGTGAGAGTTGTTCATTGCAAATAATTGTATCCTTTCTGGTTAGTGGAATCAGAAAAAGGAATTATTAAAGAGCATTAGATCTTTTTCAGAAATTCCAGGAAGTAAGAGAGACACATATTGAATCCCAGAGTCAAAATCAATGTCCAGCCTCCCTTCAGGTGCCTTGACATAATGCCTGAGATGTCCGAGGTTGGACAGCAGAATCATGGCCATTGCCATCCACAAAGAATTGGACTCATCCAACATCGTGCCTTCCTGAAATTCGATGTCCCAGACACAGGGCTTCCTTTGATTGTTTGCTGCGACTGCGAAGTCACTTCAGTTGTGTCTGATTCTTTGCGGTTGTTTAGTTCTCCATAAGAATCTTGCACAAGTGAATCTTCAGAGTAGAGTCTAAATCAGAATTTTTTTAGCTTCTTCCTTAGGGAAGGCTGGATTCATAATCTGGAAAACACTAGAAGACGGTTTTCAAAGGTAGTGGGTAGGCTCAAATGAAAACATCGCCCTAGCCTAGGTCAACAGAAGTGAGTAAAGTCATATGATGCAAGTAGCATTTTAAAAAGAGCCATTCTCTTGGTTGTTTTATTTTATTGCTAATATAGTGAAGATAATTAAGGTCCATCTTTGGCAAAAGGAAAATAATTAAACCTAGAAATTTGGACTCCTTTGAGTTGGGTGGCAATATAGCTGGAAACAAGGGCTTTGGAGTGTCAGAAAGAGTGGGAATTCAAATCTTGACTCCACCAATTAGTCATTGGGTCGTCTTAGTTGATTTCCTTATCCTCATCTTTTTCATCTGTATAATGGGGCCAATAATAGAAGCCTCTGGCAGTGCTGTTTTGAAGACTAAGTGAAATAATGCATGCAGAGTGCCAAGTAGAGAACTACCGGTAGGCAGAACCTCTGATTGCTTATTCAGGACTCTGTACCTCTGAATTAGCACCAGAATGGTTTCCTATTATTATGAACATCAAAAGCCCCATTCTCCCCGCCTACTCCCCACTTTCTCCCCCCACACCTTCCTTTCTGCTTCTTGTCTCTAAGGGCAGCAGTAAACCACATATGGGAGCCTAATTAAGCATGCATAGTTCCTGTCTGTCTTATCTTAATCCTGCCAGTAATAGAACAATAATTGTTCAGAGAAACTACAAGGGAAATTGTGAGTGCGGAGAGCAGACAGTGCTCCAATTGATCTCAATTACTGTCATGAAATTGAGTCTTCTGTCGACATCTAAATTTAATGCCCCCTTTTCCCTGAGGATCTGTCCTTCATTGTTGCTTCTTATTCTATCTGTGGTTGGCCTGTCACCATCTGCACTGCGCTCTTCGTCAGAATGATGGAATTGTTTTCATTCGCCTCGTACTGCCTGCCAGTGCTGTTTGTTTCCTAGATCCATGCTCTAGTCTTCTGACAGTCACATCTGAATCTTCTCATCTTTTCTCGCTCAGCATCCAGGGAAGAGCTATGTTGTATTTTGGTATCCAAAGAATTGATTTCCATTTATGAGCAAGAAGACAATTTTTCAAAACCTAAACAAGATGAGTGTCGGCTTTGCCCAAAGGATGAAAACATCTTCTAAAGTAAATTATTTCCCTCTTTATTTGGGTGCAATTAGGAAAGTTAATGATGGGTAATTTTCAGCATGCATATGCTTTCATTTTGCTGATTTATAAGTAGGCATAAACATAATTAGGTGTGCATATGCATGCTCACAGTTTAATGGGCCCTGCATTCCTGGTAATTAGATGGCTCAGCATGTCGTCGATGTGTCATTTTTCAGGCTGAGATATAGAAAGCTTTTCAGATTGACTGTCCCCAGGAAATAACATGGGAATGCAAGGTATGTAGTTACATGAGAAATAACAGTATCTTAAGATACATTCACCATCTGTTTTTCTTCTTAAACAGATTCAATAGATTTAGAAAGTGTGTTTCCCTAAAGCAGGGGTTTCTTTTTTTAAGTTGTAAAGTTCTCTGTATTTAGAAATCAACAGATTTATAGTATTTTAGAACTTGAACATAAGAGAGTATCCAGTTTAGATGAGGTTTTACAGATGAGATTGTTCAGGCTCAATGAATTGAAATGTTTTACCAAGGTTATATGGTGATTAAGCAATCTATCATTGGTTTGTCAGAAATTGAAGGGAAGATTTTTTTTGATTGTCAATACAGCATCTTCATCTCTCTGGAATCCCAGCTTTAGTGCCAGCAGGGTCAGCTATGTAATTTGAGGAACCAGTACAAAATAAAATTGGGGGTCCCTTGCTCTAAAATTACCAAGAAGGGAAAGATAGTGACAATAAGCATCAGGTCAAGCGCAGAGGAAGCATGAGGCTCTGTGTGGCTAGAGGTAACATATGCGTGAAGTTGGTCCTGAGAGCCAGAGCAGCATTGGATGACCCAGAATGGGCCACAGAGAAGTTGTGAGCAAGATGATACGCAATCAGATGTGCGGAGAACTAATTGTGAACAGTATTCCCATGAGCACTGGCCATAGGGCAAGAACAAAGATCAATATCCTCTTTTAGGAAGTTTACGTAATAATTTTTTTTGCAAGTATAAAACATTTATTTCACTGTTTCTGCAGGTCATACTTAATATTAATGCATTATGGTAAATAAATAGGTATCTTCTTTTGTGATGATATGTGTCATGTTCATTTCTTGATGCCTTTGCACTTTATATATCCTTCTCAAATAGAATATTTCCTATTAGAATGATTGTCATTTCGCATTTGTAGAATATAAATAAGCATAAGGAACCATTTTCCTATGGATATATTTGAACTAACCAATAATCACAATTATTATTCATGCAATTCGTACATACTGAGCAGTATTATCAGCTTTTGTCCTTTAATTTATAACATATAGAATGTTTAATAGCACATAACTCTGCTTTCTCACAAAGGACTTTCTTCACCATGAGGTGGTAGTAGTTTCAATATTCATATTAGTGACAGATTATTACATAATAATTTTTGAACTACTCATATGCTAAAAAGAGGGAATTTCTGATTAATCAGCATCCAATGATATGTGAGTTATGCTTGAAAAAGAGCAAAATTATTCCATCATGTGGGATCTTAGCTCCCCAACCAGGGATCAAACCCGTGCCCTCTGCATTGGAAGCACAGAGTCTTAACCACCGGACTACCAGGGAAGTCCTTATTCCAGCTTTTTAAAATTGAAGTATAATTAACTCAAAATATGGGATTAGTTTTAGGAGTACAACATAGGAATTCAGTACTTTTGCAGATTATGCTCCATTATAAATTATCACAAGATGACAGCTATAAAAAGTATTTCAACTTTCTACTTATTGGAAATTCCACATATATATATATATATGTATAAAAGAAGCAAACAAGTAACCCAAGAAGTCATACAATATTTTAGGAGGACTTGGTTATAATAAAAATAATAGTCATTAATTGTGGGGGGATCCATCACATTTCAGGCACTCTGTTAGGTGAATGATGAAGAAAATAATGATCCTTTCTCTTGAGGCACTTTCTGCTAAAAAGAAAAGAAAATCTTATAATATTACTTTCCTAAAAATTAGAAAGCTCTGAGAGGCTTAAATAATAATTTCAGAGCTCAGAAAAAATGAAGACAGACTAAAATGTAAGAGAGAGAACTTTCATTTGTTGCTCCTCTATTATGCCAAACTTTACCAGTGAAAACAGTCCTGTGAAATTTGTTATTATCCTGTTTAGTTAGGTGAGATCAGAAACTACGTAAAATTATTTGCTCGTGTCCACAGACGCCACAAAGAATGGCTTGGGAATGAGATCGGAAGTAATGATATGAATGAATCCATTGGCCAATGCTTCTCAGATGTGGTTCCTGGACCAACAGCATCAGCATTGCCTGGCAACTTCTAGACCTGCAAATTCTTAAGCACCACCCCGGACCTACTGTATCTGAATTTCTGGTACTGCGACCCAACCATCTGTTTAAGAAGCCCTTCAGGGGATACTGATATACTATTAGTGTTGAGACCGACTCCATTAGGCAACGCATTCTCTCTTGCCTTGTGCTACTTTCAACACTTATTGAGTACCTTCTGAGTCAGATATTCTCCTAGATCTTTTATGTATTTTAACTGTTTAATCATTGTAATACTCTAGCAAAGCCGAGATTATGCTTAATTTTTGTAGACAATGAAACTGAGGGTCACATGGACTAAATAATTAATTACATACTTGTTTTTGTCTGTCCCACTAGAAAATGAATTTTTTTGACAAGAGAATCCTTTGCTGCTGGATTCATCATTGCACACTTTGTGCCTGCACACGGCTCAAAGGTGCTATGTACTCAACGAGTGCCTAAGAAATGAATGGATGAGTAAGTGCAGAAACTTGTTTCAGGGCAGACACACAGGAAAAGCCAGGATTTAAGACTCGATTCATTGTCTCTGAAGCCCAATTTCTTTGACAACAGAACTTGAGAAATGCTTTATGAAAATGTTAGCACTTCAGTTTCCTATTAGCTTTCTCTCATCCACAAACAGAGATGAATTTTTCCAGGATTTATGGAGAAATAAGACTCTGAGCCTAGGCTGTGCCAGCGACTGGCATTCATACACATCCGGGCATGGCTGCTGCCTTGATGGAGTTGAGTCGTTTATTGCTTCAAATTTGATTTGGGGCACTTATCATCTACCTTAACACCGAATTGCATTCTAGAGATAAAGTTCTGAGCAAAACATGAGTTGTACAAGTCATTTTGCAGAGCAGAAGGGCTTTGGGGTTGTATAAGGGCGCCATAGAGTCTGGGGAGGAAGGGATGGGCCAGATTACATGGTGCTGATTCTTAATTTGACCCCTTGATTCAAGCTTCAATTCTAATGAGAGAAGCTGTAGTTTGCCTGGAGTGGGGATTTGATGTTCTGAATTAAAGCAATGCCTATTCTATGCCTCTGGTGATGAATTTCAATACAGAGAGTGAAAAAGGAGCATTTTCCCCTCTTTGGCATGGAATACAATAGGAGTTGCCTCTCTTTAGTGATACTGTTGGAGTGGGGAGAGAGATGGAAATGGGACTTTTTAAAGTAGTAGATAGCTATTTTTTTTGGAGAAAGGCGTGGCAACCCAATCCAGTATTCTTGCCTAGAGAATCTCATAGACAGAGGAGTCTGGTGGGCTACAGTCCGTAGCATCGCAAAGAGTCAGACACAACTGAAGCAACTTCGTGTAGCTTTTGAGCATATAGATAATCGTCTCCTTGACATGACCTCTCGCTAGTCTGCACATGACCTCCAGGGAGACCACAATAATAGTTCACAAGCTCCATGTATCCTCACTGATGCCATTATTATGAATGATCCACTTGCTCCTTCACTGCTGCAAACAAGTCTCAGCACAAAAGCATTCTCATTTAAAAAGCAGCCCTCACCTCTATCACACAGCATATCCTTTCTCTGATTTATTTATCCTCTTTGCATTTATCACCATTTAGCATATGGAATGGGGTTCCTTGGTGGCTCCATCAGCAAAAAATCTGCCTGCCAACGCAGGAGACCTGAGTTCAATCTCTGGGTTGGGAAGATCCCCTGGAGAAGGGCATGGCAACCCACTCTAGTATTCTTGCCTGGAGAATTCCGTGGACAGAGGAGCCTGGTGGGCTACAGCCGCAAAGAGTCGGACACGACCAAGCAACTAACACACACACAGCATATTGAGTATCGATTTGCCTACTGATTTATTGCCTATCTCCTGCCGTGTAAGATCCATGAAAACAATAACCTCTTGTTTTGCTCACTGTTATACAGTGCCTTGAACAGAAAATGTCCTAGAGGAGGTGTCTAACAAATATTTGATGAATAAATTCATGATCCCAGTGTCATGCGGGAACAGATACTGGCAAAAGTGTTAGCATCAAGGAACTGTAAAAACATGGTATGTGAGACTTCCCTGGTGGTTACATGGTTAAGACTTCACCCTCCAGTACAGGGGGTGAGGGTTCAATTCCTGGTCTGGGAACTAAGATTCCACATACCTTGTGGCCAAAAAACCAAAACAGAAAACAGAAACAATATTGTAACAAATTCAATAATGACTTTAAAAATGGTCCACATTAAAAAAAAATCCTTAACCAACAAACCAAAAAAAGCATATGGTACAGAGGTTAATGATTATGAGTGACTCTTCTATTTGCTTTTAGAAATGATGGAAGATTGAAAAAGGTGTTGGAGTCCTCCATTGTGTAGGTAATCAGTGGGCTGGCATGATTTCAGTAATTACATTTAAATGTGATTTCATATATGTATTTACATGGTGAGACCTGGCAAAATTTCAATGTTAAGTCCTACCCATGATTATTGTGCATCAGTGACTAATGATACCCCTTGAATTAGGGTCACTTGATGCATGTTTGGGAAGAGGGCTGTGCCATGTGACATGGAGCTGAGTCTGAGTTTTCCAGGTATCATTGATTGTAGAAGACCTTGAATAATCAAACTCCTAGGATCTTAACTCACCTTTTGTATTTTACATTAACTGAATGCAAAATAACAATTTGACTATGCAGACAGTCTCTTTTAGAAACCCAGAGATGCTTTCTGATGCACAAATTTGTCCTGGGTGTGTCTTGTCACGCTGATGGAGAATCTGATACTTCATCTACTTTCTTTCTGTCTAATGGATGCAGTTCACACTGCCTCAGGTCACCTCTGTATCCTGATACAGTGCATAGAGCTCGTTAATGCCTCATGGCACAACTAAAACAAAGCTGTAGTTTAATTTAAAGATGTTATTGAAGGTTTCGTGGTAGCAGAAGGGAAATTCAACAGGGAAAGTAACTTACATTTGCTGCAAGATGTGGTTCTTCTCAGGAGCTCCAGAGCAAGATTTTCCCATAACATAAAATTAGCTATCTGCCTTGAATAGCCCTAAGAATGTTCCATATATATACAGGGTTGCTGTCAATCACTGTTTCATGCCCACTGGTGATACCTCTCCTCAGAATCACTTACATTGAAAAAGTCAAATTCCTTCCAGGCAAATTCTGACCTTGTGATGACCTTATATATCACCACTAATAATGAAGTTTATTATAATACTTTGTCCAAATCAGTCTGGTTGTCAAGATGCTCATTAATCAACACTGATTAATAAGCTATGTCAAACTGTTGACGTCAGTAAGCGTTGAGTAAGCTATATATCAGACATTAGCCAAGGTCGAATTTAGCTAAACCTGATCCACTTCCGTTTTAGTTCCTCTTGTTCCACTCTCTTTTCCTCCATATGTTTATACCTTACACAGATCCTGAAGAAGTACTCCCATTACTACTGAATATTTCCTTATTTGCTTCTGTGTTTTTCATCTTCTTATTTCTTGTTTATATCTCATTCCACAAGGGATATTTGTTCACTGCAGAAAACTCGGAAGACAAACGTACAAACTAAAAGCGCAAATAACATCACCAAACAATGACCGCTATCAAAATAATAATTGCTCTCTCTGTACACGTTGATACGTGTATTTTAAAAAGCTTATATTTCAATAGTATTTCACTTTCCATAGTGCGACATGACTTATGCATGTACAACATAATGCTGAAAAACTTCTCAGAATTTCCATGAACAGATATGGCATAAATTATTTAATCAGTCCTTCATAGTAAGGTATGTGAAGTTTTACAGTGAGTCACTATTACCTGAGGACTGCCATGAACACTCTTTTAGCTACGTATTTCTGTGTATCCAGACTGTTTTTTAAGATGAATTTCTTAGGAACTGTTGGACTAAATTATTTGGAAAATTAAAACTTTTATACTATATAATATCCAACTCACTTCCAGAAACACTGACAATTCATGCCAACCAGAAATCTATGTGAGTAGCTATGATCCCATACTTGCACCAACACTAGCTCTTTTTTCTCCTCCTTCTCCTCTACTTTCTCCATCACTCCTTCTCCTCGTCCTCCTTCTTTCCTTCTGTGATATTTAAGAATTGAAAGGTTAAATGTGATTTTTCACTTGTTTGCATTTTTTTCTATTAAGATTGAAAATTTAAAACTGTATACGAGTCATTTGTACTTTTATTTGTTTGGTTAGACCCTTCATCTAGTTTCCAAAGGAGTATTTTCTCTTTTTTCCTTTTTTGGCCACACCATGTGGCACGTGGGATCCTAAGTTCACAGGCCAGGGATGGAACTTGAATACCAGGGAGGTCGTTCTTGTTACCGAACTCCCCTGCATCAGGTCTGAGATGGAAAAGACTGTTTCAGTTGTGGAACATGAAATTAGTCCAACATCAATTTTATAAGAAAGGGGTCTTTTTTAAAGTATGTTTCTCTGCCTTCATATTTGCTGAAATGCTCTGTCCACCTGGCGGGCTCTCTCCTGACGCTCCACCCTTAGTTGAACCTTCCCAATCATTTTTTAACAAGTAGATCAATATTTATCAAGGGTGACTTCAGTCCTGGAACACTTGCTGTTTACACAGCTCAGTGAAAGTCACTGAGAAATGGCTTATATTTTTCCTTGAGTGGGTCTTATGAAAAATTGCTTTGTCTGTTCTTTCTTTTCATTTTTTTTTTCAGCTAGATTACAGTCTCTTCAAGAATAAGGACCACATCATTGTTTTCAAAGAACTTGGGTCCAATTTGGCCCAATAGCAAAATAAGGGTGTTGGATGAGGTGAGTCCTTTCTCTGGGACAGACACTGATTCTCACTTTTTAAAAACTTCTTAGCAATCATATAAGATGCTTTATGATTATTGTCTAACATGGAAATTATGGTTCAGAGAGGTGAAAGAACTTGCCCAGAATCACCAGCTAGTCAGTGATGGGGAAACCATTTGAGTGTTCTTTTTTCATTTTTTAAGATACTAGGTAGTTGTCATTTTTTTAAGTTTATTTTTATTGATTTATTTATTTGGCTGTACAGGGTCTTAGCTGTGGCATGTGGGATCAAGTTCCCTGACCAGGAATGGAACCCGGGCCCCCCGCGTTGGAAGTGTGGGGTCTTAACCGCTGAACCACTGGGGAAGTCCCTATCACTGTCTTCCCAACCCTCAGTGCGGGGCTTCATCTAGGCAGCTAAGCACGTGCTTGACAATTTCACTTGTTATTTCTTGAGGAGCAGCAAAATATTGTGAGATCAAGTGTTTTGTCTGTTTCTGGCTCCTTCTGATTCCAATATAACATCCTGGCTTTTATGTCGATGAATAATGCTGGTGAGTATACAGATAACTTCAAAGCTGTAATTCATATCAGCCTTTCCTCCTCCTCAGAGGCCACTAAAAACTGCTGGCTGCTGGCCACGTCAGTTCTCTTCTGAGGCTAGAAATTATATGACCATTTTCTGTAAAAACACTGAGACATACACAGGTGTCCAACCAAAAGAGGCTGTTACATCCCATTTTCTAAAACTGCAGCAGATAATGTGAAGTTTCTCCTTTTCGATGCCACACCGTCTATTTCGTCTTTCTTTTTTTTGCTGTGTTCTTTTTTTTTTTTTTTAAGTGTCATTTCAGCTCAGAGAAACTGGTTATCTTTTCACAATAGATTCTCTCTGGTGGTAAAATGTTCTGCTCACCAGGTGTTGATGAGCTGGTTGTTATCTTTATTATGGAAATAAAAAAAAGAACAGTGCAGTGAACTAGTGCATAATAGGCTGAGTGATTTGAAAGCAGAAATCTGAATGCTGCATCAGCATCAGGTCATGAGTTCTGGGAGGTGTGATAATATCAGTTATCCTCTACGTCACAGGATTTATCTTATTTCCTTACAGAATTTAAGTATTTCATTATACATACACACACCTAAAATGAAGAGAAAGCCTCTCAGTCATACTGGACTCTTTGCTCTCCAGGCAAGAATACAGGAGTGGGTAGCCACTCCCTTCTCCAGGGGATCTTCCCAACCCAGGGGTCAAACCCAGGTCTCCCACACTGCAGGGAGATTCTTTACCAGCTGAGCAACCAGGGAAGCCCACTCACACCTGATGCTCATACATATGTGTAATAGAGCTTCCCTTACAGACATTGAACATATGATTTACATATATACATCTACCCTGATAGCTCAGTTGGTAAAGAATCAGCCTGCAATGCAGGAGACCCTGGTTCAATTCTTGAGTTGGGAAGATCTGCTGGACAAGGGATAGGCTACCCACTCCAGTATTCTTGGGTTTCCCTGGTGGCTCAGCTGGTAAAGAATCTGCCTGCAATGTGGGAGATCTGGGTTCAATCCCTAGGTTGCGAAGATCCCCTGGAGAAGGGAAAGTCTACCCACTCTAGTATTTTGGCCTGGAGAATTCCATGGACTATAGTCCATGGGGTCACAATGAGTTGGACAAGACTGTGTGATTTTTCACTTTCAAAATAAAATTATAATATGTAGGTGTTTTACTTATAATTATTTTATTTTACATGTTAAGTATATATTTATGTATTAATGTATGTATTATATGTTTGACTATTTTATTATACATCTAATTTAGAATTATTTTAATGTGTTTATGCACATAAAATACATTCTGTCTGTATTTCTATGACTAATTTTTATGTATTTATTTATTGAGTATGCATCTTATGTGTTTATGTATTATTTATATATTTCTGTGTAATAAATAGTTATTATTAATGCATGATTGAATGCATTTTTTGTGTATTCACTTTTCTGTATATTAAAGATATCTTTCTCTCTCTGTGGATACTGAGTACTCTCCTCAGCATTCTCTTATACTACCAGACTAAAAGTTATTTGAAAGTAGAGACTATAGAAGATTTAGTTGACATACACAATTAGATATTTGCCTGTAAAAATAAGTGAATTATTTTCCTTTCTTTTTCTGGGGGGGGGTTGGGGTCACACCACATGGCTTGCAGTACCTTAGCTTCCTGACAGTACCTCTGCAGTGGAAACATGGAGTCCTAACGACTGGACCACCAGAGAAGTCCCTAGGATGCAGCTTAAGAAGAACAGAGTCAAGTAAGGGATTTTTATTGAACTATTGCCATTTGCAACAACAATATCTTATTAGATGAAGCAAGTCAAATACAAGTAATATATGACATCACTTATATGTAGGTGTGTGTGTGTGCGTGTTCAGTTATGTTCGACTCTCTGCAATCCATGGACTGTAGCCTGCCAGGCTCCTCTGTTCATGGAAGTTTCCAGGCAAGAATACCAGAGTGGGTTGCCATTTCCTCCTTGAGGGGATCTTCCTAACCCAAGAATCTAAACCATATTTCTTGCATCTCCTACATTGGCAGGCAGATTCTTTACCACTGAGCCACCTGGGAAGCCCCTAAAAGCTAATGCAAATGAATCTATATACGAACAGATTTGTATATAGAAACAGACTATAGTCTATAGAAACAGACTCATAGACATAGAAAACAAACTTATAGTTACTGAAGGGGAAAGGGGCTGGGATAAATTAGTAGTTATGATTAACAGATATGCACTACTATATATAAAATAAACAAGCAACAAGGATTTACTGTATAACACAAGAAAATCTATTCAACATCTTGTAATAACCAATAATAGAAAATAATCTGAAAAAAATTGTACATAACTGAATCACTTTCTGTGAAACTAACACAGTATTATAAATCAACTGCATTTCAATTTAGAAAAAACAAAGGATTCTTGCTTTTGAGTCAGGATAAGGAGAAAGTGTTATATATTTTAAAGCTAAGCAAAGAAGCCTAAGATGATGGCTGTTCAGTCACTAAATTGTGTCCAATTCTTTGCAGCCCCATGGGTTGTCTCCCAGAGTTTGCTCAAACTCTTGTCCATTGAGCTGGTGATGCCATCCAACCATCCCATCCTCTGTCATCCCCTTCTCCTCCTGCCTTCAATCTTTCCCAGCATGAGGGTCTTTTACAATGAGTCAGGTCTTCGCATCAGATGGCCAAAGTATTGGAGCTTCAGCTTCAGCATCAGTCCTTCCAATGTATATTCAGGATCAATATCCTTCAGGGTTGACTGGTGGAGGCTGACAATTCAAAAAAGAGGGATCTAATAGTGGGCAAAATAATCCATAAGAGGCAGAAGAGTAGGATCAGAAGCAAAGAAATAAATGAACCTGAAAATCTAATACAGTACTGGAGCCAATGAAAACTGACACAATTTTTCTGGAAATTAGGTATTGACTTAGTCTTGTGACTGAACAGGACTCTATGGGGCCTTCCCCTGCGCTTGACATCCTCTGCTTTAGCTCCTATCCGAAGTACCTAGATAACAATATTTGATGCAAATTTTCTGAGTTGTTTTGCAGATGTGAAAATCCCCCACCAAATGAAAGATGTTAACTACTTGTGACTATGAGCATACATCCCCAGGCCTCCTGGATCCTAAGGACCTATACTGTAAACCACTGACACCACTCTCCCTGACCTGGCCTTTAAAAATGCTTTGCCAAAATACTTCTGGGAGCTCTAGGCTTTTACAGACAAGAGCCACCTTTTCTCCTTGCATGCCTATGTGCATGCTCAATTGCTCAGTCTTGTGACTCTTTGCGACCCCACGAACTGTAGCCCACCAGTCTCCTTTGCCCATGGAATTTTCCAGGCAGAAATACTGGAGTGGGTTGCTAGTTCTTCCTCCAGGGGATCTTCCCAATCCAGGTATCAAACCGGAATCTCTTGTATCTCCAGCATTGGCAGGCATATTCTTTTACCAGTGAGCCACTTGAGTTAGGCATGGCCTTGCAGTAATACTTTCTTTGCTCCAACTCCAAGGTGTCAGTTCATTTAGCCTCACTGTGTGTTGCACATGTGAACTTTTAACAGTTAGATCCTCTGATCCGGTAATTTTGTTTATAGGAAACTTGCCTACAGGAGGAAGTAGAGATGTGTGCTCAGATTTATAGCTAAAGCTATGCATTACAACAAAACTTAGAGTAGTGAAAAATTGGAACCAATCCAGACCTAAAATATGTGTATAATTAATTTCTGTAGTGCATTTCATGAAAGATTGTGCTTTCAACATTATTTAATGGCCTGGGAAAATTCTTGAGTATTAAGTGAAACAAATGCTATTTTAAAACTCTATGGACATATGATTGGAACTGTGAAAAATATGCATGTACATACACACTAAGAGAAGTAGAAGAAAATGGTAATAGGGCTTATCTCTGGATGTTTGATTATGGGGGATAATTACATCCTTTCAGTTGATGTCCTGTACATTAATATTTTTATAAAAATAAATATTCATTTTACACTCAAAAAAATCTTATTGGAAACATAGGCTTTAGTTTCAACTCTGTCACTTTTTACCTTTCAAGTTATTTAATCCTTCTTACAGAAATGGAGTGTATTCATTCAGTTCTTCACAGACTATGATATTATCCACCCAGAGTTCAAATTCCAAAGACCTGGCATCATAACTGTGTGATGTTAAAGTTACCTAGTGATAAAGAACCCGCCTGCCAATGCAGGAGACATAAGAGGAGATCCTCTGGAGGAGGGCATGGCAACCCACTTGCAGTATTCCTGCAGAAGAATCCCAAGGACAGAGGAGCCTAGCTGGCTACAGTCCATAGAGTTTCAAAGAGTAGGACATGACTTAAGCAACTTAGTATTATTAAGCTTAAGTATTAAGCAACTTAAACACCCTCTTTAAATCTCTGTTACTGCCTGCAATGCAAGATACCTGGGTTTGATCCCGGGTTAGGAGGATCCCTTGGAGAAGGAAATGGCAACTCATTCAGTATTCTTGCCTAGAGAATTTCATGGACAGAGGAACCTGTCAGGCTACAGTCCATGAGGTTACAAACAATCAGATATGACTGAGTGACTAACACTTTCACTCTCACCTCTTCTGTAAAAGGACTTTATAATACTCACCATTTTGTTGTGGTATTAAGGGAGTTAAGATAATGAATATATTGTACAGTGGTTGGCATAGAGTAAATCCTCAATATTCAATACTAATTTAGCTACATGTAGGGCTTCCTTGGTGGCTCAGAGGGTAAAGCGTCTGCCTGCAGTGCAGGAGACACGGGTTCGATCCCTGGGTAGGGAAGATCCCCTGGAGAAGGATATGGCAACCCACTCTAGTACTCTTGCCTGGAAAATTCCATGGATGGAGGAGCCTGGTAGGCTGCAGTCCACGGTTCGCAAAGAGTCAGACACAACTAAGCGACTTCACTTTCACTTTTATGCTATGCTAAGCTACACTGCTTCAGTCATCTCTGACTCTCTGCAATCCTATGGACTATAGCCCACCAGGCTCCTCTGTCCATGGGGTTCTCCAGGCAAGAATACTGGAGTAGGTTGCCATGCCCTCCCTCATGGGATCTTCCCAACCTAGGGATGAAACCCACGTCCCTAATGTCTCCTGGATTGGCAGGCAGGTTCATTACTGCTAGCACCATCTGGGATGAATAAATCTAAACTAGGGATATCTACCTCAGCTGTTGTGGAAATTAAATGAATTAATGTATTTAAAAACATCTGTATCAGGGTCTGGCACACAGGACACCCTCAATATATACTCATTTCCCTCCACAACCCTTCAGCCCTGCCTTTTCTTTTCCCCTTTTCGTTATGGAGAGGCATGGCCTCCATAAAGAAAGGGGAAATGATGCTTTTGAACTCTTGAGAGTCCCTTGGACAGGAATGAGATCAAACCAGTCAATCCTAAAGGAAATCAGTCTTGAATACATTAGAAGGACTGATGCTGAAGCTGAAGCTCCAATACTTTGGCCACCTGGAGCGAAGAACTGACTCCTTAAAAGACCCTGATGCTGGGAGAGATTAAAAGTAGGAGAAGGGGACGACAGAGAATGAGATGGCTGGATGTCATCACTGAGTCGATGGACATGACTTTGAGCAAGGCCCGGGAGTTCCTGATGGACAGGGATGCTTGGCATGCTGCAGTCCATGGGGTTTCAAAAGTCAGACACGACTGAGTGACTGCACTGAACTGATGCCCTCCAAGGCAACAGGCAGGAAGGCAAGAGTAGAATGTGCTGCCACCTAGCGGATGATTGTTTGCTCACCCAGGCAGCCTGGTGTCTTTTTTTTTTTTTTTTTTAAGGCTTCAAGAAATCACATAAACCTATTTGTCACAGACACAGGATTTCTGCTGTCCTTGCCCTCTGCAGGATTGACTTGCTTTTTTCTTCTAATGCTATTTTGTGGAAGCTTTTCATTTGTGAGGCAGCTGAACCAAAACCAATTGCACATCATAGTACAGGATGAGAAATGGAAAGCCATAGAAGCATTTCTTAACCCAGAAAGTTCTGGTCAGCCCAGGATGGGAAATGAGCAGGATTCAGAGATGGGGTGGCCAAGAAGGCACCCGGGGGCCCTGTGGGCCACTTGGACCCCAGACAGCAAAGCTACTGCCTGCCTAGTTTTGCCTCTTTTATGTGGGTGTCGACTTTTTAAAAAATGCACAAGGTAAGACTGTGAGTTATGTTTGGGAGTGTGTGTGTGTGTGTGTGTTAGCTGCTCAGTCATGTCCGACTCTTTGCGACCCCACAGACTGCAGCCCTCAGGTTCCTCTGCCCATATGATTCTTCAGGAAAGAATACTGGAGTGGGTTGCCATTTCCTTCTCCAGGTTATCTCCCCGACCCAGGGATTGAACCTGGGCCTCCTGCATTACAGGCAGATTCTCTACTATCTGAGCCACCAGGGAAGGCTGCAGCCAGGGAAAGAGCACTTCAGATAGTTCTGAGAAACTGCTCCAAAGAGGTGGGGATGGCAGGGGGAGTCAGTATATATGTGATTTTGGTGAAAGAGGAATACATGCAATCAAGCACATATTTTTTCTGGAAGCTTTTCTGCTAGTTTCGTGAACCTTTCTGCTAGTCATGAAGAGCAGTCATCACAATGAAGGATTTTTGTGTTTTTCTAGATATGAGGAGCAAGAATTTGGCTCATTAAACTGGCTCCTAAAAATATCTATCTTAAGACCTGTTCTGCCAGTCCCCTCATCCCACCACCTTACCACAGTACAGGGTGCCTCACTCCTGGTCTCCACCCTGAATTCCCTTCACGAGGTGTTGATGGTCAGCAGCTGCAACGGCACATGTGATTTCATCCTTGTAGAGGTAGATGGCAAGTGCCCATGGCAAGTGCCAATTTGTAGGTGACATGGGTCTCCCAGGTAATAGGAGAGAAACCTGCTTTTCCTCCACCCAGGGTAGAGGACAGAGGGAAAGACAAGGGCAGTGCACAATGCTGTGGAGAACAGTTCCTCCATGGCCCCTGCTTTGGTGATCTAAGGACACACTCAGGGTGGGTTAGACATTGTATAAGTTAATAAAAAACCTCTCACATTTAATGAACACATTTCTCAGTGTTCCATGGGGCAGAGAAACAACATGGATCTTCAATCATATTTTAGTCACTCTTTTGAAGTGTGATGTTCAGTTATTTCAGCTCCCTGGGCCTCAGTTTCTACAATTTTTAATTGAAGAATAACAGTGATCATGGGATTACCAGGAGGTGCTAGTGGTAAAGAACCTGCCTGCCAAAGCAGGAGACGAGATCCCCTCAAGGAGGAAATGGCAACCCACTCCAGTATTCTTGTCTGGAGAATCCCATGGACTGCAGAGCCTGGTGGACTATAGTCCTTGGGGTCGCAAAGAGTCAGACACGACTGAAGCGACTGAGCACACACAAAGGCCATGGCATAAATTTGTAGGATAACATCCAAGAATATGTCAGATAATGTGCCGATGATATGGCGTTTGACACTTGGTGGGTTATCTAAAAAGAAGCAGCAGAAGCAGCAGCATCTTTCTAGGCTGTGTTCTATGCTGTGAGGGAACGGTGTTAGGGGCTGGAAGGGGGCTTTCCCAGCCTCTCAAGGTTTTCCATTTGAAGCCAAATTGTTCTATGATCATCAAACCTGGAAGAAGAGTCCAGTCTCCAGACTGCAGGCAGGAAAATTAGAAAGTGTCAATCAATTACTGGGGGCCTACTGTGGGTTATTTCTTGGTTAACATGGTTGGCTAGGAATCAATGGACCTGGGCTCCAAGCCCAGTTCTTTCATTACTTCCCACTGAGCCCTTGAGTAAGCATATACCTTAGTCATTTATTCCTGTGTCCAGAGAGGTGAAGAGACTTGTCCAATTTTGCTTATCTTGTCCAGGCTAGTTTTCAAATCCTTTGTCTGATTTTAAAGCCTGGTATACTCTGAACACAGGTATTTTGAAGCCAAGCATTCCTTCAAAACATTTTGAAACTGAATGCTTGCCTATTCAGTCTATCAAAGAGTTAGCCTGCCAGCACTAATATTCTGTACATGTTGCTCAAAAATTGAGACAAATTCTGGAGAATCTGTTTCAAATTAGACAATTCTAAAAGTTCAGAAATTACCTACAGTCTCTGAGATTTAGTTAATCTGTTTGAGACTTTTTCTTTAACCTGGCCATGCCCAGAGAAGAGACTGGATTTAGGGCAACAGTGTGAGCATTTTTTAAATGGGAAAAAAAGGTATACAACTTTACTGAAAACATTAAAAGGAGAGATACACCATGTTCATAAACTGGAAAATTCAATTTCATGTAGATGTAAATTTTCCCCCAGTTGATCCATAGATTCAACTGGGATCCATTCATAATCTCAAAAGGTTTTTTATTGGTGGAAACTGACAAGCTGACTCTAAAATTTATATGTAAGAGCAAGGGCCAAAAAGATCTTAGGGGATCATATACCGGGGTAGATAAAATGACCAATGGGATGAAATAGAAAAATAAATTGTGTTATGTTCAGAGGATCATTATACAGTAAGGAAAAGGAGTGCCTTACAGAAGCACACAATAAATTTGGATAAATCTCAGAAACATAATATTGAGTTAAAAGACAAGTAACAGGAGAATAAACATAGTATGATTCCATTTACATAAAATTCAAAAATATGCAAAACCAAAACAAAGAATGGGGCTCTTTGCGACCCACGTGGTTTAGGGACAAGTGAGAACGTGAATGTTTATTTTCTCCACCCTCTTTGTATCTTCTCATCCGACCCCCTACCCCACCCGTTCATGCAGAACAGCTCACACATCTATATATTTTTCATCCTTTTTTCTATAAAGTCATGGAACAGAAGTTTGGAGTCATAAGACCTAGTATTAAATCCTAAATCCTCTACTTCTTGAATATGTAATGAAAGTCACAATAATTTTTGATCTTCAGTGTGATATATAGTCACAAATTAAGGATAATATCATCCACCTCTGAATGGTACCATCCAGATTACATCAAACCTGTATACATACCACTCTGTGAGAAGTTGTTAAATCTTCAATTCATCTGTCTCTTCCTTGTTTCTTGCAAGCAGCATCTAGACATTATTCTCAGGATCCATGCCCTTGACCTCTTGGGGAATGGTGAACATAGATAAGTCATCACACATGTTCGGTTTTTAGCAAAACTTAATCTTCTGGATTTGCCCTCTTTATTGTGGGTCTCTTGGGAAGCAGATATATTATGCAATGTATCATTTAAAAGGTATATTTTCTGTTAAATGTTTCATTGTATAATGATGTCTTATATTGGTCTACTAAATTCATTTAGTCAGGGTAAATTAAAGTGGTTATTGTGGGGTGTGAGAAAAGCAAACCCTAATGGATTGAGATTTTCTTTTTCATTGATTATAGTAATCCCAAAGAAAGGCAATGCCAAAGAATGCTCAAACTACCGCACAATTGCACTCATCTCACACACTAGTAAAGTAATGCTTAAAATTTTCCAAGCCAGGCTTCAGCAATACGTGAACCGTGAACTTCCAGATGTTCAAGCTGGTTTTAGAAAAGGCAGAGGAACCAGAGATCAAATTGCCAACATCTGATGGATCAGTGAAAAAGCAAGAGAGTTCCAGAAAAACATCTATTTCTGCTTTATTGACTATGCCAAAGCCTTTGACTGTGTGGATCACAATAAACTGTGGAAAATTCTGAAAGAGATGGGCATACCAGACCACCTGACCTGCCTCTTGAGAAACCTGTATGCAGGTCAGGAAGCAACAGTTAGAACTGGACATGGAACAGACTGGTTCCAAATAGGAAAAGGAGTACGTCAAGGCTGTATATTGTCACTCTGCTTATTTAACTTATATGCAGAGTACATCATGAAAAACGTTGGGCTGGATGAAGCACAAGCTGGAATCAAGATTGCTGGGAGAAATATCAATAACCTCCAGATATGCAGATGACACCACCCTTATGGCACAGAGCGAAGAAGAACTAAAGAGCCTCCTGATGAAAGTGAAAGAGGAGAGTGAAAAAGTTGGCTTAAAGCTCAACATTCAGAAAACTAAGATCATGGCATCCGGTCCCATCACTTCATGGGAAATAGATGGGGAAACAGTGGAAACAGTGGCTGACTTTACTTTTCCGGGCTCCAAAATCACTGCAGATGGCGATTGCAGCCATGAAATTAAAAGACGCTTATTCCTTGGAAGGAAAGTTATGACCAACCCAGACAGCATATTAAAAAGCAGAGACATTACTTTGCCAACAAAGGTCCATCTACTCAAGGCTATGGTTTTTCCAGTGGTCATATATGGATGTGAGAGTTGGAATATAAACAAAGCTGAGCACCGAAGAATTGATGCTTTTGAACTGTGGTGTTGGAGAAAACTCTTGGGAGTCCCTTGGACTGCAAGGAGATCCAACCAGTCCATCCTAAAGGAGATCAGTCCTGGGTGTTCATTGGAAGGACTGATGTTGAAGCTGAAACTCCAATACTTTGGCCACCTCATGGGAAGAGCTGACTCATTGGAAAAGACCCTGATGCCAGGAAATATTGAGGGCAGGAGGAGAAGGGGACGACAGAGGATGAGATGGCTGGATGGCATCACCGACTTAATGGACATGGGTTTGTGTGGGCTTAGGGAGTTGGTGATGGACAGGGAGGCCTGGCGTGCTTTGGTTTGTGGGGTTGCCAAGAGTTGGACATGACCGAGCAACTGAACTGAACTGAACTGAGGGAGAGGAAAGGACATACAAGAAAAGAGGCAGTTGTGACACAGGAAGGCAGAGATGTAGCCACATTAACATTCACACACACACACAGGTAGAAAGCTATGAAAGTGCTCATAAAAATGAATAGGATTTTAATTTTATACCATTGTTAGGTGTTAAGCATACACTTAGTAAAAAAAAAAAAAAAAGTAAAAAAGCAAAAAAAAAAAAAAACACTCCAGGGATATATCATCCATAATCCCACAACCCAGACAGCTGTTGTTTACATTTTAGAGCATTTCTTCAAATAATAAAGCATTTTTGTAAACACACAAGTGTAATTGGAGCTCAGCCTTTAAACACACAGAACAAGTGTCTTGCAGTAAGTCATGTAAAAATGTTTTGCTCTCAACATCTTTTATCACTTTCCACAGAGAGCTTTTGGTCTCAGAACAAACTTGGTCTATCAAGGAAGAGTGTATTTAAATAGACTTTCTGGTGCCCACCCTAGAGAGGAGGAAAGGATGCCTGGTCCTATGATACAGTGAAGTCAGGCTGCACTCGCAAGGTCTCCAAGACTTACTTTTGTTTCCATGGTGTCCTTGTCTACTGAAGTAGCAACTCAAAGACTCCTCTAGTGATAAAAGCTTGAGGAAATCAGGCCTCACCACTCCTGTCACATTCAAGCAGGCTGCCCAGCTATTGCTAGAGAGAGGGCATCTGTGGGCACCTTGGATCTCTCACTTCAACACATAGGGTGAGCCCATCTGCATGTATTTATTGCGTCTGTGCTCATTCACTAAGTTGAGTCCAACTCTTTGCACCCCCAATGACTGACTGTAGCCCTCCAGGCTCCTCTGTCCATGGAATTTTCCAGGCAAGAATACTGGAGTGGGTAGCCATTCCTTCCTCCAGGGGATCTTCCCGACCCAAGGAATGAACCCGAGTCTCCCACTTTGCACGCAGATTCTTTGTGGTCTGAGCCACCAGGGAAGCCCACCGCAAGTCTAAACTGAAGCCTAATTTTAATCCTCAGCTCCAAAGATGTTCTGACAAGACTAAAACCTGGTGCTGCCAATCCCATTCCTTCCCAAGTGGGCAATTCTTCCCCTCACTCCCTCTACCCAGTCAGTTGGGATGCCCATGATTCACTCGGTTTTCCTCCTAGGATTTTCACAGCATTGCTCTGTGGTTCCGCATTGCCAGGCTCAGTCCACGGGCAGAGAAAGCAAGTTTCTGGTGATCAGTCATGGCCTCCAAAGATTTCTCTAGTTGTAACTTTATGACAGCTAGCTCCTTTTTGCCGTCAGAGATATGTGTGATGTTGATTACTATTTACTTGTCTCAGAACACAGATGTCAGAGGGGAATTCCCAGGGTAACTCGCCTCACACCTTAAGCCCAGATGGCTCTGAGCACTGTATTAGGATTTATGTCTAGGAGTACAGCACCCTCTGTATGAGCTTAGTTCCCCAGAGAAACAGAACAAATGAGATATATAGGACGGGATTTATTATAGAATTGATTCATCCTTTCACGGAGCCTGAGTGGTCTCTCAACATCTGCAACAGCTCAGAAGAGCGGATGGTGTAGCTCCAGTCCAAGCCAAAGGGCAGGAGAAGCTGGAGGGCCAGTAGTGTAAGTTCCGGTCTGAGTCCCAGTCCAAAGGCAGGAGAAAGCTGGTGTATCAGCTCAAAAACAACCAAGAAGAGAGAGAAAATTCTCCCTTAAGCCTTTTTTCTTCTATCCAAGCCTTCAGTGGATTGGATGGAACCCATTCACATTGGGGAAGGTAAGTGTTAGTCACTCAGTCGTGTCCAACTCTTTTCAACCCCATGGACTACAGCCCACCAGGCTTCTCTTTCCATGGGATTCTCCGGGCAAGAATACCGGAGTGGGTTGCCATTTCCTTCTCCAGGGGAATCTGGGTATCCTGCATTGCAGGCAGATTCTTTACTCTCTGGGCCACCAGGGAAGCCCAATCTCCTTAACTCTACCTATTCAAATGTTAATCCAAAAACATCCTCAAAAACACACACCAAATAATGTTTAATCCTGTATCTTAGGGCTTCCCAGGTGGCTCAGTGGTAAAGAATCCACCTGCCAATGCAGGAGACACGGGTTCGATCCCTGGTCCAGGAAGATCTCACATGCCTTGGAGCAACTAAGCCCATGCATCATAACTATTGAGGCTATGCTCTAGCCCAGGAACTGTAGTTACTGAGCCCATGTGTCTCAACTACTAAGACTGACGCACCCTAGAGCCCATGCTCTGCAACAAGAGAAGCCACTGCAATGAGAAGCCTGTGCACCAAAAACACACTGTAGCCCCCGCTCGCTGAAACTGAAGAAAAGCCCGTGTAACAACAAAGACCCAGCACAGCCATAAGTCTATAAGTATTTTTAAAAAATCAGGTCTCCGTGTACCCTATGGCCCAGTCAAGTAGACACATGAAATTAATCATCACACCTTCCCCTCTCTTATTTCAGGGGCTGAAAAGCAAATTTTCCCAAGACCATAATCACTAAATTTGGAGTCATCAACATGAGTATGATGCTCCCGGAACAAACTTTCAGTGTTTAGCCTTGTAAATGAAGTAGCTTAAGGAGAAGGGGGTCTTTTGTTACCATTTTACTGTGACTCCTCCAGATGGCTTCCCTCCTTGCGTCACTCACCCCACAGCCTCACCCCTGCCCCAGCCACAACTCGGGTTGGTCAGCCTGCCTTCAGGTTCTACCCCTGTAAGGAGCACCCTGGGCCCCTGCCTTATCTTTCACCGAAACAAATTCCACAGCACACTGTAACAGTTATAACCACAGCTGACTTCTCCTGTGTACTGACTGTGCGCCACGTTTTACATATATTAACATGTTCGGTCCTCACTACCTCATGAGTGATGATGATTCCTGTTTTGTAGATACATTCTCTGAAATACAAAAGGATTATGAGCTTATTCAAGGCCACACAGCTATTAAATGATAATGACACAGTTTAAGTACACAACCATCGACGCCTAAGTCTGGGCTCACCATCATAATGCACTGGGTTTCCTAACCCCCGCCTTTCCAAATCGCCCCACGAAAGCCTGAGTAACTGGCTCAAATGGAAATTTTCATCTCTGATTCAGCCTGGTAGTTCCACATAGATCCAGACTCAGTGCTCTTTTCCAAGCACTGGCATAAACAGAAGGATTGAAAATCCTATGTGACTTCCCTGTGAGCAATTAAGAGGCTGAATTCTGTCGCATGCTATTCACCCTTCACTATTCATCATCACAAACTTTCAGACACACTGAAGGTCACGATTGAAAACATAGTTATTTTAAGAGATGGCATTGTTCTCAAAAGCCACAGTAGGACCATTGCAGAATGATTTAAACACAGATCTATATTCAGAGATGAATTCTTCTTTTGGCTCAAATGACGCAGGTTTGTTAGTTGGGATGTGAGTAGGAGGTGAGGAAATTAAAAAAGGGGGGGAACAAGTACTCATTCTTATCCATCTCCTGTTCACCTTTTGATAGTTGCTTGTTTTTCTTGTATGTGGCAAGCTCACATTACTTGCTCTAGCCTGGCATCTCCATTTCATTTAATTTGTCATAGGAATATTTTGCAATAAGGGCAAACCTTTAAGGAAAATGGAAAAATGTAACATACCTGCACAAGGAAATGTTTTTGCAAAAAGATGCAAGATTTTGTGTGGGTCCTGTTTTCCTCTGAATTTGTAGTGGGACTCTATTATAAGCACTCCCAGGACATCTCTGGTGGTCCAGTGGTTAAGACTCCATGCTCTCAATGCAGGGGGCCAGGGTTCCATCCCCAGTCAGGGAACTAGACCCTGCATGCTACAACTAAGAGCCCACATGCTGCAACTAAAGAGCCTGCATATTGCAAAGAAGATCCTGCGTGCTGCAACTGAGACCCAGAGCAGCCAAAATGAAAAAAAAGTCCTCCCACCTTTCTCCAGAGAGGTTGTTTATGTTCAAATATTTCCTCTACTCCCATAACTAATCACCAGGGATAATCTGAAGGCTGGGGACATCAAGATACAGAGGGGAAAGCTACAATATATAAACGATGGATGATGTATTTCTGCCATAGATGGACTTACGTACCTTAACCCTCCAGTTCTCTGTACTTGTGTGCATGCTAAGTCACTTCAGTCGTGTCCAACTCTTTACGACTCCATGGACTGTAGCCTGCCCGGCTCCTCTGTCCATGGGATTTTCTAGGCAAGAACACTGGAGTGGGTTGCTGTTTCCTCCTCCAGGGGATCTTCCCAACCCAGGGATCGAAACTGCGCCTCTTATGTCTCCTGCATTGGCAGGCGGGTTCTTTACCACTAGCGCCAGCTGGGAAGCCCAGTTCGCTGTAGTAATATTGTATATTTACCCTCTTGCCCTTCAGAGGAGCACCCTCTTCCACCTCAGAACTTTGGGTTTGCTCATGTGACTTATTTAACCAGTCGGTTTTCAGCAGATGTATCATGACCAGGGGCTTGTCTTTCGGCTTGTGCCATCACTGTAAGAAGAGAAACATACCAGCATAGTTCACATGGCATGTGAGGGTGATCTGTGACACGTTACCCCTTGATCGCCAGCATTAATTCTGCTGGTCTGGTGGGCTAGGCAAGCGTCCCTTTCTTCCCTTACCACTCCCCCTGAAGCTGCACGCTCCGTCTAAGAGGACGACCTCCCCCATAGAGAAATACCTGTCTTCCATCCAGGGTCCAGGAACAGCTGTGCCCTGCCTGCCCTGCTAGAACCTCCAAACACTCAGGAAATGACTGCCAGGGCTGGAATGCAGAGTTGCTTCGTTTCAAATGGAAAGCTTTCTTCTACCATTTCCCTTCCCCTCATACTCATTTACGTCTCTTGCTTTTCTTCTTCTCTCTAGTCTGATCTTTAGAGGGTTTTGTTCGGGAACTTCTCACTCCAGACGGTGAAAATGTCTAGGTTCAGACCTCAGCCTTTTGTGTGTGTAGGAGACGCTTGGCCTCAGGCCCTTAGAGATTGTTCGTTAATAATGTCAAAGGATTGTTTTGTTTATACTCTAGAAAATGCCCCCAAAGTCTATCATTTGAAGCAGTAATGTGGACGCCAAGATATTTTTAATTAAAAGTGTACTATCTGAAGCCAGCCTTTGGCCTCCTATTCCTCATGAAGGTCCCTGTAGTTCAAGCACCCGTCACTAGGACAAGAATTTCTCCTTGTGTCCACAGGATGGCAGTATAGGTCAATGTTAAACCTCACTACACAGCCCACAATCCGACAGTGGGGTTTTGTTCAGAATTGGCACTCAACTCTCCTTTTCTCCATATGCCCATGGCCTCTTGCAACCCCCGCTCTAAACATTTTTCACTTCCTTTTTTTTCCGATTCAAACAAAGGCAGCCCCTTTAGTTCACAAAGGACATTTATGAATGAAGATCCATACAATACCCCGGCATCATTATAAAAGCCCCCCAGACACAGAAGGCCAGAGTCCAGCTGCCCACAAAACCACATGCAACTAAGCCTTAGTTTGGGGCTGCTGAGTAGTTGTTTATAAATAGCAGTGGTCAGTTACACATTGTCAGCAACCTGAGCTAATTGCTGCTAATCAATAAAGTCATTGAAGTGTAATAGCCTCATTGGCAGTAGATGGGCTCAAGTCCAGCCTGTGAGGGTATTGTCTTCGTGAACAGTCAGATGGTAATTATTTAATCAGAGCAGCATGGCCTCTCACAGTCCCAGTATGAAGAAATGTATCCAAAACCATGTTTGAGACATCTTTCCTCTGCTCCAGAGAAAAAGAAGGGGGCAAAAAAAGTCTTATTGATTTGAGAAATATTGGGCGCTGCTTCCAGGCATTAAATAAGACACAAGGAACAAGGATCTTCCTTGAACAAATAATTAAAATAGCGCTCATTCTCTTCTACATGAGCAGGTAATTTTCAAAATGTTCTCTCTCTCTTTTTTTAATCCCTTTAAATAGTATGACCATCTTCTAAGGTACACAGAGGTCAGGCATGACATTCATTGGAGAAAACCCCTCTATACCTTAAACTTCTTTAATTCTCATAGTAACAATGCTTTCAAAATTGAGAATTAACCAAGAGAACAGTAGGATATACCTAGGAATTTGTCCTTTAAAAGTCTTTTTTTTGCACTGTTCCCTGTAGCAGAGACATCTTCTTTGGTAATATTCTCTTTCCTTTGGTCTTTTTTTAAAAATAGTATTATGCATTATTGAAAAGCCAATGCCACCTCTTGCCCTTCTTTATCTTCCACGGTGCTTAGCACGGGTTTAGGACAGGACTTCTCCAAATACACACTGTTTAACTCTTTGCCTAATGGGTATAGCATGAGAATTAATTCCTGGAGATCTTTACCTGGCTAAGAAGTAGAGACCTAACATTTTCGAGTCTAAAACTTTATCAAGGCCAAAGTAAATGTAAGTCCTCTGCAAAATCACCACCCAAACTTCTTCAACAAAATCCTTAAAAAAAAAAAAAATCTTGGAATCTCCTAAGATTAACATGCAAAAATCTAAAAATGAAGATTAAAAAGAGATCACGTTTAACTTAAACTTTAGCCTTTCTTTCAGGAAATAAAGGAAAATTATGATATTACATGATAGATGTAATTTTCCTAATATTACTTTCCAAATCTCAAACGTGTGTGTTTGTAGGGCTCAGGAAAATGGTGTGTTTTTTAATGCAACTGGAGAGGTTTAACAAAGAAAGCCTTTTCTGGTCCCTATGGGGGGAAATCAGCTTTAGACTGTTAGCAAACACATCTAAAAGTTCAATGAACTTCAGCTAGTTGCTATGCCAACCAGCAGAAGACCTGTCCAGATATGAATTGATCACACAAATAAAAATCTCCCCAAAGATGATGCTTGTTTGGCTTAAGGGCATAGTCTTTGTAACAACCCTTGAAAAATCAGAGGTCTGTCGGTTTGGAGAATTTATTTGGACCACCATCCAAATTTCCTCAGTGTATTATAAAATACTTTGATTTTTTTCATAGAAAATTGAGCAGTTACTTCCAAGAGGGAAATACCCTTTTTTACTTTGTTCCCTAAGTATAAAAGTAGCAAATACAGAGAAAGTAACAAATATGGTGGTTCCTGATTAGGAGAAAGAGAATAGTTAGCACTAAGACAGTAAATCTTGGGAAATGCTTTTGATTCCATTTTCACTTTCTGATATGAAGTTGGGCAATTTATCTTCATTTCTTAGCATCATGCCTCTCACACCCTGCCTTGGATAGGGTCCCTAAAACGTGCAAAAAGCCTTTTTGAAGAATCACTTTGTAGTGTCTGCTTTGAGGTTTTGTGACCTCCATATCCAAGAAGTGAACAAATTTGAGGCTAAACAAATAGGCAACGTGGGTAACATGGTAGTTGACACCAACTTCTAAGAGGTTGGAGGAGAAAACAATCAGGTGATCATCTTTTTCATATATATCCCATTACTATCCCTTTGGAAACTGAACTGGATGACTTACTATTATTAGATCTCTCTTTAGGCACCTAAGGAATAGACGACAGTGGGCAAAACATTTGGAAACTGTTGTTCAGTCGCTAAATCATGTCCAGCTGTTTGTGACCCCATGGACTGCTGCATGCCAGGCTTCTTTATCTATCTCCCGGAGTTTGCTCAAACTCATGTCCATTGAGTCAGTGATGCCATCCAACCATCTCGTCCTCTGTTGCCCCCTTCTCCTACTGTCCTCAATCTTTCCTAGCATCAGGGTCTTTTCCAATGAGTCGGTTCTTCGCATCAAATGGCCAAAGTACTGGAGTTTCATTTTCAGCTTCAGTCTTTTCAATGAATATTCAGGGTTGATTTCTTTCAGGATTGACTTGTTTGATCTCCTTGCTGTCTAAGGAACTCTCAAGAGTCTTCTCCAGCACAATTTGAAAGCATCCATTTTTCAGCCTTTATAACATGTTTTTTGTGTATTGTGAATATACACCTTTAATACATATGCCTAGCAACACAAACCCATAAGAGTCACCAAGCATTTATTAATATTACTATGTTTTGTACAATATGACCTTGGCCCACTCATATTATTCTTACTTTAATTCCTCATCCCTGTATTTGTTCAAAATTTCACCCTTTAGTTTTTATCTCCCATTGCTTTCTGTATAGTCACCTCTGAAATTCACACAGAAATTTGGATTTCTAGTATATCATCTGCAGGACTTATTTTGTAAGGAGTGTAGTTTTTGCCTCTGGATCATCCCCTTTACTCCTGATTTCTGGATTTGCACTTCACGTTAGGTAATTTTTTCCTTAGCCTCTCCAAGAAAGCCTTGGATTCCCCCAACAAAGGGACCCAACAAGGTATAGAGTGGATATTGTGGATATTAATGATTTTAGATTAGGGTCTTAATAGTTCAGATTAAGGAACAGATCTTTGACAAAGGGTATCTGTAATATAAATTCCTGGGGAATGTGAAATATGCTCAGTGAACTTCACATTGTGTGTGAAAATAAGAAAATGACAAGCCAAAAAGTGAGCATGTATTTTTCAGTGGTGAAGTTCAGTCTCTGTGCCCTTGGTTTTCAAAGTGGGTCATATCTCCAACACAAAAATCTTGTGTTTCAAACCCACAGGAAGTAATACTATTCCCAGGTGGTGCTAGTGGTAAAGAACCCATATGTCAATGCAGGAGACATAAGAGACAAGGGTTTGATCCCTGGGTAAGGAAGATCCCCTGGAGGAGGGCATGACAACCCACTCCGGTATTCTTGCCTGGAGAACCTCATGGGTAGAGAAGCCTGGTGGGCTATAGTCCATAGAGTCTCAAAGAGTCCCTGAAGCAACTTAGCACACACACATGTAGCCTGAAATGAATAAATCCTAGATTTACCCCCCAATGCAATTCCAGCACTCAGAGATACAGAACCTTCCACCTTTCTGCTTTTGAGTAATGATTTAGATTCATGAACTCATTTGTAAAGAAAAAAGGAGAAATAACTCTCAGATAAATATTCACACAGTTGCATATTCCCATAGGAAGCTTCCAATAAAGCCTGTGACTTAGAAAATCTTCAAGTCAATAACAATTCCTAACCTGTTTTGTCTCTCTGCTCTGTAGTAAACCAACAACGGGCTGTTGAAGGAGAGAAATCTTGAGTTAAAAGGTATAGTTTGAAAGTGTTCCTAAATAAACATAGTTGTGGAAGGGTTGGTGGGACGGGTGGCAGTGGGCTGTTGGCAGTGGCAGAATCTGGGGCGATGGTGGTCTTGGTCATAACTTCTGAAAATGCTAAAGAACCCAGCTGTGCAGAGCATACTCCTTAAGCAGTATTGGTGTTTTACCCCCTTCCTATTATCTCACGGATTAGTACAGTGAAATCAAATTTATAAGCAGGTGTTATCCTTACAAGAAATACACACCCTCTTCTATTCAGAATTCTCCCCCACCCCCACCCAATGGAAAACAGTAGTGAAGTGCAAAGCGGGTGTTTTTTAGGAAATGGTATTTGAGTCTAGGATGAAACAACTAGAGAGAGAAGTCTGGATGATCAACAAAACTATGTAAGAGCCGTGTAACTGGAAACCATCAAGAGGGCGTTAAAGAGACAGCAGTCCTGTTAACGGCTGCTTTGGTCTTCACACTGCCCTCTGATGATTTAGGGGTTTGGTTGAGGTCTTTCCTGTATCTCCTGTGGCAATTTGTGGGGAGTGAGGAAGAACAGGTGAGCTATTGTTTCTCAAACCTCATTTTAATCAGAGCAGCTTTATTTTTATCTGTTTTATATACTGGGATTCTGTGAAGGACTGCGATAGGAAAGAACTTTGCATTCTAAATTAATCACTAGAGGGATGCAGCCTATGTGCTGCATTATGCACAGTGGTCCATTTTTGGGAAACCTGCCTCCCAAGTAATGAACGTTAAGCTAAATTACTTAATTTAACTCACAGGAAACGTCCTGACCAGGCCCATCTGTGAATGGCTGCAGGAAGGAAGACACGAACACATACCCTTTGGAGTCTGGCTGGAACCAGAACCTTACCTTCTCCCCTTTTAGGATAAAAAGCTGACATCATAACTCAGAGATGATGGTTCTTTGGGACTCTGGTCCACCATTTTCTTGGTCTGCTGGCTTTCCAAATAAAGTCACTAATCCTTGCCCCAGTAACTTGTCTCTTGGTTTATTGGCCTGTCGTGGAGCCAGCAGTTCAAACTTGGACTCAGTAATAGGATCTCATTTAAGGAATCAAGTCATTAAAAAAAATGGAGAAACTACGAATGATAAAACCTGTTGCACATGGCAGCTGGGCAGGGTGGAGGAGGCTCAGAGAGAATGTTTGCATCTTCTGTTTAAGTCAGTGAAAAGATAAAGGGTAAATCTCTGTGCCTTGATTCCCCACATCAGTAGTTCATGAAGTACCGTCCCTCAGTCAACAATATCAGTATCTCTTGGAAACTTGTTATAAACATAATTTATTGAACCCTACCCAGACCTACCTGATACAGAAATTCTAGAAATCAGCATTTTAACAGGTCTTCAATTGTTTCTGATGCACACTCAAGTTTGAGACCAACTGCCACAGAGCCTAATTAATTTACCAAATAAAAGAAATAAGGTAAAATTATGAGAAAGTAGCTGTTAGTGCAGTTTCTAAGGAAAAATCTCTTCCAAGTATTTCAAATCAGTCCCATCCAGTCCAGACCTTTGTAGAGAGGATTGTTTTTCAGTTTCCGGGATAGGAAAATGCCTCCAGTCCTTCTAGTCTTCAAGCCCTATAAATATCAGTCAGAATAAAGCACTGTCCTTACAACTTAGAGCCATTAAATATTCCCTTGACAGCCCAATCTCAGCCCCAAAATGTTTACTTGACAATAAGGTAGAGTTAGGTAGGAGTCAATAATAAATTAACCAACAGATTCTAGTGCCTACTGGAGAGACACAGAGTTGTATTGATATTTTATGGACTCACTTCTAAAAAGAACTATTGTTGATAAATTGCACTCCATCTGGGTTACTAGATGATGCACACCACGCCTTGGAGCAGTGCTGGAGGAAGCTATAGTTGAAAGGACTAGGGCAGAGTGAGAGGGTGGCCACTGCCTTCCAGAACCAGGACATGTGCATGACAGTTGTCTTCCTGGGATGATGATACCTCTAAGTGAGATCGTTTCGAGAGATGGATTCCACTGGAGATGCATATGGACTTTTCCTCGGGTCGGAACCCAGCTCTTCTCAATGTTTTAGTGCTATGATGTTACACCACTAGATGGCTCCAGAGTGTCTAGCCTGTGTTTGAAAGGCTAGTGCTGCAATAACTGGCCATCCCCAGCCATCTTCATCCACTGTTGACTCCCACTCAACCGAAAGTGATGTCTCCTTTTCTCCCTCTATCTTCCAAGAGTAGCCCAAAGGTGGTGTCTGGAAATGGGGAAAAAATGTTTCAGACCAGGAAAGCACTTGTTTTCTCCACATTCCAAACTTTAAAACTCAGCTTCAAGCAGATGATATGTGTATCCTCAAAGTGTGGAGTAACATTCCATCCTTAAAAATCATCACATTTCATAACTTAGGTGGTTGGGTTATTAGGGTCAAAGGTCCCTAGTCCTTAAAGTCTTGCTTAATCAGGAGAGGCTTAAAGATAAATTGTTAAGCATTATCTTTACCTGAGTTGCCCTTTTATATTCTTTCTAGAGGAGTTGGTTAGAGTGGAAATGGAAGTTGTTGTTTTTATACTCATTGAAGTTGTTATCATTTTCTTTTTAATCTGTGATATGAACTCAGTTTCTTCCAAGCTCAGTTTTGACTTCTAAATTGATCCAACATGATGACAAACTCCAATACAGGCAGTCATGTGTACCAAACCCTCCTAGTGTGATTGTTACCGGGATGAACATTTGAACCAAGAGAAAAACACCCACAAACTGAATTTACCTATCTAGATGCCTAAGGTGGCATTTGAACCAAGTAACAAAGAGCTGAGTTTAGAAGGAAGAGAACTCAGGGGTTGAGAAATCTGTGTCATAGTGAGAGGTTCCCAGGCAAGCCAAAGCCGTAAGTCATTGGAAGACTTGAGGACAATGATTACTGAAGGCACAGAGAAAACCAGTCTGTACAGCAGAATGGGGAAAATATCAGAAAAGAGAGAAAATGTAGACTCAGAAAGATACGCAGCGTAGCTACCCAAAACATTTCCAGTGTATATGAGCATTGTTTGTTTCTGCATCCATCAAATTCTACATGTGATTCTCTGAGTCTTTTCATTCTCCTCTGCCTTTTCAAGTTTTCTTCACACTAATTGGTAAAGATCCCTGAACAGGTCCTTTGTTCCCTACCAACAAAAATCTAGAAAGAATTTTTCATTTTTAATTTCTTAAAACTTTTTATTTTATATTGAAATACAGCTGATTAACAACATTGTGATAGTTTCAGGTGAACAGCAAAGGGACTCAGCCATACATATACATGTATCCATTGTCCTCCCTTTCAGGCTGCCATGTAACATTGAGCAGATTTCCTTGTGCTATACAGCAGGACCTTGTTGGTTATCCGTCTTAAATATAGCAGTGTGTACATGTCCATCCCAAACTCCCTAACTATCCCCTCCCCCCATGCTTCCCTCTTGGTGACCATAAGTTCATTCTTAACATCAGTGTGTGTGTGTGTGTGTGTGTGTGTGTGTGTGTGTGTGTGTGTCTGTAAGTCACTTAGTCATGTCCGACTCTTTGCCGGACAAAAACTGTAGCCCACTAGGCTTCTCTGTCCATGGAATTCTTCAGGCAAGAATACTGGAGTTAGTTGCCATTTCCTTCTCCAGGGGATCTTCCCAACCGAGGAATCAAAGCCAGGTCTCCTGCATTATAGGCAGATTCTCTACCATCTAAACTACCAGGGAAGCCCCTTAAGTTTGTATAGAAGTCATCCTTTATCATAAGGCAACTCTACATACTAAATTCTGATGGTTGAATTTATGAAGTAGGAAGGATTTCTGACTTTTAAAAACACTAAGACTTGCTGAGAAAAAAAAATATTAAAAATTTTTTCTTGACCCTTGATGCTAGATTGGTACAACAAACTTGGTAAGCAGAAGTCAGAGACCATTCAGTCAGTCCCTGGGCTTGGGGCTGGAAAATGCAGCCTCTCCTTCCCCACCCACTCTCCACAGCATTGCTACCTTTCAAAAGAACTGACTAAAATAAGATCTTGTCTCTGAGTCTTTGGCCCCAATAGATTTTGTGTTCTATGTCAGCGCAATTTCCTGAAAGAATGACAATATTGGTCTCTGATAAGTAAAATTTTCAGAGAATAATCTGATTTTTTCACATCTTGATTTAAGGCATCTTGCCTATAAGAAAAAGTAAAATAAAATAAAACATAAATAAAATGCCTTAATATGGCCTTCGTGGTCCTCGGCCTGCTCACCTCTCCAGTCTCATCCGAGAGCCCCATCATTTGACTGCGTCCAGCCACTCTGGCCTTTCAGATTCTATTATAAACTATTCTCTTTCCAGCCTCATGGCCTTTGGATATTCTTACCCTTCTTCCTGAAACTCATTTCACTCTTCAACTGTTCCTGCTTAACTCTTTCATTCTTCATCTTTCCCCTCAAATGCTAATTCTTTCAGGAAGGAATTCATAACCTTACAAGAAAAAGCTCTCTTTCATAGCACATTGTTTATTTCCTGCATAACACTTAATTCCAGTTTGAAGTACTTATTTATTTAACCAAGTGTTGTCACCTGTTCCATCTCTAGACAGGAGACTTTATGAAAGCACAACTTTTTAATGTTTTTGTTCACAATTGTGTGCCAAGTTGCAAGAAGTTCAGTACACCTTACAAGAAGAAGGGAAGGAATGAATAAACCTATGAATACTTGAAAACAAGTCCCGAGTCCTGGAGCCTATTCCAGAGACATGTTTTTATTTTTCTATTGATATTTCAGTTTCCTTTATCTCTGATGTGTATTTATTCTTTATTGTGTGTGTGTGAATATAAGACTGGTGCAGTGTATCTATTGGCATTGTATGGTTCTTGGAAAACCTTATATTTTGGAAGCAAATGTAAGAAAAAAAACATTCAGTTTGCAGAATGTTTTATTATGATCAATGATCTCAAGGACACATCCACTTTTGTGAATTGACGTGCATTTCTACTTAAAGGATAGAATGAACATAAATGTGACAAGAATAGAATTAAGAGTGTAGACAGAGGTGATGGGAATTCTAGGCTATTCCAGGGTTTTAGGGGATGCTTTGTCCTTAGCAGGTTAAATACACATTTCTTCTATTTTCTGGTTATCATTGGTATTTTCCCATTAAGTACCCCCAATAAAATCTGACCACTAGGCTTCAAAACACATGAAAAGCAGGATGAGTCTACAAATTTTAGAAATACTTTCACTCTTTTTCCTTCTGGGTGTGAAAATATTCAGACTAACATTCCAAGAGAGCTTGGGAAAAGAATATGAACCAGGAGAAGGAATCCTCTCCTTCCTCTGTTGCCGTTGAACTGTTTGTGCGCATGTGTGCTAAGTTGCTTCAGTCGTGTCCGACTCTTTGTGACCTTATGGACTGTAGCCCACCAGGATTCTGTGTCCATGGGTTTCTCCAGGCAAGAATACTGGTGTGGGTTGCCATGCCCTCCTCCAAGGGATTTTCCTGACTCTTTTGTCTCCTGCATTGGCAGGCAGGTTTTTTTTACCACTAGCGCCACCTGGGAAGCCCCACCCTGAGTCAATTCATAGAAAATTTACCAATGAAGAAAGTATCCTGAATTTACTGTTTTCCATGTTGCTTTTCCCTTTATTCATTTTGACATATTAAGACTTTTTAAAACATCATTAATAAAAAATATACACCTGGAGATAATTACTCCCCAACCATCTTTGATACTCAGATTTTGTCAAAGAACTCTCCTTCTCTCACAATCTTGAATGTGCAGTTTGGCATTTCCTCTTCTAAACACTTGATACGACTTCTGAGCTTATGGGTGATGCTGTACATTCATAGGAGAGCTCCTTGCCTTTCAGAAAGTTCTTTGCCTTTGATCCAGTTGGACAAGTTAGCCTTCACTTTCCAGGCCTCTCTTATAGTACTTTTGGAATTTATAATGCTCGATTGATCTACACAATATCATATAAAGCTGCCAATATTTGACCATTTGTCATACAAAATGGCAAATTTCGTGTGGTTTATGTTAGTCACTTAGTTGCATACAGCACTTTGTGATCCCATGGACTGTAGCCCGCCAGGCTCCTCTGTCCATGGAATTTTCCAGGCAAGGATACTGGAGTAGGTAGCCATTTCCTTCTCCAGGGGATCTTCCCAACCCAGGATTTGAACTCAAGTCTCTGGCACTGCAGGCAGACTCTTTACCACTGAGCCACCTGGGAAGCCCAAATGGCTAACATTTACAGAGAAACTACTCTATTTTAAATATTACATAAACACTTTATGTGCATTATTTTTTTTAATTTCTTATTTTACAAACTAGAAAATTAAATATCAGAAGAGTTAAAATATATTACTTATAGTCAAATCCCTATTAAATGGTGAGACTGGGATTTAAACCTAGGTCTACCTCACTGAAAAATCCAAGCTATTCAGTACTCACTGTCTCTTAAATTTTCCATTTCTTTATTTTTTGTGACAATTTTTATAATATCATTATTAAACCCACTTTTTCAAAAGCAGGAGGTGTCATGAACTCAGATAAAAGTGATAATTTCAGACAAACCTCACCATGATTCACATACATAAAACCAAATATAATGTTATTTCAAGAAGCCATACTTAGACAAATATCTACATATTTCCAAATAGTTGAACAATAAATTGCATTTTTCACTCTTCATCAGAATGGTTTGTCATTTTATATATCAAATAATTTATCTGCTTGTTTCTAAAGCAATTTATTTTTCTTAGAAAACAGTGACCTGCTGTTTCTAAAAACAGGGTTCGATTCCTAATCGCTAAAACCATTTTAGCATCCCTTGATTAGGATGGAAGGAGAATAAAAATCACGGGGTAAAGTAACCATTCATTCCATCTTCCTGCCTTCACAAATCATCCTAGAAGGAAATCTGTGCTCTCTGTCTGCTACAAGTTTTTTAGAAGTCTTTAAAAGTCATCTTTAATAACAGAGAATGGGGCCTATACATAGCTTTAATAATTATTTTTAATGTGGAAACCGTAAGTTCAAAACCCAAATCAAATGTGCTTTGTGAGCTTTAGAATATGGGATTGTGCAGCCATCTGACCTCCAGGCCACCTCTGCATATAAGACATTAATAACATTTTTAATTTAAGTAATAGATAAATCTGTTTCAAGTGCCTCAGCATCCATTCTCAACATCGCCTGCAGATCTGTTGATCCTAACTAATATTTTCAAGCTGTGGTAAGGTTATTGGTGTTCTGAAACAATCTGGAAATACCAAGTTCTTATGCCAGGAAGTGGGTCAAACTGTAATCTCTTCATGTTACTGTTTTGATTTCAGAAATAGCTCTGTCCTTCACACGGTGGGAGCCTGTATATTTTACCCTTCTCAAGGATTTGATTACAGCTGCCATTCTGTGTTTCAATGAAAACTTTATTAAATATCTACTTTTAATTAACCTCTTTGGCACTGGAACCTCTCCCCAACCTCAATCTATTTTTAGTTTCTCAGAACAGTTTCACTTTTCTCCTTAAATAGTCATTGCATAATATGCCATTCTCTAGTAATTATTACAAAATAGCATCATACTTGCTCAGCCAAGAGAGACCAGACAGTGTGTGCTTTTAGAGTCAGAGAGATTTACATTTGGATCTTAGCTCTGCCACATGAGGCTACACAATCCTGGGTGGGTTACAGTCTCTCTCTGGATGCCCTTTCCAGTGAGATGGAGACCTCACGGGTTGTCAGGAGGATCCTACTCCATCAGCAACTGCCCTCAGTGCCCAGAACAGTTGTTTGCTTTAGATGTTAATTCCTTTCCTTTCTGTTTAGTGTGTGCATAAATCTTATAATGAAATCAATGAAACAGTTATTTTCTTTCATCTCTTGTTCTTTTGATTTTATCTTTCCCTTTATGTTGTTTTATTTGAGAATTTTGCAAAGTCCAGCTTGCCCTATTTCACTTTTTTTTTAAGACCCAGAAATGCTTCTCTCTCAAATGATTCTTCTAATAGTGCGCCAAGAAAGTGTATTTACTCCAAGAGTGTCTCTGTCATTTGAGTACCTGATAGCATCTGACTTTCTCCTTGGCTTCTTTCTTCATGATGCTGGTGGGGACTAGGAGTCAGTATCCAGGTACCACAGATATCTGAAAAAAAAGAATGATTTTTTTTTTAGCCCAAGCAGCAAAGTAAATCAACATACATTTATTCACCTATTTTTTTCTTTTAATACAAGTCACAATAAATCTACTGGCCATGATATGCTCATGTCCATGATGCTGGATGTGACTGATTTTGTTTTTTCATCCATTCATGCATTTAAGGAGGGCATGGCAACCCACTCCAGTACTCTTGCCTGGAGAATCCCCACGGACAGAGGAGCCTGGTGGGCTACAATCCATGGGGTTGCAGAGAGTCAGATATGACTGAAGCGACTTAGCACAGCACATGCATTTGAAGAACATTATGCTAAGCAAATGGGAAAGCATAAAAGTGAATCTCACCTGAACCCTTGTTTTCAAGGAACTGCTGGTCTGTTAAAAAAAAATGTGACTCGCATTCCAATTGTTTTCATGGAAAATAGATTGTGAGAACCCAAGAAAACAACCCAAGGAGTTCTTGACGGTTTGGAGGGAAAGGTTACTTTCAGCTGCAGGAAAGAAAATGAATATACCTAGAGAATGACCCACATCTCTGGTATTTCAATTTGACCTTCACACATTATGTTGAAACAGTTTAGGAATAGTTTAGAAGTAGCGATCAAGGTAGAGAGTGATCAGTAGTGAAGGATTAGCTGAGAGGGTATGCTATCTAGTAAGCTGTCTTGGGATTATGTTTGCATAGCAAGTATTCGCTATTTTATTTACAAAGTGGGTCACTGCCCAGCCGGTGACAGGCCCAGTGGTGCAGTTAGAAACACAATGTAAAAGTATGTATTTCTGGCATAATAAAATGTCATGAATGCTATTAAGTGCACCCTTGACTCTTGACATGATCTCTTCTCCAGCTGCATATGGCAAACAACGAGTTTGTGACTCTGAGCTACTCTGCTCAAAGAGACTTGATATTTCTTTTTTAATATTTATTTATTTGGCTGTACTGAGTCTTAGTTGTGGCATGTGGTATCTAGTTCCCTGAGAAGCACAGAGTCTTAGCCAATGGGCTAATCAATTATCTAAATTTCAGTGTACATCTCTACAGAGCAGAAACGGCATTAGAATCTCATCTCCTTGCTTGTGTCCTTATCTCGTGTTCCCCTTTCCTTATTTGCAATTGAGTAGTCAATGGATGTAAACAACCCCATAATGCATAGATTGTTACCAATCTCTCAACCTACACCAGCATTTGGACTTAATTTCAACTTAGAAAGTGTGTTTACGTGGGCTCACTTATGGGAACTAAGGGCTTCCCAGGTGGGCACTGGTAAAGAATCTTCCTGCCAATGCAGGAGACGCAGGAGACTCAGGTTTGATCCCTGCGTGGGGAAGATCCCCTAGAGTAGGAAATGGCAACTCACTCCAGTCTTCATGCCTGGAAAATTCCACGGACAGAGGAGCCTAGTGGGCCACAGTCAGTGCATGGGTACTCAGTCATGTCCAACTCTTTGAGACGCTATGGACTGTAGCCCACCAGTCTCCTATGACCATGGGATTTTTCAGGCAATACTGGAGTGGGTTGTCATTTCCTCCTCCAGGGGATCTTCCCGACCCAGGGATCAAACCCATGTCTCCTGCAACTACTGCATTTCAGGTGGATTCTTTAGCAATGAACTATCAGGGAACCCCGGGCTACAGTCCACGGAGTCTCAAAGAGTGGGGCACACCTGAGCGCAGCACACAGCAATTGGGAACCAATGGGTATCATGAATAATTGTTCTCAGGCTCACTGGAACTATCCTTTGGTTCTGTCACTGACTTTTAGGATGAGCAGGTTTGGAAGAGAATCCCATGTGGAGAGAACAGCATAAGCAAATAGCAATATATCAAATCAGAGGCCACATTTGAAGGGGGGAGTAGGAGATCATGCTGAAGTGAGTTTAATGAGATCCTAAAAGGTCTGGAATGCCTACGCAGAAAAAAAAACCAAAAATACAAGACTTGTTTAACTTTTCAATATGGAGTCCCTGGAAGTCAATGGAGTAACATGGTCTTAACAAAGATCAGTGTAGGGCTCTAGAAAAGGGAACCTAGAAACATGCCATGTCGGAGTAACACAAACAGCAACAGAAAGCAACTCATATCCCTCTATTAAGGAAAGAAGCAATTTCATTATCAAATGAGTGATTCTCAAGTGGTTCTCTGGACTTATTTGTTATTTATAGCATGTAATTAAACAGAACTTAAGTTTTGTAACATTTTATTTTACTAAATAGCTGTCAGATATAAGCATTTATTTAAAGTCAAATTATTTATACACATACTTTACAAAAGTCAGCAATTAAGTCTACACACTCAGACTTATTTTGATAGTTGTTTCCATGGTGCAGTGATTTTTTTTCCCAGTCTTTGAGCTTTCAGTGATGTTAGGTGGGTCTATTTATTTTTATCAAAATGGATGATCAGTAGGTTATTATTCAAATGATTTAATTGGTAAACCAAACTGGCAGTTTTAAATGTAATTTATGATTTAATGACTGGTTTTCAAACAACCATCTCTTTTACTCAATAGCAAGATTGCATGAAAGATATTATTGTCACTCTCATTCTGTAAACCCCTGGTATGATATTTCCAATATCATAACGTTCAATTATATTTTTGGGAGGATTACTCAGGTTGTGTACTTAGTCTATGCAGTGGGTCATAGAACTGCTTCCAAATGGAGCATAAGCTCGAAGATTTACTGTTGGATCAAACACTGGTCTGAAATAACGGAGTTCTGAAGCTGTTCTTTAGGTGGATTTTTTTATTTTAAGCATCTAAAAAAGAGATAATTTTGTCCCCCCACACCATCACCCCTTCTGTTTTTCTCTCTGTATTCTTCAGGTTTAAAACAATGCTAGACAAATAGTAGGCACTCATTAAACAAAGGGATGATTGAAGAAAAGACCGCTCCTATTTTGAGATTGTTTCAATGTTGGAAGAGGTTCCTGCTTCCAGGAGGAGTTCTGCAAGGTAGGATTTTAGTATCCTTTGGACCCCATTACTCAAATCCTATCCTTTTAATTTAGGAAAGAGGAGATCAGGTTTGTGTTAATGAATTTAAAATCCATTTCTGCCATTTTAGCTATGAGATCACAGGCAAGTTGTTTCCCTTTTCTGAGCATTACTTTCTCTCATCTTTAAAATGGGAATAATAACATGTCAGACTTGAGATTAACATCAAATTAAATGAACATGTATAAGTACCAAGTTCAGCATCTTGAATATAGAGGTGCTCAACAGATCTTTCTGTGTCTTAATAAAATGATGTTTAATATTGAAATGCATAGGTCCTTGATTCTGTATCATTGTTCTATTTCTATCCATGTATAAGTTCACACTTAGAGATTGGGCTCTACTAGCCTTCTCCAGCCAATGGCATGATGGAGACGCTCCACAAAAGCTTTGACATTTCCATAGATGTTCAAGTTTATCAATACCTCAGTAGAACCAACACAACACTGCAAAGCAATTATCCTCCAATTAAAGAAAACAAAATCACTCCAAAATCACTGCTGATGGTGATTTCAGCCATGAAATTAAAAGACGCTTACTCCTTGGAAGGAATGTTATAACCAACCCTGATAGCATATTGAAAAGCAGAGACATTACTTTGCCAACAAAAGTCCATGTAGTCAAAGCTATGATTTTTCCAGTAGTCATGTATGGATGTGAGAGTTGGACTATAAAGAAAACTGAATCCCGAAGAATTGATGCTTCTGAACTGTGGTGTTGGAGAAGACTCTTGAGAGTCCCTTGGACTGCAAGGAGATTCTACCAGTCAATCCTAAAGGAGATCAGTCCTGAATATTCATTGGAAGGACTAATGCTGAAGCTGAAATTCCAATACTTTGGCCACCTGATGCAAAGAGCTGACTCATTTGAAAAGACCCTGATGCTGGGAAAGATTGAGGGCAGGAGGAGAAGGGGATGACAGAGGATGAGATGGTTGGATGGCATCACCAACTCAATGGACATGGCTTTGGGTGGACTCCGGGAGCTGGTATTGGACAAGGAGGTCTGGCGTGCTGTGGTTCATGGGGTTACAGAGTTGGACACAGCTGAGCGACTGAACTGACTGACTGACCACAACTACTGAGCCGGTGCTGTAAAGCCCAGGAGCCACAATACTGAGCCCATGCGCCACAAATACTAAAGATGGAGCACCCTAGATCCCATGCTCCACAACAAAAGAGACCACTGCAATGAGTAGCTTCCACTTGCTGCAACCCAAAGAATAGTCCACACAGCACCCAAGACCCAGCATAGCCAAAAATAAATAAAATTATTAAAAAGTATTCATTGTGCCAATATGAGGTACCAAACGTGATATTAACCACTTTTATGAATTATTGTGGTTACTTTTCTTTAAAATCCAATCAATTACATTCAATTTTCTCCTGTTTTGCAGATGTGAAGTCTGGGATTCAAAGACATTAAGTACACAACTTGTGAAGGACACTCTTCAACTGAGGTCATTCAAATTCCAAAGTACAGAGTATAATAATGTAACATTGTAACTTTTGACCTCCATGAATGTTGGCAGTGCACACCTGGCATCATGTTAAATTTCCCAATTCTGGGTCCATCCCCAACAGAGACCGTTGTGATGATCATGAATGTCTGGAGCCCTATTTCACATGAGCATTTCCAGCCTGTGGGTTTTAGGTGTCTATGAACTGTCACTCACTGACTAGGGTGGCAAAGAACATTTCTACAGCATCCTCCAGCCCCAGAGAGCAGAAGCTGAAGGACTCCTCCCCAGCTGTAGAAAGGCAATTATTTCTAAACCAGCCCACTCATGTTAAACTCTTGTATGAACATAATGAATGACAAAGAAGTTTGAATCATCTACAGTGCATCTGTGGAATTTGAGGAGACTTTGCCACAAGCTAGATCAGACAAAGCCAACCAGCATCCCTGATGAAAAGTGATTTCTGCTTTAATTGAAACGAGCACTATGAACAGCTGCCAGGTGAGGTGGGTGAGCGTGGGTGGGAGGCGACTGGGACAATCTCTGCAGCTGAGACCAGATTCATTTATATTTACTTATTTATTTATTTCTCCGCTGGGGAAAGAAAGGCAAGGCAAGTATATATTGCTGAGTAATTTATTGAACCAATGAAAAAGTCATGAAAACATTTCAGAATTGGACTGTGTGGGAGACAAACATGACTTTAGATTCTGGGGGAGAGGCTCGATTTTCAGCTGCCACATAGACAAATGGAAATCCTTCACGAAACTTAAAAAAGCAGATAAGGGATATAAGGTAGACAAATCTGAAAAACAAAAAATAAGCTGTTTAGAATAATAAATTAAAGGGGAAGTTAAGTCACACTCTTTTGCTAACAACAACAAAAAAGGCATATTCTTGTCCAGCAGGACTGTACACTCGAGAGGAGTTAGTTTAATTTTCTTTATCTTGAATGGGTAATAGGAACTTAGAACGACAAAGGCCATAGAAGTCATGCCCTCCAACCCACTCATGTTATAGGAAACTGAGACTCCCAGAGAAAGGACGACAATTATCCGTTTGTATAAATCCTTGGTGAAGCAAGCAAGAATAAATATTAAATAGATGGAGCCAGTTGAGATGATATGCTCTGAATGACCATGGTGACTTTGCATGTGCCCCTGTCTTCTGGCTCTTCTTCAATTACTTTGCTGTGTGTGAATTATGCTATTTCATGTGACCATAATTCATTGTTTCTCCAGTCTAAGAGAAGAAAAGCAACCACTCTGGATTAGTTGTGTTTTGCCTTCTGTCAAGTATATTAAGAATTTGTGGCCTTTCTCTTACCATTTAAATTTCCCAGGCTGATGACCTATTATTTCATTGCTTTTGATGAAGTAGAAATACTGGAAGAATAAGCATAAAGTTGTAATTTGAATATAATTATAGATAATAGTTGGTGTTTATTGAGAGATCGCTATGTTATACACTGGGCTTTGTACCAAATATACATAGACACACACACACATATATATTTATACACTAACTTTTTAAGTTCTCAGAGCAACACTATAAAATACATGCAATTATTCTCTCCATTTTATAATTAAGGACTACAAAGAAGAGCAAGGTTTGGTAACTTGGCCATGAACACACAGCCATCTATTTATTGATAACAGTTCAGTTTATGCAGTTCGAGTACAAAAATCGCATTTTTTAAAATTTGCTCCGTTTCACCAATGTGGACTTATTTTTCAGAAAGAACAAAAAACTGATGTAAGCAATTAAATCACTTGTCAAGGCCACAGAGTCAGGAAGTACTGGGGCTGAGATATGAACTTGAGTCTCTCTCCTCCTATGATACTGATCACCGTAAGTGACCAATAGCATCGGATGTTGTAAAGTGGACAGAGCAAAAGAGAAAGGCTAGTGAGGTGTGAAGTGAGATCTTACAGGGAGTTGCTTCAGGTGAAGGTATAGTTCTGGCTTTAGAGGATGGGTCCTAGATTTTGTATCAGTGCATTGTTACAAGTTTGAAAAGGCTATTGGTCTCATGAGACACAAATCGGTTTCAATCTAATCCTAGATTATTTTGTTGTAGATGAATGGAGGTTCAGCATCTGCTCCATCTTCACCTCAAGGGAAGGTCTGAAGCTCTCTGAGTTCACAGATTCTTTAGTCTCCACACCCATACTGGGTGAGATGTCTCTGTTGAGAGTCAAGAAGTGTGTGGGTCATTTTGACTCAGAGAAACTCCTTAATTTTCCAGCAATTATTTATATCTCTATTTACAGAGGCTCGGGGCGTGTGTGCCTAATTCCAGCTGCCCTAATCCAGATGTAGTTCCACACAGCAGATGAGGCAGAGTCAGCATTCCACATTTATCTTAACTTGGTAGTTTCCAAGGAAACAGTACTGCAAAAAGACAGACACTGAGTTCTCAGTTCTGTATCAGCCCAGTGTTACCCACTATTAGCACATCAAAGTAATACTTGGTGCAGTGCTGGCACCTAGTAGGCATTCAGAAAATATCAGGAAGGAAGAATGAATGAATGTGTGAATGAATGGATATGCCAATAAACACAGCCAACTTGGTTGCTATCATTTCACAGTAACCAAACTCAAGAAACTAATTTATAAATTGATTAATGTATCATCAATAATCCTTGTGGCAGATACTCAGCTCTGGGGTATCTGCACAGGATATTCTTGCTTGCTATCTATATCAATCAAGGAAATCAATTTCCAAATCAGAAGGTCTCTAGGTGATCAGGAAACTAGAGCAAATAACAACAACAACAAAAATATTCTTAATGGGTCATTCCTACCAATTTTAAAGGTCTAGTGAATTTCCTTTTACATTTCTAAGTAGGTAATCATTATCTATAAATGAACTATATCCTTCCCATGAACAATATTTGAGTATTGTTGGCAATTTTTTATTCTTTGAATCCCTTATTTTATTTATAAAAACTTAGTTACTAGTCATTAACCCAGCAAATCACTATTGAATTCTTTTGGTAAATGAGGCATTCTGCTAGACCCTGAGGATACAGTGATTGGAAAGACCATTCAAGGGCCCTCATCATGGAAGAAAATACATTAGAAATATATAAGAATGAGGGATGTCCATGTTGTCTGTTCAATGATTAGGATATCTACCTGCCAATGCAGGGGATATGAGTTTGATCCCTGGTCCAGGAAGAGCCCATATACAGCACTACAGCTAAGTCTGTGAGCCTCAGCTACTGAGCCCACAAGCCACAACTACCGAAGTCCATGCACTCTAGAGCCCATGCTCCACAACAAGAGAAGCCAGCACAGTGAAAAGCTTGAGCACTGCAAAGAAGACTAGCCCCCACTCACTGCAACTAGAGAAATCTCCCATGCAGCAACAAAGACCCAGTGCAGCCATAAGTAAATTAATTAATTAAAAAAGAAAATATACACAATGATACATAGAAGTATGAATGTTTAAAATGTTGTGAGAGATATTAGGAAACACACAAGAGCATGCAACAGGAGGATTTGGATTTCTGAGTGGCCAAGAAAGGTTGTCTGAGGAGGTGCCATGTTACGAGGTGTTGGTATGGGAAGCAGCAGCTGTTCATGAATACACTGGGGAAAGAATTCTAGGCTTAGGGGAATCGAATATATAAAAGTCTTGTGACAAGAGAGAAACTATGGTTCATTCACTAAAAGCCTGTAATTATAATGTGACATCACAATTTACGTGTACAACTTCTAAGATAATAATATACTTTACATGTAAATTTCCAATCATTTATTTAACAATTTATTTTACAAATTGAGAACATACTATGTATCAAGCACTGTGTGACGCTTGGTACATAGGATACAATGATCAAGACAGAATGGGACATTTCTTAAAACTGAATGGAAAATCAAACATACAAGGTGATGGGAACTATTGGGAAGAACAGAAACATAGTTGAAACGCATATGATCCAGACTGAATAACATTAGGTAAATCTTGGAGGAAGTTGACTCTCAGTTGAGATGTGAAGGTAGATTAAACACTGGGCATCTGAGAAGCTCCCAAAGCTCTTACATTGGCTGAGGCAGAACCCAACACTTGTGAACAACAGTCTTGAAAATCATACTTTAGGTATATTTTTAAATGTGCTTCCCAAGTGAATGTTTTACAGATGGTTAATTTCTTGAATTTAGTGAATATAATGTTGATTTTTAATAGGTTTGGCTAGAGACCTATTTCTGACTTTATTTCTAAATATATAGCCCATAATTTTTCCACTTATTGATATATATGTGGATATATGTATATATACTTGGATATATATGTATATATGTGTGATATAGAAACAAAGATATATAGAGAGAGACATATTGTCAAAAAACACATTTCAAACCACATAATTTCTTTCTGAAATAGTCAAAACTTCATCTTGGAAATGCTGAGGGACTGCTGGTTAATGACAGAGCTAAGACTAGGACACTTGGTCTGGGGTTATAAATACCTTGTCTTGAAAGGAAAAAGAGCAGCCCCGTTGAAAGAACTATTATTGATTGGGTCTTTTCTTTGAATTGCTTAGAAACTGAAGTTGCCAGCAGCGATGCTATGAAAGATTTGCTGGAATCAACTTCGGTGAGATTTTCTTGGGAGAAATTTTGCAGCATATTTAATCAGGCAACCAAGAAACAACAGCTGCTTGTGTATGAAGCATCAGTAAAGCTGCTAAGATTTATATAATCTTTAGTGTTCAACAGATTGCTAGCATTTATAGGACAGTCAATGTTTGCCTATGCTCACATGCAGTCATATATGCTACCTTTCCCACTGCCTCTGAACTGAAGAGTTTCTGAAGAGAGAAATACTTTGGAGAGAGATGGAATAAGAACTAGAATACAGAAGATTCAGTGGTCAAATAACTGAAAATTTGTCCAATAAAAACCAGTGACAGCAGTACCCACTTGTGATGGAAAAAAAATAGTTACTTAATTTAGACCAAAGGTATATTGATATCTATTCCCAGAGCAGTAGAATCATTCCTCTGACATTATGCTTTCTGGCAAAATCAGTATAATAATATTTATATGTTCTGGTCTAAGTAAGGGAAAATTTCTAACTCTAGATGACTACTAGCCACTTCATTAGAAAGCTGATGGTTATCAAATGTCATTGATTCCAATTTCCCCAAATGGAACAACTGATGAATCCACAGAAAGGAACTTCGAGATGTAGACTTGAAGAAACTAGAACAGGAAAGTATCTTAGAGATTATTCAGGATATACTTCACATGTAACAAAAGAAGATGAGGATGATAAATGGAGATGATGCTTCTGACTACAGCATTAAAAACTTGACTCTTGGTCCAGTGCTTTTTCCTTAATTTTCCTCTGCCTTAAATCAAAGTTCCTCAGTATGACATTGAGGTTCTCAAGAAAAATATCTCTTCTCCCAGTTTAATCTTATTCTGCAATTTCTTAATGCATTGGTTCTCTAACACATGTATCTCCTCTAAGGGATCCTTCTTATGCCCACCTCAAAGGCCTGGTTTCACATAGTTTCTCTTTCTTTTCACTGAAGGTCCTCTTTCTTCTTCATCATTTATTTCAAGACCCAGGTTAAAGCCCATCTCCTTGCAATCAGGACTCTTAGTTAAAGAAGAGATCTACTTTATTCTGAGATAATAGAACATAAGGGGCTTCCATGGCACTAGTGGTAAAGAATCTGCCTGCCAATGCAGGAGATGTAAGAGATGCAGGTTCAGTCCCTGGGTCAGGAAGATCCCCTGGAGAAGGAAATGGCACCCTACTCCAGTATTCTTGCTGGGAGAATCTCATGGACAGAGGAACCTACCAAACTATAGTCCATGAGTCACAAGGAGTCAGACATGACTGAGCATCTGAGCAAGGACTATAGAATATATAGTGCTGTCACCACCTTCAGCAGTTGTTTTACATTGCTTATTAGAGGCAGGAAAATAGAATAATAAAGCTTGGCGAGTATAGATTTCAATATCTACTTTTACACTTTACCCACTGTATATTCTATATATCAGTAAGGATAGGTTCTACTTTTCTGTTGGTTTTGTTGTCCTGTCTCTTTGAAACTCATATTGAGGTACACCAGGCTTCCCCTTCCTTCACTATTTCCTGGAGTTTGCTCAAAACCATGTCCATTGAGTCAGTGATGCCATCCAACCATCTCATTCTTTGTTGTCCCCTTTTCCTTTTGCCCTCAATCTTTCCCAGAACCAGGGTCTTTTCCAATGAATTGGCTCTTTGCACCAGGTGGCCAAAGTATTGGAGCTTCAGCATTGGTCCTTCCAATGAATATTCAGGATTGATTTCCTTTAGAATTGACTGGTTTGATCACCTTGCAGTCCAAAGGACTCTTAAGAGTTTTACCCAGCACCACAGTTCGAAAGCATCAATTTTTTGGTGCTCAGCCTTCTTTATGGTCCAACTCTCACATCCATACAAGACTACTGGAAAGACTATAGCTTTGACTATATGGACTTTTGTTGGTATAAAAGCATATCTCTGCTTTTTAATATGCTATCTAGGTTTGTAATAGCATTTCTTCCAAGGAGCAAGCATCTTTTAATTTCATGGCTGCAGTCACTGTTCACAGTGATTTTGGAGCCCAAGAAAATAAAATCTGTCACTGTTTCCACCTTTTCCCCATTCATTTGCCATGAAGTGGTGGGATCGGATGCCATGATCTTTGTTTCCCGAGTGTTGAGTTTTAAGCCTGCTTTTTCACTCTCTTCTTTCTCCTTCATTAAAAGTCTCTTTAGTTCCTCTTTGATTTCTGCTATTAGGGTGGTATCATCCACATATCTTAGGTTGCTGATATTTCTCCTGGCAATCTTGATTCCAGCTCGAGCTTCATTTAGGCTGACATTTTGCATGATGTACTCTGCATACAAGTTAAAAAAGCAGGGTGATATTATACAGTCTTGAGGTATTCCTTTCCCAATTTCAAACCAGTCCATTGTTCCATATCTGGTTCTAATGGTAGCTTCTTGACCTGCATACAAGTTTCTCACAGACAGGTAAGGTGGTCTGGTATTCCCATTCCTTTAAGAGTTTTCCACAGTTTGTTGTGATCCACACAGTCAAAAGTTTTAATGTGGTCAGTGAAGCAGAAGTAGACTTTTTTTTTTAATTCCCTTGCTTTTTCTATGATCCAATGGATGCTGGCAACTTGATCTCTGGTTCCTCTGCCTTTTCTAAAACCAGCTTGAACATCTGGAGTGTCTCAGCTGATGTACTGTTGAAGCCTAGGCTGAAGGATTCTGAGTGTTAACTTGCTAGTGTGTGAAATTTGTGCAATTGTGTGGTAGTTGGAACATTCATTGGCATTGCCCTTCTTTGGGATTGGAATGAAAAGTGACATTTTCCAGTCCTGTGGCCACTGCTGAGTTTTCCAAATTTGCTGGCATATTGAGGGCATCACTTTAACAGAATCATCCTTTAGGATTTGAAATAGACCAGCTGAAATTCCAGTACCTCCACTAGCTTTGTTCCTAATAATGATTCCTAAGGCCCTTGACTTGACTTCACACTCCAGTATGTATGGCTCTAGGTGAGTAACCACACCATCGTGATTCTCTAGGTCATTAAGACCTTTTTTATATAGTTCTTGCATGTATTCTTGCCATCTCTTCTTAATCTCTTCTGCTTCTGTTAGGTCCTTGCTGTTTCTGTCCTTTATTGAGCCCATCTTTGCATGAAATGTTCCCTTGGCATCTCCAATTTTCTTGACGTGATCTCTCATCTTTCCCTTTATATTGGTAAATAAATCCTGAAGCCTCAGTAATTTAGTGAAAAAAAGATTTGTTTCTTACTCTTAGTAGGTCTAATGTGGATTGGGCAGCCCTTGAGGGTCAGACACTCCCAAACAATGACTCAGGGGTGAAGTTGTTTCCATACTGTGTCTCTCCCATCTTCATCTGTGGCCTCTGAATGTGTGCAGATGAGAAGAGGTGGTGTGGAGGTGTCATACAAGTTCATACTACGTTGTTCACAAAGTGGCTCTTTTCATTTTCATTCACATTTCACTGGCTAGAACTGGTCATACAGCTCTTCTGACTGCAAGGCATTTGGGGACTGGAGTCTTCCTGGGCGTCAGGAAGGAGATGGGAGCTGGATGGGCGTCAGCACTGATGATCTCTCTCATAGTAGTCATTTAAAATAAGCTGACTCCAATACTTTGGCCACCTGGTGCAAAGAACTGACTCACTGGAGAATACCCTGATGCCGGGAAAGATTGAAGGCAGGAGGAGAAGGAGACAACAGAGGACGAGATTGTTAAATGGCATCACTGACTCTATGGACATGAGTTTGAGCAAGCTCCAGGAGTTGGTGATGCACAGGGAAGCCTGGCATGCTGCAGTCCATGGGGTCGCAAAGAGTCAGACAAACTGAACGACTGAACTGAACTGAACTGACATGCCCCTGATTGTCTCTACCAGAATAACATGAGATAATATACTGAAAAATGACCAGTATTGGGCACATAGAGGCTGCTCAATAAATGCTCATTGATTTACTCTCCTCTAAAAGAGCTTCTTCAGGCCCAGTACCTCTCCCTTACTTGCTTCTCTTTGGTGCTGAGCACATGCCTGGTTGAAGACTTTGCAAATCAAAACAGAAGAGTCCTCTGGAAATGCTTCCTCTCATGTCAAGTCTTACCTCAGTCCTATGTTCTTCTCAGATTTCTATTCCTAGTTCCCAAGACATGACATATCTGATTTTGAGATGCTTTACTTAGTGATTGTCCTATAACCTTTCTCCCAACGTAAACTCTTCTCTTAAGATTACACATTTAATTATATATTATTAGTTTATCTATATTTATTCTTACCTGCCTACCTTGGAAACCATAGTCATTCAGTGTGTAAGACTTTGATGATTAGTACCTTAGAGTTATAATCTCCTAAATAGTCTATCTGCTCTAATTTGTGTGTATAAATTTAGTGAAATGGACTTCTTTTCTTAAAGAGGACATGGATATTTCATATAATATTCCAAATGTTAGGGTTTTTAAATGCCCTATATAGATAAGTGGAAAATTTATTGTAAACTCAGTGAGGTTTTACACATATAATCTTGTGTTATACATACATGTTATGTGTACTTTATGTTACATATACTTATGTTAAAACTCATTAATTACAAATCCACTTAATTGAACTAAATTTAAAGTAGATAAATTCAACAATAAACTTGGTTCCATCTACCTGTATCCCTCTGTATACTGATCTCTCTTCAGTATAATAAGGGATATTATATTGATATATATATATATGTTATCAGTATAATATATACTGGGGATATATTTATTAATAATAAATTATTATTAATTATTAAGAAAGGATTTACCAATATTCCTTGCACTCTGATAAACTGTTTTGATGTTACTATTAATGTTTTAAATTTTCTCATTTTTCTTCCATTCTCCATTTCTGAGAAGACATAAGTTTACACTATGATCAGAAAGAGGTAGTGGTTGATTCATGGAAGACTTGAGGTTAAGGGACATTAGGAAAACACTGTGTTTATAAATTATTTCCTTTTTTGCTATCTTTGCCTTTTGCATCACCTAATCCTTTTTTCGAGAGAAAATGTCATAAGGGAAAAATTTCAGTGGGGGAAAAATTTGGGAATGTCCAGGCCCTTCACAATCTCCAAAATTGGGGGGTAGGGGTGTCGGGCTTAAGCCACATCCTTGTGGAATGGAATCCTTTCCTTGCCTTCCATTTTTCTTTTGGCACTTTTACTCCCTGGCTTGTGATCTCCCCATCTCTTTCTCCCTTTTTGCAATCATTTTAATTTTTTTCATAATTTCACAGCATCTGTGCCTCAGACAAAATGAAGCAGAGTTGGAAGAAGCAGGGCACCAAAGAGACTTGGATTTTAGGCATTTTGCTGTTACAATCTGAACACAACAGTCCATTTAGAGGTAGACATTTCTAAGCGTGCAGGGGTATATATATCTCCATTTAGGCCAGAAGATAAGGACATTTTCATAGCATAGAGAAATTGCTTTGAGACTTTCCAGGAAATACACTATATAAAAATAGAGACATTAACACAGAAAGTGTAGTGAGAGAAACCTTCAGTATTTCTGCTAAGTAAAGAACTTCTGGGCTCAAATGATATCCATGATCACATTGGTGCCTTTGGTTCAGAATGGCTAAGAGGTGACTAATGGGTCACGTTCAGATTCTGGGATCTTTTACCTATTACAACAAAAGCAGTGTCATACATTTTCCTCTTGCAAAGGCTGCTTGCTCAAAATTTATTTCTAAACATAGCCTTAGAAACACTGTTGAAGGCAGGTGAATCTTCTACCCGGAATTTTCTGACTCTGAGCTTCAGCACTGCTTGAACTGATGGAAAGGTATCCAATCCTCCATGTTTGTCTGACTTGAGAGAAGATAGTAAGCCTTCTCAAGAAGGGCATGCCTACTTATTTTGATACAACAAACCACTCAGATGCCAGGGTTCTTCTGATTCTAAGCCTCCAAATGTTGCTGTCACACTGAAAAATGCAGTCTCTTTACCAAAGTCTAAAGGTTCCTCCTTGCCTGGCCCCTGCTTACCTCGCTAAACTCACTTCCTACCACTTGGTCTGCTCTTCATCCACTCTGGTCAGAGTGGCTTTCCAAGTGGGATGACTCATTTATCCTCGTTTTTCCATGAACATCCCAGGAACCCTATCAGTCCTTGGCACCCTGGAACACTTGCTCTTTCCTCTTCCAAGAGTTTTTGGAACGCAGCTAGTTCCTCCTCTTGGCCTTTGCACTTGTGAGCTTCTCTCCTTGGAATGATGTTTCTTCATATCTTCACACAGTTCTGCTCTCACTTTTTTAAACTTTGCTCAAATTTCACTCCTCCTTTACCAGTCTATTTCAGAATAGTCTTTTCTGCTATCACTTGCTGTCGCCTAAATCCATCTCTCTCATCACCTCTCCTGCACCTTTGAACATCTATTGCTATCTGAAATTATGCTTGGTTTATGTTTGTAGTTGGTTTCAACAAGCCCAATGAATTCAAGGACTTAGTAACTTTTATTTCTTTTTTCATGGCATCTAGAATAGAGCTTTGAGCTTAGTAGGTGCTCAACAAACATTCGTTGAAAGACTAAGTGAATACAAATTGAGAAATTTCATTAGTAATTTGGCGACAAAAGTTAATTTCTTGTACTCAATTTTCTAAATGCTCTCCCATAAATTTGGATAAATTACATAATTTGCAACAAATAGGAAACTAGAAATGACCAACAAAACAATAGCTCCCCAAAAGACGACTGGTAGAAATCCATCACAATTTTAGAATACAAAGACTTCACAAATTTCCAACGTGCAGTTATTTTTTTTTCCCTCCAAGCATTTGTCATGCTGGTAGAATGAATGACCTTTATTGTATGGTATTTCTGAGATTACAAATGGCAAGAGTGCAGCCATATAAGGCATCAGTACAGTAACCAAAGTCGGTCTCCTATTCTGAGTCATACTTTGACTAGCAAGTAAAGAAAAGAAAGAAAGAAAGAAAGAAAGAAAAATCATGCAATCATGATTGTATGTAACCCACGGGATGGAAAGGCCTGGAAGAGAGGGTTAGTGAGAGAAAATTACATACAGATCCTTTTGTTTTAAGTCCCTTAGCAAATTTCCTTTGATTGCAAAGTAGGAATCCTGATAAATTGATTTTAAAAATGTGATAATGGTAACAATTAATCTCTCCCTCCCCTCAGTTCCCTAGCACTTGGTGTTTGGCTTTATCAGAGCACTTAACAATGTATCTGGAATAAGAAATACATGCAAGAGGATCTTCCTTATTCAATAGATTGTGAAGTCCAGAAAACTAACAGGGCTCTGATTCACTGTTTTATTTTTTTAAATATTATGTTTACATATTATTATTATTATTATTTTTGCTATAGCATTTGTAATTGGGAAGCAGTAAGTAGTCAATAAAAGTTGGTTGAATTGATAAGAATAATTGGAATCAAGGAGAGAGAATGGCAGAAAGAGAAAAGTGATTTTTATATTTAAGCCCTCTCAATTTCTTCCTCCTTTCGTTTAGAAATAAATAAAAATGAAACACAAACAGGAGCTTTTGAGCCTTCTGGGTGTATAGGCAATATTCAAAAGAGAGTGGCAAGGGAGTTGAGTCATTAAATAAATCGTTTCAAAAAGTCTTCACTGATTATCCTGGGATGTATGATATATCCCTATTTCTCTACATCTTTGTTGATACTCCAGCTTGGCTATCTTTTCAAACATTTTTACATGTTAGATGTGTAAAATAATGATCTGTCTCTTGCAGTTTGGATTTCCTTGATTATCAGTGAGATTAAGTGTTTTTATATTTATTTCTCTTTTTTTCTTTATAAACTATATTTCTATATATTTTGCCCTCTTGGAGGCTTTTCGTTTTTTTTTTTTCCTAGTGAAGGAGATTTTTCTACATCCTGGATGTTGATCCACCTTTAAAAATTGTTTGTGCTCATTTATATGATGGCAAAGGAGGTAATCAATTTCTTTGACTTTCTGGGTTTTGTATTTTTCTTAAGGAAGCCCTTCTTTACTGTAAAATTATAAGATAGCCTCCTGGATTTTTCATAATATTTATGTAGTTTAGTTTCAGCTCTTTGATTCATCAGAAATTTGAGCTTGGTATATGTTTGAGTTACAGCCTTATTTTATTATTTTCTTAATAAATAGCCAATTATGTGTGTGATTATTATCATTACTGCATGATTTATTTAATAGTCCATCTTTTCCCAAGAGATTTGAAATGTCATGAGTCTGGTCTATTCCTGTAATAACAATGTTACCTTTTGGTAAAAGTTATTGTACACTTAATTATTTTTCTTCTATTTGAACTTGAAATAAATTGTCAAATTCTATGAATTCCTTTTTTATATTTTGATTCAATGTATTAACATCATCAATTACTATGGGAATATTTTCTGTCTATAATAATACGCTTTCCTGTTCATAAATTTAGTATGCTCCTCAATGAATTTACAATGTTCTGTTTGATAGTATTCTTAATGTAAACCTTGAGTTTTTTATATTGGATGTGTTCCTAAATATTTTATTGCATTTTTTCATATTGCAAATAGGATCCTTGTCTTCCATTACTGAGTTTCTTTTTAAATCTGGTTACTATTGGTATGCAGAAAAATTATTCATTAAATATATATATAAATATATGTATATATATAGAGAGAGATCTATAGATATCTCTATATAGAGAGAATCTGCCCTTTTAGTTACTTTTAAATATAACAATAAAAAATTCCCTGAATTAACAGAGCTTATATTCTCAATACATACTATACCTAGCATGCGCGGGTGAATGCTCAGTCCTGTCCGACCCTTTTCAACCCCATGGACTGTAGCTCACCATGCTCCTCTGTCCGTGGAATTTTCAAGGCAAGAATACCGGAGTGGGCTGCCATTTCCTTTCTACATCCATTAAGTATGCAAGATAAATAAGAATTTATAAGGTGAACTACTATGATTAAGGAAAAAGCAGCAAAGAATAAACCAAATGATGGAAGTATTAGTTGTTAGTGGGATCAGGCAAGAGGAAACTCAGTGAGGAAGTGATGTTGAGGGGAGGATCCAAAGGTTGTAAGAGAGGTAGCCGTATGGATATGAGAGGAAAAAGTGTAAAGGTTCAAATATGAGGGTGTGCCCGGTGCATTTGAACAGCAGGAATCAGGCCAGTGTGGCTGAGGCAGAGCGAACAACAGGCAGAGAGCAGATGAGGTTAGGCAGGTCATGGGAGGAGACCACCCAGAGCCCTGGAGAAAGGGACACTGGCTGTACCTTTGCGTGGAATGGAGAGCCATCAGTATTTGAAGAGAAGGGCAAAATTATCCAACTTCCATTTCAAAAGGATCACTCTGATGGCTCTTTGAAGAATTCGTGACAGAGACCAAAGACTTTGTAAAATCAGTGAGACTACACAGGAGGTTGTTTCAATAATGCAGGCAAGAGATGATGTGGCATAAACATGTCCGCTCCTTCTTAAACCACCCTCTCACCTCCCCCCACCTATGGCTGATTCATGTTGATGTATGGCAGAAACCATCGCAATATTGTAAGCAACTATCTTTCAGTTAAAAATAAAATAAAATTTAAAACAAACAAACAAACAAAAAGAGATGACATGGGTCCAGCCCAGATTGGTGACAGTGGAAGTAGTGAGAAAGATCCAAAGTGAGGGGACACTTTGAAGTTAGGGAACACGATTTGTCCTGCTGGACTGGCAGGGAAATGTGAAAGGGAGGCATCACAGCTGACATCTTCATGTCATTGTTTTTTCCTCACTCCAGCTTGATTAAAGCTGGAGTTTTAATCAGCTGAGATCACTCAAGTTTGGAGGTGGGGTAGACGTTCTGTGTTTGATGCGGTGAATTTGTGTGCCGACTGTGGACAGTTTGATGTAATTGTCAGGAAGGCAGTTGGATACACAGGCCTGGAGTACAGCCAGGGGTACAAAATTGGGACACATCAGCATAGATGATGTTTGGAACTGTGAGTGTGAATGAAGTCTCCAAGGAAATGCAAATAAGAAAGAGAAGTGACCTTAGAGGCATGAGGCATCCCAGTGAGCAAAAGGGACCAACAGGAAGTGACCAGAGAGATGGGAAGAAAGTCTGCAGAATGCGGCATCCTGGACACCAAGTGTGGAAAGTATAGCAATGGACAGGAAGAACAATTCTCAAATACCTTTGACTGAAATGTGTTGGAAATTTAAAATCCCGATTTCAAAAGAAATTTTGTAGATTTTTTTTTTTCACAGAAACTTTTCATGGTACAGAAACTGCCAGCAACCAGAGGAAGACACCTGTCCTGATCCGCATGTGGAGTCATAAGCAGTCATTTTCTAACTTGGCAGGGCTCCCGGCAGTGACACTTCCAACACCACCTAGAGGACCAGGAAATGCAGTCAGGCTGGCAGCACGGGAGGCGGGCCTGATCAGATCCCTCTCTGCAAGTCCTTACGCAAGAAATGAGGGAATGGAGGGCCCTGGGCAGTAATCCCGAGATGCTGCAGAGAATTTTTTTGGAGGCTAACTGCTGATTTGAAAATATGCAAACTTTTCAAGATTTGGTTTGCTTGGATTTGGAAGGAAATTGAAAAAAAGATATGGAGGATAGGTTTCATTCCTTTCCTACCGTAACTACTCACATGAAATGAAGAGGACTGTTGAGGAAATGAATTGTAATGACTGCAACCCCTACTATCTCAAAATGTATTTTCCTCTATTACATGGGTATTTCAAATAATCAGATCGCCAAATGGCTTCGAGTTCTCCTCCTTTTCATGGCTGGGTAGCTTTCCTCTTTCTCTCCCTTCCTTCCCAACTGCCTTCTGCTTCCCTGTCCTCTTTCCTTCCTTCCTTCCTTCCTTTCCTTTTTTCTTTTCTTTCTTTCTTCCTTTCTCTCCTTCTCTTTTCTTCTTTCTCTCCCTCCCTCCCTTCCTTTCTCCTTTCTTTCCTCCCTTTCTTTCATCAACACATAATTATTAAATACACAGAATATTCCAGGCCCTTAGGATACTTCATTTAAATTTTACAGATGCTGTCCCTGCCCTCATGGAACTTAGTCTGGTAGGGAAGTCAGGCAATCAATTAAAACTTACAAAAAGTGTTATATAATTTCAGCAATAATAATATGTGCTATAAAATGTGATACCATATTATGTTAATGTTTAACAATTCTGTAAGTTTAACGAGGACTTTCCCGAAGGAAATAATATTTAAGCTGAGATAAAAAGAATAGATAGCTTGTAAAGTAATCCCAATTATAGAAGCTTTCCAGAAAATGGAAAGAGCATATGTGAAGACACAGAAGACAACAAAACAATCTCCAATACATTCTAGATTTAGATCCACAGTCATCAGAGAGTGAAAGGTACTCTTTCTTCCATTGTCTTTGGAATCCTATCTGAGAAGGAAAAAAATCAGCCATGAAGCATCGTGGAAACTGTCAGTGATATATATAACTGCAATATATTTTTACCCCAAAACTTAGATGACTTGTAAGCTAAAAGAATAAATAGCAGTAGATAATGCTCAGAGGGTCTTTAATGTGGCTATAAAAATTAGCCTACTGTTCCAGTTTATACTATATAAAACATGATTGGCAGGAGGAGAAGGGGACAACAGAGGATGAGATGGTAGGATGGCATCACCGACTCGATGGACATGAGTTTGAGTGAACTCCGGGAGTTGGTGATGGACAGGGAAGCCTGGTGTGCTGCAGCCTATGGGGTCACAAAGAGTCAGACACGAAACTGAGTGACTGAACTGAACTGAACTGAAAATATGATTACTCTGTTAATATATGATCATTTACATCCCCAGTGTAGAAGTACACTTGTTACAGTGTAAGTTTGACTGCCATCATAGAGACTCAAAACAATAGAAGTTTAAACATGGTGGAAGTTTGATTTTCTCTTGTCTAACAGTCTGAGTATAAGCATGCCTGAATCGGGATGGTGGTTCCATGCACAGTGTTGAAGGCATGGTCTCCTCATATCTTGCTGCTCCTTGCTCTTTAGAATGTTGCCCCCTCCTCTTCATGTTTCAAGAAGACTCAAAGGAAGAGAAAAAAAGGTAGAGAAAGGTACAGATTTTCCCTTTGAGAGGCACAGTTCAGAGTCTTTTCACATCATTTTTGTTGTTAAATCACTACCTGGATGGACTTTGTCACAAGGCCACACCTAGGCTGAGAAATACAGTCATATTGTGAGCAGTCATATGCCCAAATGAAAAATACGAAGAAGGTGATACCAGATAATCAGAGGAAGCAAGCATTCACCGCAACAATGAGAAAAGATAAAAGCACTATGATAACCCGAAGGATTTAAGAACAAGCGAGACTTAATTCCTGACCTCAAGGATGCCAGGATCCAATGGATGAGAAAGGCAGCAGATATGTTATAGAAAGGAGGCAGTGTTTTGGAAACAAAGACTGGCCATAAATGTTTGGGGAATTATTATTACAGAAAAGATAGCATAGCTCAGTTGGTAAATCATCTGCCTGCAATGCAGGAGGTTCGATTCCTGGGTAGGGAAGATCCCCTGGAGAAGGAAATGGCAACCCATTTCGTTGCGGTATTCTTGCCTGGAGAATCCCATGGACAGAGGAGCCTGACAGGCTACAGTCCACAGGATTGCATGAGTTGGACACGACTTAACGACTAAACCACCACCAGAGCTGAATTCAGAAGTGCATATATGTATCAGATTTCAACTGGAAAAGAAGGGTAAAAACCTTTCATGAACAAGAAACCCTATTATAGCAACTTTTTTGATGGACATATATGTGCTTAATGCTGCTTCCACTCTTTGTAGCCAGATGATTTAAAAAATAATCTTAGCTACAAGTCTTAGTCAAAATAATGAGTCTTATCTAGATTAATGTGAAAGTGAATTCTGAAAATTTTGAATCATAATAGTGCATTCCTAAGTACTGAGATCGCACTTGATGAAACTAACAGAAAGATAAAGCTGAGATTCTTCTTAGAACTATTAATCCACAAAGTATGTAGCCATAAACATAACTTTTCCTTTTATATTCAGAAGACACCCCCAAAGGAAGGTAAACAGTGAAGTAGGATCTGTAAAATCATCCATCTCAAGAACATCACCACTCATAAAAATTGAATGAACTAAATTCTGACACGATGAGAAAATAATAATCATAATTTCCACTAGTATATCAGTTCGTTTTTTAAAGTATATATTATACACACTTTCAGGTGACACTCAACATAAATCTATGATATAGGTACAACTAGCATTGTTATCTCATTTTTAAGGGTGAGGAAACTAAAGTTAAAAGATATTAAACAGACACTCAATATCAAATATGAAGAGTTTCAGAGATGAGACTCAAACCCAAGACAGAACAAGAGCACATAATCAGCTTTTTGGGAAAATAAAATTGTCCATGAATGTATTCTCAGGTGGAGGACAAAAGTCAAAACTAAACATAAAGGGTTAAAGACTAATCATCTAAATATATTCCCCAATAGCTCTTTAACTTTTTTTGTTGTTGTTCTTATGAACACAGTTGCAAAAGAAATTTAAGCAAAAATGGTGTAGTTCCTGAGAATTCTAGAGAAGCTGGGACCACCTCTTTCATTACCTTAATTTATGTATAGATTTTCCCAAGATTGGCATGCTAGAATATTCGGATCTGAGATTTATTCTGTACAGAGATAATGTTATAATCCATTCGATTTAGTCATGATATTTAAAAAATTGTGTTGCTACAGGGGGGCTTTTAATAGAAATATAGTCATAATTTACCAAGATACTGTTCAGTTCAGTCGCTCAGTCATGTCCAACTCTTTGCGACCCCATGAACCGCAGCACGGCGGGCCTCCCTGTCCATCACCAACTCCCGGAGTCTACCCAAACCCACGTTGGTGGTGCCATCCAACCATCTCATCCTCTGTCGTCCCTTTCTCCTCCTGCCCTCAATCTTTCCCAGCATCAGGGTCTTTTCAAATGAGTCAGCTTAATTCAGCCAGATTAATTCAGTATGACTATTTTGGTCAATTAGTTACTCTGAATTTAGAACACATTTAATATTTTAGTAAATAATAATGTATAGTGTAATTGGAAATTCTGCCGGGTATATTTTAACAAATATTTTCAATTTGCAGAGCATGCAAACAATGCTTAAAGGTTTTAAAAATAAATCTATACTCTGATGTAAAATATCCATTTGATTAAGAAATCATTATCCTTCAAACTTGTAAACATCGCAGGGAACGTCAAAAAAGGGAGATATTCATAATTTAAATTATTCAAATGAGTGAAGTTGTCATGTATTGAAGCCAAATATATATCATGATGCCTTCAAAATACACAAATCACTAATGGTAAAGTTTCTGTTCACTGAACAACTCTATACATCATCCACACACATATACATATATGTGTTTGTGTACGTAAATCAACCTCAGATCCATGCTGAAATGCAGCTTTTATCATTCCCACTTTATAGATGTGGGTATTGAGGGTTAAAATGATTAAGTGATTTCACCAAAATCCCATAGCTTTTAAGTGAGGGAGAAACAGTTAATCCCACATTTGTGAGGTTTTAAAATCTATGTCTTTCCCACTATATCCACAGCTTCTTTCTACGTACGTAAATGACTGTCTATGAAAAATTATACTGTCACAAGAACATCTAGGTTGATAACAGTATTCTATTTCTTGACTCAGGTGTTAATTACAAAATTGTATTATAAATATTATTAATATTCTGTACTTTCTTTTTTTTGCCTTTGCACTTCTTGGTATGTGAGATACAATTCCACAATAAAATGATAAAATAAATATTGTGTCTTCTAGAGCAAGATTGTTGGAACAAAGCAATTTACATCCTGGTTGGGTTTTGCTTCTAAGTAAATTGAGAACGGGGCCTCAATTTACGGTAAGCATTGGCTATTGGAGTAAGGCGGTGTATTGTGGGAAGATCTCATTTATGTTAATTTGGGAGATGTAGATCTGGGGAGGGGAAAGCGGTGGATGAGCCGAAGAGGAAAACATTTATTTCCAATGATATGCCTGTCAGTGCATTAGCACTCATTTAATCTTCAAAACAACCATTAACAGTAATTATTATGATGCCCGCTTTAGAGGAGGTCAGTACATTTCCCACAATTAAGTGGCTAAACATTGATTTACATATGCATCTGTCTGACAACCAAGTCTGAGTCGATCTTGAGAGAAGTAAGGATTCAACAGTTAAGAGCAGTCAGATAAACTGATGGACATGAGTCATTGGCCCCCAAAGTATTTGTTCTGTACTCCTTTCTGAAATTTTACTTATTGGGGCGGTCTGAAATAGCTGTCATCTGGAATGACAAAGTGGGATTAAAACATCAGCAATGGGACTTCCTTGGTGGCACAGTAGGTAAGACTCCACCTGCCAATGCAGGGGACATGGGTTCGATACCTGGTCAGGGAAGATTCCATATGTTGCAGGGCAACTAAGCCCATGTGCCACAGCTACTGAGTCTGTGCTCTAGAACTGGGAGCCACAACTACCAGGCCTGAGTGCTGTAACTTTACTGAACCCCTTGTGTCAAGAGTCTGTGCTCTACCGAAAGAGAAGCCACAACAATGAGAAGCCTTTGCACCACAAGTAGAGAGTAGCTCCCACTCACTGCAACTAGAGAAAGCCCACAAAAAGTGACAAAGACCCAGAGCAGCCAAAATAAATAAATAAAATGGGGTCCCTGGGTCCCTGGTAGCTCAGTCGGTAAAGAATCTAACTGCAATTCAGGAGACCAGTGTTTGAACTCTGGTTCGGGAAGATCCCCTGGAGAAGAAAATGGCAGTCCACTCCAGTATTCTTACCTGGAAAATCCCATGGAGAGAGGAGCCCGGTAGGCTGCAGTTCATGGGACACAACTTAGTGACTAAACCATATGTATATAAGCACCACTAACATCAGAAAGGTTGGGTACAAAATGATGCCACAGGAAAACCAGTCATCTGCATGTGGGCTGTCACTAACATGAGTGGGATGATATTGGTCTTTTGGGTAAACTGTCTTCTGTGACCAGATCTAGGAACAAATTCTGGGGTCCAGTTGGACTGGTCACTTTATTTAAATTCTGTGACAGTTAGCTTCTCCTTTATGTAAAAATAAGAGAGCATTGCATATGAACTCCACCTGTAAAGACCTTTAAAGACGTTAGACATTCTAATTTTAGGATTCCAGTGCCTGATTTGCAACAAGACTAACCATTTCAACTACACCACTACTTTCTAATTGAGATTCATTTCATCTGTGACTTTTGCCCCAGTTTTATAGAAGATAATCAAAGGAAAATGGGGTTTGCTGTATCTAAATTACCTTTGGAGGAATCTCGCTAAAATGCACACGATGGCTAAAATGAAGAATGGAAATAATTTGAACCCTAAATTTCTGATTGTGCATTCAGCCTTCCAATTGCCATCTTCAGTGCACCAATTCAATTTAGTTCAGGGTTATGGAGTCTTAATTTGGTGAGAGATTTTCTGGATCAGAACCCCACATAATTGGCATGAGGTTATCCACTTCTCTGACCTATGCTTGTTGATAATTTGTTGTCTTGGTTTTCCTTACTAGAATAGGATCATTTTCCATGATTTATTTACATCCCAGCTTGTTCCAAACAGGGTATAAATAAACTCCCAAGAATATCAATTGAGGGGAACAGAAATATGTAGAAACGACCTGAAGCCTTTCTCATGTCACATTATGTCTGACTCTTTGTGACCCCACGGAATCAAAGGAAAGTGGCTGCAAAATCGCTTCTGTTGTTTGCCATCTCCCTTTGACTCACTGCTGATGGAGAATCACCTTGCAATGTGACTCAGGTGTCACAAAATAAAGTTTGGAAAGTTATTTGTTCAAAACACCAACAACTGGACAGTAGGCTGAGAGCCATGAACACAGATACCTGCAGAACAAACTTGCTTTTTGAATCGGAAGCCGGCCCGCTAAAGCATCTCTAATATTTACACAGTAATCTAATTCAGGAGCCTCCTTACTGTTCTCTTTTCCACTGATTTAGTCACCTTTTGGCAACTTCACAAGCTCCAGCAGGGGTCAAGAACCCCCTGAAACAATTTGTGCTGAAGTCACAGAAAATCAAGATGGAAAGACTTCATTGGTACAGCCCGTACACGCCCAGGGAATTGGAGGAGCAGACTATTCACCAGGATGTACTCTCTGTTCCTCTCTTCAACCTGGGTTCATATGCCTCCTGGGAGGGCAGCTGAATCACCTTCTTGGAAAGAGTCATGATTTTGATAGACTTTCCTGCCAGGAAGTTTTATTTTCAACCAACATTTTGTTTTCTTCATATTCTGGTTAAATCTCCTTGGATTATTTTTTGGGACCCAGGGAAAGAGGCTGATCATCCTCATGGTTACCCCTCTTAAATAGATAGCTCTGAAATCAGATTTCACATGATTTTGGCCCTTCTTCTGCTTCTACTTGCATGCATTTTCTATGTGGAATATTTTATTTTCAGTTTGTGACTTTAGTGTTGTTCTCTTGGTTATCAATTTTATTAGTCTTTTAAATGAAATACATGCTTTCTTGAGCTTGGCATCGTCAAAGCTCTCTGGGGTATATTATGGTTATTTCTTTTTGAGGGTGCCTTTGTAACAACAGACCCTGTGACTGTTTGCCTTATTTCACATTGTGTGTTTCTTCTTACCTCCTGGACATCTCCATTCTCATTTGTGCTCCAGAATTGCCCTTCATTTAGACTCTTCTGTTCCTTAGATAGACCAGGATAATAAATTGACTAGTCTTTTCACTACTCACATATTCCCAAGATGATGAATCTGAATAAAACTGGAAGAAGACTCATTACTTTTGGGCAAAAGAGAAGTTTAGAGAGAGCAGAGAGAAACAACTAATCTACAGAGAGCTCCTACTATGTGCCAAACCCAGGGAATTTGTGGGGGGGGGAGGCAATTCCTTGACAACACCAAGAAACTGTGGATACAATGGTGAATAAGACAGACAGGGTCCCATGTCATTTAATCCTCATAATAATTCAAGATAGTTATTATGACCAACTTGTCCCCCATTCTTTCCATTTCATAGTTGAGGAAATTGAACCGAGGGTGCAAAACCATTTAGTCACTGGGGTTAGACTGGATTCCAGATCTGCCTTGTTTCAAAGACAGAGTTAATTTCCACTATAGCATATGGGCCTCTGTCTCTTTACTTCTGGGCCAGCAAAGGTGGGGTGGGATGTGTCCTCAGTCCTCCGGGGGTGCCATGTGTTTGTCCACACTAAAATCTCCTGCATTTCCCACTTACTGCCCTATGTTTGCAGAAGCCCCTGAGCAATCATTGCACCCAGTTGCTCCTAGGTTTCTGCCCGCTTCACCCTCTTCTACCTTTCAGACTTAACTGCAAAAGCAACACAAACATTTCCAGGAGTGGCCACACCAGGATTTGTGAATTATATATTAAGGGTATACTGTGGTTTAACCCTCTTTGCTAGGATTAGTCAGAGCACCCACTTCCACTGGCACAGACATTTGGGAGGGATCATGTGGTAGGACCCAATGAGCACCAGTAAGTAAATCAGGATTTCTGGTTTCTACATCCAGAGCGCATGGCCAAGGGAAGTCCCATCAGCTCCCTGGTTCTCAGATGAGGTGTTCTGATTACATTACTAATAATCACGGAGCTTCTGAGTAACTATGGTCCTAAACCTATATTCACGATATAGGAAGTGCAATCTGGAAGTTTTATTGAGGACAATATACCTGCCAAGAAACAGGGAAGACAAAAAGTAAAATAGAAATGGGCATGGAGGGATAGTCTCTAACATTTTGGCACAAAAGTAGAAAGAGTATCTCTTTTCTATTTTCTTGGACCTTTAGAGGTACAGCTCCTTCCTCAGCTTCCTCCACCCACCCCTCGCATCCCTGCCTCAAGGCTCCAGCCACTCTGGGTTGGTAACTAATGAGGAAATAGAAGAAAAAAGGTTTTGTTATTCCTCTTTTGTCCAGGGTAAGAACAGCTTTTGAGATAAGAACATATTTTTTTTTTTTGCTACCTTTGTCAATTCCATCATTTTGATATTCAGATATTGTGTGCTATTTATCACAAAAGACTTTGGGGAGAGTCTTGTGGATTTTGTTATATCATGCAGCTATTTTTCATTTAAATTCAGTCAAACAAAATTTCTCAAAATTGAGATGTGTTTCTGTCAGCATGTCTTTCTAACTTAGGCTATTTTATCTAGTCAGAATTAAAGGAAGATTAGACAAATTTGATAAAATAGTCATGATCACAGGTAAACATTTGAGAGGGATACATTTTATTTTCTCACTTGAAAGCTCAAGTTCTCTTTGACACGAACTGTGAGAGAAAAGACTAGATAAGACCGAGGGATGGTAAGCAGGAATTTGTGAGCGGGAACACACGCCTTCTTTAAAACTGTTCTGTGTTTGGTTATCCCACATTACGGAAAGCTGCGGAAGGTTTTGTTACAAGTAAATGGAAATACATACAAATACAATTGTCTACACATATCTGTATCCATGCAGAGACCTACATTTATTAGTCAAACAGTAAAAGAAAAAACGTATTCCTGCAGTAAAGAGTTCAAGGCCAATTTGTCACAAAGTCGAGGACTTGTTTTGTTCTTTGAATCATCCCTGAATGACCTGTGTACAAATTACAAAACCCTAAAGAGTTAAAAGTGTTTGTTTCACAGGAAATTGGAAGAAATTTATGTGCGCAAGTGAAGCTGAAAGGTCGAATGTGTGACTCACATCTATTGACAGATGGAATGAGCATCACATAAGCAGACAGTGACTAGAAAACAAGCCGGTTGTGTGAAAGTATTTTTAGAGACTAATTTCTACCCAGCTGTGTCATCTATGAATGGGAGAAGTTTGAGAAAGTTACCTAGGGATGTCTAGCTCAATCAAGTGAAAGTTAATGATATTGATTTGGCTTAAATATTCACTTTGAACTTGGATGTGCAAATGGAGTTAGTATTGGAACTAATTTCCAGGGAAGTTGGCTTGTTCTTTTATCAAAACAACATACATTCCATATTAGGACCTCATTTTAGTAAGGAAATCTGAAGTCAAGTGTCCATAAGTCACTGATAATTTCAGAATGCTAACAAATGGTGGCTATAACATAAAAACAAGTTTTTCTGCCAACTGGTATAATGACTAAGTGTGTGATCTCTTGAGACAGACCTCGTGGTGTGAATTCCAGCTCAGCTACTTAATAGAGATATGATTTTGGACACTCTTACATTTCTGTGCTTCCTTTCCTTTCCTTATCCATATGAGGTAAATAAAAACATGTTTCTCACAGGGATATTCTTTAATAAGCCCATTTTATATGTCACGATCTTGTCTAGGTCAGGGGATAAAATTCCCTGCTCTCATGCGGCTTACATTCTAGTTGAGTCGGAATGGAGAGTAAACAAATAAATATGTAAAAATATATAAAGTAGTGGTAGATGCTATGGGAAAAAATAAAGCATAAAAGTGCTTTATTTATGGAGAGGGGGCTATGGCCATTTTAAGTTAGTTTGAGAAATTGACACATTCTAGATAAGTATCAGTCAACTCAATGGGAATTAATATTTGCTTCTTTAGTCAGCCTGGTCAGTTACAGTACTTCATTCGCCAAGTGAGAATGGTTGATTAAAAGGATGACAGCATAAAGCCAAAATGCTCTAATCTAAGTGGATTCGGGGAACTGTATTGGAGGTACCGGAAAGATTCTGGGGAATCTGGATATGGCATGACTCACGCCTGAAGATTTTGGCAGCCATGTTAACACCTCCTAGAACCTGAAAATAAATACAAGCAGAGTCGAAATTGGAGAGTATATCCTTAGGACCCCTTTTGAGTTTCCACCTCAAGTCTCATCTACCTTTGGCATTTTTCTTGGTATAAGCCAGTGGTTCCCTTTGTTTATTACTTTGGTTTGCCTTGGGCTTTCCGTCATGTGCCTGACAAAAGGCCAGAATTCTGACAAGCAAAAGCGTAATGAGGGGTGGGGAGAACTTCCTGACAGATAAAGCATGCATCTCAATCTTGCCATGGAGATAAGGAAATGGATGCATTCTTCTTTTCCCCAAATAGGTGAATCTATGCGGCTGTGTGCTAAGTCGCTTCAGTTGTGTCCAACTCTGTGCAACCCTGTGGACTGTAGCCCGCCAGGCTCCTCTGTCCACGGGATTCTCCAGGCAAGAATACTGGAGTGGGTTTCCATGCCCTTCTCCAGGGGACCTTGCCACCACAGGGAACAACCGGATCTCTTATGTCTCCTGCATTGGCAGGTGGGTTCCTTACCACTAGCGCCACCGAGGAAGCCTGGTCAGTTATGGTAAATCATTCCCCAAGTGAGAATGGTTGATTAAAAGGATAACAGCGTAAAACCAAAATGCTCTAATCTAAGTGAATTCAGGAAATCTAAGTGAATCTATAGTATGGGTGAAACTTCTTAGCTTTTCCCTCCAGGATCTCCTAATGTTCTTATCAACTTAAATTTAGTTCAGTCACTCAGTTGTGTCTGACTCTGAGACCCTGTGAATCACAGAACGCCAGGCCTCCCTGTCCATCACCAACTCCCAGAGTTTACCCAAACCCATGTCCATCAAGTTGGTATGCCATCCAGCCATCTCATCCTCTGTCGTCCCCTTCCCCGCCTGCCTCCAATCCTTCCTAGCATTGGGGTCTTTTCCAATGAGTCAACTCTTCGCATCAGGTGGCCAAACTTTTGGAGTTTCAGCTTCAACATCAGTCCTTTCAATGAACACCCAGGACTGATCTCCTTTAGGATGGTCTGGTTGGATCTCCTTGAAGTCCAAGGGACTCTCAAGAGTCTTCTCCAACACCACAGTTCAAAAGCATCAATTCTTCGGTGCTCAGCTTTCTTCACAGTCCAACTGTCACATCCATACATGACCACTGGAAAAACCATAGCCTTGACTAGATGGACCTTTGTTGGCAAAGTAATGTCTCTGCTTTTTAATAGGCTATCTAGGTTGGTCATAACTTTCCTTGCAAGGAGTAAGTGTCTTTTAATTTCATGGCTGCAATCACCACTTGCAGTGATTTTGGAGTCCAGAAAAATAAAGTCTGACACTGTTTCCACTGTTTCCCCATCTATTTCCCATGAAGTGATGGGACCAGATGCCATGATCTTCATTTTCTGAACGTTGAGCTTTAAGCCAACTTTTTCACTCTCCTCTTTCACTTTCATCAAGAGGCTCTTTAGTTCCTCTTCACTTTCTGCCATAAGGGTGGTGACATCTGCATATCTGAGGTTATTGATATTTCTCCCAGCAATCTTGGTTCCAGCTTGTGCTACTTCTAGCCCAGCATTTCTCATGATGTACTCTGCATATAAGTTAAATAAGCAGGGTGACAATACACAGCCTTGACGTACTCCTTTCTCTATTTGGAACCAGTCTGTTGTTTCATGTCCAGTTCTAACTATTGCTTCCTGACCTTCATACAGGTTTCTCAAGAGGCAGGTCAGATGGTCTGGTATTCCCATTTCTTTCAGAATTTTCCACAGTTTATTGTGATCCACACAGTCAAAGGCTTTGGCATAGTCAATAAAGCAGAAATAGATGTTTTTCTGGAACTCTCTTGCTTTTTCGATGATCCAGCTGATGTTGGCAATTTGATCTCTGGTTCCTCTGCCTTTCCTAAAACCAGCTTGAACATCTGGAAGTTCACGGTTCATGTATTGCTGAAGCCTGGCTTGGAGAATTTTGAGCATTACATTATTAGCGTGTGAGATGAGTGCAATTGTGCAGTAGTTTGAGCATTCTTTGGCATTGTCTTTCTTTGGGATTGGAGTGAAAACTAACCTTTTCCAGTCCTGTGGCCACTGCTGCGTTTTCCAGATTTGCTGGCATATTGAGTGCAGCACTTTTGCAGCATCATCTTTCAGGATTTGAAATAGCTCAACTGGAATTCTATCACCTCTGCTAGCTTTGTTCGTAGTGATGCTTTCTAAGGCCTACTTGACTTCATATTCCAGGATGTCTGGCTCTAGGTGAGTCATCACACCATCGTGATTATCTGGGTCATGAAGATCTTTTTTGTACAGTTCTTCTGTGTATTCTTGCCACCTCTTCTTAATATCTTCTGCTTCTGTTAGGTCCATACCATTTCTGTCCTTTATCGAGCCCATCTTTGCATGAAATGTTCCCTTGGTATCTCTAATTTTCTTGAAGAGATCTCTAGTCTTTCCCATTCTGTTGTTTTCCTCTATTTCTTTGCATTGATCACTGAGGAAGGCTTTCTCATCTCTCCTTGCTGTTCTTTGGAACTCTGCATTCAAATGGGAATATTTTTCCTTTTCTCCTTTGCTTTTCGCTTCTCTTCTTTTCACAGCTATTTGTAAGGCCTCCTCAGACAGCCATTTTGCTTTTTTGCATATCTTTTCCATGGGGGTGGTCTTGATTCCCATCTCCTGTACGATGTCACGAACCTCTGTCTATAGTTCATCAGGCACTCTGTCTATCAGATCTAGTCCCTTAAATCTCTCACTTCCATTGTATAATCATAAGGGATTTGATTTAGGTCATACCTGAATGGTCTAGTGGTTTTTCCTACTTTCTTCAATTTAAGTCTGAATTTGACAATAAGGAGTACATGATCTGAGTCACAGTCAGCTCCCAGTCTTGTTTTTGCTGACTGTATAGAGCTTCTCCATCTTTGGCTGCAAAGAATATAATCAATCTGATTTCAATGTTGACCATCTGATGATGTCCATGTGTAGAGTATTCTCTTGTGTTGTTGGAAGAGGGTGTTTGGCATGTCCAGTGGGTTTTCTTGGCAGAACTCTCTTAGCCTTTGCCCTGCTTCATTTTGTACTCCAAGGCCAAATTTGCCTGTTATGCCAGGTGTTTCTTGACATCCTACTTTTGCATTCCAGTCCCCTATAATGAAAAGGACATCTTTTTTGCGTTTTAGTTCTAAAAGGTCTTGCAGGTCTTCATAGAACTGTTCAACTTCAGCTTCTTCAGCGTTACTGGTTGGGACATAGGTTTGGATTACCGTGATACTGAATGGTTTGTGTTGGAAACAAACAGAGATCATTTTGTCGTTTCTGAGATTGCATCCAAGTACTGCATTTTGGACTCTTTTGTTGACCATGATGGCTACTCCATTTCTTCTAAGGGATTCCTGCCCACAGTAGTAGATATAATGGTCATCTGAGTTACATCCACCCATACTAGTTCATCTTAGTTTGCTGATTCCTAGAATGTCAACGTTCACTCTTCCTATCTCCTGTTTGACCACTTCCAATTTGCCTTGATTCATGGACCTAACATTCCAGGTTCCTATGCAATATTGCTCTTTACAGCATCGGGCCTTGCTTCTATCACCAGTCACATCCACAACTGGGTGTTGTTTTTGCTTTGGCTCCATCCCTTCTTTCTTCCTGGAGTTATTTCTCCACTGACCTCCAGTAGCATATTGGGCACCTACCGACCTGGGGAGTTCATCTTTCAGTATCCTATCTTTCTGCCTTTTCATACTGTTCATGGGGTTCTCAAGGCAAGAATACTGAAGTGGTTTGCCATTCCTTTCTCCAGTGGACCACACTCTGTCAGACCTCTCCACCATGACCCGTCTGTCTTGGGTGGCCCCACACGGCATGGCATATCAAATTAAAGGGACTCTAAAATGGGAAAATATTTGTGCTAAAAGGGAATTAAAAGTTATTAAGTCCAACATTCTCTGGGTTTGGATAACAGAATTAAGATTTAGATAAATGGAGAGAAATTTTTCCCAAAGTATAAGGCTACTTTGTGGCAAAACATCTCTGTCTTCAATGCATTTTTTTTCCCACTTCAGCATTAATTCTGCCTCTGTTTTCTCCTCAACAGAGGAGTTTGGTAGCATTTCCTTGGCTGAATTCTATTTACATAGAAGCAGGAATTTTGTGTAACAAACACAGTGAGAAACCTCTGCCACTATTGTTCCTTGTTACTTTATCTTTTGTTAAAATTGTGTTAATACTGACTGCCTTGGCAATGTGCTTCTCCATATGACCTCTTTATCTACCAAATTAATATCGATTATACCTTCTTCCTTAAGTTACATTTTCTGCAAGAGAAAACTTTAGAAGTCCCATGAATTTTTTTCTTTGTCACAAATTTTGTGGTTTAGTAAACTCATCCTGTTTCTAAAAAGAAGATATTTAAGTCTACATCTTTAAGGTCTATAAATAATATAATCACATTTGTTTTTTGAATCATTTTGAATATGAAATGTGTTTGATAGAGAAGCAATATGAACTATATTCATCTCTTAAAAGTTGTCTCTGCTCATGTTCCTTACTATCTTTGAGATTCATTTTCCTTGTTGGTAAAGCAGAAATAATCATATTTTCCCTGTCAACCATCCGTGGAAGCTATGGGCTGCAACCAAGGGATTGCATACTACAAGAAGTAGCTTGCAGTGCTAGATACATGCAATGCCTCATTATTGCTAATCACTGCAGAGTTGTTAATTTCTCACCACTCTTTTGAAAGTATGAGTAGTAACTGAGGTCTCAGTGATACCTGAATAACACCGGAAAACACCTTGAAGGTGCCAGCATGGAATGAAATCTCCATCCCTGTGAATTTTTGATGAAGAACACACTGTAGTCATGATCATTTCTAGCACTTTTAAAAAATTCGTGCTCCCAGAGCTTTTACAAGTTACTACAGGAGGTAAGTGGAAGTCCAATTGACAGAGCTCCAGGGCCCTCTGCTTCCCTTTCAACCTAAGTAGTTCACTTGCATGTACTTTTTTTTTTATCCTATATTTTCCCCCTGAGATACAATTAGAGGGGAAAAAAAAGCTTCTGGATGTTCTAACTGACATCTCTCCCCACAGCCCCCTTCCACCACACACAAACATGTAAACAAAAAAGTTTGAAAACTCCAGATAGAATCCAGCGTCTTCAGGTACAGATGATGAAATTGAAGGCCAAAAGGATGAGTGATTTTTCCAGTGTTACCCACCCCTGCTTCCGGTCATCAGTGATGTAAGGACTAAATCCCAGACCGTGAATCCTCAACCATCACCATCTCATCATTCTGCCTCATAATGTGATTGTGAAGATTTTTCAATTCAACAGTGTAACTTTTGATGTTGTTTTATTTTGTCTGGGGAGAGTCATGGTATATAAGCTGTGTTATCAGATTGATCTGCGTAGCATTAATAATCCCCAGAGTATGCCCTCAGATGATTCTCTTCTCAAAGTGACAGGCTTTCATCAAAATAAATGCACCCACTTGTTGTATAGATTGGAGTTTCAATCTAAGATTTCTACTTAGGAAACATCTGTCAAGATTAAGATTCAGGTAACTATGATTATTTTGTGACTCATCAGCAATTTCTTCTATTTTATACAAAAGCTATCAAATAGAATTTAAATTTTTGCAGCCCCTCTCTAGTAAGGCAACCACTTATTACAAATTCTAGTAAGAATTTATTGCCCAATTGAGGATAGTTTGAGAGATAAAAGAAATACAATTAATAATTACTCTAGGAATATTAATGTGTAAATTGGAGTTCTTCTAGGCAAACTGAGAAGTGAGATCACTCTGTTCATTAACCATCCTATAGATGTGTTTGAGATTAGTGAGGGTGAACTATTGGTTAATTGAACATGACTTTCAGTCATAAGTATTTAAGGATTGGTACTAATTGTCTTGCATTCTCAGAAAGAATGGCAATATTAGCAATATCAGCTTCAAAATTAAAGCACAAGAAGAAGAAGTGAATTCCTCTCTCTCCTCCCCCCTGCGCCAGCCCCTCCTTGAGCCCACGTGTGCACACACACATGCACATGCATATTTTGGATATAAACTCTAAAAGCAATTAATTCTTAATAAGGAACAGGACTCCTTTCTCTTTAACAAAATTCTGTCAAAGATTACCCTTGAGACAAATTATATAATCAGTTTAAACATGACTAAGAGACATCTGATCATTTCCCGACACTTCCTCTTTCAGAGATAAAACAAAACAAGACCAACAGTTTGAAAGGTAATAAAAGATACCTGACCTTAGGGAAGAAAGCAAGACTCAGAGATGTCTTCATGTTTGTGGTTTTACAATAGTCACTTATAGTCAAAATTATAGAAACCTGCTTTGATTAAGATTTCTGGTCCACAGGGTTAACAATTATTTTGCTGATAATGGATTGATTTTACATAAAATATGTCATATTTTTAACATGAAAAGAAACATCTGTTACAATATATCTACAGGATCTCCCTTGGTAACTTTTGGTGACACTTCAATAGAAAATACATGTGGATAGGCGTTCATTATTCAGTTCAGTTCAGTCGCTCAGTCGTGTCCGACTCTTTACGACCCCATGGACTGCAGCACATCAGGCCTCCCTGTCCATCACCAACTCCCAGAGTTTACTCAAACTCATGTCCATTGAGTCGGTGATGCCATTCAACCATCTCATCCTCTGTTGTCCCCTTTTCCTCCCGCCTTCAATCTTTCCCAGCATCAGGGTCTTTTCAAATAAGTCAGTTCTTTGCATCAGGTGGCCAAAGTATTGGAGTTTCAGCTTCATCATCAGTCCTTTCAATGAACACCCAGGACTGATCTCCTTTAGGATGGACTGGTTGGATCTCCTTCAGTCCAAGGGACTCTCAAGAGTCTTCTCCAACACCACAGTTTAAAAGCATCAATTCTTCAGTGCTCAGCTTTCTTTATAGTCCAACTCTCACATCCATACATGACTACTGGAAAAACCATAGTTTTTACTGATGGACCTTTGTTGGCAAGGTAATGTCTCTGCTTTTTCAATATGCTGTCTAGGTTGGTCATAACTTTTCTTCCAAGGAACAAGCATCTTTTAATTTCATGGCTGAAGTCACCATCTGCAGTGATTTTGGAGCCCAAGGAAATAAAGTCTGTCACTGTTTCCATTGATTCCCCGTCTATTTGCCATGAAGTGATGGGACCAGATGCCATGATCTTAGTTTTCTGAATGTTGACTTTTAAGCCAACTTTTTCACTCTCCTCTTTCACTTTCATCAAGAGGCCCTTTAGTTCTTCTTCGCTTTCTGTCATAAGGGTAGTGTCATCAGCATATCTGAGGTTATTGATATTTCTCCTGGCAATCTTGATTCCAACTTGTGCTTCATCCAGCCCAGCATTTCTCATGATGTACTCTGCATGTAAGTTAAATAAGCAGGGTGACAATACACAGCCTTGACGTACTCCTTTCTCTATTTGGAACCAGTTTGTTGTTCCATGTCATTCTGTTTCTTCCTGACCTGCATACAGATTTCTCAAGAGGCAGGTCAAGTGGTCTGGTATTCCCATCTCTTTAAGAATTTTCCAGTTTATTATGATCTACACAGTCAAAGTCTTTGGCATAGTTAATAAAGCAGAAGTAGATGATTTCCTGGAACTCTCTTGCTTTTCCGATGATCCAACAGATGTTGGCAACTTTATCTCTGGTTCCTCTGCCTTTTCTAAAACCAGCTTGAACATCTGGAAGTTCACAGTTTATGTACTGTTGAAGCCTGGCTTGGAGAATTTTGAGCATTACTTTACTAGCATGTGAGATGTGTGCAATTGTGTGGTAGTTTGAACACTATTTGGCATTGCCTTTCTTTGGGATTAGAATAAAAACTGACCTTTTCCAGTCCTGTGGCCACTTCTGAGTTTTGCAAATTTGCTGGCATATTGGGTGCAGCACTTTTGCAGCATCATCTTTCAGGATTTGAAATAGCTCAACTGGAATTGCATCACCTCCACTAGCTTTGTTCATAGTCATATTTCCTAAGGCCCACTTGACTTTGCATTCCAGGATGTCTGACTCTAGGTGAGTGATCACATCATTGTGATTATCTGGATCATGATGATCTTTCTTGTATAACTCTTCTATGTATTCGCCACCTCTTCTTAATATCTTCTGCTTCTGTTAGGTCCATACCATTTCTGTCCTTTATTGAGCCCATCTTTGCGTAAAATGTTTCCTTGGTATCTCTAATTTTCTTGAAGAGATTTCTAGTCTTTCCCATTCTGTTGTTTTCCTAGGTTTCTTTGCATTTATAACTGAGGAAGTCTTTCTTATTTCTCCTTGCTATTCTTTGGAACTCTGATTCAAATGGGAATATCTTTTCTTTTCTCCTTGGCCTTTCACTTCTCTTCTTTTCACAGCTATTTGTAAGGCCTCCTCAGACAACCATTTTGCCTTTTTGCATTTCTTTTTCTTGGGGATGGTCTTGATCCCTGCCTCCTGTACCATGTCACAAACCTCTGTTTATAGTTCTTCAGGCACTCAGATCTAATCCCTTGAATCTGTTTCTCACTTCCACTGTATAATCGTAAGGGATTTGATTTAGGTCATACCTGAATGGTCTAGTGGTTTTCCCTACTTTGTTCAATTTAAGTCTGAATTTGGCAATAAGGAGTTCATGATCTGAGCCACAGTCAGCTCCTGGTCTTGTTTTTGCTGCTCATTATTAGAGAAATGCAAATCAAAACTACAATAAGGTATCACCTCATACTGGTCAAAGTGGCCATCATCAAAAAATCTACAAACAATAAGTGCTGGAGGGGGTATGGAGAAAAGGGAACCCTCTTGCATTTTTGGTGGGAATGTAAAGTTATATAGCCACTATGGATAACAGTAGGGAATTTTCTTAAAAAACTACAAATAAAACTACCATATGCCCCAACAATCCCACCACTGGGCATATACTGTGAAGAAATCATAATTGAAAAAGACATATGTACCCCCAAGTTCATAGCAGCACTATTTACAATAACTAGGACATGGAAGCAACTTTGATATCCATCACAGATGAATGGATAAAGAAGCTGTGGTACATATATATATAATTGAATTTTACTCAGCCATAAAAAGGAATGCATGCCTGTCAGTTCTAATGAGGTGAATGAACCTAGACTTGTTAAACACAGTGAAGTAAGTCGGAAAGAGAAAAACAAATATCATATATTAATTCATATATATGGAGTTATATACGATCCCCAAAGAGTCAGACACAACTGAGTGACTGAACAACAGCAATGGAATCTAGAAAAATGGTATTGGTGAACCTACTTGCAGGGAAGCATTGAGACACAGAGAGAACAGATTTGTGGACACAACTGGGGAAGGAGAGGGTGGGATAAATTGAGAGAATAGTATAGAAACATATCCATTACCAGATGTAAAATAGATACCCAGTGGGAATTTGCTGTATGAGGAAAGGGAGCTCAAACCAGTGCTCTGTGACAACCTAGAGGGAGTGGGATGGGGTGGGAGGTGGGAGGGTGGTTCAACAGGAATGGGACGTATGTATAGCTATGGATAATTCATGTTGATGTATGGCATAAACTGATACAATACTTTAAAGTAATTATCCTCCATTAAAAATAAATTTAAAAAAGAAAATACATGTGGATAGGGAAATTTATCTGAATAAAGAGTTAAGGTACAAAAACACATGAAATGCTGTTGGAGAATTGCTTCTCACAGTCATTTTCTACAGTTGAAATTTCAATGCAAACTTCATGAGAGCAAGGAATGTACCTATTGTATTTATTAATGCAATTCCTAGATCTAGCATGGTGCCTGACATGCATCAATAATAGGCAGTCAGTATATATTTGGTAAACTTCATAAAGGCATGAAGGAATGATCATTATTAGCTAATTCATATTTACCTTTCGCAAGTATTTCTGTGTCAGTTGAATCTTGTGTAGAACTGATCTCGTATCTGCAAAGACCGACTCTCCATTCTTTCAAAGTCATATTGCTCTTTAGTTGCTAAGTCAAGTCTGACTCTTTGCGACCCCATGAGCTGTAGCTCATCAGACTCCTCTGTCCATGGGATTCTCCAGGCAATAATACTGGAGTGCGTTGTCATTTCCTTCTCCAGGGGATCTTCCTGACCCAGGGATTAAAGCTGCATCTCCTGCTTCACAGGTAGGTTCTTTACTGTTGAGCCACCTGGGAAGCCATAGCTTTTCAATTTATTAGACATTTCTTATAATTGTAGGAAACACCTACTTTTCAATCTAGCATACTCAGGTCATACTTTTAAAATTTTTTCTTAAGTGAAAAAGTCCATTGGGAACATTATCAACTATATGTGGCATTCACCAATGTTTCCTCCCCTATAACTCAGTGGACAAGGTTTATTTATTATTATTTATGGTCCAAGGATGCCAAAATTTACCATAAGATCCCCATTTATAAATGCTTATATAGAGTATGCACTATACTATTTCAGAAATTGGAAGATCCAGTAGAAACAGCCTTCCAGAAAAATAAAACAGAAGCTATGTTCTTCATCTTTTTAACATTACTTTTTTAAATGACCTTTAGTCACTTTTGCTTCACAGGTGGCCTTAGTGGTTAAGAACCCACCTGACAATGCAGGAAAAGTAAGAGACTTGGGTTCGATCCCTGGGTTGGGAAGATCGCCTGGAGTAGGAAATGACAACCCACTATAGTATTCTTGCCTGGAGAATCCCATGGACAGAGGAGTCTCATGGGCTATGGTTCCTGGGGTCACTTTCAAAGAACTGCATTTATTCTTCCCCCAGCTCTTTCCTTATACAGAGATGAAGAAGAGAAATGATGGCTTTCTATGTAGAAGTTTGGATTTATCATTTAAACTTAAGGCATCCTGAACCAACAATGGACACATTCAGCTGTTTCTGCAGAAGGAAGGATCTAACCTATTTTAAAAATAAAATAATTTTCACCAACAAATAATAACCTGATTTAACCAGTTTATAAGCAACAATCTAAGCAAGAATCTTGCTTAGTTTTTCTTATTCACAATTTGCAATATTTCCCCAGAAGTTCCTTATTATAGCTTCAGGAAGTGGTTTTCAATCTTTTTTGACTAAAAATCGGAAAGACACACATTTCTTTAAATTCACAGCCAAGTACACACACACACACCACACACACAAGCACACACAATTAAAATAGAAGTTTCTTGAAGCAATACTTATCTAGTTATTTGCAATGCATTCTTATATTTCCTGTTTTATTCTAACATACGACATTCCAATTGTTTAAAACATTAAACCTCAAATTTCTATCTACCAAATTGGTTTATGATCCACTAGTGAGTCATAGAGGGCTTCCCTGGTGGCTCAGATGGTAAAGAATCCTCCTGCAATGTGGGAGATCTGGGTTCGATCCCTGGGTTGGGGAGATTCCCAGGAGGAGAGCATGGCAACCCACTCCAGTATTATTGCCTGGAGAATCCCCATGGACAGGAGAGCCTGGTAGGCTACTCTATCTGGGGTCGCAAAGAGTCGGACACAACCAAGCAACTAAGCACAGCACAGTGAATCATAGAAAGCACATGTTTAGAGAAATTTTCAGTCATGATGTAAAAAAATGTTATTTTATTTATTATATTTATTTATGTGTTACTATACTAATATTCATTATGTTTATTATTGTTGTTGTTATTAAAGTCCTCCAATCTTGCAAAAGAATCCAGCACACCATAATTCTCAAACATGTGATGAGAAACGTGTGATGAGAAATCAAAGTCTTTAATTTTTAGTTGCTTCTGTGGTGGACAGAGTTTTCCAAAATGGCCATAACAAGATAGCTCCTTCTCCATGTTCTTCTTACACAGTAATACTGACATTTCTCCTATTAAGTTATGGGGTCTCTGGTCACCTGGAATTAAGTTATGGGGTCTCTGGTCACCTGGAATCTGTGTAGGTCTGCGTCTAGGTGAGAGTGAAGCTATGTGACTAGTCATACAAGGTGATACAGTTTCTTTCTGGAAGCTCACTCTTAGCCTCTAGTTTTCAGGCTCTGGAGAGGAAGAGAGATGCATGAGAAGGTCACATGTAAGTGTTCTGGGTGAAAGCCCCCGAGAGGTCCATCCATAGCTGACATCAATGTCTGGACCTGTGAGTAGGTGAAATCTCATGATTCTGGTCCTAGCCTTCAAATTATTTCAAGTTTTAGAGTCTTTTCAGCTGAGAACTCAGGTATTGTGCAACAGAAATAAGCCATCAATGCTGTGTATTTTCCAAATTCCTGATGCACAGAATATATGAATATAATAAAATAAGTTCTGTTTTATTCAATTAAGTTTGGCTTTGTTTGGTATGACATAATAGCTTACTATAACAACTTCCAATTCTATCCTATCTTCAAAAGAATTCAAATTGACAGTTTTTCTGAACTAATACTATTGGAGTGTGTAAGAAAAGAATTACTATTTTGTACCAAACTTTAGGAGTAGATCATAAATAAGCTAAGGTCTACCGTTAACTGCAAAATATTCCTTTTAAGTTGTTGAATTTTCTCATTTGTATTATATAGCTATCTTTGAAAGGATCTTCTAGCTTTCCCGGGAAAATGAAACTATAGAGACAGCAGGGTATGTGTAGTATGTGGTAAAAGAGTTAATACACAGCCAAGTTTACTACTAGAAATAAAATGTTTCTGTACGTGTGTATTCCTAGTATGCACATCTAGGAAAAAAAAATCAGTTATTCAAAATTAAGAAACTGCATCTATATATACTTTGAAGCATGCTGCTGCTGCTGCTGCTAAGTCACTTCAGTCATGTCCGACTCTGTGTGACCCCATAGACGGCAGCCCACCAGGCTCCTCCGTCCATGGGATTTTCCAGGCAAGAGTACTGGAGTGGGGTGCCATTGCCTTCTCCCCTTTGAAGCATAATCATTGTTAATTTAATAATGGCCTGGGTTTGGTTGTATGAGGGTTTAGGCTGTGTCTCTCTTATTCTCAGCCATATGCTTACTAACACACCACGTATTTATTGAATGAGTAAGGAAAATACTGCCAGAAGCAACCCACAAACTATTTTTCTTTCTCCTTTTCTTCAAGGAAGTGTAACATGGATGAAATGCAAGCTTTATATAAAAATGAAAATGCCTAATCATTTTCATGTGATGAGTGATTCTAAAGAAAGCAGGATATCTCTAGATGTATAAACAAGGCCTTAATTTTTCAGTGATTACTAGATTTATTTTACTTTATATTACTTTGCTTATATTTTTTCCTCTCTATAATGTATAAGCCTATGCATCATTTTGACATCTACATGTCCTCAAGAAAATAATCATAGCTTAATCTCTGGGACTCCAGATTTAAACAAAATATTGCTCATCGCTACTTTATCTTTTTTTTTAAATCACAAATTCGATAGTAATTCTGTATATAATGACTTGTAAGTATAAACAATCACTTGTAGAATGTACAGAAATCAGAAATTACTGTATTTTACAATTCCAGTTGCTTTATAGTCTCTGGCGTTTTCAGCTCAGTTCCTTCTATGCAAATACATTATACTTTTTCTTTACGTTGAAGAATATTTTTGAATATGGTGGGAAATATGAAAACACAAGATGCTGCATTACGAAATATTCTATTTAAATCTTCCTTGTGGATTTAAACACTGTACTCATTGTACAGTTTGTGTGTTAAAAATTTCTGTTTATAGTGACTATACAAGGCTATTTTAACACCTAGTGTTTCCTTTTCTCTACTGTAAGCCTTTGAGATCCTCAGTATCCATGATCAAACAATCCTTGAAAAAGGATATGTCCACCTGACATCATGCAGTTTGATTTTTTAACTAATTATCTGGACAACTCAATGGCAGAGGCAGTCATTTTAATGACATATGAGACCAGCTTGCCCACCTCCTGGTTTCTCTGCCCAAGTTGCTGAGAGAAGGGGAAAGATGAAAGGCAAGCCTGAAAGGAATTCAGTTAACTAAATTGTGATTGTAGATTAAATAACTGTTTCAAATGGTTGGAGTCAAATTTATTTGCCTGGTTAAACACAATTTAAGATAAATTTTGGATATCAACCCTTTCAGTTCAGTTCAGTCACTCAGTCGTGTCCGACTCTTTGCGACCCCATGAATTGCAGCACGCCAGGCCTCTCTGTCCATCACCAACTCCCGGAGTCCACCCAAACCCATGTCCATCGAGTCGGTGATGCCATCCAACCATCTCATCCTCTGTCGTCCCCTTCTCCTTCCACCCCCAATCCTACCCAGCATTAGGGTCTTTTCCAATGAGTCAGTTCTTCACATGAGGTAGCCAAAGTATTGGAGTTTCAGCTTCAGCATCAGTCTTTCCAATGAATATTCAGGACTGATTTCCTTTAGGATTCACTGATTTGATCTCCCTGCTGTCCAAGGGACTCTCAAGAGTCTTCTCCAAAGCCACAGTTCGAAAGCAACGATTCTTTGGCGCTCAGCTTTCTTTATGGTCCAACCTTCACATCCATTCATGACTACCGGAAAAACCATAGCTTTGACTAGAGGGACTTTGTCAGCAAAGTAATGTCTCTGCTTTTTAATATGCTGTCTTGGTTAGCCATAGCTTTTTTTCCAAGGAGCAAGTGTCTTTTAATTTCATGGCTGCAGTCACCATCTGCAGTGATTTTGCAGCCCAAGAAAATAAATTCTTCCACTGTTTCCATTGTTTCCCCATCTATTTGTCATGAAGTGCTGGGACCAGATGCCATGATCTTAGTTTTCTGAATGTTGAGTTTTAAGCCAGCTTTTTCACTCTCCTCTTTCACTTTCATCAAGAGGCTCTCTAGTTCCTCTTTGCTTTCTGCCATAAGGGTGGTATCATCTACATATCTGAGGTTATTGATATTTCTCCCGGCAATCTTGATCCCAGCTTGTGCTTCATCCAGCCTGGCATTTCACATGATGTAGTCTGCATATAAGTTACATAAGCAGGGTTACTATATACAGCTTTGACGTACTCCTTTCCCAATTTGGAACCAGTCCATTGTTCCACGTCTGGTTCTAACTGTTGCTTCCTGACCTGCATACGGATTACTCAAGAAGCAGGTCAGGTTGTCTGGTATTCCCATCTCTTGAAGAATTTTCCACAGTTTGTTGTGATCCATGTATATGTATATATGTGATATATGTATATATAACCTAAATATGTTTTTCAAACTTTGGTTTTAGAGTAGGACTTAAACGTTTTTGTGTGTGTTTATGATTATATTCTCAATAGAATGTCTTATGTATATGAGTAAATTAATACAAAATGATTATGCTTTCAAAGAAAAAATTATTCTCCACATTTCCAGATCATTAAAAATGCATGGCCCCATTTCATGATGTCTAACACTGAAATTCCTAGATCTGGAATTCTTTACAACTCCTCCTTTTTCACAAGTGCATTGTTAGACACCCTGAAGCTTCTTTGTACCCTGGTATTTGGGGTTTTCACAAGTCAACCTCCAAATGAACACTTGATACTTTGATCAGTGTAACCATTTTTGTCTAGTGTTTATAACTATTCAAATGCTTTATTTATATTTTTCATTTAAATTAAAAATATAAAGTTAAAAAAAAAGAAGGATGAAGTTTGAGACTAGTGATAAAAGAGAAGCTTTCCTTAACTTAGTAAAGATGAACAAAGGTGAAATATTGAAATTTTGGGAAAAAGGTGAGTCTTGAGCCTCGAACACTCATTGAACTCAATCTGGTTAACATTGACGGCGCTCAGTTTTGGAAACAAGAAAAAATGAAAGCACGTGAATGAAGAATTGTTGCTAAAGTTTGAAGGGGAGAGATTGTATGTTTTAATCCTATGTACATTGAAATTCTCTAATGAAGTGGAAATCTTTTGCCTATTTAACTTTGTGACATGCTTTTGAGACATAGGAAAAGTAGAAGCTCCAGTTTCTCAATGTATCTGCCTTAACAAGTGAAATGTAAATAGCACAAACTTTGAAGTCAGAAAAAAATGTAGTTGCAAATCCTGACTCCTTTACTCATGTGAAACCCTGGCCATGCTAGAGAGTGGCTCGGAACCAACTTTTCAAGGAGTTCTGGGGGTTAAAGGAACATTTTAAAGTGGGTTGCATGCCGGTTACTTGTGAGTCAAAAGCAGTATTCTCTGCACTTCAGGCTAACCTGTGTTCCACTGCAAATAGAGAATCTTTCTTTTACTTCTCTACCTGTCTCAGTATTTCCATATTATCCATTCTGAAGAACTTCAGGATCATCTTATCCGTTTCTAAATCCATCTCAAATTCTGTACACACACACACACATACAAATACCTTATCCATGTGAGTGTGTGTATATATAAATATATATACATATATGTGTATCTTTTTCTCTTCATTTATTTATTTTCCCAGCTTTATTGAGATATTATTGACATATAACATTAAATGGAAAGTGTGTGTGTTGATTTGATACACTTAAATAATGAAAAATGATTACCACTCATAGCATTAGCTAAAACCTGTATCATGTCCATTTCTTTTTGTGGTCAGAACATTTAAGATCCCTCTTAGCAACTTTCAAGTATGTAATACAGTGTTACTAATTACAATCACTATACTGTACACTAGATTCTCCAAACTTATTCATCTTGTATCTGGAGGTTTGTGCTCTTTGGCCAACAATATAGATATATGATTTTTAAAGTTTATTGTTGAGACTCCTATAACTTTATCAGTCAGTCACTCAGTCGCTCAGGCACCTCTGACTCTTTGGGACCCCATGGACTGTAGTCCACCAGACTCCTCTGTCCATGGAATTTTCCAGGCAAGAATACTGGAGTGGATTGCCATTTCCTTCTCCAGGGGATCTTCTCAACCCAGGGATCAAACCCATGTCTCTTGAGTCTCCTGCTTTACAGGTGGATTCTTTACCACTGAGTCACTGGGCAAGCCCTAATTTTGTCTATATACTCACCCAAATCCTTCCAAATTCTTCTATTTTATTGTTGCATTATCTTTGAAAGTTATATGCCTACATATTTTTTCTCACCTAAAAGATGATTAATCCTTTGAGGGCAGTGATTATGTCATAGCCAGTGACTAGTTTTAGGCCTGCTGGCCTGTTATGCCAGCGTTAAACATAGCGGTCAGAGAGCTCTTCAGGAACATAAGGACTTACTTCAGGAAGCAGAGGAAAGGTATTCTGTGTAGAGAAATTGTTATTCACCCAGCAGCGGTGATTTGGCTGTATGGGCGTGTGGATAATTCCATGGATTAATTATTGAGAAGTCCTCAGAGTATGTTAACTATCTTTTTGAGTAGAGTTTCTCCCCAGTATAAACACCAGCCTGGATAGCTCTGGAGAAAGAGGAGGCTGAGAGGCTAATGTGGCTAATTCAGTGAGAAAAATCAGTTAAGAACACTTTTTGAAAACCCTAAACTTTCTGGCTTATTTATCCACACAGCCCATGTTCACAAGAGACACAGCTGGGAGTCCATTTCACCTGCACCATCCAGCGGGGCTGGACATGCAGGCAGGGACGTGAATTTAGATCTGATTCTCAACTGACTCAGCCCCAACCTCAGCCGTGGCTTTTGTGGTGATGCTTGAGTGACTCATTTTTCTGGCACTGTCTTTGTTAACTCCTGGGATCAGAAGTGTCCTGTTTACATAGCCTCACATATGGCTGCTCGTTCAGTTTTTGTCTGAAAGAGATGGAAAATGTTTGCTTCCATCTCTGCAACTGTTTGGTGGTGTCCATTGACCAGAAAAATGGCTCATTATGCTCACCTCCCCTCACCAATCAAAAGTTTACTCTTTTCTGAGCTTCCCACCCCCCCACCCTCAATCTCTCAAAGAGAAAGTGTTGAAAGTCTGAATTGTTTACATTAGCTCATGTAGCCTGCTTTTTGCTATATAATCCTTTCCTAATATATAGGAGTGGATTTTTAACACAATATCCAATTTAGTCGGAACAGCATCACTTTTTTAGAAATAATTTTTAGGCTTTAGTTCAGATGTCATATATAAACTTTGTACCTTTACAAAAGTAATAATTTACTCTGGAAATGAGTAATAGGCTGGCAGCATAGGGGTCTCTAAGGACAGTAGCATCAAACACTCTAGTCAGAAAATAATTAGGATACCTCCCCCGCCCCACCCCCTACAGCCTGTTCTCCCTAAAGCATTTGGAATGTGCATTCCCTTGCCCCCACACACGCCCGCCTTAATGGAAAGACACTGACAGTCAGTAAAGAGCTCAGAGGCCCACCCACCTATAGCTAAGGGCCTCTGATCATCCTAGCTCAGCCTCATACCCGTGGATCTTTGGGGACTTACTCCCCATTGCAATGTCATTATTTAGGCCCCCTGTCACAGTGTTTCCAAGGTAAAGAATAGCTTTCTCCCTGATGCTTTGGACAGGCTGTCCTGATTCAGCAGGAGAAATCTGAAAATCGTGATGTTTGTGCATTTCCTAATCCATTATTCAAATCCGTAGACACCACCAGCATTTAGAGAGGAGTCTCTTTCCTGCAACCTCTGGAGAGAATCACTCATTCGAGGGACCGATGTAAAAATCAATCCCTTCAGTCTTTTTAAAAGATGTCATTCCCCCCACCCCACCCTGGCTTCTTTTTCATTCTGGTGGTTGCAAACTGCAATGGTTAAAGATACAGCTTAAATAGCATGATGTGTTTGTGGCTATGGGATATTTTGACATTCTAAAATCCATTATCCCTGGACTCCCACCCCACCACTGCCACCAGGGACCCTTTATTTAAAATGCTGTTTCTGAATAAGAGCACGCAAGTGTTAAGGACAGCCTGGTTTCAGCGTTACAGTCTGAGGAAGAAAGCTACACATGTGTGAGCATACAGCAACTCTCACCAACCTCTGCATTGAAAAAATAGGTTATTTATAAAGATCAGGTTTCTGCTTAATTTGTTTTCTCTGTGACTATAGCTCAGGGAGGATAGTCATGGTGAAGTACAGTGTCACTGTCAGGGTTTTTACATGCAGGTAAATGACACATACACTTACATATATACAGGTTTGGCAATTGCTAGGATGCTGGCTGGTGTACTTTAAAGGGTTACCAAATAAAAAAGAAAGGAGGAAAACAGTTACATTCTTACCTAGCCATGGAAAATACCCTCTCCTAATTAATGTGCAACCAGAATGGGTTTCTTTAAATATAAGTCCAGAACAAACCATTTTTCTGTCTCTCTCCATCCCACCTGCTACCCACAAAGGAAGGACCTGTGAAGACTAAGGCACACACGACAAGATCTCCTGCTTAAGAACCTGAGGCTTTGTCTTGACTCAATTTCTCTTCCCACTAATCCTAGTCCCTTTACCCTGACCATTTGCTTCACTAGAAAAGAGAATATATCTCTAAACAGATGATGGAGAGTTATAAGACAGCACTTTTTCAAGCCTGCTGATGCTTCTTACCTGATTCGTTCATTTATATGTTTACTAGGGTGATGAGCTTTTACTGGAGGAAGAGGGCTGCCTTCTCAGCTAATAATAATTATTTCCTTTTTATCCATTGCTGCTACCATCTCCTGTTGAAATAATTAAGTGTCTCGATTTCACTCCACTGACAAGCACTACTATGAGCAGGTCGGGCCAGAGAGATGTTCTCTTTGGCTCCGGGCAACTCCCAGGGGGAAAGGAAAAATTATATGTAATATTTCCTGGGTACTGAGAATTCAGCAATTGGCTCTTCATTTCACATACAAGGTTTTGTTGAAATGAAAGAATCGTATTTTCTCGGGAGGAAAATGAAGACAGTGATAAGATCTGAATGTCATAATTAGACTGCATTAAAGGGCTTTTGTGCAGTGACCGAGAGAAAACAGAAATGCAAATGTAAGGGACCGGGTAGAATTAAGATGGGTATAGTGAAAATATGAAAAGTGAGAGTGTATAACTGTGAAAACAGACACATGCACAGTCATGTTTTACAACCATCTGTGCATTAAGATCAGATTTTGCCGCTCTTGTTTCTCCGCTCTCCCAGTATCAGCTGAATGTCAGCCAGCATGCCTAGCTAAACAGATCTTGCTTACAAGCTTACGTGAAGGTATCATTATTTCTGTGACTAACTTTTTACCATCGGATAACTCAATGTACCCCATTTTCTTTATTTTTTTTTAAAGTATTTCATCCATTTGATTAAAAGTCCAACCTGAACCTAGTGTTGAATTTTCCAATTTTTCATCCTAATACCTTATCATAGCATTTTTTTCAGTATCTGATTGTGAACCTAGTTCTCATTTAACAGAGGCAGTTTATGCTAACCAGAATTAAAACATGTGCGCACATGTGCACGTACACACACACACACACACACACACACACACACACATTCACACAATTCCCTGATTTTGCCATACTCTCTAACTAGCTAAAACAAAAATGAGCAGTAATGGACACTGCAGAGAAGGCAATGGCGACCCACTCCAGTGCTCTTGCCTGGAAAATCCCATGGATGGAGGAGCCTGGTGGGCTGCCGTCCATGGGGTCTCTAAGAGTCAGACACAACTGAGCGACTTCACTTTCACTTTTCCCTTTCATGCATTGAGAAGGAAATGGCAACCCACTCCAGTGTTCTTGCCTGGAGAATCCCAGGGACGGGGGAGCCTGGTGTGCTGCCGTCTATGGGGTCGCACAGAGTCAGACACAACTGAAGCGACTTAGCAGCAGCAGCAGCAGCCATGGACACTGTAAAACCACTCAGCCAAGTTTAGCATCTTTTTGTAGCTATTTTCTTCCTAGAAAATTGTCGAGAGTCCCCACCAGTCCCGTTGTTCCTATCTTCCAGGCTTATGAAGAGGTAAGCTCTTTTTCTTACTAATCAAATTTTCCATATCAGAGCTTCTTTCAACATAAAAAAAAGAAAGAAAGAAAACCAGGATTGCAGAGACAAGGCCTTAGGGAAATTGGCTACCAATAAAAGTTAAAAACTTAAACAACTGTTTCAGAAACAATCAGCTAATTATAGCAATGGTATAGGCAATAGGAATACTTTGTTACCGGGAATGAAAATTGTTACAGCATTTCTGAAGAAAAGTGTGGCAATACATTATTAGTGTATTTGAACTTGCATAGCCCTTGACTCAGTAATTTTCCCCGAGGAGTCAAAGGGTAAAGAGGTCTTTAGGTGTATAAAGATATCACTATAAGAATCTTACTGTAGCTTAGTTTTATAATGATGAAACAATGAAAAGACATTCAATGTCCGGTCATAGGAAACTAATTACTTATTAATAAATTATGGCAGTTCCATATTATGTAATATTGTGAGGCCTTTGAAAATTATTCCATGAAAAATATGTGGCTTGCAAAGAGAAATACAATATATCTTATTTAAGAAAAACAGTTTATAACAGAATATTGCTGCTTAATCCATTTTCATTAACTCATAGATTTGTTTTGCATAAAGAATGTAACAGAATGATATAAACCCAAACAAAATGTTACTAATGGCTATTTTCAATAATATGTGTATAGATAAAATTTTAAATTTTTCTTTAGGTGTGATTATATTTTAAAATTTCTAAATAAGGGATTTACAAAATGCTATTTTTTTGTAAAAAACTGGATAAGTAGCTAAAAGGCATAGCTTTTTAAGACATAATCATTTGTTAGTATAACACATTTGCCATCTTTCTCATCATAAAGTACACATGTAATTATTTTAATTGCAATAATTGTACACTTTGTCATCTAGCTTCAGAATATATCAACATACGTTTTAAAATATAATGTTAAAACAATGAAGAAGAAAATGGATATACACATCAATTATGAGCATTTGGCTCTAATTAACCAAACATTGCATGTGCTCTCCAAGTATTGCATATATTTATGTATGTTTTATTTTCAATATAGGAAATACATTTTTAAGTCCCCTGTCCTCTAAAAGAAGTAACGGCACAGGTTTCTAATTTCCTAGATCTAGTTTCTTTTCACTCAGGTAACTGTGAGTATGATTTTAAGACATGACTCCTGCTTTGCTTCTCAAAGAATCAGTAGTTAGCATTCCAGGCAATGGTAAAATCATATGCAACTGAAGTCTGATGGGGACAATTGAGTTAGAAATCTGTATGTCACTTTTTAAGCTTGGATTTATAGCTGCTCTGGGGATGTGGCCAGGAAGGAGATGGAAGGAGGATCGGGATGGGTGAGGTCATGTAGTTATGAGCAAGCCACAATCTTTCTGAGTTTGGATCTTATGAAGGTAATGATTAGTTTAAAGCCTCAGAGTAGTAAGACCATATTTATTTTGGCAAGATCATTCTGGCTATAGCAAGGAGGATGCTTTGATGACTGAACAGAGGGAAACCTATAACGCTAATAAATAAATAAACACAGTGCAGAAATTAAGGAAAGGACATAGGTTTAAGATAAATTAGGAAGTATAATGATTTGCTTTTGTATCCTTCTGATGTAAGGCGATGAAAAGTGAAAGTGTCATTCACTCAGTTGTGACCGACTCTTTGTGATCCCACAGAGTATAGCCCACCAGACTCCTCTATCCATGGAATTTTCCAGGCAAGAATACTGAAGATGAAGGAGAAATTCAATAACTATTGCCAGCTTTGTGGCTTAGGTAAGTAGCTTGGGTACATAGGAAATATTCCCACAGTGTAACAGTTTCATAAATATCATTTTTAGGATTACACACCCTGTTGATTTTCTGCGCACCTTTTTGCTTATAACAAGAGGTGGGTAAATTCCACTATCTACTTCATTCATGGAGAATGTTATAAACACTGTGATTGCACAATATTTGTGCCCCATAAAATTCTTGGAATATCAGTGTCTTCCAAAAAGCATTTTCTTCACTTATTTCACTTTCCCACGATCACTGCTTCAAACTTTCCCTGCTTGTCTCCAGTTGCTAACCTCAAATTTCTCAAAATAGTTTCCATCTAACACAAGTTTCATAGAATGTTTTGCAACCAAAGAGTTCAATGGTAAAGTAAGTCTGAGAAATACTCTATGCACAATGAAATGCAATTACTTTTGGAGACATTATCTTGCAAATATTGGCTTATCCCAATGTTTTTCAGACATTTGATTTCAGCACTTATATATGTATGTGTGTGCATATGTATAAATATACTTAAGTGTGTATATCAGGCACAGTTTTCCAGAGAAATAGAACCAACAGGGTGTGCTGGGGGTGGGATGGGGAGGGAATGTGTGTACATAGAGAAAGAGAGATTTTAGAAATTACCTCACTCAAAGCTGTCAGGTCCAAAATCTGCAAGGCAGGATAGCAGAGAGGAAACTCGGGGAGACTTCCTATGTTATAGTCTTGAGGTAGAATTCCTTCTAATTTGGGAAGATAGTTTTTGTTTTTAAGATCTTCAACTAACTAAATGAGACCCATCCACATTACTGAGGGCAATATTCTTTACTTACAATAAAATAATGGTGAGTCTTAATAACATTAACCAAGGGGATGACAGAGTATGAGATGGTTGGATAGCATCACTGACTCAGTGGATATGATTTGAGCAAGCTCTGGGAGTTGGTGATGGACAGGGAATCCTGGTGTGCTGCAGTTCCTGGGGTCACAAACAGTCGGATACGATTGAGCAACTGAACTTAACTGAATACCTACACAGCAACATCTAGACAAACAATTAACTATCACAGTACATAGAAATGTATATACCGCTAATGTCTACTTTGTGGGATGCATTATTTTATAGAGCATAACTTGAAACATAGTTAAAACTCAACTACATATTGATTGCAAAAGTCCGTTTCACCTGTACAGGTAAACACTTGCATTAGAAAGGTTTTCCCTGTTAACTTCAAAACATTTCTCTATATTTATATTCTCATTTGTCTTTTATTCATATTTCTTAGGACTTACCTTCCCATTTTCTCCTACCTCTTTGAACATTTCTATAGGGAATGAGTAGGTTTACTTTGAAAAATGGCCTGATATGAACTCTCCTATGACCAAGTAGTTCTTTAAATGGTCAGCCTGAAATCTTTAGCAAGTAGACCATTTCCTAGCAAAGGTTTCTCATATTTAACTAGGTTGAAATTGATGAGACTTTTCTGATAATCCCAGATATTTTCCATTAACTGTTATAGAGCAGGACATAAAGGGAATGGACCAGGATAGCTTCAATGTCCCAGTTATCTATTGTTGGTAACAAACTACTCAAAAAGTGGGTGGCATAAAATGATACACTTTTATTATGCCCACAGTCTCAAACTGTGGTCCAGAATTCAGACTAATCACAGTGCTGAAGTTTTGTTTCTGCTCCACAGTGTCTGGGGCAGCAGTTATAAAGTCTAAGGACTGAGGATGACTGACAAGGCTATGGATTGAAATATCATGGAAGATCTATGTCCATGTTGGCTTCTGCACTCAATGCATACATGTCTCGGGTGATAGGATCACCTCAGACTGCCCTCAGTTGGGTAATCTGTTGATCAGATCAACTACACATGACCGCTTCCTGTAGCTTGGGATTCTCAAGACATGGACCTTGGGCTCTCAGATGGAACATCTCAAGAGGGAACATCCAGAAATTAGCATTCCAAGAGACCAAGGAAGAAGCTGCACAGCCTATGAGATAGTCATGTGGCATCACTTCTGTCAAATCTATCAGTCAAAACAGTCATAAGCCCACTCAGATTCAAGGGAAAAGAACATAGACCTCGACTTTGATGGGAGGACAATTAAAAAATTTTGATCCATGATTTAAAACTTCCACATGTCTTTTCATAGGCATTAAGTTCAAGGCCAGAGTATAGGGTAAGCAAATTTGCAGGAGAAGAAGGTTGCTGAGAGGCTCGAATGGTTGTTGGATGCTTTTAGACTCAGCCTAAAACCCTAAACAAGTTACCCAAATAATATGAAAACACTAGGATTTCCAACATAAAATGTAGCATTTATAAAGCCAATTATCAAATTATTTGACAATTAATGACTCACATATCTATGAAGTAAGTTATAATACCATAGAGTACCAGATACTTTTCACCTTTGCACTTCAAGGATATTTCAGGAATTATGGAATACTTAAGTAAACAATGAAATGTTATTAAAGGTATTATATAAGTAGGAATTAATTGGTGGTATCCCCAACCCTGGCAGAGGGAAACACTTGGGATCCATGAAAAGCTAAATCTTAAGAGAAAAGGTGGGGAAGATGACAACAATAATGGAAACATGTTAAGCAATAGAGCAGGAGATAGGAATGCAACAGCTGCGTGATTATTGCAAGGAACCAATATCCTCTTGCCTGAACTTGAGGGCAACTGAAATAGTTTTTTCTCCTGTGACCATCTGCATCCATTAGAGCAGATTTTTCATTTCAGATAGTAAATACTCAATAAAATTTTGCAAGTCTTTATGGTGATTTTAAAAAATTGAAGATTATCTGTATTGGGTTAAAAGTTTCTCATGCATGAGTCTTAGCAAGATAGCTTAGTCAGGGGTAAGATCTTGGGGCAAGATCTGGCCCTAAGTTCTTTATTTATAAAATAAGGATAGTGAGGATCCCTGTAGCATATGGAAAAGGTTCTGGCACACAGTAGATGTTCATCAAATATTGCTCACATATGCATCTCACTTACTTTTTTAGGTGTTCATTTTCTTATCAGTGAAAAGGGAGAATGTTGTCTCTAAGACTTGTGCTGATTTCAGAGTTCCAGGAGAATAGCACAGAGAAGCAAGTCTTGATGAGGATAGACCCGAGGTTCTCAACTGGGGAGATTTCACTCCTCAGGAAGATATTCACCAGTATCTGAAGACATTTTTGACAAGTGTCACAACAACAAAAGTTGGCGAGAGGTTGGGGGATGCTGCTGATATCTAGTGGATAGAGGACAAGGATGCTGCTAAACAGTCTACAAGGCACAGGGCAGTCCTCACAACAAAGAATTCTCCAGCCCTAAATTTCAATAGCACCAAGGTTGAAAAACCCCCTTTAGAGGGCTCTTGATGGGGAATATTGACGATGTCCAAAGCAAATTTGATTTTACAAATCTGTGACTCATTCTTATTGGCATAGTTTCTAAGTCCCAAAAGATGAACGAATATTGATTCCAGTTTGAGGTCAACATATTTCCAGGTTTTGTCTTTTCACATCAAAGCTTCATTCTCTGCCACCAAGAAAGCTAGTGGTGGTGTTCAAAGAGGCGCTAACTGAGTCCTCTTTATGTACTTATTAATTTGTGAATGAAGTAGATGAAAACCAACAGGGCAGAAAATGGTTGTAAATGTAAATGCCAATATGCTTAATGATCCGAGAAAACAAGTTCAATTGGAGCTTGTCAGATGAAAATTATTCTGCTAGTTGACCTGTCCATAAACACAAAGAGGCTGAGAGACTGTGGAAGACTGGCCAAACACAAGCTGAGGAATGACTTAATTAAATGGATGAAGGGAAATCCTGAGTAATGAATCTTTAAAGTGATGAAAATTCTCTGTTCATCTGCTGGTATAGGAAGCAGCCATGGAGTTACAGAGTAGAACTTGGTTGGGGTAGCTATCACAGTATTTATCTTCCAGCAGGATGTCTGAGGACAAAGGACCTGGGTTTGAATTTTGGTTTCGCTACTGACCAACTTCTTGTAGAATGAGGTCAGTCATATGTCGTAACCACACAAGGTCACTGTATATATCAAGGACGTAATAAACAAGTAATGCATAGCATTCCCCATGTTCTTCACCTATGAAAAAAGATTTTAAAAAGTGATACCTTCTAACATTTATTAACAATAGTGTTAATGTTGTGGATCAACGTTAATTCCACCCATCTCTCTTAGGAATCTTGTTCCATCATGTCACAAATTATTAATTTAAGATTTGCAGATCTGAGCAAATCCCTAGAAATTATGCTGCAATAAGGGGTGCACTGAAATATTGTCATTCAATAGTCTTTTCTTATTTATCGAGGAGTATGTGTACCTTACTTATTTACTATGTATTGAAAATATTCTTAATGAATAATCAAAACTTACATGTTTTCTAAGTTCTATTCTGTGCAGACTCAGGAACATGATCTTGCAGCACTGTATTGGCACAGTGAAAAATGCATATGTGTTGAAGTTTAAGAGATGAAATTTCAAATCCAGCTCCACATTTAATTAACTCTGACTATAGGTCAAATTCCTCATATTCTCTTAACATTTTATTCATAATTTGTGTATAACATCTACTTCATATTGTAATTTAAGATATTACACTAGATTAAATATTGAGAGTTTTGTACAGTAGTAAACACAAATGGTTAAATTAACTTGCCTTCTCTCATTGATGGTTGTGGGACACACAAAGAAACAATGCATATTCAAAACTTCTGAAATAACACTTGATATAAAGTTAGCATTCAACAAGTATCAATTCCCTCCCACCCCATCTCTAGGTGTTATTTTAAGTGTGCACTAGTTACTCTACTCGGAGAAGGCAATGGCACCCCACTCCAGTACTCTTGCCTGGAAAATCCCATGGACGGAGGAGCCTGGTAGGCTGCAGTCCATGGGGTCGCTAAGAGTCGGACACGACTGAGCGACTTCACTTTCACTTTTCCCTTTCATGCACTGGACAAGGAAATGGCAACCCCCTCCAGCATTCTTGCCTGGAGAATCCCGGGGACGGCGGAGCCTGGTGAGCTGCCGTCTATGGGGTCGCACAGAGTCGGACACGACTGAAGCGACTTAGCAGCAGCAGCAGTTACTCTCCTTATCCTAAGTTCTCTACAGGATGAAAATCAGCTCTAGAGCTGGGTTTATACTGTGCCAATGTGACCTACTCAGAGATTTGGTGAATCCAGAGATAAGACAAAACAAATCCCAAACCAAAAGGCTATCAATTGACTAAACTATTCACCTTGCAGCCAGATATTTTAGCATTCTATTGATTCAGTTGAGTGAGTTCAGTTTTGTTTAAAATCATTTTTTCTTAGCCTTTTATTCACTCTATAACACCAGAATAAATGTGATTTTTTTTCTTTTTGAGACTTGTAAAAACAACAAAAAACCCACACAACTATTGATAAATAAAGCAAAGAAGAAGTAAGTAAAGCCACATATAAACCAGAAGAGGACATGGCAAAAGAGTTCAAAATGCCTCTTGTATGAGGAAATGAAAATATAGGGGGAAGCTTTTATATGTTTACATTATATTTCCTGAGCATCTTAATAAGCCCAGTTCACTCAGAGACAGAAGAAAGCATGAGATTTGTTTTAGACAATTGCAACCAAATGCTGAAATATCGAACTGTTAGAAACGTGAGACAGTCTGCAAGGAGTGAGTTGTCTACTCTGGCCAACAGGAGAGGCTTAAAACAGATGATAGAACATTTGCAACGTATGATTATTATTATTATTTTTTTGGTGGTAGGTAGGCATCAACTGTGCCAGAGGAGACCTAAAATGCCCTGTGTATAGACGGATCAGGTTCTGTCTCTCTGTCTCTGTCTTCCTTTTTCTCCCTCTCTCCACTTTTCTTTTCTAGTCTGAGGCTGGGGAGAAGGTACACAATATGTTCCAGCAACTGTCACTCCGCCTCCCCTTTGTTCATTGTTTTTCTGTTTTCCTCTAACCTTGTGAGATGTAAACCCATTTTACATCCTTCCTCAATTCTGGAAATTATTTTTATAGCCCACTCCACTTTTGTTAAAGAACAGACCCTCAGTCAGATTCTTGATTTCCTACCACTTTTCTCTTTTAAGACATATTGGAAATGAGATGAAGTAAGAATGCTGTGCTCAGAACCACTAAATAGAATTACATGCATTTAGTGTCAAATAGATAGGCTTCCCAGGTGGTGCTAGTGGTAAAGAACCTGCCTGCCAGTGCAGGAGACATAACAGTTCTGGGTTCGATCCCTGGGTTGGGAAGGTCCCCTGGAGAAGGGCATGGCAACCCACGCCATTCTCTTGCCTGGAGAATCCTGTGGATAGAGGAGCCTGGCAGGCTACGGTCCATAGGGTCGCACAGAGTTGGACACGACTGAAGCGACTTAGCAGAGAAGGCAATGGCACTCCACTCCTCTACTCTTGCCTGGAAAACCCCATGGACAGAGGGGCCTGGTGGGCTGCAGTCCAGGGGGTCGCTAAGAGTCGGACACGACTGAAGCGACTTAGTAGCAGCAGCAGCATATGTATCTTGCCTGGAAAATCCCATGGACGGAGGAGCCTGGTAGGCTTCAGTTCATGGGGTCGAGAAGAGTCAGACACGACTGAGCAACTTCACTTTCACTTTTCACTTTCCTGCATTGGAGAAGGAAATGGCAACTCACTCCAGTGTTCTTGCCTGGAGAATCCCAGGGACGGGGCAGCCTGGTGGGCTGCCGTCTATGGGGTCGCACAGAGTCGGACATGACTGAAGCGCCTTAGCAGCAGCAGCAGCAGCAGAAGCGACTTAGCACCAGCACCCAGTGTCAATTAGATCTTGTGGGAAATCCTAGGTTTATCACTTAAAAGTTCTGCAATTCAAGTAACATTCTTTACCAACCAGATCTTTAGTTTTCTCATTGGTCATCCAGTGGTAATACATTCTATCTCTCAGTTTTATTACAGAATAAAGTGAATGTCAATTTCAAACTACTAGCCTATCCCTCCCACCCCTTCACACCTGATAACCACTTTGAACTGACATGTACCCTCTTCTATATTTAAAATATATAACTAACAAGGACCTATTGCATAGCACAGGGAACTCGGCTCAATATTTTGTAATAACCTAAATGAGAAACATGTTTGTGGGTCAAAAAGCAACAGTTAGAACCTTACATGGAACAACTGACTGGTTCAAAATTGGTAAAGGAGAAAGACAAGGCTGTATATTGTTACCTCTTGCATGTAACTTATATGCAGAGTACATCATGAGAAATGTCAGGCTGGATGAATCACAAGCTAGAATCAAGATTGCCAGGAAAAATATCAACAATCTCAGATATGCAGATGATATCACTCTAATGGCAGAAAGTGAAGAGGAACTAAAGAGCCTCTTGATGAGGGTGAAAATGCTGGCTTAAAACTCAACATTCAAAAAACTAAAATCATGGCATTTGGTCCCATCACTTCATGGCAAATAGAAGGGGAAAAAGTAGAGGCAGTGAAATATTTTATTTTCTTGGGCTTCAAAATCACTGTGGATAGTGATTGCAGCTATGAAATGAGAAGACTCTTGCACCTTGGAAGGAAAGCTATGACAAACCTAGGTAGCATATTAAAAAGCAAAGACATCACTTTGTCAGCAAAGGTCCATATAGTCAAAGCTATGGTTTTTGCCAGTAGTCATGTACAGATGTGAAAGTTGAACCATAACGAAGGTTGAGTATCAAAGAATTGCTACTGTTGAACTGTGGTGCTAGAGAAGACTCTTGAGCATCCCTTGGACTGCAAGGAGATCAAACTAGTTGATCCTAAAGGAAAATGACTCTGAATATTCATTGGAAGGACTGATGCTGAAGCTGAAGCTGAAGCTCCAATATTTAGGCCACCTGGTGCAAAGAGCCAACTCACTGGAAAATATCCTGATGCTGGGAAAGATTGAAAGGAAAAGAAGAGGAGGGTAGTAGAGGATGAGATTGTTAAATAGCATCACTGACCCAATAGACATGAATTTGAGAAAACTCCAGGAGATAATGAAGGACAGGGAAGCCTGGTGTGCTGCAGTCCATGGGGTCACAAAGAGTCAGACATGACGTAGCCACTGCACAACAACAAATGGGAAAAGAAAAAAAATAGCCACATGAATATTGATAAATGAGTCACTTTGCTGTATATCTGAAACTAACACAACATTGCTAATCAACTTTACTCTGATATAAAATTTAAAAAAAGTGAACGTAAATGGTCCAGGTTTTGTGCTTATAGTAAATCAGAGGTTTTATAAAAAAAATCTTTATGGTTTTTATCTGATAATAGCATACTTTGATTTTTATCTTCAAATAAATCAAAAAATAATTATATTGCAATGAGTAGTGGAGCTGTTCCCTAAGGAGTTTAAAAGACAGTGGTAGTAGTCATCTAGGTGTATAAAAGTTAAGGAACTAATGACCCAGATACATTATTTTTAAGTTACTATCCATATTGGTTTAGTTATTTGCCCAAAGACGAGAAACAAATATTACTCTCTCTTTCAATTTTGCACACTACCCTTCCCCAAAACATTAGAAATTTCCAGGCATATACAGTGGATTTTTAAAGATTAATTCTTTTAATTAGCACAGATTACATTTGGGGTAGGGAAGCATTTTGGTAGGAATTTGCTCAGTTACTAAGTCATGTCCGACTCTTTGTGACCCCGTGAACTGCAGCACACTAGGCTTCCCTGTTCTTCACCATCTCCCTGAGTTTGCTTAAACTCATGTCATTGAGTCAACGAGGCCATCCAACCATCTCATCCTCGGTCACCCACTTCTTGTGCTGTCAATCTTTCCCAGAATTTGTAGGAAGAGTGCTCAGCTAAGTGAGTTTGGATGTGGAATTGAAGTTCTAGGGCCATAGTTTTAAAATGCACTTTAAATAGTATACCTAAGTTACTCTGTATAAAAAATAAATAAATTTCAGAGAGAGGGTCAAAAAGGAGAAGGAATGGGAGAGAATACAGTAGAAATCAATAATAAAACCGGTGGATGATCCTACAAAGCAAGATGGTCCATAAGAAATGAACTGCTGGTGGACTGAGGGAAGAACTTTTATCAAAAATAATCCGATATTTAATTTTATGTTCTGCTTAAGAAAAAAAAAATTCAATTATTCCAAAATCTCAGCAAAATCTTCTATACATCACATACCTTTTGTCAGAGATTTTGCACAAATACCATAAAGGGGCCAATTTCTACCTCTGAGTTGGCATTAACCAAAAAGAAGTAAGAGGTAACTTATAGAAATGAAATAATCTAGTGGAATCAGTAACTGAAAGACAGGAAATAGAATGAGAAATCTTTGTGAGGACATTATACTCCTCAGAGGAAGTGAAATATAGATTCAAGATATTTTAATTTAAACCCTTAGCTAGCAACAAGAATACAGACACAATTCTTGGGAATTGTGTAACCCATGGAATGTGGAATAACCTGCTCCATAGTCAGATGAAGACATTTACAATGGAAATAACCTTGTATATCTTCAACATTAAAAACAGCTAATATAACAGAAATATTTTTTTCCCATAAAGAAGTAATTCAATACTGAGTAGAGACTTTGAACATAAGCAAGTTCTTTAAATTTACTGAATAGAAAATCTCTTCTTTCAAAAAGGAATTCCATTCTAAATTTTCAAATGGTAACAATTATAGTGCATAAATCTAGAACTATACACAAGCTCATTTGTGAGAAATGCTTAGCACGTTACCTGGCACATAGTAAAAGTTTAGTAAATTTTCATTTTAGGAGAGATTGTTATTTTGAGTTGTATCTTAACAAATGATATTCAGATACATCTTAGGGAAGAACCTGTACATTTTTAGGAAAATATCTTGAAAAATTCTAGAAGTAGAAAATAAGATCTTCAGGACATGGGAGTCTGAAATAACAAACACAGTTAGGGGCTGTAGTGATAGAGCTGGGTAATTCAACAGCTCTGTAAAGTTACTGGAGGCCCAGATTCTTTGCATTTTTCTTCCTGGCAACCTCAGGATGTTGGCCATATTTTCTAGGTTGCATAATGGCTGTTAATTTTTTTTATCAGATATTAAAATCCCCTTGAACTTCCCTGCATTCTGAAAAAAAGAGTCTATATCAGTTGTGCTTTCTTGTAAGCAATATTTCATTTAAATGGAAACAGTCTAAGTATGAAAGTGCAATCACTGAAGAGTTTATTTTGCTTGTTAAAATGATTGCTCTCTGTACCATTTATCCAAATTTGAAAACAGGAGATTAAAATGTTTCTCTGTATCTATGAAACCTCCAAAATGTTACACTTGCTTTCCCAAATTTGAAGATCAAAATCATGGGAAAATATGTATCTAATACTCTGGAAATTTTTGAGTCTGGTTGTAACGAACGTCAGGAAGATTTTAACTCAGGGTCTTCTAGAGAAAGAAAACAACAAGACAAAAACACAAAACAAAAAGCACCCTGACAATGCATTGCAGTTCACAGTAATAAGGCCAAAGGAACACCATAGGAAACACTCCTGCAGCTTAATCAATGATCAGCCTTTGCACATAAGTCAAAGATGCACTCAATTGTTCCAAATTAGGAATAACTGACGTCAAGAACTGGCTTGATTTCTTACTGGGTTCACACCCTGTTGCCTGCAGTGACAAAGTAATAACAAATTCTGTTCCTCCCAAAGCACAAACTTTATTTTGTGTTATCTTCTTTCTACTTGTATGCTTCCCTAATTTATGCCAAAGGCAAACAAATACGTCCAGAGAGACTTTAACAGCGGGATTGATCTCTATATTGTTATTAGCTAGAGATGACAGTAGTGTAGTAATTAACCTTGCATCATTCAGTCCCTGTTCTCTACACAACTTGGAGTACATGATGTTATACATAGTACCACAAAGGAAAAAACTGTTATTTTATATACAACTGAGCCAAGAAATTTACACTTTTAATTGTCATTTTCTTGATTTGTGGATTTCTTTGTAATAGTCCTGCCCATATCTTTGGATATATCAACTATAAAAATAAAATAGCAATTTATTTCAACCTGAACTTTTGGAACAGTCTTTTAATGACACTAAGTGATGAGAATTGGGGAGGTTGGGTGAGGTTAATTGATTTTACACTAAGAGAGAAAGAAAAAATATTTTACGCTAAATATTTATTCAAAATTGCATGTGAAAATGTATGCTCTCCTCTTCTCCCACGTGTAATACTCATGGAGGAAATGAATTTAGAAACTAATTTGACCCACACAAAAAATGAATATTTAGCCAGGGAAATCTTATGTTCAGGAAGAGAGGCAAAATAATATTATACTAATTTTTATAGTTACTTCTTTAATAGTTTCTCAAATTACTGAACAGTGTTGACAGGAGCACAGGGACACACTGTGTACTTTGCTCTTGAGAGTAGCAAGGAAGAATGACTTCAGGAGAGAAGTTGTTGAGAATTGAAAAGGAGTAGAGTATTCCCCATATGTCACCCAGAGTCATTCCTCTAAAATTTCCCACCATGGAACTTAATTGACAAGCCCAGACACCTTGGAATGGGATTTTTTTAGTATTTGAAAGGCAGATCCTATCCATAATTTTTTTTCAAGAAATGTCTTAAGAAAAAGTATTTTGAAAAAAAGACAGGATTTATCTAGCACAGAATCTGGCTTGCGAGTCTGACGCAGTGTTTCTGAGAAATTATCAGTACTCCAAGTTGAAGTTCTAAAACAGGACTTCTAGAACATCTGTCAGTTGAAACATGCTCCCAACTTCCATTTTCCATGTTTTCTCTATGTTGATCATTGATGATCTTGAAATTCTAAAGCACAGATCCCCAATCTCTGGGATCTAATGCCTGATAATGCCTGCTGATATAATAATAATAGAAATAAAGTGTGTAATAAATATAATGTGCTTGAATCATTTCAAAACCATCCCCAACACAGTCCATGGAAAAACTATCTTTCATGAAACTGGTCCCTGGTGCCAAAAAGGGGACCACTGTATTAAAGGATTCCAAGTTGTCAAATTGATTTGTATTGATACTCTGTGTGGCTTGTTTCTGCCTTTATCAATTGTGAATTCCTTGAGAGCAGGTCATTCATATTTCTATATTCCTAAGCTATTATCCAGCTACGTATGAAACATAGCTAAATATGTATTTGTTGACTGAACATAAGCTTGAATCAAAAGGGAAAAGTTGAGTAAAGTTAAATAGTGTTTTGTATAGCTGATGTATTCTTGGAAGGTTGAGAAGCCTTATATAACATATGTGGCAACTCAGTCAGAATGTTGACTAACCAGAATGCTCCATTACCTTGCCAGATAACAGAGTTAGACAGATTTCACAAACTGGTGACCCACACGCCACATTTGGCCTACAGACATGTTTTGTTTGGCCTGCAGAGGGTTTTTTTTTTTTTTTTAATTTTCAAAGTAGTTGCCAACATGTGAAAGTTGGTAGTTCTCACATTTTAAAGATCCACATTTTCTACGTCTCTTGAAAAAAAATGAGAAGAGTTGGCCCTTATAGACATTTCCGCATAGCAATACTTGCCGAGAGCCCCATGGCTACCACACATTTAAGACAAGTTATGAAAGCCCAATTCTCCACAGTCTCATTCAGGGAAGCACTCACTATTTTTCTAGGTTACCTGGCTGTTTCATAGAGACATCTGAGTTTGTCAGTGTCTTAGGAAAAGGATGTATGCATACATGCATGCTTAGTCACTTCAGTTGTGTCCAACTCTTTATGACCTATTGACTGTAACCTGCCAGGCTCCTTGGTCCATGGGATTCTCCAGGTGAGAATACTAGAGTGGGTTGTCATGCTCTCCTCCAGGGGATCTTCCTGACCCAGGGCTCGAAGCCGAGTGTCATGTTTCCTGGATTGGCAGGTGGGTTCTTTACCATTTGTGCCACCTGGGAAGACCAAAGGCTATATATCTTTCATAAAAAGAGGTGAAGTGTTAGTGGAGAAAAGGAGAAAGGAAAGGTATTTTTTTATTTTTCAGTATCTATTAAAAATTACAATCCAACATTTATTTGAACTATTTTGTTTAAGAGTTTATTTTGACACATTTGTGCATTCCATCTTCCATTGTTTCTATCCTTGCAAAGTTCTCCTGTACATTTAGCCTGAGTTATGCAGAAATTTCCTAGCTGGTGTTTCTACTTCCTGTTTTTCCCTCTTCAACTATTGTATAAGATCTATAGATCTATAACAGGAAGTAGAAATATCAGCTAGAAGACCATATTTCCACAGAACCTGAGAGAGTCCCCATTGCTGACTTAAAAAGTTCAGAGTCAATGACTTGCTATTCAAGTTCATTCATGATCTGCCTTACATTTCTAAGACTACACATTTCACTGAAAGTTGAAAGTTTTGTTGCTCAGTCGTGTCCGACTCTTTGCGACCCCATGGACTGTAGCCTACCAGGCTCCTCAGTCAATGGGATTTTCCAGGCAAGAGTACTGGAGTGTGATGTCATTTCCTTCTCCAGAGGATCTTCCCAACCCAGGGATCAAACCTGGGTCACCCACATGGTAGGTAGATGTTTTACCGTCTGAGCCACCAGGGAAGTCTACACATTCACTATATCTTTCCATATATCAATATTGAAACTACCCATGGTTTATGCATAATTTTGCTTATTTTCTTTCATCTTTCCATAAATCTTCTTTACTATCAAACTAACCTGTCTCAATACTATACTACTTCCTTGAGGTCTCTCATCTCCCAGCATAAAATATTCTATTTTTTACAAGACCTTATAGTAATGTATCTTTAAATTTTTAACAGAGCTCACCATTTTCTGCATTGTATTACAGTCATTTATGTCAGTTCATTTCAGTTCAGTCCTTCCGTCGTGTCCGACTCTGCGAACCCATGAATCGCAGCACGCCAGGCCTCCCTGTCCATCACCAGCTCCTGGAGTTTACCCAAACTCATGTCCATTGAGTCAGTGATGCCATTCAGCCATCTCATCCTCTGTAATCCCCTTCTCCTCCTGCTCCCAATCCTTCCCAGAATCAGGGTCTTTTCCAGTGAGTCAACTCTTCATATGAGGTGGCCAAAGTATTGGAGTTTCAGCTTCAACATCAGTTCTTCCAATGAACACCAGGACTGATTTCCTTTAGGATGGATGGTTGGATCTTCTTGCAGTCCAAGGGACTCTCGAGAGTCTCTCCAATACCACAGTTCAAAAGCATCAATTCTTCGGCGCTCAGCTTTCTTTATAGTCCAACTCTCACATCCAAACATGACCACTGGAAAAACCATAGCCTTGACTAGATGGACCTTTGTTGGCAAAGTAATGTCTCTGCTTTTTAATATGCTGTCTAGGTCGGTCATAACTTTCCTTCCAAGGAGTAAGCGTCTTTTAATTCATGGCTGCAATCGCCATCTACAGTAATTTTGGAGCCCCAAAAAATAAAGTCTGACACTGTTTCCACTGTTTCCCCACCTATTTCCCATGAAGTGATGGGATCAGATGCCATGATCTTAGTTTTCTGAATGTTGAGCTTTAAGCCAACTTTTTCACTCTCCTCTTTCACTTTCATCAAGAGGCTCTTTAGCTCCTCTTCACTTTCTGCCATAAGGGTGGTGTCATCTGTATATCTGAGGTTATTGATTCAGCAATCTTGCCAGCAATCTTGATTCTAGTTTGTGCTTCCTCTAGCCCAGCGTTTCTCATGATGTACTCTGCATATAAGTTAAATAATCAGGGTGACAATATACAGCCTTGACGTACTCCTTTTCCTATTTGGAACCAGTCTGTTGTTCCATGTCCATTTCTAACTGTTGCTTCCTGACCTGCATACAGGTTTCTCAAGAGGCAGGTCAGGTGGTCTGGTATTCCCATCTCTTTCAGAATTTTCCACAGTTTATTGTGATCCACACAGTCAAAGGTTTTTGCATAGTCCCCAAAGCAGAAATAGATGTTTTTCTGGAACTCTCTTGCTTTTGTCAAGATCACATGAAACAACAATAATGAAAATGACAGTATTCACTACATTGTTGTATCTTTTAGATTCCACACGTAAGGCATATCAGATGCCATTTGTCCTTCTCTTGCTGACTTATTTCACTTAGCATAACAATGTGCAAGCCCATCCATGTTGTTGCAAATAACACAATTTCATTCTTTTTTAAGGCTGACTAGTATCCTATTGTGTATATACACACTTCATCTTTATCCACTCATTTGTTGATGGACACTTAGCTTGCTGTCATTGTGATTTATTTGCATTTCCCCAATGATAAGTGGTGTTGAGTACCTTTTCATGTATCTATTTGGCATTTGTGTGTGATTTTGGAGAAAATAAAAATGTCTATTCAGATGTCTCGCCCATTTTTAATTGGGTTATTTTTGTGTTTTTTTCTTTGCTATTGAAATATGGAATTCCTTACATAACTGGCTATTAGTGACTTATTGGATATATGGTGTGCAAATATTTTCTTACATTCTGTAGGTTGGCTTTTCATTTTGTTGTTTTTTTTCTTTTTTTGTGTAGAAACTTTTCAGTTTTGCGTAGATTCACTTATTGTTACCTTTTTGCTTGAGATTTTGGTGTCATATCCAAAAAAATGTCATTGCCTCAACAATATCAAGATTTTCCTCTGTGTTTTTCTTCTAGATGTTTTACAGTTAAAGGTTTTATATTTAAGTCTTAAATCTACTTTGAGCTAACTTTTTGAGAGAGAATAATTATTTTATCCAAGTCAAGAGATGGGGGGTAGTTTCAAACCCTGGTGATCTGATTCCAGGTTCTCTACTCTTTACCGCCAGACCATAATTCTTATTCACATAGCTTAATATGTGCTTGATTGCACTGATTTATATGAATTACCTAGTGTGATCTTCCATGAAACAATAAAATATCCATTTCAGAGAAGCCATTATTTTTCCAAATGCTCCTAACCTTCAGTGATAGAGTTTGGGTTTGAACTCAAATCTAAAATTGTAGGCCTAAATTCTAAGTTCTCTCAGAGAATCTTGTTCATTGCCTTTCTGTATCCAAATATTAAGAGGGGAAAGATTTTAAAGTCAACATATCTAGACTAATTGCCATGGTAGCCCTTTAAAAGAGTCAGTAGCAAGGGATACCCTCCAGTTTGTAAGGTATTTATCCATCTATTTGCTATTTGTTCACTTATCAACTAAAAAGACTTCCCTGGTGACTCAGCAGTAAGGAATCTGCCTGCAGTGCAGGAGATCTGGGTTCGATCCCTGGGTTGGGAAGATCTCCTGGAGAAGGGAATGGCTATCCACTCCAGCATTCTTGCCTAGAGAGTTACGTGGACAGAGGAGCCTAGCGGGTTACAGTCCATGGGGTCACAAAGAGTTGGACATGGCTGAGTGACTAACACACTATTAATTAAAAACAAATAACAAAAAAAATGGATAAACACTTTAAAAACTCACAGGGTATCCCTTGCTATTGGATCTTTGAGAAGGCTACAATGACCATTAGTCTATATACTGTAACTTTAAAATTTTTCCCCACACATTTCACTCTTAATTTCCCAATTTTCAGCAATGTGAGAAGATTGTGACAGGTTTTCAATCTATGGCTTAGATTCAATGCCTTTTTTTTTCTGTGCAGATTCTGAAAGATTGAGAGAGTCTGCGGCTTCTATAGTACCATCTTAATAATTTACAGCTATGAGAGGGACAGAACTACCTTATATATGTTCTGAGAAGAAACTCTAGTTAATAGATAAAGGGTGAGTATAACACATATATCAAAATCAGCTGGCAAAAGTTCAGCATTAAAGAAAACCCTCACAATTCATGAATATCCTTGTTTATGGACTCCATGATTTAAGAGTGAATTAGCAAAAGAAATATCAAAAGTAGTATTATGGGAAATTCTCTAGTTAAGACTCTGCACTGCCAAGAGTGCGGGTTCAATCCCTGGTCGGGGAACTCAGCCAAGAAAATTTTTTAAAAAGTTGCATTATGGAAAGACATAGTTGTCTGCTATGTAGATAATACAAAAATATAGGTTGTACTAATAGTAAATTGCTTTCTGGCTACTTAGTAGGATACCATTAGAAATGTATTCCTTATGAATTTAGGCTTTAGAAGACTTTTCTCCAGTGTACATATCCTAAAGGATATTTGAGCCATTTTCAATGATTGGCAGGGTATAAGTTAACAGACTATGAATGAGGCAGATTAGTTTGGCTCAAAGCATATTGGTTTTGAGTAAAGTAACACTCAAGTTGAGAGGGTGAACATCATGAAGATATGAATATTTCAGTTGAGGGACTCTAGGAAGTGTAGAGAAAATGGGTGAAAGGCACCAGAAAGGATGCCTAAGGCCAGCCTGGCTGATTTTCTAATTTTGCATAAGCTTAGAGTTCATAGGAAAGAGAGCGTTATTCAAGTCAAAATCTGTGGTGGTTTGCATGTGAGCAAGTTGATTTCTGTCTTTCTTACCACCTCTGCCTCCCAGAGTCTTCATTTACATGGACAAAAATACATTTTATTTCAGTGTGTTGTTCAGTCACTAAGTCATGTTCAGCTCTTTGCGGCCCCATGAACAGCTGCAGGCCAGGCTTCTCTATTCTTTACTATTTCCCTGAGTTTCCTCAAACTGATGTCCAGTTGAGTCAGTGATGCCATCCAACCATCTTGTCCTCCATCGCCCTCTTCTCCTCTTGCCCTCAATTTTTCCCAGCATCAGGGTCTTTTCCAATGAGACAGCTGTTTGCATCAAGTGGTCAAATTATTGGAGCTTTAGCTTCAGTGCATTGCAAGAGTTAATATTGATATTTTCAAATAGAAATGTATTATTCTTACTTTTTTTTCTGGATTCATATATGCCCTCAAGACTCACATACCTTATTCTTTCCCTGACTTTCAATTCATTCTTAATTATCCAGGTGGGGGCCCATAGACATCTGAGTGCCTGTACTTCACAAACTATGCATATAATTCACTCAGGTTCTCTCTGTAACTTTTGCTGGGAATTTTCCTAAAGACAAACAGAGAGGTTGGGGAATTTATCATGTGTGATAATAAACCTGTTGCCTCTTAGTCACAAGTTCAAATGCTGCCCAGCTTCTGGGGGAGGACAAATCAGCAGGAACAGATGCTGTTTTCATCCCACTCATTCCAGTTTTGACACAATGGTTCAGAATAGGTGCCAGATATTAACCATTAGCTCACTTCTCTTCCGAATCAATGGTAAGGACATTAGAACTCTACTCTTTATTTAGCAATCCTTTATGTAAGGTAGATTCCCATACTCTCCATTGGGAGGAGGGGTAAAGAGAGTTCGTGCATCTTCGTTCCTTTTCTACAGTGCAATGTTCCTTCCTTAGAATTCTATCAGCTCTACTCTACATAAACATGCATCTTTAAGTATATTTATTTTTTTCATAGGAAATAAACTGGCATATGGAAACATACTTGTACTGCATTAGGTATTAAATATAAAGAGAAAATTCAAAGGATTAAATATATTTGTGTAAGAGAATCAGACAGTCCTGCAATCACAGAGATCCAGTGTGATGTCTTGTTGGACATATTCCGTTTTGATCTTTCATTTCTATGCTCCATACTTCATTATTCCCTATGCCCCAGAAAGGGCTGTTTTAGCAAGCTGACCCTTATGAACTGCTTCAGTGGAGTCATCTGTCCCCTGGCTTCTGGTTGAGATCAGTCAGTGAGAAGCACAGTCATTATAGAGTTGAACAACATGTTGTTTTGGTAAATATTTCCAAAGAAATTCTCTCTGCTTATTTGCCATGGGATGGCTACATTTCTCTCAAGGCATTTTGTAATAGATTTATGCAATAAAGGCTCACTTACCATATCAAAATATATATGCTCTTTTCTCAAAACCTTGCCTTCATCTAGGTGTTTCATTGGAAAGCTATCTAATAAAGCTATAAATTACTGACTCATAAAGTCAGAATTATTTCTCTGTCATGATTTATTTTGTGGCCTTAAGAATAAACCATTCGAGTCAGTTCTAGTGAGGTGGATGAACCTAGAGCCTATTATACAGAGTGAAGTTAGAAGGAGAAAAACAAATATTGTATATTAATGCATATATATGGAATCTAGAAAAATGGAACTGATGAACCTATTTGTAGGGCAGGAACGGTGATGCAGACATTGAGATCAGACTTGTGGATACAACAGAGGAAGGAGAGGGTGGGATGAATTGAGAAAGTAACATTGACATATATATACAATCATGTGTAAAACAGATAAATAATGAGAAGTTGATATATAGCACAAGGAGCCCAACCTGGCATTCTGTGATCACCTAGAGGAGTGGGTTAGGAGGGTGGGAGACAGGCTCAAGAGGGAGGGAGGCTCAAGAGAGAGGAAGTGTATATACAGCATATGTATACTATATATATATATACAATATATATATATAATAAAATGTATATAAGTAATGACTGATTCGGGCTTCCCAGGTGGCGCTAGTGGTAAAGAACCTGCCTGCCAACACAGGAGACATAAGAGATGAGGGTTTGATCCCTGGGTAGGGAAGATTCCCTGGAGGAGGAAATGGCAATCCACTCCAGGATTCTTGCCTGGAGAATCCCATGGATAGAGGAGCCTGGTGGGCTACAGTCCATGGGGTCGCACAGAGTAGGACAGAACTGAAGTCACTTAGCATGCAGCATGCACACACATGACTGAGTCACATTGTTGTATGGCAGAAATCAACACAAACATTGTAAAGCAGTTACCTGCTCCTCGCAAAAAAAAAAAAAGAATAAAGTATGACCAGTTAACTTTTTGGAAGCCTGATCTTCTTAAGTGAAGAATTCAAGAGTAGGATTGAAATTCTCTAGACCATCTAGGATTAAGAGTGTGTGACTTTTGATCAGTCTCTACACATCCATTTAATATGAGTCCATTTGCCATGCTAAAGCTATCAGAAAATAACACAAGTTTGTTACCATAGGAGCCACACAAAATCTGAGGATGGAGAATTCCTGAGAACATTTGCTCTTTTTTTTGTATTATTCAGGGCAAAATGGCTAGTTGGCATTTCTTGGTGAGAATTATATCTTGGCTTACCTTCACAGATACTGTTCAAACATGCTAGATGAAATTTATTTGACTCTATCATAGTCCAACTTCATTATTACATTATAGAGCCAGTAGCAAAACATTAGATAATTTAGAAAAAGCATGACAAAGGCACTCCAGGTTTTTAAGGAATTCATAGTAATTGGTTGACAAAGAGATGTTGCATGGGTTACAAAAATTTATTCTATATCAATAAATTTATATATCAATAAAATATATTCTACAAAATATATTATATATTCTATAATCAAGTCTGATACTAATTCTCTGTCTAAAATACATGTCTTTCAGTACTACTATATGCCCTGAAAAGCACTTAAACTGATTTTGGTGGTTTACATAAAGATTTTTGGCAAATAGTTTTCAATTAAGACAAACAGCATTTGTGACACCAGAACAGAATATAAGTCTTTTATTCTTACTGAAAGGCCTAATTATCTCTTTAAAAGATTGGTCATCAGCTGATTTATGGAAGTAGAGATATTTCTTAATCATAATACACTAGGATTAAAAACCCTATCATAGTAATTTAATGCAATATAGTATTTGAGTCTTCTACACTATCTCTTGTTCAATGGTTGTACTATACAGGTTTGTAAAATAAGTCAGGTTTGAAGACAGCTCAAAACTGAATGTTCAGTGATGAATTCTTTTAGATAAAATACAGATTAACTTTTGGAAAAATCTTAGCTAAATGTCACATGCAATTTAATTAAATAAGCCAATTGCAGTTTGATATGTGTCAATTTGTTCTTACTTCTTCACTAGGAAGAATTCACTGAGAAATATGAATTTATTGAGAAAGTAATACTTGCTGCTGTAGAGAAATGTCTGTAAATGCTGTTCAAGTGAGCAAATGCCCATGACTAAGAGAAAAGTTATGTATTATTATAAATTAAATAGGCATATATTTGAAATTTCCTCAGCATAATTTTTTTTTTACATTTCAAACTGGACTAATTGTTTGATCATGTTTTAAATTCAAAGTATAAACCCAATCTATTTTTTGAAGGGTATATCTTATCCAAGTTATCAACATTGAGTCTAGATTTAGAAATACTTTTAGACATAATACTTTAAATTTCTTCTTTCTTATTCCACCCAATACCCTTAGTCATTTTTCTTAACCTCACTAAGCTTCATGTTCATTTCCTGTGAAATACTCATATCCAATAGTACCTACTTGACAGAATACTCTGAAGATTAATTGAGAAAATGCACACAAAGCACAAAAGCGCGTAACACTTGACACATAAGATATGAAATATCAGCTCCTGTTGCTGTTTTTTTTTTTAATTGACCCTAGTAATATAAGGAGATTTTTAGAGATTGAAAATGGTTCCATATCCTTCCCAGTCTAGAAATGCAAGATTATTGAAAATTCTGAGTATATCAACTCACACATTTGATATTGAATAGAGTGTGGTTTTCTTGCTTGCCAGAAAAAATATATTCTGTAATATATCTTAGTGGAAAATTAGTTCCAAGGGAAAGATCTGTCTTTTATGCATAAGGAAGGTCTGGCCAAGCATTTGGGCTCTGTGTAAAATGTGTTCATATATCTTTAGCTAGGACAACGACTACACAATATGTTAATAGCAAACTGCAAGGTCATGGAAACTTTAGGACTTGCACATAAATATGCAAAATGTTCTCAAAAAAACAAAGTATTTGGTGAGTTGTGCTTTTTGGAAATAGGACTGAAAAATGTAAATAACTTTATACCTTGCAGATGCGGGTGGAGAGAGGAATAACTAGATGATGAGATTCACACGGGTTTTCTTGTGACCAAAAACGAAGAGAAAGGAAAAAACACTTAGTTGATTGCCTGTGTTGAAATCTAAGATGGGGAAGTTAATGCTATTTCATTTAAACCTGTAAACAACCATGCAGGGTAGGTACTATTACCACTGAGGACAAGGACATTTCTAAAATAGAAAGATGAAATAATGCACTTGGTGCATAACTGGGGAAGGACATAGCTGGGGTTAACTTGAGTTTATTTTACTTCATAAACTCCATTAAGAGAAAGAAGAAAATACCCTATATTCAGGGACTGGGCAGCCCAATCTCCCTGAGAAAATCCTTGATAAATGCCAATCTGATTTTCCAAAGTTTCATTTGGAAATATGGTGAACCTATATATATATTCATACCTATATACATCTATATGCACAAACACACACACACACATAAACACTATACATATATATGTATATTACACACACCTGGGCTTCCCTGGTGTCTAAGACAGTAAAGAATATGCCCTCAGTGTGGAAGACCGGTTTCAATCCTAGGGTTGGGAAGATCCCCTGGAGAAGGGAATGGCAACCCACTTCAGTATTCTTGCCTGGAGAATCCCATGGACAGAGGAGCCAGGTGGGCTACAGTCCACGGGGTTGCAAAGAGTCGGACAAGACTGAGTGACTAACATATACATGTGTGTCAGTATTTTGATACATACAGATTCTGATACAAACTCTGTTCAATGGGCAAATTTATATGACTAGAAAAAAAGTTATTTTTCAAAAACTCCCTTTAGGTATCCTTTTATCAATCTGACTAAGAGACATGGTGATTGGAAAGAGGTAAACTTTAGGGAACAACCACTGAGAAAGAAAACCAGTGGCCATGAGTGAGCTTGAGAAGATCCAAGTACCTGCCCTGTAAAGGGAGTGCCCTGAGGACATGACTGTCTACTTGGTCAGGAGGATTTTGGCTACAAGTGACAGAAAATCCAAATCAACTTGACTCAAAAAATTAGAACCGTTTTGACTAATCTAATGGAAAGTTGAAAAGTAGATCTGATGTTACAAGAGACTAAATCAAGTGGTTCTGACTCTATTTCCTGTGAATTCTTTGGCTCTGATCTCCTCGGTGTGTTGACTTCATCCTCAGAAGGGGTGAGATGCCTTTGCAATTCACATCCACTCCTCACCTTAGGCAGAGCAAAGGCATGCCCTTCTTGTGTCTCTCTTACAAATGTTTCCCCAAAATCTCTCAGCAAAATCTGGGTTCTGGTTGACACCAGCTGGGGCGTTATCTGAACCAGGAGAGGGAATTGTTACACTCACAAAGTAAGTGGGACCAGCCAGGAACAAAATTAGGGTTCTTTCAGGAAGACAGAAGGGATTAGATGATCCACACTTTCCCACTGCACCAACCATTCTGACAATCAGAACACAGCAGATATTCCAGAAAGGTTTGAAAAGAGACCTTAAGCTCAGTGAATTTAGATGGACTTTCTGATTCAGGTCAGTATGTAAAATTAACATTAGAATACATGAAAGGAAAAAGTGATTTATGGGTGGAGAAAATATAAAAGTATCTCTTCATCTAAAAAAAATATTTTAAGCATTATCTTTTAATTTAGAAATTATTGGCCAGTTGTTCACAGTTAGTTACTTTAGTAAAGGATTAGCTCCATTACTATTAAATTGTGAGAAATTATAAAATTCTACATAGTTTTGAGAGGAGAATTCACTTTTTGAAACTTAAATATCTTCTAGTGGCAGCATGTCTAAATTTTAGGGGGAGAATTTTGAAAATTAACAAAATATATAAAGGGAAAATTTATAAACTCAAAAGTAAAATCTTATCACAGAATAATAATCTAGCAAATAAAATATACAATTCTGAAAACTTCCCCCAATTTAGAAGTTGTTGGAATTCTTTTTCTAAAACATGATGATCCACTAAATTATATTTGTTGCTAATCTTTAATTTTAGATTTTTAAAATTCAAATTTTATCATAGACTTTTAAAAAAAAATTAGAAAATCCTCAATATCCAGAAAAGTTAAATGAAAACATTATAATCATTTATTATCTTATCATCCTAGCAATAAGCATTGTTAATATTTTACCACATTTTTAATCTACTTTAAAATATATTTTTTTTTTACAAAGAAGCTTCCATAATGCTTTACATTTGCTTATGTCTGTTCTGGTAACTTAAAAACTACATTTTGATCATTTTTCCAAACAAAACATTGAAAATTATTTTAATTGCTGCAGTCTTTTGTAGAGCTATTGTTAGATTCTCAACATCACAGAACTTGCCCTGAACTGGTAAAACCACTCGCAAGCAATTTATAAGGGCCACATGACATTATCACTTGCAATACGATGTGATAATACTATGACACTTGTAGGTGTCATTTCTATTTAAGTGAATAGAAATAGAAATAATAGACATAGAAATTTCTATTTCTTAAATAGAAATATTTAAGTGCTTTTCTATTTAAACTTTTTTTAAAAATTCTAATCGTCAGATTTCTTCCCTCTTAGCAAGAGCTCTTTCAACTCAGAAATATTAATTTCTATTCACAACTCCCCTGAAGTATGGAAACAATTAAATGATGGACAGTGATTTTTGTGTTCATGATGGCTTTGAAATATTTTATAATTTGTTAATGAGAAAATAGTTTGTGGACCAAATTGGGTACTATGAGGTTATTTTCAAGTAAGGACCTGCAGATATTTTTATAATCGTATTCTATCCAGTTTTTATTTGATAATAATTTGATATATCACACTCACTGAGATATCAGGAATGGAGTAACTATTATCTAGACAATTTATGAGTTCCATTGGCTCTCCTACCTCACTCTAATACTTTGCTCCATCCTGCGCCCAGCCTCTGCTTTTTGCAAGTAAACAATTAGGAATATTTCTGGGATCTCCATAACTTTTCATCTATTATAGGAAATAAATGTTAGATCTTCTAATGGAAATATTTAGCTCTATCTTGATTCTCAGACTGATTCTAGCCATGAGTCATGAAAAGTGCTTTCAAACATAGTAAAATAAAATGCTGTAATACTTTACCTATATATTCTATGACACATCCCATTTCACCTCACACAGTCGATAGTTTTCTTAAGTTTCATCCTCTTGCTTGACTGTAAGCAATTCTAAGACAGTGGTCAGGTCTTAGTTACATTACTATTCCTGACAGGGTTCTGCAGTCTATATAGTTTTCACTAAATTAATAGAAATCAGGGACAGGAGAAGAAGATTTATAGTCACAGAAGTATAACTATAGTCGTGTGTCTATATCTCTTACTTTAAGATGGGAGTTTGGGGAGGATATATATATACATCCATTCAATACATATATGTGTGTGTGTGTATATATATATATATATATATATATATATATATCCATTCAATACATGTATACGTTTGGATATATATATATATCCATTCAATATATATATGTGTGTGTATATATATATATACATGTGTATATATATATATATGGCTGAGTCCTTCTGCTGTCCACTTGAAACTATCACAAAATTGTAAATCAGTTATACTCCAATATAAAATAAAACATTTAAAAAAAGTCAATAGCAGATCTACTCTAAAATCTCAACATTTCCTGATTTATTCTTAATATCCCTCCAGCATTAATTGGAAACGTAAACTTCACCAACTTCTTAAAAGCAATTGAGGACAATTATATTAAGGCTGTTAAATATAGAATTATACAAATACTATACAGGACTTCAGTTTCTAGCCATAACGGAGTAACTGAGACTGGATTTAGTCTTGGAAATAAGAGCAAAATGGAGAAAAATCAATTAAAAAAAAAGAGCAGGGCCTTTGAAATAGACAAATCTTTAGCCATAATGGTAAAAAAAAAAAAAAAAAATATATATATATATATATATAAATAAATAGACTATTAATATCAGGAATGAAAGAGAGTTTTACCACAGATTCTACAGTTGTTAAAAGTATTAGGAATTATGAGAAATTTTCTATAAATATACATGAAACAGACAAATTTCTTGAAAGATACAAACTATCAAATCTCATTTAAGAAGAAAATCAGAATAGCTCTCTATATATTAAATAATGAAGTTAAAACTTTCATATCAAGAAAACTCCAGGTACAGATGGTTTCACTGGTGACTACTCCTGAAACTTTAAAGAAGAAATAAATCCAATTTCATACACATTGTTCCAGAAAATATAAGACAGGACTTTCTACTTAACTTATTAAGCCAGCATTTCCCTGATACATAAACTACACAAAGACATTCAGTTCAGTTCAGTTGCTCAGTCGTGTCGGACTCTTTGCGACCCCATGGATCGCAGCACGCCAGGCCTCCCTGTCCATCACCAACTCCTGGAGTTTACCCAAACTAATGTCCATCGAGTTGGTGATGCCATCCAGCCATCTTGTCCTCTGTCGTCCCCTTCTCCTCCTGCCCCCAATCCTTTCCAGCATCAGGGTCTTTTCCAATGAGTCAACTCTTTGCATGAGGTGGCCAAAGTATTGGAGTTTCAGCTTCAACATCAGTCCTTCCAGTGAACACCCAGGACTGATCTCCTTTAGGACGGGCTGGTTGGATCTCCTTGCAGTCCAAGGGACTCTCAAGAGTCTTCTCCAACACCACAGTTTAAAAGCATCAATTCTTCGGTGCTCAGCTTTCTTTATAGTCCAACTCTCACATCCATACATGACTACTGGAAAAACCATAGCCTTGGCTAGGTGGACCTTTGTTGGCAAAGTAATTTCTCTGCTTTTTAATATGTTATCTAGGTTGGTCATAACTTTCCTTCCAAGGAGTAAGCGTCTTTTTTATTTCATGGCTGCAAGCAACTTTTGCACTCACCATCTGCATATCTGTTATGAACACAGACACAGAAATTTTTATATTGGCAAAATAAGTCCCCAAATACCCATTCATAACAACCATAATAGAAAACACCTCAAACTAGGAATAGTAGAGAATATTCTCAAATTGGGAAAAGTCATTAAAAAAAAAAAATTATTTTTATTTGCAGAGGTGATGATCATCTACCTGGAATAAACTAAGGAAACTACAAAAATGCTTCTAGAACTAAAAAGTGGGTTTAACAAGGTTATAAGATAAAAAGTTATAATGGGTGTAAATATTTGCAAAGCAAATATTTGATAAAGGTACTATATCCAAAATATGTAAAGTATTCTCAAAATTCAGTGATAAGAAAGTAAACACCCAATTTTAAAAAAATGTGCAAAAGTTTCTAACAGACATTTCACCAAAGAGAATGTGAAAATGATAGTTTATTAAAAAAAAAAAGCTTAACATTGTTAATTACAAAAATTCAAAAGAAAACATGAGAAACCATTACACACAAGAAGGATGAAAATTTTAAAAAATTAGAACAATGGACAAAACCAAGCACTAGTAAAGATGTGAAACAACTGAAACCTTCACACATTGCTGGTGGACTTTGTTTACAGCCACTTGGGAAAAGCAATATAATAGTTTCTTTCCTATATGATTAAACATATTATCTACTACATGATCTAGCAATTCCACTTCTAGGCATTTACCCAAGGGAAGTGAAAATATTTGTCCACATGAAGATATGCACTCAAATGTTTGAAGAAGTTTATTTATAACTGCCAAAACGACTTAAATACCTTTCAACCTGGAACAGGTAAACAAATTGTGACGTATACATACAATGAAGTTCTCCTCAACCTTAAAGTTTTCTTAACAACCAATAGACAAAACAAAATGCAAAAATTTCAAAATGATCATACTAAGTGAAGCCAGACACAAAAGATTACATATTGTACAACTGCATCTATAATATCATTTTAGAAAAGCCAAATGAATGAGGACAGAGAGCAGATCAGTGGTAGCCAGGAGCTGGGTCCAGGGATAAGAACTGACAGCAGGGGTACAGGGAGGGAACTCTTCAGGGTTATAGAAATATTCTGTATCTTGATTATGGTTGTATGTCTATAAATATTTGTTCAAATGCATTGCTTTATATACATGAAATTTGTGAATATTATTGTATGCAAATCATACTTCTATGAAGTTATCTTAAAAATGTCAAAGAGAATGAAAAAGAAATTATATTAACCATATTGTCTAATTGTGGCTGAACATAATAACTGAACATAAAATTTATCTCTAAGTTTACTATCAATTAAGGTAAAAAGAAAAGCAAAATATATTGTTATAGGCTCATCTGTCCACGGAATTCTCCAGGCAAGAATACTGGAGTGGGTTGACATTTCCTTCACCAGAGGATCTTCCTGACTTAGGGATCGAATCCGGGTCTCCCGCATTTCAGGCAGATTCCCTACCATCTGAGCCACCAGGGAAGACAATGTCCATTACAGAACTGTACCTTACTCATCGTAGGTTAAGAAAGGAATGTATCACGTGAGTTTTTAAAAGCTTCCCTGGTGATTTTACATAAATATTCTTTGTATGTCACATAGCCTTGATAAAAAGCATAAGATATATCATTAACGTATCACCCACTTCTCCAATTCATTAGAGAGTTTTAAGTTATTTCAAGAAGTGAAGTTTTTCTCAAAATACATATAGGGATCAATAGGAAATTACTCCTTAGAGTCAATGCTGGGTAAATATGTAATATGGTTGTTTGGGTAGTACACCATTTCTGATAAAGTGACTTAACTGCTTTCTACTAAACTCTTGGTCTTCCCTAGTGGCTCCATGGCAAAAGAATCTGCTTGCAATGCAGTAGATGCAGAAAGTGCGGGTTCGATCCCTGGGTCAGGAAGATCCTCTGGAGAAGGAAATGGCAACCTGCTCCACTATTGCCTGGAGAATCCCATGGACAGAGGGGCCTGGTGGACCATAGTCCATGGTGTCACAGAGAGTCAGACACGACTGAAGCAACTGAGCATGCATCCACTAAACTCAGAGGCAGTGTTTTCTGCTAAAGTCAGAGGTAGTTCTGGAGTTTTCAGCCGCAGGGCCTTCCCTTATTTGTCTTATGAGTGTCAGAGACTTAGAAAAACCCCAACATGCACATTCACAACATACCTGTAGTCTATTAAATGGAGTTATTTCTGAGATCAGTCACATCTAAGTTAGGTCTGCCTGGGTAAGATTTTTGAGCTTGGTCAGAGTTGCTGAATAAGTCTCATAAAAATTATTGTCACATTTCCAACACTAAAGAGTACAATTTGTGCTACATTGGAAAATTGCTTTCACCTATGACCCAGATCTCATTAGTAGAGCTACATAATTGCCTTTTAACAGCTATCTCCTGCCTTGGTCCAACCAGCCAAGATCTTTGTGGGTAAGATAAGTCAGATCCAAATCTGACCCAACTTGCTTTTTCAAATTCCACTAGTTGGTTTTTACTTTAATTTCCATTTCTGATCACTTTACATAAATAAAATTCACAAGACAGAAACTTTCCATTCTTGGGAAGAAATGTCATTTGTATTCGTTCTTGCATTTCTTGTTGTTTTGGACTTTTGTTCCCAGTCAGGATTCCTGGAAAGTCACAGATTGATATACAGAGAACTGTTGAATTATTGATTCTCGCATTTCACAAATATGTATTGACATTTTATGTTCTATGCTCCATATTCAAAGATAAATAAGACCCAGTTCTGACCTCTAAGAACATTTGATTACAGTAAAGAAGATAGACATGGAAATAAATAATCATGAGACAATGTCACAGTATTCTAACAGTTCTCATATCAGAATGTTAATAAACAAAAAGCTATTGGAATGGAGATGCAGACATAGAGAACAGACTTATGAACAAGGGCAGGGGGAGGAAAAAGAGGGTGGATGAATGGAGAGAGTAGCATGGGAGCATATACACTGCTGCTGCTGCTGCTGCTGCTGCTGCTGCTAAGTCGCCTCAGTCGTGTCTGACTCTGTGCGACCCCATAGAGGGCAGCCCACCAGGCTCCGCCATCCCTGGGATTCTCCAGGCAAGAATACTGGAGTGAGTTGCCATTTCCTTCTCCAGTGCATGAAAGTGAAAAGTGAAAGTGAAGTCGCTCAGTTGTCTCCGACTCCTAGCGACCCCATGGACTGCAGCCTACCAGGCGCCTCCGTCCATGGGATTTTCCAGGCAAGAGTACTGGAGTGGGGGGCCATTGCTTTCTCAGAGCATATACACTACCATATGTAAAATAGATAGCCAATGAGGATTTGCTATATGGCTCAGGGAACTCAAACTAGGGCTCTGTAACAACCTAGAGGAGTGAGAAACGGTGGGAGGTGGGAGAGAGGTTCAAGAGGGAGGGGACATGTGTACACCTGTGACTAATTCATGTTGATGTATGGCAGAAATCAAACCACTATTGTAAAAGCAATTATCCTTCAAATAAAACTAAATAAATTTGCTTGATAAATTAATTAAAAATAAGTAACAACAACAAAGAAACCTTAGAAAAAAATAAAAACAAACAAGTCAATCATTTCCATTCACTTCAGTCACTCAGCTGTGTCCAACTCTTTGTGACCCAATGGTCTGCAGCACACCAGCTTCCCTGTCCATCACCAACACACAGAGTTTACTCAAACTCATGTCCATCGATTCAGTGATGCCATCCAACCATCTCATCCTCTGTCATCTCCTTCTCCTTCTGCCTTCAATCTTTCTGAGCATCAGAATCTTTTGCAGTGAGTCAGTTCTTCACATCAGGTGGCCAAGTATTGGAGTTTCAGCTTCAGCATCAGTCCTTCCAATGAATATTCAGGACTGATTTCCTTTAGGATGGACTGGTTGGATCTCCTTGCAGTCCAAGGGACTCTCAAGAGTCTTCTCCAACACCACAGTTCAAAAGCATCAATTATTTGGTGCCCAGCTTTCTTTATAGTCCAACAGCTACACATGACTACTGGAAAAACCATAGCTTTGACTGGATCGACCTTTGTTGGCAAAGTAATGTCTCTGCTTTTTGATATGTTGTCTAGGTTGGTCATAGCTTTTCTTCCAAGGGGCAAGTGTCTTTTAATTTCATGGCTGCAGTCACCATCTGCAGTGATTTTGAATCCCCCCAACATAAAGTCTCTCAGAGTGCAGCACCTTCACAGCATCATCTTTCAGGATTTGAAATAGGTCAACCGGAATCCAACACCTCCACTAGCTTTGTTCATAGTGATGCTTCCTAGGGCCCACTTGACTTCGCTTTCTAGCTCTGGGTGAGTGATCACACCATCATGGTTATCTGGGTCATGAAGATCTTTTTTGTATAGTTCTTCTGAGTATTCTTGCCACCTCTTCTTAATATCTTTTGCTTCTGTTAGCAATAGAATATTATTATTATTACATAATAATATTAATAAGCTATTGGAAGGTAACAGCTAAAACACAATAGCCAGAGGGAGCTGAAGGTTTCCAAAGTATGTAACAGCAGACGTATTAGAGTCTGAGGTGATAAGGATGGCTCTCCAATCAAAAGAAACAACTTGTGTGTAAATAACTAATTAGAGAAGTCCCTAGTGTGTTCTGATAATGATGAAAACATGTCGCTAGAGCTCCAGGTAGTATACATTCATTTACTGAACTAATATTTATTGAGCAATTACTGTGCATCAGGCATAATTCTAGTCACAGAAGGTAAAATATAACAAAAATAGGAAAAAAAAGGGCCTGTTCCTTTGGAGTTTATGTTCTAACTAGAGGAGAAAAATAATTCTTAAGAATGCGACGTACATCAAATGGTGAAAAGCTCCATGGAGAACGTCTTAGAAGGGGAGGAGGATAACTCAGGATGACTCCAAATTTGGGTCTAAGCGATTGGAAGGATGGAATTATCACTCTCTAAGTTGGAAGTCCCTAAGTCATTTAAAAGTTTTTGCAACTCCATGGACTGTAGCCCACCAGGCCCCTCTGTCCATGAGATTTCCCAGGCAAGAATACTGGAATGAGTTGCTATTTCCTTCTCTAGGGGATCTTCTCAGCACAGGGACTGAACCCACATCTCCTGCATTGGCAGGTGGATTCTTTACCACTGATCCACCTGGAAGCCCAAATTGCCACCCTTCTTATTTAACTTATAAGCACAGAGTGTATCATGCAAAATGCCAGGCTGGATAAATCACAAGCCAGAAGAAAGACTGCCAGGATAAATGTTAATATCAATAACCTCGGATATGCAGATGATGCCACTCTAATGGCAGAACATGAAAAAGGACTAAAGAGCCTCTTAATGAGGGTGAAAAAGGGAAGTGAATAAGCAGGCTTGAAACTCATCATGCAGTTTCACTCATAAGATCATGGCATCAGGTCCCTTCATTTCATGGCAAATAGAATGGGAAAAAGTGGAAGCAGTAACAGATAATTTTTTTTTTGGCCCCAAAATCACTGCGGATGGTGACTATAGTCATGAAACGCTTGCTCCTTGAAAGGAAAGCTATGAAAAACCTAGATAGCATATTAAAAAGCAGAGATATCACTTTGCCGACAAAGGTCATTTTAGTCAAAGTTATGGTTTTTCCAGTAGTCATGTATGGATGTGAGAGTTGGACTGTAAAGAAGGCTAAACACCAAAGAATTGATGGTTTTGAATTGCGGTGTTAGAGAAGACTCTTGAGAGTCCCTTGGATTGCAAGGAGATAAAACCAGTCAATCCTAAAGGAAATCAACTCTGAATATTCACTGGAAGAACCACTGCTGAAGCTCCAATGCTTTGACCACCTGATGTGAAGAGCTGACTACTTAGAAAAGACCCTGATGCTGGGAAAGGTTGAAGGTAAAAGGAGAAGAGGGTGGCAGAAAATAAGATGGTTGGATGACATCACCAAATCAATGCAGATGAGTATGAGCAATCTCCAGGAGATAATGGAGGACAGAGGAATCTGGCGTGCTACAGTCCATGAGGCTGCAAAGAGTCAGGCACAACTTAGCTATTGAACAACCACAAAGTTTGGAATACTCTTGTTGTTGTGTTAGTAGCTCAGTTGTGTCTGACTCTTTGCGACCCCATGGGCTCACATGACCCCATATAGCCCACCAGGCTCCTCTGTCCATGGCATTCTCCAGGCAAGAATACTGGAGTGCTTAAGAAGATTCAAATTTGGAATAGATGATGATCAAGAGCTTTATTTTGGATTATAGGTTTTCAGTATCTACTAGGGACACAAGTTAAATCCTGAGCAAAGAGCTGGGTGCAAGTTAATGAGACTTCAGAGAGTGTTCTTGTATTGAGATATGTATTTGTGGGTTTTCAACCTTAACATTTTATTTTATTTATATTTATGTATTTAATTGGAGTAAAATTGCTTTGCAATGTTGTGTTAGTTTCTGCTGTACAACTGTGTGAATCTGCTATAATTATCCATGTATCACCTCCCTCTTGAGCCTCCCCCTCCACCCCTCCATCCCACTTCTCTAGGTCATCACAGAGCATCGAGCTGAACTCCCTGTGCTATACAGCTATCCCACCAGCTTTCTATTTTACACATGCATGTGTGCGTGCATGTGTGCTCAGTTGTGTCCAACTTTTTGTGACCCCATAGTCTGGGAACTACCAGGCTCCTTTCTCCATGGAATTTTCCAGGCAAGAATACTGGAGTGGGTTACCATTTCCTACTCTAGGGGATCTTCCCAACCCAGGGATCGAACCCACACCTCTTGTGTCTCCTGCTTTGTCAGTTATGTTCTTCACCACTGTGCCAGCTGGGTAGTGTATATTTGTCAATCCTACTCTCTCATTTCACCCTACCCGCTCCTCTCTGCTCACATGTCCACAAGTCCATTCTCTACATCTGTGTGTCTGTTCATGCCCTGCACATAGGTTCATCAATACCATTTTTCTAGATTCCATATATATGTGTTCATATATGATATTTGTTTTTATCTTTCTGACCTACTTCACTCTGTGTGACAGACTCTAGGTTCATCCACATCACTACAAATGACCCAATTCCATACCTTTCCATGACTGAGTAATATTCCATTGTATATGTGTACCACATCTTCTTTATCCATTCATCTGTTGATGGCATTTACCATGGCGTTTTAAATCATAAGGGTTGATGAGACAGGTGATGTGAAAGAATGTCAGTGAGTGAATCTAGAGAATAATTAGAAAACAGATATGAAGAGTCATTGTACCAAAACTTGAAGTTTGACCATAATCCCATCAAAACTGTGAAATCATCTAAAGCTTCAAAGAAATAATAATTTGAAATTGCTGACTTCATTTAAAAAAAAGTTAGCAATGGGCCTCAGAGGTTAAAATTTGGATGGAAGGAAAATAATTACATCATGAGGTCCAGATAAAAGATAAGTGGGGCAAGTCGAGATGGAGAAGAATTGCTGGGTTCAGGTGTTGTTCTAAGGTAAAATCACAGGCCTGATGACTGACTGGATGTGCAGAGGATGTTGTGGGAAAGTAATCTGCAAATCATTTAGTGTTCCATGGAGAGAGCAATTGTTATTTATAATTATTAATTTTATGTGTCAACTTGACTGGACTAAGCAATGCCCAGATAACTGGCAAAACATTTTTGCATGTGTTTGTGAAAGTGTCTCTGGAAGAGATTAGCATTTGAATCAGTAAACTAAGCAAAACAAACATTGCTCTCACCAGTGTTGGTGAATATCATCCAATCCAATTTGTTTACAGCCTAAGTAGAGCAAAAATGGCAAAAGAGGGGAGAATCTGTGGAGAAATAACTCCAGAAAGAATGAAGGGATGGAGCCAAAACAAAAACAACACCCAGTTGTGGATGGGACTGGTGATAGAAGCAAGGTTCGATGCTGTAAAGAGCAATATTACATAGGAACCTGGAATGTTAGGTCCATGAATCAAGGCAAATTGGAAGTGGTCCAACAGCAGATGGCAAGAGTAAACATCGACATTCTAGGAATCAGCAAACCAAGATGGACTGGAATGGGTGAATTTAACTCAGATGACCATTATATCTACTACTGTGGGCAGGAATCCCTTAGAAGAAATGGAGTAGCCATCATAGTTAACAAGAGAGTCTGAAATGCAGTACTTGGATGCAATCTCAAAAAGGACAGAATGATTTCTGTTCATTTCCAAGGCAAACCATTCAATATCACAGTAATCCAAGTCTATGCCCCGACCAGTAACGCTGAAGAAGCTGAAGTTGAACAGTTCTGTGAAGACCTACAAGACCTTCTAGAACTAACACCCAAAAAAAGATGTCCTTTTCATTACAGGGGACTGGAATGCAAAAGTAGGAAGTCAAGAAACACCTGGTGTAACAGGCAAATTTGGCCTTGGAGTACAGAATGAAGCAGGGCAAAGGCTAAAAGAGTTCTGCCAAGAGAACGCACTGGTCATAGAAAACACCCTCTTCCAACAACACAAGAGAAGATTCTACACATGCACATCACCAGATGGTCGACACCGAAATCAGACTGATTATATTCTTTGCAGCCAAAGATGGAGAAGCTCTATACAGTCAGCAAAAACAAGACTGGGAGCTGACTGTGGCTCAGATCAGGAACTCCTTATTGCCAAATTCAGACTGAAATTGAAGAAAGTGGAGAAAACCACTAGACCATTCAGGTATGACCTAAATCAAATCCCTTATGACTATACAGTGGAAGTGAGAAATAGATTTAAGGGACTAGATCTGATAGAGTGCCTGATGAACTATGGACAGAGGTTCATGACATTGCACAGGAGACAGGAATCAAGACCATCCACAAGAAAAAGAAATGCAAAAAAGCAAAATGGCTGTCTGAGGAGGCCTTACAAATAGCTATGAAAAGAAAGGAAACGAAAAGCAAAGGAGAAAAGGAAAGATATACCTATTTGAATGCAGAGTTCCAAAGAACAGCAAGGAGAGATACAAAAGCCTTTCTCAGCTATCAATGCAAAGACATAGAGGAAAACAATAGAATGGAAAAGACTAGAGATCTCTTCAAGAAAATTCAAGATACCAAGGGAACAATTCATGCAAATGTGAGCTCAATAAAGGACAGAAATGATAGGGACCTAACAGAAGCAGAAGATATTAAGAAGAGGTGGCAAGAATACACATAAGAACTGTACGAAAAAGACCTTCATGACCCAGATAATCACGATGGTGTGATCACTCACCTAGAGCCAGACATCCTGGAATGTGAAGTCAAGTGGGCCTTAGGAAGCATCACTATGAACAAAGCTAGTGGAGGTGATGGAATTCCGGTTGACCTATTTCAAATCCTGAAAGATGATGCTGTGAAGGTGCTGCACTCAATAAACCAGCAAATTTGGAAAACTCAGCAGTGGCCACAGGACTGGAAAAGTTCAGTTTTCACTCCAATCCCAAAGAAAGGCAATGCCAAAGAATGCTCAAACTACCGCACAATTGCACTCATCTCACACGCTGGTAAAGTAATGCTCAAAATTCTCCAAGCCAGGCTTCAGCAATACGTGAATCGTGAACTTTCAGATGTTCAAGCTGGTTTTAGAAAAGGCAGAGGAACCAGAGATCAAATTGCCAACATTCACTGGATCATCGAAAAAGCAAGAGAGTTCCAGAAAAACATCTACCTCTGCTTTATTGACTATGCCAAAACCTTTGACTGTGTGGATCACAATAAACTGTGGAAAATTCTTAAAGAGATTGGAATACCAGACCACCTGACCTGCTTCTTGAGAAATCTGTATGCAGGTCAGGAAGCAACAGTTAGAACTGGACATGGAACAACAGACTGGTTCCAAATAGGAAAAGGGGTACGTCAGGGCTGTATATTGTCACCATGCTTATTTAACGTATATGCAGAGTACATCATGAGACACGCTGGGCTGGAAGAAGCACAAGCTGGAATCAAGATTGCTGGGAGAAGTATCAATAACCTCAGATATGCAGATGACACCACCCTTATGGCAGAAAGTGAAGAAGAACTAAAGAGCTTCTTCATGAAAGTGAAAAAGGAGAGTAAAAAATGTAGCTTAAAGCTCAACATTCAGAAAACGAAGATCATGGCATCTGGTCCCATCACTTCATGGCAAGTAGATGGGGAAACAGTGTCAGACTTTATTTTTTTGGGCTCCAAAATCACTGCAGATGGTGATTGCAGCAATGAAATTAAAAGACGCTTACTCCTTGGAAGGAAAGTTATGACCAACCTAGACAAGCTATTAAAAAGCAGAGACATTATTTTGCCACCAAAGGTCTGTCTAGTCAAGGCTGTGGTTTTTCCAGTAGTCATGTATGGATGTGAGAGTTGGACTATAAAGAAAGCTGAGTGTCGAAAAATTGATGCTTTTGAACTGTGGTGTTGGAGAAAACTCTTGAGAGTCCCTTGGACTGCAAGGAAATCCAACTAGTCCATCCTAAAGGAGATCAGTCCTGGGTGTTCATGGGCAGGACTGATGTTGAAGCTGAAGCTCCAATACTCTGGCCACCTCATGTGAAGAGCTGACTCATTGGAAAAGACCCTGATGCTGGGAAAGATTGAGGGCAGTAGGAGAAGGGGATGACAGAGGAGGAGATGGTTGGATGGCATCACCGACTCAATGTACATGGGTTTGGGTGGACTCCGGGTGTTGGTGATGGACAGGAGGCCTGGCGTGCTGCGGTTCATGGGGTCGCAAAGAGTCTGACACGACTGAGTAACTGAACTGAACTGAACTGAACTGAGCTCATTTTCTCCTGCCTTTGAACACTGGAGCTCTTCATTTATGAGCTTTTGGTCTCAGACTTATAATATGGGACACCCAGTTTTTAGCCTTCGGACACTGACTAAATTACACCACCAGGTTTTCTGGTTTTCTCCAGCTTGAAGAGGGCAGGCTGTGGGACTTCCAACTCTTCAGTTCTGTTCAGAACTCTCTCTATTCTATGAAGGTCTTTTTCTTATGAAAAATATGGAATGTATGAAATGTATGAAAACACAACCTTAGAGAATTTTGCAAGGGGTCAGGATTGTTTCAGAAGATATTCTCTGAAGAAAGAAATGATTTTGCTCGCTCTCCCAAAGAAGACAGGGAGTGGATTGGGGAAGGCAAGAGTGGAGTGATGGAGGCCAAAGGATGTTGTAGGTATGATAGCCACAGTGGCTATCAGCTAGGGAGCTAAATAATAAAATCATACTGGGCCCTACTCCGGAGCTCTGAGGAGGACAAAGATCCCAGTTGCTTCTAACCTGTACCCAGGTTTGAAAGGGCTTCCCTGGTGGCTCAGCTGGTAAAGAATCTGCCTGCAATGTCGGAGATCTGGGTTGGGAAGATCCCCTGGGGAAGGGAATGGCTACCCACTCCAGTATTCTGGCCTGGAGAATTCCATGGACTGTACAGCCCATGGGGTCGCAAAAAGTTGGACACAACTGAGTGACTTTCACTTCTCACTCACGAAAGCAGTTCCTCAAGTGACTTAGAAGAGTGTAATGGGTATTTGGCTGGTTGGGTTGCAGTCTGTTCTCTATTTATTAATTCTGATGTTAATGACGACAAAGCAAAGGATTCACACAACTTTATGACGGAGTTGGGGAGTAGAGAAATGCACAGGACAATCAAATTAACCTTCAAAATCTTTGGTGAATCCCCTTCATGATTAAAAACATGAGCATCTAAGTGCCAGCCCCATTATGAACTCTGCCATTCAGGTCAATGAGTATGTTGGCTTTTTATGTGCACAGATGTGGCATGAAGCAGGCATAGAGAACAGATTCAGACAGAAAGGATGTCTCATAGCCTTCTGAGACCTGAATTTTCATCTCCAAGGTTAGAAGCAATTTCCATCATCTGGCTAACTTCCCACCGATCTGGATGACAGCTGATGCCCACTAGCTTCTCAGGTGGAGGCTTGTTGTTTGGCATTTGTGGAATGGTTGTGATAGAAACAAAGACAATGCAGCTAAAAAGAATTATGTTATTAGTGGTATGTTTCTTTGGGCATTTATTTTTTGCAATAGGAAGAACAACATCTTTTTTCTCCTCTTTCAATATGATCTGGCACCCATCACCTGTATGATTTCATTTCCTATGACTACCCCTCACACTCCAGGCATACTGGCTTCTTGCTGATTCTCAGCATACCCAGAATGGTTAAATCTCAAGGCCTTTTCTCACATCTCCCATTAGAACTACTAACTCCTGATGCCTTCATAGTCAAGATTTGTTCCCTCATTTTCTATTGGGTGTATGCTCAAAAGTCACCTTATTGGAGACAATTTCCCAGACTACCTGTATAAAATAAGAATTCACTAGCACTCCCCTTTCCTTTTTCCCATTACAGTGCTTTATATTTCTCCCTAACACTTACTACCATCTGAGATGACAAATATTTGCTTTTCATCTGATTCCTTGCACTATAATATCAGCTCAAGGGCTTTGTGTACTTTTTTTTTTTTACCACTTAATTCCCAGTGCTGGCACATAGTACACATTCGATAAATCTGCTATATGAATGAATGGACTGACTGATGTGTCTTTCAAACTGTCTGGAGATGACAACCTGTGACTGTGGCAGATTATCTTTTCTAAACACGGCCACGAGAATATCTCCCACACAGCCTCTCACAATGAGGCTCAAACACTCCTCCCATCAAGAGCTAGGGTCTGTTTTCCCTCCCTTGAGTTTGTGACACTATGTGACCTCCAGAGCTAGTGCATGAAAATCAATACAGTTTCCACCAGGTTCTCTTGAGATGCTTGCCTTTAGAACACAGTCACCATGTAGCGCATGTTAAGTCACTTCAGCCCTGTCTGACTCTGTGTTATCCTATGGACAGTAGTCTGCCAGGCTCCTCTGTCCATGGGATTTTCCAGGCAAGGATACTGGAGTGAGTTGCCATGCCCTCCTTCAGGGGATCTTCCCGACCCAGGAATTGAACCCACATCTTACATCTCCTGTAGTGGCAGGCAGGTTCTTTACCACTAGCACCACATGGGAAGGCCCCACCCTGTGGTAGGGAAGTCCAATGATCCCAGGGAGAGGCCCACATGAAAAGGAACTGAAGCTGATGCCCCTCAACCATGGTGGGTCCTGAGACGACAGTTTTCACCAATTTACCAGCCACGTGAGTGAACCATCATGAAAGAGGATCCTCTAGCTCCAATCAAGTCATCCCAGGTCATGCTTCTTGGAACAGGGAACAGCTATCTCTGCCAAGCACTGGCAAAGTTTCAGGTTTATGAACAAAATAATTTATTTTTATTATTTTAAGCTCCTATGCTTTGTGGTAGCTTTTTATGTAGCAAATCACTTATGCAAAATTTAATTGTTAATGAGCAACAACAAAAAAATATGACACTGGAAACCATCACTACTATACACACACAAATACACATACATCTCATGGCAAATGTTCAACAGTCTAGCTTCAGTGTTGTATATACACTCATATAGCCAGTTACATTCATATTCTATATCTCTAGTCTTAATAAAATATAGATGATTAGATGTATCTATTTCTTATAAGTGATAACACACACATAAAAATCCTATGTACAAAATGGCACAGCCACTATGGAAAACAGTAAGGCAGTTTTTCAAAAAATTAAAAATGGAATTAATGTATTATCTAGCAATTCCACTTCTGCATAAATACCCAAAATACCTGAAAGAAGGGGCATGGATATTTGTATATTCATATTTCCCAGTAATCAAAAGGTCAAAGAACCCAAGTGTTCATCAACAGATAAATGGACAAAATGTGGTATATACATGCAATGGAACATTATTCAGCTTTAAAAAGAGATGACATTCTGACACAGGCTACAACATAGATGAACCAGAGTCGTAAGCTCATCACAAAAGAATGACTACCGTTAGTTTCCACCCATTTGAAGTAACATGGTTGATTCCAGGGGCTGAGAGCAGGAGGGAGTGGGGAGTTATTGTTTAATCAGTTCAGTGTTTCAGTTTTGTAAGAGACAAATTTCTGGAGATGGATGAAAGTGATGGTCACACAACAATGTCAATGTACTTCATGACACTGAACTTGAAATGATTAAAATGGTACATTTTATGTGATATACATACCACACAATTTCAGCAAATACAATATACCTGCAATGTTCTACATACTTCCTGTATAGTAAATGTTTAAACATGTATCTCTGGTATAATGAACATGGTCACACATACCTTCAGTATTATATATACAATTATATTCTAATGTTGAATATAAATTCACATGGGAAAGATCTTACAAGGTTAACATGTAGGACTTACAAATACAAGGTTTTATGTTATGGTTTCCAGGTGGCACTAGTGGTAAAGAACCCACCTACCAATGCAGGAGACATAAGAGATGTGGATTCAATCCCTGGGTCAGGAAGGTTCCCTGGAGAAGGAAATAGCAACCTACTCCAATATTCTTGCCTGGAGATTCCCATGGACAGAGGAGCCTGGCAGGCTACAGTCCACAGGTTCACAAAGAGTTGGACAGAACTGAAGCAACTTAGCATGCACATGTGTATACCTGTATACCTAATGGTGTATATATATATATTCACTATATTGCATTATTATATATTGAATATATATAACATAAAAATATATATATATATATGTAACATATACACACACTGTTTCCATACATTTTTACCAGAGTTTTTATGCACACAAAATACATAAAACTTCCCCAAGATTAGCACGGACCTTCTCCAAAAGTGTACACACACACACATGCATATGTGCACATGCATCTCAACTGCGGCATTCATAAAATACAGTTTTGTACACACAGAGTTACATATACATGTGCATTTCTAACGTTATCCACATATACTTGCATATTTATTCATTGCTGGACATGCACGTATGAATCTTCAGAGTTGTTCACACACATATAAACATATATGCATATAAACAGTCATGTACACATATATCTCTATATGACCTTATATGTATAGAAATTCACAGGGATATCTCTCTCTCATTATTTGCATACTCACACTAATGCCTACCATTATATATGTACACAGATATGTGCAGGGCTTACATACTCTCACACACAGATGACTCATCTCATATACACATAGATTTGTGGGATCGGCCTCACTGTTTTATAATCTTAACTTGTGTATTATTAATTTTTTGTCCTGTGGTAAAGAGTTTTATTGCAATCAAAACCTTGGAGACTAAATAATTAAACCTGTCACACCATCCACAGTTTTACTGCTAATTAGTCATGGTGAGGTGCCATTGTCATAGGAGACAAGGTCCCTAAATTTAGCTAGTGGAATATCATGTTGATCACACACAGAAACAGCCTGGACTCTGAGGATCAGCTGCATGTCAGTGAGTGCGTTGTGGCTGAGTCCACCCTTCACCTATTGAAGGGGGATGCTCCTGGAGTTGTCAGCAACAATCTGTGTGTTCACTGCACGTAGCAAGCAAAAGAAACCTGCTGTTCTTAACCCCTTGAGGGCCCCACGATAGCAAGTCGGAGGGCGAGGATTCTCTTGATCAGCTCTGGGCTGCCTGCCTGCCTGCCTGCCTGAGCTAGAGCTCCTCTCCCCCAGAGAGACAGCTGCTTCTCTATCCAAAGCCACAGGCTCGCTCGCAACACTTTCCTTATGGCTTGGAGACAGGAGACCAACCAAGCATGTTTCTCCCTCTGTGTGCCAGGTCAGGTGCCTCTTTCTGCTCTCCTTCTGTGAATAAATAAAACAGAGTGCAATGTTTTCTAGCACTCCTCCTGCCACACTCCTCTGTATGCATATTCTGGGCCTGAAAGCAGATCTGCTAAACATCAATATTAATTATCACAGCCACAAAATTTCTCCTCACGCCCTTTCTTCCATTCGGGTTCACCCCTGAAGTGGCATCCTGCTGTATCTGAAAAGGAAGGGCCTTGGGGACTAGCAGACATAGATTCAGAACTTAGCTTTGTCACTTAACTAGAATCATTATTTCTTCGTTCTTTTTCTAGCTAGAATCTCACTGTCCTCAATTATTTAAAAAAAGAAGGATACTTTGGGTATAAAGTAGATTTCTACTGATTGTTCATTCTATTACTTTTCCTATCACAGTGAGGTGGAGGAATGGCCTTCTTTGTTGTTCTTTTATCTGTTTCTTCCTGCTAAGATGGAGAAACTTGATTCTATGCCCTGACTGCTATCAGTACCATTTAGTAGTTGAAAGAAGCTTTGAGTGAATAAGATCACTGGCCAAAGTGACAACATCTGAGCCAGGAATAACAGTTCAGAATCATATTAATAAGTGTTGCAGATCCCTTGCTTTATCTTGTAGGTAATACGCAGTGAGTAAAGGTGTTTAAAAACTAAGTATTTCTTAGTACCAATGATACATTAACATTGGAGAGAGATTAGATCTTTCATGTTATTTTCTTTTGATCCTGGATACTGGAAGCACCAGGAGTGGAGGCCAAGAATGATTGGAAGGGCACTGAAGTGAGAGGTATGCTGGAAAGCTGAAAGTAGCATTAGTTTGTCCTTGTATTTTCTCCTTTAATATTCTTTGGCACACTCCCCTGCTCACAGGATCTAGTGTAGTAGTGCATGAACTGTGTACTCAAAAGTTTCATCATGCTTTCCATCCAAGGCAGTGAGCACAGTTCCTCCTACAGAAGTTGCCATTCAGTGAGCTGCTCTCTCACATTCTGATAAAAACTTATTAATGCTTCTCTATAAATGATTGACAGTTGACAGATAATAAATATCATGTGTCAGCCACTACTCTAAGCACTGGGTCTAATTCAGTTGTTATTGTTGTTCAGCTGCTAAGTCGAGTCCGACTCTTTGCAATGCCATGGATTGAAGCATGCCAGGCTTCCCTATTGTTCACTATCACCCCCTCAAATTCATGTCCGTTGAGTCAGTGATGCTATCCAACAATCGCATCCTCTGTTGTCCCCTTCTCTTCTTGCCCTCTATCTTTCCCAGTGTCAGGTTCTTTTCCATTGAGCCAGCTCTTCACATCAGGTGGCCAAAGTATTGGAGATTCAGCTTCAGCATCAGTCCTTCTAATGAATATTCGGGTTGATTTCCCTTAGGATTGACTGGCTTAATCTCTTTGCAGTCCACAGGACTCTCTAGAGTCTTAACAAGGTTATTAAGATTCTTGACCTTAGGGGGCTTTCATTCTAGTCAAAGGATAGTAGTATATAGAATAAATGAATGAACAAATAATGAATGAATAAATTTATTTATAGAATAAATAAATGAACAACATAATTCTAGAGAGTTGTTGAATTGCTACTAAGAAATTAAGTAGTAGATTGAGTAGGTGAGATTGAGAGGCAATCAGGGACTGGGGATTTACAGTCTTGTGTGTGTGTGTGTGTGTGTGTGTGTGTGTGTGTGTGCACACTCAGTTGTGTCCGACTCTTTCTGACCCCATGGACTATAGCCTACCAGGCTCCTCTGCCCATGGAATTTCCCAGGAATGGAACCCTCATCTATTACATCTCCTACATTGGTAGGTTGGGTTCTTTACCACTAGTGCCACCTAGGAAGCCCTCTAGTCTTGTGCTATTCTGTGCTTAGTCATGTCCAACTCTTTGCAACCCCATGGACTGTAGCCTGCCAGGCTCCTCTGTCCATGGAGATTCTCCAGGCAAGAATACTGGAGTGGGTTGCCATGCTCTCCTCCAGGGGAACTTCCAAACCCAGGAACTGAATTGGGGTCTCCTGCATTGCAGGCAGATTCTTTACCAGCTGAGCTACCCAGGAAGCTCAGTCTTGTAGTCCATAGCAATAATATTGATTATATTCTAAATGACATAGAAATCCACGGGAGGGTATAAGCAGACTATTGATGTCAACTGATTTGCATTTTTAAAAGATCACCTGAAGAGTGACTTTACAGAACACTGAGATAAGGGGGTAGTATTATATATAACAAGAAGCTGGGCAGCTTTTTAACAAAGCACATTAATTCAGAGAAACACATTTCCTAACAGTGTTATATATGACAGAGTGAGATATCTATGGATTAGACATTTGGAAGCAAAAAGGCCTCTTAGAGACACAGGAAAAGTATTGTTACTGAAAGTGGGGTCCAGCTGCTTGCTGCTCAAAAGTCAATAAAGTGACGATGTTGATGGAAAGGAAAGTTTGCTTTATTTCAGAGGCCAGCAACTAATGTGGGATGGGACAGGGAGGTCAGACTCCTGTCCAAAGGCTGATTTCCCCTCTCTAACAATCAGTGAGCAAGATCTTTTATAGGTGAAGGGAGGGGGTTACGTGCAGAAACAGTCAGCTCTGACACTCATCTTCAAATCGGTCATGCGGTGGTCTGATCAACATCATCTTGATTATTTTAAGTACAATTAATCTTCACTTCCAGGATCAGTTTGTTTCTATTTCTTTGGGGCCAGTTATCAGAATTATAGCAGCTTATGTCATGGCTACAGTCTGGTCATCATATAGTTAACTTCTTCCATTTGGTAGGGATTTTAGTATTTAAAAGTCAGTTCACAGGATATGGCTCAGAATGTTATCTATAAGCCCTTAAGGAGAAAATGGTCCTTGACTATGCTTAATGATTAAACTATTATTATTTAGTCTTGGACTGTTTTCCTTTGTTTCTCCATTTCCTCACTTTTCTGATTAAATTTATTCTTTGGCTAAAGTTTTTCCACAGATAAAGGGCAGGCTGAGGACATGGTGGGGAAGGACCATAGGGCCTTGCTGTGTTTCAGTATGAGATAGTCAAATCTCCCCTAAGCCCACTTCTCAGAGGAGCCCTACGCAAAGAAGATGCAGAAATGTTTCCTTCCCTGAGACCACACTGCTCACTTCTAGAGAAGGTCTTTTTCTCCAACTTCCACTACAGAGTTCTCTCACTCAACTGTCCCAAGGGAGTTGGTCCACTGGGACACACGGCAGATGGGAGCAAACCATCATTTTCCTTTGGCTACGGTGTTTGCCTTCATTTGTTAACAGTGCATATCTCATTTATGTATCAAGAGATAAGAAAAAGAAATGGGATGACTACTGAAGTAAGAGTAAGGGACATTCAGTTTTAGTAAGTTCAGTTTGTGTACATTGTAGAAAGATTTGAAGAGCTGTTAAAGGTTTCATTCATTTTTAAATTAACTGACTCATTCATTCATTCTGAAGTTATATACTGTGATTTTACTCTGGGTTGAATAAGCATAAACAATGAGGATTCAGAGATGAAAATGGCACAGTCCTTACTCTTGTGGGGGTTGTACTTTAGTGAAGATAAACCTTACCTGAAGAAAGGTTTGGGACTTTGTCCCTGGTTCCTGGGTGTTAACCTCTAGGCCCTCATAATATTCCGCCCAATAAGAGATTCTGTTTACATGGAGACCTTTGACCATGACAGATAGCCTAGGGCAATAGTGTGATTTATAGGTATCAGTTCCACCTTTGAAGAGACAAGAGACTAAAGTCAGTCATGCAGGTGGTCACCTTGGTCTATGCAGCTGACCTCCAGTAAAAACTCTGGACCTCGAGGCTTGGCTAATCCCCTCTGTTTGGCAATACTCTGTGAGGGGAGAAGAAAATGTTGTCTACATGACTTGCCTGGGAAAGGACAACTGGAAGCTCATATCTGGAACTCTTCCGTACACTGTGCCATGTGCTTTATCCATTGCTTATTTTAATTTGTATCCTTTTGTTGCAATAAACCATAACTCTGAATATAATGACTTTCCTTAGTTATGTAAATCCTTTTAGCAAATCATTGAGTCGGAGGGTGGTTTTGGAGACTGCCTGAACTCTCAGAACAGACATAAGTGGTTGATTACAGGGCAGTTATTAATAGAGCAAACGACACATACTATAGGGTCTAGAGGAAGGCCTTTGAGTTTCAAGGGAAATTTATTAGAACAAAAATATAAAGTGATCTTAAATATGGGTAAGAAAGGGGAAAAGTTATTTCAGGTAGGTGAAAAAGTCAAAATTGATGTGGGGGAAGGGCATGGAAAACGAGGGAATTTCAAGTGGTTCTATATAATTTGTAAGTTGATATTGGGTATAGAAAAGATGATTCAAGAATAAGAGACAGCAATAGTAAGGATCTTAAACATATTTTGCCACATAACTATAGGAAGTTATTCTATGACATTAAGAATGGAAGTGGCATAGCGATACTGCATTCTAGATAGATTATTACTAGCAGCATTGGAGGGTAAATGCTTGAGACGAGGAGATCATTCAAGAGGACCTGACAATATTTTAGGCTAGAATGAGGAAGTCTTGGATAAAGGTCATGGGTATAGAAGGGAGGCAATGATTCAAGAAAGATTTAAGTTAAGGAAGCAACACATCTGAAATTCTGATGAATTAGAGTTGGAGAATTTTTTAAAAGGCTAAGTCTAGGATGAAATCCAGATGTCTGGTTATTAGTGATAGCCATAACACTTCCTAAAATAGAAATGTAGGAAGAAAACCATGTTTATGGGCAAAAAGAAGTTCAGCTTTAGAAGTTTTGATTTTTTAGCACCAGTGGTATCCAAAGTGGAAATGTGTAATGGCACTTGAATACAAGAATGAGGAAGCCAGACAAGTGGCCTAACGTGCAAAGGGACTTGGCTTCAAAAAGTTTGAATTTTATTAAGTATTTCAAACATACAATGAAATAATGGGCCTTCAGTATTACACATCCAACATCTCTGTCAAAAATGGCTGTGGAGTGAATAGAATGCAGTTATTTGAAAAGTGTGGTATATTGTCATTGCTGGTGATGAGACAGATCTCAACTACAACTAACAATGAAACTGGCAGATGTTTTTTGGAGTTCTGTTCACAAGGGACCAGATGATAAAACAAGGATGACTCAGGGAAGATTTATCCCCATAACTAGCAAAGTAAAATTCACACTGCAGCCTGTGCTGTTGCTGGTGTAAGGATGTTATCTTATATCCTGATCTATCTCTCTGATAACTAATGAATTTTACCCCTAATGTTCTAGCAAATTCCCAATTAGGGAGAGAGTGTACTATGGGGAAGAATGTGCACTGGTGGATCTTCAATGAACAACTCTTTCTGATTGAATGATTTAATCTAAAAACCTTCTCATGCCATGAATTCTACTCTTTTAATCCATGATTTGACTATGGGCCTCGTTGTTTTTTATCCAATTATGTTTTGTATACTTGTGGTTCAGCTGAAGTTAACATGTGACTCCATTTAATTCTTGCAATACAATGCCCAAACTCTTTCTTAAACCCTGCTATACAATTCCAAACTCAGCATGGACAACTCACAGAAGCCTTAACCTTTATGTGGTCTAGTTAGCATGCTAGTTCTAGCACATACTTCCTATGTGACCTGTACCCTTACTAAACATGGGGTTGGCCAAAAAGTTCGTTCAGGTGTTTCTGTAAAACATTATGCAAAAACCTGAATGAACTTTTTGACCAACCCAATGCTTATCAGCTAAAAGAAATTCAAGCCAAAATAATTACTGAGATCTCTTCTAATCTGTCGTCCTATGAGCCAAGGAAAGAAGCAGTAACATTAGAGCCAATCCATGAATGAGAAATTGAACTTCATCAGAAATAAAAGGGATACAATGATTTTGAAAGGAGGAGCATCAGATTGACAGAATGTAAGCAACAATACATAAATTATAGGTGAGAGGCAGTGGGACTGGATAATTGAACCTAAATAAAGGGTGAATGTGAGATGAATGGAGACATAAGGGACTAGGAACAGTAATGTTGCCAAAGACACAAATAGGTACCAAAATTCCCACACCAAGCCATGGTCAGGAGTCCAAGACATCAAGGCTGGGAGCTGCACAAAAGACTAAAGAGAGGTCTCCCAAGGTATTTCACACCAACTAGTCTTGTGGTCAAATAAGCTCAGGAAATAGGCATTCATTGTCTCCCTCCTGAAAATGTAGAATGTAGTTTAACATTTTAAAGACATAAAGAATTTCTGCCATGAGAAAACCAGCAACTTTGTTTAGCTCAGCATTTTCCCAATTATTCAGCCTTGGAATACTCTGTATTTGCATTCCATAAATGATCACACTCAGACTTGTGCTAGCTTAGTGTGGTGGCGAACATTATCTAAGGTTTAGAGTCGAGGTCATCAGAAATGTTGAAAGGCAGAGTATGGGCTCAGGTGTGAGGGTGGAGAAGGGTCATTGTCTAGCTGTTCGGGGCTTTCTCTCAAAGGCAAACCCTTTAAGAGGGGAACCCATACAAGTGGGTTTCTTCCAATAAAAAGATTTGATTCTAAACCCTCATTCCCTTTATCTTCTCAGTTAGGGAAGTAGTGACAGTTTAGGAGCCCATAGATAAAAAGAAAGTGGCATCAGCTGTTTAAAGAAAAGGCTTGTTGAGTTTTAAGCGGCAGGTGGAGTCCAGACAAACACATCTCAAGCCAACTTAGGTAGCCCAAGAAAAGAAGCTGTTTTTTCAAAGTTATAAAGTTTGCTGGCTTTTCTCTGTGCAATGCGCTAACATAACAGGTTTGACTCACCAGGAGATGACGCATATAGCACAGGGAGTTTGAAAAAGCACTGCTTAACCTTGCTAAGAAATGCTGATTTTAAGAACAGCTGGAATATTGCTTTTTGATCCTCTACCATCAGCCCAGCAAGGACAAGAGATGTTTTGATGAAGAACAACAACAAAAAAGAAAATAAAAATACTTCATGGGGCAAATAAATCTAGTGAATATTGACAGCATTGGGGAAAACAACTTGACTAAAAATAATTCTTTTGTGTGGAAGTAAAGGTGGCACCATCACTGCAGGAATCTGGAGATGCATATTGTATGAAGAGACCATTTCAAAGCGTCTTTTTCCATTGACATTTAAAAGAAATATTTTTAACCTGCTCTTGCAGAATCTAGTATTCATGCTTCATCATCAACCACTGAAACAACAGGTTGGAGTTGAGCATTATCAATCTGGTGACTCAAACACGGAGAGGGACTACTTCTGTTGGCTGCATGAAGCAAATGTAGTTAGAAACAAACAGATAATAATGAAATTTGTGAGCAGATATTGAACTAATTACTGGGGAGGGGGAAGTGCAGCTTGAAAAAGATGCTGCCATAGATTTACTGAACCCCTACGATGTGTAAACTTCCTGTACAGACTCAAAGGTAATAATTTAGTAGAGAATTTAATTTCTATACTTTGAGTTCAAATAAGGGGTGGGGATTCATTGAATGAAGCACTGAAGAATCCCATATAACCCAAGGGCAGAAAACAAAGTATAAGTCAGCTTAAGAACTGGAAAATTACTAGGAACAAAATAAACAGCTCTACATAGCCTCAGTCTCTCTATGCACTTACTCTATAGTCTTTGGTCTCCTGTAACACTGGGTGGCACATAATTTGGCCTTGTAATGGTACTGATTGCAGCCTTGGCTTCACATAAATTGTTATGTCAGGGGAGAATGGGTCACAGTCTCTCAATTTAAATTCTCTCTTCATAGAAAATCTGATGATTGGTGGACAAAAAATAGACTGGAGGACTTTGGTCTAGGAGTCTCTTCTCCAGAGGGCAAGGGCTTACTTGCATGTGTGCCTATATAAGATACGTGTGCTTGGTCCTTCTTTGTACTATGGAAGGGCTAGGTTTTTAAGAAGAAATGTGGATGAGCTAGACCATTGAATATGTCTAGTTTACTTAATCTTGGAAAACTTATGTTTAGATGAGACAAGAAGGCGAAAAATGGCAATTAGCAATATGCTAATTGCTAAATAACAGATAGCATCCTCTGGGATGCAGATGTGCATTTAATCTTGGATTTGGAAAGAAAAAATCAAATATAGATGGAAAAAGTAACAGAGCATTTTGGACAGAAGAAATGGTATCTGGTCATACAGATGGAAATGCGTCAAGAATCTTAATGGAAGGTTGGTTCATTTAATTAAAAATATTTTTGGAGAAGTTTCTTTGTTCCACACAATATATGAATATCACATTAATTTGAAATGTTTATTGAGCATCTACTGTGTGTCAGGCATCATTCCCGATGCTAGAAATGCAGGAGCAAAACAAAGCCTTTTTCTCCAAAGTCTTATATTTTAGTAAAGGAAGACAGAATGAAATAATTTTCCAGGTGCTACTGAGTGGTATATAATGATGAGTTAATGAATAATTAACATAGGTGTGAATAAACAGTTTTACTTCCTCCATAAAGCTGGAAACTTATTATTTCTGGAAATCTGGGTTTGTATCTTCATTTTCTTTTTATAGATTAGAGAGGATGACATTTTCTGAAAATTCCAGTAAGAAAAATTAAAAAAAAAATACAACTTTTACTCTCTCTCTCTCAAACCAAACACTGTAGTCAGAAGAATAAGTTTCAAGCATCTAACTCTCTGTCGTGTCTACAGTCATGTGTCTGTCTCTCAACTACTTGTTGTGGCCTGGGAGATTTTGCTAGCTCATCCAATTTTACTAAATCTTCTAAACGCTGGAGTACTCCACGATTCAGTTCCGGGGCCCTCTCTAAATTCCAGGTACATTCTCCCCATATGTAATTTCATTCAGTTTTAGGGTTTGTAAGAATGTCTTGATGTTGCTGACTCCAAAGCTTCTTACCTGTCCTTTTATGTCACGCTCATGTATCCTTTAACGCTATTACTTTTGGGACATCTTAAACATGGGGCCAAAACTGTACTCTTGGGATACCCACCACATCTGTTTCATCATTTTTTTTCTCCCAGTATAAATAAGTGCTCACATTTTCCACCATAATAGCTTGGCAAGATGAAGGATATAGCCTTGGTTTCTACTCTATATGATCTTTCTTCCTACTACCAATCCATTAGGAAGTCTTGTTTCCTATACCTTCAAAGTATATCTTGAATTCATCCATTGCTATCTAACACTAATGCCCCATCCTATGCAAAGCTACAGTCATTTCTCAAATGGAATATTGCTACAACTCTCTAATTGTTCCCTCTGACTGATGACAGAGGAGTCATCAGGTCATATCATTTCTGTATTTTCAATTTGCCATCATTTTCCTATGACACTCAGAATGAAATCCAAATCCTTTACCCAGGTCTACAAAGACTGACAGCATTTCTGTTAGGTACACAGTATTGATCAGAAAGGAACATTACTGTATTGGACAAGGAAAACACATCAACATGAGTTAGTAGAAAAAACAAAAAGTAGATTCATGGGAAAATGGACTCTTCTGCAACCTGTTGTAAAAGAGCTAAAGAATAATAAGGAATTGCAGAATGTTTACATTCCTCTCATCACAGAGTGCAGATTGACCAATTAAATCTGGGTTATCTGCAAAGGTTGAACTGCTCATGCTCCACATCTCGTTGCCTTGGTGATGGAGTACATGCATAATGATATTTCTGCAATAAAGAGAAAAGCCACATGCAAATTTGAGGTGGATCAAAACATGGTCTATTTAGCTACACTTTAGAGGAGGATATACGGAAAAGTTGATAGAGGTTCTGCATCTAAAAAAATAAAGAGGAAAATAATGTTATTCATAGATTAACTGGGGCTTTAACAGCACTACCACTGACCTTAGTCATAGGTATTATATATAAACTAAAATTTTTGAGCATCTCTGTTGCAATTCTATTCCTTTCTGATCTATTGCTAAATGAAATTAAACCTTAGGAAACAGTACCCAAGCTTGTATATCTTTACGAGCTTGTATATCTTTCAGATTCCATTGCTTACCCTTTTCAGGGTAACAATATCATGCTTTGTTCAAAGTAGGCCACTACTGAATATAAAGAGGGCTGCTATTAAAATTACATTAAGACAACAGGTACAAAATTGGATCATGCTGGGGAAAAAATGATACACATATGATCCCCTGGTTATTCTCCGCTTTGGTTACTATGCTTCAAGCACACTTGCTTTCGTCTGCTTCTTCAGACACATATTCATTCCTATCTTGGATACTTGCAGCAATGGTTCCATTCACTTTGAACACTCTTCTCCCAGACTGTACAGTGAAAGAAGTGTTCTGACATTTATGCCTTAGTTTAAAGTCACCTTTAAAGAAGGCCCTCGCTTTAGTTTCCGTGCCTGCATGCCAAGTCCATTCAGTCGTCTGACTCTTTGCGACCCTATGAACTGTAGCCCACCAGGCTCCTCTGTCCACGGGATTCTCCAGACAAGAATACTGAGGTGGGTTGCCATGACCTCTTCCAGGGGATACTCCTGACCCAGGGATTGAATCTGCATATCCTGTAACGGCTGCATCGCAGGTGGATTCTTTACCATTGAGCCACTGGAGAAGTCCTCACTTTATCCCAAACTAAAATATATTGAGTCATTCTTCACATCAATTTTTCTGGGATAGGCTTATCATAATTGATTTTTTTTCATATTTCTTTTCTAGTTTGGTGAATATATCTCCAAACTACAGAATGAATTCCTTAAGGGAACGGTCCCACAAGGGTAAGAATACCAGAATAGTAGGCACTTAATTAATGTTTGTAGGATTAATGAGTGAATAAATAAAACCAAGGAGATATCATGTTGAGTCATATTTCAAATGATAATTTATTATTGGCTCATGATTCTTAGGTTTAGCGCTCATGTATCAGTTTATGCTGCAAGTCTCTGTTCCTTTCCTGGATTTTGATATTATGGCCGTATTTTGTTATTGATGTTGTTGATATTTTCCCTGAGTTTAGGTATTTGTTTCCAAGGAAGAACATGTTTTTCACCTTTTTCATACCTTGCATGTTTTTTATTTTCCTCCCAGAAGAAATAAAGCTTAGTTGGGTATAAAAACTCAGTAAGGGTTCATTGTCTTCTTTTCTCTCCTTTTCTTGTTTTTATTAATTTTTAAATTAACTTCTACTGAAGCATAGTTGCTTTTCAAAGTGTTCCATTGTCTCTGGAATTTAAATTTATGGAGATAAAGGCTTCATTCTTTGGTAAACTCAGTTTTTCTTCCACAGTGTATCATTCTCCCCATTCTCATTCTCATTCCCCAACCTGAGTGGCTGCAGGTGAATGTCTTTATTCTTGATCTTCAGCATAATCTTGTGTAGACTATTCCTAGGTGTTTGTCTTAGTTTTGGCTGCTGAAACAGGAAACCATTTAAGACTGGGTGACTAATAAGCAACACAATTTTACTTCTCAGATTTCTGTAGGCTGGAAAGTCCAAGGTCAAGGTGCTAGCAGATTTGGTGTCTGATGAGGGCCTGCTTCCTGGTCCATATCTCCCATAGATGCATCAATGGCAGAAAGGATAAGGGAGCTCTCTGCACCTCTTATAACAGGGCGCCAATCCCACTCATGTGAGGTCTGTCCTCATGATCTCCTTACTTTCCCAAAACTTTATCTCCTAAATCACACTGGGGGTTAGGATTTTGACATATCAACTGAGAGAAAAGAGCATAGACATTCAGTCTACAGCAGTATTGCTTATTTTAAATTAATCTCTCAATGGGTACCTGTGATTTAGATAGTCCTTTTCAGCTCAGAAAAAAGTTTCATTCTATTATACTCTATCATTTAATTTTTTTGTGAATATCTTATATTCTCTTTTTTTGAAACACACATTTTTCATCTACTGAGACTGTTCTTTGTTCCTCCATTAGTACACCTTTGTTTTCTCAGTGCCATTTTTCTTATATTTACTTATGTATTTAGTATTTGACTCCTTTATTTTGTGGGAGCTCCGTAAGCTTGCTATTCACACCACTTATTTTCCCATAGTGTTGATTCAGGACCTTCCATTTCCAATGCTCATTTTAATCTGGTAAGTGAATTTTAATCTTCTTTGTATTTCCTTTGTATAAAACTCTCTCCTGTTTTATTATCTCCTGTGTTTAAACTAGGTTCATTACTAGAAACCACATTATATTGTCCAAATCTTCATTCTTTTATTCAAATTTTGTTATTATTAGCAGAAATACTTAAATATATACGATGATGCTTTGTACAATAAATATTTTTCAAACTATGTCCTTTCTTTGCTTCTCAATGCTACCATCACTTCTTCCAACACAGTATATTTCAACCTGGAATACCAACCAAAAAGACTACAATGATAGTAACAGAAATTAGAGGAAGGATACAAAGAAACTGGAATAAAAGAGACAGAAGAAAGACCAATGACTTGGAAATCTCTGAATTTACAGATTTAAGAGTTTAGAGGCACTGTGGAGATCTTTAAAACCTCTTTTCAAATGATCTCACTCTGGTTAAATATGACTGAAAAGCAGGCAACGAAAGCAGGAAAAATGGAGCACAAGCTCCGTAGTTTCTGGAATTGTGGAGGACCCCGAGAAGTGAAAGCCATTGTAGATTCTTCCAAGTGTTATCCAAAATCAAGTTTATTGAGTTGGAGCAGAGTTCTTTGTTCCTGGTGGCCTCAACCGTACCGGGAAAAGAAGATGAGGTCATATTCGAAACAGGGTGAGAGTGAGATGGATATTTAGGGATCGAGAGAGTCTCCTGTGGACTGCTGTTTCCAGGAAGTTCAGGTAAGGCGGCACTTTAATTTTCATTTCAAGGAAACATTCATTAATTGATAATCGATGCACTTTGCCCTGAATATTTTTTACTCCAGCTTAAAGTGCTTCACAATAGACATCATACCTTAATATCTACAGATGAGATTTAAAAGTAATTTTATCCATCTCCCCAATAGCTATCCAATAGCTATAGGTAAGTTTAATATCTAGTACATAATTTGTTATAACTCTTAGTGGTCATAATTTAGGTTATACAAACTCTCTTGTTTGTCTTGTTAAATAATTCATCCAAACGATGTTCATTCAACAACAAAAAAATGTGATGTGACGAGTTGTTGCTATCAGAGAATTTCTGTGCTAAGTGCCTTGAAGACTCAAACAGAGATTCTTGTTTTTCGACAGTTCAGAGCCTATGGGATGGGGAGGGAGGTGGGAGGGGGGTTCAGGATGGGGAACACATGTAAACCCATGGCTGATTCATGTCAATGTATAGCAAAAACCACTACAACACTGTAAAGTAATTAGCCCCCAACTAAAATAAATAAATTTATTAAAAAAAAAAAAGGTCATACAAGCATAATAGTACAGGACAATGTGTGACTCTCAAATTACAAGTAACACATCCCATACAACAATTGTACTCATCCCATATCCCATACAACAATTTGTGCAGTTTCCAGAATATAACTGGACTTCTATAAATAGTGGCAGACTTTTGTCTTTTTGTTTTTGCCTGAGGAATTCATGTCAGCTCTTTTAAGGTTAGAAGATTGATTTTGTATTAATATTTTTACTTTTTCCAAACTAGCAAAGGGTATGAACAGGATTGCTTATTAGGTATCTGCTTATAGATTTACTGATCTTGCAGCATATGGGGACTTTCTAGAGGAGATCATTCCTACAGCATTGGAGGTCCTCTAAAAAGTCTGTGGGTTAATATACCAATGAACATGAGCTAAAAATCTTGAAAATATGATTAAATATCTTGCCTTTGCTATTTTAAAATGTTAAGCTTCATGTGAAGGTTTTAATCATATGGTGGGAAAAGGAGAAAATATATGAAACAATTGTCTTTGATATATGAGATCTAAACATCACATTTAGATAAAAGGCTTGCTGTTTCTGCTATTGCTAATTATAAGGATGGATACTGGGATGGTTTTAACAACAGGGATGATGAATCAGGTGACAGCAACCATGATGATGTGATGTTAGTATGGTGCTAATGCTAAAATGAATGACTGTAGTGTAGCGATGTGAACAATGATGAGGTGCTGCTGATGGAAGATACTGGTGATGTGGCAAGGATTATTGTGATAAGGCTACTGATGAAGTGATTAAATAATGACAGAGACATGGTAAAGGGAATTTCAATAGCTGATGACAACGAAAATGAGGAAGGTGATGAATACAGTGAATGTGAAACTCCATGACTTAGACATGGAGAGACAAAAGTGGGCTGGACCATCTATGTCCTGTTTTTAACCAGTAGAAAAAAATAATGAATAGAGAAATATAATCGATGCATTGAGCACAAATAAATACTTGGGACTTTTGTATAGTTCTTGAATACAAAAAGGAATAAAAGTGAATTACTTGCTGAACAAGAAGTTTGTGCACTGAGAACTGAAATTAATTTGGGATGAAAATAAAAACAAGAAACAAAACATTTGTTTCATGTTTGCAATTTTGAACAATGATTCTCTGCACAAAGAATTTCAGAAATTTAGAGAGGCCTGTAGTTAATTTAGCTATGTTAATTTAACTAGCCATCCAACTTTTTAGCTGAATTGAGAAACTGAAAGAAAGTGACATACTCTTGTTACCAAAAGTTGGGATCTGCCTGCTCGCAACCCCAAAGCAAATTAAGTGGTCGGGTTGGTGGAAAGGAGTTTGCTTTATTTCAGATGCCAGCAACTAGAGGGGAGGGCAGACATCTGTCCAAACGTTGACTCCCCCCACTGACACCAGTGGGGCAAGAGGTGTTATAGACAGAAGGGGGTCCCTACGTGCAGAAATAGCACAGTCATCTCTGACAGTCATCTTCAAATTGGTCACTGGCGGTCTGACCAGCTTCATCTTGACTGTTTCAAATCATAGTTAATCTTCAGTTCCAGGGTTGGTTGGTTTGCATTTCTTTGAGGCCAATTTTCTCAATTATAGCAGCTCATGTAGTGGGAATAGTCTGGTCATCATGTAGTTAACTTTTCCATCTAGGGTTTTAGTATTTGTAAGACAGCTCACAGGATATGGCTCAGAATATTATCTATAGTCCTTGAGGAAGAACTAAAGGTCCTTGACCATGTTTAATGAGTACATTATTATTTGGTCTCCTTTGACTGTTTTCCTTTGTTTTTGCATGTTTTTACTTCTCTGATTAAACTTATCCTTTGACTAAAGTTTTCCACAGACAAAAGGCAGGCAGAGGGTGTGGAGGGGTGGCAAGGACCATAAGGTTTGCTCTGTTTCCCATTTAGGTCTATCATAATCTTAAGTCATTGTTTTTTGTAAACTAAAGAAACTTATAGGTAATTACCTTAAGAGTTCATTCAATGTGTAAAAAAAGATATCACCACTTCTTGAGCACCCACTGTCACCTGAAATTGTTCAAGGGCTATAAGAAATAAAAATGCATATTGAGAGAGACCAACAATGTAAGTACAGAGTCAGCTTCTTCACTAAACTTGCTTTCTTGAGAAACTACTGGCATTACTGAATGAATCTTGACTGAATGACAACTCTGCCCCCAGCACTTCTGTAGGCACTTAAGAAATAATGACATGAGTATAAAAGAATTCCTTAAAAGAGGTGAGATAAATTTGAGGAAAAGAAACAAGACACATACCATATATCATAATGGAAGTGCTTTTGATTAAGAATCAAATAAAATGGGTTTTTCTTTTGGTTCTTGCAAAGAGGATGTTTATAACAATGCCTCAGTTTTCTTATTTAGACAATGCATACAAAAATACTTGCCCTGCCTGAACATGAGGTTATATCAATTTCAAGTAAGATTACATATGAGCAAGTTCTTTATACATTTTCAAACACTTTAAAACATTTTAAAACACTTTAGGAACTATTGATAGAAAGTAGTCTGCCTGCAATGCAGGACACCCAGGTTTGATTGTGGGATTGGGAAGATCTACTGGAGAAGGGAATGGCAATCCACTCCAGTATTCTTGCCTGGGAAATACAATGGACAGAGGAATGTGATGGGCTAGAGTTCACGGGGTTGTAAAGAGTTGGACACAACTGAGCGATTAACACACATGATGATAAAGAGTAATTCTTTTTCCCCAAACTTCAACCTTATGAGGAATCATTTTCTTTTAAGTCAAGCCTTTGTCTCCTTTTACCACTATATTCTTTCCTCTATTGGGAAGTTGTGGAAGTGTGAATATGAGTATGAAGTTACTCATAAATTTTGGGGGAATAAGTTTGTCTGGTCAGATCAGCCCTTGGTTTTTAGAGCAAATATTCACAAAGAACATGAGTTTACTACTTCATGCCGTGACTTCTAGCTGGGAAAGTTGGACATGTCTACCTCAGTGTAGTGCTAACTAGGACTGGACACAGAGGTGTCCAATTCTTAGATTGAGTACTAACAAGACTACTTGACATCAGAGTAAAGCCACATACTTGGGCTCAGCCTTTATCAGTTGTGAACATGCTACTTGGGCATTCATATTTAATTTTTGATGTTATCCTGTTTTTTGATTGTAGAAAAATCCCAGAATTCACTAGGAGTTACATTTTAATTAATATATTATAAGCTATGATTCTTAATCCAAATAATTCTGCTTATATTTTATCTAAAATATATTGTATAATTGTACAGTGTAGGTATCATCCCCTTCGTAAGGAATTATCCAATAGATTCAGATAGTGCTCTTTTCTGTAGGAGATGAGTGGTAATATTTGTGTCGTGTATTAGCCATTATAGCAGTTACACTAAGTTAGGGTACTAAAAAAGAAATTGCTCTGAAATATATTTCCTTGACTCTATCTATGCAAATTAGTACATTATACAAGACATGTATAGCCCAACTATCAAATTTGGAGATCTTTGAGCTTAATAGAAGTTCATTATCCTTCTAAAAAGACCCTTCCTCTCCACCAGTCAAGGTCTAATCACTACCCTAAAGCAGGTTCCTGACCTCCCTATGTGTGTCCCAATGACCCTGATGATCAGCAAAGTGGGCTAGGATCCTGTGGAAAGATATTACTAGGGACACAATTAAATTCAAAGCAATAAAACCAACTTAATTGCATTACTTCCATGTTTCAAGAATAGGTCTGGGGAAACAGGAATAAAGAAGCCATGGAATTGACTCGAACGAATCCACCAGCCTAAAATATGAGGGCAAAGGGCAGCAAATGATTATAGTTGTTTTAATAAATACAATGATAACTATGCAGAATCTACAGGGGCACACAGAAAGAACCATTGATCCAAAAGGGTCCATATGTTGAACAGAAGAAAAAAAAGTCATTAGAAATCAATGTAATAATAAGTGCAAATTCTTTCAATGGATAAAACAATATGCTATTTTTAGAGTCACATATAATTTGGTATTGCTAAAATATAAAGAGAAAGACAACAGATTTAGAGAGAAAATAGGGTTCATGTTACGAAAGGCTTTGTCTGCAATACTAAAAAACTTAAAATTTATTCCATAATGGTACAATGTCCATTGAGTAATTTTTCAAAATAGGATTGATGTTATATTTCCAGTTTAGAAAGATCATAGGTAAGGTAGCATAGAGAATGGCTTGACTGGGGTAGAGAATCTCAGTGGTGGTGATTTAGTCACTAAGTTATGTATGACTCTTGCAACCCCATGGACTGTAGCCTGCCAGTCTCCTCTGTCCATGGGATTTCCCAGGCAAGAATACTATAGTGGGTTACCATTTCCTTTTCCAGGGGATCTTCCCAACCCCAGGGTTCGAACCCAGGTCTCCTGAATTGCAGTGGATTCTTTACCAACTGAGCCATGAGGAAAGCCCTGAGTAGGATTACCAGCTATATGACTGTTAAAATATACCAGGTGAGACCTGTCGGTGGTTCTTCTTAGAGAAGTTTAAATTAGGAGCCAAATATTTGAAGCAAAGTCTGAACTGAGAAAAAATTATAATGAATTATGAGTAATGAATCTCTGCCCAAATGGCATCTCCATATGTCACTATTTGTACTTAGTTTTAAACGAATAATAACTCTGTTTTCCTTGTTTGCATTTTTAAAATATGGGTGAGAAGAGAAAAATAAAAAATCACCTAATGATCCTTTGTAAGGGGTTGAGGCTGGGCTTGGAAACCAAACTGAACAAGAAGAAAAACTAGCCAATGGAATATGAATGGAGCTCCCCGGCACAGACTCTAAGGAGCCAAATTATTGCAGTTCAAAAGCTGGTTTGTTATCGTCTAACCCATAACTTATGGTCATCTGACCTATAACTTGAGTTTATCCTAACAAGGGACCTTCAAACAAGAAACTCACCATAGCATCAGCTTCTGGAACGTACCTGAAAATGGTACTGTCTGTGCTGTATTGCCTATGCAGATGAGTTCTGAAAGACCTCATGCTACTTTCTGTCCTGAATCAGACTTCCTGCTAGGCAACTCTACACTTCCTGCCTCAGCCTTGAAATTCATTGTGACCTTTTGAAGTATTTGTCATCCTCTACTACTTATGCAGTCATCCTCACCGTGCCCTGAGCTGGCCTCTTATACAAATTAGATTTCACTCCCATAGTATTCTCCCACATGGTCATAACCCTACTCAGAGTTACTATATTGCCATTGTAATTACCATATTGAGTTGTTACAATTCTATATAATACTATATGATATTATTATAATAATTATTATAATGATATATAATATTTTACTGATGACAATGTTTTGGGTTAGGCAGCTCTGGTATAGATGAAAAAGCTCAAGTTTAGAATCAGAAAGCTGAGCGCCAAAGAATTGATGCTTCTGAATTGTGGTGTTGGAGAAGACTGTTGAGAGTCCCTTGGACTGCAAGGAGATCAAACCAGTCCATCCTAAAGGAAATTAGTCCTGAATATTCATTGGAGAGACTGATGCTGATGCTGAAGTTCCAGTGCTTTGGCCACCTGATGCAAAGAGCTGACTCATTGGAGAGGACCCCGGTGCTGGGGAAGATTGAGGGCAGGAAGAGAGGGGGATGGCAGAGGATGTGCTGTTTGGATGGCATCGCCAACTCAATGGACATGAATTTGAGCATGCTCCAGGGGTTGGTGATGGACAGGGAGGACTGGTGTGCTGCAGCCCATGGGGTCACAGCGAGTCAGACATGACTGAGTGACTGAACTGAACTGAACTTAGAATCAGAGTTATCTGAGGTGTGGAATGAAACTAAAAGTGTTAATTGCTCAGTCATGTCCAACTCTTTGCCATCCTGTGGACTGTAGCCCACCAGGCTCCTCTCTCTATGGAATTCCCCAGGTGAGAATACTGGTGTGGATTGCCATTTCCTTCTTCAGGGGATCTTCCCAACCCAGGGACTGAACTAGAATCTCCTGGATTGCAGGCAGATTCTTTACCATGGTACCACACTGATTTTTTAAACTTTAGCTGTGTGATTTTGTGCAGCCAATGCCACAAAGTCTATTTTTCACGTGTGAAATAAGAACAGGAATATGTATATCAGGGGAACTATGAGCGGGACAGGGGGTTTCCTGGGGAGTTTAGCATAGTATCTGACACACTTTAGTCTTTCGTATGGTCATTTTACCTGAAACCTTTCTCCAGGGCATTTTTTTTTTTTTGCAATGGCCCAAGGCATGTGGGATCTTACTTCTCCGACCAGGGATCTAACTCACACCCCTTGCACTGGAAGCGTGAAGTTTTAACCACTGCATCACCATGAAAATCCCTCTCCAGAAGAATTTTTAAAAATACTGGAAGCACTATGTTGAATGATAGGAAAATAAAGCACCTGAATTACCACAGTGTTTTATGTTATGCTAAAGATTGCTTTATATTTTAATAACTCACTCCCAGATATTTCCAAGATTTAAACAAAAACAGGAATCTATTCCACGAACAGTCTTATCTTCACTTTTTTCCAAGTCTCCACAAAGAGTTCACATGTTTAGAAATGCAATTGCTGACTGAAAACAGGTGGTGTCATTGGCTATAGGATTATGTCTTTCACATGATTCTTCATTTTTAGGACAATGGACACTTTCTTAAGGGGGTCACATCATCAAATCATATTTCAATGTTGGGATTGCATTTTGAAAATATTCCTCTTTTTCCTCTAACTGCAGAGATAACTGGGGAAAAAGTAAGCACATCTATTTGTTCATAGACACATACTTGACTTTGTTATGATATTGCAACTGGCAATAAGGCAATGTGAATTTCAACCTAAAGAGCCCCTGAGAGACTACAAGAAAGGTAAGGATGACAGGGAAATGCAAGCAAAAGATGAACCCATCAGTTGCAAGCTCTTTTAAACCATTTTACGAACATGACATATTTCCCTCTTTTTTTAACATTGTGCTAATTTCCGAAATTGTGCTATTTTGGAAATGTTAGGGGTCTCTCTTTCTTTCTCCTTTGAGCTCATTGCAAACTCTTCTTTTGAATATCAAGTCTGTCTCAACTTCCTGTTATAGGAAATTGGGAACTGAAAACCAATGTATGGAAAATTCTGGCTATCGAAAAGAGAAGCTACGAATGGTCCCAGAACCTTCTCAGCCCATAATGCTCAGAATGATCATAAACAGGAAAGCAGCTTCAGTGACAGCAACTGACTCACCCTTGTGCGCCTGGGACTTGTTTTGCAGTTCAGCCAGCAGGTGCAACTAGGTCGGTAAGGAAGGGGATGAAGAAATGAGCTTTGAAGGCAGCTCTGGCGTGCGGGGGTTACGTGTGGAAACCTTATTCGAGATCGGAAGCAGATTCCAAGTGTAAAATAGCACCTCTGGATAATTGTAGCATAATACAATAGCTTTGGCAGGGAAATTTGAAAAGAGGTACGAGATAAAATGTGAATTGAAACTCCACATTCGTACGAGAAGTTCATTTAACTTCCTGAGAATTTTCCCATTTGAAAATCCAAGAATTTTGGCTGAGTTTTAATGAACTGCATTTGCTAATTTTTATGTTATTTGTATTACATCAAGAAACTCAAATATTAATTTGAATTAAACAGTAAGTGCTGTATGTGTGCTACATAAAATACACTGTGTTAGGCAACCTGGTGGAATAAAGGTGATCAGTCAATTATTTATAAGTATTACCTCACACGATTTTAACTTTACTTTGCAGGGAGTATAAGCATACAGTTTCCCTAATAAAATAAAAATATATTATCCAAATTATATTGAAAGAAAGGGAATTATTTTACCAATATCCCAGGAAATGTAACCATTTTTGTACATTAAATTTTACCTTGATCTTTCTGGCACATCCATGGTAAAGTGTGAAACAGAAAGGATGATATTATTCTTCAACATGATGAGAAAAACAGTTTTTCAGTACATATGAGCTTTTCTAGGATAATTCTTTCTTAAAAGATTTTACTATGTGTGGCCCTTTAAGTAGGAACAACAACAGATTCTCTGTCATCAAAGTGGACATGATATAGTAGCTGGATTGCATGGGAGCTAAAAGCAAGGCTCTACACTAACTCCTCCATCAGGGTCTAACTCTAGCTCGACAGCTTGTAGCCAAGTGACTCTGGTAAATTCAAGTTTTAAAACCTTAATTTTATCCTCTGCAAAATGTGATACTGCTACTACCACTATCTAAAATTTCTACAGTACTTACAGTGTGCTAAGTTCTTTTCTAAATGTTTTCCATTTATTTATTCATTTTATCCTCACAACAGTCTATGTGATTGGAATTATTTTTTAAATGGGGAAACTGAGGTACAGGTTGATCAATTAGCTAAGATGTATCACACAGCTAGCAAGAGATAGAATTGGGATTTTAGTAACTACTTCATGGACTTACTGTGAAATTTAAATGTGATGAAAGAAAATACAATATGTGGAAAGTGTTTTATAAATACCAAGTACAATTTTGAATGGTATTGAAGAGAAAACAAAAAATAAATTAACAAATTATGATGTGATATAATACAATAATACAAATGTACTATGTACTCTGGTTCCAGATGTATTGAAGCTAGTTGAGAAAAGAGATCTCTGGTTCCAGATGTATTGAAGCTAGTTGAGAAAGAGATTATACTGCTCATAACAATACTTGAGAAAGTGATAGAACCTAAGATTCTTTAAAATTTGAGTTGAATTTTGAAAGGCAAGGCAAGGTGATCATTGTAAGGAAGGAGAATAGAAATGATCCAGTCTCATGTTGCAAAATCACAGCAGGTTTTCCAGTTAAATAATGGCATAAAATATAAGGATAAGAATATATTTCATGAAAAAATAGATGACCTGGAACACCAAGAGACGTAGATGACTCTGAGGCACTGGGGAGCCTGAAGTTTGAATAGGTTAACACAGGGATAATCTAAGAATTAATCTATTACAGAATATAATGAACTTTTTAGTAGGAATTTGATAGACGTACATGTGGATAGAAGAAGGGCAGTACAGACAGGCTGAAGACTGAAGTTCTCAAGCCTTAGCTTGGAGCCCTCTGATATTGTTTTACTTTCTTTCTTTGTTTCTGTTTTGCTTTTATATTCATGGTATTCATTTACTTTTTCACTTGTGTTAGTTAGAGTTCCATAGAACAGAGATGTCATACTAAAGTGAACAATGGAGGAGGATTTAATAAAAGGACTATTTAAGGTGTGGGCAGGGTTAAGAGAAATTAATAAGGAATTGTGCAGTATCCCAAGCCTAGCTACAACAGGAAGAGTGTGTTATATCTAGGCCTAAATAATCAGGAGTAATGAATGTTCCCAGAGCATGGTGCAAATCACTGGAGTTGAAGACTGTCAACAGGAACCATGGACATCCACGGAGACCACCTTTAACCTCTAGAAGGGCGGGAGCTGAGAGAACAAACAGCTCAACCTGGGTTCTCTCCCCCTCACCAAGCTCACTGAGCTGAACCTGCAGGCAGACAGCAAAGAGCCTGTACACGGAGTCCATAAACTTGAGTTTTGGGGGACACAAATCAAGGTCAAAAATAGGTGAGACATGGATTTGGCAAGGAAACCAGAAAATACCTAGCACGATGGTAAACCTCAAAATCAAATTGATGTCCATTTTGGGGAATGGAAATGGCCATCAAGATCACAGCAGTTCTAAAGCTGGAATAGACCCTAAAAATAATCTACTTTCCTTTTTTTACCTGCTCTTTCTCTCATCTAAGAAATAAGAAAATCAAGGCACAGGTCCTTCTGAAGGTTACATGGTCTAACAATCAAAATTCAATTCAAGGAACAAAAAGAACTCCAGGTATTTCCTGCTAAAAGTGATTTTGTACAGAGAATTAGGTTTTCATTAAATGGTTAGAGATGCTGGAGGAGAAGGAGATCAGGAATCACCGTGGGACTGTGTGTGACATCAAGTATATTCAGCCATGGCTGGTGTCCAGAGCCACATCCACCATCGATTCTCATCATTCATGATGCAAACTATGATCCTAGCTGCTAGAATTGCTTCCCAAGATTCCTGTCTCTTTAACTCTGGTTCTAGATTGTAACTGAAAAGAATATCGGCCCTGTCTCACTATCATGTTCTAAATTTCAAGGAAGCATATGTAACTAGTATAAACTAATTCCCATACAGAACCATAATTACAAGAGAAACTTAGAAAGGCAGATTTTCCTTTTCCAGACTTAGAAACACAACAGGAGACCTAGAAGGAAAATGGATCTGAATGCCATTCTACTATCCCCAGCAGTCACAGCTTGGACCTGGTAGAGTTGAACTACATACAGAATCTCCACAGATGGAATTGCTAGATTCCAGAGAATGCAGAAATAAACCAACGTTGTTTTTCAGTCGCCAAGTCGTGTCTGACTCTTCGTGACCCCATGGACTGCAGGGCACCAGGCTTCTCTCTCCCACACCATCTCCCAGAATTTGCTCAAGTTTAAGTCCATTGCACTGGTGATGCCATCCAGCCACCTCATCCTCTGTTGCTCTCTTCTCCTTCTGGCTTCAATCTTTCTCAACATCAGGGTCTTTTCCAATGAGTGGGCTCTTTACATCAGGTGGTCAAAACATTGGAGCTTCAGCTTCAGCATCAGTCCTTCCAATGAGTATTCAAGGTTGATTTCCTTTAGGACTGACTGGTCTGATCTCCTTGCTGTCCAAGGGACTCTCAAGAGTCTTCTCAGCACCACAGTTCGAAAGCATCAATTCTTCAGCGCTCTGCCTTCTTTATGGTCCAGCTCTCATAACCATACATGACTACTGGAAAGACATAACCTTGACTATACAGACCATTGTTGGCAAAGTGATGTCTTTGATTTTTAACACACTGTCTAAGTTTGTCGTAGCTTTCCTGCCAAAAAGCAATTGTCTTCTAATTTGATGGCTGCAGTCAATTCCAGAAAAATATCTACCTCTGTTTCATTGACTATGCTAAAGCCTTTGACTGTGTGGATCATAACAAACAAAAACTAAGCCAATACAAGCATTGTTAAATGATATTTCAGAGGATAACTCTTTCAAGAGTATCTTAATTTATCAATAAAATGTTGACTATTCTATAAAAGTCTAGAATAAAACTTTTTCAGAGAAGGTTGTCAGGAGATTATATTACACATCACGGAACTTTAGTTTCTGTGCCAGAAACCTCAATGCAGAGACAAAGGAATCACTAAGTGCTGTGAGAGTGTGGACTGCACCTAGGGTTAGACATCCCAAGCTGAAATTTTAATGCAGTGCTAAGCACTTATGTTATCTAATTCTCATAAAAATTCTATCAAGTATGTGTTATTATCCTCATTTTATCTATCAGGAAAGTGAAACTCAGAGAAATAAAGTAATTTACCTCAACTAACACAGTTGATAAAGGATAGAGTTAGGAGTGAAGCCTAGTTTTGTCTGATGCCACACAGAGCATTTTACAATTTCTTTCTAGTTTCTGAAGAACTTTGTTTTCTGTCAGTTTGCTGCTATCCAAAGGCACTGAGCAATTAAAAACCTGTGATAAGTGTTACATCAAAGACGTTCCAAGAATTTGACCAGTGTTCACATCATTAAAGCACTCCTCGTTTCAAGCTGGTTTCCTAGGGAGACTTCACCCCCATTTTCACTCCCCTCCCACCTCAGCCAAAGGTCTTCCGTTTTAAATGAGATGGGATTTTCCTCTTTTATTTGTTCTTTCTCATAAGTTAATAATTAGATATTGGTTTCAACATTCAAATGAGAAGACTGTGAAATCCACCCACATGCTTCCACTTTTAATTTTATTGTGAGGGGTTGTAGAACTGGAAAATGAAAGAAATGATATTGACAGACGTGTGCAGAAGAGCCCCAAGCAGTCAGGCTGTCCCCTTCTGGGCAGAGTGGCAGATTAGTGGGCGTGTTAAGTGAATAGGTAAAATTGAATTCAATAGAATTTCTGTTCACATTATAGGATCCAATCTCCAATGCCAAGCCAAGTAAGCCACCCACAGTATTTAATGTTTTGCATCTGTTCAACTCTACAACTTTGAAAACAGTGACAACTGACGTATAAAAAAGTGTTTAATATATTAATATGAGTTAGCAATAATCTAGCAGTGGAGAGGAATCTTAAAATCATGTTAGTAATACTCCTGACTACATTAATTTTATTACTACTATACTAAAGACAAATACCTTCCCCTAAATTTTAAATACTATATTTCTCTTTTATTACCTTTCTGTGCAGTCTTGATGTTTTGCTTTTATTTCTATGCTTCTATTGTTTATCTTTTTTATTACAATCCTCTCAAATATTTTGAAAGAACCCTGAAAAGTTACAAATAATTTATAATGTATTTTAAATGGTGTTAGTCTGTAAACAAAATTTGTAATAATAAAATTAGGGCTGTAGTTAGAGAAATATTAACTCTACAAATTGTAAATAAAAGTTGTAATATTTTGTAATTAGAGATTTATATGTAATTAGAGAATAATAAAAATAGGGCTGTAGTTAGAGAAATATCAACTCTACAAATTGTAAATAAAAGTTGCAATATTTTGGAATTAGAGAAGCTGAACATATTCTTTTGGCACATCTACTTCTTTGAATGAGCTTTTATTTTAGAACAGTTTTTAGATTTACACACAAATTACAAAGATAGTATAAAGAGTTTCCGTATAATAAAGTGAAAGTGGTAATCACTCAATCATGTCTGACTCTTTGTGACCCCACATACTGTAGCCTGCCAGGCTCCTCTGTCCATGGAATTTCCCAGGCTAGAATACTGGACTGGGTAGCCATTCCCTTCTCCAGGGGATCTTACCAACCCAGGTACTGAACCAGAGTCTCTTTCATTGAAGGCAGATTCTTTACCCTCTGAGTTACCAGGGAAGCTCTTCTATATAACAAACTGTATCCAATTTCCTCTATTATTAATATCTTCCATTAGTATAGTACTTTCGTTATCATTAATGAATCAGTTGATGCACTGTTATTAACTAACATCTTTATTCAGATATTCTTAGTTTTTACCTGGTATCTTTTTTTCTGTTCCAAGGTCGATGGAACATGTTATATTAAATCTCATGTCTTTTTAGGCTCCTGTTGGCTGTGAGTTGGAGAAGGAAATGGCAACCCTGGCCTGGAGAATTCCATGGACTGTATAGTCCACGGGGCCGCAAAGAGTCGGACGCGACTGAGTGACTTTCACACTGGCTGTGAATTAGGACAGTTAATTTTCAACCACAGATAAATGATTAGTTTCTGTTGAGACCACAGAGGAATCAAATAGCAAAGCATTCTCAAGAGTTAGGAAGAAAAATGCAGCCTAGCTCTGTTGCTTCTAACTTTTACAAGGGTTTCTTTCACTGATTGAATCCAGATAAAGCTGGCCTCTACCTGTGTGGGTTCCTTTGATTTACAGTTGAGGCTTCAGGGCACTGGTACTCAACTCTGCTTGCACATTAGTATTATCTAGGAAACTTTGAAAAACAGTAACGCCTAGGTTGCACCCCAGACAAATTAAATGAGAATCTTTGAATGAATGACCCAGGAAATTCATCTGTGCATTTCACAGCTTCCCAGTTATGCCCGTGTGCAGTCAGGGTGGAGAACTGCTTTAGGGGGTTGAGTCTTCTCAAGTTACAAAACTTCTCTGAGAATAAATATGAGTCAAACTGGCAGCTACTAGTTTGCTCTCTTACAGCATTGGCTCTAAGCCGTGGCAGAACTGGAAACCAACTTCTCTGGCATCTGTTAAGGGAGACAGAGTATATACTAGAAAAGCATTGATCTAGGAGTCTGGATGTGGTTTTTTCCATCTGGATGACTTGGAACCTCTCATAAACTCTCATGGTTACAGCCAAACGTTGCAAGATTGGTCTAAATAATGTTTTGGAGTATTATGTGTTAATTGTAAATCTTAACATTCTAGCGTTATCATACTTACTGCTATTGTAACTCTTGAAAGTGCTAACAGTGGACAATAGTGACAATAATGGAACAAAAATGTGGAAAAGGAAGGAGAATAATCTATGCACTTCTAATTTACTGTTTTTCTTAGGCTAAAGAGAGGCTTCATTCATGCTAACCGCAAAGACAATCAGCAGATCTGTTTACTAGATGAATACTTAAATTTTTAGGAATGAAAATCTATATGTAATTAAATCCCAAAGAATTTAGTTTGTTATTACTTATTAGGGTGTCCTCTTAGTAAATGGAGAATGAGAATTAGTTATAAACACTCCAGTTGCTGATATTTACTATTTGATGTGTGTGTGTTTAAAATATAAATGTGGCAGAAAGAAGGATTATTTATGTTCTCAGAGTTTGCTGTGGGGAGGCGAGTTTTCAAACATATATGCTACACATTCCAGATTTTTAAAACATTAGGTAGGTTGCTCTGGAATATCTGCAATTTCAACCCCTTAATCAATTCAATTTAATACAATATACAATTATTGAGCAACAAAGATCTATGCTACTCCAGCATAAAAAAATGTTAACACTAGAGGAAATCTATATCTTCCCAAATACAAATAAGTCATGAGAAAATCAAACCATTGTCTAGAATACAGTTGTAGGTTTCTAAACATGATAAAATTATATCATGCACATGGTATGATCCCCTTTGTTAGGCATTGTTACATCAAGCATATATAATCACAGCATCACAGACTCTGTGTGTGCATGTACTCCTATACACACTCGATCACACACATTTACTTTAAGGAGCATTGAGATAACAGTTTTTATAATTTCTTTTTATCAAAATAATAACATTATAAGATAATTATGGTTAGTTATTTTCTAGATGAGGAAACTAAGCCCAGAGAAGTGATATAAATTTACCCTAGTTGTCAGAAGTAGTCTATAAAAGATAGTAGCTTAACATCAATATCTATTTGACTCCAAAGCCCAGATATTTAGTCACTATATATGTGTGTGTGTATATTCCGTTGCTAAGTTGTGCCTGACTCTTTGGAACCCCATGGACTGTAGCCTGCTCAGCTCCTTTATCTTTGGAATTTTGCAGGCAAGAGTACTGGAGTGAGTTGCCATTTCTTACTCCAGGGGATCTTCCTGATTCAGGCATTGAACCCACGTCTCCTGCGTCTCCTGCATTGGCAGGCGAGTTCTTTACCATTGAGCCAGCTGGGAAGCCTATAGTCACTATATATACTATTTCACATTTTTTTTTGAGGGAAAGGGTAAGCAATGTTCATTATTTGCCTATTAATTTGGAAACTAATACAGTTAGGTATTCTAAACTTAGAAAGGAAGATAGCTAAAGGTCTGGAATTGAGATGTTCTCTTTGAAATGGGCATGTTACAAGAGAAATATGATTAATGGGTGCTTGATTTACATTTTTGGTTTTTTTAAATTAAAGTTTTAAAAATTCTTTATATAAAAATTGAAATAAATATTAATCAAGATTAATATTTTAAATTCTGGGTGGTAAAAATATGAATAATTTCCATACTTTATACTTTTCTGTTTCTCTAAGTATCAGAAAGTCATATTAAAGTTTAGAATATGCAAAGATAAGTCATTTATAAAAAAATATAATAGAATTATGATTGTTAGTAACCAATCCTATTCAAGTTTCACACTTTTTTTCTGAGGGAAACATAGCCCAGAGAGTTCAAGAGTTCTTATTGAAGACGTTTATTCAGTGTCTTAACTCAGAAATAAAATGCAGTCAAATAAAGATATCAAACTATCATTTGGCTCCTGGTTGCTACTCACTTTTATTTGAAAACTCAAGCTGCTATTTGTTCTGTTCTATTGTTTGTTTTGATTTTTTCATTCAATGTATTAAATGGAGCCTTCGTATTTATGGGATAGGAAAATCCACTCCAAATTTGAAGTAAACTCATCCCTCAAAAAATGAAAGTTTATACCTTGAAGAGTAAACCAGTTTGTCTATTGCTAATGATTTAAGCCCCCACTTTCAAAGATATTTCCTAGTATGCAATTGCAAGTCAATGGAGCTTTTGGTGTGGATGGATAGATTTGAGTATGATGGAGAAGCTGATGAAGAAGTAAGATACAAGTTGGGGATGGAAGGACTTCTCTAGAGTTTAAATCAGTGGTTTAAACTCTATACTTCTACTGCAAGGGGCGTGGGTTCGATACTTGGTTGGGTAACTAAGATTCCACATGCTGCACAGTGAGGACAAAATTAAAAAGTTGAGGATGGATGGGCAATGCTATGTGATTTCAACCAGGAGGGAGATCATTGCTGAGGCAGGCCCTGTTGGCTAGATGATACTAGGTGAGTGGACAGAGGATAACTGTTTAAGGATCAGAGACATTTTGAACCAGAACTATCAAGAGCAACCCAGTTTTTGTAAGAGGTGAAACGTTTTATCTTTTACTTAGGGTCTGTTGAGGTCCAGCTTTTCATGAAAAACTTTACAATCTCTATGCCAAATTCCCACTTCTGCTGACCATTCAGAAAGAGCACCTAGTTGTGCTAGTATTTATTTTACAACTCTGAGGATGCTATCTGAAGGTTTTCATACTATAATATTAATAATAACCAGAGAAAACCTCAGAGCACCTCTCTTAAGGTATGGCAACAAGTTCTAGCTTTTCTACTTTGTACTTAGAGGTCAGATTGAGCAAATTAATGAATTGCATGCTGAAATAATAAGAAATAAGTCCTCCTATAGCATATAAACGGAGAAGGCAATGGCACCCCACTCCAGTACTTTTGCCTGGAAAATCCCATGGATGGAGGAGCCTGGTAGGCTGCAGTCCATGGGTTCACTAAGGGTCAGACACCACTGAGCAACTTCACTTTCAATTTTCACTATCATGCATTGGAGAAGGAAATGGCAACCCACTTCAGTGTTCTTGCCTGGAGAATCCCAGGGACGGTGGAGCCTGGTGGGCTGCCGTCTATGGGGTCGCACAGAGTCGGACACGACTGAAACGACTTAGCAGCAGCAGCAGCAGCAGCATAGCATATAAAAAGGAAAACCATTACTTTCTTTTGATATTGTGAACTTAAGCCTGCAAAGAGTTTTTTCAGTAGTCATTTTTGAAAATGGAGTCTTTGACAGTAGTAAATAGGTATATTCACTCAATTTTCTCACCAATCTAGAAAGTACAAACTTTAGACTTTTTGCTCATTGAAGGAAAATTTCTAAGTTAAATAAAATTCCAAGTAATGACATAAAGAAATAAATTTGTGAGTAAATATATGTGTATAGTATGTGGACCGAGTATTATCCCAGCCAGGATTAAAGCACTGGAGAAACCCACGCTCCATCCCTTTCCCTCATTTGACTGTTGTCTGGCTCAATGCTTCCTCTCTACTTTCTCCTGGACCCCTCCTCCTCCAGCCCAGTGGATGTCTTTATCCAAGCTTCCTTCTCAACTAGATACAAACATGCTTATGATATTTGACAGTGTTTTAATTGGTTATCATCTCTGAGAAATAGTAACTGTATCAGACCCAATAGCTGGTTCACTAAATACAAATTTCTTACCGTCTTATCCTTTTCTTTTCTCTGCTCAGAAGCTACAAAGTCCAGTACTTATTTTCACAGTCTCCATTCTGTTAAAGCACATGTGACAGTGTATGTAGGTACGGATAGTCTGATTAGAGGGCTTCTGGGAAAGCTATCACTTTTCTAAGAAAAAAAATGGGCAGAAATGTAGCTACTGTAGTATTTATTCTGTTTTTCTTTATCTTCCAGTCCAGGATATAGAGGCAATGCTTGGAGTTGTAAAGCCATCTTGAAAGAAAAGTGAAAATGAAAGTTGCTCAGTCATGTCCTACTCTTTACGACCCCGTGGACTGTAGCCCACCAGGCTCCTCTGTCCGTGGAATTCTCTAGGCAGGAATACTGGACTGGGTATCCATTCCCTTCTCCAGGGGATCTTCCCAACCCAGGGATCAAACCCAGGTCTCCTGCATTGCAGACAGATTCACTACTGTCTGAGCTACCAGGGAAACCATTTAGCCTATTAAGTAATATTTTTTGATTGCTTACAGCTTGACATATTCTTAATATAGTGGCCATAGTACTACAAAATGTTAAAATTGATAAGGTATCTAAAGTTAGTTTAATTGCCTTTCAAGGCAAAATGGCAGACTTTGTAAATATGCTTCCTTCCTTCCTCCTATATCCCACTGAACCATAATTAAAATACCCAAAAGGGAATAAATAGCATAAAAATTCTAAGAATAGGAGTAAGGGGTAAAACACCAGAAGACAAGAAAATTTGAATAATTTCTGCAAGAGAGAAAGTAATTTGTATCTCAATGAAAAATAAATCAGAGTGGAGGAAACTACCTTTCCAAGAATCACAGAGATGGAAGCTTTTTTTTTTTTTTTTTGCAGAACCTCATAAAGACTCCAGACTTAAAGAAAGCAGGCATAGATATCAAGAATTAACCTTTAAATGGCATTTAGTGTAATGAATTAAGAACAATATAGAAAATAGTTGAGTCAGATTGCCCACAACAGTCACTCTATGCAAACAGATAGTGAAAGAAAAATCTTCCTAGATATCTGATATTTGGCTCGTAATAAGCCATTGGTAGTTGTCTAGAATGGAGCCCAAGGATTAGGGTATTTTTAAAATTCCCTGGATCAGGTAGCTTAGGGGTAAGAACAGCTTGTATAATGAGAAAGAGATACATAATCACATTTTCTCATATTGTATGATGCATTACTGATGGTGATAATTACCAGGTACTCTAGGGCTCTCTAAGAAACTGAGGGTAAAGGAAAGGATTCTCCAATCCTGAGCAGGCTGAGCAGGCTCTGACTATGCTGATCTCTTCTCTTATTCTTCATAACTTTATGTATATCCTTTTCTAAGTTGAAAAAGGGTTGAAGTTTGGCAGGAAGATGCTTCTGAAAAAACTGCATATTTAAAGTCATGCAAAGTAAAAGAGAATGTGGTATAGATAGGTAACTGCCATACACTGGAGACACTGGGTGAGGCTGGGGCACATGGTATATAAATATACCATGGAATTACTAGAGCAGTTAATAGGTATTATATCATATGAGATATCTGGGGAGCTATTAAAGGATTTTATTCATGGGAGTGACATGATGGGGTCTGAATTTTAGAAAGATCACAATGAGCACAGCCTAAAAGATGGCATGATCTGACATGACACAGTGTGGGGAGTTTTGCAAATAGCCTTAAAAGATATAAAATAACTTAAAGTATAACAATATGAGGGCTTCCCCAGTGGTGCAGCAGGTAAAGAATCTGCTGCAATGCAGGAGACACAGGAGACATGGGTTCAGTCCCTGTGGTTGGGAAGATCCCCTGGAGAAGGAAACGGCAACCCACTCTAGTATTCTTGTCTGAAAAATCGCATGGATAGAGGAGTCTGGTGGGCTACAGTCCATGGGGTTGCAAGAGCTAGACATGACTGAGCAACTAAGCATGCAGGCACATGACAATAGGAGTTGACTGAGAAGGTGCGTTCCAAGGAATTTAAGAGAGAGACTTAACCAGGCTTGATAACACAATGAAATGAGATGGGGTGAAATGATTGGAAGGAGCAGAGAAACCTATCAGAGAATATGAAAAGGAAAACATTTCAGTGAAGAGGATTTTGAGTTTAGCTTTTAAAATGCTGAATTTGAGATGACTAGAAAATTCTTAGGAACTTAAGTTCTGAATTTCTCCCTTTCTCCTGTACAAAGGATCAAAGAGCTGTCATCTTCAGTCTCTACTTACTATAGAGAAGGTAGATTGTCATTTGTATAAAACAATCCATGGAAATTAACAGATATCTTAGGAAATCTTTCAATTGCTCCATTTTTCTTTAGTCTTAGGTCATTATTTGACACATGACTTTACCTGTCAATCATAAAGTAGAGAGATTCACTTTCTTAAGTCACACAATCAATCTCTTCTCTAAACTGTCCTCCAACACAGATCAGCAAAATTGTGCTTTATCTAAGGAGAAAGTCTTGGTCTTTCTCATGGGTTCAGCTCTTCCTTCATTGTCCTACTCCATATTTTTTCTTAAGAACTTAAAGCCAGCTGTTAAAATATAAATGTCTCCTGAGATAACCATTAACCAGTAGTGCTTTGTGCATAAAAGAACTTTCCTGTTTAGTCAGAGGGCAAGTTCTGAAGCTTTGGGACTAGGGAAATAACTATCAAGTTAGTTTAGATGGAGGAAAAGTTATGTTTATCTGTTAGGAAAGCATTTTGGCCAAAGATAATGGGATATCCTACTAATGATGGCTTAAACAACTGGGGTTTATTGATTTCTTATGACAAGAAATCTGGAGGTAGGCGGTTGCTGGCCTTGACTCAGCAATTTCATCAAGAACAACAGTTTCATCAAGGACCCAGGCTCATCTCTGCATTTTCTCTGCCACTTTTTGTGGGCTGGCTTTTCATCCTCAAGCTACTGTTTCCACAGTCAGAAGATGACTGCCCGCTCTAGGAAGAAAGCCTGCAAGTCCACATGATGAAGTGAGGGAAGCAAGGGACCAGCAGAAGCAGTCAGAAGGAGACGCAGCTGCGACCATTTTAGGGAAGAAAATATTTCCCAGAAACACCTTTAAAAATTTCTTCTTCCATTTTCATGTCCAGAAGTTGATGTTGAATTTGAGTCTGTCCTCCCAAATATCCATGATTTTGGCCCAATATCTAAATAAAATCTGGGTCTATTGTCAGGTAAATGGGGCAGTAAAACTTTCCTGTTGGGTAAAAACAGGAGGTTTTATTCAGGTCTCCAGGTGGTCTGGAGACAGTTTAAGAAAAAAAATAAAAACAGACAAACAAAAAAAAACTTCCATCTTCATAGACTTTTGCTTTATTTTGCTTCACCGAAGGAGAAGGCTGTGTTTAGGTGGTGGGATCCCAGAGTGTAGTGATTTTTCTACCTCATAGGATACGATATGAGGATATAGAGGAAAAACAGCTTTCTAGTTTTCTAATTGGTATCATTTTCTAAAATGTAAATTCTATATCCATTCTAAAACGTATATGCTAGATTTATCACGACAAAATTCTGCTCATTTCTTGAAGCAAACGAAGATTAATTGGTTGATCGAAATATGAGTCTTAAGGGGTAGAAGGGAAGAATTGTCACTCGGAAAAGTAAAAGGTTTTACTTTAAATGGCCAGGAACTAATGGTGAGAGAAGAATACAAAGGGGAAGTACAGCTAAGAGATTAGAGACATAGCGCAGCTCTTATTGAGGGGCCTTTGGGGTAGGGCAGCACAGTCCTCCTTGCACCTAATCCTAGAAATAAGAGGGCATAAAGTACGAGTGTCGCTAGAACAGTGGCCTCTTTTGCTATAATCAGTGTGAGAAACCACGAATGTCAGTGCAAAGTACAAGCTACTACTCAGACTCTTAAAGAAATGTGGCAGTCAACAGCTCTGTTCTAAACCACAAAGCTGTGTCAAGGCATCTCATGTCTGACACTTCCACTCCGGCTTCATTGTTTCACTTTCTCTGTGTCCCTGTTCAGCTATAGCTATGCTTAGAGGAAAATATATAGCCTTAAATGCACGCATTAATAAAGAAAAGCTGAAAACCAATGAACTAGGCAACTATCTCAGAAACTGAGAGAACTCCAAATTAAACTCAAAAAAATTAGAGCAAGGAAATGGCATGAATAAAAGCATAAATTAAAAAAAAAAAAACCAGAAAATAACTATAAAATCAAAAAGCACAGAAAGCTTACAGTTGAGTCTCTGGAAATATTTTAAAATTTACAAACCAATATTTATCTGGACAAAGAAACTGCCTCTGTATTGGGGCATATGAAGGATTCATAAGATTCAAAATTGTTTTCCATCATCATGGTCATGGGAATATTGGCAAATGTTTATAATATCTCAGTATAGCACAAGAAACAAAATATGGCCGTGCTACCAAATAGTTGAGGTGTGTTTCTGGCATCTCAGTTTCCCTTATTTTTCTGATCTGTCTGTTGTGTTCATTGTCAAATCAATTTGGAATAGAATGAAGTCTTAGCCTAATGGAGCTGTTGCCTGCTCTTCACCTTACATGGTCAGAGTAGTGCAAAAATATTAGATATAAATGGACATATTACTTCATTGGAAAACAATGCCATCTGGGCAGAATGTATACCTACTTTATTAAGACTCAGGTCTCCCTCATGGCTATGGTATTTGGATTGTTAATATTCTAATACAAACAAAGGGAAGTGTTTAGCCTCCTAAATGAAGTTGGAGTGATAATGTCCTTAACAAAAGGTGGAAGTTCAGAGAAAAGAAGAAGAAAATAGTCTTGATGGAGGCTTTTGAGTTAGCCTCATGCAGACAGGCACTGGAGGAAGGAAACTTGCTCACCAAAAGCAAGGCCAGCTAAAGTTATATTCATCATTGCCTTGAAAAGCAGTCCTGGACTCATAGAGCTTTATTAAATTTGTGATGTAATTGAAGATTAGCCATTATTTTGAAGATTTTTCCTTGTGAGTGCATTTTGCACATAAATGAATGAATCTTCAGAGGCACCATTCTTGCCCTTTAGGGTCAGCTAGTCATCTTCAGATTTCTAGCGTGCTCAGGCCTGTTACAGGTAAGATGGTGGCAGGATAAAGACTGAACCAAAGCTCCAATTATAAAGGGAGATTATCAGGCATGACCTAGGGTAGAAGAAGGAAAGGCTATAGGGCACTTGATGCAGGATCTTGCCTTAATCATTTCTGTATCATATTGTAGAAGCCACATGATTTGTTTTTCTTTTAACTGAACTGAATGGAATTAAATTGGATTGAACTGAATGAGACTCTGGATCACGATAGAGAGCCTGAAAGTAAAGTCAAACCTTTGAAAACACACCAAGTGTGAAATGAATCCGAGGAAAAGGGGTACTTAGAAGGGTAGTGACAAAAACTGGTCCATGACCAAACTGCCCCACTCCAAAAGCATAAACATCAATGGAGGAAAAAAGGAGGGGATGAAAGAGAAAGACAATTTGCAGAAATCACATACACAGAGACAAATAGAAGGATAACTATCTTGTTCTCTAAACACAGTGACCCTATATGTAGTTAGGGGTCAATTAATAGTAATTGCTTGTTTTTCTTATTTTTTAAATCACTATTAAAAAATAGTTAAATAGTAATTAAACTATACTATGAGCCAGACTATGCTTATGATTTATATGTTATTAAATCTTACAAAAGCTTATATTTATTTTTAGTCTCTCCATTTGACAAAGGATTGGAGAGTCATAGAAATATTACAGAAACATTTCCAAGGTTGGCATGGGCAGGTGAAATGTTCTAAATGAATGAATTAATAATCAATAAATAATGAATGTACAAGTTCATAATCCAGGTAGCTTAATTGCTATTGCTCACATATTTAGCTTTTAGGAGAGAGAAAAGAAGTAAAAAAAAAAAAACACTGAAAATACTTACAAGATTTTTGTTAAGTCCTAAGTTCTTATTAGAATATTAACAACTTGACTTTTTCTTTGCACTTTTCTCTTAGTATTACTTGTATATTTAACCTATGTTTCTAATTTAATTATAAATATCCATTTTGTATCTATTAAGAAGTCTATAAAAGAAAAGAGATTTTTCTTTTCTACTTAAGTGACAGATAATCTAAGAACAGTGCTTAAGAGAATGATATATGTGTGTTATATATGTATGTAAGATAAATATATATTTAATAAATACATCCCTTCTTTCAAGTCCCAGTGGCTCTCTCATTAGCTAACTACATCCATTACCACAAATGTCTTTAGCAGCATTATTCTAATACTCGGAGAAAAATGCCAACTAACAAGAGCATCTCTATAAAGAAGCCACACAGCAGACACTCTGGAGCCAGATTATTTGTTTGAATATTTGCCACATTACTTTATACCTTTGTGACCTTGGGGAATTTTCTTAGCTTCTTTATGCCTCAGTTTCCTTACTTGTAATATGAGGATAAAAATACTATTGAACTCATGTTGTTCTTATAAGGCATCCCTGGTGACTCAGAGGGTAAAGAATCTGCCTGCAAGGTAGGAGACCCGGGTTTGATCCAGTATTCTTGCCTGCAAGTTGTTCTTATGATGACTGAATGAGTTATTTTAAGTAAATTACCCAAAAAAGTACATAGAACCACACTGTATAAATGTTAGCTGTTTTTGTGATATTCCCAACTTTGTTGCCCTGCAGAGTATGGCTGTCCCCACTTTCCCCCTTAAGACACTCAAAACATGTGCCTATGAAGAGGAAGATGGGGAAAAGAAGATGGGAAACAGAGTATGAAATCAATTCAAGAGGTAAGTTTTCTTTATTACAGTGACAGACTTGATATCTGACTCAGGATTCAGCTGAGACAGCCTTGACCCTCTCGAAGTGGATTTCCCAAGGAATGAAATGTCCAGTTCTCTCTTTCTGAAAGTGATGTCCTGGCATGCAGGAGATCACTTTAAGCTTTTTAAAGCTTTAAGCTTTCTCAGTGACCTAGGTTTCATTCCCCTTGGCAGTAACATAAGACAAGAGCAATAGATGGGGAGACTAGACATGCATTCAGTCCCGTGACTTTACATGACACTGTGTTTTCTCTCTCAGGGAAGAACTTTGAACGCTCAGTGATTCTGTGATTTAAGGTAGCTTAGTTGCCCCATCCTGTGATACTATGTGGTGATAAGAGTCTTGAGAAATGAGTCAGAAGGAGATATTGCTCTTGGTTCTGAAATGTAAAAGCTTTGCTGACATCCACTGCCTGCAAAGCTGTTTCTGTCCCAGAGAGATGTGAGATCCATGGATGCGGGGGAGGACACAGAATACAGCAAGGCATTGGTACTAATCTTATCAATTAATTCAATAAAGAGCGCCATCTGACTACGGAGCCGTCCGGCGGCAGGAAATGTGTAAAGGCCCCCACAGTGAAAACAGGATTTCTGTTAATCGCCTGCTTTCATCATGCAGATCCCTTGAGGCAAACTAGCTGGCGTAAGAAAGGCCCAGTCACTGGCTAAACTGCTGCCTAATGTCTTTCGTGGGAGAAATCTGAGCCTCAGATTTACCTAAAGTGTGAACTACCTTTAACTGCTCTAGCCTCTTATTAATCTAGAGCATGGCTGGGAGCCAAGATTTTCCAATATCGTCCCCTTCTATTATCAGTCAGTCCTTGGTTACTCAACATACATATCTGTCAGTCACTTGCTATAATAACAGCTGTGGTTAAAAACCAGAGAAAGACCGATGTGACCCTGGGTATGGGCCACATTACTGCTCATTACTTGCTTGAAAAGGAAAAAAAAAAATGCAAACAAAAATTATTCTTCATAAACTTGGTTTAATTCTTGCGAGCAAGTTTGTGAGTCATTTTATGAATGGCTCTCGCTTCAAATTAGGGCTCCTGTTTCCGTTTCCAATGAGCCTCTAGTATTACATCTAATATTGTTTCCTTTCAGCAACTGAAATGTACATCCCTGCTGGGTTGGTAAGAATAGAAATTTCTTTCCGGAATTCTTTCTTCTTTCTGAATTGCTTCATTTTACTTCCCCCAAACTACAATAAAGTAATTTGTACCTAAAACTAGACAAAATTAACCTCGCGGCTTGTTCTCCTTTCAGTTTGCATCCTGACTGCCTGGCACAGGAGGCTGCTTTCACTCATAACCCCACTTCTTCACCTCTCCTCACCTCCTTTGGGCAGGAAAAAAAAAATGGCTTCCATGGATGGCAAATGGGTTCAGGCAAAAGAAAATGCTCAGAGGGTTTTAGGATTCACTAACGTGAAGGTTGATAAGGATGAAGACTACCCATTTCAGGGGTATCACCCAGCATTCTGTACTTGGTTGAGCATTCCCTGTCCTCAGGTCTGTCTGTCTGCAACAGACCAGAAACTATGTAAGTCAGGCTCCCGAAGGCTCCAAAGGACTATCTAATTTTGTTTCTGTGTTCTTGAGCATACAAGCGTTATCTAAAAGGCTCATCTCTCCTTCCTTTCTTCACAGGGACTAACTTCATCATGATAATAAAAAAATATCTGTTACAAATCTTCCTTCCTGTGTTGGGCTTCCCTGGTAGCTCAGTTGGTAAAGAAGCTGCCTGCAATGCAGGAGACCTGGGTTTGATCTGGATTGGGAAGATCCCCTGGAGAAGGGAAAGGCTACCCACTCCAGTATTCTGGCCTGGAGAATTGCATGGCATGGGGTCACAAAGAGTCAGACAAGACTGAGCAACTTTCACTTCCTTCCTGTGTACATGGCAGACATTACTAATTGAGAGAAACCCTCTTCCCTGGTGAGGGTTTACAGACTTTACAGAATCCTTCTGCATGTAATGTTTAGGAATGCTAGCACCAGTTAATTAGTGTTGTCATCAGTGCAAAAAAAAAATACCCTCACCCCTGAAAAAAAGCTCACTATATTTACTGGGCTGCAGGCTTGAGGAACCCAAGTCCTCCAGCACTGTTATTTATGTAGTGGATACAAGAGACAGAACAACCAGAAATTTAGTAGGGTGAACCAAGCCAGAAATGAGGGACCTTTCATCTAAACCTCTGTTGAGCATTTTGCATAAGGAGGGGGAAACAAACACAAGCGCCATAAAAGTAACAATCAAGAATTATTACCATGTATTAAATTTACAAATTCACTAAACAGTGCCATACCGACACAAATACTGATGTTGTCATTAAGCAACTATTATCACATGTACCAGACAGGAAGAAAAGAAAGAACACAGTAAGGAGAGACTATAATTAGCAAAGCAAAACCTACCTAGAAATATCCAGCATCCTTCCACTTATATATCACTGGCCAGAGTTGTTACATGGCCACCCCAGGCTGCTAGGGAAACTGGGAGATAATGTTTTCTAAAAGCCAACACATAGAAGCCCCGGACACAATGAGGGTTTCCATTAGTAAGAAAGAAGAGATTTTGAACTAGTAACGAAGAACTAGTAACGAATCATGTCTGACACAGTCCCCTTCAAGGGGCTTTTATAATATCAATAATAACAACCTTTTTTGCTTAGATTTTATTACAGACAAAATTATGTATTTGCTATCTTTGCCACCAGATTGTAAACTCTGAAAGGGCTGAGAATGTGTTTTCCACTGACCATTTTGTTTCCAGGAACCAGCTCAGTGTCTGCAAAATAATAGGTACTCAAAACATATTTGGTAAAAAGTGAATAAATTCCACCACCCCTTCCTAGTTCACATAAGTGGTATCTCCTTCCTGGTTTACTTCCTTTCTCTCTAACATCTCAATCAGTCTTCTTGCTTTAGCTCTACTGCTGAGTCGTCCCTCTAAAACGATTTGTCACCAAGTTAAATCACTCAATAGTGCACCATTACCTTAAGGATAAAGTCTGGATTCTTGAACATGATTTATAAAGACTTTAGTGACTCAATTCCCATATATCTTTCTTGCCTCATCATTTGTCTTCCCTGCTTCTCATTCTATTTCTCTAATAACTATTTTTCAGTTCCTCGAGGAGACATACTCCTTTTTTTTTTTAACATGGGATCTAATTTACACACAAAACATGCACCTTTTTTGTATACAGTTTTATGAGCTCTGACAAATGAAAAGAATTATGTGACTAACATCATAATGAATATACAGAATATTTCCATTACCTTCCAAATTTCCTGACAACCCTTTGTAGTCAACCTCTGTCCTGGCTTCCAGTTCCTGGTGACCAATGGTCAGTTTTCTGTCCTACAGTTTTCATTTTTCCAGAAAAACATATAAATAGAATCACAACATTGGAGCCTTTTGAGTCTGGATGCTTTTACTTAGCCTAACGCTTTTGAGATGCATCCAGGCTACAACGTGTATTTATAATGTGTTCTTATTTACTGCTGAGTAGTCTTTCATTGTATAGATATACCATAGTTTATCCATTCAACAAATAAAAGGCATTTGCATTGCTTTCTGTTGGATGTAATTATGAATAAAATCATTATAATCATACACATACAAGTTTTTATGAATAAAAATTATCACCTCAGGGACTCATTACTCGATTATACCACAACTGTATGTTTAACTTTATGAGAAATTGCCTTTCAAAAGTGTTTTCCAATAGCTTACTTCTTTGCTTTCCCACAATATCCTCTCCTAATGGTAGCCATTTTGACTATTACTCCAGTCATCTCCTTCACTCAACTTACTCATACCTATATCTCAGATTAAAAAAAAATTAGTGGAGTATATTTGATATACTTTAGATTTTAGTCTGGTGATCGCTTTCTTTTGGCAAAGGATCTTTGCTGACCCTAGGTCTGCGTGTGTGTTATGCTGCTTCAGTCATGTCTGACTCTTTGCAACCCTATGGACTGTAGCCATCCATGGGATTCTCCAGCAAGAGTACTGGAGTGGGTTGCCATTTCCTTCTGCAGGGGATCTGCCTAACCCAGGGATTCAAATAGTGTCTCTTATTCAGGGATTCAAAGCAGTGCTTCCTGCTTTGGGGCAGGCTCTTTACCACTAGCACCACCTAGGAAGCCCTAGGTCTAGATTGTTGTATCTCCCACATTCTCTCATATTATTTGTATCTTTTCAATTAATACATAATTTAAAAGGATGTAAAAATAAGGTTATTTCTGTCTCATTAAGTTGAACTTGCAAGATTACAGATGCCAATAACTCCAGCATACAGAGGGATGTGTTACATTACCCTGGTAGAACTTACAAGGAATTCTCTGGTGGCCCACTGATTAGGATTCTGCACTTTCACTGCCATGGTCTGGGTTTAATCCCTGGTCAGGGAAGTAAGATCCCACAACCAGAAAAAAAAAAGAAAGAAAGAAAAGAAAAGAATTTATGAAGGAGGTAGCCCCTATCTATTTTTTTTCAACTGTGGCTTAGCACTTATTCAAGGACATATAAGAGAATGGAAGTTTGGGCAAGAAAATTTCTTTGGAAAAACAATTAGGACTAAGGCTACATACTCTGTTCTTCACAGGGCAAGGGAACGGTACTTCCATTGCTGTTCAAGGCAAGTAAGAAGGGATTCCAGAAGGCCACTTGAACAGCTTGATCTTTGTTCCCTAATGTCTATGAGAGCACAGCAATTGGTGCCAAATTCTTTTCTAGAAAGGCCTAAAATTGCAAGATTTTAGACTAGATAGCTGCTGTGATGGTGGGAAGAGAAGAGGTGACTCCATTGGTTGTCATGGATATCTAGGATTCTCAGGGCAAGGGATGTATGATTATTTCTTGTGGACCAACTGGGGACTACATAATAGAAAGCCTTCCTGTATCCATTATAAAAAGAATTGACATGAGTACAGGATAGAAGGGTAATGAGACCTCTAACCGAGTGTGTCAAGTAGATTCTCTAGCAAAGACATTGTCCATACCAAGGAAAGGAAAGATGCAGAATCCCCAATAATGATGAGGATCACCCACAAATGCACTCCAGGAAGATCAAAAGCAGATTATGACTGCACTAGTAATGCAGAAACTTGCTGTCATTTGCCTTATTATCCTCAGATAAACATGATCAACTAGTGAAGGGGAAGATCATAAATGCTAGGAGAGAAGGGATTCAAGGAGACAAAATACAAATTTTATGTTTTAATTTCAACCATTCATGGGATTTTATCTTGTTGTAAGTTTGTTTTCATTTATATTTTCTCTGGATGACTTGGTTAATATATGTTGATATAATTTCTATTCAGAAGACTGTATTTTAACCCAGATAGGATGAATTAAGGCAAAGAATGTAGTTCTTAATCCTTCTAGGTTTTCTGATGTCCTATGGATTTATTTCTGAGAAAAACTGCATTTCTAAATGCAAACAATTATGTGATCCTATCAATCTTTCTTTAATGCATATTTCCCTTCCTTACTGGTCCAGAAAATCAATCCAACCAATTAATGTGTTGGAGAATGGAAAAAAAAAAAAAAGATGATGCTTCTGTATGGTAGCCCTTCCTGTCACTTACAAATGCCTCTTAAATGTTTCAGGGAACATTAGCATGAGTATGTGAGTATGTGAAAGGATGTCCCCAGGGAGCAAGGGGTGGAGGAAGGAAGAAGAATGAGATTGTTCAGGTGGGTCCTGTTGAAGGTCTTCAGGATGTACAAGATGAAGTTGCTACTTCAGAGCTTCTTTTATTTTATTGTTATTATGGCATTAGGGGAGCATAAAAGGAGGAAAGCAAAGCCAAACTTCTCTTTCAGACACAACATGTTTTCTGAGATTGCTCATGAAAGTGTACTGTAAAAAAACTACAATTCCCTTGAATTTGATTGAAAAAAAGCAGGAAATAATTTTTTGGGGGTGGGACCTAGAAAGCGGGGTACAAAATAAAAAGTGGTATACTTTCCAGTAATCATTTTCTTTTTATAGGATATTGGTCAAATACTTCAATGCAACAAACTTGTTCTCGGCCAAGAGAGAATTAAGAAGAAAATACAAATAGTTAGTCATAACCACATTTTGGAGAAGGAAATGGCAACCCACTCTAGTATCCTTGCCTGGAAAATCCCATGGACAGAGAAGCCTGACAGGCTGGAGTCCTTGGGCTTGCAAAGAGTCGGACACGACTGAGCACACAAACCACATTTATCCAGTGTTAACTATGTCTCAGACACAGGTAAACAGTTGTTTCATACACACTGTCTTATTTAATCCTAAATTAAACTCATGAGGTTAATTATGATTATTGTGCTAGGTTTATAGAAGAGGAAATTGAAGCTTAGAAATGGTGAATTACTTGCTCAAAATCACACAACAAGTAGCTGAATCAGGCTTCCCAGGTGGCCCAGTGGTAAAGAATCCACCTGTAAGGCAGGAGCCGCAGGAGACTTGGGTTTGATCTCTGGGTCAAGAAGATCCTATGGAGGAGGGCATGACAACCCACTCCAGTATTCTTGCCTGGAGAATCTCATGGAGAGAGGAGCCTGGTGGGCTACAATCCATAGGCTCACAAAGAGTCGGACACAACTGAATAGAATTAGCATGCGTGCACACTGGGATTGATATTGAGAACATTGAAAACTCCAGAGCTCGTGGCTCTAAACCTTGGACACACTCTTCCAGCCTGGGTCCCCCTCAGGCTAAGGTAGCCTTGCATTGCCTTTGTCCTTTCCAAACACTTTAAACCAGCCGCCCAGGCCCACCTTTGCAGGACTACTTTGTTATTCATTCTCATCAGAGGTAGCTACCTCATTTGAGGAACCAGTGTAAAATGAAAATGTTAGCTGGGGTTGGAGAGGTCAACTTTTCTTTCCATGGAGGTGCCGCCTCACACCAAAGCAGATGGGTGACTACCAGGAGATTGCAACTTTAGAAGGTACTACGTAACAGGAAATATGACGAGGAAAAGGTCTCTGCCAAGTCACGTGTTGAATGAGCCAAGGCATTGTCACATAAGTTTGGAGATGACTGCCTTCTTGCTTTGCCCACTGATATCACATGATGTACACACAAACTTAACCCACCTGTAACCATACCCAGGCCCTTATCAGGGGCAAAGTAATAAGGAAATATAGTCCTCCTTATCCACTTCCCTGGTGGCTCAGATATTAAAAAAACATCTGCCTGCAATGTGGGAGACACAGGTTTGATCCCTGGGTTGAGAAGATCCCCTGGAGAAGGAAATGGCAACCCAATCCAGTATTCTTGCCTGGAGTGGGGTTTGGATTCCCAGCCAGAGATGGGCTGGGTTGCGGTGGTGAAGTGGTGAAAGCGCTAGATCCTAGCCACTAGACCAGTGGTCAGAGACAGGAACCTGACCCTTCGGTTTCACAGAAAAGAATTCCAGAAGGACAGAAGGCAGTGAAACAAGTAAAGAATTTATCAAGAGAAAAGCGAGTACAGTACATGAAGATAGGCACATGGGCCGACTCAGGGAGAGAGAGAGTGTCACTGAGTTGTGCCCTGTGGCAGTTTGAGTGACTTTTATGGAGTATTTCTTCCCAGGTTCCTTTGGCCAATCATCTCAGTTTGCTTGGTTCACAGATATATTTGGTATATCTTGGGATCCTCACAAGTGCACACACACATCTCTTAGCCAAGATGGATTCTATCACAAAGGTGTATGGGTGGAACATAACTTGACATAACTCCCCTTTGGCCTCCAAGGAGCATTTTTTGTGCATGTGTGGTTGGGGAGGTCTCCTGACTTCGGGAACAAGAAATATGTGGTCTGTGCAGGGTCCACCTTCTTCCCTTAATTGCCCTGCTATTCTTGTCTTGGAGTTTCAGTCAATAGAGAATGAATCTCCAATTGCTTTACCCTGGGGGGCGCCTGTCTGCCTCCTGCCTCAGAAGGAGTGGTAATGGGATGAGCACGTGGAAGGGGAGATCTTGATGATCCCAAGGCACCAGACCACAGAGACTGGTTACTGAGGACCCATCCCAGAAAGGCAGTGGGAAGCAGCACTGCATATAAGCTAAGCCTCCAAGAAGTCCCCAGTGCATCCTCCATGGCCCTATTAGATTTCACTTACAAAACATAAGTTTAAAGATAAAATTTTTAAGTATTTCACGGTGGCAATTGCAAAGAGTAAAATCTCAAGAGTAGGGTTCTTCTGAGCACTGGGCTCTTCTGAGCTTGGTGCCCTGTGTGATTGCAGTGCATGGTTTCATACCTATGAAGCTGGTCCTGGTTTTTATTCTCTGAGTTTAGTAAAAGAGGGTGTGAGGAAGAGTGTTTTGTTTAAAGAGATTGTAAACTGACACCGTACAGATTTGTTGTTTTGGTGGCAAAACAGTTTAATGTTTAACAGTCTGAGTTTAGATAGGTTCAGACATAGAGTTGAGTCTCAACTCTTCATACCTGATGACCTGAGAAAAGATTTCATTCTCTCAAAATCTGTATCTTCTATCGTAAAATTGGATTAAAGCACATGTCAAAACTTTGAACTGGTTAAAAACATAATTTTTAAAACAGATACAACACAGCATGTGGCACATACCATGCAGCTAATAAAGGTTTGCAATTACTATTATTGATCGCTGTGGTTCATTTGAATTTGGAAACTTAAGTAAAACATTAGTAAAAACTCTTGTCTCCTGGCTTTTGTCTTACCATAGAGGTACACCTAAAAATCCTGAGAAATTTAATCATCACACTAACAAAAAGCATTGAGCAGTGACTAAGTACCAGGCACTGCCTAAGTATACTTGCTTATCTTACTCCATTCTCATAACAACTTTTTATGTAAATATTGACAAGCCATTTTATAGATGAAGAAACTGAGGGTGAAGAAAGTTTAATAAAGACCCAAAATTTAATCCCGGGCTTCCCATGGGGCTCAGTGGTAAAGAATCCACGTGCAAGCCGGAGACACAGGTTCAATTCCTGGGCTGGGAAGATCTCCTGGCGGAGGAAATGGCAAACCACTCCAGTATTCTTGCCTTGGAAATCCCATGGAGAGAGGAGCCTGATGGGCTACAGTCCATGGGGTTGCAGAAGCGGACACGACTTAGCAACTAAACAACAACAAAAAAATTTAATAGCGGATGAAAGGGCTAAAGTCTAACCTTCAGTCTGTCTGACTGCAAAGTCTATGCTCTTCACCCCTAGGTCACATTGTTGAGATATGTGACCCTCAACCCTGGCTACTTACTTAAAATGTTAAAAAAAAAAAATGCACATGCCAAGGACCCAACCTTGATTATTTTAAACAGAATACTGAGGGATGAGAACCAGAGAAAACAACAACAAAGAAACATATATTCATATGTTTCTGGTGATTCTCATGTGCCATTAAGATTAGGAACCAATTGGTCTAAGTGGCATGATGCACCCAGAAAACTCATACTTTAATGTATTATGTGTTTAGTCATACTAGCAGGCCATTTTGAATTTATGAAGGGTAATAGCAATCCCAACCTATTGCTTTTATACTTTTTATCTGAAGAGTATTTTATTAAGGCAAACATCAATGAATATCCATTGGAAGAAAGCAAAGTTATTCTGTTTTGCACAGGAAGAAAGAGTTGTTATTGTCATGACCTTGAATAATCTTTTATAGATGGGTGTGGGAGTATGATTTATTTTTTCAAACTCAGAGAAGTAAAAGCATCTGTGTATTGACCTGAAATAATGTGTGGAAAACATAGGCTGAGGAGAAGAATTACTACATAATTTGGATCAGGAAATGTCAGGGTGGGTGGATGTAGGATGATGGAAAAGGAGTGTGTCATGAATACTTCATAAGTAAGCCCCTGCCTCCTCATTTGTATGTGCCATTTATAATGGGATGAATAACGGTGTTAAGATGTGTGCTCTGTGGTATGTCCCTTTATCCAAACAAATACATGGCAGCCCAGATAAAACTATTACCCAAGGCCAGCACATGCAAACCAGAGGTGTGGTGTTGATAATTCAACCCCAGTGCCAACTGGAGGGTAATTTTCCAGATAACTGCCTAAGTTCTCTTATTCTACTCAGAAGAAAGAGGATCATAAACAAAGTAATGAGTCCCCCAAATGTCCTACTCATTCATTTTGTTCTCCAGCATAACTTCCTAGAGTAACGTGCAATCAAGGGACTGAAGATGTGTGTAGATATAGGTGATGGTACAGAGGGATGCTTCTATCCACTTAAAACAGGCAATGACCTGAACAAATCATGTCCAAGGAAACCAAGCCAAGTGAAACCCTACTGTAAAACTGGAACCATTATATATTGTGTTGGCCAAAAAGTTTGTTTGGGTTTTTCCGCAAGCTGTTATGGGATGAACTTTTTGGCCAACACAATAATTTGTATATCCATAAGTCGAGAAAACATGAGTTCGATCCCTGGGTTGGGAAGATCCCTGGAGAAGGAAATGGTAACTCACTTCAATATTCTTGCCTGAAAAATCCTGTGGACAGAGGAGCCTGTTCTATTCCTACACTCCAAAGGGTCACAAAGAGTCAGACACAACTGAATGACTAAGCACAGGAAGTCAAGGAAAAAACCTCAAATAATGAGTGTGATAAGGAAGTAAGGACAGGTCTCCATAGATGTCAACAAAGGATATTAGGAAAATTTGACTACTGTGTTTCTGGAAAAGAATATCATCATTATGGTAAACAAAAGTATCAGGTACATTGGAATTCTACTCTAATAGCATTAAAAACAGGGCCTAATTCATGACAATCTAGAAGGTATTTCTAAAAAGAGTATAGGTTTTTGAGTCAGGGTTGGTTGAATTCAATTTTGATTTTTCTACCACTAGCCACATGGCCTTGGGCCCTGACTTTGTGTATTTGAAATTAATTTTCTTTATCTGTAAAATGGGAATAAGAATCAGCATTCAGGATTATTCTAATGCATACAGATGATATCAAGGCTTCCCCCACTGGCTCAGTGGTAAAGAATCTGCCTGCAATGCAGGAGACGCAGGCGACGTGGGTTCAGTAGCTGGGTCTGGAAGGTCCCCTAGAGGAGGACATGGCAGCCCACTCCAGTATTCTTTCCTGGAGAATCCCATGGACAGGGGAGTCAAGTGGGCTACAGTCCGTGGAGCTGCAAAGAGTCAGATATGACTGAGTGACTGAGCATACACACACACACACACCAGGAAATGACATGTGCTGTGGAAACCAGCCAAACTACAGAAGTCAAGAGAAATTCCTGTTGGCAGGAAAAAGCCCAGTGCACCAAAGTATGGTAATAACTAAGCATAATTCATATGTCAGCAGCAATAGTCTTTGATCACCGAGGTAGGTCAGCAGGTGGGAAAGGGGATGCTCGGGAGCTCGCCAGAGCTGTTGGCACCCTGTCATTAGGTTAAGGTAAGACTTCCAAATTCTGGTTCAGTTTTTGGAGTCCCAGGTCCTAGGCAGGTGAACAAAATAGCTTCATAAAGATAAAGATCAAGGGAGGAGTCCATTTACAAGAACTGTAGTATGGCTTAAAATTTAAGAAGTGAAACAAATCCCAATTGTAATATTCAGGTAAAATAATGGCTCTATATATAGCAAAGATAATTTGATGCAGAACTGCTGTTACTATTGCTATTCAGGCATAATATTTACTCTTCCTAACAAATCCACATGACAGATCAAGAAACTATAACTCAGTAAGTCCAAATAAATTTCCCAAGACCAGATAAGTAGATAAGTGAATTCCAGATATGATATTCAAATCCAGGTCCATCTGGCTTTAAAAGAATGCATTGCACCTACACTGTTGGTGAGAATGTAAGTTGGTGCAGCCACTATAGAAAATAGTATGACGGTTTCTCAAAAAACTAAAAATACGGTTGCCATATGACCCAACAATCCTACTCCTGGGCAAATATCCAGACAACAATATAATTAAAAAGATAACACGCTCCCCTATGTTCACAGCAGCACTATTCACAATAGACAAGACAAGGAAATAACCTAATTGTCCATTGACAGATGGATAGATAAAGAAGATGTGGTACATGTATACAACGAAATACTACTCATGCATATAGATGGGCAAAATAAGGCCACTTGCAGCAATGTGGATGGACCTAGATATTCTTATACTAAGTCAAACAGAGAAAAAACAAATATCATATAACTTACATGTGGAGTCTAAAAAATGACACAAAAGTAAACTTTTATGAAAAAGAAACAGACTCACAGACATAGGGAACAGACCTATGGTTGCCAAGGCTGAATGGGGTGGGAAAGAGATGGAGTGGGAGTTTGGGATTAGCAGATGCAAACTGTTATATACAGGATGGATAAACAACAAGGTCCTACTGTATAGCACAGGGAACTATATTCAATATTTTGTGATTAAACCACAATGTAAAATAATATTTTAAAAGAATATATATGTAAACTCACTTTGCTGTAAAAATCAACTATATTTCAATTAAAAAAATTTGAAGAATGAGTTGAACTAATGTATAGTTTGCCAATCTTAAAAGAAGAAAAAAATAGCAAGAAGCAACAACAAACACTCCTATTTCGACTCAGAATGCTTTGGCAGCAGGCGGCAAGTTTAAACGTGCAACCAATGATCAAATGGTTCTTGCTGCGGGAAACTGGATCCTAGGAGTCTAACATGGTATGACAGTTTGGTCCCTAACCTAAAGGACTTCAAAGTCACACAGCTGCAACTTCTTTGTCTGATTGACAGTAGTTGTTTTTATGATTTTGTTCTTCACCATTGTTAGGGGCCTCTGGAATCTCATGAACTCCAATGCAGTTCATTATAAGGCATGTGACTTTATAATAGAATTATCCTGGTCACTGCGTTTCTCACAATATTTAAGACAAGGATTGTCCTTGACTCCATGATTATGGAAGTTTCAAATATTGGCATACTCACTAGATTAATTCCTTTTCAGCTCAAGTCATTTCCTGAAATCTGTAGGGCTAAGGGTTTATCTTGCTTAGCCTCACTGGGACTTCTGAGGTCTCTTTGGAAACACTTCTCTCCGTGCTTCACTGCAATTAACGTTCTCTGGTGCCTCTGGCTCTTCTGTCTGAAATTTCAGAAGCATGTGCAAAGGTCCAAAGGAAGAAGGCTATCTTCTCATTATTCCACCCAGGAAATGTCAGGGAGGCACTTAATTCCCTTGTAGACTGGAAGAGGAGCAGGTCAGAGGAGTCTGAGCTTTCTTCATTCCTGTGAAGTTTGGCGGGGGTCAGGGTTTGAAGAGAGAGGGACATTCCTTTCCTCCTCTCCAGAATTCTTTAAAAAAAAAATTCTTAATTGGATTCTGAAGAGGTGATGGAGTAGAAAAACAAAACCTCTCACCTAGTAAGCAGAAAATCTGTTCAGTAGATACTAAAGATAAATTCTCTGTAAATATTTTGTAGCCATACTGTATGCCACAGGAATAATCACTTACTATGCTTACCATCCTCTTGTCCATCTCCGTTTGTTCAGATCTATAATTCTCGTCCTACCTGAGACATTCTTGAAGGAGTCATAACAAAATGCAATTATTATAATTTAATTGCACTTTTCTCTGAGTAGCTCCCTCAACCTCTTCCTACTTGTCTACATGCCTAAAGGACTTAAACACATCTGCCACAATACTTAACTTTCAATCTCAGAAAAATACCAAAATGACAAAGAACCTAGTTCAACAGAAAAACTAAAGAGCAATAAAGAATCTACTTTCAATGGTATATTAAGGGAGGTACGATGACACTTCTCACCAAACAAATAGTTTACAGAGAAATTGAATCACAGTTTATTTCTTTTAGGAAACTATGTTTTCTCCATTTAAAAATATATTGAAGATAGCTATTCTCAGTGGTATCCAACATTAGCAGGTAGACAATTTACAGGAGATGCATTTCCCACTTTTGGATGCTGTAGTGTAGTAAATTGGTGAAGGCCTCTTGAAATTACTGAGCTCATCACATGCACATATGCAGCGAATGCTATTTATGTGTCTTTGTAGCTTGCAAATTTAATGAGGCTGAGATCTGAAGAATAAAAATATTTCCACTACAAAAATGAAAAAAATGTTGGAATGAAATCTAGGTTCACTGCACATCTAAGATCCCAAGACCCAAACAAAATTTTTATTCCATAAGATCACATGGAGGGAAAATGAGTCAATGTTCATTAGAAGCTTTGTTTAAAAGACATCAAAGGGATGCTGACAATCTTACCATTTCACTCCTTTCTCTATCATCTGTATACACATAATATGCTCTACTTTCAGGAAACCTGAAGCATCTTATAAATTGTTGGTACTTCTCATGGAATGTGGATTGTGTAATTATTGGCCTCAAATGTATAAACTATGAATTAAGTGTCACTTGAATGGAAAATTATTTGAAGAAAGTACGCCATGATTCACTTCTAATGAATGCTTTCATACATCTCTGCAAATGTATTCACCCAAAGAAAGTTCTCATAGAAGCAGGCCAAGAGACTGTTCTTTCTTGTGATATTTTATCTAGCAAATTTTAAAGTCAAATAATTCACTAACACCAAGAAATTTCCTTTTATTTTTAAGTAGCACACATAGAAATTTCCTGTGCCGGGTTAAATCTTACCGGATAGCCAACTGAAATTAAAATATTTTCCAGGTCACTAAAGCATATTCCACAAAAGACAAAGAGAACATGTGATAGAGCTATCAAAGCATAAACTATGTGCTTTGTTTTTTAACCCCCCCCCCAAGCTAATAATATGCACCATACCTCCTTTTAGAAAGTGAGGGACAACTGAGAGTTACTCAAAAGTTAATTTTCAGAATGAGACTCATTGTTTTCATGGTTCAAGGTTATAGCATTTTTCTCTTTTTAAAAATTTATTTTTAATTGAAGGAGAATTGCTTTACAATGCTGTGCTGGTTTCTGCTGTACAATAATGTGAATCAGCTCTAAGTATACATATATCCTGTCCCTCTTGAGCCTTCCTCCCACCGCCTCCCCCATCCCACTCCTTTAGGTAGTCACAGAGCACAGAGCTGAGCTCCCTGGGTTATACAACTGCTTCCCACTAGTTATCTGTTTTACACATAGTAGTGTATATATGTCAACGCTACTCTCGCAATTTGTTCCACCCTCTCCTTCCCCTGCTGTGTCCACAAGTCCTTTCTCTACGTCTGTATCTCTATTCTTGTCCTGCAAATAAGCTCATCAGTATCATTTTTGAGAGAGATATAAAAGCATAAACTACATAGTTTGTTATTCAGTTCAGTTCAGTTGCTCAGTCGTGTCTGACTCTTTGTGACCCCATGAACCGCAGAACGCCAGGCCTCCCTGTCCATCACCAACTCCCAGAGTTTACCCAAACTCATGTCCATTGAGTCGTTGATGCGATCTAACCGTCTCACTCTCTGTCATCCCCTTCCTTCCTGCCTTCTTTCCCAACATCAGGGTCTTTCCAAATGAGTCAGCTCTTCGCATCAGGTGGCCAAAATATTGGAGTTTCAGCTTCAACATCAGTCCTTTCAATGAACACCCAGGACTGATCTCCTTTAGGATGGACTGGTTGGACCTCCTTGCAGTCCAAGGACTCTCAAGAGTCTTCTCCAACACCACAGTACAAAAGCATCAATTCTTCGGTGCTCAGCTTTCTTTATAGTCAAACTCTCACATCCATACATGACTACTGGAAAAATCACAGCCTTGACTAGATGGACCTTTGTTGACAAAGTAATGTCTCTGCTTTTTAATATGCTGTCTAGGTTGGTCATAACTTTTCTTCCAAGGAGTAAGCATCTTTTAATTTCATGGCTGCAATCACCATCTGCAGTGATTTTGGAGCCCAAAATATTAAAGTCAGTCACTGTTTCCCCATCTATTTGCCATGAAGTGATGGGACTGGATGCCACAATCTTCGTTTTCTGAATGTTGAGCTTTAAGCCAACTTTTTGAACCCACCTTAAACCACTAATGTGCACTATATCTCCTTTTAGAAATGAGTACCAACTGCTAGGGGGTTCCCTGAGAGCTCAGACAGTAAAGAATCCGCCTGGAACCCAAGAGGCCTGGATTCAACCCCTGGGTCGAGAAGATCTCCTGGAGAAGGAAATGGCTACCCACTCCAGTATTCTGCCTTGAGAATTCCAATGACAGAGGAGCCTAGAGGGCTACAGTCCATTGGGTTGTAAAGAGTCAGACACAACTGAGCAACTAACACTTTCCAATTGATAGTTACTCAAAAATAAACTTTCAGAATTGGATTCATTGGTTTCATGGTACAAGGTTATAGTATTTTATGATTAAAGACAAACTATAGATCTTGTATATAATGAAGATAGAAAAACAGTCAAGCAAAAACAATCTGTGCACTCTTGGTTTCTAGTATTCAGGAGCCAGCTCAGTGTTATTGGTTGATGATATATGATTTTACCAAGGAGAGATCGTTGGGCTGTGCCAAATTGCAGAGGCCCTTCCCTGCTAATAAGAAAAGTGAGGACTAATTTAAAAGACAAAGAGCCAGTAGTAACTATTGACCAAAGGGTGTTGTGATCAGTATTGTATTAAGGAACAAAAATTTGTGACAACTTTTTATCGTTTGAAAAATGGAATGGCATCCAGAGCTTCTGGTTTAAATTTTAGTTTTTCAAGTGAGAGATGATGAGGGACTAGATTTAATGCAGTGGTGTTTGAGATAGACAGAGGAAAATGGATCTAAGAAATTTCTAGTTATATTTGACAATCTATGTATTGCTTATATGGGGAGAAGGGATTATAGAGGAGGTGGACATCAAGAATGATATCAAATGCCCTGGTTTGGGAAGCTGAATCGATGATTTTAAGAGAGCAAGGGATGTAGAGAACAGACTTGTAGACACAGAGGGGGAAGAAGAGGGTGAGACAATTTGAGAGAGTAGCATTGATGTCAGTCATGTCCAACACTTTGTGACCCCATGGACTGTAATCTGCCAGGCTCCTCTGTCCATAGGGATTCTTCAGGCAAGAATACTGGAGTGGGTTTCCATATCCTCCTGCAGTGGATCTTCCCAACTCAGGGATCAAACCCAGGTGTCCCAAATTGCAGGCAGAGTCTTTACCATCTGAGCCACCAGGGAAGTCCTGATATTTTACTACCATATGTAAAATAGATCGCTAGTGGGAAGCTGCGGTATAATACAGGGAGCTCAATTCAGTGCTCTGTGATGATGGAAGTGGGTAGGATAGGGGGTGGGAGGGAAGTCCAAGAGGGAGGGAATATATGTATACTTACAGTTGATTCACAATGACATACAGCAAAAACGAATACAACATTGTAAGGCAATTATCCTCCAATTAAAAGAATTTTTAAAAAGAGAGAGAGAGAGCAAGGAATGTAGAGAACAATTAGAAGAAGAGACGTTCTATTTCAGAGGTGCCCACTTTCAGATGCCTGTAATTAAAGGTGACGTATAAAATGTGTATAAAACCACGTCCAGAATATAGGAAAAGACACTTTCCTTTCACTTTCCCTTCCCTTTTTCCATTGGGAAGCTGACGGGACAATTTCAGAGGATGAATCAAATATCCCTAAGGAAGGTGACCCTCTGGCCACAGCGCACTATGGATGCCTAAGTGTCTCTATTATTGGTTCCAAGCAGTTCAGGGCACGTAATCCAGACCCACCATGCCCTGCCCATCCTCTGAGTTTTAAAAAGAAGGGAATGCTCTCTGATCATATGTCCTCAACCAATATTGCCGGAAGGTATGTCTTAAGAGTAGAAAAAAAAACAAAAAACAGTAGAAACCAAAGAAAGATTAGAATACCTTGTAACCTTGAATTCTAAAAACCCAGCCACTCACTTTTATACTCTTATTGTCATAGTCTGGGAATTTTAAACGCTTTAATTCCAGTGTGGTTGAGTACTCTTTCCGAGTACTGAATTAGTACTGAACTATTTTTGTTCTGAGCAATTGGACTAATAAACTGTGCTATTAAAATTGATGTTTTAGCATTTTCTTTCACCCTTTAACATCTACTTGAACTGCTAGCCCATAACTTTCTTTATCCTAGTTAATTCTCACAACAGTATTGGTATCTAACAATTTTTCTTTCTGCGCTTTCTCAATTTAATTATCTACTTGTGGAATACTAGATAAAATCTAAGGTAGCTTCTAGCTTTAATGTCATTAATCCACAACATGCAAAGCTGTAGAAGGAAACACTTCCTGGAAAAGATTATTTATACAGATATTTTTTATTAAGGGAAGTGTCCATGTTTGTGGTTTGTGGGATGGAAAATGTGAAAGTTACTCATCAACCCTGGGAAGAGAATTATCATGGGGCTTCATTTCTGGAAGTCTTCCCTGTTGGAGGTAAGATTTTAGAAAACCTTTGAAAATGAGGAGAGGAGGTAGACAAAGTAAAAGTTTATTCCAAGAATAACAAATCATATGAGTGAAACTATAAGTGAGAAAAGCATCGTAGGGGACAGGGTAGGAGGTGAGAGTGGAGAGGGAGCAGTGGGTTCTTGGCTCCTCCACAACTTCTGCGTGATAATCGAAAAAGCCTAAAGAGTGGGGGATGGGAAGGGTGTGTGGGCAACTCCATAGACCATCTGGGGAAGCCCTTGAATTGGATCCTTAGAGTCTGGGCAAAGAAGCACAAACGTTAAGGTCTTCACTAAGATAAGGGAATAGGTAGGCTCTCAAGTCAGACCATGCTCCCATGATTTGGTCAGTTATCCAGGAGGAAGGAGCTATTACAGGAAATATATAAAATCTTAGCATTAGGCCACACACAGAGATTGACATAGAGAAAACATGAAGTAGACTTCTCCCCTTCACCAGGCTAGGGTGTCATAGGATACTGGGGAAAGGAATTCAGCTGTAGGAAAGGAACATTCTTTTTACAATGATGGGATAAAACTGGCTAAAAATAAGTAGGCTAGGGACTTCCCTGGAGGTCCAGTGGTTAAGACTCTGCTTTCCAATTCAGGGGGTAAGGGTTGGATCCCTGGTAGGAGAGCTAAGAACCCACAAGCCACAGGGTGTGGCCAAAAAAAGTGGGGGGAAAAGTAGGCTATATGTAGCAGCTTTGGACCAAACAATTTTGGTCAAGTCCTTTAATTTCTAGAGTCAAATCTCCTAAACCTGGGAGTTTGTTAGAAATGCAAAACCTGAGGCCTCACCCCAGACCTACTGGTCTAAATATCTGTTTTGAGAAATACAGGGCTCAATTCTCTTATTTTCAGTTTTGTCATCTGTGAAATAGGGGGAATGGTTGTTTTATAAGAATGTTGTCAAGATTAAATAAAATAACATTTCCAACATGTTTAGTACATACACTAAACACTTGGCAAAGTGCATATAAATAATTGGAGGTAAATGTGTTACTCTTAGTAATAGCAGGATATATAATTATTTTTAAAAGCACAAGGATCTCAGCTTGGTGCTCTGTGGTACCTAGATGGGTGGCACTGAGGTGGGGAGGGAGGCCCACGAGGGAGGGGATATATGTACACATATATTAATAGCTGGTTCACTCTGTTGTACAGAGGACACTAACACAACATTGTGGAGCGATTATATGCCAATAAAAAGAGTAAAGGACATATGTTGAAAAGAATAGTTAAATCCCACATCAGACTTCAGACTTTCGATTTCTAATCCATTAAAAAAAAAACAACAAAAAAAAACCTTGATCTTGCAAGCTACTGATTGTCTGAAATTAGACCTACTTTCAGTAGAGAATGACCAGGTGAATGGGTAGGTGAATGGGTTTATTTTGAGTGGCGCCTAAATTGGCTGAATTTTGCTGAGAGATTATTATTACATGAGGTTTCTGAATCATTTTCAGTATCAGTGACTAAGAAAAGGAATTGTGAGCAAAGAAACCAATTGTCAGATTAACACAGTTCTAATATGCAATGCAAATATTATGCCACTGAAATAAAAGTGCAAACCTGCCCTTAATTACTCAAACCATCTCTCCCTGGGACATAAAAAGGGTTTGTTTTGTCGCCTAGCTTTAATTTATTCCAACTATCCTTGATCAGGTTTGCAAATGGGTTCAAAAGACCTTTAGGCCTGACAATGTTTTAATCAACCCCCAATTGTCTTTGCTCTTCCAGCTAGGTTTTATAGAACTGCTGCACTCTCAGTCCCTAGTCCACTGCCAGAACTGCTTTAAATAGAGAAAAAACAATTATTTAAACATCACAACCTCTATAATAGACCAAATCTCCAAAGACAGCCTTGATTCTGATGTCCTCACACAGGAAAGTAGGGCTAACATAATGATCAAAATGATGATGATCACTACAGTAATAACTTCAATAGCTATGGAATGTTTCATTCCATCTTCTGGTCTGAAATGCCATCTTTTATGATACACCCCTAGTTTTACCTTCCTGGCTTCCTCAATGGCTCAATGGGTAAAGAATCTGCCTGCAATGAAGGAAACACAAGAGACTCTGGTTTGATCCCTGGGTAGGGAAGATCCTGGAGGAGGAAATGGCAACCCATTCCAGTATTCTGGCATGAAAAATCCCATGGACAGAGGAGCCTGGTGGGCTATAATCCATGGGGTCACTAGAGTTGGACACGACTGAGTAAATAAGCATGTAATTTTACCTTCAGTGGGAAACCACCCCATTGAACTTAAAAGATATGTATCAAACTGTCCACTCTACATCCATAACTTGGATGGCTATGGAGTATCTCAAACCTAACCAGCCCAAATAACTGGTTTCTTATAAAATACTGCCCTCCTACAGTCCATCTTCATACGTGGCATCTACATTTTCAGCACCATTAGGATGCTTCCCCCCCACCCCCAACATCTCATCTTTTATCAGCAAATCCTTCTATTGCCATCGGTCTGGAATTAGCAATCATCTCCTTTCCCACTAAGCAATTCTGTTTTTCAGGAGGAATTTTTACTAACATCTTTCATGTTATTGAGATATCTAAAAAGTTTTATAATTTTGAAATGTATGAAGCCCTCTGAAGAACTTTAGTATCTACTAGGCACAATTCATAAAATAAAAAATGTAATATAGAATGTACAGTCAGCAACTAATGATAGGACAAAGAGATGATAATTCAGGCTTTAAAAATTGACTTTAAAAGCCCAAATGATATCTGTGTGTGTGTTCATGTGTAATAGTAGGAAAAAAGAATAGAAGTATATGGGAATTCAACAACAGTTTCCAATGCCAAGCATTTATTAAATACTTAATGCTGGAGGATTTCTGGGGCTGTGCATTAAGAGAACAGTAATACAAAGATGAATAAGGAAAAGTGTACATTCTCAAGGAACTCTTATTCTAGGAAGACAGTCAGGGAAATAATTTTAACAACCATAGGCTCAATTGTCCAAACTTACTGTAATAATTCAGAACACTGTTCACCTCGTGGGATCAGCCCAAATAGATAAGGAAATAAATGAACTTTATATGGTAACTTGGCAAAACCAAACTCCATTAGTAGAGTCAAATATCACAGGGCTTATGATTTATCAAATCCCATAGCTATTCTTGGGCTTCCCTGGTGATTTAAACAGCAAAGAATCCACTTGCAGTGCTGGAGACCTGGGTTCGATCCCTGGGTTAAGAAGATACCCTGGAGAAGGAAATGGAAATCCACTCCAGTATTCTTGCCTGGGAAATCCCATGGACAGAGGAACCTGGCAGGCTATAGTCCCTGGGGTCACAAAGAGTCAGAGACAACTTCGCAACTAAACCATAGCTATTCATATTTTTTAAAAAAATAACAAAGAACAGAGTCTTATAAATGGCCAAGGAATCACTTTTTTTCAAATCTCCACATATCTGATATAATTATTTTGTGATACAAAATGCCTCCTCATGGTGAAAGGGTTTCCAGAACTAAAGTCTCTATTAGGTTTATTTCCCAAGAGAGTCTGTGTATTTGGGTGATCCATCCTTTAAAGACATGAACATTGCATTGGGTTATTCCAGTAAATCAAGTAAGCTACTGAGTGATATAGTGCTGGAAGCACTAAACTCCTTGTGAGCTTTAATTCAAGAATGACATAGAAAAGATGGAGCACCAGAACACAAGCCAAGCTTTGGAAGCTTTTCTCATGTACTCAGTTATGTTTAAAATACATTTATTATCACTGACAAGAAAATGATTCTGCTAAAATGCAATCATTGTGGAAACTAAACACAGCCCTAAACCCAAAGCCACTGTTTACATTAAAGTACTGTTTATCCATCAAATGCTTTTGAGGACCTACTATGCCTTAGACACTCTGACAGAAAGAAAAAAAATACAATAAAAAAAACCTTGCTGCGAGTCTCCAAAAGTGAATAGATTAGTGACAAACACTCTTGAACAATCAATTAACACATAAAATACTTACTTCAATGGATGTAGGTACAAAGTATTATAGATGAGAGTCTGTCTCAAAGATACAGTGAAGCTGAGTTTGAAAAGTGGAAATCAGTTAGGCTAGAGACAAGTGATAGAGTGGGTGATTTAGAAAAAGAGCAGAACTTTTAAAGGCATAGGTATTGGAAAATTTGCTTAGAGGGCACTTTCTCTGTTTTGTAACATCTGGCATTCCTTTTTAACTGTTGCTTAAACATGACATTTAGCAGAACTTTCAGCCACTGGACAATCAGAATGATTTGTCATGGTAAACAGAATGGAATGGTTTCTTAGTCCCTATGTTAGATAAGACTATATTCTAAGCAGTAATAATTTATTTTTTCTATTGTATGTATTATAAGAGGCAATCTTTCTTAGAAACATGATTTTCATTATTTTTGCAGGTTGTTGACTATAAATGACATAAAAGAAAAATTCATATGCAAATAACACTTCTTAATAAATTATATACATTGTATTAACTGATTTTCCATTTATTTATTAAGACCACAGATACCAGATACCCACCACTGAACGAGAGTCTAGAGATAACAGAAACAGATAATATACAGCCTTAAACCTTCAAGACTCAAAGTCTCCTGGGATATTCAGATACATTTAAACAGACATTTAAAAAACAGTGTGATCAATGTAACAAAAGCAGAAAATGGGTAACAGCAGCACAAACAAGAGTGATCCAGCAAGAGTGCATAAATATGGGGGAAACTAGTAACATGCGACCTAGCTTTTGAGTAATGAGAAAGTGTTTCTAGGTTATGAAATAGCACAAATAATGAAAAAGAAGGTATAAAATAACATGGATTGGTAGGGAAGTTCCATGGAAAATTTGCTGTGCAGGAAGCCTGCTCTCACCCAAGATGCAGGTAATGACTTATAATGTATTTACACTTTCAATGTTTTGTGTTCTTTTTTGTCTTCACTCTCAGCCAAGCAGCATGATTGCATTGTAGCCTGCTTTATATGGCTCGGGGCTCTTTAACATGCAATAAAAGAAGCAATGCTTTTTGATAGAGTTGAACAGCTGCTGTTAAGAACACAATTAACAAATGAGTCAAAACGTGCTGCTGAGGGTTAGTTAATGCATTATATCAGTGTTAATTAAAGTATTATTAAAAGGCTGACTGTTGCCGCGCACATTCCTGGAATTTACACACACACTTCATTAATCTTTGCCCTCCCTGTGGGGTAAGTCACTGCACCTGTTCATCTTCATAAGCAGACGTATTGCCTGCCAGGTAGCTGGTGTGCAGTTCGAGACATTCAAGGATGACATGTGGCAGATCAAAGAGAAATATCCCTGTGTTTGATAGAGATTTTACTTTCACCTCATTTTGGTGACCACACCCTGGCCTTCTCTTATTGCTTATCTGAGCAATAAGATACTGTTTATCTGGATTTAGTGAGAGAGATTCACTAAATTCCTTCTATCAAATGACATCTACATCAATTTCAAACACTCGTGTTGTGTCACAGGCATATTTTCCAAGATTCTGAAGTTAAAATACATGACCAAAGTGCAAGTATTGGGAGAACTCTCCCTGTAAAATAGAGGACTCTCTATTTTACTTGGTGGAAATAAGGCTGAGCAGAGAAGATAACGAAGAGATGCAAAATATTGATAGGGCACACAAAGCACAGGCTCGTGTGCAAAGGGTTGTTTGGAGATGTGAGAAACAGAATCTCCCTAGAGATGGCTGGAAGTAAGATTTTGGAGCTGTAAAGGGCAAAAGTAATAAAAATAGCAATAATAGTAGCTACCACTTATGGAAAACCTACTCCATTAGGTGCTATGTTTTGAACTTCGGATATTTTATTTCACTTAACCTTTACTGGCATTCACTGGAGGTCGAAATTATTCCCAGCTTCAAGTGGTGAAAAAAACCCACCTGCCAAGTCAAGAGATGTGACAGACACAGGTTCAATCCCTGGGTCGAGAAGAACCCCTGGAGGAGGAAATGGCAACCCACTCCAGTATCCTTGCCTGGAAAAATCCCATGGACAGAAGAGTTTGGCAGGCTACAGTCCATAGGGTCACAAAGAGTTGGACATGACTGAAGTGACTTAGCACAGCACATACAGTCGAAGATGCCCAGGCTCCTGTGATGAAGTGACTTGCTCACTATACCACAGCTAGAAAGAGGCAGAGTTGGATTCTAATGTAGATGGATATATCTCTATCCACTGCAGTGTTAGTCACTATCTTGAACTGTTAGTACATTTGGTAACAACAAGCTATCCATAATATCCCACCTAAGATTCCAGTCAAGACAACCTACTGGGCTTTCATAAATTGTAAACACTAATCCTATGGATATTATGCTTCTCTTATGACTGGTTGGTGTCACAGGCATATTCTCCAAATTCATTCAGCTTTCCAGGTGGCACTAGTGGTAAAGAACCTGCCTGCCAATGCAGGAGAATTAAGAGATGCTGGTTCAATCCCTGGGTCGGGAAGATCCCCCGGAGGAGGAGTGGCAACTCACTCCAGTATTCTTGCCTGAAAAACCCCATGGACAGAGAAGCTTGGCGGGCTACAGTCCATGGGGTCGCAAAGAGTCGGACATGGCTAAGTGACTTATCACAGCATGACTGGTTTGTTAGAAAATTATTGCTAGAAGAATAGATTTCAAGGTGAGTGGGTGGAGGGTGGCTAAGGGATGATTGCTTGTCAATCAGAAGAGTTTACAGGAAAAATATTTGAGTTCCCCAAACTCTAGACTCTGACCTTTAACTTTGTAGAACTAGATTCTCAGCTCTGCCATATCTGTTCAAAACTGATGTCTTCTGAAATCAAATGGCACTGTGTAATTATACCAGTAACAGGCTATACCCATTTAATAACGTCTCATATTTAATAATGTCGAATATTAAATACAACTGTAAATCATATCAGAATGGCCCATTTCAGCCAAGCAACATGTTCTTATCCTTTAGGACACTAGGTAGGAAGACAAGTTACAATCAGAAGACTCATATTCCTGGAATACGTTCATATTCCTGGAATTTACACACACACTTCATTAATCATGCTTAGTGAGCATGGCATCAGAGCAAAAGGGGTTCAATGAATACATCTATCTCCTGTATATAGATATTGGAGAAGGAAACGGCAACCCACTCCAGTATCCCTGCCTGGAGAATTCCATAAACAGAGGTGCCTGGCAGGCTACAGTCCATGGGGTCTCAAAGAGTCAGACATGACTGATTGACTATCACTCATATAGATATACCTTCCAATTATACTAGATTACAAGTGATTAGGGCATAAGACCCCTCTTAGATCAATAAGAAGCACACTGACAAAAATTTTGTTTTTAGCTTCTTCTTTCCTCTGGGCTCTATATAGGTCACTTAATCCTTTTGAAAAGCTGTGGCTTACAGAAACACAATCAAATTCCAGTGATATATTTCTGAAGTTACATACTAGTTATATGTGCTAACTTGTGCGTGCGTGCATGTTAAGTCATTTCAGTCATGTCCAACCATTTGTGAAACTGTGGACTTTAGCCTGCTAGGCTCCTCTGTCCATGGGATTCTCCAGGCAAGAATACTGGAGTGGCTTGCCATGCCTTCCTCCAAGAGATCTTCCCAACCTAGGGATTGAACTTGCGTCTCACGTCTTCTGCCTTGGCAGACAGCTTTTCTAGTGCCACCTGCAAAGTCCCGGTTTACAACTCAGGTACTTTCAACATATTAAGAAAAATGGCCATTCTATGTGCCAGCATTGCACGGAGTGATGTGAATACACAGTGAGTCCTTCAATGGGTTCCTGATTGATTTGCCTGGGTCCTGTCTTGGTATTCTGGTGTTGTTTTCTACACGAGAGCCAGAGTGATTTTTCCAAAATAGTAATTCACACACATCAACTATCTGCTGTATTTTCTGAAATACATGGTTTCCCACTGGAGAAGGAAATGGCAATCCACTCCAGTACTCTTGCCTCGAAAATCCTGTGGACGGAGGAACCTGGTAGGCTACAGTCCATGGGGTCGCAATGAGTCGGACACGACTGAGTGAATAAACTTTCACTTTTATTATGCTTTTTATAGTCTAAAAATCCTTAGTGTGAGCTAGAGGTCTTGTAGTATTTTTGCCCCTACCAGCCTTGTCTCTTACCAAGGTCCCTTTGTTTTTTGTGGTCCAAACCACTGTTTCTCAGTCACTCGAATGTACCAATGAATTTGCCACCAAAAAGTCTCTTTACATGAAGTTTACCTAACCTAAGATTCTCCTTCCTTCCTCTTATTCATTCCGTTTCTACTTATCTTTTATACTTAGATAACATTTTATTCCTTAAAGAAAGACTTAATCTGATTTCATGATCTAGCTCAAGTTGCCCTACTATGTACTCTAATATTACTAAGAAACTCTCCTTTATATACCCGCTCTAAATTTTAATTTGTGTTTATTCATATAGTTATTTCATCAATATCTGTTTCTCCCACAACACTCCAAACTGTGCAAGGGTTCTATTTGAGAAGCAATATCTGGCAAGCATAGTTATTGACACATAGCCAGTGTTCCCAAACATTTATTGAGTAGATTAATGCAAGCCATGGTAACTTTGCAGATCTCACTGAGATTTTTTATTCTTTTTGAAATTGAAAATTTTAAACTATTTTATATTACTATAAAATTACTTTATACTCATTGCAAAAATTTCATAAAACAGAAATGAATACAGTAGAGAATAAAGATCTGACAAAATTTCTGCATTGCTACCAAAAAAATGACACTGATTTTCACTTAGAGGAACATCTTTCTAGTCATTTTCTCTGTGGCATATTTGTATGTGTGTGGTTTTTACATGAAAGAGACCATGTTATTTGGGCACTCTCTTTTACCATTTAATATGATGTAGTTCAGCTGGTAAAGAATCCGTCTTCAATGCAGGAGACCCCAGTTCGATTCCTGGGTCAGGAAAATCCACTGGAGAAGGGATAGGCTACCCACTCCAGTATTCTTGGGCTTCCCTTGTGGCTCAGCTGGTAAAGAATCTGCCTGCATTGCAGGAGACCTGGGTTCAATCCTTGGGTTGGGAAGATCCCCTGGAGAAGGGAAAGGCTACCCACTCTAGTATTCTGGCCTGGAGAATTTCATGGACTATATAGTCTATGGGGTCACAAAGAGCCAGACATGACTGAGTGACTTTCACTCATTCAGAGATCTTTTAATAGCAATACATATAAATCAATCTATATTTTTGACACTCCTCTGGGATCCCATTGGAGGGATGTATTAAAATTTGTTTTGTTTGTTACTAACTGATGTCCGTTTAACTTAATTACAATGATAAATAATGCCTATTATTGTAGGCCCATGGAACATATTTTTTCAGGAATTTGTATTTATATGCATTCATAACAATGGCATTGCTAGGATCCTCCATGACCCACCCCCCAGAATATTGGAAATAAAAGCAAAAATAAACAAATGGGACTTAATTAAAATTAAAAGCTTTTGCACAACAAAGGAAACTAGGAGCAAGGTGAAAAGACAGCCTTCAGAATGGGAGAAAATAATAGCAAACGAAGCAACAGACAAACAATTAATCTCAAAAATATACAAGCAACTCCTGCAGCTGAATTCCAGAAAAATAAACGACCCAATCAAAAAATGGGCCAAAGAACTAAACAGACATTTCTCCAAAGAAGACATACAGATGGCTAACAAACACATGAAAAGATGCTCAACATCACTCATTATTAGAGAAATGCAAATCAAAACCACAATGAGGTACCATTACACACCAGTCAGAATGGCTGCTATCCAAAAGTCTACAAGCAATAAATGCTGGAGAGGGTGTGGAGAAAAGGGAACCCTCTTACACTGTTGGTGGGAATGCAAACTAGTACAGCCACTATGGAGAACAGTGTGGAGATTCCTTAAAAAACTGGGAATAGAACTGCCATATGACCCAGCAATCCCACTGCTAGGCATACACACCGAGGAAACCAGAATTGAAAGAGATGCATGTACCCCAATGTTCATCGCAGCACTGTTTACAATACCCAGGACATGGAAGCAACCTAGATGTCCATCGGCAGACGAATGGATAAGGAAGCTGTGGTACATATACACAATGGAATATTAGTCAGCCATTAAAAAAAATACATTTGAATTGGTTCTATTGAGATGGATGAAACTGGAGCCCATTATACAGAGTGAAGTGAGCCAGAAAGAAAAGCACCAATACAGTATACTAATGCATGTATATGGAATTTGAAAGATGGTAATGGTAACCCTATATGTGAGACAGAATAAGAGACACAGATGCATAGAACAGTCCTGTGGACTCTGAGGGAGAAGGTGAGGGTGGGACGTTCTGGGACAATAACATTGAAACATGTATATTGTCATATGTGAAGCGGAACACCATTCCATGTTTTATGCATGGGACAGATGCTCAGGGATGGAGCGTTGGGATGACCCAGAGGGATGGGAAGGGGAGGGAGGTGGGAGGAGGGTTCGGGAGGGGGAGCACATGTGAACCCATGGCTGATTCATGTCAATGTATGGCAAAAACTACTACAATATTGTAAAGTAATTAGCCCCCAACTAAAATAAATGAAAAAAAAAAAAACAATGGCATTGCTGAACAAAGAGATGCCTGTCTTAAATGTTGACATATTTTTTAAAATTTCCTCCAGACAAATTTTATAATTTGTGTACACTAATAATAAAGGAGTATCTCCATATTGAAGATGTTCATAATTTGAAAGTTTTCATTAAACTGTGAAATTAGCCTCTATATTTCCTTAAAACCAAATGCTTTTAGTAATGAGATAATTCACATAAATAAAACATAATAATTGTATGTGAGAAGAAAATAGCATATATCCTTTTAATTACTGGATAGATTTCTTAAAGCATAATTGTTTGGAGTCACTGAGGTAGCAATTATAAACAAACAAACAAACAAACAAAAAAACACTGATAAAGCCCTGATTTTGAAAACAGAATACTTAAAAAGATTAAAGTGTTTTAGGTCATGGACTTTACTTTCATCATAAATATGCTGTATAACAGTGAAGGGCAGCCTAAAATTTTGAAGATAAAGGAGACTGATTAACTGTGACTGTGTGTATCACAACAAATTGTGGAAAATTCTTAAGATGGGAATACCAGACCACTTAACCTGCTCCCAGAGAAACTTGTATGCAGGTCAAGAAGCAATAGTTAGAATCAGACATGGAACAACAGACTGGTTCCAAATTGGGAAAGGAGTACTTCAAGGCTATACATTGTCACCTTGCTTATTTAACTTATATGCAGAGTGCATCATTCAAAATACTGGACTGGATGAATCACAAGCTGGAATCAAGATTGCCAGGAGAAATATCAAGGACCTCAGATATCCAGATGATACCACTGTAATGGCAGAAAGCAAAGAACTACAGAGCCTCTTGATGAGGATGACAGAAGAGAGTGAAATAGCTGGCTTGAAATTCAACATTCAAAAAACTAAGATCATGGCATCCAGTCCCATCACTTAGTGGCAAATAGATGAGGAAAAAATGAAAACAGTGACAGGCTTTATTTTCTTGCGCTCCAAAATCACTGCAGATGGTGACTGCAGCCATGAAATTAAAAGACACTTGCTCCTTGGAAGAAAAGCTATGACAAACCTAGACAGCATATTAAAAAAGCAGAGACACCACTTTGCCAACAAAGGTTCTTATAGTAAAGTCAATGATTTTTCCAGTAGAGAGTTGGACTATAAAGAAGGCTGAGCATTGAAGAATTGATGCTTTTGAACTGTGGTGCTGGAGAAGACTCTTGAGACAGCAAGGAGACCAAATCAGTCAATCCCAATGGAAACCAACCTGAATATTCACTGGAAGGACTGGTGCTGAAGCTGAAGCTCCAGTACTTTGGCCACTTGATGGGAAAAACTGACTCACTGGAAAAGACCCTGATTCTGAGAAAGATTGAGGCCAGGAGGAGAAGAGGGAGACAGAGGATGAAATGGTTGGATGGCATCACTGACTCAATGGACATGAATTTGAGCAAACTTCAGGAGATGGTAATGGACGAAGAATCCTGGTGTGCTGCAAACCATGGAGTCACAAAGAGTCAGACATGACTGAGTGACTGAACAACAATAACAACATGAAAATAATGGAAACTTTCCACGTGGATGGTTTTAGCTCAGTTTTCCAAGAAAAAAATATGAATCTAATAGTGTTTTCTACCTGTTGCCTCTTATTATGATTATTATAACTATCAAAACAAATAATTACAGAAAGTTTCAGAAATATTTGCCATGCACCAAACATTTTATATCCTTTTCTCCTTGTGTTTAGAAGCTTTCTGTAGATTGCCATGGATATCCAAGTTGTGGCAGTAAGATAGAGGTTGGGGACATATGCTGGGAGGAAGTCAATCAAGAATAATTTCAGAAGGCAAGAAAAGAAAAAAAAAGTGTATTTATTGAGAATTTTGTTATACTGCAAACTGACACTTTGCTGGAAAGTGAAAGTGTTAAAGATGGTAGGGTAAACAGGCAGTTATAGCTAGCAAAAGTTGATTGAATCCAAGCCAGGGTCTCTCACCAACTAATTGTTCTGTTCATAGCCAACTGAAGATATGGAAAGATAGGATGACCATCCATATGAAATATTATGAAGAAAATAGTTTCCCTAACCTATCTTAAAATTCCAATGCCACACTTAAAACACTGTACTTTGTTACTAAGAGGAAGCTATTCCCCCATTCAAACTAGGCTTCTTGTACCTCAGACCTATTTTCACTTCATCAGTCCTGAATGGAAAGAAAGCACAGCTGGTCACATCTCTCCTCAATAGCCATGACAACCCTTCAGACTTTGTAAGCCTCTGGCTGTTTCTACATGACATCAAGAAAAACATTTCAAAAGTGAGTATTTCAAACACTTGAGGGAAATGGTGATTTTATCAGGCCAGGGTTCAATAGCAATGCTATGGAAACTGTGATCCAGATAATTATTTGCCAGGGCAGCTGTTCTGTGCATTCTAGGATGTTTAGCAGTGGTACTGATGATACTAGTATGATTCCTCCAGCTTGCGGTAACCAAAAATGCCTCCAGCTATTGTTCCCTAGACAATGAGAACCTACTATATAGCACTGGAAACTCTACTCAATGTTCTGTGTGACCTAAAAAGGAAGGAAATCTATATATGTATATGCATAGCTGATTCACTTTGCTGTATGGTAGAAACTAACACAATATTGTAAAGCAACTATATCCCAATAAAAATTAATTTAAAAAGACTGGTATCTCCCAAAAAATGTCCCTCAGTTCAGTCACTCAGTCATGTCTGACTCTTTGCAACCCCATGAACCGCAGAACGCCAGGCCTGCCTGTCCATTACCAACTCCCGGAGTCCACCCAAACCCATGTCCATTGAGTTGGTGATGCCATCCAACCATCTCATTCTCTGTCATCCCCTTCTTCTCCTGTCCTCAATCTTTCCCAGCATCAGGGTCTTTTCAAATGAGTCAGCTCTTCGCATCAGGTGGTCAAAGTATTGGAGTTTCAGCTTCAACATCAGTCCTACCAGTGAAAACTCAGGACTGATCTCCTTTAGGATGGACTGGTTGGATTTCCTTGCTGTCCAAGGGACTCTCAAGAGTCTTCTCTAACACCACAGTTCAAAAGCATCAATTCTTTGGCGCTCAGCTTTCTTTATAGTCCAACTCTCACATCCATACATGACTACTGGAAAAACCATAGCTTTGACTAGACAGACCTTTTCTGGCAAAGTAATGTCTTTGCTTTTTAATATGCTGTCTAGGTTGGTCATAACTTTCCTTCCAAGGAGTAAGCATCTTTTAATTTCATGGCTGCAGTTGCCATCTGCAGTGATTTTGGAGCCCCCCCAAAAATAAAGTATCTCACTGTTTACACTGTTTCCCCATCTATTTGCCATGAAGTGATGGGACCAGATGTCATGATCTTAGTTTTCTGAATGTTGAGTTTTAAGCCAACTTTTTCACTCTCCTCTTTCACTTTCAAGAGGCTCTTTAGTTCTTTTTCACTTTCTGCCATAAGGGTGGTGTCATCTGCATATCTGAGGTTATTGATATTTCTCCCAGCAAACTTGATTCCAGCTTGTGCTTTATCCAGCCCAGCATTTCACATGATATACTCTGCATATAAGTTAAATATGGAGGGTGACAATAGACAGCCTTGGCGTACTCCTTTCCCGATTTGGAGAATATTACTCAGTTACAATTGATAAGGGTCATGTTTACATACTGCAGAGTCTTGATATCTTCAATTTATCAGTTAGATGAACCCAGTCTGGGATTCTAGTTCTCAGTAGATAGGAAATCACTTCATGGCTAGTATCAGGCTATCTTTAAGCTGAAAAAAATATATTACTTGCACTGAAAAGTTCATCACAACACCATCTTCTATCATATCTCAATATATAGATCATGACTCACTTGCTTACTTTGTGCCAAGTAGAATTCATGAAAAAATAATCTTGAGTTTCAAGCAACTGAAATCAGTCAATGTTTAGAATCATACATGTGTCCCCTGAGACATGGAAACACATGCTTAAATCTTCATATCAGAGATGGAATTTTTAAATCAACTCATCAGCTTCTTCGGTCAAATTTTTGTTAGCACTAAAATATAAAAACCCTGTAACTCCATATTAGCAGAGAAATTAACAGAGACTAACATTTCTTGGGGTTCTACTATTTCACATGCCTTAAATATATTAACTTATTTAATCTTCATATCAGTGCTATTGAGTTCCTATTACTCTAATTTCATCAAAAGATGGAGAAATTGAGACTTAGCCATTTTAAGTGAATTGACCAAAAAGAGACTGTAGGAAATAGCTAAGTTATAAATCTATTGCAAGTCTAACTCCAAAGCCAACCTTATCTTTCCACAATATTATGGGTCTATTTTCTTCAAAAAGTTGGAAAACAAAATCCAGAAATCTTTCTTAAATAGTCCACTTGTGGAAAAAAATATTACATAAGATAAAATAAAAATCACTTTTGCTTTTAAAAAATAGTTCTTAAAGTATAAAAAGAACATTTACAGGTCTGAATGATATGATAATGAACACACATTTTAAGAATTGAAATTTAGAACCATTTAAAATAGAAAATGAATTCTTAGCCAAAATATGTGCTCCTGGAAAATAAAAAAAGGAACATAACCAAAAGGCATTGAAACTAAATCACTTCCTGAGCCATAATGAGCTTAGGTTTTTAATCAGACTAATGAGAAAAGATCTGTAATTCGGCACGGCTCATGAGTCATACCATAAAGTTTCTCCCTACAGTTTCATGGCAGCCCTTGATGTATCATTCATTAGGTACTGGAAAAGTAACATTTTCAAGAACACAATGAACTGCAGACAGACAGGAAAAACAATGAGGGAGCAAACCCTCATTCTCCCTTCTAAACTGTCCTTTATTTTTTCAGTCAGTGTGCTCTCATTCCCTCATCTCCAAACTGATCACTACCTCTAGTCTATATTAATCTGGTGAATCATTGGTGGGCTTGGACATTGTGTTCCTTATGATCTATATAATAGAAGTGTGGGGTGGTAGGAAAACTCCTGCTGTGTAGGGTGGGATGAACACACAATCAACCCTTAATCAGGCACTCTGCTCCCAGACTCTAGGATAACAAGAACACAGATTCTTATTTTTCTCCTTGGCCACACCATGCAGCACACGGGATCTTAGTTCCCAGATCAAGGAGGGAACCCACTCTTCTTGCATTGGATGCACAGAATCTTAACCACTGGACTGCCGGGGAAGTCCGAAGAACACAAATTCTTGAAATTCATTGATATCCCTCTGTATAGTCTGTGCTGCATGGTCTCAAATATTCTAAGTATGCATTATCTATCAGTGGGAAAACATGGGTGTTGGTAGGTTGGATATGAAAACATCACACATGAATAACTGCCTTATAATTTAAAGACTAAGAAGATCCAACTTGGTCCAGAAGTCAAAAAGGGTCTGGAAAATCTAGAAGACCACCTAGAGAGAGAACAAGTAGGTTCAAAGATATTAATAGTTTAGAAATTACAGAGAGGTCCAACAGGAAGGAAAAGGACAGAGTCTGGAACCAGAAGATATGAAGTATTATATGGATCCGACATGTTGAGTGACTAGGAGCAAGTCTAAATTGCCCCAAATCTCGATTTCCCCACCTGTAAAATGGGGATAATGAGAATTCTGTTTTACAGGTTTGTTTAGATAATACAATGGAATAATGCATCTGAAAGTTAATTTTATTTTTAAGCTTTATAATTATAGCTTTTATTTTGTAAGTAAGTTATACTGAATAACAATCTTATAAGATAAATACCCAATCCTCATTATTTAACTGCCTCTTGGCTCTTCTACCAACTTGCATGTGTTCTTTAAGTCCAGGAGAGGAGGGGTCATTTCATCTATAGCTGTTTGATTCCTGGAGGGGTCCTGATCCCTCGTTTATCAATAGAATGCACTTCCCTAATTTCTAGGCAGATTTTCTTCTAGGCAGGCTTGGACAAAAAACAGCTGATCAATTTCAGCATATGGCCTGATCACAAGCTTTCTCTCTTATTTATCATTCCCTATATACACCCTTCCCTTCCTGTCTTCCTTCCTCAATCCCTTTCTCCCTCTGTGCCTTTCTTCTTTTCTTCTTCTCAAGCAATACTCTATCTCCTTGCAGTGTTGATTGACATTTCTATGTTCTGTCAGACTCCTGCCTCCTCCCTCTCCTTGGAAACTTCTGCAAGGCTATAGCCTTAGATGCAATTATAGCTATGAACATTAGGGAGCAGCAGAATGCAAAGGAGTAGCACTGCTTCCTGGAAAAAGCTCAGTAGCTGAGTCCAGGTAAGACAGGAATCTGGTCCACCCTGCCTCCAAAGTCAGGAGTCTTGACTACAAAACCATCTGACATCCCAGAAGACAATGTGGAACAGCAGCAGTTATTGAAGTCAGAAAAACTTGGGTTTTGAATCACTTTCCAATTGTGTGATCTTAGGAGTTACTTAATATCTCTTGGCCTGAACTCTACTATTTATTAAACAAGGATCAAGATGTATTCCAGATAAAATCATAATTTTTTTTTTTGGTTGAAAAACAACAAACATGGTGTCTGAGTCATGGACGTTAATCAATATATATTATTTTCCTTCCATAACTTTTTCCTATCACCCTTGTGTGAACTATTCCAATCTTCACTTCAGGCCAACTAGTCATCAGCCTGATGATGACCTCACTTCCTCCTCCTGCCTCTATAGACTGTGAGATAACTCTACAGATACCTTGACTTTACTGTGCCCTACAATGAGAAAAATGAGAAAGACAAATCAGCTTTATAATAACTCTGGATCAGATATACAATGAATTGCAAAAAGACCAGTGTGATAAGAGGCTCTAATATGGCCCTCAGTGATTCCTGCTTCTCGTTACTCAGGGTCTTGCTTCTAACCAATAGAATACAGCAATGTGGAGGAAGTGTCACTACTGGACTTAAATTACAAGAGATCATGACCTTTGTCTTGCTAGCAGATTCTTATTAGCCTTAATGAGACAAGAGGCGTGTCAGAGACAGCTGGATGGCCAGAAACCGAGGGTAACTCTTTGCCGACAATCTGCAAGGAACTGAGACTCAATACAACAGCCTTTTGGGACTAAATCCTCCCAACAGCCAGTGACCTTGGAGGTAGATTTTTCCTTCATTGGACCTTTAAATAACACCCCAACAGTGGCTAACACCCGGACTGCAGTCTTTTGAGAGGTCTCAACAGTGTCAGACTTTATTTTTTGGAGCTCCCAAATCACTGGAGATGGTGATTGCAGTCATGAAATTAAAAGACACTTACTCCTTGGAAGGAAAGTTATGACCAACCTAGACAGCATATTAAAAAGCAGAGACATTACTTTGCCAACAAAGGTCCGTCTAGTCAAGGCTATGGTGTTTCCAGTGGTCATGTATGGATGTGAGAGTTGGACTGTGAAGAAAGCTGAGAGCTGAAGAATGGATGCTTTTGAACTGTGGTGTTGGAAAAGACTCTTGAGAGTCCCTTGGACTGCAAGGAGATCCAACCAGTCCATCCTAAAGGAGATCAGTCCTGGGTGTTCATTGGCAGGACTGACACTGAAGCTGAAACTCCAATAGTTTGGCCACCTCATATGAAGAGTTGACTCATTGGAAAAGATCCTAGTGCTGGGAAGGACTGGGGGCAGGGGGGGAAGGGGATGACAGGTGGCTGGATGGCATCCCCGACTCGATGGACATGAGTTTGGGTAAACTCCGGGAGTTGGTGATGGACAGGGAGGCCTGGCGTGCTGCGATTCATGGGGTCGCAAAGAGTCGGACACGGCTGAGCAACTGAACCGAACTGAAAGCAGAGCACCCAGCTAGGCTATGCTAAAATATTCTTACCCCCTAGAAACTGTAGATAATAAATGTGTGTTGTTTTAAGCTGCTTGAAGATAACTTATCGCACATCAATAGATAACTAATACAAAGAATGAAATACGTGACTAGATCAGAGACTATGTAGGAGTTACATTGTGCTGGGCCTGCTAGATCATAGCAAAGAAGTTTATTTTTATTCTGAATTGATTTTTATTCAGTGGGAAACCATGAGGGATTTTTCAGCATGGAAAAGACATGTCCTGAATTATATTTTAGAAATATTACACTGGCTGCTATGAGATGGACTTTATGGAGCTGCTTTAGTGATATTTTACATGTCTTCTAACCAAAATTAAAATGATTTATTCTTTCCTCAGAGGACACAGAAGTACTCATTCTTGATCATCTCTTTGGCAACACTCAATATAGGACACCTTCATTTCCCTTGGAATCATCAGCGCCAGTTTAAGAAATTCCAGCTTCAGAGGTTTTCTTCTTTAATTCTTTTTAATTTCTTTTTTGAGGTAAGTCTAGATTCATATGCAGTTTTAAGAAATATTACAAAGAGATCCTATATACTCTTCATCCAATGCCTTCAATAGTAATATCATGAGTAACTATAACACAATATCAAAACCAGGAAATGGCTACTACCTGCTAAACATACTCAGATTTTACTGAATCTGCATGTATTTATTTGAGTGTGTGTTTGTGTATATGGGTGTGTGTGTTTAGTTCTTTGGAACTTTATCATGTGTGAACTTTATCATCACCACAGTCAAAATAAAGAAGAGTTTCATCACAGCAAGGATCCAGAATGTTACCCTTTTACAGCCACACCACTTACTTTCTCTTTGCCTCACCTGTACTCCCTAAAACCAATAATCTATTCTCCTCTACATCTTTAGCATTTCATGAATATTGTACATTATAAATGGAATCGTATGGTATATAATCACTTGCAATTAGCTTTTTTTCACTCATTTTATATCGCTACCAGCAATGTATGACCCAGTTTTCCTGCATCTTCATCAGCATTTGGTATTATCATTATTCTTTAATTTTTACCATTTTTCACAGGTTTATAGTGATATCTCACTGTAGTTTATTTTACAATTTTCTACTAGCTTATGATGTTGCAATCCCAGGTGGCACAGTGGTAAAGAATCTGCCTGCCAATGCAGTAGACACCAAAAACACAGGTTTGATCCCTGAGTCAGGAAGATTCCCTAGAGAAGGAAATGGCAATCCAATCCATTATTCTTGCCTGGAAAATTTTATGGACAGAAGAGCCTGGCAGGCTATGGTCCATGGGGTCACAAAGAGTCAAACACCACAGACCACAAACAAGAATTGAAAGAGATGCGTGTACCCCAATGTTCATCACAGCACTGTTTACAATAGCCAGGACATGGAAGCAACCTAGATGTCCATCGGCAGACGAATGGATAAGGAAGCTGTGGTACATATACACAATGGAATATTAGTCAGCCATTAAAAAAATACATTTGAATCGGTTCTATTGAGATGGATGAAACTGGAGCCCATTATACAGAGTGAAGTGAGCCAGAAAGAAAAGCACCAATACAGTATACTAATGCATGTATATGGAATTTGAAAGATGGTAACGGTAACCCTATATGTGAGACAGAATAAGAGACACAGATGCATAGAACAGTCCTGTGGACTCTGAGGGAGAAGGTGAGGGTGGGACGTTCTGGGACAATAACATTGAAACATGTATATTGTCATATGTGAAGCGGAACACCATTCCATGTTTTATGCATGGGACGGATGCTCAGGGCTGGGGCGTTGGGATGACCCAGAGGGATGGGAAGGGGAGGGAGGCTGGAGGAGGGTTCGGGAGGGGGAGCACATGTGAACCCATGGCTGATTCATGTCAATGTATGGCAAAAACTACTACAATATTGTAAAGTAATTAGCCCCCAACTAAAATAAATAAATGAAAATTAAAAAAAACACAAAAACTCAACATTCAAAAAACAAAACAAAAAAAATAAATAAATAAACATCTTTTCACACGGTTATTTGATCTGTACATCCCCTTCACTGAAAAGTCTTAATGCATTTTACCCTTTATTTAATTGGATTGTTCTCTTTTTACTATTGAGTTTTGAGTGTTACTTACTGAGATTTACTAAGCATGGCCCAGCCCATTAGAGCAAGAACTAGATTCCCCCACAGCCAGTCCCTCCTATGAGGAAGCTTCCACAAGCCTCTTATCCTTGTCTATCAGAGGGCAGACAGAATGAAGACCACAATTACAGAAAAATAACCAAACTGATGACTTGGATCACTGTCTTGTTTAACTCAGTGAAACTATGAGCCATGCGATGTAGGGCCACCCAAGAGGGACGGGTCATGGTGGAAAGTTCTGACAAAACATGGTTCACTGGAGAAGGGAATGGCAAACCACTTCATTATTTTTGCCTTGAGAACCCCATGAACAGTATGAAAAGGCAAAAAGATAGGACACTGAAAGATGAACTCCTCAGACTGGTAGGTGCCAAATATGTTACTGGAGAAGGATGGAAAAATAGCTCCAGAAAGAATAAAAAGGCTGAACCAAAGTGAAAACAACAGCCAGTTGTGAATGTGACTGGTAATGAAAGCAAAATCCGGTGCTGTAAAGAACAACACTGCATAGAAACCTGAAATATTAGGTCCATGAATCAAGGTAAATTGGAAGTGGTCAAACAGGAGATGGCAAGAGTGAACAAACATTTTAGGAATCAGTGAACTAAAATGGACCAAATGGGCAAATTTAATTCAGATGACCATTACATCTACTACTGTGGGCAAGAATCTAGTAGAAGAAATGGAGGAGACCTCATAGTCAATAAAACCGTCTGAAATGTAGTATCTGGGTGCAATCTCAAAAACGACAGAACGACCTCTGTTCATTTCCAAGGCAAACCATTCAATATCACAGTAATTCAAGTCTATGCCCCAACCACTAATGCTGAAGAAGTTGAAGCTGAACGGTTCTATGAAGACTTACAAGACCTTCTGGAACTAACACCAAAAAAAAAAAAAGGATGTCCTTTTTATCATAGGGGACTGGAATGTGAAAGTAGAAAGTCAAGAGATACCTGGAGTAACAGGCAAGTTTGGCCTTGAGAACAAAATGAAGCAGGGCAAAGGTTAACAGAGTCTTGCCAAGAGAACATATTGGTCACAGAAAACACCCTCTTCCAACAACACAAGGGATGACTCTACACATGGAAATCACCAAATGGTCAATACTGAAATCAGACTGACTATATTCTTTGCAGTCAAACGTAGAGAAGCTCTATACAATCAGTAAGAACAAGACCAGGAGCTGACTGTGACTCAGATCATGAACTCCTTATTGGAAAATAAGGGTTAAATTGAAGAAAGTATGGAAAAACACTAGACCATTCAGTATGACTTAAATCAAATCCCTTACGATTATACAGGGGAAGTGACAAATAGATTCAAGGGATTAGATCTGACAGATAGAGTGCCAGAAGAACTATGGACAGAGGTTTGTAACATTGAACAGGAAGCAGTGATCAAAACCATCCCCAAGAAGAAGAAATGCAAAAAGGCAAAATGGTTGTCTGAGGAGGCTTACAAATAGCTGAGAAAAGGAAAAGGAAAAGGAAAAAAGGAAACATATATCCTATGAAGGCAGAGTTCCAAAAAATACCAAGGAGAGATAAGAGAGCCTTCGTAAGTGATAAATGCAAAGAAATAGAGGAAAACAATAGAATGGGAAAGACTAGAGATCTCGTCAATAAAATTAGAGATACCAAGGGAATATTTCATGCAAAGATGGGCAAAATGAAGGACAGAAACTGTATGGACCTAAAAGAAGCAGAATATATGAAGAAGAGGTGGCAAGACTACACAGAAGTACTATACAAAAAAGATCTTAATGACCCAGATAACCACAATGGTGTGATCACTTACCTAGAACCAGACATCCTGGAGTGTGAAGTCAAGTGGGCCTTAGGAAGCATCACTACAAACAAAGCTAGTGGAGGTGATGGAATTTCAGCTGAGCTATTTCAAATCCTAAAAGATGATGCTGTGAAAGTGCTGCACTCAATATGCCAGCAAATTTGGAAAATTCAGCAGTGGTCACAGGACTGGAAAAGGTCAGTTTTCATTCTGATGCCAAAGAATGTTCAAACTACTGCAAAATTGCACTCATCTCACATGCTAGTAAAGTAATGCTTAAAATTCTCCAAGCTAGGCTTTAAAAGTATATGAACTGAGAACTTCCATATGTTCAAGCTGGATTTAGGAAAGGCAGAGGAACCAGAGATCAAATTGCCAACATCCTTTGAATCACAGAAAAAGCAAGAGAATTCCAGAAAAACATCTACTTCTGCTTCCTTGACTAGTCTGAAGCCTTTGACTGTGGGGATCACAACAAACTGTGGAAAATTCTGAAAGAGATGGGAATACCAGACCACCTTATGTGCCTCCTGAGAAATCGTGTATGCAGGTCAAGAAGCAACAGTTAGAATGGGACATGGAACAATGGACTGGTTCCAAACTGGGAAAGGAGTATGTTAAGGCTGTATATTGTCCCCTTGCCTGTTTAACTTATATGCACAGTATATCATGCAAAGTGCTGGCTTGGATGAAGCACAAGCTGGAATCAAGAGAGCAGGGAGAAATATCAATAACCTCAGATATGCAGATGTCACCACCCTTATGGCAGAAAGCAAAGAGGAACTAAAAGGCCTTTTGATCAAAGTGGAAGAGGAGAGAGACAAAACTGGCTTAAGAGTCAACATTCAAAAAACTAAGATCATGGCATCTAGTCCCATTACTTCATGCAAATAGATGGGGAAACAATGGAAACAGTGACAGACTATTTTCTTGGGCTCCAAAATCACCACAGATAGTTACTGCAGCCATGAAATTAAAAGACACTTGCTTCTTGGAAGAAAAGCCATGACCCACCTAGACAGCATATTTAAAAGCACAGACATTACTTTGCTGACAAAGGTCCGTCTAGTCAAAATTATGGTTTTTCCTGTAGTCCTGTATGGATATGAGAGTTGGACCATAAAAAAGCTGAGCGCTGAAGAACTGATGCTTTTGAACTGTGGTGTTGGAGAAGACTCTTGAGAGTCTCTTGAACTGCAAGGTGATCAAAACAGTCAATCCTAATGGAAATCAGTCCTGAATATTTATTGGAAGGACTGATGCTGAAGCTGAAGCTCAATATTTTGACCACCTTATGTGAAAAACTGACTTATTGGAAAAGACCCTGATGCTGGGAAAGACTGAAGGCAAGAGGAGCAGGGGATGGCAGAGGATGACATGTTTCGATGACATCACTGTTGTGACCGACATGAGTTTGAGCAAGCTTCGGGAGTTGGTGATGGACAAGGAAGCCTGGCATGCTGCACTCCAAGAGGTTGCAAAGAGCTGGACATGACTGAGCGACTGAACTGAACTGAACTTTGAGTGTTATTTATATTTTCTTAGGCTCACTTACTTTCAGATATGTGGTTTGCAAATATTTTACACTTCCAAATATTTTATACTACAAATGTAGCTTTCATTCTCTTAACAAGTTCTTAGACTAAACAGTTTAAATTTTGGTAAGATCTAATTTACTCATTTTTTCTTTTTATTGATCATATTTTTCTGTCAAGTCTAGGAACTCTATATATCTTAAGATCCAAGAGATTCCTATTTTTTTTCTAAAAGTTTTTAAAAAGAATTTTCTGCACTATTGTAATTTTACATTTAGTATATAATTCCATGATCTCTTGGGAGTTAAATTTTACATAGAATGTAAAGTTTAGGTTACAGTTTAATTTTTGCTTGTGGACATCCAATTGTTTCAGCCAGACTTAGTATCATGTGTTGAAAAGTCTATCCTCCCTCAGCTGAATTGCTTTAGCACCTTTGTAAAACAAAGTGAAAAGGTGGTGAATATCTACATGCAAGATTAAAGGAAAAAAAAACAAAGAAACCAGACTCCTATCTCTGTAGGAGATATTTTAAATATGTAAAAAATTAATTCAAAATACATCGTAAACCTAAATATGAGTTAAAATTATAAAAAATAAGAAGAAATCATAGGAATAAGTCTTTATAATCTTTGATTAGCATTTATACATGATACTGAAAGCATAAGTGACAAAAGAAAAGGTAGATAAGTTGGCCTTTACCAACATTAAAATTTCGACTTTAAAGGATACTATCTATCAAAAAGTGAAAAGACAACCCATGGAGTGGAAAGTATGCTTGAAAATCATATATCTGATAAGGGATTTGTATGTAGACTATATGAATAACACTAACAACTATATATAATATTGTACCTCAACTAGGTGTTAGTTGCTCAGTCTTGTCCGACTCTTCGCGACCCCACGGACTGTAGCCCACCAGGCTCCTCTGTCCATGGAACTCTCCAGTCAAGAATACTGGAGTGGGTTCCCATTTCCTTTTCCAGGAGATCTCCCAACCCAAAGATCGAACCCTGGTGTATATCGACTATACCTCAATAAAAATAAAATTTAAAGATAATATGAGAAAGAACTTTACTAATTCAACAAGAAGATAAGTAACTCAGTTTTTAAAATGAGAAAAGGATTTGAAAACAAATGTTCTCAATGACGATATACACATGACAAATAAGCACACCGAAAAAACTCAAATTCATGAGTCATTGGAACAATGTAAATCAAAATTACAGTGAGATATTACTTCACACATACTAAAATGGCTAAAATTTTTAAAAGACAGATAATAAGAAATGCTAATAAGCATGTGAAGAAACTGAAACCTTCATTCGTTGTTGATAGGATTATAAAATAATGCAGCCCCTTTGGAAAACAGTTTGGCAGTTTCTCAAAATATTAAACATATAGTTACCATACGAACTGACAATTCTACTCATAGTTATTTACCCAAGAGAAGTGAAACACATATATTCACATAAAAACTTGCACACAAAATATTCAGAGTAGCATTGTCCATAGAGCTGTAAAAAAATAAATGAATAATTAAAGCTAGAGCAAGAGTACTAGACTACCAAGAAGGGGAAGCAGTCCCAAATAATGAGTGGATAAATAAAATATGGTATATATGGTATATTATTTGGTAATAAAATGCAGTTAAGTTTTTATATGTGCTATAAGATGGATAAACCTTGAAAACATTGTGCTAATTGAAAAAAGCTAGTCACAGAACACCAGACTTTCATTTATATGAAATGTTCAGAATAAGCACATTTATAGAGACAGAAAATAGTCGAGGGTTTTCAGGGGTTGAAGAAAAGAGGAAATAAAGAGTTACTGCCAATGTATATTGAGTTTCTTTTGGGGGTGATGAAATTGTTCTAAAATAGATAGTGATAGTGGTTATACAATTATGTGAATATTCTAAAAACAGCTTTTTTTTTCCATTTAAAAGGGTGAATTTTATGGTATACAAATTAAATCTCAATAAATCTACTATTTCATAAAAAAGCAAAACAAAACAAACAAAGAGAATCAACTGAGCATATATCCATGTATCTCTTTGCAGCCCTGTACCCTGTTCGCTTGGTTTGTGTGTTTGTTCTTATGCCAATACCACTTTGTGTTGGCCACCTACAGCTATAATCTAGAAAGATCCCTCCTACTGTATTTTTCTATTTCAAAATTGTTGTAGACATTCTAGGTCCCATGGCTTTCCATGTAAATTTTAGAACAATCTTGTCTACATCTACATAAAACCTGCCTGTGATTTTGACAGGAATTACCTTAAACCTGTAAATGTAACAACAGCTATATTAAACTATGCTTTCCAATGCATTTGGTCCTGAACCCCCTTTTTAGCAGAATAACTAACATTTTGCAGCACCTGTTTTATGAAATCCTCATTTAAGTAAATTTGCCCATGACAAAATCATAAATATAAATAGAATCTAAAGATGTCTGGTATCTTTAATGTCTGAGGACTGTCACAAACACAAATTTTATTACAGCTAACAGATGAGGTGATTTATTTAAAATTATAATTGTTGACTCTGTATATATTCTACAGTGTTTTTAAAATACCTGACCTTTTAAGAAATTTACCAGACTATAATTTATGAACTGACAAGATCAGGCAGAGGTGCTAGGTATCATTGTCTGCTAGCTAGAGGACATGACAGAAGTTACAATTTATATGAGGAAGTCAGCATTCTTAGTTTGATCAGCAAAGTGCAATTTGGAGAAAATATATCTCTAAATTTCATAACTAATGAACATCAGCTGAGAGCAATGAAATGAGAAAGCTGGCAGAGGAATAATCTAAAGTTCATTGGACCAGGAATCAAGAGACAGTGTATTTATTTGTCCTATTCCTGTTACTAACTAGCTGTGCAAATTTAGGTCAGCTTCTTAATTTCTAGAAGTGGCAGCATTTTCTCATATACAATGAAACAGTCAGTATTAGTAGTCCTTATGACTATGATTTAGGAATTAGAAGATTTAGGGGTGAATCAAGACTCTGCTACTTCCTTACTTTATGACTCGGTAACTTACTTGATCTCCTTAAGCTGCCGCTGCTACTGCTAAGTCGCTTCACTCGTATCCAACTCTGTGTGACTCCATAGACAGCAGCCGACCAGGCTCCCCCATCCCTGGGATTCTCCAGGCAAGAACACTGGAGTGGGTTGCCATTTCCTTCTCCAATGCATGAAAGTGAAAAGTGAAAGTGAAGTCGCTCAGTCGTATCCAACTCTTAGAGACCCCATGGACTGCAGCCTACCAGGCTCCTCCGTCCATGGGATTTTCCAGGCAAGAGTACTGGAGTGGGGTGCCATTGCACTGTCCGCCTCCTTAAGCTAGTGTCCTCAATAAGGTTCTTGTAAGGATTAAAGAAGATTATGCATAGAAAGTACTTAATGTAGGCAAAAACTGGTAGCTATTACCATTTGGACACTGAATTTGTTAGTGATCAGAACACATGGTCTGGAATCAGACTGCCTTGGTTTTATTCCCATATTCATCATTTATCAGACACTGAACTTGGAAAAATAAAATACTCTGAGCCTCAGTTATTTAATCTGTAAAATGGAGATTATTAATAAAGTTTCTGTCTCTTTAAGATGTTGTAAAGATTAAAATAATGCATGAAGGTAGAGATTTAGCTTGGAAACACACTCAAGTATAATACTAAAGAAATGTCAGATGTAATCATTATTAACTATAAGTAAAACTAGGAAGTTCCCATAGACCGGCAGAATTAGACCTTCTACCTTGTTAGTGGGAGGTCACAGCTGTAAATCTTAATACACTTTGGTCATGTCATAGGTGAAGAAATAGACCCAGAAAGACAGAGATGCCCAAATTAAGGGTCAGTAGTTTTCAGCAGCCTATTACATGCACAATGCAGCAAGAGACACTTGTATAGACCTATAATGGACAGGCACTTTTTGTAAAAGAACTGGAATTGTCACCCAAGTTGCCCCTGGACCTTAATCTTTCCACTCGACTACATTTCTGGTCATTTATACCCCAGTTTTTAATGTCTCACATTCAGGATTTTCTGTATTGATTGAAAAGCATGGGGAGACCTGGCACTTTCAAAATTCACCATAGTCTTCACTTCTGCTGGGAGCAGTGGTCTTATGATTAGTTCCAGCAACATTCACAGATAATAACACAGCATGTGCCACATAGAATCCCTGAGGCAGAATACTGCCCTTTTCAGGAAATGGGATTTTTCTCCAAATGTAGAAATAATACTTTTGCATCATGTATGCATGCATGCTAAGTCACTTCAGCCATGTCCAACTCTTTGGAACCCTATGGACCATAACCAACCAGGCTCCTCTGTCCATGGGATTCTCCAGGGAAGAATACTGGATTGAGTTGCCATGCCCTCCTCCAGGGGATCTTCCCAACCCAGGGACTGAACCTGCATCTCTTACATCTCCTGCATTGGCAAGCAGATTCTTTAGCACTAGCACCACCTGGGAAGTCCTTTGTATCATGACATTGAATCACTTCTTGTAATATGAACCTAGAGAAAAAGTCTCACGGAGATGCATTATATATCTCTTCTTCAGATTGCCTCATTATTGTTATTATCTTTTTTATTTATTTTTAATTGGATGTTCTGTTTGTTTCTACCCTACAACGTGAATCAGCCATAAGTATATATACTTACATATATGTACACTCGAACTTTCCTCTCTTCCTGCCCCATCCCACCCTTCTAGGTTGTTACAGAACACCAGGTTGAGCTCTCTGTGCTATACAGCAACTTCCCAGTAGCTACCCATTTTACATATGGTAATGTATAGGTTCCAATGCTACTCTATCAATTCATCCCGCCCTCTTCTCCCCCCATCTGTTAATATTGTTATTTAATATAATTGTTAGTATCATTATTTAATTGATCTAGGGACCAGTTCTTGTTAGAAAAATACCCACCGCCAATATACTTCCTTTGTTGCACTGTCTATTGAGAGTTTCCAGGTAAAACACAGGATCACATAAAAATCTGAGCTTCCAATAAACAGCAATTTTGAAACTATAAGATGTCACATATGTTACAAAGAATATACTTATATTAAAAATATTTTTATCTGAAACTGAACTTTAATTCCTATATTTTTATTCAGTAAATCTGGCAATCCTAGGATCCAGAAGACTAAATTTGTCAAATATATGTTTCTTTCCCTATCTCTAAGCTCTGAAAGGGTGGAGAATATGACTGTCTCGTGCATCATTTTTTTCCTAGTGTCCATCATAGAACCTGACATATTATAGACACTCGATATGTACCTCTGGATTAAACTGAGATTGATGGAAGTTCCTTCCCTAATCAAAGACACATGTCATTTGGCTCTGAATGCTTCAGAAAGGAAAACATTTTAAAATTAGAAATTTAGATACACTCAAATGATCATATGGCTTTAGGATGAATCCCAAGAAAAGGAAAGGAAGAAACGAATGCCTCTTTTATCAGTCAGATTACAGAAAAAAATCTCCTCTGGCAATCAGTGGGGTAATGTATATGAAAGCCATTGGGCCTGTAACATTCTTGTTAGTTTATAAAATAATGACACTAGCTTTTGAAACACATTTTCATCATCCATTCAAGTATCACTGACTCACCAGCACTTCTTTTTTCTTTACTTGCATGTTAGCAAAATCCATGTTCGTGTTCTAAAAAAGCTTCTTACTTCTATTTTTTTATAGATATAAGATGAGAAAATAATTTTTTTCAATATTTTTATTAATATTTTTTATAAAATGAAAAGAAACCCCTACGATTGATTAAAGAAGGTGGTTATGGCTGAGGGGTTTGTGGGGTATCGTGTTTTGTTTTTTGCCTTTCCTTTTAACTTTAAGCTTTAAGTTGAAACATTCTCAGACACTTGTGGGCAAAGCATCCTCTTAAAATGGGCCCTTGTGCCTGCCTTCTGGGGAGGTGGTCCTGAGCAGGTGAACTGAGAGAGTGCACCCATCTCTTCCCCCTCAAATGTTGCCTCTTGAGTTGTTACGCTACTTTCCTCCTTACTTTGTTACATTTCTATAGTTAAGTTGGTTTTACTTGAATGATTCATGTTTAGGGAAAAAAAATCAAAATACTCTTAAAATTTGTTTCAACTCCTCCTGCAAGTAAAAAAATTAAATAAATGAAGTGGCGGATGTTAAAAAAAAAAAATCCATGGTGCTGATCCATGAGTGGCTATCTCAATTCAAGCGAAAATTTTCAGTGTTATTTTCCAGGATACTTTTGAAAGTATGTTTAAAGTAAGTCTTTGGCTGGCTATGATGTTGGCCTTAATCCGAAAAAAAGAAAAAAGAAATGGGTTGGATCCCTGGGTCAGGAAGATCCGCTGGAGAAGGGAATGGCAATCCATTCCAGTATTCTTGCCTGGAAAAATCCCATGGACAGAGGGGCCTGGCGGGCTATGGTCCATGGGACCACAAAGAGTTGGACATGATTGAGTGACTGAGCACATAGAACAATCAAAAAAAAAAAAAAAAAGAAGAAGAAACAAATTTCTACCTTAAAATATTATTCTTATTTTAAATGGGTGAAGACAAAACTTGGAGTGGATGATTAGAAGAGATGGATCTTTGCAGGAATACAGAAGGTGTGGGTATGGGTGATACCAGACTAAACACACCTTATCTGTCTGAGAGAGGGGACTGATTCCTAGGCAAAAGGACATAGAAAAGGATATAAGAAGTGATTTACCAAGGATATGAGCAGTATGAGATGCATACATTTGCTTTCCTTTGGGCAATCATGACAAAGTGTGTAACAAGAAAGGGTTATGTCATTTTTGTCGGATAAGAACAGATAAGATTCTATCCCTTACTTCTGAAAGGAATATCCTGATGTTTCCTAAGGAAACTACACCTCCTCCATTGCATATTACTTAGCATAGCTGTCATTCAAAGTGTCCTGTTCTCCATGGCCAAAATGTGGGCACTTAAACCAGATAAGCCAATAAGATTCTCTCCACCTGAAATTTGGATCTTGATTTGTGTAACACAAAGACTGAAATGTATTTATAAATACTATAACTTGACTCATTTCCCATTAGTGCTCTGAAGAGACTCCACCCAGATCCAAGTAATGCTCCAGTTCCTGGGTTTTCCATGTCCTTCTAACACATTCCTCTTTGCCTGAGTTAGCAAGAGTAGTTTCTGTGCTTGGATCTGTGAGTCCTAAATGAGATAAAGTTATTAGTCTAGTGGGGATAGACAATGAGAATTGAATAGTATTAGCACTGTGTAGTATTAGCACACTTGAAATTCCATGGGAGCTTTCAGTAAGAAGTAACACTAGTGCCAGGAAACAGTTCCAGTAGCAGAAACATTTGGGAAGCCACTGTTTCCTATTTTCAATTTCAAATGTTTGGGAAAGAGCTAGAATAAGAAAGGGAGAGATGTGGATGTCATACAGTAGCTCATAAAATATGTCATCTGTTTATTTATAGAACTTTCTAGGGGGACACTTTGAGTGGAGAAAGAGCTGGATGCTCCATGTAAGGGTCTAAGAGTTATTAAGCTATAATATCTAAGTTCCAAACCACCTTTATAGGATTCTTGGTGAAGCATACGTGTCCAGGGTGTTCCCTACTAGGTTCTGCTTATAAATGGTGTTAGAGGGAGATGATAAAGATGAAGGGACTTGTTCCTTTCTCTTTTGATTTCTAGTTCTTTCTGCATTTCCATTCAAGTGTTCCTTCATACTAGCAGCACTTATTACTCCAGGTGTTACCAATCAGGCTTATTGGCCTTCATAATCAATAGAAATTGATAAGTGGCCAGTAAGAAATTCAGACAAGAGTTTATTGGGGCCCCTGCTGCAGCAAGGGGAAGTGACAACAGAACCAGGTTCCCTTGCTTGCTTGCTCCCTGAGAGGGGAAGAGCCATTTCCTTACATGGAGTAAGGGTAGGGATATGTCCAGGGATTTGGCTGGAGGGGTGGCTTGGGTGGTTTGTCACCCCTTTGGTGGTGTTTGTGTTCAGGGGGCATGCACAGTATCCTGCTTTTGCTCCCAGCTTTTCAGAAGTGGCAGTTGGGTTTTTGGTCTTTTTTGTATCTTGTCCATAAGTCACCCCAGCTGCACATGTATGCAGTTTTTTTTTATACCTTATAGTATCTTTGTATTTTGTTGCTTGAGAAGATGTTTGAACAGGTGCAAGCATTGAAACAGAGGGTCCTAAGTCCCAGGTCCCAGCCTGTCTCACAAGTTTCCATAAAAAGTTTCAATCAATTGATGCTTTCAGATTGTGGTGCTGGAAAATGCTCTTGAGAGTCCCTTGGACTACAAGGAGATCAACCTAGTCAACCATAAAGGAAATCAACACTGAATATTTATTGGAAGTGCTGATGTTGAGGCTGAAGCTCCAATACTTTGGCCATCTGATAATGTAAAGAGCCGACTCATTGGAAAAGACCCTGATGCTGGAAAAGATTGAGAGTGGGAGACAACAACTGAGAAGGCAGCAATTGAAAAGACAACAATTGAGTCCCAATTGAGAAGGGGACAACAGTGGATGAGATGGTTAGATGGCATCACTGACTCAATGGACATGAGTTTGAGCAAACTCCAGGAAATGGTAAAGGACAGGAAAGCCTGGTGTGCTGCAGTCTATGAGGTCACAAGAGTCAGATACGACTGAGAGACTGAACAACAACAAAAAATAATAATTATGCCTGGATGGTAGGCATTCTTCCAAGGAGCAAGTGTCTTAATTTCATGACTGCAGTCACCATCTGCAGTGATTTTGGAGCCCAAAAAGTCTCTCACTGTTTCCATCACTTCCCCATCTATTTGCCATGAAGTGATAGGACTGGATGTTATCATCTTAGGCTTTTGAATGTTGAATTTTAAGCCAGGTTTTTCACTCTCCTCTTTCATCTTCATCAAGAGGCTCTTCAGTTCCTCTTGGCTTTCTGCCATTAGGGTGGTATCATCTGCATATGTGAAGTTATTGATATTTCTCCTGACAATCTTGATTCCAGCTTGAACTTCATCCAGACCGGCATCTTGCATGATGTACTCTACATATAAGTTAAACAAGCAGGAGGACAATATACAGCCTTGATGTACTCCTTTCCCCATTTGGAACCAGTCTGTTGTTCCATGTTCAGTTCTAACTGTTTCTTCTTGACCTGCATACAGATTTCTTAGGAGGTAGCTAAGTGGTCTGGTATTCCCATCTCTTTAAGAATTTTCCAGGGTTTGTTGTGATCCACACAGCTAAAGGCTTTTATGTAGTCAGTGAAGAACAGGTAGATGTTTTTCCTGAATTTCTTTTTTTCTCTATGATGCAATGGACATTGGCAATTTGTCCTTTGGTTCTTCTGCCTTTTCTAAATCCAGATTGTACATCTGGGAGTTCTTGGCTCATGTACTGCCGAAGCCTGGCTTGAATGATTTTGAGCATAACCTTGGTATAAATATTAAATTTATACTTATATAAATGGCAATCCACTCCAGTATTCTTGCCTGGAGAATCTCATGGACAGAGCAACCTGGTAGGCTACCATCCATGGGGTTGCAAAGAGTTGGACACAACTGAGTGACTTCACTTCACTTCATAGTTGAATTTAAATTTACATAAATGTAATTATAGTTGATCTGTAATATTGTATTAGTTTCAAGTGTACAGCTTCAGATTCTTTCCCATCATGGGTTATTCTAAGATATTGAATATAGTTCTTTGTGCTGTACAGTAAATTTTTGTTCTTATATGTAGTTGTGTGTAGAATTCTATATTCAAGGAAAATTAGCCCTCAAAAGTGCCGAAGAAATAAACATTTTTCTCAGGCAAACAAAAACAACATATTCTGCAAGAAATGTTAAGGGATTTCTTTCAGGAGAAGGAATATTATATAGGGGCACAACTTAGATCTACATAAAGAAAGGAAGATCATTAAATAAGGAAAAATATAATGTAAAACCAAATATTTTATTATTTTTAATTGATGTAAATAATAAGTGCTTAAAGTAATAATAGTAATGATATGTTGAGTGATTATAGCAGAGGGATAAGTAAAATGAATAGCTGTGATGCTATAAGGGAGGATTTGGAAACACTATAATATGCTATTGTAAGATATATATACTACAGAAGAGGACAGTGTAATAGTAGTGTCATTTAAGGTGAATATAATCTGGTAAAAACGTATATTTAAAATTCTAAAGCAAGATTCAAAACATTTAAAAAGAAGTACAATTAATATGCTAAGAGGAGAGATAAACTCGAATCATATAAAATGCTAAATTATACCCAGAGAAGACAAAAATGGAGAAAAAAGAAAATTAAAAAACAAATGTTACAAACAGAAAATAGTTACAAATGTGGCAGATTGTAATCCAACTATACCAATAAACACTTTAAATGTATATGGCCTAAATACACATATTAAAAGGTAGAGACTGTCAGATTGTATTAAAAAAACCAGAAAACAAAAAGAAGACCCTTAACTATACATTGTTTACAAGAGACACATTTTAAATATAAATGATCAAATAGGTTGCATATAAAGACACAGAAGAAAGATACCATATTAACACTAAAAGAAAGATCTTAAGAGCGTCAGAGTAGCTATATTAATTCCAAAGAAAGTAACAGCAGAACAAAGAAAATTCTAAGGTTTAAGAGGAGAATTACAAGGAGGGCTTCCTAGGTAGTGCAGTGGTAAGGAATCTACCTGCCAATGCAGGAGATGTGGGTTCAATCCTAGGTTGGGAAGATCCTCTGGCGTAGTAAATGGCAGCCCACTCCAGTTTTCTTGCCTGGAAAATTCCATGTAAAATCCATGGGGTCACAAAGAATAGGACACAACTGAGCAATTAAGTGTGCACACATAACAATCCTTAATGTGTATGCCCTAAACAACAGAGCTGCATAACATATGAGCCCAAAATTGGTAGAACTGAAAAGGAGATGAGATCCACTATTGTATTTTGAGCCTTCAGTACTCCTCTTTAAGCAAATGATAGATCAAGCTGTCAGCAAATCAGTAAAGATACAGTTGACCTGAACAGTACTATTAATCAACTTGACCTAACTGACATTTACAGAATATTCCTTTCAACACCTGCAGAATACACAGTCAAGCTCCTATGTAATATTCACCAATATAGATCTCATTTTGGGCCAAAAAAACCCCCAAAATTCCATAGTTTAAAATGACAGGAATCATGTAAAGCACATTCTCAACAATGTGATAAACCAGAAATCAGTAACAGAAAGCTGAAAAATATTACAGTATTTGGAAATAAAGCAACAATCTTTCAAATAACACTTGAACCAAAGTGGAAGAGAAATACTAATTTTAAAATATTTTAAATTTAAACAAAAATACAAATTCTAGTTATCAAAATGGCGTGAAAGTAGTGTTTAGAGAGAAATGTACATAATTAAATGCATATAGCAGAAAGTGAAGAAGAACAAAAGAGCCTCTTGATGAAAGTGAAAGAGGAGAGTGAAAAAGCTGGCTTAAAACTCAACGTTCAAAAAACAAAGATCATGGCATCTGATCCCATCACTTCACGGCAAACAGCTGGGGAAACAATGGAAACAGTGAGAGATTTTACTTTTTGGGCTCCAAAATCACTGCAGATGGTGACTGTAGCCATGAAATTAAAAGATGCGTGCTCCTTGGAAGAAAAGCCATGACCAACCTAGACAGCATATTAAAAAGCAGAGACATACTTTAATAACAAAGGTGCATCTAGTCAAAGCTATGGTTTTTCCAGTAGTCATGTATGGATGTGAGAGTTGGACTATAAAGAAAGCTGAGTGCTGAAGAATTCATGCTTTTGAACTGTGGTGTTGGAGAAGACTCTTGAGAGTCCCTTGGGCTGCAAGGAAATCCAACCAGTCCATCCTAAAGGAAATCAATCCTGAATATTCATTGGAAGGATTGATGCTGAAGCTGAAGCTCCAATACTTTGGCCACCTTATGCAAAGAACTGACTCATTGGAAAAGACCCTGATGCTGGGAAATATTGAAGGCAGGAGAAGGGGATGACAGTGGATGAAATGGTTAGATGGCATCACCAACTAAATGGACATGAGTTTGAGTAAATTCCAGGAGTTGGTGATGGACAGGGAGGCTTGGCGTGCTGTAGTCCATGGGGTTGCAAAGAGTTGGACACAACTGAGTGATTGAACTGACTGATGAGTAGAAATGAAGAAAGATCTAAAGATTAATAACCTAAGCTTACATGGTAGGACTAGTGAAGAAGAGCAATTTAAGCCTAAAATAAGAGAGGAAAAAGTATAATAAAACTTTGAAAATAAATAAATTTAAAACAAAAACAGAGAGAAAAACATCAGTGAAACCAAAACAGGTTCTTTGCAAAGATCAATATAATTGATAATTCTCTATCCAGGTTGATCAAGAAAAAATAGAGAAGAGATAAATCACCAATAATGAAATGTAAAAAGAGACCATTACCACTGGGCACCCTGACCTCAAAAGGATAATAAAAGAATACTGAAAACAACTCCACAAATTTGATAAACTAGATGAAATATACTAGTTCTTTGAAATACACAATCTACCAAACTTATTTAAAGAGAAATGGATACTATAAGTAAGCTCATATCTGCTAAAGAGATTGAATAAAAAATGAATAAGTTTTCAAAGAGGAAAGCACCAGGAAAGACCTGGATAGTTTCTTTGGTAAATTCTACCAAATATTTATGAAGAAATAAGACCAATTCTCCAACATTTTTTCCTAGAAAATACAAGAGGGAACATGTCCCAAATCATTATGACATCAGTATTACCTGACACCCAAATCAGATAAGAATATTACATGAAAGGTAAAGGATAGACTAACATCTTCCATGCATATAAATGCAAAAGTCTCAAAAATTATGAATCAAATCCATCTGTGCAGAAAAATAGTATACCACGACCAAGTAGAATTTATCCTAGGTATGAAAGACTAAGTTAACATTCAAAAGTCAATCAACGCAATCTACCCTGTCAACAGGCTAAAGAAGAACAATCATATGATTCTATCAATCGATACTGATAAGTATTAATATGTGACAAACTACAATATCCATTCATGATAAAAACTCTTGGCAAATCACAAATAGAGAAAAACATTCTCACTTTGATGATGAACATCTACAAATAAAACCTACAGCTGACATCATATTTAATGGTGAGAAATTAGTTGTTTAAAGGGGGAGAGGAGATTTAAAGAGATGAAGCACTAGATTTGTTTTTTTAGAATACTGAAACTATTTTGTATGATATTTTAATCAAAGATGTATGTCACTGACCATTTGTCAATACATTTTATTTTAAAGCACAACCATTGAGCCTTCATGTATGCAATTTTTTTTCAAAACCATTTAGGAAATGGGGGGAATCTCATGATAAAATGTTGAATAGAAAGCAATCTAACTACACTAAAAATGTATGAAATGTATGTAAGGCTAAAGGTAAAAGGAACTGTTTCATCTGAGTTTGACAATAATTATAAAGGTTTAGCCCCTCAACATTTTATTGATTTGTTTTCATCAACATTTTATTTTTAAGAAACTTTCCTCAGTAGATATTAAATATATCTCTATACAAACGCTAAAATTTTCTTGTTAGGGTTATTAAACAGTGAGAATAAATGCTGGAAGTATTTCCAATGATGCAGGCAAGCTTCTCTGCACCAGAAGACAATCTAGTAAAATACAAGGTAAATCTCTCAGGTGGAGACTACCCTCAGATGGAATTAAATGGTTGCTTAAATATGGTTTGTATGCTGATAGCTCAGTTGGTAAAGAATCCACCTGCAATGCAGGAGACATTGGTTGGATTCCTGGGTCAGGAAGATCCACTGGAGAAGGGAAAGGCTACCCACTCCAGTATTCTTGGGCTTCCCTTGTGGCTCAGCTGGTAAAGAATCCGCCTACAATGCAGGAGACCTGGGTTTGATCCCTGGGTTGGGAAGATCCCCTGGAGAAGGGAAAGGCTACCCACTCCAGTATTCTGGCCTGGAAAGTTCCATGGACTGTATAGTCCAGAGGACTGCAAAGAGTTGGGCAGGACTGAGTGGCTTTCACTTTCACTAAGTACGGTTGGGCAATGGTGAAGCCCTTCTTGTGCTGGTCATAGAAGTATCTTTTGGTCAAACAGCTGAGTTTCAAAGCCTCTGAGCTGCTTCTGGTGAATTCCCTCCCTAGAGACTAATATCCCAAGGATTTGAAAGGAGTTTGGCACGACAGAGGCAGCTTGAGAAATGGAAAGTAAATGGACCTTGAAGAGACTCAGAAACAGAATCTGAACAGCTATATAAGTTTGGGCATATATCTTAATTTCTGTGAGCCTCAATTCTTTCTTCTGCCAAATGGTGTTAATAAAGAAGCATCTTATAGAATCTCACTAAGGATTACACAGGATATATCTAAATATAAGCATATGTTAAATTCTAAATAATAGACTACTATTGTTATCACTACTGTCATCAATGAGCTTAGTTGATACTTACAGCTACAAAACATAATTCTTATGTATAGAGCACCATTGTACCATTGAATTATTTCCTAGTGCCTTACAATAGTAAAATAACAACAGAGATAACAGCACTACTGTAAGGATAGCACTAAGAACACTAGTTGAGCACTAACTAAGCAATAAGCACCATACCAAGTGACATATATATTTCATGTGTACTTTATCCACAGCTTTATCACATTCAAAGGACAGTTTTGAACAGGGTCTGGCTTCACTGGATGTTGGGATATGATCATTTAATAATAACATCTTGTGAGACATAAATAATTCAAGATTAGTGCTAACCACTCAATTTTCCTCCATTAAACCATTACATATAAACCAAAAAGGAGAAATTCATTTTGCAATGCATTATGGTATTCATAAAAGGCTTCTGAGTACCCAAAGAGATTAATCTACCTCCAGCTTTGCAAAACACTGTTTAACAATCACGAACAACCAAGGTTTATATTTCTGATTCATTTAGTGTCCTATGTGCTGTGCTTATTTGCTGAGTCATGTTTGACTCTTTGTGACCCCATAGTCTGTAGTCCGCCAGGCTCCTCTGTCCATGGGGATTCTCCAGGCAAGAATACCGGAGTGGGTGCCCTTGCCCTCCTCCAGGGGATCTTCCCGACCCAGAGACTGAACCCCAGTCTCCTGCACTGCTGGTGCATTTTTTACTGTCTGAGACATAAATATACATTTTTTCAATTAATGTTCAATCCATAGATGTCATCCAGCTCATATTTACTTTATGACATTTAAGGATTGAGCATTAATTCAAATAAAAAATATTGATGTTGTGTAATGCTGCCAGGTTATTTTTAAAGAAGGGTAAAAACTGAAAAGACACTTCTCTATCCTGTGAAGATATTTATGTTATTTATTTAAAATAGTTTTTTATCTGAAAATATTTCTGAAATCTTTGTTAAACTTTCCTTGGAAAAGTGATATGATCAATTATTTCTTGTACATTTCAGAAGGTTACTAAAAACAACGTACAAGGCTTGTTCTCTTTCTTCAGGAGGTTTACTAGTTCATTTTCATATAGTAACATAGCATCAAACTGTGCCTAAAGTAGTAGCATCAGAGAGGGAGCAGGGTGGATGGCTCTTAAAGTCAAACATTTTTGTTTAAGTTTTTATATATATTTTCTAATTTTATTAAGATATAATTAATGCACACATTGTGTAAGTTTAAGTTACATACATACAACACAAGGATTTGATAAATATTGCAAAATTATTACAATAAGTTTAGTTAACTACCATCATTTCACATGGTTACAAATGTATTTTTCCTTGTGATGAGAACTTTTAAGATCTACTCTCTTAGCAACTCTCAAACATACAAGATTGTTACCTGTAGTCACAATGCTATATATTATATCACCCCCAAACTTATTTATCTTATAACTGGAAGTTTGTACCTTTTGATCACCTTCCCCAATGTTCCCACTCCCCTGCCTCTGGAAACCACTAAACTGCCCTGTTTCTACAAGTTTTCTGTTTTTGTTTTTTTTTCTTTTCAGATTTCACATATTAGTGAGATCTTGCAATATTTGTCTTTCTATCTGAAAAGTCAGACTTCAATTTTCAATATAAACCAAATCATGTCTGTGCCCTGTGACTGGGTAAATGATTTAGTGTTATTTTTCTTATCTATAATGTGAGTGTAAGAAGTGTACACATTGATAAGGGGTATTGAGCTGATTAAAAGATACATTTACAAAATGTAAACCTTAGTATGAGGCATAGAGACATTCAATAAAGATCAATTCTCTTTTTTCTTCAATTCATAACTGAACCTCCAGTATATCTCTTAGAAGAGACAAAAGTGGTATTTTTCTGACATCAATCCAAATTAGACTTTATATATCTATAATTATAAATTATCTATAATTATAAATTGAGCAAATGCCTTCTCCATCATATTATCCAATGAATATTCATGGAAGTACTGAAAGGTATATATTCTTTCTCTCACTATTGTGTGAGTTGCTCAGTTGTGTCCGACTCTTTGTGACCCCAAGGACTGTAGCCCACCAGGCTCCTCTGTGCATGGAATTTTCCAGGCAAGAATACTAGAGTGGGTTGTCATTTCCTTCTCCAGGGGATCTTCCCAACCCAGGGATTGAACTCAGGTCTCTTGCATTGCAGGCAGATTCTTTACCATTTGAGCCACCAGGGAAGCCACTATATAACTCAGGAAACCATGCTTCAGAGAGCACTAAACAGTCGTTTATGCACAGGTGGCACTAGTGGTAAAGAATCCGCCTGCCAATGCAGGAGATGTAAGAGACGTGGATTTGATCCCTGGGTGGGAAAGATACCCTGGAGAAGGAAATGGCAACCCACTCCAGTATTCTTGCCTGGGAAATCCCATGAACAGAGGAGCCTGGTGGGCTACAGTCCATGGGGTTGCAAAGAGTTGGACACGACTGAAGTGAGTTAGCACTGCACCTAGGAAGTGCTGAAGAAGATTCGAAGACATGCTACAGAAATTCTGATCTTGAGTCCCCTAACCAGACCTTAAGACCCCTTTAGCTAACCACTTTAACCCTTTCAGATTGATTAGCAATTTGGTTCCTCTTCCATAGGGTCTGAGTCCTCAGGAAGCTTGGGGTGGCTTCAAGTCTTCTCTGCCTCAGCATCCAGGCTGCCTGTCATCTTAAGTGATGATGATTCTGGGAATTCTGTGAATTATCACTTTCAGAGCTCCAGAAGGAAGTGGAAAACAGGTCTCTTACTTTCAACCTCCCACTCATCTCCAGTATTTATTGGTCACTATCTACATGGAGGACACTTGAGTTGCAAAAATAAGCAAATTGTAGCAATTCTCAAACACTCACTAACATCTATACTGCAAAACTGCTATAGGCTAACTTGACCATTCACGATTTTCAGGTCATTGTCTTGGTAATATCAGGTTACTCTGATATTTAGAGATAGAAAAGGTCCTTGTTCCCTGTCCTTTCCACTATCAAGTGTTTTCTTATAATGTGAACAAGTCTAACATGATATCTGCCACAGATATAAACATTTCTTAGCAAAGGTCCAAAGGCAGTCATATAACCTGTTCTTCACTCTTAGTTCTTTCTGATTTTTGCCATGTTCAGCCCTGGACAGTCAACTTGAATGAAAGGTTTATTATGAGACAAATGCAGACATGATTCCGTGGCAGGATCAATGTATTTGTAGGTAGATCACACAGGAAAACTTTTCTCTAGTGAGGACAAGGGAATATAAATTTCTAGATGTAATATATAATTACAAATTTGATGACTGGACCTACCAGGTTTTTATAATTTTCCAAATTCCATTCATGCAAGAGCAGACAATAGTTGTAAACACCACATATTTAGAATATTTACTTTTAACACAGAAGTTGTTTCTAATATCCCTTAGCCAATTTGTTAGTACATTTTTAGAAAGCTTTTGAAATATTTGCTACAAAGTCTTGGGGAAACATGAAAACCTGATCAGGTTGTTTTGGTGCTAACCAACAATCTTTGAAATGTAGATTTATGATTAGGGTGATTTAAAAGCTAACTAGCTGCCTTTTGATTGTAAGTTAACATTAATTTATCTACACATGTATCTAGTTCACACTATCAGTGTTTTCTAAACTGCAGGCCTCTGATCCTTAACAATTAGTGAAAACAATTTGTATATCAAGGGTAGTATTTTTACAAAATGATATGTAATAGGAAAAAAAAATCAAAATACAGGGACATGGAATGGAAGGATAATATTTCCCTTAATATGCTTATATCAGTTATATATGATATAACTTAATATGTTTATATCAGTCATGTCCAACTCTTTGTGACCCCATGGACTATAGCCCACAAGGCTCCTCTGTCCATGAAATTCTCCAGGCAAGAATACTGGAGTGGGTTTCCATTTCCTTCCGCAATGTAATAGGAAAAAATTTATCAAAATATAGGAACATAAAAAGGAAGGATAACTATTTTCCTTAATATGTTTATATCAGTCATATGTGTATGTGTGCATTCATACATGAATGTGTGTTTATATGTATATGTGTGTGTGCATACACACTAAATTTCAATGTACAATATACTTCAAACTATGAATTAAAGTAATAAAAAAGCTTAAAAACAATTCATTTTTCCAGAAGTATTTTAAACTACAGACAACATAACAATCGTACTCTTTTGCTCCCTTCTCTAAATCTCTCTTTCTTTTCCAGTTCAGAGTAGATTTATCATTTCTAAAAAGAGAAAAAAATCCAAAAAACCCTCATGAAGTATTCTTAGAATAATTGCATCTCTCTATAACAGAATTTCTGCTTTTGAACACTGAAATGAAGGGTGTGGATCATTGATTCTGCTCTGGTGCATCCTCTTGGACAACAGAGGCTTCATGTCTAATGGTCAAAACTGAATTTAAGGAATTTAAGGATTTAAGTCATGGATTTAAAGGAATTTCATAGAAAAAAAGACAAACAAACAAAAACAATTTTGTATTCACATTATCATCTTAGCTCACTAGCATACAGTACCAGCTTTTTAAGTAACAATTCCAGAAATATTAGGTGGGTATTCCTGTCAGGCTGATTAAAGAGAAGAGTCAGGAAATCTGTACATGAGAAGGTAAAAAAGGGGGAGAGATATGGAATATATTAAAAACCTAGAATTGGTAGAATCAATTAGGTGGGTGGTAAAAGAAGGGTTAGGACAACTTAAAGATTTCTGGCTTGAGGGACTTCTTAGGAAGAAAATGTCTTTAAGAGTGAAAAGGGAAACTCGTGTGTGTGTGTGTCTGTGTGTTCAAGGTGAATGAAAGTAGATATCATGTTGACTTTGAGCTCTCTATGGGATACCACATTGGAGACACTCAGAGAACAGCTGTCTGAATGAATCCACTGTCTGTGCTGTGCTTAGCCACTCAGTAATGTCCGACTCTTTGTGACCCCATGGACTGTAGCCTGCCAGGCTCCTCTGTCCATGGAGATCCTCCAGGCAAGAATACTGGAGTGGGTTGCCATGCACTCCTCCAGGGGAACTTCCCAGCCCAGGAATTGAACCAGGGTCTCCTGCATCGCAGGTGGATTCTTTGCCAGTTGAGCTACTCAGGAAGCCCTAAAGACAAAGGCCCATACTAGAGATATAGCTTAGTGTCATCAGCATATCAGGTGATTGTTGAAGCTCTGGAAGAAAAGATTTTTCAGGGAGAACTTGTTGACTTAGATGATTTGAAGGCTAGCAGGAGGAGAAGGGGATGACAGAGGATGAGATGGTTGGATGGCATCACCGACTCAATGGACATGAGTATGAGTAAACTCCGGGAGTTGGCGATGGACAGGTAGGCCAGGCATGCTGCAGTCCATGGGGTCACAAAGAGTCAGACATGACTGAACGACTGAACTGAACTGAACTGAGTGGAACCTGAGATAACATAACCTTTCAGGCATGAACAAAAGAAACCATTCATTTAGAAAAAATGAAGAAAAATATTGAGATAGGAGAGAAACACAGGAAGAATCTTCCCATGAATCAAGGAAAGTCAATTTCAAGAAGGAGAAAGTGTTCAACACCGTCCCACAGCACAGTGGATCAAGTAATATAAGAACCAAGAACTTTTAGAGTGATAATGGTTATGTTCTGTTTTAACTGAGGGTGATTAATTTTAGGGAAAAGAAAGAAGCCTGACTATAGCCTGTTGAGCAGTATGATCTAAATGAATATGAACTATGCTTTCAAAGGATGTGGCTATGAAGGAGAGAAAGAAATCAGTAGCCGACGCGGCCACAGGATCATGAAGAGGTATGGATAACATCTCCCATGATTTTATATGTTCTGGTGCACAGCACAGCTTTGTATATAATACTTATGGCTGATTCATGTTGATGTCTGGCAGAAACTAACACAATATTGTAAAGCAATTATCCTTCCATTAAAAATAAATTAATTAAAATGTTAAAAAAACCTAAGACATTAATTTCTGTCTCCCATTCTTAATTAGAATTGGAATTGTCAATGTGACATATTCACGTGATGTCCACAAATACCTTGTGAAGTGAAAGTCACTCAGTTGTGTCTGACTCTTTTGACCTCATGGACTATACAGTCCATGGAATTCTCCAGGGCAGAATACTGGAATGGGTAGCAGTTCCCTTCTCCAGGGGATTTTCCCAACCCAGGGATTGAACCCCAGTCTCCCATATTGCAGGTGGATTCTTTACCAGCTGAGCCACAAGGGAAGCCCAAGAATACTGGAGTGGGTAGCTTATCACTTCTCCAGTGGATCTTCCCAGCCCAGGAATTGAACCGGGGTTTCCTTCATTGAAGGCGGATTCTTTCCCAACTGAGCTATCAGGTAAGCCCCAAAATACCTTAAATGTAACCAATTTATATTCCACCCCTGATCCTATCTATCCACCATCTTATTTATATGTAATGATGGCAACATTCATCAGTAAAACAAGCAATAAACAAATGCATCTGAATTTTCACTGATTTTTTTCCTTCTTACTTCTTCTTATATTTCACATCTCTTAGGAGCTATTGTTTCTGTACATGTACTAATAAAATACAGAGACTCTTCCCACCTCTACTTTGACCATCCTGTTCTGACTCACCACTACCTTACTCCTAGATTTTTCTTCAATAGGCTCCAAACAGCATCTGTACAGTCTATTTTCAACCCACAACAGCCAAAGTTCACGTTATAAAATGTAAGTCATATAACGTCACAGAGATACACAAAGATGCCCAATGGTTTCCCATTTCTCTCAGATTAAAGTTAAAGTAATTACTATGGCCTCCAAGACTGATTGATCTGGGCTCTGTTTCTTTTTTGTCTGGCCCCATCTCCTGCTCTCTCTGCTTCAACCATGCCCACCTCCACAATTCTTTGAAGAGTTAAACAAAACCTCTCCTCAGATTCTTTATTCTACCTACTCTCACTTCTGGAAATTCTCTTCTCCAAAACATTTATTAAAGTGAAATCTCTTACTTCCTTCAAGCCTTTGCTCAGATTTCACCTTAAAACAAGGACTGTCTTGACCACCTTATCTGAAAGTGCCAAATCTCCCCAATAATTTTCTGTTTGTTTTGTTCTTTGTTGTTTTCTAAGTACTTAGGGCACTTCCTGGCATATAACAGGTATTCATAAATATTTAATTGTTGAATGAATCTATGAATGTGCAAATTTAGTCTTTTCTGATCACTTCCAGGTTCTGGAAGAATACCACTCTGCATGCCACTGACAAGATATGTATATATAGGTAGTTTGGGACATCTTTACATTTTAAGATAAACGCAATTTTAGTGCCAAGATGCCAATATATTGTCAACTTAGAAAGTACTTTAAAATAGATATTGGGGACCAAAGGCTATTTCTGGGTAAAAGAATATTCACAGGAAATGGAATCAATTCCAATGAAATAATATACATCCTCTTCTCCTGCCCCAAAGGACTATCTGACTCATCTTCATTCAAAGGAGTCCATAGCTTCAAGGCAAATCACTTTGTGTACTAGAGTAAAGCAGTAAGACCCACTCCACAGGAAAGCAGCCACATTGGGAGGCTATTATTATATGCCATATTTCAGAACTTGAGTACCTATTACATTATTTAACTAGATTTGGAAACTGGGAAAAAAGTTTATATTCTGTCTTCCTGCTCCAACCAGGATTACCACATTTGTTCAGAATGTCCAATGGATGGAGTAGTCATAAAATTTATCATCCAATTTAGGGCATTTTTGTGATTGAAAGGGAGCACTATTAATAACGATAACAGGGTATAAAATAGGAATATGGTCACTCAACTATGGATATGAAGACTCCAATGTGGTAGTGCTATGAAATGTCCTAGTCATTGTCCCTTCATCTGCTGTATCGTTGGTTGGTTGGTCTTACCAGTGTGTCCCAGGGGAGGGATTGAAGTCGTTCAGAAGCTTTAAGAGATAAGGAACTTGGAGCACTGGGCATTTTCTCACTGGTGTAAATAAAGAACTTCTACATTTTAGCAACCTAACAGGCTAAGTTTTCTCCCAGTGACTTTACATCTCAAATTTGCCTAGGATGGTCCTGTTTTATGCTTATTGTCACAATGGAATTATGAATGATTTCCCTTTATTTTCAAATTTTCCCAGTTTGGGTTATAAGTTACTGTTATAATTTAGTTTGAAAAACTGATATTTCATTAAAGTCTGCAAACTATACTGAAACACTGAAATCTGTGACTTGGTGAGCAAAACAGAAAAAAAAAAAGAAGGTTCAAAGCTTGCTGTAGTAGGTAGCACCTGGTGCTACAGATTTTAACTCTCCAGTCAAAGTCACTGAAGTAATTTGATCAATTTCTCATTTCAGGTCTGCTAAACTAACATGGTCTTGCCAATAATCAGACTCATGTCTACTTATACTTATTTTCTAATGTATATTACCATCATTTCCTGGTTTTTAAAATTTAAACATGTGAGTTTAATTCTAATACGCCCCCAGAACTATAAAGTACTTGGGTCAGGTTTATACAGTCAGCCTTCTGTGTGTGAGTTCTGTGACCACAGAGTAAACCAACCAGGGATCCGTTCAATTCAGTTCAGTCGTTCAGTTGCGTCTGATCCTGCGACCCCATGGACTGCAGCATGCCAAGCTTCCCTGTCCATCACTAACTCCCAGAGCTTGCTCAAACTCATGTCCATCGAGTCAGTGATGCCATCCAGCCATCTCATCCTCTGTCGCTCCCTTCTCCTCCCGCCTTCAATCTTTCCCAGCGTCAGAGTCTTTTCAAATGAGTCAGTTCTTCGCATCAGGTGGCCAAAGTATTGGAGCTTCAGCTTCAGTATCAGTCCTTCCAATGAATATTCAGGACTGATTTCCTTTAGGATGAACTGGTTGGATCTCCCTGTGTCCAAGGGACTCTCAAGAGTCTTCTCCAACACCACAGTTCAAAAGCATCAATTCTTCGGCACTCAGCTTTCTTTATAGTTCAACTCTCACATCCATACATGACCACTGGAAAAACTATAGCTTTGACTAGATGGTCCTTTGTTGGAATGAAAACCACAATCACAGAAAACTAACTAAACTGATCACATGGATCACAGCCTTGTCTAACTCAATGAAACTATGAGCCATATCATGTAGGGCCACCCAAGACAGACAGGTCATGGTGGGGAGTTCTGACAAAACATGGTCCACTGGAGAAGGGAATGGCAAATCACTTAGTGTTCTTTTCTTGAGAATCCCATGAACCAGGGATCAAAATATTAAAACAAAAATTTCAGAAAGTTCAAAAAAGCAAAACTTGAATTTTCTGCTCTCAAGCAATTATTTCTTTCATCTACATTGTATTTACAACTTTTTACATAGCATTTACATTGCATTATGTATTATAAGTCATCTAGAGATCATTTACTACAGAAGGTTGTGTTTTGGTTATAGGCAAATACTATGTCATTTTACTACAAAGGATTTGAACATCTGTGGATTTTGATACTCACGGAGGTCATGGCACCACTGTCCCCACAAGTACCGAGAGACAACTGTAAATCCTTTTTGGCATTAATGAAACCTTGTTATAAATTGAAACATTTTTCCATGCTAGATTATAAAGCATATATTACTAAACAAATTCTATGAATAATCAAAAAATGGTTTGTACCCCTTTTATAGCCTTCCGGGCTTCCCAGGTGGCACTAGTGGTAAAAAGCCACCTGCCGATGAAGGAGACGTAAGGGACATGGGTTCGATCCCTGGGTCAGGAAGATCCCCTGGAGGAGGGCATGGCAACCCACTCCAGTATTCTTGCCTGGAGAATACCATGGACAGAGGAGCCCGGTGGGCTATAGTGCAAAGAGTTGCAAACAGTCAGACATGACTGAAGCGACTTTGCCCATATAGCCTTCTAGAACATCAGCACTAAATCATTTCTCTGTGTCTCAAGTGGGCAAGGACAAGGCCTTCTATCATGCTCATGTAATAACCACACATTATTTCTCTGACCATTATTTTCCCTTTTTCCTGATTTAAAAACGAAAAATGTATCTTTTTATTTGAGCTTCCCAGGTGGCTCAGTGGTAAAGAATTTGTCTGCAATGCAAGAGACATGGGTTTGATCCCTGGGCTGGGAAGATCCCTTAGAGAAGGAAATGGCAACCCATTCCAGTATTCTTGCCTGGAAAATTCCACTGGCAGAGGAGCCTGGTGGGCTACAGACCATGAGGTCACATGGAGTCAGACCCGACTCAGCGACTAAAACAAAAGCAATAACCTTTTTACTACCTCACTGAACATTTACTTTTTTAATCAAATAGATTTTATTAAACTTTCTAACTACAATACTTTAAAATCACTCTATTATTATGTAAATCACATATTTATATAGTCATTTAAATAATATATTTATATATTGTTATAATTACACATTTTAATGAGATGTGAGATAAATAATTTGTTAAAGACGTAAGAAAATTTATATTCATGGCCACAGATTGCCACTCAATTTCTTTAATGTTTTGGACCAGTGGGCAAACTTTCCAAAGATGTCTGCACTGAAGAGTCTCTTGAGTCAGACATCTCAGCTTGAAGTTTGTTTCCATATTTGATTAATTGTACGATACTGAACAAGTGATTTAACCTACTTTTCCTTAGTCTCCTATGCTATAAAATGTGGAAAATAATGACATTTACCTTATAGGGTCGCAGCAAAGATTAAACAAGTCACTTGCACGGAATGTGTTATAATAGTGCCCGGCCCATAGCGAGCACTTTGTAAATGTGAGCTTGAAAGTATTTCGAAAGGCAAACTGGTACATGGTATAATGGGGATGGGGTTAGCAATTTGATGATATGGATTTGGATCCACACCTGTCTTTATTAGCTTCGTGACACTGAAGATGTTAGATCTCCCAGAATTTCCTTCCTTCTTTGCTTCCTCCCTCTCTCCCTCCCTCCTTTCCTTCATTTCTCCATTGTCAATTAAATAGGGACAATAATGCCTCTACTGTATAATATAGGTACTTTGTAATGATAAAGACTTGGGATCAGTTATTTAAAAACACTTAATAGGGTCTTAATTACAGTTTTCCAAAAGTGCAGTTAAAATCATAGGACTTAATAGGAGTAGGGATTTCTTTAATAGAATCCTCTGCAACAAAATCCTTCCAATTGCACGCTTTGATGGATCACTGACCCTTAGACCTTAAAGTTGAAAAAAATTCAGCCACTTCCCTCAGAAGTCCATTTCAGTAGTGAAAACAGAATTGTCACATAACCGAGTTAGTGTTTTTCAAACACTAAGTTGTGATGCATCAGTGCTCATAAAAATCAATCTGGTGGATGGCCATTATTATTAACAAAATAGAATAGAGGCAAATAGTCTTTAAGAAATACACACAACATAGTAGAAGTAAGGATTTTCTTAAAAACATATTTCTCTCATATGTTTACACATACACACATGCATATATACATGTATTTATGTGTGTATATATGCACAAGACATTATATATATATACATATGTGGTAATGGGTCATGCTGATGTATTTTATGTATACATGTGGTACTATGCCTGTGTGACACCTATGGTTATGATGTTAAGTGTGTATCTTACACTATGACTTGAGGTCAAGGTTTTTATTTTTGTTTTTATTTATTTGGTGGTATCTTAGTTGTGACATGGGGGATCTTAGTTGTGTCATACAGGATCTTTCCTTGCAGGGGTCACACTCTCTAGTTGTGGTGTGCAAGCTTAGTAGTTGCGGCTCCAACTTAGTTGCTCTGCAGCATGATCCCACTTCCCAGACAAGGGGAATCCATGTACCTTGCATTTCAAGGCAGATTCTCAACCCCTGGACCACCAGAGAAGTCCCAAGGTTGAGCTTTTAATGAGATGATTTAGAATCTATTAACTCATTTAACTTTTCCCCTCCCTGAATTTCCTTCTTTCCTTTTCTTTCAACAAGGAAATAGCTCTTTATGTACTGATGGAAAAGACAGATGCGACAGGGTAGAACTCAAAAATATTTTTTTTTATGTTCCAAAACCTGAAATCTTCAAGACAATTTGAAGACACGTGAAAAAGAGAGAACTTAGACCAAAAATAAGAGGAAGAAATTCTCTTTCAGCTTAAGGCATTAGGGAGGGAGAAAATGAGAACAGCATTGACTTCTCAGAAACTTCCTGGAAAGTAGTCATTATCTGAGAAAGGAAATTGGTCAGCTGAGGTAGATGAAGTCATGACAGACCCACAGAAATTATCTCAAGGCCCCAAATGGTACAGAAGCTGAGCCACAAAGTGGAAGAACATTTCAATAATTACTTGTGTATCTAGATATTTCTAAGAAGTATATTCTCTCTCATCTTTTACAAAACCCTAGAACTACATATATGCCCCTGGAAATCATGATAACATCTCAGGAAGGAGTGATTTAAAATCCTTCCAAGCCTAGCATTCATGAGTTCCTAAATTAGAACACACGTTGTTATAAATAAGAAAGCCATATATTTGTAGACTTGCATTTGAGAATTAACTTTTTCGCTGATTTGTGACGTGACAAACTTACTGTTCTATTCTAGGGAAATGTCTGATTACTGGTCCTGGGATAAAAGTTAGAAGATCCAAGAGGGGTGACAGAAAAAAAATCAAAACAAAAAATTGAGCTTCCATAAAAATGAGAATAGTTATTCCTATTGACAAACTGTCTTGTGTAGTTGCTTAATCAGGTCCTAGATTCAGCTCTGGAAAATTATGTTTATTCTCTAGCAATGCATTTAAGGTATGTATAGTCTAAGTGACTTTGCAAAAGTGGTCATCTTTGGACAGCACAAGCCACAGATAAACCTTGTGTATATTAACAAATGGTTATACCTGTTTGGGCTTCTGTGGTGGCTCAGACAGTAAAGAATTTGCCTGCAATGAGGAGACCCAGTTCAATCACTAGGTCAGGAAGATCCTCTGGAGAAGGGAATGGTTACCCACTCCACTATTCTTGCATGGAGAATTCTGAGGACAGAGGAGCTTGACAGGCTACAGTCCATGGGGTCACAAAGAATTGGACGTGGCTGAGCCACTTTCACTTTTTATAGCTGTTTAAGTAAAAAAAAAAAAAAGAGCAAATTATTCATATGAAATCTGTGTTTAATATCCTAACAATGTGTTCATTCTATCTTCCCCCATCATTACCTAGTTCTGCTCAGTAACAGGGGAAGGAAATTTATTGCTGTAGTCTCAGGTAGACTCAAAGGTCCTAGGCACTGGGAAATGATCTTTATGAGAATATTATCAACTGACCCCAAACATGATGCTCAAACCCAAATGCAATGGTACTAGCCAAGGGTATAATTAGAGGGAACATTCTCTACTAGATCACCTTCACCTCTGACACCAAGTTAGGGAGACTCCCAAAACCACCCTCAAGTTTGATAATTCACTAGAGGAACTCACAGGGCTCGCTGAAAGCTATTACACCAATGATTCATTACAGGGAAAGGACACAGGTTAAAATTAGCCAGAGAAAGAGAGATTCATAGGGTAGACTTGGAGGGATCCAAATGCTGAGCTTCTGCTTGCCCTTTTTCCATAGAATCATAGATAGTGTTACTTTCTCCTGGCCACACAGTGTGACCATACGCACACTTGTGGAATTGCCAACCAGAGAAGCTGTCCTGAGCCTATCATATCCAGAGTTTCTATTGGGGCTTAAATCTATACCATCTACATGGCTGATTGCTGGTATCCAGCCTCTCCTAGACAACATCAGGGTATGGTTACCAGTTCTCCTGATAATGTGTGTCTCTAAGCTCTCATCATAAATCACATTATTAGACTATCTAGTGGCCCAAGCCCTCAGGCAAACAGACGCTCCTATCAGAGAGAAGTTCCAGGAACCTAGATATTACCTCTTAGTAACCAAGGATAAAGGCTAAACTTCTCTCTGAGTAAGGTTAATTCTTCACTGCACAGAGCCATCATGGATCTCTGGTCATCTGTCCCGAGAAAAGGAGTCTCCACTGAACTCGAATGAATGACACTGATGAAGAGTATGCCATGATGGTTTGGGAAAAGACAATTCTTGATGCTTTTCTCACTCCTATTGGTTATCCTATCATGCTTTCTCCATAATAGGAATATTCTAGAAAAATCATGACAATTGTTCACTGAGAGGATATTTTCAATAATTAAATTATACAAACACACATGAAACAAGCAACAACTAATGCTAAAGATTCAAAAACTAAAGGAAATCAGACCACACAACCAAAGAGGTCATTTCAGAAAGGAAAAGCAGTGATCAGACAATTTTAATAGAATGGAGTAAGTTATGAATGGGATAACTTTTATCTGTGGAATAACAGAAGACAGGAGCTTAATCCATCCTGGAGGTTTAGGGAAATCTTTCCATCGATGACCCTTGAAGAAGAGCATCTGGCAAAAAGTGAAAGTAGCAGCAACAGCAGCAATTGTAATGAAACTAGTTAACAATTATACAGAATTATAATGTCAGACACTATTCTAAGCCCTTTGAATACATTAATTCATTTAAATTATTAATTTCAGAGGATTGGCAAAATCTATTAGTGAACTCTGAGCCTCTGCTCTCTCTAAATTCGTGCCTTAAGGTAAAATTGTCTTGGAAGTCTGTCATCACTTCTCGAAATGGAGCTAGGGGAGTTTAGATAGCCCTATCCGAAAAGAAAGTCATTTGACTAGACATATTACCAAACAAAGGCATGTACAGAAAGTGAAGTGTTTTCAGACTTAACTCAGATTGCAGCAATTGTACAAACCAGGAGAGCTTTTCCTTAAACGAAAACATTCCTCTTCTCATTCCTCATTCACAGACTCTCCTCCCTCTCACTATGAAGTAGGAAGCTGTGTTTGGAGGCAGTGACAAATCCTGGGGCCTGCATTTCACTCATCTTGCATGCAGTGCTCCCGTTGAGGCCACTTAATCCGATTGACGTCAGCTGGTGCTCCGTGCACAGAATGTGCCGCTCAGAATCTAGGAGAGTCGATCATCCCGCAGCTCGCATCACCATGACACCTACAGCCTCCAATTTATTTCAGGTTTGTTGTTTCTTGTTTTCCTTTCTCTTTCCTCTCCTACTAAAAGAAGGCTATTTTTTTTTCTTTCTTCACAGACAACACTTAGAGCCCAAGCCTCACCATTGGAAAATTCTGACTATTATCACTTTGCACTGATAATTAACGTTTTTGAATAAAGCTGTTGTGGAGAGCCAGGTTGGACTGACAAAAAAAAAAAAAAGCCCACACATCTCAGATTAAACATTCACTGAGATGTGGCTGTTGGTAAACATAATTTTTTTTGAGGAAATGTAAGTACTTGATAGGGAATTTCAGTAGCCCCATTAAGGAAGGAAAAGCAAAGGAGATTCAAGAAACATCTACTCTGTTCTGGGCATACCACACACATTGTCATATATAAGTTGGTCTTCAATCAGATGTTATTTCTCATCCACCCCCAATTTCCTGAGGAAATCTGGCAATGTCTGGAGACACTGTTGGCTGTTATGCCTGGGCGGGGGTGGAGGGAGTAGTTGGTGCTGACATCCAATGGGCAGAGGCCTGCAACACTGCTGAACATCTTGCAATACAAGGGACAGTTCCCACCCCCATCTACACACACACAACAAGTGATTGTCCAGCCAAATTCCCAATACTACCAGCATCAAGAAACCCTGAAACTGACTCTCACAAACCCTACGTGGCGAGTATAATAGTCTCAGTCTATAGATGAGGCCACTGGTGAGGTATTAAATGACTAGTTTGTATTCACAAAGTTAATAAGTCACAGGATTTGAACACAGGCTGCTTTAGCTGCCAAATCTGGACCCTGATGCATCAAGCTGTGCTGGACAAGTCTTTGTGGTCAAGGAAATCAGAACTCCAAAAGACTGGTCTCTGGAGGTATTCACCTTTTTCCATATGTAGAAGTCCCTTTTATAAAGTTTGTTTCATAAAAACAGGAAGGCACCTCTCTGGTACTGAACTATGAAGAGTTACTCAGCCAGTGAGAGCTCCATGGAGTATGCAGGCTACATATACAAAAGATAATCTCACTTAATCCAATATCAAGGACTTGATTTGCTACATTTATACTGTGAATCAGTGTGCATGTATGTATGATTCATTCTTCTACTTTCTACCTCCAAAATACATACATGAATATACATCATGATACTGTACCTTAAGCTTGTCCTGTATACTGGAGAAAGGTGCGCAGTATAATATACCAGAGTAAAGTTATATACTAAAGGCCACAATACCAGTAGCGGCTGACTTTCACATCAGAAGACTGAATCACCCATCAGTCACTCATTTCGCAAACAAGTGAAAGTGAAAGTGAAGTCGCTCAGTCGTATCCGACTCTTTGCGACCCCAAGGACTGTAGCCTACCAGGCTCCTCCGTCCGTGGGATTTTCCTGGCAAGAATACTGGAGTGGGTTGCCATTTCCTTCTCCAGGAGATCTTCCCCACCCAGGGATCGAACCCAGGTCTCGGCATTGTAGACAGACGCTTTACCATCTGAGCCGCCAGGGAAGTCTGTTTATTAAATTCTTGGTATAGACTTCAGTGATACATAGAGCAAATAATTACTACATAGAAAACAATGACAGTAACAGTCAGCTCCTGGTTTTGTTTGTGACACAATACAGGAGGCAGTAATCAAGACCATCCCCAAGATAAAGAAATGCAGTAAAGCAAAATGGTTGTATGAGCAGGCCTTACAAATAGCTGAGAAAAGAAGATAAGCTAAAGGCAAAGGAGAAAAGGAAAGATATACCCATTTGAATGCAGAGTTCCAAAGAATAGCAAGAAGAGATAAGAAAGCCTTACTCAGTGATCAGTGCAAAGAAATAGAGGAAAACAATAGAATGGGAAAGACTAGAGATCTCTTCAAGAAAATTAGAGATACCAAGGGAACATTTCATGCAAAGATGGGCAAAATGAAGGACAGAAACTTTATGGACCTCACAAGCAGAAGGTATTAACAAGAGGGGGCAAGAATACACAGAAGAACCGTACAAAAATTATCTTCAGGACCCAGATAATCATGATGGTGTGATCACTCACCTAGAGCCAGACATCCTAGAATGCAATGTCAAGTGGGCCTTAGGAAGCATCACTATGAACAAAGCTAGCAGAGGTGATGGAATTCCAGTTGAGCTATTTCAAATCTTAAAAGATGATGCTGTGAAAGTGCTCTACTCAATACGTCAGCAAATTTGGAAAACTCAGCAGTGGCCACAGGACTGGCAAAGGTCAGTTTTCATTCCAATCTCAAAGAAAGGCAATGCCAAAGAATGCTCAAACTACCTCACAATTGCACTCATCTCACACGCTAGCAAAGTAATGCTCAAAATTCTCCAAGCCAGGCTTCAACAGTACACGAAACGTGACCTTCTAGATGTTCAAGCTGGATTTAGAAAAGGCAGAGGAACCAGATATCAAATTGCCAACATCCATTGGATCATCAAAAAAGCAAGAGAGTTCCAGAAAAACATCCACTTCTGCTTTACTGACTATGCCAAAGCCTTTGACTGTGTGGATCACAATAAACTGTGGAAAATTCTTCATGAGACGGGACTACCAGACCACCTGACCTGCCTCTTGAGAAATCTGTATGCATGTCAAGAAGCAACAGTTAGAACTGGACATGGAACAATAGACTGGTTCCAAATATGGAAAGGAGTATATCAAGGCTGTATATCATCACCCTGTTTATTTAACGTATATGTAAAGTACATCATGAGAAATGCTGGGCTGGATGAAGCACAAGGTGGAATCAAGATTGCTGGGAGAAATATCAATAAACTCAGATATGCAGATGATACCACACCTATGGCAGAAAGTGAAGAAGAACCAAAGAGCCACTTGATGATGTCAAAGATGGAGTCATTTTTTGGATGTGAGACTTTGGACACTAAAGAAAACTGAGCACTGAAAAATGAGTAAATTCTGGGAGCTGGTGATGGACAGGGAGGCCTGGCATGCTGCAGTCTGTGGGGTCGCAAAGAGTTGGACATGACTGAGTGACTGAACTGAATCAGATTTACATTTGATAAAGACCTTTCCATTGTTAGTAGGGATTCAGGGATGTGGGGGAGAGTGGAGCTCAGTTCAGTTCGGTCACTCAGTCGTGGAGCTAGGAAGACATATTTGAGTCTGTTATAGTAACCCAGGTAAAAAAGAATGATAAAGGCCTGAATTAAGGCAAGAGCAGGGGGGATGGAAAGGAAAGCCCAGAATCAAAATAGAGTTGGTGGCAGAGTTTACAGGTCTTAGATGTAGAAGTTAAGAGAGGGAAGATTTCTCCCTGGAAGAATGAGAGTACAGAAAAAACAATTTACATTTGGACCGAGTCACCTTTACAGTACCTATCTGAGTGTATAATTTCATGGGCTAACTAAATATCAGAAACCTTACTACACCCTTCATATATTAATCATTTCAAAATCCTGTGATGTAGGTATTAAATTTTATTTTAAATATGAAGGCTCATATAGATTAACTTGTTCCATTTAATATGGCAAGTGGCAAAGTCAAAACGTTATTGTAATTCTAGATATATCTTCAAGTATATATTTGTTAATCACTATGCAAGACTGCCTCTCCTTATAAATCTGGTACTTTATAAGACTTAAAATAAGACATAAAATGGGGATTTGAGCTAGAAATACAATTCTGGAGCTAATGTTCCTCTAAGTGGCAGTTTAGATCTTGGATTGATATGAGATCATTTATGGAGAGTATCGATTAGAAATGAGTAAGAAAGAACCAGAGGTCCAGATGGTTGAGGGATGAGTCATTTAAGATGAATTCTTCAAGGCAGGGGGAGGGAAAGTGGATAGATTGTGAGTTTGGGACTGACAGGTACACACTACTATATTTAAAATAGATAACCTACAAGGAACTACCGTATAGCACAGGGGACTCTGGTCAATACTCTGTAATAACCTAAATGGGGAAAAATTTGAAAAAGAATAGATACATGTATAACTGAATCACTTGACTTTACACCTGAAACTAACACAACATTGTTAATCAGCTATGGTGGTTTAGTCACTAAGTCGTGTCTGATTCTTATGACCCCATGGACCGTAGCCCACCAGGCTCCTCTGTCTATGGGATTCTCCAGGCAAGAATACTGGAGTGGGTTGCCATTTTCTTCTTCAGGGGATCTTCCCAACCCAGGGATCAAACCTGGGTCTCCTGCCTTGCAGGCAGATTCTTTACCAACTGAGCTACGAGGGAAGCCCATTCCAAAATAAAACGTTAAAAGAAAAGATAAATTCTTCAAGGAAGTGACCAGAAAGCAGGCAAAGAAGTGGGAAAGGATGACTAGGTGAGGATAGTGTCACAGATGCAAAGGGAGATATTGTGAACAGTCTTGATGAAGAGTCACATCTGTTTTGCACATACACACACACACAAAGCCTCATTGCTCAGGCATGGTTAGGATCCCTGCTGGGAATATCTCAGTTGATTCTATTCCAGAGGAAGTGATGCAGTGTCCCTCCTCTTACCACTGTAGCCATTCTAATCCAAACCTTATTGATCATGTGAAATGATGGGTATAGAGTCATCAACACATGTAGACACTCAAAGATGGTAGACCGTTCCTCCCTCACTGCCCCAGATATTAGACAACAGCTCTAACAGCAAGGACCTTCAATTCTAGCAGGGAAGAAAGCGTGAAACTTCAGCATTGTTTTAAATGTTGGCACTACATTCAAGCTAATTATTACAATTCCCATTGCACAAGTGTTGAAAGTTTAATAAGAGAGGTTAAAAACGTTTTTTAAGGTCTCAGAGCTAATAAGTGGTCACATCGCATTTGAACTCAGGTCTGTTCAACACCAAAGTCATTGTCATTCCCTCAGTTCACTTTCTGTTTAAGAAAGGGCTATATCCCAGCGTTGGATGTGACTGAGCAAGGAACACTTTCACTTTCATTTGCATATCCCAGAGAGATATCTGCACCCCATGCTCACTGCAGCAATGCAGGCACACCTTATTCTATAACATCATGCTTTGCAGATATTGCACATTTTGCAAGTTGAATGTTTGTGGCAACCCTGCTTCAAGAAAGTCTATTGGCACCATTTTTTCAACATTTTCTCACTTTGTGTCTCTGTGTCACAGTTCAGTTTTGTTTCTGTTGTTCAGTCACTAAATCGTGTCCAATTCTTTGTGACCACATGGACTGTAGCCTGCCAGGCTCCTCTGTCCATAGGATTCTCCAGGCAAGAATACTGGAGTGGATTGTCATGCCCTCCTCTAGGGAATCTTCCCGACCCAGGGATTGAACTCACGTCTCTGGGTCTTCTGCATTAGCAGGTGGGTTCTTTACTAGCTGGGCCTTTGTGGAAGCTGACTGCTTGCAATTCTTTAAACCCTCCACCAGCAAAAAGATTACAATTCACCAAAGGCTCAGATGATAGAATATTTTTTACCAATAAAGTATTTTTTAACTAAGGTATATACATTGTTTTTATAGACATAATGCTCTTAAATACTTAATAGATTACACCACAGTAAACATAACTTTCACATGCACTGGGAAACCAAAAAACTCAAGACTAGTTCTATTGTAATATTCATTTTATTGGAGTAGTCTGGAACAGAATCCATAGTATCTCTGAGGTATGCCCATATTTAAAATAGTCAGGACATGGAAACCTAAGTGTCCATCAATGGATGAATAGATAAATTATATAGATAACATAAACATGAAGTGTCATGCATATATACATATATATATGTATATGCACAGACACACACACATGAGTAATTTTCAGCCATAAAAAGGTAGGAAATACTGCCATTTGCAATAACATAGATGGACCTTGAATGCAATATGCTGAGTAAAACAAGTCACATAGAGAAAGACAAATACTAAATGATCTCACTTATATGTGGAATCTAAAAAGAACAAACTATAGGAACAAAGAACAGATTGGTGAAAGTTAAATGTAGGGGTCTTGGGCATGGTGGGAAAACTAGGTGAAGATGGTTAAAGAGGTACAAACTTTCAGTCATACGATAGCTACTTCCTGGGAATGTAATGTCACAGCAGGGTGACTATAGTTAACAATGTATGTGTGTGTGTGTGTGTAGTTGCTCAGTCATGTCCAACTCTTTGTGACTCCATGGACTGTAGCCCACCAGCCTCCTTTGTCCATGGAATTCTCTAGCAAGAATACTGGAGTGTATTGCCATTCCCTTCTCCAGGGGATCTTTCCGACCCAGGGATCGAACATGGGTCTCTTGCAATGCAGGCAGATTCTTTACCATCTGAGCCACAAGGGAAGTCCATAGTTAACAACATTGTATTATTTCAAATACTGTATATTTGAAAGTTGTTAAGAGAGTAGATCTTGAAAGTTCTCATCACAAGGAAAAAATTGAACGATTTGAAGTGATAGATAGATATTATGATAGATATTATCTATATTATAGATATTATAATATAGTGATATTATCTATATTATGATAGATATTATCTATAGTGATATTATCTATATTATAGATATTATAAAATAGTGATATTATCTATATTATGATAGATATTATCTATAGTGATAGATATTAAATGTATATTTAAGGCTTTAAATTTATGCAATGTTATATGTCAATTCTATCTCATTAAAACTGGAAAATCTTTTGGCAGGAAAGGGATATATTTTAACTTTGGAGATGAGTACTGCTGGGTGGAAGAAAACATGGGTGTGGTCAAGGGTTTGGAGCTCTCAATCACACCCACTCCTTGATCCCTCCACCATGATCCCAAAGTGCAAACTTGAATTCTGAATGAAACTGGGCTCCTTGTCTAGGTTTTAGAGGAGGACTCATATTGACCCAGCTAATTCTTTGTTGGGGGTGGGGGATGGACTCTCCAGGATATTGTAGAATGCTTAAAAGCATCTTTGGCGTCTACCTACTAAATGTAAGTAGCATTACCCCAACCCACTCTGTACCCCATTACAACAGGTAAAAATGGTTCCAGACTTTGCCAAGTTATTCTAAGGGACAAAATGCTCCCAGGTTGAGAACCACAGGTTTAGATGTATGGCATTCCCACTCTAAGATTAATTTACAACCTGAGGTCTATGCTTATGAGCTCTTTTTTTTTTTTGAGGCTTCATCTGCTCATGCCCAGACCCTCATCTCCACTCTCTGTACCCCATCCCACCATCCAGCCATCCATGTCTCCCTGCTTTAGAAGGGTTCCAGTACAGGAGCCCGGGCAAAGGGCCTGGAACCCCATCCCTGATCTCAGAGCTGAAACAAGTTCCTGGTCTGGAGACCAATGCCATGAAAATGTGCTTCCAAATGCTCTGCAACATTTGGGTGGAAATGGCCTCATCAATCATCTTATTGTTTTGTGGGCCTCTGAGGGTGCTCCTGGGAATGACAGGGACTGTGACTCATCCTGCTGTACTGCTGTAATATTAAAGAAAATAAATAACGGAACTAAGAAGGCATTAAGTGAGGAAATGAGGCACGGGAGCATGAAGCAGAGGTGATCCTACTGCACTGCTTCTAAGTGAATATCACCCAATTAACGGGAAACAGAGCCCAGGAAAGGAACTGCCGAATCACAGTTCCCTGAATGAACTGCAGAACGTACAGTCAGATGGTGGTGAATTCCCCAGGCCGGCCTTTTCCTGTGAGCTCCCTTTCTGAATAACAAGGAAGTGCATGCAACTGGCTTGTCATGGTTTGTTCTCTGTCTTAAGTAATGGCAATAACAAGACCTTATGTTTGCACAGTGTTTCCTGGTTTACACAGTGCTTTTCCATATATCACGTCATTTTATTCACAAAGTAATCCTGTTGACACCCAGCAAGGAGGAAGGCAGTGCTCAGAGGGGCATTTCTGTAGGGTTGAGATAGAAGAGCATGCTTATGAGAACATAGGCTCTGGAACCTGAAAATCTAAGAATATTGGTTCTTAGACCAGCTCTGGAACCTTAAATCTTAACTGTCAAAGTTCAATGTTCTTCTCTATCAGGGGAGACAATAGCACTGTTGCAAGGTATTCAAACAAATCAGACCTATAATTACTGAGCACAATATCTTTTCCCCATAGGCAAAAGGCTCTTAATAGTTGCACAAGTAATCCTTAACTCAGGATGATATGTAGATGGTTGTTGTTCAGTCGCCAAGTCATGTCTGACTCTTCACAACCCCATGGACTGCAGTGCACCAAGCTTCCCTGTCCTTCACTATCTCCTGGAGTTTGCCCAAGTTCATGTCCACTGAATTGGTGATGCTATCCAGCCATCTCATCCTGTCACCCTCTTTTCCTTTTGCCTTCAATCTTTCCCAGCATCATGGTCCTTTCCAGTGAGTCAGTTGTTCGCATCAGGTGGCCAAAGTATTGGAACTTTAGCTTCAGCATCAATCCTTCCAATGAATATTCAAGGTTGATTTCTTTTAAGATTGACTGGTTTGATGTCCTTGCTTTCCAAGGTAATCTCAAGAGTCTTCTCCAGCACCAATGTTTGAAAGCATCAATTCTTTGGCACTTTGCATTCTTTATTGTCCAGCTCTCATATGCGCACATGATTACTGGAAAAACCATAGCCTTGACTATATGGACCTTTGTTGGAAAAGTGATGTCTTTGTTTTTCAACACACTGTCTAGGTCTGTCATAGCTTTCCTGCCAAGAAGCAATCATCTTCTAATTTCATGGCTGCAGTCACCATCTGCATTGATTTTAGAGCCCAAGAAGAGGAATCTGTCACTGCTTCCACCTTTTCCCCTTCTGTTTTCCATGAAGTGACAGGACCAGATGTCATGATTTTAGTTTTTTAATCTTAAGTTTTAAGTTGGCTTTTCATTCTCCTCCTTCACCCTCATCAAGAGGCTCTTTAGTTCCTCTTTACTTTCTGCCATTAGAGTGGTATCATCCCCATATCTGTGGTTGTTATTTCTCCTGGCAGTCTTGATTCCAGCTTGTAACTCATCCAGCCCAACATTTCACATAACATGATCTGCATATAAGTTAAATAAACAGGATGACAATAAACAGCCTTGTCATACTCCTTTCTCAATCCTGAACCAGTCAGTTGTTCTGTACAAGATTCAGAATTGTAAACAGTATGATGTTTTGTGTCATAGTCAATAGTAATCACTTTAGAGATAAATGATCAGGGTTTGAATCTCAGCTCTGTCACTTGAAATTGTGTAACTTGAAATAAGTTTCTTAACTTCCCTATGCCTCAGCTTTCCCATCCATAAAATAGGTGCTTTGAAGATTAAATGAGTAAGTATATGAAATGCACTGTCTCACTGCCTGAGCCATCTGTACTTGGTTACTCTTTTTTTCAGGCTCTGCTGCCTATTTTCATATTATTTTCAACTCAATTAATGTGATTACTCAGAACTGATTTTAAATACTGTACTTTACTGTGGCAAAGAACTTGCCTGCCAAGGCAGGAAACGTAAGAGATGAAGGTTCGATCCCTGGGTATGAAAGATCCCCTGGAGGAGGGCACTTCCTGGAGGGCAATCCACTCCAGTATTCTTTGCTGGAGTACCCCATGGATAGAGAAGCCTGGCAGAGTATGGTCCATAGGGTCGCAAAGAGTCACTGAAGCGACTTAGCACAGCACACTATTATTTAAGGGAATTGACAATGGATGCTATTATAGACAAATCTCCATATCTCAATGGCTTAACACAATTAAACTTCCTACTCATATCATATTCCAGTGCCTGTGTGTGTTGTTGTTGTTGTTGGGGTACACTCCATGCAGGTATTTTGAGACCAAAATATCTTATCATGCTGTGTCTCTACCCACTCCTACACCCTCAGAGTTTTCTCCTTTTGGCAGTTGAAGGAAGCATAGGAATGAGGCACAGGAATTTCTATGGGTCAAGACTGGAAGTTGAACACATTGCTTTTGCTCTTATTCCTTGTACAGAACTCAGTCAAACATATAGCCATACTTCACTCAAAGAAGTCGGAGCAATGGAGTCAAGCCTTGTGTCCAAAAAAAAAGAAAGTTCAGATACAAGAGGCTTCTAGGAATCTCTGCCACAAGTCCAGAGCACAGGGGTTCTTTGCTTCCCAGCAGCAGGCTCTGTAAAGTGTTGCACTACTAATGAGGGACATTGTGCCCTGGTACTGTCTGATCTTTCCTCTTTCTCCCAAGGCATCATCCTCCCATGACCTTGTGAGCAGTGCTTTATACCTCAGCAGCAAGATTGGTCCTACTTCTGATCAGGGTCCAAACTGTAAATAACCTTCCCTTTGAATGTAAACATAGCTCTCTTGACATTAGAATATGCCAAGAATATGCTACTTGAGAGATCAGCTGAGGGCAAGACCCATGATGTAGAAATCCAGTGCCTTGTGACAAGCAGTTCATATGCTTTCAGAGGCTAAACTTTAGAGCAGTAGGTTTTACCTTATCATAGGGACAAGGTCAAGGTGGACCTACAAGTTATAGCAGGCAAACGGAAATGAGCTGAAAGCCAAAAAAAAAAAAAAAATTAAAATCAGAGACTAGAAAGCAAAGTACAACTTTAGAGCCAAACAGAAATTTCAGACACAGTAGAAAACTTAAAAAAACTGGGAACCAGGCACATGAAGAGTTGTTGTCACTGAGTCGCCAAATCATGTCTGACTCTTTGAGACCCCATGGGCTGCAGCACACAGGGTTCTCTGCCCTTCAGCATCTCCTGGAGTTTGCTCAGACTCACGTCCATTGAATCAGTGATGCCATGCAACCATCTCATCCTCTGTCGCCCCCTTCTCCTCCTGATTTCAGTCTTTTCCAGCATCAGGACCTTTACAATGAGTTGGCTCTTTACATCAGGTGGCCAAAGTGTTGGAGCTTCAACATCGGTCCTTAAAATAAATACTCAGGGTTGATTTTCTTTAAGATTGACTGGTTTGATCTTGCAATCCAAGGGACTCTCAAGAGTCTGCTCCAACACCACAGTTTGAAAACATTGATTATTCAGCACTCAGCCTTCTTTATGGTCCTTCTCTCACATCCATACATGGCTACTGGAAAAATCATAGCCTTGACTATAGGGACCTTTGTCAGCAAAGTGATGTCTCTGCTTTTAAATACAACCAGGGAACTTTTGACAAAATCATACCTGCATAGATTACAGTAGACTATATAGAAACACCAGTTGGGGGTCCTCCAACCTTGGCTCCAACTTTCACTGGACCCCCTTCCCAGCCATTCCAGCAATATCTTTGCCTTGAACCCCAGTCTCACGCTGACCAACACCTGATGGCCAGTGAAGGTTTACACACAATGAGGACCAGCAGTGGGACAACCAGGGCACCAGCCATGTCATCCTGCTACATTGAGTGGCTGAAGGGCATGTCCCTGCTAGTTAGGGCCTGACAAACTGTGGTCCACTGGAGAAGTGAATGGCAAACCACTTCAGTATTCTTTCCTTGAGAACCCCCTGAACAGTATGAAAAGGCAAATGATATGACACTGAAAAATGACCCCCAAGGTCAATAGGTGTCCAATATACTACTGGGGAAGAGCAGAGAAATAGCACCACCTGGGAAGACCTCAAATAGTCTCCCTTTGATATTATTTCTTTTTTTAATTTTTAAAAATATATTTTTAATTGAGGGATAATTGCTTTACAATATTGGTTTGATTTCTGCCATGCATCAACATGAATCAGCCACAATTGTGCATATGTCCCCTCCCTCTTCCACCACCCTCCCACCTCCAACCTTCCCCACCCTTCTACATTGTTACAGCCTTTATTTTGAAGCTTTGGAAAACTATGTGGTAGTCATGCATCTTAGTTTATATTCTTTAAGAAATATCTGAAATCAACATATTTCAATTGCTTTAGCAGTTCCTGCAGAGTCAGTAAGTTATACTGGTTTAAAGCATGGACCCCCGAAGCAAAATTAGCCTCAGATTGAATGCTGACTAACTGCTGCAGCTGTACAACCCCAAAGAAGTACATGCCTTCTCTGTATCTCAGTTGCTCTGTGTGTAAAATGAGATCAGTGAATAATATGTATATCACAGGATTGTTGTGATGATTAAATAGGAATGAAAACCATTTAGACTAGTGCTGGGCCTTCAGTAAATCATAAATTAAAGATCAGTAAGTGTTCATTGCTGTTGTCTGGAGGTAAGTTTTGACAGTTAGGATGTTTTAATAAGAATGTGCTAAATTGAAGGTCCATACAGAGGTGAGCCAAAAAGATCAAGGTCTTTTGTCTCAATAATTTAAGACGTATTTTTAAATATGTGAGCAGTTAGATAGTCTAGGCCCACGGTAATGCATAGGACCATGAAATTTTTAGCCTGAACATTTTTTTTTTTTAAATCAGAGTACAGCTGCTTTACAATGTTGTGTTCGCTTTTGCTGTACGATAAAGTGAATCAGCTATATGTATACATATATCCCTTCCCTCCTGGACCTGTCTCCCCCCACCCCATCTAACCCATTTAAGTCACTACAGAGCACTAAGCTGAGCTCCCTGTACAGTAGCTTCCCACTAGCTATTTGTTTCACACCTACCAGGGCACATAAATCAATCCCAATCTCCCAGTTCATCCTACTCTCTACCCCATGTTCACATGTCTGTTCTCTATGTCTATGTCTCTATTTCTGTCCTGCAAATAGGTTCATCTATACAATTTTTCTAGATTCCACATTTTTTAAAGCAAATTACCAAATGCTCAAGAAGCCATATATTTAAAATAAAATGAATAAAGTATCTATGCTGCTGCTAAGTCGCTTCAGTCGTGTCCGACTCTGTGCGACCCCAGAGACGGCCGCCCACCAGGCTCCGCCGTCCCTGGGATTCTCCAGGCAAGAGTACTGGAGTGGGTTGCCATTTCCTTCTCCAGTGCATGAAAGTGAAAAGTGAAAGTGAAGTCGCTCAGTCGTGTCTGACTCTTAGCGACCCCATGGACTGCAGCCCGCCAGGCTCCTCCATCCATGGGATTTTCCAGGCAGGATAGCTAAATTTAAAGTTTTAACTTTACTATCAATCCTCCAGGATAAATCAGTTGCAAAACGTACGTCTAGGTTAAGTCTGTTGATTTCATTTGCTCATCAACTGCTGAGCATCAGGTGTGAAGGTCATGTGCGAAGCATCAGTGATAAAGCAGAGCCACCAATGAGACAAGGTAGTCTTTGTGTTCAGTGACAAAAAACATCAAGGAAATAATCACTCAATTAATTATTTCAGCTGTACTACATATGAAGACTAAAGGAGAAGGTTTATGAAGGAATAACACAGAAGGAGTCATTTTAAGGTGAAGATCCCAGGGAAGTCTTCCCTAAGCAAAGTATATCCATCTAAGCCAAGAGTTTCTGGCTAACTAGAATTTCCAAGACATTCACTAAAGTAGTGATTGTAGTCTGGAGGTGCCCAACACAAATCTATAGGAAATATTTCACTTTCTATCTGCATGCAGAAATAGAATTAAAGATCATGCATCTTGTCCATCAAAAGGGCTATCAAGTCATTTACATACAAATTAGAGGAAGAGAATAGGAGGAGGAATTGTCAAGTGCAGACATCTATCTTTAAAATTTAATTGGAAATCATGTTGACTATCAAGAAACTATTTCTAATAAGTCTGATGTTTGAAGTGCCATTGATAGGCAAGTTCTAAACATATGTCCTTTTCTATGGGTTATTCTGAGCCATATATTTCACTCAGTGGTCAATACCTATGTTCTGATGAAAATGTCCATAAATGTTGCAAATTCTGTTACAATTTTCTTGTCATATTTTTCCTGCATGTGATAAAATACACAGAAATAATCAGTAGAGACATGACTGTACCTAAAAGTGGCTTTCTTCTGTTACAGAATATTGACTTGAGAAACATAGGTATGTGGGCAGATTAGGAATGGTCTCTCAAAGATGTTCACATCCTAATCCCTGGAATCTGTGAATATGTTATGTTACATGGCAAAGGGGGATTTTGAGGTTGTGTGTGGAATTAAACTTACTAATCAACTGAATCAATATTAGGAAACATTTCTGGACTATCTAGGCGGGGCCAATATGGAAGAGAGAGAGACAGAGGAATCAGCTTCAATGTATACTCAGTCGCTCAGTCGTCTCTGACTCTTTGTGACCCCATGGACTGTAGCCTGCCAGTCTCCTCTGTCCATGGAATTTTCCAGGCAAGAATGCTGGAGTGGGTTACCATTTCCTCCTCCCTCAGTGTCAGAGGGATGTGTCTGGAAAATGACTCAGTCATCATTGCTGGATCTGAAGACGGGAAGGGCTCATGAGCCAAGGAGTGCCAGTAGCCTCTTAGAGACTGAAAGGGTGAGAACATATCTGCTCTTTTAGAGATTCCAGAAAGAACAGCAGCTCTGATGATACTGCTTTTAGAACAGTCTCTTAGCCTTAAACATTCAGCCCAGTTCTGGAGTGAGCTCAGAAGTCTATTCAAGTGAGTCTCAGTCACTTCTATTCATACTTAGGTTACTGCCGGTCTTCCTACAATAGGAGTGACTTCCAGAAACACTTCTACCATGTAGTGTGCCAAACCATCCAGGGTTGTGGTGGCATGAAGGCATAGGGTCAGAGATCATGTTGTGATATGAGTATGTCCTAACCATCAGTTAGAGAGAGTATATAAATAGTGGATGAGAAATGATTTTAAAGTGTTTCAAATCAGAAGCCATATGCAAAATTTTTCTACCAAATATCACAGCTCATATTTAAAGGAATATGAATTATAAAATAACATAAAATTGTAAGATAATAAATCTGAGTTTTTAAGATGCTAACTTTGTAGTAAATACAATAACAATGGGAAACTAATACAACATGCCTTTCAGAACAAATGTTTAAACATCTAAGCATTTCAAATTTTGAGAGGATAAATGTTTCCTTTTTTAAAAAATGATATATCCTTTGGAACATTCTGAGGCCTACTCTAATCTGTAGCTCTGATTTTTAACAATCAATAATTATACTGATCTGACTCAGGCAGGTTAGGCTTCTCTTCTAGACCCACCATAAAAGAATATATTTTTAAAGACAAAAACAAGGAGAATGGTTTATTTTCCAATGTCCCATACAAGTAAACACTAAATAATTGTTAAATATATGGGTTTATTTATTAAACTACTCTTTGAAAATTTAATTGGATATATAAAAACCAGTACAATTAAGTTTTAACATTGAAAAAAAAAACTAATCCTTGAAAAGTTTTGCTTCCTTCTTCTTTTTCTTCAACTCACCTCAGGCTGAAACCTAAGTATCATGCCTGTCCTCTCTTTTCCTTTCATCTCACCACAAATTCTTAAAAAAAAAAAGTCAAGGACTAACTATGTACCAGGAATTGTTCTTGACTCTACAATGGAATCATGAGTTAAATCCATTGGTCCTATCTTCAAAAAAATATCTGAATCTAACCAGTCCCTACTTTTACCTTCATGACACCATTCCAAAGTACCACATAGCTCAACTGGAACCTTGCAATAGCTTTTTAACTTGCCTCCTGATTGTACTATAATAATATAGTAGAATTGGCCCCAATAATCTATTCTCCACATAGCAGTTAGAGTGATTTTTAAAAAGATCAGATAATATTATGTAATTTTCCTGCTTATAACATTCCAATGGCTTATTAGTATAATCAAATAAAAAGCAGACATCTTACTGTGGTCATACCACTATACAATCTGTCCCTTCATTTCTGACCACATCTGTTACTATTCTCTTCCTTGTTAACACCACATCATTCATGCTAGCTTCCTTGATCCTTGAACATGATCAATATTTTCTCAACTCAGAACCCTTGCCATAGCTGTTTCCTCACCCAAAGATGCTTTTTCATCAGATCTTCACATGGTGCACTCAGTCAGGCTTCAGCTTACCTAAATACTCTCTCTCCAGCTCCAAAGTCTTCTCATCTTATCAAATATTTTGATGCAATTAAGCCACTGTAAATGCATAGCTCATTATGAACACAGTTGTTTTAAAAGTCCGGTTTGACATCTTTTTTGCCAGCGAACCCAGCTTGACGCTCTCCGTCCTTAATGCTTATCATGCCTGTGCTTAAAAATCCACTCCAGGTTTATAGTAACGCTTAACATCAGGTTCATCCATTACATGTGTCACTACCTCCTCCTGTTCTGCCTTTGATCAGTGGAGATATCTGCCCTCTCCATGCAGTTCTTCAATTAGTCATTATTTCTCCAAAATTAATCATCAGTGATATTGAGACTTCAATGGAAAGTTTATTCTTTACACTGTAACAAAAAATATTCAAATTTGAGTAGCTACATGACTCTCTTAACAGATTCTCACTTACACTGGGTTTTATTAAAGAGAGTTAAAAATAAGTGTATATCAGGGGAAACAGAACAGGCTATGCAATCCAGAGGCCTGAACACCAACAGTGTTTCTTGGAAATTTTAGTTCTACCTCAGTGGCTTGAGCTTCCTGGCCCTGCCCTTGAGACTGCCTTTTATCTATGCAATATGATAACGATTGCAGGTAAAGACTTGCATGTGTTGGTTAAGTGCCAAATTTTGTGAGATTCTGCATTCCATTTTATTTCTGAGCATTTTAGAATTCCAGATCATGATCTTGGTGTCAGAGGTACAATTCTTCACCATGTTGAAATGTGCTGTGTAAGATAAATGTAAGCTTGATGTTTTATCTTTTCTTTAGCATTCAAATGTACTGAAATTGAATAAGCTTGCTCTTTCCAGTGGAGCTTAAGGTATCCCATTGTTTCCTTCTGTGATGTAGACAGACATTATGATGTCAGACAACATTAATCTTCATCTTCACTGGAGTAAAATGGTACCACCTGGGAGGCCACACATTTGTCAGGAGATTCTCCATACCATCGCAGCTGTCATTGCTCTCTTTAGAACTGTCACACCCTTCACAGTTAGCAAACTGTTTATCTACACATTCAACAAATACCTACTGAGTACTTAGGTCAGGGACCAGCCAGATGCTGAAAGTACAGATATAAATAAAACCATGATATATGATGTGCAAGAGTATTGATAAAGTAGAAGTAAAACAGCTATAGTAACAGCAGAAGGGTATCCCAAGAAATTCTTGGGCAGTGGGATGACTTTCTTACAACTAACTTATAGCTATTGATTTAATTTTTATTGGAAGAATCCTTATCTTTTTTCAGAGTGAGTATTTATCAATCAGAATATAATATAAGATGTTTCTCCTTCTATCCAAGGAGATGAAATTGGCCCTTGTGTTTTCAAAATACAGCACTGATTTATAGACATTCTTTCATTTGACCCTTGTAACAACCATATGAATTTTATATTACCATTACTTACATTTTATATGGAATAACACTGAGGCTAGTAGAAGTTAAGTAGTTTGCACTTGGTCCCTTGTCTCCAAACAATAGAGCTTCTCACAATAAAGTTGAAACTAAATAAATTTACCTTATGAAGAGTGTAATTTCTTCACATTACTCCATATTCACCAAACAATAGAATAATTACTTCATTGGCCAGATCAAAAGTCACAAAGCCAGTATTTTTATCAGTTTTTCCCTTTAATATTCAAACGTCATCAGTTCTGGCCTTTACCTCCCTGAATAAATTTGTGACAATCATACTTGCTTCATCTTTATCCAATGTTTTATTTTAGGTTTTCCTTAAAAGCAGAGTTGGAAATAGGGTGGTTTGTTTTTGCTTTTTCTTTTGAGGGGTGATCCCAAAGAATAAGAGCAGAGAACCAAAAGATGGGCAACAAGAAAGCAAGGAAAGTTAACCCAAAGAGTGAGTTATGAGCTGATCCTACTGTGGGTAACGAGGATTCAATTTTGCTAGAATTCTCTGAGGATTCATGGAGAATGCATTTCAGAATTCTCTGCCTAAGGATCAGAAGAGGCAGGTGTGAATCACTGGACTCTTTCCCCCTGGTGAAGGATTGACTTATAACTACCTTATATTTGTTGGCAAATGCATCAAAATGGCTGCATGGGAACCTGGAAGCAGAAAGTGAGTAGCTGTGGTGAGATGCTCTTCATTTATAATTATGCACATCTAGATTCCACAACGAAGACTAGAATAAAATGGTAGGCTGAGAGTGTGTGGGGATACATACAAAAGTCATCTAATGACAGCAGTTCCCTGTCTTTTTGGCACCAGGGACCAGTTTCATGGAAGACAATTTTTCCATGGACCAGGGGTCGGGAGATGGTTTTGGGGTGATTCAAGTGCATTACATTTATTGTGCACTTTATTGCTATTATTATTACATCAGTTCCACCTCAGATCATCGACCATTAGATTCCAGAGGTTTGGGACCCCTGATCTAACACATAACATCTTTTGTCTTGACTTTAAATCTTATCTCATCTGAGCTCTTTTATGTAAACACAACATCTTCCAACATGTGTATATTATTACCATCATCTCTATACATTTCTATAATGGAAATACTAGTTTCAAACCCTAGTTAATAAATATACTGCTTAATGTTTTATTGATAGAAACACTTCTTAATTTTTAGATCCTTTGAGAGCCACCTTCATTTTTATGGCCTCTTGACAGTGTGAGAGTTTAAGAACAGTTATTCATTCTCAGGTAGAAGGCACATGAGTAGAGACAGGCCATGACTCAGTGGATGTTTTTCTTGCACCTAGAATGTTATTGATTGCTCCCATATCAGGATGGAAAGCATTACAATCAACACCTAAGATTTCATGTGTACTTTTGGTATCAATCATAAAATTCTGAGATCTCAGAAATTTTATTTTCTATTAGTATCAAAGTAGTTTGTAATTTGACATCTGCCATTGCCAAAAGTTTAAGTATGCACTAGGCTATATTGTCATCAGTTTCTTAAACCCTTCTTCCATTACTGCCATTCAACTGGCAAGTCCCAGTTGTATTTACCCTGACACCTATCAGTTGTCAACTGTCAATTGATTACATCCTTTCCTTGAATATAGGATTACATCCTATATTTACTCTGCATCTTAGTGTTGTCTTTTTGTATTATCAGTACATTTCTGGTCATCACTTTTCATTTCCCAGTTGCAACAGACAACTGCTAGTATGGGCAGTAAAAGAACCCTATCTCCAGTCTCCCAGTAACCATATACTCATTACTTTAGTGAAATACTCCATCCTTCATTTATTTCACATGGGAGTTAACAATCATAGCCTCCCATTCTTACGGCCAAAAGGGCAGACATATGACCCATCTTGCACTAACAACAGGATCTTGTCTCCAGAACAAAATATTGCTACCAGCAATAGGAATATGATTCAAGCAAGATCATACTGGGCCTTACCTGTCCCACCTTCTAATCAGAATTACCAGTACCCAGGATTTCACTTTCTTGGTAACAAGAGACCTGAAAAACATAAGGCAACATGTAAAGAGAATTAAAGATGTGAGAGAATGAAAACAGCGACAGATATTGAGCAGTCTTTGATTCTACTTAGAATAACATTTATTGATTTATATATTCTAATAATATGTTAATATTATAATAGTCATACATATTAGTATAATAGATTATTATTAAAATCTATATAATTTATAGTTATTATTTACAGATTTATTAGTTCCCCTTATCAAATCATAAAGAGGATGAGTATAACCAATAAATATTACATTAGCAGAAATTACCTTAAGTTGAATTTCTGTTACTTCAACCAAAGATTTCTGAATACTTCACTAAACATATATCTTCCAAATAACGTGTCAAAAATTTCTAAAAATTATCCAGCCCCTACACCACAAGTATTCAGTAGTCATCATTCAGAAGCTTTCAACCTCTGCCTTTACTTATAGGAGTAAAATTTTTTTTATTCTAAGAACATATTAAGCTTTGAAAAATTAGAAAGTTTGTATTCCCCATGCTGAGTTTATTCTGTGCAGACAGAACACTAAGAATTGCATGGACAGCAGCCTGCGCTCTCTAATCCCCAGAAACTACTGTGTCCATCACTCTTCTCAGAAACCCAGCTTTCCAACAGACAGGGCTCTCATTTTCCCCTATGGTCCTTCCAGAGGCAATTTTCATATTCTTATTCTCTGAGGCTATAAGTCTCATCTTAAAGGTGGAAAGTCTTCAGGAAAATAAACCTACAGAGATGGGGTCATTTAGAAAGACCACCTGACCTGCCTCCTAAGAAATCTGTATGCAGGTCAAGAAGCACCAGTTAGAACTGAACATGGAAAAACAGACTGGTTCCAAAATGGGAAAGGAGAACGTCAAGGCTGTATATTGTCACCATGATTATTTAACTTATTTGCAGAGTACATCATGTGAAATGCTGGGCTGGATGAAGCACCAGTTGGAATCATGATTGCCGGGAGGAATATCAATAACCTCAGATATGCAGAAGGCACCACCCTTATGGCAGAAAGTGAAGAAGAACTAAAGAGCCTCTTGGTGAAAGTGAAAGAGGAGAGTGAAAAGGCTGGCTTAAAACTCAACACTCAAAAAACGAAGATCATGGCATCTGGTCCCATTACTTCATGTCAAATATATGGGAAAACAATGGAAAGAGTGACAGACTTGATTTTCTTGGGCTCCAAAATCACTGCAGATGGTGACTGAAGCCATGAAATTAAAAGACACTTGCTTCTTGAAAGTAAAGCTATGACCAACCGAGACAGTAAGTTAAAAAGCAGAGACATTACTTTGCCAACAAAGATCCATCTAGTCAAAGCTATGGTTTTTCCAGTAGTCCTGTATGGATGTGAGAGTTGGACTATAAAGAAAGCTGAGTGTGAAGAATTAATGGTTTTGAACTGTGGTGTTGGAGAAGACTCTTGAGAGTCCCTTGGACTGCAAGTAGTTTCAACCAGTCAATCCTAAAGGAAATCAGTCCTGAATATTCATTGGAAGAACTGATGATGAAGCTGAAACTCCAATACTTTGGCCACCTGATACGAAGAGCTGACTCATTGGAAAAGAGTCTGATGCTGGGAAAGACTGAAGGCGGGAGGAAAAGGGGACGACAGAGGATGAGATGGTTGGATGGCATCACCGACTCGATGGACATGAGTTTGAGTAAGCTCCAGGAGTTTGTGATTATCAGGGAAGCCTGGCGTGCTACAGTCCATGGAGTCACAAAGAGTCGGACATGACTGAGTGACTGAACTGAAGTGAATTCAAAAATACCATCATCATATTTGGGAATCAATGTATTAATAGCAATCCCACTGACTAAAGTGAGTATCATGTTCTTATTTCAATAAGTAACAAAAAAAAGGCATTTGAAGCTATTTCATAATCACTTCTGGGTAAAAGCAAAAAGAAACATGTAGAAACGTCAGAATAGAAACTTACTTCCTTGACATAATGAAGAATTTTTTAAACCAAGTGCCAACATCACACTTATGGTGAAAAACTAGTCTTTCTCATTAATATCAGGAACAAGACACAGGCATCATTATTTTTTAACATTATCTGGAAATCCTGTCCAAAGTACTAAAACATGAGACAGAAATAAGAGATATTACTATTGGAAATGAAAGAAAATTAGCATTACTTGCAAGTGTCAGAATTATACATACACATATACATATAAATGAAAGAGAAGTGAGGTATAACATCTTAGATTGAATTTATCTTAAGAACAGCAGTTACAGTTTAGATTAATATTAAAAAAACAGATGCTTTACTGCACTTCAAACACAGTATCTGAAATACATTAACAACTATTTCAACCAAACATTCTAAAGTCACAATTACACCATCCTGAAAGCACACAAAATAAAATACACTTCACACACATAAATACACAACCATTGCCTAGGAGTATCATTGTGTGAATCTATATGAAGAAAAGTATAAATGCCTGTATTATTCTGAATAGGTTATATTGTGATGATAAGGAATCCCCCTAAATAACCTTGGTTTGTTTTATGTCCTTGGTCAGCTGGAACGGCAATCTATTCCATATGGTGTTAATTCAGGGACCCAAGTATTGGTGTCTCTGCACCATGAGTTGGGAAAAATGGAAGATGAAAATTGTTCAACAGATTCTTTCACCACTTCCGCTTACATTTTATTGGCCAAAGCAGGGCAGATGTAATGTATAATTTCAAAGGGATGTTCAGTTCAGTTCAGTTGCTCAGTCGTGTCCGACTCTTTGAGACCCCGTGAATCGCAGCACGCCAGGCCTCCCTGTCCATCACCAGCTCCCGGAGTCCACCCAAACCCATGTCCATTGAGTCGGTGATGCCATCCAACCATCTCATCCTCTGTCATCCCCTTCTCCTTCTGCCCTCAATCTTTCCCAGCATCGGGGTCTTTTCAAATGAGTCAGCTCTTCGCATCAGGTGGCCAAAGTATTGGAGTTTCAGCTTCAACATCAGTCCTACCAATGAACACCCAGGACTGTGAGACAGTGTAATATTAGCCACAATCTGAAGTGGGTTTCCCTGGTGGCTCAGATGGTAAAGAATCTGCCTGCAGTACAGGAGTCCCAAGTTCAATCTCTCTGGAAGAAAGTCCCCTGGAAAAGGGGATGGCAGCCCACTCTAGTATTTTTGCCTCGAGAATTCCATGGACAGAGGAGCTTGGTAGGATACAATCCATGGGGTCACTATAGATTAAAACTTCAGATCCTAGAAGCAGTTCCTAGGCTCAAATTCTGGCTCTGACAATTGCTCGTAAGTATCTTTGGGTTACTTTATCTTGACGTGATTTCTTCTTCTCATTTGAAAAGTAGAAATGATAATAGCATGTGGCTTATCAAATTGCATTAATGTTCTACGAATTTATGGAAAGATATTTTTTGAGAAACTATTTTGTGTCAAGAATATACTATTTTGGGTACTTAGACATGAAAGTGAAAAGTGTTAGTCACTCAGTCGTGTCCAACTCTGTAATGCCATGGACTGTAGCCTGACAGGCTCCTCTGTCTATGGAATTCTCCAGGAAAGAATACTGCAGTGAGTGGCCATTCCCTTCTTCAGGGTATCTTCCCAAGCCAGGGATTGAACCTGGGTCTCCTGCTTTGCAGGCAAATTCTTTACTGACTGAGCCAACATGTATGAAACATACACAGGTCCCTGCTTTGGGGGATCATACATTCTTGGGAGAAAAGCAGAAAATAAAGCACAAGGAAACTAAATAAGTAAATTAAATTCTAGTATAGCCTTCTAGGCCCCTGTAAAGACTATCTTTATTCTGGTTACTCTACTGGGAAAAGACATTAGTGGAACAAGGATCAGAAGAGCAAAGAAACTCCCAAGGAGGCTACTGCAGTAACCCAAGTAGAGATGGGTTGAATCAATGTAAAAGTAATGGAAATGCTGAGAAATACATCAGGCAAAAACATATCTAGATTTAGGACATATCTATATTTAGAAAATGTATTCTGGATATATTTTGAGAGTAGAGATATCATTGGATATATTTGGGGATATACTATGGAAACAGAGTGTATGATGAATTACATGTGGAGTATGAGAGAAAGAGAAGAGTTAATTGATAAAAAAAGGTTTTTACATGGAGCCATTAACTGAGATGGAAAGGTAGCAGTGAAGTCCAGTTTCAAGTCTGAAATGCTGAGGAGACATCTGAGAACAAGTGTTAAGCAGGAAACAGATACATTTTATAGAGTTCAGGAGGATGCATAACTGGAAATTCAAATGTGGATGCTTTCATAGAATATGTGTTCAAAGCCCAGCAACTCAATCAAATCACCAAAGAAGTAAGGGCATGTGCTTTAAATGAGTTGCTGCTGCTGCTAAGTCGCTTCAGTCATGCCTGACTCTGTGCGACCCCATAGATGGCAGCCCACCAGGCTCTCCCATCCCTGGGATTCTCCAGGCAAGAACACTGGAGTGGGTTGCCATTTCCTTCTCCAATGCATGAAAGTGAGAAGTGAAAGTGAAGTTGCACAGTCGTGTCCGACTATTCGCGACCCCATGGACTGCAGCCTACCAGGCTCCTTCATCCATGGGATTTTCCAGGCAAGAATACTGGAGTGTGGTGCCATCGCCTTCTCCATTAAATGTGGTAGTGAAGGGGTATGACTTCAGATAATGGTATAAAATAAATATCTAATAAGTGTTAGTTGTTGCTATTATTACCTTCCTGGAAGAGACCATTGGTTCAACACTTAGTTCTTACCAGGTTAATTTACAGTCCTGAATGCATCTCAGTTGAATTCTTTTGACAAAAGAAGATGGCAGAGCTATTCTAATGGTTGTTTGAGGATTTCACTGGTGTGGAATTTCAGTGGCTAAGATTCCACGATCTCAATATGGGGGGCCCAGGTTTGATCCCTGATCAGGGAATTAGATCCCACATGCTGAAACTAAGACCTCATACAGTCAAATAAATAAATAAATATTTTGAAATAAAAATGTTTAAAAAACGGTTGCCTGGAAAAGAAATCAACATGAAATGAGTTTGGAAACAGGGAGATGAGTTTGGAAATTTAAGTATAGTGGTATCAAGGAGAGGGGTTGAGAGTGGCTGCTTGTTCACCACCCCATATTACACAGGTTGGATAACTTGATTAAACGTGGGACTGGTTCAAGAATTAACAATAAAGTGAAGGGAGCAGAAGAGATTGTCTCAAAACAGATTATGTCTCAATATTCGTATTTGTATTGAATTGATGCATTAAAAAATAATACAATTGAAGGGGCGAGGGATAATCTTGTGAGTCAATTAATTGTGATGGATGAGTCGGCTATCCTAAATTGGTACACTGTTACATCCTTACCTCAGATTTTACACCAAAATATATTTCAGATGGCTCAGAGCTTTTTTTTTTAAAGATGAAGTGAAACACTAGAAGTTTTAAATGAATATCCACTTACTTTTTGGCTAGAGAAATCCATTATGTGCATAAGAACAACGAAAAAATAAAATATTTAAATGTATGGCTACATAAGGGCTTCCCAAGTGGCTCAATCAGGAAAGAATTCACCTGCAGTGCAGGAGACTGCCTGCAGTGCAGGAGATCCAGGTTCAATCCCTGGGTCACGAAGATCCCCTGGAGAAGGAAACAGAAACTCATTCCAGTATTCTTGCCCGGGAAATCCCATGGACAGAGGAGCCTGGCGGGCTACAGTTAGTCCATGGGGTCACAAAGAGTCAGACATGACTAAGCAACTAAATCACCACCACCACCACCACCATAAAACTTCAAAGTTACTACATATCATAGATCTTATTATTACAAAAATGAATGACAAACTTGGAAATTTACCTGGATTAAAAAACATTAATGTATTAATATAGGTTGCAAATCTTTAAGAAAATAAAACCAAATAGCCTGAAAGAAACCTAGGAAGAGACATGAGCAGGTAACTCATAGAATTAGAAACACATGTGGCTTCTCTAACATAAAACTTCCTAGATAACAAAGAAATGCAAATACCAAGAAGAGTCAAGAATTTTTTTTTAAATATTGAATGTTTGTAAATTTATAGTGAAGCAAATATTCTACAAGCAGTTAAATTCATAAAACTTTTCTAGAAAGCAATTTAGCCAAATAAATCCCAAGATCTAATAGACATATGCTTTAACCAATTAATTATGCTTTATGGAATTCATCCTTAGAACATATCAAAAATGTAGACAATAATTCTGTGTTAAAGAATTCTTATAGCAGTGTTATTTATAACAGTGCACAGTTGAAAAAGCATTCTAAACCTTAAACAATAGGAAATTGCTTAAGTAATAATCAATACAAACAATATTATACTATGTAACCATTGAAAATGATATTTGCAGATTACTTTGATGAAATAAAATGCTCTCTCAGTGATACTAAATGCAAGAAGTAGCGTTCAAAATCTTAATCAAAATATTACCTACGGCTATATATATACATAGCATTTACCCATAAATCTATATAGTCACAGGGCTTCCCTGGTGACTCAGGGGTAAAGAATCTGCCTCCAATGTAGGAGACATGGGAGACGTGGGTTCAATCCCTGGGTCGGGAAGATCCCCTGAAGGAGGGCATGGCAACCCACTCCAGTACTCTTGCCTGGAGAATCCCATGGACAGAGGAGCCTGGTGGGCTACAGTCTGTGGGGTCGCAAAGAGTAGGACACTGCTGAAGTGACTGAGCATGCACACATGCTATATATTCATAATTAATATACAATAGCAAAATGTTATTTCTGCATATTGATGTGATGTAATATATACTTTAATTGTCCCTATATTACATATGTATTAATATAATAATAAAATAAAATTAGATATATATAAAATAAAACAAAACATGTAAGAAGCATCTATGTAAACTGTATATCTGTGTGTGCATTCTTACACTGTATCAAGTGTACGAATACTTGAAATAATACAGAGGGAAAGTTTCTAATTTGCTGAAAATTCAATGCTATGAGGAACTTCTGGTAGGTACTAGTCAGTAATTTTTGCTATTCTCCATTATGGTTGTTCCAAATTTTTAATTTTTATAATCTGAGCCCTACTGATTTCCATTTCACTCTATTATAGGTAACTAGGAATTCAACATCACTGATAAACTCAAGGATGTAATGACTCTGGATTACCCCTTAAATGCACAAGTTAGTGTCAATCAATCATATGTATGTACTGCTTTCTCTCAATTTGGAATACAGACTAAAGAACTCCAAATGCATCCTATGTTCATACTTGTGAAATCTGGCAGTCCTTTGATTCATCCACTACCACCTCAACCCCATCACCATCCTTTTACGCTTGTAAAGCTGCACTCATGTTTTAAGATCAACTATAACAACATGCTTGGGCTTCCCAGGTGGCTCTAATAGTAAAGAATCCACCTGCCAATGCAGGAGACACAACAGACACAGATTTGATCCCTGGGTTGGGAAGATCCCCAGAGTTAGGAATGACAACCCACTCCAGTATTCTTGCCTGGAAAATTCCATGGACCAAGGAGCCTAACAGGCTACAGTCCATGGGGCTGATAAGAGTCAGACACAACTGAGCATAATAACATGCTTGGGAGTCTTCTTTGATATCCACATATAACATTTCTTCTGTGATGTCATCACTTGTTAATTACTCTGTGTGTAAACGTTTACATTGTCCGTTTTTTATATGTTAATGTACCAAAATTACTATGAATCTTTGAATAAAAGTACTATTTACCCAGAAGTTAATTGAGCATTTACCTCCTGTATGTAGATATTTGGTAAATAGGAATTTGAAACAACAGAAGATGATCGATAAAAAAACAAACAAACCAAAAAACCTGATGTTTGACATCTGATTAGATTTTATGATTCACAGTTCAGAACCTGTGCTGCTATTATAGCACTGAGGTACTTAGAAAGATCCCTAAGACTCCATATTTGAAATTTCAATAACAGTGCTCATATGTCTGCCTTACAGCTACTTTGGAATGTATTTATTTTTATTGAGAGAAAGTCTGGATGAACTTGATAACTACCAGTTATTTCAAAAGTCAATAATATCAAAACAACTCCACAGTATCCTCAATCACAGTTTAATACTGCTTTTTAAAATGTTTAATTTCTGAATTGTTCATCATTTTCAAAGGTCAGAACATTCATACCAATAGCAATGACAAGAACATAATGCAAGAATTTAATGAAAGTGTTCTTTCAAATTTGTTTGGCAATATAAATTTAAACTGGCCACATTTCTTGGCAAAGCATCTTATATAATTAATACAGTGTGATGCTTGAGCTAGGGGCCTTGAAAAGAGTTCTACTTAATTACCTCAGAATTTAAAATTTGAAAGTTATCTGTTGAAACTAGGTATTCAGTGTGCAATTGAGCAAGGAAGTAAACATTTAGACTCCTCTCAGAGTCATGAAAATAGCATTAGCACTGGGCCATCCATATTCAAGTAGCAAGCTTTAGGGTTAGTTTTATATATCGGTGTGTGTACATTACATAAAAGAGTAACATCTCAACTTCGGAGTTGAGTGAGTGGAATAGAAGGGTTTAGAGTGTCATTTTCCATCTAGTTCTAAATTGAAAAATGTTGCCCATTTGTCTAAGTGTGATATCGTCACTTTGCTTTTAAAGGGTTTCTCTCTCTTCCTTCCCCTTTTCTAGGCGTATTCATAATAGCATACATCTAAGACATGAAATGTAGCATTACAGAGATGGAAAGTATCCCACTGTAGCACTCTCAAGTATATTCTTTGGCAGATGTTTGCGAAAAAGAATGGTGTGTTCAGATGAATTTATTAAATGCAGTTTACACTATTCCCACCTTAAGATTCACTCAGTGAAGATTACTACCTTAAAGACTGCGGTATTTTGCAATAAAAAAACCCACAAATTTAACTTTAACTCCAAATTATTTAACAGATCATTTTCATTACATATCAACATTTTGACAATATTTATGTTTTTTGATTTATTCTAAAATAGATTCTATTTGTAAATATATTTTAGAAGGATCGAGTATTTCTGTGGTTTCTCATTTTAATGAATTTAAGGACTTCATGGTCCTTTACCATCGGTTGAGTTAATTAAAGCTAGACTAGTGATGTTGGCTAAATTAATTGTCACTAAGGTAGAAGGAAAAATCATCTCCCTATGGTTTATAACTGTGACTGAACATGTAGCATTTTATTTAATAAACATGATAACAGATGTTTTTTTCCCATAACAAACATACTGTATCTGCTATGTACTGAATGTTTGTTTCCCTCTAAAATCCATATGTAGAAGCCTGAATGCCCAGTCTGATAGTACTTGGAGGTGGGGCCTTTGGGAGGTAATTAGGCCGTGGGGTAGGACACTCATGAGTGGACTTAAGTGAAGAAGAAGTGAAGCGAAGTTGCTCAGTCCTGTCCGACTCTTTGCGACCCTGTGGACTGTAGCCCACCAGGCTCCTCCATCCATGGGATTTCCCAGGCAAGAATACTGGAGTGGGTTGCCATTTCCTTCTCCAGGGGATCTTCCCGACCCAGGGATTTAACCTCTGAGCAACCAGGGAAGCCCCAAGTGGACTAGTGGATGAGTGGATGAGTGCCCTTACATGAAGATCAACCTTCTCTCTCTCCCTCCCCCCTTCCCCACCCCCCTCATGAGGATGAAATGAGCAGACAGGCCAAATTTGCAAACCAAAAAAAAGTCCTCTCAGAGATCTGCTGGTGCCTAGATCTGAGACTTCCAACTTCCAGAACTGTGAGAAATAAATGTTTGCTGCTTAAGCCACTCATCTATGGTAATTTATTATAGCAGCCCAAATTGACCGTGACCGTATCCTTAAGGCTATAAATTCAACAGGAACTTACACAAAACTATGCTAATTGTAAGGTGAGAAAAATTATATTTTCTGATTTCTAGCATGAAAGCATTTTTGAAACTTCTCCTTACCTATCAATTTCCTAACCATTAAGAGCTCAAACCACCTGTGTGAAAAGACTTCCAGTCTCAATTCTCTTCATCAACTACCAATGCAGCCTTATGAGCTTATATTCACTTATCTTTTCTAGCTATGGCTGAATTATATAATATGCTGCTGCTGCTGCTAAGTCGCTTCAGTCGTGTCCAACTCTGTGAGACCCCAGAGATGGTAGCCTACCGGGCTCCCCCGTCCCTGGGATTCTCCAGGCAAGAACACTGGAGTGTTTCCTTCTCCAGTGCATGAAAGTGAAAGTGAAAGTGAAGTCCCTCAGTCATGTCCGACTCTTCAGGACCCCATGGACTGCAGCCTACCAGGCTCCTCTGTCCATGGGATTTTCCAGGCAAGATACATATGAGGCATATATATTTTTGGTTTCTACAAATCCTCATAACAGTCCACCGAAAGGTATTAAGCACTTGCTTTATTCCTTATATAGTGCGAGGCACTGGGATATAATAATTTCAGTAAAGTAGACAGTCTCTCTCATTATACAGTTTACTGTCCTGCACAGAGCATAGAAAAACCAATAATTACACAAAGTAAACTTAGAATTGTGATAAATGCAATGAAGAAGAAATATATTTCTGAGGAAACAGAGAGAGAGCTGTGGTGGGAAGAAAGAAAAGGTGCTAATTACAAAAAAAGTCAGTAGGGGGTAGGGATAGAGAAAAGAGATCTGGGTAGAGGCTGAACAAAAGCTCCAGGGCAAAGAGTGCAGTCATTAGGAGAAATTCAAAGGCAGGGAGGCCTCTGTTCAGAGACTGGGATTGTTTCCTAGAAATTAACCTGAAGAGATAATCAGGGCCAGCCCACAGAGCAGATCCTCTCAAGAGACTTCTGTGTCTTTATCCTAAGAAAGCCCAAAGAAAAGGCTCTCTATTGCTTTAAGTAAGGATGGGAGATGATCATATCAGCTTTTCCAAAATACACAATACCTGCAATATGAAGAAGAGATTGGAAGAGGTCAATGTAAAAACAGGGGCTTCCCTGGTGGCTCAGACAGTAAAGAATCTGCCTGCAACATGAGAAACCTGGGTTTGATCCCTGGGTTGGAAAGATGCCCTGGAGAAGGGAATGGCAGCCCACTCCAGTATTCTTGCCTGGAGAATTCCATGGACAGAGGAGCCTGGTAGGCTCTAGTCTATGGGGTCACAGGGAGTCAGACACAACTGAGTGATTTTCTCTCACTCAGTGTAAAAACAGCAAAAACACTCATGATGCTACTGCAGCTGCCTAAATTGTAACAACTCAGAAATGCAATTTCTTTCTTCAAAAAGTTTATATACTTTCTTGATATGTAGGGAACTGTGAATTTACATGAATAGAATTCTCTTGTCAGACTGATCTCAGTCTTTAATACCTGATCCTAGGGAACTCTGTAAGACTGCTAGAGAAATTGTGCTGGAAATATTGAGAAATCTTTATTTGTTGTACTTTGTTTTTGGACAGAAAAAAATAACAATCAAGATAATAGCTGGTAAAATGGACTTGTGAAAAAAATAAAGATTTTGCTCTTGAATCTCTACTCAGTTACCAATTTGCGACTTTATATAACTTTAACCTGCCCTACTAGGCCTTCTAAGTAGCTCAGTGGTAAAGAATCCACCTGCCAATGCAGGAGACAAGGATTAGATCTGTGGGTCGGGAAGATTCCCTGGAGAAGGAAATGGCAACCCATCTGGTATTCTTGCCTGGAAAATCCCATAGACAGAAGAGTCTGGTGGGCTACAATCCATAGGGTCTCCAAGAGCCAGACATGATTTAATGTATGAGCACACACACACACACCACACAAATTTTTGAGAAAGGAACTATGACTGCACTTTCTTGTCTCCTCCATAAAATCTGCCTATGGTCTTGCACACAACACATATTTCCTAAGTAAACATTTATATTTTAACTAGAATAGGTTAAATTTAATTCAGGATAAGGATTTGTGCTGACTTGAGGGAATATGATATAAGAACATATCTTGATATAGACATGATGTTGGTATCTTGATATAGATAGTCATATTTGTATTTATCCATTGGAGGCTAACATCACTAACTACCCATTGTGCAATATATTACCTATTTATGGTATGCATACATAGTGTGTGTGCAAGACATCTATCTTAAATTATCATAGATACCAGATTGCGTGTGTGTGTGCTAAGTCACCTCAGTTATGTCCGACTCTTTGCGACTCTATGGACTGTAGCCCACCAGTATCCTCTGTCCAGGGGATTTTTCCGGCAAGAATACTGGAGGTACCCTCCTCCAGGGAATCTTCCCAGCCCAGGGATCGAACCTGCATCTCCTGTGTCTCCTGCATTGGCTGGCGGGTTCTTTACTGAGATTTGAAACAGGGAAGTTTGATTTCAGAGCACTTTCTCTTGCTTCTTCACAGTCTGATGAAAGGAGTAAAGTATTCCAGGCATGTATGAATGTAAGAAACACCACAAGATGTTTTGGAAATTTCCAGTAATCCAATGTGAGGCAAGATATTTTGGCAAAAGGAGAATATGTTGTCTCTTTAGAGGACAAGAATTTATGATAAGAGATCTCTCTTCCATGTTATTACAGTCCTGGTTTATATAAATAAAACTCAAGTGTACTAAAGTAATTCAAAGAGCTTGTTGAGGCAAAGATGAGATGGTCACATCATATAGTATCCTGCTAAAGGTCTAGAAAATTGAAGAAAAACAGAATCTAGGCAACTTAAAAAAAAGTCTGTTTATCACAGTGTTTTCAACTCTAAAAATTCAGTATGGATTAAAAATATTCAACTCTGTTACTTTTGTGCCTCTTTCTCCTAAGTGGTCAATATGCATCTACTCTGGCACCTGTTTCTAATCAAGGCCATAAAGTGATTAAATTAAGACTTGTTTTCTCAACAGGTATTCTCCGTGCAGTTCCATTAGGCTTGGGGACGCATAGAAATTTTCCAGAAAATGAACACTGGAAAAGTCTATCCTTATCACATCTGCACTGAGTGTAAATGAAACTTAGTCTCAGTTACTGTCCCATTCAAATAATTCATTTGCTTCTTATTTAGAATAGCCACCGATGTAACAACTCTGCACTGACCTCTGTCCCAGGATCATAAAAGAAAATACTTCTTTTTTTGTAAACTGCACTGCCCAGACTCATATATAAGACAGAAGTGTACTTAAATAGAAACTATTCCAAACAGAACAAGCAGAAACAGACTTTATTGATCAGGTCTCTGGAAAAAAAAAATCACTATACAGAGGACAAATATTAGCTGTAGCAGAGGCCATGCTCAACTCTGACTTATCAAGTGATCATTGCAGAGGTAATATCTTTCCCAGCTTTTGGCTTCCAATCCCTTTCCCTACCTTGCTCTAAAACTTTATTTTAGGGATCATATGTTATAGACTTGGGACAATCTCTTACCATATAGTTATCAAATTCAGCAACACAAAGGATGTCCTTGTTTCATTATGTGCTTAAAAGGTTACTTTTTTCTTGCTCACTAGAAGTCTTATGAAGAAGTCATAGTGTGTCAGGACTACAAACAAGGATTTTGCAGAGCTGTTATTTATTTCCAGTCACCTTTATATTAGACACAGGGAGTCTTTCATTGCGGTGACTGTATGGCGCTGGAGCAACTGTGAGGAGATACCCCACATCCAAGGGCAAAGGAGAAGTCCCAGCAAGATGGTAGGAGGGGCGAAATTGCATTTAGAATCAAACCCCATTCCTGCCAGAGATGCTCAAGGGTTCAAACAAATCTTGTGTGCACAAGGACCCAGCGACTCCACAGAGACTGAGCAGAACTGTGTTTGAGTGTCACCTGAGGAGGAATGGGTCACCAGTGGACTGCTACAGGGACAGGGGCTATGGGTGCGGCAGACCCATGATGCTGTGAAAGTGCTGCACCCAATATGCCAGCACATTTGGAAAACTCAGCAGTGGCCACAGCACTGGAAAAAGTCAGTGTTCATTCCATTCACAAAGAAAGGCAATGCCAAAGAGTGATCAAACAATGGCACAATTGCACTCATCTCACGCTTCTAAAGTAATGCTCAAAATTCTCCAAGCCAGGCTTCAACAGTACATGAACCATGAACTTCCAGATGTTCAAGCTGGATTTAGAAAAGGTAGAGGAATCATAGATCAAATTGCTAACATCCACTGGATCATTGAAAAAACAAGAGAGTTCCAGAAAAACATCTACTTCTGCTTTGTTGACTATGCCAAAGTCTTTGACTGTGTGGATTACCAGAAACTGTGAAAAATTCTTAGAGTTTTGAATACCAGACCACCTGACTTGCCTCTTGAGAAATCTGTATGCAGGTAAGGAAGTAACAGTTAGAACTGGAGATGGAACAACAGACTGGTTCCAAATAGGAAAAGGAGTATGTCAAGACTGTATATTGTCACCCTGATTATTTAATTTATATGCAGAGTATGTCATGAGAAATGCTGGGCTGGATGAAATACAAGCTGGAATCAAGATTGCCGGGAGAAATATCAATAACCTCAGATATGCAGATGACATCACCTGTGTGGGAGAAAGCAAAGAAGAACTAAAGAGCTTCTTGATGAAAGTGAAACAGGAGAGTGAAAAGGTTGGCTTAAAACTCAATATACAGAAAACTAAGATCATGGCATCTGGTCCCATTACTTCATGGCAATTAGATGTGAAAACAATGGAAACAGTGAGAGACTTTATTTCCTTGGGCTCCAAAATCACTGCAGATGGTGAATGCAGCCATGAAATTAAAAGACGCTTGCTCCTTGGAAGAAGTTGTGACCAACCTAGACAGCATATTAAAAAGCAGAGACATTACTTTGTCAACAAAGTTCCATCTAGTCAAAGCTATGGTTTTTCCAGTAGTTGTGTATGGCTGTGAGAGTTGGACTATAAAGAAAGCTGAACAATGAAGAGTTGATGCTTTTGTATTGTCGCATTGGAGAAGACTCTTGACAGTCCCTTGGACTGCAAAGAGATCCAACCAATCCAACCTAAAGGAAATCAGTTCTGAATATTCTTTGGAAGGACTGATGCTGAAGCTGAAACTCCAATAGTTTGGCCTCCTGATGCGAAGAAGTGACTCATTGGAAAAGACCTTGATGTTGGGAAAGATTGAAGGCAGGAAGAAAAAAGGACGACGTAAGATGAGATGGTTGGATGGCATCACCGACTCAAAGGATGTGAGTTTGAGGAAACTCCAGGAGTTGGTGATGAATAGGAAGGTCTGACATGCTGCAAGCCATGGGGTTGCAAAGAGTCAGACATAACTGAGTGACTGAACTGAACTGAACTGAACTTTTAAGTTGTGATGTTAACTGCACCCTAGTTACTTTCTGGAAGTCCTCAAGTCTTTTCGATGAAGAGATAGAAAATTGTTGATATTATTGCCTTTGTGATAAAAAGTATGAAATGTTGTTCCCCATTATATCCATCACTATCAACATATTTTTATATTATTTCCTAAAAAATGGAAATCTAGCTCCATAGAGAAAATCCTTTGAGTTTTGGCCTGGTGTTCATTGCCTGTGATTAGGAGGCTGATACATAGACTCACATTTTGCAATGGAGAAAAAATTGCAAACACATTGGTCCACCTTGCATTTCTTAGGATTGATGTGCCTGTGAGTTTGCAGTAGTCCTAAATTGTATGATAAGACCTTAACAACAGAAATTAAGTATCGCCTAGTGGCATAATATTTTATTGGCTGAAAGTCAGAATGTAATAGTCTTAGATTCAAATCTTGACTCCAGCTGTTAACAGTTTGTGCTCTTAGACAAGATTTTTAACATTTTTCTATGAGTGGAGATAATAATAGTATCCATGCCGTAGGTTCATGTGTGTGTGTGTGTGTGTTAGTCACTCAGTCATGTCCCACTCTTCAAGACCCTATGGACCGTACCACTGCCAGAGTTCCCTGCCCTTCACTATTTTCAGGAGTTTGCTCAAACTCATGTCCGTCAAGTCGGTCGTGTCCGACTCTGAGACCCTATGGATGGTAGCCTGCCAGGCTCCTCTGTCCATGGGATTCTCCAGGCAAGAATACTGGAGTGGGTTGCTGTGCCCTCCTCCATGGGATCTTCCCAACTCAGGGATTGAACCTGAGTCTCTTACATCTCCTGCATTGGCAGATGGGTTCTTTACTAGTAGTGCCACCTGGGAAGCCCACTCAGCGGATAGTTAGGATTAAACGAGAATATGCATAATCAAATTTGACACAGAGCCCTACATATTATTATAATAAAATTTTACTTTATATATTTATTTAGTTTAGTTTGGTTATTGTTTTTTATTATTCATAAGTGATCAGAAGGACATCAGGAAATAACTTCACGCCTTTTCTTCCTCTGGCATATACATATGCACACAGAAACACTAGGTGCACAACACATGCACCTATGAGCATATATATAAAGACTGAATTTAATTACTTCAGACAAATAAAATTTGGGAAAATCTTTGGTCAGGTACCTTTGTTATCAACATAATCAAGCAAAACAGAATGAAGAAAAATATCACTATTTGAGAAGTAGTATGGTTTTGTTTTCAAGTCATCAAAGAAAGTCATCAAACCATCATTCAAGTACTAAGTCAAAACCTTTCTAGCAAGTACTGCCTGTTCCCATTTTACGGATGTACATCATAGGATAATAGTTTGGAAATGGTAACCATTCTAAGGTGTCAGATATACTAGAAATGAAAAGTGATCATTCTGATGGTAATCTCATCAGAAAAACTAATTCCTTAATATTTGCTGGAAGATTTTCAGGTTAACTTGGGAAATCAGTAGTTATCTTTTGGATTTGAATAAATATCTAATTTCTTAGTTTTTTATTCCATAAATCACTAATTATTCCTCATTTAGTACTTTCTTCTACTAACTCTCAACAAAAGCAGTTGATCTTCATCCAGATCTTTTCCAGCCATCCAAAATCTCCATGCAAGGGAATGACAAAAGCTACAATTTCGAAGATTCGGAAAAATTTTTATTGGTACAGAGACAGAGAAAAATTGAGAAACCTTGCCAAGGTTAGTGCTAATATGATCAAAAAACAGTGGAAAGTAGGGAAATGATGCACAAAGAAGTGATGAAATTATGCTGAATTCCTTGTTATCAACTCAACAACGCCATCACTGATCTCAGAGATTTGAGGTTAGGTGTCAATTAAGGCATTAATGTGACATTTGGAAGGTGGAAGACATGGACAATCCATCAGTCTTGGGAGGCTGAGATTCACAGTTTGCTTCAGGGTGTATCTCTGACAACCACTCTCTGGGCTGTGTCAGGCTTTGTGAATTTCCTACGTGATCCTGCAATTCACAGTGGCTTCTACAAACTCTTGACAACCACGCACTCTGGTGTTCAGGCCAAGACTCATGAAGAAGGACTCTTAGGGTTTCCCAGAGGCAGATCCTAAGTCAAGGATTCAAATGAAACTAGCTCCTAGGGTTACAGTAATCCCAGCAAACACCAATATAGGATTTTAGAAAACAGGGAAGGGAGAGGAAAAAGTATTAAGAGTACGGAATCATGTTACATCTACGGATTAATTCTGTTGAAAACTCGGGAGTACATGTGGAAGTTGCATCTCCAAGTTAACTTGCCTGAGGAATAAAAGAACTGGGATTTTTTTATACCAACTTCTATTTGTCCCTGGTTGAGAGCTGCTCCTGAAAGACACTGTTTGTTTGGTTTTTGCCCTACTGTGAGCTTGAAAAGAGAGGATTTGAATAACAAAAAGCTTGTGGGTGAACAGAAGTCAGTTCTTACTTACTATCATGGGAAGGCCACAGAGGATATGGCCTTACTATGTCTATTTGTCAACATTCTATTTGTCCTCAATGTCCATCTCAAATAATTTTTTTGAAATCAAATCTAATTTTCTCTATTTGGCACTAATTATGTCCTTAACTCGATTCACTAGCACATCTCTTAAAAACTGTTCTAATAGGTCAATCTAATGAAGTATCCGTTACCCATGTTGTACTGTGAGCATCCTTGTGACACAGACTGTGGAAACATGCTATTTTATCTCCTAAGTCATCCAGCATAGTCTCTTCATGAGATACTGAACTTGTTGAATTAGAAGGACTGGACAAAGCAGGGAGCAGAGTGGTTAGAAACACAGGTTTCAAGACAAACAGTCCTGTGTTCTGCCTTCAGATCCTGTACTTAGTAACTATGTTTTCGGCTGGCCATTTATCTTTTTAAACATCTATTATTTTTAATTTGTAAAATGGGAATGCTGATGCATACTCTGAAGCAGTGTAATGATTTAAATTCCTTTCTTAGTCACATTTTCTTTGTTCTTATTTGCTCTAGGAATCAGAACTCAGATCTAATGGAGGAAGTTTAAGAAAGGAAGCCTATATATGAGCAGTGAGGTTGAGTTTAGGTCATGTTTATGGTTCTTTTCAACTCCAAAATTTTACAAAATAACACAATGCATATTTCCCAGGCTTGGCCTGCCCTGCAGTAAAATTAGTGCCACTTAAATTAATGCAGTTAAATTAATAGTTTCCAAAAATTACTTTGGCTCTAACCTTATAAGCACTTGTACAAACTCTATCTTTTCCATTCCAAAAATTCCCTTGATTACTTCTGGTATGTACCCTTCATGAAGTCTGAAGGTGAGGAATGTTATTCATTTTGTTCACTATTACATCATTAACATTTACAACAATGTCTAGAACATGATAGTGAAGTGAAGTCGCTCAGTCCTGTCCAACTCTTTGCAACCCCATGGACTGTAGCCCACCAGGCTTCTCAGTCCATGGGATTTTCCAGGCAAGAGTACTGGAGTGGGTTGCCATTTCCTTCTCCAGGGGATCTTCCTGATCCAGGGATCGAACCTGGGTCTCCCGCATAGTAGGCAGACACTTTACCCTCTGAGCCACCAGGGAAACCCAGAACATGATAGGTGTTCCATAAATACTTGCTACTAAATGAATGACTGTGAGAAAGTGTGTGTGTGTGTCCAGATGTTGAATATCTAATCACATGAACTGACACATTGTACCCAATTACTAAATCTGCTACTAAGGATATTGCTGGTCCTTCTCAAGACAAAGATATGAGACAAAGCCTAAGCTCACATTAAATTTGCCAAAACTTAGAGGGATGCTTTGAAACTACAGAATGATCTTTGAAAATGATGTGGGAACCGTTCCACTTGAGTAGGAAGTAATCAGGATATTGCCAACAAGAGATGTTACCCAAACGTATTATAACTTAGAGCAAGTGGAATGCCTGACATAGCAAATGCACATTAAAATGGGATTTTGGCATTGATTTATAAGGTTAAATGAGATATTCAAAGTTTCTATAGATTCTAGAATTCTGATTTTAAGTGTTTAATGTTTTCACTAAAATTTTCTAACTACACTGTTTAGAAAATGCAGTGATAGTAGATATACAGTGAACAAGTAACTCAGCATGCTAATGATTCCTAGCATTTTAAGGGTTAAAATTATACTCTTAAGAGTTCACAGTAGTGGCTAAGAAAATGAGATTGAGTGTTGGATATACTTTGGGTTGTGTCTTGTGTCTGGCATTAGCTAGGCAAGATGTTTTGGGCAATATAGCCACCCAAAATCTGTATGCAGGTCAAGAAGCAACAGTTAGAACCAGACAAGGAACAACAGACTGGTTCCAAATTGGGAAATTAGTACGTCAAATCTGTATATTGTCACCCTGCTTATTTAACTTATATGCAGAGTACATCATGTGAAATGCCAGGCTGGATGAAGCACAAGCTGGAATCAAGACTGCTGGGAGAAGTACCAATAACCTCAGATATGCAGATGACACCACCCTTGTGGCAGAAAGTAAAGAGGAACTAAAGAGCCTCTTGATGAAAGTGAAAGAGGAGAGTGAAAAAGTTGGCTTAAAACTCAATATTCAGAAAACGAAGATCATGGCATCTGGTCCCATCACTTCATGGCAAATAGATGGGGAAACAATGGAAACAGTGAGAGACTTGATTTCCTTAAGCTCCAAAATCACTACAGATGGTGACTTCAGCTATGAAAATAAAAGACACTTGCTCCTTGGAAGAAAAGCTATGATCAACCTAGACAGTATATTAAAAAGCAGAGACATTATTTTGTCGACAAAGCTCCATCTAGTCAAAGCTGTGGTTTTTCCAGTAGTCATGTATGGCTGTGAGAGTTGGACTATAAAGACAGCTTAGTGCCGAAGAATTGATGCTTTTAACTGTGGTGTTGGAAAAGACTCTTGAGAGTCCCTTGGACAGCAAGGAGTTCAAACCAGTCAATCTTAAAGGAAATCAGTCCTGAATATTCTTTGGAAGGACTGATGCTGAAGCTGAAGCAACAATAATTTGGCCACCTGATACATAGAGTCAACTCACTGGAAAAGACCCTAATACTGGGAAAGACTGAAGGCAGGAGGAGGATGGGATGACAGAGGATGAGATGATTGGATGGCATCTCTGACCCAATGGATATGAGTTTGAGTAAACTCTGGGAGTTGGTGATGGACAGGGAAGCCTGGCGTGCTACCGTCCACGGGGTCTCAAAGAGTCGGACTCGACTGAGTAACTGAACTGAACTGAACTGAGCCACCCAAACTTAGTTTTTTAAGCTGTAAATTACAAATAATGCCTGCTTTGCAATGCTATTGAATAGATTAAAAGTTATACTGTGTATCAGCATAATACCTCTGAAACATGGAAATGTTCACCAATAAGTAGAGTATTTTTGTTTCATTTCATTTAAAATCAGAGAGATTACAGACTAAAATATCATGCAAAAAATGAGAATATTTGGCCAATAGAATGCTGTAAAAAACATTCTTATCGAGTGTTTTGCATCTTTTGACCCAACAGAAGAAATGAAATGCATTCTTATAACTCCTTACATTTCATAAAGTTAATTTGAATCCAGTAGATTAGAATCTGCCAATACAGAAGACACAAGTGACATTAGTTGAAACCCTGGGTCAGGAAGATCCCCTGGAGTAGGAAATGGAAACCCATTCCAGTATTCTTGCCTAGAAAATTTCATGGACAAAGGAGTCTGGTGGGCTACAATTCATGGGGTCTCAAAAAGTTGGCCATGACTGGGCATGCACACATGCTTGCATGCAGATTAGAAGCTGATTGCCTTAAGAAAGGCAAGCATTTTGGACAGTGCCTCCCTAGATCACAGTAAGAACTTTATTTGTTATCATCATCATTAAAGTAGTCTACTTCATGATTGACCTCTCAAATGCATGTTCTTTCAAAAGTGGATTGCTTCACAAATTTCTTATTTTGAAGAAGGGCTTATTTTTGCTTTCAAATATGCATGCTAATTTATTAAACATGATAAATATGTCTAAGGAAGAATTTTTAAAATTTCATAATAGCAGCACCCAGACACACCCTCCCACCATGCTAGTATTTTTCTCTAATTCTCTTCATGTATTAATCCATGTATTTATATTATCTGAAATAACAAAAAGTTCATATTTGCACAGGTTTGCTTCCATTTTTACCATCTTTTATTCTATAAGCATTCTTCATATTATTAATTTTTTAAAAGCATGTTTTGTAAAGCCTGTAGAGTATTCACAATTTAATTAATATCCTACTATTGAAACAATAAGCTGTTTCCAGTTGTTTATTACAATATATTCACTGAAGTTATGGTATTATTGGACATAAACCATCGTTGCATATCTGATTATATCTTCAGGGTAAAATCTATGAAATTTCATTACTAGGGCAATGGATGTAAATATTTTTAAATATCTTCTTTCATTTTATTATATTTCTCTCTAGATATGTTGTTCAAAACCCTAGTGGCTCTCCATTTCAATCAAAGGAAAAGCCAAAATCTTTATAAGGTTTACATATTTGGCCACCTATTAAAATTCTGCCCTCTCTTTCAATACTTTTTTTCTCAATTACTCCACGGGAAGCAAACATGGGGTCCTGGCTGCTCTTTTTGCACAGCAAGCATGTTCTAACCTCTCAGAGTCTTCGTTTTCACTAGATCCTCCTATGGATTACTCTTCTCCCCATTATCGTTTTGGAATCCACCATGTCTCCAGCAATTTTTTTTCTCAGATTTAATCTACTCAATGAAGTGCATCCTTATCATCTTATTTCTTCTGCAATTTCCACCCTCAAGGTGTGACTATTTTTTAACTGTTTATTGTATTATTTTGAAGAGTCTGTCTCCTCACTCTAGAAGCTCTATATATGGACAGAAAGAATCTTTAAAGTCTTTTGTTCGCTGATGTGCTTGATTCGTAAATATTAGTATCTTGTACACTGTAGTGCTAAATATTTGTTGGATAAATGAACACTTGACTTATACTACCAGTAATATTAGTCTATTATGCAACACTTTCATAAAAAATAAATGCTTTCTTTTATGTCTTTCATACTGATCATGCTTTCTCCCCCATTTTCCCCAGTTGTGTTGTCCTTTACTTCTGTACAGTATTCTATGAGTTACTAGTAAGTTATCTCACATATATTCAAATCTATTTTCTTTCAGTTCAGTTCAGTCAGTCAGTCATGTCTGACTCTTTGCGACTCCATGAACCACAGCACGCCAGGCCTCTCTGTCAATCACCAACTCCGTGAGTCTGCTAGAACCCATGTCCATCGAGTCGGTGATGCCATCCAACCATCTCATCCTCTGTCGTCCCCTTCTCCTCCTGCCCTCAATCTTTCCCAGAATCAGGGTCTTTTCCAATGAGTCAGTCCTTCGCATCAGGTGGCCAAAGTATTGGAGTTTCAACTTCAATATCAGTCCTTCCAATGAACACCCAGGACTGATCTCCTTTAGGATGGACTGGTTGGACCTCCTTGCAGTCCAAGGGACTCTCAAGAGTCTTCTCCAACACCACGGTTCAAAAGCATCAATTCTTCACACTCAGCTTTCTTTATAGTCCAACTCTCACATCCATACATGACTACTAGAAAAACCATAGCCTTGACTAGACGGACCTTTGTTGGCAAAGTAATGTCTCTGCTTTCTAATATGCTGTCTAGGTTGGTCATAACTTTCCTTCCAAGGAGTAAGCGTCTTTTAATTTCATGGCTGCAGTCACCATCTGCAGTGATTTTGGAGCCCAGAAAAATAAAGTCAGTCACTGTTTCTGCTGTTTCCCCATCCATCTGTTGTGAAGTGATGGGACCAGATGCCATGACCTTAGTTTTCTGAATGTTGAGTTTTAAGACAACTTTTTCACTCTCCTCTTTCACTTTCATCAAGAGGATCTTTAGTTCTTCTTCACTTTCTGACATATGGGTGGTGTCATCTGCATATCTGAGGTTATTGATATTTCTCCCGGCAATCTTGATTCCAGCTTGTGCTTCATCCAGCCCAGCATTTCTCAGGATGTACTCTGCATATAAGTTAAATAATCAGGGTGACAATATACAGCCTTGACGTACTCCTTTTCCTATTTGGAACCAGTCTGTTGTTCCATGTCCAGTTCTAACTGTTGCTTCCTGACCTGCATACAGGTTTCACAAGAGGCAAGTCAGGTGGTCTGGTATTCCCATCTCTTTAAGAATTTTCCACAGTTTATTGTGATCCACACAGTCAAAGGCTTTGGCATAGTCAATAAAGCAGAAATAGATGTTTTTCTGGAACTCTCTTGCTTTTTCGATGATCCATCAGATGTTGGCAATTTGATCTCTGGTTCCTCTGCCTTTTCTAAAACCAGCTTGAACATCTGGAAGTTCACGGTTCACGTATTGCTGAAGCCTGGCTTGGAGAATTTTAAGCATTGCTTTACTAGCGTGTGAGATGAGTGCAATTGTGCGGTAGTTTGAGTATTCTTTGGCATTGCCTTTCTTTGGGATTGGAATGAAAACTGACCTTTTCCAGTCCTGTGGCCACTGCTGAGTTTTCCATATTTGCTGGCATACTCAGTGCAGCACTTTCACAACATCATCTTCAGGATTTGAAATAGCTCAACTGGAATTCCATCACTTCCACTAGCTTTGTTTGTAGTGATGCTTCCTAAGGCCCACTTGACTTCACATTCCAGGATGTCTGGGTCTAGGTGAGTGATCACACCATCATGGTTGTCTGGGTCGTGAAGAACTTTTTTGTATAATTCTTCTGTGTATTCTTTCCACCTCTTCTTAATATCTTCTGCTTCTGTTAGGTCCATACAATTTCTGTCCTTTATTGAGCCCATCTTCGCATGAAATATTCCCTTGGTATGTCTAATTTGATTGAAAAGATCTCTAGTCTTTCCCATTCTATTGTTTTCCTCTATTTCTTTGAATGTCCTTTTTTTTTTAATACTTTTATGTTATGTAGTTTTTGTACGTCCATGAATATGTAAGTTTCTTTCAATAACCACATGGCTAAAATAGCTACCTTTTCATTTCTACTCTCTTCTAAACAAGATCTTTTTGTCCTAGTCTTTTGTTTCATCAAAATTTTAATTTAATGAAACCCAAATTGTTTAAATTATATTGCCAAGTCAAAGCAAATATTGTCCTTAAATTTGTTTCTTACATTTACAATTTTTTTCAAATCCAACATGTTCTTCTGTTTTTTTGAGTACCCTGTTCTTTTTGTGTATGACTTGAGTACAGAGTCCTTTCATGGTCATGTCTTTGGTTGTGTGTTTTTGTTTACACATCCTTGAATGAAAAGAGATAAAGTCATTCCTAACATTTTGCCATAAACAGGCATTTATCTTGGTTTCTATCCCTGTTTCCTGGTTACAAGCAGCAGTTTCCTCTCAGGACTTAAGCTAGAAGGCCACAGATGTACCCAGTCTCTAGCCAAAACTTGTGTATCCAGCAATAATTTTTCAAATGTGGCTACGGAATTGAGGGAAGGGATCATCTGCTAGCTCTAACTGGAATTAAAAAAATTAAAATTTATTCTTCCATAATTTTAACTAATTCTTAGTTTCTTCTTGCCAAAAAGCCTGAATAGAAATTGAGATGTTAAAGAGAATACCACTCCCATGACTTTTCTATTCACAAAATATTACTAGTCTGATTTCAAATTCAAGAATAAGAACATTAGCATCTACTCATCAATGATATATTGTATGATATATGTATTTCTTTGTTACAAGAAACAGGAGGCACAGATGCATGAATTTATCAACAGATTAATGGAGAAGAAGTGCAATTATTTTTATTCCTAGTAAAGATCCTGATCTCTGAAACAGAGAAAAGGATGTCTTCTCATCTCCTTCCCCAAGTTGTATTTTCCTTTGGGACAAAACTGTGTTTCAGCTTCAATCACTGATGGTGATTTTCATTTCATATCTTCAGAGTCATAATTAGTAAAAAATTTTTCTCTGATTTTGTTTTCCTGGTTGTATATCTTTATTTAAAAATCCACTTATAGTTTCCATTTGGTAGAGTATATTCTGCTACTCAGGTACAAATTTAAACTAAAAGACCTATATAGAAATTTATTCCAGCTTTCTTAATTCTCAATTTTTCTTTCTTGTATTAGGGCAGTAATTTTAAAATTTTGGTATTATACTTTCAATAATTTCTGGTTTGGAGTCTCATACTGTTTTCTTTATATTTCACCCAATAGTAAGCCTTACCTTCCTTTATAAAAGTCATGCTTTCTTGTTAATAAAGAGGATTTCATAAAATCTTCTTAAACTATTGACTGACATAATAAATTATTTTCAGAGGAATACTAGTCCTCATTTTTGGTAAAGAAAATAGCCCAAATTATTTAATTGGTATTTTCAGGACATTACACCTCCCAAAAGACAGAATACACATTCTTTTCACGTGCACATGACACCAAACCAAGAGATAGATGATCTGAACAGAATGATTACTAGAAATGAAATCAAAAATTTTAAAAAAAATTCATGCAAATAAAAGTCCCCAGATTGCTTCACTGGGGAATTCTACTAAACATACAAAGAAGAACTTATATCAATCCTTCTCAAACTCTCCCAAAAGACTGAAGAGGAGAGAACACTCCCAGTCATTCTAGGAAGCCAACACCACCTTGATATCAAAACCAGACAAAGATGCTACCAAATAAGAAAATGACAGGCCAATATCTTTGATGGCTATAGATGTAAAAATTCTCAAAAAATATTAACAAATCAAATCCAACGGCACATAAAAAAGATCATGCACCATGATCAAACTGGATTCATCGTAGTATTGTCAGGGATGGTTCAAGTCAATCAATGTGATACATCATGTTAACAGAAGACAAAAACCACATGATCATCTCAATAGATGTAGAAAAATAAAACATTTGATAAAATACTAAGTCCATTAACGATAAAACCTCTCACCTAACTTGGTACTGAAAGAACATATCTCAACATCATATATGTTATTATTTCAAATCCATAGCCAACATAGCACTCAATGGTGAAAAGCTAAAATCTGTTTACCTTTTAGCCTTTCAGTAACATTTCGCATTTTATGTCTTCAACATTTTGGCTTACAGATGTTCAGCTTAGGAACAAAATGCCTCAAGAGAAAATTACATGCAGAATTCATGGCTTTTTTTTTTCCTGGTTCTCTTTTCTCTGTGATTATCCTCTTAAATTTAAGTTTCACTTGTTTAGTGAAATTTTGATATCCAGACTCAGAAAGTAGATCGCAACTCACCATTAAATCAACAAATTTCCTAAGAAGAAAATTTAAGCATAAATTCATAGTTCATCTAGATGTGTTTCCATGATCTCTCATCTCTGATATCTTGGCTCATTAATTCTTAGCTGCTATTTGCTCAAACAGATCTTCGTTGTTCTTAATTTAAGAACAGCTTTGATAGCTGTTCTTAGGAAAAAGAGGAGCCTAATACTAGTTACCTGGCTTCCCCTGTAGCTCAGTGGTAAAGAATCTGCCCGCAATGCAGAAGACACAGGTTTTATTCCCAGGTCAGGAATATCCCCTGGAGTAGGAAATGACAACTCACTCCTCCAGTATTCTTGACTGGGAAATTCCATGGACAGAGGACCATGATGGGCTACAGTCCATGGGGTCTCAAAAGAGTCTGACACAGGGGAGTGACTAAGCAGCAACAACAACAACAACAATACTAGCTATTGCACCATAACTGGTATATTAATATTACAAACAGAACTTTATGTTTAAATTCAACTCCTCTAAAGCATTCACAGTTGGTTATGAAGATGAGATTCAAACCTGTGATTTCATGTTGCTTGCTTATTTGGTTAATCGCTTTTTCAATTGAGCTATTTACGTTAACAATTTTTTCTACTTTTATATGAAGTGAAAGTGTTAGTTGCTCAGTCTTGTCTGACTCTGCGACCCTATGGACTGTAACCCAACAGGCTCCTCTGTCCATGGGATTCTCTAGGCAGAAATACTGGAGTGGGTTGCCATTCCCTTCTCCAGGGGATCTTCCCCACCCAGGGCTTGAACCCTGGGTTTCCTGCATTGCGGGTGGATTCTAAACAAGTACTACAATGAATAGTTAAGAAGCAAAGGGTTCCAGATAATATGCTGAATGTATTAAAAACATTCTAAACCTGCATCTATAATTCTTGAGAAAGTAAAATCAATGTCTGCAACAGAGACTCCAAAAGTCTTTAAGAACTCTATTAACTAAAATGCTTCTGTGAGAAAAATCTCACTATATGTTTCTGATATTTCCCTAACTGAATGATATTTTTAAAATCAACTGAAAATCTAATTTTTAGATGTATAAATTTCATTTATCAGACTCTCATTCCCAGAATATTTTTGTGACTTTAAGACATTTTTCCTCATTGTAAATAACAAATTTCTGTTGAAAGTATAAAATTTAAATGATTCATCTGTGAAATCAGTATTTGATCTATATTACATGAAGTATTTTTATAGGTTTCTTTTTTATGTTGTTTTATAACTAATCTATTCCATCAAAATGAATTCAAAACTCTCTGTAAGAACTATTTAGAGTAAGAGGAAATTAAAAAGGAAATAATCATTCCTCTTTTTTATATGACCATTTTTTAATGTGCTTTCATGTGCCAAGTTTGGTGATAATTATTTTGAATAATATAAAAAAATACTTCTCCCAATAAGAATACTATTAATTGTGATCAAAAAACAAACAATATATGGATACTATACTTCTATTCATTTCATGAGGGCTTAATGTAAATAAGCCCTGAAATTTTCAAAATTAGGGATAAGTTTTTTGTATTTTATTGTATTTAGCATATTATGTGAATTTAGAAAGGATAAATATTGGTATAGGATAGAGAACTTAAATCTTATAGAAGGCTAGTTCAGATGAATTTTAAGATATTTGAACAGTCAAAGAAGGAAGGGGATTGAATTCTCATATTTTCAGTTTTTTCTCAGAAAGAATATTTGATGTCCAGCAATGAATTCAATAGAATCCAATAAGATGTAGCATATTGAAGGTGTAACAGCTGGCCATTCATGTGTAATATTTAATTGCTACATTATATATCAATTTATCAATGTTCAAAAAATAATTTCATTTATCTTTATTTCAAGAATCTATATATTTTTCAACATTAATTGAAGGTACTAAGTGAAATCTCACTATACTTAAATTTTTTTGAAGGTATACCATTCATATAAACCTAAATACTGAATTTGATACACTTTTCCCTTCCTGTTTCTGAGAACTAAATGAAAAAACAAACAAAAAATATAAAACAAGTGAGAATCTAATTGGGCAAGAATGGAAGATATTGGCTAAAGTGTCTATGAATGGCAGTTGTTAAGAAAATGTATTTTTATTTGCCATTAAATCTTTAATAAAGTTTTGATGTACTGCTCATGAGTAAGCCAGTAGTTTTGCAAGAAACTAAAGAATTTCATTTTACCTTCAATTATGTCATTTGAGTTACACAAATCACAGATTTATAGAATATTCCAGAATGAAGACATTTTGAAGATCATCTAATCTATGGATGGCAAATGGTTTTTACGTTGTATATGAATTGTGACTTAGTGGAAAAGAGATCAGGGATCCTTTAGCAATGTTTATCATTGTCATAGGAGGGAAATACTATAGCATGAATTGGGGTTGGCCAAAATCTTCACTTGGGAATTTTGGGATACCTCACAGCATTAGTTGCTCAGTCATGTCTGATTCTTTATCCACGGCAAAGAATGTAGCCCATCAGGCTTCTCTGTCCATGGAATTCTCCAGGCAAGAATATTGGAGTGGGTTGCCATTCCCTTCTCCAGGGGATCTTCCCCACCCAGGGATGGAAACCATGTCTCCTGCATTGCAGGCAGAGTCTTTACTCTCTGGGCCACCATTGTGCTGGAATGAAGTTTGTGGCCAACTGAATACACAACATTTCTGTTATACTTAATCTAATCATCCCCTACCTCTCTTCATGGAAATCTGAACACCAGGAGACAAATTAATGTTCAATAGTCCAAGAGTGCAATAGTTTCTGGTAGAGCTGGAAACATAATTCAGCTTTTTTTCCCACTGCATCATATTTCCATCATTTTTAGTCTTTACTCTCAAAAATTATTTTTAGCTAACCCTTGTATGAATGAAATAAACTCTTTTCTGTAAAACATAAATTAATTTTGGGAACTTAACAATGTTTTATACAGTAGGTTTAATTCATACAGAACTTAGGTTCAAGTCTGATATAAATTGAGCCATGCTGAAAATAGTACAACATTTATATCTTTATTAATGATATTGCTCACAAAATGTATTTTGGAAGGAGTAGAAATGACAACTAATCATATATTTTTGAAATCATAATTACAACAGTTAAAAATAGCAATATAATGTTTTTAATACATAATTCTCTCATTTAAAATGTTATCTCCTCTGGAAGTCTTCTTTGACCTTTTCAATCAGTTATTTTCCTCTCTATCTTTTCACCCAAGAGTACTCAGTTCATCTTTTCACCCAAGGTCTCCTCTAGAGTATGCAAGGCCGCATCTCTCATAAATATATTTATGTGGTTCCTTTCTATATTAACTAGGAGCTGAGGTAGGGTCCCCATTTGTCCAGGACTAAGGGTGGTACTGGCTCTACCATAGGAAATTCTTTTGTAAGTTTTTCCTCATTAGGGTAATGATTTGTTTTAAGGTCTACATACACTTAACACTAATATTTGTTCACCAAAAAGTTAGAAATAGACTTTTCATTCTTTTTTGTATCCCTAACACTTGGTACAGGCTTTCCAGGTGGCACAGTGGTAAAGAATTCACCTGCCAATGCAGGAGACGCAGGAGACAGGGGTTTGATCCCTGGGTCAGGAAGTTATCCTAGAGAAGGAAATGGCAACCCACTCCAGTATTCGTGCCTGGAAAATTCCATGGTTAGAGGAGCCTGGCAGGCTACAGTCCATGGGATCACAAAGAGTCAGACACAACTGAGTGCACATATACACACACACGCACATACACACATACACATAATACTTGGTACAGAGCTAGAAATACAGTAGGCATCTATTAATTATTTATTAAATCATCTCCAAAAATTGATAAAAGAAATAAATATCTCACTGACATATACCTTCCTTTTTAAAGAAAAATCCCAGCCAAAAATGTGTGTTCTTCCCCAACTTTTACTGTGAGATTATACCTTTTCTTTGAGATTGATGCCTTGCCTTCATTATAATTATTTAAATCATTATTATATCTCCTCTAAAATAATTCCAGATTCTTAAGGGCAGGATTCATGCCTAATAACCTATATATTTCTCTGGCAAAGGGTACTGTCAGTATTGGAACACAATCAAAGCCTGCTGAAAGAATAATTAATTACACAGAGATGTGTGATTGGAGACAGTATCTTCTCCAAATGGGTCACTGTGAAGTTCAAATAAAAGCAAAAAGTCTATAGACATGCTTTGTAATATATGATGTGTTACACAACTTTAAAGGATCAGCACTGTTTCGATGATTTCTTCCATATGTGTATAAGAAACAATACAGCAGTTTTAGAGATTGTTGGTGCTTCACTATGGATGTTCCTCAGAAGCTAATGAATATTTCTTCCAATTCAACATGATGTAGGTTAGACATCAATCATGATTGATGGGTAGAGAAAAACTATTTGCTAATAGGAGCCATATTTACAATAGCCTTAAGGATTGTTCAGCCAAATATTGTTATGAGACTCTTTTAAATAAAATTGAAATTATGCAACATCTATCTAAGAAATATTCTTGAATCCCTAGTATACACCAGCCACTATTAGGTAAAGATATAGTGACAAACAAAATGGACATGGCCATTGCCCTCAGGGAATTTTTTTACCAAAATAATTTATATCTAACAATATAGCTATACTTTTAAAGTTTCCCAATTAAATTTCTTTTATTGATTTTAAAGTAGATACTTGAAACTTCTTTATTTATCTTTTCACAAGGTTTAGTGAGTGCTTCAAAACGAAATTTCTGTGGAAAGATTTTAGTAATCAAGTTTAACATTTTGAATCCAACAGAATTATACCCTTGTCACTCAGGACTAAGTAATTAACATTACCTGGTTAGTTAATCTTTTGATTCTTGGTATAAAGAGGTCTGATTAATTATTGTGGACCAGTCCATATGCTTTGTATACAGTAGAGACAAGTTGTGTGGCTTGTCCACCTACATTCCATCTTACAACTTTGTGTCCAATTGAACGACAGCACTGAAATTTTGTGCCCTACTCCTAAAGTAATAAAAGGGGGAAGCTGACAACTTTTGAGAAACATCTGACTGATACTGCCAGACCAGAGTCCTTCAATGCCATCAGTCTAATAAAAAATTTCTGCCCAATCTTCTGACTCAGCAAACCCAACAAACCCCAAGTTTCTCAACAAATATGCTAGACTGTTTTTATAGCAGTAGTCAACGAAGAAAAGTCACACACAAACACTGAAAAAAAACATAATTTTGACTAGATGGACCTTTGTTGGCAAAGTTTTATCTCTGTTTTTAAATATTCTGTTTAGGTTGGTCATCAGAGAAGGCACTGGCGCCCCACTCCAGTACTCTCTCTTGGAAAACCCCATGGACAGAGGAGCCTGGTGGGCTGCAGTCCATGGGGTCTCTAAGAGTCGGACACGACTGAACGACTTCACTTTCACTTTTCACTTTCATGCATTAGAGAAGGAAATGGCAACCCACTCCAGTGTTCTTGCCTGGAGAATCCCAGGGATGGGGGAGCCTGGTGGGCTGCTGTCTATGGGGTCGCACAGAGTCGGACACGACTGAAGCAGCAGCAGATTGGTCATGACTTTTCTTCCAAGGAGCAAGCGTCTTTTATTTTCATGGCTCAGTCACCATCTGCAGTGATTTGGGAGCCCAAGGAAATAAAGTCTCTGTTTCCATTGTTTCCCCATCTATTTGCCATGAAGTGATGGGACCGGATGCCATGATCTTAGTTTTCTGAATGTTGAGTTTTAAGCCAACTTTTTCACTCTCCTCTCTCACTTTCATCAAGAGGCTCTTTAGTTCACTTTCTGCCATAAGGGTGGTGTCATCTGCATATCTGAGGTTATTGATATTTCTCCCAGCAATCTTGATTCCAGCTTGTTCCTCATCCAGCCTCAGCATCAAATAAAATGGTAATGATTCCATATACAGTTACTAAAATAGCTCTGTGATAGGAACTTTCTTGAACCTGTTTCATGCATTTTACAGAGTTTTATTGAGTCTTTTATTGTGGTACCTTATGTGTCTACTGACCTGCTGAAATATTAGTTAGATGAGGAAAATTGTTCTCCACAGACACCAAGAAAATAAATATTTGAAACTGGAAGAAAGGATAAAAAACTGTCTCTCCCCTTAGGATTGGTATCAGCAAGAACACTGGGCTGTCCATTGTGCCAATAAAAAGTGATTACATTCCATGATATCATCAAACACCAATTCTAGAAATAATCTCTTCTATGAACTTCTTTACAACATGTCCGTCTAGATTTTTTCCCTACCTCTCACGCCGCCTGTTTTCAGTCTGACACCTCTTCCTCTGGCCTTTCTTAAACTGTTATGTTTCAGACTATCTTTTTTTTTTTTTTTTCCTATCCCAGTATACATCCTCACAACAGTCTGTTACTGGTGAGTAGCTTAATAACCACTCAAGTGTTGACAAGCTCCTAAATGTCGAGTTCTAATCAATAACTTTCACGTGTTTATGTTTTTAAATATTTACTAGCCTCTCACATGTGAATATCCTACAAGTATCTCAGTCTCAAATATCAAAGATTAACCTCAGTTCTCTTCATCCCATACCTGTTTCTTTCTTTGTAATTTCTGTCTCTGTAATGGCACCACTGATCACTGAATTGCCAGGTCAGAAACTGAGGCATGTACTTCTCTCTTTACCATGGCTCTGTTAAATCCATCGTCAGTCCAGATAATTATAGCTTTTTATTATTTCTGAAATTCATTTAGTTCTTATAATGCTGTTTTTACCACTCTAATGCAGGTCATCATTCTCTTTTATCTGGATTACTATATACTACTGTATCATTTTTCTCTTCTAATCTACTCCATTGGTTGGACTAGTCTTCTAAAATGCCAATATGTTAAGCCACAGCCTTACTTAAAACTCCTTAATAACTTCCCAGTACCCTCCAGACAAAATCTAAGCTCTTTCCTCATAGGGTGTCATGAATTCATTGTTGCTAATTTCCCTCACCCTAGCTCTTTCATCTTTCCCTTTGAACTTCAGTAATATTGAATCTCTTGCTCCTCGCTAAAAGCATTGTACTAACACCAGTTCTATTTTCTCAAAATTTTATACACACCATTCTCTCTGCCTGGAAAATTCTTCTCCTTTTGGCTTCTTTGCCTGTTTTTTTTTTTTTTTTTTCAGGTAACAATTTAGATATAACATCTCTCTTGACCTATGTGTCTTAAGCTCCAACTCTTCAACTCTTTTTCTCCCATCCATACTCCCAAAGCACCACTACTTTCTTCATAATAATTCTTATCAACTTGAACTGCAATTTCCTGGCCACTTCACTACCTTCACCACTAGAGTTTTAATTCCATGAAGACCAGGAGTGTTGCATTATTGTTCAACATTATAACTCCAGTACCTAGCATAATTAGCACTTGGAAAAACATTTGCTCATTCCCCAATTTTTCTATTGTCTCTTATTTATAAAAAATGGCAGATTTTTTGCCCTTTATAAACATATTCTAGGCCTATTCCTTACTTTAATCACTGTGTCACTTTTATCCAATTAGCATAATAGACTTTTGACTAAGATTTAATTTGAACCAACCATCAAATAAAATTTGCAATTTTTCCCAGGTAAGAAGAGTTTGCATACCAGGACCTTATCTCCTAATACATTCATGGAAATAAATCCCTCTTTTTAGTTACTCTCCTCTCTTTCTTTCTCTACTTTATAGTATAGTCTCTTGGAAATGGCAGCTCACTCCAGTATTCTTGCTGGGAAAAGCCCACAGACAGGGGGTCATAGTGGGCTAAGTGTATAGGGTTGCAAAGAGTTGGACATGACTGAAGCGACTGAATATGCACTTGACTACTTGCCTGGTCCAATAAGGATAGAATCTGAGATTTATGCACCTTTTCACATCTCAAAGCATGTACCTATTGTACCTATTGTACCTATTCTGCTCTGCAGAAATGTTTGTTCAATTTAGTTGGACATAAAACCAGGAAACTACTAGTCCAACCTTTCATTAGAGAAGATACTTTGGATGATTCTCCAGTTGGACCCCTCAGAGGTACTCTCCATCTTGCTCTCTGTGTAGAAAGGCAGACCTCAATGGTCTACATCTATGAGCTCCCTTGCCCTTTGGTTTCTGGTTGGGTTTGGCCACTGTGCTGGAGTCCTGCTCCAGCTGGTCAGGGTTCCCTTAGGATGGACGGCGTCGGCGATACGAATGAGAAGACACAGCGAGTCGTGGTGTTTCCAAGTGTCTTCTGACTTTATTGTTTTTAAGACAGCTTTTATATTTTTAGTGGCATATAGAAACAAATGTAAAGTATAGAGTCGTGCCAGATCAGCTTAATGGGTCGACAGTGTGACCCTCACCGACATCGTTTGCATATCTTAGTTCATTTTGTTTACATCATCTTCCGGCCTGGGGGCCCGCTAACATCCTGTGACTCTCCTATTGATAAGGGTTGATCAGTCAGAATGCTTTTGTATCAGGCACAGCAGGAAAGAATTCATCAATAGAAAGTTTCAAGGTAAAACCTGTTTTTGGTAATTTACTTTATGCCTTGAGCTTAACAGAAAAGAATGTGGTCCCATAAGGTCATAGAACAGCAAGCTGAAGGTCAGCTCTAAGTAGGAATAATCAGTTAATTCAACAATTGTCTTATTATTTGCATTAAAGCTAAACTTTTATTTATATAAATTTTTAACTATTATGCTTTCATTATATAGGCTAAATACGTTAAGAGTAAAAACATAGTGAGTAAATATAGACTAAGTAACAGTTTCATAAAGCAATATTTCTTATATTTCCTAACAAGCCTTTTTTCCTGCGAAGGGTTTTGTGCCCATAGGGGCTTTCTGTGCAGAGGCTCTCAATGCTGTTTTATTACTAGGGAGCAGTTATGCACATTAGCTCCAAAGGCACAGGTACATTTATTAAACAAACCAATATGTTAGCAAAAGGAATTTAGATCAGCATACTCTATATCTCAGATAATCTTATTTAGGGTGCTACCGTTCAGGGGCCTTGTTGATTGAGATTTCAGATTGATCTGTTTTAGAAGAGAATCAGGAAAAGCCTTTTTTCTAAGTCACAGAAAATAAGAAGAGGTTTATTGTATCAAACATCAGAAAGACAGATATCATTTTTAAGGTGAGCGCTGGGGCAGCCTTCCGAGAATTCCTGAGGGCTGAGAAGCCGTGCTCAATCAGCCCTTTACCTCACGACTCTGTCATGGGTGGGATCTCGTGAGCTGGCTCCCGGCACCACTGAGAGGTCATGGCAGAAGATGAGAGGTAAGAAGACTGAGCTAAGCATGTTTATTACCCCTGGAGTCTCTCCATGCCAGGTCACCACTGAGTTCCAACAAATGTTTCCCCCATGGCTGCTTCAAGTCTGAGTCCCAAGGGCTGCTTGCTATGTAAGGATATACATACCCAGGATACACTGTTCTTGACTGTGTTCTTTAACTCTGCCATACCTTTATTAAATTATTCTCAGACTCCCCAACTTGAACATGTTATATTTTCATGCCAAAATCTTTTTTTTAATTAGTTTATTTTCTATTTTTTAACTTTACAATATTGTATTTGTTTTGGCATACACTGACATGACTCCACCATGGGTGTACATTTTTTCCCCTTCCAGAACCCCCCTTCCACCTCCCTCCCCATCCCGTCCCTCCGGGTCATCCCGGTGCACCAGCCCCGAGCACCCTGTGTCATGCGTTGAACCTGGACTGGCGATTCGTTTCACATATGATAATTTACATGCTTCAATGCCATTCTCCCATATCATCCCACCCTCGCCCTCTCCCGTAGAGTCCCTAATACTGTTCTATTTATCTGTGTCTCTTTTGATAAAGTCTTCCCATATATTCTCTGACCACATCCCTCCTCTACTTCCAGGTCTTCTCTCCATCCCCTTTGGATCTGAATTGACTCATTTTTACTCTCACTGTGTTTTGAGACATACTAAGTCCATCTGGGCATAGGAAAGAGAAATTGTGAGCAATTAATAGGAAGGCAGTGACCAATTCCTCTGATTCATTAACCAGGCTGGTCTAGCATGAAACTATAGGAAGAAGTCAACTCTGAGCCACATTCCATCTGAGATTTGCAACCTGTACCCAGCAGACATACTCTTATACTTTTTACTCTTGGTGCAGTTCTTATCCATGAGGGTCTGCTGGTCACATTAAGTAATATTAGCCACTGCAAGCAAAAGTCGTCACCCAGAGAGGAATAGCTTTCTAACGTCATCAACTTTAGCTTTCTTCTTTGTTTTGAGACATTCCACTTTTGCCCACCACCATACGTTTTCATGAACTTGATATTTTCTGGTTTACACTGCTATGGATGGATATTCACATTAGGGTAAACTGCCTATTCACAGAACCTTATATACTTCAGGGAGGGAGGGCAGGGGACAACAGCACACAGGTTAACTCCGTGGTACAACTTCGAATAACCTCTTTGTGCTCCAAGCAGAATGGCATGCAACAGACACATAACTATTTCCTACATTTTGTAGGTTTGTAAATAGTCTATTATTTTGCTAAAATGGTTGTAACATCTTACATAATCTTCTGTAGTTTAACCTCAAATGCTAGCAATGTAGTATACTTGATGTTCTAGGTCAATTTTTCACTTAGTTTTCTCTAAATGTCATGTATATGTAAATCTCAAGTGTTCCTTGATTAATTCATTTCTGGGGTACCCCATCTTTATGAACATTTCCAACAACAGAAACCAGAGACAATTTCAATTTTGTATATGTGCCTCATTTTGTTAAACTGAAGTCTGAAATAGGTTATTGGATTATTGGACCTTCCTAATCTCTTTTCTCATTTGTAAATAAATATAAACCAGATAAAGCATGTGTAGAGCCTAACTTAACGCCTGGCATAAGTGAGTACTGCATAAAGTCAACAATGTAAGTCAGGTCACAATACAGGTGGTTAGTTTTTAGTCTATTTCTCCTTTGGCTTTTCTCTGATATCCAATATTACATGTCAATACCTTCCTTATTACAAGAATCTCTTCCTTGGTTTCCGTGGCCTCTTCTTTCTTCAGTTTCCTTTATCTCTCTAGTCATCTATTCAGTCTTGTTTCCAGACTCACACTTTATAAGTTTTAAAGTATTGCCTTAGGCCATGTTTTTTTCCTTTGAACTGTGACCTCATCTTTGCCAAAAACTTCAGTTATCATTTATGTCTTAAGGCACAAAGTTTACCTGCAGTTCAGTCATCTCCTCTGAGCTCCGAATCCATGTATCCAACCATCTACATGACATCTCCACTCAGCTATCTAAAAATCAAAACTTAATCCCTAAATTCCTAAACTTCATTTTCTTTTACTTGTTGGTCTCCCAATGTATGAAAACAAGAGTATTCATTTCTTCAAACATGGATGTGAACTTGATACATCTATCTCATTCTCCAAAAATCATCCATCTCCAACCCTATAGATTTTCTCAACTATCTTTTGAACCCACTGATTTTTTTTTTCCATCCCACTACAACTGTTTTAATCTAAATTTCTCATCCAGACTTCTGAAAAAAAAATAAAAACACTAACTCTTCCATTCATGCCTTCACACTTGAGTCAGAATAAACATTACCAAAAAATCTTGTCATATCGTGTCCCTGATGAAAGTACATGAATGGTTTCCCACTAGTATTAGAATAAAACAATGTTTCCTATTATGGACTCCTTTTACCTTCACCTTCTGTGTTTTAGTTACACTGACAATATTTTAGACCCTTGTATTCACCATGTTCCTTACTTCCAGTCAGGCTTTAACACATTATTCCTGGAGGGTCATTAAATGTTCTTCCAGAAAAGCTGTCCTAATCCCCCAGGCTCATTCAGGTTCCTTGGCAATATGCTTCCATATTTCTGTGGCTATTTCTTTCATAACATTTGACTTCATTCATTTACCCATTCACCAACTATGGAGTTACTGTGTTGTTGCAATAGGCCTTGCAGATAAGACAATAAATGAGATACTATTTCTGTTCTCCCTGCATATTAACATTCTAGCTTTTGTAATTTGTAATTAGAGCTATAGTTGTCTGTTGTTGCTCAGTTGCTCAGTCACGTCTGACTCTTTGAGAGCCCATGGACTGCAGCATGCCAGGCTTCCCAGTCCTTCACCGTCTCCCAGAGTTTGCTCAAACTCATGTCCATTGAGTAGGTAATGCCCTCCAACCATCTTATCCTTTGTTGTCCCCTTCTCCTCCTGCCCTCAATCTTTCTCAGCATCAGGGGCTTTTGTAATGAGTCAGCTCTTATCAGGTGGCCAACATGTTGGAATTTCAGCTTCAGCACCAGTACTTCCAGTGAATATTCAAGACTGATTTCCTTTAGGATTGATTGGTTCAATCTCCCTGCAGTCCAAGGGACTCTCAAGAGTCTTTTCCAGCACCACAGTTCAAAAGCATCAGTTCTTTGGTGCTCAGCCTTCTTTAGAGTCCAATTCTCACATCCATACATGACTACTGGAAAAACCATAGCTTTGACTATACAGACCTTTGTCAGCAAAGTAATGTCTCTGCTTTTAAATATGCTGTCTATGTTTGTCATAGCTTTTCTTTCAAGGAAAGAAATTCAATTTCTTTTAAATTCATTTTCAATTTATATTAATTCAATATAAGTACAATTGTCTGCAGTTACATTGAATTAATATCTGACTCTTAACAAACTATCGTCACCATGAGGATTGTTGTTATTGTTCAGTGACTAAGTTGTGTCTGACTTTTTGCAACCCTATGGACTGCAGCACGCCAAGCTTCCCTGTCCTGCACTATCTCCTGGAGTTTGCTCATGCTCATGTCCATTGAGTTGGTAATGTCATCCAACCATCTCATTCTCTGTCATCCTCTTCTCCTCCTGCCCTCAATCTTTCCCAGCATCAGGGTCTTTTCCAATGAGTCAGCTCTTTGCATCAGGTAGCCAAAATATGGCTACCATGTGGATAGAGGCCTCTTTTTTCCCTTTGTCACAGTTATTTTGGCCTTACAACAAACTATTCTAAAGCTTAGTGATGTTACACAGTAATTGTCATTTCTCATCTCTCCTAGTTTCTTTGAATCAAAAGTTTGGGCAGGAAAGAGTTCAATCAGAGGATCAAATACACTGAGGGCTGGAGTTATCCTAAGTCTCATATGGATTGTTAATTCAGACTATTGGCTGAGAATCTCAGTTCCCGTGTTTCTGGATCTCTTCATGTAGACTTGATGCCTACATGGATACCACCAATGAACTACCTGAGAGAGAGCCAGGTGGAGCTAGGTCACCTTATGTGAGCATCCCTTAAATGTCATGCACTATTACTTCTGCTGTATGTAATTGATTGTGGTAGCTGCAAAAGTTTGCTCAGGTTCAAGGTAGTGGTGCAGAGACATCTCCCCCACACATTTCAGTGGGAAGAATGTCATTTGCATTGTAGAAAAAGCATTGTGGAATAGAATATGCACACTTGTATGCACACACACATTCATCTTTGGAAACCACAAATGTCTACACACACTATTATAATCTTACTATCTTATCTTGTATTTAGTAAGTGCCCATTAAAAACTACTGCATTGAGTAATTAATGGATGAAATTAAGAGGTGAAATCATAAAGGCTAGAATATAAAATGTCCTATGTATAATTCATTCATTTATTCCCAAATATTTTTAACATGTTCTAAGGAGATGTGACCCAGCATACCAAGTCACTGGTTTCCTAACAACTTAGTCACTATGATTGAGTGACTGAGTTGACTGAGTGACTGAGTTGCATGTGAGTTTTTCCTGCTATATAAGCACTGAAATCTATGAACTAGAGATAGGGTTAGAGATGGTTAGAAACTTCTCAAACCTGCTCCATTCTCATGAATTTGAATTGAGGATAATATATAGTTTGATTCTTAATTGTGCTAGCTTCTTCTACTGTCATTCTACAGATATAAGAGATCATTGTTTTGGGGCATGAGTGGGTGGTGATTAGAAGTTAATGCCAGTAAATGGTATTTGGAATTACCTCTGTCACTCAAGATTAGTTGAAGCATTCATACATCTCCACAGGATAAGCCACCTGTTAACTATGGAACTTACAAGTGTCACTGAAACAATGGGCAATGTCTTCTCTCTGTTGTAGAGAAGATGGGGACAAAAACAGAATTGACAGTTCCTGCAACAATGAATTTACAATCAATGAAATCTAATCATACTATGGGATTCATAAGGATTTCACAAATGTATTCTTTCTAGGCTTTCCTGTGAGAATCAACAGTAAAAAGGAAAAAAAAAGTTAAAATGATATTTACACAAGGCTTTAGATTATTAGTTTTTGCAGTATTCACATATTTCTGACTGTGGAATACGTTCCAGTTTCCAGTTTATCAAAATTGTTATAATCTTGTCCTCTGCATAAGTGGAGTTTTTCTATATTTGGGAAATATTTACTTCTCCTGTTTTATCTATAGATGGAAGAGATGATGACTTAACAAAATCCAGGCAGAGTCAGAGAACTGAATCTCATCAGCCTGGAGTCGAGTCTTTCCACTTCTCTAATGCCAACAGCAAATTAGTAACTGGCTGGACTAATCAGAGGTCAGAATTAAGTACTATAACTTATTCTCTTCCTCTTTACCTTTTGCAAACACAGCAAGTATAGAGGTAGGGAGATTTCTTTCCTTGTTAAATTCCTCCCAGCTATTCATGGACAATCTTGATGGGTTTTCCATGCTCTTGCAACCAGAGATTCTCTACTTGTTGTAAATCCAACAACCCAACAAAAGTAGACCCCACTTAAACTAGAAGAGTCTCAGTAAAATTCAAAGACAGAAACGTAACCAGTTTTCAGGAAGAGAGAGAACCAAACACTGGGTATTTTTCTCACCTGCTTCGATATTTATCTGTTTCTTTCTGAAAATTCTCTGTCTCCTCTACTCTCTTTCTTTCTCTCTTTCTCTCTCGCTCTCTCCCTCCCTCTCACATCAGCCTTCTATGTATGTAAGTATGAATTGCTTATTTTGGCTTATGTTAGGTAAAAGATGAAAGGATATGGATACCCCTCAACAACAATAAATAAAATTCACATGTCAATTTTAGAGTAACATAAAACTTAACTAGCCACCCCAGTTAGGCTCTCAGTCACAATTCCAAAATCCTGGGAGATAGGTTTGTATCAGCTAGTAATTTTTTTTTCTTCAAATTACCATGAATTTGTTACTCAATTTACTGAGTGATTTGGGTACTTTGCATTTTTAGAAATGAAAAATAGAACAGATAAGACAGTAAGGCATATGACAGATGCTTTATATATATACTTGGGCATCCCTGGTGGCTTGGTGGTAAAGATTCTGCCTGCAATGCAAGAGATGCAAGTTTGATTCCTGGGTTGGGAAGATCCCCTGGAGAAGTAAATGGTAGCCCACTCCAGTATTCTTGCCTGGAAAATCCCATGGACAGAGAAGCCTGCTGGTCTACAGTCCATGGGGGTCACAAAAGAGTCAGACACGACTTTTTGACTGAGTGTGCATGCATGCATAAATAGATACATAGACCCAGATGCTGGGAAAGATTGAAGGCAGGAGAAGGGGATGACAGAGGATGAGATGGTTGGATAGCATCACCAACTGAATGGACATGAGTTTGAGCAAGCTCCAGGAGTTGGTGAATGGCAGGGAAGATTGGTCTGCTGATATATATACATATATATATATCAGTTCAGTCACTCAGTCGTATCTGACTCTTTGCAATCCCATGGACTGTAGCCCACCAGGCTCCTCTGTCTATGGAATTCTCAAGGTAAGAATACTGGAGTGGGTTGCCATTCCCTTCTCCAGAGGGTCTTCCTGACTCAGGGATTGAACCCGGGTCTCCTGTGGTTCCTGCATTGCAGGTGAATTCTTTACCACTGAGCTAGCAGGGAAGTGTACGTATACCTGTATATGAATACTTGATACTGATGTAAAATATACTATACATCTGAGTCAAAAAGTTTGAAAAACACTTGTAGATCATTTTGGAGGAGATTAGCCTACCCAATCAAACCATATATATCTTCTTTGTGAAAGGAGCTAAAATGCCTTATATACCTGGCTATGGGATTCCACCACGTCTGGGGAAAGTGTGTGGTACAGTTCTTAAAGAAGAGAAACATCACACTTAGGTGGTGTAGAAATCCCTGGAGTCATTCATGCATAAGTCATTCATGCATTCATGGCATCTGCTTTCAAATCTTGCCTCCACATCCTAACCTTGGCCTGACCTTCGATGAGATAATTAACTCTCTGTATCTCATATTTATCATGTTTTAAATGAGATCTTAATAAATGTACTGTCTTTCCTACAGATTTATTGTGAGGATTCTATCAGATAATTTACACATTTAGTACCCTATGGCCCTATGGCACAGAGTTTAAAATTTTTGCTCTAATATCAGCCAAAATTATTATTTATTATTATTACTATTATCCCTATTGACAAGCTGCATTATTCCTATTGAGAAATTGTATTAAAAGCATTAACTCATTTAGAGCCTGAAATATTATTGTTTCTTCTCTTGGTTAGAGGCTCGCACGGCATGAATTTCATATTCCAATGTTAATCCCCCAAGAACTTCAATATTCTTTCCCCTAGTGTGGGACTACTGTTCCTTACACAGGTGATAGATAATGGAAACTTTCACTTCTAAAGTGAAACAAATGTTGTATAAAGACATCCCTCAACTGATCTGTGCTCACTGTTTAATGTATCAACCTATCAACCTTTACTCATGCCTTAGGCTAAGTCCATCCATACTGGGTACCCTTAGATTCAGATATCTTTAACCTTCAACAACTGTTTGAGCAAAATTTATCTGAATTAATTTATTCTCAATTATTTTTCCCAAGGAGTTCCTTTGTCTTCAAGCAACTAGACTGAAGAGTTTCTGCTCATAGTTTCAGACATGACTGAATATGTAGGTGAACATAATACACAACTTTGGGTCCTCAAATAGAGATTCCTAGTTACTAAGGCAACAAGCAAGAGTTGATGGGGTCACCTTTATGGGAGTACAGTTGTGTACTCACACTGGGCCTTGAAGTCAGAAGGGCTTTGTACTTAGTTTAATGCTCTCTGTTGTCACCATCTTGCAATTCTTAATGATTTTATCTTTGAACTTGAACTTTGGAAGTGAAATACAATGGGACAATAGAGCAGAGAAGATTCATATAATCTGTGGGTTCCCTGTTCCTTCTCATCCTATTTGCATATAGCATTCATGATGCCCCATGAGGACAGAATTCCAAAAGATTCCAAATGTGTGAAAGTTCACTGAGACTCACATAAGTGAAAGGTAAACCCATTAAGCTTAGAATAGAATAAGTGGGTGTGCTGACAGCCCTAAGAATCCATACTTCATTTGCACCAGAAGTTGTTTCAAATGTAGAAAAGTAGAAAATGGCATTCCTAAGAAATAAGAGAGACCAAGGAACCCTATCACATTTTTCTTACTCATGTTATTTCCACTTAAGCCTGGGAAAGGGAAATTGAGAATAATCCTAGTTCTTTTCCTATATGTCTTTCCTTACTTACCAACAAGCCAAAGATAGAGAATACTGGTAGATGAGTATCAAGGAATCCAGAAATTTTATCAAGGAATAAAATGTAAAAGTTGAGTTAGTTTTGTGAAATGTTTCTGTTGTTCTGATAAGAGTAAAACACTTATGCATGTGTGAGCTACAAAAGGCAAATTATATAACTTCAGAAAGTCCACAGAAGAGTTATGCTTGTGTAATTATATTTAAAACTGGCATTGGACAATATTAAGATGAATGGTAAAATCCATGCTAATAGTTTAAAATTTTAATTTTGTTCACTTAAGGTCACATGAAACAGCCAATAATAAATGCCACCGTGAAATGAGAGTGAGACCATGGAAGAAAGAAACATTTTTAGTACATTTAACATAATTTTTGTTCCTGTTTTTTGTACAAGGAAACTCACATTTTCCTTTTGTACTGGGCCTTGCAAATTATGGATCTGGACCTAAAAGTAGAATTAATTAACTAAGAAATTTGATGTAGGAAATATGAGCCATTTCTTGACATTTAGTTTCCTTTTCTGAAGTTCTTTTTTTTTTTTTCCTTCTCTCTAAATATACACAGCATTTTGCTTTTCGGCAATTGTGTTTCTCAGGAGATCTTACTTAAAAAGAACTGTTTATTATTTAAATGTTTGTTTAGTTTCCCTGTTGACATGCAGAGAAAGACACATCACTCTCTCCATATTTCTACTTTGTTTTGCTCCCTTCTCACTGGACCCCACCCCCGCACCCCCACTTCACACTTAAATTTCATGGGTGATGACGAGTCAGATGGCATTTGTCGCCAAAGCTCCCTTGGGTATCCTCGCAGTTTAGATCACCTCCACTGCAGACAAAGCTGCTAGAAACACATGCAAAACTCAGTTCCCCCCAGAGTTATTCTGAGAACCTTAATTCACTTGAGAACGGGAGGATGGCAAAGAACTTCAGCCTACTCTCCAGCTTAAAAAGTGGAGAAAAACACTGGTTTTTCTGTGTTGACAGATTAGAGGAGAATGCAGTCAGAAACAGCGTTCTAGCATAGATGGTCAGACTGACAACCTTCACACGTCCCAGGCAATACCGTTTCACTCTCAAAAGTGACAGTTTTCCTGAGGTGTGGTTAGAGGTGTAATGAGTGAAATGTAATGTGTGGAATTGCAAGGAAGGGGATGGGAATGTTGATATTGAACCAAATGATGAGCCTAAGGAGGCCCACAAGGAGGAAACATATGGCCATGCATATGCATGGTGATTTGGATCAGGAGCACATGTGGCTAGATGACAGGATGGCAAAGCTGGGGGAGAGCAGTCAGAATTCGTCCTGAAAACTGCTGACTTTCTACTGAGTGCTTCTCCACGGTGGGAAGACAGTTCTCGATTATATTAGAATGGATTTCTTCACTCTCACAAGCTGGGGAATATCTAGATGTGAATACGAGTACAAATAGAATGTATCATGCTTTGTACTTGATTTTGCATGGAGAAGTTGAGTTCTTTATATATATAAAGTGAATATATAAAAATACATATATATATACAAAATCAGTCAAAATGTATATATCATGAATCTGAGCAAACTCCGGGAGATAGTAAAGGACCGGGAAGCCTGGCATGCTGCAGGCCAAGGGGTCCCAAAGAGTCAGACACAACTTAGCAACTGAACAACAACAACAATGTGTGTGTCTGTGTGTGTGTGTGTGTGTGTGTGTACACACAACCTGATTTTTGCCATCTGTGTTCTTTTCGACTGAGCAATTGCTCATACAAGTGATAACAATGATGATGATGTATATAGCATAGCCATTTCATCTGTCTGTATTGTTTGAGCCATAACAATAAAGAAATCACATTGGTCTCAACACAGTATAGCACCATTAGTGCTACAGGGGAGCAATGAGGTCAAAACATGTAATAATAAACACAGTCTTCATGCTACTGAGCCAATCCATTTTATTACATGTGGAGAAGGAAAATACAGTAGAGTCTAGATGAACATCCTTTACAGAGGAGATCATCTGGCATCAACAATAACTATAACAGAACGCACTATGTGTGAAGGACTCGATATGAGATGCTGTTGTGTACCTGACCCCAGAAACATTCTTTTTAGAGGTTGTTTCACGTAAATATAATTTAAAACATTATTTTTTATCTATAGTTATAGAGTGTACCTTCTGAAAACAGTACATATTAAAAATTGACAGTTACTTTTCAGGTACTTTGATTTCCAGAAAAATTGCCAAAATGAAGACCACCCAAATGGAGTTTAAAGATTGGGAAATTTTACCTTTATTCTATTTTACAATTCAAAATATTTCATGTTATTTTTTTAATGTATGAAATGCTTCTGTTGTATCCTGTACTATAATTATGAGCTCTCTGAGGCTATTTAGAGTATTACTGCTCAATGCCTAATCCCTATTTTACTATTGTCTCTAAAATGAAGAATATGCATCTTCCAATATTAATTTAAAGAATTGCAAATAATGATACTGGAGAGGGTACAGAGAAAAAGGAACCTTCCTACACTATTGGTGGGAATGTAAATTGGTACAGCCACTATGGACCACAATATGGAGTTTTGTTAAAAAAACTAAACATAGTATTACCATATGATCTGGCAATCCCACTCCTGGGCATATATCTGGAGAAAACTGGAATTCAAAAAGATCCATGCACCCCTATGTTCATATCAGCATTATTCACAATGGCCAGGACATGGAAACAACCTAAATGTCCATCAACAGGTGAATAGATAAAGAAGATGTGGTACATATATAAGGTGGAATATAAAAAAAGGATGAAATAGTGCTCTTTGAAGCAACATGGATGGACCTAGAGATTATCATACTAAGTGAACTAAGCCAGGCAAAGATAAATATCATATGATACTGCTTTTATGTAGTATCTTAAAAAAAGACACAAACTTATCCACAAAACAGAAAAAGACTCACGGATATAGAAAATAAACTTACAGTTACCAAAGGGGAAAGGGGAGGGGAGGGATAAATTAGGAGGTTGGGATTAACATTATTATACACACAATAAATTACTAAATACACATTATTATATACACAATAAATAACCAACAAGGACCTACTGTATAGCACAGTGACCTATACTCAATATTTTATAATAACCTATAAGGGAAAAGAATCTGTAAAAGAACATACACTGTGCTGTATGCTTGAAGCTAAGAGGACATTATAAATCAATTATACATCAATTAAAAAAAAGAAAACACCTTAAACAATTGAGATAACCACCATTTAAAGATTAAAAAATAAACAATTCAACATCCAGCAAAGGATCAGAAGTAGAGAAAGTGCAAAGTTAATTTTTGTTGAATAAATACACGTGAAAGAGCATAATTTTTGCAAGGTGTTTTTAGAGGTGGCACAGATGCAGTATTGAAAGAAATACTTCTTTCATAGCACTTATATAGTGAGAGTATAAAAACAATAATTATATGAACAAATAAGCAAATAGATAACTTCAGATCAGAGTTTTGAAGAAAATAAAACAGGGTAATAGAGAATGGCTATGTGCAGAGGCTTATTCAACTAGGGTTTAGATAAAAATCCTCTGAGTTATAATTCAGCTGATGAGAAAGGAGCTGGCATTTGGGATCTGAAGAGATGAACTTCACACTGAGAGTAGGAAGGATGAAGAACTTAAGATGCAAATCACTTTAGAATATTTGAAGTTCAGAAGAAAGTTCAGGCTGGTCAGAGCATAGTTAAGCAAGACATTAAAAAGTAGGAGCGTAAGTCAACTAGGAGAGATCACAGGGCAGGAATTAGATCATACTGAGTGGCCCAAAAACTTCATTTGGGTTTTTCCATAAGATGTTACAAAAAACCAAACGAACTTTTCAGCCAACCCCAAAACAAGGACACAGAAATGTGTTTCAACTTTATCCTGTTTTGACATGTTTTATATCTGCATTTGCTTTGTCTTAACGCCTCTGGTTCTTGAGGACAAGGCAGTGTCTTAATTCTAATGAAAAGATAACAACTTCATTGTTCTATCCTTTGACATTTAAAAGAGTTTGGCTTAAAATACTCAAATTCTTGTCTGGACAGTCCCATGGATAGAGGAGCCTGGAGGGCTACACTTCATGGGCTTGCAAAGAGTTGGACATGACTGAGCACACAGACACATAAGAAAGCCAGTGACTGTAGCAATCCCTTCAAAGATTATTATGGGAGTAAGTAACATCCACTGAATTGGTTTCATTTGAAAATTAATTAATTGAATTAGAAGATTTGAACATTCAGCAGGGAAAAAACATTTAAAAAGAAAAGGAAATCCTCACAATTCCCATGTGATAATGACTAAAATGAAACTTCAAATCAGAGTTTCAATTTAATGCTGAAACAATTGGATAAGTTTATCATGAATAAATAGGCTTTATATTAAAAAAATATATCCATAGAATAAACATCGTATCCTGATGTTAGGAGTTTTTTCCAAATATTCAGTGAACAGATAAAATAATCTCTATTTTATATAACATATTGAAGAGAACAGGAAAAAAGTGAAGATTTTCAAATTTATTTTGTGTTTAGTGTGTATAACCTTAGTAACAAAGCCCAGAAATGACTGTGCAAGAAAGTAAAACTATAGACAAATCTCGCTTATAAACACATGCATAAAAACCTTAAAGTATTAAAAACTAAATTCACAAATATACATTCTTAAAGATTCACAGCATGACCCAAAACTTATTAATGCAATTAGCCACATTAATAGATAAAACAAAAGGCAAAGTTCAATACTCAATCATGAAAGAAAAATTTTTGGCAAACTAGAAATAGGCAAGTTTTACTTAATATGCTGAATTAAATTCATAGAATTCACTGAAAATATCACAGTTAAAATTTCATTGGAGATTCTAGCCAGTGCATTATATAAAAAATACAACTAATGGCTCTACAGATAGCAAAGAAAAAAATATAATTGTCTTTATTCATGGACAGTTTAATTTTCGGCAGAGCAGATTTGGAAAAATCTATACAAACATCATTAAAAACAAGTAAAAACTTAAGTAAGGTTGTTTGTTTCATTACAAGATCAATATACAAAAACAAAAGCTTTCCTATTTTAACAACAATAAATGATTAGCAAACATAATTTTTATCAAGTATTTTTAGCAGCAATAAATGTCATTAAAAAAAATTTGTCCCGTGAACACACTCTCATTATTGTCTGTGTTTGTATGTGTGACTGTATTGCAGCTACAGGCCAGTTCAAATAATTGACATATATATGATATTAATTCCCCAGTGACTTAAGCGGTAAAGAATCTGCCTGCAATGCAGGGGACACGGGAGACGTGGGTTTGATACCTGGGTCAGGAAGATCCCCTGGAAAAGGAAATGCAACTCACTCCAGTGTTCTTGCCTGGGAAATCCCATGGACAGAGGAGTCTGGTGGGCTACAGTACATAGGGTCGCAAAGAGTTGGACACAACTGAGCATGCATGCACACAGGATGTGATATTAATTATTCCAAGAATAAGAATAATCAAGAACATTGTTCTCTATATGTTAAATAATAATGAATCTAATCCAATTGACCTTTTCAATTTGACAATTTCTAGTGTGAAATTCTATGAAAATTCTTTATATTGTTTCTTTGATAATTTCTCTTTTGTTCTTTTTTTCTATGGCACCTATTTACATTTTGGGTTTTCTTTTCCCTTTTTCATCTTTTAAAAATTTGGCTCTAATTTTGAGAATAAGTTCTCTATATTTTCTAAAACATTTATTACTATTTTATTTTCATATTTATAATTTCCAAGAATCCTTTCCTGTTCACTAAATATTCTTCTTTATAACATCATGTTGCATAGCTGGAATATATTCTCCAATTTTTTTCTGAATATTAAAGATAGTATTTTAGAAGTTTTGTTTTCAGTATTTTTTCCACCAAGGTGGTTTCTCTGGTTTATTTGCTTTTTTCTAGTTCTTCTTTGGTAACTTTTCTCTCTTATATGAAAATACTTGGCTCTCTAGAAATGATTAAGAATTGGCAATTTTAAAAGCTTTGTGCTTTATAGCATGGTATGGATGTATCATGTTTTCTTGAGTTAGTTAGAGATCCTCAGAAGAGTTCTCTAATATCCATAATTTTGGAGAAAGAATTTGATTCCCAGTATGCAGGAAGGAGGTCAGACAGGGGTGTAGATTTAATGGTCTCTATTTTTACTTTTAGTATATATATTTCCTCATCTTCCTCTTTATCAGGGGGAGTCTCCTGATTTCAGCTGTGCCTGGCATCATCAGTTCACAGATACTCTGAATTACTCTTTCAAGATAGTAAATCTCTAGACATTAACTGGGACAGAGGAAAAGCAGTCATCTTACAAAGCAAAGGCAGGGTAAGGAGCTACAAATTTGTCTTTCAAAAAGCTATAAAAACAGTAGTATCAAATACAACTGCTAAATTGAAAAATTTAAATTGGAAAAATTTCATGATATAAATAATAACAATAAAGTGTGAAATGATTCATATAATTTAAGACCATTTATGGGAAAAAAAAAGTTTGGAAAAGAATACTGATCGAGAGTGAGAGACAGAGTGCACAAATTTATGAGAATCTCCATGAGAATAACACACTGCTTCAAGAGAGTGATTATTTTCTCTCTGGAGAAAGTACATCATGGTATATAAAGAGACATTGATCATATCTAAATGCATTTCTTTAAAATTATACTTATAAAAGTTTTCAGAGCTAATAAATGAAAATACTAACATTGAACCCAGGTTTTCTAGCACAAGTCCCTTTGCTCTTTCTATTCAGCTGCAGTCCTATCACTTGAAGAAATTTCAGGAAGCAGAAGTAATAAGTTTCCAGAGGCAAATATAGCAACTTCCTTAAAGCTTTCATCATCTGTGATAAGATATTAAAATATTAACTCAGTTTAGGAAAAAAGAGCAAAACCATTTGTTTGTTATTATATGTGAAAGTATAGCATTTATTAACTGAATGTTTTTTCACCGGTTTCTTCCATGTTATGTAGATCATATTTAAAACTGAGAATAATGATTCTCATACTTCTGTAATTTATTCCACAAATCTCTCCCAAATTATCTTTATCAGATTTAAATGGCTGCTATCCCTATATGTGTGTGTGTGTGTGCTCATCAATCAAGTAGCAAAGATCAGAGGCTGCACTGCATCAGTATTGGAAGGCATACATTCTAGGAGAAGATACATAAATGCAGCTAAGATCTTCATTTTGAAGAAATGATTCCCCAAGAGTCAGTCTTGCCAAGAGGTTTTCAGTGAATTACATAAATAAGTCCTTTGAGTCCTAAAGCCTTCTGAATCTGTCCATGGGAGACGCTTTCTGTTTGATTTTTAAAAATCCATGATATCTTTTTACATTTTCCTTTTAATTCACTTCACTGATTACTCAAAGAGGGCTTCCACAGTGGCTCAGACTGTAAAGAATCTGCCTGCAATGTGGGAGACCTAAATTCAATCTCTAGTTTGGGAAGATCCCCTGGAGAAGGGCATGGCAATCCACTCCATTATTCTTGCCTGGAGAATCCCCACGGACAGAGAAGCCTGGTGGGCTACAGTCCATGGCGTTGCAAAGAGTTGGACACAACTGAGTGACTAAGCACTGCACACAGAATTACTCAAAGAATTAAAATTGATGAATAAAATGTGTATATTTATACATTCTCATCAACACGCTGGGGAAAGGGAGAACTTGATTTGCCTCATCTCAAATGAGATCTAAATATCAGCATGAGAAGGAGAAGCAAAGCTGCTCACTGTATAGCCAGTGAGATACAGAGCTTAGCCTCCTGTTATAAAATTATAAAATACCATGCTATTGTCAATACCATAACAAATCATTACAGCTATCTTCAAGGTGTTGATTTATTTCATATTGCCTTAAAAGTTTAATGACCTCCAGATTTACACAGCTTGTAGAATGTCCTTCTTGGCTCACTGAGAAATTACGTGTCTATCAATCTTCACACTTCAGAGTTACAGAGTATTTATATTTCTTCATCTGCATGATAAGTACTGTGCTAATTTGCTTCAGTCCGGTGGGACTGCTTGTGACCCTATGGACTGTAGCCTGCCAGGCTTCCCTGTCCATGGAATTCTCCAGGCAAGAATACTGGACTGGGTTGCCATGCCCTCCTCCAGGGGATCTTCCTCTCCCAGGGATCAAACTCTCAGTTTCTGTGGCTCCTGCAGTGAAGGCAGATTCTTTACTGCTGAGCCAATGACAAGTACTAATTCATGTTTAATATCATACCACCCACAAAAGAGGATGAAATATGCAACAGCATCCAATAGTCCTGCTAATGCCAGCACAGCACTCTGACAAAAGGGTTTGAAAGTTCCTGAAATGTAAATATTTTTAAGCGTTTAGTAATAAAAGAAGGTAGCGTTAACCCCAGGTGCAAGGTGAGGAAAGTATAATTATTTCCTAGCTCTGTAAATAATGAAAAAACCTACGAAGATTTAGGTTTTACACAAGTACACAAGTTCATGAGCAATGAATATGTTTTCTAGCACAGTCTTATGAAGGCATATCAATAACTTATTTGTAAAATAAATAAATGAGTAATTAATACATTGGAGCATTGCAAAGAGATTTATTATATTTTTTAAAATAAAGAAATCTTAATTTCCACGGTTGCTCACTTGATTGATTCATTCATTAATTAAATGGTTGTTGATAATCAACTAGTTTCCTGATCCCCTTATGACTGACTGGATGTAAAACAGTAGACAAGATAGAAAGACATTGCTCTCTTGGTGCTTAGTTTAAACACAGATATAATTTATTGTAATTAAGGCAAGAATTAAGAGATCTCCAGACATGTTTTTCACATACCATTGTCAACTAACCTAGTTTCAGATAAAGAAAGACCTCTCTGTACAAATGACATTAAAAAGCTTCCTTTATAGAGTAATGAACTGGATAAAATGCTTAATATTTCAGTTTCATTTATATGACTGCTGCTGCTGCTAAGTCACTTCAGTTGTGTCCGACTCTGTGCGACCCCATAGACAGCAGCCCAACAGGCTCCTCTGTCCCTGGGATTCTCCAGGCAAGAACACTGGAGTGGGTTGCCATTTCCTTCTCCAATGCATGAAAGTGAAAAGTGAAAGTGAAGTCGCTCAGTCATGTCCAACTCTCCTCGACCCCATGGACTACAGCCCACCAGGCTCCTCCATCCATGGGATTTTCCAGGCAAGAGTACTGGAGTGGGTTGCCATTGCCTTCTCCCTCTATATGTATAAGAAAATGTAATTGCTCATATATTTTGCCAACTGAAAAAATTAACTCATAAAGTTAAATTTCATTCACTATGAAATTTTAAAAATTCTCTTAAAGCTTTTCCACCTCTATCTTGTAATCTTTAAAGTGAAGAGAATAACATTAAGACATTTTAAAGGCATGTTCTAAAAAATATTGCATGCAGAAATACTGAAATGTTATCCTATAGACAAAATATTCATCTGAATATATACCCAATACAAGTTACAGTTATGAATTTTTAATTTTAGTAAGTAGATTTTACTTAATATATCTACAATATTATCATTTCAACATATAATCATTATAATATTTATAATATTTTACCATTTCTTATTTTTTCATACTGAATATTCAAAACCCTGTGTATATTTTACATTTGCAGCACATTTCAGTTTGGATCAACCACACCTCAAGAGCTCAAAAGCACTCAAATAGTATAAAAGTTCTTGGACAAAGAATAGTAATTCTCAGACCTGCTGCTGCTGCTGCTAAGTCACTTCAGTCGTGTCCAACTCTGTGCGACCCCACAGACGGCAGCCTACCAGGCTCTGCCGTCCCTGGGATTCTCCAGGCAAGAATACTGGAGTGGGCTGCCATTTCCTTCTCCAGTGCATAAAAGGGAAAAGTGAAAGTGAAGTTGCTCAGTCGTGTCCGACTCTTAGCGATTCTCAGACCTAGACCCTGGAAAAGACACTGATGCTGGGAAAGATTGAGGGCAGGAGGAAAAGGGGGCAATAGAGGATGAGATGGTTGGATGGCATCATTGACTCAATGGACATCTGTTTGAGCAACCTCCGGGAGATAGTGAAGGACAAGGAAACCTGGTGTGCTGCAGTCCATGGGGTCACAAAGAGTCAGATGCAACTGAGCAGCTGAACAACAACAATAATACCGAGACCTCCAAGTCCCCTCTCCAGATGCATAATTATGAATACTGTCTTGTGTATTCACCCCAAAAATGTTTGTGTCTATGAAACCGTAAGTTTTATATATGACTACAAATATATTGGTGGTGGTTTAGATGCTATGTTGTTTCTGACTCTAGCGACCCCATGGACTGTAGCCTGCCAGGCTCCTCTGTCCATGGGATTCTCCAGGTGAGAATACTGGAGTGGGTTGCCATTTCCTTCTCCAGAGGATCTTCCCAATGCAGGGATTGAACCCGGGTCTCCTGCATTGCAGGCAGATCCTTTATTGACTTAAGTGTATATATATATAACTATGTATATGAACTAAGCTATGGACGTCCCTCATAGCTCAGTCGGTAAAGAAAAACTTTAACATTTCCTGTAGTGCAGGTCTTCTGGCAATAAACTGGATCATCTATTTCATTTTCATTTGTGAAAAATATTTTTATTAGATGTGAAATTCATGTTTAACAGCTTTTGTCTTTCAGTACATTAGTACATTAAAGATGTTACTATTCTTTGATTGTGTTGATTTTGATAAGAAATCTGCCATCGTACTTACTTTTGATATTTTGTATTTATTAGTTTTTCATGTTTGCTTTAAGGATTTTCTCTTTATCACTGGTGTTAATTTAGTATTGTGTATCTTGGTGTAGTTTTCTTCATGTTTTTTGTGCTTGGAGATTATTAACTTTCTTGGAAAATTTTTCTAGACCAACTTTTCCAAATATTTTTGTCCTTCTCACTCTTTTAGGGATTCCAAATATATATTAGGTCATTTGAAGTTATCTCACAGCTCAGTAATGCTTTCTTCAGTTTTTTTTTCTCTTTCTGTATTTTATTTTGTTTATTTTCTATTATTATGTCTTTAAATTCACTCTTGTTTTTCTTCTGCACTGTGTAATATGCTATTAATTGTGTCCACTCACGTATTGTATATATTTCAACCCATATACTGTAGCTCTTATCTCATAAAGTTTGTCTTGGATCTTTTTCTATATCACTTATAGTTCTATTTGGACTTCCCTGATGGCTCAGTGGTAAAGAATCCTCCTACCAATGCGGGAGCCATGGCTTCCATCCTTGGGTCAGGAAGATCCCCTGGAGAAAGAAATGGCAACCCATTCCAGTATTATTGCCTGGAGATTCCCATGGACAGAGGGGCCTGGCAGGTCACAGTCCATGGATTTGCAAAGAATAGAACATAACTCAGGGACTAAACAACAGCAACCATAGTTCTATTTAACTTTTTAAACCTATATAATACATCTATAATAATGGTTTTTAAGGTCCTAGTCTGCTAATTCTAACACATGACTTAGACCGGGAATGGTTTCAATTGATGACTTTTCTCTTCATTGTGAGTAACATTTTCTTATGTATCAGGTAATCTTTGAATGTTAGATGTTACAAATTTCACTTTATTGGATGCTGGGTATGACTGGATGCGGGGTATTCATATAAATATTGTTGAACTTTGTTCTGGGATGCAATTACTTAGAAATAGTTTGATCCCTTCATGTTTTGCTTAATGAGTGTTAGTTGCTTGTGGAAAAATACTTATCCTAAAAATAACTATTCCTGACTAGTGAGGCAAGATCTGCCCAGTTCTCTATGATTCATGAGATTTTTCAATACGCCTAATGCAAACAGGCACTATTCTTGGTCCGGTGTAAATGTCAGACACTGTTACTCCTAACCGTTTTCAGTGGTCGTTTCTCGGGGCATTTTCTCACATGCATGTGCAACTGAGCACTTGAGGGCAACCCTTTACAGGCCTCAGGAGCTCTTTCCACGTGTTCTCTCTGGTCATCTCTCCTGCACTCTGGCTGCCTCTGGTTGCCTAGACTCTCAGATTTGTTGCCTTAGCTCATTAACTGAGGCCCCATATAGTTTTCTCTTCCATGTACAAGGGCTCTGACACTTTCTTAAATTAGCGATCAGGGGAAATCATTTGACTCACTTTATTTATTAGCCATCTCTTAAGGTTTACTGTCCTTCATCCCTTCATGTCCAGTGTTTTTAAAGTATTATTTAAAATTGCTTGTCTATTTCTTTATTGCCTGAACAATTATAATTTTAATTGGGAAATCACAATGGTTTTCCCCTCACAAGTTAAGACATAGTTTTTGGCTCTGAAGTCCAAATGAATGGGATTGGAAAAAAAAAAACTTTTTTTCCCCCATGTCTATTCTGTAGGGAGGAAATAAAACAAAAGAGTTACAAATAGGCACTGGATTTTTGTATTTTGGCTCCAAAGGTTTGATAAATTAAAAAAAAATATATATGTGTCGTAATTTTCTCATGTATAAAATAATAATACATGCTAGGCAAGTTTTACTAAGTATTAGAGTTTATATGTTTTGTTAAATAATAAATGTTCCAAACATAGCGTTTTTAGAATAAAATCTGTCAAGTGTTAAGTTTTTTATAAAAGTTAGTTACAGAAACTATTTTGAAGATATCAGTAGTTGAGATTTGCCTTTATAACAACATACTTAGTACAATCATGGCGAGCATGTGAACCTCCCATCAAAATATGGCTAACTTTCGTAGTGAATGTCCTTTTATGAATGTTAGATATTTAGTTGAGCACTTTGAAAATATTTATTAGACCTTAATTTTTTTTCTGATTTTAGTAAATTTCTATCAATAACCCATCAAAGCTACTAGCAATCCACATAAAACAAACCAACCATTGAGAAAATAAGAAAAATTGAGACAATTCATTTGTGCTGTCAAATCCTTATTTCATCTAAATTTTCTGATTTCCTGTAGTTTACACCATGGTGCCACTGCTGATGGGGTAGGTGTTTAATTTAAACTCAAACAGAACATTGTTCTTTCAGACCTTCCTATTTTGCTAACCAGTTCCCAATTTAATGCTCTATACTATCATGATACTATTTCTCTACTTAAAATTCTATAAAATCATAATGAAGCAGAGTAAGAGCTCAAGCTATACCCATGATGATTTGCTCTAACCTCTCTTTGGTAAAGTAGCTCTGAATCACCAGGGTGAACTGAAGCAAAGTGAAGAAAAAGAATTTCCTAACTTCTGTGACCATCTTTCCATCCCCTCTCCTTAGCAACTCTCACACAAATTTGTACACTTTCAGACAAATAAATAAATAAAGCTACTGCTAAGCATTGACACCAGTAAGGTTGGCAGGTAAAAGAGAATCAATATTTATTGCATGTCTAACATATGTCAGACTTTTAAAAAAATTGTATGTGATTTCTCTCCACCTGTCTACAATATTACTCTGTCTACAATATCAAAATTACTCCCATTTTGCTGACATTCATTTTCACTTTTTTAAAGGAGAAATATGGGTTGATCAGATAGTTGGCACCATTGCTCATGATTACTTGTTTAAGAATTTAGAAGTCAAATAATTTGTTCACAAAGAGTTGGACATGACTGAGTGACTGAACTGAACAGCGACATTTATTGAGCATTATCTGAGTTCATTCTCTAGAAAACTCTATGCTGTATGTATGATTGTCTACATGTCCCTTATAAAAACATGAGGCTTAGGGAAGTTTCCCCAGACTTACCAATATCAATAAAAAGCAGAAGACTGTCCTAAAGCTGTCGACGTGTGTGCTCATCGGTCAGTCATGTCCAATTCTTGCAACCCCCTGGACTGTAGCCCACCAGGCTCCTCTGTCCATTGGGTTTTTTAGGCAAGAATAATGGAGTGAGCTGCCATTTCCTCCTCCAAAGCTAAAACTGTCTACTTGCAACTATTTACAACCTGTCACTCCTTATCTGTTACACTTGAAGGCAATGCAGGTTTTTCACATTAAGCCTATACATAGCATATTATTAAGACAGATACAATGAGAAAGTTCATTCTGAAAGGAAGCTAAATTCATATTTCTATTTTAAGGTTTAGCATTATATTTAATTTGGATTCTATGTGATAGGTCTTGGACAGTGGGCACTATCATGTTTTTACCATTAGGACTTCTAGAAGTTTAGGGTGTCTAATCTAGCCATGATCTAGAAGTAAAATAGATTCAATTTGAGGCATTGTTTAGAAAGGGACTGGTTTGGGAGTGCCAGGAGCAGCAATGAGAAAGCTATAGTTGGTCACTTCTCTCTTTTATTTTACCACACAGATACCCATGCCAATGTGGAAACCAGAATAATCTTTTTCCTTGATTTTTTCCTCCTTAACTTCACATTTTCCATCCCTCCTTCTAAAATGGTCTAAAATATACCAAAATTTCATTTCTGAATCACTAACAGTCAACTGATACTTTCACCCTCCCCTTAGAAGGAGGGCAGTTTGCCAGATTCATGTTCAATATGTTGCTTGTTTTGAGAATCTTTTTTCTTCTCTCTTTCTCTTTGCCAAGAGAGAAAAGGAGGTGAGAAAAGAAGGGATCACCAGACAGATCACTCTGGGTATGTTTTTCCCTGAAACATCCTCTAAAATCTTATGACATTTAAGGTTATATGATGAGGCATGGTGTCTGACTCAGGAAGAACTGTGCATCATGGTTTAAATCGTTCTGAAATACAATATTTGACATAATCCTACTGGGCTTCCCAGATGGTGCTAGGGGTAAAGAATCTGCCTGCCAATGCAGGAGACACAAGAGACGCAGGTTTGATTCCTGGGTTGGGAAGATCCCTTGGAAGAGGAAATGGCAACCTGCTCCATTATTCTCACCTGGAAAATGTCATGGACAGAGGGCTACAGTCCTTGGGGCCACAAAGAGTTGGACACGACTGAGCGACTGAGCACACACACATAATCCTACTACAATTGTTGCTTATCCCTTTGCTGGCTTGATAAAGAAATTCTAACTTGTGTCTACCTACAAGCCATACAAGCAATGAAAATCACGGACTCTGGGGAGAAGTGTCGCATGAGTATTTTGAACACTCATTTGTTTTTTAAAAGAGTATTTTACAGTGATTATATTTCTTCTGATCAGTTAGTGAAATTATTCTAAGGACTACTGTGGAAGAATTATAAGAAATTATTCTAAGACTACTTTTGGAAGAAGCAAGGTAGGCAGAAAAGTACTAGATAAACTGGCACAAAGGGTAATTTAGAGAATATGAGCAGTGGGCCAGCAAAGAGACAGAACTGGGGAGTGTGGGGAGCAGGTATCTTTGCCAAGGATGGAACACGACATGAGTCATGCCTAAGGCTTGACAAAATTGACTACGAATAAATAATTGCCTCTCAAGCATAAGAAAAATAAACAGCAAAGGAAATGTTTTAATACCACATATCAAATGCCCCCCAGATTTAAATATCAGTAACAGCAATAACAAGTTGAATTTTCTAATTTTCTTTTCCTCTCAAAAAGCACATGTTCCTTCTTGAAAAGCATTTCTCAAAAAGCTTAGTCACTCAACCGTGTCCAGCTCTTTGTGACCCCATGGACTGTAGCCCAACAGGCTCCTCTGTCCATGGGATTTTTCAGGCAAGAATACTGGAGTGGGTCAACATTTCCTTCTCCAGGGGATCTTCCCGACCCAGGGATCGAACCCACATCTCCTGCATCTCTTGCATTGGCAGGGAGATTCTTTACCACTGAGCCATCTGGGAAGCACCTGGAAAGCACCTGGGAACACATCATGTTCATATGAAGATGTAGACATTTAGCCTCAAGGTATTCTAGTGGGTGCTATAGGTATATTTAAGTTTTGCAGTTGAGAAAACAAGAGGAGTTGTGGTTGGAATCATCATGATCACAACAGTGATTTTCACTATTATGACAGTGATGGTTGGCATACTCTGCAAAGCACTGTGCTAAATTCTTTGTAATAATAATCTCATTTAATATTTCAAATAACCCCATTAACTTGGTATTCATCGCCTTGCAGAAAAGAGTTGGATGTGGTTACAAACCTCACCTAGAGTCAGTAACTTCTACGAGGCAAGGGCAAGATTTCAACCTAGATCTCTAAGATTCTGAATCATTATTGTTAACCACTAGGGAGAAGTATTCTCAATGAATGCCCTATGTGATGACATACACTTGAGGTCACAGAGTGGACAGACCCACAGAATGCTAAAGTTCAGTCTGCAAATCCATATTCAAGAAATAGAGTACCCCATATTCTCCCAAAGCAGCTGCAACATGCAGTGATGACCACACTGTGGAGAACAGGCTGTCACCCCCTTCATCAGCACAATGTGTCAGGAAAGATGAGTGGGGGCCGGCACAAGTGGTGGATGAAATGGAAGGGTGGTGAGTCATGCTCTCATCTTAACATCTAAAAATAATCTCAGCATATTAAAAGAACACATTTCCTCCCATAAAAATGATTTTTTTTTTACCTATATGCCTGTAATTTTCCATTTCCAAACTGTATTCCATTGGCACTGAGATATATCCCTCGAAAATATTAACTATCATCCCAAAAAGCCAGGGAGCCAATTTAAATTGTGGCACCTACACAGGCCATTGATAATGCAGGCTGAGAGATCAGTTGGTTGCCAGGAATGTCCTTTGAAATAACTTTAAGAGAAATGGGCATAGTTCAGAGGCCTTTAGACACAGTTAGTATCTTTTGCTCACAAACTCACTCACCAGAGGTCTTTAGGAGGTAAAATAATTTGTCCAGCTCCATCAAAATCCACATCTAGGCCCTCACATTCATATGAAAGAGAAGCAGACAGATTTCCCCATTCCTTGTAATCACAGCAATAAATCTGCCATTATTGAGGAGATCAAACCCAAGGTGGTTTTTGAAGGGGCACCAAAGGGACAAAGGCATATGCCTGAGAGGATAAAAATACATCTAAGATCTGCATAGTGAATCACTGGTTATTTTTAAAACTGAAACTGAATTGATCTGAAACTTAGTTATATATGCACTCCAGACATGGAAGTCATCTTGAATTTTTTGCTGACATCTGTGGAATCCAACAGAAAAAAAGGAAGGAAAATGAGATGTACCAGTTTGTCTCCACTTCCCGTGATTAGTGGTCAAAAATTATACTGATATTCTGACCAATTAAAGCCTCAAGAAGGATAGCTTTACCCCTGACACATCGCCATGTGGTAACTTTGTCAAAATAGCTGCCTGGGAAATGTTTAATCAATAAAAATGAAGGTATTTGAATATGTGGAAAATGTCAGCACCTCGGGGAACAGATAGCAGGATGCAGATGTTTGTTAATTAAGTTTACAAAGACCATAAAATTAATGAAGCCAATATCTCATATATGTCGTTACTAAAGAAACAGCTGTTTTGCCATTCTAACTCCAATCTATACATGTCCCACCCCCACAATAGCTGTCATGTGTTGTGAATATTTGCTTCATCTATAAACCTTAATCAATCTAAGGAGAATTTACCAAAAAGGCTATCAGAATTTCATCATGGATCATCACATTTAATTGGTGACTCAGTTTTTATAGACTGTTACTGTGAGTTATCAGATTCCCATTTCATTTTGGGAAAGCACACAGAGAAAGAGGTGGGTAAGTGAGGAGAGTTAAAACCCAATTACTAAGATGCAGTGGCTCATAGGACATGCATTTTTTTCAGACAAGAAAATAGAAAAACAAAAAATAACACATCACCCAGGGAATGACAGAAGCAGAGTGTCTAGTTATAATCACCATGTAATACTACTGGGCTTCCCAGAAGGTGCAGTGGTAAGGAATCTGTCTGCAGTGCAGGAGACATGGGTCTGATCCCTGGGTTAGGAAGATACCCGGAGGAGGAAATGGTAACTCACTCCAGTATTCTCACCAGGAGAATCTCGTGGACAAAGGGGCCTAGTCATATATACAGATCAAAGAAACCAAAATCATAGTGCCTTACTTAGACCTCACCAGGAGTACTGTATTCATTTCAAGATATCGTTAGTTATTTAAAACACTGGCTAATTTGAACACCCTCAAAAAGGAGACTAGGCTTGTAACAGACTGAAATTCATCTCTTATTACTAATTCCAACCATGCTAACATGAGAAGCTATTTTAAGGGCAATCCAAAGTAAAAGATTTGAGAATACTTTTTAAAAATATGGTGTAATAAATCTCATCATGCTCATCATTATTAATAATTATCTTTTAATATTTTATAGATGATTCTTAAAGTTATATAGTTAACTTTAGTATTTTAGGTGAGATTATAATTATATAATAGGTATTGATTAGTTTCTATTCTTAGGAAACTATTTCAAATCATTACACAGAGTATTTAAATTTTATGACTCAGTTCCACTTTGGTCTAAAACCTGGTTTTCTTCCTTTTCTCCTCATTTCTTTCCCTTCCATTCCAAGGCTCAGATCTTGCTACAGTTTTTCATGAAGAAAAGTGGTAACACTATCCACCAAAGGAACTCACATATATCTTGATGGTACTATTGTGACATGGTGACACTGTGAAATAGTGACTCTATGAAATGATACCTATAGCCACTATTATTGCTGTTGTTCAGTCGCTAAGTCACATCCAACTTTTGAGACGCCATGGACTGCAGCACTCCAGGCTTTCCCGTCCTTCTCTGTCTTCTGGAGTTTGCTCAGACTCATGTCCATTTAGTCAGTGATGTTAATCAACCATTTCATCCTGTGTTGCCCCATTCTCCTCCTGCCCTCAGTACTTCCCAGCATCAAGGTCTTTTCTAATGAGTCAGCTCTTCACATCAGGTGACCAAAGTATTGGAGCTGCAGCTTCAGCATTAGTCCTTCCAATGAATATTCAGGGTTGATTTCCTTTAGGATTCACTGGTTTGATCTTCTTGCAGTCCAAGGGACTCCCAAGAGTGTTCAGCACCACAATTAGAAAGCAACAATTCTTCAGCACTCAGCCTTATATATGGTCCAACTCTCATATCCCTACATAACTTTTGGAAAATCCATAACTTTGACTATAGGGACCTTTGCTGGCCAACTGATGTCTCCACTTTCAAATACACTGTCTAGGTTTGTCATAGCTTTCCTTTCAAGGAGCAAGTTTCTTTTAATTTCAAGCCTGCAGTCACCATCCACAGTGATTTTGGAGGCAAAGAAGATAAAAGTTGTCACTGTTTCCACTTTTTTCCTCTTCTATTTGCCAGGAAGTAATGGAACCAGATGCCAGGATCTTAGTTTTTTGAATGTTGAGTTTTAAGTCGGCTTTTTCACTCTTCTTCTTCACCCTCATCAAGAAGCTCTTGGTTCCTGTTTGTTTTCTGCCATTGGAGTGGTATCACCTGCTTAATATTTAATTTTTATAAAAAATCTCACTGACTCTTACTTTCAATCTTTTTCACTATTCTTCAAATCAATAACTTTTTTCAAATTTTGGAAAATATTTATCTTCTGTAGTCAAATTTATGTACCAAGGCATACACATTCGTAAAAATCTCACTCTCATTCTTTCCATCCTGCTATTTTCCTTTCTCTACAAGTGACTGTTTTCAGTAGTTTTCTGCTTTATTCAGCCACTGTGTCTTTTAAAAAAGCAAACATAGGTTTTCGTTTATACATATATATCTTTTATATACATGCATATCAACAGATATATATATATATACACACACATATATATCCATATTTCTTCTTATGCAAAAGGTATAACATTAAATAACAAGCTACTCTGGCAATCATTCCATATCCCCCAGTTACTTTTGTTGCCGACTGGTGCTCCAGTGTGTGGAAAGAGCATAGTCCACTCACAAGACCCCCTACTGCCAGTCCCGTGTGTTGCTGCTAGTCTTTTGCTATAATCTAGAGTACTTTCTCAATTTGCTCCACCCTCTCCTTCCCCAACAGTGTCCACAAGTCCATTCTTTATGTCTGTGTCTCTATTCTTGCCCTTCAAATAGGCTGACATGTATACACTACCATGTGTAAAACAAATAGCTAAGTGGGAAGTGGCTGCATAGTACAGGGAGTTCAACTCAGTGTTCTATGATGACCTAGATGGATGGGATGGGGGTGGTGGGAGGAAGGCTCAAGAGGTAAGGGATGTATGTATACATATAGCTAATTTATGTTGTTGTATGGCAGAAACTAACACAACATTGTGAATTGACTATGTGTGTTTATGTCTGAGTCTTTGTGACCCCATGGACTGTAGCCCATAAGGCTCGTCTGTCCATGGAATTTTCCAGGAAAGAATAGCAGAGTGGATTGCCATTTCCCACTCCAGGGAGTCTTCCTGACCCAGGAATGTGTCTCTTGTATCTCCTGCCTTGGCAGTTGGATTCTTTACCACTGTGCCACCTGGGAAGCCCACTCCCCCCAGGCAAAAAAAAAAAAAGAAAGAAATTAAAAAATAGAGCAGCTACCTGTAAATCACTGCTTTAATCATTCTGTTTTAATGTTCTTGAAGCCTGGACCATTCCAACAGTTATCTTGATCATTATCTTGCTTATTTCCTGGTATCGACACCAGGAAGCCAGATGTTTTGTGTGTTTTACTATACCTGCACTACCTAGAAGGTGAAGAAGTGAAGTGAAGTGAAGTCGCTCAGTTGTGTGTGACTCTTTGCGACCCCATGGACTGTAGCCTACCGGGCTCCTCCGTCCATGGGATTTTCCAGGCAAGAGTACTGGAGTGGGTTGCCATTGCCTTCTGCAGAGACCTAGAATAGTGCCTGGCATTTTATAGAAGCTCCTTCATTGAATGAGTGCTTTTGTTCTGCCCCTTTAAAATACCCTGGTGGTTAATGACTTTTGAAAAGGAAGATGATGAAGTAGTCATTATTGTAAAAGGAGATAAGCTGCAAAGGTGGTGATTTTCCATTTCATGAGACGAAGAGGTATCTTCTGCCTGACATAACTTAGCAACAAGCTAGGGCAGACAGTGTGTGGAGTGGGAGGAAGAGAACACTCAAGGAATCATAGAAGCAAAGTACCTTAATCATTCAGAACTGGGATTTTGATTCTAATTCTGTTACTTAGTAGCATATGACCTTGGACAGATTAGTTAACTTCTCCAACCTGTGGATTCCTATCTATGAAACTGCAATAATAATAATTACCTCATAGAATTGTGGTAAGGATAAAACAGGATAATCTATAGAAAAGCCTTAACATATAACATATGATATCAATGAATATTAATCATCATTGCCATTACTATTAGAGGAAAACAATACTTAAGTCCTTCTAGAATATGCATAAACACAGTGAGAATATTATATTTTGCTGTTGTTGATGATATAGGGTCATAATGTAACTAGACATTGACTCGACATTTAGAAAACAAATACAAATCAGAGTTAATAAGCATTGCAGATAAAGAAGCCAAATCTCAAAATGAGGCCCATTCCCAATGTGTTGGCCCAGTGCTCCTTATGACAGGAGAACAACAATAATGATAGCTATCTTATTATTTGTCAGATATGATATGCTAGATGCTTGCAATGCAATATTTCATGATATCTAAGTACATTTAAAAACTTCTTTTCAGCACCAGTGCTATTTGAAAGAGAGAACTGGTTAAGTCATTTATCAGCTACCAAGACCAAAATTTGATTTCCCCCCATCCCCAGCTAAACTGTAGTCACATAAGTAAATCTTGAGGGAAAAGAAATGAGCAATAGCAAATTTTGATATTCAGTAAGGAGAGCATGATCTGGAAAGTCTGCATAATGATGGCTGTTTTGGAGACTGGGCTCTCAGGAGGACCACACTGGCAAGGCCCAAGTGACACTGTATGAACTGGGAAACAGTAAGGCTACATAGGCCCTCAAGGGTGCTGGAATGTAATAGGGTGTCCAACAGGAGAGGCTACAGCAACTTTGCAGCTTTGTCCAGAGAGAGGTCACCACAACTGTATGTAAATACTCTGTACTTGTGAGGCCTATTCCCATGCGTCTCCCCTCATACACTCTCTCCTAAAAACAGCAGAGCACAGGATAAAAGGGTTTGTGTGTCTGCAATGTTTACACAGAATCTACTAAAGCTGCAATGCTTGATTCATATTTAATCACCAGATAAAAGTCAGTCTTGTAACTTCCAGAAGCTAGACAATGCCCCAAGTGAAAAAATTTAATGAGGCCCACTTTTTACTTTTACTAGGGGGACAAATGATTTTTAAATGTATATATGCACAGTGGCCTCTGAGTGAAAAACTTAGGACCCACTGCTCTGATTACAAGATGCAACCCTCCTCAAACACAGGGTTTGATGAATAATGCATCAGCACTGAGGGAGAGGTGGTAAGAAACCAGCAGACAACAGTCAAGGAACCAAGGGAATAAAGGGAGAACAGAGCAAGTGGGCTCTATAGTCCCTGATTGTAGGAAGAGACTGTATCGCTCTTCCGTGAGTGTGTTTGGACTGAAGTTAGAACTGCAGGGTCCTAATGGCCTTTTAAAAACATTTTATTTAACACTGTATGTTCACATACTTAATTAAATGTGTACTAGTAAACAGACGTCAGATGCTTCGAAATCTCACTTAATGTAATTAAACTACATATATTGTATGCTCAGACAACTGTGCCTTGGCTTTGAGAATTCTTTAGATACTCATGAAAATCCATATTTAGCATTCTAGCATACTTTTTAAAGTAGTCTCTTGGTAGCAAGAAACTACTTCCATTTTTTAATGTCTCCCTAAGAGAGAGAAGAGTGATTAGGGGGGGATTGAAAAACACAGGAAGGACCATGGAAATGTAGATTTCATCTGGATTCACTATCCGTGTTCTATCCACACCCAGATATCTTGCTTGGCATTTCCTGTGTAATGTCATTAGGACTTTGCCTCACAGTCACTACAAGTGGGAATGTTATCTATCAACTTTGAATCTCTTTTATTATTATATGACTAAGTATTTGTACAAATGCCAACCCCTTCAATATACCACTAAAAAAGCAATATTATATAAAACATGCACATTATATTAATAATAAAAAAAGAGTCATCTTTGTATTGGGTTTTTTATTATTATTCATATATTCCTCCCTTTTAATTATTCAAGTAATGCAGGAATAAATTCTTTATGTAAAAAATTAAAACAAATTTCAGCAATAGGAAAAAAGCATAGGTCTTGAATTTTTTTTATCTTAATTCCTTCCCCCAGACTGCCACTATAGTTATCTTGTTGTGTATTTCTCTAGACCCTTTCCTTTACTTTCACAAAAACAAAACAAACACATAACTGTGCATACAGTCTGGACTTCCCTGGCAGTCCGGTGGTTAAGACTCTGAGCTTCAAATGCAGGGCACAGCTTTGATCGCTAGTCGGAACTAAGATCCCACATGTCACTTGTTGTGGCAAAAAGTAAAATGTATATGATATAGTATACTAATAGCTTATTTTAGTTAATAGAGAAATAGAATCCTGCTAGATATATTACTCTGTAACTTACTACTTTTACTTCATATTTCTCTACATTTTCTGCTAATACTTTTTAATGAAATATAACATGTAGACAAAAACTTAATAAATCATTAAGTATATAGTTCAATAAATGATCACTGAATGAATGTAACTATGCAACCACAACCCAAGTTGTATCTTTGATAAAAATTATTTATTAATTTTACTTGATTATTTACAGATTCTTTGGGGACATTTTAATGTATATAATCATTTCTGTGAATGAATAGTCTAATTAATTTCTTTCCAACCTGTATACATTTTATTTATTTTCTTGCCTTATTTCACCGGTATGGTTATGCAGTACGATGTGCAGTATGAATGATAACAATGGGCATCTCCTCTCTCCTGCCTGAATTCAGGGGATGAATTTTCAGCATCATTTCATTAAGTAAGATACTTGCTGAAAGATACTCAGTATTAGATGGAGAAATTCCTTTTATTGTTAGTTTTCTATTTTTAAAGTGTGAATTTATGATTTTTTTTGCATAAGTGCTTCTCTTGAATCTTTGAAATTATTTTCTTTTGTTGTATTATTATGGCATTCCTTATATTCATTTTCAAACATTAAATCAACCTTGCATTCATGGATCAATTCATCTTTATCATAATACTATATGCCTCCAAACTTTAAAAAATATATTTCATTGGAATACTCAAGTATTTTGTTTAGAAGTTTTTTATGCTTTTGCGTTTTAGAGGGACTATGATATCCTTTCTTGCAATATTTCTGTCATATTTAGTATCAGTATCATGATGGCCTCATGAAATTGCTTTCAATTTTATTTTCAGAAAAATTTTATATACAATTGCTTTCTATAATGGCCAAACTAAGTTTGGAATTTTATTTTTAGGAAGATTTCAAATTTCAGATTCAATTTCTTTAGCAGATAATAGTAAGATCCAGATGTTCTCTATCTTCTTATGTCAGTTTTAGCAGGTTTTATTGTAGCAGACATATGTTCATTTCCTCTCAATTTTTAAAATTATGATCATAAAATTTTTTATAATATCTTTTTTATAAAATTTTCTGTGTGTCTATAATGTTTCTTGTTTTCTTGTCATTTTTGATATATTTGTATCAGGTCTTCTTTGATCAGACTTACCAGGAAGTTAACCATTTGCTATGTCACTTCTCAATTTTGAGCAGTACTACCTCTCTAATTAGTTTTTATAGTTTGTTATATAACAAATATACCTGTCTATCCATCTTTCTACCTACCTACCTATCTGTCCATCCATCCACCATTAGTCTAGATTTTTATCCATTTGTGCAAACTGGGAGACTTTTAAAACTCAAGTCTATCACTTCTGGAAAGTTATTTTGAATAAATTGTTAGTTAATATACTCTCTTCTTATTTACACTTTTCTCACTAAAAGCTACTCTCAATTAAGTATTTCACCTCCTAAATTGACTGTCTGCTTTTGTTATATTACCTCTTATTCCTAATTATCTAATATTGCCCCAGTCAGGGCCCCAGTAGGAAATACGTATCAGATTCGAATAATTCAAGGAGCTGTTAATATAGAAAATGTTTAAAATGCAGCACCCTAGAATAATAACATTGAAAATATTACCACTATTAGGCCCAAGGGATCAAAGAGGGAGTGGCTTATTTAAAAGGTCTTTTCTTTGTTGACTTAAAAGGTCTTTTTCTTTTTCACTATTTTAAAAGTCAACTGTACATTTTATTCAGATTCCATGAATATGTCCACTAATAGTGTTTTAGGACATATCACTAGATTACACATTAAATGTACTTGTCTCCTTAGTCTCCTCCAATCTGTGACAATTCCTCATTTCTTTTGAGGGTTTGCCAGTTATTTACTGTAAAGTTCTAATGAGATTTTCCATTTCCCTCATTCCACCTACATTTTTTAATTGGGTTTCATTTTTAAGATAGCTGTCTCTTACCTCCAATTATATTTAGTCAATTATTTATTTATATCAGCACAAAACCATGGATTTTTTAAAATATTCTGTGAGCTATAATCCAATATTCCTGTTGTTAATTTTACCCCTCCAATTATTTCAGATTGGCCACCGGGAAAAATAAGAGGCCTTTGGCCACTGAGAGAGCTTTCTGACTTGTTTTACAACAATATCCAAAGGGTAAAAAAGAATCTAAAAAGCTTTGAGGAAAACGTTCATTACACCTAAATGTTATGCCATTCTATCATCGTTAGTGCATGAGATAAGAGGAAAACATTAGCTATAAAGTTCTCAAAATATATATTACCTAAGGGCATTTTCTTTATGTATTACTCAGGTATTCTGAAAAGAACTGACATAATGAACTTGAGCATGAGTTTGTCGTGACTGTTGGTCACAGTATCAGTGAACACGGAATAAGTTAACATGATAAAAGGAATGAATAGTGTAAATAATCATTTACAAGGTAGCAGCAATTTGTATTTGGAAGAAAAAAAAAAACAAAACTTCATAGTTCCAAACCTGTAAGAAAGGATAGATTTGGTTGGGAACAAATGAATGAAAATTTCCAGGAGGAGAAGATCAAGATGGTGGAGTAAGATAACCACATACTATTCTATGTGGAACAATTCTCACTAAAACTAACTGAAAACTGGCAGGAAAATTCCTATGCAACTCAGAGTATAAGAAACACACACACATAATCTGGTAGGAAGGGAAGAAAAGTGATCAGGTCAAGATCTGTACCCCTGGGAAAAAATCTCAGAAAATCGGAAATTATACAGGCAGACACATACCTTGGGGAGTGAACAGGTAGAGCCACAGATTGGGCGTTCCAGTCCTGGGCTCCTATGCTGAGGAGACAGGCTCCTTTGGCTGGTTGGAGGGCAGCTGGGACAAACAGAAGGGCTAGGGCAGGCTGGACTTCATTAGCGAGGAGCACACTTGTTGGCTAGCCTTTGAGGTAGGACAGAGAGAGGTCTGCTCTCTAGCAGTTGCCTGGTTTCAAGAGACTACTTCACTGCCCCGGTCCAAGTGCCCTAGCCAAAGCCAAGTGGACACTCCAGCCCTGCTCACTCCACACCACAGCAGGGCACTGGATCTGAGCAACCAGGGAAAAAACTAGACCACTGGAAGCAGATGTATCCTGGTCCCAGGGCAGAGAATGGGTTGGGTGGCACTATCTATTGTTGATGCTTACGCAAGCAGTACCCAAGAAACTATTCAGATTTCAGACACACCCTGCTCCACCACACTTCACCCTTGTAAATGCAGAGAGATCACAAAGACCCTGGCTGCCCTGCAGAGCTGCTCCACAACAAGGTGGAGTGGTGGAGGGTGGGGAGAGTGATCAGCTGTGAGAGACAAATGGGACTTGCCCATGAGAGCTCTGCCCTAGCAGCATCCAATTTCCTGTGACAGCTTTGCAGTGAGTCCCAGCCTGAGCTGAGCTAACACTCAATGGGTTATTCAATCCCATCAGTTCAATTCAGTCTCTCAGTTGTGTCCAACACTTTGTGACCCCATGGGCTGCAGCACACCAGGCTTCCCTGTCCATCACCAACTTCCGGAACTTACTCAAACTCATGTCCATTGAGTCAGTGATTCAATCCCATAGAGGCCCCATTCAATCTATGCCACAGCACAGTACTGGCTCTAGAGCACCTACAACCAAAGAAGAGACTCTCTGTTCAAAACCTTCCCCAGCTTCTCTATATGCCAAACTCCTTTATATTCTATAGGTGTTGGCTTAGGTACCACATAAGAATTTTTTCCCTGACCACACAAGTTCACTTAGGTACCATGATATACTCTCTATCCCAGGAGATATTTTTTCTACTTCACTTATCATAATCTGTAGCATTTTTTGTTTATGTATTTGTTTTTTCTGGTCTATCTGTTTCTAATTAAAATAGAATATTCAGTAGGGCAGGGACCTTGTCTGTCTTTTTCATCTTTGTGTCCCCAAAGGATAATGCTTCTTCGAAGGTACAAAATAAGTACTCAATATTGGAATAAAAGAATATATGGATGAATGGTCAAATGTTAAGGTGAAAGACATATGAGGATTTATTGATAATTAAATATGGACTGCAAGGAGATCCAACCAGCCCACCCTAAAGGAGATCAGTCCTGGGTGTTCATCGGAAGGAATGATGTTGAAGCTGAAACTCCAATACTTTGGCCACCTCGTGCAAAGAGTTGACTCATTGGAAAAGACCCTGATGCTGGGAAGGATTGGGGGCAGGAGGAGAAGGGGACGACAGAGGATGAGATGGCTGCATGGCATCACCGACTCGATGGACATGAGTTTGGGTAAACTCCGGGAGTTGGTGATGGACAGGGAGGCCTGGCGTGCTGCAATTCATGGGGTCTCAAAGAGTCGGACCTGACTGAGCGACTGAACTGAACTGAAATATGGTGTAACCTTGGTAACAACATCATGATGATCATGATGACCAGCATCCAGTGGATCATGCTAAAAACCTAGGACTTCTGCTTGATTCCTTTATGTTCCTGCCCTTGAAAGTCCAATACAACAGTAAGCTTCTAACTTGAATACATCCCAAATCTCACCACTTCTTCTCTGCCATTGATGTTGCCAAATTATCAAATTACTTCTATGGTCTACTAACACTTTTTTCTTGCATAAATCCTTCCAAACTCTTTGATATAAATAAACCCAAAACTCTCTACCACAGCCAAGAAGGCCTTGTATAAAATCCTCATTATCTAGCATTCTCTTGTATATTCATTCTCTCTGTATTCACACCAAGTTCTAAGTGTGCTGGTCTTTAAAAATATAAGGTGCAGGCACCTTACAATTATGACTCAAACCTTGTTTACCCTCCTTGCATTCCTCCTTACACTAATATTCTCTCATGAATCTCTAAAGAATTATCTCCTGTCACATTCACTCTCTAGCCTTTACCTAGGTTTATTTTCTATATAGAATTTAATTAATATATGAAATTATTTCTTTATTGGTTAACTTGCCTTGGGTTACCAGATGTATAGCTCTTCAAGATGAGGAATTTTGTCTTTCTTGGTCATTACCACATTCCAACTATCTAGATGACTTCTTGCTACAACTAGAAAATATTTATTGAAAGAATAATGAAATGAAACTCTTCAGATGGGAATCTTTTTACCACTTTAAAAGTTATCATACTTCCAGTCATGCGTATTTTTTAGTACAGACAAAAATACCAAAGAAGGAATTTTAAAGCTTGTCTTTTTTTGTTGGCCATGCTGCAAAGCCTGTGGGATCTTAGTTCCCCAACCAGGGATCAATCCAGGCCCTGGGAAGTCAACGCATGGAGTCCTAACCACTGGACTGCCAGAGAATTTTTCTAAAGCTCATCTCTTAAGAAATTTTTCTCTTTCTTAAATTAACAGTTGATTCATTCTTCATCTCCTTGTCCTTTGTTGAGAAAGCTTTCACTTTCTCAATTAGGTCAGATACTCTACTGCATACTCTTAAAGCATCACGTAACTTTCCATATAGTGCTTAACTGAGTTTTCATTTACCTAATTCTTCAAAATAAATTTTTCCTATGCCTATGTCCTTCACTGCTCCTAGCTCTATGAGGATAGAGATGATATATATTTTAATTCACCATTTAATCCAATGGTGATATGCTCAACATCTGGCATATCTTATGTACTCAAAATATTTCTTCAAAAAATAAATCACCCCAAGTGTCATTCCTCATTGTCTAGTATAGAATACATAAATATGCTTTTAGTAGCATAGATTTATACCTTAGGAATAAACTATCAATCAACAACACGAACCATCAACTCAGCTCAGTTCAGTTCAGTGGCTCAGTCGTGTCTGACTCTTTGTGATCCCATGGACTGCAGCATGCCAGGCTTCCCTGTCCATCACCAACTCCCAGAGCTTGCTCAAACTCATGTCCATCGAGTCTGTGATGCCATCCAACTACCTCATCCTCTGTCGTCCCCTTCTCCTCCCACCTTCAATCTTACCCAGCATCAGGATCTTTTCAAATGAGTCAGTTCTTCATATCAGGTGGCCAAAGTATTAGAGTTTCAGCTTCAGCATCAGTCCTTCCAGTGAATGTTCAGGACTGAATTCCTTTAGGACGGACAGGTTGGATCTCCTTGCAGTCCAAGGGACTCTCAAAAGTCTTCTCCAGCACCACAGTTCAAAAGCATTAATTATTCGGTGCTCAGCTTTCTTTATAGTCCAACTCTCACATCCAGACATGACTCCACACAACATCACATCCAGACATGACATCCAACATGAACCATACACATATTATTTAATTGGTTTGTCTTTGTTTTTTTTTTTTTAATTTTTCTCCAAACTAAAACTGGGAACATAAATCTGATTTATGAATCAGATGATAAATTTATGAATTTATCAGAGGCAATTAGAATGCCTCTCATAGGTGAATTCTATGTAAGTATGGTTATTATTTCATGCAACTGAAGCTCATAGGTTTACAAAAGGAATGAGCTTGTTTTTTCCTCCCATATTGAATTCAATTCCTTTTGACGTATGTAATGAGTGCCATCATTTCACTTCACAAGGTATCTTTCATCTATTAACTAACAAAGAACCTCCCCTTCCCATCCCCTCTAGGTACCATTTCAGTCATCAAAATTTGGTTCTATTGAAGGAGGAAACAGACAGAACAGGCTCCATCTTGAAAGCAGGACTCCATCTTGGGCCAGACTGTGGACTTTGAGCTATATGCCCAGTATCTATGGAAACGACATACCAACTGGAAAAACAGACCCCCTGGATGGAAGAGCCCCAGGGCTTGTCCTAGACTCTCCATTGCCTAAAAGAATACCCTAATTACCTGTGTCACTGCATAGAATCATAAATTCTATTACTCGTATTGGTGTAGGACCACAGGCCTATTGATAATTGTCCACTGTTAACTACCTAGGCTTAAGGCACAGGAATCACGGGTTAACTTTGACTATATCTTTCTTTTCCTTTGTCCAGACTAGTTTCAGAGAATTTGGGGAGGTGGGTTTGAGCACATACACTTAGGGTATATAAGGTTTTCACAAAAACTGGTCGGGGTCCTTGGCTAAGAGGAGACTCTGCCTTGGGCCCGCCAGTGTAATAAACTGCACTCCACTATCTGCATTGTCCTTCTGAGTGAGTCTGTTTCCCGGAACGCGTGGCTACAGCACTATAGGTATGTAAAATGTTTTTATAAGTGAATTCCAACAATTGACAAATACCTTTTCAGTCCTATTATATCCTAGTCATTGAAATATATTCTATATATCAAAAATAGCTTTTTTTTTTAATAAAGAAAACACTGGGAAAGGATAGTTGGTTAAACATTTTTGCATTTAGTCTTCCTCTCACATTTAATGATTCATTCTTAGAAGTGTCAGCATTGAATACAGGAACATAAAGTTAAGTTCTCTCAAAAGGTTGAACATTTTATCATTTCCTGAAAGACTAAAGAAAATCAAGCCCACATGGCCACACTCACTTTCTAGACTGGCAATATTTTAACTTGTACCCGAGTCTTCAAAACCAACTGAGAATTCAGAGAAATAAAAATATTTAAAGAAATTAAAGATCCAGTATCATTGTTTAAGGATATTAAGGTTTTGGGGTTTTTTTTTTAATGTTCAGTCTTGGAAGGGCTTACTCATCTCACAAGTATTTCTTTGGTCTATCCAATGAAATAAAGTCAACTGAAAATATGAAAATAGTTTGTTTTATAGGTACAAGCTCTTGTGTACTGTAACACTTGTGTATAGTAGAAACAAATGATTAAATCTAATTGTCCAAAGATTTTGGAAATGACAACATAGTCATGTAACTAGAGTAAGCCATGAGGCATATCCTGAAATCTTGGATATAGTCTATTTTCAAATCAAAACAGGGATATAGAAAGTCAGCTCAAAGAAACTGTTAATTCTAAGACAGAAAGCTAATTTGAACATGAAATGAAGATTTTATAAAAACACAGACACACACACACACACACACATCCTACATATACATACATGTCTGTATGTGGATGTGTGTTCATCTTAGCAAGGAAAGGGCAGAAAATATTATGTTTAAAAAATGCAGGCAGAGAAAAAGTTAGAGAAAGAAATTACTATGATTTTAACACATATCTAATAAATGCCAAGTACAGAGATTGGTACTGAAGTCACAGTGGTAAATAAGAGAGATATGGTCCTTGAGCTTAGGCAATCTACCACACATATCTTTCCCCTATTCATCGTTGAACAATAGAATGGCATCTTCAAAGGCCATGATGTTGAAAAGGGTTTGCTGAGTTCCAAAAGCTACAGCATATGGATTATCCTATAGGGCAAGGTAGGAGTGGTAGTAAATTACACAGATGAGTGGTTAAGAGCACAAAATCAGATGTTATATATTAATCTAACAGGGATGGAAAGCACTAGAGTTTTAAGCAAAGAAACAACAGCTTCCTTGGAGGACAATATTCAAGTCTGGTCTGTTGGGCAGGCATATTCCATGAGAGCACCATTACCATTACATAGCTAGCTCTGACGGCTTGGAATCCAAGAGGATCAAAATAATCTGTGTAAAGTGCATATAGTCTTTCCCCAGTGACTCAGCAGTAAAGAATCTGCCTCCAATGCAGAAGACCCAGGTTCAATTTCTGGGTCAGGAAGAATCTCTGGAGAAGGAAATGGCAACATATTCCAGTATTCTTGCCTGGAGAATTCCATGGACAGAGAAGGTGTGCAGGTTACAGTCCATAGGGTCTCAAAGAGTCAGACACAACTGAAGCGACTGAACATGCAAAGTGCATATATTATCCCTAATGCATAATATTCACTCAATAAACATTAGTAACCAGAGAAACAGTTTCATAGGTTACAGTAGATTGGGCTTCCTGGAAAGAAGATTCTGTATTGGAGATTAACATGCAAGAAGTTTGAGGCATTCAGGATCTGCACATAGGGAGGGCAAGGGACAGGAAGGAAGCAAAGTTGGGCAGAGAGAAGTTGATTCTTTTTCAGCAAATGATGCAGTGGTCCCTACAGGGGAGCTGTGAAAGCCCTCCAGAGTTAGCTTTCCCTTCATTAAGGAGCCCTGGTCTCTAGCCTCAGGGATCCACAAGTCATTGATGTTCAATCACTAAGTAGTGACCGGCTCTTTGAGACCTCAAGGACTACAGCACACAAGGCTTCCCTGTCCTTCACTATCTACCTGAGTCTGCTCAAATTCATGTCTATTGAGTCAGTGATGCCATCCAACCATCTTAACCTCTGTTGCCCTCTTCTCCTCCTGTCCTCAATTTTTCCCAACATCAGAGTCTTTTCCAGTGAGTTGGTTCTTCACATCAGGTGGCCAAATTATTAGAGCTTCAGCTTCAGCATCAGTCCTTCCAATGAATATTCAGCTATTCAGCATGGATTTCCTTTAGATTGACTGGTTTGATCTCCTTGCAGTCCAAGGGACTCTCAAGAGTCTTCAACACCACAGTTCAAAGCATCAGATCTTCGGCACTCAGCTTTCTTTATGGATCCAACTCTCATATCCCTACATGACGACTGGAAAAATCATAGCTTTGACTAGACAGACCTTTGTCAGCAAAGCGATGTCTCTGCTTTTTAACGCACTCTCTAGGTTTGTCATGGGTTTTCTTCCAAGGAGCAAGCGTCTTTTAATTTCATGGCTACAGTCACTGTCTGCAGTGATTTTGGAGCCAAAAAAATAAAATTCAACCAGTCACTGGATACAGGCTGCTCTACTAGAAGCAACCTTCTCTGGCTTAGGGTGATTTTGGGAGAGGGATTTTCGGGTAAGGGCTGTCAACAGCCATAGCCCAGCAACTGAGGGCATAAGCCCTGAAGAGGGACCAGTGCGGCTCAGGACAGTACCGCTTACATTGACTGAAAAGAAAGGCAATATGTCCCGGCATTCCTCTTCTCTCTGGATTCCTCTCCAAATTCAGCCTTCTCAAGAGGGACATTTCCCACAATTTAAAAGAGACCCTTTGTCACACTTCCACTGCATTTTCCACCCGATCCATCACAACTATTTTTTCTTCTTTATTTCTTCCATGTAAAGGTTTCTGGACTTGGTTTGCTACCATAATTTACGCAAAATGCAGAGATGATGTGTCCTTTTCAAAAATGTGCTTTTTCTTCATAGCTTCTCACCCTTTTAACCAACTTGACAAACTGCCTCGGGATATTAAAAATGATACATTCTCACCTGGAGGGAAATGTTTAAAATGCAATTTGAATAGGTAGTTAAGCATGTTTCCCTGAAGGTGTTATCATTTGGTAATTTGATATTTTAATATCAAATGTAAGTTCTTGACACGGCCTGCCCTTTCCAGAGGAGACCCATAAAAATAACATGTGTCTCTGAACAATTTCCTGGCTGAGGCAGGTTTTATTTTGTGTCCCCAATTGTAATTATCTTCACTGCATTGTAAAGAATGTGTTGTACACCAAATTCTCTATTAACAATCACAATGTGTAGAAATTGTCTTCATCCTAGAACATCTCAAGGGTCCAGGCTGTTTGTATATGATAACAGCTCATTGAGATCCAAATTATGGAAAATTCAAAGAAATGAATAGGAAAAAACCCTGCTATTTTACTACCAGTTTTTAAAAGAAATGTATTGTAATTAAAATGTAAAAAAAGGCTCTTTGAATCAATTTAGTCAGATGAAGAAGGAAGAGGAGGGGGAGGAAGAATAGGAGAAGGGAAGGAATAATACCAAGGGAAATATAACTAGAAGCATCCTGAGGTTTTGCCTCAAAACATAGAATTAGTGAATTAAAAAAATAGACACCCTTTTATTCCATTAAGAATAATTGACAATTGGATAAATAATATTTAAATTTTTAAAAATATATGAATAATCTATAAAACTTTTAGTATTCTAAAATTTAATTTGAAGGGAACTGCACACTTTAAATAATGAGGCAAAAGTCTTGGCAGGTGAGGAAATCAATTCTTTATATTTAGGACACTGAGCTTCTAAAGCCCCCCTCACTCATAATGCAGACATTGATTTTAATTTCCTTCTTAATTAACAAGCCCTTTTTTTTTTTTACATTATGTTTAAAGGTTAGAGTAAAATGACTGAAAAAGGATATATAAATAAACTAAAAAGGGATATATAAAAAAGATATATAAATCAGATAACTAAAAAAGGATATATAAATCAGATAAATAACTTTGAGCAGTTATATGATGAACTAAAGGCTATGTGAGTGGAAAAATTCCAATATACGAAATACAGAAATGTGAAGGAATGTGTACTATTATTCTGTCAATCACTTTTCAGGGTCCAGGGAATACAGTAATACTTTTTTAAATGAGCATGACGTGAGAATGAAGCTAATATGAAGAGGCAATAGAGACAAACAGGTCTCTAAGTGTACTTTTTTTACAAAGTTGAAAAACAAATAGCAGATAAATGATGTTTTTCAATGTTCAAGAAAATGAAGAAGATGTTTTGGGAGGAAAATTATGTATAAGGCAGGACTCTTTCATTTGTAAGAGATAGGAAACCTTCCCTCTCCACACCTTTAAACAAAAAAATAGTACTTTAATATATTATGTAGCTCAAGACTCTTAGAAATAAGTGGCTTTAGGAGTAGCTGAATCCAGGTGCTCAAAGTCCTCATCCAGACTAAGACTTGCTTTTCTGATCCCTAGGCTATGCTTTGCTCTATGCGAGCTTCCTTCTTTTACTTCACACTTCCTCCTGCCAGCAAAATAGATGCTAAGGCTTCTAAACTTGCATTATACTGTCTTGGAAACTGCATGAGAAAGAATGTTGCGTCTCTAGTCTTTTTATCAGAATCCGCCAGTATTAGTTCTAAACGGACCAACTTGAGTCAAGTGTCCATCCCTATACCAACCTCTGTAGGCAGAGGGAAGCCATTCCTATGTTCAATGTTCATCTGGATCCCATAGACTGAGAAAATGGGAAAATGGAACTTTCTCAAGAAAATCAGGATACAATAACCAGAAAATGGGAACAAAAGAGTATCTGTTTACTACCAAAGGTTAGAATAAAATAATTAAATTTGAATTCAGTGAAGGATATTTGGGAAGAAAGGGAGGTAAAAATCAAACACCATCTTTCCTAGTGTTGACTCTTCACTCACTTTCACTCAGAAAAACTAGACCCAGATTTTTAGAAGGGAATAAGTATGCCTAGAAAATATTTCTTCTCTTTTTTTTTTCTTTCTGATCAATTTGTAGATAAGTTTTAAAGACAGGGGCTTCCCAGGTGGCACAGTGGTAAAGAATTCGCTTGCCAATGCAGGAGGCACAAGAGGTACAAGTTCAATCCCTGGGTTGGGAAGATCCCCTGGAGTAGGAAAGGGTAACCCACTCCAATATTCTTGCCTGGGAAATCCCATGGACAGAGAAACCCAGCAGACTATAAAGAGACTAACATGACTGAGCATGCACGCACGCACACACACACACACACACACACACACACACACACACACACTCGGATATAATCCATGCTGATAATTTATATTCTGTATTTGATGTTTTAGTTGACTGTATCAAAACTTTAAGCTTCCAAGCAATGACAATGAGTGGCATTATACTTGTGTGCGTGCTAAGTCACTTTAGTCATGCCTGACTCTTTGTGACCCTTTGGACTGTAGCCCACCAGACTTCTCTGCCCACGGGATTCTTCAGGCAAGAATACTGGAGTGGGTTGCCATGCCCTCCTCCAAGGGATCTTCCCGACACAGGGATGGAACCCAGGTCTCTTACATCTCCCTGCATTGGCAGGCAGGTTCTTTACCACTAGTGCCACCTGGGAAGCCCAGCATTATACTTGCCCCCTTGTATAATCTGTGGGGGAAGGGAAGCAAGCAGAGAGGTGAAGGAGGTCACAATGGAAGCAGCTCTTTCCCCTCTTTCCTGTTTGCCTATTTCTGTTCCCCTCTAACCTTAGAAGAACATAATAGGGAATATGATCACTAAGCTATTGAAACTGACTCCAGACTTATGCTCTCCTAAATACACACAATGCCTTGGCTAACCTGTTGATTATTTTTCTAGATATGAAGAAGTAAGTAACCTCCAAAAGCCCCCAAAAGCAGTCCTGCAGGCAGGTCACTGGGGCAAGATAGTATCTGAGGAGACAGCCAGTCAGTCTGCACACAATGGAGATGCAGAACCTAACCTCCTGCCTCCATGATTCACTGAGATCCTTTCCCCCGCATTTTTCCCTTTAAAAATTGTCATGGATTAGCAGGATCTTTGGACTTGGTCTCTAGACACAAGTCACCATCTCCTCAGATTGCTAGCTTTTCTGATTAAAGCATCTTTCTTTTCTACCGACACTTGCCTCTGGAATTGGCGTGTGAACAGTGAGCAGCTGAACCTGGGTTAGGTTACAAGATACAAAGAACATAATAATGAGGGGTTATTGCAATTATCCTGAACCCCATTAGCACACACACCAGGCCACCTGGAAGGATAAAGGAAGAAAGGGGGGGGCACAGTCTAATGTATAAGAAAAAGTTACCATAATCCTTTCTTAAGATAACTTTAATATACGACTTTGTTGAGTTGTAATTTCATTTTTTCCCTGTTAGCTCTCTAGCATGCACTTAACTTGATAAAAATACATGTCCTATACGATGAAATACTCCTGTTACTGAGATGTCTGAGGCACCTAGCCTAGACAGACAGACAGACAATGTATCCCCCCCACTGACTTGATAAGGTTGTTGACGTAACATCATGCAAGGGAAAAATGTGATTCAATTATGAAAAACATTTAAAAAATCAAAAACAATAGTGTCTTAAGGAATACTAATAAATTAGGAACTGTTAATGAACAGAGATTGATTATAATTATTGACCATATATATGAATATAGGTGTCTCTAAGGTAAAGCTTCATTTGACAAACTCAGAGTGCCTTTCATAAGAGCAAGGAAGACTATATTTGTCTAAACACTATCTGGAATAATCAAATGATTAAATTGGATTTGGAGGGAAAGGGAAAAACTACACAGATAAACCTCTGAGACTGCTTGCTATTTTGGAGGACGGCAGGTCGGACACAAGAACAAAGGGTAGGTGGTGCCCAGTGATTCACTCATGAAACCAACTGAGAACAAGCAAGGAATGACATTTATAAACCAGGTGCACAAACACCAATTTCCAGAGCAAGGGTAATAAAATAAACATGAAATTTTGACACATGATTATTTCTTTTATGAACTAATAAAATTATATACATATTCATATATTTTTATATATACATAATTTTTATGTGTTGAGAATGATCTTCAGAATAAAAATATGTATAATGAGAATTATTGGTAAGAGGAGCTTTCCATTATGTGTAGTTGGATGAATTATAGGAAAGCACCTGCTGAATTAAATGAGGCTACATTTCAGGCTACTAAAAACTTGTGTCTGAAATTACTGTGCTGTTTTCAGTGGTCTTGAGCCATCAGACAAATGGGCTTGGTGCCTCAAGGCTGCAAGTAAATAGTGGGGGTTCTTATTTTTTTTTTTAAAGACAGTAATTAGCCACATACAAAATTTAAAGCCTGAGGTGGATCTTAAACACAATTTCATAATGATTAAAGAAATGGGGCTCTTTGCTCTTCTTTCTTTGACAGACAGTTGCATCTTGTGCAATACTAGCCACATACCTGAGACATAGTCATCAAGGTCAGAGTAAGTGGATTTGGCTATATTGAGTACCTAGTCACCAGGAAGCTTTTAATTCTGGCCGAATGGATATTGTCTCATCAATGATCCCTTCGCTGACCTCAGCTACATGGTCTACATGCTCCAAATGATTCCATAGCAAGTTATACCATGATCAAGGCTGAGAATGGGAAGCTTGTCATCAGTGGAAGGCCCAACTCCCTCTTCCAAGAGCAAGATAGGGTGCTTGGAAGCACCCACATCAAATGAGGTGATGCTGGTGCTAAATATGTTGTAGAAACCACTGATGTCTTCATTAACTTGGAGAAGGCTGGGACTCACTGGAAGGATGGAGCCCAAGGGTCATAATCATCCCTGTCCCTTCTGCCGATGTCCACATGTTTGGGCATAGATCATAAGAATTATGACCATAACCTCAATATCGTCAATACTGTCAGCAATGCTTGCTCTACCACCAGCTGCTTGGCCCCTCTGACCAAGGTCACCCAGGATGACTTTGGCAACTCATGATGCCTGCAACTCAAGGCCACTGTTTATGTCATCACTGCCACACAGAAAGTCTCAGATGGCTCCTCTACGAAGCTGTGGCATGCTGGCTGTGAGGCTTCCCAGAAGACCATCATCCCTGCTTCTATGGGCATTGCTAAGACTATGAACAAGGTCACCCCTTGAGATGAACGGGAAACTCACTGGCTGGCATGGCCTCTCATATCTCAGCTCCAATGTGTCATGGATCTGACCTACAGTCTGGAGAAAGCTGCCAAATATAATGACATCAAGAAGGAAGGTGGTGAAACAGGCAAATAAAGGTCCCCTAAAGGGCATCCTGGATGACACAGAGGACCAGGCTGCCTCCTGTAATTTTAACAGTGATACACCCTCTTTAACCCCTGATGCTGGGGCTGGCATCACCCTCAGTGACTGCTCTGTCAAGCACATTTCCTGCTATGACAATGAGTTTGGCTAGAGCAAAAGGGTGGTGGGTTTTATGGTCCATGTGGTCTCCAAGGAATAAGAGCTCCCTGAACCACGAGCCTCAGTGAAAACAAGAGAAGGAAAAAGAGGCCCTCGGCTGTCGAAGAGCCTTTGCCCCAATTCAATCCTCCAACACACCGAGAATCATCCATCCTCAAAAGTTTCCATGACAGACTTCCTGAAGAAAAGGGAGAGCTTTAGGGAGCCCTACCTGGTCATGTAGCATCAATAAAGAAGAATGTACATAGTCAAAAAGGAAGAAAAAAGAAAGAAATGCTTTGCAAACATTTAGAAATGGAAGTGGAGATCAGCAGGAACTAGGAGAAGTTTACAAAGGATGAGTCAGGTCAGTCTAGCTTCATTCTCCTTTGGACAAAAATTCTAAAAAAGTGGCTTATGTTCATCTGGATTAAGCAAGGCATTTGGAGTCACAACAGAAACATAACCTCAATAATCATACAAGGAAATAGACTTATAAGTGCCTAAAAACCATATCAAAGATCCTAGTTACTTGACTGATTAAATCTTAGAGCACAGTTTTCTATTGTTTTTCAAAGATCTCTTTTTTTTCCTTCTTTCTTTTTAAAAACCGCTACCGCATTTGAGCATCTCCTATATGTTAGGCATTGTGGCTATCCCTTGACATGAACTCTATACTCAAAATAATCAAAGAGATAGATATTCTTCAAATTTTAACATCACCTAAATTATAAGATTGGGTCCAAGGTCACCAAGCCAGAGTCAGGAAGTATAAGCTTTTCAAATATGCAAAGTACATGAAGCTGTAGAAAGAAAAAAAATATGTTGGATTATAGACTCAGGCTCTAATAGAATCTAAACTCATTAGTACATTAGAGTAAATATAAGATTCATAGATAGTAATATTTTTTAGCAAGTTTATTGTCAGTTGGTAGTGTTGACATGGCTGCTGAGAAAATGAAAAGATTCCTAGGTCTTATTGTAGGATAAGAGTATCTGAAGAAAGGGAAGTGGTATGCTTGTTTTTTTTTTTTCAATATTTTCAGTTCCAAGCTCTCTACCTTAATACGGGGTGCACCTATTAGGATATTTTCCCCTTGTTAATGACAGAGGCTCTATATGCAAGGAGGGAATTTTTTTATTTATATAGCTGACAAGAGTTTTCAGTTAACCTATAAACCTGGAGAAAGAGCTGATAAAACCTTGACTTGAAGGATGGAAAATAGAGTCTCAGAGCCAGTTTCTCCTCTCTGCTTATCACTGATGATTTTATATGATGGTCTTATCCTCTGTTATTTCATATAGGTCTTCTCCACTGGCAGAGGACATTTCTATCAAGAGTCTCGGATTAGCTGTTCCAGTGAAAAGAGAAAGCTTCTTTTGGCCCAATACCCTGATGGCAATCCCTAAGAAGAATTCTGTTTGGCCATGCGATAGCCATATAGAAACCTTTGTCCCCATCACTATTGTCAGAGAGATGGGGTAATATAGTTGGGCATGATTTCATCCTATGATCACTTTCACGGCCAGTGGCAGCACAGAGTGTGGAGGAAAGCAGAACCTGCTACTAGAAGAAAGAGGACGAAGAGCTGGCTGAGCACATCACACTTGGTACGTTAACCTTCGACATGTTCTGAAAGGAACAGGGAAAGGAAAGAGAATTGAAACTCTGAACTATGAAGACGAGATGAAGAAATAGAGATAGTTATTCTTAAAAAAAAAAAAGAAAAAAGAAAGTTCAGAGAGACAAAAGGTTTGCTAAAAAAGGAAGCATAAATGATGTCTATATAGGTCAAGGGACAGAATCTAAACATCCTCATTGGAAGAAGGATTTCATTTTAAAGGTGATTTCAACTTTATGACATTTTAACTTTCAAAGACCCAGAGCTGACCAAGGTGTCTCTAGATGAAATAGAAGCCTTGCCATTTTCGTTTGAAGGTATAAGATGTTTTACCACTTGCCAGGGGAAGTTGCGGATGGGTTTATTAGTATCTGACAAGTGGCTGGACTAAATTACTTTAAGTAAGAGAGAAGCAATGGCTAAACCTAGATTCTACAGTCAAATATGAACATGAATCCAAGTTTTGGTACTTATTATTTACATGAAATGTTCCCTCATAGCTTAGTCGGTAAAGAACCTGCCTGCAATTCAGACACCAGGGTTCAATCCTTGGGTCTGGAAGATCCCCCTGAGAAGGAAATGACAACCCATTCTAGTAAGTATTCTTGCCTGGAGAATCCCATGGACAAGTGAACCTGGCAGGCTACAGTTCATGGGGTCGCAAGAGTTGGACACGACTTATTAATTAAACCACCACAGCTCATTCATGTGAACTTGGACAAACTGACAACTTTCTTTCAGCCTCATTTTTTTTTTTTAATCACACCACATGACATGCCAGATATTAATTCATGGATCAAATCCGTGCTGCCTGCAGTGGAAGCACAGAGTCTTAATTGCTGGACTGCCGAGGAAGTCCCTGGTCTCATTTTTGATTAGGTAGGATTATTATTCTTACCTTTCAGGACTACTGTGAGTGTTGGAGACAGTCTGTGGAGAATTTCTTGTTCATTGATATATCTTAATAAATTATAGTTCATGTGTATAACTGAGATTCACTGACATCCTTGAAATATGGAAGCATGCCATATCCAGACCAAAATAAACCCTTATAGATACATAGATCATACCTGTAAGTACCTGTGGGTTTGGTATGGGAGAAGGATCAGGACTGGAAGGGTAACTGAGTGCATATGGCAAGAACGTACCATGAAAATGTATCAAGCCTGTCTGGCATTGGAATACACAGGAAAACATAGGAATTTATGGTAGCTTTCAGAAAATTTAGATTGGCACAGAGGGTCTAAACATGTATTTCATGAGGATTAAGTGAAATAATAAATGAAAACTTGATTAGAATAATTTCTAGTACCCAATTAGAGATCAGGAAAAGTTCATCATTGTTTCTACTAAAGCTTATCATATGCTCTCCTTCTACTAGATTGTGAGCTTCCCAAGACACCAATTATGTCATAGTAATCTATTTTATAAGACTTTAGTATAATGCATGGTGTTTTCTTGGCTCTTATATAAAAGATAGGGAAAAAAGGAATTGTGGTATCACAAACAAAAAACACACTGAGGGTGCAAAATAAAAATTTTGACACAAATCAGTATGTGCAATTACATCTACAAGCTTGGAATAGAAGTGAAAGAAATGAACTCTGATTAGTAATAGGAAAGGTGAAATAAGCATGGAAAAAATGAGGATCAAAAATGGTGAAGGGTAGGGGATAAAACTGACAGGCAGAAGCATGGCATTCTAAGCCTGCTTGTTTTAGATGCTGATATTTATGTAACTCAAATCAGAAATATATCAATAATTTCACAAAGATGTTCGCTTTCCATACTCTATGTCTGTGTCTGATGCCTTCAGGATTTAAGTTTCTGTGATCAGTTTCAGTTTGATATAACATTTTCATATTCATCGCACTTGCTTTCTAAACCAGGGCTCAACCTATCAGTTAGCAGGTACTTATGCCAGCTTGATTCCACTCAAACTACCTGCCTGGTCCCTGCAGACATTTGTTTATCACTCTTGCTCTAAATAAGAGCTTCCCAATGTTTTCCATACCATGGCACACAGAGAAAATGACAACACTTTATTTGTGGAGCCATTGAACTAATGGAAGAAGCTCCTAAGAAATTACCCCCAGAGTTCCAGCTGCCTCGGGCCCTGCCCTGCTGCTCTTAGGTTGGAGGAAGGGAATTTTTTACACAGTATTTAAATACAGTATTTATACAGTTATTATATATATATATTTATACAGTATTTAAATACAGTATTTCAGCAGACCTGTAACCAACTAGGGCTATTAATAAAATAGGTCACACCAGTTGGGAGGCTCTGCTGTCAACTCTCCCTATGAAGAGATAAAGAAGGTTTAATACATTTGTTTGTTCAATGTGTAGGGTAGATACCCTTCGAGGCACTGAGATGCATCAGTGTACAGGACAGAGTCCCTGTCCCCTACAAACTAGGTTACAAATGGTTAAATGACCCAGTCAAGTCTACAAGACTCAGGAAGCCAAGGCTAGAATCTGTATCCTCAGACACAACTGAGTTATTGCCAAGGGAAGAAATGCTATAAGGTTTATACTATAAAATTAATTTGTCATTCCATGGTGAGGAAAGTGACTGCCAAGTTTTCTAACTTAAAACTTTTGTCAAGGCACTTCCCTATGGTCAACTGGCTCTGACTTCACACTTCCAAGGCAGGGGGCCCAGCTGGTGATCCCTGATCAGGGAACTAGATCCCACATGCCACAACTAAAACATCCAACAATGATCAAAGATCCCATGTGCTGCAACTTAGACCCGGCAAAGCCAAATAAATGAATAAAATTAATTTTTAAAAAAGCTTGTCTGTATGTCCCTATTAATTTGGAATGTGAAAGAATTGTTCTTGGTTAAAGTTTGTACTTGAAACTTTTCTCAGTGAATATGATCAAAGAAAGGAACAAAGATTTTGGGGGTCAGGTTATCTCTGATACAGGCAAGTTAATATTTTTCTTTTGGGATCTTCAATATCAAATATCTACCATCATGTTTTTGCATGGATAACACTCCTGCTTACCATGGGGTAGTAGAAGAGGGAGGTGATAGATTGCCACAAGCATTACCAGGTGAGAAAGGATCCTTCTATCACTAAGATGAGGCAAGCTTGGCAGGAAGCACATTTAAACTGTTTAAGAAAGTAAAATTTTAATGCATACGGTTGCTAATTACAGAGTCATTTTCAGTTTTCATTAAAGTGGGTCCCTGAGGATCTCTACTTGGGAACACTTTGTTAAATGATTTATTCAAATCACTGTATATAATTGAAAATAATAATCTGACTGCCTTTATTTATTCAATGATTCAAACTTTTTCTTAATTTTTTATAATGAGTGGTGATGAATGATAAGATTATATTATTTTTATGTATTGAAAGGTTTTTCATATACTTCTATGTGGGTCCATGCAGATGCCTGTCCATCTAAAAAGCAGTAATTTCTAAACATAACAGAGGGGCAAATATAACCATTCTCACTGACCCTGGATTAGGTAATTCATATTATTTCTATTACTGACACATTTTTATAAATGGTAGCAAGTCCTTTGCTAGGAAGGGTCAAAGGCATGAAATATGACTCAAAGCCCTTAACCATTCCAGACTGTACAAAAATTTGGAATTTACCTAAAAAATCGTCTCATTCTTCAACTTACTCTACAAATATTTAATTGTGATTTTAGTTACGTTAACTTAGGCTTCCAGTGTGTAGATTGGAATTTAATGTGTTATAAATACCTCCAGAAGCTAAGCATTTGGATTAGGTAATGATGCATATAATATGACTAATTAAGCACATTTTGGGTTTAATGCTGGATTAAAGTGTTAAACTGCACAGAAGAACAGAACATCAACCCTGTGAAAAACTCACAGTGATAAAAAGGAGGTGAAGGATGACCATTTGGGTTTTTGTATAGCCTTAAAATTAGGGTCCGTTTGTTTTGAAACAAGGGTGAAGTCCTATCTGTTACATGCAAGAAGAACAGGATGTTGGTTTTTGAGCATCTTCCATGAGCCAAGACATGGTGTCAAGATTTCTATCAGAGACTCTCAAATTATACGGTGAATCTCAGATCAGCTGGGGACCTTGTTACAAAGCAGATTATGACCCAGAAAGTCTGGGGACTATGACACAACTTGACTTGGGCTGTGTACTCAAAGTTTTCCTCAATAAGATCCCATGCAGGGCTGATGCTGATGGTCCTCAGACCACACTTGGAGCAGCAAGCATCTCTACACCATGTGGCAGCATCTTCATTTTACACGTGAATAGAGGTTGGCAAGAAGGCTGAGTGCTTTGAGCAGCATCTCTCAACTCTGCAGAATATTCAAACTCATAGTGGGATTGATTTTAAAACCCCAGCTGTTTCTCTTATCCAGTACATTTTTCACATCCTTAGAAGTCAATAAGCTGAAAACAGAGATGACGAGGAGACTCCTTCCAGGGAATTTTAAATACAGTGAAGCCGTTCTTATTTTGGAGAAGAGTTTGAAATGCTTCTCATTTCATTTCAATTAGTCTGTCCTTTCTACTTTGCTCTCATGAACATTTCTCCTGCTTCTAATGTGGTTGCTTCCTTTGAGCTGTGCCATTTAAGAAAATAAAAGAGAAAAAGAAATAATGACTTGAGAAAATGTGACTGAGGAAATTATGTTATTCTAAAAGCCATTTATAGAAGGCATAGAGCATGTGGTTTATATTTAACAGGACTTAATATTTCCTGACTCCATGGTGCAGTACAAGAGGGTGAAGTATCTGCTATGTTCCCTGCCTAGATTTTCAGTAGCTTTGAGGGTTGCCAAGGTAACGATAACTTTGGTTAGCATCAGAGTAAATAAGGACCCAAAAATCCCTGAAATTTCATTTTCTACGTTATCATGTCACTTGGAGTAATAGCAATACAGGCTTTTTCCTTCTGCCCTCATCTTCCAACTAGCTTTTCCTACGTTGCTGCATTTAATGATTCGCTTTTCGGGAAAGGGCATTACAAACAAGAAGCTTCCAAAATCCTTTAATCTGTTGCAGCCAACAGGTGCAGGAAAGACAGCACTCTGCGCACAAAAGTGCTTCAGTAAATAAACAATGTGCTTTGGCTGCAAAGTTGAGGTAGCAACATATCATAGGAAACAGAAGGGGGAAATGTAGGACCTGGCTGCTGAGTATCAACGCTCCAGGGTGAACACATAAAATTAGGCAAACAAAATTCCAGATCAATAAAAGCCAATTACCTCACTGTTTCTTATATAATGCAACAGGCAATCAGATGCCATAAAATTCAGTGCAATATGTATAATCCCTTAGATAGGTGAACTATGTCTTTTCTGAGATTTGGTTTGGTTTGATTTAGCTTGAGTTTCATATTTACAGCTCTCAAACCTCCCTCCTGATAATGCATTGCGTCTGAGAAATACAATCCTGCTACACAGAAAGAACATAGAGAATTTCCTTAACTGTTGTACCAGATTTATCAAATGAGTATGTTAGTCTTCCCTCCATTAAAAATTAACAATCTTATAACAAAAAATGTAGAGAACATAGAAGTACTCAAACCCATCTAGATTGCCCAAACACACTATTTTGATTTCTATTTGTTTTCCTTCCAAGCATTTTAACACCATTAAGATCTTACTATCTACAAAATGTTGAAACAGGCTTTTTACCTAAAAAATAAAATATTTTTTAATGTTTGATCTCTTCTCAAACATGCTTCATGACAAGTTATTTAACCATTTCCTTCCTTATTGAAGGACACATGATTTCAAAAATGTCCTTATTTTATTTTAAGGAAATATTGCATTGACTACATTGACTTTGCATCAAAGGTTAAAGGCTTTCTCCTTTATTTATCATATTTTTCTTTGTATATATTGCTAAAGTAGAATCACTAAGCTAAAAGGAATATACATTAAGATTCTTCACCGGAGTTATTTTAAAAAACAATTTTTTTAAATCCCATGAGTTGATTAAATGCATCATCATGTGTAGCAAAGTCTTTTCTTTAATATATGAAAATTGAAGTAGCTGAGAATAATTGTCAAGAGCACACAATTTGCATTCGAATCTACCTAAATTCAAGAGCATATGAATAGAAAATTTTTAACTTTTCTTCCAGATCTTGCCACAAAGATGGTATGACAAGAGTCTAGGACTCTAGGATCTATAACTATTGCAATATGGTCTATTAATTCCATTTTATAGAGGAAAAAATAAAAGTCAAAAAGAAAAAAGGTTAAACAAGTGGTGAAATCTCCTGTCTCCCAGGTCAGGTGCTATTTCCAACAGCCGGTGCTTCTGGTGTATGCATACAGACTTCAAATGTGGATTTTCTGATCTAACCTTCCACAAACTATTTTGAAAATGCATGCTTTATGCGATTTAGTATTTAAGTTCACTAAGCTTTGATGAGATAAATAGTGCTTTCCTCTTGTCATGATGTCATTACCTACTCAGTGTACTTTTTCTCCTTTATTTAGAAGCATGTCATGTACATTCAATTCTCTAAATCCTATAATAAATGCTTTTTTTAACCTCATGTGTGCTCGACTTCAACCTTTTATCATAAAAGCCTGTTTGTTCACCTTCTGACAGCTCTCCACAGCTCATCACCCTGCCGGCTGCAGCTAAACCATACAATTGTGTGAATTTCAATATATAGCAAAAAGATGAAAGATGGAAAAAATAATAGATAATGGATCTATGATAAGTCAAAGAATTAACAAAAAAGGTCAAATTACCTGAAGTTCAAACTAAAAGACATCAAAGAGGGAAAGCCAAGTACTAAAATAAGAGATAATAGAAGATGATTAGGGGAAAAATGATAATAAAAGAGAGATAATAGTTTGTAACTGGGAAGAGAAATTGTAAAGAACTAGAAATAAATGGGTGAGATAGAATTAAAGGTATAATAATGAGAACTGAAAAATAATAGTGAGGGATAAAGCTGTCATATTATCCGACGAAGATGGGGATCGAGGGAACTGTTCCTGTGGGAAGTTTCCAACACCCTGGTCTAAGTTATTATATTCAGATGTGGAGCAGAGTCTTGGGGATATAAAAGTCAAGTGGGATAACACAGAAATTAGGTAATTATAATGGTGGCAAGCCAGTCCTGTGATTCAAAACAGCAGATTGTAAGAAAAATCTTTAGGCTTCTTTTTCCATAAAGAAAAAGCATTCCACTCACAAATCTATATGATTTGTCTCTCAATTCATCTTATGCAAAAGAGATATTCTGGGTCAAAAATATCTTCATTGGAAGATGGGTCAAGTGTGTGCACAGGTGTGAGCATCTTTCTCTCAAAACATCTTTCCTAGAATTGTGTGCCCTAAGATTTTTGTTCACGTCTGCCTTCTTAACTGTTCCCCTAATGCTACTACTCACGTGCTTTGTTATTTAAAAGTTTAATTTTGACTTGATCTGATTGATCATTTGAGTGCACGGGTTTTACAGTACAATTATATTTACAAAATTACCAAAGTACTTATAACAAACAATAACAGCCTGAATTTGATTCTCCGTAAATCCCAGAGGTATATAAGTTATTGCTGTTGCTTTATTTGAACTAGGACTTTTTCAAAAATGAAAAAAAAAAAGACTTTCAAATACACTATTATGTGGCTAGGGGCTTACATAATCCTTGCTGTGAAACTGATCTAGTTGGAATGCACAACTGCATTTGAACAAGAAACCAATGCAGTATCCTGGAGGCCTTAAACTCTGTCCAGAATAGAATACATCCTTGGCTACAATATAATGTGCAAGTTGGGAATATAATACTATACTCTATAAATGAAGAGATGAATAAATGAGTTAGTTAATTACTAAAAGTTTTCACTCCTACCAAAACTAGACTCAGTATACAACTGATACTGTCAATAACACTAAATTATTAAACTTCAGGGAAATTTCTGAGTATTACATGTAAGTCTCCACTATAGTCAACATGAGAAATACATTTATCTATCTGTTCTCATCTAACAATCTGATCACAGTTCACAGTGCAAGGCCATGTTCATTAATGCATTAATTGTTGGCCATATGATATAGGTAGCGTTGCATTTGGCTACAGGTGAAGTAATATGATTCATGGAGTAACAATATCAACTTCATTACCTAAATGGCCTGTAAAATCGATTTGATTTAATCATATATAAATAAAACAGAAAATGCCAAACACAGTCGAAGTCAGTGAGACTTGAAAAAAAAATCATGTTTGTAAGAACAAGACAGTTTACCTATTAACATCAATAACATTGAATATTTATCTTTAAATGCTGGTCAAAGATAACTAATGCAAGATGTAGCTATTGAAAATGAGCAAGAAAATTCTTTATTAAAACTTCCAGCTGCTTCCCTATTAGAAATAAATTAAAATTTAGTAATAAAACAATTAGCTACAAAGTATACAAATTACACAAAATTTTTAGATTATGAATAATTCTCGTTCTAAAAGCATAAATGAAAGTTGCAGTATTGTTAAATATATAGGGGCTTAAAATATGGCAAGGATGGCATTACAAATAAATGAGTACAAAATAGGCTTTTGAAGATAAATATCTGGAAAATATAAAGTAGGCTTATGCTTCGTTTTTTACTTTGTCTAGTTCTCTCCATATAAAAAATTTAAATATACAAATAGTCAAATAAAATGGTATTTTTAAAAATTTCAAGCTGTGGAGACTTTTCTGAACAAGATAAAAATGCCCTAAGTCACAAACGAAACAGTGATAGATTTGACAGCATGAATATTAAAAACCAAACCAAATAAAATGACTCTGTATAGCCAAAGACAGCAGATTCAGCTCTAAAATTCACTTTACAATTAATGGGAACAGGTGAGGAATATAGATTTAATACAGATATAGATAATATAGTTATGCACAGATGTATACAGATGTGTATGTGTGCATATATATATATCAGACCCACAATTAATATTCATAATATAGAGGAGCCCTTAATAGCCACACATCCAAAGAGAAACATATAAAAGACTTTAAACAGAATCTTTGAATTTGAAGAGTTCAATACAAATTTTTAAAAGAAGTATAAGAATCAGAAGTCACTCAAATAAAAAATTAAATCTATAGATGATAATAACTAAACCAATTATAATAACTACAGTTTAGGGAAGTACATGGAAAAATGGACATTTTCATATCCCTGTTGTCAATGTATCAACTGGTAAAATATGCCCGAATAATAGTTTCCTAATATGTATCAAGATTTTGATCCAGAATTTCTACTTATAAAAAAATCCTCATCAGAAGATAGCTAATACATCATACAAAAATGCATGACAACTGCATTTAATATTTATAAACAAAAACTAGGACACAGCTAAATGCTGATCCATAAAAGAAGGGTTGAATATAGTAATATTGGGAAACAACATCTTACGAAGACTTTTAAAATAAAGAATGAATGATGCATATCTATGCTCATTTACACAGAAAAAGTCAGCAAAATGTTTCTGAGTGAATAAAATAGATCGTTTCACAGCAATATTTATAATACTGTCTTTGCAGATAAGTATCTAGAAAGGTTATTTTTAAAATACGTTTTACATTTTATATTGAGCGTTAGAGTTTGAGACATTTTGAAATTTTGGATACTTGAAATTTATACAAGTGTAAACAAAAAATCTATTTTTGTTTTGTAAAATAATAATTCAAACCCAATAATAGCATCCACACTCTGCATGACAGTCAAAGAAGTGGAGGTGGGAAGGGCAGGTCTTAGAACAATGAGAGGAGAATTTGTTTTTAAATTTCAAAATTTTTACTTGTCAAAGATTAACATATTAAAACTACTTCCAAGGAAGAAGAATTGATTGATTATTCTTAATCAATCAAAGAAAGAATGTCGAAATAAGATTGCCAAATTAAATACAAAACTGACTGATGCTCTACAGTCCTTAAAACCAGAATCTTTGAAATTACTTTTTCTACTGGATAGAATTCACCTGCATCCCTATCAGATAGAAGAAATTTGAAATTTATTAACATGTAGCTTTATAGAACTTGGGTCCTGGTCATTAGTATACACAAAGTCGAAGTTACCTCTCCATGGACATTATGTGTTTCTCAGACAGGCCTGTTGGACAATGGTATCACAGGAACAGTGTTTTGGGATAATTTTACTCATAACTTTTTCAATTTAAAGAGAATAAGTGAATGATCTAGGGCATATATGGTGAAATAATCTTGAGCTGAAGACAGACTCCCCCACCCTTATTCAGTTTCCCTTTCTTCCTTTGTTGTTGTTAAATTTTTACCTAAAATATCAAAAATTTTATTATATAGTTCAATTTTGTGGATCAGGAATCTGGGAAAAACTTGGCTCAGTGATTTTTTTCTGTTATAACTGGTACCAAAAGGGCATTCAGCTGATAGCTGTGCTGTCTGGAAGGTCCAAGGTGACTTTGTTCACTTCCCTGTCTGAATTAGCTGGACCTTCCTTTCTCTATGTATGTACCCTTTCCCTTCTGTTTCTCTTCTAGGGCAGATGTGAGTCAGAATTCTTACGTGGCAGTTCTGGTCCTCCACAGACCAAGATGCAATCTGACAGTCCTCTAAACCTGATATTGAAACAGCACCATGTATGTCATACTCTCTTGGTCAAAGCAGTTACACGCCAGCCTATACAGTTCAGCCATTCAGTTGTGTCTGACTTTTGCAACACCATGGACTGCAGCATGACAGACTGCCCTGTCCATCACCAACTCCCAGAGTTTACTCAAACTCATGTTCATAGAGTTAGTAATGCCATCCAACCATCTCATCCTCTGTTGTCCCTTTCTCCTCCTGCCTTCAATCTTTCCCGGCATCAGGGTCTTTTCCAATGAGTCGGTTCTTCGCATAAGTGGCCAAAGTATTGGAGTTTCAGCTTCAGCATCACTCCTTCCAATGAATATTCAGGACTGATCTCCTTTAGGATGGACTGGTTGGATCTTCTTGTAGTCCAAGGGACTCTCAAGAGTCTTCTCCGACACCACAGTTCAAAAACATCAATTCTTTGGCACTCAGCTTTTTTATACTCCAGCTCTTGCATCCACACGTGACTACTGGAAAAAACATAGCTTTGACTAGACACAGCTTTGTTGGTAAAGTAACGTTTCTGCTTTCTAATATGCTATCTAGTTTGGTCATTGGAGAAGGGAATGGCAACCCACTCCAGTGTTCTTGCCTGGAGAATCCCAGGGATGGGGGAGCCTGGTGGGCTCCAGAGTCCACAGGGGGTGTTGCACAGAGTCGGACACTACTGAAGTGACGAAGCAACAGCAGCAGCAGCAGCAACAGCTTGGTCATAGCTTTCCTTCCAAGGAGTAAGCATCTTTTAATTTCATGGCTACACTCACCATCTGCAGTGATTTTGGAGCCCCAAAAAAGAAAGTCTGACACTGTTTCCACTGTTTTCCCATCTATTTGCCATGAAGTGATGGGACTGGATGCCGTCATCTTAAGTTTTGTGAATGTTGAGCTTTAAGCCAACTTTTTCACTCTCCTCTTTCACTTTCATCAAGAGGATCTTTAGTTCTTCACTTTCTGCCATAAGGGTAGTGCCATCTGCATATCTGAGATTATTGATATTTCTCCTGGCAATCTTGATTCCAGCTTGTGCTTCATCCAGCCCAGCATTTCTCACGATGTACTCTGCATATAAGTTAAATAAGCAGGGTGACAATATACAGCCGTGACGTACTCCTTTCCCTATTTGAAACCAGTCCATTGTTCCATGTCCAGTACTAACTGTTGCTTCCTGATCTGCATACAGGTTTCTCAAGAGGCAGGTCAGGTAGTCTGGTATGCCCATCTCTTTAAGAATTTTCCACAGTTTACTGTGATCCACACAGTCAAAGGCTTTGGCATAGTCAATAAAGCAGAAATAGACATTTTCCTGGAAACTATCTTGCTTTTTTGATGATCCAGTGGATGTTGGCAATTTGATCTCTGGTTCCTCTGCCTTTTCTAAATCCAGCTTGAACATCTGGATGTTCACGGTTCACGCATTGCTGAAGCCTGGCTTGGAGAATTTTGAGCATTACTTTACTAGCATGTGAGATGAATGCAATTGTGTTGTAGTTTGAGCATTCTTTGGCATTGCCTTTCTTTGGGACTGGAATGAAAACTGACCTTTTCCAGTCCTGTGGCCACTGCTGAGTTTTCCAAATTTGCTGGCATATTGAGTGCAGCAATTTCACAGCAGCATCTTTTAGGATTTGAAATAGCTCAACTGGAATTCCATCACCTCCACTAGCTTTGTTCGCAGTGATGCTTTCTAAGGCCCACTTGACTTCACATTCCAGGATGTCTGGCTCTAGGTTAGTGATCACACTATCATGATATCTGGGTAGTGAAGATCTTTCTTGCATAGTTCTGTGTATTCTTACCACCACTTCTTAATACCTTATGCTTCTGTTAGGCCCATACAATTTCTGTCTATATTGTGCCCATCTTTGTATGAAATATTTCCTTGGTATCTCTAATTTTCTTGAAGAGATCTCTAGTCTTTTGCATTCTATTGCTTTCCTATATTTCTTTGCATTGATCACTCAAGAAGTCTTTCTTATCTCTCCTTGCTATTCTTTGGAACTCTGCATTCAAGTGGGTATCTCTTTCCTTTTTTCCTTTGCCTTTTGTGTCTCTTCTTTTCTCAGCAATTTGCGGGGCCTCCTCAGACAGCCATTTTGTCTTTTTGCATTTCTTTTTCTTGGGGATGGTCTTGATCCGTACCTCCTGTACAATGTCACGAACGTCCGCCCATAGTTCTTCAGGTACTCTGTCTATCAGATCTAATCCCTTGAATCTATTTCTCACTTACACTGTATAATCATAAGGGATTTGATTTAGGTCATACCTGAGTGGTCTAGTGGTCTTCCCTACTTTCTTCAATTTAAGTCTGAATTTGGCAATAAGGAGTTCATGACCTGAAGCGCAGTCAGCTCCCGGTCTTGGTTTTGCTGACTTTATAGAGCTTCTCCATATTTGGCTGCAAAGAATATCATCAGTCTGATTTTGGTATTGATCATCTGGTGATGTCCATGTGTAGTCTTCTCTTGTGTTGTTGGAAAAGGGTGTTTGCTATGACCAGTGTGTTCTCTTGGCAAAACTCTATTAGCCTTTGCCCTGCTTTGTTTTGTACTGCATTTCGGTCTTTCATTAACTGTGATGGCTACTCCATTTCTTCTAAGTGATTCTTGCCAACAGTAGTATATATAACAGTTATCTGAGTTAAATTCACCCATTCAAGTCCATTTTAGTTCACCGATTCCTAAAATGTTGATGTTCATTCTTTCCATCTCCTGTTTGACCACTTCCAATTTGCCTTGATTCATGGACCTAACATTCCAGGTTCCTATATAATATTGCCCTTTAAAGCATCAGACTTTACTTCCATCACCAGTCACATCTACAACTGGGTGTTGTTTTTGCTTTGGCTCCATCTCTTCATTGTTTCTGGAGTTATTTCTCCATTGTTCTCCAGTAGCATACTGGGCACGTATCGACCTGGGGAGTTCATCTTTCAGTTACCTATCTTCTTGCCTTTTCATATTGTTCATGGGGTTCTCAAGGCAAGAATACTGAAGCAGTTTGCCATTCCCTTTTCCAGTGGACCACGTTTTGTCAAAACTCTCCACCATGACCCGTCCATCTTGCGTGGCCCTACATGGCATGGCTCATAGTTTCATTGAGTTAGACAAGTCTGTGGTCCATGTGATCGGATTAGTTAGTTTTCTGTGATTGTGGTTTTCATTCTGTCTGTCTTGTGATGGAGAAGGATAAGAGGCTTATAGAAGCTTCCTGATGGGAGAGACTGACTATGGGGGAAACTGGGTCTTATTCTGATGGGCGGGGCCATGGTCAGTAAATCTTAATCCAATATTCTTTTGTTGGGCAGGGTTGTTTTCCCTCCCTGTTATTTGACCTGAGGCCAAACTATGGTGGAGGTAATGAAGATAATGGAGACCTCCTTCAAAAGGTCCCATTCATGCACTGCTGCACTCAGTGCCCCCAACCCTGCAGCAGGCCACTGCCGACCCACGCCTCCGCTGGAGACTCCTGGACACTCACAGGCAAGTCTGATTAAGCCTCTTATGGGGTCACTGCTCTTTTCTTCTGGGTCCTGGTGGGCACAAGGTTTTGTTTGTGCCCTCCAAGAGTCTGTTTCCCAGTCCTGTGTAAGTTCTGGCAGCTCTATGGTGGGGTTAATGGAGACCTCCTCCAAGAGGGCTTATGTCATACCCAAGTCTGCTGCACCCAGAGCCCCTGCCTCTGCAGCAGTCCACTGCTAACCCATACTTCTGCAGAAGACACTCAGACACGGTTCTGGCTCAGTCTCCATGGGGTCTCTGGGTCCTGGTGTGCACAAGGTTTGTTTGAGTCCTCCAAGCGTCTCTGGCAGGTATGGGATTTGATTCTAAATGTGATTTTGGCTCTCCTCTCTTGCTGGGGCTTCTCCTTTGCCCTTGGACGTAGGTTATCTTTTTTTGGTGGGATCCAACAGGAGACTTATTCAGAGACGCTTATAAGAGTGGAATGAGGTCAGGATCAAGACAAGCAGGAATAGCAGTAGAATACCTGTGGCCAACAAGACCATCTCATATACAGTGTGATTTTCACAGGAGAGATTGAGGAGACCTCACAGAGTTAAGTGGCTAATATTCCTGGCTTTAGATGGAGAAATGCAAAATGTAGATGGTATGGGCCAAGGAAGAAAGCTATCCTCTAATATAAGACCCTACTGCCATTGGTTGGAAAATCTGGTAACTTATGAAGGCTGTGTGCCCTAAAGCAGATAACCACATTAAGGTCAGAAGCCATGTGAATAAGGACATACTTGAACGCTCCAAGGGTCAAAAAGAAAAATATCTGAGCTCCACACTCAATATGTGATATGTTTATCCTTCCAAAGAAAGAGTCAAAACCCATTTTGGATACAGAAGTGCCTAACAGAGATAAATCAATAAAGGTTAAACAAGGCATATACAGATTTGTGAAGTCAAGAATCTCTTAAAATCAAGACAATCAGAATAGATATCCCTGTGGAGTGAGACTTATGGAGCTGGGAAAGACTTTTTCCATACTGGATAAGACTGCCAGGAGAATAAAGTCTGAGAATAAAGATTAATTTTCATTTTTTAGGACTCGATTTATTTTTCCACTTCATGTAGTTACCGTTTGTGAGGTTCTTAATTGTTTTGTGCTAGTCTATATTTTCATATGGTAAAATTTTCCTTCTGAATTATCTTTAATATTTCTTATAATATGTGTCTTCTAGAGATTAATTTTTTCAACTTGTGTGGGGCTGAAAAGTCTTTATTTTGCATTTATTTTTGAGATATTTCAACAAGTATAGAACTTTAGGTTTAAGTACATAAAAGATGCTGCTTCAGTGTCTTCTTGCTTATAATTTCTGTGAAAAAATTATTTTGTCTTCTTTTTCTCTTTTTTTGTTCTTCTGAATATAATATGTCTTGCATCTCTGGATACTTTTATAACTTTTTGTTTGCTATCAGTTTTAAATTATTTGATCATGGTGTATGCACTAATGAGGATTCTTCAGAGAAACAGAATCAATAGAATATATATAAAAAGAGACTTATTATAAGGAATTCACTCACATGATTACACAGTCTTACAAATCCCCAGATCTGCAGGGTGACTCAGCAAGCTGCAGACCCAGGAGGAGTCAATGTTTCAGTTTGTGTCCAAGGGCAGGAAAAAGCCAAAGTTCCAGTAAGAAGACAGTCAGGCAGGATGAATTCTCCCTTATGTTCTATTTAGGCCTTTAACTGATTGGATATGACCCACTTACATTAGAGAGGACAATCTGCCTTACTCAATTTACAATTTAAATATTAATATCATCTAAAAATACCCTCACAGAAACACCCAGAATATGTTTGACCGGATATCTGAACACCCCATGGCCCAGTCCAGTGACACAAAAATTGACCACCACAATGTGCTCTGGCTTAGTTTTCTTCCTTTTTCTTGTAAGGGGTTCATTAAGCATTTTGGATTTCTGAGTTTATAGCTTTCAGGAATTTGGAACATTTCTAGTGATTTTTCTTCAAATATTTACTGTGCCTACTCCTTCAGAGACTCCATTCACAGATACAGATCACCAATGTCCTTTTCATTTCTTAAGCTTCTTTTTTTTTCCCCCTCTGTGTTTAATTTTGGATAATTTCTATTGCTTCATCTTCAAATTTAGTAATACTTTATTTTACAGTGTCTAAAGTTATTAATCTCATCTAGCTCATTGTTCATCTCACACAATGGATTTTTCGTTTTTAAAAGTTCGATTTTGTCTTTTTTGTGTTTCCCATGTCGCTGCTTAATTTTTTAAACACAGGAATATAGTTATAATAACACTTTAATGTCATTATGAGCTAATTCTAACATCTAACTCAGAAATGGAATGATTTCAATTGATATTTCTCCACATTATGATTCATATTTTCTTGCATATCCATCATTGATGAGATTGATTTTGTGAGCTTTACCTTGTTAGATGCTAGATTTTATCATATTCCTACATAACACTTCTTATCTTTCTTTTGGGGTGCATTCAAGTTTCTTGCAAGCTGTTTGATCCCCTTGGGTCTTACTTAAAAATTTTAGACTAGATATGAGCAGCATTTAGTCTAAAATAAAATATTTTCCACTACTAAGGCAAGACCCTTCTGGGCACTTTTCCAATGCTCCATAAGTCATGAGGTCATGTAGTCTGTCTGGGGGTAACAGGGACTATGTCCATTCTCATGTGAGTGCAGAGAATTCTCTTCTTTAATTTGTTCAACTGGTTCTGTCCCTGAGTTTGGGTAGTTTCCTTATAGGATTGTACTGTATGTACTCTGCTCTGTGCTTAAGTAAAACATTTTGTGTATATTTCTGGAGTTCTTTCTCCATGCACTTCATTTCATAACAGTATGGCTTGAGAATTTTAACTTTCTTTGTCTCCACAGATATTCAGATCACTTCTTCAACTCAAGAATCTTAAAGATTCTCCTTTTGAGTTACCATTCCTCATGCTACGATTTGAAACAATCTCTGGGTATTAAGATGGGGCAACCACCTAATTTTCTTCTTACACCTTCCTACATTCTTCTCTATTGACTGACCTCCAATATCTTATAAATCATTGTTTTATATATTTTCTTTCCTTTTTTAGGGGGGTGGGGTCAGGTAGACAAATCTAAATCTGTTACTCTATCCTGGCCTAGAAGCAGAAGTAACTTGTGAAAATATTTAATGATGATGTTACAGAGAGGGTGGTCATAGAGATTTTTGTAGTCTTTCAAAAAATAAAATAAATTGAGCATCATGTGTTGGAAGTTCCCTTACAAGATATGACTACGTTGCTAGGATGATGGTATTAAAAACAGCAAGATATTGCAGAAGATAATATAATGCAGAGAAAAGGGCTTGGCTTAGGTAAGTTTCAGGGAAATTTTATACTCTCCAATTCAGCCTTAAGATAATAGAATAATTTTTTACCTTTTTTGGTAATGGCCACTATCACGTCAATAGGATACATTAAAATTCTGTGAGCCAGACTGGCCTCAGCTGTCTTCCTATCATATCCCAACCTCATAAGGTATTAGAAACTTGCAAGTACGATAGGCAAAATGCTAGACAGTAGCTATTCGATCTGTACATACACCACTCCCACTTTTTCTGCAGGGTATTTACATCACAAAAGATGCAGTGGTAGGATTATACAGAAGCTCTGAAGTCTATATCCTGGCAGTTTGAATATATATCCCCTCTTCTACTCACTAGACCTCCTGAGGTGTGAAGAGAGAAATTTAGGTCATACATATTAGATGCAGAATGTGTCAAAAACAGTGGAAGAGACAAGAGAAAAACAAAAACCTAGAAACCTGCTTGTGCAACATCTCAGTCTCAGCACTTATAAAACAATGTTAGTATCACTGAATCAAGTATACAAATGCAAAGTAAGTAATTTTTTGTTTGTGCTCCTCCATAAGAGCAAAGGGAACTCTCATTAAAAATACATGAAGCTTTAAACTTGTAATCACTTTCTAAAATCCAGATGCATATTAGAATGATCTTGGAATTTTTTTAAAAAATACAATTATCTAGGTATTCTTTTTTCTCTAAAGTTCCATATGTGTTTCTAATGAGCATCCATGTTTAAAAAAAACTCGACTATATGATGATTTTTTACTTTTATCTAGTTTGTTTCACTTTTTCTATTTCATATTCAATGCTCCCATTTCATTTAGTTTATCTTTTCAAATTTCTCCATCTCTTTTTTGTTGTTCTTTTACAAGCCTTTATCAAGCATAGTAGAAAATTTTTACACATGCATGTATAAATATAATATGAATAACATATATTTTAGATAACATGAATTTTTGCCAGCTAGAAAATTTATGACATTTTGATTCCAGTTGTTTGACTTAGTATGAATAGAATGTTAGATTTCTAATTTACATTCACTCAAAACTTTGATATAGTTTAATGTATTTTGGCATCTAATATTATTGTTAAAAGACTACAATGTTTATTATTTTAGTGATTTTAAAAAATTTGAATGAAGCTTGAAACTTCTAATTCAGTTGTGAGAATATAAAGAAACACTATGTAGTTAAAATAAAAAAAAAACAGGACATTAACATGTGGTACAGTATTATTAACTAAAATACAGGTTTTGTTAAAATTTCATAAAATTGTATGCTAAATGTCCATTATTTGTTTTCATACCTTATTCAAGATGCCACATTGTACATAGTTGCATTGAGCAGCTTCAGCCACATGCAACAGATTATGGTAAATTCTCCTTTCATTTTTATTCTGTTAGAAATATTTCCTAATATTCCTTGTTATGGTTTCTTAGATATATCCATCATTTAAAAGTGGACATTTGATTTCCAAATACATAGGGATTTCTAAGTATCTTTAATATTAATTTCTTATTTTGATATTAATTTCCCATTTAAATGTTTTCTTCTCTGTAATCACCCTCTGTGTTTTATCAGTCTTCTAACTTTATTGAGGCTTTCAATGGCTAAGTCAAAGATCTCTCTTGGTAAATGTCACATTGCACTTGAAAATATGTGGGTTATTTTCAAATATCTTTTGATATTGGTTTCTAATATAATTCCAAAGTGGTAAGAGAATAGATTGTGTGATTTCAATACCTTTATACCATTAAACTTTTGCACCTTATTTTATATTCCTGGATATGTTTTAGTGTCTGCTAGTTTATAGTCTATGGGAGCTTGAACAGAATTTGTACCCAACTGTTGTGTGAAAATTGTATAAATCTTAATTATGTTGAATTGGTTCATGGTACTTTTCAGGTCTGCTATATCATTTTACCTTTCTGTACATTCCTTCTACTGTTTTTTGAGAGTTTGATATTGAAACTCCAACTAAAAATATTAATTTATGTACTTAAAAATAATTATAATATATACTGGAACTATATGTAACTTTGTTCTGTATTTTCCAAGTCTCCTGTAAATGTGTTATCAAACTTACATAATTTTAAAAAATACACCTGAAGCTTTGAATTCACTGAATTATCATGAGAACATAGAAGGAAGGTTCTTAATATGGGGTTGCTTTTTACTGTGGGACATGGAGTAAAAATCAAAGGTGTTTCAGGCCAGTGCCTTTATACAGACATTAAAGCCATTTGTAAAAAGTTCCTGTGTGTGTGTGTGTGTGTGTGTGTGACAAAGAGAGAGAGAGGTAAGAAAAATGGACTGGTTAGACAATTTTTGAGTCCCAATGCAAAATGAAAATGCATCCCTTCTCCGAAAATTATTAAGAATTTCAAGCCAGCAACATCAGACCATTAAACAAAGCATAGGGGCCCTGTGAGACTGCATAGGTAGCATGTCCAAAACTCTGGCTCTAGTGTGAGACCATGATGACTGTGACCAATGCAACACGAGTAACTGTACTAAAGAAGAGTACTATACTAAAACATATAGATGCAAAAATAAATCTATCTGGACTATACCATACTGCCCCACCAGTTTTTTTTTTCAAAAAAATAATATCTTTCTAATTTTGTCAATGCTAACCATATAGACAAATTGATGGAAAAGATCATATAAAAAATTAATACTTAATAAAAATGATGTACAAATTATTCATAAAGTATAAAATGGTACTAGGTCATCTTTTCTTGAGCAATGGCTTGAAATGAAACTGTAACAAAAGCAGCAAAACAAGTTGGATTTAAAGGACATGCAGGATCATGCAATTACTTCTGCAGCTGAAGAAATGTGAATTCTTAAAGCTTACAAAATAATTACAAGGCAATTATGGGGAAAAAGGTCTGTTTTGTTCACTCAATTCAGGTACTAAGGAAAAAGTTAGTGTGTCAAACTATTAACTTTGAGTAATTTAATCACCATCCTGAAAGCTAAAATAAGATATTCTGTTGTCTTGCCAAAGGGGAAAAACAAAGCCTGCAGCAACTACAACTCTTTTCAATTTTTTTGTAGAGAACCAAGCAACTCTCTTGTAACAGTTACTTTCCATGGTTAGATAAGACAGATAGATAAATGTAATATTGCCAATGCAAGTAGGTAAATCTTTGTTTCTTAAAGCTAATTCTTAAGATAAATATTTGCCTCATCTTCTAGTGAAGGATAATATTACTTGAACCTGTTGAAAATCAAGCTAGGAGAAGAAGGCCAATCAATCACTTCAAACTGTTTGTTATCAAATTAGATATGTGATAATCCTAATCTTTGAAATTACTTTATGATTATTATCAGGATTAATATGATTTGGGAAAATGTCATCTTGATTCTTCCACAAAACACTAGCTACATGAGAAGTTTTCAGTCTGTTAAGATTTATGCGTCTCTTCCTAAACTGTATATGTTCTGTCAAAGGAAAGAGTCATTTTGGCTTAGAGCTATCTGTCAGTGTATCCTTTTTTATGATTATAGCAGATACTTGGGAAGAATTTTTGTGTGTGTGAGTATGAAATCTTTTATGGTTTCTAACTGGCTTTAATTTATGAAACATGGAGATTAACATAAATGTAAATTTTTCTTGACATTTAGGACATGGGTAACCTTATGAAAGATATACGTCAGTTTCTACAACCAGTTTAATATCAACTTCATAGGATTTTGATGAAAAATAAGACATCATGCGAAATACAGGGCTAGATTAAGCTCAAGCTGGAATCAAGATTGCCAGGGGAAATATCAATAACCTCAGATATGCAGATGATACCACCTGAATGGCAAAAAGCAAAGAGGAACTAAGGAGCCTCTTGATGAAGGAGAAAAAGGAGAGTGAAAAGCTGGCTTAAAACTCAACATTCAAAAAACTAAGATCATGGCATCTAGTCCCATCACCTCAAGGTAAATAGATGTAGAAAAAATGGAAACAGTGACAGACTTTATTTTCTTGGACTCCAAAATCACTGCATATAGTAACTACAGCCATGAAATTAAAAGATGCTTGCTCCTTGGAAGAAAACCTATGGAAAACTTAGACCACGTATTAAAAAGCAGAGACATCACTTTGCTGACAAAGGTCCATACAGTCAAAGCTATGGTTTTCCCAGTAGTCGTCCACAGGTGTGAGAGCTGGTCTGTAAGGAAGGCTGAACACTGAAGAATTGATGCTTTCAAATTGTGGTGCCGGAGAGGACTCTTGAGAGCCACTTGAACAGCAAGGAGATTAAACCAGTCAATCCTAAAGGAAATCAGTTCTGAATATTCATTGGATTGATGATGAAGCTGAAGCTCCAGTATGTTGGCCACCTGATGCGAAGAGCTGACTCATTGGAAAAGCCCCTATGCTGGGAAAGATTAAGAGCAGGAGAAGGGGGCAACAGAGGATGAGATGGTTGGATGGCATCCATTGACTCAATGGACAATCAGAGTGAGCAAACTCTGGGAGACAGTGAAGGAAAGGGAAGCCTGGCATGCTGAAGTCCAGGGGGTCACAAAGAGTCAGACATAATTGAGTGACTGAACAAGAAGATTGCTTAATTTAAAAAAAAAAAACTCTTATAGGATCTATAATATGGTCCAAGTTTTATAAACATCACTGCTGTTTCTATTTCTCAGAAGTGGAATGAATTGACTTTATTTCTTAATATACAATTTATTAGTTATTTCTATGTCTATATCAATTATACTATGGACTTACTCTTCTGAAGATCTATAATACTAGATTCTGCTGGTAGCATGTATACATGTTATATATTTACATGCATTTCTTATCACAATCATGAAAAGCTTGAAAGGAAAAATAATTTCCCACATGCTTGAGAGAAAATAATAGACATTCAAGGATAAAACTCTGGGTATCTTTACCAACAAATATCATTTGAATTATACCACTTTTCAAAAAAATATTTATAAACCCTTTTGAAAATATGACTTACATGGTCGAATAGTGGCAAAATCCATAATCTGTAGATTAATTCACATTTATCTTAATTTGAATTGGTGTCATGAAACCTCCAGAGAAAACAGAGCCATGGGGAAAAAAAAATTGGCCAGGAAAAAAGTAAACATTAATACATTCTGTTTTAAAATGCAAGATTTTAGCTACAATTATGATATATGTTCCAATTCTTTGCACTTAAAATAGCCAAAGCAATTTACCTGGCAAAACTGAACTGAACAATTAGAATTTTTTGAAGGTTTGTGCCTTTTGAGGAAGTTGAATGACTTCAGGCACACTGGTTGAAGCATTCTACATTTTCTTTGGGAAAGAGCTGAAATCCACAAACAGAAATCTCTTCAGGAAGTAGTGTTGGATTAGAAAAACCTCAACAGTAATTAAAAAACTACTCAGGCAAATTTGGCCTTGGAGTACAGAATGAAGCAGGGCAAAGGCTAATAGAGTTTGCCAAGAGAATCCACTGGTCATAGCAAACACCCTCTTCCAAAAACACAAGAGAAGACTCTAGAGATGGTCATCACCAGATGGTCAATACTGAAATCAGACTGATTATATTCTTTGCAGCCAAAGATGGAGAAGCTCTATACAGTCAGCAAAAACAAGACCGGGAGCAGACTGTGGCTCAGATCATGAACTCCTTATTGCCAAATTCAGACTTAAATTGAGAAAAGTAGGGAAAACCACTAGACCATCCAGGTATGACCTAAAGCAATCCCTTATGATTATACAGTGGAAGTGACAAATAGATTCAAGGGACTAGATCTGATAGACAGAGTGCCTGATGAACTATGGACGGAGGTTCATGACATTGTACAGGAGACAGGGATCAAGACCATCCCCAAGAAAAAGAAATGTAAAAAAGAAAAATGGTTGTCTGAGGAGGCCTTACAATTAGCTGTGAAAAGAAGAGAAGCAAAAAGCAAAGGAGAAAAGGAAAGATACTCCCATCTGAATGCAGAGTTCCAAAGAATAGCAAGGAGAGATAAGAAAGCCTTCCTCAGCAATCAATGCAAAGAAATAAGAGGAAAACAATAAGATGGGAAAGACTAGAGATCTCTTCAAGAAAATTAGAGAAACCAAGGGAATATTAATGCCAAGTGGGCTCAATAAAGGACAGAAATGGTAGGGACCTAACAGAGCAGAAGATACTAAGAAGAGGTGGCAAGAATACACAGAAGAATTGTACAAAAAAGATCTTCATGACCCAGATAATCGCAACAGTGTCATCACTCACCTAGAGCCAGACATCCTGGAATGTGAAGTCAAGTGGGCCTTACGAAGCATCACTATGAACAAAGCTAGTGGAGGTGATGGAATTCCAGTTGAGCTATTTCAAATTCTTAAAGATGCTGCTGTGAAAGTGCTACACTCAATATACTAGCAAATTTGGAAACTCAGCAGTGGCCACGGGACTGGAAAAGGTCAGTTTTCATCCCAACCCCAAAGAAAGGCAATGCCAAAGAATGCTCAAACTACGGCACAATTGCACTCATCTCACATGCTAGTAAAGTAATGCTCAAAATTCTCCAAGCCAGGCTTCAGCAATGCGTGAACCATGAACTTCCAGATGTTCAAGCTGGATTTAGAAAAGGCAGAGGAACCAGAGATCAAATTGCCAATATCCGCTGGATCATTGAGAATGCAAGAGAGTTCAAGAAAAACATCTATTTCTGCTTTATTGACTATGCCAAAGCCTTTGACTGTGTGGATCACAGTAAATTGTGGAAAATTCTTAAAGAGATGGGAATACCAGACCACCTGACCTGCCTCTTGAGAAAACTGTATGCAGGTCAAGAAGCAACAGTTACAACTGGACATGGAACAACAGACTCATTCCAAATAGGAAGAGGAGTACTCCAAGGCTATATATTGTCACCCTGCTTAATTAATATATGCAGAGTACATCATGAAACACACTGGGCTGATGAAGCACAAGCTGGAATCAAGATTGCTGGGAGAAACATCAACAACCTCAGATATGCAGATGACACCACCCTTATGTCAGAAAGTGAAGAAGAACTAAAGAGCCTCTTGATGAAAGTGAAAGAGGAGAGTGAAAAAGTTGGCTTAAAGCTCAACATTCAAAAAACTAAGATCATGGCATCCAGTCCCATCACTTCATGGCAAATAGATAGGGAAATGATGGAAACAGTGAGAGACTTTATTTTGGGGGGCTCCAAAATCACTGCAGATGGTAACTGCAGCCATAAAATTAAAAGATGTTTACTCCTTGGCAGGAAAGTTATGACCATCCAACACAGTATTTTAAAAAGCAGAGACATTACTTTGTCAACAAAGGTCCATCTAGTCAAGGCTATGGTTTTTACAGTAGTCATGTATGGATGTGAGAGTTTGAGTATAAAGAAATCTGAATGCTGAAGAATTGATGCTTTTGAACTTTGGTGTTGGAGAAGACTCTTGAGAGTCCCTTGGACTGCAAGGAGACACAACCAGTCCATCCTAAAGGAAATCAGTCTTGAATATTCATTGGAAGGACTGATACTGAAGCTGAAACTCCAATACTTTGGTCACCTGATGTGAAGAACTGACTCACTGGAACAGACCCTGATGCTGGGAAAGATTGAAGGTGGGAGAAGAAGGGGACGATAGAGGATGAGATGGTTGGATGGCATCACCAACTCAACGGACCTGAGTTTTGGTAAACTCTGGGAGTTGGTGATGGACAGGGAGGCCTGGTGTTTTGCGGTCCTGGGGTCGCAAAGAGTTGGACACAACTGAGTGACTGAACTGAACTGAGACGGTTACCAAAGACAAATCTGAGAGATTAAAAATCCAGGAGGATCAACTCATAGAGGAGCCCTATATTCTTGTGAATTTTACGGAAAGAGCTTGACCAGTTTCCCACAGTGACTACCTGAGAAAAATTCCCTCCTGCTTCTGGCAAGGAAAGGGGAAAGCAACCATTCTGAAACACACTGGAGAACTCTGTTGTTCTTAACGATGTCTGCCCCGAGGGAAAACTAGTTAACCAGAGCTCCCTGGTGTAACATATTACAATTTATTAGACCAAGCAAAACCAGGGTTTATAGGGAAATTTATAGTTTTAAATGTCTTTAGCAGGAGAAAAAGGCCAATATAAAAATCATGTATTTAAGTTTCTACTTTTAAAAGTTTGGAAAACTAAAATAAAGCCTTAATAAATAAATGTAAGGAATGTAAAAAATGTGATAAAGATCAGAACAGAAATCAATGAAGTAGAGAAATCTTTTAAAACCGAAAGTTAGTTCTTTAAAAATATTAGTAGGGTTGATAAACTCCTAGTCAGAATAATTTTAAATGAGATAAAGAAAACAAATTAATAATATTGGTAATGTAAGAGGGATATGAATCCAGACCATACAAACACTGAAAGTTTACAAGATAACATTTTGAACAACTTTATACTAATATATTTAGATTTTTTTAAGGTTTATTTATTTATTAGCTTTTTAAAGTTTTTAATGAATTTGTTACAATATTGCTTCTGTTTTATGTTTTGGTTTTTTGGCCACAAGGCATGTGTAACCTTAGCTCCCCAAGCAGGGTCTGAATCAGTGCCCCCTGCATTGGAGTATGGAATCTTAACAACTGGACTACTAGGGAAGTCTCTGTGCTAATATGTTTAATAACCTAGATAAACAGGTCAAAGGTATTAATTTATCAAAACAGTATCAGGAGAAAAATGAATTCCAAATAGCCCTACATCTGTTTTAAAAGAAATTAATGCAAAATAAAACACTCTAAATTCCAGATCTAAATGATTTTACTGATAAGTTTAAATAAATAGTAAGTGAAAATAAACATTAATTTCATACAATTCCTTTATAAATTAGCATCAGAAGGAACACTTCCAACTCATTTTATAAGGCCAGTATAACCTGAACATAAAACCTGACAAAGACACTACAAGAAGAGAAAATCATAGAACACATAAAAGTTAAAAAACTATCATTAATGTTGGCAACTTGATTTCTCGGCAAAATGTTAACAAATTGAATCCAGGAGACTATTGAATCCAGCAATAGATAAAACACCGAATCCAGCAGTATATACAAGGATTACACACCATTACCTAGTGCGGCTGATCTCAGTAATGCAAGGTTGGTTCCACACTTTAAGTCAATCAATGTAATAAACTCCCATAACAGAGCTAAAGAAAACATTAACATAATCTCAAATTCAACACCTTGTCATGAGAAAAAGTTTCAGGAAACTCAAAATAGAAAGACATTTATTCGATTTGATAAATAGCTTTTAAAGAGAAAAAACTACAGCTAATAATATACTTAATGGTTAAAGTCTGAATGTTTTCCTTCTAAAACAGGAACAAGGCAAACATGCCCACTCTCACCACTTCTATTCAATATTACACTGCAGATATAATAAAGAAGAGAAAATAATAAAGAAACATGTAGGACAGAAAGACATAGGCTAATCTATTAATAGATTACATGACTGCAGAAAACTCTGAGCAATCTAAAAAAACAAACTTCTGGATTGTATAAGCAAATTTAACAAGGTCACTCAAGGACTTCACAATAGCCAACACAATTCTGAAAAAGAAAAGAAAAATGAAATCCTTCAAACTATCTGATTTTAAAGCTACAGTTATCAAAACAGTGTTTCATAGGTGTAAAGTTAGATCAGTGGAACCAAGATCCAGAATCTAGGCAGAAATCATATGCAGATGATCATATAATTTTTGACAAAGGTGCCAACAAATGTCAATGCTGAAAGTATAGTCTTTTCAACAAATAATGCTGTCAAAAAACATCTGTATGAAAAACTGAAAGAACTTTGACTCTTGAATCACATTTTCATAGAAATGAACTTGAAAAGTAATGTAGACTTTTGGACTAGCAGCTGAGCCCATTATACAGAGTGAAGTAAGCCAGAAAGAAAAAAACAAATACAGTATACTAATGCATATATATGGAATTTGAAAGATGGTAACGATAATCCTATATGCGAGACAGAAGAGACACAGATGCATAGGACAGTCTTATGGACTCTGAGGGAGAAGGTGAGGGTGGGACATTCTGGGACAATAGCATTGAAACATGTATATTATCATATGTGAAACAGAACACCATTCCATGTTCGATGCATGAGACAAATGCTCAGGGCTGGGGCATTGGGATGACCCAGAGGGATGGGATGGAGGTGTGAGGAGGGTTCAGGATGGGGAACACATGTGAACCCATTGCTGATTCATGTTAATGTATGGCAAAAACTACTACAATATTGTAAAGTAATTAGCCCCCAACTAAAATAAATAAATTTATAAAAAAAAATAAATAAAATAAAATAAAAAGAAAAAGAAAAGTAATGTAGAATTAAACATAAATGTTAAATTTATAAATCTTTTAGCAGAGAACATAGTAGAACATCTTTTTAACCTTGTTTGAGACAAAGTTTTCTTAGAAAAGACATAAAACACAGTATTAAAAAGAAAGAATAAATGAAACTCCACTAAGGTTCATAATTTCTGCTCTTAAATGACATCACTGAGAGGAAAGAAAAGGCAAGCCATAGATTGGAAGACAGGATTTTTCACAAATATGCAAATATAAAATATATATACATATATATTTTGCATGTAAATATGTACAAGTGGTAAAGTGTTTGTATGCAAATATATAAAGAACCCTCACAATTTAATAATATGAAGAAAGACAACTCAACAAAAAATTCACAAAATATTTGAAAGATATAAAATGACCATTAATTACATTAAAAGAGCCTCAACAAAGTTAATGACCAGGAAAACTAATATTAAAACCAATGAGATATTGAATCTTACTTGCTAAAATGACTAGTATTAAAAAAGCTAGCAATACCAAATGTTAGCAATGATATCAAGCATGTGGGACTTTCACAGATGACTGGAAAGTTGAAAAATAGTACAATCACTTTGGAATACAGTAAGTCACTTTCTTGTAAAATTAATCTTACATTTCCCATATAACGCAGCAATCCTACTCCTACTTAACTGGAGATAAATTAAAACTTATATCCACACTAAGAGTTATATAAAATTATTCATAGAAATTTTATTTATGATAGTCAAGAACTAGAAACATTTCAAATATCAATCAGTAAGTAAATGGACTAACAAATTGTGGAGGTATTCATCCAACAGAGTACACTCAGCGATGACAAGCAACAAACTACTGATACATGCACCAACATGGATACAACTAAGAAAATAAGCCCTATTGCCAAATCTATATATACACATATGATATATGTATATATATTAATATATACCATGTATATTTCAGGTATGAACAGAGTCCAACACAAGAAAATGACATCTTAATTTATTCACATATTTCAGGTGTTTTTGCATCATGTAAAACTGCTGCTGCTGCTGCTGCTAAGTCGCTTCAGTTGTGCCCGAACTCTGTGCGACCCCATAGACGGCAGCCCAACAGGCTCCTCTGTCCCTGGGATTCTCCAGGCAAGAACACTGGAGTGAGTTGCCATTTCCTTCTCCAATGCGTGAAAGTGAAAAGTGAAAGTGAAGTCACTCAGTCATGTCCGACTCTTCGCGCTACCCCATGGACTGCAGCCTACCAGGCTCCTCCGTCCATGGGATTTTCCAGGCAAGAGTACTGGAGTGGAGTGCCATTGCCTTCTCCGCATGTAAAACTATAAAGGCTTTAACAATATGGATGGATCTGGAAGGCATAATGCTTGCTAGGTGAAATAAGTCAGATGGAGAGTGACAAGTTCTGTATTTTATCATTTATATGTGGAATATAAAAAATAAAATGAATGGACATAACAAAACAGAAATAGACTCACAGATATAGAGAAGAAACTAGTGATTACCATTGGGGGTTGAGGAGAGGGACAAAATAAGGATAGGGGATTAAGAGGTACAAACTACTGCAGATGTAAAATAAACAAGCTAATTGTACAACACAGAAAATATAGTCAACATTTTCTAGTAACTTTAAATGAAGTATGAACTGTAAATATATTAAATCAGTATGTTATACACCTGAAACTAATATAATATGAAATCAACTACACCTCGATTAAAAAAAAACTGCGGAGGCTTTGCTCACATGTTTACTGTGACACAATCAAAAAGTCCCTTGGTATATATTCTTCTACCTCACAATTCACATCAGTTATTAATACCACTTAATATCATGTATCACCCACCTCTTTCTGATGCTTTTCTCACCCACTGTTTGCGTCTTAGGAAATTTTTCATAGTACAGATCTGGGAGGCAAACACTTCCTGTTCTGTCCTGTTTAACCAAGTCCAAAGGGAAGCATCCAAATTAGCCAAGATGCTCATTTCCCACCAACGCTGACAAAGATGCCTGCCACTGAGAAGCAGCTCAGCTACCCAGGTGGGAAATACTGCTACAGAGCAGACAGCTGCTCTCAATGCCAGAACAAACAGGTGCAGAGTTTATTGATGCAAAAGAAGTGAAATAAACAAGACAAAATAGAGTTCCACTCACAAATACAGATTTTCTAAAGTAAAAGCAGGGAAGTGGACTTTCAGAGTAAATAACAAAGTGCCCTTTGCTGACCAAGTTCAAAGTCACATGCCATGATTTTAGAGTTCTTATGGCATGTCTGACACATACTACAGTTTCATTGCCATGAGGTTATTTTCTAATAACAGAAAAATGCTTACAAAGAAAGAGGTACAAGTTCATAAAACCTTTTCATTATTTTGCGATAGAGAGTTGGTAAGTTGAAAAAAAAACACAAAAAAAATGGCCAAGGCATTTTACACCATCTATCAAGTGACAGGGTGCTTCCCAGGTGGCTCCGGTGGTAAATAATCCTCTTGTCAAAGCAGGAGACAAGACATAAGAGGCACAGATTCGATCCCTGGGTCGGGAAGATCCCCTGGAGGAGGAAATGGCAATTCACTCCAGTATTCTTGCCAGCAGACTCCATGGACAGAGGAGCCTGGAAGGCTACAGTCCATGGGGTTGTAAAGAGTTGGATGCAAACTGAGCATCTGAGCATATCAAGTGACAGAATCTGTATATGTATATCTTTACCCCATATTAGCAAGAATGATGCAAGTTAAAACTTAAAAAGTGCTTAAAAAGTAAAAGCTTTAAAAAAAAATTGGAACTTACTGTTTTTGGAACTAGTTTCTATGTGAAAAAGCCGGGGTTAGCCTTCTGAAGGCCTGTAGTTCATCAACCCTAGCAAAAAACCAGACATGGAAAAGATCACCCAGGATCAATCAACTCACATGTGATTCATAAGCTAATTGCAGTGACTTCAGTGAACCCAGGCAAGATAAACAGAGTAACTCAACTGAGACCAGTCCAAATGGTGTACTCATTGAGCCAGGAGTTAATAAATTAGGTTTGCTGTATTTGTTACACAGTAACATTTGACTGATACAGACGGCATAGCCAGCTCAAAACTGCAAAGGGATTAAATGAGAAGACCATTTTCTGCTGAGTTCTGAGTCATAACGCAGATCATATTTCTTGCCAGAGCAGTGACCTTATTCCTCATGACATTGAGTCGTATTCTAACTCCAGTACGTTGAAGACAAAAGAAATCTGTAACACTGCCTAACATCATTCACCATACCAAAGAAAATTTACATGGCATTTTTTTCACTTTTCAATTTACGTTGGCATCATGTACACAGAGCCCCAAATCTGACCTCAAAAGAGTGAATCAGTGAACTCCAGAAGGCTAAGAGATCTACGTTCCACTCACACAGCATCCCTGGAGGCTGCCGAATTTCATTATAACTCAAAACAATCACACATTCTTGCCAAAGAGCTCATTCAAAAACTACAAGGAAAAATCTGCCAATGGTGGGGAAAACTTGTATCATATAGAAATTTTTAGGCAGAAAGAAAGGAAAGTAGATGTCATAACTGGATGGGGTCATCTAGGAACTTGTTAGAATGCAGATTCTGATTCAGTGTGCCTGGGGTCTTTCCAGTTCTAATAGCTCCCAGGAAATGTCATTGCTACCATTCTACAGATCATATTTTGAAAAAGAAGGTACTAGGGTCTCTCCTGGTTCTTGGGTAGCATAAATGACTTTGACAAGATTTATAACGTAATACTTAGCCATTCATTACTGGATACTGGAATTAATATTTTATTGGAAAAATACACTTAAGTGTATAAACCCCCACCGAATTCAATACTTAATGAAAACTTCTGATTTCTTTAGTTCATAATTGACTTCAGAATGAGCACGTCTTATCTCAGGGGTTATACCTATTAAACCGATCGTCCTTTGCCATCTCTCTGAAATGTTGATCATTTGATGAAATAATACTTGTCTAATATTGGCATGAGAGGCTGAGCTAGAAGCAGTGAAAATGCTTGATCTTGCTGTTTTTGTTTACTTTTATAATTGCTTTCCTAATTTTATTTTTATTTTAACTTTAATTTAAGGATATTTTCCCCTTAATATTTATCAGATAAAGGTTGACATTTGGTGAAAAATTAATCTTCTAGTGTTTCAGTGTAAGTTTACCTGCAAATCTACTACCTCTGGAAGCACTTAATGCCAAAGGCATATCAATTTTAAATTCCTAATATACAGGATTTTCTTCCTAATGAACTAACATCTGCTTAATAATTTGCTAAATTCAAATACAGCTTTCTATATTGTGTTTCTTGTACTTAGTTGGAAGGTGATTAACAGAACATAGTTATCCTTTTATGCTTTTACTTTCATAATAGACTTTCAGGAAGATGAGAATATCTTCTAATAATGCTCTATAATTTCTTCTTTGCTATATATTTATCCAATATAACATGACTCTCTTCTATTAAGAGACACCTCACATTTACCTGTAAAAAATTTGTCTCCTTGGCTGTCAGAATTACCCCTAAAGCAGCCGCTTTCTCAATATTTTTGTTCTTTTTTTCAAGAGAAACTAAGTAGTTACCAAACTCTCAGTAAATTGAAACATTCAGCATATGCTTAAGTCCTCCATTCCTACCATCCCTTACTTCTGTGGTGCTGCCTTTGCAATCCTTATTAATCAAGCCTTGAACACAGCACCCATCTGATCAAGCAGACTAAAAATCATTTCCTTCACAATGCCACTTTTGTTTCTTTCTTGGAGAATGGAATGGCAACCCACTCCAGTATTCTTGCCTGGAGGATTCCATGGACAGAGGAGCCTGGCGAGCTACAGTCCATGGGGTCACAAAGAGTCAGACATGACTGAGCAACTAACACTTTTCATGCTGAATCTTGTGTGTGTGTGTGTGATTTGCCACATTACTCCTCAGTGATCTGATTTTAAAGAGGGTTATGACATCTACTTGAATTTGCTGGCCATAATCTACCCCTCATTTATTATTTCTTTAGGGATATTCTATTTTTTATGGTTTTCTGGTTTTCTAAGCCACTCCAGAAAATCTCCATTTGAAGAAGAAAAAGAAGGGGGGAAAAAAAAAAACCCATTCATTGATTTGTAATTACCTGTAATTATCCAAGTCAGTCATGTGAACTTGTAATGCCTTTTAATGAGCCTCTCTATCACCAGCTTCCTTAATCTGTCTTTTCTTTCTTAATTTCCCACTTCTCTCCACTCTGAATCATTTATTCAATCTGCTTGGTCCCTGTTGATAACAGGGCTTTATGTTCCATTCATCATGAGCACTTATACAGTGATATGCACATAACCCACACCACACTGCATTTTAGTAGTTTTATCTTATGTCTCCTACTGAGTCAAGTTTTAAGGGAATTACACATCTAACTTTCACTTGAGTACCCTTAACAGCACCTTGTACATATTGCAAGTGCTTATAAATATAAACTTAAGGAATAAATAAATCTGTAATGTTAGCTCTTATTTTTCCCGTACAATTCTCAAACTGATTGTATTAGAACTGAAAAGTCAGTAGTTTGCTTCATAGCAGTCACTAAATTACATGCACTGAATCCAGAAAATGGCAGTCAGAATAACTGATTAAAACAACTGAATTAGATTCCATTACTGGGCTTTAAAGTAAAACATTAAGCAGAAATTTAAATTGTTTCCTGCATTGAATGTCAACACAAATCCAGACAGACATAATCACGTTAACATCTTCAACATATCAACAGTCAGATGTGGAGAAGTGCTTGAGTCATTTACTTCAGTCAATACTTAAATAGGAAACTGAATCCTTAAAATGAACTCCTTCAATTTTCTATTTGCATAATTAAAGCTATGGAAGAAGCTCATTTGCACAGTTTGTTTTCCCATGATATGTAGTTACCATGACAATGCTTATTGTTTGAGGATGATTGGGGCATTAGTATGAGTATTATTCATTGCAGAGTTATCAGAGAATGATCTTATTCAATAAGTCAGTACATTTGAAAAAAAAAAAGAATATAACCATACTGAGCTTTTCTTAAATGAGATTTTTAAAATTACATTTTATAAAGGTGGAATTTTTTTATTCCCAGATGCAGAATATTACTAATCTATTCAAATATCACAAAACACCAGCTTAGATCAGGTGATGCACAAGCCCTGTTCCCTATAGATAGAAGGACAATGTCTTCTGTTCATGATAAAAACCTGCAGTGACAGTGTCACAGAATGAACATTTCAACAGCAACTGCATCACCAAGAAAAATTCTTTTCTAGAATTATGATCACAGGATTAGGAAAGTGTTTCTTTCTTCCATAGTTAAATAACTTAATTCTGTAGAATGAAGTATATAATATGGAGCAGGTAACAGAATTAAAATCATTATCAATGACAACTTTTGGGTTTCTGAGCCCTGTTCTTATACTTCTTTGCGATTTTGAGCATGTTATATATAAGAGACCTAACTTGAGACTTCTTCCCTCTAAATTGAGGGGAAAATATCCTTAACCTATTCCATAGATGTCTCTGACCCTCATATCATATGCTTAAAATTTTCAGTGATCACATCTATGTTATTAAGTGAATCTTCTCCTGTCAACTGGCAAGGCTACCACAGAATGCCCACTTCCAATTACAAGCGGAAATATATACGTAGAACACAAAGTTACAACCCTACAATTTGGTTGCTGCTCTCCCATTGGGATTTGTTATTAATCAAATAACATATTTGATTCATCAGGATATAAAACTGGGTCAAAATAAAAGGAATTATTAAATTACAATATTTGCTTTTTGAAGTACTTTAAAGTTTCCAGAAGACATCTTTCTGTTGTCTCTTAAGTGGTTTGTATTATTTCGATTTCAAAATAACTAGTGACCTAGTCTCATTCTCCTTGAGTTTCTCAAACTAAATCACTTACACTTTTTGAATATAAGTAATTTGAAGCAAAAATATAAGAAGAAACATTTGAATCATTACTTTCAGACTACAAATACATGGAGTTGTGATACAAAGTATAAAAAAGTAGCTTTTAAAAATAAAATCTGATTTCCAAGAAATGCCCTATTTTTTGGTGGGTATCACTGCTCTCTTTCCTACTCAGCACCATCCCAAATGGACTCATTCTGCCTCTCCCTAGATTAACTATATTTTGGCTGACAAATTAGAGACTTTGTCAACCTGCAACTGCTTAGAATTGAATGATTTTGCTATGACTATCACACCAGCCATCCTAAAGAAGTTTAAATGACTAGTTAAAAAAATCAACTTTCATTCTTGAAAATGAGGTACCAGCTTTTACCTTGAACTAAAAACAGCATTTTTTTTATTGATACTATTCAAGTCTAACAAAATTTACATAAGAAAAATCTGCCCATATAGTTTTAAAAGAAATAAAGCTTGCTCATGTCTAGAAGGTAAACAGAAAATAGTTATAAGGAGTCTTTAAAATATTCATTTTTCTGAATATTTCTATATTCGGAAAGATATTTTAATAGTGGGGCAATATTCATGGCCCACTTAGGAAAATTATCCTGAAATACAAAGAAAGACTTCAAAGAGACTTCAATACAAAGCATTCTTTTTAACAGTATCAATGTATCTGAAAGATTTAAAAGTCTTACATTGTTTTAATAATCAAGTAAACTATGTTGAGTTCATAGAAAGGACACAACCCAGCTCAAACTTACTTAAGCTAATTAAAAATGCATACATCAAAAATAGAAGAAATATATTGGCTTTGTAAAAATGTGATAAACAGAAACCTCAATTAAATAGAGTTAGGAGACCAGAAGGGGGAGCTCTCACGCCCTGTGATAATAGCAGAACCCAACAGGAAGAAAAAGGACGGCTCTTCTCTCCTGGCAAGGACTCAGCCAATGAAAAGCCAAGCACTCTATGTTTACTGTAGCCCTTGCAACCTCCTTTTCTCTCTTTATAAGCATTCTCCTTCCCTTGCTGCGTGGGCACTTGCATGTGGCTTGCCATGGCTGCAGACCTCAAATTGCAATTCTGTTGATTGTGAATAAATCAATTTTTGCGGAGAAATATGTGGCAGGTCAACAGTTTACATAGTTAAAAATCATAGGAGAGAGATACTAAGGAAGATATGTAAGTACTGGGGAGGAAAAGCAATCTCTCCAGTTTCATTCAAGTGGCTTGCTTGCTTGAAGTGCCCCATGCATGCCCCCAGCACTAGAACTACCAGTCTTTCAAGTTTGGCATAAGAAATAAAAAAGACCTCTTATGAATTTTATATGGTCTCTAGAATTTATTCTGATTACACCAACTTGTTTCTTGTTTCAGTGATGTATTACTGAAATAATCACTGTGGCTAGCAACATTATTCTAACTGGCCAAATTTTGGTCAAGTGCCTACCTTTGAATGAATCACTATAACAAGAGAGATTCTGTGAATGTTTTGTTTTTTGCTTTTTTATTTTCCTAAAAGCTGTGTGACCTTGTGGAAAGAATACTAGCTTCTTAGGAACTAGCTCCCATCTATTAAATCAGAGATTTGAATCAGAGAGATTTGGATCATTCTGAAAATCCTTCTATCAATAGCTATCTATGATACAGCAGTGTTGGCTATGGGCTGACTTGTGACATAAAAATATTTCCCAGGCAGAAACAAGCATTTCAGGATAAACTTAATAAACCTGAAGCATGTGATCTGTTACCTATCAAGTCCTGCAAAAATATCACAAGTACTTGAAAGAATTATGCCAAAGAGAACAAAAACCAAATTTTAGGTGTTTTTCTCTTTTTTTTTATTAATAAAGTATTTTAAAATATTGATTTGATCAGATTGGACTAGAACATTTTTGGTTGATGTAAAATGTGGATATGTAGTCAGAACCTAAGATGAACCCAATCTGTGGATTTTTCCAGATGCTTACGAGGGTGCACCAAAAATGAAAACAATCTTACAATGTTATGCTTTAGATTTGTAGGAATCGAACAATTTGCAACCAATATAGCTTTCTGTTTGAATTTTATGTTATATTCTTATATCAATTCAAGTTTCCACACTTTGCCACATAACTGGGGAGCTGAATATTCAGAAGACATCCAGTCTAACAAATCCTTCTGTCCCTCCTAACCTGATTCTGAGAGGAAATGTTAAGATACATTGTTAGAGTCCTATCTTTTGGACACACAAGAATGAATGAGTTCTTGTACTAATGCAAAAGCTTTATCCCAAGAAACTAAACAAAAAAAAATGTACTGATAATGTGAATAATTCAGTTTTCTCTATTGTCAATATATGCCAGATCTCATAAATTTCCAAGAAGTGGGGGCTCAAGGGCAGGGTGGGAGGCAGTGGATTACAGCATAAGGAAAACTGAAAATTTAATCCTCCCTATCCTGGAATTCACTTGCTAGTTAAATTTTTTGGTGCATAGTGTACTACGTGAGATGTGGTACAGTTGGCACCTTTATTCCCTTTTTTTAGATTATGTGATGTTTTATATAGTTATGTATCCTGATTTACCAAAAGTGGAGTCAGAGATATAAAAGGAAATGTCTCAAGTGAAAAATTACAGCCAGTATCAAATCTATGGCAACCCTATTTTTAGGAATGAGGGTTCCTTCACAAGCTTTTGGATGACAAATGACTCATCACACGTATACTACATATTTGGCAAATCTTTCTAGAAACTGTATTGGATAATTAGAAATTCATTAAAAAGTCACTGTAGCTTATAAAATACTTAAAATAATTACATATGATTATGAAATTACTTCATAAAGCACAGAGAAAATCATAAAGTTCCTACATGAGTTATTCAATCTTAGACTCAATTTTCTTTCTTTTTGGCAAATGATTCTTATTCACTGATTACAAATATTGATTAAGCTGGATGAATAAAGAATGTCTTGTTGGTCTGTAGGCTTTGCCAAAGAAAAGAGGTGGTTTTTTTTTTTTTTGGAATAGAAATAAGACTAGACACAAAAACATACATATTTCACTCTCCTGATGAGAAACATCATGACTAGTTGAGAAATATATCACTTAGGAGAATATTTTACAGGAATATTTATAGGAAAACTTGTACTTCTACAGGGATGCATACTTTTCCCCCTGCATTTAATGAGATGTTTTATCAAATCTGTCTATAATGGGATGCAGCTAATTTTATACCAACTTGTTTAGTACTGACTTAGCCAAATGAGTAATCATTTGGCCTTTCTGAAGTAACCATCTTAATAGGCTACACATTGATTCCAGCAATATTGTTTTTACAGCATCAAAAGAAGAGGAGAGAAGAAGCCACGGAGGAACAAAAAAATAGAAAAAGAGGAAAAATGAAGAAAAATGAGAAAAGCATAGTACTGTTTTAAAGAACCTGTTATATGCCTGGCCTTGCCATATAACAACACCGAAATAAATATTATTAGCCTTGTTTTGTAGACAAGGCAACTGATCAAAGGGGTTACATAACCCTCCTTAAGTCATAAGCCCTTGATCAGTTGCCTTATCTACAAAACAAGGCTAATAATATTTATTTCAGTGTTGTTAAATGGCAACGCCAGGCAAAAGGGGTTAAAAAAAAACCCCTTAAATCGTACCTGGCTTCCTGGGTAGCGCAGTGTTAAAAATTCACCTGGCAATGCAGGAGTTGTAGGGAGACACGAATTATATCTCTGGGTTGGGAAGATCCCCTGGAGTAGGAAATAGCAATACACTCCAGTATTCTTGCCTGGAAAACCCCAACGGACAGAGGAGCCTGGTGGGTTACATCCATGGGGTCACAAAGAATCGGACGCTACTGAGCAACAGAGCACACACATAGACAAGTCATACCTAGTTACTCTGTAACAAATGTTTACCTCAAAACCTAGTGGCTTAAAACAACTGTTTTACTTGCTTTGGCAGTAGTAAATAGCCACATATCTTATTAAAGGTCTACTGACATAAAAAATATTTTAATATTCCTTGCATTAGTTAGCTTTTGCTATGGCAACAAACACCTCCAATATTACAACAGAATACAGTTATTACAGTTCTCAGATTGTTCTCAGAATGCCACAGAAGGTCCAAAGGGTCAATCTGCATTTCAAAGAGTCATGTAATTTATTCTGATAATACAATTTTTCTCAAAAACTTTGCTGGCAACTTTTCCATGTATTTCAACATTCTCATCTCCTTTGCTAGGAACCGTATCAATAAACCTTTTTTCTGATATACATCACTTACTAGAGCTCTGCTGTCCAGTACAGTAACCATCAGTCAGCTATGGCTGCTGAGCATCTGAACTGCAACTAGTCTGAACTGAGATAGAATAAAAGATAAAGCACACACTTGTTTTTCACACTAAGTATAAAAAAAATGGAAAAGCTCTCATCGGTATTTTCATATTGATCACATGTGGATATTGTTTTATTTTGTATATACTGGACTGAATAAGAATATACTTACTAAAGTTAATAAAATTATTGAACCTAATTTCATGTTTCTTTTCACTTTTTAAAGCACAGTTATTTAAAATTTTAGGTGACATGTTATTTGCAGTATGTTTCTATTGGACAGAGCTAGTCTGTCATTAATTTTGGTTGCCTTGAGATGAATGTTATTCCTTGGGATATCAACCCATTTAGGTCTTTTCTCTGAGACTTTCTGAACAACCGAGAGGATTTTCTGGACCTATTTTAATCTAATGACAGGTTGTAACAAAGGTGTGATGGCCACATTCTTGATTAGTTTTTTGCTCTGTGACTGCCTTAATTTGAGAACATTTTACTGGTGGGAGATGACACCTAACCCAACAGTCCCAGAATGCTGAAATTATCTTTTTCTCTTTCTTCATCCTTGGAAGCATGCCAGTTATACTCTTAGCTCATTCTTTCTTATAATATGTAATCAAATTGAGCTAATAACATTCAAATTATGCTATGAAAATTCTGCTCAACATCTCTTTTGCCCATCAGAAGTTTATTAGATGTATTTTTGCTTCCAACTTATTGTAGGTAATCATTTTATCACACATTTTACCAAAGCATAATATAGACTGTTATTTTTCCTGCCTCCTACATCAGTTTACTTGCTATATACTTCCTAGTTCTATAGTTTAGGGTTCTTTTTGGCATCATTCCACGTCTGGCATTTACTTTACTGGTCAATATTTGTAGGAATTAACAATTCCTATATCTTCTAGGCTAAAAATAAATAATAATAATAATATCTTGCTCTGTAACATTGGAGTAACTGGTTTCCATGTTTCTTCTCATTCTGTAACCCACAGGGATCTACTATCTAAAAATGCTTCTCTCTTATGGCAAAGGGTAGGAATGAAACAGATACAGAGTCAAGCATTGAAGGCATATTTAAAGTTTCTGCCTCGGTGTGGCAAATGTCTGTTTATATGCCATTAGCCAAGGCATGTTATAGAACCAAGCTCCAAACCAATGTGTATAGGGAAGGGAGACAAGTGGGAAGGAAATAAATCATTAGGAACTTATAATTCAATCTACCACATTACTTTTTCAAAATTATCTCCAAAAACAATTTTCATACAACAGAAGAAAACTAACATTCTTCTAGTCCGCCAAACGTTCCCTACCCAGTACTCCCTAGACTAGTCAATCTCTACAATTATTTGGAAAAAATTAGTCAATGTGCAAAAATAAAATGTAACTTCAAAATTTGAGATTTCCTGCCAATGACAATATTTCTAAGAATGTACCACACATTGTAAGGCCAATTCCCACATAAAATACTATATCTAACATGTTTTAAGCATGGGTGACATCATCAAAAAAAAATTAGGACTCTCTTAGATTTAAGTTTAGTTCTATTAAAACATCCACTGTTTCACTATTTACAATAGGCAAGAAATGGAAGCAACCCCAGTGCCCATCAACAGACAACTGGATTAAGAAGATGTGGCGTGTGTGTGTGTGTGTGTTTTGTGTACACACCCATACACAGTGGGAAAAAGTGGACGTAGTGGCATATTTCCTATTCTTGGGCTCTAAAATCACTGTGGATGGTGACTGCAGCCATGAAATCAGAAGACATTTGCATCTTGGCAGGAAAGCTATGACAAACCTAGACAGTGTGTTGAAAAGCAGAGACATTACTCGGCCAACAAAAGTCTGTATAGTCAAGGCTATGGTCTCCCAGTGGTCATGCACAGTTGTGAGAGCTGGACCGTAAGGCAGAGTGCCGAAGAATTGATACCTTTGAACTGTGGCGCTAGAGAAGACTCCTGGGAGTCCCTTAAACAGCAAGGAGATCAAATTAATAAATCTTAAGGGAAATCAACCCTGAATACTCGTTGGAAGCACTGATGCTGAAGCTGAAACTCCAGTATTTTGGTCATCTGATGTTAACAGTTGGCTCATTAGAAAAGTCCCTGATGCTGGGAAAGATTGAAGGCAGAAGGAGAAGAGTGTGTCAGAGGATGAGATGGCTGAATGGCATCACTGATGCAATGGACATAAACTTGGGCAAACTTCAGGAGATGGTGAGGGACAGAGAGGTCTGGCATACTGCAGTCCATGAGGTCGCAAAGAGTCAGACAGGACTGGGCGACTGGACAGCAACAACATCCACACACATATATTTATGTACATATATATAATGAAATATTAGCCATAAAAAGAATGAAATTCTTCCATTTGCATATACTTGGATAGACCCAGAGAATATTATGCTTATCGAAATTAGAGAAGACATACTATATGATAACCTAGAACAGAACACAAATGAGTGCATATGCAAAACAGAAACAAACTCACAAAGATAGAAAACAAACTTGTGATTACCCAGAGAGAAAGAGAAGAGAGGAGGGACATTTTAGGGGTATGGGTTTAACAGATAAAAACTAGCATGTATAAAATAGATAAGCAAGAAGGATATGCTACATAACACAGGGAATTATAGCTAGTGTCATAATAATCTACAATAGAGTATAATCCGCAAAGATACTGAATCATTATGCTGTACACCTGAAACTAATATAGTATTATAAATCAACTATACTTCCAAAAGATATTTTCAAAATAAAAAATAAAAATAGTTCAATTGTGAAAGAACACAATGAATAAAGCACTGGAAGTAATATGCAAAAAGTCCAAAACAAAAACAAGGCAATCGCTGCTTTGCCTTTTACTTGCATTTTGCATCACAAAACTGAGACTAACTTCACTTAGGGGGGGCAATTTTTTAATATATTCAATTACCACAGACTTTTCATTTTCCCAGTATACTTCCTTTCTCTTTGACATTCATCTATTAATAAAAATGAAACCATACCAATTTGAACTCTAAAAATCTAAACCTCAGATAATTCAGGGTACTTTTAATTATCTCAAAATAAGATTGCTGTCCTCCTTTAGAAAGAATGGTCAATATTCTTTTCTCTTCTTCACTGTGTTTCTGGAAAAACAATGCTTTTCCTAGGAATGCCTGTGCTATGCACAGTCTTTTAAAAACCTCCTAAAGTCTTAAAATTTATACTTTCATGATTTCCAATCTAAAATATTCAAATGCAAAACTGACATTTTATATATTGCCAGTTTGTAACTAAATAAAAATTACTTGTAACCCAATTTTAAGACTGAAGATTTAGAAAAAAAATGGAAATACAAATTAAGCCACCAAGCATGAAAGGATGTAAACAACAGGAACTCCTCCATACATTTTCTAGTGGAAATGGCTTCCCATCTCCAGGCTAGAATACTGGAGCAGGAGCCTTTCTTTCTCCAGGGGATTTTCCAACCCAGGGATCGAACTCCCCTCCCACATTGCAGGCATATTCTTTACCAGCTGCGCCATCTACTGGAGTGGGTAGCCTATCACTTCCTGACCAGGAAATCGATTGGGGGTCAGATTGCAGATTCTTTACCAGCTGAGCACTAGGGAAGCCCTAAAGGTTGGGAACTGCTGCCCCATGGACTACAGCCACCAAGCTCCTCTGTCCATTGGATTATCCTGGCAAGAATACTGTAGTGGGCTGACATTTCCCCCTCCAGGAGATCTTCCCAACCCAGGGGCTGAACCAGCATCTCTTGCACCTCCTGTATTGGCAGATGGATTCTTTACCACTGTGCCACCTAGGAAGCCTCTAGGTGAGTGGATAAATAAACTGTGAAACATCCAAGCAATGGAATATTACTCAACGCTTTAAAAAAAAAAAGAGCTACTAAGCCATGAAAGCCTTGGAGAAAACTTAAGAGTGTTTTACTAACAGAAGAAGGCAATCTGAAACCACTACAAACTGCATGATTTCAACTATATAACATTCTACAAAAGATAAGACTATGCAGATAATAAAAAGATCAGTGATCCCCAGGGGTGTAGTGGTAGGGGGTGAAAAGGCAAAGCATAGAGGCTTTTTAGGGCAGTAAAAATATTCTGTATGGTATTATAATGATTGCTATATGTCATTATACGTTTGTCCAAACCCAAAGAATGTACGACACCAAGAGTGAACCCTAAGGTAAACTACAAACTTTGAGTGATTATGACGTATAAGTCCATCCATGACAAAAAATGTACCACTCTGATAAGTGATGTTGATAATGAGGTTATGCATGTTTGGAGAGGGGAATATAGACCTCTTAATTTTGTTGTAAACCTAAAACTTCTTTAAGAAATAAAGTTTTAATTAAAATTTTTTGTTATTTTCACTAATTTTAAACCTGCGAACATCAAAACTCTGGTGAAGTTTTAATCATAATAATCCTTATATATTTTAATAAGAAAGTCTTAGGCAGTCAAGCTATTTTATATCATCAAATAGGAATAGCTATTACTTATTGAGCTCTTACTGTATGCTAAGCATTAAGGCATTTAGATAATTCATTCATATAATTACTACAACTTCAATCTCTAAATGCTCTGTTAGGTTAAAAAATTAATTCAAATTCAATGTAGGAAAAACGGAAACTATAGAAAAGTTGAAAGAATAAAATGATTAACAACCAAAATTTCACTACCTAGGAATCTCCTCTGTTAACTTACGTTAGGCTGCATAGAGCTTTTCCTTATGCTTCTTCCTTAGCACAATTTAGTTCTTTTTTAATGTGAGTAAATATGCATCCACATCTTTTTCTAGCTATTACTTCATACTTGTTTCAGTTACTACTTTACTATATATTATGGACTTTAAGATATCTAAATAAAAATTCAGCTCCAGTTTACTATTCTAGCAGCAGCCTATGAGAATTATAATACCTTCTGGGATTGAAAATTTCATTTTTGCATGGATTCTTTACACTGGGAAGAAAAAATAAAAAGTCACACCTTCAACAAAAAATGAGATGTAAAGCGATTTTCATTCCGACAAGAAAGTGCAGACATCCTGATGAGGTGATGTGCAGCAGGCCTATTAGAGAGGGGTGAGACGCAGGGTGAGGGGAAAGCTATGGATGCAGGAAGAGGACCAAAGAGCAGTGTCAAAGGACAGTGTGGTTTCCATCACTGTTTGACCTCTGGGCTACTATAGAGAGACTATAATAGCTGTCAATATTTTAAACAGTATGTGATTTAGCATAAACTATTGTGAAATTATGATTTATTCACACCAGACACACACACACACACACACACACACACACACACACACGGAGTGGGTGGGGGAGAAGAGAAGAGAGAGGGAGAGAAAGAACATAAATACTCTGACAGTGTGGTCTGACTACATTTATAGGTAAGTCATAAAAGAAGAAACATAGCCAATTAGCATGCTTTTTTGGATTATTCACATGATGACTAGGGAAGAACAAGTCTTACATAGGAAACGGATGCGATTATTAGGTAATTCCAGTTCAGTTCACTTCAGTCGCTTAGTCGTGTCCAACTCTTTGTGACCCCATGGACTGCAGCACGCCAGGCTTCCCTGTCTATCACCAACTCCCGAAGTTTACTCAAACTCATGTCCATTGAGTCAGTGATTCCATCCAACCATCTCATCCTCTGTGGTCCCCTTCTCCTCCCGCCTTCAATCTTTCCCAGCATCAAGGTCTTTTCCAGTGAGTCAGCTCTTCAAATCAGGTGGCCAAAGTGTTGGAGTTTCAGGTTCAGCATCAGTCCTTCCAATGAATATTTAGGACTGATTTCCTTTAGAATGGACTGGTTGGATCTCCTTGCAGTCCAAGAGACTCTCAAGAGTCTTTTCCAACACCACAGTTCAAAAGCATCAATTCTTCAGCATTCAGCTTAAATATATATGTGCCCTTTGACCTTAAATCTTAAGAAAAATACATACAACAAACAATGCCAGTCCCTTAAGTCACAAACATTTTCAAGCGTGTTTAGAAAGCAAAGCAAACCTGACAATTGGGTCAAATATAATTGGACCCTCAAAATTATTTTCCATAATTGGACCCTATAAAGGCCCCAGTTTCTCAAGTTGTACATGATCCAGGTAAACTTTCTCCCTTAAAACTGGAGATTCCAGGTACCTTTTTGAGCACTGCTTTCTCCCAAAGGGAAATCACACCTATTCTGGGTTGTCAGATACTTTGAAGTTTTTATTCTTAAATGTAGTATAGAGGGTGTAGGCGAATAAGGGGAAATTTAAAAATCTATCTTAAACATCCAATTCTTCAAGCTCTGTTCTGGCTCCTCATCTTCTAACTAGGACTATCCCCTGCAAGTGAAGCAGGCTTTCATCTAATTCTAGCTGAAACTTGACAGTTTCATTAGTTTTTTGATGACATTTCCTGTTCCTTCCATCACCGAGGCCTTTTGCGTGACAGACACTGTCTGACCGGGGCCCTGAAGTTTTCTTCAGAACTTCAACCCTCTGGTTTCCAGATGGGAATTCTTTTATATGCACATCAGCTCTCTGCCCAATTGATCTGTCTGAGATATTTCTTTTGTCCTGGTTAACTATTTTCATGCTCAGCATCATTACTAGTACTCCCTAGAAATAATCTCTTCTGTTGCCCACATCCTGTACTGTCAGGCTCTATGAATACTTACGAGGAGGAGAGAAAGGGGCAAAGTCTCCTTCTATGACTCACATGATTTCAGAGACATCTCTGGGAAAGATGAGACTATGAATTAGGAAAGAATTTCAATAGCTCCTCCATCCTCCTTCTCCTCCTCCCCTACCTGAGATTTTGTGGTGTTTTTGTACAAGTACTTTGGGGACTCACTCAAGTTCTGAAAGAAGGAGCGGAGGAATTCAGACGTAATTTAGGCAGTTCTGATTAGGTGCATCCAAAGCAGTCAAGATGTCAGCTGGGGTTATAGAGATCTGAAACCTTGACTGAGGCTGGAAGATCTACTTCCGGGATAGCTCACTTACACAGTCGGCAAGTAAGCACTAGCTGTTGGCGGGAGGCTGCTTTCCACGTGGGTATCTGCGCTTGGCCATGTGAGAGTTCTCACAACATGGTGGCTCGCTTTCCCTGAGCAGGTGATCCCAGAGACCGAGACAGAAGTTGTGTTGCCTTTTACAATGCCAGGAGGAAGTTGTAATCCCATATATGGGTGTGCTAAATCATTTCTGTTGTGTCGGAACTCTGTGGGACCCCATGGACTGTAGGCTTTCAGGCTCCTCTGTCCATGGGATTATCTCACATCAAAAGTTTCACATCACTCTTGTATTTCAGATCACGCAAGCCAGATAGTGATTCAAAATGGGAGGGAACTACAAAAGAGGGTAAATATCAGAAGGTAGGCTGGTTGGTGGCCATCTTGGAAGCTGACTGCTACTGGTATCCATTGTTCAGCACTGGTCCTGTCATAAAGAAGTCTTAATTAAATAATGGCTTACTTAATATAAAATTATGTTTAATGACATATGAATTTACTATACTAATATTAAGTTTTCTTCATTTGTTCTTCTAGTAAATTTTCTGTCTTGCATAACACAACACAATGAGTGTTCCTAAAACATTGCTTTCTTCATATCTTTCTTTATCTGTGCTAGTCTCAAACCCTCAATGGTAAGCCGCCAGTTCTTAGCTGTCAGAGGTTGTCAAGTTTAGGAAGATTTCTATGATGTTCCTGTTAAGTGCAGAAAAATAAGCCCTATAGTTTATTGTTACCTAAAATGCAACTTTGAAGACAGCTGGCTCTTTAGTATGACAAAATATAAAGGCTAAAACAAAGGACTAAATAAACAATGTGAATGTTCTCTACCTTAGTAAATCTGACCCATGCAAGGCTTTAGAAGAGATCCAACAATTGCTGTGCAAATCAAGGGGAGAAGAGGTTTATTTATGTAACACAATAGTCTTATATACTATTTTTATCAATTTGAATTGTTAGTTTGCTTCTTCTCTACTCTACCAGAAGGATGAATTAAAAGATTATCTAGACTTGTATGGGCTTCTCTGGTGGCTCAGATGGTAAAGAACCAGCCTGCAATGCAGGATATCCATGCTCGATCCCTGGGTTGGGAAGACCCCCTGGAGAAGAGAATGGCTACCCACTCCAGTATTCTTGCCTGGAGAATTCCATGAACAGAGGAGCCTGACAGGCTGTAGTTCATGTTGCAAAGAGTTGGACACGACTGAGCGACTAACACACACACTGTATGTACACATATACATGTACATATATTTATATATATATATATATACACACATTATATGTGTGTGTGTATATATATATATATATATATATATATATATATATATATATAATTTAAAGTTTACTCAAGAACGTGTATTTTTCCATATTATAGTTGGTGGTACCAGATGTTCTGGGAGTTTATTTCCGACAGTATAATCATTTGATGAAGATATCCTGAGGAGAAGAGAGATTATCTCCTTTGGTTCTTTCTAGAACCATGGCACTATGAATTGCAGAGTTACTTCTATCCCTTCATCCAGGCAGTTTCAAGGCTTTACTCCTCCAGGAAGTCTTCTATCATCACTCCTGCCTAAGGTAATGCCTTCTTGCTATAGGGTTTTTATTGTTGCTGTTTGTACCAGTCATGATATACAACATTCAATGCATTGTACTGTCAGCTATTTTTTCCATGCGTATTTGTAAGCTACTCCAAACATATTATGAGATTCTTATATTATTTTCTATTTATAAAATGAGTTGAAGACAGTAAAAATCTTGGCACATACTAGGTGTTCAATTCCCATGCATTTCCTGCCTAGACCACCAAACACATGGCCATACATACCAAATATGGATTAAATGTTCATGCACTGAATGGAAATCACAATATGATAGCCTCTATGTGGGTATATTATATTATGTTCTGCACAAATGAGATCATCATGTACAATATTCACATTAACCTCAGATTCCAACGTAATCAACTCAACCCCAGAAAGTTAATGAGGGGCATGAGGAAGTGAGTGTGTTCTCACTCCAGCTAGACAGATGTTTATATTCCATATACAAGTTGACTTGCACAGAGTCTCAATGAGACTTACTGCTATTATGAGTCCCCAATAATATACATATGGCTAGGAAAGTGGATACATTTCTTTTTTGGCTGTGCAGCACTGCTTGTGGGAACTTTGTTCCCCAACCAGGGATTGAGCCTGGGGACATGGCAGGGAAAACGCTGAGTTTTAACCACCGGACCACCAAGGAACTCCTAAAGGTGGGTAAATTTTGAGACCTAGTTTTCAACCCATAGATAAGAAGGTAGAAGCAGTGGGGTAGAAGTGTGAGGAAGAGGCAGAGAGATATTCACCATGCTGCCTTGAAAAGGAAGGGGGAGAACTTCTTGTTTCTTTTTTTGTTCTTACAAATGATGCTCTAAAACAAAGTGTCAAAGTATCAATAGAAGCCCAAAAAACCCTACACAGGCTACAGATTTATTTCAGCTAGTCAAATAGTGATTTTTTTTTTAAAAAATTAAACCACTATTTACTGATGACTCCAGCATTCTTGCCTAAAGAATTACATGCACAGAGGAATCTGGCAAGCTATAGCCCATGGGGTTGCAAAGAGCTGGACGTGACTGAACAGCTGTCACACACACACACATTTGCTAATGAAGAGAGTCACATAATAGTCTCCCATTCAGCTTCTCTTAAAAAAAAAAAAACAAAAAATCTCTTATGATCCATTAACAGGGGCTCTAATATGTGACCACGGGTGCAAGCTGAGTAGCAACTGCCCTTACTAAAAGGTTCATATAAATAAGGCAGCATCTTAAAAGTAGGTGTCATAGATGAGAGCAGGTCATCACACTGAAGCAGAAGTACCAATTAGAGATTATTAAAGAGATGGTACGTGGAAAGAACCTTAAGATTTGGATTTGGGTACATATACTGTAGGCAGAGAAACATAAAGAAGGAAAGCATAAACCATTTCCTTGTGACTAGGTAACTAGTATTCTGACTGGAACAAAGTCTTCTCATAGAGTCCAAAAAAGAACTTGGAGAAACGTCTATTTAGATCTTCTGCCCATTTCTCAATTGGGTTGTTTTTTGGTTGTTGTTATTGAGTTGTATAAGCTGTTTGTGTAGTTTGGAAATTAAACCTTTGTTGGTTGCATCATTTGCAAATATTTTCTCCCATTCTGCAAGTTGTCTTTTCATTTTGTTTCTGGTTTATTTTGCTTATAAGTTTGCTTAGGTCCCATTTGGTTATCTTTGCTTTTATTTCTCTTGTTTGGGAGACTGACCTAAGAAAACAGGCATGTCAAGACACTCACCATCACTAATTAGTAGAGAAATGCAAATGAAAACTACAGTGGGGTACAACCTCACATCAGTCAGAATAGCCATAATTAAAAAGTCTACAAATAATAAAAGTTGGTGAGGGTGTGGAGGAAAGGGAACCTTTTTACACTGTTGGTAGGAATGTAAACTGCTGCAGCCACTATGGAGAACAATATGGAGGTTCCTCAAAAAACTAAAAATAGAGTTCCCATATGACAGCAGTTCTACTCATGGACATATATTCAAACAAAACTATAATTCAAAAAGATACATGCACTTCTGTGTTCACAGCACAGGAGGTGGGGATTCAATCCTTTGGTTGGGAAGATCTCCTGGAGAAGGAAATAGTAACCCACTCAAGTACTCTTGTCTGGGAAATCTCATGGACAGAGGAGCCTGATGGGCTATAGTTCATGGGGTCACAAAAGAGCTGGACACAACTTAGTGACTAAACAACAAATAAATATACAAACATACATATTAATACAATGGACTATTACTCAGCCATAAAAAAGAATGAAACAATGCCATTTACACCAACATGAATAGAACTAGAGATTATCATACTAAGTGAAGTAAGTCAGAAACAAATTTTGACTTCCTCGCTTAGTATGATAATCAATATAGAAGTATAGTTGACTTACAATTTTGTGTTAATTTCTGTTGTACAGCAAAGTGACTCATTTATACATGTATATAATCTTTTTCATATTGTTTTCCATTATAGTTTTTCACAGGATAATGAATATAGTTCCCTATGCTATATAATAATAGGACCATGTTTTTTATTCATCCTATATATATATACCAGTTTGCATTTGCTAGTTCTAAATTCCTAATCCTTCCCTCCTTCACCCTCCCACCTTTACTGTCAACCACAAGTTCGTTCTCTGTATCCATGATTCTGTTTCATAGATATGTTCATTTGTGCCATGTTTTAGATTCCACGTATAAGAGACCCCATGGACTATATAGTCCATGGAATTCTCCAGGCCAGAATACTGGAGTGGATAGCCTTTCTCTTCTCCATGAATAAGCAATATCATATGGTATTTGACATTTTGCTTCCCTGTCCTTCACCATCTCCCAGAGTTTGCTCAAATTCATGTCCATTGAGTCGGTGATGCCACCCAACCATCTTATCCTCTGCCGTCCCCTTCTCCTCCTGTCTTCAACCTTTCCCAGCATCAGGGTCTTTTCCAGTGAGTCAGCTCTTCAAATCAGGGGGCCAAAGTATTGGAGTTTCAGCTTCGGCATCAGTCCTTCCAATGAATTTTCAGGTTTGACTTCTTTTAGGTAAATAAGCTTAAACATAAAATCAGTTTAAACTCTTTTCTTTATAAAGAGAGTTTAAACATAGTTTTGTTGACAATCAGGTTTTTTTCTCACTTAGGTTTTTTCTCTCTCTTCTTTCATTACTTACTTTCTTTTCTTTCTTTTTAATTTTATTTTACTTTCACTTCTTTATATGGGCATATTTTCTGTTTATTTTTATTATAAAATTTCTTTCATATACAGTCTCCTGTCAACTTTGTAAGAATGAATAGAACATGAATTATGATATTTATAAGACTTATACTTACTCTATATAAGCTATACCAAAATATTTTGTTATTTAAGACAAGTTAATTTATTTTTAGATTCTAGCCCCAAACCAACAAGTTAGGACCGATCTACTGTAGGCCATTAGACTTCCTTAACAGGAACCCAGACGGAAATAAGGAGCTGGTGTCACAACTGTCAATGTCATTTCTATCATATGACAATAAAAAAGATTTACATTTAAGCTTCTAACTTTCGTTACTGGGATTCCTACATTCTGGATTTCATAATCAAAATTCTAGCCAAGCATCATTTACTAACTATAATTAGAAAACAATGGGTCTGTAGCTGCAGTTACTGTTATCATTTGATTATTACACAGCATCTTAAGATTTTGCAGATTCCAATCAGATTTTTTCTGCTATTTATATACTGAACAATGCCATAACAATTTTGCTTTGAAGATTTTGTTTATCAAATATATAGACAAGAAATATGGTTGCTCCTGTCCAGTCTCCAATGACAAGAAATGACCCAGTCCAGAGAGAATCAGGTGATGTGCATGGACTTCTAGACCCTCAGGTGGTGACTTAGACCTCCTTCCAAGTTGAGTGGTTTTATGAATCTTGCCAGAAGCAGAAGTCTTTTTCTGCTTTAACAGCAGAGGTCCACTTAGCCAGAAGCATACTGGTTACTATGATGGAAATCAGTTACCATACCGAAGTCCAACTAGACCCTGAGAACTCCAAGTGAGAGAGACCACTCATATATGTAAAGGTTGGCAGTCCAATTCATCCTCACTAAGTACCTGGCATGTAAATGATGCCATCTTGGGGGCCCCCAAACTAGCCCTCCCAACATCTGGATAATTCTGACCTCAAAAGATGGCCACAGGGAACAAAAGACAGAATATCCAATGAAGACCCCTCAAATCCCTGACTCATGAAATCATATAAAATTGCAAAAGATGTCTGTTTTTACACTGCTAAGATGTGATGTCATTTGTTATATATCAATAGTAACCAGAACATAAATTGACTGCTATTTTTTGTGTGACTGCAAAGGAGAGAACTAAGTAGAATTAGTGCAAGTTATAAATAGCCATTGTTGTTGTTCAATCACTCAGTCATGTCTGACTCTTTGTGATCCCATGAACTGCAGCATGCCAGGCTTGCCTGTCCCTCACCAACTTCTGGAGCTTGCTCAAACTCGTGTCCATTGAGTTGGTGATGCCATGCAACCATCTCAACCTCTGTCATCCCCTTTTCCTCATGCCTTCAATCGTTCCCAGCATCAGGGTCTTTTCCAAAGAGTTGGCTTGCCACATCAGGTGGCCAAAGTAATTGGAGCTTCAGCCTCAGCATCAGTCCTCCCAATGAACAATCAGGATAGATTTCCTTTAGGATTGACTGGTTTGATAAACAGCCACACAATAATTCAATGAGAGGAAATATTTTCTAATGTATTTTATAATGGAATAATTCTATAATTATATTATTCTATAATAATTCTATAATTCTATAATGGAATGGGTTGCTGTGAAATGTAGAGAGGTTCTAGGCATTGGAAGCAATTAAGCAGAAGCCACATAGCCATATGCTTGCATGTCGATATTAGTCATCACTCAGTCATGTCCAACTCTTTGTGATTCCATGGACTGTAGCCCGCCAGGCTCCTCTGTCCATGGAATTCTCCAGGCAAGAATACTAGAGTGGGTACCCATTCCCTTATCCAAGGGATCTTCCCGATCCAGGGATCAAGCCCAGGTCTCCTGCATTACAGGCAGATTCTTTACTGTCTGAGCCACCAGAAAAGCCCGTATGCTTAAGTTATGCTAAAAATGAAATTATCAGATAAAGAGGAAATACGAAAGTCTTCCAACCTGAGAATAGTTATTGAACGTAAAAAAGATTAAAATAATATATCTTTTCACTTAGTCCTCATTTATCAAAGTAGCTTAAACATATATTTATTTAAATCTTAGGACAACTCTGTAAGATAAATTAGATCATCTATTATCCCTATTTTATAATAACTATAGCTAATATGTTTATTAAGTACTTACTAAGTGTCAGGATTAAATTAGATTATATTTGAGAAATATAATCTAATTAAGCCCCCAAATAACACTTTAGAGTACATTCTATTATTATTATCCTGATTTTACCCAAAAGGCAACTCAGTCACAATAAGGTAAGTAACTGCCCAAGAATACACAGTAATCAAGACAAATAAATAAATAAATAAATAAATAAATAAATACACAGTAATTAAAACAAAAAACTCCCTCAAACCTTCTGACTCTTAAGACTGTGGTTTTAACAACTATTATGACACATTTTAGGTTAAGTGTATAACAATTCATACCACATTAGTGATAATAAGAGCTAACAGATTTGGTTTCTTTTCAAAGACTCTTAGGGGATTTTTTTGTTGGTTTTTGTGGTGTGTGTGTGTGCGTGTGTCTCTGTGTGCATTTGCATTTGTGTGAGTTATATATTGTTTTTGTTTAGAAAAGGCAGAGGAACCAGAGATCAAATTGCCAACATCCACTGGATCATCGAAAAAGCAAGAGAGTTCCAGAAAAACATCTATTTCTGCTTTATTGACTATGCCAAAGCCTTTGACTGTGTGGATCACAATAAACTGTGGAAAATTCTGAAAGAGATGGGAATACCAGACCACCTGACCTGCCTCTTGAGAAACCTGTATGCAGGTCAGGAAGCAACAGTTAGAACTGGACATGGAACAACAGACTGGTTCCAAATAGGAAAAGGAGTACATCGAGGCTGTATATTGTCACCCTGCTTATTTAACTTACATGCAGAGTACATCATGAGAAACCCTGGGCTGGATGAAGCCCAAGCTAGAATCAAGATTGCTGGGAGAAATATCAATAACCTCAGATATGCAGATGGCACCACCCTATGGCAGAAAGTGAAGAGGAACTAAAAAGCCTCTTGATGAAAGTGAAAGAGAAGGGTGGAAAAGTTGGCTTAAATCTCAACATTCAGAAAACTAAGATCATGGCATCCGGTCCCATCACTTCATGGCAAATAAATGGGGAAACAGTGGAAACAGTGATAGACTTTATTTTTGGGGGCTCCAAAATCACTGCAGATGGTGATTGCAGCCATGAAATTAAAAGACGCTTATTCCTTGGCAGGAAAGTTATGACCAACCTAGACAGCATATGGAGAAGGCAGTGGCAACCCACTCCAGTACTCTTGCCTGGAAAATCCCATGGACGGAGGAGCCTGGTAGGCTGCAGTTCATGGGGTCACGAAGAGTCGGACATGACTGAGCGACTTCACTTTCACTTTTCACTTTCATGCATTGGAGAAGGAAATGGCAACCCACTCCAGTGTTTTTGCCTGGAGAATCCCAGGGACAGGAGAGCCTGGTGGGCCGCCGTCTATGGGGTAGCACAGAGTCGGACACGACTGAAGTGACTTAGCAGCAGACAGCATATTAAAAAGCAGAGACATTACTTTGCCAACAAAGGTCCCTCTAGTCAAGGCTATGGTTTTTCCAGTAGTCATGTATGGATGTGAGAGTTGGACTGTGAAGAAAGCTGAGTGCCAAAGAATTGACGCTTTTAAACTGTGGTGTTGGAGAAGACTCTTGAGAGTCCCTTGTACTGCAAGGAGATCCAGTCCATCCTAAAGGAGATCAGTCCTGAGTGTTCATTGGAAGGACTGATGTTGAAGCTGAAACTCCAATACTTTGGCCACCTCATGTGAAGAGTTGACCCATTGGAAAAGACCCTAATGCTGGGAAGGATTGGGGGCAGGAGGAGAAGGGGACGACAAAGGATGAGATGGCTGGATGGTATCAACAACTCAATGGACATGGGTTTGGGTAAACTCCGGGAGTTGGTGATGGACAGGGTGGCCTGGCATGCTGCGATTCATGGGGTCGCAAAGAGTCGGACACGACTGAGCAACTGAACTGAACTGAGACAAAGAAAATTTAGATTAACAAGAATTTAGATAGATTAAAAAATCTTAAAATTGTCCATAATCATAACTTCTGGATGTTTACAGTATATATTTAGCCAGCCCACTGAAGACAAACACATTGAATTTTCTCAAAACCACATTACATCAATATAGAATTAGAAGAGATTGAGAAAATCTCTCTCTTTCTTTCCCTCCCCCTTTGTGATAATAAGCTAATATTTTCTCAAGGATTCTCATTCTATGCCAGGCACACTGTTGAATGATTTAATTCTTTCATTCGCCAAAATGAAGTAGGATATCATCATGTACAATTACTCAACAAGAAGCTGAGTTTCAGAGGTTACATGAATAGTCCAAAGACAAAGAGCTTTAAAAGTGGCAGCAACATGATCTTAACCCAAATCTTTCTAGAGGAAGACACTACGCTTTTACCCAGTCATAACAGTATTTAACAAATACAAAATCAAATCAAATCCCCTACCAAGGCTTCTAGAAAGAATCCATATTTTTCTCGATTGCCCATTCCAAAGTAAACAAATACTTTCAAATATAAACAAATATATTTATATTTTAGTTAATCTTGTATTACAACAGAAATGTGTTTTTCTCTTCTCTGATTTAAATGGAGACTTAGAAATGCTAGCTTTCCCATCTGTAAAACAATTTTCCATTCTTCACATTAAAGATTCACACTAACTTATTACTTTGTTTAATGGAACATCATATTTTGGTAGAAGAAGCATTCAAGTAATATTCAGTGTAGTTGATTATGATCCAGGCAGCCCTAAATTAAAATCCTATACTCCAAATTTCTCGATTTTTGTGACCCTGTACAAGGTATGTATGTACTCTGAAATCTAATTTCTCCTATCTAAAAAATGAGATATTACTGCCTGCCTCATAGGTTTGCAATGAAAATTAAATGAGAAGATAAATGGGATTAGCATGGTGTTAAAACGAATATAGCTAGCAGGCTTTGTGCTTGCTACACAGCAAATCATATAATTCTCATAATAACCCTATGAAGTAGATTCCATTATTTCACTTTACCCATAAGGAATGGAAGAACAGAATGACTAAACAAATTGTATAATGTTAACAAGCTAGTAAGTATTATAGCCAGGATTTAAACACAGGTCATCTAGGAGCCCTTAATCACAATGCTATGCCTAGGTTTTGAGCAGGTAGATCCATCATGGTAGTTATTTTTTGTCAGTGATAACTGTAGGATTAAATAATGTGGATTCAAATGCAGAAACAAGGATAACTGACTCTCCCTCACCACCTCCAAATATAAAATGGAAATTTGGTTTTTTTATTTATAAAATGAATATCAAAGCATTGATATCTAAGATGAAGGTCTTAAATAATGCAAGTAAGAATTGGTAAGTTTATATTTGATATTCTGGTTCAATGAGCAATTTAAAATATATTGATGCCTATAAGAAAAACCAACACTCACTAAGCACTTAGTACTGAACCTTCTAAGGCAATCACATTGCCCATCTTATTTAATCCTCACAGAAAAACAATAAACTAGGCACAGTGTAGTCATATACGTGCTATTGACCTACTCAAAATCAAATATGTTTTCTGGGCAAATAAAAAATTAAAGTGAGAGAGATGGTGACAGCATAAATGTAAAAATGACTTGTCATTATTTCACTCATTGGGCATGTGTTCCAGAGGGAACAATTTGCAGGCTAAAATACAGTCCTCCCTTGTTTAGTCTCAGTTCCTTTGTTCATCTTCAAGCAATAACATCTGACTTTGCCATGTCTACTCTTTAAAAGTATATATTTTTCATATGACAGCCTTTGTAAAAAAAAAGAAAAGAAAAAATAATTTGCCTGTGGTTCAAGGGAAGAATCAATGGTCTATACCAATATAGAAGGGAAAATTGTGATGTTGGAATTATTAAGAAACAGTATATCTATGTAGTCTATGTCTATATATATATAACAGATAATATATCAAGATCGGTTGGAGTTTATCTAATTTGCAAGGATTTTTAGCACAAGTTCATGTGCTCGACGCACAGTTTGGAGCAAAGAAATGTTTACTGCAGGTTCATGCAAGTAGACAGGTAGCTCCTGTCCTAAAAAGCCCTGAGCTCCCTGAAGGGTTTCAGAAAAGCATTTTTAAAAGCCAGATGAGGGAGGGGGGTTGCAGGGTACTTGATCAGTTCATGCAGAGTTCTCTGATTGGCTGATGGTGAGGGAACAGGTGAGTCACAGGGGTTAATTTTATCACTCTTTAGGCTCCAGGAGGGCAGGGACTGTGTGCTCATGATCATTAAGTAGTTAACATCTTCCATTTGGTAGGGGGGTTTGTACAACTGTGAAACAATTTGGGAAATCTGTATAAAATACTGTTATCTATATATGGAGAGTGAAAAAGTTGGCTTAAAACTCAACATTCAGAAAACTAAGATCATGGCATCTGGTCACATCACTTCACGGCAAGTAGATGGGGAAACAATTGAAACAGTGACAGACTTTATTTTGGGGGGCTCCAAAATCACTGCAGATGGTAACTGCAGCCATGAAATTAAAAGACACTTACTCCTTGGAAGAAAAGTTATGACCAACCTAGGCAGTATATTAAAAAACAGAGATATTACTTTGCCAACAAAGGTCCGTCTAGTCAAAGCTATGATTTTTCCAGTAGTCATGTATGGATGTGAGAGTTGGACTATAAGGAACGCTGAGCGCCGAAGAATTGATGCTTTTGAACTGTGGTGTTGGAAAAGATTATTGAGAGTCTCTTCGACTGCAAGCAGATCCAACCAGTCCACCCTAAAGGAAATCAGTCCTGAATATTCATTGGAAGGACTGATGCTAAAGATGAAAATCCAATACTTTGGCCACCTGCTGCGAAGAACTGACTCATTTGAAAAGACCCTGATTCTGGGAAAGACAAGGCGGGAGGAGAAGGGGATGACAGAGGAACAGATAGTTGGATGGTTTCACTGACTCAGTGGACATGAGTTTGAGTAAACTTCGGGATTTGGTGATGGACAGGGAAGCCTGGCGTGCTGCAGTCCATGGAGTCACAAAGAGTTGGACACGACTGAGCAACTGAACTGAACTGAACTGATTCAACAGGTACTTCAGAGAGGACCTAAAGCAGAGGATACTGGGGAAGGTCTGTTCCAAGAAGGCTCCACAGAGCCTTGGTCTGTTACAGATGCCTTCACTTTAAAAAAAAATCTGTAAATATAATTTGATTTATTAATAGATTAAGGAGAAAAAGAGCAAAGAGTATATATGGTATTTTAAGTAAAATACCATATGTATTATAACAAAAAGCTTTCAGCAAACTAGTACTTAGCAAACTTTGTTGCTGTTCAGTTGCTGTCACGTCTGTCTCTTTACAAATCCATGGACTACAAAACGCCAGGAAAAAAAATTGTTAATATATATTAACTTTTAATTATTTCAATAGACTCATGGGATAAGTATAGAAAACACTTATCCCATAAGTCTTATCCCATAAGACTGAAGAAATATACACCATTCCAATAACATGTAATTAAATAAAATTTTGATTTAAAAGAATGTAAATGAAGCCTTTAAGCAGACCTTTTCTACATGTACATTGCTTTTTTATTTCTTACGTAATTATGGAAAATACTCATCCCAGAAATCTACTGAAATAATTAAAAGTTAATATATATTAAAAAAATTTTTTTAAAGTGACTGGCACATTGTAGCATTATATTCCTATTTTTAAAACAAATAAAATAAGACCTGATCAAAAGTAATTAATAAATTCTTAGTAGAAAAAAAATAAAAACTTAATTTTAAAATGTAGACCAAGACAAAAAATGCCAAATTTCACCATTTATACTAAATATTGTACTATGTAAGTACTAAATTACAATAAAAAAAAAGGAAAATACATTTTAATATATGGGAAATCTATACAAGAATCATACAAGTAGCCATTAACAGATTTTTTTGCCACTTAGAAAATTCAAAAGGAATCCAAAATGAATATGTTGTTGTTTAATCACTAAGTCATGGCCAGCTCCTGGAACCCCATGGACTATAGCCGGCTAGACTCCAATGTCCATGGGATTTCCCAGGCAAGAATACTAGAGTGGGTTGCCATTTTCATCTCCAAGGGGTCTTCCCAAACCATGGATCGAACCCACGTCCCTTGCACTGTCAGGTGGATTCTTTACCACTGAGTCACTTGGGAACTCCAAAATGAATATGAGGGTTTATCGAAGGTGATGGGCCTAAGTATATAAGATCTTTATGGAGGAAAGCATAACTCTTCATAGCAATAACAATAAGGAAGATCCCCCAAAATAGATTATTTTCTTGGACATATTGACTAATGGACAATACAGTCCATGGAATTCTCCAGGCCAGAATACTGGAGTGGGTAGCCTTTCTCTTCTCCAGGGGATCTTCCCAAACCAGGGATCAAACCCAAGTCTCTCGCATTGCAGGAGGATTTCTTTACCAGCTGAGCCACAAGGGAACCCCAAGAATACTGGAGAGGGTAGCCTATCCCTTCTTTAGCAGATCTTCCTGACCCAGGAATTGAACCAGGGTCTCCTGCATTTCAGGTGGATTCTTTACCAACTGAGCTATCAGGGAAGCTCAGACTAAATATCATAAAATATCAGTTTTCCATAAAATGATCTCTAGACTAAATGGAGTTCTAATAAAAATTTCAACGTGTTAAGATTTTTCATGGAAGTTAACAAAATTTCCACTTGTATAAAAATACAGTCAAATTCAATAGTAGTTGGCAAAAATTTTAAATTTTGACAGCATCACAGCTGGTCAAGTTACAGAACAATGAGAACCCTCACAAACTGTTGATAGGAATGTAAATAGCAAACTTTAATTTGGTATTTTCTTGTAATGTAAGACATTTGCATACCTATTACCCAGTAATTCCACCCCAGAGAAGTCTGCTTAAATATGGGAAAAAAAAAACACACCTGAAAACATGTACAAGATATTTCATAAAAGCATTATTCCTCAAAAAACAAACCCTGGCAAAAACCAAATAATTAAAAAAATCATTGACAGAGAATAAATAAGCCAATTGTGGAATCAGCCCCTATTTATCTCTCACCTCATATGACATCTCTGCATAAAATCCAAGAATTTCCCTTTTGGGTAGACAATTACAAAGAAGTGTTCCTCTTCTGGACTGATGCTCAGAGCAATAGCTCAGGCAGGATTTCAGTCTCTGCTCCTGTTGGCTGACTGTCTGACATCCTCATGTATTTACAATGGAATTTTTCATCTGAATGAAATCCAACTATAATCACACATAGCAAAATGAACAGATCGTAATATGTTATTTAGAAAGTGTACTTTAGAAAACAATGAAATATAATATTTTTTAAAAACCTGAAAACATGGACAATGGTATTTTGTTTAGGGGTATGTACTTAGACTACAAAGAAAAGCAAAAATTTATTTAACAGAAAATGGAGAAGTCATCCCCTCTACAAGAACAGATGTGAGCTGAGGACCACAGAAAACTTCCCCTCTAGTAGTAAGGGCTTACTTTTTAAGTTTGGTTGTAGGTTATGATTATGTTTCAAGCTTTACCTCTATACAACCTATGTGTGTGCTGTGCTAAGTCACTTCAGCTGTGTCCAACATTTGCGACCCTATGGACTGTAGCCCGCCAGGCTCTTCTGTCCATAGGATTCTCTAGGCAAGAATACTGGAGTGGGCTGTCGTGCTCTCCTCCAGGGTATCTTTCTCACCCAGGGATCAAACCTGAATCTCTAATGTCTCCAGCATTGACAGGAGGGCTTTTTATCACTAGGTCCACCTGGGAAGCCCATACCACCTATATTTTTTAAAAAATCATGCCTTAATAGTGTATTCTGCTACTTTCAGATGGAATGTCCTATAAATATCAATTAAGTTTATCTGGTCTAATATGCCAACTGATTAAAAAGAATAGGGAAAAAAAGAGCAAAAATCTTAAGAACAGTGCTAAATGACATAAAATAAAGAAATGTGAGGAGACAAAATCAATAAAGGAAACCTAACATGCAATCTTAAAAGTATTTCACAAATAAAGAAAAGAGAAACTAATACCAAAAAGAAAAAAAAACCTAAGAAAATTTCCACAGTCAGAAAAAAATGACAAATTCAAAGCATCAAAACACAGAAATTGTGGAGAGAGCCAATGTAAAACACTCTAACTTCATTATTGTCAAATTTTAGTATATCATAAATACAGGGAAGCTACTAAAGATTTATAGCAGAAGGAGCAGGGGGAATAGGTAAAGATTACATGTAACCAAGACAGAATCAGAGTAGCATTGAAATTCTCATTAGCCAAACAGAATCCAAATGTGATTAAACAGTTCTGAGAACAGCGTTTTGATTTAGAAACTTCTAGGTAGTCTGACTTTCAATCTAGTTGTGGGTAACATAAAATTATGTATCCACAATACAATATATTGAAGATTATCAAATTTACTTCTACAGTTCACATCTCCCTGGAGTTACAGACACATATTTTCATTGCCTACTGTGCCACACTTAGATATGCCCAAAGGCACCTTAATACTCAGATGCCTATGATTCTATTAATTATTATTTCCTTACCCCAAAGGCCTTTCTCTTTTTATATGTTTTGAGTCAGTGTCCTCCCATTGTCCACTTTCTTACCATTCTTGCATTTCTTATTCCTCATTTCCCATAAAAACGAACTCTATAAATTCCATATGCTGGCTGTGTATGTGTGTCTGGAACCTATCACATTCTTTTTAGGCATCCCTGGTGGCTCAGACGGTAAAGAATCTGCCTGCAATGTGAAAGATCTGGGTTTGATCCCTGGGTCAGGAAGATAATGTATAATGACATATATTCATCATTATTACACTCTTTTTAAAAAATTCTATTTTTTGCTCACACAAGGCATGCAGGACCTTAGTTTCCTGACCAGGGATTGAATCCATGCCCCCTGCAGGGAAAGCACGATGTTCTAACCTCTGGACCACCAGGAAAGTCACTCTATAACATTTACTGTCTCCTGACTAATGCTTTCATCATCTCTTACCTGTACTATTCCCACAGCAATCCACAAGTCCTACCATTTAATGCATTCAACCCACTTTCATTAGAACTGCCTTTCTAAAACTAAAATACCATCATGACAAATTTCTGTTTAAAATTATTGCATCATGCATTAGCATTCTTTCATTTATTAACCTAATTCCCTATCCAGGAATCAGGACTCTAGGAAAATAATGCAGAAAGATATTTTATGACTTGTATAAATCAGGCTGTTTGAGGGACAAACTGTAATGCTTAAATGGTGATCTGAGGAAAGGAGCAGAAGCAGGCACCTAGAACTTCAGGCAGAAAGAAGCTGATGCCTAAAGGCAAACTTATTCCCAAGTGAGCTATTTTTAACACAGCTGTCTTGAAAAAATAGGATCTGTAAAAGGTACATAATACATTCTACATATTTTCAAAAATTAAAATTATACCAATATAGTTGCCACGTTCTTGGATGATTTAGCAAGTGATATTTGCAATCTAGTCCTTGATATTGTAGAATTTTTCAAGAGCAGAGTATGCTACTGTATAATGAGAAATCAGTAGAGTCAAGACTGTAGCTTCTCTTGCTTCCTCTGTACTAGAAGCAGATTTGAATACTTTCAGTTCTTTTTTATGCAGCCCATTTCTGATTGCTACTCAAGGAAGGTAGTTTAAATAGGCCATTGACTGAGTGATAATTCTTATTTTCACAACAGTGATCTTTGGTAGGTGATAAAATGCTACTTCCCTTGTAAAGGGAAAGGGCAGTTGCCTACAAAACAACAGAGATCTTCTAAGGTGTGAGCAAAAGAAAATGTATTGTGCAGCAAATCTAGGAAGCAAGGAGTTATTTTAGGACTACTGGGTGACGTCAAATGTCTTTTGAAGGTCAGCAATTTTGTGATTTGTGTTATTAAAAATTTCAAGGAGTACTGAAGTATCAATCTAAAAAAATTTTATGTAAATTATTTTGTTGGTCTTTATAACTAAATTAAAACAGTTTAGATCTATATTTATTGTTCCTTATTATTCCAGAATTGACAACAGGATACGACTGAAAGAATCTGAAAACAATGGCTATCATTATCTAAAACTCCCTGCTGACTATAGGATAAAATTCAGTTTTCTTATGATGGCAAGTAAAGATGTTCACAAACTGGCCCCTAACTACCTTTCCAGGTTCATATCCAGCCCTCTCAACACCCCACTAGGCACTGAATCCTGCCAACACACACCAGAAGTCCACGAAACCCAGAACATTATAAGGTTCCTTTGCATCGACCTGCTACTGCACTATTGTCTTATCATTAGCCATTTTGCAATAGACAACTTCTATTCATTCTTCAAAGTACAAGAAACAGATAATTTCTCTTGCGAGCTCTTCTCAGTGACTTTCTAGGAAGCATACAACCTGGTTATACATCTACCTTTAAGACAGTCATTACCATACAATTCAGATATGATCATGTATTCAGATTTTCCATTTCTCTTCAGATTAGCTTCACAGTCCCAGTAAGGATTTTCAAGCCCTGTCCCCCACCATCACCCAGCCTAAACCACCCTCATCCTAACCATCCACTGGAATTTCTTTCAGTTCTTTGAATGTGCTATGCTAATTACCTTTTAAATAATTTATGTATTTATTACTTGTCATTGTGCTGAGTCTTGGTTGCTGCCCACTGGCTTTCTTTAGTTGCAGCTGGTGGGGGTAACTCTTTGTTGTGGTGCACGGGCTTCTCTTTGTGGTGGCCACTCTTATTGAGGAGCAACAAGGCTCTAGTTGTGCGGGCTTCAGTAGTTGCTACATTCAGGCTCAGTAGTTGAGGTGCACAGGCTTAGTTGCTCTGTGGCATGAGGAATCTTCCCTGACCAGGAATCAAACCCATGTCCCCGGCATTGGCAGGTGGATTCTTAATTACTGGACCACTAGGGAAGTCCTGTGCTGATTCTTAAGGCTCTCTTACCTTAATTTACTCATCCCCACAGGGCTTGGTTTAAAGATAAACGCAACAAGAAGTTTCCCTTGATCTCTATACTAGGTTAGGTCAACTTGTTCCCAAATTTCCAAAGGTCCTTTTAGTCTCTATCACAACCTTATTCATTTATAACTACATGGTGGCTTCCTCAAGCAGGCTGTAAACTCCATGAGAACAGAGATAATCTTTCTCTTATCTCTTATCTGCCATATGCCTAATAGTTGCTATGCTGCCTGGCACACTAGAGGTGGTTTATGAGTATTACTTGAATAAACAGACAAATGAATACTAAATCCATTACTTCACTGCACTAGAAGTATCTTTAAATCAGGCACTTGGCTTTCACGAGTCCATGAACCTACTCATTTAACCCTCCTAAGTATTTCAGTTATGTAAGTCAAATTTCCTCTCATTTGAGGAAGGCATGGCAGCCCACTCCAGTATTCTTGCCTGGAGAATCCCCATGGACAGAGGAGACTGGTGGGCTACAGTCCATGGGGTCGCGAAGAGTCGGACACGACTGAGTGAGTAAGCACAGCACATGTAGTTTTTGTTTATCACATTAAGTCAGTTTGAGTACGGCTTTGTGTCAAATGCAATGGAATTTCTTTCCAATACATGGGATCACAGAAAAGACAACATTTTAACTGATTTTTAAAAGTTGAAGAGCAATTTGACAGGAGGAAAATAATGATATTAACAGTAATAATACTATATTACCTCTTATTTTGTCACAGCACTTTAACTGTTTTAAGTGATTTGCCTATGTTGAGGAATAGTATGTGCAAAATCTCAAAGGTATAAAAGATAATGGTGCATTTGAGATATGTAGGAACCTGCACAGTGTCTTCAAAAGCATATTTACTGGGAAAAGGAGAGATAGGGGAAAAAAATACAGAGACAAAAATGAAGTATATTGCATCAGTCAGATTGCAAATAATTCCATATGCCATACCACCAGCAATTCTGAGTCCCCATTTCCACTCGATAAAAACAAACAAATATAGAACTATCAAACCAATCAGAATTTCTCAAAAGTAGAGATCTTAAAAAATTAAACTGAAAAAAAATCTCCAAATGGTGTGTTATAGTAGGATTCCAGGGAGACTAAGTGACTTGTTCTAGAGAAGATTAGGCTATAGGATTAACTATAATAAAATGGAATTCTCACTTGCAAATCTAGAATTCTTTCCACAATACCCCATGTACCAACCAGTGTTATTAGTTTCCACAGACACAATAGCATACAGTAAAATACAGATGTATAGAATTCAGTGCTCAGCAAAAGTGGTTTTCTTCTCAGTTCTATGATTTAATAACTGTGTGACCCCAAGCAAGTGACTTAACTTTACGAAGCCCTGTTTTCTCCTCTGTAATATGGGGATTGTATATCTCTTTTTCTTACAGGGTTATTCTGAAAATTCAATGAGAAAAATTTTAGCACAATGCCAGTGCATTTTTGGCCCTTACCTAGTAAGAACAGGACTTACCTGGTGGCTCAGATGGTAAAGCGTTCTGCCTACAATGCAGGAGACCTGGGTTCAATACCTAGGTGGGGAAGGTCTCCTGGAGAAGGAAATGGCACCCCACTCCAGTACTCTTGCCTGGAAAATCCCATGGATGGAGGAGCCTGGCAGGCTATAGTCCACAGGGTCGCAGAGTCGTATACGACTGAGAGACTTCACTTTCACTTTAGTAAGAACAACATAAATATTTTACAATATCTTTCCTTTTCCATTTACATTGAAGAGATGAGGATATAATACCTTTTCAGCAATATCTGAGTATAAGTCCATTTTGCCCTAGAATGTGATCATGTTTTCCTTATTAGAACTTGTTTGAGCTCTGAGATAAGAGGGTTCAGATAAGTACCAGGGAACAGAAAATACATTAGATAATGTGATTTTCCCTATGTAGAAAGAAATGCAAAGTTGCATCTCATTATATTAAATTCACTTGAGAGCTAGAGAAATATGATGATGATAAAATATGAATTAATACTTGCTATATACAAGAAATCAGATACTAGTGTTATAAATAAAAGTAGGGCTGTCTACTGATTCTAACAAGATCATCTCTGCAGGATCTTTTGCTTCCCTCAAGTGAAGTGGCCACCTACGACGCTCAAGCCTCTGGATCAGGGGCTTGTTTGAAGTAATGAATCAGATATGCATGGATCAATTTCAAGAACCAATTGAGGGGAAATCAAATCAGTTAACACCACATTGGTGTGAGCCTGCCAAGTGTCAGGCCAGCAGCTGGCCACATAGAACAAATAGAAAAGTTGCAGATTATAAAGTGCAGAGTAACAGCTGATGTACATTTATACAGTGGATTGTTCCCTGGGCCCAAGGACTACAGTTAGTCACCAGATAGGCTATCTTTGGACTGTAAACTTTGCTCCAGTGAAATGATGGGCTATAAGGAACTTTCTCTGCTGGGATGCTATGAGCTTACCTCACTTCAACTCCAGTCCATTCATCTCATCTGGCTTGTGTTTTGGGACCTCATGGGAAAATAAATAAATAGAGCTATCTAAAGATCTGGAAGGGTTAGTTGGAGAAACAGAAAATGTAATAATAAAGTTGCTGTGCAAAGATCTGAGCAAATAATAATGAATCTGCAGGGAACCTAGAAGACAGAGACACTGGTCTTCCTACATGAGAGCCAAAGATTAGGTCTTGGATACTCTAGAAGGTTGTTATGAGCCCAGAGAGATTTACAACATGAAGAGTGAGATAGGACAAGAGAAAGAGGAAAAATTACAGGGAAATCTGAAGGGAAAGGATAAGTTAGACACATCATAAGTTGATGTATTTCCTCAACAGATATTTTTGAAGACCCAGTATATGTAAGACTTTAAATTAGGCACTGGTGCAAGAAAGTCAATTAAAATCCCCACCTTTGAGAAATTCAAACTCTAGATAGCAAGAGACCTAGGAACACTGATAAGTTCAAAATAAAATGATATGAGATCCAGGTATATATAGCAAGAAACAGCTTATTATTGGGAGTAATAGGACATAAAGCAAATAAAGAATAAAATTACCAGAAAATCTAAAGAAGTTCAAGAAAAATAAAATGTGATAACTTGAGAATGACAGTATGCAAGAACATGGCTTTTCAATAGATATTGTTACAGGTTTTGTTTGTTTTTAGTGTTAGTGTGAAAAGATACACACTCAGGCAATAGATCAAAATCATAACCTCTTTTAACTACAGTTTAGTTTTAAATGTAAACCTAAAATACATCCAAATATCAATTATCAGATTTTCAATCAGTGCCTTATCATGGCATTCCTGCTTACATTACATCAGGAAACATCTGTCACAAAGAAGAAACAGGAAGGATGCATTGTCTTAAAGGCTGCAATTTAGAGAGGAAAAGTAACTTTTGCTACTAGCACAAACCTGTCAGTAACTGATGACTCAAGAAGTGATGTATAACCCAATATCTACAAAACATGTAACCACATACCTGAGCCATAAGAAAAAGTCATTTCAAACTATTTAAACTTCTGAATTCCCACAGCAATTTTGTCCCTGGAGTGGCTCAGAGGCGGCAGTAGTGTATAAAGGAAAGGAAAGGGAAGGGAGGTCGCTCAGTCGTGTCCGACTCTCTGCGACCCTGTGGACCACAGCCCACCAGGCTCCTCCGTCCATGGGATTCTCCAGGCAAGAATACTGGAGTGGTTTGCCATTCCTTCTCCAGGGGATCTTCCCGACTCAGGGATCGAACGCGGGTCTCCCGCGTTGGAATAAAGAGAAAAAGGTAAAAGGAATGAGTCTATGGAGTTAATGACACTTTGTTAACTTCCGACTCTACATTAGGAGCTACGTTGTCTTGGTTTGAAATGAAGTTATTAAGACCGAAAGCATTTATTTTGGAAAGGAAAAAATATCTATAAAAGTTTGGTTTTTAATACCAGCCCAGAGAAACCTTTAGCCAAAATCATATTCATATTTTTGAACTGCTATCAAGTGAGTCAGCAGCACCTGCCTTAAGGCAAGGGTCAGGACAGAGGTTAGCTTGAAAGGAGAATTCTATGTAAAAAGAAAGATAGTAAGCCTGATAAGAATTAGAAATTTTTAAGGTTTAAATTTTAACACTGGTGCAAATCACTTGACATAGGATGAAAAGACGGCTTAAAAGGATATGATAAATCTATGTAGGAAGAGATATATTTTCCAGAAATTTGTACCAGTTAATTGGAGGTGAGCAGGGAGTGTTTTGATATCTCTCAGAGGTTCTAAGTTATGGACAATGGATAAAGCATCCTGAAATGTCCCAGGTACATTCTGTAGGGAGATCTGGGAATATAGTTTCACTCGTATAAGAGCTATAACTGATTAGAGTGTTGCTAGGTTGATGCCCCCAAGTGATATGTGAATTTTACAAGGGTTTCCACAGTTTACTCTCTGATACCTTGGAGTCTATTTCTAGAACACGACAGTATAGTAGTTAAGAGCTCAGATACTGAATTCAGGAAAACCTGATGTAGAGGCTAAGTCCTGGTAGTTTCCCCACATAAAAAGGGGTATTGGGGTTGTTGGGAACTTTCCATGATGTAAAATGGACAAAACATAGCACATATCCCTCAATTTAATATGAGCTTTTACATTTATTCTTATAATAATTATCAAAATAATAACTCAGAGAGATAGCAAAGGACAGGAAAGCCTGGCATGCTGCAGTTCATGAGGTCACAGAAAGTCGGACATAACTTGGCAACTGAACAGCAGAAATAATTCCATGTCATGTTTTGCTTTGGCAAATATGGATACTTTCATATTTTCTTAGTACAGTGTACTGTATACCACAATAGTTATAAACTGGATAAGAATTTTATCATATTAAATTGATACAGTTCCTTCGTAGGGAATTTGGTTTAGAGAAAAGAGATTCATAAAACAAAACAATAACAGATAATGTTTCAGAGCATATTCAGTAATTTCACTTTCATTATTACCCTTCATCTGGAGAAATACTCTGAAATTACCCTGGTGGCTCAAATGGTAAAGAATCTGCCTGCGATGCAGAAGACCCCAAGTTCGATCTCTGGGTTGGGAAGATCTCCTGGAGAAGGGAATGGCTACCCACTCCAGTATTCCTGCCTGGAGAATTCCATGGACAGAAGAACCTAGTGGGCTACAGTCCATGGAGTCGCAAAGAGTTGGACACTCAGTAGAGTTGGAGACATTCTCCACTGATAAAGAAATGCAAGTTCAAATAGGTGAAGTTAATTACCCAAGGTCATATAGCCAGGGCAGAGCAGAGTTGAGATCAAACCCAAGTTTTCTAAGTATGGATAAAATATCTCTTATTTGCTAATTCATTTAACAGCTATCTTATCAGTTAACTTTTGCTTTATTAACAAATCACCTCAAAACTTAAGGTGTAAAGGAACAAACATTTATTTTTTCTCATGATAGTAAGCTGGCTTGATATTCCTATGGTCTGGGACATTTTGACTAGGGTTGGATGATTTTGGATGTCCTCACTCACAAATTGGAAGTCTGGTAGGTAAGGAAGTCTTGGCTGAGACAAGTCCTCTCTGCTCCATCACCCAGCAGGCCAGCTTGGGCTGCTCTTCCCCAGAGCAGTCTCATGGAGTTGGAGTAGGCAGATAGCAAGCCCCAAAGGCATGTTTCATACCTCTTTTTGCATCATATTTTCCATTGCCTAAAACTGGTCATATGGCTAAGTCCAGAGTCCCTGGGTCCAGGAAAGCATGAAGGAATTAAATTCCTGGTAGTAAACTTGACAAGATTTAATATCCCAGAACTCTGTATGACCTAAATCTAGGTAATTCATGGCCTAAATCTAGATGATTCACATTCAATATTTTTCAATTTTCAGTACTTTCCAGATTTTTAAAAAATTATCATTTATTACTTTTATAATAACAAAATAGACATTTCTTAAATTATTTAGAGAATTGATCTATTTTCTAGAAAGCCACAAGCCCTGGTTTTGAGCTCATTTCTTTTGAATTGGGAATTAGACTGCTATCTAACCCACAATGGATTATGTTACTGTTAGTGCTCTGTCATTCTCATCTTACTGCTTGTACACTCTTCTCATATCCTTAGAAATGATATGTTCCTATTCATCTTCCATTTCTCTGCTTAAATGACACTTCCTCCTGGAAGCATTCCTTCACTGTCTCAACATGGATCATATGCCCTTCTTAAGTATTTTGAGAGTACCTCAACTTTCCTCTACCACGTAATTTATATTTCTATATTCATCAGTTAATTTTACTGTATTTCCCCCATTACATTATGAAATCAGACTGAAGTTAAGGGAGATAATGGTCTCGTTCATCCTAGAATCCCCATTCCCTAGCTTAATGCTTGACACATGTATATGAGACATTTGGTAACTAATCCTTAACTTGCTCACTAAATATACTCTTATCAGTTAATACAATGGAAAGGAAATGACAATAAACCATAAAAATATGTTGTTTCTAAATGCATTGTATCCTTTGGAGAACATTTTACTTCTTAGCCATGCTGATGTAGGCTACTGTTAAATTAGAATTCAACAAGTGATATTAGGAACATGTGAACATTCAGAGTGATCACTACTAGCAACGAAGACTATATGAAGACAAGTAGGTAACATAGTATCAGTTTTAGAAGGCATGATTTCCCAGAGAACTCCAGAAAAAAAAAATACGCCTGACTTCTTGGGAAATTTTTTCTTCAGTTTTTAAAGAGGCAAACACAAATAGCTCATAGGCATCTACTTTCTATTCATTTATATCAAAGACAAGAGTAAAAATTTTCCCGATAGCTTAACCCAAGAGATAATTCCAAAATTAAATAAATAATTCTAAAATTGAGTTTGGGTAAACTCCGGGAGTTGGTGATGGACAGGGAGGCCTGGCGTGCTGCAGTCAATGGGGTCACAAAGAGTCAGACACGCCTGAGAGATTGAACTGAACTGACTGATATAAACTTACTTATTAAATATATCTAGTTTATGAGTTCCATATCTATACAATGAAAATAGCTTAAAGCAACATAAACATATTTTTAAATTACCCAGAAACCATTTATTAATAATCTGAAACAGTGTAAAGCATTGTAGACACTTTTACTTAAGGAAAAGTTTTTAGTAGGTTACTGTTTCATAAGAGATAAAGAATTATGTGTTAGTAATAGAATTTTTTCCATAAAGGAATTAATAAATTAAATTGGAAATTCTGTCCAAAAACATTTGCCTCTGGTGATTGTTCCTATCTAATTATAATGTAATTAAACCCATGGGCTTTGGACCAAGAGTGAATTTGGAGTTCTCAGTCTCTCTCAGTCTCATTTTCTCATTTGCATAATACCTTAAAAATACAGAATATCATTCCTTCACTCAGCTAATGTTTATTGATTATCCATTACTTAGTAAACATTATCTAGCAATAAATAAGATACACACAGGCTACTATACTAAACTTACCACTGAATGGAGGAGATTTCATCAGTGAAAATGTGTGACAAAGCACTTAGCATAGTACTTTGCACATAGTAAGCACTCCATAAATGTTAATCATTATCTGTGTTGTTATTCCTTCTCAAAGAATACTACATGCTATCATAGACTTATGGAAAATACAGGTGGGTGTCAATACAATTGCATTCATATGTATACCCACACACATATGTTTGCACACACACACACATATATATATACAAGCAAGTCAAAGATTTCTGTAATCTCCACTATAATTCTTCATTTTAAAGGTATAAAATCCAATACAGTTTTTTTTTCTTAATACAGAGGCTTAGGATTCAAAGTAATTTATTGAAGACTTTAAATGAAATTGGAATAGTCAGTGACTCATAGGTCAGAAGTGGGTAGCAGGTGACAGAGGGGAAGGCCTCCAGCAGAAAAAAGACCCAGTACAGGTTTCCCATTCAGAATGCCATGAGGCATTACTTCTTTTGGCATTTTAACCCATGGTGATGCATAAGTCACGTTACTACACATTTCTATCTATGAAAGTACTTATGTTTAGAGAATTCCTTAAAAGAAAACTTGTCAAGCACCCCCAAAATCAACGAAACCAAAGGTTAAGTCAATTTTTAAAAGAGTCTTTAAGCACAATCTTTATGCTTAAAGATTCTTAAAGAATCTGTTGCCTCTTTCTTTATCAAGAACTGTGTAACTTTTATAACATAGCTTAATATTCAAGATTCTGTGCTATAAAGAATGAAGTCATTTGTCGAAAATACGTGCTGAATGTCTTTAGTAATTTGGAATTATACAGAGCAAGCCAAAAAATATATTTTAAAACCTGTACATTATTAAATCAAAGATATTCATAATTTTTCACTGGTTTTATCCTATTATGTTCATGAATGTATGAATGTCTGAGCAAAAGTTCTCTGCACTATGACTTCACTACAGAAGTGCTGGGTTGTCTTCCCATACTTAATTTAACTGCTGTAAATTGTATAAAATATATTTAAGGGACATAAATTATTTCAATTCAGTTCAGTCGTTCAATCACGTCTGACTCTTTGCGACCCCATGGACTTCAGCACACTAAGCTTCCCTGTCCATCATCAACTCCTAGAGTTGCTCAAACTCATGTCCATAAAGTCAGCTATGCCATCCAACCATCTCATCCTCTGTCATCCACTTTTCCTCCTGCCTTCAATATTTCCCAGCATCAGGGCCTTTTCCAATGAGTCAGTTCTTCACATCAGGTGGCCAAAGTACTGGAGCTTTTTACTTTGGCCTCAGCATCAGTCCTTCCAATGAATATTCAGGGTTGATTTCCTTTAGGATTGACTGGTTTGATCTCCTTGCAGTCCAAGGGGCTCTCAAGAGTCTTCTCCAACACCACAGCAAAAGCATAAATACTTTAGCACTCAGCTTTCTTCACAATTTATTCACAAATTATTTACCTCAATAATACAGTTAAGCCTAATAACTTACTTTGAGAATCTTCAGAGTCTGAATAATAATAATATTAACATCAATAAATACTAGAATAAACCTCCTTGTTTAGTCTGAATATATTGAACAAAAACCCCACTTGTTTCTAAGCAAATATCATACATTAACAACATAGGTACAGAACACTGAGCTACATCAACCAGCATGAAATTATATAAAATGTAGATAAAATAAATTGTGAAATTTCTTTGCCATTCTTTTTTAATAAGATCAGGGAAGGGATATTAAATGGGTAAGTAATGTTTTCCCTCTTATAGTCAGCATAATACATCTATTTCATATAAAATCATTGAAGGTAAATGCTTAATAAATTAGGGATTAGTGAAGTTATTTTTGGCAATGTAGCTATTTAGACATGATATTAAAGACATTTTGAAAAGAAATAAAAGCCAAATATAAATATGGGTGTACTCAAGTATAAATCTACCCAACGAAGTGATGCCAATAATAGATATCATTCACTGTGACTAAGAAGAAAAGTCTGTACGTTAATTAAACAGCCAAGATGAATGGTGGGCATAGTATGTGGCCCTCAGTTGACTAGATCCTGTAGGTGATTCAGAGCTAGGATGTTTATTTTTCAGTATATACTGAGCACTGGCTAAATGACAGACATAGTGCTAAGCACTGAGTACAACCAGGAAACAAAATAACAAAATCCTTATGCACTATGAGTCTGGTAAGACTGATGAATAAACAGGAAATTGAAATTTAATGAGATATGTACTGTAGCACAGGAAATGCAGGATTACATTGGGGAAGATGAATAAGTAAAATCTAGAAATAAGGAAGAGCTTGGCATGTTTGAAAAGTTCAGATAGAAAATGTGACAACACAGATTTATCTGGGGCAGAGGTTAGAAGTTAGTGTTTAAGGAGAAAGTATTAGCAAGATAAAGTGAGGTAAGCTTATCAGAATACTAAACCCAACCCAGAAAATATGAACTTGATGTTGTAGGCAACTCAAGTATAGAGTGACAGGTTTAAAGTTTCTCTTAATATTAGTGCCACAGTGATGATCCAATGATAGAAAAACAATGGAAAAGACCAGAAAATCATGTGATAGTATCTAGGCTGGAGTGTTGAAAGCCTGGGCTTTTGTGAACAATGAGAGGGGAAACAAAGAACCCCAGAGATTTTTCTAAAGAAGGATCAAAAGGCAAAGTGACATATTGGATTCTGTGTATGACAGGGAGAGAAGAATGAAGGACAATGCTATGATTTAAGTTCAGGGACCTAGACATATGAGAGAGCTACTGCATACAATTTTATCTAGAAAGTAAGAACAGTTAGGGGAACAAAATGCTGAATTCATTTTGTATGCACTGAATTTACATGTTATCCACAATTCAATCCAATCCATACTCTTGCTAGCTGAGAATAAACTCAGGAAGAAGGCACATAGGAGAGGAAGGCTAAAGACGGCATTTGGGAATTATCTACATAGAGATCAGAAATGAAGCTGTGAATATCTGTAAGAACAGCAAAGGCTCAGGCAGAAGAAAGATTCAAGAAGAATATGTTCTCAAATATCAAACATCTAAGTGCATTGAAGGAACACAAGAGCAAAGGTACAGTTATTGGCTTTAGGGACATAAAGGTCACTTGTAATCTTTTGATAGTATTCTCAAGAGTTCATAGGGTTGGAAGAAAGCAGAATCCTATCTCTCATAGTTAAAATGAGTCAGATTGGAAGTAGAAGCAATAAAAAAAACTTAAGATTTCAATAATAAATGAAACAATTAAAAAGTAGCTATAGTCACTCAGACAGTAAAGAATCTGCCTGTAATGCAGGAGACCCAGGTCAATTCCTGGGACAGGAAGATTTCCTGGAGAAAGGATAGGCTACCCACTCCAGTGTTCTTGGGCTTCCTGGTGGATCAGATGGTAAAGAATCTTGGCCTGCAATTAGGGAGACCTGAGTTTGATCCCTGGGTTGGGAAGATCCCCTGGATGAGGGCATGGCAACCCACTCCAGTATTCTTGCCTAGAGAATCCCATGGACAGAGGAGCCTGGCAGGCTATAGTCCATGGGCTCACAAAGAGTCAGACACGGCTGAGCACTAACACCTTCAGAAGAAGTAATAAGGCCAAGGGAGGTGTTTGTTGTTTTAATAGCAGATATTGTTGAGTGTGTTTAGAAGCCACCTTTACAATAAAGAAAATTAGTTGGGCATCAAAAATATAAGTGTGAAAAATCATGAGGGTTGCCCTCAAGGAGCTAACAATCCAGTGGACTCTTCTCTGAAGACCCCAAATGAATTTATGAGAAGATACTAAATTCATGATGAAGGAATGTGACAAAGTTTGCAGCAATATTACGTTTGCCACATAGGAAGCAATATTTTCACTAAGAATGAGGGGGAGAAAATGGAAGATGGGCGAGTGTTTCCAGGAGAAAAGAATAATAAGTGAGAGAATAGCTTTGTGACATTTGATAGGTGAAAAAGGTGTATGTGATGATAGGCATGATCCTGATGAAACTCTATAGAATGAATCTATAATTGTCACACCTTGTGCATTTTCTTTCATCAGTATTCTATGGCCTGACAGCCAAAACACAGTGAGTAAGTGGTGGGGATAATAGATGTTTGGGGAATAAGAAGCATCTTTGAAGATTAAAAAGAGCATGCAGCGATCTACAGCTGGATTACACACATAAATAAAGCAAAGTCTAGCAATTCTAGTCCTGGCAATGATGTGCCTGAAAGACTAATAATAAAGTGGGGTTAATATCATTGCTAATTGGCATAAATAAAAAATATGAAATATGATTATGGTAGAAGTCTCAGTGATTCAGATGTGAATGTGGTATGTTATTTAGAATTTGAGAAGAATAGCTTTTCAGCTATGTTTAAGAGTTGATATCTATTTCTGTTAAGTGGGGTTCTGAGTTCTCACAAGGCAAATGACTCTGTGGCTAAAAACAGACAAAAATGAATGACCCTACCAAACACCTAAGATGGGCCTCTTTACCATAACTCGGCTTTCCTTTTGGAGGAAGTCCAGAGCCAGAATCCTCAGTGACAGGATCAGGAGTAAGAAGAGCTCTCCTACTAACCAGGTCTCCTGATACCGAAGGACAGAATCACTGTATCAGCCTTGTTAAACTTCACTCTCGAGTGATACACAAAGCTCTACTCCATGGGAAGAAGAAATAAAGCATCTAGAGGGCAAAATATAGAGTCCTGTTCTTGTTAGTTCTCTAAGTTAGATATGTTTGGTGGCAAAGAGCAAAAATCAAAAATAAAGTTAATAACAGCTGTCCTTTAACAACAGATGTAATCATGAAATACACATGCATTAATAACTGGAAAATGAAAGCAGTAGACATCAGATAGGATGAGTGAGAGACCTACAGATTCACTGGTGGAAATGTATTCCTTCCTCTTGCTCAGAATTATCTTCTCTTTCTGTTTCTTGCTGCTGATTTTCTATTTTTCCTCTAGTCGATCTCTCTGAAAGCTGTTTTTTTCCGTATCCTTGAATGTGGTCAATCATGAGTAGACCACCAGTTCCCCAGTTAACTAATTCACATTCTCTCTGCAACTGGGAGAGATAACGTAACTAGAATCTAGGGCTGTGGACAGGGGGTTTTCTCAAGAAGGGATTTGGAGGAGGCGAACATTTAGTATCTCTAGTAGGTTAGTCCAGAGCTTTATCAAGAATATAGAATCAAGACTGCATCTAAACAGAACAATGATTTTAGTGTTTAAGTAAAATCATTCTGGAGCAGACAGTCCACACAGCATCAACTAAAAGATTTTCATGAACATATATCTTATGGTTTGGGCTTTCCAGGTGGCTCAGTAGTAAAGAATCCACCTGCCACTGCAGGAGATGTGGGTTTGATCCCTGGGCCAGGAAGATTTCCTGGAGAAAGAAATGGCTAAGCCTTTCCAGTAGTCTCCCCTGGGAAATCACATGGACAGAGGAGCCTGGCAGGCTACAGTCCATGGGGTTCCAAAGAGCCAGATACAACTCAGTGACTAAATCAACAACAATAATACCTTATGATTTAGGCTGGGTTAGAGGAACCAACAGGATACTGCAGTAGGTTGTCCTGACTTTTTTCTGAGTTATGATATAAAAATTATAAGAATAAACTGGGAATATATAAGCTTACAGAATGAGTATACATCTTTTCTTCAGATAGGTTCAAATAATCTACTTTTTTGAGGATTCTAAGTTTGTACTTTTCAATCAAGTATTATCACTACACAAATCCCTTTTGGCTTTCAAATGTGGTAAAGTGACGTAGTAGAAAATATTGGTTACAGTTCTATAGAAGAAACCAACAGAATACAGCCACATATATTCAAATACTACAGGCTTCTTACTATATTGGGGCTTCATTACTTTATCAATTGACAATTGACACCTGCATTTTTAAGCTTCAATCCAAATAAGATTTCCACTTAGCTATATTCAAAGAAGGTACAATTTGTTCCATAAAAGTAATTTATATTTAAGAAAGCTTAAACACGGCCACCACTTCCTCCCCCTCTTCAATCTTGATCCAGGCAAGAGGCTGGTTTTAAATTGGATCCTCACACTTGAGTCAGATCTTTATAGGAACACAGCAAGACAGGAAACTTGTCCTGTGTGAATCATATCTTCTCCAATTGTGTTAACCTGTAAAGATGGCGAAAAATGACTGAGTGCCTCATGCTGAAACTACTAGCCAAATCCCTCTCAGTTGATTTCAGAAAAATGTATTTTATGGTCTTTAAAAATCCTTCCTTTGTAGAGTATTGCTCCAACCAAGGAGCTCATTAACTATGGTAGGAAATCTTATCATGGGAACATGGAAGAAATAGACTGGTTACAAGTTTACAATTATATCCTATGGACTGAATTGAGTAACACTAGAATTCATATGTTGACACCTTAACATCCTATCTCATTTTAGGAGATGTTGCTGTTCAGTTGCAGTTGCTCAGTCATGTCTGACTCTCTTTGCAACCCCATGGACAGCAGCACGCCAGCCTTCCCTGTCCATCACCAACTCCCGGAGCTTGCTCAAACTCATGTCCATCGAGTCAGTGATGCCATCCAACCATTTCATCCTCTGTCGTCCCCTTCTCCTCCTGCCTTCAATCTTTCCCGGCATCAGGGTCTTTTCCAATGAGTCAGTTCTTTGCATAAGGTGGCCAAAGTATTGGAGTTTCAGCTTCAGCATCTGTCCTTCCAATGAATATTCAGGACTGATTTCCTTTAGGATTGACTGATTCGATCTCCTTGCAATCCAAGGAAGAGTCAACACCAATTCTTCTTCTACACCACATTTAAAAAGCCTCAATTATTTGGCACTCAGCCTTATTCATGGTCCAACTTTCACATTCACACATGACTACTGGAAAACCCATAGCTTTGACTATACAGACAGACCTTTGTTGGCAAGTACTGTCTCTGCTTTTGAATATGATGTCTAGGTTGGTCATAACTTTTCTTCCAAGGAGCAAGCATCTTTTAATTTCATGGCTGCAGTCACCATCCGCAGTGATTTTGGAGCCCAAGAAAATAAAGTCTGTCACTGTTTCCATTGTTTCCCCATCTATTTGCCATGAAGTGATGGGACTGGATGCCATAAACTTTGTTTTTTGAATGTTGAGCTTTAAGCCAGCTTTTTCACTCTCCTCTTTCACATTCATCATGTGCCTCTTTACTTTCTGCCATAAGGGTGGTGTCATCTGCATATCTGAGGTTATTGATATTTCTCCCAGGAATCTTGATTCCAGCTTTTGCTTCATCTAGCCTGGCATTTCTCATGATGTACTCAGCATATAAGTTAAATAAGCAGGGTGACAATATACAGCCTTGATGTACTCCTTTCCCAGTTTTGAACCAGTCTGTTGTTCCATGTCTGGTCCTAACTTTTCCTTCTTGACTTGCATACAGGTTTCACAGGAGACAAGTAAGATGGTCTAGTATTCCAATCCCTTTAAGAATTTTCCATAGTTTGTTATGATACACACAATCAAAGGCTTTAGCATAGTCAATAAAGCAGAGGGAGATGTTTTTCTGGAATTCTCTGGCTTTTTTTTTTTATGATCTAATAGATGCTGGTAATTTGCTCTCTGGTTCCTCTGCCTTTTCTAAATCCAGCTTGAATATCTGGGGGTTCTCACTTCATGTACTGTTGAAGCCTAGCTTGGAGAATTTTGAGCATTACTTTGCTAGTATGTGAAGTGAATGCAACTGTGTAGTAGATGGAACATTCTTTGGTATTGCCCTTCTTTGGGAGTGGGATGAATACTGACCTTTCCCAGTCCTGTGGCCACTGCTGAGTTTTCCAAATTTGCTGACATATTGAATGTAGCACCTTAACAGCATCATCTTTTAGGATTTGAAATAGCTCAGCTAGAATTCCATCACCTCCACTAACTTTGTTCACAGTGATGCTTCCTAATGCCCACTTGACTTTGTATTCCAGGATGTCTGGTTCTAGCTGAGTGATCACACCACTGTGGTTATCTGGGTCATTAAGATCTTTTTTTGTATAGCTCTTCTGTGTATTCTTGCCACCACTTCTTAATATCTTCTGCTTCTGTTAGGTCCGTACCATTTCTCTCCTTTATTGTGCCCATCTTTGCATGAAATGTCCCCTTGGTATTTCTCATTTTCTTGAAGAGATCTCTAGTCTTTCCCATTCTTTTATTTTCCTCTATTTCTTTGCATTGTTCACTTAGGAACGCTTTCTTATCTCTCCTTGCTAGTCTCTGGAACTCTGCATTCAGATGGGTATATCTTTCCTTTTCTCCTTTGCCTTTCACTTCTCTTCTTTTGTTAACTATTTTTAAGCCCTCCTCAGATAACTATTTTGCCTTTTCGCATTTCTTTTTCAGGGGTATGGTCTTGATCACCATCTCCTACACAATGTTACAAACCTCCTTCCACAGTTCTTCAGGCACTCTGCCTATCAGATCTAATCCCTTGAATCTATTTGTCACTTCTACTGTATAATCAAAGGGATTTGATTTAGGTCATTCCTGAATGGCCTAGTGGTTTTCCATACTTTCTTCAATTTAAGTCTGAATTTTGCAATAAGGAGTTCATGATCTTAACCACAGTCAGCTCCCAGTATTGTTTTTGCTGAATGTATAGAGCATCTCCATCTTCAGCTGCAAAGAATATAATCAATCTGATTTCAGTATTGACCATCTGGTGAAGTCCATGTATAGAGTTGTCTCTTGTGTTGCTGGAAGAGGGTGTTTCCTATGACCAGTGCATTCTCTTTGCAAAACTCTGTTAGCCTTTGCCCTGCTTCATTTTGTACCCCAAGGCCAAACTTTCCTGTTACTCCAGATATCTCTTAACTTCCTACTTTTGCATTCCAGTACCCTATGATGAAAATAACATCTTTTTTGGTGTTAGTTCTAGAAGGCCTTGTAGGTCTTTATAAAGCTTTTTATTTGGAGATAGAGTTTTTATTGAAGGTTAAATTAAGTCAAAAGAGTGGATACTTAATTTGATAGGACTGGTGGTATGAGGAAGAAAAAGAGGAGAGATTACTCTCTCTGCATGTATTTGCATCAACGAAAAGCCACTTGAGCACACAGTTAGCTAGAAGGCAGACATCTGCAAGTCAAGAACTGTCCTCACAAAACCCAAACATACTGGCACCCTGATCTTGAACTCAGTTGTTCCCAAATCACAAAAATTGATACTAATCACCAAAGGAAAGAAGTTTAGCATAAAGAAAATTGTGAACTTGCAAATTCTATAGTGGCCTTTATTAGTTATCAATTATAAACATGTGCTACAGTTGGCTACTTTGTGGATATATTTTCTTATAGTCGCAAAATACATAAAATATAGCTCCAAAGATAATTATACCTTGAACTGACACTTTAGGGAAATAATTTTGACTTATGAGAATACCGAATAGCTCTAAATTTAAGATAACTGAATTAATCATAAAGCGATTTTATTTTGGTAAGATTAAACATGAAGATGAAGTCATCATTATATTATGAATTTATATACTACAAAGATGCAATTAATGTTTGTGATTTTTTAATTTACAAGTTACAAATACCAGTAAAGCCTGCTGCTAATTTGGGCCTTTGGTTTAGCACTTTGGTTGCTTATTTTTACATAATGCCACCTAACTTAATTCAGAGGAGAATTTCTAAAAATTAATAGAGAAGGTAATTTTAGAAATTTAATTAGTGATCCCTCCCACACCACTGATTAAGTTTGGTTTTGTATCATTGATTTTCCAAAAAAAAGAAATTATCTCTAAAAATTCCATGAGCTAACAGGAATAAATAAAATAAGTAAAATAATTTATCATTAAAGCATCCGTTTGTACTACACATCTTTCTTAAAATGAGCCAGGTTTATCTCTGCTATTTGTTAATAAAAATGGAGTTATGGAGCTTTTAAATGGAGTGTTTTTTCCAAGGCTGCATAGTATTTCATCAAGGTCTTATATGCTACCTGTGTGATGGCAGATGAGGAGAAAACATGAAAAATTTTATATGTTTTGATCCCAAAAGAAGATATGTGTTTTCATACTCTTCTGAACTAGAAGTACTTTAGAAAGAAGCCAACTCTAACTATTTTTAATTATTTTGATTTAAAAGGAACACATTGAGCTTGGAATATTGAAAAATAATTACTCTATGGCTATGTCAGGATACTGATTATAGTGTCACCTCAGATGGCCCTTCAAAAGATAAAAAAGAAAGAATTTACTATATTCATCCTTTTACATATTCAAGAAAATATTTATTGAGTACCAACCAAGTGTTAGGCTATATGCTAGGAAAGGAAGAGTCAACAATGACTAAAAAAGACTTGATTTCTATGCCTATGGAACTAATGACTTAGTGGAGAAGAATGGCACTAATTAAGTAATCATATAAATCAATATAAAATTGCAGAAATAGTACATTTGCTGTGAAAGAAAGGTTGTATGTTACTCTGAGAATATTTTGGGTCAAGAGAAAAACACTGAAGTATCTTGAAGTAGAAAATATCTGGGCAAGAAAGCTTCTCATTAAGGAAATGAGAAGGGGCCTTGATGAAATATGCCATTTATCTTTATCCTAAATTTATTTTAATCCTAAAAATAATGCAAAACATTTGAAGGATTTAAGTAAGTGGAGATAAATGACTGATGTGTTTACATTTGCCTTTTGGATATTTGTAGCCTGAAGAATACATTAGTAGAAGAAAATTTAGATATAGGCAAACCAGTCAGAAAATTATTCTGGAAGTCCAAAGGAGAAATCTAATTATACAGCACAAGGTGTAAAGGTGGGGGATGGGGAGGGGGAGTAGGAGAAATGGAAAACCAATGAAATTTCATGGTGGATTGGAGGTTTAGAAACCATAAAAGTAGATTTTGCTGCTATAAGAGATTATAAAGTCAATCTTAAAGTAGATAAAGGAAAAAATATATACTCAGGTTATGGCATGAAAACCTTCCCAGCTTTCATGTCAATGAGATAAGCATTCCATGGTGTGAATAAATTATTCTTCAGTATTGACATTTTTAAACCTATAAGGACTCCAAACAAACAGCAGTATCCTTTCTCCTGGCTCATTACAGCACTGCTTTCTTGGTCTACAGAAGTCTTACCCTAGTCTGTAGTCCCCATCTGTAATTTTTGTCTAAATTCTCACTTAACTCAAGTTCTGTAGAAGTTATTATACTCCCTGAGTGAACATTATCCCTAATTTGAAGGACTCACTTAGGACTTATCTCTCACAAGTGGTCTGACATTTCACTAGGGGAAGTTAACCCTTGAATGCTAAATATTTCAGCTTGCTAGGCAACCCAGCAAAGTAGTCCATAGACTTTTAGAAAATAGATTGTGTGTACTACCCTCAAAAATGATCACATATCTAAGCACAACCTGAAAGTCTGATGTGTTTTCAAGAAAACTCTTCTTTTAATTCATTCTATATACCTTCTTAAGGGCTTCCCTGATAGCTCAGTTGGTAAAGAATCCACCTGCAATGCAGGAGACCCCGGTTCGATTTCCGTGTTGGGAAGATCCACTGGAGAAGGGATAGGCTACCCACCTCAGTATTCTTGGACTTCCCTTCTGGCTCAACTGATAAAGAATCTGCCTGCAATGCAGGAGATGTGGCTTGGATCCCTGGGTTGGGAAGATCCCCTGGAGAAGAGAAAGGCTACCCACTCCAGTATTCTGGCCTAGAGAATTCCATGGACTATAGTCCTTGGGGTTGCAAAGAGTCGAGCAGGACTGAGTGACTTTCACTTTCATATAACTTCTTAGCCAATACTGGGAATTTTGATGTGAGTTTTGAATTTGTGGACAAAAACTAAGAAGGTAACACAATGAATTAAGTAACTTTTCTAATGTTGGATTCAACTTCAGTTTGTATATTTATTGAGTACCATCCAAGTGTTAGGCTATATGCTAGGAAAGGAAGAGTCAATAATGACTAAAAAAGACTTGATTTCTATTCTCTTTTCCTTTTGATAGAGTAATTGTTTCCAAAATAATTCAAGGCATGGTCTCAATTATTCACAGCACTTCAATGATCTATTTTTCCTAACGGTCAAAATTAGTCCCTCAACAATTTTTATATGAATGGTCTGACTGCTGAAGACCTCTCTATAAATTCACAAAGATAAATTCTCCCATTCATTTTGAAGTTTTTCAGTGTGACTTTTTCTCTCAAGACAAAGCCTCTTATAAAACCAAAGGAAATAATAAAGCTGTCAGATGTCACATTGGCTTTCTTGTCAACCCATTCTGCAGTGTCCTTTTTCCTGGGGTTTGATTTCTCCTAAAGAATAAATTTTGAAACTTGAATTCAAAACAGGAAAGCTGAATTCTTATTGCAAATTCTTAAACTATAAGTATATAGATACTTGTGTAAAAATACAGATTATGTGCTTTATGTACAAATATTTTCCATTCAGTCCTCTTAAAAGAATAAAGTGTAAGCAAATTTTATTCAGCCCAGTTTTCTTATATTTGTGTCTTCATCTGAGAACACCCACCTTCTGACAGTGCTGCTGACATGTCACCCCCAATATGACAGTTTCATTATCTTATCCATTGTCTGAGGGTTGGACAAATCCAATATATTCTAAGTTTAAGTAAACTTCAGCTTAGAAAACTTAAGAGAAAAATACCATTTTATAGTAAAAGAATTCCAATCAAAGATCTTAGGGAAGATATAAATTAAAAGAAAAACCACAAATATTGACATTGAAAGCCTAATACCCCGTCAACTTTTATGTAAACTCTATTTCCCTGTTTTAAATTATATGTGCACTTCTTTTGCATCCCTTTGCCTCCTCAAGTTTTGTGGGGGTTTTTTTCCCTTTAGTTCTTTAATATTAATAGCACTTAACTTCTTGCATTTCTTTTCCCAGTATTTAATTTTTGCTTGTTAAACAAACCTAGAATATATATTAATAGATCTCCATTATAAAGGTAATATAGACTCATTATATAGATATGAAACATAGAGACAAGTAGTAGAAAGAAGTAACTATTGTTTTAACACTAAAAGATGACCAACATTGATTGTTTTCTTACAATTTCAGAATCACTAGGCCAAGAAGACACTTGAAAAATCACTTCAAATATACTATGTTCTCTATAAAGACCAAAGGTAGAAATTCTGCCACTACACTCACACATTTTTAAGGCCAAACAATAACCTTGAATAGGAAAATGAGAATTTTAGTAGTGACTGTCACTCATTTTGCCAATGAAGAAAAAACTTCAGGATAATGAAGCAATTGACTAAGGAAAAACAGCTTGCACCGGCCTGAGAAATGAAAGCTAGTTCGCCTGCACTTTCCCCCTGTCATTTTCCTATAATCACAAGACATGCAGTGTTTTCCGTCCATTGAGTCAGTGATGCTATCTAACCATCTATCTCATCCTCTGCCATCCCCTCTCCTCCTGCCCTCAATCTTTCCCAGCAATAGGGTCTTTTACAATAAGTCAGCTCTTCACATTTAGGTGGCCAAAGTGTTGGAGCTTCAGCATCAGTCCTTCCCGTGAATATTCAGGGTTGATTTCCTTTAGAATTGACTGACCTGATCTCCTGCAGTCCAAGGAACTCTTAAGAGTTTTCTCCAGCATCACAATTCAAAAACATCAATTCTTTGGCACTCAGCCTTCTTTATTGTCCAACTCATATCTGCACATGACTACTGGAAAAACCATAGCTTTACTCAAAGTACACAGTATACAGTGACTTTATTTGGGGATTTGGTCTTCACCAATACAATCAAGGTAAAATGAGGTCACATTGAGTTAGACTGGGCCCTAAATCCAATAACTAATACCCTTACAAGAGAAGATAACAGAGATACAGATGCACAGAGGGAAGAAGGCCATGGGAAGACAGAGGCAAAAGGGATTCTTTCCTAGTGTCCTCAGAAGGACCACGGTCCTGCCAACCAACATCTTGATTTCAGACTCCTAGTTGTCAGGATCTGTCCCAATTTGGAGCAAGCAGGTCAACCTTTCATATAAGTAAGTACAAATCTGTTTTAGCTGTCTATGTTTTGTTTTGTTCCACTTTTGAACCAAAAGCTGAACTTACACATGTAGTATAACCAGACTTATAAGTAATGGAAGCTTGCATCTTGGAAGAAAAGCTATGACAAACCTAGAAAGAGTATGAAAAAGCAGAGACATTATTCTGCCAACAAAGGTCCATATATTTAAAGCTATGTTTTTTTCAGTAGTCATATATGGATGTGAGAGTTGGACCTAAAAGAAGACTGAGCACAGAAGAATTGGTGCTTTTGAATGAAGACCCTTGAGAGTCTCTTGGACCGCAAGGAGATCAAACCAGTCAATTCTAAAGGAAATCAACCCTGAATATTCATTGGAAGGACTGATGCTGAAGCTGAAGCTCAAATACTCTGGTCACCTGATGTGAAGAGTTGACTCATTGGAAAAGACTCTGATGCTGGGAAAGATAGAAGGCAGGAGGAGAATGGGACAACAGAGGACGAGATGATTGGATGGCATCACTGACTCAATGGACGTGAATTTGAGCAAGCTCTGGGAGATGGTGAAAGACAGGGAAGCCTGGCATTCTGTAGTCTATGGGGTCACAGAGTCAGACAAACTGAGCAACTGAACAACAACATGCAATCGATGGTAAATATATATAAACATATACATGGAAATATGGGCCAATGAACTATGCGGTTACTCTTCTGTATGAATAACAATAGTGTTTACTATTGTGATTTCTAACCCAGATTCCCAGTTTTCTCTACTTCCTAGATGGACTCCATCTAATGATAAGGATGATGATGATGACAACCCACATGAATAATTATTATCACTATAAGTTACCATTTTTGTACTCTTACTCTATACTAGGCATTACTCTAATTACTTTGCATATACTGTCTATTTTATCTTCTCATTAATAATAACTGAATGATAGGTATTCTTATGGTAGTTTCACATATGAAGAAACTTAGGTTTAGGGAGCCTAAGTGAATTGCCATAAGGTCACCCAGTGGTAAATGGCAAAGTTAGAAATCAAACCCAGGTGTGCCTAACACAACAGGTCATATTGGTAACCACTAACTTTCATGGTCTCCCTTATTTATCATCTCCTGTATCCTCCTTTCAAATTGGCCCTTTGGCAGGACCAGTGTTATTCCACATCTAAACTGGTGGAATGCCCAAAATGGCGTGAAAATCCCTCCTAAGGCTTTGCCTAACACCTCTCTAGATTCCCTTTATAGCCTAGATGGCAGGAGGCATCAGTCTTGGGCTTGGGAAGTCCTTTCTGACATTTCTAAACAGGAGAGGAAGCAGAGTGAAGCATAATTCTCTTATGAAGCTCCCACACCTCCAGCTGAAGAATTTGGCTTGCTGATACACAGATGCAAACTTTCAAAGTCCTTCCTTATATGGATAAAAATATATAATAGTGGAAGCACATCCTTCAAACTGAAAAGAAGGGGAAAATTCAATCAGCTGATGAAAGGAGGAAAATCAGGAAGAGATTCAGGGACTGATTTCTGGTGTCTTCTGTGTGGTTGAAATTAGGAGGTGTGATCTAGGCAGCTTCCTGCTTAGAACATTCTTTCTGCACTTACTATTTCACAAGAGGTTGGAGTCATCTCAGTGGGAGAGCAGGGAAAAGTCAATGAATAACCTGCATTTTATTCATGTTAATTTCCACTGTGTAAGTATTCATATTTATTCTCAAAAAAACACAGGTAAGAGCACAAGGAAAATAAAATTTTAAATCTATATATACAGAAATGACTATTTTAATGTTATAGTACCCTTTTTCTATTCTAGTCATTCACATCTAATATATTTAATACAGTTATCATTGTCTAAGCACTCTACACAGATCACGTATCTATATATCATACAAGTTAAACTCTAAATAAATACCCTTACTTTTACAAAAGTAGGGATACCATATACAGTTTTCTGTAACTTCTTTTTGTTTCTTAACAACATATTATGAACATTTTCCATATCAAAAACATAAATTCACATAATAGTTTTAAATGTGACATAATGTTTTATGATATAGATCAATTATAACATCTTTCAAGTCCTCTTACAGTAAATTTTAATAATTTCATTTTTCTATTGTAAATATTATGGTGATGAACATCCTTAGAATTCATCTGATTGATTCCTTGGAACAGCCTTCTAAAATTAGACTCGAATTCAAAGAGTATGGCACCTTTTGATATATGCTGCCCTCTAGAAATACTAGAGGGAGTACCAGTTTACTCCCACAAGTAAAATATAAAGATGTCCATTTTCTAACACCCTCGCCCACACAAGCCCTGGCTAATGGCGTATTTAAAAACTATTTTATGGCATGATACTTATGCGTAGGAAAGAAACTTCAGTATTAAGTGTTAATGTTGAGATTATCCTGTTTGACCAAAATAGAGAAGCAAGTTATCCATTGCTTGATGAAGATTATTTGCTAAGGAATAACAATTAATGGTATATTAAATGGCAAACTAAATGAATGGTAAGAATATTAGCAATTTTGGTAGTTTACCGTACATGTTAGTTCCCTCAAAACATTCTTGGATTACAGTTTCTAATAGCATCAGAAACTTCGGTTTTAATGACTTGAATGACATTTATTAACTTTCCTATTATTAGTGCAAAGTAAACGAGCATTATTTTATAGCCAAAAAAATAATTAATCTGCACTACAGTTCCTCTTTTGTGAGTCATCAAATGCCACCTACCTGTGACAAGTTTCAGAGCCATTAGAAGGGATTTTCCATCCTCTGCAATGCCTTCATGACAAAAGAAAAATTTACAAAGTATACAAATTTGGTTTTTCTCAGCCAAGAGATTATATTTATTTTAAAGGTGGTTTACATTGGAAAGAGACATATGAAAGATCTATATCTTAGCTTCCTTTGCACCTATATGGATCTATTTCCATGACTGAAAGGCAAGCCAGATATTTTGCTTCAAATTCAAAAGAGAGAGAGAGAAGGAAGTAAAAGCCCACCCCATCAATATGCTAAGTGTAGTTCTTAAGTGTTTATCAGTTTCTCAAGGGCAGTGGAAGAGTAAAACTATTCTGTACAGTTTACAAGGCAAAACTATAATCCAGTCTCAGTGTTCCTACATGTTCATGGATGAGGCATATCCTGCCTCAGGTTCATCTGTGCAAGAATCATCAACATCAATGTGCTCTTTTCCTAATTTGGCTTTGAGTCACTGCCATGAGATAATCAACATTTTAGAACAAAATGATTCTATTTTAAAGTTCTGTTTGTTTGTTTTTTTACAGAACTTTATTTTGTTTAAGATTCCATTCTTAGTATCACTTGGAACACTTTTGCCTCAACTGTTAATTTAAGAAAGTCAAAGTCCTCAAACAATGCAACAATGCCAAGGAAACGAACTTAACACGCAAAGCTAGATAGGGGTTCCACCTCGCTCCACAGTGATGCTTCTTAGAGCAGCTCATATAGGCTCTGATTAGGATCCAGTTTAGGACTGGCCGAGATGAGAAAAATGAGTGATGCACTTTATTTAGGTGTCTCATCTCTGGAAATGGCTGCTTTCTTTTTATATCATTTATAATTAAATACTTAAGGATTTTTCTAATCTTTTCTAGAGTGATGTTTCAAAATATCCAATTGCATGAGATAAATCCAGACCCCCATGCTTATGCGGTCAGAAAGTTGAGCTAGAATCACACCTAAATTCTACAATCCAGTGATCCATCCCAGGGAGAAACTGTGTAACTTCCCTCATGAGCATCTCTCCGTTTCAGAATTAGCTAATAGTAAATACCTTAGAACCCACTAACAACAACTGAGGCTGATGTAACATGATATGGAACTGCATCTACTATACTATATCTATATATTGTTAGTATAAACTGGCTATTTAGTTGGGCTGTTGGGTGGATGCAGTCAAGCATCAAGGTCATTACAGGGATTGAGATCATTCTAAGCAGTTCATAGAGTAGAAAGACAGTCAAGAAGGCCTTGGTTCCAATTCTAGAATTTATTAACTGTACAATTGGTTAATTCCTGAACCCATCTGGGACTCAGTTTTATAGTTTGCAATCGGGAAGAGCTTTTGTGAAGATAAATATTTAATTAGGTAGCACAGTACCAGCACATAAGGGGTACACAATAATCATTTGTTGAATAATTGAGTGATCAATTTTCAGGAATCCAAGAATTAACAAAATCTTCTTTCTATTCTACTGAAGGTGAACTGACCAACAAGATAGTTTTGTTGTTTCTAAAGTTACTGACATATTTTTTCCTCTTTCTTTGCTTTTTTTTAAAGAAACTTTAAATTTGAATGCCTATCTACTGAATGGTTCAGAAAATTGATGCCTAAAATTATTTTTCCCATCATCTCATCTCTGCCTAACTATTAAAGAACAACAACAAAAAATAAAAAAAAAATCACCCCACTGTTACTATGCCAGACACTTCTCTTTCTGTTCCAAAATTATTAATACCTGCCTCAGCAGTGAATTCCTTTGTGGCCCTTTATGTTCTGGAGAATCACCATAACTTTAAGTACTGTCACTGTACCTCAAACCTTACTATACATAAAGAGATGAGAAAGTTTCTGAAAACATGTGACCTACCTTAAGGTAGAAGAAGCAGATGGTGGTCAAAAAAAAAAATATATATATATATACACATACACACATAGCATATATATTGCATTGTAGTATCCTCCCAAAGGGGCTTCCCAGGTGGTGCTGTTGGTAAAAAAAATCTACTTGCCAATGCAAGAGACACAGTTTCCATCCCTGGGTTGGGAAGATTCCCATGGAGTAGGAAATGACAATCTACTCCAGTATTCTGGTCTGGAAAATTCTATGGACAGAGGACCGTGGCAGGCTCTAGTCCATGGGGTTGTAAAGAGTCCGACACACCTGAGTATGCACGCACACCCTCCCAAAACACATCAGGCAGAGTTGTTTTATTGTTAAGACATATCTCTTAGGTGTGCAACAAATCACATAGGTTGGTTTACTGAACACCCATTTCAACCCCTCTTTCTTTGTTTCCATCTATTTTATCGTTATCAATTTCCTCAAACCTAGAGGTTACCCAGCTCTGGTAAGTGAGGCATGAGTATGCGACTGCCAAGAAACCTTTTCCTCTTTTTCCTCTTCATTCCTGTAACTCAGACTAAATCCCTGGAGAAGCAACAGCCTCTTGCAGCCAATAGGACAAAATACAGAGTAAGGAGAGTGAAAGCTGAGTTAGCCTAAGTTCCATGTTTAATTGAGACATGTACTTTCCTTAGGTTATTATTATTTTTTTTTAATGAACATAAAGTCCTTACTTTTTTAAGCTACTAAAGAAAGGGATTTCTGAACTTGTATTGGAATGCATCATGGTATAAAATCTGACTTCAAATCCCCTCTTCGAGCTGATTTCTTTGATGTCTAAAGTCAGATATTTTGTCTATGCTGTTTTCACATAACTTTATGCATATGGTTTTCGAAGAACAAAGAAATGTTCTCATTGAGGTATAAATCAAAAAGAGCATAAAATAAATATATCTTAATGGCCTATTACAAAGTGAGGCCAAACTTGGAACCAAGTCAAGAAATAGAACATCTCCAGAAACCCATCTTACTCACTGGAAAAGATCCTGATCCTGGGAAAGACTGAAGGCAAGAGGAGAAGGGGACAACAGAGGATGAGATGGTTGGATGGCATCATCAACTCAGTGAACATAAGTTTGATCAAACTCTTCCAGGAGATAGTGAAGGACAGGGAAGGCTGGCACACTGCAGCCCGTGGAGTTGCAAAGAGTTGGACACAACTTAGCAACTGAACAAGAAACACAGAGTGCCCTCTCGTGCCACCTACTTGTCACTCTCCTTCCCCCTCCCCTGAAAACCACCAGATTAGTCTTTCCTGATTATGAATTTATACATAGGTAGATTATACACCCAGTGTGGGGTCACAAAGAGTTGGACACAACTGAGCGACTGAACAAGCAACAAAATGTATTCTTTTGTGTCTGGAGCCTTTAGGAAAATACTGTATTTGTTCAGCTCATTCAGGTTTTTTTTTATGTAGCAATAGTTCATTCATTTTCCTGCTGTTTAGCATTCCATTGTATAAATATACCACAATTTATTTATCTAATCTACTGTTGATGGATACTGGACTGTTTCCAGACCTAGGCAATTAAGAGTAATACTTCTATAAACATTCTTGTGCATGGCTTTTGGTGTACATATGTATAAATTTTTGTTAAATATATGCCTAGGAAAGGAATTGCTGGGTCATAGTGTATGCATATGTCAACTTTAACAGTATTAACAAACACTTCTGCAAAGAGTTTGCACAAATCAGGCTCCTATCATCAGTGCATGAAAATTCTAGAAGCTCCACATCTGCACCAATATTTGGGATTTCAGTCAAATTTACTTAAGTCTTTCTTGTGGGTATGAAGTGAAATTTCACAGTGGGTTTAACTTGGTATTTTCCGACTAAAAATAAGAGTCAAAATATTTCAAATCTAACTTGGCTATTTGCATATGTTTTTGTGTGTGAAGTAACTGTCCATGTCTTTTGTCCACTTAAAATATTTTACAATTGAGCTGTATCCCTTTTTTTATTCTCATTAATTTGGAAAAGTGGTTATATATTCTGCACATTAACACTTTTCAGCTACATGTAATATAAATAATTCCTCCCACTTTGTGACATGGTTTTACATTGTCTTAATAGTAACCCTAATTTTAACAGAGTCTAATTTACTAATGCTCTTTTATGGCTAATGGTTCTATAGTATACTTAAGAAATATTTTACTACCTCAGGATTTGAAGGTTATCTTCTAACAGCCCTACTGCTTTACATTTCACATTTAGATCCACAATACACCTCAGTTAATATTTGTGTATAGTGTGAAGTAGATTTACTTTTTGAATAGGATATCCACATAGTATGATTTCTTTATGATACAATAATGTGGAACCCTAGATTCTAAGGAATACGGTAATATTCTCAATTAACCACGTTATTTGCAATGACGGAATACAGCATAACATATTAAAATTTGATGAAAGTTTTGTGATAGGACAGAAACTGATGTATTTAAAACAGAGAAAAACTGAGTAAGCTTTTAAAATATTAGAAGATAAGAAAAGGCTTTTAAAAGTAAGAATAATTTAAATATATTGCATCTATCAATATGAATTCATGATTTTCAATAAATATTCCCAGTTCTAGTACCTCATCTAATATACACTTCAGGGAACACAAACTTTAGATCTCCAACACTATTGTTTATAGACATTTAGCTAAATCTATCTTTTGGACAGAGAAAACCAAAACATATCCAGAATATCTTGTTGTCAGACTATAAGAGTACTTGCAAAGTTATCTGGAATAGTGCTAAACAGGACATGAATTCTAACTGAAAGGATAAAGATAGAAGTAATAATAAAACTTCACTGGAGAGAGTTAACTTTTAAAGTGTCAGGGGTTCATAATATTACATAAAAGGGTAAATAATAAGAATTATACTAATTTAAAGTCATGAGTTAAAAATTATATTTTAATGTTTTATATTGATAAACCCAAGCTATTTAAATATCTTGAAGTTTTTATCATTGTATAACTTGACTATCAGAAATGTTAATGTTATATATATATGTTATATATAAATGTTAATATATTATATATAACCATTATTTACTACTTATTTATATATATATAAATATAGTTACACATCAAAAATGTGAAACATACAAATTTTATATTCAGAATTAACTCAAATATACATATATTTTCATAAATTATAGGTAAAATTTTATTATAATATGTTGGATATTATAATACCATATGTCTCTAATATGTCTCAACCCAGAGACTTGAAAGGGTAGGAAGAAATAAAAGACAAGGAGAAATTTTCCTTAAAATCCAAATATTATCTAACGTAGAAATTCTCAACCAGTAGCATCAGCATCACATGGTGATTTGTGAAAATGCAAATTTCCAGACCTTCTGAAGCAGAAATGCTGGAGACGAGGTTTAGCAATCTGTAATTTTAAGGCCCTTCTGGTGATCCCAATGTACATTACAGTTTAAGAACTACTGATCTAATAAAATTATGTAAATTATTGCACAGCCTGAGCTATATAAAGCTAAATTGTGTTTGATATTTAACACTGAACCCAAGTTCACAGGAGCTTGACTGATTATAGACCAAATAATCTACATTTTTCTCTGCACCACTGAGTTGGGACTTGTCATTTTGAGGCCTCACTAGACTCAAAATTACTCGAGTATGAATTCAAATCCAGATATGTCTTAAAACAAGACTACACTCCACACACATCATTCTCTGTCTCTCCCAACATTCATTTTAGCTCTGCACACACACACACAAAGGACAGAAGAAAGTCATTGCCTAAACTGAAGCTTTTACCAAATCTTAGGCTCTATACATTTCAGTCAGTATAATCTTCATATCCATGTACATGAAGATGAGATGTGAAGAAACCCAAGTTCAGAGAGGTTAAGTCTAGTCACCAAAGTCATGTAGCCAGCAAGGGCAGAGCCAGTATTCCACTCTAACTCTTCCTGAAGCCACAGTTTAAACATGTGTTCCTCAGTATCACATACTTCTAATATGTACACCACAAGAGTTCAATAAAAGTTTATTGGGTGAACAGTGAGTGAAGGAATGACCTGAATTTCTTTTTTATGGCATTTTCATGGATTCCTTCAGACATGTTCCAAGTAGCTTCCAGGAACTGCAAAGACACACAGACGAACATGACGATTCACTTAATGTGGGAGTCAGAAAGATACTAGAGTCACTGAGGAAGTCACTGACATCATTAAAATGTTTCGATCCTTCAGGAGAAGGATTTCAGTCACTCCATAATCTCAAGCTGTGTATTTCTCACTACTCTCTGAAAACAATGAACATACGCAAAAGATGTAACAGAAACGGGTATAACTTTTTCAATGAAAATGTGAATTTTAATACCTCAAAAAGTAAATTATAATAATGTGAAGCATTCCTGGTTCATTTAATTTAACTTACCTTCCAGATAACTTCTCAGGGAAACTTAAGAACACAATACAATTCTAAAATCATTGTAAAATTACATGAAATGACATAAGGGGATGAATGCAATAGTTGCTAATGTTTCTCAGAGGAGTCACGGGGCAAGGGAGAGAAAGAAACAGATTAAGCTGGTGCAGACATTTGTGGCTTGAATAGCAGCAGGAATGGGAAACACACAGGGGTAACATTTTAAAGCTGTGTGTGGGAGGCACTCGCACGAAACATTTTGTCAACAGGATTTCTGCGCACACCTCTCACATGCTGCTTAGGACATTTCCCCCAGAATAGAGAGATTTCTGTGCACACCTCTCACAGACTGCTTAGGACATTTTCCCCAGAATAGAGAGATTTCTGAGCACACCTCTCACACACTGCTTAGGACGTTTCCCCCCAAATAGAGAGATTTCTGCGCACACTTCTCACACACCGCTTAGGACGTTTACCCCAGAATAGAGATTCTCAACTTTTTTTTTTGCCCCCTCACAAGCTGTCTAGCCTATGTAATTAAAGTCCGCCAGTAGAATAGCATTCAGGTGCTGACAAGATGGATCATTCCCTAGCCTTTGCCATAGAGAGACAAAGCTAGACATTTTCATTTCACTCAACTACAGTTGTGAAAAATAATCTCTCTCATCTGCCTCCTAGAGCAATCTCCACTGCTGGCTTCCTGCAAAGTTTCTCTGCCAGGTCCAGATGACATTTTTCCTCTATTTTGCTGGTCGACATTCACTCTCTCCAAGCATGTTTATTAATATTTGATCAAATGAGTGGTAACACCTTGAACCTTTATTTGTGGTAATAATAAAAAATCATGGTGAAGCTCTCTAAAAGAGCTCACTATAAAGTAGAAACTGTTGTGAGAGGCTAAGAATCATTGATTTTCTCTTTATTTATTTATAAGCATGCAATCCCAATTTTCCAAAGCATTATCATGTGTATAGTTATTAGATTATGTTAACAGTTAGACCCAAGTTTGCACATTAATTAGCTCAAATCTCATCATATAATATTCAAAGATTCTTTGGGCCATACACATTAAACTCTCCATGCAAAGTCTTAGTTATTTCTGGGCATAACACTCTCTCTTTAAATCCTACATACACACAAAGAAAAACACACGTATACACACGTGCACCCACACACAAAAATATAACTGGTTTTTCATTGAACAGAAATGGGAAAAGTTTTTCTGCTAAATATCAGATAGTAAAAATTTATGCATTAGAAGCCATACAATTAGATTCTTAATTATTCCATTATAGTATACATAAACAAATGAACATGCCTATGTTCTGTAAATAAATAAAATTTTATTTACAAAAACAGGCTGCGGAGTAGAGTGGGTCTGTTAGTTGGAGTCTGTTACCTCCTATCTAAGACTGTGTATGTGTGTGTGTGCTTAGTCGCTAAGTCGTTTCTGACTCTTTTGTGACCCCATGATCTATAGCCTGCTAGCCTCCTCTGTCCATGGGATTCTCCAGGCAGTTATCCTACTGTGGGTGGCTATTTCCTTTTCCAGGGTATCTTTCCAACTAAGGGATTGAACCTGTGTCTCCTGCATTGCAGGCAGATTGTTTACCACTGAGCCCCCAGGGAAGCCATCTAAGACTATGCTTGCATTGAATTAACCTCACTGTCCATCCTAGGTGCAATCAAGTGAGAAAATCTTTGCTACTATATGCTCTCTGTATTCAGGAATGCATTTTTTTCATAGGCATAGTATTTTTTATTGTTGTTGTTTCTCAAAATAGTATTTCCCATTTTAGAAGAACATCTTAGTATTCTAATGGTACAGTCTACAGATAATATTTGATTAGGATATTCCAATTATAAATGGCTCCTGAGCCCTTAGATCTGACACACAGATACTCTGTAGTCTACAGGCCATAAACAACTGTGGACATTTGTTAAATAGTAATTACTATTAGGCCAGCTTTATAAATACTACAGCCCCTATATTTTAAAGGTTGTTATCTGTGTTAAAGAACCCACAGGCAATTGACTGAAATAATAGTAATCTCATTTACAGAAGGTCTTTATTCAAGAGAAAAAGACCCAAATGGTAAATACTGTCAAAGTATTACCTTATATTCTATTTAAGTTTATGATCATTTTTATCTATTCAATAAACATTTAATGAAAAACTGTTAGTTTCAGGTACTGAACTAGATACTGAGATATAGTTATAAGTAACATGTATGTGCATCTTTATTTTCTTAGGCTCCAAAATCAATGTGGACTATGACTGCAGCCATGAAATTAAAAGACTCTTGTTGCTTGGAAAGAAAGCTATGACAAACCTAGACAGTATATTAAAAAGCAGAGACATTACTTTGCCAACATAGTCCCATATAGTCAAAGCTATGGTTTTTCCAGTAGTTACATATGGATGTGAGAGCTGAACAATAAAAAAGACTGAGTGCCAAAGAAATGATGCTTTTGAACTGTGGTTCTGGAGAAGACTCTTGAGAGTCCCCTGGATAGCAAGGAGATCAAACCAGTCAATCCTCAAGGAAATCAACCCTGGATATTTATTGGAAGGACTGATGCTGAAGCTGAAGCTCCAACACTTTGGCCATCTTATGTGAAGAACTGTCTCACTGGAAAAGACCCGGATGCTGGGAAAGATTGAAGGCAGGAGGAGAAGGGGAGTGACAGAGGATGAGATGGTTGGATGGCATCACCAACTCAATGGGTTGTGAGTTTGAGCAAACTCCTGGAGATGGTGAAGGACAGGGAAGCCTGCAGTGCTGCAGTCCAAGGGGTCGCAGAGTCAAACACAAGTGAGTGACTGAGCAACATGTGCATTCTGAAAGAAACTAGAGTCTAGGGTGATTATGAGAATTATCTATAGTCTTCTTAATCCTTAAATGCAATATCCAGTCTATTTCACTAGCTTGAGTGCTCAGGTGGATTTTATGAACAAACTAAAATGACTCTGGAAACAACTGACTTTACTAGCAGAGATTTAACCACTTTTCCAGGGAAGCCCCAAATCCTCAGTGACACTTACATATGTTCATTAATTAATCACTATTACAGCGCATCTTCAATTACTTGATAGAAGAGCAGATTCTGAAGCCTTCTTCTTAGGGCCAGAGTCTATAAATGTAGATTTCTGAATAACTCTGATAGTCTTTGCTGGACGTCTCCAGTGCTACTGACAGAAGAGCCAGGTTGTCACATTTGCTAATAACTGTGCCAGGAACCCTAGAAATTCTACAGTGATGTCACTCTGACTGAACTTATTGTTCTCATTACTGCTGCAGCATCACTCATGGGACCTCTATTCCTCCTGTTTCATTCTAAGCTTCTGTCAGTTACAAGTAACTTTCTTACAACAAGAATGCATACTTTCCCCTCTTTACCCAAAACTCAATAAAGAATGCCCCATAGCATAACTGTTTGGATTCTCAGGGTTGAAATTCTTTGGTGGTTTGGCTCCTTCCATATACAGCAGCGTTTCTTTAAGCAAACCTGTGAAGTCAAGATGGTGAGGTCAGGAGGAAGTCCTAAATTACCTGCATTGCATCACAGCCAACAATCTTCCTACAACTGCCTTTCTCCCTGAATCCAGCAATTGAGATATTTGTAATAAATTTGGGTACTGATCCAGAGACAATCCTCTCTAAAGTAGCCTCTATCAGACATGCTCTATATTTTTGAATCACAATTTAGGAATCTCCTTGTGGACATTACACATGAAAACAGATAGAGGGAGCTTTATTCTCTCCCAATCTTAAACACCCAATGAATGGGGGAAGTACAAGTCTTCACTTCACTTATTAAGAGCATCTCAGCTCTCCAGGTTCTTGTCCAGATAAAATAAATGTATAACTTATTCTATGACAGTCAGTATCACTAAGGACAGTCAAAGTAACAATAGCAGAAGCATTATTTTAGATAAAAATCTCCAAAGAATATCATTCATATCCTAACAATGATAAAAAGCTGAAAATCTAAAAAAAAAAAAAATCATAACTTTTTTCTTGAGCCCATCAGAGAGAGAAATTTGCCAAGCAACCAAATGTCAAAAAGGAACAAGTTCTTCCAAGGACAGACAAAACACAAAAAGAACTATACCTTTGGCAGAGTGTGGGAGACTTAGGTGGTCACCACACAGACGGGTAAGAAGGAGTCAATTTAAAAAGTAACAGAGAGTAAAAGGCTAAATGTGGGCTAATGTTATTTTAGAACAGATAGAAGTACAAAACATAAGTGAAATTCATATTCATTTACAAGATTTTACCATGGGCCTCCATTAAGTACTTAGAAAGAAGACAGAGAGGAGGAAAGAATAGAAAATAGCTGTGTTCAGTGGCCTAGGCATGTAGAAGTTGATTGGCAGCTGTTAATAGGCAGACATGAATCCCCACCCACTCCACAGACCCTTCTTTCCTACCAAGCAAAGTTTAAAACAACTTGGGGAAGAACAGAAAATCTGTTACTCTCAGGACCCAGACAAAGGTCAATTAGGATGAGGAGAATAGTAGCAGAAAAACTCCTCTACTGCTGTGAAAGAAGCAGTGATTTATCTTGGGACTATATCAAGCAGAAGTCTGTAACTGCTGAGGAAAGAATAAGAATCTCCTGGCCAAGACTAAGTACAGCTGCAAGGAAGTTTGGTCACCAAGGTGAAGAGGACCAGAAGTACTGAAATAGACTCATTCCCAAGACCTATATCCACAGAGTTTGCTTAGACTGAGTCAGGGGAGGAGCAAGATCATAGAGATCTAACGACTTCTGAAAGCAGAGAGGAAATAGGAATACTGATACCAGTACTGCAGTTCACATTCTAAGTACAAAGCAAAAGTAGCCCACCACCTGAAGAATTTGAAGCCTGTAGAGCCCTGAGAGTAACAATAAAAACAACAAATCAAAACTAGTTCAGCTGCTGATGGACAGACTCAAATCCCCATCTTGAATTTAACAGTAGAGTTGTACCAATTTCAATGGCTACTTACCATTTACTGTTTTATCTACTGTTCTGTACATGAACATAGGCAGTCAATCAAAAATGATACACAAAAGAAAGAGAAAACATATCCACTGGCAAGAGATAAAGCAATTAATACCACCAGACTCAAAAGATGACACAGATGTTGAAACTATCAGACAGACAGGAACTTTAAAATAGATGCAATTAATACATTAAGGGGTATAGCAGAGAAAGTTGACAAAATCATGAACATATGGTGAACATCAAGAGACTGGAACTATAAGAAAGAGTTAAATAAAAATACTAGAAATAAGTGTGATACTAGGAATGAAGAATTCCTTTAATGGCATCATTAACAGACTTCAACACATGAGAGGGAAGAAACAGTGATTTTAAATTTAGGTCAATATAAATTATCCAACTAGAAGGCAAAGAGAAAAGAAAAAGAAAAAAATAGAGTAAATCCCAAGAACCATGGAATAATATTAGAACATTAAGATACTTGTAATATTTAGTCCTAGAGAGATAAAAGAATGTGAATAGGCCAGAAAATAAGTCTGAAGAAATAATGTGGGAAATTATATAAAGATGAAGAAACTGGGAGGCATGATCCAGATGGCAGAGTACTAAGACCCTGAACTCAAATCTCCGCAGGAACACATCAAAAATTCAACTATGTATAAGCAACTCTCACTGAGAACAACCTGGAGACTAGCAGAACAGCTCTACCACATCCAAGGCTGCAAAGAAAGAACCGCACAGAGTCTTGTAGGAAGAGAGAAGTGATCCAGTTGGGAACCAAACCTCAAGTGGGTGAGGCACAAAAGAGGGGGATATCTCAGGCTTGAGGATCCTCCCTAAAGAATAAAGGGTTTGAGCCACATATTAATAACCTTGGCCCTGGGACCAGACACTGGGATGATAAATAACCTCCTGAACTTGCCTGAAAACCAGTGAGGCTTACTGAAGGTTTGTAAAAAAAGCAAGACTCCATTCTTGAGGAGTATGTACACATACTTGCTTATAATCTCAGCACAGATGCAGCAGATTGAAAGCTGCCTAGTGCTCTGGCCAGCCTGCCAAGACCACCCCAGAGCACCCTCTAGCTGGTACCAGGCTCCTTCCAGCACTTTCTACCCTGGCACTGCCCCCTGCTAAGGTGGAGACTGCCATCATCACCATTGTGCACATGCATGCGCACTGGAAAAGGAAAGCCAGTTCAGAAGTGGAACTTTAATCCCTTGGGCATGACCCTGTCCCCAACCAAGGCCAAGATTGTTACCACTCCAGGGATAAGCCCAACTCCTTCAGGGTTCCCGTTCCAGCACTTCAGGCCTCAGCCCTGCCCACAGACAGAGTGGTGACTTACCACCACTCAGCCTGGTAGAAACCCTGGCTGGCATCTAGCTCCTGCTCTAGACCCTGTGACTCCAGCCCTACATCTCATCAAGGCAGCAGCTGGCAGTGCATGCTGCAAGAATATAAAACCCCTGTTCCAGCCAGACCTGGCTTTCCTATCAGTTTTAAACAAGTACGTATAGCTATAGGTTGATTAATATAAACTTCATGGTAACCACAAATCAAAAATCTACAATAGACACACAAAAAACAAACAGAAAGGAATCCAAACACAACACTAAAGAAAAATCATCAAACAACAAAGAACCTAAAAGAAGAAGAAACATAAAAATAACCAGAAAATGAGTAACAAAATGAGAATAAGTATATACATATTAATAATCACTTTAAATGTCAATGAACTGACTACTCAAAAGACACAGGGTGGCTGATGGTACAAAAAAATGAAAGATTCAACTCTATGTTACCTATAAGAGATTCACTTGAGAGCTAAAGACACACACAGACTGACAGAGAGGAAATGAGAAAGACAGTGCACGCAAATAAAGAAAAAGGAAGCGGAGGTGGCAATGCTTGTATCAGACAAAGCAGACTTGAAAACAAAGTCTGTAATAAAAACAAAGAAGGGCATTATATAATGAGAAAGCATCGATACAAGAAGAGAATATAACATATATAAATATATAAGCACCTAACGTAGGAGGGCCTAAATATAAGCAAATATTAACAGATACAAAGGGAGGAATTGATACAATACAATAATATTGGGAGGCTTTAAAACCCCACTTATATCAGAGGATAGATCATCCAGATTGAAAATCAGTAATCAAACACCGTCCTTAAATTATATATTGAACCATATGGAATTTATAGATATCTATAGGATACTCCATTCAAAAACAGCAGAATATATAATCTTTTCAAGTGCACATGGAACTTTCTCCATGATAGATCACGTGCTAAGCCACAAAACAAGTCTCAATAAACTTACAAAGATTATATCAAGCATCTTTACCAACCACATAGATGTGAAATTAGAAATCAATTACAGGAATAAAACTGGAAAAAACACGGTTTATGAGTAAACAACTGCTACTAAAAAACCAATAGGTCAGAGAAGAAATCGAAGAGGAAATCACAAAATACCTTCAGACAAATGAAAACAAAAACACAACTTTCCAAAATCCATGGGATGCAACAAAAGTGGTTCTCAGTTTATAGTAACACAGGGCGATCTCAAAAACAAGAAAACTTTCAGTAAACAAGCTAACTTTCTATCTAAATCATTCAGGCAAAGAACAACAAACAAAGCCCAAAGTCGGTAAGTGGAAGAAGATTATAAAGGTCAGAGTGGAAATAAATAACAGACAAAAAACAATGGAAAAAATCAGTGAAACTAAGAGATGGTTATTTGGAAAGATAAACAAAATTGATTAATCTTTATTTAGACTCATTAAGAAAAAAGAGGGATGGCCTATATAAAGAAAGATGGAGATGAAAGACAAGTTCTAACCAATATCACAGAGACACAAACATTCACAAGGGAATACTATGAACACTTACACATACTAGAAACAGAAAATCTTCCAAGACTGAATCAAAAATAAACAGAAAATCTAAACAGACCAATCATTAGTATTCAAATTAAACCAATAATAAAAAAACTCCCAAAAAACTAAAGTCTAGGACCAGATAGCTTCACAGGGAAATTTTTTGATACATTTAAAGAAGAGTTAATACCTGTTCTTCTCAAACTACTCCAAAAACTTGAAGAGGAGGAAGCACTCCCAAATTCATTCTACAAGGTTAGCATTACCCTGATATCAAAATCAGGTAAAAACACTGAAAAAAAAAGGAAGATAATTATAGGTCAGTATCTCTGATGAATTCATGTAAAAAGCTTCAATAAAATATTCAACAACCAAACTCACAATACATTAAAAGGATCATACATCATAATCAAGTAGGATCAACATCTGAAAATCAACCAATGTGAAACACCATGCATTAACAATGTGAAGCATAAAAAGCAGCTGATCACCTCAATAGATGCAGAAAAAGCATCTGACAAAATTCAACATTCATTCATGACAAAAACTCTCAACAAAGTTGATAAAGAGGAAATGCATCTCAATATAATAAAGGACATTTATGAGAAATCCACAGCTCATATTCAATGATGAAAAGCTGAAAGTTTTTTCTCTAAGATCTGGAATAAGACAAAGATACTCACTTTTGCCATTCTATTTAACATAGTATTGGAAGTTCCAGCCACAGTAAACAGACAAGAAAAAGAAATAAAAGGCATTCAAATTAAAAGGGATGAAGTAAAACTGTCACTATTTGCAGATGACATGTACTAAATATAGAAAACTCTAAAGACTTTAGTCCAAAACTATTAGAACTAATAAATGAATTTAGTAAAGTTGTAGAATACAGATTAATACACAGAAATCTGTTGTATTTACGTACACTAATAATAAACTATCATAAAGAAAATTCAAGGAAACAATCCCATGTATAATAATATAAAATAGAATAAAATACCTAGAAATAAATTTAACCAAGGAGGTAAATACCTATACTTTGAAAGCTATAAAGACACTAATTAAGGAAACTGAAGATGGTACAAATAAATGAAAAGATATCTTAAGTTCATGGATTTGACAAATTAATGTTATTAAAATATCCATATTATCAAAAGTAATCCACAGATTTAATGTGATCCCTATCAAAACAACCATGACATTTTTTCACAGAACTAGAACACACAATTCTAAAATTTGTATGGAACCACAAAATACCCTGAATAGTCACAGCAATCTTAATAAAAAGAACAAAGCTCCCTAACTGCATACTAGATTTGAATATTCATACAAAGTTACAGTAATCAAAACAGTATAGTATAAGGCTTTCCTGGCGGCCCAGTGGTTGAGAGCTGCCTGACAGTGCAGGAGACACGGGCTCGATCTCTGGTCTGAGAAGATTCCACATGCCTCAGAGTGACTAAGCATGTGTGTCACAGCTGCCGAAGCCCACACACCTAGAGTCCATGCTCCACAAAAAGTGAAGACCCCACAAAGAGAAGCCTGTGCACTAAAACCAGAGAATAGCCTCTCTCCTCACCTAGAGAAAGTCCATGAGCAGCAACAAAGACCCAGCGCAGCCAAAAATAAAATAAAAAACAGTATTTTACAGGCACAAAACCTACACATAGATCAACGGAACAAAGTAGAGAGCCCAGACATATACCCACACACATGTGGTCAATTTATCAACGACAAAGTAGGCAAGAATATACAATGAATAAAAGACAACTCTTTCCATAACAGATGTTAAGAAAGTGGATAGCTGCATATAAAAAAATGGGATTAGAACATTTCCTCCCAATTTATATGAAAAAACAAACTCCAAATGGATTAAAGGCTTAAATTTCAGACCAGAAACCATAAAAACTCCTAAAATAAAACATAGTGTGGATTTCAGTATCAAGCATAACACACACACACACACACACACACACACACACATAGGATCTGTCTTCCTCAGGCAAGAGAAACAAAAATAAACAAAAGGGACTTAAATTTAAAGGCTTTCACATAGCAAAAGAAATCATCCAAGAAAATGAAAAGGCAACCTTCTGCATGCGGGAAGATATTTCCAAATGACACGTCTGAGAAGGGGTTAGTATACAAAATACATAAAGAACTCATACAATTCAATGTCAAAAAAAAGACCAAAAAAAAGGCTGATTTTAGAATGTGCAGAAAAGATATTTTTCCAAAGAAGACATACAGATGGCCAACAGGCATATAAAAAGATGCTTATCATCATTAATTATCAGTGAAATAAAAACCAAAACCACAATGAGATATTACCTTACATCTGCCAAAATGGGTACAGTTAAAAAGCCAAGGTATAACAAGTATTGTTAAGGATATGAAGAAAGGGGAACCCTCATACACTGTTAGTGGGAATGTGAATTGGTGCAGCCACTATGAAAAATAGTATGGCAGCTCCTCAAAACACTAAAAGAATTACCATATGGTCCAGTAATTCTACTCCTGGGTATGTATCCAAAGAAAATGAAAATACTAATTCAGAAAGATACATGCACCCCAATGATCATAAGAGCATTTTTAACAATAGCCAAGATATGAAGCAATCTATCAAAAGATTAATAGATAGAGAGGATATGGTATATATATATATAATGGAGTATTACTCAGTCATAAAAAGGAGAATGAAATTTTGCCATTTGTGACAATATGGATGGACCTGGAGGGCATTATGCTCAGTGAAGAAGTCAGACAGAGAAAGACAAATACCATATGTTTCACTTATATATGGAATCTAAAAAGTAAAAAAAAATGAATGCACATAACAAAACCTGGTGGCTTCCCTGGTGGTTCAGATGGTAAAGCATCTGCCTGCGATGCGGGAGACCCGGGTTTGATCCCTGGCTTGGGAAGATACCCTGGAGAAGGAAATAGCAACCCACTCCAGTACTCTTGCCTGGAAAATTCCATGGACTGAGGAGCCTGGTAGGATACAGTCCACAGGGTCGCAAAGAGTCGGACACAACTGAGTGACTTCACTTTCACTTTCAACAAAACCAAAACAGACTCGGATACAGAGAACAAAATGGTGGTTACCAAAAGGACAAGCTTTGGGAAAAGGCAAAATAGATGAAAGGGATTAAGAAGTACAAACTGCTAAGGATAAAATAAGCTCCAAGATATAATATACAGCACAGAGAATATAGCCAATATTTTATAATAACTTTATATGGTGTATGGGCTTCCCTGATGGCTCAGTTGGTAAACAAAAGTGAAAGTGAAAGTGTTAGTCGCTCGGTCTGTGTCTGAGTCTTTGCGAATCCATGGACCGCAGTCCACCAGGCTCCTCTGTCCATGGGATTTTCTAGCCAAGAATACTTGAGTGGGTAGCCATTTCCTTCTCCAGGGAATCTTCCCAACCCTAGGATCAAACCTAGGTCTCCTGCACTGCAGGCAGATTCTTTACCAACTGAGCTACCAGGAAGCCTAAGTTGGTAAAGAATCTTCCTGTAATGCAAGAGACCCCAGTTCAATTCCTGGATCTGCTGGAGAAGGGAGAGGCTATCCATTCCAGGATTCTTGGGCTTCCCTTGTGGCTCAGCTGGTAAAGAATCTACTTGCAATGTGGGAAGCTTGCATTCGATCCCTGGGTTAGAAAGATCCCCTAGAGAAGGGAAAGGTTACCCACTCCAACATTCTGGGTTGGAGAATTCCTTGGACTGTATGTTCCATGGGGGTCACAAAGAGTTGGAGCGACTTTCACTTTTACTTCACGTTATATGGAGTATAATCATAAAAATATTGAATCACTATGTTGTTCATCTGAAAGTAATATACTATTGTAAGTTAATTATACTTCAATTTAAAATTTTTTTAGAAATTAGAAAAATAAATAAAGACATCAAACCACAGATTCATGAAAATACAAATTCTTTAAATCAAGATAAATATAATAAAAAAAGTAATGTCTTGGTAATCTTATTAACACCAAAGACTAAGAAAAAGTCTGGAAGATAAAGATAAGAAAGCTGTAAAGACACCTTACATGGAGAAAAACAAGAATAAGAATCACAGCAGAATTGTTAGAAATCATGCAAGCTAGAAGAAAACAAAGTATTACTTTTAAAATATCAAAAGAAAAAAATTTACTAAGTCATAGTTTGGGCTTCCCAAGTAGTGCTAGTGGTAAAGAACCCGCTTGCCAATGAAGGAGACTCAAGAGACACAGGTTTGATCCCTGAGTCAGGAAGATCCCCTGAAGTAGGAAATGGCAACTCACTCTAGTATTCTTGCCTGGAAAATCCTGTAGCATGGTGGGCTACAGCTCATGGGGTTGCAGAGTCAGACACAATTGAGCACACACACACATACTTAAGCCATAGTTTTATATCAAGCAAAAATATTTTGTTTTCAAATGGAGGTAAAATAAAGTCTCTAGTAGGCAAAGAAAATCTGAGAAAAAGTCACTTAACTTCTCTAATGAGCAGAACTATACTATAAAAGATATTAAAGAAGTTCTTCAGACAAAAGAAATATGATACTAGATAGAAACTACCCAATCTAAACAAAGAACTAGGATGCATTAAAATGGTAAAAATTAAGGAAAACTTAAAAGATAAATTTTACATATTTTCAGTGACTTTCATATATTATCATTCTTGTTTAGTTATCTATTAAAACTACAACACATGTAAGGTAAAATATATGAAAACAGCTCAAAAGTAAGAGTTGAAAGCATTGTTATCAGGTTCATACATTATATACAAAGTAGTATAATATTATTTGCAGATAGATTGTAAAAAGTCAGACATAAAGTTAAAATGGATAGTGTAAACTTTATAACAACAACTAAAAACTTAAAAACACATATCACTAAAAACTAATAATGGAGATCAAATTATAAACAATAATTGAAACTGAAGAAGCAGAAAAGGAGGGGAAATGTAACAAAGGATAGAGCAAATAGAAAATAGCTTTCAATATGGTAATTTAAACCCATCCATATCAATGATTATACTAAAGGAACAATAAGTAAAAATCCTCATTCAAAGGAAGAAAACCAAAACAAAGCAAAATTAAAATATACTGTCTGCCATTAAAATAAAAACACTTTAAACATAAAGATATAGATGAGTTAACAGTAAAATGACTGAAAAGGATGTTATCAGTAACTAAAAAATTAGAAAGTTAAACTAATATCAAACAAAGTAGAGTTTAAAACAATAAATACTTTCAGATATACAGAGGCATACTGCCCAATGGTAAAGGGTTCAATTAATCAAGATGACCTAAAAATCATCATGTCTAATTTATTTTTTTTTAAAAGAGCTTCAAACTGACAGGAAAAAATATAAAACACGAAAATTACAGTTGGAGACTTCAAAACTCTTCCCTGTGTAACTGACAGAAAAAGAAGACATAAAATCAATAAGTATGTAAAATAATGGAACAACCGTATCAACCAACTTCGACCAGTTACAGAATGCTGCACTCAAAAACAGCATAAGATACAATTTTCAAGTGCACAGGAAACAGTCACTGAAATGGACCATATTTCTGTGCCATAAAACAAATACCAACAAATGTAAGAGACTGAAATGACCAAAATGGCATAAAATGCAAATCCAACTGTCTTGAGTCTCAACCTGCTCCTGATGCCAAGTGTCTTGCTGTTCACACTGTCCACACTGTTCGCTGAACCCAGGGTGGGTAAGGGGTGAGCTAAGAAGCTGCAAGAAGACTCGAGGAGCAATAAGAACTGCAGACACGTTTATTCTCTCCTGGCTGATGCAGCAGACACAGCCGTGACGCAGCAGTAAATGCCACCCCCTTCTATGTGGGGCTCACATATCCCTACAGCACAGGGTAACTCATAACCAAGCGTGCACTTCGTGATATGCATGTGCAGCACTACAAGTGATCTCAGCCGTTACACAACCAGGCAGAGTCACTGTTTACAGAACATGGGGTGAGAAGTCATGAGCGTGTGGGATGAGAGACCTGAACATGCCACCTTGGCCCTATACCAACCAACAAAGTAAAACCACAAATGAGCAAATAACACAGGTTAGAGAGAAAATCAAATGATAAACTAGAAAACATTTTCCATAAAGTCACATGTCAAACATCGGTGAATCTAATTACCGTAGGGTTTAAGAGAAAATGTGTACTTTTACATGCATATATTAGAAAATAAACAAGGTTTACTTTCAATAATACAAGTTCCCACTTTAAAAATCTAGAAGAAAGAAAGTAAATTAAACCAAGGTAAGCAAAAGGAAGAAAGTATTACAGATAAGGAAAAAAGAAGTAGGCAAAAGGTTTAAACAAATGTATCACAAAAGAAGATATACAAAGAATGAATAAACACAGGAGAAAACTGACAATATTGAAGTGGACATGGAGCAACCAGCACTGATACATGACTGCAGGGAATGCAAAATGATACAGCCACTTTAAGGCACAGTTGGGTAGCCTCTTAACAGTTAAACATACAATTTCCATACAACCCATCAACACAGCTCCTAGTATTTACATAAGATAAATGAAAACATATGCTTTACCAAGGACTGCACATTGAATTTGTATAGATTTATTCATAAGAAAAAAAAAACTAGGAATAGCCAAATATTCATCAACTGACAAATGGATTAACAAATTGTGGTCCCCCTTCTAAAGAAATACTACCGACACAATGCCAAGGAATAGGCCACAGATATAGTCAACAACGTGGTTGAATCTCAAATGCACCTACTACAAGAAGGCAGAGTCGGAAGGCTACATAGCTATGATTCAGTGTATATCACATTCTAGAACAGGCAAAACTGTAAATACAGAAATCAAATCACAGATTGACAGAAAATAGAGCTGAGGGAAAAGATTGACACCAGTGGGCCATAAGGAAAATTTTCACTATAATCGGTATATTTGATAGCTTGGTAAAGGAGTGATTAATGGCAGTATGCATGTGCAAAACTCAAAAACTATATATTATATATATATATAGATAAAGATATAGATATAGATATATATAGTGTGTGTGTATACACACACACACACACAGGATAAATATTTTATATAAATTATATCTCAATAAATATCTGATTTTTTAAAAAGCATCTCTTTTAAAAGTTCTATAACTAGTCTTATCACATATTATTTTTGATGACTTTAAGGGCTTCCCTGGGACTCAGTAATAAAGAATCCATCTGAAATGCAGGAGACTTGCAGGAGAGGCAAGTTTGATCTCTGGGTGGGGAAGATTGCCTGGAGAAGGAGAAAGCAACCCACTCCAGTATTCTTGCCTGGGAAATCCCATGGACAGAGGAGCCTGGCGGGCCACAGTCCATTGGGTTGCAAAAGAGTTGGACATGACAGAGCAATTAAACCACAACAACAAAGGCAAGGAAAAAAATACAAGTTTCACCTCTCCATCTTCATGAACTCTAATGCAAAATTAAGGCTAAATAGTTAGAAAACACTTTGGCTGTTTCTGGCCTTTATATTTTCCAAATGGATGTAACAAGGAAAAGTTTATTGAAAATATAAAATAACAAACTTAAAAAGAAATAACAAAGTCTATTCCAAGAAATCTCTCGGGAGAATGACTCAACATTTGTGCTAAGGAAATACAGGAGGTCTAGGGTTAGGAATTTGGTAATGAGTGGCATCTTCAAATAGCACAGAGCTTAGCCTCACAATGCAGGTGAGTATAAACAAAAGCCACATGACACCTCTCTGTACGAAAGTGACCCATATCTCAAAGTATCTCCGATTAAGTCTTAGCCCAGAGTTCAAGGATCATGCTATAATGAGACAAATAATAAAATTTCTATGAGAAAATGATTAATAGGAATGAGATCTTCATATCATCGAGATCCAGATCTGATCTCCAATACCTCAAAATCTGAATGTCTAAAGAGCTTGGAATCACCATTTGCCTTCAATTGGGTAAGACAATATTGAAACCTATTCCAGTCTTCTGAGCTTCCAGGTGGTGTCAGTGGTAAAGAAGCTGCCAGCCAGGGTAGGAGACATAAGAAACATGAGTTTGATCCCTGGGTCAGAAAGATCCCCTGGAGGAGGGCATGGGACCCATTCCAGTATTCTTGCCTAGAGAATCCCATGGACAGAGGAGCCTGGTGGGCTATGGTCCATAGGGTTACAAAAAGTCAGACATGACTGAAGCAACTTAGCATGCACACATGCATTCCAATCTTCCATACTTATTTTAATTTAACAAATGTGATGAGTTTATTCTAGGTATAGGTATCTAGAGTATCACTGAAGCTACTCTTGACTATGATTTTAGGGTTAATTTTCAGGAGACCTTTTGTGACATTATATAGAGTTATTTCATCTGTTACAGGTATTAGTATAAGCCTCTCTCTCAAGAAAGTAGTGGATTATAACAGCATTTGGTTTTTCTTTTTTTAAAAGAGGCAAAACTTACAGAGTTTGCACTGATAGGGCAGCATCTGTATAGACACCAACTCAGTTCTTCCAAGATAACACTTGTGTTTCTAGATATGAAGACAAAGTACTAAATTTACCTTGGCATTTGCTTATTGTAGGCAATTCTTTGCTGCAGAAAACCCTTTTTCTTAAATGTCACCATCATTTACAAATCTTACAGTGCTACATCATAACATTTATTGTTGAAATCTGTTGACTCATCAATCTGCAGAGAAACTTGTTTTTCAGTATATTACACAAAACCTCTTTGGTTGACATGGCATGTCATCAATATGTCAACTTACTGTACTGCTTGAGACTGGTAGCTTCAATTTCTCATACCGCATCTTGGCTAAACAGCTTACTTACTATAATTTTACATGCTGACATTATTAGTTTCTCATCTGATGTATGACCTTTTCTGCACAATAGGTTCAGTTAATGTAAGTTGATTCTTGAGGCTTTGGACTGAATATGACTTTTTTAAAACAAAAGTTTACTGTGTTTTGAGAACAAAATAGCTACTTAAAATAAGCAGTAGCTTTATTTCTCAAATGGCTGTGAGTTGCCAACAAAGATCAGCCTAGTCAAAGCTAGTGGTTTTTCCAATAGTCATGTATGGATGTGAGAGTTGGACTAGAAAGAAAGCTGAGCGCCAAAGAATTGATGCTTTTGAACTGTGGTGTTGGAGAAGATTCTTGAGAGTCCCTTGGACTGCAAGGAGAAACAACTAGTCCATCCTAAAGGAAATCAGTCTTAAACATTCATTGGAAGGACTGACGCTGAAGCTGAAACTCTAATACTTTGGCCGTCTGATGTGGAAGAACTGACTCATTGGAAAAGACCCTGATGCTGGGAAAGACTGAAGGTGGGAAGAGAAGGGGATGATAGAGGATGAGATGGTTGGATGGCATCACCGACTCAATGGACATGAGTTTGAGTAAGCTCTGGGAGTTGGTGATGTACGGGGAGGCCTGTCGTGCTGCAGTCCATGGGGTCGCAGAGTCTGACACCACTGAGCAACTGAACTGAGCTGTGAGTTGTATACAAGTGACTTTAAATTTTGTTGGAATCTTTGTTGCACCTGTCTAACTTGTGATGATTCATTATTCATTGTATCAGAACTGCCATCAAGCCTAAAATCCTCTTCTATGTCTTAACCTCATCTTTAATCAGCACAGTGTTGGATAGCCACACATGTTTTTAACACATGAAGGCTAATAAGGTATAAAAGAGCAGAATAAATAGCTAAGTGATAAAATTATAAAATATTAAAATAAATTTCACAATATAATGCAATTCGAATACAGTCCTCGCTTTGCTTCAGTCAGTCAGGCAGTTCAGTCACTCTGAAGAAAATCTGGAGAGGAAGCTGTTGTGGTACGTAAAAGTTTCTTTCTTATGTTGAAAAGCTTCCTCAATTTTCTTGTTGCCCTGGAAGAGTTTATTTAATCCTGTGAGTCATTCAGCAGAAAAAAAGAAAGCGCGAGGGAAATAATCCACGGGGAGAAGCCAGCATCATCATCATACTGCCCTATCTCCCTCTAATAGAGCAGTCATCAATAATCAGCAATTTTCCTTATCTCATGTTGGAAACTGAGAATAGACTGAACCAAATGAAATGTCCCTTCCTACTGTGTACTGCCATACAAGGCTGACACACTTATAATGAAAATTCTCCTGGTGCTGTGCTCAGTCAATATTCACTACTGGCAGAGTTAGAATTGCAAAGCATTCAAAATTTAAAGAAAAATTATTTCACTAATCATGATCTCCCACAGAACCTCTAGCAGCATTTTGTACAACATTAACCAAGAAACTATTGTAAGACCACTGCAATAAAATTAATATAATATTTCTTTTCAGTGAAACCACAGAATTTCTGAAATAAATTATAAATTCAGAATTCGATGCCTAATAAGATATTTTTGGGGGGGTCTATAAAGATTATTTAAGTGGGCAAATATAGACTTTAATGAATAGTTCTGGCAAAACTGGCTAAAAATTTGGAAGAAAAGAAAAATAACTCCTACTATCCTTAAATAAAATAGATTAAATGGTTAGCAACAACAAATGCCAAAAGACTTGCAAAGAATTCTAAGAAACTATATGATCTTAGAGTCAGGGAGATTTTCCTAACTGAAATCTAGATGGTATGAAAGAAAAGAAAATAAATAGTTTAAAACTATTGTATTGAAAAGGATATCATTAAAAATTAACAGAAAAATTTTGTCCTAAAAAATATATTATGTAGATGACAGATCATGAGTTAATCTGTATAATACACAATAGCTATTACAAGATGAAAAGAACAAAACAAATTATTGATGGTATAAAAATACACAAATTATAAGAATAGAATATTCACAGAAGAACAAATCCAAATGAATAATAAATAAATATGGGAAAATGTGCTCAATATCACTAGCAGGGAATTGCAGATTTGAGTGACAATAATATCTAAGTTCTAGAGTCTACAGGTCTTTCTGATGGCAAATGGTCTCATATTATTATTGAGAATGTGAAATGCTACAGCTCTTTAGAAGGCAATTTAGTAATATCCACCCAAAAAATTCCATGGATGGAGGAGCCTGGTGGGCTACAGTCCACGGGGTTGCAAAGAGTCAGACACGACTGAGCGACTTCACTTTCACCCAAAAAAATAACTCATGGTAATCTACTCCACAAAAATTAAAATACCAACTCATAAAGATAATAAAAATATAAAAAAGGATGTTTGTTCAACCTTATTCAGTGACCAAGAACTGGAAATAAACGGACTGCCCATACAAGCTAGAGGTTATCACTAGCTTGACTATGGTGTTCTACAACGTGCAATATTAACAACCATTACAAAGAATGAATTTAAAATACAGATGACAGTGACAGTTTTGAAAAATGAGACAATGAGATGTTTTGACAATGACAATGAGAGTTTTGAAACAAATGATGTTTTGAGTTTGGTAATAGTATTTACCGCTTATAGAAACATCAGTTTTTAAATGGACAAATTTATGCTTATACACCCAGCTATCTCCCTAATAAGAGTAAATATTTAAAAAGCCAGCTAAAAGAATGCCTAGGTTTGTGGAAATGCTTCCTCATCCCTCGTGAAAGGCAACAAAACACACGCAGAGGTGGCAGGATTGCCAGCCCTCACCTTTGTCATGCTCCTGACAGAGACAGATGGCAACTTCAGAATTCTTCTCAACACCCTTACCTGTTGGTCATAGTTTGCCTAATACAATTAGAATGGATATGGAAATCTGACATACTTTAGCTTGAATCCAGCTTCACAATTTATAAGCTGTATAATATTGGGGATGTTAGCTGGGCTTCCTATGTTACTTCCTGTGAAGGTTAAAAACACATGGAAAAGATAGTTAAAGTAGAATCAGGCATATATAGTCACATAATAACACATATTGTAACCACTGTTATTGATATCTGTGCCATTATTGTTACTATTAATATTATTGCTGGCATCATTGCTATTGGTACTATTGCTACCATTGTTATTATTATTACTGTAGTTGCCTGACTGATGCTGGTCTAACACCCAGAGTTAACTGGCATTTTGTGGCAGTCTTAATGAAGTGATATGTGAGGACACTATTAAGTTAAAAAAGTTAACATCTTACCCAGATGTGCTAATAGCAGTTGGATAAAAAAAAAAAGGCAAACTGCTTGAGGAACAGAAGAGCTCATGTGATTACAATAGTTTAACTTCCCTATCTTTGTGTTATTTCCAATCAAAATTGAATATTCAGTTGCCAGTAGTTTTACGAGCACGTTCATGGATGGGGGAATTGACGACTGCCCATAGAATCTTATGGGCAAGATAATGTATTGAAAAAAATCATAATTTTGGCCAAATATCTGTTTATTAATCACTGGAGAGATCTGCCACAATACTTTGACAGCATTGTGACTTTAAGTCCCTCAAGTGTGGGTACAGTATGAATCTCTACAATGTTAGACCTCTTGACATCTTAGTAAAAGCAAGCACTTCACAAATGTTGGGCAAACAAATGGATGAATACGTAGGCAAGCTAGAGGGGCTTTCTCCTCTTCTCTTAAGGAGGGAGGGTACTGATCAGTAAGTCTGAAGCAGACTAAATATGGGATTTAGTCAATATGCGGCCCAGATTCATTCAGCTACACAAATGTCTGTCTTTAAATTATGATCAAATTTAAAACTACCCACTATATGGTAAAATGAACTGTATGCTGGCATGAGAATCAATATTACAACTCTTACCATTTTGTATTCCTTTGACTTGTTGGGAATCCCATATATCAAATCATGCAGAAAGCATCCGTGAATTATATATGCCTGTGCAGACCTTATCTCACAAAAATCTCTGAGGCTTGAGTGAAGAGAAGGGGGAGGAAAGAGAATCTGCACTTTAACAAAGTCCCCAGGTGATATGAATGTATACTGAATTTTGAGATGCACTACTCTGGAACACAGGCTTGCCCCAGCCCCATCTCCAACTCGTCAATGTGCTAAGCCACACTGGGATTCTGGGAAAGCCAGTTCCTCTGATGTGAGTCACTGGAGAGGCAAACTCAAGGCCCCAGAAGTGAGCTTCAAGTTAGCTGCTCACCTTCTTGGAACATGCCAGTTGCAGCTGAGACCACCTGGTCCCCTCTGCAGATTATCAAGCCACAGACAGGACTCAGATCTTGGCCCTACTGCCAAACCCTCCCCCAATTCACCGCTGAACCAAACAATGGTTTCTGAAAGGACCACACCACCAGAGTGACCGTCTCAAAGCCAGATGAGTGTGAGTGAAGAGTCTATAGGGACTGATGTTATAGGGAAAGCAAACTCTGGACAAGGGAGTTGGAGCCTGACCTGTGTTCCCAGCTTTGTCACCAACACTCCATGCGGATGTGGGTGAGTTGCTGAATGTCTCTGGGCTACAGTTTCTCCATGGGTAAAAGACAGAGGTTGGAATGGCTACCGAAGGCCCCCATGCACTGATTGTAAGTAACCGTTGATAAGAACCACTGAATGATGGCAAATATGCTGTGATAGATGAGCCATGTCTGCTATGGGCACAGGAATTCAGGTTCTCCTTCTGTTTGTCTTGGTGGGGCCAAAGATCTTGCATTTTCAACAAACTCCAAGGGGATGCTAATGCTACTGACCCATGGACCACACTTTGAACATTTATTTGTTGTCCAATGATGGGCACTCACAACTATTATGACTACTGAACACTTGAAATGGGGTGAGGCTAGACTGAGATGTGCTTTCAGTGTAAAACCTACACTAAATTTCAAAGACTTGGGAGAAAGAAAAGAATGTAATATAATTTGTTATGGAACATGCAGAATTGTTATAAAACATGCAGAATTGTTAAATATTGAAATTATAATGTTTGGGATATACTGGATGAAATAAAATATTCTGTTAAGGTTAATTTCACCCTTTTTTATTTTTTAAAATATGATTAAGTCCAGTTTATTTTTCCCCTTGTTTATACTTTTGGTGATGTTATCTAAGAAGCTGCTGCTTAGTCCAAGGTTACAAAGATTCACTTCTATGTTTTCTTGTAAGAGTTTTATAGTTTTAGCTCTTATATTTAGGTGTCTGACTCATTTTTTTAATAAAATTGTTTGCTGCACCAAGTGGCATATAGGTCCTCACTTCTCTGACCAGGGATTTAACTCATGTTCCCTGCAGTGGAAGAATAGAGTACTAACCACCCCCCAAAAAATGACTAGAAAATTTACAATTGGGTACGTGACTAGCATAGTATTTTTCTTAAAAGAAGAAAAAAGCAGCTTTGTGAGATATAGTTCACATATCATGTAATTTTCCCAGTTAAACTATTCAATTCAGTGAGTTTGGGCATAATTTATTATTTTTAAATGCAGTTTTATATATAAATATATATACATATGTCTAAAATGGCAAATTTACACGTGTAAAACAAAATTTGCATTTTAGCCATTTCAAATGTACAATTCATTGGTTTTAACTGCATTCACAATGTGGTGCAATCATTACCACTATTTCATAAACCTCTTGTTACTCTGAACAGAAACTTTATAACCATAAAACAGTAACTCCCCAGTCCCTCCCCTCCTTAGCTTCTAATCCTCATCTATGTCCTGTCTCTATGATGTTTGCCTATTCTAGATGCTTCAAATAAGTGGAAGCATACAACATTTGCCCTTTTTTCTTTGGCTTCTTTACTCAGTATAGTATTTTCAAGGTTCATTTACATTGTAGCATTTATCTTAAAAGTCCTCAGCATAAGAAAAAAACATTTGATAACTATGTATGGTGTCAGACATTAACTAGAATTTTGGGCTTTAAAGAATCTGCCTGCAATGTGCAAGACCTGGGTTTAATCCCTAGGTTGTTAAGTTCCCCTGGGGGAAGGCATGGCACCCATTCCAGTATTCTTGCCTGAAGAATCCCATGGACAGGGGAGCCTGGCATGCTATAGTCCATGGGGTCACAAACAGTCAGACATGACTGAACGACTAAGCACAGCACAGCTCGTGGTGATTATTTTGAGATATATACAAATATTAAATCATTATGTCGTATACCTGACACTAATACAATTTTTTGTGTTAATTATTCCTCAATTTAAAGCAATTGAGGTATATGTTTGTGATACCATGATCAAGAGTTAAAGATGTAAGGTCTGTAGTTGCTAGCAGGGTATGCTCTCTGACAATCCACGGAACAGATTGAGGAGCTGATAAAATGCGGCCTCATTAGGCTCCACTATTTCCAATTCTTTTAAGTGATCTAACTGAATATATAATCCATGTGGGAAGAAGCTTTTGAGACTTCAAACCAACTATCCAGTAGATATTCTTTTTAGTCTTTGTATTAAGTAACTTTTGGATTTGGTGTCTGTGTCTCAAAGTAGACCACTATTTGAGCCTAAAGCAATAACCTCCTGGAGCTATTTTCATGTTTTACCTTGTGTAGAAATTGGTTAGCAACAGCAACAGCCATTAAATTTGTTTCCCTACGATTTCTGATGGAACAAAAATAAACATATAAAACATCTAAATACTTGACAGGTGATCTGATCATCCCAAAAGGAAGGTTTGAATGCACAACACATCCTACTTGAACTTAACCAATACCTCTCTGTCTCAATGCTTATCTTTGCCATAACGTCAAACTGGGAGGCAGGTGGACAGATGGAAATATTAGCAAGAAGATATTGTTTCATTGATTAATTGCCTGGCCTTGAAAAAGGGCCATTCTCTCTTTTAATCTGGAGTATCCATAAAGAAGCTATTGCTTTATAAATTTAATCCAACAGTATGTTTAGAGTTAAAAAGTAATTTCTCATGCTTTGAACAAATCTAAATGCCACAAAATAGGGGGAAAATCAAGTAAATTAGGATACATTCACATGATACAGAGTTTTCATTAAATTATATAATTAAAGTACAAGGTGTATATCATATATAATTAAACTGTAAAATATAAAATGGACCTACAATCTGTCCTACAAATTGAAGTAAGTCAGACAGAGAAAACCAAATACCATATATTAAAAAATATGCATGAAATCTAAAAAGATGGTACAGATAAGACCATTTGCAGGTCAGGAATAGAGACAGACACAGAGAAGGGACATGTGGACATACGGGAAAGGGGAGAGTGAGATGCACTGGAGAGCAGGATTGACGTATATACACTATCGTGTGTAAAACAGAGCTTGTGGGAAGCTGCTATATAACTTAGGGAGCTCAGCTGGATGTTCTGTGATGGAGCAGGGTAGAAGGGATGGGAGGGGGGTTCAAGACAGAGTGAATATATGTATACATATAGCTGATTCACTTTGTTGTACAGCAGAAACATAAACTGTAAAGCAATTATACTCCAATAAAAATAATAAAAAATAACAAAGTATATTACTTTATAATTAAGTTATAAGATAATAAAAACAACAAAAATAGCAACCACAATAGAGTCCATACTGTTTGCCAGGCACTATGCCAAACAATAAATGAGAATTTTAACTGTCCTGTGAGAAAGGTGGTGTTATCATCACACACACACACACACACACACACACACACAAATAAAAACCTTGAATAAAAAGAAAAGTGTCAAAATGTGAACAGTATTTACTTTAAGGATAGGTGGTTATTTTTTACTGTGTGATATGATTTTCTAAATTTTCTATGATAGAGTTATTCACTTTTTAAGATACTTCAAAATCGTTCCTATCTTTAAAACTGAGTTCATGAAATGAGACACAATTTCTTTAAAATTTTGCATGTTGTGGAAGAAGTCCATAGTAAGCAAGATTATAATATTTGAACAACCATTATATTGGGTTTTTTACTCCTTTTACATTATATTAATGTCTGCAACAATATTTGCCTTGTGATTGCTTAGATGAAACACATATACTTTCAAGAACATCAGGAAGAACTTCTTGCATCTACCCCACACCCCAAATAAGCTTCTGCTTGTCTGTGGAAATGCTCAAAATTTTCATCATTTTGAGATCATTTCTATGGAAATATTCCTGGGAAAAATAACTCATCTTCTCCTGAAATGCTGATAGTTTCCAAGATGTTGACTCGGTGGTTCTCAGCCAGGATGATTTTGCCCCCAAGGAACAGTTGGCAGTGTCAGGTGGTGACATCTGTGACTGTCTTGACTGCAGAGGGGTACTACTGGCATCCAGTGGGTAGAAGCCAAGGCTGCTGCTAAACAAGCTACAATACAAAAGATAGCCCCACCCCCATCTCCCTAAAAAAGCCTTATCCAACCCTAACATCAAAAGTACAGATATTAAATAACCGTGAGTTAAAGTGACAGCTATGAGAAGAAAGAAATAGTCTTCCCTGGGACCCCACAGACCAGGGTTTTAGATGGAAACTGGTGAAACAGACATAAACACAGAGTAGAAAGAGGAAGCAAGACTCAGAAAGGTAAATTTTAGTATAGCCAGATTTTCTCCTCTATAAACCAGAAACGTGACTTTGCATGAGTTCCCTGAGCCTTATTTCCACACCTGTTCAGTGAGAAAAATAATTACAATTTTCTCATAATGAGTCTTGTGGGAAAAAAATTAAGGATATAAAGATTCTTACAACTACAGTTGCAACTACAGCTAGTGAGCATGAACTGCCCTCTCAGTAGAGCAGGCAGTGTGTCAGTCTCATACAGCCAGTGAGCCTGCAATCAGTAGTGATGATGATGATAACAATGATGATGGTGGTGCTGATGATGCCATTGATGGTATCATGACCATAACGGTGATGAGGGCAGTGTTGATGATTTTCACCGTGGCTTATCATGCCCTAACCTTCACACCAATATAGACTGCAGACCATCAGAAGTAGAGATGACAAATCTTCTAGTTTTTAATGTCTCAGAACGAATTTATTCTATTAGTTAGTGTAGGAATATAAAGTGAGTTAACTTATTACTCAAGAGAATGTTCACCAAGGAGCAGTAAGAATTCTGAGAACAGAAAAAAGAGCTGTGAGGATACATCAAAAAGTAGATGCAAACAGAGCCCAAGACTCAGCATCTGATATTTCCACTGGGAAATGATTTTACCAGAGAACACTATTGAGGTAAATTCACTGCTATAGTCAATCTCTATCTAACATAGAAATTAAGTGGAAATAGAAAATAGAGCTTCAGTGGAGTCTTAAAGGCAAATAAACTAAAATTAAAAATGAAAGTTAACTATTCATTCAACTGCTTGGGACATAAGATGATCACTGGACTAATAAATTAGTTTCATGACTTGGCACAACCATTTCAAAACCTTAATTATGTTAAAGAGCATGGCCATTTTAATTATCAGATTCCTTTGGCTACTTTCAATCTACTTTTTGATATGAGTTCATTTTTTTTTTTATCCTATGGGAATAGATTGAGTCATCTCTACCTGTCAATCACCCATGTTTTCTTTCAATAGCTGCCCACTCATTCCACCTTCAACTTGAAGGCTCTTGGAATGCTTTGCTCAACAGTTCTGTCTTTCCAGGTTGGTGCTGCAATGTCCAGATATTTTCATCAGCAAATGTACAGCTCTTCTTACTGTAATGTGTTGGAAGCGTTTAGACTGCTAATCTCACCACTGCATCATATTAGTTTATCCTCCTGAACTCCTCATCTTGTTCTTTCTCCATTTCATTTTCTCCATTTTCTCTCGTCTTCAAGGTCTAACATAAGTCCTGCCTCTTTTCCCCACTTAATCTACTCCCATTCTGACTGTTCCTTTCTTTCTCTGTCCCACATAACACATACCATACATACTGACATATCTGTGCTGTAGCAGCTGTGTCCTGACAATTAGCATATGGTGTCTTAAGCCATGCTGGCCTTGGTTAATATTGGGATTCTGAAGGACACTTACTAGATATATATATTGGGGCAAATTACTAACATTTTCTTTGCCTTGGTTTCCTCATCTTTAGATAGGGATAATGGTAGCATTTACCTCAAAATGTATAAAGAATTTTTAAAATGCCTGACATATAGAAAAATGGGGGCTTCCCAGGTGGCACCAGTAGTAAAGAATCTGCTTGTCTCAGGTTCTATCTCAGAGTTGGGAAGAACCTAAGAGTCTCAGGTTCTATCTCAGAGTTGGGAAGATCCCCTGGAGGAAGGTATGGCAAGCCACTCCAGTATTCTTGCCTGGATAATCCCATGGACTGAGGAGCCTGGCGGGCTGCAGTCCTTGGGTTCGCAAAGAGTTGGGGATGACTGAAGCAACTTAACAGGTACACATGTGTAGAAAGAATACAGTTGTTAACTGTCATGCTACAGAGTTTATTATTCCACTGAGTGTTTATTTGTCTTTCTCTCCAATTGGGTTGTGAGTCCTATGGGGATAAGGACAGTAGCAGATGTAGTGTGACAAGTCCTAGAACATGAACGCACCATTTACTACAGCCCCGATTCCCTCCTTATTATTGTCATCTCATTTTACAGAGAAGGAAACTGAGGCTTAGGGATGTGTAGATTCAAGATCACATATCTCTGGTGGCAAAACTAAGGGTTAAACTCATTAATGTTAAACTTCAAAGACTTACTCTTAACACCTCTATAATACCCCCCTTCCTTCTCTTTATATAACTGCACTGAATACATCAAATGTAGAACAAGTGTTTATTGATGATTATTATTTAAGCTGTATTTACTTATTATACTACTGAACAATACACAACAAATATATACTATTTTGGTATTTTTAATATCTGAAAAATTACTGTAAATAAGATTCCTACTCAGAGGTTTAATATAGGTTCCCTTAAGTGTAGAATGTTTACCCACATAAATATTCCTAGACAGTATATATGGATCAAAACCATGGATTTAAACTGAAGATCTGAGCAAACCTCAGTATTACTGGAATGAGCCTTTTGAAAAAAACATAATGTATCAAGAACCATAAGGAAAGCGCTAAAAGCAATGGTTGCTTTGCTTAATGGAGCAAGTCCTAAGTATTTGATGTTACCCTTAATAGTAGTCAGTAAAACAGTTTCCAGTAAAACTTAAGCGAGGAAATTAATCCCATAATAACAGCATGCATGCAGGTTAGACTCAAGTAATAGCAGTGTGATAGCATGCAGAAAAGAGGCTTTAATTTGAGCTTTAGAATGTATTGGGTGGGTGAATTGCAGACACTGAAAGTGAGTTATTTCTTAGTCAATTTTATTACTTAGCAATAATTTTGAAAATACAATAATAAGTAAGTCTCATATAACCTAAAACCATCAAATGAGAGTTTTTCAATCTAAATGCTACTATAATCAATCATTCAATCAATATTTATTGGACGCCTACTATTTTGTACCAGGAACTTTGCCGCTAGGCTCTGAGGATACCAAATTGTAAGTCAATGTAATTCTTATCCTCAAGAAGCTCACAGAAGAGTGAGAGAGATGAGCAGATAAATAATATTTTCATTAAACATGATGTAAAAAGTTCTATGTGACACAGACTACTGTAGGTGCACAAAAGCCATTTCATTTTTCTTCTGGGAACACAGCTAGAGTACATTTCCCAGACACCCTTGCAGATAAGTATGGTCAAGGGAATGAATTATTTTCAATGGACTATGGATAGAAATTTTGGCACTTTTGGTCCATAGAAACCATGCACAGGTTTTATTCTCTCTCATTTTCTCACCTGCTGATAAATAGAACTCTGAGAACTTCACGGCTGGCAGAGCCACAAGATGGAAGGAACGTTCATGTCAGAAACTCTGCTCACTGAATGCTTACCTGAGTAGGAAATAATATCTATTGTATAAAACCATTGATATCTGGGGGTTGTTTATTATAGCAATTATCCTACTCTTTCTACTACATATTCTCTGAAGAAAAGATGATTGCCTGTGCCCAAGGTACACAAAATAGGGAGGAATTACATCTATCTGGATCACAGTCTAGAGGGAAAACTCAAACTGGACCTTTAGGGCCACTTTCTCTTTATAACGGACAAGTTAAAAGTGCTCAGGTTGGGACTTCCTTGGTGGCCCAGTGTTTAAGACTTGCTTTCCAATGCAGGGGGTGTGGGTTCGATCCCTGATCAGGGAACTAAGATGCCACATGCTTCGCAGCCACAAAAGCAAGACATAAAACAGGAAACAATAGTGTAACAAACTCAATAAAGACTTTAAAAATGATCCCACATTAAAAGCCCTTTAAAAATGCTCAGGGATAAACTTATCCATCCTTTAAGTCTCAACTAAAATGAGGTATGGTTCTGTTTCCCTCTTTCTAGACCTGGACACTCCAGAATTGTGTACTTACACCTAAAAGTGTAAGCCAATCAGAGGCACAATCTAGTGAGCTGCTTACATTAAGAGAAAAATTGCTGAAATCATGGCTGTCAGGATGGCATGCCCCTTGCTGAGGCAAGTCAGTGCTTATGTGAGACGGTGAGAGTAGTTTACTGACTGTAAGTTGTGATTTTTGTTACTGGAGAAGAGAAACGATTTGCACTCACACACTTTACCATTCATACTAACATGATGCAACTATTCTATGGACTTCATCAGCACAATTTACTACTCCAGGAATCTCTTGACAAGAAGATAATAATTGCAAAAAACTGTATTGTTCATGCTAGGACTTCCTGAGCAATACATCAAATCTTTATTAGAAAGCTGAAATGACAATTCACCCCTCAGTGTTTTATGACCCTTCAACTCAACTTTCTCACTTGCTATCTACCAATCCTAAATAATTAGAGTGTGGTCTTTATACATTGGCAATCAAGTCTCTTCAGTGAAAGACCCAACGTCAAAAATGTCAATAAATATCCTGACAATGTTCCCCTCTCCCATCTAAGAAGCTACTAAAACTCTGGCAGGGTGACAAGCTCCTCCTTACTACAGTAAGTAATAAACTCAACCTTGTCTTCTCAATGAGTTGTCTGGATGATCTATTGGTATCCTAGGGCTTCTGTAACAAATTACCACAAACTGGGTGGCTTAAAAGAACAGAAATTCATTGTCTCACAACTCTGGGTGCAAGAAATCTCATATCAAGGTGTTGGCAGGGTCATGCTCTTTCTGAAGACTCTAAAAGAATATCTTTTTTTGACTACTCTTAGCTCCTGGTAATTGCCAACAATTCTTAGCACTCCTTTGGGATTCTTGTGGCAACGCCCTCCTCCAAGGGATCTTCCCAACCTAGGGACTGAACCTGTGTCTCTTATGTCTCCTGAACTGGAAGACACATGAAGCAATGGCCCTGAGTGCCCTGTCTCATGCATTGAACCTGGACTGGTGATCTATTTCACATATGGTGATATACATGTTTCAATGCTATTCTTTCAAATCATCCCACCCTTATTTTCTCCCACAGAGTCCAAAAGTCTGTTCTTTACATCTGTGTCTCTTTTGCTGTCTCGCATATAGGGTCATTGTTACCATCTTTCTAAATTTCATATATATGCATTAGTATACTATATTGGTGTTTTTCTTTCAGACTTACTTCACTCTGTATAATAGGCTCCAGTTTCATCCACCTCATTAGAACTGATTCAAATGCATTCTTTTTAATAGCTGAGTGATATTCCATTGTGTACATGTATCACAGTTTTCTTATCCATTCATCTGCCAATGGACATCTAGGTTGCTTACATGTCCTAGCTATTGTAAACAGTGCTGTGATGAACATTGGGGTACACGTGTCTCTTTCGATTCTGGCTTCCTCGGTGTGTATGCCCAGCAGCGGGATTGCTGGGTTGTATGGCAGTTCTATTTCCAGTTTTTTAAGGAATCTCCACACTGTTCTTCATAGTGGCTGTACTACTTTGCATTCCCACCAACAGTGTAAAAGGGTTCCCTTTTCTCCACACCCTCTCCAGTATTTATTGTTTGTAGACTTTTTGATAGCAGCCATTCTGACCAGCGTGAGATGGTACCTCATTGTGGTTTTAATTTGCATTTCTCTGAGAATCTCTTGTTTTTAAATTAGACTTAAAATTCAAAAGCCACTCAAGAGAAATACTCTGCTTAAAGTTGCATTAAGCTGGAAATTACTGGCATTAGAGTCTTTCCAGAAGGCAAATTTTACAGAGAAGGATGGTACAGAGGGAATGAGAGGCTAAAGAGCACCCAACAGAATTCTAGAATTATTACATGTGCTCATGTGCACGTGCGCGCGTGCGCGCGCGCGCACACACACACACACACACACACACACACACCCCCCTTAAAAATTTGGCCAAAAATAATAATACTAATTCTAGGACCAATATTCTATCCCCTTTTGTTCTACTCTTATGAAAGAATGACAATCTTAAAATATTGATAATTTGGGACTCAGACAATGTATCCTTAGGTAGTCCAGCCTTTACATGTAATTACTTTGGAGAGAGATGACACACTAAGGTATTACACAACATAAAAATTTTAGTAGGATTCTTTAACAGATAAGCAGCTATCAGAAACGTCAGTATAAAAAAGTCAGAAGAAGGCCCTAACAATACAGAAACTCCTAATATAGCTAAAATTATCATTTTTATTTTTGATTGAAGTATAGTTGATTTATAATATTGTGTTAGCTTCAAGTGTACAGTACAGTGATTCAGTTTTTTGCAGATTACATTTCATCATAGATTATAACAAGGCATTGGGTATTCTTAGCTTCTTGGGGAGAGAGGAACTATGGGAGACACTCCTGATCACTGAATTATACAAGCAGGATTCCTTAAAATTAGAACATCACAAAGCAAATCAACTATTTATCAATATTTTTAAATTTATTTTTGACTGCTCTGGGTCTTCATTGCTACGTGTAGGCTTTAATTTGTTGCAGCAAGTGTGGGCTACTCTTTGTTGCAGTGCTCAGGATTTTCACTGAAGTGGCTTCTCTTGTTGTGGCTCCCGGATTCTGGAGTACAGGTTCAGTACTTGTGGTGCATGGGCTTAGCTGCTCCTCAAAATGTGGAATCTTCCGGACTAGGGATCAAACCCATGTCCCCTGCACTGGCAAGCAGATTCTTAACCACCGGAACACCAAGGAAGTCTTATAAATACTTTTTGTATGTATCTGTCTAATGCCTAGTGTTATCTTTATTCATTTCAATTCTTTTTAAATACTTCCCGAATTTTTCCATGAGTACTGGATATTGAACTTCTTAAATCTGTTTATGCTTTGAGTGTTTATAAAAATCACCTGTGCATTCAGCAAAGGTCAATCTTACTACACCAAGAATCCCTACCAAATGATCCTTGCAAGTGGAGAAGAATAAACACTCAGTAGATCCTTGATTAACCTATTCACTCATTCTACTGCACAAAACTTCTGCTTCAAAAACTGAGGCAAAATTTGCTCATGATTAATCATACAGATGTGAGAGTTGAACCATAAAGAAGACTGAGCGCCAAAGAATTGATGCTTTCAAATTGTGGTGCTGGAGAAGACTCTTGAGCATCCCTTGGACAACAAGGAGATCAAACCAGTCAATCCTAAAAGAAATTAACCCTGAATATTCATTGGAAGGACTGATGATGAAGCTCTAATACTTTGGCTATCTGATGTGAAGAGCCAACTCATTGGAAAAGACCCTGATGCTGTGAAAGATTGAGAACAGAAGGAGATGGTGGCAACAGAGGAGGAAATGGTTGAATAGCGTCACCAACTCAATGGGCAAGACTTTGAGCAAACTCTGGGAGATAGTGAAGGACAGGGAAGCTTGGTATGTTGCAGTCCATGGGGTGGAAAAGAGATGAACATGACTTAGTGACCGAACAACAATATTAGCTTATAGCTGATATTTCTAGTTTGTCTAAAAACTGTCATTTTCCTCTTTTAAAAACTAAAATATATTACTTTCTCTGAGATTTTAAAATGTCTGCTATGTTCCATAAGCTATCACAGTTCAGTGAGTTTCTTTCCTGAAAGTATACATACAGAGTTTTGTCTCAAATAAAATAAAATTCTGTAATTATGTTTTTGTATTCTGTATTTCATGTTTGGGCTTGTATATAAGTTTTTTGACATGACTAAAAAGTTATAACTATCCTGGGTTCCAGTTCTCTTTTGGAGATATTTATTTAGTCCTCCCCAATTAAAAAGAAATTCTTCTTCTATACAATTTTTTATAATAATATATGAGAACATATATATTTTATCAATATAATCCATGCAATAAATACATGTATGTGAGGTGAAATTTGCTCAGTCTTGTCCAACTCTTTGTAACCCACTGACTACCCAGTCCATGAAATTCTCCAGGCCAGAATACTGGAGTGGGTAGCCTTTCCTTTCTTCAGGGGATCTTCCCAACCCAGGGATTGAACCCAGGCCTCCTGCAAGGCAGGCGGATTCTTTACCAACTGAACCACCAGGTAAGTCCAAATATGTGTATGGATATTCACAATTCAAAGTGCCTAAGAAAATGGAAATCACCTATTTTAACTAACCAGTTAGTAGTTAAGCATATGAGTTCCATAGCCATATCACTTGAGTTCTAATAAAAAGCAAGTTGTGTTACTTTAGACAAAGTATTTTACTTTTCTGTGCCCCAGATTACTGAGGATTTACCAAATCAATTCATGCAAAGTGCTAAGAGTCATGACTGAGACACAGTAAGAGTCCACTAAATACTATGTGTTAATGTTATGATTACTGTTCTCTGAGGCAACAAAATGGATAAACATAATGTACCTGTCTCGAGACGTTTGAGACCTCGTGTAGAAAGGTTGACTAAAAGGTAACTAATCAATACTATAGGATCTATTATGCTACATGTCAAAGGAAATAAGGTGCCTAAAGTGATCAAGGCTTCATTTTGAACTTGGGACTCAAATGAGGCCTGGAAGAATGAGTAGGCAGGGCTAAGTGATTAGGAGAATGAAAAGCATCCAAGGGAAGAGTGCGTAGCATGAAAGTTAGCATGAAGGCAAGAAGGGAAAATTTATTCATTTGATGAGGAGACATTTTTTCAGAAGAGATTTTTACTACTGAAGACAGCCAAAGACTAAAGTAATAGGAGCCTAATACAAAAGACCCCTGAAAACTGGGCTAAGATGTTTGATTCTTAACGGTTTGTGTTCATGAAAGAGATATGCAACAATTGTAGGCCTGACTTGGGGGGGTGGGCTGATAATTGACTTCATATTCCTGCATAAATTCAACTGTCAATCAAATATCAATGTCTTTAAGTTATATATTTGGTCATTTTGCATATCATCAACAAAATTTTTTCTACAGAGTTGAACTTAGCCTTAACACTATAGAGACATTTGATTAATGATGTATAAAAAGTACAGATGATGATGATAGAATAATGATTAAAACTAGGCTCTGCTCTCAAGGAACCCAAAGTCCAGTGAAAGTGGTTAAACTGATCAATGCAGAGAACAAGCAGTGTCATCTGAGAGAGTTAAAACACACGAAGAGTTCAGAAGTGGGAAGGGACACAGATTCCTGGGAATACTGGTAAGAGGATGGACAGAACACAGACAGCTTTGAAAGATATTTGAAAACGGTGGATGAACTATTCCAGGATGAGAGAACTGAATGAACATAGGAGATTCCTGGGCGACAATTCAGCGTGGCTAAAGCAAGGCCCAGATTTAATTCCTGGGCCCAGAAAATCCCCTGAAGGAGGAAATGGCAACCCACTCCAGTATTCTTGCCTGGAGAATCCCATGGACAGAGGAGCCTGGCAGGTTACAGTCACAAAGAGTCGGACACGACTGAGTGACTGAGCACGCACACACAAGCAAGGCTTTCCAGAATTCAGAAACTAATTCTTTTCTTAGGTAGTTAGGGGTATGTGAAATAGTAATCTATGATCCCTGGGTCAACCCTAGGAAAACACTGGGTTAAAAAAAATGGAAACTGGTTCTTTATCAAAAGATTTCTCAGAGCTTTTGATATACTAATTTGCATTTTAAATCCTTAAAAGGGCAATACAGTATACAGTCATTAATAAGTTTATTTTACTATGAAATTCACTTCCTTCCAAAAATATTTCGGAGGACTAATGTTTAGTCAATATAACATTATAAAGTGCTTGTTTAGAATAGAGATAGGGAATGCTTAAGGGATCTGATGTCAGAAGACTTAGAGTAGAGCTAATGAATTCTGACTTTCATTCAGTAGGTTTCAGAAAATCAAATCAGTAAGGGAAACCAATGTTTGCCTGTGCAAATTGATTCATTATAGTATGTATTCAAAACATAGCATTGGTCAATTGGGAGTCATTCTTATTCTCAAGCATACTAACCAGAGAAAAATTGAGAGGAATTTGCCAATATACCCATTGTGATATTCAAATGATCATGAGCCAGCATTGTAAATGTGGGTGGGCAACAACATGTTTTGGAAATAGCAGCAGGAGAATAAGCCTGGAGGCCTGATTAAAAGGAATTTTATTCTTATGCCTTTGCATCCCCAACCATTTTATTTCCATATTTATGTTGCATAGCCTTCCCAGGTGGCACTAGTGGTAAAGAACCTGCCTGCCAATGCAGGAGACATAAGAGACACAGGTTCAATCCCTGGGGTGGGAAAATCCCTTGAAGAAGGGCATGGCAACCCACTCTAGTATTCTGACCTGGAGAATCCTATGGATAGAGGAGCCTGGTGGGCTACAGTCCATAGGGTCACAAAGAATCAGACATGACTGAAGCGACTTAGCAAGCACCCACTAAGACAAAATAAATAATATGATAATGTAATATAAGGGAAAGAATTTCCAGTTCTGTACCAAAAACATGCTCTGTAGAAATCTACATTTTTTGTATCATGTTCTTTATTATTATTCTCTGAAAATACCACTGATCTATCTATAAAAACAGAGCAAATGGATTTTAGCCTTTGATATACCTACCAAACTACAGGTAACTAGGAAACCAGGAAGCTGAAGCCAGTCATTTTAGGCTTTAAGAATGCTTCAAAAATATGGGACCAAATATTTGCAAAGAAGCTTGAGCTCCTTAAAAGAAAGATGCAACATGCTTAGCTCACATTTCAAAAAACTTGGAAAATTAAATTGATTTAAAGAGGAATTTTCTCCCCAGGAGAATCTATTTACGCAGCATCTACTTTCATTGCTCTTATACTCCATGAGTCATCAGGAAGTAACACAAAGTCACACAAGAACACAGAGTCCTCCTGGGATTTTGAAACAAATGGATTTGAAACTGTTCAGTTGATCCTACCCAGAGGATGATATATACAGGAATTCAGCATAAGGAGAGTTTGATCAGTACAATTAAATGTAAGCTTTGCACTTGTGGAACCTGGAACACAATATTGCAGTGTGATTTATGAGGCCAGAGTGGGTGGATTTCATTAATTCAAAGCCTTGCTATCTTGCATCTTTGCCATGTGGTTAATGTTACTACCATTTTAATGGTGCTTGCAAGCAATCTACCAGTGAAATAAGAAACATATTGTTGAACTTTTCATAAATTTATTGAGTGTTTACTATGTGCCTATGACAGTATGAGCCACTGGGAGTTCAGATGAGAGTGGGAATCACTCCAGCTTCTTTAAAAGACAGCTAAAACTCGGCATAAGTCCTTTATGCTAGAAGCAAGCCTGGGGGCCTACATGAGCTCATGGGAGACACGCTATGCCATCTCATTGTTTGGAAGAGAAGAACCATAAGTGAATTCTGAAGGATTAGACAGAGTTAGCTAGGCAGAGCTGGGACCAGACCCGGGAGGTAGCAAGAGCCATGGTCCCTGAACCAGATGAGGACTTAGAACATTAGAAGTATAAGTAGTCTGTCTGACTCTTCTGCTGATTTTGATAATTTAGATGTTCTATAACTTTGAAGACATAAGAGCTCAGAAAAAAATTCACCTGTCAAGTTAGGGACCATGGGATTTACTTTGAAGGACATGAAGACATACTAAAATGTCTTTGAGCAAAGCAAGGAAAATAGAATAATAATAATTTAGCCATTTAGGGCCACCCAGCGTTTACCTCCCCTTCCTAACAACACTCTAATTTCCCTCTTGGGAATGACCTCTACACATTGTAAAATGTGTACAATTTTAGAGATTGTAATTCCAATTTCTTCTGTCTTTAGCAACTGAGTCTCTGGAGTTACCAACTGTCACATACTTTCTGTCACTACGCTCTGATAATCATTCAGAACAAAAGCACCACCTAATCCCAGTCAATCAAGTGAAAATATACCTATATTTTTCATTTCCAACAAGTGTGCCTAGGCAAACCTACAGAGCAATTCCCACTTATAGTAATTAGTTTATATCTGTTCAGAACATTATTCTTTAAAATACATATCTTTAAACATTCACGTATCTTTCTAATTGTTTCCAGTATATCATCTTTTTTATTAAGTTAGTTAGAGATGCTTTCTCTTGCTTTCCACCAAAGAACCCTAATTAATATAAACAGCCTTGATAGCAGTGAAATGAATGACTTAAATAAATACAAAACTGGAAGAATGAAAAACAATTAAAAGGAAACTGTGGAAATCTAGGCAAGAGATAATAGAGCCCTAGAAGAACATAGAGGCTAGAGGGTTTAAATGAAGTGAATGGAAATAAAATACATAAAAAGATAGAACTGACAGGACTTTGCAACTCACCACATGTGGGAAGTGAGGGAAAGGAGGATTCAAGTCACCCAGGTACACAGGAAGTGGTATCTACTTAAGGACGAAAGCAAGGAACATGTGTTTAGACAAATCCAGTGATGCAAGCATGCTTAAGTAGCCCATCAATGGTTAAAAATTCTAGAGCACAAAGAGATCATGGTGGGACGCAGAGATCTGGGCATTATAAGTTGGAAGAAGAGAATTACATCAAGGAGACAGATGCATCACCAAGAACAGTATATGGAGTACAAAGAGAACAAAGCTAAGGGTGGATAAAACCTGGATTTGAAGAAGAAACAGAGAAAATAATCCCACAAAGGAAAGTTAAGAAAGAGCAACCATAACAGCAGTCAGGTGAAAAACAAGTGGGTCATGGAAATCAAGTCACAAGAAGAGGAAGTGGTCAGAGTGACAAAATTTAGAAGTGCTGTTGAGTTTAACAGACAAGAGATCATTTGTGACTTTCATCAGTCTGCAATTGACACATTAATGCAACATGACAATTCCCAAACAGGAGGCTTAAAACCACAACCATTTATTCTCACTCTTCTGGATATTGCTAGAACATCAGCTCATCTAGCCTGAAGTCAGCTGGAGCCATTCATATCTGCTCATCCACTTCCTGGAACTACCAAGCTAGTCAAGAAACATTATTTTCATGTAAATATTAGGGGTCAAGAAGATAAACCCAGTCACAAAAGCTTGTTCACATATTTGGTCCTTTCACACTCAGTAACATTTCACTGTCCAAAGCCATGGTTGAATCATAAGTCAAAGGAAAAGGAAAGGTACTCTGCTCTCTTAGTTATAAAAACTACAGAGTCACAAAGACCTGGACACAGGGAAGGAAGAAGTATCAGGGCCAATAAAGTAATCTGTTGCCATCTGCCTTCCCCACTGCTAAGTCACTTCAGTCGTGTCCGACTCTGTGAGACCCCACAGACGGCAGCCCATCGGGCTCCCCTGTCCCTGGGATTCTTCAGGCAAGAACACTGGAGTGGGGTGCCATTTCCTTCTCCAATGCATGAAACTGAAAAATGAAAGTGAAGTCACTCAGTCGTGTCCGACCCTTAGCGAACCCATGGACTGCAGCCTACCAGGCTCCTCTGTCCATAGGATTTTCCAGGCAAGAGTACTGGAGTGGGGTGCCATTGCCTTCCCCACTACAATTACTCATATCCCTCTCACAAGCAAAATACTCTGAGTCTCATCTCAGAAACCACAAAATACTCATCTAACCATGTATTAAACTCTACCAGGATATTGTGCTCTGATATATCATGTTCAAACGTGATTTCCCATGATCTAAAGACACTATCTAAAAAGACAAGTTATCTACCCTACACAGATCAATACACATTGGTGAAACCAGGGGCGAGGTAAGAGCAAGAGCACTCCCATTCAAAAGGAGAAATGAGATGGCAGCTCGGTGAACACTGTAATTCTAAAATCACACTGTGCAGAACTGTCTCCTTTTCTTGGGCAGGGGAGGTTTATCAGTCACTAATTCTCTCTCTGGGAGTGACTCTCCTGCACGTTGTTCTCCATGGCTCTGACCTCTGAAGCACCCTTCTTTCTATCACACTTCCTGCGCTACTTGTGAAGAGTGCCTTGAAAGATAGGACATTTCTGAGGCTGAGCAACTTCCTGCTTCGAAAAAGTCAGGGATCCGATGGTCTTCTTACATTTTGAACAGTCTCAGTATCTTTTAGTCCAGGATGGTAGCAAATACTGCAACTGAGTTCTCTAAAACATTTAGTGGGATTTTATTAGATTGCTCTGCCATAGCTGTCCGATAGCACTTTCTGCACCGAAGGGAATACACTTTGTCCTGCCCAAAAAGTGTACCCATTAGCCACATGTAGCTAACTGAGCAGTTAAAATGTAGACACTGTGGGAACTTCTCTGTTGGTCCACTGATTAAGACTCTGAGTTCCCAGTGCAAGGGGCCCAGGTTCAATTCCTGATCCCACATGCTGCAACTAAAATATCCCACATGACACAATGAAGATGGAAGATCCCATGTGTCAAGACTAAGACCTGGCACATCAGACTAAATAATAAATTTAAATTAAAAAAAAAATTTAAATGTATATACTATAATTGATGAACCAAAATTTAAATACAGTTAATTTTAATAGCCACAGTGGCTAGTACCTATCATGTAGGACAAACCAGCTTACTTAATTATGTATTTGGGGCATATGAGGATGCTGTGTATTGCTAGCCTTAACTTTCCTAAAAGCTCTTTGCTCAACTAATGAAGTCTAAAAGGTGGTGGTGGTGGTTTAGTCACTAAGTTGTGTCTGACTCTTGCGAATCCCGTGGACTGTAGCCTGTCAGGCTCCATGGGATTTTCCAGGCAAGAATACTGGAGTGGGTTGCCATTTCCTTCTCCAGGGGATCTTCCCGACGCAGGAATCAAACCTGGGTCTCCTTCATTGCAGGCAGATGATTTACCAACTGAGCTATGAGGGTAGAAAGTGAGCTATTTTGGCAAATACAAAGCATGGTGGTTGATTTTAAACAGTTAGCATATGATCTTTCAAATGAAAAAACAGTCTATTCTGCATTGAGATGAAGAGCAAAACTAATACCAAGTAGTTCCAGAAACATATGTCAGACTTATTTCATGAAGAATTGTAAAAGAGATATGAGGAATGCAGATTTCTCAGAATATAAGGTGTAGTAAACAGGAAAGGTGGTAAATTTGTCAATCCAGGCATTCAAGAAGTGACATGATTACTTTCCGAGGCTCCTGCAGAAAGAAATCAAGCCTAAAATTGGAGGTTCAACTACCTGACCCATGTTTCCTTCTAACACTGGTAATCCATGGTTTTATGAAGCATCTCATCTACATTCAGCATCTCTAAGTCCCTCCCACTTACTCCTCACTGTCTTGCAATCTGATTGTGCTCATTATCACTCAACTTATCTCTCTTATCAGATTACATCCAGGATCCTGTTTCTTCACCTACCAGTAGCTATATCCTTTAATGTGTGATTTTTGCAGTTTCCATCACTAAAGCAGAATATATTTCCCTGCCTCTGACTTGAGTTTGACTATGTAGCTTGCCAAAACAGCTCACTTTCTGCCTAACTCTATCTAGTTCTGTTGGCTGTTTCTTATGCAATATAATATTGAGCGTATTTACCTTCCTGGTTTGACCTTTGGGGTATTGCCAAATTTACTATCATGAGAGAGTTAATTACCCAGCCTGATAAAATAATTTGTTTTGCCAATAGAAGTATGTTACAATTTTGACAGGTACACATGAGCAAGATGATCAGTTCATGAGGAAATTGATGAAGGTTGGTTTAATTTGGTTTTGATGGTGAAAAGTGGGTGTTGCATAAATGACATTTGAGTTTAAAGGATTATTCTATGAATCTTCTTTAGAAGGAAGCACTTTTATAACAGATAATTATTTTATCCTTACCAGTGACCTCAATAATAGCATGAAAATTATGTTCATGCAATCAGTAGATGACATTAAGTTGAGTACAGTTGCCTGTAACACAAGATAACAGAAAGATAATTCAAATGAATATTTGATTAATTAGAGAAATATCCATCAGAGAAATGATGAAATGCACTAGGGATCATTGCTAGATTTGTACTGAAGGGCTTAAAGCCATCAGGGGAAGAAAAGTCAGGAAGTCTGGTTAGGTACAAGAACAGCATAAACAATGGTGTATCAAAGTGGTAACAAGCTCAGAGAGAACCAGTGCTATTTGGTTGTGTCTTCATTATTATTAATTATTAATTGATTATAATGGATAATTAATGATAATAAGCAATAATATTGATGAAATAAATACAAAGAGGAACGTCAAATAATTAAGTGGACTTGCAGACCAGAAGAGATTAGAGATGAAGTTGGCAAACAATACCATTACATTGGCCTTCTTATTTGATATTGAAACTAGCTTTCATTTATATTATGGCTGCCTATGAAGCTGGACAAGGAAATTTTTAGGAAAACTGAGCTATATTGTCCATTTTTTTTATTAAACCATCTAAATATGCCAGTTTATATTCAAAGAGTATAGGATAGATTCATAGAGAACCAGATCCATATTTTTTTTAATATTATGAAAAGAAAAAAATCACTGAAGACTGCTTACCAAAAGCTATGCTCTTTTCAGATTCCCATTAGTGTCTGCATGGGATTCAGCCAATGGAATATTTAATATTAATTTTATTTCTTAAGAGGGCTATGGATTTTTTTCATAAGGAAGTAGTACAAGTGTGAATATGCTGGCTACATTTGATACTTTTTTCCTGCAAGAAGGTATCTAATGCCAGTAAACGCCTGACATGAGCTGCCTTCATTTCTGAGAAACAAGAGAGATGCCCTAGCTCGGTGCCTTCATATTCTGCACATTGCTTGATCTAATATCAACGCTAACTGGGGCCTTATTATTAACACTCATCACATTTTGTTGATTTCATTAATGTATGATAATTTATTCCATGGCCTGTTGTTTGTCATCTTTTCAAAACAGATTATTTCTAGTGGAATGATAAAGCTGCAAAAACAGAGGGAGAAAAGGCCAGTTATCACACATGTATCAGGCCACACAAAGTGGTGATGAAGGATGGCCCCTACCTTGATGTACAGCCCAGTGAACCTGTGGCATGAGAATACTTAACTATTTCATGAGTTTACTCTTCTTGTGCAACCCCAAAGAGCCCTGGCAGGTAATCTGTGATCATTTTTCCAGAGATGTGAATTTAAATTATGGTCTCTGTGAACGTGGTAAGAAAAAAGCAAGTCATTTACATGTAGGTCCCCCAAGTCACTACCCAGTATATACTCTTGAGTATATGTTTAATTTGGCAAAAGAATGTAAGCTTGTATATTTATAAAGCCTAAGGATTAATTAATAGCTTTACCTTATTAATATTTATTAAGGACCTATGATGGGCTAAATAGCTAGTTTTACTATCAAGTGCAAAACCAACATGATTTCAGCCATTCTGTTATTAGTAATAGTTGATGTCTACTGAATGCTTACAATATTTCCTGCACCATTTTAAATACAGTAAGTCCTCTACATATGAACAAGTTCCATTCTGAGGGCACATTCATAAGTCCAACAAAGTTAGCCTAGGTACCCAACTAACACAATCAGCTATATAGTACTGTACTGTAATAGGTTTGTTTATAATACTTTTCACACAAATAATACATAAAAAGTAAACAAACACAACAAATAAACGTTTTTAATCTTACAGTACACTACCTTGAAAAGTAAAGTAGTACAGTACCACAGCTGGCATACAGGAGCTGGCATCGAGTGAACAGGCAAGAATTAATGACTGGAAGCAGAAAAGGAGGTGGGAGATGGTAGAGCTGAAAGATCGTCAGCAACAGGAGTTGGAGGGCAAGCTTCTATTTCACTCACTCCTGACATTCAGTACCTGCTAACATCACTGCTGCTTTTATGTTTGCTTCTGAATATCCTGGGCTTGAAATAAAGATACTATGTTACTGTACTCTATACAGTAACGTGTGTCCTAAGTCCCTTCAGTCATGTCTGACTCTGTGTGACACTATGGACTGTAGCCCACTAGGCTCCTTTGTCCATGGGATTGTGTAGGCAAGAATACTGGAGTGGGTTGTCATGCCCTTTTCCAGGGGATCTTCCCAACCCAGGGATAAAACCCATGTCTCTTATGTCTCCTGCATTGGCAGGCAGATTCTTTACCACTGAGCCACCTGGGAAGCCCAGTACTGCACGGTAAAGTGCACAGAAGCACAGCAACTTGTAGAGGATGCACACACATGACAAGGTACACCGGACATGTGAACTAACATGATGGGACATGTGAATGCACGTTCACATCTTTGAAACTGCTCAACTTGAAGGGTCATATATAGGAGACTTACTGTATTTTATTCACAATGATTCATTTTATCCTTATAGCAACTCAAAGAGGCAGAAGTCTATTTTTACCTCTTTTTAAAATGAGGAAACTGAGGCCCAGGATGAATAATTTACCCAAAATTACTCATCTAGGAAATGCAAACCTAAGAATTGAATGAAGTTATGCCCAGAGAATGCCCTTGGTCACATGAGATTCAAAAGTCACTCTTCTCTCCCTGTGCCCTAGTACAAAACCTGCAACCTTAGACACATATTTTTTTTAAACTCTGACTTATTACCAGGAAGTAAAATTCCAATACTTCTACCAATACTGTCACCATTTACTAACTGAATATCTATTGTGTGTCAGACAATGTACCAGACCTTAAAAATAATCACTAATCCTTAAACTTTTTAAAGTGGGTGATTTCAATTCTATTTTATAGAATAGAAATCTGAAGCTTGAAGAGGCTAAATGACAAAGTTGATGGCCAGTAACTTGATACGGAGACAAAACAGGAATCTGGGTCTGTTCGTCTTAAGTCCCTGTTCTGCCCATATCCTGTAACACTTAAAAATAAAATAAGCTTACCTTTCCTCAGCTAAATTGAGGCACTGTCAGGGTGGGCTAGTGAGATAAAACTGAGCTTTTAAATTTTTTATAGAAATCTTGACCTCTACTTGCCTGTGGTCACTGCTAATACAGTGGGATCAAAACAAGAAATGTCATAACTTTTGATAACAGAATATATTCAGTCATAAGAAATGGAGATATAGCCGTGGAAAAAAGTAAACAAGATACCTACCTCTTTAGATCTTATATTCTTGTGGGAACCCGGATAATACCTAAACTATGTAATATGGTAGAACCTGGTAAATGCTACAGAGAAACGTAAAGCAAGGAAGTAACACAGGGAATCCTGCGCTGCAGAGGAAGACTGCAACATAAATAGGATGGCCACAAAACTTTACTGGGAAAGAGAGAAGAAAATTGTTCAGCTGGAAAAAGAGTATTTCAGGCAGAGGAAATAGCACTTACACCTTTTCTGAATAGAAGAATGCCCAGCCATGTTCAGGAGCGAAGAAGCTAGCAAATCTGGAATAGAGGTAGGTAGGAGGATCTGGGAAAAGAGACGCTCAAAGAGGCAATGCTGGTCAGGTACTGAGCTGGACAAAACAGCATGAAGAATTTGGCTGCATCACTCTCACATGATGCCGCTGCATTTTTAACAGAATATCATCCCAGCTGCTTTGACGAGCACAGCCTGAAGAGAAACAAGGATGGAAAAGGACTGTTGGCAAAACTAAGTAAGAAACCATGCTAGAATGGACTAAGGGTAAAGGCAGTGAAACTGGTGAGAAGTCATTATATTTGGGGCATATTTTGAAGGTTTAGGTGCAAAGAGTTTGTTGACATGTGGGGTTTTGTGAATGTGGGGTTTTGGAGGGGTGGCATCAAGGATGCCTTCAAGCAGGTGGAGTTACTATTAACTGGACTAAAAGAACGGTGGAAAGTAGGCTAAGGGTTTGGTTTTGGACATGGTAAGCTTGACATTCTTGTTGGACATCTGAGTGGATGAGCTGAGATTTGGATTTATAAGTCTGGTGGTGAGGGGAGAGGTCTGGAGTATAGATTTAAATTTTGGAATCATCTGCATATAGGCGGTATTTAAAATCATGAGACTAGATAACAGTACTAAAAAAGCAAATTTGGATATAAAAGAGAAGGGGTCCAATGACTGATCCCAGAAAAGTCCACATTAAGAAGACAGAAAAAAAAAACAACAAGTAAACTTGATGAGTAGGAAACACAAGATAAATGAGATAAAAATCAAGCAGGTAAACTAGTTTTAATGTATGAGCTATTTTTACTTGTTTTGAGAGAGGAATAAGTGATGAAATTAGCTAAGGAAGTTTAAGGGGGAAATGGAATTTATTGTTAGGGATATCATGTAATTAAAAAAAGTAGAGCAAACGGGTCTCAGAAAAGATGGAGAACTAGATACCCTGAGAGAATCCACTAGAAGGTTTTAAGGACATTCTTTCTAAAACTCTACCAGTTGTTCAACTCAACTCTCAACTTTTATTCAGAGATCAAACTCCCAAGACTTTAACATATGATTGGCCCAGATTCCCTCAAGTGTCTATCATTTCTCCAATCAATAACAGCCAAGGCCATATGGTACAAGTATGGTTATCAGAAAACTGCTGTCAGATACTAGAGAAAGGGAACTGTACACTTGGTAAAAATTGATTGTAAAATCACTGGAAAATATTGTAGTTTCTTTAACATCCAATGTTGGTTTAGATATTTAAATTCATTAGCAAATTTTATACAGTTCTTATTATGATAAACTTCCCCATTACTGGTCCAAGGACAAATAATTCAGAGATTTTGTTTAATGAGATTCCCCTCTAATGACTTCTTCGTGACAATTTTCATAGCAACACAACAATGTATCATTGTAGTGCCTTGCAACATTATTTTAATTAAGATATATGGCTTCTTCAACCCCTATTTCACTTAGTTCTTCCATTAAATACATTAATTCTTTAGTTTGCTCTAAAACAAAACATTCTTGATTAGTCAGATGTATTAAAAATGAATAGGCAGTGTGGAAAAGTGGGAAAATGCTAGTTTTAGATTCTAAAGTTTGAATTTTATTCCTGATTCTGCCACCACCCAGCTATCAATGATTTCTTAAAATAGTTAACATTTTATACCTCAGTTTTCTCATCTCTATGGACAACACTGAATTTGGCACATTTCATAAATGGCAAATTGTTTCATCTTCATGCCAACTCCAGGTGATTTTTTGTTGAGAAGAGCTCTGCAGTCATATATAAGATCAATAGAAAACTGACATTAACCCGATGAGTTCCTGAGGTCTACTGGACATGCTGGAGGAAAAAGATATAGCCTGGCAAATTCATTCAAAATGCATTTATTGAGTATGTGCTAGATGCCTGTTACTGACTGCATCAGGTAAGGATAAAGACAGATTAAATAAGGTATGATCCTTTATCCTGCTGGAATTCACTTTCTAGAAGGTATGACATGAATTGTAAGCGATTGTTTCTAGAAGTTTAATCAAGCTCCAAATATGCATGAATTCCTGATTTCTCTGGAGGTGAAAAATCTGGATGTTACAGAGAAACTCTTTAATCCTTTATTTACTTACATTTCCCATATAAGCACATGTAGAGGAATAACTATATACAGACAAATAGCCTTATGGCTGGGTGGTGGCTCTGAGGGCAGGGTGGACAAAGTTATACTGCAAAATGAATCAAGTTAAGACAGTACTGCTGCCACTGCCTTATGGCAGGCTCTCAGCTCTCAGTGCCCACAGCACTGATACAGGGCATAGATAGTAACCTGAAAATCACCGCCTTTCTACACTGGATGTGGCTGCCACCAAAGCTGACACTTCAGCATGAAGTACATGCGCAATTCCCGTTTCTGAATCACTGGTTTCTGACTCAAAGATGGACCTAAGGGTGTGTAGGTGGGGTCATAATAAAGTATCTGTGTGTGAGCTGCAAGAAGGATGGTATCTTCAGTTCCCACAGGGGCTCTCATTGCCTGGAAAATTATAAAACTTCCCTACCTAAATTCTAAGACTTCCTCCTACCCAATCAATATTGACCAGTCTGGGGCTCTGCTCTCAGCTATATTTTTTCTTGTCAATTAAAGAGATTTTATACATCAATTTCCTATGGAATTAGTTAGCATGAGTCAAGACATCCAAATTGAATCATTTCTTTGATACCCAAAAAACCCAAAACAACATTAACAGCAACAACAATCAAAAACAAAACAAAAAAAAACTGAGTTTAAAAGTATGTAATGCCCAAACTCTGATGTACAGCAACTTTATCAGGGAAAACTACTGCCTTCTAAGATCTCCCGGCAGCCATCCACCTGGACGTAAGCAATCCCTCTGCTTACAACATGCTGGAGAATGTTTTTCCTTTTCAGACTTCAAAATAGGCAGATGTCAGCGCCATTGAATGAAACTAGCTAGAGCCATTGACATCCTTGGTGTGACACAAACTGGAAAGGGGTAAAAGCTGTAAGGGAGACACTGGACAGCTGTGCCTACTGGAAAACTTACCTGTAGGCCACGGGTAGAACTTTATTCCCTCCTCAAAGGCGTAATATAGGTTCCCCACCATAGACTTTCTTCATTTGTCTCCTCCAAGGGACCCAACGTCTCTGTTTCCTTTGCTTTCTGCTTAGTCAACAGGCAAGTGCCAGAGTCATATTCTGAACAGTGTTTCAAGTGTACTAATCTTCTTCACTGAAACTCTCTAGATGCCCTTCTTTTGCCCTGTGAATTAAGTTAAACTTCTCAGAGGGGAATGTAAGGCCTTTTTTTTACAATCTGGCTTCTGCCACCACCTCAACAATTCCTCCTATTTTTCCTCTCCCCATACTCTTCCTCCTGGAAGTCCTGACCTGGAATGCCCTTTCTACTGCTTCTGCTTTTTTAAAAAATATTTGTTTATTCATTTATTTAATTTTGGCTGTCCCAGATCTTCACTACCTCAGTCCACTAACAACTGAGGCATGCCATGATTTTGACCTTTCTTATGAATCATTACAATGATTTTGGAATTGTCTGATTTCCTCTCTGTATTATACTCTCTGTAAAAAAGAAGGAAAATGAGGACATTTATTTCATTCCTGCTATAGTCTAGGTGCCATACTAAGATCCCTTATTTAATCCTCACCAGAGCCCTGTGAGGCAGACACCATCCTGTTGAACACATGAGAAAGCTGAGACTCAAGGCACTGAGGGTGCTGCCTGGAGTTCTGTATTAGCCCCTGGAAGCAGAATTTTCATTTAGACACTCCTGGAGCCAAAGCACGTATGTTTATTTCTGTGTCATGCTTTGAGTCTTGTGAAAATCTCACTACACATGGCTAACACATCACCACTCCTTGAATTGAGGAATACTGTCTACTTCTGATATATGTCTTTAAGAAGATCCAGTAAAATGCATTATAGTAGGCAGGTAAAAAGTAAAATAAAATACACAGCAAACACACGTGATAAATAATCCTCATTAACCATCACTGCCTGGTTGCATAGCAGGCTACAAAGTGATGGGCATCAGCTTTCTCAGAAAAGAAGTAATACCTGTTCTTCTTCCAATGGTATCCATGGAACAAGTTATCAATATTACCATTATTAGAGCTATTTCCCAGAAACCATCTACTGAACTTTTCACAATTTCAAACTTCTTCAGTGCCATCTTTTCAAAACACTCCTATTTAATATAGTAGAAATATTATGGATTTAGTATGTAGACAGATCTATGTACAAATTTCATTTTCATCCTCTTACTATTTCTGTGAGTTTGGGTAAATCACTGAAACTAAGACTAATTTCCTAATTTTTAAAGTGAGTATACTACCATTTACCTCTAAACATCACTAAATTTGTGCAAATTTATGTGTTATTCCTAGTACAATGCTTGGCACATGGTCAATAAATGGCTTTTGTGATAAATATGGTGATCTAAAAAAACCCAACCTTCTCTATTATTCTAATCACCACTGCACTGTAAATATCATCTGGATTCTCTATTTATAAAGAAAAATCAACCTAGGATGAACATACAGAAACAGTTTAAATACAACTCTTGAAGACATATCTGCCATAGACCTGCAAGAGAGGAAGGTCTACAGCATCACTAGAATGACACTGCAAGAGAGAATTTGGGAGTCATTAAGTGTGTGGACTGTGGAGTCTCCATCTGTATTAAAATCCTTGTTCTAATATCATCAGTTGTGTAGAGCCAAGTCACTTAACTCCTCCATATTTATTATCATATTCTGCAAAACAGAGCTGGTAATAATGGAATCTCCTCATAGTGTTGTTTGAGAATGAAATTAAGCCATATATGTAACATACATTAGCATATTTCCTGGCATACTGTGAATTATCAATTATTGTTTTATTTTTTTATGATTATTATCATTGTCAGTACAACTGGGTTATGAATAAGGGTCTGCTTGAGCCAATAGTAAAATGATAACTGGGAAAGCATCTGTTTGATTTTTCCCTAGAGGATCTGATTTCATGTTTTTTCCCCAAGAGCTAACCTTTCATGCCAGAAATGTACAGGGCAAATGAATTATCTATCCTAATAACAGGGAAAATGGTTGTTTTCTACAGGGAGGTGAGGTGATCTCCCACTTAAAAAAACCACGTGGCTGGACAGCACCAAAACTGAAGAAGCAAGGACTGAACTAAACTGAATTGAACTAAGGAGTAGTGTGCTGCCTGGGTGTTAAGCGTGGAAAACAAGGGCAATATCAGAAGTAGGCACTGAATAAATACATACAAGTTCTAAGAATATTTACAATCAGCAAGAAACTCACAAAAGGAGTCATGAACATCAGAAACAGAATCCATGAACATAAACGGAACATACTTCAACATAATAAAAGCCATTTATGACAAACTCATAGCTAACATCATACTCAACAGTGAAAAGCTGAAAGATTTCCTCGAAGATCTGGAATAAGACAAGAGGCCCATTCTCACCACTTTTATTCAACACAGTATTGGAAGTACTAGCCCTAACAATCAAACAAGAAAAAGAAAAGGAATCCAAGTTGGAAAAGAAAAAAGTACCTGTATGGACTGCTTAGGTGGCAACAGATTTTAATGGGGCAAGTGTAGAAATAAGAATACCCAGCAGGAGGCTCTTCCAGGAATCTAAGAAAGCAAGTTAATATCTTAGCCAAAAGTGGTAGAGATGCAAAGAAGTGGACTGTATGAGGTTATATCTTAGAAACACAGAGCTTATTAACAAATTAGATATAAATGTAACAGAACAGAAAGAATCAATAAGACTCTTTCAATTGGGACTTGAATAACCAGATGCTACCATTTGTTAACTGGAGAAGACTGGAGGAGTAACAGGAGAGAGGAAAATGTAGAGCTCATTTTGGCCACCCCAGTGGAGATAACAAGTAAGTCATTGGAGATACATATTTATAACTAAGTATATAGGCCAGGAGAGACAATTTTTTATTTGCAAAGTCAACAGTCCACATGATGACATTTAAGACCACCAGGACAGCTGAGATCACCTAGGAAAAAAAAAAGTATGACTGAGAAAAAGCAAAAGAACCTAGTGCTAAATCAAAAGGAAAACCAATAGTTAAAGGAGATTGCAAATAAATCAGAGAAGTTGCCACCGGGAAGGTGTCTGGAAAACCAGGCAATGGTGGGATCACTGTAATAAAACAAAACAAAACAAAACAAAAAAACAGTATTAGTCTGTTTTCCAAGAAGATGGCATGATCACCATCCAAACATGCTGAGAGATCCTGCAAAGCAGCAGAAAAATGCTACTGGATTTGGAGATGGATCATTGGCTTTTCAAAGATGACTTGGCAATGAGTAAACAGGAAGGAAATAAAGCCCAACCAGAGGGCATTGAGAAGAGAATGGGATGAGAGGAAGTGGAGATACGAACAACCTACCAATTCTGAGTCGAACGAGGACAGAGAAATTGAGGAGGATCTAGAAGATCTGTCAAGAGTTTTTGGATTGCTTGCATGTTACTTGAGATGGGAGATATACTTACTACTGGTTCCTGCTACTTAATTAATGATTACTATGTACAAGGTGCTCTTCTAAATGCATTCCCTGATTTTATTTAAAAAAAACAAACTTCACAAAACTCCTATGTTCAGTTCAGTTCAGTTCAGTCGCTCAGTCGTGTCCAACTCTTTGCGACCCCATGAATTGCAGCATGCCAGGCCTCTCTGTCCATCACCAGCTCCCGGAGTCTACCCAAACCCATGTCCATCGAGTCAGTGATGCCATCCAACCATCTCATCCTCTGTTGTCCCCTTCTCCTCCTGCCCCCAATCCTACCCAGCATTAGGGTCTTTTCCAGGGAGTCAACTCTTCGCATGAGGTGGCCAAAGTATTGGAGTTTCAGCTTCAACATCAGTCCTTCCAATGAACACCCAGGACTGATCTCCTTTAGGATGGACTGGTTGGATCTCCTTGCAGTCCAAGGGACTCTCAAGAGTCTTCTCCAAAACCACAGTTCAAAAGCATCAATTCTTCAGCGCTCAGCTTTCTTCACCGTCCAACTCTCACATCCATACATGACCACTGGAAAAACCATAGCCTTGACTAGATGGACCTTTGCTGGCAAAGTAATGTCTCTGCTTTTAAATATGCTATCTAGGTTGGCCATAACCTTCCAAGGAGTAAGCGTCTTTTAATTTCATGGCTGCAATCACCATCAGCAGTGATTTTGGAGCCCCCAAAAATAAAGTCTGACAATGTTTCCACTGTTTCCCCATCTATTTCCCATGAAGTGATGGGACTGGATGCCATGATCTTAGTTTTCAGAACGTTGAGCTTTAAGCCAACTTTTTCACTCTCCTCTTTCACTTTCATCAAGAGGCTCTTTAGTTTTTCTTCACTTTCTGCCATAAGGGTGGTGTCATCCGCATATCTGAGGTTATTGATATTTCTCCCGGCAATCTTGATTCCAGCTGTGTTTCTCCCAGCCCCTCATTTCTCATGATGTACTCTGCATATAAGTTAAATAACCAGGGTGACAATATACAGCCTTGACGTACTCCTTTTCCTATTTGGAACCAGTCTGTTGTTCCATGTCCAGTTCTAACTGTTGCTTCCTGACCTGCATACAGGTTTCTCAAGAGACAGGTCAGATGGTCTGGTATTCCCATCTCTTTCAGAATTTTCCACAGTTTACTGTGATCCACACAGTCAAAGGCTTTGGCATAGTCAATAAAGCAGAAGTAGATGTTTTTCTGGAACTCTCTTGCTTTTTCGATGACCCAGCGGATATTGGCAATTTGATCTCTGGTTTCTCTGCCTTTTCTAAAACCAGCTTGACCATCTGGAAGTTCACGGTTCATGTATTGCTGAAGCCTGGCTTGGAGAATTTTGAGCATTACTTTACTAGCGTGTGAGATGAGTGCAATTGTGCAGTAGTTTGAGCATTCTTTGGCATTGCTTTTCTTTGGGATTGGAATGAAAACTTACCTTTTGCAGTCCTGTGGCCACTGCTGAGTTTTCCAAAACTCCTATGAGGGAAGTACTAATATGATCCCCAATTTATAGATGAGGGGATTAAGATGGAGAGAGGCAGAGTCCTGTGCTTCACTTAGTGAACACTGAGACAGTGTTTCAACCAAGACAGCCTGACTCCAGAGTTTGTCGTTTTAATTTCTACTCGGAAGGGTCCCTTGCTGTGCTAGTCTGCCTCTACTCCATGTATTGTTATGCTGGTAAGAATCAACCAGTAAACAGAAAAACTGATGGTGCCAGAGAAAGAGAGTACAGTGCAGAAGCAAAGTCCTTAAGAAGGCAAGACTGAAAGAGACCGAAAACAAAATGGCGTCATAGTTGAGGAGGGGGACACCTCTCACCGAAGGGAAGGGAGAGAGCATGCATGTGGTGTATTAATAGATAGTTTTACACATTTGGTGGTGGGAAGATGAAGGCGTTACCAGATGTGTATTTTCTTCTCACCATACTATAAAGTTAGATCCTCTAGATGTTTCTCGCTCAACTGTGAATAGGAAAGAGTGCTGATGTAATGATACTAGAGGAGAAATAGAAAATGTGGAGAATCCCAGAGAGTACAACGCATGGAAACACAGTGTGAGAAGGTGGCAGGCCTGAATACTCTTTTGAGACCGGGGATCATGAATTTAAAGTAGATCTATCTACATGGTCATCTCTTTTTCTCCGGACCTGTTCCTCTGCTTGGGGACAGAGGAAAAACTGTTGGGTTTATCTGGGTGAGTCTTAATCAGACATGTAGGATGGAGGGGATACAGGAATGAGTCAGTAAGGACTGTCACAAGGTAAGTTCCCCAGGTGCAGATGCCGAGGTGATGTTCAGGGTGAAAGATGTTATCCAGGAGTCTGTACCTGTGGAAGGAAGAGGACGGATGCAGGATTCAGTAGACAGAGGAGTTCATCTGAAATGCAGACACTGCAAAAAATTTGCTCAACCTCAAGAGGCGCTCTGGAGTGAATATTTGCCATCAGGATTTTTCCCACTTGACCATGTCAGGTAGAAAATGCTGGGTGTCTTTGATACTCCTGCCTTGCTCCATCAGTATATAAGGACTGCTCTGGCAGGGAGAGAATTCAGGCAAGGTGATTCTGTGGTTGGGGCTAACTCAGAAGGGGCTGAGAACAGGATCCTGCCTGTGACTGCACTCCCTACACTGGTCAGCCAGTCATTCCATGAAGGGGAATGTGGACAGCCCATTTCAATGTCTGTGAGTGAGAGAAAGAGTAATTATGATGATGGACTAAGGAATTCAAGATCCCTGGGTTGGGAAAACCCCCAGAGGAGGAAATGGCACCCCACTCTATTTTCTTGCCTGGAAAATTCCATGGACAGAAGAGCCTAGTGGGTTGCAAAGAGTCGGCATGACTGGGCACCCATGCACACACCAAGAAGGGAAGACCAACTATGAGAGAATGACTCCTCTTTCATATGATATTGAGTTTGGTGTGCAAGTACAAAGGCACCTAATAGGGCTGCGATATCCCAACTGAGATAGATTATCCTCTGCTTTAGTTTGGAAATAATCACAACCCAGAAGCAGTCTTAAACCCTCAGACCTGCTTTTGCACAATATAACCTTCCTTCACACACACACACACACACACACACACACACACACACACACACACCCCATTTGGTTTGTTAGTCAACCCCTCAACAGATATTCTGAATGCTGGAATGTTACCTATGACTGTTTGGATTCTTTGTTATCACAAGCAGTAAGAGCTATTTAGGTTTAAGGAAAATGTCACTCAGAATAAATTAGATAACCTCTTAGATTATCTTCCTTTCCACTGATGTTTATGTTTGCACTTTAATTTTTTATGTTCACAAGTTTAAGGAAGTAGGATAAAACATTATGTTTGAAGATGATTTAATTGTGAATTTGAACTCACATTTAGAGGGCAGGGTACGTCAGAAAACAATATCAAAAGAGCCTTTCCTTTCCTCCCACATTATGCTGGGTGATAGAATATGCACCGTATCACACCCTGCTCCTCAGAAGGGTATCAATCACTTTGGAAATAAATGCAGAGGCTCCTGGTTATAGACTCCATCACCTAATGTGGTTTCTGCCCACTCTTCCCTCACCATCCCTCTAACTGGAAAGGTTCATGCAATACATTGTGACAATATCATCTATTAATAAGAGGTAAAACATGCTAAACTGTCTTCTTTATTTTATGGAAATTACATGGCTAAAAGCAATAGCTTCAGAGTCTAACAAAAGACTGTTTCATCTGACTCTAACAGTTCTGCACTCAGGAAAAAATAAAGAATTATCGTAATGCCAAACTTAACAGCCTGGGCTATTAGCAGCTAAGTTTAGACTAAGTCTTTACCCTAGTTACTATGTTTAGACCCCAAAATGAAAATATTATTTCAAGATGGAATGGAAATGCTCACCAGGCTTCTCACATGGGAAAGAAACAGTTGCTGAAAAGAGTTTGAATTGGTTATGAATACAATGCAATCATTCTATTGAAAACATTGGCTGGGAGAGTACTTTTCTAAAGATAGGACCCAAATAGGCTGAAACAACTTCAGTGAGATTCCTCCTCCCTCAACTCAGACTTCAGCTTTGGCTCTCCAGGTGGTTTTAGTGGTAAAGAATCTGCCTACCAACATGGGAGACTCATGTTTGATCCCTGGGTCAGGAAGATCCCCTGGAGAAGGAAATGGCAACCTACTCAGGTATTTTTACCTGGTAAATCCAATGGACAGAGGAGCCCGGTGGACTACAGTCCAGGGGGTCACAAAAGAGTTGAATACAACGTAGAGACTGAAAACAAATCATGCACACAACCAAATGGAAGGCATTTGATATTCTTAATCATTAAATCACTGAAAGTATTTACTACTGAGCACCTTCTCACTGCTCAAAGAGGGGAAATGTGCTGAATTAGGAGTTGGGATTCTTCCTACTCTGCCACATTTGTGACTTGAAGAAGCTACTTCTTCCTCTTTGAACCTGTTTTCTTCCCTGTAAACTAGAGCCCCTACATATCTAAAGCCCTATCATACTCCCATTCCAATAAAACAGCCATCTCTGATATTTTCGTGCATGACTTGAAAAGCAATATTCGCTTTGTGAAATGCAGGAAGGTTCTATTCAACCAAGACGGGACAGAAGTCAGGCAGGCACAGGACCAATGGTTTGGAGTATATGCTTTGTGCTAGATGACCTTTGGCTTTCCTGGTGGTTCAGTCACTCAAGAATCTGCCTTCAATGCAGCAGACCACCTGCAAGCAGGAGATGCAGGTTCGATCCCTGGGTCAGGAAGATCCCCTGGAGAAAGAAATGCTGCCCCACTCCAGTATTCTTGCTGGGAAAGCCCATGGACAGAGGAGCCTGGCAGTCTACAGTCCATAGGGTCACAAGAGTTGAATATGACTTAGCAACTAAACCACCACCACCACCAGATGATTCCAGGCACTTTACAAACTGTAGATCTCCTTTCAACCTCTCCAAATACTCATGAGATTGTATTCACTATCAGATGGGCCAAAAGGTCAGATTGTCAGAGTATTAAACATGGGATTTACTACAGCATTCAAACCCTGGGCAAGGTCACATTGATTTTATGATTCAAAGCTTCCCCAAATGTTCTTTGTCACACACACCAAACTTACCCCTACTTATGGTGTAAATTAAGCCATGAGAACTTCACATGAGAAATTCATTTCTTTCTGTTTCAGTCTTCCCATATATCTCTTTTGGAAATCAGTCATTTCAAAATTTGAAATGTAGCTTATATTCAAGAGTCAGCCTGAGCTGGAATTCCAACTTTGTTATAATTCACTTAAGTAATATGAGCCTTAGAGTCCTGTCTATAAGACGAAGAAAGCAACACTGTCTTCCATTTCTGTGAACATTTAGTGATCTTGTGTGTGTGAAGTACTTTGTTCCCTTCTCTACTTCTCTCTTTACGGGACAACATACTAATTCTCTATCATGAATTCATTGCCAATGCACAGTATTTGAACACTGTGTGAGGGCAAATTTCCAGTCCTGGAGAACATAAGATGTGGGTTATAGAGAAAGCAGTCATGGAAGCAAGAATGCTAACTTGTTACCAGTTATGTGTGAACAAGTCATGTTCACCTGGCCTCATTAGAGTTCAGCTGATGCCTCATGCTAACTTGTAGCCCTTACAGTTGGATTGGTTGTGGCCAATAGGCCAAAAACAGAAATGACTGTCACTTTGGTCCAGGGCATTTAGAAATTAGTGTGAATTTTCTGTACTTGCTCTTTTCCCTCTTCCTATCACGGTAATCTCAGATGCCCACTGCTAATATGGCAGCATCAATAAAATTGTAGAACCTTTCTGCCCAGATCCCTGAGTGATTGATTCGGTGAGGAATGTCCTCCACTCAGTGCACCAGATATGCAAGAGAGTAATAAATAAGGTTACTTATGCCAAGTCACTGAGACTTAGGGCCCATATGCCATAACTCACTGTATCCTGACCCTATGACCTGTAACTACTCTAGTTGGACTGCAAGGAAATAAAATCAGTCAATCTAAAGGAAATCAACCCTGAATAATCATTGGAAGGATTGACACTGAAGCTGAAGCTCAGATAATTTGGCCACCTGATGAGAAGAGTCAACTCATTGGAAAAGACTCTGATGCTGGGAAAGATTGAAGGCAAAGGGAAAAGAGGGCAGCAGAGGATGAGATGGTTGGATAGCATCACCGACTCTGTTGACATGAATTTGAGCAAACTCCAGGAGATAGTGGAGAACAGAGGAGCCGACATGCTTCAGTCCATGGGTTGCAAAGAGACACAACTTAGTGACTGAATAATAACAACAACTGCAGTTGTATTGTAAAAGAAGTTTGTACAGGATTCAGAGAGGGCAGAGATGGTGAAGCTCTGCCTAGATTGTCTGATTCTACCTGGATTATCTGCCTGGAGGGTGCTCTGGCTTCAGTTTTGAAAGATAAATTGTTTTGTTCGCCAGGGAGCCCTGAGTAGTTTGGGATCTAGGGACTGTCATTCTAAGCAGGGGTAACAGAACAAGGAAAGGCATGAGCTATGAATCTGCATGGCAGAGAAGACTGCAAGTAGTTAAGTCTGCAACATGATATTGCAGTCGCAGAGCCCCAGCGAGAAATTACATCTCATGGAAGCGTGCAAGTCCACTCACCTGAGAGTAGAGAAGAAAGAGGGAGGAAAAAATACTGATTGAGATGGAATCCCAGTGAAGATACTTTTCATCTACTTTAGAATTTTGGTTCAAGTTGGCCCTGCTTAAAAACAGAAAAGGGTTCAATCTCACCACTCTATTTTGCTGAGGCCAGTGTAAACTTGCAGCACCCACTCATTCACACTCCAAGTGCTTTTCAAGTTGAAGAGGCCAATTATCCAAAATGGCTTCCTAGTATGAAATGTCCATATTCCACTTGGGGCTCCCTTATTCTATAAAATTCATTTAATGTATGAGCTTAATTACATGGAGATAGATCAAGGGCCTCAGAGGTGAAAGGCTAATGAGGGCATTAAATCCTGAACCACTTAACAGCTGCCCTATCATGTGGCAGAACTGTATTTTAAAATAGTGTTTGAAATATATTTAAACTGAAATAAATAAAACATATTTTCCTGTAAATGATGCCAAGCCCTGCCAATTAAAGTCAGATCTATTTAAAAAAAAAATCTTTAGCTCTCAACAAATGCTGGCTGCTTTTTCCCACTAAAAGCAATTCTGAGCATTTATGCTTGCACTTTTTCCCTGTATCATTATGCCATGTTCCTCCTGTTAATATTTAAAGCCTCTGAAACTGTTTTCCCCATATGCTTCTGGAGTAGAACGCAAAACTTAAGTTTTCCATTCTTATGAAGCTTTGTAAAAATAATTTCATGTGCTGTTTATTAAGGGAAGATATTACTAATATCTACAGGCACAAAACTTTCACTAAATAGCAAGAAAAAAAGAAAAAAAAAGACTTGGTGGAAGGTCATTTATCTTTATCATGCTGTACTATTCACCATTAAACTTGATTAATAATGATGGTACAGCAATAATAATAATTGTTGAATGTGATACACTAAGTGCTTTTCTAAGCACTTTATATATAGTCCTATTTTAATGTATACTCACAACTACCACACAATTATTTTTCACATGAGGAGACTGAGTAATAGTGATTAAAGAAATTTGCTGAAGATTTCAGAGCTTTAAGCACCTAAGCTAGAATTTTTACCCACATCTGTCTAACATCAGTTGAAATCTCTATGTTATTCTGCCTTTAAATTATATAGTTAGTTAACCACAAGGGCTTCCCTTATAAAGCTGGTAAAGAATCCACCTCCAATGCAGGAGACCTGGGTTTAATCCCTGGATTGGGAAGATCCCCTGGAGAAGGAAAAGGCTACCCACTCCAGTATTCTGGCCTGGAGAATTCAATGGACTCTACAGTCCATGGCGTTGCAAAGAGTTGGACATGACTGAGCAACTTTCACTTTCAACCACAAACATATATATTTGTTTTGAAACAAATATTTGAAATCACAAGATAAATATATATTAGTATGGCTGTTGCAGATTCAACTAAAATGACTATTACTTGAATCATGGATCCCAGTTTATGGGGTCAAATTAAAAAGTATAGTAATAAAATCAGAACTATCTTCCCTGACTAGGGAGACTGATAGATTAATACAGCCAATTTTAAAGACAGTGAACATAGAGCACGGAAGGAGATGCATTTTCTCTATCCTGAAACAATGCCCAGGTGTGGATGTGGCTGGTGATGGAAGTAAAGTCCAATACTGTAAAGAACAATACTGCATAGGAACCTGGGAACGTTAGGGCCATAAATCGGTATAAATTGGAAGTGGTCAAACAGGAGGTGGCAAGAGTGAACATCAACATTTTAAGAATCAGTGATCTAAAATGGACTGGAATGGGCGAATTTAGTTCAGATGACCATTATATCTACTACTGTGGGCAAGAATCCATTAGAAGAAACCGAGCAGCCCTCACAGTCAACAAGAGTCTGAAATGCAGTACTTAGGTGCAATCTCAAAAATGACAGAATGATCTCTGTTCATTTCCAAGGGAAACCATTCAAAATCACAGTAATCCTAATCTATGCCCCAACCACTAATGCCAAAGAAGCTGAAGTTGAACAGTTCTATGAAGATCTACAAGACTTTCTAGAACTAACACCAAAAAAAGATGTCCTTTTCATCATAGGGGACTGGAATGTAAAAGTAGGAAGTCAAGAGACACCTGAAGTAACAGGCAAGTTTGGCCTTGGAGTACAAAATGAAGGAAGGCAGAGGCTAACAGAGTTTTGCCAAAAAAAATGCACTGGTCAAGAGCAAACAGCCTCTTCCAACAACACAAGAGATGACTTTACACATGGACATGGACATTACCAGATAGTCGATAGCAAAATCAGACTGATTATACTCTGCAGTGGAAGATGGGAAACACTCTATACAGTCAGCAAATATAAGACCAGGAGCCAACTGTGGCCCAGATCATGAACTCCTTTTTACAAAATTCAGCCTTAAATTAAAGAAAGTAGGGAAACCCACTAGACCATTCAGGTATAACCTACATCAAATCCCTTAGGATTATACAGTGGAAGTGACAAATAGATTCAAGGGATTAGATCTGATAGACACAGTGCCTGAAGAACTATGGATGGAGGTTTGCTACATTGTACAGGAGATAGTGATTAAAATCATCCCCAAGAAAAAAAATGCAAAAAGGCAAAATAGCTAAATGAGAAGGCCTTACAAATAGCTGAGAAAAGAAGAGAAGTAAAAGGCAAAGGAGAAAAGGAAAGATATACCCATTTGAATGCAGGGTTCCAAAGAAGAGCAAGGAGAGATAAGAAAGCCTTCCTCAGTGATCAATGCAAAGAAATAGAGGAAAACAACAGAATGGGGAAGACTGAGATCTCTTCAAGAAAATTAGAGATACCAAAGGAACATTTCATGCAAATGTGGACACAATAATGGACAGAAACGGTATGGTCCTAACAGAAGCAGGAGATATTAAGAAGAGGTTGCAAGAATACACAGAACTATACAAAAAAGATCTTAATGACCCAGATAACCATGATGGTATGATCACTCACCTACAGCCAGATATCTTGGAGTGGAAAGTCAAGTGGACCTTAGGAAACATCACTATGAAAAAACCTAGTGGAGGTGATGGAATTCCAGTTGAACTATTTCAAATCCTAAAAGATGATGCTGTTAACGTGCTGCCTTCAATATGCCAGCAAATTTGGACAAGTCATCAGTGGCTACAGGACTAGAAAAGGTCAGTTTTTATTCCAATCCTAAAGAAAGGCAATGCCCAGGAATGTTCATGCTGCTGCTAAGTCAATTCAGTCGTCCGACTCTGTGCGACCCCAAAGATGGCAGCCCACCAGGCTCCACCGTCCCTGGGATTCTCCAGGCAAGAATAATGGAGTGGGTTGCCATTTCCTTCTCCAGTGCATGAAAGGGAAAAGTGAAAGAGAAGTCGCTCAGTCGTGTCCAACTCTTAGCGACCCCATGGGCTATAGCCTACCAGGCTCCTCCGTCCATGGGATTTTCCAGGCAAGAGTACTGGAGTGAGGTGCCATTGCCTTCTCCAAGAATGTTCATACTACCACACAATTGCACTCAACTCATACGCTAGCAAAGTAATGCTCAAAATTCTCCAAGCTAAGCTTCAACAGCGTGTGAACCAAGAAATTCCAGATGTTCAAGCTGGATTTAGAAAAGGAAGAGGAACCAGAGATCAAATTGCCAACAACCGTTAGATCACAGAAAAAGCAAGAGAATTCCAGAAAAACATCTACTTCTGCTTCATTGACTATGCTAAAGCCTTTGACTGTGTGGATCACAACAAACTGTGGAAAATTCTCCAAGAGATGGGAATACCAGACCACCTTACCTGCCTCCTGAGAAATCTGTATTCAGGTAAAGAAGCAACAGTTAGAACCGGACATGGAAAAACAGACTGGTTCCAAATCGGGGAAGCAGTATGTCACTGCAGCAGTGTGCTGTACTGTTCATACAATGAAATGTACAGCACTGTACAGCCTGCTTATTTAACTTATATGCAGAGTACATCATGTGAAATGCTTGGCTGGATGAAGCACAAGCTGGAATCAAGATTGCCGGGAGAAATATCTATAACCTCAGATATGCAGATGACACCACCCTTATGGCAGAAAGCAAGGAGTAATCAAAGAGCCTGTTGATGAAAGTGAAAGAGGAGGGTGGAAAAGCTGGCTGAAAACTCAACATTCAAAAAACTAACAACTTCAGATTAACATTCAAATAATTAACAAGCTCAGAAATGCAAATGATACCATTCTAATGGCAAAAAGTAAAGAGGAACTAAAATACCTCTTGATAACAGCGAAAGAGGAGAGTGAAAAAGCTGGCTTACAACTCAACATTAAAAAGACTAAGATCATGCCATCCAGTCCCATCACTTCATGCCAAATAGAAGGGGAAAAAGCTAAAAGCAGTGGCAGATTTTCTTTCCTTTGGCTCCAAAATCACTGCAGATGGTGACTGCAACCATGAAATTAAAAGACACTTGCTCCTTGAAAGGAGTGCTATGACCAACCTAGACAGTGTGTTAAAAAGTAGAGACTTCACTTTGCCATCAAAGGCCCATATGGTCAAGCTATGGTTTTTCCAGTAGTCATGTACGGATGTTAGAGTTGGACCATAAAGAAGACTGAGTGCCAAAGAATCGATGCCTTTGAATTGTGGTACTGAAGACACTTGAGAATCCCTTGGACAGCAAGGAGACCAAATCAGTTAATCCTAAAGGAAATCAACTCTGAATATTCATTGGAAGAACGGACGCTAAAGCTCTAGTACTTTGGCTACCTGATGCAAAGAGCCAACTTATTGGAAAAGACCTTGATGCTGGGAAAGATTGAAAGCAAAAGGAGAAGGGGATGGCAGAAGATGAGATGGTTAGATAGCATCACCGATTCAACGGGCATGAATTTGAGCAAAACTTGGGAGCTAGTGAAGAACAGGGGAGCCTGCCATGCTACAGTCCATGGGCTCACAAAGAGGTAGTGACAGAACAAATTAGTTAGTGACTAAACAACAACAACTACGCTGATAGACTGGAGATCTCAGCTGGAATTAAATGTGTTGAGACTCAGAGATAGCTGGGCATTGTAGGTATATTGCTGTGTGTGTGTGAGTCGCTCAAGTCATGTTCGACTCTTTGCAATCCCATGGACTGTAGCTTGCCAGGCTCCTCCGTCCATGGAATTCTCCAGGCAAGAATACTGCAGTAGATTGCCATTCCCTTGTCTAGAGGATCTTCCTGACCCAGGGGTCAAATCTGGGTCTTTCACATTGTGGGAAGATTATTTACTGTCTGAGCCACCAAGGAATCCCTAGGTATATCGCTGAGACAGTCCTAAACAAAGTAAATTTTCATGAGATGCTTTCTACAGGGCCAGCCACAAAAAGAGGTGGACTCAACCAGAAATCCACAGTTATCAGAGGAGAAAAACAATTCTGACTAAAACATAACTGCTCCTTAGATTTAGGCACAGCCTCCTTTTTAGACTCACTGCTCAGTCCTATTGAGAATGTGGGTGAGTGAAGGAAGGGAGGTGGGCTTTGTATAAAACACGGAAAATCTTGTTTCACTTAAAATAAGTCCTGCCTCTCTTTCAGCAACTCTCCACAGAAGCCTGCAACTATAACAAAAACACACTTCTCACCTCCCCCCAGCTTACAACACTTTAGTCTTGGAATGAAGACATCAGACCTTAACAAGGCATGCTCCGGTCCTTACAGACTTCAGCATCAGGCTGCATCATTCTATTCCTTCCTATCTGAACTTCAGCCACCTTGGATTTCTTCAGATCCTGAGAAGCTCTGTGCTTCAATCACCACAGCCTATAGACAGTTCATTCTGTTGCCATTATCTATCCCTCATTCCCACTCTATCCATTCCACTTCCAGTTCAGTTCAGTCGCTCAGTCGTGTCTGACTCTTTGCGACCCCATGAATCACAGCATACCAGGCCTCCCTGTCCATCACCAACTCCTGAGTTTACCCAAACTCACGTCCATCGAGTCGGTGATGCCATCCAGCCATCTAATCCTCTGTCGTCCCCTTCTCTTCCTGCCCCCAATCCTTCCCAGCATCAGGGTCTTTTCCAGTGAGTCAGCTCTTCTCATCAGGTGGCCAAAGTATTGGAGTTTCAGCTTCAACATCAGTCCTTCCAATGAACCCCCAGGACTGATCTCCTTTAGGATGGACTGGTTGGATGTCCTTGCAGTCCAAGGGACTCTCAAGAGTCTTCTCCAAAACCACAGTTCAAAAGCATCAATTCTTCGGTGCTCAGCTTTCTTCACAGTCCAACTCTCACACCCATACATGACTACTGGAAAAACCATAGCCTTGACAAGACGGACCTTTGTTGGCAAAGTAATGTCTCTGCTTTTTAATATGCTGTCTAGGTTGGTCATAACTTTCCTTCCAAGGAGTAAGCGTCTTTTAATTTCATGGCTGCAATCACCATCTGCAGTGATTTTGGAGCCCCAAAAAATAAAGTCTGACACTGTTTCCACTGTTTCCCTATCTATTTCCCATGAAGTGATGGGACCAGATGCCATGATCTTAGTTTTCTGAATGTTGAGCTTTAAGCCAACTTTTTCAGTCTCCTCTCTCACTTTCATCAACAGGCTCTTTAGTTCTTCTTCACTTTCTGCCATAAGGGTGGTGTCATCTGCATATCTGAGGTTATTGATACTTCTCCCAGCAATCTTGATTCCAGCTTGTGCTTCCTCCAGCCCAGCGTTTCTCATGATGTACTCTGCATATAAGTTAAATAAGCAGGGTGACAATATACAGCCTTGACGTACTCCTTTTCCTATTTGGAACCAGTCTGTTGTTCCACGTCCAGTTCTAACTGTTGCTTCCTGACCTGCATACAGGTTTCTCAAGAGGCAGGTCAGGTGGTCTGGTATTCCCATCTCTTTCAGAATTTTCCACAGTTTATTGTGATCCACACAGTCAAAGGCTTTGGCCTAGTCAATGAAGCAGAAATAGATGTTTTTCTGGTACTCTCTTGCTTTATTGATGATCCATTGGATGTTGGCAATTTGATCTCTGGTTCCTCTGCCTTTTCTAAAACCAGCTTGAACATCTGGAAGTTCACGGTTCACGTATTGCTGAAGCCTGGCTTGGAGAATTTTGAGCATTACTTTACTAGCGTGTGAGATGAGTGCAATTGTGCAGTACTTTATGTAGTTAGTTTTTTACTGATCTTTTGAATCACTTAGTAGCCTTTTATTTCCTTTTACAACCCTTTCCATGATTTTAGTTTTGTACTTGCATGTGTTGTTATTGGAATTTGAGTACCTCTGGCTCCTCTGCTAACTTGATTGTTTTTGCCCATTATTTCAAACTGGACACAAGGTGACTTGCCTAGAATGAGTCAACATTCCACATGGATCTTAGGGCCCAAAGATTGCTGCTTTAGTGCCTTCTATTAGGGTATGTCACAAAAGAATGAGAGACATTCCTTTCTCTTTCACAAGGGAAAATCATGCATCCCAGTGATCAGTTTTTGTATACCAACAGAGCATCTGGCTGGCAAGTGCTGGCCACGTCCTGCAGCCTCAAACTGCAGAACTCTACAGAAGCCACAAAGGTTCCTGGCAGCACCTGGCAAGTGTAGAGACACACAGCAATGGCGATGCAGGCAAGAGACAAGTGGAATATCAGTAGTGTGTGCATGCATGCTAAGTCACTTCAGTTGTGTCTGACTCTATGCAACCATATGGATGGCAGCCCGCCAGGCTCCTCTTTCCTTGGGATTCTCCAGGCAAGAACACTGGAGTGGGTTGCTGTGCCCTCCTCCAGGGGACCCTCCCTAACTGGGGATCGAAACTGCTTCTCTTAAACTGGCAGGCAGGTTCTTTACCACCGGCACCACCTGTGGAGCCCATCAGTAGTACCACAAGGTAACTAACCAAACGATGACATGTTCTTGAACATACTTGAAATATCTGAGAATTCCCAAAATATAACTCCCTAATTACTCTATGATCTAGTTTTCCTGAGTAGGTAGATTGAGGCTCATCTCTATAAAATATCAAGAATAAGAGCATGCTAGTTTCCCCACTAATCCAAACTAAGGACGTGATACTGTTAAAGGAAGAAAGTCAGCCATTGCTGACTCATGGCCAGAGATTAGTGGAGGTGCTAGCTCTTTGCTCATAAATCACATTATTCAAGAAAACTAGAGAATAATGTTGCTTTAGGATTTCTACATTTGTAAACATGCTTTATAACTTACTGAGTGCCAATATTTAGAACAACGTATTGCTGCTGATCTGGTTTGCTTCCGTAATCCTAAACCTTTCCATCTATTACTTGAACACCACAGTAGTTAATTTATCAATTTCACAAGATTTCAAAGATTGAAGACTTTAGGCATATTATCCTAATTTGCCTCTTAAAGTTATATGATAGCCTTTCTCTCCATATTTATTCAAATAAGAATTTCAAATGCCAATGGATGAAGTCTGCTACCAAAGGGGCCAGAGTGTGGGGCTAGACTGCAATGATGCAGTCTTTGCTGAGTTAATGCAATGGGAAATCAACTTTTCTGTGCTATCAAGTCCCCAAGCTTTCCATTCCTTTCCCCTGTTCCTTAAATTATTACCAACTCTTATTGTTCATCTTTCAAAAGTGTTTTCTGGGCCCTTCACATTTTGCTCATCTCTCCCCACATTTCCTTAATCCCAGAAACATCTGCTGCTCCTGAAAATCTTGCTGGCTAATATACCCAGAATGTTAATATAGTTATAACATTCAAAAACTTGGTGACTCATGACCAATCAATTTACTTTCAGCTCTTGTTCCTTTGGTTTGAAAATGACAAATTAAAAATGCACCACACGTGAATTCTGGAGACAGGAACAAACTTTTTTTAGGTGCAAAAATATCTCCCTATACTCTTATATTCAGTGATGCTCTCTTTTCTTCCTCAAGCCCACTCCCTTTACTCCCCAATTTTTGCCAAAGACTTTGGTATCTTCTCATCCTTCTGAATTATCTAATTCATGCCCATGAAGCATCTCCAAAATCTATGTGTTCTATGTAACTCTCACTCATGAATGCAATATTTGTAGGTTCCATACTGGACATGCCCCGCCACAGCAATCCAAATTAATGCCTTTAAAGTTGAATCCATCATTCCTTGCATCACGACCAGCTGGTTCCCTTCACCCATTATTATATTAATGAGCATCACTAACGGCAATCTGGTTCTCTATAATTATTTTTCGTATCCGCAACATCCAATCAATTGATTTTTACATTCTGCCATTTTGACATATGTATATTTTTCCTCCATTCTATCTCCACTTCTTTCCTGCCATTTACTGTCTCCAGTGTTTCATCATCTCACTCTGAAATGTTTACCAGATACTCAAAAGATTTCTCCCTATTCCTGTACATACGTTATTCAATCTATTCTTCTCAATGTACCCGGAAAGGTTTTCTAAGACGGAACACATAATGATACTATTTCCTTTCTTAAAATCCTTTAATAGCTCTATTCTTCAGTGGCTTAGATGGTAAAGAATTTGCCTATAACCCAGGAGACCCGGGTTCAATCCTTGGGTCAGGAAGATCCCCTAGAGAAGGGAATGGCAACCCACTCCAGTATTCTTGCTTGGAGAACCCCACGGACAGAGGAGCCTGGCAGGCTACAGTCTATGGGGTCGCAAAGAGCTGGACACAACTGAGTGACTAACACTTTCACTTCACTTTCACATGCAGGGGAAAAAACTCAAAAACATTAACATGACACTTAAGGCCCTTAAAAATCTGATCCTTTTCTACTTCTGTAGCTTCATATCTTTTCAATCCCCTCCAGCCAAGAAAGACTCCCACCATCCTAAACAAGCATCACTTTTCTAAATTCACCATGCTCTCTCATTTCCTCTACACACAAAGTTCACCATGTCTTAAAAACATTTCAGACTTTCTTATCTCAGATGCTCTTTCTTTGTATTTGTAAATTCTGTTCAGTACTCGAGATCTATTTCAGGTATTGCTCCTTCCAAAAAGATTTCTCTATTACCTCACACCTCCATTGGGTTGCCTTATGCCTGTTTCTCTTCTACCATAGGACCAAGCAAAATTTACTATATTTTCTAACTGCATTAGAAACATCTGTGCATGTGTCTGAATTTGAACTGCAGAACATTATCGTTGTTGCAACTGCCATGGCTTAAACTGCCTTGAAGTATTTACCAATAATAGCAGTAAGCATGTTACTTCCTTCAATCTAATTCAAGGATTATCTGCTGTCATTGTTTATTAATTGGGGATGCCCTCTCTTTATGTTGGCGGCCCAATGACTTTCAGCATTTCTCAACCTCTGTGTCCTATCATGTGTGGAGGTAAGGTGGGTTTTGGTGAGTGTTATGGCTTCCTGACTGTATACCAAAAAAAGCATCTTCTTACTCCGGAGAAAACATGAATTTGAGATCTGCTCTTTTCTGTCAACATGAAGTATCCTCCACGACTACTTCTGTTTGGCTACCTCCTACTTGTTAGTCAGAGATGCTACTATTATTGGCACACATAACTTCCATTAGAAGCCTTTTTGATATTTGTATGTTTTTTCCTATGAGATGCCTAAAATATTTCAAAGTACTACTGAATTTTTTTTAAAAATCAATGAAATAATCAATTAACATAGGCACTTAATGAACAATAACCCAATAAATGACCTTACCCTGATATGATTTAATGAAGGTTTAAAATAATTCTCCTCTGCTTCCCAATACAAATTAATAGTGTAAAAAAAAAGATTTTTATGCATTTTAATAAGTGTAGGAACATATGAGACCCTTAGTAGTAGCAGTAGTATTAGTCGCTTAGTCTTTAGGCATCCTTCCAACGATGCTACCTGAGAGCATCATTTTTATACTACTAAGATAAAGTGCAATCTGTTTAGGGATTGCTTTGGTTCAAATCAATTTTATCCATGTGATGAAATCATCTTATATTCTCCTTCTGGAACACATTTATTAAAGACAAGAATATCAGAGTCACGATACATAGTTTGTCTAATATGTTTTTTGTTTAAAGGGAATTTTTCCCCTCAGTAACACTGTGATCCAATATGATCCTATGGTAAATGCATCAGGCTGCACAGACTTTTACTTGTGCTTGAGAACTACAAATTTTCAAATGCCAATTATGTCCATTCCCTGTGTTCTTGAGAAGATTTCTTATATGCAGTGAGAGAATCTAAAAATGGTATTCTTTCATTGTCTAGGGTATTTGACCACCAAGAACCATTAAAAAAATCCAAACAGTGATTTTTGAAACAGTATCTCAAAAACTTCTCTTTCAAAATATATTTTCCTTTTCTAAACTATACAGAAATCAATATTCAGAAGGACACTAACATAATAAATTAATGAGCTAATAATTTTCCAAATCTTCTATTATTTTCTGGTTATATTATACAGCCAACTGAGGACAAATTCCCTTCCAAAGAATGTAGGTCATCATAGATTTTTATATAAAAGGGAAGCGAAATCTCTTTTATGCTCATAAAACAGCATACATATGGTTTTTTGTAATCTATTGTCAAGACAGTGAAAGTGGATGGAAATAAAAGGAAGCAGTATCTTGAAGTACTAAGAGTGTGGCTTTGGAGTCATGAAAAATAGATTTGAATTAGGACTTTGTTACTTATTATTTGTCAAACCTTTGACAAGTTACTTAACTTCCCTGAATTTCATCTATGAAATGAAGATGACAGTACATGTACAATCCTTACAATGTTTTCTGCCTTTAAGGATTTTTTTAAATGATGTACATAAAGCACAAAGTATAATGCCTAGTAGGTACCAAATGCTCATTAACCAATAGACGGCCATCTTTCAGGAGAGAATTCTTTCAGGCATCAATTGTGTTGGAACGTTAGTGTTATCTTACCCTCTCCACTACTACAACGTTCTTTTCTACATTATCACAGTTGCGTTAGTAAAACAGCCAAGGGCATAAGCCATCTCTAAAATGAAATTTTTGTCCCAAGTAAGCCTGGAGCACACAAAATGACTAGAAATTTATAATTCCAAAGTCATTCTTTGTCCCCCTCCCCCAAGGAATTTAAGCAAGGGGAAGAAATTAACCCTGACTTATAGTATATTTGCTCAAAGAATGATATTCTCATATCTCAATTTTGGGGTCAGACATTAAGTGGAGTAGGTTATATAAATCTGAATTAAAAGCAAAGTTTGTAAAGCCGCCAGTGATTTCCTGAGAAACCAGACTGCATAACTTCATTAAGAATGGAAAAGAAGTTCCTTGATCCTGGTGCTTAAGAAAATGTACTTTAAGTGCACAAAAAGGAAAAACAAGGGAGCAATAAGCATGCAGAGAAGAAAAAGGAGGAGAGAAGCAGAAAGAAGAGTGTGTCTTAGTCACCCAGTCATGTCAATTCTCTGTGACCCCATGGACTGCCTCTGTCCAAGGGATTCTCCAGGCAAGAATACTGGACTGGGTTGCCATTCCCTTCTCTAAAGAAGAAGAGAGAGAGATAAGGTCTGCCAATCTCAATAGTGGCATTTGTTCTACTCAGAAGAATTCTGTAACTTCTGTAAAAAAATCAAAGAAGCTTAGAGTCATCACACATAGGAAAATAGCTCAGTTTGGAACTGCCTTCTTATTTAAGCTTTACTGCACTTCTCATACAGATGAGTGCCATTACCCAATGCCACTAATGGAAAGGCATTTTACAGACACCCTAAATTCTATTTAAAATAATATAGGAATGAAACAATATCAGATTCACTTACATTGAAGTATTTCAGGAGTTACAAATCTACTTCAGATTTATAGGGGAAAAATGACCTAGCAAAAAACTAACCTTCAGTCTGTAATATGTTAATTACCTGTGAAAAATTCACGGTAACTAGGCATAAGCTAGTTATGTCCCTCCCTTTAGCTGGAAAAACCAGCCATGTAAAGTGAGTAAAATTGACAGTCATCTCATCCAGGGGATCTTCCTGGAGAAGGGAAAGGAAACCCACTCATTCCAGCATTCTTGCCTGGAGAATGCCATGGACAAATAAATCTGTTCCAGAGTTGGACACAACTGAGCGACTAAAAGAGTCCAAAATGCAGCACTTGGAGAGTCCAAAATGCAGCACTTGGATGCAATCTCAAAAACAACAGAATGATCTCTGTTCGTTTTCAAGGCAAACCATTCAATATCACGGTAATCCAAGTCTATGCCCCAACCAGTAACGCCAAAGAAGCTGAAGTTGAACATTTCTATGAAGACCTACAAGACCTTCTAGAACTAACATCCAAAAAAGATGTCCTTTTCATTATAGGGGACAGGAATGCAAAAGTAGGAAGTCAAGAAACACCTGGAATAACAGGCAAATTTGGCCTTGGGAGTACAGAATGAAGCAGGGCAAAGGCTAATAGAGTTTTGCCAAGAGAACACACTGGTCATAGCAAACACCGTCTTCCAACAACACAAGAGAAGACTCTACACATAGACATCACCATATGGTCAACATTAAAATCAAATTGATTATATTCTTTGCAGCCAAAGATGGAGTAGCTCTATACAGTCAGCAAAAACAAGACCAAGAGCTGACTGTGGATCAGATCATGAACTCCTTATTGCCAAATTCAGACTGAAATTGAAGAAAGTGGAGAAAACCACTAGACTATTCAGGTATGACCTAAATCAAATCCCTTATGACTATACAGTAGAAGTGAGAAATAGATTTAAAGGACTAGATCTGATAGACAGAACACCTGATGAACTATGGATGTAGGTTTGTGACATTGTACAGGAGACAGGAATGAAGACCATCCCCAAGAAAAAGAAATTCAAAAAAGCAAAATGGCTGTCTGAGGAGGCCTTACAAATAGCTGTGACAAGACGGGAAGTGAAAAGCAAAGGAGAAAAGGAAAGATATACCCATTTGAATGCAGAGTTCCAAAGAATAGCAAGGAGAGATAAGAAAGCCTTCCTCAGCAATCAATGCAAAGAAATAGAGGAAAACAATAGAATGGGAAAGACTAGAGATCTTTTCAAGAAAATTAGAGATACCAAGGGAACATTTCATGCAAAGATGGGCTCAATAAAGGACAGAAATGGTAGGGACCTAACGGAAGCAGAAGATATTAAGAAGAAGTGGCAAAAATACACAGAAGAATTATACAAAAACATGCTTCATGACCCAGACAATCACAATGGTGTGATCACTCACCAAGAGCTAGACATCCTGGAATGTGAAGCCAAGTGGGCCTTAGGAAGCATCACTACAAACAAAGCTAGTGGAGATGATGGAGTTCCAGTTGAGCTGTTTCAAATCCTAAAAGATGACGCTGTGAAAGTACTGCACTCAATATGCCAGCAAATATGGAAAACTCAGCAGTGGCCACAGGACTGGAAAAGGTCAATTTTCATTCCAATCCCAAAGAAAGGCAATGCCAAAGAATGCTCAAACTACTGCACAATTGCACTCATCTCACATGCTAGTAAAGTAATGCTCAAAATTCTCCAAGCCAGGCTTTAGCAATACATGAACTGTGAACTTCCAGATGTTCAAGCTGGTTTTAGAAAAGGCAGAGGAACCAGAGATCAAATTGCCAACATCCAATGGATCATCAATAAAGCAAGAGAGTACCAGAAAAACATCTATTTCTGCTTCATTGACTAGGCCAAAGCCTTTGACTGTGTGGATCACAATAAACTGTGGAAAATTCTGAAAGAGATGGGAATACCGGACCACCTGACCTGCCTCTTGAGAAACCTGTATGCAGGTCAAGAAGCAACAGTTAGAACTGGACATGAAACGACAGACTGGTTCCAAATAGGAAAAGGAGTACGTCAAGGCTGTATGTTGTCACCCTGCTTATTTAACTTATATGCAGAGTACATCATGAGAAATGCTGAGCTGGAGGAAGCACAAGCTGGAATCAAGATTGCCGGGAGAAATATCAATAACCTCAGATAAGGAGATGACACCACCCTTATGGCAGAAAGTGAAGAAGAACTAAAGAGCCTGTTGATGAAAGTGAGAGAGGAGACTGAAAAAGTTGGCTTAAAGCTCAACATTCAGAAAACTAAGATCATGGCATCTGGTCCCATCACTTCATGGCAAATAGATGAGGAAACAGTGGAAACAGTGTCAAACTTTATTTTTCTGGGCTCCAAAATCACTGCAGATGGTGAATGCAGCCATGAAATTAAAAGACACTTACTCCTTGGAAGAAAAGTTATGACTAACCTAGATAGCATATTAAAAAGCAAAGACATTACTTTGCCAACAAAGGTCCGTCTAGTCAAGGCTATGGTTTTTCCAGTGGTCATGTATGGATGTGAGAGTTGGATTATAAAGAAAGCTGAGCACTGAAGAATTGATGCTTTGGAACTGTGGTTTTGGAGAAGACTCTTGAGAGTCCCTTGGACTGTAAGGAGATCCATCCAGTCCATCCTAAAGGAGATCAGTCCTGGATGTTCATTGGAAGGACTGATGTTGAAGCTGAAACTCCAATATTTTGGCCACCTGATGCGAAGAGCTGACTCATTGGAAAAGACCCTGATGCTGGGAAAGATTGAGGGCAGGGGGAGAAGGGGACGACAGAGGATGAGATGGTTGGATGGCATCACCGTATTGATGGACATGGGTTTGGGTGGACTTATGTAGTTAGCGATGGACAGGGAGGCCTGGCATGCTGCAGTTCATGGGGTCGCAAAGAGTCGGACACAACTGAGTGAGTGAACTGACTGACTGAGCAACTAACCTTCATCTTTACTTTCAATCTACTTAATCTGTTTAGTTTTTAATATCAATAGTTTTTCCTTCATTTCTCGAAATCCTATTTGCTACTTTTACAAGTTGTTTTAAGTTCTTTTATGTTTTTAATCATTTAAACATAACTATTTTATATTCTTTTTCAGAGTATTATTTTCTTATCTAATTTTGTGGAGCTCCAACCTTCTATTTTGTTTTGAATTCCAAGTCTCATTGATGTTGCACTGCTGATCATACATTTTAAAGTTCTGACTGAGAGTTGATCTTCGTCAGAGACTATTTATTATGTGTGCGAGTCCCAATGGTCTACATTGTGAAACTATCTTTCCAGGATGGTTTTCCTTTTGTTTCTATCATATGCGCAGGAATTTTCATCAGCTAGGTCTACATTTATGGTCGTTTCTGAGTGTGAAGTGTTTTAAAATCCTTTAATAGCATAAATTCAAAATTTAAACTTCTGTAAATACAGATTCAAGCCTTCAATATTTCAGGTGACTCTTCTCCCACCCTAGTCAAGAATCCAGGCCTAGATATAGCTTTCTGGTCAGTTCTTTGTGATGTGGTGGATTATGATCAATCTACCTTTTGATGAGGTGATAGCCTATTCAGGCATCTTAGTCTTAATTGTTTACCTCATTCAGACCCAAGACCCCATTTCCTATCAAAATATTGGGAGTGAGATGAGCAAACCCTTAATAGCCAGATAACTACTCCGACCTCCAACCTTCTCAGGCTGCCAGTGCACTTAGTTAAAAAGTAGGGAGGAAATCATTTAAAGCACTCTTTTCCCACAGAAACTGTTTTCATGATCCAAATAATAGATTTTGCACATTTCATTGGGCAGATGCTGATTGCATTAACAAGAATATGTGGCTATTTGCAAATCTGGTCAAGATGACCAGAAGGCATCAATCAATACAACCTGAATCACTTTCTCTCCATATTTCAAAGTACGTCAGAGAAATTTCCAATAGTCTCTCACGTCTTCTGAGGAAATGAACCATACTTTTTAAAGGGAGGGATCTAACTAAAATATTACAATGATGCTAATCATCTTACTAACACTTGACAATATCTTCCTAATTATTTTGAAAACAAACCATCAAAATGATATTTCTGCTGAGAAACCAAGTTGTGCTAACCCTGACCATTTCGTTGACATGTCTTCTCAACCTGGAATGTAAGCGTATAACTTACTCTCTTTGTAGTCGACATACACACAAACGCACACACAAATTACAATACATGGTTTCACTTTCCTTTATGTGGACCATTTTTGAAGTCTTTATTGAATTTGTTACAATATTGCTTCTGTTTCATGTTTGGTGTTTTGGCAGCTGGGCAAGTGGGATCTTGGTTCCCCCAGCAGCAAACATACCCACACCCGCTACACTGGGAGGTGAAGTCTTAACCACTGGCCCACCAGGCAAGTTCCTTCACTTTCAACTTTCTATCATCACAATCTCCTAAATTCCTTTGTGTATAGGATGCAATTCCACATGTGAAGTGGCTATTAATAGAAAAGATAGAGAATAATCAAATGGAGGGGAAAGGATTCATAGACAAATCTTGACAAAATTCATAATTTGTGAGGTACTAAGAACAACAACAAAAATGTATAGAACTCTATATTTCTGCAAGCTATTTATTCTCTTTTACTTAGTCCTGATTAATATTTTAAAGAAGGGAAAGTGGAAGAGAAGGAAGAAGTTGGGGGAGGGGAGGAGAGGACATTTGTTGACTGTGTTCATAACAGGCCCTTAGTTATTTCTGTTTTACAGGTACTGTTTTATATAATAATCACAATTCAATAAGGTTAAATTAGTATCATCTGCAATTTAGTGACAAAGAACTAGGGATGCTATGGTAGAATACAAGGGTAAAAAGGCCAAACTGAATTGAGACAGTTTCTCTTCCAGTTCTACCACTTAGTTACTTTGTGATACTGGCAAATTACTTAATCTCTTTGTGTCTTGATCACCTTATTTATTAAATAGGAATAATGGTAGTAGTTCTTTCAAACAGTCATGATTAAGAGTTAAATAATTTACTATATGTAAAGGACTTAGAACAGCAAATTGTTTATAGCTCTGAAGGCATGGAAATATTTTAAAAAACAAATCATAACAGCTAATAACTGGCTAAACTTGTGCTTGAACACTGGTATCATGCTTAGTTTCTCAGTCATGTCCAACCCTTTGCCACCCCATGGACTGTAGCCCACCAGGCTTCTCTGTACATGGGATTCTCCAGGCAAGAATACTGGAGTGGGTAGCCATTCCCTTCTTCAGGGGATCTTCCTGATCCAAGGATTTGGCCCTGGTCTGCAGCATTGCAGGTGGATTCTTTATTGTCTGAGTCAGCAGGGAAGCCCAGACACTGGTATATGTACTTTCAAAAGGAGAGCCTTTCACAGTATTCAATTTAAACACAGGTATCAACAATTCTATAGTTTTAATTAACATTCATTGTTTTCTCATGTCAGAAAGGAACTTTAAAAGAACACTGTTACCCAAAGTACTAAGAAGATAGAAGGAACCAAATAAGCTTGAGTGTCCTGTTATTTGAGTGTCCTGGCCCAAATGAATTATGTTCCAGAGAGGTAAATTTTGAAATGAAGCAATTCCAAGCCAGGATTAGAGATCTATGAGAAGAAAAAGGTTGGAATCAGGAAAATCTTTCCCTAGTTTTTAATAACAGTGAGCACTAAAATCTACATTATCAGTTAATTCAACATTGACCCCTGGCAAAAATCCGAATTGCATCATCAAAAAATATGTAGGTTTCAATATGGATTCTATATAAAACACAAATGCAAAGAAGGGCAAATCCTTTAACAAATCTATGCTTCATTTCTCAGAACGTAAAAAAATGGAGGAGGTATAGCAGAAGGGTCCAGTGAATGCCAGCTCTTAGATTCCAAGAAGCAATGCCTCCAAGCTTACAAAGTTTCTAAGTGCTCTGTTTGTCAAGAACAGAAAAAAGAAATACTGGTTCTATCGGTGTCAACAAATGTGTTAAACAACATGTAGAAACAACATGCAGTCTGATCCTGTGAATTTTAAAAATGATCACAGAGATAAAACTTCCAAATTAAATAAAAATAGGCATGGAATTAACTGTAAATGGGATGATCAAATTTTATCTAACGTTTAAATTCAAATGCTGTCCATTCAAAGGAGCCAAAAGGAAAAGACCATTTTTAGTCTTTGCAACTGTTATTGAACATTTGTGCTTTAATTTGCTACACCCTGATTGCATTACATGGATCATTATATTATAGTAAATGCAGTATATCACATGTACTTATTAACTCGATATTATCTGTTAGAAGATGACAGCCTATACATTTTGAAACTATGAAATTAAGCTTCAGTGAAGACAAATTAGACTAATTAATTACATTATCATGTGTCACTTAGATTGGCAAGAATAAGACTGCAATGAAAGGAAAGCTGGAATTGAGGTACAAATTTGTAATTCAGGCGAAAATCTGATACCTGCTGAGCAACATTCAGGTTTCAAACGTGACTCAGCATCACTTTATTCCCCTAATTGAATAGTATTATCATAAACTTTTAGTTAGGAGGCAAAGCGAGTTGTGGAGAAAATAAATTGCTGCTAGCAGCTCGGTTGTCTTTACATCTAAAATATGTTAGTCCAGGGAATATAATCATTTCTGCCCTTCATAAATCTAGTAAACTGCCAAATGCTACCTCATTTTTTTCATCTTTTCTTTAGTGACTTTCCAAGATCTTTTTATTTTCACCCACCAAGCACATATCCAGGAGGTTACAACCAACTGATCAAGGTGGTTTCTCACTAGACTAATCAGTCCATGCTTCTGAATCCTTCACTCCTTCATATATCACTAAGGCCACTGTCAGAGCGATACTAGAGAAAATCATTTATCCTGCCTTTGATTTTATAACATCATATGGAATGTGTAATCTGTTATCCAAATACAGTAACTTGAGTCTTTATGGAGAAATCTACAAAGAATTTTCTTTACTGGATATTAAACTCTTTGGAACTGGGACTTTTTACCTTAAATATCCTTAACAAAGTCCACCACAACATACTGTAGATTTTCAAAGAATATTTAATAAGCTAACCTGGCAGGATACATCTGCCCTGATGCCAAAGAATTAAAATCATGGAATTAAGACTAAACCTATGGAAGTCAGAAGACACAAATAGTAACTTAGAGACTCAATTTGTGATATAAAGAATGCATTTTGAGTTCAATTTAAAAAACCCTCATAATGACATATTATTTGACCCTTGATGGATCAGCAATACAAGGATGAGAAAAACAGGAGGATATAAGCAACAGAGAAAACAGCACACTGTGCTTCTCCTTATCGGTGCATTAAGTTTTTGCTGGGGAACAGTGAAAAGCCTCATTTGATAAAGGGAAGTGAGTTCACTTATGGAGGATCCTGATTCACAATTATTAAATTATAAGAAAGGTATAAAAGTAACTGGCTAGTTCTTCATGACAGAGTCACCATCAATTTCCCACTAAATTATACTGAAAGACAGTAAAATCAAAAGCAAAATAAGACTACTGCTATTCAACTCCAGTCAACATCTAGGAAATTTTCTGTAAATTATAAAAATGAAAAATTTTCCTGAAAAGGGTAGTCAACAGTACACTAATCCTGTAAAAAGTAGGCAAGTATATTGTCTTTCTTTAACTACTTCTTCAGTGGCTCAAAAAAAAAAAAATGTGTATCCAGAAAAGTTAGCACATCCCACGAGTCAGAGTATCTTACTTTTTACATTCAGATGAAGAGTTCAAATATAAGAAAGGTGTGGGCTCAGTTGCTTCAGTCATGTCTCTTTGTGACCCTATGGACTGTTGCCCACCAGACTCCTCTGTCCATAGGATGCTACAGACAAAAATACTAGAGTGGGTTGTCATCTCCTTCTCCAGGCTATCTTCCCTACCCAGGGATCAAACCCACATCTTTTATGTTTCCTGCATTTGCAGTGGGTTCTTTACCATTAGCACCACCTAGGAAGCCCATAAGAAAGGTACAGAAAGGTGTTTTTTGGAGCATGGCACTCTGGGAAGTGTGGAACCCACAAATAGAGGAGTATATGAGGAAATATAGAAAGAGAAGCACCGAGAACTGTTATACAATTAGGATTCTAGTCTTGTTTTTCCACATGCACCATCTCTTTCAGAGTTTCAAAGAACCAAACTGTGAAGCATGAAAAAAGCATGTGGGCTAGTACTGCAAAAGAAGTTTCTATCCAGTTGTGTCTGTTGGAAAGAGTTTCACCCATCACCTGAATGGAAAAAGTGGACCAATACAAATCTCTATACTTGGATGCTGACTCAAATTTGATCTAGATAGATCTAACAATGTGAGGTAAAAAAAAACATGATCTTTTGAAACAATATCAGGAAGTCATGAAAATAGAAGATGCTGAGAATGAGATGCAACAGAATAAGATAAAAAGAGAGCTAGAGTTACTAGGAAAAATAATAAGGAAATGAAAAGCTAAATAACTGAATTCATATACACAGAATTAGTAAAAGCAGAAAACAAAAGATTGAATAAAATCCAACCTCAAAACATAAACAGGATGCCTAGATAAAAATAAACGTCAGAACTGTTCAGATTGTTTTGTAATATTATATGAAAAAATGAAGCTATATAGCGCTATTTCAAGATGAAGTTTTGGAAGACATAAAAGTGAAACAGTCAATTTGACTTAAATAAATGAAAAGGCAAGAACAAGACAAAACTGACACAATCAGGGATACAAGTAAAAAGACTACGGACCCATTTTCTGGTGGCTCAGACAGTAAAGAATCCACCTGCAATGTGGGAGACCTGGGTTCGATCCCTGGATTGGTACGATCGCCTGGAGAAGGGCATGGTAACCCACTCCAGTATTCTGACCTGGAGAATCCCATGGACAGAGGAGCCTGGCAGGCTACAGTCCATGGGGTCTCAAAGAGTCAGACACAACCGAGTGACTTTCACTTCACCATTTCTGAAGACAGACTTGAGATGGCCCACAGGGTAATCAAAATTTAGTATTTGAAAATAGAAATATTTGAACTGAAGAGAAATATAAATGAATAGTAAAAATAAATATCTGAGTTGACACTGGATATGAAACTCCAAATTCAAATATAATATTAAGATTAGAAGAGAACATCTGTAATTTTAAAAAACAGTTACAATAATACTAGGATACAACTAATGCTATATTTATAAAGATGAGATGTAGACAAAACAAAGTTCTAGTAAATCCTGTACTTTCTACAGAGAAGAAAGAGAACATTAAACTTGTAACTTTAATGATTAAGAAATATTTTGAAAGCTAAGGAAACCACATACATAATTATAACCATAAGATATACTTTCTAAAACACTAATAATATTAAAAATATTTTAAAATATATGTCAAAATATATACTTATTACTTTAATCTGGAGACTGGAATGGCTACCCATTCTAGTATTCTTGCCTGGAGAATTCCACAGACAGAGAAGCCTGGCAGACTACAGTCCCTGGGGTCCCAAAGAGTCAGACCCAACTGAGCAACTAACAATTTCATGTCAAATACAAATAGTTTAAACTCCTCTCTTAAAAGAACAAGATTTTAATTATGTCATAAATAAATAATCTTAAGAGGCACAGGTAAAATACGAAAGTTTAAAACTAAAAGAATAAATACATATGTTTTAGGCAAACACATAAAGTAAAGCAGGGGTTAAAATACATACAAATAAATAAGAAGAATCTAAGGCAAAGTCCTTAAAATCTAAGAAAAAAGCAAACCGGAAAATTCTACACGGATCAAGTCCATTTTTAAACATAAATTGATAAATTCACAGACTTTGATAAATTCGTGGACTCCGATAAATTTAAACATAATTGATAAATTCCTGGTCTGAGTAAGGTTAAACAAAAGCCCGTAACACTAAAGTATGTACATCAAAAATAGCTTGAAATGCAGGGATATAATAATAACTCTCAATATCTGAGAGAACGTAATTCTTTAATATGTAGCCAAAGAAAATATTTTAAAAGATAAATAGGGCACAGAGAATTTAACAATAAAGTATTAATGATGCTACCAAATTAAAGCATATATATTGAATTTTGTACCAAGATGGTAGAATAGGAAGCCCCAGACCCTCCTTACCGTAAGGAGAAACCTACTCTACAGTAATACAAGGTCATATACCTTTGTGAGATATTCATAAACCAGTTCATCTAAACCAGTGGAATCCAAAAAAAAAATGAACAAATATAATCAAACAGAAACAGAGTTATAGATACAGAGAACAAACAAGCGTTTGCTGGAGGAGTTAGGGGAGTAAAGTAATAGGTAAGGGGAATCAAGAGGTACAAATTTCCAGCTGCAAAATAAATGAGTCACAGGTATGAAACATAAGTGTGGGAATATAGTCTACAACTGTGTAATATCTTTGTATAGTGACATACAGTAACAACACTATTGTGGTTATCAGTTTGAAATATATAGAAACACCGAATCATGTTGTGTAACAGGAACTAACATAGTGTTCTAGATTCATTATACTGCAAAAACAAACAAACTCACAAAAAAGAGATCAGATTAAACACTGCTATATGTTAGATATGGAAGTTGTTAACATAGTAAATTCTAAGAATTCTCATCATAAGACAAAAGCCTTTATTTCTATTTCTTTAATTTTGTGTATATATATATTGTGTATATATATATATATATATATATATACATTTACTAAACTTAAGGTTGATAATCACTTCATAATGAATGCAAAGCATTATGCTGTATACCTTAAACTTATACAGTGTGGTACACCAATTATATCTCAAAAACTGAAAGAAAAAGAGAAAATTCAAAATACACACACACACACACACACACACACACACACACACACACACACACACACACACACAGGACAGGATATCAACAACTTGGCAAAATAGGAAGCCTTAGACCCTCTTTTCCCTAAGGAGCCATTTACTCTACAGCAATGCAGGAACAAATTCCCTTTGTGAAATCTCCATAAACCAGTTAAGAGGTTCCCACACGGAGCTGTATAGAAGGGCAAAACTAGCTGTATGGAAGCTGGTAAGAAGATTTGTGGCACTCACTCACCTAGTCCTCCCCTTGGTGCCCTGAGGCACAGTCAGGAGAAAACTTCCATTTCCCGGCTTCTCCCTGGGGAGGAAAAGAAAAGACTGAAATATTCATGTAACATGCAGACTTTGCCGGGAGGTACCCAAGGGGCCAGGTTCTATCTTGCCTGAATCTAAAAGGTCAGGTTGGGAGCTGCTGAGAACAAAGGCAACAATTTGGACTAGCACGCACTCACCCGCCATCATCCTCCCCCCCATAGCCCCCTCCCACCAGATCAGCACAAAGGAGCAGGAAGAAATCCCTAACAGGTGGCCTCTTCCTGAGGAGGGAGAGTTGGAACATGCAGCAATGTTCTCGCTTTTCCCAACGGCTGCCCCAGAGACTGGTTTTTGTTATGCCTATCTCAATGCCCTAATGGAACCCAGTGTACTCTAGATGCCTGGGGGTCACAGAGAACAAAAAGAACTGGGACCTTGCTGCTGTTCCTGAGGACCAGGGGTACCACAGGCAGAGCTAACACAGCTTGGAAGAAAGTGGGCAAAGTGAAGAGTAGAGCTTGCATTCAATGTTCCTGACTTCAAAACATAGCGGCAAAACTATTGCAAAAAAAAGAAAAATTATATATAGTCCCAACATAGAAACAGACCTAGGTGGCTCAGCGGTCAAGAATCTGCCTGCCAAGGCAGGAGACATAGGTTCAATCCCAGGGTTGGGAAGATCCCCTGGAGTAGGAAATGGCAACCCACTCTAGTATTCTTGCCTGGGAAATCCTCCCGACAGAGGTAACACTGTCAATTCTGGTAGCAACAGCCTATGAGGTCGCAAAAGAGTCAGACATGACTGGTCACACACGCACAGCATAGATCAATGGCACAGAATACAGAGCCCAGAAATGTGAAGGAAGCACATGAGCCGGAAGTCACGGAATACACCCGGAAGACTCTGTGCCTTCCTCGGAAATTCCACACACTCCACTCACGTGAACCAGGTCCCCAGTCCCTGCCGCGAGCCTCCCTGATGATGTTAAAGGAGTGAGTGGAGGAACTAGTTTCTCCAGGCTGCTATCAGTCGGGCTGGGTCAGAAATAAAGCAATGCTCTGAAGCTGCCCTTAAAGGTGAGTGCTTGAGAGACAGGCAGAGTTGGTCTCCTAGTCCGAAGTTTCGATACCTCTAAGTCCACGGGGGTCGCAAAGAGTTGGACACTACTGAAGCAACTGAGCAGGCCCTCAAGCTCCTGGAATAAACAGCTGGACTCGAGGACAGCGGAAAGGTTGATCGAGTTGCTGCAGCTTTGACCGTGACAGGCTAGTGTTAGGAGCCCTACGTAGGTCCTTTGGGCCCCTTTGGAAAGGGCTAGAACTGTGCCTCCCACGCATGCGCAATTCACTCATTCTGGCTTCCAATGTCCTGCAGCGGCTGGGTGTTTGAGGCGATATGGTTTTGCACAGGGTCTGGCCTCTATGGCCAGGAACTACTGCCCTGCGGCTCTGAGTGGAACGGGCGTTGGGGCACAGAGTACAGCAGCCTGGGGATTGTATGCCAGGTGATGTGAGCTAAACTCTATACAGAAGTCCCTGCAGCGGCGGTAGAGGAGGGGGGCGGGGGGGGGGGGTCCGTACACTGGTTCCCAGGTGTCTCTCATCCCAAGACTTCACTGCCCTATTTTTAAGTATGAAGTTTTTAGACAATAGTGAAAACACTTCCCAATAGGGAAAGGATAGTCTCTTTAAAAAATAGTGTTGGGTAAACTACAAATCTGTGCATGCAAAAAAAAAAAAAAATGAAATACACTCAAAATTAATTGAAGACATAAATGTAAGACCTGAAACCATAAAACTCTTCGAAGGAAACATAAAGGAAAAAACTTTATATAAATTGAGCTTTGAAATGAATTTTTGAAGACGATGCAAAAATCATGGGCAACAAAAGCAAAAATAGACAAATAGGACTACCTCAACTAAAAACTAAAAGGCTTCTCTACAGCAAAGGAAATAAGAGTGAAAAGTCAATCTACAGAATGAAAGAAAGAAATTGCAAATCACGTATTTTACAAGGAGTTAATTTCCAAAGAATATATATTCATAAAACTTATAGGCATAAATAAATGGATTAAAAAATGAGCAAATGACTTGATTTGACATTTCACCAAAGAAGACATACAAATGGCAAACAAGTATAGAAAAAATGCTTAACATCACTAATCATCATGGAAATCAAAGTGAAGACATATCACCTCACAAATGTTAGAATGACTGTTCGCAAAAAAAAAGAAGGAAATAGTAAGCATTGGTGATGATGTGGTGAAATTGGAACTCCTGTGCACTGTTAGTAGGAATGCAAAATGATGCATCTGCTATGGAAAATAGTGTAATAGAGTTTCCTCAAAAAAGGGACTACTATATGAGCTTGTCATCCCACTTTTAGGTGTTTATCCAAACATGCAGAAAACAGAATCCTGAAATAATATTTGCACTCCTATGTTCATTATAGTATTAGTCACGAGAGTCAAAAGCTGGAAGCAACATAAATGTCCATCAACAGATAAATAAAGAAAATGTAATTTTCATTTATTCAGCCCTAAAAAAGAAGGAACTCTTGATATATGCTGCCACATGAATGAACCTTGAAGAAATGCTAAGCAAAATAGGCCAGTCACAGAAAGACAAATACTGCATGATTTTACTTTTATGAGACATCTAAAGTAGTCACACTCATAGAATAAGAAAGTAGAATGGTAGTTGCCAGAGGCCCCAAAGAGGGGAAAATGAAAGTTGATGGTCAATAGATATAGAATTTCAATCATGAAAGATGAAAAAGTTTTACAGAGCTACTGTATAATAATTTGCATAAAGTTAACAATGCTGTACTGTACACATGCAAATTTGTTGACAGTCAACTTCATGTTATGTTTTTTTTACTACAATAAAATATACATGTATGAACATATATATCACATTTATTTTTAGAAAATTTACAAACTAAAATAGCATTCAGATAAATTTTAATTGTTCACCTAAATCAGAAATTTTACAGAATAATTTACCTGGTCATGCCATTATAAAACCAAATATTTTAAATAAAAGTCTAAAAACAAAACAAAAAAAATTTAAGTATACTATTCTGGATAAATATAGCTGTAAAAGGACAAAGAAAATACAACTTAAAACTAAGGCATATTTAATAACGTAAAGAAAATCATATGTATTTCTTAGGTCATATATGGGAAAATCTTCACTATTCAGCAAATGCAATCTTCACTATTCAGCAAATGCCTACCATTCAGCTTCTCATATTACAGGAAGTTATGAGGACAATGAAGTCTAGTTAAGACAATAAGGGCAGAAATTTGTTTTTAAAAAGTTGTAAAAACAATAATGTAAAGGTATAATCTGAAATGTTGTAAAAAATATGTAAGTCGAACATATCTAATAATAATAATACAAAATAGCATTTTAAATAGCCAAGATATAACAACAGATATGGGATTGTTCTTAATTTGCAAAGAATTATGATAAATCACACTTGTTCTCTGATCTTCAGAGCCTGTTTAGTACATCACAGAAGAGTTTTGGGACAGCTAGGCCCAGAGGTGAGGAGAAGAAAAGCAGAGTATGAACATCCTTCGGGATTCCCAGACATTTTCAGAAAGGACTAGGAAGAATCACGGTTGTGAATAAATTGCAATATGGAGCCAAGGTGATTTGAGAATTGGTTCTTTGGGGACTTTGTAAACATTGATTGATTTGGTTGGTAACACTGAAATTAATTTGAGCATGGGGGCATGTCTCATTCAAGATGAAATTCTGAAAATTAAATGCAATATTTTATAATGTAAAGGATATTTCAGTATGATTGTCTCTATATTTTTCCATTAGTATATCTCTAAGTCATTAATCTTTTAATTTATATATAGAAAGTACCTGAAACCAAGTTTGATCAACATTAATATTGGTAATTTCTGGCTCATGGAATTCTGTGTGAATTTTGCATATTTCTATGCATTGGTTTTTTGCATTGTGTGAAATTTTTATAATTATAATGCATCATTTTTATCGAAACAGTAGTTCTTATGGTACAAATGATGATATTTGGAGCACATGCATTTGTCTTCTTTCCCTCTCAAGACCTCACTGTACTGAGAGTCTGCAATGCTGAAAAGTAATACATTCATAATAGAGAAGAAATCATGTCTGAGACATCAACAGGTCAAGATCTACAGTGTAAGAGAGTTCAACAGGTTACTGGAAAATGGATTTTAGTTGAAGTGGTTGACAAGACAGTTGAAGTACTTGCAGTCCAGAATAAATACTTGGGGGAAGTTCAAAGTTGAGCATGGAACACCACGGAGTCAGTAGATAAGAGGAGATGTGAGGGGAAAATATTAAATAAAAGAATTTGTTACAGTTCTGCAAACAAAACTGTCATGGTAGTCAGGACTCTGCCCATTTACCATAAACCACACTTCAGAATGAAAGACTGTCAATCCAGTATTTTCTGTCTGAATAAAATCAAAGGGCTTTTTGAAAAAGGAAAGAAAGATGAAGGGGAGAGAATGAGAGAGAGGAAGGAAGGACGGAGGGAGGGAGAAAAGAAAGGAAGGGAGGGAGGGAAGGAAGAATCACCCTGGGGTAGCTAAGACTTGAGGTTGAGACACCAGAATAAAGCTCTCATTCCAGCACTGGAAGCCAACTACCTATCCCCACATCCTACTGGTAAGCTTTCCTATCCATAACCCTGTCTACATACAAAAAACTTTCAGCAAACTTTCCCGTTTTGGAGAAAAGGCTTTTGTTAAAATTGATCTCCATATACAGCAAAAGAAAAAAACACAGGCTAGCTACTGAGAATATTTAAACAAGTCCTTTATTCTTAAATATGAACATCTGTGAACCAAAAGAATATATGAGAAAAGGTAGAAGCACTGAGGAATAATATAAAATTAAAAATAAACATAACAATAAATCCCAGAGGAAATATAGTTTATATAGTTTAAGGGAAAATTTTAATGTGTCCTGAAAGAGACAGCACTGATAAAATATAAGCACAGTGAGGAAAAAGACCTTTTGGAAATCAATTTTTAAAAAATCAAAGACCTGGGAGATAAGCTTTTTGCTTTGTTTTTTTTTAACCTCTAATCTCAGAGCAAAGAATATAAAACAAAAAATGAACTGTGAAAAATACAGGTAAGAGATATAAAGGATCATTCAGGAAGTTCAATAACCCACAGACAATCGTTTCAACATGAAAACACGGATGAAAATGAAATGGAGGCAAATAATATTGACAAGAGTGACAACAGCAAATTCAAAACTGTTAAAGGAAAATACTATTATTTAGAATGAATGTGTCCAGGGAGTGAAGTACTAGACCCCTCCTCAGATTTTCCAAATTAAAGATAAGACAATAAAAGTTTACAGAGAAAGGAAGGAAAAGCAGGCACCTATAAAGGTCTAAAAATCAGTTAAACTGAATGCTTGAAGATATTGAAGCAATGGCTCCAAGGACTGAGGGAAACATGTTTGAATTCTAGAATCTTATACTCAGTCGTTCAAGAAAAAAAAGCAAATTAAGATATTTTCAACATGTAAGGTTGAGAAATTTGAGCATCCACAATTCTTACTTGTGTTTATTTGAGGATATCCTCCAGGAAAATTAAGGATTAACCAATATACAGGAAGACATAGCTGCAATACTGTAGGTATGTAGTCTTTCTAAGTAGAAAGCCTAGAGATTAAAAGACCCAAGGAAAGTAAAAAGGATTTCATACAATGGAAAGAATGATTGAACTGGATAAATTTGACTAAATGGTTTAATATTAAGTAACTAATATTACTAATATACAACTGACCTACCTGAATATAAGCTAGGTTCAGAATATGGCTGAACCTGTCCAACTCACAAACTGGTAGCTCTCAGACATCCCTTTCACTTGAAATGCATTATGATACTTTAGGATGTAATCAATGTTGCTGCAGCATCCCAGGGTCAGAGTTTGGAAGAAACCCTACATCTTCACGAAACTCAGTATAGAACTGGTAGTATAGAAAAGTTGGAAAGATTCACAGAGATATTTGGTGTCTTAAAGGCTTTTATCTGTAGTTATCTGTGGTATGAATCCATAATAAACCAAGCATCTTTCTTTAAAGAATATCTTTCTTATAAAAGGAACCACCAGTAAAGGGAAGAGGGTGACTACACACCTTTCTCAAAAGGTTTCAGCATCAGCAAAGAGACCAGAGGGGAGGACCATGAGATTAATTCTTCCTAAACACCCACTACATATCTTCTGGAAACAAACAAACAAACAAAAATCACTAATATTTGGGGTAAGGTAGAATCAGGTTAGAGCTATTAGTAGAGCAGGATTCCTGACCAATGAGCCATCAACCTATAGATTATCAATATTAACATATCTTAAATCATTCCCACAAGCTCATAGAAATAGGCAACATTCATTTTACAACAGGGAATTTATTAAAGATTATATTACAGAATTAATTAAAAGGGGAAGACATATTTTCCCTTCTCAGATGATGGCAAAAAAAGTATTTGATAAAAATTAAACACCTTTTTTTAAAACTCTTAGAAAGCAAAGAAAGGATACTTAGGAACACGTATCATAAAACCATACCTAAGATAATACTTAACGAAACACTAGAATCATTGCCACTGACGTCAAAAGCAAGACAGCGATGTGGACTATTTCTATTATTAGTTAGCACTTTCCCAGAAGTTTTATCCAAATTTAATGTTGAAAAGAAAGGAGTAGAAATATTATCATTTTTTGAAGAATGTAAGATTATGTGCCCAGAAACTGCAAGAAAATAGACTGAAAATTCCTAGAATCAGGGAGAGTTGAGTAAGTGAGAATATTTTAAAATTAACAAATATCTACATTTTTATACAAAACTTTGATAACCAGTTAGGAGATACAAAGGAAAAGCTTTGAATTACAATAGCTATTAAAAATATTTAGAAATACCACACAGAAGAAATATAGGACTTTCATGTAGAAGGTTACAAAACTTTATAGAGACATGTAAGACAATTTTACATTTAAATTCAGAATATAATTATTCCATATTCTTAGTGGGAAGACCAAATATTTCAAAGAATTCAAATGAAATCTTTTTAAGAAACTTTATTTTTTAAAATTTTTAATTGGTGGATAATTGCTTTACAATGTTGTGTTGGTTTCTGCCATACAACAACGTGAATCAGCCATAAGCAAACAGATATCCCTCCCTCTTTAGCCTCCCTCCCACCCCCCCCAACTCATCCCCTAGGTTGTCACAGAGCACCAGGCTGAGCTCTCTGTGTTAGATAGCAACTTGCCACTAGCTGTCTATTTTATATGTGGTAAAGTATATATTTCAATGCTACTCTCTCAATTCATTCCACCCTCTCCTTCTCCCACTGTGTCCGCAATTCCATTCTCTATGCATGCACCTCAACCCAGCAATCCCACTACTGAACGTACACCCTGAAAAAACCATAATTCAAAAACAAAAATCACATGTACCTCAATGTTCATTACAGCATGATTTACAATAGCCAGCACATGGAAGCAACCTAGTTTTCCATCAACAGATGAATGGATAAAGAAGTTACGGTACATATATAAAATGGAATATTACTCACCCATAAATAGGAACAAATTTGAATCAGTTCTAGAGAGGTAGATGAACCTGAAGCCTGTTATACAGAGTGAAGTAAGCCAGAAAGAGAAAAACAAATGTCATATATTAACACATATATGTATATGGAATCTAGGAAAATGCTACTGAAAATGGAATTTTTTTAACATGACCATATTTTTCATTTTCTCTATGAATAGGTGAAACTCTTATAATAAAAAAAAAAGGGTAGAAAGTATACTGAAGGGAAAAAACAGGCAGAATGAGATAAAGCTGTGATTCATTACATGCTTTGCCAAAAAAATGATGAACAGAAGCAGTGATGTAGGAAGATCATCTAAGGGTGTATGTGTGGTGAATCCAGGGGGGAAGAGACAAAAGTATGAAATATTGGCAAGATTACAGCTGTGGCAAGAACTAAGAAAGAAAAGGAGGGAGAAAGTGAGAAGCATAAATATCTTTGAGAAAGAATTGATAGGATTTTATGAGAATAAAATAGAGAGACTGAAAGGGAGAATGACCTCAAATGACCACAAGGATTTCTTCTCCCTGATGGACTGGAGTGTGGATGACAGATAATTGAAATGAGAAACCAGGAAGAAAAACAGATCATGAGTTCCAGTTTAGATATAGTGTTTAACAAGTATTAGAGCATTCTTAACAAGTTCAGGGTACTAGATATGCTGCTTATGTAGATGTGTTAGTTAGCTACGATGATAGCTGAACTTAAAATACAAACTTCAGGCAGCAAGTAAAAAAGCCTTCAAAGAAAGAAGGCAGTAGACAAGGTGGTGGCTAGATGATAGTGATAATGAGAAACAGACAGTTGTATGCTCAAATGTTATACATTTCAAAAGGAGGAAGGAATTGTAGTCTATAAGACAAATATGGGGGCAATGCTAATTTAACACAATTCTGTTATTTCAAAAGATATTACAGCATTTTCTATAAAATAAACAATAGAAAATACATTAGGATTCTGATTTTAAAATGTAGTCTCTATATGACCTGAACAATTGAAAGTCTCAAAGTCAGTCTGTTTTATAATTCTATTACATTAGAAGCTGCTCGAGGGATAAAGGTAATTCTATTTTGACTCCTTATGAAATCAAAATATAACTAGGAAGTCAAGTTATATTCTATAGTGCAGTACTATGCTTCCCTCTGAATCATAATGAAAAAAAATCTGGCAATGCAAAGTCCCATGTAGTTATAAAGTCTTTGAGTCATCACAGTAGATACACACAAAGTTATTTAGCACAGGTGTTTCTGAAGTTGAGACACATTTGGGGAGTTCAAAGTACCTGTGGTTCTCACACTCGTACTTCTCCTGGTGTGATTCTGGGCTAATGTTAGTACACAGAGATATAACATTAATTGTGTCATATTTCTGGGTGACTCATTAGCTGCTAGGAATTTGTTATAGAGAGCCAAAACTTTCCAAAATGTCTATATTTATTCTGTAGTTTCTGCAATTATATTTCTTCGTTTAAAAAAAATTTCAGAGAATATGGAAATCATGTGAATGGATTAAAATCTTATGTAACACATATTATTTTGATTTACCCCTAACACTGAAAGTGGAAATTCCCCCGTCTGTGTTCTTAAAACATACATGTATCTTTGCAATTTATTGTTACTGTTCAGTCTTTTAAGTTGTGTCTGACTCTTTACCACCCCATGGACTGCAGCATGCCAGGCTCCCATGTCCTTCACTATTGCCCGAAGTTTGTTCAAATTTGTACACGTTGGGTTGCTACACATTGGGGATGCTATCTAACCGTCTCCATTCTCTTGTATCTTTGCACTTAGATGATACTATATTTATGTCCACATATAAAGTTTTTACTATACTGAAAGACTCTTGGCACGGTTACCATGTTTAACTCATTTTTATATTATTACTTACAAAAACACTGTCTTGCTATCAAAAGCATTTATCAAATATTTCTTAGTGGATGAATTAATCAAGTTGATAATTTTCAAGCTGCATTCTTATGAAGCAATTCAGCAAGAACCCCTAAGATAAACTACATTAATTATTCAAGTTACTGAAATGTGGTGTCTGCTTAAGGAGTTTTCTGGTTACCTCATACTTCTAAATTTCAAATATTATTTGGTTTGAATTCCAGTTTAGAAATTCTTTCTGTATCCTGCTTTCTTGCCTTCAACTCTTCAAGCAAGAGCAATATGTTAAGGTATTCGATTATTTTATAGCTACTAATTTTGTAGACTCTTAGAATTCATTATCAGGCCACCATTTTTAGTTGCAAAAGATGTGAGATAAAGATACAAATTCTGAAGGAGAGATCTGAGTGATTCTATGCTATGTGAGTCATGGGGTCAGTGATATCAGATTTTTATACCTCAGTTTTCTCTTAAAACCAAGCAATTCTCCTCCTCCAGTATGTTGTCAAAACAACAGAAAAAATACCATTCATATATGTATATGACTATATATAGATAATGAACTTATATAGTACTGAATGAGTTTTCTTGGTATTTGTTACCACTCTGAATAAATTTGACTCTCCATATGCACAAAATGGAGTACTTAATGTTGAAATTCACTTCAGTAAACATCCATTCAGCATCCATATGGGAAGGTCTATGCCAGGTGTTATGGTGTGCAAAGATACAAGACCTGCTGGAGCTTAAAGTTTATTGGAGAAATCAGGCATGTGAATTATAATTACAACTAGTAAGTATAACATAAAATGTTCTATCTTTGTAACTATAAGTGAGTTGTTTAACATCTATGGTCCTCAGTTTACTTATTTGCAAGATAATGGAAGTAGAGGAACCCATTTCAGATTATTTTTATGAGAACAAAATAAGGTAATGTATATAAAGCTCTTAGTGCAAGACCTATTAAAGTCACTTAGCAATGATATCTATTACTAGTAAGATCACAGAAATGCAGGTACTACATTGGGCTTTCCACTTACTAGAAATGAGGTTTCATAAAGTTTGAGACTGTTTTCTGATCTGTAATCTGAAAATTATATTTTATAGAGCTGAAGAAGTGAAATGAAAGTCGCTCAGTTGTGTCTACTCTTAGCCACCCCATGGATTATACAGTTCATGGAATTCTCCAGGTCAGAATACTAGAATGGGTAGCCTTTCCCTTCTCCCGGCGATCTTCCAAACACAGGGATCGAACTCAGGTCTCCAGCATTGCAGGCAGATTCTTTACCAACTAAGCCACCACGGAAGCCCAAGAATACTGGAGTGGGTAGCCTGTCCCTTCTCTAGGAGATCTTCTCAACCCAGGGATCAAACCAGGGTCTCCTGCATTGTAGGAGGATTCTTTACCAGCTGAGCTACCAAGAAAACCCTATTTATAGAGCTGAATGAAGGTTAAATAAGATAAGGTGTGTGGGGAAAAAATGGAGAAGGCAATGGCAACCCACTCCAGTGTTCTTGGCTGGAGAATCCCAGGGACAGGGGAGCCTGGTGGGCTGCCGTCTATGGGGTCGCACAGAGTCAGACACGACTGAAGCAACTTAGCAGCAGCAGCAGCACTGGGGGAAAAAAAAAGCCTGATATACAGCAAGCACTGATGAAAAGAAAGAAGGAAAGAAAGGTGGGGGAGGGGCATAAGAGGGAAAATAGGGACTTTCCTAGTGGTCCAGTGGTTAAGACTCCATGCTTCCAACCCACGAGCCACAGGTTTGATCCCTGATCAGGGAACTAAAATCCCTGCATGCCATGTGGCCAAAAAAAGAAAAAGAAATAATAAAAGTGCTAAAGTTGTATCAGTTATCTATGACTGTATAACAAATCACTCCAAAAACTTAGTGGCTTAAAATACCTATTATTTCACAGTTCTGGTCAGGAAGCTAAGTACAGTGTAACTGGGTTCTCTCACAAGAGAGGACATTTGCAAGAGAACGATTACAGAGTTGGCTTGGTCTGCCATCTTTACAAGGCCAACTGTGGAAGGATCCACTTCCAAGCTCACTCACATGCTGGTTGGCAAGACTTAGTTCTTCACTAGATATTGGACTGAAAACGTCAGTTTGTTGCTGGTTGTTGGCTGTCAGCCGCCCTGAGTTCTTTGCCAAGCAGGCTTCTCCATAGGACTGCTCACAGCATGACAACTTACTTCATCAGAAGAAAGAGCCAGAGAAAGAGCAAGAGAGAGAACAAGATGGAAGTCACAGACTTTTTTAACCTGATCCCAGAAGTGGTATCTCCTCACTTTTACTGTATTCTATATAAATATTTGAAGCAAGTTATTAAATCTGGGCTTTACACAATGGGGAGAAATTACAGAAGGGTTGAATGTCAGAAGTCAGGGATCATTGCGGGGGCCATTTTAGACTTTGCTTAGCAGAGGCGTTCACACTGATGGTGGATATTTATAAACATAGTGGTTAGGTGCATAGACTCTAGAGCCATACTGCCTGCATTCAAGTCCTGCCTCAATTACTTAATAAGTTCTCATTCAGAACAAGTTATCTAACCTCTTTATTCCTCTGTAAAGGGTGGAAGAAAATAAATCCTACATTAGGAGTAAATAAATTAATACATGTAAAGTTTTTAAACAGAACCAAAACAAAGTAAGAGGCTTCCTAGATAGCTTAGTGGTAAGGAATTCACCTGCCAATGCAGGAGATGCAGGAGATGTGGGTTCGATTCTTGGGTTGGGAAGATCCCCTGGAGCAGGAAATGCCAACCCACTCTAGTACCCTTTCCTGGAAAATTCCGTGGATAGAGGACCCTGGAGGACCACAGTCCATAGGGTCGCAAAGAGTTGGACACCATTGAGCACACACGCAATGCAAAAAAATACAAAGTAAATTATCAGTAAATATTAGCTTTTGCTGTTGTCATGGTCATTGTTGTTACAACTGCAAAAAAATAGAAGCAAAGTACCAAGTCACAGAATGATGGAAAATAAAGGAGAAAAATTGCTCAACTGAGTCTATTCTTGTAACACATCTCACCAAGGCATCATGGGAAGATGGCGTCTGGATTAGATCAGCTTTTGAAACAAGGCGTGCAAACTAAGAAGTGCACTGTTTTGTTGTAACAGGAAGTCACATGGGGGCAGGGAGGCAAAAGTTCACCACTGCCAGGGAATGGAATAAGCCACACCACCATAGGCAAAGAGCTTTCCTGCTAATTCCTCTGAGGCAAGTCCACAATTTAATTAAATAGATCAAATCAGAATATTGCATCCTTCCAGTCTTCCCAGGGGGCACTAGGGGTAAAGAACCCACCTACCAATGCAGGAGCCGCAGGAGACATGGGTAGGGAAGATACCTGGGTCAGGAAGATCCCCTGGATGAGGGCATGACAACCCCCTCCTGTATTCTTGCCTGGAGAATCCCGTGGACAGAGGAGCCTGGCAGGCTACAGTCCATCGGGTGGCAAAGAGTCAGACACGACTGAAGCGACTTAGCACACATGCAACCCCCTTCCTCAGAAAAGAAACTCTAGAAATATGGGCGAAGCTGTTGCAGTTTTTATAAATGGTAAAAGTTGTTAATTCTGCAGTGAATTTTATACATGTTTTTATCACAGCAGAGAAATCGTGTTATTTCCAGCTTCTCTTTTTATTGCTAGTAAGCCTCACAGAATTACAACCAGTGAAATATTCCCCATTTCTCTTGGGTGATAATGAATTTCCCAATGGAAAAGGAGTTGTTTCTTGTTCTCAATACATAATAACTCAAATATTTGGCTATGCTGTAGCATAATATTTTTTAAATTGTCTAATCAAGGTGGTGTCTTATATGCTAAAAATAATCCAGATATAGTTTTTTCCTATGCTAACAGATAATTATATAGGTAAAGAGGACTCTTCCCAAGAAATAGTCTAATGCTCTCATTTTAAAGATGAGCCGAGACCAGAGGGCTACAAAAAATGCCCAGACTACACAATTTGGAATCCTAGTGCTTGTGCTTGTAACAATAACATCCAGCCTGGGTCAGGCCCTGTCCCAGATCCTTCCCATTCCTATCTCACCTAAATCTCACTCCAACTTATTATTTATCTTCTTTAAAGGTGGAGCAAGTGAGGCTGGGAAACGCAACTGTCCAGAGCTTTAGTCACCTTCTCCTGTCTCCCTGAGGCACTCCAGTTCAAGATAATGCTCGTTCCCCAAACTCTAATACTGGAACAATTGCTATCAAAAAATTTTTTGATAGTCCAGTAGCAGTTTTGGCTGCAAGTGTAACAAGTGAGTCTTACCTTAACACTGAGGAGAGAAGAGAATGAATAGTTCTTGACCACCTCTGCTCATATCAGCTCATTTTCTCCTCATAGCAAACTAAGATATATAGGTCTTTTAAAAATGTAACTCAGAAAAAGTTAAAAAAATTTTTTACTCAAACTGACACAACTTAAATTGAAACTCATGCCTAATTCACTGTAGATTACAGTGAATTTAATTTAATTAGAATTTAATTAAATTCTAATGGTAAGTAATTCTAGTGGTAAGAATACCATATGCCATGGTATTCTTTATAACAATGTGGTTTAAAGTATTATGAACTGTTAAAGCAGAGAGCCAAGTCCTAACTCTGATTGGAAAGGTCAGAAAAACTTTTTTTATGCCATGGTATTATATTTATATTTTATATTTTCTCAGTTTTTATATTTTCTCAGTACAACTGCATTTTTGCGGTAAAATTCTGGGCAAAGTTCGCGGCATAGATGGGAGAGAATATCACTGCATATTACAGTAGACGAATAGCCTCTGGTTTAGTAATCCCTTTATTGGGAATATTAACAGGAGCAGGTTAGTGATGGATTATACTCCACCTAATTGGCTAACAAGTGGATACATTTTGATATATCATGATTATTGGTAGGTGATTATACCTGAGCAATCATATAAAAGGAAGAGAAAGCCTGTGCTGTAACTTAGCACTGAAATAAAGGCTCCCTAAATTCCAATCTGTAAGCAAAGGCAGATACAACTAATCTCTTAGGACAGCCTCTGGTGTAGGCAGACAATCTGGCACTGATGCAAACACCCCCATACATCCCACATTTGTGTGCTGAGTCAAAATGCTACGGGAATATAAATTCCTACCCAGCAGACTCTGGGGCTCCGTGCTTGCTTTCAGAGATCGTTTTATAAGGTGCTGTCCCAATTCTCCGTTTCTACACTAATGGGCAGATTGCCTTACAAGTACAAATCATTATCAAAATAGACCAGGGATTTTACAGGACCTTTCATCAGCAATTTCAAATGCACTAGTTGGATGCTAGTAAAATGAATCAACCTTTTCCTAAAAGCAGGTGAGCTGAGCTACAAGTTAGCTTCTGGAAAAGGCGTGTAAATGAGGCCAACCGTCCTCTGAACTGAAGGGGGGAAAGAAGGTATTTTAATGTAGAAAGGTGTTATTTTTCTCCGTTCCCCAAAGCAGTTCTTAAAATTCATATTTCCTTTTTTTATCCTCTTTTAGCTTTCTTGCTTATTTAAAAAATGCCAGAATATGAGTGTTAGATTTAAATACCCCCTTAAAAAGTTATATAAGTAGTTGCATTACAGGAATGCCCAATTGAGACTCTGCAAGTAAAGTAAAACAAAACAAAAACAAGTAACATTTCTGAGCCCCATAATATGCCAGGTGCTGTGCTATGAAGTTCACATATGAGCCTGAGTGTAAAATGGAACGTTTACTGTTGTCTGAGCATTTAGGCTAAAATTATATACTAACAGACAATGGGAGACAAGTCCTCTAGATTCTGCAGGCAGCAATGAAGGAGACATGTTATATAGTGGGCACACCAGTCCTTCAGCCTTCAAATTATCACGCCATCCAAATCATGTAAGGTCAGATGAAGGAGAACTGCCCGCCTAGCTGGGAGTGTGTCCACTTCTTCCTAGTGGGAGAGAGGAGCTGGTGATTTTCTAATGCCTGCCAGCCAAGAGGTCCAGAGCAAAACTCACAGACATCTAAAACATCTGGAAAAAGAGAAGATGGACATCTCCCTCCAAGGCTGGATGCTCAACGACCTAGAAAAACCCATGGGCCCAGCTCAGTGCTGTCATGAGAGTACAGTGTGGGCATAAATGCCTGAGGATCATGACATGTGTCCTCTAGAGTTCTGTCCTCAATCAAGATTAGTATCTGCTTTCCATCAGAAAATTCTGATGGTGGGAGCATGACTAGAGATGCTTTAGAGCATAAGACAAGAGGGTAGCAATAGAATGTCTGCACATGTCTGCATTTGTCATGGAAGGAGTGAAGGAGTCTTTTTGGGCCAATTGGATTCCACAGAAGATAACCAGCTTAAGCCATGCTACTCAGACTCCCCAAGACAAAAGGGTACTATTGGTACCTTGGGGTGAACTGCTATACAACTGGTAGACTGGTTAGTGAATGCAACAGGCAAGGTATTGAATGCATCATTTATATTAGCAGCTGCCCAGTGTGGAAGTCTCAGATGGGTATTTAATCACTCACACATTTGTGCCTTACACAAACAGGAGCATTTAGTAATTTGCCAAGACAGAGGGAATGACAAGTACTGTAAGCCAAGATAGAACTTCAAACAGGACAAGATAAATAAAAATAACTTTGACCATTTTCCTCCTCTTCTTCTTAAACTTGGAGGAGTTGGAGGGTGAAAAGTGGGGGAGTTAAAGAATAAAAGAAATATTGAGGAATACTAGAAGGAGAAACCATGCTATCTCCCCAGAATAGATGGAATGAAATTGAAACCAAAGTTTAGAATTTAGATTTAAATCTATATGAAAGTTTTTAATTGCCTGAAACTTAATCTTTATTATCAAAGTGGAATTGATTAAGATGAGCTCTAGCTGTAATGTCTTGCCTAAATATTATTGAACTATGGGAAGTACAACAGAGCATGTGTGAAGACTGTAGAAAAATAAAATACTTTCCTGATTGAACCAAACCAGGTTCAGCCTAATCAATAAATCAGTCATGTGGTGTTACCTTATATTGACTTCACAACATCCCTGTTACATAAGGTTGAAAGCAATAGAGCAATTCATCCAAGGTTACATGCTTTGTCAATAATTGCTCAAGGGTTCACACCAAGGTCCTTCTTATTCCCAATTCTCTTCTTTTCCAATTACACAACGGAATCCATAAAAAAGAGATATGAAATAAAACCTGGAATATCTAAAATTTAGACCTATGTGAGCAAGTGGCTTTGAGAAGTATTTGGAGAAGTAAGCAAGGAAAATCATAAGAAGTTCATACATCATATAATAAGACTTTATTCTGTCCTCATCTTATTCTTTCAATTACCTGATGGTTCGAGAGCTAAAGAATCTGCCTGCAATGCAGAAGACACAGGAGATGAGGGTCTGATCCCTGGGTCAGGAAGATCTGCTGGAGGAGGAAATGGCAACCCACTCCAGTATTCTTGCCTGGAAAATTCCCTGTACAGAGGAGCCTGGTGGGCTATAGTCCATAGGGTCACAAGAGTCAGACACAACTGAGTACATGGCATATATGTAAACTAGATATGGAGACAGGAAGAGAGAAGGGTCAGATGTGGCAAAAGGTATGGGGATATTCCAAGAAGAGCAAACAGCAAGAGCTCACAAGACTTCTGGGCCTCCCTGTTCACTTGTTCTTTCTTCCTAACTGAAATAGCATCTCCATTGTGCCTTCACCCATCACATCCATAGCTCAAATTTGCAGTGAAGTTTTTCTGACCTTTCCAATCAGAGTTAGGACTTGGCTCTCTGCTTTAACAGTTCATAATACTTTAAACCACATTGTTATTCTTTAATTTTATGTCCTCTTCTCTGTAATTTTATGTCTTCTCTGAAGATAGGATCTGTCTTCAGATCCTGTTTAAGCAGTAGTGAACATGTGTTCTATTCACCCTTGAATATCCTGTAGCTAGCAGAGTATCTGACACATTGTTGTTGTTGACTGTGAGAATGAATGGATAGGGATGGGGTGGGAGGAAGGGTGAAAACGAATTTAAAATTACTGAGGCAATCAAATTCATCTGTGAAAAGCAAAATCTCCTTTTAGAATTCAAAACCAATGAATTCAGATGTTATTCCAGGAAAATCAGGCATATGGTTGGTTGGTTGGTTGGTAGACTAAAGTTTTACAATCACAGTGCAATGCAGCATTTATCTGCCCATGTTCTAAAGCTTGGATGATGTGATCTCCTCTGTCAAGGTACATTTGAATTAAAAACACTCTGCATGTAAGTGAATTAATATAATATCCAATTACATGTTGCCATGGTCAATACCATGTCTCTCCCGAAAGACGCTCATGTCTTCATCTCTGAGCTCTGTGAATATGTTATGTGACATAACAAGAAAGGATTAAATTGGCAGATGAAATTGCCTAAAATCTAACCATCCCAGCACAAACTGGACGTCCAGACAAAAACATGCTGACTCATTTTTTTTCTTCTGTGCAGTATCTCACTGATGGCATCTTAAGCCCTCTATGATCTTTCTTATTGTTGTTACAGCCCTCTGAGAATGTTTGCTCTTACTCGAGACAGTAACCTGTAATATCCTGTTATGGTTCAGGTTGGTTGGTGGTCCTGTTGGGAAACCTTATTCATCATTTAGGTTCCACAAAGTACCATCTCTCCAGTTGGGTGGAATAAAAAGGTTGGCAGGAAATGGCCTGAGCAGAAACACTGTGTCCCGTTCCTGTCTCTCCCTTCCCGCTCATGCCCACTCGTTTCTCCCATAAGCATCTCACATGTGTGAGTTACAGCTCTCTCTCACCACCTCTTTCCACCAATGCAAAAATGCATCAAATTTAAAATGTTAGCATCTTCTATAACCGATTGCCCACAGTCATTCTACACGCAGTAAATGGTGAACCCTTGGAGAGTATCTATTCTAGAGTTTGTGGGAATAGAACAATTTCATGACAGTGAAATATCTGAGCGTTTTCCCCAACATGCTCCTGACCTTTACACTGAGACAGGCATTTCGGTGGTAATGAAATCCTTAGTCTCTATTGACAGGAAAAGCATCTACAAATGACAATTTTTATCACATAGTAAATTGTCCCGAATGCAGCTAAGGCAAATAGTACTTTTGCCAACTAGAAGTCTCAGAATTGAGCTTAAGCTGCCAATAAAATCTTTAAAAATAAAATAAAGTAAAAAACAGCAAAGCCATCCTTGGCACTTAATTAGCTCTCTGCCATCTCCTCTGAGGTTCAAATACTGAAAGACGCTTTATGCCTAAAGAAATGGCTCCCTTGCCATGAATGGGATGCCTCAGTGCAACAAATTCCATTTCCTTCATAGAGGCCTCCATGAGTTTCCACTGAAAACAGATCAGTATAGCGTCACTCTTTCTGTATCTCTCACACTGCACTTTATACTTTGGTTATTTACGGATGTGTTTTATATCCCCTATTAAACTTCATTTTCCTTTTGGCATAGGGACTTAAAATGTGATGGCAATGATGGAAGATAAATTTGGAGGTAGTTAGGGACTTTGGGATGAACACGTACACACTGCTATATTTAAAATGGATAACCAACAAGGACCTAATATACAGCACAGGGAACTCTGCTCAGTGTTATGTGGCAGCCTGGATGGGAGGGGAGTTTGGGAGAGAATGCATACATGTATATGTATGGTTGAGTCCCTTTGCTGTCCACCTGAAACTATCAAACATTGTCAACTGGCTACATGAAAGTGAAAGCCGCTCAGTTGTGTCCGATTCTTCGCGATCCCACAGATTACACAGTACATGGAATTCTCCAGGCAATAATCTTGGAGTAGGTAGCCGTTCCCTTCTTCAGGGGATCTTCCCAACATAGGGACTGAACCCAGGTCTCCCACATTGCAGGCGGATTCTTTACCAGTTGAGTCACCAGGGAAACCCTAAATTGGCTATATTAAAATATAAAAGTTAAAAAAAAACTTTTAATTAAAAAAAATTTTAAATCATGATAACACACGCGTCTCAGAGTAAATTACTGCTTTTTTAAAAGACATTAATAAATGGAATCGCTAAATATAGAGAATTCAATAAATCAGATTTTTTTCTGGCTCTATCTAGTGGATAAAATGTGTGGGCTTGTATGTATGTGTGTGATCAGTTATATTCAGGTATAATCCAAACTACTGGAAGCAAGAATTATTTGAAATATTGGCTCAAACTATGGATGTTCTCAGAATGAGGTTATTGGTATTTGGGCCATCTGGAAATGGTAATATATATATATATAATAAACTTAGCATTGGCTATAGTGTATTAAGAAAAGAGTTTCTAAAAAAAAATAAGTTTTGCTTTTTTGTTTCTAAAACAATAAAATAAGTTTTGGTTGTAGGCTTAAGAGACTCACTTTCAAGACATGGCTGAACAATTAATTGAATACTTAATCTTCAGGAGATCCTTGTGACTTTTGGGGCTCGCTCTATCCTGTTTCTGCTATAGGTATTTAATCAGAATTGGGGGAGCTACTCAGGTGTCTCTTTACTACACAATGATGATCTGCATTCACTTTTCATTAGAATATATTGACTTAGTTTCTTTCTAATTGATGTATGTAATCTATACTCTTCTGTTGCTACCAGACATGGTAGAAGACCCAATTACACCTTTTAGGCTAAATTGTTTCAGGTGTGTCCGACTCTTTGCAACCCCATGGACTGTATCCTGCCAGGCTCCTCTGTCCGTGGGGATCCTCCAGGCAAGAATCCTAGAGTGAGTTGCTGTGCCCTCCAGGGGATCTTCCCAACCCAGGGATCGAACCCCGGTCTCCTGAGGCTCCTGCATTGTGGGTGGATTATTTTACCACTGAGCCACCAGGGAAGCCATCCCTTTTACATGATATATTTAAATGTGAGTTAAAACCTGGATTCCTTAGTCCTTTAGCATATATGCTGGTGGTCATAAGATGAACTCCCAAGGAGAGATTATCATAGAAGATGTCTAGGGAGAAGTGTCTCCCGCAAACAGCTTAGTGACAGGCTTTTAGCCCTATTACTTCTGGTTGTAACACTGATAGGAAGAACTGAAACTCAGAGAAGACCACTGAATTATTACAGTGAGAGAGATTGTTGTTGCTGTTGTTCTTGCCATTATTTTAATCACATACGCTTTGTTCAAAATGGAGCCTTTTGAACTGGCAAGGGGAATCCTTAACTCAGTTCCTACGGTGCAATTGACTAGTAATAAAATTGATTTATTCTCCATATGCCAGAGAGGTCTCTGCCTTTATTACCTGCCCTCTAGTTCATGCATTGGAGAAGGAAATGGTAATCCATTCCAATATTTTTGCCTGGAGAATCCTAGGGACGGGGGAGCCTGGTGGGCTGCCGTCTATGGGGTCGCACAGAGTCTGACATGACTGAAGCGACTTAGCAGCAGCAGCAGCAGTTCCCCCAAAGGACATGGTTTGCAAGACAGTCCTAGTATTATCAGATAAGTAAGATACATTTGAAGATACTGATTTGCAGACTCTTGTTTTCTAGTGTAGTTGAACTCGTATCTGATTTTTTAATGTTTTATGAACTATTAAGTACAAAATTAATTTATTGGAGAAATGTTATATTGTTTCTGTTTCTCTCATAGTGCTTCGAATCTGGTCAAAATTGATTAATAATATGTTGGATAAATAAATGAACAGATATATACAAATGCTGTTTACCTTTTCCTATAAAGAGACATTTTCACACACCACAGAGCACTTATTATCATGTGACCTACTTATCTTAATTACCATTTCCTTGACCTCCCTGACTAGGTTAAATTTCCCGTTTTAAATGTTGTCATAGCAACCTGCATTTTTCCTTTCTAGCACTTTACACTTTTCCTTTCTAGCACTTTACACAAATCTAATTAATTAATTTGTTGGGTTATTAGTTTAAAAGATTGTTTGTACCTGAAGTGCAATAATCATGTTTAGCTTGTTATAACTAATAAGATTCCATATATTGTTAAATATTTATTGAATGAATAAATACATGTAAATTTGACTCTGCAAAGTATTGGGGGAAAAATCTGGTATGCTGCTTCTATTTTGGGGGGGGATTTTATGAGTGTTTTAAGCACAATTGATATCTCTTATACTTACCAAGAGTTCATCATACCTGCGTGAAGTCCTAGTAGGAAAAGAAACACCCTCCACACATGATGTGTAAATGTTCATGAATGAGTCCTGAACCAGACTCTACAAACTGACTTTTCATCCTGCTTCTAACTTCCTAGCCACACTAGACTATTATTCTCTAAACACTTCATACTTTTTTGTCCTTCTGCAAACTACTTCAAACTCTTTGTGGAATGAGGAATATAAATAACTAAGTAACATTATTTAGATAAACTGGTGCCCTTGTTAAGCCATTTCCTCCGCTTTCCTTCCCTCCCTCTCTTCACTAACCTTGAAGGTCTGGCTCAAATACCCTCTTCTCTGTGAAAGCTTTTCCTGATATTTAGCCCACACATCCCCTGGAAAATCAGGCAGAATGACTCACTTCCTTTTACTTTTCCATGTTTCCATGGCACTAGGATGCTTCTATGTTTTATCACATCATGTGATACTCTGTTGCTAATTAATCGATTTCCCTCTCTCTCTGTCTCTTGCTTGAGAAAGCCCATGACAAGAAGGTGTTGTATCCACCAGCACAGTGGTGGGCACATAATGTATACCCAGTGAATGACTGAAGCACCATCATCCATCCAGGACTAAAGGCAGAAATGTGTTCTTCATCTTTAACTCCTCCCTTTGCCTTATCTCCAGCTGCTTCAGCTCATCCAGTGATTCTTCCTCCAGAATGGACCTGTTGTCTATCCATCACTCTGTCTCCTCTGTCTCCTCCCTGGTCCAGACCATCATTCTTTCTCGCTCAGAATACTGCAGTTATATCCTCATCGGTCTCTTCATATCCATTTCTATTCCTTTCAAACCATTCTCTGCACAGCTGCCAATTCATTTCCCTCTATAAAATACCTCTATTTTGTTTTCTAAGAGGTAGTTTCACTAAGAATAAAATAAACCTCTTTGCATGATCCAAACCTCACATCCTGCTCCAATGGCACCAGTGTTCATTGAAGTCTGGTGGCACTGGCCTTCTGTTGACTCTTAGGATATGCCAACTCTTTCTCTCTTAATGGCTTTTTCCCTTTTGTTCATTCTGCCAGAACTGCACTTCCCCGGCTATTTGCATCTTTGGGTTCTTCTCATCTATCACATAACAACTAAAGTTATCTCACAGAAGAATTTCTGATGGCTCCATTGGAAGCAGGTCTTTCTGTTTAAGAACATAAACTCTGGAGCAAATTGGCCAAAGTTTAAGTCTCAGGTCTGCCACTGACTCAAATTGTTTAATGTCAGCACCTTAGTTTCTTCATTTGTAAGATGAATGTGCTAACAGAAATACTGTACAAAAAAATGTATTATTAATTTAGTTAAAATGCAAGAAATTCATTTATATTACCTAAAACAAAGTATAGATTAATACATTTTTTTGAAAAAAGCACTTGGCATAAATGCTCAATGATCATTATTATCGTTATTATTTACCACCATCATATTTATGTGCTTTATACTATTTATCACAGCCTATGATTATTAGCTTTGATTATGATTAGCATTTATCACAGCACATACCTATTATTCTTTCTTACTGAATTGGTCAAACTGGACAGACCAATTCCTTCTTTATGTTTCTACTGATCTTGCCCAAACCCTATTCATAGTACCTATATGACACGATGATATTTCTTTCATCTTCTAGACCAAGTCATCTTGCAGGGTTGTGAATCACAAAATCTTTATAAACATTTGTGCAATAATTTACTAAACAAATGAACCCTGATATAAGGAACAAACATTCTAATATAGGCTACAGTTTTAGTGTTCCATTACTGAGTAGCAATATTACCACAAGCCTGTCAGTTTAAAACAATACATAAATTTCATTATCTTACAATTTCTATGGGTTAGGAGATCAGTCACAGCTTAATTGTGTCTTTGCCTCAGTGTCTCACAAAGCTTCATTCTAAGCATCAGCTAGGGCTGTCTCATTCAAGGTTTGAATGGGGAAGAGATCCACTTCTATGCTCACATGATTATAAGCAGAATCCAATTCCTTGCAAGATGTTAATGGATGGTCTCAAGATTCTTGCTTGCTGTCAGCTGAAGGCTGACTTCAGTCCCCTGACCCAAGACCCTCTCTATTCAGCAACTTGGAGCATGGCAGCCTGCATCTTCAAAGCCAATTAGGTATAAAAAATGTCTCAGCAAGATAAATGTCACAGCCTTAAGTAAGGTAATTATGGATACATCATCATATGTTATATATCCCCTTATATTTGTAGTATTACATCATTTAGAAGTAAGTCATGCCCTGCACACACTCAGGAGGAGGGGATTATACAAGGGTGCGACCATTAGGAAATAGGAATCATGGGACCAGCCTAGAGACTGTCACGGCCTCCCTGGGAAAGGAACAGCATGGGACAGAAGTAATTTTGGACTCTGAATAATTCAACATAATGAACCTAAACCAGGCCAAAACAGAGATATCCAAAGCAAACAAGCTAAGAAATTTCCAAGTTCATTATCTAGTGCTCATGTCTGTGCAATCATGCTTAATTTAGATAGAAACAGTAACAAATTTTCATTCCCTAGTGTGACAGAGAAATCATTATTATTTAATCAGTTTTAATCTATAATAAAAATTCTGTATTAACTATAATTATTTTATTTTTGTATTTACTAGTCATAATTATTTCACCAAATTAATGGAAAATAACTTCCAAGGTTCTGGTGTGGAGCTATAAGCAGGTACTTTTCTCCCTTAAATAAGTAAGTTGTGTTTTTTTTATTTTTAAAGAGCACAGACCAGGTTCATCTCAGAGAGAAATAATTATTTGGCTACTCTTTAACGCGTCTAAGTAAATGTAGTTCAGAAGTAGCCTGGTACTTTGAGGATGAACCACCCAGACACAAGACACTCACAGTGTCTTGCAAACAGGTAGATACACAGCTGTTCTCAATCGTACCTTTCAATCATAACTTTTGTGCCTAAATGCCAACTGCTGTGTGTCAAGTTGCAATTGCTAGTTTCTATATTAGTTTCCAGAACTTTTAAATAATTCAGGAGAGAATTCAATGACCAAATAACTGAAAACTTATGTTAAAAAAAAAAAAAAGATATTTTCTTGGGAGAGAGGATTTTATTTCAGGACTTCTAAAAAGATATTTGTCCCCAGAAACCTCTTACCAAGACAAGTTAAAACATCCCTACAGGTATTACTAAAAATAGAAATAATGCCAAATAGCTATTGCAGTTCAGAGAATATGCCGAGGGTGAATAGTATCAGATAAAGTGTGCGTGTATATATTTATGTGTGTGTGTTTCCAATGGTCTTTCAAAAGTCTTTATTCCATCTAGATATACCATGTCAAAATTAACAAACTTTTTAATGTTGTGTCAAGCCAATTTAAACATTCTAAGATTTTTTCCCTTGCTTCCTGGGATATTGAAATGATGTTCATACTATAAAGAATGGTTGAAACATAAAACAAATATAGTTGAAAAATGCCTTGATCTTAACGTAAGAAGCCCAGGCTGTGACTTCTAACACTTACACTAACAAGTCTTCTGATTTTATCAAACTCCTCTGAAGAAGTAGAGGAAGAAGTGAAATGTAAAAATCTCAAAGACCATTTTCTGCTCTATAAGGTCATTGATACATTTTATACCAAAAGTTATCTTGGAGATACTCAAAGATCATATTTTGAAATACGTCAATATCTATGAGACTTCAAAAGTTGTCCCACACATACGCTTTAAAGCCTCCTTATTTGATGAATTCAATGACTCATATTTGCAGTAACAACAGGACAATAAGAACTCTTTTTACCTATTTATCCACTTTTACTTTTTTCCAACTAAATTTTCTTTACCTGCTGCTGCCTAATGCTTTCAAAAAAAGTATTGTGGTGGCTGTATCAGTTTACATTTCCACTAATAGTGGAAGAAGGTTCCCTTTTCTCCACAACCTCTCAAGCATTTATTGTCTGTAGATTTTTTTCATGATGGTCATTCTGACTGGTATGAGGTGATAACTCATTGTAGTTTTTTTTTTTAATTAGCAGATGATTGCTGTACAATATTGTGTTGGTTTTTTGCAGTATGGCAATGTGAATCAGCCATAATTATACAATATATTCCCTCCTTCTCGAGCTTCTCTCCCCACTCCCATCCCACTTCTCTAGGTCATCACAGAGCACCACACTAGGCTCCCTATGTTATATAGCAGCTTCCAACTAGCTATCTACTTTTCACATAATAGTGTATATATGTCAGTGCTACTTTCTCAATTCATCCCACCCTCTCCTGCTGCTGCTGTGTCCACAAGTCAATTCTCTATGTCTGAATCTCCATTCCTTCCCTGCAATAGGTTTATCACTATTTTTCTAGATTCCATATATATGTGTTAATATGCAGTATTTGTTTTTCTCTACCTGACCTATTTCACTAGGTGTAACAGGCTATAGATTCATTCACCTCACTACAACTGACTCAATTTCATCCCTTTTTATGGCTGAGTAATATTTTGTTGTATATATGTACCACATCTTCTTTATCAATTTATCTGTCAATAGACGTCTAAGTTGCTTCCGTGTCCTGTCTGTTGTAAACAGTGCTGCAATGAACATTAGGATACATGTGTCTTTTTCAATTATGGTTTCCACAGGATATATGCCCAGTAATGGGATTGTTGGATCATATTCTAGTTTTGGTCCTAGTTTTTAAAAGAATCTCTTTACTGTTTTCCACAGTATGGAGCTTCTTTAAGAAACTGCCGCCGCCGCCGCCGCCGCCGCCGCCGCCACCGCCGCTGCTGCTGCTGCTAAGTCACTTCAGTCGTGTCTGACTCTGTTAAACCCCATAGATGGCAGCCCACCAGGCCCCTCTGTCCCTGGGATTCTCCAGGCAAGAATACTGGAGTGGGTTGCCATTTCCTTCTCCACTTTAAGAAACTAGGAATAAAATTATCATTTGACCCAGCAATCCTACTACTGAACATATACCCTGAGAAAACCATAATTCAAATAGACGCATGCACCCCATTGTTCATTGCAGTACTATTTATGATAGCCAACAGATGGATGAAAACTAGATGTCCATCAACAGGTGAACAGATAAAGAAGTTTGGTATATATGTAAACTGGAATATTACTCAGCCATAGACAGGAATGAAATTGGGGCACTTGTGATGTGGATGAACCTAGAGTCTGTCATACAGAGTGAAACAAGTCAGAAAAAGAAAACAAATATCGTATATTAATGCATATGTATGAAATCTAGAAAAATGGTACTGATGAACCTATTTGCAGGACAGAAATAGAGATGCAAATGTGGAGAATAGACTTGTGGACATGCATTTCGGGGAGGGAGAGGGTGGGATGAATTGAGAGAGTAGCACGGACATATATACATTGCCGTGTAGGAAATAGACAGCTATGGGAAACTGCTGACAGCAGAGGGAGCTCAGCTTGGTGCTCTGTGATGACCTAGACGGGTGGGATGGGAGAGTGGGAGGGAAGCACAGGGGAAGGGGATACGTGTGTGTGTGTGTGTGTGTGTGTGTGTGTGTGTGTACACTTGTCCACATTGTTGTGCAGCAGAAACTAACACAACCTTGTAAAGCAATTATGCCCCAATTAAAAAAAATTTTTAAATAAATAAATAACAACAACACCAAAAAAAAAGAGTGAAAAGACAACCTATAATATGGGAGAAAATTTTTGCAAATCATATTTGTAATAAGGGACATGTATCCATAATATATAAAGAAATCTGACAACTCAATCCCAAAACAAGAAACACAACTAAAAAATGGGCAAAGGACTTGAATAGATCTTTCTCCTAAGAATATATATAAATAGCCACTGAGCACATGAGAAGGTGGTGAACATCATTAGCTTCAAAAAAACAAACATCAAAGTCTCAATGAGATACCACTTCACACTCTCTGGAATGGCTACAATAAAACAGAAAGATAAAAACAAATGTGGAGAAATTGGAAGCCTCGTACAATGCTGATTGGAGAATAAAATTGTACAGCTATTTTAGAAAACAGTATGGCAAGTTCTCAAAAGTTAAACAAGAGTGATCATATGACCCAGTAATTCCTCTCCTATGTATATACCCCAAAGAAATAAAAACTTACGTATACTCAAAAACTTGTATATGATGTTCACAGTAGCATTAACTATAATTGCCAAAAAGTACAAATCATAGAAATATTCATGAACTGACAACTGGATAAGTCAATATGGTACATTCATACAGTTAGATGTTATTCAACAATGATAAAAAATTAAATACATCATGGATGAGCCTTTAAAATATTTTTTAAGTCAAAGAATCCAGTCATAAAGAACAATATACTGTATGATTGCATGTATGTGAAATGTTGAGAACAGACAGAGAGAATGTGCAGTGGTAGGTGCCTAACAATAGGGTTTCTCGTTTGGGTGATTAAAATATTCTTAAATATTCTTAAGTTGTGTTGATGGTTGCACAATTTTGTGAATATACTAAATATCGCTTACATGTTCACTTTCAAGGAGTCCACTGCATGCTTTGTTAATTAATTTATAATAAAACTGTTAAAATTGATATAAGTAAATAAATTAATTAAAAAGCATTTCAAAAAAGGTATCTTAAAAAGACTTTTCCTTATAACCAGCTCAGAAACACTTTGGCATTGAATTTCTGGGAATATATCAGATATTTGATTATTATGTTTTGTTTTCTTGCCCCCAAGGCCATTCCAGTGTAATTTAGCAGAGAATAACCAACAACGCCCATGTGAGTGGGTGTTTTCATGATGTCTTCACTGTGGAGCAAAAATCTGTGGGGGCATATAACACCCATCTTAGGAATCTAGGTGCACAAATAGCTTATCATTAATGTATTGAAAAACCTTTTTATTTCATCTCTAAAAAGTCTTTTTTTTTTATGTACTTGTCATCTGCTTCAGAACCCAAAGCCAAATAGCAGAACTTGACATCAAGCCAGAGAAAATTAATCCTGCTAATTGAATGGCCTTTGACACACTGGAGAAGAACAACACTTGATGCTCAATTTATAAATGAGCAAATTATATGTTCAACCTGGGAAGAGGCACAACCTAATTTTTCTCCTATTCTAAGGTTACTTAGACTGTATATTCCTAAACAAAAGAAACCGCTAATTGAGACACAGGAAAATTGCTCTTGCTCCAAAGAAACTACATGACTAGCAAGCGAGACTTAAAAATACTGAAATTCTCATGGTGTTCTCTCAAGATAGACACTGCAGGTTAAGTAGCTTTGAGAAAATGAACCCCATTTAATATAGGAACATTAAATTCACAGGATCTAAATAAAATATAGATAAGTCAACACACAATATGCTTTAATATTTAGGGAGAGCAAACATCTCACTTTATACCTCCTGCTGAGTGCATCCCTTTTCACCCCAAATATGCCCATGTTTCATTGCTAAAATATATGGTCAGCCTGTTTATAGATGGCAAAGTCTTACATGACAGTAGCTAGCAAAGGTTAGAAAACATCCTTAGGCGTCAATTATAAAATATCTGTTTTCATGAGCTACTTCTTCATTTTTCCAATTGTCAGCCTTTATGTAGATTAGCACAGAATGTCAAAATTATTCACCCAGGAATCTATAGGGAGAACCTACTCATGAATATGGAAATAGAAGATTACAATTGTGGGTCCAATGAGCAATCTCTCTGGCCCAGCACTGTTCTCATCATGGATGCTGAGGCAGATGTTGCAAATTGGCAGCCTGTGAGCTGAAAAAAATCCCATAGACACTTTTAGTGAAGCTTGGAACATTTTACAATAGGCAGATTTCATATGAAATACAAACCAAGTTTTAGGTTTTCCTGTGTGTGTGTGTGCACGTGTGCAATGTGCTCAGTCATGAAAAGCCAAATATCTGGCAACATTGACCCAAATTCCCACAGGGTAAAACTAGGCAGGACCTAGACAGCAGCTTCCACTTGTGGACAGGGTGACCTCTGCCATAGGACAGTCTTGCTCACCATGCTATACCCAAGCTTCTCTGCCCGTTAAATTCCATGTCTGGCTTCCATTTGTGTGTGCTCAGTTGCTCAGTTATGTCTGATTATTTGCAGCCTCAAGGACTGCAGCCCACAGGTTCCTCTGCTCATGGAATTTTTCAGGCAAGAATACTGCAGTGGAGGAGAACAAGATGGCAGAGGAGTAGGTGGACGTGGAGTACATCTCTCTCCACGGATACATCAGGAATACACCTTCAGACACAGAAGTGCATGCAGAACACCAGCTGAGAGCAGACAGGAGGACCTGACCAGAGGAAAAGAATATACAGAACCACACAAAACTTGGTAGGACGAAAGAATTAGGGGGAAAAACAGGAGTGTTAGTAGGACGACCTGCCCTCAGCGGGTTGGGGAGCTGAAGCAGGGGTCCAATCCCCCATTGGGGCAGTTGTCTGAGTCAGAGGAGAAACATTTAAGGCTGAGAGGGAAACAGCTGATCTGTGGCAGCCTAAATGGAATGAGAATTAGACAGTCCCTGGGCAGGGACGCAAGTCCCCTGGAAGGCACAGCAGCCGGGAGCTGGAGTTTAGGAATTGTGGAGCAATCCTAGGGTGAGGGCTGCTGTTGACTGTGGAGAGACAGATTGAGGGGATGTGAGGGAGGAGGTTGAGGGGGGGAAATGCTGGTGGAGGAGAGCCGGGCACCGATGGAAGCAAAGCGATACTGCTGAGTCACGCACAGGGGATGGAGCCATCACCTCTTCTCCCCATAGGACAGCATCAGCAGCCAAACAATAGACAGACTGGCCCTTCAAATGTGGGCACTGAACTACAGAGTGGAACCCTACCAGAGTGCTCGTTTAAGTGACTGATGCTCTGATCTACAGAGTAGAACCCCAGCCAGGGGGCCCCCTCTATGTGCCTAACACATGGAACAACAGAGAAGAACCCCAGGCAAGGCAGCCCTCTGAGTGCCTGAATGGGTGCAGCTACCATAGAAAGACTGGCCAAAGAGACCTTCTGATCACCAGCTACCAAAGAGGCTTGAAAAAAGACTCTGATAGGGCCATAACTCCTGTGGTGGAGGCAGTCTGTATCCTTGCACACTTTTCACTGTCAGGGTACCTGCAAGCCAAGCAGCTGCACCACCTTCATGCTCAACTCTCACGGGGGCAGAGCTGCCACAGGGAAAAAAGTCTTGTGTCTATGTGTGTAGGGTTACTTTGGTCGTGTCCAACTCTTTGCAGCCCTGTAGACTGCGGCCTGCCAGGCTTCTCTGTCTGGGGGGTTCTCCAGGCAAGAACACTGGAGCGTATTGGCCAACACTGGTTGCCATACCCTCCTAGAGCACTATATTTTCTGCTTTCCTAGCCGCCAACGCCCCTGAGTACCTGGTGCTGCCAGAACCCCTGCGACCCAAGCAGCTGCACCACCTCCACACCTGGCCCTCACAGGGGCAAACCCAAGTCCTCCAGGGGAGCCTCAGGAGCAAACTCCAGTGGACGACCCACATGCAGAGGTGGAAATAAAACCACAACTGAAACCCAGGGGCAGTGTGGCTAAGGAAGAAGACTCAAAACCCTCCCACCAGCTGTACAAGCTGCAGATTAAATCCACGTGATCAACTAGGCAGACTCTGCGTCTATGGGATATATAAAAGGTCATTGAGAGCGCCCACAAAAGAAAATGCACTAGTTCTGATAGCTGTGGACATTGGAAACAAGAACACACAGGAGAAGGGCCAGATTAGAATCTGAGCTGCCCCCACAGCAGGTCCAGAGACCAGCACAGTGTTGGAGGGCGTCCTAGGAAGGTGAGGTGGACTGTGACTCCCAGCGAGGGAAAGGACTCTGACAGCAGTGACTCAAGAAAAACATTTATTATTCTTATGTTTTGACTTGTTCTGTAGAGTTTTGGATTTTTTTGTCTTTTTTCTTTTTCCCCCTCTGCTGTAGTTGTCGATTTTATTGGCACTATGAAATCTAATTAAACTTTTGAGCTTTTTTTTTCTCAGTCATAATTTTTATTGTTGTTATAAACCTCTGCCTCTACATTGGGCTTTTGCAGTTCTGTGGAGTTTTCCTTTTTTTTTTTTTCTTTTTTTCTTTCTTATTCCTTTTTCTTTTCTCTTTTTGTAATATCAATTTTTAATTTTTTTAAACCTAGTATATTTTTTCTACATTTATTCCTTTGTTTGCCTTTCCTACTGTTTTTTCCCCTTGCAGTTAATCTTTACACATATCTTCTTCATTTACCTCTATTTAACTTTGCATATCTATTCTTCCTTTCTTTTCTTTCTCTCCTTTCCTCTCAGCATATTTGTTAGTTTTATTTCCATTGCTTTATTCCCCACCTTGCACCTTGCTTTAGTTCTGTTTTCCAGTCTGTGTTTTAGTTAGTTTTGTAAGTGAGAGGATGGAAAAATATATTCCATGCAAATGGAAAGCAAAAGAAAGCTGGAGTAGAAATCCTTATATCAGACAAAATAGACCTTAAAATAAAGAAGATTACAAGAAATAAGGAAGGACACTACATAATGATCAAGAGATCAATCCAAGAGGAAGGCACAACAATTGTAAATATCTATGCACCCAACATAGAAGAACATCAATACCTAAGACAAACACTAACAGACATAAAAGGAGAAATGGACAGTAACACAATAATAGTAGGAGACTTTAACACCCCCCTCACACCAATGGACAGATCACCAAAACAGAAAATTAATAAGGAAACACAAGTCTTAAATGATACAGTAGATGAGATGGATCTCATTGATATCTTCAGGACAAGAACATTGCATCCAAATACAGAAGAATACACCTTCTTCTCAAGTGCACAGGGTACATTCTCCAGGATAGACCACATCCTGGGTCACAAATCAAACCTCAGTAAATTTAAGAAAGTTGAAATCATATCAAGCATCTTCTCTGACCACATGCCATGAGACTAGATACCAATTACAAGAAAAAAAAACTGTAAGAGAGGCAAACACATGGAGATTAAACAACACATTTCTAAATAACCAACAGGTTACTGAAGAAATCAAAAAATTTCTAGAAACAAATGACAACGAAAACATGACAACTCAAAACCTATGGGATGCAGCAAAAGCAGTTCTAAGAGGGAAAGTAAAAGTGAATGTGAAGTCGCTCAGTTGTGTCCAACTCTTTAGGATCCCATGGACCGTAGCCTACCAGGCTCCTCCATCCATGGGATTTTCCAGGCAAGAGTACTGGAGTGGGTTGTCATTTCCTTCTCCAGAGGATCTTCCCCACCCAGGGATTAAAGCCAGGTCTCCCACATTGTAGCCTTACCGTCTGAGCCACAGGGAAGTCTCGAAGAGGGAAGTTTATAGCAATACGTTACTACCTCAAGAAACAAGAAAAACATCGAATAGACAACTTAACTTTACATCTAAGACAACTGGAAAAAGAAGAAGAACAACAACAAAAAAAACACAAAATTAGTGAAAGGAAAGAAATCATAAAGATCCAAGCAGCACTATATGAAAAAGAAATGAAACAAACAATAGTAAAAATTAATAAAACTAAAAACTGGTTCTTTGTGAAGATAAACAAAATTGACAAGCCTTTAGCCAGAATTTCAAGAAAAAAAGAGAGAAGAATCAAATCAACAAAATTAGAAATGAAAAAGGAGAGGTTATAACAGACAATGCAGAAATAGAAAGGATTATAAGAGACTATTATGAACAACTATATGACCATAAAATGGATAACCTGGGAGAAATGGACAGATTCTTAGAAAAGTTCAATCGTCCAAGACTAACCAAGAAGAAATAGAAATTATGAAAGCCCAATTACAAACACTGAAATTGAAGCCGTGATCAAAAATCTGCCAAAAAACAAAAGCCCAGGACCAGATGGCTTCAAAGGAGAATTCTACCAAACATTTAGAGAAAAGCTAATGCCTATCCTTCAAAAACTCTTTCAAAAAATTGCAGAGGAAGGAATGCTTCCAAACTCATTCTACAAGGCCACCATCACCCTGATACCAAAACCAAAGAAAACACAAAAAAGAAAGCTACAGGCCAACATCACTGATGAACATAGATGCAAAAATCCTCAACAAAATTTTAGCAAACAGAATTCAGCAACACATCAAAACGTCATGCACCATGATTAAATTGGGTTTATGCCAGGGATGCAAGGATTCTTCAATACATGCAAATCAATCAATGTGATACACCATATTAACAAATTGCAAGATAAAAACCATATGATAATATCAATAGATGCAGAAAAAGCCTTTGACAAAATTCAACACCGATTTATGATTAAAACTCTTCAAAAAATGGGCATAGAAGGAATCTACCTCAACATAGTAAAGGCCATAGATGATAAGCCTACAGCAAACATTAATCTCAATGGTGAAAAACTGAAAGCATTCCCCCTAAGATTAGGAACAAGACAGGAGTGCCCACTTTCCCCACTATTATTCGACATAGTTGTGGAAGTCCTAGCTACAGCATCAGAAGAGAAAAAGTAACAAATGGAATCCAGATTGGAAAAGAAGAGGTAAAGTGCTTACTGTTTGCAGATGACATGATACTGTGCATAGAAAACCCTAAAGATAGTATCAGAAAATTACTAGAGCTAATTAGTGAATTTAGCAAAGTTGCAGGATACAAAATCAATACACAGAAATCACTTGCATTTCTATATACTAACAATGAAAAATGAGAAATAGAAATTAAGGAATCAATTCCATTCACCACTGCAACAAAAAGAATTAAATATCTAGGAATAAACTTATCTAAGGAGACAAAAGAATTGTATGCAGAAAATTATAAGACACTAATGAAAGAAATCAAAGATGACATAAACAGATGGAGAGATATTCCATGTTCCTGGGTAGGAAGAGTCAATATTGTGAAAATGACTATACTACCAAATGCAGTCTGCAGATTCAATGTGATCCTTATCAAATTACCATGGCATTTTTCACAGAACTAGAACAAAAATTTTCACAATTCATATGGAAACACAAACACAAGACTCCAAATAGCCAAAGAAGTCTTGAGAAAGAAAAATGGAGCTGGAGGAATCAACCTCCCTGACTTCAGAGTATTCTACAAAGCTACAGTCATCAAGACAGTATGGTATTGGCACAAAAAACAGAAATATAGACCAATGGAACAAGATAGAAAGCCTAGAAATAAACCCATGCATCTATGGGCACTTTAAATTTGGCAAAGGAGGCAAGAATATACAATGGGGGCAAAGACAGCCTCTTCAATAAATGGTGCTGGGAAAACTGGACAGCTACATGTAAAAGAATGAAATTACAACACTTCCTAACACCAGACACAAAGATAAACTCAAAATGGATTAAAGACCTAAATGTAAGACCAGAAACTATACAACTCTTAGAGGAAAACATAAGCAGAACACTCTATGACATAAATCAAAGCAAGATCCTCTATGACCCACCTCCTAGAGTAATGGAAATTTAAGAAAAAGTTAACAAGTGGGACCTGATTAAACTTAAAAGCTTTTGCTCAGCAAAAGAAACTATAAGCAAGGTGAAAAAACAGGCCTCAGAATGGGAGAAAATAACAGCAAGTGAAACAAATGACAAAGGATTAATTTCCGAAATATACAAGCGACTCATACAACCTAATACCAGAAAAAAAAAAAAAACCCAGTCAAAAAGCGGGGAAAGGGCCTAAACAGACATTTCTCCAAAGAAGACATACAGATGGCTAACAAGCACATGGAAAGATGCTCAGCATCGCTCATTATTAGAGAAATGCAAATCCAAACTACGATGAGATATCTCCTCACACCAGTCAGAATGGCCATCATCAAAAAGTCTATTTACAATAAATAGACTTTATTTATTGTAAATAGAGAAGGGTGTGGAGAAAAGGGAATGCTCTTGCACTGTTGGTTGGAATGTAAATTGATACAGCCACTATGGAAGACAGTATGGAGATTCCTTAAAAAACTAGGAATAAAACCACCGTATGACCCAGCAATCCCACTCCTAGGCATATACCCTGAGGAAACCAAAATTGAAAAATACACTTGTATCCCATTGTTTATTGCAGCACTATTTACAATAACTAAAACATGGAAGTAACCTAGATGCCCATCAACAGATGAATGGATAAAGAAATATGGCACATATACACAATGGACTATTACTCATCCATAAAAAGGAATGCCTTTGAGTCAGTTCTAATGATGTGGATGAACCTAGAATCTATTATACAGAGTGAAGTAAGTCAGAAAGAGAAAGATAAATATCGTATTCTAACGCATATATATGGAATCTACAAAAATGGTACTGAAGAATTTACTTACAGGGCAGCTATGGAGAAACAGACATAGAGAATAGACTTGTGGACATGGGGAGAGGGGAGGAGAGGGTGAGATGTATGGAAAGAGTAACAGGAAAATTTACATCAATATGTGCAAAATAGATAGCCAACGGGAATTTGCTGTATGGCTAAGAAACTCAAACAGGGGCTCTGTACCAACCTAGAGGGGTGGGATGGGGAGGGAGATGGGAGGGAGGTTCAAAAGGGAGGGGATATATGTACACCTATGGCTGATTCAGGTTGAGGTTTGACAGAAAACAACAAAATTCTGTAAAGCAATTATCCTTCAATAAAAAAATAAAATAAAATAACACACACAAAAAAAGAATACTGGACTGGGTTGCCATTTTCTCCTCCAGGGGGTCTTGCTGACCCAGGGATCAAACCTATGTCCCCTGCACTGCAGGCAAATTCTTTACCACTGAGCCACCTGGGAAGCCCACAGGTCATTGAATTTGCTACATCAGGGTTAGAAAACAAGAGTAGCAATTACCACAATGCTTGCTTCCCTAGTGGCTCAGACGGTAAAGAATCTGCCTGCAATGTGTTTGATCCTCGGGTTGGGAACATCCCCTGGAGAAGGAAATGGCAATCCACTCCAGTATTCTTGTCTCAAGAATCCTATAGACAGAGGCGCCTGGCACGCTACAGTCCATGGGGTTGCAAAGAGTTGGACATGACTGAGCAACTAATACACACACAATTGCCACAACGTTTGCTTCATATCCTAAAGTTATTCCCTTCTATTTTATCAGCCTTAAATCTTTTAGTGACATGTCTTCCTTTCATTTATTTTTTTCCTCTAAAGAGGAGTATTCTGGAACTTATCTACCAAACAGAAACAGACTCATAGACTTAGAGAAAAAACTTATGGCTGCTAGAGGGAAAGGGTGGAGGGATGGAATAGTTAGGGAGCTTGGGATCGACATGTACATACTGCTATAATTAAAATGGATAACCAACAATATCCTACTGTATAGCACAGAGAACTCTGCTCAGTGTTATATAGCAGCCTGGATAGGAGGGAAGTTGGAGGAGAATGTATTTATTTATGACTGAGTCCCTTTGCTGTCCACCTAAAACTATCACAACATTGTTAATCGGATATACCCCCATATAAAACTAAAAGATAAAAAAGAACAATATTCTGTATGCCTTCATTCTAAACTATTTTACTCTTCTTGCTTTCTTTGAATGAATTTAATCATACCTAGAGGAGGGTATGGCAACCCACTCCAGTATTCTTGCCTGGAGAATCCCATGGACAAAGGAGCCTGATGGTCTACAATCCAGGAGTCACAAAGAGTCGGACACGACTGAAGCAACTTAGCACACAGCACAATCATGCCTACAGACTCAATTCTTAGTGACTATCTCATACACATATATGTCTATCCCAACTTTTCTTCTGACCCCAAAGCCAAAATATCCAACTATACGGATGATATTTGCAATATCCTATGTTGTGCATGTACATCATGAGAAACACTGGGCTAGATGAAGCACAAGCTGGAATCAAGATTGCTGGGAGAAATATCAATAACCTTAGATATGCAGATGACACCACCTTCATGGCAGAAAGTGAGGAAGAACTAAAGAGACTCTTGATGAAGGTGAAAGAGGAGAGTGAAGAAGTTGGCTTAAAGCTCAACATTCAGAAAACTAAGACCATGGCATCTGCTCCCATCACTTTACAGGAAATAGATGGGCAAACAGTGGAAACAGTGGCTGACTTTATTTGGAGGGGGCTCCAAAATCACTGCAGATGGTGACTGCAGCCATGAAATTAAAAGACGCTTACTCCTTGGAAGGAAAGTTATGACCAACCTAGACAGCATATTAAAAAGCAGAGACATTACCAACAAAGATCCATCTAGTCAAAGCTATTGTGTTTCCAGTAGTCATGTATGAATGTGAGAGTTGAACTATAAAGAAAGCTGAGCACCGACGAATTGATGCTTTTTGAACTGTGGTGTTGGAGAAGACTCTTGAGAGTCCCTTGGACTGCAAGGAGATCCAGCCAGTCCTTCCTAAAGGAAATCAGTCCTGAATATTCATTGGAAGGACTGATACTGAAGCTGCAGCTCCAATACTTTGGCCACCTCATGCAAAGAACTGACTCATCTGAAAAGACCCTGGTGCTGGGAGATTGAAGGCAGGAGGAGAAGGGGATAATAGAGGATGAGATGGTTGGATGGCATTACCGACTCAATGGACATGAGTTTGGGTAAACTCCGGGAGTTGGTGATGGACAGGGAGGCCTGGCCATGCTGCAGTCCATAGGGTTGCAAAGTGTAGGACACAACTGAGTGACTGAACTGAACTGAACTGATGTTGTACGTGCTCAGTCATGTCCGATGCTTTGCCACCCCATGGACTATAGCCTGCCAGGCTCCTCTGTCCATGGAATTTTTCCATGTAAGGATACTAGAGTGGGTTGCCATTTGTCCTTTAGGAGATCTTTCTGACTCAAGGATCGAACCCACATCTCATGTAGCTCCTGCACTGCAGGCAGATTCTTTGCCCATTGAGCGATTGGGTAAGCCCAATATCCTCTAGGTAGTACCAACCAAATAGATCCACAAATTCATTCAACATCCTTTTTACAAAAATTGTCTGTTTTCCTATATTCTCCATTCTAGTGACTATACTATCATCTACCTGAAATAAATCCTTTTAGTTCACTTCTCCTGTCTTGTTGAACATAGATCCATATATTTAGTTTGCCACACATAATCATACCTATTTCTATTTTATTGGCTAACATCCTTATTACTTAATTGGATTATTGAAATAGTATTTTAGCTGTTTATTCTAGTTGTATTACTTGTATGTAGTCTCTCTATCATTCAATCCAGCCTTGACATGACACCAGATTGATTTTTCCAAGTCACAGATACTATTATATTCCTTATAGTTGCATTCATTGCAGAAGCAAAGTCAACTAGTCCAGTACAAAAAGTCATTCACAACTTAGTGCTAGTCAGCCTCCCAGTCTATCACTCTTCTATCATGCCATATCAAAGGTTTCCTGGAAGCATTATGCCAGTTTATGCTTTTGACAGTGATGTGGACTCTTCTTAATGAGGCATTTGCTACTTTTCCTTGACGTCTCAGGCCAAGCAGTGCCCACAAGAATTCCTACCTTCTTGTACAGTTTGAAGTTAGATGTTCTTATATTATATATACAGTTCTCCACCATATTATCACTGCCTACTCTCTCTCTCTCTTTTTGCTTATTTATTTATATGATTTTTCAACAGGACTCTCAAAATCTCAGAAGACAATAGTGGTATCTTAATTACATTTGCATTTTAAAACATTTACCCCAGTGCTTGACACAGAATAAGAACTCAATATAAATATTTTTGTATGATTGATGAATAGGTACTTCAATACTAAATAGCTCGATGGTCTTTGAAAAATGGTAAAACTTGATTATGTTACTTAATCAAGTCTACCAACCTATTCTCTGAAAATGCTAGTCTATTGAGGGTTCTATTTTCAAAATATTTTTCTAAAATTACTTCTTTGAAATTTTAGAAGTGAGGATGATGTCTTGACTCACATAATAATATTTTTCAGTAATATTTATAGGCCCCCTTTGTATAACAAAAGTGTTTTTATAGAGATAAATCATATAACCATTCTCAGTTTTATTTCTGCTGACTGAATAGCCCTAACTAGTTCCTGTTTACCAGTGCGCTGATCTCTCTATGGTCATGCTCTGTTCTATACTCTGACTTTATAGTGGTTATGTCACCTGGAGCCTTAGATTATAAACTTAATCTGATGCACTTTCTTTCTTTATCTAAAAGCTGTAATAAATTATCTTTTATTCTCATTGTTCTGTAAAACAAAACCTAAAATGGGGATGGGGATAAATAGTCATTTAAGTGTATTTTTAGGAAAAACACTTTGAAAAATGTAGCTCAAATTTGATTCAATCAAAAACTCTAAGGAATATTTATTCATAAAGTTCTTAGCATGGTTTTCCTTTAACCAGGTAATGTGTGCATGCTAAGTCACTTCAGTTGTGCCCGACTCTTTGAGAACTTATGGACTGTAGCCCACCAGGCTCCTCTATTCATAGGATTCTCCAGACAAGAATACTGGAGTGGGTTACCATGCCCTCCTCCAGGAGATCTTCCCCACACAGGGCTTGAACCCACCTCTCTTATTTCTCCTGCATTGGTAGGTAGGTTCTTTACCACTAGCGCCACCTGGGAAGCCCAAGAGAAATAAATTTGTGCTGTTTTAAGCTGCTAAGTTTATGGTAATTTTTACAGCAACATTAAAAATTAATATATCTTGCTTTTCCTTAAAAAGTTTGTGGAAATAAAATTTGTGTGGCTTATAACTTAATATAAAATTATAAATAAATTACTTAGAATAATACCATGATCTGATTTTTTTAAATTAAAATTGGACCATTTACTCAAGTGACATCGAATGTATAGTAACAACGGTGGGCACATGATAACAAATGGAGGATGTCCAAATTTGTATCATGAAGAAGAGACACGTTGGGGTTAAAACCATTGTGTTCTACGCCTGGATGTACTGCTTACTAACAGAATGATATTATGCAAATTATTAGCTTCTGAAGGCCTCAATTTTCCCATTTTTAAAATTAAAAATTAGTTACCTCTAATAATGCTACAAGAATTAACTTATAATAATGACAACTTGAACATAAATAGTAATTTTTATGTGCCAAGAAGTGTTCTAAGCACTTTCTATTTATGAACTACTCAATATTAATAAAAACTATATCAAGTAGGGACTATTTCTATTCCCATTTTACAGAAAAGGAAACTAAGCAACTCTTCCAAGGTCACCAACTAAGTAACAAAGAGGATTCTATACAAAAGTCTGGTGGCGTATTCCATGCTATTAACCACTGCATTAAACTTGGGCCATGGCCCATAGACAGAGGATAACTAGCCTAAAGTTCCTATGTACGAACTTAAGAGTTCTTTATCTTTTCACCTGCATATACTTTAAGGAAAATATTTACAGAAAAAGAGAAATCTTGAAATAATCCCTGCTAGGTTGATCACCAAGGCCTTTTCAGGCCCAATGAGCCTATAAAATTGTCACTGTTGCCTCTCCAAGGTACTGGATTGTCAAAGTCCCCGATCCAAGAAGATAAAACTCTTCTATGTCCAGATGTTTTGATTAACTGACCGCTTCTAGAACTTCCCAAGTGGCTCTGAGGGTAAAGAATCCGCCTCCAATGCAGGAGACTCAGGAGACGTGGGTTTGATCCCTGGGTTGGGGAGATCCCCTGGAGGAAGACATGGAAACCCACTCCTGTATTCCTGACTGGAGAATCCCATGGACAGAGGATCCTGGGGGGCTACAGTCCATAGTGTTGCAGAGTTGGATACAAATGAGGTGACTGAATGCACATGACTGCTTCTATCCTTCTCATGTCACTGAATCTCTAATTAGATTACCAAGGAAAAACTTTTTTTTTAATCTTAGTTTAAAATATTATTCCAAAGGATAAAAATACTTGTCATTGGAAAAGTACTTGGTCATGAATTAATTCCTCCTTGTCCTTTATGGAAACATGTTTATTTTAACACAAGTCCAAGGTTCTGCTTCAGTGCAAGATATTAAAGCAAAAATACAACCACCCCTAAAAAGGTCTTAATGGGATTTTTAGCAGTTTATTTTTATCTTCAAAGGAACTGAGAGAGTATTTCTAAAGGAAACCATAAAATGTTTCCCATTCTACCCAAAGCATTTGCATTTTCAGAGTGGCACTTTATTTAGCCCACTGTGTTCATATTAATTTTCAGTGCTGTGAGCAAGCATGTCAGTGTATATTAACACCTGATCTATAAAGGGAATGCTAAGGCCTTACTCAAGGTATTAGTCACTGCACCTTGGGAAGCTGTTGTACTTCTGCTGTTGGCTTCAGTGCGGCAGGATGCACATGCTTTGATTCTTAATGAAACATGTATACGATCAAATTTGTCATCAAGAGCCCAGAAGCTTTAACAACTTTTCCGAAGTTCAGAAGGATTTTCCAAGCATCTTCTGTTTTTTAAAGACCATTGGTCTGTGCTGTATAAAACCCCACTTCCCAAATAGAATGTCAGAAAAAGAATTATAATGTGAAGGAGAGAGTTCTTTCTTAAAGAGTCTTGTGTGTTTAGTAACCTTATTGAGACATTCAAACCCAATATTCCCTAAGGTTTAGGCTTCACAAATCAGAACTTAAAACTTCAGCTTATTTGTCTCTCTCATTTTCGAGGTTATACGTTATTAAGGGTAAAGACTATACCACGTTCATCTTTGTAACCCAATCACTAAGAACTGAAGATTTCACTGTAAATATCATTCAACATTAAGCAAAAAGAAGAAAGAAGCCAGGAGTCAAAGAAATCTCTCTTCCTTAGGTAACTGCTATCTATTAGATATTGATTTATATGTACTGTGCTTAGTCGTTCAGTCGTGTCCGAATCTTTGTGACCCCATTGATTTATATATTTCCTCTCTAAATAAATATTCAGATATTTCCAGTCTAAAATATATTCATAAACTTTCCTCAACACTGACAAATTTTCAGTTGACTCAGTTCTGTTTCTTTTTCTTTTCACTATCAAGTTCCTGAAAAAGCAATCACTATTCTCTGTTCTCTTTTCTTCAAAACATGTTCACTTCTTAGCTTCTGCCAACTGTTGGCTCTTCTCAGTTTTCTACACAATTGTTCTACTCAAGTTTACCAATGACCTGGTTATCATTGTTTTTTTCTACTCCTTAATCATCACTTGATAGCATTTTACATAGTTGCCAACACATCTCTCTTGGAACTATTTCCACCTCGCTCTTCATCTTTGCTCTCTCAGTCCCTCCCCAACCCCAACTTTCATAAAATAGCAATCTTTCCACAGGTATCTTTAAGGCTCTTACTTCAGTCTTTTGTTCTTACTCTGCAATATCTGCCCAGGCAATCTAATCTATTGTTGTCTATCTTCTGACTCTTTGTACCAAGTTTCAATGCCATATTGTGGCAGAGATTATGAACTGGCTACTCCTCCTTTGCTTCTCCCAGTTAGAGAAGCCGAAACACTACAATATTCATCTTGCATAGTAACTGTGCTGGTTTTTTAAGTGACAATCTCTGCTAACACATCTTTTCAGCTTTTTCTTTCATCCATCTCCCTTTTTGTGCTCTAAATATTGACATGATAGCTGAAGACAGAGTGGTCATTTTGTGGCCATGCAGGCAGTTTAGGAATGGTGGAACAGGAAGATACATAGTACCTGTGTCCTAATATAAAAGGCAAGGATCACTCACCTTTTAAGCCAGTTCATATATTTGAAAGCCTTTCAATCCATAAGGCTTGAATAACAAAATTGTTTTAACACTGAAGCACTTACATCAACTACAAAGAAGTTTTCAAACAAAGAATACAAAACTCAGTGATATGTTTTGAATTGGTTACCCAAGCTGGGGATTGTGTACTGCAAATGATACCCAAGTCATTAGCTCAGTACCCATACAGACCAAGTGAACATTTATATATGAAAAATCTGTATGTCATATTTACAGATTAAAGCTATACCCAAGCTTGTCTTCTTCTCTTTTGTTAAAAAAAATTTCTTCACTGATCAAAATTGTCTTTGACTACAATGAATGTTACAGATTACTTATATGTCTCTAATTTATTCATAAATTCCTTCAAAAAACACTGAACACATGCCATTAGATTATATGCTAGGTAGTGAGTATACAGAAATCAGTCAAGCATGGACTCCTCAAACACGGTAGGCAACTCACTTTACCTTATGTAACTATATTGATAAAGTGATGCAGGAATATTATGGACCGAAAGTTAATGTGCTTGTGTAAGTTCTTGGATTAGTGGATGACTATGTATAATAACCTAGTACAGTCAAGGGACCTTTGTATTTCCTCAGTAACATTCATTCAGCCCAGATAAGTCTAAATTTACTATTTCTGCTTAGCTGTTTTGTGAAAATATCAAGTTCACATACCAATAAAAAATAAAGAGCTGGATTGGGAACAAACTTGGGTTGGAGGAGAAAAAGCAATTGTTGTTTATGAAGATTGATCTATCAAGGTTTGACAGAAAACAACAAAATTCTGTAAAGCAATTATCCTTCAATTAAAAAATAAATATATTTTACAAAAAGATTGATCTATCTATCCATTTATATGTCATCTATGTACCCTGTAGCTTCTTGGGGTCAGTGTCTTCCTTTACTCTGTTATGCATATGAAGAATTTCAAAGCTTCCCATTACTTTTCACTTTCTTCATCTCTGTGTGAAATGATTTGCTGTTGCTACTGGGTTTTTAGGTCTTTTAGACAAGCTCACTCAAAATGTTATCAAGAGAGGAACTTGACTATACCATGAACTCTTGAGTGTGTATGTGTATATATATATATATATATATATATATATATATATATATGCATATATAATATATGTACACACACACACACACACACATATATATATATCCTCAGCTTGCTAATATAGTGGTTAATGCTCTAGAGAGAACATAGCCAGATTGATATGATATCTTCCTGGCATACTTTTCTATGAATGAGTTTATGTCTTTTAGTATCAGGTCTTGAATCAGAATGAGTATTGCTTAGTAATTAACAATTGCAAGTGAAAGTTCATTTTTGATGATGGAGATGAAAATGATGGTCATCCTAAAACAAAAACCTTATGATTTGAGATGACATAACCATCTCATTTGTTCACCTCTTTCATAAAGTTTGCCCAATAATGTCAGTTCCAAGTATTTTTTCTCTTTTCTGACTTCATGGCACAGATTGCTTGTAACTTGTCACTGACAACTGCAGTTATTAGCATTCCTTTTCTCTTCAAACCAGTGAATATATATTCATTGTCAGTTTTAAGCAGGGGAGTTTCTAGGTATTAGGGGAATGTGGGTTGACCAATGAAGGAGTAAAGTGACATATTCATAAATGATTAATATAAAAGTGGATTATGAGATAAGCTATAAAATATACAAAAGGAGCACTTGACTTTATAGAGAAAGACATTGTGGAGTCAAAATGTACACTTACAAAATACATTTGTTGCAGATATAAGATTCCATTTCCTGAGAGCTTTAAGTATATTTAGTCTTATGTTAAACACAGTCATAAGTAACTGGTTCACATGAAATTTGGAATGACCAAAACTTATGATAGACTTCTAAAATGGTTAAGAATTAAAGTGCCAAGTCTGTCACAGCAACTAAGTGAACTAACTGGAATTTGATAAGTGGCTGATAGAAATACTAAGACAAAAGTAGAGAGGAAGGATCGATCGAACTGGCCAGGTTCTTTGAAGGAATCCTGTGGAAGAGAAGGTGATCAAATAGCCTAGCCCCTAGAACTGTTTTATATCATAAACGACTTTCTAATTTCTAAGCCACTTTCTTGTCTTTTATTAAACAAGTATTAGTACATTCCCTTAGTCATGATCATCCGGAAAGCATTTCTGCCTTTGTTATTTCCACATGCATATCCAACATATATACACAAATACATACACACACACAGATACACTCATACATTTATATATACACACTCACTTCTACACTATACCTTATTTCCTATTCCAAAGAAGAGCAAGTAAAAAATATTTAAATAGTGCATCAGGAGAGAGAAAAACAGAGAAAGTACCACTAAAAAATTACCACTAGGAGTTCCTAAAGATCTAAAGAACACATCTCTCCCTGTTTTGTAACAGTTAACATTTGCAACCACAGTTTTGAATCACAAAGAAAAATGTAATTTATTGATATTGCATTGATACGGTTAGTAAGGGAGAAGAATGTGTATAACGCTGTGACTAGAATACTGTTAAACTATTTTAAAAAATTCCAGAACACTTCAGTACTTAAAATAATAAAAATCACTTACAATTTTTAGGAGATTATTTCCCAATTTTTTCACAAAATAAGATATTTTAATATATTCCCTTGGAGCTTATAATATTATTTTGAATTTTTACTGATCTCCTGTGTATTTATATCTTGGTTCTCTAAAAGAGATTTTGAGCTCTCTAGGCAGGAACTAATACACATTTACATCATCCCTCTTTAGGAGAAAGTATAGAAGTGTTAATTTTTCAATATCCTCTTAACAAAAATGTGAAAACATAAACCCCCTATTTTGTATTACTTTAAAGCACACAACTCTGAAACACACTCCAGCTCAAATATAACAGAGGATACTTTTTAATCATTAGATTAAGCTTACTCATTGTCAATGACATGAGGATGAGATTGGAAATAGAATATCATTAAGTCAGTGATTTAGATGAGGGATAATAATTTGCATTTGTAGTGCAGAGCACATTTCATTCACAAAAGGGATGAGTAACTAGATTTGTTTTCCTTCCTCATAAAGTACTAGAATTCAAGTGGCATAGTAATTATGAGTGGACTGATTGCTTTCTATGTTTTCAGCCTGTTTTTTCAGAGCTACTTACAGCATTTAATCTAGCATTTATATGAGTTCTGCAATTGGGCTTCAATGATACTTTGCATATTTTGAAAAAAATCCAACTTTAAGTCAGTTGTACAGTAAAGTATCTGGTCCCAAGGATCAACTACATGCTTTTTTTACATAGTTTAGACTGAGCTTTTAAGGGACAGAATGTTTAAATAACAAAATTTATAAATTTATCTCTATTTTCTTAGTGCAGTGAGGTATGAGTGAAATTAGAATATTAAAAGAGACCGAAATTGGGTCATCATGCACAAATAACCCTTTTGTAATTCAAAAACTTTCCAAAAGCAGGCAGAACACCTTCAAGCTTTGAACTGAAATAAAATGACTTGATTTTCCAAGGTGAATTGAATGTTTGAGAGATATTTGTAAACTTCTACCATAGTTTTCCGCCTCTATATTTTACTAAAGTTTTACTTTGCATGCCAAAAATAGCAAAAGCTTTTGGATTTGGGTTCCTGGGGTCAGTCAGATGGCATTATAAACCATATCTGCAAAAGCAGCATAAACTGAGGTTCACCTGCAAAAGGAGGTAATTATCTCTTGATACTCTTGTTTCTCAAATTATTTCTTAGCTTCTCAGAAAAATAAAGTTACATGAAGGTTTGCTTTAATTTCTATTATTGTTTCCAGTGGACAACTTTCATTATTATGTTGCTCACACATAAGACGTACTACATGTGTGTTTTGTGTGCCCAGTCATGTTTGACTCTTTGCAACCCTACAGGCTACAGCTCACCAGGCTTTTCTGTCCATGGATTTTTCCAGGCAAGAATACTGGAGTAGGTTTCCATGCCCTTCTCTGGGCAATCTTCCCGACTCAAGGATCGAAACTGCTTTTCTTGTATCTCCTGCATTGGCAGGCAGATTTTTTACCTGCGAAGTCCCACTGTACTACATGGTATGATTTGAAATTACATTAATATAGAAGCTGTTGGTTTACTTAAATAGGGCTTTCTGACACTGGCATTTCTCATTATTTTCTTCTCTCTGTCTGAATATATTATATGTAATTGACTCCTTTATAAAAACACTATTTTCCTCTTTGAAGTCTGAGAAAGTCATTTTCAAACTTCATTGAAATCTGCACACCTTAGTTAACTGCTGATATCAGTTAAAATCATGATTGGGATAAATCTAAAGATGAAGACCTAAACTTGAATTTAGAAAGTCATCACAAGAGAATCTATTCTCTTAAATTCACTGAACGATATGCAAAATTTATATTTTCCTATTTTTTAAATATTTGGTGAGAAAAGAGAAATACATGAGTCTGAGAGGAAAATATTTTGAAAATAAAATTTGTGCAAATAATAATAACAAATTGATGTAACTAGGATTAACTTTATCAAAAGGTGATTTTTAAATGTTAGTTGTTACAGTGTTATATAAAGATCATGTTGTGTCATCCCTAAGAAATCATCTAAAACAAAAATATAAGAAAAATTAGAGTTTCAGTTGCATCTTTAATGAAACTAAAACAAATTTATAATTCTCAATGGAAAAGGTTGCAAATGTAGTGAAGATCAAACAAATAAGAAAACTACCTGCAGCTGCAGATTTCAGAAAAACAAAGGCATAGAATATAATCTCCCAAAGCTGATGACATATCATGAGGGGACAAAACTTATGACTCCTTGTTTCATACAACAGGAATTAAATTTACTAATCAGCAGTGGAATCCTCACAAGCTTCAACTTGATACCAACCTAAAGCACAGGGAGATGGTCTGAAAGAAAACTCAAAACTACCCTATTTGCCCAAAATAATGCCAATAGAGTGGAGGACAGATATTCGTTGAGCCAATATCTTTGGACTGAGAGGGAATAATGACTTCAATAATTCATTAAGAGTCAATGCTCTATCCTGGAGAAGTTAACTTGAAATACTTCCTAGCATAGAATACAGTCCTGGATTTGAAACAGCAAATAAAGCCAGCCCTATGTTACCTATAAGAGAGATACCTAAAACATAATAATTCAGAAGGACTGAAAATCAAAAGCATATCTGAAAAATATAACACCCCCCCCCCCAAAAAAAAGCATTGGCTTCCCAGATGATGCAGTGGTAAAGAATCCTCCTGCCAACTTAACTGTATACCCTTTTACAACCTTCAGAGTTTTGCAGTGTATTTATGAATTAACAAAAAGCAATTTATTAAAATACATAAAACAGAATATATAAAGTACAAGTAATAATACTACAGGCAAGTTTTGTATACAGTATAAATTAAGTGATATTCTCTCTGAAGGTGGTAATTTCCTCATCTATATAGTAATTTCTATCCCAACTATAAATTTCATCTCAATGTTACAAAATGTTCTTGAGAATGATACATGTACATTATATTGTTGGACATGTATTGTACTGAAGGAGCTAATTTTGAAATAATTAATTTCTTGCATTTTGTAAATGTCAATGAAAAAAAAACTCAAATGCAATACAGGCTCAAGTGAGTTAAAATTAAAATCAAAACTGCAGTTCTGACCTTGGTATGTTCATTCAGAATTTTTAGCTGGCTTCTAATCATTTGGGTTCAAAATTGGGAAAGGAGTATGTCAAGGCTGTATATTGTCACCCTGTTTTTTTTAACTTATATAGAGTACATCATGCAAAATGCCAGGCTGGATGAAGCACAAACTAAAATCAAGATTGCCAGGAGAAATATCAATAATCAGAGATGCAGGTGACAACATCCTTATGGCAGAAAGCAAAGAGGAACTAAAGAGCGTCTAGATGAATGTGAAAGAGGATAGTGAAAAACCTGGCTTAAAACTCAACATTCAAAAAACAAAGATCACGGCATCCAGTCCCATCAATTCAAAGCAAATAGATGGGGAAACAAAGGAAACAGTGACAGACTTGATTTCCTTGGGCTCAAAACTCACTGTGGATGGTGACTGCAGCCATGAAATTAAAAGAAGCTCACTCCTTGGAAGAAAGCTATGAAAAACCTAGACAGCATATTAAACAGCAGAGACATTAGCTTGCTGATAAATGTCCATATAGTCAAAGCTATGGTTTTTCCCAGTAGTCATGTATGAATGTGAGAGTAGGACCAAAAAGAAGGCCGAGCACCGAAGAATTGATGCTTTTGAACTGTGGTGCTAGAGAAGACTCTTAACAGTCCCTTGAACTGCAAGGAGATCAAATGAGTCCATCCTAAAGGAAGCCAACCCTGAATATTCATTGGAAGGACTGATGCTGAAGCTGAAACTCCAGTACTTTTGCCACCTGATGCATAGAGCCAACTCACTGGAAAAGACTCTGATGCTGGGATAGATAGAATGCGGTAAGAGAAGGGGATGACAGAGAATGAGATAGTTGGATGCCATCACAGACTCAATGGACTTTAGTTTGAGCAAGCTCCAGATGCCGAAGGACAGGGAAGCCTGGTGTGCTGCAGTCTATGTATGGGTCACAAGGAGTTGGACACAACTGAGCAACCAAATAACAACAACAAATGTGACTGTCAACAGGCAAGAGGCTTGTTAAGGAGACGGTGAAGGACAGGGAAGCCTGGCGTGCTGCAGTCCATGTGGTCACTAACAGTCGGCCACAACTGAGCAACTGAACAGCAACAAATGATTTGGGGTCTAAGAGAAACAAATCTTATCAGATACTTGAATTAAAAGGGTTTATTTGGACATGACCAAAATACACGCTACCAATATTATACATATGTTAGAGAATAAAGGAAAATGAACGAGCAGGTGGGTCACAGATAAATGTATCTTATTAACTAGTTAAAAGTAAGCTAATTAGTTGAGTCAAAGAACATGAGTTAAGAGGCCATTCAGAGTCAAGATTCTAAATGAACAGCGCTCCATCGTGCCTCCCTAGAGGCCCCTAGGGATCAACCTCAAGTGCTTTCCAAACCTTTAAATTTGTTGAATGGTTTCTGTTGTTAGGATAAAGTCCAAATTTCTTAACATGGCATTCAATGCCTTTGTGACATTACTTGTGCTTACTCTGGAGAACCATTACATGTTATTCTCCTTCCAAAATGTACTTACGCCATTTAAAAATTTCAATTCCTTGAATGCAACAAGTTCTCAGTTCCTTCTGAGTCTTTGAACTGTTTTTTTTTTTTCCTGTGCTGACCCTCAACCTACTTTACTTCTCCTCTGGCTTATATTACATTTTGGCCCCTGAGTTAATATCAATTGACCCATGAAACCATTCCTGATCCCCCTAGACTATTCAAAGCCTCCTTTTCCTATGTCCTCATTCATAGCATTATATATATAATATATATATATTATATATATATATCACTATCTATTTTAAAATCACTGCCTCTAAGACACACACACACATACAGAAAATATCCCACTTTTTAGATCATTTTTCTCCATGGTTTTTTTTTCCATTTAACTTATTATATATTTTAACTTCTTCATTTTATCATCTGTCTTCTCCCACTGTTATGAAAACTACATAGGGCAGGGATATTTCTCCATTTTACTCACAGCTCTATCCCCAGAGACTGACACAGTGTCTGGCACAAAATAGACACTCAAAAAACGTTCCTTAAATGAACAAATAATCAAATGAATGATGATAGGTGCTCAAGAAAACAACTGTGCTTTGAATGAGTGCATCATGCCAACAGGCAGGATTGGGAAGAGGTCTATACTTAAGATGAGTTAGGTTGGATCGTCAAGGCTAACAGATACCATATTCTCACTTAATCAGTAGCTAAACTCTCCTTAAAAGGTAAAAAGTGGTTCCACTTCACAGTGTCACTTGATTCTACTTTAAGGTCAAGGCTTTGGTCCTAATCCTGCTGAACCCCAACTGTACCAGCATACTGCTTTGCATGTATTACACAAAATACTCAGTAAATGGAATCACCAATAAACTTACAGCATTGTTGTAATTCTAGGAGCTACTAAAATAGAATGATTGCCTGTAAGACAGTTGGGTGGGAAGAAGGTAAATCTAAACTTTGGCCCTGGCTGAGAGGTCCCTTGAGGGCAGCTTATGTCCTCATAATTCCCACACAAACACTGGAGAGACTAAATGATAACATGAGACAGTGTCTGACTATATATATAGTCTTTAACATACAGTTAAGGATGCCCACAAGCAAACATCCCACTGAAGGTTATAAATCATGTTGAAATCCAAGGCTATTCCCACTGACCAGGAAAGAATTAGGAAAGAGGAGAAATTGATTCTGAGCTACCACTAGGCACAGTTAAGACTCTTATTTGATCCTTTAATCAGTTATTACTAAATACTGAAAAGAGACCATTCATCACTAGAACCCAGGTTTGGAGTGTCTTCTTAGCAACGGGCAGAAAAGAGTTATTCTTCTCACAGATCCTATCAGCTCATTATAGTCATCTGGAGCCGGTCTCATTCCAAAGTTCCAGATGACTTCTCCCCTTTGGTTTGTTGTCCCTTTGAGAAGCAGAAGAGATTCCAAGTTACTAATTACAGGTCACAATTTGTGTTATCTGCTGTTAACACAGAATATCCTTCTATTGCTTTTTCCCCCATTGATACAGGCAGCCATAAATGAGAAGAGTTTAAGAGACTATATTTCACTGAGACACCTTTGCTTCCTGCTGCCTCTATTTCAGAAATCAATGGTTTTCATAAGACATTACCAGAGTTAACAGTAGCATTTTCAATAAATGCTTTAAATACTTATTTTGGAGGAAAAAGTTTAGAGAGAATTTGGACTGAATTATCCAGAATAAAAGTATTCACAGGGTTTCCTGACTTCTAAAGAAAACATTGCACGTTATGTCTCACATCCAAGGGGTGTTGAACTAAAATGATGAGATGTTTTGCCTGAGCCTTATTCTTGAGCATTTAAAATTTTCAATCTATGAAGAACTCTTACCCATTTGAAACCAGCTTCCATAAGAACCGTTGTGACTCTATTCCCACTTTGCAGAGAACACTATGGTTCTATGTTGAATCTGGGTATTTGATTCTAAAGCATGTAGTAACAATACTATACGCCTAGTCACAAAACTAGCACTCTCCAACTTCACCACAGTTCCTAAGAGGCAGCAACTGAAATAACTGACATCACAATACCATACCAGAGAACTCCAGAACTGTATAAACAGCATATTTGTGTAACCCCAAAGCACTATCACATTACTGAAATATGATGATAAAACAAAAAAGAATTTTTTATAAGTACAGATATGATATATAATTAGGCACGATCTTTCTGACCATAGATTACCATGCTTTGCCATTTTTCCAAAACACGTCTCTGGCCAATTTTCCTCCAGAAAATTATTTCCAAGGCACAGAGAGGAATAGCAGAGGAGTAAGACATAAATATATGCATGTGTATGTACATATATAAATTAATTAACTTTGAAAGGGGACCAAGTAGCACTGTCAAAGCAGATGAAAATTCTGAAAAGAACTCTGTATGTGAGGACAATAATTCCCAGGGAAAACAGAAGATGAGTTGTTAGAAATAGCCTGAAGGTGGAAGAGAGAATATATGAATCCATTGGCCCTGGGACATAGGATAAGATACAGCTTAGAATGATATGATTTAGAGCAAAATGTCTTAAACAAAGCACTTTATAAATTCTAAAAGTAAATTGAACTTTCGCTCCCATCAGGAAGATACCGTGTAGCTTAAATGCTCCTTCTCTCTCTCTCTCTGAGACAATTTTGCTCCCTTTCGCCTTTTTCATTCTTCAATGCCATACCAAATCCATGTAGCAGATTAACCCTGAACAGTTGAGAAATTACTTACTTTGCAACAGTTTTAAATTGGCTGATGTTACGATGTTTTTACTGTATGTGTTAAGGTGTTTAACAGCTGTATCATTGCTAGATCTAAAAATTAGTCAACATCTGATGCTTTCATTGAAAACAATAATGCCTGAATCTACAATAATGAAAACCAAAACATCAAAAGTCGTTTTCTTTGAAAAGCTGTGGAAAGGGAATTGGCAGTCTTTCCCAGGGAATCTAAGGAAGCATTCTATTCACTGACAATTAATGGCAAATCTGGTGAGTTTCTATAGATTACCCTCTGTTTTTTATTTTAGTCACTAAGTCATGTCTGACTCTTGGGATCCCATGGACTGTAGCCCTCTGGGTTCCTCTGTCCATGGAATTGTCCAGACAAGAATACTGGAGTGGGTTGCCATTCCTTTCTCCAGGGGTCTTCTGGGTGAAGGATGATGCAACTCGTAGGGTATAGTTGGCCACTTAAAAATCCTCCCCAAGACTTCATGTCTTAAAACAACACAGATTTGTTACTTGTCATGATTCTGAGAGTTGACTGGGCAGTTCACAGTGGGCCAGCTCAGATGGGGCTGAATGGTGATGTATGGTTTTGCTGACATGTCTGATGATCAACTCTATGTTTACTAGAGTGATGGAGATAACTTGGTCACATATCTCCCATCATCAAAAAGGTTAGCACAGACTAACTCATGTGGTGGTGGGCTCAGCACTCCCCAAATAGCAAGATGAACTCCAAAGTGCAAACACTTTTCAAGACTCTGCTTGCATCACATTTGCTAAGAACTCTTTGGCCAAAGCCGGAGAAGGCAATGGCACCCCACTCCAATATTCTTGCCTGGAAAATCCCATGGACGGAGTAGCCTGGTAGGCTGCAGTCCATGGGGTCGCTAAGAGTTGGATGCAACTGATCGACTTCACTTTCACTTTTCACTTTCATGCCTTGGAGAAGGAAATGGCAACCCACTCTAGTGTTCTTGCCTAGAGAATCCCAGGGACGGGGGAGCCTGATGGGCTGCCTTCTACGGGGTCGCACAGAGTCGGACACGACTAAAGTGACTTAGCAGCTTTGGCCAAAGCAAGACATATGGCCAACTCAGAAGTAAGGGGCAGAGAAATATACCCCACCTCTCTTGATAAAAGTTGCATCTTGTAAAATTTAATTTATTTATTTATGGTTATGCTGGGTCTTCACTACTGTACAGGCTTTTCTCTAGTTGCAGAGAGCAAGGCCCACTCTCTAGTTGCCATGCGCAGTCTTCTCTCTGCAATGGCTTCTCTTGTTGTGGAACACAGGCTCCAGGGCATGCAGACTTCTGCAGCTGCAGCACATGGGCTCAGTAGTTGCAGTTCTCAGGCTCTAGAGCAGGGATTCAGTAATTGTAGCAGAAGGGCCTAGTTATTCCATGGCATGTGGGATATTCCAGGACCAGGTATCGAATCTGCATCTCCTGCATTGGCAGGTGGATGCTTTACCACTGAGCCACAAGGAAAGCCTAAAAGTTGCATTGTTAAAAACCTGCATACAGGAAGAAGAATCCTTTTGCAATATACCACAGGAACAATAGAGGAAAAATGGGTGTAAAACACCTTGTTCTAGGTACCCTACAGAAATCCATATGTGCGTTGTCACTAGGTCATGTCCGACTCTTCGTGACCTCGTGAGCTGTAGCCCACCAGGTTCCTCTGTCCATGGGATTCTCCAGGCAAGAATACTGGAGTGGGTTGCCCTGCCCTCTTCCAGCAGATCTTCCCAACCCAAGAATCAAGTCCTCAACTCCTGTATCTCCCGCATTGCAGGCAGATTATTTACTGCTGAGCCACTGGGGAAAGCCAGTGTCCAAAACTTGTTTTAGAAGACTTTTTGTGGTTTCTTGGTACCGAAAATTACTCTAGAATTAGAAAGATGTTTTCCTGGCATGATTCAAGGACATATTGCAAGTCATTATCATTCCAAAAAGAAACTTTGATGTGTAGATGAGTACAAACATAGCCCAATGAAAGACAATGGAAATCTTCTGAATGGAGAAGAGATGCTGTTAGCTAGTTGGAGACTGGCAACTTCTGGACTGTAGTCATTCCATCTGGTGTCACTTGCCCTAAATTGCAAATCCATCTAGCTTAGGCTCGAGATTTTAATGAAGGATCTAAATATGAAGTCTCACTAATAAAATGGAAAAACAAAACACTATGAAAGATAAATATTTATTTCATCACAATAGCTAAACCTGTTATTAGGTTTAGTAAAACACCCTAGTGAATTCTAGGATGGATTTTTGACCCATTTCAGATCCTGTATCCTATAAATTTTAGAAGACTAAACAGTAGTCCCATTACCATTAACAATATGGTAATGGTCGTGTCTAACACTTTGCAACCCCATGGACTGTAGTCGGCCAGGCTCTTCTCTGCATGGAATTTTCCATGCAAGCATACTGGAATGGATGTCATTTCCTTCTCCAGGGGATCTTCCTAACCATCTTCTGCATCTCCTCCACTGTCAGGCAGATTCGGAGCAACCAAAGAAGATACCATTAACAATATAATTCATGGTTAATGGTAATTTCCTTTCCACTAACAATACAGCGTTATATTCATTTAACCTCAATAATTCACAATTTTAAACCTCAGACCCATACCTTATTTTTCTATTGCTGAAGATTAGTCTTTATAAGCTCAGGACTTTCTTGGATTGATGAAAGAGAATGATCAGCACATTCAAAAAGAAACAAAGGGTACCTTCTACATCTCGACATTCATAATGAAAGTGAGTCAAATTTGAAAATATCTTCTTTCACTTCAATCAGGTATTACTGGATTTGATACTTCATGAGTCTATTCCCACCTGGTCTAGTTTCCTTCAAATTTTCTAAAATAATTCAACTAATAATACTTCTTACACCTGGAACTTCAAAGAATATTAACACTTTAAGAAAATACAATTAACCTCTAGTTCAGAAATACTGGCAACATTTATCTCATTTGTCAACTCTAGTAATTTAGTAACTGCAGCCAAAACACTGTGTTAAGGATTCTGAGGTCATGTCTGCTCTCAGGAGAAAAGACAACAGTGATTGATTAATGATGTCTGCTATGAAAACCAACATAAAGACATTGTAAGTGTCATCTACCCCCACCCCCCAATCTTGCTCTAAATCAAATTTGTCATTTTAGAGACTGAGGAAGAGGCAACAAAAGGGACTTATCCAAGGTCTCCTAATATTCAATGAAAAAAAAAAGCCCAATCTAAAAACTCATCATGACTTCTAAGCCAATACTCATTTGGAATAGAAATTTGTCATTCTTCAGCTGACCATAATCCTCTTCCCACTGTTTTTATTAGTCCCTCACTGTGTGCCATCACAGTTGGAAGACAATTCCCAGTGCTTGCTTCCTACTGCTGTTCCCCTCTGTAACCACAGTAGCTGGGACCCTCTTCTACCTCTCCTGGCTGCACCACAGAACAAGTCAATGAGCTAGCATATGCTCATTTTGCTGATCTTGCATTTCCTCTGGAACTCTGAATCTTAGATGGACAGTACCAAGAATGAGGAAATGTAGGGGAAGTCATGATTCCAACTACTGCAAGAGCCCACAGATCACAGAGTTGCAACAGTGTGACTTTGACTGCACTTCCTGCAGCCTGGAAGTGCAGTCAAATTGTCAATTGTCAGTTATGGGCATCCCTGTTATTTTCCCAATGCATCTCCTTTTGACTAAAGCCAAAGATGTTTTTAACTGCTTTAAACCAGGGATCCTGACCAATGTTTTATTTAGCCCCACAGTCATGAGCAAGTATTAGTGATGGAATGCTTTCCTCAGTCAAGTCATACATTTATACATATAACTTCCAAAATTGAATGTGTTCCTTTGAAAAAAATGGAAAATATGGTCATTTAAGAGTTAAAAACATCTACAGCTATGTCACCTCAGATGGTGAAATCAGCACCATTGTTCTATGGTATTGATCTTCAAATCTCATCTTCTTATTCTTTCAACAATAATCTTGAAAAAAGCAAAAATTAAATAACTGAACTGAAACAAAGTCTTTCTATGTTTAATGAGAACTGCCTGGGGAAAATTCCCTCACTTTTCTCTATCCTATCTATATTCAGAATATATCACAACTGTTAACTATAGGTTGTTGTAAAGACCATGTATTTCTAAGATTAGAGGCTGGTTTACAGACCCTTGTTCATGTAAGATGTAGCAAACTCATAAAACTCTTGCTAAATACAAAGTCCACGCTAATGTATTTTTGGCAAATACTCTACTCCTAAGCCCTGGTTTACTTATCTGCTGTCAGTAAGAAAGGTAAAAGGACATGCTGTCCTGGAAACTCAGTGTATTTCCATCATACTGGTATTATTTAGAGGCCAACTCATAGAGTGTATATTACTCTTCTTGGCTATTTACATTAAGACTCCATTTAAAAAAATTTTTCCTTTAGCCTTTCTGTCTTCATTAATGAAAAATGCTACATTAAGAAATTTCTGCTTGCTTTTCCTTCCTGTTTCATATAGAGATTCATGTGTAATCTGCAAAGTCGTCTGAAAAGAATGGCATAAGCAGTCAAAATATTTACATATTTCTCTGTAAAATATTTCATAGAAAGATTTAACAGGCATAAGTAAGCTATGACAAGCATGTTCACTTATCTGAATAAAAATACTTTGAGCTGATTTCTTGGCACTGAGAGGAAAGCTGGTTAAGTGACATCCCCCTTTATGGAATGCGATGATTAAACCCATGAGTTGTGCTTACCTTCTCTAAGAGGGTCAGTTTGATATGATATTGTTTTCAGTAAAGCTCAGTGTGCTATACCTGAAATTATACAATCTGTCACTAACACCAGTAAGGAGAGCAAGCTAAACAGTGAAATTAAAACAAAAACAAAAGAAGACATGAAAAAAAAAGCAAAAGTAATAAACTGTTATCACCAAAAATAAAAATGAAATTGTAGGAGAGTGTAGTAATATATTGATATATATGAATATATGTAGATAGATAGATATCACAGAGAACTGAGAAAACAGTGAGTGTTCAAATATTAAGAAATATCTTACATTTAAAGATGAGAAATAGGGTATTTCAAAAGACGGTTTTAATGAAGTGCTTTTTTTCTGTTATATAGGCTACATGTTTTGTTTTTGTTTTTTTTCTTCTTCATGAATAGTAAGAGGAATATAACTGGAGAAGACTGCCATGATCTCTTGCAGGATCGTTCTTCAATAAAGAGAAGAATGAATGGGGATATTCATCGATCCGTCGCACATAGTCGTACACAACTGAAACGACTCAGCAGCAGCAGCAAAAGGTAAGTGCCCAAGCTCAGGAAACATGTGTACTTCCCAGAGGAGCAAGCTCTACTTTCACAAGGTATGTAAGAGGCTCATAGAGTCTCCAAGGCTGTAGTCATCAGAGCTGCACATCAGAGACTATGCTGAGGGATGTAAAATGATAAATACTGGCCATCTGTAAAACCACATTCCATCCCAAATTTCTAACCCATCATAATGACCTGAATTTCACCTCTACTTCCCACTCTTCCTTACCTGACAGTTGAAGAAAATTCCTTTCCCTCAACATGATTTCAGAAGTTTAATGAACAAAAAATTGATAGCATTTGCAAAGTACCCTACTTTGGTAACTCGGAATAAAAATACTGGATCCACTTCCTATTATGCCAAAAAAACTGGCTGCCACAGCCCTCCCCCCACCCCCACCAAGACTACCATAATGTATTGCTTATTGGTGAGAAGCCTCCTTGTTAACAGCTCTGATCACAGAGGTTTCATTCTAATCCACCTTAAATTGCTCAGCTTGGAAATTCATAGGCAATAATTCTTTTCTAGCAGGATTTCAATAGCCTCATAAATTCTACTTCTGGAAAGTATTCAAACCAAGATATCCGTTCACATTCTTCACCACCTTATACTCATTTGCACAGAATAAGATGTTGAACTGGGTCTCTTAGAAGATGCAGTTCTGGTTGTTCAGCATTTGGATTGATTCTCTGCCAGTTAAAAAAAAAACATATATGGTCAAGTGAGACAGGGCTTCCATCCTATCCCAAGGGCTCAGGATTTAGATGATAACAATTTGCCCATTCCAACATGACTCTCTAGGGAGTTGAAGGCAGTTGTCAATTTGTGTCTTTCACTTATTCTTCAGGGCATTTTTTAAACAAAACGAAGTTGTCCCAATTTTTAAAAGTTTAAATGTCCTTTTCTCACTGAGTTTAGAAACAGCCATTAAATTTTTTTAATAAAAGAGGAAATTAAAAAGCAATATGCAAATATTGAACTGTGGTTAAGATTTTTTGAAAACTTGAGGGAAAAGAAATAACCACATTTCTCTGAGTTTTTTTCTACCCAATTATTGTCCAGCAATATTTGTATACCATTTGTTATGTGCCAGTACATTTTTACCTATTAACTCCTTGAAGGCTTAGAAGCACACTGTGAGATATATATATATATATACACACACACACACACACATATATATATATATATATATATATATCATTATGGATCCTCATTTTAGAGGAGAGAAAACCTGATGTTAAGGTAAGAAATTTCCCAGACGATACTCTGTTTAGTAATAGTAGCAGAACTGAGATTCAAACCCAGTCAGTCTGGGTACCAAGCCAGAGTCTCACCAGCAACGGTTCCTCTGTTTCTTTGCCTTTGTGTTTTCAATTAAAGTGGCTTGTACACAAGATAAATGATTGGAGCCCTTGGCAATTAAGTGACCTCCTACTGCAGTGGCTTTATCAGCACTACCCTGACAGGCTGCCACTAAAGAAACAAAATTACCTAATTGCCTAGCCATCTGTAGTTAAAAGTAACATTAACTCCTTGTGGCTAAAATTAGCCTACAGTGTGCTCATGATGCTTATGGAGCAAAGACAGGAAATAAAACCCCAAACACAAACCAATGAAGAAACAAAGAATGGAGGCTCTGGCATAACTTCATACTCAGTGTATAAGTGACCCCTTGGAATCAAACATCCCTTCTATGAGCACCACACAAGTGTGCTTCTATAAAACGGGGGAGATTCCCATCTCATAATTCTGTAAGGATCCAAGGTCACATGTTAACCTTAGACTGAGACAAAAAATAAAGAATGGTGGTTAATTTATTTCCTTCCTTTATTCTTCTTTCCCCACTTCTTTCTAGTTTTTACTTCTATTCTTTTTTCTTCCTTCCTTCTTACCTCCTACCCTCCCTCCCTCTTTTCCTTTCTTCCCTCACCTTTGTCTTCCTTCCTCCCTCACTTCTTTCTTATTTTCCTTACTCGCAGTCTTCCTTCTGAATTGCCCTCTAGTATCTCTTACACTTCCCTGAATGTCTTTTGTCATTGTATCTAGTAATAAGCTTTAGTGAGAAAAATAAGAAGGACACTGATTCTGAGAACTGTTGATGATTATTCACAGGACTACTAAATGATTTAGGAAAAAATATGATGCTCTAATGTCATTTTTAAAACTCAAAATCATGGTCAGTACTGAACTATGTTCATTCATGGTTCCCACTCTGAAATATGTGAGACTGTCAAGATATCAGTTATTATAATAACATACCCCTGTCCTACCACTCAAGGGCAACTGTTTGTTAACTAATATAATAAGATTATCTTTAAAAAAGAATTTCAACACTGTTACAATGAGAGATTTCAGGGTTGAAAGGTATCATGATAGGAATGCATTCCTCAAACTTAGATCAAGTTAGTAGGTCTGAGATGGAAAAAAAAAAGATACACTCATTCTGAGAAGACTTCTCTTTACCTTAAATTTATATATAAAATTCATGTGGGGAAAAATACCTTTTATGATAAGCATACTCCTAGTTTCATACATACTTATTTAATGACCCATGAATATACACTATATTCATATTTTCATATATTTACAGACACTATATCAGTGGTAAGAATTTCCACAAAACTAATCTTTTTTTTTTGTTTCCTATCTCAAGTGAACTATTTATTCTCACTTAGGGATTAGTTGTACAGAGGTTTTGATACTCTAGGATATTATATGCATTGAACATGAAGTTTGGCATTGAGCAAATAAATGAACATAACAGGAAAGAAGCATTTTAGTGTGACTCTATTTTTGCTTTGCTAACTTAATAGCTAATTTAATTGTTTCAGTTAATTATAGTTGATTTCTAAAATAACTAAAGTCAAATCAATAGTGAATATAGTGCCCAGAGGAATCATTTTATGAGGATTATGTGTTTTAAAAAAATAAAGCTTATTATTTTAAAGTATAAATGCCTTGTAACAAATCATATGCTTAAAGGTAAAGTTAATGTTCTAAGTTTTGGGGCTTTTTCCTATAAACTTTCAAAGTTTGAAAGAAAAGCCTCAGCAATACCTCTCTTTTGTACCTACTGCTTAATTGCTTCATGAAGCGTTGATGCCACAGAACTAGTCTTTACAAGTCTGAAACAGTTTTGATTCCAAAAACAAGTCATAATTTATCTATTCTTTTTACGTTCTACCCATCAGCTATTTGTCTTATAAATAAAAGTATGAAGCAAATAAGTAATGTATTCATGTGCCATCTCCTTGGGTGTATAAAGGGTAAGAAAAATTGATTACAAACAAATGAGATCTACGACAAAGGCAGAAGAGTAAGGTGACCAGCTCCCCAAATTAATCAGCATATAAATTAAACTTGCTCCCAAACAAAAAGTAGAACAGGAAGCATTGTCATCAATAATCTACTATGCCAGGACAGTCTCCAGGATGAATACTAATGAGTATAAGCAAATAGTAGCTAGATGAGTAATATAAATTCTTAAAAAGTTAAAAGTCCTGACACTGTCTAGTCTGTAAATTCTCCATATTTCACATAACTTATCATTGTTATCAGCAACAGTGCTATCACAGTAACTTATCATTATTTACAGGGCACCTACAGAATGCCCTGTACTATGCAGAGGACTTTCCGTATGTTTTTTCCTAGTTTTCACATTCATCTTGAAAGGTAAGTATTGCTATCTTCATCTTACAATTCCAGAAACTGAACCTCAAATAACTGAACACTCAAAAAGTGTTGCAACTGCAAATCTGTGACACTAAATCTAGGTCTCTTTAATTTCAATGGCTATATGTTTTCCACAGTGTAGAGAAAGACTGAAAATATTTTTCAAAAGTATATGATTTTAGTGACATAGAATGTTTTTATAATCCTGGTACTCACTGACCAATTGTTATCTTCAGTTTATTTCAGAATTTATACATATTTTTCTAGAAAGTTCCATATTATCTTTTAATCACCTAACTTAGGGTGGTTAGAAATGACCACCACTTTATAGAAAAGATCTTCTGTAAAAAGATCTGGACAAGTGAAAGATAGAGATTATCACCTGAGGTAAAAACAGTTTCTAAGAGAATGAACTCTTCTAAGGAACGAATTTGTTTGATGGTGACTTCACCCCATTTTAGAAAGGTGTTTTCCACAGACCCTCTTATTCTTCTTCTCTGATTGGTCCTCAATTTTCTTCTGTTAAGGATAAGAATACATGGAAATCCTATCATTTCAAGCCAAACTAAAATATATAATAATAAAATTTTCTCAAGATAAAAAGTAGCCATCCATGGCTACTAAGTCTTAAATGGACTACCATGCATTAGGGATGTGTAGGAAATTTGCAAAATTTTGAAATATTAACAATAAAATTCCATAGGAGAAATTAAATATTTGTGTGACTGTGAATAATCTTTCTAAATCAGTTAAATCACACTTTGCTAATTTCAGGTTGCAAAGTTATTCAAAACATCCTTGAATAATATCTTTTAAAAAATGGAGACTTACATTACCATATGTAAAATAGATGGCCAATGGGAATTTGCTGTATGGCTCAGGAAACTCAAACAGAGACTCTATATCAAGCTAGAGGGGTGGGATGGGGGGAGATAGGAGGGAGTTTCAAAACGGAGGGGATATATGTATACCTATGGCTGATTCATATTGAGGTTTGACAGAAAACAGCAAAATTCTGTAAAGCAAAAACCCTTCAATAAAAAATAAATTAATTAAATAAAAAATATTTACTCATTAAAAACCCAAGTAATCTAAAGGTCCAACATGACACATTTTGGTATCTATCCATGTGATACCATGCTATGTAGTCATATGTATGGTAATGTACAACTGTATTTATAAGCAAGAACCATACCTACATTAAATTGTTAAATGGAAAAGTATATTATGAAAATATTAAATGTAAGTATGAACCCATTTACAAAAAGAATATTTTTAAAAATTATATATATTTTTTTACTAAGGTAACACCAATTTTATAAATTTTGGATGTATGAATTGTTCTAATTGTTCTAATAGTTTTTCAAGTTAACACTTCTTGAAATTACATATTAAAGGGAAAAATTAACGTGATTATATTAAAATATATCTAAGGGACATTTCATACCCTTCAGTAGCCATTCTTATTACAAATTTTATTTTAAGAATAAAAGTGTAATTACCTACATATAGTGGTAAATTTTTACCATAGTAAAACAATCAGTGAATCTTTATATTAACTATTAAAATGCCAAGACCATTCTCATTAAAACAAGAGGAATACTGGAATGACCACCATTGAAATAATGATTCAGCATTGTGGATAAGATAATGCAATAAGAAAAACAATTAGCTGTATAATTATTACAAACAAAAAGACAAACATCTCTATTTTCAAGATTTTATGGTTGAAATAACTATAAAATGTATAATAAATACTAGAAAAATCTTAATGAACTAATTGGATAAAAGAAAATGATTTTTATATATTGCCTGGATGACAATAGTGATAACAGTATAATACATTTTGTAATACATTTTAAAAGAAAAATTATTAAACATTTTAAATATTCATTAATAAATAGCCTGAATAAACAGAAAGAATAAATGATGTCTGTAGAGTATTCTTGAATTCTAAAATAATATTATAAAAATATAAATATTTCCTAGAGTTAATATATTTTAGTGTTAATTGACACATATTAACATTAAATTTTTGCTTAAGAAACTTTCAAACTTATATTCAAATCCCACCTTCCCAAAGCTGAGAGTCTCTTAAACTACATATCTATTATAATAATATATATTTCATTATATATAAGGTAAGGATCTAAGTCATCCAAAATGAAATAGCAATTAATGAATTCAAAATCTTAAAAAGAAACTGGAGATTATTTTTAAATACATATGGAAAAATAAATATATCATAATTTATAAGAAACTTTTTGAAAAAGAGATGAAAGTGAATACCCTATCACATATAAAATTTATCATCCTGGTTATTGAAATCAAACAGAATGTCATTAGCATAATCAAAAACCAAAAACAAAGTAAAAAAACAGGAGATCATTGAAAAATAGAAGCATAAATCTGAGTATTTCTGGAAAAATTATTTATTTAATAAATGATCTTAATATAAATAGCTATACATCTTAAAATGAAAGAATTAAATCCTAGCCCTGCAGCATAAAATATTAAATTTCAGAAGGATTAAAATACTATTGCAAAAAGTCAAACAAAAGGATTATAGTAAATGTAGAGAAATGTTTATATAACATAAAAGGTAAAGGGACTTATATCAAGTAACAAATCCAGATGCCATAAAAGACAAAACTGATAGATAGCTGCATAAAAATTAAAACTTTGAATAGAAAAATCATTGAGGCAAAGTTAAAATAAAAATAATGGACTATAAAGAATTGTTTGAAAAAGTCTTAGCATTCCTTACTCCACAAAGAACTCCTATAAATCAAAATTAACAAGACAATATCATTTAAAGCAAAAAAAAAAAAAGAAACTAAAATTCACACAGAAAAAGAAAGGCAAATTGTCAATGAATGTCAGAAATATGTTCAACTCAAAAGTAAACAGAAAATATCATCAAGTCAACATTGATATTGTATTATTAACCCAATATTATTTGGGTTAATTTCAGTTTAATAGACTGTAATATTTCAGCCTATTAAAAAATTTAAATGTTGATTATATTTTCTTCTGGATGTGTTGTGGAGAAACAGTAATTACATATACTGTTGGTAAGAGAAAAAAGCACTGTGTAAAGTAATATAGCAGCAGCTAATAATATTTACAACATGAAACTTGACTCAGAATTTCTATTTTGGCAAATCTATGCAACAAATAAAAGCATATGATCATTATAACAATCAGATCATTTAGACATGTGATCACAGCAAGGTATGTCCATATATCATAGTTTTTATGATAATCATGTTATTTTTATAAAAGTAGTCAATTTTCAATAATAAAAAATGACTTAAAGATGGTTACTTAGCTGGAGTTCAGGGCTGCCCACAGAGGTAGCATTTGAAGGGGAAAAGCCTGAAGCTGAGGAAGTTCAAAGAAGAAACCCCAAATTCTACATTCAGATTCCTCTTTCCCAACTGCTGACTGACTCCTAAACTACATAAATATATATATACAAATAATATGTCATAAATATATACCGATAATATGTAAATTCTGTTATATTATTTATAGAGGGAGAGTTCAAATAGCCCAGAATAAAACAACAGTTGGGAGGCTTAAGACTGAACCTCAGAAGTCACATGATACCAAGAAGACAGAAATTAAAGTTTAATCTTTGCCAAAATAAAGAAGAATCTACAAAAATTTAGGATTTCTCAGTTGTCAATGGAGAAGAATGCCACTCTAGGATTTAGAGCATGGAATGAAGACTATGTCCTAAATGTGAGGACTCTGTCCTACATATAATGGCAAAATTTTCCCTACCGTGTTTCATCCATCATGCAAAATTATGAGAAAGGGAAGAAAACAAAAAGCCCCACAGAATCACATGATTGAAAGTATTAAAAAAACGGAAAAGAATACAGGCAATAGAAATAGAGTGATGATATAGATATTAGAGTTATTCAATAGGGACTTTTAAATAACAGTGAACAATACATTCAAGAAAGTAAACATAAAAAATTGGACAATGTCCAAGAAAGAAGTATTTTTAAAGAGAATTATAATTTATAAAAATTAACCAAATGAACATTTTAAAACTGGAAAATAGGAAATTAAAGATCATAAGAAGTAACAAGCTAAGAATTAACACATTCAATCTACAAGTTAACTATTGAGTGACTACTAACAGAGGGCTTCCCTGGTGGCTCAGCAGTAAACAATCAGCCTGGAATGCAGGAGACTCGGGTTCAATCCCTGAGTTAGGAAGATTCCCTGGAGAAGGAAAGGGCAACCCACTCCACTATTCTTCTCTGGAGAATCCTAGCAGCTCCTCTGTCCATGGGGTTGCAAAAGAGTTATACTCAGCAACTAACAGCAGTGGCAGAAACTACTAGCAGACACTGTTCTAAGAGAAAAGGGTAAAAAGGTGAACAAAATAAAAACTCCTTCCCTCTCAGATCTTCTGATCTAATGAGAAAAACAGAAAGTACAGTTCAGTTCAGTTCAGTTGCTCAGTTGTGTCTGACTCTTTGCAACCCCATAGGCTGCAGCACACCAGGCCTCCCTGTCCATTGCAAACTCCCGGAGTTTACCCAAACTCATGTCCATTGAGTCGATGATGCCATCCAACCATCTCATCCTCTGTTGCCCACTTCTCCTGCCCTCAATCTTTCACAGCATCAGGGTCTTTTCTAATGAGTCAGTTCTTCGCATCAGGTGGCCAAAGTATTGGAGTTTCAACTTCAACCTCAGTCCTTCCAAGGAACACCCAGGACTGATCTCTTTAGGATGGACTGGTTGGATCTCCTTGCACTCCAAGGGACTCTCAAGAGTCTTCTCCAACACAACAGTTTTCAATTCTTTGATGCTCAGCTTTCTTTATAGTCGAACTCTCACATCCATACATGACTACTGGAAAAACCATAGCCTTGACTAGATGGACATTTGTTGGCAAAGCAATGTCTCTGCTTTTTAATATGCTATCTAGTTTGGTCATAACTTTCCTTCAAAGGAGTAAGAGTCTTATAATTTCATGGCTGCAGTCACCATTTAACTTCATCTGCAGTGATTTTGGAGACCCCCAAAAATAAAGTCAGCCACTGTTTCCACTGTTTTCCCCATCTATTTGCCATGAAGTGATGGGACTGGATGCCGTGATCTTAGTTTTCTGAATGTTGAGCTTTAAGCCAACTTTTCCACTCTTCTCTTTCACTTTCATCAAGAGGCTCTTTAGTTCTTCTTTGCTTTCTGCCATAAGGGTGGTGTCATCTGCATATCTGAGGTTATTGATACTTCTCCCAGCAATCTTGATTCCAGCTTGTGCTCATCCAGCCCAGCGTGTCTCATGATGTACTCTGCATATAAGTTAAATAAGCAGGGTGACAATATACAGCCTTGACGTACTCCTTTCCCTATTTGGAACCAGTCTGTTGCTCCATCTCCAGTTCTAACTGTTGCATCTTGGCCTGAATACAGATTTCTCAGGAGGCAGGTCAGGTGGTCTGGTATTCCCATCTCTTTCAGAATTTTCCACAGTTTCTTGTGATCCACACAGTCAAAGGCTTTGGCCTAGTCAATAAAGCAGAAATAGATATTTTTCTGAAACTCTCTTGCTTTTTCGATGATCCGTTGGATGTTGGCAATTTGATCTCTGGTTCCTCTGCCTTTTCTAAAACCAACTTGAACGTCTGGAAGTTCACGGCTCACGTATGGTTGAAGCCTGGCTTGGAGAATTTTGAGCATTACTTTACTAGCATGTGAGATGAGTGCAATTGTGTGGTAGTTTGAGCATTCTTTGGCATTGCCTTTCTTTGGGATTAGAACGAAAACTGACCTTTTCCAGTCCTGTGGCCACTGATGAGTTTTCCAAATTTGCTGGCATATTGAGTGCAGCACTTTCACAGCATCATCTTTTAGGATTTGAAATAGCTCAACTGGAATTCCATCACCTACACTAGCTTTGTTGGTATTGATGCTTCCTAAGGCTAACTTCACTTCACATTCCAGGATGTCTGGCTCTAGGTGAGTGATCACACCATCATGATTATTTGGGTCACGAAGATCTTTTTTGTACTGTTCTTCTGTGTATTCTTGCCACCTCTTCTTAATATCTTCTGCTTCTGTTGGGTCCATTCCATTTCTGTCCTTTATTGAGCCCATCTTTGCATGAAATATTCCCTTGTTATCTCTGATTATCTTGAAGAGATCTCTAGTCTTTTCCCATTCTATTGTTTTCCTCTATTTCTTTGCACTGATCACTGAGGAAGCCTTTCTTATCTCTCCTTGCTATTCTTTGGAACTCTGCACTCAAATTTCCCCCATACATTTCCCCTCTATCTCTTACATACCTTGTTGGTGGTGGTGGTGTTGTTTCAGTGGCTGAGTCGTGTCCGACTCTTTGCCACACCATGGACTGTATTCCCCCAGGCTCCTCTGTCCATGAATTCTCCAGACAAGAATACTGGAGTGGGTTGCCATTTCTTTACCCAACATCTTGTTAGCCCTTGATTTAAAAAACATCTAGATTATATATATTTCTCACTCTTCACTGCTCCCATCTTGGTTCAGTCACTACCATCTTGTATTTAAATTACTATAATAGACTCCAAAATAGTCTACCTACTTTTGTTCTTAACTCCTACAGTCTAATGCAAGATGTTAAAATGTGCATCAGAGCATGCCATTTTTAACATGAAAAGCTCTGTAATAACTTCTCACCGAACTTAGAATAAAATCCAAAACCCTTGAAAATAAGTGAAAGTTACTCAGTCATGTTAGACTCTTTGTGAGTGGAACCATATAGTCCATTGAATTCTCCAGGCCAGAATACTGGAGTGGGTAGCCTTTCCCTTCTTCAGGGGATCTTCCCATACCATGGATCAAACCCAGATATCCCACATTAGAGGCAGATTCTTTACCAGCTGAGCTGCCTAGGAAACCCAAGAATACTGGAATGGGTTCCCTATCCCTTCTCCATCAGATCTTCCCAACCCAGGAATCTAACCTAGGTCTCCTGCATTGCAGGCAGATTCTTTACCAGCTGAGCTACTAGGGGAGACCCAAAGCCCTTGAGGTGGTTAATAATATCATTTCCTAACTACATTAAACTCCTTATTTTTCCTTCAGCAGATAAATCATCCACCCTCTAGGGGTCTTTAAATTTTTTATTCTTTCTGGCAGGAAGGTCCTTCTTCAGATTTTATATGTCTTATACTTTTACCTCCTTTATTCAAGTGTAACCTTTTCAGCTCACCTTCAGTTATCATCTTCTGAAAGATTTATTTTACTTACATTCTCTACTTTCCGACGTCAGAATAGTCAACAAAAGAGTCCGAAATGCAGTACTTGGATGCAATCTCAAAAATGACAGAAAGATCTCTGTTCATTTCTGAGAGAAACCATTCAATATCATGGTAACCCAAGTCTATGCCCTGACCAGTAATGCTGAAGAAGCTGAAGTTGAACGGTTCTATGAAGACCTACAAGACCTTGTAGAACTAACACCCCAAAAAGATGTCCTTTTCATTATAGGGGAGTGGAATGCAAAAGTAGGAAGTCAAGAAACACCTGGAGAACAGGCAAATTTGGCCTTGGAGTACAGAATGAAGCAGGGCAAAGGCTAATAGAGTTCTGCCAAGAGAACACACTGGTCATAGCAAACACCCTCTTCCAACAACACAGGACTCTACACATGGACATCACCAGATGGTCAACACCAAAATCAGACTGATTATATTCTTTGCAGCCAAAGACTGAGAAGCTCTATACAGTCAGCAAAAACAAGACCAGGAGCTGACTGTGGCTCAGATCATGAGCTCCTTATTGCCAAATTCAGACTTAAATTGAAGAAAGTGGGGAAAACCACTAGATCATTCAGGTATGACCTAAGTCAAAGCCCTTATGATTATACAGTGGAAATGAGAAATAGATTTAAGGGACTAGATCTGATAGACAGAGTGCCTGATGAACTGTGGATGGAGGTTCATGACATTGTACAGGAGACAGGGAACAAGACCATCGCCAAGGAAAAGAAATGCAAAAAAGCAAAATGGCTGTCTGAGGAGGCCATACAAATAGCTGTGAAAAGACAGGAAGTGAAAAGCAAAGGAGAAAAGGAAAGACATTCCCATCTGAATGCAGAGTTCCAAAGAATAGCAAGGAGATATAAAAAAGCTTTCCTCAGTGATCAGTGCAAAGAAATAGAGGAAAACAATAGAATGGAAAAGACTAGAGATCTCTTCAAGACAATTAGAGGTAACAAGGGAACATTTCATGCAAAGATGAGCTCAATAAAGGACAGAAATGGTATGGTCCCAACAGAAGCAGAAGATATTAAGAATTTCAGTTCAGTTGCTCAGTCGTGTCCAACTCTTTGCGACCCCATGAATTGCAGCACGCAAGGCCTCCCTGTATATCACCAACTTCCGGAGTCTACCCAAGCCCATGCCCATTGAGTCGGTGATGCCATCTAGCCATCTCATCCTCTGTCATCCCCTTCTCCTCCTGCCCCCAGTCCTTCCAAGCATTAGGGTCTTTTCCAATGAGTCAACTCTTCACATGAGGTGGCCAAAGTATTGGAGTCTCAGCTTTAACATCAGTCCTTCCAATGAACACCCAGGACTGATCTCCTTTAGGATGGGCTGGTTGGATCTTGCAAGAAGAGGTGGCAAGAATACACAGAAGAACAGTACAAAAAAGATCTTCGTGACCCAAATAATCATGATGGTGTGATCACTCACCTAGAGCCAGACATCCTGGAATGTGAAGTGAAGTTAGCCTTAGGAAGCATCAATACCAACAAAGCTAGTGTAGGTGATGGAATTCCAGTTGAGCTATTTCAAATCCTAAAAGATGATGCTGTGAAAGTGCTGCACTCAATATGCCAGCAAATTTGGAAAACTCATCAGTGGCCACAGGACTGGAAAAGGTCAGTTTTCATTCTAATCCCAAAGAAAGGCAATGCCAAAGAATGCTCAAACTACCACACAATTGCACTCATCTCACATGCTAGTAAAGTAATGCTCAAAATTCTCCAAGCCAGGCTTCAACCATACGTGAGCCATGAACTTCCAGACGTTCAAGATGGTTTTAGAAAAGGCAGAGGAACCAGAGATCAAATTGCCAACATCCAACGGATCATCGAAAAAGCAAGAGAGTTTCAGAAAAATATCTATTTCTGCTTTATTGACTAGGCCAAAGCCTTTGACTGTGTGGATCACAAGAAACTGGAAAATTCTGAAAGACATGGGAATACCAGACCACCTGACCTGCCTCCTGAGAAATCTATATGCAGGCCAAGATGCAACAGTTAGAACTGGAGATGGAACAACAGACTGGTTCCAAATAGGGAAAGGAGTACGTCAAGGCTGTATATTGTCACCCTGCTTATTTAACTTATATGCAGGGTACATCATGAGACACGCTGGGCTGGATGAAGCACAAGCTGGAATCAAGATTGCTGGGAGAAGTATCAATAACCTCAGATATGCAGATGACACCACCCTTATGGCGGAAAGCAAAGAAGAACTAAAGAGCCTCTTGATGAAAGTGAAAGAGAAGAGTGGAAAAGTTGGCTTAAAGCTCAACATTCAGAAAACTAAGATCATGGCATCCAGTCCCATCACTTCATGGCAAATAGATGGGGAAACAGTGGAAACAGTGGCTGACTTTATTTTTGGGGGTCTCCAAAATCACTGCAGATAAAATTAAATGGTGACTGCAGCCATGAAATTAAAAGACTCTTACTCCTTGGAAGGAAAGTTATGACCAAACTAGATAGCATATTAAAAAGCAGAGACATTACTTTGCCAACAAATGTCCGTCTAGTCAAGGCTATGGTTTTTCCAGTAGTCATGTATGGATGTATATGGACAGGAAGCCTTTCCTGTAAAACTTAACCATGCAGTAACCAAATGATGAGGAAAATTTTCCAAAATAGTATTATCCCAAGTAATAATACAGAAGAAAAACTGAATTAGAATATCACCATCTGACATCCCCTAATTATTAACAAATATAGACATTGAGAACCAATGACAGCTAAAACGTAAAAAGAGAAAGAAAAGGACAATATGGCACTCCTCATTCAAATAGCCCAACCAAAATTAACCTAAATCTTATCAAATCAAGAGGTGCAACTACCAATTCACAGGGAATTCAAAAGTCTGAAGGATGAGTTCAGTTGATTGTTTAGCAGGGGTGAAGAAAGGATTCGATTCATCTGAAATGACACGAGGGTTTTGATAAGAAGGTAACATTTGAGTTAGACTCTGAATAGTAATTGTAATTTAAAAACAAGAAAGGACTTAAAGGGATGTTTCATGTTAAGGGAACAATCTGAGCAAAGACAGAGAAAATGTGATATATTTGTGAGAAGGCCAATTGTCTTGGTGGCTGAGGAACAATCTTAGCAGAAGACCGTAACCTTGCTTGAAACTGAAGTTGGGAGTGTGTGTGTGTGTGTGTGTGTGTGTCTTCCTAATCTCTACTTTCTAAATTTTCTAAAATGAACAAAGAATTGTTATGTAATCATATTTCTATATTTACATAAATTCAAGTTCTTTTTTATGTAATTAAATAGAGGTCAACTAGTGGAAGACTTCAGATACCATGATTAAGTTATTTTACTTTTTCCCCTCACAAGTCCTGTTGTGTAACAAAAGATACACTTGGCTGCAACTCTGTTCCATTAAATGTTGGTGCTAAGGTTGTCACCAGTCATAAATTTTAGAAAAAATTAAGTGGCTTTGTCAGGAATCTGAAAATCATTACCATTACTGAAATGTTCAATTCAAAGCCCAGTTTGAGAAATACAAAATCTTACTTTATCTTCAGGGAAGTCTTCCAAGCATACTTAATGTTGATGCCAATAAATTTTACAATACACCGTGAATATAAACAGGGTAAATACAATTTTGTATATGCTCCAATTAAGACAGATATTGGAGCTAAAGCTTGATTTTCAAACCCTTTTTCATTCTGCAGGTTGAGGACAATTTAAACTTTTGGACTATGCACATAGTGAATGTGTATCTTTAAAAGTGAACATATTCTAATAAAGCGTATTTTATTTTTTATATTCCCAAAAAATAAAATAAAACTTGAAGATTGATAGAACATGATTAACTAGTCAAATGGAACGATCAAAGACAAACATGTCTCTGAGGACAAACTCAGAAGATGAAAATAGAAGGAATGATCAGCTAAAAAGAGGGATAATTTAAAAGATTTGAGAAAGGCAAGGACTTAAGAAAAGCCCAAGGCTCTCAGTCTCTGGTTGCTGGAAGAGGGAAGCTAAGATAGGGCTCAGGGAGCCAAAGAAGATCTGCTTAGTCTGTTACCAAAACTGGCTAAGAGCAGACACTCTTCAAGGGGTAAGAACAACTTTTAGCTGAAAAATAGAACTAAGATCTGTTCAAAGAAACGATGTCCAACCCAAGAATAGTGTTTAAGTCAAGAAACCTGGGACTCCTCTGGTGGTCTAGTGGTTAAGATTCCATGCTTCCACTGCAGGGGGTGTGGGTTCCACCCCGGGCTGGGGAACTAAGAAATTTCATGCCATAGTACACACACACAAAAAAAGAAAACCTAGGTCCTAGGAGGTATGAACAAGATTGAAAAACAGGATAGGGACCTCAAAAGGAGACAAAAGAGATCACTAAAACCTTTGAGGCCAGAAAGGATGCCAAGAACTTGTTCTTACAGAGTTTTTCTGTAAGGAAAGAAATTATGCTGATACAAAGAGGCAATACCAGATTAAATTCTTACATTTTTACCATAACATGTTTTACTTTGGGAAAATCCACCCCAATTTCATGCTTTTTCAACTTTTCTTACTCTTGTCAATCAACACAAACTTGATGCCAAATAATTAACATGTATCTGTATTTCTCCATGCATATGTGATTTGTGTAATATGAAATTATTCATGGACATTTGCAGTGTATTTCCTGTTGAGGGCACCATACGTTCATTCATCCAACAAATATTAATTGGGTACATACTCTATGTAAGCTCTGTTGTAACTATTGGGTGTGGAGTGGCGAGTAAAGCAGGTTTGTCCTCTGCTCTTATGGAACAAATTTCAGTTGAGAGGTGTGAACATTAAATAAATAAGATGGTTACAAATTCAAGGTAGAGACTTGGAATAATGGAGTGTGACAGTAGTGACTGAGTGACAACTTTATGTTGGAGTGGTCAGGAAAGATCTTTGAAGAGATGGCATTCAAGCTGCATCCTGAATTATAAGAAACATCCAGCTAAACAAGTGGGATTCAGTGTCTAGATGAAAGACAAGAAATAAAACAAAATTAGGTCTTGTGATCTGATACCTTGGAAAATGTTTTGGGAAAACTACAGGTGTTTGAGTCAAATTTCATGTGTACTTTGAGCCCCTCTTTTCAGAAGTGTCTCTTAAAGAAAACTGCCCAGAGGGAGATGTTGTAAAGTTTGGAATCTTCCCTAAGAGAGAAGTATCAAGAATGACTACTAACTTGAAAAGAAAATGTAGATTTCTGCAGAGCAAAAGGGGTGACGCTATCATGTTTTTATTGCACAAGGTGAATTTGATGTTGCTAACATCCCCCATGTGCCCAGATGAAATAAATGAGAAATGCAGGAGATGAAGGTACAAATCCAATTTCCCTTTTGCAACAAGACAGAATCAGTAAGACAGTCTTTGCTGCTTTCTTCACTTGAAAACTCATCCATATTTTATCTTCCTTCATAAACAATGTTTAGATAAACCTGGTGAATAATAGGATTGAAAGGAAATTTTGAAGGTCATCTTGGTGTATACCCCTTGCTTCAGGCAGGATCGCATTCATGCCCACCCAAGAAGCTGTCTTCTCTTCTGTCAGGCTTTGTTTTGGATAATGTTTATTTTTTCCAGGGGGGAGTTGGGTAGGCAGGAGAGTAACGAAGAGCATGTTTGTCTTAAAAGCACAAGTAGAGTTATTTTTATGCAGGAGCCCTCCTCTCCTTGTTATGCCAGGGGCAGAGTATTCTTCTAATGCCTCATACACTTACTTTCAGCTCTAAATGTATTTGTGCAAATCTCGTGAATCATCAAGGCTTTTGAAAATATATATAGGGAGAGAAACTCTACCCTTTTCATTAGAGTGAGTAAAACTCACATTTGTATCTCGCTATTGTTTAAGGAGAACAATGGATGGGTGGATGAAAGAGAATGTCAGCTGGATCAACAAACAGCTGTTCCAACAGAAGTCCTGCTACCCTATACAGCAGAGCAGTATTAATTGCTGCCTTCCCTGGAGTCTCTAAAGATGCTCGATCAGCACATTGTACCCTGTTTAACTAAAATCAGAAGTTAGGACTAAAATGAGCCTTTCATCATCATGACCACTTCACCTCCAGAGAGATAGCTGTAGGCCTTTAAAGCTTTCTTTATTTGATCTCCCGAGAAGACTCCATCACCTTCCAACTTAGCGTCCTCTTCAAATGGCCTAACTGAAACTTCTGCTGTTGCAGCATAACCAGGTGGCCTCATGTCCAGATTTTGATGGAAGCAGGGCCTCTCGTTTTGTGTATGAGTATTTTCTTCAGTCGCTAAGTTGTGTCCGACACTTTGCAACCCCATGGACTGCAGCATGCCAGGTTTCCCTGTCCTTCGCTGTCTCCCAGAGTTTGCTCAGATTCTTGTCTATTGAGTTGGTGATGGTATCTAACTGTCTCATCCTCTGCTGCTTCCTTCTCCTTTTGGTTTCATTCCTTTCATCAGGGTCTTTTCCAATGAGTCAGCTCTTCATATCAGGTGGCCAAAGTATATACCCCTTGTAATATTCATAGGCCCTTGAAATTTCTTATGAAGGCAGCATGGTATTAGGTAAAGGTTATAGAAATTGGACTCAGTTCTGGATGAGAATCTTGGCTCTACCATTGACTAATTGGATGATCAACTTAGAGATCCAGTTAACTTTCCCAAAAGGTTGTTGCGAGGATCAAATGTGACAATGCCTTAGTCATTTATGGCAATGTGCCTAATCCATATTAGATGCCAATATTTGTTACTGTCTAGCCACTTTTTTTCCTTTATCAACGGGTGTTTTTCAAGCTTTTAATCTGTTGTTGAAGTCATAGAATATAGATAGAGATTCAATCATCTAAGAACTATAAACAATCCAGATAACTTTATGCTTCATTACCAATTCACATATGTTTTGATCTACAAATTCTTTTGTGGAATCTTCTTAAAGCTTGTCCTGAATAGCATACATTTAGAGTTTATTTTTCTTTTCTTTACACAGTAATTACAAATTGTATTAAATCACATCTTCACATTAAAATCCTTTGGAGTCAGGCAAAATATCATTGGCTATAACAGTATTGCTGGTCACCATTCTGTCACCTAGATTATAAACTAAGCAAAAATAAATATGGCTATCAAGTATAAATTTGGGGAGCAGAACACAATACATTCAGTGGACATATTGCCTGACAGACAAAGTTTTCTTCTACTTATGAGTCATGCCATGTTTTTTTTTACTTGCCTCTAATGTGCCAGGCACTGTGGCAAGAAACTTGAATGACATATTCTTGTAGACTTCAACTTTAAGAGGAAGGAAAAATTGCAAGTTGTAAGTTACAACACCATTTGGCAGATGTTAAAGCAGATGTACAAGCAAAGTGTCAAGAAGAGTTGAGATGGGATATTTGAGGCAGTCTAGATGCAGCATAGTCTAATAGATTTACTGCTGCAAGATTCTAGGCTATCAGTCCACACCTGTGTGGTTCCTTAATCTCCTCATTGGTGAAGTGGAGATTTTTTTGCTTTGAGGAAATTATAACACCGAGGTATCAGGGTCCGTTATGGAGTCCTTTTCTTTGCAGAGATCCTAGATCCCCGATAAGAGGAGGAAATTTCATACAACTATCAACCCATGTGTTATGATTCAAGCACATCTGAGTCTCTAGTTTCTGACCTGAGGATAAACTGCTAATACTCCACCATGATTTAACAGCTCTCCACTACATTCTTCTATTGATATGTTCCTCTTCTGCCTCATATTTTTAAAAATCTTTTGGCCATGATGTGTGGCATGTGGGATCTTAGTTCCCTGATCAGAGATTGAACTTGAGCCCCCTGCATTGGCAGTGTTGAGTCTTAACCACTGGAACCCCAGGAAGCCCCTCTCCTGCCTCATGATTCACTACTTTCCCCAAACAAAGAAGGAGGAAAAAACATTCTAATCAGAGGAAGAACATATGGAAATAAAGCCTCAGAGACATGAAAAGTTATGGCTTATTAAGAAGTATTTGGAAGTTAGAGAAGATAGGATCCATGTAAAGAGCAGCAAGAGGTGATCCAGAGAGGCAGGCTGAGGCAAGAGATGATATCAGAATAAAGAAGGAGACAATTTTCTAGGCAACGGAAAGTTAGAAGAGAGACTTTGTTCCACAGTTCTTGTTTTATTTTAGATAGAGGAAAGTTCTCATAAGATATTTTAAAGATTTTTCTGATAGTGGTGGGGAAGGTGAACTGGAAGGGTTAACAGGTGGAGGCTGAGAGGTCAGACAGCCAACTATGGAAGAGCTCCAGGTGAGGTGTGATGAAGATCTGATGAAACTCGAGGCTAAATTAATCTCCTTATCACAGGGCCAAATGATAACATATTTTAGCAATTGTGTGCAACCACCAACTTAACGTTATAATTGGTCATAAGAACACATCTTAGAAATGCAGGTCTGGGAGGGACCAGAAAATGTATTCCCTCCAACTTGCCATGTCATCTTTGGGGAAGATGACATGGGGAAACCAGTTTTCAGAACCCAATCCTTGGTTTCAATGTGACTGCCTAAATGTACTGTCCAAATATCCAAAGATGATACGTAACTGATTAAATCTTTTAATAATCCCTTTGACTATTACGTTATCCTGGAGAGCCCTACTCCATCCGTCTCTTAACAATAGGACTGAATCCAGTGATACTATAGCCCCCAGCTCAGTTTTAAGTGCTCTGCACTTTGCTAGCCAATTGCCTTCACACAGACTCTGAAACCAACACCAGTTTTAACCCTATTTCAGGCTATTGTGGAGGCTCTGTTATCTTCACTTATTTTACAGTGGATGACTGTTATACACAACGGGACTTGAGAACCTGGAACTCCTCTCAGATAAAGAAATATAACCTAAGGTGTCTGCCTTATTCAAGGCTCTGTCAGCCACTGATAAAGCTAAGAGGATATACAGATCATCACAGTCATTTCACTCCCCCTGAAGTAATAGTCTAATGTTATCTAACAACAGACTACTGGGATTATACCGTAGATAACTGGCTGTGATGGTCTATCTTCACCCTAACCCAGTCAGAACCTTGTTTGGCAGTTTAAACACCAGTGGTGTCAGAGCATTGGGTGAGTCTAGTAAGATTTACCAAGATATTTACACTTTGCTGTCTATTAAAATGAAAGCTTTCTTTTTTTAACCTTTTCCTCTGTTTATCTGACATTCTCTCCTAATAAAGCACCTACACACTCCTTGGGAACAAATGTCGATTTAACATTTTCCACTACTAAGCTTCATGACAGCTATAGATATCTGATGGCAGGTACCGTGAACATTTCAGCAGCCCTTTAGCATATTTTCTCAAGGAGCAGCTGGTGGAAGTGAAAAGGAAGCAATATACCTTTTTTTTTTTCAGTTGGGGTATAGTTGGTTTACAATGTTGTGTTAGTTTCTCCTGTACAATGAAGCGAATCAGCTATATGTACACATATATTCTCTCCCTCTTGGCCCTCCCTCCCATCCTTCCCCATCCCATCCTGCTAGGTCACCACTGAGCAGCAAGCTGAGCTCCCTGCAATGTACAGCAAGTTCGTACTACCTATCTACTTTACACATGGTGGACAGAAATCCTGAGAAAACAATATGCTTTTCAGTAAGCAGTCTGTACCTAACTGTCTACATGACTCTCTCTCTTGTCCCTTTTCTTTTCTGGGATGTTTCCCAGGCTATGTGTATTGTGAGTACTACTGTTTACAATTTAAAATGAAGCATATATTTATCACAGAAGATCTGGGGGAGAATACAGAACACTAGGAAGATCAAGAGCAAATTGATCTCTAATAAATCAATAATCATTGCTTTGGAACTGTTTCACATAGTTTTTTTTTTATATGAATAAAAAAAAGAATTCTGTTGGATTTAATTTGTTTTATATGTGTTTTGTATTGGTAAGGTCTATAGTAACTTGTTGCTTGCCAGGTGGCTTAGTGGTAAAGAATCCACCTCCCAATGCAAGAGATGCGAGAGAAACAGATTTAATCCCTGGGTTGGGAAGATCCCCTGGAGTAGCAAATGGTAACCCACTCCAGTATTCTTTCCTAGAAAGTTCCATGGATAGAGGAGCCTGACAGACTTCAGTCCATGGGATCACAAAAAGCTGGACTCACCTGAGCCACACACACATGCATACTAACGTTATACTCAGGGATTTGGGCTGCTAGTGACAAAAATCCAAATCGAATAAGCTTAATAAAGAAACGTTATGGAAAAAAGGAAGAAAAAGGTTCATTCATGTAACTTAGAAGAACAGAGGTAGATCAGATATTTTTCTCAATGATTACAAATAGGAAATGCTCACATAAGGTGAAAAGATTAAGAGTCACAAGTGTGTGCTCAGTCATTTCAGTCATGCCCAATTCTTTGAGATGCTATGGACTGTAGCTCCCCAGCTTTGTCTCTCCATGGGATTCTCCAGGTAAGAATACTGGAGTGGGTAGCCATTTCCTTCTCCAGGGGATCTTCCTGACCCAGGGATTGAACCCGTGTCTCCTGCATTGCAGGCAGATTCTTTTCCATATGAGCTACCAGGGATGAATCAAAATTTATATACCAACTGATGATTTAGGTTTGTTTTCATTATTTTACCATTCTAAATAATGCTACTTAGAAATTTAAAAGTTTTCTATATTTAGAATTATATAAGACCCATTTTTAGAAATAGAATTACTGGTTCAAAGAGTATAGGACACTGAATATTAGGACCCTGAATACAACTGAAACTGTATTAGGGATGCATTTTCCTACTGCTGGCAGGACCATCTGGTTTATTTTAGTATTAATTTTCCAATGGTCTGCTGTAGCAGCTTATGTATTTACAGTTGCTAGCACTAAGCTCAGTGTCTTATGTATGAAATCCATTCAACAAGTGTTTCTCAATGACGAACAGGAAGATGCTGGTGCTGAGAGTTCAGGGATTTTTCTAATTAATCTGTATTTAGGATGAAGACATAAAAAGGAAATTCCTCTTATACACAAGCAGGACACTAAAGACAAATGGTTGGGAGAGTAAAGTAACAGACCTCACTCATTGAGTAAAAAGGGTAATTTAAATTTTACCTGCCTGTCTGCTGTTTGCAAGAGCTTAACCTATTCCACGTGTCCAAAAGAGATTATGCAAACTTCTTCATGAAAAGCCATTTGATGTATATAGTGGAAAGAACTCCAGCTCTGGAGAGACTTAATCTCCAGTAGAGGCTCTTAACCACCGCAGGTGTCAGTTTCCTTATTTGATCAATAGAGCTAAGAGTGCCTGCCGTAACTGTCTCAGGGCTGCTGTACTGAATGAATAGGTAATGCGTGAGGAAGTTCTTCATAAATTGTAAAATTCTGCACAAATAAATTATTCTTACCATTATTATTGCAAGCTGAGAATTGCTCTTAAATAATTTGAAGTTGTAGATCTCTTTGAAATGTAATTCAAATTATGAGCTCTTTCTTCCCCCTCAAAAAAAGGAGGCACATACTTTTAAAATTATATACAGTTTCAGGCCGTTTATGAAATTCTCAAACCAACAGTATATGAAAATAAAACATGAAATGCCCTCCCTGCTCACAAGCCACTTGCACTCTAGTTAGACAGACGTATATTTAAAAAACAAGAGAGAAGCAAACACGATGTGGTAATTATGGATGATTGTAAAGAAGAGTCATCTCTGGAAATCTAAAGCCATGCAGAAAGTCACCATGGAGACTTTCATCATGTGGAATGGTTCTTGACAAAGGGCAAATGAGGTGCTATCTGGTACACAACAGAAGTCATGAAACATACTGGGTTGGCCAAAAAGTTTGTCTGGGTTTTTCATAACATCTTATGGAAAAACTCAAACATTTGGCACACCTAATACATACCCTATTATGTCCAGGCACTATGCTAAGTCTTGGACACATAATTTAAATGAATTAAACATATTTGTTAATCTTAAGAAGTTCCTGAAAGTGAAAAGTGAAACTCACTCAGTTGTGTCCACTTTTTGCAATGCCATGGACTGTATAGTCCATGGGATTCTCCAGGCCAGAATACTGGAGTGGGTAGCTGCTCTCTTCTCCAGGGGATCTTCCCAACCCAAGAATAGAACCCAGGTCTCCTGCATTGCAGATGGATTCTTTACCAGCTGAGCCACAAGGGAAGCCCAAGAATACTAGAATGGGTAGCCTATCCCTTCTCCAGGGGATCTTCCCAACCCAGGAATCGAAGAGGGGTCTCATACATTGCAGGTGGATTATTTACCAACTGAACTATAAGGAAGTCCCTAAGAAGTTCATGCTATAGAAAAAATATAGATAGAGAACAAAGAGAATGTGGTAAGAAGTCTAGTACTTTTTCTAGGCCTTCAGAAGCATTACTATGAACAAAGATAGTGGAAGTGATGGAATTTCAGCTAAGTTATTTAAAATCCTAAAAGATGATGCTATTAAAGAGCTGTACTCAATATTGTCAGCAAATTTGGGAAACTGAACGGTGGCCACAGGATTGGAAAAGGTCAATTTTCATTCCAATCTCAAAGAAGGGCAATGCCAAAGAATGTTCAAACAACTGGACAATTGTGCTCATTTAACATGCTAGCAAGATTATGCTCAAACTCCTTCAAGCTAGGCTTCAGCAGTACATGAACTGAGAACTTCAGATGTACAAGCTGGGATTTGAAGAGGAAAAGGAACCAGAGATCGAATTGCCAACGTTCCCTGGGTGTTCACTGGAAGGACTAATGTTGAAGCTGAAACTCCAATACTTTGGCCATCTGATGCAAAGAGCTGACTCATTAGAAAAGACCCTGATGCTGGGAAAGATTGAGGGCAGGAGAAGAAGGGGACGACAGAGGATGAGATGGTTAGATGGGATCACCGACTCGATGGACATGGGTTTGGGTGGACTCAGGGAGTTGGTGATAGACAGGGAGGCCTGGCGTGCTGAGGTTCATGGGGTCGCAAAGAGTCGGACATGACTGAGCGACTGAACTGAACTGAACTGGCTTATGGAGAAAGCAAAGGAGTTCCAAAAAAAACATCTACTTCTGTTTCATTGACTATGCTAAACTCTTTGACTATGTGGATCACAACAAACTGTGGGAAAATTCTTAAGAGAGATGGGAGTACCAGACCACCTTACCTGTCTCCTGAGAAGGTCAAGAAGGTCTCCTGTAATGCAGGTCAAGAAGTGATGGTTAGAACTGGACATGGAGCAACAGACTGGTTAAGAATTGGGAAAGGAGTATGATAAGGCTGTATATTGTCACCCTGCTTATTTAACTTATATGCCGAGTGCATAATGTGAAATGCCAGGCTGGATGAATCACAAACTGGAATCAAAATTACCAGGAGAAATATTAACAAACTCAAATATGCAGATGATATCACTCTAATGGCAGAAAGTAGAGGAACTAAAGAGCTTCTTGATGAAGGTGAAAGAGGAGAGTGAAAAGCTGGCTTAAAACTCAACATTCAAAAAACTAAGATTATGGCATCCAGTACCATCACTTCATTGCAAATAGATGGCAAAAAAGTGGAAGCAGCAACAGATTTTATTTTATTGGGCTCCAAAATCACTGCAGACAGTGATTGCAGCCATGAAATTAAAAGACATTTGTTCCTTGGAAGGAAAGCTATGACAAACCTAGACAGTATATTAAAAAGCAGAGATGTCACTTTGCTGATGAAGGTCAATATAGTCAAAGCTATGATTTTTTCCAGTAGTCATGTACAGATGTGAGAGTTAGACCATAAAGAAGGCTGAGCACCAAAGAACTGATGCTTTCAAATTGTGGTGGTGAAGATTCTTGAGAGTCCCTTGGACTGAAAGGAGATCAAATCAGTCAATTCTAAAGGATATTAACCCTGAACAATCATGGGAAGGACTGGGGCTGAAGCTGAAGCTCCAAAATTTTGGCCACCTGATGCAAAGAGCTGACTCACTGGAAAAGGCCCTGACGCTGGGAAAGATTAAAGGTGAAAAGAGAAGGAGGTGGCAGAGGAAGAGATAGTTAGATAGCATCACCAACTCAATGGAGATGAATTTGAGCAAATACTGGGAGATAGTGTAGGACAGAGGAGCCTTGCATGCTGCAGTCCATGGGGTTCCAAGGAGTCAGACATGACTTAGCAATTGAACAACTTTTTCTGGGAGGGTGAGAAAATGTTTTTGACAAAATGTAACTTGAGATTGGTTTAAAGCGTGACTAGAATTTAAGCAGAGATAATAGTATTTGGAAAGAAATAGAGAAGCAAAACGGTATGTTACTATTACTAGATCATAATGCAGTTCATGGCAAATGAGGCCATGTACGAAAGAGTGGACATAGAGTACTGTTCTAAGGAAGAAGCACTTTATCCTGGAGATAAATCTAGACTTGCTTAAGGATAAGCATAACAAAATGTTTTATTAAAAACAGACTCGCAACTCCCATCTCCTAAGATTCTCATTCAGAGGATGAGCGAGAATCTCTAATTGTTTATCAGTGACCTGGGAGAATTACTATTTCCAGGCAAGTTTAGAAAATAATACTGGAAGTAACAAATATTCAATGAGGGGTTTTAAGCTGTAAAAAGGTATAACAGTCCTAGAATTTGTAATCATTTCTCTGATGGCAGTGTGGACAATTATTAGATGAAGTTTGAAGCGGGAAAGTATTCTGATGCACCATAGTAACTCACTGCAAAATGGAATAGCTTTTTTATACCTTGCTTAATCTTTGTTGTGTCTATTCTTGCTTTATTCCTACTGGAGATACCCAATAACTGGTCATGATCCTCTTTCTCACAGTTCATCATCTCACATCTAAGCTTCCTTTTGGATTTTCTTTGTTCTTTGTGGACTTAGCCTCTATTTTCTAAATGCTTGATTTTAAGAACAATTTGCTTTGATTTGAAGAAGCATTTGCTTTAGCTTCTGCTTTGGTCACCTCAGGTCTTCTCCACATTTACCAAGTTCTGGAACTATCTAATGCTGATTTGTGGGGTCAAGGATAGTTTCACAAGGGTAACACTTGAACTGAAGGAATAAAAAGGTTCAAAGTGTGTGGGACTGTATTGGCTGCATTCTCAGCGTTCTATACCATTCTTGGGTTCGCTAGTTCTTTAGTTCACTAGGTTCTTTAGTTTATCTGCAATCCCTGTTAAACTTTTCCATAGACATATATGATCACATTTCCTTTTTGCTTCATAAAAGTTGTAGCTAGGTAGGATGGCAAACATTTCCCCTGGCTTAAACCAGGAGAACTATACAAACTCACCCAGGTTCAGTTGAACATTCTATAACTATTGTCTGAGTCTCGCTTTGGAAACCAAACCTGAAACCAGATAATTTTCCCATGGTTTCAACTTTCACCATCAACAATTCACATGATACCAGGTTCAATTCATGTATAATATAAACAGGTGTAAAATTTCAACCACAAGTCACTACAGATGTATGTTGGATGGGCCTTGAACTTGGCTTCACACAAATGATTTGAGCCTCTACAGAGAAAACATTTTCATTTGTCATCGTTGTAGGTATCATCCTTTCCGACACAGACACCAAGAGCCACTGGTCTAATGGCAGAAATAACACTTCATGATTTTCAGAGCTCGGGCAACAGATGCACCATCTCCCAACTGACAGGCTGGTGTGTCAAGGCATGACAGTGCGCAGCCACAAGCTTGGTGGAAACTGACGCATTTTAGAACCATGGGGGATGATGAAATAGATCTGCAATGAGGACTTCATATGTGACTTTCAAAACTACTAACATATGAGGAAACTTTCCACCTTACAACAGTGTGGAAAGTGATGCAATAATATGTTTGATTAGAAAGTGCTTCAGGATGTATTAATGTAAGCACTTAGCAAGTCTCTCAAACATATCATTCTGCAGTGAGCATATAGATTTTTTCAAACATATCCATTTCCACTTACGTTGTGCTCTAGATGATTGCTCTAAATGCAAGGGAAGTTCTGCGAGCTCTTTCATGTACACTAAATTCAAGTCCTTTGATCTTATTTTGTTTTGATAATTTTAAATGAAAAAAAACCCCACAAAACATTAAATCTCTGTCTTTCTTCATGACGTCACATTAGTTGGGTTCTAAAAGTATCTTTCCCTTTTGAATCCTTGTAAAACAGTCATTTAACACTATATTCTTTCCCTCTGATTCTCTGGGGATTTTGGTCTGCTTAAATTCAAAAGGGCAACAGACTGCATCAGATAATAAATCAACAGTTAACATGGAACTAGTTATGTTTAATTAGTTTCCTTGGCAATGTTTAAATTCAGCAGTTCTGACATGGGGAGCAACATTTGAGAGCCAGGTACAGTGAAAAAGAAAAAAAATGCAAGACCCAGGGGGAAAGGAAAGAAGACGAGAGGAGAGAAGAGAAAAGAGGCTTGTTTTCTTAAATAAAAATAATAGGAAAGCATGGTAAACCTCAGGACTAAGTGCTGCAGGTGTGTTTGGGAAAACAGAAAGATATAATAGCTTAAGGAAAAAAAGAATGAGAAAAGTTTGCAGCTGTGAAAGTAAACATAGGTTTATCACCCCTGGATAGAGCCTCATCGGCAGTGAAGGAGGAGGCCTAGTGCACCCCCACTGCAATCTGACCATTAGGTGAATGCACACTGAGAAGAAAAGGCAGCGTGGAGGGAGCTGGCACCACCCAGACTGGGGCGGGTCTGCAGCTTTTTAGAAAAATACACACGGCTGGTCCCTAATCTGGAAATCCAGTTCTCAGTTGTCAAGTGTGGACTGCCCCCTAGTTCTACCACAAGAATCTGTATCTTTAAAAAAAAAAAAACACTACCCACAGTAATTCTCTCACTAGCCACGGTGGAAAACCTTTCCTTTGTGTTGTCCACAGTCTTCATTAGTGCCACTACAGTGTGCCTACAGAGTCACGCCAGCCCCTGGAGGCAACAAAATATCTAAATCTCTGTCCCTAGATGGGTTAGTTTCCTAAGGCTGATGTAACAAAGTACCATACACTTAGTGTCTTGGAGCAACATAAATTTGTTGCTTCACAGTTCTGGGAGCCTAGAAGGCTGAGATCAAGTTGTTGGTAAGGTATGATTCTTCTGACAACAGTGAGGGTGAATCTGTTCCATGACCCTTTCCTAGCTTCTGTCAGTTAGCTGGCAGTCATTGGAATTCCTTTGCTTGTGGAAGCATGATTCAGTCTCCACATGGCATTCTCCCTATGCTTTCTCTCTCTCTCTCTCTCTCTCTCTTCGTGTCCAGAGCTCTACGTTGTACACAGTCATATTGGAATTGAGCCCACTCTAATAATCTCACCTTAATTTGATCATCTGCAAAAACCTTATTTCCACATAATGTCACATTGACAGGTACTGGGGAGTTAGGACTTCAATATCTTTATTTGGTTGGGGGGGGGACACAATTCAACGCATAATGCTATTTTTTTATTGATTTAGTCAACAAGCATTTATGGATCAACCTCTATGAGGTAGGAACTGTCCTAGACAATGAATGTGCCAAAATTATCAAGAACTTCAAGATAACTGAATTTTCCATGAGATGTTGATATGAATATATATTATAATAAACATACTGCATTCCTGAGAAATAGCCTATTCATTCATTAATTCATTGGTAATTTCTAGAATGTAGAATATTGTGTTAGCAATCATATATGAAGAGATAAAACAGTTTCTGCCCTCAGGGTGCTTATACCCTAGTAAGGAACACGGTTTCCCTGGTGGTACAATGGTAAAGAATCTTCCTGCCAGTGCAGTAGACGTGAGCTCGATCCCTGAGTTGGAAAGATACCTTGGAGAAGGAAATGGCAACCCACTCCAGTATTCTTGCCTGGGAAATCCCATGGACAGAGGAGCCTGGTGGGCTATAAAGTCCATGGGGGTCACAAAGATTTGGACATGACTGAGTGACTAAACAACAACAAGGAACACACACACACACAGGATCATCTATTACTGTGTGATACATGCTAGAAGACAGAAATATGTATTATGGGAGAACAAAGAAGGTACATGTAACTGAAGCAAGAGGAACCAGGAACTACTTCCAAGAAGATACTTGAATGTGTCTTGAAAGATATGTTGGGTTAGAGGATGAAGATTTAAGAATGTTCTAGGAATAGAGGTATAGTAAAGAGCATATATAGAATGAAGGAGATAGGAAAAAGCATGGAATATTTGGGGAACTGTGAATGAATCCTTTTGTGAATGTGGACATGAGGGTTTGCTGGGAGGAGAGCCTCTGAATTTGGAGTCTGATCATCATCCACGGAGGAGTGGAGTCAGAAGAAGGAAGTGATGGGATGTGTTTCAGGAAACTCATTTTGAGAAAAGTGTGAATAAGGAGATGAAGGAAGGCAAGGCTTGAGGCATGAAAATCCACAGAAGAAAGAAGCTGAACAAAGGCAGTGACCGCAGGACAGAAAAGAGAGGTAGGAAGAGCTTCAGGAGATAGTGAGGAGATCAAATGTAGAGTGACTAGTTAAACATCTGAAGAATATTTCTACTGGGGTAGAAATGAGGGAAAAGGATGAACCTAGGTCACATATGTTATCAGAGAATTTAAATTTTATTTCTGACCTGTGGATGCTTTGTATACTTGCTCTCTACCTGAAATGCATTTTCTTCCATTAACAAGAAATAGGTCATTATTAAAATTCGGTCCAACATCATGTCTGGAAGTTCCCCCAGTTCATCTCTGCCTAGTGTACTCTCGCAGCACCTTTTCTGTCCATATTCTTGTGAACTTTGTGTATATATTTCTTGAAACAGCACACTCTCACCCCCACACACTGACTCAGTCACTGGTAGAGACTCAAAAATTGTTGATGGAATGAATTTATATGTTTAATAAACTTTCCACTTGGGCCATATAAGTTTGGCAATTTAGACAGTTTTCTATTACAATGAATAAATTAATGAAATCTAAACTTTTATTACTGGAAGAATTCAGCTACAGTTATCTGAAAAGAGGGATAATTCTAGCTAAATGTAGCATTGCTCACTCTGGTATTTGATAGAAATTAATTAGTGTTGTTACTTGTTGCTGCTGCTAAGTCATTTCAGTCATGTCCAACTCTTTGTGACCTTATGGAATGTAGCCCACCGGGCTCCTCTGTCCATGGGATTCTCCAGGCAAGTATACTGGAGTGGGTTGCCAGGCCTTCCTGCAGGGTATCTTCCCAACTCAGGGATCAAACCCACATCTCTTATGGCTCCTGCACTGGCAAGCATACTCTTTACCACTAGTGCCACCAGGGAAGCCCGTGTTGTTACTTAGCATTAATCCTGGAAATAATGACGGCAATATTTCTGCCTCTCAGTCCCTGAGTCTTTATACTTCAAGCTGGAATGCAGGAGGAGGAATATTTTATTACAAATAGAAGTGGGCTGGACATACTTTTTCAAAACATAGCAGTAGCAGCCACAGTATCACTCTCCCTTTTTAATATTTTTCCTAGCACATCTTCTACAGGAGAGTGGGTCCCTGTGTGCCCCCATGTTTATACTCTAGCTAGGATTTTAATATGTTAATGAAGTTAGTTGTTGAAGAAACTACAACAATCTCCCAATGGTTAATGCTGGAAGTGAAGCCAACTCAGCTTCTTTAAACTTTGGTTCCAAAGGCATTACAGGAATCTATGAATGAAATGAAAATGTTTTGAAATTCTAGTCTCTTTAATAGCCCAAGCAATCATCAGTAAATTGCAGACTTTACAGGTATAATTTTCAGTAAGGGTCAGGGAAACTCATTCATTAGAATTACGGGAGATAAAAATTTAAATGTCTCTGTAATATTTATAGGAAAAGTGTCATCAGTATAAAGCAGTCTTAAATCACATTCATTCATTATTAAGCACTCCTCTACATTTCTGAGTGAAGTTTCTAATGGGATGAAATCTCCTCAGCTGCGATAACGTCATGACTGTCTATTTATATAGCCAAGTTGTCTTTGGTTATAGAAGTGCCATTTTAGGTCGGGTATTAAAGCAGATTTTCCCTTTGAAGGGATATATCTAAATTTCGATGATAGTAGTCCATTACTTAGTAAACAAGAGAGTTCACTAAAATTGGGAATACCTACTAAATAATTATGTAACACCTGGCATGTGAGCATAGTACTAAGATTTATCTGAAGTCCACTCTTTGATTGTGTTTTATTATGTTTTGTTTTTAAGAGCTAGGGTTACATTTTCAATTTTAAAATGGAAATAAAAAGCCCAGAGACCAAAAGGATTTATACTTGTATGAGAAAATCTGGTAGAAAGTGTTTCTTCTTTACCATTAAGCACTCTGGAGGTCAAATGGACCATTCTTTCTATATATCATTAAAGATCAATTACCACTCAATATTAATTTCCTTCCACATATACCTGAGCTTTTTACAATAATAGTCCTCTCATAACTCACTAATAAATTGAGCACATGCTGTTTAAATATACAAACCTGAAGGCACACCAATGTATCTCTTCATTTCCTATTCATAAACGATCTCACCTATGTAATTATTTGCTATTCAATTTGCAAATTGTGCCATTTGCTAAGAAAGCCTCAGGGTGCAACCAAATCATTAATTATGATATGTAAAATATTTAAAGCCAATGACAGCACTAGTGAAACATAAGAACAACGCAGCAGGAGCAGAGCTTAAAAATAGCAATAGGCAGCATTCTATCCCAATTACACAGATAATTCAGGCATGAGCAAAGATAATTGAGTCATTCCTCCACTTTGTTGTAAGTTGTAGATCTGGCCAAATATCAGCATCTGTCATAGCTGATAGGGATCTTCTTTTACATATGCCCAGAAGCTAACAATGATAAGTGAAAAGAATAATGAGATGTGTCCTCAACAATTAGTAGGAAACATTCAATTTCATACGAGAGTTATTTATTCAAGATACAACTTTCTTTATTAGACCAAATTAGCAGGATTCTGCTAAAAGTTTTGTCTCATGGAAGAGTTTAAGAGCCAGCAGCTCAACTGAAGAAATTCCAAAATGTGTAACTATGAAAGAAGAGAAAGGTAGATTGACAGGACAGACTATGATGAGAAAAAATGGGAACTAGAGGACTAAATTATAAACTTTGGAGAAACGACATCAGTAGAGGTTAGACAAAAACTTCTTGAAGCTTTTGGAGGTTGTTGATCAATATGGATCCCACGATTTTATACCAAGTGAACTGATGACTCAAAACAGGAACCCTATGGACCCTCTACCAAAGAAAGCATCTATACAACAGTCTGATCCAGTGGCCTCAAAATAAGGACCATGATGGGTGAACTAAGGAGAAAAGACCGAAAGTCAAGGAAGATACAAATAATATCCCTTTTTGCATGTAACCTTTTTTTAAAACCAAAATGCATGGATAGTAAGACCACTTTCCTATGGTCACTTTGCACTCTTTACACTGGAATGGTGCCCCAACTAAGGTAACAGGAGTTCTCATAAAACAAAATTGGTGTTAAATTGAGAAATTTAAAAAAAGGATAAACTGATGCTGAAGCTGAAGTTCCAATACTTTGGCCACTTGATGGAAAGAACCAACTCATTGGAAAAGACCCTGATGCTGGGAAAGACTGAGGACAGGAAGAGAAGGGGACAACAGAGAATGAGATAGTTGGGTGATATCGGCGACTCAATGGATGTGAGTTTGAGCCAATTCTGGGAGATGGTGAAAGGCAGGGAAATCTGGCATGCTGCATTCTATGGGATTGCAAAGAGTTGGACACAACAGTGACTGAGCAAACAAACAAACAAAAAAAACCCTTTAATACACATTGAGTACCTACTTGCCCTAAACATAAACATCTTATCTAATCCTCACAAAAACCCTGTGAGGTGGGTCTTATGTAAGAGGAGTTAGTCAGAGCACTGAGAAGATTTAAATAAAAATTGGATTCCAGAGCCTTCTATGCTTGAAGGAATTGTTTCCGTAAAAAATTAGTTCTCCTTTTCTAATATCTGACATCAGACTTTTATTGGCAATTATTACCCTGGCAAGGCATCACTCACACATACTACATCAGTAATTAATACTCAGAACTCAGTGTCTCAGTGCTTACTGCATTTAACATTGGGTTTCGACCGCAGTCTGCCATCTCCTCATGTGAGCATAACCAGGCACCCAGGCACCCAGGCACTCAGTCCTCCACGCCCACCTTGCTCATCCCCTTCTGTGCACGCAGCTGTCAGCATCCCTCACTCATCTCAGGATCCTAGTGCCTCATCAATACTGAGATGCTTTTGTTGGTTTATCTTAATTCATGCTATAATGTTGTCAGCCTTTTTCAAAGCTCTCTCTCTAGAATGAGTTTTCATCTCTTTTCGTAAGAGATTCTTTCTACTCATTGCTCAACTATCAGCATTTCACAGCAATCTCTTGCACACTCTGAGGCCAGTGGCTTTGCTGGAGGGGTACTAAAGGGTGGGGTGTGTGTGGGGTAGACCCTGAGGTTCTAAGTTCCATAAGAGAGAACCAAGAATCCATGCAGACTGGGGACTCTATACCATTACATTATTCATGCTTTGTCGACAGTGAAGTTTTATAAATTTAAGGAAAATATAAAGTTCCAGGTAGCTTCCCTGGTGGCTCATATGATAAAGAATCCACCCGTAATGCAAGACACCTGGGTTCAATCCCTGGGTTCAATTCCTGTGTTGGAAAGATCCCCTGGAGAAGGGAATGGCTACCCTCTGTAGTATTCTGGCCTGGAGAATTTCACGGACAGAGGAGCCTAGCAGGCTACAGTCCATGGGGTCACAGAGAGTCCGGAATTATATCTCTATACCAGTGTGAAACTACAGACGAATTAATATATTACCTTCCTCCCTTATCTTGGTCTCCACTTGGAATTAGTTCCTCACCTGAAAATTTCCCAGCATAAATGTTTCTATGTTAATGCATTCTGCAGCTTTTTTGGCATTTAGAAGCCAAATCATAGCCCACTGTAAGTCTGGGAACCATGTGTTTTAGAGAACAAACACTTCTCACGCAGGGTACATCAAGTCACAGCTACAGCTGACCCACAGTACGTAATCACCAAATGTGTTTGACAAAACCCATTCTCATTCACTATGCAATGTACAAGCAGTAAATCCTGAAAACATTTTTAGCCACTTTTTTTTTTTCACTTAATGCTGGGAAAGTTTAGATGGAAACCAAATGTTCACTACAGAGATCTTGTGTACTCCAGCCGAGGGTAATTGGGGCCTTTCATTCTTTCCTTGTGGTCATGCAGTTGGTCAAGCTAATTCAGAGCTGGGTATCTCTTAGCTCTCCTGTTAGTGCTTAAAGATGTATTCAGTGTCCGGTTACAGAGCTTGGCTCCACCATGGGTAACACAGATCATTCTAGAGAATGTGGCGATTCTTCCACCTACCAGCTCTTTTAAGTCTTCATCAGGGCTGGCACATTTCACTCTAGCTCTGAAAGGTATGTTTCATGTCTTTAAGTGAAAATAATTACAAGTTTTATAGGATGGATCTTAGCTTCCTCAGTACACAGTGGCTTCATTGGTGAAGATGAAGTCAGAGAATACAGGAAGCATTGCCTCACAAGAGAGTCAAAAGGGTTTGGTGACAACTGGAGCTGATCACATGATAGGCAAACCAGAAACAGAACTGAGTCCGACATAAAGCAGAAGGCTCTGAAGAGGCCTGGAGAGGGTGAGCTATACAGTGACTGGAAATGAATAAGACAGGTGAATTTGACAGTACGAGCATCAAAAGATTAATGGGCCAGTGTGCATAAAGAAGTATCCAGAAAGGTCATATACTTTTTGAAATAATTCTTAGAAACTGTTTTCACCTTCCTCAGTATGAGAAAATGCCTCAAAAACTGGCACTGATTGAAAACTTTTCAAAGAGTTTTGCTAGTTTGGCCAAAATCAATTAGAGCTAACAATTTGTCTCAAGGGAAAGCTAATTTGACAAGGGAAATGTAGGAGAATAAGAATTAATATATTGAAAACTTTCTATGCACATGTACACACACATACACATTAGCACGTATAAATATTTATGAGGCTTGAGAAACAAAAAGCCAGTTGATATTTTTATAAATAGTTTAGGCAAAGAAATAGTCTGTATTTGAATTCAGCTTTTACTTCTTTTGAAAAGCCCCCTATACTTTTCACCATATGATATCAGAATTTCTGCACTCCTCTAAGAGACACCTATAGAAATGTTCTGTTGATCATATTTTTTATTCTCCACTTAGATCATTTATTTTTATCAAAAGAAATGATTATAAAGTCTGTTATGTAAATTAAGATAACCTCCCTAAAATATTATATCTATGTTTATTCCTCAAAAGTAAAAGATATATTTGAATAATTTTTTACATTTGCAAATTCACATCTCCAAATAAACCAGCAGCATGTTCAGTGTTCCTTATTATTTTCACCTCAGGTTTATTAGAAAAGCAGAACTATGTCAGCAAACGTCTGCAACCATAATTTTTACTATCATGAAAAGTCATGCTAATTAGCCTGCTCTTTTCTGGTCTATCCACAGAAAATTCTCAAAGCCCTCCATAAACTCTTGAATTGGATGTCACAAAGAACCAGCATTCTCTTTTACAACCCATGCTTTCACATCCAATGAGACAATTTCAATTTTATAATACTGTAATTTCCTATTACAGACCTAGTGTGATTTAACCAGTGTTTTGGTTTCTATTTTGGCAAAATAGAGAAATACATTGAAACCAGAGAAAAAGTAAGTAAATAATAAGTGTGAAGATAGCTATCCCAAGAGTCATGAGGACTATGTAGGATAATCTATGAAAACACCTTTTACATTTATATATTGAAGATATCCATAATTTCCCTCTATTATTACTTACTTTTCACAATACCCTCTATATGTTTATTACCAGAGACAGCATACTCAAGTGGCTAGAAATATTCACTTAGAAATCAGAGAAATCTGCATCAAATCTTGATTCTGTCAAATGATGTTGTGCAAGCATTTAATCTCTTTGAGACTAATCTCTTTATTTTTCCTGGCTATGAAATAGGACAATGCTTACTACCCAGTTTTAGTGATTATTGAATAGAATAACACACTCAAAGGTCCCTAACCTAGGCACTTGCTCATGTAGATGCTCAATAAATTGTACCTATTACTTTTATTCTTGTCATTTTCCCCCATGTCCCTAAGATCATTGTTTGCAATTCATACATAGGAAAACTAATGCCCAAGAAGTTAAGGGATTCTACAGTTTCTAGAAAGAGGAGGAGGAATACATGAATAAACATCCTGTGGCCTCTGACTAAGTCACCTCTTTCCCAGTGGAGGGAAGCCATCCTGGTAGACTAGATATGGAGATATCATCTGGACTGCATTTTCCATTCCTAGCAAAACCAGTGGACTCCAGGGCAGTAAATAAGGAGCCTGAACTGCATTTACCACATGAAGACATTTATTTCAATAAGTGAAAAGCCCACTACTCATTTAATGAATCGAAATTCAGCAAGGTACATATTGAAGGGGGAAAACTCACTATAATTTTTAATCTACTGTGAATTTAATGACTTGAGGAAGAGCCATGTTGGCTTTTAGACAAACTTGACAATCAGCTGATGAAATAGCCTCCTTAAAGTCACTCAGGTTGATTGTTTGAAACTAGAGTGCTGAATATTTAGATTTTCTATAATTTTTCTCTTGGTGTGCCTTTTCAGAATTGTTGTCTTGTTTAGTCCTCACTGCATCTAATGCGGATATGAGAATCTGTATCTAAATTATTTCCAGCACAGCCTAAGAATGGACAAGCAAATGCCATTCTTTGAGTTTTTACTATGATCTAGTCTCATGCTTGGCTTAATAGTAACCATATTCATTTTAATGAAATAGTGTATGTAAAACACTAATTTTTACATCATTTCAAATCTGGTATTAGCTGTGAGCTCACTGAGTAGGCAGATAGTAAATTTCACCAATGAAGATGTCAAATAACAAATTATATAATGATAAGATCCTAGTATCTGCTATTGATTCAACAAAACTACCCAAGCACATCTATACATCATTCTTTAACAAACCATATCACCTTTATCACAAGCTCATAAATTACCTTAACAGGAACCAGAGTCAAATAAATCCTTTTTTAATGGTTTCAGAAACCTATCAAGCCCATGAACTAAAGCTAAGATATATATTTCCACTCCTACTAAGTTACACCACAAGTATTTAACTCACGAGAGTAGATCTAAACAAACATGTTTGACCTATTTTAATACCAGCCTGATAATTACTGTAAATTGTGTTAATTCCATGCTACCAATAGATTGTTTTCTGCTTTTCTGTCTTTCCAAAACAGTGAACACCCAGGACTAGCTCTGCCACAGGTTACCTGGACAACATGGGGAAATCCTGTCCTTGTTCAAACCTCAGTTTCATTATCTCTAAGATGGAGACATCAAACAAGATGACCTTTAAAGCCATCTTCCAGCTCTAATGTTCTTGGATTTTGCCTCCATTGAGGAAGCCAAGAATAAACTCTGGAGGTTACTGGGAACCTTTTGGAATCCACTTTTGGCTCTCTATATCCTCTTACGGTTTAAGTGCAGTTTCTCCAAGGCCTTATAGACATGCTTCATGGGCTTGTTGAATCAAACAATTTCTCTTAGGTGTAATATGATATAGAACACATAAATAAGTTGGTACTTGAGTAGCATTGATGAGAAGAATATTTTGGGGGTCAGATAATCTGAGATCAGAGTCCAGGCTATATCATTCAGTTGGTATCTGATCTTGGGTGAGACATTCAATCTTTCTAAATATCAATTTCCTTATATGGGGCTAATAATATTACTTACTTTATGGTTAAACCTTAAATGAGAAGTTGGGCATAAAGTTCTTAATACAGTTCCTGGAATAAGGATATAATTCTGAATTTTCTTCTTTTTTAAAAATTTTAATAACTTTTCTTTTTATAAAGGGGATTTTTTTCAAGTCTTTTCCAATCAAACTAGTGGACATATTCTTTTCCCATTGGAAGCCCCCACAATTTATCCCCAAAAGTAAAGTGTTCTGGGTTTCTTTTGTGTTGTGCTTCTACATGGAGCCTTGTGATACAGGAAATATTGGAGGAGGACTTACCTTTATAAATGGTTCTAAAGGTGGCAGAGAACTGACCCATAAACCCTTGAATTCAGGTAGAAAAACAAGCTATTTGAGCTGATTATGGTCTGGAAGAAACTTCCTCCTTTTACCAAGACTGATAAATCCAGCAAATATTTAATGAATTCTTACAATGTACCAGCAATCCTAGGTCCTGCCCTCATGAAATATATATTCTAATAAGTAAGCAAGAGAATTCAGAGGAGTACAATGCATGCACCAAGGTGAAGGGGACTGTCATAAGAAAATGCATGGAAGGAATATCCATTCCCAATTTCATGGCTCAAGTAAAGGCTGCTGGAGACCTAAAGGATACACGAGAGACCTAAAGAACGCATATTTAAAGAGAAAGATTGTTCTTGGGAGAAGAATCAATGAATCTCCTGTGTTCACTGTCCCATAGTCCCCTTTTTGAAAGAAGTAAACTTAAAAAATTTCATTAGATCATCTAATCAAATGATTCTGCATTCATGTATTTAACATATATTTTATCAAGAATGTCCTACATTCCAGACTCTGTACTCAATGAACAGAGCAGAACAGTAGTGAACAAAGTAGCAAATGTCCTGTTCTCTTCAAGCCTTATTTATAAAGCAGGAGTCAGACAATAATGAAGCTAATTAGACATGCAGCACTAAGTGAGTTATTGGAAAGGTTTACAAGGGTAAACACAGTGGGGAAGGAAACGGAACAGTTTTTATAATATGAGTGGAAAAGACCTCAGAGGAAGTAGCAGTTGAGTAGAGTAGTCAGAAGTATGTTTCCCTACAAATATCTAGAATAAAAATATTCTAAGCAGAGGGATTACAAGTGCAGAGGCCCCAAGGCAGGAATATGCTTGGTCTTCAGGTAAGAAGGCCATGAAACTGGGTTGTATCCTGTGCACCATGCCTGTGCTGGGCAGTGAGCCGTCCAGGAAAAGACAGAAAACTCTGGTGATCACAGAGCCTGGGATTGAGTAATAAACAAATAATAATATAGTTTTTAATGTATTAAAAAAAAAAACTATGAAGGAGATAGGCACTTAAGATAATGACTGCACACAGTAGTCAGAAGATTCACAGCAGACCTTGCTAAGGAAGGTAAAAATTAACTTTGCTTACTTTGATGAAATTATAGGATCACAGAGTCATAGAATACAGGAACCAAATCTCTGCTTCAGATGACTCTCTCTCTCTGAAGATATCTATCTATATATACATATTGTTAAGCTTTGTGGCTCAGATGGTAAAGCATCTGCCTACAATTCGGGAGGCCTGGGTTCAGTCTCTGGGTCAGGAAGATCTCCTGGAGAAGGAAATGGCAACGCACTCCAGTATTCTTGTCTGGAAAATCCCTTGGATGGAGGAGTCTGGTGGGCTACAGTCCATGAGGTCGAAAAGAGTCAGACATGACTGAGCGACTTCACTTTCATATACATATATGTTACAGACTGTAATGTGTCTGCTCAAAATTCATATGTTGAAGTGCTAATCTCCTCCTCCATAATGTGATTATTTTTGAAGATAGAGTTTTTCAGAAGGTCATTAAGGTTAAATGAGGTCATAAGGGTGTAATCTTAATTGAATAGAACTAGGATCATAAAAAGAGGAAAAGGCACCAGGGCACACCCCCCTCCCCAGCTCATGTATCAGGGAAAGGCCCTGTGCAGATGCAGAGAGAAGGCAGCTGTCTGCAAGCCAGGAAGAGAGGCCTAACTAGAAATCGACCCCAAAGGTACCGTGATCTTACATTTCCAGCCTTTCAAACTGTGAGAAAATCAATTTTTGTTATTTTAACCACTCTTGTTATGACAGCCCAAGCTGACTAAAACACTACATATGTATCTATCTGGATATACTTGTGTGTGTCTGTGCATGCTCAGTCCTGTCTGACTGTGAGACACCATGGACTGTAGCCCACCAGGCTCCACTGTACATGGGATTTCCCAGGCAAGAATACTGGAGTGGGTTGCCATTTCCTTCTCCAGGGGATCTTCCTGACCCAGGGATCGGACTCATGTCTCTTGCATCTCTTGCATTGGTCAGTGTGTTCTTTGCCACTGTGCCACCTGGGAAGCCCCTCTGGATATGGAATTTGTCTCCTATTCCCCTTGCCTCTGCTGGACTTCTCCTTTTGGCTACTTCAAAGGGCTGGTCTGCTTTGGGTCGATTGATGAGTGATCTGCTCTTGCATTCATATGAGTGAAATCCCCATCCCAGCATGGACTGCGGCTGATGCAGCCACCAGCAGCTGCAGGAGGTTGTATTCAAATTGGTCATCTAAACCTCTGTTTACTTATGTGCATAAAGGGAAAAATGAAAAAAATAAAAATAGATGAGGAAGAATTCTGTGTCCTATGTCTAGGTCAAAGCATGGACACCAAAGGATTGTTAGCAGCATCATTTTCTGAAGTCAGCATGTTCTCTCTACTAAAGCAAGAAAAGAGTAGGAGAAACCCTTCATCTTTATATACCTCTAGAATGATGAAGTAAAATAGCTTTATTCAAACCAAAAATACAGGTGAAAAGTTTCAAAATAAAACCTCCACTTCCTGCCAAAGACAATAATAATAAAATGGCTCATGTTTATCAGATCCTTTCTATGTGCCAGGTACTGTGCTATGTACATAAGAGAGATTATCTCTTTTAAAACAAACAAAAGGCAATTAACTTTTATACCACTTAAAATGTTTCCAGAACTGTTCTAAACACTTCTCATCTATGATTGCATTTCTTCACAGACCACTCCTACGAGGGAGGAGGACAAGTCCCATTTCACAGGAGAGCTGAGGTTTACAGAAAGCACAAGTATTTGTTGAAAGTGCAATAGTTGGCAACCTGCAGAACCAGCATCCCATCCCAGAGAATTTCTTTATGACTCAGCAGAAAGTGGGAAATGTAGAGAGAAACTCAGAACATGGTCTCCCCACTCCTTGGTAGAAGGCTAGATCCAGAACTGCCAATACTGTCTCATCAGAGCCTCTCATTCAACCAGAGAACAAAGGGCCAAACTTGAGAAAGTGACACAGCTAGAAATGGTCCCCAGGTTCCCTGATGGACTCGCCTGTCCACCTAAAGCACAGAGCTCCTTACAAGACAGAACCTGACTGGAGCCACAGTTCACAGAAGGAAAAGAGGCCTTGCTCAATGAGATGGATAGGCCTTAGAAAGCGTGAAGGCTCATCACTTTCTCCATCTCACATAAATGGCATCCCCAGACACATTATCCAGGACCTAAATATTGAAACATGATCTCAGTTTTGGAATTGGGGGGGATTGAAACGGCTTTGTTTCTTGAGGGAATCTGTGTTGTCTATTAACATGAAAAGATGGGGGACTAGACACCACAAACTGCATATCAAATTAGGGTGACAATAAATCAAAGACCCTAGTCTCACAAGCAGTTTGTGGTGTCCAGTCCCCCATCTTTTCGTATTAACAGGCAACACAGATTCCCTCAAGAAACAAAGCCATTTGGACGGTAAATCAAAGACAGGCTTCCCCAGTAGCTCAGCTGGTAAAGAACCCTTCTGCTAGTGCAAGCGACTCAAGAGACATGGGTTCAGTTCCTGGATTGAGAAGATCCCCTGGAGAAGGAAACAACAACCCACTCCAGTATTCTTGCCTGGGAAATTCCATGGACAGAGAAGCCTGGTCGGTTACAGTCTCTGGGGTCACAAAGAGTTGGATATGGCTTATTCGCATGCATGCAAATCAAAGACAAGTCTGTTTTTACTATTTGAAATTAGATGCCCTTGTGTACAGAAATGTTATCAAGTTTTGCTATCTGTTCTGATGTTATGGGGCCCAAGTGAAATTCTAGGGAGAATATCCAAGAGAATGCTTCACTTTTTTCCCCCTTTTTTTAGGTATTTGTTTGCAAGCCCAAGGCCTGGGGATACAAACCAGAGGAACACCCATCCATTGTTGCTCCAGTCCTGGCTTTCTAGCTTGCTAGTGAGTCAGCACCTCGCCCTCTTTAACCCACTGAGGCTTAAAGGTGGTCCTAACCCTCGGCCTTCAGGAAGCAGTTTTCGTGCCCTGCTTCAGAGACATTCTGGGTACCACACAGATGTATTGACATCAGTAGGAATTTGCTACTTTCCATCATAAGAGCCATAAAATATTTCTTGTCTGCTTTGATTGTGAAGACAGATACAGAAGTACATTGAGAAATATACAATGTGGGTTTTTTTCTGCCTTTGCTAGCTCCCCCAAACTAGGGGCCAAATACAAGATTTCCTTTCACACTCGGCCAGATATAAAATGACATGGACAGGTGAAAAGACTTCGGGGAATTATGTGAGTCCCTTGAAGATGGATGTCAGAATTTGCCACTAATTGTGTCAAATTTTCTATTGCTCTGCAAGAAGAGCATTTTCAAAATAATGAACATTTGTATTGAGGGTTAGCTGGAAGAGTTTATTATTGTTGATTATGATTGTTTTGTTTTGTGCTTTTAATAAGTGGAAGGTTGTGTACATCCAGCCTATTAAAGAGACCCTTTCTGACTTCAGTATATCTTCCAAAGTAAACAGATCAACCCCTTTCAAAAACATCCTTGTTTACTTTTCTCAGGAATCCACTTAACACTAGTCATGCTATAGAAACATGTTTTTGAAAAAATGAACTACCAAGGATGCATCAAATTGGTGAAAGCCTACAAAATATAATTTCAAGAAGGTAGAATAGAGGTTTGAAACTATATTCTCAAAAGCTATATAAAACACTAAAGAAAAGACCCTCTTTGCACAAGAGAACAAATTTATTTACATAAATAAAGGATGTGTTAGACTCAGAATATAGATAATCTCTGCTCTCCATGGCCTGGGGACAAAATATTTTATGAAAGGTAGAAGCTCTCTGGTGAGTTTAATACATTTTAAAATCTTATTTGCACTAAGAAAGTTTCGAATACTCCCCAAATCCAGAGCATTTGGTGGAATTTGGTGTGTTAAAGCTGTGGTTGAGTTCTTGTTTTGCCTAGTAATGCTGTGCAGTTCCATATGTTGTATGTCAAAACTGAAGATAATTTTTCTTTTAATTGAATAAACAAACAAATCCTTCTTCTCAAGGAGAGAGTTTTACAGAATTGGGCAGGCTGAAGCTTTGTGTGTGTTAAGAAGTATTAATAATCTGATAAAACACACCTGCGGATTGTGAGTGGCAGCGTATGGCACGCAGATGTATGAAGCACCACCTCCCAGGGCATGTTTTATTGGCTTAGAAGAGCAAAGGAGATGCTGATGAACCTTGTGGATGGAGGCAGGGAATGCATTTCATCTCAAGAAAGGCAAGATGTCACAGATTGTGGCAGTAAATACAATTTCAAAGATATAGGTAGACATGATGAATATCAGACTCTCCCAGGACCTCTTTGTGTGAGCCATTGGAAACTAGTGTGGATAAAAATAATCTAAACTTGAGTGCCTGCTCTTCAAAATGATCAAAAATCTAGGTTTGGTTTTCTAAGGGCTCATCCTAGCTCTGCCCACTGGCTATGTCCTTGTGTAAGCTTATCTTCCTCAACTGCTGCTAAGTCGCTTCAGTCGTGTCCGACTCTGTGCGACCCCATAGACGGCAGCCCACCAGGCTCCGCCGTCCCTGGGATTCTCCAGGCAAGAACACTGGAGTGGGTTGCCGTTTCCTTCTCCAGTGCATGAAAGTGAAAAGTGAAAGTGAAGTCGCTCAGTCGTGTCCGACTCTTAGCGACGCCGTGGACTGCAGCCTACCAGGCTCCTCCATCCATGGGATTTTCCAGGCAAGAGTACTGGAGTGGGGTGCCATTGCCTTCCTCAACTAACTACAGAAAATCATAGTACCTATTCACTGAGTTGACAGGGAGATCAGAGGATATTATGTTAAAGTGTCCATCACATCATTTAAACTACTAAATATTGAAAACTCTAAGAAGTCCAATGATAAGTGACCTGTCTATGTAATATTATTTTATAATTCAATTAGTACATTCACTTTACAGAACACAGTGCAATTTGCAACTATATATTCATAAGCTTATATATTTAATAAGAATTATAAGGAAACACAGCACAGTGCTAACTGGGTTTTTGTCTGGTTAGTGAAACTTTGAAGGAACTTGATTTTTCTTTCTTTTTATGTGTCACATCTTCTGTAATGATCTTATTTTTTTAATCAGAAAAAAATTACCTTATAAAATGAATACACTAATTTTGCTTGCCAGAGATAAAATGCAAAATTTGCAGAAATAGTTCTCCATCATTGTACACAGTACCAGGTTGTGTTGGTTCAAAGTCAGACCTTATATCTGAATCTTTGCTCTACGACCTACTGCCTGTGTTACCTTATGCAACTCAGTAACCTCCTGTCCTTGTTTCCTCTTCTATATAATAGAAATAATAATAATTACATGATGAGGTTGTTATGAAGAAAAACTAAAGCTATCCATGAAATCTGCTTGTCGCAAAAGAGACGCTCAATAAATATTTAATAAATTCATTCAACTATACAGTAGCATTTCAAGAGCCTGGAAAGATCTTCCCTTAAGCATTCTTATCCATAGTTTTATTTCCAATTTAAGAAAAATGATTCAAACTTGAAAATAAGGCAAAAGTATGACTCTATTCCCTTTCAGAGCCATAAAGGACTATTGAACAAACCCGCATGAGGATCCATTTTTGATCTAGGGAAAGACAACTGCATTTGATTTGTAATGGTCTTGATTAGGGCCTAGAATTTAAGTTCCATCTTAACTTGTACAAGATGGATAAGCTGCAAATTATTTTCATCCAGTAGAGATGCAAATAATTTCCGTTCAGTAGGAAATATAACTCCAAAGGTTAAGATTTTATTATACTGCAGGACATTAATCAGTTTGGAATCCAATTTTGCAGCCTTATTTTAGCATTCTTTTTCCCACTGACTATAATTTTTTCACATTTTCTCCTTTGAACTAGGTTTACCATCCTGCTGTTTCCCTTATTAATGAGGCAAATAAATCTCTGATACAGGCTTACTATATATTTGAATTAGATCCATGTTTTCACCTCATTGAAAATTATACTTTAACACTGATATTGGACATTATTTTCATTAGCAATTTAAATTATATAAACAGACATTTACCCTTGTAAGCATGACATATAAAGTCTTATTAGTGATGAATATAGCCCTGAAAGGGAAGATGCTACATGGAATCTTATATCAGGATTTGTTGTTGCTTAGTTGCTAAGTTGTGTCTGATTCTTTTGTGACCCCATGGACTGTCCATGGATTTTCCAGGCAAGAATACTAGAGTGGGTTGCTGTGCCCTCCTCCAGGAGACTTCCCAACCCAAGGATCAAATCCGCATCTGCTGGATTGCCAGGTGGATTCCTTAACACTAAGGTAGGTAAGTAGGTAAGCCTGGATCTGGCCATGCCTCAGATATGAACATTCTCAAAATGTGGTCTGTGGACCCACAGGGATGCTCAGGAAGTTTTTAGGCCCAAAGTCAAAATGCTTTTCATAACAATACTATATACTTGCTTTTTCACTGATTGCGCTAAAGTAATGATGAGTAACACTGTTAGTGCCTTAATGTGACAGTAAACACTAAACAACTGATCATTACAGTCTTTACCAAATGAACTCAAAAGAAGAAAACCAGTTTTGCTTAATAATGTCCTCGATGAAGCAGTAAAAATTGCTAATCTTACTAAATCTCACTCCTTGAACATGTTTTTTAAAATTCAGTGTGACAAAATAGTTGTTGCTCAGTTGCTCAGTCATGTCCAACTCTTTGAGACCCTATGGACTGCAGCACGCCAGGCTTATCTGTCCATCACCAACTCCCAGAGCTTGCTCAAACTCATTTCCATCGCGTTAGTGGTGCCATCCAACCATCTCATCCTCTGTCCTCCCTTTCTCCTCCTGCCTTCAATATTTTCCAGCATCAGGGTCTTTTCTAATGAGTCAGCTCTTCACATCAGGTGGCCAAAAAATTGGAGCTTCAGCTTCAGCATCAGTCCTTCCCATGAATATTCAGGACTGATTTCAGTACTGACTGGTTTGATCTCCTTGTAGTCCAAGGGACTCTCAAGAGTATTCTCCAATACGACAGTTCAAAAGCATCAATTCTTCAGTGCTAAGCTTTCTTTATGGTCCAACTCTCTCATCCAAAATAGAAAACATGAAAAAACACTTCTACTAAATACTGAACATGTCTCAAGAAAAGGCACATGTGTGATTGTGTTGCAAGCTGAATTAGCTGCTTTTTTTCCCATGGGCTATCATTTTTAATAGGTTGAAAGGATATCTGTCAAATCACAGGGATTCAAACTTGGGGATCTGGCAGACATTTTCTCAAAAATGAATGAAGCAAGCCTGTCACTTCAAGGAAAATAACCAGTAGTGTCTATTGTCAATGAGAACAACTACACTTGCAAAAATCCTAGAATTTTAGAAAAGCTGTACCACCACTGTGAGCTTGACAACTTCTTCAAATGTAAAGGCTTTTTTGATGAAGTTAAGTGGTAAGAGCTACATAATTCAGTGAACTAATATTTTCCACAGGACTATTGAATGATGTTATAAAATTATATCTGGTAAAGAAAAAGATGCACTCAAAGATAGACTAGTGGATTTTGAAACATGTATATTATCATATGTGGAGCAGAACACCATTCCAGCTTTGATGCATGAGACAAATGCTCAGGGCTGGGGCAGTGGGAAGACCCAGAGGGATGGGATGGGTAGGCAGGTGGGAGGGGGGTTCAGGATGGGGAACACATGTAAACCCATGGCTGATTCATGTCAATGTATGGCAAAAACCACTACAATACTGTAAAGTAATTAGCCCCCAACTAAAATAAATAAATTTATTAAAATAAAAAATAAAAATATTTGATAGGAAAAAAAAAAGGATATGAAGAGTAACAACACTGGCATATTTGTTTTTTTTTTAAAAAAAAAAGATACCACCTGTCAAGTTTTGATGTAGTATCAAAGAAGAATGTCCTCAATGATAAATGTGAAATATTTAAAACCAGTTATAGCTCTAGTGGAACAGAAGAACAATATAGCCAGAGCAGAGCTTAAAAATAACATTAGGGGGACTTCCCTGGTAATCCAGTGCCTAAGACTCAATAGTCCCAATGGAGGGGGCCCAGGTTCAATCCCTAGTCAGGGAACTAGATCCCACATGTCTCAAATGATTTTGCATGCCACAGCAAAAGATCCCAAGTGCTGCAATTAAGACCTGGCACAGCCAAATAAATGATAAAAGAAAATATTAAAAAATACCATTAGATCTTTAATCCATTTTGAGTTTATTTTTGTGTATGGTGTTAGAAAGTGTTGTAGTTTCATTCTTTTACAAGTGGTTGACCAGTTTTCCCAGCACCACTTGTTAAAGAGATTGTCTTTTCTCCATTGTATATTCTTGCCTCCTTTGTCGAAGATAAGGTGTCCATAGGTGTGTGGGTTTATCTCTGGGCTTTCTATTTTGTTCCATTGATCTATATTTCTATCTTTGTGCCAGTACCATACTGTCTTGATGACTGTGGCTTTGTAGTAGAGCCTGAAGTCAGGCAGGTTGATTCCTCCAGTTCCATTCTTCTTTCTCAAGATTGCTTTGGCTATTCAAGGTTTCTTATATTTCCATACAAATTGTGAAATGATTTGTTCTAGTTCTGTGAAAAATACCATTGGTAGCTTGATAGGGATTGCATTGAATCTATAGATTGCTTTGGGTAGTATACTCATTTTCACTATATTAATTCTTCCAATCCATGAACGTAAGACCAGAAACTATAAAACTCCTAGAGGAAAACATAGGCAAAACACTCTCCTACATAAATCACAGCAGGATCCTCCATGACCCACCTCCCAGAATATTGGAAATAAAAGCAAAAATAAACAAATGGGACCTAATTAAAATTAAAAGCTTTTGCACAACAAAGGAAACTATAAGCAAGGTGAAAAGACAGCCTTCAGAATGGGAGAAAATAATAGCAAACGAAGCAACAGACAAACAATTAATCTCAAAAATATACAAGCAACTCCTGCAGCTTAATTCCAGAAAAATAAACGACCCAATCAAAAAATGGGCCAAAGAACTAAACAGACATTTCTCCAAAGAAGACATACAGATGGCTAACAAACACATGAAAAGATGCTCAACACCTCTCATTATTAGAGAAATGCAAATCAAAACCACAATGAGGTACCATTTCACACCAGTCAGAATGGCTGCTATCCAAAAGTCTACAAGCAATAAATGCTGGAGAGGGTGTGGAAAAAAGGGAACCCTCTTACACTGTTGGTGGGAATGCAAACTAGTACAGCCACTATGGAGAACAGTGTGGAGATTCCTTAAAAAACTGGGAATAGAACTGCCATATGACCCAGCAATCCCACTGCTGGGCATACACACCGAGGAAACCAAAATTGAACAGTGTGGAGATTCCTTAAAAAAACTGGGAATAGAACTGCCATATGACCCAGCAATCCCACTGCTGGGCATACACACCGAGGAAACCAAAATTGAAAGAGACGCGTGTACCCCAATGTTCATCACAGCACTGTTTACAATAGCCAGGACATGGAAGCAACCTAGATGTCCAACGGCAGACGAATGGATAAGGAAGCTGTGGTACATATACACGATGGAATATTACTCAGCCATTAAAAAAAATACATTTGAATCGGTTCTATTGAGATGGATGAAACTGGAGCCCATTATACAGAGTGAAGTAAGCCAGAAATAAAAACACCAATACAGTATACTAATGCATATATATGGAATTTGAAAGATTGTAACGATAACCCTATATGCGAGACAGAATAAGAGACACAGATGCATAGAACAGTCTTATGGACTCTGAGGGAGAAGGTGAGGGTGGGATGTTCTGGGACAATAGCACTGAAACATGTATATTATCATATGTGAAACAGAACACCATTCCATGTTCAATGCATGAGACAAACGCTCAGGGCTGGGGCAATGGGATGACCCAGAGGGATGGGATGGGGAGGGAGGTGGGAGGAGGGTTCAGGATGAGGAACACATGTAAACCCATGGCTGATTCATGTCAATGTATGGCAAAAACCACTACAATATTGTAAAGTAATTAGCCCCCAACTAAAATAAATAAATTTATTAAAAATACATATATATCATTAGGCCTTAGGCAAGAATATCCACAACGATCTGAAAAGGCTACTAAAGTGTGCTTCCCTTTTCTAACTGTACGATCTGTGTGATGCTGAATCTTCTTCCTATTTTATAACTAAAACCATGCACCCCTGTAGATTGAGTGTAGAAGCAGATATAAGAACCCAACTGTTTTCTATCAAACCAAATACAAGGAGAATTGGAAGAATTGAAAGTGATGCTAGTCTCATTAAATATGTTTTGGTTTGGAAAATACATTTTACTTTAAAATGTTATTTATGTTAACATGTACTGTGTTTAGTATTGTTTTAAAATTATTTTAAAATAAATATGTATATTTAAAATTGCTAATATAGAAGGTATCAATACATATGAAACACATTTAAACAAAAAAAACAGCTCTTTGGGTTCCTCAGTAATTTTAGGAATGTAACGAAGGTCCTGGAGACAAAGAGTCGGGGGGGCACTGCTCTAATACACAGGAGCGCAAAGATCTCTCCATGCTCAATTAGGTTTATCTAAAGAACAAAATATCTTTTAACCGAAGTTAAAATAAAAGGATGAGAAGTTTAGGAACTTGGGGCATTATATAGTTTGAGAATAATCTGAAGTATAAAAGTTCTGTGAAGGTTTCACAACAGGTTGGAAGGCAAACAATGAAACTATGGTTTGATGAATAACCTTTATTTGTTAAATGTCTGGGAACAGCTCATATTAAGGTTCCATTTAAATAGACACAATGCTTATTTTAAAAAATATTTACTTTATGAGTATCTACATAAAAGGCCTTCCTTTACAATACTGTTGATACTAATTCTATTTCTGCGTGATAATCTATGACCAAACACACAAATGTACCCAAAGTTTACACAGATGTCTGGATAGGAGGTTGAGGGGCTGCATTTAGTTTTCAGTTGGTTCCAAAATGGAGGCAGTATCATTATCAACCTGGCAATGTAACTTTTAGAAAATTTGTTGACTTGATATTGATGAAATTCTCATCATAGTAAAGAAACAATGTTTCATTTAAGTGCCGGGTTAAATTCTGGAAAGCTACAGGTAAGGTCTCAATTACAGATTAGCTCTCCTAATATGCTGGTTATCACCTTTTAAAACTGATTTTATGTGTTCTTCAAAAGCCAAGAAATAATCCCTGAGAATCTGAATCCAATAAATTGACCCATGCTGCTTGGAAAAAAAATGTAAGGAAAAAAAGCACAAGGGTATCCAATCTCATGTTGAATGAAAATGTCTTTTCAGATTTTCATTTGCACAGTTCAGTTTTCATAGCCAAGTCAAACTAAAAATGATGGTGATGGTGATGGAAGGAAGAGGACTATGAAATGGTGGAGGAGGAAAATATAGCATTTCTTATTTCTCATTTCGTCAAGTAAAGATATTGAAAAAAAAACTTCTATTTCCACTATGTTGTAAAATAAAAGGCATTTTAATATCAAGAGAAGTGTGAAGGATACAATTTCCGAATAAATGGCTTCCCTGATAACTCAATTGGTAAAGAATCAGCCTGCGATGCAGGAGACTGTGGTTCAACTCCTGGGTTGAGATTCCCTGGGGAAGGGATAGGCTACCCACTCCAGTATTCTTGGGCTTCCATTGTGGCTCAGCTGGTAAAGAATCTGCCAGCAATGTGGGAGACCTGGGTTTGATCCCTGAGTGGGAAAGATCCCCTGGAGAAGGGAAAGGCTACCCACTCCAGTATTCTGCCCTGCAGAGGACGGGGTCACAAAGAGTCGGACATGACTGAGCAACCTTCACTTTCACTTTTCACTTCACTTTCTTAAGATAAGCTAACTAGAAACAACCTTACACTGATTGGATGGATAGATATAGATAGATAGATAAAATGTATATGTATGGTTATATACTCTTTATATATAAGTATATACACACACATACACACAAAACAATGCCTGGCACTAAAAAGTGTTTTATAAAATGATAATGCTATATTTAGGTTTTACGCAGTTAGCTTTTTAGTAGAGGATGGAATGGCAGCTATAACACTAACAGGAAATGGTGGTTATAATTTAAAAATATGTATGAACTTCCTGGATTTTTTCTTCATTTTATATTTTATTCAAATATAGAAGATATTTGAATAAATCACACAGAAGATAAAGCTTCATGTTTCCCGTGAAATCTTCTCAACAGGCCTCCAAGAATAGAGAGTGAAGAATCTAAAATACTACTAAATATTTCTAAGAAGCAAATCTTTCAACAGGCTTAAAACACAAGGTTACATATAAAACAGGGCTTCCTAGGTGGCCCAGTTGGTAAAGAATCCACCTGGCAGTGTAGGAGAAGCAAGAGATGCAGATTCGATCCCTGGGGAAGATACCCTGGAGTAGGAAATAGCAAACCGTCCCAGTATTCTTGCCTGGAAAATTCCATCCATGGACAGGGGAGCCTGGTGACTATTAACCCAGGGGGTCGTAAAGAGGTGGACATGACAGCACACACACACAGAAACACACACGTACGTAAAAACATATACGTAGTTATATAGAATACAGATGATTTAGATATGTAGACATAAATATAGATATACAGCTACCTTAATATTGATTTGAAATGTTAAAATGAAATCCCAGTCTCCTAGTGATCTGGCTGATTGCTTGGATTAGGCGGGCAGATGAACATTTATCCAGATTTAGCTGTTATTTTTTCATTTTGTGGAGCATAATGGTGCTGGTGGCAATTCTATACTGATAAGACAATTGAAAGGAGCTAGTAGTTTTATGCCACCCCCTTTACAAATTCTACATTGGGATTTTTACTCATAGCTGAAGGAATTTAGCCTTCGTGATATAACACTTAAAAACATATCATAATCTAGTTAGTCACTGAACTAGAAGAATTGAAGAAATATGCCCTGTAATTATCAGGGTATCACTCTTGGAGTTGGGAACCAAATGATCTGTAACTATCTCCCTGGCTAAGCCACTTAACAGTACTGAGCATCAGCTATGTATCTTTTTTCTACATGAGGCCAGTGCAATGTTCCCGGTAGAGCTGCTGTAGAGACTAAATAATCATGATACTTGAGGCAACACTTTAGGAGCTCTTCTCTCAAAGTTGCCATCTCTTGGTAGGTTATGATTTCATCCTTACAGTTTCTCACTTTAAAAACTTTGGATTTGCCCTTAACATTTTTCTTTCTTTCACACCCACCCAATGTCTGGTCAGTGAGCAAATCATCTTGACTCCATTTTCCAAATGTATCTATAATCTCACCCTTTCTCACCTCCACTGCTACCACTCTGACCCAAGCCAGAACCATCTCTCACCTGGATGATTCAGCAGCCTCCTTCCTCACACAGTGGCTGCAGTGGTCCCATTACTGTGTACCCCAGATACATCTCCGCTCTATTCAAAACATCAATCCTGCTCTTCACTAAAGCCTGAGGCTTCACAGTGACCTACAGGGCTCTTCCTGATCTGACCTCCTGTTATCATTGAACTTCTCCCCTAATTCTCTCCCTTGCTCCCTCAATTACATTATCTAGACCTTACAGCTATTTTACAAACATGTCAAGAATATTCCTGCCTCAGGGCCTTTACCTTGGCTGTCTTTCTGGACTAGAAACCTCTTCCCCCAAATAACTTAAGAGACAGGTCAGGTGATCTGGTATTCCCATCTCTTTAAGAATTTTCCAGAGTTTATTGTGGTCCACACAATCAAAGGCTTTGGCATAGTCAATAAAGCAGAAGTAGATATTTTTCTGGAACTCTCTTGCTTTTTCAATGATTAAATGGATGTTGGTAATTTGATCTCTGGTTCCTCTGCCTTTTCTAAATCCAGCTTGAACATCTGGAACATAATCCTATACATTCAGTTCAGTTCAGTTCAGTCGCTCAGACGTGTACGACTCCTTGTGACCCCATGAATCGCAGTACACCAGGCCTCCCTGTCCATCACCAACTCCTGGAATTTACCCAAACTCATGTCCATCGAGTCGGTGATGCCATCCAACCATCTCATCCTCTGTCGTCCCCTTCTCCTCCTGCCCCCAAACCTTCCCAGCATCAGGGTCTTTTCCAATGAGTCAACTCTTCATATCAGGTGGCCAAAGTATTGGAGCTTCAGCTTCAACATCAGTCCTTCCAATGAACAACCAGGACTGATTTACTTTAGGATGGACTGGTTGGATCTCCTTGCAGTCCAAGGGACCCTTAAGAGTCTTCTCCAACACCACAGTTCAAAAGCATCAATTCTTCGGCGCTCAGCTTTCTTCACCATCCAACTCTCACATCCATACATGACCACTGGAAAAACCATAACCTTGACTGGACAGACCTTTGTTGGCAAAGTAATGTCTCTGCTTTTTAATATGCTGTCTAGGTTGGCCATAACTTTCCTTCCAAGGAGTAAGCGTCTTTTAATTTCATGGCTGCAATCACCATCTGCAGTGATTTTGGGGCCCCAAAAAATAAAGTCTGACACCGTTTCCACTGTTTTTCCATCTATTTCCCATGAAGTGATGTGGAAAATTCTGAAAGAGATGGGGATACCAGACCACGTGATCTGTCCCTTGAGAAACCTGTATGCAGGTCAGGAAGCAACAATTAGAACTAGACATGGAACAACAGACTGGTTCCAAATCGGAAATGGAGTACGTCAAGGCTGTATATATTGTCACCCTGCTTATTTAACTTATATGCAGAGTACATCATGAGAAACACTGGGCTGGAAGAAAGACAAGCTGGAATCAAGATTGCCAGGAGAAATATCAATAACCTCAGATATGCAGATGACACCACCCTTATGGCAGAAAGTGAAGAGAAACTAAAAAGCCTCTTGATGAAAGTGAAAGGGGAGAGTGAAAAAGTTGGCTTAAAGCTCAACATTCAGAAAACTAAGATCATGGCATCTACATTACCTGACACATATTTACTCTTTTCACTTGTGTATTGTCTGATTCACTCATCAAAATGTAAATTTCATGAAAGCAAGACCTTCATGCATTTTGTTCACAAAATTATGACATATGCTGCATGCCCAGTTGATTGAGTAAGTGAACTGGTTGAATAGGTGAACATATGGATGCCTTAGTGTGAGGCTAGCATTGTTCTAAGTATACTTTGAAGCTATTATTTGACTTTCCTATCACAGTCCTATGAGATACAATGCAGGTAAGGGAACTGAGACAGAGAAGGGCACAGAGTAGAAAATCAGTAAATATTTCCTAAGAAGAGGAAATAGTTCTCAATTCTTTCACCAATAAGTACTCAACTAATGATGACTAAAGAATTTGGATATTAACAAATGTAGTATAATATAATCTAGTGATGCAACTTAAAAGATAACTAGTTTCTACCTTCATTGTTCTCTAAAAATGCTGTATTATTAAGAATATTTTTGAATTATTCTAATGGACTTTTCACATTTAAATTAATATTCACCCATAACATTCAGAGCCTTTCTACATAGGTACGTATTTCACGTTTAGGCTAACTTCATGACTGTGGCACAATAAAAAAAAAATCAATTGAGGCGTCAAGAAGGTAGATATCTCTGGATTTGAATTACAGCTTGGAACTTTACTACACGTGTGACCATAGATTAGTGACCTAATAGCTCTAGGTTTCCATTTCCTCACTATAAAATAAAGACATTAATATCTTTTAATAACATCGCTGAGAGAAGTAAATGAAGTTATGTTTATAAAGTACTTAACAGATAATTGACTAATAACAGGCAGTTAAAAGATAAACAAATAAATGTGAGTTCCTTCTCCCTGCTTTGTGTTTCTCTGTGACAATGTTTCCTAAAATGTATTTTGGGAAACACTAATTCTGTGGAATTTAAATAGCTGTTACAAGAAAAGGTGTTTGCTGCAATTGTATATTTGGGGGATGTATAGTATTATCCCCAACTGCATGGGTTCTGGAGGTGCACTGCTGGGTGGGGGTTCCATCCCATTTACTAGGTGTGTAAGATGGAGCACCTTATTAACCTCCTGGTGACTCAGTTTCTGTCATCTGTAAAACATAGATTATAACAAGATTTCCACACTCCCCTTTATCTTCTGCCTGGAGATATCCCCATGGACAGTAGGAACTTTGCCTGTGCAGGCTGGTAAAGTCTAATGGGGTCACAAAGGGTTGGGAGTCGGACATGACTGAGTGACTAAGGACAGCACACATTGGGACATTCCTAGAGACACCTGGGTATATGGTCTTTCTATGTATAATTTACATATGACAGTAAACACACTGTCCTGGCTGTGGTAAACACACAATAAATGATAGATATTATCAGTTTAGTTCAGTTGCTCAGTCGTGTCCAACTCTTTGTGACCCCATGGACTGCAGCATATCAGTTAAGTTCTGAAAATTCTGAATAAAAGACACAGAGCATTTTGTCCTGCAGGAATAGTCCTTAATAACTTTCTGATTATTCAATAATTTTCTGAGATTGCCTCCATATGACTGCAACTTTTATTTTATAGTAACTTAAAGATTCAATGATTTTTCGTGGTCACTGTGACATCTTTGCTCCACCCCTGCAACCTTGAGAAAATTAATAAAACCTGAAGTCCATCTTGACTGAAAGGCATCAAATGATAGCTACAGTTCACCCCATTGTAAAATAAAGTCCACTTCTGTCTGCAAAGCCTCCCAACCGACAATTCAACAGTTGTCCTACTCAAACTCGGCTTCCAGAATCCAGACATTTGTTTGATTGTTTGCAGCTGAATGGTTTAAGGGGAGGATTAAAGAATGGACTCACTAGCTGGGATGGTAGACATCAGCCAATTTGGTCAAGGGAGATATGCTTAGAAATCAGTGTGATGTAGAAAAAAACAACAAAAGTAGTAACAAAATGCAACCATAATGTATTAAGCAATTAATATATGTCAAATAATGCGTTCAGCACGCCACATGGAGGATCTCTGAACTTGACATCTAAAACCAGGTTTATGTTTCTTCTCTTAAAATCTGTAATTACAAGGTTCCTACTAGGTCACTTAACCAGCTCATCTATAAAATCTGGACAAGAATACCCTGGCCACCCTCCTTCTTAGGACTGGTGGAAGGATTGAATATGATACTGCAGATAAATGTACTCTGTCAACCACAGATTGCTATACAGAATATACTGTTGTATGTTGGTTATTAGTTCTCTACCAGCGTCCACCAAAATGATTTATGGACTCCACTAGCTCAGTAATAGATGCTAATATTAAATTTATAAGTCCTGGGTAATTTTTACTTAGGAAAGGAAAAAAATATGCTTCTTTATTATAACTAATAATAAAATAAATATATAATAATGTAATAAAGAAACATATTTCCCACCAAAAAATATGCTTCTTTATTATAACTAATAATAAAATAAATATATAATAATGTAATAAAGAAACATACTTTCCCACCTTTTTCATAGGTGACCCTTATGACACATCAGCTTGAGGTTCTATGACCTTGGATAAGTCCTTGTTGTTGTTCAGTCGCTAAATCATGTCTGATTCGTTGTGACCTCATGACTGCAGCTCTCCAGGCTCCTCTCTCCTCCACTACCTCTGGGGGTTTGCTCAAATTCATGCCCATTGAGTCAGCAATGTTATCTAACTATCTCATCCTCTGCTGCACGCTTCTCTTGCTGCCCTCAGTCTTTCCCAGGATTTATGGTATTTTCCAATGAGTAGGCTCTTCACATCAGGTAGCCAAAGTATTGGAGCTTCAACTTTAGTATCAGTCCTTCCAATAAATATTCAGGGTTGATTTTATTTAGGATTGACTGGTTTGATCTCCTGAAGTCCAAGGGACTCTCAAGAGTCCTCTCCAACACCACAGTTCAAAAACATTAATTCTTTGGCATTCGGCCTTCTTTATGGCCCAACTCACATGGCTTCCTCGGAAGCTCAGTGGTGAAGAATCTGCCTGCAACACAGGAGATGCAGTTTTAGGAAGATCTGGGTTGGGAAGATCACTTGGAGGAGGAAATGACAACCCACTCCAGTACTCTTGCCTGGAAAATTCCATGGACAGAGGAGCCTGGTGGGCTACAGTCTACAGAATCACAAATAACTGGAAGCAATTGAGCCCGTGCGCGCGCGCACACACACACACGCACCTTGGTCTTATACCATAGGTATGAGATGGTAGGTCCTATGATCCCTAAATTCTTCATCTTTAAAATGGGTATATTATCAAATACAACACAGAGCTGTTATGAGAATCAAATAAGACAGGATATGTAAAAGCAAGTTATAAAGCTGAAAGCAGTACCCAGATATGGCATAATTATTCTATGTACCTGAATAAGTTGCTATTTCTATAATGCATGCATGGGCTTCCCTGGTAGCTCAGATGGTAAAGCATCTGCCTACAATGCAGGAGACTCGGATTTGATCCCTGGGTCAGAAAGATCCCCTGGGGAAGGAAATGGCAATCCACTCCAGTATTCTTGCCTGGAAAATTCCATGGACTGAGGAGCCTGGTAGGCTACAGTCCATGGGGTCGCAAAGAGTCGGACATGACTGAGAGACTTCACTCACTTTCTATAAGGCATATAAGTTAGACTCTAGAACTTACAATTAGTACTTATGAAACTCCCAAAATAAATATGTTTTATATTCCATTCAAGACATTTCATTTATTTTTAATAGTCTGCAGCATTTCTAGACAAATCTAAATGGGGCTACAAAGAAATGTAGTTTGTCATAAAAGGATCTGCAAATGTACACTAAATATTCCAAAGACGCTCCCCAGGTAATGTTTGTAGCCCAGTGCCATTTAACACTACTAAGTTACACTAGTTCGAAATATACCCCCATCCCACACAGGACATGTAAAATTCTACTGGCTGAGAGATTGAATTTGCAGGCTAAATTAAATATGAGACATAGTGATGCCGTCTTGTGTCCCCAGCCAATATGTTGTTTTAAGTTTATGAAATATGCTTTCATCAGAAATCCATCCTGCCATGCAAAATAGCTTCTGGCCTGTGACTCTGTAGTGCCTTGCTAATAAATACCTTTACAGTCGTCTTGTACTGACATTATAACTAGTAAAACACATTAAGAGAGAGGAAAGTAAGGAAAGAAAAGAGAAATAGAAGAGATAAAACTATAAGAGATTTTGGTGCATAAACTCAAAACATCTTTTGAATGTATTTCCTTCTTTCATCTCTTATTTCTACTCCAGAAAGGGTCTAACGTGGAAGAAATGCAAATTTCTGCATTATTAGAGTTTGGAGGGTTTCAATCCCACCTTCATCTCTTAACTTTGAGGCCATCTGTTAAACTCCCCCAGCCTTATCCTTACAATGAATGCTGTTTGTTCTTCCTTGTTGAAAAGCTCAAGGTTAATTCATGAGGGACCCAGACTACAGACAATGAATGAATACAATGAATAAATATCAGTTACCATATACTTCTCTTTTTTTTTCATTTAGTCGTTAGCCCATCCATGCTTTTTATATAATGTAATCAAAGTACAGAATTGGGGGACACACATATTAATTTTTTGTTATTTACTACTTGTATGAACTGCCTCTGAACTTCAAGTTCTTCCTGTGTCACGCTGGGATCCATGAACGTGCCTCAGAGCTTCCCTAGGGATAAAGGTAGGTGGGCTGAAAGAGACGGATAGACACATGGCGAAGTTCAGGGCTCCTCCCTCTACCTTCAACCATAAAGAACAGCTCTACATTTATCCTCTAATATAGATTGACATTTTCTACAAGATATTCTTGTCAAGAAATAATATCATTGGTATACAATGAGAGAAAATAAACTAGACCAGGCAAATAGCTAAGATAGCTTTCCATTTCTGTTCTAATTTTCAACGATTCGATGTATCCCTTGGAGGCTTATTAAATGTGAAATCCTAAAGACTCAGCTTTTCAGGGAGCTATTGAAGCCATGGAGCTTAAAACACGGTTCCTACTCTAAAGGAACTCACAATCTTATAGAGAAGATGACACAGCTGCCTGTGGGCTGTTGAAAAATCACGAGACTGTACAAGTGCCACTGTGGATGGTGTAATGGTTAAATATGGAGTTCGAGGGACAGGAAAGCACCTCGAGTTCTGGCATAGCAAGGGATTTAGATTGGATACGAAAAGGAAAGGATTGGAGTTGGTAGAGAGGAGTAGGAAGACCACATGTAATGTGAATACAGCACAAGCAAACATTCAAAGAGAGAAAAGAACATAAGAGGTACAGGAACCTCTAAGAAACAAGCCTTTTCCTACAAGACAGTGATGAGCAGAGAAGTTTTATAAGAGCTTGAATGACAAGCAGAGGCATTTGGGCTTTCTGTGTGTGTGTTAATGGCTCAGTTGTGTCAAACTCTTTGCAACCCCATGGACTGTAGCCCGCCAGGCTCCTCTGTCCATGGAATTCTCCATTCAAGAATTCTGTAATAAAAAAAAAAAAAAAGAATACTGGAATGGATAGTCATCCCCTTCTCCAGGGGATCTTCCCAACCCAGGGATCAAACCCAGATCTCCCGCATTGCAGGCAGATCTTTAACTATATGAGCCATCAGAGAAGCCCTTTGGGCTTTAGTTTATAATCATTAAGTCCACTTGGAGTTGCCTTTATCAGGACATGATAAAAATCATGTTTGTTTTAGGAAGTTAGGTCTAATGGTATGGAGAAATTTGGGATAGAAAAAACAGAATTCTAGCTGAGGAATATTTGGATAGCCCTCATCTTACTTTGAAGCATTTGGCATTTGTAGCATTTCATCTCTTCCCTGATAAATGTTCTTCACTTGTCTTACAGGACACTATGGTCTCCTGATTTTCATTTTGTCTCACAAGCTGATTTGGTTTGCTGGTTCCTCTCATCTCTCCAGGATCTTGACCATTGAATGCCTTGAGGGTCAGCCCTTATACCTCTTCATTTTTCTGTCTCCATTAACTTTCTTGATCATTTTATTGAGTCTGATGACTTTGGTACCATCTATACACTGATGACACCCAAACTTAAACTTCCCACCAGAACCTCATTCTGGAATTTTATATTGTTGTAAGCATCTGTTCATTCTGGAATTTTATATTGTTGTAAGCATCTGTCTACTTAACATTTCTAATAAGCATCTCAAACCTAAGTGCCTCAAACATATTCCTCTTACAAAATGGAGTCCATTTTTTTTAGCCGCTTAGGTTAAAACTTGCAGAGATCCTTGAATATACTTCTTTTCTCACATCCAATGTCCAGTTCATCAGCAATTTCTCTTGGGCCCTACCTCCAGCAGGAAGCTGGAAACTTTCCCCAGCTTCTACCACTCCTACTAAGTTGGCCAAAAAGTTCATCCAGGTTTTCTTTCAGCTGTTACAGAAAACCCAAATGAACTTTTTGGCCAACCCAATACTCTGTTTCAAGCCACCTTAATTTCTCATGTAAGTTACTTCAATAGTCTTCTGTCTTTTGTTTACTTTTAATCTGCTCTTTTTAAAATTTATTTTTTAATTGGAGGAAATTTTCTTTACAATGTTGTGGTGGTTTCTGCTGTACAACAATGCAAATCAGTCATTATTATACATATATCACCTCCCGTTTGAGCCTCCCTCCCCTCCCCTCAACCCAACCCTCTAGGTCATCCCAGTGTGCCAGGCTGGGCTTCCTGCCTTACACAGGAACGTCTCACTAGTATCTATCTTACATATGGTAGTGGATATATGTCTATGCTAGTTTCCCCATTTGTGTCACTTTCTCCTTCCCCCACTGTGTCCACAAGTCTGTTCTCTATATTGTGGCCCTATTCCTTCCCTGCAAATAGGTTCATCAATATCATTTTTATAGATTCCATATATATATGTGGTGTTGGAGAAGACTCTTGAGAGTCCCTTGGACTGCAAGGAGATCCAACCAGTCCATCCTAAAGAAAATCAGTCCTGAATATTCATTGAAAGGACTGGTGCTGAAGCGGAAACTCCAATACTTTGGCCACCTGATGCGAAGAACTGACTCATTGGAAAAGACCCTGATGCTGGGAAAGATTGAAGGTGGGAGGAGAAAGGGATGACAGAGGATGAGGTGGTTGGATGGCACCACCAACGCGACGGACATGACTTTGGGTAAACTCCGGGAGTTGGTGGTAGACAGGGAAGCCTGGCATGCTGCAGTCCATGAGGTCGCAAAGAGTTGGACACAACTGAGTGATTGAACTGAACTGATATGTAAATATATATGTATATTTCATATATATATCAAATATCACATATTAATGCATATATATATACACATGTATATCCATATTTGGTTTTCTCTTTCTGACTTCCTTCACTCTACATAACAGGCTCCAAGTTCATCCACCTCACTAGAACCAACTCAAATTCATTCTTTTTGTGGCTGAGTAATATTCCATTGTATATACAAACCACAGCTTCTTCATCCATTTTCTGTCGATGTGTATCTAGTTGCTTCTGTGCCCTAACTATTGTAAATAGTACTGCAGTGAACACTGGGGTACATGTGTCTTTCTCAGTTATGGTTTTCTCAGGGAATATGCCCAGTAGTGGGAATGCTGAGTCATATGGTAGTTTTAATCCTAGTTTTTTAAGGAATCTCCATGCTGTTCTCCATAGTGGCTGTACTAGTTTGCATCCCCACCAACAGTGCAAGAGAGTTCCCTTTTCTCCACATCCTCTCCAGCATTTATTATTTGTAGATTTTTTTTTTTTATAATGGCCATTCTGACCAGTGTGAGGTGATACCTCATTGTAGTTTTGATTCCATTACTCTAAGAATTAATGATGCAATCTGCCCTTTTAAAATATGTCTCAATCCAGCAGCCAAAATAGTTACATTCAAACATAAGATAAATCATGCATCTTTTCTCATCTCACAATGCTCTAATACCTGCACATCTCATTTGGCATAAAAGCCAAAGTTCTTACAATGGTCTTCAGCTCCTTGTTTACGTGGTCCCTGTGCCTGCATCTCCTACTTCTTATCTGATTCATTCTGAACTCAGATCTTTTATTATAAACTGCTCATACTCCCTGGAACATTCTTCCACCAGATAGCCACATAATTTGTCTGACTCTTATCAAGTCCTTATGCAACGATTAGCTTTTCTTATTATCTACTTAAAACTATAGCCATCACTCCCAGTGTCCCCTATTGACTTTCCAAGCTTTATTTTTCTCCATGGCTCTTATTCTCCCAGTATAGAATTTGTCTTCTTTTTTAAGTTATTTATTTTCTGACTTATACTAGAAAGTAAGCTTTATGAAGGCAGGACTGTGTCAGTTTTGTTGGCTCCTCTAATCTTGGTGTCTAGAATAGTGACTATAATGAGAACTCAAAAAGACCTTGTTTGGTGAATAAACATTTTTAAGCTGAAAAGGATTTGGCTACGGTGGCAATAGTGATTTGAAAAAAAAATAAAAGCAAAACAACAAAAAAAGGAAAGATAACTGAGGAAAAAGTTAGAAGTTCTAAGTGGCCTGCTGGAGATAAGTGAAAAAAAAAAAGGAGCAAGACTGAGGTAGTCACCCTAGCAACTCATTGTCATTCATACTTCTTATTGTAGGTACGTAAAACTACCATTCACATTAGGTATCCCCTTCCCTGAAAATAAAAATTACTTAGACAAAGAGAAGAAAGCTTCCTATATTCAAGAAGAGATAACTTTTCATGAGGCACATCCTCTCCATGAGTTAAGGAAGACAAAAAATAACTGAGCACTTCCCAATTTCAACAAGTTTTATGTATTTTTTTCAAGATAGAATTATTGTCCCCACTGTTTGGGAAGAAAATAGATCTGATTGTTAAATCACTTACTTACTGGCAGCATAACCATTCCTTCAGCACAGGGAGTTCAAGCATTTTCTGGTACCTAGGATAGTGCCTGGCACTTAATGAGCACTTAATATATACTTGGAGAATTGAGTAGGACTAAAATGCATGGAGAAAGTGAAAAATTTAGTCTAAATAACAACATCAAAATCCTATGATCTCCTCTACTTTGATGGTTTACCAAGTAACAGTTATATTTTTTTCACCTGATAACATATGCTACTCAATCAGTTGTTAACAAAGGATTTTGGCAACACCTAAAATTTATGCAACTCAGTTGGTAAAGAATATGCCTGCAATGCAGGAGACCTGGGTTCAATTCCTGGGTCAGGAAGGTCCCCTGGAGAAGGAAATGGCAATCCACTCCAGTATTCTTGCCTGGAAAATCCCATGGACAGAGGAACCTGGTGGGCTACAGTCCATGGGGTCTCAAGAGTCGGACACAACTTAGCAACAAAATCACCACCACCACCAAAATTTACGCTCAGTATAACACAGAGATATAAACTCTAATATGTCTTAAACATAAAAAGAACTTGATGAAAATGTATTTATTTATTTAAAAGCATGTGGTCTCCTGCCCTCAAGAAACCTCCAGTTCAGTTGAGAAGGGAAAAATCACATACCAGGCAAAAACTATTTAAAAATCTGATACATTACCCAAACAAATTATTTGAAAGATGAGAGAGACAGTACATTGTACAGACATTCATGTTAGGAAAAAACTAATGTAGGCAAAAAGGCTTTAGATTAAAAAAATGAATTAGTCCCCTTTGAGGAAATAAAATGGAGGAACTCAGGAACTGATGAAGTGGCAGATGGGGAGGGGAGGTCAGAAAAGAACATTCTAGAAGGGAGGATCATCAAGAAAGGGCATTCCAGAACACACCACAAACAATAGAAGGAAAGAATATGAGTCTTCCCAATTCTAGAGGAAGGCACAACCTCCCAGAAGACACAATGACCAGCACTTACTTGAGAAACAGCCTCTGGATCCTCAAGTCTTGCCAGTCCCCTAGGAGAGCAGACAGCAGTCAACTCACATTTAACTTCCCCATGTTACAGAGAAGAGTCAGAGTTAGAGAGAGGCAGAGGGAGGAAGCAGCTCTCTGAAAGCCCTCTTGCAAACTAAAGGAAAGAACATCATTGAGAAGGGAAGAGAGCTAAAACACCTCTAAATCTGGACTTTCCTCAGCCAAGCACCTTGCTTTAATAAAAATGAAATCTTCACAAGTTATACATATTTAATTTACTGATTCAAAGATGAGTCAGAAGAGGAAAACAATAGTTGTGAACCTTTCAGTGGTAGAGAGAGATGCTTTCTAAAGTGTTCCCAAAGCCTCTCCGAGGTCAGACTCATCCTGAGGCTGCAGGAACGCAAAGGATTTGTATTCAGAGATGTGGCTTGATGAGACCAGAACAATCATAATTCTTGGGTAGTAGATGTCATTAATCAATAAGAGGGGATATAAAAAGTCACACTCCTCTCTCCCTGTGCCAGGAAGGAGGATGGCAGTCCATTTCCGGATGTATGCCACAGCCGGCAGAGTGACTCATCTTGTGCCAAAATACCACAGGGACGTGAGAGGAAAAGGAAGCAGTGAGCTCGGTGACAGGCCAGGAAAGCAGTGGCCACCACAGTCAATCTGAGATGAGCATTTACTAACAGCTACAGTAATAAGGGCTTTGCTGAATCAGAGGTTCTTTGAGTTGGAAGGGGCTTCAGTCCAAACCCTTCATTCTTACAGTCAAGTATACTTGGTAAAGACTCCTGGGTTGGGACAATCCCCTCCAGAAGGAAATGGCAACCCACTCCAGTAATCTTGCCTGGGTAAGGGGAGGCCACGGACAGAGGAGCCTGGTAGGCTACAGTTCATGGGGGTCGCAAAAGAGTTGGACACGACTGAGCTACTAAACAAAAACAACACTGGGTCCCAGGGAAGGATATGGCAGGTCCCAAGCGAGAAAGCAAGGGAGGGACAGAGCTCAACTTAGAGCCCGAATCCCCAGAATGAGTTTTCTGTATCGACATAACCATTGCTCTAACAATAAGAACATCTCAACCAGTTGTAGCCCAGAAACCATTTGCATATTGGTTGTTGAAATTGAAACTATTTCCCCTCTAGATACCACAGTGTATGTGATCATAGTTTGGGGAGCAGTGATAGAGATTTAAATGCTTCCCTGGTGGCTCAGATAGTAAAGCATCTGCCTGCAATGCGGGAGACCCGGGTTCAATCCCTGGGTTGGGAAGATCCCCTGGAGAAGGAGACAGGAGTGGGGGATGGAGGGTCTTGATAAGTTTCCAGGTTAGCGTCAAAGCTTACTTAATTCATAATCTATTGGAAGAACAGTGCTACAGATAAAAATCTCATGACCATCAACCCTCTTCCATCAAATTTCTATGGGACCGTGCAGTTGGAATACTGGTGCAAGAGGCAGGCATATATATCAGACCCTGAGAGCAAAGCCAACCACTCTTCCCAGAGTGTCTTGGGGGCCAGAGGCTCTGAATGGAGAAAGGGTGGAGAAGATAGCCATGTGTTCCACTAGCATGTTGACCCCCGCCCACATCAATAGGAAAGGCAAGTCTTTCCCTAGCCGTCCTGATAAGAGGGTTTTTAAAAGAAAAGCCCATCAAGAGGAAGAGCTTAGCTATGTCAAGTTCCCAACTGGATACAGGCTTTATTAATAATCCTGGCTCTCCAAAGCCAAGTGTTTGACAGTACATGAGCTTTATACTGAGCTGGATTCTTTCACATGGTCTACTGTTATTCAGCCACTAAGTCTTGCCCAGCTCTTTGCAACCCCATGGACTGCAGGGCACCATATAGAACATAGCCTAACTTGGAAACAAAAGCTAGTTTGGCAAGTGACTGGGAAGGATTGAGTCTAGTATCACTAACAAAAATTGATAAAAAATAAAAATTGCTAAAGACTTTTTACCTCATATGTTAGACAGTATGCTAACCATTTTACATATGTTAAATAAACATATATAACACAACATATTTTAGGTTGATGATACCATCTCTATTTTATAGAGGATAAACTTGAGGCTCAGCATAGTCAAACAATTTATTCAACATAACTAATAAATAAGAGATAGAGGATTATAACTCAGGACCATCTGGCTCCAAAGTCGAGTCATCCAAATATGACATAAAATAAAGCCACTCAGGCCATATTGGATCCTGCCAGCCAAGTATCATTACCCTGCATTTATACTTTAAGTGTCACTGAGATAAGATGTGGCAAAGTTAGGATGAGATGTACTTTTATTCATCAAATATATTTATCAAATGACTAGATGACAGCTTTTAAGGACCTAAATGTGGTGAGAGGTGCTAGAACAATAAGACAATATCCTGCCCTCATAAAGTTTCAGAACCTTACCTTTGCCAAACATATTCTGAAGCCATAGCTCTTTGTATCCTGTACTTACCGATGAAGAATCTGAGGCTAGAGAGTTGAAGATATCAGTCAGAGTATCACAATGAAGAAGTGGTGGAGCATGAATTGGAGCCAGGTTCATCTGACTTTGATCTCATGCTTTTCCTCTTACCTCCCATTCCCATTCTGGAAGCTGAACCTGAGTGGTCATAAATGCACCAGGTCATAGTTCATGGAGGAGCAGGGTAGATGCCAAAGTCTATTTTTAGCTACAAGAGGATATGCACCTATAACTTCTAAACAGGCCCACCTTTCAAGGGAGATGAGGCAAACACCAAACTCCAGAAGGGAAAGACAAAGATTTTTCGGAATGAAAGAGAAGGGGCCATAGAACAAGTCTTCTCAGAGAAGAGGGGCACAAGATGGCAGCCATAACTCACTCTGAAGAAACAGTGAACTCATTCTGTTGCCAAGATGGCAGAGCTCTGTTGCAGAACCTCCCGGCCCTGGAGCCTGTGCAGAAATCCTCTTGACCAAAGAGATCTACTGTAGTCTCTGAAGTCAAGATACTAAATCTCTAAACTGTGTACTTGACTTCTAAGTACTCCTCTGTGGCTTCTAGTTGGTTTCTGTTTGTGACTGTGGCATTGCTGTTTGTATTACATCTTCCTGAGGCTGGGGACTCTGTCTTTCATTCCTCTGGCTCTCTATGATGAGTAGCTTCCACAGAGTGAGGGGATGTTCTCACTAAATGTTTGTTCACTGACTTATCACTGGTTTATTCACCAAACAGTCAACACAAGGAGCCAGATTGTGCTCTGACCAGAAATACAGAGGTGCCTATCAGTGACTATACTACAATGCTCCCCACTTATTAAAAGGTTTATGGCAGCATCATCTATCTGAACCATAGCCACAAAGCAGACTTTAGGAGGTAGAAAGTATGGGAAAGAAATAAAAAACAACTCTCACCAAGATTATGTACTTTCTTCCATGGGATGAACCTCAGGTCACCAAAAAGGGTCAGAGGGCTTCAGGATTTTAAATGCTTCTCTTCAGTACTATGGAAAAATTAGTACTTGTGTTGCTTTCCCAATACAAAGTTTAGTATCAGCAAATAAGAAGTGGGAGGGAAGTGATTTTTGCAACAGAGAGAACAGAGAGCTGGCAGCCTGTCAGTTGGATGGGTAACAGAAACAGTAAAACTTACTTGGAAAAAAAAAAAAACAACTCTAAAAATGATCACTTAAAGTCAAAGTCATTCTGTATCGGTACAATCAGTGTTCTGCCCCATTCAGTCATCTCTGAGCCTATACCTTTGTACAGTGAATATCAGAGTGTGGAAGGACCTTAGAGATTGAGTCCAGCCATTCTTTATTTAGGAGGTACAAAGGAAATAAATATCTTGGCCAATGTCCTCCCGCAATTTACTTAAATTCAATAGGCTCTTCATACAAATTCACTGCCTTTGGTGTATATTTATATAAAAAGAAAGACATAGAAAATTAAGAAAATAGAACTCTATCCTTGCCCTCCAGGGGCTCAGACTTGTTCAGCTGAGCACTGATACTACTGTACAACCACCTGGCAAACATTTCTCTGTCTCAGCGTGGCTGGAGAAGGAATTGACACCACAGCAAGGACAACACTATGACGAAAAGGAAAGGGGTCATAGAGACATCAACAAAGCCGAAACTGGCAAGACCAGTGTGATCAACATCTGCAGCATTTCACCAATCCAGGCTAGTATTTCTAACATAAAAAAGATAGGGTTAGTGGGGTTAATATGTTTCACGTGTATTTACTGATCCAGTTACTCACTGCACATGACCTTGAGTTCTTTCTAAATGCTCACAAACCACACATATAATAATCCATTTTGGAATTCTACTGGCAGAAAAAAATAATGTGACCTTATTTAACCTATACTCCCCAGAATCTATTTTCTCTTCTGTAGAGAAAACTAACACAAAATTTGAATCTGAGGGGTTCACACAGCCATCAAAGGGTTAATGAGGGCGCACACACACACACACACACACACACACACACACACACACACACACACACCCCACTGTAAAAGTAGAAAGGTCCTGCCACCAGGTGCCAGCAGGGGGCAGCAAATAGCAGTTGAGGATGGGAATTCAGGAGCAACTGTTGAATGAAGGATGGGTAGAGATGTGGGGTACCCAGAACATTGTAGTTATCTCAACACAGAATGAAATGGAAAAACTGAAAAAAAAAACCTGAAACGCAGAGTTTATGAATGTACCCTCAAGTCATAATCTACGTAGTGGTGGAACTAGAAATGTATGTTTCTTGGACTCTAAGAAGGCACAAAAGTGTACCAGACATTTAATTTCACAAAAGTTAATTAGTCTTTGTATGAAAGTATGAGTATGCATGCATGCTCAGTCATGTCCAACTCTTTGAGACCCCATGGACTCTAACCTGCCAGGCTCCTCTGTCCATGGAATCTTACAGCCAAGAATACTATAGTGGTTTGCCATCTCCTTCTCCAGGGGATCTTCTTAACCCAGGGATTGAACCAGCATCTCTTGTGTCTCCTGCATTGGCAGGCGGATTCTTTACCACTGCACCACCTGAGAAGCCTGACAAGTATGAAGATTTGACTTTCTGTTATCCAGAAAACTCACTTTTCTGGATCACACCAATTGCCAAGGTCACTATTTCAATGAAGTCTCACTGAGCTGAGATTCTACATATGTGTATGCAAGTATATGTGTTCCTACTTGAGAGAGGAAGAAGGGGAGAGGGAGGGAAAGAGATCCAGAGAGATGATCTACCCTAAATCTCTTTTCCAAGTTTTCCCACAGTCTCCTCAAAAATATGTTCTTCTTAACATTAAGGGGTCCACATGTCATCTGAACTCTAAGATGAATTTCTTTAAAAAGTTGTATGTGATTCCATTCAGCTAGTTTTTCAGCTATATCAGGATGAATAAAATAAAATTTTCCATTCTTAAAAAAAAAAAAAGCCTAATTTTTTGTTGTTGTTGTTTTTGGGTTTTTTTTCTCTCCACTCCTCTAGCTTAACAAATAGTAGAGGTTAGGAAGTTCAAGCCTGGCAGAATATTGGTGCTCCTGGCAGAAGGAAATCCATTGCCAAACACTCAGGAAAACAATGGTTAAGTATTTTGAACATTATGAAAGCTTGAAATGATAGGTCTCCACACAGGAAGAACACTTCATTCTCAGGGTTGTGGGGAATTTTGGAAAGCCAGTTCTGCTGAGGCGTTCCATGGTGAGGGTGTCAGCTATTCGGGTAAGGCTCAAGTGCTGCTCAGAGAAAAGGACAGAGATATTAAAAACAAATAATTTTAGGGAGGGTTGTCAAGCATGGATTTGCTATGATAAATGGCCTTCATTTGGTTTCCTGAAATTATGAAAGCAGAAACATCTTGGTCATTAAAGATTTAGGGGGTTGTGGGAAAGGAGTAGAGGTGAAAGGGAATTTGTTCAAAATAGATCCTCCACGTGCTCTTCTATCTCATTTCCCACCTCTTGCCAGGTCCTCTACATTCCAACCACACTCTTTTTCTTCCCAGACTCTCAGAGCCTTCTTGTCTCCCTGCTTCTGCTCTTGCATCAGTGTATCATGCTCCCGCCCCCAACAGACTCACAGCACTCTTTCTGGCAAACTCCAGAAACTCCTACTCATGTTTCAAAGGCTCGTCTGAACATCACCTTTTCTGGAAGAATTCCTTGATTTTTCTGAGATAGAAATAATCACAGAACTCTAAACACACCACTGTTATGGTACCTAAAATAAGTTATTATAATTACCTGGGTATGTTCTCTCTCCAGTTAACTGGAACCTCTTTGATGTCAGGAGCTCTGTCTCATGAATCTCTGTATCATCAGCATTGTATTGTGATGTGGCAAAGATCAGATGCTTAACAACTTGTGAAATTAATAAGTGATGTTCTATTAACTACTTCATATGAGTATATAACATTGAACATTCAATCAACTGATAATTCCAAAATATATCAGTCAGATTGCATCTTTTAATATAATGAGAATTAATACTCAAGTATTCTGAGTAGACATCATTGCATCTTGAGGTACTGGATGGCTTCTCAAAGAAGATTCTGTTGTATTCTTGAAAATTGAGTATTCTAGGATTTAGAAGACTGATGTGACCACATCCAGCCAAGATAGAATGCTTCAAAATATATGAGACAGCATCAGTGGAGAAGCAGGATGGAAACTCATTTGCAGAGTGGCCTCAACTCTACATCCATCTAATAAGGTGAAGCTCTTGTGTCATCTAGACCTCCATCTCTCTAGCTGAACTGATTATTGCCTTTACCTGCCTTACTTACTCTCTTCTGTCTTTGCACCTTCAATACTGTACTGCACTTAACCATTTGCCTCTCTTGTCTCCTCTCCTGGACTTAATCTAGCACCTATTAGGAACACAATAAATATTTAATAAAGGAATAAATAAGTAACTGGGGAATACTCTGGGAAGGGAACAGTGCTTTCTGTATTCTTCTCCCTGTTAGGAATGTAGACAAAGATGGTTATCATGATCTTTGAATAAAAGGGCAATGAGTGGGACTTTGGCAAACTCTTTGAACACATGTCATCAAAGCCTTAAGATTCACCAATAGGACTTAACCTACCAATTGGAAAGGTTTCAATGTTAAATAGGAGTGCTAATGAAAATATAGGTTTATCCAAAATAAACTATGCCAGAAGCAAGTAAGGCCATACAGTATTTCATAATAAAGGGTGAACTTCGGCAAGTCATTCACATCTCTGAGTCTCAATGTTCTCCCATATTAAGAAAGAGTTAATGATAGTAAGTTTTCAAAAGTTTTGTTGTGAATTAACTGAGATAACCTGTATGAAGTAAATAACACAGGGCCTGAAACACAGTAAGCACTCATGTACTAGCTAGCCTTATTTAGGACAACAAGAGTAATAATAAACCTCAGCTTCAAGAGCACCCATAATAACTGGCCTGCCCTCACAAAGCAATATGAAGTTGTTTTAGTTTGCTATCCCTCAGTGATCTATTCCCAACTCCCTCTGTAGTCTGTTTCCTTGGAATCTGCTGGACTCGAGGTGACTTTTCTGTTTGATTTTTTTCCACTGACATGAATCAGAAGATTGAGACAGATCAAAGAGTTTCACAAGTCCTTTATTTTCTATCAAGTGTGACTCCAAGTACCACCCTCTCTAACTCAGCCCACTGATAGAAGCTGAGAAATCTTCACTAGCTGGCACTGCTCACTGGAAAGTACTCGGGAAAATAGTAGACAATACACACAGAGGCTTTGTCTGCAGCTTATAGCTTGAGCCACTCTATAAGTACCTCTCCAGCAAAAGAAAGAGTGCTAGTCAACCCCTTTCAAAACTTTCCTTGCGGCAAGGATTATGGACCCATAAACTGGATTTGATTTTCAGCAACCATCAACTCCTACGTTAAAATTTTATTACAACTTCCCTTTAACTTATTTGCTTCAGAGATTTTGAATTCAAAGAAACTAATTCTCTCTTAATCTATTTAAAGAAATATACATACTGAAAAGAGCCTAAACAAAGGAACCTCAAGAAGGGAAAACATGATATGTCCTATGTTCTTTTCTAGTGTAGCTATAAGCACATCATACAGAAAAAGACACAGCAACCATGACCTATCTAACTGAATGTATCTATTTAAATGGTATTCAGCTTCATGTAATAGGAACTGGATTATAACAGCTTAACCAAATAGGACTTATTTCTCTCCTAGCAGCACAGTGCCCATGAGACTTTTCAAAAGTCTTATACAATGCATTGCAGGCAGATTCTTTACCAACTGAGCTATCAGCCAAGACCTGAGACTTTTCAAAGACCTCATCAAAAATTCAGGTCCATCCTAGTATCTTGCTCCACCATCCATGGCTTTTGTCCTCATTGGTGAGATTTTTCCTCCTGATGTTGTTTCTGTGTTCATGGCAGAAACAGGAAAGACAGGAAAGGAAGGCGGGCAAACTTGCTTGCCAGTTGAAATGCTCCATTTTGGTCAGGAACAGAACTGCTTGCCTAAATGTCTCCCCAGCCCCACTAGAATTTTGCTTGAATTTCATTGGCTGGAGCAATGTCCTATAGTTTTGCCTAGCTACAAGGTATCAGGGGAGGTGAACATTTGTAAATGAACACACTGTAGCTGTACCAAAACAGAGTTCCAGTGATTATAACAGGAAGAAGAGAGGCCCCACTCCATTCGCAGAGTCAGTCAGTATGAAGCTTCCCATCGTCTCCAACTTGGGCTTCCCAGATGGCGCAGTGGTAAAGAATCCACCTACCAAAGCAGGAGGCAAAACAGGCAGAGGCTTGATCCCTGAGTCAGGAAGATACCCTAGAGTAGGAAATGGCAACACACTCCAGCACTCTTGCCTGGGAAATCCCATGGACAGAGGAGCCTGGTGGGCTACAGTCCATCGGGTCACAAAGAGTCGGACATGACTGGGCAACCGAGCGGGCACGCACATTCTTATCTTCATTTTACTGGTGAGTGGGGGACCTGAGATTTGAACCCAAGTTAAACTCTAGGGTCTGAGCTCTTCATCATTATTTATAAATTTCTCTCATAAAAGAATCATCCTTTTTGAAGACAAAGACCAATTCTTAAACTTGAACTTTTTCACTACATTCTTCACAGCACTGAGCTTTGTTCACTATAGAAGCTCAATTAATGTTTCATTTTACTGATTAACAAAATGAGAGTGAGGGAAGTTATTAGTCACAGACCCTGGGCAAGAATCGTGTCATTTTGTCCCTTACTTATTTTTACACTACACCATAATGAATTATCCAACCTTTCAACAAATATTTATTAAACACCTATCATGATCCAGGCAGATGCTACCTTTCGCTTTGGTTGAGGGTCCTAGCCTGAAGGATTACAATCTTATTCACTGGGAGAAAACAAAGCAAAGTAAAATCCTGGAAAGGATGACATGAAACATTTTCATCTTTCAGCTTGGGGCTGTGTGAAATTGTTACTGTTGTTGTTCGGCGTCCAAGGGAATCCTGGGATGAAATTCATCAGCTTTGAGATCATTTATAATTTTCTGGGTTTTTCTGCCCCTGGTTTCTCCTCTGCTCCCTACAGACCATTTCCAGTGCCATAACAGCAAAGCAGCTCTACAGAAGACACATGTCTGGAAATCCTCCGTTTTTGCTCTCCTGTGCCCTGAGTCACACCACCTCTCCCCACCAGCCTCAAGATAAGAGGACCTCTCAAGACTTTAGGTATGTCAGAATTGTCATTATTTGCTATGCAACTTTTTTTCTGAGCTCTGCAATCTTTAAAACCCTTTGCAAAAAGAACTTCAGACAACTCAAGCTTTTATGCCAATGAAAGCATAAATGGAAGCCTTTGCTCCTTGCCTTTGGGTAAGCCAAGCCCTCCATCCCCTCTGACATCCCAGAGTGCCCCACCAGAGGGTAGCTTGCATTGAACTCCATCTGTAAAAACTCTGCACTGCAGGGGAGCTTGCTGACATTGAAGTAGGCATTGAGATTATCTGTTTCTTCAGATCTGAAGTCAATGTCCAGGTATACGGATGGGGAGATGGGAGGAGGAGAAAGTCAGCGTGGCCGGTGGTTGCTTATGGCCCTCATCAAACTCCCTACAGAGAAAAGGACAACCCGGTCAAGTGTGCTACATCGTTATGAACATGGCCTCCAAATCTCCTGTTGTGGCCATTACATCAGTGATAAAAATACACTTCTTCCCTCTACAACATGGACAAATGCTTTACTTCTTTGTCCTGGGCCCTTTTAAGAGAAACTCGGGGGATGAAAATGCTGACTTATTAAATTATACATGCTTCTAGAAATATGTTTTAATAGTAATTCTCTTCTTTGAATCTTCATGTCCACTTTTGAGAATACGGGGGAATTTATGCAAGGCCAAAGAAAATGATTTCTTTCAAAAAATCTGCTTTGATTTGACACTTGCTGTGTGGGAAAGAGGATAAATAAGATGTCTCAAGAGGAAAATCTACGTGTGTCTTTAGAAGATGCTTTTGGTTCCTCTCTTCATGTTTGCCGGACCCACCCCTGATTTCCGCTGCAGCTATTGTGGGTGAGTTCCTAAGAGCCGAGGTTCATCTCTCTCTGTGAGCATCCTGTTTTCGGCTCTGACAACCGTCTCTGAGGTCACAGGAGTCCCTTCACTTGGAATTGCAGCCTAGCAATGCAGGAATTACCCCCTTGCAGTAGGCCTCACTTTGCCATCATCAGGCCTTTGTCACATGCTGTTGTCATGCTTTAGGACTCTGATTCAAATGCAGCCTGGCTGACAACATGTAATAACACAACGGTTAAACGCAGTTCAGCTGCACACCCATAATTATCTTCATCTGGTCTGGACGCAGTACAGAAATATTGTGATTGTCCTATTTGTCTTATTTTGTTGAGTCAGAATAAATTGAACATAGACTAGATTAAAAACATGTCACTAAAGTCTTTGTTTTTCTCTAGTATCTCCCCTCTAGGGCCACCTGTAAGTGACATTCCATAACATTTAGTGCAACAAGTTTTAATATTTTATTTACTTATCCTACTTAACTCGCATGTGAAGGGACAACATTTCATCTGGAATTGGTCAATCAATGGACTCAATCAATGGACGCTGAATGTAAATTCATCCATAATAAATAGCCAATAAACCAAATAGAGAGTCCACTTGAAAACTTGTGAAATCCCAGCTAACTCCACACTTAGAGAATCCAGCAGTACACCCCAAAGTGCAACGTGTTCACCAGCTTCTTGTAGCCATGGTATAAAGTCTGCCCTTGTAATCAAGCTACCAATTCCAAAGGGGATTCCAAGAGCCAAACAGCTCACAAATCATGACGTTTCATTTTCTTCTGTAACTTAGTGCTCGCCATAGCTCAGAACTGAATGAACTTTGCATGGCTTATTTCATTTAATCTTCACAATATCCAATAAATTTGCTCTCTTCTCATTATTTCCCTTTAGGAAACCCAGGGTGACAAATCAAGGAATTTTGCCTCAAATAATATAGTAAGAAAGAGGTGAAGGTAGAGCTGGGATATCTATGAGGTTTGGGTGTCTGACTTAAGGTGGGTCTTTTGATTTGATTGGGTAAGGATTATGACATAATGCTTTAGAATTGGTAGTTATAGCAAAGCAAGGATTTCAAGGCAAGGGTTTCAAAGAGTCTTAAAGAGTAAATAATTATTTCATGCTTCCACAGTCTTGGAAGAATAAAGTCATGTTAATGTAGAACAGGAAAAAGTGTGTGGATGTAGATGGTTTTGGTTCTCATCAATGTCAGAAAATTGGCCTTGACTTATTATTTGGAAAATATGGTTACAAGACTTAACCTCAAAGAATCAAAGAGTATATGGAGATGGACATTTTTCAGGCTGAAGTCCCCCCAGGTGAAAATTAACCACTTGCGATTAGAACCTGTTTGAGTAATAGCTTCCAAGTTCTCAGCTACAACTCTGCCTAAACTTACCTACAAACCTTCAGTATGAAGATCTTTCAAAGGAGAAGAAAACTGTCCCAGACTTAGAGATTGAGAAGGAGTAGACTCCTGAGAAGAAGGAAGAATCCATTATATTCATTCAATCCATTCTATGCACTGAGGATTCCCAGACCCTAGAAGTGTGCCTGCCAGGTAAGATGTGCTCAAAAAAGATTTGTTGAATGCATGTTGAAGGAACTGCAAGATGATGATAATGGTAAAAGTTGATAATATTTAATGAATGCTTACTCTGTACCAGGTATCAAGCTAAACAAGAGTATGGATTATTATATTCACTTCATCTAGCCACACCAAGAGATGGGAACCATTTAGTTCCTATTTTCTAGAAGAGAAGATACCATTAAAGGCAAAATTAAAACACCCAAAGCCTACAAACAAAGATGCAAAACCAGGATTGGAAGCTAAGTTCTAACTATAGAGCTGAGAATGCTGAGGCTGGCATCTTACTTGCCACACTATGAAAAGAAGAAAGCAAAGGCATATTAGATTATGAATTGGGAGAAAGAAAATTACAGAGTGAAGACCTTGACTCTAGGATTTCTATAAGTGCTTGGAGTGTGCAAATTCTCAGCCTTGCTGTTTCTATCATGACTTTGTTTTAGGTTTCCCTCATACTTTATGCCAGAGAAGGCAATGGCACCCCACTCCAGTACTCTTGCCTGGAAACTCCCATGGACGGAGGAGCCTGGTAGGCTGCAGTCCATGGGGTCAAGAAGAGTCGGACATGACTGAGCGACTTCACTTTTACTTTTCCCTTTCATGCACTGGAGAAGGAAATGGCAACCCACTCCAGTGTTCTTGCCTGGAGAATACCAGGGACGGCGGAGCCTGGTGGGCTGCCGTCTATGGGGTCGCACAGAGTCGGACACAACTGAAGCGACTTAGCAGCAGCAGCATACTTTATGCAAACTTTTATTGTTATAACAAACATAATAGTGCAAGGCAGTTCTTGATTCACGAAGTCCTTCCCACTCTACCATAAATGCTTTGAGGGAAGGAATCTTATCTTTGCATTCCTAGGACCTGGCATAATACTGAGCGCAGATTTGACACACTACAAATGTACCTGTTGTATAAATATGCCTTTCTTATATTAAATAGCAATAAGCACTTTAAATGTTTTTAAATGCCTAGGATGTTTCTATTTGTTGGAGCTTGAAAGAGTATAATACATAACACTGTAACTCCCACCTAAGTTCTGAACATATTGAAATAAGTCAGAAGAGATAGATAGGCACCAATGTATCATCCTTTTAAATGAGAAAGCTGTTTTTGGAGAATGTGGCTTATACCTATTGGTGGGTAGGCTACTTAGCTCCAAAATTAGCACACATCTGCAAACAGCAGACTCATTGGAAAAGACTTTGATGCTGGGAAAGACTGAAGGCAAAAGGAGAAGGAGATGGCAGAGGATGAGATGGTTAGATAGCATCACCAACTCAGTGAACATGAATTTGAGCAAACTCCCATGGATTGGAGGATAGAGGAGCCTGGCGTGCTGCAATCCATGGGGTTGCAAAGAGTCAGACATGACTTAGCTACTGAGTGACAACAAATGCAGTCATAGATAGTTCTGAAACACTGTAGGCTTCTGCATGTGGGAACAGAATCTTTTTCATTAAACTCATGCCTTCTGCAAGTAAGTGGTCTTGGCAGAAGGAAAAGGAGAGAAAGGGACTGAATTACTCAAACACACCCATCAATTTAAGTCTCCTCAGTCCTGGGAAGGAGTCAGTGAGAGACAGGAGGATTGTGCGTGCTAGTGAAGCTCCAACCACAGAGAGGAAAACATCAGGAAAACAAAACCTGTGGTTTCACCCAACTGTGTTCTGAGACAACAATGATAGCATCTTGAGACTGCAACAAATTGTGTAATTACTTTGATACACCATAAGAAAATCAAGGAGAGAAAATCAAGTTTCTGAAGAAAAAAGGAAGAGAAATAGCTATTTGGGGTCCTAAAATTTTGAAGAGGAAAGAAAATGACAGTACAGGGAACCTGAAAAAATGAGGATGAACTCATCCACTGATAGAATATCTACTTATTTTCCCGATGAGGTTGACAATAAAGAATTCCTCTTTTAGATTTTATATAAAATATACATATTGTTGTGTCGTTTTTGTTTAGTTGCTAAGTCATGTCCAACTCTTTTACGACCCCATGGACTGTAGCCCATCAGGCTCCTCTAATCATGGGATTTCCCAGGCAAGTATACTCGAGTGGGTTGCCATTTCCTCCTCCAGGGGACCTTCTTGACCCAGGAATCGAACCCACATCTCCTGCACTGGCAGGCAGATTCTTTGCCTGCAGATTCTGAGCCACCTGGGACGCCCTATAAAATATATAGAGGATGCCAATCTTCTCCCTCATAACTAGATTTCCCTAAAGTTAGAGATGATTTTTTGCGCATCCTATGTAGGTGCTGAATTGTATTCTCGAAGGACTACAGCAACCAAACGATCCATCAATCCATTCATCATTTACAAAGCCAACCTTGCTAGTGATATAAATGGCTGCAGATTAGCTCATATCTGGTATTTTCTCACAGAAGTGGCTAGACAAAAATTTTGACCACCTTGGAAGACAAGTCCCGCAGGTTTTCACAGCAGTGGCTTCAATTTGTGGAAAGCGCTGGTACCATTTACTGGCATTTCAGCAAATAAATGAGTGAAGGAAGAAAAGGCAATTTTATTTTTAAGTTAGAAAATCCTAAAACCAGCATCACAGGGAGACTTAGAATTCAACCGTTTCCCTTACTGGAAACCATCTCTTAAATAATGCAAAGAGAAAGCTGCATGTACATCCTCAAAGAGTGAGTGTTATGAAAAGGCAAAAAGCAGGCAATCAGATCCCGGAAAAACCCAGTGCTGCTCTGGGACATGCCCAGGCTGTGGGGTGGGCTCTGCCTGGGCAGGAGGTTGTGCCAATAAGAGGAGGCCAGTCTCGGGCCAGGAAGTAAAAGGATCAACTCAAGCATCCTTATCACCTCAAGGTGCAAAAGCACCAGATTCTGAATACATCAGCCTTTGTTCCTAGGGCTTGTTTGTTTGTTCAGAGATTGGAATAACACTTTAAGAAGGGAGACATAAGAAGTCAGCATAAGAGGGGAAAAACAGAATGTGGAGTTAGAAAAAAGGAATGGGGTTAGTGCTCTGTTCTGGAATGGGGTTAGTGCTCTGTGTCTAAACAAGTCTTTTTGATGATTTTGTGAATGGTCCAGTTTGGAAACCACCAATCTTAGGCAACTCTCCCAACAAACCAGTCAGGTGAGCATAATCAGTGTTATCCAGGGAAGGAAACTGAGTCTGAGAGGTTAAGCAGTTTGCCTGAGGTCACCCTGCTTATAAACAATAAGGCTAGGATTCAAACCAATCTAGCCACAGAGCTGACTCAAGTCAATGTCATCTGTCATAATACCATAACAATTGTGACTGAAAATGGACACCCCATTGCTCAGAGATAATAGCTGTGTTCCAACAGCCATCTGGTATAATGACTAGAATACATGTATACCAAGTCACTTCAATTGTGTCTGACTCTTTGCGACCCCATGGACTATAGCCTGCCAGGCTCCTCTGTTCATGGGATTTTCCAGGCAAGAATACTGGAGTGGGTTGCCATTTCCTCCTCCAGGGGATCTTCCCAACCCAGGGATTGAACCTGCATCTCTTATGTCTCCTGCATTGGCAGGTGGGTTCTTTATCACTAGCACCACCTGGGAATTCCCAAGGGCTAGAATGCTGCTGCTGCTGCTAAGTCACTTCAGTAGTGTCCAACTCTGTGCAACCCCATAAATGGCAGCCCACCAGGCTCCCCCGTCCCTGGGATTCTCCAGGCAAGAACACTGGAGTGGGTTGCCATTTCCTTCTCCAATGCATGAAAGTGAAGTCGCTCAGTCGTGTCTGACTCTTAGCAACCCCATGGACTGCAGCCTACCAGGCTCCTCTGTCCATGGGATTTTCCAGGCAAGAGTACTGGAGTGGGTTGCCATTGACTTCTCCAAGAGCTAGAATACAGGGTGTGTAATCACTAGGACAAACATTCAAAACCTGACTATGCATTTCCCAGCTCTGTGACTGAGCGGAGTTCTTGGAACATCTGAGCCTTATTTTCTTCATCTGTGTAGCTTTAACTTGATCATGTTTTCACAAATTTCTCTTGTAATTTATGGAAGAGTGCATGACACTGAGGCACTTGTGCAGACAAACTTTTTGTGTTTTGAAGCTCTTTAGAGGCATTCAAGTTCTATTGTCCAAGCAAAGGAGCATAATCAGCTATTGTGTGTAAAGGAAAAGAGGGAAAAAAATCTTTAAAATAGATGTGCTACCAACCCGCATAGCCAGTTACCAACAAACAAACTTGGCTTCTTAATGATCTGAGCTCAACTGGAGACAATAAGATCTCTTATCCAAGAGGAAGTGGAATGAAGACTTTTGTGTTTAGAAACAAAAAAGGAAAATACCCAAACCATTAGCTGATGTAAAAAAGAAAAACACGTTCAAGTGTGCAGTGGACAGACACCAGAATGGAATCTGACTTGGTATTTCCCACGTGGCTGGAGCTATGAAGCTTGACCTCTGCCTAGGACTGATGGGCTCAAGGACTTAGAGTTGTCACTTGCCATCTTTGGAAAATAAGCAGGGAGACTTTTTTCTTAGCTCAGGTCTAAATGGAGAAAATATAATCTTTCTCGTTCAATAAATCCCAATTTCCTCACCTATAAGAAAGTGAAAGTCACTCAGTCGTGTCTGATTGTCTGTGATCCCATGGACTGTAGAGTCCATGGAATTCTCCAGGCCAGAATACTGGAGTGGGTAGCCATTCCCTTCTCCAGGGGATCTTCCCAACCCAGGGATCAAACCCAGGTGTCCCACATTGCAGGCAGATTCTTTACCATCTGAGCTACCAGGGAAGCCCAAGAATACTGGAGTGGGTAGCCTATCCCTTCTCCATCAGATTTCCTACCCAGGAATTGAACTGGGGTCTCCTGCATTACAGACAGATTCTTTACCAGCTGAGCTACCAGGGAAGCCCTCCTCACCTATAAACTAGGAATGAAATAAAATGTTTCTAAGACTGTATTGAGGAAAAAACCATAAACTTAGTATCATTGCCAATTCATATTTAAAAAAAATTTTTAAAGATTTTTTTAATATAGACCATATTTAAAGTCTTTATTGAATTTGTTGCAGTACTACTTCTGTTTTGTTTTGGTTTATTTGACAGAGAGGCATGTGAAATCTTAGCTCCCCAACCAGGGATCAAACCCGTATCTGCTGCATTGGAAGGCAAAGTCTTAAGCAGTGGACCACCAGGGAAGTTCCTCCAATTCATTTTTCTTAGCTATAAAGAGATCTGTGTTGAGAATTCTAAAGCTCATTGTCATAACTGATGAGTAAATAACATGGACATGGTAGAACTGGGTAGGAGGTTGCCTTTGAGATAATTGACAATATCACCAATATGAAGCACTATGCGGCACCCAGAGCAAGCTGGTAAATACTGCTCACCTGACCAAATCACTGTATCAAGTGATACATGCCTAAGAGAGTAGAACACAAAGGAAGCAACTGCAATCTTTGGATACTTTCTGTATATGCCTGAAGCTATATGCAATTAAGTTAATACGTTTGTGCCTTAGTTTCCTCAACTTTAAAATGGAGAAATAGTATTTACCTAGCAGTGTTATGAGTAAATATACAGAATATACTTAGAAACTGCTGGGCACTTAGCACAACATAAAATGTCAGCTACTAGTGACTGACTAGTTGTTTTGAAATCATCAATGTCTGGACAATTTCATAATCTTGTGACTGACCAGCTGTTTTGAAATCATCAATATTGGGACAATTTGCTAATCTTGATCATAACAAAATAATGAAATTTAATATGTGAGAGCCTTTAAAGTAGTAAAACCTGGAAGAGGAAATGGCAACCCACTCCAGTACTCTTGCCTGGAAAATGCCATGGACAGAGGAGTCTGGTAGGCTTTAGTCCACGGGGTTGTAAACAGTCAGACACAACTGAACATGTGCACGCACGCACACACACACACACACACGCACACAGTAAAACCAGGAGCAGTGACTTTCACATCTAATTTAAGTGTGGGCTCTCTCCACTAATGTTATATCTGCAATAACAAGAACACCTCATTTCACAGGCACTTAAAAATTATGCATGAGGAATCACACAGTAAATGGAAACTGACAACATAAAGTGCCACACATGATATAACCACTGCACACTGTTTTTATTAATATTTAAACATATGTTGTTTTCTACCTTTGCCTGCTCTAGGCTAACAGACAAAACCAGTGCCTTATATTATGTATATCACATATTGATACGTTAAAATATTAAATAATTGTGACTGTCTATGGCCAATAAACCATTTTCTCACTTTATCATCATCCAGTATCACCTGCATTATTGGGATTTTAATGTTCTTAAAATGCAATTATTTAACAATATTAAATATATATATGGTACTAGACTGTGGAGGAAAGTAGATATTGAGATCATGGCTGAAATCTGGTCCAAACCTAACTCTAGGGCTCTCCTGGCATTGATGTTTAAATTCAGAATAGATTGAAATTCTGAACTAATGATATGTTTTCACTTCAAATAGCACATGTAAAACAGAATCAAGTGAGGAGTACTGAACACTTAATAAGCTTAAATTCAGATCAATATTCTCATTTTTTGCCACCCTATGAAAATGGCATAATGTCCAGGTTCCCTGCAGAATCAAAAGTAAATAATATCTCATGAAAAACTCAAATCTATTACTATCAATCTACAAAAACTATAGATTATAAAGAGAGTGAATGAATGAAAGCTCCCATTGACCATACACAACTGATAAAGCTATAAAGTTGTATACTCTCATCAGTATGTAGGGGTAAAGAATCCGCCTGCCAATGCAGGAGATGCGAGAGACATGGCTTTGATCTCTTGGTCAGGAAGATCCCCCAGAGGAGTAATAGTACCCCACCCCAGTGTTCTTGTCTGGGAAATTTCATGGGCAGAGGAGCCTGGCAGGTTACAGTCCATGGGGGTCTCAAAGAGTCAGACACGACTGAGCACACACATACACACCAGTATGTTTGCTTTAAGTAAGTTTCTTAAAAAAAGTAAAAGCTGTGCTATTTCACAAAAGTCAAGGTGTAAGAGAAGAACTACTAGTTTCCAAAAACTGAGGGACCAGCTCCAAAACCCTTCAGCAGAAACTATCTGATTGATCTTCTTATCAGATGGGAGAGGCACATAGTAGGTCCTCAGGAAATGTCTGTTAAGTAGCTATTAGAATGGCAAATATCTGATTCCTCATACAATTGGTCACTTCTAATTGGACATGCAATTCATTTCAAAACATCTCTCCCGTGGTGCTTAATGTCATAAACTGCTCCATTTTCTCCATAGAATGGCTTTCAGTTTGAAAACCCAACAAGTCTAAATCTAAGATTTTGTCATTACAGATGAGTTTTCCCTAAACTAGCATAGAAGGAATCAGAACCCATTACTAAATAAGCATTGAGAATAAAATTCAACTCTAAGAATAACTTCATTTTCTAAAGAAAAATGAGTTTGCACCTGTACAATAGAAAAAGCAAATACCATTGAATAAATAAGCAATGAGTAGGGAATACTGATATTATTCATGATGCCCCAGAAGAAAGAATGTGGAAGCAGGGAAGACCAGACCAGTTCACTTCCACAGAACCCCCGAGTATGATATTGATACCAGTTTAGCTAACAGGAGGACTAAAAAGGACAAAAGACTTGGTTATTATAAAAGATCTGTAAGCCTACAGAACGCTGCAGATCCCACAGAATCCACTTGAAAAGGTGCCGAGTAGTGAGCCTGTCACTGCACACACTCCAATGACATATGGCCAATAGGTTGTTGGTAAATATTTAACACAGTGAAATGCAAGACTCTGATGCTAACCTGCTAGGGTTACAAAGAAGCGGAGCTATGCTGACAAAGCTGGGGCCTGCGGGGGACAGTGGTGCTGTGTTACAGAGCTCATATCTGCAGACTAAAATTAAAACTCACTCTATTCATATAACACAACTCCCTGCAGGAGATCTCACTAGATTTTTCTCTTTAGTTAAAGCTGTCTTCTATGGTTCAGCAGCTTTAGTGCGGAGGGAAATTATACTGTTGGACCTTCGCATCTGTTCTACATACTCTCCAGTAACTTGAGCTGCTATTTGGTTTTGGAATTCTCAATCCCCCAATCCAATAGTAGTGTTTACTTTCTGTCAAAGTTTTCACACTCCCCTTTTACTCTGGTAATGTGAAAAAGACTGTACTGACTGTTTCAATGTGAGGCAAGAAGACTGACTAGTGGTGTATTAACTTTTTAAATCAAGGATCTGAATTTTGGATGATTAAAACTATGGCTCAACTGATGTCTAGTCCTGAAGAAGTTTTGGAGGACGGCATACTTCATTTTGTGGTGCTTTGTTTTATTGCGCTTCACAGATATTACATTTTATTTTTTTACAACTTGAAGGTTTGTGGGAACTCAACATTGAGCAATCTACCCATGCCGTTTTTCTAACAGCACTTTCTCACTTCATGTCTCTTTGTCATATTGGTAATTTTTACAGTATTTCAAACCTGCCACCAGCAAAAAGATGATCACTCTCTGAAGGTTCAGATGATGGTTAGAAATTTTTTGGCAATAAGATATTTTAATTAAGGTACATATACTTTTTTAGCTATAATGCTATTGCATACTTAATAGGCAATCTACTCCAGTATTCCTGCCCGCAGAATTCCATGGACAGAAAAGCCTGGTGGGCTACAGTCCATGGGGTCGCAAAGAGTCAGACATGACTGAGCACACACACACAGGATAAAGTTTTATATTCACTGGGAAATGAAAAACTTCATGTGATTCAGTTTAGTCACTGTTCACTTTATTGTGGTAGTCTGGAACCAAACTCGCAGTATCTTCCTGGTATGCCTGGTAGTCAACAATCCACTAATTTGGAATATTCATCTCTTATTCCAACCACCCAATACTACTTAAACCAAAAACTAAAGGTCATAAGGAAAGTAGCTGGAGAAGGAGAGAAACATTACTGAATATTATTAGCTATTATTTCTGACTGTTTTGTACTAGCCTCACACTAAATGCAGTGTGGAATTACTTCCTTTAATCTTCACAATAACTGTGCAGTAGGTATTATTATCTACATTTTTATAGAAGACAAACTGAGACTCAGAAAGCATCCTCTGTCCCAGTGGAAAAAGCCCAAAATTAGAACATAGGTTTGTCTGATGAAACTTTATGCTCTTTGTCACCAAACTATGACAGAGTCTCTGAAAAGTCCTCTGAAAGGAAGGGTCCTGTGGGATGAGTCAGGTGATACAGATGTGAGAAGCAGGCTGAAAGTAAGACAGAGACAGAACTATTTTAACTCTAAAGGGAAAAAAAAAGATTAATCACAATTGAAACTTTGCCTTAATATCAAGGATACAACTGGGGAGTGGGGAACTGTCATGAAGCAGAACTGGCAACGAAGGAGTGAGTCTCATGAGATTAGATCATGTCCCAGTGCTGATCATGTGCTGAGGTCAGTCCAAGAACAAGCGTCCCAAGACCAGATAACAGAAGTCTGTTATTTATCTGGAATCAGCACATACCAGGAAGCGAGGTCAAAGTTTAGAACAAGGAGTGAAGGACAACAGCAGGAATGTGCAAAGCCAAAGGGGGAGAAATGTGGAGAAGTTGGTGCAGCAGCCATGTTCCACTAGCAACGAACTTTGGTTTTTGCTGGACGGGCTGGTTCTACACTTGAAACTGCACACTTCCCAGTCCCGCCATAAGGAACATCTTCCAAGATCACTGGAGGGAGTGGCTACATAGTGTGTGCAATTTATCTTTGGACTCAGTCTTTCCCTGTTTCCTGGGTACAATACAGTTTTAAGACACACATAAATGCACTTAGCTGCTAGTCAATGAAGGCTTTTACTTATTATTTATGCCCCTCCTAGTGTCAGACCTTGGCATCTGTTCTGATCTCTTTGCAAGGGAATGCATACCCTGTCTTTCTGTCTGTCTGTCTGTCTCTCTCACAGTCACACACACACACACACACACTCACACCTGGACCAGCTAGCCTGGTCAATATAGTTGTCTTCAGAACCAGTCTGACTTATAGTCTCAAGGTTTTCACTGGGATCTTAGCTCTGAGCCAACTAGCCCGGCTGCCTGGAGGTCAGGTGACCAAGTCTGTGTTGCATTACTCATTGTCAAAATTTCAGCCAAATGAGGAACATATGTAAAACTTATAGGCATTCTGGCATCACTCTTAATTAGTAACCACGATCTGAGCATTTGTTATTTAAGCTCATTTAATTCCAGCCAGATTACAGCGTGCTGCAATGCCGGCTGCTTTCCTGCATCATCATGCGAGCTTCCATTAGCAGGCTTTGGGGAAGCATGAAAAGTCACATTTAATCAGTTTGCAGAGCAAACTGCCCTAAGCTGAAAGTCACGTGAGCTCCAGGGACTGCAGCTCTGGCCACAGTGGAACAGCAGGCGGCGCCCTCAGGGAGGAACCGCTGACCAACGCACCTCAGTGACCGTGGCAGGCCTTTTTAATTTCCCACCATATGTTACATAATAAACATCATTTAAGAACTGCACTCTTGTGAGTGTGTATACTCATTCATCCAAGTGATCAGAGAAGAGATAATATTGTTTCCAATAAAGATGGCGGGATCAGGAAATGCCATCATTGACCTGAGCGGAGAGTAGGGTGTCTTAATGAAGATTAATGAATTTTTAAAAATAAAAACAAGTGTCAAATGACAGGTTCAAAGGCTCTCAGTTGGCCATGTGGTCGCATGTTGGAGGGCTTGATGTACTGTGGTCAAACTGTTACAGCTCTTTCTAATAAAATCCAAAACTTTTGAATGCAGAATCTGGCAGGGGTTGTCTCTCCACACACACGCAGGGCAGTCTGTGCCAAGGTACAGAAAATCAGGGGGAGCCTAAGGGGTCAGGAAGGAGAAAGATGGTCCGGAAACTCTCTCTTCTCTTCCTCAGCAGGGAAGAAGGTTATTTTAGGACCTTTGCATTTTGAAAATGACCTGCCTGCAACGTCCATGTTTTGAAAGAGGGAAAAAATAAAAGGAGAACTGGAGAAGCATGGGATGGAGCCCAAGGGGAGGAGAGGGGTCCTCTAAATGCGGTTGGGAGCAGTGCAGTGTCAGTCCCTCTCAGTTCCTACTTGGGAAGTGTGAGCCTTGGATTCTAGTCCTAATCCTGCTCCTATAGAACTGGGGCCAAGTGCTGGGTTTGACTGGGTATCATTTTCCTTATTGATCAAATTAGAATTTGAATTGTGTGACCTTAAAGATATTTTCCAATCAGAATATCCTATTATTATTTTAAGTGTTAAAGGCTGATCTCTCAGTAATTGTTAAGTGTTTGAAATAAAGCCCTGTGTGTTTAAACAAATGTCCTCTATTTTAAAGCAGTATGTAAAACGAGCCTGTTTTAAAAAGGCTTGTTACAAGTTAAAACTTGCTTCAGTGAGTCAGTGTGTATTTGAGGGCTTCTTTGTGCTCAGTCCGCTAATAAGAGCTGTTGGAGAGATGAGAGATGTACAAAGTAACTCCTATCCTCAAGGAGCACGCAGACCAGTTCAGAGAACACACAGGTACACATGAAGGGATGAGTAAATGAGATGGCGCAGGACAGAGTGGAAAATGGTGAGAGGTCAGTGCAATGGATGTCAGAGAACTGAGTGGTCAGCGTGAGCTGGAACAATCTTAGACAGATCTTGGAGGAAGTGGAACTGACTCTGGGCTTTGAAAAACATCTACAGAAGAGGGATCAGGGATAAACTAAGTGAGGGTGGAGAAGCCATTTACCATTTCCATGCTGTACACAGGCAGAGTGAGGGGCAGAAAAGTAACTTAGATTGTCATAAGGCAGTGGGAAGTATGAGAATGCTATGGAGTCAAAACGAATGCCTTAGATGTCAGCAAAATTCTCTCTCTCTCCATCAGATATACTCTACATATGGTTGGTTTTGAACATAGCTTTGAATTAGACTATTGTTTCGCGATGTATTGGGTTATTTTAATATTTTTATAAGCATTTCTCATATATTATCCCTGGGTTGGGAAGATCCCCTGGAAGAGGGCAAGGTAACCCACCCCAGTATTCTTGCCTGGAGAATCCCAAGGACAGAGGAGCCTGGTAGGCCACAATCCAAGGCGTCACAAAGAGTTGGACATAACTGAAGTGAGTTAGCACTCATGTACATCATGTATTATACATCCTGGATAAACCTATTATTAAATATCTTCAGAATATCCCTTCAGTCTACAGCCACCTACATTTGTATCCCTTCCTTGCCACTTGCTGGGCTTCCCTGACACTCAGTTGGTAAAAAGTGTTAGACGCTCAGTCATGTCTGACTGTTTCCAACCCCAGGGATTGTAGCCTACCAGGCTCCTGTGTCCCTGGAATCTTCCAGGCAAGAATACCAGAGTGGGTTGCCATTTCTGCAATGCAGGAGACCCCAGTCTGATTCCTGGGTCGGGAAGATCCGCTGGAGAAGGGAATGGCTACCCACTCCAGTACTCTTGGACTTCCCTTGTGGCTCAGCTGGTAAAGAATCTGCCTGCAATGTGAGAGACCTGGGTTTGATCCCTGGGTTGGAAAGATCCCCTGGAGAAGGGAATGGCTAAATGGACCCTATAGTCCATGGGGTTGCAAAGAGTCGGATACAAGTGAGCAACTTTCACTTGCCATATGCTACTTGGGTGATCTTGGGCAAGTTATTTATTCTCTCTATGCCTCAGTTTTCTCATCTATAAAATTGGGATGTAACAAAGTTTCTGTGAAAGTTAAATGCATAAGACATCAAAAATGTCTAAAACAGAATCTGGCACCATTGAAACATTCAGTAAATGTTAGCATTTAAGTAGACTTACCATAATTTACTTAATCATTCTTCAAATTCAGGAATTTACATTGCTTTCAATTTTCCACCATTAAAAAAAGGCACTGCTGTTCATCTGAAAAATCTTTTTTGCTATTTAGAATTAGCTATTTCTTTAGGAGGTTCTCAGAATTGGAATTACTGGAGTCAAAGTGTGTGAATATTTGAAGATGCTTGTTACATCTTGCCAAGTAACTCCCCAACAGGCTGTGCAGCCTTGCTTGCGTGAGGAATTGTCTTTACAAAGAAAAGAGAAGTTGTCAAGTTGATAGACGGGAATAGTACATCAGTGTTGTTGGTTTCATAAGTATTCCTTGATTACTAGTGAAAATGAACATCCTCACATTTTTGTAAATGAGCGATATTTCACTTTGGTGGATTATCTGTTTATGATTTTTGCTTATGAATCTGTTCGTCTTGGTCACCTTAACACTGCTTTTTCTTAGTGATGATATATTGTTTGTATTTGGATGATATTTATTAGATACTTGTGCATTCTTCCATAACTGACCTCACATCATTTAATCCATGTGCTTCCTCTTCTGTGTGGGTGAGACCATTATCTCACAAGTCCTTAGCATCTATTTCAGACACTCCTTAGTATCTGAATCAATACTCTGTATACAGTAGGTATTCAATAAAATAACAAATGCTAATGAAATGACCCTAGTGCTGAGTCATTTCATGTCATTTTTCTTCTCCACTCTGATCAATAGTTATCCAAAATTTGAAATTCATGTGTATTTGTCACCCTTAGATGCATGACTCTCAACTATACTCACGTTTTTTTCTCTTTTTAGTATAAATGCCAAGCCTTAACCTTATTACAGAGAGTGTGATATGGAGGAGGCTTAGTCAGGAAAGAATTGTGTCAGTTTGAGCAGCTGAAACAAAACACCAAAGACTGGGAGGATTTAACCAGAAACATGTATCTCTCACAGTTCTGAAGGCTGGGCAGTCCAAGCTCAATCTAAGATCTGACAGATGGGTGGCCTGGGAAGGGCTTGCTTTCTGGCTTATCAGTGGCTGCCTTTTCACAGTACCCTCAAAAGGCCAAGCAGCAGACTCTCATCTATTTCTTTTCTAAGAAGGACATTAATCCCATCCTGGATGCTCTACCCTCATGACCTCAACTAAATTAATCGTATTCCAAAGGCCCCACATCCTAATACCATCTCATTAGGAATTAGGGTTTCAATATATGAACCTGGGAGAAACACAACCATGCGGCCTAGAGCAAAGAGTGTGCGCATGGTGCTCAGTTGCTTCAGTTCTGTCCGACTCTTTGTGACCCTATGGACTATAGCCCACCAGGTTCCTCTGTTCACGGGATTCTCCAGGCAAGAATACTGGAGTGGGTTGCCATGCCCTTCTCTAGGGGATCTTCCCAACCCAAGGACTGAACCCACTTTTGTATTGCAGGCAGATTCTTTACTGCTGAGCCACCAGGGAAGCCCATAGCAAACAGTTTTCACTGATAAATCCAAACAATATAATCAGATCACCTGGCCCTAAAGAATCACGTCTATATTTCAAAATCTTAACTCCATTATTTAATAAGATTTCTAGCCTGAAAAAAAAAAAGGAAAAATAGAAGGCACTATTTCCCCCTAATATTTTGGGGGTACAAAAGTTCTGATGGATAGGAATGAAATAATGAAGTGCATATTCTCCTAGACAGTCTGACGTTAGCAGGAGAAGCAGAGTGGCCTATATTTCATGAAGTGAAATGGTGACAAGGGCCAAACTGCATGCTCTGAGCACTCGGGTCACTTCATTAGCATTTGTTATTTTTATACATTGGTAGTTATGGATGTCAATGGCATTTTAATATCCCAGAATGGTCATAGCACCAATACACTCACTCCCACTAATATTTCATGGCTCATGGATCATTTCCAAATCAAGAGCCTGGCTGATGATATGTCTTAACACTTTCCATAACAGAGCTAGGAGGAAGGAAAAAAGGATCCTCTCTCCTGGGTATGCAATATACTCTCCCACTTAGTTGATGATGACCAACATTATTTTTCATATATTTTTATGAGATTTATAGGAAGTATTTCCTGCAGAGAATTCTGCTCAGAATTGAAACTACTTAGGTGGTTTGCTTGTATGCTATTAATTTGTACTTACTCTATTATATTTTAAAGTATTTTAGACCCAAGGGATTACTGTGCCATATCCTTCCTAAAGACCCCGACTGAATACCAAGCTCCTCTGTAAGGTCTTTATTTATGGCCAACATCTCCCCACCGTGCACCTCAAAGCAAAACTGATAAAAATTAAGCTCTCATTCCCACTTAAATTATGTTGCTGTTTGAAGTCATGTCAGACTCTTTGTGACAGCCTGGACTGTAGCCTGCTAGGCTCCTCTGTCCATGGGATTTCCCGGGCAAAAATACTGGCGTGGGGTCCATTTCCTCCTCCAGGGGATCTTCCCAACCCTGGGGTGGAACCCATGTCTCCTGAATTGGCAGGCAGATTGTTTACCACGGAACCACCTGAGAAGTCCCACTGACACTATATTACTATACTATACATTGTACCTTATTGTGTGAAGGCATCTATTCCTTCAGGTTGGGTTCCCAATTCTTTGACAAACAATATCACAGAGAGTAGCAGGTCGCAGAGTGAGATTCCCAAATCCACCTTTCACAATGGAACCCACCCTGTGTGCAACTGATGTGGCTCAAAGGGAGCCATCTGATGAGCCGGGCCAAGAAGAGCCTTTCTTAAGAATTTAAAATTAGGAGGGCAAGCGCTGTGTTTTATTCCTCTTGAAACTGGAGGTACACAGTAAGAGAGTAATAGAAGTTTTGATGAATCAATTGACTAACAAATTATCCAATCTCTAGTGAGTAGTAGATGAACAATGGCAAGTGATGTTACCTACAGCCAGAAAATTCTCACATCTGACTTGAGGACTTCTCTTGTTTCTTCTGTACTCACCCCAACCGCTTCCTAAAGATACTGCCAGCATAATGATGACAATTCTGTGTAGAAGAAGGGGTTGCAGCAGCAGCAGGCCAGGATACCGAGTTTCTGGTCTCATATTGCTATTTACAAGGCACACATACCTTGGGCATATTATTAACCTCTCTAGAAGTGTCCCTATGGCTCATAGGGCTCTACTTCCCAGGGTAGTGGAAACATTTAATAGTATATAATGTAAGTGGAGCTTCTCTGATGGCTCAGCAGGTAAAGAATCTGCCTGCAATGCCAGAGACCTGGGTTCAATCCCTGTGTTGGGAAGATCCCTTGAAGAAGAAATGGCAACCCATCCCAGTGTTCTTGCCTGGGAAATCCCACGGACAGAGGAACCTGGCAGGCTACGGTTATGGGATTGCAAAGAGCTGCACATGACTTAGCAACTAAATACACACACACACACACACACACACAATGTGAATGAATTATGAAGAACTGGATGAATGAAAAGAACTGCATGAAATGATAAAGAATCAGTTAAAATAGACAAAGCCATTATTCACACAGCATTTTCAACGATGTGGACACAGAAGGAGGAGATGAGCATAATCAGGAGGAAACTATTATTTTCATGCACTTTCCAAATCCTCTATGACCTGTGTCCTTTAATTCCTCCTCAACCAACAGGCTTTAACAATCTCAGGCTACATCTCCAGGGATGAGGTTTAACTAACATAAATTTTTCTACATAATGTGTATGGTTGTGTCTTTGCGGGGAAAAGTCAAGATGAAATTAGCATAGCTAACCCATCTCTTCAACTCAACGATCTTCTATAAATAGCTACACCCTGGGGCTTTGGGGCAACCCAGGGCTGTGGGCAGGAAGTGTCTTCTCCCCATAGGGGTGGCATATTGAGCCAGGTTCCCCAGCAGAGGAGAGAGTTCATCTTCTTTAGAAACGTCTAAAATAGACACTTGCCAAAGGCAGGGCATTAGCTGCAAGGCCTGCTGGCCTGTGAATTGTTTTGAGAACTGATGGAAACTGTGTCTCCAAAGGTGATGTTAGCAGAGAAAGAGGTGCTGCTTATTCCTATTGGCCTAAGTTTCAAAAGAACCTAGAAAGTCCAGAGAAGTTAAACAGAAAACTGAGGAACCTAGTGATAGGGCTTCCTAAGTGGCTCTAGTGGTAAAGAACCTGCCCACCAATGCAGAACACTAAGAGATGTGGGTTTGATCCCTGGGTCAGGAAGATACCCTGGAGAAGGGAATGGCAACCCGCTCCAGTATTCTTTCCTGGAGAATCCCATGGACAGAAGAGCCTAGCAGGCTTCGGTCCGTAGGGTCGCAAAATCTGACACAACTGAAGTGACTTAGCACACATGTGATAAAGGCAAACCAACACTCACACCCCACCCCTGAAATTCAGAGATCTAGATCCCAGGCTAGCCCACCACTTACTAACCTGGGGTCCTTAGGCAAGTAACTTAGGGTCTGTGGACCTCTGTTATTTCTTACATAAAATATAGGTTGCAGGGATATTGGATGTAAGGATAAGCAGAAGAAGTAGACTCTGGCTAACTTAAGTATAGAAGAAATTCACTGGAAAGACTCAGGTGGCTCACAAAATTGAAAGAGGTTCTTGGGAAATAGGCCAGGAAAGAACAGGCACCAGAGAGGCTCTTGGGACCTTGGGGGTAGGAACTGCCACACAGCCTAACCAGGACACTCATGCCAGAGCACCTGAGCACCCACCCTTCTTTTTCCTTCCTCTTCCTCTTCTTCTTCCTTTCCCTCCTCCTTTTTTGAAGTCTTCCTATGTAAATCACTTCATACATTCTTAAGAGATAAAACACACTAACCTAATTTATCATTCTGCTTCCCACTGCCAGGTGAAAGCAAGAGTAAGTCCAATTAAATCTGCACATGACAGAGGAAAGATCAATTCCTAAAAGGAAACATGGCTATTGTGATCAATAGAAGGTAGACTTAGGGTAACTCCAAATCCATAAGAGTCTACTTCAACAAGTGTTAAGTTCTTTATAGCAGTAATATCCTGGGAGTCCATTTAGACTTCATTACACTGTAAAAGAATTCTGATGGAGAAAACTGACAACACAATGGGGATATATACTTATAAATAAGTACATAGGGATATATGAGAATATAGGCAAATGGCAGCTCCCCCAAGGGTCTGATTTAGTGCATCTTGGGTAGGCCTGTGAATGTGTATTTGGGAAAATTCTGGTTCCTCAAGAGATTTTGATGCCAGATCAGGTTTGGGAACCACCATTGTTCTGTTTATTTAGTAGGAGAAGATAGAGACAGAGATAAGCTAGAGATGGCTTTCATTATGTCATGAGATAATATGAAAATTCCCAGGTACAGATACATAGATCAATCTATCGATCAATCTATCTATCTGTCTATACCAAACACCAGACACCATAGTTCACAGATATCACTGTTCCCTACCCTCCTTCTCTACCTGCCACACTAGGCTTGGGGACAAGAGAGAGGAGTATTACACAGAACCACAGTACAGTTGAGCCCCAGCAAAAAAAGCAAATACTCTCCCACTCTCCTTTATTAGAAACACTGGATTTAGCAATCCTCCTCCCTCCTGCTGTGCTCACTGCTCCCCCTCCCCACCTCATACGCCATATGTTTTTAATCATGCCCCCACGGTTTTTCTTCCTGCAATGTCCCGGGCAAATTAAACTTGAAAAACAGAAATCTGAGAACTTGGAGCAAGCATGGAAACTCGTGACAATGGTGGTAATCAGCGGCAACCAGGCTGCATTCTCCAGCCTACAGGAAGGCAAGGAGGTGGTGTGGGGTCGCAGTGTAACTAAACCCATAGCACACAGACTTAATGGTGAAAAGGGTCAGTTGCAATCCTTGTGACTTTTCTTAAAAATAGTTTCCTCGCAGGCTTGTGAAAACCCCTTCTGGAATATACTCTTAGAAAAAAATCTAGCTCAGATTTGGGGATTTTCTTTTTTCAGTGTTTTTTTTTTTTTTTTAATCCTGAAATTCCAATCACTACATTTTAGAAAGTTTATGAAATCTTCACACTGCCTCCAAAATATTGCGTGATTATATGTATTTTTCGATGGAAGGTACATCATAACTTTCATCAGATTTTCACAAAGATTTCAAAAGCACAAAATCCAGTCCAACTCACTCACCTGAAAGACTATAAATGTCATGGCTAAAGTCTTTAAATCTCTAGGTCAGAGAGATCTATTTCAATTCCTTTCCCCACCACTTCCAAGACATGAGACCCAAGGCAAATTACTTCTGAATCTCTGTTTCCATAGTCACTTATGGAAATAATAATACCTAGTTCATAACATTGTCTTACAAATTAGATGAATTAAAAATATAAAGTGATTGGGAACTTCCTTGGCAGTCCAATGGTTCAGATTCTGCATTTCCGTTGCAGGGAGCATGGGTTCAACCTCTAGTCAGGGAACAAAGATCCCTCATGCCATGTAGCACAGTCAAATATTGGTGTGTGTGTGTGTGTGTGTGTGTGTGTGTGTGTGTGTGTGTGTGTGTGTGTGTGTATGTATGTGTATAAAGTGATTGCACAGTACCTGGCTATCTTAGTCTATTCAGGCTGCTATAACCCAGTACCATGGATGAGGTGGCTTATAAACAACAGAAACTTACTTCTCACAGTTCTAGAGGCTGGGCAGTCCAAGATTATGACACTAATAGATTCAGTGTCTTGTGAGAACCATTTGCTGATTCATAGATGGCTGTCTTTTTACTAACTCTTCACATGGTAGAAGGGACAATAGAATTCCCTGGATGTCTCCTTCATAAGGCCACTAATCCCATTCACAAGGGCTCTGCCCTTAAGACCTCTCAAAGTTCTACCTCAAAATATCACCACATAGGACATTAGATTTCAACAAATTAATTTAAGGGAGCCACAAACATTCAGTTATAGCAATAGCATGCCACGAATATTAGATTTTATTCTTATTCTTACACTATTATGTATAATAATAATAATAACTTATTAATGATAGATGAAGAGCTTGAAAGCCAAAGGTGCTCAATATCATCAAGTGATCATAGAGTCAGAACATGAAGGCAGGTCTTCTTATTGCCAGTAAAATGGGAACAGATGCTTAATTTTACTCAGCTGATTGGGATCCCCTGGGTAAGAAGGGGAAAAATCATAATATCAGAAGAAACATATTTGCAGCATGGCCCATATCACATGTGACAGGTTTTGATTCTCTTAAAGATGAATTTGACTAAAGCCGAACTAATGATATTCACAGACTCATAGCTTCACAAAGATTCATGGGACTTTAGGAACTGTTAAGCCTACACATTTCATTTCACAGATGGGAAACTGGTTCAGACAGGTCAGGCAACTAAGACACCAAGGTCACTGAGGAATAAGCTAAGGGACCAGTTTATTGAAACCAAAATGATCAACCTGAGTCCCTGTTGCATTGTCTACGACTCTGCCTGAGTTTCAGAAGAACTGAGCTTGAATTTAGAGCTGCAATATATACTAAATGTTCCTTCTCAAAATATTATCATGTATAAGCCATGTGAACACAGGAACTGGGCAGTAAGACAGACCAGGTCTGTGTCCTTAGAGAACTTACATTCTAGAAAAGAAGATACACACTAAACAACAAATCACAAAATGGTGCTTTAATTAGTGCTAACAGCTGGGTGGGTCTAAACACACTTGCCTCACACACAGGGTTGGTGTGAGCATTCCATGCACTGATACGTGGTGGGCACACAACGGAGTCAGTGCTTCACACCCATCAGCTCTTACATGAACACAGCAGCTTCCATTTTCTACATTGTTTGCCAGTCACTATTTTATGTGTCAAATGCCTCAAGTCAAGAAATTTTATCTCACAAAGTGAGTTGGTTTTGCCTCCAGTTTGGCAGAGGTCACCAGGACTTTCATTTTTTTTCACAGATATCGCTGAAACACTTTCATGCTTTAGAGTTCTTTAGTGATCTTCTCTAGATTTTATTCATTTCCCCCCTAGTTCTGAAAAAGCGTGTCCTTTGACAGGGGAAATCATGAGTGACTTAAAATGAAATGGCTTTAAAAAAAAATTTAAACAGAGAAGGATGTTTCTTTTTCTTCACTATTTAAAGAGCTGGGGCAGAGAGCAATGGTTCAGGAGGTTCCTTTTTTTTTTTTCAGTGCTGGCCTAAAAGGCCAGGACTCTGTGAAGTTAAATTTTATCCACACTGTATCTCCAACAGCCTGGCTAAAGTGCAGCCATGGCTCTATTCAACTTTCAACCATTTCCCAGCATCTCCATTCCACTCTCAGCTCCACACTGACACTGCATCTTCCTCCTATGCTTCTCTTGTGAAATATCCCTGCCCTGTTCAAACCCCCACGCCCACCCCCTACCTATCTCCCTATTACTGAAGGATCAAGTTGAACTTATGCTGACTTTCTAATCCCAGCTCTGCCTTGCACTCTTGTGTGGCCTTGGGCTGGCTCCTAATTGTTATAAGCCTATTTTGTATGCATACACAAGGGACAAATACCTACCCCAGAGGGTGACTGCAGGATTAAATGAAATGCCAAGAAATGGCTGGCAGGCTGCATTCAGAAGGTGTTAAGATGTAATTACCTGAGCTCTGGCCAGTGATGGGGGTTTTCTGAGGGTATGGGCCTAGTCCGAGACCTCAGGACTCCCCAAGGAAAGTGAGAGAAAGGACAGGAGCAAGGTGTGGAGTCCATGGCCCACTGCAGCGACAGCAACTCCCACATCAGTTTTAGGTAATGGGGTTCCATGGACCCTTTTGGTTTTCTTTTTTCTTTTAATAAATTTGAGTCGGAAAATGAGAAAGTTCGCCAACTGTGAAGGTAGAGGAAAGAGTGTGCCCACGACTTTCCTCACTTCTGACACCACCTGCAAATTCAGAGGGTTCTCAAAACCAGCCTCAGCTATTAATACAATTCACTGGAAGGACTCATAGGACACTTGGAGAGCAGTGACATAGTTTGTTCACAGTTATAATTTGTTGCAGCTAGTGGATATAGATTAAAAATCAGCCAAGGTAATAGGTGCACAGGGCTGAGTCCAGGGGGATTTCAAACACATAGCTTGAAATTGTCCCCTCCGGTGGAGTCAGGGCAGTGTTACTTCCCTGGCACCGATATGCGCCAATACTCACAGAATAGTGTCGACCAGGGAAGCTCCATCTGCGTCTTGGTAGTCAGTTTTTACTGGGAGTCCATCACATGTAGGGGGGCTTCCCCAGTGACTCAGAGGTAAAGAATCTGCCTGCCTATGCAGGAGACACAGGAGACATGGGTTCGATCCCTGGGTCGGGAAGATCACCTGGAGGAGGAAATGGTAACCCACTCACACATTCTTGTACTGGATAATCTCATAGCCAGAGGAGCCTGGTGGGCTACAGTCTATGGGGTTGCAGAGTCAGACACAGCTGAGCAAGCACACATCACATGCAGACATGATTTTTTTTTTAATTTAAAATTTGTATTTATTTATTTTGGGCAGTGTTGGCTCTTCGTTGCTGCACAACGGCTTTCTTTAGTTGCAGCAAGTGGGGGCTACTCTGTAGTTGTGGTGCATGAGCTTCTCATTGTGGTGGCTTCTCTTGTTACGGTTTGTGAGCTCTAGAGCGTGTGGGTTCAGTAATTGCTTTGCATGGGCTTAGTTGCTCCACAGTATGTGGAATCTTCCTGGACCAGGGATCGAACCTGTGTCCCCTGCATTGGCAGGTGGATTCTTAACCACCAGGGAAGTGCACGTTTAGGCATGATTGACTCTTTGTATAGTGGATCTCAGTCTCCAGTCCTTCTGGAGGTAGACTGTACCATGTGACTCAAAGCCTGTGCCTTGAATCTCTTTGTTCGACTATTCAGTGTGACTCAAGGTCCCCAGGAAAATAAAGACATTTCTATAAGGCATGACACTCCAAGACTACCTCTCAGAAGCTGAGGATAAGGCTGGACTTCTCTTTGAGCAGGTATAAATTCTTTGCTACACAGAAACCTCCTCTCAGATGAACACTCTAGCTAAGTCACTCACAATCTGCTCCACCTGAATCTTTTATTCATTCCTCCACATAGAATTCCCTATCTCCTCTCTCTTTACTCTTAGTTCAAGACCTATCTCAAATAACACAACCTCCACTACAGCTACTGGTCCATATTGTTCTTTTACTTTTTGTACTGCAGTGATATATTCTATCTACATCCTTTCTGCCACGTGATCTCAACAAACATTTATTATATACACAGTGTTCAAGGAGAAAAAGAAGAGAGCGAGTGAGAGAGGGAGTGACGACTGACATATTGATCTCAAATTTAAGGGAGTTTAACATCTAGTAGGGCAAGCAAGTTCTCTTCATCCACTTAATCAATGAATATTTATTGAATATCTATCCTATACCAGGATCTAAACTAGTTGTCAGAATACATAATTAACTAGAACGATAGACCAAAAAAAGTAAGACCCAGTGAGAGAGAATGTGAATGATATGGTCAGACTCTAGTGGATCTGGGTATCACGTTGAGGAGTTAAGCTTTATTCTAGAGCCCTATGTTTTCTGCATGTAGAAACATTTACCCTAAGATAATTTTAGATGTTATATTAATAGCTCTTCTAAACAGTTAGTACTTAACATACTTAGTTTAATGATTCTCATATAAAAATATTATGTGACCAGCATATTCCAACCTGTGATTTTAGTTATTATTGCTTAGAACAAGGAAAATTAAAAAGAGTCATTTTACATTATTTAACAACCACTGTGGCCATAGTTGCTTCAACTCAGCTGAACCAGACCTGAATGTAGATAATCTGCAGCTATGACTAAAATCAGGTAATTAAGACTAGAATAGCTGGAATTTGGGGATTACTACTATAGTAATTAGAATGGTATGCTCAGATGTGGCTTTAAAGAAAGCCTCCAAGGGACCAGGATGGAAAACAGATCAGATTGGGATTGAGCTAGGGACCAGTGAAGATGCTTTTTGGAACCATTCTGGTAAGAGGTGAGGAATATGCGAATTAGACAGAGAAGTGGGATTGAAGAGAAGGGGATAGGTCTTTGGTAAACTTTAGGATTTGGAGGATGGCCAGAAGAGTTGAGAATGAGAGGAAAAGTTAGGATGATTTTCAGGTTTCTAGCTTGTGTGATTCAGATGATAATGGTGATAACCAAGATGAAAGGATGGAGAGACAAACAGGATTGGAGGCAGAGAAAATGAATTTGCTAAGAAGGAACTATGAGTCCTCAGTATATTTAAATTTATGGAATACCATCTCATTGTTTCATGTGCATACATTTTCTCTCCAATGAAAATTTAATCAACACAAGAAATAAGTGACAGTCCTTTTTTATATATGCCAGAGAAATGTTTAGTAGAAGAGCACCAGCTTTTTATTGGAAGGCTCTGAGTGTCTCCGTACCAATTAAGTGTGTGATCCAGACTAAATTGTCTAATCTGAGTCTCAGTTTTCACATCTCCACAATGAGATAATACTATGGATACCGGCACACGCAAAGTAAAGAGCTACACGATTTCTAATTGGGTGGGGGTTGGGAGGTGGTCTTCGGCTGAGTAAGAATTTCTTCTTGAATTGTCTTGAATCACTCAAAATACCAGTAGTGAGAATCTGTCTGTAATGGGACCAAGTTCCATAACCAAATGTGTAATATTTCTCCCCCAATCTAACTTTCAAAAAGTAAAGCTGCCTGGTGACTATATCCAGATATCAGAAAGAAAACAGATGTTTCTCTACTGTATTCCACATTCTTCATCCTTGAGAAAAACAAGGCTCCATACCTCAAATCTACTTGCATAGTCAAGACGGCTTTCTCCCCTTCCTCTCCCTCAGTCACTTAAGGCTATGCCCAAGCCTGGTTCTGATTTTTATTATATATTTTAACGCCTAACTGCTGGGTACTTCACTAATACAAAAAAGTCAGGCTCTCCAAGTGTAAAATAAAATCCGCCCAAGCACAACTTAACCAATGTGTTCCCAATGTGGGAAAAATGTCACTAAAAGGCTTCCTGGTGCCTCTTTGTGGGAAGACAGAAGGAAAAGTTCAGACTACCCAGAGAGAAGAGCAAGGATTCACTATGCATGCTTCCCTCAGTAGGTCAAAGACCTCAGGGTTAGAGAACCCAAGTCATTTCTAGTTGCCAGGTAACCCTGCAGATCCATGGCCCATCTTTCTACATCTGACCTTAGTGGATTACATTAACAGGTTCTCTCACCCTCTGGCTTCCTTTTGGGTCCAGCCAATGGGAATCTATTACTAAACTCTCCTCAAATTGTCCAATCTCTGTGCAGTGTCTGTTTCCTGCTGAGACCAGACTGATACACTGAACTCAGGAATTAAATAAGGCTCAGGATGTGCCATACCCTCAAAACACAGTTTCCTTTTGCCAGAGTGTCTGAAATCCCCACACTGCTAACTCCTTCCGATCATAGAAAGCAACATTGTCCAACAGAACTCTCTGAAATGATGGAAATGTTTAATTCGGTGCCGTACAATATGTAGCCACTAGCCATATGTAGCTATTGAAAATTTGAAATATGGCCAGTGCAGCCAAGGAACTGAATTCACATTTTTATTCATTTTAATCAAGTAAAATTTAAATAGCCACATATGACTAGTGGCTATTATGTTGGACAGTGAAGCTCTAGAGAAAATGCAACTATTATTTCGAAAGAACCCTACTTTAACTTCTTGCTGCTTTTCAAGTGTTTATTGCTAGCATATCAGGTCACCTGTAATAATAAAGTCATGGGCAGGGGCAAAGGGATCAATCCGTATTCCTTCTCATATCTATTTTCTTCATCTTTCTCACTCAGTCATGTCCGACTCTTTGCAACCCCATGGACTGCAGTCCGCCAGGCTCTTCTGCCCATGGGATTTCCCAGGCAAGAATACTGAAGTGGGTTGCCCTCTCCTCCTCAGAGCATCTTCCTGACCCAAGGGTCTGCATTGGCAGATGGATTCTTTACCACTGAACCACCTGGGAAGCACTCTTCATCTTTATCTTCTAGGATTAAAACCCCAAACTTCTCAAACCAGAATGGGCTGCTCTGTTTGCTGTGCTGGTTTACCAACTACTTCATCACCAATATCAGCTCCACCTTTTACAAACTTATTTTCTTCTTTCTGATTGTAGATGTAAGGTCTTCACAGACATCAGACCTGAATCAAAGTCTTCGTTGTTCAACTTTCTTTGCTGGACCACCCTTCAGTCACTTACCTACTTCACCTACAATTTCTCCATAAGAGGCTCCCAGATCTGTGTCTCTAGCCAAGAACTCTCTCTAGATGCATTCACCAGTCCTTTACTGTTCTTTCAACAAACACTGTTGAGTATATGATATATATTTGGCTTTCAATAATAACTGGTACAGCTAAATAACAGTAACATCAACAGCAATAATGGCTAACATTTACTTAGAATTTTCACGTGTCAGGCATCATGCAATAGCTTTACCTGTATAACTCATTTAATCTTCATACAATACTGCTGCTGCTAAGTCGCTTCAGTCGTGCCCGACTCTGTGTGACCCCATAGACGGCAGCCCACCGACTCCACGTCCCTGGGATTCTCCAGGCAAGAACACTGGGGTGGGTTGCCATTTCCTTCTCCATACAATACTGCTAACTAGGGACTATTACCTTCCCCATTTAAAGGTAAATAAAGAGGTAGTTGCCTGAAGCCACACAGCTAGTGGGTAATAGAGTCAGCATTTAATGCAGATAGTCAGGTTCTAGAATCTACCTTCTTTTATTTGCTCTACTGCCAATGACCATGGCCCTGGAATAGCAAGTCACAAGAGTCTCCATCTATTTCTTTTTAGAAACTATGGACTAATATCCCTTTTACTAGGCATATTAACAGTGTTTCCAAATCCAGAGGCTAGAACCCTTTTTATAATTTTCTAGAAGTCATGATACCTGAATCAAGCTTACATGTAAGAGTTTTCCTTTTTCCTAAAGTAATTGGTGATAAATATTACTAATGTGAATCAAAGCCATTCCCTTAAACTCAGAAAATAGTATTTGGATGGGGGCAATCAGTCATTATTAAGACAGAGTATTGTGATAATAACACCATCCTCCCCACCCTGGCAGGCAGTTTGCCATGATGTATAAAAAGTTGTAAAAATATTCATACTCTGTGACTTGGCAATTCAATTCTAGAAATATATTCTGGAGAAATAATCAGAGAAATGTGCAAATATCTATAAACAAAGATGTTCATCTGCAGCATGATTTATAATAATGTCAAACTTGAAATAACTTAAACGTGTAGCAAAAGGAAATTAAATAATTTTGTATCCATAAATTGTGTATTATGCAGTGATTAAAAACGAATCTATGTATATACTCACAAAGAAAATAATCATAATTTATTTTAAAAATAGTTTAAAGAGTCTGTATAATCACATACTTTTGCTCAAAGATTTATACATATGCATAAGAGAATTTTAAAAATCGGAAAGCATGTATACCAAATGTTATTTCCAGATTGTAGCGTTATAGATGGGTGATTTTTATTCTCTTCCCTTTTCTTATCACTATTTCTAATGTTACTTCAATTAATAATTAGTGTACCTCAATTAATAATTATTTTTCTGAATAAAAAGTCATTCATTTCCTCAATAAAAGACTTATTAAATTTTCTACTGAAGTCAAGGCAGAAGTATGTTAGGGTATTCTTATTTCTAAAGGTCATGGTTCCATAGAAATCAAAAACAAGTTTGTCTGTTGTAAATTTAAAGCTATCAATTCCATAACAGATTTCTATTTAAATCATCAGGGTCTAATTTATGCAAATCTTTCATTGTTTTTTCCCTTAATTAAAATTTGATAAAGGAAGACCAGCCAGTTTTTCCCTAATTGGTTGCATGATAAGGGAAAAAAACACATTTAAATAAATAAAAACAACTGGAATGCAGATATCTCTTCTGGTATTTCCTGGAGATAAGATCTCAGAAAGAGTTATTTAATCTTTTCTAACCTCAAATTGGTTTCCCTGTATGTGGAGACGAAAATGACAAATAATCTAAATAAATTTAATAGTGAAATAAGACATGTATTGAAGAGGTATTCTGTAAATTTAAAATGTTACATCAACAATACCCAGCAGTGGGTAATGATAATATTGGTTTTTTTCCTCTGCCACTAACTTATTCTGAGCCCTTGAGCAAGTCACTTAACCTTAAAGACTGTCAGGTTCTTCATCCTTAAAACAAGGGGGTGAATGGGAGTGACTTCTTGGGTTGTTCTCGACTCTGTCATTCTGTGATTCTACTGGCCTGTTTGGGGTCGTGACAGTTCCTACCAGAGGCCTGGAAAATGATATGGAAATTGAACTCATAGGGTTTGGCAGGAAACACGAAGCTGACTTCAGTGCTGGTGTGACAATGGGTAGGATGCCTTCAGAAGACACGCTCTGTCCCAGTGTCCTCTGAATCATTTCCTCTCCAAGTGAGGGCAAAGATGAAGAGTAAAGAAATCCTGCAGTGACTGTACTCATAGAGACCAACTCTCTGTTCACCCCCAGGGAACTTCACGGAGAAAGCCATGCCCACAGGGTGAGCTCCGACCCCTCAAAGAAGGCTGCCTGTGCCTTTCCCAAAGGCTCTGGCTGACTCTCCTGCACTGCTTAACCTGGAAAGCCCTATGGTGAAACTGAGCAGTAATGACTCTTTAAATGTATTTATGGGAGCAGCAAAAAAAAAAAAAAAAAAGTGCATGAGAACACTGAGGAGAAGAGTTCTTCTGACCAGAGGATATGTTACTTACACAAAATAACTTCTGGAAAGTAATGCCATTTTCTTCCCTTGTGAAAGGTATAAAAATGTCCAAAAGAATGGAATTCAAAGAAGAAAAGGTATTTTAGTGATCAGTTGACTCAGCTCAGCCTGCTATAAAGGTAGAAACCAAGACTGAGTGGGAGGAAGAGGGAGCAATAAGGAAAATGGTTTACTCAATACCTATGGTATTCTGTTGTGAACAAGACCTTAGTCAACATTCTCTCATGTGTGTGTATATATATATATATACACACACATACGTATGTATATACATATTTCATATATATATATATATTTCAGTGGGTATGATACTGAGATATGTAGATAGATTTTATGATACCAACCCATAAAATAGATATAATTAACCATCTGTTTATTCAACAAAGAAGCAAAGGTTAAGCTGGACTGAGTGACTTCTCAAGGTCACAAATCTAATTAGTGGCAGAACTTGGGCCTTTTGTCCTTGATGATCAAAATCAGAGGAAAGCAAAAAAAAAAAAAAAAAAAAATTTTTTTTTCCAGCTTAGAACATCCGGCCCAGGGATGAGTAAGCAGAGGCTAGGTACTTTTTTAACTTCCTAAAGATATAACAACTTGGATGCCTCTAAGTATCAGCCAGTTATTCCTTTATAGTCTTGCTTTCTATCCTGGCCACTGGCAAAGTGGCATTATTATCCTGTGAGTCATCATGCTAATAAATAAATCTAATTTGAAGATACCCTGTGTTCACTTTCTGGCACGATTTAACTCTCCTCACTTCTTCCCATCCCTTTCCTCTCCCAGTAACAGTCCCTGGTGTCTAAGAACAAAATGTCACTGAAGGAGCTGCAAGAAATAAAGAGAGGACAGTAAGATCCTAAAATATTGCAAAACCATGACTTTGGAAAGGCAGCTTTGGAGCTGTTTGAGACAACATAGGGAAGGAGTGCCTTTGATGACAGAACAAATACAGAATGAATATGCCCAAGGATATACTAGACTTTACAAAGAGGCTGTCATCTGAATATTACTGGGAATGGTCAAGGAGGAATGTAGAGGGGGGTGGTCAGGAAACTAGTCCATATTTTTTCAGCACTTCATCTAAGCTCCCAAAGTAATTTCTACCTTGGTTTGTGATTTATCTTTCTCCATTTTGGCCATTTTTTCTTCATATCTGTATCTTCAAGGTCAAGGATTATTGATTAAAAAGATAATATTCAGGTCCTATTCCAGAGCTAGGCATAGAGAACCTTCTTATAATATTTGCTCACTGCAAAAATAAGGTTTATAAGAGGAGGGGGAGTAAAGTGAGGTGATTGAATAGTTTCTGTCTGGGTAGGATTGGGGGCGGGAAGAGAAGGGGACGACAGAGGATGAGACGGTTGGATGGCATCACCGATTCAGTGGACATGGGTTTGGGTAGACTCCGGGAGTTGGCGATGGACAGAGAGGCCTGGCATGCTGCAGCTCATGGGGTTGCGAAGAGTCGGACGCAACTGAGCGACTGAACTGAACTGAGCATTCCTTCCTTCAGGGAAGTGAAGAGAGACCTCCAAGGCTACAATAATTCTCACTTCACAAGATTCAGGCCCATAATGGCCCCAGGGATGTGAACTCTCCTAGTGCTCACTTGCCCTCCAGGCCTCCTGGCTCAGGTAAACATGTGTGTAACCTAAGCCAGACCAATCAGGGCTGTCTTGGCACATTTCACAATTACCATCAGGACAGTTGTTCTTTCTCTTCCTGACTTCATGCACTGCAAAGACCAGGTGACTTGGAACTATTATGAGGCTAATAGTAGAGAGGGAGAATTTAGCAAAATTAATTAATTCTTCTGCTAATTTTGCTAAATTCTCCCTCTCTACTATTAGCCTCATAATAGTTCCAAGTCACCTGGTCTGGAGAATCCCGGGGACGGCAGAGCCTAGTGGGCTGCCGTCTATGGGGTCGCACAGAGTCGGACACAACTGAAGCAACTTAGCAGCAGCAGCAGCTTCTGCAATAAGAGAGGAAGAACATGAGAGAGGGTCTTGCTGCAATCCTACAAATACTTCAGTGCAACTCTACATAAATATCCATCCATGTTTTGTTTTTCCAATTATATAAGCCAATAAGTTCTCCTAGCATTTGAATTGAGTTTCTCTCACTGGCAACCAAAAGAGAACTGGCCAAGACAACAATTCACACAGCTTCATACAGTCCCTTTCCACATTTTAGGTCTGTCATCCCATTCAGAGATAAATGGAAAGGAGGGGTTATCATCTCATAAAAACTCTACCTAAAGGAACCAACTAAAGGTTTCATGGATGATCTATGTTAAAGAAAAATAGTAAATGTGTTGATAATAGTTTTCTAGGCCCCTGAGAAGAGTCTCAGCAAAAGCAATAACAGAATATTTTCTATCTAAGTTTCAAGTGATGTTATTTACATATTTAACCTTTTATCTGTTCTCCTAGCTACTGGGAAATCCATGTGTAGTGGAAAGATTACCGGAAGTGGACTCAGAAGACCTGGGATCTATCATCTACTACACTGTACCTCACTATGCCTCCAGATAAAGACACATTAATCCTTTCATGACTCACACTGCATGTTACTTACAAAGGGGTAGCTATTTCATGGTTTGTAGGAGTTAATTCAAATTATATATGAATATGAAAGTATAGTCTAGTGTCATACAGACAACATTTTGTGTGCATACACCTATTATAGCTATTAGGAAAACATTTACTCAATGCCTACTATGAACCAGGGTATATTTTAGATACTCCAGTAAAGTAGTAATCAAATCAAGGCCTCTGCCCTTGTTATGCTCACATACTAATGGGGAAGAAAGACAATAAGAAGAATAATATGATATGATATCAGAAAATGGTAAGTGCCATGCAGAAAAATAAAGCAGAGTAAAAAAGTATCACTTTACCTAAAGAGGTCATGGGAGACATTACTAAAGAGGTGATTCAAGCAGAGACCTAGATGAAGTGATAGATATATATCTCTCTGGGACAGAACATCCCACTGACATATTTGAAGACCAGGAAGGAGGCCTCTGTGACTGGAACAGAGTAAACAAGGGGAAAGTGGTAGGAAGTGGCATCTGTGTCTGATTTTTTTAAATAATCATCCCGCTACCCATCTGTTTGCTACATTTGCTTGTAAGCTCCTAGAAAGAAGGGGCAGCAACATCATCTGAATCCACATTTCCACTGCCTAGCATAATATCAACAAAAGATAGATGTGAAAATGCTCAGTAAATGTTTGTGATAAAGTATGCATGTACAAATGAATTAGTGGGATCTCAATAAATGATTTTTCAGATTTGAATCTGAATGATACATCTGTCTAGGCCAGAAGTGACATGATTAAACACTGATAACTACAGAAGCAATACCACCGGATCTATAGTCAGTTTTGTGCATTGGTGCTCTTCATTCAAATGAGATCATCTCTGTGAAAGGCACTGAGCTGCTACAGAATTGCTCCTGGGCATATTTAAGTGAAAGTCACTCTGTCATGTCCAACTCTTTGTGACCCTATGGACTGTAGCCTGCCACGCTCCTCCGTCTGTGGAATTCTCCAGGCAAGCCTACTGGAGTGGGTAGCCTTTCCCTTCTCCAGGGGATCTTCCCAACTCAGGGATCAAACCCAGGTCTGCTGCATTGCAGGAGGATTCTTTATCTTCTGAGCTACCTGTGGTCCGTGATTAATTTCATTTGCTAAATATGCTAAGAATGTTATCTTATGGCTTCTGTGAAATTGAGCTATGTTAAAGGCAAGAGAAAACACAGCAATAGCAGAATATGAAGTGAGGTAAATCCATAAGAGCTGATCTACACAAAGTCATCCCTGTTGAAAGAGAAAAATGATAATTACACAAACAGCTCCTTTGTCACTGATATGACCCAAGCAAATACTCATTTGTCTGCTTCTCTCATTTCATCTAGATACCACCCAAAGATGTTTTTCCAGACATTCTTGGGAACGGAGATTTTTTTAAAATATTTTAATACACTTTGAAGTTTTCAATAATATTTTAGTTAAATCTCAACATATTCTTTGAGCAAGATTTGTTCAGAGAGGCTACATGACTTGACTAAGGTTACAAGTCAGGAAAGAAGTTCAACTCGAGTCTTATAATTCCTAATCTACTGTTTTGTTTTGTTTTCCACTCAAGAAGGATTCAATCACTAATATGAATTGAAGAAGCATCAATTCTAAAGCAAATGTGAAATTTAAAGTTCCAAAAGTAAATACATGTAATTATTTAAAAATACCTGAGGTAGGATTATTTTAAGTAGGAGACAGATAATCATCTTAATTTCATAATCATATTAAACTAGCCATGAAAAATGTAAACAAATATTACACTCAAAATATAACAAATTTTACTATTTAGAATTTCATCAGAATAGAATAAAATCCAATTTTAGTTAACTTTAAGTAAGCTTTTATTTTCCTTGCTAAGCTATACTTTCATGAATTTACGTGTTACCTAAACAAGAGAGTTTAGGAGATCTTTTTCATATTAACATACATTATTTAAATCCCTTTAATTACAAGACTGTGTAGGAAAGAAATCATCATAAAATGAAAATATCACAGGTAAAAAAATTTCCACTTTACCATTGCTTCCCTCTTACTAATAATGCCTTTCCTACACTTTACATTACCTATGAAGGTCATTTTCTTCTGTTTATAAGCTATTAAGCATCCAAAATGGAGAAGAAAATGGCAACCCACTCCAGTACTCCTGTCTGGAAAATCCCATGGATGGAGGAGCCTAGTAGGCTACAGTCTATGGGGTCGCAAAGATTTGGACACGGCTAAGCAACTAACACACACACACAAGCATCCAAAAATCCAACACAAACACAATACAAATTGATTACACATAAAATTACAAACTTGCAAGAGATTCATGGTTCTATGAAGTATGCTAAATTCCTATTGTAGAACTTTTCAAACTCTACTAGTCATTGACCTAGGACAATCTGGTAAAATCAGACTAGTTAATCAATGCAAAGAAAGAGATCAGTGTGGATGGTGAGATATACATTTAAAAATAGAAGCAGTTGAATATCAAAGGATTAAGAGCAGTCCTATGGAAAACTAGGGCAATTCTGTAATGGTTTTGTAAAAGTAACCCTCTGAATTATCATACTGCTAAAGTCAAATGCGATGTAAATGTTATAATATCATACTATCACACAATGATGCTGGAAAAGTATGGGAAAAAATGAAATCAGTACTCAGTATAATCTTTGTTCTAACACTGAGCACATAGCTGATTGCAATTATAATTTAAATAGTATTGATTACAGGTAAAATAAGCTTTCTTCAAGATTTAAAAATCATAGAAAATGTAGAAACTGCTTCCTGATTCTTCAAGAAATCACCTCCAAAGCAGCAAATGTAACAGAAAATCTTTGTTCAGCAAAACTATAGCTATCTAAAATACAAACCAAAATATATAACCAAGGAGGACAGATCCATTAAAAAGCATACTAAGGCCTGGAAAGACACCAAATAAGAATATCCATAGCTTTAAAATTCAAACAAAGCTTCTCCAAAGTATGAGGCACATTTTGAGAAACAAAACTCATCAGAACCCAAGAAGGGAGAAACATGTATAAGTGGCAGTGGGAGTTCCCTGGAATTAATTTAATCATGAAGTTTACAGAAGTTGGGAAGAGCAAAAACAAATGTTAAAAAAAAAAAAAAAAAGGAAAGTAGCCTGCCATTGAGGATAAAAAGAGAGGTAGATTTATATTGTGAGCAACACAATACAAACTTAAGGCTAAGAAAATTCACTCATACTTCTATGACAGTTCTGCACACTTTGACTCTCCCTCCCTGCAAAACTCACCTAAAAGCCCAAAGATGTTATACGGAAATGTTAGGTAGTTAGAATAGGAAAAAGGAGTCCAGAATGGCGGTGGCTAACAGACCAGGAAGGGAAAAGCCCAAGACACTAGAACAAAGGAAGGTCCGAGGATGACTGGAGTGAGGACCTCAGGTAGAACAAGCAGCACTCCTGGCTAGCCCAATTTACATAGGGCAGGCCCGGGGGTAGGAGAAAAAACATATAAAAAGAGGAGCCAAAGGGCCGGGGGTCTCTCTCTCTCTCTCTCTTCTCTTTGCGTCTTTTGGGTTGCCATGCTCTCACACCTCCAGGGTGTATTTCCCTTTATTTTCTAAATAAAACTGAGCTGTAACATGGAGCTGTAACACTGATCTGTCTGAGAGATGAGACACGGTCTGTCTTAGGGCTTTAACGTCCGTCGCTTCAGATTTTTGTTGTGATGAGACAGAACCGAGGAAATTACACACTCCCCTGACAGAAAGGTGCTATAAAAATAGGGAAAGCAACAGGAAAATTGTTAAACAAATATCATGCACAAGAAATTTTGAAGCAGAATAAAATTGTAACAAATATATAACTAAGATTTAAAAAAAAGAAACTATAGCAATAACTTCTATAAAACAAGAACCCAATGGAAAGATAGAAGAGTTTAGGAATGCTATCATAAGATAACAGAACGTAAAACATGATGTACAAACTTTAGAAAAGAGTGGAAGAAAAATTAAGGTCAAACTAAAAGTAGCACAAGAAATAACAACGTTGTTGAAAACATGTTTCAGACAGTGTGCAGGAATGAGAACAGTAAAGAGATGAAGTATAAATGAAGAGATAAAAGTATCAGAGAGAAAACGCTAGATATGAATTAAAGATATGGAGATACATAAACATATGAATAGTGATCCCAAAGAAGAGAACAGAAACAACAGGTAAAATATATAGCGTGATCATTTTAAAAATCCAGAAGTTAAAAAAAAAATAACTTTACTGGTTAAAAGACTATAATGTGTCCCAGGTAAATTTGACATAAAATGATTAATACATTTCAATATATTTTCTGGGCTACAAAAATAAGAAGTATTCCTTTAGATATATGGGGAGAAAAGATGAAGTTATTTATAAAGGGGAAAAATATGGGCTGGTCTTATACTTCTCCACCACCTCATTTAAAAACAGAATATAAGGATTTGATGCCTTTAAAAATCTTCAAGGAAAAAAGAAAAAGAAGGTCAGAAAAAAAAGGAAAGGAGAAAGAGATGAGGGAGGGAAGGAAGGGAAAAAGGAAGAAAAAGAAATAAACAGACTGGAAATTAACAACAAAAAGAAAGTGACAAAACTGTGAGAAAACCTAAACTCTCCTGACAACTATTGGATCAAAGAAGAAATAAAAATTAAATCTATAAAGTATTTTGAAACTAACCATAATCAACACTAAACATATTGAATTCATGAAATAAAACTAAAGCAGTTTTCAAAGAAAATTCATAATCTTAAAACCTATGTTAATAAATAAGAAAGAATGAAACCAGTGAGTCACTGGAAAATCTGATTAACCATTATTTGATAGATAATAAGGGTAAAAACAAAATTATTTCCGTAGATGTGGCAAAGGGTAAAACTTAATATCCACTCTTGAAAATACCTCTTAAGAATATAGGAATAGAACTCAGGGCCAGCATCTCTATTAATGGAAACAAGAGAACCATTCCCATAGAGTAAAACTAAAGTAAAAAAGTAAATAATGTTTTCATCATCATTAGTATTTAATATTTTTGTGGAACAACTGGCCAATGCAATTAGGGAATAAAAGAGAGGTATATAGATATTTATAAGGTGAACATAAAATCATTATTACTCTCACATACTAAAATATTTTGTAGGAAAACACAGAATACAGATGAGAATACAAACTTAAAAGAACTATTATGGTAGTTACATACAAAATTCACATATAGAAAACAATGGCTTAAATATATGCCAATAAAAACCATTAGAAAATAAATGAATGAAAATATGTCATTTACAAAAGAAACAAAACAGGTAAATTCCAGACTTAAGAAAACATATGTAAAATCCCACATGAATAAAACTTCAAATGCTAATCAGGGACTCGGAAGTAGTAGGTAAACAGATAGAGATATTTGTCATGATCTTGAACAGAAAACCCAACATCACAAACTCCATTTTTCTTTAATTAACCAATAAACAATGTATTTTCAATCTTACAAAAACAAAAATAGTTTGGGAGAAGAAAGAAAATAGAAAAAAAAATTGTACTTTATAGAAACTAAACAATAATAATCCAGTATTTTTTTTTTCAAAATAAAAGTGCTGAAAGGGTATCAAAAGATGCTATAATTCAAATAATGTGATGAGTTCACTGAGACAATCCTTTCTGTATCTTTTCTTGAAAAGAAACAGTGTAACTTTAGAGCTAAATAACCTGGGATCCATTTAAAAGAAACTCTGGGACCTGGAAACAAAGAATACCCATCTTTTGACCTGCTGTGGCTTAAGAGTAACTTCTTAAGAGTTGATGAAAAGAGAGAGAATTATTTCTCTTTTGATTATTGAGTCAGTGATTGTTGAGTGATTGGATCACTTTTCTCAACAATTATTTACTGGGCAATAGCAAACCCTGTATCAGGCACTAAGAGACAGAGCTGTATAGCATATACATGTTTCATCTACTCCAAAACAACAAACAATATTATCCTTTTTAAAATGTCTTTCATAATGTTGGAAAAGCCAGTTACCTACTTTCTCAGCCCTTTATGCAGAGGTAGTCATGAACAGTCATTATGAGGGGAAAAACAATGGGGACTTTCATGGAAACATGTTACCGTTCAGATAAGAAACTGGTGAAGAGAAAGGCTCTGGCAGTGATGCAGTCCTCTTGGTTTCTGACTTCAGTTGCATCCATGACTTTTGTATCTGCTGTAGCCATCTCAAGAGCATGAATGACAACATAGGGAACCTGTTTGTCTCCAAAGCTCTTTTTACATTATGGGAGAAAAATACTGCTTGTCAGTTAAGATACTGTAAGTAGGAGGGCTTCCCTGGTGGCTCAGGTAAAGAATCTGCCTGCAATGTGGCAGACCTGGCTTCTGTCCTTGGGTTGGGAAGATTCCCTGGAGAAGGGAATGGCAACCCACTCCAGTATTTTGCCTGGAGAATTCCATGGACAAAGAAGTGTGGCAGGCTACAGTCCATGGGGTCGCAAAGAGTCGGACATGACTGAGCAAAAGTAGGTATTCTGTTATCTGAAATGGAAAACATTTCTAGCTTAAAAAAAAAAAAAAAAAACCTTTTTAAATGTCAATTAGGCAGATAGAGTTCCTATTTTCAAAGAGCTTAGGATAGTGGGAAATATTAAAATAGTGTCAAAAATCTATTCCAACCTTTTTACTGACCATTATATAGAGTTGGTCTTTGATGACTGTTTAGACATCATTCTTATTCACTGATTTGTTTTAACTTACATAACTTCTACAACTGAGCCTAAAGCGTGGGCTTGTGTGTTTATGTATTCACACATATGCACTAGTGTCCTGGGGCACTAAATTCAAAGAATGGGCAAGGGATTGAGTGGATGTCTGTGCCAACTGGAAACAGCATGAATAAACTCACCTCCCTTAGTTTCTGAAGGATGAACTCCAAATTCAGGAGTTATACCATTGAGTTGGTAGGTAACCAGAGGGTCATCAAAAAGAACATTTTGCTTACGAGTTCAACACAAAGTCCCTGCCTCACCTATGTATACACAATCCATCTTCAGATTTCTGGTATGAAGGGGAGCAGAAGGACTCTGCCCTGTATATAGTTCAAGATGTAATCCACTCACTTCCTGAAGTACATGTCAAATGAGATGATATATCTGAAGAAACCCGTGAAAATGCTTAAACAGTATATCAATATATGGTCTGAGTGCTATGAATCCTAATGCAAAGCAATGAGGATGTTATACCTTTGTTCAGAAAATTTCAAAGGCTGCCACTTCCTACAGAATTAAGTCCTAACTCCTTATCGTTAAGAGGGACTATTTATTCACCTTCCCATAAGTCTTCATAAACAATATGAAGTTCTCACAGGTCCACTTTCCAAAGGGCAGTAACACTGGAGGCATCTTCCCTGCCCTTCTCTGGTGAAATGATTAATATATAATCAGAGGTGAGGCCACCCCACTGCCCAAGAGAAAATCTTCATTTTTCTGTTTCCATATCCCCTGCAAACAAGTGGGGAAAATCTAGGTCGTGCGGCCTCAAGATTAAAGCTTAATTCCTTTCAAACCTAACTATTTTCAAAAAGTTTTATCGCATGGTGGTTCCTTACCCCATCTGGCTCTTCAGCCAAAAACCTGGAAGTGAAAAAGGTGAGTTACAGAACTCAAACACAAACCTACAGTGAGGATCTAACACCACTGAGACTCTCGATAGATGAGGGAAGGACATTCTAGGTTGAGGAAACAGCATTAACAAAGGCAGTAAACAGGAAGAAAAGGCACATTTTGGGAATGTTCACTAATCTCTTGTGAATCCAGGGAGATGCAGTGAGAGATGAGACAGGTAACCCATGCATCTTCATGGGTTCTAGAATAAAACTTGGCATGAAGTGCTATGTCATAGTTTGTTGAAGAAAGAAATTATATCATTTAAAATTCACAGCAATCCTATGATACTGGTGATGTTACACCAATTTTAGAGCTGAGGAAACTGAGGCAGAATTTGTCCATTAACCATAATGACTGGGAGGTCCACGCTGAGAACCAAAAGAAAAGATTACAGAAAAAAGAAAGGAGTAGAAGGCAGAAGGAAAAGTGGAAGAGAATAAACCAAAAGCCTAAAGGTAAAAATTAGAAGAGTGCATGATCGGTTACCTAGTTAAGTTCTCAAGAGAGAAGAGAAATATGTGAGAATGGCTGGTTTTCTTCTGTAGACGATACAGTAGTAACAATGCTGTGATGAAATTACTTAGATCTTTCCCTCCCTGAAGTTCTCCAACAGCAGAGACTATAATGGCTAGAGGACTCTGTTGAAAGCAAAGTCACTACATTCTTCCAGTTCAGAATATGCTAGTTTTCCTGCTTCCTGTCGACCTGAGTACAAAGAAGTTGAAACTTGTCTGACAGTCTTTTCCAAAGAGATGGAAAATGAGACAGGAAGCCCCAAAGGCTGCCATCAGGAACTTGGAGATATTATCTCCTGTCCTTTGGATGGAGATGGGAGTGCATCACTGGCTCCCTCCCTGAAACCATCCTAGTGGAAGAGCCCTAAAAAAAACTGTCTGTAAAAATCAAGAGGGTGGGTCAGAAGCAGAACCTGACATCTCATTCCTGGTTAGGATGTCTAGTCAATGTCTGGTTTTGCTAACCTGTGTCTGAGTTGTTGGGGTAGAGCAAAGAGCAAGGAGAGATGGAGATGTGATCCAACTGGCAGAGGGTCCCAAATACCCAAAGAGTGCAAAAGATGAATCTCACTTTGTCCTACAGTCCCTCAGAAGGTGGATATTAGGCAGGAGCTGCAAGCATGAGGCAGGCAACTGCCTTGTGTGCCTAAGAAGAATATACATCAAAGGCTGTGTCCTGAGGTCACCACCTGGAAGTGAACAGGAAAACCAAGGGGAGTAAGAGTCCCTAAGAAAGATGAACTCATAGCACACAAGAAGCAGAAATGACAAGGACTATAAAGTAGACACCATTAGCATCCCCATCCTAGATATCCGAGTGAACTGATTCTCAGGCCCTCCAATGGCTCCAGCCAGGCCACGTGGCTGCCCAAATTCAGTCCTCATCATACCTCCTGGTGCTTGTCTAGCACTTCCCTCATTGCTACTCTTCACGTCACCCTGTCTCCAGGTCAGAGTCACAGGAAGACCTTGGTATTTCTGGTTATTGCAACAAAGTCCCGAAGCAGACAGTTGGCCAAACCACAGTGGTGGTCACTACCTAGAAATATTCTCCTCAAAGCTAATTTTTTGGCCTGTGGCATATCCCATCAGAACTATACCTCCCTGTCATGCTGAATAACAAAATACAGCAAGATGACTTACTTTCTGCTCAGCACCAGCCCCAGTAGGCTAAGTGGCCATATCAACCAGACTCTTACTGGCACCATCACTATGGAAATGCCTGTAGCAGGTGAAGCTGGGTTGGAGCTTATCTGAAAGGTACAATGTGGCCAGAGGTTGAACTTCAGCTTCAGAGTGGTTATGATAAATTAATTTCTATATTGAAACATCAGGGAAATTTTTACAATATGTGTTACACCTCAAATCATGATCGTCTTCTGAGCCACAAAGCCAAGGTGAAAGGAGGAACTGGATTTCTTCAGGTACTAAAGTCCACCATCAGCTACTCATTCTTAAAACAGCTGCAAATCATCTTCCTAGACTGCAAGAGGATAGACAACAGTGACCAAAGATGAGGGTGTGAGCCATCTTAACATTCTCTTTTCTATCTCTTATAGCATCTTGCAGGTAATGCTGCCAAGGAAGATTTTATATATGAAACATATGTAGAAGGCTCAAGTGACCTTTCACTTTACCCCTGTGTTAGTTTATTGAAGGTTTCCAGGTGGTATTAGATGTGAAAGAGAATTATTAGGGAAGAGAACAAAAGAACGTGGAGAGAACGCTCAGATTGGGGTGTAGGTCTGCCACCTGTAAAGGGGGAAAAGGAAGGAAAGAGGATTAAGTAGAAATAGAATCTTAGACCACAGCATGTTCCGAGAATTTTTCAGCCAGGCCAGCAGGAATCTTCTAACCAAAGTTGTTCACTGGAGGAGTCCCACATTTCTCTAGGGTATCCAGAAGCAACTGACAAGAAGAGGGCCTGGGAGCCAACAGAGGGCAATGTCTGCAGCCATCGGCCAACTGTGTTCATTACAGTGGGAGATATGAATGACACATTTTCATGGTCACCATATTCCTGACCATCACAGTCAGGACCCAGAGCCCAAACAACCAGAAATCCACTCTGGCTAAAATATGTTTAAAAAAGGAATTTATGGGAAGGTATTGGGTAGCTCACAGGATTTATGGGAAGGCTAGAGGAAAAACTTAGGAAACAGGCAGAAATCAAGGTTACATCCAAGCAGCAGTCTGATCAGGACACTGCTGCCACTGGACGCCAGTTCCATCATGGACACAACCACTGGCAGTCCTACTATCATGACAAGACTTTGGATATCACAGTCACCACTGCCATTCGCTAAATAAATTCTAAAGTGCCTCTGCCTCTCTGTATCACTTGATCAATATTCAAAGTACAAGGGCTCCTCTGGTCGTCCACTGGCTAAGACTTCACTCTCCCAATTCAGGGGGCCCAGGTTTGATCCCTAGTGGGGGAACTAGATCTCGCATATGGTAACTAAGACTGGGTGCAGCCAAATTTAATAAATACAAATAAATATTTCTTAAAAAATACAGAGAGGGAATGTCTAACTGATTCAGCTTTAGTCACATAACCTGGCCCCCAGGTAGGTTGCCAGATTTAGCAAATGAAAAATATAGGATGCATAATTAAATGGAACTTTCAGATATGTAATAAAATTCATAGTATGAGTATATCCCATGCAATATTTAGTGTCTCCTTAACAGTGAAAATATTTGTTATTTATCTGAAATTCAAATTTAACTGGGTGTTGTTTATCTCCCAACTCTACCCTTAGGGGCCAGCAGGAGGGAAGAGTGTGTGTCTGTGTTTTTTAATGTTTGGCACATAAAGCAGTCAACTCTGCCTTCCATCAAGATTGACTCAATGATGACCTCTCCAAATATGGGAAGGAGATGCCTGTGCTGTGCTGCCAAGGATGGGAATATCTGCTCTTCAGAGTCCAACTAATACAATATCCCTTATCATAATCAATATAAAAGAAGATCTGGTTATACAGCTACTTAGGGACATATTTTTAACCCATATTTCCTAAGAACAGGATGAAATGGGCAGAAAGCAATGCTTCTTCTTGCTTCTCATGGAAATTTGATTTTTACAGACACATAAGTACAATACATTTGCTATTTGACACATCTTTTAATGTGCAAATCTGGGCTTCACCCAGAGACAATATGCAGGGCACAAGTATAACTGTTACAACTGCATCTCCCAACTCCATTGGGCTGGTAGGAGGTTTTCTCAGATATAGGCTCTTAGAAGAATTTTAAAAATAGAGAGATTGAGTACTTTGGGCAAGGACTGTTTCCCCAGGGTTTCGAGGAGACAAGGTTCCAGTGAGCACCACGTGGCCCTGGTCCTAATAGAGAGGTCCTCCTGCTAGACCCTAGGACCAGTCTCCCCATGCCTGTGCTTCTCAGGGAGATGTACCGCCTGGACAGGAGTCATGCCTGGGAAGGTCCAGGAGCCTCTATGAAATAGGACACATACAAAGGGGAAATATTATAATCTTTGAAAAACACAATTCCCCAGATAACCAGAACCATGTGTTCCAAGCATGTGGGGCTTTGTTCTCATCAGGGTGTCAGATGCTGTCCAGTCTTGGAATGTGCTTTCTCCAGGCAACCAGCACCAGGTGGGGGAAAGATCCCCATGAGCCCCTCCCTCAGGGCATCTCCAGCTGGGCTGCAAGGCTCCCCGGGCAACCAAATCACTTCATCTGTCTTTTACACATCCTCCTATCAACCTTTTCTAAACAGAAAAGAGGAAATGATGTTTTCACAGAGTGGCCCCTTCCTAAATGACACCTCACCTTGTCTAGACAGTTTCCAAAAGAGTCTTTTTTCAGACCCATCTTTTGTGTGCTGGGTGAGGAAAGGGAAAGGGTTTTTGAAAAATCTCACTGTGACTTTACAAATGTGTTTTGTAATTTCACGCCCCCCCCCAGCTTGACACACACACTCAGACACACATCAGATTTAAATCTCTTGTTAGCTTATTTCTACTCACAGATATTTAAGCATATTTATCATGAAGCACTTGGTATTCTGCTAAACACTAGCGATGTAAATCAAAATTGGGAAAGGAGTACGTCAAGACTGTATATTGTTACCCTGCTTATTTAACTTATATACAGAATACATTGTGTGAAATTCCAGGATGGATGAAGCACAAACTGGAATCAAGATTGACGGGAGAAATATCCTGTCATATAACCTCAGATATGCAGACGACACCACCCTTACGGCAGAAAGTGAAGAGGAAGTGAAGAGCCTCTCGATGAAACTGAAAGAAGGGAGTGAAAAAGCTGGCTTAAAACTCAACATTCAGAAAATTAAGATCATGGCATCTGGTCCCATCACTTCATGGCAAATAGATGGGAAAACAGTGGAAACAGTGACAGACTTTATTTTCTTGGGCTCCAAAATTGCTGCAGATAGTGACTGCAGCCATGAAATTAAAAGACACGTGCTCCTTGGAAGAAAACCTAGACAGCGTATACAAAGCAGAGACATTACTTTGCCAGCAAAGGTCCGTCTAGTGAAAGCTATGGTTTTTCCAGTAGTCATGTATGATGTGAGAGTTGGACTATAAAGACAGCTGAGCACTGAAGAATTGATGCTTTTGAACTTGTGGTGTTGGAGAAGACTCTTGAGAGTCCCTTGGGCTGCAAGGAGATCAAACCAGTCAGTCCTAAAGGAAATCAGTCTTGAATATTCATTAGAAGGACTGACGCTGAAGCTGAAGCTCCAATATTTGACCACCTGATGCAAAAAAGAACTGCCTCATTAGAATAGACCTTGATTCTGGGAAAGAATGAAGGCAAGAGGAGAAGGGGATGACAGAGGCTGAGATGGTTAGATGGTGTCAGTGACTCAGTGGACATGAGTTTGAGCAACCTCCAGGAGACAGTGAAGGATGGGGAAGCTTGGTGTGCTGTAGTCCAGGGAGTCGCCAAGAGTTGGACGTGACTGAGCAACTGAACTGAGCAATATAAAAACGAATAAGATAACATGATCCCTGCCTTCATAGGGTTTTCTTCTTCACTATATCCCACAGAAATAAATAGGGTAAATCTTTGCAGACAGTTCATTTCAATTAAACCAGCTTTTATTTAGTGAACCAGAATTCCCCAAGAGAATAAAGTATCTAGGAAAATAAAACTTATTGAAAGTATAGTAATTGTTCTTCCTACTTTCCTTCCTTTCATCCAGCAAATATTAAATGTTCACAATATTCTAGGCTCTGTGCTACCATCTGGGTATCCGAAAGTGACAAAGAATTGCTTTTGTAGATGCAGTCTAGTGGGAGAGAGACACCCTAAAAGTTCATTCTCAAAACAGAATCACAACTGCAAAGTTGTGATAGCCCATATTGGTGGAATGAATAAATGAATAAGCAGAACTATGAAAGCATTCAACAAGGACGTCTGTTAAAGCCCATGAAGCCACAGAGTTTAATTCAGCATTTAAGAGTGAGACCAACTGCTGGAGGGGAGGAGGAGGGATATAGAGCCAGGCTCTAGGATATGAATTCATAAATTTTATCTCAGTCTTTTGAGGTATACTCTGTGTGTGTGCTAAGTCACTTCAGCCATGCCCGACTCTTCACAACCCTCTGGGCTGTAGTCCACCAGGCTGCTTTGTCTATGGGATTCTCCAGACAAGAATACTGGAGTGGGTTGCCATGCCCTCCTCCAGAGGATCTTGGGGATTCAGGGATTGAACCATGTCTCTTGTGTCACCTGCACTGGCAGGCATTTATTATTGGGCTGGTCAAAAATCTCATTTTTTCCATGTTACAGAAAAACTCAAATGAACTTTCTGGCCAATCCAATATTATCTTCATTTACTGAAAAAGGAAACTGAGACTCAGATTTGAAGTCATTTGTCTGCTGTTACAGGGAGAAGTGAAAAGCAAAGAAGAAAAGGAGAACTATTCCCATTTGAATGCAGAGTTCCAAAGAATAGCAAGGAGAGATAAGAAAGCCTTCCTCAGAGATCAATGCAAAGAAATAGAGAAAAACAATAGCATGGGAAAGACTAGAGATCTCTTCAAGAAAATTAGAGATACCAAGGAAACATCTTATGCAAAGATGGGCTTGATAAAAGACAGAAATGGTATGGACCTAACAGAAGCAGCAGATATTAAGACAAGGTAGCAAAAATACACAGAAGAACTATACAAAAAAGATCGTCATGACCCAGATAATCACAATGGTGTGATCACTCACGTAGAGCCAGACATCCTGAAATGTGAAGTCAAGTGGGCCTTAGAAAGCATCACTACGAACAAAGCTAGTGGAGGTGATGGAACTCCAGTTGAGCTATTTCAAATCCTGAAAGATGATGCTGTGAAAGTGCTGCACTCGATATGCCAGCAAATCTGGAAAACTCAGCAGTGGCCACAGGACTGGAAAAGGTCAGTTTTCATCCCAATCACAAAGAAAGGCAATGCCAAAGAATGCTCAAACTACTGCACAATTGCACTCCTCTTACATACTAGTAAAGTAATGCTTAAAATTCTCCAAGCCAGGCTTCAACAATACGTGAACTGTGAACTTCCAGATGTTCAAGCTGGTTTTAGAAAAGGCAGAGGAACCAGATATCAAATTGCCAACATCTGCTGGATCATCAAAAAAGCAAGAGAGTTCCAGAAAAACATCTATTTCTGCTTTATTGATTATGCCAAAGCCTTTGACTGTGTGGATCACAATAAACTGTGGAAAATTCTAAAAGAGATGGGAATACTAGACCACCTGACCTGCCTCTTGAGAAACCTGTATGCAGGTCAGGAAGCAAGTTAGAACTGGACATGGAACAACAGACTGGTTCCAAATAGGAAAAGGAATACGTCAAGGCTGTATATTGTCACCCTGCTTATTTAACTCATATGAGGAGTACATCATGAGAAATGCTGGGCTGGAAGAAGCACAAGCTGGAATGAAGATTGCCGGGAGAAGTATTAATAACCTCAGATATGCAGATGACACCACCCTTATGGCAGAAAGTGAAGAAGAACTAAAGAGCCTCTTGGTGAAAGTGAGAGAGGAGAGTGAAAAAGTTGGCTTAAAGCTCAACATTCAGAAAACTAAGATCATGGCATCTGGTCCCATGAAGTGATGGGGAAACAGTGTCAGATTTTATTTTGGGGGGCTCCAAAACCACTGAAGATGGTGCTTGCAGCCATGAAATTAAAAGATGCTTACTCCTTTGAAGGAAAGTTATGATCAACCTTGAGAGCATCTTAAAAAGCAGAGACATCACTTTGCCAACAAAGATCTGTCTAGTCAAGGCTATGGTTTTTCCAGTAGTCATGTATGGATGTGAGAGTTGGACTGTGAAGAAAGCTGAGTGCCTCAGAATTGATACTTTTGAACTATGGTGTTGGAGAAGACTCTTGAGAGTCCTTTGGACTGCAAGGAGATCCAACCAGTCCATCCTAAAGGAGATCAGTCCTTAGTGTTCATTGGAAGGACTGATGTTGAAGCTGAAACTCCAATCCTTTGGCTACCTCATGCTAAGAGTTGACTCATTGGAAAAGACCCTGATGCTGGGAAAGATGGGGGCAGGAGCAGAAGGGGACGACAGAAGATGAGATGGTTGGATGGCATCACCGACTCGATGGACATGGGTTTGGGTAAACTCCGGGAGTTGGTGATGGACAGGGAGGCCTGGCGTGCTGCGATTCATGGGGTCGCAAAGAATCGGACACGACTGAGTGACTGAACTGAACTGAACAGGGCTACCCAGTGATGATAGAGCCCGACTCACTGCATGACTCCAGAGTCCATGTTCTTTTCATCACCTGCATTCCCTGTCCCTACATCAAGCAATATCATAAACATTAAGATCTCATTTCCTACCAGCACATGAGTCTGTTTTCCTCCAACACTGCAAACACATTCCCATCTCAGACCTAGACCTTGCTCATCAGACTATGCAGTTCTCTCCCTCCCTCCTTCAGAGGTTTTCTTAGAGAGGCCTCCTCTGACCACATTCACCATATTCATGTCTGCTCTGCCACTCTCCATGTACCTGCTTTGTTTTTCTCTGTACCTCCTGTCACTACATGACAACTGGTTTGCTGTTCATTCATTAGCTGTCTCTTCCCCACTAGAATGTAAGCTCCATGTGAGTTGGGGATTGTATCAGGCAGGGACTCAACAGGACACAGAATTCTACTCTGATGCTTTTTTCCAAAGAATTTAAAATGGGAAGTGGGCATTTTCCAAGAAGTTAGGGAAGTGTTGAGGAAAATAGTGAGGAAGGTTGAGACATTTACAACTGAACAAAAGCCACAAGACATTGCCACCTCTTAGGTTACAGGGAGGCATAAAGGGAGGAACTGTTGTTCCTGGAATCAGAGATTACTGGATCTTGGAGGAGGAGCTGTAGTCATAAAGGAGATGGCCAATGCTAGAGCTGAGACCTTGGGGCAGGGAGAAAGCCTAGCCTCTCATCACTCCGCACCCTCCCCCTCATCGTCTGCGTTGACTCTCACTAGCCAAACCCAACTGAAATGCAGCTAGCAAGGTTGCAAAGGTGGTTGTGGTACTGGGTGTAGCAGTCAGCATCTCAGGCACAGAACAGGGCAGAGGAGGGGAGGATGGATCTGGGAGTGGGAAGGAGTAAACAGAGAATAACCAGGTAAAAGGATTTTATTTGTTTGGTTTACCTCATTTTCCCATCACCCAGTACACTGCCTCTCTCAACTTAATTGCTCAACATGTATGAATAAATGAAGTATGCCCCATGAAAGAGAAAGACAAAGACTGATATGGGGCAACCAGGAGTCACCCAGGAGTGGTTTGATGGGGACTTCTTACCAGGTTGCAGCCCTGAGCCTGGAACAGAAAATCATACCTGAAAGATCCTTCTAAGGAGGAACAAGATTTGTTTGTTCAGTATCACACACTTCTGTAGACTGAAAGCTTGTATAAATTGGGAGACACATGTGACATCCACAAATGTTAAGGAATGTCTTCTGCGTGCAGCATAAACCAATATCCAGCCACTCAGAGGGTCTGAGCTGGTGCCCAGGGAGGAGCTGGAGGTCAGGTGTTCTTGTTGGCTGTGATCTTAGCTATGGATCATCAAGATGCAGAAAATGGAAACCCACTTACAGGAGTTAAATGACAAAAGAGGGAATATATTCAATACTACAAGAACACAGAGCTATTTCAAGGGATCTAAAAGAGGGAGATGTAGAGGAGGGACCACTGCAATTACTCCATCTCTCTGGGGATGGATGGGTCAGTCAGTCATTCAGCAAACATTTATTGAACTCTTATGTGAGCCGGGCACTGTGCTGGATTCTTATCGTTCTGCTTCTCTAGTTACATTTGAAATCTCTCTTGCTCTTTCTCACTGTCTCTCTTATTGGTTTTACCCGATTTTTTTTTTTTGTGGAAACAGCCCAAACAAACAAACAGTCCTCATCCACAATGTCCCCTTATGCCTCTTGAAGTCTAGTGTCTGCAGAAGCATCAAGTTTCTGAGTTTGAATTCTAAGCTCCCAGAAAAAAGAATCCAGGGAGCTGATTGGATGGTTCTATTACAATCAAGTAGTTGAGGAGGCCCAGGGACCAAGTCACCTGTTTCTCTGCCTTCTCAGCAGGGATAAGAGAAGTCCACTTTGTGAAGGCAACACAGGCAGTCTCACCAAGTAGAGACTAGGTGGAGGAGACATCGTTAGTATAAGGGAGCATCTTTACCTATTCAGCCTCTGCAACCATCTCTACCTATTTGCACACTCTAAAAAAAACCTGAAGGACAGGGAGTGAGACAGGAAATAAGAGGGTGCACCGATGAGTATAACACCCCGACTCTGTTTACAAATACCCCGTAATAGGAATGCCCACCCCCGAGGACTTACTCTTCTAGCTTGTTTATAGTATGTTCAGCGTAACTCATCAGATAACCCATCAACCTGCAGACACTGCCCCTAGGGGCTGCCGCAGACAACAATCAGTATGAAATCAGTGTGGCAAAGGAAAAGGGTGGGCATTTGATCCTTTCATTTAGTTCTGACTAAATGAGCAACTACAGTAAAGACAGGCAGATCAAATAGAAATCCCTGGCATTCATCCCTGTTAATAAATACACCTATATTATGACTAAAGACACACAAAATAATCTCCTCTAACATATACAGCCTGTAGAAGATGGGGTGGTTCATGCTGAAACAAAGATAAAGCTACCTGGAATCTGATTCCTGGGGCATTTGGTGGGTTATTGATTCTTGCCAGTAGCAATAGTAGTGATGTTCAGAATTTAAAAAAAAAATTAACTATGATTTAATTCACTTAAGCCTCGCCTGGGAAGAGGTAGAGAGAAGCAGAAAGAAATCTGAGAGAAAGAGAGTCATATGTGATTGTGCCAATTTCATTAAAAAAAAAAAAAAAAAAGGTTCCCAAGAGGCTCCTAACTACATTAGGTATTGTCAAAATTAGAGGAACTAGAACCGTAGATAGACATAATGATTTTTATCTGTACCTCTGTTGTCAGAGGAATCTTATGAACAAACAGGAAGTAGACAATGAAGCTAAAATCAAAGGGCTTGGTGTGCCTGAGGTGGTACAGAAAAGGCAAGGGTGACCCATCTTTCTATCCCCTAATCAATTTGACCCATAAGACCTTAAGACTTTTTAGGAGGCACTGGACAAATATCTGTTCCATAAGGGTTCATAGAACCAGCAGCAACTTTGGCCTTATCAACAACAGTTCCTTCATTGTACAGGTGAGAAATTGGGACCTAGAGAGATGAAAGCACATCATCCAACATTACAAGCAGTCCACAGGTCTGCCATGAGATTGGAATACCCCCACCTGAATATGTCTTGTGGTGGGCAGAATTCTGAGATGACCTCCAATAACCCTCATCCTCCTATCTTCTCTTTCTTTTGAGTGTGGGTAGAACCTGTGAATATGATAGCACTCCTGTGATTATGTTACATTTTAATGCCAAAGGATGATTACACTGGGTGGGCCTGACCTAATTAGACGAGTCCTTTAAAAAGTTGGTCTCTGGCTGGTTGCAAAACAGGAAGTCTAAGAGACATGTGTTGACTTACCTAGAAGAAAACAAACATCTACATTGAGGTTGCCTGAGGGTCTCCATAGGCAAGACACTCAGGAGTCCAGGAGCCCAGAGAGCTGTTCCTGGCCAATAGTTAACAGAAATATGGGAACCTCAGTCCTCTAACTGTCAGGAAATAAATCCTGCTAGCAACAAGTAAGCTTAATAGGGGACTCCAAGCCCCAAGTGACAACTGAAGTCCCAGCTAATATCTTGATATCAGATTGGTAAGACATTGAAAAGTAAATCTAGCCATGTCATGCTCAGGACTTCTGACTTACAGAAATTCTAAGATAATAAATGAATGTTGCTTTCAGCTTCTCAGGTTGTGGTAATTTGCTATGCAGCCCCCCCTCCCAAAAAAAACTACTATACTCCTCAAGAACTTATCTGGGTGGGTATGTTTTGATTTCAAGGAGCTAAAACTTTATCAAATCAGCTTGAATAGAACAGGAAATGGTTTCAGGTGAGGGGTAGTTATGGTAAAGACAGAAAAATTTCATAAACTCTGAGAATAACGGCAACAACAACAACAAAAACTAAGCTTTGGTTCTTACAAAAGCTTTTTCAGTGGAATCAGCCACATCACTCACCCATCCTACTGTGGACAGCATGTTCCATCCATAGGAAATAGTCACAGTAGGAGTTTCCCAGGTGGTTGAGCAGTAAAGAATCCACCTGCCAAGCAGGAGACATGAGTTTGATCCCTGGGTTGGGAAGATCCCCTGGAGAAGGAAATGGCAATCCACTCTAGTATTCTTGCCTGGGAAATCCCCTGGACAGAGGAGTCTGGCTGGCTAGAATCCATAGGGTCACAAAGAGTTGGACACGAATGAGTGACTAAACAACAGCAGCAGCTTCTATGCCACGGTAGTAATTAAATTTTGTCTTCGGTGCCCAGGCTGCCTGACTGGCCATAGCTGCCTGTGAAACAGGAGGGAAGGGGGGCAGGGCACAACCTTTACTAAACTGACATAACCCGAGGACAGGATATAAACTGATTTGAACCAAATAGATCCAAGATAGAAGATGAGTTGATTTCCATTAGACCTTGAATCTCAGTATATGCTCACATCAGCAAGCTAAGTGACACACCTACAGGCGCCATGACAATTCCAAGACCAACCATAAGGTCAAAAAGTGGGCAGTAACTCAGTTCCTGAAAACCCTTCCCCCTTCCCCAAAATAACTGGAATTCTCCATCTACCCATTAGACTCACCCCTATGAAAACTGACAGCCCCATACCTTGGTGCTGCTCTTACCTTCTAAGATGGCCCATACTCTGTATGTGGAGTATGTTTCTCTCTTAAATAAACCCACTTCTTACCTATCACTTTGTCTCCTACAAATCTTTCTGTGATGAGACATCAAAAGCCTAAGCTTCATTAAGTCCTGAGGCTAGGTGTGATCTCAGTTAAAAGACCATGGGTTCAGGCCATAATCTGAGTTACATGCTTTTACCTGGAGTGTTGTATTGAGGAGGAGTTTGCATACTAAGTCGCTTCAGTCGTGTGCGACTTTGTGACCCTATGGACTGTAACCAACAAGGCTCCTCTGTTCACGGGATTCTCCAGGCAGGAATACTGGAGGGGATTACCATTCTCTTCTCCAGGGGATCTTCCCAACCCAGGAATCAAACCTGCATCTCTTATATCTCCTGCATTGGCAGGTGGGTTCTTTACCATTAGTGCCCCGTGGGAAACCCTGAGGAGGAGTTTAGAGATTGATGTTTGGAATCATCAAGAAAGATGAACCAAGGTAAAATTACAGGCAGTGACAGACTGAGCCAAGGCAGGGGATGGTTGACAGCCTATTTGCTAAATGCCATCCATTTGCTAACTCCATGTCTGCCATCATCCATTCTGTATCTTCAGCTTGAAACAGCTGCTCCTGATGCTACCCTGCTACCCCAAACTCCACTCATTACCCAAGGTTTCACTGAGAAGCCAATCTCAATCTCTCTTTACACGCAGACATTCATAATCAAGAATTACCCTCTCCCTCCTCTTGGTCCTGGAGTACTCTCTCCCTACCTCTATTTTAAGATTTAATCATTATGGGTTGAGGTGTGTGTGCTACAAAGATATTTGAAGTCCTAACCCCTACTGCCTCATAACATGGCCTTTTCTGAAAATAAAGTCTTTGCTGATGTAATTAGTTAAAATGGGATCATACTGAAGTAGGTCTCATAAGGACACCAGTATGACCAGTGTCATATTGGTGTCCTTATTTGAAGAGAAGAGACACAGATATTCATATGGAAAGATGACCACATGAAGATGGAAGCAAAGATTGCAATTATGCTGCTGTAAGCCAAAGAATGACTGGGTTATGGGAAGCTGAAAGAGGCAAGGGAAGATCTTCCCCTAGAGGCTTCCAAGGGAGAGTGAACCTGCTCACACCCTAATTTTGGATGTCCAGCCTCCAGAACATGAGAGAATAAATTTGTTTCTGCTACTTTGTTACAGTAGCCCTGGAAAACTAATGCAGATCCTATATAGGTTTGGTCTTCCTCGTTAAATTCTAAGCTCCTTGAGTACTGTGTCCATATTCTAGTCATCTTTTTATCTTTCATGACAAATGTGCTCAGTGAGTTTTGGATAGATGGATAAATAAGTAGATGGATGTATTTATCAACTCATTCCTTTATTTGGCAAATATATTATGACTACCTACTATGTGTCAGACACAACTCCAGGCCCATGGGTATGTAGCAGAGAACAAAATGAAGTTTTTAAAACCTGACCTCCAGAAACTTATAAATGAATGAATTAAATATGGATATATGGATGGATGGACTAATGGATAGATAGATGGATAATGAACAATTACCAAACAGAATTTTAGATCCTCTAATATGGGCAGGAATGATTCATGCATAAAAAGTAACTAAAGTTGCAGAATGAGTTTAATAAATTCAGTTTCAAAAGTTAAACTCATTGTTCTCAACTAGGGTAATTTTGCTACCCACCTCCACGTTAGGGATGCTCGGCAGTGTCTAAAGACATTTTGGTTGTCACATCTAGGAGGGAGGATTACTAGCATCTTGGGGATAGAGGCCAGGACTGCTGCTAAGTATCCTTCAACACACAGAACAGACCCCACAGCTAAGAATTAACTGCCCCTAAATGTAGTGTTGATGAATCCTAGAAACCTTGAGTTAGAAATGTCCATGGGATCCAGGGAAGATATAGGAAAGCAGGTGAATCTGTAGCATCTCCTGTCAGCTAAGCACTGTGCTGAGATATTTACGTATGATAAAAAGTGAAAGCAAAGTCGCTCAGTCATGTCTGACTCTTTGTGACCCTATGGACTGTAGCCTACCAGGCTCCTCAGTCTATGGAATTTTGCAGGCAAGAGTACTGGAGTGGGTTGCCATTTCCTTCTCCAGGGGATCTTCCAACCCAGGGATCGAACCCAGGTCTCCCGTATCGCAGGCAGACACTTTACCATCTGACCCACCGGTACTTAATCCCATTTTGCTGCTTCTGTTGCTGCTATTTAGTCTTTAAGTCGTGTCCAACTCTTCTGCAATCCTATGGACTGTAGCCTGCCAGGCTTCTTTGTCCATGGGATTCTCCAGGCAAGAGTACTGGAGTGGGTTGACATTTCCTTTTCCAAGGGATCTTCCTGATCCAGGGACTGAACCTGCATCCCCAGCTTAGCAGGTGGATTCTTTGCCAGTGAGCCACATGGGAAACCCAATCTCATTTTACAGATGGTGAAACCAAGGCTTGAAATTTAAATATTAATAGCTTTCCCAAGACTGAACATTTAGTAAGCTGTAATATAACCATTAACCCAGGTCTCCTTCCCTCACGTCACAGCTGTCTTATTCAGTGGAACTTCCTTGACTTGAAATTGTAACTGAAATTGAACCCTGAGGGTGAGATTATTTAATCTCAATCAGCAGATAAAACTGAGGCTCCTGGGAACACTGGAGAGGAAAGAAAAGTATGGGGAACTATTAAAAGGAGTGGGAAGTCTGAAAAACTGGCCTTACCCTAAAGCCATGATCCAGGATATAAGTACAAGTAATGAAAGGCAATTCTCTAATAATACAGGAGTTCCATAAACTAATGAGAAAGACTGTGGAAGCGGAGAGATACTTGAAAGGGGGTCATGAGACTATAAAAGCTACAGCAAATAGAAAAAGATAAACATAAGAATTAGCTGAGATGAGTGGCTATAAATGCAATTTATGTATTTGTCCATTCACCTGGTAGCTAGCAAGTGCCTACTTTGTGCCAGGCACTGTGAAAACACTGGATTATATATTGATGAACACATAAATGTGGTCCTTATTATCATGAAGCTCACAGTCTGGTGAAACATATCAAAACACTGTCCCATAATAGGGGTATGTGTGTAAATATACACATATTTCATCTCAATTAGATTTAGTGGCAGTCAGGAAAGCAAGAGGCTATTACACAACCTCAAGTTTCCATGTTTTCTTCAATTATGCATCCTCTGTCAGTCTCTTTACGTGCTTTCTTCAAGGATAACAGCATAATGATGGTAATAATCATCTTTCTTGTGTTCAAAAAGACTGCTCAGCAGCCTCTGATGAGGCTTAAGGAGTTGGGGGGAAAAAAGAGAACAGAGGCCGGGGTTTGAAGTGGCACATTAGAGGAAATTATCTGGGAGGACTAAGCTCTTCAGAAACAGAAAGGCTCTTCCTAGAGTGACCTAGTTGAAATGATTTAAAATGTAACATAGCTGGCACTCTGACAATGTTATAATCCTAATTTTCTTGTTGTTGTTCCCATCCTCAAATTCCGCTCCCCCAGAGAGCCTCATAACATTCAGTTTTAAAACAAGCAATTAAGGAAAATGATGGATTATTTTGGGGAAAGCCCTGATATATCTATGAAACTGGTAAATTCTGATTTCAGAGTTCATTCATGCTCAACAACTAGAAAGGTACCAGCTCCCTTCCAGGGGCTGTGTTCACTGAATATTTGCTGAAAAGTAAGTGCACTGAATATCTGGTGAATGAATGAATGTTCTTTCTCTTCAGGAGCTTCTCCCATCCTTGCAATATACTCATTATTCTCCCACTCTTTGATGACTGCAGGGTCCTCTTGAGTTCCTGATACCAGTCATTCATTCACATATTAATGAACACTTACAGTGTGTGAGATATTACATTACCAAAAACTTCATGATAGAGGCATCATTATAGCCACTGCTGCTGTGGGCTTATTTAGCTGTGTCACCTAGGAAAACATTCTAGATGTGTAGATGTTCACTCTACACTGGAAAATATCCATTTTTTACAATGTAATATGTTTTAGCAAGAGATTCTCCTTCCTAAAAGGAACAGATCTCTCCAGCAAAAGACATACAGCCAAGAATGCTTTTGGTCAAAAGAACAGAGCCCATCGTTTCATCCCCACAGCCGCTGTCCCACCCATAGGTGGTTGCAGGAGAGAATAGAGACTGATGCAACCCAGAAATCTTGGGTTAGAGAGAGAGAGCATCTGAGCCATCCAACCAAGCTAATAAGGAAAGCAGGCACTTGAGCGTTTTTCTCCATATAAAGGATAACACCCAAGCTGATGATGCAGTACAGTGATGACTGTATTCAAAGTGAATTTCTATACAAGGCTAACACATTGCCAACTCGAGGAGCACCACCTCTCGTGTGCGACATTAATACCATGGACTCTTATGCAACAGCTTAGCATAGATCCATATGTAATGATAGCAGAAGAAGTCTACGATGTTCTATTGAAGATAGAGAGCATCTGAAAAAAGAACATATTCAATAATTCATATTCAATAATATTGAACATATTCAATAAAAGAACGTATGTGTATATCATATACATTTATGGGCTTTCCTGGTGGCTCAGCTGGTAAAGATTCCACCTGCAGTGTGGGAGACCCGGGTTCGATCCCTGGGTTGGGAAGATCCCCTGGAGGAGGGAAAGTCTACCCACTTCAATATTCTGGCCTGGAGAATTCCATGGACTGTATCGCAGAGTCGGACATGACTGAGCCTTTTCACTTTCACTTATTTCATATACATTTATATATAGTTAAAAGATAAAGTGAGTCATAGTAAAAATTTCAAGAGTTTACTTGAGCAAAAATCAGTTTGAATCAGGCAACATCCAATCTAGCAGATGAAAAGCAGCTCAGAGGAGCTGTACAAAATGAAAGACTTTGATAGACAGAAGAGAGCAAGAACAAGAATTATACTAAAAACGTGGAAAAACATGAGTTTGTTGTTGCAAGGTTACTTTCTTTATGTGGTGGGCAGAGGTCTAGCAGGCATACTACCTAACTAGTGCTGATCAGGTGATTCCTGATTGACTGGTTTAAGATTCTATTTCTTAATCTATTCTATTAAGATTCTAGTCTATTCTCTCCTATTTCTGGAAGAGCCAAAACTAATTAAATCTTGGTTTGGTGACATGGGGATTAGCATAAGTGATTTCATTTGGGGCCTGTTGTTTTTAACAAAATGTACATATATAGACAGGCTGCCCTGGTGGCTCAGCTTGTAAAGAATCCACCTGCAGTGTGGGAGACCTGGGTTCGATCCCTGGGTTGGGAAGATCCTCTGGAGAAGGGAAAGTCTACCCACTCCAGTATTCTGGCCTGGAAAATTCCCTGGGCTGTATAGTCCTTGGGGTTGCAAAATGTATATAGATAGAGATATAATTATTCAATCTCAGTTTTAAATCTTTTTGTATACTTAATCACTCATTTTTTGTATTTTTAAAATTATTTCTTAAAAAATATATATTTCTTAGCTCTATTGACCTATCTACCTCTACCTGTCATTAGAATGTCAGGTCCAAGAAAGCAAGGACCTCGCCTCTTTCATTTACGGCAGTATCACCAGTGTCTGAACACAGTGTTTTTGGGTTTGGTTTGTTATTGCTCAGTTGCTGAATCATGTCCTACTCTTTGTGAGTCTGGGACTACTACAGCCCACTAGGCTCCTCCGTCCATGGGATTTCCCAGGCAAGAAGACTGGAGTGGGTTGTCATTTCCTTCTCCAGGGGACCAGTATAGAGTAAATATATAATTTCAACAACGATGTATTGAAGGGAAAAAACGAGTAGATTTGTAAATGCAGAGAAAGAATTTTAGAAGAAAACTGTAGACACTTTGGGGCCAGGGAGTTTGGTAGATGAAAAGAAAGAAATATGAGGGAATTTATTTGCTTAATATTCTTTTATATTCTATGAATTTTCTACAATAAGCTTGTATTAATAAAACTAAAAAACAGACAATGGGTTATTATAAAGATTTATATAATGAAATTTGATCAGTTTATACAGATTACAATTCAACTTTTTACAGTTGAATTAACAGTCCTACAACGTGAAAATATCACCCCTAACAAAACATTATGTGAAGAAGAAGAGGATTGGGTACACAAAAACTCTCAGAAAATTGTAAGGGAAGAACACAGACTCTATTCATTCATCATCAATTAATAATTTTGTCATCTTTAGAAATTCCTATGTTAACCTTCTAGTTAGGTGGCCCCTTCTCTATTACTATAGGGAAGCTTCTAGAAATGAAAGATGGTTAAACCACATGGAACTTTGTCTTTTAAAAGATTTCTGAGTATGCCACACACTGCATTAGACCCATGAGTTACAAAGATACCTAAGGTTCCTTTCCTGCCTCCAAAAAAGAGCTTAAGTTCTGACAGGTAAGACAGGTAAGTGAATAGACATATTGCAATACGATGCACCAAAAACTGACCAAATTGTTCTTGGAGCAGAGGCTATATTGGTTCAAATCATGGTTTGTTGTATTGTAGTTTAGAGTTTTGAAGAATGGATAGGAATATGCTTGTTAAAGAGAGTGGGATAGTTCTTGGTGAGTAATCACAGTCTTTCAGGCAGCAGCAACTAGTGCTCTTGAACTTTTGATATACAGACACAGGCTGGGATGCTAATGTGTATCTAGCAAGGAAGGGGAGTATTAAGAACATATCCGACTTCCAGAAGCCCTTCTTGTCTAGCTCCTATTAGTTAATGTGAAAAAATACATAGGATAATGATTACCTTGCTGTTTACTTGCCTCAAGTGTAATACTTTAATTTTTGCTCAAAACTTGAGCCCTTTATTGTAAAATGATGGATAGGTCATACCTGAGATGGATAGGTAAAATGATGGAAGAATAGAGAGTATGCTCTTTCTCAAGTTGTACCACATGGAGAGGTAGACGTGCTATTATTTAGAATAAGAGTTATCCATGGGCGGAGCTTCTTACCAACACCTCCACCATTTCATGTTCTTACTATACAGACCTACTTGCAATTCTTCCAATGCTGAACATATTATTTAGGGTTTTCACTCCCTTTCCCCCTTACAGCAAAACTCTGTTCAGAAATTATCTCCTCTCTGAAGACTTCCCCAACTCTCCAATAGAGACGGTCACTAGTCTCTTTCTTTATATTAATTCTGTCCATTTTTTGTCTTCTCTAATAATCCCTAATTCACCATAATGCAGTTTCTTAGTTATATGACCCCTCTTTCCTGCCACACAATCAGTTCCTGGAAGACAGAGATCACTGTGGATCTCTCACCTTTATATTTTCAGTACCTAGACACTTTGTCTGAGAAAATGGAGGTGCCTAGAACAACAGAGAGGAATTGGACAACAGGGAGGAATTCTTGAGCCAGCATTATAAGTTTAGAGATAATGTTTGTGTAAATAACAAACCCCAGGTAATCTTTTCTCCACCCGTACTGAATATTTCTTTCTAGTACTCAGAGTTCCAATGTACTAAGGCATTGTGTTTCACCTAATTATCAACCTCCCTCCTTCCAAAACTAAAAATTCACACCTACATCAATGGTTCCAGTTTCAGTGAATGGTTCCATGACCCAGAGTGTTGCCTGAACCAGAATATCAAGAATTGAAGGGGGTAGATATTGAGACTTTATTTACCCAGCTGCTTTTCACTCTCATTCAAATAACCCTGCCATGAGTTCATTCTAGAACCATCCCCAGCCAACACTTAACCCAAGTGCTTTGGGCGAGTGGTCTCTAGGGCGGGTGCACATAACCTGATCTAGGCAGAATCGGGCTTGTTATTCCACTGGACTCGGTGATTGGTTCCAGGAAGACAAGCAGGACCTTAGTCAGAAGAGCAGTGTGGAAGTCTGAGTTTTATGACTATTATTTGGCCTTTTGGAGAAGTGGAACTCTCCTACATAGGACTTAATGCTGGGACAACATTTAGCCTACCAACTACTGTTCATTGGTATCGAGTGCAGGCCATCTTGCCACAAACAGCTTCAGTGGTTGCATGACTTTTGTCTCTGCCTTCTCCCCTCACACTGCCTCTCTCCAACCCCGTCTCTCCCCAAAGTGATTTTTCTAAACCGCATAATATGGTCTGATCTTACTACTGCCTTCCTTAAAATTATTCAGAATCTCCCTATTATTACCTGAAGTATAACTTCTAAAACTAATACCTCATACAAGGTATACTATGTATATACTTCTCAATTTTCAGTACATTAGGATATGTTGACTTCTTAAAAAACAAACAAACATGCTGCTAGGGAGAGGCTGCCCTCCAGGGCTGGCCAGTTCTTAGAGAGCAAGGATTCAGCCTGGGGCAGGCCTTCGGGATAACACCACCCAATCCAGAACCTTACCTCTTCTGTCTGACCCATACACCACAGGAAACAGTATTCCTTTGCCTTCATCATCCCAGAGTCAGGTTCCAGGCAGCTAGATATCACTCCTCTAGCCCAAAGCCCTGCGTAATTTTCCAAACTAGCCAGTCCTGTGCTGTTCGTGCTCGATTGTGTCTGATTCTCTGTGACTCCATGGATTGCAGCCAGCCAGCTTCCCCTGTCTGTTGGATTTCCCAGGCAAGAATACTGGGTTGCCATTCCCTCCTCCAGGGAATCTTCCCAACCCAGGGATTGAATCTGTGTCTCCTGCATTGGCAGGTGGATTCCTTACCACTGCACCACCTGGGAAGCTCCTGATGCTGCTTACCATGCTTTATCTTGCCTTTCTGTGGAAATCCAACAGACTCTGGCCTCAACTTTTGCCTGGTCCCTGTCTTCTGCCTCCTGACGCCCCTGGTATTTTCCCATGTGGCCCTGCATGGCAGGCCATGTCTCCTGTCTCTAGGACTTGTGAGTATAATAAACTTGATTTTCCTGATTCTCTCATCTATTTCCTATTATGACAGCCCTTGACTGACCATTTCATTAAAAAAAAAAAAAATCAAGCACAAGTTCCCTACTTACGTCTCTAACTTTAATGCTGCTCTCCTCACTCGTACTCTTCTCTCTAGCTACACTGAACCACTAGCAATCCCCTAAAAGAACAATGATACCTCTCTTCCCCTGATTTTCATCCAAACATTTCCCGAATTTTAGAATTACTTCCCTAGTGCTTTTCCCTTTCGTATCCAATTTCACCTAGCCTCTCCTTCTTGTTCTTGAAGAGTTTCAAGAAGACATGAGTGCATCTGGAAGACTTTGCTACTGTACTACCCCCAAATCTGAGTGAGGCACTCTTCTTGGGTGGTACCTCATAACCTTGTGTGTACATCTCTCTCAGCACTTATCACTGAATTAGAACTGCCTGCCTTAATTTTTCTGTTTCCTCCATAGACAGCAAATACCAAGAAGAAACAGTTCCTTATTCAGTGTCACAGTCCCAGTATCTGATCCAGGGCTTGGCAGCACCTGATAAGCATCTGTTGACTGCATGATAAGTGGCATAGTAACTTGAAAAAATATTCCATATAAAAGTTGATAAATATTTCCTCCTAAAGATGGGACTTAACCTTAGCTGCTGCCTCCCCCAGAGCTCAGAGCAGGTCTTGTTGCAGCCAAGGGAAAAAATAAGCAGGAACAGATGACGCGGCATATGGAGCTCCTTGCTCTTTTCCTGCGGCAAGAATTCACTTTTGCATTCAGGTAGGCCCAGGCTGTCGTGCAGGCTCTTCTGTGGCCTCTTCAGGGAGCCCAGGAGGAAGACAACTTGGCACCAAGTGAATGAACCGAGTTCTGATGAAGAAGAGGGGGTTTTCCACCACATTGCTAGTCCAGCCACACTGCCAAAATGCCCGAATTTGTTGGGTGATGGGGAGGAGTAAGGGAGACTGACAGACAAGCTCAAGTCAGTGGTACAGCTTCCAGGAAAGAAAGAGCTGCAGCTTTTCCCTGGCTACACACTATAAGGAGGAGAGTGGGGGTGAGAAGGGTGGGTCTTCTAGGAAGCTCATCTTATCCATGATCTGGGCTACACAAGCCTTTCCATGCAAGTCTCTTCAAAGAGTGCGCCCTTCAATGACAGCCCACTCTGCCTGCTGCCTCCAGTAAGCTTCCCCTAACTCTCCAGCCTATGGTTCTCTCCCTGGCTCTGCTACCAACTACCACAACACCCACTGACCACACATCCATTGCACTGGTTCTAAGTACTGGACACTTTGCCAAAAATAGCTCTGGGTAAGTGGCTGTGTGATTTGTTTAACTAAGGAAGCAGGTCCTGACTTACTTCCCCAACTGAATTAAAAGTTCAGTGGCCACACTGTACTTCTTTATATGTCTTTTACATGTTTATGGCATTAAGCATACTGCTAAGTTTGAGATATCAGGAATAACTCAACAGATAAATGAATAAGTCAGACCCGAGTCTGATTTATTCACTTGCCAAAAGGCTCACTGAAGCAGAATCTACTAAATGGAAGTCAAGACTTCCTACAGGAATCAGCCTCTGGTGACCCAAAAACATCAACGTATCAGTGGCAGATCTTCACTTTACCTTCAACCAAATGACATCTGATAAACTGGATCAGGTGCTGGAAAATATGAGCTTCTCGCTGGATTCTGTGTCATATGCCACCCACCTATGACCTCTTATGTCAACAGTTCATCATCATCAGGGCTATCCCCAGAATGCCTGGGGTTAGTGTTAAGTACTACTACTGCTAGTTCCTGCCTGGTTTGAATGAGATCAAGATGTGAGTTATGTACATCATAGCGAGATTTCTGTTTTTTCCAGAGAAAGAATATGATCTCAGTTCTTTGAGTGGGCCCTACTGTCCCATGATATGGGACTTGCTATATGATATTTAGAGTTCCTACCTTGATATATGATATTTAAAGTTCAAAGGAAGATGCTCTAAACCCTGAGGGCTTCAAGGATGATCAAGATATTGGTCTTCACTCTCAGAGAGATTGCAGTCTAGAACTTGTACTTAGTAAAGGGTAGGTTGACCAGATAATGGAAGTTCAGAAAAGGAAGCAATTAAAGGGAAAGGGGCTTGAGTTACACCCCCAGGGGATCCTTGGGATTCAGCTAGTGAGAGAGGTCAGCTAGTGAGAGGTCATTCTAGGCCAAGAAAACTAAGAAAGCCCAGGGTGTAAAAGCAGGAATGCGTCTGACTTATCAAGGAATAATGTGAAAGCCAATCATTGGCAAAATAGTTAAGTAAATGGGTGGTTCTTCCTGTAACAAAAATCTACTACAGGAATCTCTGACAAAACATGCACCTATTTACTACAGCTGTTTTAGAGAGTTGTTGAAAATCTGCACTCCATCTTTCAGGATTTTGCAGCATGAAATGCGTGTTAAGACACTACCTTCAATGCTGAGTGCTGGAACAGTGCTTCTTGATCTTTAATACAGACATGATTCATCTGGGGATCATGTCAACATGCAAATTCTGCCACGTGGTATCAGGAGATGATCCTGAAATCCTACATCTCTAACTAGCCTCTAGACGACATGATGCTCCTGGTTCATGGGCTACACTTTGAACAGCAAAATACCAGAGAATCTTCCACTTGGTTGATGCAACTCCTATTTATCATCACAGATTTCTTACTAAGCATATTAGATGATATAATCTTTGGGGGGAAAGATGACGTCTTGTAAAATGTGTACAATGATAACTACAAAATCAACTCTTATAAACAGGTGTCCAATGAAACTCTATTTTCAACTTGTTGGATGGTTGCTCATCATCAAATGTAGAGTTCAACTTAGAAATGAAGGATTTTTATGGCCTATGACTGGGGTCAGCAAACTTCCACCATGGGCCAAATCCAGGCCATCATCTTGTATTATTTATAAATAAAATTTTATTGGAATACATGACTGCTTTTATAATATTGGAGTTAATTGGTTGCTACAGAGACCATATGGCCCTCAAAATCTAAAATATTTACTATCTGGCCTTTTATAGATAAAGTTTGCTGAGCCCTGTCCTTTAAGATGGAGGCCATGATTTCTGAGCATCTCACTGGCTGTGAACTTAGACACCTAAGCTGTCCTTTAACCTTACTCCTCTGAAATCCATATGTCTTTCTTAGACAATGCTTTGAATGGGCACAAAGGCCTCCTCAATGCTCTTGGCAGAAGAAGGATTACACTTGCCCAGGAAATCCCCATATCACGTGACAGGTGGGATAGATCTTGGGAGGCCTGAATCTGGAGGGCTTGCATGACACTGTCAGCAAAAGTGCAAAACCCTTGTAACATATTTATTTCCTTGTTATCAAGTACAAGCTAATGCATCCTGGATCACTGTTGGCATGTTGGTTCAGGAGGAAATGCAAGCTGAGGCAATCTTATTCTGTGGATTTGTGATTACTCTTACCCATCCTGGAACCCAGATCAGACTTTGTGGTCTGGCCCACCTCACTTGACAAAAAAAAAAAAAAAACCTCCTGAGACTCCTTGTTTCATCTAAGAGTGTATTCCAAACTTGGCATAGAATTGTGAGAGCTTTAAAAACACAGGAAGCAAACCCCTGCCCAAATACCAGGGAAATATGGATGGTCCCAGAAAACAGACATTTGTCTGGGCTAACCTGTGGTACTGGCCTAGACTGGTGGCTGGTAGAGCTCAAAAGAAAATGAGAAAGCATGCATATTAAGGAGGGATGGGGGCAAAAATAAGATTCCTCTGAATTGGATACAAGGGAAAACAGAGGCCTCCCAAGGGTTAAACTGTAAAATCAACAGAAAATGAATCAGAGAAAAATATGAGAAGTCACATTAAAGATTCAGAAGAGTTTTCCCAGGCATGTAAGATTTGACACTAACACAGAGGAAATTATTAGCACATTTAAAGGGAAAAATGTTTGGCAACAGAGGGGATGTGTAGCAACAGAAGCAGAGGTGAGACACAATCTGGGGGTTAATATTGGCAATGCCCATCTCTGCCCCAACCAGAGAAGAGGATGCTTACCTCATCTATTTGGGGGATTTTTTACTTCCTTTCTCCCTGCCTCTCCCCTCATTCTGCCTTCCCTTTATCCCTCTCCTTTCCCTTTCTCCTTTCCACAAATATGTGTGAACTATATATACTCTCTATCAATCAGTCCTTATACTTTGGAGGTTGAGAATATAATGTTAAAACTTCTTGTAGTCTCTGCTCCCAGAAAACTTAAATGTCTAGTGGTAGAGACTGGCATTAATAAAATAATAATACATATAAATATAGAATTTCTATATCTAATACATGTGATAAATGTTATAAAGCCATAGACAAAGGACAATCCTATCTCAGGGCCTTTATACTTGCTGTTCCTTCTATTTGGGGCCATTTTTGGCCAAATATCCTTAAAACTCTCCTCTCACTTCCTTCAGGTCTGCTCAAACATCACCCTATCAATGAAAACTGCCCTGATAATCCTGTTATAAAGCAGGAATTTCCTTCTCCCTCAGCTTCCTTACTGCCACTCATGGGCTTCTCTAGTAGTCCAGAGGTTAAGATCCCTTTGCCAAGGTAGGGACTCGGATTTGATCCTTGGTCCAGGAAGACTCCACATGCCATTGGGCAACTGAGTCTCTGCACCAAAACGACTGAGCCCTGACTCTAGCGGCCAGGAGCTGCAGCTACTGAAGTCTTTGTGTTCTAGAGCCTGTGCTCCACAACAAGATAAGCCACTGCAATGAGAAGGCCGCACACGGCAACTAGAAAGGAGCCTTCACTCAATACTTGGGCAAATAGAGAAAGCCTGTGCACAGCAATGAAGACCCAGCATAGCCAATAATGAATAAATTTTTAAAATGCCACCTATGCTTTCTCAGAAAAACATCTACTTCTGCTTTATTGACTATGCCAAAGCCTTTGACTGTGTGGATCACAATAAACTGTGGAAAATTCTGAAAGAGATGGGAATACCAGACCACCTGACCTGACTCTTGAGAAACCTGTATGCAGGTCAGGAAGCAACAGTTAAAACTGGACATGGAACAACAGACTGGTTCCAAATAGGAAAAGGAGTACGTCAACGCTGTATATTGTCACCCTGCTTATTTAAGTTATATGCAGAGTACATCATGAGAAACGCTGGGGTGGAGGAAGCACAAGCTGGAATCAAGATTGCCAGGAGAAATATCAATAACTTCAGATAAGGAGATGACACTACGCTTATGGCAGAAAGCGAAGAAGAACTAAAGAGCCTCTTGATGAAAGTGAAAGAGGTGAGTGAAAAGTTGTCTTAAAGCTCAACATTCAGAAATCAAAGATCATGGCATCCAGTCCCATCACTTCATGGCAAATAGATGGAGAAACTGTGGAAACAGTGTCAGACTTTATTTGGAGGGGCTCCAAAATCACTGCAGACGGTGACTGCAGCCATGAAATTAAAAGACGCTCACTCCTTGGAAGAAAAGTTATGACCAACATAGACAGCATATTAAAAAGCAGAAACGTTACTTTGCCAACAAAGGTCCATCTAGTCAAGGCTATGGTTTTTCCAGTAGTCATGTATGGTTGTGAGAGTTGGACTATAATGAAAGCTGAGCACCGAAGAACTGATGCTTTTGAACTGTGGTGTTGGAGAAGACTCTTGAGAGTCCCTTGGACTGCAAGAAGATCCAATCAGTCCATCCTAAAGAAAATCAATCCTGGCTGTTCATTGGAAGGACTGATGCTGAAGCTGAAACTCCAATACTTTGGCCACCTGATGCGAAGAGCTGACTCATTTTAAAAGACCCTAATGCTGGAAAAGATTGAAGGCGAGAGGAGAAGGGGATGAAAGAGGACGAGATGATTGGATGTCACCACAGACTCAATGGACATGAGTTTGAGTAAGCTCCGGGAGTTGGTGACGGACAAGGAGGCCTGACGTGCTGCAGTCCATGGGGTCACAAAGAGTCAGACACAACTGAGCAACTGAACTTAACTGATGCTTTCTCTATTATATTTATTACTTTTACATATTGTTCTTCAGTTGCCAAGTCAAGTCTAACTATTTGCAACCCATGGACTGCAGCACATCAGTCTTCCCTGTCCTTCACTGTCTCCTGAAGTTTGCTCAGATTCAAGTCCATTGAGTCAGTGATGCTATCTCACCATCTTATCCTCTGCTGCCCCCTTTTCCTTTTGCCTTCAATCTTTCCCAGCATCAGGGTCTTTTCCAATGAGTTGACTTTGCATCAGGTGGACAATGTATTGGAGTTTCAGCAATAGTCCTTCCAATGATATATATAAGTGAATATATATGTATGCATGTAAATACATATGTGTGCAGTATGTGTGGAATGTTTTGTTTTTTCTTGGTTGCTACTCCTAGTGTATGTCTCTCTCTAAAGACTTCAGGACACAGACTTTTCTTTGTTCACCGCTCTGCTGTATCCCAAGTACTCATACGAGGCACTGTCTATGGAATTCTCCAGGCAAGAATACTGGAGTGATTAGCCATTCCCTTCTCCAGGGAATCTTCCTGACCCAGGGATTGAATCTGGGTCTCCTGCATTGCAGATAAATGCTTTACCACCTGAGCCACCAGGGAAACCCATATGAGTGCCTCGTAAGGCACTAAGATAGGGTTATTAAAAAATGAATTAAACTACAGATGATCAGAAAGCATGTATTACACACATTTTTTAAAGAGCAGTATGAGTTAACTAGGACAAGGAAGAGAAGAGCAGGTAAAAAGGCTTTGTAGAATAAAAGCAAACCAAGAGGCTAGAGTGAAGCTGAGGAAAAGTCATGTCAGATTTTATGGAACAGGTTATTTTTTCCCCTTTATTCCAAGGGCACTTTGAAATCACTGAAGGTTTTAAGCCAAGAGAGGTATGTTCAGATTTGAATTTTTAACACGGTACCCCAGCTACCCATTGGTCAGTGGCTCAGAGTTATCAGCAAGATGCCATAAAGCATTTGAGTCACATCCCCTCTGATTCCCTGCTCAGCAAACTCTTTTCTGATTAGAATTCGGCTTTCCAGAATTTGACTAAGAGACCATGACGTGCATTTTCTAATGTACAGGAGAGATGTGCACCATTATAAAGCAATAGATGAATATTCTGTGTTATCTGTCAGTCTCTTTGGGCTCAGGTTCTGTGAGAGCCTCTTGAGAGATGAATCCTGCCTCCTTGAGCTGACAAACCAGGTTTCTAAAGCAACAGAGCTGAGGGTCAGGCCTTGACCTCAGCTGCTTGGCCAAGATAAATGTTCACCTTGCAGCCCCTTGGCTGATTAAATCCCTACCTCCAACCCCACTCTCCCCACTCTGCTAGGGGCTGTTGTTAAGCAGAAAATCACTATTTAATTCTGAACCAGGCCCGAGGGCTTAAACAAAACTCTGGGCCAATGTAAAACTCAGCTCACCTGGAGGTTGACTCTCAATGAGGAGCCATGTTGAAGGAAAAGTGGCTCAACAACTCTGGATGTTCTTGAGGAATGCTAAAGGAGCACCCAGAAAGATAATTATTGTGGGTGATGACAAAAAGTAACACATAAGGCATTTGTGGGAAAGCGAATTAAATTAGCTACTGTGAGGTTATTTGGAAAGAAATTTGCACACTGAAAATGTGAAATGCAAACACTGAACTAGCCACGCTCATGAAAGCACTGAAAGGGCCTTCCAAACAACAATGTGCTAATGAGAGTTCTGAAAAGTAACCAACATCTTCTCTCAATGCAGCCCCATTTCCACTGGGTTCTTCCTGCCACAACATCTAAAGAGAACAACCACTTACATTTTCCAAGATATTCCAACATCCACTCCAAGTATGGCCTTGAAATCAAAGTTCTCCAGGTCAGCAGGACAACCCCCAGGTCTGTGACATCAAAACAAACAAGACAACTTGAGTGAATTATTTCTACATGGCATCTAGGACACCCATGTCTTGTTTGTTTGTTTGTTTCCTTCTAATTACCCAAGAAAAAAGCCACTCCCTCTAAGGCTAAGCATTAGTAAAAACATGGGTTTTTCCTCCAGCTTTGCGCAAATACTGGCTGGCTACAAGACCTTGAAAAAAAGATCTATAGTACCTGATACTCGTTTGTTTATTCACAACAGCCTTTGATTCTTTACACAATGCCAGGCCCCATGCGATGTTCTTAGGAAATAAAGATGAATGAGAGAAATCCTTCCCCCCAAGTTGCTCCAAGTTCCTTCAGGGAGATGGGCAAGGAAAGCAAAGGTAACAACAGCAGCACAATACGCTCTATACCAGAAGTATGTCCAGGGTATTAAATGGGCTTAGAGGCCAGTGTAACTCTGCCTGCGGGAGGCTGGGAATGCTTCCAAGAGGAAGCAGCAGCTGAACTGAGATTTGAAAGAAGAGTTCGAGTTCATCAGGGCAGTAGGGTGGGCCTTAGGGAACAGAGGATATTCCCAGCAAAAGGTGCAGCGTGAGCAATGAGGTAAGAAAACAAGGGCTGAGAGATGCTGCAAATCTTAATTCTTCAAAATACCACAGGTTGGGTGAGTTGTACAGGGTGAAAATAAACTAAAGCTAGCAGAAAGAACACTGTACCTTACAGCGAGGCCTCCAACCAAGTCCCCCAGGGACTCACTCCGCCTGTGCATACTGACAACTCTTTCTGCCAGCCCCTGTTATACCTGGCTGCTTTCTCTGGTCTCAGGGCAGCTTCTGCCTGTGCACGGAGCAGACTGAAGTACTGAGGTGTTAAAGCCACAGGCACAAATACCACCAATGATGATGGTAACTGGCTGATAAATGCCCAACAAGCTCAGCCTTTGAGACAGCTTCGACACAGTGCCCAGTGGCCCTCACTGTGCTCATAAGCATGCATATTAAGCACACATATTAATCCCTCCCTTCCCTGTTTCACTTTCCCTCTTGCCTAACATTGTTCCTTGGGATCTTTGGCTCATGTTGTGTTTCCCTCAAAGATTTCAGTACGAGTAATTGATTTGTGATATCTGCAGCACATGTGCATGCTAAGTCGCTTCAGTTGTGTCTGACTCTTTGCGACCACTTAGAATGTAACCTGCCAGGATCCTCTGTCTATGGGTTTCTCCAGGCAAGAATACTGGAATGGATTCCCATGCCCTCCTCCAGGGGATCTTCCCAACCCAGGGGTCAAACCCGCGTTTCTTACGTCTCCTGCATTGGCAGGCATGTTCTTTATCACTAGCACCACAGTGTGTGTAGCATAGCAATTACTTAGGTGTTCACTTCTTGATGTTGGGGATGGAATACAGGTGCAATAGCTCCAGTTCTTTAAGGACATGGAGGCAATATGAATGATAAAGATGGCAGAGTTGATTGGCCTGTTTTATTGGCAAGTTTCAGAGAACTCAAAAGAACAAATGATAGATCAGCCAGCTATCTACTTAGGGCACGATGTGAAAGGCAGAGGGTCTCCATGGCAGCGTTGAAAAAGGCTTAATTTTTTGCAGGTGCAAGGCCGACTGCTGAAGATCAGGTGCAAGACTTGATTTGTAAGAATGCTAGAGTTATAAAGGAAGCTGAATTTATAGCTCTGCAAGTGTTAGGGCCCCACAGGGAAGGAAGGAGTGGAACCCTGAGAACAGAAATGTGGGAATTTGGGTGTATCTCCTTGAGAACACGCAAACCTCAGATCCCCTTTGGGTCTGTGGGGTGGCAGGAGAAGCCGCTTTTCCATGGACAGAGGGGGTTTTCCATCATCTGGAGACCATGCAAAGCCCTGAGTTGAGATAGACTCATTACAAGGTGGTCTCCTCCTCAGGGTCTGACTCATCTCCCTTCATCGTCTTGAGAAGAGCTGGAAGTGTGTCAGACGAAGTAGAAAATTTATTATTGGATTATTTGTGCCTTTTTCTGTACACAGTTGTGTGCATGCTCAGCCATGTCTGACTCTGGCTCCTCTGTCCATGGGATTTCCCAGGCAAGAATACACTGGAGTGCGTGGCCATTTCCTTCTCCAGAGGATCTTCCCAACACAGGGATTGAATCCACGTCCCCTATATTGTCAGTCAGTTCTTTACCGGTTCTTTACAGTCAGTCAGGCACCATCTGCCACCTGGGAAGACCTGTATCAGTTAGAAGAACTCTTGTTTCTAAAATATTTTGTGTGGACTTACTGGATTTTTAAAATTATTTATTTATTTATTTTTAGCTGTGCTGGGTCTTCATTGCTATGAGGGCTTTCCTCTAGTTGTGGTTCATAGGCTTCTCATTATAGTGGCTTCTCTTATTTCAGAGCATGGGCTCTAGATATGTAGGATCTATAACCTGAAGTCTCAGCATGGCCCATGCAAATATTTATGGGAATGGGAAACAAGACCAAAGGAGCAAAAGAGCAATTACTTGGAATTTTGAGTTATTACTAATAGACTGTAAATGTTCCAGAGGCAAGGTAAGTGGGCAGTCAATGAAGATGCTGCTTGACTTACATAACAAAAAAATACAAAAATAAGGATATAGTTCTCAAAACTTGCTGTTAACTCTCAAACCATCAAAAATGGGCAAAAGATTTGGACAGATATGTTGTCAGTGAAACGGATGGATGGCAAATAAACACATGAAAAGAGAATCAACATTGTTAGTCACTAGAAAATGCAAATTAAAATGAGATACCACCATGCACTTATTAAAATAGCTGAAATTAAAAATACCGACCATACCAAGAGTTGGAGAGGATGTGAAGGAACTGGGACTCATGGAACAATCACTTGAAAATTTAAACATACTCCTATGCTGCTTAAAAATTTAAACATACATTCGAATCAGTTCTAATGAGGTGGATGAAACTGGAGCCTATTATATAGAGTGAAGTAAGCCAGAAAGAAAAACACCAATTCAGTATACTAACACATATGTATGGTATTTAGACAATCAGTAAAGATAACCCTGTATGTGAGACATCAAAAGAGACACAGATAAATAGAACAGTATTATGGACTCTATGGGAAAGGGCGAGGGCAGGATGATATGGGAGAATGGCATTGAAGCATGTAAATTATCATATGTGAAATGAATCGCCAGTCCAGGTTCGATGCATGATACAGGGTGCTCGGGGCTGGTGCACCGGGATGACCCAGAGGGATGGGATGGGGAGGGAGGTGGAAGGGGAGTTCTGGAAGGGGAAAACATGTACACCCATGGTGGATTCATGTCAATGTATGGCAAAACAAATACAATATTATAAAGTTAAAAAATAGAAAATAAACTAATTTTAAAAAAAAGAAGAAAATTTAAACATACTCCTATGCTTCTTAAAAATTTAAACATACCCCTATTGTGCCTTTGAATTGTGTTGCTGAAGACTCTTGAGAGTCCCTTGGACAGCAAGGAGATGTCAGTCCTAAAGGAAATCAACCCTGAATATTCATTGGAAGGACTGATACTGAAGCTGAAGTTCCAATACTTTGGCAACCTGACGCAATGAGTCAACTCACTGGAAAAGACCCTGATGCTGGGAAAGATTGAAGGAAGGGAGAAAAGGGGGCAACAGAGGATTAGATGATTGGCAGGTATCACAGATTCAATGGACATGAGTCTGAGCAAACTCTGTGATAGTGAAGGACAAGGAAGCCTGGAGTGCTGTAATCCATCGGATTGAAAAGAGTGTGACATGACTTAGTGACTGAACAACAACAACCATTATGCCTCCTAGATGTTCTACCCAGATGAAAAGAAAACATATGTTCATCCAAAGACTTGTACATTAATTTTTAGAGCAGCTTTTCCTATGATTGTCCCAAACTGGAAAAGCCTCAATGTCTATCAACCTGTGAATGAATAAACACATCCTTGCAAGGAAATATTACTCAATGATAAAAAAGGAATGAATCATGGATACACAAAACAACGTAGATGAATTTCAAGATAAGCACATTTAATGAAAGAAATGTGGTTATGTCTCTCCTGAAAGAGTAGGCTTGCTTTTTCTTGCTATAAAAGCACTAAATTCCCAAGCTTAGTGTTTCTCAACTATGTTGCAAACCTACCATGTACAACATCTGTCTAGGTTTGCCCACATTGGTCCTGTGGGATTTCAACAGTGATAGTGGCAGGGATAGGGGCTATGCATGGACCCAACAGCATGATGACCCACTCACTAAGGCTGATATAATTATCCTCATTGCTGACCATTCAACCCATCAATATCAGGTACCAACGTCAAGCCCTTGCTGTAGAACCCTCCCTCAAAAGGACCAATCATTATTGGTAAACTAATTATATCAGATTCTACTCTAGAAAAAGCAATGATTCATAGTGAACAAAATTGATACATATTCTGGGTAAGCATTTTCCTTTCCTTCTTGTAGTGTCTTTAGCCAGTATCAATACTTGGTAACCCACAGAACATTTACTTTACTGACATTGCACCCATATAACATCAATTCAGATTTCCCAGGTGATGCTAATGGTAGAGAACCTGTCTGCCAATGCAGGAGACCTAAGAGACACAGGTTCAATCCCTGAGTCAGAAAGATCCCCTGGAGGATGGCATGGCAACCCACTCTAGTATTCTTGCCTGGAGAATCCCATGGACAGAGGAGCCTGGTGGGCTACAGTCCATAGGGTCACACAGAGTCGGACACAACTGAAGTGATTTAGCAGGAACACACACATGCATGAACACATGAAAGACTCACTTTAAGACAAAGGAAATGTGGCAATGGGTGTATGTCAATGAGATCAACTTTTATTACCATATATTGCAGCATCTGGAAGCTACTAACCTGAGAGAATGTTGCAAAAGCCTCTGAAGGTATAGCTAATGCTACAGGGTTGGGATGAACTCTAGAATAGGGTGTTATTCTTCAAGATGAAGTATATATTTGGAACCAAAGGCCACTATACGGTGCTGTGTTTTTAACAGGTAGAACACAAAAATCTAGGAATCTGGCGGTGGGAATAGGCTCTGGGTGCAACTTCTTCCAGTGACCCAGTAGGTGAACTTATGCTTCCCATTTCTACAATTTCAGGTTCTGCAGGTTTCCTGGGTGAGGAATACTTCTACCAGTGGACAAAGTAAAATTCTTCTAACTCTAAAACTGCAACTGCTACCTGGTCATTTTGGGCTCTTTATTGGCAGGGACAATTGGCAGTTTCTATATTGTCAGTGGTAATTAACCTTAGCTATCATGAGAAGATAAGATTACTGCTACATCATTGGGGAAGTAAAAAGTAGGTATGGAACTCAGAGGATTCACTGAGACACTTCTTGTTACTTCCAGACTGTTGATAAACACAGAATTATCAATTTCAGCAACCACAGCCTCACAAGTGTCCAGTAATAAGTAACATAAACCCTTCAGGAATGAAGTTCTGGGTCACCCTATAAAGAAAGCAACCTAAATAAGCAGAAGTGTTGGCTGAGAATGACAGAAATATAGATGGATGGTAGAGGAAGGAGGTGATAAGTAGCAGTAGCTTCAGGACCATCTACAGCAATGGGGACTGTAGTTTAAACCTCTAATCCTCTTTTTGTTTTTTTAAAGAAATTGTGACCATCCACTACATTGAAGAAGCAGTAAAGGAACAGAATAAACTTAATAGAGGGCATTATTTGATCAAGACGGGAAAGTGGTGGTTTGAGCAAATGCTGTTGGCTCCCTACTCACCACACTCATTGTCCCCAGGTATGCCAAGAGAGTCTTACTCAAACTCCCATGATTTTGTATGAGGACTTTCTCTTAACGTAGGCCCACACATGGGTTAGGATGAAATTGTTAATGAGCAAACCCCTCAACCATCGATGTACTCTTGGACGAAATTCAACAGATAAATATCTCAGTTTCCTGGCCCCTCAAACATAGCAAATCAGAAACAGCTCCAGCTGGCCCCTATAGGACTGAGCATCAGTGGTCCACAGCGGTAAACATCTCGTTAGCCAGTCTTATATTCTAATTCTTTTGTTTGTTTACTTCCTACAGGGTGACGTATATGAAAGGTTTTATGAAGGATATTGAACTGGATAATTTCTACACTCACTTCCAAGACTTAACCCCTTCAGGACTTTTTCCTTCATGAGTTCCGTATCAAATTGAACACATACTCAGTTCACCTGCTTTCTCAACACTAACAGTATGGATTACTTTAACACAGACTTATTTTGCTTTCCTGTTGTCTCGGAAATACCTGTCTGGTCTCCCCAACTAGACAACTTCTCAAACCATATCATCTGAAGTGGTGAGTTTCCAAGCATTTTATCCTCAGAGTAGTAATAATAACTTCACCCAAGTATTCACAACAATCCTGTGAAGTAGATTCTATTATTATTGTTCCTATTCTGCAGAAGTGTGAACTAAGACTCAGGGATATTAAGTCATTTCCCCAAGGGCACTCAGCTGGTAAGTGGAAGCATCAGGCTTTGAACTCAGGTATTCTGTCTTCTTAACCATTTATCCTTTACTGCCTCTCAAGGGCTATTTTTAATCTTGTTTTCCCTTCACAAAAACATTGCTTTGAAACATTTGTCTGTATAAACTAATTAGCTATGAATTATCCAGTTTTATTAGATGACAATGAATTTGCTCTCTTATTTTTTTTAGTTAACCAAAGATATCAGAATTTCTAACCATGAGGTTGAGCCAACCTGTGTGATCACTAGACTATAAACTTTATAAGGGGATGAATGAAAAAGCTTCCTTATATAATTCCAGCCAAGACAAAATGCACTGACGTTTAAGTTAGACTGCAGCTTGGAGGTGGATAGCTTTGGATTAGGCTGTTCCAAAATCAATATTAAAATCAAACTCAAGAAGCCCCGTTATCACCTTGCGGACTCTAAATGGTCCAAAGTTTCAAAGTGATAACTCCTCATCCCCTGGGCAATTTTGTTTTGGAGGTTTTTGGTGCTGTTTTCTGTTTTTAATCTTTCATTATATAGGAGAGCCTTGAGTCTCTGCAAAGAGGAATATTTGGGCCACAATGGTAAATAATGGAGCACTCAATCTCATTTGGATTACTCCTGATATAACCAACTTCTCTGATTTTCCATTTGTTCCCATATGCAACAGGCATAATGATCACTTAAAAATATAAATCAGACCCCATCACTCCACTACATAAAACCCTCATGGAGTTCCTATTATACTTAAATCTAAATTTCTTACCATAGCCAAAAGACTGAGACATGCTTTTCAAGCAAATTACTAAATGATTCTATTTCCCTTGGAAAATTCATGACATTTAGTGGCTCTTCCTATCAAAAGGATTCATTCACCATTCAATCACCCAATGCATTCTTACACACAGAACTTTCAGTGGGTCCCTTAGCGCTTCACACTTGAACATGGATTGACAGTTAGAGATTAGCAGGCATTTTAAGAAATCTTTCAACATGAAGGAAAAAATTCAGGCAAACAGGAGAAAGCCAACCAATCTATATTTAATATCTTCCCAATTAAGAAAAAATTTTGAAGAATTTGCCTTCAGTGAACAAGGAGAGGATACCATGAATAAAGGAATAAGTAGGAAGAAGAGTGCACCCTGGGAGATTAAAAGTATCTAAAATAAAGCATCCAATAGGAGTCAAGAAAATCTCCAAGGAAGTGCACAGACAACAAAGAGAAAGTAGGATACACAATGGAATACTACTCAGCCATTAAAAAGAATGAAATAATGTCATCTGCAGCAACATGGATGAACCTGGAGGTTATCCTACTAAGTGAAGTCAGTCAGACAGAGAAAGACAAATACCATATGAAATCACTTATATGCAGAATCTTTAAAAATGATACAAATGAACTTATTTACAAAACAGAAAGACTCACAGAATGAGAGAATGAATTTATGGTTACCAGGGGGAAAAGGGAGGGAGAGAGAGCTTGGGAATTTGGGATTGACATGTACACACTGCTATATTAAAAATGGATAACCAACAAGGAGCTACTCTATAGCACAGGGAATTCTGCTTAATATTCTGTTAAAAAAAAATAGGAAAGGAGACAAAATAAACAAGAAACGAATAGTAGAAGTTCAATACAGGAAATTCAGTATCTCACTAATGTGGGTACCAGGAAGATCTGAAAAATGGAGAAACAATGAAATTATTAAAGAAGAGATATAAGAAAAATTATCAGAATGAAAAACATGAATCTTCAGAAAGAAAGGGAAGTCATAAGAGAGAAAAATCTTTGTTTACCATAAGACAGGCAGTTAATAAAGTCTAAAGTTAACAAGTCAAGAAGTAGCAGTATAAACATGTTACTTAAAAATTTGGAGGTAAATGCAAAATAAACAAATATGAGAGTTGAAATGAATCCCTCTGAGAAGTAGATCTGGATGTTAGGAAAGGGTAGACAAAAGTGGGGAGCAAGGGGATTGCTGGTTGTATAAATAGAGACACGTGCATATTTTAAGACACCAAAGAGAGACATCTTTGAATATGAATATGTATTATGTGTGTCTGTATATATATATATATATATATATATATATATATATATTACTTTGATTAAAAATAAAATAAAGATACAGTAAATGATTTTTTAATACATTTTTTCCAAGGTTTGGGTTTCCTAGTTTCCCTCTCCTAGGCCTATTGACTTTTTTGGTAGCCAAACCTTTTGGGGAGGTTTCAATTATGGTATTCCTTTGGAACTAATGTGACTAGCATAATTTGAGGTGTCTTCCTAACATGATTCTTGCAGAAGTGATCTAAGGACCATGCTCTGAGCAACTTATCTATTCCAAAAGACTCCGTGCCTCTGCAAGCATTAAAGCTCAGCTAGGAGTACAGCCAGGCAATCTAAAGCAAAGCAACAACAACAGAAACAAAAAACACAGCTAAATGTGACTTCCACCGGTTTCTTTGTCCCCTGTGTTCCCTGGGAGCTTTGTGGAATTAGCTGTGATTATGGGAAGTGACTGGTCGAGTGTTTGCACCCCTAGGTACCACCGTTTCTTCTATTTATCACCTGGAAGATATGACTCAGTACCCAACACAGCAGTTTCCCCAGGATTAATAACTTAGAAGGCACCCAAGAAATGCTTCTGGAAAGGCAGAAAGAAAGGAAAGGGACATGGGGACGGAAAGGAGTGATACAGGGGAGGCAAACACCTTTTTTATATCTGAGAGGCTGTGAAACTAACAATAATCCACCAGTGGAGGTTGGGTGTACACACAGAAAACAGCCTGATGGTTTTGACTTTGATAAAAGACTCTTGATCGGTAGTTTTTGAGCATCTAAGTAAGTGTCCAGCACAAGATGTAGAGGAAAACAAACATAAACAATGACTAATGCCCACAAGTGCTTTAAATCCTCTTCTGGAAAACGAAGTTGACAAACGTGAAACAGACAGCAAACAATTTTGTAGCTACTATACAACATCATACAGGCAGTGAGTGCAAAAGGAACTGGATATCAAAAGACCAGAAATTCATGGAGAAAGAATCTTCAAGAAATAATTAGACTTGAGTAATAACACACATGTGCAAGATTTGACACACAGGAAACATGGGAAAGCACAGAAGAGCCAACGCAAAGAAGGATTCAACTGCGAGGGAACCTGGTCTAGCTGAAAATACATGGGTTTGGAGCCCAAGCACATAAATGTGTCACAAGGGTTTTGCACTCTTGTTAACTGTGTCATGTGAGTCCTTAGGATTCAGGTCTACCAAAATCTCCCAACCTGCCACATGATGTGGGGGTTTTCTGGGCAAGTCCTTTGCTTCTGTCAAGAGCATTGAGTAGGCCTTTCATGCATTCATGCTAAATCACTTTAGTTGTGTCTGACTATTGCGACCCCATAAACTGTAGCCCGCCAGGCTCCTCTGTCCAAGGGACTTTTCAGGCAAGAATACTGGAGTGGGTAGCCATTCTCCAGGGTATCTTCCTGGCTCAGGGGTTGAACCCAGGTCTCCTGCATTGGAGACAGAATCTTTACCACTAGCAACACCTGGGAAGCCCAAGGAGGTCTTTGTGTTCCTTCAAAGCAGTGTCCTAAGAAAGGCATTTGGATTTCAAAGCAGAAAGCTTGAAACGGAAGCCTAAGTGCCTAAGTTCAGAGCCAATGAGATGCTCAGAAATCATGTTTTCAATCTTACGTGCTCAGTCCCTTGGTCATGTCTGACTCTTTGCAACCCCATGGACTGTAGCCCACCAGGCTCCTCTGTCCATGAGATTTCCCAGGCAAGAGCACTGGAGTGGATTGCCATTTCCTCCTCCAGGGGATCTTTCTGACCCAGGGATCAAACCCACATCTCAGGAAGGCCTCCTTTAATCTCACAGTGAGAGATAAATTAGATTCTGCAGCTTACTGACAGTGTGGGAGTGGGACAAGTGCCCTGGCCTCTGCTTCCTCACCTACAGAATGGGACAACTGCCTCTGAGATTTGTTGGGAGGTTTTAGTGGCACAACTTCCCATTTTTAGAGAGCATCAGCATACGTTCTTATTCCTCTTTTCCTGATTGGAGCAGAGTACTACTGATGATGAGAAATTGTGAGAGGTATTGGTCACAAACACTTAGCAGCAACTTGCACAGAAAAGACTGTACATTGTTCCCTGGATTCTGACCGATTCTTTGGTTGTTTTATTTTGACCAACTCCAGTCAGTGCAAATGGTTCGTGTAGCTCTAGGAAACAGGCTGAGTTTGGCCTGGACAAGGGGATCATCGAGGAGAGGATGGAAAAGTACCTGGCAGTGCCTCCTGACTCCGACTTCCTACTGGTGACATCCGCCTCTTGCTGACTCTGAGTCACCAGCAGCAGGCCTCCCCTCCCCTGCGGCCCATCCGCCCGTTAGGCCGGCAGCTCTCCTCCGGTGCTGACTTCCCTTGCTCGCTCCCACACGTGTGCTCAAGGTGGAGGCAACCCTAATGAGGAAACACAGTGGCTGCAGCAGCATTTCCTCCTCAGCCAGCAAAGTGAGGCCTGCAGCAGCCTCCCCGGCAGGGCTGCCCGGCCCCATAGCCCTGCGGGTCAGGCCTCAGGCACAGGGTGCTCCCATCCCTGTGTCCTGGAGTCCTCCCAGGAGATGGGGAACTCTCTGAGCTCCAGGCTGGACTCCTAGAACCCAAAGTCACCAGAGCTGCCTCTCTGGTGAGGAGGAGCCCCTGGAAACACCCCGGGGACTGGTCCTGTGTACCCCTGACTGCAGTGTGAGAAACGAGCACCAGGAAGAAGCTCACCACAAGCTCCCCTTGAAATGACCGTTCCTCAGCCTGATACCAAGGATCTCCATGATCTGCCTTTTTGGTCTATTTTCCAAAGTGTCCCTCTGTTCCCAATCACTGTTTACTGTGAACTTTAATCAATCATAAAGCTGCCCTGAAATGTAGCACAGATTCTCTCTGACTCTGATTCAGTGAATTGGTATCAAGCACAAGGACTCTGTATGTAAGAAGCCCCTCAGGTGATTCTACTAATAAGCGTTGTGGGACTGTGCTCCCTTGGTGGCTCAGATGATAAAGAATTTGCCTGCAATGCAGGAGACCCACATATAGTCCCTGGGTTGGGAAAATCCCCTGGAGAAGAGAATGGCAACCCACTCCAGTATCCTTGCTTGGAGAATTCCATGGACAGAGCAGCCTGCTGGGCTACAGTCCATAGGGTTGCAAAGAGTCGGACACGACTGAGCAACTAACACTTTGTGTGTGTGTGATTGTGGGAACAGGTGCTAGCTCAGTGGTTTCCAGTGTTCTTGATAGGCAGTCCTAAGGCTGGCTAAAATGCTTCAATGGTCACTGTAGAGGAGGCGAGTAGCCGTAGCAAGGGTTGGGATCTTCCCAACCCACGGATCAAAGCCTGTCTCTTATGTCTCCTGCACTGGCAGGTAGATTCTTTACCACTATCGCCACCTGGGAAGTCCAAATTCAATACGACTCGTGTCCTAATAAGAAGAGGAAAAGGAGATGTGGGTGCAGAGGCATGCAGAGTAACACTAAAGCCATAGGAAGTCAAAGGCAGAGGTTAGAGTGCTGCTGTTACATACCAAGGAGCGCCAAGGATTGCCAGCAGCCATCAGAAGCTAGGGAGAGACCAAGAATGATAAAGAATTCTTCCACAGAGCTGCCTGAGGGAGTATGGCCCTGCCAATACCTTGGTTTCATACTTCAAGTCTCAAGAACTGTGGGAGGATAGATGTTGTGTTAAGTCACCAAATAAAAAAAGATGTTTTACTACTAACCAAAGTTCAGAAACCTACCACTGTGTCCAGACAGGACCATAAACCTTCCTGAGACACATCCTGAAGTTTTTTGATGCCGTATCTGTACTCATGATGTTCTTGACATCGCTTTCCTTCACCTAGTTTTCACCTGTTAAACTATTATCCATCCATGAAGTGAAATTGTACACGATCTTCTCCACAGAATCTAACCTTTTTTCCCATCAGTTAGATGTGATTTATTCTGCTTTCGAATCCCAACTGAATTTTTAGGTCTTCTCTTATAGCATTTACTTTATTGAATACTGTATTCTAGCCAAGAGTAAAATGCTTTAGTGCCTCCCCACCGTAACTGCATTCTGGGCCCTGAGTTTTATTCAGTTTTGTATCCTGTGCCCCAATCCCACCCAGTGCCATACAGAGTGTTTTCCACACCCCAGTTGTTATTCTATGAACATTTATTCAATAGAAGCTGATGGTAACATTTTAAATGTTACCCTTTGTAAAATTCATTTGGGTTGTGTGTTGTTTACCTGCGGTTTTTTGATGTCTCACATACAGAAAACTGCTATAAATTACTTTTTTATTATAGTATTATTAAAAAAAAAACTCCTGTGAATAAGAATGAGTGAACAGAGTGTTAAGAGTGGGAGCAAACACAAACTTCCTCTATCTTTTAATCTCATTTTATTAAGGAATTTAAAGGGAGAAGGGAGAGTGAAGCCCTTTGAAAACATAACGTGCTAAATAATCTTCATCCAAGATGCCCCACAGATAGAACATAATTCAAAAGTCCCATTTCCAGTGCTTATAGTTTAAGGAAATCACTTGGTGCATTGAAAACACACATATTATATTAACTTTTCCCATGATCTCATGAGAAAACAAAACTTTTGCAGTGTTTCTCAAAGAGATATACATCTCAAATCTCCCCCACCCTCCACCGCATGTATGCCTGTTTCTCAAAAAATTGCACTGGCCCATTTTCTTTGCTCTAAGACTGCTTTTTCTTATTAAAAAGTGGTATAAGACAGAAATAGACCCAAAGACATGGAAACAAACTGTCAGTTACTGAAGGGGAAGAAGGGGAGGGGTAAACTAGGAGTTTGGAATTAAAATATACACATTACTATATATAAAATAGATAATCTAGAAAGACGTCTATATAGCACAGGGAACTTTACTCAATATCTTGTAAAAACCTATAATGGAAGAGAATATAAAAAATGAAATACATATATGTGTGTGTGTGTATAACTGAAACATCTTTCTGTACTCCTAAAACTAACCAATGTTAAAAATCGATATATTTGAATACAAATTTTTAAATGTGGTGGAAATATTTGATTCCACCCTAATAATCCAAGATCTAGGTTGTTACTATTGAAGCAAAGCAAATAATAAAAATAAGTAATCCATAAAATGATGATTGAACTTAAAATTGATGCTATCTTCATCATATTTTAATAATGAAGCTCAACCAAAGTCTACCTAACTAGAGCCTTCAATCTGACATAGTTTACCATGCATATTTAGGAGATGGAGTCCAATGATGGCAAAATATTTTGTCTTAGGGTTCTTAGGTTAATTTCCAGAATGTGTTGGTTTCAACCTACAGTTATCTCAATGTCTTTCAGCTTCGATCGCTACCCTACTGTTCCTCGGATGCTACAAGAGCAGGTTCCCTATAAGTCATCCACAATGCACCATATAGCCTGCTACACTGTAACTGCTCAGTGAAAATCTATTGAATGATGAAGTCTTTATTAATCCAAATAAATCCTGAAACTGAGCAAGATTTTCAATCTTCCATTAGACTGAGACCAAAAACTTGGACATTTGTGAAACAAGATAAACTATTAAACAAATAATCGGAAAATGTCATTGCTCAGAATCCCCTAATCCTTAAACATTCAAGTTAACTGAGATTTTCTGTTCCTTAAAGATAGTTAACATCATTTCTTTCTGCACTGAAAACTCAAAAAGGCCTCTCAATGTGGAACACATTCTTTTACACCAATGTGCTGCAGAGGAAAGGGGGTATCTATTCTGGTTAATTGGCTCACAGCACTGGTTTTCAGGTCTCAACAGTATTCTCTATTTAGTCATTGAGTGATCTCCATCAGGTTACCACGTCCTGGTTCTATTCTATTTTCATAAGTGTTCTTTCGTCACCAACACATTTGCATCCTTCTTAATATTTCCAATGGCATCACTTCACTCCACTAACGTAAAAAAACAAGCAATCTAAAAATTACCCTCTGCTGTTGCCCACTCATCCACAGAGAGTGAAGTTGCCATTTACGGACACTTGCTGTTGCCATGTTTTTCAGAAAGTTTGCCACTCCACAAGCCGTTTTCAGCCCCCATACCCACGACACTTCTACAGGCATTTAGTATTTCTTTATCTGATGCTTTTCCAAGGCAATACCTCCGCCTCCGCATTGAATCATGCGGGCTGTCTCTTAATCAAATGATGTTTTTTGAAGTGTTTCCTTGCTGGAGTCCACAAGGTTGTTTCTCATATTTGCCCCTACACCTGCTTCGTACACTAACCTAAGGAGAACGACTTAGGTCGTTCACTGTCCTTTTTGGAACAGAAATACGATATTTGTCATTTCTCTATTCTCCACGATCTGGCCCAACAGTTGAAAGTATCTAAAAATATCCACTAATACATCTTTATTTTCTTGCTCCTCAGAAATGATATATTTTCTCTGTTTGTATCTGGTATTTTATAAAAGATTGGCCAGATTCAAAACTGTGCTACAGCGAAAACAGCTTGAAAATTAGCAACAGAAGGATTGGCTCAGAGCTCATTTATTAACGATGTGATTTTGGACACAGGATACCTGAACCTCAATTTTCTCATCTGCAAAATGGGAGGAAAGGGTTTACCTAACAGAGCTGGATACGAGTTCAACATGATATTGCACTAAAAGTTGCATATCTAGCAAACTCTGTGACATATAATAGGGACCAACAACGTCTCCAGTTACAGGAATGTTACAACTATGGCAAGACAGAACAAGAGGTACTTGTACAGAGGATATCTATTCACCACCATATTCACCATATTTTAGTACTGATGTAAAAATAAATTATTATTTTAATGTTTAGAAACAGAATTCTTAAGAAGGAAGCAGCTTCAGTTTAAGAAAAAAAATCTCAATATGTCTCTTAGGGATAAAAGATGAAACCTATCATAAATGGCAGAAAAAAAATTGTAAGTAGCTCATGCACTCAATGAGATGCAGAAACAAATTTGGAATGGGAGAAAGAAGAGAAGATAAAAGGAGAAGAAAGAGGAATGGAGAGAGAATCTCTCTTGTTGAGAGATTGGCATCTAAGTGAGTAAGTGGAATCAAGAGGCATTTTAGAGAAGAGAAGTGGAAGAATGTCCAGTAATCAATTTTAAGTTGTAATTTTTTTAATGTAAGCTCCTTCCATGTCCCCAAAGCCTAACTCTCACACAATGTTCTAGAAGAATGCATGTTAACTTGGTTTTTGTGTTGTGTGTGTGCGTGAGTGTGTGTGTGTAATGGTTATGAACATCAAGGAGTGGAGTTAGAATTCTCCATTTGTGGAAAGGAGCAGGTAGAGCCTATGTGAAATGATGAAATAGTTCATTTGTGAGCACAGGACTCAGATCCAGAAAGGACCCTGAGAATATAAGCCTCCTGGGAGCTTGCAGACAACTTACAGAAGATAACAGTTTTCCCATAGGACTGGAGAAGAAGGTTCAAGCACTGTTTTCTAGACCAGATTGGCAAGTGTTCTCCCTGAAGAGTCAGACAGTAAATCTCTCAGGTTTGTGGGACATGTGATGCTATGCACTGAACTGTGTCCCCCTATACTTCATATGTGGAAGCCCTGAGTAGGTAGCCCAGTGTGATGATATTTAGAGGTAGGATCTTTGTGAGGTAATTAGGTGTACAGGAGGTCATGAGGGTAGGGTTATCATGACAAGATTAGTGCCCTTATAAGAAGATATACCAGAGAGCTTTCTCTCTCTCTCTCTCTCTCCCTCTACACACGCGCGCACACACACACACATACAGACACACAGATGGAGAAAAGGCAATGTGAGCATATACAAGATGGATGCCATCTATGAGCCAGGAATAGAGCCCTTGTAAGAACCTGACCATGCTGGCACCTTAATCTCAGACTTTCAGTCTCTACAACTATGAGAAAATGAAATTTTGTTGTTTAAGCCACTCAGTCTACAGTACTTTATTATAGCAGCCCAAGTAGTCTAGGAAATGTGGTCACTGCGACAGCTACTCAACTCTGTCATTGTGGCAGGAAAGAGGCCGTAGACAATTTGTAAACAAATAAGTGTGGTTATGTGTCAGTAAAATTTTCTTTACAAAGACAAATGGCTGGCGAGATTCAATCCACAGACAGTGATTTGTCAACTGCTGTTCCAGACCAGGGGTCAACAAACTACCTTCCACAGACTAAATCCAGCCAGTGCCTGTTTTATTTATGGTCCTGAAACCCAACAGTGGACTTCATATTTGCAAATGATTAGATTTTAAATGATTATTCAGGTATCTACATAATGTTTAATATTTTGCTTCTGGTCCTGAAAATCCTAGAATATTTACTACCCATCTCTTTAAAAAAACATTTGCCAATCCCTGTACTAAACATGAGGCTAAGTTGACACCTAAGTTCCATGCACTTTAGGTCAGAATTTATGTCTCGGAATGTTAAAGCCCAAAGCTGATATTTTGGGAAGGAAATACAGAGGGAAATTTCTTGTGAACTCTTAAACTTCCCCTAAAACTCATACCTTACATTTCAATAAAAGACACCACCAAATTCACAAAAGGAAAGCACATAATCTGGGAGTTTCATTTACTCTCTCTTAAGCCTTTATTTAAGCAATCAATGGCAGTCCTTTATTGAAAATATCTATACAAATCCAAACTACTGATGTTACCCTAGTCCATGCTATCATCCTCTTCTCACTCAGAAAACTACTACACCCTCCTTTGAATGATTTTCTTCCAGTTCTTCCTCCCACATCCACCACCATCTAGTCCATAATAGAAGTCAGAGGGTTTTTTTTTTAATTTAAGTTCCATCTTAACTCTTTACATAAAATCCTCCAATAGTTTGTCTATTGCATTTAGAATAAAAATCCAAACTCTTGATCATGGCCTGAAGGATTCTGGAAAATCTGGCCCGTTTATGATTTTCAAATACAAAACCATGTGATCTGAACCCACTTCAATTTGGTCCCATCATATTTGCCTTCTGTCAGTTCCTAGGACCTGGACACATGCTCTCTCAAAACAGGATCTTGAGAGTTTGCTTTTTCCTTTACTGGGAATAACTTCCCCCTGATTCTTCACATTGATGACATGCTTTCATCATTTAGTTCTCAAATTAAGTATCACCTCATCAGAGAGGTCTGTTGTAACTCTCTAAAGTAGATCTCTCCTGATCATTCTCCATCACAGCACCTTGTTTAATACTATAAGATGTGTTTACTTTGTTTGTAAATTCCACATACAGTATCCACTTCACCCAGAACAATGCTTGGCACTCAGTAGCAGGCACTCAATTTGTGCTGAGTAAATGATAGAATGTAACAAAGTTCATACTAATATTCACAAAACCACCCAACATTTGTATCACAGTTTGGCAGTTCATAGAACTTTTTCAGGATGACAGGATAGAGCTGTAGTGGGGAAATTTCCTGTCTCCAGTACGAAATGAGTCTAAGGGGTCTGAAACAGTTTCGTGAGGACTTCGCATTTAGATAAGTTATCATGACACTGTATCGACAGAGGAGCTTCGTGGAGCCAAATGAGTGCAAATTTTTATGTTTTCCAGGGCATGAGTATTAGGAGATGAAACAAGAGAATGAAGGTTCTGAAACTGTGGCATCTGAGAGATGCTAAGGTTACTTGAAGATATTTCAACCCATGGTGAGTGTCTACACATATGTAAAGGGCTTTTTGATGGAAGAGGGAAAACACCTGTTTCATGCCTCTAAAAGATAAGCGGATGCTATATTATCATTTCAACCTATAACATGAGAGCTAGTGTGCTTTCTGTAAAGCCTGTATGGTAGGAGTGGGTAGGATGGGGAATAGGAATATAATTCAGACTAGGTCTCACATTTACAAGAGCCTGGAGTCAAACTCATAGCTGTGAGGTTGTGTATTTAATTATTGTGTTTCCTTAGTGTTTTTATATGTGTCAAAACTATTTATTTGCTGCAAATATTGCACATGCAAAATAACCTTTGGTATTTTTTCTTTTTATATTTTATTAATCTTCAAAAGAAATTGACTCACATTTCTCTTAACCTCTAAGAAGGGCAGGTTTCCTACCATTTGCATAGTTCAAAAGGAGGAGGACATCTATTTATCTAGGATAAGGTCAAGGTAATTTGTGTGCTGGGTATAGTAGTGGATTCAGTGTCAAGGTTCTATTCAATATTGTCATTTTTAAATTCATTTCAATTCTAACTTCTTTAGGCTATACTTTCCTTATCTGTAAATGAAGGTGATTGGGCTAGCTCAGCATTTCTCAATGTGTAATGTGAAGCAACACTACCTGTTACTGGAATACTCTTCGCCCTCTCCCGCAGCACCCAACCCCACAAGAGTCTAGTTAACTCATACTTATCCTTCTGATTTTAATTTGAATGTCAGTCCTTCAGAGTAAACTTTACTAGTTTTTCATATTAGGGTAAGACCTCTGTTAGACGCATGCTTCCCTCACCTAAACTCCATGAGGGGCTGGACTGGTTTATCATCAGGCCATTATCTGGCAGAGAGCACAGTACCCTACAAACAGCAGAGACTCAGCAAATAGTTACTATATCAATAACAAAATTACTTAGAATATTAATAGGTGTTATATGAAAAAGGGCTTCCACGGCCCAATTTATTTGAGAAATATGCTTATTTAACTTATATGGAGAGTACATCATGAGAAACACTGGGCTGGATGAAGCACAAGCTGGAATCAAGATTGCCAGGAGAAATATCAATAACCTCAGATATGCAGATGACACCACGCTTATGGCAGAAAGTGAAGAAAAACAAAACAGCCTCTTGATGAAAGTGAAAGAGGAGAGTGGAAAAGTTGGCTTAAAGCTCAACATTCAGAAAACTAAGATCATGGCATCTACATTGCATAACACTTATTCACTGTTTTCACTTGTGTATTATCTGATTCACTCATCAAAATGTAAATTTCATGAGAGCAAGACCTTCATTCATTTTGTTCACAAAATTATGACATATGCTACATCCGGTCCCATCACCTCCTGGCAAATAGATGGGGAAACAGCGGCTGACTTTATTTTTGGGGGCTCCAAAATCACTGCAGATGGTGACTGCAGCCATGAAATTAAAAGACACTTGCTCCTTGGAAGAAAAGTTATGACCAATATAGACAGTATATTAAAAAGCAGAGACATTACTTTGCCAGCAAAGGTCCATCTAGTCAAGGCTACAGTTTTTTCCAGTAGTCATGTATGGATGTGACAGTTGGATTATAAAGAAAGCTGAGCATTGAAGAATTGATGCTTTTGAACTATAGTGTTGGAGAAGACTCTTGAGAGTCCCTTGGACTGCAAGGAGATTCAGCCAGTCCATCCTAAAGGAAATCAGTCCCGAATATTCATTGGAAGGACTGATGCTGAAGCTGAAACTCCAATACTTTGGCCACCTGATGCAAAGAACTGACTCATTTAAAAAGACCCTGATGCTGGGAAAGATTGAAGGTGGGAGGAAAAGGGGATGACAGAAGATGAGATGGTTGGATGGCACCACCAACTCAATGGACATGAGTTTGAGTAAACTCCGGGAGTTGGTGATGGACAGGGAGGCCTGGAGTGCTGCAGTCCATGGGGTCGCAAAGAGTCAGACACAACTGAGCGACTGAACTGAATTGAGCTCAATATTCTTAACAGATTTCTTTATTACCATTTTCAAGGTCTAATATATGAATAGCAACGGAAAGAATATATATCGTGTTTGTTCAATTCCAAGATTTACTTTTAAAAACAACTTTACATTTCTCAAACTCTACGTGTTTCTCATAATATAGTGTTTAGTATGTTTCTTCGCTACTTGCCAAAATCTGTTATTAAATCTTAGTAACTATTTCCTACAATTCATGGTGTCATAGAATTAAGGGGATCCATTAGTGTGGAGTATTTCTAAAATGTGGAATCATGGGTTTAATCAAGGGTTAATCATGGAATCCTTCTTTACAGAGCTTCTTCAGGACTATGTTCTGTTGTGCACATTTTGGGAAACAGTAGAATAGAAGGCCTCTCCAAAATTTACTAACTTTGAATCTATTAGGCACTACTGGTGGCTCAGAGGGTAAAGAATCTGCCTGCAATGCAGGAGACCTGGGTTCAATCCCTGGGTTGGGAAGATCCCCTGGAGAAGGGAATGGCTACCCATTCCAGTATTCTTACCTGGAGAATTAAATGGACAGAGCCAATTACATTGGCTAATGGGGCTACAGTTCGTGGGGTCACAAAGAGTCAAACGTGACTGAGCAACTAACAGTTTCACTTTTGAGTCTATTGACCAGAACCAGGACAGAATAGCTGTAGGTTAAAAGAACAATAACTATACTACTGAGAATTGAATATTGAAGAACCTGCTTAGTAATTTCCAACAAGTCCCTTAAGAAATTTGAGTCTCAAATATTTTATCAGTAAAAATGGGATGATGATGTTCCTCCTGCTTATGTCATAGGATTATTATTAGAGAATAACAAGAAAGTTAAATTCTGATTAAAGATATTAGAAAGAACAGTTTATGTTCCTCTCTTCCCCCAAATAAATTGAAATGATAGTGAAGTGATCATTTTAAAAGGGGCTTCCTGAATGGCTTAGTGGGTAAAGAATCCACCAACCAATGCAGGAGACTCAGGTTCAATCCCTGGGTCAGGAATATCCCTGGAGGAGGAAATGGCAGCCCACTCCAGTATTCTTGCCTGGAGAATCCCACGGACAGAGGAGCCAGGTGAGCTACAGTCTAAAGGGTCGCAAAGAGTCGGACACAACTGAGCAACTAAGCACAAGCTTGAGGGAAAAAGAGGAGGATGAAGAGAAGGAGGAGGAAGACGAGGATGAGAAAAGAGAGAGAAAACAACATTTTGGAAGCTGGATGTCAGATGGATGAGTGATAACCGATTCAGCAGATCCTGAAACTCTGAAACCTAGAGAGGAAAGCAGAGAAGTATTTTATTTGCATCCCTTAATCTCAAGAGGTATTTGTGGGAATAAAATGCCAGAGGAGGCAAGAAAAAGAGATCTAGAGCAACAGCAGGATTTGAAGTTCTTCTCAAAGAAAAATAACAGGAGGGTATTACCCCCTCCAAAGAGAGAGAGAGAGAATAAAAAGTAAATGTTCAGAACATATGTTTCCTGATTGGAAGTGTTTGTTGAGTGCCCAACACAGTGAATAAAAGCGAATACAACCACTATAACCAATCATAAAATTTTAGAATTCAGAAGATGATGATAACTAAAAAGCTCTATGGGATTGGGGAGTGGAGTAGGAAACTCGGAATAGAATCAAACTTCTCAAGAGCCACAGCAAAGATTACAGTTTGCCTGATGTGTTTGATATCAGATTTGCATTTATACAGAGAGATTAAAAATGAGTTCGTCACAGGTATATAGAAAACAAATCAAATAAAACTAAGGCAATTATTTTTCCTGGGAAATAAAAAAATTTCAAAAGACTTGACTGCAAAATGTGTTCATAAAATTATATGTCATAAACATGGAACATAAATTTAACCATAAATTTTGATATAATTATATTCAAAGGAGTATTTATTGTTTTTCTACTGTGACATTATAAAGTATCACAACTTTAGCAGCTTAAAACAACCACATGTATTCGCTCACATTTCTGTGGGTATGGAGTTCAGACCCAGCTTGCTTGTGTCTCTGTTTTGGGTCTCACAAGGCTGTAATCAAGATATCAGCAGGGCTGCATTCGCATATGGAGGCTTGACTGGGGGAGAATCCACTTCCAAGCTCATTCAGGTTGTTGAAAGAAGTCATTTCCTGGTTATTATAGGATTTGTAGCAGTTTTATTCTTCAAAGCCAGTAAGGATGGAGAAAATAAATCTACTAGTAAGAGGAAGTCTTATATAACACAACATAACTATGGGAGTAACATGTCATATTCTATTAGCAGAAACAAGTCACAGATCCTGCCCACACTCAAAGGGACAAGATTATATAAAGGTATAAGCACCAGGAGACGGGTATCATTGGAGCCACTTTAAAGTCTAAAATATACCAATCAGTGCAGAGAGCAGCTTCTTTTTTTCTGATACTCCATAGTGTAGCATGATGTGGTGGAGTTAGATCTGGATGGAATCTTATCTCCTCCACTTAAAAAAAAATTATATGTTGCTGTGCTGTGCTAAGTTGCTTCAGTCAAGTTTGACTCTTTGTGACCCTATGGACTATAGCCTGCAAGGTCCCTCTGTCCATGAGATTCTCCAGGCAAGAATACTGGAGTGGGTTACTGTTTCCTTCTCCAAGGAGATCTTCTCAACACAGGGATTGAATCTGAGTCTCCTGCATTGCAGGAGGATTTTTTACCACTATGCCACTGGAGAAGCCCCTTTATATATATATACACACACACAAATTTATATATATTTACAAATTTATATATATATTTGTATATTATATATGTATATTATGTATATATTTGTATATTATATATATATGTGCAAAGTTGTGTAACCATCAACAAAATCCAGTTTTAGAACGTTTCCATCACACCAAGAAGATCCCTCATGCCCATTTTCAGTCAAATTCCTGTATTCATCTACATTCCCAGGCAATCACCACTATACTTTCTGTCCCTGTGGCCTAGTTCCTCTATTTTTTGCCACCTAAATGAACCAGCCCTGTGCCTATTTGGCTTCAAATCCATCCTGCATCTTGCATCTTCTCCAGACTTGGGGACAATGAGATCCTAGTTGGCTCTGACCATCTCATTAGAGTCAATGGTTAAGTATTTGGGAATTTTGCAATCCTGTTGTTAAACCATTGGCCCTAGTGGGAGTATTTATGGAAAATACCATGGCAAACACTACAAATCACAATATTTCTTTTTGTTTTATTTGTGGTGGCAGGGGGCGGTTTATCAGAATACCACCGTTTGGCTTCTCATTATTCCCAATCTCTGGATTGCCTCCGGTTATATATTTGCCCTCCAAAATGTCTCCCAAGAATCTTTGCTTCCTTGTATTCACATCATTATTCCCTCCCACAATGAATAGGGCTGACATGAGTAACCACTATATTATTTTATAAATAATGATGTGTTACTACCAAAGAGGTCATAAAAGACACTGTGGTTTCTGCCTTACTCTTATTTGAATAATTCCCTCTGGACGAAGTCAGCTGCTATGTCATGAGTAAACTCACAGGGTCCTATGGAGAGGTCCTCATAGCAAGGAACTGAGGCATCTGCCCAAGTCATGTGATTGAACCATCTGGGAAGCAGATCCTTTGGCCATATCCAGCTTTTAAATAACCACAGTCTGGAATGGCATCCTGATAGCAACCTAGTAAGAGACTCTGAACCAAAACTAAAAGGCTAAGCTGTTTCAAGACTCCTGCCCCACAGAAACTCTATCAGATAATAAATGATTATTGCTGTTTAATTCACTAAACTTTAGGGTATATTCTCATGAACAATAGGAAATTAAGACAGAATTTGGTACCAAAAGGTGGGTGCTACCATTACGGAAGTTTAAAATATAGGGTGGCTTTGAAAATGGGCAGTGGGCAGAAGCTGGAAGGAAATGAGGCAAGTGTCAGTGAAAGCCTGTAGAAGCCTTTGTGGAGGCTGAAAGTATAGGAAAGTGAAGGCAATAGCACCCAAACCTAGAGGAAAGAGGAGCCTCCTTACAGATTGGCAGCAAGCTTAGCAACAGCATCCCCTCTGGTAACATGAGAAATAGAAAATGTACCTGATGAACTGGGGAACCAGTTAAAGAGATTTTCAAGCAGCAGGGTTAAGGTCCTACTTCACTTCTGTGGTTTATAGAAAAAGGCAAGCGGAGAAAGACTAAAGGAAACACCAAAATCACAGAGCCAAGAATTCTTGAGTTAAAAATTTCTCTGCCTCTCCAGATGACCTATGATACTAAAATTAAGAAATGGCTTCTGGGCAAAGATCAAATCTAGGACACTTTCAAGAAAACATAATCTAAAAATGAAGCCAAAGGAGTGTCCTCAGGACGATTCAAACCCATGCCTCACAGAATCACACAAACAATAGAACTTCTAAGCCACTTAAGGATATTCACCCTCAGCCATCTCAACAGAAGCCCAAGGAAGAGAAATGCTTATCTCAGAGATATTTAATATCTCAGAAAGAACAGGGAAAAGTGGTCTCTATTCCTTGGTCCTATGACAGGGCTTCCATCAAGCCTGACTCAGAATGGTGACCTGGAGACTTTGCAGTCCCTAAAGGGACTTCCATCTCAAGGACGACTGAACAATGTTATGTCCTGAGTGACTCCAACAGGCCAGGACGAGTCACCGTACCAAATGTATACACTTGTTTCTCACCTGTGCTTTCAGACATGAATTTTTAGCTTGGTACAATAATCTAAATTCATTAAGAGAGTGGTCATTCCAACCACTGGCCCTTCTTCCCTCGATGCCCCCATTTCCACATTAAGGGGAAGGTACTCGGCTAATATGAGGAAAGACAGCTACACAGAGACAACTACACTGTTCCCAGATATCACAGAGAAAATGAGATAGAGAGGCCAGGAAAGAGAGAGAACAGATTGAGCGTCCTTGAAAATTTTGAAATATGCTATCTCTACCTTCACTCCAGTGTCCCTTCCGTATGCACTAGGGGTCCCTGAAAGAATCAATCAACCTTAATTCAAGATAATGAGATAATCCAAGGCAGTTTGAAATTCAACTGGACAAAAGAGAAATTCTCAGAAAATACAGAGCAAGAGTAGAAAAACTGTGTTGTCCCAGCAAATTAGTGAATGAAATAGAAAGTCTTCCTCAAACACTGAAATAGAAGGCTACCATATGCAGGGTTAGTAAATCACCTTGACTGAGTCAGGACAGTAAAACAGGTGTCAAAACTTCCTATTTGAATAAAATAAAAGGCCTACTTGCATTTGGAGACCTGTCTCTGTTAGATACGTGACTAAATGAGAATTTCTCAAGATGACTAAAGTTTCCCAGGTCTAGCTTCTCTGAGGAGGGTGTACCCTGTCCATAAGAACATAGAACTGCATGAACTTAAGAGCCTTTGTAGTTTTGTAAATAATTGTGCAGAAGTTTAAAGGGACCAAAGATGATCTTAAATCAAAATGGCAGTCCAGAGAATAGCTCAAGCAGCAACGGCCTTGCTATGAAATCAAGAAGGAAGAAAGTCCTGGGCTATTCAGACCATTTTCAGTCATAAGTAGCAAATGGTAGGCATTGGGGAAAGCATTCCAGGGCTTAAACTCATTTTCTACAGATAATAATATTAATATTAACAGGTAACACTCATTGAATGCTGATTATGTGCTAAGCCTACAATCACACAATGAACTAAGTGCTATAAGGCTTTCCAGTTTACAAACAGGAAAAAGCCTAGAAGTTAAAAAACTAGTGTAACATCTTGAGGTTAGTAAATGAAAAGCCAGGCAATGAACATAAACTTATGTTCTTAACCATACCAGATAGACACAGCCTTTGAAAAACTGTAGGAATATGAAACTATCCTATACATAAAAATTAGGTCTCTGATACGGGAGGGTACGGGCTTCCCAGGTGGCACGATTGGTAAAAAACCCACCTATCAATGCAGGAGACATAAGAGATGTGGGTTTGATTCTTGAGTCAGGAAGATCCCCTGGAGGAGGGCATGGCAATCCACTTCAGTTCTCTTGCCTGGAGAATCCCATGGACATAGGAGCCTGGGGGGCTATAGTCTACAGGGTAGCAAAGAGTCAGACACAACTGAAGTGACTTAGCACACACACAAGCACAGGAAGGCACAGACCAGTACGGAACACAGAAAAGATAAGCACTTGATTGCTGCTGTTGTTCAGTTGCTCAGTCATCCGACTCTTTGGGACCCCATGGACTACAGCATGCCGTACTTTCCTGTCCTTCACTATCTCTTGGAGTATGCTTAAACTCACATCCATTAAGTCAATGATCCCATCCAACCATTTTATCCTCTGTCACCCCCTTCTCCTCCTGCCCTCAATCTTTCCCAGCAAAGTTTTCATAATTGTTGGATGTAAGTTTTAGTTAAGTTCACTGTTTAACTGAAGATATGGTTTCATTCCAACATGTAGATGCATTAATTTATACACAGTGTATCTTGTCATCCTCATAAGTCCTAAGTTTGAAACCACTCTAGATATTGTTGTCTTTTTATCTGAGATAACTAACTAAATAACTAGTGTAAAATAACTAGGATGACTATTTAACTGCTACCATTAAGATTATGGTGTTCATAACTGGCCATACCCCAGTAAAAAATAAAAAGTTAAAAAAAAAAAACGACAATGGTGTTCAGATAGAGCAAAACCAAAAAGCAGTTACCTCTAACAGGATACTGTTTTGCTAAAGTTTAGTTTTTTCTCAGAATGTGAAAACAATGCAGTTTAATTTGGTGTGACCAAAATAAAGTGCTTAGCTCTCTAAGTTCATTTAATTGAACCACTCACACAAAATATCCTATCTTTACTAATTATTTCCACTAGCGACATTTACTAAAGTTTAGCATAAAATCTAAAAAAGGTCTGCACACATTCCAAAATTATCTAGGATTTGAGCTATCTTCTAAATTCATGACTGTGATTCTAGCTGATTGTGCCTCTAAAGAAACGTTCAATACAAGTGAGACTGGTCTCCTAAATATAACTCCCACATTCTTAACTATGTCCTCTTGTACATACCCTCTGTGACCCTGAATGTCATACCATTTCCCCTTATGATTGGGTGGACATAGAGGTAATACACATTCTTACTGACTCACTCTCAAGGGTTGTCTTACACTCCCCAGCCTTAACTGATAGAGCTGGAGCCATTCAGAAAGGATCTATAATAACAACTGAACATTTTGGAAGAAACTTGGCAATGCTATAAAAGGGACTAACTACTAAAATGATTTCCATCCCAACAACTCTGTTCTGGCAAAAACAAAAGGGGTACCTGACTTTGTACTGATGGGACGGGGTGGATATTTCTCTGTTGGAAGGAATAATCTAAAATTGAATGCAAATTATAATGCATTATTAAACTTTTTAATAGGACATCTTGAGACTTGATAAATATAAGAATGTAGATTTATATTCCTTTTCTATAAAATCTTATAACTATGTGAATCCAGAATTTAGACAAACCAAAACATCTAATTCTTTTACAAAAGAGAAGAGCATTGTTTGGGTGCAGGTATTGAGCTAGACATTGAGGTCTATGACAGCCATGACAGTGAGCTCTTTGAGGATAAAGACTATGCCTGATAATACTTTGTACACCAAGTGTCTAGTACATTGCTCAACTGTTTAATGAAACAAATAAAATAGATTTTTTAAATGTCTTCCTAGTCTTAAAACACTAGCTTATAATTTTTTTATTATTTCTAAATGTCAGATGGGATATAGCTTGTTTTTCAGATGGATTTTAATTGGACTTTAATCCTTTGACACAAGAAAGGAGAATCTAAAAAGTTGACAAGATTGGCCTTGGTAAGATGTAAACCTCAAGGCATATTCTGGTGGATCAAATTCTCTTTTATCTTACTTAAAATGCAAGCGCTTAAAAGAATGTGGCCTTGGGAGATTGTTTAGTAAGACATGAAAGTGCAGCTCAAGAGGCTGACTCTTGAGAGGACAAGTAGGACACTCATGGTCCTTTTTTGCCTCCCCCATGGCAGGTCTCCCGTAGAGTGCCCAGATTTCAGAGAAAACACTGGAGAAGACAAGAGACCCGATATGGAATGAAGAAGATACGGGAGGCATAAATGTGGACTTTCTGAGGAAGCAGAAAATAAGCACCAAAATGTTCATGACTTTTTAAAGTGGCAGGGTGGTGACAGTGGGAAGGCAATTGAAAGAGATGAAAAAACTCAGCAATGATATTCCTCTGAAATTTGGCAATTTTTTTTCAAGTAGTAAAGCATTATTGTAAAACAACTCACTATGCAGTGTGATCAGTTTTCTCTGTATCAGGTTGAGTACTGAAGAGATATAGAATTGAACATTCACGGTGCAGTCACTCACTAAGACATAGGAAAGCTGAATCTTTTAACATCCTTGCCCTAACTATGGTTATTTAAGATTTATACTCCATCATAACAACAGCACAACAAAAACTGAAAGCAACTTACTGGCTAATACAAAATGCAATTTAATGCAAACCACAGACTATTCTTAACTAAGACTAATTTCAAGGCAAAGATGCCCTTGTGTGTCTTTGGACAGGCTGGGCAAACATTCCGATAAATCTGGAAAAAAAAAAAAAACTGGTTCTAAACATTCTGACAAATCTGACAAAAAATACAAAAACATTGAGTAATATTAATTTCACTTCCTGTCATAGGCAAGAGTTTAACTATAGGTAGAGTCAGAACTTCTCCTGAGACGTGAATCAAGGAGGACTTTAACACAAAAAGCTAGCAAGAGAGATGGTGTATCACAGGAGCTGCTGCTGCTGCTGCTACGTCGCTTCAGTCGTGCCCGACTCTGTGCGACCCCATAGATGGCAGCCCACCAGGCTCCTCCATCCATGGGATTTTCCAGGCAAGAGTACTGGAGTGGGTCGCCAGTGCCTTCTCCGATCACAGGAGCATGGATGCTATATTTCACCTCAGTTCAACAAAAGTCAGAGAAAGGTTGTTCAAGTGTATAATTCTTATATCAAAACTCTAGAAAAGCAGAGAGTATCATCTTCTTCAGAATAATATGTATAAATTACATAGTTCAAATACTTTGCTTGACTTAACACAGAGATAGAATATAAAGTCTCTAGTTCCACAGGTAATTGACATGTTCATTTAAATGTCAGCTGTCTTAGGAGAACATTTGGCTAAATTTATGATCATATGCCCCAGTAATTGCCAGTGATATAAAAAGTCTATGTTACTAATTAGTAACAGCAGTAACTAATGAGCAGAGAGGTTTTTTTTAGTTTATCAAGCACTTTTTAACATTCATTATCACATTAAATTTTTACTGTAACTCTAGAATCAGGAAGGCATCAGCATCAGCCTTGAGATGAAGAAAGGAAGTCTTGAAACTGTTATGTGATAGATCACGATGGTTTATCTGGTAAGGAATAGTCATAACTCAAACCTAGGTTTTAAGTTTTACCATTTATGTCTCTAAAATCATATGTCCCTTCTACTACATATTTTCTCTTGTCATCTCTAGTTAAACACCAACCTAAAGTACAGTTGTTTTACCAAAGAAGCAGATTTGGTTTAGGACCAGACAAAAGCCTTACTTTATCGAGATTTAGTCAACAAGGTGAAGGAAGCTAGAAAGAGGGGGAAGGCCCTGAAAATATAATTTATTGTGAAGTGACCCAAATCCTGCCAGCCTTGCAGACTACTGTAAGAAAGAAAACTGTCCTCTTCTCAATCACTGATACTAATCATGAGAGGCCCAAGTTTGATGTCATGGGGTGCGTGTGTGCTCAGTCGCTTCAGTCATGTCTGACTCTGTGTGACCCTATGGACTGTAGCCCACCAGGCTCCTCTGTTGTGGGAATCTGTGGGCAAGAATACTGGAGTGGGTAGCCATTCCCTTCTACAGGGGACCTTCCTGACCCAGGGATAGAGCCCGGGTCTCCTGCATTTGTCTGGCCAGTGAATATTTTTTATTTTCTTGGGGATATAACTCCCAAGGAAATTCTTCTGTTGCAAGTGGCATTTAGACTTTAAAACAATGTCACATAAATGACCAGGACCTACAAAGTGTTTGGATGTGAAGTAGAAATAACTCCTAGATTTTGAACATGAGTTAAAATAACCATTGTTGTTCTTTAGCCGCTAAATTGTGTCTCTTTATGACCCCATGGACTGTAGCCCTCCAGGCTCTTCTGTCCATGGGATTTCCCAGGCAAGAATACTGGAGTGGGTTGCCCTTTCCTTCTCCAAGGGATCTGCCTGACTCAGGGATCAAAACCACATCTCCTTCACTGGTCGGCAGATCCTTTACTGCTGAGCCATAAGTAAAAATTATAAAAACTTTATAATTTATAGAAACTTCTAGAACATCTCCATCTTCATAACTCATCTGCTTACATTATTGTATTTCTCATGAGAAAACATGATGACAATCCAGAAATCCTGCAAAATGAACCAAATTCTGGAATGCTGTAACTATTTGAGCCCCCTGAAAGGTTGGAAAAAACGTGTAAGTTGAGGACATTAAAGAGAATGTCTTTAATTTATCCACTCCAGACAGTGGATAGCAAACTTGCCAAACCAAGAAACACTTTCTCCCAAGAAATAGCCCAGGCCACATCTATTTTAAAAGACCGAAATAGATTAAAAGATGACACACCTACAGCGACTTATTAAGGGAAACCCAGGATTTGAAGAGCAAGGTCTCTAACATTCATGGAGGATGCCAAGGAAGATGAAAAACCTACTCTCCCACAACACAGCTGTTGGTGCCTCTCTTATCGATGGTTCTAGGCTGGCTGGACAAAAGGTCTGCTCTAAACTGGCAATCCTTATGTTCTTATTATGCATGTCTCATCACTATGTTCTAGAGGAAGAAAGACCATCACCACCAACCAACATCTTCCCATTCTGGAGTCATCTAAAAATACTTGCAGACAGTATTACCCTGCTATTACCTCACACTCCTGCCCATCAGCCATAGCCACCTCCTACCTCCCGCTCACTAATAGCACAGTCCTGTATCACCTCCTACTCAGCCAAGCAACACTACTGTAGCTGCTTTAGATACACTCATATCTATATATATAGTCTCATATATAAATATATATTCAGACATATACTCATGTGCACACAAAAAATGCTTTTACAAAAGAAAAAGGGAAAGCTTACTTATGTGAAAGTAGCTGCACTTTGGAAAGTTAATGTGATAGGCCATTTAGGTTACAGATGGGATACAGTTTTGGCTCTGTCCGGGTGTCCATGCAAATGCCCAGTAGCAAGGCATTTGCTAATCCCAAACATGAGAAGCATCTGCTGTTATTAACCCCTGACCCTTGAGCAACTGGAGCCTCGATTTCCTAAATTTATTGCATTATACTTTTATTTCTTCCTTTTAAATATTGCAGTATGATATTATAAACTTAAGATTTCAATCATAATTTTCAGACCAGGCTCGTACATTTTCTGTTTTATGTTTGTGCATGTTGTACTCAGCATTCAACAAATATCTATTCTGCTACTATTTCTTTTTACTGTTTCTCATTAATATTATTATTTTAGTGACGGTCTGAGTTATTGGTATGTCATTTGGAGACAGAAATGAGTGAGATAAAAAGGACTGGGAGCAGAAGCAGGGGAAGCAGAAACAAGACTGGGAGACGCTTGTTGTCTGAGAGTAACAGCAGGCAAAACCACTGCTGGCGTAATCAGAACCACCACGGCTTGCAGCTGGGAGCAGGGAGCCCACGAGTCCTCGACTACTCAGCACATAGCAACACGCCCAAACCAACACTGCGGAGTAGCACCTAAGACTGCAGGAGTAACTGAGATCACAGGTGCGGAAGCCCTTTGCAGGTGAAGATGGAGTGGCATGGAAGGAAAGGTTTCCATCGATGCTTCATCAGAGCCTCTACGCCCATTGTTAAGCGGATAGCGGAGTGGGCACTGGGTACAGAAGGTTAGGCACGTTGTCACAAACCCAGGATTCAAATCCTGACTCTGACACCAGCTTGCTCAGTAGTGATTCTGAGAAAATCTCTTCAAAGAGCTGAGCCTTAGATTTTCCCATCTGGGCAATAAATACCTCTCCCATCTGCCCTACGAATTATTGCAAACATTTCATTAGAGTTGTACGTGAAATGCTTTAGAAAGTATACCACAGGATATGGCTGTGTGTTTACAACTGAAAAACTCCGCCTGGATACAGTCCCTGTCCCAAACTGAAAGCAGTATCTTTCACCCTTCCCCCATCTTCCCCATCTCAGCAGAATGCAAGCTCCGTGGGAGCAGGTATTTGGAACAGTGCCAGGTATGCGGTAGGCTCTCAATAAATATTTATTACATTAAAAAAAAAAAACCCTTGAATCTACCCGATTGCTTACATAAGGGCCTGTTATCTATGATACATTCTTGCCCTTCATTCTGACACATCCAATACAACACCTCCGACTGGCTCTGACGCCCAGCTCTGTCAGTCTCTTTCAAAACTCGTGGTGTCCTGGCACATGTTTAACAACCAGCTCTCAGGGAAACGTTTCTGGCATTTTCCAATTTTAGTGGTGTAGATATTCCCACCATGGCCCATTTCAAGCAACCAACCTGATGACACATTGCGTTGGGAAGAGATGCCCACAACAGACGCTCAGGGCTCCCGTGTCAGCTCCAGCTCACCATGGCTTCTGCTGTTCTCATCCTAGTCAAGACCCCCTCCAAGCAGTCTGGCTTGATTCCTGGATGGTCCTCATTGTAACCCACCTCCGACATTGCCAACAGCATGATCTTTCAAACACATACATCTCATTGCTTGATTTTCCCATTTCAAAACCTTCAATGCACTCCTCCTGATTACATAATAAATATCAAACACATACTATGACAGACAGGTCATTCCTAACCTGAAGGCTGTCTCTTGAGACCTTGTTCAGCTTCAACCTTTTCTGTAGTCAAACTGAGCAGTTTCTTCAACATCTTATGCATTTGAATTTCACTCTGCTGGTCATGTTGTCCTCACTTCCTGTAGAGGCACTTTCTTTTCTCTCTACATAGTAGAGACCCTGTATGTGTTCTAAAGGTCCAAATTTTAAAAAAATCATTTCATCATCAAAGCTTTCTCTAATTATTATTTACTCTTTGAAATGAAGTGAAAGTCACTCAGTTGTGTCCAACTCTTTGCAACCCCATGGATTATACAGTCCATGGATTTCTCCAGGCCAGAATACTGGAGTGGATAACTGTTCCCTTCTCCAGGGGATCTTTCCAACCCAGAGACTGAACTCAGGTCTCCCACATTGCAATTGGGTTCTTTACCAGCTGTCCTTTCACTTACCTATCAGCCCAGACTGAATGAATTTCTCACTAATTTACATCTCTATATCATTGTAGCAATACTCATGATAACAAATACAAACTTTTCTTATGGTTATTTCGTATTTCTCTCTGTCCTGATGGTCTGTGAGCTCCTCTTAGGCAGGACCTTGTTCTTTATGAATCCTCAGAAGATACTGAATCACTGGATTGATGTCTTTCAAAGCATTGCTCCTCAAAGTGCCCTGTGGATGAGCAGCATCAACTTCACCTGGGACCTCGTGGGAAGAGCAGAATCTCAGACTCCACCCAGATCCACTCAAGCAGAATCTGTATTTTAAAAAGATTTCACTCAGTGATTCATAAGAACATTCAAGTTTGAAAAGCTGTATTAAAGTTTGAAAAGGCCTAAAGAATAGGGTTCAGCTACTGATAAACTTGACAGCTAGGCAAAAATATTAAAATCTTTGGGAAACAGGGGTCTATTGACTGTTCTTGAACTGAGACAACATAGCAAGAACACTGTTTGTAGGTCATTAATTTCCCAGCTTGCGTGAAATGGTTTAAGATGAGACTAGAGCAGTAGTTCTCGGTTTAGGACAATCTTATCTCCCTTTGCCTTATAAAGGGGTATTTGGCAGTGTCTGGAGACATTTTTGTTTAGCACAACCAGGAAGGTGGTACTGGCATTTGATGGTTAGAGGTCAAAAATGCTTTTAAACCTCCTACAATGCCCCTCACAATGAAGAACCGTCCAGCCTAAAATGTTAACAGAGCAAAGGCGGAAAAACCCTGGAATAAGAGGAAGGAAAGGCAAAAAGCTAACGAATGATTCAAGCTTGTGGTGATGAACCATCACAGGTGTCAGGTGGTGCTAGGTCAGCTCAGAAGAAGTGGAAGAAATAAGAGTGACTTTGAAATAATTGAACAAATTCCAGTGGTGAAGGCCGAAAGAGAGGGAGGTAGAAGAGAGCTCCCAATTTTCTCCCTTGGGTGAAAAGAAGAATGGTAGCAACACTGGAAATAATAGAAACAGCTGGCATTCAGATGCATGAAAGCAAGATGCAGCAGGTTTCAGGCAAGTCACAGGAATCCTGATTTCACCAAGCTATCTATTGCTGCTGCTGCCGCTGCTAAGTCGCTTTAGTTGTGTCCGACTCTGTGAAACCCCATGGACAGCAGCCCACCAGGCTCCCCCGTCCCTGGGATTCTCCAGGCAAGAATACTGGAGTGGGTTGCCATTTCCTTCTCCAATGCATGAAAGTGAAAAGTGAAAGTGAAGCCGCTCAGTCGTGTCCGACTCTTAGCAACCCCATGGACTGCAGCCCACCAGGCTCCTCTGTCCATGGGATTTTCCAGGCAAGAGTACTGCAGTGGGGTGCCACTGCCTTCTCTGAAGATATCTATTGAGCACCTGCTAAGTTACAGGAGCTGTGCCCTTTCACATATTTGATCTTTTCAGTCCTCCAGCAACAACCCTTAAAGTAGCTATTAGCTGATTTCTCCTGCTGAAAAAACTGAGGTTCAGAGAAAGAACCTCAGTAAAGAAAGAATTAGGCCGCAAACCCTCAACTACTACCACTAAAACCCAACATTGTCTCCTCTCTAGGGAATATAGCACGTGGGGTTTTATTAGTTTCTGTGGATTCATCATGGCATGGCTGCCTACCTGAAAAGGCATTCAGAGGCATGTTCAGGTTTATCATCAAAAGATGTCCTTAGAGATGACATCATCAAATATTGATTAGAGATGCCTGTCATGAAATGGGAGGGAGTATGAGGGCAGGGCACATATGCTGCATATTTGTGATGTTCATTCTGTTCTCCGTGGACTCAGAGTCAAGGCCTGTAGATCTGGTCTTTCATTCACTGTAAGGCTCATACATAAACATTTGAAATTAACATGACTTCAGTTCTAACAACTAGTGAACCTTTACTCTTCCTTATAGCATCACTAAATCCCTACCCTATTCTTACAAGCCAGTGAAAATGAATAGGAAATCAGGTAGCATTCAACACACACATTATTGATGTCAGTTAATAGTGACATTATCAATATTGACAAATCATTGAGCAAGAACAAAAGCTCCAATCTTTCCCTATATTATAATACTCTAGAAGATCTTATTAAAATAAAGCTAAAATTATTTGTTTTATTTTAAAACTGGTGATTTGAGGATGAACCACCAATCTGGGGCCAAGAGAAGAGACCTGAGTCAGCAAAAAGGACAGCAGACCATTAAAGACATTTTCTTGTTCTATGCTTTCTTGCCCCCAGAAAGTCACACTCCATTCATTCTCTGACACCCCCTACTCATAGTTTAGAAGCAAACAAGAATTGAAACCTCCTTTTTGTATTTTTCCTGAACCCTTCTGGATAGAGTCAGCTTTTTTCTCATCTGAGCTCTCATAGCACAGAATATATGCTTCTGCACAACATACTATATTAATGATTTATTTACATGTTTATATCTCTATGAAGGTATGATCGCTTTAAATTGGGGGTTGTTTTTTAATTCACTTTGTAGCACATAGAGCAGGGCCTGGCTCCCAGTTGGTACTTAATAAATGTTTGCTGAATTCATTTAATATAAAGTCAGTCCCAGCAAATGGGACTAGGTTGATCTTTTGCTGCATCTTTGGCTCCTTTCAAATGTACTTCATCTTAAGCTGTTTTCACTGGTGTACACTGTTTAAATGATTTAGTAAAGAACAGAGAGGGGTGTCTGATTTCTTTCAATTAGCATAATGATGTCAAGGTTTATTCATACTGTAGCATGTGTCAGTAATTCATTACTTTTTAACGGCTAAATAGTATTCTATTTTTACATATATTGTTTTTTAATCAATTTTCTCTGGATGGACATTTGAGTTGTTTCCACCCTTTGGCTATTATGTAAATAAAACTGCTATGAATATTCAAGTCCAAGTCGTAGTTCAAACATCTGATTTCATTTATGTGAAATAGCCTGAATAGATAAATCCATAGAGACATAAAGTAGACTGGTGATTGCCAGCACCTAGGGGAAGGGGGGAAAGAGGAATAATTGATTAATGGGCACAGGGTTTCTGTCTGGGATGATGAAAAATTTATGGAACTAAACATTAATGTTGGTTGTACAGTATTGTGAATTACTTAATGCCACTTTTTATGTACTTTAAAATTGTTAAACTGGTTAATTTTATAAGCATTTACCACAGAAAAAAATATCTTAAAGAGATAAATTAAGTCAATACAATTGGACAAGATTAGCTACCAGGAACAAGATTCTTTTATTCATGAAAAACACTGCATCTGTACTTCTGCAGTTCCCCCCAGTTTGCATGCAGTATCTGATATATTATTTCCAGTGCTGAAGAAACCCTTATCTCATGCTTCTGGTGATATCACTACAACAATTTTGCATAATAATTTCATAATATATGTCAAGAATAATAGCAGTTCTCATGCCATTTAAACTTAGAATAATTCTAAGGATTTATTTTAAGGAAATACTTCACAAGAATAATACAAGTATGTGCTAAAAAAGAAACTATTGCACATATGTCTATAATAGTTGAATGCTGAGAGAAAATCCAACAATAGAGAATTGTTATTTAACATATGCGACATTACCTTGATAAGATATCTATAGTAACTATTTAAATATTTTGTGGTAGGTAAAAAGAACAGAATAATAAGTTTTTGACCCCCTATGAATACAATTTAGTTAAAATGTATGCAAGCGATTGACAGAGTTGCACGTTGACATGGAAAGTGTAATAGGACTGAAGATGACTCTTTTTCCTTTTTACACATCCCTTTATTATCCTTTCAGTTATGCTTTCATTCAAAAAGTATTTTTGAGCCACTGCAATGTGTCAGGCACTGTATTAAGAGTTGTGGCCATCATGATGAGCAAGACAGTCAGATTCTCTGCCCTTAGCAAATTTTCATTCTAACACAGAAGATGAACAGAAGCAAATAATTACACAGCTAATTATGTAATTGCTGTTGTGACAAGTGGCATGAAAGATGTGTAAGGATTCTAAGAATAAGCTCATGTTTCATTTGAGATCTCTGTTGGATATGTTGTGGAAATATTTAGTCAAACATTGAACATAAGCATCTAGAGGTAAAAAGGGAGGTTAGAGTTATCCATGTAACTTACAGAGTTAGACTTTTGATGGTAATTCAAGCCATGGTAACTGCTGTGACTCCCTAGAAAGGAAACATTAGGTGAGAAGCTAAGAAGGCTTAGGAATAAGATCCTGAGGAATTCCAATATACAGAAGCAGTCTAGAGTAGTTGTCAAGAACAGGAATTCTGGAGTTATGTTTCCTAGATTCAAATCCCCAGCTTTTAGAGTTACTCAGCTTTTCTGTGTCTCAATTTCTTCATCTGTAAAACCAGAATAACCTCTCATAGGATGTTACGAAGATTTAGTGATAAAATATACATAGGGTACTGAGAATGAGTGTGTGGTGTATATTAAAGGCAACATAAATGTTGGCTGTGTGAAGGTCAGAAATAAGATGAGAATCTCCCAAATAATCCTAGAAAAGAATATTCAAAGGAATAGGAGGAAAAACATCAGGAGAGTAAAGTAAAAAGGCAGTGTTGAATCTTGCTGAAAGTGTATATACAATGAGGACTATAACATTAACATTTCATTCATGTTACAGAGATGCTGGTGGAGTAGAGGATGGGGCGAAAGACCAGCACGCAATAAGGAGGAAATTCTGATCTGTTGTCTCCTTTTTCTAACAACAGCAGTAATATTGTTGTGATTTTTATAAGGAGATAAAGGAGGAAGCAAAGAAAAACTCAGGGAGTTACAAGTCACTTATACACCATTATTACAGTATTAGAACCTTGAAAACCTCACTAGATATCTACTTTTGCAGTTAGTTTTATACTTTCATATGTTTTCATGTTGCTAATTAGGGTCCTTTTATTTCAGCTTTAAGAACTCCTTTCAGAATTCCACTTCTGAGTATATATCCAGAAAAAAATGAAAACACTAATTCAAAAAAACCTCACGCATCCCAGTGTTCATGGCAGCACAATTTACAATAGCCAAGACATGGAAGCAACCCAAGTGCACACTGACAGACAAATGGATACAGAAGGTGTGGTATATATACAACAGAATAGTACTCAGTCATAAAAAGTGAAATTCTCTACATTTACAGCAACATGGATGTACCTAGAGAATATTATGCTTAGTGAAATGAGTCAGACAGAGAAAGATGCAAATGCTATATGATATCACTTAAATGTGGAATCTAAAAGATAATGCAATTACATGTTCATGCAAAACAGAAACAGACTCACAGACACAGAAAACAAAATTGTGGATACCAAAGGGAAGAGGGGATGGGGGAGGACAAATTAAGGTATGGGATTAACAAATGCAAACTACTATGTGTAAAATAGATGAGCAATATGGATATATTGTGTAGTGCAGGAAATTATAATCACAGTATTATAATAACTTATAATGGAGTATTGTGCTAGTGCTCCATAGTTCAGTTGTGTCTGACTTTTTGTGACCCCATGGGATGTAGCCTGACAGGCTTCTCTGTCCGTGGGATCCTCTAGGTAAGAATACTGGAGTAGGCTGCCATTTCCCCCTCCAGGGGATCTTTCCAACCTAGGGACTCAATCTGAGTTATCTGTGTCTTCTGCATTAGCAGGCAGATTCTTTACCACTGAGCCACCTGGGAAGCCCATAATGGAGTATAATCTGCCAAAAATACTGCATCACTATGCTGTACACTTGAAACTAATATAATATTGTAAATCAACTAAACTTCAATAAAGAAAATAACTTCTTTCAGTAATTTCTTGTAAGCCAGGTCTAGTGATGATGAACTCCCTCAGCTTTTCTTTGCCTTGGAATGTTTTTATTTCTCCTTAATTTCTGAAAGACAGCTTTGCTGAGTATAGTATTCTTGGTTGATACTATTTTTCTTTCAACACTCTGAATATATCATCTCACTCTCTCCTGGCCTGCAAGGTTTCTGCTGAGAAATCCACTGAGAGTTTTATAGGGGCTCCTTTATAAGTTTTCTGTCATTATTTCTCAAAACAAGCTTTCTGCTTCTTTTTATCTTCTCCTTCTTGGAAAAATGGCAACTTTATAAGATAAATAGATTTTAGAAATCTACTATAAAGCATAGTATCTACAACTGTATTGTATATTGGGTCTATATTGTATATTTAAAATTTGGCAGGAGGGCAGATCTTATTTTAAAAACTCTTACCACACACACATGATATTAATAACTAAGACATAGGAGGAAACTTTGGGAGGTGATGGATATATATATATATATATATATATGTTCTTGATGGTGGTGATGGTTTCATAGGGTTATATTTATCTTCGAGCTCATTGAGTTGTATTTGTTAGATTCATACAGATTTTTACATGAAATTATTTCTCAATAAAGTTGTTTTGAAAATCTCACAGAGCATTGTATGCAAAGTGTCAGTGTGGTCACCAGCCCTAAATGTCACACAAGCTGTAACAGCACATAAGAGATTACTCTTCAGGATGGTAACGCCTTTCTTGCTCTGCCACCAGGCCTAAATGTAAAGGCTTAAATATTCCTGATATCTCTTTTAAAGGCCAGCCCTATAATTGCTGTCCTGGCCCTTCTCTGAAGCCCCTACAATTCCCTTTGTTAGTGTCTAACTGATTGAGTTACAGAGGAGCTGGCCAGATTTATCATCACAATTTCTTTCACTATAATCACATTGGGACCCAAATCTGACTAGAATGAAAGTGTGAGTATTGAGACCCTTTTGCTAATAATGAGAAATGCTTTGGGCATTTCTAGTTTGAAAAAGAAATGCTAACTCCTGACTGCCAAGAAATAAAGGGGTTCCATAATATGAGAGTAGTAAATAGTGGCTGTGACGGTGATAGCAAAGGACAACATTCAGAACAATGGTGCTTGACTCTCAAGTACCCTGGATGGGCAGCCACAGAGGGACAGGCAGAACCAGGAACAGGTGATCCTGGGTCTCTGGATAGGATCCAAGTTTTCAGCATCACCAGTATCAATGGGATAGGTGAAGGCAGGGAATCAAACACTCACAGGTCAGACCAGTCACGGCCATAGCAAATATGGAATCTGAAAATGTCCTGAAGCACATGGCCTGACCCAACATCTTCAAATTAAAAATGAAATAGAATGAAAGGTAAAGGAAGAGGGGAAGGGGAAGGGATGGAAAGAAAGGGATGGGAAAAGAAAAAAGGGAAAGAAAGGAGAAAGCTAAGAAGGGGAGGAAAGACAGAAGAGAAGAAAGCAGAGGAGCACTGACACTAAAAGAGGCTTAGATGGGCTTGGAGCTGGGGCATCCGAGAGCTAGTCTGTGACAGCTCATTTCTTCCTTTATAAAATGGGAACGATCTTGATGACTACTTCAGAGGATTGCCGTGAGAGAATTAAATAATAAAAGAAAGTACCTGGCACATAGTTGCTTATCAGATGTTGGTTTTCTGCCTTCCTCAATGACAAGTACTGCCCCAGTAGCCGCCCGGGGATTTTATGTTGCTATTTTCATTGAGGCAGCCAGGCCTATATGTTGGGACTATGCAGAAAGTCTAAATTTTAATTTCACAGAGGCCTTAATCCAGATAAGGCATTGGCTCTATTGCTTTCAAAGAACCTAATGATCTGCTCAACATTCTGCCCTGGTGGCCTTCTGTCTTAGCTAAAACCACTTCCCGCTTCCCCTGTCAGTTCTACTGCACCACAGACTAGAAGGGCAATGCTACCCCTATATATAGCCATCTTCAAGATTTCTGGACAAATAACTTAGAAGTTCAGCTTTAAATCATCCTGCAAATGATCAGGCACAGAGTACTTCAGATGTGTCCTAGTTGTAGTCCTTTTAGCCTTGGTTTCATAGGGTCTTAAGATGAACCAAAGTTTTGTATGAATTTTCTTGATACCTATACTTCTTTCTTAGAGTACTGCCCAGCCTATAGCCTTGAACTACGATATTTATGTTAATACAATGTGGTCTTACTGTTTGATCATGGCCGAGTGAACCAGTGACAAGCATTGACCCAAGACTAGCCAATCACATCTCCTCTTGCATGCATTTGGAATCTGGACAAAAAACAGTTACTCCATCTTGTAGCAAGCCAAGCAAATAGTCCATGAAGAGCAAAGACTGTCAAGTCTGGGAGATATAAACCAATTTGTGAGTGAGTAGAAAAGATCAATCTGCTGAGAGAGGGGGATGAAAAATTTGCCTAGAGAAGGAGTGATGAGAGCCAGGGTGCCTCCAGAAACAGAGCAAGGACAGAGAGTGGAAGACTGATGGCTTTCCAGATCCCCTGAGGCTTGGCTATAATTCCAGCATTATATTTATGGATAATTTTCCTGTGACTGCACAATGCATTCCTTTGTTCTTAAGTTATATGAATGTATCTCTTATTTTGTTGCTGTTTTTCAGCCAAATATGACCAACACATGAGGCTAAGAGTCCTGTCTTTGAATCAGTCTTGGAGCAAAGTGTCTCCTGCCAGAATGTCTTAACTCCACCTCCCACCTGCCTGCAACACTCTGCTCCCAAAGGCAGCCTCTGCCCTCTGGCTGTGTCCAGATCTTTTGTAAGAGAAACGGTCCGCTGCCTAGATTCACTACTGTATTCACTGTATCAGTCATTCTCTTAACAAGTGTATGGGTAACAAAGGGTGGGACCCACATTTTAAAAATAGAAACTTCTGAGAGTTTTTAGGATATAAAAAGAAAGAATATTAAATCATATACATACACATGCACTGTAATTTTCCAGTTCAGGAGGGAAATGTTGAAAATTCCAAGAGAATATCTTTAGTTCTATTTCAAGCTCTGCTGCATCCAAAATAACATGACCTTGGGCAATCATGGCCTAGCAAAAATTCAATCTTAATCTTAAAAACAAGGATATTACCCATCTCTTGGTGTTATTGTAAGGATTCAATGAGAGAATGAATATGAAAATATCCTGGGAGCCATTCAAGACTACCCAAAAATAAGGAAACATCATTTCCTTTACAGGAAATATATTTAAAGACCAGGGTTAATATAAGTATCTCAAATAGCAATACCAGTAAACTCAGAAGCTTACATTTTTTTATTGAGATATAAGTGACATATAACATTATGTAAGTTTAAGGTTTACAATGAGTTAACTTGATACATTTATATATTACAGTATAATTATCACTGTAGTGTTAGCTAACACATCTATCTCATTACATAATTATCATTCCTATATTGTGGTGAGATCTAGTCTCTGAGACACTTATTACTGTTGATGGTAATCACCATGCTGTGCATTAGAACTCCAGGATTTATTCATCTACTAGTTGCAGGTTTATACTCTGAAGCATTTCTTCAATTCCTCTGTCTCCCAGCCTCTGGTAACCACCATTCTACTCTATACTGCTTTAAGTTCAGTTTTTTCAAATTCCACATGTAACTGATATCATACAGTATTTGTCTTCCTCTGTCTGATTCATCTCACTTAGTATAATGTTCTCAAATTCCACTCATGCTGTTGCATTTCCTGTGACTATATAATATTCCGTTTTATATACAGAGGTATATCAGAGAGACTGCAGGTACAGTTCCAGACTACTGCAATAAAGTGAATAGCTCAATAAAGCAAGTCACACAAATTTTTTGGTTTCCAGTGAATCTAAAATTTATATCTATACTATACTATAGTCTTTTAAGGGTACAATAGCATTATGTCTAAAACAATGGACACACATTAACTAAAAAATACTTTATTGCTCAAAAATGCTAACCATCATCTGAGTCTTCCACAAATTGTAAACTTTTTGTTGGTGGAGGATCTTACCTCACTGTTGATGGCTGCTGACTGATCAAGGCGGTGGGTACTGAAGGTTGCACAGGCTATGGCAATTTCTTAAAATAGGACAAGGAGGTTTCTCACATCAATTGACTTGTCCTTTCACAAATTATTTCTCTGTAACATAAAATGCTGTTTAACAGCATTTTACCCACAACAGAACTTCTTTTAGAACTAGAGTCAGCCTTCTCAAAACCTCTGCTTTATAAACTAAGTTTATGTAATTTTTGATATTCATTGTTGTCATTTCAACAATCTTCAAAGTATCTTCACAGAATTAGATCCCATCTCAAGAAACCAATTTCTTTGCTCATCCATCATGTTCAGATCCTCATCCATTAAAATTGTGTCATGAGATTATAACAATTCAGTTACATCCTCAGGCTCCACTTCTAATTCTAGTTCTCTTGCTAATTCTATCACATATGCAGTTACCTCCTCCACTGAAGTCTTGAACCTCTTAAAGGCATCCATCCATAAGGGTTGGGATCAGCTTCTTCCAAACTACAGATGATGCTGAAGTTTTGACCTCCTCCCATGAAACATGAATGTTCTTAATGGCAACTAGAATGGTTAATCCTTACCAGAGTTTCTTTTTGACTTTGCCAAAATCCATCAGAGGAATCATTTTCTTTGGCAGCTATAGCCTTATGAGATATATATATTTTTTAATAATAAGATTTAAAAGTAGAAATTACTCCTTAATCCATGGGTTGCAGAATGGATGTTTTATTAGTCGGTGTGAAAACAACATTAATCTCATACATTTTCATCAGAGCTCTTGGGTGACCAGGTATATTGCCAATGAGCAGTGATATTTTGAAAGGAATCTTTTTTTTCTAGGCAGTAGGCCTCAACAATGGGCTTAAAATATTCAATAAACTATGTTGTAAATAGTTATGCTGTCATCCAAGCTTTGTTGGTCCATTTATAGAGCACAGCCAGAGTAGATTTAGTATAATTCTTAAGGGCCTTAGGATTTTTATAATGGTAAATGAGCATTGGCTTCAACTTAAAGTCACTAGCTTCAGTGAGAAGAGAATGTCTGTCCTTTAAAGCTTTGACTTCTCCTCTCTAGCTATGACAGTCCTAGATGGCATATTTTTCCAACATAAGCCTGTTTCATCTACACTGAAAATCTATTGTTTAGTGTAACCACCTTCATTAATTTCTCAGCTAGACCTTTTGGATAATTTGCTTATTGCTTCTACATCAGCACTTGATGCTTCACCTTGCACTTGTATGTTATGGAGATGACTTCTTTCCTTAAGCCTCAGGAATCAACCTCTGCCAGCTTCAAATTTTTCTCCTGCAGCTCATCACCTCTCTCAGGCTTCAAAAAATTGAAGAGAGTTATGATCATAGTCTGGATTAGGCTTTGGCTTAAGGGAAAGTTGTGGTTGGTTGGATCTTCTATGCAGACCACTCAAAGTTTCTCATTTCAGCAATAAGATTGTTTCACTTTCTTATCAGAGCAGTAATTTAATTGGCCTAATTTCAATACTATTTTATCTCTGGAAATAGGGAGGTCCAAGGAGAAGGAGAGAGATGGGGAAATGGTTGGTCAATGGAGCAGTCAGAGCACACTCACCATTTTTCAATTTAGTTCACCATGTTATATGAATTCAGTTCATGGCACCCCGGAAGAACGACAATAGTAACATCACAGATCATTGATCAGAGATCACCATAACAAATCTAATAATAATATAAAAGTTTGAATATTGCAAGAATTACCAAAATGTGACACAGAGAAACAAAATGAGCAGATGCTATTGGAGTGTACACCAGTAGACTTGCTCTACACAGGGTTGCCACAAACTTCCATTTGTGAAAAATTCAATATCTGAAAAGCACAATAAACCAAAGCACAATCCAGCAAGACATTCTTGTATTTGAAAATCATTTATTTTGAAAACAGTAGAGACTCCCTCTCTACTATTTTTCAAAGTAAAATAACATCGTCCATTGACATACTAGCTACTGTTATTTTTCTATTTAGACTGAGTTGAAGAGAAAGAAGAGAAACTGGGCTCTGGGCTGATATACAATATTCCCGAACCAAAGAAACTAACTAAAAATATGTATAAAGCTTCATTGAGCGGTGATCTCTTTGACCTGCTGAATTATCCATTCATTAACTCAAAAAAAAATTGTTTTAGGGACTTAAAATAAGCTTAGTACCATAATAGGCATGAAAGTGAAAGTTAAAGTCACTCAGTCATGTCCAACTCTTTGTGACTCCATGGACTATACAGTCCATGAAATTCTCCAGGTCAGAATACTGGAGTGGGTAGCCTATCCCTTCTCCAGGGGATCTTCCCAACCCAGGGATCAAACCCAGGTCTCCCACATCGCAGGCAGATTCTTTACCACCTAAGCCACAAGGGAAGCCCTTGCAGACGTAAGAAGTGTCTAATGAGCATAATAAGGGTGAAAAAGAAAATGATCTAGTTCTTATCGTCAGAGAGCTTTTGCTCAGTCAGAAAACAAGGCAATTTTATTTAATTCAGCACTCATTCATGCTTTCATCACTCATACATTCAATAATTCAGTCAACTAACATCCATGAAGGTACAGTACTCCATGTTAAGAGCACACTGCATCAACTGCTTCCCAGGTGGCACTAGCAGTAAAGTACCTGCCTGCCAATGCAGGAGACGTTAGAGACATGGGTCCAGTCCCTGGGTCTGGAAGGTACCCTAGAGAAGGAAGTGGCAACCCACTCCAGAATTCTTGCCTGGAGAATCCCATGGACAGAGAAGCCTGGCAGGCTGCAGCCCATAGGGTCACAAAGAATCAGACAACATAGGCACACATCCACTAAAGTGATTTTTAAATAACATCCCAGTTCCTATCCTCAAGCAGTTAATAATCTGGTCAGGTAAGAGGTAAAGAAATAACTATAATTCCTTCTTTTCTTCATTGTTGTTCCCTTTAGCTCTCTTTCCTCTTTCCTTCCTTATCTTCCTTTCTTTCCTTAGTCCAATTACTATTTAGAGAACCTTGATTATTCGCCAAGCACTGGACTCTGTGCTCATAACCATCAGGACAGATAAAGGCAAGTAAAGGCTGTAGTAATTAGCTTCCAAGATCTCTGCCTCCTGGTGTTCACACCCTTGCTAATCTCCTTCCAGAATGATCTATGTGACCAATAGGATACTGTGGGAATGATGGTTTGTGACTCTTGAGGAGGGTCTTAAAAGCTTTACAATGTTGTGTCAGTTTCTACTATACAGCAAAAAGAATCCGCTTTTTTGGATTTTCTTCCCAGGTAGGTCAGTACAGAGCACTGAGTAGGGTTCCCCGAGATATACAGTAGGTTCTCACTAGTAATCTATTTTATACATAGTATCTACAACACCATTGCTTCTATCTTGCTCTCTTGGGTCACTTGCTCTGGGGGAAGCCAGCTTGATGTTTCATAAGGATACACAAGGACTCATATAGACAGGGCCACACAGCAAGAAACTGGGGCCTCTTGCCAACAACCAGCAGTAACTGAGTAGGTATGTGAGTGAGTTGACTTGGGAGCAGATCTTTCGGACCCAGTGAAACCATTAATGACTGCAGTCCCACTGACATTTTGACTGCAACTTCGTGGAAGACTCTAAGCCAGATATGTGAGAAAACACAGTAAATACCTAATTACAAGTGTGAATAACTAGACACATTATGAGATATGCTATTGTGAAGACAGGAAGAGAGTGCACACACAGAAGTAGGTTACTCAACTTATCTAGCAAAATTGGACAATGCATCACAGAAAGAGGCAAAGGTTAGGTCTTGATAACTGATTTAATGCTATTCAAGTAGTGGGACCTGGCTATGCGAAGCTGCAGACTTGTGAGCAAACTTCAGAATGTGGTTTATAAGAGTGACCACCATTTTTGAATGGACAGGAAATAAGATTATTCTCCAGGCATTAAACAATGAAATCGATACATTATGAGCTAGCATTGAGATATTCAAAACAAATTTGAAAAGAAAGAATGTCTCTTCTACCTGTAACCAGATGAAGAATACTAAAATATATAAAGAAATAGTCATAGGAAGTTTTCATAGGATGAGTAAAGTGAAGTGAAGTGAAGTGAAAGTCTCTCAGTCGTGTTCAACTCTTTGTGACCCCATGGACTATACAGTTCATGGAATTCTCCAGGCCAGAATACTGGAGTGGATAGCCATTCCCTTCTCCAGGGGTTCCTCCCAACCCAGAGATTGAACCCAGGTCTCCCACATTGTAGGCCAATTCTTTACCAGCCGAGCCACCAGGGAAGTATGGCCAGTGCCTATCCAAGTCTTATCTGCAAGGTGGGGAAGGGAGGATGCTGTCATGCTAATACGAGTATCCTGCCTGCCTCAAAGGTATGCCCCAGTAGTGATGAGTAGGATGGTATCAGAATTTGAGGTTACAAAGCATAAGAAGCAGTGACAAGTATACTCTTCTATATTAAAAATGGATAACCAATGAGGTCCTACTGTATAGCACAAATAACTCTGCTCAATGTTACCTGGCAGCCTGGATGTGAGGGCAGCTGGGGGAGAATGGATACACGTATATGTGTGACTGAGTCCCTTTGCTGTTCACCTGAAACTATCACAACGTTACTAATCGGCTATTTCTGTTGTTTACTCCAATATAAAATAAAATGTTTAAAGAAAAAGAAAGAACCATACAACTTACTCCCCCTCACAGGGCTCTTAACAGAGTGATGTGTTTGTGCAGTATATCTGATCCAGTGGAGAGTTTTGGATCTCATTACAATTTAGTAAACTGGCACTCTGGCTTCATATATCAGGTTATTGTGACTACGAGTAGGAATAGTATCAAGAACAGATTTCTGGACCCTATAAGGATGTAGACCAGGCTAAGCCCTCTTTAATCATCTGTTTGGGTGATGAGCTAATCTTCCCCTAAGTACATTTTCACTGCATCAGCAGACTCTACCTGCTTTTCCAAGCATGATAGCAAAAAGCAGGAATTCTGGAGCTGACACCACTTAGATGTAAATCCAAGCAACTTGAAATTGGGCAAGTTACTTAAGCACACTGTGCCTCAGTTTGTAAGTCACTCTGTGTCTCATATTCAAAACAGTGATTATAGTGTTACGCATCTCATGGCATTGTTGTGAGGACTGAATGGGTGAGTAACATACGTTAAGGGTTTCATACACTATCTGGCTCCATATTATTACTATTTTTCCATCAAAACTTTGTACAGAGGAAATTCCAGTAACTGCAAATAGTTCATCCACTTATAAAATGCAAATGGGAAAGCAGAAAACGAAAGATGAGAGGTGACATACGGAGGACCCTGGAACTTAGACTTTATTCTAAAGGCAATTAAAACCATTGAAAGATTGTAAGTTAAGGATTGGTAATTAAATGTGCACATAGGAAGCTCAGGGTTGTAGCAGGTAGAGGATGATTTACAAAGGGTAGAAAACTGGAGGTGGGGAAAATAACTAGGTAATATGGGCCACAGTTCTGTGAGATGGCAGTGGTGATTGCAAACAGTCTAGGAATTCAAAAGTGATTTAGAAAATAAAGTAATAGGACATCATAATTGGTTAGATAGACTTCCCTGGTAGCTCAGCTGGTAAGGAATCTGCCTGCAGTGCAGGAGACTCCAGTTCGATTCCTGGGTGGAGAAGATCCCCTAGAGATGGGATGGGCTACCCACTCCAGTATTCTTGGGCTTCCCTGGTGGCTCAGCTGGTAAAGAATCCACTGCAATGCGGGAGACTGGGTTCAATCCCTGGATTGGGAAGATCCCCTGGAGGAAGGCATGGCAACCCACTCCAGCATTCTTGCCTGGAAAATCCCCATGGACAGAGGAGACTGGCGGGCTACAGTCCACAGGCTCACAAAGAGTTAGAAATGACCGAGCGACTAAGCACAGTACAATCAGTTAGATATGGGGTTAAAAAGAGCACTGTGGTCAGTCTGGGATAAAATACAGTTCCTCCTCAGGGGACCATATGCCAGTCACTTATTCACTCTGTGCCTCAGTTTACTCATCTGTAAAATGAAGGCATTAATAGTACTTACCTCACAGGAGTGCATGTGTGTTAAGGTTTTAATAAAATTTAAAATGTGAATTATAATGGCACAGGACCTCACATGGTTGGCATGACAGAGTGCTTAGAACAATGTGCTATAGAAGTGAGCTAGGATATGTCTTAGCCTGGTAACTCAGCTGGTAAAGAATCCGCCTGCAATGCAGGAGACGGTTTGATTCCTGGGTCAGGAAGATCCCCTGGAGAAGGGATAGACTAACTACTCCAGTATTCTTGGGCTTCCCTGGTGGCTCAGATGGTAAAGAATCCGCCTGCAAAGCAGGAGACTTGGGTTCGATCCCTGAGGTGGAAAGATCCCCTGGAAGAGGGTATGGCAACCCCCTCCAGTATTCTTGCCTGGGAAATCCCATGGACAGAGGAGCCTGGCTGATTACAGTCCATGGGTTCACAAAGAGTCAGGCACAACTGAGGGACTAAACACAGCACATATAGGCTTGGGTGAGTGGGTGAGTGTTAATGTGAATTACCAAGATGTGGAAGGGAAAAATAGAAGCAAATGTTTCAAAATGATAAGCATGAGGTACTTGTGCTATCCAAGTATATAGGTTCAGCATGCATGTGTGTGTGTGTGTGAGTGTCGCATGCATGCAGGCTTACACATGCATGCTCACTAGTGTCACACAGTAACAAATCTTGTGCATATATTATCTTATTTACAGGAGAGATCACTATTACTGAAATAGTAATTACAGTAAGTAATACATTTTACAAATGAAGTTGGGACTTTGATCAAGCAACACTGTATCTGCCTCATAAGGTCAATATAATGATTGACTGAGATATCTGCACAATGGCCTGGCACCTGGTAAGGACTCAGAAAAGAGATGTTATTAACAACATTAGTGTGGTCATGTTGTTGCTAATGTGCTTTGCCTGAGGTTAAACAGCTACTGAGCAGCAAGGTTTGGATTCAAATCCAGGGGTATCCAACCTCCAAGCAGAGACTGATAATCACTGTTAGTGAGTAGGCATGTGGCCCCTACAGTGTAGACAGCTCAGAGCTAAGTGGTATAAATGATATACACAGACCAAAGCACATAGAGGCTTTAAGGTCTTACAGATTATTGCCAGATAGTCTGGTTAAATAGGAAAAAGTATTCAGTGTGAAATGAAGACCCCCTTGACCAGAACAATGAATCATCAATTAGGTTTTAAAATTCAGTCAGGTGAGGGGAGTTGAGAGGGTGCCCCAGGCAGGAGTGTCAGGGTGAGCAGAGCCCAGAAGGTGTGAATGAATAGAAGGCCTACTGGTGACACAGAGAAGCCATATCAGAAAGTGTCAGATCCCCAGACACAGTTGGGTACTAATCTAACTACTCTAATGCCCTACAATTAAGCCTAAGCATTGCCTCTAGGACTGACTTGGAATCAGACTGGTTGTCAAAAGGAAAGCAGCCAGGGCTGTGTTTGCTTGGTGCTGCTTGCAGGAGTTACACTCGTAAGAAATCGTGGGAGGTGCACATGGAACTCCCCACCCACTGGGGTTGATAATCCAAGCTAATTGTACACATTTCCAAAGCCTCCCGTGTGAGAAGGAAAAAATAAAAATGTTCTCTCAACATTTTTGAAGTTCATAAATGTGGCAAATGTTCAACAACTATATTTAACTCTCATTGCATATTCCCTGGCTTTTAAAATGTATTAAACCAACAATTTCATGCAGCTGATAGGAAAGGCACATTTTTCTGCTCCTTTTCCTTTCACCCTTCAGGGTAACCCCCTGTGTTTAACCCTGTCTTGAAGACTGGGCTCAAAATGTAGCATTCCCAAAAGTTGTCCCTCGCTAAACCTGCCTCTCGTTGGCTAGGTATTTTGGTGCTGGGTGTGAGCGAGGTCCTGGGGGCAGGCAGGGGAATGGAAGGATGGGAGGAGAAGGTGAAGAGTCTAACATCCACAAGGCAGAAACTTAGAAGTGAACAGTCAGGATCTGCTGCGCCTTTAATTGTCCCTGTTGCACTGTAGACATTCCTCTAGGTTCCTGCTGCCTGAATCAGGGTTCTTGGACCAGAGTCATCATGATCCCCTGGGTGCTTGTGAAAAAAAAAAATGCAGATTCAGACCCTGCCCTAGACCTACTGAATCAATATCTTCATTTTTTTTTTTCTCACAAGCTTCTCAGTTGATCCTTATACACACTGAAATTCTAGAAGTACTGCTAATGTAGACTTCTCACACTGCAGCACAGCTGTTTGTTGCCTGGCTCTGCCCACGCTGTGGTTATGCCAGGGATGAACTGCATTTTACAGACCCCTGTAGCCCAGTGCTCAGGAAGCAGAAATAGCTACCACATAGTCTGTACTTTTTTCAAGTGGTGATATATATAATTTCAATCAAGATCCTACAAGGTCACCATTATTTCCATTTTGCAGATAACATAATCAGGGCTGGAAGACTAAGTCATTCACCTCAAGTCACAGAAACAGAAAGCAAGAGAACTGGCATTCAGGTGAAGTCCTGTCAGACTACCCAAACCAACCTCTTCCAGTCTACCTTTCTATACTTCCCTAGGTGTTTAACAGATATTTATGGAATTACAGAGAATTTGCTGTGCACAATCAGGGGCTGAGGCTCTGCTGCTTTCTGTCATGAAGTGAAAGGACCGAGGCTGCAGTTTTCATTTGCCAAGTGCAGAAGCATCCTGTCTGCGTCCACGGAAGTGGCCTGGAACTAGACTAGGAATTCCCCACACCCCCACCCCACCCCTCTCCTCTTGTAAGATCTGTAAGTGTTAGTAAGCCCTGCCGACAAGCCATCCGTCAAGCAGAAGGCAGCCTAGAGCCCTTAAATAAAACATTCTCACTGCCTTCCGCGGAGAGCATGGAGACAAATACCGCGGATGTGAAAGGTGTCGCTGGGATTACCAATGACGTGCTAATGGCTGCTCAGGCAATCTCCGTGCCTCCTGCGCTCTGAGTCACCCGCTCCCTTTGGAGCCTGTGCTCACGTCATTAAGGGACCGAGAGCTATTCACAGATCACTGACTAAAGGCAAGCTTGAGCCCTGCCTTGCACCCCCCTGGCCCTCTCCAAAAGACTAAGGTCACGGACTGGAGGCCCTGGAGCTTTTTATCACGGCCACAATGAAGAGGGAAGGAAAGACAAAGCTTTCTCTCTTTCTCTCCCCCATCCTTTTAGCTGTACTTTTGCAGATGTGAACTTTCCTCTTGTTCCAGAATATGTTGGAAACTCTTTGCAAGGAACAAGCAGAATCTTGGGGAGGGATATAGTTTTGACAGTTTATTATTATTCTAAAACCCTTTTTAATGCTATTTTTAATTCCACAGACATTTCATTACTAATCAGCCCTGGAGATTTCAGTTTTAGAATACATACACACATTTCCTTTTTTTGGATTCTTTGTGACTCTTGGTTGAATTGACTGTAATCTCCCATGTTTGTTCTTCCCCTAATGTGAGCATCTAAAAGACTAGGAAACAGTAAGTGTAATATTTCCAGACACCACATTTTCTCTCAGCCTGACTTAATCCTTTGAAGTAAAACATCACTTGGTTTCCCCACTGGGCTCTTCTCCCTAAAATAAAATCACAGGTCTGCTTCGGTCATACTGTCAATATCTGTGACACTTAGATATTTCCAAGTCAACTTTCAGGGAGTCACAACTTGACAAGTTTAAAAAGTACTATATTTAGCTGCAACTGGGGAGTGATTTGGGAATGAAGACTGAATCTGAAGAAGCAAGATGGGGTAGAGTATTCTGAGGGAAACAGGTAACGACTGCAATTTTTTCGTTTTTCCTGAATAAACCAGGATCTGTTCAATGGCCTGTTTCAAAACCAATCCTTTCATTTATACAAGTTTGAGTTCTTCAAGGTTAATCACAGGTTTTGTCCAAGAAGATAATTTTCCTGATTGGCAGGAAAGAAGGCTATTCATTATATAAAACAAACTGGCTGGTGATACATTTAGCCTAATTTGCTTTCTATGCTAATACGAAAAATGCAAAGTTAAACATTTGGTTGGTAAAGAAAATTTCACACTGGAATTATTAAGATCTGTCACCAAAGTGATGAGAAAAGGGAACAAGTTCTTCAAGACTTCCAGCCTCCTTGAACTCTGATATCTAGTCTGAGAGCAGAGTCCTCAGCGTCAATTACATTGTTCAGTCAAAGAATGACCATGGAGGAAAAAAAGTAACAGATCTCCTACTTCTATTAAAATAAGAATCAAGTTTAATATAGACACATTTTTCTCTAGGTGTGTTGAAAAAAATATCCCCTTTGGGAAATGTCATTTGGAGAAAGAGATCTTTTTGAGCAAATAAAATTTTAATTTATGAAAGAACTTTTACAAAGGCCTAATTGCAATTCTGCTTGTAATCATGGGAACATGACTAGTTTATTTAGAGAATTTGGGGTACCTGGTATGTTGAAGAGCCATAGGAGATTTCTTGAAAATATGTACCTTGATTTTTGGTTCTTGTTGTTGTTCAGCTGCTCAGTCATGTCTGACTCATTGTGACCCCATGAACTGTGGCACACCAGACTGCAGCAAACTTTTCCCAGAGTTTGCTCAAACTCATGTTGATTGAGTCAGTAATGCCATCCAACCATCTCATCCTCTGTTGCCCGCTACTCCTCCTGCCCTCAATCTTTCCAGCAACAGGGTCTTTTCCAGTGAGTCGGCTCTTCACATCAGGTGGCCAAAGTATTGGAGCTTTAGCTTCAGCATCAGTCCTTCCAATGAATATTCAAGGTTGATCTCCTTTAGGATTGACTGGTTTGATCTCCTTGCTGTCCAAGGGTTAGGTATGTTTAAAAATAAACACAAACTGGTCAACCACTTGTAAAAGAATGAAACTAGAACACTTCCTAACACCATACACAAAAATAAACTCAAAATGGATTAAAGATCTAAATGTAAGACCAGAAACTATAAAACTCCTAGAGGAAAACATAGGCAAAACACTCTCCGACATAAATCACAGCAGGATCCTCCATGACCCACCTCCCAGAATATTGGAAATAAAAGCAAAAAATAAATGGGACCTAATTAAAATTAAAAGCTTTTGCACAACAAAGGAAACTATAAGCAAGGTGAAAAGACAGCCTTCAGAATGGGAGAAAATAATAGCAAACGAAGCAACAGACAAACAATTAATCTCAAAAATATACAAGCAACTCCTGCAGCTGAATTCCAGAAAAATAAACGACCCAATCAAAAAATGGGCCAAAGAACTAAACAGACATTTCTCCAAAGAAGACATACAGATGGCTAACAAACACATGAAAAGATGCTCAACATCACTCATTATTAGAGAAATGCAAATCAAAACCACAATGAGGTACCATTACACACCAGTCAGAATGGCTGCTATCCAAAAGTCTACAAGCAATAAATGCTGGAGAGGGTGTGGAGAAAAGGGAACCCTCTTACACTGTTGGTGGGAATGCAAACTAGTACAGCCACTATGGAGAACAGTGTGGAGATTCCTTAAAAAACTGGGAATAGAACTGCCATATGACCCAGCAATCCCACTACTGGGCATACACACCGAGGAAACCAGAATTGAAAGAGACGCGTGTACCCCAATGTTCATCGCAGCACTGTTTACAATAGCCAGGACATGGAAGCAACCTAGATGTCCATCGGCAGACGAATGGATAAGGAAGCTGTGGTACATATACACGATGGAATACTACTCAGCCATTAAAAAAATACATTTGAATCGGTTCTATTGAGATGGATGAAACTGGAGCCCATTATACAGAGTGAAGTAAGCCAGAAAGAAAAGCACCAATACAGTATACTAATGCATATATATGGAATTTGAAAGATGGTAATGGTAACCCTATATGTGAGACAGAATAAGAGACACAGATGCATAGAACAGTCTTGTGGACTCTGAGGAAGAAGGTGAGGGTGGGACGTTCTGGGACAATAGCATTGAAACATGTATATTATCATATGTGAAGCAGAACACCATTCCATGTTCTATGCATGAGACAAATGCTCAGGGCTGGGGCATTGGGATGACCCAGAGGGATGGGATGGGGAAGGAGGTGGGAGGAGGGTGCAGGATGGGGAACACATGTAAACCCATGGCTGATTCATGTCAGTGTATGGCAAAAACTACTACAATATTGTAAAGTAATTAGCCTCCAACTAAAATAAATAAATTTATTAAAAAAAATAAAATAAAAATAAACACAAATACATATACACTCAAATTATAAGTTATCATTATAGAGTTACATATGTTACCAATGGCCACCAGAATTTCTATTTCATTCTGTTTTCCCCACTGACTGATGGGTCTGGGGAATAAAGCTGTGCTAATATATAGCTTCAGACTATTCTGGAGCCAACTTTTAAGATGATTTCCAGGTTGTTGGAATAGGATGAGAGAACAATTTCTGCACAGTCCATTTGTTGACAATCAACTAATTTGAAGAGGATCCTTGGAAATCCACCTGAATAAAAGGACAAGGAGATATTAACAAAGTTATCTCCACCTGTAACACCAAGATCGTGCTGCTGGAAACTCAGGTACCTGTCCTCTCCTAAGGTCTGAGAAAGAATCACCACCAAGTACTTACACTGTTCTACATTCTTATCTTCACGAACTTATTTAATACTTTCAATAACCCTGTGAGGAAGGAATTACTATTGTTACTTGTGAGTTTAAAAAACTCAAGTGATTCACAAATCATAGGTAGTAAGCATTTCAAGCCTACTTGGAGGAGCATGTATATGTGTGTTTGTGTGTAAACAGAGAAGGGGTGGCTGTATTTAGAATGATCTAGAAGCCCCTTGCAACTGTTTCTCTTGAAAAGAAACTAGATTTATTACAGTAGTTGCCTGGAGCATTTTTGAACTAATTTTAAATATATTAGCTCAGGAGAGAAATGTTCTTGCTACCTTACTGTTTAAAAAAGAAAAGTATCTTCAATCTATGTTGCTGCTTCCCATACTTTCTGCATATTTCATGTGTGTTCTTTTAAATAGGGAAAAGGAAGTACCTGGGTAAGGGAACACACCTATAGTTAGCCAGATCCCCAGTAAGCAAATACTACATGGAGAAGCCAAAAAGAATTAAAGCTTTGGAATAAGGCAGACCTATGTAAACTCCACCACTTTCATCTTAGTGATCCTGCTGAAGGTTATTAACCTCTCTGAGTTTCAACCTCCACATCTATAAAATAAGCAAATCATGATATTCATGGAGTGACTGTAAGGATTAACTAAGAAAAGTACACTTTTAAAAAACCTGGCATTGTATTGTTGCTTGGCAAATGTCAATTCTTTATTGCATGCTTTCTAGGGCAACCCAGTAGCTGCTGGAGGTCCCAGGACCAAACCTAGGAGATGGCTCTCAGAGAAACCTAGACAGGTCCACACCCAACTCTGTCTTAGCTGAGCTTCAAGCCAAAATTCACCCCCAAGGGAGAATAAAATCCCTGGAATTTAGAGATAATATATTTTCTAATTCCTGGAGGCCTTATGACAGCATATTGAACTTTATACAAAGGTCTTTTAGCCAACTTGATAAATTTTGATGACTAATGTTTAGAAATAATTTTGTCAAAGATTTAACCCTTCACCACATGGGATAGAAAGATTAAGCCTCTTTTGTGTCATTATTATAATAATTGCTATGATTGCTAAAGATAACTGGGCAATAACAGAACTGTTTAAAATTAATTTTTCCTCACGATCTGAAATTGAAAGAGCCCATTCATAGTCTAAAGAGAAAGTCTTATGTTTCTAATGATATAGTGTCATCCATGCTTCAAGCATCAGTTCTTCATTGTCAGTTCCTCATTTCGGATTGATATTGTAAGCTGAAGCAAGAGTGTCTATTTGTGGCTTAAATACATTGGTGTCTTCATCATTACTATCTTGAAGTGCAGCCAGGATCATTGGTCAAACAGAAAGACTATTGAAATAAAACTGAAGGTAAAGCAAAAATTACTCCATTTTCCTAAATAACATCATGAGTTCCTGAGTCATTTATATGTGCCTACCATGTTCCAGTGCAGGTCAGGAAGCAACAGTTAGAACTGGACATGGAACAACAGACTGGTTCCAAATAGGAAAAGGAGTACGTCAAGGCTGTATATTGTCACCCTGCTTATTTAACTTATATGCAGAGTACATCATGAGAAACACTGGGCTGGATGAAGCACAAGCTGGAATCAAGATTGCCGGGAGAAATATCAATAACCTCAGATATGCAGATGACACCACCCTTATGGCAGAAAGTGAAGAAGATGAAAGTGAAAGAGGAGAGTGAAACAGTTGGCTTAAAGCTCAACATTCAGAAAACTAAGATCATGGCATCCGGTCTCATCACTTCATGGCAGATAGATGGGGAAACAGTGGAAACAGTGGCTGATTTTATTTTTCTGGGCTCCAAAATCACTGAAGATGGTGCAGCCATAAAATTAAAAGACGCTTACTCCTTGGAAGGAAAGTTATGACCAACCTAGACAGCATATTAAAAAGCAGAGACATTACTTTGCCAACAAAGGTCCGTCTAGTCAAGGCTATGGTTTTTCCAGTGGTCATGTATGGATGGGAGAGTTGGACTATAAAGAAAGCTGAGCGCTGAAGAAATGATGCTTTTGAACTGTGGTGTTGGGGAAGACTCTTGAGAGTCCCTTGGACTGCAAGGAGATCCAATCAATCCATCCTAAAGGAGATCAGTCCTGGGTGTTCATTGGAAGGACTGATGTTGTAGCTGAAACTCCAATACTTGGCCACATGATGTGAAGAGCTGACTCATTGGAAAAGACCCTGGTGCTGGGAAAGATTGAGGGCAGGAGAAGAAGGGGATGACAGAGGATGAGATGGCTGGATGGCATCACTGACTCGATGGACATGGGTTTGGGTGGACTCAGAGAGTTGGTGATGGACAGGGAGGCCTGGCGTGCTGCGGTTCATGGAGTCACAAAGAGTCGGACACGACTGAGCAACTGAACTGAACCATGTTCCAGGCCTCGTACTAGGAATCCTAAGGAAAGATTTTGATCTTAATGAGCTAACATTCTTGGGAGACTCTCTCTAAATCATGGTTTCTCAAAATTGACACTATTGATGTTTGGGGCCAGATGACTGTTTGTTGTAGGAACTGTATCCTGTGAACTATAGGATATTGATCCCTGACCTCTACCACTAGTGCCAGTGACACCTCCTTTGTCATTACTGACAACCAAAAACCTCCAGACATTGACAAATGTCCCCAAGGAAGGAGCTAGGGGCAGAGTTGTGCCTGGTTGAGGACCACTGGTCTCGATGCGAATACCAATTAGTAACTGCCATTGGTGGAAGTTACCTGTACTGTTCTTGGTCCAGGTCACCTAAAGTTCCTGGTTCAAATATAACTTCGAGGCTATTTTTGGTTTCCTGGAAAAGTTTATGACACAACCTTTCAATATAACTCAGATGAGGTCACACACAGTCATAAAATTTAAACCTTTCCCAAACAACTTATTATTTTCAGGGGGAAAAAAGATACTAAATGAATTGCTTGGGAGGCTTTGGTATCTATCAGATCCAATAATGAACACAGTTTATGGAGCTCTGTGCATACAATGTGGCTTTTGCAGAAGGCATCATAGAAGAGCAAGTCTCTTGTGACCACTGGAGAAACTGTCTCACCCACACTTCCAACTCTATAATGATCTATACATATCTTTCACCTGGATTCCAAAAGTTTCACATGACTTAAAATATGTCATCAGCCACATAAAAAAAATTTTTTTTTAAGCAGCAAACAAAAATGAAACACCTTAGGAAAACTCTCCTTCATTTAGGATCATTTAGACGTAAGGTATAGCAATTGGACTTTCTCTAAGTGTCAACTCAGATCAATTGGTAGTGGCTGTCTGGAGTACTTGGCTGGGAAAAGTTCTTGGATCACACCTGTTAGAGAGAAAGAATGCCATGTTTGATTAGTGATGTCTGTGCTACCCACTGAATAGAAGAGTAAATTGTGTATACCTGCTATTCGCCACCCTTGATCCAAACACTGCTTTCAGTGCTAGTTATTTACATTATAACACAGTCTGTTATTAACACAGACTGGTTAACTCCATAGATGAAGTATATAAATGGGCTTGATGTGTCCAGTTCTACCTAGTTCTTCAATAGGATTCATGTTAGTCTATTTGTTTCTACTAAACAATTTGTAGGACTGTGTTTTTCTTTCTAATAGGTTACATCATGAACAAGTCAAACTAAAACACATCTCAAGAAAATGATTAGGAGTAATACAAGGTTTCTCTGAGGATTTATTGATCTTTCAGTTTTTCTTTTCAGAGAGGTATAACCTAAGAGCATGGACATATGCCACCAATGATTTCTAGGTTCTTCTTCACATTGTTTTATTGAAATCTATATATTCCTTCCTCTGTTTAAATAGTTACTTATTAATTTATTCATTTAGTAAATATTTATTTAAGGCCATCATTGTGCAAGTAAAATGCTGAATGACTGAATCAGACATGAACTCTTCCCACAGGGACCTTACAATCTAACAGAAGACATAAAAAATGCATATATTACAAACTTGGGTTTCCCTTGTGGCTCAGCTGGTAAAGAATCCACTTGCAATGTGGGAGCCCTGGGTTTGATCCCTGGGTTTGAAGATTCCCTGGAAAGGGAAAGACTACCCACTCCAGGATTCTGGCCTGAAGAATTCCATGGACAGTCAATGGGGTTGCAAAGAGTCAGACACGACTGAGCGACTTTCACTTTACAAGGTTATGAAAGATAAAACAACAAATGCCAATGAAGAAGTTTTTTAGAAAACAATTGTAGGAAGACTGCAAGGGAGAGATTCCCTTGTAAGTGAGAGATCAGCAAAGAACGCCTTTGAGTGAGACTTGAAGTGCTGGTAAGCTTATGCTGGCAGAGAGAGAAAACATTCTACACAGCAAAGAAGCGGGTAGGAGAAGCAGAGAAGGTGAAAGTTTGGGATATAGATTAAAAAAACCAGCAAGTAGCTCTGCTGGGATGGAACACAGTAATAAAAAAAAAAGATAACAGGAAATAAATTTGGAAAAACAGAGGACTCAGACCTACTCCGAGTGTAAAATCAGAGTAGGTAGACATGCTCTTTTAACAGATGAAACTCCAGTTATACTTACTGGAAGAGAGTTGGGTCATAACCCCCTTCCTTTTTAATTTCTGTTTCATGAACATGATTCAGTTGTTAGAAGAATGGGCTGCTTGCCTACTTACCAAAGGGAAACTGGCAGCCTCCTCTACGCTGGCAACAGTTTTATTTTTATAAGCTGGGAGTGGCTTTGAGTAAAGGATGGATTCTTTCTGCTAATTACCAGACACGTTATTCTTTCTATACTATACAAAAATAGAGATCAGTTTATTTGATATTCATTCTTTCATTTTAAATACAGGCTTAAATGTTGACTTATAGAACTCTACACAACTGGACAGTTTTTCAGCTATCTGGGGGACATTTGCTGTCTGCTCTTGCAAAATGGTACAGCCTGTTGCACATTCTTCAGGGAATAAACGGAGATGATTTTACAGCTAAAGCAGCTAAAAGATGTAATTGTAGTAACTATTGTAATTGAGAGAGCCTATTGTGAGAGCCTATGATGTGACAGACTCTTTGAACCATGAACTGTAGCCCGCCAGGCTCCTCTGTCCACCGAACTTCCCAGGCAAGATAATTGGAATGGGTTGCCATTTCCTCCTCCAGGGACAGACATTGTGTAAACTCTTATTTAATTCTTCATTGTGTAAATGTTAATGGAACACCTACTACATAGAAGATGTGCTAAGCACTGTGATAGAATGGTCAGCAATGAGAAATAGGTTTCAACTTTCAAGAAGCATAGAGTCCACTGGGAGGATTAGTCAAATGATCATAAAGTAAAATTATGAATTGACAACAGAGCTGTACAGGAACAATAACAAGGTTCTCAGAAAACATATAAAAAAGGGAAGAACCCAACACAGACTGTGAGGTCAAGAAAGACCAACTCAGCAACATCAGTAAACAAAAGTGGGTTGTGTAGAAGGAAAAACATTCTGATCAAAGGGAACACAAAAGGTCTGAAGCAGGAGGGAGTGTGGCATGTTTGAAGAATTCAAAGAGAGCCAGTAAGTTCAAAAACAAACAAAGGTGGAGAGAAGAATGTGTAATGAGAGATAGGTAAGGTGAGATAAGGTAAGAATTTAGTATAAATCTATGAACAAAAAGAAAACAGAAAGGTTTGAAGTTGGAGAGTTTAGACAAAGGAAATCTGATGAGATTTCCATTGTGGAGAATGTTACTTTCACTGCAATGTAGAAATAGAGAGAAAGAAGGCCAAGTTGTCGGTGTGAATTCTTTAAAAGCTGTCACAGTAACTTGGGCAGGAGCCAAGGGTCTGTACTAAGGAACATGTAGGAGACATAAAGGGGAGAGAGTGAGGTGAGTGACTCTGATAGATGTGTATGTGGTGACACTGGGCAGATCGAAGGATTTGAGGAAGATGAAGAAAGCAAGAGAGATGTTAAGGATAAGATGTAGATTCTAAAATACAAAACTGGATATACAGTGGTGCAAGTCATCCCCAAGGGGCACAAGAAACCTGGAAGGAGTCTGCTTTTGACAGAAAGGAGCAACAATCTCCTTCTAAGTCCCCTATGATATAATGTGTTTGCTAGTTCCATTTTACAGATGAAGAATCTGAGACTCTTAAGGGAAATAACCCTAGTTTCTCTTTTTATAAATGACAGAGCCATGATTGGAGCTTTGGTTTATGACTCAAAAGCCTTGAGATTTTTTTTTTTAGGCTAATACATTCACTTATGGATTTTAAGGTACAGAACTCTGACCTACTACTTAATAACATTACTATAAGAATCAAATGGCTTGAAAGAATGAAGCAGTACCTGACACACAGTAAGAACTCAATAAAGCCTAGCTATTGTTGTTACTATTATTAATTTTATCTGGATTTGGGACTTGCTCACCTCCAGCTTGTTTCCTTAGAGGAATATCTCCTTCCTCAGAAATGCCTTTGCTTTTCTCCTCTATTGATTCAGCATTTCTTCATGCAAAGCCCCATTTAAGATTAATTAACTCAGAAAAATCTCTGCCAGCAAAATGTCATCTATTATTTCTTCCAACAAATACATGTCTATTTCTGTTCTAGGTACAGAGTACTTCAGTCAACCAAAGTTGTTGCTTTCCTAGATCTTACATTCTAGTGAAGAAAGATAGTCACTAGATCAGTAAACATTTAAATTATATAACCTGATATAATTTGTCTTTTGTCATGCAGTATAAATGTTATTTGGGGCTTCCCAGGTGGCACAATGGTAAGGAACCTGCCTGTCAATGCAGAGATACTGTTTCAGTCCTTCCTGGGTCAGATAGATCCTCTGGAGTAGGAAATGACAATCCACTCCAATATTCTTGCCTGGAAAATTCCATGGAGAGAGGAGCCTGGGGTCTACAGTCCATGGGATCCCAAAGAGTTGTCCACGACTAAGTGACAGCATGCATGTGATAAATCCCGTTTAAAAATGAAACAAAGAAAAAAGGGTGCAGACAGTTGCGGTAGGATAGAGCTGCTATTTCATCTTAGGTAGTCAAGGAAAGAGCCTTGACTATTTGCCATGTTAGTAGATAACCAAATGAAGCCACAGGGTAAGACAAGTGGAGAGAAGTATGATGGACTGTGTTTGATGTCATCAAGGAAAAGGAAGGTGGTTGATGTGACTGAAATAACAAGGAAAAGAGAAGGAAGTTGGAGAGGAGGTAGAGTCAGATGATGAGCCAAGAAAGGGACACTGGAAGCTATTCTGGAGTGTTTTAAGAGAGAAGAAAGGTGATCTCACTTTGGTTTTACATTTAAAACCCTCTCACTCTGTGTTGATGTACTACACATATACAATGGAATATTTTCATTAAAAAGAATGAAATAATACCATTTGCAGCAGCATGGATGGACCTAGAGATTATCATACTGAGTGAAGTCAGACAGAGGAGAAATCTTTTATTCCCTTATATGTGGAATCTAAAAAGAAATGATACAAATGAACTTACTTATGAAATGGAAAGAGACTCACAGACTTAGAGAACAAACTTATGGTTGCCGGGGTGGAGGAGGCGGGGGGAAGATAGGGAGTTTGGGATGGACATGCACACACTTCTATATTTAAAATGGATAACCAACAAGGACCTACTGCATGCATAACGTATGGAACTCTGCTCAACGTTACGTGGCAGCCTGGATGGAAAGGGAGTTTAGGGGAGAATGAACACGTGCATTGTTGTTATTTAGTCACTAAGTCATGTCTGACTCTCCTGTGACTACATGGAATGTAGACTGCCAAACTCCTTTGTCCATGGAATTTCCCAGGCAAGAATACTGGAGTGGGTTGCCAGTTCCTTCTCCAGGGGATCTTCCCAATTCAGGAATCGAATCGACGTCTCTTTCATTGCAGGTGAATTCTTTATCAATGAACCACTGGGGAAACCCGGATACATGTATGTGTATGGTCTAATCCCTTCGCTGTTCGCCTGAAACTATCATTGTCAATCGGGTATACCCAATACAAAATAAAAAGTGTAAAAAAGACAAAAAAGCACTGTCACTCTGCTGCCACGGAAAATCAAGAGTAGGAAGGTAAGGGTGCAAACGAGGAGTAGAACAGTGTCCTGGGGAGAGATGGTTTTGGATTGACCTGGGTGACAGCACTGGGAATGGTGAGGGATGATCAAATCTGAGATACATTTCAAAGATCCAGACAACGTGATTAGTTAATAGATCAGCTGTAGATAAGATGTAGGATATGAAAGTAAGAAAGACATCATGTATTTTAGACCAAGGTTTGGGGACTAAGTGGCCAAAAGGATGGGGTACCATGTACTGTGATGAAGGAGATTGTGAGAGGAGAGGGTTTTGGAGGAAAGACGAAGAGTTTAGCTTCAGACAAATTAAGATTGTAGACAGCTATTACACATGGGAGTGGGGATGTCCATCAGGAAGCTAGATAGAAATGACAGTGATTCAGGGGAGAAGTCAGAACTTAAAAATATGAAGTCATCACCTTCAAGGTAACATTTATAACTAAGAACTGAATGATACCACCTAGAAAAATGTGGAATGAGAAGAGGCCAGAGGACCAGGTCTTCAGTTACCCCAACATCTGGAGTTGGGGGAGAATAGGGGCAAAGGAATGGTATCCAGTCCCATCACTTCATGGCAAATAGATGGGGAAACAGTGGAAATAGTGACACACTTTATTTTCTTGGGCTCCAAAATCACTGCAGATGGTGACTGCAGGTGTGAAATTAAAAGACACTTGCTCCTTGGAAGAAAAGCTACGACCAACCTTGACAGCATATTAAAAAGCATAGACATTAGTTTGCCAACAAAGGTCCATCTAGTCAAAGTTCTGATTTTTCCAGTAGTCATATATGGATGTGAGAGTTGGACCATAAAGAAAGCTGAGCGCCAAAGAATTGATGCTTTTGAACTATAGTGTTGGAGAAGACTCTTGAGAGTCCCTTAGACAACAAGGAGATCCAACCAGTCAATCCTAAAGGAATTCAGTCCTGAATATTCACTGGAAGGACTGCTGGTGAAGCTGAAGCTCCAATACGGTGGCCATCTGACGCAAAGAACTGATCCATTGGAAAAGACTCTGATGCTGGAAAAGATTGAAGGCAAGAGAAGGGGATGACAGAGGATGAGATGGTTGGATGGCATCACCAACTCCATGGACATGAGTTTGAGCAAACTCCAGGAGCTGGTGATGGACAAGGAAGCCTGGTGTGCTGCAGTCCATGGAGTCACAAAGGGTTGGACACGACTGAGCGACTGAACTGACCTGAGGGGCAAAGGAGCCTGAGGTAGGAAGGGAACCAAAGGAGAGTGGCATCCTGTAGAATGTACTTCAAGGAGGCAGCAGTTTTCTCAAGTGACAAAAGAAATAGTTTCTAGATCCGTATGCCTCAAATTGTGTCAGTCTTCTACAGTATTTTTTTTTTAACACCTTACAGAGAATATATTCCAAGACTCACATCTGGCAGCCATGGGGCCAAATTTATCCACAAATATATTTTGTTTGACTGGTTCAGACTGTGTTTTAAAATATTGAATTTGAAAGCCTTTATGTTGGCTATATGCTCAGCAGTTAACTAAAGGCCTTGAAGTTTTGTTTAAAACAGGTATATGTTCCTGGTTTTTATAAGCATCTATGATAATGATATCAAACACACACACACCCAACATGGTGATTATTGTACTTAACTTCTCCTTAGCCATAATGTAAAAACTTGAAAGGCATGTCCTTTGAAATTTCGAATTTTGCCTAGTTCTACTGTCTATGGCAAGGAGAATTATGGCCTCCAGGAATATTCCATGCTCTAATCTCAGCTCTTTGAATACCACTACCTTCCCTGGCAAAAGGGACTTAGCTGATGTGATTAAGGTTAATTGGTTGACCTTAAAATAAAGAGATTATCCTGGATTATGGACTGGGCCCCCTGTAATCATATGATCACCTAAAAGCAGGAGAGAAAAGCAGAAAGAGAAGCCAAAGGGACTCAAAGTATGAGAAGAATTTGCTCTTGTTGGTTTGGAGAGGGCTACTTGACGACGAAATGGAGACCTCAGACCTATGACCAAAGAAAATGTATTCTGCCAACAAACTTAGGAGAAGTTTGTTCCCCTAGAGCCTCCAGAAAAGAAGGCAGCTCTGTTAACACTTTGATTTCAGCTTTTGAGGCCCTGAGCAGAGAAGCCAGACAAGTTATCCTGGACTCTCGACCTACAGAACTGATGAGACAATAAATGTTTTAAGCTCCGAGGTGTGTGGTAATTTATTACACAGCAATAGAAAAGGGCTTCCCTGGTGGCTCATGCAGTAAAGAATCTGCCTGCAATGTGAGAGACCTGAGTTAAATCCCTGGGTCAGGAAGATCCCCTGCTACCCACTCCAGTATTCTTGCCTGGAGAATTCCATGGACAGAGGAGCCATGAAGTTGCAAACAGTCGGACACAACTAAGCAACTAACCTACATAATGGGAAACGAATATGACAACCTTAATGAAGTATCAATATTGAAGTATAAGTCTATTTTCCTCTAGAGTCTTAGATCATTCTATCTGATTTTCATCCTCTAAATTCAGAGCTCTTATCTGCACCACCTTACAACATATTTGTTGCTTATCTGGCTATTCAGTTCTCTTGTATTTCACTTTTCATGTGTATTGTCAAAACTTTTATTTAAAAAACTGAGTTCCTTGAAGGCAGAGACTGAGTCTTCTATTCTCAAAGTCAACTTCTGGAAATCTAATCTGGTTAGGTCATTGTCCTACTTACATTGCTGCATGGATTTCTGTTGCCATCAGCACACACAAAGTTTTCTGGGGAGGACCAACACAGATGGCAGAGCATGATCTGGCTCCTCCTCACCCCAGCTCCATCTTGTAAGGCATCATTGCACCCTCCTGCTGGATCTTCAGCCACAGTGGCCTCATCTCAGTCTCTCTTGTTGGCTATTCTCTTTCCTGCTTCAGGGCCTTTGTACACACTGTTCCTTCTCTCTTTCCTCCCTTCTGTGCTTGGTAAATTCCAGCTTCTCCTTTAGATCTCAGTTCAATGGTCCCTACTTCTCAAAAGAAGTCTTTTCTGGCCTCATTTACTAGGTCAATGAACCTTTTTGTACATTCTCATAGTCTCATTCTTTCCTTATTCAAGTAATTTAATATTTGGATCTATGGCAAACTAATTAATGTCATGTCACCTCCCAGTAAAAATTCTAAGATGGTAGAGAACAGTTAATTTTTGTTGTTATACTCCCAGTTCCTAACAGGATGCCTACCATATAATATTTGTTTTCAAAAATTTGGGATGGATAGGGAAATTAGGATTGACATATATGCATATATAAGCACTTCCACATGTAAAATAGTTAGTGGGAAGCTACTTACTGTATAGCGCAGGGAGCTCAGATCTGTGAACTCCTGGGCGGGTGGCATAGGGTAGAGGAGCCCCAAGAGGGAGGGGATACATGTATACATATAGTTGATTCACTTCATTGTATAGCAGAAGCTAACACAACATTGCAAAGCAAATATACTCCAATAAAAAAATTATTTGTTAAATAAATGCATATATGACTGTAGTAGACAAAATAATGTCCCTCTCCCCTCACCAAGACATTCATGTCCTAATCCTTGGAAGTTGACCTTTAAATAAAAAGATTATTCTAGATTATCTAGGTGAAGATAAAAGACAAGAGGGAAGCAGAAGAAAAGAATCAGTCAAAGGAAGATGTGAATAGGAAAAAGAGACAGTCATGGGCAGACATGCAACATTGCAAGTTTGAAAGATGGAGAGAGAAGCACGTGAGCCAAGGAATGGGGCAGCCGCTGGTGGTGGTGGTTTAGTCTCTAAATTGTGTGCGACTCTTGCGACGCCATGGACTATAGCCCATAAGGCTCTTCTGTCCCTGGGATTACCCAGGCAAGAATCCTGGAGTGGGTTGCCATTTCCTTCTCCAGGGGATCTTCTCAACCCAGGGATCAAACCCAGGGCTCCTGTGTTGCAGGTGGTCTCCTGCATTGAAAGAAGATTCTGTACTACCTGAGCTGCCAGGGAAGCCCTCTGTAAAGTACAAAGAAGTAGATTCTCCCCTAGACCTTCCAGAAGGAACACAGCCTTGGTAACACCTCGATTTCATCCCAGTGAAACCCACAAAAAATTTCCAATCTGAAAAACTGTAAGATAATAAATCTCTGTTGTTTAAGTCCCTAAATTTGTGATAACTTGTTAACTGGAGCAGTAGAAAATGAACACAATAACCTGGACTGTTGCTTTGTCCACAGAAATTCAATACATTTTCTGATTGACTTCAGCTCAAAAATATTTATTGAGTAAAACTGAATTGTTAACAATCTAGTACAACATGTATAAGATTTAGAGCTGAAAAAAAAACTTTAAAAACGCTACCTTTAAACGTTTTCCCATAATACAGATGAAAAATTGAAGCTCAAAGAAGTAAAGAAACTAGCAAAAGATTACATATCTAGCTGCCGGGGAAGCCTCAGGGAGACCACCTATGTTGTGAGACAATGAGAAAAGAAACAACAAACAGGAGAGAGCTTTGAATAATCTGCTCTACATATGGTGACCTCAAGGAGTAGCAAGTAGGACAGTATTTTTCTGCCTTGCAAACCAAAAGGCTAGGAGGTCTCTACCCAATTTTTAAAAAGCACACTAAATAACAAATATAATAACAAATAACAGATTGGCTGCAAGAGGAAAAAAGTACTCTCTGAGTAGGATTTGCCACATGGGATTAGTGAATGTCTCATTATCTGTTGCTTGAGTTAAAAAAAAAAATGTTCACATTATATAAATAGATTCCTTTACTCTTTGGAACAAAAATTATGTGTGTTTAGGTTGTAAAATGGAATACTGGCAAACCAGAGAGCTAGCTATTATGCTAACAAATATTGGTAGGGTTTTTTGTGTGTCTCATAATATAGTAGGCCATGGGTTCATGTCAATAGCGTGACTTGCTTCTTTCCAGAGTTTATTTAAAATTGTACTGTTTGAGACTTAAATGCATGTCTTCTGTTACCTACAAGATCTAGAGGATTTTCAAAAGACAGCAAGCTAGTACAAATCATCAACCTACTCTGAGGCTAAAGCAGAAGAATGATAAAAACAAATAATTCACATCATCAGTGCCTTTGATGTCAGCAATGGTCTTCAGTTGGGAACAGTCATGAGAAGGGAAAATTGGGGGGATTTTCAGACAGTAGACCATCTAAACAAACAACCAGTCTCTGGAAAATATGAATATTCTAATCTTGGTTTTTCTGTTAAACCAGTCATTTTTAAAAATCTGACCAATTTTAATGGAAAACAGAATCCGGCCATAACATAGTTATCTGCAAACCTCCTTAATATTAGTAAAACTGACTCTGTTTAATAGAAAGGGCTGTGCAAATGCAAATCATTATTAAAGAGACTGTGTACAAATTAGAGAAAAATGACTAATAGTAACATATTGTTCTGAGATGTCTTCCCCCAAGCAAGGCAAAAAATACCAGTCAACTAGTCAGCCAGGCTTTATTTAGTATCGAATCTGTTCTTGAAAGTATCCAAGCCTAGAGATGCAAGAGAAGCAGGTGGTCACCACAGTTATGAAAACAATTAATTCTAATGGTGAAAGTTTACAGAGAACTCCATATATGCCAGAAAAATTTACCTTAATTTAGTCATAATCTTCACACCAACCCTGTAGTGTGTAAATTTCCATTCCCAGTTTACAAATGAAGAGCTATGGGAAAGTTGCAAAGAAGTCAAGTATCTTACAAAGGCTATGCAGCTAGCACAATGTGGGGTCCAGACTGATCCCAAAGCAGATGTTTCTTCCTCTCACTCTGCTGTTCCACTCATCTCTATTCAGAAATGGTGTAACATATTGCCAAGAACCATAGGTTTAGGAGGGTTAAGCCTATCATAAGGCAGACTGTACACAGTTACTCGCACTGCCAGGTTTACCAGCAAGTGTGTTTGCTCTCTTCTGGAGAATCCCAGGGACGGGGGAGCCTGGTGGGCTGCCGTCTATGGGGTCGCACAGAGTCGGACATGATTGAAGCGACGTAGCAGCAACAGCAGCAGAACCAGTAGAGCGGGTGGAGAAATGCTAAGTCTGTGGACTCAGAGTGCTTGAATTCAAATCCCACTTCATCTTCTGGGAAATTTGCTTAATATGCCTCAGTTATTGTGATTTCTATTATCTCGTTCATAGAGTCTTTAATGCAGAACTCCATCTGCAGCACCAGCTTCCTTATAGGGTTGTTTTGAGGTAACACAGAGGCAGCCCTACCTTCTTCACTGTGTATGTGTCATGAGGTAACCCAGATACAGCACTTAGAATACAACCGGTTCATAACATTCTGAGATTGTTATTAATAGTTATCATCAGTATAAATCAAAGCACTAGGGGATGAAACTAATGAGAGTATTTGATAGGCAGGTGGAGAAGGAAATGGCAGCCTACTCCAGTATTTTTGCCTGGAGAATCCCATGGACTGAGGAGTCTGGCTGGCTACAGTCCATGGGAACACAAAAGAGCTGGACATGACTTAGTGACTAAACAACACACAGTAGACAGGATTGAATGAATCAAACAGAAAACAATTAAAAGACTGATCAAATTTGTTCCTTTGCTAAGCAATCATTAGGAAAAGGAGTACGTCAAGGCTGTATATTGTCACCCTGCTTATTTAACTTATATGCAGAGTACATCATGAGAAACGCCGGGCTGGAGGAAGAACAAGCTGGAATCAAGAATGCCAGGAGAAATATCAATAACCTCAGATATGCAGATGACACCACCCTTATGGCAGAAAGTGAAAAAGAACTAAAGGGCCTCTTGATGAAAGTGAAAGAGGAGAGTGAAAAAGTTGGCTTAAAGCTCAACATTCAGAAAACTAAGATCATGGCATCTGGCCCCATCACTTCATGGCAAATAGATGGGGAAACAGTGGAAATAGTGGCTGACTTGATTTTTCTGGGCTCCAAAATCACTGCAGATGGTGATTGCAGCCATGATATTAAAAGACACTTATTGCTTGGAAGGAAAGTTATGACCAACCTAGACAGCATATTAAAAAGCAGAAACATCACTTTGTCAACAAAGGTCCATCTAGTCAAGGCTATGGTTTTTCCAGTAGTCATGTATTGATGTGAGAGTTGGATTATAAAGAAAGAATTGAGCACAGAAGAATTGATGCTTTTGAACTGTGGTGTTGGAGAAGACTTTTGAGAGTCCCTTGGACTGCAAGGAGATCCAACCAGTCCATCCTGAAGAGATCAGTCCTGGGTGTTCATTGGAAGGACTGATGTTGAAGCTGAAACTCCAATACTTTGGCCACCTGATGCAAAGAGCTGACTCATTTGAAAAGACCCTGATTCTGGGAAAGATTGAGGGCAGGAGGAGAAGGGGATGACAGAGGATGAGATAGTTGCATGGCATTACCAACTCAATGGACATGGGTTTGGGTGGACTCCAGGAGTTGGTGATGGACAGGGAGGCCTGGCGTGCTGCGGTTCATGCGATCACAAAGAGTCGGACACAACTGAGTGACTGAACTGAACTGAACTGATAAGCAGTCATTGAACATGAGCACAAGAATGTCATAGTCCATGGAAATTAGTAAGACATATTTTTGGACCTGTCTTCAAGGAGCCTTTAAATCTACCTGCATTTACCATTTGGGCCAGATTAGGACAAGTGAGCTTGTGGTTAGTCTCAGGAGACTCAGTCAAACCTCAAATCCACTCAACTCAATGCCATATTTATTCTTTATCTTTAGCTTATACTCTGATTCCCTCCCGTCATACTTCCTGATCATCCTCCTAGAACACCTGTCTCTTCATCTATTCCTGCCCTCCACATTGCACCTTGAAAATTACAAAATAGGTTTCAGTCCATTTACAGAAACTTTTTTTAGTTCTCTCTCAACAAAACCCTCTTGAAACAAAAGTTCTAAGTTGTGTAGTTTTCTAAAAACATGTTACTGTTTTATGCCACATGGTTCTGATATTAGGGTTCTTATCTTTTCACATTATCCTTTTGCCATATAATGACTAGTGCTTCAGATCCAGATTAAACAAAACTCCTACGCAGCACCTTCTGTGATTTATCCAAAACAATTTCCCGCTCCCCTGTGCCCCTTCTGTAGCTTATATCTATGTCTATGATGCCCTTACCAAGTTGTAAGGCAAACTAGTCTTGATTTCTTGTCACTGCCAAATTCCTTAAAACATACACTTTGCCTGGTACCTGGCTCTATGTTAGTCATTCAGACCGTTTAATTAATTTCTGCCATACTCATATTCAGTACCACAGAAGTTAGCATTTGGCTTTGCACATATACTTAGCAGCAGTGTTGCAGAGTAAGAATCATCATGTGAGCATAATCTTAATCAGTAAATCAACAAATAATTGACAGAAAGATCAGCTCAGTTCTGAGGCATACAAACAATGTACTCAAAGAACTTAGTATATAACTGGGGAAAAACAAAACTGATCTGGACTAAGGTAACTAGATTCTTAATTATTAATCTCTTTCATATTTCCTCTTATCTCCTGAACTGTGTTGTCCACAATGATAGTGTTGGAAGATAATCACTAAGAAGTTTATTTATCTGTTCTACAGTTAGTACCATTGGCGAGATGAAATTTTTCTGTGCTTGGAAACCAGAATTATAGAAAGGCATACTAATGTACAGATGGGTGAGCAACTATTACAAAAGGAAGACTTTGGAGAGCCATTAAAAACAAGAATTAATTCTGAACAGAAAAATGAAATTACCCTAAAGGCTAAGTATAAAAGCAGCATGAGTGCTCGCTACATGAAATGAGAACATTTTAAACAAGAATTAAGGGAGCAATAAAATCCATCCTTACATTTTATTATTTTACAATCATCCTTTCTCTTTGATAATTGTAAGGATATAATCTATAATCATTATTTAGTTCATTCATATAACTTTTCGACAAAGAGTGACAGAAGACAACCAAGCAAAACTGTATGGTTGGTGCCTCATTCAACCTGGAAGAGAATCTCAAGTATTTTCTGTCAAATGGGAGACAAGAAAATACTTTTCCATTTTCTTCTCTGGCTTCTCAAGAACTCAAGGTGATTTGCAAATGAAACCTATGGTCCTCTCTTCTGGTTCAAGGAAAATCCCATGGTAGATCATATAGTATATCTACTCTTAATGTTTAAGAAAAAAAGTAAAATAATATGGATAATAGGTATGTTTTATTCATGTATCTATTCAAAAATTGAGCATTTCCTAAATGCAAAGCAGTGTGCCAGCTACTAAGAATGATAAATGGGAAACTAAGAGATTAAGAGTAATAGTTAACAACTACTGAGTGCTAAGAAGTTTGCATGAATTATTTTAAGCCTTGTGACAATCCTTAAAGTCGTAGTATTTTCTTTATTGTCAGGTAAAGTTATTAAGCCTTAGGAAGATTAAATAATTTCTCCAATGTCATATTACGTACAAAGCAGCGAATTTAGGATTCAAATCCAGGGCTATCATATTACAGGGGCAAGAGAATTCATGGAAGAGATGACATCGAATTAAACATTGAAAGATGAACAAGTGCATTAGTTAGATTATGCTAGAATATGCTGTGATATGGCTTCCTTGGTGGCTCAGTGGTAAAGAATCCGCCTGCCAATGCAGGAGACATGGGGTCAATCCCTGAGTCAGGAAGATCCCTGGAGAAGGAAATGGCAACCCATTCCAGTGTTCTTGCCGGGAGAACCCCATGGACAGAGGAGCCTGGCGAGCTACAGTCCACGGGGTCCAAAAGAGTTGGACATGATGGAGCCCGCACACACCTGCTGTGATAACAACGAATCCCAAAATCTAAACAACTTTTTCTTCTTGTATTTCATGTCCCCTGTGGTTTAACTGTGCATCTTATTATTATTATTATTATTATTATTATTATTATTATTATTCGGCAACTAGTTTGACAGAATGTGCCCTATTTGGAACATACCTGATTGAAAGCCGAGGGAAAAAAGAGCAAATGAGGGGACCAGGCAATGGCTCTTAGAGTTTTTATGCAAAAATGACAATCTAAGAAATATGTAATTAACTGGTGAATATAGCAAAAAAGAAGCAGACTCACAGGTATAGAGAACAAATTATTGGTTACCAGTGGGGCAGGGTGGGGGGGCGAGGTCATATGGGATGGGAGAACTAGGAGGTACAAACTGTTGGGTATAAGGTAAGCTCTAGGATGTATTGTGCAAGACAGAGAATAAATGGCCAATATTTTATAATAATTATATGTGGAAAATAACCTTTAAAATTGTATAAAATTTTCAAAAAATTTAAAAGGAAGTGACTTAGGTAGTTTTCATTCACATTTCATCAGACAAAGCCATTTATATATAAGTCAAGTCTGCTGTCAATGGCATACAGAGATAGAATTCTCTTATAGAGATAGACAGCAGTCCTTGGGAACTCTGTTACAGGAGGATTAGACAAATGGAAATGGGAATTAATATTCTAAATAGAGGAATATTCTAAACTTGACTCCAATCCCCATAAACGTAGCCATTTAAGCACTCACTGAGAGAGGAATTTCAAGTCCACACGGAGCATTGGTTAAGAGGTTCAAAAAAGGACAGTGGTTGGGGAGTATCCGTAGGCTGATCTGACACAGTTTAAGAGAGAGACAGTGAATGAGAGGGAAATAAAAAAAGACTGCTTAGACTTGCAGCAGAATAGGAACTTTCTCCTCCCTACTGTGTGCCTAAAGGACTGGCAATAATAACTACAATTTAAACCGTGACACCAAACACCACCGTCTGCTCTGATCTGCTCTCATGACTTTGAGCTGGGCTGGGCATCCAAAACCACCTGTCTAAGCTCACATCCCTCAGATCTGAGTAAATTGGCCACTTACTGTCCGCAGCATTGAAGGGAGAATGGCAATTCTTCCATTAACACCGTTTCCTCTCTAAAGCAACCTACATAGCTGGAATGATTTTCCCTTGGGAAACAACTGAGCTCCTGAAGGGTTGAGATTGCCTTAAGGTTACTTTCTGAACTTGATCCTGGGATCAAGAATAATACATGGGCTGTCTTCTTTAATTTTACAGTGAGCTCTCTACTCCAACAAGACTTCGTCTAAGCTATCTGTACAATGCCAAAGTATCAACAGAAGTTTGGTGTTGACATTGGATAAATCTGCGCTGTCTACTTGGTGACTGATGACTAGGGATAAAACTTTAGCTTATTTCGGTGCCTTCATGACCCCTTGATCAAAGTGGAGACTGTCTCCCCTAGAGCTCTGCACATCTCCTGCAGGAGTTTAATTCTGACACATTAGAAACCAAACAAAGAATAACATACGTCATCAGAAAATCAACTGGCCTCACGGAGCTTTCATGACCTCATCTGAAAGTAGCAGAACTGAGACTTGAGGCGACATGACCTGGGCGCCATTTTTACCCTTTTCAGTTACTTGACACGGAAAGGCCTGAAGGGTATGCTGCTTTGAGGAAGGATGGCCATACATTAACCAGACAGAATCTCTGAGTGATGGAGCAAAAGTAGAAACCATTTTACATAATCCTCTAGGGACAAGAAAGCAACATTAAAGAGAAAACCAAGTGCCTAGGAAGCTGGAATTCTCACAAGTATTTCTTTAATCTGAAGGGAATTACTTTAGATAAATTATGATCCTACAGACCACTGAAGGGAAGTTTTCAAATTCTAAGACTTCCTCAAGCTTACCAAACAAACAAAGCAATTACCCAAAAAATAATAAAAGAAATGCCCTTTCATCTAAATGAGGCCCTCTGAGCCTTACTCACAGAGTATGCTCAATTCACAGAAATTTTAGAAGCACAGTTGAATTAGAAACTCTATAACCTTGACTTGGAGTAAACTTCGGAAATATTTCAAAGCATTTTCACGGGTTCTCAGCAAGCTGCAAGCCAATGGGTTTCAAACATTTTCCCCTGTGTCCTCGCGAGGCATGGAGAGAAAGGAAAGCCTGAATTATCAGAATTCATTCTGCCTCTCTGACTCTTCCATCAGAGAGTGCTGCTTTTATAAATGTACACATGAATGCTAAGTCCCTTCAGTCATGTCCAACCCTTTGTGACCCTACGGACCGTAGCCCACCAGGATCTTCTGTCCATGGGATTCTCCAGGCAAGAATACTGAAGTGGGTTGCCATGACCTCCTCCAGGGGATCGTCCTGACCCAGAGATCGAACCCATTTCTCCTGTGACTCCTGAATTGCGGGCAGATTCTTTACTGCTGAGCCACTAGGGAAGCCTGCTATTTTTACATATAGCATACATTGAACTTCAAAACAAAAACAAAAACCTTCTGAAGAATGGATTCTAGTACTCTAGTGCTTTGGGGAAAAACAATTTGAAAACCACTTGCTCCAAGCAGGAAAAACTAAAAAGAAAGCTTAAAAATGTAGCAGGTTCTAGTGTCCCCCAGCTCCACCAGATCTGTCAGGAACAGGGAGGGGTGGGAGAGGAGTAAAATGATCCTTAGGAGAAAAGGCAGCAGGAAAGAGGAAAGAAAAATTGGTCACACATTCCCCTCACCGCACGCGCGTCGCCTCTGGCAGCAACTAGGAAGGATCCCATTCTTTGCTAAATGTTGTAAGTAACCAGCTGGGCTTGTCATGCCCACTTAATAGCAGTACTTAAAGAAAGTGTTGTCATTTCCTTGTCAGACTCATTTCTCTACCCTCTATTATCTTTTCAAAATCATATTACAAAATATTATGAGCTTCCTGTATCAGACACTTTGGTTCTTAGTCACTCAATTATTAAAATTGTATGATTTTTTAAATTGCCATTATGTGTGGGCTGTCTTTACCAAAGCGACAAAGCAATTGAGTTAACCCAAATGGTGCTATGATTGCAGGATCAGAACATGGAAAATTATAGCGTTGAAGAAAAAAAAAAAAAAACAGCTATTTTGCATCAGTGCCAATAAAATCCTGGGAAACTCACCATGACACCATTATGCTCGACAGAGCAGAACAAATGCTCCCAATGTATTTCCACGCTGGGTAATAGGAAGCAGTGTTGTATAGGGCTGATAAGTCTATACCAAGTTACTCGTCTGTAGTAAATGAGGCCCTCTGGGAAAGTGACGAGCTCTACGTTTCACAACAAGAGCCGTTGTGACCCACTGTCAGCCACCTCTCACTGCACCCGTGCCCACGACCATGCAGTCTCCGGGGACCTGCCATCAGCGCTGCTGACATCCAGGGTTGAGTCCTCTGCCTCTCTCGGTGGACAACTGTGGGCAGAACTCCACAGAAACTGGGTCACGAGGGATTCTTCCACAGGCCAGGCCGGTTTTGTGAGGTCACCTCATCGGGCTTGATGAGCTTCTGATAAGACCAACCTGAAAAAGAGGGGAAATTCGCAGGTGCCTACTCAACTTGATTTTTTTTTTTTTTTTAAAGAAACCAAGCAATCTTCCCATCACCTGACATTCTACAGGTATGGCCTAGGTCTCCCTTAGTTCTCCAACATAGACAGCTGGGCTTGCTTAACATCAAGCTGCAAATTAAGCTTAGCTCCAAGCTCTGGAGCCAATTTTGTTACTTCTCAGAGAGGATGATTTACCATGACCCAGAAAGGTGCTTAAACTCAAATGACCAAACAGAAACCTAGGGTATAGTAATGAAGAGAGATGCTGCATAACTATGACGGTAGGGGGTGGTGGGAACTATGGTGAACCTCAGAGTCCATGCTCACCCAAAGGACTCCACATTATGCTGCTCCAAATGACTCTTGTCATGACAAACACAAGCTACCTTAGGCAGAGCTTCTGGTTTAAGGCATCAAGAATATAGATTTTCATATAAAAGTGGATTTTTAAGCAGGTGAAGTTTTTTGTTTTTTGAAGCAAAACATGTTTGAACACCCTTAGTTTCCTATTGCCACTGTAAGAAACTACTATGAATACAGGATTTAAAACAACACAAGTGTTTTATGTTAGAGTTCTAGAAGTCAAATCCAAAATATGTCTCACAGGGCTAAAATCAAATAGCTGAGAGGACTGCATTCCCTCTGGAGGCTCTAAAAGATTTTTTTTTTTTTTTTTTTTGCCTTTGTCAGTTTCTAGAGGCTTTCTACATTCCTCGGCTAACAGAGCCTTCCTTCATTTTCAAGACCAGCAAAAAAGCATCTTCAGGTTTCCTCTGACTGAATCTCTCGTCTCCCTTTTACAAGGATCCATGTAGTTACATTGGGTCCAGCTGAATAATCCAGGATAATCTCCCCATCTCAAGATCTGTAACTTAATCACATCTTCAAAGTCCCTTTGTAACATATTCTTAGGTTCAGGGGATTAGGGCATGGACATATTGAGGAGCCATTGTTTTGCCTATCACACCTCCATTCTACAATGGTCTAGGCAACTTCCCAGGTGGTACAGTGGTAAAGAATCTGCCTGCCAATGCAGGAGATGCAGGAGACTCAGGTTCAATCCCTGGGTGGGGAAGATCCCCTGGAGTAGGAAATGGCAACCCACTCCAGTATTCTTGCCTGGAAAATTCCATGGACAGAGAGGAGCCTGGCAGCCTATAGTCCATGGGGTCGCAAAGAGTCAGGCATGACTAAGTGACTGAGCATGCACATAGCAGGCAACTTAAATAGCTCAGAAGCTCAGCCTCACATCAACCTTGTGCCCTATACCCAGTAACTAAATTCTAGTACTACAGTCATGTCTCCATTTTCTCTGCTCCTAGTCTTGTTAACAACACACCTTCTTGCGCTGACAACATCACCTAGCTTTAAAGGTCATACAATGATATTGTTAACCCAGAGTGTGGGACTGAGCTCACTGATGGGAAGCTCTTGTTCCCAGACTTTAAATGTTTACCACCGTAACTTTTCCACACTTCCTGGATTATCTTATTTGTTTGCTGCTCTCCTGCTAAACAAATTCCTCTCCTAGGAATTGTAGCTTCATTCTCTCGGGTTCTGAAGTCAATTACTCTCCTCTTCAAACCTTTGAAATTACAGACCTCTTGGGAAGGATTGTACATTTTTACTTTGCGGACCTTCATCCCACAGAGTTTCATTGAAATGAGCTCTACATTTCCAGGTCAGTCAAAGCCAGAGCAGAATTTAACTTTGCTTGGTAATAGACAGCAGGTCACTCCCCAAGGGTTGAATGCTGTCACATCTTTTTCTTTTTCTTTCTTTCTCTCCCCTCCCTCTTCCACTTCTTCCTCCTTCCTGATTCTCTTCTTTGGGAACTTCTTTCCCTCCTGTGGTGCAGCAGTGACTATATAAAGGGAGTATTTGTATTTTCTCCATTTGAAAGTGGGCTTTGTTGGATGATCTTCGGCCTGCAGCCTCTCACCCAGAACATCACTGTGCTTTCCCTAAAGAGCCCGTGGAATCCCATGTATAATCTTTATTGCATTCAGCCTATGCCCACAAATAGCAGAGACTGTACCCAGAAGACACAGACTACTGGACCCTCTGCTGCATCTCTCTGTCCCAAAGACGTGTCCGACCGCATTGCCTTACTAAATTGTCAACATTTATAAAATCAAGACATTTTACTGTAAAATTCAGATTTTACAGACTCTCTTCAAGCAGATGATCTGGCTTCACTAAGTCTGCACTACTGTAGGCAGTGCTCTCTCAGAACTAAGTAGTAGCTGACCTTTTAAACAGGCACACTCTCCAGTGTGATCAGCTACCTGACTAGCCTAGCTAGCATTTGAGTTTGTAACCCATGCAGTCTAACGTAGCAGTTAAGCTCACGTGGTAGACAGGCCTAGGTCTGATTCCTGACTCTATAGGTGACAGCTTAGGCCTCTGAGGGCATTGTGGAAGCCACTGGTAAGAGATCAAATCCCATGTTCACCCAGGAGGAAACTCTCAAAATTCTTTTATCACATCTGAATATTCTTGCACTGAGGATTTCTAAAAACAAGCTGACCATAGATTGGGTCTTCGAGATCTTGTCATTTACAGATTAGTGATTTGAAATGACTTCTCTTTCCAATTATACTTATTACATCTGGCCCACCTCCAATGTTCCATGATGTAGCACTGTGAGTGGGCTGTTGCTTTTTCTGTTTAATGCTTGCAAACTCATAGCATGGCCAAGATGATCATTTAGTGGTGAAGGATATAATAACAGGACCAGGTCACCTCATCCACACCACTCCTGGTGTCAGCTTCCTGTGATGCAGATTCCATTTCAGATCCCAGCATATGCTCAGTATCACTTTCCACACAGTCCTGAGGTTGGGGAGGACACATTTCATTGCCAGATACATATTTAAAATGAACAAATCGTTCTCAAGAGACTGTTCATTGGGCCATTTTATTTTCAGGATGCAAAGGAAATGTTTGTCTGACCAATTTGGAATAAATGTAATTGACCTTTTAAACACAGAACCTGAGTGATTTAGAGAAAAGAGAGAGAAACAGTTCAAATTAATCCTATTAGGATGAATAACAATGGTGACTCTCCTATAAGACCTTTGGCTAATAAAAGCAGAATGTCCCTTCTAATGGGTATTAAGAGACTGGATATATAGAGATATGAAGATGGAAGAATTAGTAGCAGGAGTCCAGTTACTGTGAGTGAGATCATGAGCGAAGCATGACATTGCTAGGCAACGCTGTGCAGTTAAACAAGTTTTCAGTGGCTCAGCGTGGTACACTAGGTAGGAAACAAGATTCTAGAAAAGTGAAGGGAAGAAGGATGGAATTATTTATTTCACTAGGGTAGGGATAGAAGGAACAAAGATAGACCACTTAATCACAGCCAAATTTTCAGGATGTAAAATGTGAAGTCTAATAAAGAATTCTAGAAAAATTGAGTTCCAGGAAAAAACAAACATTTCTTTCACCAAATTAAAGATGATTTTTTAAAAATGAAGATGGCAAGTATTACCCAGGTATTATGCTTTATATACATTAGAGTCACTGTACACTTTTCCAGGTGAAGCAAGTGATTTGCATGGATTAGGAGTTACAAACAGCAGAAGCTGGAATTTTTATAACTTTTTATTTTATATTGGAGTGTAACTGATTTACAGTGTTGTGGTAGTTTTAGGTATACAGCAAAGTGACTCAGATACACATCCACCTGCATGCATGCTGAGTCGCTTCAGTCATGTCCAACTCTTCGTGACCCTGTGGACCCGTGAGGCTCCTCTGTCCATGGGATTCTCCAGGCAAAAATTCTGGAGTGGGTTGCCGTGCCTTTCTTCAGGGGATCTTCTCAACCCAGGGATCAAACCCGCATCTCCTGAGTCTCCTGCATTGCAGGCGGATTCTTTGCCTGCTGAGCCACCTGGGAACCGCTCCCCCCTCATACATATCTATTTTTTCAAAATTTTTTTCAAATATGAAAAAGTTACATATTATTGAGCAGAGTTCTCTGTGCTGTACAGCAGGTCCTCATTGGTTACCCAGTTTTAATATAGCAGTGTGTACATGTCAATCCCAAACTTCCTAACTATTCCTTCCCCTCTGGTAACCATAAGAAGCCAGGATTTGAGTGCACTCCTGTGAGATTCCAAAGGTAATGCTTTTTCCATTTATTCCATGCTGGGCTCCTCTATTTAAGAATAACTTTTAAATAGTTACTCTTAAATATGTAATGTAATGTAATGTAAAAATAGGCTTCCCAGGTGGCACAGTGGTAAAGAATCCACCTGCCAATGCAGAAGACGCACATGTTCAGCCCCTGGTTGGGAAGATCCCCTGGAGAAGGAAATGGCTAGCCACTCCCATATTCTTGCCTGGAAAATTCCATGGACAGAGGAGCCTGGTGGGCTGCAGTTCATGGGTTCACAAAGAGTTGGACACGACTGAGCACACACGGTACACACACGCATACAATGTAAAAATAACTCTTAAATGTGACTCTAGCTTTCCTGAGCCTTCAGGATTTCCAATATGGCAACCTATTTTGTCCTGGAAAACATATTTCTGTGAATAGTTATTATCCATTCATTCAACAAATACTACCTTTTCTCTCCAAAGTTCTAGTCTAAGTATGGGAGACACAATGGTGAAAAACTGAATTTCCTGTCCTCCTCTTGGCACTCAGTTTTAAGGGGTTTGAGAGACTAGCAATAAATTAGTTTTCTAAAAAAGGTTATATTATCTTAGGTGGAGATGTATGCTCTAAAAAAATAAAGCAGGGCAAATGAGATGTGGTAGGGTGGGCTAAATCACAGAGTGTTCAGAGTCAGCTTTTCTGAGATGTTTTCAATCTACATTCTCTTACCAAGAAAGACTGTTTGGCACTTTTTTCTGCTATTATTATTTTGATTATTTATAAATTCATTTATTCATTTGGCTGTTTGTTTTTATACTTCTACTTAAAGGAATCACAAAAATGTATTTCTATTCTAACTTGCCTTGACCTACAAAAGCATTACTTTCCCCACATGAACATACTGAAACTAGGATTTCAAATTCTTTGAGAGGACCTGCTCCACTTCAGTCATCACCTCCTAACTGGTGCCTGCTTTCACTCTTACCCACCCACTGTCCAGCTTCTACATAGCAGTCATGGTCTTTTAAACACACAAATCAAACCATAGCATTCTTCTACATGAAATCCTCTGATGACGTCCCATGGAACTTAGAGGAAAATCCACCCTTCTGAATGTAGTTCTATGATCTAGCTTCTATCTCTTCTCTAACTTCATCTTGCACAACATTTTCTCTGTGCCTCCTACCCTATTATTTAGGCATTTCTATGATTAGGGATTTTACTGATAAGGGATGAGATGTTATTGAGCTCAATATTTGAATGGGTCATTTAATTTTTTTTATTTTTAAAATTTACTTTACTGAAACATATTTGATTTACAATGTTGTTTCATTTCTTCTGTACAGCAAAGTGACTCAGTTTTATACATATATGTGTGTGTGTGTGTGTGTGTGTGTGTGTGTGTGTGACACACATTCTTTTTTATATTCTTTTCCATTATGGTTTATATACACACACTGTAATCAAGATTGCTAGAGGAAATATCAATAACATCAGATATGCAGATGACACCACCCTTATGGCAGAAAGTGAAGAAGAACTAAAGAGCCTTTTGATGAAAGTGAAAGAGAGAGTGAAAAGTTGGCTTAAAACTCAACATTCAGAAAACTAAGATCATGGCATCTGGTCCCATCATTTCATGGGAAATAGATGGGGAAACAGTGGAAATAGCGGCTGACTTAATTTTGGGGGCTCCAAAATCACTGCAGATGGTGACTGCAGCCATGAAATTAAAAGACGTTTGCTCCTTGGAAGAAAAGTTATGACCAACCTAGACAGCATATTAAAAAGCAGGGACATTACTTTGCCAACAAAGGTCCATCTAGTCAAAGCTATGGTTTTTCAAGTAGTCATGTATGGATGTGAGAGTTAGAGTATAAAGAAAGCTGAGCGCCAAAGAATTGAGCTTTTGAACTGTGGTGTTGGAGAAGACTCTTGAGAGTCCCTTGGACAGCAAGGAGATCCAACCCGTCCATCCTAAAGGAAATCAGTCCTGAATATTCATTGGAAGGACTGATGTTGAAGTTGAAACTCCAATACTTTGGCCATCTGATTGGAAGAACTGACTCATTGGAAAAGACTCTGATGCTGGGAAAGATTGCAGGCAGGAGGAGAAGGGGACAACAGAGGATGAGGTGGTTGGGTGGCATCACCGACTCAATGGACATGAGTTTGAGTAAACTCCGGGAGTTAGTAATGGACAGGGAAGCCTGGCATGCTGCAGTCCATGGGGTCGCAAAGAGTTGGACATGACTGAGTGAACTGAACTAAACACGTCCTTTTTTATATTCTTTTCCATTATGGTTTATCACAGGATATTGAATACAGCTCCCTATGCTATACAATAAGACCTTGTTTAGCTTTTCTATATGTAACAGTTTGCATCTACTAACCAGCCATCCCTCCCTCTCTCCACCCTGCCTTGGCAACCACAAGTCTGTTCTCCATGTCTGTAAATCTGTTTTTGTTTCATAGATAAGTTCATTTGTGTCTTTTTCTAGATCAAGTGGTCATCTTAAACATCACTTCAAACTATTTTTCTTACTCCCCTGTTCTAAAAAGAAAACAAAGAAACAAAAACATAGAAAATAAAATTCTAGCTCCTTGACTAATTCGGAATTCTACCATTCCAATCTTACTTCTCACCTCCCTTCCATCATGTATCTTTCTTGCTACCCAAACTAACATATGATAGGTAACTTATTCATACCTCCCTATCTATTCTTATTCTGCCTCCCAATCTTGCCCCCTCTATTCTTTTATTCCTACCTCTGAGATAATTATTTATTTTGACTCTCTCATTTCTAGATTTTATCTAAAGTTTTAATACCTGGCTCATCTATCATCTCTGCCAATAAAATCTTCCTTGATTCTCCCACAGGAATAGAAGTTCCTCCTCATCTCTCACATGGTATATCTCACTTTCCAATTTGCATTGTAATTTTCTGTATTTATCTTATTTTTTCTACCAGTCCATAAATCTCTTCTATTAGGTAGAGGAAATGATAGCTGTTGTGTAAAACAATCCCATGATCTCAGTGTTTTAACAAAATAAACATTTGCTTGTGACTCATATCACAATTCAGTGTAATTCAGTAAGAATAGAGTGGAGGGGGTGAGGAGATTCTGCTTTTCTTGGTCACTAAGGATTCCAGGCTGCTCGTTCCATGACACAGCCACCCCTTAAGGCCTTGGGATCCTCCACTGGAGCCTCTGAATCTGTCTGATAGCAAGGAAAGAAAAAGAGGACAGAGAAGCTGTACTCACCCTAGGCGGCGTTGGTCTCATTCATGAGGAGTGGTTTCATGGTTGCACAGGTGAGCTAGGAGGGTAAGCTGGCAGTGTGCACAAAAAGAAGAGGAAATGTTTTTGATGAGCATCTAGTCAGTCTCTGCCACAGTGCCTAATTACAGTTTCAACTGGAATCCCTCAAAGACCTACTGTAATGCCTTGAACAACTGAATATTTTCAATATATACCCCCAAAAGGGGAAAGATGAACATGGTTAGAGCATTCTGTAATGAAATTTTCTTTCCACATCCTCTAGTCTTTGCTTCCCTTGTCATCTTCAAGATTCTCCACTCTTCTACATGAAAAAAAAATGAATTATCGACGTCTGGTTAATTATGCCCTCCTGTTATCCCATTATATATGAGCGATATAGAGTCAGCACCATATACAAAAATTCCCTGACCCAAGTCATTTTCTCTTGTGCCCGCCTATGGTGCCTGAGATGTACATAATGGAGTCAATTGCTTGTGTTATGATATCTACAGCCAAAATCAAACATATTATATTGCTATGAATTACCAAAGTATAATGAAATTAAAATGTAATTAAAAATCAACTTTAAAAATATATATAACATTTAAATACTACTAACTAACTCTTCAGTGAAGGGGAAAACATGAAGGAAATTTCAAAACAATTTAAGAAGTATAGCAATAAAATGCTATACATATTTGTGAAATGTAGTTAAGGCAGGGCCTAGAGGAAAACGGATAACTCTGAATATGCTGCTGCTGCTGCATCGCATCAGTCGTGTCCAACTCTGTGAGACCCCATAGATGGCAGCCCACCAGGCTCCTCTGTCTCTAGGATTCTCCAGGCAAGAACACTGGAGTAGGTTGCCATTTCCTTCTCCAATGCATGAAAATGAAAAGTGAAAGTGAAGTTGCTCAGTCGTGTCCGACTCTTCTCAACCCCATGGACTGCAGCCTACCAGGCTCCTCTGTCCATGGGATTTTCCAGGCAAGAGTACTGGAGTGGGGTGCCATTGCCTTCTCCAACTCTGAATATATTGACCAATAAATAAGACATATGATAGAAAGGAAATAACCAGGATGTTAAAACAGACAGTCCATAATATTGAAAAGTGAAAGTGAAAGTCGCTCAGTTGTGTCCAACTCTTTGCGACCCCATGGGCTATACACTTCATGGAATTTTCCAGATCAGAATACTGGAATGGTTAGCCTTTTCCTTCCCCAGGGGATTTTCCCAACCCAGGGATTGAACCCATGTCTCCTGCAGGCAGATTCTTTATCAGCTGAGCCACAGGGAAAGTCCCCTAATATTGAAAGAGGGCTACAATGGATAAGGTTGTAACATGTATGAGTGCCCCATAAGCCACACAATGGAAAGTAGATGGGCATGAACAGTCTTGCTCTAAAGAACTATGTGCCAAGGTAGAGTGTCCTCCAACAAGAAGTTGTAGGGTGTGTTTCTAAGAGTACAACTGGGAAGGGATGCACTATGTCATAGCAGAGAAAGTACCTATGACCAAAAACCAGAGTAGTGGGAAGAATCTTTAAAGCTCTGAAAAACACACAGAGGTACCCCCATGAAAGTCAACATTCAGACCCTTGTTCCCTAGAAGGAACCACCAGCCAAGACAAAGTTAAAACATCAAAGCAGCAAAGTAAGTAAAAAACATTTGTTTTGGTTTCTAATATGTAAACTTGCCTTCCATTTTATAACTCTAGAGACATTAAAATTAAAATAATAATGAGGGAGAAATGAAAAGGCAACAGACCTTCTTCCCTACTCAGACTTAGCCTGATCAAAATCAAGGCTATCAAGAGGGTGAACACCTGATTGGTCTGAGACTAAATTTTAAACTACAGTAAGTAAGACTGGACTTTTTAATACATGAGAGTGACCAGGAAATGATGAGGGCTGCCTGAGACCATCCTAAGGACTGGGAAAGGAAGACCTGGCAGAAAATGTTTGAAAGAAGCAATTGAAAAGAATAATAAAACAGCTTTATGCTTGTACCATGCAGAAATCAGATTGTTCAGTGAGCTAGATTTTATTAAAGACAAATGATCTGAGTATTCAATTTAGAACTAAAAAAAAAAAATCACAAATGAGATAAACAGGAAGAGATAAACCCAAAGAGATAAACAGGCAGTAATAAAAATGTTAGAACTTGATGAAATAAAGAAAAAGAGAGGAAAAATACATTATTAACCAAACCAAGAGCGAGTTCTTTGAAAAGAATAATAGAATACAAAAAAAGTAATTTCATAGGTTTGTTTGGGAGCAAAGATGTAATTAAACAATTAAAAAGAGGAGACAACTACAAAAAATAAGAGATTTTTAAAATTATGAAAAACACTACGAACAACCATATTTAATTGCATTTTAAAATCTAGATGAATTATAAGTGATGCTGAGGAAACTGGACAGTTACATGTAAAAGAATGAGATTAGAGCATTTCCTCACACCATATCCAAAAACAAACTCAAAATGTAATGAAAGACCTAAAAGTAAGACTTGAAACCATAAAATTCCTAGAAAAGAACACAGGCAGAGCACTCTTTGACATAAATTGCAGCGATAATTTTTTGGATCTGTCTCCTAAGGCAAAAGAAATAAAAGCAAAAATAAACAAATGGAACCTAATTACACCTAAAAGCTTTTGCACAGCAAAGGAAATCGTTGACAAAACAAAAAGACAATTTACTGAATGGAAGAAAATATTAGCAAATGGTATAACCTATAAGGGATTAACATCCCAAAATATATATTAATAAACAGCTCATACAACGAATATCAAAAAAACAAAGAATTCAATTAAAAAAATGAGCAGAAGATCTGAGTAGATATTTTTCCCAAAGAATACATACAGTGATGTTCAACATCACTAATCATCAGAGAAATGCAAGTCAAAAATCACCTCCCACCTGTCAAAATGGGTATCATCAAAAACTCGACAAATAACAAATGTTGGCAAGGATATGGAAAAAAGGGAACCATACTACACTGTGGGTGGGATTGCAAATTCGTGCAGCCACTATAGAAATAGTATGAAGTTTCCTCAAAACACTAAAAATAGAGCTTCTGTAAGATCCAGCAATTCCACTCCTGGGTATGTATCCCCCCAATAACAAAAACACTAAGTACATGCACCCCAATGTTCATAGCAGCATTATTTATAGTACCCAAGTTATGGAAGCAACCTAAGTGTCCATCAACAGATGAATGGATAAAGAAGAGGTGGTATATATATATATATATATACACAACTGGAATATTACTCAGCCATAGAAAGAATGAAATGCTGTCATTTGCAACAAGGTAGATGAAACTAGAGAGTATTATGTTTAGCAAAGTAAGTCAGACAGATAAAGACAAATACTCTAGGTTATCTCTTATACATTAAATCTGAAAAATAAAACGAATGTATATAAAAAGGCAGAGACAGGTTCATATTTATAGAGAACAAACTAGTGGTTACTAGCGGAGAGAAGGAAGGAGGAGGAGCAAGATAGGGACATGGGAGCAAGGACACAAAGAACTATGTATAAAATAAATAATCAATATGGAAATACCATACAGCACAGGGAAATATAACAGTTATTTTGTAATAACTTTAAATAAAGTATAGTCTATCAAAAGTATTGAAGAACTATGTTGTATGCTAGAAACAAATATAATGCTGTAAATCAATTACACTACAATTTTTTAAAAATTGCTCTCCAAAGAAGTATACTAGAAATATCCAGATGTGGAGTTATATAACTAAAAGCAAAAGAAGTAAAACTCTTAATTCAAACTTACTGGATAGCTGATAATGCAAGAAAAAATGCTGGCATTTACAAATATTGGCAAGGCTTGGCATTTGAATGTTATCATTGACCATATGATTATATTAATACAGACAAACATTTTAAACAGCAAAAAATTCATTAAAAGCCTAAAAGAAGTCCATTACAAAAAAATCTATGTTAAATTACTAAATATTCTGGAAAAGATACAAAATATCAAAATAGGCATATGATGAAATAGAGTACATTAATATACCAAAATCACCGATGACATTTTTGATAATCATTTTAAAAACTTCCCATCTTCTACAATCTCTCCCAAACATTTCAGGCCCAGATAGTTGCATGAGTGAGAAACTTTAAAGAAATAGATAACCGTCATGTACTCAAGTTGTTTCAGAAAATGTAAAAGCAATAAAATTTATTCAGCCCATTTTATTTATTTATTTACTCTGGCCACACCACACCACATGCAGGGATCTTAGTTCTCTGAAGACCAGGGCTTGAACCCATGCTGCCTGCTGTGGAAGTGCAGAGTCTTAACTACTGGACCATCAGGAAGTCTTATTCAGTCCATTTTAAAAGCTAGTATAACAGGATAACATCTATATTTAAACCACATAAAGTCATAATAAGGAAAGAAAATTTAAGCCAATTTTATTTGCAAGCATGTATGCAAAAACCTTATATTAGCTAACTAAATTTAATTGCATGCTTAAAAAAATCAAAGACAAGCAGGGTTTACTTCATAAAGTCTTAGTTGGCTAAATATCAATCAAAATGTAATTTACTACATGATACATTAAAGAAGGCCATGCTTACAGTCACTTTAATAAAGAAAAGCCATTTGATAAAAGTAAGCAGTGCTCCGTGACAACCTGGAGGGTTGGAGTGGGGAGAGAGGTGGGAGGGGGGTTAAGGAGGGAGGGGACACATGTAAGCCTATGGCTGATTCATGTTGATGTGTGGCAAAAACCATCACAATATTGTAAAGTAATTATCCTCCAATTCAAATAAATAAGTAATTTTTTTAAAGTAAGACATTCTGTTTTGATTTATAAAACCCTCTTAGAATATGAGAAATAGAAACTACTAACTTGATATAAATGATGATAATAGCCTGCCAAAAGCTAGAGCAAACATCATACATAGTGTGAAATGTTAAATTCATATCTTTTGAGGTTGAGAGAAGACAAGGGTATATGTTATCATATCAATTGTTTAATATGGTGTTAGAGGTCCTGACCAACAAAATAAGGTAGCATACAAAGAGAGAGAGAAGGAGAAAGAGAGATTATTAAGGCGAATGCAAAGCAATTACCAATTTTAATGCATAACAAATAATATTATTCACCTGACAAAAAGAATATCGAAAGACAAATCATTAGAACTAATAAGATTTGACCAAAGTACCCAGAGACAAAATCAATTTCCCAAAACCAGTAGCATTCATATTTATCAGTAATAACCAGCTAACAACATGGCAATAAAAAAAATATCTAGGAACGAAATCAAAAAAACTGTTCAAGACTTGGTGGAAAAAAATTTTAAACTTTTTTAGATGATTTTGCCCACCTCTCCAAAAAACTTCAATAAATATAAAAGTACACTTCATTCATGGAGATCACAGCATTGCAAACATGGCAACTCCACCAAATAACATATCAATTTAATGTATTTCTAAAACAGATAACACTGAGAAATTAAATTTATTCTAAAAATTTTAATGAAAAATAAACATCCATGAACCAATACATGTTAGCCAATAACTAACAAGTCATGCTTGTCTACAGTGTGCTCCTAGCAGGGACTTAACAAATAGAACAAAGAAATATGGTAGAAAACCTAGAAACAGATCCGTTAATATGAGACTCTACCATTTAATAGAGATGGCATAAAAGATCAGTGGGAAAAAATAAATTACTCAGAAAATGATGCCAAGGCAAAAATGTCATATTTCCCACTTAACATATTACATAAAAGCTAAAATCTGAATACACTATACATCTAAATGAGAAAGGTGAAGGTATAAAATGATATAAGTTGAAGTAGAAGATTATTTCTGCTACTTTGGGACTAGGGAAGAATTTTTTGAAAAAGACTCCAAAATTGCAGGCCATGAAAAGAAAAACTAATGAAACTATACAAAATTAAGAATTTTGTTTAGTGAACATCATTGTCAAAGTTAACAGATGGGTGGCAGACTGAGAGAAGATATTTGCAATATCAAAATCTGACAAGAGTTTAACATCCAAAGTATACAAAGAACTCCAGAAAATCAGCGAGAAAATGGTAAGAAACACAATGTCTAAATGGCCAAAAGTGAAACCAGCACAGTTCATAGAAAGAGATTCGAAATGATCAAGATTAAGTGAATAGGTCTTCATTCTCACTAATACTCAAAAATATTCTGAAGGCAATAATAATATACTAAATGTTGTTAAAAGGAGGGTAACCTGGTAAGCTATGTAGGTTATAATCTAGCAGTCCATTCCCGAGTAAAGAGGCCAAAGGAATTTCCACACCAAGGTCCACATGAATACACGTCCAAATGGGGTAACAAATGCAATGCTACCCTACTTCTAGCGTAAGAAAACTGACATTTCAGAACAGTGCTAATGGCCATGACAGTTCACCTCTGTGGTCACAAATACTGGGTTTGTTCTCCTTTCAACAAACAAAATACTCTTAATGGAAAAACTTAACAGTTTCATCTAATCATGATACCAGTCCGTTTTTACATCAGTCAGAATAGGATAGATTTTTTTTTCATAGCAACATCTTCCAAAACTTATTGGCTTATAAATAATAAAGTTTACTTTTCATCTGTGCTGTTTGTACACTGTGGTGGGATGGCTCTGATCATAATCTTTCTGACTCTAGGACCCAGGCTGACAGAGCAGGAATTAACTGGAACATTACTGATCATAGCAGAACCACAAGTACATACAACAAATATCTCCACCAGGAAATGATATGTGTTACTTCTGCTCACATTCCATCCACCAAAGTGATTCACATGATTAACTCTAAGCTCAACACAGTGGAGAAGAACAGTCCTCCAGAAGACAGTCAGTTACTGTTGATTAACACTCATGGTCTACTATAGTGAATGCTCGCTGCAGCACTATTCATAGCAGTCAGGAGTTTGTCTAGCTACCAAGAAGGAAGATGAATGAAAAATATAAGACACACACATCTGTTGTTTTATGTAGCCCTTAGAACTGATAATACATTTCAATATACTAGCAAGGATACATTTATCTAAGTACTAAGTTCAGATTTTAAAAAGAAGCAATCAGAAATTAAATGTATAACATAATATATATAATATCGTGGTTTTTAAAAACACATTAATGAAAAAACAGTTACTTTTTCAAGAAAAAAACATATATCCCCATAAATATGTGGAAGTTCAATTGGAAGAAAATACAATACACACGTTAGAATGGGGTGAGTATATATGAAGGATAGGGGAATTTTTAAGTGGATATTGGGGGAATCAAGTTGATATTAAGTGATTCATATAAAAATAACAAAATCAAAAATAATGCCTTACAATGCTTGATGATGGTGTGCCATGTACTGAATATGATCAACTCAATTCTGTTCAACAGATGTTCACTTCAAAAGAATTCTAGATCCTTTTCAAATACAAATGTGACTTGAGAAAGATAATTTATTAAATACTATCTGTATGTATACATTCTTTATAATAAACTAGCTGTTGTGTTTTTGTCTTCATCAGACACTTAAGGAAATGATACAGGGTAACATAGGGGTGTTTTTAACAGGGAATAGATCATAAAAATGTCTGGTACAGGGGCGATGTCTAATAAATTGGTGTCGTTTTTATGCATAGGGCACTTTGCTGTGTGTATGTTATCTTACTTAAACATTATATCAAAGTAAAGGATTTTAATTGCAATTTCATATAGAAAGAAACTAATGAGAGTAGGTAACTGAATTTTTCCAAGTTTACAATAGTAGCAAAAAGTCTAGGTTATAATAGACATTTCTGACTTGTGAATTCTTTTATTTCAGCTTTACTGGGGTAAAACTGACAATTAAATTGTAAGACATAAAGTGTAAATCATGATGATTTGATATATGTATACATTGTGAAAAGATTTCTCCTATCATCCTAAAAGAGATCAACCCTGGGTGTTCATTGGAAGGACTGATGTTGAAGCTGAAACTCCAATACTTTGGCCACCTCATGCGAAGAGTTGACTCATTGGAAAAGACCCTAATGCTGGGTAGGATTGGGGGCGGGAGGAGAAGGGGACGACAGAGGATGAGATGGTTGGATGGCATCACTGACTCGATGGACATGGGTTTGGGTAGACTCCGGGAGTTGGTGATGGACAGGGAGGCCTGGCATGCTGCAATTCATGGGGTCGCAAAGAGTCGGACACGACTGAGCGACTGAACTGAACTGAACTTAATTAACACATCCATCACCACACACACACACACACACACACACACATACACATATATATGGTAAGAACACTTAAGTTCTACTCCCTTGGCAAATTTCAATTATACAATACAAGGTTATCAACTATTAGCACCTATCAAAATTCCAATGGCATTTTTTACAGAAATAGGAAAAACAATACTAAAATTTGTGCTAAACCACAAGAGGCCTTGAACAGCCAAAGCAATCTTGAGAACAAAACTAGAGGCATCACATTTCCTTCAAACTATATTACAAAGCTAAAGAAATCAAAACAGTATAATACTGTAACAGAATAGAGAGCCCAGAAATAAACCCATGCATGTATTATAAATTAATTTATGGAAAAAGAGCCAAGTAATATGAAATAGAGATAGGATAGTTCAGATGGTAAAGAATCTGTCTGCAATGCAGAAGACCAGGGTTCAATCCCTGGGTCAAGAAGATCCCCTGGAGAAGGGAATGGCAACCCACTCCAGTATTCTTGCCTGGGAAATCCCATGGACAGAGGAGCCTGGTGGGCTACAGTCTATGGGGTCACAAAGAGTCGGACACAACTGAGTGACTAAGCATGTAAGCATGTGAGTCTCTTTAATAAACGGTGTTGGGAAAACTGGACAATCATGCTAAAGAATAAAACTGGATCTTTGCCTTACAACACACATAACAATCAACTCAAAATGAATTAAAGAGTCAAATTTAAGACTTAAAACTGTAAAGTTCCTTGAAGAAAACATAAGAGTAAGCTCCTTAACATTGGTCTTAACAATGCTATTTTTATGTTCAACACCAAAAAGTAAAGGTATCAAAAGCTAAAATAAACAAGTGGAACTACAGTGAACCAACATGTGAATTCTTGCATAATTTTCATTTGACTCTTAAGACTCAGTCTAACACCAGAAAAAGAATTCTTTATGGTCCCAAGGAGAATGTGGTTTGAGTCTTGTATTATAAGTCTCTAAATAGCCCTCAACCCTCTTTTTTATTAACTCTCAAGTACTTACCTCAAAGACAATCCAACCATAGCCTGGAGGGACATAGAAACACTTCTAGAACTCTTCTTTTCGGCATGCTGTTAAACATTGCCTGAAAATACAGTTTGCTCTGGTGCAGCTTCCCACAGGCAAAGTAAAGGCATCGTGGAAAGGTAGTTCGCATAGCTCAAATACTGCCACACCTTAATAGGGGGAAAAAAATTGTTTGCTACAAAATTTAAAGGTACGCAGCCAAACTTTTTCAATAGATGAGAAAATGTTTTGCTTCAACAGAGATAAACATCTTTAAGGCAACATCTACAATAAAATGTTAAATTAAGTGGGCCAGGCAAATAACTATAGAATGGCATACAATTTGCAAGGAATAAAAGATACTGTGTAATGTCAAATGGCAATGCAAGAAAGATTAGGTATTTATTGGAGCATGAAAAAACCTTGAATTATGAATATATAAGAGAGTAAGGTCAAGGCAATAAACAATTATACTCAAGTATCCACATCATGCTAAGGAACAACTGAAAAACTGTAGATGCAATTTATTCCCCTTAAGTTTGCCACTGAAATCTGTAACATTTAAAAGAAACGCTTTTGAAACCATTTTTCTAGACCAGGAGTAGGAAAACCACAGTCCATGGTTTGCTTTGCAGGGCCTGCAAGCTGAAAAGGATTTTTATATTTTTAAGGATTTGTTGAGAAGGAAAAGGTAGAAAAGGAAGAGGAGAAGAAAGAAAAGTGACAGAGACCAATATATGGCTTACAAATTAGAAGATGTTTAGTACTCAACCCTTCCATAAAAGAAGTTTGCTGATATCTATTCAAAATCATGCAGAACTGGCATGTTTCTGCTTTGGCAAGGTATAACATGAAAACCCCAGAAGACTAATACAGTTGTATAGTATCTCTTGCACAAAAGATAGGGTAACAACCTATAGCAAACTAACTTGTTTACTTGTTTACTATGGTTTATGGCTGCTTTTGAGCTATAACAGCAGAGTTGAGTAGTTTTAACGAGACATTATGGCCTGCAAAGGTTAAATAATTATTTGATAACTTAAAGTTTGCCAACTCTTTAACATTGAACAGTGAGAAGACTCTTACCACATACTATGTAATGAATGACCTCTGACTCCTCAGAACTGAGGGACACAAAAGGTTTTTCCAAAAGTCTTTTAAACCATGATGGCTACATTTCCTTTCATGGTTTTGCTCCTCTAGCTTCCCCTGTTCTGTGCTCCATGTTGTTACTCTTTCTTCGCTACTGAAAATACAAATAGTTGTAAAGGCCTAAACCCTGTTAACCCAGACATCAGGCCTGTTGATCACATGGTTGGTAAAATTCAATCAGACTTAGGTATTTCTACCTCAGACAATATCTGACTAAGATTTTTTAGTTGAAACATTATATGAATAAGACTTAAGTTGAATAATTCCACTATAGATAAGTTGGTGTAAGCATATTGAGAAAGATACTATAAGAAATAACTAACTTTTCTACAAGGGTTTTGTTAAGGACATTGTAGCTTAAATTGTATCAGGGCTTCCCTGGTGGCTCAGTGGTAAAGAATCCACCTGCCCATGCACGAGACACAGGTTGATCTCTGATCTGGAAAGATCCCACGTGCTGCAGAGCAATTAAACCTATGCACAAGTACTGAGCCTATGCTCTAGACCTCAGGAGCTGCAACTACTGAAGCCCATGAGCCCTGAAGCCCATGCTCAGAAACAAGAGAAGACACCTCAGAGAGGTCTATGCATAGCAGCTAGAGTGTAGCCCCTCACTCTCAAACACTAGAGAAAATTCCAGGCATCAGCGAACACCCAGCACAGCAAAACACAAATAAAATAAACAAAGCTATTCTAAAAAGTCATAAATGTATTACATATATTATTACATTATGGAATATCTCCTTTAAGGGAGTTGTATGAGGATGTTTGAGAAAATGCCTCAGAATTTGGCAACTGGCATGATTTTATTGTGAGGACAAAGTATGTACAGTAACTGGTTGTTCCCTTGATCAATTTGTTCCCTCTCAGCTCTAAATTCACCCTTCATCATCTGCTTTGCAAAAATGGATATGGGCCCTTTAAACATGTTTCCTTTGCCAACTGGCACACTGTTAAGCTTTGTCAACAGTTGGCATTGGAGGGACACCGCAGGGGGATGGGTTTTGCTCTCAAGTTCTTGTGTGTTCTCTCAGCAGGCTCCTGGAGAAGGGCATGTAGTTTCCTTAGTGCCCAGTAACTATAGCGAAACTCTTGCCACTAACTGCGTAAAGTCCTTTTTTATATTGCTCAGCATCTTCTTCACCAGGCTCCTCAGCATGTGCAACTTCTCCAGTGTGTGCCAGCCAGAGGACCCACTGGCCAGTAGCTTCTCCCTGTATCCCTCTCAAGCTGTGGGGGTGAGATACCTTCCCATGTACAGCTTTCCTGGAGCTCTGGAGAATAGATTTTTCTGTCAATTTCCAAAGGGCATATTGTCAGCAGCACATTGACCATCCATAGAGCCACAGCAGCCCTCTCCACAAGGACTAGATCTCAGTCCTGCCTGGAATAAAGAAGGAGGTATCTTCCTTCGGTTCTCCACGTCAGCCCTAAGGGTAGTGTCTGCTCCCTATATCTGCTATTCCCATATTCTTTAGGTATTCTCTTTTATTCATACAACCCAATGCCTTTTTACTCCAACTTCTTGGCAGAATTAATAATTCTTTGTATTAAACTTTCTCTGTTAAAATGACTCTGTGCTTTCTCTCTTCACTGGACTCAACTAATACACTAATTGTTTCTCTTACTTATTTGGGTACTGGAAAATTCAGAGTTAAAATACCTATGCACATGTATGTGTATCCACTTACATATATTCACATACACACTCATATAATGTATGATTTAATATATTAAAATATTTTCTCTTATATCTGGTAATATGGGCTTTCCAGGTAGTGCTAGTGGTAAAGAACCCACCTGTCAATGCAGGAGACTTAAGTGACGTGGGTTAGATCCCTGGGTCAGGAAAATCCCCTAGAGGAGAGAACGGCAACCCACTCCTGTATTCTTGCCGTCAGAGTCCCATGGATAGAGCAGCCTGGTGGGCTACAGTCCAAGGGGCTGCAAAGAGTTGGACATGACTGAAGTGATTTAGCATGCATACATGCATCTGGTATTATATTCTACACTCTGTAGAGAAACAAATTAATTGAATACTATTCATGTACTCCCTATGATACATTACATGATGCAAGTATTAAATTACTAAAAAAACAAATATACCAGAGAAGCTGCGCTAAATATAATTAATTATAAACATATTAGTATATGCTTAGTTTTGACCACCAATCCCTGAAAAGTTGACAATCCAATGATGACTATTTAAGGATTTTAGTCCTGCCTCTGGGGTTGCTGCATTGCACAGTTGGCTCTTGTGCCTTGAAATCTGGATTCATTAGAGTCTTCTGACTCACTGCCGCGGCTCTTTCTAACACTGAGCTCACATATGCTCTTACCACCCGCTTTGTACTAGTGGCACCTGCTATGGCTGCCTTGACTACAGCCTTCTCATCTGCGTGAGGAGTTCTGTTTCCTGCAGGAAACCCTGCCACTTAGACAGGAAAAGGAATGGATTTCTCTAAGAATGCTGAGAGAAAAACCATCAGCAACGAATAAAGTAAACATTCTTCTTTGGTATTTCTTGCTTCTCCTTTTGATATAGTCCTAGGCTACAAGAAAGAAGCCATCTCTCAAAGCTTTAACTGTTTTGCTGATGACACTTTAGGAAAGGAAGTACCAAGAAATCTTCTAAGATCACCGAATTCAGCAGTAGTATAGTTGGAAGATCTAAATCTTGTGCCTGAGAGAAGACATCAGGAGAGTGGGGGAGTCCTGAATATGTCTATGTCTACCTCTAAGTCATCAATTAAAACTAAGTGCTAGCTTATGACCAAGAGTATGAATATAAATCTCAGCATTTTAAATATATAAAGTTGGAAACTATATGTTCTACACTAAACAATTATTAGAGTAAGTCATGGTTCCTCCCCATAATACACAAGCATGCCATTGTTAAAACTGAGGTCACAGAAGCTTATTGAATGGCATGAAGAAATGATTCCCTATATTATTACATTTAAATAAAAGCTGTTACGAGGCAGTGAATGTAAATTTTATTTTTAAGCATATGTATACCTAAAGACACCCACATGTACCCAGACACCCTTGTAACAGGTGAATAAAAAAATGTGGATGGTTGTTTTCTCAGGGTTATAGAATGATGAGTGACTTGTACTACCTTGCTTGTGCTTTTCTGAAACCTTAAAATTCTCTGTAATAAAGTTGAATTCTTTACATAATTAGAAAAAAACACACATTTTTGAAAAGGCACAGAAATGATTGAAATAGCCAAAATTTCAAATTCAGGGAATACCTATAATCCCAGATATAGTTACGGAACAGAAACATTTCATTTTTTGGTTTTCTTGGTATTTATTTTAAAAAATACTTTCTGATCAAGATTAATTGCTGATCTCATCAAAACAGGGAGCAAAAAGTAATCTCTAGAATCAAGACTTTTAATCAGTTGGCTTCAGTGAATCAGTTATTCAACAAGATAAACCTCTGAGAGTGTAGTCAGCATGGAGATGCTTTTAACCAATAGATGCATGGATAGATTAGATATATAGCTGATAGAATATAGATGAGATATATAGACAGATAAGTATAACTGGATGATGGATAATGTCCAACAATATATTTGTCACAAATTTAAAGAAAAGGAAATTAATGTTTTTAAAAGACTCACCTCCTCCATGCAGACAGTGTTGCATTTGCCTAACCGGAGATTTTCTTCACATGTGAAAGTGAGATAAAAGCAGCCAATCTTAACTGAGTACCTATTATGAAATGCTCGATATTCAGCAAAACGTTTTAATGATAGTTGACATGTTATTATATAATATATTATATATTATTATAAAATGATAATATATCACAAAATAATATACACTATGTAATAATAATTTACTACAATAATAAAAATAAAAATATTGCTACCATGACTACTGCTACTATTTTTTAAGTGTTTATAATATGCCAGGCATTTTGAAAAGCACTTAATCAACACCATTGTATTCTATTCATTGTAGTGCTTTCAACTTTCCTATGAGGTAGACATCACTATTTTCAGAAGAGGAAACAGAAGATCAGAAAAATTGTCTTGCTGAAAATTACAAGTAATTGTAGTATTTACACGAAGATATTTTTACAAACAGTTCATATAACTCAATATTAGAAAACAAACAATCCAAGCAAAAATGCATAGACCTAAACAGACATTTCTCCAAAGATGACATACAGATGGTCAATAGGCACATGAAAAGATGCTCAACATCATTAATTATTAGAGAAATGCAAATCAAAACTCTAATGAGAAATCACCTCATACCAGTCAGAATGGTCATCTTCAAAAAGTTTACAAATAGTAAATGCTGGAGAGGAAGTGGAGAAAAGGGAACCCTCCTACACTGTGGGTGGGATAGTAAACTGCTGCAGCCACTATGGAGAACAGCCTAGAGGTTTCTTAAAAAAACTAAAAATAGAGTTACCATATATCCAGCAGTCCCACTTATTGGCAAACATCAGGGAAAAGCTCCAGTTTAAAAAGTTACTTGCATCCCAGTGTTCATAGCTGTAGCAGCACTATTTACAATAGCCAAGATATGCAGCAACTTTAGGGTCCATCAACAGATGAATGGATAAAGAAGATATGGGATATATATACAATAAAATATTACTCAGCCTTTAAAAAGAAGGAATGAAATGAAACCATTTGCAGCAACATGCATGAGCCAAAAGATGATCATCTATGGAAAGTAAGTCAGAGGACCACAAATATAGTACAATATCACTTATATGTGGAACCTAAAAAGAGATACAAATGAACTTATTTACAAAACAGAAAGATTTTTACAGACATAGAAAACAAACTTACGGTTTCCAAAGGAGAGAGGGTTGGGGAAGGGATAAATTAAGAACTTGTGATTAATAGATACATACTACTGTGTATAAAAATAGATAAACAATAGGTCCTACTGCATAGCACAAGGAACTGTATTCAATATCTTATAATAACCTATAATGGAAAAGAATCTGAAAAAGTATATCTATATTATGGATATAAATAACTGAACTACTTTACTGTATACCTGAAACTAACACAACTATGTAAGTCAACTATACTTCAAGAAAAAAAAAAAAGAGGTACTCTTGATTCCAAGTTCTGTTCTCTTTCCACTGTTCTAAGCTGCTGACTTTCACATGGTTCAGTGCTTTGGGCTAGCCTAGAAGATACTGAAACTAGGCACTTGGGTTTCTTAAGCCCAGGGATGTAAGGATCATCAGCAGAAACGAGTTATCAAGGATTCTATCAACACTGAGTGAACTAACAAGAGAATGAGACAAAGGGAAAATGGAATGGAAAATAGAATCAGATTCTACTCTTATTTTCTAGGTCCATGGAGGCTAGGGAGGGGAAGTGTTTTTTGTAATTATTTTGGACCCTAGCACTGATAGCATAGCATTATGTGGACATAAATTACTTTCTGAAGTCAGAAGTCTCTTGAAGAGATAGCTGTAGATAACTCTATTCAAAGCAGTGACCAGCATAAACATTATTGTTTAATGAAAACTCTGAATGCAGTTAGAATTCACAAATTTCAGTGGCTAATTTTCTTTTTCATATCCACGTAAAACAACAAATCACTGGATTAACAACTAGAAAACTAGAATTCTAGGGCATTTCTATATATTGCTGCAACTTTCTTGGTCTTCATATTCTTTCTCCATCAAGTGGTAGTATGTAGACTTTATAGACTTTTTACAAAATTCCAATGACATAGTAAGTTTGGAAACAATTTAGACAGCACTAAAGACTGTTGAATGTGTCATGGAATATGTGTCAATATGAAAGACACTTTTTATTATCAATTTCTTCAATAGAGGTCAACTTTTCAAATAAGTTTTATTTGAATTTTTCTTTTCTTATTACAAAAGTAATATACCTTCATGGCTCAAAGTGTCAAAGTTACAGGAAAACTAATTAAAAGTCCTCTATGTAATGATGGGTTGGAGCTGCCTAATACCAGTTTGTGAAAGTCAATTGTTTATGTCTCTTCCAAATTATATGTTCAGTGATACTGTGTTGGTAGCCTGAAATCAATCATGATAAGATTATTTACACCATGGAAATTGGCAAATATTACAAAGCTGGGCTTTCTTTTCTGACCAGTTGTTAAGCATTTATTAATGAACCACTGTCCACAATCTTTGGACTTAGTCAGTTTGGTGAATCTTAAATCAGATTGCTATCCTTGTATTAAGTCAAAAATTGAAGAGATTCAAAAGAAGAACCTGACAGTCTGCCTTTAGCATGTCAACCTCCAACAGAGTATAAACAGTATCTGTACAAGCAATGAAAAAACATGCTTTATGAGCCCTAAAGACCTGCATTGGCTTGGTCCTTTGCATTCACTGGGCATGTGAATGAGTCGCACAACTCATGTGATCTTTCTTTCGTCCTCCTCTCATTCTTTCTTTCTCTCTCTCTCTTCCTTCTTTCTTTCCCTTCTTTCCTTCCTTTCTCCCTCCTTTTCTTCCTTCTTCCTTCCTTCCTTCCTCCTTACTTTTTTGAATTCTAACCACTAAATGCCAATGCTTACAGATTTTCAGATCCTTTGCTTGTACCCAAGTTGTGTCACTAGTGTTTTATTCTTAATGAGAGCATTTCAGATCTTTGCATTGATGGTCAAGAAGTAGGGTTATTAGCCTTCCCTTAGACATCTGATTTCCCTGTTCAGGATCCAAACTACGTATAGTTCCAAGACACTATTTTGGTAGCAAATAGGTTCTGGAGCGCCAACCCCACTTGCCTTTTATCCCTGTATTTTATGTAACTATTCTCATAGCTGTCACCACCCTAGAACATAAGGAACTAATTTTCTAGGGATTTCAGTAGTTCGGCAAAGGAAACATAAGACTTATTTTCTCTATACTTAAGGTTGTTCAGTCCGTATACACAAAACTTTACAATGACATTTTGTCCACCAGAGGGCACTCATATTGTTCCAAGTATAGCTAAGAATTATGACGATTTGAAGATAAATATGAGACAGAGAAATGAAAGAACCCCCCAAGACTATTCAAGTCTTAACTAAATACCAAACAGAAGAATAAAACCAAATTTTCTTTATTCCATTTTATTTTCTCTCTCCCTACCCTGTTACCTCCCACTACACACACAAAAATTCTTAAGTATATTCGTTAATTCACAAAAGAAAAAAGGGTTGGGGCTGGGGTGAAATTCTGTGTTTCATACTTTCAAAGTGCCAGCTTTGCAGGAGAATATATTTTTTTAAAAAATGTGGGAGTGCTGGAAGTGTGGAAGAATATCAAGAAATTGGTTTTCGTAAAGTTACATCTTTGGTGTTTTAAGATGATATGTCTCAAGTTGTTTTCTACCATGAAGCTGATGAACTGCCTGCTTCAGATGACAGGGCTTCGGCCCTTGTCTTGGAACTTTACACTTCTCAGGCACTAGAAAAATCAGAGGCTGCCACAAGATTGCGGTCTAGCGTGTTGACAGCCTCAACCACAAGTTATTCCAAATTCTCACAAAAGCAAAATAAACTTGTGATTTCTGAGACATGTTGTGTAGCTCATTAGTGGTTTCAACTAAGTGCTGTTTATTGATCCTAAAATCTCTCTCGCCTCAATGCAAGTAGACTTTCACCTATGTCTCCATCTTTTCCAAACACTCCAGCATTATGAACTCAGCAGTTAGATCCTAGTAATTGCTAAATTTAAGCCGCTAGATCTGAGGTAAGGATTCTACCTCATTCCAGCTATATTACCGTGTCAAACATTTGCTTCATCCATTCTGCTTCTCTACAGGGACATTTTTATTCACACCTTTCAAAATCAGGCCTATCAAAAGACCCATCAAAGCATCTCTGCCTCAGAATTGCTCAGATATGAAGTCTGAATTTCTTCTCTATTTTAAAAAGTATTCAGTTCAACCAGTTCAGAATGATCTGAAATCCAGCTATTTAGTATCTATGTAGTGCAAACACACATACCAGAAGGAAGAAATAATGAGACAATTTAAGTTTTGTGTCCATTTAGAAAATTGATGTCAAAGCAATTATCAGAGAATTGCTAATGAACATTTATGAGCTTGAACTTTATAGCCTGGCCCAAAGTTGCCAGGTACTTTAAATCTTTGGCAAAAATTGCCCTTTAGCACTGCCAAGACCAAAAGCTAAATTGGCCCACCCTCCCCAATTTACATCTGGGTTCAGTTTGCTCTCAGTTAAAAGAGCTTAACCCATAGTGCTGACTTGGTCTCTGTTCAGATGGGAAAGCAGCTATGTTATATGAAAGGAGCAAAAATAGGTGAGTATCTTTTTATATCCTCCCTTGAGGGGAAAATAATGTTTTATTAAGTTTGGATAGTCATTATATAATTGCCTGGTGTTAGGGAATCAGCTGGTTTGTTTCTAGATAGTGTCTATTTGGTTTAGATAGTTCTTTTTTGAAATATGCAGTCTACTGGTCAGAAGCCTTCAAAAATTAAAGTACATTATTACAAGGGTTTTAAACTGAGTAGGAGTAAGATGAAGAGAATTAACTCTCCAATACCTTAGATAGGAAGCAGAAAGAATTCCATTAATTCAGGTTTAACATGAGAAATATAGTAGATATAAAAGTTATTTTTAATATAGGTAGAGAATGGAAAATAGCAATAAGATTAAGGAAAATGTAAAAGGGCCATGATTTGCATCGAGTTTTTTTCTTTTTTCTTTTTTTTTTTACTAGTTATTTTCATGAATGTGACAGTTGGCAATTACTTTAAAAGTCTAAATTTTTCAGGGTAAATCAGCTTCAAGTTGGGAAAGATTTATTCCAGATGGGTATTGTAAGATGTGTTACAACTTTACTGACTAGATTAAAAAAGCTGAATCAGTCTCTATTTATTAAATAACAGTAAGAAAACAGTACTGTATATATGTACATCCATTGCCTTTTTCTCCTTGGTAGTGATTTAGTCACTAAGTCGTGTCCAACACTTGCGACCCCATGAACTGTAGCCCGCCAGGCTCCTCCATTTACGGGATTTTCCAGGCAAGAATACTGGAGTGGGTTACCATTTCCTTCTCCAGGGAATCTTCCTGACTCAGGAATCAAGCTCTAGTCTCCTGCATTGCAGGTAGATTCTTTACTGAGCTACCAGGGAAGCCAATGACCTAATCAGTACTGATTCATTTTGTCACATCTCAGTTCAATTATCACCTCCCCGGGGAGACCTTCAAACACCTAGATTAGGTCAAATCCCCTCCTCCTTGCCTACTGCCCTCATCCCTATGATAAGGTTTAAAAGCATCATAATTCTATTCTTGTAGGAGTCACCAAACTTGAAACTTTACATTTGTGCATTTCTTTGGCAAATGTCTGTAAGCTACCCAAGGACACACACCTGGTTTAGTTCTCCACTGAGTCACCAGCCTTTAGTACAGTGCCAGTTAAGCAAGAGGGAGGCAGTGCTTATTTATTTATTGAATTATGAATGAATAACTAGGCAAGGCAACTATGAGATTAATGCCATATTACAAAGTAGTTAATAAACTCAGTAACAGAGTTGGGTGGGACTCAACCCCTTGTCTTACTTTCTTTTCCCAATGTATCTTATCTTAAAAACCATAGATCAAAGCATTATGACTCAAATCAATACAACAACAAGTATAAACTAACTAACCAAATTTGCTTTCATCAGGGTAGTAAAAATAAATCAAGTGACCATCAGCAATATTCTGGGTAAATGATTACTTGCAAAGTAAACATCATTAAGTCAAATGAAATGTCTCCTCAGAAAATTTATACTTATTTTTTTTTAAGAGAGTAGAACAGGATTGTATTTTATAAGTCTGCATCTGCTTAGTTGTAAAAAGCAGACACTTCCTAAAATAGGTAGATCAGTTAAGAACAGGGTTTTGATTTTCTTTGCTGTTCTTTATATGATAACATAAACACTTAGTTTTGATCTAGCAGACAAGAAAATTACAACCCAGAAAAGAGAACTGAATTGCATGAAGCTTATGTCAGGTCTCATATTAGTTTGCTAGTTTGCTTGGGCTGCTATAACTAATACTACAGACTCAGTGGCTTAAATAGAAATGTACTTCTCAACATTCTAGCAGCTAGAAGTCCATGATCAAGGTATCAACAGGACTTGTTTTTTCCAAACCTCTCTCCTTGGCTTGTAGATAACCTTCTTGTTGTCTCCATGTTGTCTTCACAAGGTCCTTCCTCTGTGTGTGTCTGTGTCAAAGACAAAGCAAGAATCTTGAAAATAGTAAAAGTGACTCATACTGAGGAATCTCCATAAGATTAACAGCTAACTCATCAGAAGCTATGAAGACAGAAGGCAGGGGATAACATATACAAACTGCTAAAAAATTTTTTTTAATTATAAGGAAATGCTATGAGCAAGTCTATGTCAAAAAAATTAGATAACTTAGATAAAATGGGCAATTTTGTAGAAAGATACGATACTAAAATTCTCACCATAACTTTTGAAGTCCTCTATATTTTTGTTCATACATGGTAGTATCATCCATCATCATACTCCCTTTAATTCATTATACCTCAATTAGTCTGGTTCTCGTTCAGTTCCTGGCATCATGCTGTACACAAAGCTCTATTCCTTTAACTTGCTGATTGTTCCATTTTATCTTTGAGGACTCAGTTTAAACACTATTTCTGCAAAGACATTTTCTTGAAATCCTTATAAGTAATTACTCATTAAGGTAATACTTTCTGCTTTATCAAAGATAATTTCCTTCTCAATGCCTTTCCCTCAAATACCTGATAGGCTTCTAATCTAGTTTCCAATCAGTTCTACGTTCTAATAATCATGTCCTAAGTTCTTTCCTAGATAAAATACTCAAGGCTGATTTGAGTCTTTATTTTTGAGCTCCCAGGGTAATATTTCTCAACTTAATAGTACATACCTTGAGACTAGACAAAATTAGAGACAGAGACTCGGGAAGCCCTCACACCCTTAATCTAGTCTCCACTCTAGAGTACTGTATAACTCAGACAATGTGACTCAAAGCCTCTTTAGTTCTCATTTATTATGATTTGGGGTTTTGAGGCAGGATTTTTTAGAGGACCTAAATTTGAGATTCTCAATATTTCATTATTGTCTGACAACTGTCCAACTATTCTGGATTTATCTTTATTTTTTGAAAGGAGGAAGTAAAATCCAATTTACATGATTATTCTGAGTCTTTTCAGCTACATCCCCAGACAGAGTTTTTCAACCACACCACTGTTGACATTTTAGATCAGATAATTACATATTGAAAGGGTCTATCCTACTCATTATTAGATGTTTAGTAGCATTTCTAACCTCTACTCACTATAATTCTGTAGCATCACCTTCATCTCTAGTTATAACAGATGAAAACGTCTCTAGACATTGCCAATGTCCCTGGGATGCAAAGTAACCCCCAGTTGAGAATTGAAACCACAGGCTCAATAGGCCCATCTTATGCTTTCAAATTATCACAGGCAATACATTTATCTTGTTCAAATTTATAGCATGGGCCTCCATTTTTCCAACCTTTGAGAGTTTCCTGACTGCCTAACACATTACTGAGAGGTCAAATACTGAGAGATCAATTGGACAAATATTTTAAATATTTGTTACAGATAGCACTACATTGCAAGTTAATGTGGAATCTTAATTGCAGAATTATTTTCTGTATGGTAATTCTAGATTCATAATAATCCTACACCAACATTTATATATTATATATATATATATACACACACACACACCAACATAAATTCATTTCTTACATGTAAAAATACAATTCTGATATTTGGTGGGTAGCCTTCTATGTGGGGTTTTAGAAACCCCAGGTTCTCTGTGTTGGTTCTGTCATTTTCAACACATAGCTTCAAGAATCACCGTGTTCATATGTTTCAAGTCATAAACAGAAAGAACATGGAGTATTATATAAAGGAAGATGTTATGAGCTAGATTGGGATATAAGGGAGTAAGTTTGAAGATTGCTCTCATTGTCTGCTGCTTTTACTCATCATTGTTATATCCTCTCTTTGTACCTTGTATTTTTTTCATCACGATTGTAATAAAGTAATTATTTTTTTTGTACCACAATTAGAGTTGACTCATTGAAAAAGACCTTAATGCTGGGTAGGATTGGGGGAAGGAGAAGAAGGGGACGACAGAGGATGAGATGGTTGGATGGCATCACTGACTCGATGGACATGGGTTTGGGTGGACTCCGGGAGTTGGTGATGGACAGAGAGGCCTAGCGTGCTGCAATTCATGGGGTCGCAAAGAGTCGGACACGACTGAGTGACTGAACTGAATTGAACCACAATTATATGTGTGTGTGTGTGTGTGTGTGTGTATGTATCACACTTATATGTATCACAATTATAATAAAGCAATCATTTGATCAGCTACTGGTTTATTATCCATCTTTCCTCAAGGGCAATACACTCCACAAAGACCAGAATTATATCCATCTTGTTTGATGCTGTATTCCCAAACTTAGCAAAATTCTTGTCATTGAGTACTTTCTCAGTGAAGACTTGTTAAATGAATGACTAAAATAATAAATAAATGGATTAATTAATATGATAGATATGGTACTTGATTTAGACATAGTTTAGTAAATCTTTACAATAGTGAATTATTCTTTGCCAAATGCAGATCTAGACATCAGTCAACAAGAGATAATGTCTGGCTGTCCTAGCAGAACAGCAGAATATCCTAGTGAGGGAGGGTAAGGACAGGGATGGGGGCTTCCCTAGTGGCTCAGTGGTAAAGAATTTGCCTGCAATGCAGGAGATGCAAGACGCAGGTTAGATCGCTGAATCAGGAACATCCCTGGACGAGAAAATGGCAACCCACTCCAGTATCCTTGTCTGGGAAATCCAATGGACACAGCAGCCTGGAAGGCTATAGTCCATAGGATTGCAAAGAGTTGAACACCACTGAGTGACTAAGCACGCACGCACGCACACACACACACACACACGGACAGGGATGCAAGTAAGAAACAAGAGTTCAGTATAGCAGCCAAGAGCTTTCTTTTCTAATTACATGGTCTCATGCTTACCCTGCTTAATTGGGTTATTTACAGCTGGCTCTGCTCTCTACCTACAGTAAGGAGAAAAAGGGCTCTGGAGATTCCAGGACTCAGATTTTACTGATCGTGTTAGTTCCTGAGTCTCCTGCTGCTTGTGATGGTAAATTGTATGTCAGCTTAACTGAGCCAAGATATGTGATCAAATATTATTCTGGATGTTTCTATGATACTCTTTTGAATGAAATTAACATTTAAATTGGCAGACTTTATGGAGGCAAAATTGCCCTCCATAATGTGGCTGGCCCCATCCAATCAGCTGAAGACTTAAATAGAACCAAAGACTGACCGCACCTAAGCAAGAGGGGATTCTGTAGCACAGGGCCTTCAGACTTGAACTACTGCATTGGCTCTTCTTTGGCTCTCTAGTCTGCCAACCCACCCTTCATATACTGGACTTTCCAGCCTCCATAATCATGTGAGCCAATTCCATAAAATAAATTATATTAAACCCTATTGGTTCTGCTTATGTGGTAAAGTTTAATACACTGCTCATGTACATGTACTGATTCCAGATGTCATTCTAAGTAACAGTATTGCCCTTATACTTTACATGACTACCGACTTTCAAAGAATTTGAATAGAGCTGCATTCATGTCTGGAATAAAAAGTGGTCTCTAGACCTGTAGGAACTAGATTCTACTTATCTAGTCCCAAATTGATTTATTTTACTTGGCTTTTAGCCCCTTGGGGACAAATACTGTATTGTATTCATCTTTGTATTCCTAGCAGCTAGCCCATAATAGGAAATTTTTAAAAGTGTGCTGAATTAAATAAAAGAATGAATGAATGGCTCAATACTTACATGTTAAAATATAAGTCTCATCACAAACTTTTCCTTTCATCTGGCTCATAACAAGGAAAATTCTGGTGTGATCCCAAAACCATCACCTTTACCCACTTCCCCATATTCCTGATTACTTTCAGTATATTATGGTCATACAATATAACTAAACTATAGTTATATATTGAATGTGTTCCCTTGGGGACAAACGAAGGCAAACATACAGGGCCTGGGCTTTTTCTAACCTTCATGTAGAAGAACTTGGGGAGCCAAATTCAAAATACCTGAAGCAGTTTTTCAGCCTGGGTTGACCTGAGTTTAAGTTGTAACATTGCCGCTCTTTAGTCATGCGGCCTTTCAAGTCTTAGCTTCCTCTTCTGTAAAATGGGCATCATCATCATATCATCAATCACCATAATAGTAACAATAATGCTATATCATTATGCTGTGGTGTGGATTAAATGAGATCAAGAATATAAAGCATTTATCAAAATGTCTGAACATAGGAAGAGTGCAACAAACTCTAAGCATTAGTAGCTACCACAGGTGTACCTTGTTTCATTGCGCTTCTCTTTACTGCACACAGACAGAGTTTTAGGTTGTTTTGATTGTTTGCTTGTTTTGATATCACAAACTGTAGGTTTGTGATAATCTTGCATCAATCTATCAGCACCATTTTCCCAACAGCCCTTGTTTATTTTATGTTTCTATGTCACATTTTGGCAATTCTCAAGCTATTTCATGCTTTTTCTTATTATTATATCTGTTGTGGTGATTTCTGATGATGAACATTGAAATTACTATTTTAACGTGGGGCGAGGCACCAGGAACTGTGCCCATACAAGATGGTGACCTTGATAAACGTGTGTATCCTGCCTGCTCTACCAATCTGCTGTTCCCTCTTCTCTCCCGCTCTCCTCAGGTCTCCCTACTCCCTGAGATACAGCAACACTGAAATTAGTACAGTTAATGCCCCTACAATGGCCTATAAATGTTCAAATTAAAGTGAGTCACATGTTTCTCACTTTAAATCAAAGTTTGGAAATGATTAAACTTAGTGAGAAAGGCATGTTGAAAGCTGAGATATTCTGAAAGCTAGGTCTCTTACACTACTTAGCCAAGTCCTGAATGCCAAGGAAAAGTTTTTTTGAAGAAAATTAAAAGTGCTATTCCAGTGAATGATAAGAAATTGAAACAGCCTAACTGCTGATATGGAGTGGTCTGGATAGAAAATCAAACCAAATAAAGTCTTTACTTTAAGTAAAGTCTTTACTTTATTTAAATAAAAGTCTAATCCAGAGAAAGGCCCCAATGCTCTTCAATTCTATGAAGTCTAAGAAAGGCAAGGAAGGTGCATAAGACAAGTTTGAAGCTAGAAGAGGTTGTTTCACGAAGTTTAAAGAAAAAAGCTGTCTCAATGACATCAAAGTGCCAGAGGAAGCAGTGAGCACTGATGCAGAAGCTACAGCAAGTCATCCGGAAGATCTGGATGAGTTAATGAAAGTGGCTACACTCAACAACAGATTCTCAATTCAAAGATATCACCTAGAACTTTCATAGCTAGAGAGGATAAGTCAGTGCCTGATTTGGAAGCTTCCGAGGAAAAGCTGACTCTTATTAGGGGCTAATGCAGCTAGTGACTTTAAATTGAAGCCAATGTTATTTACCATTCTAAAAATCTTAGGGTCCTTAAGAATTACACTAAATCTACTTTTCCTGTGCTCTATAAATAAATAAATAAATAAATAAATAAATAAATAAATATATATATATATATGGTTATGACTGATTTTGGATGTTGCACAGCAGAAACCAACACAACATTGTAAAGCAATTATCCTCCAATTAAAAGTTTAAAAAAATTTTTTTTAAATATGCTAAATTTACTCTGCCTGTGCTCTGTAAATGGACCAACAAAGCCTGAATCACAGTTCAACTATTTATAACATGGTTTACTGACTATTTTAAGCCCACTGTTGAGACCTATTTCTCAAGTAAAGGTTTTACTTCAAAATATCACTGCTCATTGGCCATATACTTGGTCACCCAAGAAATTTAATGGAGTTATATGAGGTTAATGTTGTTTTCATGCCTGTTAACAGAGCATCCATTCTGCAACCCATGGATCAAGGAGTAATTTCTACTTTCAAGTCTTATTATTTAAAATAATATATTTCATAAAACTATAGCTGCTACAGAGAGTGATGGATCTTGGTAAAGTCAAAAACATTCATTATTCAGGGGAAGAGGTCAAAGTATCAATATTAACTGAGGTTTGGAAGAAGCTGAGTCTAACTCTCATGGATGACTTTGAGGAGTTCAAGACTTCAGTGGAGGAAGTAACTGCAGACGTGATAGAAATAGCAAGAGAACTAGAAGTAGAAGTGGAGCCTGTAACAATTCAATGTAACTGAATTGTTATAATCTCATGACAAAACTTTAATGGATGAGGAGCTGCTCCTTATAGATGAGCAAAGAAAGTGGTTTCTTGAGATGGGATCTACTTCTGTGAAGATGCTTTGAAGATTATTGAAAACACAACAATGAAATTCAAACATTATATTAACTTAGCTTATAAAGCAGAGGCAGGTTTTGAGAGAATTGACTCTAATTCTAAAAGAAGTTTTACTGTGGATAAAATGCTATCTAACAGCACTTTATGTTATAGAGAAATTATTTGTGAAAGGAAGAGCCAATTGATATGTAAAATTTCATTGCTGTCTTATTTTAAGCAATTGCCACAAAAACCCCAACCTTCAGCACCCACCACCCTGATCAGCCAGCAGCCAACAACAATGAGATATGACCCTCCACCAACAAAAAGGTTACAACCTGCTCAAGGCTTAAATGATGCACTTTTGAACAATAAAGTATTTTAATGTATATATATTATATTTTTAGACATAATGCTATCGAATACTTAACAGACTACAGTGTAGTGTGAACATAACTTTTATATGTACTGGGAAACCAAAAATTTCATGTAACACACTTTACTGTAATATGCACTTATTGCAATAGTATGGAAACTAAACTCACAATATCTCCAAGCTACGCCCAAATTGTGTCTTGGAAAGGTACCGAGGTCAAAGCCAGGATATCAGTCCAAACAGTCTTTAATCAAAAGGTAAGCTAAGAATAAAACTGAACTGTAAGGACTTTCCCGATGACTCAGTGGTAAAGAATCCTCCTGCCAATGCAGGAGACATGGGTTTGAACCCTGATCTAGGAAGATCCCACATGCAGTGGAGCAACTAAACCCGTGCATCAGAGCTATTGAGCCTGTGTCCTAGAGCCCAAGAGCCACAACTACTGAGTCTTCATGCTACAACTACTGTAGCCTCGTGCACGCTAGAGCCAGTGCTTTCCAACGGGAGAAGCCACCACTTGGAGAAGTCTGCCCACCACAAGTAGAGAGTAGCTCCTGCTAGCCAGAATTAGGGAAAAGCCCGAGCAGCAATGTACACTCAGAACAGCCAAAAAATTAAAAAAAAAAAAGTGCACAGTGAATGCTGAGACAGAAGAAGAGATTGCAGAAGCTGAGAAATTGGGATCTGAGCGAAGCAGGCAAGTGGAGACTCTGAGTTCTGAAAACAGAGTCTTGTTTGCCTTCATTTGAGCAAGCCAGTTCATCTCAAGATACCAAACTAGACAGACAGTGACAGGGCCCTAAACACTTTCTAACAAATAAAGGATGACTGGGGCCCAGAGAAATCATCCGCTCACGTCAATGACAGAAAACTGCTTCTTCCTGCCCATGTTAAGACCCAGAGCTCTGCTACCTCATATGCTCTCAGTGTCTGACCTGATTGTTAATGCTACACCATTCATTTCACTGACTCATTAGTGACTACACACCTGCAGGAAACAGATGACACACTCAGACTGGGAAAATTAAAGTGAACTTAATAAAAGGATTCTTGCCAGAATGGTGAACATACAGGAAAACTACATGCAGCAGTGCACTACCCCAAGCTGAGTGGCAGAGGATCATCATGCCCACGCCCAGGCCTGAAGCAGTGTGACAAAGGAGTCATCAGGGAATCTGGAGAAACAGAGTGAATGGGGTAGAGAAGAACAACTGATAGAATTACCGTGGTCTTTGTCTAAGGGAGGGCTCCAAAGCAGGGTGCTAGTGGTAAAGAACCCACCCTACTAATGCAGGAGACATACAGTTTTGCATGAGGGAAACACCCCGCCCAAGGATGTGGATGGAACTAGAGTGGTAATCACTTGATCTCGCTCTGCTCCTACCTACTGGTCAGGCAATGCCCCAACCAAACCCAGCTGGAAGCCAGAGGACAAAAGGAGCCCAACCAAAGTCAGCTCTGGAGTTCAGAGCAGGGCAGGAAAGGACAGAGGGTCAATCTGGAAGAGCCATGAACATCAGATATTCGGCACATTGCCCCACCTTCCTAAAGGTCTGGCACTGCCCCAGAAAGGACTAACTTCATATGGCTGCTCTGGGATAAATCCCATCTTCTTTCATAGCCTCATCCACCTCACAAACCCATACACTCAGCTCTTTGACATCAGGGTGAAAGCATCTTGTGTCTGGCCCAGCGCTTTCCTTTTCCCAACTACCTTCTTGTTTACTCAAAGAAAAAGACTAGTGTGTACATCCCTCCAGGCCTTGGGACAGACTCTGACAAGTCAGAATTGGCTGGACATGTCCATGCTAGGACCTCGATGCTAGGACCTCCCTGATACAATAAAACGTGCATTTGGCACTAAAAAAAGCAACTGATAACAATGGAATCTTCCTTGGATGAGTTAAATACCTCAGGATTTTGCAGGGCCCCAGGCTTCTGAATGTCAGCAGTCATTGCACAAAACTGTATAAAATATTCTTTTTTTAAAGAGGTTGATTTGTATCCTGGATGAATAGCACTTCACTACAAGTTCCAAATTAATAGCTTTTGAAGCTTTTTTCTTGTTTGTTTGATATAACAGTTTTGTAAACCAGCCTTGAAATTTCTAGTTCTCAATACTGGCTAGAACCCAAAATGGATACTGAGAACAAAGAAAAGAAACTGTTTTCATAAGTCAGTACGCAGCAACATCAGAAATTATGAGAGAGACTGGCAAATATTTTCAGACTGGTTTTACAACCCCTGTTAGCCTAGATAATTAATATCACCACCCAAACTTACCTTGACTGAGCTTTGAAGACTTTTGAAATTCACTTTCCTAAATGAACACAATTCTAAATTCTGTGAGGGATACCAAGTGTTCCTCCCCCCGCCCCACCATTACACTGAATTGGAATTGTATTCCACGTTGGAAATTCTAAAGCCCACTTTGAAAAATCACCTTGAAGCCATTAATTGCCAGATAATAACCCAACCAAAGAAAAGACTTACATTTGGAGATGAATAAAAGAACTCACAGGGTGGCCTAACACTGAATTATTTTCTTGGGACCGTTGTGGAGACAACGTCTCTTGGGTGCCAAGTCTGACACTAGACAAAATGGTGACAACGTTTTCAGTCACATGTGCTCCATCCGGTTGCCTTCTTCCATTGGGCTCCCAGAGCTGCCTCACCCAGGCCTCCCTGGTGACTCAGTCCTCTTCTGATTGAAACATTCCCAGGCAGGAAGGCTTCCATATTTGGTTGGATAAGCTTAACCTTCCTATTTTCCTTCCTAGATAATATGCTAAAAAGAGTTTGATATATCAACTGCAGTATGTGGCTTTAAGGAGATTTATCCATGATGGAAAAGAGCTGGACAAGAAATCAGGGGGATAAGGTTCTTGTTTCAATCCTGCCACTAAAGGCGATTGTGATCTTGGCATAGTCACTTTATCTCTCTGGGTCTCTTTCCTCTTCTGTAACATGAAGGTGTTGGCTCATGTCAGTGACTTCCAGGCCATTTTTTTTAGCCTTTGTTCAAATGAAGTCTTACATGGAAGCTCAACATGTGAAGCAGAAAAAGTCTCCTCTGGTCTGAAGGGAAAATGATTGCCACCAATCCTGTGCACTTGACAATCATACTTTCCCCATATCTCAAGTTCACTTGGCACTCAAAGTATGACCTTTGGCCCATGCATGTGGCTTATGATCTCTGAAGTTCTTATTAAAAAGCAGAACTCTGGGCACCCCTTTTAAGATCTACTAAATCAACCTGTGTAGAGCTGGCACTCCGGAATCTTTTTTCAAACAAGTATCTCAAGTGAGTCTCATGAACACAAAAATTTGAGCACGTCGAAAAGCACCAGACCAGATATTTCTGAAGTCTTTTTCTTCTCCAATACTCTAGCAGTGTTGCACAATATTTAAGACTTACAAAGTCATTGGAAATCTAATGAAAGAAATGGATCTTCTGTCGAGAAAAGTGCAAAACCATACACATACACATGTATATAGGCACATATGTGAAATTTATCTAGAACTACAGCAAACTTAAATATCTAGCTATCCATCTCCTTGTTGTCCATCATGGACACCCTATGGGAAGATAGTTAAAATCCCTATGATATCTATGACCTAACAGTGGTATTTCAGGATGAATGTGGTGATTCATTAGAGAAGGAACTCTTCTGGCACTAAACCAAACTCTCTTAGTTACTGATATTGTACTAAACCAAAGATTGTCTCCAACTTATAGCCTCTAACCCAATTTCCAACTTGTTCAAAGTAGTTGTGTTTTCTTTTTGCTTTATTTTTTTTTGTTTGCTTTTATTAATTACCAGGAATAATGTCATCTTGCATTTTCCTTAAAAGCTCACTTTACTACAGGTATGAGGATAAAATGGCTAAACTCCAGCAAACCAGCTGATGCTTTTCCAAGATTCTTGCTGTAAGGACTGTTCAGTTCCCAACTGATTTGTTTCTCAAATTGGATGCATAGACAGTCCTACCCATGGAACACGAGGGTCATGTCTTCAAAGAGGAATGATGTGGCCACCTCACTACTGAAAGCCTAGACATTCTTTTCAGAGGACCAAGGAATGAGCTTGGATCTAGTTTTCAATATGCCAAACAATAAAACTATGCAGTGGCACCAAGCACCCTTATAAAGGGCTGATCCAAAAATATTCACAGACCATGACAAGGCACAGAATGGTCCCTTCCCAAAAGTCTGCCTCCATTTTTCACATGCCTCCCAGATGTGCCATGTGGAGTGGAAACACAAGCATACACCATAGACGAGGTTCTGTACCACCTACATGAGTTCTTTATACTTTTAAAAAGACAAAAAAAAAAAAAACCAAAAGCCTTTCTCTTGCAATTTGAGCAATTTGGGCTTTCATTCTGCCTTTGGCCCAACAGCAAAAGACCCTCTGCAAGTCAGCTCCCCCACCGACGTCTTCCCAGTCAATAGGGAACCACTTAACTACATGAACATTAACTAATTTGAAGTTTGCTTTTTATCCTAGCACTAATAGGAGAGGAGGAATGTGTTTGTGTTTGCAAGTTTTCCATGTGGGTTAAGTCAAGATTGTTTGCTCAACTCTGAAGCTTGGAAGAAAAAGAAAAAACAAAGCCCAAGTCTCATCTTGTCTTTTGGAGGTAGGCAGAAGAGCCATTGTTCCCAGTGCAGCTGAAACTTGTGGGCTGAGAAACCACTGGAGTCTATTCTCTGAGGCTTCTGAAAATTTTCCCCACAGACTTATCATTGTCAGCAACCATGGCAGGCTGTTTTGTTTTGCCTTTCATTCCTTATTTATTGCCAAAGCAAATGGCAATGACAGTTGAGAATGGAAAGAGTGGCAAGATGGAGTGAAATATAGGAATAAAGCATTGCTATAAACAAGAGAAGTTGCTAAAAAGGGAAAGGAGTTCCTTCTCCTCTAAAACCTCAAAGTGCCTTTCATCATCCAGCAAAGCTGGACCAAAAGCAAACTTATTTTTAAAGGTAAACAGATAACAAATGGCTCATCCAGAATTCCAGGGTGGATTTGTACTTCCTCCACAAGGAAAAGGTTGCTTTTTAATTCTTTGTAAGTAAGACAAGGCCCAGAACAACAGGGAGAAGCATGCTTGAAGGTAAAACACGAGATATACAATATTAAGAGAGCCTAGAAGATCCCTCAAAATATACTCTCACCCTTCATAATTTCAAGGAAAAGAATACCCTTGGTTTTCCCTGACCTTAGCTGAGCCATGGCCAAAATAAGGATGCTGCTAGTAATCAGGAGCTTACTGGGGATTTTGCATTTTTGATCTTATTTGTTTAGTGGAATATACAGCATCTTCCATGTTTCTCCTTACACTATAGTTATCATGAGGAGTCATCAGTGCCTATTCTGAATGCCCTAATTTTTTCCTATTCGTAAAAAATGCAAAATAGAGATATAATATTTCAATGTCTCCTCATCACCAAAATGATAGAATCCTAGGTCTTCAACATGGTCTTCATAGACCTCTGTAATCTCACCCTTGCTTATTGTTTCAGCTCCAAGCTCTAATATTTTGCCTCTTAAACTATATATGTTTTTAATAATTGCATAAATTTTAATTTCCTCTAAATAATTATGTTACTTTAGGTCTACGTAGGTTTTCCAATTCTATCTCCCTGGCCAACCCTCCCCCTTATTCATTCTTTTCCCTCTGCCTAATCCAACTCATCTATCAAGATATAATTCAGATGTCATCACTTCTAAGGAGTCATTTTTAACACATCAAACCACTTCCTCACATGATATTAGGCACCTGAGCATGACACCCTTAGGGGAATCGCCATATTTTATTGAAACTATCTGTTTGTATATTTATCTCCTCTACTAAGTCATGTGCTTCTTAGGGGAAAAGATGATGTCTTATTCCAACTGATAAGCAACAAGGCACTTAAGTGAGTTTAATCAAAGAAAGAGAGAGTAGTACGAAGTATTAGAGGGAAAAAGCATTGAACTCCAATTACAAAGACATGATAGGCAAACCTATCTTGCCTCTCCAACTCACCAGCAGAAGCTCACTTTACTGCTGCCATCTTCATCTTCGGTCTCCTCTAGTTGCTAGCACAGTTCCTTGGTAAGTCTCATGGCATGGTCCCTTGTGCCCTCATTCTCCATGCCCAGTGCCCCCTGAACTCCAACTCTGACAGTCCCTGCCCCCGGCCTTTGAATCTGAACAAATCATTCTTTGATATTCCCACCACTCAGTAATAACCAACAGCGGGCATCTGGGTCAGCACTGACCTAAGACCAGACAGAAACCACATTCCTATTCCATACCAGTTCATTATTCCCTCCATAATTATACTAAATGACTGTCTTAATTTGAATTTCCTGTAGTAAGAATGAAAAAAATCTGTAAATGGTGGTTTCATTTATTTCACTGAGCCTTATTCATCTCTCTTTTTTTAAGAACCCACAATAATGTCTAAAACATAGCACACACTTGATGAGTAGGAATTAAATAAGTATAATTTCTATGGTCCCTTTCAAGATTATGATTAGATGTTTTGCAGCAAAGATGAATAATTGTCTACCAAAATGTGTGCTTCACTCTCACAGTATCATGCTGTTGCTGGCAAGAAGCTTCTCAGCCAGGGACTACATTTCCCAGCACCCTTCATGTCTATTGCAGCCACATGACCAGTTTTTTCCAATGAAATGGAAGTAGAAGAAACATATGGCTTCTCTAATTTAAGGTTTTAAAGAAGTGTTTGTAACTTCTTCATGCTCTTTGATTCCTGAAGATGACAAAAGGACCCTAGAGAAAAGGCTGGCAAACTTTCTACATACAAGGATAGATAGTAAATATTTTATGCTTTGTTGCCATATGATCTGTCACAACTACTCCACTCTGCCTTTAGGGTGCCAAAGCTGCCATGGACAATACACAAACAAACATCTGAGGCTGTATTCCAGTACAACTTATTTTGTATTTACAAAAATAAGTGGAGGGCCATATTTAGCCCACAATGACATAATATGCCAACCCCTGCCTTGGAGGAAAGCAGAGCATGAGATGGAAAAAGGCCGAGAACCTGAATTCCACATGGAGAAAAATCAGCAACACAGATCAGGATTGCCAGTCTTGATTTATTACATGAATACAATAGCTAACTTCTACTTTGTTAAGCCACTGAAATTTTAGAACTTATGCATAAGCTTATTAATAAATATGTTAGTATTTCCTTTACTAAACTATAACTGTAGTATCACAGTATCTTGGAGAAGGAAATGGCAACCCACTCCAGTGTTCTTGCCTGGAGAATCCCAGGGAAGGGGGAGCCTGGTGGGCTGCCGTCTATGGGGTCGCACAGAGTCGGACACGACTGAAGCGACTTAGCAGCAGCAACTGTAGTATCAGTTCAGTTCAGTTGCTCAGTCGTGTCCAACTCTTTGCAACCCCATAGAATGCAGCACGCCAGGCCTCCCTGTCCATCGTCAACTCCCAGAGTTTACTCAGACTCATGTCCATTGAGTCATTGATGCCATCCAACCATCTCATCCTCTGTCATCCTCTTCTCCTCCTGCCTTCAATCTTTCCCAGTATCAGGGGCTTTTCAAATGAGTCAGTTCTTCACATCAAGTGGCCAAAGTATTGGAGTTTCAGCTTCAACATCAGTCCTTCCAATGAACACCCAGGACTGATCTCCTTTAGGATGGACTGGTTGGATCTCCTTGCAGTCCAAGGGACTCTCAAGAGTCTTCTCCAACACCACAGTTCAAAAGCATCAATCCTTCGGTGCTCAGCTTTCTCTATAGTCCAACTCTCACATCCATACATGACCAATGGAAAAACCATAGCCTTGTCTAGATGGACCTTTTTTGACAAAGTAATGTCTCTGCTTTTTAATATGCTGTCTAGGTTGATCATAACTTTTCCTTCCAAGGAGTAAGCGTCTTTTAATTTCATGGCTGCAATCACCATCTGCAGTGATTTTGGAGCCCAGAAAAATAAAGTCAGCCACTGTTTCCACTGTTTCCCCATCTATTTGCCATGATGTGATGGGACCAGAGGCCATGATCTTAGTTTTCTGAACTTTGAGCTTTAAGCCAACTTTTTCACCCTCTTTCACTTTCATCAAGAGGCTTTTTAGTTCTTCTTCACTTTCTGCCGTAAGGGTGGTGTCATCTGCATATCTGAGGTTATTGATATTTCTCCTGTCAATCTTGATTCCAGCTTGTGCTTCATCCAGCCCAGCATTTCTCATGATGTACTCTGTGTATAAGTTAAACAAGCAGGGTGACGATATACAGCCTTGATGTACTCCTTTCCCTATTTGGAACCAGTCTGTTGTTCCATGTCCAGTTCTAACTGTTGCTTCCTGACCTGTATACAGATTTCTCAAGAGGCAGGTCAGGTGGTCCTGGTATTCCCATCTCTTCAAGAATTTTCCAGAGTTTGTTGTGGTCTACACAATCAAAGGCTTTGGCATAGTCAATAAAGCAGAAGTAGATATTTTTCTGGAACTCTCTTGCTTTTTTTATGATCCAATGTATGTTGGCAATTTGATCTCTGGTACCTCTGCCTTTTCTAAATCCAGCTTGAACATCTGGAAGTTCACAGAATAAAATAAATGAGAATTAAATATGTCACCAAGGAGGTGAAAGACGTACTCTGAGAATTATAAAACATTAATAAAGGAAATTAAAGATGCTTCAAACAATGGAAAGATACCCATGCTCTTGGATTGGAAGAATTAATATTGTTAAAATGGCTATACTACCTAGAGAAATAAACAGATTTAATGTGATCCCTATCAAATTACTCATGGCATTTTTCACAAAACTAGAACAAATAATCATAAAATTTATATAGAACCATAAAACACTAGAATTGCCAAGGCAATCCTGGAGGAAAAAGAAGAAAGTAGGACGCATAAATCTCCTAGACATCAGTCAATACTACAAAGCTATAGTATTCAAAACAGCATGGCACTGGCACAAAAACAGACATATGGATCAATGGAACAGAATAGAGGGCCGAGAAATAAACTCACACACCCATGGTCAATTAATCTTTGACAAAGGAGGCAAGAATATAAAATGGGGAAAAGGCAATCTCTTCAGCAAGTGGTGATGGCAAAGTTGGACAGCTGCATATAAATCAATGAAGTTAGAACCTACCCTCACATCACGTACAATAATAAACTCAAAATGGCCTAAAGACTTAAATATAAGACAAGATATCATAAAACTCCTAGAAGAAAGCACAGGCAAAACATTCTCTGATATTAATCATACTAGTGTTTCTTAGGTCAGTCTCCCAAAGCAAAACAAATAAAAACAAAAATAGACAAGTCAGATCTAATCAAACTTACATGCTTTTGCACTGCAAAGGAAACTGTAAACCAGACAAAAAGACAGCTTATGGAATGGGAGAAAATATTTGCAAATGATGTTACCAACAAGGGCTTAATTTCCAAAATATACAAACAGCTCATACAACTCAATAACAAAAAAAGCAAACAACCCAATTGAAAAGTGGGCAGAAGACCTAAAGAGACATTTCTCCAAAGAAGACACAGAGATGGCCAATAGGCATATGAAAAGATGTTCAACATTGTTAATTAATTAAATTATTAATTAAATGCAATCAAAACTACAATGATGTACCATCTCACAGCAGTCTGAACGGCCATCATTACAAACTCTACAAATAACAAATGCTGGAGAGGGTGTGGAGAAAGGGGAACTCTCCTATCCTGTTGGTGAGAATGTAAGTTGGCATGCTGCTGCTGCTGCTGCTGCTAAGTCGCTTCAGTCGTGTCCGACTCTGTGCGACCCCATAGACGGCAGCCCATCAGGCTCCGCCGTCCCTGGGATTCTCCAGGCAAGAATACTGGAGTGGGTTGCCATTTCCTTCTCCAGTGCATGAAAGGGAAAAGTGAAAGTGAAGTCGCTCAGTCGTGTCCGACTCTTAGCGACCCCATGGACTGTAGCCTACCAGGCTCCTCCGTCCATGGGATTTTCCAGGCAAGAGTATTGGAGTGGGGTGCCATTGCCTTCTCCGGTAAGTTAGTATAGCCACTATGAAAAATAGTATGGAGGTTCCTCAGAAAACTAAAAATAGAATTACCATATGTGAGCAATTCTACTCCTGGGAAAATATGTGGACAAAACTATAATTCAAAAAGATACATTGGGGATGAGAGGAATTGGGAGACTGGGTTTGACCCACATACACTATTGATACTGTATTAAAATAAATAACTAATGAGAATATGCTGTATAGAACAGAGAACTCTACTTCACACATTGTGGTGACCTGAATGGGAAGGGATCCAAGTGGGAAGGAAGTCCAAAAGGGAGAGGATATATGTACACGTGTGGCTGATTCATTATACTGTACAGCAGAGCTAACACAACATTGTAAAGCAACTATACTCCAATAAAAAAAAACTTTAAAAAAGATACATGCATGCTTACATTCTTAGCAGCACGATTCACAACAGCCAAGACATGGAAACAACCTAAATGTCCAACCTTCAGATGAATGGATAAAGATGTAGTACATATATTCAATGGAATACCACTCAGACGTAAAAAGAATGAAATAATGCCATTTGCAGCAACATGAATGCAACTAGAGATTAACATAGTAAGTGAAGTAAGTCAGAGAAAGATATATACCATATAATATCACTTATATGTGGAATCTAAAATGACACGAATGAACCTATCTGTGTGCAGAAACAGACTCACAGACATAAGAGAACAAACTTGTGGTTGCCAAAGGGAAGGAATGGACTCGGAGTTTGTGGTTAGTAGATGCAAACTATTACATATAGAATGGATGGACAAAAAGCCCTATTGTATAGCAGAGGGCACTATATTCAATATCCTGGGATAAACCACAATGGAAAAGAATATGAAAAAAGAACATGTATTTGTGTAGTATAACTGAGTCACTTTGCTGTACAGAAATTAACATAATATTGTAAATCAACTATATTTCAATTTTAAAAAAGAATGAGCATTTTACACAAATAACCAAATTCATTCTATTTCCTTACTGCTGGACATTAGTTGCATATAATTTCCATCTGCTTTGTTACTGCCTTTGGGAATCTAAGCTTTAATTTAGATAAAGGTCTAATTTCCTCTTTCATATAATAGGAAAATAAACAAACAGATACAAAACATATCTTTTAAATATCTTGGCTATTTGCTTTCTGATTTATGCTATCCAGCAGTGTGTTTAAAGTTTTTCTTTCATTTCTTTTTTGTTAGCTAAAATAGCAGATCTTCTTATAATTTCCTTTAGTAATTACTTTTGGTACTTACCAAGCCTAAGCAACTAAGACAGAGACCCTATAAAGAAAATGTCATCTCTACACAGTCAATAGACCCAGGTTTCAATGGGCTTAACCTGAAGCTCTGGTCTGCTCAGTGCTTCAGGGTTACATCCCAAGGGCCTCTGAGCTAGTGAAACATGTTACAATTCTAATATCTACTTAAGCAAATTGAATGTGGCCATCCAGGAAAATTACTTGGTCGTCATAGTAACTCTTTTACTACTTATGTCAAAAAGAATGAAATTTAGAAAAAAAAAGAAAACCCTGGCAGCAAACTCTACAATAAAGTTGCGAGAGGTATGAGGCAGAGGGAAAGACAAATGAGGGCTTTACTGCAGTATGGAGGAAAACACCTGAAATGTAACGAGCTCCCCAAACTACGCTCTCACTTAGCCTTCTTGGCCATAATGTTGGGGGTATCTCTGCAAATAGATTCACAGACTGTGAAACATGGAAGATCTCTTAGGAAATCTAATCTGAGCCCCATTTTACAAATAAAGAAACGGAAGCCCAGAAAGATAAAGCAACTCATACAAGTTGACATACTCAGTTACTGGCCTGTGCTGAAGCAGAAACAGCTCTCTTGCTTGTCTGCTCAGGGTTCTTATCATTCTATTCCTGAGATTTAAGGAAACAGAGGAACCATTCAAAAGACTTTTTGGAATCTTTGCTATTTTGATTTATTTTTTAAAAATTATAAAGCACTGACTCAGAACAGAAGAAGACAGATTAGTCTTAAACTGGTTACATGACTGACCAGTTATAGAAAAGTTGGCAAGATCTCATACATCTATTACACACTGACCTTGTATTAAGCACTACGCTGGCTCCTGGAGATCTAAGATGATGTGGTCAAATCACTTAGACTCCTCATAGTTCTTGCAAAAGCAGAACACCTTTATGTTTACACTGAGAGCCAAGAGGCTGAAAATCTCCATCTATGAGGGATTTATTCTCCATTTCACAGATCTTAGAACATATGGCAAAGTTACGGTCCCAACAAGCAACAGATGTGACCTGATTTTAACTCTATGATGTTTTCAATACTGTGAAACAGTGGAAATTGCAAAACAAGCACAGAGAGGCATTTTAATGTTATTATCATCAATGAAAAGATAGATAACAACTGATCAAAAAAGGGGGCCCAGGAAACTGTGCCAGTACATAGAATGATCAAGTAATATGAAAAAGACTCCTCTATGTACAACCTTTAAAAGATGTGTATGTAGGTCAACATTACCGAACCATGTCCACCTTGGCCTAATGCCAACTTACTTGACTTGCTAGAGCAGGACAAAGTACTTTGGTCTTATCCCTTAATGGTGCCCTTTGACTTTCTGGTTGAACTTTTCCTTTACTAGAAAGAACTCTTAGATTCCTAAAGAAAGAAATCTTAGTACCTTTTTCTCAAGCCAGGTATTCTCAGTACTCTCATGAAGTTTGGTGGTGGTTTAGTTGCTAAGTCATGTCTGACTCTTGCGACCCCATGGACTGTAACCTGCCAGCTCCTCTGTTCATGGGAGTATCCAGGCAAGAATACTGGAGTGGGTTGCCATTTCTTTCTCCAGGGGATCTTCCCGACCCAGGGATCGAACCTGGGTCTCCTGCATTGCAGGCAGACTCTACCAACTGAGCTACAAGGGAAGCCCCTTGTAGTAAACTCATGGAGTTTACTATTCCGCTAAAAAGAAAAAATGAGGTCTATATGCACACATGCATGCATGCATGCACACACACATAATTATAAGAGGCAGAATTGTAATGCTATCAGAAAACTACAAAAAAAAAGTGTTCTCAGAGTTCAAAGATTAAAAATATCCCATAAGGGGGTTGGGAAAAGCTTCATAGATTAGTTTTGTGGGGAGGGAAGGTGTTTTGTTTTTAAGAAGGGGAATTGGCTAGACAGAGATGGCCAGAAAGAGAATTTCAGGCAAAGAAAAGCAGCAGGAAACTACAGCTTGTATTTAGGGGTCAGTGAACTCTCCTGCCTTACATGTTTTTTTAAGGAAGGTGATCTGGGATGGGGGCAGGTATTTCCATATCCTTCTTGATGATGTTTCAACTTGAAAGGCTTCATGGTAAGAGGTGGCAAGACCTATTTGAGAATCTGATGAAAGTGACAGATCTTCCCTCAAGAAATATATACCTGGATCCCCAAGTAAGAAGTTACTAGTTTCACTCTTTCCTAATTCCTTCAAAAACTTCATCCATCATCTTTCCAGGAAAAGACATATATAGTCGACTTTCTGCCAAGCCTAATCCTTACTGTTTGCACCAGAGGCCAGTGTGATCAGCTTTGCTCCAGACTGAGAATGGCCTTTCCATTTGTTCTGTTGTAATTAATGCACACATCAAACCATGAGCCTGCTTAGTCTGGTGGTACAGCATGAACTAGACTGGAAGGCACTGAACATCCATCTCCTTAGGAAGGCTCCCCAGTGAATGATGACAGCTCCACACTGGCCAGAGAAAGAAGAAATTAGCACATGTTACATGACAACAGTTTGTAAATGAAAATTGCTCCATAGCTGTTTAAACGTTTGAATTGGTTCAAAATCAAATGTCCATACACAATTATGTCCCCAACATATATACATATTCACGCATCTTGATGATGATCATTTGAATTTAGTATTCAGCCTTTCCATACTATACTGGCTCTGCAGCTAACCAGAAATAACACATAGACTTGGGCCTAACCTAATTAATAATCTGAGTTCATTATCCTCAGTTTTGTGTTTCCCCAGTGAACCAATTAGAATCTACCAGAAGACCTAGTGGGCTTCCCTGTTGGCTCAGATGGTAAAGAATCCGCCAGCGATGCGGGACACTTGGGTTTGACCCCTGGGTTGGGAAGATCTCCTAGAGGAGGGCATGGAAACCCACTCCAGTATTCTTACCTGGAGAATCCCCATGGACAGAGGAGCCTGGCAAGCTATAGTCCATGGGGTTGCAAAGAGTCGGACATGACTGAGCGACTAAGCACAGCACAAGAAGACCTAGTAAGAGTGTAAACTATTAGCCTAAAGGGTATGTTTGGCTCTTAGATTTATTTTACTTAGCCCATATTTAAAAAGAAAAAATCTTCGATTGTCTGTTAACATTTTGAAATCAGGAAATTACATGTAAAAATCAGATTTATGACAACTTTTTAAGGAATCTGGAGAACTGACAATAATAAGCATATTTTTACATAGTAACAATTAGTTTAAGATGAATTGCGCAGCATGGGCTCTCCGGGTTGCGATAGCCCTATCCAAAGTTAAAGTATATCTAAACAGCTTCACAAATTTCTATTAATTGCCTGGCCCCTGAATACACTTGAAGTTGAGATCCCTAATCAAATATCATACATGATCAGGAAAGTATGATATAGTACTTAGGAGTACAAGCTACGGAATCTGACCTACCTGGGTTTAAATCTTTACCATCTATTGGTTGTCAAAATGAGTTACCTAATTCCCAAGATCTTCATTTTTTTCATCAGTACAACGCTGACAATATCTTTCTTACAGGGTCTCTGAGTAAGGCTAAAATTAGGATATGCTTAGCACAATGCTCATTCAGTATGTTGTCACCCAGTAATAGTAGTTGAGGGATATTAAATTACTTTCCCATTAATAGTAACTTTTCCTCCCTAGAGAATGATCACACTTTTTTTACTCCACTGAAGTCAGGCTTACTTGTGTGACTGGCTTTCGCCAATGGAATGTGAGGAGAAGTAAGGTGTGTCATTTCCAGAAATGGCCAGTTTGTACTCTATCACTTTTGCTGAACCACTGTAACCAATGATACTGCAGAAAGTGGGCCACTCAATGTCAAATCCTGGAAGGAGCTCAAGGACAATGTGGAGGAGAGCTACTAGCTGACCCTCAACAGACATGGAGAATTAATAAGATGTAAGTAGCTCAGCTGGTAAAGAATTTGCCTGCAATGCAGGAGACTTGGGTTCTATCCCTGGGTTGGGAAGATCCCCTGAAGCCACCCACTCCAGTATTCTGGCCTGGATAATTCCATAGACTGTATAGTCCATGGGGTGGCAAAGAGTCGGACACAACTGAGTGATTTTCATTTTCAAAACATTTTTGCTTTAAGCCACTGAGATTTCAGAGGTGTTTGTTACAACAGTGTAGCCCATTCTGACGAAATTATAGTGGCGATTATTAGTTTCATCACTACTGTTATCATAATTATGACTATTCAAAGTTCTTTCCCATGCCAGGCCTTCCTTTCCTTTATTTCTAGAGCTCCTGGCAAAGAAACCAGAGTCTCTGCTCTGTCCTTTGTGGTCAGCTGCTCTTTCCCTCCCTATTTTATCACCCACTTTGAGCTTATCTTCCCGTCTTCTTACAGCCTTCAACACTCCTACTGATCACAAGGCTTTGGGGGAGGGAACAAAACCAACCATTCTTCCTTACAGTAAGACAGCTTCTCTCCTTTCAGTATGAGAGAAAGTAAAATTTTGTTCATATGTCACAGAGATGTGCAAATAAAACACAGATTATTTCTACATTTAATTTCATTTTTCTCTGAAGATCCTACCTTTTTTGTGTAGCAGGAGAAAATTATCTTCAGTTGAATTTTAAAAACTTAGCTTGATTCAGTGATAATGACCAAAAGTTGGCAAGCTAGCACCTGTAATCCCATTGACTATCTGTGTAAATAAAGTTTTATTGGAACATAGTTATGCACATTCATTTACATATTGTCTATGACTGTTTTGGGCTTCCCAGGTGGCACTAGTGATAAAGAATCTGCCTGCCAGTGCAGGAAATGTAACTTGCCTGACAATGCAGGGGACGTAAGAGACATAGGTTCGATCCCTGGGTCAGGAAGATATCCTGGGGGAGGGCACGGCAACCCACTCCAGCATTCTTGCCTGGAGAATCTCATGGACAGAGGAGCTTGGAGGGCTACGGTCCATAGGGTCGGAAAGAGTCAGACATTACTGATGTGACTTAACACACACCTACACACACACACATGACAGTTTTCAGGCTACAAGGGTAGAGTTCAGTCATTGCAAAAGAGTTCATATAGTTCACAAAGTCTATAATATTCATTATCTCTTTGTGAAAGGTTCACTGGTCTTTGAGAAAGACTTTCTCTTTAAGTAAATGATCAGTCCCTTTGAGATAAAGCTCTTAGACTTTCATATTTCTCTTTCTTCATTCAACTCCTCTCCAGGATGATATCTGGGTTTTAAAAGGCGTGTGGTCTCTGTGACTATGGTATAGAGAGGGGGAGACCAGGTCCTCAGTGCATGAAGTACCCTCTGGATTCTTGCTCACGTCTACTAAGTAGTGGTTGGTATGAATTGTTCCCTGGACTAGTGACCACTGACATGAGAGTGGTCCTATTCCTGAGTGTTCTGCTGACATTCACTGTCCAGTTTGCAACGGGTGACACTTGTGGTTTGCTCTCATTTGCCTTGTGAGGGTATAGTAAGTACCTTCCCTGCTCACTTGACCACTGATGATTTTGCAGAGTCCATCGAGGGCCAGCTGGAACTTGCACGCAGTCCTCAACTTCAAGACCACGTTTTTCTTTATGCCAGGAATCCTTTCTGGCAAATTCCCCAGACACAATCTTAGGTAAACACCATATACTATCCCAGGGACATGGGGAAAATTCTGGGTCCTTCACAGGCTTCATGGGAAATAAGGATGCTTTGAGAAGGCTGCATTCATGCCCTCCCTCTGCTTAGCCATTCTGTGATGCCAGTTTCAAGTGGAGCAGACAACCTATAAAGAAATCACCTTCCAGCATCCTAAGTAGAAAAGAGAGCAGAGATATCTCAGCCTTCAGCATTCCCTCCTTCTCATCCAATATTCTGCTATTTCATTCTAAAAGAGGGCGGATGGGACATGTGAATGACCATGCTTCTACTTCTGTCTCTCCTCAAATCCCTCAAGGTAAACTGAATACCTCCACCTTGTTCTTCCTTTATGCAGGATGCCTATAAATCTCTGTAAAACTTTATAATCAAGCCTACTTTATAATCAAAGCAAGATGAGGGAATGTGTATGTGCATATTAGTTTCTCTCAACAAACTGGGGCATGAAGACTATTGTACTGCTGAAGTTTTGAAAAACGCTAATTGGCATGTCAGAAGCTGAATATTATCTTTCTTTTCATTCCTGCTGAAACATGTAATAGATGTAGCTCTTGGGCTTACTGGGGAGAAAGCCATATACACTGAAAAGCAAAAAAGAACACAATGAAAGCATTCCAAAAATGTTACTCACATTACATATCACAGAATCAAATCCATTTGAAGGGATCAGGCATCCATGAGAAATGCATAAGGAATTACAAATGGTAACACTACCACCAATGCAGAGGGACCACCTTTGAGCCTCCTTTTAATCAAGATTGTTAAATCCACTTCCAGCCCCTAGATGTGGAGCAGATATTTTACAAGGTGAGATTTTCATTCACCTTGATGGGTATTTCTTTTTTTTTATTTATTTGTTTTTAATTGGAGGATAATAGCTTTATTATTATGAAGAGTCTGTCTTTATAAAGAGTGTGCTTGCACTGCAGGAGACCCAGGTTCAATCCCTGGGTCAGGAAGGTCCTCTGGAGAAGGAAATGGCAACCCACTCCAGTATTCTTGCCTGGAGAATCCCATGAACGGAGGAGCAAGGTGGGCTACAGTTCATGGGATCGCAAAGAGTGGGAGCTTTACAATGTTGTGTTGGCTTCTACCATATATCAACATCAATCAGACATAGGTATACATATGTCCCCTCCCTCTTGGACCTACTTCCTACCTCCCACCTCATCCCACCCCTCTAGTTTGTCGCAGAGCACAGGTTTAGTTCTTTGCATTAATGGACATTTCTTAACCCATCTCTCCCTCTCTTTAAAATAAAGTGGTTGGAATGGAAATTGATTGAGGTCACTCTCAGCTCTGGAATCAATTTCAAAATGAAGCAGTGTATGATAGTAGTGGGAGGAAAAAGTCAGGGGTCTTATGAACCTGAATTTGAATCCTGACCCTGCCACTTAGTAGCCATGTATAACCATTTAGAGCTACTACCTAAGTTTCTATATCATGAGCCTCTCTCTGTTCCTAAGGGATTAGGACCTCATGTGGTCTTTGATTATTTCCTCCCATCCAGACCACATTGGTTTACATTATGGGCATGCCACAGGCAAAATATAGCAGTCCCAAACACCTGCCCTCTAAACAGAAATGTATTTATTACTTTTAAGTAAAAGGACAATTGCTTTACCCGGAATACCACATGCATAAGTAAAGTTAGATTCCAATTTGGCAGTCTGTCAGAATCTCACTGAATACCCCTCTATCTTAGCTTTCCCATATGATTATTGAAGGTTTGGCCCCAGTTCCCAGACTTGAGCCATGAAAAGAACTCAGAGATGTATGCTCTGGAGGGTCTCCTATATTTATAGCTCCTGATCCCTAAAGCTTGCTAACATGCCTTTCTTTGTGATTATCTTATAATTTCTACAGGCTGTGAAGTCACAACTCAAAATGGTATCTGGTCACTTATTCAGTGGTCACTCTGGGAATTATTTTGTCAAGTGCTGAAAAGTTGGGAAGAGATGGTGATGCTAACAATATTATGTTCAGATTATAATTACACTTCAAGTCATGGGAAGAATCTTGGATTGGTCACAATTTTGACTGGCATCAAATCTTAGCATGGGAACTGAAAGATAGGTATCATCCAAAAAATAAAGAGAACTGAAGAAAAAAAATGCCTGTTTTTGTTTTTTTTTCAGCTTGTGCTGAAACATTGCTAATATTTCTTAGGATGGAAACCACACCATTTCCATAGTTAGTTACAAAGACATTTTTATTATTAGGGAAAAGAAACGAAGGAAGTGACATACCTAGATATTATAATGACAATCATTGTGTGAGCATGTTGGCATTTATGTGTGTATATTAGCTAAATGTCTGAAACACTCCTCAAGGACTCCTCAAGGTCCCTTTGTGACCTTGGATCACAGACTTTCCCACTTTACCTAGCTGGAGAGGACAAGAACAGCCTTGGTGGGTGGGGTGGAAATGTCATTTATGGCTTCCCTAGTGGCTCAGTGGTAAAGAATATGCCTGCAATGCTGGAGACATGGGTTCAATCCCTGGGTTGGGAAGATCCCCTGGAGAAGGAAATGGCAGCCCACTCCAGTATTCTTGCCTGGGAAATCCCGTGGACAGAGGGGCCAGATGGGCTACAGTCCATGGGGTTGCAAAAATATTGAACACAATTTATTGACCAAATAATAGCAAAAAGAAATGTGATTTATATTAGGGAAATGTCCAAGGGAAGGGCAGGATCAAACAGGTCTGCTTGAGATGAGCAGATCCACAGGACAGGTATGATAGGCATCAAGAGGGAAAGCCAAAGGTCATATGAGGGGCAAAATAACATACACCAGCTCTCACTTACCACCCATACCAACCCTGTGAGATATGAACAGACAAGCTTGCCCATGGTTATATGGCAGAGTCAAGATGTAAAACCAAACAGACAGACTTCAGACCCTTCCCTCTCTGTCACCCTGAATAGCCCCTCCACTTCCAAGAACATGGAATACAGAATCATAAGAGAAAGAATAAGAAGTAGTTAAGAAGGACACCCGTGGTGGTCCAGTGGTTAAGACTATGTGCTTCCACTGCAGGGGGCATGGGTTCAATCCCTTGGCAGGGAAGTTCTGCATGCTGCATTGTAAACTCTCCCCCTCCCCCCCCACACATACAACTATACAAAGAAGTAGCTGCAATGAGAAAGAGTTGAGAAATGGAATAAGGCAATTGTTAAGTCAAGACAGTGTAGGGTGTAGGCCATGCATAATATCTGGGTATCCATGAGTGTTCCTGGCTTGCAAGTACCATGCTGTATCATAAAAATCTGAAATGCATCAGTAATTGAATGTTATGTATTTCATACATAAATAATCCCACAAATATTGTCTCTAATGAAAGGACACTAGGAAGGAGGCAGAGTTTTTATAAATGAATGAATCTCCAAATAATGAAGATACCTGCATCAACTGAGGGAATTTTAGTGAGTTCTGTACAAAGAAGAAGGACAAATGGAGCTGGGAAGGAGATCTGAGGGATGTGAGGAACTGTCTTCTTTGATAATCACTAAAATAATTGCTCAGTTTTTCTGGATGTGTAACTAATTCAACAAATACTACTGAGTGCCTCTTTAGATCCTTGAATGATGGAATTTGGAAGCCATATTAATAAGAAATGGTTGTCCCTGCACTCAAAGGGCTTATAATCCAGTGAAATACCTATATCCTTAAAGAATATAAGGGGTTCTATGGAAGGACATTCAAAATGTATAGAACATCGTTCTCCCTCTTTTTCTTGGCATTGATTGAAATTAAGCTCCTCTCATCCCAACACACATCCTTATATTACCGTTTCCATGGGGACTGAGAATTTATGTTGTGTGACAAAAAGTCATTATAGCTAAAAATCTTCATGTATGAGGCAAACATGAATATTTGCATTAATAATATAATAATTCACTGGAGGCACCAGGAGGTTTCTGAGGGGTAGAAAGCCAAAAGAAAAGTAAAATTTCACCCTACTTTGCTACACTTTGTCCTTTCTTTGAACTCTAAAATGCAATTTAGCTCTTTATCATGGTGCTTGCTAACCGTCCTCCAGTTGCTAACTTTGTGTCATCTATTCCCAAATTGGATTACTAAATTCTGAAGGGCAGAGAGTCGTCATCTTCCCCCGCACTGACCTCAACGCCGAGGCAGTGCCTGGTCCTGGCTCCACTGTTGCCGTTGTTGTTCTCGTTTCAGTTGCTAAGTCAACTCCCATTCTTTGCGACTCCATGGACTGCAGCTCGCCAGGCTCCTCTGTCCTCCGTCCTCTGCTATCTGTCCTCTATCCTCTGTCCTCCACAGGAGTTTGCTCAACTTCATGTCCATTAAGTCGATCATGCTATCTAACCATCTCATCCTCGGCCGCCCTCTTCTCTTTTGCCTTCAATCTTTCCCAGCATCAGGGTCTTTTCCAATGGGTCGGCTCTTCGCATCAGGTGGCCAAAGTATTGGCGCTTCAGCTTGAGCAACAGTCCTGCCAATGAATATTCAGGGTTGATTTCCTTTAGGATTGACTCGCTCCCTTGAACTGGCTTAAATGGGAGTCTCGGTTAAGACAGAGAAGAGGGAGGTTCAGAGGAAATGAGCGATGAAAGATTAGAATAGGTGTTGTAGTTTTAATGATCCAGCCTCATATTTTGGAAAGACCTGAATTTTCAGGGAGAAGTATGCAAATTGCACAAATTAGAAACAAAGTTAAAGGCAGCCTAGAAAGTCAGCCTCAATTGCCCATTTACATCTTATTTACTGGCCCACAAAGAGTATTCTGGCTTTCCCTTAGTGCTGCTTCTCTGTACAAGGACACAAACCAAAATATTGAAGTGGTCACTGAATATTCACTAAGGCCCACAGGTGTCTTGCTGAGCATCGACCACATGCCCATAAAGCACATGGTGGCCACAAAGGACAGCAAAATTCATAACCCTTGTCCCTACGAAGCCTACAGATTTAGTGGTGGCTCACACAGCCCCTTGGATGTTCACCTCTGCTTCCTTTGATCTTTTGCTCACTCATTCTTCATTTATTTTTACAGTGCAGTATCGCGAGTCAGCTTTGTGCCAGGATCAGTAATTATGCCACACGGCTAAACAACATCAGTAAAAACTTTGGAGCCTCTGAAGCATTCAGAAGCCAATGTCTGAGGAACTGGTGGGCCATAAGGGAAGAAGGGCAGGGTACAAAAGAGGGAAAGTATTGCTATATTTGGGCTCATTTCTCACAAAGGAGCTTTTCATGCCTAAATGTATTGTTCCTTTTCACTGAGCTTTCCAGCATAATCTCTTATTTAGGCCTAGATTGTGCCTGAGTTTCTCTCCAACTAAAGACAGCAGAGATTTTGGTGTGAGGGCCTCACTTGGCTCTCAGAAAGATGGCTTGTTCGGGTTTAAGTGTTATTAGAAAAGACTACAGGTCTTTAAGCTTCTCTCCCACCCTCTCTTTTTTCCAAGGGATTTGTCTGGAAATTATTTGAAATCCTTGAGTTCTCAATGAATAACTGAAACACGCAAGCAAACATAAACCTTCAGGCTCTGGCTTGGCAAAATAATTTCTCGTGTTTGGATGGAACAAGTCAGAAATGATGCAGAAGGGGGGCAGAGATGCTGGTGAAGATACTCATCACTAGCTCAGCATCTATATTAGAGGAGAGCTCACACATTAAAGGGATCAGTTACTGAAGATCCAAACCCAGTCTGCCCTTTCCTTCCTTTACCCTTTATTGCTGTCCTACAACCCATCCCCCAGCCTTTCTAACCTACTGTCTAAGTCTAAGTCGCTTCAGTCGTGTCCAACTCTGTGCAACCCCATAGACGGCAGCCCACCAGGCTCTGCCGTCCCTGGGATTCTCCAGGCAAGAACACTGGAGTGTGTTGCCATTTCCTTCTCCAGTGCATGAAAGGGAAAAGTGAAAGTGAAGTCACTCAGTCGTGTCCGACTCTTGGCGACCCCATGGACCGTACCCTACCAGGCTCCTCCGTCCATGGGATTTTCCAGGCAAGAGTACTGGAGTGGGGTGCCATTGCCTTCTCCTCTAACCTACTGAGAGCATCTCAAACAACTGTCATTGAGTTATCTCCTTTGCATCAGTTCTTCCTTCTGCCTCTACATGTACCTTCCTCAGAGGCTTAGCTAAAGTTATCACACAGCTGTATACGTGTTTTTATTTGACCATCTCTATGCTATCTGTCTCCTACTACCCTAGGACATTCTCGAAGGTGGAATTATATTGTATTCACTCTGAATCTCTAGAACTTAGCACAATGACCAAAACAACAGATTCACAATAGATATTTGACAAATAAATGAACTTGTGACAATAACTGGTATTTATTCAGCATATACTATGTGCCAGTTCCTACAGTAAATGGTTTACACATAATTCATTTAATTATCAGAAAAACCCTGCAAGGTGGGGACTGTTATCTTCCTCATCTCAATATTGTCTTTGTGCCTCAGTTTCCTGTTTGCAAAAGGAGAAGACAATAAGGCTTACTGAGATCACTGATGCACAGAGAGGTAAAGTGAACTGCTCAAGATGTACAGCAAGAGCCTGAGGCAGAACTTGACATTCTGCCATTTGACCCCAGAGCCTAAGCTCCTATGCACCACACTACATTGGATGAGTAAGAATCCTCAGGATCCCTCTCAGATCTGGGTACCTTTCTACAAATTAAACTCTGAATGAATTTGTTAAAAAGTTTTCAGTGATTATTTTGATGACCTATTTTCAACCCTTTGGTATTGTCTAGAACATTAGAATGTTGGAAAGATTGGAAAGCATATTGCCCAGTGGTTTTCAAACTTTCTTAGCAATGGGACCTTTCCTGAGAAAAATCTTTTCCAGATAAAATCTTTAGCAGAAGCTCAAGAAGTTTAAAAAAAAATGGCAATGAGTACTTGAAGTGGGCTGGAGACGGAGAGATTGAGACATCTGTCTGAAGACTGCTTGTCCCTCTTCCATGGGTGACCCTGAAGACTCTCCATGAGTATGTAGGACTCAGTTTGGGTATTACTGCTCTAGTCCAGATCCCTTCAATTAAACAATGAGAAACCTAAGATTCTAAGACATTTGCCCAAGGACACACATCTAGTAAGTGGCAGGTCTTCTGGCTCCAACATCAGTGTTCTTTCCTCTACATCATGCCAGGGGAATTGATTCCCAGCCCTAGTTTCATGCTACCAGAGGCTGTCCTAGTTATTTCATATTGTGAAAGATATAACAAAAGTCTCAAAGCAAAAGTGATAATCTACTTTAAAAATTTGTAGCACCATATTTTTGGTGTTGATCAGAAAAAGGGACAAACTTCACAGAATTAAATGATAATAAGATAATGCCATTGCTAAGACATTGCAAATCTGAAAAGGTTGAAGTCCAAAGTAATATCCAACCATGCAAACGACACCCACACATTCAGACTCTGACCTTGAACAACTAATCCTTAGCAAATCCGCAATCCCTTAGTTTTACGAAGTTGTATTTGGTGGGAGCAGCAGAGAGTCGATATTTTTCAAAACAAGATAATGAAAGCCCAGTGTTTACTGTACTAACGTGGGCTCTTCTCTGCCCAGAATTTTCAGAATTTTAATAATAACCAACGTCAATGTTTAATCTAAAGCTAGAGCACACTGGTTAAGAAACTGCTAAAAATAATCTGCTTCATATTGATGGCTTTGGCTTTGTTGACTCATAAAATGTCAGGGTTGGAGAAAAATAACTAACGGGAGCTTCAGCTGTGATTGTACCTTCAGTTATCGATGCTCCATTCTTAGTCTTCAGGCCCAACAGCTAAGATGCGATGTGACGGAATAGAGACCATATGATGAACTAAACTTGGGGATGCTCACTCTCAATTCTGTCCACAAGACTCCTAACCTTAACAGCTTACAGTAAAAACCACGGAGTCCAAATATTGACAGATCTCATAGTGTTCCTCCACACTGGATGGTAAGAGAAGGAAAGGAAGGGCATGAGTTGCCAGATTTGGGAAGCATAGAACTAGGAATGTGAAGGTCTGTGCTTATGAATTTACAAGAATGGTTTCCAAATGGATTCCTCTAGTTTACAGCAAAGACGCCAGAATCACTCAGGAAATTCAGGACTCATCACTGTTGAGTAGGAACATTTATGGAATTAAGGATCAGCAAAACTGAGATCTAGTTCTAGCTCTGCCTTATACTAACTACATACATTTGAGCCGCTCAGTCTCACAGTGTGCCTATCTCATCAAGTACCTGATGTATCTAAAAATTCCTTACTGACCTTCAACTACCAATTACTGAAGCCAGTCACCACACTAGGTGCTTTACATACATTAAATCATAGCATCCTGTACTCATGGAAGGGACTACCATTTTTATCTTTGCCCCCAGATAATGCTACTGAAATCCATGAACTTTGTACTTGTACTCATAAAGTGAAAAGCTAGAATTCATTTCTGAAAATCACAAATGGAGACATGACATAGGCTTTCCAGGAGGTATCAACATGCAGGTGAATCACGAATTGCTCATGACAATGGGAATAAGTCAGCATTCAGAGGTTTTATTTTTTTTTTTTTGGCCTCCAGTTCCCTTCTCTAAAATTTACCAATTTCTGACATTGTCACACAGCAAGAATACAAAGTCAAAGGAAACCTATGCACTCACCACCCCCCATAGAATCTGATTCAATGGCTTGCAGCTTTGAGGTTCAACAGGAAGACAGACCCTTTGGACTATTCAAGCACAATTGCCTCTCAACTCCTTTGGGCAATTCAGAAGAGTACCTGCCTCTCAACTCTGCTGGCCTAGCAGGCCAATCCCAGACCCATCACAGGGTGGGAAGACATCAGAAGGTGCTTCATGGAGCTTCTAGAAAGCCAGACTAGAGAGGGTGGTTCTGAAAAACAAAACTTAGGGCAGCTCCAGAAACATTTTCATGTAAACACCACTGTCAGTTGCACATGGAACTGCTTCTTCCAAATCAGGAAAAAGTTTGTCCTAAGCCAGCCACACTCTTGGGTTCAGACACATTCATTCCATTCGTCATCCATCCAATCAACCTTTCCTGAGTGCCAACTTGTGCCAGCCTCCTGGGGGCCTGTACTCTATATGACAAAATGGGAGGAGAGGAGACGTATTAATAGTTAATAGTGGTACCATGTACTTGATCCTATGTGAACAAAGAAGAAAGGAAAATAAGGCAGATTATGGGGAAAGGAGGTCCAGAGGAGATTCCCACATAGGGTTTCCAGATTTAGAAAATAAAAATAGAAGGTGCAAGTTAAGTCTGATTTTGAATATACATCAAATACTCTTTTGAGTGTATTTGGGGCCAGTATGAGATATACTTACACTTTAAAACGTATTTGTTGTCTATCTGAAATTCAGATTTAACTAGCATCCTATATTACATGTAGCAATCTTCTTCCCAAAGGAGTTGCCTCACTGAGTCTTAGGAAAATGCTGGAACAATGTTTCTCCTGAAGGCTTGATTTATTAAGGATGAGGTTGAGATGCCTCCTGACTGCACATAGGAATGAACTGCCAGACTCTGTTCTTCCATCCTTATAACTGCTGGTGACATTTAATCTTGACCTTCAGGTTCAAACCCACCAAGGCTCTGACCCTATCCCTCTTTATGAGAGGAGTCAACAGCCCAGGTGACTCAACAATATAGACCTTGCCATTGGACCCATTCAGATCCATGCACTTGGCATGACCAAAATAAGTTTCCCAACACATTTGAATAAATGAGGGTCTTAGTTACTACTTGGGATTTTTTTCCTAATTTTTGTATTCAAGCTCCTATCCAACCAACCTGGGTCAGTTTTCTTTCCAATCACAAAGAAAAGAATACCGAAGAATGTTCAGACTACCATACGATTGCGTTCATTTCACATGCTAAAAATGTAATGCTTAAAATCTTTCAAGCTAGGCCTCAGCAGTATGTGAACTAAGAACTTTCAGATGTACAAGCTGGATTTATAAAATGGAGAACATAGAGATCAAATTGCCAACATCCATTAGATCATAGAAAAAACAAGGGAGTTCCAGAAAAGCATCTACTTCTGTTTCATTGACTACACTAAAGCCTGTGACTGTGTAGATCACAACATACTGTGGAAAATTCTGAAAGAGATGGGAATACCAGACCACTTTACCTCTCTCACGAAAAGCCTGTGTGCAGGACAAGAAGCAATACTTAGAACCGAATATGGAACAATGAACTGCTTTCAAATTGGGAAAGGAGAACATCAAGGCTGTATATTGTCATACTGCTTATTAAACTTCTATGAAGAGTAAATCATGAGAAATGCCAGGTTAGATGACTCACAAACTGGAATCAACATGCCAGGGAAACCTATCAACAACCTCAGATACACAGATGATACCACTCTAGTGGCAGAAAATGAAGAGGAACTAAAGAGCCTCTTGAGGAGGAGAGTGGAAAAGCTGGCTTAAAAACTCAACATTCAACCAACAAAGATCATGGCATCTGGCCCCATCATTTCATGGCAAATACATGGGAAAAAAGTGGAAACAGTGACAGATTTTATTTTCTTGGGCTCCAAAATCACTGTGAATGGTGACTGCAGCCATGAAATTAAAAGACGCTTGCTTCTTGGAAGAAAAGCTATGACCAACCTAGACAGCATATTAGAAAGCAGACATATCACATTGCCAACAAAAGTCTGCATAGTCAAAGCTATGGCTTTTCCAGTAGTCATGTACAGATGTAAGAGTTGGACTATAAAGAAAGCTGAGCACTGAAGAATTGATGCTTTCAATCTGTGGTGTTGGAGAAGACTCTTGAGAGTCCCTTGGAGGCAAGGAGATAAAACCAGTCTAAAGGAAATCAACACTGAATATTCATTGGAATGACTGATACTGAAGTTGAAGCCCCAATACTTTACCTACCTGATGTGAAGAGCTGACTCATTGGAAAGGACCCTGATACTGGGAAAGATTGAGGGCAGGAGGAGAAGGAGGTTACAGGATTAGATGGTTGGATGGCATCACCAACTTAACGGATATGAGTTTGAACAGACTCCAGGAGATAGTGAAGGACAGGGAAGCCTAACGGGCTCCAGTCCTTGGGGCCGCAAAGAGTTGGACATGACTTAGTGACTGAAAAACAACAACAAACAACTCCAATCCTGTCTCCCAGTTTCAGTAAGAGTGCCCCTGCTAGAATCAGGCACATACCAGATATTCAATAAACATTCAGTGTTTAATTCAGCAACATGAAGAAATGGACCAGAAGGTAAAAACTGGGCCCCACCTTTGCATTATTACACAACTCCTCCCACTCTCTGACACTTGGTTTACTCATCTGTAAAATTAGCGGGCCAAACTATATAGATGATCTGTTTCTCTAGCCCCTTTTATATCAAGTCTGAGCTGTTTGCCTGTGGATATATCCAGGGACAGCCGTATGTATTAAAAAATCCATAAAGTTATTCAATTTCCCTCTTAGGCAGGCCAAGATTTAATGTGTAAAGATAATATTGAGCAATAACTCATTGGAAAATTACTTTTGCTAAACTTAGACCATGTTTTAATTTCATAATTCAACACAAATCCCTCTAAATTTCTAATCCTGGGACCAGTTTCAAATCCTGGGAGCATCTCTATCTTTATTCAATGCTCTAAATAAGCCAAGCTTTTTGACAAAAAATTGTCTATTTATGAATAGCCTTGGTCATGAATGCTGCCTTTTTTGCCTCACTATTTTAAAAAGCAAATATTTTTCTAACAAACAATGACTATTTTCTTCTTTAATTTTCTTCAATTTTTTATACGTTAGAATTAATAGGCAAACTGTGGCTGAGGTTTCCATCTCAACAATTTATTCAATTCACTTAGTAGCACTCAACCCTAACTGTACATTAAGAAATACCTGGAGAGCTTTTAAACTGACTGCGATCAGGGTCTCACCTTAGATAAATTAAATCAAAATCCCAGAAGGAGGAGACCCTGACTTGCTAATGATGCTAAGGTACAGCCAAGATCAAGACATTTTGAATTAAGACATCAAAATTGTTTCCATGGCATTAGATGTTTATATTGTCCTTGAAAAATATGTGAAGCCAACAGTAGGGCATCAAGGAGAGAGGGATTTTAGGGGAAAATTAATGCAGAAGTGACTCTAAAGATCCAAGACCACAGAGGACATTTAGTCAGCATGATGACTGGGTGGAGATGAACAATCACTGAGAGGTCTCTTGGGGTTCAGGAAGAGTACAGTTCTAAAACTACCACACCTGCAATGACATGTCAGCATGTAAGAGAAGAAATTGACATCTCCCAGGGACCAGATTGAAAAAACCTTTCTCTCAGCCATTACTCATCATTGAAAAGATAAGTGCAGTTTTTCAAGTAACCTAATCTTTTCCTCGATCCTTATTTGTTACAAGCTTCCCTTGACTTTCTCCTCCTCTTTCTTTGCCTTCTCTTCCGTCTTCCTCTTCCACTACTGCCATTAGCACCACTGCTAGCAATTCTGAAAGGGGACATACAGTGAAGGGGGAAAAGGCAGGAGCTGGCTCAACTACAGAGAGTGACCAGTATATAGATGCTCACTTTTCTTCTCTTGGTCTAATTCTGGGGGCGTTCTGAGAGTTAACAGTTATTGAGCACGGACAGTATTCTAGCTTGAGCTTCTCTTCATTTTCTCATCTTTTTATCCATGCTGCAATCCTCTGTCGAGTTACCAGTTTTATCCTCACTTTGAATTGAGGAATCTGAGGCTTAGAGAGGTGAGATAACATGCCCATGGTCACACATCTAATAATCAGCGAAGCCAACATGCACCTCAATGCTACTTCCCCTATGATCTGCATCCCTAATCCCTGATAGAAAGTGACAGCTTACTCTGCAATTCCATAGCACTCAGTTTCCCTTTCTAAGCACATGTCCTATTGTGCTTCACGTTGTGGTAATTTCTGAACCCCCTTCTACAGAGCGTGACTCTCTAGAGCTACTGTCTAGATCCAGTTTATTTGTGTCCCCATTATGCCAGTACAATATTTGGCATGGAACATAGCCAATCAATAACAGGTGAAAACCGAATGGATTTGGAAGTGAAGGAGTATATGTTTCAGTAGCTGACATCGTTTTTTTTTTTTGGCAATTTATGCTCTGAAGTATGAAGGAAGGCTTCGAGTAAAGGATTTGAGACCTGGAAACTCTTGTTTTAAAACTACAAATTCAATTAATCAAAGATATACCCTGGTGACTTTACCAGTGATCCACTGGTTGGAAATCTGTCTTTCAGTGCAGGGGATGCCAGTTCAATCCCTGGGCCTGGGAAGATCCTGCATGCTGTGGAGCAACTAAGCCCTCGAACTACAACTACTGAGCCCACATGTCCTAAGGCCTGTGCTCTACAACAAGAAAAAACCACCACAATGAAGACTAGCCCCTGCTTCCCACAACTAGAGAAAGCCTGTACACAGTAACAAAGACACAGTGCAGCCAAAAAATTAAATAAATAAACAAAAATTAAAAAAAAAAAAAGATGGGCAGTTTCTGCTTAAAAGAAAAAATATACACACTGCATAAGGAGGGACCGGGGCACCAATCGAGAAGTCAGTGTTGGAACTGTTTTAAAGCTCTAAATTTGGAAGGATTTTAAATTAGCAGGTGCCCAAAACAAGAAGAGCTAGCAAGATCAGTTCAGAAATGACAAGCTGATTTTATCCCATATACCTTACCCACTGTGTTGGTAATGCTTCCTCAAGGAGCACTACTGGAAATGATCTGAGACTGCATCCAGGCTTAGCAGGAAAAAAATATGGTGTTTGATTAGCAATGTCTACCGGGGTAAATTTGGCCTTGGAGTACAGAATGAAGCAGGGCAAAGGTTAACAGAATTTTTCCAAGAAAGCACACTGTCATACTGAACATCCTCTTCCAACAACACAAGAGAAGACTCTACACATGGACATCACCAGATGGTGAATACCAAAATCAGGTTGATTATATTCTTTGAAGCCAAAGATGGAGAAGCTCTATAGAGTCAGCAAAAACAAGACCAGGAGCTGACTGTGGCTCAGATCATGAACTCCTTATTGCCAAATTCAGACTTAAATTGAAGAAAGTAGGGAAAACCGCTAGACCATTCAGCTATGACCTAAATCAAATCCCTTACGATGATACAGTGGAAGTGAGAAACAGATTCAAGGGATTAGATCTGATGGACAGAGTGCCTGATGAAATATGGACGGAGGTTCATGATATTGTACAGGAGACAGGGATCAAGACCATCCCCAAGAAAAAGAAATGCAAACAAGCAAAATGGTTTTCTGAGGAATCCTTACAAATAGCTGTGAAAAGAGAAGCTAAAAGCAAAACAGAAAAGGAAAGATACACCCAATTGTATGCAAAGTCCCAAAGAATAGCAAGGAGAGATAAAAAAGCCTTCCTCAGCAATCAATGCAAAGAAACAGAGGAAAACAACAGATTGGGAAAGACTAGAGATCTCTTCAAGAAAATTAGAGATACCAAGGGAACACTTCATGCAAAGATGGGCTCACTAAAGGACAGAAATGGTATGGACCTAACAGAAGCAGAAGATATTAAGAAGAGGTGGCAAGAATACACAGAAGAACTATACAAAAAAAGATCTTCATGACCCAGATAATCACAATGGTGTGGTCACTCACCTAGGGTCAGACATCCTGGAATGCAAAGTCAAGTGGGCCTTAGAAAGCATCTCTATGAACAAAGCTAGTGGAGGTGATGGAATTCCAGCTAAGCTATTTCAAATCCTAGAAGATTATGCTGTGAAAGTGCTGCACTCAATATGCCAGCAAATTTGGAAAACTCAGCAGTAGCCGCAGGACTGGAAAAGGTCAGTTTTCATTCCAATCCCAAAGAAAGGCAATGCCAAAGAATGCTCAGACTACTGCACAACTGCACTCATTTCACACGCTAGGAAAGTAATGCTCAAAATTCTCCAAGCCAGGCTTCAACAGTACATGAGCCACGAACCTCCAGATGTTCAAGCTGGATTTAGAAAAAGCAGAGGAACCAGAGATCAAATTGCCAACATCAACTGGATCATCGAAAAAGCAAGAGAGTTCCAGAAAAACATCTATTTCTGCTTTATTGACTATGCCAAAGCCTCTGACTGTGTGGTCACAATAAGCTCTGGAAAATTCTTTTTAAAGTGATGGAAATACCAGACCACCTGACATGCCTCTTGAGAAATCTGTATGCAGGTCAGGAAGCAACAGCTAGAACCGGACATGAAACAACAGACTGGTTCCAAATAGGGAAAGGAGTACGTCAAGGCTGTATATTGTCACTCTGCTTGTTTAACTTATATGCAGAGTACATCATGAGAAATGCTGGACTGGAAGAAACACAAGCTGGAATCAAGATTGCTGGGAGAAATATCAATAACCTCAGATATGCAGATGATACCACCCTTATGGCAGAAAGTGAAGAAGAACAAAAGAGCTTCTTGTTGAAAGTGAAAGAGGAGGGTGAATAAGCTGGCTTAAAACTCAACATTCAGAAAACTAAGATCATGGCATCTGGTCCCATCACTTCATGGCAAAGATGGGGAAACAGAGGAAACAGTGACAGACTTTATTTTTGGGGGCTCCAAAATCACTGCAGATGGTGACTACAGCCATGAAATTAAAAGACGCTTGCTCCTTGGAAGAAAAGTTATGACCAACCTAGACAGCATATTAAAAAGCAGAGACATTACTTGGCCAACAAAGGTCTGTCTAGTCAAAGCTACGCTTTTTCCAGTAGTCATGTATGGATAAGGGATTTGGACCATAAAGAAAGCTGAGCACTGAAGAATTGGTGCTTTTGAACTGTGGTGTTGGAGGAGACTCTTGAGAATCCCTTGGACAGCAAGGAGATCCAACCAGGCCATCCTAAAGGAAATCAGTCCTGAATATTCATTGGAAGGACTGATGCTGAAGCTGAAACGCCAATACTTTGGCCACCTGATGCGAAGAACTGACTCATTTGAAAAGACCCTGAGGCTGGGAAAGATTGAAGGTGGGAGGAGAAGGGGATGACAGAGGATGAGATGGTTGGATGGCATCACCGACAGGAGTTTGAGTAAACTATGGGAGTTGGTGATGGACAGGGAGGCCTGACGTGCTGCATTCCATGGGGTTGCAAAGAGTCGGACATGACTGAATGACTGAACTGAACTGAACCAGGAGTAAGGAAAGGGGAGGAAAGTGACACTCACATTAACATCTCTTAGTGAAGGTCTTCTTGGCATTGATTCACTACCAAATACAGACACTGAATCCTAAAAGCCAACAGATGAGAGTCAAGATAGAGAAGCAAGAGATGACATAAAGAAGGAATGAGGAGAGTAGATCTATCCACATAGTCTTGTGGGGTCAGAGTTCTTTAGAATTAGTTGAGATATCTGGATATATCTGGCTGACTAAAAGGACCAGAAACAGAGTGGATGGAACTCATGTCATAAGAACTACACTTCCATTATAATGCAAAATCCAGCTAAGCTGGACAGAGCATAGTCACAGCTCCTGCACTGAAGACTTGCACATACCAGAGACCACCTTAGAAGTGAGCATTCAATTCCCCACATGGCGAAGCATTGTAGTGTTAATAATGGCATACTGAAACTAGCCCAGTTAAATTTAGTGGGTATAAATAGCCTAGATCCTGTGGAGAGCTAAGCTGATATTCATTTAAATTAATTCCAGATGAGAAAATAGAAGTGACAGAAACAGTACAACATTCTTATTGCAAAACTGTGTCTTTTGTTATCTTTCAAAGACATGAAAACATTTTAAAATAAGTGTAAGAATAGAAAAAGTCAGTGAAAGAATTTAATTTTACATTATTTGTTTTATCACAATTACTTAATATTTTGAATAAGCACAAGTTAGCTCATGATATGTGCTTCATTTTAAACTTCTATTTACAAGACTAAAATTTTAAAAGAGAGTAATTTTGCTTTAACCTCAAAACATTTTAACACTTGTTCCAGAAGAGGAAATAAAATTTACTTCAAAAATATTGGTGAAATAAGCATAGTTGCTAACCCTTGTATAAATAACCGTATAAGTGTAGGACATCCAGAGAAGGTGAGAATATAAGTTGTTAAAACTCTTTTTGCCCTGTCCTCCTTATAGATACTAGCTAGAGTTCAGATCTTAGTTATGATTCTCCATTGTACCCAAAACTATGACAAATCCAGACAGCATATTAAAAAGCAGAGACATCACTTTGCCAACACAAGTCTGTCTAGTCAAAGCTCTTGTTTTTCCAGTAGTCATGTATGAATATGAGAGTCAGACCATAAAGAAGGCTGAGTGCCAAAGAATTGATGCTTTTGAATCGTAGTGCTGGAGAAGACTCTTGAGAGTCCCTCGGACAGCAAGGAGATCAAACTAGTCAATCCTAAGTGAAATCAACCCTGAATATTCATTTGAAGGACTGATACTGAATCTGAAACTCTAATACTTTAGCCACCTGATGCGAAGAGCCAACTCATTGGAAAAGAACCTTCTGCTGGGAATGATTGGCGACAGAAGGAGAAGGGGCAGCAAAGGATGAGATAGTTAGAGAGAGCATCACTGATTCAATGGACATAAATCTGAACAAACTCTGGAAGATAGTGAAGGACAGAGGAGCCCGGCATGCTGCAGTTCATGGGGTTGCAAAGAGTCAGACATGACTTAGCGACTGAACAGCAACAACAAAGAGATAAGCTGTTCCTTTCTTGTGGTCCCAATCATCTCAATAAATGTGTCTTCTTTCTTACTTCTGAACTGTAGAAAATTTATCAAAAAGTTTCTAAAATGTCATGCAATACAACCATGCAGCATCACAGACAGCCACAGAAAGGAGCTAGAGTGTGAAAGAAGAGGCAATAACAGAAAAGAGAAGTGAGTGGGGGCTGATGGGCATTAGGTAGGGCTAGATTCTATACCTATAGGTCTGTGGTCTTGTCTACTTTCTAGACAATTGCTTCTTCCTATAACTTTAAAATAAGCTATTTTCTGTTAGTGAAATTAGACCCATTTATTGTATTAAAATTTTTAATAAAAATATAGGATGGTAAATAAAACTGTAACCATATACCTCTATATCACTATTGAACAACTTAAGTATATAACTTTAAATATATATAACACATTCACTATGCACTTCCCTGGTGGCATAGACGGTAAAGAATCTGCCTGCAATGTGGGAGACCTGGGTTCAATCCCTGGGTTGGGAAGACCCCCTGGAGAAGGGAAAGGCTACCCACTCCAGTATTCTGGCCTGGAGAATTCCATGGACTGAGGAGCCTGGCGGGCTACAGAACATGGCGTTGTAAAGAGTCAGACACAACTGAGCAACTTTCTTATTCTTATGTACAGTAGATTATAATGCACATACTAGCTTATAACCTGTTTTTTAAATTAAAATATATATCACAAATACCTATCTAGGTCAGCAAATGTTTTAAGTACAACTGACGTATTTTTTATTGCATTAATGTACCATGAATTGCTTAATTATGCAAATACAAGCATTAAGTTATATCAAATTTCACAATTAAAAATGTGGTCATGAATGTCTCCCAGTAAAATTTTTGTGCAGATGAATGATTATTTTCTTAGGATACATTTTAAAAAGTAGATTCACTTGTTTCAAAGGGTAGGTGTCTTTTGAAGACTTTTGAAACATGATGCCCTCCAAAAGTGCTGTGAAAACAAATGCAGTGGGCATTTCACAGTAATCTCCCCAAACTGAATATCTGGATGATTCTTTTAAAAATCTTTGCCAGTTAGATAAAGGGAGATGGCATCATATATCTCTCTTAATTTTCATTTTATGTGTGCCTTCTTAGAGGTCTATTTGCAGATCTATTCTTAGTCTTCCATGTCTGCCTGTCTACAACTAGCATAAACAATGTGGCCATGGCTTATCCAGCTGGGTGGTTTCTCATCCTCCTTTTCTCATGGAAGAGCTGATTCTTCCTGACAAGGTAAACAAGGCCCCTGTGCATCCTTCCAAGCTGAATGGATAGAGAAAGATAAGCTATTGCCTACAAAGTTTTGGCTTGGCAAAAAAGACACTCTGAAGATATATTATGGAGAAGACAGCTGCGATTGTTAAAGTTCTTTCTGTCAGAGAGCTTGGATTTATTGCCACATAAAATGAAGGTTACTTACGGCCAACGAGATAGATGGCCTAGAGGGCAGATGGCCACCTCTGCTACCAGAGAGGTACAGGCTTCATTAATAACCCTGGCAGCGTTGGGAGAAAGAGAAGCAGCAAAAGGCTCATTCTCGTTGGCACAGACAGGAGAAAATCACAGAGGTCCACTCGGTATCTCCAGGGCCTGTCAATTTCTACAAAGTAACAGTACATCTGCTTGAACCAATACTCTAAGACAGACAGAGAAGAGAAAAGAGGAAAAAGATATTCCCACCATTCTTCACCTGAGAAGCCGGCCCCAGGTGGGAAAGACTAACACAGGAGTACGTCTAGGAGGACTAACTCAGCCTCCAGGACCTCCAAGGGCTCCCAGGAACTTGCCTGCCCCATCCCCTAAGGGGCCAAGGATGGAGGAAGGCTCAGGAGTTGGAACTTCGGGTTTGGACCTTGCTTTACCATATGCAGTATGTGAGGCCATGGACAAGTTATCGCTTGCTCTAAGCATTCATTTCTCATCTATAAACTAAAACTTAATAATACTTTTTTATTGGAGTATAATTGCTTTATAATGTTGTATCAGTTTCTGCTGTACAATAAAGTGAATGAGCTATATGTATACATATATCCCCTTCCTCTTGGACCACCCTTCTACCCCATCACACACTGTCCCACCTGATCTGGGTCATCACAAATATACAAACAGCTCATGCAGCTCAATATCAAAACAATCAAACAATCCAATCAAAAAATAAGCAGAAGATCTAAATAGACATTTCTCCAGAGAAGACATACAGATGGCCAGTAGGCATATAAAAAAGATGCTCAACATCACTAATTGTTACAGAAACACAAATCAAAACTACATGAAGTATCACCTCACACCAGTCAGAATGGCTATCCTCAAAAAATCTGAAGTGAAGTGAAGTGAAAGTCGCTCAGTCGTGTCCGACTCTTTGTGACCCCATGGACTATACAGTCCATGAAATTCTCCAGGCCAGGATACTGGAGTGGGCAGCCTTTCCCTTCTCCAGGGGATCTTCCCAACCCAGGGATCAAACCAGGTCTCCCGCATTGCAGGCGGATTCTTTACCAGCTGAGCCACAAGGGAAGCTGGAGAGGGTGTGGAGAAAAGGGAAGCTTCTTGCACTGTTGGTGGCAATGTAAACTGATACAACCACTATGGAGGACAGTATGGAAGTTCCTTAAAAAACTAAATATAGAGTTACTATATGACTCAGCAATCCCACTACTGGGCATATTCATTGAGAAAACATAAGACACATGTACCCTGATGTTCATGGTAGCACGAATAATATTTTTATTATAGTGTTTGCTGTGAATTGAGCTGTGTCCTTAAACTCACATGTCAAAGCTGTAACACACAATGTGACTGTATTTGGAGATATGGTTTTTTGAAGGTAATTAAGGAGAGATGAGTCATAAGAGTAAGATCCTAATCCCATTGGTTTGGGGGCCTTATCAGAAGATGAAGAGAGAAAGTGAAGTCTCCCTCTCCATGCACATGAGCCAAGGAAAGGCTGTGTGAAGACCACAGTGAGAAGGCCACCATCAACAAGCCAGGAGGTGGGCCCTCACCTGAGCCCTCACATGCTGGCACCCTGAGCTCAGACTAGAAGCCTAGACTAGAAGTGAAATCTGTGGTGTACACCACCCAGTCTATGGAATTTTGTTATGACAGCCCAAACTGACTAAGATGGTGTTGTCAGGGGAGAACCAAATTAAAATTTGTATAGCAAACACATATCACATATTAAGTGTTCAGTAAAGTTACCTTTAAATCTTTCCTACTTTCTACTCTCTCTCCTCTCTGTAACCCTCCCATCCAGATATTTGCCCAACATGTATTAGAGTTTCCAACAAGATAACTTATTCTGCCCCCACCTCTTCTCATTCCCCCTTGACCTTAATGTTCCCATCCGCATCCTAACAACTGGTCTGAATTTCTGAATGTTCCCTCTTCTTGGTCACTTGGTTTTTATGTCCTTAATGCTGGACGCACTTAATCTTGACTAATGAATTTGTCATTGGTAAGAAAAGGCCTCCAGTACCTTAGAACAGTGCCTGGCACATAGTGAACCCTGTAAACGTAGCTATTGTCATTGTTACTACCCAGCATCCTGACATTATAATTAAACTATTTTTCTTTTATTTTCTAGCATTCAATAAGAGTAGGCCTAGTTAGTTCACATAACAGCTGAAACAAGAATGCCTATGGCCCTTTGGTGTGTGGGGGGGGAGTGGGGGTGGGCAGATAAGGAGAGAGAATTTCTCTTTAGGTTGTTAGAAATCATATACCAGTCCAAACTAAATACCAGGGACTCAGAACCAGAGCAAAGGAAAATCTGAAAAGAATCTAAGAATAGTCCCTGTCTAGGCCCCAGCTTATTCCTCCATTTGACTGGAAGAGATAGAAAAGGCATCAGAGATACCTAAGACTCATGAACAGGTGGAACACTAACCTGGGACACAGGACCAACAGTAGAAGTGGTCAGGAGACCCTAAGGCAGCACCCCAAACTCTTTAGAAACTCCCTGCTAAGTATCTTGGGGAAATCCTAGTTGATGTCTTGGGGCCGGGTCTCACATTCTGTGTCTCTCATATCTCCACTCAGAACTATTGAGTTCCCAATAAGAAGAGCAGGGGGTTCTGTTAAAAAAAAGCAGTAAATGTGCAGGTGGGAGCCATCAGAGACACTGTCAGTATCATTATGAATGTGCCTGTGATATTGTGAAGCCTAGAGAAACAGAGCTGGGATGAAGAGTGATGAGCAGATCCCCAAAGGGAATATCCCGAGACTGGATGAAGATGGGGACAGGGGAGGTAGCAAAGGAGCTGGAAACCCCAGTGAGAGCATTCCACAGGGAGCTAGGGTTGAAAGCCAAGCAGGTTGAGTATCCCCTGGGGCATTTCTTCTCCACAGTTCTCAGTGTATCAGGGGGGCAGCGGGCCTTTGAAGGGCACTAGAGAGGCAGTATCACCTATATGTTAGGAGGGCTGCTTCCGACACCAGACTGCCTAAGTTCACATCTCAGTCCTGCTATTTATTAGCTGCATTATCTTGGACAAATTACTCAAGCTATGCATTGATTTCTTTGTATATAAAAGGAGGCTAAAATTGTTACAGAACTAACAGGGTTGTCTGTGAGAATTAAATAAAGAACAGGTAAAGTACTTAGGGCTTCCCAGGTGGCTCAGTGGTAAAGAACTTACCTGCCAAGGCAGGAGATGGGAGTTTGATCGCTGGGTCAGGAGTATCCACTGGAGAAGGGAATGGCTGCCCACTCCAGTATTCCTGCCTGAAGAATTCCATGGACAGAGGCTCCTGGTGATCTACAGTCCGTGGGGTCACAAAGAGTTGGACGCTACTGAGTGACTGAGCACAAGCACGAAGCACTTGGAATTATCCCAGATTTAGAGTAAGTACTTAGTATGTATGTATGTATGTACTGTTATTATTTTATCATCATCATAAATAAGCATATAAATCCCGCTAAATACTAGCAAGGAGGAAAAGCTAATTAAAAATAAGATGTATAATCTTGCTCTTATTCAGACTCTCAGTTCTATCATCTAGAACTCTTGTTTAAATATGTACCAATGTGTCATTTTGATACAGCTTACAAAAATAATAAATACCAATTGTCATATACCTATTCAATACCAAGTACTAGATTTATATACATTATGACATTTAATCTTTATAAGTCTAAAAAGAGACACTATTACCATCTCCTCTATAGTAGCCTTCAGGAGATTATAAATCACAGCCCAAATCCAGCCCAGACTATTTCATAAACAAAGTCTTTATTAGAACATAGTCATTTACATATCATCTATGGCTATGTTCATGCTATGGTAGCAGTTATTAGACGAGACAGTAATTTTCAGAAAAAGTCTTCCGACCCCTCCTCCAAAGCAATGAAGACACTGAGACTCAGAAATAAACCTTGAGTCTAGGACTGCATAGCTAGCTTCAGAGAAAAGATTCAAACCCAAGTTGACCTGGGTTCAAGCTCAGACTTCCAACCACTATTATACAGTCTCCAAAATTATTGGTCTTCATGTAAAAGACCAAGAGAAAGTCTCTGAGGCTTGATGAAATAAGCACATGCAACTATGAACATCAGTTAGTCACATAAACATCTGACATCAGGCCCATGAGTCAGCAGCATTTCCCACCATTGCTATCCATCAGATAAGTTGGCTACCTTCAGTCTTCTTGTCAAATGCCAGGCAGTGTGCAGTGAGCTCGAAGCACATAGTTCCCATTGTGCCCACTGTATTGAGCCACTTCTCAAGAACCCTGAGATTCCAGAGAGGTACCTTGTCTAAGATCCACCACTAGGAAGTAAAAGGTCCACAATTCCAACAGAGATTAGAATGTTGCCAAAGCACATGTTTAAACTCCTCAGGTAGGTATAATTCATCTCCTAGCTCTACCTGAAATTGCTTACGTGATCACTCATATACAGAATGCAGGAGAAAGTGAGGGCTCCTTATTACACGTAGCAGCCACAGCTTCCAGGCATCAGAATAGCGAAGACAGCTTCCCCGCTTGCCCTCTGCTGATGATGCTATTTGATGGAGTGCTTGAGACCAGTGATTACCCACTCTTGAAAGCAATCATTTTCTCCTTCATCCTTCAATGACCAGCAGCAGGGGTGCCTAGGGCTGAGAGAGCTTGCAGCCAAGGGTGAAAAAAAAAAAACTTTCAAAATCCAGGGAGCTCAAATGAACACCTCTTGAGAAAATATATTTCAGAATTAAACGTTTAATGCTGGGTTTTCACTTCCTAACAGCAATGGGCTGTGGAAACAAGTGCCAAAGAGCAGGAGGAGACGCGCAGCGACCCTCGCCAATAACAGAAAATTATTTGTTGCTTCCCAAAGTGGTATTTGAGCCCAGCGGGCTGCACTTAAGATGTGACTGGATAATGGCTGTGTGACACACCCCTCTAATGGAGCTGTCACACAGGCTCTGCACGGGAGCCTGAGCTGTGGCTTCGAAGAATCTCCTCCACTCCCAGGCTTTGGCTTCTGCTGCTCTGGGCCAGGATGGAAGGGGATCCTCCTGGCCTCTTTGGTGACTTTGGGGGATGTAATGCTCAGATGCCAGGAAGACATACCCCTCTCATTTGAAGTGTGGACCAAGATCTATGCATCCGGGAGTTGTGAATGTTGCAAACGGGACCCAGGATTTCCTCCTTCTTTCTGAAACTGCCACAAGGTGAAAAGCTTACAACCAAGAAAGCACATCCACAGTCTCTTCGTAGCTTTCAAATCAGAATTGCTCACAGCTTGAAAATTGGAATTCAAAAATCTTAAATCTCAAAACAAGGATGAAGACGTGAAACAATAATGGTTGCAAAGCCAGATCACTGATTGTAATAGTACCTTGCTCATTCTCCTCTGGGGGATGCTCTGCTAAAATCAAAGGGCTATACTGAGGGGTATGCTAGAGCCAGCTGGTTAAGTTTCCAGGAATTCGGCAAGCTGATAAAAACAGCCATTATTAAAAATGGTACTATATAAATTTATAACTAAGTAATATTAAAAACAAAGCCAATACATTGTCAAACCCCATCACTCCTAATGAATGATTTTACTACATTTCAATGTTATATATGTTCTTAAGGTTATTTATATCTACTTCAGCTGCGAGGTGGAAATACTATGTAATGGTACATTGCAGTCATCCCTGCCCAGCTCCACATTCCATGTCATCATGTTGGTAACTTAAAATCAGCCGTGGTGGGAACAGTCACGGCATGGAAATCAGGAAAGGCTACAAGTCAGGGCTTGATTTATTGTTTTGCTGACTATCTAGGCTTAAGAACGTAATGGAGAAAATGTTAATAATGCAGATTACACTTTAAAACACGTTCTGTCTATAATTGTTTGAGGAAATAATCTTCCTGTAATCAAAACCTTTATTCAACTCAGCAAATAAGCTGTGCACACCACTAGCAAATTAGTAAAGCTCCAACATGCATTTTCATTTCTCCAGTTTTGACTTACTAGCTAATGTCAATGAAAATATCAGGCAACATCCATGGTAGAACTAACCACACTCATTCTTAGATTGCAACAGTAGTTTGGGTAAGGATAAAAGAGTTCAGCAAAACCCATCAAAAACACTCTGTGAGAATCAGTTCACTATACAGACTTTATGATAAAGATTGTACATGACTTGTAATGTAATATATGACAGTAAATTCTTTAATGAATGTAGAAACATGTATATTTCTATATTTGTAAGATGGTATGGAAAAACACAAACTTTTTGGCCAACCCAGTATGCACACATTTCTGTTAGAGCTGGCAGTTAAACATTTACTGCCATGTCACTGATTACATTTTTCAGAAAGAGAAACTTACCCACAAAGACTAGTTACAAAGAAGAATGAGAATACTTTAAGGCCATTTCATTCATCTCAAATAGAGGCTTGAGAATATGCACCTAAAAATGGGAAAAGAGACTGGAGGGAAACTGGATGGAACCTATATTAGACTTATCATAAAGCCTTCTTGTGTGCAAGGTAGGCAGAATGCAAGCCTCTACAAGGATAACTATAAATAAAATCTCAGGGCCCAACTAAGAGGGCTCTTGAGAAAGCCAACACTCAGAGAAAAGGAAGCTAATAGGAATTTACAAAGGTTCCTCCATTTTTGGCCTCTAAGATGTCATTTCTCTCTTTGGATTCTGTCGCTTCTACATGCTTTGTCATTTTGGGTGATCTGGCTTTTCCTCCTGTTTGTCCTACAGAACATTTATGGACTGTATACCCTGTGAGGGTAGAGGTTATATCTGTCTTATTCATCCTGTTGACCCTAGCATCTGGCATAGCCATGACATATAGCAAGCATTAACAAATACTTATTTAAATAGTCAATATTTCAAACAAAATGGAAGCATGACTCATTTTTTATTCTTAGTTCAACTGATCATGGCTGACATGTGCACCCACAAGAGAAATAAGCAAACGTTTAAAGAGTAGAGCTCACAGACCACAAGTTTACATTCCTGTAGTAGGTAATAAGAATGCTTGCCGAAAACACAAACTCTGTTTAGTTTTCTTACCTTGTCTGAGCCTCAACCATATGGCCTCCTTTGGCAGGGTCCATATTGCTTTCTTCTTCTTAGGAGCTAACTGGATCTAATCTTCTTCTTACAAGTCAAAGGCAAATCAAAACCCAAACTCTTTTCCATTTTAAGGCATCCATGGGCTCTTGGGGACTCCCAAGAATTTGAAACTCATTTGTAAAGTAGCAGTGACAGCACATTGAACTTTCTTCGAGTTATAATTTCACTTAACTTTTCATAGTTCCTGGAGAATGAATGAATGTCAGGTGGTAACCATGAGTATCCAGGAACAGAACAAGCCTGAGAATGCAAGAAATGGTCCCAGGTGTCCCAAACATCAAAAGCAGGGAAACCAAATCTGCTGGCAAATTTGAGACAGGGAAAAGTTGGAGACAAATACAAGAGACTCTGGGGGTAGGCAGACACTGAAAGGTAGTCAACACAGACAACAGAGACTGAAGTAAATCAAGAGAGGCAAGATAATGACCATGATTGAGGCCATAAACCCATCTAATATTTGTCTCCTATTGGCCCTGTTTGAACGATAGGGTGAAAGATTGTCTAATTTAAAGGCACAAAGTCATGGTAGGTACAGACTCCTTCATTACCATATCTGAGAGTAGTCTTTAGATTTATAGGTTTATGATGGAAAAAAAGAGCTTGAATTAAAATATAGATAGTTAATATTTTTACCAAGGCAAGAGGAAGATAATTTCCTCACAAGATAGTATGTCTTTAAGTTCAATGACTACAGGTTCTAGATTTTTCCAGAAGTCCTATTCTTCATCTAACTAAAGTTTTAAGGTCACAGATCTAGGTCTAAATTAATAAAATTATAAGTTTATAGCTCAGATATAGAGAGTGGTCATGGTAATAAACAGGTAAAGAATAAAACAACTTTGAAAAGAAAATTTAGGATCAGGATGTAGTGTGCATTATTAGAGAGACCAACAGCATATAATAACTGAGTCTTCATGGAGTCAATTACCACTGGATGCATTTTAAAATGGAAAATAAAATTGAAAGCTAACAGCAGCTTGAGGTTAATTGTCAACAAATTCAATAAGAAGAGCTGAAAATCTTAAAATACTAATAATATATTTTAAAGTGGAGAATAATGTGTGAGGTTGAGATGAACATGGAAATCTATGAGGGGCTGTTAGTGGGAAATGGTCTCAGGATTGACCCTCCAAAGTGATAACAATGTGATGGGCCTTCTTGTCATATACAGCAACCTCAACCTTATAGGCCTTTAAGCAAAAAATGAACATATTTTTGCCAGGGATGCTACAGAGGATATTTTTATATTAAATGAATTGAGAAATGAAGGCTGTTATACAGAGTTCATTCAGGCCAACTCATAATTGCTTTAAAAGATTATTGTGGCAGTAGGTAAAGAAAAATTTGGAATGTGGCCATATTTAAAGAAATTGGAATAAAAAGTTTTTCTCTATTTGTTGAAGTTCAAGGGATCTGAGAAGCCCAAGTTTGGGGATTTTAGTCTCAGGTAGGCTGTCACTAGTGTGACTAAGCTCTCAGCTACCCTCCCTGTCTGCTTCTCTGTCTCTTGCATCTCCTCTACCTGACTTCCTCTTAATACCATACTAGGCTTGCCCACAGTTTCTGCTGTGTCATAGCTTTAACTTACTCATAACTTGGCTCACTCATGTCTATCCTAGCCTTCGCTATGCTCCCACTGCTCATAAAACGATTTGTTCTATAGCACAGTAGAGTCCAGGAAGGGAATTGATTATCCCATAAAAAATCACTGTTTGGTCGAGCTTCCAGCACTAAGCTATATCACAGACCACCAGTTAGCTGAAGGTTTGCCTACACTTGGGTAAGGTCCTTACATCTGCTCCCAGCAGCGGTGTCCAGAGTAGAATGAGGTCATGTGGTGAAGAACACAACAGCCCAGAGTTTGCCACTCAACATGCTCGGTAGATAGTATATTTTGTTGTTGTTGTGTGTGCTTTTTTTTTTTTTAGGACTGAATGGTGGGCATCCTGATTAACCCATTTAGAAGAGTGGGCAGGAAGAAAATGGAATAAAGTCTGCCTCAACTCTCAGTCTATAATTCTGACAACTGGAAGTTAGTACGCAAGGAAGATGAATACAAACACCCCACAGCCTAGCTCCAAAGGCAAACTGGTAGACGATATAAAGTAAGAATTCTGGTAGTCCTGTTAGAGGCACCCCTGTCGCCTTACCCACCTTCTGGGTCATTTTGACAGCAGCTAAGCATTAAGAAAGGGAGGTTTCGCCCATGAATGATAGAGAGCATTCCCTTTCCCAGGGACTGAAATAAAAAGAATAATCCGAGCCCGCAGCCTGATGTCTGTCTGGGTTATATCTCAGTGTGAAGAGGGGACAATGGGTTGGACCTGGCACATGCTCTCACGCTGAGACTGTAAGCCAGGAACATTTTCCTAGAAAGCAACCCAGTGGGGATCCTCTGTGAGAAAGTGAAACATAAATTATTCATTTCCTTTCCTTTGTCTACTACCCCCAACAAGCCTGGCTCTGCAGAGGCAAACAGAACGCAGAAGAGGGTATGAAGACAAGGATCCTGCACGAAGTTCAGCTGAAGCTACCTACTTCCCAAAGAGCACTCGTGCCCCAGAGGATTGCAGGCAGCCTGGTTGGCAGCAGGAGGAGAGGAGGAGAGGACTGCCACTGGTCTGAGACACAGGCTCACATGTCCCTAACTCATCTGCTCCCTGCACGGATGTGCATGCGTGCTCAGTCGTGTCCGACTCTTTGCAGCCCCATGGATTGTAGACCACCGGCTCCTCTGCCCATGGGATTTTCCAGGCAAGAATATTGGAGTAGGTTGCCATGCCCTTCTCCAGGGGATCTTCCCATCCCAGGGATCAAATTCGCATCTCCTGTGGCTCCTGCATTGGTAGTCAGAATCTTTACCGCTGAGCCACTGGGGAAGCCCCCCTGCATGGGCACATCTCTCCAATTCTGTGGAGCTCAGTTGTATTAGCTGTAAAGAGAGAGTCATCTAAGGGTATCCTGGAAGAACTGGTTCTTGGAAAAGCACATGGTCAAGACTGGTATTCCCTCCTGAGCAGCCAGCCTCCCTGGCTCCATGGAATTCTCTAAGTATAAGAAAATATTGAGTAGAGAGAATTGCGACCTTGGGAACCCCCAAAAAGAGTCCTCTTCATAGAGCCTAATGCTAAAGGGAGTGGAGAAATTCACTCTGGAAGAGTGACCGCTGCCTGCGAGAGGATCCGAACCCACAGTGGCGTCACAGCTGCAGAGGGCATGGAGGCACCAGACCACAGAAGAAGAGCATTTTTCCACAGTAAACCACATGCTTTTGACAGACGCAATCTAGGTAGTACCCAGGTCCTGTGATCTAACTGATCATTTTGTCCAGGTCTCTATTCTGTATTTAAAAGCAGGCCTGGACTCCTTGGACTAAGTAAATCAAATTCTCGGATGATTTATGAAGGAAAATCTCAGATCAATCCAGTGATTAGTCTGAATATTATAAAAGAATAAGAAGTGACCTTATTCTCACCACCAAGTTGGGTTAAGAGGATCATACAAGTTTCATTAGACAATTCAGAGTTTTAATCAAGGCAGCCTTAATATGTCCACCTACTTTGAGAGCCTCCAGACCTGACTGCAGTCCCTGAAAGGAAGTACAACTGCTACATTACCTGCAGACCTCTTGCTAACCCAGCTCTAGTCCATTCACCTCCGGCTATCAAAACAATCTGTCTAAATAAGACCTAGGGCCAGGATGGAAGACCTCCACCCCTTAGTCTTCCATATCACCAGCTAGTCAGTTTGCTTTACAATCTCCGTTAGATACAAGGCACTCATTCTGAGTCCCAGGAGGGTCAATGATCAAATACTACACTTCCAACAGTGTATAGGAGTCTAAAATTGCATTGTCACAACAAACCACTTATCCTCATTGACACGTTCATATAGAGTTCACCCTTCACTGCCTGGCCAGATCCTCCAAACAGGGAATTTCTGAGTCAAAAGCATTTTCAAATATGAGCTTTTCTCAGAAAAATGTAGTACTTGCCTGAACTTTCACATCATCTGCTCCTCTCTTGGTGCAAGACCTAGCAGGCTGCATCATCCTTGAATGCCTGCAGACTCGACTGGGAATCTCACAGTTTTACCTCTTAGTAACCTGCCATCTACTTTAAGACTGTCAGCCTGTTTGCGAGTATTCTGCCAGAAACCTGGATTTCGCTGCTCAGGTCACCTTCAACTATCTTTAGGAGCTAACTTTCTCACATCCACACATACATCCAGCTTCATGAATATCTATTTATTTCTACAATATTTTGAAGGGGCTTGCTTACGTTTTTCAACTGTGGGCTTAGTGACTTGTTTTCCAGAGGCATTTGTAGCATCTAATTTTCTTGCTGTTTTTCCTAGAAATGCTTCTAACATGTAGTTTTAGGGAAAAAACTTCATAAACTCTTTTAAAAAGTAATATAAATGCGCTCTTTAAAATAAACCAAATTGTCAAATCATACTTGCTCTGATACCTAACAGGAGTATTATCAATATGCTTTGCAAACCATAAAACACAATAAAAAATTTTGGTTATGTGTTGGATTAAAGACAGGAGAATTATGATTGAAAACCATAAATTTTTGAGAATTTATCACAAAAGAGTAGAATAGGATGAGAAAAATGGAAATAAATATTTATAAAATATATCCCTAATAATCTTCCTTAGTGGCTCAGACAGTAAAGAATCTGCCTGTAATGCAGGAAACCTGGGTTTGATCCCTGGGTAGGGAAGATCCCCTGGAGAAGGGAATGGTAACCCACTCCAATATTCTTACCTGGATAATTCCATGGACAGAGGAGCCTAGCAGGCTACCGTCTATAGGGTTGCAAAGAGTCAGACACAACTGAGTGACTAACACAACACAACATCCCTAATAATTTGGAAAGCACACAAAGCTATGGCAGTTTATTCCATAAAAGCAAAAGCATCCATTCATATATGCATACAGATATGTGTATGTGTGTATATACACATGTATGTGTGTGCATTTGTCTATGTAATGGACCATATCTGCCCTGGAACTCACTGCTATTGGGGAGGACAGAAAAGGAGACAAGTGACACAGGGTCCTAGAATCTTCCATAGTAGAGGGGAGGCATTGAAGAGAAGATGCCAATTCTGCCCTGGGGTGTGGGAATGGGAAAAAGGAAAGGGTGTGGTATTAAAACTTCAGAAAAGGTGATGCAGAGAAGTTGAGTCCTGAACAAAACATTCGTTCTCACTAAACAGACATAGATGGAAGGCAAACACCCTACTGGAGTATAGTCTGTAACTAGATGAATTAGTAGGCCAGGTCAAGGAACAAGAAAAGTTTGATGAGGCAAAAGCGAAATTACAAAGTCTTTATATCATTCTTTGTCTTTTGAAAAACCTTGTATTCAAATATCTCAGGTGACATTCTGAGTCCTGATTTTGATTGGTCCATAGTTGCAACCCCAAATACCATGTTGAGAGGGATTCTGGGATCTCTTTGGAGCTCCAGGAAGAAAAAGGCTATGATTACTCATACCGTGAACACGTGCAGGTTTACCATGAATGCTGGAGCGGAGCACGGCAGAACATCTGTCCACCATTGAGCATTGCAGATTAGACCCATAATAAATATTCCTTGACTGGTGAACAGAAAAACAATGTCATCCAATTTGTTCACCCTGGAAACAGGAAGTCCTAACTATCCAAGATTGGTTTAACTGACAGCATGTGCTACTGCAATTTCAACTGCATTCTCCCAGGTGACTAGTTAGTTTCATGACTTGTTGGTGGCAATGTCACCATTTTCCAGGTACTCGGGAATAACTGAAATTCAAGAACAATATTCTCTCCAGAAAAGTCTATTAAAATATCAAATGGAAAGGAATTCCTAGGTAACCTATACACTGAACAGTGGTGTCTGTGTAACACGCAGACATGGGAACTTCACGGCCATTTCAGAACTATCTCATTTCACTGAACACCATTCACATCACTTGCATCCAGTAGCACTATATGCTTTTCCTGGAGGAATTTTAGGCTACACGCTCCTGTCCGATTTAAATCTCAGAGCATTTTTTTTGTTTTACTTGTCTGCTTCTTCATTCATTTATCCCCCTACATTTACTTAAAACCTATGACATGCCAGACTCTCTGATCTACCAGGTAAACAGATCTAGAGCCTACCCTCTTGGAGCTCACAGATTAAAGGGAAAAATAGACTTTTTTTTTTTAAAGCATGTTTTCCACTGAATGCTTGATGTCCAGACTTCTCAAAGGCCCATGTCAGCTACAACTTCACAAGGATTTCTTGCTTGTCCTTCCTCTTTCAACTACAAAGAGAATTTACTTCATTTTGCTGGCACTTGCCACGGTTTTTGTTTTCTCTCCTCTTTAATATCTCTGCAATATTTTCTTGCTTTCTAGCCCTTGGAGTCACATCCTGTCTCTCCATGAGACTCTCTTTTCAGATAGTCCTCTAAGGGCCTTTCTCTGCATGTGGTTTATTGTTATCACATCATCACCATCATCATCACAGGCTTCATATAGACAAATGTCAAGAACTTGACCTAAGATAGAGCTGGGAGGTCAAGGAACAGAAGTAAGCAGGCAGAGGAAGAGTATAATGCTTTTAATATTTGGATTGGCCTAAAACATCATAATCCCAGAATTTACTGGAGATGTTAGAGACTAAACTCAACTCTCAAAAGAGAATGAAGCAGTGATGTAATAATCACATTTTCTATTTTCTGTATCTGATGCTTTAACAAGTGGAGCTTTGCTGACTGAAGAGGGATCTTCCCTCCCAGAATTACCCAACTCCTAGCAACAGTAAATGACTGGCCTACAAGCACAATTTTCATATGCAAACCAACCAATTCAGAGCCCTTCCCTCCCGCCACCTCTTTTGTCAAGCTCTCTCACTTAGGGCCACTATCTCCCTGCCCTAACCACCCCAGATTCAAGTAACAGATAACTAGGCACAGCTCCAATGCTCCACAGACCACCAAAATTATTCAGAGTACTAATCCTAAATCTGTTAACCTGTCTTGCCCACTCCTTGCCATAGAAACTACAACAAAAGCTCTTGCCCACATTTTCTGCTCATACTCTCTGCCTCTTGACCAATCCTAGTGCTTCTCCATATGAACCCCATGGCATGACCTGACCTTTCCTCTTGGGATCTGTGAGTAAAGCAAGTTATTTTTTCAATGGTGTCTGTCTGCTGATTTTTGGCTTTGCCATCTTTGAATTGCAATAAAATACATATTTTGAAATCAATGGTTCTTGAACCAAGCTGCTTTCCTTCGACTTTTTCAATTTGGAATGACTCAGAGGTTCCCAGGTAGCACCAGTGGTAAAGAACCCATCTGCCAATGGAGGAGACAGAAGAGATGCAAGTTCAGTCCCTGGGTTGGGAAAATCTAGTGGAGGAGGACATGGCAACCCACACCAGTACTGTTGTCTGGAGAATCCCATGGACAGAGTCTGGCAGGCTATAATTTATAGGATCGCAAAGAGCCCCAGAGTTTGCTATAGCCCTTGGGTTACTTCTTAAAAAAAAACAAAACACCAATGTCTCTGGGTTACCCACTAAGAATGGGTTTTGCTGAGGCCATGAGAATGTGCCTGTCAGATCTCTGACTGTAGGAAGTAGGATGGACTGGTGGTCTAGGTGTTGTGTTCTGAATTCCATCAATCCATTTGCATGGAGGCCCATGGGATACCCCCAGCCAATGACTGAAGTCTGAACAAAGCAGAGACATTAAGGCAGGCCCATGCATAGGAGACAAGGGACTCTTCTGACAGCTTTGGCTTGAGGACTCCCTGATTGCCTTGCCTAACTCTCATTGGGATAACACCACAGTCTAAGATGCTTCCACCACGTTCCTACCTTCTCACTTTCCTTTACCCAACACATCCAACCTGTATCATATTCTGCAAGTTTAACCAGCTTCCCAACTTTCTCTCAGTTGTTTCTCCCAATAAGAGTCTTACTCATCTAATTCTGTATTTGTATCTGCTTCTTAGATGAGCTGAAATAAACATGTGCAGAACCAGTAAGGACTGGAATGATTCCAGAATAGCCCACCTTTTGTTGCCTCATCATGAAGAGATGGACTATGCAAAATAAATGATTAGTTCCCATTAGAGAGTCAATCAATTAGCCTAGAGTGAATTAAGTTTTGGTCAACAAGGCACTTGGAATTTTCCACATGTATAAACTTTTCATTCTTGGGGGCATAGAAAAACTCCTGTGTTGAAGTCTGTTCTTAATGTTGAAGTCTTTCAGAAAGATGAAAGAGAGAGAGAAAGGAAGAAAGAAGAAAGAAATATTAACTCCAACAAAATAAAAAGGCATGAGGTTATCCAGGTGGTCCAAGAATTTAATTTCCAACGTCAACACTGAGTAATGGGCTCAGAATCCAATCAGCCACTGATTAGGCTCTGACCCATGCATTTTTAATAACAGCAAGTGTCCCAGACATACCTTTTATTTCCCTGGACCAAATTTCTCCTGCCACCATCAGGACAGAGGCTGTTTGACTGAGGTGATATCAACATGGAATTTATTCCCCAACCAGGAGTAGTGCACAGAAGGTAAACCAAGTCTCAGCATGCTAGCAGAAGCCTCAGTTTCCTTCTAAGCTTCCCATCCAACTATTTCTATTAAGGTCATCACTCTTATTTGCTTGTTTTTTTTTTTTTTTGGTTTTGTATCATTAATTTCAAATTAGGAGGCAATGTGCATTACTATATCACAATTCCACCTTAGTCACAACTGGTTAGGCCAGAGAGAGTCAGCTTTTTCACGTCTGGCCAACATGTAGACCAACTAGAAGGCTATGAGATGGGCTTACTTAAAAGTTCTGTCATGAGGATAAAAATGACAAACCATACCAATCAGATCTTCTCACTCACAACTCTGAATATAGGAGAGAGAGGTAAGTTTTTAGTTAAAAAAAGAAGAAATATGTGCAAGAAAGGACAGATCATGAAGTGTTGGAGTCTGGGGAAGAGGCAGAGGGAATCAGCTGTTAGAACAGCACTAATCCTCAAGGACATTTTGGTTCTCAATCTCCTATTGCATGTAGCCTGGTTGTAGGATGATTCCCACATTGCCTTAGGCCTTAGCACAGTCAATAACTTATTGTATTCTTAGTGGTGGTGTTTCAGTCACCGAGTCCTGTCCGACTCTTGCAACCCAATGGACTGTAGCCCATCAGGCTTCTCTGTGAATCGGATTTCCCAGACAAGAATCCTGGAGTCAGCTGTGATTTCATTACACTTATTCCTAGACTTTCAGGTTTGAGTGAGACTCTCCTCCTTGAAGGGAGGAAAAAATAAAACATATTACAACTACCTGAAGAGGGGAAACTTAAAAATACACATTGCAGTGCTCTTCTCTTGAGGAGGAAAGGGCGGCAGAAGATGAGATGGTTGGATGACTTCATCAACTCAATGGACATGAATCTAAGTAAACTCCAGGAGATGGTGAAGGACAGGAAAGCCTGGTATGCTACAGTCTATGGGGTCACAAACCGTTGGACATAACTTAGTGACTGAAAAACAACTCCTGAGGATTAAGGAGGCCTGGTCTGGAGAACCAAGAATATGTATTTTTTACAGACTTCCAGATGATTATGGTAATAGACCAAATGGTAATAGACCAAATCTAAAAACTACTACAACCCAACACAATGACTAATCAATTTAGGTTCCAGAAATAACAAACGATTCATCAGAGAAGTGAACATGGAGAAGTGAAGGCGGCAGGCACCCCATCTCTAAGTAAATGACCCCCAACATACTAGTTATAGGTGTCTCCTTAAACAGCTTGGTGGTTTGGGTTGTCATTCATAGAAGAGGATCCCTAGAGAAAAGTGATCCCATCACACAAATCAAAAGTAAGGATGCATTTTCCAGCAAGTCTGAGGGTGCTTATGGAGGCAATTGTATAGAATGTTCAAAGGGGGACTCTCACAGGAAAATTAAGATCTACTTTCATTGCTCAAAGTCCATGTGCAAACTGTAAATGTATTGAATCATCTGTGGATCAGTGTCTAAATCATGCAATTAAGAGCCTGGGCTCTGTGTCCACATGGATATAAGTTCAAATTCCAGCTCTGCTCTCCACATACAAGATATATGACCTGGGGAAACATCTTGTCCTCTTGGCTTCAGTTTCCTCATCTATAAAATAAGAATAGTATCTTCCTCATAGAGTCATTTTGAATATTAAATGGGATAATCCACTTAAAGCATTTAAAACAGTATCTAACACATAATAGTTGCCAATTAAATGTTATTCTGTTGTTGTTTTGCTGCTGTTGCAGTAATAATAATATTAATAACTATTATTATTATTCATCATGTACTCGCTAGCATGTAAAGTGAGATAAGAGCATTCTTGCATTCAGAGTACTGATCCAAGGCTCCTTGCTCCTTTCTGTCCCGCTTCTCGTTCATTCAATCCACATGTGCTTTCATCCTGTTCTTAGCACCCTCAGACTAGATGTTTACCTCTGATATTTCTGATTCTGACTTTTGAGTTCCCTCATGGAGTCTGCTCTAGATGTACCCCAACTCACTTCCCTTGCTTTATGAAACCTCAGGTAGAATACCTTAGCCAGCATGCCCCTGGAAGTCCAACTTGAGCCCCTATAAGTCAGAAAGTAGATAAATTCTAGCTCTGTTTAGCAAATTGATGACTACTTTATTAAATGCTTTAAAAGTAATTAAGTCCCCAAACTGATATCTCTCAATGGTGAGCTCCCAGGCATGCCAAGTTTCTCTAGTTTCTGAAAAACTGCAAGTGTTAGCTGCTCAGTCATGACTCCATGAACTGTAGCCCACAAGGATCCTCTGTCCATGGGATTCTCCAGCAAGAATACTGAAGTGGGTAGCCATTCCCTTCTCCAGGGGATCTTCCCAACCCAGGGATCGAACCCATGTCTGTTGCTAAGTTCCCAAATATATAACTCTCAATGGTGAGCTCCCAGATATGCCAAGATTCTCTAGTTTCAGATATCTGATGTAAATAAGAGAACAAAGACTCGTAACAAATCTATTATCAAATTCTCCATGTGTTAATTTTGGGGATCACTTCTTGTATTCATTGTCTCAATTTAAATTGCTTTACTTTCCCTGGAGAATTGAACTTCGAAAAGGTCATATTTTCTCAAAGTTGCTATTGCAAGCCTGTGACTAGCATGAATCCCAGCTGGACATTCATGCCTTTCAACATCTTAGTCTCTTTCACCGTATTTGATCTGCCTCTCCTGAGCCCAACCTTACGTCATTCAGAAAAATCATTCAAATAGCTTTTGCCTCAAAGTGTTTCATTGAGAGGTTTTTTCTTCCCCCCACAGAGAATGAAGTCTGCTCTGATTAGCATAGAATCCAGCCAGTTCTTTTTCTATGATCAAGGACAATTTTTTCCACCTGTACCAGGAGGTTTAAAATCTACCAGCTGGAGACATTTCCTCTAAAAACAATGATGTTGAAGTCTACAGGGGTGGGAGTTATAAAGAAATATCTAGTACTTGCTCAGAGCAGCTTGTATTGTATCCAGACCTTGATTCACAGTGTTGTGTTCTGTTCCAGAGAGGACAAAAGCTTTAGCAGAAAAGCAATGTTGCAGGAGAAGGGGGTTGGAAGGCCATAACACCCACGTGAAGAGAGGGCTACAATCAGAAGTACACAAATCCCAGAAGTTCTTTCAGCCCCTTGTACTCAAACCTTGCTTCACAACTGAGTAATGGTCAGTTACTCTATTGATTCAGACCACAAAAGGGAACTGGACTTTTCTTGAACATAAAAATGAAAAAAAAAAAAAAATCGGGGGGTAGCAGCTAATGTTTAAAGATGTCTCTCAATGAATCACACCTTTCAGGATCCATGCCCTTGTGAGGTCCCCATTCCCTGAATCTGGGTTGGGACACTGATTTTCCTGAAAATAAGATATAATGCAGGAAATGCTGCATGTCTTCTGAGGCTGGGTCAGAAGAAGCCTTATGGTTTCCACTTTGGTCTCTGGTATGCTTACTCTGGGGGAACAAGGCTCATGTAACATGTCTGACCTATAAGGGAGGATGCTATCTTGGATGTCCAGCCCAGCTGGACATCTCACGATGGCTCTAAGCCCAGGTGCCATCTGACTGCAACACACAAGAAGCAGCAAGCCAGAACTACCCAGCTGAGCTCATTTACCAGAGAAACACAAGAGATAAAAATAAGTTGCCAGTAAGTCACTAAGATTGCGGCAGGTGAACCATGATGTGGTTACACCATAGTAGATATCAGGGAAAATATTCTATAAAGTTAGAGGTACTGACTCCAAGGGCTATATGGCACTAGTCCTGCATTATACAGGGATTTTTAGTTGAAAGTCTTAAAAACAAATATATACTGACTCAAGCAATTAAAAGGGGAAATTATTAATTCAGGTAAATGAAAATCTTCATGATTATGCTCAGTCGCTCAGTTCTGTCCAGCTCTTTGTGACGCTTTGGACTATAGCCTGCCAGGCTCCTCTGTCCATGGGATTTTTCAGGCAAGAATATTGGAGTGGGTTGCCATTTTCTCCTGCAGGGGATTTTCCCTACCTAAGCATCAAACCCATGTCTCCCATGTCTCCTGCATTGCAGGAGGATTCTTTAACACTGAGCCATTGGGGAAGTCCAGCTGAAAATCTTAGGTGCAGAAAATTCCAATCATAAATAGATTCATGTCCTCAAAGACGTAGTAGGAGATTGATCTTACTCCTTTATTTCTGCTCTTCAGTTGGCTCCACTCTCAAGCAGGCTCTTGCTTTGGGTTAAAAGTAGCCACCAACAGTGTTAAGCTTGAAACTTAACCTTTGGAAGCCCCAGTGCAAAGAGAGCTTTTCTTTCTCAACAATTCCAACCCTGGAGTATACCGGCCTGGTTTGGGCCATAACCCCATTCCTCAAGCCAAAGATGAAATAAATACTTCTTATAAACATGTAGACTAAGAGGAAAGGAGGAATAATTCCCTGAACAAAATGAGGCACTTAAGGTAGCTATTACTTCAGGTTCAGTAGCAGAAACCCAAAATTTACGTAACAGCTTTTTTTAAAAAAAAAAGTAACATGTAAGTTCAAACAATGCATCACCTCTCTTTCTTGAAGGCATCAGGAACCCAGAATATTTTTAATCTTATTACTTTGCCATCAGTTCAGTTCAGTCACTCGGTGTCTGACTCTTCGTGACCCCATGGACTGCAGCATGCAGGCTTCCCTGTCCATTACCAGCTCCCAGAGCCTGCTCAAACTCATGTCCATTGAGTCGGTGATGCCATCCAACCATCTTATCCTGTTGTCCCCTTCTCCTCCTGCCTTCCATCTTTCCCAGCATCAGGGTCTTTTCACATGAGTCAGTTCTTCGCATCAGATGGCCAAAGTACTGGAGCTTCAGCTTCAGCATCAGTCTTGCCAATGAAGTCAGGACTGATTTCCTTTAGAATTGACTGGTTTGATCTCTTTGCAGTCCAAGGGACTCTCAAGAGTCTTCTCCAACACCACAGTTCAAAAGCATCAATTCTTCGGTGCTCAGCTTTCTTTATGGTCCAACTCTCACATCCATACATGACTACTGGAAAAACCATGGCTTTGACTAGACAGACCTTTACTGGCAAAGTAATGTCTCTGCTTTTTAACAATTGCTTTGACATAGGTTAATATTAATTCATAGACTCCATCTCTTGACTTACAATGGCTGCTCCAGCTCCATCCATCATGGTCATATTCTCTCAGTAGGAAGGGGTAAAAATTGAAGGGAAGGATGTGTTCATTCTCTTCAAGGGAAGAATGAAAAAAATCACACATTAAATTTCATTCATATTCAGTTCACTAGAACTTATCATGTGTACCTTTAAGAGTCAGGAAATGCAGTTTTTACTGATGGTCTTATGTCTAAATAAAGTTTCTGTTACTATGTAAGAAGAAAATTTCTGGGAGACAACTAGCAATCTCTAACATATGCAGTTATCAACAGAAAAGGGAATGAAAGCTAAAGTAGAAAAAAATTATTCCTGGCATAAATGTAGAAATTTCTAAGATTCCAAAATTTTTTTTTAACACTATGGAACTGTTTCTTTCTTGAAAATCGTTACTAATGGCATCACTAGTATTAATGACCTTCATTTATCTAATAAGAGAGTGTGCACGGCGATTCTATCTTACTTTTATTCGTTTTCTTTTGCTGTTTTTTGAATTTTGTACAAAAATTTTTAATTCAAAAATTAGGATGTGTTCATGAGCCTGACACTCAAAATCAGCAAACACTGTCATGTTTTAATAGAAGATACAGACTTTTTTCTTTTAGAAAGTAAAAAATACAGATAAAATTGAAATCCCTTGTCCACTCCTCTCCATTCCTCTCTAGATGCATCCCGCTTCATGAATTTTGTGTATCAATTGTGCATGATAATACTTTCTCTAATAATAATAGCAATGAGAGGAAACATAGTGTTTACTACGTGTAGGCATTCTTACAGGTGCTCTGCAAATGTTCACTCATTTTACCTTCATAATAACCAAAAGGTAGGTAGCATTATTATCTTCATTTTACAGATGAAATCTGAAGCAGAGAGAGATTAAATAATTCCCATAATCATACAACCAACAGTAGTAGAGTCAGTATGCAAATTCACACATGCTTACTTGGAATGGAGTATATGCTTTTAAAATCACTAATAGAAATGGCTACTTTGCCTCAAGAACATTAAGTGGTATTGTTTCATGTAAGTCCTTTCTTCAATTTCAATAAATGCTACCATTTGTAGCATTCCGCAACATGACATGATGAAAATCTTTTTATATTTATCTTTATTGATTTATATAGATCTAGTATTTTCATTTTAATTGCTATGTATTAATCAATTGTATAGTTATAACACAACTATTTCCTAGACTCTTTCTAAATGTTTCTAAAAAGTTGCTATCTGACAAGGTACTAATAGGTTAAATAAACACTGGAGTTTTAAAATGAAAGTTCAGCCTATATCATGTATCTTCAAACAACGTATATTACTGAAAAATTTATTTCAAAATAAATAAATAAATAAATATTTCCCACCATTGTCCAAAGAACCAATCACAGTGACTGGAAAATATCTTGTTTAGACAACAGACACTTTGACTATCTTTCCTAAAATTTGTGACCACCTCAAGGCAATGGATTGTTCTTAACCAAATCAAAAGTACTGGATGCTTTTTGAACACTACTTGTGCACTCAAAATTCTTTTTATACTTTCCTATTGAAAGGTTGTTGCTGAACCACAAAAAGATGCCAGGATTCTTGGCCTCTGGAGGAGAAGAATTCAATCTGAGGCCAGAAACGAGGCTTGATCGCTCAGAGCTTTTGTGTAATAAAGTTTTATTAAAGTATAAAGGAGATAGAGAAAGCTTCTGACATAGGCTTCAGAAGGGGGCAGAAAGAGTACCCCCTTGCTAGTGTTAGCAGTGGAGTTATATACTCTCCAATGAATCAAAAGAATGTCTGGAGGTTGTAAAGACCTCACCAGACCTACTCCCATAATTTACATTTTAAGATAACAGAATTAGCCAGAAGGTTTAATCCAGAGACTGTCCTCAGGCAGGATACATTATTGTTATATAATCCTAAGGAATGTAGAGAGAAAAGAAAAAAAAGTTTGTCCTTTCTTTCTCCTTGAGAATTCCAGACCCCTCTCTCCTTGGGGACCCCTAGACTTCCTATCAACCTGCCTAGGAAAGGACTCTCTCACTATATTATGGAAGAATATTTTACACACTAGCAAGTAAATGAAAAGATCACTAACTGATAACTACACAGAATAAAGGTTTCCCAGGGAATGTGATTAATTCAAATCAACATTTCTCAAGGTACAATTCTATAACACAAAGTTACCCAAAGTATCTTTCATGAAGTATTGAAAGATGTAGAGTGAAGAAAAAAAAGAGATGCTTTTTGGTCAAATAACTGGGGAATCCTGGGACAAGCCAACTTTAACACATTTTCTTATTGCACAGATTTAAGATTTAAATCTAGAAAATAAAAATTTAAAAATCAACAGAACCCTTCGGTTCCCACCTGAAGAGGAGATCAGTTTTTAATTTAGGAATTTGGTGAGTTAAGGTCAATCAGTAGTGAGACAAATTGAGTCTATTTATTCTGTTAAACACTGGTGACTCAAAGGTAGAAGCCAAGTATCAGAAACTGACCCAAATAAATAATAGCTAAAACATTATTGTCCAAATGGTGTGCTGCATGGCACTAGAAATGTGAGATCTCTCTCTACACACACATACTCATAAACACGCATGCATGCACACACACACATCCATGACTACATAAATTACTAAATCCATGAACTGAATAAATTTGGAAAATAAGGTTCACTATGTCATTCTATTAAAACCTTGTAAAAGGTCCTGGAGCTTTTAAAAATGTTGCATCATGTTTATAAAGTGGCAAAAATTAAAATCAATTCTCAAACTGATTTTCTGTTTATTCCCCAAGACTGGCCTTGCCTCTGCCATACAAAATAGAGATCTACCTTTTGAATGCTAGTGGAGATCCAATCTTTCATTCAACCAGGAAATGCTCATTGATCAAAAGACATTAAGATACACTCAGCTGGGTATGTGAGACAGAGCCCTGGAACCATATGTAAATTGTCAGCTAGGACTGTGGCCAGCATGGATGTCCCTATCAGGAAGCTCCCTTTGCTGACTTTGGGACTCAAGGGGTTACTTGGAAAGGTCCATAACAATCTTCTCTCACCCTCCGGGAGGCCTACACTAGGGGCACTTAGAGAAATTTGAGTGTTTCGGCAATTTATGCCTGCATATGTCATTAAATAATAACCATTTTGCATAGAAATAGAATTTCTTCACAGATTTATGAACAACCCCTTGGCCTCTTAAGATGACATGCACTAGGCTGAGACAAAATGATATCAAATTTTATTTGATAAACCAGCTAAATTATGGGGCCTGATAGGCTTTACTGTCCCAGATTTGTCACACTTGTGGCCACTTCTGGGGAAGCAGATTGTTTCCTGGTGGCTGCACTGCACTAGCTTCAGTTCTGCCTCTTCATTCTCCTTCATCCTGATTCCCTGGTGCTCTTTCCCATGAGTTACCTTCAGCGCATGAAGGAATGATCTCAACTGCAGAATTTGTGACTGGAAAAAAATTCTAACAAAACATGTAATTTTATTTTACAGACTAAGGAATTAAGATGAAGAAAGGCTAAGGGCTTCTCCAAAATCTCACAAGAACAGAGGAAGCACTGGAAACCAGTCACTTTGGGTGTAACAATGCTAAGTTACATGGAGACATTAGCTGCACTGAAATGAAATGGCTGAAACGTCATTTAAGTTTTATTCAGAGATTTACAAGTGCAAGCATTTAAAGGGCAGATCATGCACAGTCTGCAACCTATGTTATCCAATAGCAAAGCAGCCACTTCCTAGATCTTGTTGTATTCAGAATGATGCAGGGCAACCAACAAGTATTCCTATTTTGGAAGAGAAATTCACATGGTTGGCTTCTTCTCCTTCAAGTCACAGCTAAAACATCACCCCTTCAGAGAACCTTTTCTGGTCTGGCCACTAAAACACTCCCTGTGGTTCTGTATCATATTACCCTTTTATTTCCTTTGTAGTACATATTGCATCCAGAAAATTAATTTACTTGCTTATTGTCTCTCCCTGCACTGCCACCCCCCGCGTTGGAACATACAATCCTAGTCTCTCTTTTTACCATTGTGTTCCTGTTGCCTAATAAAGCATCTGGTTCAGAGAAGACACCCAGTACCTGAGTGGGTGAAGCCAATCCAGATGGCAAATGGGCGGGGGAGAGACAAGATAGCTACAGACCTTTTGTGATCTATATAGGTGACTGATGCAAGAAGACCATCGAGGAGAACTTCTGGACAACAGGGCACAGCCCTAATGGAACGTAAGCAATCGAGAAAGGTTAGACAACAGAGGCTGGATCGTGGAGGATTAGACACAGCCAGGGGAGAGGGGGCGGGGTATGGGGGGGCAGTCAGGAGCCCTGGGAGTGGAGCTCTTCCTGAGTCAGCAGAGTAGGAGTTGCCTACGGAGGTGTTATGCAGCTTGATCTTTGTTTAGAGTGAGAACAAAAATGTTTCTGAAACACCAAAATCCTTTTCTCAAATCTCTATGTTGCCACTATCTGGGCTCTCTCATCTCTGCCGCCCTATGACGCCCCTGCCCCCAGCATGAGTCCCCCATGACCATGGAGGAACCATGGCGCCTCAAGTGCGTCCAGCCATAATTCACTTCTCCCCTGTGCCTTCTCCATCCAACGTCCTTTGCAGTAAGTAGAATCATGGACGGATGATCACTTAGAAGAGTTATCAAGGGGAATCCTTAAAGGCAGCCTGCCAGAGTCTGGGAAAAGGAAATTTCAGGCCAGGTCACCAGGGAAGAAATTCATATACGCTTTCCCCAAAAAGGACTTAAGGTTTTAAAAATGTCCTGAGGGCAGAAAGTACATCTGCTGTAGTAGTTTTCTGCAGCTCCTCCTCCCCAGCAGACCTAAAGCTTCACGTTTTTTTGCTGAGCCATAAGCCTCAGCTTTGTCAGTGTCCAAACCACGGAGCCCAAATGCTTGTGTTTTACTCCTCTCCAACAGCATGTGTTCCCCACACCAGCTCCTAGAAGGATAAACTAAACCTGTGGCCAAATAGAGGGGTAACAATTTGCAAATAGCTGAGGGTGAATGAGGTTCTGGAGTTGTTGCAAATATGTAGACAATCAGGCGCCTTGTGAATGTACGGAGAAAGTCATAACACCTTAGTCAGATGGAAAGACTGAGGTTGGGACTAGTTCTGGAACACAAAATTACCTAGTTACTGGAGACGGTCAGTCTCTGAGGCTTTCCTGCCTACACTGGAAATGGCACTAATGTACCCCTGCACATTTTAAGAAATAGGGCTGACCTGCAATGAGGTCAGGATCTCTGTGCTTCTCTTATTAACTGATTCCTGATGGTTTCTGCCAATCTTAAAGTGAAAATGACTGTTTTCTCCATTATATGAACTCATCCTATTTCTGAACTCTTTACTAAATTGAGTTTAATATTGGAGGTAGGCATGGTAGATTAACACAGGTCAACAGAACGGTATCTAATACTGGGGAGATGAAGGAAGCTTCCTGGAGTTGATACCTGAGCTGACTTTTATAGAATGTGTAATACTGGTGAGACAGAGAAGAAGAGGAAGGGAGAGAACGGTTTTCTGTGTATAGAAACACAAGTGGTTGCTTAAGCACCAACCTGTCTATTCATTTAGCTTCATCCAGTCCATAAACATTTACTGAGAAAGGAAGTGTAGCAGATTGGTTAAGAGTACTCACTCTGGATTTGGATCTGCCTGGTTTTCAGTTTCAGCTCTGATATTTCCTAGTTGTGCAACCTTGAGCAAGTTCTTAACCTCCCTGTGATTCTACTTTCTCATCTACAAAATAGGGATAATAATAGAACCTCCCTTCTGGGATTGTTGCACAGAATAAGGGAATGAACATGTGTAAAATGCATTATAGAAGTACCTGCTATTATTATGCTTGTTATTCAGTGCCAAATATTTACTAGGTACTGGAAACCAAAAGATGCGTAACAGCTATAACCTCTATCCTCATAGAACACATAGTTGTTTAGGAATATGTAGGTACAGTGAAGGGGGAAGTGCTATCATTATACAGAAAAGAGCGCTATATTAATAAACAGAGGCTAGATTAAGTCAAGGCATCAAACAACCCCCAAATCTTAGTGGCTTATAAGATTAACCAAATGAGTACACTTCATATTGCTGCTAGATGGCTGGAGCTGTGCTCCAAGTCTTCTCAATCAGGGACACAGACTAACTAGAGTTAGGCAGCTGCCTTGAGAGAGAGAGGTGGGTATTGTGAATTACATACTGGCTCTTAAAAGTCTCTACCTGGGTGTGGCACACACTGTTTCTGCTTACATGTTGTTGGCCAGAGCAAGCCACATGATCACAACAAACTTCAAGGTTGAGGGAACATGCAATCCAACCATGTGCCCAAAAGGAGAAAAATGAGATCCTCTGTGGATAGCCTTAATAACAGCCACCTACGTTAGCATTACAGGGGGAGAAACTTCTTTTGGGAAGTAATATTTTAGCTGAGAGCTCACAGTAAAACAGTAATTAACCAGGCACAAGATGGAATGGGGTGATCCCAGGCATGGTTTGAGAAAACTAATTAGGCAGAGTTCAATAGTGAGGTGGCCAGAGAGAAGGCTGAGAGGTTGTCAGGCCAGATTGTATAGGACCTGGCACACTGTATGTGGGATAAATTGAGTGAAAATCATCTCAACGCAATATTCTGTGCATGTTAAGTTGCTTCAGTCATGTTCAACTCTTTATGACCCCATGGACTGTAGCCTGCCAGTCTCCTCTGTCCATGGAATTTTCCAGGCAAGAATGGTATAGTGGGTTGTCATTCCCTTCTCTAGGGGATCTTCCCGATCCAAGGATCGAACCCATAGGTCTTACGTCTCCTGCATTGGTAGGCAAGTTCTTTACCACTAGTGCCACCTGTAAAGCCCTTTCTTGAAGCTAAGATGGCCACAAATATGTTTGAGAATTAGATTTGCATTTTAGAACATAGTTCTGTTTGTGATATGTACAATGGATTAAGATGACTAGACAGGAGGTCTAGATCAGGGGATACTGATTAGGAGAATCTTGCTGTGATGCAAGATGAACCAAAAAAGAAACACGTGAATAAATGTAAATCTAAAGAGCATCTTAATAGAAGCAGAGCATCAAGGATGGTTGACTACTTTCTGACTTGGCAATCAGTAAGATGGTGAAGGCAATGGCAACCCACTCCAGTACTCTTGGCTGGAGAATCCCATGGATGGAGGAGCCTGGTGGGCTGCAGTCCATGGGGTCGCAAAGAGTCGGACACAAATAAAGTGACTTAGCAGTAGCAAGATGGTGATACCATTCACTGAAGAGAATATATAGGATGAAAGGAAAAATGAAGAGTTTAGCTTTAGAGAGATTGATTATCCATGATAGGCTTCTAAGTTATCCAAGTAGAGATGTCTCAAATGCAGCTAATTTGTAGGTGTGGGAATCAGAAGGGAGGCCTGAGTAAGAAAAATAAAGGAGTCATCAGGATATGAAGGTTAACTGAAGACGTAGGTGTAATAATACTGTTCTGGGAAGAATATGCAAATAAAAAGAGAAAGGCACAGAATCCCTTAAAGAACATCAGTGTTTAAAGGGGAAGAAATTCTCAGCAAGGAGGCTTAGAGAGATGTCTGGAATGGGGCTTGGGGAATAGGAGAAAGTGGTACCAAGGAAGTAAAATGAACAGAATATTTCAGAGAGGAGTATCATTAGTATGATGCTGCTGGAAGATTCAAACAAGAAAACAGCAAATGGGAAATTTCTGATAAGTAAATGCCAATTGGAAATTGGCAAGAAAGAGTTGCTTGGCCATGTTGTCAAGAGCAGCACTAGTATAATGTGAAGGTGGGAGGCTCATGACATAAAAAAGATCAGTAAACAAGAGAGAAGGAAATAGAGTCAGGGTGGCCAGTATTGCAGAAGCTTGGCTTTGATTGGGAAGAAAGTTAAAAGGGATCTATTTTATGTAGCATGCTGTGCTAAGTCACTTCAGTCATGTCCAACTCTCTGCAACCCCATGGACTGTAGTCCATCAGGCTTCCCTGTTTACGGGATTCTCCAGGCAAGAATACTGGAATGGGTTGCCATTTCCTTCTCCAGAGGATCTTCCCGACCCAGGGATCAAACCCACATCTCTTGTGTTGCATTAGGAGGTAGGTTCTTTACTACTAGCACCACATGAGATTAAGTCTAGGACATTTCTCCTGCCTTCCACGAACTTAAAATCCAGTAGAAAAGAAAAGATATATCCACAATGAAGAACAATAAGGCAATGAGACACTGAGTTAGACAGTTTGGAATTCAGAGGAACTAGTTCTCCTTGGTGATAGAGTCCTCAAGGAGAAATCTCAAAGAGGAAGCTGTAATCTGGTCCCCAAAGAAAGAGTAGACCTTTAGGAGGAGAGGATGTTCCTAGAAGGGGAAAGAACATAGATAAGAACACAGACATGTGATAGCATTTGAGGAACAGAAAGTAGTCTAATCTCACTAGAGAGGAATAGTATATTTAGAAAGGACTCCACATTTCATAATTTTCAAAAGGTACCCTGGGGAGCCCTAAAGTTCCCACAGAGGTGTCCACAAGTAAATATTCTATACTAGGGGATGGTAAACTATGGACCATGGGTCATATCTGGCCTACCAGCTATTTCTGTAAATCACATTTTATCAGAACACACCTGTTCCTTACATACTGTGTATAACTGCTTTCACAGTGCAATGGCAGAGTTGGGTAGTTGAGACCAAGACTGCATGATCCATAAAATAAAAAAATAATTATTATCTGGTCCTTTCCAGAAAAATCTCATCAACTTCTGTTCTAGGTAATGGAGGTCTTTCTGTTCATATGCTTAAATCCTTTTTATTTATTTTCATTATTGTTAGTAGAATCCTTTGTAAAATGCTTTAGATGGTCATTTCATAGACAAAAGATAACCGAGTTACATGAACTAAGGCGTTCTGCACCATTTTACAAGTAAAATGAAATAAATGCCTTATTTTCTTTTTTCTAAGGAAAAATATGATTGAGCTGTGCTGAGATGACTCCAGTATTGTTGTAAACTTAAAGCATGACACAAGGTTGCAGTTCAGGAATGACTGCAGGAAAGCTCTTGGGCGCTCACCTATAACCGGTTTGACTCTCCTCCTGGTGCGAGGGAGGATTACACTTGCCTGCCCACACCATGCATGTTGACAGGGTTATACGTTTAGTTCTACTCAGTGGTAGATATGTGTGTGTCACTTTTGGACAAAAACACTTAATTGCTCAGAGGGAGGCCCACAGGGATAACTATGCCCTATCCCAGCCCTCAGTGATAATGTGTTGAGAGAGCCAAGTGCACAAATATGCAGTAGCCTACATCAGTGAGACACCATGTAGAGATTGGTAGCCTGAGTAAGAGAGCTGCCCAGATCAGGAGCAGACCTCACCTAAGGAATCATCTCTGTTAGTGTTAAGTTCCTGAGATTTTGGTAGTGTTTGTTACTGCAGTGTTATTTATCCTACCCAGACTAACACAACGGCCTATGGAATGTTTGTCAGCAGAAGAACACATTACAGCTTTCCTCCACATTACAGCGTTCCAGACCCACATACTTTAGAGCATTTCAAAATTGAAACTTTACATTTTCTCTCTTCAATACCAAGCTGTCATTTTAAGCCATTATCCGTATGTTCCACATTCACATTCGCGTATAATTTGTTGCTCCTAATCTTCTGTAAGCTAATAAAACAGATATTTATAATCTCTATAATAATTTCTGAAGTAAAATGAGTTGTCTCTGAGGGAAGTCCTTGAGGGAATTTGTGATCAAAATGTTTCAGTAGCACAGGCAGTTCCTCTGATATCCATTTGGATGATTCAGAGGTCTTTTTCACTTCCTTCCTTGTTTTGAGTGATGTTCTAGATCAGAGAGGCTATCAACCAGTAATTTTCGGATAAGTCATGAATAGATTATCTTATGTTTAACAAAACTTCATGGGATTGTTCTGGAAATTTCCAGATTTATCTTAGGTAGCTCTGATATATACATATCACCTTACATATCTGGCAGGCTTCTCAGAATAAGCTTATCACCCTCCCATAACACCTATTCAATAATATTTTCTATTACCAATGAATTCATCTATGGCAAAACTCTGTTGTCTTCTTTGATTCTACCCTTATCATCCCACTAACAGACAACGGACCATGAAGCCCTGTTGATTCTACCTCTAAAATATGCTTCAAAAGTCTCAGCTGACATACAAAGCCCTTCACAAGTCAGCTCCCTTATTTTTCATGGACATGTGTCATCGTTCTGTTTTCATCTATTTTGGTAATAGCAACCAAACAGATTAGGGAATGTAACTTACTCCTATCACCATTAGCTTAATGGCACTGTCTATCAAGGGGCCCTCCTCTCTTCAAGCCAAGAAGTGTTCAAGTTGTAACAAATTAGATGCCATCTCACTAAACTCTGATGTTTAAGAGAATTCATTGAAAATGATTCACCTCGTGAGGCTGTCTGGAGAGACCACCATGAGTGTCTGATGCCCCAGTTTCTGTTTTGAATCCTTGCTTTTCAGCATTTCCTATGATTCTGTGAGTAGCACTGTACGCTTCCAGTAAATTGTGTGTGAGCACGTGTGTGTGTGTGCGCGCACGCGTGTGTGTGTGTGTGTGTGTGTGTGTGTGTATTGGGGATGGTGATGTTGTGTGTATGCTGGGCATGAGTTCTTGTGTCAGTTTCTGTTGCTTGTAACCAGAGAATTCTAACTAGTACTCTACCTTTTAACATCCTCCCAAGGTTCTCCTCTCACATCCTAGATTCCAGGACCCTAAGAACTGGAGCAGTTTCTACAGCATGCTATGTATTTCCATTCCATTTTCAAGCTGTTGTCCTTAATTTTCCCTCTTCCCATAATACCCTTTGTTCATTTCTGAAAAATTCCAATTCATCCTTCAAGCATTAGCTTAAATACAGATGCAAGTATTTCTACTTCTAATGCTTCCTCAGCCCTAAAGCCAAAATGAAGTGTCCTTGTATTTTAAATAGTCAAATCAATTTATACATCTTTCTAACTTACAACATGGTGTCATAGCTAGTGATTCGCAAGCCCAGTTCTTCCAAGAGATGCTGAAATCTTCAAGCAGGCAAAGTTCAACAACTATTTGTTGAATTGAATGAACTGAATCACATCCAAAGAGTTTTTTTTTCAAAAGATGGCTCTCACTTTTCTGTTCATATGTCTTACAATTTCCAGTCCTCTTCTCTTTTAAGAAGTATATCCCATTAACACTTTATAGAGTTTAGAATTAATAACTGATGAGATGTAGAAAGTAAAAATAGTTGTCCCACTTCTCTTCCCTCTGTGATTCCCTGTCTCTCCCTTTTCCACTGACACATCACATTTCAATGCCATTTTTTGTTTCCTTCCAAGTTCCCTTTGCCTCTTTCTTTGCAGAAATATGCAATGACCCATTATGCAATGAGTTACACTGTATAACAAACAGATTTCCCTCCTCTTCTGAGACTATGTGAATGAAGAAAAAAACATGAAATCCTTAATAAGGCTGCTCATGTGATTGAAGGCTAAGAGTGTGATCCCTTAGGAAATTCTGGAGATGGATACAGTTGGGCCCCTCCTGGAAAATCATTAGTGAATTATTCAATAAAAACAAAACATAAAGAAGAAAATGCCAGAGGTTCCTATCTACCTCCCTGAAAAGATTGATCCAAAGTCCCACTTTGTAATTGTTCAGATGAATTAACTTTAATCAGAGAAGCAAAATGCTAATCCAAACAAGGGGGAGATAAATGGAATTGGTTTTCTTTTTGTATTATTCAATAGTGCCTCCTATCTCACCTGCTGCCTTTCCTGATGGACCAGTGTTAGTGAATGTTTCTTTGGTATTATATGTCCCCATTACTGAATAAAAAAAGGAAATCATGTTTCTCACTTACCCTCTTGAGTCTCTTTACCCTAACTCCTTTGCCTACGCGAGGAAACCCAAATTTCAGACTTTAGCTCACAAGATCCTCCATGGTTTCATATGGCCCCTAACTAACACCTTTCCTACTATCTCTACCATTCTATTCCAAAGCCAATAACTTTTCCAGTTTATCCAAATACTTTGTTGACACTTGTACGTACATTCAAGCAAGCTATATCTTTTAACTGAGAAACCTATTCCTTTTTATCTAGCAGGAATATCCTCTCTATCTTTGTTGACTCGGCTGAAGACCTAGCCCCTCACTCCTCTGTAAACACATCTTCATGTTCTGTGATGTTCTATGCATAAACACATCTTCATGTTCTGTAGGTTCGATCCCTGGGTCAGGAAGATCCCCTGGAGAAGGAAATGGCAACCCACTCCAGTATTCTTGCCTGGAAAATTCCATGGACAGAGGAGCCTGGCAGGCTACAGTCCATGAGGTCACAAAGAGTTGGACATGACTGAGTGACTGAGAACATGTTCTGTGTAATTTATCTTTGATTTATTTTGTCTCTACTAGACTCTGAGCTCCTTGAGCCATCAAAGCATATACCAATCACAATTCCCAAAATATAATAAAAACTCTTAACATTTGTTAGATGAATTAACCATTACTCACTTTCAAAATAAAGCCATGGAGGGTTGTTGTTGAGGGAGAAGTAAATGCCCAGTTTACTGTACACAGACAAGTCTTTGCTTCCTTCTCAGTATGCTAAAGGAAACAAAAAGTTGTTTCATAACACAGATCATCTGCCCTGTGCTAGGCACCATGACACAGAGATACAGTCTCAGCTTTGAAAGTTCACACTCTCATAAGAAAGAAGCCTCAAACTGGTACATGTTACAAAATAATAAAAGGGTTAAAATGTGCTTATTTAACATTTCTTATTATGGGAAAATAAATTGGCCACCTCTGAGGCCCACTGAAAAACACTTCAATGATACATAAATAAATGGGCTTCACAGTGCCAGAGAATTTCATTGGTCTTTGCTATGCCAGTTAGCAATCATGGCATCTGGAAATTAACACTAGCCGAAAACAAAGGAAATTTCTCTATGCACACATAAGGGCATAAAGCAGCAAGTCTATAAAACCGTTATGGACACCGACAATAAATGACAAGGGATAAACATATACTTATCTCCAACTGGTTCTATTTAGGAGAAGAAGAAAAATGAGGTCAATGACTTCACTCGAAAAGCTATTCTAGGTTAAGCCTTTCTAACATGAGCATAGATAGAAATTGGTTATTTCAGCCCAGATTCCAACAGCTTTAAAGAGCTTTTCTCTTTAGAGGGTAACATTCATTTAAGGGATCTTTCAACCTATACAATTTCCCAATTCCTAAAATTGATCACAGGAGCAACTTGATTCCAAAAGAAGTTAGGACTTCAAAAATGATGGTTGGGTGAGAAATAAGAAACTACTACAAACTATTTTACTAGTCTTGAAATTAAATAATTTAATTAATTTTAATTAAATAATTAAAAGTAATACAGCACTGTGAAAAATGCATAAATTCTAGAGATACACCATTTTCAGTTCCAGCTTTATCTCTTCCTGGCTATCACTATGGGCTTGTGGGAATATGGGTAAAATTTTTACCCCAGCAGACATTAGCTTCCTTTTTTGTGGAACTGAGATTTTAAAAAATCAATTTCATAAAAGCTTGTGAATATTGAAAATTATATTATAAGGGACTTAGCCTAGTATTTAACACATGCTTACATATCAAGTAATACATACTCACTGTACAAAAGTATACTGGTTATTTAATTAAAGTTAATTTAAGTATTAATTATTGTTTTGAATAGAGAATACCAAAGTGTATGGGAGACATTACCAATGTTCTGTGTTTAGTAAAGACGCAGTAGAGGAGAATGTTAAGGATGAAGAGCTGAGATAAAGAACAAGACTGAAAGGGAACAGGTTGAGAATAAAAGTAGGAGCATCTCCACAGCACTAGATCATTGGAAGGGGGCTTATAAATATATCAGGTTGCCTAAAAAGTCCAGAACCCTAGGACTGCCTAAAAGAATGAAGTTCTGAAGATTCCATGTGACTTTCCTTTCCACTAATGGATATCCTTTATTCCTTCAATGATTAATCCTCCACAAGTCCTGCAGCTACAATGGTGTAAAGAGGAATAAATTTTTCTATCCTCAGATGGTCATACAGATAGATAGGGTACCCCTCTGGATAGACGTAGGCTACATGTTGTTGTGAAGAGCATCAAAGAAGTAGCAACAGCAGTCAACTTGTGGACCCAAGTGAGATAATATTTCCGGGTTTCTGTGTGGTAACACATTTTGTTCTGTCACAAAATTAAGGAACAACAGTTCTAAGATGTGAACGCATCGCACCATGTACTCTCCAATTACGTTGACTTGAAAGAGCTACAGAATCTTCTCTTTGAGCAGTGATATGAAAAGTTCCAAACAATGGAGGGAAAAAAGACTAGATTTATATTTCTCCAAAGACAGCTGGGAACTGTATGATACTGGACAAGTTTTTTATATATATAAATTTCAGTTAAATTAATAGGAAAATAAGTACTTCATAGAGTGATGGTACAGATTAAATAGCATAGTTATGTAAATTATGTAACGCAGTCCCCTGTGTGTGCATGCCAAGTCTCTCAGTCCTGTCTAACTGTTTGTTTCCCTGTGGACTGTAGCCCACCAGGCTCCACTGTCCACGGGATTCTCCAGGCAAGAATGCTGGGGTGAGCTGTCATATCCTCCTCCAGGGGATTTTCCCAACACAGGCCCCTACTATATAGTAAATACTCAATAAATGGTAGCTGTGGTTGTTAAACGGGAGAAAAAAAGAAAGGAAACATGGTCATTTGTCCATTTCTGCATTTGGTACTAAAGGAATCCCACAGAAGATTGAAGATGAGGCTTCACAAAAATAAATAATGCCTAAACTTCCACCAGTTTTGGTGAATCCCAATGAAGCCACAGGATGTAATAACAGCTTGTCTTATGAAATAATATCATATTTTATAAAGGTGTATTACATGCAACTGACTAAAGCTACCAGAGAATATTGGACTGAAGAAGTTTCACTGGTTACAGCTTTAAAACTCACTCATTTTCCTGTGGGAGATGTACTCAGGTATCATGTTTTGTCTTTGCAGGATGAGATCTGGCCAGAAGTGCTAAGTGGGGGCTTTTCAAGGCTCTTATATTTCGAACAACAATCTGGAACTCCAGCATAACTGGTGCATATATTTGTAAAAACTGTCACCTGAAATTGACATCTGAGTCTGGATACAAATTCACAAAGTGCTGCCAATCCACCTCCTTTCATTATGCAGGTTATGTTTTAGGGCTTCCCTGGGGGGCTCAGACGGTAAAGAATCTGCCTACAGGTTTGATCCTAAGAAGGGCACAGTGTGGCAAGCCTGCCTGGTGAGGGCCTAACTACCTCAACTCTGTGGGCAGTGGAGCCATTTGAGTTCTGTGGGACATCTATTAGAAAGGAAACCCAAGACATGGGGGATCGGAGCACCTAACAGTCATGTGAACTTTGAGGGTTTCCCTAGTGGTTCAGATGGTAAAGAACTTGCCTGCTATGCAGGAGACCTGAGTTCAACCCCTGGGTTGGAAAGATCCCCTGGAGAAGGGGAGAATTCCATGGACAGAGAAGCCTAGCGGGCTACAGTCCATGGGGAAACAAATAGTCACACACGACTGAACGACTTTCACACACACTTCAGGAAGCATCTTCCAGCTTCAGTTTCCTTGCTTCTCAAATGCAGATAAAAGCATTTGCCCTCATCAATCTTCCAGACTGCTTGCATGGATCAAAATATAAATTAATAATTTGTGCAAATTTGATATAAACTACAAAGTAATAAGGATTATAATAATATAAGCCATATTGTCATTATTTCCTCTTTAGGTATTCAAAATATTGAAGAAAATACATTATCTTTCATTGAAAGAGGATAGGACAAAAGTAAGGATGAATCTTTTCATTTGGGTCGCCTCTAAACACCTATTAAATCCATTGGCATGTTGGGCTTACATTCCAGACATTTGTTTTTGAAGGGGTAATAGTGTGTCCCTAGGAAGTCCCTATCAGAATTATAGGAATGACTTTGCCTCGCCACACTTCCCAGAAAATTTGTGAGTGCCAACATTTTCTCAATGTATTTCCTTTTTGATTAAGCCAAAGTGATTGGTTACTATAACCTGCAGCAAAGAACTCTGATACACATGGTATAGTAGGAAGACCTTTGAGACCAGACAGAGATTAATTGAAATGCCAGGCCCATCACTTACTAAACTTGGATAAGTACGTAACCTCTTTGTGCCTCAGTCTCTAATCTGTAAACTGGGAATGAGAGTCTCCCTCACAGAGACTATGATGTGTGAGAATATTGAATAGAGCAACTGGCACCCAGAGGGGTTTAATATATTGTAATTGCCTTTATTCTCTCAATCAACAATTTTTTACCTTTTAGGATCACTCACACCTTTGAAAACCTAGTAAGAATTGAGTCTCTGGCCCAAAAGTAATGTGCATATACATATCTACACAACCTCTTTCATATAGTTTTAGAAATTCACTGGATCAACTGAAGTCTAATAAGGGCCCGCCAAAACCATATAATAATTTCTATTGTAAGTGGTTGCTTATGACATATACATACATATTTTCTCTTTGAATGTTATATATCTGCTTTGTCTCTGAGCTCTTCCACTACTGCTACTACCATCAAGATTCAACAAATGCTTTTACTTTTATAAAAAATAACTACTTAGAAGGGAGTTTACATTCATCATATCACATAGTCTTCCAAAAAAATCCTGTGAAGTCTATGTTGTTATCTTATTTACAGATTGGAAGAAAAAAATTCACTTTGTATTTCTCCATTATAAACAAGACTCCTGAGTCTATAACCTGTGTTGTTTTAGTCACCATTGTTTTGCCAACAATTTACACAGTGCCTGGAATATGGTAGCACCCAAGGTACTCATTTGAAATAAATGAAGGGAAAATGCAAAAAGAGAATTCTTATTTCTAAATAATAAGGTAATATTGAGGCTAAATAAGCACAAAGCCAAAACTTTATTAGAACTTCCTTGTGACCATAGCCCAGTATCATCAGAGATATAACGTGTATATATATATATATATATATATATATAACTCTTAGTAAATGTTTCATTGATGGGTAGGTAGATAAACTGATGAATAAATAAAACCTTTGCAAAAAATGGAACCTGAACTTCAACAAAAATTTTCTGTTTATCTTGTTGTTGTTCAGTCGCTCAGTCATGTCCAACTCTTTGCGACCCCAAGGACTGCAGCTCGCCAGGCTTCCCTGTCCTTCACCATCACCCGGAGCTTGCTCAAACTCATGTCCATTGAGTTGGTGATGCCATCCAACCATCTTGTCCTCTGTCATCCCCTTCTGTTTATCTATTACTGCCTAAAACTTAGTAACTTAAAGCAACCACTTTGTTTTGTTCTCAACTGTCTGGATCAAGAATTTAGGAAGGGTTCAGCTGGATGGTTTCTCTCCACGCTCCATGGTATCAGAGGTGGGTGAACGGGGCTAGAACATCCATTTCCAAGCTAACTTCTTTATGCATTTGCCTATGCCTTGGTAGAAAGTGGTCTCAATGAGGCTCCTCTCTCTCGCCATGAAGTCTCTTTACTTTGGCTCTCTAGCAGGATTGTCAGACTTCTTACACAGCAGCACATGGCTCCAAGATGAAGAAGTAAGATCTACAGTCCACTAAAGCGCTATGTCTAGAATTGAAACAGCATCATTTATACTGGATTCTATTAGTCAAACTAGTCACAGGCTGGCCTATGGTTTAAGGCGTGAGGAAATAGATCTCATGTGATTATGGAAAGAATAACAAAGAATGGGAAGCCACTGTTAATCTTAAGTTTCCTTAGCCAAGACAGAAAGTTCACAAGCAATCAACTATGACATTGCTCTTGTTGCCGCCTTCAATCAGACTTTTGTCGTGGCATAATTTTCATTTCCCAATTATCAATAAACAATCCTATAAACCCTTAGAGTCAATGAAGCTTGGATGCATATCTGAACTAATTTTCATGCTTCAGTGAGCATGTCTCAGGGGTAACATAGGAATGTCTGTGTTCTAGTTATTTAAGGTAATTCAAACTTCTCCAAATCTGGTGGGATCAAGCAGCCCAAAATAACATTACAGCTAAAAATTTACTCTACAGTGGTGTCATTACAAATCAGTCCTGCACTACCCACCTCCTAGGCATGCAAAAAAAGTTAGCATTGCCACTTTCAGGATATTTTAGCATCTCAACAGGGAGTATGGCTAAGTAAGATCTAAAATAGCACAACGATCCCAGAAACTACATAGAAGAAAGAAAATACAAATAGCACAAACAAGCACAGGGCATCTCGGACAATCCCAAAGAGAGCTAAAACTTATTTTCAACACTAGGTTCTAGAGGCTTCATGTTTTGAGGAGTTATACTTCTGATGGTTTTAAATTATTTCAACAGGCACAAAGATTATTATCTTCCTGTGTCATGATCTTAATCTCTACCTATCACAAAAATTTACATTACACATTATTTTCAATGACCCAGGACTTTTGCTCCCTATTAACTGATCAAAAAAGAGGAACTGGTTGGTTTTGTCTAATGCAAAGGTGCACTTGAGTTATTTTTGGCTCACTGGAACTTTCAATGTAATGGCTCAGTATACTGGGGAAGACAACATTTTACAAATGTAAGACTTGCTGTGCATGCTGTGTGCTTAGTCTCTGTCATGTTCAGCTCTTTATGACCCCATAGACTGTAGCCCACCAGGCTCTTCTGTCCATGGGGATTCTTCAGGTAAGAATACTGGAGTGGGTTACCATGCCCTCCCTCCTCCAGGGGATCTTCCCAACCCAGGGACTGAACCCAGGTCTCCTGCATTGCAGGCAAATTCTTTACTGTCTGAGCCACCAGGGAAGCCCAAGACTTTCCATAACTAAAGTCAATTTAGACACAAATGTGGAAAGTGTAGAATGTGAGAACAAAGGAGAGAATAAACAAGATGGGTTTAATAGAAACTATAGATGTTAACTCCAGAGAAGGCATCTGGGAGAACTGTTTTTTTCTGATGGGGCACAATGGTCCCAGCCTCAGTATCACAATCTTTCATTCCTAAAACATCCATTAGAATGCGAGATCCATGGAAAGCAAGATTTTGGTCTTCTGCTCTTTAATATATTCTAGACATTTAGAACAACACCTGGCATCTAATGAGCACTCAATAAATGTTTGCTCAATTTAACAAATAAAGCTCGTGAGCATTGGCTGAAAGGGATCCAGGAGGCTAACTGAATGTGGGTGTACTTTCTGGAGATGTATTTGTGCAATAGGAACTCTGTCTGTGGCATAAGAGAAAGGAATCAAGATACCTGCCAACATGGAGGCAAGCCTCGGGGCTCCTGCTCATTATATAGTGTGTAATGAGGGTCTCTTCAGTGCTAAACAGAGAGACAAACCAGAGCTAAAAAGAGAGAATCCCTATTCAGTGCTGAAACTGAGGAAAGGGGACAAGTATAAGGCTGTTGCATCCTACAATCACTTGGGCACTCAAGTCTGATGAACAGAAAGGGGTATGGGGGCAGAGTGGAGGAAACATCTTATGATCTGAAGTGTGATAGCTGACATAATTGCAAGATTTACTCTACTCAGAGGTAAAGATAATGTGAAGAACATCACAATTCACCTACTTTATCTTTTAATTAACTCACCAACTGGGGGCCACACCATATCAACTTGAAGGGGTGGATGCACATAGGTATGAGAAAAAAGCAGAAACTGACATAATCTATCTTAACCCCTAGAGCAAGACTTTCCACAGTCTCTCTCCTCCTGAGATAGCTCTGAATCTGAAGAATTTTTCAACAAGAAAGCATATATGGGGAGGGAGGTGGGAGGAGGGTTCAGGATGGGGAACACATGTAAACCCATGGCTGATTCATGTCAGTGTATGGCAAAAACCACTACAATATTGTAAAGTAATTAGCCCCCAACTAAAATAAATAAATTTATTTAAAAAAATAAAAAATAAAAATAGATAAATAAATAAAAGCAACATTATAACCACCCCCCTCCCAAAAAAAGAAAGCATATAATATCCAGACTCTAAACTTCCTAATCCATCAAGAACTGATTTGAAAAATTATCCATGGTGACTTATGCATCAGAATTTATAGTGTAAAGCTAGAAGAGAAAAAGAAAAAGAAAAACTCAAAATCCAAGCAAGACCACAAGTTAATGAGATCTAACCATTGGTTTCTGTGGCACAAGAAACCCCCTTAAGCTGATGAGCTCTAGCCCTTGGTTTCTGTGGAACAACAAAAACCAATCAAACAAGCAAACAAACATAAAAACCCAAAACAAACAACAACTCTGCGAAAAAAAAAAAAACAGTCAAGGCCCATGCTTGTCTTATTCAATGCTTTACTACCAGCACTGCCAATAGTGATGAGTTTATAGTGAATAAAGAGAGTTTGGCCTTGCATATACAAAACATTATATTGGGCTGTCAGAAGTCCTGTTCACCAAGTGATTTGTGGGTAACAGATGCTGTGTTCTCTCTTAGGAGGGAAATCTTTCTGCATGCCTGATCACCTGCTCTTTGCCAGCCTGCTGTCCTTTCCATGAGTGTGCCTTTCTTCCACTGCCTCTTATAACCTAATCTCACGAGAGAACTATTTCCCAGTTGAGCTCCAAATTAAGAAGAAAAGCATCAAACAGCCTAAGATGCTCAAAGTTGATCAAGGAAAAGAACAATATTAAACAGGAAGATATATGATAACACACATAAATAGAAAAGAATCAGAAAATATCCAAACAACATCAGAGGTGAGCACTACAGTCATAGGTGATTTAAAATTTTTTTCCTTTATAATTGTTTTATATGTTCCTCAAAGAACATATATTATTCTTATACTGAGAAAATATCATCAAATTGCAATATATATGTATAAGATCCCATTTTAATTTTCATAAAATGAGTATGCATGTGTGTGAATGTATGTATGCACATATGCTTGAATATGTATAGAAAAATCTGGAATTTCAGACATCAAAACTAGAAATAGTTGACAAATTTTGGAAATGTGATTGATGGTAGAGGGGAAAAGGAGAGTAATTTTACTTCTTTTCTTTTATTCTTTTCCAATGTTTGAAATTGTATTTTATAATAAACATGTATTGTTTTTAAATTTTAAAAAGAACAGGTAACTAGAAATGATAATCCAAAGTGTCCTGTTGGTAGTTGGGTCCATGGAAAATCCAATTATAAAATGAAATGTATTATTGCTGTGATAATGTGTAGCTATTGACATGATAATATGTTATTATATCATTATTGCTATTGTAACAACATACTTGCATAGGTTAAGTTCCTTTTTTTATTCTTTAGGTTAAACTAAAGAAAACAAACCTAAGGGACAAGTGGTAAAACACAGTTCTCTAAGCACATTGAAGAGCTTGTGATTTACATGTGAGTCCTTCCCAAATGCAGGATGAGAAGAAAGCTTAAGATCTGCTCCTTGAGGAAGTTAGCTGAGGTGCAGGGAAGACTTCACATAGTGCGAGCAAGTGGCACCCGTGTGGATTAGCAAGAAGCACACACAGAACTGCTTTCCCTAGAGGACTTTAAAAATAGGCTGGCGTGACTGAGTGAATTAAAATGTATTTCTGCTAAAGGCCAAGCAGATGGACTTAGTGACCCCTCAAGGTCCCTTCCGGTTCTGTGACTCAGGCTTACAACCCTCGCTCAGGAACAAGAGCTCGGCCTCACCCAGAAGGCCTCACTGGCCTCTTTATCTCCATGGGCTGCAAATGCTCCCCACATCCTGCTATACCCACAGTCCTCAGGCCCAGCTCCTAATACCATCCTCGAGGGGAAAAAAAAAAAGTTGTTCAGAAGCAAATTCAAAACATGAGGTCTACAAAACCCAAGCTGAATGACATACAATCTTCAAAAATGTCAGTGTCATGCAAAACGAAGGAAGAGTCACATTCCAGATTAAAGGAGACTAAAGGAAACTGAAACAAAATGAAATTGATGAAAATGCAGCTGGCGATCCCGAATTGGATCATATAATGGGATGGGGTGGAGTCGGGGAGAAGGAAGGCTATAAAAGACATTTCTGGGCCAGTAGCTGAAGTTGGAATGCATTGTAACATTGCTCAATTTCTTGGATTTGATAATGATACTATGAGTATGTAAGAGAAAAAAAATCCTTGTTGTTAGGAAATAGACACTAAAGTTTTAAGGAGCAAAGATTAGATAGGTGGGCTTCCCAGGTGGCTTGGTGGGTAAAGAATCCTCCTGCAATGCAGGAGATGCAGGAAGTACAGGTCTAATCCCTGGGTCGGGAAGATCCCCTGGGGGAGGACACGGCAACCCAGTCCAGTATTCTTGCTTGGATAATCCTATGGACAATGGAGCCTGGAGGGCTACAGTCCACAGGGTCGCAGAGAGTCAGTCACGAGTCAGCGACTGAGCACAATGCACACATTAGATAGGTAGCTGGATAAATAGACTTATAAATATATACACACAGAGATGATAAAGCAAATATGACAAAATGTTCAATATTGGTGCATCTGAAAAAGGATCTAGAGAAGTACTTCATACTAATCTTTAAACTTTTCTATAAATTAGAGGTTATTTAAAAAAAAAGTTTTTAAAAGTGGGCTCTAAAGTTGCTGTCATAACTTAGGTGTTTCACTACCAGGATTTGGCTAATCTTGAACATCTGCTTCCCATCTGGTCCTGATTTCTGGAACTACCACAGTTCTCCTATCAGTTTGAATCCCCTGTTCACCTTTTCACATTTCTAACCCCATCCCGTCAGGATCAGGACTCAAGCCAGTTCCTCAGTTCCAGTGCCCTAGTGAAATCCCTGACTGACACTGCTCACATCCTGACGTGGCAACTGTCTGCCTTGCCCTGAGCAAAGTTCTAGTTCTCTCTGGCTTGCTCATTCTTATTTTTTTTAAAAGGCAAACATAGTCTTTCTTATATTCATAGGCATTCAGTAAGCTACATGAGCAATGGCTTGCTCACAATTTATTGCCACTTTTTTTGCTATGGTGCGAATCTTAACCTAGGAAAGGATGTAACTTTGGTAGGAAGGATAGGAACTAACATTTATGAGTGTCACCCTCATGCTACATGATTTATGTACACTATCTCATTTAACCTTCCCAACTTCTGCAAGGCATATTTTATATATATTTTATCTATAAAATATTATCTATATTTTATTATCTATAAAATATTATCTATATTTTATTATCTATAAAATATTATCCATATTTTATAGAGACCATTGAAGCTCAAAGATCATAAGCACTTTGTCTAAATTCATGGCTACTAAGTGATTAAGCTATTAATCAAACCCATATCTTTATGTTAACAAGGCTAGCTGTCATCACCTAAATGACTTCACAGAGAATTCCCTGGTGGTCCAGTGGTTAGGCCTCTGTGCTTCCACTGCTGGCAGCCTGGCTTCTATTCCTGTTCGGGGAATTGAGAGCCTGAAAGCTATGTGGTGTGGCTAAAAAAAGGAAATAAATAAATGACTTCACAACAAGCCATCCCAATTCTATGGGCATACAGTAGAGTGATACTACCTGTAGATGAGATGATATAGCTCACTCAGTCATGTCTGACCCTTTCAGGCTCCTGTAGCCCTCCAGACTTCTCTGTCCATGGGATTCTCCAGGCAAGAATACTGGAGTGGGTTGCCATTTCCTCCTCCAGAGGATCTTACCCAACCCAGGGATCGAACCATGTCTCTTGCTTCTTCTGCAATGGCAGATGGATTCTTTACCACTGAGCCTCCAGGGAAGCCCAATATTATCTTGTTCTGACTTATAATTAGTAATAGCAAATAAGTTCTGAACTAATTTACATAAAATATTTTGTTAAATTCTAATAAATATAAGCCACTTCATATACTGATCTTTCATTTTTATCTCCTATAAAATTTTGACTAAAATTCAACATATTTAGGAGAAAAGACCTCTATTACTAGTACTACTGTTGGGACTATATACTGATCCATCTTTTTTTGAGAAACAACTTGATAACATGTACTATGGCCTCAAAATGTCTATAGCCTTTAACCTAGCCCTTCCTGGATATCTATCCAGTATTGCAACTATGGAGGCAGGATTACTTTGTGTGCTAAGATGTTCCTTGCAGTGTTATTAGCAATAGTTAAGATAATAGCCTAAATGTCAAATGATAAAGGCATGGATAAGTAGGTGATGGTGCACATCCCTATAGAATAACAGTGTAGCCATTGAAAATTATTTTCATCAAGTGTAATGACATTTTAAAACTTCTAGCACTGAAAGCCATACAACTTCATGAGCCCATGAGGAGTATGTGCTGGTGGGGGAGAGGTAGAAGAGAGAAACACTGTGCCTGTTCAGTTAGACATAAGGATGGGGAGGACAACTGAGCAAAGGAGACAGAGAAGTAGCAGCCACTCAGGTGAGAGGGATAATGAGAGAGCGCCATTCCCAACAGTGAAACCAAGGTGCGGGGTGTTACCATGGAAAATGATCAGCGGTGTCAAAGGCTGCTGTTAGGTTAAGCAGTGATTGTCAGGGAGTGTTAGAACTTGAGGTTGCTGTCATCAATTCTGTTTTCCATTAGAAATCAGAATAGTGGTTGCCTAGAGTGGGGAAGGGAGATCAGGAGAAGGATGTCAAAGAGCTTCCTGGGTGATGCAAATTTTTCACCTCTTAAGTAGGGTGTGGATCACACAGGTAGGAACACTTCAAAATTCATCAAACTGTACACCTAAGATTTGTGCTTTTCAGTGTATGCAAATTGTACTTCAATAAAAAGTAAAAAATAAATTCTATTTTTTACCTTTCTGCATTTTCCAATATTACTTTAATGAACATTCATTACTTTTATAATAAAAAATAAACATTTAGGAACCAAGGTGGGATTACTGCATATGTCAAACTTCTTTGAATTGTAAAGGTAAGAATTAGCAGGATATTATTTTTCCCTCAACCAAAAGCCAATGTAAATAATAATGAATAGTGTACATAATGAAAACTTTGCCATGGACTTCCCAGGGGACACTCATCTCCGCAAGTAAAACTCTAATTCTTATAGATACACCAGGAAACATCTACTTCTTGACAGATCAAGACTGGACAGTTCCAGGAATGAGTGATTTACGTATCTTACAAACGCAAAGCAATGAAAGCTAATATCAAAATGCAGTTTTGTGTCCTTGAGTAGGTCAGCTAAATTCTGTATCCATATTTTCTCCAAAATGGCATTAATGTCTGTATATGTCAATCTAATTTCCATATGTCCAAAACTGAAATCTCTTCCTCTCCTCACAGCTTGCAAAACCTACTCCATTTCCTGTGTACAAAGCACCTTAGTACATGTCTACTATCCCCAGAAGTTGCAATTGAAGGATAGAAAATAATTCGTATTTTCTAGAACAGAAAGATTGTCCAAGAAATTAGAGAGATCAGAAAAATCTGGTGGGTGTCACTGAAGGCTTTTGAAAACAAGGATGATATTTTTTTTAAGTGATTTTAGCAAGATGAATATGAATCTGGCAAGAAAAGATTGAAAAGGATCAAGTAATAGAAAAGCTCCCAGATGAAAAGCTATTGACATGTAAATGTGAGGTTGTGAGTGCAGTGAGAATAGAACCAAAATGGGGGAGTCAGAAATAGGATAAAGTCATGAGGAAAATGGAAATGTGGTTTAGGACATGGTGAGTTTAAGACAACAATGAGATCCAAACAGAAATATCAGGCATGTACAACTGAAGGTGCAAGGCTAGGAAGCAGAAGAGCATCTCTGAACACAGTTTGGGAAGAATATTCCACTCAGTGTGATCATAGAGGGTCTGTAGAGTTGTCTTTACCAAAAGAACATATGGATTTTATTTACTTAATAACACATTTAAGCTAATATATCAGAAATAGCTTTTCAGCATGTAAATAATATTAAAAATTACCAAGATTCTTTATGTTCTTTTCCCCATACTCTTCAAAATCTTTTTTCCACAGCCTTCAAAATTTAGTGTGGATTTTACACTTTACATTTGGCTAGCCAGATCTCAAGTGCTCAATGGCCACTTGTATATGGGTTATGGCAACAGTATTGAACAGTACAATTCTAGATGATACCTTCCCACTTCTTATAGCTCAGCATTAAGAGCAGAAGATTGTAGGGGAAGGAAAAGCTGATTAACAAGATAGAAAATGTGAGAAAGGATATGAAAGTGTGTGGCTTTCCAGGTGAGTCAGTGGTAAAGAATCTGCCTGCTAATGCAGAAGACATGGGTTCAATCCCTGGGTCGGGAAGACCCCCTGGAGAAGGAAATGGCAACCAACTCCAGTATTCTTGCCTGGAGAATTCCATGGACAGAGGAGCCTGGCAGGCCACAGTCCATGGCATCACAAAGAGTCAGACAGGGACTAAACAGCAGCAGCAGCATATGAAAGTGTGCATGTTTGTGTGCTTATGTGTGATTTATGTGTTTGTATTTATGTGTGTACTTATAATGACATTTATCAAATTTTTATTATACACCAGGCATGAATATAGGATTTCAAATATATTAGTATGTTAACTAACTGAAAAAACTCTGTGGAGTAAGTACTATAAATATTATTTCCATTTTGCAAGTTAAGAATGTCTTAAGATTAAGTAAATTTTTTCAAAATTATTCAGCACTTACTCTACAATAGCCAAGACAAGGAAGCAACTGAGTATCCATCCACAGAAGAATGGATAAAGAATATGTGGTACATATATATACATATACCAAATAATATTACTCAGCCATAAAAAAGAAATAATGCATTTTCAGCAACATGGATGGACCTAGAGAGCATTATACTAAATGAAGTAAGTCAGATAAAGACAAATATCCTATGATGTCACTTTTATGTGGAATCTAAAATATTACACAAATGAACCTATTTACAAAACAGAACATACAGTCTTACCAATGGGGAAGGGAGGAAGGAATAACTAGGAATTTGGGGGTAAAAGATACACACTACTATATATAAAAATAGACAAACAGGGACTTCCCTGGTGGTACAGTGCCTAAGACTCCATGCTCCCAAAGCAGAGGGCCCGGGTTTGATCCCTAGTCACGGAATTAGATCCCACATGCTGCAACTAAGAGTTTGCATGGCACAACTAAAGATCCTGTGTGCTGCAACTAAGACCCAGTGTAGCCAAATTAATTAATTAAATAAAGTAAACCACAAGGACCTACTGTATAGCACAGGGAACCACATTTGATATCTTGTAATAAACTATAATGGAAAAGAATCTGAAAAAGATTTTCTATACACCTGAAACTAACACAATATTGTAAATCAACCGTATTTCAGCAACAAAAAATTTACTTAGCACTTAAGTAACTTTGAAAAAGTTACCTAACTTCTTTCAACCAGACCAGTCTCATCCTAGTATCCTTGCACTGAACTTATATTAAAGTTTATGGGATTTGTTTTATTAACTTTCTTTTCTGGCCAAAAAAAAAAACCCCTAAATGCTAGAGCTATTATTAAATAATAACCCATTGTGAGTAATTTTTCATATTATAAATTAATATTCATATTATTACTGCAATGATTGTACACTAGCCACAATATGAATATCTAGCAATTTATTTAATCGTTTCTCCTTCTCTGGCCCTTAATTTCCTCCACATGAGTGTGGCTTTTGTATTTAGCAACATAAATAACTGGCTCACCAGTTTGATTTGGTATGCAAAAATACAATGAAATTGATGTTGAAAACTAGATTGATTATCATTAAATTCCCAAGCATGGCTTTCCAGGGGCAATATCTATATAGCCACATCTCTCCCATCTATCCCATCCCGCACTAATTGCCACAGTTAGGGTCTTAGCCCAGGGATCAGAAAGACTTGGCAAAAGCCTGCATATCTGCCCAACTTAGGCACAGTTGACAAAGACAGAGCCTTAGGAGCAGACTGAAGACAGATATGCCAACTGAACACCAAAAACGATGCCAAGTCAAAAATGTTCTCTTGTATCTGTCAACTCCACAGGTGGGCAATGAACCAACATGCTCTGCTAACTTGTGGCAAGTTTCCAAACTCAAGGCTTCTCTTCCAATTGAGAACCAATTAGGCTGAAAGTACTTAACGATTAAATCCCTCCTCTCAGAATGTCCACAGTCCTATAAAATTCCAACAGATAATTACAGCAGGAGTAAAAGAGATGAAACTTAATAGTGCTTATAAAACACATCCTCAACTACCCAAGGTTTTGTGATGTTAGTAGGGTTATTGAGTACTCACTGAGCATCTTTTCTCCTCTGCTTCCCACTGGTTCCACGCACAAGGATAAAGGAGGAAGACAGGTATAGAGCACTAAATGAAGTACGGTACCAACAAATTCAAGTTTAAGCACATGATCAGATATGTTACTCAGACAAAATTCAGTTATTCTAAATTGCATTAACTGCTTGGCTTGGGAATGAGTCTTCCTGAGATCTCATGGAGCAAATTTGTCCCATGAACCCCTCCATCTCTGCTGTCCATATTCTGGATACAAGCCCAGCATAGTGAACTTTCCATTTTTATTCTTATTCTTATTTTTTTTTTTTGCCAGCAGAAAGCTTAGTGGAAGGATTCTCAGAAATATGTAGGCACTCTCCCGTGATTTTCTATGAAAGAAATACTCTTAACATAATTGGCAATATTCACGCATGCCCTAGTCCTTTTAGGACTTTGTCCTTCAATCATTCCCTCCTTGGATCCTAAAAAAGTTACAAATTATTGCAAAAAGAAAACGCTTATCCAGCCAAGACTCTGAACAAGGACTTCAAATAAAGGGTGACAGCTTCCTCTTTCCTCAATTTAGTTCAGTTCAGTCGCTCAGTCATGTCCAACTCTTTCCTGTCCCAATTCAATCCTACACAGACATCCACCAATCTCCTATAACATGCTATGACATTTTTCCTTGCATTCTGCACACACACATACATGCACACTCACACAGATAATTGGTGTTTCTAAAAGCGTGTGCCTACAGACCATCAACATCAGACTCATAGGAGTGGGGTAGCTGATAAAAAAGTTTTCTAGTACCTACTCTAGCCAGGCCAGTTAAATTAGAATATTTGGAGAGTGGAAAGTGAGACTCAATCAGACAATAAAGTCTGACAACCACTTCCTTGAACCCTTAATTTCTCAAGTGCAGGGAATATGTTTCAGCTAGAAAGGAGTTTATTTATGGTCAGAGGGATAACTTTTGAGATCTATACGAGGTTACCTGACCCTGGACACAGGTATTAGTCCTTTCTGCCTACAAGGACAAGCCCAGCCCCACTTGGCCTGAAAAAGCCTGCACATCCTATCCATCTTACTAGAAAATCTGAAATATTTCACCATAATTATGAAGCTCCTGGTGAGCATAGTGCACAGTTCCTCATTCTCATTGTCTGGGAAAAGGTCTTTGAGCAAGAATGAAAACTGAGATAATAATAGAATTGAGTTCCTGGGTCATTTCAAGAAATCACTATTAAAACTAATCACAAAATAACTTCGTACTATAATGTAGGCTGGAACTTAAAATAGGAATAATGAATCTGGATTTGCCTATTTTCAATTCATTCATTGATTCATCTACTTTTTCACTTATTCATTTTTAATTCAATAAATATTTACTGAGCACCTCCCACATACCAGGCACTGATGTAATTGCTAAGGATAAACATGATAGGAAATGACTCTGTCCTTGTGAGGTGAAAATTTTGCTCATTTATTCACTTATTCATTTATTCATCATTTGTTTAACAAATTTACTAAACACACTACTAAACATACAACTGGGATGGACACTATACAGCATCTTTAAACAAATCACGCATAGGCCATGCCCTCAAGCAGCTTTCAACCTAGCTGTGGTGTCAGAGATCAAAATGAATGATTCTCATACTGGGCAAAATAAAATGAACACTAAGTACAAAAATGAGATTACTTCTGCCTAAAGCTGACTGAAAAGGAAGGGTCTGAGCCAAGCAACAAATTTTGTCATGCAGACATGAGAACACCCTTCTGTTGAAATCACAAGGAAAAGGCAAATATGTCTATATGATATTTTAGAAAAGGTATACAAGATGAGCGTTTTATAGGTTGGGTTTAAGAACTGGAGGTAGAAACATCTGAACAGGTTAAAGAATTCCTGGCGAAAGATTTTGTCTATGTTGCATCTTTATATGTGAACCTTCTTTTTCCATTTATCCACTCAGTTCAAAATATTCATTGAGCACTTTCATATAATGGTGAAACAACTGCTAAAAATGTCACCTATTATAACAAAGAAGACAGAAAATGTAGTAATGAATGTTTGAATTTGAGTGATGAGATTTCCAGGCAAGACCTTCAAGATGCTGACCAGCTCTTATTGATGGTATTTGATAAACTGCTACCAGATGTTCTAAAGAAAAAACTAGCTGGTTTACAAGCAGAACACAGAAGAAATGTAGAGGGCTCATGATTTTCTAGTGGGGAATATAAAACTGTTTTTCATCTCCAGCTCTCTGGGAAGCAGAAAACTTACCAAAGTAAAACACTGTTTGAGGACAAAAGATCAAATGACAGTGTGGCCATAAGGCCTTTCTTAAAGATCCAGGAAAGAGTCAAGGTGGGACTAGTAGAACTTCTCTGCTCTAATAAAAGGCTGGTAACAGTATTAAATTTACGGCTTTTAGCTCATGGGGTAAAATCACATCATATTCAAAGGAGATGCACAGTGGGTTTTAATTCAGCTAAAATGGCAATGTTCTGTCCATATGGGCCAAAAGGAATTGAGACTGTAGGAAAAAATGTCTGAAAGACCTTTATGCACCAATTCTCTATAGGGAAGACTATAGAGGGTATAGTCCAACAGCCTCTTAAGAAGGAATAAAAATGAAAGTGAAAGTTTTAGTTACTCAGTCCTGTCCAACTCTGTGACCCCATGGATTGTAGCCCACCAGGCTCCTCTGTCCATAGAATTCTCCAGGCAGGAATACTGGACTGAGTTGCCATTCCCTTCTCCAGGGGATCTTCCTGACCCAGGGATTGAACCCAGGTCTCCTGTATTGCAGGCCAATTCTTTACCATCTGAGCCATAAGGGAAGCCCCAAGAAGGAGCCAAAAAGGGTAAAAAAGAAATGATGTGATAGACGGCTGAGCCAAGAGCCATGGAGAACAATGGATTGGGAGTCATTCCCAGGGAGCAGAACTAGAGTCTAATCAAAGAATATTCCTCATATCCAGAGTAGCGGAAATTGGCAGAATTTACCCCTGGTAAGTTCAGAATTGCTATGGGCCAGTAACTGATATGTACCTTCTATTCTTACCCTTTCCAAATGGGAATATTATATAGGTCTGTTTTCATTTCATTACTATATGGTGGGTGTGTATAGGTTAGATAACTTTTTTTTCTAGTATATAACTTTCTGGCTCAAGAAGTGTTTATGTGAACCTGATGGAGATCAAAACAGCCTATACTTCAAGCATAATGTCACAACTTGAGATTTAGGAGGGTCTTGGAATGGGAATGAACATATTTTCCATGTGATGTCATGTTGGTAATTGTGACCAGAAAGCAAACTATGGTAGATTATTGAACTAGAGGCCCTAGGTTTCCATGCCTGCCTCTATCCATATGTTTTGGTCATGTTTTCTCACTCTAATTCTGGGTTTGTTTAGACCAATGGCAAAAAAAACCTGACACCAGCAGAGACTTGAACTGGTTCTCATGCATCTCTGGATTCCTGACCCTGCCATTAGAACATACTTGGGATAGCCTCTTGGAGGTAATGAGAGACACATAGAAAAAAGTTAAGTTGTTCTAGCTGAACCGGTAGCGTCAGCATACAGCTGACTGCACCTGCCTGAGAAAGCCTAGCCAAAATGAGCTGAGCCTGGCCCGGATCAGCAAAATCATTTTGTCAGCTTGTAGACACATGCTCTATATGTGAAATATGGACACTAAGTTTAGGGTGGTATGTTACACTACAAAAGCAAATTGATACAGACAGTATGTAAGATGGAATCTATTTGCCATCTCAATACTAAAAGTTCCCTTGGAAGAAATTTAATTAGGGCAAATTTGAAGGATATTCCCTAGTTAACAGATTTATCTTATAACGATTGCATAAAATCTCAGCCAGATAGTGACCTCTAAATTTACAAACAGATTAGACAGAAGAGAGCAGAGAGACTACTACCAATATATGAATTCAACAAGTCAGCTTCTGAATCACTGAAAACAGCCACGGTCAGAGATGTGATTATTCTATCACAGGATGGCCCAGCCTCTTCAATGCAGGACAATTCCCAATGAGATCATTCAGTCTTTAGAAATAAGTCTAGTTTAATTATATTTGGTAATTAGATATCACTTTAATAAAAATCACACTTAGGATGAATGGAGGAGTCTTAGCAGCATTAGAGAAGAAAGGATTAATCTATGAGACATAATCAAAGGAGAAACCAACTAGTCTTACAGTCTGACTGTGGATGGGGAAGTATGAAAATTGGGGCCTTAAAGATGATCACAACTCAGTCATTAATCTGCTTAGAAACCTTGATGGCTCTTTGGGAACTTATGTGATATTCCTCAAAAGTCTAAGCTCCATGAAGAACTGGGTCATTAAACATCATCATCATTATCCTCACAAAGACTAACATCTATTGACTGCTTACACTTGTTATATGTCAGCAGTATACTTCATTAATTGTCTTGTTTACTCTGTACAACAACCCTAAAATATAGGAACTGATATTACCCCTGTTATACAGATGAAGAACTAAAGTCTTGGGAGCTTGAAGTGACTTGCCCAAGGTCAGACAGCTAGAACACAGTGGATCAGGATTCAAACAGATATTTCTCTCTTACTTCAAAGCACTTACTCTTAAACACTGCCTTATTTTGCTCCTCTTATTAGAAAACTTATTAGCTCCCCAGTGCTAACTCAGGTTTGGCAAATAGTAGGTACATAAATATTTGCTGAATGAATGAATTTTTTAAAAGGTATGAATTAAAAGATCAACGAACAAAAACATAAGAAAATAATAGTACCAATGTCAGAGACAAAAAGCTGAGAGAAGGACCTTAAGGAAGGAGTAGGAAGACTTTGCCTTATTATGCTAATAAGAGGATGATAATTCCTCCAAGAATTCAAGAATAAATTAACAGGATGGAATTTGAGAAAAATTAAATGAATGTCGATTTTTGACATTGTCAACATAAAGGCAACTAGGTTATTTGTACGAGTGGCCTTTGCATATGCGGAGGCAAAATGCAAAAACAGAGAGAAAGGAGGTCATAAAAATAAATGAATGGACAAAGTCTGGGAGTTTACTGCTGAAAAGGAATATTTCCACAAGATGTGGTCAAATATGGTCATATTGTAAAGCATTCTTCACAGGGTGCACTTGCTTCCATGTGCACTGATCTAATTAGCAAGAACAACTGAGAATTCATTGATTATGTCCCTACATGTTCTAGTCACTATGCCTGACCCTCCATATGCATTCCATAATGTAATTCTCACAGCAACATTGTGAGGTCAATATCATTCCATTTTTATGGATAAAGTTCAGTGAAAGAAAGACCACTCAGTTAGAAAAGGTTGCTAGGTTCAAACTTGAATCTTTCTAACACTAAAACCCATTCTTGTTTTCTTATACCATGCAAACAGAACTGCCAGGTAACTGACTGAAAGAGAAAAGTGGCCTTCAACAGATAGTGTTGAAATTTTTTCCCTTCCAATACACTTCCAAGGAGAGAAAAGAATAATAAACATGAATGATCAATTCCAGTCAATTAAATGATTATATCAGTAATGATTGGTCTTATACTTAATTCCTTAAAAAGAAAGAAATACATTCAACTTTGATTAAGCCACAACACCATGAAGACTATGTAGTAACAGAGAAATAAAATAGTGTGAGCTGTTTTTCTTTTCCAGCTCAGTGTATTTTTTCTTTTTCATCCTCAATTGCTCTCTAAACCATTTATGCTGCCCACGTAAGACTATATGGTTTGGCAAAGACTTTGGTCATCCCAACTATAATCCCTTGGATGGCACAAAAGGGCATTCTTCATGAGATGGATGCCAAGTCTCATAAGGTTTTGTGGAGCAGAAAACTGGAGTCTTTCCTACACCCATAGTTACATATTCTGGTGTTAATGGAAGGATTTCTCTATTCCTAACAAGTGCTGGGAGCGAGTCAAGAATCCTATGATGAGTGCCCTGCAGAGACACAGTTTGCTTGCTGTCCAATAAGCTGTTTCTCTGACACTTTCTTGGAGTGTCAGTATAGATTTCACTGGACATAAATGTCCTCATTCCCCTGTTTAAAGTATTTTTATAGGCAGACAACTTACACCAATGTGCCAACACACTTCTATCAACAGTCTTTAATTGTCAATTAAGGACATGCATTATGTTCTCTAAGATATTATAGTTTTTTGATTGCAGACACTCTCTAAATAGAAGTTTAGGTGGAAGAAGATTAAACAGAGAAGAGAGCTTAGTTTGAGGGGCTTATTATATAAAATAGGGCAAAGTAAACAACAGGAGGTAGACCCAGCTGTATTTCTGAAAATCTAGCAGGGATTGTCAATCCAGACAGGCAGCTGTGTTACAGAGGCCAAAAGCTGGGCAGGTGGAATGTGGTGAGCCCTAAGCCAGACTGAGGGCAAGATGTCTCCAGAGTCTATGTTCATACTCAACTTACCTCAGAAAGTCATTGATGTGGTTTAGAGGGATTAAGTCAGTCCCTTTAGTGACTCCTAGATTATATCATTTTGTATTCCACCAAGGGTTTAAGTACAGAGACCTGATCATGTAGAAGATACATAATTATAATCATATATAACTCAGTGTTTTCTATAGGCTAGGCACTAGTCTAGACACTTGACATGTTTTCTCTCATGTAACTATATCCCAAGAAATATATACTATTATTCCTATTTAAAAGATAAGGAATTCAAGGCCAGGTAGATGAAGTCAATTGTCTGAAGTCATGTATTTAATAAATGATGATGCTGAATAAATATAAAAATAGCTTAACAAAACCCAATTTTTAAACTAGATTGCACGCTTGGTCATACATCTTTGTGTGTGTGTGCGTGCATGTTCAGTTGCTCAGTCGTGTCTGACTCTTTGCGACCCCATGGACTGTAGTCTGCCAGGCTCCTCTGTCCATGGGATTTTACAGGGCAAGAAAACTGGAGTGAGTTGCCATTTCCTCCTCTAGAGAATTTTCCTGACACAGGGTCCAAACCCATGTCTCCTGCGTCTCCTGCATTAGCAGGCAGATTCTTTACCACTGTGCCACCATTTAGCTCCTACGCTAGATATTATAGATATCACCTATGCCGTTAAGGAGCTTAGATTATAGTGGGAAGACTATAATAAAGATAGTAACACTTACTCCTGGGCTCTGATGGAAAGCAAGAGGGTGCTATGAGAGCACTTAATGCTGGGACCCAGTACTCCCCAACAGTAAGTAAGTAAGTAAGTAAGTAAGTAAGTAAGTAAGTAAGTAAGTAAGTTCAGTCACTCAGTCATGTCTGACTCTATGCAACCCCATGGACTGCAGCATGCCAGGCCTCCTTGTTCATCACCAACTCCCGGAGCTTGCTCAAACTCACATCCATCGAGTCGGTGATGCCATCCAACCATCTCATCCTCTGTCGTCCCCTTCTTCTCCTGCCTTCAATCTTTCCCAGCATCAGGGTCTTTTCCAATGAGTCAGTTCTTTGCATCAGGTGGCCAAAGTATTGGAGCTTCGATTTCAGCATCAGTCCTTCCAATGAATATTCAGGACTGATTTCCTTTAGGATTGACTGGTTTGATCTCCTTCCTATCCAAGGGACTCTCAAGAGTCTTCTCTAATACCACAGTTCAAAAGCATCAACTCTTCAGTGCTCAGCTTTCTTTATAGTCCAACTCTCATATCCATACATGACTACTGGAAAAACCACAGCTTTGACTAGCTGGACCTTTGTCAGCAAAGTAATGTCTCTACTTTTAACATGCTGTCTAGGTTGGTCATTGCTTTTCTTCCAAGGAGCAAGTATCTTTTAATTTCATGGCTGCAGTCACCATCTGCAGTGATAATGGAATCCAAGAAAATAAAATCAGTCATGGTTTCCATTGTTTCCCCATCTATTTGCCATGAAGTGATAGGACCGGATGCTATGGTCTTCGTATTTTAAATGAATGTTGAGTTTTAAGTCAGCTTTTTCACTCTCCTCTTTCACTTTCCACAAGAGGCTCGTTAGTTCTTCTTCACTTTCTGTCATAAGGGTGGTGTCATCTGCATATCTGAGGTTACTGATATTTCTCCCGGCAATCCTAAAGGAAGTGATGGGAGATTAGTGGTCATGAAAGAAAAGAACGGAGAGTAAAGGGAACAAAACAACTTTATCAAAGCCTCAGAAGCAAGAAAGAGAAGGATTCCCTTCAAGTTACCAAACAAAGCCTGTGGACAGGAGTGCAGGGTGTATAAGGAGGTGGGAGGAAGAGATAGATGTCCCCCGAGAAGTAAGCAGAGTCCCATTATGCAGGACCAGGGAAGCCACTCTCAGGAGTCTGGACTCAGCCTGATGAAAAGGCCAGGAAAGAATCTGAGAGTCACATGACTAGATGTGCATTTGGGGAAAATATTGACTTTTATGTAGAAAGAATTGTTGTTGTTTTTCAGTTGCTCAGTCATGTCCAACTCTTTGTGACCCCATGGACTGCAGGACTCCAGGCTTCTTGTCCTTCACCATCCCTCAGCGGTTTCTCAAACCCATGTCCATTGAACCAGTGATGCCATCCAACCATTTCATCCTCTGTTGTCCCCTTCTCCTCCTGCCTTCAATCTTTCTCAGCATCAGGGTCTTTTCCAATGAATCAGTTCTTCACAACAGGTGGCCAGAATATTAGAGCTTCAGTTTCAACATCGGTCCTTCTAATGAATATTCAGGACTGATTTCCTTTAGGATTGACTGGTTTGATCTCCTTGCTTTCAAAGCGACTCTCAAGAGTATTCTCCAACACCACAGTTCAAAAAGCATCAATTCTTCCATATGGATGAATAGAAAACCAACTCTTGGAACTTCCCTGCTGGTCCAGACTCCTTGTTTCCAATGCAGGGGGCCTGGGTTTGATCCCTGGTCAGAGAACTAGATCCCACATGCCACATATAAGAGTTCACATGTGCAGCTTAAAGGAAAAAAAAAACAAACTGTTCCCGCACGACGAAACTAAAGATCTCATATACTGCAACAAAGAATGAAGGTCCTGCACGCCACAACTAAGACTCAGTGCAGCCAAAATAAATAAATAAATATTAAAACCAACAGGAAAGCCCAACCCTTGCTCCTCATACTCCATGAACCAGGCCCAATAGGTTTAATTGCTCCTGTAGGACATCTGCTCCCTTAGGCTTCCCTTAGGATCCAGAGCCCAGAAGGCAGCCCCGGAGGCTGAGTCTACCATCAGCAATGCTATCAGAAGGAAACAATGAATGGTTTTCATCTAATGGTTGTTTCCTTCAGGCTCTGAGTGGCCCCTCAGGCCTCTGTCCCAGCCACGTGGCCTCCAGTGGTTTCTGAGTCTCCATGCCCAGTGTTTACAGCTCTGACAAGTCATCTACAACCCTCCACCGCTACTACAGTGAAAACATATATTTTCTACTCTCTCCACATCCCCGCCATAGACCTGCAGACTGTGGCTCAACACAGAGGAAAAGGAGCAACAGAAGAGGTCTGGAATGTAATCCCAACCATGTTAAAGGTCTTGGCCTTATGTGATAAATCACACCTTCCGCATCTGTCAGTGGAAGAATTGAAAGTGGTGCATCTCTTCTGCGTGTGGCCAAATGGTTTTCTCCGAGCACTAAATGAGCCCATTTGAGACACAGGTTGGCAGGGGTCAAATCCTTTACCATCACACAGGTTTTAACAATCCAGGTGCTCATAGAATATAAAGATCTGTAACTGCCAACAAAGAGAGCAATGAAGAGCCTTTCAGAAGGAAATTTGTCTACAAAATTCTAACTGTTGTATTGACTTTATGCCCCTCTTTGTGTTTCTACCACTTTCCTATCATAATTATGCGCCTTCTGTACACTTTTACTCCATCTTATTTTCCATGCAGAGCACCAGATAGGAGAGAGGGGACTATAGTAGTTACTCCCATTGGTACATGAAGGCAAAGCAAGAGATGATGATTTTAGGTCTTTTACACAACACCACACAGCCTAGAAAAAGAAAGGGCAAATGTTTAAAAAGAATAAAACTAGCAATAGGTTAGGCAGTTTTACTTCTTCTCTGTAAATGTAAGTTAAGACATTTTTGCTTATTAGCAAGGTTAGTTTAAGACAACTTTCTAGCCATTATGACTACAAAAGTGATTCAGTATTAGCATTACATCAAAATGACAGATGCAAATGCCAGTAGAGAGAACATTCTGAACAGTTTAAAGGACTCTAAAAATGCAAAGCATTATGTCGAATTTTCTCATTAGCCCCAAATAGCTATGACATCCCACCTGTAGTCAACATTCAATCATCCATGTTCAAAACAGACATGGTTTAAAAAAAAACCAAAAACAAATCTTCACTCAATTTCCTGACGAGGGAAGGAAGGGAAAGAAGGAGGGAGGGAAGGGGAGAGAGAGAGAAAAAAAGAAAGAGAAAAGAAGGGTCACTGATCAGATTAAGGCGATACGATAAAGCTCATACACTTTATTCATAAGGATGTTCCTGGGCTCACATTCACTTACATTTACTCACATTTACTTACATTTTAGCCATGACTTTAATGAGCGTGATTATCTATTCTCCCAGTTCAAGGTATCCTGGAGGCAGCAGGTCACCAAGGAGACACACACTGGCAGCATCAAAAAGTGACAGCTGGTAGCCCAAGAGTTTTCAGAAAAACTCTGAAAAGTTGAGACCGGAACTCTAACACATAGCCCTGCACTCAAAAGGCTCTATTAGAGTCCTCTGGAATAATTTATGATTGAGTCATCATGACAAGATCAAATTAGAATGTTCTATTTAATAAAACAGAGAAATATATATATACATTTTCATAGATGATCACCAAAAATAGTTTAAATGAACCTATTTTTATACATATGAACTTTGTAACCAGAAAGACTCATTTCCTTAATGTTCAAGATGGAGAGCTAACATTTTATTGTACATTGGTTATGTCCTAATTTTAATCTCAAGCTATCTGTCCCTCCTGTCCCTCACTGACCAGAAAGCCACACTCCGGAAACACAATGTCATTATGCTAATACTGCCTTAAGCTTAACGAAATTAGGTAGATAAATTTACTACCACCTCCCCAAAATTAAAGCACCCATTGCCACTTCAGGCCCAAATATACGACTCCCGAGTAACCTGTTCCGCTGCCTGCTGCTGATCGTAGGCAATATATGTTAGTATATGTGTTGAGCAAATTTAAATCCAATTTTAGCAGACCACATAAGAAGACATCCTTCTAATCTAACAGTCTGAACTTTTTGTGACTCAATTTATCTTTGAATCCCTTGAGTCAGAATCTCAAGAAATCACTCAGTAGAGCTGAACTCTTGAACCTAAAAAGAGAAGGACAATAGATAGACTGGGACCTAGAACATGGAGCAAGAACCTATGTATGGGACATTTTGCATGACTCTTTTCACCAATGTTAACAATGAAAAAATCAGGGTAACCAAAGCCAAATCAAACTTGAGATAAGAATTCTGCTGTACTAATGGTCAAGGTTTCTAGACAGCCTAAACACTTGAAGTAAAAGTGAAAAAGAATAAAAGAAGGAGACATATTCAAACACCAGGGACCACCATCCATTTGGGGATAGCATGTCAAATTTTTAACATTTTTAGGAGGAAAGAACCCCACAGAGAAAAGCTTTGCAAAGCCATTTCATAAAAAGCTACAGTCAGTGTTATAGGTTGGAGAAAGGGAGTTATGTCAGGATAATGCTACAGTGATGAACAAACTCCCAAATCCAAAGCTTAAAACAACAAAGGTCTCTTTCCTTCTCATGCCACGTGTCCACTGTGGGGGCTGCTGGGGTTCTTCATCACTTCAGGATGTAGGCTCACAGAACGCTATTATCTGGTCGCTGGAGTTCTTAGCGACAAAACGAAGTAGCAAAGCACATGCTCACCTCTAGAACCTCCGCCTGGATGGCTTTTAAGGGAGAAAGAAGTATAACCCCCAGACGGAGGGGCTTCAAATATTGGTGTGCTGAAATGCAGTTGCTCCAGGCAGTATGGTAAGAATGCTGGAGATGGGGGCTTTTTGAACTTGGGCAGACATAAGAATTCTGTGGAGACCTTATTAACTGGGTCCCCCCAGTTGCCCTAATTCAGTAATCTTGGATGGAGCCCCAAAATGTGCATTTCTTCACATGCAGCCATATCTCGTTTTGTGCTTCACTTGATTGCACTTGCAGATGTTGCTTTTTTTTTTTTACACAAACTGAAGGTGTGTGGCAACCCTGCCTCTAGCAAGCATATCGCAATCACTTTTCCCCACAGCATTTGCTCACTTCATGTCTCTTTGAACATTTTGGTAATTCTCAGTTCAGTTCAGTCGCTCAGTCGTGTCTGACTCTTTGCGACCCCACGGACTGCAGCATGACAGGCCTCCCTGTATATCACCAACTCCTGGAGCTTACTCAAACTCATGTCCTTTGAGTCGTTGATGCCATCCAACCATCTCATCCTCTATCATCCCCTTCTCCTCCCACCTTCAATCTTTCCCAGCCTCAGGGTCTTTTCCAGTGAGTCAGTTGTTCACATCAGGTGGCCAAAGTATTGGAGTTTCAGGTTCAGCATCAGTCCTTCCAGTGAATATTCAGGACTGATCTCCTTTAGGATGGACTGATTGGATCTCCTTGCGGTCTAAGGGACTCTCAAGAAACTTCTACAACACCACAGTTCAAAAGCATCAATTCTTTGGTGCTCAGATTTCTTTATATTCCAACTCTCACATCCATACATGACTACTGGAAAAACCATAACTTTGACTAGACGGACCTTTGTTGGCAAAGTAATGTCTCTGCTTTTTAACATGCTGTCCAGGTTGGTTATAACTTTTCTTCCAAGGAGCAAGCGTCTTTTAATTTCATGGCTGTAGTCACCATCTGCAGTGATTTTGGAGCCCCCCAAAATAAAGTCCATCACTGTTTCCACTGTTTCCCCATCTATTTGCCATGAAGTGATGGGACCAGATGCCATGATCTTAGTTTTCTGAATGTTGAGCTTTAAGCCAACTTTTTACTCTCCTCTTTCACTTTCATCAAGAGGCCCTTTAGTTCTTCTTCGCTTTCTGCCATAAGGGTGGTGTCATCTGCTTATGTGAGGTTATTGATATTTCTCCCAGCAATCTTGATTCCAGCTTGGGCCTCATCCAGCCCAGTGTTTCTCATGATGTACTCTGCATATAAGTTAAATAAGCAGAGTGACAATATTCAGCCTTGACGTACTCCTTTCCCAATTTGGAGCCAGTCTGTTGTTCCATGTCCAGTTCTCACAATGTTTCAAACTTTGTCATTATTAGTATATTAGTTCTGGTGATCTGTGACCAATGATCTTTGATGTTACTATAAAAAGATTATGATTCCTTGAAGACTCAGATGACAGTTAGTATCCTTTAACAAAAAAGTATTGTGCATTTCTAACAAGTTCTTAGGTGATGCTGATGTTGCTGGTCCATTCACCATACTTTGAGTAGGAATGATACCTGTATTGCTGGGAAGCACCCATCCAAACAGATATTATGTGTCCCAGCCTCACCCTTGTATCTAGATGGGGCCGAATAACTGATTCTCACCAAAGAAATATTAGCAAAAATGATGTGTGTCATCCCTTGAATTAAAGCAGCTAAAAAGCAAGTGCCTTTTCCTCCCACTTCCTCCTCCCATATGCTTTCTATATCTTGACACCTGAGGCAACATAATAGCTCATGTTTGAAGTCAAAGCCTTCATCAACCTGAGCCACCTTACCCACTGACAAGAAGCACCTACATCAACATCACCTAAGAATTTGTTAGAAATGTACATTCTTTTTTTTTTTTTGAAGTTTAAAAATAGGTTTTTTTGTTAAAGATGACTATAGGAAAAAATGATTCTATCATGTTAAGCCATGAAATATAGAGGTTTGTTTTTTACAGCAGGTAGTGTTACCTTACCTAACATTGGGAAGACTGGGAAGAAGGTCAAGGGAATCTTGACCCTCCATCCAATATTAATCATTATCATTTTTCTCTCAAGTTATATGAGAAATCCTTCTGCCTTCTTAACTTCTGCAAATGTCACCTGCTTTGATTCTCCTTTGTTATATCTGTTTTCTTCTCTAACTCACTGTGATAATAGAAAAAGTAAAATGGATTAGGATTATAGGGTATAAAAACTCAGAATCATTTTAATTTCTGCTTAAGGTACTAGCTATAATTCACTTATTTACACTTTATTCATTCAACAAAACCTTACTCAACATTTACTTCACTTCAGTTCAGTTGCAAAGTCATGTCCAACTCTCTGCGACCCCATGGACTGCAGCATGACAGGCTTCCTTGTCCATCATCAACTCCTGGAGCTTGCTCAAACTCATGTCCATCAAGTCAGTGATGTGATACAACCATCATATCCTCTGACATCCCCTTCTTCTCCTACCTTCGATCTTTCCCAGCATCAGGGTCTTTTCCAATAAGCAGTTCTTCGCATCAGTTGGCCAAAGTTTTGGAGTTAGCTTCAGCATCAGTCCTTCCTGAATGAATATTCAGGACTTATTTCCTTTAGGATGGACTGGTTGGATCTCCTTGCTGTCCAAGGGACTCTCAAGAGTCTTCTCCAACACCACAGTTCAAAAGCATCAATTCTTCAGTGCTCAGCTTTCTTTATGGTCCAACTCTCCCATCCATATATGACTACTGAAAATAACAGAACTTTGATTAGATGGACCTTTGTCGGCAAAGTAATGTCTCTGCTTTTTACTATGCTGTCTAGTTTTGGCATAGCTTTTCTTCCAAGGAGCAAGTGTCTTTTAATTTCATGGCTGCAGTCACCATCTGCAGTAATTTTGGAGCCCCCCAAAATAAAGTCTGTCACTGTTTCCATTGTATCCCCATCTATGGGACCAGATGCCATGATCTTAGTTTTTTGAATGTTGAGTTTTAGGCCAGCTTTTTCACTCTCTTTTACTTTCATCAAGAGGCTCTTTAGTTCCTTACATATGGTTAAAACAGCTTACCTACATATGCTTCCTTACATGTGGTTAAAACAGCTCTGCCTTCAAAATTGGCATGGGCAACACCTTTGGCCCCTTCCATAACCAGGGCAGATAACGAAAATTAGAAGTTGCTTTTTCTCACTGAGTCCAGAGAAAGCCTCAGAATTCTTTACAGCAGGGTGTCCAAATAACCATGACCAATAAACCCATAATGGTGGTTTTACCATGAAGGAAAAAAAGCAATATGTATCCAAGTCATTTCGATTTGCGCCATTTGTATCAATAAATGGATTTTACCAAAGATGTTGCAAAAGGTTTGGTCTCCCGTGGTCACTCGTTTCAATCTACTTCTAATATGTTTTCCTGAGTAATGGAAGCTGTAAAGACCAAACTACATTTGCAGCTACACTTCCACTTATCAGATATACCCGCACAAAACTTGAAATCAGCAACATGAGATAGCAGCCTTCTATGAAGAGACTGGGCCTTCTGGCAAACACAGTTGCAGAAGTGTTTGGTTCTCCTGAGGCAGCTTTGAAGAAGGTTTTATAGGCCAGAACCTTGCATCCGAGGCATAGCACAGCCAGTATCTATGGCAGTGAAGTTTCTCTTAACAAGTCCCTGATACGGTTGGGCAATTCCTCAGGCCACATTGTTCCTGAACAAGCAGGACATACAGTTGGTTCCACCTGTAGATCCAGGCAAGAGGGGCTCCTGCTCTGGGACCAACACGTTAGAGACTCTTGCCCTGGCTCTCCTCTGGCCACCTTCCTCCACCAAAAAAAAAAAAAAAAGGCAAAAAGCACACATACAAAAACCACTGAGAGAGAAGTATGTGGACCAATAGGACATATTTAACTGGAGCTCTAACCCCAGACTTTGTCTATGGACCCAGATTACTTACCCAGATAGCCCTGAGCTTGCTTCTGGGGACCCTCTAGCCTGGGGCTGTTCTCCTAGGAGTGGGACACACTACCAGTGAGGACACCTTTAGGTCTGAAGGTGGCCACAGGGTGGCTTGTTGCCAGGGGTATACATAGATCTTGGACACGTGGGCGATAGCACCACACACATGCAGATGAGGGTCCCCTGCAGCCCAGAATGGAGCCGGAAATGGGAACAGGACTGGGAACCTGTCTTGGGGGCTGGAGCCATGCTTTCCCCAGGTTGCTATGCTTCGGTGAGCAAACCAAAGGAGTCTGAGAATTCTAGTCAATCTTAACTTTTCTATGTCATTTTGAAGGTAAATCTCTCAAGATGGAAACACAGCATGTATTTTATTTAACAGTTTGAAGCTTCTGTTTAACTTTTAAGTATTCAGATAGGTTATGTGAGTACTTACTTGTACTCTTGCCCCCAGATCCCACAAATTCTAAGGACTACTTAGCCCTTTAGCCTCTGATGCATTCTGTAAGCTATCTGATGCTCTAAATCCCTTTCTGCCTAAACTACGCAGAGTTTATTTTGTTCTCTAAAACCAAGAATCCTGGTAGTTACACTTCCCTAGATGTTTGGAAACAGGTTGTTATTTCCTGTCCTTGTGGGTAAGTCTACATGAAGTACAAGAATATGGTTTTCTTTCAGTGTCAACCACAGCTTCTGTTTGTTGTGACTCTTCCTGATCCCAAGGCTCTGCAGTGTAGTAGACAGAGTATTCAAGGCTGAATAAGAGCCTGAGTTGGAGACTCAACTCTAACACTTAACAGGTCTGTGCTTTGAACAAGCCATTTTTAACCTCTCTAAACCCTAGTTTCTCAACTGACAATCAAATATGATAGTGTATATACATACACTTCATTGAATAGTTCTACGTAGACGTAACATTGCCATTTCTAACGTTGGAACCAAAGAAAAGAGTTAATAATAGCTGACTCCAGAGGTACATTCCCTGTGGTGTATTCTCAGATGTCCTTTTTCTTTTGTTTACTTCAAAAACCTCTGCTCCGATCACTTCCCTCTGGAGAACCAATTCCACTGTCCTAACTTATGACTCCATAGGAAATATTTCTAGAAAGTCATTCAAATGTTTTCATTTTCCAATTCCATTTAGGTACTTCAAGTTCTGACTTCTTATGTTGCAGGAAACCATTTTCTCACTTGCTTGCTATTTAAACTCTTCAACACTTGTCAAGCATTATTATGTCATACTCACCCTACTTGGGGATTTAATGACACACTCCATCCACTTCAAGACATATTCATTTTCTGGAGTATCCAATGACATGATCCACAATAGCAGAGAGAAGGATTCAAGCATTTAAGTTCCTCTTGGGTTTTCTTGATTTTCTGAATCTTAAGGAATCTTTTAGAGTTAGTCCTACAGCAATGCAAGTTTAAAGAGCTTTCACAACCTGATGTATTTCCTTTTCATTATGTTTTTCAGATTAAGAAACTACTATAATGGTAGCTGGTGCTAGCAGGAAGATAAGCTTTCTGTGGCTCATAAACTTGGAAAAGGGAACATATCAAAAGTCATTTTTTGCCATATTTCAATTAAATACCTAAAAATCCATGATGATATGAGCAGGAACTGCATTAGGTAATTTCTATTTTTGAAAGATTTTTCTAGTTTCTAATGGTCAATCCCATAAAGCTCTCTGCACCAAAAAGTAATGGGTTGGAATTGTGGAATCACTGAGACACGGCATTGAATAGCTGAAGGTACATACAACCTCTGAGAAAGTGCTTTACATTCTGTAAGCAATCATTTTACCTATCGGTTTTCTCGGGAGCTTAGGCATGCTGGCGCCATCCCTTGCCTTTCTTCAGCTCAGCTCTCTATTAGAGAGGAAGACTGAGCATGCAGCTTCCTGTCTCCCAGGATCCTATATCAGCTGTCTTTCGGCAGAATTTTGTTTGACAAAAGGAAGATAGTGGAAGTCTGAACAGTCTCCTCCTGTCTCTGTACCGGAGGCAGTTTCTTAGCAGTTGCCTCTCCTTTGCAGCAAAAACTCCTTGATCCCATTGCTTGACAGGTTCCTTTAGTTCCACCTGCCATTTGATGACCCCCTAGCCAATAATACTGCCGAATGTTTCATCTTTCCAGCCTATAGATGATAGTGGTTTTCTGCTGTTTCTCTCTGGATTACCTTATCATCCCATCTATGGTTCTTAGACATGCCATAATCTGTGCAATAATTTCCCTGAATAAATTTAACTCTGTGGAAAAATCTTAAAATGATTTTTACTTTCCTGGTTAGATTCTGGTTGATAATATAATTCACTTAATTTTGAAGCAATGCACACAACTATTACTGCACCAATAGAAATGTTAACAAATGTGCATACACTAAGTCACCTTATAGACTTCAGGACATTACAGGAAGTGAAACATGAATTGTGAAAAAAATGCCCCAGCAAGAAAAGACCAATGGGATTAGAAGAATCAATGGAATCTAGAAACCTGATGGTCATTTTTTCCCCCTTCAGGTGAAATAATATCTAGGTGAGTAGTGAATGCAATAGCAGTTACTGACTTGTTTAAAATTCTGACGTTAGGACTTCCTTGGTGGTCCAGTGGTTAAGAATCTGACTGGCAATGCAGGCGACACAGGTTCAGTCCCTGGTCAGGGAACTAAGATCCCCCACACCACAGCAATTAAGCCTGAGCTGCAACTACTGTTGCAGTTGAGCCTGTATGCCACAACTAGAGTCCATGTGCCACAACAAAAGATCCGACATAATGCAAGAAAGATCCCATGAGCTGCAACTAAGACCTGATGCAGCCAAATAAACATTTATAAATAAATAAATAAAATTCTGACCTTGGGCTGGTAGGTTTATAATCTAGTATAGATTGTATTAAGATATTAAAAAAAAATGTTCATTGCAAACAGTTCAGGGTAACACCTGAAAAAAGTATGTCTGGTTTGTTAACAAAACAAATGTCTAATATATAAACCAACATCATAGAAGTATTTACTTTCATTTTTATCTCATTCTTTCATTTAATCATTGAATATCTACCATGAGCCATCTACCTGGACCCTATAAATATACCCTTGAATAAGGAAGGAACAATAGTCCTTAGTTGTATGGAACTTATGGCCTGAGGGGTAAAGGCAGTGATTGAACCAATATCAAACAAAAGTTGAAAACCTCCACAGTAAAAACAGCAATCCACATTTAAATTGTTTTCTAAGTAATCTGCCCATCTTAAATCCTAAAAGGAAAAAGAAGATGGTTTTCTTACTCTCTAAAATACAGTAGTATATAAGGGTACTGAATGTGACATTTGGCAAGTTTTGGTTGAATTCAGGGTCTTTACTCTCTGATTGCTAAATTATCATGTTCTTCAAGAATCCCTCATAAAGGCTTCCTGAAGTAATTTTAAAAATAGGGAATTGTGTTGAGAACAGAGACATTTAAGTTTGGAGAAAGGAATTAAGTGAATAACTCTGCTTCAGTTTCATTTTATTTTTGATTTTCAGCAATTGACCGCGATATGCTTGTGGATTCATTGTTTTGTTGTTATTGTTTTTTACCAAATTTGGGAAGGTCATTGATTATTTAGGTATATTTTTCTCCCTTATTCAGTCTCTCCACTTTTGTGATTCCGTTATACTTTCAGGAGACCAGTTTATATGGTCCCATGAGTCACTAAGAAAATATTAAAAAAATCTTTTTTTGTCTCTGCTCTTCAGATTAGGTAATTTCTATTTTTCTATCTTCAAGTTCACTGACTTTTTTCCCTATTATCTAACCTATTAATACAATCCAATCAATTTTTAGATTTTAGATAGTATAATTGTTAGTTCTAGAGTTCTATTTGGTTTTCATTGTTTCCAATTTTCTGATGAGATTTACCATTGTATGTTTCCTATGTACATCTTTTATTTAAATTCTAAAATATACTTATAACAGCTAATTTAAAAGCAGTATCTCCTGATTCCAGAATCTGAGTGCCCTGGGATCTGTTTCTTTTGGTTGCTTTAATTTCATGATTGCTAGTCACATTTTTATATTTCTTCATATATCTAATATTTTTATTTCATGCAAGACATTTAAGATAATACATTATAGTGAGTTTGAGTATATTATGTTCCTAAAAAATCTAGTAAATTTTGTCCTGGCAGTCAGTAAATCTTCTCCTTTATGAAAATAAATGCTTTTATGATCTCACAAACTTCCTTTTATTCCTTTAAATACATCTGATCAACTCTTGCTACCACAAAAACTATCACGATATAGTTAAGGGAAAAAAAGGCTGTACAAGTGCTCAACAATTCAGAAGTAATGGGTATTAAAGTTTGAAGTCCACTTCCTTTTATTTCAAGGGCACTTCCATGTGGAGACCCTCTGTAAATAATTGCATATATCTTATTTTGTATTACTCACAAAGATCATGTTCTGTAAGAAACTAATATAGGTCTTTTTTAAGTATAGTCTTCTCAAATTAACTTGTAAAAACATCTTAGCTTTCAAATCTTGGTTTGTAAAAATATGATATTAAACAATTCCAGGGAAGGGGTCCTATCAACTTCATGGAAGAATGATTTAGCAGAAATAAGAATAGTAAATTTGGAGGTGAAGGAAACAAAACTATTTGGTAATCACTGTTTGGATAAAATATACATGTCCTTTTCCAGTTTGAGCCAAAGATGGAAAACCAATTATTTAATAGTATATTTGTTGTTGTTTTAAAAAGAACATGTTTGTTGTAAATTTTTTTTAACACTTAAAAAAATTTAAACTTCTAAAATATTTTTAGTCTTCTCAGAGATAAATACCTGAATATATTAAGGCATTTCCTTCAAGTCTTGGTATGTAGGTATGCACATATATGTGCCTGAAGGTGTGCATGTGCCTGTATGTGTTGGGTGAAAATCATATATATATACATATAACAAAATGGGATTGATGCTCTCAATATAATGTTTTATCTTATATATGTCACTGAAAACATTCCCAGGGGTCAAACCCAGGTCTCCTACATTACAGGCGGATTCTTTACCATCTTAGCCACCAGGGAAGCCCAAGAATATTGGAATGGGTGACCTATTCCTTCTCCAGGGGATCTTTTCAACCCAGGAATCAAACTGGGGTCTCCTGCATTGCAGGCAGATTCTTTACCAGCTGAACTACCAGAGAAGCCCATAAATTTTTTTTTTAGTCTTCTCAGAGATAAAGACCTGAACATATTGATGCATTTCCTTCAAGTTTTGGTATGTAGGTATACATACATATGTGTGTGGGTGCGCATGTGCTTGTGTATGTTGGGTAAAAATCACATATATATATAATAAAATAGCATTGATGCTCTCAATATAATGTTTTATCTTATATATGTGACTAAAAACATTACATGAACTTTTCCATATCATTAAATGATTTTTGAAAAATGTGATCTTTAGATGACCAACAGGCACATGAAAAGATGCTCATTACCAATTATTAGAGGGATGCAAATCAAAACCACAGTGAGATATAACTTCACACTGGTCAGAATGGCCATCATCAAAATGTCTACAAATAATAAATGCTGGAGAAGGTGTGGAAAAAAGGAAACCCTCATACACTGTTGGTGGGAATGTAAATTAGTACAACCACTATGGAAAACAGTATGGAGGTTTCTTGAAAAACTAAAAATAGAACAAACATATGATCCAGCAATCCCATTCCTAGGTATGTATTCAGAAAAATTAAAACCTATAATTCAAAAAGATACACACACCCCAATATTTATAGCAGCACTATTTACAATAGCCAATACCTGCAAACCCAAGTTCCCATCAACAGATGATTGGCTTAAGAAGATGTGAGATGGGATATTACTAAGCCATAAAAAGAATGAAATATTGCCCATTTGCAGCAACATGGATGGACCTAGAGATTATTATGCTTAATGAAGTAAGTAAGACAAAGACAAATACTCTATGATACCACTTATATGTGGAATCTAAAAAATAATACAAGTAAATCTATATATAAAACAGAAACACAGTCGTCGAAATAGAAAAACGTGGTTACCAAAGGGGGAAAGGAGTGGGAGAGGGACAAATTAGGAGTATTGGATTAACAAATACAAACAACTTACATAAAATAAATAAGCAGCAAGCACACAGAGGATTATATTCTGTATCTTATAATAACCTATAATGAAATATAACCAGGAAAAATAACTGAAACACTACTCTGTACACCTGAAAATAACAAAATATTGGTAATCAACTACGCTTCAATAAAAAATTATAATTTTTGTAGCTAACATGTTATTACATGAATAATTTACTCATCCACCCCCCTATTATAAGAGATTGTTGTTTCCAATTTTTTATTATTGAATAAATTAAATAATCCTTCCCATATATAATTATTTCCTTGCATATATTTCTGAAATGGAAATGGTGAGGTGATGGGTGTGAATAGATGTAAGATGGCAGAACATCAAACCAGTGTACTGGAGAGACAAAAGCGTGGAACAAAAAATGGTTTTCGTTAGCATTGTTTATCACACTGAATTGAAAGGAGGATATGCTAAGGCAGCAGGCTTTTATAAAATAGTTGCCCTGCATTTGCAACAATCATTGGAAAATGGGACTTACACTGAACCCTTGGAAAGCTACAGCAGAATTCTTCGTAGCGTGTGCTGCAGAGCATCCATCGTGTGGCATTTTAACAGGTGTTGCCTTAAGAAGTGCTCTGATGTGCAGGGATTTGAGGAAATGTAGACTTGAAGCCAAACAAGATTTTTGCTATTATGTTTTACTGCAGGACTTCCTAGAACATTATAATGTTCCTATATGTTTCTTAACACACCAAACACAGACTATAACCTGAGACATTTCCCAAACCTATTTGATCACAAAATCTTTGGTTCACTACGTATCGAGAGAAAAGTGTTTTGTGGAACACCAGATTGAGCAAAAGTACTTGAACAGAATTGAGGAAAAGTGCGTTATAGTCAAGGGCCGTAAAACCATATCAGATCAAGTTTAATTAGGTTAAATGGTTTTATGGCAAGCATTGCAGGACTTGAAATCTTTCTTTCAAAATTTCTCTCTTTTAAAATGCTGAATAACCTATATATACCCTTCTTTTGTCGATGCATAGCTCTATACAAAAGTTAATATTCGGTAGGCTGTGAACTTTATCTCACTATGACATATTTTGTGGAGGCCATATAATATAGTGACAAAATCTCAGCTGAGGAATTGGGACAGAGTGTTGGCTCTGCTGCTACCTAGTTTGTGACCTCAAAAAATTAACTTTGCTTGGCACAAGTGCAAAATGAATGGCTGTTCTATGACTAACTTGAACTAGAGGGTTAGAAACCTTCAATTGTTCTTACCTGGTGTCATTCACTGACTTCAGGAAGATGCACATAGCCTTTCTCTCTGTGATTGGTCTCATTCTAGGCTGTGATGGTAATCTTATTTTCTATTTAAGATCCACAGCATTTTTAATAATGACACTGTATTATAAAGACATAAACCAAGAGGAAAATATAGTTATTCAACTTCCTATCAATAAAAAAATAAAAATAAAAGCACTTCTTTTCCACTTTTTGCCTTCACAGACATTTGTGCCTCAGAGATCAGGGACCTTGTCCACTTACATTTTCTGTATTATTTTGTAGTCTCAGGCTGGTCAATGATTTATTTGTCCTTAGAGTAGAGATGTTTAACCCGGGATTAGCAGACTTTGAGGGGTCCCCGAACCCCGTGTAATTGTGCAGAACATTTTCTTTTATACGTGGGAACATTCATCTTTCTGGGAATACACTCCACACCTTTCAACAGATTTTCAAATGGCAGCTTTTAAAAAGTTGAAAATTATTGCTTATAGATTTATTCAGGTTTTAAAGAGGTATATGAAGGAAAAAACAAGGCACAAATTAATGCTCGAGTTGAAAACACTGATCTAAGTTATTGCTAATTTAGAACGTGTGGGAGTAGAAACCTCAGGGTATAGAAATCAGCATGAGTGCAAAAAGGGGAAAAAAACGCTGTTTAGAGACATTTCCCCCCTTTTCTTTCCTTCCTCAGGCTCCACTCACTGCATGGGGAAAAAAAACTGCGAGAAAAATGTCTTAATTATATGTTATAAAAACAACTATTAACCACATAAAAGTGGCATCATTGGCAAAAATGGAGATAAAAATATTTACGCATTTAATAGGGTTAATGTTCTTAGAAATCTTAAAAAGAAGCATTTCTGTAGAATTGTCCAGTGCCAGCAAAGTGACTAGGACATAGTCCACTGAGATTAGTCCTTTATGAAAAGGATTCTTAAGAAAGCCTGCCTGTAGGATAATTTGGCAATTTTTAACCTAATCCTGACTAATTCAGTCATCCACTGTCTTCTGCATGTTCTTGAACTCCAGGTCTCAATTTACTAACGTCTGTTCTAAATTAAAATCACACATATATCTCCACGCACCTTTAAATATCATCATTCTGTGACAGTGATGATGATAAAAATGTGGACAATGATGAATACAGATAATATTGATCCAGTATTGAGTATGTGCCTCATAGAAAACTTTTAAGGTTGTGACTATTATTAACATGTTTATAGACAAGGAAACTAAATTGTAGAAAGATTAAGTAATTTATCCTGCATCATAGAGCTAGATGATGCCCAAAGCAGGATTCAAACAGTCCTATTCTAGAGCTTATTATGCTGTTTGGGCTCTAATATGTAACTCAGGAATTTGGTCACATATCCCTCATTTCTCAGCATCTCAGTTTTTTCCATGATGTTCTCCCTCAGTTCTCCCACCCAGAATGCCCCCAAAGTAATTCCAGATTCAACTACCAGAAATTGCCAGCATTTTCCCCCTGGTCAAAAGGTATGGACATCTCAGTTCATGACATAGGACAACTTTGATGGACCTTGACTGTCATACTCCTTGCTGGACAATTGTGCCTGAATCCAGTCTTCCATAACCAAATTGGAAGCTGAAGCATTTATGTTGCAAAGGCCCTATCAAAGTTGGAGTTAAGCTCTGAACAGTTACATTTTACAGATTATATGTAGAATACTGAGTGTCCTGGGCTAGCTAGGAACAGACCATACATTGTACAAGGCTGTTTCCCAAACTTTGGCCATTTACATAATACCTTCATGATTTCTTTCAGTCCTATGCTATCTCTACTAGTATTTATGTAATATTTTGACTTAAATATACTCATTTTAGTTAAATAAATGTATTTATAAATGAAAATTTATTTCATCACAATAAATTGAAAACCAGTATCACCTAACCTAAATAGAGGACAATTCAAAAAGCAAATGTGCTGTGCTAAGTTGCTCAGTTGTGTCCAACTTTTTGAGACCCCCATAGACTGTAGCCCACCAGGCTCCTCTGTCCATGGGGATTCTCCAGGCAAGAATACTGGAGTGGGTTGCCATGCCCTCCTCCAGGGATCTTCCCAACCCAGGGATCAAACCCAAGTCTTCTACACTGCAGGTGGATTCTTTACCATCTGAGCCACCAGGGAAAAGCAAATACAACAAAACAAAACCACGTTGTTAAATTCTACCTGGATTTCATATATAATTTAAAATTTTCTGCTAGTTGTATCTAATAATTAAAATAAAGAGGAGAAATTAATTTCAGTTTTACTTAAATGCACATATCCAAAATACTATTTCAACACTTATAATCAACATAAAGCTTGTTTCTGAGATGTTTTACACTCTTTTATATCTAGCATGTATTTTACACTTACAGCTCGTCCCAGTTCATACCAGCCACATATCAGGTACCAACAGTCGCAAGAGGTTAGTGGTTAGAGTATTACAAAACACAGAAGACTTACACTGCACACTTCAGGAAATACAGGCTAGAATCAGGATGCCTGAGGTTCAGGACCTTTTGTGGTTGACATGGTTATGACCCATGGCAGCCAGTTAGCCTTTCCAGACCTTGGTTTCCATGACTTGAAAATAAGAGGATTTCACTGACTGTTCTTGTGGTTTCAAGTTGTCCTGCTCTACTATGATTGTCATTTGTTTTCTCCCTGTTGAAGCTGTGTTTAAAACTTTGTTGCTACTCTCTTGGAAACCTTCAAACAGCCGAACACACCATTGCCCTCCAAAGAGTACACATTGTTGGTGAATGTTGCCACAGGAGAGAGAGACAGGGATGGTTTATATCTGAAGGTTATAGTGCCTGAGAGCAGCCTCCAAAAGAGAAGTAAAACATATTAAGAGTCAGTGCTCATCTATTTATTTGTTCATTAATTAACTAATTAGTCAATCCATTAAATAAAGATTCATTGAGCCTGCTCTGAATCAGGTCTGTGCCAGGTGTCAGACATAAAAAGCTGAGTAAGATGTGGTCTCATCAGTGGAAGAATGGGTTGGGAGGAGTTGGATGAGATGAGTGCTGTTGGCTGAATCCCAGAGAGAGCTTCAGGAGCACAGAAGCAGGACTTCTAACCTGATCTTGGATTCCCTAGAGACAGTAAAATTTAAATGACCTCTTGAAGAATGAATGGAAGGTAGCCAGGAAATGAGCAAGAGAAGTTTTCAGGTAGAGGAAAAGGTGCAAAGGCCCTGAGACAAGAGGCATATATGGGAAACTTGTAGAAACTCTCACCAGATCTCAAGGTGAGAAAGTAATTGGAGAGAGAGTAATTAGGGTGTAAATTGCAAAGGTCTTGGATGATATTTAAAGATTTCGACCACATCCTGAGATCAGAGTAGCATTAGAGACTATACATGGGAGCAGATAGAAGAGCACAGTAATATTTGCATTTGATTCACATCTCTGTGGCTAAAAATCAGAGAAAGAATGAGAGAGAGCCAAGGCTGAACGATAAAAGGGGGCTGTTAGGAGTCTGCTTCAGCCATCGAGGCTGAAAGAAGGAAATCTATTAAAGAAATTTTAGGATGCAGAATCCATAAACTGAAGAGAAGAGGTAGAATTAATGATATTCCAGGTTTTGGCTTAGATAATGGTGACATTTCCTCAAATGGAAACCAAAGGAAGGGGAACCAGTGTGGTCACAACTTTCTTGACTTGAAATCTGACATCTTTTGTAGAAGTTCTGTAAACTACCAAAGCAGTCCTGGGTAAGCCTTGGAAAGTATTATGTAAATAACTGGATGCTTCCTTTAGGTGAGAGTTATACATGTTTGTGTGTGTGTTAGTTGCTTAGTCATGTCCGACTCTTTGCAACCCCAAAGACTTCAGCCCACCAGGCCCCTCCATCCATGGGCTTCTCCAGGCAAGAACACTGGAGTGGGTTGCCATTTCCTTCTCCAAAAGGAAATATAGAAAGAAAGAAAGTGAAGTCGCTCAGCCGTGTCCAACTTTTTGGGACCCCATGGACTGTCCATGGAGTTTTCCAGGCAAGAATACTAGAGTGGGTTGCCATTTCCTTCTCCTTTATACATATTTATTTCACATTAATTGATAAGGAAACAAGTGGATCATAAAACATCAATATGAAGCTTTACTTTATAGTTTAAAGTTATCATTTTTTTCATAGAGACTTGGAAGCATACTGAGAACAAGATAAAATAACTTCTCTGAGCTCTCCTTGAAGTATCCTTCTCTACTGTAATTTCACCTCTAGAGTTTATGGATTATAAAGGAGCAAGTTGTTGTGTTTTTCTCTCTCTCTCTTACCAGCCAAAATGAGGATTGAGATCTTCATCAAAGCTAGAAGAGAGTCAGAAAGAGCCAAGTGCAGATCTGCAGAGCACCATGAAGGCCTTCAGCTATTTATCTGCAAAGTGTGGCACTGGCTGCTTTGTATGGGTGTCAACGTATGCTATTGTTTACAGACCTCATTGCAAAGACAAATTATAAAAAGATGTTAAATAAATGAGACAGCAATCATCAAAATGACTACACAATGAAAGAGCAGAGATTTGAAAAGTATGGTCAACAAAAAGAAAGAACATATAAACCAAATAAAACACGAGAGAGGATCAGGAAGTTCTCTAAGTTTGAAAAAATGAAAATGATTTTAAAAAATCCTGAGTGATAATTAATTAAAAATATGTTAAGGTATTACTTTTTAAGGAAGTTCTACAAGTAAAGGCCACCAAAAGGATCACCCCAGGCAGATATTCTTTGAGTCGTCATCAGCTGATTCTTCTTCCAGGCAAGTACTACTACTAATATTATTATTATTAGGGAAACAGAGAAAGTAACTGATTCCCTAACTGGAGCATTTCGTTAGATCAAAACCACAAACATGGCAGTCTTACATCCACTTGAAATCAGATTTTTGTCAAAATTAAAATGACAGCATTACACGAGCCATCTAAATTTAGCAAACATATTCATGCAGAAACCCACAACAGTCAGGAAATTTCTTCCACATGTAACCTCTGGACCTAAGGAAGGGGTGGGAGTGGGGGCAACTCAGACTCCACTGACTAATTCAAGTTGGTTTTTAAACTATTTCTCACCTTATCCATGTCAGGTCTCCTTTATTTGCCCAGAGAGCACCTGGAAAGATGCCTAATTAGAGGAAGCCAGCTCACTGTTTATCTGAGGGGCTGGACCTCAGCACTCGCCGTGGCTCACCTCTGAGCTGAAGGCCAGTCCACGACATCATAGCTCCACTCCATGTTAATGACACTGAGTGCAGTCAGGCTTTCTTAAAGGTTCAAAAATGTATAGGCTTAAAGCGGAGCTTGGATAAAAGAGGTTGCATGGAAACTGCCTTATACAGTATAAGACTGCAGCAGAGGAGAAAATTTTCCTTATACAATGCCATACATAGTAGGCTATCAACAACTGATGATTGCATAAATAAATTGTGGCCATCTCTAGACAAAAAGCTGCGTCTATGAGCCAGAATCAAATTTGCACAATTTTTCTCAAACTTTACTGCTTGAGCACAGCAAAACAATGTAAGGCGGGAAGAAAAAGGATTATCTAAGATTAGGGAAAACCAGCTCATTGAAAGAAATTCTTTGAAGTCATATCTCCTCTCTTTAAAGTTCATGTAAATTTTAAAGTCTATATTGTTCTATATAAATATTTAGCTTATGGCTTCAGGCACCACCTTGACAAACAGTTGAGGAACACAGAAATCTATCATTCTCTCTGAACATGTTAACCAAAGAAAAGTTTAGGAAAAGACTTTGGGAATGACTTATACCTACTTTGAATTTACATACCCCCAATATTTGTAAAAATTATATATAAAATTTTTTATTTTATTTTTGGCATTTCATTCGGTATATACATTTTGATATTTTCAAAGATTAGTAAAGATTTTATACCATAATATACTGAATTCTGTATTATGAGAGAAAGTATACAGCAAGTAACTTTGTATTAACCACTTGATATGTATCTGACACTAATATAGTATTGAATTAAGTATCATAAAAATAGCAAACTAATATTTCACTATATGTAATATGAAGACCAATGATTTTTTTAAAAAACCTTGAAATTTTTTTTGTATACACTGCTTTATAATAACACCTTCTGCAAATACAATATGAGTATATTATCTAGAAATTTTCTTCAAAAGGATGAAAATAGTTTCTTTTTCCCTCTCTTAAAGCAGCTGCTATAGGTAAAAGAGAATTAACTACCTTTAGTCCTAGTGCCTTGAAACTAATCCACACATCATAAGTACTGAGTGTTAATACTGAACATACCTTCAATTTTCAGTTCTAGTTCTCACTTGTAGGCAAGTGTGATAAACATTAAAACAAGTAAATTAAATTTCTGTTGTTCAACTAGGTTATGCTTTATTAGTGTTATCCCAAATTTTTGGCTGAAGCTAGCTTCTTCCTAAGAAAGGTATGTATGCTGTGTGCCAAGTCACTTCAGTCATGTCTGACTCTTTGCGACCCTATGGACTGTAGGGCACCAGGCTCCTCTATCCATGGGGATTCTCCAGGCAAGAATACTGGAGTGGGTTGCCATGCCCTCCTCCAGGGGGTCTTCCTAACCCGGGGATTGAACATGCATCTCTTGCATCTCCTACCATGGAAGGCAGGTTCTTTATGGAATAGCTCCAGGGGTTATTCCATAACAGTACCCTAAGTATTGTGACTTTCATAGAGCATGTTCACTGGAAAGCAGAAGAGATTTACCAGGTACTCTCAACACGCATGAGGGAGTGAAGGAAGCAGAAGGGGGCAGGAGAGAAGTCAAACTACGAAGTGGTCACAGTGAAGGCCCAATTGATACTTCTGGGAGCTTTGCAGCAGGTATGACCCCGCAGAGTTGTCCCAAATCAGGGCAGGGGCAGACTTTTTTGTCCCATGTTGCCCAGGGGACAGAACCTTGGGTGTGGCAGCTCCCTTCAAGGTGAGGCCAGTTTCCCAGGAGGCCTCAGCCATGAGCTATCAGTTACCACCACAGAGCAGACAGGAGAATTAGTGCTTCAGTCTTGAGACAGGTGGGATGCGGAATCTGGCCCTGGCACCAGTGACAGCTATAGTAACCTCTGTTCAATCTCCAGGGATTTTAGAGGAAGTCAGCTACTTTCTCCTAGAAGGCAGACACAGTAGTAGTTATCTTACTGTCCCAGTGCCTTAACACAATTTTTGACACCCAGAAAATGCTCAATGAAATTTTGCTGACCAGCATTCCCCTGAAGATGTGAGTCAGGTTTCTGTTTTACCTGACACTAAACTCTGAAGACAGGAAATCTTGGGTCCTCAAATTCTGAAGTCAGGATGAAGTCTCTTCTGAAGAAGACAGGAATTGTGGGCAAAGGATAATTGCCAGACGATGTTAGAGAATGCTCTATATACAACATACATACGGCAGAAACTCACTTAAATGGATTTCTTTATATTTTATTGTAACTATGATTAATAAGGATCAGCTCATTGTTTCAACAGATTTCAATAAGTTGTATGTTTGGTGTGGAAGAATCTGGCAAGGTGAAATCTTAAATATGATTGTTTTGGATAAATGATTGAATAAATAATTTTTTGAATAAATGATTTAATTCATTCTGCTTATATTTGATGTATATCTATTGTGTATCAGGCCCGATATATAACGATAAATAACACTATGGCTTTTTCACAGTCCAGCACAAACTAGTGATTATAGAAAATCAGGTAAGAATTTTGTTTTGAAAAACTATAGGAGCCATGTCTAGTACGGAACAGCAAGTGTCATTAAAAACATGAATCATCATCAATATCTTTAACGTGTAAAACTCTCTTTCAGTGGAGAAGCATGTTAAAATAAAAACAATCTAATTTCTCCAGTACATGTGGGCCTCCCAGCTTAGGAAGACTAGAACTGAAAAAAAACCACGACACATTCTAAGAAGTTTTTACTATTGAGAACTTTTGTCCTTGGCCATCTCCAAGACCACACTCATTTTTATAACTTCCATCCTCCCCTGCTTGTGAGCGAGGGTATGTCAGTGAAACACCAAAAACAGAAGAGAAAACTAGTCCCCAATATGACTGAACATGATTGTCAGAGCTGTGCAGACTGAATGAGGCCAAAGTGCACACATATTCCTCAACATTTCTGTTGTCGTGGTTGGAAGCTTTTCTAACTCTGCCTGCTTCTTCCCAACTGTCCGTACAAAGATATTTTTGTTAACCATCTGCTAATTAACAGAATTCTTATGTGTCATGAGGCCTATGACAACCAAATCTGATTGCTCAAAATTGGCCCTTCCTTCCTTTGCCCCCTTGTCATCTTCCTTTCCCTCTATCTTGATTAATCTTTGAGAAAAACATGACATACAAAAATAATAAGGCACGATCCCTACCCACAGTGTACTCAGCCTGGTGGAAGTCAGACACATATGCTTGTGCTAGTTGCTTAGTTTCTCCATTTCCTTCTCTAGTGGATCTTCCCAACCCAGAGATCAAACCCTATCTCTTGTGTTTCCTGCAATGCAGGAACCTCTGAGCTTTTGGGAAAATTATAACACAATGTATACACTTAAAAATGAACATATGTGCATTGTATATCTATGTGTATATATATATACACACACATACATGATATACATATATACATGTGTATGTATATATACTATCCCATGTTAAATATTTTTTAAGTGTCATACATATTCTATATATTATACAAATTATAATATATGGGTTTCCCTGGTGGCTCAGTGGTAAAAAACCTGCCTGCCAATATAGGGGATGTGGGTTCGAGATATATATATTTATATATGTATGTATATGTATATATATATCTGGTTCTTCCTCTGCCTGCTAGTGCAAGGGACTCCGGAGATGCAGCTTTGGTCCCTGGGTGGGGAGGATACCCAGAAGTAGGAGGTGTGGGCACACTCCAGTGTACTTGCCTGGAGGGTTCCATGGATGGAGGGACATAGCAGGGGTGCAAAAAGTCAGACACAACTGAGCACACACACAAAAACAAATGAAAAATAAGTGAAACAAAAGACAAACCTTCAAAAGGGGAAGTAGGCTCAGATGGTAAATCACGGCCTACAATGCAGGAGAGTGGGCTTGGATTGCTGGGTCAAGATCAAGGGAATGGCTACCCACTCCAGTATTCTTGTCTAGAGAATTCCATGGACAGAGGAGCCTGGTGGGGTACAGTCCACGGGGTTGCAGAGTCAGACATGACTCAGCGGCTAACACTTTCACTTCACTTTCACTTTTTTGACAAGACCATTTTTATTTACACACAATATGAATGCAAGAAGTCCTAATGCATCTACCAAAAATATACTAGAGCTATTATATTTAGGAAGTTTACAAAATAAGTGTATATATATATTACTGAGAAAAATTAAAGAATATCTGATAATTGGATTGAACTGATTAAATGAATTGTTTAGAACACTTACTATAAATAATCAACTATCTTCAAATTGATATATAGATAAAGTGACATCTCAATCCAAATCCAATCAGATTTTCAGTTTGCTTTGGGTAAAACTGATAACATAATTCTAAAATTTGTATAGAAATGCAGAGGACCTTGAAAAGTCAAACACTCTATAAAAAGAAAAAAAAAACTGTGAAAACATTTACTGTCTGATTCAAACTCATTATAAAGCTATATTAATCAAGTCAATGTGGTATTGACAAAAGGTTAGACAATTAGGCCAATAAAACAAAACAGGTACAGTACTATACACAAAATAGATAGTTAATGGAAAGTTTCTATACAACACAGGGAGCTCAATCTGGGCTCTGTGACAACCTAGAGGAATGGGATGAGGGAGGGGTGTGAGGGAGGTTCAAGAGGGAGGGGATATATATATACTTAAGGCTGATTCACATTGTCATACGGCAGAAGCCAGCACAACATTGTAAAGCAATTATCCTCCAGTTAAAAATAAATTTTATATATATATATATGTATGTATGTATGTATGTATGTATGTATTTCTGGCCTCTGAGGGAAGCCAGCCTGCATGCTGTTAGGACTCAAGCAACCCTGATGGCAGGCCCACATACAAAGGCCACCTGCCAATAGCCAGCCCTAATTTGCCAACCCTGTGATTGTGCCACTTTGGAAACAAATCCCCCAGAAGTTAAGCTTTCAAATGGCTCCAGGTGACATCTGACCACAACTCTTAAAAGACCCCCAAGGCAAAACTGCCCAACTAAACCATTTCTAAATTCCTGGTCCAAAGCCATCCTCAATAAACAGAAATGATTACCATTGCTTTAAGCTACTGTTGGGGTAATTTGTTATGCAGCAATTGAAAGTCTCTCAGTCGTGTCCGACTCTTTGTGACCCCATGGACTATATAGTCCATGGAATTCCCCAGGCCAGAATACTGGACCGGGTAGCCTTTCCCTTCTCCAGGGGATCTTTCCAGCCCAGGGATCGAACCCAGGTCTCCCACGTTTCAGGCAGATTCTTTACTAGCTGAGTCACAAGGGAAGTCCAAGAATACTGGAGTGGGTAGCCTCTCTCTTCTCCAGTGGATCTTCCTGACGCAGGAATCAAACTGGGGTCTCCAGCATTGTAGGCGGATTCTTTACCAACTGAGCTATAAGGGAAGCAGCAATAGATAACTAATTATATTAAAATTAATTGTATTAACTAATTAATTATAACAACTAATTATATTAACTAATTAATAGATAACTAATATGAGCTATGCAGCAATAGATAACTAATATAGTTGGGCAGGATTGAGCAAGTGAAGGTCACAGAAGTCACTGGGTGAAAAAGTGAAAGTGTTCAAGAAAAAAGAGAAACAGCAAAAGCTCAGAATGTGTGGGGCTAAAAGTGAATCTCTAGTACTATAAAGTTAATTTTAGGATTGAAAAGTAAAAGATGTGGATGGAGCAGTAGCCAGAGCCAAGTCATGAAGGGTTTTTTATGCTGAGTTAAAGAACTTGAAGTTGAGCTCAACAAAGATTCTCAAAATGGGCTCTCTCGATCACTAGATTCAGATAAGTTAAAATCCCCCTGGGGAATTTTAATAATGACCTCAGCTGATTCCCAAGTCCATGAAAATTTAAGTATGTGCTGACAAATGGAGAGCAATTGACAAACAACTATTTAAGATAAGAAGTATAAGCAGATCAGGTAGGGGTTCCCTGGAGAAAGAGAACCAAGCTTGGCTTTCTTGATATGAGAGAAGCCATTTTTGGCCTAAGCCATTTTGTGACTTAAGCCTGACCACAATGCTTGTCCTTAAAACAGGTCTCAGGAATTAATAATCTTAGCGGAACAAAAGAATGCAGAAAAAAAATGAGAGGAAAGAGAAATAACAAAATTAATATATCAGTTGTAAAAACTCCCAGTTCTCTTTCAATCGTAAGCATTAGCCTGAAGTGCTCAACCATGGGATCAACTAGAGCTTAAGGGATGATAATGTTGACCTTTTGTGACCCTCCTGACTTGAATCAACTAAAGCTGGTACTGTATAACGCCCAAGCCCTTCATGAGGATGAAAGTACCCTTAGCGTAACACTTTCCTAATTTTGGTTTGGCAAGACACAGCTTTGGGAAAGATCCCTGGTGTCTCCTTACTTGCTACAAGTAATGAGAAATCCTTCCTTCTCCAGATCTTTGGCTTGGTTGTGTCTTTTGGCTCAACACCTACCAAGAGGTGAACCAATTTTTCAGGTAACAGGACTTGGTCAAAACTAAGTTTCAGATGAACCATGGCAGTTCTGTGGTGAACAGTTTGGAAAAGATAGAGCCTCTTCATTGAATTGGTTCTATGAAGACCTACCTTCTAGAACTAACACCAAAAAAGATGTCCTTTTCATCATAGGGGATTGAAATGCAAAAGTAGGAGATACTTGGAACAGGCAAGTATGGCTTTGGAGTACAAAATGAAGCAGGGCAAAGGCTAATGGAGTTTTGTCAAGAGAATACACTGGTAATGGCAAACACCCTTTTCCAACAACCTGAGAGATGATTCTACACATGGACATCACCAGATGGTCAATAACTAAATCTGACTGATAATGTTCTTTGCAGCCAAAGATGGTGAAGCTCCATACAGTCAGTAAAAACAAGACCTGGAGCTGACTATGGTTCAGATCATGAGCTCCTTATTGCAAAATTCAGGCTTAAACTGAAGAAAGTAGGGAAAACCGTGAGGCCATTCAGGTATGACCTGAATCAAATCCCTTATGATTATAGAGTGGAGGTGATGAATAGATTCAAAGGATTAGATCTGGTAGGCCAAGTGCTAAAAATCTATGAACAGAGGTTTATAATGTACAGGAGGCAGTGACCAAAACCATCTCAAAGAAAAAGAAATGCAAGAAGGCAAACTGGTTGTCTGAGGAGGCTTTACAAATAGCTGAGGAAAGAAGAGAAGTGAAAGGCAAAGGATAAAGGGAAAGATATACTCAACTGAATGCAGAGTTCCAGAGAATATCAAGGAGAGATAAGAACACCTTTTAAAGTGAACAGTGCAAAGAAATAGAGGAAAACAATAGAATGGGAAAGACTAGAGATTTCTTCAAAAAAATTAGAGATACCAAGAAATATTTCATGCAAAGATGGGCACAATGAAGGCCAGAAATGGCAAGGACCTAACAGAAGCAGAAGAGATTAGGAACTGGTGGCAAGCATACACAGAACTATACAAAAAAGGTCTTAAAGACCTGGAAAATCATGATGGTGTGGCCACTCACCTAGAGCTGGATGTCTTGGAGTGCAAAGTCAAGTGAGTCTTAGGAAGCATTAGCACAAACAAAACTAGTGGAGGTGATGAAATTGAAGCTGAGTTATTTAAAATCCTAAAATATGATGCTGTTCAAGTACTGCACTCAATATGTCAGCAAATGTGGAAAACTCAGCAGTGTCCACTGGACTGGAGAAGGTCAGTTTCATTCCAATCCCAAAGAAGGGCAGGGCCAAAGATGTTCAAACTACCACACAATTGCACTCATTTCACATGCTAGAAAAGAATGCTCAAAATCCTCCAAGCTAGGCTTTAGCAGTATGTGAACTGAGAACTTCCCGGTATTCAAGCTGCATTAGGAAAGGCAGAGAAACCAGATATCAAATTGCTAACATTTGCTGGATAACAGAAAAAGAAAGAGAATTCCAGAAAAAATACCTACTTCTGCTTCATTGACTGTGCTAAAGCCTTTGACTGTGTGGACCACAACAAACTAGAAAATTCTTAAAGAGTAAGGAATACCAGACCACCTTACATGTCTCCTGAGAAACCTGTATGCAGGACAAGAAGCAACAGAATTGGACATGAAACAATGGACTGATTTCAAGTTGGGAAAGAAGTAAGTCAAGGCTGTATATTGTCACCTTGCTTATTTAACTTATATGCAGAGTATATCATTTGAAATGCTTGGCTGGATGACTCACAAGCTGGAATCAAGATTTCTGGGAGAAATATCGACAACTTCAAGTATGCAGATAATACCACTTTAATGGCAGAGAGCGAAGAAGAACAAAAGAGCCTATTGATGATGGTAAAAGAGAAGAGTGAAAAAACTTGAGGTAAAATTCAACATTCAATAAATGAAAATCATGACATCCAGTCCCATCACTTCATGACAGATAGATGGGGAAAAAGTATAAACAGTGACAGATTTTATTTTCTTGGGCTCCAAAATCACTGTGGATGGTGACTGCAGCCATGACATTAAAAGACACCTCCTCCTTGGAAGAAAAGCTATGACAAAACTAGACAGCGTATTAAAAAAAACAGAGATAACATTTTGCTGACAAAGGTCCATATAGTCAAAGCTATGGTTTCTCCAGCATTCATGTACAAATGTGAGAGTCAGGGCATAAAGAAGGCTGAGCACCAAAGAATTGATGGTTTTGAACTGTGGTACTAGAGAAGACTCTTGAGAGTCCCTTGGACAGCAAGGAGATCAAACCAGTCAATCCTAAATGAAGTCAACCCTGAATATTCATTGGAAGGACTGATGCTGAAGCTGAAGCTCCAATACTTTGGCCACCTGATGTGAAGAGCCGACTCACTGGACAAAACCCTGGTGATGGGAAAGACTGAGGGCAAGAAGAGAAGGGGCAACAGAGGAGGAGATGGTTGGATGGCATCACCAACTCAATGGACATGAGTTTGAGCAAACTCTGGATGATAGCAAACTCTGGGCTTCTTTTGTGGTTCAGCTGGTAAAGAATCTGCTTGTAATGCAGGATACCTGGGTTTGATCCCTGGGTCAGGAAGATCCCCTGGAGAAGAATACTGGCTACTCACTTCAGTATTCTGGCCTGGAGAATTCCATGGATGGAGTCACAAACAGCTGGACACGACTGAGTGACTTTCACTCACTGGGTGATAGGGAAGTACAGGGAAGCCTGGCATGCTGCAGATCATGGGGTGGCAAGAAGTAAGACAGGACTTAGTGACTGAACAGCAACAACAGTTCCACCTGGGATTCTTTATTTCATTGAACTGTCACTTGGCCACACCCCTAGTGTTTCATTTTTTGCAATATGGCTAGGCTGAGAATTTTCTAAAGCTTTTACATTCTATTTTCTTTTTGCTTAACAAGTTCAAGTCACTTCTCTCTTTTCATATTTCACTATAAGCAGTCATGAGATGCCAAGCCACAGCTTCAACACTTTCCTTAGAAACAGTTTCAGCTAAAACATCCAATTTCAATGCTTGAAATTTCCACCTTCCACAAAACAGTAGAACATGACACAATTCGGCCAAGTTCTCTGTCACTTATAATAAGAATGACCTTTCCTCCAGTTTCCAATAACATGATGTTCATTTCCGTCTAAGACCTCAACTGAATGATTATTGCCATCCATATTTCTACTAATATTCGGTTCAGGATTATTGAGGTATTTTCTAAAACAATTATTTTCTACTGTTCTTATATCTTTCTGGGCTCTCACAAGAATTGCCGTTAACGGTCTGTTCACAATGATGTTGGCTTTTTCTAGCAGGCAATTCAACTCTTTCAGCCTTAATCCATTAACCAGTTCCAAAGCCACTTCCACATTTTAAGGTATTTGTTAGAACTGCACTTCACTTCTTAGGACCGTTTCTCAGTTCATTATAGCTACAAAAAAAGAATACCACAGATTTGGTGGTTTACAAACAAAAGAAATTTATTTCTCAGTCTGGAGGCTGGGAACTCTAAGATCAAGGTAACAGGAGATTTGGTGTTTGGTGAAAGTTAGTCGGTTACCTGGGTCATGTAACAGCTGTCCTGTATATGTCCACACATGGTGAAAGGGGCAAGGAAACTCTCTAGGGTCTCTTTTATAAGGGCATTGAGGGTTCCATCCTCATGACCTAATCATTGCCCAAAGGTCCTACCTCCAAATATCATCATATTGTGGACAGGGTTTAACATACGAATTTTGGGGGGAAGGACACAAATATTCAATCTATAGCAGGGTGTGTTTAATCCTGTTGTGAATTTTCCAGTTTTCCATTTACTATTGATTTCTAGTTTTATCCCATTGTTGTCAAAAAAAGACATTTGGTATGGTTTCAATCTTTTTAGTGTTAAGTCTTGTTGTGTGGTCTAATGTGTGATCTGTCTTAGAGGATGTTCTGTGTGCACCTCAGAAGAATGTGTTTTCTGCTGTTATTAGTTGGAATGTTCTGTATGTATCTGTGATATGCAATTAGTCTATACTGCTGTTCAAATCCTCTATTTCCTTATTTATTTTATGTATAGTTGTTCTATTATTGAAATTAGGGCATTGAAATCTCTTCCTATTTTTACAGATTTAATTCTACTTCTCCCTTCAATTCTGCTAATATTTGCTTCCTATATTTGGGTGCTCTGATATTAATTGCATATATATTTATAACTGTTATATCTTTCTGGTTAATTAATTCTTTTATGATTATATAATATCCTTCTTTGTTTCCAATGACAATTTGTGACTTAAAGCCTATTATGGCTGCTTTAAATATGGCCACCCTACTTTCTCTTGGTTACCATTTGCTTGTAATATCCTTTTCCATCCTTTTATTTTCAACCTCTGTGTCCTTATATCTAAAATAAGTCTCTTATAGAGAGCTTACAGTTGGATATTGTTTGCTTGCTTTTTAAAAATCCATTCATTCACTCTATGCCTTTGATTGGAGTGCTTAATCCATGTAAATTTCAAGTAACTACTAATTGGGAAGGATTTGTTATTGATACTTTGTTCATTGTTTTCTGTAAGGCTAGAGTATTTTGCCCTTTTCATGTTGGCTTTTTTTCCTTAGATTTTATTGATTTTTGGTAGTGATGTGCTTTAATTCTACTATCTTTTCTTTCCTTTGTGCATCTTCTATAGGTATTTTCTTTATGGTTACTATAGGATTATATAAAACATCTTATAATTATAACTGCTAACAACTTAATTTCAACCTTCTTTACATATCTCCCTCCAGTTTATCCCTGTCATAAGTGATATTTTTTATTTTACATCCATAATATAGTCTTACAGTTATTTGTTATGCCTCTATCTTTTAAATTCCATACTAAAATCAAATGCAATTTGTGCACTACCATTATAGTATTCTGTATTTGTTTTTACATTTACTTTTACCATAGAGTTTTATATTTTCTTAATCTTGGACTCCGTTTAGCACTTTAGTAAGGCAGATTTAGTGGTGATGAAATCCCTCAGGTGTTGTTTATATTGCTAGGTCTTTATATCTCCTTCATCTTTGAAGGACAGTTTTCCTGACAGAATATTCTTGGTTCCCAGATTTCCTTTTCCTTTCAGCACTTTGAATATATCATCATATTCCCTTCTGACATGTAGTGTTTCTGCTGATACATCACTACATACTAATAGGAGTACTCTTGTATATGACAAGTCACATTCTCATTCTGTTTTCAAGATTCTCTGTCTCTGAATTTTTACAGTTTGATTTTTAATATATCTTAGTATAGGCCTCTTTGGATTCTTCCCAGCTGGAGTTTTTGGGCTTCTTGAATTTGGATGTCCAATTTCTTTTTCAGATTGGGAAGTATTCAAATATTATTTCCTCATATAAGCTCTCCGTCTCTTTCTCTCTCTCTTCTCCCTCTGGGACTCCTGTAAAGCACATATTGCTTCATTTAATGGTGTCCCATGAATCTATTAGGCTGTCTTCATTTTTCTAGGTTTCAGAAATTGACTTTTATTTTTTATATACTCAACTGTAATCTGCTTCTATATAGCTTCTACTCAGTGTTCCTATTCCTACCCTTATGAAAAGTTACAACCAGTAGGTCTCAGATTTTTATTTTTGTTTTTTTAATTATGTAGAACAGTTCTTTATTTAAAGGTGGTTATAATGACTCACTCTTGATTGGCTTGGTTCTGGATGAACATCTCCAGGCTCTTTCGCCATATGGATCCAAGGTCTTATCTCTATCCTCATACCCGCTGTGGAGTCCAATTTACTTTTGCCACTCCTAAAATGTTCTCCAAAGGAATCCAGAACTGACCACAGGATTCCAGGTGGTATCTGATCTAGATAAAGCAGGAGAACAGTTACTTCCTACTATGGACTCATTTTCTTCCTGACAATGGGATCCTCCTTTAAATTAGTTTTTCTTTTTTCTTTCTTTCTTTTTTTTTTAAGCTAGCTCAACAAGTTAGACTTGTTTTTTCTTTTCTAATTCCCTGTATATTTTTCAGGTATAATGATACCAACTCAAGTCTTCATTATTTTGCACTTATGAAGAAATCCCACAGTTTCAAGCCCTGGAGTCCTAAATGCGGAATGTGATTAACATATAAAATGACAGGTTTTATTACTTCACTGAAACTCAACATACTCTGAGATTTCATCTTCCTCATCCAGGTTTCCCTCTACTTTTTCCTTGTTTTTTACTTAACATCACAACTATGTTTCTTTGTTCAATTATAATTTGGTGGGCCCAGTGTTTTGTCCAATTTGTTGGTTTAATGCTATTTCTATTTGATTGTAGTGAAGTTCCATAAGGAATAGGACTTAGTTATGTTTGCCAACATACCTTGTGTTTAAGCACATTGCTTGGCCATTGTTCATAGTCAATACATATTTACTGAGTAAAGGAAAATGCTCCTTCCATTTTCCTTTGAACGCTATCTGTATCGGTTGGGTCTTTCAGGAAGTTGACATGGATATGGAATTAGGAACGCACACAGTTGATTGGAGCAATGCCTGTGAAAGACAACAGCGAGAAGAAACAGAATTAGGCAGGGAGAGCCTTAGCAGTCTTGTCCAAATCAGGAGGAGCTCCAGAGTGAAGGCTTCTCATTAGAGGAGTCCTGTGTAGTGAAGTGACATCCAGGCTCCAGTACTTCAACCTCTTAGGAGTCAATGGCCACATCTTTTCACATGTAATAAGCATTAAGTAAAATTTATTATACAAAATAGCAAAACCATAAGATTTTGTGCTCCCCTCTCCTCTCACTTCCCAGAAGGGAAGAATGTGCTTAAAGAGAGGATCAATTCCTGGCAGTTTGCTCATTAGAACTCCTCATTAAAAGGTAACAGAAACCAAAGCTAGTTAGTTTAAGAAAACAAAAGCAAGGAGGTGGGGAGGGTATATTTTGATGATAAATAGATGCTTTACAGACTCTAAAAGCAGTATAAATTCAGGTCTCACTGAGCATAGAATGGCTTCTGGAACCCAGGCAGTGTTCCTTCTTCATATCATGCCTGAGATTCTCTCTGTTGCTTATTAATTCCATTTATCCATAGACTGACTTTCTCCATTTCTCTTGCCCTTCAAGGGAAAGGGGCTGTATAACAGCTTCTGAATTTACTTTATGTGGTTACAGTACAAACTAACAGGCTGCTTCTTAGATCCAAACATCAATTACAATGAGAAGGATTAGGATAAAGACTCTGCTTGGTTCATCTTGGATCATGTTTTTAACCCAGTTCCAATTATCCATGGCAGGACAATGAAGTAGAATGCAAGGTGAGATGGTAGAATGATAAAATGCAAATAAATATATCTGGTCACTTCATCACACACTTGTGTACTAGGAGAAAGTTTCTAAGGAAAGGAAGTTAGCAAACTGAAAGAATGAATTTCCAGATCATTGGAAATGGGCTACAAAAAGATGTTATGGTGACTATGTCCCTAGAAGTTATAAATAAAAGGCTTAAGGATGTAAAGAATCTACCTGCGATGCAGGAGACCTGGGTTCTCTCCTTGGATTGGGAAGATCCCCTGGAGAAGGGAAAGGCTACCACTCCAGTATTCTAGCCTGGAGAATACCATGGACTATATACTCCATTGTGTCACAAAGAGTCGGTCACGACTAAGTGACTTTCACTTTAGGATGTGATTTAGATACTCTCTTAAAGGCAAAAGAGACACTCTCTTAGTGTCTCTTCATACTTTATGACTCCAGGGATCATGCACTCTCTCTCTTGAGGAGTAAGAATTTTTTCTAGGTCCTTTAGGAACATCTTCAGAATTAAATTTGTTTCTAGAACAAGTGGATAAACGGACACAGGCATCAAAGTAAAACAACTGAACTTTCCAGAAATCCTTCTAGAGAGCTGATGTTAGGACTTGGAAGTTAACATCTATATATAAAACATACAATTAAAGTTACTTCAGTTAGGAAGGTAACTGATTTGGTAAATTTAACAGTCATTCTTTAAACTAAATTGGCTCATCAAAGAGCAGGCTGGCTATTTTTTTATGAGTTGCAATGCAGTGCAGAGCAAATAAAAATTTCTACACATGTCAATGTAAAATTAAATTCCACTTTGTGATCACAACAAATACGTCGACCTTTTATTAAGGTCAGTGCCAAAAGTTTATTAATTCAGTGCTAGCTTAGTTTATTAATTCTATTGCATCCATTCACAATTTCACTTAACAAACACATCTAGTGCCTCCAGCCATGTCAGGCTCTGTGCTAGGTTTGGGAGATACAAAAGTAAATCACATATTCTTTCTCTTAAGACACCGATATGTTGTAGATATAGCCACATAGACGAGGAAATAACAAGACTATGAAAAGTACTACAATACAACTACAAAAAGCTGTTGAGGGAGTCCAGAGTGGGCAGTAGCAAAGATCAACCTGAAGGTCTCAAAATATGGATCTTCAAGAATTTTTGTGGAAGTGTTGTCTTGTCTACATCAGATCCAAAGTGCTGTTTTCAACAGGAGGCACTTCCCTGTCCTGATTAATTCGTATTTTTATCATGCTTCAGAGAAAGTTGTAAGCATGGTGTATTTTTTAAAATTGATTCTGCAACAAATCACCACAAATATAATGGCCTAAAACAACACCTTTTATTTTCTCACAGTTTTGACAGGTCAGAAGTGCAGCAAGACATGATTAGATTTTTTGCTTAGGATCTCACAAGGGTAAAATCAAGGCATCAGCCAGAGCTGCAGTTCTCAGACTCTTGAAGCCAAGGATCCTCTTTCAAGCTCAATGGTTATCAGCAGAATCCAGTTCCGTGTGGTTGTAGGACTGTAGCTCCCATTTCCCTGTATCTTCCAACTCAACAACAGCACAGAATCCTTCTCATGATTTGAATATTTCAGAATTCCTGTCCTGCTTTAAAGGGATAATATAACCTCCCTATCTTAAGGTCTATTGGTTATTAACATTAATTACATTGTGAGGTACCTTTTGCCATGTACCATAACATGGGTTAGGCTTCCCTGGTGGCTCAGCTGGTAAAGAATCCACCTGCAATGCAGGAGACCTGGGGTCGATCCCTGGGTTGGGAAGATCCCCTGGAGAGGGAAAGGCTACCCACTCCAGTATTCTGGCCTGGAGAATTCCATGGACAGGACAGTCCATGGGGTCACAGAGTTGGCCACGACTGAGTGACTTTCACTTTCACAACATGGGTGTTAACGCCAGAAAGAGAAACAGTCATGGGGTCAAAATTTTGTCTACTACACCCGATATATGTATTTTATTCCTCTCTTTGCCAATTTCTTTGGAATCACTATAAGAAGTGACCTGAGAAAGAAGATGTATAAGGTAATGACTAAAGAAATAAAGATTTCTTTGTGTTATATCAGATGTTCAAAGTCACATAGTCCTAATTTGAGGCTTACTTTCATTCAAACTTCCTACCACATTTTAGGGTAGTCAGTGAAGGTAGAGGTGGACAGTGAATCCTGGGATGTGAACTCAAGGCTACGTGCCTTGAGAACTAAAGTTTCTGAACACTAATGCTGATTCTGCCTGTAACCAGAGATATTATATATCAACTACATTGGGAAGAAAAAAGATAGGGAAAAAGGAAGGAAATATTTATGTGTCAAACATATTCACACACCCACTATCTCATGGAATCCTCAGAAATACTCTATTTCGTGTTCTCTTCTGCATTTATAGAGGAGGAAAGTTCAGTCAGGTTAAGTGATTTTGCAAAGATCGTAGAATTTGCAAGTCAGAGAATCATGTGTAACTCCAAAGTGCATGGTCCTTCAGTTTACTTTACCAGTATTCCAAAGCTATAAGAAAAAGTTCTGCCTACCAGGAGCAGGAAATTAAAACAGAAAAAATGTCCTGGGTGGAGTGAGCCATGATGTAATTAGTAAATGTGGGCCTCTGGACATGTCTGTGGAGCCAGGCCCAAATGTGGAGCCGAATATGCCCAGTCTCCTCAAGAAATGAATCTGGAAGCCAACATACCTGGGCCTGTCAGCCACGACCATGCCAGGTAATGCCTCTTCTTCCTAGGAGCACATCCTGGTTCAGCCAGAATGCCATCTGGGTCTCTGATTAATTTGAAAATGATAAATGATGGTTTAAAGGTGGGTTAACTCTCAGTACAAAGAGATGCTGGTATTAACCCATGAAATCATTCCAGACCGCTCTACAAAATGGTATCATTAAAATGATGTGTTTGTCTCCAGGCCTTTCACTTGGTATGGTTCATCTGGTCTGAAATGCTCTGTCAAATGAGAATTCATGCATAGACAGGAACCATTCCTGGGGCCAGAGAATTCCAGGCTGAAGTCCACCTCAGTCAAGAGCTTCTGGTTTGGTTCTTTCTAAACAAACTCTGGCTTTTCAAACCTTTCCTGTATGGAGAGCTTTCTCTTACCTCTTCTCCATGCCTTCATATAAACATGTCTGAGCAACTTTTTCTCAGAAAGAGTATAACCTACATTTCTTTACTTTTCTATTATTTCAAAACATTCAATCTAACCTTCCCATGGACTTTCATATACAGAGGACTCATGTCATTCATTCCACAAACAGTGAGTGTCTGATGTGTGCTAAGCACCGTGTTAGCTACCTTGGGCACTGAAGTAAACAAGACAGGTGAGGTTTTTGATCTCAAAGATCTTGAAATCTAAGTCATCAGGGAAATGCAAATCAAAGTACAATGAGATGTCATCTCACACATGTAACAGTGGCTATTATCAAAGATAAGAAATAATAAATGTTGGTGAGGATGTAGAGAAAAGGAAACCTTTGTGCACTATTGGGAAGAATGTAAACTTACATAGCCACTATACAAACAGCATGGAAGTTCCCCCAAAATTAAAACTGAACTACCATATGATACAGAAATTTCACGTCTGAGTGTTTATCTAAAAAAAAAAAACTAAACTGAAAAGATATATTAATATACACCCTCAGGTTCACAGCAGCATTGCAGCATTATTTACCATAGTCCAAGTATGGTAACAACTCAAGTGTCTATCGATGGACAAATGGATAAAGAAAATGTGACATACAAACACAACAACACGGATGTATACACATACAAATACACATACACATTTTTTATTTAGCCATGAAAAAGAATTAAGTCTCGCCATTGTTACAATATGGTTGAACCTTGAGGGCATTATGCTAAGTACAATAAGTCAGAGAAAGACAAATACAGTATGATCTCACTTATACGTGGAATCTAAAAAAGAAAAACAAAACGAGCTTACAGATACAGAGAACAGATTGATGGTTGCCAGAGACACGGGGTAGTTGGGGGGAGAAATGGGTGGTGGGGAGGAGAAATGGGTGAAGAGGAGAAATGGGTGAAAGACACAGACTTCTGGTTATTAAATAAATAAGTCATGGAGATGTACAGCATGATGACTATAGTTAATAATACTGTGCTTCACATTTGAAAGCTGTTAAGAGAGTAGATCTTAAAAGTTCTCATCGTGACAAAAAATGATTTTGAACCATGTATGATGACAGATGTTAACTAGATTTATTGTGATAATTTGCAGTATATTCAGATATCAAATTATTATGTTTTATATCTGAAACTAATGAAGTATATGCCCACTATGTCTCAATAAAATAGATCATGAAATCCAGTGGGAGAAGACAGGTAATAACAAAGTAAATACATAAGTGGATAACATAATTGCAGGCTGTAAAAATGATATGAGAGATACGAGTAGGGTTATGAAATACCAAATATCCAACAGAGACAACTTCAGACATAGAGCAAGAAAAGACCTCACTGAGAAGATACTGAGAGGAGGCCTGAAAATAAGGAGTAAAGAGTTGGACATATAAAAATTACAGATAGAGGGAACACTTGCAAAGGCCCTGGGGTAAGAAACAGTTTGGTATGTTTGAAGATGAGAAAGGCAGCTGGTGTGCCAGGAGGGTAGTAAGGGAAGGAAAATGACGGTGAGAGAGAAAGTTGAACAGGTAGAGAGAATCCAAAACATGGGGTGGGAGGGGCAGTCCTGTGGGCCATGGTATATATTCTTTCATTTTGATCTTTCCACAAACCTGTTAAGTAGTAGTGGGTTTTCTAGCAATGAAACTGAATGATGGATTTCATCCAAAGACCAAGAAAGCCTGGCCCTGCAGAGCTATCTTTAACCTACAGAATAGTTCCAAACTGCCACATAAGTCAAATTCTTCTAATAGAACTTCTGTTTCCAGACCCGTAGATTGATGAGGCCCAGAAAATTCCAGAATTTATTGAAAAGTAAGAATTTTTGCAAAGTATTTCAAGAGAGCCATCTTTAAAATAGTGAACTAGGCTTGAAATTATATGACTCCATCTATCTAAAGTAATAATGCAGGACTTCCCTGGTGGTCCAGTGGCTATGACTCTGCCTTCTCAGTGCAGGGGACCCAGGTTCCATACCTGGTCAGGGAACTAGATCCCACATGTCACAACTGAGTTCGCGTGCTGCAGTGAAACATTCTGCATGCCACAACTAATAGATCCCGTGTGTTGCAACTAAGACCAGGCACAGCCACATAAATAAATGAATTAAAATAAAATATAAGTAAATAAATAAAGCCAATAACTGAAAACAGGTCAAGAGTCAGGCAAATATGGTCATCTTCAACCACCACTGTGTTAGTGATTTTTAAAATCTATGCCCAGTCTCAATATCCCTCTCAATTCCATGCCTCCTATTCACTTCCACAGTGATTCTCAATAACTTTTTCTTGGCAGGATAACTTAACAAGCTGAAAACACACATAAAGGGATTAAAAGTTCAAAACTGATTTAAAAATAAGTTTTGTAAAACTGAAATGTACCCAGTTACAGCACCCATTTCCCTTAAGCACTATGTCGCTGCATGGGTAGAAATGTTTACTGCTCTGACCTTTCTAGCTTCTGCTTGTTGAATGAGCTGTAGTAAGAAGGAAATAATAAAGGTGGTTTTATTTTTTATTTCTACTGCTGCCCTCAAACCATTCTACCAGGTCCTTCTTCTCTGTCCTCTCAAGCCATTTCTATCTCTTTACTGGCCATTTCTGAATAACAAAAGAATACCATTGTTTTCAAATATCAAAAATAAATCTAATATCATATGACATCCCTTACATGTGGAATCTAAAAGAAATGCTACAAATGAACTTACTTACAAAACAGAAAGAGACTTACGGACTCGGAGAATGAGCTTATCATTGCCAGGGGCATGGATGGGATAGTTAGGGAGTTTGGGATTGACATGTATACACTACTATATTTCAAATGTATAACCAATAAGCACCTACTGTATAGCACATGGAACTCTGTTCAATGTTATGAGGCAGCCTGGATGGGAGGGGACTTTGGGGGAGAATGGATACATGTATATGTATGGCTGAGTCCCTTTGCTGTTCACCCAAAACTATCACAACATTTTAATTGGCTATCCCCCAATACAAAATAAAAAATTTTTTAAAAGGGAGGGAATATCAATCTACAACAATATCCAACCTGTCATCTAATTTTAGGTACTTCCTTCCCTCATATGGAATGACCTAAGGATTCTATAAATTAGCAATGGGAAAAGGCACACGGCCAACTTTTTTCCTATTCCAGTATTCCATTCTCCATCTGTTTTCTCCTCCACCCATTATGTTCCTGTAGGAGCATCAAAGTGACAGAGCCATGGGGACTGATTCATGAGTTAATCATTTTTGCCCAAACAGTCCCTCCTCCCAAAAGAAAGAGAAGGCAATATTTTCTCACCTGTGTTGTGAAGAGGAGGAGGCTAGATCCTGGGCATCTCTAAAACAGTTCAGCTTCTCAAGCTCAACTTGCAAACAAATAAAGTAGATTTAATATAGATAGAATAATAAATTACATCACAAAGAATTACAATATCTACAGTTTATCCTCTGCCTTATAACATTCATCTACAGAGTCAGTTTCACCTTTATAAAGTCGCATCCTGGTGAGGGAAATCAAGGCAAAGAGAACAAGTAAGTTGCTTCACGACTCCAGGCCAAGTGAGCCTTCCAGCAGAGCTCCTTAGGCTTAGTTTCTCTCAAGCTTTGGCTTTAGAGTCTTCACTACCATGAGCTGTCTTCACTTTGTTGTTGTTGTTCAGTTGCTAAGCCATGTCCAACTTTTTGTGACCCCATGGACTGTATGTAACATACCAGGTTCCTCTGTCCATGGGATTTCCCAGGCAAGAATATTGGAGTGGATTGCTATCTCCTCCTCCAGGAGATATTCCCGACCCATGGACGAATTCATGTCTTCTGCATTGGCAGGTGGATTCTTTACTGCTGAGCCACCAGGGAAGCCCATGTCTTCACTTAAGATCTCTCAAAGCTGCCTATGATAATTCTGCTGTTATATATTTCCTGCCATGCCTCATTCACCATTATTTATGACTGGTGAATACTGTTCTGTTACATTAAACTGCCTTAAGGTTATACTTAAATGATACTCAAATGCAGGGACACGTGTTATACCATGGCTTTGCACAACAAACTGTATAGACTTATGAGGACTGCATTCCCTTACACTTGAATAGTGCACCGTGCTTTATAAAACACTCTCTTTCTCTCTCTCTCTCTCTCACGCACACACATAATATCTCACTGATCCCTGTGAGGCAGATACTGAGATACCGTTATAGAGAAATATGACAAAAAGTTAGGAAAAAGATTCCAGATGTTCACATTGCTTATTTATTTGTGTCGATGAATGATTGTCCCTGCACTTATAGCTTTAAGTAGCCTGTCTCAAATTTCATTAGGTTTTACAAGTAAAGTACAGCCTACTGCTATTTACCTATTCTCTGTAAAGAGAAATCAGAATTTATTCCACTTAGCAGAATGGTGAAGCTTGTCAACTTTGGTAAGATATGGGAAGTTGGTGATATTTGTTGGTAAAAGTTGCTTGGTAACAAATGACCTAGTGTGAATATATTTTAATTGTTAAGGTGGGAAATGTTTATGTGGGGGTTTATGATTCCTATTTCTCAAAAGTAAAATTAAAAATTTTAGGTGTAATTTATTCTCCTAAGTAGAGCATTTTCTCTGTGGGGACGTGGCCCAGACAGTCTGTGAACATCAGGTGACTGGTTGACAGCATCAACTTGTGTCTACTTTTGTGCCTTTTCACAACGTGCTAACTGCAGTACAAAATGGATCAGTTGCTGGACAATAAAAATATATCAAGGTAAAAACAAGTAGAGCAAAAGAAGGAGTGTGTACCATTTAAAGTTTTATTCAAAAAATTTCAATCCAACTTAATTTTCTTTCTAGCTGTATTTTACTATGTGAGGAGTAACCATGTCAGCATATTTGGATTAACATGGTGTTTAATACGCTGAAGTTGTAGAGTATGGCTGGCCCTTTCATGTATTTTGTTAATGTCAGGTGTAATTGTATAATAAAAAAATTTGTATATTTTAAAAAACATGCAAATTATGAAATAGGAATTCTACCCTCTGCTTTTCCTCTTTTTTGAGAAAACGTGTCTTTCAAGTGCCTCTGAAACTGTCCGCATGCAAAATTAGTGAATTTGTGAATTTTGACCATCATCAATAAAATGGTCATGAGAATTTGTGGCCAGATTTGTAAATAATTTCACATGATCAAATGGTCATCAGGTTATGGTGATCATCTCTATTTTGGGTGCAGGCATTTTTTATTTATCTACAGCCCTTGGACATCATAGCACATAGTAGGTATATCATAGATGTTTAAAGGATAAGTACATATGGAAAGAGTAGAGAAGGAAGGCCATAACTTGTACCTAACAGCTTGAATAGTACTGGCAGCTGTCTCCATCTTAGCAACAGCAATATTTCTGAGGTTAAATGTCCATGAAACAAACCACTGTGCCCAAACTCCCATCATTTATGCACTGCCTTCTGTGCTATACTATATTCCTTGCATCATCTTTACCATTTATCTTATTTAATTAATTGATTAACACTTTTCTTTTTCCTTAAAAATATTTACAAAGGAAGCAAAACCAATTCTGATATAAATCAGAAGAGCAGATACCTTTGGGGGTGGAGATTGACTGGCATTTTTTAGGGAGATGAAAATGTTCTACATCTCAATGGGGTGTGTGTGTGTGTGTGTGTATATATATATATATACACACACACATACATATATATAAATTTGTGATATATATATAGATTTGTTTAAACTGATCTCATGGAACTGTATACTTAAGAACTGTGCTGATTAAAATATGTAACTTTTCCCCTCATTAAAAAATATATTTGAAGAAGAGAAATAGATCAGGTAACTTTAAATACAATCACAATTAAAATAAAACAGTGTTATTAAATTCAGATAAAATTCCTTATAGAAGGCTCTAAGCCTGAAGCTGGTTCTCCTTTTTTTTAAAATTTCTTCATTGTTTTAAATATATCTTTATTTTTAATTTTTATTTTTTGCCATGAGGCATGTGGGATCTTAGTTCCATGACCAGTGTCCCCTCCATTGGAAGCCCAGAGTCTTAATCACTGAACCACTAGGGAAGTCCTGCTCTCTCTTCTTTACAACAGAGATTATTAAATGATAATAATAATAATAATGCCTCCTTCCCCCAAACAGAGACATAGTGTTACAAAAAGAGTAAAAAGAATGCTAAAAGCAGCTATGTCTCTTCATCTCCTTTTCACCTTTATCCTTCTTTTCTTTAAAAAATGTTATTAGCATCCTTCCTTCTACTGTAAAATAGCTATGAGTTAGGCCTAACAAAGCAGAGACATTACTTTGCCAACAAAGGTCTGTCTGGTCAAGGCTATGGTTTTTCCAGTGGTCATGTATGGATGTGAAAGCTGGACTATAAAGAAAGCTGAGCGCCAAAGAATTGATGCTTTTGAACTGTGGTGTTGGAGAAGACTCCTGAGAGTCCCTTGGACTGCAAGGAGATCCAACCAGTACATCCTAAAGGAAATCAGTCCTGGGCGTTCATTGGAAGGACTGATGTTGAAGCTGAAACTCCAATACTTTGGCCACCTCATGCGAAGAGCTGACTCATTTGAAAAGACCCTGATGCTGGGAAAGATTGAGGGCAGGAGGAGAAGGGGATGACAGAAGATGAGATGGTTAGATGGCATCACGGACTTAATGGACATGGGTTTTGGTGGACTCCGGGAGCTGGTGATGGACAGGGAGGCCTGGCGTGCTGCGGCTCATGGGGTCGCAAAGAGTCGGACACGACTAAGCGACTGAACTGAACTGAACTGAGCCCTAACAAAGTAAGCTGCATGCTATGCAGAGGACACCAACCTCAGCAAAGGGGAGGTCTATTTGCAAAGAGGGTGGGGGCCTAGCAGTATCAGAAAATTGGCTACATGCAGAGAGATTAAGCAAACATATAAATATATCAAGAACAATGAAAGGTTTCTCACTATGGGAAAGGGAGTTATAAATATGGAAAAAGATAAAGCTAGAATAAACCCAGCTGGCATTGGATTAGAAGTGAATGTACCAAGGTGAGCAATAGTTATTATAGGTAGGTAAAGAAACAGATACAACTATAAAGGTACATGTAGTTTCTAGCTATCTGTTAAAAAGGTCAGGAAGCAGTGGCATCTAGCAGTAATGAGCACATAGTGATCACTTGTGGGTTTCAAATAGTCAAGTGATCAGAATTCCTTGAAGAAATGACCAAATCCAGGGCTAGAACTGGGAAAGAACACAATGAGCCTAGAACATCTTTGATAACAGAAAGTAAGGAAATGCTCAAAGAAGGATGAGGGCCTAAGTGAACTTGGCTTTCCCTGGCCAAATCAAGGACTACTGGAGCATTAAAATAAATGATACCATAATAAATTGCAAACTCACAGAATAAACTAATACTCCACAGATATAAATAAATGACAAAACAGATGGGGAGGAAGTTCTTCCTTCTGGTAGAAAGCCTCCAATTAAATCCAGAAAGATTAACGGTTTTAGAAAATCATCATTTAGCAACAAGCATAGTAATAATCCAGGTAAAAAATCTCAATGGATACTAAAGCTAGTAGGTGAAAATGACGTGAGTAATGAGATTTTTACATCGTTTCAAAGTTCAGTTCAGTTCAGTCGCTCAGTCGTGTCCGACCCTTTGCGACCCCATGAATTGCAGCATGCCAGGCCTCTCTGTCCATCACCAACTCCCAGAGTCTACCCAAATCCATGTCCATCGAGTCAGTGATACCATCCAACCATCTCATCCTCTGTCGTCCCCTTCTCCTCCTGCCCCCAATCCCACCCAGCATTAGGGTCTTTTCCAATGAGTCAACTCCTTGCATGAGGTGGCCAAAGTACTGGAGTTTCAGCTTCATCAGTCCTTCCAATGAACAACCAGGATTGATCTCCTTTAGGATGGATTGATTGGATCTCCTTGCAGTCCAAGGGACTCTCAAGAGTCTTCTCCAACACCACAGTTCAAAAGCATCAATTCGGCAGTGCTCAGTTTTCTTCACCGTCCAACTCTCACATCGTTTCAAAGTACCTCTCTATAAAGTACTTGCTGATTACAAAGGGAACAAAATTTGTAGATTACAAAGAGAAACCTGATGGACACTCTCTTGATCAAGTGAACAAAATGAACACCACTAATGGGACAAATAGACTTCACGTGTAACTGATAGGAGACAGTGAAAAGAATATAATGTGACAATCTGACCAAAAATACATCACTTGGGTGTAATCATAAGGAGTCAATGGACAAATCCAAATTGAAAGATATTCTAAAAAAACAACTGGCCTATCTTTAAAATGCCAAGATCATGAAAGTTAAGAAAAATATGGGTGCAAGAGGAGGACACTCTAAATTCTGCTCAGAGATGTCAAGGAGGGCTTACCAGAGGAGATGATGTGCCTGTAGTCCTGTAAAATGAAGTTTGTACGTAACTAGAGAGGAAGTCCTTTTAGGCATAGGAGACATTTTCAAAGGTATAGTGTACAGTAGCGTACAGTAGCGAGTTGGGTGTACCTAGATCATAGAGGGATGGTAGAGGCAACTGGGGAGGGGAAGAGGGGCCAGATTACAATAGGGCCACACTCTCCTCTCCTTTTGTGCAGTGTCACAAGCACATGCAGTTTGAGAAACTGAAAGAGACATTGGAGTTGATGTATTAGTGCAGCACCTCTGAGAAGCAGACCCCAAGACAGGATTAAATATGCAAATGGTTTATTAAGGGAATGCCTGCATGAAAGGAAAGAAGGAGGAAGCTGATGAAGTTTGGGGGAGTCATTGGACTGTGATCTAAGTCTGACCCTGTGTGAAGAGAGGTAAGGAAGTTTGGATGGAAGGTTCAGCAGAGCCATTTGTGAGTTCTTCAGCCAAAGCTTGCTGTCAAGTACTCTTGTGTCTCCCTGGAATGGGTAATTGGATTCCTACTTCACTCAGTTATTGGTGGGAAGCAGTCCATGGCAGGCACGGCCTTAAAGCAGATGCAGGGATGAACTTCTGAGAGCAGCTGCTTAGACCCTTAGTCACTTATGCTCCCTGTAGTAGGTGGCAGCGTTCTCATGACCAGAACATTTGAGTTTTGGATGATGAAAAGGACTTAATTGGCAGAGGAGGTGAAGGTTGTTACAAGGAGAGGTGTGAAGGAGCTTACATTCAAGCATTCACCTTGTTCTTTTTGAAGTATCAATTTTCTTTTAGTTAGTAAGGAGTCAGGCATTTCTGAGTTGAGCTGTGAGAACATTTATCAATCTGCAGTAAATAAACATGGACACCTAATTCTCGAGAACCCACTAACTTGCTTTGGCTTCTTAGTGTAGTTAAGTCTTCTGTGTTTCGTCTAATCCATCTGTAGAAGCTAATTTAAATACCACATAACTGTCTTCCTTTTCTCCAGAATTATTTTGATCCATATCAATAACCTCAGATGTGCAGATGACATCACCCTTATGGCAGAAAGTGAAGAGAAACTAAAGAGCCTTTTAATGAAAGTGAAAGAGGAGAGTGAAAAAGCTGGCTTAAAACTCAACATTCAAAAAACTAAGATGATGGCATTCGGTTCCATCACTTCATGGCAAATAGATGGGGAAACAACGGAAACAGTGACAGATTTTATTTTCTTGGGCTCCAAAATCACTGCAGATGGAGACTGCAACCATGAAGTTAGAAGACGCTTACTCCTTGGAAGAAAAGCTATGACCAACCTAGACAGCATGTTAAAAAGCAGAAACATTACTTTGCCGACAAAGATTCGTCTAGTCAAAGCTATGGTTTTTCCAGTAGTCCTGTACGGATGTGAGAGTTGGACTATAAAGAAAGCTGAGAGCCAAAGAATTGATGCTTTTGAACTGTGGTGTTGGAAAAGACTTGAGAGTCCCTTGGACTGCAAGGAGATCCAACCAGTCAATCCTAAAGAAAATCAGTCCTGAATGTTCATTGGAAGGACTGTTGCTGAAGTTGAAACTCCAATACTTTGGCCACCTGATGCAAAGAACCGACTCACTGGAAAAGACCCTGTTGCTGGGAAAGATTGAGGGCAGGAGGAGAAGGGGACGACAGAGGATGAGATGGTTGGATAGCATCACCAATTCAATTGTCGGAAAATCTGGTAATAAGGAATAGCAAAAAGGATCTTTGATTTTGTAAAGGTTGGGAACAATTCAAATCAACTGATCCTGTTGAGTTTGAAAAGACTATAAATTCATAACACAATTTCAGGTTGCTTTCGTCTTAATTGCAAATTTCCTAAACCTTATTAAAGAAAGGAAATTATTTTTTTAGACTCATTTTATCAGGTTTGGAGTTCCCTCACTCTTTATCAAGGGCCTAAAAAGTTCTCCAAATTGCTTAAGTAACAACTATAAAATATGACTCATTGCATTTCTTTCAGTGAGTAATGCAATTAACACTGCAATATTGTAGCCACTATTTTAAAATATTCTTATTAACATTTATTAACTGCTAGCATTGAGATTTTTTTTTTTTACCTCTGAGGAAAAGATTCAAGATGCCCATTATAGCTTTAAACAAACTTAACAATGTGCCCTTTCCTCAAAGGATGATGTATCTGTTCCAAATGATGTCATTTAAAAACACCACAGAGCACTTCATTGGGTAAAAACAAATTGGTACCTGGAAGAATTTGGGGGAATTTTTTTCATTCAATGGCAAGAAATTTGTTATTCTAAAAATGAAATGCATATAAGAGGTAGTTTAACAGAAACCATGCTAAAGATGTCTCTGTAAAATAGCTGCTGCATACGAACTATAATTTTGGCTTTTTTTTTATAGTTCTTTTGTGTATTCTTGCCACTGTTCTTAATATTTTCTGCTTTTGTTAGGTCCATACCATTTCTGTCCTTTATTGTGCCCATCTTTGCATGAAATGTTCCCTTGGTATCTCTAATTTTCTTGAAGACATCTCTAGTCTTTCCCATTCTATTGTTTTCCTCTATTTCTTTGCATTGATCACTGAGGAAGATTTTCTTATCTCTCCTTGCTATTTTTTGGAACTGTGCATTCAAATGGATATATCTTTCCTTTTCTCCTTTGCCTTTAGCTTCTCTTCTTTTCTCAGCTATTTTATAAGGCTTCCTCAGACAACCATTTTGCCTTTTTGCATTTCTTTTTCTTGGCATTTAGTCTTCAAGACTATTCAGGTCAATACTCTATAACACTTGAGCAAGATAGCAATATGTTTTTTGTGTGTGGTGAAGGGTACAGGGAGGGAAAAAGCCCCACCTTCCTTTAAAAGAATAACCATTAAGTTTAAATATCTTTCATTGGAAGCACCATTCCTGACTTCATATATGCTGTGGTTACTTGTTTCTGGTCAGGAATGCACCAATTTACTCAGAATTTACACTCAACTTTTAATGCTGATCTGAATGGCAACCCTGGTATAGTTAGGCAGAAGCAATTTTTAGAGAGAATGTTAGAATCATTTTGTTTGATTTTGGATGTTGGTACAAAGATCTGCTTTGTTTATTTTATATTTAAGGCTATTTTGTAACTGTATCAAATCCACTAGCCCTTTAGAGAAGAAGAATGAAATGATGTAGCTTCTTCATGGTCAGGGTCAGTGCACTGCATGACTTCAGGGGATATGGCTTATATCCTCCTCCATGTATGATGCAGTGCAGTAGAAGAAACTGTTTATTCATTTATTACTAGATAGTTATTATAGAGGAGAAGGTTTTGTAAAAGGTGAAAAGCTGGTCACCTCTATGACAAAGCCAGATATACAGAAAAATCTGGCATTTATTCTTAGTTTAAAACTGTGCTGTCCAATCTGGTAACCACTACACATTTAGAGCTTTCAAGAACCTGTAATTCTCAAAATGCAGACTGAGAAGTGCTTGAAGTATAAAACATATACCAGATTTCAAGGACTTAGTACCAAAAAAGAGGAATGTAAACTACCTCATTTTTATAGTTTACATGTTAAAGTATATTGGATATATTAAACTAGATTATATTACCAATTTCACTGATTTCCTTATACTTTTCTCCCTGTGACTTCTCTAAATTTAAAATTATAATGTGGCTCAAATTAGTGACTTGTATTATATTTCTATTGGATAGCACTAGTCTGGAATATTTGATCTACGCAGACCATCAGAAATCATTCCATCCCTTCTATTCTTTGTGTCTAGCACAAAACTCCTACCTAGATTAGCCTTGCTGGTACACTGCCTGGGTTGGTTGGTTGATGGCAAGATTGCGATCTTCTAAAACAAAGCAGGGAGCTTGAAGCATCAGGAACAAAGGAGCCAGATGAGTTTAATAGGGAGAAATTGTCAACACATCCTTTGACTAACACAGGGTCAGATTTGGGAAATGTGGCTTCAATTGAGATGTTTCTTCAGTATTCCTCCCTGGAAAATCCCATGGACAGAGGAGTCTGATGGGCCATGGTCCATGGTGTTGCAAAGTCAGACATGACTGAGGATGCAGATATTGTTGAGTCAAATATTAAATTAATGGTTGTCTGATTTCTACACATCTCAGAATAAAGGATAATCAATGAAACAAATACAACTTAAAAGATTAAAATTTAATGGACAGCCATTAAAAAATAAAGAAGGCTAGAGCTTTGTAGTTTTAGTCAAACGATCAGATTTTCTATTTGACCCTGTTCACAAATTGAACTAACCTGTGAACAACTGCACAAAGATTGCAGCTGTGACACACTTCTCCCAGGCTGAAGCATGCTGATTCATTCACCACAGTTCGTTTGCAAGGGAAGGAAACAAACTTTTAAGTTAGAGAAATATAAGCAGTCTTAGATCTGGGAGTCATCAGGAAATGTTTGGTGCTTTAAAGAACTGACTGAAAGTTAAACAGGTTAACGTGACATTTCAAAGGGATTTTGAAATTCAATAGCTTTCTCTAGCAGCTGATGTTTATTCTCTGGTTGTAAGACAAATGTTGAATTTCTTCAAAGGAACAATGATAGATTCTAGAATAACTAGATAGATTCAACACTCATGATAGTTGTTTTTTCCCCTTCACCCTAACCTCTCCCTACCCCATGAATATCACGAATGTACATAATAGAAAATGGGAGAACCATCTGGCTGGCTTTTAAACATGGTTTTCTTCACCATCAAAGAGGTTTCTGTGTGAAAACTGTAATTTATAGATTCAGAAGTAGTTATGGTGCCATTAAAAAGAGAAAATCAAAATCATAAACAATATATGTATATCTAGGAAGAGGCTATATTCTTTTTTTCTTACCATAAAAACACTGTGCAGAAATGTAAGATGTTTACTATCATTTGAAAGTTCCATGAGTTGCATAGTCTTTCAGTTGTACATTTTCTTTCATTTTTATTATTTGAAGTATAGTTGATTTACAAAATTATATTAGTTTCATGTGTACAACACCGTGATTCAATATTTTTGTATTGAATATTTAGTTTCTCAGCTGCCACTTGTGGAACTGGCAAGTGGCAGCTACAAATGCTGGGCTAACCACTTTGAGTTTCCTTCTTCTGGATATTTTTCACTGCAGTATTAAGTCTCTGGTGCTTTCAAAGTTACTTCTTGTTAAAAAAAAATCTTTTCTAGATTGTTTCTAGTTGTTCTGAGTGGGACGGTTGATCCAAATTATTGTTTGCCATGACCAAAGCTGAACTCCTGGTTATTAGTACATACCTTACTTAATTTGATGTCAATTTTAACAACCAGGAAGACCCCTATCTCTGTTCTTTCCACTATCTGTTATATTGGCAAGTTATTCATCTCTCATTTACTCTATGGATGATCGTAGAGTAATTTCACAGTACTGCCTTCACTAAATGCACATCTCGAGGACTACCTATACCTTGTGAACAACTCACAGAAGACATGGTCTGACTCATGGAACACAGAAAGAGGATTTTGTGAAAAAATCCGAGTTAGAGAGACAAAGCTACAGGAGTGATTTTGGAGACTGCAATGGAGCACAGATTTTTATGGAAGGATGAATTAACATTATCAAATGCTGAAGAGGTTAAGTACGTGAAGAGAACGATGAGGATATTTGGTCTGGTAATTAAGAGGTCACCATTAATTTTTAAGACAATAGTTCCTACAGAAAGTACACTAGCATTGGATAAATGAAATACAGATGAAAAGTTAGATGTAGTGGAGACTTTAAGAAGCCATGATATCAGGACTTCCTTGGTGGTCTAGTGGCTAGGACTCCATGCTTCCCAGGCAGGTGGCCCAGGTTAGACTCCTCGTCAGGGAACTGGATCCTACATGCTGTGATTAAGAGCTTGCATGCCACAACTAAAGATCCCTGCACACCACAACTAAGACCTGGCACAGCCAGGTAAATAAATATTTACAAATAAGAGGTCAAGATATGAAAGAAAACAGAATGATGGTGGTGTTTGTGTACGGAAAATAGTCAAGGATAGATTTTAGTCATTATGATATGCTTTCAGCATGGTTCACTTTTGAACACTTTTGTAGACTGAAGGAAAGATACTAGTGCAGAATGGATTGAAGACTGATGAGGGAAAGCAAAATTGACTGAAATAAGTCCTAGAGAAGACAGAAAAGGAGCAAAGATAAGCTTTGTATTGAGATATCAGAGTAAAAAATGGAGATAAAGGAAGAGAATTATAAACTCTGAGATGAAGGTAAGGGTGTGGGAATTATATGGATACTGTTTTATAACATACATTTCTGTGGCACTGTAAAAGAGATCACCAGCTCATTCTAAGTGTGAACTGTCCATTTACCTTTCATGCTATTTTCCTTTTTAAAACCTGCAACTTACACGCTTTATTAGTCCTATCGTTTCTCTGCATTGACTTTAGAGTGCAGAAATAGGAAACTTGTAAAACACTCCTATAGAAATCTTCCATCTCTTATCTCATAAAATACTCATTTCCTTTTCACCCTCAAAATGTATTTTGGAGAATCTTACTACAAGGGCCACTTAGTTTCAGGCACTTACTGATATGGAAGTGTAGGAGGACAAATAACATTTTCCAACCTAAATGAATGTCAAATAACTGGTTCTTTTCTTCCCAGTTTGTTTTCTTACAAATGGAAACTCCACAAGGGCAAAGACTGTGTGTTTTATTATGCCTTGTCAAGCTATAGCAAATACTGGGGGTGTTAAATAAATAATAAATAGGAATAAAATTCCCCCATAATAAAACTGACTATAAACCCAATCAACTGCTGCTTGTGATGCAGAGGCTTCACCTAAAATCACTAGGAAAAAAGTATATATTTCCTTAGCCATGGTGCCCAGAAATGTGTTATATTTCGGTAATTATGACTCTTAACTCATAAATATTTATTATTTTCCATTTGATTCATAGCAACCTGATGAGAAAGTACCAATACAGTCCTCTCTTTAAAGTGAAATAAATGAGGATTCAGGATATTAAAGAGCATGCCCAATTTGCATATCCAGCTAATATATGCAGACCTGGAATTTAAACTCATTTTTTCTGACTCCAAAGCCAATGGCTTTATTTACAAGGCTATACAGACTTCTCCTCAATTTAGCATTTCTAAGAGTTGGATGATAATGCTTTTCCTTGTGAAAGAATGAAGAACCACACCATTTGACTGTTTAACAATACAAATCCTTACCTTGTGTAAGGCAGACAAGTATTACTGGCCAGGCATAAAGATGGAGCTTAATGAACAGAACCTATTACTCAAGAATCAGAAATGGCACATGTCCTCTTGTTTGATTTCAGCTTTGTATGCTAGCGTCTGGGCAGTGATATATTTAATAAGGCATATGCTAATGGTAGAAAATTTGTACTTAAATGCCTTGTGTTTAAGGTAAAGAATTGCCTAAGGAGTTGTGACATTACCAAAAAGGCAAACTTTTAGTCTGCATATCAGAGTTACATTTTTTTCTTTACCTTGTAAATTATCTGAGAAAGAAAGTAAGGTGGTCAAAATCTTTGTGAAGAATTTTAAGGTCCATCTAAAATATAGTATAATGAACTATCACCACTGCATCTTGCATTAATTAATTCTATTGAACATTTAATGTTTCTGAAAATTTAGGCTATAACATGACTTTATAAAATTTATATTTAAACTATCTCTTAGTATTCCTGCAGATCATGCTGTGTGTTACCAAACATTAGTTGGGAATAGTAGCTATAAACAGATGAAATTTGAGAAAATAATATAAAAATAGTTATGCTTGTTATACAATCCAGTTTCTTTAGAATATGATGCTGATTTTTACAAACCATACTTCATTCAACACTGAACATATGGCATTGTGGTTCTGAGAAAAATATATCTCTGATCAGGATTTCTGTCATTAAATTCATATTTATCAAGCACCTCACAAAATTCCCTTTACATTTTAATGCTTATCTCTATTATAGACTGTTGCTAACACACACAAAAAAATCTATTAGAATACTGCAGCAATCACAAAAACACAATAGAAAAACAGGTACATTAAAATAAAAATTAGAGAAGTTTAACTAGAAGCAATTTTTAGTTGTCTTACCCATTACTAATAATCTAACAAGTAGAGCTTAGTTTGTGAGAGTACATACTAATATTGCATAATACTTCTTTTTCCAGAATAAATGTGAAATATAAATTAATGTCATCTCTGCTGGCGACCCACTCCAGTACTCTTGCCTGGAGAATTCTATGGACAGAGGAGCCTGGTAGGCTACAGTCCATGGGGTCTCAAAGAGTCGGACACGACTGAGCAGCTTCACTTTCACTTTTCACTTTCATGCACTGGAGAAGGAAATAGCAACCCACTTCAGTGTTCTTGCCTGGAGAATCCCAGGGATGGCGGAGCCTGGTGGGCTGCCATCTATGGGGTCACAGAGAGTCAGGCACGACTGAAGCGACTTAGCAGTGGCAGCTGCTGGTATAAGAAATTCACATCTGAACAGAGAAAGGGAAAGGGAAGGAGTATAAAAAGAAAGAAGTGAGAGAGGTGTTTTTGATTTCTTCATAAAGGGTCAGGCTTTTAATATATATTTATTGAATAAATATATATACATTCATCTTTTATAACCAAATGAAAGTGCTGATATAAATTTTGTATCTTTTGTATCTTTTGAATTTTCCATTAAGAATTGACTCATACTTTTTGAATAAGATTTCAAATGAAGTTTAAATTTTATTAAAAATTTTAGAGTATAAATTCATTATTATTTCTGCTTCTTATTTAAAAACAAAAATTAGAAATTTTATAAACCTCTGAAGATATGTAACACTCTGCAAAGACTAAAGAAAATACAATTTTCAAATATTTACAAGCGAATTTTAAGAGGTTTTAGTTAACCTCAAAAACCTAGTGAGGCATATTGTATTTTCTTATAAACTATTGGTTGTAATATAACAAATAGCTCAATATAAGTGAATTTAAGCACAAACCATATATCACATATTACATGAAATAGAAGAAAATAGATATTGTTAGTGTCTTCCTCCGAGATTACCCTAGAAATTTCAAAGATTACATAATAACCAACATACAATTGTCAAAACAAAATGAACAAACAAAATAGGAGTATCAACTAAAAATTGTATGTAGTTATTAAATTTCATTTCTTAATGAGCAATTATTAAAACTGTTAAGAACTGATGTCCTACACAATGGGATCTATGTTATATAAAATGACTGGCAGAGGCGGTCAATAGAAAGATTCAGAAATGCAAAACAACTGCTTGTTTTATATAATTTATATTTTATTGGAAAAGCAATGTACATTCATTTTAATAATCTGCTTTTATTTTCTATATGTACTGGATAAATTCCTCAAAACCATTCTCCAGTGTTAATCATTTGAAACTTATTCATGTATTTGATTATTCATCCTACAACTAGGACTAAGAGGAAGGTAAGAATGATTGTCGCAAACAGCCTAATTATAAAAAATAGATAATGTGTTTTTACACTATAATATTTTGAAGCCGTTTTGTGTTTATTGAAGCAAGATTTTTTTCATGCATATTATTCAAGATTTTTTTTTTTTTTTTTTTTTTTTTTGGTCAGAGTACTAGTTTCTTAAGGCTGCCATAATAAACTACCACAGATTGGTCAGCAGAAGATAGCAGAAATTTATTCTCTAACTGTTCTGGAGGTTGGAAGTCTGAAACCAAGGTTTCAGCAGCTATGAATATCTACTAAAGTTACTGAGGGAGAATCTGCTCCATGCTTCCCTCCTAGCTTCTTATGGTTGCCAGCAATTCTTGGTGCCCCCTGGCTTGTAGATACATCACTTCAGTCTCTGCCTTTGTCTTCATGTGGCATTCTCCCCTGTGTCTGTCTTTCTTCTCTTCTTAGAAGGACACAGACATACGGGGTTAAGGGCCTTCTCTGCTCCAGTATTACGTCTTAACTGCTAACATCTGTAATAACCGAATTTCCAAATAAGGTCACATTATGCTGTTTTGGAAAGGTCACAAATTTTGGAAGGATGTCATTCAACCCAGTGCAGGCAGTTTCCAGTTAACATTAATGAAAAAATTCCCATGTTATATAACATCCAAACATGATTGATGACCAGGTGAATCATTCTTGAATATTACATGTAATCTTTTATATTCTAATCACATACTCAGATGGGCACCTACCTTGGGGAATCATTCTCATTCACAAATATGACTTACATACAAAGAGGAACTTACAAAATTCTTTAGGAAGGATTCAGAGGATTAATCTAGGTACATTGATTTCTAATTTGAGCACGTTGCTCCCTAGAATATTTTCTTATTCTGATTTCACTGCAGAATTCTTCAGGTTTTAAAGTGCGTGTGTACTCAGTCTCTTAGTCATGTCCTACTCTTTGCAATCACCTGGACTGCAGCCCACCAGGGTCCTCTGTCCATGGAATTTTCCAGGCAAGTGGGTTGTCATTTCCTACTCCAGGGGAATCTTCCTGACCCCAGGGATCAAACCCATGTCTCTTGTGTCTCCTGTGCTGGCAGGTGATTCTTTTCCACTGCGCCACCTGGGACATCCTCAGGTCTGAACAGTCTGTAAATTAAAAGTGGTAAACAAACGTGGGAACTAAAGTTAACTATTACAGAGGCAGAAAAAGTAAGTCTGAGATAATTTTAAGTTTTTAATTCTTATCTTTCGCCCATCTACTTATGTTGATATTTTATTCACTGGATTTGCCAACTTAGGCTCTGTAATCATAATTGATAAGATGAATTTTTCCTGTATTTGAATAGTTTACTGAGCAAATTAATAGTATAAATATGACTTCAAGGGGAACTACTTAAGAAAACAATCATTGACATGCACCTTTAATCAACACGCCCATGTATCCTTTGACTGTCTCTTATTCATTCTTTGAGTCATAAATCAAGTACCATGTTGTCAGACCTGGTTTCCTTTAGTAGATGAAATCCCTACTGGATGTATTTATGGCACTTTATGGAGCCTGGTGGGGTTGCAGAGAGTCGGACATGACCGAGTGACTGAACACAGCACAGCATACTACTTCTATACACTTCGTCGCCCTTACCATTTCGTCAATTTTATACTCATTTTGTGATTAGTTAACTACCGTCGCTCTTCTTTGCTAGACTATAAACTCCACAGGACTGGTACTTCGGGCTATGTGTATTTTACTCACCTTTGTTTCTTTGCCTATTTCAGTACTTGCACCACAACTGAATAAATCAGAAATGCATACTTATGTATAAAAAGTTACGTGAATTATGAGTTAATTTCAACAATTTGTTAAAGAATCCTTTACCATGTGAACTCCTGAGAAAACATTTTACAATTAGTTACTATTTGTAAACAAGAACATTAAGAGCACATTGATTTTAGTATCTGGAATAGATGATAAACTTTTCCATTTCAATAGACTTTGACTATTTTGAATAGCTCAGTTTAAAAATGCAGGATTCAAATGATAAGATATTTTACTATTTATCAAAAGCATTCTGGACTATTACTATAATAAATACAATTGAATTCAGATGTAAGTTTTATGAAACATCCTCTGTGAAGGCTATTAGAGCAATTCTACATTTTTAGTTTGCAATATATGAAAACATGGCACATATCATACTGAAGAATCTCTTTAAAACAATGAACACTATAATTCAGTATTTAAATTTATCAGTGTAATGCATTTTTAAAATAGTAATACCTGTATTTGAGAAAGCTATTCCCAAGGAGAAAAATTATAATAAATTCCATGATCATTATTAACTATTTGAATCATAGACAGTCTGCTGCAAATCTGAATATCTAAATTCAGGATTTGGGCATGCAGATATAATTATAATCTCTCTTTTGACAACTTGATTTTACATACACATATTCTCCTCTTCTTTTAAAAAATTTTCTGGTTAAAGAAAGGATTTAACCAGAATTTAACCATTTCATAAGTCAAATATATTGCTAAGATAAACATACTTTTCCAGTTTTGAGGTACTGCTGCTCCTTGAATTGAGCTTTCTATGTCATGCTAATATTTCTTACATTTTCTTTTTGAGGGGGAAAAAAGCTAAATACCCACTAGATCCACACATATATAGTTATATAACTTTATATATCCCACACTTTCTTATATTAGGTTGTCCAGGAATATCACATGAGAAACTGTGAGGAAAATCTTGAAGGATTAGAGGATGAAAACTTTCTCATAATTTGATAGCTGCTCTAAGCTTGGCGGAGCGTCCTCTGGGGTTATCCTGTACATCTTGGTCTTCTGGAGTAAGTACCTTCTTGTGCATCAATTTCCACATTAAAGGGGCCTTTCCTATAGAGACGCCTTCCTTGTTTTCCTGATCTGAATCCAACTGTGATTTTTGTATCACCTTCTGTCTAGCACTTAGGTTAAACCTTTCTGTCATGCTTATCCCAAGCAGGAATCGTTTGATGATGCGATCCTCCAGTGAATGGAAGGAGAGGGCAACGAGGTGACCACCAGGTCTCAGAAACTTGTGAGCTGTCTTCAGTCCTGTGTAAAGTTCATTGAGCTCATTGTTCACAAATATGCGAAAAGCTTGAAAAGTCTTTGTAGCAATATGGGTAGATCGCTGTAGCAAATCTTTTCGCGCATAAAGAGCAGAGGGAGGAAATGCACCTACAGACAGATTTTGTATAAACAGGAAAAGAGGACAAATGGGCCACATTAATATTTTCCACTGTAAATTTACTGGGTTGTGTTTTATATATATTTAATGAACTATTTCCTTAGAAAATTGTGTCATTTCATCCATATTTCTCCACTTTATTTCCAAGCATTCCATCAAAGCTTAAAACTATTGTGTCAGTAACATCTTTCAGAACACTTAAGGCTAACTGGAGTCAAACAAGAACAGAGAAAGACAAAAGGTTGAACAAATATTTGAAGAAATAATAATGAAAAACTGACTAACTTTGATGAAAAATATTAACTCTCAGCTAAAAAAGTTCAATGATTGCAAACAGAATAAACACAGAAAACTGCACCTCGACACGTCATGATTAAACCGCTACAAGCTGAAGATGGTAAGAAAAACTCTGAATACAACAAAGGAAAAAAATACTGGAATAAAGCTCAAATTGTTGAGGGAAAAAACAGCTGTCTTCCAAGACAGCTATTTTAAAACCATTCTTCAAAATTGAAGGCTCAAAGACATTTTCAAATGAATTTTAAAAATGAGAGAGTTCATTGCTAATAGCTTTAAATTCAAGAAATGCAAAAGCCAATACTTCAGTCTGAAATAAAATAACACCAGGTGATAACTTGGATAGAGAGAAGATAATGAAAATATGAGTGATATATGAAGATAAGAAATATGTTTAATTTCTTAAAAGACAGGACTATCTCCCTGTCATTCTTACTTTCATTAAAAGTCAGGACTCTAAGTAAAATTATAACAATATTCTATGCTTTATAATACAGATATAAATATATATTGTATATGACAGCAGTAGCACAAAGGATGAGAGGGCATAAATGAAACTACACTATCACAAGGTTCTTGTATTTTACAGGAATTTAAAGTTGCATACTGTGGTCTCTAAAACACTCAATAAAAATAATGCAAAGAAATAAAGCCAATAAATTAATAGAGAATAAAAATAATCCACAACATATTTTAACATAAAAGAAGGGAGAAAAACAGGAAAATAAAAATGAGGCAAAGAGAAAACAAATAGGAAAAATGGAAGACAATATATCCAAACATAAAAATAATTACATTAAATATAAATGTACTAAACATCAATAAAAATGTAGAGTCTGTGTGACTAAAAACTAGCAAGACCTAATTATACACTGTCATTGTCAAGACCTAGTTATACATTATACTAATTAATTATATAATTATACATTATAGAAATGTACATTAAATTTAAAAATACAAATAAAAATAAGCAAATAACTGTGAGAAAGTATATCATGTAGAGAGTAAGCATAAAAAAGCCCAGAGAGACTGTATTACCATTAGACAAATAAACTCCTAAAATGGAGAATTGCTGTGCTGTGCTGTGCTGTGCTTGGTTCCTCAGTTGTGTCTGGGCACGAAGGACACTAGACTGTGTCACTAGTCTGACTCTTTGTGACCCCATGGAATGTAGCCCACCAGGCTCCTCTGTCTATGGGGATTCTCCAGACAAGAATACTGGAGTGGGTTGCCATGCCCTCCTCCAGGGGATCTTCCCAACCCAGGGATTCAACCCAAGTCTCCCACATTGCAGGCAGATTCTTTACCATCTGAGCCACCAGGGAGAAATGCTAGACCCCAAAATAAATATTTTCTATAGAGAAAATAATCAAGAGAGCAGGAAGATACAATTACAAAAGCATATGCACCAAATAACATAGTTCCAAAATTTTACACCTCTCAGAAAAATGACCCACATTTATATATGCAATTGTATTTTGACCATATGTCAAGTTAATTCAATGCTGAAGGAACAGATTTTCAATGTAAGTGATTATACGTACAAAATAAAATGAACTTCAACCCTTACACCTCACCATACACAAAACTTAATTCAAATGGATCATGAACCTAAAAGCAAATACTAAAACCATAAAATATACATCTGACAAAACTCTCTTAGTCACATGGGAATCTCATAACTTAATAATAGTATACATTTTAGTAATCTGTAAGTCTGGTAATAAAGTGCATTAAGACACATCTGATTAATCATTTTAGGAAACTGGATTAGAGAGGGGACAAATAATATTTTATATGTATCTCAGAGCCGAGAACCTGGCCATTTGACATTAACCAAATTGTGTTATGTGTTCACTTTTCCCTCCACAAAATCTGCTTCATTGAAAGGCTAGAAAACATTAGACACTAAGGAATTTATCTTCCAACAACCAAGTCTCTCAGAAACAAAAGTCAAAGTTGAGGAGGGAGTTCAAGTTCTTTCCCTTTGATATTCAATTTCTCTATTTTTCCAGGGAAAGAGTTTTAGTCACTGGGCAATGTGTTTCAAAACATTCTAAGGATCTGAACAAACATGCATGATTTAGAACTTGAACTTAGAGAATGCTTCAGGAAGGCTGTGTTCCTGAAGACCTTAAGTGATTCAAACCTTGCCTAATTCAACACTAATTTTTTCAAAGGGGAAATGTAATACAAAATATGTTTTAATGTACATGGATTTTAATGTAAAATAGGAAGCAAACATTCATGGAACACATGGATCAATACTGTAGGATATTTCTGCTTTAAGGCTTAAGGTGTTTTTTTTTTCCTTAGCATCTCTAATATTTTGTAGAAATTAAACTATGGCTCAACATGGTAACTGCTTAGCTTTCCTCGTATTTTATCACATTTTAAAGATATATATTTGAGGATGTGGTTTTTTAACATAGTCCACTGAATTAACCATGCCTAGATATGTGTTACGGAGAAGGCAATGGCACCCCACTCCAGTACTCTTGCCTGGAAAATCCCATGGACGGAGGGGCCTGGTAGGCTGCAGTCCAGGGAGTTGCTAAGAGTCGGACACGACTGAGTGACTTCACTTTTCACTTTCATGCATTGGAGAAGGAAATGGCAACCCACTCCAGTGTTCTTGCCTGGAGAATCCCAGGGACAGGGGAGCCTGGTGGGCTGCCGTCTATGGGGTCGCACAAAGTCGGACACGACTGAAGTGACTTAGCAGCAGCACCAGCAGCAGCAGCAGATATGTGTTAACTAAGTAGATGAAATGATAGAAAAAGAGAAAGCTTAATTAATACTTTGCTGATATTATCATTAGATATATTTTTGAAAGCTAATAAAAATAGGAAATGCTAAAATAATGAAGTAATGTCTGAAATCTCCATGAAAGTGAAAGTCGCTCAGTCATATCCAACTCTTTGAATTCTCCAGGGCAGAATATTGGAATGGGTAGTGGTTCCCTTCTCCAGGGGATCTTCCCAACCCAGGGATCAAACCGGGGTCTCCCGCATTGCAGGCAGATTCTTTACCAGCTGAGCTACAGGAGAAGCCCAAGAAAATTGGAGTGGTTAGCCTATCGCTTCTCCAGGGAATCTTCCTGACCCAGAAATCAAACCGGGGTCTCCTGCATTGCAGGCTGATTCTTTACCAACTGAGCTATGAGGGAAGCCCCGAAATCTCCATAGAAGTTCTATATAAACAACAGCATTGGTTCATTTGATATGAAAAAATATGGTAGGCATTTTTGTTTACCAGCTTTAGGCATCTTCCTGTATCATAATTATAGTTTTCAATTCATGTAGCCAGCTAGATATAGAACTATGAGATTCCTAACTAATTATTTTAATTGAAGAAATCTGTTTTTATTTCAAAGTATTCAGATAAAGTGATTTTATTAATGTTTTATATTACACAACCTCAAGTTTATATAATTCATGTTCACATTAAGTGTATTCACCCTACATATGAATCTGGAGCTCACAAATTAACACCAATGTAACCAGATAAGCTTGTCTTTATAAGGTCTAATTAGGTCTTGTCAATATCAGATCATGGAGAAAGAAAATAAGAGCTTTCATTTATATTTAGGAATGGATGATCCTGAAGATAATAGGATAACTAGATTTCATGAAGCTTTCCTTCTGGCGTTTACTTCTGCTTAGGGAATTCTAACCTGGACTATGTCCACTGGGTTTCTTGAGAAGGATTTCTAGGAGTGGTCCTGTCAGCCTCCCCAAGTTGCATTTTTAGGGAGATAACAAGGAACTGCAATGGGCAATGTGTGGTTTTGTGGAGCTTTTTAGTGCTGCTCTGGGGATCAAAGACACTATATCCTCTCTTCCTTTATACTGGCACTTTTGTGTTTGTAATTATGGGAAGAGAGGCTGATGATGCAGATTGTGTAAAATGAAATAAAAAAGAAACAAAAGTGTATAAAATACAATATGGTAATGGAAACTAAAGCAGTAAGAACAAAACATCAACTTTAATGTTACAAACAGACAAAAATATAGGAAAAGATAATCCTACTATCAAGAATTAAACAAGGTTCTTTGTCTGAATTGGAAAGTTAAAAGATAATCAGTAAATGTCCTGTGCTTCTGAGGTAGCAAAAAGTGATTTCCTTGTGAGAGTCACTAGACAGAGAGCAACTCTGCTACAGAGTCCTCTTAAGTATGCATAGACTAGATAGGAACAGTTGCCTATAAATAATCAGGAAAAAAGATTCAAAAACTATATTAGAACCGAGGTCTACCTATGAGCTGGACTCTAATTTAGGCCATAGGAAGAAAAACATTAGTGATACCTGCTCCCTAACTCTGAGGAGCTGGCTGTTTTGCAATCCTTCTTCACTGCTTTCTCATCTCCCATATCCTGTTATCAGAAATAGAAACTGGTCTCTCTGTTTTTCCATTTCCTGAGTTTAATCACAAAGTCTTGTATGGCTAATTCATTTGATTAAGGCATAGAGCAGGTAAGACAGAAAATATGGACTCAAGCACAATCTGGGTCATTTGGTTTGGTACTGAGAGAAAATCTCCTTTTTCTATTTTACAGTCCATCAATGGATTCACTTAACACCAAGCCAATGTATGTTCTAAACTGGAAGAGGTGTGCTTACCCTTCGTGTAGCACTTATCACATGACTGTAATTACTGGTTTACTTGTCTGTCTTACTCAACTCCAGTCTCCTTGTGAACAGGAATTACTTCATGTTAACTCCTATATTCCTCCAGCTTAATAGAGACACTTATAATTGTTAATCCTGACTGTACGTCAGAGTCACCTGTGGAGCTTTTGAAAAAATAAAGATGCCTGGCTGAAGTCCACACCTATTGAATCAGTTTCAGGGGTTTATTACACAGGAATCAGTACTTTTAAAGAGCTTCAAAGAGGATTTTGATTTGCAGCCAAGATTAAAAACTACTGTAGTAAACACTTGGTAAATGTTTGTTAAAAAGATAATGAATAGACAATGACAAAAAACATGGGCAAATGAATAAAAATCCAGGACCATAACTACAAACAGTTTTATTCACATCACTGGATGAATATACAAAGAGTATAATATTCAGTCACATCAATAAGTGACTAAATAAAGAACATAATATTCCTAGAGAAAAGATTATGAATAGAATTTTAATAATGTCATGAAACAAATCACATTCTATATCCCACTTTTTGGCCAAATGTGATTGTGGGTACGAAATTATGATTTTAATGGAACAACTGAACTCTTACATTTGCTAAAAATTTCATTGTCTCAATACAACTGCATGCATGTATTTAATGATATCGGATACAGACTGGAAATGTCCTTAATATTATTTGCATGTGCAGTGGATCACTTGCAAATAATTTGAAACTGAGGCCCTGCAAACATGAAAACCTTTATTATCTGAAATGAGCAACTGTACAAAGTCAACTTTATTTTTGCATATTTTGTTTTCTAGATTAATATAAGACATCTTGGTAAGATTTGCAAATTTACTTAAAATTTTTCATTCAACTCTTCCATAGTTTAAGTTCAAGACTTCCTCCAAAGATTAATGCATAATATTATTGAGATTTTAAGTTAACTTTATTTCACTTAACATCTTTGAAATCCTAAACCACAAGTTTTCTCAATTTTTCAAAAGAGCAGAACTGTTTTCCTCCTAATACTTTAAAATAGCAAAATTATGTGAATAAAACAGACTCTAAAGGAAATTAAAAGCTTATATACATTCAATACCAAGTTCCAGATATTAAACCTGGATTTAGAAAAGGCACAGGAACCAGACATCAAATTTTCAACATCCATTGCATCATCAAAAAAGCAAGCGAGTTCCAGAAAAATATCTATTTCTGCTTTATTGACTATACCAAAGCCTTTGATTGTGTGGACCACAACAAACTCTGGAAAATTCTTAAAGAGATGGAAATACCAGACCACCTGACCTGCCTCTTGAGAAATCTGTATGCGGGTCAGGAAGCAACAGTTAGAACTGGACATGGAACAACAGACTGGTTCCAAATAGGGAAAGGAGTACGTCAAAGTTGTATATTGTCACCCTGCTTATTTAACTTATATGCAGAGCACATCATGAGAAACACTGGGCTGGAGGAAGCACAAGCTGGAATCAAGATTGCCGGGAGAAATATCAATAACTTCAGATATGCAGATGACACCACCCTTATGGCAGAAAGCGAAGAAGAACTAAAGAGCCTCTTGACGAAAGTGAAAGAGGAGAGTGAAAAAGTTGGCTTAAAGCTCAACATTCAGAAAATGAAGATCATGGCATCTGGTCCCATCATTTCATGGGAAATAGATGGGGAAACAGTGGAAACAGTGACTGACTTTATTTTCTTGGGCTCCAGAATCACTGCAGATGGTGACTGCAGCCATGAAATCAAAAGATGCTTGCTCCTTGGAAGAAAAGTTACGACCAACCTAGACAGCATATTAAAAAGCAGAGGCATTGCTTTGCCAACAAAAGTTCATCTAGCCAAGGCTATGGTTTTTCCAGTAGTCATGTATGGATGTGAGAGTTGGACTATAAAGAAAGCTGAGCGCCAAAGAATTGATGTTTTTGAACCGTGGTGCTGGAGAAAAGACTTCTGAGGTTCCTTAGACTGCAAGGAGATCCAACCAGTCCATCCTAAAGGAAATAAGTACTGAATAATCATTGGAAGGACTGATGCTGAAGCTGAAACTCCAATACTTTGGCCACCTGATGTGAAGAACTGACACATTTGAAAAGACCCCGATGCTGGGAAAGACTGAAGGCAGGAGGAGAAGGGGACAAAGGAAGATGAGAAGGTTGGATGGCATCACCGACTCAATGGACATGAGTTTGACTAAACTCTGGGAGGTGGCAATGGACAGGGAGGCCTGGCATGCTGCCGTCCATGGGGTCGCAAAGAGTTAGACACAACTGTGTGACTGAACTCTACTGATCTGAACACTTTTTAAAAAAATGTATATTTAAGAGTAAATGAACATTAAATCCCCTCAGGGATAACAAGTTCTAATTTCAGTATAACTTCTAGACACTATTTGGCACTTACATCTCTCACAGTAAAGTAGAGAAAATTCATACCATAAGAGATTGACCCTAACTATTCAAGAAAATTGTTGAAGTGTTCTGCCTCATTACAGGTACTTCATTCTCACATTCCAGATCAGGTTTGTTTGCAGTGGTATTTTAAATTCCTTACAGTTTCATATCCTTACTCTTTTCTTCTCACATCAGCAACTTCTGGTGGCTTATCTTTACCTGGAATGCATCCATAACCCCACCATTTCACACCAATTCCACTGCCCTCGCCCTAGTGCCAGCCATCATCATCTTTTCCACACAGTTATCAGTAGTTCTTTTGCATACAAGAATTCAATGTCATTCCACAGTTCAACACTTTTAGGGTCTTTCTATCACATGAAATGGGAACCGAAGTTCTTACCATGGCCAAATGTCCCTATGTCATATACAACTTCTGCTTCTCACCACTCCCATTTTTCCAAACTCTATGCTACTGCTGCTGCTGCTAAGTCACTTCAGTCGTGTCCGACTCTGTGCGACCCCACAGACAGCAGCTCACCAGGCTCCACCATCCCTGGGACTCTCCAGGCAGGAACACTGGAGTGGGCTGCCATTTCCTTCTCCAATGCATGAAAGTGAAAAGTGAAAATGAAGTCGCTCAATCGTGTCCGACTCTTCGTGACCCCATGGACTGCAGCCCACCAGGCCCCTCCTTCCGTGGGATTTTCCAGGCAAGAGTACTGGAGCGGGTTGCCATTGCTTTCTCCGTCCAAACTCTGTACTCTTAACTAATTCATGGAGTGGTCCAGACTGGGTCATTTGACCTGTACCAAGAATATCTGTCTGCCAACATATACCTGGATGGGTAGCTCCCTACTTTATTCAGGTCTCTTAAACATTGCAGCATTAGAAAAGAAGGAAAATAGCACCTTGTCACTGGAGTCCCTTTATATGGTTTTATTATTTTCTTCAAAATATCAGGGATAAATATGTGTTTACCATCTGTTTTCCTCCATTAGAATATATACTCGGTAAAAACAGAGACTTTGTTTACTGCTATAAATCTTTTACACCAAAAACAGTTAGTAGATTGAAAGAAAGGTTGAATTTACACTTTGAAGTTATAAACACAGTCATTGTTAGGAAACAAAAGCAAAAAATGTATTATGTTGTATATGAAGTAAAATGTTAATGTCACTACTCAAATTCCATACAAAAAGCAATCAAGAGGTATACTTTCTAACATTTTCTTGATAGATATATGACACTTTGTATATAAATGTATATATTTATAAAAAAGAGAATGATCTATACAGTTTGTGCATGTTTCTGTTTACCTGCCTTACTTTTAAAAATAATTTCAGTTGCCTAGACACAATATGGTCCATTTTGTATGTTCATTTAACAAATGCTTGTACTGTCAAGAACAGTACCTAACTGGGAATGGTAATTAAGACAGAGGCAATCTCTATGCTGGTTGAGCTCATATTGCCAGCACAGCAGGAATATTTGGGATGTTTTCTTTTTTTAATTTTTTAAAATTAGTTTATCTATTTTTTAACTTTACAATATTGTATTTGTTTTGCCATACATTGACATGACCCATCAATCCCACTGCTGGGTATACACACAGAGGAAACCAGAATTGAAAGAGCACTGTTTATAATAGCCAGCACATGGAAGCAGCCTAGATGCCCATCAGTAGACGAATGGGTAAGGAAGCTGTGGTACATATACAAAATGGAATATTACTCAGCCATTAAAAAGAATGCATTCGAATCAGTTCTAATGGGATGTTTTCTATTTTTACTATCACATACACACAAAAAAAAATGCTGCAGTAAACATGTGAACGGCACATTCAAAAATTCTATATAGCAGAAAAACTACAAAGCAAAAAGGCAATCATGATCTGGGAAAAATACTTCAGTTCAGTTCAGTTCAGTTTCTCAGTCGTGTCCAACTCTTTGTGATCCCCATGAGCTGTAGCACACCAGGCCTCCCTGTCCATCACCAATCCCGGAGTTTACCCAAACTCATGTCCATTGAGTCAGTGATGCCATTCAACCATCTCAGCTTCTGTCGTCCCCTTCTCCTCCTGCCCTCAATCTTTCCCAGCATCAGGGTCTTTTCAAATGAGTCAGCTCTTTGTATCAGGTGGCCAAAGTATTTTAATTTCAGCTTCAACATCAGTCCTTCAAGTGAACACACAGGACTGATCTCCTTTAGGATGGACTGGTTGGATCTCCTTGCAGTCTAAGGGACTCTCAAGAGTCTTCTCCAACACCACAGTTCAAAAGCATCAATTCTTTGGCGCTCAGCTTTCTTTACAGTTCAACTCTCACATCCATACATGACTACTGGAAAAACCATAGCCTTGACTAGACGGACCTTTGCTGGCAAAGTTATGTCTCTGCTTTTTAATATGCTGTCTAGATGGGTCATAACTTTCCTTCCAAGGAGCAAGCGTCTTTTAATTTCATGGCTGCAGTCACCATCTGCAGTGATTTTGGAGCCCAAGAAAACAAAGTCAGCCATTGTTTCCACTGTTTCCCCATCTATTTGCCATGAAGTGATGGGACCAGATGCCATGATCTTCATTTTCTGAATGTTGAGCTTTAAGCCAACTTTTTCACTCTTCTTCTTCACTTTCATCAAGAGGCTCTTTAGTTCTTCTTCACTTTCTGCCATAAGGGTAGTGTCATCTGCATATGTGAGGTTATTGATATTTCTCCCGGCAATCTTGATTCCAGCTTGTGCTTCCTCCAGCCCAGCATTTCTCATGATGTACTCTGCATACAAGTTTATAAGCAGGGTGACAATATACAGCCTTGATGTACTCCTTTTCCTATTTGGAACCAGTCTGTTGTTCCATGTCCAGTTCTAACTGTTGCTTCCTGACCCGCATACGGATTTCTCAAGAGGCAAGTCAGTTGGTCTGGTATTTCCATCTCTTTAAGAATTTTCCAGAGTTTATTGTGATCCACACAGTCAAAGGTTTTGGCATAGTCAATAAAACAGAAACAGATGTTTTTCTGGAACTCCCTTGTTTTTTCAATAATCCAGTGGATGTTGGCAATTTGATCTCTGGTTCTTCTGCCTTTTCTAAATCCAGCTTGACTGTCTGGAAGTTCATGGTTCATGTATTGCTGAAGCCTGGCTTGGAGAATTTTGAGCATTACTTTGCTAGCGTGTGAGATGAGGGAAAACTACTTATATCTAACTAAATGTGAACTTGTGATAGTATGCCTGTAGAATTAGTGTTAGTTAGGTCAAAAACTGTTTATGCCCATCTAAATTTGAATAAATACTTCTAAATTTACTGTCTAAATATCAATAGATTGAGTCAATTTACTTCCACCAATAGTATTTGTGAGAGTCTCGCTCCCCACATCCTCAATTAGTACTAGAAACTATCACTTTTTGTAACCTTGACCAGTCTAATAGTAGGCAAATGATAGCTTATAGCTGTTTTAATTTGCATTTCTTTGGCCATCAGTAGAAGCAGGCATCTTCTCAAATCTAATGACCATTTGATTTTCAGTATGAAGTCTGTGAACAAACTCTTAATGTGATGTTGCTTTTTTCTTTACTCATTTGGAAGAACTATTTATAAAATAATGACATTAACCCTTTTCCTCTCTATTTAGTTGCAAAGAATGTTCCTGGATTGTGACTGTCTTTACAGTTTGTGGATTTTTTTCTATAGACTTTTCTTCATGTCTTTTAGATTCTGTCAAGTTTAGGAAGGCTTTCCTTACTCCAGGATTATAGCTATCAACAACTGTATTTTTCCGGTTTTCTTTCTTCATCTAAATATTTGATACACAAAAAGTTGAAGTTTTAGTATAATATGACGAAGGGATCTAACTTTATCTTTTAAAAACTATATAGGTAATACCCTGAAATAGCATATTATTTCCCTACTCATTTGAAGTACTGCTTTGATCAAACACTACAGTTTTAGATACAAATAGATCTGCCTCTGGATTCTCAATTGCGTTGCACTGATGTATTTCTCTATTTTTCTGCTAATATCAGATCATTACTACTTTTGAAAATTTTCTAGGACATTGGGCTATCAGGTGGAGTAAGTCCCTCTTTCCCATGCTGTTATCTTTCTTTTCAAAATTTTTTTGGGTATTTTCATTCACTTATACTCCAAATTAAATTTAGAAATAATAAAGCATATAATGATAAACACTTTCCTTGGAATTACAGTAAATTTCTAAACTGATTTGGATAAAATTTACGTTATCATATCAAACAATCCATCTATGGAACATAGTATTTCCATTAATATTTTATATGTCCTTCATTAAAGTTAAATAGTCGTCATTATCTAAGTCATGGCCAGGCTATTTGTAAGTAGTGTCTTAATACATACACATTTTAATAATCCCTATGGAAAAGCATTAGAAATGATATTATATGACGATGACATGATGTAATAGAAATAGGTTGAGAAAGTAAAAACTAGGTTCTGTGATCAGATATTTTACATTTTTATGACTGTTTGATGTGGGGCAATAATACAACTTCTGAGTTTGTTTCTCCATTAGAAGAGGAGATGATAACACTTCTCACAGGATTATCCTAAAACTCAAGTAAAGAAAATACTCAGGAGCACCTAGTGCATACTTGGCATAAAGTAGTCACTCTATGAATGTGAAAGTGATTTCACACATTTATTTATTCTTCTCAGTTGTAAAATGGAGTGATGAGAGGATCTGATATGTTAATTTGAGGTTCCAAACTAATTTTACTTTCATCCTGAACTAATAGCAGAGTAGGTGGGATAGAGGGCTGTTGAAAACCCCTGAAGCATCTGAGTAATACTTCTTGGGTTTAGGCATTAGACTAAAACACTTGGCATTTGGAATGAAGTTAAAATTTTCCTTATGTAAAAATTAATGGTGCACTTCTAAGTTAACTTATATTATCGCATTCTAAGTGCATCATTTTTTTCCTCTGTTCTTTTTTTTATTATTGCCCTATTAATAGTTCTCATGGAACATTTTTATGTACAGGTTATCTGCTTTCTTAAGCATAGTTCCTCAAGGACAAAGCAGGAGGTAGAGGAGGGGGAGAGGGAAGGAGTGGGAGGAGGACCTTGACTCTCATTTTTCAAACTGCTGTGCTGGGAAATAGTAATCTCATAAACTGTAGCATTTGCACCCCCAACCAAACACCAAGGTGTCTGTTATCTCACAAGTCTAAGAAACCCAGCATGTTATATTCTTTTCTTGGAGATCCACAATACCCATAAGCATGGTAAAGCTCTGAAGGTAACCATATAACTTTCTTTACCTAGGATGTCCAAACTTTTTGAAACAACTTTTAATTTTTAATAACAACTATCTATTCCATGGGCTTCCCTGGTGGCTCAGACAGTAAAGAATCTGCCTGCAATGTGGGAGACTTGGGTTCAATCCCTGGGTTAGGAAGATTCCCCGGAGGAGGGCATGGCAATCCACTCCAGTAGTCTTGCCTGGGAAATTCTCATGAATGGAGGAGCCTGGCAGGCTACAGTCCATGGGGTCACAAAGAGTTGGACACAGCTGAATGACTAAGCACATCTATTCCACAGAACTCCTTTGCTGGGTAACACACTTGGGAAAATACTGAAAATAGGTTTTGTGTTAATCCTTTCTAAATATCTTAATTATGTTGTTAAATTCCTATAATAATTATGAGAGGTAAGAAATAAATATCCCTATTTCCATTTAAAGGTGAAAGACAAAGGAATTATATGTATCTTTTCAAGTTCACAAGAGTCAAATGAGAACTCAGGTCTTTTTTAACAAGAAGTCCACTCCAACACTCCCTTTTTTGTAATACAGAATGAACCTAACTTGCCCAGAAGAAAGGCATAACATTTCTGGCTAGTTCATCTAAGAAACACATTCTGAAAATCCCAGATCAGTATAAATTCATCTCAGAAGAAAAATAAAACACTCTTTATTTTATTATGTATGCAATTTTTAAAATTTCTTTAAAATGTTCTTGAATTTTGAAGTGTGCCCAAAACAAGCCAACAATTTTAAGACTGTATATAACTAAACCATCTCATCTCCTTTTTCCTGATAAGCCTTTAAGGAAGTTAAGATTAAATCACATGGTTTAGAGTGATTTCCAGAAGCTCTGATTCCATGTCTGGTGTTTTATATAACAATCTCATTTTCTGGGAGAAAATGAGTATGGAATCTTTACTCTAAGCCTGAATAGCCTTTTACTGAGAGATGTTGTAATGGAACCCAAATCACTTTGCATCAAGTTGCACGAGTTTGGCTTTCTCTCCACATTTCCCTTGGGGAGATGTGCATTGTCAAGACTAAAGACTGCGCATCTGGTGAAGGCAGCAACTGCCCTGGTTTCTTACCCTGGGAACTGTAATGAATACCTTTGGCTTTTGTCCTTTTTGTTCCATCGAAAATAATATATTGTTAGCTTAAGTTATCAGACTGTGCATTTGTCTCTTTTTCATCAGCTTTCTTGATAGTGGGTTTAAAAAAGAAACAGTTGCTACTGCTGCCATTATCAAAAGACTTCGGGGCAGGTACTGATTAAACGTTTTTGATTAAGAATCTAGACTCATCCAATGTAGTACATACTGGGCTTTTCCTGACTCACCTGCTAGGAAGGGGGCCCTTTACAGTTGTTTTTATGTTCAAAAAATGAATGCTTAAAATTTTTCAGCTAAGCAAAATGAGGGGGGACAAGCTTGTGTATAATTAGGAATAAAGGGCTAAAATCTTGGGGAATTAAACCAAGATCCTTTAATTTTTTTTTTTCTTTAAAGCTTCTTGAAAATGGTGAAAGAAGACTGAAAGATATTTCTGTATATTTGCTATTATGCATTTCTTGTAAATACACAATTTTAGCAGTGACAAGGTAGTGCTCCTTGCTCTCATTCTCAGCCTAGATTGACCTTTTCCCTCTTCTTACAGTTTATGTCTGCGCATGTACATGCTTAATCGCTCAGTTGTGTCTGACTTTTTGCGACCCCACAGACTGCAGCCCGTCAGGCTCCTCTGTCCATGGGATTTCTCAGGCAAGAATACTGGAATGGGTTAGCTATTTCCTCCTCCAGGGGATCTTTCTGACCCAGGGATCGAACCTCCGTCTCCTGCATTGGCAAGTGGATTGTTTACCAATGAGGCAACTGGGAAGCCCACAGCTTATGTCTACTCATCCTTAATACACTAAAGTGCAATCTTCTCTAGAAAGTTTTTGCAGTGACCTTTTAATACATATTTTTATCAAACTCTTTACTACTTGATACTATTTACCTATTAACCCCTTCTAGGTTGTAAAAAGTCCGAAAACTTTTTGTATTTTCCTTATACACCCAGGCCCAGGCCTAGGGCTTGGTGTATGGTAGACGGCAAAGGGGAAAATCCACCAAATAAAAGATATTCTTCCAGTCCCAAAGATCAAGATGTACCATAAATGGTATGCTGAAGGCAGACATTCATAAAATCCCTGAAATCTTTGTAAGATGTTGTGTATACATGCAGATTTATGTGGAAATACTCTAGGGTTCCTATCAAAGGCTCAACTATACTAGTGACTCCAAAGTAGGCAAATTCTTGGCGAAAACATACTGAGGATACTGGGTTTTTAGCTTATAACTTACCACCTTTAATAATACCACCAAATAAGCTTTTGCATTTATCTAGTTTTGGTTTGTTACATTTTTCTTTAACTTCAGGAATATCACCACTTAGCACCACCAGAAGCGTTGTTAAAAATCCCCTTTACATACGACAGTGGACACTGGAAACTATAACAGTGAATATTCAGTCTTCCTCTGACTCACAAGGAATTTCATATTAAAAATAAGAGAAAATCTTGCTTAGTAACAGGCTGCACCACGTATAATAATAGAACACAATTTGTATGTGGAAGCGGTAAGATAGATTTCATTCATAGAAAACACCATGCTTCTGGCTAGATAAATGACTTGAGGTCCTAGAGAAAATTTATCATTTTTAGGTCTGGGATACCCTTATGCTACTTACACTTTTTAAAATTTGATACATTCACATGTTCAAATGTATTGAGATTTTTAAGCTTGTGAATGAAATTAACAATGTGCTGTGGTGTCAACGTGATGCATTGCAATTCCCCCTGAGTGGTAGGGTTTAGAAATTAATTCAGCTCTTGCACCTGTTTGCCAGCATTCGTCTGTTGAATTTCCATCACATTTAATAAGTCTCTGTGACGCAACTCGTGTCCTTTTGCCTGGGCTCCTTTAATATAGTGTTAAATTCTCACTCATCTGAAATTTAAGTAATATTACAAATTTGAAATTGTTAATTAAAATCTGTGAACCTCAATGGTTCTGGATAAAATTGGCTTTACTCAGTGAGGTTCTTTTGAAACTTCTTCAGAGGCTCATCTAATCCCCAACTCCTACTAGGTTAAGTCTGATGACAACATGATCTCACTATGGGTGGTGGAGACTTACAAATCCTCATACAACTGGGAAAAACAGTTATAGGCTTGAACAAAAAAGGTAACAAGGAATGTCACCCACTGAGATGAAATAGAAGAGATGGCTCAGAATTAATTTAAAAGAATATCAATTGCTTCAGACGCAGACATAGAGAACAGATTTGTGGACACAGTAAGGGAAGGAGAGGGTGGGAAGGAGAGGGTGGGACAAATTGAGAGAGTAGCATGGAAACATATAGAGTACCATATGTAAAACAGATAGCCAGTGGGAATTTGCTATGTGACAGGGAGCTCAACCCAGTGCTCTGTGACAACCTAGAGGGGTGGGATGGGTAAGAGATGGGAGGGAGGTTCAAGAAGTAAGAATCATATGTATACCTGTGGCTGATTCATGTTGATGTATGACAGAAACCAGCACAACAATGTAAGGCAATTAGCCTCCAATAAAAAATTTTAAAAAAGAATATCAAATTAAAGGATGGATATTTTCACACATTATTTTTCAATAAAACTAATTCTATACTACCTATGTCTTAAGATGCTTAGCACAGATGGGATAACTTAAACTGAATCATGATTCCTATCATTTACTTAGATAGTCAACATTAAATTTACTTATTGTATCTTCAAGCCAGGGTTGAGGACTATTTGCCAGATCCTGTGAACACAAAGCAGAAGTCTACGCAGGAGTTGCTAGCATATTAAAGACCCATAACAAGATTCTTCATTTGAACCTTTAGGAGTAGTCTATAGGGCATGCAGTACTACTCTGAGTTGGGCTGGACACATTTCCCAGACTTGGGAGATGGTGGCAGGAAAAGATATTTGACAATGCCCTCTTTTTCTTGTGAGGTCAGTATATACGCATAATTAATCCTCATGCTCCAAGGCAAAGGTGCTTGCCTTCCTGTAGCATGCTTAACTTGCAATGGAACACTTCTCAACTGTATTGCAATTTTTAAAAAAAAAAAAAATTATCGCTCCCACTGAAATATAAGCTTCCAAAGTATGTCAGGATTGTGTGTTACTTCCAGAAGGCAGGGATTATGTGTTTTCTTCATTTTTCTCATAACAGGCTTATTGAAAGACTAATAGATGATCTTACTGAATTAAAGAATAGATGACCAATTTCTCCAAAGGCCTATAGCACATAGATTTTAGTTAAAAGATAGATTATAAGTATCTGCTTTTTCCCCCTACCATACCCAAATTTAATACTGAACTCAGCCTCTGACCCAATCTTTTATTTTCTGCCTGCTTTATCCTACCAAATTGTTCCAGGAGCAATGCTTTGGATAATGTCCAGTGAAGGCTACTGATTTCTAGAAGGATGTATGTTCATTTTGAAAAACAATTCTTCAAGGACTCAAGGGGGGTGTGTGTGTGTGTGTGTGTGTGTGTGTGTGTGTGTGTGTGTGTGTGTGTGTGTGTGTGTGCCATTAATCTCACTTAGGGGATTTAGCCTAGAAAGGAAATTTTCCTTGCTGATCCAAAATCCCTTAAAGGTGCATAAAACTATTTACTATATAGCTTCCAATAATAGCCTCCACTAGGAGGTAAGTCAAATATCTAATGAATATAGGATTAAATAAATTATGGTATTTCTTATTGATTAGTATTTTAGCATAAAAATAAGTTACATAATAAAACATTAAGTGAACAAACTCCAAAATTATATACTTTCAATCATCTCAACTCAAAAAATGTGAGAATAAATAAAAAGAAAGAAATAATATGTCAAATTATATATATGTTGTGGTGGTAGAGTAGTATCAAAGGTTTTTGAAGTTTTCACTTGAATTTCTTAATGTTGTACCACATAAATGAGGATGCTTTTATAATACAGAAAATTTTCTTTTTTTTTTTTTGGCCATGTAGGGTCTCAGTTCCTCAACCAGGGATCGAACCTGTACCCCCTGCAATGGAAGCACAGAGTTTTAAACACTGGACAGCCAAGGAAGTCTGTATATTAGAGAAAATTTTACATTATCTCTGTGATCATGAATTTTGATTATTTTTACATGTATTTGTGAAGAAGATTCTATCAACAACTAGATAAAAGTAAACTCCTCATACTGATTAGTTTTGTCAAATTCTATCATATGTCTAGCACATGGCTAGGTAGTTTTAAAATATAATTTCTAATCATCATAGTAATCTTGTAAGTTAGGAAGTATTATCTTTATCTTAGAGAGGATTAGAATGATTGTATAACTTGTGCAATTTCACACATCTAGTAAACAGCAGGGCTAAAATTTGAATACAAGTTTTTGTGTAATTCCAAAATGAATTTCTTTTTCCATTATTCAGTGATACAACAGAATGAAGAGTTGTGAACCCTGACTAATAACGCAAATATGCAAGCAGTATAGCAAGACAAGCAACCTGGCTTGTTAATTTAAATTTGTCATGAAAGTCCATGTTCATCTAAAGAACACAGGGATGAAGTAAACAACGTAAATATCCTGCCTGCTAGATTATCATTCTCAATTTCAACTTCTGAGATAGGTACCTGAAGCACACAGGCCTCGAGATTAACGCCTTCTAGTGGACTTGACATAAATGCTAACATTCTTTTTTTTTTAAATAAGAAAATGTAGTACCTTCAAATCATTACCATGATGCTGTCTCTAAAACAGTTCACTGTATAATAATAATTAGGCATCAGAGATCTTCACTCAACAATAATAATTTATATTATTTTTAATAATAACCACGTTCTCTAATTGGAAGGACTGATGCTGACGCTAAAGCTCCATCAGTTTGGTGCACAGAGACGAATTACTGGAAAAGACCCTGATGCTGGGAAAGACTGAGGGCAGGAGAAGAGGGCAACAGATGATGAGATGGTTGTATGCCATCACCAACTCAAAGGACATTAGTTTGAGCAAACTCTGGGAGACAGTGAAGGACAAGGAAGCCTGGTGTGCTGTAGCCCATGGGGTGGCAGAGAATTGGACATGACTTTGCGATTGAACAACAAATCTCAAACATAACATTCTTTAAAATCCAAGCCTAGAGCTAATTATGTCAGGGCTAGCTTGTCACCTGGTTAATGAGATTCTGATGCACCCTGAATGAACTGGCAGTCTGCCCATCTTCAGAGTTCTTTAATATGATGAAGAAAAGAGGGGCAGGAGAGGGGAGTAAAGGAACAGCAGGAAATAATGTTTTCAACAAAAAAGGGATGCTTTCTCCACTCTTGGTCTTTTCTCACACTGCTTCTCAAGCTTCAGGTTCCTAGCTTGTTGACTGTTACATCTCTGCTTGCTGACATCTTAACCATCCCTTCAAAAAGTGAGACAGCTGCGGCATGTGTAGGAAATCTCTACTGGTGAATCCATCATAAAATTTTTACAGCATTTGTTCTATTCACTCAAATGCATTTCATCACTCAATAACCTGCTCACTCACTCATTTTTATGTGTTCATTCAACAAAAGTCAAAAAAACAAAAGTCTACTAGAGATCAGTCTTCATTGGGTATTTAAAATACATTGTCTGTTTCAGTTATCCCAGAATTCTGTGAGGTGGTTGCTATCATTTGTATTTTCAGATTAAGAAACATATGCCCACATTTACAAATTTAGATGACAGAGTCACTTCAAATCTACCTGAGTGAATAGTTCCTGCTTCCTCTAACCACTCTTTTATCCTTTAACCCAGTTCCTAGAAGATGGGTGCTGAGGCTGCGCTGGAAAGTTAGATACGGTTACTCTACATTCAAAGAGCTCATGAAGGTTATGAGGGAGACAGAGTGTAGTGAAGTAAACGCTCATTAGACAAATGACCAGCATGTGGGAAGTGAGCAACTTCAGGAGGATAGTAAAAGGAAAAGTTAAGAAAGGATCCAAAATAATGGCTAGTCTTGAAAGAAGTAGACAATTTTTTTTTCTCTTTTTGAGGGGATGGAGCAATGAGGAACAACATATCTTGCAGAGAAAGATCACATACAAAAGGATGAAAGTGAGAAAGCATAAAGTGAGTTCCAGAACAATGAATGGTAAGCAGGTCGGTGTAGACATGGAGTGCACAGGGGCGGGGCAGTGGAGAAGGTGGAGAAGAAATTACTTTAAGAGGCAGAAGCCAGATCACAAAGGGACTTGCTTTTCATGTTAAGGAGTTTAGGTTCTGCCCTACAGATAATAGGGAACCTACTAAGGGTTTTAAGGCGAGGTGTGACAGTAGGAGATTTATATTTTATAAATATAATTCTGGTAGAGGTTGGGATGGCGGGGACTGGAGACACAGAAGGTATAGATTCCAGTTAGAAGACTAGGGTGAATATTCTGGCAAAGATAATAAAGGTGTATAATAAAGCAGCAACAGTGGAAATTGGGGTGGAAAGGAACATAAGGATTTAAGGAGGCAGAATTTAAAAGTTTTAGTGATACACCATTTCTCTTCAAATTAAGGTTGATTTGAAGGTTCTGATTTGGGCTTTTGAGTAAATGTGATTAGGTGCATTAGAAACAGAAAAAGAGGCATGGTCAGTGGTACTAAGCAAGGTGAGATTGGGAATGCTGAACTTCACATGCCTGTAAGGTAAATAGTTGGTACGTTCAGAAAGTAGTGACAAATATGGGTCTAGAGTTCAGAAGAGATTTGAGCTGCACATGGGCATATGGATGATGTCAGATCTGTAGAATTGGATGGAGATGTCCATCATTACACGTACAGTGAGAAAAGAACCAAGGATTGAACTTCCAGCAAACAACAGCATTTAAGGCACAAGGAAAGGAAGAAAAATTAGTACTGAAAGACTCATTTTAGACTTATTTGCTCAGATGTCAATATCCCACAGTGCTTCCCTGATAGCTCAGATGGTAAACAATCTGCCTGCAGTGAGGAAGACCTGGGTTCGATTCCTGGGTTCGGAAGATCCCCTGGAGAAAGGAATGGTTACCCACTCCAGTACTCTTGCCTGGAGAATTCCATGGACAGAGGAGCCTGGCGGGCTGCAGTCCATGGGGTCGCAAAGAGCTGGACATGACTGAGACACTTTCATTTCAGTTCATATCTTTTAAAAAATTACCAAAAGAAAAGGGAAGTCATCGAAAGGAAAGAATAAAAAAATACTAGAATTAAAAAAGCAGTGTTCATCCTCGTCTATTCATATTCTTATGTTTTAGCAGCAACGGTTAGTCAACCAACAGAGTGGTATAGCTAACAAATACACTAAACTGATGATTGAAATTATTGAGATTATGCTATAAAATGTCACAAAGAAATAGGGCATTGAGAATTAAGCTTACTAACAGAACACAAATCATGATATGAAACATGACATTAAAAACAAGCAAACAAAAATCTGGGACTGAGTGAAGCAGTACCCCAGAGAGGAGAAGAGAAAATACTAGTGCTAAGAGTAGGATACAGCAGGGCCTCAGTGCCTTTGCTATTGCTTAGTTTCTTTGTCTTGAGAATGCTTCTCCTAGAATTGTCACTACTTCTTCAGGGAAGCCTTCCTAAAACCCCTAACTAAGCTAGGGCCCCCTACTGTACTCTCTGTAAGTCTTGTGTGTGCTAAGTCACTTCAGTTGTGTCCAACTCTTTGCGACCCTATGGACTTGAGTCTTCTTGGCTCCTCTGCCATGGGACTCTCCAGGCAAGAATCCTGCAGTGGGTTGCCACGCCATCCTCCAGGGGATCTTCCCAACTCAGGGACTGAACCTGTGACTCTTGTCTCCTACAATGGCAGACAGGTTCTTTACCACTAGCACCAACTGCAAACTTTGCACAATTATACTAAACTATGTAGGTTAATACTAAACCCTATGTGTTTTCTTCATAACACTTTTACAATTTATAATTATCTATTTATTTGCATGATTATTTGCTTAATACCTGTTTCTCTCTCTGCGGCCTAGAAAGATTAAACAACTCCGCAAAGTTACACAACCGTTAAATAGCAAAACCCAGGCTTGAATGTAGTTCTGATTCGAAAGCCTATATTCTCTAGTCACGTCACATTGTTATAAGGAAGTTAAAAGATACTGCTATAGTAGTTTAAATCAAAGACCAAGTTGGGAGATCAAGGATGGAATCATGAAAAATATAAAGTATTATTTAAGTTGGGCTTTAATGGTGGACAGGTTTTCAACCAGTGGAGATGGAGGGAGAACTTTTTACTTTTTGGAGAAAAAAAACATGTTTGGAGGAAAAAGGACAGAACATTTAGGCAGGAATACAGAGGATGATGAGAGAGGTAGGAAAAGAATGTTCTGGACCACAGAATGGACCCAAATATATCAAGTTTGGGAGTCTTGGATTAAACATGTGAGCAAAGGACAGCCACTGAAAGTTTTTGAACAAGTAAATGACGTGATTAGTAAAGCTGTGATGTCCTAGGGGGTTGACTGGATGTTAAAGAATGGCACAAAGTCCACTCAAATGAACTTACGATAAAAAAACAACTATTAAAAGGAAATGTATGAATCACATGGGGCTTCCCTGGTGGCTCAGACAGTAAAGCGTCTGCCTGCAATGTGGGAGACCCGGGTTCAATCCCTGGGTTGGGAAGATCCCTGGAGAAGGAAATGGCAACTCACTCCAGTACTCTTGCCTGGAAAATTCCATGGACTGAGGAGCCTGGTAGGCTACAGTCCATGGGGTCGCAAAGAGTCAGACGCGACTGAGTGACTTCACACTCACTCACTCACACTCATGAATCACAGGAAGTCAATTGTAGGGAATAGCAGTAGACCTTAAGGGAACTGAAAAGCTAACAGACAAGCACTCTTTCCACAAGTTTGTACATGAATTTGTGTGTGTATATCTCTGAACATCTCCATTTTCTGTATGTCTATTTTTTATCAAACTAATTTCCTTCACTCTGTTCTTGACTCCCAATTCTCCTAACTACGGCTTTCACCTTGTTCTTCATTGAAAGAGAGGCAAATCTGGCTCTAATTCTTCATTCCCAATACCATATAATTATAGATTTTGGTCTTCATGGTTCAAAATTTGCAAGACGTATCTAATTTACATGACTCTATAATCAGTTGCTTCAAGGGTAACCTGATATAATGAAAATGGCTACATAGGTTTTATCCTTTCATTATCAGGTGTTGGGAGTTGGTAGGGACCTATGCAATTGCAAGGAAAGAGGATGTAGGCTGGATGGACACTCCAAAATATGTGTAAGATGGATTTGAGTGAGGAAAATGAATGCTGGTAGATCTTTAAGGAGGTTATTGTAATAATCTAAACAAGGGATAAACAGTGGTCCTGATAGATATGGAAACGGAGAGGAGTAAATTATCAGTGAGGATCAGGACAGAATTTAAAAACTGATCAAATTGGGGGGGTCACTTAGAAATGATTCAAAGGTATTTCTGGTTTCCACACTGTGGGCTAGGAAAATGACTGTTATAGTTTCATAAAACATTAGGGATTGTGGGGGAGGTCTAACATACCCTCCTTTTATAAGAAAATAAAACTGAGACCAGAGTGAAAAATGACTTGTTTTGAATAGCAGTCAATTAGTGACAGAGTAAGGAATTAAGAATCAGGGAAATGAGACTTGGGCAGTAGGTGGTAATAAAAATTGGACCTTGGTGGGGTGGGGAGGTATTCCAAGATTCCCAAGGAATGGATAAGAACAATATTCCATGTGGAGAGTTAAAGATGTAAAATGAAAAGATACCTATGTTAGTGAAGGAAAGATGAAAGAGTAAGAAAATTGGGCCCAGAATGACAAAAGATGAATAGAAGCTGGTCAGGACTAGGGAAGGCTAGCCACAGTTAGCTAGGTATAGAACTTGAAAGAAATCAGGTTAGCCAGGAACCAAGAACAGTCTGGCTCAGTAGGTAAAGAATCCACCTGCAATGCAGGAGACTGCCTGCAATGGGCTGGGAAGATCCTCTGGAGAAGGAAATGGCAACCCACTCCAGTATTCTTGCCTGGGAAATCCCACAGACAGATGGGATTTAGCCTGCCTATATATAGCCTGCCTGGCAGGCTACAGTCCATGGGATCACAAGAGTCGGACATGACTTAGACATGACTTAATTTTCACTTGCAAAAGTATACAGAGTATAAAACAGTAAGAAATGGAGTAATGATGTAAAAGGATGCATTTCCCTTCTCTTATACCATAGAAGCAGTCTGAAATTCTGCCATAATCAGGAAAACCATGAGGACTTGGTTATTCCAAATTAAGAATCTGACTTAATTCAAGGTCACATTTAGGACAGAAGATCCCAAGATAATGTAGAATTCCAGGGATTGTAAGTGTGCTGGGTCCTGGGACAGGACCATGAGTTGCCTGTTTTCTACTCCTCACAGCCCCCTGAAATCTTACCTGCTTCATTTATTTATTCATTGATTTTTTTTTTCATTTCTGTAATTAATAAGTTTCTACTGTGTGACAGGGTCTTTTCTATAAATAGCCATCACTCTTCCTCTAAAAGGTTCAATTCAAAGGTCTCTTTTTCTATAACTTCTACCCAAACCCTCTCCTCAATAACTTCGACCTTCTCAGCACATTAAAATCAGTTGCTCCCTTCTCTGTATTTCTACACCCTTTTGTTTTTGACTCTGTTATCCATATCATTTATTATAGGGTGGCAGAGTGAGTTGCTTATATGACTATTTCCTATATGAGTATATGAGATCCTGGAAGATTGAGCTATCAGTGTTCTCCACTGAAAATTCATGCCGTGCCCTATCATAAGAAAGGGATTTAGAGTAGTGTCATACATAAGAGTACAGGGTCAAGAGTGAGATTGTCTGTGTGCCTGTGCTCAGCCACGTCTGACTCTTAGTGACCCCATGGACTGTAGCCCACCAGGCTCCTCTCTCCATGGGATGTTTTAGGCAAGAATACTGGAGTGGTTTGCCATTTCTTCCTCCAGAGGATCTTCCCAATCCAGGGATCGAACCCATGTCTCTTTACATCTCTTGCATTGGCAGATGGGTTCTTACTGCTAGAGCCACCTGGGAAGCCCCCAGAGAGAGATTACTAGCTTTCAATTCCACCTCCACTTGACAAGAGACAAGCTATCTAGCCTCTTTGTGCTTTAGTTCCTCATCTATAAAATGGGGATAAAAATAGTACTTGCCTTTTTGGCCACCTGATGTGAAGAGCTGACTCATTTGAAAAGACCCTGATGCTGGGAAAGATTGAGGGCAGGAGGAGAAGGGGACAACAGAGGATGAGATGGTTGGATGGCATCACCAACACAATGGACATGGGTTTGGGTGGACTCCGGGAGTTGGTGATGGACAGGGAGGCCTGGTGTGCTGCGGTTCATGGGGTCAGACATGACTGAGCAACTGAACTGAACTGAACTATGGGTAGTCATGAGGACCGAGTTAATAACTGCAAATAATTTAGGATAGTGCCTAGTATTAGTTCAAAAAGTGTTAGCTAGCATTATTATTAAATTAGGATTACGCCACAGTCACTTGAGATTAGCATTTCCTATATCCTATTTGGTACTTCAAACTGAGCATAACCAGATTTTTTAGAAGGAAGATTTTCAGGTTTTCCTCTCTTTTTTTTTTTTCTACATTTCATTTCATTCTCTTCAGAGTTGAACTTCTTGAACAGAATGTCTCTGGGAAAGATTACTTATTAAAATAAGAAATAAGTTTACTTATGAAATGTCATTTGATAATTTAGTTGGCATGAAGTTACCATACCAATACACACAGTGTATAACAGATTGAACACAAGAAATTTAAAATGACAGAAGAATAAGTGCATTATCATAGGCAGTAGCAAAGACAGCTATGACTCACTGGCAAACCATCCAAATTCGACTGTAGGTTTGACCATACCATTTTTTACTAGCATCATAATTGAACTCTTGGACATCTTTGTTTATTTCTTTTTATGGAAACATTACTAAAAAGAGTGCTTTTTGGGAAAGAAGGAGGAAGCAACATGTAGGCTATTAAAACAACAAAGGAATGGCAAACCAGTCTGATTAGCTTCATCAGGAAACAGTTTATGTTCCACTAAAATTTGATGGCAATGCCTTTCTTAATGAATGCTTTATTTATTTTTTACCTTTAAAATTTCTCTCTGATTAACAAAATTTTGCTGGGAAAACATAGTGATTTCAAAGGTTAAATTGAGGCCTAAGCTGCCAGTGCTACTGTGGAAAGATACACCTTACATGTACCAATGGAGAAAAGAATGACTATTCTTTATAAAACTCATGTACCCTCTCATGTAACCTTTAAAGAAAAAACAGCTTGGAATCACACTATTTGCCTGTGGACAGGAATTCCAGGGTAGAAGACCACACTCAGGGTTCTAACTAGTGCACTTATTTGCTCTCTGGATCATCCAAGTGCTGGACAAAGAGAATAAAATGCCTAAAAGTGTATTTACACTTTAAAATTCACAGTGAAGTGAAGTGAAGTGGCTCAGTCGTGTCCGACTCTTTGTGACCCCATGGACTGTAGCCTACAGTCTGTCCATGGAATTTTCCAGGCAAGAGTACTGGAGTGGGTTGCCATTTCCTTCTCCAGGGGATCTTCCCGACCCAGGGATCGAACCCGGGTCTCTAGCATTGCAGGCAGACACTTTACTGTCTGAGCCACAGAGAACTTTCCCAGAGAACTTTCCAAATATGATCTCCTTTATTGGTCATATTAGGAATTAGCTATCCCTCTCTTCCAGATGAGAAAATAAGTATCAGATAAGTGACTTAAGTTCACAAGTCTAATAAATTGCAGAAGCAGAAATAGAACTTGAGGATTTTTGATGCCATGTCCTAGGGAGACTCACCTATCCCTGAAGCTGCTTTAACTGATACTGAGGACTTTGATGCTTAGGTTCCCTACTCTTCAACATGAAGGGCAGAGTACAATTGATTCTCAGTAATAGCTAACAATTTATAACTGTTTTTCCTGAATTTTTATTTTACTTTGGCTGAGAATGTACACATCTTTTTATTGATTTATTTGTTCAACAAGAAATCATTAAGCTCTGGCCATGTACCCAGTACATGAGTCAGAATAAAGGTTACATCAAAGTGTTAGCCAGGGAATAATGTCTATACATTCAATCAACAAGGATTAGACATATCTAAGAAGCTTCTTTCCACCCTCCTTTTCCCATCGAAAAATTGATAGTATAAGCCTTCTGTCAATGCTTGATAATCAATGGATTAATTATACGTTGTGTGAATTTGAATCCAAATCCCAATGACCTGAAAAGTAATCAGTATATTTCTCTGATTTTTGAATGAGCTTGGAAACTCCAAGTGAATTTCAATATTCATTTAAGTAAAATATGATTGATAGGATTAACATTTGCTAACCAAAAATAAAGATGATCATCATCATAAATATTATTCACTTTCACCATAAATATTATTTACTTCCATTTCAAGATGAGAAAGATGCAGCCTAGAACTGTTCGAGTTTACACAGAAAACAAGTTGTAGAACCAGGACTTGAACTACGATTTTTACATTAAACTAAATTTAATAGTTAAGATTAAATGGTCACTTTTTCCCCTTTGTTGTATCCAGAGAATTGAAAGAGAAATGGAATGCAGAACAGCTCTGTATGAAATATGAGCACTTTATTGAGGAAAATAATCAGACTTTTTTTTCATTCAGAGATATTCAGAGCCAAAACCATCTTTAAGTCTACACAAATCAAATATACATTAATTCTGCAAAATCTAGGCCATGGCCATTTTGTCAAAATTAAATGCATAAATCTTTTTCCTGAAGAGCTTGGGTAATTTTTTATGTACCATTTCTCATCTTTAAAGATTCTTAATTAGTAAAAATATTGTATGAGTATTATTTTTTTTCAGAGTATCCCAAAATTATAAGGGAGGGCAGTGTGTATTTTCTAATTTACCTGAGTAGTATTACTTTCAGATCATTTTGGGAGATTCATTGTTTCCATTTCAAATATAAAGCACATAAAATTTTTTGAGATCTGTCAAATTCTTTATTCAAACTAAGCCCAAAAATTTGTGTGTATTTTACATATATGACACTTCTCAAATTAGAGCAACCACATTTCAAGAGCTCAACAGAAATATGTGGCTAGTGGCAACTATATAAGACAGTATAAGTCTACGGGAAAAGATGAATAGTAAGCAAGAGACAAGAACAACACAAATGCTATGACAAGCTAATGCAGTGGTATGGGAGCAAAAAGGAGAGAAGCTCAACTAATTTGTGTAGGACTGGAAAAAAATTCCTTAAGGAAGTGACATTTCAACTAAGCTCAAAAGGAAGAGCTGACATTAGCCACAGGAAAGGGTAGGTGTAGGGAACTTTAGTGGAGGGAACAACTGTATATGTGTTATTTATATGAAAATTCCTGGCTACGAGTTTTAAATAGTATATATAATCAGTGAAGTCTTTCAGGTCGTTTTTGGAATTATCTTACACATTACTGACTTGGTAATTTACAAAGTAATTCATGGTAGTTGTAAGTGTTCTGTTCCAACTGAAAGCCCCAAATCTGTCTTCTGGAACGCCCATGATTGGGAAAATACTTGAACTGTAGTTATTTGTACTACCAATGGCACTAGGCTTTAGGTTTTATAAATACAGCTTAATCACTTGAATTATTATATAATTCCGCTAAGTATATTGTGATTAGAAGAGTGGTGGTCTTTCTTGTTGTGATAGATTATTAGTTTTTTGAAAGAAAGGAAGCAATTTAAATTTTCATCCATATATGGGTTTTACTATGTGTCAGGAACACTGGCCTATTTCCCAAAGTGCTTGATAATATTGAACATATTTAGCATGAATTTCAGAGAAGGCAATGGAAACCCACTCCAGTACTCTTGCCTGGAAAATCCCATGGATGGAGGAGCCTGGTAGGCTGCAGTCCATGGGGTCGTGAAGAGTCAGACACGACTGAGCGACTTCACTTTCACTTTTCACTTTCATGCACTGGAGAAGGAAACGGCAACCCACTCCAGTGTTCTTGCCTGGAGAATCCCAGGGACGGGGGAGCCTGGTGGGCTGCCATCTATGGGATCACACAGAGTCAGACACGACTGAAGTGACATAGCAGCAGCAGCAGCAGCAGCATGAATTTATGAAGAACCAGAAAAGACCTTCAAGTATAATCCTGCATATTGTAGCCTGATAAAATACAGGTTTGTTAAATAAAGATATTGCTTAGGAACTGTACTAGGTTGAATAGTGACCCCCAGAGTTCATGTCCACCAGAACCCTGTGAGTGTGACTTTATTTGGAAATAAGAACTGTGCAGAGACAATCAAGTTAAGATGAGTGTGTACTGGATTACGGTAGGCCCTGTATCAAACATGACTGATGTCTTTATAATAAAGGAATTTGGACACAAAGACAAATGCAAGAATACCATGTGACGATGGTGTGGCCTATAGACTTAGTGATGCATCTACAAGCCAAGGATCACCAAGGACTATTGGCAACTCCCAGAAACTAGGAATAGTCAAGGAAACATTCTTCGCCAGAGCCCTGCTGATACTTTGGTTTTGGACTTCTGCCTTCCAGTACTGTGAAAGAATAACTTTCTGTTGTTTTAAGCCATGTAGTGTGTGGTGCTTTGTTATAGCAGCACTATGAAACTAATACAGGAAACTTCTTGGGCTCTCCATTGCTTCCTGTATTTCCTTTATGAAGCAGCTCTCTTAAGAGACTTCTGTTTAAAGGACTTGACAGATTAATCCCTTTCTCTACTAAACAAATTGCATTCTACTCTCCAGTGTTCCATACAGTCCTGTTCCCACCAAAAGAACCGTAGAACTGCTTGCTTACAGCCCAGGGCACTTACTATTATCAATACATAATTTAGTGAAATATCACATGAATGGGTGAAATATGAATGCAAAAGGAAACACAGCTGCTGTTTCCATGAATACTAAGTTGGAGACTTTGAAAACTTTTCTCTTATAAAGGTAAGTCACATACAAATGCAATCAAATTAGATGTGGGAAAGGTAATTATTAAGACAAAAATAATGAAAATCAAGAAAATATGCTCATTCAGATTGCTTTTTCAGTATCTTTAAATTCTTACTTCATTTTAACAAGCAAAATTAGAGCTTATAGAATATATGCCACAGGTGTGGTTATGTAAGGTGTGGTTTATGTAACACATATATATATATATATATATGTTCTATAATTCTCTATTTGAATCAACTTTTTCTATGAGCCACACAATCATAACTTCAGACTATAATAAATAAGAGTGTTACAACTATAAGTACAAGTTTCTAACACCATGTTTTTATTCTGTCACTTATTAGCCTGTAAGCTTCATGAACATAGAGGCTATCTGATTTGCTTCTCATTCTACCTTGAGTATTTAGTAAAATGCCTGGAATATAGCAGCCTCTCCCAAAATATTTTTGAATAAATTAGCACAAAATGGAAACCAACTTTTTCTGTTTTTCCCTTCTCCAAAGAATTATATCATCATCAATAAAGTCGTATTATATGGGCTGATTTGAGCCATAAAAATGGATTATAGTAAGTTTTCAATGGCATTTACTAAAATGTGGATTTACCTACACATACATGAAAATTCTCATGTTTATATCATTTGTCATAGCCAAAATATGCTTTTCACTACATGATTTTTCTGAAAACACTTAAATTGCCCCTATTCTGCAACTTCATATAATTTCTATTGAATACCATACTGTTACTTCCCCAAGTTCAAAGATTAGAGTTCCGAGACAGAAAAGCTATCTTAATTTCTTTTTTTTTTTTTTATTTTTTTTAATTTATTTTGCTTAATTTCTTAAAGGCAGTTTCTCAATGATGCTTCAGGAGAAGGCAATGGCACCCCACTCCAGTACTCTCACCTGGAAAATCCCATGGATGGAGGAGCCTGGTAGGCTGCAGTCCATGGGGTCGTGAAGAGTCGGACACAACTGAGCGACTTCACTTTCACTTTTCACTTTTGTGCATTGGAGAAGGAAATGGCAACCCACTCCAATGTTCTTGTCTGGAGAATCCCAGGGACAGGGGAGCCTGGTGGGCTGCCGTCTATGGGGTCGCGCAGAGTCGGACACGACTGAAGCGACTTAGCAGCAGCAGCAGCAGCAATGATGCTTCAAATTCATGACCTTTCAAATTCTAGATCTGATGTTGTCACTGATTCAGTTGTACCACTGAGGATACTGCTCACCATCCCTTGACTTGGTTTCTTCAATTATCAGATGAGGTTCTTTGACTGGAGGATCTCTAGGATGCCCTCTAACCCTGAGTCCTCATTTTTCAGCACCAATAGTTTTGGATTTTCTTATTAATAAAAAATAATGCGACTTTTCACTGTTCTTCTTTCCAAAATGGAAGACAGAGAACACAGCTAGTTAATGACAGAAAGGATAAGGTGGATAGATGTGTTAGTGCGTATGGAGTAGGAAGAAGGGAAGGGACAGAAGACAGGGTGAATGTGATGTCAATCTGCTGGTATAAATGCTTTAGGGGAGAAAATCATGGAATATTTTATGCCCATATAACCTGCAAGATTTTACTCTTACTTACTACAGGAATTTCAATGGTAAGTGGGAAGGGCCTTGAGGTATATAGCAAAAAATTAAAGACTTGGTCCACTCTTCATATTTTATGATTAGTAGCTAAGTAGAACATAGTCTTATTAACTTATGTTATAGAGCAATGGCTATAGGATCTCTAAATCTTGATATTAGTGAATTTATATTGTTTTATTCCTTAAACTATGGATAATATTTAGATAGAGGCAACTAAAACTAGGTTCTTTTTACAAGCTACACAAGTATTCCTTTTTTCTCCTTCTTTAGCTACTTAAAGTAACTTACTTAGAACTTTTGAAAAAAATCTTATTACCTTTGGTAAATAAAAATGATGTAGGATTTCAGATGGTCCAACAAGATGAGAATTTACCACTGGAATTCTGTTAAATAACTGCAGGAGTTGTATTTTTGCCTTGGAAAACTTTCATCATGGAACACAGCTGCGAAACAACTTTGGCTTCAAACAGAAAGGCTATAATAAAGCGCCTCCTAGCTAGACTTAAGTTCAAGAGGTTTATAGTGGCGAAGAGCAGAAAAGATGAAATGTTTCAATAAGCCCCTCAGGCTGATTTAGTTAGCATTCACAAAGTGGAATAACCTATACATCACATACTCTTTGTTAGCTGGTTGTTTAGAATAGATGTATGAGTCACTGGATTTTATTTTAGCAGTTGGGCGATGCAGAAATGTGAAACTAAGAGAGGTAATGTCAGATCTCATACAGGATGCTTATCAATCACGATGAGGGACTGAGAAACTCTTCTGCTCCTGTCATTCCACATTTCACCTTGGTAGGCAGAAATGATAATCACCTCATGCAAAAAACAAAAAATTCTCTTATTAAACTAATCAGCAACTACAGTATATTTTAAAAAATTGTTTGTGGGAGAGAGGTGTTGGAGGGGGGAGGCTTGCAAAACCAAAGAAAGCTGGCATAAGAGAAGGATAGGCAAGATTCTACCCTGCATGATTTCAAGTACAAATAAATCCCTCTGGGACTTCGGGGGATTTATACATACACACATATATGTATATATATTTTTTCTTCTCTCAGACACTGTTTAGAATTAATGAGGGTACCTGCAACGATGCTGGCAAGCTGCTGGGTTCTGGTGATGGGGAAGAGGCCACGTGCCTGAACGATTGCTGAAGCGATTTTCTTGGCATGCTTCTCCTCTCCGTATGTTCTCAGGATGGATGCAAGTGCCTGTTGATCTAACGCGTTCACAACATCAGCTGCAGTGGGCATGTCAGGGTACCTATGCACAAGAAGGGTCAATTGGTTCACTGACGTCAGCTATCATTGATAAGAGGTAAAACTTCGGAGAACTGAGATCAAGTCAGGCATACACACATAGTCTAAGAGGGCTTCTGAAGCGTTTAAAGTCACAGACTGAAATCTTACACAAATGAAATAGATTTTTCATTTCAAATACCCATGATTATGTAAGTGGGACTGTATGTGACATTTAATAAGGTCCAGGGCAGCAGAAAGTTAAAATACTTTATTAGTCTTTGGTTCAGAAAGAAGTTATTATTGCTTATGAAGATTTCTCCTAAACTAAAATAATGGAAAATATTTTAGATTTAGTTTCTTCAAATTTAAATTACTGCTTGAATTTTTATTTTCAGTATAGAAGATACAAGGCTTACTGACTGATATTTAAATGAGTCTATATCTCAGGAACTTAACTAAATCTAAGGATGTAAAGTAACCTACTACTTATAAGAGGGTGCAAATTAAATTCAGAAAGTCTAAATAAGAAGATGCTGCTGGTCAGTTTCCCTCACAAAAACTAGAACAACCTTAACAGTAATAACATACATTACTTCAAACTGTTAACAATATTGGTGGACACAGTCATGACAAAAGTCACCATGGGGTAAAACCTGATAGTTACACAACACTAAACAGGCCTAGACAGTAATTTCAGGTGGAGGAGGTGAAGCACTTTGACCTCTGGTCAAATAGAATAAATTATAGTAACAGGAAATAACATTCACTTTGTTAGGTCATTCCAATTTACTTTACTTTAGGGAAATGGGTCAAGGAATGATACGTGTGAGCTGAGATCTTAATTATTAGAAAGACAGCTGTGCTAACAGCACAGTTCTTGCTCTTGTAGTTATTGTGTTGGATTCATTGTTGGTACCATACTGTAATGACTTTCAGTAATGAAGATATGGTAGCTTTAAGACCCAACTGTCAATCAGAGTGGGGTTGTCAACAAACATCTGAATCCGTAAATATGACACTGCAACAAACAAACAAAAACACCAAAACAACACTGAGCCTTGCTAACACATCTAGTGCCTCTAGGAAAAAATTTTATTGTCGTCCTTGGCTTGTTCCCTATATCGCCATGACCGCCATCTCTCTCTTTCTCTCCTTCTCTGTGCGTGCATGTGTGTAATCTTATTTTCCAGATCCTATTATTCTTTCTTTCTGGCTGCCATGGTACCCCCAGATCAATGAACATCCTATAAGGTGGCCTTATGTCCATCCAAGATGCTTTGCTCCTTTAATAATGGCTTGAGGGATAAAGATTTAGTCTGTAGAGTCAGATCAACCTTGATTAGAATCACAACTGTGCTACTCATTGTGTATTTGAAGCTACTGGAGCCTCAGTTCCAACCGGTAAATGAAAGTAACAATGCTTATCCCACAGAACTGTCGCGAGAACTAAGGGCTCACGCACTTATCAAATGGACAGCATAGTGCCTGGCACAGAGAAGCACAGTGAATGCCCCTGTCCTTTAGAGATTTTCTATTCCCAGATTTTCCGAACACCGTGCTTGGCCCAACCAAAACATTCCTGTTAGATTTTTACCTAGCTGTTAATTCAACTGCCCAAACCAACAGCCATCAGAATGAACCTTCTTAGTGATGATAAATTTAGACTCACAGGGTATATCCAGTTCTACCATAGAATATATGTCCAGTTCTGCCAGGAGAATCCTACGATTACTATGGATGTACCTAGCAGGGTTTTTTTTTGTTTTTTTTTTAACCTACTTCTGAGTAAGAAAATTAAAAGAGCATTTTGCTCAAATACAATTCAGTAGATAATAGGTATAATTTTATTTTACTGTCGTGTTAACACTGAATAGCAGTGTAGAAGTTTCCATAGGGCAAATGGGGCAAAAGGGACAATATTCTGGAAAACTAACAGGCTGCTAGGAGGTTTCAAATGTTGTTGCTGTGTTGCATAGTCGTTGTGTCCAACTCTTTTGCGACCCCATGGACTATATCCCGCCAGGCTCCTCTGTTCATGGAATTTCCTTGCAAGAATAGTGGAGTGGGTTGCCATTTCCCCCAGGAGCTCTTGCCAACCCAAGGATCAAACTGAAAGGTTGTTACTAGGAGCTGTGAACGATGCCAGGATTCTTGGCCTCTGGAGGAGAGGAATTTGATCAGGGGGCCAGTGAAGAGGCTTGATCACTCAGAGCTTTTATATAATAAAGTTATATTAAAGTATAAAAGACACAGAGAAAGCTTCTGACATACACATCAGAAGGGGGCAGAAAGAGTGCCCCCTTCCCAGTTTATAGCAAGAAGTGATATACCTATTAGCAAGCTGCTAATTAGAGAAAGGAAATGCCTCAGAACTGAGAATGGCACCAGGCCCCTCACCCACACATGCATTTTGAGACAGCACTGGGCACAAGGTGAGTCATCCTGGGCTATAAAACAATTGACATGAATCTTAAAGAAAGGAAGATTTCCAAGCAAATACATAGTTGATTAACAGAGCTTAAGAAAAATGTTTCCATAAGAAAAACGCATTGGTTACCTCCGGTTTGAGAAAAGTTAAGTTCAGGTCGAACCAGGTAGTGGCAACACAGAATTTTAAAAGAAACCTTTTAATTTTGTATAGAGAATAGGGAAAAAATGTCTGACACTTGTAGTTTGTTTCCTCCTGCTGCTTAAGAGAGAGGGAAAGAAAATGTGCAGTCTATGACACTTGCAGTCTATTTCCTCCACTTGGGGACCCCTAGCCATCCCGCCTGTAACCCTCTCAAAACCTGTGTCTTCTGCATTGCAGGTGAATCCTTTACTACTGAGAATAGGCATTCAAATAGTAGAGAAGCTAACATACAAAATCTCTCCCTCCAAATTGAAAGTTATGAGATCTTGTCATTCCTCCAGAGATCACCGGCTTACAAATTACTACACTTAAGAGAGAAAGAAAATATTAATGTAAGTAGCAATCTATTCATTACCTTCTAGTGAAGAATGCAACTGACAGCGGAGCTAGACCCACAAGTCCCTGTAGCTGGGAACTTCTTTCTTCTACATAAGAACTTATTATAATCTGAAAGCTATTGCTGAACTTGGGATAGTACAGAATAAACTATGTTATAACATTCCAGTGTTAAATGGCAACAGGTTAGGAAAGCCTCTTGTATCCATCTTCAGCACAGGGAAATATCAGCTTTGCTTTCAGGATCTGACTGGCCAGATTTATTGGCTTGGACTCCCTCTTCCCATAATACCACTTAGATTAGCATTAAACATATTTTTGTCTCTAACTTTCCTTTTTCTATGAAGTCATGTGAACCAATTTCTCCTTTCTGAATGCCATGTAATTTCTTCAGATCTGTTAACATATCTGATTCGTCTAGGCCATCTACCTGGAAGCCATCCTGCTTTTCAAGATATATTTGCTCAATACTATTCTTATCTATTACATATTGACTTAGAATTTAATTCTCAAGGGCTTATTTTCATGTTCTTAGGGGAGAACCTCAGGAACTCTCAATTCACAGACTACAGTTTGATGATGTCTTTACATTAACAATATGGGGATTTACTACTACTAACTCAAAGCTTTGTTCATTGTATTTTAGAAGGCATCCTTAGCAAGACACAGTAATAGCAGAAATTTGCTTAACATTTTATTACCTCTGCCCAACAACCTCAATCTCCAAACACGAGGAGACATTTGACCTTTACTATTAGTCACTTGTCTTTAAAGGATTTTTATTTTCTTTTATGATCACATTCTTCATTCCATGAACGCCAATTTGTGCAAAAGAAGGTATAAGGTGCAGAGCAAAAAGGTTCCAACAAGTATGGGTCACACTCTAGGTTAGCAGGTCATAGCAAAACATGGGGAACAGTCTATGCAGTCTATGTGTGAATAATTTCCAGTAGATGAAGAGGTCTGTGGGGGGAAAAGTCAAAGTCAACTCAATATTACACTGTTGACTTAAATTGGACATTAAACTTCTCATATATAGATCCTTCTGACAGACTAGAAGAAATGTTGAAAAGCCTATTTGTTTCAGTACAAATGTTTGTGCAGGTCTAGGACTGCAGATTAGTAACAGGATAGTTTACAAATTTAGATATGAGAAAGTCTAATGTTCTTTTTAGAAAGTAAGCTTCCCAAATATATGGACCATGATACATAATTTGGTGGAGGGGTTCCATAAAATGAGAAAAAAAAAAATGTTTAAGCCTTGTTTTGTAGATACAGGCTATTCAGTTCCTGGGCCAGAGTTGAGCATAGAGACAAGTGCTAATCTAAGCTTTTAAAATTATTTAATTTAAAAGAAGTTATCCTATACTTTCCTAGAATGTGACCCTCTTTGTGGTTATTTAGTATATATTATTTATTTAAATGACGGAAAACAAATGTAATTCCAAGGTGGTGAGGAATGAAGAAGAAATGGAAAGCTGTCTTACACATAGCATTATGTCTGATTCAGTACCATAAATTTTAGATTCTCTGGAGAAGGTTGAATCTTTGTGACTATACAAGAAAAAGGACAAAATACACAATCGCTGACCTCTGGAATCTTGCCTTTTATGCAGTATTCAAAAGAATATGGAGTAAGTATAGTCCCTTTTACTTTTCATAAAAGGCATAGTTGGGTCTGCATCAAAATGTAACCATTGTTTCTGTATCATATTTATCAATATTAGAAGCCTAAAAGATCATATTGTATCTGTAAAAAAGAAAATCAATACAAAAGTTATCCTCTTCACTATTTTATGTAAAGACAGCAATGATTTTTCTTTTAGAATCCCAAATCTAGTGAAAGACTAAAGTCTATAATGAGTAGCAAACAAAACTGATTTATTATGTATGGATGGTGTTAGGTGTGGGCGTATAATGGGAATTCTACAGTCTTAAAAGGAAATTAAATTCAGAATGTTTTTTGAGAAATTGATTTTTTGCTGTGAGGAGAAAAATGCTTTATCAATACTCACCTGTCACCATCCATTCTCATGTCCAAGGGGCCGTCCTTCCGAAGGGAAAAACCTCTTTCAGGGGTATCAAGTTGCATGGAGGAACACCCAAGATCCAAAAGAACTCCATCCAAAGTCCCTGGCTGTACTCCAGCCTTCATTAGTAAGGCTTCTGCCTGGCTGAACTGGCCTAGGATGGCTCGGATCTGTTTACTGGAAATAAGACCAGGAGACGGAAAAAATACTTCTGTTATATTAAAGTCATTCTTAAGGCCCAGGATCAATGAAAGGGTGCACATTCTACTATTAGCTTATTAAACCAATATATATTTACTAACTGCCAATCACATGCTTTGCATTATATAAAGACATTTGGATAAGGAAACTGTACTTTTGGTTTCAACATCAGAGGTGGGTTAACATAATTTTATTCCTGCTAATGAACACAATTTATTTACACCTGAGTGAAGGTATAGAAGTTCATGAATTAGAAAAATTCCCTTGTCAGACCAGTCTTTTTATTTTTTCCTAAAAAAAAAAAAAATTTTTTTAAAGTTCTTAAATCTATGGGCTGGGAAACATATGCCATTCCATCAAAGGAATAAACCCTTGTGCAGTGTTTGTGGGAGTGGAAACTGGTACAGGGACTATGAAAAACAGTATGGAGGTTCCTCGAAAGATTAAAATTAGAACTACCATATTATCTAGCAATTCCATTTCTGGGAATATATCCAAAAGAAATAAAAACACTATGTTGAACTGATATCAGCACCCTCATATTCATCACAGTATTATTTACAATAGTCAAGACATTAAAACAACCTAAGGGCCCATCAAAGGAAGAATGGATAGAGAACTTAAGATGCATATGTATGTATTTATATATCTACATACATAGGTATACATATATTATTCAGCCATAAAAAAGAAGAATATCTTGCCATTTGTGACAACATGATGGATCGCAGCATTATGCAAAGTCAAAGACAAACACTGTATGATCTCATTTATATGTGAAATCTTGAGAGAGAGAGGGAGGGAGGGTGAAAGGGAACTATGCTTGTTAAAAAAAAGAGAGAGCAGACTTGTGGTTTCCAGAGGTGGCGGGTGAGGAAACGGGAATTGAATGAAGGTGGTCAAAAGTTACAAACTTATGGATAAATAAGTACTAGGGATGTAATGTACAATGATGATGATAGTTAATACTTATTTATGTGTAGTACTTATGAAATACTATTTATGTGTAGTATTTATGAAAGTTGTATTTATGTGTAGTATTTATGAAAGTTGTTAGTAGAATAAATCCTAAGAATTCTCACCACAAGCAAAAAAAAATCTCTTTTCTCTTGTATTTATATGAGATGATGGGTGTTAATTAAGCAATGTGGAAATCATTTCATAATATATGTAAGTCAAATCATTGTGCTGGATACTCTAAACTTGTAAAGTGTTAAATGTCACTATATATTGTGTTATGTATCACTGTATAATTACTACCTCAATAAAGCTGGAAAAAATAAATTTAACCTAGTAAATAAATTTAAATAGAATATGTAATTAAACAGAAAAAAGACAGGTCAAACATCTTCAAGCCAACCATTTTAACTTTCTCTATATTCTTCACATAATTCAGGATAGAGGAGCTATGCAACTGTACACTTGAAGAATGAAACTATGGCTAAAATAAATGCCTTCTTGCGGAAATAATGTTTTAGCTCTCAGCAGGAATTCTGAAGTGAATGGAATATTCAGAATCAACAGATTGGCAAGGAGCTGGGATCACCTTACAACTATATTAATTCTCCTTTCTACACAAAGTGAGATGCTGCCTTCAGGGTTCTTCAGAAGCCCAAGGGCAACTGGCATGCATTTTGGAAGGGGAAAAAGAAGGGGAAAAAATGGTCAACACTCCCAAGACCTCATTCTTCCATATACAGGTGTGTGGAGTAAGTGTGGATTTCAACAGTGTTGGGGGTTCACATTTATTAGATTTACTTATATGTGATGTTGCTTAAGGAGAATTTCACAGCTCATTGGCAATTTTTTTCTCAAATTTCAATGGAGAAAATGATTTTTGGATTCACTCACCAAATATTCTTTGAATATCCGCTATGTGTCAGGCATTATGCTATTCTGAGGTATACAAAGATTAATAAAGTATGGCTTTCTGAGCTTTGAGTTGACAGGAAGAGATGTATTAATAATTTGCAAAACAACCCAATGAATGCTAAGCCACAGGCCCACAAATGAATGTGTTGGCTTGTGTGAATAAACCCATGGGCTGGAAGGGAACGGAAACCTGCTAATCAGGGATAAGCAGGTATTATGCCTGATCCCTTTGATAAGGAGTGTTGTTTGGTTAGGAGCCTTCTCAGTGGCAGCACAGTAGGGTGGAGAACTTGTGGTTAGGCTATTCAGAGTTCTTCCAGTTTGCTCCAGATGTCAAGAATACATCTAGGTATATTCTTGGCTTAAACTTTATGGCTTACATCACGGTCACTTAGCCTGGGTTTGAACATTCCCAGTAATGAAAACTCACTACTGCTTTTTGTTTTCTTTTGCTCAGTTGTTCTTTAGTTAAGTTGATGGCTGCTGCCTCACTATTTCTATAACTTCTGTCCCAGGTATCAGCCCATGGAAAACAATTAAAAACCATGGCAGCCTCTTACACATCTATTATTAGCTATTGTAAGGGATATTTGTTGGCTACCTCTTAGTTGCCAGTCTCTCTGTTACAGAAAGTGAAAGTGTGAGTCGCTCAGTCATGTTCGACTCTTTGCTATCCCATGGACTGTATCCCTCCAGACTCTTCTGTCCATGGAATTCTCCAGGCAAGAATCCTGGAGTGGTTTGCCATTCTCTTGTTTAAGGAATCTTCCCAACCCAGGGATAGAACCTGGGTCTGCTGCACTGCAGGCAGACAGATGCTTTACCATCCGAGCCACTAGGGAAGACTCTCTGTTCCAACAGGATCTCAAAAAAATTTTGAGGTCCCATGTATTTTGGGAGAGACTGGTCATATCGATGCTGGTTTATATGTCAACTTGGCTTGGCAAAAGCACCTGGTTACTTAATAAAACACTGATCAAGGTATCATTGTGAAGGTTTTTTTAGATGTGGCTACCATTAAAATCAGTTCCATTTAAGTAAAGGATGGGCTTCCTTGGTGGCTCAGTGGTAAAGAATCTGCCTGCAATGCAGGAGAAGCAGGAGATGTGGGTTCAATCCCTGGGTCTGAAAGATCCCCTGGAGGAGGGCACGGCAACCCACTCTAGTATTCTTACCTGGGAAATCCCATGGACAGAATAAAGGATATTACTTTCTGTAATGTAGGTATGCATCATCCAATCAGATGAAAACCCTTGACAGCAAAAAATGAGGTTTCCCAGAGGAAGAATCTTCTTTACACTGCAGCAAAAGCCTCAAACAAATCACTACTGCCAAGTCTTAATTCCTTAGGCATTAGAGCCCTGTTGTTGTTTGGTCGCTCAGTCATGTCTGACTCTGCAACTCCATGGACAGAAGCACGTCAGGCTTCCCTATCCTTCACCATCTCCCAGACCTTGCTCAAACTCATGTCCATTGAGTTGGTGATGCCATTCAACCATTTCATCCTCTGTCATCCCCTTCTTCTCCTGTCTTCAATCTTTCCCAGCATCAGGGTCTTTTCAAATGAGTCAGTTCTTTGCATCAGGTGGCCAAAGTATTGGAGCTTCAGCTTCACGATCAGTTCTTCCAATGAATATTTAGGATTGATTTCCTTTAGGACTGACTGGTTTGATCTCCTTGCAGTCCAAGGGACTCTCAAGAGTCTTCTCCAATACCACAGTTCAAAAGCATCAATTTTTCAGTGCTCAGCCTTCTTTATGGTCCAACTCTCACATCCAAACATGACTACTGGAAAAACCATAGCTTTGACTATACGGACCTTTGTTGGCAAAGTAGGCTAAAGTACAGCCCTAGCTTACTTAAAGCTAATGTATTTTTAAAAGAAAAATAACATCTTATAGGAGATGTTTGCATTCTTGGATGCCCTCAAACATAAGTGTTTAGCACTAACATTCTGATAATTTTAGGCTTGATAAAGAGTAAGTAAGAAAAATGTAATTCTCACCATAATCATATACAAGTATAAAAATATCATGTGGGAATATAATATACCATGAGGCAACACCACAAAGGAAATCATGTGTTTAAGGCAGAGTTTTCTGATGCTCAATCACTTATGTTTCTAGAGTTGGATTATTCTCAGAGTGAAGAAATCATCTAAAAGTTTACCAACCAACTGTTGAAACTTAACCTTAACTTCAGACCCTGGAGCATTATTTCACATATGCAACAATATTGAGGTTAATTTTCCTAGATAAGCAATTCCATGGTCACTTCTTTTCTTTCTTCTCTTTTTTCTTTCCTTTCTCTCTCCCTCCCTCCCTCAGGTCCTTTCTCTTCCTTCCCTTCCTCTCTCTTCTTCTTCTACCCAAATTTTGGGTTCTTAGTATTTCTGCATATGTATTTTACAAGTGTTATATTACAATAACAAAAAAAATGTGAATTGGCCAGAGAGGATCACAATATTCACAAAAGCAGAGCGAAACCAGTACATTTAGCCATAACTACAAACACAGAATCTGTTTAAATCATGGTCTCCAATTGTCATTACTTTAGGATTCCTAGGTGTAAATATAATGTTGCTTGTAACTCAAAGCACATGTTACATGAGAATGACTCTACAACCCAACCCCAGGAAAATTAAGGCACTTAGGAATAGCATGTCAATAATACCCTGGTTGCTGGAAGCCATTTTTGAGGCTTTGACTATGATAAGTATTGGCAATCTTGACTCTGGAAAGTCATCCGTACTTAGATTACAACTCTGGGTCTGTCTTATTATAAAGGACTCTAGTACATACCGAGGCTGGTGATATAAGAGTAGCTACTACACATTCTGTATTTGATTTAGACTTGAACATGGAACTTCATCATTCCTCTAATTGCATAGTCTAATGATAGGAGTTAAGGATAGATTTGTTGTGTTGTTGCTTAGTAGCTGAGTTGTGCCCAACTCTCTTGTGACCCCATAGACTATAGCCTGCCAGGCTCCTCTGTCTATGGGATTTCCCAGGCAAGAATATGGGAATGGTTGTCATTTCCATCTCCAGGGGATCTTCCTGACCCAGGGATCAAACTTGCAACTCCTGTTGTCAGGCAGATTCTTTACCACTGAGCCACCTGGGAAGCCAAGGATAGATTACCCCACACATTATAAAAGTGGATCTAGATTTTTCCTAAAAGAACAAATCATTTACCTGTGAAGGAACTGAGATCTTAGACACAGATATGGAAAGAGATTCAGGCTTGAAAGAATAGTTAGCAATGTAATTTTTTAGAACTGGCTCAGTCACTTAAACTGAGGCATCAAGTCAGGATCAGCAACAAAGGCAAACTAACGTTAAGTCACCTATGCTGCATAATTATGCCATCTTCAGTCCATTATCAGAAGCCCTGTGGTGAAATCTGAGAGTGCAGTGAGCTAGCGGAGGAATATGTAGAGAACTCTGTTCATATGGAGCAGACTCACAAGCAGCACAATGTAAAGAAGGGAAAAAAACAAACTTTTCTTAAGAAGATGCCAAGAACAGCACCCATATACTTAAAGTTCATTTCAGGGTTCACTTCATCATATACTTTAATCATTCATTTTGTGTGTGCATTTGGGGGGCATATCCAGGTGATAACTTCCGTAATAAGAAGAGTAAAATACAACTTGTTTTTTCTGGGGGGGGCGGGGTGATGGTGGTGATGGTTTGATTACGGTAGATCCAAGCCCTTCTAACAGTATCAGCATTAACCCATGGAGTCCCAGCATGCTACTTGTTTTCCAGTCATTAAATTTTATTGGTCTGTAGGCAAAGAGCAGGGCCCTTGGATGCTTTTATCACTTCATTAGGCAACCCTCAAGCAAGGAATTTGGAGGGAGCTAAACTGGTGGATAAAAGTATAGTTCCTATTTGGGCAATGGTAAGAGCAAACATTTGTGGAATGCTTTCCATATACTAGACCCTGGGCTAACTGCTTTATACTTATTAAATCATTTCCTCCTTATGATAACCTGATAACCCTATGAGCTAGGCGCATTATAACACATACTTTACAGATGAAGAAACAAGAGCAGAGAATGAAGCCAGTGACCCAAGCCATATATAGCTAGTAAATGGTGGAATTAGAGTGTAAACTCAGTCCAGTCTGGCTCAAGAGGCATGTTCTTAACCACCACACTATAACCTCTCAAGCTTCTATTTAATGCCATTTCAGATCTCAAATTCTTCACCATTTTAACCTTGTCATGGCCCATAAATCTGCCTAGTTTGTCTGATTTTTTTTATTAAAATGCTTTAGTTATTTTTAATGTTTGCCATCTCTTCATAGCTATAGGTCAGCAGATTCAGTACTCAACAAATACTTGCTGAAGAAGGAATACCTACCAGGTACTGGATATAGGAACATACAAATGAATAAGAGCACACAATATAGAAAGGCATATACACAAGTGTATATAAATCATTGTGGAGATGGTTTATTTCTTCTTAAAACAACAGTGAGAGACTAGAGAGGGGAAACTGCATCATAAGACTTACGTTTAAATCTTAGTTCTGATACTTATTGTGTAACGGGCTTATTAAACTTATTAACCCTGTGGTATTGGACAAGTTATTTAATATCCCTCAGTTTTAGTTCCATGTGTCTCGTGGTGTTTTAAGGTTTTCCTTGTTGAAGCAGCCTGGTATGGAAGAGAGATATCAGTAAATTCTGGAGTCAGACTGAATCAGATTATTAACTTTTTAATCATTTATTCCTTTACAACTCAGATTCTTCATTTGTACCATTTAGACAACGGAGCAATTCCAAACGCACAAAGCTTCTGTGAAGTGTATGTTAGCCAGTGTATATGAGAACACCCACTAAGAGACCTATGCAAAGGGAGGCCCTCAATAAACGTTACCTCTCCCTCTGCTCCAGGCTGCTTTTCTTCCCTTAGAGATTCTTTTCATGATTTGGTCACTGTGCTGCCAATTGAAAGCTGGGAGCAATGGTAAAGATTTGCTCCAAGCACACCAAATCCAGGGCCATACTGACTATAAAGAATTCTTCTCCAGTCTCTTTTATGTGCTGTTAGTGGGCTGTATTTCTTCTTCCATTTCACCATGCTCCTGTTATAGTTTGAGAACTGTTCACTTTTTCATATGTTAATGCTTACCATACCACATAAGGGTCCACGATATTTTGATTTTGATATTAATTGCAATCACTTTTTAAGTACTATTAAAAGATACTCTTGCTTAAAGAATATTTCTATACACTGTAGAGATGGAATGAAAACAAATTATTTGTGTTCCACGTAATCTGCTCAAAATCTTTGACAGCATTATCTTTACTGACTATTGTCTTTCCCTTCAGGAAATATTTGCTAAAAATTGATTTGGTCATTCACAACTCATATATCGACTTAAATAAAGCACATTTTAGAAAGGATGAAATGCAATTATATTTCTATCTTTCAGTAACCCTTTCAAAATGTATTCAGTGGAATAATATTCATCTGTTCTGGAATAACAGTATAGGAGGCTGGATTACTTTTCCACTTGCTAACATCTAACAGATAGTTGGAAGGCTACTGTGAATTGCAGACACGGTTAGTCCAGAAATTAGACTATCCGATACTCAGCTACAAGAACAAACAACAAATGAATACTTACTGGGAAGCTAATAAACGTCAGGCACTGATTTAGATACTTGCGATACAAATAAATAAAATATAACATTCCAATGACTACAGAACATATGTTTCAGGGGATAATCAAAATCAATATATTCAATGACTTATATTTCTGTCTACAGCAGTTCAGCTTGATCAGACCATCCCAATGAAAAAACCCTAGAGAAGCTGAATAAGCTAATTAAAAGTAGTTGTTTGAAGGGATCAGAGAGCTATGAGCATAGCTGAGATTTGAGGAGAGAAAAAGGAAATGTAAACAAGTGACCCCAACACTGGAGTGGTTTCCCCCATCAAAGCCTCTGCTGGTTTGCAAGTGGAAGCTGAGAGACTAAGAAACTAGGAACTCTGAGCATCCTCATAGGATGAGGGACAAAGATTGAATTTAGAATCCATTTAATGGATATGACCAGATCATAGTGCCAGAATTTCAGCTGGGATACAAAAGGGCTAAAACTAGTGGAAGAGTAGACCAAAAATAGATCACACAAAGACAGAAATCCAATTTCCAATCAGTTCAATTCATGTTGCACTAGAGTGTTTTGTTCTTAGATGAACTGCCTGATAGAAGCAATAGTAGCTATCTGGAGGAAACTATCTTTCATGCTTTCAAAATAACTGCAAGACTTCTTAAAAACAACCTGGAGTGCATTGCTATTTCCTCCTCCAGGGGATCTTCCCGACCCAGGGATCGAACCTGCATCTCTTGTATCTCCTGCATTCTCAGGCGTTTTTTTTTTTTTTTTTTAACCACTAGTACCACCTGAGAAGCCCTCTTAAAAACAACATGTGGAATCAAATAAAAAATAATTAGATAAACCCACCCTAAGCAATAGATAGCAGAAATAGATAAACAGGATACAGAATAGAATTATTGGAATGGGCTTTAAAATAGTAACATGTTCATGAGACACAGATGACAAATTAGGTAATACCAGCATTAAATGACTCTACAGAAAATAGCAAGATGAAAATTAGATCAAAATGGAAAACAGAAAAATATAATAATTGAAATTAAAAATTCAATAGATAGGTTTAAGAGCAGCTTAGATATAGCTCAAGAAAAGATTAGTGACAAGGAGGATAGTTTAGTAGAAAGTATTAAGACTTCAAGGCACAGGAAATAATTTGAAAATACAGAACAAAGCATAAGAGACATGTAACATGGTAAGGAGAGCTAACATATGTATAGCTGGAATTCCAAAGGAGAGGAGACAGAAAATCAAGTAAAAGCAATATTTAAAGATATAGTAGCCAAGAATTTAAAAAAAATGATTCAACATTTGAAGACTATATATTCAAAATACACTTCAAGGAGGATACAAACATAAAACATCCTGGGATCATAATAGTAAAATTTATGAAGACAAATGGAAAGCAAATATTAAGAGCATCCAGAAGGAAAAAAAAAATACATTAGATTCATAGGAGCAACAGTCAGAACCAAAATAAACCCAGAAGACAAAACTAACTGGCAAATTGCCTGCAAAACTGAAAATACAAAGATATTTTGAGACATTCACCAATAGGAGACCCATACAAAAAGACAACTATAAAATGGCTTTCTTCAAGTAGAAGGAATATATTCTCCAAGAAGGCAAATCATGATGGAAGAAAGAGCAGTGAAATGTGTAAATATATGGGTAAATCTAAATGAATAATGATTACATAAAAATAATTTCTTATAGGTTCAATATATATATGTAGAGTTAAAATATACAATAGTGGCACAAAAGACACTATGTAGTTATATGTTATAAATCCTTGAAATTCCAATGTACAGAAAGAGGCTAAAGTACTAATTTATATTAGATGTTCATAAAGCAGTTATTGTGATCTCTAGGGTAATCTTAAAAAGTATTGCAAACTAATGTAAAACAAATAAGCAAATAGAGCAGATAGATAACAAGATAATAAAAAAATAAATAACAAAAAAGGTGGCAATGAAGAAGAGAAAAAGGAAAAAAGAACAAGTTGACACATTAAAAAACTAGCAGGAAGATGGTACACAGATCCAAACCCAAATACACCAGTAATTATAATAAATATTCTTAGACTAAATACTCTAATTATAAAGAGATTTTCAAAATCCAATGATATGCTGCTTACAAAAGACAACTAATAGGACACAGAGAAGTCAAAAATAAGAAGATGGAAAAAGTGCTGTGCAAACATTACACAAAAGAAAGGTAATACAGTATCAGATACAGCAGACAGAAATGTACTAGAAGTAAAAAGAGATACTTTATCATGATAAAAGGGTCAATTCTGCCAACTGGCATGTGAATTACAAATCTTTATATCTCTATTAATAAAATTTTAAAATATAAAGCAAAATTGATAGAACTAAAAGCCGATGGATAAATATATAACCATAATAGTAGATTTAAAAATATCACTCTTAGTAAACATTGACTAAGCAGAACATATATAAAATGTGAAATATTTAATTATCAAGTTTGATGTAATTGACACAAAAAACCCGACACTTCACATAATGTATATATTTTAAAAGACACATTTAATATGTAAAAAAATAGACTATCTGCTGGGGCTATCAGACTAGTTTCATCACATTTCAAAGGGCTGATAACATATAGGGTGTATTTTCTAAGTTCAGTGGAATTTAATGAAAACGCAACACACCAAAACTTGTGGAATGCTTCTAAAACCCTTACTGAGAAAAATTCACATAATTAAATGTACATAAAATCAAATGAGAATCAATGATCTATACATTCATTTTTTAGAAATTAAAGACAACATCAACAATCTATGGAAGGGATAAAAAATGATATGCACATTAAGTGACTGACAAGAGGTTAATACCCAAAATGTACAAAGAGCTCATAAAACTCAATATCAGACAAAGAACCCAAACAAAAAAACGGGCAGAAGACCTAAACAGACATTTCTCCAAAGAAGACATAAAGATAGCTCACAGGCACATAAAATTAAAGATGTTCAACATTATTAATTATTAGAGAAATGCAAATCAAAACTGTAATGAGGTATCACCTCACACTGGTCAGAATGGCTATTAACAACAGGTCTACAAATAATAAATGCTGGAGAGGATGTGGAGAAAAGGGAACACTCCTTCACTGTTGGTGGGAATATAAATTAGTATAGCCACTATGGAAAACACTATGCAGCATCTTTAAAAAACAAAAAACAGAAGTACCATATGATCCAGCAATTTCACTCTTGTGTATATATCCAGAAAAAACAAAAACTAATTTGAAAAGATACATGCACTCTGAGACATAGAAGCAATCCAAGTAAGTACCCATCAACAGACAACTGACTTAAGAAGATGTGGTGTATATATATATATATATATATATATATATATATATATATATATATACATACACATATATATGAAAATGAAACAGTTAGTTGCTCAGTCGTGTTTGACTCCTTGTGACCCCATGGACTGTACGTAGCCCACCAGGCTCCTCTGTCCATGAAATCTGCTAGGCAGGAATGCTGGAGTAGGTAGCCATTCCAGCTACCCATAAATATATATGTGTATATATATATATATACATGCAATAGAATGTTAGCCATAAAAAGAATGAAATATTGCCATTTGCAGCAATATGGATGAACCTAGAGGATATTACAAATATGTCAAATGGAAAGACAAATACTCTATGATATCACTTATATGTGAGAAAATAATACAAATGAATATATATACAAAACAAACACAGATTTACAGACATGGAAAACAACCTTGTGGTTACCAAAGAGGAGAGGGAGGAGGGGAGCAGCAAGTAAGGAGTATGGGATTAACAGAAATTATTATACATAAAATAAACAATAAGGATTTACTGTATAGCACAGCAAAAGTATACCCAATATCTTGTAACAGCCTCTAATGGAATATAATCTGCAAAAAACAAAACCAAAGCCAAAAAAAATAGTATCACTATGCCCTATACCTAACAAAATTGTAAATCAACTATATTTCAATAATACTAATAAAACAGCAGATTAAATGCCTAAAAAGGGCAGAAAATTATGAATATAAGAGCCAAAAAATATAGAAATAGAACAATAGAAAGAATTAAAGAAACATCAAAAATTTGTTCTTTGAAAATACTAAGAAAATTGTTTAATCCCTTAGGATAATCAAGAAGAAAGAATGAACAAAGTACTAACATGATAGATAAAAACAGAACACAACACCATGGACCCTACAGGCATTAAAAATACTACAGGACATTATTAAAAATTTTATGCTAATAAATTTGAAATTTAGATCAAATGAAAAAATTCTCAGAAAAATCATAACTTACTAAAATGGTCCTATGGAAAAATGTAAAATATAAACAATCCTAAATCTATTAAGAAACAATTTGCAATTATAAAACGCTTCAGAGAAGACAACAAGCATAAATGGCTTCAACATGAATTCTTCCAAACATTTAAAATAGCATCAGTTTTATATAAACCCTTTCAGAGAAGAGGAAAAGAGATATTCACAAAGCCAGCACAATCCTGCTATGAAATTAAGTAAGTATTATATTTAAATATGTAGCTCAGATGGTAAAGAATCTGCCTGCAATGCAGAAGACCTGGGTTCGATCCCTGGGCCGGGAAGAGCCTCTGGAGAAGGGAATGGTAATCCACTCCAGTATTCTTGCCTGGAAAATCTCATGGACAGAGGAGCCTGGCTACAGTCCATGGGGTCACAAAGAGTTGGACATGACTGAGCGACTAATACTACTACTACACTTAAAAAAAGAGAAAAACTAACGGCCAATCTTTCTCATGGGCAAAAAACACCACAAAAACCCAAATTAATAAAATATGAACATATGATATCACTAGGTTGACATCCAGTTGGCAAGATCCAAGAAGCAGTTGAGCATGCAATAGTACTGAAACTAAGGAAAGAGGTCAGGGCTGGAGAAATAACTTTTGTAATTGTCTTAAAATGGCAGGGATTTAGTAAAAGTTTATTAAATGAATATACAGCAGTATTTTAAAAAGGAAGAATTCTTCTAGTCTCAGTTTCAGGCCAATGTAATTGGGAAATAGATGTCTAATATTAAAAGAAATACCAAATAAAAATGCAATTTTCCCAAATACATGGCCTAGAGAAAGTTTCATTACATTTGGGCCCCTCATAGGGATGCTTCCTTTATTTTATATTATAAAACACATTGGAAATGAACAAGCAAGAATTCTAGTAAGAAAATGTGTTTTGTAAGAACTGCTTCCTTGCTTAATTTTCTTAGTATCTTACTTTACTCTTTTTAATGATATTCAAACACTGAATCCTTGATTCCATGTAATTTTCACATAAAAAAATACCTACACTGTCTGCTTGAATACCCCAGCCCAGCCCTATCCTCTCATTCTCTCTCTCATCAAAGACTATACTGTTTCAATGATTGTGAAAATTTCTTTTTCTAGACAGCAATAGAGCTTACTTATGATTCATTTGGCACTGAGTACATGCTATATTGTAATGTTATTTATTTTTTCATGCTGCCTCTGCAACAAGAACCTAAACCTATTATAGGTCATATAGACCATGTTGTACAGTTTTTGGTATCTACATTACCTAAAAGCTTGTAAGAGTTCAATGAAAGTTTTTTTTGATTGATGAAAGTGGTGATGATTTAAAGGCATTAATCTTTTTTAAAGGCATCAAAGATGAGAACCTGGTAATAACTGTTTCTTTTTTTTTCCATCATACTTTGCTAAAGAAGAAGAGTATACAGAGTAAACTGACACAGGTCTCACAGGGACAGTTATGCAGTGTGAATCCTGCAAATGTAACTCAATATATTTGTCATAAAGGCACAAGTTTTAGATACTTATTTTTCACATTTTTAAGAATCATGAGATCTTTATGGAACTACCTTATAACCACAATCAATCTACAATGGTGTATTTTAAGGTTTTGTTCATGATATCTTGTGACCTACATTATCATGGAAGAACTTGAATAAACTCAAAGGAAAAAATGCTAGCATATTCTCTTAACAAAGGAAATAAAATTCACAATTCATTCCAATCAAAGCTAGGGAATTCAGTTAAAGTTAAATTTAACACTTTCAGTAAGGAAGAAAACTTTGAACTGCTTCACTTTGAAGGATAGTATTACAATACTATTTAAACAAAATTCCTTCCTGGAGTATCCTTTTTTCCCTTCTGGAACACTTTAAAAAGTTTCAGGAAAAAAAGGCATTTTATTTCATATGTAGAGAGATTTTATGCACAGTCTTGGTTTTCTCTGCACAATAATTATCAGATAGTATTTGTAAAATGACCTTTAAACTGCTCCTTCTATGATTTCTAATATTTCTGACTCTTTATGCTAGATAACCCCACTCCCTTCATACCACCTTCTTATCCAACTTTCTATAAAGCTTAGTATGGTAATTGGAATAGAAATGTCCATCTCTTTGGGGCATTATTTTCTAAGACTTACATGTTCTGAAGTAGTTCTAATGAATTCAACCTTTAAAAAAATCACCATGTATATATACTGCCAAAATATCCCATTAATTTTATCAGTTATTCAGGAAGTTCTCTCACAACTTAAACAATAGTTTTGAATGCTTGGCATTGATGATGCAAGGTGTTTGGATGACTGCTTGAATCCAGGTCTGAAGGGACTAGATGATTCAATCTAATGGTCTCTAATTAATGATGAGTATCAATCATCTGAAGAGTGTTTACAAATTATGGATGCTTTACTTTCACCCTAAAAAAAAACCAACATCAAGACAAACATACTATATCTGGGGGATTTTCCAGAAGGGTTCTCATTCAAGTCATCTTTAAGGAGCAATGGCTAGATATGGCCAAAAAAAAAAAAAAAGAGTTTAGACATGTCTATCATGTCAGGGGAATGGCAAATTCTTGAGGCTCATGACAGCTTTTATACACTAAGTATGCATAACAGTCATTAAGTAAATGAGTAAGAAAAAGTAAATGCTTACTGCTATGGTAAAGGATAAAAGCTGCCACATAAGGGAAGGGGTGACAGCTGCTAGGGATTCTGAGGTTTGGGAATTCAGTGCCTGTGTAGCCCCTTTCCAGAGAGAAAAAAGCAGTTCCACTTACTGGGGAAGAGCAACAAGGTGACTGACAGAGGAAGTCCTGTGGGGGCACCAGGCTGTCCTTACGCATCAGTTGGTCCTAACTCTAGTGTGGAAGTCTAAAATTACCAGTTCCTACCCTATGATCTTTTGATGGGTAGCACTTAAAATGGCACTGTAAATTCAGTTTAAATAAAGAAATAAAAAAAAATCACTAAATGAAACCAAGTATTTTAAAATGAAGGAAAAATGTATAATGGAAGTCAGTAGTACTTTTCAAATGAAGATAGCAGCTAAAAATTCAGTCTGGTGCTTGAACTTCTAAATTAATGTACATTTTTAATCTACTCTATCTCTATATTCATTTTAATATCAAAATAATGCTTAGTTATAAAACAATGTTTAATTTAACAAGTCAAATTGTTTCTCTAGGGAGACATAACCATGTTCTTCCTGTGATCTTGGATACTCACTGGCAACAAACACTTCTGACTACTAGCATGTTAAAGTGATGCATCCAAAGAAGGAAAAGAAAGCCTGTAAACCTTTCTCCTATTGGTAGTTCTCATTAGTTTCAAAACTCAGTGTGTTATTACATAATAAGATTACGGCAAATAGCTAATGGTTAAAGAAAAGAAAATATGGCCTTTCTGACCTCTTGAAAAAAATCATTAAAACTTAAAGTTGATAGTGAGATTTTAGTGAATTTTCATTGCTTTTTTAAATTCAGAGGGAGTAAGACAAATGCATTCCCTCTGTAAATGTAAATTAATTAGCTGAATATGTGTCAGAAGCAAACTTTTTAGCCATACTATGTTTCAATGACCTCTCTCTTAAAAGCCTTTTCTGTACTTTTCAGTTGCTTAAATTTATTTCTGTGACTACTGTGTATCATTTCTCATTTTAAAAGAATATTCAAGTATACATTAGTAAGAGATAATCTCCCAAACCAAGCATAAATTTAGTTTATGTATATCTTGAGTGGCATTATTTTGCAAGAAAAGATTGGGTGACTAGGTCCAAACCTGGAATTTATGATTTCTATATGACATATAAATTATTCTAAAATCTGGAGGCCATGGCTCTAGGTAAATTATCAGTTTTAGGCCATAAGAGATTTAACCAATTTTGTATTTTTTCTTAATTCACACCCTATATTACATTGCAGAAAGTAGGGTCTGCTGATAACATTGCAAACCTAAAAGATCATGGGGTGGCAAAAAGTTGGACACAACTCAGCGACTAAACAATAACAATGCCATGTTTTATTTTAGTTAATTCCATATGGATGGTTTGATATAATTCTGAGTATATGTGGAATTCAGTTAGAAAATCAGACTAAAAGAATGTTATCTATATTTTTAAGTTTAAATCTTAAAATATTAATATTTTCTGCACAGATAGATACTTTTGAGATTTTTAAGGAAATCAGTCTGCTACAGACATTTTCTAAATACTTCTACACATCGGATACTATTTTAGATACTAAGGTTCCTATTCTCAGAGTTCATAACAGTACACAACTTTATGATTTACAGAATATTTTAACACAGATAATCATGTATTGACTTTCATTGCAATTCTATAAATTATACAATGTCAACACTTTGTTCCTTACTTATAATCATTGAAACGTGAGATTAGAGAATATTTTTCTTGCATGCATTTCTATAAAATAATCTAGCACAGCAACAGGGAACAGAATGGGTGCTCAGTAAATATTTGACAACGAGTGAACTGCTCAAGGCTACACAGCTTGTAGTGGTAAAGCTAAGAATTAAACTTAGGTCACTTAGTTCCAAGACCAAGAAGATGTCAAAGTATTACTATAGGTAGCTCTGAGAGGTTGATTCAGGGCATCTGTTTGCACATCTCTGATGAAACTGATTCAACAACTACTTAATACAGTAATTCTGAAGCTATGTACACATTTTTTTTAAGGTGAAACGGCATGCCAGGAGAAAGTCCATTCATTGATCTAGTTTTAGCATCCACCCTTGAAGGGGAGCAGGCAACAAAGAAATGAATTACAGAGATCTAGCACCTGTGTCACCAAGGTGGGTAGTTAGGTCACTGGCAGGTAATATCAGACTGAAATTATCTACCTGATGGAAAACTTATATACATGTGAGAACAGGAACTATCCAAATATCACTCTTGAATCAGAATTAACCAGGTTAGCTTCAAAGGAGCACAACAAGGTTTCCTGTAAGAACTACACATCTCAACTTTAAAAAGTACAACAATAAAATCTGAAATAACACATTTGGGCAGTAAGCACTAAAATGAACTCATTCAGATCTTGGTGTCAGTTACTTAGGTTATTTCATTTGTGTTTAAATTAGTTTTACAATCAATATTTGTTGAAAGGCATTTTCAGGACTGCTGAGTTGAATGTTAGAACATTCAGAGATGCTGTGTGTCTTTGGGCAAATCATTTCGATAGCTGTGACTTTGCCTAGTGGCTCAGTTGTGTCCAACTCTTTTTGACCCTTTGGATTGTAGCCTAGGAGGCTCCTCTGTCCATGGGATTGCCAGGGAAGAATACTGGAGCAGGTTGCCATTTCCTCCTCCAGGGGATCTTCCCGACCCACAGATCAAACCCATATCTTCTTTACCAACTGAGCCATCAGGGAAGCCCAGCTATAGCTGGGCCTGTTTTTAATCATTATAAAATGGCAGAGCTGGACTTAAAACACCTCTCAATTACCAGGAAGCCCATATTCAGCAATTTCTATATAACAATAGTTAACACTAATGAAGCCCTACTATGTGTCAGGTACTGCTCTGAGCACTCTCTTTGTATAAAGTGTATAATCTTCAAACACACCTGAGGTATATATTATTATATTCTTCCACTGTACTAGATAAGGAAACTGAGGCAGCAGAGTTAAGAAACATCTTGAAAGTTATGTAATAAGTAAGTAGCAGAACTAGAATTCTAACCTAGGCAATCTAGTTGTAAAGCCTGTACTATTAAGCACCACGCTGTATTGTCTCTGAGACAAGAATTACCACGTCCAATAGCACAAATGATAGCTACCTGTGGGGAAATTAACAACATGGTGCCAGTCAGGCTCTCTTGCCCCATGCTATCATGCCCTCTTTCCCCATGCTCTGTAAACAATGACTTTGCATGGTTATGAAACAGCTGAGATCACTTATAGCTCTGTGCATGCGTGTCATGAGTTACCCGCTTGGTCACTGGCTACTCTGTGTGGTACGCCTGTATGAGCTTCACCACGAGAGCCCTGGCTGCTGCTGCATCGGGGCTACACTGGAGTGACATCATGGCTATGTTATCTGAGGTTATGTTATGGCTGCATTATGGTTATGTCATGGTTGTTGCTACAGCTGCTGCGTCGGATAGGAGAGAGGCTGTGTTATGGCTGCCATGCCAGCCAGGAGAGAATAAACACATCTGCAGGTCCTAGGACTCCTTGCGTCTTCTTCCAGCCTCTTAGCTTGAGCCTTGCCTACCCTGGGTTCAGCAAACAGTGTGGTCAGTGTGGCAATACACTACTGTTTACTTTTATCATTATGTGTCAGACATTGAGTTAAGGGCTTTATGTTTGTTATTTAATCCTTACAAAAACAATAATCTCTGAGGTAGTTATTATTATACCTATTTTACAGGTCAGGAAACTAACTCAGAACTTTGAAATAATCTGTTCAATGTCAGAGGCAATGGCAGGTTGAAATGCTCATCCTCTTTACTCTGTTTCCAGTGCTTCTACTTTTAACCACTGGGCAATATTATGATCCTTTGTAAGACATATAGTACTTTTGGAGTTGGAACTCATCCTATACATTTTGCACCCCACAAAAGTCTTGGTGGGTTTCAGAAAAAAAACATGTAGTTGGAAAAAATTATAACATGCTGAAAGGGTTACCAGCATGGAGCTCTCCTACTAACTTTACATATAAGCATTTGAATTTTCCAAGGAAAAATAATCAATATTGGATTAGCAGATATAAATTAATATACATAAAACAGAAAAGCAACTAGGATTTACTATGGGAACTATATTTGATATATTGTAATAATCTATAATGGGAAATAATCTGAAATATATTTACATATAACTGAATCACTTTGCTATACAAGTGAAACTAACACAATTACTGTAAATCAACTATTGTAAATCACTTTAATTTAAAAATGTGAGAATTTGTAAGTAGATATCACATTATAAATAATACTACTACTAACTGTTGAATTTGAGGTCTGATACAGGAGTTTGAGAGAATAATTTTCTCTCAGATTAAATCAAGCTTCTCCTTAATTGACACAAGTGAGTTGTTCCATACACACAGTTCTGGCAATGTTTCATACAGGGTTTTAAGAGCAGCAAGTTCATTAAATAAAAAACTGAAATCTTTTTCCTCTTCTTAATTCCAAATGGTGGTCCCATCAGATCCAATTTGAAATGCCCTGGCAGAGCTCAGCATGTAAGCTTGTGCTTGGCTGGCTCAAAAGCCAAGAGACTTTAACTGCATGCATGGATGCACTGTGCATATTTTAGTACCTTTGGGGGAAAAAAAACCAGTAAAGCTAAGCAGGAGGAAAACCTGTCTGTAACTGATTATATTACATTTGTACAAAATGGTATCACCCCCATTGCTTCTAAACACTCTACAGTTCAAAATAAACAAGTGAAATGCTAAGGAGTCCTCTTAAAATAAGAGCAATAGTGATAATGCCAATAAATATGGGAGAATTATGCAGTATCTATATCCATTGTAATAAACAACAATAATAACATGCAATTAATCCCCATCTATAAAATAGTAATGTCATTAAATTAAGAAAAAACAATAATCCTTGGTTTTGAAAAAGAAACCTTCAAAAGGCTTAATATGTACAGTGTTAGTATAAACATACACATATACAAATATATTAAGATATATATCTCTTAGGAATACAAATCATATGGATATTACATATACACACATCTATGTATACATTTATGTATTATAAGCAAGTTTTTAGTTCCAAGAGGGAAAGAAATCTAACTGGTCAAAATCAGTCATAAAATTTTAACCATGTTTCTGAAAAAAACAGCAGTGCCAAAGGGTAATGCATTGCTAATGGTTTCCAGTGGAATAAATAGCTACTCTGACGTCAAAACTTTGTTACACTCCAATAACTGGCTCACTTGGGGTTTCAGGTACAGCAAGTTACATGTCAGTTTTAAATAAAGTTATAATAATAGAATGCTTGGTGAACCATATTGTCGCTATGCAACCTGATATGTTATGGTTTATATCCAATAAAATGTTAACAAAGGTGATAGATTATACCAAAATAGTATCTAGTGGTTTAAGATGCCCTGCTCCTTAAATTTTAGATTAAAAAAAGTGCTATATTTTACTTTGTCTTTTCCTAAAGTGGTATATTACAGAGTTACCCACTGTTAGCACAAGTGTCAAATTAGAAATATTTACACACCCCAAAGACAAAGTGATTTATGGACTAGTAAATCTCCCTTGATAGATAGTAATAACATTCTAACCAGGAACATGGAACAAAAGGAACAGTGAATCTACAGAATGCAAAAAAAGGAAAAAAAAAAAAAAGGATATCATGTTAGCCATATAGGAATATCAGTCACTTTTCAGAAAAGATATTGCTCAAATAAATATAGGAATTTACAAAATGAAGCAATTACACCACCTTACCCTAGAACTAGAATTGAAACTATAAGTAGAAAATCCCTGTAAGATATGTTCCAATTATGTATTATCCTTAATAATGAAAAGATGCTAATTAACACAGTCACTTTCATTTTAAAGTGGATGTAAATGAGATCTTGTAAGGTTTGACAAATCCATCAAACAGAATATACAATCAGAATGATAATGGTTTTTCTATACCAGTGTCTTGCTATGGATGGCACAGAGGATATATATGTGTAGAAAAGGAAGGAATATACAATTCCTTGATCAGCAAGAATATTTACTGAAATATTATCAAAACCAAGCAATATATATTTTAATTACTGATGAAGACAGCAAATTATGTGCAAGAAACTATTCAAATTCTAGTATTACTCAATTATTTCTATATTGTGACAGAAAATTTTTATATTTAGACATTTTTATGTCTTTTAACCATGCAATAACACATAAATCCATCGATAAATATGTACTTCTTCTTTCCCCTTAGCTTCACTTACTCTGTATAAGGAGGCAAAGAGAAGATTCAGGCAGACAAATCTAACTCTCTAGAGCAATGCCTCCTACATGCAATGATGTTCCAAGCACAATCACAGGCTACTGAAAATCATCAGCAAACAAACAATTCTGCTTCATGGAGCTGAAATTCTAGTAGGGGTGGGGTATAATAACAAATATTTTAAATAAGTAAATTATATTGTTTAATAAGTGATAAATGACAACAAAAAATACAAGAGTAAGATCAGAAGTGTTAGGGTCGTGATTTTAATAAAGTGGTCAGATAGGCCTCACTGAGAAGGTGATATTTAAGCAAAGACTTGAAGAAGGGGAAAAGAGAGGGAAGAACTTTCCAGGCAGAGGAAATAGTGCAATAGCCTTAATTCAGAGGCATGCCTGGTACTTTTGAAGAACAGCAAGGAAGCCAGTGTGACTACAGCAAAGTGATAAAGGGACAGAGAAGTAATGAGGAGGCTGAACACTGCAGGGCTTTGTAAGTTACTGTAATTCTTCATTTTCTATAAAATAGTTGCCACTGCAGAGTTTTGAGCAAAGGGGCGACACAACCTGGCTTATATTTTAAAAGGATCATCAAAGGCTGATGTGTTGAGAATACACTGAGGAGACAAGAAGGTTGGGTAAGAGGTTATTGAGTGATCCAATTAGGATTGGGGTGGTAGCACTGGAGGTTGTGCCATCTAAATATTCATGATGTATTTGAAGTTACAGGTAATAAGACCTGATGGATTGATGAAGGGTGAGAGAGAAAGAGATAAATCAAGGACAACAACAAGGATTTTGGCCAAATCAGTAAGAAGGATAAAGAAGGCTGTAAGTAAAGCAAGTTTCAGGTACAAGTCAAGTGTTCAATTTTAGTCACATTGAATTTGAGATTTCTTACATATATCCAAATGGAAATGTCAAAAAAGATATTTAGGTATACAAGTCTAGAGTTCCAGAGAGAAGATTAGTATGAAGATAATATTTGAAAGCCATTAAACTTGATGAATTTACAGAGAGGGAATCCAGACAGAGAACAGAAGAAAACCAAGGAACTCTAAAAATAATACTGAGGAAGAAATACTGATGAAATCATAACTCACATGTTATATTGATTAATTGTAATAATATTATTCATTAAGATGCCCATCAGATATTGTATTTGTCTAGACTCCAAATAAAAGACGGTAGAGAGAAGGCCTACAGGACTGAAACTTTCATTTACTCAGCCAGTCTTTCCTGCTTTTCTCAAAGCTACTTGTGTCTAGCCTTTCTACTCTAGCGGGATACAGACTTCATCATCACATTCCACTGGCTATTAATTTGGTTAGATAATTCATACCTTGCAGATTTAGGGATTTCAAAGGGAAGGAATAGGAAATATGAAGGGATCGTATCTGCCTATGTTCATCAAGTAGGGCTTGATCTAATTTTACATTTACAGACCATAAAAAACCTTTCTTGTTCTGTCTGTTTTTAATAGCCATCTTTGGTATTTGTACTGTATTTACTCCCATCACAGCACTAAATTCATTTCACACAAGTCTCTGATTGGCTCATTCCATATTTTGCAATTGCCCTGATCACCATCAGGGGCTTGTACTTTCAGCGACCAATATTACAGCTATTATTATACTAGAGATATAGGGTGAAAAAAACACATTTTTTTCTTCCAGTTTTGTTGAGATGTAACTGTCATACAGGACTGTATGAGTTTAAGGTGTACAGCATAATAATTTAACTTTAGTACATCATGAAAAGATTATTACAATATGTTAGAAAATACCCATCATCTCAAATAGATGCAAAATTAAATAAAGAGAAAAAAGCTTTTTCCTTGTGATGAGAAATCTTAGGATTTACTCTATTAACAATTTTTATATTTAATATATAACATGTAACATGTTAATCATGTTAATCATGTTGTATGTGCCTAAAACATATTATCTTATAGCTGAAAGTCTGTACCCTTTAACTACCTTCATCCAGCTCCCCTTCCCCTACTCCCTGCCTCTGGTAAGTACAAATTGGATCTCTTTTTCCATGAGTTTGATAATTTGCTTCTTTTTGAAGTATAATTGACTTACATACACAACTATGGAAGTTCCACTATAGTGATTCCATGTTTCTTTACATTTTAAAATGCGTTCCACATAAGTCAAGCTACCACCTGTCACCAAAGATGTCATATAATTACTAACTATATTCCCCACAGTGTACATTTTATACCTGTGACTCATTTACTTTTTAATTGTAAGTTTGTATCTCTTAATCTCCCTCACCTATTTCTCCCATTCCCACACTCTCCTCCCCTCTGACAACCACTTGTTTGTTTTCTATGCCTATGACTGTTTGTTTTGTTGTGTTTGCTCATCTGTTTTACTTTTTAGATTTTACATATAAGTGAAATCATCCAGCATTTGCCTTTCTCTGTCACACTTATTTCACACAGCATAATTCCCTTCTAGGTTCATTCATATTGTCACAAACGGCAAGATCTCATTTCTTTTTATGGCTGAGCAATCTTCCACTGTCCATCTGTTGATGGACATTTAGGCTGTTTCCATATGTTGGTTACTGTAAATAAGGCTTAAAAAAACATAGGAGTGCATATAACATATAACTTTTCAAATTAGTTTTCATTTTCTTCAGATAAATACCCAGAGTGAAACTGCTGAATCCTAAGGTAGTTTTACTATTAATTTTTTGAAGAACCTTCATACTGTTTCCCAGAGTGGCTGAGACAATGCATTCCCACCAACAGTGAAAGAGCATTTCCTTCTCTCCTCATCCTTGTCAACACTTGTTACCTGTTGTCTTTTGGATAACAGCCATGATTAGTGATGTTAAGCATCTTTTCACGTGTCTGTTGGTCATCTGTATCTCTTCCTTGGAAAAACATCTATTCAGGTTCTTTGCTTATTTTTTAATCCATCTGTTCATTTTTTGATGTTGAGTTGTATGAGTTCTTTCCATATTTTGTATATTAACCACGTATTGGGTATACCCTTTGCAAATGCCCTCTCCCATTCAATACGTGGCCTTCTCTTTTTGTTGATAGTTTCCTTTGCTATGCAAAAGCTTTTCAGTTTGATGCAGTTCCAATTGTTTATTTTTCCTTTTCTTACCCTTGCCTGAGGACACATATCCAAAAATATACTGCTATCATCAATGTTAAAAAGCACACAGCCTGTTTTTCTCTAGAAGTTTGATGGTTTCAGTTCTAATATTTAAGTCTTTAATGCATCTTGAATTTATTTTTGTGCATGGTGTGAGAAAGCAGTCCAGTTTTATTTTTTGCATGTAGTTGTCCAGTTTTCCCAACACCATTTATTGAAGAGGCTTTCCCCGAGTTATATTTTTCCTATGTCATAGATTAATTGATCACAAGTGTGTGGGATCATTTCTGGGCTCTCTATTTATCTATGTGTCTATTTTTGTGCCAGTACCATACTGTTTAGATTATTATAGCTTTTCAATACAGTTTGAAGTCAAGGCACATGATACTTTCAACTTTGCTTTTTCTTAAGATTATTTTGGTTATCTGGGGTCTTCTGTGTTTCCACACAAATTTTAGAATTATTTGTTCTAGTTTGGTGAAAAGTACCAATGGTACTTTGATAGGGATTGCTTTAAATCTGTAGACTGCTTAGTATTATCACTTTAATAACATTAATTTTTGTAATTTGTAAGTATCATATATATATTTCCATTTGTTTGTGTTGTCTTCAATTTCCTTCATCAGTATATTATAGTTTTCTGAATTTTACCTCCTTAGGTAAATTTATTCCTAGGTATATATTTTATTTTTTCTATTTGATATGATTGTAAATGGGACTGTCTTCCTAATTTCTCTTTCTTATAATTCACTGTTAGCGTATAGAAATGTGATAGATTTCTGTATATTAATTTTGTACCCTGAAACTTTATCAAATTCTTTGATGCACCATTTAGGCTTTTTTTGGCATCTTTAAAACTTTCTATATGTAATATCATGACATCCACAACAGTAATAGTCTTATTTCTTTCTTTCCAGTTTAGATTCCTTTTATTTGTTTTTCTTGTCTGATTGCTGCGGCTGGAACTTCCATTACTATGTTGAATAAGAATGGGCAAGAGTGAACATCTTGTCTTTTTCTTGATCACAGAGGAATACTTTCATATTTTGAAAAGAGTATCCTTTTCACAATGTTAATCACAAGATTTGAATGAGGGTAAGGGTAAATCAGCTGTGAAACTGAGGCAAAGTTACACAAATTTTCTAGCCCTAACTTTAAGATTCTACACAGTTAAATGTAGCTAAGAATCCAAGTGTACAAACCTAACTGCATTGTGTGCAGCATTCTTGTTTTAGGGGGAGTGGTTTTCTTAAAACTATTTATTTGTGTGCACCAGGTCTTAGTTGCAGATAGTGGGATCTTCGATCCTCATTGTCACAGGCATGCAAACTCTTAGTGCAGCATGTAGGATCTAGTTTCCTGACAAGAGATCGAACCAGCGCTACCTGTATTAGGAGGACGAAGTCTTAGCCACTGGACCACCAGAGATGTCTCAGGACACAATTCTTAAAACCCAATAACTAGAACATTTATGGTGAAAAATAGCAGGATTATTAAATTGGCCTACTGGCCCAGGTTACAGGAGAAATAGACTTAATTATAGTGTCAAACATTTTTTATTCCTGCCTCTAGAAGACCTAGAAGAATTATTAAAAATTTTAGGCAATGTACTCTTCAAAATGGAGCACTTATCTCAGTTAGGAGTGATAATATAAAATATTTATCCCTTGAATAATTAGCTAAAGATGAGCAGCTCTCATGAAAAACAGCTACATCCTTCAAAAACACTATTTTAAGTATTTTAGATAACTATGACATACAAAATAGGAAGCTTCAGATATAATTTTGTTTTGGTTTGGCTGGTATTCTATGTTCTTTGAGCCAGAGAATATACAGGTCTAGGATAGCCTAATTTTCCTGCAAGGAAATAAAAATATCGGAGATTCAGTTTCAATGAATCCTCAGAGAGTTTGGGGGTGCTCTTCTGTGTCTTTAGACTTCTCTGGAAATTGATCAGTTAACAAATGCTTGTTGATCACTACCATGTCCCAAGACAAAAGAGGAGTCAAGAGGTGAATAAGGACAACAGGTCCATGCATGTAAGGAATTACAGTGAGGGGAAAAAAAGAATCAAGCCTTTACACCAACAAATTAAAAAGGACAATTTCAGGTATTGATAAATGTTATAAAGAACATAAAAAGGGGGAAATAGAGAACAGTGATAGTGGAGATGAGGAAAGGGGCTACTTCATCTTTAGATGAAGAAAAGGTCTTCACTAAAGGCTGAAATGTTCAGCTTGAATGATGAGAAAGAGGCAGTAACACAATAGGGAAGAATGCTCTAAGCAAAAGAATAGCAGGAGCTAATTACCTGATCACAACAAACTGGAAAATTCTTAAAGAGATGGGAATACCAGATCACTTTACTTGCCTCCTGAGAAAGCTGTATGCAGGTTAAGAAGCAACAGTTAGAAACAAACATGGAACAAGGGACTGGTTTCAAATTCAGAAAGGAGTACATCAAGGCTGTATATTGTCACCCTGCTTATTTAACTTATATGCAGAGTACATCATGTGAAATGTTGGGCTGGACGAAGCACACACTGGAATCAAGATTTCTGGGAGAAATATCATTAACCTCAGAAATTCACATGACACCACCCTTACAGCAGAAAGTGAAGAGGAACTGAAGACCCTCCTGATGAAAGTGAAAGAGGAGAGTGAAAAAGCTGGCTTAAAACTCAACATTCAAAATACAAAGATCATGGCATCCGGTCCCATCACTTCATGGCAAAGAGATGGGGAAACAATGGAAACAGTGACAGACTTTATTTTCTTGGGCTCCAAAATCACTGCAGATGGTGACTATAGCCATGAAATTAACCCTTGCTACTTGGAAGAAAAGCTATGATCAACCTAAACAGCATATTAAAAAGCAGAAACATACTTTGCTGACAAAGGTCTGTCTAGACAAAGCTATGGTTTTTCCAGTAGTCATGTATGGATGTGAGAGTTGGACTATAAAGAAAGCTGAGCACCAAAGAACTGATGCTTTTGAACTGTGGTGTTGGAGAAGACTCTTGAGAATCCCTTGGACTGCAAGGAGATCCAATCAGTCCATCCCAAAGGAAATAAGTCCTGAATATCCATTGGAAGGATTGGTGCTGAAGCTCCAATACTTTGGCCACCTGATGGGAAGAACTGACTCATTAGAAAAGACCCTAATGCTTGGAAAGATTGAAGGCAGGAGGTGAAGGGGATGAAAGAGGATGAGATGGTTGTATGGCATCACTGACTTGATGGATATGAGTCTGAGCAAGCTCCAGGAGTTGGTGATGGACAGGGAAATTTGGCATGCTGCAGTCCATAAGGTCGCAAAGAGTTGGACAGAACTGAGTGACTGAACTGAACTGAAGTACCTGATATGGAAATGAAATTGAACATGTCCTCAATAAAGAAAAGACAGTATGGCTGGTACATTGTGAACATGGAAAAGGCACTGTGGGTGAGTACAGATACAGGTAAGATGGTGAAACTGATGGTAGAAACACAATACAGTTCCTATTTTATTTCATCTTTGTATCTGGTAGGTGGCAAGGTCATTGGCTGAAAGAGAGAGAAAAGGAGCTGAGAGATTTAAGAAAAGCATGTGTGTCCTCAGTTGGTAAGTTGTGTCCGACTCTTTGCAACCCCATGGACTGTAGCCCACCAGGATCCTCTGTCCATGGGATTTCCCAGGCAAGAATATTGGAGTGGGTTGCCATTTTCTTCTCCAGGGGATCTGCCTGAGCCAAGGATCGAACCCATGTCTCTTGCATTGGCAGGTGGAGCCAATGAGCTACCAAAGCAGCCCCTTAAGAACAGAGGTATGATATAGTTGTCTGGGAAACGAATTCACTGGCAATAACAAATCCATCTGAAATTAGCGATGCCTTCTTTGTTAGCTAAAATTGCAATCCTTCCCCTTTCCTCTCATCAACTCTTCCTATTCTCTTCCCCACTGTATATTCTCCTTACTACCAGCTGATAACAGATATTTTACCTCCCACTAGACTGTAGGCCCCAAGAGAGAAAGGATTTTTGTATTTTTTCTTCACTAATATATCCTCAGCATGACTTATACACAGCTGGTGCCCAGTAATATCAACTGATTGAATGAATTTCTGGTAAGAAATAAATTTAAAATTAGTCCAGTCAGTACAATTACACTCTTTTCTCCAAAAATATTCAGATGCAGGTGCAGAGTAAGGAGTTGGTTAGGTTTAAAGATATTTGGGAGTTACATGACAACATGATAGAGAAAGAAAGTGGGAAAGAGGAATAATGACATAAAGGGAGTCAAGAATATTGAAAAAGAATTACAGTCATTAATGTTGACTACAGCCTAGAATTCACCAAAGAGGTGAAAATCAGGGGAAATATCTGAGTAGGGGATCTAGAAAGACAGGAAGGCAAGGTTAGAGAGTGGGAAATTTTAAAAGGAAATTTTAGAGATATAGGGTGTGACCATGTGAATAAATGGCTGAGGTGGGATTAAGGAAAAATCACTAGGGTTAAGGAACCTAGGGAACTGAGAGACCAGGAAGTTGAATGGAATTTAGGGTGGTCAGTGACATATTTCTAACAATTCCTAGAGCACCCGGTACCTAGCATCTGTGAAGCATCTAGGGTTTTGTGAGTTGTTACAAAGAAAGGCTATTACAGCATTATATTACTTCTGAATGGCACAGGGAATCTCAGAGCTCTGGAATAATGACTCAATTATACAAGAAAACTGATGACCTAGCAAGAATAAAATTGACCTTCAATAATTTCTTGAGAGAGAACATTATGAGTTTCAAGTTAGTTGAGAGGTTTGGTCTCCTCAAGGCTAGAAGCTTTATTAATTATAAAATATACTGCAGAGAGGGTTATGTGTGAGGAATGAAGCAAAGTTCTGCCCAAAATATTAAGTTTCTAATTTTTAACAACAGAGATTTGGTCCAAAAAAATGATCCTTCTCTTTCACCCTCTAGCTTGAGAACAGGATATATATTGAGGTAAAAGCATGGTATGTGAAGCAAAGGTAGTAAGCTGGCATCTCTTCTAATCTACTTCAAACACTACTCTAGTAAAAATATGATAAATCTGCACTACTAATAAGCAAATGAGAGGCTAGGAACTAACAAAGACTTAAAGAAAAAAGATATATTTCAGATATGACTGAGGGAAGGCCTTAAGAAGATGAAAGAAAAATCCAAATCTGATAGTGATTCTAAGAATCACGCTCTTTTTCAAAATATCTGCAGAAATTCCTGAAACTCTTCTCTAGCACTCCAACCACAAATAAGGCAAGTTGAATAGGAAAGTGAAGAGCTAAAACTGACAAGGTGGTTGACCTGATACATTTTATTAGTGATGCAGAAATAACAATGCTTTGAATGCTACTGATAAGTCAAAGGTCACTGATAACAAGAAAAAAGATGCTTTTTCTGGCAGGTGAAAAGCAGAATTGAAGGTGAATTTCTAGACAAGAAAACCAACTAAGAGAAGGCTGCTTTGGCCTTTGAATCAATAATTAATTTTGCCTAATCAGCCATGCATACTGCCCAGAAAGTTATATAGTTAGGTTCTCTCACCCCTACTTTTATGAACGAGGAGCAAATGAAGCAAATGATGTAGGAGAAACATCATTTTTTTAAAATGGAAGATAAGTTCTAAAATATATCCTTAGTGTCATACCAAATTAGTGCAACATCACATAATAACATCATCTGTTTAATAGGGCAAGGAAGCTAAATTACACAACATAATAATGTGTATAATGATGAGCATTATCTGTTTAATGATGTAAAGAAAGGACTTATCAATTAATGAATACTTAACTGAACCTCTAAAAAAATGAAAAGTAACAAGGAAATATCAAGATTTAAGCATAAACATCCCTCATAGAAAATAAAACCTAATTTAAGAAATGATATATTTATATGTTATGGTATTAGGCAGAGTACTAAACGGGTATTATAATTTTTATTCTAGTATCTAATGGCAACACCAACTCGATGGGCATGAGTTTGAGCAAGCTCTGGGAGTTGGTGATGGACAGGGAAGCCTGGAGTGCTGCAGTCCACAGGGTCGCAAAGAGTCGGACACGACTGAGAGACTGAGCTGAACTGATCCTAATGGTACTCTAATTTTCATTCACCTAGTAACAACTTCAAAATACATGAAGTAAAAACTAATAGAACAGCAAGGGAAAAAAAAAAGAGAGAGAGAGAGACAAATCCACAATTCCACAATTATGGTCAGAGATTTCAACATTCAACAAACAACCAAACACAAACACACACAAATTGGCAGGAAAGAATATCACGAAGCTTATTTAGGATGACTGTGAGTGAATTTTTTAAACTTCTTTCTTTGATTTCAAAATGATTTCCATTGGCTTATTATTATTTTTATAATTAAAAATAAACTAAAATTAGCAAAGTTATATAATATCAGCTTCTCTGGGTTAACAGTATCCTGCTTTGAATTTAAAATTATCTGCAGTTGATCCATTCTTAAGTGGAATGCCTTATTCTCTAACTTATTCCTTGTCACACATCTATTAGGTCCTTTTTATACCACTGTTTTAAACAAAGAGGACTGAAAAAAAATCCTCATGTCAAGATATTCAAATGTAGTAGATGAGACAAATAGGTGAAAACTCTATGATATAATAACTGTTATGATAGAGATAAAAAGTAGATGCTATGGGAACACTAAGACACTTTATTTGGACTTGGGAAGCCAAGAAGACTTGCTACAGTGTAGGAGTTTTTAAGGTGAAGGAACAGGAAAGGTGTTATAATAAACAGAAGAACTGCAGGCTGGAATAAAAGAAGGATAGGGTATAAGAAGGATGGTAGAGACCATCTCATAAATGGCTTTCAACCTCTGACAAAAAGACTTTGAATTTCATCCTTAAAGGATAAGAAACCACTTAAAGTTTTTAAACTGATGAAATTTGTAGAATAAACAAATAGTGCTCCCTTTCAAATATGCTCATGGCTGTCTTCAACTTAATATAAATTACCAAGAATTTGATAAACACTATTGTCAAACTCAAAAATATTATCCTGAAAAATTTTAAATTTTTTAAATTAATATTATAGTTACCCTATTTTATTTTAACGAGTCATTATTGGTTAAAGTTATTTAACAGTTTTCTTTTATTTTTCTGGTTGATTTCAACTCATTGGGTAACTTGTTAGGAAATGATTTGAAAATAAGAAGTGATGTAAAAAGCCTTTAAAGGCTTATTGTTAACACATTTTACCTTTAAGCCACCTGCTGTACTTCTAAAAGTTGATTATGAGACAAAGATGCCAGCAATGGCTAGGGAGAGAATGTATTTTTCAGTTCCAGAGTTCTAGCACAGCATTTTCTCTCCTCCTTAGAAAATTCTATTGAATAACCAATCAATTGGAGAATGTTCTCAGGTTCGAGAACTATTATGAGGCTCGATTTCTGGGTCAGATTATAAAAGACACTAAACAGATATTTATGGAATCAAGGTATGAATCAACTCACTTCATAAACCAATTAAGATGGAATTAAATAAACATACTTTTGGGGAGAAGTTCCCTTTTTTGAACAAATTTAATGTCCTAAGAAATGAAAAAAATCAGTCACAAAACAAAATTAAAACTCTATTATTATAAACTGCAACAATTGTGGCAGTATTTACCATAATTTAAAATATGCATACTTTTAAATTCACATATTCCATTTTCAATAATTTTTCTTTTGAGAAATTACAAGCACCTACAAATTTACATGAAAAAATATATCCATCATGGATAATTTAAAAATATAAAAATTATTAATGAATCTTTTACTTTCTATTTCTCTGTATCAAGTCTTTGAAATCTAGTATGTATTTTGCATTTCCAGCACATCTCAATTCAGGTGCCAACATTTCATCAGAAATGCTTAATCTGTATTTTGATTTCATAAAATTTATAGTTGAAAGGGTAAATTCACATGCCTAAGTTATTCTTCGAAGTTTCTCAAAAATTAAATCAAGTATCAATTTTTTAAAAAATTTAAATTCATTAAAATTAAAAACTCAGTTCCTTGGTCACATGAACTTCAGGTCAAGGGCTCAATGGGGCTGCCACATGTGCCTAGGGGATACCATATCAGACAGTGCAGTTCTCAAAGATGGTCATTCTTCCTTAGAGACATTTGGTTTGCTAACATATCTTAGTAGGAAACATTAGCTTGAAGTCTGGAAAGGAGTCCCATAACAATACCATAAAAGCCTCCGGTCAGTTTTCACTGATTTTAATGGTAATAATAACAGTGGCTAGTGTTGTTATTCTATTATTCATGTCTTTTGGCCTATAATATGTGACACACAGTACTTATTGCTTGACAGGCATTTTAAAAATCACTTGACATTTATTAGCTAAGTTAAGCTTCCCTCGTGGCTCAGACTGTAAAGTGTCTGCCTGCAATGCGGGAGACCCATGTTTGATCTCTGGGTTGGGAAGATTCCCCTGGAGAAGGAAATAGCAACTCACTCCAGTACTCTTGCCTGGGAAATCCCATGGAAGGAAGAGCCTGGCAGGCTAGAGTCCATGGGGTCACAAAGAATTGGCCATGACTGAGCTAAGTTAATCTTAGCAATTCTATGAGGTAAGTGAGAGATTACCAAACTTGCTTGGCTCATTTACCCTTAGTGCCTCGGTAATTTTTTCACAATATATCCAGAACAAAATAAATATATAAGTTCCATATTAAGTAGTTTGGACCAAGCAACTTAGTAAGTATTTACATCTTAAAATTAAGAGCTACCTGAAATATTCATTAATTAAAAGAAAAAATACTATTCATAATTACTTAGTAAAGATATATATATGCCTGTTAGACAATGTACAACTTTTGAATCTTGGCATCAGGTTGAACACTACCACCCTCACCTGTTGTTTGATATTAATTTTCATATCTTACTTATTATTTTAATCAAAACAACCACTAAATATCAAGTTTTGCTAAGGGACGACACTGCTGAAAGAAATAATATGTAATGTAATGTTGAAACACAGCCTGGATGTCTGGAAATTCTAAAGGTCATGGCATCCAGCCCCATTACTTCACGGAAAAAAGAAAGGGAGAAGATGGAAGCAGTGACAAATTTCCTCTTCTTAGGTTCTAAAATCATTGTGAATAGTGACTGCAGCCATGAAATCAGAAGATGACTGCTTCTTGGCAGGAAAGCTATGATAAACATAGACAGTGTGTTGAAGAGTAGAGACATCACTATGCCAACAAAGGTCCATATAGTCAAGGCGATGGTCTTCCCAATAGTCACGTTACTATCATGAGATCTGACCGTAAAGAAGGCAGAGTGCCAAAGAATTGATGCCTTTGAACTGTGGTGCTGGAGAAGACATTTGAGAGTCTCTTGGACAGCAAGGAGATCAAACCAGTCAATCCTAAAGGAAATCTACCCTGAATATTCATTGGAAAGACTGATGCTGAAGCTCCAGTATTTTGGTCACCTGATGCCAACAGAAGACTCAGTGGAAAAGTTCCTGATGCTGGGAAAGATTGAGGGCAGAAAAAGAAGAGGGTGTCAGAGGATGAGATGGCTGGATGGCATCACTGATTCAATAGACATGAACTTGGGCAAACTCCAGGAGATGGTGAGGGACAGGGAGCCCTGGAGTGCTACAGTCCATGGAGTGCTACAGTCCACACAAAGAGACATGACTGGGCGACTGAACAACAACACTGTTGAAACTGTGGGCTACCTTGAACTAACAGCTTGGCTGTATACAACATGTGTTGAGTATCACTATTTCCCTTGAAAATGTAAAGTATCCTTCTGTAGCCACATGAGTTCACTTAGCCTTCTTGGTGTACAATTTCACAGGTGGTGCTGCACTGTGCTTAGTTGCTCAGTCATGTTTGACTCTTTGAGACCCCACAGACTATAGCCCACCAGGCCCCTCTGTCCATGGGGATTCTCCAGGCAAGAATGGTGGAGTGGGTTGCCATGCCCATCTTCAGGGAATCTTCCCAAACCAGGAATCAAACCCAGGCCTACCACATTGCAGGCAGATTCTTTACCATCTGAGCCACCAGGGAAGCCCAAGAATACTGGAGTGGGTAGCCTATCTCTTCTCCAGGGGATTTTCCCAACCCAGGAATTGAACCAGGGTCACCTGCATTGCAGGCAGATTCCTTACCAGCTGATATACCAGGAAAGCCCTTCAGAGGTGGAGACGTAGCTAATTATTATTCTTATCATTTTACAAATGGGGAAATAGGAATGGGCATCAAGTCATTTTCCCAAAGTCTCACAATGAGTAAGGGTAGAGCTGGGTTTTGAACACAATGATATCCATTATCTGTGATTTTTAACAATTCTGTATTTCTGATTCCCAGTCCAAAGAATAAGAAGTCAAATCAGTTAAGAAGGCATATTATCCCCCATCTAGCTGGACATCAGTTCAGGTCCTAGACAAGTCTGCCTTCAGATTCACCGTCTGCCCTTCTGATCTGCTTTGTATTTCAGGGGCGCTAAACTCTGTAGTCTGCACCCCCCAGGATTCTATCAGAGCCAGGTAACAGAAGACATTGACAACAGACCAGAAGGCAGGAGGAATGGAGAAGTCGGGACATTTCTCTACTTCCTCTCGGTCTCTTTTCTACAATTGTAGCTCTAGCCAGGTGACCCGGTTCTTGAGCACCAGAATTAGCTCCTCACCTCTGTCCCTTTGGCTCAGGATCAGTAGTGTCTTCTGACCTTGCTAATTCCTGGACAGCTTCCCTAGTCTGGCTTCTCAGATCTTTAATTAATGTATACAAAGCCCTTCAGTGAGAGAGTCTTCTTTTGTTCCCGAGTCCTTCTGACACTTGCTTATAAATACTCTTTCCAGTAAGTATAAGCTTTGAATGCCAGATAGAGTAGTTATCAAATTTGGACATACCTAAAAACAACCTAGAAGAACTTTTAGGAATGCAGATTCTGGGATCATAGTGAAAACAAAAAAATAGGAGTTACAGCTAAGAATTTGTATGGCATGGGGTTGGAGGGAGGAGAGAGAAGTAAAGAAACAAAAAATTATTCTCAATACTCTTATGCAGCTGAAATTAGAATTACTTAAATCTCACAGTATATGCATAATGATCACTGGAATGACTTTTATGTAAACGGTATCATGTTAATATTCAGAGTAAAAACATTAAGACAAGAAAACAACAGGGTTATAATAAATTATTCTTTTAAGATTAAATAACAATAAAATGGATAGTCTAGCATACACTCACCATGTAAAGAAATAAAAAATTGTCTCAACCATCTGCAATATAATATTTTTGCACAACAAAATATAGCCAAAATCCTGAATTCTGCACTAATTGTTCCCTTGTTTTTCTTCATGGTTCATTTATTCTATGAAGACATCATCAAATATCATTATTTACATTTGTGAACATCTTAAAAGATTTGTTTTGAACCACTATGCTACCCATGTCCTGCCATTTGAGCCATCAGCTGAGGTTCTAGTCATTATGGAGCAAAGATGAATTGTGTCCTGCCCAAATTTCTGATTTATAAAATCATGAATATAAAAAAATGATTGCTGCCTTATTTTGTGATGGTTTGTTATATATTAATATCTACAGATAACTAAAACAAGGTTTTAGTAAAAAGTTATTATCTGTTCTTTGAATATTTAACATTTTCCTGCAGATTACAGATGAGGAAACAACCTTCTCAGAGCGTATATTTTGAATTAGGTTAGGCTATACAAAGGTCCATCTAATCAAGGCTATGATTTTCCCAGTAGTCATGTATGGATGTGAGAGTTGGACTATAAAGAAATCTGAGTGCGGAAGAATTGATGCTTTTGAACTGTGGTGTTGGAGAAGACTCTTGAGAGTCCCCTGGACTGCAAGGAGATCGAACCAGTCCATCCTAAAGGAGATCAGTCCTGAATATTCATTGGAAGGACTGATGCTAAACCTGAAACTCCAATACTTTGGCCACCTTATGTGAAGAAATGACTCATTTGAAAAGACCCTGATGCTGGGAAAGAGTGAAGGCAGAAGGAGAAGGGGACAACAGAGGATGAGATGGCTGGATGGCATCACCGACTCAATGGACATGAGTTTGAGTAAACTCCAGGAGTTGGTGATGGACAGGGAGGCCTGTCGTGCTGCAGTCCACGGGGTTGCAAAGAGTCGGACACGACTGAGTGACTGAACTGAACTGAAACTGATACCTAGTTAGGGCTTCCTAGGTGGTGCTAGTGGTAAAGAACCCACCTGCTAATGTAGGAGATGTAAAAGAGGCAGGTTCGATTCCTGGGTCGGGAAGATTCCCCTGGAGGAGGGCATGGCAAACCCACTCCAGTATTCTTGCCTGGAGAAGCCCATGGACAGAAGAGGCTGGCAGGCTACAGTCCATAGAGTCGCATAGAGTTGCACAAAACAGAAGTGACTTAGCACATGCATAGTTAGGATGAGCTTTCAATGGTCAGGAAAATTAATGATTTGCCCCTTACTTTATATATTGCTACTATAAGCTACCTGGAGATCCCAGAGTGCTATTCTTAATTTGAACTAAACCTTAATACTAATATATTAATATTTGCTTCAGCATTTGAATGCTGTAAAATTAATGGAAGGAAACTAGAATAAAAGTTTCCCTCTCAAAAAAGTAGCTGAAATGTTAACAGTATGATATATATCATTTTATTAAATCAGGTAGGAAGATAATAGGGTCTACAATTAGCAATTCAGGGAAGCAAACACATTGGTTTATGTTTTTAGATATTCTTTCCCTCTTGAACTATTTTAACTGTACCAAATACCATATTGCATAAACTGCTAGTGCTAAGAGAGAAAAAGTGTGACCAAAAGAAACCATGAGACTAATCCTAAACAAAGCAATATTTCTGTAGCTAACTGAATACTCCACTTGAAGCACCCTGCAAGGAGACTGTTCTACTTACAACAGTGATGACAACAAAACGTCATACATCTTAGGAACTACTCTTTGGTATTCATTTTCAAAATCATCCAAAATCCCTCTAGAATGCAAGTTTTAAAATATACTATTTTTACTTCCACACTGTTTCTTCTTATCCTTCAACTGTGGCACAGAATTATATTTTTTTCTCAATAAGGTCTCTGATTAGTAAGGAAATCATAAACTACATGTAATTATTCTTGGCTATAAAGCTTAAGCCATGTTGCCTCTTTCAGAAGAACAAGCACTCACTCAACCTAGGTTAACAAAATTATTAAAGTAATATGATGTATAGAAAACAATGTAAGAAATTTGGTGTCTGAAAGTAACCAACTGTTACAGAAGGCTGGGCTAGATCTGTGAGATCTGGTTCTCCGTCAGCCTAGCACCCTCCTCCCCTTTACAGCAGCCTCAAAGAAACTCCAGGGTTCACAGTGAACATTTTGAAAATCACTACTCAGATCTCTAGAGGTCCTTTTCCCTAATTCTTCAAGAGTGTTTTGTTTTTTTTAAATATCTATTTTATCTCTTGGAAATAAAATAGTTATAGAAAGTTTAAATAAAGTAAAACTAAAATTGTATCTACCAAAAAAAAAAAAAGAAAGACACTGATGAAAGTAAAAAGCAATAATATAATGGGTAAACACAGAAAAGGAAAACACCACACAACTTTATAACCTGATGAAATCCTCTTTCTTACATTTGAAGAAATGAGCATTTTTATATTCTAGGATGATGCTGTCTAAATTATCACTGACTAAAGTTTACTATTTGGAAGTAACCTTTAGCTCTCTTTCTAGGATAATTTTTTGCATATTAACAGTATATTTGAGATGTAATAATTTAATTCAAAAAACAAATTTTGAAAAAAAAAAAACAAATTTTGAGCACTGAGAATATAGAGGTGAATAAGACATCACTTCTGTCTTTGAGTTGCTCATACTCCAGGATAGAAATGGTGCAAAGCATGAGAGGAAATCAATAAATCTAAATATAGTAACAAGAATTTTAATATGACTATCTAAGAACAACTGACAAACAAGTGCATGCTAAAACATACAAATATATTACTGCTCTTCTATCAAATACTTGGTTCTGACATTCTCACAATTCTCGTGAAAAATGCAATTTTAAACAGAATTTTATTGATATTATTTTAATAGCCCCCTGTTTTAGCTTCCTTATTTCTGCCCTTGGCCCCTTGAGAGTACTCTCAACATAGCAGCCAGAGTGATGCTTTTAAAACATGTCAGACAATGTCATTCATTCCTGTGCTCAAAAATCTGCAATGACTTCCCATTTTACTCAGAATAAAAGTCAAAGCTCTTACAACTGCCTACAAAGCTCTGCCTGATCTGTCATCTGAGCACTACCACCCTCCCTCCCACCTATTAGCTTTCTGACATCTCTCTTACTCTTAACTAACTGTTACTTGCTCATTATCTGCTTCCCATATGGACCTTGCTTTTCCCTAAACACATCGGGCATGTGTGGTATAACCTTCATGCCTTTGCCCTACCCTGGCTGCTGCTGCTCCTCAGTGCTCATTCTCTCAGATCTGTTGTGTGCTAATATCTAATGCTTTCTGAGTCTCTGCTCAAATGTCCCATTTCTAATGAGACCCTCTTTACCCTACTGAAAATAGCAACTAGCTATGTTTACATTCCCCCACATTCTCAATCCCCTTTGTTCTGTTCTGGTATTTTTCCAGGGTACCTATCACATTTCTCACAAAGACAATTTACTTTTATTTATTATAGGTTCTCCAATGCTAGGATTAACTTCCATGGGGGTGGGGCTCTTGGTCTGATTTGTTCACTGATTTAGTCCAAGCACAGAGAAAAGTGCCTGGCACATTGTAGGGGTTCTGGAAGAAACACAAGCTGGAATCAAGATTTCTGGGAGAAATATCAATAACCTCAGATATGCAGATGACACCACCCTTATGGCAGAAAGTGAAGAAGAACTAAAGAGCCTCTTGATGAAAGTGAAAGAGGAGAGTGAAAAAGCTGGCTTAAAGCTCAACGTTCAGAAAACTAAGATCATGGCATCTGGTCCCATCACTTCATGGGAAATAGATGGGGAAACAGTGGAAACAGAGTCAGATTTTATTTTTTTGGGCTCCAAAATCACTGCTGATGGTGATTGCAGCTGTGAAATTAAAAGATGCTTACTCCTTGGAAGGAAAGTTATGGCCAACCTAGATAGCATATTTAAAAGCAGAGACATTACTTTGCCAACAAAAGTCCGTCTAAGTCAAGGCTATGGTTTTTCCAGTGGTCATGTATGGATGTGAGAGTTGGACGGTGAAGAAAGCTGAGCGCCAGAGAATTGATGCTTTTGAACTGTGGTGTTGGAGAGGACTCTTGAGAGTCCCTTGGACTGCAAGGAGATCCAATCAATCCATCCTAAAGGAGATCAATCCTGGGTGTTCATTGGAAGGACTGATGTTGAAGCTGAAACTCCAATACTTTGGCCACCTCATGCGAAGAGTTGACTCATTGGAAAAGACCCTAATGCTGGGTAGGATTGGGGGCAGGAGGAGAAGGGGACGACAGAGGATGAGATGGTTGGATGGCATCACCAACTCGATGGACAAGGGTTTGGGTAGACTCCGGGAGTTGGTGATGGACAGAGAGGCCTGGCGTGCTGCAATTCATGGGGTCACAAAGAGTCGGACATGACTGAGCGACTGAACTGAACTGAACTGAAATGAGCAAATGATCATATTTCTAGAATGATATTTCAAGAATACAGTTTCTACAGCTTAAGCTGAAACTCCAATATTTTGGTCACCTGATGAGATGAGCTGACTCATTGGAAAAGACCTTGATGCTGCAAAAAACTGAAGGCAAAAGGAGAAGAGGGCAGCAGACGATGAGATGGTTAGACAGCATCATGGACTCAACAGACATGAAGTTGAGAAAACTCCGGGAGATAGTGAAAGACTGCGTGCTGCAGTCCATGGGGTCGCAAAGAGTTAAACACAACATACAGAATGAACAACAACATTTCCAGAGTATGTTACTATTTTGAGAAATCTGATAAGCTCCTTCAAAATACACCTTTTGCTTTCTGATATATTCCACTTGGTTTTTATTGTTTTTCAAGTTTGGGATGCATCAGCAAATTTATAATATTCTCTATCATTTTATCACCTACTTTCTCACACAGGTATCTTTTCACTCATATCTCTCTGTTTCAAGCACACTTGGAATACTGAAATAGGAAAGAGGTGAGAGAGTCAATTCCTAGGTAGGTTGATAAGTAGTCCAGGGTCCCCAAGGAGGAGAAAGGAGTCCAGAGCCCTCAAGGAGAAAGGTGACTGGGGCTCTCAAGAAGAAAAGAACAAACTTTTTTTTTTCTGCACTGCTTTGTCTTAGTCAATATAAAAAAGTATCATGCTCAAGGATGTTTCTCCCTAACAAGAACTTTCTGACTAATCTTATTATCTTAAGACTTATATTGTGGAAGTGGGTCTGGTAATACCTTTCTATTGTTAGTTCCAACCTTTTTACCTTAAGATGTATGTTGTGGGAATGGGTCTGGTAAAAGTATATAAGGCCTTGATAAGACTAGTAAGTGGGGGCACTCCCCGTTCCCCTTCTGATGTCTATGTCAGAAGTTTTTCTGTCCCTTTTCATACTTTTATAAAACTCTGCTACACAAAAGCTCTTGAGTGATCAAGTCTGGTCCCTGGTCCCAAAGCTAAATCTTCTTTGGAGATCAAGTATTAGATGTTCACCATAAGCTAACAGGCTGAGAGGTTGGTCAGGCGAGAATAGAGTAAAATGGAGGTGGGCACAGAGCAGAGTGGCATGATCTAATTTGTTTTTAAAAAAGGAAAACTTGTCCTGGTAATGAAACTGGGAGATGATGGTAAATTGATCTGATATGGTATTGCTAAGGTGGTAATGGGGCCAAAGTTTATGTATATTTTGAAGGTATAGCTAATCAGATTTCTAGAGGAAATTGTACTGCAAATAAAAAAAGATTCTTTTTTTGAATTAAAAAATGTATTTTATTTTGCCTGAGCAAATAGAAAAATACAGTCACCCTTAACAGATGGTTGGATTCAGGGCAAAGCAGGTTTTAAGGGGAAGATCAAGAGCTTTGTTTGGATGTGTTAGATTTGCGATTTCTATTAGACGGCCAAGTGGAAATGTTGACTAAGCAATTGGAGGAAAATGTCTAGAGATAAAAATATGAGAGCAAACAATGGGTAGATAGTTTTAAAAGCTCTGAGACTGAATAAGATTACTGAGGGAGTCAGGGTAAATAGAAAAGAGGCCCGCAGAATGATCCCCAGAGAAGCACAAATATAATGGGGAAATGAGAAGGAGCTTCTAAAGGAGTTTGAGAAGAACTAAAGAGCCTCTTGATGAAAGTGAAAGAGGAGAGTGAAAAAGTTGGCTTAAAACTCAACATGCAGACTAAGATCATGGCATCTGGTCCCATCACTTCATGGCATCTGGTCCCATCACTTCATGGCAAATAAATGGGGAAACAATGGAAACAGTGACAGATTTTATTTTGGGGGGCTCCAAAATCACTGCAGATTGTGACTACAGCCATGAAGTTAAAAGACCCTTGCTCCTTGGAAGAAAAGCTATGACAACCTAGACAGCATATTAAAAAGCAGAGACATTACTTTGCCAACAAAGGTCCGGCTAGTCAAAGCTATGGTTTTTCCAGTAGTCCTGTATGGATGTGAGAGTTGGACTACAAAGAAAGCTGAGCACCAAAGAACTGATGCTTTTGAACTCTAGTTTTGGAGAAGATTCTTGAGAGTCCCTTGGACTGCTAGGAGATCCAACCAGTCCATCCTAAAGGAAATCAGTTTTGAATATTCATTGGAAGGACTGATGCTGAAGCTAAAACTGCAACACTTTGGCCACCTGATGCAAAGAGCTGACTCATTTGAAAAGACCCTGATGCTGGGAAAGATTGAGGGCAGGAGGAGAAGGGCACAACAGAGAATGAGATGGTTGGATGGCATCACTGATGCTATGGACATGAGTTTGAGTAAGTTCCGGGAGTTGGTGATAGACAGGAAAGTCTGACATGCTGCAGTCCACGGGGTTGCAAAAAGTTGGATAGGACTGAGCAACGGAAATGAACTGAACTAACAGGGAAGAGAAAAGCAAAGGGATTCAAATAATATAGTTTGAAGGAGGAGGAAGTGGGAAACTGTATCACATGATGCTGACAGTTCAAGTAAGAAATAAGAATTCACCATTGAATTTGGTAACGTGGATATCACTGGTGTCTGTGATAGGAGGAGTTTTGGTAGAGTTGGAAGGTGGAGCAGGTGAAAATGTTACTGGGTAAATCCAAGTAAGAATGGAAAAAGAAGTTCAAAATTGAATCTAGACAGATGATGGGATAACTACAACAGAGAAGTGAATACACCACTTACGTATTTGTACTTGAATGTTAACTGGGCGACTGACTCCAAAATAATAAAAACAGAAGATGCAACTGCTATGGTAACAATAGTTAAGATTTATTTAAATAACTAGGCATTATTTTCTCTCTTATGATACTTCATTCATCATGAAGATGATGTGACTGACACACAGAGTAATTGCCAAAGTCACATAGTTAATGGGAGGAAAAAAACTGCAGGTAGTCTTGTCTTCCAAAGAGACTTTCATTCTTCAGGTTAAAAAGAAATCATCTACAATCTATATGAGTATTTGTATGACGCAGGGTGGGGATGGGGGAAGAGCTTTATGGTTCAGATGGATATAGAAATTTAAATATCCAGATGTAATTATTTATATAATCAAAATTATTTTTAAAATACCTTTTCTTATTCTCTATTATTTTGCTTGCTTTTAATGAATTCTAATGTTAATATTCAAAGTTTTAGTCTCCTTTTAATTATTACTCTCTACATTATTTAATCAGAAAGGCAAATACTTTGTGTCCTAATCTAAAATAGTCAGAAGCAGAGAAGAAAATGGTGGTTGCCAGGTGCTAGGGGAAAGGGTAATTGGGGAGATATTAAGCAAAGGGTACAAAGTTTCAGTTACACAGGATAAGTAAGTCTTAGAGATCTACTGTGCAGCACAGATCCTCTGGTAAACAATACTGTATTACATACTTTAAAGTTTGCTAAGAGGGTGGATCTTATGTTAAGTATTCTTATCACAGAATAATAATAATAAATAAATAAATGGAAATAAACCTTTCGAGGTAATGAATATGCTTATGGCACAGATTGTAGTGATGTTTTCAGGGATGCGTACTTATCTCAAAATTTAACAAGTTGTATATGTCTAATACATACAGGTTTTAAAATGTCATTCATCCTTCAGTAAAGTGGTTTACAAAAAATACTTCGTGTTATAAAAATAAGTACAAAGAAGTATTCTTGACTTATAATCTTCTCCTTTTTGGGTATTTATATTCATTGCATTTGATAATATAAATATAAATTTTAAACCACTTAAAACCATATTCATGATACCAGATGTGGTTCCTTACTGTGAGAAATTTAGATTGCTATTAGAGACATAATAAGAAATAAAGACTAATTTTGGTTCCCACTTGAATTCCTTCCATACAGGTACATAACTTTGAAATTCCAAGCTTAGACTAATTCTTATTCTATTTTTCCTCATGATGAGTATGCTGCTACCTTAATAAGGAGAAAAAAATGGGTCACGCCCTGTTAGATATTCAGAGTGTGGGTGGAAATCCTTTGACGAGCTTTCTGGGGATGCCTCTTAACATGGGAATTGCTGTTGAGATTCCATGAGAAAAAGATAAAATTCTGTCAGTGGCAATATCTCTTACAAATAAACCCTTTCACACCCACTAAAAAAAAGGTTAGAAAGGTACCTGGAATCTAGCAATTAACCAATATCATTGCAAAATTTTCATGCAGAAAATCCTACGCTGAGCCTACACATTGCACATAATATGTTCCTTTTAATATACTTGCTGATATGAAAAATAATTCTCTAACATATAAAATAAGTAAGGGTATTAATACAAAAAATATTTTCTATATTATTCTATGCATCCTGATAGCCTCACTTATTACATGACAATTTCCTGTCATACAATTAGCTTTTTTTCTTTCAAAGATATGCTTATTTTTGTTTATAGGAGTTTGACATTTTAAATCTGAATTTTACAATTTCAGTGAAAGGAAAACAGACTATCATGAGTAGAGAATGGAATAAAGTTTCTTATAACATATAGTACCTAAAGACATAATGGGAATATGTATATTCCCATGTAGGTTCCTTAGGTGTGCAGGACCTCAAGTGGTTTTTATATAGTAAAAGCTGGTAATAAGGGCTCTGAGTTCATTGGAAGGGATACTATATTTAATCAAGGTTTATCTTCTAATATTTCTGTGAGAAAATCTGTATTTAATGAGGAGTTGAGCCTGCAGTTAGCCCCTTAATTCTCTCTGGAACCTAGATCTAGACTAACAACATTACTTTAAATAGTGGTTTGGAGATTTTAAAAGTTCTATTTACATTGTGAAAGTAGAAAGCCAGATAAACTCAGCAAACTGCATCTAATTTTTTCTTATACACATTTGATGCAGAGAAAGGAAAATCATCATCCATTCATTCATCCATCCATCCATATGACTGTAATCCAGTATCTGCTACAGAGTTTGTAAGATACAAAGTCAGGTAACACACAGTCATGCTTTAAGGAGTATACTATATGGAAGCAAACCAATAGAATAATGTGTTAAGAGCCTGGATAAAGATTGCAAAGGGTGTAATAAGGGGATAGAAGAAGGATATTAAATCAAACTGGGAAGTCACTGATGACTTCCTAAAGGACAAGGTACTTAGTCTTGAAAGATAAGTGGGGTAAATAATGAACAGTTAAATGAACAGCATGTAGACATAGAGAGTGGTAGGACAAAATGTGATGTGTTTATTATGTAAAAGTAGTTTAATACTTCATGGAAGGTGTAAGGAAACTGGTGTGGAGTCACAGGAAATAAATCGAGAGAAATGACAGAGGTCAAATGCTCAGTGGCCTCCTATGCTAAGCCGAGAAGTTTAACTTTATCTGGAAAGCTATGGTTCATCACTGAAAAACTTGAATAATTTTACCATGGAATAAAGCCTGCTGTATGGAAGTCAGCTTTATAATTTGATCAGTGACATTTTGTTATTACAAACATTTCACTTGTCCTATGAAACGTCCATAACATGTCCTATGTAATGTGTATCCTTCCTTCTCATAAATATTTATAACAATGGCATTTTATTTAAATAACATAGAGTAAGTTCTTCCAAACTTTACAAGCTTATTTCCACAATATCTAAGAGTCCTGGCACTCATTACTCTGTACTGTAAATTCCTGTTTAGTATCTATCATTCCTGGTAAAATAGAAAGAGATTATATTGCTCTTTTTACCGAGCTATATTTCCAGAATGCAGTTTAATATCTGCTCCAAAATAGTTTCTTGAACTAAATGAGCAACAGACAATACTTACAGCAAAAATAAGAACAGATATTCCAAAAATAATTTAAGGTTGAGTTTAGAATGCATTTGATATTTTCCCTTCCAGGAGATTTATCTACCTGATCTCACTAGTGATTTACCTATATACTTGATAATGAGCTGCCTCTTGTGGTACAGAGACACAGTGCCCTAACCTTGGGCTTCTGAGCATTCCCGATCCCCAGCCTATTTCTCTATACACAGCAGGCACTAAAATGAATGTTGAATTGTGCATTAAATTTAGATTGCATTCTCTCAGGAAACAAGAATAAAATACTAAAGCAGATAATCCAATCCAGCAGCTGTTTGTTTCAGTTTTATTTTAAATATCAGACAAAAGTGAGGGTGTAGAGAACAGGAGGATTATACATATAATTACAGCAAATGTATTTTGATTCAATTAGTTTATGATGTTAGAGAAAATACAACTATTGTTTTCATTCTTTTAATAACTCAGAAGCCCAAACATAAAGGGTTTTACTAAAATTTTCTCATATGTAATAAAATATGTCTCTAAATATGTATTGCTTATACAAGATAAAACAAAATGAAGTCTTTCTAGGTATAGTCACTCTTGTGCTGAACAAGCTGCTATTCTTATCCTGGTACCATATGGTTATGTTCAAATGACGTAGGCAATAAAAATGGATTATCTTAAGTTTGTGAAGAGGTAATTCATTTTCACATAGTTATGATAATATGAAACACCATTTGCATTTCAAATATACATGTTGACTTCCATGAATCGGTTTTGTAAGCTTTAAATCAAATATTCTAACTGAAGAAATAGATCTATAACACTATTTGGGAATGGGTGTGGAGGTGCTAATTATATAGGTCTACACACATCTACAGTTAAGTTTGTATTATCAGAAAACAACAACCAAAGAGTTTCATCTGAAATAAACACCTGCAGACTGTCTACTTATGCAGCAATAAGTTAAATAATAAGAACTTAAACCTACAGAAAATGAAGGCAACTCAAGAATCAGCCTTCCAGAATTTTCAGGTTTCAGAATAAGAAGGGACTAAAAATTAAATATGGAAAAACTTCAACCTTCTTTAATGAGGAAAAAGTAGCTTCCGAGAAACCAGCAACTTGTGAATAAAGAAAGAGAAAGCCAAAGAACAAGAGACATATAGGAAATTTTTCTGATTGGTTGGTGACATAAATATTAGTTATTTTGGCCTGAAGCCAAGAGTTGATGGAGAAATCAAAACTTACAAATAGTAAGTCTGGGTGGGAGGGAGAGGAAGACAATAATACAGTTCCAGGAGAAGTGCTTCTATATAGTCTTCAGTATTTACACTGACAGTGGGAAAGACAGCCTGTAATAAAACACTCTGCCTCATGAGGAATGTTGGATGCAGTATCCCTTACCTTAAATTTTAAACCAACTCTGATACATTCATGTTAAGGAAGCAAGCAGATAGAGACAGGAAATAAGAGCCAATCATCTTGGTATACACCAATGAAACTTCTCAGGATCTTAGAATAATGATGATAAAAATTAGTATAATCATATACAATCATATAAGATAAGATAATAATATATGATTATACTAACTGTTGTCATCATTACAGGTTTAGAAAAGGAAGAGGACCTAGAGATCAAATTGCCAACATTCATGGCATTATAGAAAAAGCAAGGGAATTTCAGAAAAACATCTGTTTCATGGACTATGCCAAAGCCTCTGACTGTGTAGATCATGACAAACTATAGAAAGCTCTTAGAGAGATGGAAATACCAGACCATCTTACCTGTCTCCTGAGAAACCTGTATACGGGTCAGGAAACAACAGTTAGAACCCTGTATGGAACAACTGATTGGTTCAAGATCGAGAAAGAAGTAAGACAGGAATGTCTGCTGTCACTCTGTTTGTTTAACCTATACGCTGAGCATCACGAGACATGCTGGGCTGGATGAGTTACAAGCTGGAATCAAAATAGGCAGGAAAAACATCAACAACTTCAGATATGCGGATGATACCACTCTAATGGCAGAAAGTGAAAAGGAACTAAAGAGCTTCTTGCTGAGGGTGAAGGAGGAGAGTGAAAGAGCTGGCTTAAGACTAATATTAAAAAAAAACCAACATCACGGCATTCGGCTCCATTACTGTATGGCAAATAGAAGGGGAAAAGGGGAAAGTAGTGCCAGATTTACTCTTCTTGGGCTCCAAAATCACTGTGGATGGTGACTGCAGCCATGAAGTCAGAAGACTTGCTTCTTGGCAGGAAAGCGATGACAAACCTAGACAGTGTGTTGAAAAGTAGAGATATTACTCTGCCGACAAAGGTCCATATAGTCAAGCCCATGGTCTTCCCAGTGGTCATGTATGGTTGTGAGAGCTGGACCATACGGAAGGCAGAACACCAAACAACTGATGCCTGTGAACTGCGGTGCTGGAGAAGACTCCTGAAAGTCCCTTGGACAGCTAGGAGATCAAACCAGTCAATCTTCAGGAAGATCAACCCTGAATATTCACTGGAAGGACTGATGCTGAAGCTGAAGCTCCAGTATTTTGGTCATCTGATGCAAACAGACGACTCACAGGAAAAATGTCTGATGCTGGGAAAGATGGATGGCAGAAGGAAAAGAGGGTGTCAGAGGATGAAATGGCTGGACGGCATCACTGATTCAATGATCATGAACTTAGGCAAACTTCAGGAGAAGGTAAAGGACAGGGAGGCCTGGCCTACTTTAGTCCATGGGGTCACAAAGGGTCAGACATGACTGAACAATGACAGTAATATTGTCTTCTATAATAATTATTATAACAAAGAAACTATAGCTAATATTTATAAATTTTATGCTAAAGCATTTAATTACATAATTTTATTTAATCCTCATAACACACCATGAGGTGTGTGTGAATAGGAACTCATTTTACAGATGAGAATAAAAAATCAGAAAGCTTAAGTCACATTTTTTAAATCCTACAGCTAGAAGGAGGCAGAACTAAGACTCCAAAACAGGAGTGCTCGATTCCAAAATCCAGACTGCTTCTCCAGCAGTTCAGGTGGATATCTGTCATATATCATACCCAGAAGAGTCCAAGGGGGAAGGATCCAGACAGAGACAAAGAAGGTTCAGAGATCTTGTGAGTCCACCAAGTTTCTGGCAAGGGAAAAAAAAAGGAAAAACATCCAAGCAGGGTAACTGAAAAGTTCAATAAAGAGACTATTTACAAACACATGACTAGTTTAAGGAGAGACAAAAAAGGATGTGAGAAGCATCCTAAAGCTAAGAGGTGAAGAGTCATGGGTGAAAAGCGGTGACTGAAATTCTCAAGAGCCAGAGCTCTTATGTAGTAGAAGAGGCCTATGAACAATGAGGTCTGAAGACGAATGTGGTCACTGCTAAGACACACTCTGACCTTATCTCCTCTGTGCTCTGATTTTCTGCCCCTGTCACTAATTGGCTGAACCCAACAGAAGCCAGGAGATAAATGTTGTTGATATATCTGTAAAAGTCATCTTCCTGGGATCAAGGGCAGAGAGAGGATCTAAAGATAAATGGAGACTATTTAGAACAACAGGTAGTAATTCAGAAGAGTAAAGGTTGACAAAGAAAACTGAGAAAAGCAGTCCATTTGGTAAATCTATGATAAAATACCTTTTTGAGCCTATCCATCATACCTTTTCGAAGGTACTATCATAATTCCCAATAAGAACAAAAGTTAAATTACTTTCATATAATGTAAATTTTTTAATGACTTGATTAAAATGTTTTAGTCACTTCAGTTCAGTTCAGTTCATTCACTCAGTCGTGTCCAACTCTTTGCCAACCCATGAACCGCAGCACACCAGGCCTCCCTGTCCATCGCGAACATCCGGAGTTTACTCAAACTCATGTCCATTGAGTCAGTGATGCCATCCAACCATCTCATCCTCTGTTGTCCCCTTCTCCTCCTGCCCTCAATCTTTCCCAGCATCAGGGTCTTTTCAAATGAGTCAGCTCATTTTATTGGAGTTTCAGCTGCAACATCAGTCCTTCCAATGAACACTCAGGACTGATCTCCTTTAGGATGGACTGGTTGGATCTCCTTGCAGTCCAAGGGACTCTCAAGAGTCTTCTCCAACGCCACAGTTCAAAAGCATCAGTTCTTTGGTGTTCAGCCTTCTTTATAGTCCAACTCTAACATTCATACATGACTACTGGAAAAACCATAGCCTTGACTAGATGGACCATTGTTGGCAAAGTAATGTCTCTGCTTTTTAATATGCTCTCTAGGTTGGTCATAACTTTTCTTTCAAGGAGCAAGGGTCTTTTAATTTCATGGCTATAGTTACCATCTGCAGTGATTTTGGAGCCCCCCAAAATAAACTCTGTCACTGTTTCCACTGTTTCCCCATCTATTTGCCATGAAGTGATGGGACCAGATGCCATGATCTTAGTCTGAATGTTGAGTTTTAAGACAACTTTTTCACTCTCCTCTTTAACTTTCATCAAGAGGCTCTTTAGTTCTTCTTCGCTTTCTGGCATAAGGCACTTATCCCGTATAAATCTAAATTAAAAGATCTGAATCTAAAAGCAATCATAATTTTAAAAATTGAGATGCAATTCATTTACTATAATATTCACCCTTTTCAAGTATACAATTCAGTGGTATACACTGTAAATATTTTGACTACAGACATCTCTTACTCTGAAACTCAATTCCATTCCCCAACTACATGTTCTTTGTTCATAGTCAGTGTCTATATTTCACATCTGTTTCATTCATTGCAAAACAGTCAAGCAAAGTACAGGTTAAGAGAAGGCAGTTTTCAGGGGCTTCCAATTCTCCAGGCAAATTGGGATTTCCAGGCAACATGATCCTAGAAAGTGTAACTGTCATTTACATATTGGTTTCTGTTTTGTTTGAATCATAAAAACTTGCTAGCTTACATATGTTAATATATCCCAAGCAGACCTAGGTTCTAGGGGTATGAACACACATTAGACAAAGTTTCTGTCTTCAATGAACATTTAGTACACAATGTGAACAAATATGTAGAATAGAGCCATATTAGGATAGGCAGTTTTAAAAAATTTTTGATCAAGATACATAGTCAGAAATATGGTTCAATTTCAATCCGATATACAAAAATATAATATATGCATATATGCATGTGTGTGCCAAGCTGCATCAGTCATGTCCGACTATGTGTAACCTTTTGGACAGCAGCCTGCCAGGCTCCTCTCCGTGGGATTTCCTAGGAAAGAACAGTGGAGTGGGTTGCCATTTTCTACTCCAGGGGATCTTCCTGACCCAGGGATTGAAGCCATGTATCTTGCATCTACCTGCACTGGTAGGCGGGTTCTTTATCACTAGCACTACTTGGGAAGCCCATATGCATAAATATATATATACACATACACACACTCACACACAAAAACGATACTTAACTTGCATTATGTAATATATTTTCTATTCTATTCTATTCCATAAAATGTTGATTAAGACTCCAAAAAATGACTTCATGTATTCTCTAAAAGAGCACATTATACAGTGTTATAAGTCTAATCCTCACAACAATCCTAGGAAATAGATACTATTATTATCCCTATTTTAAAGAAGAGAAGAGAAAACTGAGAAACAGAAAGGTCAAGCAATTTATCCAGTTTTTCAGTGAGAAAATCAGAGCTATGATCAAAAAAAGAAGCAGTCTGGCTGTAGAACTTCATAATAAAGAACAAAAAGAGAGGTTAAATATTAAAGTTACCAAGACTTGAAGAAGAACTAAATGACCTTCACTGCTGATTACACACAAGGGGTGAAAAAAGGAAACAGTTAAATAAGACTACTGCCTGGGTTCATTCACCCAACAAATGAATGAATGTTTCCCAGCTGGTGCCATTCTCCCAGAGAGTGACAAGAGGTGGAGCAGATTCTGGAAGGAATTAAAATTACTGAAAAGTCTTCAGTGAGAATGCAAATACTCGGCAGGAATTAGGAAAATGGCAGGATTGAATGTATTTATCCTTTTTCTTCTTCCTTATATTGGTCAAGTCAGAGAAGTGGGAATACTTGAAGGGTCTTTTAAAATTTAGTGCCACAATATTAACATAAGTTTCACCTATAAGCGTGCAAGATAATTTTACTTTGGAATGAATTACTTTTAGAATGCTATCAAAATGGGAATGGGACGCTAGGGACCATTAAAGCAAAGCAAAATTTTAATAGGAAGATAAAGAAAAGAAACTCTTTAAGTCTCAATCACCACTAGCTTCCAGGTAGAGCGGCAATTCTTAGCCTTCTAAATGGTGTCAGTCACGTCCAACTCTTTGCGACCAGATGGACTGCAGCCCACCAGGCTCCTCTGTCTATGGAATTTTCCAGGCAAGTATACTGGAGTGGGTTGGTATTTCCTGCTCCAGAGGGTATTCCCAACCCAGGGACAGAACCCACGTCTCCTGTGACCCCTGCATTGGCAGGTGTATTGTTTACCACTGTGACAGTCTTACTGAATCCATTTCAGTTTTACCCTTCTCCAACCCATTATTCATATAGCAGGCAGAATAATCTCTTAAAGCTAATATGATTATATCAATTCCTTGTTGCACTGCTGCCTATTCATTGCTCTTAAAGTTCAAAATCTTTAATAAGGTCCTGTATGGTTTGGCCCTAGCTTACTTCTCTAGCCACACTTACTCTCTATCATCTACTCACATTGTTCATTTTACAGTTCCTTCAGAAATATAATTTCCTGCTGAACATCTTTAAATATTCTGTTCTCACTACTACAAATGCTCCCTCTTGCTCCACCAGCCCTCCTTCTTTACTGAGCTACCAGTCACTAGTTCAGATTCTGAGTTAAATTCACATACTCAGGTAGTCTTTCAAGATGTTCTAGACTAGATAAGAACATACACTCTTAGAACATATCGTACTCATATTTCTCTCAAAACATACTATATTCATTCTAAGACATAATCACAATTGTATTTAAATTACAAATAGTGGAATTATTTGTGTGCTATCTGTTTTGCTTCATCGTAATGGATAGAGGGGCCAGGCAGGCTACAATCCATGGGATCAGAAAAAGTCAGACATGACTTAACAACTAAACAACAAAACTCTGTGAAGGCACGGACGATATTTCCTAACCCTCTTGAAACCACTAGAACTGTCAGATTGCCGAAAATTACTTAGTACAATGTATGTTTTCCTCAAGCTTCAGAACTGAACGTTTAGTAAACCAGAGTCAAGTACTTTCATCTCCTAAAACACCTTCATCTTGTAAAGACTGATATCCTTTGCATAAAGGTTATATTTAAAAGTATGTGGGGCAAAATACAAGATTCTATTTTGGTAATGTTTATATTACCAAAAATACTGAAGAGGTGACATACCATCATCAACAGTACAAAAAAAGATCTAGTTAATTTTTCAAACTTGTCTTTTTTTAATGTTTGTTTATATTTATCAAAATTCTTTCACTTTGACAATCATAACTAACCTCTTCTGGTTAGTAAGATTAATAATAACTGTGTCTCATATCTTATCCTTGCACTTTAAATTATAGGTAGATAGGGTTGTTTAAGAAGATAGTATATTTCTTTGACATGATTTTTACATTGCTCCTGGAGACAAAATGCCTGGGATTGAGTTTGGACTCTGCTACTGAATGTGACTAAATTGCTGTTTGAGATGGGAATACCAGACCATCTGACCTGTCTCTTGAGAAACTTGTATGCAGGTCAGGAAGCAACAGTTAGAACTGGACATGGAACAACAGACTGGTTCCAAACAAGAAAAGGAGTACGTCAAGGCTGTATACTGTCACCCTGCTTATTTAACTTATATGCAGAGTACATCATGAGAAACGCTGAGCTGGAAGAAACACAAGCTGGAATCAAGACTGCCGGGAGAAATATCAATAACCTCAGATATGCAGATGACACCACCCTTATGGCAGAAAGTGAAGAAGAACTAAAGAGCCTCTTGATGACAGTGAAAGAGGAGAGTGAAAAAGTTGGCTTAAACCTCAACATTCAGAAAACTAAGATCATGGCATCTGGTCCCATCACTTCATTGGAAATAGATGGGGAAACAGTGGAAACAGTGTCAGACTTTATTTTTTGGGGCTCCAGAATCACTGCTGATGGTGACTGCAGCCATGAAATTAAAAGACACTTACTCCTTGGAAGGAAGGTTATGGCCAACCTAGATAGCATATTTAAAAGCAGAGACATTACTTTGCCAACAAAAGTCCGTCTAGTCAAGGCTATGGTTTTTCCAGTGGTCATGTATGGATGTGAGAGTTGGACGGTGAAGAAGGCTGAGCGCCGAAGAATTGATGCTTTTGAACTGTGGTGTTGGAGGAGACTCTTGAGAGTCCCTTGGACTGCAAGGAGATCCAATCAATCCATCCTCAAAGAGATCAATCCTGGGTGTTCATTGGAAGGTCTGATGTTGAAGCTGAAACTACAATATTTTGGCCACCTCATGCGAAGGGTTGACTCATTGGAAAAGACCCTAATGCTGGGTAGGATTGGGGGCAGGAGGAAAAGGGGACGACAGAGGATGAGATGGTTGGATGGCATCACCGACTCGATGGACATGGGTTTGGGTAGACTCCGGGAGTTGGTGATGGACAGAGAGGCCTGGCATGCTGCAATTCATGGGGTCACAAAGAGTCGGACACGACTGAGCGACTGAACTGAGCTGAACTGAACTGAACTGATATATTTACATGTATATGTAAAATAGTGTGATAGCAAGAACCCAAGTAGTGAGACTGAAGCCAAAACTTGCCTTTGCCAGGATATCCTGTGCAAATTTAACGAAAAATAAGAAACGTTGGCTAAGAAGGTAAATAGTAAAATTCAAGTGCTACAGAACAGACTACACAACTTAAACAGATTATATGCATAATTTAGAATATATCACATCATACAAGTAAATACACCTGTAACTTTCCAAGTTAGTGATCATAGAACAAACTTCAAACAAAAAGATGGAAGCCAGTTATTCATACTTATTTTTTCTGAAAACAAACAAAACACTGGAAGTTCCAACAGTATTAATGACATAATGCTCCTCGAGGATGTGAGAATATAGGAAAATTATTAATATCTCTTATCAAAGGTAAGATTAGACAAACAATACTAAAAGCAAGAAACAAACAAACAAAAAGACTAATATCTATACAACTTCCAAAGTGTTACCCTAAATAAACTATTACCCATGTAAGAAAGCATTAGTAACACAGTCTCAGGTAGACATAAACACAGATGTTTCCCTTTTGCATATTTATAGAAAAACTAAGATGTAATCAATTAGTAGAGAACTAAGCCTATATAAAGAACTCAAAATGGAATTTACAGTATTATAAAAAAGCTAGTAAGATGCATTGAAATGAATAAAGTCAATTTATGTGTAATTAACTTTAGATATTACTGCCAAACAATGCACATGCAATCTGATAATTATCATAATAGTAGATAGTGATGTTTAAAAGCCAAAATAATATTTTAAAAGCCAAGATATAGGAAAAGAATAGGAAGCAAAAATAAGTTCTCACTTTACATGGGGTGGTTAACCAATACATGTTTTTTTTTTTTTTTTTTTGCATACTTAACAATAAAAAAAGTTTAAGTACTTTAATCCTAAAAATTTCCAGTCCCCTATAATGAAAAGGACATCTTTTTTGGGTGTTAGTCCTAGAAGGTCTTGTAGATCTTCATAGAACTGTTTAAGTTCAGCTTTTTTAGCATTACTGATTGGGGCATAGACTTGGATTACTGTGATATTGAATGGTTTGCCTTGGAAATGAACAGAAATCATTCTGCCATTTTTGAGACTGCATCCAAGTACTGCATTTCGGACCGTTTTGTTGACTATGATGGCTACTCCATTTCTTCTAAGGGATTCTTGCCCACAGTAGTAGATATAACAGTCATCTGAGTTAAATTCACCCATTCCAGTCCATTTTAGTTTGCTGATTCCTAAAATGTTGATGTTCACTCTTCCCATCTCCTGTTTGACTGATGCTGGTAAAGCAACACTCAAAATTCTCCAAGTTAGGCTTCAACAGTACGTGAACCGTGAATTTCCAGATGTTCAAGGTGGATTTAGAAAAGGCAGAGGAACCATAGATCAAATTGCCAACCTCCAACGGATCTTCGAGAAAGCAAGAGAGTTCCAGAAAAACATCTATTTCTGCTTTATTGACTATGCCAAAGCCTTTGACTGTGTGGATCACAATAAACTGTGGAAAATTCTGAAAGAGATGGGAATACCAGACCATCTGACCTGTCTTTTGAGAAACCTGTATGCAGGTCAGGAAGCAACAGTTAGAACTGGACATGGAACAACAGCCTAGTTCCAAATAGGGAGAAGAGTACGTCAAGGCTGTATATTGTCACCCTGCTTATTTAACTTATATGCAGAGTACATCATGAGAAATGCTGGGCTGGATGAAGCACAAGCTGGAATCAAGATTGCTGGCAGAAGTATCAATAACCTTAGATATGCAGATGACACCACCATTATGGCAGAAAGTGAAGAAGAACTAAAGAGCCTCTTGATGAAAGTTAAAGAGGTGAGTGAAAAAGTTGGCTGAAAACTCGACATTCAGAAAACGAAGATCATGGCATTTGGTCCCATCACTTTATGGAAAATAGATGGGGAAACAGTGGAAACAGTGACAGACTTTATTTTCTTGGGCTCCAAAATTACTGCAGATGGTGACTACAGCCATGAAATTAAAAGATGCTTGATCCGTGGAAGAAAAGGTATGACCAACCCAGAGAGCATATTAAAAAGCAGAGACATTACTTTACCAACAAAAGTCTGTCTAGTCAAGGCTATGGTTTTTCCAGTAGTCACGTATGGATGTGAGAGTTGGACTATTAAGAAAGCTGAGCGCTGAAGAACTGATGCTTTTGAACTGTGGTGTTGGAGAAGACTCTTGAGAGTCCCTTGGACTGCAAGGAGATCCAACCAGTCCATCTTAAAGGAAATCCATCCTGAATATTCATTGGAAGGACTGATGCTGAACCTGAAACTCCAATACTTTGGCTACCTGATGTGAACAACTGTCTCATTTGAAAAGACCCTGATGCTGGGAAAGACTGAAGGCGAGAGGAGAAGGGGATGACAGAGGATGAGATGGCTGGATGGCATCACTGACTCAATGAGTTTGAGTAAACTCCAGGTGTTGGGGATGGACAGGGAGGCCTGGCGTGCTGCAGTTCATGGGGTCACAAAGAGTCGGACACAACTGAGTGACTGAACTGAACTGAATCTTAAAAAATATTAACATCACTTATTAGTAAATTGAGAAAAAAATTTTAATGTTGTCAAAATAGCTAGAGAAAAGGCAAAGACAAATATATATACATTGACAGTGGACGAGAGAAAATTTAAATGTTGAAGAAAATTTCAATAAAACAGAAAAATAGAAAAAATAAGACAAGATGACATAGAAAGCGTAAGCTTCTCCTGATTTAATTATCCTTTACAGAAAACATGCTCAGATTTGTATACACAAAGTACATCTGGTATTTGTTGTTTAAGGAAATACACCTAAAATAAAATAGTATAGAAAGATTTAAAATAGCAGTAATATGGATAAAGATAAGACTATATTAGAATTAGAATTCTAGTAAACTTAATTGCTGCTTATTTTGGTGGTCATGGACTATGAATTATTTCAATTTACTTCTCAGCAGTTTTCTGTACTTTGTCATTTAAATTAAGTAAATATATTGGTCAGAAACACAAATACTGTGATCAATGGAAAAATATATCATGCTTCTGGGTTGGGATGCAGATAAAGATGTCAATTCTTTATTGTGTATTTAATACAATTGATCAAAATGGTTTTTAAATTTGGCCAAGATATTCAAAGTTTTAAAGGTATAAAAAGCCAAAAAAACCCACAAGTTCACGAAAGAAATAATACATACAATATAATGAAACACTAGCAATTAAAAAGATGGAATGGAATATACAAAATCATTACTACTGAGTAAGGAGGTGGTTTAACAAGTGAGTTTAATTTTTTTCTGCATACTTTTCTATATACTTTTACCCCAGTGAGAATATCTACTTTTACAAGCTATTCAAAGTAACAGCTTGTTGTACTTTTATAATTTACTTTTCGTTGTTGTTGCTGTTGTTGTTTGTAGTCACTAAGTTATGTCTGACTCTTGGCGACTCCTAGACTGTAGTCTGCCAGGCTCCTTTGTCCAGTGGATTCTCCAGGTAAGAATATTGGAGTGGGTTGCTATTTCCTCCTGAGGGGATCTTCTAGAGCCGGGGATCGAACCTGCATCTCCTGCATTGGCAGGTGGATTCTCTACCACTGAGCAAGCAGGGAAGCACCATGACTCCTTTACCTACAGTCAAATGATGTAGTCAATTACAATTTTTATTTCCTTTATACATGTCTACATTCTCTAAACTCAATATGCAGAGCGCATATTAACTCTAAATTCAGGAAAAAAAGTTAAAAAAAAATTGTCTTCCAACATCCATCTTCCACTGTGGTAAAAGTCAGCTAACACTCCAATGCTCCAATTTTAATGTGTTTCCTCTTGCACAGTCCTCAGAGGCAATAGGGAAAAGTTTCAGCTTTCAAACAACAGGTGATCTGACATGTTATCTTTTCTGAAAGCGCTAAAATGGGTTAGCCTAAAATTCAGCTTTCCTATGAACTGCTTAGTTTTTTTGTGAAAATGTTAGTTTCTATTTTTGACTTAGTTTTAACAGAGTGAAGAACCTGGGATTTTTCAGAAGCATAGGCTACACTTTAACAATAGAAAAATAAATAAATAAAAGAGAGAAAGAAATTCATTCCTCAAAAGATGTGCACATTGAAATGACAAAATGTTTCCTTTTTGCATACTTTACTATATCTTGTAATTATAGATGTATTTTTAAGAATATAATCAATTTATCTAACCTGTCCATCCTTCCAACCAATCACCCATCCATTTATCCATTATCCCCAGAAGTAATCCCAAGCCCAAATTTGTGTTTATCTTCATTATGTACATTTTTATACTATAACTATAATTGGAGAGATATATATAAATAGTATATAGTATCACTTGGCTTTTTCTACTTTCATATGTATGCAGGGATGGTGATCATTCATCTAGTCTTGTTTCTTTTAACCATTACTTTCCCTGTCTCTGTACCTCTCTCTACTATTAATTTCTTCTTTCTCAAGTTCTCTATGATTATATATACAAAAATGCATATGCAAAGTCTGTAATAAGCCTATGGATATGTTTCTTTAGGTATTTCTTCTTTTATTTAGATGTGATAGATTCTAAGCAACTTATTTACTTTTTTAATATTAAAAGATATCCATGAAAAATAAGAATACTTTCCCCCATATCCTCATTTTCAAAATTGCTATGTCTTGCAGTTTACTATGTATAAAGTTTTATACCATTATGATTTTAATTTCATTTCCCTTTTCACGGCTACTGATGTGGAGCATCTTTTCACACACTGATGTTTAGTGATTGACTCTTCTATTATCAGTCTACTTTTCAAATTGGAATTTGTTGTCTTATTGATTTTGAGAGAACTCTTTCTATTTGATAAATATTAATAGGGTTCAGGAAAAGTTATCTTAGACTATGGCACCTTGGCACACTGAATATCTTTACACTGAAAGAATCTGTGAAATGGCACCTGCAGGTCATAAGAGCCTAAAGTGAGAAATACCCTGTGTTGTGCTGTGCTTAGTCACTCAGTTGTGTCCAACTCTTCGTGACTCCATAAACTGTAGCCCGCCAGGCTCCTCTGTCCATGAGGATTCTCCAGGCAAGAATACTGGTGTAGGTTGCCATGCCCTCCTCCAGGGGATCTTCCCAACCCAGGGATTAAACCTAGGTCTCCTGCACTGCAGGCAGATTCTTTACCAGCTGAGCTACCAGGGAAGCCCAAGAGATGCCCTGCCTACATCTAAAAGTGTTTGAGATTTTAATAAGAACAGCTAATTGATTCTTGTGATGCTTATCAACCTGTCATTGACTGTATGACATGAAGCCATCCTTGTATTCTTGAATTAAACCCTACAAGGCCATAGCTATTATTCTTTTTGTCCAGCTCTTTTTGAAACCCCCATGGACTATTCTTTTAACTAAATTATGGGTGACTTAGATATACTAGCACTGCATTTTGAATTCTGCATTTATATGCTTCAATGGTGTTGGACTTTTTCTCTTTTTCCTTTTATACTATCTCTAGCAGAATTAGGCATTAAAACACTGTTGAATTCAATAAAAAATGAACTTTAAGAGCTCTGCATATTTACCATGGTCAGGACTAGCATAAATGGCAATGCTCTTTCCTATTCTTTAAGAGCTAGATAACAATTGCAAACCTGGTCACTATGCGTTATTCTATATACTTTAGTTACCTTTCTAATGTCTTTTATGGCATAACCAATTAAAGGTTTATAATTATTGAATCAACTTTAATAATTTATATTTTGTTAGAACATTATTCATTTAATCTATGGTTCACATGTTGCCACAGAATTGCAGTAAAATCACCTTACAATTTACTTTGTGCCTATGGTTGGTTTTCTCTCTCAATCTTAATCATATAAATATTTTTGCTCTCTTTTACCATTAACAATCAGGCTGAAAGGGATTTTGCTATTTTCAAAGAATGATCACGTGAGATTTCGTTCTCCATTTTTTTTTTCTTTTCAGTATTGTTGATTCTAGATTTTCTCTGGTTGTATACTGTCACCCTGCTTATTTAACTTACATGCAGAGTACATCACGCAAAATGCCAAGCTGGGTGAAGCACAAGCTGGAATCAAGATTGCTGGCAGAAATATCAATAACCTCAGATATACAGATGACATCACCCTTAAGGCAGAAAGTGAAGTGGAACTAAAGAGCTTCTTGATGAAAGTGAAAGAGAGTGAAAAAGCTGGTTTAAAACTCAAACATTCCAAAAACTAAAATCATGGCATTCAGTCCCATCACTTCATGGTAAATAGATGGGGAAACAGTGGAAACAGTGACAGACTTTATTTTCTTGGGCTCCAAAATCACTGCATATAGTGACTACAGTCATGGAATTAAAAGACACTTGCTCCTTCGAAGAAAAGCTATCACCAACCTAGAGAGCATATTAAAAAGCAGAGACATTAATTTGCCAACAAAAGTCCATCTAGTCAAAGCTATGGTTTTTCCAGTAGTCACGTATGGATGTGAGAGCTGAACCATAAAGATGAGTGCCAAAGAATTGATGCTTTTGAACTGTGGTATTGGAGAAGACTCGACAGTCCCTTGGACTACAGGGAGATCGACCCTGAATATTCAGTGGAAGAACTGATGTGGAAGCTCCATTACTTTGGTCACCTGATGCAAAGAACTGACATTGGAAAAGACCCTGATGCTGGGCAAGACTGAAGGCAGGAGGAGAAGGGGACAACAGAGGACGAGATGGTTGGATGGCATCACCAACTCAATGGACATGAGCTTGAGCAAGTTCCGGGAGTTGGTGATGGACAGGAAAACCTGGCATGCTGCAGTCCATGGGGTCACAAAGAGTCGGACACGATTGAGTGACTGAACTGAACTGAGCTGAATTATCTCTCTGTTTTATTTTGATTTATCTTTTTGTTCTTTAATTTATTAAAGGGAATTACTTTGTGAATGAACCTAAAAAACACCTCAATAAAATTTGAGATAAGGTACTATAGTAAAATGAGATTATTGGTTGATGAGCAAAATATTCATCCCATCTCTGTCACTATTAAGTTATATGTGCCTTTTAGCAAACTAATATGAATAGCTAATAGTTTTCACATTTGTAAACTGCAAAGAGAATACAGTCTTGAGATTCCATTTAAGACACTAGAGTGTTTGGAAGAATAAGAGATCTTGGGAATCACCACCTTTAGAAACAATAATATCTAAGAAAAATGAGGTTGTCTATGCTAGTGATATATAATGGAGACCTATATTCATTCTACAAATGTTCATATCATAATAAAGTAAACTCCTAAAAAGTTTCACAAATATGAATGCCCCAGTACAAGACTTCAAAAAGGTGCATTTTAAGTTACTTTGTTTAAAATGAGAGAATGATTAAAAAATATACTGTGCCATAAAAACACACCCTCATATTTTTGTTAGAAATAAAGAACCTGGGGTCAAATGTGTTTCCAGGGACTTTGTAAACACTGTGATCTTGCAAACAAAAATCTAGGTATATTTATTTACACTTTTATTGGGAGATGTAATCACATAGATCTGCAAAGAGTCTGGGACCTGAGAGAGGTTGAAGACTATTCTAGATTTGTAATCCAGCTTTCTAACTTTAGCCTGTGATTGAACCTTTCCATGGTCTTACTTTCGCTACTTCACCAAAGAGACCTCTTCATTGTTGGACAGCTACAACTGGTAAAAACTCTATGTCCAGTCACAACTTATCTCTAAAATTCTCATCTATTTTTTTGATTTCAGTCTCTGGAGCTTAGCAGAATAGAACAACTCCCCATTACAGAAAAGAGCCCTTTACATATTTGGAGATGGCCATCTGAATTCCAAGATATTTGTCTTTTACAGTCTGATGTCTTTTAAACAACATGGCAAATGGACATAACTCATTAATTCAAATGTTTTCTCTAAAGGAAAATGCTTTTATGACTTACAAAGACAATAACCCTAAATTGTTTTAAAGTTCTACCATAAATGCTCACTACTTTTGACAGGGGATAGAAAGGTCTAAATTTATTTGTGAAGTGCCGAAAGATTTCAAAGAAAATTGCATTACGTTGATGTATGTAACCTCATGAATTCTACAGAATTTTTACATACTTATTTACTCCACTAAATTCTTAGAAACTATAAATAAAATATTTTTTAAATGTTTTTAAAGTATGAGTTATCTGGCAAAAAACTATTGAAGGATGGATTTCAACACATCTTCAAATATCTGCCAAAAATAATTTTTTGTGTTTATACTTATTTTCAAAGGATAAATGCAGCAATATTTTTAAGTGGTTCTAAAAATATCATTTACATCAATTCTTTTTGGATAAAAAGGGAGGAAATATTTCGTTAAGTATAACATTATACAAGGGAGAACAAATTCCAAATGGTAAACCAAGATCCATAAAACTGAGCAACAAAATTAAATGTCTACACAAGAGTATTACTTACGGGTACAATTCTGAAAGCTGTTCAGCTATTGCATATGCTGTTGGGTCTCTGTCTAATGCATACAGAGTAATATCTGGCTCCTTCTGTAGAATGGCTCTTGTGTGTCCTCCTGAACCAAATGTCATATCTAGAAAAACCTAGTCAACACAGAAAGTGAAAATTACCACTTAGCATGAACAAAATTTATTCTTGCCAGCTTACCTTATTTCTAAACACACATAATGCTTTGCAGAGCTGATAGCAAACAGAAGAACAATTATACTATTATTAATATATTTTGCCTAGAGTTCAATTTATTTTACAGTAAGTTTGGATCAATTACGAGTGATCAGTCCAAAAGAATTTGTCAGAGTATCAACAAAATAATAACTTTTGTCATAGGCTGGCCAGTTCACAACAAATTTACATTTCCTCCCATGAGGTCATACTGGCCATTGTGTTGTGCTGCTAGTTTTTTAAGGCTTTCAAGCTCCTGGCTAAAAATATTTCCAACAATTTATCATCATTTGGAAACAGTTTACAATTGGTATGACTCACTTTATCACAGTTTCTCTTAAACACTTTATATTAAACATAAAGATATTCAAGAAGAGCGAGAGATTATACCTAACAGTAGTCATAGGACAAATACTTAATTAACAAATTAGACCAGGAAAAAAGCCCAGGGCTTAAGTCAAAACATCTGTGATAAATTCTATCTTTGCCACTAAGGAGCTATATTGCCTTGGAAAAGTCACTTAAAATTCCAGGGTGTCTAGACTTTTCCAGAGTTTAGAAAGAAAAAGAAGGTCTAGAAGAAGATATCCCAATATCTGCCTAATTGGTAAGGGGACATATAATTTCTCATCTGTAGTCAAATTCGCTCAGTCATGTCCAACTCTTTGCGAATCCATGGATTGTATCCTGCCAGGCTTCTCTGTCCATAGAATTCTTCAGGCAAGAATACTGGAATGGGTAGCCATTTCCTGATCTAGGCTTTGAATTCAGGTCTCCTGCATTGCAGGCAGATTCCTTACTGTTTGAGCCACCAGGAAGCCCCAAACATCCAGGTAGCGGCCAAAACACTTTTGAAGTAAAAGATTTACCAGGACAACAGGATACAATATACAGGGGTACATAAGTTTAAATGCTTGGATCATTCAAGATACACAGTGAAGTTAACTGGATCTGAATCTATTTCTTAGCTATTTTATTTAGCCACACTAAAAAAAGCCAGCTGAGAGCTGGGCAAGAAACTAGAAATTAGCCCAAGACCACAATGGAAAAGAATATTAAAAAAAGATTGTAAATATTTATATATATATAGATATGTGTGTATGTGTGTGTGTGTGTGTGTGTAAAACTGAGTCACTTTGCTGTATAACAGAGATTAGCATACACTGTAAATCAACTATACTTCAATTATAAAACAAGAAGGCCAGGTGGGAAGAAATCAAGCCTGGAGCATAAGAACTATATATGTGAACAAGGTAGTTGAATTGTAATTTATTTGGAAGTCAAGATACTCTAAACACATCCTCTGAAAGTTATGCTCTTTAGTTTAATGCACTCTCTCAATATTTCACTTGTATGATGAAAATAAAAACAATTATTCCAATAATACTGAATATTATGACAACATACACTAGAAGTCAGACTGTTAAAAATGTTTAAACATAAAACTTTTTTAAAAGTTCATGTGTACACTGCACAAAGGAAATTCCTGTAATGGATTTGAACATTTCTCTGTCCTAAATGTTGTAACTTTTTCCAGGGAGAGTGGTCAGAGACAAGGCACAATTATGCTTTGATTTTTTTTTTTTTTTTTTTTTTTTTTGCTACAAGCTACCATGATGAGTCCTGTGTTCCAATCATGTCCTCAGAAAAGTTAGCCTACTATTCAAAGAATAATATGGAGGAAATTTTCTGATGAAAATTGAGAAGAGGAGGTATATAAAGTATTACATAAGATGTAAATGTGATGAAAAGGTACAGGCACTGCTTTTTAACGTAAATTTTTTATCATAACTTAACCTTGCACTTCTATAACTGTCAGCATGAAACGTATGGCTACATATATTTTTCACCCTTTTAAATAGCAACTTTAAAACAATACTTGAAGTCTTATTATTTTTATGGCTGTTAGCAGTACATACTTAAATCTCAAGATTGAATAATTTCCTCTCCCAGGCTGTATACTTATTTTATACATCTATGAAAAAGTAAAAATCTTCCACCATAGTCCACCTCAGTTTTAAAATTGCTAGCGGTTTAGCATGATTTGAACAGAGAACTTTTCTAGGCTTGGAAAAGTTATATATGTGAACAAGGTAGTTAAACAGTAGTCGTACTTTCTTATTAAACCCTGACATCAAATCTTATATAACCCTAGATTTACACTAAAAGTATATCAAATAAAATAATTTGAATATGATTACCTTCTTTCAAGCCAGGAAAGTCCCAATCAATATTTAAAAAGAAAAATTCTCAGTATTAAAAAATATTCTGGAAAATGTGAATGAGATGATTATAATTTACATAATTATTTTTTAATCTCTCATGGTTATGCCCTTGGTGATATACTGACAATCAAGGAAGTTTTCATAGAAAAAACATAGTCTACTATTACCAGTCAAGTGTAACACAAAGGATGAAACGGGAGACACATAGGATTTATGAAATGAGAACTGAACCCTACCATATGTCTTCAGTTAATAGGTGAAGCCATCAAATTTCATTTTAAAAATTCTAATACACAATGCCCATCAAAAATAATAAGTGACATCTAGACCTTGTGAGTTACCCAGCACTACAACTGAAAAAGGGGCCAATTAGTTTTTCTTTTCTCTTGGGTCATTAACATGACATGCAATTACGTTTTTTAATTTGTACAATTTGATCATAAAATAAGGAAACTGGACAATTTTTCTTGGCATAACATATGCACAAGAACAACAAATCTGAATGTTTCCAAATAATCTTTTTATGAATCTCAACTATACATATATGCAAATGTTTATTTTATGCTACAAACATATGGAATTCTTTCTTTGAAATTACCTGATATAATTTATCTAAAAAGCCAAACCCATATTTGATACCAACAGTTTTTTTTTCTGGTAATTTCATTTAATACCTGCATAACCCTGGCCAAATCATTTTAGTTGCCTAAGTTTCAAATTCTTCATCTAAGAAGTGGGAATAAAACATACCCTTGTTTACCTTGAAATTTATAAAGATTATCTTATTTCTTCCTTACAACCCCAAAGTAGGTGTTAGTAAGTTTTCTACACACAGAAACTAAAATTACACTAAGCTAGTAAGTGGTAAATGCAACAGCTGAATACAGGTGTAACTGGCTCTAAACCACTCTGACTATGCATTAATCAATAAAGTCTATATATCTGCACACTGCTTTATGGCTTTCCAAGCATTAATGTCTTCCTACTTGGTCTAACAGACCAAGGGAGTATGGAAAAGTGGCATTATCCACATTTTTACAAACAGAAAACTCAGGTTCAGAGAGAAAATGTCATTTGATTAAGATCATATTACTAGTAAGTGAGGGAAAGAGAATTCTAAACAAGAGCTCACCATCTCTGATTTCTGTGCTCTTTCTGAAAGAAACAAAGAAAGAGAAAAAAGGAGAGAAGGAACAAAACAAAAATAAGAAAAACAATAAGTGGATGGTATAAGAATCATGCCTGAGATGACTTTATAAAAAGTATACAAGAAAAATTTACGTATTATAGATGACTCATTCCCACTGGAACTTATGCTCTTGAAAATCCATCTTTAGGCATATCTCTCTCTCTCTTTTCCCCTCCCTTCCTTCCTCCTCTCTCTCTCCTCCTCTCTGTTCCTCTTCTCCTGTTTCAAGCAGACACCTAGGTATCTAGAGCTTTAGAATGTAGGTTCTTCCAAGATTTTTGCACAAAAGAAAGAAAAAACTTTCTACAACCACTTTTATATCTTTTAGTTACAAAAAAACAACAAAGTTCAGAAAGAGATAAAGTTAGTTACACTGGGTAGGTGGTATCTTTAAGAAAAAGAAAGAGATTTCTTTGAAATTGAATAGAAGAGAGATGGAAAAGATGAGCAAATTCCAGAGAGGTGCAGGACCAGTGAAGTGACTGACAGGTGCTAAGATCTCAGAGCTGCTAGTTAGATGACAGAATTAAGGGGATGGATCCTTGGTCAAGGGGTTCCCCGTGCTACCAGAGTTCCATGCCTCTCTATGGCACAGAAGCAGCAAAACCAACCATTGGTCCTAGTGGGTCTACACAGGTTAAAACAAAAGGCATCTTAGGGGAAATTAAATGTGATATGAGGTGAGTAAGATGATGCAGGGCTTTGGCATAGCTCTGGATGGTGTGTGGGGTCTGGGGGATAAGTGAAATTGATAGCTTTACAGAACAGGGAGACTGAGGATCAGAATTGAAATGAAGGTGATTTAAAGAAAATAAAAAACTAGCATTGCAGAATAGGATGCATAACTACAATCCTTCAATTTGCCTCCAATTTAATATGGTAGTATCAGTGCACAGTAGTAGGTGTGTAGTATATATTTAATGATGTGATATGAAAAAAAGAGTTAAGTCTCCCAATGCAACTCTGAAGACAGCAATACTCATTTGTTTATATGAATTCAGAAATACTCTTCAAGATTTGACTCATTATGATAGGATCACATAAGAGTCACAAGATGCCCAACTTTTAAGCAATTTAAAATCTATATATTCCCAATATTAGCAATAGACTCATTAATAACAGAATTTCTTCAGAATATTAATAATGATAAATAATTATACAACTCTATAACATGCTTTTATTTACTGATCAGTCTCCTTTGAAATAAGAAAATGACACTTCTTAGTTTGGGTTAGTTCTTTTGATCAAATACAACTCAATGACATTTTATCCCCATGGTCTTCTAAATATCATAGAAAAGATTAGATTTTACTTTTCACCATGATGAGCCACACTTGAATAGCTGACCAATAGCTGTGGATCTGATATGGACATGGTACAAACACTGAATTTCAGAGCTCAGAGGGGAACTGTGTTGTTCAGTCACTCAGTCATGTCCGACTCTTTGTGACTCCATGGACTGCAGCACTCCAGGCTTCCCTGTTCTTCACCATCACCCAGAGCTTGCTCGAACTCATGTGCATAGAGTTAGTGATGCCATCCAACCATCTCGTCCTCTGTTGTCCCCTTCTCCTCCTGCCTTCAATCTTTCCCAGGATCAGCGTCTTTTCTAATGAGTGGACTCTGCATCAGGTGGCCAAAGTGTTGGAGCTTCAGCTTCAGCATCAGTCCTTCCAATGAATATTCAGGACTGATTCAGAGGACATATCAAACTATTCCACCCCCTCATTTTACCTATGAAGAGATCAAGGCCCAACGAAGGCAGCTGGCAGCTAGTTGAGGGCAAAGTTAATACTAAAAAGCAGATCCTGTGCTCTTTCCACTCCATCTCATAATACTCCCCCATTGAAATTATGTAATCACATTGTAATAAAAACAATTCCTCACTGAAAAAGCATTTTCCTAATACAAAGATATATGCCAGTGGGAACTCTGCACAATGAGCCTCCAACACAGTTAAAAACAATTACTGTTCTACCATTTTAATTCTCTTAAGACTTTATGATGATAAGTATGTTGAACTAAATTCCAAAGACAATTATGTTTTATATGTGGCCTGAAAAAACATGTCCGGCCATTATGTACAAGAGCAACTAGTGAAGACTTACTTAAGATGTTACAGTTTTCAAATGGATTTGAAACTGAAAACAAAAAATTACAACACCTAAAATCATAGACTCACAGGTGATTAAAGCTAAAAGGATCTATAAAGATAATCCAAATTTATCATCATTATATACCACTCTGTCTTTATAGATTATATCTGTATCCCTTTTATATAATATCTCTCAAATGTGATATCTTTAAGACAGCTAAGGCTGCTCTCTGAAGGGGTGAGACTGACAGAAATCATGGGATTTGCCCCAGATCACCCTCCACAGACTAGATACTTAAATGATTCTTTTTGTCCAATATAAGACTTCTAATTCTTGACATTTTCACACTGGAACAACACTGTTAAAATTGGACAGGAAAACATTTTTAGCCATAAACAGTACAAGGGCAGATCTTCCAATTTCATTTTTCTAATGTTGATTAGTCATTTCCAATCTGTGCAAGATTTTTAATAGTAGGTTCTCTTCTGAATTTGGAAACAATATGGCCTGATTTCACTTTAAAATTTCTTCCTATGAATATTTTCTTTTCTGGCTATTACTCATTTTGAATTTTTCGAATTAAAATGTTTTTGAAAGAATGTTAGTTAAATTTCACCTATTTGTAACTAGTTTCATTTTGAAAATACTGAAATGCCTCAGGAATATACTTAACTTTCTAGAGTTTTTTCAGGAGGTTATTAACTTAAAATGCATGGCATTAATTGACAATCTGTGTATTTATGGAAGATCCAATATAGATAAAGCCATAGAAGGTAATACAAAGATAAGTTAGGAGACTTCCAATTTGGTGAGAGACTTTAGACATGCTTACAAATAACAATTAGTAAAAAGAAATCAACAATAAAAGAAAGATACATATAATATTTTACAAGGAGTAAAAATAAATATTAATTTTAATCAGAAATTAGATGAATGAAAGTGTAGTAGGCTACAGTTCAGCTGGGCCTTGAAGGCTGGGCAGAAGTCAGAGCTTACCCTTTCTTCTCATGTTCCAGTCTCCAAAACTAATCAGTTATCAAGTCCAGTTGATTTTATCATACAAATATATCTTAAATCTTTCTATTTTCATAATCAATTCAAAGCACCCAAACTTCTTTGCTTTATTAATGCAATAACCTCAAAACTCATATCCATACCTCTAATCTAACTTCTAATTCTTCTCACTACACTGTTAACAGGATATCCTTTCTAAAATAAAATAGCAGCACGTGGCATTTCTACTTAAACCCTCTAACAGGCCCTCCAAAAGTCCATGATAGAGTCCAAACTTCTAAAATGGACAATATTCTTCATATTCTGGCCCCTTCATTTCTTTCTAACATTATCTCTCACTACACCCAGACATGAATTTTACAACGTATTCTACAGCCATACAGAAGTATGTGCAATAATCAAATATGCCAAGCTGTCTCATGTCTTCTCTCCCATTTGTCTTGTTCCATCTCTCTCAAATTTTATTCTCAAATAATTCTGAGAACACTAATATGTCCACAGCTCTATTCTAAAAGTTAGAAATACAAGAGTATGCCTAAATAGACATGGGTCCTGCTCTCATGTAGTTTTCAGCCTGGAGGCCTGAGTATCTCTAATATAGTAGTATCTTATTATTATTATTATTACATTTTTTTTAGAATAACCTTTGAAAGTGTCCTAAACATTTGTGTTGCTGGTGCCAAACAATAAATAACACACAGAATGTAATCCATAAATACCTGCTGGATAAATAAAAACAAAGAGAATCAGAATTTTAAAAAACACTTTTAAAGAATTTTAAAAATACATAGGAAAAGGATATGTCTGGTATAAGCAGAGCATGTTTGACTAGACTCTAGGATTTATTAGAAGAAGAGGGTGGAAAGGAGAAAAAGGAAAAAAAGAGAAAAAAAAAAAAAAAAACCTTTCATGTATGCTCCAGATACGGGGTTAGTTTTGCAGTATGTAGCCTGTTTTACTGCTCGTAGTAGCAGGGTAAGATAGCCAAACTAGAGATCATGCAGGAAAGGCAGTGTGAGATCCAATTGCAGCAGTCCTAAAAAGCCAGGGTAAGTCATTTATACCATATTTGCTAGACACTGGACAGCTTTGAGGGCTTCTTTTTTTATATACAAAAAATAGTTTGACTGACAACAGTATGAGATGGATGGTGTGAGAATATAGCAGTGACCTGGTGTGGAGCACTTAGCTAAGAGGACACAAAAGCCTGAAATGGCAACAGGAATGGAGACTAGTAACAAATGTATGCATGTTTATTTCATATTTATTTTATGAAAAATGTGGTGCTAAATATTTCATCTGTAGTTTTCAATCATTTTATATGTAGGCATAAATACACACACACATTTAGTTAATTGAATGCAATTTTCAAAACCACACTCTGAGCTAAGTCACTATTATTATTATTACTATTTTACAGAGGAGAAAGGGGAGATTTAGAGAGGGCTAGGCAAGCTGTCTGAGGCACAGCTATTGAATGGTGAAACCTGATTTCAAAAACAGTTCTGTCTCCTGAACATGTACTACTAATTTCTTTGCATTTTTACAGAGGTAAGACAGTAATTATTATAGATGTGGTGAGTGAAGAAGTAAGAATTGTTTAAAGGATCACAAAGCATGCTATCTAGGTAACTAAGAGGATAACTGACACCATTTATTTTGCAATTACGTTAACTATGCCACACATTTTAAAAACTTGATCTCATATAATTCTTACCACAGCCTGCACAGTAGGTAAAATAATTCTACTTTACAGATGAGCATGTTAGAGTCATTTACTTAAGAAAACATGAATTAGTCATATAATTACAGACAGAGGCAGAAATAAGCATTTCCTTTTCCTCACTCCCCTCCATGCCCTGCCACCTCCCAGTTAGGACCAGAAGGGCCAAGTATCAACTTCTTACTCCAGAAGAGAGAAAACTAAAAATATGTGAGGATACACACAGCTTGAAAGGGAGAACAAAGAGGTTTAAGAATTTCAACAGGAGTAGAATCAGTCTTTGTAATAAACTTGAAACAGTGAAGTGAGGAATATTGCTGAACAGAGATTTTGAAGAGAGTTTAAAACACACACACACACTCAAGTGTAATAGGCCCAATGATAATAGCAGTAATACATAGAGGAAGCGAGAAGTTTGGTTCCTGAAAGTGCTTGAAGAACATTAAGTCCTAATTGTATTTTTAAAAGCTCATCCTAATAAAACACACACACACACATATATATATGAGTAAGATAAATTATTTTCATTATATATATTACACTATATATTACACCATGCAACCTTTGGAACATTGTGCCCCAAATATAATGTACCTGGCATACATTTACCAAATGGAACAGAGGAGAGCTCTTTGATGTAGCTAGTGAGAAAAACGTTGAGATGAGCTAGTTACTTGGATATATGATATAACAGATATTCTGAACAACAACAAAAAAAAACACTAGAAAGTAATCTGGTTTATAATGTCACTGAGATGTTTATAATCGCTACGGCAAGCTATTATTCCACCATTGTGTGCTTAAATCACTCAGACTTCTGTAACACTTTACTGATGTTTTCTGTCTAATCTGTTGACAGGTAGACATTTGTCATACTGATGCATTTGCAGACCAGAAATAAACTGTGAACATAGAAGGCCACCAACCTCATAGTCAGCAACCATTTCTCCTACAAAACCCCTTGATTTACTATTGTCTTGTCAAGGTCTGTTGAGTATCCGTCTGCTATGTGCTTATTTTTGTTTTATTTGTAACTATTACCTGGGCTTATGTAAAAGGAAAAGAATCTCAAAAGAACCTAAAAGTTATACCAAAAACAAAACAATCAATGCATTGCAATAAATTTATCTCCTTTCTTATTTTATCGAGTATTGGTGTTACTATGATGACTCATTCTGCCTAAATTCTGCAAACATTTCATCTTGTAGCTTAAATTCTATCTTATTCACAAAAGAAATCTTACTTGTCATAACAAAACTTATTTTTTCTCTTCTTCACAAAATATGTTCTTCAATTATATCAAACAATTAGAGTATTCATCCTTGCTGGTGATGAGTAACTTTTACTCTTACCTATAATAAGGAATGAATTTCAGTCACAAATCTTGGTCCTGTACAATGGGCTGCCACGTGATCTGCTTTCAAATACAACGGTTGAACTAACACAAATGACTAAGAACAATATGGCACGAGTGGTCTCAATGAGCTTAATTTCTCAAAGATCTCAGGCACAGACAATGCTAATCTGTCAGTATATTTTGGAATAAGAAAAAGTTTTTATTCAACACCATCAAGAAATTCAGATAAGGTATATTCTGGACAGACAAGACTTTTCTAGGAATCACACACAACTACCAAGCATGATAGTTATTTTCTTCTAAGGATTATTAAGTGTGTAGATTTGGAAAAATAATGTGAAAATAATGAAATACTGAATTCTTACATCAATGTGTTCAGCAAATGCTCTTTAAAAAATTTTTGGTGGGGGTGGGGGGCACAAGTCATTTTACTGATGGTGGTTTCAACATGGTTTAAGTATTAAATCTTAATCACCATTAAAATAAAACCAGTGATGGTAATATTTTCTATTACTCAGCCTGCAAATAACATTAATTTTATACACATCAAAGCAAACCTATATACATAAGTTGCTGTTGTTTAGTTGCTCAGTTGTGTCTGACTCTTTTGTGACCCCATGGATTGGGATTTTCCAGGCAAGAATACTGGAGTGGTTTGCCATTTCCTTTCTTCAGGGCATCTTCCCAGCCCAGGGGTTAAACATGTATCTCTTGAATTTTTTACCACTGAGCCACTGGGGAAGTCCCATATACATAAGTATTAGTGTTCAATTCACTGTGTGTATATGTGTCTATGTGTATGCATGTGCATGCACATGTGTAAGGGTGGGTGAGGAGGAACTTCCATATTCTTTAACTTGTTTAAACATGTGACTCAAGATTGGACAAGTTTCAGACTAAGATACACTACACAACCATGAAATCCTCATGTGGAGTACATGTTAGAAACTAAAACTTAAGAAGTTACAGAGTTCCATAAGTTAGGAAGAAGAAAAATAATCAAAAAAGTCTTTAAAAATTCAAAGCAATTAGAAGAGGCAAGTTGAAGAAAATATCTAATCTAATCTAGAACAAATAGTTTCTGTGACTTTCAAGTATTACATGAATTGAAAAACAAGATATGAATGAGGCAGCAGGGTATACAAGAAAGAGATCAAAGGTCAAAATATCTGATTTCTGATCCAGAATCTATCACTTAATTGCCATAAAGGTTGGGCAAGTTCCTTAATTTCTCTGAATCTCAATTTCCTCATGTATAAATGAAGACAAATATACCATTTTAGCCCATATCACCAGGTTAGTGGGATATGCAAATAAGACAATATCCTTGAAGGAAATTTAAAAATGGTATAGTGCTGTGTAAATAATATTAATAAAATACATCTTAATTAAGAAAATAATTATTCACAAAAGGCCTAAATTCCATAATAATTTATCCACGCATGCTATGTGGCTTCAGTTGTGTCCGAGGCTGTGCAACTCTATGGACTGTAGCCCTCCAGGCTCCTCTGTCCATGTGGATTCTGCAGACAAGAATACTGGAGTAGGCTGCCATGCCTCCTCCAGGGGATCTTCCAAACCCAGGGATTGAAGCCCTGTCTGTTACATCTCCTGCACTGGCAGGCAGGTTCTTTACCATTAACACCACCTGGGAAGCCCAAATAATTTATACTAAGTACAAAAGTAATTTAGCATACAAAAAACATTTCATAGCTTCTTAATTTGAAGGAACACAAACAGAACCTTCAGTTGGTAGATGGTCTTTAAAGGTAGCCTCTCAATAATGCTAAGACTTCTAGAGGGAGAAGTTTCAAAGAATTTCAAATGCAATAAAAATCACCTATGATATATCTGAAATAAAACAATTTCATAATTACTCTGACTTTGCTATGTCTTAAAACTAAGCAAATATTTTTGAATTATCTTCTAATTCAGCCCAAATTAAAAAAATACAGCTTACTAGATGATCTTTTAAATACTCTTTAAAAGCAAATGTTTAAAATGTAAATATTATTATTATTTTTCTTATTAAGATAGTAATACCTTTAAAGATTTTTAGTATTGCCCTTTAAAATTTTATCACAATACTAATCATATTTTGGAGCGTAAACAACTGCATTTTCAAATGAATGGGACAGTAGGCCTAATTTAAATACACTGGTATTCTGACATATTACTAGAAACAAAGAATCCAAAATTTCTCAATTTTTAACTGAACAGGAAGACTTTATACATCTTTCAATTGTGGTCAAATGAAGTTGGCCAAATGAAGCAACAGTCATACTAAAATCAATTATCTAATCACCTTGTTAATAAAGTAAAAATTATACACTTATTGTATAAATTCTGTATGAAGTATAGAGAATTTTGGAGTATAAATTTTACAGGGAGATAAAAAGAATTATAAAATATACTGCTAGTTTCCTAATGGACTTTCAGTCTTTTTGAAGAGACCAAATATGAATCCCTGAAATGATTAAATAAAAAATTCCAGACATGTCAAGTATCAGTGTATACTTACATGTCAATGTTAACAAAGAGTAAATTATGTTTTGTGGAAGCTGCTGCTGCTGCTGCTAAGTCGCTTCAGTCATGTCAAACTCTGTGCGACCCCATAGACGGTAGCCCCCCAGGCTCCCTTGTCCCTGGGATTCTCCAGGCAAGACTACTGGAGTGGGTTGCCATTTCCTTCTCCAATGCATGAAGGTGAAAAGTGAAAGTGAAGTTGCTCAGTCGTTTCTGACTCTCATTGACCCCATGGACTGCAGCCTACCAGGCTCCTCCGTCCATGGGATTTTCCAGGCAAGAGTACTGGAGTGGTTTGCCATTGTCTTCTCCGTTTATGGAAGCAAGTAATACTATAGGCGGTCATGGTCTGAAAAGTCTCCCTCCTCAAAGAAGATGCTGCTGCTGCTGCTAAGTTGCTTCAGTCGTGTCCGACTCTGTGCGACCCCACAGACGGCAGCCCACCAGGCTCCACCGTCCCTGGGATTCTCCAGGCAAGAATACTGGAGTGGGTTGCCATTTCCTTCTCCAGTGCAGGAAAGGGAAAAGTGAAAGTGAAGTCGCTCAGTCGTGTCCGACTCTCAGCGACCCCATGGGCTGCAGCCTACCAGGCTCCTCCGTCCATGGGATTTTCCAGGCAAGAGTACTGGAGTGGGGTGCCATTGCCTTCTCCAAAGAAGATGGCCCCAAGTCAAACCTTGGTTAGAACCAGATAAGCCTAACAGAGGAAAGAAGGTACATCAGGAGAAAGGAAAAATCTGAAATAAAGTCAAAGGAACATTATCCTTGAATCATTAACTGGTTTAATTGTACAGCATACAGGACTTGTAAAAAGAATTAAATAGACTAGATTGGATATTAGGTTGTTTAACATTTCTGAGTCTGTTCTCTTAGTTATAAAATGAACTCTTAAACACTCACCTTACAGGGTTACAATGAGAATGAAATAAATTTGTGTTTATAAAGTGCTTAGAATACTTCCTGGCACATGGTGAGTGATTAAAACTAATAACTATAAAGATGATGATAATAATAATAATAATGATTCTTACTACTTCCACCTTTAAGAAGCACAAAAACAGATGAGAGGCCATGAAGTATAGGACTTGCATTAGGATAATGACAGGTAGGAGTGGAAGGGTTCATATGAGGAATACAGAAGGAGTGCTACCATGAAGAAGAGCACATAAGAATCAAAGCTTAGTTTAGATACAAATGATAAAGCTGTAAAAAATGTCAAGGTTGTCATAAAACTTTCAAATCTATTTGGGTCAAAGAAAGATGACATCACTGACCATGAAAACCTCTGCTATAAAGCACAGTAAATAATGTTTTACCGGGAATCAACACGATACTCTCAAAATCTGACCCTCTCAAAATCTAAAGTACCAATTTATAAGTAGAGGCATTTTTTCCTTCCTACTCATGACCACTTCTAGTTTATCATATAGCTTTACATTTAAATCAATGACCCTAACAGATGTTAAGAATTAATTCTAGATCACTAACAGAGAATGGGTCATCCTATAAAGTGATCCTCATTATTATTAATAATAGCAAAGCTTCACCAGATCCTTTCTATGTATGACAACTGGGGGCTACTTTACATGACAGCTCTATGAGGTAGATGTTATTATTGTTTCTATCTCACGTGGAGAAATATTTGCCTAAGGTTGCATGGTTAATACATTACAGAGTTATCTGAACCTTTGCAGCCTCTCCTTTGATATGCTCTTAACAAAACTTCCTAGTTTCTAGAATTTATTTCTGAGTGGCACAAATATCAAATCATGTCATTCCTCTTCTGCTCAAGACTTTCTAATGACCTCCTATTTCACAAAGCCCTTCAAAAAAAACCCAGCAAACCTCATCTAACTTAACTGACTCCATCTTCTACTTCATCTTAACTTCTACTCCTCTACTCCTGAATCATTATTCTAATTAGCAGAGCCTCCTTATTGTTCCTGAAACACATGCCTGTTACAAAGTATTTGTACTCAATATGCCACCTGCCTGCCCAATCACAGCAGATATTCAAGGACGGAGCATTTGCTTTATCTTTTCTTCTAGGATTTTGCTTAAATATAATTTTTAGTAAGGCTGTCCCAAATAAAAGCTTTTTCCACCATCAACCCTTATTTCTCCCTTGACCCTTTCTTTGCTTCACTTTTTCTTCATAGAACTTATCCATGTATAATCAACCTTACAGCCTTCTTTTGTACTATGTTTATGATGTGTCACATCACTAGAAGACAAGCACTAAAAGAGGAAATACAATTTGTATCTCTAATTCCTGGAACAGTACCTGTCACACTGTTGCTGATGTTGTTGCGTAGTTGCTAAGTCATGTGTGCCTCTTTTGTGACCCCAAGGACTGTAGCCTGCCAGACTCCTCTGTCAATGGGATTTCCCAGGCAAGGATACTGGAGTGGGTTGCCATTTCCTTTTCCAGGGGATATTCCCGACCAAGGGATCAGACCAGCGTCTCTTGAATTGGCAAGCAGATTCTTTACCACTGAGCCACCTGGGAAGTCCTTTCACATAGAGCTGAATAAATATTTGTTGAATGCATACAAATATAATGATATGTTTGTAAGGATACAAACTACAAATAGGTAGTTAAATAAATTTTGTTTTCAAAAGGATAAAGGTAAAAACGAATTATTATTTATTGAGCATCTAACATGTGCCAGAAGGTCTACTAGGTGTTTAGCATACATTAACTCACTAAACATTCAACTAATAATCCTGTGATAGATAGATGTTGTTCACCCTGTTTGCCTAGAAAAGCCTATAAAATTCTTAAAGAAAATATTGCTTGTCAACAAAAACTGTTTTAATAAAGTTTAGATAGATATTAAATGAAGATTTTAATTTGTATAGTCTTAAAATTCATCAGAGATAACTGGAATTAGTGTCAATTTTATTCCGTTTGATTCTTAGATTTTGGATTCTTTTAGGAGTTCTTCGTTCTGATTATTGCATAAGATATGCCAATACTTTACCCAACTACTTCAACAGAATCTTCTAACACGGTGCTAGAAAAACACATGGGTACCCTTAAGACCACTGAAAATGAAGTTAACAAATGGGGTTCATTTAGAAAAGGGTCTCCATTCTATGACCTTGGAAAGTCAATTAATAAAGGTGAGGCTTAATACAGTTATATGAAATAAAGAGATAATTCATATAAAAACACTTTATACACTGCAGATCACTACAAATATTATTATTGCTATTAAATAGTTGACAGTGACAATAATGGCATGACACCTAATTCTGTCTCAAATGTGTTTAGAAATACTTTCAAAACGGCATAAATCAAAAATCAGAAAACTAAGTCAGAGAGTTAAAATGATTTATTGCCTATGAAAAATAATTAGAGAGCTTAAAGGTCTCACTAAAACAGAAATACCACCTGTTTAGCTTGCCTGCATCAGGAACTTCAAAAGCCTATACAATGGTCTCTCTTCTTGGACCTGTGTTCATGAAACCTGTGTCGTGAGCCTCCCATACTTTCCACAGTTATGACACTGCCCCCTCCCACTTTCAAAAAAGTGTGGCTGGAGTACTTGAAGCAATAAACCAGAACAATAAAAGCATCTCAGAGTTACAAAGGTACTTAAATGTCAAATATGAGCATTACTGCAGAGATTATTTAGGTTTCTAAACAATAAGTATAACGTGAAAACTAGTACAAGGATATTTTTTAAGCACCAGGACTATATTATGTTAAAATACAAGGGGAACAACTTCTTTGAAACAAACAAAAAACTATCAATTGTTATAACAAAGGGAAGCTAGTCTTCCCTGTGTGTCTACTTTCACTTTTCAAGTGCTTCTTCGGAGTTATTTCTATTTATTAAACAACAACCAAAAATGTCCAATATTTCCAATTCATTCTAAATTAAATCATCTTAAATCATGCTCTCTGGATTTGAGAAGGAAACACTATTAAACTACACAAAAAGTCAATTTTTCCGATTATTCCTTCAATCCTTCACCTAAAATTCAGTTTCTACGCTCAATTCTCCATCTTCAGTTCTAGATTTATGTCACAATAAACATGACCCCAAAATAAGCTGATAATCAGTTAAAGCCTGGAAAGTTATGCCAAGTTGTGAGTTACAGAATATGTTATCATTTGTTGTGAGACAATATCATTTGTCTTCATATTACAAAGTATCAAGGCTATATTTATTTGACACAATCTTAAGATACAAAGTAGAAATAAATGATATCTTTGAATGAATACCTGATCCTACAAAACGAACAAACAAACAAAGAAGGAAGTTTAGTTACCTATGATTGAAGTAAAAAGTAATACCTCAAATAACTTCAAGTGATCTAGTTAACCATTTGAAAAAGGTTTCAAATATATAAACACTGAGTATATCAAATGAGATCAGGAACAGGCTACTGTAAAACAATAAACATTAAAATATTAAACCAGATGAAGAAAATTCTTTCTTACTATTGCTGGGAAGTGAAAATTAGGCAGAAACAACCAGCACTTTCTGTTAATTAGCGAGATATTTTACTGTCAGAAGACAATGCTGAACTATTTTCTGACTACTAGTTTTCACAATAGGTTTAAAAATAAATCAACTTTGCCTTTCAGGAGTTTATCTAATTTCAGACTTGTAATTGTTGTTACTGCTTAAAATGTTTCTATGCCAAAACCACTCTTCCATAACATATCACCGCTTGCTTTTTATATTTGGAGTTCATAATTAACACTAGGATACTACCACAAGACATGAAATACACCACAGATGTACGTCCATACACTATTTTTATAGAAATATTTTTAAGTTGTAAAAAAAAATATTGTTCTAAAAAAATTTGTTTTTACAAAAATGGTACAGTCCTTGAAAGTTAAATTTCTATGTTAACATAAAGTTTAAATAAATTTAGATCTTCTTGCCTCTTTAAACTTATATTTCAGGTTTTTTTCCTAAGTCTTCCAATTTTAGTTAATTGTTAAATTCTCAGGCGTATCTCACAAAGTACTAAAAAAGCATAACAGAAAAGCAATTTGAATTACTGGTACAATTGGATAGGTACAATATGATACCTAAACAAAAGACATTATAAGGAAACAGTCTAGATTTCACCAAGTTACATAAAGAATAAATATTTACTTTAAAACTGCAGGTGAAATTTTAAATACAAGTATTGTGACAAATTTTAAATTCTACAGGCAAAAGTAAAAAACATCTATGCTAGAGTTCAATTCTACAAAACAATTTATAACTTCAGGGATAACTTTAGAATATAAACCTCAATATGATAATCATATGAAAGAAGCATCACTTGCATTCTAGGAGATATATAGTAACATTCTACTGTGAAGCAAAGTTATTATTAGTAGGCTCACTGTTATAACTTCACTACATGGTACGATATAAACGAAATCTAGGATAATTCTCATCAGAGCCAGTCTACATCTATTACTTTGATTGAACAAGTTGTAACTAAAGCAAATGAGCTAAGTATAGCAAATTTTGACTTACTCTATCATTAAATTTTTTTCTTAATTTTGTTAATTGTTTTAATTTGTAATAATTCACATTATAATTCTATCTAATGTAAACATTATTTTTGCTTCTTCTGTCATGATCATTTATCCACGTTCTGAAACACATATAATTCAACAGATTAATTATTAAATATTTAATGTATAAGTAACATGCTAATCTCTTTATCTAAAAATGTGGCTACATGACTTCAGGCAAATCACTTTACCTCTTACTAGGATTTAATTTCTTCAATGATACATCAAGAAAATTAAAAAACATGATCTCTTCAAGGTCAAATATTCTGTAATTCTAAAATAAATAGCATCTAAACATATCTGACTATTAATTGATATTTCCCTTGCATATTTAATACAACTAAGTAAACTTGAAATAACTCTATAACTTAATATCACATCAAGTGAGCTGGAAATTTAAATCCAAAGAATAAGTATCAAAATATTGATAAGTGTTTGAAACAATGAATTTTATCCTACAATTTCTGAAAACATTAGCTGACCTTTATTCACCATCTAATAAAACATAAACTTTCTTTGTTATTGTTAGTCATGGGAAAAAAGGTTCATGTGAGGAAGGGATTTTATCTATGTTCTAGGATAAATGAGAAAAGAGGTCATCTATTTTCCTTCTTCGATTAAATAGTTATTGTCACAGGCAAGAGAACTATTAAGGGAAATTAGAAGTGGGAAGTTTCTCTTTATAAGAAGTAATCATAAAATCATCAATAATAAACAGTATTAAATCACCTTTTGAATAAATATTGAGGGGAAAAGTTAAAGTAGTCAATAAAGTATAATCAACATTTAAGAGCAGATCAATTACAATAAATCAAAATAGAGAGCACCACAGTAGACTGTAGCAGGAACCCTGAAAAGAAAAATTATAAATCAAATATAAATTATAAAGCATTGCAAATATACACGAAATATGCTTCAAAGAGCTTTGTAGTATTGCTTTAAGTGCTGTTGCAATGAAAACACAGCTGACTGTGATCAATTTGGGAGTCTTTCATTTTATTGAAATTTCCATTACAATATTATTTGAACAAATCACAAAATACTCTTGTACAGCATCCTAGCAATGCTTTATAAAATGCGAAGTTTACTGTACTGGCTAGCTCATCACCACAGGGAATCATCAAATGGAAATGATTCATTCATGGACGTTGACTCCTCTAATCGTTAACCACTTGTACACTTCAATTGATGGAGTACTGATGGAGTTAGAAGGTTTTAAAACGAGCTTCTGTTATTTATTACCACTTGCTCCATGGTTAAGTGAGACTATAATAAATTGATCCAGATGTGTTTAATTTATCAAAATAAGAACTCAAGGTATAGAAAGAAGGAGTTTATAAACAAAACTAAATAGTTTGATTTAGAACTGAATTTAGAAGCTAGAGCTCAAAGAAAAATCCTCACAGTTATTTCATCATCTCTTTTTCCACAAATAATATTTGATACTGACTTCAGACATAATGCTCCCTTTATCTATTATGACTTTCTGAAGGCTTTGTTTCTTTGGGAAATAAGAAAATGAAGATACACAAGATATAATGACATTAAACACAATATTTCATTTGGTAGTTCAAATTATTAGTTACATTGCAGTAAGGTTTAGATCCCCAAATTTCAAAACAGCACACTAAAGAAAGAAAAGAAACTGAGAATTATGAATCCACACTAAATTATTTAACAACTCTTGTGGGTTTCTGAGGGAAATGAAAATTCAGCAATATACTTACTAGCACAATATTTCAATCAGTTTATAACATCATCCATATGCTATATTTCATTACAAGTTCAAATGTATTCTAGGGAATAGAACAATAATGAAATAAGCTGCAGATCCAAATTACACATTGAGAAAATTATGGTAAACAATATTTCACAAGTGAAAACATTAAAAATAAACTAAGATAAATGGATCACTAAGAAAAAAGCTGGAATCAAGATTGCCAAGAGAAATATCAATAACCTCAGATATACGGATGACACCACCCTTATGGCAGAAAGTGAAGAGGAACAAAAGACTCTTGATGAAAGTGAAAGAGGAGAGTGAAAAAACTGGCTTAAATCTCAACATTCAAAAAACTAAGATCATGGCATCCAGTCCCATCATTTCACGGCAAATAAATGGGGAAACAGTGACAGACTTTATATTCTTGGGCTCCAAAATCACGGCAGATGGTGACTGCAGCCATAAAATTAGAAGACGCTTGCTCCTTGGAAGAAAAGCTACGATCAACCTAGACAGCACATTAAAAAGCAGACACACTACTTTGCCGACCAAGGTCCATCTAGTCAAAGCTATGATTTTTCCAGTAGTCATGTATGGATGTGAGAGTTGGACCATCAAGAAAGCTGAGCACCAAAGAATTAATGCTTTTGAACTGTGGCGTTGGAGAAGACTCTTCAGAGTCCCCTGGACTGCAAGGAGATGCAACCAGTCCATCCTAAAGGAAATCAGTCCCGAATATTCATTGGAAGGATTGATGCTGAAGCTGAATCCCCAGTATCTGGCCACCTGATGTGAAGAACTGACTCACTGGAAAAGATCCTGATGCTGTGAAAGACAGGAGGCAGCAGGAGATGGGGACGACAGAGGATGCGATGGTTATATGGCATCACCGACTTGACGTACATGAGTTTGAGCAAGCTCCGGGAGTTGGTGATGGACAGGGAAGCCTGGAGTGCTCCAGTTTATGGGGTTGCAAAGAGTCAGATACGACTGAGCAACTGAACTGAAGAAAAAAGTTTACATATTTTTATACTACTATTTACACAAACAATCAGTTTCCTTTAGGAAATAAAAATTATTTCACACCAAAATAGTTATTGATGGCATTTCACAATACAAAAGGAAAAAGTAACAGTAATCTATAATAATATCATTTATGTTGACTTTGGAGAAAATATAAGCATCATGCTTCAAACGGCATTCCAAAAGGTATGGCTCAGTCAAAAGAATATATGGCCAGCAGCAAGACTCTGAAACTAAGTAGTTGAATGTAAACTTACTTGAGTCCTAACATAAGCTACAGGCTTTCCTGGTGGCTCAGATGGTTAAGAGAATCTGCTTGCAATGCAGCAGACCCGGGTTTGATCCCTATGTCAGGAAGATACCTTGGAGAAGGAAATGGCGACCTACTCCGGTATTGTTGGAGAATTCCATGGAGAGAGGAGCCTGCCAGGCTACTGTCCATGGGGTCAAAAAGATTTGGACATGACTGAGTGATTAACACTTTCACTTCAACATAAGCTGTGGGTTTCCCAGGAGGCTCAGTGGTAAAGAATCTGCCTGACAATGCAGGAGATGCAGTAGACACGGAAGACGCAGGTTCAATCCCTGGGTAGTGAAGATCTCCTAGAGTAGGAAATAGCAACCCACTCCAGTACTCTTGCCTGGAAAATCCCATGGATGGAGGAGCCTGGTAGGCTGCAGTCCATGGGGTCGCACAGAGTTGGACATGACTGAATCAACTTAGCAAGCAGCAGCAGCCAGTATTCTTGCCTGGAAAATTCCATTGTCAGAGGAGCCTGGAGGGCTATAGTCCATGGAGTCACAAAGAGATGGATGAGACTGAGCTTGCACACACACACATAAGCTATGCAGTTATTATTATGCCTCACTTTCAAAAAGACATTTCATATCTTTCCGTTTCTTCTACTCAACAATTTATTGTTGTGAATATTAAAAATTAGTAAGTTAACATTTAGGCATGAGTCAACTTTTTAAATATTTGCTTGATATTGCTACATCACTAACTTTTAATTCATAGTAAATGAAGTCCAGTAAATGAGTATCTGACATGATATTTTCACCTCTAAATAAGTCCAAACAAGAGACCAAAGTTATTTAATAATCTTCATTGTTAAAAATCACAATGAATTAAATAACATCCATGCCTTGGTTGAAGACTCTGTCAGATTATTAAAACATCTTTCCGATGATATATTTGAATTTATTTTCAATAACATATGTGATTCATATGCTGTTTGGTGAATCAAATGCTAGAAATAGTCTGAGTCAACGATGAGATGTTCAAGAATGTCTTTCCACTTATACAGTTAGTTACACCCAATTTTGTGATATGGTATTCACTGTATTTTCAAATGCCACAAAAACTAGTATAACAGAAGACAACTGACAAAGTATTAATCTAATCTGGTTACGGACCAGGATTGGGGAAACCTGAAGAGAGAACATGGCTAAAAGTGAAAAATATCAAAGACAGCAATGTTTGCATATCTAAGTCATATTATAAATACTTATATACTATTATTTTAGAAAATCGAAGGTATATTTTTCCATAAGCTTGATCACTTACTTCTGTGATACACGTTCAAACTTTACACTTTTTTATATACAAACAATACAGTAAAGCTATTCCCCAAAGTATATGTGTGTGTATTTATATAGGAAATATTTCTATTTGGAACACTTCAAACAACAAATAACAATGAAAAGTAATTAAACCACAAATTAATCACAAATAAAAATAAATTTATACTATATGTCTAATGCTGCAACTCTGAGGTAAGCATGTTCTTTTGCTTACTATATTTTAATAAGATGGACATCCTTCCATGTTAAAAAAAAATGTTAACACTTATTGTCTGCTTCCTATATTCTGAGTACTATCTAATATGTCCTACCTTTTTAATCCAAGTAATGATCCTGAGTTATACTCACTAGTATCATCTACCTCCCTTACCAGCCCTACCTCATCCTTTCTAAGAACTGCATGGTATACTCATGTATAGTCTTACCATTCTACTTATGTATTTCTTGAATGGTACATTTTAAAATATTCTGAAACTCTTCAGCAACCTAACTGAAGATATCTATTCAAAGTTCAGCCAGGATTTATTTAGCTAGTCAAAGAGGACCATGGCCAATGTGACAGCTTATAAACTCACCTACTTTAGTTCAGAACAACCTCTGGATTTATGGATAAACCTTAGTTACTTTTATATTTCTTAACTTTTATTTCTAAAGAACTACAATTATCTCACTGACTTCAGAAGCTTTATATTATATACTTCTAAGCTTTCAGAAAAAAATTATTCAAGGCTATATTGTTTAAGCTCATTAAGAACAATAATTTTTTATATTTTTATGTGGCTTCTTTCCAAGTGTATTAACATTACATTCATCCTATCTGATTAGTGGGATGTAAATATGTGATTAGCAAAGTGGTTTATTTCCAGAAATACATATTTAAAGATTAACCAATGTGAGTATATCTTCACAGGTTCCACCATTCTCTTCCACCCAAGGAATCTCCAGGTTTTGGACAAGTATACTGTACACATGGATTAAACTTACTTAACCACAGTATCCTCTTCCTGAAAGAAAAAAATTAACATTATCTTACTGTGGTATTGGGTAAAATTAAGACAGTTAAGGAAATTACTAAAGGTAAACAAGTATATTGCATTTCAAAAAAATTTTACATAGAATTGTCAGCCAACTAAATAAGATCAAACTTGAAGGATTTAAAATTTTTGCCGCACACTATTTCTGTCATTTTCGTCCATAATAGAAGTACTATATATTATTGCATAGAATGAAAAACTAGACAATTATGGCTTTTTATAATTAGTCAAGAAATTTTTATGAAACAACATGTAGTCTTCAAGGGGGGAACCAGTAAAACAATTTTTATTATAAATATAAAACCCAAACTCACAAAACTATCCTTCAAATAAATCAATCAGTAATATAGATTGAAAAGATTTTTAAGATTTTTACAAAGAAAAAGAAATCTTAAGCATGTGAACATTAATATATTTTTATTGGCTATATAATATTTCTAAATGATTAACAATAATACAGAATTTATGATTACCTTATAGTTGTCATATTAGACACAGAGTATAATTTTATTTTTATTTCTGATTAATTTATGATTTAATTACTTTTCATTATTTGTTATTTGAAATATTCCAAATAGCAAGTATTTCCTAATTTGAAGGGCTTCCCAGTTGGTTCAGTGGGTAAAGAATTCGCCTGCAAAAAAAAAAAAAAAAAAAAAAAAAGAATTCGCCTGCAATGCTGGGGTCACAGGAGATGCAGGTTTGATACTTGGGTAGGGAATATCCCCTAGAGAAGGAAATGGAAACCCAGTATTCTTGCCTGGGAAAAACCATGGACAGAGAGGCCTAACAGGCTACAGCCCACAGGATTGCAAAGAGCTGGACACGACTTAACAACTAAACAGCAGCAGTAGAGAAAGAAAGAACATTTCTGAAAGGACATCATTTGCTGTTCCTATAATATTTTCTCTTCAACCCAGTTCAATCAGGTTCTCAATCCTAACCATATTCCTGAAGCATTTCCTTAACAAAATCACCAATGATCTCCATACAAAAAATTCAGATCATATTTAACTTGACGATAGCATTTCACACAGTGGCTGATTTATTACTCAGATTATGTTTTCCCTGGTTATGGGATTAAACACCTTCTAATGCCCAATTTTTCATTTGTTCTCTAGACTCAAAAACCCAAATATGTCATTTGTCATTTCTACTTGCATCTAAAACTTAACATGGGTAAAACAGAATTCTTGATTCTACTATATTGTAAAAATATATATGCATACACAAATATTTAGATTTTTAAATGTATATATAACATATAAAGGGCACATTTTATATATTTATTTGATTGTGTATTAATTATATCTACCTCAAAAGATCATAAACTCCATGAAAACATGGATGTTTCCTATTAACTGTTATAACCTCAGGGCTACAAACAGTACCTGAAACATACTCATAATTCTACACATACTTATCCAGTGAATAAATAACATACAGAATTAGAAAAAAAAATGATTCTTCACTTTGCTTTTACTTGGGCTTTAAAATAATATGTAAAACAGCTTTAAATCTAAAATCATTAGTGGGTAATAATTAATATTTATTTCTAAATGAAGTATACAATAATGGACTGCTTTGGTTTCAGAACAAAGTCAAGTTGATCCTGAACTACCAACAATAAAAATATCAACGGTAGTAGCTACTAATTATTCAATCACTATTATGCGCTAGTCAATTGAAAATGCTTTGAATATATTTAATTCTAATTACAATTCTAAAAGATAGGCATTATAATCCTCTCAAACACAAAGAATAAAGCCAGCTATAGCAACTAGAGCTCAAGATGAAACAACTTGCCCAAGCTTTTAAAAACAAGACTGAGATTTGAAACCAAATCCATCAGACTCCAAACTCAATGCTTTTAACAGGGAACTATATTCAATATCTTGCAATGACCTATAATGGAAAAACTTTAAAAAAGAATATATACACACACATATATATACACAGTTATGTGTGTGTGTGTGTGTGTGTGTGTAGCTGAATCACTCTGCTGTATACCTGAAATTAACAGAACATTGTAAATCAACTACACTTCAATTTAAAAACAAAAACAAACTTTAATGCTTTTAAAAAAAAAGTCTGTATTCTGGCTGCCTTTCTTAATTCTAGTAGGATTTTTTAATAGGATTCAATTTAATTAAAAAAAAATCAGCCAACTGCTATAATATCTAATCCACTGCAGGACAGTAAACATACATAGAAAAGATACAATCCCTGATCCTACGGATTTTATCATAAATAATTTGAGATGATTACAGATAGATTTCAAATAAGAAAATATTTTAAGAATATATAAAGCAGTTATTTCATGCTTTTTAAAAATGTGATACTCATAACATTTATTTTAAAATAAAAAAACATTAAGTAAAATGTGGATTAAGTGGTTTACTCATTAAAAGCAAACTTCCAGTATATCTCCTTTACCCAGGAACTCCCTAACAGAGAAGTTTTTCTTTGATGCCTTTGATGGAAGATGGCTTTCACAGGTTACACAAACTTCTTGGAGCCTATCCTATAGGGATTCAATAATTACTATCTATTATTTACCCTTTTTCTCCCCTATGAGAGTGTATATGAGTGTATTTGCAAATTACTAAGTGACGCATTACAATAACATAAACTTGAATCAACTATAATTTTTAAAACTTTAAGTAAGATATAGCAAACATTTTGGTAGTAATGATAATAAGAGATAATGTCAGTTGAGATGTATAAGCCAAGCAGTCTTAAGTACTTAAATGTATTATCTTTAAATATTATTAGCAACAAATTGCTTACAATTGGTCATGACTCACCAGTGTGTCTCTGCACATACATTTAAGACCATCTCTTTTTATAACAGGTTAGTTATTGATGCCTCTGGGCATGAATATTTTCTTTACTATTTATCTTGGCTTTTGGCTATTTTCTAGCTCCACAGGACAAACAGAAAAGAAGGGAAAATAAATTAACATCAATCAATGTTATTATCTCCAGGAGCTATTGTCAGAGCTGAGAGGAAGAAAATGAAACCTAGTGAAAATATGAAAGATTTAGGGTGTATGTGTAAATTTCATTTATTCATGCTTTTACTTTCTTTACCAACAAAAATGAAGGAAAAACTGGTGACAAATAATAGCAATTTTTGAAATTTCATTTTTCTCACTCAAGTCATCACTGGAAGATCATCACTGAAAGAAAAAAGGCTCTAAAATTCTTAAAAAGTACAAAGGAACAGGGGAAATTGGAGTTTAAAATATGTTATTCTTTTTATTTTTATAGCATATAGAGATCATCTTGTTTCTCACTTTTCAACCTCAAAAAATAAGACTGTTAAGAAATTGCACGTTAATTCTCTAGTAGAGAGCAGACATACAAAGAGAGGATTGTCATAATTTATAGTAATATGTCTCTAATAGAAACAGTAGCATCCTTAAACAGGAGAGCTCCCAGGCCCTTATTAGTCATTAAATAACATCCTTACTGACTGGGCCAAACCAGTAAAAAAGAAAATAGAAAGAAGAAAGAAATAGAAAGAAAACTAACCAGAGTTTTATATTACTATTTTTTTTTCTAACAGAGTTTATTTTTAGAGCACTTTCAAGTTTACAAGAAAATTGGCCATATTACTTTTAAGTCAGTTTTGCTGAATCCTGGATTGTGGAAAGATAAGGATAAAAGCAGTGATATCAGGCACTAAATAAGATATTTTAAAATGTTTCATATACACATTATCATAATACATCCATTTAAAAAAAAGATGAGAAGAGTTAAGGATTCATTTGTTCATTTATTCACTCAACAATAAAGACTTGATGAGTACTTTTATACAGCACTATATCATCGCACACATAGAAGACATCACAAGCTCCTCATTTAAACAATTGAGTGGGATTATGCTTTCATTAGATAAAAATGTAAGATATGAAGTAATGGAATAAGGACTTGATTTGTTTTGATGGTGTTGTTCAGTTACTAAGTTGTGTCCACCTCTTTGCAACCCCATGGACTGCAGCCAGGCTTCTTTGTCCATCACTATCTCCCTGAGTTTGCTAAAACTCATATCCATCAAATCAGTGATGCAATCTAACCATCTCATCCTCTGTCGCCTCTTTCTCTTCTTGCCCTCAATTTTCCCCAGCATCGGGGTGTTTTCCAATGAGTCAGTTCTTCCCATCAGGTGGCCTAAGTATTGGAGCTTCAGCAACAGTCCTTTCAATAAATATTCAGGATTTCCTTTAGGATTGACTGGTTTGATCTCCTTGCTGTCCAAGGAACTCTCGAGGGTCTTCTCCAACAACACAGTTAGAAACTGTCAATTCTACAGTGCTCAGCCTTCTTTATGGTTAAACTCTATTTATATCCATGCATGACTACTGGAAAACCATAGCTTTGACTATACAGACTTTTGTCAGCAAAGTGATATCTCTGCTTTTTAATACACTGTCTAGGTTTATCACAGCTATTCTTCCAAGGAGCAAGCATCTTTTAATTTTGTGGCTGCAATCACCATGCGCATTGATTTTGGAGCCCAAGAAAATGAAATCTGACACTGTTTCCACATTTTCCCAATCGACTTGCCATGAAGCGGTGGGACTGGATGCCATGATCTTTGCTTTTTGAATGTTGAGTTGTAAGCCAGCTTTTTCACTCTCCTCTTTCACCTTTGTCAAGAGGCTCTTTAGTTCTTCTTCACTTTCTGCCATTAAAGTGGTATCATCCACATATCTGAGATTGTTGATACTTTTCCTGGCAACCTTCATTCCAGCTTGAGATTCATCTAGCCCAGCATTTCGCATGATGTACTCTGCATATAAAAGTCAATTAAGCAGGGTAACAATATACAGCCTTGACATACTCCATTCTCAATTTTGAACCAGTCGGTTGTTCCATGTCTGGTTCTAACTGTTGCTTCTTGTCCTGCATACAGTTGTCTCAGGAGGCAGGTAAGGTGGTCTGGTTATTATTGTTAATCATAATTATCATTATTCATCAAAGAAACAAAAATTGAAACCAATTAAATACCACTATATACATATCAAAAAAGGCTAAAATTTAAAAGACTGATAATATCAAAACTGTTGTTTGTGAAGCAACTCGAACATTCATACACTGCTGATAGAAATGTAAAGAGATTAAGTCACTTTGTAATACTGTTTAGCAGTACCTAGTAAATGCTAAGGGCTTCCCAGATAGCCCTAGTGGTAAAGAACCACCTGCCAATGAAGGAGACGCAAGAAACACAGGTTCGATCTCTAGGTCAGGAAGATCCCCTGGAGGAGGGCATGGCAACCAACTCAAGTAGTCTTACCTGGAGATACCAATGGAAAGAGGAGCCTGATGTGCTACAATCAGACCCCCTGATTAGCACTACATGCTAAATATATGCTTACACTTTGATTCAGTGTTTAAACTGTTAGGTACATACCCCAGAAAAATGAGTGCATATAATACACTCTAAGATATGTACAAGAATGATCACATCAGCTTCATTCACGATAGGCAAAACTGGTAGCTACCCAACATCCCATTAACAGAAGGATGGACAAATATGTTGCTTTTGGTTTACAGAATAGTGTACTGTAATTTAAAAAAGAATGAACTACTAATCCTACCAAAATAGAGATGACTATCACTAACACATTGAAAGCAATAAAACAACCATAAGTTAGTATAAACTTTATGATTTTATTTAAATAAAATTCAAAAATTAGGAAAAGGTTGTAAAGTGAATAGTGATTGCTCTATCTAATACCTATACCTATGTATAATAGTCAGTCATGTCCGACTCTTTGCCAGTCCATGGACTGTAGCCCACCAGGCTCCTCTGTCCAAAGAAGATTCTCCAGGCAAGAATATTGGAGTGGGTTGCCATGCTTTCCTCCAGGGGATCTTCCCAACCCCGGGATCTAATCAAGGTCTCCTGAATTACAGGCAGATTTTTTTTTACCATCTGAGCCAACAGGGATGAATTAATGCCTCCGAACTGTGGTGCTGGAGAAGACTCCTGAAAATCACTTGGACAGCAAGGAGATCAAACCAGTCAATCTTAAGGGAGATAAACCTTGAATATTCACTGTTCACTGGAAGGACTGATGCTGAAGCTGAAGCTCCAGTATTCTGGTCATCTGATGTGAATGGACAACTCATTGGAAAAGTTCCTGATGCTGGGAAAGATTGAGGGCAAAGGGAGAAGAAGGCGTCAGAGGATGAGATAGCTGGACAGCATCACTGATGCAATGAACATGAACTTGGGCAAACTCTGGGAAATGGTGAGGGACAGAGAGGCCTGGCGTCCTGCAGTCCATGGGGTTTCAAAGAGTCAGACACGACTGGGCGACTGAACAACAATAATTTATAACAGCAATTATAAGTATATATTAATCTATAAAAATTCATGGAACTGTACACTTAATATGTGTTTTCATGCATGTATGCTAGACTTCACTTAATAAAAACTATGATTAGAAAAAGAATATGTAATCAGAAAATTAACAAGGAGGAAATGTAAAAATAATATATCTAAGCCACCAAATAGAAAAATGGAAAAGATTACATATTTTAACCCACAATTATCAGCAATTATATTACATACAATGAACTAAATGTTCCAATTAAAATATTTCTAGATTGGGTTTTAAATACACATATACATGTGCACATGCACACACACATACATACTAAATCAGTACAAAAAGATTTTAACATATATTGGGTAAAAAAAATTTTTAGTTAGTTTAAAAATTAATATTTAAAAATATTTTTAAAAATATTTAAAAATATATTTAAAATATAAAAATAAAATATAAGTGATTATCAATAGAGTTCTGGAGTGAAGAAGGTCTATCCTAGCACAAAAACAATGACCAAAAATTGCAGTCAACTGAATGGAAGACAGATTGTGTTTCACAAAAATGAAAATCTCTGAAGTATATACACAACAAACTTATAAAGATAATCTAAAAATCAATTTTTCAAACTAGATAAAATAATTTTAATGAATATGATTTGAAAGTATGCATGTCAATAATAGTTTTTATCTGAACCAGTAAGATTAACACCTGAACTTTTTTTAAGTGGGCACATTAAAAGTAAGACATACATATAGACTATCAAAGTGTTCAACTTCAGATATAACAAGAGAATTAAGTTAAAACAGAAATAATGTGCTCTTGATAAAAAAAGAGAAGTACTATTTGGCCACATGTAATATTGCTGATAGAATATCAATTGGCAGATATTTGCTGAAGTCAATTGGGTAACATGAACCAAACACCATAAAATATACTTAACCTTTGGTCCATGTTAAGTAATTAATGCCAATGCAATAATTACATAAAGCAGTTAGTAAGTTTCCATGAAAAACAGAAAACCATAACAAAAATTGGAAACAGTGAATTTCTAACAGCAAAGAATAGTAAATATGTGTGGTATATTTTTATAACAGAATACTGTAAATGCACTGTTTATGTTTGTTGATATGAAAAATATTAATGACGTACTGCTACATAAAAAATTCTTGTTAAGTGTATATGTATGGGGGTTTTCATAATGCCATAATCCTGAATAAGCAATCACATTGCTAGTAAAGATTTCCCTTAGTAGATGTTTGGGCAGGCAAAGGAAAATAGAAGCAAACTAGGCAGTCAAGCATCAAATTACTTCCACTTCTATAGAAAGTGAAAAGCAAGCAATCTGGGTTAAGCATTTCTTCCCCTGAAGTCAGAAGGATTAAAGCCCCAAGTCAGAGATATGATAACATAGCAAAAGCTACAGTTTTAAATCATGGTAATGTCTTAAATTCTTGTCCCATATACATACAATAAACTCATGAACTCATGAAGCACTGTTCAACCTGTTTTTTTAAATCCATCTATCCAACCATCCACCCAAAGCAACTGAAGCTATAGCCTCTCTTCAGACTTTCACAGTAAATGTTCCTTCTCGCAACTTAAGGAAATTCAAGGAGATCTAAATTCCATTAAACTCCATTACTTTTATCACACCAGACGAGGAAACGGATGCCAAGAAAATTAAACAAAGAGAGCATCTAAGTTCAAATGCTTTCCTAATTCATCTCATAAAGTAAATGAGTAATAACCTACACTGCCATATTTCGTATTAAATACAGCTTTTTACATGCATAGAAAACATTTTAGTTGGAGTCTTCACACAACCCAAAACACTTGCCTCAAATAAAACATCTGCTTTGCCAGAAAATGTTTCAAATTTGAAGACATTTGTTTCAATCATCTTTGTAGAAATAAGCATTTTTCTTGATTTGAAGCCAAGTACTTAAAAAAAAATTTACTATATATTTTCAATAGCAAGTTCTTACTCACTGGTAGAAATTTTTACAATAAAATATTAAGTATTAATCCTTTCTTTGCAGAAAAGATACATTTCATTTTACCATTTCATCAAAACTGTATATAAAATATTTTCAAACTTTTACATATGCTCTTTCAGACATTACCAAAATTTTTCATTTCTAAAGACTTACCAAATAAATTAATAATGCATCAATTTAAGAAATAACTATAATGTAAATCAGGTTTTACTTATATAGAACTTTTATCTTAGTATGTCCAGCTAAGAATTATTACATTTATAAAAGAAGTTTATCAAACTCATGGCTTTTTAATAGTAAAAGACATTTTAAAAAAGACTTTTGACGCCCTTCATGTAGCTATTTTACTTTGACAAGAATAATAGGTAAAATTAAATGAGTGTGCATTTCATGCCAGGAAGTTTTTTAAGTTGATGTTATATAGGAAAGTTTTAGTTTATTTTTACAAAAATTTCCCAGTACTATCATAACCCCACAGGCTCAGGGTTACTCAGGTAATAACTAGAAGCACTAGACATGTCCATCTGGCTACAAACCCCACAAACTATACCACCTCTTTAGATATCACATGAGGTAGTACTATACAGTGAAAAAGTTAATAGTGAGAATAACTGGGTGAGAATCATAATAGCAAATACTCATTTAGAACAGGCAGTGATCCAAACTTTTGCCAGCATTCACTGATTTAACTCCTACTGAGTGTGTGCATGCTCAGTCATGTCTGACTCTGCAATCCCATTGACTTTAGCCCACCAGGCTCCTCTGTTCATGGAATTTTCCAGGCAAAATACTAGAGTGGGTCCCCATTTCCTACTCCAGAGGACCTTCCCAGCCCAAGGATCTAACTTGTGTCTCTTGTATCTCCTGCATCGGCAGATGGATTCTTTTATACTGGTGCCACATGGGAAGCTCTTATATTGCTATAACCTTATAGATGAAGAAACTGATGCTGAGAGGAGCAGAGGAGCTGCCTAAGGACACAATTAGTAAGTTGTAGGGCTAGGATCTGACCCAAACACTCTGGCTTCTGAGTCACACTTTTAATGAAGACATTACAGAAAAAGATACTTATGTTTTTTTACTATGTACAAAAAAGTATGAATAGTATGATTACAATTCTGTAAGAGAAGAAAATTCATATATACACAAAAAGAATTTTGAAAGATATATGCCAAGAAGACTGACAGTGGTTATCCCAAATCACAGGGGATATCCTTGGACTCCTTTAAACTCATCTGTATTTTTTCCTCCTAAAATTAATATATATTTCTTTGGAAATGTCAAAGTACGACAAACATTTTCATTAGTTTTTTTAAATGATTGTAATTGCTTGCATATATATTAAGAGTCTCTAGACAGGTAGAGAAGATGCAAAGATATTAATGATTGTTTTTATTATTATTAATGCATAATTCAAATATTTAAATTAAAACCAGAAAACTTAAAAGTCTATTAGCTGGATACTGAGAAGAGAAAATATAAAATAGGAAGAGAAAAGGTGCTAGAACCTAGGAAGAAATCCCAAATTACTTTTATATGTAAGGACAGAAATAAAATATACAGCAGAGACATCAGTATAAAGACATGTTTAGCTTAATACAGATATACACAGTTACACAGATAAATATTTAGATATGTATATAGAAACAGATTAGTATACACACACATATTTCCTTTCCTTGTTCTGTCAGCTGAGTGGGTGAAGACATCCAAGTAGAAATGAACATACCTAGCACCCAGATCTTGGTTTCTAATACCACTCTCCAATAAAATGGAGAAATGGATGATTCTAGGACTCAGGCAGAATGTATACAAAGTGAACCTGTAGAATTTCTAGTACTAGAAAGAAATTACTAAATTAAAAAAAAAAATTAAAAACCTTAACTAATGGAGGCTTATCAAAGGGACACAGAAACCAACTGAAAGAGCTCCCAAGAGCCAAACTACAACAATTTGAATAAAATGAAGTACTGGATTATATCCCAAAATAAAATAAATATCCATGAGTCCATACTGATATAAACAAAGGACTGAACAAATAAAAAAATAAGGAAAAGGAGAAAAATGTTCTATGCAGAAGAAATTCAAATAATTTATGCAGATACTCCACTCGCAAGGAAGGGAGCATAGCTCTAAAACTCTCCCCCATCCCCTCTCTCCCCAAGTGTGAGCTGCATGTGGTGACTTCCTCCTGGAAAGTATAGCATGGAAAAAGGAAAAAGAGAATCTAAGAATGGTGAAAGCTGAAAATCCTAACTCAGTCAGGTGATGAAGCTTAAATCGACAGTGTTAAATCATGTTATTAGAACTTACTCTTGATAGAAAGTAATAAAAACAACACTTTACCTCTGTGACCTTCCTCCCCAAAATCCCTAAGTTCAGTGTAACCATGAGCAAAGCACCAGACAAACTCCAAGAGAGAGGCAGTCTACAAAATACCTGATTACTAAGCTCAAAACTATCAAGGTCTTCAAAATCAAGGAGAATATGAGAAACTGTCAGTCAAGAGAAATCTAAAGAGAGAGGACAATTAAATGTAGTGTGGTATCCTGGATGAGACCTTGGAGCAGGAAAAGGACATTAAGTGAAGTCACTCAGTCGTGTCCAACTCTTTGCAATCCCATGGACTGTAGCCTACCAGGTTCCTCCGTCCATGGGATTTTCCGGGCAAGAGTACTGGAGTGGGTTGCCATTTCCTTCTCTGGGAGATCTTCCCAACCCAGGGATTGAACCTGAGTCTCACGCATTGTAGGCAGATGCTTTACCATCTGAGCCAGTAATTAAGCTAAGAATATCTTAATAAAATATGGACTTCAGCTAGTGATACTGTATCAATATTGGATTATTAATTATAAATAATGTGCAATATTAATGTGCAGTGTTAAACAATATGGGAAACTGGATGCAGGTTACATGGAAACTCCCTGTAGTATCTTCACAGATTTTCAAACCTCTGTATAAAGCTAAGTTCAGAAATCTTTTAAGATTATTTACATTCAAATCAGCTGCCCCAATCACTCAATAATTTCTTCTACACAGTCTCATAATAAAGACGCAAACTAAAGTAAATACCAAAGTTTGAAAGGGGGTAGGTAAAAAAAAAAAAGCAGTCAACAAAACAGAGATTTTCTTCATAATCTCTTGCTCTTCAACAGCCTTTGCTCTTGCTCTTTCCTTGGGCTGAACAATTTTCTCTCTGTCCAAGACTGCTATTTTCTGTCTATTCTTCTTTGAGAAATACATATAGGTCTGATATTAGAAGACAAGAGGAAATCAAAAACTGTTCTCAACTCCCTTAGGAGGCTGGTAGTACCAAATACAGTGTCTGGGATCATGGAAAAACTAATCAACCTCTCTCAGCATCAGTCTCTTCATCTCTAAAATGGGCATTTAATAACTACTGAGCTACTATGAAGATAAAATGTAAAACATAATGTAAGGCAGTGGGTAGAATTCTAAAACATGGTATAATAAATGGAAGCTACTAGGAGTAATAGGTGAGTAGAAAATAGTGATGGAGTAAAGAAAATATATATCCTTTAATACAATAAAAAATTAAAAAGGTAATAACATATGAATTTTCATAAAGCTGGGTCCTGAGATATAGCTATTCTGATGCTTTTGGAAGTATTGTGTTCAGTAAACTAATCATCCCCGGTATAATATAAGCTACAAGAACAATATTAAAAAAAGGGACTAATCTATTTCTGCTCTCTTAAACTATCAGCTCCAGTTCATTTAGATGGGCTAAAACTGTGCTGAACACCTTTAATTAAAAGCAGGTTATCAAAACTGGATACAAACATAAATATACTTAGAAATTTAATTGCTTTAATCTGTATTTATGATCTGAGGAATTTAGAGTTTCTGTATGCTACCTAGAATCCCAAATATGCACTAAGGAAGAAAGTGGTTCATTTTATGCCGAAACATGTTGCAAATCTAATTATCTTTTCTGATAGTCTGGCAAAAGTGTTTATTTCTTAGTAGCAATATCAATACTTCTTCACATGCTTAGAAAAGATAAAGAAAAGACAAGACAAGGTAGGGCAGGCAGACAAAACACAGCCCTAGAATATTTAAGTTTCTTCATTGCCGAAGCCATCTTTGTTTTGTGACAAAAGATAAAACTACATCCTCCTGAATCAGACATATTAATTTCTGTGGTTATGGTCAAAGCAAATTTTAAGAGCAAAGATTTGAAAGTTTCCTACAGTAAGGCAATAATCATAAGTATACTAAAGAAAGAAACCTTCAAGAGTAAGGTTTTGAGTTAGGGACACTACTATGTCATTATATTTAGCATCACTAATGATAATGTGTTAAAGTGAAATGTCATCTAAAATGTTTTAGGAAATTGTTTATTCTCATTACGAAAAATTGAGATTAAAATAATCTCAGAATTACTTACAGTCAGGATAAACCTTTTAACCTCATTTTTCAGCTATATAAAAAATGAATCTAAGAACATGTGGCAAAAATTTCACATATATCCTCTCTTGGGAACCTCACAACAATACAGGGTGATAGGTAATATTGCCTCTATTGTGCAGATGAGGAAATAAAGGCTGAAAGAAGTCAAGCCACCTACCTAGTGTCATATTACAAGTCACACAGAGCCAGGGCTCCATTCAAGTCAACAGACCACATTCAGTGTTCTTCATATACTTCAACTGTCACTTTACTTATTTTTCTTTCATTTTAAAATTAATGCACACTCCCAAAATTCCATTTAAGAAGTTTTATTAATAAATAGAAAAGCTGTAAACTCCCCAAAACAAAGATAAGAGATGACAATAACTGTTCACATGACAGTTCAAATAAGTGAAAGTGAAAATAATTTATTTGTGTATAATAAGACACAACTTAAACTCAGGGAGATGAGAATGAGTGTTACTTGTAGTACAGTTTCTGGTTTTTCGTATTTCAGAATTTCTCTTTAAAAGAAGTATCACCTGGATTACTGATTCTTTAAAAAAACAAAGAGTGAGCAAGAAGAGTATGTTTCTTAGTTATCCTACCAATATGACCAACATAACCCAAATTTCTTATTTTACAGCATTTTTTTCATTTCTCACTTATAACAGTAATCATGTGCCTTCAGTTAACATTCAGATCTGCATTTCTACACTGCTCAGGCTGAAGGTGTCATTGTCTTTTTTTTTTTTAAAAGGCATGCATGCCTGAACATAGAAGTGCTCTACAAATATGTGACAAAGGAAAAGAAAAACTAGAAACAGAATGAGAGGGGTAAAGGAGGAAAGGAAGTAGGAAAAAAGGCAAGAGAAAAAATTAATGTGAGAATAGGAATCTTTCCTCAAATATAGGCAAAACTGAATTAAAGGTTTTAAATGGTTTTCTTTATGATTGTCACATTATAATCTTATAGAATATAGAGTTTACATAGATAGATGCTAACCAGATTTCTTCTATGCTTTCAGCACTAAAATGAGGAAATAAAATCATTTAAAAAGGTAACATATTGGATAAAAGAATTCTAAGTAGCAAATCACAGTGATAAGATATTGAAATAACATCAAGATTACAAAGTTTTAACTTGTGATTAAATATTTGATTTTTTTTTTTTAATGCCCAGCATCAAACAATATCCTATGGAGTTAAATCTCCCTGTGTGGTCTTCCTTGGAAAGAAATAGACTCTGTCTTCCCATATGTAAGCTGAGGGTACCAGAAGATCCCTTCTGCTCTCATTCCCTGGCAGTAAGTGACCTGAATTCAGGCAATTAGATGTTTCACCTGGAATTCTGAAACCTGAAGGAGTAATGCTAAGATGCAGAGACATTTAAAAAGCTATCCATATGGAGATTAGAGTCCAGTGGTGGCAAAAGTACTGAGAATTCAAAAGCAGCAACAGGACTAAGAATCCAATGGAGAAGGTCCAGGGAATGATTCCCAACTTGGATTGTTCAGTGACAGTCCTGGTAATTCTTGCCAGTGCCCAGCTGCCCTTGATTTCTGCCCATTTTATAAATCTGCTTCTTTAGGGCTCCTGCTGTCTATGAGAACTATCCACTTAACTTCAATAAATTCCTTTTCCGCTGTGATGGCCAAAGTCAGTTTCTGTTGCTCGCATTAAAGACTCCTAACTCAGACTTACCAAAACCCATCCCTACTCGTGCCTTGAAGTTTAGCCATATACACCTGTTTGACTATAATACAAAAATCTCACAAAAGTTCCTGGAAGCTCCTTTATCTAATAACTATGTCATTCAACAGCATAACTTGTTAACTCAGGGGAAAAAGAAACAACAACAAACACAATCAAAAGATTAAGCTGGAACTGCTGGGTGTAACGGAGAAGGCAATGGCACCCCACTCCAGTACTCTTGCCTGGAAAATCCCATGGACGAAGGAGCCTGGTAGGCTGCAGTCCATGGGGTCCCAAGAGTCGGACACGACTGAACGACTGAACTGAACTGAACTGAAGCACTTTTTAAATACTGGTCTTGGTTTTAGATCAGTAAAGACAGACACAATAATGAGAAGTGTGCGTGTGTGTGATAAATTCAATGTCAAAATCAAGTACCAAGGAAATACAGTGATTTTATCTTGGCAATGTTTAATCCTCAGGAGTAATTAATGTTTATGTTTAAAGAGCTATGTGTATGGTATTTTGATGCATGTGTTTTATTCAGACTTTACAAATATCTCTTCGTATTTAATTTTTTAAAATAAACTTAAACCCATTAGAAAAAAAATTAGCGTCATTCTTAAGCAATAAAAAAGAGCCTCTTCTGAAGAGATATGAATTATAATTTGGAAAATGTTATTAAAATTATGAAAGTGAAAGTGTTAGTCATTCAGTCATGTTTGACTCTTTCCGACCCCATAGACTGTAGACCTCTAGGTTCCTCTGCCCAGGGAATTCTCCAGGCAAGAATACTAGAGTGGGTAGTCATCCCCTTCTCCTGAGGATCTTGCCAACCCAGGGATGGAACCCAGGTCTCCTACATTGTAGACAGATTCTTTACCCTCCAAGCCACCAGAGAAGCCCCATTTTAACAAATAATAAATATTTTAATGGAGGAGGGGATATATGTTATTTGTGGTAAGTTTTCAAATTGAAGTTCTTATTTTAATGGACAAGGAAAAAGCATCCAGACAACAGAAAGAAATTAACATTGAAGAATTAAAAAAATAGCTAGTAAAACAGGTAACTAAATTTTAGTTAAAGATATTATTAAATTCCCAGGGATAAGCCATTTTGGGGCAGATGATTCTGGGAAAATATTATATGAACAAAATTACTTTACCTAAGTCACCTGTTGGGAGCCTTTCTGGAACTACTGCCGGATGACAAAGTCACGGCATCAATCAAGAAGAAACTGCAAAGCGGTTTCTCTTCAGGATCGGAACCTTCACTCCTTCCTGTTTCTATGCTTCTGTTGTGGCTAGCTGTGTTTCTTTCTTTCTGTTGGGAGCCGTTCTGGATTTACTGCCAGATGACAAAGTCACAGCACCACTCAAGAAGAAACTGCAAAGCAGTTTCTCTCCAGGATCGGAACCTTCCCTCCTTCTTATTCCTATGCTTTTGTTGTGGCTAACTCTGTTTTATTCTTTGATGGCTGGAGTTGTAGGGGCTTCCATGATGAGATCATGAGAGTCCGGCAAAAAGAAAAATGATACCTTGCCCCAGAGAAAACATTCCAAAAATGATTAAACCTACTGAGGCCCCTGACTAGTGGGTCCCTAGCATTCAGCCAGGGAATAAGGCCATGATCATTTGGAAAACAAGCCCTAAGCCTATTGTGACCTGGCCTCATGAGGGAATTGTTATTGATGACTGGAAAACTTAGGTCATGTATCAGGGAAAATTACAGAAACTAAGCCAATTGCCTTTTCCCCTCAGAATCTAAGCATAAACGGAAAAGAAATATATAAATTGCATTGTAAATAGTTTCTAGGTAAACTGCAAAAGACTTCCCCTGCCAGAAATAGTCTTGTGGTATGTGGGTAGATGGTAAACAAGGCACCGCTGACAATGGCTGTACTATGAAAAACTTTGCCCTTAACCACCGCTATAGTACTTATTCACTGAAGCAAGACGCTGTATTTGCTGTAGTAACAGGCTGTACAAAATAAGTAAATAAAATAATATACTTTATAGACTATGTTTTAATAAAATAAAAATAGGTTTCAGGGTAAACATGTAACCAAAATGTGACAATAAACTAGGAAAAAACTTTTAACACATCTTAGAATCAGGGGATGTTGATCTGAATGGAAAAATATTGTAAAAATCATTACGTAGAAGATCATGTGCTATATAAATAGAGACTAAAGCAATAAAGATTATGGTCCTTGGGCCATCAAAAACTCTCTTTCTCCTTTCTTTTCCTTTTGGTGACGCCGTTCATCCCTTGGGGACCCCTGGACCAGCTGGAGCAGGACTCCGGCAGTCACCAAAGGTGAGAAAATGCATTTCACTGTCTAACATGTATATGCTATACATATATATATAGTTTTATTAAAGTTATATTAAAAAAGCATCCTATTAAAATTAGATAACCAAGTAACAGCATGTGGAGAGAGTTATGAGATGAGAAATCTGGAATAGACTTCAAATGACAGCAAAAGCAGTACTATTGTGGAAAGAAGTTTTAGCAACAGGTGCAGAAAGACAAGCACATGGGAAGGCAGCCATGAAGCCTGACAGAATTCTGGGAATAAAATATTTAGAATTTATGCCACACATTTTTTTCTTACAGCATTTTACACACATCAACTAATTAATCATCAAAACACCCACATGAATATTTCTTCCTCATTATCACACCCAAGAATGATGAGTTACTTTTTCTTAACTACATAATACAAATCATACTTAAAATTTTTTCACTTTCCACACCAAACTTTTCTGAAATATTTGCCTTTTCATCCAGAACTAATTTAATCATAGCTTTTGGTATCTTCAACAGTTTCTATTGCCCCAAACAAATCTAAAATTAGATTGCTTGTTTCTGATAGATTTCCTTAGAGAGTGATATCAGGATTTATTAAAAGAATGAATACACCGTGGTTGCTAAGGTTCACATTCAGTCTGATAAAGTATATTAAAGTTCAGAATAGGTATTGGACAAATAAATAGAATATAAAAAATTTTTTAAAATTCTGAAGAAAAAAAACACTAGGGTAATTTTCTTAGACTCTATGACATTACTAAATGATTCTTTCCCAAGAACTTACTAATCGCCAAATCCCATAGCCTTTTCTAAAATGCTCTTAAGTCTGTGATTCTAACAAACATACTTTTGTCCTTGGACGTCCATAACAACGTGCACTCTAATTTACCCTCTTCACTAACAGCTACTTCTTTCTTTTAAATGAAAGAGCATCTCAAGAATTCCCTTTGTTGGAAGTGAGTTCTTAAACCAGATTGCCTGAGTTTGTATTCAAACTCTTCCACTTACTAGCTATGTGAACTACAGTAATCACTTGTGTGTGCTAGTTGTTCCATCTGTAAAAAGATGCTGGGAAGAACTGTACTATATCTATTTTATAGGGGCTGTATGAGAAATATGTAAAAAAAGTATGTCTAATAGACATACAGTGCATGGCACATAATGAAGAAATGCCAACAGCAATGATGATGTTAATTTCTATTATTACTATTATCCTCTTTGTAATATTATCTAATCTTAAAGCTTCAATTATTCCTACTTTATGAATAATCTTCAAAAGGAAATTTTGTTGATGTAACCTTTTTCTAGAAATCTAATTCTCATTTTGAACCACCTGCTGAATATCTCCATTACAAGGCCCTGCCAACAGGACAAATTCAATAGGCACCAAACAAAACTAACCACCACCTCAAAATTATCATGCTTCTTATGCTTTCTTTCTAGATGTAGAAATTCAAAGTGTAAGTAATATTTCATTACTTGCTTGCTTGCTTGCTAAGTCGCTTGAGTTGTGTCCGACTCTGTGCGACCCCATAGACGGCAGCCCACCAGGCTCTGCCATCCCTGGGATTCTCCAGGCAAGAATACTGGAGTGGGTTGCCATTTCCTTCTCCAGTGCATGAGGAAAGTGAAGTCGCTCAGTCATGTCCGACTCTTAGTGACCCCATGGACTGCAGCCTACCAGGCTCCTCCATCCATGGGATGTTCCAGGCAAGAGTACTGGAGTGGGGTGCCATTGCCTTCTCCGATTTCATTACTATACCAGCTTAAATTATAATCTAGATGATTATTCCAACCCATTTTCTCCAGTTTGGCAGTATATAATTTGTCTTCTAATGTTTTCATACTTTGACTAAAATTATTACTGTTTTACTTAAATAGTAAGAAATGTGGTCCACCGTAAGTTATTCTAGCATCACTCATTTTTACTTTAGTATCTATTTGTACATTAACTCTTTCAACTTAAGTTTCTTGTATGGAATGATATATAATCTCTACCTCAACTCCAAAGTTTCACTATGTTGCTGTTTTCTATCATTGACATATAATACTTAATATTTATTATGTTTCATTTCACTTTTATTTCTTTAAATTACAGTTTGTACATTACATTGATTTTCTTATTGTGTATTTGGTTGTATGTTCAGGATAAAAAAAGGATGATACAAAACATTCACAATAAAAAAAGGATGTTAGGTATAATAGAATTAAAAATCAATGTACTAAATGAAGAGCTACATTAGGGAGCTTTATTGACTTACTAGGTTTATAAAGGAAGGAACTGTTAGTTACTGGTTTGTTTAAAAATATTTTCACTATTTAGTACATTTTATTTACAAAGAGTAGGACAATGATAATCACTACCATTATCATATTACTTTACATATGCCTATGTTGTTGTTGTTCAGTTGCTCTCCTGTCTGATTCTTTGCAACCCCATGAACTGCACACACCAGGTTTCTCTGTCCTTCACTATTTCCCTGAGTTTGCTCAAACTCATGTCCTCTGAGTCAGTAACATCCCCTGCTCTTGCCTTCAATCTTTCCCAGCATCAGGGTCTTTTCCAATGAGTTAGCTGTTCAAACCAGGTGGCCAAAGTATTGGAGCTTCAGCTTCAGCATGTCTTTCCAATGAATATTCAGGGTTGATTTTCTTTAGGATTGAGGGATTGAACTCCTTGCTGTCCAGGGGACTCTCAAGAGTCTTCTCCAGATCACAAGTTGAAAGCATGAGTTCTTTGGTGCTGAGCCCTCTTTAGGGTCCACTCTCATATCCATACATGACTACATAGCTTTAACAGCACAGCCTCCTTTATGGTCCATTCTCATATCGGTACATGGCTATACACCTTTTGTCAGCAAAGTGATGTCACTGCTTTTTGAAACTCTGTCTAGCTCTGTCATAGTTTTTCTTCCAAGGAGCAAGTATCTTTTAATTTCATGGCTGCAGTCAGCATCTGCAGTGATTTTGGATCCCAAGAAAATAAAATCTGTCATCGTTTATACTTTTTCCTCATCTATGTTCCAAGAAGTGGTGATACCAGATGCCATGATCTTACTTTTCTGAATGTTAAGTTTTAAGCCAGCTTTTTAACTCTCCTCTTTCACCTTCATCAAAAGGCTCTTTAGTTCCTCTTCATTTTCTACCAATTAAGCGGTATCATCTGCATATCTAAGGTTGTTGATATTTCTCCTCGAAATCTTGATTCCAATTTGTGAGTCATCCAGACTGGCATTTCACTGTGCAGAGAACTTAAATAAGCAGGGTGACAATATACAGCCTTGATGTACTCCTTTCCCAATTTTGAACGAGTCCCTTGCTCCATGTGTGGATCTAACTATTGCTTCTTGTCCTGCATACAGGTTTCTCAGGAGACAGCCATGGTGGTCTGGTATTCCCATCTCTTAAAGAATATTCCACGGTTTGCTGTGATCCACACAGTCAAAGGTTTAGCATAGCCAATGAAGCAGAAGTAGATGCTTTCTTTGGAACACACTTGTTTTTTCTATGATCCAGCAGATGTTGGCAATTTGATCTCTGGTTCCTATTCTTCAGAGCTATTACAAAATCTCACTTACGATATTAACTTCATATATATATGAGCCTGGTGGGCTGCAGTCCATGGGGTCGCTAAGAGTCGAACACGACTGAGGGACTTCACTTTCACTTTTCACTTTCATGCCTTGGAGAAGGAAATGGCAACCCACTCCAGTGTTCTTGCCTGGAGAATGCCAAGGATGGTGGAGCCTGGTGGGCTACCGTCTTTGGGGTCGCACAGAGTCGGACACAACTGAAGCGACTTAGCAGCAGTAGCAGCATGTCAAAATTAAGTACAATAACTCCAATATTTATAAAATGCTTTTAGAAAATAAAAAGGGTCACATTTAAGAAGATAGGGTCACACTAAGAATAAATAGAGCAGATCAGTATATAAACATAGACTTTTTTTATAAAAGACATCAAGGAAACCATTCTTGATTAAATTTAGATATTAATTCGAAAAAATACCTAAGTCTGAAACTTAAGCCAGTGAGTTAATTGCAGGACTTCCCTGATAGCTCAGTTGGAAAAGAATCCGGGATACCCTAGTTTGATTCCTGGTTTGGGAAGATCCGCTAAGCGATAGGCTACCCACTCCAGTATTCTTAGGCTTCCCTTGTAACTCAGCTGGTAAAGAATCCACCTACAAGGTGAGAGACCTGGGTTCTATCCCTGGGTGGGAAGATCCCCTGGAGAAGGGAAAGGCTGCCCACTCCAGTATTCTGGCCTGGAGAATTCAATGGACAGTACAGTCCATGCGGTCGTAAAGAATGGGACATGACTGAGCGACTTACACTTTCATTGTCTTAACACAAGCAATTCTGATAGTATAGTAACCCAAATTAAGAGAAAGATCATGCCATCATCTGCTCCTTAACTACTTCCCAACAATAGATCTATAGTTAAGAATCATTATTTTTTTTTCATGATATGAGAAAATTAGTTCAGTTCAGTTCGGTCTCTTAGTTGTGTCCGACCCATTGAGACTCCATGGTCTGCAGCATGCTAGGCTTCCCTGTTCATCACTAACTCCAGGAGTTTACTCAAATTCATACCATTGAATCGGTGATGCCATCCAACCATCTCATCTTCTGTCGTCCCCTTCTCCTTTGCCTTCAATCTTTCCCAGCATCAGGGTCTTTTCCAATGAGTCAGTTCTTTCCATCAGGTGGCCAAAGTATTGGAATTTCAGCTTCAACATCAGTCCTTCCAATGAATATTCAGGACTGATTTCCTTTAGGATGGACTGGTTGGATCTCCTTGCAGTCCAAGGGACTCTCAAGAGTCTTCTCCAACACCACAGTTCAAAAGCATCAATTCTTCAGCACTCAGCTTTCTTTACACTCCAACTCTCATATCCATACATGACTACTGGAAAAAACATAGCTTTGACTAGATGGACTTTTGTTGGCAAAGTAACGTCTCTGCTTTTTAATATGCTATCTAGGTTGGTCATAACTTTTCTTCCAAGGAGCAAGTGTCTTTTCATTTCATGGTTGCAGTCACCATCTGCAGTGATTTTGGAACCCCCAAAATAAAGTCTGTCACTGTTTCCATTGTTTCCCCATCTATTTGCCATGAAATGATGGGACCAGATGCCATGATCTTAGTTTTCTGAATGTTGAGTTTTAAGCCAGCTTTTTCACTCTCCTCTTTCACTTTCATCAAGAGGCTCTTTAATTCTTCTTCACTTTCTGCCATAAAGGTGGTATCATCTGCATAGCTGATGTTATTGATATTTCTCCTGGCAATCTTGATTCTAACTTGTGCTTCATCTAGCATAGTTTTTTTCATGATGTACTCTGCATATACGTTATTTAACTTATAAGCAGGGTGACAATATACAGCCTTGACGTACTCCTTTCCTGAATGGAACCAGTCTGTTGTTCCATGTCCAGTTGTAACTGTTGCCTTCTGACCTACATACAGATTTCTCAGGTCAGGTGGTCTGCTATTCCCATCTCTTTAAGAATTTTTCACAGTTTGTTGTGATCCATACAAAGGCTTTGGCATATTCAATAAAGCAGAAGTAGATGTTCTTTTGGAACTCTCTTGCTTTTTTGATGATCCAATGGATGTTGGCAATTTGATCTCTGGTTCCTCTGCCTTTTCTAAAACCAGCTTGAACATCTGGAATTTCTCGGTTCACATACTGTTGAAGCCTAGCTCAGAGAATTTTGAGCCTTACTTTGCTAGCGTGTGAGATATGTGCAATTGTGCGGTAGTTTGAGCATTTTTTGGCATTGCCCTTCTTTGGGATTAGAATGAAAACTGATCTTTTCCAGTCCTGTGGCTACTGTTGAATTTTCCAAATTTGCTGACACATTGAGTTCAGCACTTTCACAGCATCATCTTTTAGGATTTGAAATAGCTCAACTGGAATTCCATCACCTCTACTAGCTTTGTTCATAGTGATACTTCCTAAGGCCCACTTGACTTTGCATTCCAGGATGTCTGGCTCTAGGTGAGTGATCACACTATCATTATATCTGCGTCGTAAAGATCTTTTTTGTACAGTTCTTCTGTATATTCTTGCCACCTCTTCTTAATATCTTCTGCTTCTGTTAGGCCCATACCATTTCTGTCTTTTATTGTGCCCATCTTTGCATGAAATGCTCCCTTGGTATCTCTAATTTTCTTGAAGAGATCTCTACTCTTTCCCATTCTATTGTTTGCCTCTATTTCTTTGCACTGATCACTGAGGAAGGCTTTCTTATCTCTCCTTGCTATTCTTTGGAACTCTGCATTCAAATGGGTGTATCTTTCCTTTTCTCCTTTGCGTTTACCTTCTCTTCTTCTCTCAGCTATTTGTAAGGCCTCCTCAGACAACCATTTTACCTTTTTGCATTTCTTTTTCTTGGGAATGGTCTTGATCCCTGTCTCCTGTACAATGTCACAAACCTCCATCCATAGTTCTTCAGGCTCTCTGTCTATCAGATCTAATCTCTTGAATAATCTATTTCTCACTTCCACTATATAATCATAAGGGATTTGATTTTAGGTCATACCTGAAAGGTCTAGTGGTTTTCTCTACTTTCTTCAATTTAAGTCTGAATTTGGCAATAAGGAGTTCATGATCTGAGCCACAGTCAACTCCCAGTCTTGTTTTTGCTGACTGTATAGAGCTTCTCCATCTTTGGCTGCAAAGAATATAATCAATCTGGTTTCAGTATTGGCCATCTGGTGATGTCCATGAGGAAATTGGGGTTTATTACTTCAGAAACAAAGGCTAAATAACATTTCTCTTATTTCTGTCACAGATTAAACAACAATTGTTTTTCAGAAACATTTAAAGTGTCCTTTTTACAGAATTCTCTATTCTCCAATTTGTGTTTGAAGGCCATTATCTTCTGAGTGGGACCATCAGAGTTGATGAAAAAAGCTACCAGAGAACAAAAATAACTGCCTATACTATTCTTTGAAAGTTTTTCAGTAGATACACATAATTTTATAATAGAAGAGGAGAGATACATTTGTCTACAGACAAGTTTGAAAACTTATAAAAATTATTTTTTCAAGTTTCTATCATTTAATAAGATGATCTTGAACAAATGTTTTTGATTGTTTTATTCCTTCCCCCTTCCCTGGGAATAAAGCAGTGTTAATTTTCAACATTTGAGAAACAAAGAAGAGTGACTTAAAACATCTAGAAAGTGATGACATAAATGTTTATGAGGAAAGATATTTATCTATTTGAAAAGGTCATTTTTAAAGACTTCAAATATTCTGTTGTAACGAATATCCACAGTCACAAAGAATTATGGCATACTGAACCAAGATACACTCTCCTAATACATTTAGATCTGTTAAAAACCATCAACATAAAACACATTTATGACATGAACAGAAAAATGAGTTTCTAATCATTCTACCTATTTTAAAGCAAGAAAATGTTTCCATGTTATATTTGCCTTAATAGAAATGTCAGGTCTTCATCTATTTTTCTTGTACAACTAGGAACCATTCCAAGATCATGTCTCCCATAAAGTACAAGGGATGAATGACATTTTCTATGAGGTCCCTTCCAACTCTAATTTCCTATCCTACCGTACACTTTAGACCCTAACAAAAAAGAATAATAACACATTAGATGCATGTGAGAACACACAAATTTTTCCAAACAGCATACCATTCCCAAAGAAGACCTGGAGCTTATACAAAATAAGTGACATAAACAAAGCCCAAGGATATAAAGTAACCCACCTAAGATGACAGAACAAGTTAATGGCAGGGCAGAAACTACAAATTGCTAATATTTACTGTGAATTTACCACTCTACAAAGTAGGTACTATTACAAAGCAAATTTTATAAATGAGAAATCTGAAGCAAAGGGAAGGAAAGTGGCTTGTGTCGATCATAAAGTAACAAGTTAGAGGAAGAGCGGAGGTTTGTCCTCAACTTGCCTCTAGAGCCTTGTTTCCAGCCACTAGACTAAAACTTGCTTTTTAATTACAAGTTGGATCTTCTAATTCTCTTTCTAGCTCTTTTATGGAGACTTGATAAATAAAAATGCCTGCTTGAAAATAAGATAAACTTTGCACTTATAAGTTACACAGAAACGAATCAATAGCAGAAATATCAGATAAGAATCCCAGTTTGAAACTTTAAATAGCTCTGCTATTTCAACGGATATTAGGTATTTATATTAAAATGCAAAGGAGTCAATTTAGGAGATTAACAGAGGCTCAAACTGTAAAACAGAACTTTCTCAAGAGCTACTAATTTCTGCACTTAGCTCATGCTTCCAACTCTACCACATGGATGTTTGTTAAACGAGCCTAACGATTAGAGCCTCTGTCCAGAATCATTCTAAATTGGGACCTTAATTGTTTCTGTTTCATGACTCAGTGGGTGTAATATTTTATCTGCTGGATTTTCTAAATGCCAGTTCCATCATGTTCTGAGCACACTCTTTTGCCCACTCAATAGACTGGGTCACCAAGACAAAACTTTGGGATAACAGGATAACGAAATTTTCTAAGTCTTTAATTATTCTGTCTTACAAGTAACAAAGGACACACAAGCAACCAATAGACTAATATTTTTAAGGACTCATCTACCTCTCTTTCTTTCTCTCTTCCCCCCACCTCGATTTATCAAGCCCAACTGTATGAAACACACATTAGAAAATTTCTTTTAAAAACTATTTTCCAGATAAAAAAAAGTCCCCCAAAGGCCATGAATTAAAAGAAAAAAAAAAGTTTCACAACATTGTTTTTTCTTTAGCTCTCCATGAACTATCAAACTATAAAAAGAATGTGGTATGGCCACCATATGGCTATCACAAACTATATAAAGAAATCTTTTTCAGTAAAATTGACTGGAAAGAAAAATTTTGTATCCTGAACCCCACTTCCTTCCTGCCATCCATTTGGAAATGAGAACTGAATTCAAAAGAGGGGAAGTTACAGGATGATTTTAAAAAGCAGCTTCAGCATAATGCAGAAGGAAGCAGCAATGTGGTACAGCAAAAAGATACGCATAAGCTCTGAAGCCATATAAAACTAATTCTATCACTTCCTTGCTCTGTGAAGGTGGGCGATCCACTTTCCTTCTCTATACCTAAATTCACTTGTCTAGAATGTACATAAAGTAGCAAGTGTAGCCAAGGGGACAGAAAGGAACTCTAAAACTCTCAGGAAATAAAAGCAGAAATACAGATATAATAGCCATGGTTATATAATATGAATAAAGCAGACACTCATGCCACTGGCTGACCCTATTTCAGGAACAAATAACTATATCGGATAATTGAAATGTGAAGAAAGAGGGTGAAACCAATAATAACAGGGGTAAAAATTAGAAATCAAAGATTCCTTTTCAGAAGAAAATTCAGAAAATACAGGTCTTAAAGAACAGCCATAAACCTACTTGCAATTCTAAACTTTGGTGAGTGAAGACACACAGACATTTACAAGATGCAGGAGAAGGGGTAGTAATTCAATAAAGTTACTAAGTGAGACACTGTAGTTAAATGTTAGAAAAATATAGAGTAGGCATTACCTCTCTGGTTTAAAGAAACAGGTAAGTTAGCAGACAATTATAAAAGTGTAGTAAATGATACCACGGAAGAAAGAACAGAAGCACATACAAGGTAGCAGAGACTGGAAAAAACTCAGAGGTCTGCTGTGGATGGCAAGTAAGACATGTGGCAGAAGATGAGGCTGATGATATAGAATAGGCCAGATGGTAAAGGAACTTGTACATCTGCCAGGAATTTACAGTCCATTAAATGGAAAAGTGATTTGATCAGATGTAAAGTTAAATCTACTGAACAGCAAAGTGGAAGATGTACTGAAAGTAAGTGCTCAATTAAGACATTCTTGCAGTCATCCTGGTAAGGGCTAAGAAAATGGTGATGTGATATTTTAAAGTGGGGGAGGTTTTAAAGTGAGCATAATCCAGTCTAGAGTACCTACTGGTTTTTAATTCAAGCACCAACCAAATAATTATATAGTAGAATATTTAAAGCTATAAGTTTAACTCATTTCCAAATACCTATTTTGAATATCAGGTCCAAATATTTGTCTTGTGAAAACAAATTTCTTCCAGTGAAAAGCTTTCATCCATAAAAAGCACATCACAAACAGGGAAACCTTTTCTTATTACCTATTTTTTGATCACTGTTCTTCTGTCTAAACAGATGGGAAATTCCTCCTCTTAATTCAACTGAGGGCAGAAACTTCAAATGGTAAGAACTTTCTGGCATGATTTTACAAGAGTGCTTAAATCTATTCCAACAACATAGTGTGGGAGTATTTCAGCACAGGTTGGAACAGTTTCAGGTTCATCATTACCTCCTGAGAATACCTTTGACAAATAAAGCCTTAAATGAAAGTAAGGTCAAAGTCTCAACTCTCCTGAATAGATAGCATTATTCTCTTCTGTTTTTAACATTCTAACCCTTATGAGTAGAACTCAAACTGTTGATATCTAGAAGTGATAACAACATATCCCCACCCTTTATAATGAAATTATATAAATGTCAGGGAGTTTTTGTTTAGCTTTGTTTTTTCCCTCAGGGGGTGTGTAGGGAGAGAATCTTTCATTTTTTAAAATCATCCCCACTTCAAATTCGGTAGAGATATTCCTAAAGCACATTTCCCAACTCAATAAACTCAACCTTCTCTCTAATTTTTGTTCTGTCTCCAACCTCTCCCTATCCAAGGCAACAGACACTGGTTTGTTTCTGTGTTTGCTTATGGAAGAAGTATTAAAGAGAAGATACCATTCCAATTTCTTTGCTCCCACAATCTCTCTCACACAAATTCACATCAATGCCATGACCCAGAGAGAAGTAATAAGAAAGAAGAGGGAAACAGGTAATAACAGGAAAAGAGAAAAGAATCAGTAACAGTAAAATATGGACCAAGCTGAAGAAAGACCAGTACTATACTAGTGCATTACAATTACTAAATTGAAAAATGAAAATATTTCCAGGCAAAGTGCTTTGTCGACCTTTTGACATGAAGGAACCCTGAAGGAGATTGGAGGGTGTGGGAAGAATATGGATTAAGCCTTTCAATTAAGGTTGATTCAATTAAGGTTTGATTAAGCCTTTCAAAACTAACCTGGCAAGAAGTTTAAAACTACCTGCCCAAGAGATGTATTCTAAGCAATGAAAGGCCTATAATCTGTATATTTGAAATCTGAAGAGGCTACATTGGCCCTAGTCATGTAAAGAGTGTGAAAGTATCAGATATTAACCAACTTCTTTTTCTAAATTCCTCAGTTGGCTCAGTGAGTAGTTTCCACTTGGGGGGATGTTTTGTTGCCTCAGAATTTTATTTATTGACTCATTTGAGAAATGCAAATGTACTTTAAGCTTTGTCTTGTTATCATGATTTTTTGTACAGGTCCTTTCTCTAGTTAACATAATATTTCTGTTGGAAGCAAAATAATTCTGAGCAGTCATTTACTAGTTTGGTTTGGGTAATCCATCAGAAATACTCCAATGAAAAGAGATAGCCCTACTCTCATCATATCTTTAAGCCATCCTCAACCACTACTTGCCTACCTCACCCCAATTATATATTGTAAATCTAGAATCATACCTTTTTTAATAATCGTCTAATTCAAAACAATTATGTAATCTATAATAGGCACAGCAGGCTGGAAAGGAAGGTGATCTGCAAAGTCACACAGAGTTGGGATCAGAACACAGGTCTATTGATTTGCAAATCAAGAGATTTGCATGTCTAAAACATGCAAGCTACAAGAATGGCCTTGGCTAAGCTTCCTAGACTAGAACAGATTGTGTGGTTTCACCAACCCACCTCCCCACCCCCTAACACACACATACCTTGGCTACATCTATAATCCAGTACATTTTGTCATCATATTATTGTCATCTCCATATGTACCAAGCAGTGTTTATGAAATGCTTTATGAACAATGTCTAGTTTAATATTAGATAATCCTGACATAGGTTCATCAAAGTAGAAAAGGCTAAAACAATAAGAGACTGAAGCCAAGATGATGTGCTGGTAATAAAGCATCAAGTTACTTGAAATAAATTCAAGTTTTTGCGCTAAATAAATAGCAGCATAGAAAAAAATGAAACATATTATTCCCTGCCCCAAAGCAATCATACCTAACAGTGTCTTAGACTGGGAGTCAAACTGCTTAACAATCTGGCACCAGTCCACACTTCTAATGTCATTCCCCATATCCTTCAAAGCAGCATTATACTTTTTGGGTCCTCTTTATAAGTGCACTAAGTTATGCATCAATGGTTTTTTCATCCCTGAGATCATAGTATGCTTAAAAACATAGAATATGAACTCCATGATAGCCGCTACAGTTCTAAAAACATAATACAAACTCAAGAACACCTGTTGACTGGAATGATGACAAGTACCACAGGTAAGAGAGGAAGAAACTGAAAAAGGTAACAATAAAATCAAGTATACTGAATGCCTTGCTGACTGAAGAAACATGGTCCTCTATTTGTCAACATAAAGATTGATAAGGAGAAGCTACTTTAGCTTAGGTATAAAAAGCCAAAGACTTTTTGGCAGGCTCTTTTTTACAGAAGTGCTAATATGGCTCCAACTATTACATGGTTAAATAATCTTGGCAGAACACAGTATTGGTAAGTAAACTGACTCCAGATTTAGAGGGAGGGCAAAGTGAAGTGGGGGGAGAAAAGGAGGGGAGTCAAGAAGTAAAGAGATAAACAAGAAATATACCAGGGAATGGAGATTTACTGCTTCTTAGTGAGTTCTTGAGAATGAAAAATGTCATACCTTTGAAGAGATCAGCATAAGATATGGTAATGAGGTTCCCATAACACACTGAACTTTAGATGTCATAAAATGCTAGAAAATGGAGTTTTTTCCTTTGCAATTTATACTTTACCAATAATTCTCTAGTTGCTTAGAATCCCTAATAAAACTCTAAACACCCGGTTAAAAATATTTACATATCACAATTTTGCTAGCAAAAGAGGAAAAAAGAGGAAAAACCATATACCAAGACGTGACTCGAGGGAAAAAAGAAAGACAAGAAGTTAGTAAAGTGGTGTCACCAAGTTATGAGCAAAAAATAAAAACGAGTTTGGGTAAGAAGACTGAAAAAAAAATCCTTCAGGTGGGGTGGGGGAAGAATGAAATAGATGAGGGAAATTAAGAGGTACAAACTTCTAGTTATAAAATAAATGAGTCACAGGGATAAAACGTACAGCACAGAAAATATACTCAATAATAATACCATTGTATGGTGATAGATGGTAACTAGACTTATCAGGATGATCATTTTGTAATGTATAAAAATATCAAATCACTATATTGTATAACAGTAAACTAACAGAGTGTCATAGATCCATTATACATCCAAAAACAAACTTGAGAAAAAAGAGATTACATTTGCAGTTATGGGGGTTGTAGGGGAGTTGGTAATTGGATGAAGGCAGTGCAATGGAATAACCTTTCAGTTACAAATTAAGTACTAGGAACACAATGTAGAACATGATTAGTATAATTAACACTGATATATGTTATTTATGAATGTTAAGAGAGTAAATCCTGACTTCTCATCACAAAGAAAAATACTGTTTCTTTTAATTTGTCTTTACGAGATGATGGATGTTCACTAAAATTGTGGTAAACATTTCATGATGTAAGTCAAATCATTAGGCTGTACATCTTAAACTTATACAATGCTATATATCAATTGTATCTCACTAAAACTGGAAGAAAAACAGAAAAATCTCTTGACCCTCAGAAAGGTGAGACTAACTGGAGATATTCTTAGGCAAAAGAGTGTGCAATTAAGCATCTCCCAACATTACACATGCAGAGCATTAAGTTTTCCAAGCATATTAACAATGTTTTTGAAAAACAGATCAGAAAGAGGTGGGGTGGGTGGAACTCTTTGGTTAAATAAGTTTGTACAATGGGCTACACAAAGTTAAAAACATTTTGCTTTTTTTTCCCCCTAGGATTCTTACATACTAGTGTATAATAAAGAATGTTATTATTATATATTAATAATATTATATATATATATTCTTATTACATAATAAGAATATAATAATAATAAGAATCTCCAACAGAAGAGCAGATTTTCCTATGTTTCTAAAACCTAACCATAGAATTTTTTAAAGCTCATCTCATTAGAACAGACTTAAGAGCAAAATGAATGAAAAACCAGAAGGTCAAATGGTTGCTGTTGTTCTTAAAGGTTTCTAAGGAGTGAAAGAACAAAGACCATTGACTCTAGTCCAACAAATCTAAGATCATGTTGATTATAAGATGCAATGTTAATACATACTATGAAAAAAAAATGCTGCCAATAAATTATGACATGTCATCAATTGTAAAATATGTCTCAATTTCAAATAACTTCAAAAGTAATATTTAAGTGCTCGTGCGCAGTTGTTCAGTTATGTTCAACTCTGCAATGTCATGGACTGTAGCCCACCAGGTTCTTCTGCCTATGGAAGTTTTCAGGCAAGAATACTGGGGTGGGTTGTCATTTCCTCCTCCGTAGGACCTTCCCCATTAAGGAATCGAAACTGCATCTCCTGCACTGGCAGGTGAATTCATTACCACTCTGCCAAATATTTAAGAGTAATGATTAAAAGACTGTAATCCATTTACTGTCATGTGCTGTGCTTAGTTGCTCAGTCATGTCCGACTTTTCGCAACCCCATGGACTGTAGCCCGCCAGGCTCCTCTGTCCATGGGGATTCTCCAGGCAAGAATATTGAAGTGGGTTGCCATTTCCTCTTCCAATTTACTGCCATATAGATTGTCTATTGTATATTTAGATCAAATACTTTCTTAAATTTCCTTTCCAAATTTGGCGCAAGACAGCACTCTAATGTGTTGCCATAAACTGCCTAATGTATTTATTACACAGATTTGTTGAAGACTTTCAATAAGTTACTAGCTGGGCTTCAAGTTCCACATTTGATTATGGATAAATAATTCCCATCTTCCAGGGACGCTGAGAGGATTTAAAGAAATAATATATGTAAAGTGCTAGGAAATTAGTAAGCACTTAATATGTGAGTTCCCTTCTCTTTCCTCTTCTTTTGTTTTCCCTCTCAGTAATTAATCCTAGCACTTTATCATCTTGCCAGAACATATTTGATCACTTCAGCCAAAATACCTTCCTGGTCTTGATTTCCTGTTTAATCTTCTGTAAACATGAAGAACACCTAATCAATCCCCCCTTGCAGAACCCTTTATACAACTGCTGCTGCTGCTGCTAAGTCACTTCAGTCATGTCCGACCCTCCGCCATTCCTGGGATTCTCCAGGCAAGAACACTGGAGTGGGTTGCCATTTCCTTCTCCAATGCATGAAAGTAAAAAGTGAAAGTGAAGTCGCTCAGTCATGTCCGACTCAGCGACCCCATGGACTGCAGCCCGCCAGGCTCCTCTGTCCAGAGGATTTTCCAGGCAAGAGTACTGGAGTGGGGTGCCATAAAAGTACGTTAAAACAAATATGACCACAATGAAGAAACAGACTATTTCAAAATCATATCATTTTTAATAAGTTTATTAAGGTCAAATTAATGCAATGTAAAGGAAATTAACCAAGCCATTTAATTTGTTTTTCTTAAATAAAACACATAATGTTTCATCAGACAGCAGGCTTTTATTTGACAAATTAATATACGATTATTATATGAACTAGTTTCTGTGGAGCATAAAAGACTTCTCTCATGGACTGATAAATCAGCAAGCTAAAAAGAGAAGGGACTGAATTAAATAACTTTTAAGGGAAAAAAGCATCAAGCAAGGGAGAAATTAAAGACACATGAAACAGGGTTAATAAAAGGGATTTAAAAAAAAGTCAACATAGTAACTATAGGTCTATTCAACAGACCAAAAGAAAAAAAAAAAAAATCATAAAGCAAAACAAAAACTAAATACCAAAGAACAATTAAGGAACTTGCCAAAAAACAAAATACTTTGGTGGGATGTCAATCAGTAACACTGAGCTGACAACTGTGCCTTAATTAATTTTGAAACTGTTTCCAATTAGTTAGTATAGAACACTAGAGGCTTCATGCTGCCTATGACTCAGTGCACTGACTCATCCACCAAAACTTTTCTTACAGAAGAAATATCGAAGCACCCGCCAGGATGCAAGATCAAAAGGAAAGAAGGCTCACCAGCCTTCTTAGTTAAAGGCCTGTGATAAATTTAGATGACCGGAAGGATATGGAACAACTTTCCAGAAAGGTTTAATAGTCAAAAATAACTTGAAAAGTTTGATTTGTTAACAAAACAATGAAAATATATTCTTTAAAATTGCTATTGCAAATATCTCTATAAAGAATGCTAGTTGTTTTTTAAACTATACAGAGAACATAAATAATATAACAGTATTTATTAAAGTGTTTAATTCAATTCACTGATTCATCATATATAAATATCCCATGTTTCCTACCTTCTTAAAACAGAAGTGGAAACAAAATTTAGACATGAACAAGAGCCTAAAATCACCATATATATTTAGCCCATTGAAGATGTCTTCTTTTTTCTTTAGATTTAGTTTATCCTTAGTGTGGTCCAAGATTACTGACCTTTCTAGAATTAATATAAATGTCTTAAATGGTTCTTCAAAATAACTACAAAATACAATATAAAAAAAAAAAGAATGCAAGTAACTACCTTTCCTTCCTTTTATTATAAAATTTATCTCTACCTAACTCAAACATTTTATTAAATCACAGTTGCAATATAGGTAACTATTTCTGAAATAGTTTAGAAATATTTTGGGGCTGAGAGAGAGAAAAAAGAACAATGAAAGACTACTACTCCCTTCAGGAAAAACAAAAAAGACCCTGTTAAGAAACTGTTACCTAGGAGAGGGGCTACTTAGCAGGACTCAGCCAGTCCTAATACTCTGGAGAGCCCAGAGGATCCATGGAGGGAAGTCAAGTTAATAGCAATTTAGTTCCTAAACAAATTGTCAATAAGAGATCCATTTTGCTGTAAAAATCCATATGTAATTTTTTAAATGCCTTATGATTAAAAAAAATTAAAATGACTTACAAAGACAAGTTAGTTCAGAAAGTAAAAAAGCAAGGAAATGGAGAGAGAAAAGGTTTGAAGATGGCAATGAAGACAGAAGAAATAAAAAGGTAAAATTAAAATCACTAGTAAGGCTTACTCAAAATACATGACATAAAACGTTTATGTTAGTTGATAAAGGCAGACCACAAAATTTATGAGTTTCCTAGAAGCCACTGAAAAAGAGAGAAACATATGCAGTTGCATCATTTGTCATATCCACAAAAATTTAAACACATACACACAAACCATAGTCATTCAAAATGTTTCCTTACTCCGTACCTTGAAAAAAAAAATTCCAATCAGTCTTCATAAAGAAATCACAGAAAACTGCCTTCTCTTACCTTCTCTTCCACCCTTACAGTGAATATAACAATGAGTTTAAAAGTTGTGTTACTTTTAACATTCCTCAATATAAGCAATGGAGTAACACAGTGAGGCATGATTCAGTTAAACCAATTCTAAGAATGTGAAAACTATATGGTCCAAGTACACTGCAGTCCTTCATAAATTTTATTTCCCCCAAACTTTTTATAGGTATTAGGTGGCTGAGAGTTCAAAGTCATAATCTAAGACAAGAACCTGGAGTCTAGCTATTTTATGTTGTTTGCAAAAGAGCAAGTCTATATATTTTGACAGTAAGCTAAACAGGAAAAGAAATGTGGCTGATATACACATAGGAAGGCAAATGAATCTAATGAGAACATCTGCTTGAATTAATTAAACAAGTGCTTAATGAGTTTCATTACATAAAAGATAAGGTAGTACTTAGTGGGGATACAATGTTGAACTTGTCTACCATCCTCCTATAGCAGAGTTTAGAGTGCTGGGGACCACATGCAATTAAATAACTAATTACAGCAGTGATAAAGACAATAATAAAATTGAGTGGCTGCTGGAGAAGCACCTAACCTGGAAATGAAATGTTAAAAAAGGCCTTCCAAAGAAATTACCATCTAAGCTGAGACCTGAGACCTGAAGCAGCAGTTAGCTCAGGGCTCCCAGACAGAAGTTAACAGAAATCCCAATCAGTCCTCCTGTAGGTTCAGTTTCCTTACCCCAACCATTAAATGATGGAGCTACTTAAGGATCGGGATACTTTCATTTACTCAAATATCATGGCGTCTGGTCCCATCACTTCATGGGAAATAGATGGGGAAACAGTGGAAACAGTGTCAGACTTTATTTTGGAGGGCTACAAAATCACTGCAGATGGTGATTGCAGCCATGAAATTAAAAGACGCTTACTCCTTGGAAGGAAGGTTATGACCAACCTAGATAGTATATTTAAAAGCAGAGACATTACTTTGCCAAGAAAGGTCCGTCTAGTCAAGGCTATGGTTTTTCCAGTGGTCATGTGTGGATGTGAGAGTTGGACGGTGAAGAAAGCTGAGCGCCGAAGCATTGATGCTTTTGAACTGTGGTGTTGGAGAAGACTCTACAGAGTCCCTTGGATTGCAAGGAGATCCAACCAGGCCATCCTAAAGGAGATCAGTCCTGGGTGTTCATTGGAAGGACTGATGTTGAAGCTGAAACTCCAATAATTTGGCCACCTCATGCAAAGAGTTGACTCACTGGAAAAGACCCTGATGCTGGGAAGGATTGGGGGCAGGAGGAGAAGGGGACGACAGAGGAGGAGATGGCTGGATGGCATCACCAACTCGAGGGACATGGGTTTGGGTAGACTCCGGGAGTTGGTGATGGACAGGGAGGCCTGGCACGCTGTGATTCATGGGGTCGCAAAGAGTCGCACACGACTGAGTAACCGAACTGACAAGGCAAAAATAATCAAATAAGCCCATGACTTCCACTTTTACTTACAGGATGATAACTAGGCGACTTGACAAGAATCAGCAATGTGTAACTGTTCTCAGGTGTTCTGTGACTTTGTTCTTCCTAAACCATCAAAAGAACATCTGGCTTTGTGCTCCCCGTTTCCTTCCTGTACTACACTGTAAGATTTGTGGTATGTTGTCAAAACAGGAAAACATGGTTACATTAAGAATGAAGAGCAAAGAAGATGAAGGATGAGTCAGAATAAATGTTAGCTTCGATGGGAGTAGAGGGGTAGCTTCTTCAGGAGTTTTGAAAAAAGAGATGGTTGAGCCACTGCCTTTGATGAAGACAGAAGATGAGAAAAGGAACAAGAACAATATTAGAAAGTATTGCTGGGAATTAAGAGTTCCAGCATAGTTTTGAGAAATGCATAAAAACTTGCATTATTTTGAAATAATTGTTGTTTAAATGAATCATGTTCTTTTGACCACAATACTCAAAGACTGCATCACATGATTTATGACTTTATCTGAAATAAATCTGACAAGTTCTTATCTCATGCTCAGACTTCTCTGAGTTTCCGAACAATTTATCCAACTAGTTCTTGAAACTCCACATTAGCTATGTGAAAAGCATGTAAAAAATGTCCAAAACAAAACAGAAATTTTCCTTAAAAAGCTGAGTCTTCATGCAGCCAATGACAAGGTCATATACGTCCCTTAACAGCTTCATCTCGCTTCACCTCTCATGTCTAACTCTCCATCACCACATTCTGTTTATTTTTGATACAAAACCTCTCAAATATGCCTACTTTGCTCCATCTAGACTGCCACCACTCTATAAAAATCTCTTTATGTAAATTCAATTACTTTCTAACTGGTCTCCTTTCATCCACCTTTACACAACCTATTCCCAGCCTACTACGTCTTATCTATGCTCCACAAAATGTTTTTACAAAATACATATCTAATCTAGTTTACCCACATCTCCTGCTGAAAACTTTTCAATGGATTCCCACTGTTTTTCAGATAAATATAAAAATCCTTAATATAGTCTCAGGCCTATCATTTTCTGATGAAGACTTCATCTCTTTCCATCTCTTCTCTGATGTCTACTTTTAGCCAATCAGCTGGTCTTCAGGTTTTCCAGAAGTGCCCTGTTTTCTCCCACAATAGATTTCATGTGCTATCTCTGGTAGGAACATTCTTTCCTATTCTTTAGATCTAAGCTCATAAGTCTTTCCCAAATGCCCATACTAAATCAGAAGTCTATTTGCCACTCTCACAAACGTACATGCCTTTCTCTATTGGCAATTATCACAGATGAAACTGTTCTTATTTGTGGATATTATGTTTCTGGGCTCTGTTACAAAATATCCTAAATTAAAGGATTTAAAACAATAATTATTTATTATCTCACTGTTTCTATGGGTCAGGAATATAGAATCATCTGGCTCAGGGTCTCTCATAGGATGCAGTAACAGAGTCAACCAAGGTTGCATTCCTCTGAAGGCTTGTTCAAGCCAGAAGATCTGCTTTCAAGAGAACTCACTCACCTGGTGCTGGTTGTGAGGAGACCTCAGTTCCACTCCACGTAGGCCTCTCCATGGGTTGCGTAAGCATCCTAATGGCATGGTAACTGGCCTCTCAAAGCAAGTAATCCAAGATACAGCACACTTTCTTTTCTGACCTAGCCTTTGAAATGAAAAGCACCATAATTTCTTAACATCTTATTAGTCACACTGGTCAACCCAATTCATTATGGAAAGGAACTGTGAAATACTACGAATACCAGGGAGTAAAAATCAATGGAAGCCATCTTGTGGACACTGGCTATGATAGTATGTTAACTGATCTGTTTTTAAATCTTCTAATAGATTAAACTCCAAGACCTAGACTGAAATGACTATAGTTGGCCTGAAATTACCTTAAGTCTTATGCTTAATCTGAGTCACAGCTCCCATCCTGAAGGCACCGTATTTCCTGCCTTGTTCCAAAAACATCCTCTTGAAAGCATTCTACACCTGCTCTCTCCCTTCAACAACTATTTCTAGCCCTACTACATCAAGAGACATTTTTTCAGTCAATTTTTCTAAATATTTCAATAAAGGAAAACTTACAAAATTTCATATCCTGAGATTTATCTTTTATCTTTTTCTAAATCAGATTACTCTTAAGTATATTACCAGATAGGATTTTGTTATGACATATTTTAACAAGTATCACATATTAAAACTTTTTATTTTGTGCATTTAATTTCCTTATGCAACATTATTCCAATATGTTTATGGACTTCCAAATCTGAGATGAAAATTGAAAATTAAAAAATACAATTTTCCCTTTAATCATATCAAACTTTTGTTGATTTTTGGAATACTTACTAATTCATTGGAGGCTTCCCTGGTAGCTTAGTGGTAAAGAATCTGCCTGCCAGTGCAGGAGACAAGGGTTCGATCCTTGGGTCGGAAAGATCCTGTACAGAAGGAAATGGCATCCCACTCCAGTATTCTTGTGTGGGAAATCCCATGGACAGAGGAGCCTGGTGGGCTACAACTCATGGGGTCACAAAGGAGTCAGACATGACTAGCAACTAAACAACTCATCTCAGTACTTCATTCAAATAAAACATACTAAAATTATAGTAGAATGCAATGGGGAAGGAAAAGATTTTTTTTTTTTTAATTTGATTTTCACAAAACTTTTCAGGAACTTGTAAAACAAATGAGCACACAAACAAAAAACACTATATTGTGTGTCAAAGAAAGAAAGAAATCTCATCTAATGTACCACATGACACACCAAAGTAAATTTTCAAAGACAGATGACTGAACAACTCACTTTAGGGCAAATAAAAACTCATTTATAGTTTATGAAAATCTCATAGGAATCTCCCTCTACAAGATGAACTTAAAAGCAGCTGAAATTAATTTTTTAATCAATTTAATGGTTCATTTCTGAGATTATTAAGGGCCCATTATAAAATGAGAAAAAGAGATGGAAACACATAGACTAAGTAATATATCAAGGTTAAGGGACAAGAACAAATTGGATTTTATGAAACATCTAACTTCTCTCACATAAAAATTATATATTGGATTGGCTAAAAAGTTCATTCAGTTTTTTCCATACCATCATACAGAAAAAACTCAAATGAACTTTTTGGCCAACCCAGTATACCTTAATGTAAAAGAATGTAACTTAATAAAGAGATGCTACCCATACGTATGCATGCTCCGTCACCCAGTCAATGTCTGACTCTTCTCGGCCCTACAGACTGTAGCACACCAGGCTCCTCTATCCGTTGGATTCTCTAGGCAAGAATACTGGAGTGGTTGCCATTTCTTCCTCCAGGGAATCTTCCTGACCCAGAGATTGAACCCATGTCTCTTAAGTCTTCTGCATAGCCTGCATTGGTAGGTGAATTCTTTACCACTGAGCCACTTGGGAAGCACTCATGCATATATTCATGGTTATAATTACATAGCACCATTTAAGTCAGGTATGTGACCACTGTAGTATTCCATTTCAAGAGCATGAGGAAGGGTGAGAAAAAGAATAAGAAAACTTGAAAAGTAGTAGTATAAATCAGAACTATAATTTATATTTACTATGTACCAGATAAACTTCACACATATGTTTATACTTAAAACATTTATTAACACAATATTTTAATGAGGTAGGAACTATAATTATCCCCATTCTTAGATGAAAACTGAGGCACAGATAGTGTAATTTGCTTGTGGTCACGCAAGTAATCAGCAGAAGAGTTCCAGAGCCCACACTCTAAACCACTGTACCACACTGCCTCACTCCTCAATACCTATTCTAAATTTTCAACAACCTCCTTGGACCCCCACTTCAATAACATCTATAAACAATTTTCTGATTTACACATATTGCCTTTGATATCACCTGAAAATAAAGGCACTCAGACCAGATTCTTCTCAATTTTCCTGACCCATTACCTGTAAATTTATCTTCAATCACACCTGTCCTCACTTCAAGTCTCTCCTCCACTCAAGGCCAATCTTGTACTGTGCTACTGAAGCAAGACTCTCCTCCAGCTTTTATACGACATCCCTTCTCCTGTTATCTTCAAACCTTCACTCTGGCCTGCTCTATCCTCACAGAAATAAGGATAACTGCCCACCTACCTACCCACCCTCCTAACCACCCACAGACATACAGGCACATACATACATACATACATACAACCCTCCCTCTATCTTCCTTTCTTGCCTGGGAAATCCCATGGACAGAGGAGCCTGGTGGGCTACAGTCCAAAGGGTCGCAAAGAGTTGGGTACGACTGAGCAACTAAGCACATCTTCCTTTACTCATCCAAATTTTTTCCTATCAACTTATACTTTCTCTCTCTGTTCCTTCCATACAGGAATCTGATTTCCAATAAATCCTTACTCCTTGAAACTGCTTTTCCAAAGATAATCACTTAACTGTCAGCTTAAAACAATATTTTTCTGAAATTTGGATGCATTTGCCCTTGTTGATGGCTTATGTCTTAAAACTTTTATTTCCTTAGCTTATATGCAACCAGTGTCCTGGATCCCTGCATAGTTCTTTACCCATTCCTTCTCTGTCCTTCCTTAGGTCAATTTCTTCTATCTAATTTGTAATGCAGTAGTTTCCCCAGCATTTCCCTCTGTGGTGCACAATATTTTTTAACATGCCAAAAAAAAAAAAAAAACCACAAGAGACCTCATTCTCTTTTTGGCTTCAATACTGCCTTGCTGATGACTCCTTAAATAATAATTTTTAATCAGGTCTTCTTCTTGCTTCAGACTATTCAGTCAATCAACTGCCTTTTGGACAGGAAAACTTAGATGTCCTTTAGGCATTTCAAACACAGAAGCCCAATATTTAATTCATCAATTTCCCCCAAACCTTACCGTCCTTCCTTATTCTCCATATCATGGAGCAACATCACTCTCCGTCTCATTAGTCACACAAAAAAGAGAATGATGTTAAGTATTTTCCCCTTCATCCCATCCACTGATACAACTGCTGACTTTTCAACTCCTTCCTTCAACACACTGATTATCACTGTTTTGTTCAGTTATTTGTTATCTTTTATCTAATATAAAACATCAGTCTCCTTGCCTACAAATTCTCCCAACCTATAGCCATTGAATAGCCTATAAAAAAATGGAAATTTAGCCAGAGCACTCCATATCTTAAAACTCTTCAAAGATTCCCCACTGCCACAAGAAAAGATTCCACACATCTTAATCTAACTAGCCTAATGATATTTTCTACAAGGAAAATTACTTTAAAATTGTTGAGCTCTCACTTGATTACAAAGTGAAGAAAAGGGGGCACACACACATACATTCACATGTCTCTAAAATAAGCAGCATACAATCCAATTCTAACTACTGAAAATTAACATTAGTCAGAGAGCTTATCGTGCAGTCCCTCCTAGAATATTTTCATTTTATAGACTCTCAATGACACTTATTGGTAGTAAGACGTTAAGATATAGAGACTGGTGGCAAGATAGATTTCTAGAGAACAGAATCATTCACTCAGTTTTGGCAGAAAAAAGAAAAAGGTAGCACACCCAATCTTGGCAATGTGAGAATGATAGTTTAACTAAGGAACTACTCACAAAGATGTAGACAGAGTTTAGGGAATAGAGAATAGGGGATAGTGTGCAGTTCCAGAAGATCTCACAACAACCAGAGACATTACCATTCCTAAGCCTGAAGGGCAAGAGGAGTAATGATTAGTTATATACAGAGGGCCCTCTGACAGGAGATCTGACTTTAGGGAGAGAAAAGCAGCCAACTCAAGGCAACACAAGGGAGTACGATGAATTCACTTTCCCCTCACCTTTTGATCTCCAGCTGGTATCTTAACTGGTATAATCCAATCAGAGGCCAAAGGGAAGGGGAACCAGATGATATAGTTGGTAAAGGTCAGCCTCCCAGGACACATACAGGGTGGAGAAGAATAGAGAGCGGTTCTAGAAATGCAATCAGAAGATATCTGGCCCTTTATAAAGTCAACTCTGACAACTGCAAATAATGTTACATTTGTAAGAGACCTTACAGATGACATAGCTCCAAAATCTTCCTTTTCCATAGTAGGTACCAAAAAGAAAAAAAAGGAAGAAACAAAGACAAAAAAGAAAAAGAAAAGAAAAAAAGCAAAATAAAAACCAGTTAAAAAAAAAGGAAAAAGAAAAAAAATGAAAAAAAAAGCAAATAAACATAGTAGGAACTGAGGCTTAAATAATCAAGTGACATTTTCAAGGTCATAGCATTCTTCAGGAGTAACACATGAACTGGATGCCACAGCAGGAGATAATCTCCACTTGGTAACCTCTCGATTCCCCAACAGTGCAGGCACACAAAAACACTCAAAGCATACTTACCAGACTGAATTTTATAAACTCCTTTTAGAGTATACAAAACAGCCAAAACTAATTTGATATGACTTCCCCCTTAGTCATTATGTTAGAAATAAAAAGAGTACAAAAGCAAATATCAAAGTATATGAATGTGTCTTTCTTCTGCAATCTAACAAAATCAATATATAAAATGTTATGAAAATTGGAGGAAAACCTAAACAATTTCAAATGTTCAAAATAACCACATGGACCTATTCATACCTATGTTGACCAAAAGTCTACTGACCTGCTGTGTAAATAAACATCTAAAAGATCTCTCATTTCTAAGTCAGTAGAATAAATTAGCATAACAAAGACAAAAACCATCAAAGGCTAGTTGATGTAGTGTAGACAATTTAATGCTTTTGTACTCTCTTAAAACATCATTAGTACTACTTTAAGTTACAGTCTAAAAAATTCTATTGATAGTCAATACATACACACATCATTTAAGTTAATTAGATAATAAAGCATTACCTATAAAGTCTGAATAATCAGAAAACTCATTTCAAAGAATTTAGTTTCCTCACTCAGACTTTTATTAGAAATCACATATCCCCAAATTTATTACTTTCTGCTCACATTTGAATTTTTATGCAAGACACTGGAAAATAAAACCACAATCAGAGATTCATATAAAACATCCTGACTAAAAAAAAAGTTAGCTTCTATCTCCAGCAATGAAATTATTTGAGGGAAAAATTATACAATGTCCAATTTTTAAGAACCATGAAATTTTTATAGCAAGTATACACATTTTTGTTAATTTTCAGCAACTGACAATACATATACAAAAATCATACTCCTTGAATGCCTCTCTTAAACACCATACAAACCTTACTTTTCTATTATGTAGATTTAAGCTAAACTATTCTTATTTAAAATTTATTATAGACTATGAGTGTAGTATATAGTACCTAACAGCAACATCCATTCATCTAGAATTAATCTGGAGATTATACTATTATTCCTGGTTAATTGTTTTTCTGCTCTTAATTCTTTTAATCCTATCTATTAAATACTATCAATACATAAATATGAAGAAAAAGTTTCTGCTTTGGTTAAAATAGTTGTCATAAGAAAACCTCTGCAGAGCATTCAATGGAAATTCACGTGCAAGAAAACCCTTCCCTCTTCGCCATTAGGTATAAACAAATAATTCACCAAGTAGATCAGGAAAGATAAAATTAAGAAATCACATTCATAACTGAAGTGGGTATTCTCTGTCACTTAATTTACACCAAACACAGGCTGGTTTCTGAAGCTAATAAGCCAACTAATAGGTTGAATATTAGCCCAAGGCACTGAAGCTATCAACTCATGGAAAGAAATACAGCAAAATTCAAATAACTGACCAGAGATGGGTAATCTCCAAGCTGGCACACTTTGAACCATCTGAGTAATTTCTTTAGTATCTTTTTTGTAAACACATCTGTCAGGATTAGTAGTAAAATAATATTAGTTTGATTAGTTGAATCTATGTGGTAATGTTTATTTTACATGAAACAACAACAATGAAAAGCTTTGAAATAAATTAAAGTCACTTTACAACACTTAGGTTTCTAGTAGAAATACAATAATGCATACATTGTGGACTACCAAGCAGGTGTTTTAGAGTGTCGATAAAATCATGGCATCTGGTCCCATCACTTCATGGGAAATAGATGGGGAAACAGTGGAAACAGTGGCTGACTTTATTTTTTTGGGCTCCAAAATCACTGCAGATGGTGATTGCAGCTATGAAATTAAAAGACGCTTACTCCTTGGAAGGAAAGTTATGACCAACCTAGACAGCATATTAAAAAGCAGAGACATTACTTTGCCAACAAAGGTCCATCTAGGCAAGGCTATGGTTTTTCCAGTAGTCATGTATGGATGTGAGAGTTGGGACGGTGAAGAAAGCTGAGTGCCGAAGAATTGATGCTTTTGAACTGTGGTGTTGGAGAAGACTCTTGAGAGTCCCTTGGACTGCAGGGAGATCCAGCCAGTCCATCCTAAAGGAGATCAGTCCTGGGTGTTCATTGAAAGGACTGATGTTGAAGCTGAAACTCCAATACTTTTGCCACCTCATGCGAAGAGTTGACTCCCTGGAAAAGACCCTAATGCTGGGAAGGATTGGGGGCAGGAGGAGAAGGGGACGACAGAGGATGAGATGGCTGGATGGCATCACCAACTCGAAGGACATGGGTTTGGGTAGACTCCGGGAGTTGGTGATGGACAGGGAGGCCTGGCGTGATGCAATTCATGGGGTTGCAAAGAGTCGGACACGACTGAGAGACTGAACTGAACTGAACCGAACTGAAAGCAAAGGAAGAGTTAATCTTAAATATGAGTAAGAAAACAGTCTAGCTTTGGAAGGCATAAAAAAATCACTTTTAGCTTTTATTTAACCTATTCAAAAAGCGATAAAACAACCCTTTCCTTAAGTCCTAGGCCAAAGGACCCAAAGTAATGAAGCAAATTACACATGGCAGCCATTCATATTACAACTTACATTATGTATTTACCAACCTGTCTTATCCATCTCTTCTTTTTCCATCTCCCAAATTCTTTTACAAGTTTGATATTCAATGTAACCGTTATTCAAGATTTCCTTCTTTTTGCCTTGACAATACCTATTGTCAAGGGTTTAGACATCACCTGTGTGGTACATTCAATCTCCATATCTAGTTTCTATCTCTAGTCTCTCATTTCTGTTTGTAAACATTTCAAGTGAAAGTCCCCTCTTCAAACATAATAACCCATCTTTCCATCTCTATTCCCAATCAACTCGAGAGATTCCTTGCCAAACCTCAGGGCACTGAGAGAGGACAGTATTAAGGCTACTCGAGTTTAAAAGGAAAATTCTATGTCATTAGCATGACTTACAAATTCCTTCATGCTCTAAACATTTGTTTTCCTGAGTAAATGTTGCTTTCTCATGACTTTCTGACTTTGCTCAAATAGTTCTCTCTCCCTAAAATTCCCTTCTTCTCCTTACTCACTAAGGAAATTCCTGATTATTTCAGAAGATATATAAAAGCCTTCATTCATCTCTGTGAAAAACAGGTAGTAGTTTCCCTCACTATCACCCCAAAGCAATACATATACATATATAAATATCTATATGTGTATGCTTCTGTGTACGTGTATAAAGGAACGTATTATTCCAGAGAGCTCCTCTACTGCAGGCTATCTTTTTTGAATCCCTAGTACGTAGTAAGTATCTAACATGAAAATAGTGTTTAATTTATGTCAGCTTCATCGTGTACATTTTACCTCCTAAATCTCTCTCTCAAATTTGTCCATGCATCTCCAAATCTATAACTATCACCACTCACTTTATCTTTTGTCTGAACAAACGTCTCAGGATTAGTCTGTACCAATCCATTCTAAATAGTGTAGACAGAATAATCTTTTTCAAAAGCCAAACTTAATCATCTCTGACCGTCACTTTCCTCTCTAGCCTCCTCTTTCACCACCTCCCCCTTTGTGTCTTCAGCTCATCTAGTGGATGGTTTACAATCCTTCATTCTTGCCATACTCCCATCTTCTCTCCAGAGTGAATTCGACATCCATTTATGATAAAAACTCTCAACAAAGTGGGTTTAGAGGGAACATACCTCAACCTAATACAGGCCATATATGACAAGCCCAAAGGTAAGGCAGTATTCAATGATGAAGAGCTGAACGCATTTCCTCTAAGATCAGGAAGAAGACAAGGATGCCCACTCTCACCACTTTTATTCAACATGGTATTAGAAGTCTGAGCAACAGTAATCAGAAAAGAAAAGAGAAATAAAAGAAATTCCCACTGAAAAGGAAGTAGAACTTCTGCAAATGACTTGATACTATACATAAAAAATCCTAAAGAAGCCACCAAAGAACTATCAGAACTCATCAATGAATTCAGTAAACTATGGGATACAAACTGACATACAAAAATCTGTTGTTTCTATACCCTAACGATGAACTATCAGAAAGAGAAATTAAGAAAACAATCTAACTTATAATCACACACACAAAAAAGACTAAAATATCTAGGAATAAACTGAACTAATAAAGTAAAAGAACTGTACTCAGAAAACTATAAGACACTGAGAAAATAAACTGAAAATGACACAAAGAGATAAAAAGATACACCATGATCATGAATTGGAAGAGCTAATGTTGTTAAAATGACCATCTTACCTGCCTCCTGAGAAATCTGTATTCAGGTCAAGAAGCAACAGTTAGCACCAGACATGGACCAATGGACTGGTTCCAAATTGGGAAAGGAGTATGTCAAGGCTGTATATTGTCACCTTGCTTATTTAACTTATGTGAAGAGTACATCATACAAAATGCCCAACTGGATGAAGCACAAGCTGGGATCAAGATTGCCGGGAGAAATATCAGTATCAGATACACAGATTATACCAAACTTATGGCAGAAAGCGAAGAAGAACTAAAGAGCCTCTTGATGAAAGTGAAAGAAGAGAGTGAAAAAGTTGGCTTAAAGCTCAACATTCAAAAAATGAAGATCATGGCATCCAGTCCCATCACTTCATGGCAAATAGATGGGGAAACAATGGAAACAGTGACAGACTTTATTTTGGGGGGGCTCCAAAATCACTGCAGATAGTGACTGCAGCCATGAAATTAAAAGACCCTTCCTCCTTGGAAGAAAAGTTACGACCAACCTAGACAGCATATTAAAAAGCAGAGACATTACTTTGCCGACAAAGGTCCATCTAGTCAAAGCTATGGTTTTTCCAGTAGGCATGTCTGGATGTAAGAGTTAAACTATAAAGAAAGCAGAGCACCAAAGAATTGATGCTTCTGAACTGTGATGTTGGAGAAGGCTCTTGACAGTCCCTTGGACAGCAAGGAGATCAAACCAGTCAATCCTAAAGGCAATCAACCCTGAATGTTCACTGCAAGGACTGATGATGAAGCTAAAGCTCCAATACTTTGACTACCTGATATGAACTCATGAAAAAGACCCTGATGCTGGGAAAGATTGAAGGCAGGAGGAGAAGGGGATAGGGATGATAGAGGATGAGATGTTTGGATGGCATCACCAACTGGATGAACATGCAAACTCAGGGAGTTGGTGATGGACAGGGAAGCCTGGCGTGTTGCAGGCCATGGGGTCACAAAGAGTTGGTCACAACTGAGCGACTGAACTAAACTGAACTGAAAATGACCATATCGCCTAAGGCAATCTGCAGTTTCAATGCAATCTATATCAAAATACCAAAGGCACTTTTCTCAGGACAATTACAAAGAATTCTAAAATTTGTATGGAAATACAAAAGACTTCAAATAGCCAAAACAATCTTAAAGAACAAAGCTAGTGGTATTATGTTCCCTGATTTTGTAACCGAGCAGGACCCTATGGGCTTTCCTGGGACAGACCCTACTCCCAGGTCCTCTGGCTTAGCTTCTCTCTTAAGTACCCTTCAAGTTTTATTGAACTTGAATAACATAAATTAGTGCAGCCACAATGGAAAACAGTACAAAGACTCCTCAAAAAATTAAAAATTCACAAGATCGAACAATTTCATGCCTAGGATACAAAAACATCAACTGGAAAATATACACATCACTTAGCAGCATTATTTACAGTAGCCAAGATATAGAAGCAACCTAAGTGCCCATATAGAGATACATGGATAAAGAAAATGTGGTGTATATATACAATGAAATCATACTCAGTCATAAAAGAATGAAATCTTCCCACTTGTAACGACATGAATGGATGTAGAGATTACTCTAAATGAAGGAAGTACGAGAAAAACAAATATTGTATGATTTCACTTAAATGTGGCGCCTAAGAAACAAATGAATAAACATAATCAAAACAGACTCACAGATACAGAGAACAGGTGGCTGCCAGAGAGGAAGGGGCTCAAGAAAGGAGAGAAATAGGTGACGGAGATTAAGAGGTACAAAACTCCAGATGCAAAATAAATGAGTCACAGGGATGAAAAGCAACATGGGGATACAGTCAATAATAATGTAATATCTTTATACAGTAAGAGATGGTAACTAGATTTATTGTGGTGATGATTTGAAATGTATAGAAATATTGAATCACTGTGTTACATAACAGGAACTAACAAAGTCCTGTGGGTCAATTATACCTCAAAAACAAGCAAAGAGACAAACTCATTGAAAAAGAGATCACTGTGGTTAACAGAGGTAGAAGGTGGGAGAAGAGGAACTGGAAGAAATCAAAAGGAATGAAAAAAGTTATAAGATAAGTAAGTACTAGGGATGAAATGTAAACTATGATAGATATAATTAACCTTGTTATATGTTATATTTGAGAGCTGTTAAGAGAGTAAATCCTAAGAGCTCTCATCAGAAGAAAACAAATTTTTTTTATATTTCTTCAGTTTTATAATTATATGAGATAACAGATAATCACTAAACTTACTATGGTAATCATTTCATGATGTAGGTGAGTCACACCATTACAATGCACACAAATTTATAGTGCTATATGTCAATTATACCTCAGTAAAACTTGAAGGGAAAAATGGTGTAGTATTTTCACATAACCTAAGCCCATCCTCTCATATACTTTTAAATCATCCCTTGATTACTTAGAATCCTAATATAATGTACATGCTATATAAATAGTTGCAAACAGATGCAAATGTTCTGTGTGCCTGTGAGCTACAAATTCAAGGTTTGCTTTTTGGAACTTTCTGGAATTTTTTTTTTTCCTGAATATTTTGATCTGCAGTTGGTTGAGTCTGTGGATGTGTAACTGTAGATAAGGAGGGCTAGCTGTATTCTTTATCACAGCTGCAGAAATTTCACATTCACCTTGATTATTATTTGATAAATGCCTGCCTCCTCCACCAAACTGTAAGCACCTTGGAGGCTAAAATCATGTCCAAGTTTGTTCCACATTGTATCCCCAGGATGAAGAGCACTGCATCTGTCACACAGTAGAAGGTCAATGAATATTTATTGAAAAAATGAGGAAATGGTCTCATTTTGCACAGAAATTTAGACCTAACAGCTCATTGTCTTTTTTGTCACTTCCCCAAGGCCTTCTTCGCTTCGCCTAATCACTTGCCATATCCACCTTCTTAATGTTTCTCTTACTAGTACTTTTCATTCTTCCTTGTGATAATTATTTCAACAAATATTGATAGGACACTTTCTATGTGCCAGACACTGTCTTCAGCATTGAGGAGGCAGTTGCAAAGAAACAGACAAAAATTCAAGTTTGTGGAACTTAAACTCCAGGATGCCATAGAAGGAGGGCATAAGAGACAGTTAGAAATCAAATTGAAAATGAAAAAAACGTGGTAAATACTAGAGAGAAAGAAAAAAAGCAAGCAAAGGGGATATCAAACATTGTGGGATGGTAGTTGAAATTTTAAATAAGGTGGCCAGGGATGATATATCTAAAAAGGTGTTACTCAAATAAAGACTAGAAGTGAGGGAGCCAGTCATGTTAGCTCTATTGGAAAATTAAGTGTAGATGACCTTGCTATAAGTCAATATACTAAGAAATGAATACCAGCAAAAAAGATTAAAAAGGCACCCAGAAACACACAGCCATGTAGGGACTTAGGGATGGAAAAAATTAAGGCACTTCCACTGTTACATAGAAGAGAATAAGAATGGATATTCAAAATTATAACCTTAAGCCAATTAAGAAGAATTTGACTTCAACGCCCAGACATTAAGGTAGGTAAGGTTACATTTTGGAAAGACTTATAAGATTTTTTACCCAAAACCAATATAGAACAAAAGAAACGAACACCGGTTATACAACTTAAAGGAGTAACTGGAATATGCAATCATCCCAACTCAAAATCAAACATGAGGGTTAAAAATGTTTTTATTGTTTTTGTATCTAACTAGTTAATTCTTGATCTTTCATTATCATAGGAGTTAAGTAAAAAGTATCAGAGACTGCAATACTGTGCTTAACATCCTAAACTGACCTAATGAGCTAGAGAGGAATGCTGTATTTCATCATATTTAAAAAGCAAATTAATACCTTACTTTTTATATCATAATGCAAATGAACATCTGACTTTTTATATCATAAATTTCCCTTTGTGGATATAATTATATATTATTAACTACATAACATTTGAAAAATCTGGGCAGTTTCTGTTATGACAATGATGTTACAAAAATATTAAACCAAGAAAAATAAAATATTTTTCTCTCATAATTATCTACATTCTCCTTTCTGAAATAGCTCACTTTGTATTTAAGTTCTAAGTAGTCCTTAGCAAGAAAAGTTGGCTTCATGTTAATTCATTAGTTTGCTGTTTTGATCATTTTAAATTAAAGCAAAATCAAGACTTTCTATTCAAAAATGTTGGTTTCACACGTATTACTCAAAGAAGAAATCACCTTGGTAGAAATATTCTGGACTGGTGGAAAAGTCAGTCTTCATGAGACTATTTTGAAGATCATTTCTAAAATAGGAAGGGCAGACGACTGAATTTGCTTTATTTCATGATTTCTGCTATAAAGGAAGACTAAAATCAAAACCATACAGAAGAAACATAAGGTAGCAAGGGGCAAGAAAAAGGAGGAAAAGCATAGAGAAGATGGAAAATCACGAAGTCCGTTTCCCTTTTTAGTATTAACACAATTTCCTGAAAACATTCTCTTACAGTTTCATGCTCTTAACAGCACCCTTCCTCTCCAACTCTATTTCTAAGACTCAGTCTATTGATGGTTCTAGTCAATTTATCCCGTACCTTTCTTTGAGAAATTTCTCCCCCTCTCCTATCATTACAAACAGAAGATTTCTTACCCAGAGTGAAAGATCAATCTGGGAACAAGCTCTGAAAAAACCAGTGACCTGACCACTGAGACAGACCAGAACTCCTCGGCAGAGTTTTGTGATAACAAAAGAAGCATGTTGTTGTCCAGTTGCTCAGTTGCGTCCAACTCTTTGCAACCCCATGGAGTATTTTCATATAACCTATGCCTATCCTCTCATATGCTTTAAATCATCCCTTGACTACTCAGAATACCTGATACAATGTACATACCATGTAGATAGTTGTAAACTGAACATAAGTGTTTTATGTGCACGCAAGGCTTCCCTGTCCTACAAAATCTCCTGGAGTATACTCAAACTCATTTCCATCGAGTCGGTGATGTCATCCAACCATCTCATCCTCTGTTTTCCCATCCCCTTCTGTTCCTGCCTTCAATCTTTCCCAGCATGAGCCTTTTCTAATGAGTCAGTTATCTGCATCAGGTGGCCAAAGTGATGTCTCTGCTTTTTAAAACACTGTCCAGGTTTGTCATAGCTTTTCTTCCAAGGAGCAAGCATCTTTTAATTTCAAGCCTGCAGCCACCATTCACAGTGATTTTTGAGTCCAAGAAAAAGTCTGTCACTGTTTCCATTGTTTCTGCATCTATTTGCCATGAAGCGATGGGACCAGATGCCATGATTTTAGTTTTTTGAAAGTTGAGTTTTAAGCCAGCCTTTTCACTTTCCTTTTTCACTTTCATCGAGAGGCTCTTTAGTTCCTCTTCACTTTCTACCAATAGAGTGATGTCATCTGCATATCTGAGGTTATTGATACTTCTCCAGGCAATCTTGATTCCAGCTTGAGCTTCAACCAGTCTGGTATTTTGATGTACTCTGCATAGAAGTTAAATAAGCAGGGTGACAATATACAGTCTTGACTTACTCCTTTCCCAACTTTAAACCAGTCCATTATTCCATGTCTGGTTTGAACTGTTGCTTCTTGACCTGCATACAGGTTTCTCAGGAAGCAGTTAAGGTAGTCTGGTATTCCCATCTCTTTAAGAATTTTCCAGTTTGTTGTGTTCCACACAAAGGATTTAGTGTAGTCAATGAAGCAGAAGTAGATGTTTTTCTGGAATTAACATACTTCAAATGACTGAGCACTGATGTAGTCCCTCATGTGCCAAGGAAGCTAGTGATCTATGCTGTAGGGATGTCAGACCAAAGTACCTGATCTATAAGTTCAAAGGCCTAATACAGGTCCTGAAGCTTTTGTAGGCTGACCACTAGGTACCTAAGAACTAATACTAATGGTGGGAAAAAAAACACATAAACCACATAATCTGATTGGTAGCTAGGAGCATTCAAGTCCAACCAATATCATTTATTACTTCATGGTTCCAATACAACAGAAGGACTGGACATATTTCCTCTTTTTTTTTTCCTGCAATTAACACGATACTTTGTACAAAATGCTACTGAGATAAACATTAATGAAAAGCACAGACAACAATATATAAAAGTGCTTCACAAACATTAAAATCTTCTACAACTTCATGCTGTTGTTACTAATAACACTTTTCCCAGCATACACTGGCCTCATGTGAAAAATCCTCCATCTTTATAAATATATTATATATCCGGAGTTAATTTCTTTTACTTTTCAAAAATAAGTAAATATATGTAACAAAATAATTATTTTTCTTTCCTGGAAATTTAATTATAAATATAGAAGAATACTGTATATCACACAGAGCAAATGAATATGACAAAGATAAAATATATCCTTAAAATCAGTATACACTGCAATATAACATCTTATACATTAAGGACTCAAACAAACCAAATGAAACATATACACAGAAAAGAAAAGGTAAGTAGCTATAAAAATGCATATAAATACTTGCTGAAACAACATTCATGAAAGCAAATAAAATCTTTAAATGTACATTATCTCCTGGTAAATATCTGTTTCACCCAAAGGAGACAAAAACTAGCACCCACAAAAAAAAGAAGAAAGAGAGAGTTCACAGATCATTACAATAAGATGAGTCACCATAAAGCTTTGTAACTTGGTTTATTATAAGATAACATTTTAAGTATGCTACTTACAGCTAAGTAGTTATATGAGAAGGTACTGGAAGAAGAGTAAAATGAAATGTTCTGAGAACTCACAAGGTCAAGGTATACTTACTAGCACTTTTAACAAAAATAATATGGGACCTAGAAAAACAATAGGAAAAGAAAGAACCACTGGACCTAGCCTCTTGCAGTGACTATGATTAGACTATTGATCAGGGACTAGTGCTGAGCTAAATAGAGAGTAACCAGTACTCAGGATGACTCATGCAAATATGCTTTGTGAACAGAAAAACTTCACCTGTTTCTTTTTTTTCCTGTGAGCTTCCCTTACAGAACGGACATTTGTTTCTTCCTAGGTCTCTATTTACTGAACTTGAAGAATGGCTCATATAAAACTTAAAATTCAGTACATATATCTGACTTTTTAAATGGAAGATCATTTTCACAACAATGGAACCACATTTATTTGGGAGTTATCATCAAAGCAGGAAAACTGTAATTTCTAATTAATTTTTTGGCTAAATTTAAATCAAAAAAAATTAATTCTCATATTTGAATGGCAAAATAGTAGGATTCAGTTTCTGGATTATAAAAAGAGCAAATCATAAGATAATTTAAAGACCCCACATAGGCAAAAGAATTGATTAAGTTATTGGTCTTATTTATGTAAATAAAGGTCCAATGTCCTGTATTTATAATGTGCTTCTAAATTCTAATGAAGACAATTATATTCACTGATAAAACTGTACTAAGTCACTGAAAGAAAAGCAAGAAAATTCTCACAGATACTGAACTTACTAGAAAGGGTGGATATACACTCAAGAAATACACTGCAATTATTAAAGATTTTAATATGAAAACTATTGTAATCATATGTAAATTATAAAAGCACATAATATAAAATGAGTATTTTAAATAGTACTAATATCTTTATGGGAAAATAAGCAGGAACAACTTATTATCCTTTTAGTCATAAACTATGCAACTATGACTAGACTATTGCTCAGGGATTTCTAAAACTCTAAGAATTGTTAAAAAACCTAGGGAACATTTTGGCACAAATAAGTAACTCACCTAGCTAAAGACTCCTGGCTCAGTGGTAAAGAATCCACCTGCCAAGCAGAAGGGGTGGGTTTGATCCCTGGGTCAGGAAGATCCCCTGGAGAAGGAAATGGCTACCCACTACAGTATTCTTGCCTGGGAAATCCCAAGAGTAGAGGAGCCTGGTAGACTACAGTCCATGCAGTTGCAAGAGAGATGAAGACAATTTACCAACGAAACAACAAAAAGGCCAAATAAAATTTGAAAATACAACCAGAAAACTCATTTCTGAATCCATTTTTCACATTTCTTATGACATGAAGAGGTATTTTATAAATAGCATTAAATATATATATATTCTGGTTAGAGAAAATATGCTAAATTTACCATTGAGATTCAAATGCCCATATGCCCCACCCTAAAACTCTTTAAGAGGAAATTCTAAATTTGATAGTTTGAATAACGTGAGTTTCACTAGTACACATTAGAGCTGATAAACTGTATTTTACCAATAAAAGAAGAGATAAGAAAAATTTTTGATTAAATAATCAAAGAATTCAATATATAATCATCTAATTGTTTTGTGTTTATTACTGTTGGCTGCCTAAAAGATTTTAAATACCTTAACAAGCACATGTAAAATGTTCATCACATCACCAGGTAGTGCAGACCACCTATAAATGTGACAAGTATCTGAAATATCAGATAACGTATTAAATAAATTGTTGTTGTTGTTCAGTCACTAAGTCACGTCAGATTCTTCGCAACTCCGTGGACTACAGCAGAGCAGGTTCCTCTGTCCTATGCTATCTCCTGGAGTTTGCTCACACTCATGTCCATTTAGTCACTGATACCATCCAACTATCTCATTCTGTCATCCCCTTCTCCTCCTACCCTCAACCTTTCTCAGCATCAGGGTCTTTTCCAATGAGTCAGTTCTCCGCATCAGGTGGCCCAAGTACCGGAGCTTCAGCTTTAGCATCAGTCCTTCTAATGAATATTTAGGATTGATTTCCTTTAGGATTGATTGGTTTGATCTCCTCACAGTCCAAGAGACTCCAAAGAGTCTTCTCTAGCACATCAATTCAAAAGCAATTAATTTTTCAGTGTTCAGGCTCTTTATGGTCCAACTCTCACATCTGCACATGACTACTGGAGAAACCATATGGACCTTTGACAGCAAAACGATGTCTCTGCTTTTTAATATGCTATCTAGTTTTGTCATAGCTTTCCTTTCAAGGAGCTAGTGTGTTTTAATTTCATGGCTGCAGTCACCATCTACAGTGATTTTGGAGCCCAAGAAAAGAGAACCTGTCACTGCTTCCACTTTTTCACGATCTATTTGCCATGAAATGATGGGACTGGATGCCATAATCTTTGTTTTTTTAATTTTGAGTTTGAAGCCAGCTTTTTCACTCTCCTCTTTCACCCTCATCAACAGGCTCTGTAGTTCCTCTTTATGTTCTGCCATTAGAGTGGTTATCATCTGCATATCTGAGGTTATTGATGTTTCTCCCAGCTATCTTGACATCAGCTTGTGATTCATCCAGCATACCATTTCCCATGATGTACTCTGCATATAAGTTAAATAAGCAGGGTGAGAGTACAGAGGCTTGTCGTATTCCTTTTCCAGTTTTGATCCACTCAGTTGTTCCACGTCCAGTTCTAACTATTGCTTCTTGACCCACATACAGGTTTCTAGGTAAGGTGGTCTGGTATTTCCACCTCTTTGAGAATTATTCAGTTTGCTGTGATCCACACAGTCGAAGGCTTTAGTGTAGCCAATGAAGCAGAAGTAAATGTTTTTCTGGAATTCCCCTGCTTTCTCCATGATCCAATGAATGTTGGCAATTTGATCCCTGGTTCCTCTGCATCTTCAAAACCCAGCTTGTACATCTGGAAGGTCTCAGTTCACATACTGCTGAACCCTATCTTGAAGGATTTTGAGCATAACCTAGCTAGCATGCGAAATGAGTGCAACTGAACAGTAGTTTGAACATGATTTGCCAATCATGCAGCCACTGCTGAGTTCTCCAAAACTGTTAACATACTCAGTGCAGCACTTTAACTGCAACGTCTTTTAGGATTTTTAAATAGTTCAGCTGGAATTTCACCACCTCAACTGGCTTTGTTCATAGCAACACTTTCTAAGGCCCACTTGACTTCATGGTACTAATAAAATATCACATATAATAAACAGAAAACCAATAATGAAATCTAGTATTAATGGGGCATTAAAATATACATTAAAGATATTTTAGAAGTACACATAGAAAAAAAATCTGCAAGAAACATAGAATCTGTGACAGTAAAATAGAAAAGCAACAATATTTATTTTACTTGAATGTTTGCATATAATTATGAAACAATCATCTCTTTCTAATAGCCATGAATTAATATAAAAAAGTGTGTCTTCTTCCAATCAGTAACTTGCATTTTTTTAAAACAAATTTTTATTATGCTAACACAAACAACATAAAACCTAATCATTTTAACCATTTTTAAGTGTAGCTTTCAATGGTAGGTATTAAACACATCCATAGTGTTATACAACCATCACCACTATCCATTTACATTAACGCATTTTATCTTCTCAAACTCAATATCATTAAACAATAACTCCCCCATTCCCCTCTTCCCTAGCTCTTAGCAACTGCCATTCTACTTTCTGTCTCCACGATATTGATTACACCAAGTGTCTCTTATACGTGGAATCATATAGTTAGTATGTCTTTTTATGACTGGCTTATTCATCTACCAAAATGTCTTTATAGCTCATCCATGGTATAACATATTGAAGAATTTCCCTTCTTTTTAAGGCTGAATAGTACCCTATTATATGTGTAGGTCATATTTTGCTTCTCTCTTCCCCCATCAATGAACACTTGAGTTAGTTCCACGTTCTAGATATTGTGAATGCTGCTATGAACATTGTTGTGCAAATATTTTGCTTCAAGATCCTTCTTTCAATTCTTTTGAGTACATATTCTCAGAAATGGAATTGCTGGATCAGTTCAGTTCAGTTCAGTTACTCAGTCGTGTCCGACTCTTAGCTGGATCATATCATAATATTGTACTTTAAAAATTTTTTTGAGGAAGTGGCGAACTGTTTTTCACAGCATCTGTATCATTTTATATTCTATCAGCAGTGCTCAAGGGTTCCAATTTCTCCACATCCTCACCAAACACTTGTTTCCTCATTTTTTGACAGTAGTCATTCTAATGGTTGTGGGGTGGTATCCTACTGTAGTTGTGATTTTCATTTCCTTAATTTGTGATCTTGTGAATCATTTCATGTGCTTATTGGCCATTTGTATATCTTCTTTGGAGAAATGTCTATTCAAGTTCTTTGCCCATTTTTGAATCAGGTTGTTTGTTTTGCACTGTTTAGTTTTAAATTTTTTCTACATATTCCTCATATTAAATTGATATCAGATATATGATTAGCAAATATTTTCCCATTCTATAAGTCACGTTTTCAATTATGTTGGTAGTGTCTTTTCATGCACAAATTTTTTAAATTTTCATGAAGTATAATTTATCAATTTTTTTCTTTGGCTACCTTTGATGTTGTACCCAAGAAATCACCGCTAAATCCAACGTCGTGAAGTTTTTGTTCTAAGAGTGTTATGGTTTTAGGTGTTACATTTAAGACCTTTGATCCACTTTGAGTAAATTTATTTATGTAGTATTACATATGAGTCCAACTTAATTCTTCTCTACATGGATATCCAGTTTTCTCAGCACTATTTATTAAAAAGAATGCCCTTTCGCTGTTGAATGTCCTAGGTGCCCTTGTCAAAAATCATTTGGCCATATATGTGAGAGCTTATTTCCAGGTTTTCTTTTCTATTCCATTGGTTTATATGTCTGACTTTATGCCAGTATCACACTCTTATGATTGCTCTACTTCTGCAGTAAGTTTTGCAATTTGCAAATATGAGTTCTCCAGGTTTGGTCTTTTTCAAGATTGTTTTGACCATTCCGGGTTCCTTTAGATTACATATGAATTTTAGGATGGATTTTGCTATTTCTAAGATAATATCATTAAGATTTTGGAACAAATTTCATTGAATCAGTAGGCAGCTTTGGGTCACATTGACATTTTAGCAATATTAAGTATTCTAATCCATGAACACAATACTTTTTATGTTTTTTTTTTTTTTTTTTTTTTTTTTACAAATATCTTATAGATTTCATCGTATAAGTCTTTCACTTCCTTGGTTAAATTTATTTCTAAGTACTTCATTCTTTTCAATGCTATCACAAATGGAACCATATTATAATTTCCATTTCAGATTGTTGATTGTTCATGTATAGACTTTTGTATGCTGCTACTTCACTAAATTCATTTCTGAGTTCTTTTCGTTTTGATTTGGGTTATTTCCTATATGTCGGATCTGTAGCATTTTCTATGTATAAGATCATATGATCTGCAGTTATAGTATTACTTCTTCCTTTCCAATATGGATGTCTTTTGTTTCTTTCTCTTGCCTAACTGCTCCAGCTAGAACTCCCAGTAGTATGTTGAATAGAGTTGGTGAAATGGGCATCACTGTAATGTTCCTGGAAACTCTTTCAGTATTTCACTACTGAGTATCATATTTACTGTCGGTTTTTCATATAAGGCTTTTACTACATGGAAGTACTTTCCTTCTATTCTAGTTTGTTAAGTGTTTTTATTATGAAAAGATGGTAAGTTTTGTGTAAAATGACTTTTCTGCATCGATCAAGATGATTACATGCTTTTTCTTTTTCCTTCATTTTGTTGATGTGACATATAACATTGATCAATTTTTTTGTTTGACGAAAACATTGCATTTCATGAATAAATTCTACTTGGTCATGGTGTGTAATTCTATTAATGTGCTGCTGAACTCTGTTTACAATTATCTGCTGAGGACTTTTGTGTCAATGTTTATAAGGGATATTGGTCTGTACTTTTCTTTGCTCATAGTGTCTCTGTTTAGCTTTGGTATCAAGAATATGCTGGCCTCACAGGACGAGTTAGAAAGTATTCCCTCCTTTTCAGTTTTTTCAGAAAAGTCTGATATGGGTTCATAGTAATTCGCCACTGAATGTTTGCTAGAATTCACCACTGAAGCCATCGAGTCTGGGGCTTTTCTTTGTCAAGAGATTGTTATTGATTCAATGTCCTTACTAGTTTTAGGTCTATTGAGATTTTCTATTTCTTCTTGATTTAGTCTTGGTAGGTCTTGTTGTTTCTAAGAATTTATCCACTTAATCTAAGCTGGCTCAGTCGGTAAAGAATCTGCCTGCAGTGCAGGAGACCCGGGTTCAATCCCTGGGTCAGGAAGATCCCCTGGAGAAGGAAATGGCAACTCACTCTAGTTTTTTTGCCTGGAAAATCCCATGGACAGAGGAGCCTGGCAGGCTACAGTCCATGGGGTCACAAGACATGACTCAGCAACTAAACCACCATCGAATTTTTTGGCATACAATCATTCTTAGAACTCTCATATAAACCTTTCTATTTCTGTAGAATTGGTGGCTACCACCCTATTTTCAATTTGTTGAGTCTTCTCTTTTTCTCTTAGTCCTTCTAGCTAAGACTGTCAATATTGTTTTTGTTGCTGTTGTTCAATTGCCAAGTTGCATCTGACTCTTTGCAACCCCGTGGACTGCAACATGCCAGGCCTCCTTGTCCCTCACCATCTCCTGTAGTTTGCCCAAGTTCATGTCCATTACATTAGTGATGTCATCCAACCATTGCATCCTCTGTCGCCCTCTTCTCCTTTTGCCTTCAATCTTTCCCAGCATCAGGGTCTTTCCCAGTGAGTCAGCTATTCGTATCAGGTGGTCAAAGTATTGAAGTTTCAGCTTCAGCATCAGTCCTTCCAATGAGTATTCATAGTTGATTTCCTTTAAGATTGACTGGTTTGATCTCCTTGCTGTCCAAGGGACTCTCAAGAGTCTTCTCCAACACCAGAGTTCAAAAGCATCAATTCTTCAGCACTCTGCCTTCTTTATGGCCCAGCTCTCACCACTGCACATGAATACTGGAAAGACCATAGCCTTGACTATACGGACCTTTGTCGGCAAAGTGAAGTCTTTGCTTTTTAACACACTGTCTAGGTTTGTCATAGCTTTCCCACCAAGAAGCAATCATCTTCTAATTTCATGGCTGCAGTCACCATCCACAATGATTTTAGAGCCCAAGAAGAGGAAATCTGTCACAGCTTCCACCTCTTCCCCTTCAATTTGTCATGAAGTGCTGGGACCAGATGCCATGATCTTAGTTTTCTTAATATTTAGTTTTAAGCCGGCTTTTCCACTCTACTCCTTCACCCTCATCAAGAAGTTTTTAGTTCCTCTTTGCTTTCTGCCATAAGAGTGTCATCATTTGCATATCTGAGGTTGTTGATATCTCTCCCAAAAATCTTCATTTCAGCTTGTAACTCATCCAGCCCAGCATTTCTCATGATGTGCTCTGCTGCTGCTGCTGCTAAGTTGCTTCAGTCGTGTTCGACTCTGTGAGACCCCTTAGACGGCAGTCCAGCAGGCTCCCCCACCCCTAGGATTCTCCAGGCAAGAGCACTGGAGTGGGCTGCCATTTCCTTCTCCAATGCATGAAAGTGAAAAGTGAAAGTGAAGTCCCTCAGTCGTGTCTGACTCTTCAAGACTCCATGGACTGCAGCCTGCCAGGCTCCTCCATCCATGGGATTTTCCAGGCAAGAGTACTGGAGTGGGTTGCCATTGCATTCTCTGGATGTGCTCTGCATATAAGTTAAACAAACAGGGTGACAATAAACAGCCTTGTCATACTCTTTTCTCAATCCAGAGAACAAATTGCCAAGATTCACTGGATGATAAAGAAAGCAAGGGAACTACAGAAAACCATCTACCTCTGTTTCATTGACTACGCTAAAGCCTTTGACTTGTGGATCATAAGAAAGTGTGGAAAACTCTTAAAGAAATAAGAATACCAGACCATCTTACATCTCCTGAAAAACCTGTATGCCGGTCAAGAAGCAACAGTTAGAATCTTGTATGGAACAACTGAGTAGTCAACTTTGTCGGTCCCTGAAAGTTGGTGTCATTGATTCTCTCCAACATTTTTCTTTGGGTTTCATTTGCTCTTCTTTTTCTAGTTCCTTTAGTTATACAGCTAGGTTGCTGATTTGAGAACATTGTTTTTTTATCTAGGCATTTACAGCTACAAATTTCTCCCTTAGGATTTCTTTCACTGTGTGACTTAAGTTTTGGTATATTGTGATTTTGCTTTCATTCATCTCTACTTATTTTCTAATTTCCATTGTGATTTCTTCTTTGATCTATTGGTTGTTTAAGAATGTCTTACTTAATTTCCATAAATTCATGAATTTTCTAGATTGTATTCTGCTATTGATTTCTAGTTTTATCCATTGTGACTGGAGAAGATACTCTGAAAGATATCTTTTAAAATCTACTGAGACTGAGCTTACAGCCTAACATACGTTCTATCCTGGAAAATATCCCATGTGTACTCAAAACGTGTATGTTGCTGATATTGAGTAGAATGTTCTGTATATGTCTTAAACAATTGGTTTATTGTGTTAAGTTCTCTATTCCCTTATTTAAATACTGTCTAGTTGTTCTATAGAATATTGAGAGTGGGTACTGAAGTCTCTAACTATTATTGTAGCACTGTCTCTTTCTCCCCTCAATTCTGATAGTTTTTGCTTCATTTATTTTGGTGGTCTGAAATTAGGTGCAAAAATATTTATAACTGCTTTATTGCTGTATTGAAACTTTAATTATATGTTTATTACTAAAATGCCCTTTTTGATTTAATTAAAATTATCTTACTACTTCTACAGAAATAAAAATCAAGGTGAGATTTTAGGACAACTTTAAAAAACAAACTGTTACATTTTATATTTATTTATCAATGTGAATCCAAATTGTGCAAAAAATAAAAGGACACTGATGCTGATTTCAAAGATTTTGCACTCAACAAAATGTCTCACTGTTATATAATGCATTATGGATTTTAGCACAAGTAAATCATATAAACAAAGTCATACTACAGAATACCATTTTTAACCTGTTTTATATTTGGGATGGATTGTTTATTACAGAAAAAAAGAATGTCACTGCTAAAAACGTAAATGAAAACAGTAATCTATGGCTACACCAGGGTACCTGCCAGGGTAGAGAAACACCAAATACAGATCTTAAGTACAGAATGTCAAATAAGCTAAGGGAAAATTGAAAGACTATACTAATTTTCACAATCGTCAGGTAAAAATTTTTGCCATTATATAACCTACAGATACCCAATGGCATCAATCATGAGAGTCATATCCAGTGTCATTCACACAGGTTTGAGAGAGCCAAATGAACATATTTCTTTCTAATGGTACATTCATTGATACCAGGTTAGTAGCTTGAAATGGGCGATAATAGGAATTTGTATTTCATGAAAATCTGCAAACAAAATAAATTGGGGTTTTTGTTTTTTTGAAATCCATACTCCACCCTTACCCACAGAGCAGGTGTTAAATATTTACCAGGTCAACACTGTCAATATCACACTTCTGAAGGTATTTTGATAACAAAGGTCACTTAACTAGCTCCATGATGCTTTAAAACAAACATTTTTCAAATAAACAAAGGTAGAACAAAATTTAAAATAAAAATCTGTTTCCAAGAAAGCTATATGTTTAAAAATAAAGGAGAGGAAACAACTATATCTTGACACAGTCCATTTCCTCTGAAATTTATATACTCCTTTCTTTAGAAGAAAATGCATCTTCATATATGTGCTATGGTCCAGGGCCTGTCTCTTATAGAGGTTCCTAACTTGCTCAATAATTTGAGGTCAAACAAAATAAGCTCCTTCTTTCTGTGATTGATCAGCTTTTAGTATTTAAAGAAAGTAAATCTATAGCCCCAGGATTTTCTCTTTTATGCTCAATTTCTATTTAAAGATTATAAAGATTTAAAGTAAAACAAGTGAAATGCTGCTATTGATGTTAGGGAAAATCCATTATATAGAGTAGAATGCATTTTTATAAAGAAAATTATACCTTGTACCATGACAACCTCAGCAAATCAAGTAACAATGAAATTAATATTAGATGCTAGAATATCAAAATCGATAAAACACTTATTTTGAGTATTTAGAAACCCAATCTTACAACCTTAGCTTGACATTTATCATAATGTATTCTGTCTCAATTAGATACCAGCTCATTTTCTCAGTCTTCCTATCTGTTCCTTTACCAGACTTCTCCAGCTACTTCATCAGACTGGGCCTGCCACACTGAGGCTGGAATCATACAAAAGTCCTGAGCCTGAGAGGCTCTCTCAGCATGAGGGATATTCCTTTTATCTGTCCCTCACATCTGTGCTCCAGTTTACTGTGACTTTTATCCATTGCCTTAAAAGTCATTACAAATCCACGTTACAGTCCTTATGGTAGGCCCTGGAAATATAATGGTAGACAAAATTAACACGTCCATGACTTTCATGGAGGGCAGTCTGCTAGGAAAGACATGCACTGAACAAATAATCTCACTAAAAAAAAAAAAATTATAAATGCTATGAAAGAAAAGTGTATGACTCCATGAATGTGTTAACCAGGAGACGATCCTCCTCTGTAGGCTCTGGAAAAGCTTCTGAGAAAGTGAAATTTAACTCAAGACCTGAAGAATGGTTCAAGGCAAAAGAAACAGCACTTTCCAGCTGCAAACATGTTGGTTTCACCTTTGTTGGTACTTTTATTTCCACTTTTGCTGTCTCTTAGCATTTTTCTCCTAATTTTTTTTCCATGATTTTTTTTTTATTTTTATGTTTTACAATGATGTGTTGGTTTCTGCCATACAACAATGTAAATCACCCATAAGTATACATATGTCCTCTCCTATATAACCTTCACCCCATCCCACCCCTCTAGGTTGTCAGAGCACCAGTTTGAGCTCCCTGTGTTATAAGAAACTTCCCATTAGCTATCTATTTTACATATTCTCCTGAATATTATTGTATCTAGCTACTAATGCTGATCCTTTTTAATCCCCATAATAGTATCAGCTAATGATTACCGCACAATTGCACTCATCTCACATGCTAGTAAAGTAATGCTCAAAATTCTCCAAGCCAGGCTTCAGCAATATGTGAACCGTGAACTTCCAGATGTTCAAGCTGGTTTTAGAAAAGGCAGAGGAACCAGAGATCAAATTGCCAATATCCGCTGGATCATCAAAAAAGCAAGAGAGTTCCAGAAAAACATCTATTTCTGCTTTATTGACTATGCCAAAGCCTTTGACTGTGTGGATCACAATAAACTGTGGAAAATTCTGAAAGAGATGGGAATATCAGACCATCTGACCTGTCTCTTGAGAAACCTGTATGCAGGTCAGGAAGCAACAGTTAGAACTGGACATGGAACAACAGACTGGTTCCAAATAGGAAAAGGAGTATGTCAAGGCTGTATATTGTCACCCTGCTTATTTAACTTATATGCAGAGTACATCATGAGAAACGCTGGGCTGGAAGAAACACAAGCTGGAATCAAGATTGCCGGGAGAAGTATCAATAACCTCAGATATGCAGATGACACCACCCTTATGGCAGAAAGTGAAGAAGAACTAAAGAGCCTCTTGATGAAGGTGAAAGAGGAGAGTGAAAAAGTTGGCTTAAAGCTCAACATTCAGAAAACTAAGATCATGGCATCTGGTCCCATCACGTCATGGGAAATAGATGGGGAAATACTGGAAACAGTGTCAGACTTTATTTTTTGGGGCTCCAAAATCACTGCTGATGGTGACTGCAGCCATGAAATTAAAAGACGCTTACTCCTTGGAAGGAAGGTTATGGTCAACCTAGATAGCATATTTAAAAGCAGAGACATTACTTTGCCAACAAAAGTCCGTCTAGTCAAGGCTATGGTTTTTCCAGTGGTCATGTATGGATGTGAGAGTTGGACGGTGAAGAAGGCTGAGCGCCGAAGAATTGATGCTTTTGAACTGTGGTGTTGGAGAAGACTCTTGAGAGTCCCTTGGACTGCAAGGAGATCCAATCAATCCATCCTAAAAGAGATCAATCCTGGGTGTTCATTGGAAGGTCTAATGTTGAAGCTGAAACTCCAATACTTTGGCCACCTCATGCGAAGGGTTGACTCATTGGAAAAGACCCTAATGCTGGGTAGGATTGGGGGCGGGAGGAGAAGGGGACGACAGAGGATGAGACAGTTGGATGGCCTCACCGACTCGATGGACATGGGTTTGGGTAGACTCCGGGAGTTGGTGATGGACAGAGAGGCCTGGCGTGCTGCAATTCATGGGGTCGCAAAGAGTCGGACACGACTGAGCGACTAAACTGAACTGAAGATTACTGAGCTTATACTACTCAGAAGATATCACTCTAAGCAATTTAAATAAATGAACTCATTTAACCCTCACAATGACCATATGAGACAGGTTGTACTTCATTTCACAGATGAGGAATCTGAAGCAGAGCCACGGTAAGCTACTTGTAGGAAATTACATAGCTACTGGTACTAGTCTTTGCATGACCATCATGTCCCTCATAACTTATCACTCTTACAGAAACCCTCAAGGCACCAAGCTACATTAGCAACACTATTGGGCAAAGAATACCAAGTCTCCTATATCCTCTGAACTGCTATCATCTTTAGCTAGACAGGATCATGCTTATTGTCTCCAGCTTTCAGAAATTAGGAATAAAAGACTGACCAAGGTAGCCTAGACTAAAACATCTTCAAGAGCAAGAAAAATGTCTTTAAAACAAGTAGTACTTTCTCACAAAACATTATTTACTCAGAATATGAAATAATGAAAAATGGGAAAGGAGAAAGAATTATAATTTGTTTAATTCCTTCTGTATCTCCCAAGGCTTCCCTGGTGGCTCAGTCAGTAAAGAGTCTCCCTGCAGTGCAGGAGACTCAGGTTCAATCCCTGGGTCAGGAAGATCCCGTGGAGAAGGAAATGGCAACCCACTCCAGTATTCTTGCCTGGAGAATTCCATGGACACAGTAGCCTGGTGAGCTACAGTCCATGGGATCACCAAGAGTAACTCCCAAGGAAGAGAAAAAGTGAAAGTGAAAGTCCCTCAGTTGTGTCCGACTCTTTGTGACCCCATGAGTAGCCTTTCTCTTCTCCAGGGGATCTTCCTAACTCAGGGATTGAACCCAGGTCTCCCGTATTGCAGGCAGATGCTTTACCAGCTGAGCCACAAGGGAAGCCCAAGAATACTGGAGTGGGTAACCTATCCCTTCTCCAGTGGATCTTCCCGATCCAAGAATCAAACCAGGGTCTCTTGAATTGCAGGCAGATTCTTTACCAACTGAGCTATCAGGGAAGCCCTAAAGAAGAGAAAGATAAGAGCAACTCTTTTTTCTTTTAATTCAAACTCATAAATATTTGCACAATTAATATGTCGTGAATAGGCTATGATACAGAAGAAATTCCTAAAACCAATTATTTTCTTTAAGTAAGCATCTTTTAACTATGAAAGAAAAGGAAATAATTATTAAACGATCAAGGCCTCACTCAAAACTACATGTAGATTTTTTTAAAGTTCTTATTATGATCAAAGTTTCATTTGTAAATTTATCATTGAAGGTGATGTGAAAAACAGTAATTAAGTGGGTGATTGATACAGGTGAATGTATGACTCATAGTTTGCAAAGGAATATGATTTTGGAGAAAAGGATCAGAAAGAAAAGCAGCAAATAATGGATTCTGGAAGAATGAAGACCTCTCCTGTCCAAGGACTGTCAGCAGTTCTTTATTACTTGAAGATTAAGGGAATAGTGAATAAAGCTGTCTGCCAGACAGCAGAAAAGGTAAGAAATAACATTGTCTCTAAGTGTACCTCACATTAAAGTTCTCAGAAATAACATTCATAAAATTAAACTTTCAACAAAAAGTAACTATAAAATTCAACTCAAATCAGAACAATAGAAATGTAAAAACAAACTAACATTACATTTATCAGGAACTTAAACAATGAAACAGCAGGGTAGGTCAAGTTGTAGAATCGCCTAATTTTATTCCACTTGGTTTTTGAAAAAAGGCAGATACAATGCTGAATTAGGAGGAGATTTTATGGGGTTTGTTTTTCTTTGGTTATTTCTCTACTTCATGGGTTATTCCAAAATAAATATTTGTTTTTTGCTACTAGTAGGAAACATTTAACTAGGGTTCAGATAAAATTTAAATTTAACATTCAGATAACAATTAAATTAAACTTAGATTAACATCTAAATTGCTGGACTGAGTAAAGTAGATTATCCTCCAAAAAAATGGGTTGGTCTCATCCAATCACTGGAAAGCCTTCATAGAACAAACACTGCCCTCCCTGGAACAGGGAGAAATGCATCCAGTCAACTGCCTTTGGACTCAAACTGGAAGCCTTAAGTGAGTCTCCAGCCTGCCAGCCTGCTATGGAGATTATGAATTTACCAACCCTCTATAATCATTTGAGGCAATTCTTTAAAATCAATCAATCTCTCTTTCTCTCTCTCTTAACAACCACATATATACTCACGCCTCCCCAACACATCCTGTTTGTCTTATTTCTCTGGAGAATTCTCAGTAAGACAGAAGGGTAGCTGAAAACTCAGCCTAAGAAAACGAGATGGGAATTGAAATTTCTACCTTTGTCTCCAGTCATTCCTAAAAAGATATTAAAATTCTCAAGAACCTATAAATAGAATTTCATTTTCATATCCTAACCACATAGAACATAATATTTTTTTCCTTTTAAAACTGTTATTTGATGAAACTAACCAACTCTGGAAAACAGTTTGGCAGATTCTCAAAAAGTTAGGCATAGAGTTAGCATATGACCCAGCAGCCACTCCAAAGCACATGCCCAAAAGAACTGAATACACGTTCACACAAAAATTTTTACATGAATGTTCATAGCAGCATTTCAAAGTAGTCTAAACATGGAAACATAAACCTCATCAAATGATGAACGGGTTAAAAAAAAGGTCATATCTATACAATGGAATGATTCAGGAATAAAAAGAAATAATTACTGACACACATCACAACATGGATAAATCTTGAAAACATGCTAAGTAAAAGGCAGGCAGAAAAGATCACAAAGTGTATGAATTCATTGATATGAAATGTCCAGATCAGAAATATCCATATAGACAAAAAATAGATTAGCAGGTTGTCAGGCACAAGGAGAAGGGAGTCAATGGGGAGTGAATGCTAATGGGTTTGGGGTTTCCTACTGGGGTAATAAAAATGTTCTTGCATTAGACAGTGGTGATAATTGTATAACCTTATAAATACACTAAAAACCACTTAAATGTGAACATTAAGTGAATTGTATTTCAAGTAAAAAGTGTTAGAAAATAAAAGATTAATCAACTTACCTGCCCTTTTTGTGGTGCCAAACAACGAACAACTTCATCCACCATCACTGGAATATGTAACTTAGTCATCACTTCAGAATCTCTGTCTTGAGATCTGTGTAACTCCTGAACTCCAGTTTGATCTGTTTCCTCCTGGGCTTCATATTCATTATATCTTTCTGCTGTAGCATGTATTTTTTTTGGCCAGACACCCAAATTAAATATGCCAGATTCCAACCAGCATGAAAGAAAATTTTTATGGATTCTACAAAAATATGGGTATCGAAGCATTCTGTAGATCAACAAATCTAGAAAAAAATTAAAATCATGATTGTTGGATTTAAAAAAAAAAAGAATGTTATAATACTTGGGGGAAAGTAAATTAGTGTGCAATAACTGCCACATGAAAAATATATAAAACTCATCATTCCAAACAAGTGAAGGTGACTACCCTCCTTACATAAGGCAAGGAACCCAAGAGAACCCCAGAGACTATCTGAAAATAAAATTTTTAATGTGGCCTGATAAGCTCTAAGACCATTAATGTTTTAACCATCAGAGATATGAATATTTATTAATTAATCATCATTTTCTGAAATATGCTTTTTTGAATTTTAATTGAGTTTAAAGAATGGGTTCAATGCATCAAAACTGCTAATCTGAAAAAGCTATCTAGATGGCTGAAGGGATTATAAATATCATTCTATTTTAGGTTCACATATTCTTTAATTTCAAGCCCTTTTAATTGTTTTTCACATAATGCTAAATCTTAATTTTCAATTTAACTTTGAGAAACTGAAAAAAGGCTATGCATGTACAACCGAAAAGAAAAAGAGGTTATCAGTCTGTGAAAAAAACCTTATAGATTTGTCATGGATATTTTTTGACAAAATCATCTCACCATGCCCTGTATCAGTGACATATATATCATTTTAAACTATACTTTATAAACACTCCACTGAAAACACTTTGACATTTCACATCCAGCACTGTTTTAATTGTCTGCTCCCTGCCCCCAACAAAAAATCAAGTAAATAACTGATACTTTCTTTTTTTTCCCTCTAACTTGCTCCGTTTTATACTGTAATGCTCAACTCTTTAAAATGCAGAGGAAAAAACATAATTTATGAAACATATTAACAGAATACTTTTTGAAAATATTATGCTCTTTACTCCAAATGTTGTTTGTGGTTGCAAACAACATTTTTGACACTATTACAATAAATAACAATTGAACACTAATCTTCCTTCCTCATGAATTATGAGCTACTTAGAAGTAAGAACCACACCTTTATATCCATAAAATTAGATGCATACTAGGTGCTCAATATGTGCTTTCTGGGGGGAAAAAAAAATGATTGGATAAATTCCAGATTCTACAGAATTAGTCTGTATCAAACCTTGCTTTAGAAAATTTCACCTGTCTCCCTAACCCTACCAAAACCACATTCTCAAAATAGCTAAGGAAGATAAATTTTGCTTAAATATGCCTTAACTTCCTTTTGCATTAGAAAATGAAGAATAATGTTGAAAAGTCAATCACATGTAATAATTGTAAAACAGAAATATACATTTGATATTGTATACAGTATCAATAAGATGTAACAGCGAGGATAATATGTCAACTGTACCAAAGATATAATTCACATAATTATGTTGCAAATATGACACAGAAAAACTATGCCAAAAAAGTTTGTTAAATGAGTGTTTTAATTTTAGATGTTCAGTATAACATCTGTGTAACAATTATATATATAAATGCTATATAATGTTATATAACAGTATAACAATTTTAGTTACTCAGCAGTTAACAAATCAGCCAGATTATGAATTATGCCTTACGCTTTCCAGAAAGTATACACAAGCCAAACTATGCTCTAACTTGGCATTTCTAACATATTTCAAAATAAATGCTAACATTTATTGAGCACTTACTAAGTAGCACTTACTAGTCTAAGCACACTATAGGTAATAACTCACTCACTCCTTACTCCAACACTTAGAGGTAGGTACTATTATTATTTCCATTTTACAGAGGAGAAAACAGAGAAGTAATCTGCAAAAGGTCACACAGTTGAAGAGTCATAAAGCTAGAATTGTAACACCAGCATTCTTTCCCCAGAATTTTTTATCTTAACCTATGTGTTATAAACACAGCCCACTGGCTTTATATAATAGTCATGTAATTGGAAAGATACTTTGATTACACTATGCATTTTTAGTATGCAATGAATTAGACTCATCTTTTTTAAGGAGCCAATATCCTACTGCTTGGTCTACTCCACCTGGAAACTCAGTATACAGTATGGCACCCAACAGAAGACACTGTAATGATGTACAGCCCTAAATACTGGAATCTGGAGTATTTAAACAGTACAACCAAAACTTATTCTATTATTTTGCCTATCCAATAAATGCAAACAATCTAAACTGGATGTTCAGATTTTGATAATTTTTTTTAACAAAACAAGCAATCAAACAAATAAAAAAGTCCATCAATTCCAATATCAGAATCAGAACCATGCAGGGAAAGGCAAGTAGGATTAAAAAAAAGAAGTTTTCAACAGCATTTAATTTTCTTCTGCAATCAATTTCTTTGTATTTACTCAAATATATTCAAAGTACAAAGCCTGTAGACTTTATTATGCATGGATTGGCTACTAACCTGAGTGAGCATAGAGAAAACATTTCAATAATTAACCTTTCTCTTTGGTTGTGTTTTTTAATATGTCCCTAAAAATGGAAGGAAGCAAGCTCTAAAGGGAATCCCCTCTCTTCTGCAGCCCAATCCAGGTAACTCAGCACCCCTGCAATCTGCCAAGAACCAGCCACCCTAAAAGATTTAAGATAGTTTTAAGTTCCCTCTGTTTACAGTAAAGAAGCAGGATGTCAGGAAATCTAAGCTCTTAGAGCCAACTGGGTGGTTTTCTAGGTAAGCCATTTAACTTTTGCCTGCCAGCAAAATTCAGTCTAGCTGCTGAGACCACGGAATTAGCCAGGTTACTCTTTTAAAAGTGGGAACACAAAGGTGAGCGATACCTTTGAAAACTACTTCCTCAATGGTACTACCAATTACCATCATTGCAGTCAGCTCCCCCCTGCAGAGAAAACTCTTTGGAAATTTAATTCCTAAGGCCAAAAAGTCGACCTGGAAGCTGACAACCGAACGCAGAAAATGTGAAAAAAGGTCCTAAAGAAGAAGAAAATCCATTCTTTTGCGTAAGAATTACACTCGGATGAGAGAAACTGTTTAGAAACTTCTGAAATGGTATGAATGAGTGCTGAGGAGAGTAAGCGTAAGAGCAGAGGCGCGAGTTTCCTTTGCGCTGGGCGAATCCGTCGTCCCCTGGAAGTTCCCCCAAAGGCGTGGAGCGGGTTCCAAAAGAGCTCCCGGGACTCGACCACCTTCTCCTCACCTGAGGAACGAAGATTTCTCAGTTAGCCTCCAACTCGGGCCTGCGACGAACACTACGGTCCGGGAAAACCTGAATTTGCCGCTCGCCCAGGTCCCAGCCCTGGGGGAAACTTGCGAGGACGGACAGATTGGACCCAAGTCCGCCCCAGCAACCGAGGACCGTCTGCCTTTGGTTCCGTTGCTTCCAGTCCCCAGCTGCCAAAGAGTCCCGCAGGCGCTCTGGCTCCAAAAGGTGTTCCTGGGGGAGGGGTGGGATATAAATTCCTACAATTGCCAGCTTTAAATTCACTTTTACTTTTTTTTTATATGTCTGATGGAACTTCAAATTTAACTTTCCATTTTATCTTTTTCTCCACTCTTTCCAGTTTACTCTAAACCTATGTTAAATTTCTGTGTTCTAAGTAAGACGGCAGTTAGTTATACTCTTAATTCCTAACAAAAGGTGAGAATTTCTGTCTCCTTAGCACTACGTGTTTGAAAAATTTTGGTTCTTTTGCCTTCATTTCGTTACAAAATACACCAGTTTCCTATCCTTTCTATTACACTCTTTAATGACTTGCCAACTAAAGAGAAGCCAGCTGCCAGAGTAATGACACTGATTGTAACGTTAAAATTTCTCTTGCTCTTTAAGAGATATGGACAATTCCTTAAGAATATGAACTTCATAATCTGAACTTTTTTAAACGGCAAATGTGATGCAGAATTTAAATGTAAAATAAGCACTAGATTTGGTGTAGAAACACCCGTGAAATTGGTTCAGCCTTATACAATGTGGCTATCAAAAACGAAGAAATTTAAACACTTCTCCTTTAGCAATGATCAGTACAATTTTATAAGGAATTGGTAAAACACGCCTATTTTCAGACTAGATTAGGATATCATCTTAATATCACTTAATCCAGAAAGTATTTCAGAAACAAGTGACTCCATTCTGAATTGGCTGGGTTGTTCCCTTCAAAAGAAATATTTTTAGATTTTCTGAAAACTTCAGTTTTCTTTTCAGTAAAATAAATAGTATATACATGTCATGGGCTGTTTTGAAACTTGAAAGTGATTAGATAATATATATAAAATTAATAAAATGCCCCGGACATCAAAGGTAAAGTACCACAGAGTGCATATTTGAAATAAAAAGCCTATAAAAAGCACCATACAAATCACTATCTCATTAGCTAAGATCCATCTAGTACAGCCAGCAATTAGTAGCTTTATTGATGCTCTAATCCAGTGCTTAGAAATAATCATGTATTATGCATCATATACAATACAAAGTGCTTCTGATATTCAATAGGAAATAAACGCCTATAATATGAGGGTTTCCCCTTCATTGTTCACTTACAATACTCTACATTTGGTGGTGTGCCATCCTGTATATATGGCTATGTTGAATCACTAGAACATAAACTCCAAGAGGGCCAGGAGTTTGACTCAACTGTGTGCTATTATGTCCTTAAAATATACAATCAATAACTGTTGAATGAATGGATACAACAATAGTAACATAAGAACAACAAAAATTCAGATCATACTATTAAAAATATCCTGAGAAATAAACGATGAATTCTCTTAGCAAACACATCTGCCATTTTTTTTCCAGATATATATTTTTTTCTTTTTATAGTTACATTCTAAAATTCTAACTACAATCCAGGACTTAAAAGCCCACTGCATCCAATAATGAACTAGGCCAATAAATTTAAATAAATTTATTTTGTAATGCCATCTTAGAAAGAAATGGAAAAAACAGTCATACAACAAATAGTTTCACAGTCAGCAGGCACTAAGGGAATGGGCCTGGGGTTCCTGAGCAATGAAGCCTGGGGCCTCAAACCAAAAGTCCTGGACTTTCGGTTAATTTAGATGAACTGACCCCAGTTCTGTCCAAATGAAAGTGGCTGGAAGGAACAGGCCCCTATAGCTTCCAGATCGCGGGACCTGTGCCTTGGAGGCCTCATTGCTTAATAGAGAAAAGGAAGAAAAAAACATCCAAAACCCATTAATCCATACCCAACAGGCTCCGCCTCTCCCCCTAGCAGAGGGCACGGCCAAGCCCTGCCGGCACTTGTCTCACTCACACCCTGAACCCAGGGATGGGGCCCGAGCCCGCGGTCTGAAGGCTTCCTGAAGATCCCAGGTGGCTGCCTCCCACCTGCAGCTGCAGCCTAACCCCGCCCACCTCGGCCAACGCCTCCGGAAACAGCCTCCGCGTTGCCACGGTGACGCGGAGTAAAGCAGCTTCTAGTGCTCCGCGCCGCTAAGATGCCTGGCGCCAAACTGCCGCGCGCGACGGACACGTCCTGCGTGGTGACGTCACGAAGACGGCAGCCAATGAAAAGAGGCTCTGAAGAAGCTAGCTTGAGTTTGAATCTCCAGGCAGAGTTTGAATAGCCGGGTGGCGGACGTTCGAGTGGAGAGTCTCTGAAACTTTTTGGGCCTGAGGTGAGTGTAAGGCTAGAGCAGAAAACTGGTCTCGGGGACTCTTTTTGGATGACCTATCTTGCTGGAAGCGGAGAGGTCCCGCCGCCTCAGGAATAGAGGACCAAGTGGGCTTGTTGACAAACACGGAAGCGTTAAGTGCGGCGATGGGCTAGGGTTGCGGGTGGGCCTGGTTAAGGTTCCTTGGGGAGAAAGTGAAAGGAAGAAGGAACTTGAGAACGCACTAGAATGTGGCTCTGCCTGAACGAGAGTCCTCGACGGCTCAGCAGGAAGATCAGGAATCTCCTTCCTGAGATTCTGAGGAAGTCGGAAATTTTAAAGGGCATCATGGCTCTTTTCCCATACTTTGGCAGAACACTAACTGTTCAGCACCTTACGGTTCAAAGTTCCTTCCGGACTCCATATACAGAGTGTTTTGTTTCAGATGGAAGTACAACTCTAGGCTTAACTATCAGATAAGGAGCCTTGGTTCACCAACTTGCAGGTTTTTTGTCCAGCGAGATTCTGCTGTTAACCTGTCAAAGATCAGCTGGGAACCTTCCCCCGAGCCCCAATTGTAGCATCAAGATAAAACCTGCCAACACTGACTAATGGGTTTGCTGAGAATCAGACAGGCTATGGAAGAGATACTGGTAGAAGATGCTCTGCAAATGAAAAGTACTTAAAGCACTGAGAATCAGTTCTTCTACCATCGCTTCTTAAAGTTTCTGTGAGATTCGCCTTGAGGAGTGTTCATTAGGCACTCCGTTTCAGAGAAGTCAAGGCTGACTGCTGTTTATGACATTATTTGGCCAGAATTGACAATTTGTGTCGTATGGTGTATAGGTTACTAATTTTTAACAACCAGGTAGGATGTCTTAGGCATTCTACAGGTTTCAGTTGATAGCGTTATTCTACCATGGTCAGCGCCCCCATCTTGGATTTTGTTAAGTATTTATGAACTTTGTTGCCAGAGAACATGAAATCCAAAGGCTAGATACTGCTTTTTATTAACTTTCTACTATTTTGTAGAAATTGTTAGTTTCAGGACACAAAGGTTATCTGCCTTTTAACGGTAGAAATTGTCTCCTCTTCTATTACTAAACAAGTATTTACAAGTACACAAAGTTTTCATTTTAAAAACATATCTTGTTCCACTCTAAATATATCTTGAATCAATTAAGGTACACAATAAAATGACTTTTATGCTGTCAACTCTGAAAACTAGGAGGAAAAAAATAGAAATAGAAAAAAATATAGTCCATTGTTAGTACTGCCCTTCCCTCCGTTTGAAATTTTCATTCTTCCTTGATGCTGACAAGTTAATAGAAGCAGTGGCTCTAACACTCAAGTTATTTCCAATAAGAGGTTTAAGTTTCGAAGAGACTAGACATGATAAAGTGGAAGGTAGTTCCTTGTCCTAAAAAATGAATCTTAATCAAATTTGAATTTGTATTTAAGAAATAATTTATAACTGTATTACTCCACACCTTCAAGAAAATTTATACAACACATCTGCTCCATTTTTTGAAAGCCTTTTGTTTTGATTCCAACAGAGCATAGCTGCTAAGAATATGGATTGTAGATTTGGACCTGTATCCACATTCTGGCTTCTCATTTAATCACTATGTCATTTTGGGAAAATCCCTTATCCTAAAACTAAGCCTCTGTTTTTGTAAATTGGAGACAGTAATAGAGTCTACTTTATATTTTAAGGACTGAATGAGATAATGAATGTCAAATGTTTATCATAATGCCTGACATACAGAGTGTACTCAAATGACAGCCACTGTTAATTATTATTAATTATTACCATATCCACCTAATTCAAGAGTTCTCAATTAATAACATTTTCTGAAAATACTTACATTATCTAACTGACACAGAAAAATTATGAACTTCCGGTTTTATTTCAATGTTCATTTCAAGAGCCCCAATACTAGGCCCTGAGATTTCTATCAAAAGTGGAAATAAATAGTTTAACTTCTTCTATCACGAAAATTTCTTAGAGTTATATATTTATCTCATTATGGAGAGGATAATTAAATACTTGAACTTTAGGTTCAGTCAGTCAGAATTCAAATTTCATGTCTTGTGCTTCCAATAATGTGACTTCAGCCAGTTAACTTAATCTCTCTGTATTACAGTTTCTCTCTATATAAAATAGGTATGATTTTGTATCATATCCTATGATAGAAAATCCTATATCATAGGTTGTTACAGAGATTAAATAAGTATGTAAATTGCTTAGCACATTTCTATTTGTAGAATAACAGCTCAGGAAAAAGTATTCCATAATTATTAAGGGAAACTTTGTGTCTAAGGTAAATTTTATTATTTTTTTTTGTTTTGTTTTTGAGATAAAAATACCTAGACTTGTTTAAAACCCAAATAATACAAAGAATATAAGGAGAAAGTAAACCTGCTTGTCAATTATTTTCCCACCATCAAGCAACTGTATTATCAATTTCTTGTGTTCTCTTCCTGAGAAAGCCCACACACATACAAGTATGTATATGTCTTTTGAAAATACAAATGGTTGAATACCATATCCACTATTCTGCATTTATTTTTTGCACACGTATCTTGAAAATCTTCGTTAGTTCATTCATTCAGTTATTCAACAAGTATGTAATAATTTCTAAATATATGACAACCCCTTTTCTAGGTTCTGGAGTGCAGGTGAAGTTCCAGCTCTCATAGTGCTTGCATTTTAGAAGGGAACTAAGCAATAAATATGTAACCAAATGATATATGTTTTCCAAGTAGTCTATATGCTAGGAAGGAGAATAAAACTGATAAGGAATTAGAGAAGCAAGGGCAGGGTGATACAGTTTGGAATGAAATATTTAGGGAAAACCTCTATGAAGTGATGTTTGAACAAAGACCTGAATGATGAACTGAGATACTAAGATTTGTAAATACCTGAAGATAGAGCCTTCCAGGCAGAGAGAAGAGAAAGTTAGGCCAGAAAGAGACTGAGGTGTTGAACAAACACGGAGAAGGACAGTGTGACTGAAACAGTAATGGAGAGGGAGGGTAACATTTGGAAAAAGAGATGGAGAGGTAGACAGGAGCAAGGTGTAGACCCTATAGGACCTGGTAAAGAGTTTGCATTTTATTCATATGCTGGAAAGTCATTGGAGCAGAACAAGGTGAGGTACATCACATATTCTGATTTCTTTTGAAGACAGTATCAGTACATATATAATCTTTGACTTAACTGGCTTAAATTTTATCTAGGAAAACAGTAGCTAGATATAAGATGAGGATTTGCCTGTTCAACTTGGTTTATGTTAACTTGCAACTATTGAAGAGAATTAGTTTTAACACCACTTCTTTAAACATAACAGAAGAATGAGGCTTTCTATGTTAAGTCATTCTCCCAGAAAATTGAATGTTACCCTTATTAAGTGATAGTGTTTAACCATCTTCAACAATTAACATAAAAATGATCTCATTTTCCTAATTTTGTAAAGAAATTGGGCACATTATTTAACTTTTTTTGATGCCTCAGGGTCCTCATTATGATTTCTTGTTATTGCCAACCATTTTACTCTACTGTGGTATGTTGGTTCTCTTAGAGAAGTATAGTATGTGTTTGCCTCCTCTCTAAATGGCTATATTGCTTTTTCGAATTCCATGTCTACTTTTTATAACTTATTAATTAATTTATTCATTAATCAGATGTTTTGAGAACTTAACTATATACCAAGCACACTGCAAGAGATAAGGAGGAATATAAAGGTAGAAACATATAGTCCTGTTAGCTGTTATGTATTGTCATACACAATAATCATAAAATTTAGAGCTAGAAAAGAATATTAGTGATCAATGTAGTCCAACCCTCTCATTTTATAGATTACTACTAAAGCCTCTTCATCACTCTCTTTCCTACTCTACCCACTCTAGAGATACCTTTCTATTATAAAGGAAATGATGTTGTGTTTGTCCTTAATGTTTTAGTCCCACCAGTGAAATCCTACCAGCTTGCTTTTTTGATTCTATTCAACAGATATCACTTGAAAGTAGATATGACAAAACTGAACAGAGACTGTGATACTATCTGACGAATTATCATCTGAAAATAATTTTTGAGGTAACACATTATTGCACAGATAAAATTTTGTAGTCTTTTCTTTTGCCACTTAAGTAAAAATGGTCAAGGAATGTAATTTCTGTGTGCCTTAGTCAGAATCAACTGGATGTCTGTCTCTTTTACTTGACCATGTTAGAAAAAAAAGCAGTCATCATGTTTTAATGCAGGAACAACCTCATTAATTCCTAATGACATCAGCATATTTGAACATAATTGAGCATAATTTTTTCATTTAATAATTCCCAATTAACTTCAAAGTCAAATCTAAGTTTTATAACCTGACATTCAAATCTTCTAGATCTGATCCCACCTGTATCCAGCATAATCTTTTTAATGCAGCCCTCTCCATTCCCTTTTGTTCTCTCCAGCTACAGTCAGGACTGAGCAAAGCTTAACTGAGCATCTCTTTAGATGCTGTAGATAGAATTAAAGTCATGTAAAACTAAATGGTTAAACAAAATGAGATTTAAGCAAATTGACCACACAGCCATTTATGTCCTCAGCACAAGCTGTTTCCTACCACAAGCTTTTGGACTTGTTGCCCTGAAATACTCCTGCCTGGGAGCCACTTACTTGCTCACTCCCTCACTTTGGTCTCTTTTCACAACATTCCCATCTAAAACAAGAACCCACACATACACTTCTGTCTGTTCCAAGACCTGGAAAAATGCCTTGCACATAGAAGGCACTCAGTGAATATTTATTGAATGCATTACTAGTTTTCTGTCCTGAAATCTTTTTTTTTAACCTGGTAATAACTATCTTCAGCTCTCCATTCCATTTGTTCCTCTAGGAAGCTTTCAACTCTATCAATCTTGTTAGATCTCTATCAGTCACTGTTAACCTTTATCTGATAACACTTATCAGAGTTACAGCTTTGCATATTTGCACCACTATTTTATCAATGGCTCTTTCCTCACTAAGCTATATGTAATATTAATTATAATAGCAGATGTTATAATGCCTTCTCTCTACCAGGTATTTTTCTAAGTGCTAATCCGCACATGAACTTTATAAGGTAGGTATTATTATTAGCCCCGCTTTACAGATGAGGAAACTGATCCATAAGGAGGTTGAGTAACTTGCCCACTGTCACAGCCAGTAAGTAGAAGAACTGGGATTTTAACAGTTAGCTTATTGAGTTAATGAGTTAATTAATTAACAAGAGATAACTTCCAACCTAAGATCAGTTTTGAAAAAATCACCTGATGTTTTATATGTTTTTTAACCATTTCATTTGTGTATATTTTACCTACCATTGAGGTGGGGGGGAGGGGGAAGCATATCAGTTAAAAGCAAGGCATTGTTGAACATTTCTAAAAGCTTTTAGAAAAATCTGTGTAGAGGTTAGTTTTTGGTATCACAAGGAATGTGAGAATCTGTTTTTGTTATTCAGTTGCCAAGTCATGTCCAATTCTTTGCTGCCCCATGGACTGCAGTACATCAGGCTTCCCTGTCCCTCACCGTCTTCTGGAGTTTACCCAAGTTCAGGTCCATTGAATCAGTGATGCCATCCAACCATCTCATCCTCTGTTGCCTTCTTCTCCTTCTGCTTTCAATCTTTCCCATCATCAGGATCTTTCCTAATAAGTCAGCTGTTCACATCAGGTGGCCAAAGTGTTGGAGCTTCAGATTCAGCATTAGTCCTTCCAAAGAGTATTCAGGGGTGATTTCCTTTAAGATTGACTGGTTTGATTTCCTTGCTGTCCAAGGGATTCTCAAGAGTCTTCTCCAACACCTCAGTTTGAAAGCATCAGTTCTTCCATGCTCTGCCTTCTTTATTGTCCTGCTCTCACATCTGTACTTGACTACTGGAAAGTGCATTGTCTTGACTATGTAGACCTTTGTCGGCAAAGTGATGTCTTTACTTTTTTAATATACTGTCTAGGTTTGTCATAGCTTTCCTGTCAAGAAACAGTCATCTTCTAATTTCATGGCTGCAGTTACCATCTGCAGTGATTTTAGAGCCCAGGAAGAAGAAATCTGTCACTGCTTTCACCTTGTCCCCATCTATTTGCCTTGAAATGATAGGACCAGATGCCATGATCTTAGTTTTTTTTAATATTGAGTTTTAAGCCTCTTTTTCATTCTCTTCCTTCACCCTCATCAAGAGGCTCTTTAGTTTCTCTTCACTTTCCTCCATTAGAAATCTATGTAGAGGTTAGTTTTTGGTATCACAAGGAATATGAGATTCTACTAGCCTTTAATAGACAGGGGTCAGAAATGTTAACATCCTCTAATATGTGAGACAGTTCCAAATAAGGAAGAATTCACCTACCGAAAATGCCAGTGATAAGCTCATTGGGAAACAATGGAAAGATGGGCCAGTTATCTTTGGGAAGAAGAGGCAGGATTGGAGGCAGGTAGGGAAAAGAATTGGCATTTCTTGAATGCCTTAATACACTTAATGCTTTTTATCTCTTTTAGCCTTAAGGACAGCTATTAGGTATTATTTCTTTTATACAAATGAGAAACCTGTAACTCAGTGAGGTCAAGTAACTTGTCCAAAGTCAAAGAAAAGGAGTATAGGTATTTATGGGAGTTGGCTAGATAGAAGCTCAGGGTGAAGAAAGAGCAGAGTAGTAATTCATCTGGGACCTAACTGTTAGAATCTAAATGACTATCCTTTCCTTTTCAGTGTTCTATTTTGGGGACTCACAGAGTCCTAAAAAGCGAGTGCTATGTCCAGTGTCTCCTGCTTTTAGATTGCCTTGGCCTTAATTTGAATTCCTTTCAAAAGTATATGGTTTTATGATATATGTTAGCTTTATCATTATTATTTCTTCCACTTTAGGAAACACAATATCTTCTTTTAACCCTGTCCCTCTCCACCCACAGCATTTCTTTGCTTACCTGTGCAGTAGAGCTTCCTGTATTCGCTGAGTCTTCTCCTCTTCAGGCCTTTGTCCTGCCATTGCCCCCACATTGCTCTTATTTGCTTCTATGTTGCCAAATCCCGTGATGACTTTTAGTAAGTATTTAACCTATTTGTTTTAAAACTCAACATTCAGAAAACTAAGATCATGGCATCTGGTCCCATCATTTCATGGCAAATAAATGGAGAAACAATGGAAACAGTGGCTGACTTTATTTTTTGAGTCTCCAAAATCAGTGCAGATGATGACTGCAGCCATGAAATTAAAAGATGCTTGCTCCTTGGAAGAAAAGTTATGACCAATCTAGACAGCATATGAAAAAGCAGAGACGTTACTTTGCCAACAAAGGTCCGTCTAGTCAAAGCTTTGGTTTTTCCAGTAGTCGTGTATGGATGTGAGAGTTGGACTATAAAGAAGACTAAGTGCCAAAGAATTGATGCTTTTGAACTGTGGTGTTGGAGAAGACTGTTGAGAGTCCCTTGGACTGCAAGGAGATCCAACCAGTTCATCCTAAAGGAAATCAGTCCTGAATATTCACTGGAAGAACTGATGTTGAAGCTGAAACTCCAATACCTTGGCCACCTGATGCGAAGAGCTGACTCATTTGAAAAGACCCTGATGCTAGGAAAGATTGAAGGTGGGAGGAGAAGGGGACAACAGAGGATGAGGTGGTTGGATGGCATCAATGGACATGAGTTTGAATAAGGTCCAAGAGTGAGGGACATGAGATGGACAACTTCCGGGAGTTGGTGATGGACAGGGAAGCCTGGCATACTGCAGTCCATGGGGTCACAAAGAGTCAGACACGATTGAGTGACTGAACTGAACTGTACCTATTAGCAGTTATTTAGCACAATTGATCATTCTCTCCTCCTTGATTTAGAAGGCCCCCCTTAATTTTAATGCCATGATAAGCTTGAAAAACTGAAAAGCTTCACATGGCATTAAAACTCTGAGGACAACTTTTACTTTCTTAACTTAGCTTTCAGCTGCCTTGAAATGTACACCCAGATGTTGATTAATGTTCTCAGATTTAAGATATCCAGAATGAACTCCTGATCTTCACCCCAAAACCTACTTTACTCTCCATTATTTCTATCTCAGTTGATGGCTATTCTATTCTTCCAACACTCAGGCCAAGAACTTTGGAGTAATTCTTGAATCCTATCTTTCTCTCATTCCCTCCATCTATCAGAAGATTCTTTTGTCTTTACTTTCAGATTATATTTACCACACCCTGTTCTAAGTTGACTGCATCATCTCTTGTCTGCATTACTTCAGTGGCCTCAGTAGTTTCTGTTTCCTCAAGTATGTCAACAGTGAAAGTGATCAGATTGCAAAAATCAAATGCAAAAATATTAAATGATATGCAAATACAAAACTTAATAAATCTCTGAAATAGTAATCAGACCCTGGGCTTCTACTTCAACTCAAACTTTATAGCTGAAAGACAAGAAAGTGAAGTCGCTCAGTCGTGTCCGACTCTGCGACCCCATGGGCTGTAGCCTACCATGCTCCTCTGTCCATGGGATTTTCCAAGCAAGCGTACTGGAGTGGGGTGCTATTTTCTTCTACAGAGGATCTTCCTGACCCAAGGATTGAACCTGGGTCTCCCTCATTGTAGGCAGACGCTTTACCATCTGAGCCACCGGGGAAGTCCTAACTTTGTAGCTAAACCATATATAATCACAAGGTAGGCCACTCAAAAACCTAGCTTTGATTTTTCGAGAGAGCTCTGATACTACTTTAGTTTAGGTCATGAGAATGGACAGGAAAGGGTCTCTCAGAATTGTGTTAAGGTACTGAAGGGATAGCTTTGGCTTTGAACTATTTTTAATAAAATGGAACTTGTCCGCAAGTCTCTTGGCACTGGAAATTGACGCAACCAGGCTTATCTGTACCTGTATCTCAGAGACCCATAGAGTTAAAAATAGTTCCAGGTATATGTCAGTTAGCTTGTCCAGGTAGAAAGTAATAGAGATGGTATAGTCCCCTAATTTTTTGTATATTCAGAAATTCTAATCTCTGAATATAGATCCTAGTCTCTGCTCTAAAATCATGCATATTTTGTCATCCAGTTTTTATAATGTCTGTTGAGCTTCCCAAGTGGTGCAGTGGTAAAGAATCTGCCTGCCAATGCAGAAGACACAGGAGATGCAGGTTCAATCCCTAGGTCCAGGAGATTCCCTGGTGTAGGAAACGGCAACCCACCCCAGTATTCTTGCCTAGAAAATTCTATGGACTGAGGAGCCTGATAGGCCACAACCCATGGCATTGCAAAGAGTGGGACGCAACTGATCATGCACATGTACATTTATACTGTCTACCATGTGCTAGGCACTGTTTAAGACTTGGAACACATTGGTAAGCAAAACAAATTTTTTTAAAATGCCCTTAAGGGGCTTATAGTTTAACTAGAATAGAGAAAGTAAACACCAAGCATGCTAAACAGATGGAAAATACATATTCTATTAGGAGGTGGTAAGTGCTTTGGGAAAAAATTGAGCAGTAATTACCCTAAATAAGGGTAATTAAGAATCAGTTTAGCAATTTTAATAAGGGTGGGCAGAATGGGCACCATTTGAGCAAGGACTTGAAAGAAGTGACAGAGTTAGTCATGTAATTATTGAGGAAAGCACTTTATGATAGAATGGCTAGCAGAAGGGCGTATTTGGGGCACTTGGCCTGTTAGTTGGAATAGGGGCAATGGGGAAGACAATAGGACATGAGGTAGAAGACATAGGCCGTTAAAAGAAATTCAGGTCTGAATAAGAACCGTTGGAAAGTTTCAAACTAGGGATTTCCAGCAACATTTACTATGTGAGTGGAACATAATTAACACCTTTTTTTTAGTTAGTACTTCATGCTAGTCATTTTGCATATAGTAGAATTAATATTAATACTCTTTAATTTCAGAAAAATATTCAACCACTCACATAAGCAGAGGAATCAAGATAGTCGACAATGTCTGTCACTGAGGAAGACCTCTGTCATCACATGAAAGTAGTTGTCCGTGTGCGTCCTGAGAACACAAAAGAAAAAGCCTCTGGATTTCATAAAGTAGTCCATGTTGTGGATAAGCATATTCTTGTTTTTGATCCCAAACAAGAAGAAATCAGCTTTTTCCATGGAAAGAAAACTATGAATCGAGACATTACAAAGAGACAAAATAAGGATCTTAAATTTGTATTTGATGCTGTTTTTGATGAAACTTCAACTCAATTGGAAGTTTTTGAACACACTACTAAGCCAATTCTTCATAGTTTTTTGAATGGATATAATTGCACAGGTAATTGTTTCAGCTGGTATTTAATCTGATTTCATTTTTATATTAGGATATCTACTTGACTTTTCTAAATATAACAATTTTAAGATGCTTGTTTGCTAAAAATTTTTCAGTTCAGTAGCTCATTGTAAATGTAGATTTTCTTTGAAATTTAGTCATCATATATAACATTTTTGAAACTTTCTTTTCCTGGGTCTTGCTTTGGTTCCTGTAGAAGGTCATTCTTTCCATTTCTTATGTTTTAAAACCACATGCTTCAGATAGTTGATGCCAGATTTCTCACAATTTGTATTCATAAATATTCCCAATGTTTACCTATGCAATAGTCTATCCCTGGGGGATAGTGGAACATTTCTGAACACTTGGCAATTTCTTCATAGCACTATTTTTTCTTTATAGTACCTTGAAGTAACTACTTTTAAAGCCCATGTTGAGTATCATACATGTGCTGTTTTAGTATATCTTCAACCCAAAGAAGCATCTTTAGTGCTCTCAGTAGACCTATAATTTGCCTTTCAAAACGGCTCTGTTGATTTCCTAGAAAAAGAGCTCTCCAAAATGCCAGTTAATTGAATGCTTACCAGGTACTTCACACCATTATTAATATTTTTGTAATTACCACCATTTATGGCATTATCTTTAAGATACCCCAAAACTATAACATGGTTCCCTGTCTTTCACTGACTCATTCGCTTTTATTGCAGAAGGTTTACCCTCTAGGTCAAGAAAGAATGGAATGTGGTTTATTGATTAGACCTTCTTTGATTCTCATTTTTAAGCAGATATTCTTTTCCTCATTCATGAAACTCCATATTGTCTCTAGAGATTTAAAAAAATTATTTTAACTCCAAATGAAAAAATCTCTACAAAAGTAATACTGAATCTTTGGTTTCTTCTTGATTTTACTTTATATTGTCCAACTATCTTAAGACTTCATGTTGTACTGCCAGCTTACACAAAAGAAAACAGAATGAAACCTGAATCAGTTTAATCCATCCTACTAAAAAGTATTTTTGTAGTTAACAAACTTAGCAGAGAGATTTAATTTATGAAAATAATTCTCAAAGACTTATTGCTTTAACTGAATATTATGTTGGGTATTTGCCATATGTAATTCAGAGTGGTTTTTTTTGGGGGGGGGCATTTGAAGAACTGTATCACTGTTCTTTTGTACTGGATAGAGTCTTGAAAGCAAAGTAATTTACCTAAAACAAAAATTTTAAAAGGAATTATTATGAATGGCTTTTATTTGGAATTCTGCAAATTTGTGTTAATATTTAGTACCTGCTTTGTGCCAGATCACTTACTAGTAGTGTAAGTCACTTACTATGTAGGAAGGATACATAGTCTCTGCTTTAGTGGAACTCACAGTTAGAAATACAGGATGATACTGTAAATTGCCAGGATTTAAGAATGAGTATAAATGCATTTGGATCTGTTGGGTTTACAAGTTACTGTTTAGGATATCCAAGTGAGACTATTCACTAAACAGTAGATACAGTAATGTTTTGTGTCATAACAAAGAACTCTGATCCCTTTTCATAAAAACTCAGTACTTGCATATGGTGCCACGGGAGCTGGAAAGACCCACACAATGCTAGGATCAGCTGCTGAACCTGGAGTGATGTATCTAACAATGCTGGACCTTTACAAATCCATGGATGAGATTAAAGAAGAAAAAGTATGTAGTACTGCAGTTTCTTATCTGGAGGTAAGTTGGCAATATCATTTTTTGGTTTAATCAATAGTACTGAGAAATCTTTTTATAAGAAATTCCATTGTCCTTTCAAATTATTCTATCAGGAGGCAGAAATTTTTTCATGAATATATTAATATCAAATCATTAAAATTCCTGGTCTTCAATTATTTTTTGTAGATATTATTTTTTTCTGTTAAGTATTTTGCCATAACTTCTGACTTATACAGAAGTAGTAGGATTAGTATAGATAGTATAAAGAACTTCTAGATTCCCTTCATTTGGATTCCTCATATGTTAACATTTTACTCTCTTTTCTTTCTTTCTGCATATGTGGTTTTCCTTTTTTTTTCCCCCTCAACTGTTTGTTACAGGCTTGTAAAAACAGGAAATTTCTTAAATAAAAACTGAATAGTAATCAATATCAGGAAATTAACAATGATATACCATTATCTAGTCTATAGACCTTAATGAGATTTTGATAATTATTGTAATAACACCCTTTATTGAAAATAAAATCTAAGATCATATATTGTATTCAGTTGCAATTCATCCCTTTAGTCCCTTTAATCAGGATGTTTTTTTCTCTATATTTTATGTTGCTGTTGTAAAACTTTTAGTTTGGATTTGTCAGTATTACATTCAGGTTATGGACTGGCAGGAATACCACATAAGTGATGATGAATTCTTCTTATGTAACATATCAAGAGGCTTATATAATTAGTTAGTCCTGATACTGGCTACGTTAACTTTGATCAGTTTCATTACGCTGGTGTCTACAAAGTTTTCCCACTATAAAGGTACTGTATTTCCCTTTATGGGACTTCCCTGGTGGCTCAGCGGTAAAGGATCTGCCTGCAATGCAGGACATGCCAGTTCGCTCCCTAGATCAGGAGGATCCCCTGCAAGAGGGCATGGCAACTCACTCCAGTATTCTTGCTGGGAAAATACCATGAACAGAGGAGCCTGGCAGGCTACAGTCCACCGAGTTGCAAAGAGTTGGACGTGAGCCAATTGACTGAGCATGCATTATGCTTTATAATTAATAAATAACTTGTAGGAAAACAGTGTAAATCCTGTGACTCCTCAGTCTTTGGTCTGTTCATTTTAGTATCCACTGATGATTCATGCCTGAATCAATTACTATCATGATTGCAGATGATAGTGATTTTCAAATTCCATCATTTCTTCTACAGTTCTTCATTAGCTTTCTACTATGAGGAAGAGCTTTCCCTTTCCTCTACTGTATCAGTGTAGACTTATGGATTCTTAATATTATTCCATAGATTATAATCCCTTTCTCTAAGTATTTATCTGTATGCTTAAATTGTGCAGATTTGGCCAGGTGAGGTTCCTTCCTGCTATCTCTCGTGTGTGTGGGTTTGTTTTTTTTTTTGACATACCTCATCATTTGAGACTTTGTACCTCTTAATAGCTGACATTCAACAAATAATAACTCACTTTGTGTTCATATAGTGTTTCAGAAACCAATGCAGAAACAGACATCCCTGATTTTACTTCCTTTTCATTTGTAATGTCAGAGGGCCAATTTCTAGTTTTTACTGCTCTTGCTGACATCTTATTGTTTGAGAGTTTCTTCACATTTCAAATATTGATTTAAGATTATGTTGCTAAAAATTGTCATCAGTCTATAGAACTTGGTGATAAATGAGAAGTAAAATTCATTTTCTATAGTTAAGTATTTTGAAAAGAATTGTTCTGAACTTAATTAGCAAGAGAGCATGGCGCCGTATTCATTATTTCTTCCTTAGATCCTTTTATAACAGAGAATTTTGAAGTTTGCTTATTTTTATAATGTTTTTAGTTTTTTTTTCTTTCTTTAAGTCTGTTTTCATTTTATTAATGGTAAGGCAATGTCTAATCTAACGGTTTTCCACTCAGTCTGTGCACCAAAATTGGCTGTGGGGTTTTTTAAAACTAGACATGCCTAGACCTCACCCCCTGGACATTTTAGTTTAATAGATCTGGATTATAGCCAAGACATCTATGTATTTTAAAAGCTCCCAGGTGATTTTGATGCATAGACCAGCTTGATAGTAATTGTGTAATTATGTATTTTGTATGATTGAAGTGGGTAAGGGAAATCATTTAAAAAGTGACTGTTGCTTATCAGAAAAATAAGAACCAAAAAATTATCTCTTCATTTTATCACTTTACTACTTCTAAGAATTTATTGCATTTAAAAATGGTTATCATTCATTGTAGCAAGTTTTCCCAGCAATGAATTATCACTGTAGGCTATTTATTAGAACATGGATATAACTTACAGAAAAATAATTCTTAAAGATTAAATTTTATATGTGTTTTTTTAATCTTATCAAATAGGTATAATTGTCATTTTGTTATCATGTAGAAGACTTAGTACCTTTAGTAAATTCATAAAAGTATGTCAATTGTACTGTTTCTGTGTATTACTTAAATTGTTGTTGTTTAGTCACTAAGTCATATCTGACTCTTTTGCAACCCTATGGACTCTAGCCCACCAGGCTTCTCTGTCCATGGGATTTCCCAGGCAAGGATATTGGAGTGAGTTGCCCTTTCCTTCTCCAAGGGATCTTCCCAATCCAGGGATCAAATACATGTTTCCTGCATTGGGATGCAGATTTTTTTTACCACTGGGAGCCGACAGGGAAGCCCTACATTACTTACAGAAATTACTAAGAGGAAAAAGAATTGCCAGAAATTTAAAATACAGATGTGTATTCAGTGCCATTCAGTAGAGTAAGGATATCAGACTCTGCTCTTACCTTTGTGACTGTGAACTTGGGCAAATCACTTAAACTCTGAGGGCCTCAGTTCCCTCATTCAAGTTGAGGGGAGACTGTCCCATTATGGAATTATCATTACATGTTAAACTTAATGAAATTGAAGGATAGGTGAAATAAATACCATCCATCTTTCAGGGGTTTTCTTTAACTTTTAAGCTCTGAAATTTAAAAAGTTTGAACTAGTTGGGCATCATGAAATAATATCTTCTCCAGTAAGAACCACACTACTTCCATATAACTTACATTTCCAATCCATTATAGAGTTTCCCAAGACCATTTGTCCCAGATATTTCCAGAAAATAGGAAGAGGCAATTCCAGCTATCCTATTTCTGTTGACTTGTAGTCATCAAATGGGGAATTAGAGGAGGAGGATGTAAGGACTCCATCATTAAATTTTAAGTTCAAGTGCTGGTTATCAAACTCTTCTGTTTTATCAGATGTTAGAAAAGTCATGGCAATGTGTGATAGAAGGAAATGAGCTGCTGCTGCTTTTTGAGACAAATTCTAATATAACCTTAAGGCAGCAATGTATGCATGTTTGTGTCATGTTGTCACTACTGTTTCAGTGTCAATGCTAAGCATCAATGCTAAGCAATCCTTTTTATTTTAAGGTATATAATGAACAGATTCGTGACCTCTTAGTAAATTCAGGGCCACTTGCTGTCCGGGAAGATGCCCAAAAAGGGGTGGTCGTTCAGGGACTGACTTTACATCAGGTATGTTTACAAACTTCTTTTTTTGCTTGTTCAAATAGCAAGTATGGTAATTTAGCCATGTACTTATTTTAAAATAATGAAGTATCAAGTTAAAATAATCAAGTATATCATCAGTCTTGTTTTGTTTTCCTTTAAAATAATCAAATGGGCTTTTCTTTTAAAGCTCTACTGGGACATTTAATATAGTATATTATTCTGCTTAATGTATTATTTTATCTCCTCAGAGAGATTAGATTTTATCTTTTATTTTTCATATAGCACAAAAGTGCTAAGCAGATGATACACAATTGATATTTAATGGGATTTAATGTATGGGAAATAATTTCTATTTTACCTGTAAAAGTCTTCTTGGTTGTTGATGGTTTATTAAAAAATTTAAAGACCAGTGATTAATTTGTATGTTTTTCTTCTGTGTCAACTTCTTTAGCCCAAATCCTCAGAGGAAATTTTGCAGTTATTGGATAATGGTAACAGAAACAGGACACAACATCCCACTGATACGAATGCTACATCTTCTCGTTCTCATGCTGTTTTCCAGGTAACAGATCACTAGACCATAGCTCTTAAAATTGAATTTAAATGTAGCCAAATTTATGAATAGTAACCTTCAAACATTCTTAAATATCTCTTGATCTGTGGACTTTTCTACTTCTCAGCGCTTCCTTTACTTTGCAGCTTTGAGAAGATTCTGTCAAGAATATTTAGAATTGAGATGATGTTAGTTAGAAACATGTAAATTTTTAACCTGTGTAAAAATACATGATAGTGAAGTGGAAGTATTAAAGGTTTTCTTTCCTTTTCTTTTCTTAAATTGGTAAAAAATATTTAATCTTTCCAAAAGATAATCTTTTATTCAGAGCAGACTTTATAGATCTAAATTTACAGAACCAGTAAATTGGGGAGGTACTGATTAAGATTTCACCATAGTGACCATGTAAGTAGTTGCATTCTTTAAGAGAGTGTGTGATTCAGTTGATACAGTACGTTTTAGGAATACAGGTCTAGAAAAGCCTAAAGCATAGGTTAGTAGTTATTGTTTGTAGTTTCTAGTTCTATTAAAATTCAAATGATTATAAGCTTTATTGTGGATTATGCTATTTGAAACTCATCTAATAGTTACAGTTGAAAGTATTTAAATCTGAGGATATCAACTCTTTCAGAAAGTCTGTAATCCACAAAGCTTTATTAATCTTTTCTCTTCTTCCCACTGACTCTTCATTTATCAGTAATCTTGAGAGAAATGTTTATCAGGGACATTGAAATTTCCCCAAAATATCTTAGACTCAGTGTTACCAGGGTATAACAGGCAGCTTGTTTTAACCTTCTATCAAACCAGGAGTTATTAATATTTACTCTCTAGTACACATATAGGAAGTCTTTTCATTTTCAAATTTTTCTCAACTTTGGTAATTACTTTTGGTACTCTTGGATATCAGCCAGTCTAGTCAAGCTGTATCTTGTTCAGTATGTCTTTATACTGAAAATAATTGATTTCTTGCTCTTTTAAAAATAAAATGTACATTTCCCTTTTAATTTTCTTAAATCTAATCCTCATTTTCCCTTATCCTGAAATTCCAAAAAGATTTATTTGAGACAACAAGATAAAACAGCAAGTATCAATCAAAATGTCCGAATTGCCAAGATGTCACTCATTGACCTGGCAGGGTCTGAAAGAGCCAGTGCTACCAGCGCTAAAGGGACCCGGTTCATAGAAGGCACAAATATCAATCGATCACTTTTAGCTCTTGGGAATGTTATCAATGCCTTAGCAGATACAAAGGTAGGTACTATATGTTTATTTGTTTAAGTATTTTGAAATAGGTGTAATTCCCAGAAACATATTAATATAATTTTGTTTTAAAGATCTATTATAAGTCAAGTTTTAAGAATATAACAATCATATTTACATAAAGAGCAAAGACCACAGAGAGTGTAGTATATCAAGTAAAGCTATGGGCCTTTTTTGTTTGTTTTGTTAACTTCTCGTTTTATGATCAGAATTTGTTGAATGAAAGGTATTGGATATCAGATTGAGAGTTAATATTTATGATATTTCCTCATCATTTATTTTGAATTTGATTTTTTTTAAATGACAATTTAATGAGCACTACATAATAAGTGAAGTGAAGTTGCTCAGTCGTGTCCAACTCTTTGCGACCCTGTGGACTATAGCCTACCAGACTCCTCTGTCCATGGGAGTCTCCAGGCAAGAATACTGGAGTGGGCTGCCATTTCCTTCTCCAACTACATAATAAGCATGATAATTAAATTGGCATGAAGACAAAGCACACTTTAGAAAAAGTTAATTCTGGTCTGGTTAGTATTTTATATATATACTGTAAAATTGAGTTAAATATAAAAGAATGTTGAGTTTTCTTAGGAAGAGGAGCTTAGGGTATAAAATATAATTAAATCATCTAATAGGATAATGTATGCTAGATGCCTTTGGGTCATTAAAAAATATTTTTTGTCTACTCAATGCCCGAAGTGCTTACAAGAGCACAGCATATTCGATAACTTCTATATTTGTAAAAATGACTTCCTTTTTTTTTTAAGTTAATTGACGCTGTTGGTTAAGAATCTGCCTGCTGATGCAGGAGATGCAGGAAATATGGATTTGACCCCTGGTTTGGGAAGATCCCCTGGAGTAGGAAATTGCAAGCTACTCCAGTATTCTTGCCTAAAAAGTTCCATGGACAGAGGAGCCTGGTGGACTACAGTCCATGGGGCTGCAAAGAGTCAGACACAACTGAGCATTCACACACATGATAATTTTAGTTCAAACCAAGCTCAGAAGCTGTAGGAAAGTTACTGTTAAACTCTTCAAAATGTTGCATTTTGATAAATAAGAAGTACATTAAAATGATTTGGGAAGTCTTTTATTTTTAAAGAAAAAAGGCAAGTTTCTAAAATCACATGAATATTACGAAAGCAAAATATATTTTGTATTCTAAGTTAAAATCTCAGAATATGTGAGCAGACAGCATGGTATAGAGACTGATTTCCTAAATTTTGTCATTCATGAAATTTTTTCCATATATTGATTTAATATTAATAATCGACTACTGTTGAGTCATTTGTTAGTCAATGTTTAATGCATATATTATACATGCAAAATCAGTTCAAGTAGTATCAGCCTGTGCACACTCCACACTGTTTGAGAAAGACTGCTATGGTGGAAAGCGTAGTACTACTGGGAGCTGGGAGACCTCAGGCCAGTTTCTAGCTCTGTGAATTACCAGCCATGTGACCTGAGGCAAGTCATGTGGCTTTTTGCTTAGCTTCATTTTTCTTTTCTGTAATATGAAAGAGTTACATTGGATAGCACAATATTGCTTTTACCTTAACATTATATTGCTCTGTTTTTATGTAGAAGTGATTGGAAATGTTTTTACTTTAAAATCATAGCTGTCTTTTAAAGCAAAAGATAATCTAGAAAAATGAAGTTCTCTTAGACCTGTTGTGCTTTCAGATAAAGTATTTGTAAGATGATAATTTATTTTGTATTCATATTAGATGGTTATTTAAAGAGAGAAGTAGCTCTCTGCTATACAGAATTCTTATTATTCTTCTGGAGTATGTTTCTCCAGGGTATATATTACTTTTATATTTTAATTTCTTTTTAAAAAAGTTTTTTTTAATAGACATTTTGATTTTGAATAGTTTTAAATACAGAAAAGTTGATTTGATAATACAGGAAGATTTTATTCAATATACCCCACACTCAAGTTTCCTCTATTAATATGGTACACTTATTACAACTAATGAAACAGTGTTGATATTTTATGATTAACTAATATTCACACTTAGTCAGATGGAGATATAACCTTTCAATGGGAAGTTTGTTTCTTATATTCACTGAGCAGTCCCATAAGATGTGTAAGGCTGGGCAAAGCTGTGCAGTGCTTAAATTCTTATAGTGAAATGGTAGCAGGTTTGCATTTGAATGTGGACAATAACATAAGAATCCTGTTTTTGTTCTTTCAGAAAAAGAATCAGCATATTCCTTACAGAAATAGTAAGCTCACTCGCTTGTTAAAGGATTCTCTTGGAGGAAACTGTCAAACTATAATGATTGCTGCTGTTAGTCCTTCCTCTGTGTTCTACGAAGACACATATAACACTCTTAAGTATGCTAACCGCGCAAAGGACATTAAATCTTCTGTAAGTGTGTTTACTCTGCCTTTGTGGTAACAGTACTTGGTGCATTTTTTTTTTTCTTTTTTATACCTCTAGCGAAATATGAAATAGAGATATATTTTTACTAATGAGTTAAGAAATCAAGGCTAGAAATGTCTTTACTAACCCAGTTAATTGAGCATTAACTAGGACAATTAAAACATTAAGCATCTTAATTACATATATAATAAATACGATTATTTAATCTCTTAGAGAATTAGGATGTTTTAGTGCCTTTCTTTCTAACCTTTTTCACATCATGACACGTGATATTTTGATGGCATTTTGGTTTAATTGGTCAAGGCCTCAACACATTTGTTGCAGCCAAAGCTGATGCTCTACTGTAGCCCAGCACCAGCAGTTTCCGCCTGAAAACCGTGGCCATGTTTGCTATCTCTTCAAGCCTTAGTTATTTACTTCATCTATAAAGTAGATATAATATTTGTCTCAGCTTATAAAGTAAATAGTTTTTTTAAAAATAATTTATTTTCACATCATGATATTGATGTAGCCAATCTGTATAGCTACAGCAATGTAATAAGGAGTGGTTAGGTTGATATTTTTGCCAGTAATTTGGGGTAACTTTTTTTTAATGTAAGTGAAACATGATGATGGATGTGTAAAAATCATAAGACTTCAGAGTTGTAATAGACCTAGAGTTCAACTGGTATGATGGCTTCTCTTCCCACTTACCTCTCTGCTACTCCCACTGATTGAAGATAAGTGGGTTATTGTCTTCCTTAGAGAAATATCCATATATTGTTTATATAATAAATTGGGAGAGGTTGTGCTCTATTGAGTATACAGAGGTTTTTCACACATATTTTTCATGCACTGCTTACACCAAACCACTGAGGAAGACATTTTTAGCTCTTCTTTACAGTTGAGGAATTACATGTTCAAAATTTTAAGTATTAAATTCTAAGTTAAGTGAGAAGTGGGCAAGGCCTCAAAATCAAGTATTTGGATTTAATGTTCTTTCCACTATGCCATAGCTGCCAGGGGGCTCATACTTTCATAAAAAGGATAAAATATATTAAGAACTTGCTAAAAGCTACTTGAACATACGAACTGGTAAAAATTTTAATTATCTCTGTATCTTAAAAGTCAAAGGACAAAGGAAAAAATGGGTAATTTTTATTGTATGAATGCCTGCTTTGCAAGTTCTTTAAAGTACCTTTTCTCCAGTAGTAAAGAAGGCAGTTTCTTTTATAAATCTGTTATTAATGTGCTCAACATACCCTTACCCACTTGTCATAGATTTTAAGCATGAGCATAGTTGATTATATTGTCATATGATTGTAATTGTCACAAATTCTGAATTCATGAAGCTGAATTAATGAGGATATAATGCTATTTTGTTTACATATAAAACTGATTTTTATCTCTGTATATGCACAATCATAATTTCTTTTTCTTAACAGTTGAAGAGCAATGTTCTTAACCTTGACAATCATATAACTCAGTATGTAAAAATCTGTAATGAACAGAAGAAAGAGGTATGTCTTTCCTTTACATTGTTGCTAATCTCTCTCGGTTCCTCATTTATGGGATTCTGCAGTCTTTATTGTCTAAAACTTTGATTTGCTTTGCTATTATAATTAAAATTTTGTTCAGTTATTTTTCACAGCTAAAATTTTTCTGTGGCTGTGTATAATGGAAACAGATAATTTGTGTTTTTAACAACTGTTTCTCTCTACTAGATCATAATGTTAAAAGAAAAACTAAAGGCCTATGAAGAACAGAAAGCCTTTACTGATGAAAGTAGCAAATTAATGATTTCAAACCCTCAGAAAAAAGAAATTGAAAGGTAAAATTGACATTAAGATCTCATTTTAAGGATTTTGTAAACTTTAGTCAGATACTTAAAGTTTAAAATTTAGTCAGAAATTTATTATTATCATCATTTGTTGTATGTCTTTATATATTCTCAACTGAATTCAGAAAGTCACAGATTGGTCTTATATGGTACACTTTGGAGATCAGGTAGTTTTAATTGTGATTATACAGATAATGAGAACCAGGTCTTAAGTATGGGATGGAAAAAGTAAAGCTAATTATGTCACTTACAAAATTGGTTTTTAATAGTTTCCATATTTTTCTTCTGTGTTGTTTTAGTCCGTCCTGGCTGCTACAACAAAGTACCACAGACTGGGTCACTTATAAACAAATAAAATTATTTCTTACAGTTCTGGGAGCTGGAAGTCCTAGATTAGTGTGCCAGCATGGTTGGGTGAGGGCTGCCTTCCATGTTGTAGACTTCTTGAATCCTCACATAAGCAAAAGAGAGGGAGATCTCTCTGAAGGCTGTTTTATAAGGGCACTAATCCTATAGATGAGGTCTCCACCCTCATGACCTAACCACCTTCCAAAGACTCCACTTCCAATACCATCAACTTAGGTGTTAGGTTTCATTCAACATGTAAATTTGGGAGGACACAAATGTGTTCAAGCAATGGTATCTGGCATTATCATTATTTACATGGTGCATATAAATTGTGTCTACTCTTTCCTAACTTGATATAACTCTAATAATCCACTTAATTGAGTTGAAGCAATTAATTATTTAAAGAGACATCTCTCAGTGATATAAGTTGACACAGAAAAATGATCTGTTTCCTCTAAGTTTCTTAGCAGGTAAATTTAAAAAACAAAAGCTGTAATACAGTACTCACAAGCACTAAGATAATTTCCAAGTTGTCCTGATGGGCAATAGTTGAAAAGCTTTGAATCTTGAATAGTTCTAAGACAGAAAGGAATTCTTGGATCAAACAAGATGAAAACTGTTTGAATTGTTTGAAAATTGGTCCTTACTTAAGGGATCTAAGAAGTTTCCAAAGTACATGAACATATTGAAAGCTCCAAGAGGCCCGTAGGAAAAGGAACCTGTTCACCTTTGATTGAAAGTTGAGTAAACCTTCTCCAAAGCTGATTTTCTACTGTCATTAATATGAGAAACTAACCATATCTTTAAGCACTGATTACTCGCTTAGAACTCTTGAGTTTGCAAAAGTTGTCTTAGTGTACATAAGGAAGACTAGTTGACAGTGATTTTCAACCTAGTTTCAAGTGTGTATTGAAGTTTACATAAAATATCCTTGATTTGAAGAAAATAATTTTTTCTGCCTCAGTTTGACCCTAGATGCTAAGATAACTTCTAGGAAAATAACACTTTGTTTTTATAACTGTCATTGTAGTTTTTGATAATATTTAGGCCCACATTAATTTCATCTGATGACTACAGCACCTCTGAAATTTGAAATGGGGTATTGTTTTCTAACTCACAGATTAGAACAAGAATTATATATCATCCTTTCAAATCTTAATCCTATGCTTCCATACTGTGCTGTTTTACAGATACAATAAGAAATAATTAAACAATTATTTCTATCAGTGACAATGAGTCCATTTTTCATACAGCATAAAGTTGACCTGTGTATTATTAATAGCTCTGCTTATGCCAGAGATTTCCTTAATAGTGTTTAAATTATTTTCTGTTACTCCCATTAACAACCCATTGTCAAGCTAAAACTATATTTAATAGTCTTATAATACTTTTTGTTATATTCTACCAACTTTACAGTGTCTTTTAAAAAATATCTTAAATAAAATTGACTCATTATTCATTTAATCTTAAAGCTTCTAACTCTGCTATATCATTGCTGCTGCTGCTAAGTCGCTTCAGTCGTGTCCAACTCTGTGCGACCCCACAGACGGAAGCCCACCAGGCTCCCCTGTCCCTGGGATTCTCCAGACAAGAACACTGGAGTGGGCTGCCATTTCCTTCTCCAGTGCATGAAAGTGAAAAGTGAAAGTGAAGTCTCTCAGTCATGTCTGACTCTTAGCGACCCCATGGACTGCAGCCTACCCTGCTCCTCCGTCCATGGGATTTTCCAGGCAAGAGTACTGGAGTGGGGTGCCATTGCCTTCTCCAGCTATATCATTAGTTGCATTATTATATTTTGTTAGTCAAGTATTGGATTGGTCCTCATGTAACCAGATAGCTCTTTGTTGTTGCAAGTTTCTTGAAAATTAAAGCAGCCACCCACTGCTCAAATTTGGAGTCATTGCTTGCACGAAATTGCTCAGCTCTATTTAACCAGATCTAATTATCAGTTAAAATTGTACAAATTGGTAGACTCTTCTGGAATTGATGTGGCTTTAAATCATTGACATTCGCTTTCTGGTTGTTGATTCAAGAAGGAGATGGCCTGAGCTATGAACACTTATTTGGGTATTTTTGACACTTCAACCTGACTTAACCAACTATAAAAAAAACTTTGAGTTGTAATTCACTCAACAGGTTAAATAATTTGCATGTATTTATAAAGAAGGTAATAATACAGTTATATAACCCAAAGCCTTTGTCATTCTCTCGCCAAAGCATCTGTCTCCTGAAATAAATATATGTAATACTTTTTATCATGTCAGTCATACTTCACATAGAATTTCTTTAATGCTATGAATTTTCATTGTCTTTAAAAAATACTATTTTTATGAAGTTTAAACAGGTAAAGGGAAGACTATATAGTATTTGCTCTCTGTTAAAGCTATTAGAAAGATAATACTCAAAAAAAAATCTTAAAGCATAATTGTTAAGCTCCAATCCTTTGGCCACCTGATGCAAAGAGCCAACTCATTGGAAAAGACCCTGATGCTGGGAGAGATTGAAAGCATAAAGAGAAGAGGGTGGCAGAGAATTAGATGGTTAGATAGCATCACCGATTCAATGGCATGAATTAAGCAAACTTCTGGAGATAGTGAAGGACAGGGAAACCTGGCGTGCTCCCAGTCTATGTGGTCGCAAAGAGTTGAAACAACTGAGCAACTGAACAGTAAGAAAGAAAATACTCAAAAAAATCAAAAATAGTAGAGTTGTTCATGTTGAGAGTAACTATATAACTTCACTTATGGACTATACCAAGAAAATTGTCTAGAGTTCATCATAATGTCACCTAAAATTATTGGCAAAGATTTTGTTTTCTAGCTACAAGAATGTTTTAAATGACTAGAAAATAGTTATTAGTCAATCCCATAGGTCTGTCTTTTTTTAAAAAATGATTTTTTTTTTTTTTTAAAGAAAGAGCTTTCCTTGATACTAATTCCCTTCCTTCCTTCCTAATCACTAAACACCACCAACTAAAATAAGTCTGGACCATAAAATTTCAAAACTGACAAATATTTAACTATGTCCTTGGGTAAAGTATTAACAGAAAATCTAAGAAATTATCTTCAAGTATAACCTAAAGATAACTTATCAAATCATTTACTGGCATTAGAGTTGTTGTAATGTAATACAATGAAATTGCAATGTCTGTACATGCTTCTTATGAAATATTTATCAGTTTGATAAAACTTCAGTGAAGTCGATGTATTGTGGTTTATATTCATTCCCCAAAGAGTTAAGAACTCTTTACTACTGACGTAAACTGTCAGTGTTTTTACCACAAATCCTTACAAATATACCTAAAATTCTTTCCAAGGAACATTTATTTTTAAATGCATATACTGTGTTACCATTTTATTTTAAAAGGTTAACAGTTAATTTTTCTTTGAGAGTTTTGCTTGTATGTGATTGTCTCTACTGTTCCTGTAGCTCAGACATGATCTGTGACCAATATTCTGCTGACCCTGGAGGATGCAGGACTGCAGGCTCCTTTTGTGTTTAATCACTAGGTTGTGTCCAGTTCTTCTGTGACCCCAAGGACTATAGCCTGCCAGGCTTCTCTGTCCATGGGATTTTGCAGGCAAGAATCCTGGAGTGGGTTGCTATTTCCTTCTCCAGGGAATCTTCCCAACCCAGGGATCGAACCCATGTCTCCTGCATGGCAGGCAGATTCTTTACTGCCGAGCCACCAGGGAAGCCCACACACTCCATTTAGGGCTTTCATAGAAGTGATTCCACTTGAGGTTGTTATGTATTTGGAGGAGATGTGAGTCATACTCCCCAACTTTGATTCCCTATATCTCTCTTGCATTTTGAAGGAAACACAGCGAAGTGGCTTTTCTAGATTTACCACATTGTAAACTCGGATGTTTTGGGTCTTGGCATTGTCAGCTGACTCTTGGCCAGGCTGCAGGGGGTACAAGACCGTATGGTGTGTTTTCACTGTAACAAGTTCTGAAGCTAAAAATCAGCTATCTCACTTTCCCTGGGGGGCCATAGAGGCACCATATGATGATTCCACACGCTGCTCACTTCTTCACAGCGAGCCAGCACCAAAACAACACACAATACTGTGTTTCTGGGGCCTTGTGACTTGAGATAGTACAAGTCCACATTATCATCCTTTCCTTACAAACAAAGTATTTTATTTTTGGTAAGTTACTGGATTATGCAGACAAAATACAGTGAATAACTGATACCATAGACCTTAATATACTGATATCTTTTAATAACATGATCTTTCTTGGAAAGGAGAGAAAGAGAAAGAAACCCAATGTTATAAAAATAATGTTCATAACCCTTTACCAGCTATCTCACTTTCCCTAGGGGGCCATAGAAGCACCATATGCCCTTGTTCATGCAATTCTCTAAGTAAACTGCATTACCTATCACAAAATACTGAGATTCTATGTTTTGTTTTTGTTAGATTTCAAGAAATTCTGAACTGCTTGTTCCAGAACCGAGAAGAAATCAGGCAAGAATATCTGAAGTTAGAAATGTTGCTTAAAGAAAATGAACTTAAATCATTCTATCAACAACAGTGCCATAAACAAATAGAAATGATGTGTTCTGAAGACAAAGTAGAAAAGGTATTTAACAACTTTATCATTAATTCCTAGAGATGGTAAAAACATGGAGATTTATAATTCTAGAAATTTAATAATGTTGCATAATCACTCATCTACAAATACCTGGAAATGCTAGAGGAAATGGTGAGAACATTCTTTGAAATGTATAGTTAAGTGTACAAGAAAAATAAATAAATTCCTAAGTGTCAGAAATAAAGAGGAAATAGCTGTAAAATCTCAGTTAAATCTGTTGCTTCTGTGAGGGTTGACAGAATGCTTAACAGGAAGTTAACACACTCAAGGAGAGTTAGGTACCAGAGTGGAGCAGAGAGAACAATTGACCCCAGACTCAGGCAGTAGTTTACAGCTTAGATCAGTAGGAGATTCCACCCACCCCATCCCATCCCCACCCCAGAAGAATGTTTTGTCATTAACATTGTTACAATTTCCATTGCATCAGTGCTTAAAAAAAAAAAGATAAACTTTTAATCAGTTTTATTATTTAATGTAGTAAAGTGCACTGCTGTCCCCCTCATACACACAGACCACTTTCACTACCCTGCTTTGATGTACACCACTACTTAGATGAGGGGCCCAAAGGGGAGACAGGGATTTAGAAATGATAGTCCAAGAACTAGGAAACCTTGCTCTTCGTATTGGAAGTATACCAGAAGAAAACATGTTACCAACTGCTGCTGCTAAGTTGCGTCAGTCGCGTCCGACTCTGTGCGACCCCAGAGACAGCAGCCCACCAGGCTCCCCCGTCCCTGGGATTCTCCAGGCAAGAACACTGGAGTGGGTTGCCATTTCCTTCTCCAATGCATGAAAGTGAAAAGTGAAAGTGAAGTCTCTCAGTCGTGTCCGACTCTTCACGACCCCATGGGCTGCAGCCGACCAGGCTCCTCCGTCCATAGGGTTTCCCAGGCAAGAGTACTGGAGTGGGGTGCCATTGCCTTCTCCGGTTACCAACTAGCACAGGAAAATAAGAAACCAAGCCTAGGGTAAGAAAGGAAAGTCTCTTTTGAAGACCATCATTATTGATACACTTTTCACAGGATTTTGAGGTTTGAATTTTTACAGTCCATGTGTTTTGTTTAGCAAATCCCTAAAGTGAGAAATTAGCATAGGAAATGGTATCAGACCAGTAATAATCAGGGAACTGAGTAGAAGCAATATAAAATCAGCCTAGTGAAACAAGCCTAGGTTTGGATTTTCAATTCAAACCACTAATGAGAGCTCACTGTCCAAAATTACAAAACACGTGAAACAGTCCTCCACAAGCAAGTCAGCAGACTTAGCAAATATGACAGAAACCCCCTCCCCTACAAAACATAAGATACAACAAACTGAAAAAACCTGTAAAAAAGTCATCAAAGAAGGAATCAAAGATGAAAAGAATATATATATATATGAGAAGAAAACAAATGAAACTTCTAAAATTAAAGATTTATTTACTGGAATTTAAAATTTCAATTTATAGGTGTAGTAATAGGCAACATTTTAAATACTTGACATCCATTAACACATTTAATTCTCTGAAAATCCTGTGGGCTGTATAACATTATTATCCTTGTAATTAAATTGAGGAAACTAAGGCCCAGAGAAGTCATTCTGTCAAAGATCACCCTGCTCAAAGAGTCCTAGCTACTATTTGGACTCAAGCAAGCTGATTCTGTAGCCTGAACTCTTGTCCCTGTAGAGAAGAGCCTGGTGTGCTACAGTCCATGGGGTTGCAAAGAGTTGGACACAACTGAGTGACTAAGCACAGCACACAAAGAGAGAATTAAAGAACTGGGAGATCTAAGGAAATCACACCAAATACAAGATAAAAAGATGGCAGATGTGAACAAGATGTTGTTATGTGAAAAAAAACTAGAAAGACATGCATTCATCTAGTAAATGTATTGAAAGAGATATGTTAATGCAAAAGAAGAAAGGATAATGTGCAAATTCTAAGGCTTAGAAATTTCTAGAACTAATAAGTTGTCAATAAAATGTAAATTCAAGAAACATGAGTTGTAAGCAGGAAAGAAGAATGTATACTTGGAGGTGTGCAATTCCAGAGTACCAAAAATCAGAAAAATAAGCATTTTGAAAATAATAGATTCCCCCCCAGTTTTGGTGTTCATTGATGATAAGGTTAATTGCATTTTTAAGTACTTTTGTAATTTAATGTCTTTTCAAAGTAGTTTATATAATTTAATCACATAGAGATTAAATACATGAGATGCATTCGTATATTACTTTTTAAAACCTTTCTTTTGTAGATAAACCCCAGTCCTGTTAGACTTCCACCTTAACCGAGTCTTCTTTTCCCACTTTCCTAGAAGTAACAGTTATCTATAAAATTTTTACACATTTTTTAATATCTGAAAACCATCAAACTTTTATAGTGGTTTAAAAAACTAGCATTTTAGGTTTTTTCAGCCCAAGAAATGGGAAAGATGTGATAGGCTAAGAAATTAATCATAAAGCATCAATAATGTGTCATGAATATGATAATATCAGTTGCTGCTGCTGCTAAGTCACGTCAGTCGTGTCCGACTCTGTGCGACCCCACAGACTGCAGCCCACCAGGCTCCTCTGTCCCTGGGATTCTCCAGGCAAGAATACTGGATTGAGTTGCCATTTTCTTCTCCAATGCATGCATGCATGCATGCTAAGTCGCTTCAGTCATGTCCGACTCTGTGCGACCCCATAGACGGCAGCCCACCAGGCTCCTCTGTCCCTGGGATTCTCCAGGCAAGAATACTGGAGTGCGTTGCCATTTCCTTCTCCAATGATAATATCAGTGACTATTAAACTAATTATCAAAATTAGTAATTCATTTACTGAATATGCATTTATTATGCCTTATTGAAACTATGTTTATTTTAAACCACTTTATTGAGATATATGATTGATGTGTAAAGAAACTCACAAACATTTAACATAGACAACTTGACAGGTCTGAAGATAAATATACACTAGTGACACCATCACCACAATCTATGCCGTAATCCTGTATCACACCTCCTAAAGTTTCCTCCCACCCACTTTATTAGTAGTAGTATTACATTAACAGAAACACTTAACATAAGATCTATCCTCTTAATGATTCTTAAGTATTACAACAATACACTATGATTCAACTTTTGAAAAAGAAGAAAATCATGCCATTTGCAACAACATAGGTGAACCTGAAAGACATGCTAAGTGAAATAAGCCAGACAAAGAAGAACAGATTCTACATGATACTATTTATATGAAAAATCTAAAATCATCAAACTCGGAAGTAGAATCGAATGGTGTTGCCAGGAGTTATGGGGAAGGCAAAATCAGGAAGTACTAGTCAAAGGATACAAAGTTTTAGTTATGTAAGACAAATGCACCCTAGAGATCTACTTACTGTACAGCATAGGACCTATAGTTAGTAATGTATTGAATACTGAAAATTTCTTCTTAATTTTGTTTTTCAAGTGTATTTAAAATGTTCCTCACATCATTTTAAGGCAGAAGAAGACTAGAATTTATATCTTTGTTTAAAATTTGTTGCTATGTACTTTAACTTTCTTGAACTACAAGATTGTTGCCAGTACTTTTGATAACCTTCATGACTTCCAAATAATAATATATCTCATAGGATTAATATTGGGTTGGCCAAAAAGTTTATTTGAAGTTTTTTTTTTGAAAAACCCGAACAAACATTTTGGCCAACCAATATATCAGTTTGTTATTATGAAATCCCTACATATGTTAGTTAAATGGAATTCTGAAAAACTGCTGTATTACCTATTCTAAAAGTTGTATGTTATATCTCAATTATTTGCATATTATATTATAATTTACAGTAGTGATAATATTTTTCAATTTTGTGTAGGTTTCCATTAAATAAATGCCAATTTTCTGAAAGTGCAATTATCTGATTTATGTCTTGAAAAAAGGCAAGAAATTCAGTCATGGAAAGCTGATTGAGAACAGCTTGTTTTGAACACTTTTATATATATCCTAAGCATTGTGCTAGACACAATAGAGGTAAATAAAAGTATGAGACATTATAGTACTTCAGTAATTTATAAACTAGTTGGAGCAATAAAATGATATAAAAATGACACAGCACTGTATGATTGTCATGTAAGTAGTAGTGCAATAATAAAAATGGCTAATATTGAGCATTTATTGTTTGCCAGACACTTTTCAAAGTCTTTTGCATGGGGTATTTCATTTAGTATTTATAACAAGCCTATAAGGTATATCCTCTACTACCACAGTTTGTGAGCAGCAAAAATACAGAGAATTCAAGTAAGCTGTCTAGGGATATATACCTAATCAATGTGACCAAACCAGTATTAAACTCTGGCTGTCTGGCCTCAGTCTGCACTTCTGAGGATCCTACTATACTATAAGGACTAAGTGCTATAGCTATTCAAAGTGAAAAACAGTGACTTCTGGTTGTGGTGAAGAAAAGCTTCGTAGTAGAGAGATGAGATTTATACTGGGCATTTTTATGAAAATATTGCGTGCATGCTAAATCGCTTCAGTCGTGTCCGACTCTATGCAACCCTAAGGACTGTAGCCTACCAGGCTCCTCTGTCCATTGGATTCTCCAGGCAAGAATACTGAAGTAGTTTCCATGCTCTTCTCCAGGGGATCTTCCCGACCCAGGGATCGAACCTGCATCTCTTACATCTCCTGCATTGGCAGGCAGGTTCTTTACCACTAAGTGCCACTTTGGAAACCCTGAATAAGAACTGCTAGTGGGAAAAAAATAAAAAGGAATGCAATATTCAAAACAGAACATCAATTTGACCAGGTCACAATGTCGTCCATAACTATACTCAACACTTCCTGCCAATTCCCACCCCTTTGCCATAGCAGATACCATTGAGTGATTGTAGCACTCTTCCTCCCTGAATCTGAAGTAGCCAGAGTTAACCACTATAAATAGATTGGAGATGGCACATGATACAAGACATATTTTGCCATATTGGGAATTAATCAATTCTATTTAGAAGGGAGGGCCAAATTCTGGAAGCTTTGGTTGCCAGGAATTTTATAGTCTATTTTTATAGTCAAGAGGCAATCTTTGAAGCAAATAAATAGTGTTATTAGCAGAGCTTAGACTCAGGTTGCCATTTTTTGAACATTCGAATGTTAGTACATTTAATTAATAAGTTTGGTCTGTTTAATCCCAAGCTAATTTATATAATAGTTATTTTCACTCTTACTTACCCTGTTGAATTGTCAATGTGTGTGATTGGAAACATTGAGACATAGAGTGAGGAAGTAGATTTGGCTGACTTCTTTTTTCTGTTTGCATCCTTTTTCTGCTTTTATCAATACATTTGCCTTTTCTCATACCTCATTTTTGGTCATTTCAGTTGCTTTTCCAATTTTTATAGCTATTCTCATGAGACTAGGTAAGCAATGGAGATAAAACCTCTTAAGTTTATTGGCTGTGAACTACTGAAAAATGTAGAAAGATGTCTAGAAATTTAGTTTGTTCTCACAGAATTGTCAAAGTATAGTTTTACTAAACTACTTGCTAGGGTAAGGGATTTTATATCTGTCTTGGACCCTCTCCAAAGAGGTTTACTCTCATAATTGCTAAAAGAATCGCATTGATTCAGCTATGAATGGTTCTAGAATATGGACTCTGAGAGTAGTATTAAAGTGAAGCTCCTGGGTAATTTTATGAATGTATAGAGTTAATATACAAGTCATATTAATGAAATAATGAGTTCACTGTGTTAGCAGTCAGTTCTTTTGCACAAAGCAGTAGTATTGTAATACCTAAATTTTAGAATTACATGTTTATTCTTGCTCAAGACCTTTTATGGTATTTTGGAAATTGTATTAATAAAACATATAAAGCTTTTTTGAAACTTTAATAGGAAACAATTTAAGGTGAAGGTTTAATATACATATTTTAGAATTTATTTCCAAACACTTACTTGATATTTATTTCAGAACAGTAATTCAGTAGGGATTACCCTGATGAAAAATGTCCCCATAAAGAACAATCGTAGAGGATACATTTCATGAACATAAGTACAAACTCAAAAACATATTTCTTGAAATTTTCAGTCAAAATTTTTTAGTGTTAAATATTGACTGCCATCAGAACCATAGATCATTTCCTGCCCTGATTTCTAAGAGTATCTGCAATATTTGTAAACATTCGAGAAATATGAAGGTAGTTTGATTTAGTTGCCTTCCTTCAGGCAGGTATAATACATTTATGTTCATTTCTCAGATGAGGTAACTGAAGGGCCACACAGATTTGACTTGCCTAAATGTTCACACCTGCTGCATAGCAGGAAGAGCCAAGAAGCCGTGTATCCTACCTTCTGTTGTATCAGTGGCTCTAAACTTGTCAGGTTTCAGGACCCCATTCTACTTATAAAATTTTGGAACCTTAAAGAGCTTTTGTTTATGTGGATTTCATCTACCAATATTCTATTTGAAATTTAAACTGAAATTTTCAAAAGTACGTTATGTATTGGTTAAGAACAATTAATTACCCATTGCATGACAACATAAATAACACTTTAATGAAAATAGTTGTTTCCTAAAACAGAAAGAGGCAATGAGAAGAGTGACATTGTTTCCTATTTTTGCAAATCTCTTCATTGCCTGGCTTTTCCTCAAAATGTCACCTTACCTTTTATGAAAGATAATAAGAAAGTTAAAGAGTGAGGTCTTTAATCCAGTTCAAATGTAGTTCCTGCTCCTTTTTCATTTTTTTTTCCTGCCATAGGGTATGTTTATCCCTACTTCCAAAACCACTGCAAGTGCTTGCTCTAACCTTTAGAGATGTATTGTCTCAGGTCCAGCCATCATATCTGTTGATGATTGAGTTTAATGGCTTTTGGCAATTAGCCCAAAGAAATCCTACCATTCTGCCACACAGTGCCCATGATAGTGTGTAGGACCCTTGGGGTAAAAAACTAGAAAGCTAGTTTTGAACTCAGACTTAGCAGTAGCAGCATGTGTAGATAAAACACCAAAAATATTTGGACTATCCATTATGTGTCCTGAACCAACCATCAGGCAAGATCAGATGTTTATTACAATCAGATATAAGCTCTGTTTTCTGCCATTGACAACAGACAGTCTAAAGGCCTTATAGACAAAACCTTAAAACAATAGAATACTCTGTTTCTTCACATCTTTCAAATTGAAAGCAAGGTAAGAGCAATACATGCATCTGCTTTGTTTTCAATAAGGAAATCACAGGACTTGTCAGGCCCCATATGAACTTTTCAAATGCAACATTTAAAAGCATGTATTTTAGCAACAGCAAAAAAGAAGTTATAGTCTTCAATTTGGCCATTGTTTTTCTTAAAGTCATAAATTCCCAAAATGTAATTTTATAAAAATGACTCACAACTCAATTTCCTATTTTCCTGCAAGCAGCAGTATTGTGAGATTTCAAAGGGGAAATAGCTTTAAGTATAAAAGTATAGCCTAATTTAATAGGCTACAGTAGCACACTTAAAAGGAAATAAACCACTGTACTAATATCACGTACATCAAATATCACAGAAGATTGACAATTAAATACATTATTTTTCAGGCCACTTGCAAAAGAGATCATAGACTTGCAATGTTGAAAACTCGCCGCTGCTATCTAGAGAAGAAAAGGGAGGAAGAATTGAAGCAATTTGATGAGAATACTAATTGGCTTCATCGTGTCAAAACTGAAATGGGACTCTTAGGTCAAAATGGTTGTATTCCAAAGGTACATACATGTTTATATTCAGATTTATTTTCTTAGAACTGTATTCCTTAAACTCACTGTTGTGTAAATATCTTTCATAAGGCAAATTTTGGTTCATCTCTCTCAGATTTAACTGACTCATTTTACTGTTTTTAACTGAATGTGCCTTCTACCTCCCTGTTTACCTATATTTCTTTTTCTTTACTTTCAGAAGAATAAAGTTACATTTAAATGTTTTTCTTGAGTGATTGCATCCTTTTATGTGGTCATTCTTAAGTCAGACTGAAGTAATTCTATTGCAGACTTTCAAACTGTAGTTGAGTTTTCATCATGTAGGTGATTTAAATTTAATAAATTGATATTTATTAGTTTTAAAATTAGTTTTAAATGTGGTCACCATTATTTGTATTATAGCCAAATAAAACCAGTTTGAAAGCTGTATGCATTTATGTTTATGTACTGAATTGAAAATAGTCCATCTAGAATGTAAATTAAGTATAATTTGCATTATACTTATAATCTAGTATATTCATGTAATTGACAGTCTAAAATATAGCCCATCTCCAACTACAGAAGTACTTAAGAATTTGTTTAGTATTAAAAAAGCAAAAAAGTCCATTGATGTTTACTGGTTTGCCTTTGTTTTCCCATAATTATCTTAAGCTCCCAATTTTTAAAATGGTACAGTATTATTTTTAGTAGTAGTATTATTGCTTTGTGGGGTTTTTTTTGCCTACTTATTAGCATTTATGAAGTTAATATTGTTCAGGTTATTTTCAGTAAATTTAAATTTTATTTACCATGGTCCAATCTAATTTTTCTAGCAGTCTGTCTTCTATAACTCTCTTAAGCAGAACTTTTCACACCTGAATATGAATCTAGAATTAGTTTTTCATTCTTGCTTTTTAATGCATTTCATTATAAATAATTTGAAAAAATTAAAACTGTTTCTATTCCCATCAACATATCCTACTCTCTGTCCTTATATTTGTGGATATTTTCATAGCTGAAATAGGTATCTACTTTTAAGCCATTCTTTCTTGTATAAGCAAACTGAGACATAAGTTTGTGAAAAGATTTATTCACAGTCACACAACCCTAGACAGAGACCCAGTACTGTGACTTTCATATTGCTGCCCTTTTTTCTGTACCCTCCTGCATTATCTCCCTCTTAACCTCTCAAATTTATCCACTTCTGCATCTCCCATTACCAATACCCTAATTCAGACTTCCAGCCCCCATTGTTGGACTGCTGTGTTTGGCCTTCCTCATATTCTACTGCAGTCATTCTCTACACGGCAACTAAAATGAACTTTCTAAAAAGTAACTTTGATTGCATCACTCTTTAGTGCTTTCTCCCATGTATAAACTCTCTATTATGATTTCCCAGGCCTAGCACAGCATCCAGAAAGCTCTCGTTTTATATATTACCTCTTATTATATTCTTACTTCAGCTATTACTAACTTAACTGTAGTTCTCATGAAAGGCTATGCTCTTCCAGTTGGATTCAATCATTAATGAATCAAAGCATGAAAAAGATTAAAATTGTAAACTTGGTTTTTCAAAGATGACAGACTAGCCAAGAATTATTATTGGATAAAATAGTTATACAATCAAGGCTTGTCTCTTTAAGAGTGATACAGAAAGATAAAACAGGATTATCAGAAGAAGTAAATAAGGGATTTTAAGAGAAAAGATGGAATATTTGGCAAATACGTTCGTACTGTTAGGGTTGTTGAATTTTCTAACTGGAAAAGATGAAAGAGATCATATAGTAAACCTCTTAACTTTCAGTTAAGTAAACTCATCTCCATAAAGACCATATTTGGGACTTCAGGTAGCATTTGTGTCATAGTCAAGCCATCTCTAAAATCACATGACTCATGAGCCAGTGCTCTAATTGTATGATCCTGACCTGACTCCCTAAAGAGAGTTTGCTCTAAAATCCTTGCTGTTTTCTGAAATGTAATCATGAATCATGTAGATAAACAACTCCCAACTTTAATATATCTCAGACATATAGAATTATATTGTTTTCTAGTCAAAGCACCCACCACTGGTTTAGGAAGTATTACCTAAAAAAGAAAAAGAAAAAAACCTTAAGCTTGTAGAGAGTCAGTGGCCAACTGCAGGTTGGTAAAGGAGTATTGAACATTTGAAGTGGATTATGAGAGTTATCTGTAGAAGTTTCTTGGGCACAGCTACCATAAGGCTTTTTGTCTCAGCCTCCAAAATATTTCACTCCCTTTTATTGACTAAAATTTTCCAATTTAAATTCTGAAAATGCTATTAGATTATTACCATTCATAGTTTAGTATAACCACTTATCTGACATTTTCCATACTTAAGGCTTAGTAAGTTTGAGGAAAGAGAAATAATTTTAGGTGGTAAATTAGAGGGCATGTGCACAAGAGGCTTAGGAAATGGGAGCCTGCAAAAACTTTTCTATACTTTTGCACTAGGATGAAGCTTATACCAAGATTGGGTGAAGCTAAGAATTTTTTTTTTTTGCTGCACCAAGCGTCATCTTAGTTCCCTGACCCGTGTTGTCTGCTTTGAAAGTGTGGAGCTGTAACCACTGGACTGCTGGGGAATTCCCCAAGAAATTTTTATTGTATGCAACTCCAGACACTGGAGTTGTTTAACACAGTTGGACAGTTTGACACAGTTGACAACTCCAAACACTGAACTAGCTTGAGACAACAGCTGTCATGGTGGTCTAGAATGGAGAATCTATAAGCAAATAAATAATGGAATTGTTACTAATCAGTGCTATGACAGAGACTGTTGGAGGTGAAAAGTGTCCATCTTTAAATGTAATGCTTAGAGAAAGCCTCCCTGAAAAAGTGACATTTAAGCAAAAATGGACCAAATTAATGTATTTTGACAGTATTGTATACAAGTTGGATAGACCAAGAAACTATTATTATAATAAAATTTGTTCTGAGACATTCAGTTTCCGAGGAAACTTGAAACTTATCTCACTTGTAAGTTATAGACTGCCTGTACCAGAATACTTGTTTTTCAAATTGTTTCTGTACATACCACTTCATATTTTTAAGAATTAAAATTCTTAACACCAATATAAAATAAGTTTTATTGATATTGATTTAACTTTAATATTCTTAAAAGAATCTGAGGTAGAGTTTGTATTGTTTTCCCCAGGAGCTCAGTAAAGAACTTCATTGTCACCATCTGCACCTCCAAAACAAAGATTTGAAAGCACAAATTAAACATATGATGGATCTAGCTTCTCTTCAAGAACAACAGCACAGGCAGACAGAAGTGTAAGTACATGGGTTTACCTGTTCTAAAAATTTGAACACTGTAGACCTGAGGAACCTGAAGCATAGAAGTTTAGGTTTCCATCGCCAAGAAAATCAGTTTTATCCAGTACAAAATACATTACTATTTAAATGTCTGCCAGCATCAGAAAGCGTGCTCAGTTAGAAAACAGAATGAGTGTAAAGAATGTGCTTCTTCTCCTCGGATTTTTTAATAGTGCTTTATAGTTTTGAAAACTCTTTTTTAATTTATTGTTTTTATGCAATATATATCATGTAATACAAAATTCCAAAGGTCCCTCTACAGTGAAAAGGAGCCTGCCTTCTACCTGTCCTCTAGCCATCCTTTCCCCCTCTTAGAAACTACTACTATTAATACCAACTGAATTTTTAAGTAAACAGTTTTTAAGCATTCATAATTCCAGAATGATTTTTTGCTATCGGTAAAATGAAGTCATTTAAAAAATATATATTTTTCAACATCATGTCCCAATTTTTTTTGGGGGGGGGGGGTTAATAAATTTATTTATTTTAGTTGGGGGCTAATTACTTTACAATATTGTAGTAGTTTTTGCCATACATTGACATGAATCAGCCATGGGTTTACATGTGTTCCCCATCCTGAACCCTCCTCCCACCTCCCTCCCCATCCCATCCCTCTGGGTCAACCCAATGCCCCAGCCCTGAGCATCTGTCCCATGCATAGAACATGGAATGGTGTTCTGCTTCACATATGACAATATACATGTTTCAATGCTCTTGTCCCAGAACGTCCCTCCCTCACCTTCTTCCTCAGAATCCACAAGACTGTCATGTCCCAATTTTTAAGTGATTCTATACTATCTCATTCATGCTTTAACACAGTAGTAGCTCCTTTTAATTTTTGAAACATAATAGTAAAAAAGTATACCTTAATCTTTATTTTTATTACATTGGATATATCAGTCAACTTCCTTAGGTGTCACTTTCATGCTCAGTAAAAATAACAAATTTATTTCTCTAAAGGCTTTCTGCCAGTCTAAAATTCTGCTGGGGTTCTTCTAGTGTTCTCAAATAATAATAATTAATTTTCCATACGTTTGATTTAAGGGAAATTATATTAACGTAATTGCTTTTAAAAAGAAAAAGAAAAGGGAAAACTTTAGGGAAATATTATCCTATGGATAGCAGCTCACCCTGCTCTCCCCATACTTCCTATATTTATACACAGAGCAAACACTGAACATTCATTTACTTGCACTCACACCCCCTGCAAGAGTTAAAAGTTATCAAAGAAACATTTAATTTATTTCAACCATACTGTATTTGGTTTATCATAAAAATAGATTAATATATTTAATATAAATTTTTGCCTCAAAATGGGCAAAAATTCTCTTATTTATTTAGAAAACTGGTGAACTAAAGCATAGACAATACAATATAGTAGAAAGAGTATGAGTTTTGAAGTTGGTCTTGAGTTCTAGTTTATGTAAGCAGTATAACCTTGCATAAATTATCATGCCTCACTAACCTTTAGTTTTTTTATCTCTTCAATTGTAACACTTTCCTTATAAAAAGTTTGTAAGGATTAAATAACAAAAAATAATAGATATGATGAACTGTCTTAGCCTGAGCTTATAGAGTGAAGACCAAAAAAAAAAAAAATTATTTTGTGTATATTCAAAGTGCTGAAAGAAAAACTTTCAGCTATGAAAACTACCTAGCAAAGTTATCAATAAGAATTAAAGAAGAAATAGAGTTTTCCAGATGACCAAGAGTTAAAGGAGTTCATCACCACTAAACTGGCCTTTTAAGAAATGTTAAAGGGACTCCTTTAAGTTGAAAAGAAGGGCCACTAATTAGTAACAAGAAAAGTGTGAAAGTATAAATCTCATTAGTAAAAATAAACATATAGTAAAAGTAGTGTTTTAATCACTTAGAATGCTAGGATGAAGGTTAAAATTAAAAAGTAGTGAAAATAACCGTAAATGTAAGTAACAATAATCACTGCAGGAATATACAGGATAAAAAGATATAAAATATGAGATGTCTTCACAGAACTAGAATGAATAATTCCAAAATTCGTGTGGAACCACGAAAGACTCTGAATAACCAGAGCATTCTGAGAAGGACAAAGTTTGAGAGATTACACTTTCAGATTTAAAACTACCTTACAAAGCAGTCGTGATCAAAACAGTATGTATTGGCATGAAAATAGACACATAGATCAATGGAACAGAATAGAGAGCCCAGAAATAAACCCATGCATATATGGTCGGTTAATTTACAACCAAGTAGCTAAGAATATCCAATCGGTGGTTTAGTCACTAAGTCACGTCCTACTCTTGCAACCCCGTGGACTGTAGCCTGCCAGGCTCCTCTGTCCGTGGGATTCTCCAGGCAAGAATACTGAAATGGGTTGCCATTTCCTTTTCCAGGGGATCTTCCTGACTTAGGGGTCAAACCCAGGTCTCCCATATTGCAGGCAGATTCTTTACTATCTGGGCCATCTGGGCCGAATGAATACATAAATACATACAAATAAACACGCCATGTATACATGCATAAATGGCACATGTCCTAGGTCTGTAAGACCACCTCCATGTTTGATAATTTACTGGAATGACTCACAGAATCCATCATATGTCTGACCCCATGGTGGTGGTTTAGTTGCTCATTTGTGTCTGATGGTTTCCAACTCCATGGACTGTATAGCCCCTCAGGCTCCTCTGTTATGATTTATTATAGTAAAAGCAGGCAAGACAGAATCAACAAAAGGAAAAGGCGAATGGGGCAAAGTACAAAGGAAATCACTTAGTTGCAGGCATTTGTGTCTTCATCCTGTGGCCCATACAGGATGTGCTTAAGTCCTCCAGCAAAAGTTGTGATGACCCATGTGAAATGGTGTTTACTTTGGAATGTCATTAGGCTGACATTTAGTGCCCTGGGTTTTCATTGGGAGCTGGTGGCATAGGTACTCTCTGCCAAGCATTATGGCCCAAAATTCTAACCTTTCTAAAAGGAAAGCAGTTGTTCAGCGTAAACAACATTGTTTGTACAAAGAGTTAAACACATTGAGCCACTCTTAATAGTTCTGGGAATTATCTGAACTTCTCAAAATCTGTGTTTCAAGATACCACACAAGGACCAACCTTGTTGACAAGCCTTTCAAAGGATGTCAACTTCAGACCTGCTGTGTTAAGTCTTCTCTGCATAGCATCTGATTAGTATAGGTGCTCAACAAGTAATTGTTTTTATTAACTTTCTGATTAAGAAGTTTTCCTTACAATTGTTACCTACTGAGCTTAAATGGAGTACTCCCCACAATCACCAAAAAGAAAAATATCACAAACTATTTATTTGTACAGCTATCTAAATATTTAAGATTCCTGGATAACAAAGCAATTATTTCCCAGTGTGTTAAAATTAAAATGCCTATTCTTTTCCCACTATCCGATCCATCCTTCAAATGGTTCTGTTCTTCTGAACATCATGAGTAATATGGAACACCAGGACTAAGTTATTTTAAGTTATTCATGTTGTTTGACATCTTGTTGATATAAATGTTAGGAACCATTTATAACTTTTTAGTTGCTGGCATTTCTTCAGTGAATATTCTTCATGGAGGTCTAATACATAAAAAGAAATGTTTAGTACTCCTCTGATTGACAGAAATAGGATAGATTTTGAATCAGAGCTAAGCATCCAGCATCCCGTCTTTTTCTTATATCCACCATGTGCTGTGCTATGCTGTGCTTAGTCACTCAATCGTGTCCAACTCTTTATGATCCATGGACTATAGCCCTCCAGGCTCCACTGTCCATGGGATTCTCCAGGCAAGAATATTGGAATGGGTTGCCATGCTGTCCTCCAGGAGATCTTCCAAACCCAGGGATCAAACCCAGGTCTCCAACATCGCGGCAGATGTTTTACCATCTGAGCCACGAGGGAAGCCCAAGAATACCGGAGTGGGTAGCTATCCCTTCTCCAGGGGATCTTCCTGACCCAGAAATTGAGCATGGGTCTCCTGCATTGCAGGCGATTCTTTACCAGCTGAGCTACCAGAGAAGCCCTATACCCACCATACTTTTCTGCAGTTTTCTCCTTTGAATGTCTTTGGAAATTATTACTTTAGCTCATAAAGAACTAACTTCAAGGAGAGGTGAGTTTTGTTCATTAATCTTATATACCTAAGATGACCTTCATCATTTGACACAGTGTATTAATATTTCATTTCAATCTCATAATATTTAGTAACAATAGCAACACTTTTTTTTTTGCTGCTGCTGCTGTGCTGTCTTCATTGCTGCATGCAGGCTTTCTCTAGTTGGGATGAGCAGGAGCTTCTCATTGTAGTGGCTTCTCTTGTTGTAGAGCATGGGCTGTGGGCACAGGGACTCAGTTGTTGCAGTTCATGGGCTCTAGAGTGTAGGCTCAGTAGTTGTGGCACATAGGCTTAGTTGCCCCTTGGCATGTGGAATCTTCCCAGACCAGAGATCAAACCCGTGCCCACTGCATTATGAGGCAGATTCTTAACCAGGGACCACCAGGGAAGTCCACAACACAGTTTTTTATTCTTAAATCACATTATGCTTTGTAAAAGTATTTTAAATGAAATTTAGTTCTGAAAACAGTCCTCTGTTGAAAGTAGTGGCTGTCCAATTGTACTGCATATTATAGAGGAGAAATCTCAGTTAGTACTTTATCCAAGGTCAAATAGAAGCAAGTAAAGACTAGCTGACACTGCAGCCTGGTTCTTGTAATTCCCATACAAGGTACCTTCCAATCTATATTTAATGTATGAAAAGTATTTGATTAGAGGTATTTGATTGAAATTTATAAAGGAAGATATGTATAGGGAACCATTTTAATCATCTGCTAATACTTTGAATCACAATCTGGAATCAAGATTGCTGGGAGAAATGTCAACAACCTCAGATAGCAGATGGTGCCACTTTAATGACAGAAAGTAAAAAGGAACTAAAGAGCCTCTTGATGAAGGGGAAAGAGGAGAGTGAGAAAGCTGGCTTAAACTCAACATTCAGAAAACTAAGATCTTGGCATCCGGTCCTATCACTTCATGGCAAATAGATGGGGAAAATGTTGAAAAAGTGTCAGATTTCATTTTCTTGGGCTCCAAAATGTCGATGGTGACTGCAGCCAAAAAATTAAAAGACACCTGCTCCTTGGAAGAACAGCTATGACAAACCTAGACAGTGTATTAAAAAACAGAGACATCACTGTGCCAACAAAGATCTGTATAGTCAAAGCTATGATTTTTCCAGTAGTCATGTATGGATGTGCGGCTACCCTGGTAGCTCAGCTGGTAAAGAATCCACCTGCAATGCAGGAGACCCTGGTTCAATTCCTGGGTCAGGAAGATTCCCCTGGAGAAGTAATAGGCTACCCAATCCAGTATTCTTGGGCTTCCCTGGTGTCTCAGACAGTTAAGAATCTGCCTGCAATGTAGGAGACCTGTTCGATTCCTGGGTTGGGAAGATCCCCTGGAGGAGGGCATGGCAACCCACTCCAATATTCTTGCCTGGAGAATGCCCATGGACAGAGGGGCCTGGTGGGCTACAGTCCATGGTGTTGCAAAGAGTCGGACACAACTGAGCGACTAAGAACATATTACACATACATATATGGATGTAAGAGATGGACCATGAAGAAGGCTGAGCACTTGATGCTTTCGAACTGTGTTGTTGAAGACTCTTGAGAGTCCCTTGATCAACGCGGAGATCAAACCAGTCAATGCTAAAGGCAATCAACCCCGAATATTCATTGGAAGGAGTGATGCTAAAGCTGGAGCTCCAATACTTTGGCCCCCTGATGCAAAGAGCTAACTCACTGGAAAAGACTTAGGCAAGAGAAGAGGGTGACAGAGGATGAGATGGTTGGATGACATCACTGACTCAATGGACATAAGTTTGAGCATACTCAGGGAGATAGTGAAGGACAGAGAAGCCTGACATGCTGCAGTTCATGGCAAAGAGTGGCATCTTTGCTCATGCTGCAGCAAAGAGTCAGACACGACTTGGTGACTGAACAACAACAACAAATACTTTGAATGTTACATAAATCTGTAATACTGTATTTAAAATTTAGTACTTATCTCTCTCTTCTTGTCACCTTCTGTATGTAGAGTACTGAATGCATTACTTCCGGCCCTAAGAAAGCAATACTGTGCTTTAAAAGAATCTGGCCTGTTAAATGCTACTTTTGAGTCTGACTTCAAAGAAATCGAACATTTGGTCGAGAGGAAAAAAGTGGTGGTTTGGGCTGATCAAACTAGTGAACCGGCAAAGCAAAATAATCTACCGGAAGTTTCTATTCTTATGACCTTTCCACAACTTGAACCAGTTCATTCTTCTCCTTGTTGTAAGTACAGCTTTTATTTCATTAAGTAAATAAACATTATTTATAAAGATTAATCTTTGTAATATCGATCAGTAGAGCAGTTAATTTTTTAGTAGTTTTGCTATTTTGTGAGAATGGGAGAATTAATTTCAGAATCATTTCAGTTAATTGGTATCTTTCAAAGGTGTAAGAGGAAGTATGCTTGATGTTCTAAATAATGCTAGCAGTGAAGTTATTTTACCTGTTTTTGATGAGATAATTTTATTTCCACCCTTCTTTAAAACTTTACCTGTATTAAATTAAAGGCTGAAGATTATGATTAAGAATATTATGTTCTGTAATAAATAACAATCTTAGATGTTCTTAAGATCAACTGACAGTGTTGAATTTACTGTTTTTCTGTTGGCAGACCACTTAATATCTCTTTCATGAAAGTATGCATGGGGCGTTTTAATTGAAAAACTAACATGTAATCTTGGTTTTAAAATATTCAGATAATATAGAAGCAGAATGCCCTCTTGAGCTTTTCCCGGAACCTCAATCTTCTATGCTAGGTTAGAGATAAATGCTTATTAACAGTTTGGTTGTCTTTACAGTGTGTGTATGATATTTGTATCAGATAATCTAACTTTTAAGCTTTTGTTACATTTTAATCATTTTTAGGGTACATATATAAAGAATCTAGCATTTTTTTTAATAGCTGTTAGAATTGTACAATCATTTACTTAACCATTGTTCTGTTGGTGAACAGTGCATATCAGAGAACACACCCATATACAGTAGTCCTCCCTTCTCTACTGTTTTGCTTTTCACCATTTCAGTTACCTGCAGTAAACTGAAGTCCAAAAATGTTCAATGACATTTTCAGAAATAAATACTTCATCAGTTTTAAATTGCACACCATTCTGAGTATCATCATAAAGTTTCATGTGGTCCTACTCTGTCCTGCCCAAGATATGAACCATCTCTTTATCCATCATATTCTTCCTGTTTGTCACTTAGTAGTCATCTTGGTTATCAGATCAGCTGTCACAGTATTGCAGTGCTTGTTTTTAAGTAACCTGTATTTTACTTAATAACACCAAAGTGCTGAAGTGATGCTAGCAATTCAGTAATGCCATAGAGAATCCATTAAGAGCTTCCTTTTAGGTGCAAAAGAGAAAGTTTGGGGCTTAATTAGGAAAGAAAAATAAATCACACCCTGAAGTGCTAAAATTTTGGGGAGGAACAGGTATTCTATCCATGAAATAATGAAGAAGGAAGAAGAAATTCATGTGAGTTTTGCTGTTGGACCTCAAATTGCCAAAATTACTGTCAGAATGCATAAGTGATTAGTTAAGATGGAAAAGGCATTAACTTTGTACAATAAGATATTTTGAGACAGAATCCACATTTGCAAACTTTTATTATATTACATTCTTAAAATTATTGCCTAATTTATAAATTACACTGTACCTTAGGCAGGTATGCAAGCATTCATGGTAAGTCACTTTGTCATGTGTGCGTGCTAAGGCATTTCAGTCATGTCTGACTCTTTGCAACTCTATGGACTGCAGCCTGCCAGCCTCCTCTGTCCAGGGGATTCTCCAGGTAAGAAGAGGCACACACAAAAAAAGGAAATATATGATGCAGTGCTGTCTGGTTTCAGGTATCCACTAGGAGTCTAGGAATGTTTCCTCCCATGGGGTAAGGGGAGACTACTGTATTAACATTTCTACATGTGTATCAGGTTCATAGGAATTAGTTTCCTGGATTAGAGAATAAACAACTTAAAAAAATGATCTGTTAGGCTCCAAAAATTTTCTTATGTAAACATTTATGAGATTTTACATTTACAAATCTTTATGTCTCATCTTTACCTTAACCGAACATAAGAACAGCAACACTAAACTAATGTATATTCTTTTTAAGTTTGAAACTCAATTTTACTGATTTTAATTCTTTGAAGTTTGTGAAGACTTCTTTAAAGCCAGCATAGAGTTGGTATAAATGTTTCAATTATGTTTTTAAAGAATATATTAAGTCAGGTCAAATTGGCTGTGTTCTTCAAATCATGTTCTTACTGACTAATTTTTTAATTCATGTTCTGTCATATACTGAGGTGAACTATTAACAGTCTCATCTGTTACTGTTTGATTTTTCCATTTGTATCAGTGTTCTATTGCTGCTCTAAGAAGTTAACACAAACATATCAATTTAAAATAACATTGGCTTATTATCTCAAAGTTCCTTAGATCAGAAGTCCAGCAGGCTCAGCTAGTTACTCTGTCTCAAGTTTCAGGGGCTAAAATCAAGATGTCAGCCATTTGGGTCTCCTGTTTGGAGATTCTGGGAGAGAATGTGCTTCTATTGTTAGCTGAATTCAGTTCTGTGTGGCTGTAGGGCTGCAGTCTCTGTTTTCTTGTTGACTATTAGCCAGATAGATCAAATTCAGAGCCAAACTTGCTGAAGCACCCGGCATTGTACAGGCATTCCACTTTTAGAGGTCACCTCTGTTCTCTAGCATGTGACTCCCTTCATCACTTCATCTCCTAGCCGACAAAGGCAAGTCATTCTCATGCTTTGAATCTCTTTGCTTTCCTTCTGCCTATCTCTCCTGCTTACAGTTAGTGGAAGTTTTTGTTTTTAAAAGCTCCTATGATTACATTGAGCCCACCAGGTAATCTAAGATAATCTCTCTATCTTAAATTTCATAACCTCAATTAGATCTTAAAATGTATTTGTCTTACTTAAGTTTCTTGAAGATGTTTTGCTGGGTATAGAATTCCAGTGTGATACTCTTTTCTTTTAGCACTCTAAAGACATTGTTTCATTATCTTCTGGTTTTCATTGTTGCTTTTGAAGCCAACTTTCATTCTAAATGTTGCTCCCTTGAGTATAATCTGACTTCTTTTCTGGCTTCCTAAAATGTTTTTTCTTTGTCTTTGGGTATTAGTAGTTTTTCTATATTGTGCCTAAATGTACTTTTATTTCTGCTTCTCTTACTGGGTTCACAGAACTCTGAATTTGTGTCTGTACTGTTTTTTATCAGTTTTTTAAAGTTCTTAACCATTGTATCTTCAACTATTGCTTCTACCACTTTTGTTCTCTTTTCTGCTTCTGAGGCTCCAGTTATATTGCATGTTACCTTCTTACTCTCTTATCCGTGCCTTTGCTTTCTTCTGCTTTTCATTGTTTTTTCTTTTCCTGGAAATTTCTTTCCACATATTTTATAGTTTCTCTTTAAATTTGTGTCAAATGAGTCTTAAATCCATTAAGTTCTCCATTTCACTTATATTTCAGTTCTAGAATTTCCATTTGATTCTTTTTTATAGTTTCCATTTCTTTGCAGAGATTTTCACCAAATACAGTAGGCGAAATCTGTGTCTGAGAATTCCTAAGCCTAGACCTTTTTAGGTCTGTTTCTGTTCTCTTTCTGCTGGATTTCTTTCATGTGCTTTGCCTTAAATGCATGCTAATTTTTGTACATCACACATGTATTTGCAGAATTGTTTATAAAATTCTTTAAGGCTTCTGATAATAATGTCTTCCTCAATGAGGATTTGCATTTGCTTATTCCAGACTCCTTCTGTGGTTAGCAGCTCTAAAATTGTAGAGCCTGAGATAATTTGAAACTTCTGAACTTCCGCTTCTGCAAGGGTCTGACTGCTCCTAGTTTACCCCCTTCAGTTTAGCTGTGTCCCAACTCACTTCAAGGAGGATTTACAGAGAATTCGTTATACTGCTGCTGCGTCACTTCAGTTGTGTCCGACTCTGTGTGACCCCATAGATGGCAGCCCACCAGGCTCCCCCGTCCCTGGGATTCTTCAGACAAGAACACTGGAGTGAGTTGCCATTTCCTTCTCCAGTGCATGAAAGGGAAAGGGAAAGTGAAGTCGCTCAGTCGTGTCTGACTTGTAGCAACCCCATGGACTGCAGCCTACCAGGCTCCTCCGTCCATGGGATTTTCCAGGCAAGAGGACTGGAGCGGGCTGCTATTGCCTTCTCCAGAGAACTCGCTATAGTAGGCCTTAAGTTCGTTCTTGCATTCCTGTTATACAAAGCTCTCAACAGTGTTGCTAAGCTTTTCTGCCACCTCCTCCAGCATCAGCAAATCACCTCAAGGGAGAAATAGCTATAAATGCAGAGATTACTCTCCTGAGCCTTCAACTTCCTCCTGATACTTGCCTATAATTCTTCACAATCTTGTTAGTTCTCCTGTGCCTTCTAGCATATGTTTTTTATATTTTGCCCAGATTTTTTACTTGCATTCCATAGACAGGTTGCTCTGAATTACCTTGGTTTCTGTTATCAGGTTTCCTGTACTACATCTTTACATTAAGATGACAGGCAAGTTGCAGATGTATGTATATTCTTTTTCTCTTAATAAAGCATTATCATCATTAGAAATGACCTAGTTGAGATCTTTAGAAAGAAAACTTAAGATTTTTTTTCAGATTATCTCATGCCTTTGGGGCCTTGATTCCTAATTTATAATGCATTCAAGATGCTGGAGAGGAAATAGAGTTTTAACACCACGATTAAGAAATACCACCTGCTATATGGTGATCATTATCCCTTATTTAAAAATCTATATTTCACTTACAATGCAGTTGCATAATAGACTATACTTGTCAACAGTATAACAAAACTTTTATTTGACTTAATTCTTTTTCACAGCATTCAAAAGGAAAGACTTGAGGTCATGTTACCTTTATAATTATGATTTTTTTTTTAAATGTATTAGAAGGTAGGTTTTGTTTTTATTATTATGTCTTGTTCTTTGTTATTTTAATATTCAAGTGATTTTATAGATTAACTATCTGCTTAGTATGCTTTTTTCATTCCATGAATTATGTATGTTATATATGAAAAGAGAGTCAAAGATAAATAATAGGGAAGTGGTAAGCAAGTCCACTAATAAATGTTTATTTTTCTTATCTTAGAATATTGAAGTAGTTCATTTAAAAAAGTATAAATAGTGAAATTTATGCTTACATTTCTAAAAACATGAAGCAATGGCCAAATGGCATAAATTGTTTCTTCTTATAACTTTTTTAAAATTTATTTTTAATTTGAGGATAATTGCTTTACAATATTGTGTTGGCTTCTGCCATACAACAGCATGTATCAGTCATAAGTATACATACGTCCCCTGTTTCTTGAACCACCCCCAACCCCATACCACCCCTCTAGGTTGTCACAGAGCACCAGGTTCAACTCCCTGTGTTATACAGAAGCTTCCCACTAGCTATCTGTTTTACATATGGTAATGTATGTGTTTAAATACTATTCTCTCAATTCATCCCACCCTCTCCTTCTCCTGCTGTGTCCCAAATCTGTTCTCTTTATCTGCGTATTTATTCCTGCCCTGCAAATATGTTCATGGGTACTGTTTTTCTAGATTCCATATATATTTGCTGATATGCAAAATTTGTTTTTCTTTTTCTGACTTCCTTCACTCTGTATGATAGGCTGTAGGTTCGTCCACTTCACTAGAATTGACTCAGATGTGTTCCTTTTTATGACTGAATAATATTCCATTGTATATATGTACCACAGCTTCTTTATCCATTAATCTGTTGATGGACATCTAGGTTGCTTCCATGTCCTAGCTATTGTCAATAGTGCTGCAGTGAACTTTGGGGTATATATGTCTTTTTCAGTTATGATTTTCTCAGGATATCTGCCCTGTCATGGGATTGCTGGGTCGAATGGTAGTTTTATTCCTAGTTTTTTGAGGAATCTCCATACTGTTCTCTATCAGTCTTCATTCCCACCAACAGTGCAAGAGGTTTTGCTTTTCTCCACACCTTCTCCAGCATTTATTGTTTGTAAATTTTTTGATGATGGCCATTCTGACTGATGTGAGGTGATACCTCGTTGTAGTTTTGGTTTGTATTTCTCTAATAATGAGCGGTGTTGAGCATCTTTTTATTTGCTTGTTGGCCATCTGTATGTCTTTTTTGGAGAAATGTCTGTTTAGGTCTTCCTCCCAGTTTTTGCTTGAGTTTGTTTTTCTGGTATTGAACTGTATAAGGTGCTTATATATTTTGAAGATTAATTCTTTGTCAGTTGTTTCATTTGCAGTTATTTTCTCCCATTCTAAGGATTGTCTTTTCATCTTTGCTGTGCAAAAGCTTTTAAATTTAATTAGGTCCCGTTTATTTATTATTGATTTTATTTTCTTTACTTTCAGAGGTGGGGTCAATTAGAGAGGATATTTCTGTGATTTATGTCAAAAAGTGTTTTGCCTATGTTTTCTCCTAAAAGTTTTATAGTTTCTGCATTAACATTTAGGTCTTTAATTCATTTTGAGGGATTTTTGTGTGTGTGTATGATATTAGGAAGTGTTCTAATTCATTCTTTTATATGTAGCTGTCCAGTTCTCCCAGCACCATTTATTGAAAAGGCTTTCTTTTCTCCATTGTATATTCTTGCTTCCTTTGTCCAAGGTAAGGTGCTCATAGGTGTGTGGATTTATTTCTGGGCTTTCCGTCTTGTTCTATTGATCTGTATTTCTGTTTTTGTGCCAGTACCATACTGTCCTGATGACTGTAGCTTTGAAGACCATACCATACTGTCTTAATAACTGTAGTCTGAACTCAGAAAGGTTGATTTTTCCATCTCCATTTTTCTTCTCAAGATTGCTTTAGCTGTTCGGGGTCTTTTTTGTGTTTCCATAAAAATTTTAGAATTTTTTATTCTAGTTCTGTGAAAAATGCCACTGGTAATTTGATAGAGGTTGCATTGAATGTAGATTGCTTTGGGTACTATAGTCATTTTCACAACATTGATTCTTCCAATCCAAGAACATGGTATGTCTCTCCGTCTGTTTTATGTCATCTTTAATTTCTTCCATTACTGTCTTAGGTTTTTTATATACAGGTCTTTTGTGTCCTTAGGTAGATTTGTTCCTATTCTTTTTGTTGCAATAGTGAATGGAATTATTTCCCTAATTTCTCTAGTTTTTCATTGTTAGTATATAGGAATGCCAGGGATTTCTGTGTATTTGTATACTACAACTTTACTAAAATCGTTGATTGGCTCTAGTAGTTTTCTGGAGGCATCATTAGGGTTTTCTATGTATAGTATGATGTTATCTGCAAAGAGTAAGGTTTTACTTCTTTTTTGTTTACTTCTTTTTTTATCTGGATTCTTTTTATTTCTTTTTGCTCTCTCATTGCTGTAGCTAGAACTTCCTGAAACTATATTGAATAATAGTGGTGAGAGTGGCCACTCCTGTCTTGTTCCTGATTTGAGAGGAAATGCTTTCAGTTTTTCATCATTGAGAACATTGTTTGCTGTGGGTTTGTCATATATGGCCTTTATTATGCTGAGGTATGTTCCTTCTAGGACCATTTTTCTAGAGAGCTTTTATGGTTCTTTCTATGTCCATTTTCTGGAGAATTTTTATCATAAATGGGTATTGAATTTTGTCAAAAGCTTTTTCTATATCAGTTGAGATATCATTTAGTTTTCATCTTCCAATTTGTTTATATGGTGTGTCACATTGATTTGTATATATTGAAGAATCTTCGCATCCCTAGGGGAAAACCCTCTTGATCATGGTGTATGATCCTTTTAATGTGTTGTTGGATTCTGTTCACTAGTATTTTGTCCAGGATTTCTGCATCTTATGTTCATCATTGATATTGGCCTGTGTGTATATATATTTGTGTGTGTATGTGTGATACTTTTGTCTGGTTTTGTTTTCAGGATGATGGTGGCCCCATAGAATGAGTTTGGGAGTGTTCCTCTTGCTGTAATGTTTTGGTATAGTTTGAGAATGATGGTTTTTAGTTCTTTTCTAAGTATTTGATTGAATTGATCTATCCTGGAAAATGTTCCATGTGCACTTGACAAAAAAGTTGTATTTTGCTGTTTTGGAGTGGAATGTTTTAAAGATATCAATTAAGTCCATCTGATATAAAGTGTGATTTAAGCCTGTGTTTCTTTATTAATTTTCCTGTGTGGATGATCTGTCCATTGGTATAAGTGGGGTGTTAAACTCCCTTACTATTACCATGTTACTGTCGACTTCCCCTTTTATGGTTCTTTGCATTTGCTTTATGTAGTGAGGTGCTCCTATGTTAGATGCATAAATATAATTATTATATCTTCTTCTTGTATTGATCCTTTAATCATTATGTAGTGTCCTTCCTTATTTCTTGTAACAGTTTTTATTTTAAAGTCTATTTTATCTGATATAAGTATTGCTATTTCTGCTTTCTTTTGATTCCCGTTTGCATGGAATATATTTTTCCATCCCCTGACTTTTAGTCATACGTGCCCTTAGGTCTGAAGTGAGTCTCTTTTAGGCAGCATACACCTAAGTCTTGTTTCTGTATCCATTCAACCAGTCTGTGTCTTTGGTTGGGGCATTTAATCCATTTACATTTAAAGTAGTTATAAATATGTATGTTCCTATTGCCATTTTCTTAATTGTTTAAGATTTATTTTTGTGAGTCTTTTTCTTCTCCTGTGTTTGTTCCTAGAGAATTTCCTTTATCATTTGTTATAAAGCTGATTTGGTGGTGTCAGATTCTCTTAGCTTTTTTCTGTAAAGCTTTTGATTTCACCATCAAATATGACTGAAATCCTTGCTGGGTAGAGTAATCTTGATTGTAGTTTTTTTCTCTTTCATCACTTTAAGTATATCCTGCCACTCCTAGCGTGAGAGTTTCTGCTGAAAAATCAACTGTTAGCCTTATGGGCATTCACTTGTATGTTATTTTATGCTTTTCCCTTGCTGCTTTTAATATTTTTTATTTGTGTTTAATTTTTAATTTGATTAATATATATCTTGGTGTATGTCTCTTTGAGTTTATCCTGTCAGAGACTCTCTGGGCTTCCTGGACTTGGGTGGCTGTTTGGGTGTCCTTTCCCATGTTAGGGAAATTTTTGACTATAATCTCAAATATTTTCTCATACTCTTTCTTTTTCTTTTCTTCTTCTGGGACTCCTATAATTCAAATGTTAGTGTGATTAATATTGTCCCAGAAGTTTCTGAGACTGTCCTCAATACTTTTCATTCTTTTTTCTTTATTCTGCTCCTCAGCATTTATTTATAGCACTCTATCTTCCAGCTTACTTATCTGTTCTTCTGCTTCAGTTATTCTCTTATTGATTCCTTCTGCAGTATTCTTAATTTCAGTAATTGTTCTGTTCATCACTATTTGTTTATTCTTTGTTTCTTCTAGGTCTTTGTTAAATGTTTCTTGTATTTTCTCCATTCTGTTTTCTATATTTTGAAGCTTCTTTACTATCATTACTTTAAATTATTTTTCAGATAGGTTGCCAGTTTCCTCTTTATTTATTTTGGTCTTATAGCTTTTTACATTGCTCCTTCATCTGTAACATATTTTTGTGTTATTTCTTTTTTTTTTTTGATGAGTGAGACTGTGTTCCTGTCTTACTAGTTGTTTGGCCTGAGGTTTCCAGCAGTGGAGTTTACAGGCAGTTGGGTAGGACCATCTTGATGTTTAGATATGGACCTCTGGAATATCTCACTCTGATTAATAATGCTGGGGGCTGATGGGATGAGTCTATTGACTTGAGTCTATTGCCTTGCCTTTATTACTGTAAATTTTGAATTACGTGACCAGTGATTTGGGTTTTATTTTGTATCTGCAGGGTTTGCCATTAATAATAATAATTAAATGCGCCTCTTCGGGAACACTCCCTCTGCTTGTACTTCAGCAAATGCAGATTTTTCCTCCTACATGCCCTACAACCCCTTCGATACACTTAGAAGTTGATTTTCCTGTTTTCGTTGATGGTACTATTTCTTAGTGTTTTAAATGGAAACATATCGCGCCTCATGAAGCTTCAAATTATTGAGTCTATTGAGTCTAATAGACTCAAACTACATTCTCTGCTACTCCAGCAGTTTGGACTCAGCATTTCCACCATGGGCTCAGGCCTGATTTCTGGTCCCAGAGATCAGGCCTGAGGATCTTATCCTCAAGGATCCCCCTAGCCATGGGGTGCAGGAAAAAAAAAAGAAAAGAAAGAAAAGGGGAACAAACAAACAAAAAAACAGAACAATAACAAAGAATGAAAACTACAATAAATATAGAATAGTAGCAGATACATTAGAAAAAAATAAGAGTATATTTAAAATGACCCCTGGAAGGTAAAACCAGACTCCCAATAGGAAAGAGAGAGAAGGAAAAAAAAAAAAATACATATATATATGTATATATATACACACACACAGAGAGAGACACACATATATATAAACATAAGAGGGAGCAGAATAATTTTTAATAGCTTTTTTATTTCAGTATCCAAACAAAACCCATACCTTGTTATTATTATTCATTGGTTGATGTATCTGTAAATCCTTTTAAATCTGTGGTTCTCCCTCCCTCTTTGTCTTTGCTAATTACTTATTGATTCTTTGCCAGTTTAATAGTCATAAATATCATCTTTCCAATTTTCCTTTGTTTACTAGTATACTTGAGTAATTTTTTCATCTATTTAAAGATAGGTTTTCTGAGAATGACTTAGCCATCATTTGATCAGTTATCTTTTTTTTCACAGTCTGTATAGCAAAAATTGTTACTTATTTATAAGAGCTTAAGATTCAGATATTTATTCATTCATTCCGTAATATTTATTGAACTTCTCCTGTGCTCTTATTTGATAGTAAGGACACATTAGAGTACAAAGGCAGGTCATACAGACCCTTGTAGGTCATTTTACGGACATAAGCTTTTACTCTGAATGAAACAGGGAACCATAACATGATCTAAGCAGAAAAGTAGCATATCTTAGTCATGATTTTAAAAGATCCCTCTGGTTTCTGTGTTGAGAATAGATTGTCATATAACAATGGTTGAAACTCTTAAGACACCACTGCAATCCCACATAAAAGATCACGGTAGCTCGACCAAATTGGTAGCAATGGAGTTGGTCAGAAGTGGTCAGATTCTAATATATTTTGAAGGTAGAGTCAGCAGGACATTGTAACAAATTGTATTCGGGGTGTGAGAGAAAGAAAGGTCAAGGATGACTAAGATTTCTGAACTCAGTAACTGAAAGAATTGAGTCACCTTAGAAGAGATGGTGGAGCAGGCTTACAGGGTGGAGGTGTTAGAAGATTAGGAGTTCAGTTTGGATCATTTTAAACTTGTCTAAGGTACATCCAAGTGGAGACATCATGTAAGTAGTTGGATACAAGGATCTGGAATTTATGCCGGAAGTCTAAACTCAAAGATAGATTTGAGAATTAGTAACAATTGGGTGATTTTTAAGGCCGTAGGACTAGGTGAGATTATCAAAGGTTATTAACTCTTTCCTGAAAGATACATGTTGCAAAATTCTTCAAGTTTATCATTTACTGTTAACTTTTTCTGAGATGACCTTTTTAATACTGAAATTTTATGTAATAGCTTCATTTGTTTTGTTTTGTTTTCTTTCCCTGCTTTTGGAATTATTCCTCAAAAGGGCTTTTCACCCATAATCTTTTTAAATTTTCACTTCTGTTTATTCCAAATTTATTTTGATCTAAGATAACATGCAAGACTCTAACTTAATTGTTTCTCAAGGAGTTAGTCATTCTTGTGTAATATATTCACAATCTATCCTTATGGCAACTTTAATTTACATACAGTAAGTAGTCATGGATAATTCTGTTTATTGGATTTTTTTCTTATTCTTTTACCTATTTGTCTATCCTAGAACTAGTAACTGTTATTTTAATAACTGATTGTTTGTAGTATTTTTTTTTACATATAGCAGTGCTAATCCTCCTTTATTATTCTTTGTTTTTAAACTGTTTCTTGTTGGTAAATCAGTTTTGTCTTCACCTGTCCATGAGAAATGTATGTCATGAAAAGTTTTATTTTTCCAAATATGAAGCATCAAAATGTTTATAAGCTAAATCTTTCCTATATCTTCACATTTGGCCAAAAAGTTTAATCAATACCAATAGACAATAAAACTTATTTTTGAAGCCTAAATATATTTCATTTGGCCCTTAGTCTCCTTGTCCACAAAGTAGTGTTCAAATGCTCATCATAACTGCAAATACTGCTGCAAATTAAAAGATTCTCTATATTGTCTTTTTCTTTTTCCCATCTTAAAAAAGTATGAATACTAGGAAAATGATACTGAAAGGAAAACATGGTATCTTCTATTTCCCATGGAGACAAGTTTCAAAAGGTTGTGGTTGATTTATTACTCATAGTGCTAGATTAATTTAAAAGACTATGGCAGTTCTTAAGATGTATTCTCTCTTTGTGATATTTGTAAATAACTGACATTATCTGTGTAGGCATTAATACTACAATAACCACAATAGTGTCTTATGAATTCATTATAAAATGGTTATTAGTTTGGTTAATTCATTAGTTCTTTAAGGTTATAGATCTTTTAAATAGTTGTAATTCATTCACTTGTACATTTGCAACTATGAATTCCATGAGTCACAAGGCTGTTAAAAAGAATCCAGATTTATGATTAGAACAATAATTGTATCAATCACTTGTAGCCCAGAAATGTTTATTGAAATGCATATATTAATACTTGATTTCACTTTAGAACTTTGTCAACTAATTTTAATTTAGCATCGTTTCCCAAAATACTTGCTCACATACATATTAACATGAGTGCTAGCAAAAGAAAAAATCCTTGCCATCATTTTGTACCAAACCTCAATTAGATCTAACCTCATTCATCAGTGTCTCCCTGTCATGAACCCGAGTTTGCAGCATGTGACTCATGTTAGTGAAACACTGCATTCTGCTTTTTTCACTAACGTACAGCTCTGTAAATCTTTTAACATTTGCAGTCTTAAGCTTTTGATAAATTAGTTCCTTTGGGTAAAATCATTCAGGACACATGATATGACACATCAAAAAGATGACCCCAGAAGGTCTGCCCATTTTTTAAGAGTGGGATTTTTAACTCATCAGTAATAAATTATCTAGTCTCTTTATTTAGAGAAACCATCTGTAGAATATTTCAAAAAGCTGAAAAATAAATATAGACCCCTCCAACCTAAGAAACCACATGAAATTGCCAGTTAGTACTTGTGTTTTAGAGATTTATTTAAACAGAGAGAATAAAATGATGTTTAATTCAAAATATTTTAAAAACATTTTGAGAAAATTTGATGTAAGAAATAATTATAGTGATATCTAGACTAGTTGCTGTTTTTTATCTATCCCCCTTTACAATCTAGTCTTCACACTAAAATGATCTTCCTCACAAAGTACAGACCAGTTACTTAGAAGAATCTTTAAAAGCTTACCCAGTCCCATGTCAGACTAAGGACTCACTTTCCTATGGCAGTTGGTGCCCAACCTTCTCTTAAGCATGCTTTCATTTTCTCGCCTCTACAGTTTGCAGGCTTTTCCCTCAGTCTTGAGTGCTACTTCTTCTCCATTCCCCATCCTAGTTAATTAAAATCCTTATCCTCATTGAGAGTCCTACTCAGACACTGCCTTCGTTTTGAAACCTTCCCATTAATGAGTCCTCTCCCCTTTGCCTACACACACTCTTACATTCCCGTTGTATTTTTATTACATTATTAGTATGCACTTATTATTTCTAAACAGTTTGCTTACTGCTTTTTCTTGAATCATCTACATTGAGCTATTATCACTCTAAGAGATAAAGATTTAGCTTGTTTACACCACCACTTTATTTTTAATTCCCTTATCTACTAAGACGCTAGGATATTACATAAGGTATGAAGAGATGGAGCCAAAGCAAAAAAATTGTAGATGTGACGTGATGGAAGTAAAATCCGATGCTGTAAAGAGCAATATTACATAGGAACATAGAATGTTAGGTCCATGAATCAAGGCAAATGGGAAATGGTCAGACAGGAGATGGCAAGAGTGAATACTGAAATTTTAGAAGTCAGTGAACTAAAATGGACGGGAATGGGTGAATTTAACTCACATGACCATTATATCTACTACTGTGGACAAGAATCCCTTAGAAGAAATGGAGTAGCCATCATAGTCAACAAAAGAGTCCAAAATGCAGTACTTGGATGCAATGTCAAAAATGATAGTGTGATCTCTGTTCATTTCCAAGGCAAACCATTCAATATCACAGTAATCCAAGTCTATGCCCCAACCAGTAATGCTGAAGAAGCTGAAGTTGAATGGTTCTTTGAAGATCTATAAGACCTTCTAGAACTAACACCCAAAAAAGATGTCTTTTGCATTATAAGGGAATGGAATGCAAAAGTAGGAAGTCAAGAGATACCTGGAATAACAGGCATATTTGGCCTTGTAGTACAAACTGAATCAGGGCAAAGGCTAATAGAGTTTTGCCAAGAGAATGCACAGGTCATAGCAAACACCCTCTTCCAACAACACAAGAGAAGATTCTACGCATGAACATCACCAGATGGTCAATACTGAAATCAGATTGATTATTTTCTTTGCAGCCAAAGAAGGAGAATCTCTATACAGTTAGCAAAAATAAGACCAGAAGCTGACTGTGACTCAGATCATGAACTCCTTATTGCCAAACTCAGACTTAAATTGAAGAAAGTAGAGAAAACCACTAGACAATTCAGGTATGACCAAAATCAAATCCCTTATGATTATATAGCAGAAGTGACAAATAGATTCAAGGGATGAGATCTGATAGAGTGACTGAAGAACTATGGACAGAGGTTTGTGACATTGTACAGGAGTCAATGATCAAGACCATCTCCAAGAAAAAGAAATGCAAAAAGGCAAAATGGTTGTCTGAGGAGGCCTTACAAAATAGCTGAGAAAAGAGAAGCTAAAGGCAAAGGAGAAAAGGAAAGATATACCCATTTGAATGCAGAGTTCCAAAGAATAGCAAGGAGAGATAAAAAAAGCCTTCCTCAGTGATCAATGCAAAGAAATAGAGGCAAACAATAAAATGGGAAAGAGTAGAGATCTCTTCAAGAATATTAGAGATACCAAGGGAACATTTCATGCAAAGATGAGCACAGTAAAGGACAGGATGGTATGGCCCTAACAGAAGCAGAAGATAGTAAGAAGAGGTGGCAATAATACACAGAAGAACTACATAAAAAAGATCTTCATGACCCATATAACCACAATGGTGTGATCACTCACCTAGAGCCAAACATCGTGGAATGCAAACTCAAGTGGGCCTTAGGAAGCATCACTACAAACAAAGCTAGTGGAGGTGATGGAATTCCTGTTGAGCTAATTCAAATCCTAAAAGATGATGCTGTGAAAGTGCTGCACTAAATATGCCAGCAAATTTGGAAAACTTAGCAGTAGCCACAGGACCAAAAAAGGTCAGTTTTCATTCCAATCCCAAAGAAAGGCAATGCCAAAGAATGTTCCGACTACCACACAGTTGCATTCATCTCACACGCTTAGCAAAGTACTGCTCAAAATTCTCCAATCCAGGCTTCGACAGAACGTGAACCGTGAACTTTCAGATGTTCAAGCTGGATTTAGAAAAGGCAGAGGAACCAGAGATCAAATTGCCAACATCCATCGGATCATCAAAAAAGCAAGAGAGTTCCAAAAAAATGTCTACTTCTGCTTTATTGACTATGCCAAAGCCTTTGACTGTGTGAATCACAACAAACTGTGGAAAATTCTGAAAGAGATGGGAATACCAGACCACCTTACCTCTGTGTGTGTGTGTGTGTGTGTGTTAGTTGCTCAGTCGTGTCCGACTCTTTGCAGCCCCATAGACCGTAGCCCACCAGGCCCCTCTGTCCATGGGATTCTCCAGGCAACAACACTGGAGTGGGTTGCCATCTCCTTTTCCAAAAGGAACTATAGAAAGAAGGAAAGGGAAGTCGCTCAGTTGTGTCTTGACTCTTTGCGACCCCATGGACTGTAGCCTACCAGGCTCCTCCATCCATGGAATTTTCCAGGCAACAGTACTGGAGTGGGTTGCCTTTTCTTCTCCAGAACACCATACCTGCCTCCTGAGAAATCTGTATGCAAGTCAAGAAGCAAAAGGTAGAATCAGACATGAAACAACAGACTGGTTCCAAATTGGGAAAGGAGTATGTCAAGGCTATATATTGTCACTCTGCTTATTTAACTTATATGCAGAGTACATCTTACGAAATGCTGGGGTGGATGAAGCTCAAGCTGGAATCAAGACTCCTGGGAGAAATATCAGTAACCTCAGATATGCAGATAACACCACCCTTATGGCAGAAAGTGAAGAACTAAAGAGCCTCTTGATGAAAGTGAAAGAAGAGAGTGAAAAAGTAGGCTTAAAACTCAACATTCAGAAAACTAAGATCACGGCATCTGGTCCCATCACTTCATTGCAAATAGATGGGGAAGCAATGCAAACAGTGACAGACTATTTTTTGAGGCTTCAAAATCACTGCAGATGGTGACTGCAGCCATGAAATTAAAAGACACTTGCTCCTTGGAAGAAAAGTTATGACTAACCTAGACAGCATATGAAAAAGCAGAGACATTACTTTGCCAACAGAAGTCCATCTAGTCAAAGCTATGGTTTTTCCAGTAGTCACGTATGGATGTGAGAGTTGGACTATAAAGAAAGCTGAGTGCCGAAGAATTGATGCTTTTGAACTGTGGTGTTGGAGAAGACTCTTGAGAGTTCCTTGGAGTGCAAGGTGATCAAACCAGTCAATCCTAAAGGAAATCAGTCCTGAATATACATTTGAAGGACTGATGCTGAAACTGAAGCTCCAATTTTTTGGCCACATGATGCGAAGAACTAACTCATTGGAAAAGACCCTGATGCTGGGAAAATTGAAGGCTGGAGGGTAAGGGACGACCAAGGATGAGATGGTTGGATGGCATCACCGACTCGATCGACATGTGTTTGAGCAAGCTCCTTTATCTGGTGATGGACAGGGAAGCTTGGCATGCTGCAGTCCATGGGTTTGCAAAGAGCCAGACACAACTGAGTGATTGAACTGAACTGAAATAAACTGGCTTGTCAGTTAGTGGGAACATATAAGAAGTGGCGTATACTAATAAATGTGGTATTTAATCCTAAGGCCTAGTTAAGGAAATTTGTTTATAATAATAAGTAAAAAATAAGTATCCTAAAAATTCTTTTAAAAATAAAAATGTACTGATACTTCTTAAAACTGCTTTTAGAAAGACAAACATGAAACAACTCTGTTTTCTCTTGATTTCTACTGGAAACATTTTAGAGCCCTAAGCCAAATCTGTGGGATAGACTTCTTGAAGAAATGAAATATTTGAAAGATTGAAATAATGAAGCAAACTAGATTGTGCTCACAGGTGGACTTAAATAGCTTAAAGAACAATACAGCCAATAAATGTATTTTTAGATGTTTCTCTTGTGCATGTGTGCTGAGTTGCTTCAGTCATGTCCAACTTTTTACGATCCCGTGGACTGTACCCTGCCAGGCTCCACTGTCCATGGGATTCTCCATGCAAGAACACTGGATTAGGTTGCCATTTCCTTCTCCAAGGGATCTTCCTGACCCAGGGATCAAACCCAAGTTCTTATGTCTCCTGCATTGGCGGGTGGGTTCTTTACCACTAGCACCACCTGGGAAGCCATGTTTCTCTTAAAGTATAAGCAATTTCTCAAATGTCTTTTTGTTGTACTTCTTTATGAAAGTCAATTGTATTTCACTGACAAAGACAAAATATCTAAATTTACTGCTTTTATTGCACTGTCATCAGTTGATCATATTTCTTAAAATTTCAAAAGTTTGGGGGAATGATAGCAAATGACAGATTAATATCTTTAAGTTGTTTTTAATTCTTCATTAACCACTTAACCAGTTATCAAATATTTATTCATAGTTTCTTCTAACCACTTGGCAAATATAATTTAGTGGGAAGGCAAATTCCTTCTAACCTCATAGCTGTTTTCAGGGTTTTTGTTTTGGTATTAAGCTGTAGATTATATTAATAGCATATTTTATGCTATAAAACGCTATACAGACAACACAAATGTTAATTTACTGTGTTGTAGTCTGGGTAATATCGTGTTAGATTTCAGACTACTACTGATGAAAATTAGTTTTTTCACTATTTAATCCACAACTTTTGCACTTGCATTTAGAGTTAAATTTAAAAGTCATTTTAATACTTAAAAGACTTTTGAAAGGTTTCTAAAACTTGGCAATCTCAACAAAATGTTTTTGACTGACTTCCTTTTTAAGTCTCTTTATAGACTTACAGTAAACAAACTTTTTGAAGCGGGAATCTCTAGCCATAATGTAGAAACAGATAAATAGAACACTAAACCACTTTATCCTGAAATGCACATTTTCAGTTGTATATAAGATGCCTTAAAGCATTATATAAATATTTTAAGATGTTTCCTAAACTATTAATGGATAAGTATTACAAAGACTAGGATTGGATTCATTAAGCAAAACTTACCCTAGGGTTTAGAAGAAAGGGTCTTCTATATCTTTCATTAACTCTGATCTATCTCTGATCACTTATAAAATCATGGTTAAATTGTATTACATAATCATTTTGAAAGTTATATTATTTAATCGTGTACAAAAAAGATCTTCACGACCCAGATAATCACGATGCTGTGATCACTCACCTAGAGCCAAACATCCTGGAATGTGAACTCAAGTGGGCCTTAGGAAGCATCACTATGAACAAAGCTAGTGGAGGTGATGGAATTCCATTTGAGCTATTTCAAATCCTCAAAGATGATGCTGTGAATGTGCTGCACTCAATATGCCAGCAAATTTGGAAAACTCAGCAGTGGCCACAGGACTGGAAAAGGTCAGTTTTCATTCCAATCCCAAAGAAAGGCAATGCCAAAGAATGCTCAGACTACCGCACAATTGCACTCATCTTACACGGTAGTGAAGTAATGCTCAAAATTCTCCAAGTTAGGCTTCAGCAATATGTGAACTGTGAACTTCCAGGTGTTCATGCTGGTTTTAGAAAAGGCAGAGGAACCAGAGATCAAGTTGCCAACATCTACTGGATCATCGAAAAAGCAAGAGAGTTCCAGAAAAACATCTATTTCTGCTTTATTGACGATGCCAAAGCCTTTGACTGTATGGATCACAATAAACTCTGGAAAATTCTGAAAGAGATGGGAATCCCAGACCACCTGACCTGTCTCTTGAGAAACCTGTATGCAGGTCAGGAAGCAACAGTTAGAACTGGACATGGAACAACAGACTGGTTCCAAATAGGAAAAGGAGTACGTCAAGGCTGTATATTGTCACCCTGCTTGTTTAACTTATATGTAGAGTACATCATAAGAAATCCTGGGCTGGAGGAAGCACAAGCTGGAATCAAGATTGTCGGGAGAAATATCAATAAACTCAGATATGCAGATGACACCACCCTTATGGCAGAAAGTGAAGAAGAACTAAAGAGCCTCTTGATGAAATTGAAAGAGAAGAGTGAAAAAGTTGGCTTAAAGCTCAACATTCAGAAAGCTAAGATCATGACATCTGGTCCCATCACTTCATGGCAGATAGATGATGGGGAAACAGTGGAAACAGTGGCTGATTTATTTTTCTGGGTTCCAAATCACTGCTGATGGTGATTGCAGCCATGAAATTAAAAGATGCTTACTCCTTGGAAGGAAAGTTATGACCAACCTAGACAGCATATTAAAAAGCAGAGACATTACTTTGCCAACAAAGGTCCGTCTAGTCAAGGCTATGGTTTTTCCAGTAGTCATGTGTGGATGTGCGAGTTGGACAGTGAAGAAAGCTGAGCACCGACTAATTGATGCTTTTGAACTATGGTGTTGGAGAAGACTCTTGAGAGTCCCTTGGACTGCAAGGAGATCCATCCAGTCCATCCTAAAGGAGATCAATCCTGGGTGTTCATTGGAAGGACTGATGTTGAAGTTGAAACTCCAATACTTTGGCCACCTGATGTGAAGAGCTGACTCATTGGAAAAGACCCTGTTGCTGGGAAAGATTGAGGGCAGGAGGAGAAGGGGACGACAGAGGATGCGATGGTTGGATGGCATCATCGACTCAATGGACATGGGTTTGGGTGGACTCCAGGAGTTGGTGATGGACAGGGAGACCTGGCGTGCTGTGTTTCATGGGGTCGCAAAGAGTCAGACACAACTGAGCGACTGAACTGAACTGAACTGAACTTGCATCACCTACCGTTTTCCCTAAACTAGGAGTTGTTGAATAAATCTCTAGCATTGTTTCTGCACTTTTGCTAAATTATCATTTTTAATAAAAGCTTCATAACTATAAAAACAAAAATTGGGTGCATTATCTTGTTACTTTATTAATATGTGCCTTCAACTATGTTAGGTGTAATAAACCTTAAAAGACCATTTTGAATTTCCTGAAAACTATGTTAGACCTTTATAAGTAAAGCAATACCAAAGTTATTTTTCTATGACCAGTTTCTCTCCAGGACATCCCCAAACTGTTATTAGACCTAGATGTATTCTAGTTAATCTGAAAGCAGTAATAGAAAAATTTTTTTGATTCTTAAAGTGCTGTCCTCTCTGTTTAATCATCTGAATATTTCTCAACAAACATGTAAAGAAATAAGTACATCTTACCTTTGTATGGAATCTAAATATAAAGATAAAGAAATGGTATAAGAAATATAACTAAAACTAGAGATGTTTTGGAGAAGGATATGACAACCCACTCCAGTACTCTTAACTGGAGAATCCCATGGACAGAGGAGCCTAGCAGGCTACTGTCCATGGGGTGGGTCACAAAGAGTCATACACGACTGAAGTGACTTAGCACACATGCAGAGATCTTTAGGATACTTAAAATATACGAAAGCAAAATGATTAAATCCATGTCCTCATACAAAATACGTCTTTTATTTCTCTAAGAAATAAAACTTTACTTTTATTTCTACTACTTATAATTCTCTATAAGCTTTAAAGTCTATCAGAATTACTCATGCTAACATTCAGATTTCATGAATGGATTACCTGTTCCCTGAAGAGAAGGAATTTTCCTTCATCATGGGACTTATAACTTTAAATGTGCTTTGCTCCTTCTCATCATATTGAATGATTTATTTTTGCTGATTGAGTCACATTTTTATTGGCCTCGTTTACTTTTTTTTCCTAACATTATTTTATTGAATTATAGTTGCTTTACAATGCTGTGTTAATTTCTTTTTGTTGTTGTTTTCTAATTTACAGCAGAATGATTCAGTTATATATTATACATTCTTTTTCATATTCTGTATTTATTGGCCCTCTTTAAATTCTTCTAGGAAGGTAACTATCCTGCCTTTCTTTTTGTTAAATGCTGGGGAAGGCATGAGTGGGAGAGTGAGATAGTCAGCCAGGGGAGAATGGGGCTAAATAAAGAAAAGATCTTCTCCACCTAAGAATTTTTATCTTGCCCTTCTGTTTGATGGCCAATTCCATTTCATGTTATTTCCTTGCATGCTTCAGTTAGACTTTTGAATGTAAAGTTTCATAGCTTTGTCTAGTTTGACCCTACTCAGTCCATAGATTTTGAGTAAAGCTATCCCAGAATAAGCAAGAGACAATTTTGGTCTGTTGTTTCCTTTTACAGCCCCCAGGTCTGACTTTTTCTTTTCATTAAAGGCCTCTGCATGAAGTAATACCTGTATACAGTAATACCTATGTAAGCCAACAAGTACTATAACATTTGTGGAAGTATTACTGCTCACTCCCAATTCTTACTCATCTTTTAGCTATTTCTTTTTGTTTTTCATCCTAAAATTTCAAATTTATGCTGCTAATTCTTGTTTGTATTTTCCAGTTTTAAATATTTCTCTTTTTATTTTAGAAGATAAGAATTTAACTCCTTTACAGTGTGTATACATTTCCTCCTCCTTTTTGCCAGAACAGTTTTTCACCTTTTTAAAAATAAAATTTCGAGTGTTATCAAGTAAATAACATTCCTTGTTGAGTCAAGAACTGCATAAACTCTTTCTTGTACCACTTTGCCATTTCTGTATGTAGTATTTGTTTTTCCCATTCTCTTTCTTGTTGTTCTCCTTTATTCTACAGAAGCACATCTTCCAGTAGATTTGGAGAATGTGTGTATAGGAAATAAAATTTTTTTTAGATCATGGATGTATAGCAATATTTTTATTTTCTGATTGTTTGACTCAGTATAGAATTCTAGGTTGGAAATAATTCTTCTAAGAACTGTGAAAATGTTTCTCCATTGATTTCTAGATTCCAGTGTTGCTGTTAACTGTCAGCCATTTTTATTTTTCATACTTTGTGTGAGACTTTTTCTCCCAGGAAAATTTTGGGTTCCTAGGTATTCTGAAATGTCACAATGCTATACCTTGGTGTTGTTTAAAGTCATTATACTAAACAGTTTGTGGGCCTTTTTTCTCTGGAAACCTTTATCTTTTCACTCTGGGAAATTTTCACATGTTTTAAACTACATACACATGCTTACATAGATAAACCTCTTCTAATATTTTTCCCTTCTTTCTTTTCTGTCTTTGGAACATTATTATTAATCTGATTTTGGATCTCCTGGATTAATCTTCTAATTCTGTTTTCTAGTATTTACCTCTTTTTGTTTGTTTGCTAGTCTTTCTAGGAGATGTCTTCAGCTTTATCTTACAACCTTTATTTTTAGTTTTTTCCTCTCATTTTAAATTTCTAAGAACCTGTCTTACAATTCAGTGTTTCTTTCCATAACACTTTGAATTTGTTTCATGATTGTAATAATTTCTCATTTCTCTGAAGACATTAATTATGGTTTCCTAAAATACTTGTCTGTTTCCTTTATTATCTATTCTCAAATATCTGGTGACTTTTGATGTATTCTGTGTACATAGATCTTTCAGCTAATTAGCCTTGATTTATGGCAATGTCTAAAAAATTAGTTGAAGGGAACCTGAAAATGGCGATACTTAGGTCTTCTTTTATTGCTATAGTCTATTATCTAAAAAGAACTATTTGATTTCCCATTTAGAGGCTGTATAAGCCCAGCTACCAGTTTTAGACAAGTAGGAGAAAAATCTGAGTACATTTCTTGTTCCATAACTGACTACAACTTTTTTTTTCTTTCATTAATCAAATAAACATTAATACTATACTGAAAATAATAGTAGTAACTTCTTTGAACAGTCTCAACATTATGGTTATTGTTGTTATTTGTACATGAAGTCATATTCACATAACCATGGGTCATAACCATTTTAGGGCAACAGAAATGCAGTATACGTACACTTTTTGTTGGAGAATGAAGTTCCAAGACATGGTCTACAAGTAACAAATTTTTTCAGACTGGAGGGTACCTGCTATCTTCTATACTTAGTATATGATATAGTAGGCTGGTGCCTTAGATGGAGAGACCCTGGAGAGAAGACTTACTATCCTCCCAAGCAACTGCCAATTTTTTCCATCCCAATTTTATAAGCCTACCTTATAAAAATGCATTTTTAATGTCCCATCACCTCCTGTGTGGCGCCTCCATTGCTGAGGTATTTCATTATCTAACATTGCCTGTTAAAGGAATTATAATTCTCCTCCAGGTTTTTAATTTGTCATTTCCACTATAAGCCCAAGAATTAGATAGTATTTTCCCAGGCTGAATCTGTGGTAGCTGCAGATGCCTAAGCCTGCTCTTCTGGAAAGTTACTGCACATCTTGTAATGGAAAAGTACAGCAGATCTCTCTTATTCACATAGCATATCCAGTAGTTGTTATAGCCCCTAGCCCAGCGCTCTCCAATTTGCTATACCCAGTTCAAGTATTCCTTTACCTAACTAAAGGGGAATGACTATTAATTATATGTGTGTAATATATATATTTATATATAGTATATATTATATATAATTTACTAATGTATATAATATATAATATAACTTGTATTTATATATTCTAGATATCATATTAAAAGTGAAATCTCACTTGTTTATTGTATTCTTTAGTCTTCATGAGTAAATGGAGTCATTATATACTTATAGTTTCAGTGAATTGACTGCTGAATTTTTATTTAAGTCTTTAAGTCTTATTTTGATCTGATTAACTTCTGAACATTTCTTAGTAACTTGTCAGTCTAAGTAGTCAATTCAGGACTACTTATCTATTAGATTTCTGCTCTCTTATTGTTTTATCTGTACTTAATAATTGAGAGGATAAAAGAAAAGAACCTCCTGGACTTGTATTTTATACATGTTATGTGTCTATAGCATCTCTTCTTTCAGGTTCAGTAAAACATTGGTATGTGAATCCATTATCAGCCACATCTTCATGTTTCTCCTTCAAGTTATTAATATATCCTATCAAGAGAGCAGAATTATGGCTAAAAATAATGTCTGATCACATCAACATTTGATACTGGATATATGTTTAGATTATCCCAAAGAACATGTTGATATTTCTTTGGTGTATTATGATAGTACCCCCTTCTCATACTCTTTATAAGCAATAGAGCAAATGTGGTCCACTATCATGGGAATTTGCCCACTGCCACTCCAGCGGTTATCTCTCCATAGATCTGGGCAAGAAAAATAGTTACTCTGGATAATCCTTATCCCTTGAGATTTCATGGTCCAATGTGTTCGGAATTTTACAATGTTGTTATGAAGCCTGCGTGTTCAAATAATACTTAGATGTTCCTGCTTTAATAATAATACCTTTGGTTTTCTTACAGTTTATCATCAGCCTTGATAAACTGGGTATTCGATAAACTGAAAGCAAGACATTGTTTGAAATGTATTCTTTTGGTGATAATCATGCATTGGGTATTGATGGAATGTGCTCAGTTGCGTCCAACTCTTTGCAACTCCATGTACTGTAGCATGCCAGGCTCCTTAATCCATGGGATTTTCCTTACAAGAATACTGGAGTGGGTTGCCATTTCCTTCTCCAGGGGATCTTCTCAACTCAGGAATTGAACCTCATCCCTGCATTGACAAGCAGATTCTTTACCACTGAACCACCTGATGGAATACTGAAAAGCAAATTACAACTTACCCTGTGAATGTCATAATGTTAACGGTTGAAGCCTATAATTCTAGAGCCTTTCCTTGAACCTTAAGTATTTTAGAGATGTTATCTAATCCTAGAAAATCCCTGTACATAGAAAGATAGTATCCCTGTTTTTCTAGGGGGCATTAATGCCCATACTGCTCAAGTGAATTGTCCAAGGTCACTCAGTGAGTTGTTGGTAAAACCAGAAATAGAATCCAAGTCTCCTGACTTCCAATTCAGTTCTCTGCCCTCGATATAGTTTTCTATCTTCTATATACCCCTGCTGCCTCTCATGGGAAAAGAAGTTAATCTTCCAGCTATTAATAGCCACCAAATTGGTGGTAGCGGCACAGTGGAGAAAAGTAACTGTCTTTACACTGCAGCATTAGTATAAAAATATCTGGTAATGGAAAATTTGACAAATGTCATGTTAAAGGGAGTGGAAAATTATTTTAAGATCTGGATCTCATTTATCTAGTTCTCAGAAAAGTAAAATTCCTTAGTAGAATAGGGATCATATTTTTCTTCCTGTTTTTAAATTGTATTTCCTTGAGGGTAATTGTCAACCTAGCCACAGCAGCCTGTTGTCAACTAATGTAGTAAGAATAATGCATGTACTCTTGCTGATTGTTATAACTGTATTTTTTAACTTGGTTGAAAGTTTGAACTGTTTTGTTGAAATATTTGCATAGCGCTTATTTTATTCAACTTTCATTGTAATTTAAGTTATTGTTATATTGTAAAAGGATGGACCTTGCAATTGTATACTAAGTGAAGTAAATCAGAAGACAAATAATATGTGCTATCACTTGAATGTTGAATATAAAAAAATGATATGTATTTATAATCATTATATCCTCTTGGATTGAGGCCTTGACCATTATGTAGTGTTCTTCCTTGTCACTTGTAATGATGTTTATTTTAAAGTCTATTTTATCTGATACAAGTATTGCTGCTCCTGCTTTCTTTTGATTTCTATTTACATGGAATATCTTGTTCCAGCCTTTCACTTTCATTCTGTATGTGTCCCTAGGTCTGAAGTGAGTCTCTTGTAGACAGCATATTTAAGGGTCTTATTTTTGTATACAATCAGCCAGTCTGTGTTTTTTGATTGGAGCATTTAACCCATTTACATTTAAGGTAACTATTGTTAAGGATGGCTCAGTGGGTAAAGAATCAGCCTGCAGGGCAGGAAATGGAGGAGACGCAGGTTCAATCCCCGGGTCAGGAAGAGCCCTTGGAGGAGGGCATGGCAGCTCACTCCAGTATTCTTGCCTAGAGAATCCCATGGACAGAGGAGCCTGATGGGCTACAGTTCATTAGGTTGCAAAGAGTCTGACACAACCGAAGCAACTGAGAGCACACACGTGATCCTGTTACCAAAACCTTTATTGTTTTGGGTTTGTTTTTATAAGACTTTTCTTTCTCTTGTGTTTCCTATCTAGAGAAGTTCCTTTTGCATTTGTTGTAACGCTGGATTGGTGATGCTGAATTCTCTTAATTTTTGCTTATCTGTAAAGCTTTTGATTTCTCCATCAAACCTGAATGAGATCCTTGCTGGGTAGAGTAATCTTGGTTATGAATTTTTTTCCTTTCATCACTTTATAGTATATCCTGCCATTCCGTTCTGGCCTGCAGAGTTTCTGCTGAAAGATCAGCTGTTAGCCTTATGGGGGTTCCCTTGTATGTTATTTTTTGCTTTGCCCTTGCTGCCTTTAATCTTTGTGTTTAATTTTTGTTAGTTTGATTATTATGTGTCTTGGCGTATTTTTCTATGGGTATATCCTGCTTGGGACTCTCTGGGCTTCCTAGACTTGGCTGGCTATTTCCTTTTCCATGTTAGGGAAGTTTTCTACTATAATCTCTTCAGATATGTTCTCATACCCTTTCTTGTTCTTTTCTTCTCTGGGACCCCTGTGTTTCGAATGTTGGTCCACTTAATGTTGTCCTAGAGGTCTTTAAGACTGTCTTCATTTCTTTTCATTCTTTTTTCTTTATTCTACTCCGCTTTAGTTATTTCCACCATTCTGTCTTCCAGTTCACTTATCTGTTCTTCGCCCTCAGTTATTCTGCTATTTGTTCCCTCTAATATATTTTTTATTTCAATTATTGTGTTGTTCATTGCTGATTGTTCAGAACAGAAACAGATTGACAGACATAGAAAAAATCTTATAGAATTAGAAGGTCAAGTACTGATCCTTAGAGCAATGTATACATTTACTGGAGTTTGTTGTCATAATTGCCCAGTATCTCAAGATAGCTGTATTTATTATAAATTAATATTGCTATTGCTATTTAGTATTTATTTTCTGTTTTAGAATTTCTTTATAATGAGTTTATTGACATTATTAGCAATAGCTCTTTTCTTTCCAACTTATTTTCTTTTTAATTTTTATTAATTTAACAAAATATGCTTATCATTAGGTTTTTTTTCTTCTTTGAACTGATAAGGTTATTAGAAAACTATTTAGGCAACATTATTGAGCTTCTTTTCAATTTTGTTGAACAGGCACATCTCCAGGTGAATCTAATCTGCTTAAAATTCCTTCACAAAAAAGAACCCGAAGAAAATTAATGCCTTCTCCCCTGAACATAAAACATACCCAAACGTCTGTAGAGTCTGAAAATACGCTGCTTAATGATTCCCTCAGCAAAGAGCTTCAGCCCATTGTGTATACTCCAGAAAATTGTAGAAAAACTTTTCAAAATCCATCTACAGGGACCTTATTAAAACCATCATGTACTACCAGTTTTCAGACCATCAACTCAAATATAAACAGTGATAATTCTTTGAAAATGTTGTGTGAAGTAGATATCCCTCTCAGCATGAGAAAAGAACATGGACAGGAGGATTTAAAGTCTACATTTCTTATATGTGAAGATACCAGGAGCTTGGAAAGTGAACTACCTGAACAAGAATCCCTACCAAACAATAACATTTTACAAAGGTACAAAGGAGTATTTGCCAATTCTTCTTTATTTATATAGCCTTTAAACTATTGGCTTTCTTTTTGCTCTGTAGCTATATTTAAGGTCTATTTCATAGATGAAGTATGCTATCTTGATTACAAAAGTCAGTATTTTACCTTCATTAAATCTTATTTGTCTTTCTAAATATTAATCCACTAACACAATATTGTGAAGTCTTTAATTTTGAAGCTTAAAAGTTGATTGACCCTCATTAGGCTAGAGGAGACCTTAAGATATATTTATTTTGTTCTTCATACTTCAGCATTAGATGTTACAAGCTATCAATGGTGGATTTTCAAGTGTTTATTATTATTCATTAATATCTTCACTAAAAGAAATACCACAGTTTCTATTGATATTAACAAACCTCTCAGCTTACTCTGAAATAGTCATAAGTATAAGGTATGGTTGACTATGTGTCATCCAAGCAAAAACATATCCTTCTCACTTAATCTGTATATTCACAGTTAGTCTAACCATGGGAAGAATGATACCTTCACTTTTCTGTGCTGTGGGGATGCAGAAATCTCTTGATATCCATCTGTGGTATAAAAAAAGAGAAAAGAAAACCTCAGGCAATCAAGGAAAGATTATAGTATTGAAAAGTGTTTTCCTTTATGAATTAATACAAAGTGCTGTTCAAATTATGGGAGTATATACCCCTTTTTTCCTCCATAGTACAAATCAAAATTACTCTGTTTTTCATTATTTAATATACAGGCTTGCCCCTTCTTCAGTCTCAACTAAACATCCTCTGCCTATACCAAGCATAGTACCATCCTACATGGCAATGACTGCCGCTGCCAAAAGGAAACGGAAACTAATAAGGTACATTTAAACATAAACCGGTTTGATCTTTGTGTGTATGTAAGATCATCTTTATACTTTGTTTCCTACAGCTCTTTTTATTAAAATTAGACTGTCAATTCACATTTGAGCATACATATAATAAGTTACTCTGAATGTGGCACTACTTTTATGTTATCAAAGATCTTGATAAAGCCCAAATATTTCACTTGATATTTGCATAAGATAGTCCATATTTCAGATTATTAAAAATAAATTTAAACATCTTCTGGCCTTCAAAAAGTTTATTTAATTTTAAGTTTTTTTCTGTTGACAACTTTTACTCATTTGGTATTTTTCCCTTTAGACATTACTGAATTCTTCAGTCCTAAAATTATACTGTTTTAATGGATTTGATATCTGGTTAAAATGTGATCAGTGAATAAACTTTTGTTTCTGGCTATGACATTGTATCTTATATCAGACCTGGCTTTCCATCAGAAACAATTATAAAAGCTAATGAAATTCAACCAGTAGCTGCTTGAAAGCCCTGGGGAACAACCAACACAGCCAGGACTTGGGGGTCTAAGATCCCAGAAAAATGGAAAACAACTTGTGGAGAACTGGACTTTCTCTGTGTCTTTCTTCCATTTAGCATTTGCATCAGACTCATCAATTCATGGCATCAAATATAGAGGTCAAGCAGAAAATGGAAGCCTAGCGCTATCAGCACCTCACTGAGCTAGGGAAGCAAAATCATCCTGTGTAGCTTTTGCCTACAGCATATTCGCCAGTTTCTAAACTCTGTGGAATAAAAGACCAAGAAACCAAGCTAAAAGTGGCTACCAAGAGGCTAAAGTAATAAGCAAGGTTTTGATCTTCTCATGGGGCCAGGATACAAAAATTACTGTTTAGGGATCATCATGAGAAGAAGCCCTGTTAAACACCCAGGGTGTTATTTGAAATCTTTGAAGGCCTATGCTGTAGGTAGGAGTAGGGCAAACTGGAAATAGACTGGTTCTTGAAAACCTGGAACAGATCTAGACCAGTTGAATTCCTTCTCTGCCTGCTTGCCAGAAGAAAATTAAATCGTCTCTGAAGAATATATAATCTCCAGCCTCTACAGTTTTTCATATGCAGTGTTTACCACTTAAGCAAAAGTTACCAAATATGCCAGGAGACAGGACAAAATGACTGAAAATCAAGAGAAAAAAACAGAGAAGCAGTAATGAAGATACTGAAATTATCAGATAGGGACTTAAATTTAGTTGTGATTAAGTTCAATAAAATAGATGATAATTTCCCAGAGAACTGGATTCTATTAAAATGAATCAAATGGATATTCTAGAGCTGAAAAATAGAATTTACTGAAATTGGAGCTCAATAAATCAGTTTAACAAATTAGGTATGGCAGAAGAAAGTTTAATGAACTTTCATTAAAGAAAGATAGGTTTCATTAAAGGAGATAGGTTAATAAAAAAATATCCAAACTAATGTACAAAAGGATAAAAAGACTAAAATACAGAGAAGAGCAAAAAAGAGATATATGGTACACAGATCTAGCATGTATGCATTTTGAGTCCCAGAAAGAAATGAGAAAAAAAAAATGTAAAAACAAATAAAAACAGTATTTGAGACGATGCTGGCTAATAATTTTCCAAAACTGACCAAAGATAAGAGAACACAGGCTCAAGAAGCACTGCAGACTGCAAGCAGCATTAATACAAAGAAATATACCCAGGTAAATAGCAGTAAAACAGCTAAAAGTTAAAGACAGGGAAAAATATCTTAAATATATTGTTATAAGACATGAAGTCCATTGTATATTCTTTATATCCTATAGCATTGAATTCAATGAAAAGGTATAGTGGATGATTAAATTGTAAAATGGATCTGATTTGTTTTAACTCTTTTTCTTTAATATGTGATTATGGAGAGAAGAGTACACGATCTTAAGATAACTTTTTTTAAGTTTCCTATTTTCCACTGTGGACCTGTTATCATCTGGGCTAGTGTTAACAAATTTACAAATAGCCTATTTATTTGTGCCACGTAGAGTGTGATCATATAGTTGCATCCAACATCTGTTCCTTCTCCTCCAGAGTACAGTAGAGTCTTGGAATGTTTATGCTTAAATTTTATGGATTGATTTTTCGTGAATGTCTCTGATTATCCATGACAGTTGCAATCTTGTATTTTGCCATGTCACTAATTTGAATTGTGCAATTTGTTATATATAGGAATCAATCATTTACTGAGCCTAGCTAACCACCGTCATCTGTTTTACCCATCTTCTCACTAATTTTTATTATGTCAGTCATGTTATTCTTTTCATTAATTAGTGCTGGAGACTTTGCTTGTTCTTCACTGGTAACATGCCCTGCTGTTTTAACTCAAATGTAACAAAAGTTTATAGCTAAGAATACCTTTTAAAATGTAAACATAGACATTATCAAAATGAAATGATTTTTCAAGAAATATCCAGGTATATAAATTGTGTATTTGGAGTGGGTTTAGATAAATTAAAGGGCTTCCATACAAACATCTAATATTGTGAAATAATATTAGGACAAATAAAGTAAGATTTCTCTTAGTCTATTAATTGCTCTGTTACATTCCCTCTGGTACCAATAATTAGATCCTGCCATTAACTAAGGTTAAAGAGATTAATGCTAGAAATGTACATAATTATTTTTTAAAAAAATCTTCCTTTCCCCCAATTAAACCTACATGAGCTTGAGAGTAACAGACTCTGGTATTTTCCACTTAGCAATTTTATGTACATATTTAGATGTGTGTATATATCATTATGGATTTTAAAAATAAAGAATGGCTCCATGTATATAGTTATTTATTTATCTATTTTGTCAGTTTTTCTCTCAAAAAAAAACACAAAACATTAGCATGGAGCACTGGATATTCCAAAAACCTACCAGACTGAATTTTTTAGTACTAGTTAAATTGAGGATATCAGATATGTAATAATTTCAATTTCTGTAACCATTCTAACAGACTATTTTAACTAACTGAATCAATTTGCCAAATATACAAATACAATACATATGTAAATTTGTACTTATAAATTATGTTTATTAATTTGAGGTTTTGTTTGCTTTATGTCTGGTTGGTTGCTTGGTTTTTTGTTTGTTCCACCATCTTTCTTGGCACTCAAAAATGGTCTCACATGTGCATACATTTTTGGTTTTGGAAAAAGTCTGTGATTCCAATTAGAAATTATCTCAGCTGAAAGAATATGAGATGCATTACATTTATTAAGCAGAAATATTCTACCTATGTATGGAAATAAAGGGCTAATCTTTTATTAATAGTTATGGAAATATATTTGGCATACAACTAGAATATTCTCTAGATTTCTTCTCAAGGTAGTCTTTAAAATAATTTGAATTTGTACCCATAACAATTTTAGGTCTTTTTATCTTATGATCTAATATAAATCTTACAGAAATTTATAACAAATATTTCATCAGTTGACTAAATCCTAAAAATACTTAAATGTTTTACTTTTATATAAATATATAACTTATTTTATTATTAGGCTTTGATTTTGTTCCTAGAAATGTGAGTTTTACTCAAGTAGGTTTATTCAAAACCCTGATTTTCAAGTGAAAACAAAAGGCCTAGAACTAGCCAAAGTGAAAAATCATACCATAAAATCGTTAAGACAACTTTAACATAAATTGTTTGGAAAAACAAACCTTATCAAAAGTAACCAATGACACTGATCTTTATGCTTGAAGAAATAAAAATCACCAAATGACCAAAAAAGAATTTTTGATTTTATAAATGTATATGTTTATATATATATATATATATATATATGTATATATAAAATCAAAAATGTGTGCTTTAGTATCCCAAGTAGATTTATAGTAATTTATTTGGCACCATTTAGGAATAGAAAATTTCTTCAACTGAATTTAGTTTCATAACACAGGTACTTCTCTGTAACCATTTTGGGAAGGCATTTGCATTATTGAACAGAGTTGGTAAATCACCATTATGAACACCATGATCATTTCTCTTACAGGCTCTAAAAAATTTAGATACATAGGCTGACTTATTTTTCCCAGCACTCACTGAGTTTATACCTATTTTTCTTTACTAGCATATTAAGTTGTCATTTCTGACTACTTTGAATGACCATATAACTAACCCATATTCTGCTGTTCCACAGACATAAACCCGCATCACTTTTCCACATGGTTAGGATTCCCAGAACAAGTTGTTGCCATAAGGAAAAGTCTCTAATTGTTAACCCAACGAACAATCAAATTAGTATAAACTTGTAAAATGGTATAGAATATCTTGACTTGCAAGAAATTTTCCTAAAATTAGCTTATTTGAATCAGTGTAGAAAGAGATCTTCCACTTTGACCTGCAACACTGCCTGCTGCAACTTGACCGCTGTAGGACTGGGAAGGGTTGGATTGCTGTTTTTCAGGGCCCAGATTAAACTTATCTCATCCACAGACTCTGCCCTTTTTCTTTTTTCTTCTGAACTCAGGAACCTACAGCATTGAAAACCTGCCACAGTGTTTTTTACTCTATCTGGTATTCTTTTATGTGTCTTATTTTTCCCCCACTCCACCATATATCTATTATGTAAATTTTCAGGACACAGATTGTTTGTGTCCTACTCACTTGTGTGTTTTGTGACATGAAGCCACAATAGGTGCTCAGTAATTTGTCACCTCAAATTGAGATAGAAATTTGATCCATTAATAGCATGAGACTGATATCATTCTTTTCATTTTGCTTTGTATAATTGCAATAATCAGAGAGAGATACTCAGTTATCATCATGCTTTAATTTAAAAACAAGGTTTCCAAACAATCTCACTTGTTTATATTCCCCAGATTAGAGGTATTATAATCTGAGTTTAGTGTTTCACCTCTTGGAGTGAGCTCCTTATCTCTACACTTTGAATAACAGTGTTTGCATGAAGTTCGCCACAGCACCCTGAAATGTTCTGTTAAAGAATTGTGACATATACCTTTAATCATAATCTCTGATTTGAATACACATTAAAAACACACACAGCCAAGTTCTCCTATGGGCCAAAAATTTATTTAGTATCTCCAGTTACTTCTATGGGATTTTACAAAAGAATATTTAGTATTTCACTTTTTCTTTAATCATAACTGAATGTAGAATATGTATTTGAACTTAGAGATACAAAAGAATGCTTTACTAAAATAAAAAAATTTTCCCCTGAAGCTCTGCGTCAAATACTTCATTAACTGCTGAGTTAAATTCTGGACCTGCCAAGCGTGTTCATCAAGATAATTCAAGTGATAAGCACTTACAAGAAAACAGACCAACTATGGGTATGTCTCAGCTCTTATTCTGATATTTAATAAATGATTAACTAACATGTATAAACGCCACATATTTTTACAGTGCTTTCATAAGAATCTCCTTTTATATACTCATCACCTTTATTATAGAGTGAGTGGTTATCCCTGATATAGATAAGAAAACTTAAGACACAGAATAGAAAACACACGTACCCAAGACCACAGAGAGATTTCCTGATGGAGAACTGGGTCTCCTGACTCTACATTCTGTACCCTTTTGGTTATACAAACTGCCTCATATTGCAGAAGGGTGGGTAAATAATATTTGATATAATTAGCTATATTACTTAATAGATTTACAGATAAACTGTATCTGTAAATATATCTGAAATTTTTCCTCTTTGCCCATTATTTTTAATAATTTGGCCTCTGACTCATTTGTGCAGTTACTGTGAGATTCAAGTCTGTACCTGGTTATAGTCATATTTTAACTCCTGTGAGCAGGTTGGAAAGAATGCTGATGGCAGTGATGGCGCCTGTGTTGTGCTCAGTTGTGTCCAACTCTTTGCAACCACATGTGGTGACAGCATCCCCTCAGTTGCTTCTGGAGGTGACATGAGTCCATGGTAACAAAGCATCTTCATGAAACTAGAGGATATAGCGCCAGTCAGTTCCTAGGCCTTTGTGTCCAGACCTGTTTTTCGGACATTGTAGTTCCTAAGACTTCAATTAGCAAGCATTTATTTACTACCCTCTCACTGTGTGCTAGGTTCTGTAATGAATATAGAGATCATTAAGACTCAGTTTGGTTCTTCCCTAAAGGGACTTATGATTATAGTCCTCGGAATTTTTAAAGGGATTTCATGAGACAGTGATTATACTGAGAATAACATGAAAAATATTATTACTTTTTTTCCTGTCAATGCTTTTTCATTAGAGTAATATAAAATTTCTCAATAGCTTTGTCAGGCTGCATTGATAAATCATTACTTCTTGTGGTGGCCACAAGAAGTTCCTTAAGTTCAATGGAAATGTCTTTCATGTAAATTTAAAAATCAATGAAGTCCTGAAAAGAAAAATTTACTATGATATTTGATTTAACATGCCATCTTGAGTAATGTTTAATAGTGTGTATATACAGGTGGTGTAGATATGTATAGTCCCTTTGGTCTCCTGAAAAGATTCTCCAGAAAGTCATAATTCTACAACTAAATAATGAATTTATGATAATTGTCAAATAATAGAGATCTGGGTTTCCTAATATGCTTATTTTCTAAGAATACTGTAAAATATATCAAGTATGTTATACGTAAAGAGAGATGAGAGAACAGTAGGAGAGAATACTAAACTGCAGTACTTGCAAAGGGGAAATAATTATGTCTTATTAAGAACGACGGAGCCCTTAGAAAAGGGTATTAAAGTGAAGGTCCCTGGTAGCTCAGACAGTAAAGAATCTGCCTGCAATACAGGAGACCCAGGTTCAATCCCTGGATCAGGAAGATCCCCTGGAAAAGGGAATAGCAACCCACTCCAGTATTCTTGCCTGGAAAACCCCACAGCAGAAGAGCCTGGCAGGCTACAGTCCATGGGGCTGCAAAGAGTCAGACATGACTGAGCAACTAACACAACTTCCAATGGTTTATGTGGGCTTCCCAGGTAACACTAGTGTAAAGAATCCACCTGCCAATGCAGGTGACCCAGGTTCCATCCCCCAGTCGAGAAGATTCCCTGGAATAGGAAGTGGCAACCCACTTCAGTATTCTTGCCTAGAAAATTCCATAGAGGAGCCCGGTGGGCTACAGTCCATGGGGTCACAAAGAGTTGGACGTGACTGGGCACACACACACATACTGAATGGTTTATGTCCATTAGGATATCCAAGTGAAAATGCCCAAATACACATTAGGAATTACTAGAGAAATGAGAGAGAACCAGGGCTGCCTTCCTTAGAATCTATGCAACTGACTTCTCCAACTAACAGTGTACCAAGAAGAAAAAAAAAGGGAAGCATCAGTGAAAATGACCTTACCTCTGTTTACTGAGCATTTAGAGAAACAAGGAGTGTCAAGAGAATATGTGCCCCTAAAACTAAAACCTAATGTGACCAAGAAAATCAATGAGGGATTAGTCAGACCCAAAAAGAAGTTGGTGCCCTCCAGTTGTAACAACACTACATTGGGTAGAGAATCATTGTGAACACTGATGAAGAGCCAGAAGAGGGGCATAGAGAAATGGAACCCATGTGTGAGGTTGCAGTGGAAGGAAAAAGAACTATGAGATCAGGATCAGCACATTAAGAAGTGCTGATTCCAATGATACTTCTAAATTGGAAAAATACAGAAGTTTCAAAGTCCTAGGGAAGTAATCCAAAGAATGAAAAAAAACTTGATGGTGCACAAAAGAAAGGGAACAATGCCCATAGAAATAGTCTCTCCTAGTTCAAAAAGAACAGAAGTAAATGTGAGAGTGTTTTCACTGACTTCACTTGCTGGCTTTGCAGAATGGGCTGGGCATACGTTACCTCTGCACTAAAACTTCAGTTTATAATATAGAGAAATGTATTTCTACTTTCAAGCCAAGGTATTAATGTTCCTTTGTTGGTGTTATATTTTAAATCATTAATTACCAACTATGAAGTTTAGTGAATGAAGAAAATTCTTTTTGAATTATACTTTTACAATATTTATATATATCTCTATTTCTACTCTAGAATATAAAAGAAACATCCATAAGATAAAGCCGAGCATGGTTAGGAAGTTTGGAAGAAGTATTTCAAAAGGAAACCTAAGATGAGCCTCTTCGAAATCAAGGGAAAAAAAATGGAGGAGTCTGCTTTTAAAAGTTTTTTGCCAGGACCCTTTCAGGAACTTGTTTCAAGACCATCTTAAAAACTAGGTGTACCTAAATACCTTCAGCAAGCAGAAAATGAAATTCCTTTTGTTTTGTGCTTTTGTATTCTGAGCAAATATAAAATTTCAAGAGAAAAGGTATGTTTTACGTTTCTAAAATATTTGCTCCCCTTTAAAATTCCTGAGTCAGTGTGGTGGCAGCTCAGTTTTACTATGCTACAAGTTGATTAGAACATGTTAGAAAATAGTAGAGTTAAATTTCCCTTAGTGGTTTTTTAAAATGAGAATTTAGGTGTGATAAAATTATGACCCAGGATTTATTTGGTCTTACATTGTTTTAATCATATATCTGACCTTTCTTTCCAAACATATTTAGATGTACAAATGTACATATATGTGCCGATAAAGCTGTTGTAAATATTATTTAAATAGTGTTCATTAATAAAATACTAATATTGTTTCTTGCTACTTGATATATTAAATATGTAGACTTGATCGTGCCTGCTTTTCTGTCTCATGACTGACTACCCCTTGCATGTGTGTGTGCATGAGTGGTTTGCATGCCCTCCTCTCGGGGATCTTCCTGACCCCTTACACACCTTAAACTACTACTTTTCATAAAATGTCAATTTTGTATATTTGTATTTCAAATCAGTTCAAGATAAGTGGCACTAGAACCAAGTCTGAGAATAATCTATAGATTTCTTAGTGATAATGAGAACATGTTTTAATAATTTTTTCTGTGATAGGAAGTACATGGGGCTGCAACTTAATCTTATGTCCTTGTTCACCTGCCTTCTTTGGCCTGTTTATCTTCTGATTACAAGTATTTGGTTAAATGCACTTTTAATTTCATATGGCTTAGGAACTGTCCCATCTAAGCAAACAGCCATTTAACAATCAGCTGCATATTTTAGGCCTTTTAGTTATTGATCATGTTTTTCAAATAAAAATCTAATTGGGAGAGTGTGAGATGGAATAATGACCTTTGAAGTTTCTTCCCACTGTGACACGTATAATTCCATATTCATCAAAGTGCACACAGGATCTATTGTAGGAAGAACAAACAGACAATTTTTGTTTTGCCTTTGTCATTAGGACTTTGGTTGTGTTGCCTGTTTATCAGTTATGTTGGCCTATTATTCCTTTCCATTTTTCTTAGGTAATTATAAGGTTTCAAAAGAAATCTTTTTACCATGTACTGATGATTGGCTAGCTAGCAGGATTAAGTAACCCTACCTCATGGTCCACCTCATACCATAAGACATGAGTGACTTTCTTATATGCCATTTTTATCAACTAGGGATTTCACCTTCCATAAAAGTTCCTAACAATACCTTTGCAGTACAACCACGTAAAGGAGAAATTAGAGGGAATAAATTATAATGAATGTGGGAAAAGAAACCTGTTGAATATATGAATAAGGAAAAACTACATGCATTTAAACTAAAACAAGGTGCTATAATTAATAAGTCACTAGAAAGCAATTTTTAAATAAACTTTATGTAGAAGATAGACCAATCGTAAACATATGACTCAGTGAATTTTCACAGAATAAACACACCCGTGTAACCAGCCCTGAGATCAAGGAATAGAGAATTATCAGAATCCTAGAAGCCTCTCTTGTATCCCACCTCCCTCTAAGGCTGACCACTATCCCAACACCATAGATTGATTTTCAACTAAAATAATTTATTTTTGTTAAAAGGTAATATTTTTTCCAAAAAGAACTGTAAACAATACAAATGTGTTTCCTCGTCCTCTCAACCACCCACTACCAATATTCCCAGTTGTAACCACTGCTAATAGCTAAGGCATGCTGCCAAGTCATTTCTTTATATTCAAGCCTATATACTTGTTTTTTTGTTTTTTAAAAAAATGTATCATCTGATTTGTTTTGCAGTTTATTTTTTTATTCTCATTTGAAAGCAGCCTGGGCATCTTTGTAAAATCTCTTAAGTGTGAATTTCATAAATACCGCTATTGCAGAGAGATTGCTCTTTAGTGATAATTGGTAGCAAATAATTTTCATGAAGCAAGTCAAAGATCAGAGAGAAACCCAAATGACGCTGTTTCTTTTGACTAACACTGCACACGATTTCCGCGAATATTTTGGAGTAGTCAGTATAATATCTACATCATGATGTCCAAAATGTAGTCCACAGAACATGGCTCACCTGGATACCCTGCCAAGAAAAGGGCTCCATGTCAAAGAAGAATGGGAAGCAGCAGCCTTCCAGGACATTGGCTGCACCCTTTGACGATAAGTCCCTGAAGTCTTATAGTCAGAATCTTACTTGATTTAACACATTAATTCCCAAATTCCTTTGAAACATCAAACTTTTAAAAAACTGTCTAATTGAGGATAATACAGTGAACCTTCATATAATCATAATACTGAGTCCACTTACCACATTTTTCCACATCTGTCTGGAAGATCCCCTTTTCCCTTGTTTTTCTTCCTTTGCTGGAGTACAGTAAAGCACCCCAAATATTTCATCACCACATACTTGTTTATGAATCTGAAAATATTGCCATATTCTTATTAAATACAAAAAAAGAACCTCCTTTTATTAAAGCACTCCCATCACTTCATGGTAAATAGATGGGGAAACAATGCAAACAGTGACAGACTTTATTTTCTTGGGCTCCAAAATCACTGCAGATGGTGACTGCAGCCATGAAATTAAAAGACGCTTACTCCTTGGAAGGAAAGTTATGACCAACCTAGACAGCATATTAAAAAGCAGAGACATTACTTTGCCAACAAAGGTCCGTCTAGTCGAGGCTATGGTTTTTCCAGTGGTCATGTATGGATGTGAGTTGGACTATAAAGAAAGCTGAGCGCTGAAGAATTGATGCTTTTGAACTGTGGTGTTGGAGAAAACTCTTGAGAGTCCCTTGGACTGCAAGGAGATCCAACCATTCCATCCTAAAGGAGATCAGTCCTGGGTGTTCATTGGAAGGACTGATGTTGAAGCTGAAACTCCAATACTTTGGCCACCTGATGCAAAGAGCTGACTCATTAGAAAAAACCCTGATGCTGGGAAAGATTGAAGACAGGAGGAGAAGGGGATAACAGAGAATGCAATGGCTGGATGGCATCACTGACTCGATGGACGTGGGTTTGGGTGGACTCAGGGAGTTGGTGATGGACAGGGAGGCCTGGCGTGCTGCGGTTCATGGGATCACAGAGTCGGACATGACTGAACTGAATGATATCCCTAAGAACATACTTTGAGCAAAAATGCAGGGATTGATAATGACTAAAATTAACTGAACATTATAGAATAGAGTTAAAACTATTAGGTATTTAACTCATGAGAATTATTTGCCAGTTTGAAACAGACACTTTCACGCAGTAATGCTAACTCCACCACTCTTTCTCTTTCATTTTTACTAAGTTAAGACTTAAAGTTTGGTTTTGGTAGAGTAACATAATACAAATAAGCTTTTATTATACTTTGCTACTTTTGTAAATTAGTTGGAGTACTTGTTCTCATGTGCCTGGATATTGTATTAACTTTGTTTACATGCCAGGAGGTAGGTATAGTCCATGCCACATATGATGAGTGACAGCTCTGCTGTAACAGGGCGTACATGTTCCTCAGAATCACTCAGCTATGCCAAACTGTGCGATGAAGCCACAGGGCTTACCAGGCAAGTGGAGTCAAGGGTACAACACTCAAAAACTTTGTCATTGGCACAGTAAAACACCAAAACCTAATATGAATAACTGCATTTTACATGTTAAATGTTTAAGAAATGCATAAATGCTACTATAATTAAGGCGCTTTGCCCTGAAAAAGAAGTGAAGTTTGCTAGTGGAAATGGGTGTAAGAGAGTTGCAGCGTGTGGGTTAAAATGAAATGATGGCAGGCCGGTGGGTGATCTAAATCAGGTAGAAATGTACAACATCAGATGTGGATGGCTGTGGCGCATTGTTCTTGAGAGTGTGTGTTTTGTGTACCCCATGGCTTGGTTCACCTGTGTGCAGCTTTCTGTGTTCACCTAATGTTGCATTTGGATGAAATCTCATAAACAAATGTAAAATGCACATTATGCTGAAATTGTTCCCTGATGTATAAATGGTGTCATAGCAAAAGCATATTTTCAGAACAGCTACAGCAGAACTAACTATAAATATTGAATGTATGCTTAATAATCAGAAAAGGGATTTGCATGCATAAGAAATATATTTTATTTTAAATTATCCTTCACTTCTTCATATTTAAATAACTTGGATATCTAAGGTAACTGCTCAGTTAGCCCTTTGGTGTTAATGAAGATGCAAGCCCTAGAATCAGATCAGACATTTTAACTTTGCTTTGAGAGCGACTTCCAATCACAGACGTTATAGTGTCCCATCATTTGTGAAGGAGCCGTCAGTCAATAACTCTCAATAATAGTCTTAACTCTTTTGGACTCTCATCACGTGATAATCGCTTTCAATGCATTTTCCATTTATTCCTCACAACAAGCCTTTACAGTAGATGTTACAGACTCACAGCCCCTCATTTACAATTCTAAAAACTTCACAAATTTTGAAAATCAGAAGTTTTCTGTTTTTGTAATTTTTGTCTGTAAAACCATACTTCTGCTAATGTGGGACTATTGATGGTCTTTATCCCACTTAGTGTGAACATTCAAAGTTTCCACTACAGAAATGCTAATGTCTGATTATGGGATGTTGCCTCAGTCCCCATAGATGTAGTTATGTAAGTACAACATATATATCATATTGATTTTCTAAAATGAAAATTTTGAATTCCCAAACTCCTAGCCACAATTATTTTACATGATGGTTTATAGACAAAATGTATTTATTTTTCTACTTAGAAAAAAAGATGACACTTACTTTTGTCAAAGACCACAGTAGCAGGGTTGGAACTTTGAACTCAGTTTGGTGTAAAAGGGTTGCTGCTATCCCTAGTCCATGCATTGCCTCCATCTACAGTGGGGCTAATACTCTGCATAGATAGATAGATAGATAGATAGATAGCTGGATATATAAAGCATACAAAAAGGATCTACTACAGAAAATAAATTCCATTCCCATGGTCATCTGTGATTTGGTAGAACGATTTGTTCAATGTGTTTTATAGTTAAAAGTAAATTAGGTTTAGCTTGTATTGTTTATATCAAAAACAAAACAATTTAGAGTATTATTAAGTATTAGTAGCAGTCTTTAATATTACTGTGAAACTGAAAGTTTCTCAGTCGTGTCTGACTCTTTGCAACCCCACGGACTGTACAATCCATGGAATTCTGGCTAGGATACTGGAGTGAGTAGCCTTTCCCTTCTCCAGGGGATCTTCCCAATCCAGGGATTAAACCCACGTCTCCCCCATTGCAGGCAGATTCTTGACCAGCTGAGCCACAAGGGAAGCCCTTAATATTACTAAAGGCATTCACAAATCCTATGTATTGATTTTTCAAGGACAGTTGTATGTGTGAGAAGGCACTGGCACCCCACTCCAGTACTCTTGCCTGGAAAATCCCATGGACAGAGGAGCCTGGTAGGCTACAGTCCATGGGGTCACTAAGAGTCGAACGCGACTGAGCGACTTCACTTTCATTTTTCCCTTTCATGCACTGGAGAAGGAAATGGCAACCCACTCCAGTATTCTTGCCTGGAGAATCCTAGAGACGGCGGAGCCTGGTGAGCTGCCGTCTATGGGGTCGCACAGAGTCGGACACGACTGAAGTGACTTAGCAGCAGCAGCAGCAGCAGCAGCTTTCAATCAAAATATCACATGATATTACTTGTTGCATATTCACAACTTGCTCAAAAGTTGTTGGCAACTACTCAAGATAAAATTTGAGTCATTGGTTTATATTCAAAATGTTTTTGTATATAATCAAAATTTGAAGAAACAACTCAGACACTAAGACAAAATATAACCTTGTTTTCAGGAGTCAACACAGGATGGTTGTTTTTGAAATGTGTATGTAGAGTGCTGAGTTCTTCCTCTCCTGTAACTTCCCCCAAAAGGCGGCAGTTGACAGATAGTCCATACTTCTCAGATTGAACATCATTTAAGAAACCACTCAAGCTTTGCAAATGGCAAGTTCTGCATAACAGCCACTGTAGGGATTAGTCCATCAAGTTAAGAGCTGCCAGGAAAGGTTAGTTCTGAGATATTTCTGTCACATGTGTATATGTACGTAAAGCAGATGTAAGACAAAATAAGCCAAGAGCCATAATAAAAAAAAATTAAGAATGAAAAAGTAGTTTATTCTCATACTTTCAAACAGATGGAAGGTGAAAGATGTCTGTTTGGTATAATTAAGAAGATTAGTGACATGAGAGGAAAACAGTTCTATGATCAGGACTTTGGACAAAAATACTGTCCTCAGCCTTATTTCTTATCCCTGCAGAATATTCTTATTCTCTGCAAGCTGCTTCTCAAATAGAAAATATAAGGAATCCTTTCTAATATCACCACCCTCTGCTCACATTCCTTTCCCATTCTCCCTTCATGTGGCTGTTTCAGAATCACAGTATCTTTTCTAATTATTATTCCCCCCTGTTCTTCCAAATAGCAATTATTAATGTAGGTTAACTCACACCCCAGTTCTTCTTATTCAGTTCAAAATACTACCTGAGAATGTTGCAAGTGCATTGCTCCCTTGAATTCTTCATATCAGATAAAAAAATATTAATGTATTTGAACTAAGCCTCAAAGATCATCACTTGACTGCTCTGACTGTATGTTCTCTACTCTTCCTGCTTCCTTTGCTTTCTCCAAATAAATCTACCTTCATTCCACTTCCCTATTGAATTTCAAGACAGCTGAACCATTGAGCCCCCAGTTAGCTCTGCCCCTACAGTTTGAAGAGAATCTACTTACAAAATAGATTCCCAGCAGCCATCAACTTTTTTACTGTCTTACATTACAGAGCACTACCTAAAATGTCCCCAACTCAGACAAAAAGTTCCCAGCTAACACTGAGCTTAATAGACAACTACAGTGGGAGTTTTGCCCTACCAAAAGGATATTTTCCAAGTTTGAATGCCTAAGTGATTTTAAATATTGGAGTCAATGTTTAAGGGCCTCTACTTTTTTTCCCAAAACTTCAATTTAACCTCTTTCAGCTATTCATCATTTTACCTGTAAAATTTGATTCTCTTACTTAGAGACCAAAGTGAATTAACTTTATCAACTTCACTAGGATTGCCATGTAGATGAGATTGATTTTGCCACACATTTTGGGACCATATTCCTTGTAGGTGTTTAGTTAATTAATAAATTTTTTTTCATTCTTACTAGCCTTTACTTTTCTTTCCCAAGATATCTATAATTTAAACCTGTAACCTCTCTTCATTATAGTATTGTAGATAATTATTCAAATGTTGTGCAAGTTAGGTTATCAAGTATTTGTACATATCCACAGAGTTGTTATTCTGACATTTTAGTAATACAGCAGACATTTGTTTTGCTTGGTCCACCTAACCTGAGTTTGATGAAGCCATCTCACTTTTTCTCTGGGAAACCACTCTTCCTCAGTGAGATCCTATTGGAATTATCTCTGCACACACATGCGTGCACACACACACACACACACATTCCCTCAGCTCATCATGACTATTCTGTACCCCAACTTCCTGTAAACAATGATTGGTTTCAGGTAGACATCTGATCCAAAATTCAGTGGTTTCCCAGTCTCTTTGAGAAGTGGTGCTGAGAGAAGTAGACAGCTATATGTAAAAGAATGAAATTAGAACCTTCTCTAATACCCATATGCAAAAATAAAGTGGATTAAAGACCTAAATGTAAGACCAGATACTATAAAACGCCTAGAAGAAAGCATAGAATATTCTTCCACTTAAATTATAGCAGTATTTTTTGGGCCCATCTCTAAAAGCAAAGGAAATAAAAGCAAAAATAAACAAATGGGACTTAATTAAACATGAAAGCTTTTGCACTTCATAGGAAAGCCATCAACAAAATGAAAGGACAACCTACTGAATGGGAGAAAATATTTTCAAATAATACGACCAACAAGGGATTAATATCCAACATATTCAACAGCTTATACAACTCAACATCAAAAAAAAAAAAAAAAAAAAACCCTGATTAAAGAATGGGCAGAAGAACTGAACAGACATTTTTCTAAAGAGGAAATGCAGGTGGCCAACAGGCACATGAGAAGATGCTTAATATAGCTAATCATCAGAGAAATGCAAGTGAAAATCACAATGAGGTATTATTACCTCACACCTGTCAGAATGACTGTCATCAAAAAAGAACGCAAATAACACATTGGCAAGAATGTGGAGAGAAGGAAACCCTCGTACACTGTTGGTGAGGATGTAAATTGGTGCAGCCTCCGTGGAAAATAGGATGGAGATTTCTCAAAAAATATATATAGAGAGAAAGAGCTACCATATGACCCAGCAATTCATCTTCTGAGTATATATCTGAAAAAGAAAATTTGAAAAAATGCATGCATTTCAATGTTCACAGCAGCATTATTTACAATAGCCACAATAAGGAAGCAAACTAAGTGTCCATCAACAAACAAATGGATAAAGAAGATGTGGTATATATATACAATAGAATACAACTCATAAAAAAGAATGAAATTTTTGCCATTTGCAGCAACAGTGGATGGTCTTGGAGGGCATTATGCTAAGTGAAATCATAGACAAATACTGTATATGTGGAATCTAAAAATTATAACAAACTTGTGAATGTAACAAAAAAAGAAGCAGACTCACAGATGGAACAATCTACTGGTTGCTAGTGGGGACTGGGTAGGGTAGGAGAGTGGGAGGTATAGACTTTTGGGTGTAAGTTAGGTTACAAGGATGTTTTGGACAACATGGGGAATATAACCACCATTTTGCATAATTCTAAATGTATTGTAACCTTTAAAAATGTATAAAAATTTTAAAAAGAAGTTCAGAATCTTCCCTAATGGTAAAGAATTTGTTTCCTTTCTGGGTTAAAACATATTAGCATCAGATAAGCCTAGATTTCTTACATCTTCCCCAGCTTCACTGAGAAAGCTATCTGCAGAATGAACACACAGAAAAGTGAGCAGAACTGAGAAAAGGAGAAAGCTCGTAATGACGTCACTTAAACTGTTTAATCCAAGTTTGCCTGAAATTAGGTAGATTCAACCCCTTTACTACCCAATTCCATAAACCAATGTATTCTCTTTCTCTCTTGAGCCATTTTTTCTTTCCTTTTTTTTTTTTGTTTTTACTCTTTATTTTGAGATATAGAGTCACAGGAAGTTGCAAAAATAGTACAGATTCTGTGTACTCTTCACCCAGTGTTTCCCCAATTGTTCTTACATCAATATCAAGCCAAGATATGAGCATTAGTATGTAAGTGTGGACAGTCCTGTGCCACCTCATCACATGTGCTTTTCAATCTAATCACCACTGCAGCTGAGACACAGGACTGTGCTCTCACAACAAAGACCTCGCTCATGCTACCTCCTCTTCGTCAAACTCACCCTCCACCCACCATCCCTCACTCTTGGCAGTCATCAATGTGCTTTCCATCTTTATGACCAATGTTACATAAGTGGAATCATACAGTATGTGACCATATGAGATTGGCTTTTCTCCCTCAGCTTAATGTCCTTTAATTCATCCAAGTTGCTGTATCAATAGTTCATTTCTTGTATTATTTTTATGTATTTATTTGGCGGTGCCAGGTCTAAGCTATGGCATGTAGTATCTAGCTCCCCAATCAGGGGGCTAACCAAGGCCCCCTACATTGGGAGCTCAGATTCTTAGCCACCAGACCACCAGGGAAATCCCAATAGTTCATTTTTGTCTGTTTGTTTTACTTTTTCTTATTTGGTATCCCATGATGTGAATATACCATAATTTAACTGTTCATAATTTAACTCCACTTCTTGAAGGACATTTTGGTTGTTTCTATTTTGAGGCCATTGCAAATAAAATCACTACACATTCACTTACACGTTTTGCTTATTGAGCTGTTTTCATTGATTTTTCTGTCATTTACAAAAACTGAAAGCATTTTGAATAAAACAAGCAGAAGAATAGCAGAAGAGTGTAGGAAGAAAAATTTTCTCCATCTTTGCATATTTCTTCATTTGCCCATAAAAATAGAAACTTCAACCAACATTTATTCTCTGAGAGGAAATATAGAAACTCCTTTCTCTACGTTATTTTTTCTCCCCAACAGAAGTGGCCTATCTAATCTAGGAGATTAAAATCCCAGCATCCATGGTTCCACACTGTTCTACTGGACTGGATTAAAGTGTAGAATGGTACTACTCTACCTCATGTATAACCTGGCCTTTTGCTACATTTTCTTGCTTTCTCATGGCCTGTGTTTTCTCAGATTTTATCTCCATGCAGTGAACAGCCTGGGTCAGGACACAAGCCAAGAGTCCCGCTGTTCTCACCATTTCCTTTCTTCCTCATTTGCATTCAGAGAGCATTGTGTAAGCCATGTTCCTTCATGGGGTTGACTGAATAAGAGTTTCAAGATCTGAACTTGGAGAAAAGTTGTGAAAAGCTCTATACCCTGTGAGTTCTCCAATCCAGATCTCATGTCTACTTCTCAGTTGAGGTGTGAGGGATTAGTTTTTCCCAAAACTCCCAACATGTAATACTTATTTGTACTATTATGACTTCTCAAAGATTTGGCCACCTTTAAGTTCTTCACATAATTAAATTGATATTTCTTTTCTATTGTATCAGAGGGCTCACTTAAACTCTGTGATCTGTTTATGTTCACTCTATTCCTTCTTTCTTCCTTTCATATACATATACATCAAAACCTCAAACATGATCCTGAGTTTCTGAATTAAATCACTCCCCATGTACAGATGAACCATAGCTACATTATTAAATTGCATTTATTCTCAAGTTTCCATCCCCATTTCAAACACACCTTTATTATAATGATCAGTGCTTTTTTTCACATTGGTACATGACTGAAATGTACATTACTGTTTTTTACCTATTTAGCTCATAAAATTCCAACTTTCCCTCATCAACATCCTTACATCTTTTCCTAATATGCTAAAAAAAAAAAAAAGTCAAGTATTAGCATGAACAGAGCTTGCATTTCTCTGCCTGGCTATCACTGGCACAGGAGCAGCAAAGCCGGCAGGGATATAGGGTATCAAAAAGAGATACACATGCTGAAAAAAGGTAGAACATCCATCAGTAATTCTAGTAACATAGGGCTGTGTATTTTGTTCATCTTTCACCTGGATTTTTCCAAAAGCAGTGTTTAGCTGCAAGCTAATGCATCTGCCAAACTTACCTATTGTGTTGTTAATTGGATAGAGCCCCCCAGAGAATTTCCCACGAGACCATAAATCATTCCAGCATTTGGGTGCTTACACTACTGAAGGCCCAGCATCCATGATCCTACCTCTTTTTCAGAGCCTGTAATGAGAGAGTCTTCCCTCTTGTTTACCTTTTCAGTTTTGAAGCAGTGACCAAGCCTGTTAGCTCTTTGTGGCCCCAGCCAGCTACCAGTATCCTCTGAAATACTTTAAATACTTGGATGTTCTTGACTATTGGAGAAATGTACTGTTGCTATTCCCCATTTCGGGAAAACTTTAAAAGACGAGTCTTAAGAGTTAATTAAGTTAGATAAGCTATGCAAGTGAATTTTAGTGCTTCTTTTTGACCAATGCTTTTTTTTTTAATGTTTATTTTTTACTGTGCTGGCTCTTTGTTCTGCGCATTGGCTTTCTCTAGCTGGGGCAAGCAGGGGCTTCTCTCTAGTTGGAATGGCTTCCCTTGTTGTGGAGCACAGGCTCAGTAGTTGAGGCACACAAGCTTAATTCCCCCGAAGTGTGTGGAATCTTCCTGGACCAGGGATTGAACCTGTGTCCCCTGCATTGACAGATGTATTCTTAACCAATGAACCACCAGGGAAGTCTCAACACAATATTTTTGATTCCTGTAACAATGATGTTTCCTGGAAGATTGCTTCTTCATGACTGACTATAAGTTTAATTTCATAGGCGATATAGTGTAGTGAACTTTCGGTTTTATTTAGTAGTCATCATAACTCTGTAGATGGACTCATTCTCCCTCCCCAAAAAAGAAATGATGGATAACAATTCATGATATTAAGCATCTTTTGTAGGTATTGGGTAGGTTTCATCATCTTTCTTTCCCACTATTGAAAGTTAATTTTTAACTAAGGGTGGTGGGAAGTGATGGCTGTCAGAATTAGTTGGAACTCATTTCAAAATTCTCCATCTGTCAGTAGTTCAGCATCGTTGCTCATAGTCCCAAGATGATACAGTTGATTGCAGAGAAATGACATCTCCAGGTGAAATCCATTTACAAAAGTAAACTAATTCCCAGCAATGACCTTAATGACCATTAGAGAAAGTCCCTCATCAACCAAAAGCAAGCTGCAAAGGGAAGATGAATGCAATCATTCACTTGGCATGCACCAGACATGAAAATTTTCTAGTTTTTTTCCCGATGCATTTAATGCTCATTTAGAAATATGCACTCAAAAGGACTTGATATTTCATTCTTTTATAAACTGTAAACACATCACAGTGGTATTTGGATATCTTACAGACTTTGTCTGTAAACAGAAGTTGCTTCAAGGCATATTCCAGATACTTACTGGTACAAAATTTTAGATGCTTAACAAGTTCTTCAGATGAATGGGAATAATTTTTAACATTTGGATAGGAAAACCACATTTGGTACAATGAAAAATGTTGTAGTTGTTTACTTTTTAGTGACCATCATAAAGGCTATAGAACATATCTGCAAAATAAATCCTGATTTATAGATAGTTTCGTGATACCTTGAAACATCTATATCTGAAACATATTTGAATAAAAATTCAGGATTCTAGATCTTATCATATTGTCTAATGCCAGATGGAATGGAACATAATATTGCACAACTTAGCATGACTCAACAAAGCAAGTGGTTTGGACTTAGAATGTTTTTCAATTAGAAGTGTCATTAGAAGGAAAAATGCTAGTGTTGGGGGAAGGGAGAAAACCTATTCCTGAATAACCAATTCTTCAGACTACTATATTGATGAGATCAGTTATAGTATTAGCAGACATGTAATAGAATGAACCTTTTGTATTCAAACACGTCTGTTTGTGAAAGGACCAATCAGCCTGTCCACGGGTGTATGTTAAGAAGCATTCACAACTGGTTGAAAAGTCAGTGAAAAGAAATCACTGATGCAAACATGAAGTGTATGCACTGTTCAGTTCAGTTCAGTCTCTCAGTTGTGTCTGACTCTTTGCAACCCCATGAACCGCAGCACGCCAGGCCTCCCTGTCCCATCACCAACTCCTGAAGCCCACCCAAACCCATGTCCATTGAGTCGGTGATGCCATCCAGCCATCTCATCCTCTGTCGTCCCCTTCTCCTCCTGCCCTCAATCTTTCCGAGCATCAGGGTCTTTTCCAATGAGTCAGCTCTTCGCATCAGGTGGCCAAAGTATTGGAGTTTCAGCTTCAACATCAGTCCTTCCAATGATCACCTAGGACTGATCTCCTTTAGTATGGACTGGTTGGATCTCCTTGCAATCCAAGGGACTCTCAAGAGTCTTCTCCAACACCACAGTTCAAAAGCATCAATTCTCCGGCGCTCAGCTTTCTTTATAGTCCAACTCACATCCATACATGACCACTGGAAAAACCATAGCCTTGACTAGACGGACCTTTGTTGGCAAAGTAATGTCTCTGCTTTTTAATATGCTGTCTAGGTTGGTCATAACTTTCCTTCCAAGGAGTAAGTTTCTTTTATTTTCATGGCTGCAGTCACCATCTGCAGTGATTTTGGAGCCCAGAAAAATAAAGTCAGCCACTGTTTCCACTGTTTCCCCATCATCTATCTGCCATGAAGTGAATGGACCAGATGCCATGATCTTAGTTTTCTGAATGCTGAGCTTTAAGCCAACTTTTTCACTCTCCACTTTCACTTTCATCAAGAGGCTCTTTAGTTCTTCTTCGCATTCTGCCATAAGGGTGGTGTCATCTGCATATCTGAAGTTATTGATATTTCTCCCAGCAATCTTGATTCTAGCTTGGGCTTCATCCAGCCCAGGGTTTCTCCTGATGTACCCTGCATAGAAGTTAAATAAGCAGGGTGACAATATACAGCCTTGACGTACTCCTTTTCCTATTTGTAACCAGTCTGTTGTTCCATGTCCAGTTCTAACTGTTGCTTCCTGACCTGCATACAGGTTTCTCAAGAGGCAGGTCAGGTGGTCTGGGATTCCCATCTCTTTCAGAATTTCCCACAGTTTATTGTGATCCACACAGTCAAAGGCTTTGGCATAGTCAATGAAGCAGAAATAGATGTTTTTCTGGAACTCTCTTGCTTTTTCAATGATCCATTGGGTGTTGGCAATTTGATCTCTGGTTCCTCTGCCTTTTCTAAAACCAGCTTGAACATCTGGAAGTTCATGGTTCACATATTGCTGAAGCCTGGCTTGGAGAATTTTAAGCATTACTTTACCAGCGTGTGAGATGAGTGCAATTGTGCGGTAGTCTGAGCATTCTTTGGCATTGCCTTTCTTTGGGATTGGAATGAAAACTGACTTTTTCCAGTCCTGTGGCCACTGCTGAGTTTTCCAGATTTGCTAACATATTGAGTGCAGCACTTTCACAGCATCATCTTTCAGGATTTGAAATAGCTCAACTGGAATTCCATCACCTCCACTAGCTTTGTTTGTAGTGATGCTTCCTAAGGCCCACTTGACTTCACATTCCAAGATGTCTGGCTCTAGGTGAGTGATCACACCATCGTGATTGTCTGGGTCGTGAAGAACTTTTTTGTACAATTCTTCTGTGTATTCTTGCCACCTCTTCTTAATATCTTCTGCTTCTGTTAGGTCCCTACCATTTCTGTCCTTTATTGAGCCCATCTTTGCATGAAATATTCCCTTGGTATCTCTAATTTGCTTGAAGAGATCTCTAGTCTTTCCCATTCTATTGTTTTCCTCTATTTCTCTGCATTGATCACTGAGGAAGGCTTTCTTATCTTTCCTTGTTATTCTTTGGAACTCTGCATTCAAATGGGTATATCTTTCCTTTTCTCCTTTGCTTTTTGCTTCCCGTCTTTTCACAGCTATTTGCAAGGCCTCCTCAGACAGCCATTTTGCTCTTTTGCATTAGATGAAAACAAAAAGCTGAGTAGAAAAATACCCACTGTAAATATTAATGTGGCAATTAGGCTTTGAAACTTTAGATTTGGTATTATAATATTAATCTATATACTCATAAGGTTCAGAAGAGTCATTTATATTTACTTTACTTAACTTAAATCAGAGCCAGTAGTCAAATAGGTTTGTATAGCAGTAAATGTTGGGCAGAACCCAATGTGTTATTTGCAAGCCTTTCTTGGGAGTGAGAGGTTTCTATTTGGAGTGTGAAAAACAAGAAGGAAGTTACTTAACTTAAAAAGAATAAATCAGTATTTAATATTCCATCCCACTTTAGTCATGGGATGTTCATAGCAACTAGACTATAAGCTCTGTGAAATCCAAGATCATATCGCTTTTGTTCCCTCTGTTCAAGAAATCCAGTGGGAGGCCTACCACAGTTCATGTTTGGCATTTCCCAGAGGAAAGCAAGCTGCTTCATTTAGAGGAACACATATCCAATGCTGTACAAATTACATGGTGAATGTTGTTTTTCACCAGCAATTTTTTTTAAAAGTGATTTATTTCTTATCAGTTCAGTTCAGTCACTTAGTTGTGTCCAACTCTTTGTGATCCCATGAACCGCAGCACGCCAGGCCTCCCTGTCCATCACTAACTCCCGGAGCCCACCCAAACCCATGTCCATCAAGTCGGTGATGCCATCCAGCCATCTCATCCTCTGTCGTCCCCTTCTCCTCCTGCCCTCAATCTTTCCCAGCATCAAGGTCTTTTCCAGTGAGTCAGCTCTTCGCATCAGGTGGCCAAAGTATTGGAGTTTCAGCTTCAACATCAGTCCTTCCAATGAACACCCAGGACTGATCTCCTTTAGGACGGACTGGTTTGATCTCCTTGCAGTCCAAGGGACTCTCAAGAGTCTTCTCCAACACCACAGTTCAAAAGCATCAATTCTTCGGAGCTCAGCTTTCTTTGTATTCCAACTCTTACATCCATACATGGCCACTGGAAAAACCATAGCCTTGACTAGATGGACCTTTGTCGGCAAAGTAATGTCTCTGCTTTTTAATATGTTATCTAGGTTGGTCATAACTTTCCTTCCAAGGAGTAAGTGTCTTTTAATTTCATGGCTGCAGTCACCATCTGCAGTGATTTTGGAGCCCAGAAAAATAAAGTCAGCCACTGTTTCCACTGTTTCCCCATCTATCTGCCATGAAGTGCTGGGACCAAATGCCATGATCTTAGTTTTCTGAATGTTGAGCTTTAAGCAAACTTTTTCACTCTCCACTTTCACTTTCATCAAGAGGCTCTTTAGTTCTTCTTCGCTTTCTGCCATAAGGGTGGTGTCATCTGCATATCTGAGGTTATTGATATTTTTCCCGGCAATGCCAAGAATGCTCAGACTACCACACAATTGCACTCATCTCACGTGCTAGTAAAGTAATGCTTAAAATTCTCCAAGCCAGGCTTCAGCAATATGTGAACTGTGAACTTCCAGATGTTCAAGCTGGTTTTAGAAAAGGCAGAGGAACCAGAGATCAAATTGCCAACATCCGCTGGATCATTGAAAAAGCAAGAGAGTACCAGAAAAACATCTATTTCTGCTTCATTGACTATGCCAAAGCCTTTCACTGTGTGGATCACAATAAACTGTGGGAAATTCTGAAAGAGATGGGAATCCCAGACCACCTGACCTGCCTCTTGAGAAACCTGTATGCAGGTCAGGAAGCAACAGTTAGAACTGGACATGGAACAACAGACTGGTTCCAAATAGGAAAAGTAGTACGTCGAGGCTGTATATTGTCACCCTGCTTATTTAACTTCTATGCAGAGTACATCATGAGAAACGCTGGGCTGGAGAAAGCCCAAGCTAGAATCAAGATTGCCGGGAGAGATATCAATAACCTCAGATGTATTTCTTGTAACTGTCTTTTAAGATATATTCTGACTTCTCCAGAGGGGCCTGGGTCATATGTTCTATATCTGTCAGGGAGTGAGTGAGTCATGCAACTTGAGAGGTGTGTGCCATTTCTCCCCTCTGTGTGGGCAATGGGACATGTGACTATTTCATTCTTAGCAAGGCTCTCATTTTAGCCCTAAACATTGAATTGTTTAATTATAACTTTGGTTGAAGTTTTTAAAAAATCAAATCTTAACATATTGAACTTTCCTGTAATGTTAAGATTATTAAATAATCACCTTGAGTTATAACTGCAATTGTTTATAGAGTATTTTTAGCTAAAAGTAAAGAATTCTTTCTTTTGCTGAATTAAAACTCATGCTACACATCTACTAGACAGCTTTTATTAACCCTGTGTGGGCTTCCCTGGTGGCTCAAATGGCAAAGAATCTGCCTACAATGCAAGAGACCTGGGTTCAATCCCTGTGTTGGGAAGATCCCCTGTAGAAGAGAATGGCTACCCACTCCAGTATTCTTGCCTGGAGAATCCCACTGATAGAGGAGCCTGCAGGGCTACAGTCCATGTAGTTGCAAAATGTCAGACACGACTAAGTGACTAACACAACAACAATTAATTCTGTGTAAGTTTACCTCTTCAACATGCTTAGAAGTCTAAATTCTGTACTATAGTCTAATTTTTCTATGTCTATTGACTCATAGAAGAAAGAAAAATTACATTTGTAGATGTAAATAAAATGTTTCATTTTTATGAGTAAGAATCAGATGAAACTATAAGGATCTCTAATTGTCCAGTATAATTTCAATCAGAATTGAGGAAATGGGATGTTCTGGTTATTTCAATTTGGAATTTAGCCACTTTTTAAATTTTTGATTTCAAGCTTTTTTCATTTTGACACTCATTGTTGAAGATTGCTCTTAGAACCTTGGAGTAGGAAGGAATATGAGTAGTTTCTTATCTGTCTTTCCATGCAGTTCTGGAATTCTTTCTCTGGTATTATTGCCTCTTCTTGAAAAGTTTAATGGATTGGAAATTAATCTCTTTGCAAGATGGCATACTTCATTAATGGTACACTGTATTAGAAAGGTCTAATTTATGTAGAATCCAAATCTGACCCACTGAAACTTTGGACCATTGGTTTCAGTTCTCTTTTTGAAAGCAATAAAGCTGCATCTTTTGCTCCCATTTTACCACTTATACTTAATATAGAATCTTATGCAGTATCATTAACTGTTATAACAAGTACTTAATAACATTACTGGGAAACATCAATCTATTTCCTGATTGATTGCATATCTTGTGTGAGTCAAAAATGCCTTCAGATGCAAGGAAAAGAATACCCAACTATATTAGTTTAAGAAGTGAGAGCTGACTTTTTCACATATTAGAAATCGAGATAACTAATATCTGGTGTTTGTTCTCAGCAATACTCAGTAAAGTTTTCTCTGCAATCCTCTAGGTCTTTCTTGTCACTGTCTATATTTAAGGCAAGAAGAAAAAGAAGGTGGAAGGTTTTACCCAGATATATCTCTTTTTCAAAAAGACAAACGCTTTCCCAAAAATGCTCTGACCAGGCTGTGTGGCTTATTTACAGTTTTGTTCTTAGCCCTTAAGAGAATGTGATGCCCAGCAAGTAATTGCTAAATGTGAAATTAATACATGAATAAATGTCTTACATCAACACTGCCATGTGAATAAAACTGTGGCTTTAGAGGAATTCAGACCAGAGAGGGAATAAATGTAAAATCAAAATATGAAACAATCAAAAACCTCTCAATCCTCTTTGAAGGAGACAAGAAAGCCACCATAAAGAAGGTACTATAGTAAGATTTGTTTAAATGTTGCTGCTTGGTTGCTTTCTAGTTATTTAAAACTGGCAAAGGGCACTGGAATGCTAACCATTTTGTAACAGTTATTTTCAAATAAAATAATAATAAGCATAAGATAAATGATCAATAAATTATTCAGTTCAGTAGTTCAGTCATGTCCAACTCTTTGCGACCCCATGGACAGCAGCACACCAGGCTTCCCTGTCCATCACCAACTCCCAGAGTTTACTCAAACTCATGTCCATTGAGTCAGTGATGCCATCCAACCATCTCATCCTCTGTCATCCCCTTCTCCTCCTGCTCTCAATCTTTCCCAGCATCAGGGTCTTTTCCAATGAGTCAGCTCTTCGCATCAGGTGGCCAAAGTATTGGAGTTTCAGCTTCAACATCAGACCTTCCAGTGAACACCCAGGACTGATCTCCTTTAGGATGGGCTGGTTGGATCTCCTTGCAGTCCAAGGGACTCTCAAGAGTCTTCTCCAACACCACAGTTCAAAAGCATCAATTCTTCGGTGCTCAGCTTTCTTTATAGTCCAAATAAATTATTATGGCAGAGGTTTTCCCAGGGAAATCTCAAAACAAAAAGTATAGAAAGAAAATATCTACTGTTTCTAGGGAGAAAAATCCTAGGAGATTGTTTGAAAAGCAAAATCTCAGACTTCACCCCAGACCTCCTGAATCAAAGTCTATATTTTAACAAGAACCCCAGGAGATTTATAATGTGCATATCCTTCTATTTTTTTCTCCCTCCTCCATCAATGTTTCTTAATTATATTGTGCTAGAGTAAGTGTTCTATCATTTTTTCGTAACCCTACTAAGAAGCCTCAATATTATTATTATAATTATGTACATGTCATCCATAGCTAAGTATGAGTTGGTTCAAAGTGCAGAACATGGAATACTGGACATCAGGGTTTACACTGTTGACATTTGGGGCACTATTGGCTTTTGAAGCCAGATTGTTTTCTGGTACAGAAGGCTGTCCTGTATGAGATAAGATGTCAAGCAGCATTCTAGTCCTCTGCACATTTGATGCAAATCCAGCAGTCCCCAACATTTTTGGCACCAGGGACCAGTTTCATAGAAGACAATTTTTCCATTGACTGGGAGGGAGGGTGGTCCAGGACGATTTGAGAACATTACATTTATTGTGGACTTTATTTCTATTTTTATTGCATCAGCTTCTCCTCAGATCATCAGGCATTAGATCCGGGAGGTTGGGAACCCCTGAAGTAGCCCTCCCCACTCCAGTTGTGAAAACCAATAACATTCCCAGACATTGCCAAATTTTCCCAGGGGAAGAACAGTCCCCTGTTGAGAAACTATGTTCTGTATGAAGACTGCCCTTTGACAAAGAATCTTCCAAGAAGCTTCTTTTAATTTCTTTCTAGCTTTTCCTTAACTTCTCTGTTTATATTACATATAATATATTACATTATATACTCTATTTACAGTGTTTCATGTTGGTCTGTTTATTTGAATGTGTTTTTTATATTATGACTATCATCTTGAGTAATTTTTTAAATAAAGTGTGTATGGACAGTAAACTTTATAAGCTCTTTAGCTAAAAATATCTCATCTTGCCTCTTAGTACTGGTTATTATTTTGGCTGAATATAGAATTCTTCATATACTTTTTACCTAGAACTTTGAAGACATTGCTTTACTGATCCATGCAGTATTAATAATGTGAAGTCTGATAGTAACATTTTTATTATTTCCTATATTGTCGTTTAGTCGCTAAGTTGTGTCCAACTTTTAGCCCGCCAGGCTCCTCTGTCCATGGGATTTCCCAGGCAAGAATGCTGGAGTGGGCTCCTATTTCCTTCTCCAGGGGATCTTCCCAACCCAGGGATTGAACCCATGTCTCCTGCTTGACAGGTAGTTTCTTTACCACTGAGCCACCTAGGAAACCCTTTTTCCTATATATTTGAGTGTAAATGCATCATATAGTACAGTTACAGTTCAGTTGCTTAGTCATGTCCGACTCTTTGCTACCCCGTGGACTGCAGTATCCCATGCTTCCCTGTCTATCACCAACTCCCAGAGCTTGCTCAAACTCATATTCATCGAGTCAGTGAGGCCATCCAACCATCTCATCCTGTTGTCCCCTTCTCCTCCTGCCTTCAATCTTTCCCAGCATCAGGGTCTTTTCCAGTGAGCCATTTCTTCGCATCAGGTGGCCAAAGTATTGGAGTTTCAGCTTTAGCATCAATTCCTCCAATGAATATTCATGACTTATTTCCTTTAGGATGGACTGGTTGGATCTCCTTGCAGTCCAAGGGACTCTCAAGAGTCTTCTCCAGCACCACAGTTCAAAAGCGTCAATTCTTCAGCACTCAGCTTGCTTTATAGTCCAACTCTCACATCCATACATGACTACTGGAAAAACCATAGCTTTGACTTAACAGACCTTTGTTGGCAAAGTAATGTCTCTGCTTTTTAATATGCTGTCTAGGTTGGGCATAGCTTTTCTTCCAAGGAGTAAGCGTCTTTTAATTTCATGGCTGCAATCACCATCTGCAGTGATTTTGGAGCCCAAGAAAATAAAGTCTGTCACTGTTTGCATTGTTTCCCCATCTATTTGCCATGAAGTGATGGGACTGGATACAATGATCTTAGTTTTTTGATTGTTGAATTAAGCCAACTTTTTCACTCTCCTCTTTCACCTTCATCAAGAGGCTCTTTAGTTCTTTTTCACTTTTTGCCTAAGTGAAAAGCGAAGCTGTGTTATCTGCATATCTGAGGTTATTGATATTTCTCCCAGAAACAATCTTTATTCCAGCTTTTGCTTCATCCAGCCCAGCATTTCACATGATGTACTCTGCATATAAGTTAAATAAGCAGAGTGACAATATACAGCCTTGATGTACTCCTCCCAATTTGGAACCAGTCTGTTGTTCCACGTCCGGTTCTAACTGTTGCTTCTTAACCTGCAAACAGATTTCTCAGGAGGCAGGTCAGGTGGTCTGGTATTCTCATCTCTTGAAGAATTTTCTGCAGTTTGTTGTGATCCACACAGTCAAAGGATTTGGTATAGTCAATAAAGCAAAAGTAGATGTTTTTCTGGAACTCTTTTGCTTTTTCTATGATCCAATGGATGTGGGCAATTTGATCTCTGGTTCCTCTGCCTTTTCTAAATCCAGCTTGAACATCTGGAATTTCTTGGTTGGCCTACTGTTCAGAGTCACGGCATTAGAGTTACACCTGGCGGCTGCCTCCCTTTAGGCTTCCCTGATAGCTCAGTTGGTAAATAATCCACCTGCAATGCAGGAGACCCCGGTTTAATTCCTGGGTCAGGAAGATCCCCTGAAAAAGGGATAGACTACCCACTCCAGTATTCTCAGGCTTCCCTTGTGGCTCAGCTGGCAAAGAATCCATCTGCAGTGTGGGAGATCTGGGTTCAATCCCTGGGTTGGGAAGGTCCCCTGAAGAAGGGAACAGCTACTCACTCCAGTATTCTGGCCGCAAAGCGTTGGACATGACTGAGCAACTTTCACAAATATGTCATATAGGATGAGTTATATGAAATCACCAACATTTGAACATTTTTTCCTACAAACCAAGAATTTCATATGGATCAATCTAATATTGCCTTCTCTTTGTCTTGCTTGTTCTATACTTCCTTTTTCCCTCATGGTTGCCTTCTATTAGATTGTATTTATCACATTTTTTCTCTCTTAGTTTGAAAGTATGGATTATTTTACTATTAGTGATGACACCAAAAATTACAGCATGCATCACCAGCTTACTAAAGTCTAATGACTTGGTTTTTTTACCTCTTCCTAGACAAAACAAAGATCACCACAACCTCTTTTTACCCTCACTTGACTTACATGCTTTTGCTTTATATATGAATTTGTCCTGTATGTTAACTTGCAAACAAAATTATATTGTGTGCAGTGTTTACTTGAATTTACACACATCATTTTACATTTCAGTTGATTTTCATCCTTTTTCAGACTCTTCTTTTGACCTGAGAACTCTCCTTTAGTCCAGTTCCTTTTGTGAATTCTATGAGTTTTTATTTACTTGGGACTGTCTTATTTCACTTTTATTCTTTTTTAAATTAAATCGAGATATAATTAACATATAACATTGTAGTACTTTAGATGTACAGCATAATGGTTTTATTTATATAGTGAAATATATGTATGTGTATCTATATATTTGCGTAACATCCATCACCACACAGTTACTTTCTTTCTCGGGATGAGTACTTTTAAGTTCTACTGTCTTAGCAATTTTCAAATATGCAATACAATATTGTTGACTCTGGGCTTCCCAGGTGACATAGTGGTAAAGAGTCCTCCTGCCAGTGCAGGAAACAGAAGAGAACAGGTTCGGTTCCTGGGTTGGGAAAATTCCCCTGGAGTGGGAAATGTCAACCAACTCCAATACTTTTGCCAGGAAAACTCCATGGACAGGGAAGCCTGGCAGGCCGCAGTCCATGGAGTTGCAATGAGTCAGACACAACTGAGCACACACACACACACATTGTTAACTGTAGTTACAATACTATGCATTGTATGTGTTAGTAGCTCGGTCGTGTCTGACTCTTTACGACCCCATGCACTGTAGCCTGCCAGGCTCCTCCATCCATGGAATTCTTCAGGCAAGAATATTGGAGTGGATTGCCATTTCCTTCTCCAGATACTATACATAACATCTCTCCAGAACTTTTTTATCTTATAACTGGAAGTTTTTACCTTTTGATCAACTTTGCCCATTTCACTTTATTCTTGATGAATATTAACTGGTTATAGAATTCTGGGTTGGTAAGTGTTTACTTTATGTACATTAATGACTTCATTTCATTGGTTTCAACTTTAGTTTGTAAGAAGTCAATGTCAATCCTACCGCTGCTCTTTTTTTAATTTATTTTTTAATTGAAGTTTAATTGCTTTATAGAATTTTGTTGTTTTCTGTCAAATCTCAACGTGAATCAGCCATAAGTGTACATACGTCCCCTCCCTTTTGAACCTCCTTTTAAAAATAATCTTTTTCTCTGGATGCTGTTAAGATTTTCTCTTTAGCTTTCTACAAATTTCTTATATGTGAGTGTAGTTTTTTCCTTTTCCTTTTAATTTTTCAGTCGTACATGGAAGTGCTTGGACAGCTTGAATCTATGCATTTTATTAGTGAGGGAATTTTCAAGGAAGATTTTTAAATGTTCTCTTTAACTACTATATTTCATCGTGTTCATGACACCATCAGTTATAACTTATGTAACCAAGAATAGGAAAAATAAACCCATGCTCAACTAAACCCTGACATATACCCCTGTCATTTAAAATTTTTATCTCACGCTTGTTGTAGAAGTTCTGTTTTGTAGACAAAATTGTGTTATATATCAGTTTTCATACCTGTATTAGTCAGGGTTCTCCAGAGAAACAGAAACAACAGGCTGTGAATATTTATAAGCAGAGATTTATTTTAGGAATTTGCTTATGTGTTAATGGAGGCTTCCTGAGTCCAAAATCTGCTGGGGAAGCCTGGCAAGGTGCAGACTCTGGAGAGTTACAGTTAAAATCCTAAAGCGGTCTGTTGGAGAATTCCTTCTTGCTTAAGGGAGGTCAGCCTTTTTGTTCTATTCAAACCTTCAGTGGGTTGCCCACCCTCACTATGGAGGGCAATCTCCTTTACTCCTAGTCCACCAATTTAAATATAAATCTTGTCCAAAAACAGCTGACAGAAACATCCAGAATAATGTCTGACCTATATCTGGGCATTGTTGTTTAGCCAAGTTAACACATAATTAACCATCGTACTACCCAACAGGGAAAATAAAAGCAAAAGAAATTACCTACACAGCTACTCTTAAAACTTCTTGCCATGAAGAATCCAAGTCTTTTGAATTACTTTTTGGCTGTCTATGTATGTTGTTATTGTTGTTTAGTTGCTCAGTTGTGCCCAACTCTTTGTAACCCCACGGACTGCAGCACACCAGGCTTCCCTACCTTCACTATCTGCCAGAGTTTGCTCAAACTCATGTTCATTGAATTGGTGATTCTGTTCAACTAGTTCATCCTCTGTTGTCCCTTTTCCCCCCTGCCTTTCAATCTTCCCCAGCATTAGAGTCTTTTCCAATGAGTTGGCTCTTCACATCAGGTAGCCAAAGTATTGGAGCTTCAGCTTCACATCAGTCCTTCCGAGGAATATTTTGTATATGCTGCTGCTGCTGCTAAGTCGCTTCAGTCGTGTCTGACCCTGTGCGACCCCATAGACAGCAGCCCACCAGGCTCCCCTGTGCCTGGGATTCCCCAGGCAAGACTACTGGAGTGGGTTGCCATTTCCTTCTCCAATGCATGAGAGAGAAAAATGAAAGTGAAGTCGCTCAGTCGTGTCCGACTCTTTGCGACCCCATGGACTGTAGCCTACCAGGCTCCTCCGTCCATGGGATTTTCCAGGCAAGACTACTGGAGTGGGTTGCCATTTCCTTCTCCAATTCTGTATATAGCATTTCCTCAAAGATTCCATAAAGGAAATAAAAGCTGTCAGTGACTGGCTTTGAAATTATGTAGAAACAACATACTACTGACTTGTCCTTGGAAATGTTGTTAAACATGTCTGATCCATCTCCTTTACCCCTCCTCCATAAATATTTTGTTTCCTAGTAGGTGGAAAGTGTACTCCACTATTGTCTTTGAAATTTTCTTCCAAGCCACTGACCCCTGTTCTGAAAGTCTGATGTTTTCACTTTTTGATCCTCACATGCACAGGCAATGATAATTGATAATCACTGTCCAGCTCCAGTAAAACACATGCTGACTTCAGAAAAGATAAAATGTGAAAAAAACATATCTCAGCAACAATGAAATAACTGGTAGCCCCTGCCTTTTCTCTCTCTCCTCTTTTCCTAGGACTCCAATTAAATGCATACTAAACTTATATATCTAAGAATGTTTCTCCCTTATCTTCCATCCTTTCATTGATGCTAAATCATATCTTTGGGGTCCTTAATTTTCTTATTGCATTTTTCAGTTCTAGCATTTCTAGTTGATACATGCAAATAAGCGATGTCCTGATTTTTACCGTTTCCAGTTATTTGTTGAAATTTTTGTTTGTCTTTTATCTCCAAGAGTATTACAGATACTGTTTTGCAGTTATAGTTGATGAAAAGACAAAGGGCTTTTTTATTAGTAAGTGAATGCACTGTATGGAATACAAGCCATATTGCATGACTCCCAACTGTATATAATGTACTATAGATACACACAACAGATCGTAAAGAATTGTTGGTGGATTCTGCTATCAGCTTCTTGTTCCTCCCTGCTAAGGAAACAGTGAGGCTTAGTGGTCATGAGCAAAGTGAGTTAAACAGACATGCATTTAAGTTCTGGCTGTGGAATCTTGGGCAGTTACTTTAATGCAGGAGACTCAAGAGACGTGGGTTCTATCCCTGGGTTGAGAATATTTCCTTTAGGAGGAAATGGCAATCCACTCCAGTATTCTTGCCTGGAAAATCCCATGGACAGAGGAGCCTGGCAGGCTACAGTATGGCAAGGGGTCACAAGTTGTCAGACACACCTTAGCTACCGTGCACAAACACTGTCTTTATCAATACAATTAAGATAATAACAATAGTGACCTCAAAGGATTGTATTGGTTCAACTTAGAGTAAGTAAGTATGGATCGAATATGTAGGGCACTAATTTAGTCACATAATCAGTATTGGATAAATGTTCTCTTTAACCATTAGGAAATTGGTGGTGACCGCCAACCCCTTATCTGGGACAGTCTTTGTTTTCCTTCAGGAATTCTATATCACTACTGCTGTGATGTCTGCTGTTCCTTCCAGGATCTTTCCACTGAGTCTTGATCTTTGCTGATGCATTTGCCTAAAAGTTTGTGCTTAAGGTACATCTTTGATTTCTATTCAGTCTTTATCCACTAACACACGGTCTAGTAAGTCTTGCTTCCTTTCCTTTCATCCTGCTCTGCAAAATGCTGGCCATGCCTCGTGCTGCAGCTTTCTGTCTCTCTAATGGGAATTGAGGGGGTAGAGAAGAAGAAGAGAGCAGTCATGGGAAGAATTGGAAAAGAACATGTAAATTCCCTCTGGCAATACAAGTTACTTCCTGTCCACAGTCCAAATCAGAAACAGATCCTCCAGTGCATAGAAACAAGGGTGCTGAGATAACTCCCGGGCCACTCCACACATGTGGCTCTTAGAGGAGACACACAGGTGTTTCCGCTGTTTTGTGTGTTTCTGTTATTTATATGCACATTTCAAATCTCCAAAGCAGGATGGGGAGTTGTGCCCACCAGTGCATCCTGAGAGGATTATAAGGGAGCCCTGGGCCATCATAGAAATGAAAAATGTCAGCTGCTGTGTGGAAGAGTGGTTCAATGTGGACTAACCCCAGGAGATGTCCTAATGCTGTGAAAATGCAGAATCCTCAAGATGACATCTTATTTGCTTTCTGTCTCCTTAAAGCTGACTGCAAGCAAGTTCTAACTAGTTGAGTTTAGGGTAATAAAAATGTAATTTCTATGAAGATAAAGGTCATGCCTTATTTATTTCTATGTCCCCATGGCAACCTCTGAACCTGATACATTATTGCTGCTTCTTAATGCATCAACAATTGTATTGTTGAATTTGATCTACTCCAAATTATTTAATCCATGACTAATCCATGTTTAAGTAACAATACATGCTTTTGACATAACTTTTGATGAAGAAAAAAAAATACTTCTAAAAATACAACTAGAGAGTGTCAAGGTATCTACTACAGTTATCAGTTATATAACTTGAGACCTTTAGCAACTCATTTCTCTCCTCATTTGGAGCTGTTTCATTCTCACAGAATTGTATAGTGAAGATTAATATGGTGTGAAAAATTATACTTCTTTTTTTAAAAATTCATATTCAGTTTTATCTATAACACAAATACAGATACTGGCCCCGGCTCTCTTGGAGGGAAGTTCACTATTTCTTTTTGTTCCAAATGTTTTTCCCAGGCCTTATCTCAGTAATAACCACTGGGAAACATTTAGTGCCTGGCTGTGTGCATAGCCCTGAAAGAAATGTAATGATGGTCATTTGGGGACAGAAATCAGATCCCTCTCATTATTAACCTTTTTCCTAGCCAAGGCTAATCCCTCCTCCACCTGTGCTCTGGCTCCCACCTCTCCCAGCCCCTCCTGAAACCTATTTCATCAGGTATACATTTTCTAACCCTGGCTTCCTATCTCCCTGCTTCTTTAGGCTCCTTCTCATAACTTGGTTCTTTAGTTCATTATGCTTCTATGAAACACCTGCCATATTACCAACACAAAGCTGGACACTGGGATGGGTTTAAAGAATAATAAACAGTCACCTTGCCTTCTAGATTCTAGAAGCTCACATAGTTGAGTTTGAGAAGCTGACGAATAAACAAATATCAAAGTACATGTGTGTGGTAACAAAGGCATCTAAAAGTTGCCATGGGAGCAAATATGCTCACATCTGACCTAAAACAATTACAGTCCTCTCTTCTTCCCTTTATTGTGAGCTTCTTGAAGTAATATTAAGATACATATATCTTGCTAAGCATCCGGTACTGTGCTCAGTGTCTGTATCTACAGTGTGTCTCTTTTCCCACAACAAATCCAGAGCTAAGTTCTATTATTATTCTCACTCTATAAATGAGTGAACAGAAGGAAAGAGACATTCCATAACTTGCTTTAAGATCATACAGCTACTTGGTAATATCTACCTGGATCGGTTAAGATGATTTGAGTTGCAAAGAACAACAACAAAAACTCTTAAGTTGGATTAAATAATCGAGAGAATATTTTGGTTTATATAACTGAAAGAAGTAGGGTGAGCTTCAGGTAAATTTGTCCCAGCAGCTCAGTGACATCACCACGGGCCCACATTCTTTCTCCTTTGTCTTCCGTCCTATTGGCTTTAAGTATTAAGCTGACTCTGCTTGTAGTAATAGAATGACTACTGCAATATCTTGAACTGCATGTCCCCTGCTTCTTATCCAGAAGAGAGAAGTCTGTCTTTCAGCATCAAACAAAGATACTGGGCTTCCCCCTTGGTTCTGTCACTTCTATCCTTGGACCAAACACTGCCTCAAGGAGAATGGGATGCTGAGAGATAATGCACGTTGCCTCCTGTACCATAGAGTTACTGGGAGGATTTGATGCATGTCAATACTTAGCACAGGAAAGCCGGTTTGTTTTCCAGCCCATGCAGCCACAGCATCCCCTTTTGGGAGCTTCCCTGGTGACTTTGATGGTAAAGGATCTGCCTGCAATGTGGGAGACCTGAGTTTGATCACTGGGTTGGGAACATCCTGAGAAGGGAATGACTACCCACTCTGGTCACAAAGAGTTGGTCATAACTGAGTGACTGACACTTTCACTTTTTCTTTCAATAGTTAGCACTGTGATGGCATGTAGAACTGCTCATAGAGGTTGGTTGTTGTTGCTGTTATTAACTACTCTATTACACATTGTCATGCTGCTGCTGCTAAGTCACTTCAGTTGTGTCCGACTCTGTGCGACCCCAGAGACAGCAGCCTACCAGGCTCCCCCATCCATGGGATTCTCCAGGCAAGAACACTGGAGTGGGTTGCCATTTCCTTCTCCAATGCATGAAAGTGAAGTTGCTCAGTCATGTCCAACTCTTAGCGACCCCATGGACGGAAAAATCCTCCGTTCATGGGATTTTCCAGGCAAGAGTACTGGAGTGGGTTGCCATTGCCTTCTCCTACACATTGTCATGAATGAACTATTAAGGATGATTCTTGTGAGGGTCAGAAGAGAATGTAATGATCTGAATGTCACCCCACAATTCATATATTGGAATCCTAATGCCCGATGTAGTGATGTTGGTAGGTTGGGCCTTTGGGAGGTGCTTAAGCCGTGAAAGTAGAACCCTCATGAATGGGATTACTGCCTCATAAAAGAGGCTCTAGTGAGACTGCTAGACTATTTCTACCATCTGAGGACACAGCGAGAAAAACCAGCTGTGAACCAGGAAGAGGACCCTCGCCACAAAGTGACCATACTGACACCTTGATCTTGGCCTTTTCGGCCTCCAGAACTGTGAGCAACAAATTTCTGTATTTATAAGATACCCAGTTTTATAAGCTACCTCTGATATTTTGTTATAGATGTTCAAACAGAATAAGACAACTATCATTGTTATTGTGACTATTGTTATTAACTCCTTTGTTATATATTCATGTATTCAATATTTATACATTTATTCAACCAATATTTATTGAGCAACTTGAATGTTCTCTGCACTGTTCTAGGTGCTGAGGATACAAAAGTGAAGAAAACCAAATCCCTGTTCTCCTGGGGCTGACATTCTGAGAGAAGATTAGTGGATAAGTAAACACATAATAAAGCAAATAGAAATTGAATGTAGACTGTGAAGAATAAAGAGGGGTGTGGGGTACATAGTGACATGAGAATGCATTTTTATAAAGAGTGGTCAGAGAAGACCCCACTGGTGAGTGACATGTGAGTCTAAAGAAGTAAACCTGTGAACTATGTGGGTATCTGAGAAAAGAACTCTCCAAAGAGAAGGCACAATAAATGCTCTAATTCCTGTGTTTGCTTCTAGCTTTCAGGGATCCAGGAAAATGCAGGAATGATGGGAACTTTCTGGCAGTATCCCCAGTATGAAGGTGGAGAGTTCACAGCAAAATATCTGGAAGCCACTATAATATTTCATATGTCTTAAAATTCACAGATCTCTGCCACTGCCCAAGAAGTAATAACATAGCTTAGGCTTTTCTTCCTCCTTCCAACTTTGCACACTAGTGCTCTGGTGGAATGCTCTAGCTCTATACTAGTTGTCTGCTAGCAAAGTTTTCTGAGGAGTGTTGCTTCCAGTCTTTCAACCCCTTCACTACAGGAGAAAATGGAACTGAGTTGTCAAAGACATTGTTCTATTTTTGACATTCTTATTTGCAGATTCTAGAAGGTTAGATGAAGACTATGTCTCTTCTTTCATGAATACCATTTTTCTCAGCCAAGTTTTTTGTTTGTTTGTTTCCATTTATATAAACTTCAGTAATAGGCAAATCTTATTGTGATACAAATCAAGATTGTTTTTATCTTTGGTAGAGTAGTGACTAAAAAAAGGGCAAAGAGAAGCAGATTTCTTAGGTGCTAGCAGATTTTAGTTCTCTCAGCTAAGATTTTGATGAGAATTAGGTTGCACACAATTTAAACTCTGGTGTGTGTCCAGGACCTGGAATTTGGGATGACTGAAGGCTTATCTATTTTTAGTCCTATCTGTGAGAATAATAAGGCCAAGAGTCTATGTTGACAATTAAAAAGCATGGCCAGTGGTCTCAGTTGTCAGGCCACTCCAGTGATGCACACTAGGTGTGCCAAAGAGTTGAAGTAACATTGATGTTGCATAAATGTCAGGCATTAGTCTTTTGCTCGAATATGAGTGATTGTGACCAGGTAACACCATTGTTTTTCAGGTGTGTGAAAGTGGCAAAGCCTTAGGGATAAGCCTGTAGATGATGATCACAGACAGACCAGGGTCTATGTATATGCCCTTGACTCATGGTTAGCATTCAGAAGATGGTATCCTCTGACGTAATAAGGATATGGGCAATGTCCAGACACGTTCTCTCTACTTATTTTTACCTGATTATAGCTTTTATTGTCCCCTGATGTGAAAGATATCATCCTCTATTTAATACCAACCAGAAAAATTTGATTATTCTTAAGGAGAAGACTGCACTAGATTTTTGAGAAGCTTTACCCAGCTAGTCTGAAAGTGTTAGTCATTTCAGTCATGTCCAACTGTTTTCGACCCCATGGACTGTAGCCTGCCAGGCTCCTCTGTCCATGGGATTCTCCAGGCAAGAATACTGGAGTGGGTAGCCATTTTTTTCTCCAGGGCATCTTTCCAACCCAGGGATTGAACCCAGGCCTCCTGAATTACAGGCAGATTCCTTACCATCTGTGCCACCAGGGAAATCCAGCCAGTCTATGTCCCTGATATTAAGGATCCTGAGGTTAAAACATATTTGATGTTTAGCATTTCATTGAGTAAATGTTTCAGTGGTCAGTTGAAATTCCATTGCAAGTGTCTTGATCATTCCTTCCATATTTCACATCCATTGTTTCCAAAAGCAGGAAGCCAGTCTTAACTAAACACATAAACAAAATCTCTGGAGAAAGTAGCACTGGGTCACCACTTGACATTTGCCCCCAGAAAAGGCAAGTCCATCAATATGCTATCTCTCAAATGAAAAACTCAAAAGGCCTGGTTCAGCTGTATCTTCTTGATGAAGACCCTTCCATCTGTTCAGGTCAATACTAACTCTCTGTTCATGCAACTGAGGCTGCTTGTGACCACAAAAAGGATGGAAATAGTTGACATAAATTCAAATGCAGATCCCTGGTGCAGATAGTCAACTTCTATTACCACATCTATAATGCAATTATATTTTGATTTTTTTTTTGTCACTAAATATTAACTCTGTAAAGACAGGGTTAATGCTCTATTGGCCTTTAAATGTCCTACATCAAAATGGTACCCAGCAAAAGTAAGTGTTCAATAAATGCATTTTACATTATATGTGAAGGAATAAATGAATGAATGAAATGTCATCTGGCTCAGATATAAACATGAGGCTTTACCACTTGGACTGGGGACATGAGTGAATTTAAGATTCCTAACTAGAAAAAAATGGTATCTCCTGATCTCCACTCATTGACCCGGAAATGGCCTTTCAACTTCTCATCAATCCTCTTGTTACCTAATATCCCTTAGTAAATGGGCTCTTGAGGAGGAGAAATGGACAAAATGTCTGCAGTAAATGAGTAAAAAGTGCAGTGGGATAATATTATGGAACTAAATCTTATAGAATTGTTAGGTATCAGTCATTTGAGAGGAGAAAAAAACTTCAGATTTTAGGGAGTTTCAGTGCAAAGGTGTTGATGTTTAGGATCCTTTCCATTGACCTCAAGGCTCTTATCTATTTTCTTATATTTACTAAGGCAGAAATAATCTGCCCTGCAAAACAGACAAGAGGCTATTTCACACACAAACACACACAAACGCTATAATAAACAACACAACTCAGCTCAAGGAAAGAAAAATTAAAAACAAAAGAAGGATGCACTGGAATTGGAAGACTGGGATTCAATTCCTGACTATGCCTTGGTGATCCCAGGGCATTTTACATTGTTTCATAAGCCTTGATTTTCTCATCTGTAATATGGGGCTAGATTTCTATCTAACAAAGTTGTCATGAGAACAGAGTAAATTTATTACTAATGAATAACTTCTTTATTACTTAAAAATACCTTTTAACTAATAAAGTTCTATATAAGTGTGAAGTAATTTTTTTTTCCAACAGATAGGTGATGACAGTGAAGGCAAGCAACATTTTTATAGTGAGGATATATCATTTTAAAAACAGAAGAAAAATAAGGTTATACCTATCTACATGTATATATCTAGTATAAATTCAGTTCACAAGTTCAGGAGCACAGAAATGCAATTTTCCTTTAGTCGAACTTACTCTACAGGTAGTTCATTTCAACTTTGAGGCAGAAAAACTTAGTTTTGGTCAATTCAGGGTAAATCAGCCAGTTTAGTGGTTGCATCTGTGTTTTTTGAGGGAGTTCACAGAGTGTCACGGGTTTCTGTGATGGCTCAGTGCTAAAGCATCTTCCTGCCAATGCAGAAAATGTGGGTTCGATCCCTGGGTCAGAAAGATCCCCTGGAGAAGGAAATGACAACCCACTCTAGTTTTCTTGCCTGGGAAATCCCATGGACAGAGGAGCCTGGTAGGTTATACTCCATAGGATCGCAAAAGAGTTAGACACAACTTAGCAACTAAACAACAGTGGGGTGTCACAATATCAGATGTGGCACCTGGTCCCCAGTCATCAGCTGTGCCTGCCAGCATCCATCCATAAAACATGTGTCACCCATCAGCAGGCTTCCACCTGGCTTCACTGGGAAGGGTGCCTCTGGACTCTTTACTCAGGAAGCCCCATCGACAAAAAGGTATCCTCATTGCTCTCAGTGGTGGAGATTGCACAGGAATACATCCTGGTCAAGGTGAGGCTGGTCCTGAAATTTCTGTTATCTAGAAGAAAACAAGGACAACATTGAAAACAAGCCATCGGAGAAATCTCTGCCTGTCTCAAGACCTTAGAGATCTGGAGGACACGCACCCTCGCTGTACCAGAGGAGACCCAGAGAGCTTTGACTTTCTCACAGTTGACCTGACTCCACTGATTCCAGAGCATGATTTCCTCTTTTGAACCATCAGGCATCGCGTGCGCTGCCACCTGAGAGAAGACAAATGAATACACCAGCCCTCAGAATTCAAGGAAGCAGTTAGCCCCTGAATGCGGAGCAGTTTCTTCTGGTCTTCTCTTTAAACAACTACAACTTAAGTTTCTTTGGAATAATATTTATATTCTTGGTGTGAATAGTCTTCAGTCCTGTTTAGCATATGGTAGATATAAACACGGCTAAAAGCAAATGTGTATAAGAATGGGTGCTCCGAGCACAATGTAAACGCATTCTCACCATTGAATGCAGCACAATATCAGTTACTTAAATTCAAAATTTTACTGAGTATGCTCGTGGTGACAAGTCCTGAGCTAGTTTCCAGTTCTTTACAAAATAAAATACACTGGTATGGCCCCCAAATGTGCAGAGTGGAAGCATTGAGTCCATGTGTCTTTTCTGGCCAGGAATGGGGCGTAGGGCAGAGTATGTAGGCATGGAAAGGAGGAGAATCAAAGCTACTATTCACTGAGCCCTGGGGAGGCACCACGCACTGGTCATTTCATCCTCACGTATCTGTATGGAAAGTTCTAGCACATGCACCCCAGCATCCCCCCGAAAGACATCAACACAAACCCTACACTTCAAAACACAGCTTTTGTTGCCTCTCAGTGCAAGATGTTTCTAATACAATCTATTCCCTTCAAAGACATGGTGGAGAATGGTGGGGGGTGATGTGAGCAATGTAGTTTTTATTTTCACATTTTAGTTCAGACTGGAAAGTTGGTATTTCATTGCCAAATCAATCAAGAACACATTTGTTACTTAACGTTGTTTGAAATATCTACAATGCTCAAAGTTTCAATTAAAAGCATAAAATTCTTTCAAGCTCAACATCAAAACAATAACGCAAATATAAACTGCATTTCATGCTCTCTTAATATCTCACTGTGTGACTGTAGATGAATATTTCTCCCTCCCTTTCTGTCTAACTCTCACTTTCTCTGCCTTTGTCTTGTCACCTGGCAAATAAGGGAATTGAAGTAGTGCCTTAAATCATCTCTAAGTTCCTTTCATGTGATTAAATATAACTATTTATATTAGGCTTGTAAATGGCAGGTGGTGATGACGGGTTTTGAGCCCCGCTGTCGTATGCTGTAATGATTATGGGTAGAGTTATTGGGCTTTGTTCCTCAAAGGGAGAATTTGATTGTGACAAGAATAAGGATGCAACTCTTCCTTCTGAAGAGGGTACCAGCATGCACTCACAGCCAAGTCTTGAAAATGATGGCTGCTGCCACAAGCTGAATGAAAGTCAAGTGCCAGGCACCTCACAAACTTTATCTCATTTCATCATTGTAAGAATCTGCTGAAACAAATGTCTGGAAAAATCAAATGACTTTCCCAGGGTAACACAGCTAGTAATTTGCAGCCATTCACGCTAACAATTCATACTCATTCAAAACGGGTTGCCTTGATGGTTGGGCCAGGGCTAGCTGGGCACTGCTTCATTGGGACACTGGGCTAATGTGACTAATTTGGAAACTGTCTAGGAGGCAGAAGGAAATGCCAACCCACTCCAGTATTCTTGCCTGGAGAATCTCATGGACTGTAGCCTGCCAGGCTCCTCTGTCCATGGAATCGCAAGAGTTGGACTTGACTTAGCGACTAAACCACCACCACCACTAGGAGGCAGGGGCTGTTCACACCCTCTCCCCTGTGACCTTCCAACTGCAAGCTTGGACCTTGGTGCAGTGCTGCCTCCCCTGTTCCCATCACACAAGACTCACATATTTTGGGGACAGAGCCTATTGACATGGATGCACTATCCTGTGGAGGGCTTTTCAACATTGAAAGTACCATTTAAAAATTAAGAGATTCTGCCTAAAGATGCAGATTTCCAGCTTTACTCCAAAAATCTGAAGGCTTGGAAACACTGAGCCTATATTCTAGCCTGGCAACAACAAACTGGAGCCAGGGCTGCTCTCTGTCTATACTGAAACTTTGCACAAACTAGAAAAAAGGTGTTCCTCTGGGCTGATGGGGGCTAGTAGGCTCACAGCTTGTTGAGGAGAGAACAGGCTGGATTTCCCCCACTTACCTCCACAGCCTGTGTCCTCAGGCACAGTTGTTCATGTGACCAAGCAGCTGACCGAGCAGCTCCTCCTCCAGATAGAACATCCACCCTGGTTAATACGATCCTTAACATCCCCTTAATCCTCCCCAGCTTTGAAACCCAGTGCCAATTAAACAACTGAAAATCTATGAACTTTCAGAATTCTGAAGCCAGCCCACTTCACTCATTTCTCTTGTCTGCTGGCCCCTGTAGGATTTTTCATTTGCAACCCTCAGTCTAATGAGTTATGGGGAAAGAGTAGCATGATGGCTTTCATATGTATCTACAAGATACTCAAGAGACATAGAATGGCAAACAGGCAGGCACAGGCTAGAGGAACCAAATATGAGTGCAGTTGATCCCAACCATTTCAGAATTTCTGCTGATGAGCTTGAGGGTGTGTGTATGTGTATGTGTGTGTGTGTGTGTGTTTTAATCTCTAAGTTGTGTCTGATTCTTTTGTGACCCTATGAACTAGAGCCTTCCTGGCTCCTCTGTCCATGGGATTTTCCAAGCAAGACTACTGCTGGCTTGCCATTCATTTCCTTCTCCAGGGGAGCTTTCCTACCAGGGATCGAATCTGCATCTCTTTGTGTTTCCTGCATTGGCAGGCGAATTCTTTTACCACTGAGGTACCAGGCTGGTGAAGTCAAGTTCCTCCACTCCATGGGCCCAACTGGACTTCCAGAGGCAGCTCCCCTGCTCATTCCATCTGCTTTGCCTCAAGCTCATAGCTCAGACACGATTGATTTACTCTTACTTTCTCATAAATCCCTCTCATGTTCCCTTTACTTGCCCTATCCTCATTCCTCAGATAGCACTGGCTCACATATCCATGCCATCATCGCCACATTTTATCATTCCAACTGGAGGCTGCCCATTAAGGTAGCAAGGCTTTTGCTCAGTTAAGCCTATTACCCTCTGTTGTGGGTTGAATTGTGTTCTCCAAGAAGATATGTGCAAGTCCTAAACCCCAGTATTTTAGAATGTGACCTGATTTGGAAATAGGGTTGTTGCAAGCATAATTATTCATATTAGGTCAGAATGGAGTAGGATGCACCCTTAATCCAAGATAACTGGTATCCTTATAAGAGGAGAAGAGACACAGAGATACCTAGACAGAATTCCATGAGACCACAGAGACAGAGACTGAAGTGATGTATCTGGAAGCCAAGGAATGTCAAGGATTGTTGACAACAACCATAAGCTGGGAAAGAAGCAAGGGACAGTTTTTCCCTCAATACCTCCAGAAGGAACCAACCCTGCTGACACCTGGATTTTGAACTTCTAGCCTCTAAAGCAATGAGAGAATACATTTATGTTATTGCAAGCTGCCGAGCTTGTGGTCACTTGTTAAGGCAGCCATAAGAAGGCAGGATACTCAGCTTCATCAAAATCTGTGCCAGGCCAGGAGCTTGTTGGACCGGTCATGAGTGTGGCTGGGATTTGTTTAAAAGGACAAGACCCAGCGGGGACCCCTTAGCTTTGGCCTACTTTCTAGTCTGTGTGTAGTGAGCAGATTGGAGACTGTAATTTTTCTTTCTGTACCTTAAATATAAAAAGGTCTTTGTTTTTCCCTAACTCGCAGTCCACCTCTCCACTTCTCTCTCCCACCTTGCCCCCTCACCTCCACCCCCAGCATCTCTCTGGTCGTGTGTTGAGAGCAACATCTCCCTGCTTGGATGTTCTGACTCACCCCTTTTCAATAACACCCTCTTCCTTGATAAATCAATACCCCGACCAAAGGGATGATGCATTTAGGTCATTAAGCAAAGTAGCTAGAAGAAATAAGATGCAGCTTCATTTACAAGGTATTTTTTGCTTTTGCTCTTATTTACCTGGAAAATGTAGTTAAAGTACAACTTCTAAAAAACCGACTAATGAGAAAACTGATTAGACAGAGCTGTGATGGTTAAGCAAGGAAGCCAAAAAAAGGTGGAGAAGGAGTTCTCCTGGGAAGACAGGGATTGTCTTGGGCAAATCACATCCCTGCTCTGAACTTCACTTGTCTCAGGGTAAGTGATGCAGTAGAGATTCTGTTTTCTGAATCTCTGCTCTTGAGTTCTATTGCTCCCTTGTCTTAAAAACAAAAATGAACAAACAAACCATACTTCAGTAAAAATTAAAATGATTTAAAAAAAAAGAAGAAAAAGAAAGAGGGGACTTCCCTGGTAGCTCAGTGGCTAAGACTTCATGCTTCCAAGTCAGGGGGCCAGGGTTCAATCCCTGGTTGGGAACTAGATCCCACATGCAGCAGCTAAGAGTTTACATACTGTATCTAAAGATCCCATGTGCCACAATTGAGACCTGGTACGGCCAAATTAATGTATGTATGTGTATATATGTGTATGTATATATATATATATAAAATGAATAATTTGAAAGAGAAAGAAAGGAAAACAATATGCAAAACACTCAGTCTTCAGATTTCCTTCTTTTCAGAGCTTGTTCATTAAGGACATGACTGTCTTTGGATGATGAGTTTGTCATTTTTGAGGCATGCTATGGAGAAGGCAATGGCAACCTACTCCAGTATTCTTGCCTGGAGAATCCCAGGGACGGGGCAGCCTGGTGGGCTGCCGTCTATGGGGTCGCACAGAGTCGGACACAACTGAAGCGACTTAGCAGCAGCAGCAGCAGCATGGACGTTAACCTACTATGCCTGCTCACCAGAGGTACTGAGAAGCTACAAACGGCATTGTCACCAGTAAACCAAGGCACAGACATTTTTAGGTAATGACACTTTAAGAATGATTGGGGGCAAAATCTATTAGGTAAAGAAAGTTGAATGCAGATTTCCATGTTCAGTCCATTTAATTTGCTCTCTTGTGTTTGTCTCTCGCCTCTTTCTCATATACTTTCTCTGTAAAATGTATTTATTCAATTTTTATGGAAAAAGGATCAAATGAAGATAAGCAAAAAGAAAAAAAAAAGAAACCTGCATAATCTCACCACTAAGGAAATACTTTTAGCAGTTTGGTATTTGCTTTTGGATGTGGCTTGGTGCGTGTGCGTGTGTGTGTGTGTTTGTGTGTGTGCGCGCGCACACGCACACGTGCGCGTGTCTGTGAGAGAGGGAAATACAACTTCCAAATTAACTTTGCAAAGAAATACAAGAATTTTTATGAACTTTTATAAACCCTTAGTTTAAATACAAGAATTTTTATGAACTTTTATAAACCCTTAGTTTCAGAGCACAGCTTCTTTCAAGTAAGAATATAGTCAGAAAGTGAATAATATATTTTAATCAGTGCTAACAGCCCCATATTTATGGAGTCTCTGAGAAAAGCCATTTATAATGTTGCTCTTTTATAAGGAGACCACGTGGCCATCTATGGGCAGGTCATGCATAGTTTGGGATAACCAAAATTGGTGGACAAATGCCCCAGACTCTGCTACACAAGCGAGACCCACAGGAGCTTTTAGTTCCATCATTGATGGATGTTTACTGAACGTCAAAAGTATGTTTTGGGCTGGCCAAAAAGTTCATTGGATTTTCTGTAACATCTTACCCGAGTGAAATATTTGGCCAACTCGATACAATCTCATGGTCTACATCAAGAAATGACAAAAAAAAAGTCTGAAAAACCTTATAGTGGAAGTTTAAGACAAATAAGTTCTGGAATTCACTTCTTTTAAACTAAATCTAACGCTAAAACTAATAAGTTAAATAGACCAAAGCAGACTGTTCTAGAGGATGCAGAGGTACAGGCCTGGAGATCCATCCATAAGTTTTTCCCAAGCGGCCCCTAAGAAAAACCAACAGGTCCAGAAGATGCATGAAAGCATAGGTGGGTTTGTGGTTATGAGTGAGTGTGGTTGGTCATGGTGGGGAAACCACAGCAAATAGGCCTTCTGTGTGCTGGGCACTCTTACTGGTGTTTTGCCTCTATCAATTAATTTAATCCTCACAACAAGCTGGTTTGTTGTTACAAGCATTTCTATTTGATGGCTAAGGATATGAGGTTTGGAAAGATAAAATGACTTACCCAACGTCTCATAGCTATATTTGGCAGGCCTGAGACTCAGAGGCGACTTCAGCCACCTCCACCATCCTCCACCTCCAACATGACAACTCTTAGAATGACTCCTAATAGAATGCAAGAGCTAAGTACTACACAGGGGAAGCAGTAGAATTACAGCCTGAGGTCTGGGCATAACAAATTCTGAGTCTAGCCATTGGAGTACAATACAAAAAGAGATGCATCTTCCAGGTAGAACATAGTGAACTGAAACTGGTATATGCTGACAAATACACTGTATGTGAGGAACCCTGAGTATGAAAGCTCTTATTTTTTAGAAAATCTACCTAGAGGGGAGGATGACTTGATTTAGAGTTAAAGTAATGCTTGATAGCCTCAGAGGATCTCCCTCTCAAATACTTCTTAATTACTGTGTTGTCTTAACTTATGTCCACAACTTTTTGATACTACTCCCATCAGGAGGAGAGCTTAACATCTCATCCCCCCAAAGTTACAAAATGTGGATAGTAAGTTAAATATCATAACAGGGAACTGAATTAAGCTGTTCTGACAATTAAAGCAAAACATGAAATCTATTAGATTTCACTGTTGTCATTTCCTAACAAGAAAACACCAAATCATTCCTTTGCAGAAGCAAAATCAATTTGTGTTAGTTTGTTAGTTTCTGTTACTACTTTTAAGGTAGTAACAATCGTGGAGGTCTTTTATTATTTCACTGGTGACCAAGCAAGAAACTTTCTAAAAGACAGCGAGACTGTTCAAATAGATGATCCTTGTGCAGCTCTTTATAAAAGGTCTTCATGTTTACAATCAAACTGTAACTCGATGAAGGCATTCCTGCAAGGGCAGAGATAATGTGGACAGACTTGTTTGTTTTATGACTCTTCTGCATTGATTCTGAGAAAATTGCCTTGAAGAATCGAAAAGAATGAATAGCTAAGCACCAATTTTATCACACCTCTCTCTTACTAAAAAGGTTTCAATTATTCTCTATTTCCTACAGGTTTTTAAAACTAAATATCCTGTAGTAAAAGAGCTGTACCTCAGAGACTCATTAGAGAATCCCATCATAAACTAATTGCACTCCAGCGTTTGCCAAAGGTTTGTGTATTACTGACTTTGGCTGTTGACAAGTATCTAGTGGATTTGTTAAGGAAGGGGTGGACAGAGGCTCAGCTGGCCTGGGCCATGACAGAGTAATGAGTCAGTTTGCTACTGGGGTCTTCTCAGCACCAGGTGATGTGTTATCCTGAAAAGGGAATGAATAAACTTACAGTTACTGGGGGGCAAGTGGGGAGGGATATATTGGAAGACTGGGATTGACATATACACACAACTGTATATAAAATAGATAATAAGGAACTACTGTATAGCACAGGGAACTCTATTCAACACTCTATAATGGCCTATGTGGGGAAAGAAGCTTAAAAAGAGTGGACATATGTATATGGATAACACATTCACTTTATTGTACACCTGAAATGAGCAGAACATTGTAAATCAACTATCTCTCACATAACACTCGGTCGCATCCAACTCTCTGCAACCTCAGAGACTGTAGCCCGCCAGGCTTCTCTGTTTTTTTAAAAAGTAAAGGAGTGAAAAGGAAGATGGACATTATATAATTTCCTTTAGCTATTAAAAAAGTACTTAATGGGTATGTACCAATGTTCCAGTTTCTTGGGATGCATCAATAAATAAAATACATGCATCCACACAAAGACTGTACCCTTTGATACTTATATTCCAATGGAGAGAGACAGACAGTAAGCAGTTAGATGAAAAAGTAAGTTTCATAAAACATTAGAAGACAGTGGGAAGAAAATGAAAGTGTTAGTCGCTCAGTCGTGTCCAACTCTTTGTGACCCCATGGACTGTAGCCCTCCAGTCTCCTCTGTCCATGGAATTCTCCAGGCAAGAATACTGGAGTGGGTAGCCATTCTCTTCTCCAGGGAATCTTTCCAATCCAGAGATCAAACCTGGGTCTCCTGCATTACAGGCAGGTTCTTTACCAGCTAAGCCACTAAGGAAGCAGTAAGTATTATGAAAAAAATAAAAATAGAGGAGCATAGGAAGATTGGGAATATAGGAGTGGGAGTCTCCAGGCAAGTATACTGGAGTGGGTTGCATTTCCTTCTCCAGGAGCTCTTCCCAACCCAGGGATCGAACCTGGATCTCCCACACTGCAGGCAGACTCTACCATCTGAGCCACCAGGGGCTCCTGGGAATACAGGAAGGCAGGTTATAATTTGAAATGAGTGGTCAGGGCAGCCTTGCTACAGAAGTGGAAGCTGAGGAAAGCTTAAAGGAGGTAAGATGAAGCAGTTAGTCATGGAGATATATGAGAGAAAGCTCTGGGCACCGCCAGGAAGTGAGTGAGCTGGGTGGAAGAGGAGGAGATATGAGGTCAGGGAGGTGCTGGGGGTCTCATAGACTACTGTTGAAGCCTTGGAAGCCACAGGATTTTTCTGAGTAGAGGGATGACTTGCCCTGACTTAGGTCTTAAAAGGGATTCTCTGACTGGGGCAAGGGGAGAAGTAGGAAGCCTAGTTTATGAAAGAAGACCCATGGAGTCATGGATTTAAAGGAGGTCAAGTACCAAGGACTGGTTTGTGAATGACTTTATGTGAGCTGGCCAAAAAAGATATCACAGCCTGGAGGTGGTGAGAGGAAGGCTCTTCCTGGTTTCCCTGGTTGCATGCTTCTTAGGTGGGCTTTATCAGTGATAGAAAGTCTGCCTGCCAAGGCAGGAGACACAAGAGATGCAGGTTCGATCTCTGGGTTGGGAAAATCCCCTGGAGGAGGGCATGGCAACCCACTCCAGTATACTTGCCTGGGAAATCCCATGAGCAGAGAAGCCTGGCGGGCTACAGTCCATGAGGTCACAAAGAATCTGACACAACTGAGACATGGCATAGCGTAATATAGGTGGGTAAGTTAGATTAAAAAGCAATTCCTGGATATCTTGATAGCCGTGATGCTGGCTGGCTTTCCTGCCCATTAGGCCTCAGTCCTGTGGTATTTTCACTTTCTTTCAAGACGGGGTAGTCTTTAAAATCTCTTTGGTGGCTTATTTCTCAGGGCAGAGACACCCCTAGGGGCCTCTTTCATTTGGAAATGGGGTTGGGAAAAGGGAGCAGTAAGACATTTCTCTGAACAAATCCAGTCTGTTTCCTGGATTCTTTTAAAGTGATTTCCAACACTGTCATACTGGGAAGAGGTCTGCCCTCTTATCAGTTAAAGAGGGACTAAAAAGATTCAAACTCACTCATCCCCAGACAGGTCTTTAGAGCAACACTGTCCAGAAGAAATATAATGCTGCACTTTAAATAGGTTAGTATCCATATTTTAAAATATAAACAGAAAGAGGCAAAATTCATTTCAATAATATATTTTCTTCCACTCAGTATATCTAAAATAGTATTTCAATATGCAAGCAATATGGAGATTGTTAAAGAGATATTTTAAATGCTTTTTTTATACTTAAGTCTTTAAAATCTGGTGTATTTTATGTATTTTACACTTCCAGGAGGTCTTAATTCAGACAAGCCCATTTCCAGTGCTCTGTGGGTGGCTACTGTGGCTGGATAGCACAGCTCTAGAACTACAGAGCCCAAGATGCCTGTATTTCTCTAGGTCAGTTAGCTTTGTTTACAACTGTTTGGTACATCTCGCTGTTACAGAGTCCCAGCTGGCTCTGCTTCTGCATGACAAGGTGTTGAGGCAAAAAATAATGACTTCATTTGGAAAGCCAGCAGATCAAGAAGATGGCAGACTCATGTCTCAAAATAGCCATCTTATGGGTCTGGATGGCAGGTTCTTTTATAGCACAGAGAGGGGGAGGAGTTGAGAAAGTAAAGTAAAAATGTCATATGTCTTGCAAATATCTCCTGGAATAGCCAGCCTTAGAGAGGGGATGTGTTAATTTCTTTGTTCCTGTAGCTATCCACAGATGAACAGGGTCAGGGTGTTTCCCTGAACAAAGGCACTTTGGTTTAGCATTCAGGCTGAGGGGCAGGGTTCCCAAAGGCAGGCCATTGTGTATAGACAATATCCTTTTAGGGAACAAAAGCAATGGGAAGCAAAGATTAAAGTAAAAGAAACAGATCCAACCTGGAGTCAGATTTTGCTCTTACCTATAGCATAGTGATCCACAGGGCGTGGACTATCAAATTGGAATTTGATCATATACGGTAGAAGAAAGGTGGAAGAACCTTGATTATATCCCAACCTCAACAGCAGTTTGTCTCCTATTCTCATATGTAAATGAGAAAGAGCTTTGTACACAGAAAAGCACTTCGCCCAAGCTTGTTACTATCATAACCACTGCTGGCTCTATCTTTAGAGTGTACACACTGTTCCCACCTGAACATACTTGAAGGGTGAAACGGTACTCAATGAACAAAAATTCTGTGACAAGGGTGATGGGCTTCTTGAGGGGTTTAGCCCCAGTAAGATGTGAAACTCCAACACGAGGCAAATAGATCTTTATTTGAACCAGGTTTTCTCTGATTGTTACTGTCAGGGTAATTTATGGCCAAACTTGGGTGCATTTTTCACCAGGCCCCATCAAGGGTCTCCATAGTGCCCATGGTCGTGGCTGGGGAAAGTCACTGCAGCGAACACAGCCAACAGAGCAGGAACTCAGGCTCCGGAAGACTGCACTTGGGAAGTTGCAGTCTGAGTAGATGAAAGGCAGCTGAGAGGTGTGTCTGCCTGGCTTATAGAAGACCTTTTACTTCTTTCTAAAGTCAAAGTCAGGCTGTTGAATAAATCCAGGAACAAAGTGCTAAAATGACCAAATAGGTCAAATCAATAAGGATGGGGAAGTAACAGAAGAAAGAATTAAGGAGATATACAGATATTTTACTGGGCTGGGTGCATCTTGAGGACTGGGTCTATTTTGTCCACCCACCCCATCCACCACTTTGTTGAGTGAATGAATGATGTAACATACATTTTCTTATTCTGTGACCAAGACAACAATTTATTCAAACTCTTGTGCCTTATTCAAAGCCATGTAGAACTTTAAAGATTGTAAATTTGGACCAGATGACCTTTAAAGTCTTTGTGACTCTAATTTGACCAAAAACGAGTTAATGAGCATTAAATACCATAGGCCTAAAACACACTAGGTTTAACTGAGTTTTAGGGAAAATACTAGAAATAATACTTGTCACATTTTTCTTGGCCCATTTTAGCCCAGGAGCTGAATCCAAACTAGTATAAATATGAGGCTCTACTGACTAAGGAGGGTTTTTGTGTAGTTATTGTTGGTAGAATATGCACTAGATGAGGAATCACATGATGTTAGACACTAGCTCTGCGTTCTTGTGTCCTAGTCAGTCACTAAGAACTCTGTGGGCCTGGTGTTCACAACTGGAATAGATGATCTGCCAAAAACTATGAGCTCTGACTTTTATATGAGCTTAAGCGGAGAAGCTGCCCAGGGTCATCTCTTTACCCAAGGTCTGTGGGAAACAGTTTTAGGTCCCATAATTCCTCAGGCATTATATAAGATGCCTTGTTCTCTCCAGCTTAATCAGGCCCAATGTAAATACACAAAATGATTCATATTTGCAGCAGTGAAGGAAATCCAGGACATTCTGGGAAACTCAGGGGAGAAAACATCGGTTTGAAAAGTGAGCAGCTGACAGACTCCGGGGCAAAAGTCCCTGACAGTCCCAAAAGTAAGTGGGGGGTGTGAGGGGTTATTTACCTCTAAGCTGTCTCTCCCTCACTTAATCCACCTTACTGCAAGAATAATTGTCCTGAAATCAAAGTCAAATTGAGTCATTCCCTAGTTCACAACCCTAAATGGCTCAACACCTGCAAAATAAAGTATAAACACCTTTGTGAGGGATTTTAGACTGTCGCCCTCTGACCCCAAGTCATCATTCCAACCTCATATCATGTTGCATCCCTCCGTGCACTCTGGGTGATACCGCAGACCACTGGGCATCTCATCATTCCTTGAAATCTATATGTGTTCCATCCCCCCACGCCTGTATCTGAGCTACAATGCCCTCACTTGCCTTTCCGATCTACCAAAATTTTTCTACACTCTTCAAAGACCCACTCAAATAACTCCCCCAGTATCTATAGTCCACCAAGCGTTCTTGTCCCTCATAACATCTGCTTACATCTTATTATTGATTTAATTTAATTATGCCTCTGATTAGAATTCTCCCTATAAATATCTGCTTCTCCCTTCTCTGTAGCTTTATTTTGGATGACATGGATCACGTCCTCTTAATTTTTGTTTTTCCACAGCTCCTATTATTTGATCTTAATCACTTTAGGTGGTAAGATAACGTTTTGTCCGATAAAGGAATGAGTAGCTGACATATCTCTCACTTGAGCTAGCATTCCACTTCACGTGGGTGGGATAGGACTTGTGACAGATGCCACACAGCTTGAATAACAGGAGACTATGTGGAAGAAGGTATCTAAGGCAGAAAGAGATTCAAAAGACACATTGGGATGCTGGCTGGGGAGGCCACGTGCCCAGGAGTTAGGGGCAGAGGCTGTGGATGGTTCCACAATATCCATTCTCTCCTTCTGTTGTGGTGGTAGAACACCCAGGTTTTAGCTGAGCTCATGGCTGTCCAGCTGAAGACTACATTGTTTCATCATTCTTGAAACCCGGTGTCAAAACATTAACCCAAGGAATGTAAGTGAAAGACATATGAGCAACATCAGATGCGTGCCTTTAAAATGAAAGGAATATTCTTTACTTCCTCTTTTCCTCCCTTCCCATGTAGGTGGAATTAGAGAGAGTGGCAACTTACACTTGATCATGAGAATGAGGGCCACTTCCTAGGGCTTGATAGTACTGCGTGTTACATCTGCAGCCTCCCTATCTCACTATATGGGCAGCCTCCTCCTTCAAGTCACTCAAGGTATGCCTGCATGCTCTGCTATGCCCCACTCTTGGCAATCCCATGGACTGTAGCCCACCAGGTTCCTCTGTCCATAGTATTTCCCAATCTAGCATACTGGAGTGGCTTGCCATTTCCTTCTCCAAGGGATCTTTCTGACCCGGGGATTGAACCCGAGGTCTTTTGTATCTCCTGCATTGACAAGTGAATTCTTTACCACTGCACCCCCTGGGAAGCCCCTGTCGTTACTCAGGTAAAGTTATCTTTGATTCCTCATTCTCTCAAAGAAAAATATCCAATCCCTGCTTTGCATTCTTGAGAGCACTTAACGTGTGTATTGAACTTCTAGTTCTTTGTATCCCTGTACTGTCTGCCTAAACTGGGAACTGGGGGTTTTATCTATCAGCTCCCATCCTCTGTTGGTTGAAGTTTGCATCCATGGGTGATAATTCTTTGCACACTTATGAGCTGTTTGTAGGCCAAGATATATCCAGGGACAGAAAACAAAGATGCCAGGTACAATTTTGAGATAAAATGCTGTGAGTGCCATGTGACAGAAGCCCTCGGGGAGCAGCCCAACTCCAAGGTATGGTTGAGAGCTTCTGATACACATCATGTTTCCCAGGGTCCCCCCACAGAGGTAGAGCCTTTATGAGAAAAGGGACTCTGTCTCTAGTACTCTAGTCTTAGGACACAGAGCAGAGCCCAGCCTTAGTGGGCACTCAGCACATGTCAGTTGAATGAATGAATTAAATTCCTTAGCCTTTTTTGGGTCTCTTTCCTCACCTGTAAAAGGGGGATGCTGATCCATTTGGTTTTATAAGGTTCTTATGAGGGTCAAATAAATCATGCAAGATGCTTAGCACAGAAAAAGACCACAATAGATTGTAAGCTATTATGAATTAGCGGTATGCAGGCTTTGTCTAGTTGTGGAGAGCAGGAGCTACTCTTTGTTGCAATGCTTGGACTTCTCATGGTAGTAGCTTCTCTTGTTGCAGAGCATGGGCTCTAGGCACATGGGCTTCAGTAGTTGCAGCACGTGGACTCGGAAGTTACAGCATGCGGGCTCAGTAGTCATGGCACATGGTCTTAGTTGCTCAGTAAGCATGTGTCTTCTTGAGGACACATCCAGCAATCAATAACATTGGTTGGAAATGAGTGTTTTTCCACGACACCAAAACCAAATTTTGGAAAATTCTTTCAGGTAAGGCTTCTCTTTGGAAAATTCCAATTCCCTTATTTGCAGCAGCCAAGTGCTATTTACCCCAGGACCCAACACCTTTCAATTTGTTATTTTCAATGTTAATAAATGATTTAGTTCATTTCCTGTTTTCCTCTGCTCACCAACCTGCCAGCAGCAGTCACACGCCAACCTTAAAATAACTGTACTGGCAGACAACGGATTCAAATTATCAGTAGGAGATCTGTAGCTGTGTTACCCGGTCAACCCAGCTGGAGAGACGCAGGCATGACTTCTAACATCCAGCTGCGTGCTTTGGTGAATGCAAGTGAAGAATAAGTTTAGGAAGGCTTGGAAGGGAGAGTGTCGTAAAACTTGAAAAGATGTGTTCATGGTTGGTGAGAACAAAAGACTGTCTTGATTGCTCTGGTCATATTCTCTGGAGTACCCGGTAAACAGCAAGCACACAGTAGGAATGAGTAAGTAGAGCCAGGCTGAGCGGAGGCCCATAGGGGAGCTGGTGTTCCCTGCCTCCAAATTTAATCCTGTTCTAATTTTTTTTCTCAAGTTTCTTCCAATGTTTTTGGTCATTTTCATCATTTGGGGTTTCTTTGCTCCTCTTTGCCAATTTCTCTTTGTATTGCTCACCGTACCTATACCTAGTAGAGAGGCTGGCCCTCCTAGAGAATTTAGCAAATGTCTGTGGAATGAACAAAAGGCACAGAAGATCTTTTGCAAAAGATACTGGAAGCTGAACTTTAAATGTTTGTAAGAGAGAGAGATTGAGATAAAGATGAAATGCATGCCTTTGTGCATGGATACTTCTTTGTGATTGTAAAGTTCTCCCCACCAGTGGATACCAGATCACACTGTGGGGTACTGAGATGACACTTGTTCTTCAGGGCTTTCTGATGTTTTAATTAAAACTCTAAGCAGCATTCAAATCTGGTTTCTCAACTGTGATTTTGATGTCTTGTGCTGTGCTTTTTTCATCCTTATTGCTTTCAGATATACATAAATCTTTCTTCCCTCTCCATTTTTTTTCCATGTGTGTGAAATGTGATACTTTTCAGTATTCTTGGGTTTTTCTTGGAATCCAGATTTTTCACTTCCTCCACATCTGCTATGAAACCAAATATTGATTAATGTGACCTATAAACCTAACCAGTTAAGAGGGCCAATGACCAGTTCCTATTCTTGAATTTTTAAAAGAGTATCTATCATTTATTTCAATCTCTCTCTTAATTGGGTAGGTTTTTTTGGTTTGGGTGTTTTTTTTTTCAGTTTATGAAAAGATTAAAGGAAGATAATACCAGCAGCATAGTTCTCAATCACATCTGAGGTTTAAATTCCAAGCCTTTCAACTAATGCTGAACATATCATTATTAACTTCAATATAGAAATGTTTCTGACTTTGCCTATATAAAAATTACAACATGATGTGAATTATACAAATCTAAACATCTCCAGAAGGTAGTTCCTATTGCTTTGAAAGGCTCATAAATGTAACAAAGAATTTAGCAATAAAATAGAGTCATCACCCAGTGATTCTTCAGGATAAAAATCTACCTAAAGATTTTTAAAAATTTGTAACTTTCAAGGGTCTGAAATTTGGTGAAAAGGATGCTTGCTTGATGAATGGGAGAGTGACTCTTGAGTTATAGTATTACTTTTACCCAAATAGAGTAAGATATGCATAGAGTTCTCATGATTCAAAATCCCAAGAAGTGCTATTTACATAGAATACAAGGAGATCAAACCAGTCAATCCTAAAACAAATCAACCCTGAATGTTCACTGGAAGGACTGATGCTAAAGCTAAAGCTCCAATACTTTGGCTACCTGATAACTCATGAGAAAGACCCTGATGCTGGGAAAGATTGAAGGCAAAAGAAGAAGGGGGTGGCAGAGGAGGAGATGGTTAGATAGCATCACTGACTCAGTGGACATGAATATGAGCAAACTCCAGGAGATAGTGGAGGACAGGGGAGACTGGCATGCTGCAGTCCAGGGGGTTGCAAACAGTCGAACATAACTTAGTGACTGAACAACAACAACAAGACCGGGACCCTCTGTAGTTTGTGCAAAAAGAAGACCTGAATGTATATATATATGCAAAAGAGCAGAGTCTTCCCAAAAGTAGTTGCCTCCTTAGAAAGTCTTAATCCAAAATAATTGCCTAGTTTAAAACTTTGAAATTACCTTAAAGGTCTGTGTTACATTCTTTGGAATGTCCTTAATAGCTGCAAATAATCCTTTGATAGGAGATTTGACATTTGGAAATATTAAAACTCTTTAGGTACCAAACACATAAAAAGAGTAGAACAACTTAGGAAATGTCTTTCTTTTTTTTTTTTGGTTAAGAAAAAGAAATAATTCTGAGGTATTTGGATTAATTTTTCCATGTGCCTGAAGTGAAAAAGCTTTTCTCAAGGAAGTAAGAGAAGATTAGGTGCAAAAGAAGCCTCAACCGAATAAACATGTGACCTCCTGATGATGTAATTTTGAGGGAAGCCATGTTAATTTGGCTATTTTTGTATTTTTCCCAAGTCTTATTTTGTTACTATTACCTCCAAAATCTAGTTGGGTGCTTATATTGGCACCTCAATCTCCTCATGGAAAACACGAGAATATAAGGAGGCTGTTTCTGAGAATGCGTACATTAAAAGACAGAGGTTGCTGAGAGATTTCAAACAACAATTTATAGGGAGAAAGGTCTCAGAAAAAACCTCTGTCTTGAGCCAAAGACTTGATCCTCTATCCTGACCCCATTATAAATTCATCAGTACTAAGTGGTCTACATTCTGTATGACAATTTTGCAGAAAGGATGGTGATAGAGAACAATTTATAAGCTAACAGGATTCCTAAGAAAGCTACACTTCACCTGTTGACTACAGGTCAGTTGTTCTGCACAAGATTTCCAGTCATGGACAAAACAACCAAGCCACCAACATCTTCTTCTTGATCCTTTTGGTTTGGTAATGAATCCAAGGGATAGTGAGGCTGAACATGTTAGACTTTTCTGGAAATCAGGAAACCACCCTTGTCTTTAGGAGGCAAAACCACAAACTCAGCAGATAAAATCATTCTTTGCACATGGCAAGATGTACCAAACGAGAAGTCTCCCTGTTTCCTCTTTACCTCTATTGAACGTCGAATCTGTTAAGGTTAGTCAGAGCCTGGGTTGGCAGGGGTGGAGGGTGTACATGCGTCTGTCTTGTGTTGGTCTTCTGTTGTCCTGGTGCTCCCAGGATCATGGCGGCAAGTGTTGAGTGACCCCTTTTGTGTCTAGACAGATACTCATAATGAAATAGATGTCTGGCTCTTGAAGCTAACTTCTTAGTCTGGAGGTATTTTGGTTTACAAAGGCCCCAGTAAGAATGATGACATTGTCTTGGGTGAAGCCACAGAGACCAAGAGGAAAAATGAGCAGTCATGGGGAGAGGGGCCATTCACCTAAGGCAGAATACTGACGATAATATGAATCCCGTGTGTTCAATCGTATGGACCGAAAAGTAGTCATCTAGTCCGACTTTCCCAGACATCCAAATAACCTGCCTGATCTTCCTAGTGCTCCCAAATGGTTGCAGGTTTTCTTAATGGCTTGTTTTCCTTTGGCATTCTCGGGACCCTTGATTTTAGCAGACGCTAGTGCAAGCCTCTAGGGGTTCACATTACATAGCGTCCATGACCATTTTATGAATTTCATCATAAGCAAAACCAGTTGGACAAAGAATGAGCTCTTACTTTCCCCACCATTTCCCCCCTTCCCAATTTTCCATACTGTGGAATGACATTTGAAAGGATTTTCTCTTGACTTCTATCTATTAATGAAAGTTCATCCTTCCTTGCTTAGCCAAATCTAATGTCTCTGCATTACCTAGAAATTATGGTGTGATAGATGAGAACAAGTTAAAATAGACTAAGATGAAATGAAAGTACTTTCTAAAAGCTCCTTCTTTTTTTTTCCTTTTAAAGCTTTACTGTCATCTGCCTGCCAGGTGGAACCTATTTGGATAATACAGCACAGATGTACCTTGTTGTACCCAACAGATGAATTCCTGAAAAGCTGCATTTGATAGAATTTTTATAAATTGAATCACATTTTCCTGTAGACTCATCTTATAGTAACAGAAGCCATTATCCACATTTGACTGATCTTCAATTGGCAGAGGCCTCTCACTCTTGAGCTTCAAGTTTCTCAGCCAAATCTCTATGTCAAACAGTTAATGATCTGGAAATAATAAGCACTTATGTGAGCCCCGGGAGCACTATATTTAAAGGAAATTTGATTGTATTCCTCTGAAAGTAAAGAATCTTTATTGCATAATGTGACTTTTCACTCGCAGAATCTTAGACTATCAGGAACATTAGAGGCAATGTAGTCTGAACCTCTCTTTTTTTCCAGATGAGGAAACTGAGGCCGTGGGTGTTCATTCATCTGTGACGGTGTAAAACAGTCATATAACATAAAGAAGAGAACACTGATGCTGAGGTTGGCAGCTTTGAATTCAAATATTCTCTTCCCAGCACACAAGCTATTTGGTTTGGGGCAAGCTATTAGAACTTTCTGAGCCCAATTTCCTCATCTTTAAGACAAGGGTAGTGTTACCCACTTTGCAGGATTTTTGTAAAAATTAAATAAGATATGAGAAGTGGTAACACATTGCCTAGAATACAATAAGGGTTGGGTGTTTGTCTTCTCAATTTCTCTTTTTAGGATTTTTCAAATGACATATTTTATTTATTTATTATTTTTTAATATGTATTTACTCAACGGACATGAGTTTGAGCAAACTCCGGGAGATGGTGAAGGACAGGGAAGCCTGGCATGCTACAATCCATGGGGTCGCAAAGAGTTGTTCATGACGGGGTGATTGAAAAAGAACATGTATTTATTTCATTTATTTTACTTATTTGGCTGTGGCACACAGGATCTTTGATCTTTGCATTACATGACAGGATCTTTAGTTGCAGCATGCAGAACCGTTTTTAGGTGCAGTATGCGAACTCTTAGTTGTGGCACGTGGAATTCTAGTTTCCTGACTGGGGATTGAACCCCAGCTCCCTGCATTGGAAACACAGAGTCTTAGCCACTGGACCACCAGAGAAGTCCCAACATGTTTTTTTAAAGTGCAGTTACTCTAAAAATTACAAAGATAATGATGCTTGTCACTGAAAGTTTTAGGAAGTCAGAGACTTAGAATGAAAAACAAATAGTCTCTTTTTACCCTCCCACACCCTGAGCCCCTTTTCCCAAACCTCTTTCTAAAGGAAAGCACCATTAACAGTTTTATTCCCTTTGTATTTTTCCAGAATTTTTTCTTCAGCATCTTTTCAGGTGAAACACATCCTGTACCAAACACCTCCTGTACCAATATCCTAAGTGCATGTGTGTGTGTGAAGTCGCTTCAGTCATGTCCAACTGTTTGCAACCCTATAGATTGCAGCCTTCCAGGTTCCTCTGTCCATGGGATTCACAGGCAAAAATACTGGAGTGAGCTGCCATGCCCTCCTCCAGGGGTTTTCCTGATCCAGGGATCTAACCCATGTTTCTTAAGTCTCCTGCATTGGCAGGTGGGTTTCTTTACCACTGGCACTACTTGGGAAGATACCCCAATATCCTTATAAGGACTTTCAAAAAGTCTTTATTATCAGTTTGTTATTGCCATAAAAACACCGTGTAACAGAATGGTTACCAAGCCTTCGTGGCATACAACCACTAGTATTTGTTTCTCACTCATACATTGGAGGGTCAGCTGGATGGCTCTGCTGATGTCAACTGTGTTTCTCAGTTTGCAAGTTCTGGTTCAGTTCTGCTCCATGAATAAGGTTTGGCTCCAAGTTCAGTTCAGTTATGCTACATGTGTTTCTCTTTCTTCTGGGACCATCAGAGCACATGGAGCATGTTCTTTTCATGGCAGAGGTTGGAGGTTCCCCGAGAGATGAGTGGAACCAAGCGATATCTCTTAAGGACAAAACTTGCAGTAGACTCACTGTCACTCTGAGCCAAATTCCACTGGTCAAAGCAAATCACATGGCCCAGCCCACCAAAAGTGGGAGTAGGGAAGTAAATCCATCTCTAGGAAGAGGAACTGCCAAGTCACAAGGCAAATGGCATGGCTAAAGGGCAGAGTGAACAACTGGGATCAATAATGCAATTCCCTATAGTCATAGCAAGGGCAAACCCACTCGAAAGTTGAACATGTCCCCTTAGCCAGCCTATAAACTCCTGATGGGCAAGAACCGTGATTGATTTGTTCTTTGCTCTATTTCCAACCTCAAATTTCGAGACTGGCAAAGAAAAATATAATCAGTATTCAGTAATTCTTTGTTGAATGAATATTGAGAATCCTGGTCCAGAAATATTAACCCTAAATGTATCCTGTATATGTTTGTGAAGCTGGCTCTTTTTCTCTGAAGCTCAACATGCGTTCATCAGAATGTGAAGCTGGCAGCCAATATTCAGAGCAGGTCAGAGGTTCTAGAGTTGGCCCTCTGTCAGAGAGCGATAATTTTTATGCCAGTGTAAACCTTTGCTTAATTGCTCTGGCCCAGCCATCTGAGAATGACAAGCCCATCAGTGACATGTGGAAATATAGAATGCACTCACAGCTTGCCTTTAAATGTCAGCAGCGTGGCTGAGGGGTTGGCCTGAAATTTAGATATGGTTGCCAACACAATTGTCCTTTATGATTTGCTGTGTTAATAGACAGAGATGGTAAAGGGAATATTTTGGGGTCACCTGAAAAGCACCCAGCCCACTGAGGCTGCAGAAGGGACTTGTTACTGAGCAGTGGAGGGGAGGCTGGGTGAGAGCCTGGAAGCTGGTGCCTGGCCTCTAGCTCAATTGCTGGGACCCCAGGGAACCACTTTAATGGCCCTTGATTACCCCTCTCCCAACTCCCTCAGGTTTACCTCCAGGCCATCCATCCCTTTTGTGAACTTTTAGTGTTATCTTGAGATAATCACAGTGTAATTATATAATTAGCCTAATTGTGGATAATTGTCAGCACTGTATCATTTTGAAACCTAGCCTCCAACACTGTGGCCCAATCTGGAGGCAAAAGACACCCACACATGCAAAGCAGCCACTTGATCCTTCTTCCCATTTGGGGATTTTGTTTTTTCCCTTTTGAAGTGCCAGAAAGGAAGAACAGGCCTCTTTTATAAATCCATTGTCTGCAAAAAAGGACCCTGACAAACATGTTTGCAGAAAATCAAGGGCTTTGTAAAAAGCCATGTGTTTTGGCACTAGAAGTCCAAACCATGTGCCAGGGGAATGCTGGAACCAGCAAAGGTTTTCCTTCCTACACTGAGCAGCCAGAGGGTCAAATTGCAGTCTTGCTACTGATTCCCTCCCTGGGGCATTCCATTGAGGGTGGTTCTGAACTGAAATGTTGTCTCTGCCATTCTTCACACCAGCTAATCAGCATGACTGAGGGTGATAGGAAGACCTCTCCTCTCTCAGAATTCTCTGGGATCACCCTACCCACAAATGCCATTGTCTGGGCCTCATACTGATCATAATAGCCACCATGTGTTCAGCATTTAAAATCTGAATGCTGATTTCACGCCAGGCACTGCTCTGAACATTGACATAGCATATTATCATACTGAACCATGAAACTCCCCCAAAGGGGTAGTTACTATTGTTATTCCCATTTTACAGATGAGAAAGCTGAGGCTCCCTCCAAAATGTTTAGCAAGTGAACCCAAGTCCCATAGCCAGTGAGTAGCTTCATGGCCATTTGAATCTACATTCTCTTGAACCTGGCGCCCTGTGCACACCACTCCTTTGGGATGACGGGTTACCCATTAATGTGCATTTAATTTTAATATTTACTCATATGTTTACTTTCACTGGTTGCTCACTGGGTTGGTAGGTATTAAGTAAGAACCCAGGTGAACGGGGGCAAGGCACACATTGTTGAAAGGATGTGAAGGTGCAAATGAGGAAAGGATGAAGATAAAGTGTTGAAGGTAATGAAAGATTAAGAAAACCAGTTGTATCAGCAGCCAGACCAGGTGTTGTATGTACCAGATAGAGACATAAACTTCACCAGAAAATCAGCTTCACTCAGCAGCATGCTTCTCTCTCTATCACCAACTCTCATACAAGTCCTGGCACTTTCATTACGTGTTGTCACTTACATTATGGTAGTGTCCAAGAGATGCTCAATAGATACTCGTTGAATAAATGAAACTCCTGGGGAAAGGGTGATACAAAAACTCAAACACCTACAGGACCCCAGTGCGTATGAAGATAAATGATGCTGGCCATATTAAAAATAAACACACAAGCAAATAGCACAAAAATGGCAAATGCTAATAGAGACAAAGGCTCTGAGAGTCTATCAGTGACTTCCAAAAGTCACAAACCTAATGAATAGCAGAACTGTGAATAGCGCCCAGGTCTCCTGATTTTCTGTTCAGTATTTTTTCCATGACCCCTGCTACTCAAGCTCATGGATATGGATTTCTTGCATCCACTATCACAAACTTATTGAATCCTTTGCTCTCATTTTACAATGGAGAAACCCAGGCCCAGAAAAGAAAGGTGATTTGCCCGGATCATATGGTAAGTAAGTGGCACAGCCAGGTATCATGGCTATTAACCTAAGGCTCTTTCAACTGTTCCGTAGGGCCTCTTATGTGCCCAGGAAGTACCCTGGCTTTGTGGACAGCTAGAACACTGTGAGAGTTCATTAGGCTGTTCTCCTACCTGAAAATAAGGACACATTTCGAATTTTAATTGGGGAAGGAAAACCCTGTTGAAACACGAACTGAATTTACATTAAAGATAGTTCCTCATAGCATCAGAGAATATTAGATCTGGAAGGGCCTTTAGAGAGCAAAGGGTTCACTACCCTTATTTACAGATGAAGAAACTAAGGCCCAGAGAGATTAACGAGGAATATTTTTGCTATTTACATTATGGTCATGTCTGCTTCCCTGGTGGCTCAGATGGTAAAGAATCTGCCTGCAATGCAGGAGACCTGGGTTCAATTCCTGGGTCAGGAAGAGCCTCTGGAGAAGGAAATGGCAATCCACTTCAGTATTCTTCCCTGGAGAATTCCATGAACAGAGGAGCCTGGCAGGCTACAGTCCATGGGGTTACAAAGAGTCAGACACAACTGAGCAACTAACACTTTCTTGTCTCTGCAGTGTCGTCCAGAAATCAGAAAAGGCCAGACAGAAAACAAAAGCATAATAGGCAGAAGTAATTTCTTATCCCCTGAAATGAGCAATTCATTCCCACTCACCAGTGCCCTTTTCCTTTGGAGCATTTAGGGAAGAGTAATCACTAGCACAGATGGCATGAGATTTCATAAAGGGATACTAGCAGGAGCAGGTGATGCTTGATATCTTTAATCCTGCTTGAAGGAGCAAAGATGTTGTCCTCTTAGATGATGCTCTTCAAGGCTTAAGAGATGGAAATCATTCCAGGAAGGCAACGCCTTAAGCTAAGCTTTGAGAAGGAAATTAGGAAAGAAGGCAAATTTGTGGCAAGTGCTCCTGCAAGCCCTCTTGCATCACATCATGGTCAACAAGGAGTCTTCATGGTGAGACCTGGGCCAGAAACTCAGCAACCTACAGGACCAGCAGGTCCACAAAAGAAGGAAATGTACTTGTTTCATCTCATCATCACATCTGAGGATCTCAGCACTATTGGCTTTTTTTTTTTCCCCAAGAGGAGCTCAACACCAGATTTTTAAAAATGAGGAACTAATTGCATTTATAAAAAAAATACAGCATAGGGCAAAACCAAAATCTTATATCTGAATTCAAAGTTGGCTGATGGTATTTTAGAGCTTAGCTGATCTAACCAATCAGGGCAGAGGTTTAAGTTTTTGGTGGCTAAGGATCGGACAAAAGAGCAAGATGTGTGGGAGGTTCATTTGAAACTTCTGTAGACAGTTAAATTGTTTAGATGATCCAAGGCTTCTTTCATTCCAGGAAGAAAATAAATATATGCTTAGGATACAGGAGTTCTAGACCTGATGCCTCCAGTTTTTGGTTTGATGACCTTGGGCAAATCCTTCTCCTTTCTGATCTTCTTATTTGTAACGTAAGGTCGCTCACTCTGCCTTAAATACCTCACAGGTTTACTGGTGATCAAATCGGATGGTGCTCTGAAAGTACTTTGTCATCTGTAACATGTTATATAGACAAGATTGTGTCTTAAAAGTCTATCAATCGACCTTTATAAGAGAAAATGGTGATAAAATGGAAAATTTATAGATTTTGAGTCAGAAAGATCAAGAGCTCAAATTCTGGATTCCCTGCCACCAACTATACTCCTTGGGCAATGTTTCTCTGTCTTCAGGCTATTTCCTCATCAGCAAAATGGGATAATTGTTTCTCTATAAAACGCTATTGTGAGGATTAAATGAAACTATGTATGTAGAAAAAGCACATAGTACATCAGTGGGTACTTGATAAACACTTTCTTTCTCAATCTATCATTAAGCTTCATTGACTCAGAAGGACATAGCATTATAAGAGAGTATTAGTATTTAGTAATGTTCCCTATTCTGAAAGGATATGATTTTGAACCAAGAGAAAAAAAGAGATTTAGCAGATTTAGGAAAAAAAGAGAGAGAGAGAAGGAAATGAAAGGTGGCAGAAGTCTGTTGTGGGGAGGCAGTTAGGGAAAGTGTTAGCCGGGAGGTGACATTTCACTTGGTCTCTTGAGCATGAGAAGGCCCTGAGGAGGCTTATAGCAGGTGACGGCAAACGATATTTTAAACAGAGGGATAGGGTGGGAAGATTGTGAAAGAGAGAGAGAGAGCAGGCTCCATCCAAGAGATAAAATGGATATAAAACATAGATCCTGGAAGGGAAGAAGGACAACCAGAAAGATAATGGTGGTTAGCCTGCATTTCTCAGGAGTTTGCTTTATTCTGTAGACCATGGGGTGCCATCCAAAGGTTCGACACATGGAAGAAACATGATCAGACTGACTTTGTAGGAAGAGCTTTCTGGCTGGAGCATGAATGATTGGATGGGAGAGGAGTACAGTAGAGGCAGAGAGACTCGTTAGGAAGCTGTTGGACTAGGGCAATGGCAATGAGAAGGGGTGGAGTCGGGGAGGACTGGATACACACCTCAAAGACCAATGCTGGATTTGAATGTATTAATACAGAGACATTCTGGTATACTATTTCTGGGGAAAACATTTCCTTTTCCCAACTGGACCATTTTTAAAACCATTATTATTCTGGTCAATGAAAGAGAATGTAGGAGGCTTTAATTGGCTTCCTGAATAGATCCATTTTTATTATTAAGATGGTTGACTAGGGAGACCAGTGGTAATAGATGCCATCTAACTAACTATTGGGGAGAAGGCAATGGCACCCCACTCCAGTACTCTTGCCTGGAAAATCCCACGGATGGAGGAGACTGGTAGGTTGCAGTCCATGGGGTCGCGAAGAGTCAGACACGACTGAGAGACTTTACTTTCACTTTTCACTTTCATGCATTGGAGAAGGAAATGGCAATCCACTCCAGTGTTCTTGCCTGGAGAATCCTAGGGACGGGGGAGCCTGGTGGGCTGCCGTCTATGGGGTCGCACAGAGTCAGACACAACTGAAGCGACTTAGCAGCAGCAGCAGCAGCAGCAACTAACTACTGTGTCTCTCCTTCTGGTAGCCTCTTTTGAAACAATTGTATGTGACTTCAATATGTTTCATCATTCTAAAATAAAGTCAAAGTGATTTTATTTTACTATGAAACTTAAATCAATCAGGCATCATTAGTAACACCAAAAGGGGTTATGTTAAAGTTTAATATTAAAATGTTAACATCTGTTATGGTCTCAGGCTTTATTGAACTTTCCAAACTTTCAGATGAAGAAATAGCAAACTTTAAGCAGAAGTACCCTGAATGAATAAAATAACCTTGTCTCCTTGGCAATTCAGGAAGAGAATGGGAGATAAACTCTATCTTCAGGGAGAGATAAAAAGGAGAAAAATTAAAGAGATTTTTCTGCATTGAGTATATGAAAGGCTCCGTTTAGAGTTGGTCTGTGCCAAGTACATTAATTTTCTTTTGAAGGAAATAACTTTGCCTACCTATTTTCTAGGTTCTATTTCCCAAACTGTAGCAATCGGAGTCCAATAAAAAGCAGATGGCCACTGGAATGGGGCAATTCAGGAGGGTTTCACAAGGGGATTTGAACAGGATTCAGACAAAGGTTTGAACAGGATTAATCAAAGCCAGCAAGAGATGGTGAAGCACCTTGCTTCTATTAATACCCTGGGGCCAGAAGTCATTACTGCCCCTGGGTCCAAAGGGGCAGAAATTGGAGTAGCTCCTAGAACCTGGAGAAAGCCATCACCTTGGAGAGGGTCGTAGGGGAAAAGTCATGGCTTTGGCAGAGAACCAGGGCCACTGCCAACCAGTGATCAGATGGAATGGGAATGTTAGAATGAATCTCCCAACCTCACTGATCTCTCGCCTATCCTGCCTATCATAGTCTCCTGTGGGTACCTCCCACTGGCCAAACCCAAATGGGAACTAGGGTGTAGGGGAGCCTGGTGATGCTGTTCAAAAAGCCAGGCTCCCTGAGCAGAGAGCTGAGTGGTGGAGGGTAGAGAGTGGTTCTGGAGGGGCAAGGGTAGCACACTTGGGGTGAGGGATTCATGAGTTGCTGATACCAAGCATGCTGAGAAATTATTAACTGTGGTAAAGAGCGTGGGCCTGGAGTTGGCCTGTATTTCTGTTTTGCCATCTATTACTTTATTATCCCTGGGAAGTTTCCTCATCTATGAAACGTTTAAAATGAACCTATCTCTTTGTGTTACTTAGAAGGTGAAACAAGACTGAGTGTAGCTACCTTGTCACAGTAACTGGCCTGAGGTACTGATATGAAAGCCTTTGTTCCCTTTGTCCATGTGAGACCCTTCATGCTCTTGGATTGGATGAGCAAGGGTGTCAAGATATTGCTAGGGGATATTTTACATAAACACGGAAATGTTATCATTTAAGATCTAGATCACAATCTTATTTTTTTAAAAAAGAAAGAAATACCAAATAAGCAAAAAGCCCTAGAAGGTTTTTATGGGGTATGTTATTTGTTATCAGGAAATGCTGTTGTGGGCCCCACCATAAAAACTTTACTTTCTTGTCTTTCTATTTGGAGCTAACCTACCTGAAAAAAGACAGATTTACAAGGGAGAATTAGGCAGAATATTTGCGAAATAAATTAATTACTTGAGAACTTATTATATGGCAAAGACTATAATAGTTGCTTTACAAACATTCCTTAACTAATCCTCACAGAAACTCTCTTGGAACTATAGCAGGTGAAAGTGAAGTGAAAGTGAAAGTCACTCAGTTGTGTCTGACTCTTTTGCGACCCCATGGATTATACAGTCCATCGAAGTCTCCAGGCCAGAATACCGGAGTGGGTAGCCTTTCCCTTCTCCAGGGGATCTTCCTAACCCTGGGATCAAACCCAGATCTCCCGCATCGCAGGTGGAGGTGAAAATGTATCTATTTATAGTTTCCAAAAATGTGTGTTGAATTTTTTTATTCTCTTTCAGGGAGTTTAAAGAGTTATGTCCAGATAGCATCCAGAAGCATTGAGTCTTCCTGAAATTATTTCCAAAACTTTGACCCATAGCAGAAATGTGCTTGTCGATGTGACATCTGGGAGACGGAGACCTAGGCCTTACTCTGGGGCTGTGGCTGCGCAAGGGAGGAGAGCTGAGCGTGGGTTCAGAGTGTAAGAATGCCACTGTGCCTGTTAGTCTCAGTCCAAGGGAAGTGTCGTCTCAGCAGTTGGGCCACCCCTCTTTCCAGAGCCTCAAAATATCTCCCTTTTGTGCAGATAATGTTTTAAGGTTTATTGAAGATCAAATTCTGTGTTTCACTTGAATTGATAGCTTAAAACGTTTTTATTTGTTTTTAGTCTTGTCTGTGATGAAAAAAAGATTGGATTCAGGTGGATGGATTTGGTTACCAATTCATCAAATTACAGGTATTGTTTGCAAGTTACTACACCTTAGCATCTGATACCCTTAAGATGTTTAAATAGACACTATCTCATTTCTCCAGTGGGCTAGCATTCTGTAGCAAATGTGTTTTCTAACTTGTTGCTTCCCAGATAAGCAGCATCAGAAAGATATTTAATGAGCCATTTTATTTTTATTTTGACAACAACATAAAAATGGGGTTAAAAGTTCTTTAAAGAAAAAATATCTCATTGATAATCTCCACTCTATGCTTTTTCACATATCATATTTCCTTCTAAAATTTGTTTACTTACTTGAGTATTTTAAATAACTAAAAATCATACTGTTAGAAATTTTATTTCTCTCTTTTCCGTCATATTATTCCATAATACCTTTTATGATCTTATGTATACCTTACCTATACTTACCCATTCCCCCATGTTGGATATGTATGTTCTTTCTAATTCATCTGCTACTACAGGTAAAAGCAGAAAGAGCACATTAACTCAAAGTTAAATTTTTTTTTATTTTGTTAAATTATTTACAAAAGCTAAACATACCGAAGAGGAATAGCTGTGCCAAAAGAGAATGATTTGAAACTCGATAGCCCTCTGATTACTGGTAGTGATCTGCTCATCCGGCTGTCTATGTCACTGTCTTATTTTTCTCTCACTGCTCCATTGTATACTACGGGCAGACATTACTCAGGTTCAAAACACCTACCATTGAATACACATTGTTAATGGTTTCCCAGATTTGGTGTGCATGAGTGAGAAATGCTTTGTTGTTGAGTTAAGCCACCTGCGGTACAACAGAATAATCTCACCCATGCTGACTGATACAAGTGTGAAGTCATCTAAATAAGCTCTCAATGTGTACTTGGAGAACTGAAGAATATTAACATCACTAATGATGCTTGATATATGTATGAGTTGGCTAGTGCTTCAAACATACTGTGTAAAAACACTCCCAAACCCAGTAATTTAACATTCAGTTTCATGGATCTGCTGATCAACACATCTAAGGTTGGTCCAACTGGGCTGACCCTATGTATCTCTCATCCTCCTCCCAATAGCAGTTAACCCAGGCATGTTCTTCTGAAGATGGTAAAAGCCTTAAAAGTCATACCCAATCACACAAGCACATTTCTGGCCCCTATTTGTGTCATGCTTACTAACACCCATTAGTCAAGACAATACACGTGGCTGAGCCTTAAGTTAAGGGCAGGGAAATGCACTCTGCCTCCAGAGAGAGGCCAAGGGAAGAGAGAAAAAATTGGGACCAGTCATTCAATCTACCAAAATATGGAATGCCACAGTGTTCACTAAAGATTCTAGCAAACTGCTTTTCCACTCTATCCATAAGCATTACATATACCCACAATCTCCATATCCCTAACTGTTACTGCCAATGTTTTCTTCTTGATAATTCAATGAATGTAAAATGGTATCTCTGTGTTACTTTACCTTTCACTCCTTTAAACAGCACAAAGAGAAAAGTCTTCCTCATGCACTGGAATACTTCATTTAAACTTCAATGGGGACAATTCCAGAATGAAAAGGTGTCATTTTCTTTTTTTAAATTTTGTCCTTGTAGCTGGACGCTTTGAATGTTACAGCCAGACAATGGGAGTACTGCAGCTTTTCTTATTTCTTAATACATCTGTGGCCACAAACTGAATAGCTGCATCTTTCATATAGGAAATATCTATGGTATGTTTTAAATCCTGCAGTGGTGACCAAGGATTCTCTTTTTCTTCCCCACCCTTCATTCTCCTAGCTTATGTCTTCCTAAATAATATTCTCTCCTTTGCCCCCAAGCCTTTGTTCCTGCTCAAGATTCTCATACTTCACTCTCTACTTCACTACCTCTCACCCTTAAACACCCTTTCCTATGCAATCAGAGTACTGAGTGTCCTGCATCCCTTCTGTTTGGGAGGAGCTGTGACTGGATTTGGCTAATGAGTTGTGACCAGAAGTGACACGTGTCACTCCTAGGCTATAGCATTCCATGGGCAGTTGAAATCCTCCTGAGCTAGAATACCTCTGTCACTGCTACTTGCCCCATTAGCTTGGATCCCCTGCCAACCTGTGATGGTCCTTAGCATAAGTGAGAAACAAACCCATGTTGTCTTAAGCTATTGAAACTGGCATATTGTTTAATGCTACAGCACAACCTGGCCCACAGGGCTACGAACTCATCCTATATCCCTCCATAGTATTGTGGAAGTTTCCCATTTTTTGTAATTACTACCTCTTTACATAAAGAAGGCTGAGTGCTGAAGAATTGATGCTTTAGAACTGTGGTGCTAGAGAAGACTCTTTAGAATCCCTTGGACTGCAAGGAGATCAAGCCAATCAATCGTAAAGAAAATCAACCCTGAATATTCATTGGAAGGACTGATACTGAAGCTGAAGCTCTAATACTGTGGCCACTTGATATGAAGAACCAACTTATTGGAAAGACCCTGATACTAGGAAAGACTGAGGGCAAGAAGAGAAGAGGAGAACAGAGAGTGAGATGGTCGGATGGCATCACTGAGTTAATGGACATGAGTTTGAGCAAACTCTGGGAGATAGTGAAAAACAGGGAAGCATGGGGTTGCAAAGAGTCAGACAGGACTTAGTGACCGAACAACAATGTCTTTACTAACTAGGTTGTAGGTTATGTTTATCATATTTTCTTATATCCTCAGTACTGAGGACGAAATACGCTTAATACATGTTTACTTTTATGCGTTTATGTAAACATCTCTTAGAGTTTAAGCTTACAAAGAAGTAGCAATGATGTGAAATTCTTAGCTAATACTAAGACTCATTTTGATTCTTTATTTGAACTAGATCTCCACTCATCCAGTAAACCAAAACCAAAATGGCCAGAATCCTTCTTCTCTCCTCTCCATGAAACTTCTGCTGTGGGGAAGAAGTAGGAAGTCTCAATACACATAGAACAACCGAGAGGGGAGGATAAAAATCTACTACTAAAAAAAAAAAAAATCTACTACTATTCAGCAAGTAGGGAAAGACCACAGACTGGTTCCGGAAGTGACGGGCAGAGTGTGGACCTTGTGTGAAAGTCCTCTTCACTGAAGAGTTCAGAAAGAATAAATGGTGACTCTCAGACAGTATCACCTGGCAAAATCTCAGCACCTTCCAAAGAAGTAGGAAGAGCAAACGCCAAGCAGAGAAACTAGCTGCCAGCTCTTCTGAGAGACAGCTTTGCTAAAACCTTGGGGACACACACAAATGAGATGGATAATTTGGGCAATTTACTCAACCTCTCCAAACTTTGGAGAGTTTATTCATTTGGTGGTACTAATACCTAGCTCTCTGAGTTTTTGTAGGCCAAAAAAAGACAATGATATAACCTGTTTACCATAATGCCTCACCTATGTGTAGCACAGAACAAATGCGACTTCTCTAAGACAAAAGCATGCTTACATAAGAGAACGGGATTCACACTTCTGTAGAGCAGGGAATGCATAACTGAGTGTAATAGTTACCCTCTGAATGTTAGTTACTCTGAATGTAATAGTTACTCTCCAAAGATGGCTTCCACTGAGCAGTATTCAGACTCTTGTGACGTCCCTCCCTGAATAAGGGCTAGCCCTGTGACTGTAACCAGTGAATGCAGAAAAAGTGACCCCGTGCAAGTTCTGAGCCGAAACTTTAAACACTGATGGCTTCTACTTTGAGGAGTCCTGGGCCATCACATAAGAAGTCCAGCTCCCCAGTGGCAGAGGTCACGTGGCGGCTCCGTGTAGAACGAAAGAGGCCCTGAGACTATCTGAGGAGCCAGTCCTGCCTGCCTTGGGGTCCCAAGGGAGCTCAGTCTTCCAGCTGCCCCTGCCAAGGTGCCAGATATGGAAGTGATCTGGGATATTCCAGACGATTTCAGCCCCAGCCAACAGCTTCAGAACAGCAGATGAACTTCCCAGTGGATCCCAGAAATGAAAAAGATAACAAAAGCCACACAGTTTGGAGGTGGGCTGTTTTGTTCCCCCACAACAGACAGCCGAAGTACTGAGGTACCAAAGATTTAGTTATCAGGAGTGGGGTGTCTCTTGACTCCTTGCTTGCCCAAGGGTGAAGACAAGAACTCCCTGCAGGCCTGTCCAACATCTCATCCACACGCGCCAACTGCAATAGCAGGTCTGACTAGTTTTCCAAGGCTCCGTTTGGCCTCCAGACTCAAACCCAGCACAACTTCAAGCAGTTGCTTCTTCAAGGTCAGCAGCTAGCCGGCTCACCAAAACGGACTTCCACTGGAGTTTGCCTCTTCTCCACCTGAAAAGTAATCCCATGACCCTATCTTGAGTTTAGCAGCCCTGGGATGTGGGAAACAGGAGAGAGGTTAGGGGGGTGTCACAGATTGCTCCTGTCTAGCAACTGGACAGTAAACCTGAGACTGAGGGAGCTTGCTGAGATGAAAACCAAGTAGTAAAATAGGACCGCCTGGCTGATATTGAATTTCAGCCCTCAGACAGGAGGGTGAGTGTTATTGGTGTTCAGCCCTCTCCGAATGGCTTCAGAAACCCGTGTTGTTGAAAAGATAGTCAGGGAGCTATTATATTCATTGGGCAGCAATTAGACTAAAAGTGCCAGGGAACCAGACGCCCATAGCTCGCTCCTGTTGAAGCAGGTTTAATTTCATCAGGCGTCACGGGGTCATTCAGAGAAAGGGTAGAGGGAACGTGGTGCCTGTAGCAGGGGCTGGGAGAAAAGTTGGCAGTCCCCTTTCTATTCTTTGTCTTGGCCTCTGAAATCTCCCCCTTTCAATAGGTGGCCCCTGCAGCCCCAGCACTCTCTGCACAGTGGCTGGCAGCCAGTGAGACAGGCTGGGCCAGGAGAGACAGACTGACGGCAAGCTCTATGAATGAGTGGTTCTAAAGGGTCCAATGTTGAAGTGGGGAAAATTGCCCTCAATAACTGTGGGTGGGATAGAGAACCACTGAAATGTAGCTTGATGGCTTAAAAAGTTTATTCTGACATCAAACATCATTAATGCAAGTCTTCTATCATGCACTAGCTGTATGGCCTTGGTGAGTTATTGAACCTCTCCGGGTCTCTTATTTTCTCATCTGTTCCATAATAGTAATAATGGTGCCAATTTCATGGAATCACTATTGAGAGGAATAAGTGGAGGCTTCCCAGGTGGCTCAGTGGTAAAGAATCTGCCTGCCAAGGCAGGAGGCACAAGAGACACAGATTCGATCCCTGGGTTGGGAAGATCCAGGAATAGGAAATGGCAACTCACCAGTATTCTTGCCTGGAAAATTTCAAGGACAGAGGAGCCAGGTAGGCTGCAGTCCATGGGATCACAAAGAGTCAGACAAGAATGAGCGACTGAGCACACACACACTTTTGAGAGGATTCAGCGAAAGAACTCATGTCAAGCACACGAGCACAGGACCTGCAAACAGTAGGCACTCAGTAGATGGTAGTTGTTTTTCTTAGAAGCAGTGATAGTACCACCTGCCCTCCCTTTGCCATCTCTCAGGGAAAATCCCAGTCATTCTTCCAAATCCAGGATGCCATCCCTGACTCCCACTGCTCTGGAAAGGAATCACCATTCCCTCTTCTGTGTGTTGAGTTTATTAATATCTCTGTCACTGTACTCTTCACCCTTATAATGGTTTCATGGTAACACTTACTTCTTGCTAGGGATTGTTCTAAGCACTTCACATGTACTTCTTTAAGTGATATTACTTATTGTCATTGTCATCATCTTATCATCTCTGTTTACCCCTCCTTCTTTCCAGTCACTGTTGCCTACTTACAGTTCCATAAGCTCATTATTCACCGTCTATTTTTAAAAAGTTCCTTTGATTCTGCTATTACTTCTGCTGGAAGATTTTCCTACATTCTATTTTATTTTTATTTATTTTTTGGCCACACTGTGTAGCATGTGGAATCTTAGTTCCCTGATCAGAGATCAAGCCCATGCCCCCTCCAGGGGAAGCATGGAGTCTTAATCACTGGTCTTAACCAGAGAAGTCCCACTTCACATGTATTAAATCATTCAATATATGCAACAATAATCCATAAGGTAGGACTAATATCATATCTCTCCCTTTACCAGTGAAACAACTAAGTTTCAGAAATTTGCCCCACGTTACACAGTCAAGGCTGGAACAAGGATTCCACCCACGCTGTCTGACTCCAGAGCCCACAAGGCACGCTGCCTCCATTTCTTCCCAACCATCTCCCCTTTTAGATGGAGGGCAGGGACAGTCTTCCTCATTTTCATGTTGTCAGTGCTTCATGCAGCACCTGCCATAGGAAGGGTGCTGCGTGGAGACCTGTTGAACTGAATGGCATTTAGTGTGAACTGAGGCCCATCTGCAGCCAGTCTCGAGGAATTCTTCCCTCCAGCCTGGATCTCAGAATTCAGATGAGATGTTTTTGCTGCTTTGTCCCTGTAGCCATCCTTGATACATTATCCTAACCCCAGATCTTGACAAGAGGGAAACACATGAGTCCTCTCACTTAAGGCATAAGTTAAAATATAAAAACTGGATGAATCCGTTAGTTCAGCAGCTCCAGGGCCTCAATTCTGACACCGTTTATGCAGTAAGGGAAGTAAAGCCCCTGCACAGAGGAGGTGGTCAGTGCATCCAGGTCTTCATCTGCTCCTCATTCTACAGCTCCTCCCCTCCCCAGAGCCCATGGCACAGGTGGCTGTTGGCTTTATACCACAGGTAGAGCCTTCCTGTTTCAGCAAAGGGGTTCTGTAAGACTGTGCTGAACTGAAAAATGATCTGCCTGTGGCCCTGACCCTGCCACTTTCAATCTAGGTAACCTTGGGTGAGTACACTGACACGTGTGATGTAAACCCTGCCCTGGGGAAATACTAAGTCTCATAGAGCACTGGGTTTGCTTATAAAGTGATAATACAGGTTTCCCCGCTATCCAAAAGTAGAGCTTTCCTATGAAATCTTTGATAAGTAGAAAAGGAGTAAAGCAAAGAAGCAATTACCTAAGGACACATCTTGCTAACAGATGCACAAAATAAGTAGAGACAAGCACAGATGCTCACAGACACGGTTCAAAGATATGGCAGCTTGATGCTGAGATGTTGAGTGTGGTTCCTGGGGAAGGAGCTTGGTAGGGCCACTCTCCCTGCTTGGGATGTGTGATGACCTCCATAACAGCTCGCTGCAGGACAAAGGATGATCACAATTTTCCCTTTTTGCCTTTTTTTTTCCTAAAAGCAAAAAATGTTCTACAGATTTCTTTCAGTTAGCAAAAACAGGTACTAGTATAAGTCTTTTGTGAATGTGAAATGGCATAAAGTGAACTTACAAAAAGCTGGGTGGTGGGAAGGGATACCTGTACCTATTTCTTAAGGCCATTGTGAAGACCAAGTGATATAATACATCTGAAATAGATTTGAATATGTGCACCCTGGGGGCTTGTTAACATTGGTGCAAAGAGCCTCAGACCAGAGCTCGGCAGACCTGGGTCCCAACGAGTACCTGACCTGGTGATGGTGTTCCAGCCACGTGATGTCCCTGTGCCTCTGTTTTCTCATTTGCAAAACTGGGATGGTGCTCTCTGACCTTTTCCCTCATAAAATGGCTGTGTTGGTTGGCAGATTGTGTTGTGCATGTGGGCACGTGTGGATGTGTGCAGAGTGCTATGCAAATAGAAAGGATCTAATCACTAAATGCTTCAGTCAAACAGATTGTTAGAGTGCCTGGTTTCCACTTGGAATGGGTGCATGTCCACCTTGGCATGTCCCATCATTTTCCTGGCTGGGGGTCAAATTCACAGGCTGAGAAATGCTGACTTCTGAGTAGATGAGGCCTTTGGATAAACGGGGCACTGAATGAATGAAATTCATAAAGGCTTCTCACGAGAGAAGCTGCCTTTTCTCCAGTCCCAGAATTCTCTCTCACCCGGGTGGGGATGGGTCTCAGGGAAGCACGCTGCCTCAAGGGGCCTTAGAGATCACTGGGCTGTACAGATGCACCCACGAGGCCTGGGAACTGAGGTGATTTGTCTCAGGTTGTCCAGGAAGTTAGAGGAGAGCTGGGAACTCTTTTCTCTGTACCATGGACTTGCCTAGAGTCCGTATATTTTTAAAAATGAAAGACTGGAGCCAGGTTCAGGGATGAGAAAGACAGAGGCAAGTCCATTTGGATCTCAAACAGCATTTATATTTCAAAGTCACAATTCAGGCTTGTATCACTCTAGCCAATTAATTGGTTGGTGTTTCTTAATTCTGAATGTTGGGATGGAAAGACTATATTGTCAAGATACAAAAACTGAATTTTTTTTTTTTGCAAAATATTTCTCAAAATCACTTGCATCTATAGACCCCTAGAAGAAGAAATTGTGTTCAGAAGAAAAATCTTAATTCCTGAGTTATACTCTGGACCTTTTGAATAAGAATCTCTAGCCTTGGTGTTTATGAATATGCATTTCCATAAGCTCCCCAAATGATGCTCATGCCTGCTGAAGATTTAGACCCATCACATTAATGGGAAGAGTACTAGCAGTAAATTGAGACCTGATGTTCATTACAAGGAACCAGTTAATTAAAATTGTGTAAAATGTTTGATGTCAAACTAAAAAGCGTATATGGAAAAAGTTTCAGAATGATATGTATAAGATGCTTTCATTTTTAAAAATAGATGATTTTTTAGAGCAGTTTTAGGTTCACAGCAAAATTAAGGGAAAGGTGCTTCTGTTTTCAAAAATATGTTGGTATAATTTGTGGCATAAAAATGGAAGAAATCAAAGGACTATATCTAACTAGCATTTTTTTCAAAGGGCTTGCTTATAAGGTGCCCTCGGTTCCTATATCTATAGTCCTTGAATATTTATAGTAAGATTGTGTCATCAGAAAGAAATTATAAGAAGTCTATCTATCTGTCGTCTGTCCACTTACCTACCTCCCTATCATTTCATCCATCCATCCATCCATCTCTGTGAGAAAAACATCAGTTCCAGCTGCAGCTTAAAGTCCCAGTTGGGCTTCCAACTCATTGAGTTACAAAGAAACAGTATGATACTAAGAACTTAATTTCTGGATTCAGAAAGACCTGGGTTCCAAAGCTGACTCCATCACTTCTTGGTGACATGATTTAGGGTAATTCTCCTTATTTCACTGAGTCTTTGTTTTCTTACTTGTAAACCTTATGAGGATAAAAATAGATAAAACCCTATGATGTAGGTTTTCTTTCTTTTCTAATTTTTGAAAACAAATTTTTTAATTTGTAGAACTGACACACTTCTGCAAATGCAAAGTGTTATGTAGAGAGAAACTGAGGTGAAGATGGGCTCTTTTTGACTGACCCTTTCCCTTTCCCTTTCTTCTAGTAACTATGTCCAGCCCCCGCCTCCTTGCTTTGAAGATTTGTCTGCTTCTCTCTTACCTGTGATCCCAATGGAAAGAGCACCAGAATAATAGGGTTCATGAGGGGTTTAAATGGTACAATCATTACAGGTAACCCTTAGTCACAGCCAGGGTCAAACATACAGTGTCGGTTACTTTTATAATGTCCTATGTGATTGCTTGGACTCAGGGCTTTGTACAACACTTTCAGCCCATAGATTTTGGGCCTCTCTCCTTCCCTCTCCCTTTGCCTTTCTGCCTTAAATTCCTCAGACATGATTCGCCAACTGAGTCATGCTCACCGTCCCTCCAGCCTCCATAAATTTGTCTCAGTGATGCCAAACCTTGCTGTTTACTTTCTTCATTATCTGCTGTACACTGCACTTGTGATCACTCAGCGGTTTCTTTTAGAAAAAAAGATTGAGAATTAGAATGCGTAGCCACACATGTGCCCCCAAAGGCCACCAAGCATTTCCAACCAGATCCAGATTATGATGTCAAACCCAGAGGGCCACGACTGTCCTGATTGCTTTATCAGCTTCCGTGCATCTATGCTGCGATTTAAAAAAAGAGAGAGAGAGAGGACAGGGACCAAAGAGTGTTGCAGGAGAGAAAGAACTCCCCCTTCTCCTCTCCACAAACCTAGGATCATCGGGCCCCTTCCCAGTCTGTGTTTTAGGATTGTTTCACATTCCGTTGGCTCTCTTGGAACCAAATTGTTTTGTAGGGCCCCATCAGCTCTCCCCAAAGCCGAGAAATTAAGTAAGTGCAAGTTGAAGTGTGTATGCTTTTCTGTGGAGTCCCAGAATGACTTGAGTCTCCTGAATGGAATTTCATACATGTGTTGGGTGAGGTGATTTATTATGGGAGGTAATGGAAATTAATTTCACTTTGAACCCTGGGGCACCAGAAAATGCCTAAGTGCTGAGCCATTTTCTGTAAGTAGGCTATAAAGCTGCTACTAGCTTCTGACTGGGCGGCGAGGTGGCGATGACCACTTGTAAAACAATGAGCTGGAAGAGGAGGTTAATGGGCCCTGGCCGTCAGGCAGCCTCCAGTGCCTGCCCCGCTGGCCCCTGCTGTCACGGGACTCTTAGTCTTCTTGGCGCCACAGATAACAGGGATGCTGGAACAGTCCCTGTGCAGAAGGAGAGCCAAAGGAGAAGCGAGGGGAACATTCTTCAGGGGCCAGTGACCGTGTTTGACCGGGGGCATTTGGCCAGGTAGAGGGGCCCCAGCCTGGGAGTTCCCTTAGTAGGAAGCAGAATGGCTCAGAGCTATAAATGGGTCCTGAGGAAATTCTGTTTCTAAAGATGGCCTCAGTTGAGGCTCTCACTGATGAATTTGAGAGGGACGGGGTTTCCCAAGCCAGCTCTGGCGTCCAATGTCTCCCACCCCACAGTCTTCTGATTTAGGATTTTCAAAAGACCTCCCAGTCACTATTGGAAAGCACAAAATCCAGGGACTATTCTAAGGCCTCCAGTGAAGCCATTCCACAGACCCTGTTATTACATCACAGTTTTGATGGTCTTCTTGGTTAGAAGACCCTCCAGGGTTTTCTGGGGAAGGGGGCTTCTCTTGGAATTCATATGGAATTCAAACATGTGCTCACTACAAAGAATCACTCACTATCTAACATACTATGTGAATACAAATACATACATATGCATACAAATTGTCTCATTTTTTGTTTGTTTCTTCATTAGAACGTTTTGTTTACTATCACATTCTTAGAGCTTAGAACAATGCCTGGCACGTAACAGTCCCTCAGTAATTGTTTGTTGAATGAAAGAATGAATCATAGCAAGTGTTTGGGAGAATATAAAGATGCTGCTGCTGCTGCTGCTAAGTCACTTCATTTGTGTCCGACTCTGTGCAACCCCATAGATGGAAGCCCACCAGGCTCCCCTGTCCCTGGGATGAATGAAGCATAATATAGGCCTTTAAATAATTTAAAACTTATTAGAGAAAGCAATCATTGACTTCATTCATCTGTTTATTCATTTCCTAAAAAATATTTAATGAGTGTTTACTAAGTACCAGGCACCACTCTAGGATTTCAACAGTGAAGGAAATATATTCTGGGTCCCATCTCAGAACCAGGGAAAACCGAGTTTCTGCAAAATAGTGATGGTTTGACCTACTCAACAGTGTGTATCTTGTAACTAATCAGGTTTTCCTTTTTACATTTTCTACAAAGAAGCTCAGTGTTCATTTGCTAACCCAGATATGGTCATCACATTTGCATTTTTGCTTTTCTATGTATAAGCTTTGCCCTCTGAGCATTCTATACCATTTCCTTTCCCTCTGAGTTTTATTTTTCACTTTTGTTCTAGTTGGGTTTTTTTTTTTTTCTGTTTGTAAGAGAACAATATAAAAAGAAATTATAATCATCTAGTATCTCAAATCCTTTAGGGAATGATGTGGCACATGAGACCATACAAGTAAAAGTATTTTTGGTCTATTTGTAAAAACATCACATGACAACAGAGGTCTAGATTGTCATCAAATATGGAGACTGTTTGAGATCACTAGACCCTTATAGGCAATGTGTTGTACATGAAATTCACTTCAGGGGGTCATGAGGGGCACTTCAAAGAGATGCCCAACCACCTCTTCAGGAGCTGAAAACGAGATATCTGAGGTCTAAATTACTAACCAACCAGGAAAGATGTACCATAAATATTAAGGTGTCATGGTCAGAGATAACAAACTTTTCTTTTACATTGAAGTCCCAAGTTGAAAGTCACAAGCTGAAGACCCTTCAAATCATTGTTTCTCCCATGGGCAACACTCTGAAAAAGAGAGACAGCAAGGATTCATTATTTAAATAACAATTAAATGATGAATGATGTATCTCAGCAATCTAGGAAGTAAAATCAAGAAATACTCAAGCACCTTTAAAAACACTATGAACACTAAACAAAAATGGACCATGGGGGACACAATGAACTTGGGACAGGTAGTACATATTCCCATAGGCCAAGGTCACTTCCCTGTACAGTTACATTATGATTAGCCATTCTGGTTCAGAGATAACATCCAGGAATAATCCTTCTGTGCCAACTTACCTTGTGTCCTGACCTGAAGTTTCGAGGCCAGAGGACACATTGTGATATGAACATTGCCTGTATCATTCAGCAGGAAAGAATATGTGGACACAAGATTTGGAATGTATGGAGCTGAAAGCTGGCCTGTGAAAACTCCTTCCAGAGACTATCCAGTGGTTAGGACTCCACAGGTTCCATCCCTGGTCAGGGAACTAAGATTCCCACATGTTTCACAGCCAAAAAAAAAAAAAAAGAAAAATCCTTCCAAATCCTACAGCTTGATAAAGTTTTTCCTGAATTTGAATTTATATGACATTACCTAAAATTAGCTGTAAAGCTGAAAGAAAGTTTTCTAAACTATCAATAATTTTAAAATATTTATATTAACTGCACTCCACAAAAACCACATCTGACCTTAACAATATGGTGAAACCACTGGGAGAAATATTAAGTGGCCTTATCCTACATTGTAAAGGAAGCCAGAAGAGCCAAGACATAGAGGAAGCAGGCTCTCAGCCTCTGGGAAGCCCTAGGGAATCCTGCAAAAGAGGAGAGAATGGACATTTTCACAAAAGTGGTCTCTGTATTTGGGATTGGGCTTCCTGAAAATCGAGGGTTGAGGGGTGTTTTAACTCTAACTTGTCATGTGAATGTTTAAGGACTACAAGTTTAGTGTGTAGCTTTCTAGTAGAGAAGAACAAGTAAAATGCAAAAATGGGTGGAGAGAAAGGAAGGCAGTGGTCCCTGTGCTTTCTCCTACTTTATTCTGGGAGAAAAGGATTCTCCCAGCAATAAGATACGGAAGCCTCTACTTCCTAGCAGAAAATGACATGTAAACTGCAGAAGGAAAAGTCTGTTTATCCCAAGCACATTTGCATCTACAACTTTTTGAGGTCATGAACCACTTATGAAAATAAATGGCAGTGGTTCTTCCTTAACATGATTGGGTTAAGGAAAGAAAGACACTCCTGGTAGAAAGAAAGACACTCGTGGTAGAATGCTTCTTTGGCTTGAGCTGCAGCTAAACTGTCAGCTGCAGACGGCCAAGACATCTCTTATGTCTTCTGAATTGGCAGGCGAGGTCTTTATCCCTAGAGCCCTTGGACTCTGTCAAACGCCCAAGCCCCTTCATGAATATACATGTACTCTTAGCTTAAAACTTCCCTAATTTTGTAGTTCAGGGAGACACTGCTTTGGGAAATATCCCTGGTGTTCTCCTTACTTGGTGCAAGTAATAATAAATCCTTAATTCTCTTCTTGGTTTGATTGTGTTTTGGCTCAACACTCACCAACACTCACTCAACTCAAAAACCCGGTTTTCAGGTGACAGTATTGGCTATCACCATTGTGAAGGATAAGGCTGCAAGCTAGAACCCCAGGAAAGCTGGTAGTGTGGTTAGAAGGCACAAGAGCTTCTCTGGGTCTGAAAGCCTGAGAACCAGCATTGCTGAAGGCAGGAGAAGATGGATCCCCCAGTTCAGAGTCAATTCAACTTTCCTCTGCCTTTTTTTTTTTTTTCTATTTAGGCTCTCAGTGGATTAGATGATACACTAGTGGTAAAGAACCTGCTGCCAATGTAAGAGACATAAGAACACGGGTTCAATTCCTGGGTTGGGAAGATCCCCTGGAGGAGGGCATGGCAGCCCACTCCAGTATTCTTGCCTGGAGAATCCCATGGACAGAGGAGCCTAGTGGGCTACAGTCAAAAAAGTGACCTTAGCACATAGGCAACCACACTGGGAAGGGCCATCTGCTTTACTCCGCCCATCAATTCAAATACCAATCTCTTCTGGAAACACCCTCACAGACCCACCCAGGAATTACATGTAACTAACTAATCTGGGCATCCCATAGCTCAGTCTAGTTGACACATAAAATTAACAGTAACTGAGCCTGCAGGCTTTGTTCTGTGGATCAGAGGCCAAGAAGTACTCAGAGAGCCCTTCTGGTTTTGCCAGTCCAGTAAGGCTTGCATTCCAGAATTCCTGGGCAGGGGTTGTAGTCACAGGTTTTCATCTTGGAGCTTGCCTATGTCTTTCAAGGACAAAGTGATAATGCAAAATGATCAGCTTGGAGCCAGGCAGCCTGAGTGGGAACCCCAGCTCTCCTACTTTCTCATCCTGTGACTGTAGGCAAGTTAGTCACTTCGCTAATAGCTGTCAATAAGTAAGCTAATACTGTCTAGTGATACTGAAACAGAAGGGGAACAGGCAGGGTACAACCTTTAAAAGAACAACATAGTCCGAGGACAGGACATAAACTGACTAGAACCAAATAGGTCTGAGATGGCAGATAAATTCACTGCCATTAGACCTCGAGCCTTGGTATAGTCTCACTGTGACACATCAGCAAGCTAAGTGACATACCCACAGATGCCAGGACAGTTTCAGTGCCGACCATAAAGGTCAAAAAGTGGGTGGTGGCCCAGTTTCTAGAAATCTTGATCCTGTCCCCAAAATAGCTAGAATAATCCTCCCATTCATTAGCCTATGAAACTACCCACCCATATAAAAACAGACCCTGGGGCCACTCTTGCCTTCCGAGATGGCCCACTGTCTGTGGAGTTTTTTCCTCTCTAAATAAATCCATTTCTTGCCTATCATTTTATCTCTCACTGAATTCTTTCTTCAGTGAGACATCAAGAACCTGAGCTTCATCAAGTCCTGAGGCCAAGTATGATCTCAGTTAAAAGACCACGGGTTGAAGCCGTATTCTGTGTTTTGGCTGGGTGTGAGTCCCAGCGTGTACGTTCAAGTCCTAGTCTGAGCTGCATGGTTTCAGTACTACCAAACATTATATAGCACTTAGTATGTGTCAGGTATTGTTCTAATATATTATATCATCTAATATATTAATTCAGTGAGATACTTTAATTATCTCACTTGTTTTACACATGGGGAAACTGAGGCACAGAGAGGCAACATAATTTGCTCAAAGTCACACATACTGTGAGTTTCTGATCTTGAATTCCAACCTGGCACCCTAGATCCAGTGTCTTTGTTTGGAACTAATAATAATCTCTCAAATAGATTATAATTACAAACAAAACGAAAAAGTGAACACAGGCATTGAAAATGTGTGGCTATTCTGTTATAAGCTCTTTATGGTCATGGAAATCATCTTACTGAATGATTCAAAAATATCTATATTTATGTACATTACTTTTTAAGACTTCAACAGAAATAAATTTTAAAAGTTATTTTTCCATGAGAAATTCGTGGAATCTTGAGAGTATGTCCATAGAGTTTGTAGAACCCAGCAAACAAAAACAAAAAGGCTAAGATTAAACTGTAGATAATGGCCTTAGCAATGCTCGGGAAAGCTAAAGCACTCACTATAACAGCATCTCTTCTTAATCTTCTTGATTTCTTCTTTGTATTTGCAAGAGCTACTGAGTTCGACGCTAGTAAAGTAATGCTCAAAATTCTCCAAGCCAGGCTTCAGCAATATGTGAACTGTAAAATTCCAGATGTTCAATCTGGTTTTAGAAAAGGCAGAGGAACCAGAGATCAAATTGCCAACATCCGATGGATTATCGAAAAAGCAAGAGAGTACCAGAAAAACATCCATTTCTGCTTTATTGACTATGCCAAAGCCTTTGACTGTGTGGATCACAAGAAACTGTGGGAAATTCTGAAAGAGATGGGACTCCCAGACCACCTGACCTGCCTCTTGAGAAACCTGTATGCAGGTCAGGGAGCAACAGTTAGAACTGGACATGGAACAACAGACTGGTTCCAAATAGGAAGAGGAGTACGTCAAGGCTGTATATTGTCACCCTGCTTATTTAACTTCTATGCAGAGTACATCAGGAGAAACCCTGGGCTGGATGAAGCCCAAGCTAGAATCAAGATTGCTGGGAGAAATATCAATAACTTCAGATATGCAGACGACACCACCCTTATGGCAGAAAGCGAAGAAGAACTAAAGAGCCTCTTGATGAAAGTGAAAGTGGAGAGTGAAAAAGTTGGCTTAAAGCTCAGCATTCAGAAAACTAAGATCACGGCATCTGGTCCCAGCACTTCATGGCAGATAGATGATGGGGAAACAGTGGAAACAGTGGCTGACTTTATTTTTCTGGGCTCCAAATCACTGCAGATGGTGATTGCAGCCATGAAATTAAAAGATGCTTGCTCCTTGGAAGGAAAGTTATGACCAACCTAGATAGCATATTAAAAAGCAGACATTACTTTGTCAACAAAGCTCCATCTAGTCAAAGCTATGGTTTTTCCAGTAGTCATGTATGGATGTGAGAGTTGGACTATAAAGAAAGCTGAGTGCGGAAGAACTGATGCTTTTGAACTGTGGTGTTGGAGAAGACTCTTGAGAGTCCCTTGGACTGCAAGAAGATCCAACCAGTCCATCCTGAAGGAGATCAGTCCTGGGTGTTCATTGGAAGGACTGATGTTGAAGCTGAAACTCCAATACTTTGGCCACCTGATGTGAAGAACTGACTCATTTGAGAAGACCCTAATGCTGGGAAGGATTGGAGGCAGGAGGAGAAGGGGATAACAGAGGATGAGATGGTTAGATGGCATCACCGACACAATGGACATGGGTTTGGGCGGACTCTGGGAGTTGGTGATGGACAGTGAGGCCTGGCATAATGGGGTATGGGGTCGCAAAGAGTCGGACACGACTGAGCAACTGAACTGAACTGAACTGAACTGGGTTCAACGTCTCAAGTGATTTTAAGACTAGCATGGATGGCCGTTTAACGGAAACACTGTAGCAAGGATTCATGCATTGGCTGGAAAGTTTTACCAACTGATCTCTAAGGTATTTTCAATTCTGAGAAATCATGATTTTATGAAAGTACCGTTGTTACTGAAAGGTATGCATGGGGGGTCTGGCTGCTCACCACTCAAAAGTCAGTAAACAGGCCAGGTTGGTTGAAAGGAAAGCTTGCTTTATTTCAGATGCCGGCAACTGGTGGGGAGGGTGGCGGACATCTGTCCAAGGCCAACTTTCCCCCTCCCCACCCCCGAAAGGCAGAGGGTGGGAACTTTTATAGACAGAGTTGCAGGGGGGAGGTTAAATGCAGAAAACAGCACAGTCATCTCTAATAGTCACCTTCAACTGGTCATTGGTGGTCTGACCAGCATCATTTTAGTTAATCTTCAGTTCCAGGGTGCATTTGTTCCCATTTCTTTGTGATCAATTCTCGGAATTATGGCAGCTCATGTCCTGGATACAGTCTGGTCATCATGTAGTTAACTTTCCACCTGGAGTTTTAGTATCGATAAGACAGCTCACAGGATATGGCTCAGAATATTATCTATAGTCCTTGAGAAAGAACTAAAGTTCCTTGGCTATGTTTAATGACCACATTATTATTTAGTCTCCCTAGACTGTTTTCTTTTGTTTCAGCATTTGTCACTTTTCTGATTAAACTTATTCTTTGACTAAAGTTTTCCACAGGAAAAAGGCAGGCAGAGAACATGATTAGCAGGGGGTGGGGGGGGGTCATCAAGGACCACATGGTCCTGCTCCATTTCACCATGAGCCCTAGGGCTGGGAGGAGAGGAGGAGGAGGTGGGGTTACCAAAAACTAGTTGTCCAGAGAATTAACCCTGAGTAGTTGGTCTTCAGACCTCTGAGAAGGGCCTGCATACTTCAGGGTCTCAGAAGAAATTTCCCTGCAGAGCCAGTGCCCAGCCTTCTGAGGAAGAGGCTCCTCAGCCCTTCCTGGTCTCTTTGATGGGGCAGCACAAATCTAGTTGGGATTCCAACAGGGGCTTACTGTATCTAAGAAATTCAAGCTTGGTTTAACATTTGAAAATAAATCACATTTATTTGCCACATTAGCAAACTAAAGGGGAAAAATCATTGGATAATCTCAATAAGTTGTTTAAAAAAAAAAAAAACTTGGCAAAATCTAACACTTTTCATGATAAAAGCCATGAACAAACTAGAAGTAAATAGGGAAATTCCCCAACTGGATAAAGGACATCTGTAGAAAGCCTCAGGCTAACATCAAAGTCAATGTCAAAACAGTGAATGCTTTTACACTCAGAACAAAAAAAAAGAATGTCTGTTCTTATCATTTCTATTCAACCTTGTATTGGAAACCTAACATGTGCAATAAACAATAAAAAGAGCTAAAGATCATATAAATTGGAAAGGAAGTAGTAAAACTATTTTTATTCACGGACACATGGTTGTGTGCATAGAAAATTCTAAGAATCTATGAAAGAGGTATTGGAACTAACAAGGAACTCAAAAAACAATGTCAGTATATAAAACAATTGTAATTTTATGTACTAGTAACAAACAATTAGCAAATAACATTTTAAAAATATCATTTACTACAATATCAGCAAATATTGAATACTTAGGGATAAATTTAACAAAATATCTACAAGATCTGTGCAGTGAAAACTAAAATCCATTGCTGAGACTCTGAATTGGAAAGAAAACATATATCTATGCATGAGAAGTTTCATTATTATTCAAATGCCCATTCTTCTGAAATTGATCCATCAATTTAACATAAGTCCATTTAAAATTCTAGCAGATTTTGGAGAAATTGATAAGCTGATACTAAAATTTATACAGAAATCTAAGAACCTAGAATAGCCAAAACAGTTTTGAAATAGAGGAACAAAGTTGGACCTGAAGTCTTACTATATACAAAGCTACAGTAATTAAGAGGGTGCAATATTGATGTAAGACATACAGAGTAATTGGACAATAGCGAGTCCTGAAACACACTCACATAAATATGGTCAATAAATTATTGTGGTGGTCTGCAACTGAATCTCCAAAATCTGTGAGATATTTGCCCAAGAAAAATAAAAACATATATCCACACAAAGACTCATACACAAGTGCTCACAGTTCCTTCATTCATAGACGTTAAAAATCTCAGGTGTCAATCAACAGGTGAACGAATAAACAAACTGTGGTTATACATGCCACAGAATACAATTTAGCAATAAAAAGAAACTATTGATATATGAAACATGGATGAATCTCAAAAATATTATTCTAAGTGAAGGAAACTAGATACAAATAAGTATATATTGTCTGATTCTATTTGTATGCAGTTCTAGAATAGGCAAAGTTTATTGTAACAGAAAGCAGGTCAGATTTTGTCTGTAGTTGGAGAGAGGGGATTGGTTGCAAAGGGGCTTGAAAGAACTTTTTGGGTTACAGGAAATATTTTATATTTTAATTGTGGTACGTTTACATGGGTATATACATTTGTCGAAAATGCATTGAACCACACACTTAAAAGAAGATGAATTTTATTGTACGTAAATTATCCTTCAGGGATGTTAGAAATAAAAAGAATTAAAAAGAGTCGTAAATTGAATGGATGCAAGATAAACTTATTTGATTAGTTTCTTAGGGCTCCATGACAAACTACTAAAGATCAGTCGCTTAAACAACAGAAATGTATTTTCACATGATTCTGGAGGCTAAAAGTCCAAGATCAAAGTGTCAGCATGGTTGGTTTCTCCTGGAGCGTTTCTGCTAGACTTTTAGATGATCTTCTCCTGTTTGTCTTCATGTCATCTTCCTTCTGTGTGTGTCTGAGTCCTAATCTTTTCTTCTCATAAAGATACTAAATCATATTAGATAAAACCTACCTTAATAATCTCAGTTAATTTAGTCACCTTTTTAAAGGCCCTATTTCCACATGCAGTCACATTCTGAGATACTGGGGTTTAGGACCTTAAAATAGGAATTTTGAGGTGATGTCATTCAGTCTATCATACTTATAGAGCCAAACATATTTTTTAATGCAATAAATAAATAATAACTATAATATTGGTGATGCTGAATTGGGATGCTGCAGGGCTGTCAAAAAAAAAAAAAATGATTGATCAAATCTTCATGCCCACTTTGTGGATCCTGTGTGTGTTAGTGGCTCAGTCATGTCTGACTCTTTGCGACCCCATGGGCTGTAGCCTGCCAGGCTCCTCTGTCCATGCAGTTGTCCAGGCAAGAATACTGGAGTGGGTAACTGTTTCCTTCTCCAGGGGATCTTTCTGACCCAGGGATTGAACCCAGGTCTCCTGCATTGCAGGCAGACTGTTTACCACCTGAGCCACCAGGGAAGCCTAGTGGATTGTGGATCCTAGCTCAGTTTAAAAACGAAAAAAAAAAAAAAGTGAAGCAGGAAGGCTGGTGTGGGGGGAGAAAAGGGTGGTAACATAGTTGTTTGAATGGTAACTTTCAAACAAAATGATTAAGTTACGGAAAAATTTGAGAGTTTAAGATCAGGCTTCCCACTATTATCCTATTGTAAGGGAAGCTTTGGAGGGTCCCCTTGCTGAGATATCAATTTCGCAAGTGTTTATGGCTGATGCGACTGAAGTTGTAACCCCTGGAAGCTGTTTTTGTTTTTATTTCTGTTTTCAGAAGAAAACAGAAAAGGCTATACCTGTGTTTCACAGCATAAATAGAACTCTTCAAAAAGGTGGCTCTTGTTCAAGAAAAATAATATGAAGATTAAAAATCATTTCAGATGTCAAATGGGAAACATAACGATTTGATTTTCTGTGACCACATTGGGAAAATGGGAAGAAGCTGGGGCAAATAGGGGTTGACAGGAAACAGGAAATCTCTCTTTTATTGATAGGCTCTTCATAAAGGGTAAGAATGATTTCACCCTCTTAGGAAAATAGTATGGGCTGAGCAGTTACCTTTATAGCAAAGGTTATACAATAGTGAACTCTACCTTTAGAGTGGAATCATTAATAAAAATCCCTTCTGAACTCGGAAATATGTTATTTAAGGCCAATTAAGATTTCTCAGCCAGCGACACCAAACCTCTGGCACCTTTGAAAGGGCATCAGCGCACATGGACGTGAGGGGGAAGGTGATCGGTGCTTCCCAGTAGCTGTTGGGAAGTAAAGAAAAAAAATATCAGTCCATTTACAGACATGTCTAGGATACAAGAAACACCTTCATCACCGTTCCATCCTGGAGTCCCACGACAGTTCTCTAAAAATCAAATTTGAATAATGACCATCTCGACTTCTAGCAGAGAAAGAATGATAGCCCACTATCATCTGGGCTCACAGACACTGAGATTAGGAATATTATTTGGGAAACAGAGCTACAGCAGGGAAGGGCTGATCTTTGCCTTGGGAGTGCTGTGAAGCTGCCTTAAGGGGGGAGAGAACTGGGATGTATAGGATTCATATTAAACAGCTGGTTTGAGGTGGCTGTATGAGAAGCGTGTGACACTGCATAAGACCAACCAAATGTCCTTATTCAGTCGCAGATAGGATGACCTTGTGTCCTGGTTTGCCTGACACAGTTTTATTTACTCACTTGAGTCCTAGTGTAATTATTCATTTAACCCCCTTCATGTTCAGTGCGGAAGATAATTATATAGTCACAACAGCACTAACAGACTTTTCCCAAATTCTACAATGCAGGGTATAAGAGAAATGCAAAGAGCCAGGCCACACCTTCTAGAACATAATAAGCGACATATGCAGGAAGCGAGCCCTCCTTGCCTGTCTGGGTCAGGGAGGCAGCCACAATAGTTGCAGCAACACTGGAGGCTGCAGAGTGGAGGACAGCACCAGTGACAACAGAGGAGAGATCCATGACTTCCAAGGAGATCACAGAAGCCATCTGGACATTGGCCATGGGAGTCAGAAGGCTTAGGGGCAGAGAGTGGGATGGGGACCTTAGCATTCTTCAGATTGTGAAAAAATAAAAGTGTTAGTCGCTCAGTCATGTCTGACTCTGTAACCCCATGGACTGTAGCCCACCAGGTTCCGCTGATCATGCGATTCTCCAGGCCAGAATACTGGAATGGGTTTTCATGCCCTACCCCAGGGGATCTTCCCGACCCAGAGATCAAGCCCAGGTCTCCTGCACTGTAGGCGAATTCTTTACGGTCTGAGCCACCAGGGAAGCTAATCTGTTGAAGGTCATTGCTACTGGGGTTTTCATATTCTCAGGGCTGCTTTCATGAGCAAGCAACCAGGACCTTGCCTTCAAAAGAATCCTGCTTTGGGGGTTTAATGTTCTGTGGTCACCATCTTGAAACTATTAATGATGTTATCTTTGATACTATATTTCATAAGTCAGGTCCAGTGAGAAAATAGAGTATGTTCCAAGGACCTAGAGTCTCAGCTCATGTTCATTCTGCCTCATGCTGCCTTCCTGTCTCCCCAGGGTGGGTTTTCAGTAGCCCACTCCCTTGCCCCCAAGGGCTAACCTGCCTGATCTCCCCACCCCTGCTCTCTGCCTCTGCCGGGCACAGTGGGATCCAAGTGAGGTGAGCGTGGCAGGATGGTAGCAGCCATTGGTAACGGGGCAGGCATTACCTGAATGTGCACACCCTGGGGCCGAGGTCACAATCCTTCAGACGTCAGCTGTGCACTGAGTCAGCTGTGATGGTGGGCCTGTGGGAAGGGGAGAGTGCCTTTTCCACCCCCAACCTGGGCTCTGTGCTTGGTGGCAGGAGGGGGGCACCCTGTACCTGCTGGGCTGCTTGCCCACCTGACAAATTGCAGAGCAGAACCTCGGATGCCTGTGAGGGCTGCACTCACCTGATGAGGATTCCCATGCCTGGGGGAGAGGCAGGTTAAATAGCAGGATTGAGAAAGAGAACCAAAGATGGAGAAAAGTGCTACATTCTAATACTTCAACACTTTCTCCCTGCTCTTTGGATGAATGGCCCACTTTTTCCTTTTGCCCCAGGACCCTCTAATTATGGAGTCACCTCTGTGCGTTCTCCTTAAGAAGCTGAGGTAGTAGGTTCCTTTCAGAGAAGAACCTGCATCCCTTGGCTGACAGACAGGTACGGGTCCTATGGTAGTCCTCTGACAGCCCTCTGAGGTGGACCCCACCTCTGAATCCAGTCCCCCTTCTAGACCCGACCTTGTCTGAGTGCCTTGGAGACACCTGCCATCCTGTACTCCCACTCTGGATCCTCAGTATGTCCCTGGCTCCAACCCATTTCCAGTTACTAGTGCCCACTCTCGGTCTGATTAGTTCAGTTGATTCACATCTGTCTTGGAGTTTGAAAAGCCAAAAGTTTCACTCCTCTTCAGTCATTTGTAAGACATGTATAACAGGAAGAACATGATATTTAGACTCATGTGTCCTGGATTTAATCCTGGCTTTGTTGTTCACTAGATGTACAAACTCTGGTGATTTATTTCACCTCCCTCAGCCTCAGTTTCCTTATCTGTATAATGGGAATCTAAATCCCGCTCTCCAGTTCCTTGATTGCCCATGTGGGTGTGGCATCCAGAATTAGATTCTGGTTTCCCAGTCAGTCAGGTCAGTATTTCTATAACTGCTTTACTGGAAGTCCCCAAAGTCCCCTTTGTTCTTTAGGACAGAAAGCTTATCCAGGCTTTCTGTCCTATACTCGCCAAAATTTTTTTTAAACCTCCTAACCAGTCTCTTAGTTACTCTCCCATAGTTTAGCATCTAGAGTCTCTGTCTGTGTGTGTGCTAAGTCACTTCAGTCATGTCTGACTCTTTGCAACCCTACTAACTATAGCCCGCCAGCCTCCTCTGTCCATTGGATTCTCCAGGCAAGATTACTGGAGTGGGTTGCCATGCCCTCCTCCAGGGATCTTCCCGACCCAAGGATTGAACCCATGTCTCTTACGTCTCCTGCACTGGCAGGGAAGTTCTTTACCACTAGCGCCATCTGGGAAGCCCCTCTCTTTGTCTACTCTTTTTCAAATAACCTTGGAGAGTCAGTTGGGCAGTGTATTGCTTTTGGTTTGATCCCAAGATGTCTTTCTTTAGGCCACCATTCAGTTCCATGAATTGCAAGGAAGCAATAGGCAAATTAAGCCCCCCGCTAGCCCCAGAACCACCCTCCTCACTCCATCCCCTTGCCTAGCTCAGACTGCCAGACCCTGCCAGGAGCCAAGACCCTGGGCCTCTCCTTTACACGAAGGGAGATTTGGCATACTTGCTGTGTCTTGCCTTTTGCATCCTTTGCCCAACATCCTTTTTACCTTTGGCCTGTGTGGGCTAAAGACATGATGTTTAATTACACAGTCAGCTAATCTATGTAAAAACAAAGTTTGAAAAGAAGCATTGCTACACCAGAAGACATCACATTTCCAAGAAGCACCCTCTGCTAATGAACTCAGAGCTGAAGATGATGGACGCATCCACACAGGTATCTTCCTCCTTCCCTGGGGAGAAGGTAAGAGCAGCCAGCAGGCTGGCCCCATGGCTTTATAGGTGGGGAGCCGCAGGCACTCAGATGCTGAGCGATGCTCCTGGAGATCAGAGGGCTTTTGTGAATGAGGCCCTCAAACATGGGCTGGCCTACTTCCCGCGTGGTTTTACAATGGACGGGATTTATGTCTTGGCTTTTCCTGTCAGAAGCCTCCCAGTCACCATATGATGATGAGTCTAATCCCCAGGGATTTGGGTGTGAAGACAGAATGGTTTTGGCTGCCCTCCTTTCCCCTCACATCTCTGCTTTACAGCAAAGGCAGTGTTCTTGAGTCAGGCAGGATTCCGAAATGAGGTCTGCACCTGGTTGCAAAGACAGCCTGGGGGAAATCTGCCTGATTACAGGTTTTAAGAAATGACCTTCCTGTGGTTCTGGCTCTCAGCTGAAAAAACCCACAAGTTACTGGGTCAAGATTATTTGTGGTCTTTTTGACTATATACAATGAGATAATCCCAGGAGAGAACAGTCGAGATCTTCACTTTTATTGCCTAGCAAAGGGCCTGCCACAGTGCAGGAACTCACAAATCTCTGTTCACAGAATGCAACTATTCCATCTTATCTGAGAGACAAGGCAGAGAGATGCTTACAGTGAGGGCCAAGGGCCCTGTCTTAGGCAGAGAAATCCGAAAACACTCAGCTATTTGGACACTTCTACAACATCCTCTGGCTTCCCCGGTGGTGCTAATGGTAAAGAATCTGCCTGCCAACACAGGAGACATAAGAGATGTGGGTCTGATCCCTGGGTCCAGAAGATCCCCTGGAGCAGGAAATGGCAACCCACTCCAGTGTTCTTGCCTGGGAAATCCCGTGGAAAGGGGAGCCTGGTGGGCTACGGTGCATAGGTCGCAAAGAGTCGGACACGACTGAAGCGACTTAGCACAGCACAACATGTGACATCCTCATTCATTTATTCCACCAGAAAGTCTGTGCCCCCTCCTCTCCATCTCCATGACCACTCTCTTCAGTAAAGCCCTAATAATCTCTAGACCATTGCAAAATTCTCCTATTCATCCATCTGCTTCCAGCACTCACTGGCTTCTACTGTCCAACACTTTCTTCAGACTGACCCCAAAGTCCTGTTTCTAAAATGCAAAGCTTATCATGACTCTCACTTGATTGCAATCCTTCAGTGGCTCCCTATTTCCCACTCCAGTATTCTCAGCTCCTCACATCCCAAGATTAAAAAAATCTCATTCTTGCTGAGCTTTGGATATGCCCAACAGCCTCTCCTTTCTCTGAAGTGGTAGATTCCCCATACTCTGAAGACAGAGTGCCTTGTGTGTTGAGAAGACTTCTCCTGCCTTTGCACATTATCGAAACAGTGGGGATGTATAATGTTGAAAATGCTTTGAACAAAATATACTGCCTACCCAGTGATTCTGATATTTCCTTCCAGAGACACATCATGGTAAATAATAACTACCCTAGGAGAGAAAATCCATGCCTTGCGTGTGAGCTTTTTCATGATGGGTCCCTGCTGTCATCTGTGACTTCATCTCCCACTGCTTGCCAGCTCACTCCATCCCCTGTGTCCCCATCAGCTCCTTGTACTAGTCATTGTGAACCACCAGCAGCTCACCCACTCTCCTGTGCTGTTTCTGGCCTCTATACTTTTGCACGGGCAATTTTCTCTGTCGGAGTCAACATTTATTGCATGCTTGCAAAGTACTAGACACTATTTTCAGAGATTTACCTGTTTTAACTCAGCCATCAGAATAATCCTATGAGGCACTACAATTGTTGATCCTATTGTAGAAAATGAAATTGAGGCTCAGAGAGGTTAAGTAATTTATCTTAATCTACAAAGCTAACGGTGATAGAACTAAGAATGGGTACGTGCATTTTGCTTTCAGATTGCATGTATTTAACCCCGAGCTACAGCTGCCTCTTCTGTGTCTTCCTAGTAAACCCCTGTTCATCCTTCAATACTCCACTGATGCACCACCTCTTCCCTGAAGTCTTTCCTGATCTCTCTGGGTAAAGTTAAACATACCCTCTCATGCCCCACTGAAACCTTTCGGTTGGCTCTCAACAAAACGGAAGGCAATAATTAGTCCCTCGCCCCACCCACACATCCATGAGGATTTCATCTGTGCATCTCTCGAACCCACACTGGCCCATCCTAGATGTACAGTAGAGTTTTGTTGAATGGAGTTTTACACTCTTAATATATGAATCATTTCCTTTCTTAGTCTTGGCTTTGTGACTCAGCTCTGCCTCTCCGTTATCCTCAGCACCCCTCTTCTAGAATATGCTTTCAGCTGTAGAGAACACAAGAGCAAACTTTCCAGCAATGGGAGGACTCTTGAAGTTAAATTAACACCATGTAAGTAGACCACAAGGAGAAGGCAGTGGCACCCCCACTCCAGTACTCTTGCCTGGAGAATCCCATGGACGGAGGAGCCTGGTGGGCTGCAGTCCATGAGGTCGCTAAGAGTCGGACACCACTGAGCAACTTCACTTTCACTTTTCCCTTTCATACACTGGAGAAGGAAATGGCAACCCACTCCAGTATTCTTGCCTGGAGAATCCCAGGAACGGGGGAGCCTCGTGGGCTACCATCTATGGGGTCGCACAGAGTCGGACACGACTGAAGCGACTTAGCGACTTAGCAGCAAGTAGACCACAGAATTACTGAGGCCAGCATCACTCAGCTTCACAAAATGTTCTTCTTCAACCAGGACATCCATATCATGTTATAGGCATGGCTCCAGTCTCCCAAAGAAGCGGCTCTTTCACTGAGTTTACAAACTTCTGTTCCCCTTACCTATAGCTACAAATCAAACCACCTTAAACCTTACTTATCTCTTGTGCTTTTGAATCTGTGAATGAGACCAGGCTTGGCAGGGCCAACTCATTTCACTCCACATGAAGCCTGGGGGATCTGGTAAGACTGGCTGTGGGGAGCTCTTCGGGTCAATCTCCCTCCTCCTGCAGTCTCAGGACCACTCCATGTGGCCTCTGCCCATGCTCTTTCTAGCCTGGTGGCCTCACAGTGATTAGACATCATCTATGGCAATTGGCTTCCCAGGGTGAAGGGAAGATGCCCAGGCTGAAGCTCCAAGGCTTCTGATTACTTGGTCTCAGAGTTGCAGAACATCATCGCCATAGCATTCTATTGATCAAGAGAAACACTAAGCTCAACTTCGATTCAAGGGAACAGAAATTAGACTCTGTCTCAAAAGGATGAGTAGTAAAGAATTTGAAGCCATTTTTTAAAATGTATTTTTTATTTATTTTTGGCTGTGCTGTGTCTTTGTTGCTGTGCTCCGGCTTTCTCTACTTATGCAGAGTCAGGGCTACTCTCTAGTTTTGGTGCATGGGCTTCTCATTGCAGTGGTTCCTCTTGTTGAGCCTTAGGGCATGCGGGCTCCAGTAGCTGCTGCACTTGGGCTCAGTAGTTGCAGCGCACAGGCTCCAGAGTTCAGGCTCAGTAGTTGTGGCACACGGGCTTAGTTGCCCCTCAGCATATGGGATCTTCCTGGACCAGTGATCAAACCATTATGCCCTGCATTGCAAGGCAGATTCTTAACCACTGGACTATCAGGGAAGCCCTAAAGCCATTTTTTTAATATACCAGAGTACCTAAAGCCATGATCCCTTGGAGAAGGAAACGGCAACCCACTCCAGTATTCTTGTTTGGAAAGTCCAGTGGATGGAGAAGCCTGGCGGGCTACAGTCCACGTAGTCGCAAAGAGTTGGACACAACTGAGCAACTAACACACACCCACACACCCACACACAGCTAGCAAACGGTAGAGCCAGAATTCCAGCTTTGATCGTCCATTCCTAGTGCTGATGTGTTTAAGGCCATTCCATACATATTTCTAAGATCAAGTACATTTTCTTCACACACAGGCAGATGTGTGGAGAGAGCGTCTTCTCAAGCTCTGGGTCAGGTCTTAGTCTGTATCTTAAGCAGAGATTTTTTTATCCCATTTATCTAGAATGAGAGCTAAGCATACATATTTCCCAGATGATTCTAATAGGTAGCCAAGGTGGAAGATAACTGGTGTGAGCCGTGTTCTCTGAGACCCCACATTCCAAAAGTTAGCCCTGGTTTTGATTTGATTTGATCATGACACCCAGGATCCTAACTCATGTTGGGCTTACCAAGTGGGTGAGGCCAGTGCTGGATGTGCATGTGAATGGGTGAGTCATTCCTCCTGCACTGCCTGGCAACAGTTCATTTCTTGCTCAGCACCTTCCGCAGAGCCTGGAAACCCCATGAGATCAGGAACTGTGTCTGACTTGCCCTGCACTCCAATCCCCAAGCATCCGACACACTTCCCGGCATGTCGCAGACACCTAGTAAAGAGGTGTTGAATTAACAAGTGGATGACTCACTAGCACTTGTCTACAAGGGTCAACGTCGTGGAAAAAGCAAGGACTTTGGAGTCAGGAAGACCCAGGTCATAATCTCAGTTTTACATTTCAAGAGAGTTTCAGGGATGCTTTAAAGCTTGTTAGACAAAAATAACACATCATCAGGATTACCTTGCAAAGTCTTTCTAATGGTGCCTCAAGTAAGGCTGGCACAGCCAGTCTTTCTTCCAGAAACAGACCTCTGTTTCTCCAGTTGAGCAACAGACCAACTTAGCTTGCATTTTGGAGACAAGTCGTAAGAAAATAGCTACGTTTAAATCCTGGAATCATCCTCAGTTTGGCCAGTTGCTTTTTCATCTCTGAGCAGTACATGGGGATGGAGACCTCTGAGCCCAACAGCAGTCACAGCTCCTGAGTGTGAAGTGGGAAGATTAGTAACCCCCATCACTCAAATTTGTATATAAATGTCATTTTTATTACATATGTTGCATTAATATGCATTTTAATATAATGTTTATCATTTTAAATTTTATTTTATCTTGTTTTATTTGCATTCATGTACATTGAATGCTCAGATAAATTCCCAGTTTGCTTCTGTGTCAAGCAACATGACTGGCCTGGTCTGCAAACAAAACAAGAAAGGGAGAAAGGGAGCCGTGGGAACCGTAAGAAAAAGAAAAGAAACCAACATAGGACAAGAGAGAAGAGACATGGTCTGATCAGCACACACTCTGTTTTCTGATTTCCTCCAACAAAACTCCTTTGAGAATTCTATCTTGACTTCTCCATTTAATTAACAAATGTTCTTGCGGTGTTAATATATACCAGGCGCTGTTCTAAGCGCTTTATAAATATTATCTCAATCTTCACAATATCCCCATGATCATCTTATTACTCTCATTTTACAGAGGAGGAGATTGAGGCATGGAAAGGTAGAATCATTGGTCTACCCAGTAGGATCACTAGCTACTAAGAGACAAAGCTGAGGTTCCAACCTTCACAGTTTGGCTGCACTCTCTACTGCTACTCTAAGTCACCCCCCTTTACCCCACTGGCATGGCCTTGGATCCTTGCCATTTATGCTTCTCAGGTGGCACAGTGATAAAGAATCTGCCTGCCAATGCAGGAGACATGGGTTCGATCCCTGGGTCAGGAAGATGCCCTGGAGAAGGAAATGGCAACCCACTCCAGTATCCTTGCCTGGGAAATTCCATGAACAGAGGCTACAGTCCATGGGGTCGCAAAGTGTTGGAACGACTGAGCACAAATACTGGCTTACAGTCTACCCCACACTCCATTCAGTCTCCTCACCCTCAATCCATTCTTCCCATTGTCATATAAATCTGCTTAAATGCCAATCTGAAGTTTCAGCCTCTACTGTCATATCTATAGCAGGATTTGCCTAACAAAATTTCTCAGAACAGGATATGGGACAAACACATTTTGGGAAATGCTGTATACACATCTTCTTCTTGGGGAGGGAGGCTTCGTATAAGGGCAGGGCAGTGGGAGAGACAAACTGCAGGGTATAAGACAGGCTCAAGGACGTATTGTACAAAATAGGGAATATAGCCAATAATTTGGTAATGAATTTAAATGAAATGTAATGTTTAGAATTTTTATAAAAATAAAATTTGTTTTAAAAAAGATGCTGCAGAGCCTCAGAGCAAAGAATTCACCTTAGCTTCACCCAGAATTTCCTGAATTTATTGGAGAGCAGGCCATGTTCGGTAAGTGGCTGTTCGCTCGCATGTCCCAATGTGACTGACTGTCTTATAGAACAGATCTTGAGACATGTTGGCCTACAACATACGGAATAAACTCCATATCTTGTCAAAAAAGGTCTCCTTTAAGACCTGGCCTGGTTTACCTTTTCGTCTCTTCTCTGATCTCTTTTGCCCTTCCCTGACTTACTGGATTTCTCCTCTTTGAACCTGCCATCCCATTTCATATGTGTACATATATACATATACGTATAATTAAAGTATAGTTGATTTATAATATTGTTTCAGGTGTACAGCATAGTGATTCAGGATTTTTTGCAGATTATGTTCCCTTATAGCTTATTGTAAGATAATAGTATAATTCACTGTGCAATATAGTCAATCTGTGTTGCTTATATATTTTATATATAGCAGTTTATATCTGTTAAATTCCTTACTCCTCATTTGTCCCTCCCCCTCACCCCTCTCCACTTTGGTAACCATGATTTTGTTTTCTGTCTGAAGTCTGTTTCTCTTTTGTATATAGGTTCATTTGTGTTACTTCTTATATTTCATATAAAGTGATATCGTATAGTATTTGTCTTTCTCTAATTTACTTCACTTAGTATGATAATCTCTAGGTCCATCCATGTTACTGCAAATAGCATTTTTCTTTCTTTTTTATGACTAATATTACATTGTGTGTGTATGTGTGTGTGTGTGTGTGTGTGTGTGTGTGTGTTAGTTACTCAGTCGTGTCCAACTCTTTGCTACCCCATGCACTGTAGCCCGCCAGGCTCCTCTGTCCATGGAACTTTCCAGGCAGGAATACTGGAGTGGGTTGCCATTCCCTTCTCCAGAGGATCTTCCCAACCCAGCAATCGAACCCGGGTCTCCAGCATTGCAGGCAGATTCTTTACATCTGAGCTCCCAAAGAAGCCCATATATATACCACATTGCCACATCTTCTTAAGCCATTCATCTGTTGATGGGCATTTGGATTGCTTCCATGTCTTGGCTATTGTAAACAGTCCTGCTATGAACAATGGGGTGCATGTATCTTTTCGAATTAGAGTTTTTGTTTTTTCCAGATATATGCCCAGGAACCTCCATACTATTTTCCACGCCATCTCTTTCTTTCCTCTGTGCTTTACTTCTGCCATTTCCTCTGCCAAAAATGCCTCCCTCTTTTCTCCCCTGGTAAACTCCTAATTATTTTAAAAATAATTTCCAATATGCCCCTGTCTCTGCAGCCTTTCCCATGTGGTCCACTTTTTCTCACTGCGCAGTGTGTTTAATACCAACCCCCTCTGGATCCTCAGAGATCTTTATCCATTCTTTTAAAGCTATCATGTGTTTTCTATTATATTGCCTTTCTTTTAACACTATAATTATTGAGCAAGCATTGTGTGCTAAGCTCTGTGTTCAGTATCTTATGTGAGTTTTTAAATTTATGCTCCATAAAAACTTTGAGTTAGATATTATTTTAGTTGTTGTTCTTGTTACTTCTACTATTATTTGCTTTTTAATGAAAAGGAATCTGAAGTTCAGAGAAGTCGTAAACCTAAGGTCACTTAGCTCATCCGTCACTGGATTTGAATCCAGATCTCCTTGGGAACCCATTGTATTCATTTTAATTCCACGTATAAGTCTTCTTCCCTGTTATGTGTTGGTTTCAAGAGCACAGACTCTTCTTACTCATTTCTCTATCCTCAGCTTCTAGCCCAGGACCTGCCAAGAAGAATGTAATAACTGCTTGTTTCATAAACGAACTGCAGGTGGGAAGTGATCCAAGGGGTGATTCTCCAGCCTTAATACTTCTTTCCCCCTGACCTCTGCTCCATCAGGTGAGACTCTTCTCTCTGGCTTTTACCCTCTGACCACAGAGAGAAGTAATCTGCAGAATCTTGGCTCCACAGCCCTCAGCAGACAAGGGATGAGCTCTGGGTCTTAGATATTTTACTAAGACTGTTTAAGTTAATAATTATCAAGTATACCTCCAATGTGGTATAGTCATCATTACCACCCTGGTGTAGGTGCTGTTATGAAACCCACCTTACAGATGAGGAAACTGAAGCACAAAGATGACAAAACCTGCCTGAGGGCCCACAGCTATAGAGCATTCCATGGCAAAATCTGGCCCCGGAACCCACACTCCATCAATGAAAACCATACAGCCTCCCAACAGCCCCTGCAAAGAGAAAATAACAACTCCTAAACAGAAAAGGAAGTTTCTGTTCTGGTTTGGAATTGCAGTGGTCAGTTGACTGATCTCAATGGATCTATTGCTGGCTCAGCAGCATTTCCAAGGAAACCACTGAGGTAGATGCCCCACTCAGCAGGAGATTATATTAAACAGCCAGGGGATGTCTGTCTGTGTCACTGTTGCTTTCTGTCTCTGATTCTCTCCGTCATTCTCTCTCTGCTGACCCCCTCCAGCCTTTCTATTCTCTCTCCCTCTTTTCATCTCTTTCTCTCTCTCTGACTCCTTTTCCAGTTCCATAGCTCAACGCACACCCTTAATAACTTGGGAGATTCACTTAAACAAAAAAAAATAGAACTCAAGTTTTACAAGCAAATTCATTTTGGTAGAGGAGGGTGGGAAGAGGTCTACCTGTGTTTATGGAGGGATTATACTGGAGGGGCAGAAGCAGGAGCCATGTCAGGGGAAATGCAACCTCCAAAGCCAGAATGAGTCTGTAGCCAATTGGATAATTGTGTCATTTATTACTGTATTGTCTCAATTATGTCTTTTGAATTTCCTGAATCTTAATCCAAAAAATCTTTTCTCATCTCTCAGGTGGTAAATTATTTATGTGTCTTTCTTTCTCTTTCAGTAACCTTGTCTCCCTGTGGGAATACAGCAGCTACTAGCAACTTGCCCCAGATAGAGCACTGTAGGAAGGAACCAGGTGTCAAGTCATGGAGATTAGTTCCAGAGAGGCCGTGATGAGGGGTAAGCAAGAGTCAGGCTTTAGAACAAGACTGTGGGTTTAGATGACAGCTCTGCTGGGTTCTTGGGTGAGTTACTTGATTTTCTCATCTCTAAAATGGGGATGATAATAATATCCACCTCGTAAATCTATAAGGTTGTATGTATTATGTATGAACAGTGTTTATAAGAGTTCTTGGCACATAGTAAATGCTTTATAAATGTTTGCTTTTGCTGTTATTGTGATTCTTGTTGGTAGAAGGAGTAATCATTAGTGAGATGGGATGGTTGAAAGGGAAGAAATTCTCTAAAAACTTTCCATTTATTTATTAAAAATATTTTTTTATATGGGCCATTTTTAAAGTCTTAATTGAGTTTGTTATACTATCACTTCTATGCTTTGAATTTTTGGCCATGAGGCATGTAGGGTCTCAGCTCCCAGACAAGGGATCGAACGGGCATCCCCTGCATTGGAAGGTGAAGTCTTAACCACTGGACCACCAGGGAAGTCTCTCCATTTATTTTTATTGACCCTCTTTGGTGTTACCTCATTAAACATTTCTTGATCATTGTCTGACCAAATGCTAAGGACTCAAAAAGAAGACCCCAAATTAAGTAAATATGTAAGTAGATAAATAAATAATAGATAGATAAAGACCATCCCATCACCCAGAGGCTTAATCTTCCTTGAGAAGTTGGGCATATTGGCAGTCAACTCCAATAAATATGTTACTTACTTAGATAGATGAAGGCACAGCATTCAGGGATATCTCACTGAGAGGAGAACGTCCAGTCTCAAAGCACACCAAAGATGAGTGAGAGTGGAGTGGGTGAATTGAGATAGGACTAGAATTCCAGGGTGAAACCATGACATGAGCACAGCACATGCAGGAAACTAGCACACTGTCAGCGAAGCACTGAAGCCATGAGATACTGTCAAATCATAGCAGAGAGTTTAGGAAACGAGGCAGGTAAGAGAAGGGCCAAATTATGGATGGGGTGCCAAGTATTTTTGGAATTTACCTTGGTTTGTTCCAGGAAAAGATCCCCAAAAGACTCACAGTTCTTATATCAGGTAATAAAAATTCACATAAATGGTTTCCCCATTCATCTCCCCCAAAAGAGCTCTCTTGACAAGCAATAGATCATTCTCAGTGGCTATAATTAGGAGGTTAGTACTTACTCCAAATAAGGAAATCCATTCCCAACTTGGACCTGCTTTGGACTCAGAGGACTCTGGATGTTCTTGTTATCTATTGCCACCTAAAAAACCACTCCAAAACTTAGTGGTTTAAAACAAAAATTTATTATCACTTCGCTCATCTAAGTGATTCTCACTTAGTGTCACTTGTGAGATTGTAGCTGAACGTTGGCTGGGCTACGGTCATCTGAAGACTCCACTCCAGGGTTGGATGTCCAAGATGGCTCATTCACATGTCTGGGAGTTTGATGCTGGCTGTTGGGAAGAAACTCAACTGGGCTCCTGACCACAGCCTCTTCAGATGGTGTGACTTCTCACAGCATGGTGGGTGGCTCCAAAAGGGAACTTCCCAGTGGTAAGCATTCTAAACAGCTCAAGCAAAAACTGCAAAGAAGTTGCCATTACTTCCACCATATCCTCTTGATCAAAGCAGTCATAGGGCTCACCCAGATTCAAAGTGATGGAAAAATAGACTCTACCTTTGAAAGAGAAGTGGCAAGAATCCATTGTAGAAGACCATGTGGGATGAGGGATATCATTGCAACCATCTTTGGAAAATGCAATTTGCCACACTGGCACAAGGAGGATACTTCCCAAGAATGTTTAGGAATATACTCTCGTTAAGAATATGTAGTCCGAATGGCCTTGATGTTCCAGGCAGGGAGAAGAGTGATAAACTCACCCTGAAAGTTAGTCAACACTTCTGAGAACTCTTGCATGGAGGGAAGAGCACTGGACTAGGGGACTAGAGACATGGATTTGAGTCTAGCTCTTCTACTTGTTAGCTGAATGGAGTTGAGATAAGTACTTTTCTCTGAACCTCAGTTTTCTTGTCTGACAAATGAGAACACTGAAAAACAAAATCTCAAAAATTCCTATTTTAGAGATGCCTTGGATTTCAATGATACTATAAGGGGTTTGTAACACCACACTGAATCCAGCTTCATTAATTATTTTATCGATTGGCTCTTTTTATAGAGGTGGTGTGACCATGATAGCCCCAGTTTGTCTAGAGCAGTCATGGATTATGCCTGTTGTTTCAGTTCAACTATGAATAACACCCCTTTTTACTCTCAAAAGCATCACAGTTTGAATGATAATTATATGATCACCTTGCAATAGGGCGTAGGTCAATGACTTTTAGCTCTGTCATATATAAGCAATGGGCCTATTTCATTATTGAAACTTCATTAAGTTGAGTACTGAATCTCAGTCTAGATTCTTCTGATTGTAAGCAACAGAATTCAGTTTAAACTTGCTTATGCCAAAAATGGAATGTATTTGATAGATACTAAAGTATCTTGCAGGAGTTAAGCACAATGAAGACTTTGGGGGTCTGAAACAAGGAAGAGAAATGTTATCAGGTACTCAGGCAATACCATCTTTAGGGCACTGAGATTGTGTTTTCTTTCTTTCCTGACCAGCTTTCTCTGTTTCTTCAAGTTCATGGTGATCAGAAGATGGCTGTTCATGTTTACCATTTGTTACGTTCAGTTACAGCTATGCACAGAGACTAACTTGTTACCAATTCCAAATTCCTTGAAAAGAAGATGTGATTAGTCTAATCCTGGTCCATTTTTCTAAGAGTAGGTGAAGGGCAGAGAAGACACTTGGGACCAACCCAGTGGTGTAGAGGAAACTTTAAGAGAAAATGGTTGTGTTAGTCCAGATCCCCCAAGAAGTAGATGCCAAGACTAGATTAAATTGGATAAAATATATTTTGGGATTTTTTGTCAGATAGAATGGTGAGAGAGCCATAAGATGTAAACATGACCCCAAATGAAGGGGAGAGAGAAGGAAGGAAGGAACGGAGGGGGAAAATGTCTTAGACTAGTTCTAAGTCCAAGTTTGAAGTTATAAGGAGAGTTCAGCGAGACCCCTGAGGAGTCCTCATATCAAAGTTAACTCAGCAGGGAAGACTCATGTCTGCCAGAAAGAGGTCTACATTATCATTCCTACTGGACTCAGTCACTGGCTATAGTTAGCCTTTGGGAAGATTGGTCTTGAAATCATGAAAATGCATTTCAGAGCTCAGCAGCTTAGGCCTTTGGTTGGCCATGTTCTCATAGGTGAATATCTGAGAGGTGCCTTCTCACAGACACAACAGTGGTCGTGAAGAACAAAGTGAAAACCCAAAAGTTGTCCGGCATAGCTGATTCCCTAAAGTGACTCAAAGGTCACCCAAAGCTTGAGTCAAAGTTGCTATTCTAGACCCAGTGAGAAGGCAGGGGAAATAACAGAAAGCAGAAGAGTAACTGGAAGCTGGAAATGATGGGGAATTCTAAAATCAGTCAGACTTTAACAAATTATCTACTAACTATGTGCAACAGAGAGAAAATGTTCCAAGTTCTTGGAAAATGGTGAATGAAGCAGGGCTTCTGTCTACAGTCTAAAGAGGACTTATACCAAAGAGGCAATGATAATATTCTATGAGAAGTATTATTTCAGGGATAAACATGAGATGCTGACACTTCACAGAGGATGGATACTTAACCTCGATGAATATTGGGCTCTCAAGGAAGGTTGATGGGAACCTTAACACTGCAGTCTACCTCGGCCTTCGTGTTTTATTTGGGGTTGGTAAAGCGTCTTGTTCACAGTCAGGTCATCCTGTTGGTCACTGAGAGAGTTTTAGAACTCAGGACTCTTGAATTCTACCTGATTTCTATCCTCTGCCTCTGATGGCAATTAATTATTGCCAGCCCTAGGAAAGCATCCATTCCTCCCAGCAGAGCCAGGAGTTGTTATTATTTGCTTTCAACCTATCAACAACACCACCAAACATACAGATGATTAAAAACCAGGCTGATGATGCTGCCTTTTAGAACTCTTTGAGGGTTTCTGAACAATCAGGAAACTTTAGCCTGTATTTTCAGAATATGCTGTCAGGGAAGGTCATCTGAATCATATCCATCAAATGTTGGGGATGACTCACTGTCAAACAAATCTCACTTTTAAAAACCTGTCTTTATAAATACACAAGAAGAAATCACTTCTGTTGCTTTTGAAAGGGTTCTTCATTTCCTCTACCTCCCCTTTTGGCCCTCACTCTGAGCACCCCACTCCCCAAACAAAAAAACCACAGGAGAGATACACACCTTGTAGCTGCCTACAGCTTGACCAGCTTCAGGCACCCAGGTTCCCCCAGAGTGGCTGCCCTACCCTCATTTTGTTCTTCTCTGGCCCGATTAGCGCTGACTCACTAAAGCCTGAAGGCTTTGCTTCCTCAGGGTTATGGCCTGTGGGGAAGAGAGCCAGAGCCAGTGGGTAATTAAAGATATGCATGCAGCCCCATAAGTAGCTATTGCACCAAAAAGGCCTCCAGTCAATTTAGGCCAAAGAGTGACTGTTCCCAAAGAGAGGCCTGGAGCTGCACTTTCCTTTACTGGGTCATCAGAAGAAAGAGGGGCTTCCAGGCCATTGTATTGGGTACACTTCCTTTGAGACTCTTCTTCCTAATGGTTCCCTTATCTGAACTTCTCAATGGAAGGAGGGGCTGCAGAAAGAGCCCAGCTTACTCATCCTCTAGCTTTCAGATAAGCTTTGTTCAATTTTACCAGAAAACTATGCATGCTAAAAGACCAAAGGTCAAATTATGACACTTCTTTTGAATATAACTTTGGGAGCAAAAACCAGCCAAATGAACATAAACAAGCAGATCCCCACTTTTCTGGCCTAGAGCAGTATAAACTGTAAATTGGCACTTACCAAGGGCATTGCCAATGAGTGAACAACAAAGGCATTTGCCATCTGCCTCTACGGAGATTGAACCCCATGCTGCTATAGCTGACCTTCAACAACCCCTGAGGGAGTCCAGGGTGAAGTGAGGCACTCTGTGCTCCAGGGAATCTGGTGGGACAGGTCTTTAGACAGTTGCATGTTTTTAGGAACAGATTTTATGATCTCAGTCCTTGCATTTCCTCAAATCTCGAGGAGCATAACATCCCTTCATGGTGACATCAGATCCTCATGACTAACAAAAAACCTTTTGTAAAATGAGTGCTTCATGGTATTGAACTCCCCCTTCACCAAAACCTTATATATTGATCTTCCCCCACTGCCGCTTTGGAGCAGTCTCTCAGAGCTATCTGAGATGCTGCCTCCTGGGCTGTAGTCCTCATTTTGTCCCAGATAAAACTTAACTCACAACTCTCAAGTTGTATATCTTTTTTAGTTGAGAGTAGAACACCCCTCTCCTCTCATACCTACCTTTTTAAAAAATGTATACTCTTGTATAAAATTCAGAAACAAAGAAAAGAAAAGCCTGTAATTCTTCCTTCCCTAAGATTTTCACTGCTAACATTTTGGTGTATGTATTTTCATTCTTTTGCCTAGGCCAAATATTTACACATATATACACACAAATACTTTTAGAGAAATGAATCTGAAGCACATTTACATGTTAATATATTTTTACATTATTATTTATAAGGGCTGTATGATATTTCTGAGTAATTTGACCAGTCCTTTATTGAATATATGTAGGTTGTTTCCTATTTTCAGAAAAGCCCTATTGAGCTTGACCCCAAATCTCTCCTCGTAGAGTAGAAGTTTCAGTTCAGTTCAGTCACTCAGTCGTGTCCGACTCTTTGTGACCCCATGGACTGCAGCACGCCAGACCTCCCTGTCTATCACCAACTCCCGGAGTTTACTCAAACTCATGTCCATTGAGTTGGTAATGCCATCCAACCATCTCATCCTCTGTCTTCTCCTTCTCCTCCCGCCTTCAATCTTTCCCAGCATCAGGGTCTTTTCCAATGAGTCAGTTGGAATCAAGTGGCCAAAATATTGGAGTTTCAGCTTCAGCATTAGACCTCCCAGTGAATATTCAGGACTGATTTCCTTTAGGATGGACTGGTTGGATCTCCTTGCAGTCCAAGGGACTCTCAAGAGTCTTCTCCAACACCACAGTTCAAAAGCATCAGTTCTTCAGCGCTCACTTTCTTTGTAGTCCAACTCTCATATCCATACATGACTACTGGAAAAACCATAGCTTTGACTAGAAGCCAAAGTTCAGTTTAGCAAGATAGAAAAATGCTGGATGCGTTCTTGTAAATGGGTGATTCTCACCTAGGGGTGACTTTGCCCTTGGGGGGACAGTTAGCAATGTCTGGATAGATTTTTGGTTGTTAAAACTAGAGGACTACTCCTGGCCTTTGGTAGTGGAGTCCAGAGACGTTACTAACCATTCTAACCATGTATAGGACAGTTCCCTATACCTAAGAACTATCCAGTCTAAAACATCAGATGTACTGAGGTTGAGAGACTGCTTTAAATATTGGTCTAATTGGAGTTATAAACTCCAGTGAGCTGTCCATTAGATTTCCATGCTAGTCTCTTTCTTCAGTTTCTTACTGCCCCCTTTTCACCTCAGTTCATCAAATAGTGTTGCACTGGACACAGAAGTGACAAAGATGCAGTTCTTCCATGCACTGAATCACACCTTGTCTTGCAAAAGCTCTTTTTCCAGATCAGTGAAAACTGCTTTTCCTTGTCCATGTTGCTCTTGGCAACCAAACTCTCAGTCATTATTCAATTACTCAGCCTTCAGTCACGTGCTTTGTTGGATTGCATCCTTTAGCCCTCTTTACAGCTACTGTCTCGGGGCTACAACTTTGCCCTTGCAGCATTCTCAAGGGTCCTCCACTAAAGCAAAACTGCCTCTTTTTTTATATTTCCTCCCCTTCCATGCTAGACTGGGTTTTGTCCACTTGGTTGAGGTTAAAAGCCATGTTTCCCAGTACTCTTCCTCATATGGCTTTGGTTAGTGTTTTTGCCAGTCTAGGAACAAGCATAAAATTTGGAAGGCAGAAGTGAACCAGGAGGTCATCGCAGTTAGACACAATGACAAAGGAAAAGCTGCAGAAGTGCTCAGTGGCTTGTTCTAGCTCACCTTCTTGGCTGCTAACCCCCTTGACCAACACATTCCCCAAGTGTCTGAGCAGACCCACAGAGCCAAGGACTATCCCAGAGACAGCAGTTTCCACAGAACTCTCCATGTATTCCCCTAGTGACCCCACTCAGAAGCAACCAGACCTGCTTCTGGGATGGCCCTGCCAGGTCTAACTTTGTCAGCCTGCACGGTTCTTTAGGCAGTTTGCTTAGAGACTGCTTCTCTGACCCTCCAATTCCCTCCTTCCCCAGCTCCTCATACATATGTAGGGACTGATTGCTGCTCATAATTTCCGTAGTACTCAGTGGTTCAGTCGTGTCCAATTCATTGTGACCCTATGGACTGTAACCCGCCAGGCTGCTCTGCCCATGGGATTTTCCAGGCAAGAATATTGGAGTGGTTTGCCGTTTCCTGCTCCAGTAGTACTCATAGTGGCTGTGTTTTCCTGGCTAGGTCTTGTCTGATAAACCTGTACTGAACATTTTCTTCAAATAGTGGTCTGCGCTCACTGCTCCTCAGACCTCATTCCATAATCACTCTAAGCTCCTGGTTCTGGCCTTCGGCTCTGACCACTCTTACCAAAGTCACCAGCTTCCTGTTTGCTAAAACTGATGGATACTCTGTAGTTTCAGTCTACCTTGTACCTTTGCAGTCTCTGACCCTAATGATCTCTCTCTTCTTCTTAAAGGCCTCTTATTTTTGGCCTCCGTGAACTCACTTTGGCCTTCATGAGCTCAAGCTAGCAGGCTTCCTTTGTCTCTGAATGCTCCTTCTCCATCTCCTTCATAGATTTTCATCTACCAGACCCTTAAATGTTGATATTCCATGAGGTCTTCAAACCTTTTCCAGTTTGGTGTTATTTCATCTCTACTCATCTCCTTTCAACTCCTTTTCCTTGAAGAAGTGAAGTCACTCAGTCGTGTCCAACTCTTTGTGACCCCATGGACTGTAGCCTACAAGGCTCCTCTGTCCATGGAATTTTCCAAGCAAGAGTACTGGAGTGGGTTGCCATTTCCTTCTCCAGGGGATCTTCCAACCCAGGGATCAAACCCGGGTCTCCCGCATTGCAGGCAGACACTTTACCATCTGAGCCACCAGGGAAGCCCTTTTCCTTAAATAATCCTTTTCCTCATAAGGCTTCCTTCAATTAGCACTTGCTTGCTGATAATCCTTAAACCTATGCCTCTAGCTCAGAGTTCTTTCTCAGGTTTCAGCCTTCCATATCTTACTAGGAATACCTCTTCCTGGATAATCTCAGAAGAAGTATAATTTTTGAATTCTTCTGGAGAGCTGAGCTCATTCTAGATCCCAGTTAGACCTTAGCACAGTTAATTCATGCCAAGATAAATAAGGCTTTGACTGCAGGTACAGTTAGATCCCCATCTCCTTGTCCTTGGGCACCATAGGAATAAATGGCCTTGGGCAACTTCCTTAACCACCATGGTTTTAGTTTCAGAAAATCTTTGAAATGGAGAAAATAATAATACCTGCTTCCTAGTTTGTTGTATTAGAATAGTGCCTAGCTTACAGTATGCTACAAAATTATTTGATATCATGACATTACTAGTATTATATTTTCAAAGTTTACTGCTCTTCATGTTCACTGACATTGCCTTAGCTTAGGCCATTGTTATTCTCAACTATTACAGGAGTCCTTTAACTGATCTTAACTCCAGTTTTAGCCCCATAAACAGTTTTAGCCTCTGGCAACAGGGTTGCCAAAGCAAGCTTCCTAAGATGAATCTTTTCCATATAAAACATTTTAAGAACTCTTCATGACCTAAAGAATACAGTCCCTTATTTGTCTTATATAACCTTGCATCTCTCCACTCTTATCTTCCCCATATATGTCTTCTTCATGGTCTGGGGGTGGGGTACTCAGTGTTCTGTATCCTTGTTACAAACACCTACTCTTACAGCACCATCCTATCATCACGTCCCCCCATTTTAATTGAAAGACTCCAATTTGAAGTTTAACATTACCCTCTCTGAAATACTTTCCTTCAAACCTCAACCCATCCCCATGAGTCCTTAATAAATGTTTGGTGAATAAACGGCTGATTGAATGAAAGCTCTTTGGGAATTCAGGCAAAGTGTGGGGTGCCTTCAGGTAATGCTATCCAATGCTCACAGTGAGAACTAAGTCTTGGCAGGGAAAGACCCCTTTGTAATAATGCTCAGTGGAATTTGTCTCCAAATTCCTACCAAATTGTCTACCACCCAAGATCAGGAAGATCTCTTCCTGTTTCCTACCTGCTTTAGCCAGCTGTAACATTTCCTAGTTGTCAGTACTTGTCTCTTAATGTTTATGGAAAATTTTCTGGAAATGCCCTCATGTAGCCATGAAGATAATTCACCTTCTACAGCCAAACCCACAAGGCTAGTTAGTTTTTGCTTATTTTCTACTGGTAATAGCAGTGACAACTGAAGTTAGGGCACTTCCGAAAGTTAAAACCAGTTGTGGATTGAGTTTCCAGAGATCACTTCAAAACTGTCTTCCCTTTTCCTATACTCAGGCCCACCTCTCCCCTATTGGCTCTAATGGCTAAGCACTTGCCCCATCCAGAGTTGATCCAGTTATGACTGCTTGCCATCTCTCAGCCCCATGAAGACCACATCCAGGCAAAGTAAGCAAGCACCAGCCTTCTTCCTAGTCATCACAGCAGTGAGAGTGAAGAGTCTTGCAGTTTGCAGGGAAGAGTCTAAAAGCGTAATTTGCAAACCTCATGGTGCCTCTCAATTGAGATATTCTACCACTAGAATATTCTTGCTAATAATAGAAACACGTTCCTTGGAGGTAGTGCATAATCATACCTTTGCAGAAAGGAATGGAGCTTGAGGACACTTTTCAAGGATAAAGTGCAGAGAAAGAGCCTGGAAAGAAGAAGTTTGGAGAGTGAAAGGTAGACATGAAATGGGAATAGAATCAGAAGTGGTTGGGTTGGGAACCAGAAATTAGAAGACCTTTTCAGCACAGAATGACTTTGGGGCACAGATGATTGAAAAAAAAAAAGCAAATGTCCACTGGGGCCACTGTTGGGAAAGAGTACTGGCCTTGGATGAAGTAGTCCCAAGAATGAACGCCAGTTATGCCCCTTACTAGCTCTGTTTTCCCGTGGGTAAAAAGTAGATGATGAAAATATTTTCTTCGTTCAATGTCCTGTTACATGACTCAAGTGGAATTATAAGTCTGAAAGCTCTAGGTAAACTCTAAATCATTTCAAAAAAGATATTATTATCATAAAAGGTATCACTGTAGAAGAAAGGCAAAAAGAAGAAAATGAACAATCAAGCTATTTCTCAAAGAAAAACAGAGCAGTTAATACCATATATTATATGCTATTTGAGATTTATCTGCATTGTTACATGCAATAGCAGTTTATTCTATTTTGTTTCTAAGTAGTGTTTCATGAATGGATAAACAGTGTCTTCATCCATTCTTCAGTAGAAGTACATTTGAATTGTTTCCTGTTTTTTTTGATGGTTAAAAACAGAGCTGTTCTATCCATCCTTCACAATGTTTTTCTATGCATATAGAGATGCATATATATTAATTTTATAATCTCAATCCATAGTGCTCTGTATCTTGCTATTTCTTTAACATGACTATTGTGAATGTCTTTTAATTTCATATTGATAAATACTAACCTACCTTATAATTGATAATGGCTGCATATTGTTCTGGAGCATGGAAGTAGTGTGATTTCTTATAACAATACCATAACTTTGAGCATTTGTATGCATGCTCAATCACTTCAGTCACATCTGACTTTTTGTGACCCTATGGACTATAGGCCCCCAGGCTCCTCAGTCCATGGAATTCTCCAGGCAAGAATACTGGAGTGGGTTGCCATGCCCTCCTCCAGGAGATCTTCCTGATCCAGGGATTGAACCCATGTCTCCTGAGTCTCCTGCATTGCAGGTGGATTCTTTACTCACTGAGCCACTTGGGAATTCCCTTGAGCATTTAGGTTATTTTAATATTTTCACTATCATAAGCCATGTTAGAAAGAATATTTTTATTTACCTTCATAATTCCTTAATATACATTCCTAGAAGAGGAATTTCTGGGTCAAAAATCATAGCTACATAAATCACAGTTTTGGCATGTGCTGCTAAATTTCCTTCTAGAAAGATTGTAGCAATATATATTCACACCAAAAGTTCACATGGAGTTTATTTCTCCATATTCTTGACAATGCTAGGTATTCACGATTTTTATTTGTTTGTTTTGTCTGTCAATTGGGTAGACAAAAGTGGCTTCTCATTATTGATTTAACATCATAGGACTTTTCATTGAGGAATACTTCTTGTTTTTGATTTTCGTCTTTCTAATGGAAAGAGCTATAATATTAAAAGGTCTAATATTCAAATATATTTTTCCTAATGTAGAATTAATAAACATTATTTCCTCTGACAAGCTAAGAACTTTAAGTAACTTGTATATCCCTCTGACTTTCCTATTTCTCGCCCCCAAAGCAGGAGGTTTTTTTGCACCTATAGCTATTCAGTCTATAATCCATCAACCCACATGAAGCTCTTAGAGTCTACAATGAAAGAGGATGAGCTGGGCAGTGAACAGGAGAGAGGCAATTATCTCAAAAGAGGCAACTGAAGTAAAATAAAGAAAATTTTATTATTTCATCATCTCACCTACCCAAAATGTGTTAGTCAGTGTGATTCCCTGGAGAAACAAAAGCAATAGCGTGTATATGTGTATATATGTATGCATATGTAAAGATTTATCATAGGAATTGGCTCATGTGGTTCTGGAAATCAAAAAGTCCCACAAGCTGGAAAGCCAGGGTTGTAATTCAGTCCAAACCCAATGGGCTTAGAACCTGGGGGGCTGATGGGATAAGTCTCAGTTTGAGTCTGGAAGTCAAGAAACCAAGCACTGTGTCCAAAAGCGGGAGAAAACAGACCTCTCCACTCAAGCAAAGAAGAGTCCTTCCTCCACCTTTTTGTTCTATTCAAACCCTTAGTGGATTGGATGATGGCTACCCACATTGGGGGAGGTTGATCTTTACTCAATCTACTGATTCAGTTGTTTCTAGAGACATCCTCACAGTCACACCCAGAAATAATGGCTTACCAGCTCTCTGAGCACCCTTTAGGTCAGTCAAGTTGACACATAAAATGAACCATCACGTTAGGACTTTAAAGAAACCAGGCGTCCACAGGGACTAGAACCAGGAAATTAAGAACTCAGAATGCACTTCTCACCTCCCATCTCTCTCTTTTCAGTGCATCAGCTTCATTCTAAAATTTTTCTCTATTACTCAAAGTTACCATACAGAAATCTCCACTGTGATTCAAGAGAATGCCCAAGACTGAGACTGGAATATCTTTGTCCTAATTACAAATTCTCAGGAAAGAGACTATAATTGACTTGTTTTGAGTCAGGTAACAACCCCTAGACAAACTGGCTACAGCTAGGGGTGGGAGTCACAGGGCAGATGGCTACCAACATCAATGGAGTGTGGTCGTTTTCTAAAGATAAACTCCTCGGTGGAAATCCATCACAGAGCAGAACATCTAGGAAAACAGAAGACCACTGAAGTGAGAATGAGATGTAGAGATCAGCAAGTACATTGATTCTTAACTGAGCTTTTTCAAAATACACCTGCCTGGGTTCTACCCACACCTACTAAATCAAAATCTCTGGAGTAAAGAGGAGGGAGGATAATTCCAGTTGGATAAATTGAGGCCTGTGGAAGAGAAATGATTTGCCTTGAGTCACTTAATGATTAAGGATACAAGTGGGATTAGAACCCAGGACTGTTTCCAAGAAAGGCCCACCTGTATCAACTATGCCAAACCCATACATGCAAGAGCCAGGGCCTGGATGAAGTAGAGGACTTGGAAGTCTAAATGTGTTCTTGCAAAAGGGAAATGAAGCTGGAAGGATGCAAATGATCTGAGAATGCAAAATTGCTCTAGGAAAAATAATTTTCCTAGATTTTACTATCAAAATGCTCTAAGTTACCATGGCTTTCCTAGGTCTGTACAGTCTATTCTCTGGGCCCCAATCAATCAGCTATGGCTAAAGGAGTAAAGGGATATGGAGCTTTTGGCTCCTTTAATATGAGCACAAGCCCTGTCGCTGGAGCTAAAGGCAGTGGGTTTTGAAGTGAATGTAGAAGTTTGTCTCTTCCACTCTCCAATATCTCTCTAATTAATACCTATCAAACAATTTTTAAATTTTGACAATTGGACCTTAAGTGCATAGAATTGGATTAATCATAATCAGTGGTTCTTGACTCACTCTCACCACTGGTCTAAGCATGGCCTTCTTTTACTTCTTACTTTGTTTTTAATAATTAAATAAGTCTTTCTGAGCCAACCACCCAACACAAACACCTGGAACTTGTCAACAACTTATATAAATCTGTGCATTCCTTTTCCTCTCATCTCCCTACCTCCCTACCTCCTTCGACCAAATGAAGTTGCCAACCTGAATTTTGTGTTCATCATCCCTTTGCTTTCATTTTAATGTGGTTTTATCATATATATATATATTTATACATATTTATATATTCCTAATAAGCATTTTTTAAAATTTTAGTTATTTTTAACTTTATAAAATGACATTATAAAATTTAAAATTTCTAGACTTAATATTTTTACCTAAAATTATATTGCTAAAGGGAAAAAGGGAAACTTTACAGCAGAGAAGCCTGACAGACACCCTCTTAATCAAGGGATCAAAGTGAACTTGATCAGCAATGGAACAAATCAAAATCATGTGCTTGACAGGATGCAATGAAAAGAATACAGCATTGCTTCTGGGATATTCTTGCCAAAGATACACAACCTGAATCTAATCATGAAAAAACATCAGACAAACTCATACTGAGGGTCATTCTATGAAACAACTCTGCTGTAATCTTCAAAAGTATAAAGGTCATGAGAGTCAAAGAAAAATTGAAGAACTGTTCCAGATGAAGGAAATTAAAAGGACATGATGCCTAAACGTAACATGTGATTCTAAACTCGACTCTTTTGCTCTAAAAGGCAAGGTTTGAGGACTATATGGTGGTCAAATGTTAACGCAGTTTCTTGATTTTGTTGGTTTTACTGTGGTTATGTAAGAGAATGCCCTCATATGTAGAAAATAAATCCTGAAATATTCAAAGATGATAGAATATCAGATTGGCAGGTTATTTTCAAATGAGTCAGAAAAAAAAGCATTTGGACTATACTTGCAACTTTTCTGTAAGTTTGAGTTGGCTTCAGAATGAACAAAGAAAAAACTAAACGCAAAAAGTATATTACTAAGATCCACCCAGATTTTTGCGTATTTTTATATTTCTTAATACTATTTCAGTAGAGTTAATTTACTGTCTCCCATTAGTGGGAGGAGGAAACAAGTCTGAGAGTTTAGGCGATCATCATCAAAGTCATGCAAAGAGTAGCCATCAGAGCAAAACAGCAGCCCAAGCCTTTTGCTTCCCCAAGACTGTGCTCCTCCCACCAGGCTGTATGGAAAGGTTTAATGGGATGATTACTATCACAAAAAAACCTTGATAGTAAACTGCACTCAACTCCTGATTGAGCAAGAAGAGAAGAGGGAAGGAGATCCTCATGAAAGTCAAAGAAACATCAGGTTTAAACAGTTCTGCAGTTAAACTCCTGTTACCTGAAATGAGAAGGGCTAGGGGATCGAGGAGGTAGCAGAATAGGTGGGGTTCTAAATGTTCCTCCTATTCAGCAAGAGAAGAAACTCCTTATTTTCTGAACCCCTTTGGGCAGGAGAACTCATTTCAGGTCTCTGTAGCCCCTAGCCATAATTTACACACACCAGACCATTGACTGCACATGCAATGACAAATAGACCCAGCCGTTTGTCTAGGTCTAGAAAAGAGACAAAGCTTTTCTGAAATAGAACACAGATCAGTCAAGATTGCCCAGGGCCAAGAGATGGGAATGAGTAGAACTAGTGCAAAATAAACACTGAGTACACACCCTGAAACTCTCAGGAATTCGGAAGAAATTAAGGACAGTTCAGGATGAAATAAGAGGGTGTTGTGTATTCCTAGTAGTAAGGAAGCTAAGCTACAGGAAGCCCTAGATGTTCACAGATATCGACAAAAACTTAGCCTCTGACCAACCTCAGGGAGTCGTTTTTTTGTTGCTTTTTTTTTAATTTCTGATCATTTGTTTTCTCATTTCCATGTAAGAGGGTTCAATTGCTTGAACTTTTAATAATCTTCCAATTCAGATATTCTCTAAGTGTTTCTATACAACACAGAATGGGACCAAAACTATCCATCTCTTCCAAAGGCTGAAGAACAGTCTTCCTCCTCCCCTTCCTCATGTGGTCCCTGGATGGTCTGTTTGGAACTGTAATTTCCCCATCCAGGACACACACTATTTAGAGCACAGAGGATGCACAAGTTGAGTAGAATTTCCCAAGGTGGTCCCACAGACCACGAGTCTCTTCAAAAAAAAAAAAGCCTCATAGTAATAGCAGAGAAGACCATTTACAATAGCAACAAAAGATGAAATATCTAGAAATAAATTTAACAAGAAATATGTGAGATCTATATAATAAAAAAATTTAAATTCTTTTAAGGGACTCAAAAAGGCTTAAACAAATGGGGAAAAAAAGCATTTTATATTGTTGGAAAGGAAGCTGCAAAGTCAAAAAAATGTCAATTCTCAGTAGGTGATCTACAAGATTAAAACAATCCCATAAATACACCAATTGGAATTTTTTTTTTAAAAAATCAGGCAAGCTAGATCTAAAGCTCATTGTAAAAATAAACAAAAATGTACAGTCAGGAAAATTCTGGAAAAATATGAGTGACAAGGGAGCAAACCTACCAGATATTAAAACATACTATAAAGTCTTAATAATTAAAAGAGTGTGCTATTGATGCATGAATGGAAAGTGATCCGTGTAACAATTAAAAGTTTAGAAATAGACCTCAGTACTCACAAGAACTTAATAATAAAAAGTGATACTTCAATCATTGGAGACAAGATGGGTTATTCAATAATTATTGTTGGCACAACTGGTTAACCAAATGGGAAAAAAATGGATATATAAACAGTACTTTATCCTGTATTAATTTCAAAAGAATCAACTATTTAAATGTAAGAATGAGGACATAAAAGTACCAACAGAAACTGTAGAAGAATTCTTGTACAATTTCAGAGCAGAAAAAGCTTCTCAACTATGATTTTTAAAAAATATAGAAATCTTTTAAAAGCAATTAATAATTTTGTTTACTTTTGAAAAAATTTTGAGGGCAAAAAAACCCAACAAAGATAAAAAGCAAAGAAAAAAATAAAAATATTTTAACTCATCTAACAAAGGGCAAACTTCTGTAAATATTAATAAGAGATTTTACAAATCAACAAAAATAGACCAACAGTCCAACAGGAGAAGGGGAAACTTCATAATGAATTCACAGAAAAGTAAATATAAACAAGTCTTAAATGTCTGAAAGAATGTTCAACATTGTCTTAAGAAAAACACAAGTTATTGCTACACCAAAAAATCATTCTTCACCTATTTTAGCAAATCTCTGAAAATTTTACATGACACTCTCATACATTCTGTATTGTGTATACACTGATGTGATGATTTCACTTCCTGGAATTTGTCTCACATATGGAAAAATATCTCTGTATGAGATTATGAATTATAGAAATATTTCCAATAACTGAAAATTAGGAAAGAAAGTACATATTCATGCAAAACATAACTGGCACAGTCATGAAATGGTGTCATTAAATATAAGGATTCTTTTTAATGTACTAAGATAGAAAGAATATTTGGTAAGAGAAAAATTAGGTATATACTAATATTTATAATATGATGCCATTTATTTAGAAATAGAAAAAATTTATTTGTTGTTGTTCAGTCGCTCAGTCATCTTTGACTCTTTGCGACCCCATGGACTGCAGCACGCCAGGCTTTCCTGTCCTTCACCATCTCCCAGAGTTTGCTCAGGCTCCTGTCCATTGAGTCAGTGATGCCATTCAACCACCTCACCCTCTGCCACCCACTTCTCCCTTTGCCTTCAATGTTTCCCAGCATCAGTGTCTTTTCCAATGAGTCAGCTCTTTGTATCAGTTGGCCAAAGTATTGGAGCTTCAGCTTCAGTATCAGTCCTTCCAATGAATATTCAGGGTTGATTTCCTTTAGGATTGACTTGTATGATCTCCTTTCAGTCCTTATCTATTTGCTATACATGAATAAATTATTTCTAGAAAAATATACAAGAAAATAATACTGCTTCTGGTGAGATGAACTAGATGAAGAAAAAAGCTTCTTGAAGTATATACATTTTTATACATTCTAAATTTTGGACCATTGACTGTATTGCCTACTTAAAAGTTAAGTTTATGAAGCATCTACAGAATTATCCTTTCTCTGAGAGATCCATGAAGAACACCACCAAGATAAAGGCTCTGAGAAGTCCTAAATAAACTTATTTAAGTTTCCTAAACATATTTGATTTTGAAACTCATCCTTCTTGATACTTGTTCACATCCTGTGGTGCCTGCTATGGTGGAAAACACTGTATCAGGGCCTTGAACTGTTCAGGGTTGCCCCAAGCCCTATGTCCTGAATGGAGAGCCCTGCTCAAAGGACTTTACTCAAGAGAACTAACCCGTAAGTGAAATCTATGGAGAGGGAACCAATTATAATTTCATCTTAGCCTCTGTAGAGTAAGAAATGGCAATCCATTCTTGTATTCTTGCCTGCAAAATTCCATGGACAGAGGAACCTGGCAGGCTGTAGTCCCTGGGGTTGCAAAGAGTAGGACATGATGGAGCGACTGAGCATGCATGCTTAGCCTCTGAGTAAAATGGAAGAAAAAAACCTCTTTCCCCTATCTACCATCTCTTTTCTGAATGAAGGAAGAATTTTCAGCGGTATTTTTTTAATTTATTTATTTTTAAATTGAAGGATAATTGCTTTACAGAATTTGGTTGTTTTCTGTCAAACCTCAACATGAATCAGCCATAGGTATACATATATCCCCTCTCTTTTGAACAATCAAATGTACCAGATCATTTGATGAGGACAATGCACATCTAGCCTTTGGCTGTGTGAGCTTACACATGCATAAACAAGGCATCAGGGGAGAGGGTTGTTAAACAATAAACATGAAGTGGCCAAGTAAGTGAAAGTCCTTTTTTTCACATTAGAACCCAAAGGAAAAAGAAATATGACACTTCTGATAGTATTTCCATATTGAACTTCCCTGTTGTGCAAGATTTCCATGTAATTTACACACTTGACATTCCCCTGGCTATTGAGCTTAAATGAGGTTTTCAGGTTGATAAGACAACTTTTTGGAGCGTGCTTAGAGTCACCCTCTGGTACCATTTGTGTTGACTCTCAAAGGGAGATTGTTTTCACCGTTTGAAAAAGTCAATGACAAGTCAAGCCAATTCCTGGCCCTAATTAAGAGCAGAAGGTCAGCAGAAGGGAGAGTGGAGGCTCCCCAGGATCCTAACTGTTGTTGCTGTTTGGTCACTCAGTTATGTCCGACTTTTTTGCAACTCCATGGACTGTAGGCCCCAGGTTCCTCTATCCATGGGATTTCCCAGGCAAGAATACTGGAGTGGGTTACCATTTCTTCCTCCAGAGGATTTTCCTAACCCTGGGATCAAACCTGCATCTCCTTCACTGCAGGCAAGTTCTTTACCACTGAGCCACCTGAGAAAATGGCTACACTTCAGCAATGCAGAAGCAAAGAGGCATTCTAAAAAAGTGCTTCTCAAAGTGGTCCCCAGACTGGCAGTATCAACATCACCAGGGAATATGGTAGACATTTTAGAAACTGAGTAATTCTAATGCATGTTAGACTTTGAGAACCATTGCTGTAACACAAGAGTTTCCGGTCAACATCCCCATGTCAGTGTTCCAGGTCCCAGAATGTTTTGGGGGAGTTTAGTTCTAAGTTTCTTTTAAGTCCTGGTTTAGTGATTGAGTGTTTAGCTCAATGTTAGCTACTATAATTTTGGAGGAAATGGCAAGGATTTCTTTCTGGAAGACCTAAAGGCATAATTACTCCTAAAAGAGGAAGAAGGATGAGGAGGTGGGTACAGATGAAGAGGAGAAAAGGAAGAAGAAAAAGAAGAATCTGGGCTTCCTAACTAAGGAAACTGGCTTGTAGAGTTGGTACCCAAAAGAGAAACAATAGTAATAATATTGCAACAGGGAAACAGCTACACTGGAACTAGAAGGTGTACCTATGTAACTGCATGATCTATACCATGACACTACTTGGAAGCTGAGGAGCCTCTTAGAGAGAAATTGACTCCCAGTTCCGAGGGTCAAACACCAGTGGACACAGGTATCATATGAAAGTGTGGATGGGTGGAGCGTATTTGGAGCAAAATTGCAAATGGTTGTGAGTGGACACCAGAAAGATAATTCATCACAGTGAGAGAGTCCAGTTTGAGGAAATGGACGTTGTCACTGGACTCCAGGGTCAAAAAAAGAGCTGTTGGTCCCCAGCCCTCTCAGAAACTGGTTCTTAACTCGATTCTCCTTATTTCTCTGTTGATGTGGGGTCCCCTTGTGGAGAAAATGGTTAAGTGTGACATTACAGAGCTTATGTCTTTAGTCTCTGAGGTCTGGAAAATTCTACCAGGGGCTCTGCTCAGTTTATTAGGAAGGGGAAAACTCTCCAAGATATTACCAAGCTGCCCTGGATCCTCAGGCATAAAGACGGCAGGAAGAAACAGAAGCCAGTAGAAGCAAGGCCAGAGGAAGTGACAGGAAGAGGTGCAGGAGATGAGGGCAGAGGTGGGTAGGGAGTTCAAAGCGAGTGAGGCCAGTGGTGAGTATACTAACTGTTTAGCATGCACAAGCACACCTCTTTCTAAGAACTTTCACTTCTATGCAAGATTTTGTACTCATTTTCCCTTAAATATTCCCTGTGTTTCCCATTCTCTTTAAGAAGTACTGGGGAAGGCATGCACTTTGGAATCAAACAGATTACGAGTTTAAATTTCAACTCTGCTGTTTACCAGTCTGTGATCTTGGATAAATTACACCTTTTCCCTCATTCTCATCAGTGGAATGGGTAGGCCAGCTTTTTGGGTCTGTTTTGAACTGCAGTAATAATATCACGAATTATCACTTTTTGAGAATCAACCAGGTGTTCCACATACATGCTTATCTCAATCTGTCTTCATAACCACACATTGAGATAAATATCTTTTTCCCTTTTCACAGGTTAGGAAACAGCCCCAGATGGGTAAGAAATTAGCTCAAGGTAAGTGACAGAACCTAGGATTTTCAAAGTCAGGTTGAATCTGACCCCAGTATCCAGGGTGTCTACACTATGAAACCCTGTCTTTCAACAACATCAAGTACTCTGAGAGGAGGTGTCTACAAAGCTTAACCTTTCTTTTGCCCCCTCTTTCCTACAATGCTCTTCCTTTTATTCTCCAAGTCTGGCTGGCATTCCACCCCCTTCCAGATCATCTTTGTCAGAAGTGATGGTCTTTAGCCTTCCAGCAACGATGATCCACAGCACTCATGAGCTGTCTTTTGATATCTCATCTGCAACCCATCTACCAAGGCCAGGGAGAGCTGCTTCAAGAGTTCATGCTCATCTCTCTTTTCTCTAGCCTATGCCTCTTCCTCAACCACCAGCTTGCAGTCTTCTCATGCACAAATATTTTTTTCGTGTTCTCTACCCCAGGGCCTCCTTGGTGTCTGGCACACTCTGGTCGAACTGAATTTGTTTGGCTCTTCCTCATCTTGTGTATTGAGAGCTGTGGATGGGAGGATCTGGAACCTCTCCTGCTGCCTGAGTTGGAGGGAATGGCCTCTGTTCAGGGGTCCCCAGCCCCCCCACCACACTCTCTGGTTTTTCTGCCTGGAGGCCCACGGTGACAGATCCCCTCCCTTGTTCTCTGCCTTGCAGGATTCACTGCTCAGATATACCCAGTAATAAATAACAACCTAGATGATTGTGTCTGGTAGCTAATTGACTGTGTAACATAGGCTACCAGCCTCTGGGGCAGCACAGCATGCCGCTTGTAATTAATCACCCTCATGCCAGCCTGACTACCCAGCTATGTCGAATCACAGAACAATTAGGCATTTCTGGAGTGGGTTTCCCTGCCTTGGTTGGGGAGGTAAGAAACATCTTATTAATGTAGCTTATTGGTGGTTCTCAGAACCATATTGATTCTATGGGAAATTAGAGCCATGTTGGCACTGTGGTAAATGCTGTAGAATTGGCAAGATCTGGAAGAAATAATCTGTGCCCTTCAGGAACATATAGCTAAGTTAGGGTTATAAGACAAAGTTAGAGTAAGGATAATATAATAGATGTTATGTGAGAGGCACAAATACGTTCCTATGAGGCAAAGGTGTGTGTGTTTTCTTATTGAAGTATATAGCTAGTTGATGATTTGCAATGTTTCAGGTATACAACAAAATGATTCAGTTATACATACATATATATGCATATATATATATTCTTTTTCAGATTCTTTCCATTATAAGTTATTAGATGATATTGACTATAGTTCCCTGTGCTATACAGTAGGTCCTTATTGTTTATCTATTTTATATACAGTAGTATATATCTGTTAATCCCAAATCCCCAATTTATCCCTCCCCTGCTTTTCCCCTTTGGTAACCATAAGCTTATTTTCTATGTCTGTCAGTCTATTTCTCTTTTGTAAATAAGCTCATTTGTATCAATTTTTTAGATTCCACATATTAGTGATATCATATGATATTTGTCTTTCTATGTCTGATTTCACTTAGTATGATAATCTCTAGGTCTATCCATGTGGCTGCAAATGGCTTTAGTTCATTCTTTTTTATTACTGAGTAATATTCCATTGTGTGTGTGTATTCCATTGCGTATACACACACACACCCCCCACATCCTTTTTATCCATTCATCTGTCAGTGGACATTTAGTTTACTTCTATGTCTTGGCTATTGTAAATGATGCTGCTATGAACAATGAGATGCATGTATCTTTTGAATTAGAGTTTTTGTCTTTCCCGGATATATGCCGAGGAGTGGTGTTGGATCATGTGGTAACTCTATTTTTAGTTTTTAAAGGAATTTTCATACTGTTCTCCATGGTGGCTACACCCATGTACATTCCCACCAATGGTGTAGGAGGGCTCCCTTTTCTCCACAGGTAAGGAGAAAATGAGAAATGAAGTTAGCAGCATGAAGGACAGAATCACAATATAATACAGTGTTTCATGTTAGCATCGTCGAGGAGAACAATTCAAAAATATAGACTTCCAAACCCTACCCAATACCTATGGAAACAGAATCCCTGAGAGAAGAGGAAGTCAAAGTCTCTATCCAGGTATCTGAGAAATCCTCACATAACCATGATTTAGGGCAGGTACCAGCCCTGTGTTCTGAAAGCTGTGACTCATTCTTATAAGGATGGGCCACAACAGCTCCCTGACCCATGGACTCCCTCCATCCCATCCTGCCTTTGCCATAGATCACTGAAGCAAGCATGGTTCTACTTGAGCTGAGTTCCTTTGGACTTGAAAGTCAGAAATTCTAGCCAATTAGCTGAGTATGCTGGATCTGAAATATGAGCTGGAATCTGGGGCTAAAGGCAGCATTTGAGAGCCATGAAAAGTAAGGAAGGGAGAGAAATTGCTTCTATCTTGGAAAACATTTTAGTTTCCAGTCCCAGTTCCTTATAAGAAATTTATACTTTTTGCAGGAAGTTTCTTGAGCATCTCTGCTTCCTTCTAAGATAACTCCATTAACTAGAATTTGCTTGTGTAAGTTTTCCTTCCACATAGGTAACATAGTTTAATGGGAGACCGATCCTCAAAACTGAAGAGACTTCAGAGACAAGCTATTCCAACCTCCTAACCAGTGCAGGATTGATTCTCTCTTCTCTACTCTATGTGAAATTGCTTAACATCATGTTTGACAGAGCAGATGCTCAACAAAGCACCTTGGTCTTTTTTATATACCTTCTGAGAAAGGAAACAGTGCCTCAACTTTGGATGCTCTGTTAGAAACTGTCCTTGTTATTGGACTCAGATATTCCTCCCTATACATTTTTGTCATTGAATCTCCTCTCCAGAACCAAACAGACAAATTCCATTCCCCTTTCAACATAACACTGTACAAGTATTTTAAGATGACTGTCTGCATTCTCCTTCCCCATCTCATCTTTTTTTTTTCTTTTTTTTTGAGCTAAATGTCTTGGTTTACTTAACAGTTCTTTCTGTTCCCTCTATTCCAGATCCTTCATGATTCTGGTTCCTCTCAAATTTGCAGCTCCAATTTGCCAATGTCCCTATTAAAGTACAACGTTTAAAATCGGACAGATATTCTGCATGTATTAACATTATCTCTATGTTTTTTATAGGCTTGGGAGGCAAAATGAATTTGTAGGTCCCAATGTTGTTACAGTTGCCTTATACAACAATCTTCTGATGAGGTAGATCTTTCTCTTGTTTCATTTTACAGAGGGAGTAAAATGAAAGACTGGAGCAATTCTATGTCTTTCCCAAAGCCATGCAGCTAAAAAGTGGTGGAACTTGGCTGTCATGAACTGAATCCTGTCTCTCCAGAGTCCAAATGTTGAAGTCCTAATATCTAATACCTTGGAATGTGACTGTATTCCAAGATAGGGCTTCTTTAAAGAAGTAGCTAAGATAAAAAGGGGGCATCCCAGGTGGCTCTAGTGATAAAGAATCCACCTGCCAAAGCAGGAGATGTGCAGAAGACGTCAGTTGGATTTCTGGATTGGGGAGATCCCCTTGGATAGGAAGTGACAACCAATCTAGTAGTCTTGCCTCAAAAATTCCATGGTCAGAGGACCCTGGCTGGCTACCGTTCATGGGGCCACAAAGAGTCAGACATGACTAAGCACACACACAAGGTAAAATGAGGTCACATGTATGAGCCTAATCCAATATGACTAGTGTCATCGTACGAAAAGAAGATTAGGACACAGACACACAGAGAAACCATATGAAGACCCAGGGAGAAGATGGCCATATGCAAGCAGAAAAGCCATAGAAGAGACCAACCCGGCCAGCACCTTGATCTTGGACTTCCAGCCTCCAGATCTGTGAGGAGTAGATTTCTGTGGTTTAACTCAGTCAGTCTATGGTATGTAGTTATAACAGCCTGAGCAAACTAATACTCAGATCTTGAGCCTCATCCTAAGAATCCAACTGCATGTCTTCTCTACTTTACTATACAGTCTTTTGGCCAGATTCTCCTACTGGACAATATTCTTTTTAGAGTACACTGAAGGCATTGAAAAAGGCCCAGCCAGAAACTATCCTGAGCAAAGTCTCTTTCCAGTAATAGCCGTTGAGAGTTGATAAGGAGAGAGCCCTTGAATTCAGATCCAGGCACAAGGCAAACCCAGACAGGAAATGGAAGGTGACCTGGCACGTGAGCCAGAGTCTGAGGCTTGGGGCCATTTGCGTCTCCCGTGATGGAGCAGATGCTCAAACAGAGCTGCAGCGCCAAGGAAGGTGCCAAGTGAGAAATCGAGGAGATGAACGCGGGAAACGATAGATCTCTACTTCTCACCAGGTTAAAGCAGCGTAGAAACGTGGTTAAAAGTGTCAGCTCTGCAATTCGGCTGTTTACATTTGCCTCTTGGCTTTTCCATTTGAAAAAATTACTTGTTTGTCTGGGATCTTAGATTTTTCACTTATGAAATGAGAGAGAACTTATTCTATAGGGTTGTTGTTAGGAATCTATGAATAATTTATAAGAAGTACTTAGGACACTGCCTAGCATGTAGTTTTAATTTAAACACTTAAATTATACTATGTGTCAAAAAGTGTTCTAAGCACTGTACAAATTAATTAACTTACTAACTCCTTATGACTGCTCAAGGTGAGTGCAAATGTTATCCCTACTTAGCAGATGAAGAAAATGAACCATAGTCAGGTGATATATTCAAGGTAAGAGGCAGAGTTGAGACACAAACCCTAGAGATCTTGGGTCTGGAATCCATCCTCAAACCACCATACCATGTAGCATTAAGTAAGCATTATTATTATTATTATTAGACGTATAATCTTAAGCAAGTTCTCTGGTCTTTCTGAGCCTCAGTTTCCTTATCTCTAAACTGAGGACAGCACCAACAATGTCATCAGAGAACAATCTAGCATAGTATGTAAAACATACAGAAGTATTCAAAAGGTGTTTTTCTTCTTACTTCTTTAGATCTCCCCAAACTTCTTTCTGTGTGTATAAGAACAGCCCTAGCCCAAGGAGGGAGAGACTGATTGAGCATAAACCCTGACTGTCATCAGTTTTTCAGTTGCCTGTAGTTTTGCTTCACTGTCCTGAGGCTGTTTTGTCCATTCTTTTGCCTCCTGGACACTTTGTTTCAATCTCGGGGGCTGCCAAGTATTACCGCACCCCTATCCCAAGCTGGAAGGCCCCCAGGGCCCACTGCCACAGAAAGACTCTTCTAGTTCTGAAGGGCATGTCTTCCTAGTTACTGAGTCTCTGTTTCTGGAAACTTCTGAAATGACTGGAATGTTCTTTAAAACTCTCAGTTCTCACTTGTCTGCTCAAATTTTTTAATCCTGTGGACATAGCTGAGTCTTTCCAAGTGGTTTTAATATTGGTAATTTACAAAAGACCCAGAGGCAGTCATTGCCCCTTTTACAATTGTTCGGGCTTTCATGGGATGGTTTAGAGAAGAAACCAGTGTGCTAGTCACACCGTTTGTTCTAGATTTTGCTAGTCTGATCTAGTCAGAGAGAAAAGAGCTGCAGATTTGGAGCATGACTGTGTCACGCCTACAAATGTACATAGAGATCATGCTTCCTTCCTTCCTTCCTTCCTTCCTACTGCCTTCAAGAAATTGATGGTTGGGAAACCAGGACTCCCTTGTTACCTTACATGCTCACTGAGGATTAAAATCAAGGGTCAGCAAACTTATTCTATGAATGGCCAGATAGTGAACATTTTAGCATTTGTGGATCTAGAGTCTGTTTCTCACTCAACTCTGCCTTTGTAGCAAAAGCAGCCATAGGTAATATGCAAATGATTGGCTTGGCTGTGTTCCAGTAAAACTCTAGTTACAAGAAAAGGCAGCAGGGTGAACATTTAATTGAAATCATAATAAAAAGCACCTTCATCATAAGAGCATTTACGAAAAGATGCAAAAGAATACTAAAAAGAAGCAGGCAGTTTATTGTAGCTATCAAGTGCAAGGACCCAGAAGTCGGCCTGCCTGCATCAGGATTGTGGGACCTTGAGCAAAGAACTTAATTTCTTCAGACACTGGCTTCTTTATCTGTAAAAATAGGAATAATTGTAGTATATTCCTCATAGTGATAATGGGAGAATGCAATGAGATGATCTGGGTAAAAAACTGGAAACCTAGTTAGACATGTACTTTGTGGTTCTCAGATGTCAGAGAGAGACTAGCAGGGCAGTTTGGGAGAGTGTGGGCTCAGAAACCAGAAAGCCTGGGTTTGCAGCCCGGCTCTGCCATTTACAAACTGAGACCAAGTTAAGCTGCTATGCCTCAGCTTCAGCTGTAATAATATTCATTGTCTCATAGAGATATTGCTTTAGCTCAATCTGCTGTAACAAATATACCATCACCTGGGTGGCTTATAAACCACGGAAATCTATACTATTTCAGTTCTGGAGGCTGGAAGTCCAAGATCGAGGTACCAGCATGGTCAGGTTCTTTCAGGTTGCAGACTGCTGACTTCTCATCGTGTCCTCATATGGCAGAAAGAGCTCTGGAGAGCTCTCCGGGGTCTCTTTTATAAGAGCACTAATCTCATTCCTGGGACTTCCCTGGTGGCTCAGTGGTAAAGAACCTGCCTGCAAATGCAGGAGACTCAGGTTTGATCCCTGGGTTGGGAAGATTCCCTGGAGAAGGGAATCCTCTCCAGTATTCCTCCCTGGGAAATCCCACGGACAGAGGAGCCTGGTAGGCTATATAGTTCATGGGATAGCGAGAGAGTCAGACAGGCCCTAGTGACTGAACAACAATAACACCAAATCTCATGATCTAATTTCTTCCTAAAGGTGTTAACATGGTGGTGGTTTCTAGTTATTGTTATTTCAGATAATATTGTTATAATTGTCCCTGGACACATAGCTATTGTTTATTTTTGTATTCTTTCCATAGGACAGTTTCTCCAAAGTGGAATTACTGGGGTGAGAGAACAGGTGTAGTTTTAAGTTGCTGTTTGTGTGCGTGCGTGCTCAGTCGCTTCAGTTGTGTACGACTCTTTGCAACCTTATGGACCTCTTTGTGACCCACCAGGCTCCTCTGTCCATGGGATTTTCCAGGCAAGAATACTGGAGTGGGTTGCCATTCCCTTCTCCAAAGGATTTTCCCAACTGAGGGATCAGACACGTGTGTTCTGAGTTTCCTGCTTTGCAGAAGGATTCTTTACCCACTGAGCCACCAGGGAAGCCCTAAGTTGCTGTTAACATGTGCTCAAATTACTTTCCAAAATGAAAGCACCCATTTACAGCACTGCCATAGCATTTGCATTTACCAGAGATCAATTTCCTCATCTCTCAAGCAAAGGTACTGAAGCTTGCTTGGTCTTACTTTATATGATTATTGTGAGAACACAAATGTACACAGACATGCTTTGGAAACTGCCAAGTGATCTATCACTGTAGTCATTTCTCTTTGGTGACAGCGTCTGATTAGGCCAAGTGGCATTGACAGGGAGAGATGGTGTTTTAAACATGACCTTCCTCAGTGCAGCTGAGACTACCTCTGGTGCAAACTGCCAACATATCCAGTTCAGTGAAGGTTACCGTGTGTTGCAACCCTGACCAGCCCTTTGGACTAACCACAGTGAGCAGACGTTGCTGTGATTTCATAATGGGAAACTACTGTCTTAATAACTTCTTAATAACTACATTTCATAACTACTGTCTTAATTTAGGCTTTCCAAAGAGGAGCACTATCGACTTCATAAGAATGGTGTGGAGCCTTTTCCCAAATGGGAAACAAATGAACACAAAGGCCTAGGAAAAAGCATCCTCTCCACTTCCAGATGTATCTGATGCTTCTGAGTTTTGCTTACTCCATTATGTGCCAATGTAGAAATCTCATCATGTCAGCCAAGAGACTGGAATAAGCACCAGACTTTGAATAAGGAAACCAAGGCTTAAACCCCACCATGACGGTTTTTTTGTTTGAACTTCAGCAAGTGGTTTCTTTTCTCTGAGCTTCATCTTCCTGATATTTAAAATAATGATTCTTATACTAACCTCTCAGAATTCCTGAGAGACTTTAACATTAGATATGCCCAAGTGAAAATTGAAAATCGAGCAAAATACCACATAGTAGGTGTTCAATAAATAACAAAAGACAAGCATGTTAAAACACCTGCATAATACAGACCCCTTGGCAGTTACTTAAGATTGTTAATGCTGTTTCTGGAGCAATTATTTGCTTATTAACCCAAAATTGTGCTTACTTGTCAACTCTTACAGGAAGCCTTTCTAGAATCCTCCTTCAACCTCTACCTCAGAGAACTAACATTATTGAGTAGATGCACCATTATTTTTTAAACAACTTAGAGCTTTTGAAAAGCATATTTGAATTATTTTTGTTTATTGTAATAAATATTGTTATGATAAATATCTTTTGCATAAAGCTTCTTCCATATTCAGAGATTTATTTTCTCTTCCATCGTTTAAGATAGATTCCCCAAAGTAGAATTACTGGGTCAGTGTGTATGTCCGCTTTGGAAGCTTTGCTTTCAAATTGCTTTCTAGAAAGTTTATATTAGTTGTCACTTACATGTCACTTACATGCTTCGAATTTCCTACAGACATCATTTATGATACCAGTAATACCATAGCCTAGTTTTCCTATATGATTTCCCCCATGCAGCTGGGGTCTCTTGGGGCCAGATTTGTTGACATTTGTTGAGGTGTGAATGAATAAGAAGGAAGAAAAAGACAGAAGAAGGGAAAAGAGGAAGGGAGAGGTGGAAGAAAGGAGAGAAGAAACCATGAAATAGAGAAAGAGGAAGGAAGGAAAAGAGATAAACAGAAAAAAAATGTGAAGGACAGAAAAAGAAATGAGAGGAAGAAACAGAGAAAAGAGAAAAAAGAAAAGAAAGATAGACCTAGAAGCCTATGCAGAATGAGACAAATTAACCATGGAAAGGAAAGAGTCTCTGGCCATAGCTGCCAGTGCTAATTAAAGCCTCCTGCCTCCTATAGAGCAATTTTCCTTGAAGAGAGGAAAGGCAACATGTCACATACCATAAGGTGCATATACATGAGTAAATAAATTGCCAACCAATACATTTTTTAAAGGGAACCCATTATGCTTATTTATTGAAGCTTTCAAGTGTTATATTGGATCCTGTAATGAAGTAAATTATTAAGCATCTCTGTATCTACTCTGAAAAATATCATGGTTCCTTCTTTTGAGTTTTGTTTCCATTTCTCCTTTCAGCCCTTCCTTGGGGCACTTTGAGCATTTTTTTCTATTTATGACTTGAACTCCTCTTAGGAAAATGCCAAAGACCACCCACTCCCAATTTTTGCAGGAACTCTGGAACAAGGAATTTTATGTGTCCTGTTGATTTGAATGTTGAAAATCAAAGTAATACTTATCATATGTATTTTCTTAGGGTCCCTTTTTACCAGTTCTCACATTTTTCAAACACATTCTCTTAATCTCTCCTCAAAGCAGATTGTTTTCTTTCAGAAGCCAGACATTGGAAATAGCTGACCTGTACTTTGAATGCAACTGAAGTTGTCAGTCATATGAGCACCTCCCCAACCTGCAGAGATTTCACTTTCAAAGTGAAGGCAAAAATAACTACACAACTCAGTCAAATGAAAGCAAATGAAAGGGCTAGAAAATTAGAAAAGAGCTCTGATTCTATTTTTATAAATGCACTAGCTTATTGATTTCAGTGAATTCAAGTTTACTTTCCAATTCTATCAAACCCAGCCCCCTGCATAGAACTCTGTAGGGTGGGAGAGAGGGTTTCAAAGTCACACAGCCAGTATCTGAGCCTGGCTTGACCACTTTGGTGCAGTATGTCTGTGGACAGGGAACTCAACCCCACTGAATTCAGTTTCCTCAAATGCAGAATGGAGATATTAGTGGGACTCACCTCATTAGACTCTTGGGAGGATGAACTACAATAAGGTACACATGTCAAATCTTACTGCAGTTCCTCATGTTCCCTCTCTGTGCTCACACTTTTCCCCACAGAGAATTCTATCCATCCTTCCAAGCACAGTTCAAACATCATTTTTCAAGGTGAATTGTTCCCTGACTCACCTCTGACATCTCAGTCAGTTAGCTACATCTCAGTCAGTTACCTACTCATCTCACGTGGCTTGTCATCTATTCTACCCTGGGGTTCTTTATGACAGTCCTAGGCACCAATGCTTTTTATTTTTAACCCAGAGTGATAGAAACGTAGGTCCATTCCAATAAATCAATGTTCCTAGCCTAACCAACTCATTTACTAGGGCAGTGGTGCTAAAGAACTGAAATGGTGAAGCAGGCAAAAGCTTGTGGTGGTGGGGGTGGGGTGGGGGGTAGACTGATGACCCTTTATCAAAAATGAAACTTGACATCTCATCTTCTCTACTGGCATGCTGCCGATGTGATAGTTTCGGTGGATCTAGGCTTTATCACCTCAACTAGAGTATGAGCCTTTGAGAGCAGAGACCAAATCGTATGCTTCTGTCCTTCTCCCCTTAGCATCTGGCATAAAGTTTGCAGGTATTTATGAAGAGCATGTCAACCCAATTTTTAGAGATATCTGGAATGTCAGAGGAAATAGTACTTGTTAAGAAAGGAGGCAAACTTGGATGCAATGCATAAAGTTTATTCTGGGAGACAATCACAGCGCTTGTCACAATCTGAAAACAACCTCAGGCAAATGTTTTACACAGAATGAAAGTTACATTGCCTGTTCATTCATGCCTTCATCCAGCAAATATGAAGTGATTGCCTTCTACTGTAGCAGGTCTCTGGTCTCAAAAAGTTTACACTCAAGTTGAGGAGATAAAGTCTCTAGACCCACAAAAATGATCCTGGCATCAGTCTCTAGATTAATGAAAATGAAATGCCAGCTCCTGTGCTTGATAAATGGTATGACTCATCTCAGATTAGGTTGTGTTCTCATTAACTGGTCACAAATCTGTGTCCCTCATTCATCTAGAAGCTATTCAAGGGCAAGAGCCATGCATTAATCATTTTTCTATTCCAGTGTGTAGAACAGTCCTTGACATTCATTCATTCACAGATTCTTTCACTCAATGCATTCTTAATGAGCAGCTACTATAGGCCAGGCCTAGTAGGTGTCTATCTTAGTTTGACTTCTCCAAAGTCTCTGTTCTTAAAAAGTACATCAAGGTCTACATCAAATGAAAGTTATTCTAATTTCGCTCAACTAAACAACACATTTTTTAAAGCCCCTACTGTATGCTAGGCATTGCATGCATGTGTGTGTGCTAAGTCACTTCAGTCGTGTCCAACTCTTTGTGACACCATGGACTGTAGAACACCAGGCTCCTCTGTCCACGGGATTCTCCAGGCAAGAATGCTGGAGTGGGTTGCCATGCCCTCCTCCAGGGGATCTTCCCGACCCAGGGATCGAACCCACGTCTCTTGCATCTCCCTCTTTGATAGGTGTTTTCTTTTAACACTAGCACCACCTGGGAAGCCTGTGCTAGGAACTGGGGCTACAGCAAATCAGATGGACACATTTCTTATCCTCAGAAGGCATTCAGTCTAGCAAGACAGATGCTGAACGAGCAACGGGTTTCTTAGGGAACTTCTGCATTTACAGACTAAATCCAACTGTCCATTACCTGGTCCATTCCTGCGACTTGCTCAGTTGCGTGACTCATCTCAGTTCCTGCTCTCCTTATTCCTTCCAGTCTGACCTCCCTCCTGGTCATGACCCAGCTCCACATACAGGCGACAGGCTCTGGGCTCCCTCTTGGTGTGGCAAACTATGAACTGTCTTTTGGGTAACACCAGTCGGTTCAGCGGAGCTCTGAAGGCCTCTCCCGCCCACTTACCTCGAGGGTGTGGGCCCCAAGGCTGCCTAAGAAATAATATGTAGTAGAAGACATTCACTTTGTAGTTGGTAAATGAAAGCATGAATGAAGAGGCAGCGCAACTTTTCTTTCAGGGAAAAGGTTTGCCAAGGGTCAGCCTTCATGTTATGATAAGTTTAAGTGCTGGGATTGTCTTCCCAGAAATAGAAGCCTCCTAGCACTCATGGGCAAGGGGGGGGGATGGAATGCTTAAAAACCCATTTTAATTAAGCAATTATGACAATTAAATATTTGAGACTCGGGGTTCCTAATCCTTGTTTGATTTCCACTTTAATTTCCTAATAATGTACGTCTCTGTTCTCATTGTAATCTTTGCCTTTGAATTATGTGCAATTCATTTGCTCGGGATAATTGCTTCTCTATAAGGCTTTCTCTTGTCACGTTCACAGTGATCTAACAGTAAGTACGTCCCGTACGTTTACTGTCATGAGGGAAATTTTTTAAAGACTGGAGAATGCCAGCTTTCTCATTATGTCCCAACAGAGTCAACAAAAGAAAGAGGTGACAAGAGGAAACTATAACTCTGACAGTTCTGGTCAGAAATTATATCAGTGTGCTGCCTCTTTGTCAGGTCCCTGAATTCAAGACAGAACTAGAAGAGGCCAAGAGAAGAGTTGGGAACAAACTCTTATTGAGTGAGTACCTACCAAGTGTCCAACTCTGACCTAGACACAGCTCATTGGATTGTCGTAAGAACCCAAAGAGGAAGCTGTTGTTTTAGTCACTAAGTCACATCCAACTCTGTGACCCCATGGACCATAGCCCCCCAGGCTTCTCTGTCTGTGGGATTCTCCAGGCAAGAACACTGGAGTGGGTTGCCATTTCCTCCTCCAGAGGAAGGTCCCGACCTAGGGATCAAACCCGTGTCACCTGCATTGCAGGTGGATTATTTACTGCTGAGCCACTAAGGAAGCTCAAAGAGATATTTATCGTGTTCTTTATTCTACAGATGTCTCCAACAGTGTGTTGTGCTGGGTGAATCAACAAATTAGTGACAAAATCCGTAATCTATGTCCACTTGACCCCTTGGTCTTGACTTCAGAGGCTGCGTCATGTCAAGCACTTATTTAAGCCCTCTGAACCTCAGTTTCTTCACCTGTAAAAGTGGAGACTGAAAGAAGCTTCTGGGTAAGTACATCAAATGCTTGGCACTAGACATTCTAGACACACAACAGCTTTATCATTCATTTGTCATTATGATGGGCTTCCCCTGTGGCTCAGCTGGTAAAGAATTCACCCTCAATGCGGGAGACCTGAGTTCGATTTCTGGGTTGGGAAGATCCCCTGGAGAAGGGAATGGCTGCCCACTCCAGTATTCTGGCCTGGAGAATTCCATGATCTGTATAGTCCATGGAGTGGCAAAGAGTCAGACACAGCTGAGCGACTTTCACTATCGTTATGATGATCCTTTATCAGGACAGGCTCCTGCCACTGCACAGGCTCCTGAAGCACTAGGAAGTTGCAATCTGACATTGAGACACCTCACCGGCATCACGAGAGTGCTGACCTCAGCCAGGCAGCAGTCTGAGTGCCCCAGGCCCTTTGCATGTGCAAATCCTCAGGAGCACTCAATTTAGGCTCTCTGTGTTTGCCATTGGGCATAGGCTGGGAGGCGAGGGCGGGGGTTCAGCTTCTGCAGGAATTTGTGGGAGCCATGAGGGACACTGCTTGGTGCCCGGAAGGAAAACCTGGGGTTGCAGACAAATCACTTCTTCAAGAGTGTAAGTGATGCTTTAAGAACGGGATCTTAGTTTTAAGGCTCTAGGTTTCAAGGAAAGGATTGTTTACAGGAGCAAGGCCGTAACTCAGAACCTATCCGCTGCTGACTTCCCATCAACTGAGTTCCAGAAACTGGACTAGGGGCTGAAAAGACAGCAGTAGAGGAGCTAGAGTTACTGCCCCTAAAGAGCTACAGGACTAGGAGGAGGGAGAGTCAGGCACATTAACAAATTTCTATAATACAGCATGATTTTAAAAAAACAAAAAACTCTCATAGAAGCATATACATCAAAAGCCTCAGGAAGAAAGAGAGGAGCAGTTGCTGGAATCACCAGCAATTAGTTGTTAGAACTAGGACGTTAAAACCCAAGACTGACAAGTAGCCAAGTTGCCAAACACTGTACGGAGCTCCTGAAAATTGCTCCTCCCGTTTCAGCTGGAAATCAGCCCACAGAGAGAGGAGTCTGAGTCTTTAGCTAGGTGGGTGAGAGCGATTATGACAGGGGGGCAGGGGGGATTGCAGGCACTAATCTTGGTAGGTGATCCTTTGCCCCCCACCACACACTCTTCTCAAATAATGTGTCTACAAACACCCTCACACCTACCTGGCTGCACCCCTTCCTCTTACAAATACCACGGCAGAGGGGAGGTCTTTGATCTCACAGGGCTCTCCGTGGCCATTGTGACTGGAGCCCTGAAAATATTTACAAAGCCATCGGGTTGATGGCTCCGCGGCAGGTCTCGCTCGGATCAAATATAGGCGGTTGGCTTTGTAAATCACCATGCGTGGCACCAAGAATGGACAAGAAGTATGCATGACATCAAAGACATTTCCTGCGTCTGCAAATCATGTGTGTTTGCTGGAGAAAAGGATGTGAGGGTAGCAAGAAACACACAAACAGACGTGTGTGCTCACGTATTTTATAGGCAGACACCGTGTATGGGGGCCCACGGAGAGACCATTTCATTCACCCAGTGTTCACTCACCCAGTGTTCACTCACCCAGTGTTTCAGACACACACCGGCCCACGTGCACACATATGTAAGATGGTCACAGCGGTCCCGATTGTTCTGGCGGTGTTTCACTGGGGCTGGCAGATGCAAGTCCGGCCTGAATCCAGCGGCCTTCACTCAAATGCTGGGCTCAGGGAAACTTTAAAAGCACAGCAGGCTCATTACAATGCTATCACTTGGCTTTTGTGCGGAGACGGGTGTGATTAGCCTAGCCGCAGAGGCAATGGAGCCTGTTGCTCCAATGGAGCCTATTCTGACTGCCTACCCTGGCCCATCCAACACTTCCTGGTGGAAACAGGCAGTGCTGTGTCTCCACACCTGAGATGAATTTCTCCCAGACTGCCCTCCTGTTTTGACATCTGAGTTCCACTGATGAATCTGTGAACTTAGGGCAAGAGCCTCAAGTATAATGCCAGGACTCCTGAGTTCTAGTCTTTCCTCTGTCCCTGCCTTGCTATGTGGTTTGATGGGCCATTTCCCATGGCAGCTCTGCCCCATTCTATAAAATGAGAATATCGGACTAGGTCTAAAATCTCTGCTTATAAAAAAAACTCCAGGGAACGTATAGAAGTAAGTAAAATATAGATCTGTGGGCACCAGACCTTTTGAACCCAAATTTCCCAGATAGGACACAGGAATATGTATTTTCACAAGTTTTCAAAGAGATTCTGATACAGATCTGGGAGCCAAGGGTAAGGGGGTGGAGATATGGTTTCAGGATGATTCAAGGGCATTACATTTATTGTGACTTTATTTCTATTATTATTATATCAGCTCCACCTCAGATCATCTGGCATTAGATCCTGGAGGTAGAGGACCCCTGGGCTAGAAGATTCACTTCCAAAATGGCTCATTCACAGAGCTGGCATCTTAGTTCTGGCTGTTGGCAAAAATTTTAGTTCTTCTCTGTATGGGCCTCTCCAGGACTTCTTGGGTAGTCTCACAATATGGTGGTTAACTTCCTTGAGAGCAAGTGTTCCAAGAGACTCAGATGGAAGCCATGCAACTATTTATAGATTATTTCTGGTTCAGTGTAGGAGGAGACTACACAAGAATGTGAATATCATGAGGACCTTTGAGGACCATCATGGGGACTTCACAGTAAAGAAGTTTTGTGAAAGCCAGTCCTTAGGTAGGAGATGTGAACATCAATGCACTAATGATATTAAAAAGATGATATGGGGCAACTTACCCATACTCCTCCCTGAGCTCTGAAAATCCCCACATAGGTCACAGGCCTGCTTAAGTGATCGCAGACAAGTTCCTAACCTGTGTTTATCAACATTTGACTCGTCATACACATCCAAGAGGGAAAGGCCTCCTGTCGGCAAACACAGCCCTTATTAAAGAAGGTCATTCTGAGAAGTTCATTCTATAGTCTCCTCAAAAGCTATAGGCATCAACCATGAACCTAAGCTATCTTGGCAGAGAAGGAAACCAAACACTGCGTCTATTGTCCCTACTATCCTGACAGTCTTTTGCTCTCCTCTTGTCTTAGCTAGAGATTTTTCCCTGGAGCCCTTACACACAATACTTGATTTGTCTTATAATAGAATTTGCTATATTAACTTGACAGCCTGATATCTTTATCCTCATTTACAGACAAGGAAAACTGAGGCTCAGAGAAGACTTTTACAAAGTCACACAGACTCTTGGAGGTGGAACGGTAGGCAATTTGGCTTCAAACCCCAGGAAGAGAAGAGGAAGTCCAAAACAAGGCTTTCAGCTGCCTCCACCTGGACAGACCACCCACCCAGCATCTGACAGGAGCACTGCCGTCCCCCCAGCAGGGAGGTCTGCAAGAAGTCTCTCCAGGGTCACTGGTCATAGGTAACCACGAGGTTTAGACTCCCTCCAGGACAACAGTGACTCCCTACAGAGGCGAGCCCCTAGACCTAGTGGCTGAAGAGTCCTTTCAGTTGCCCGGCTTTGAGGGGCCAGGGCAGAGGTCATGCCCTCTTGTAACCAGAGAGCCTTGCTCTACTGGGGGCGGTGGGGAGGGGGGCGCCGTGTGTGTCAGCATGCTAATGTTTCACGACGGCGACTCAGTCTCTCACTTCGATAGAGCAATCATTGCAAAGTGATACCGGCCGGCTGCCCTCTGATTATTTTACAGCCTCCCTCCCTGGTCCAGCTGCACCAGTCTGTCCTCTCTGGTTTCTTTTCCCTCCCTGTTCCTGGCAGGTGAGGGGTGGGGGATGGTTAGGATGGAGAGGTAGAAAGGATGAAAGGCTCATGCAGCAGCCCCCCAGGAAGAGGGGCTCGCACTTCCTCTGCACCTGCCCTGTGCCAGGCCTCCTGCAGGGTGCGGGGCGTGTGTGATACACCAGATCCCCAAGCAGCCTTGGAAAACTGGGGGCATTTTCTAGACCCCTGGTTGTCCCTGTGTGCTCTGAGGAAAGGCTTAAGGTGGCAGAGTTCAAAGAGACTCTAGAGATCACTTTTGTCAAGCAACCTCCAACAGGGGAGGCTGGGCATCTCCTCCTCTAGAGTCAGATGGCTTTGTGGCTGCACAGTCAGGTCTGGGGTCTTTCCAACACCCCAGGCTGCTTGTTATCATCCCTGTCATTAGAATCACATCTGTAGAGAACAGTGAGGAAAGTTAAGAGCAGCAGGGGCACGTAGATAAATGTAGGGAACATTTATTTGAACATCTACTAGAAAAAGTAACCAGTACATCAAACCTATGATTATTTTAGGTTTTTGGTTTAGGATGGGGCAAGATGTATTAAAGTGGAAAAAAGAAAGGGGGTTATTTGAAAGAAAAGTATCAAACTCTAAGTTCAATGTATGAGGATATGGCAAAAACAAAATCATGAAAAGAGAAAAAAAAAATGAAGTTAGGAAAATGCTGGTGTGGGGTATGGAATTTGAACACATGACTTGTGTTCAAATTTCAACTGTTCACCAGCTGCCTGATATTGGGAAAGTCTAACCTCTATTTCTACTTCTATAAAATGAGAACAATCAAAAGACTGCTATGAGACCCAGACTGCATAAGGCAGGTCATGCCCCATAGGATCACTCTCTCTTAGGGGTATGAGAAGATTAAGGGCCAGGCTGAGGTGGGTACTCAGGTCCAGAGTGTGGTGGGTCTGGAATGTCAAGTTTGCACTTGGTGTAATCTGAGCGGTGGGAGCCTCAGAGATGGGGCTGGTCCTGAGCTGATCTTGTTGCCATGGAGGATCTGGTGGAGGCTGAATCTGATAGAGCACACCATAAGGAGCAGGGTGGGTCCCAGAAAACCGGCACAAGACATCCTTACTGGCAGCTGATAGCTTGGAGGACTGGTGTGGACTGCGTAGTGTGATGCCAAAGAGCAAGAGTTCTGAGGTCAGACTGCCAGATTCAAACCCTAGCCCACCTTCTCTGAGCATTAACTTCTTTACCTAGAATATGGGATAATAATTACCTACTTAGAGGATTGTTGTAAAGATTAAGTGAAGCAATGCATGGGAAACAGCGCTAGGCATATCATAAATACTGCACAAATGTCACCTCTGCTTTATCGTTAAGTACCTAGTATGGCACCTGGCAAGTAGGAGGTACTCAGTAAATTGTGTTTCATGAATGTCTAAGTTAACTCTTCATCAATAACCATGTCAAGCCTCAGCCTTGTTTAGACAGAAGGGCTAATCATGATGCGGTTTGACATCAGAGAAGAGAATGAAACTGTTCAAAATAGCAAAATGTCCCAGGGTCCCAACCACAGTTTCTCTGGGAGACCTCCCAGATGGCCTGGGACCCTACTTTTCTAGAAGCACAGGCTCTTGGAAGGGAACAGGATCCTTGGAGCTGTTGTTTAACCATCAATCACACAGACAGAACTCAGAGAAGCCAGTAAATCATGGGAAACCAATGACAAGAGCAAGGACTAGAACCAGGATCGCTCACTCTCGGCCAAGCCCTGTCTAGAATGCCAGCCAGCCTTCCTTCCAGGCCATTTGTCATCTGCCCCAGAGAGCTGGATCGGGGCATGGATTCCTCCATTCAGCAGCCCTGGACAGCTGGAGACCCTCCCTCCCTGGATCGTTCTAGAGAGGAGCCTTGTTTGTTTTCTGATTTTGAGTCGACTGGACACCCTACTCACAGACCTCAGGGAGGTCAGGGAGGAGAGCGGGTGTTTTGCAAATGGAAAATACCAGTCTAGAGGCCCAGCAGGAAGCAAGCTGTGCTGCCAGTCCTTGTTCTATGAGGAAAGGGGAGGAGAGTAAAAGTCCTGCACTTCATTGGCAGGAAAAATCCAGTGTGATGCCTGGCAGGTCCTGGATCTGACAGAGAGCTGACTGGAGGGGAGGTGTTGGGGAGGGCAAAGCGACAGTCAATAAGGCAAGAAAGTATAAAACAGGTTCTTACATTGTAATCTTCATTAAGATTCCTCAGGACCACTCCCCATAATAACTTGGTCTAGGATGGGGCAAAGAATCTGCATTTTTATCAAGCAACCTCATTAATTCTGATCACCTTGTTCTGCAGACAACCCTTTAAGAAACACAAGGGCTGACTCTGCTGCTTAGTAGCTGTATGACATTCGGCATGGTTATTTCATCTCTGTGAGCCTAAAATTTTTCACCTGTAAAATTGACACAGCAGGAATAACAAACTTGAAGGACTTAGCCCACAGACCGGCGTGCTGGAGGGCCTCAAAAATGGTATTTATTAATGTAACAAGTAAGAATTTTGTTTTCCAGACATCCTTCAAGAGAGTGCCTCATTAAGAAATAGTCAAAACGAAAAAAGAAATAAACTTCTTGCATGAGTTTGTGTCTTCCGTGGGGTGCAAGCAAAGAAAGGAGGACCCAAAGCTGCCAAGTCCCTCAATAGTCATGGAAAGCAATCTCCAAATGCCACTTCTGGAAGGAGAGATTTGGAGGAAAGAATGAAAAACGTAAACTGGGAAAGAGAGGAACCAGAACATTTTTGAGCCATAAATAAATTAAGGAAGAGAAACAAAGGGATTTTTAAAACTCTGTGTGAGTTAAGAAGTATATCCCATTTAAATTTTTTGGAGAGAAACAACTAAAAATTGACAATGCGTATATAATTATTTTCAACTTTGGACTGTACTTCTTTGTATATGACTCTAGACACAGACTGGATCGTATGGGCCCTCAGCTATATTAAGGTTAGATTGTGCTTCCTGGAAGCATTTGCCACATAGTCCTCATTTGGTTATGGATCTGCTAGAGGCCTCTGCTTTGAGCTTTTTGGATAAAGTACTTCCTGAGCAATCCATGAGCTCCACAGGTGTCCTGGCAGAGAGGGCCTCATCTTAGCTCAAATACTTCCTCCCAGCATATGAATGATTTTCATAAAGCATCTACTGGGTAGACAATTCTAGCCAACCCCCCAGGCCAATCCAGAGGAAAATAACATGAATTTAGCTCTAACAGTTCAAGAGTGAGCTCCAGATGCAACTCAGTTTAGAGGCTGAAAACACAGTTCTGGAGATAGACTGTTGGGGCTTCTGTCCATTCTCTGCTCACTAAACATAACCTTGGGAAAGCTCCTTTATCTCTCTGTACCTCAGTAGTTTCTCCTCTGTAAAATGGGAATAATATTAGTACCTACCTCATAGTGTTGCTATGATGATAAAATGAGTAAATATTTCTTTGATACTTAGAACGGTGTCAGGAACATATTCATTGGAAGGACTGATGCTGAAACTGAAGCTCCAATACTTTGGCCACCTGATAGGAAGAGCTGACTCGGGAAAAGACTGATGCTGGGAAAGATTGAGGGCAAGAGGAGAAAGGGGCAACAGAGGATGAGATTGTTGGATGGCATCACTGACTTAATGGACATGAATTTGACTCAGCTCTGAGAGATAGTGAAGGACAGGGAAGCCTGGCGTGCTGTAGCTCATGGGGCCGCAAAAAGTCAGACATGACTTAGCGACTGAACAACAGGAACATATTAGTAGGCCCTGTATTAGTGGTAGCTGTTAATTTAATTGATTGTCAAAGAGAGGAAACCGTGAGATAAGCTCTTAATGGAGGTCTCAATTAATGAATACCCAGCTGATCCAGGAAGTAAAGGGAGTGGTTTAGACCAGGGTTTGGCAAACCATTGTCTGCATACCCATGGAGACAATTAACATACTGTTGGTTCATAATGACCAGAGCTGCGAGAGGAACCTGCATAGCTGCAGGTGCACAGCCTAACTATGCCTAACCATGCTAATGGCAGAGGGAGGGAGGCTTCAGCATTTTGTGCCTAAGACTCTGTTTGCCCCCTTAACCCAAGAAACACACCCACACCCTAGTCAGCTGGCAGCCAAGAAAAACCAGTTAGGAGACCCCAGGGTCTGTTTCTACTCTGTTTCACTCCACCTTCTGTTTATGTTCAGCTTTTGACTGTTTATCTTTCCATTCTGTTTCCACCCCTGCTTTTCTCTCTTAGAATTCGGCCTCCACCATTCAAACCCACTCAAAACAGTCACCTTTTGCTCACTTGGTATTTCCTCCTACTTCTGGCTTCCTTTTTTAACCTGCCCTCTTAACCCCTGAGCATCAAAATTTGCTTAGGTCTACACAGTTCCCCTAGGGGATTCCCTGGCAGTGCAGATGGTAAAGAATCTGCCTGCAATGCAGGAGACCTGGGTTCAATCCCTGGGTCAGAAAGAACCCCTGGAGAAGGGAATGGCTACCCACTCCAATATTCTTTCCTGGAGAATTACATGGACAGAGGAGCCTGACGGGCTACAGTCCATGGGGTTGCAAAGAGTCAAACATGATTGAGTGACTAACACTTCACTTCACAGTCCCCTTAAGTAGAGATCAAATGTCCACCCACTACCACCTCCCTCAGCCTCACTCCAAGTAGAGGAGGAAAATGAGAACCACTTTGAGAACTTGCCCTCTCCCTGACTGAGATGTCCACCTGCCTTGAGATCTTAGTTGTAGCCAGCCATGCCCTAGTGGCTCCAGGGTTGGGTGCAGACCTCTCAAAGACATCATCATCACTGCCTCGCATTGAGTCTTTCCTACATGCCTCCACTCCAAAGAACCCCCAGATACCATGTTCAGTTCATAAATTATGATGCCTGCCTTCCAGGAACTTGGTGTCAGCAAATTTGTGATCCTAGCGGTCTCCATGCCAAGTGGTCTTGGGAAAGTCACAGAGGCTCTTGCATTTAACATTCCCCCAGGTGGTCAGTTCCCATGGTTCAGTTGCTGTTGCCAAAGGGAATTGCCAAAGCTGGTGGCTCCCATAATTGTCTCTTTGAGGCAAACGCCTGGCATTACAGGATTGTGAAGGGCATCTCAGTTCATTCAAGGACTGGGTCAAATCCAAGACTTCATTAACTCTTTCCTAGGTGAGTTTCAAGATGTTGAAACATGCTGTAAGTTGACTGGGACTGACGTCTAGTCACAACTGACGTCTATTCCCCCAGAAGGATGGCTCTTCACGCAATAATCCCTCCACCCCGACCCCAGCACTGGGTTTGCACCAGCATTGAGGAGCCTCAGGAGTGGTTCCCTTTAGCAGCACTAGGAGTAAATGGAGCTGGGTGGGAGTAGACAAGTGGTTAACCAGCAGCTCATTTGGCCCCATCCCAAGCCCTGGATGTCCAAAGGTAAGACCGAAATAGGCGGGTATTTTCTCTTTCTTAACAGAAAGCAAATACTGTAACGAGGGCCTGCCCTCGATGGCAGTTACAACTTGTTCGACATTTGAGTTAGTGGTGTTGAAAAGAGGAAAATCCACCCTGGAGGAAGGAATGTTGTTTCCGTGGCTAATTGGCTGGCTGACATCTCCCTCCCAGGCCCTCTGGGAAGCCAAGCTGGGTTATTTGCCACGGATGATGGCCTCAGCAATTTATTGCACCAGCCCAGAGGGACTGCCAGGCTGCCGATTCTGCAGTGTGCTTGCTGTGGTTTACGAGAGCCATGCCCCAGCTCTCAGTGGGCACATTCGTTCCCTAGCAAAAGATGGTCTGATGGCAGAACAGGCATCATCTGAAGTAAATGGCACCGCAGTGGGCACTGAGCATTTGCAGGAATGGTGAAGCAGCTCTCGAGGTTGGCCTCCACGAGGGGAGTCTGTCTCCTGCTTCTGAAGGCATCAGCCCATCCTTCTTCGTTCTGGCTGGACCTGTTCACTGTCACTCTCTACTGATACTGATACTGATACTGCAGGACTTTGGACCATTCTCTGAGTAATAAGGGTCTGGAACAGTTTGCCAAATCTACCTTATTACTGGTTCCAAGATTCTCATTTAATTAGCCTGGGATTGAGCCAGATGAGAGTTTTGGTTTGTTTTAAATCTCCTTGCTATATCCTAGGGCAGTGGTGGTGGTATAGTTGCTAAGCCAGGTCCAACTCTTTGCAACCCTAAGGACTGTAACCCACCAGGCTCCTCTTTCCATGGGATTTCTCAGGCAAGAATACTAGAGCTGGTTGCCATTTCTTTCTCCAGGGGATCTTCCCAAACCAGGAATCGAACTTGCGTCTCCTGCTTGGCAGGCAGATTCTTTACCACTGAGCCACCTGGGAAGCATATACTGGGGAGACACACCCATATACTAAGGAGACACACCTACACTATATAGGTTTGGATATACATCAATTATTTCTGGAAAGATACATGAGAAAAAGCAACCGCATTTGGTTTAGGGGAGAACTGAGGTAATTTTTTTATACCTGCATTTGCCTGCATGTTTTGATTGAGTGCATATGTTACTTTTTCAAAAGGGATTGAAACAACTTTTTTTAAAAAGAACTCTTAGAGTGATTCTTATAATCACTGAGTGTTATGGGCTGAATTATTTGCCTTCCAGATTCATAAACTGACATCCCAAACCCCAGTACCTCAACATGAAATAAGATGGAGTCTTGGAGGTGGAGTCTTTTAAGAGGTAGCTCAGACTAAAAGGTCATATGGGTGAGCTCTAATCCAATATGACCAGTGTCGTTATTAGAAGAGAGATTAGGACATAGACATGCACAGTTGGAAGATCATGTAAAGACATGTGGAGAAAGACTTGGAATGAAATCAAACTTTCTGGCATCTTGAACTTCTGGCTTCCAGAACTGTGAGGAAATAAGTTTATTTTGCTTGAGTGACCAGTCTGTGGTATCTACTCTAGCAGTCCTAGCACACCATCATTGATCTAGTGGAGGAAGCAGTAGACCTAGAATAACGGAAAGATTATATCTGTGGAGTTATCAACTTGTCATGAGGTCTTGGGCAATTTGCTTCTGCTCTAGTTTGCAGTTTCCTCACACATCAAAGGAGGAAACTCACCTATCGTTCCTTCATGCTCAGAAGGGGGCATTCTATATGTATATAAAAGGAGATAGAAAAGGGCAACACTACTGAGTGATTAGCTATTCTAGCCCAGTGAGTTTTTACTTTTTGAACTCATGAATCCATTTTTAATTATAAACTGTTATGGAAAAGTCAGTATAAAAGTAACTTAATCGAAATGAACCTTCTCTGGTTGAAGAAGCTCATATTGATCCAATCCCTTTGCCTTTATGGTGGACCTACATCAACTCCCTGTGAACCACTGGGGATCCCTGGGTGATAGTCTGAGAACCAATTACTGGTCTAATCCTGTCATATTTCAGGCTTGGAGGCTAAAGCCCATACTGTTAAGCAACTCACCTCAGAGTCACCCAGTGACTCAGTATGAAAGCTGGGCTCTACTCCTGACTGTCTGGGTCATTCATCTTTTCTCTGCATTTGGTGAGGCATTAAGAATAATTCAGTGTTGTTGATAGCATACAAAGTATAACTTCTCTTTTTTTCTTCCCAGAAAACATTCTCAATATAAATTTGCATAGGAGACAACATTTTTACCAGAGGATCTGACTATATTCACCCAGAGTGTAGACATAAGTGAGGTTGTCTACACCAAGAAGAGCACAATTTACTCACATTAAAACTCCCCATTCTCTCCTGAGACTCAGCAGGCTACGCTATCTTCCAGGACTAACCTCTTTCAGCCTTCTATGATTACACAGGCTAGGCAGAAGTAGGGAGACATACTTGTTCAAATAGATTTGAAAGGAGAGAAAATAACCAAACTATAGCATGAGAAAGAAAGAGACCTGAAGGAAAGAAAACATCACATGACAGGGATTCTGTGTTTCTTGGCTCCAGCTCCCATTTTCATACCTTGTTTCCTTTAAGAAAACCTAATTTCCCCACAAGCTGTCTCCTGCTTGACTTTCACTTGATATGGTCACTCGATAGCACCGATCAGTTAATCCCTCCACATGGTTAAAATTCAACCACCAATCCATGCTCATTTTCCCCCTTACGCTTGCTAATTTCTTGTGAAGATTATCCTTCCAGCTAAATTACCCTCATTCCTTTATTATCACATTCCTTTATTATCACATCCGTATTTCCACAGGAAGCTGTAAGTTTCTGAAGAATGGGAGACTTGTTGGAGCACTTCCTCTGTCCTTGACGTCTTACATACTCTCATGTCTTTCCCAAATTAGGAAAGAGAATGGCTGGGGGGGTAGGGGCTCTTCATTCAGTGACCTCTGAAATTTCTCAGAGCCCAGGGACTGGTTATGTGAGATCTTTGCTGGGAATGTGTTGGTGATGGTGGGGGCAGGATGTCTTGCTCTTGGAATTCTCCACTTCTCCCCTCAACTCTAAAGTCTAAAGCAAGACAAATAGTCTTCTGTGTCATCCTGACCTTGAAAGCCAATGCCGTGAAGTTATTTCCTTTTCACGGTTGTGGATTTCCATTCCCAGGGCCTCACAGAGGTTGCCCCAGAAGAATCCAATCTGGCCCTGCTGTCCCAGCCTTCACGTTTAGCATAAGAGCTTTGCATAAATTAAAGGTACCAAGCAAAGTTTGGATATAAGTGTTGGAGTAAGTTATCCAGATCCTTTTGACATTTAACCGAACACCTTACCTAATTACTGAGTTTTACCAACCGACTCCATTGGTTTTCTGATGGAAAACTCACCATTTATGAGATGTTTCAGGTTTAACTTGAGACCCTTTAAAGCAGGTAGGCCCTTGACTCTGGACAGTCATGGTAGACAAAACTACTCCTACATCCCCTGATGGGAGAAGCTTCGGGTCCTAATAAGTTAAAATTTTGTGTGCTAGTTTCAATTTTCTGCTCCCAGGGCTGTTTCTCATCTGGGCAAAACACCCGAGCAAGCCCATTATTTTTGCTTTTCTTATGACTCTTGTTATTTCTTTCTGCCCAAGTTGGCTGCACACAACCCCAGTCCCTCACAGTGCAAGAAAAGATAGGATTCCTGCCCCAAGGGTTTAGCAAACTCACATTTTCCTCTCTGCTGCCTCTATTTTTGTTCCAGTGTACCAGGAGTTCTGAAGCCTTGGTGGTTCTGAAACACTTTACTGTGTTTTGTTTTGTAGGAAACACTTGGGTTTTATGGTTGTGGGTTATAAAAGGTTTCCTCCCCTCCCCCTCTGCTTCTCCCGGGAAATTTGATGGGTGTGACCGGTACCAGTGGGCCCTGCTGGGAAAGCCCAGGCCATGCTCAGCTTTCAGCCTGAGCCATGACTCTTTCCGTTTTGGCTACAGCTTGGTCCTAATTTTGTCCCCCTCTGGCTGGCTCTGTTTATTGGCATTAATGTTTCATATTAAAATTTAATATTTAACTTTTGCTTTCAATATTTAATGTTCTGCATCTTACATTTGGATGTCTCCCTTCTGGGAGCGGTCAGCAGCACTGCGTGATGCAAGAGCTAATCCCTTTGACTTCCAGTAAAATACCCCCTCCCCCACCCCCACCGCCTTTCTTTCTTTCCTTGTTCACCATCACTCTGCATTCAAATCCATCACGGTAACTACCTGGAGGACATTTCTGTCTTCTGCTCACACACATATTCAACCTTTATTTATTGAGTGGCAACTAAGTTGGATATTATAAAAGGTGCTGCTATGGACCCACACACACAAAAATGAAACCCAAGTCTTAACTTGAGAAAGTCAGAGAGAAAGCATCATACAAATAAGGTGAAAAGTATTAAACAAACTTATGTGGGAAATTATAGAGGAGAGGATGACTAGCTCTGCCTTGGGAACTATGGAAGATTATTATGGAATGCATGCATGCTCAGTTGTGTATGACTCTTTGTGACTCCCTGGACTGCAGCTCACCAGTCTCTTCTGTTCCATGGGATTTTCCAGGCAAGAATACTGAAGTAGGTTGCCATTTCCTAATCCAGGGGATCTTCCAGACCCAGGAATTGAACCAGTATCTCTTGAGTCTCCTGCATTGGCAGGCAGATTCTCTACCACTGAGCCACCTGGGAAGCCCCTTATTATGGAAAAGAAGTCATCAAAATGAGTCTTAAAAGAAACAGAAGGCCTTATCAAATTGGGTGGAGGGAGGGAGTTCTGTACACATTGGGCAAAGGCATCAGAAAGTAAAAACATCTGGAATCCAGAACATAGAAAACATATTTAGCTCCTTCTAGGTGGGATAAAATGAACTATATTTAAGATACCTGCCTTTGAGTCACTTAAAATATAGCTGGAAAACTAAGGCAAATATCAGGAACCAATGAGAAAACAATTGGATATATAACCTAGTGCCTGATTGTGTGGAATCAGAGAAGGAAGCTTTATATTCAAACCATCTTTCCTTTGGCACCTTCCCTATCAGATGAAGTTCACCTTCACAGACTATCGGTTCATCCACTAGAAAGGAAGTTGTAGCCTCTCACGGAAGTATGAGCAAAAAGAAGAAGAATTAGAATAAAGAAGCTGGAAGAACATAACTAGAGCTTGGTAACTCTTTAGGTAGATTTATTCCTAAATATTTTATTCTTTTCATTGCAATGGTGAATGGAGTTGTTTCCTTAATTTCTCTTTCTGTTTTCTCATTGTTAGTGTATAGGAATGCAAGGAATTTCTGTGTTAATTTTATATCCTGCAACTTTACTATATTCATTGATTAGCTCTGGTAATTTTCTGGTGGAGTCTTTAGGGTTTTCCATGTAGAGGATCATGTCATCTGCAAATAGTGAGAGTTTTACTTCTTATTTTCCAATCTGGATTCCTTTTATTTCTTTTTCTTCTCTTATTGCTGTGGCTAAAACTCCCAAAACTATGTTGAATAGTAGTGGTGAGAGTGGGCACCCTTGTCTTGTTCCTGGGAAATGCTTTCAATTTTTCACCATTGAGGATAATGTTTGCTGTGGGTTTATTATATATGGATTTTATTATGTTGAGGTATGTTCCTTCTATGCCTGCTTTCTGGAAGGTTTTTTATCATAGATCAATGTTGAATTTTGTCAAAGGCTTTCTTTGCATCTATTGAGATAATCATATGGTTTTTATCTTTCAATTTGTTAATGAGGTGTATCACATTGATTGATTTGCAAATATTGAAGAATCCTTGCATCCCTGGGATAAAGCCCACTTGGTCATGATGTATGATCTTTTTAATATGTTGTTGGATTCTGTTTGCTAGAATTTTGTTAAGGATTTTTGCATCTATGTTCATCACAGAGCTTGATAACTCGAAGGAAGCTCTGTGTGAACAAAGCAAGTAATGGACAGAATGGACCAAGGTACAAGTGAACAAGAGGGGACAATGGGAGACTAAGTTTGTGTGGCCTAGATATCTGTCGGGACATTTCCAGTAAGCTGATGACAAAAATCTTTAAAAAAAAAATTTTATTGAAGCTATCTTTGTTTATGCTAATTGTAAAGGTAATAATGTTTGTAAAAAGGTTGCTTTTTTTTCAATTCACAAATACATGGAGAAGAAAATTCTCTCCTACCCCAGGTTTGGCCCATGATTGTCAAAGCGTTTGCACTTCAAATATATACAAATATGTGTTGTCAAGTAGGGTGAACGTCAAAGGCTTTTATAACACCGTCACACTGAGCAGAGGGCTGGTGACCCTAGCACAGTCAGGCAGTAGTAAGAGAACATGCTGGAATTGGAGGATAGAAGCAGAGCTCTGCACTTTTCAATATCGGCAAACCATAGGCAAGTAGCTATCTGAAGTCACAGTAGGCCTGGAGCCTGAAAATAAGCAAAACTCTCAAGTCAGGAAGCTGCCATGAAGAATTTCACAGTGGAGGAACTGCCACGAGGAGTCACTTGTACAGGGTTTCCAAGGAACTCCAAACATAGTTGGGGAGATTAACACACAGTGAAAGACGCTTTACGGGAGAGAGGATGACTCAGAGGCTGAGATCAAGGTTGGTGTCTCAGCTCTGCGGTCCAGCAGCTCCCTGACCCAGGGTATTTATGCAGCAGAGACCCCCTTTCGTGGATGTGGAGGATGAGAGCAACACTTGCCCTACAAAGTCACAGAGGTGCGATGATGATCACATGACTCACTCCCGCACTCTGCAGGTGTGTGCTCAGTGCCTGCTACATCCCAGGCCCCTTCCAGAAGACAGACTTAGAGAATAAACAAAATAAGCAAACTCCCTTCCCCCAGGCAGCCCGAATTCTAGGTAGTTCAGTGCACATGAGAGTTCAGGTCATTGATTTCACATGAACTGGCTATGCCCCGAGCCGAAGAGGACTCCTGTGTTCTGTTAATTAACCTGCTGCACCAGACTGTGAGGAAATCGTTGAATAGGGTCTCGCTGACGTGGGACTTTGGAGAAGGCAATGGCACCCCACTCCAGTACTCTTGCCTGGAAAATCCCATGGATGGAGGAGCCTGGTAGGCTGCAGCCCATGGGGTTGCTAAGAGTCGGACACGACTGAGCGACTTCACTTTCACTTTTCACTTTCATGCATTGGAGAAGGAAATGGCAACCTACTCCAGTGTTCTTGCCTGGAGAATCCCAGGGACGGGGGAGCCTGGTGGGCTTCTGTCTATGGGGTCGCACAGAGTCGGACATGACTGAAGTGACTTAGCAGCAGCAGCAGACATGGAACTTTGATGGGTAGATCGGATCTAATCAGGCAGAAAGGAGGGGAAAGGATTTCCAGTAATTTGGCTGAATGGATGTAATGGTGGATATCCATGGATTGTCTGGGATAAAGTTTTGGCTTTGAATGGGATGGGTCATCTTCTCAGGTACTCACTTTAGCAGTTCACTCAGGGGTCTGCTCCTCATCTCCTTACAGGAGGCAAAGATCACCACAAACGTGGTGGGATTCCCCATGATCACTGCTATAGCAAGATGCTTGGATGTTCTGAGCAGGACGGCATCACAGGGAGGAAGCTGCAGATTCTGGAAAGAATCCACCTCCACCCAGGGCTCTGCGCCAGCTTCAATGCCCTTTCTCTCAGATCTATTGGACAGATTGATTTTACTTTAACTTACAAATCCTTGACCAACTTGGAGCTGTAGAGATGTCTGGATGGAGGTCAAGGCTAGGTGAGAGAGCTGGAAAAGGAGTAAAGGCGGGAGAGACTAACCCAAGTAAGCAACAACCATGGGAATGTTAAATGCTCTGTTTTGTTTTCTCCTGTTGTTGTTAAGTCGCTAAGTCATGTCCGTCTCTTTTGTGACCCCATGGACTATATAGCCCACCAGGCTCCTCTGTCCATGGGATTTCCCAGGCAAGAATATTGGAGTGGGTTGCCATTTTCTTCTCTAGGCGATCTTCCCAACCCAGGGATCAAACTCACACCTCCTGCATTGGCAGGCAGATTACCACTGAACCACCACTCACTCCGTTCACTGGTCATAATACCAGTATTTTTTGAATGATTATGTGCCAAGCATTAGGCTTAAGGTTCTATACATGTTATCCATATGGAACTGTCTCAACCACCCTTATTCATTCAACAGATATTTATTGGGCCTTTTCTATGGAAGATGGAGAGTGCTACCATTTCCATCAAACAGACGAGAAAATGAGAACTCAGACAATTTTCTAGGTTTACTTAATTAACTACAGAAGTAGGACTCAAGCCCACATGGTTTGAATATATATATAGAACTTTTATACATTACGCTGTAATATAATTCTGGCATAGTTCAGCTCCCCAAAACATGAGCTGTTGTATTTTATTAGCACCACAGTTACCCTTATTTTACAGATGATGCAACTGAGGCCCAGATAGGTGACAAAGCCCATGCAAAGTCCCACAACGAGACAATGGCTGAGATGAGATTTGAACCCAAGTGTCTTGAACCCTACAATCTGCCCTTTCTGCAGCATATCATTGCCTCCTTCAGGCTCATCCCCTGCTGATTCAGGAATCTTTCCCCTTTCCCATTCATTCCCTATTCACATCTCCAAATGCAGTCATAGCATCTCAGGAACAATGACAAATACAGTGGCTAATAATGGTCAGGGGGTCCTGACTGTTTGCCAATATCATCACAAGACAGCTGCACCCTTGTATCTTGCAGCCCCTGTCTATCTTCATGCCCTGCCTTCCAGACTTGCATCTCATTCTCACTGGTTGAAGTGCTGGGTGTGCATGAAGGCCACACTGTTTTTATTCCCCCCAGGGAGACTAACGCTGACATGGCTAGTCCCCCAGGCCAGGCAGGACCTTGTGTGCTGTGGATGGGTGCTGTGGATGAAGTGACCCCACAGTCACAACCGCCAGCCTGACTCCACTGTCAGCCAAGCCAGCCGATGGCGGGGGCAGCAGACACTCTGGGGTTCTGAATTCCCTCTGGATTATTCATGAGTGCACACAGTCCCCTCTGACAGCCGCAGGTAAAATCCCAGATCAAATTTTTCTCTTCCCCTTAAAAGGACCCTATCAGTATCCCTGGGGTCAGGCAGATTCACCATCTAGCCTTTCTTGCTGGAGCTGGGGGTACTTGGAGGCCACTTGGAATTGGCCAGGCTGGGTTAGGTTTCCTCCTGCTCATTGTGTCCTGGTGAATGAGATCCTAAGTGTGGGAAGAGGTGGGGTGGGGGAAGGGGGCTGTCAGAATAATCTAATGGTTTACAAAAACCTAAGGTGGCTTTTGTATTTTTTTGACCTACCTTATTGTTGTACAACCCTGCCTGCATCCAGCCCTGGTCCCTCAATCTTTCGTGCACACTTATGCTACACTCATCTTCCTTCAATGCCTTTGCATGCATCACCCCACGCCTAATGCCCTGTGGCTCTGCATTGCCCACAGGTTTATCCCAGTACACTGATCTCAGAATCATGTGTGGCTCTAGTAACTTATGCCTTCAAATCATGAATAGTCATATTGGAGAGCAATCAGATTATTAAAACTAATTAAAACAGATTTAGGATCCTCCTTCTTCTCTCATGCTCTTGTAATTGCATTTTTATATGATTCCTTATCACACATTTAAAAAAATTTGTTTTTTTGAAGTATAGTTGATTTAAAATGTTGTATTAGTTTCTGATGTACAGCAAAGTATTTTTTCCTATTCTTTTCCACTATGGTTTATTACGGGATACTGAATATATTTTCCTGTGCTATACAGTAAGACCTTGTTGTTCATTTATTCTATATATAATAATTTGCATGTGCTAATTCCAGACTCTCAGTCCATCACTCCTCCATTCCCCTTCCCCCTTGGCAACCACAGGCTGTTCTATATGTTTGCCTGTCACACATTTTAATACATCATCATATCATAAAACCTAGCCATGTAACCCCTTAAAAAGAACTAAGGCTCAGTTTCTTCAACTGCAAAATGAAAAGTAAAAAGGGCACACAACTCACGGACTTATTCATTAAAGAAGTATTGATTGGGTTTCTATTATATTCCAAGCATTTCTGTCACATCTTCACGCACGATTATATCAACTGCAGGGAACAGATCAAGCATCTGTGGTCTCACACTAAGGATGACGTGATGTAATAAGAGCTAACCCTTATTGAGGGCTCAGAACAGAGCCTGGCAAGTGGTAAACCTCAATGACTGTTCTGCATGCTTAATCTTTAAAATAATCTTGTGAAGTAGATGTTATAGTAGTCCTCCTCTGTGGATACACCTAAATGGTGGGTAAAATAATGGTTTAAAGAACTTGCTCAATACAACACCTAGCAAATGGCAGAGCCAGGATTGGAATCTGGGCAACCACTGTTCTTTGTTCCATCTAGATTTGGGCTTAAAACATTTAGCTCAACACCTGGCACATAATCAGCACTTAGTCAGAGCTATTATTCTCAGTCTGATTTTCATTATTATATTTCAAATTCTGAGAAGTGCTTATAACTCATTTAATCTCTTGCTTATATTATTTTGCATAATTGCACCAATTATAAATTATGGTAAGGCTTGCGAGTGCCCTGTGGTACTATTTGTTTACATTCATGCAAAATACCGTCTGATTTCCATCAAACTCTGAATACACCATGAAAATATATTGCATTCGTGAGTGTCTTCTGCCACATTTGTTGTGGTGGGGAATAAAAAAAAAAAAGAAAAACTACTGCTGCAAATAAAATCTCAAAAAAGAACTGGTCTTTCAAGGTCACAGTGAGAAGCATGATTAAGTGGAGAAGGCATGTGCTTTGGCATTGGGTCAACTGTTCAAATTTCCAACTCTGCCACTTGTTAGCTGTGTGTGTTCGGGTAAGCAGCTTACCTTCTCTGAGCCTTCCTTCTGTTCTGCAAAATGAGAGGGTTGCCTCAGGGTATCACTCTGGTCCTTTTCAGCCTTCAAGTGTGTGATTCCAGGTGTAAGCATAGAGTCTCACAAAACTTTTCCTTAATCCAATTTCCTTAGGACAAGTTGTTAAAGAAAGACTATTAAGCTAGAGGCAAAGAACATTCAGTGACAACAACCCTGAATTCCATTACTAATAGAAAACCAATAATGAACATTGAACTTTCTGCTGGTGCCCTAAAAATAAATGGTTCTGGATTTTCTTTCAAAATGCAAGGATTTTGAACTTCATCCTTTGGGTGTTCATGTTGGAAGTTATTTGCAAATGGAAGATATATAGCATGGTGATAATTCCTTTCCAGGGAGTTTACCCAAGATTCAGAAAACTGAGGTGAGCATTTCAGAATAAAAAGAAGCAAAAGATTGTTTATCTGAATGTTGTGCTGAGGTTCAAATTTATGACGGAGCTTTGAGACTTTACTTTCTTCCTCTGAGTCATGGATAAATAAATGCATCTTTTCAAAGAGAAAGACATAGATAAATTTTCAAATAAAAAGACATACTTTTGAGGGGGAAAGAGACCTTAGGGATTATTTGGCCAAAACCTTTTCATTTTAAAGATGATGAAATTCAGCTTCAGTAAACCTCATCCATAAAAGAGAGCTAATAATAGCACTTGCTCTGAGGTTTAAATAAGGTAATGTTTATAAACCACTTAGCATAGTACATGATATGAAATTAGTGCTCAATGATAGCACCTACTTATTATAATTCTTGCTTGATACTGTATACCTGCCTAAAGCCCCTTTGGTAGTCTTGGCATAGCTAAACGAGAACCTTAGTCAAGTCATTAAGTGTCCCACTCTGTGTGACCTCATAGACTGCAGCCCACCAGGCTCCTCTGTCCATGGAATTTCCCAGGCAAGAATACTGGAGTGGGTTGCTATTTCCTTCTCCAGGGGATCCTCCTGGCCCAGTGACTGAACCCACATCTCCTGCATTGGCAGGTGGATAATTTACTGCTGAGCCATCAGGGAAGCCAAAATGAGAACCAGGGCTCCTCAAATCCAGACCAATGCTCTTTTTTAAAATATTCATTCAACACATATTTATTGAGTGTCTGCTAAGTTTCATGCATTTTTATAAATACAGCAGTTGAGAAAAACAGACCAAAAAAAAAAAATACTGGTCTCATGGAACATGAATTCTAATGGGGAAGACATAATAAACAAATAAGTAGAGGCATCTAGTCTGTAAGATGGGAAAAGAAAAAACAGAGAAGAGGTAAACATTTGGGGGAAGGAGTAAGGGGGAAATTTCAAATAGGATGGTCAAGACGGCAGGAGGTGAAGGAGGAGGAAGCCATGTGGATCCTTGGGGGAAGCATTGCAGGCAAGGGAATAGGAGCCCACATGTCCTGAGGCAGAAGCCGGGTGCTCATATGAGGACCATCAAGGGGGCCAGTGTGACCAGAACAGGGTGGTAGGGAGATGCACACAGTAAATGTGCAGAACTCTGCAGAGCATCATCAGGACGTGGGCCTTTAGTCCTAGAGATCCGGGAAGCTGTGGCAAGGCTTGAGCCGAAGAGTTACTGGAGGAGACAGATTGGTATAAACTGCTTCTGATCCAGAACACATGGGTTCCTGGGGTTCACAAACCATATATAGAGAAAGAATATAAGACTGATACTATATGTGTCCTACAGCACCTTAAATATTTATTATTTGGCCTTCTTCAAGATAAGTCATCTTAGGGAACTAGATGAGGTCAGACAGAATGAAAGAGAGAGAGAAGGAAAGAGGGAAGGAAGGGAGGGATGGAGGGAGGGGAAAAATTGGAGGAAATGAGGGAAGGAGGGGTCTGTATTGATTATCCATCACTGTGTAACAAATTACCCCCAAACCTAAGAAATTAAAAACCACACGTCTATTATCTCATCATTCCCATGGATCAGGAATCCAGGCACAGCTCAGCTAGGTGGCTGTTATGGACTGAATGTTCTATTATTATGCATTCGGTATATTATGGACTAAATGTTCCCCGAATTTTTGTTGAAACCCTGTCAACACAAATTAGAAGGTAAGGCCTTTAAGAGGTAATCAGGATTAGATGAAACTAGGATTAGAGGAATGGAATAAAGTGCCCTTATAAGAGTCACGAGTGGGCTTTCCACACTCTGCTCCTTCCCATGAGAGCACAAGGAGAAGACTGAGGTCTGCAGCCTGAAGCAGGGCTCTTACCAGACCCTGGTCATGTTGGCAGCCTGACCTCAGACTTCTAGTCCCCAGAACTATGTGAAATGCGTGCTGTTTATAAATCACTCAGTCTCCGGTGCTTGATTATAGCAGCCTGAAGGGACTAAGAGAGCGTCACTGGCTCCAGGTCTCATGAGGTCCCCATCGGTGTGTCAGCCAAGGCTGCAGCCATCTCCGGCCTGCACCGGGAGGGGACTCACTTCCAAGCTCCCTCGTGGCAGGCCCCAGGTCCTCCCCAACTGTAGGCCACAGATACCAGTTCCTGGCCACAGGACCTCTTTAGAGGGCAGCTTGCAACCTAGCAGCTTGTTGCTGTTTCCTTAGAGCCAGAAAAAGAATGTGAGCGGGCACTCAAGGCAGAAGATGCAGTCTTTTGTAACCAAACCTGGGAGTAATATCCATTGTGTCTGCCACAGACTATTCATTAGAAGCCAATCAGGACATCCAGCCCACAGTCAAGGGAAAACGTTATCCTGGACACGAATACCAGGAGGTGGCAGTTGTCTGGGACCAGCTCAGAGGCTGGGCACACGAGTTCAGGAAACAAGCCAACTTTCACCCCACGGGGAAATGACAGATAAAAACAGTAGGAACTCCAAGGTCAGCCTCTCCTGATTTCTAAGAATATCAGTTTAGAGAGAGAGCCAGGGACCCACATGCAGCAGTAGCAGCCAGGCTTTATTTCAGTGACCTCGGAGCCCACAGATGGGGGAATTCCAGAGCACATAACCAATTTGATATCCTAGATAGGCAGGCAGCTGAGTGTGATGGGGTAACTGTGGTAGGCAGAATATAGACTCCCAAAGATATTCCCATCCTAATCTCCAGGACCTGAGATCATGTTACCTGACATGACCTAAGAGACTTTGTACAAATGACTAAGCTCAAGGTCTTGAGAAGCAGCAGTTATCTTGTATTACTTGCGTGGGCCCAAGGTAACCACAGGGGTCTTTGTAAGTGAACAAGGAGGAGACATGATGACAGAAGCAAAGGTCGGAGTCATGGGACTGCTGGCTTTCAAGACGAAAAGGAGCCAGAAGTCAAGGCATGTGGGTGATCTCCGGAAGCTGGGAAAGGCGAGGAACTGCATTTTCACCTAGAGCCTCCAGGACTACCATAGCCTTGTTGCTACCCTCGTTTCAGCCCAGTGAGACAAATTTTGGACTTCTGATCTTCAGAAATTAAATGCTCTTATCTTAAGCCACTAAGTTTGTGGTGATTGTTAACAACAGCCATCAGTTCAGTTCAGTTCAGTTGCTCAGTCGTGTCTGACTCTTTGCAACCCCATGGACTGCAGCTCGCCAAACCTCCCTGTCCATCACCAACTCCCGGAGTTTACTCAAACTCCTGTCCATTGAGTCAGTGACACCATCCAACCATCTCATCCTCTGTCGTCCCCTTCTCCTCCCACCTTCAATCTTTCCCAGTATCAGGGTCTTTTCAAATGAGTCAGTTCTTTGCATCAGGTGGACAAAGTATTGGAGTTTCAGCTTCAGCATCAGTCCTTCCAATAAATATTCAGGACTGATTTCCTTTAGGATGGACTGGTTGGATCTCCTTGCAGTCCAAGGCACTCTCAAGAGCCGTAGGAAGCCAACATTATAATCTAGTTCTTTTCTTTGTTAATACTTCTTGATTTTTATCTCCAGTTTTTCTGATTATAAATAGCACTATCTTCTTTCTTATCTTTAAAGTGATATTTATTTATTTTTATTACACAAGTGATACCCGTGCATGTGTGCTCAGTTGAGTTAGTTATATGTGATTCTTTGCCACCCATGGACTGTACCCCGCCAGGCTCCTCAGTTCATGGGGTTCTCCAGTCAAGAATACTGGAGTGGGTTGCCATGTCCTCCTCCACAAGTAATGCCCAAATACACATAAAAATAAAAACATATATACAAAATGAAAGGGCTTCCCAGGTGGCGCAGTAGTAAAGAATCTGGCTGCCTATTCAAGAGACACAGGTTAGATCCCTAGGTCAGGAAGATCTCCTGGAGAAGAAAATAGCAACTCATGCCAGTATTCTTGCCTGGAGGATCCAGGATCCAGGACAGAAAAGCCTGGTGGGCTACAGTCCATAGAGTCACAGAGTCGGACATAACTGAGTGACTGAGCATGCATGCATGCACAAAATGATAACAACACATGCAGATCAATTTCCTTATGGTCATTCTCTCCAACCTGTCCTTTCCCCAAGTAACCATTGTTGTCATCTTGGTATATATCCTTCCAGACTATTTCCTATACCCTTTCATTCATAGATAAAATACACAGCCATTCAATATTTAGCTCTTTCAGCAATTATTTATGGTGTCATTACTATATACTAAGCACTATTCTAGGTGCTAGAGACATAGCTCAAATCCCTGCCTTCCTAAAACTTACATATGTGAAATATACTCGCTAGACAGGACCAAGGCAGCAGTGGGAATTGAGGAAGTGACATGATTTGCAAGGTCTGTGCTGTCCATTACATAGCCACTAAGTGTGTGTGGCTATTGAGCACTTGTCATGTGGCCAGTCCTAACCAAGATGTAAGTGTAAATATACATTGGATTTTTAAGGCAAATACAAGATACAGGAAGTAAAATATCCATTAATAATTTTTACATTAATTCCATATTGCCACAGTAATATTTTAAATATATAAATAATATAATTTGTATATATCACTAAAATTAACTTGACACATTTCTTTTTACTTTTTATTAATGTGAATACTAGAGCATTTAAATTTAACAGGTGTTGCTTGTATTATGTTTCTACTGGACAGAATGTGATACATATACGTCTGGAGAAGATCGCAAGGTCTGCTGATGAATAGACTGCAGCAGGCAAGAGTGAATGGGTGGGAAGACCAGCTGGGGTGTCCCTACAGCAGCCCATTCAGTGCTTGGTGAGGGGAAAGGTGGAGGGAGCCTAAGAAGAATTAATAACCATTCAATAATACAATGTTGTATTAGTTTCTTCTGTACAACGAAATAAATAAATTTTGTACAACAAAATTTTTGTTGTTCTGTACAACAAAATAAATCAGTTTTATGTACACGTATATTCCCTTCTGCTTGAGCTTTCCTCCCCCAACCCCCATCCCACCCCTCTAGGTCATCACAGAACACTGAGCTGAGTTCCCTGTGCTATACAGCAGCTTCCCACTAGCTATCTGTTTTATACATGGTAGGAAGATCCCCTGGAGAACGAAATGGCAACCCACTCCAGTGTTCTTGCCTGGGAAATCCCCTGGACAGAAGAGCCTGTCGGGCTACAGTCCATGGGGTCGCAAGAGTCGATCACGGCTTAGAAACTAAACCATCACCACCGCAGCATATGTATGTCAATGCTATTATCTCAATTCATCCCACATTATAAAGCAATTATGCTCCAATTAAAAAAGAAAAAACCAGACAAAGAGAAACATACATGCAAAAATGGCAAAAGAGTACTAAAGTGCATACGACTGATCCGTTGTTCTGTTTGAATGTTTTATGAAAGACAATAGACTCAGAGTTTCTTCTCTCTCTCAATCGTATCAGAATTTCAGCGGAATAAGAAGGGTGTAGTCACCTTACCTAGAACTTCTTAATACATTCCACTGATTGTTAGTTCCCAGAAATTAGAGGACTTCGTCCCATTCTTCACCTTAACTGCGCCCGTCTGAGGTAAATTTCTTAGTAGGACTAGACTTTCCTTTAATCTCCCTTGCTCTACCTACAGTGCCCCCTCCAAGAGTTTCAGCGCTCATACCCTGATCCACAAACATCCAGGGCTTCTCACTATGGCAGAATCTCAGCCACCTTCTCCCTACAGCCCAGGCAATCTCCAGGTTTTCTAGGGCCATATGCAACACCTTCATTCACAATCATTCACCACTCACTTTGACAATTCCATAAACTGGGGCCTGCGGACTGAGATCTCTGTGCCTCTTAAAAACAAAATAAAATTATCATTCTTTGAAATCCATGGAGAACATTTGCAAAGATCTTTTTTTTTAAATAATTCTATGAAACAGGCAGAGTAAGAAAAAAGAAAGAAAGGCATTTAAGCAATGACTTTTTCTTAAGCCTCAGGCATTTGCTAGTGCATTTTAGATCTGATTTGGCAGCAGATTACTGATGTAATCATTTTAAGATTCACCTATCAATTTGTCCATGGTATCCTGTAAAAGCATCATGACTTCCTAGCAGTGGGACACCTGGGCAGGTATGTGAACCTCTGGCACAAACCCGCTCAACCCCCTGGTGTTGGATGGATATGCCGATCCTCCGCCCAGAGCCCCCACCCCCCGCCCTATCCCCAGTGACAGTGTGGAGTGTTGCTACCACCGTTAATCATTGATGTGACTCTGAATAAGCTCTCTGGCCATTCTCCTAGGTTTCTATGTTTTGAAAAATAAAGCAACTTTAAACCACAACTCTCCAGTGGAGAGATTATAATACAGTTAAGAAAGGGCATCATTTAAAGAAGGATGGGGGATATGAAACTGCTTTTTCCTTCATATTCTCAGATCCTCTGGCCTTTCGTGGTGTGAGCATCTTGCCTTACTGAGTATTATTCCAACCAAGATCTATATTTTTTACATATTGCTGTCTTCTTATCATGAATTACTACAGATGACCAAATACATTATATATTTATAAACATATACATATGTATATATGCAAGGTTGTATCTATATACCTAGACATATACAGATATATATATGTGGGGTTGTGTACAGCAAACCATGTGCCATATTCTACACCAATTATTTAAAGTCTCTTTCAAGATCACTTTGACAGCATGTAATTTTGCCTTAGGGGTTAACTTTAGAACTTAGCTTGACTAAATTCTTTGCATTGCATTTAGAATACAATGTCACTAAACTTCTCTTCAGTATTCTCCAGGCCTAGATACAGAGGGGGACACTGTATGAGGGATTCCTGCTGGTTAACAAAATCTTCAGGCCCCCTCTGATGCCAGTTCCCTCTGACCTCTTAGCTTGATCAGTCCTTAGCTTGGCGCTTTTCTGTTGGAACTGGGAAGCCTCCTTCCATTTTAGTATCTTCTAAGACCTCTGAAGTCTGGGGTAAGTAATAAAAATCATCCAAAACAGGGCCAAAGAGAGCCAAAACAATGAATGTTCTTTTGATACACTTGGAAAATGAATTGATTGCCTATCTCCAGAGGAAAAAAACATGATGTTTTCCATGTGGCAAGGCTGTGGAAGAATAATGTTGCAGAAACAAGAGTCTATTCACTGGAGCCACTGTGGCCCAGTCTTGGAGCTGGGAGTGGCAAGTTTACATCACCCCACCCACTTACAAACACTCAAATGTGGAGTTCTGTTTACTGGCAGAAGTATTTTCAAACTCCCTCCTCCTCATACCCCTGCCTCAAGTAATTTTTGTCTAATAAATGACTAAATGTCATTCTGTTATCTCAAAGTTGGAAGGGAGGTCAGAGGTCCATGGCCCTCAGCCATACAGTCTCTGATGAAGAGCTAGCCACTTGGTCCTGGTTGGGATGCTTAGGGCTCCATGTGACATTATGCCCTGACTCAGACCCCAGTGATAGGAAAAACTGTCTCCCAAGGCCAGAAAACTCAGAGGAGAAAGAGCGCAGGTCTTAGGCCTGGTACCATTGCAGTTCAATGATGTCATCACAGACCCATCTTCCTTCCACCTCCCTTCCATTTTTATGCTCTGCAGTACCTTCTTTCTAAGACAAATTCCCCCAATAGTCACAAAATCCTTGCAGCAGTTACAGATGTCACAGCCAGGGTCCAGAGGCAGCAGAGAGACTATTTTTTCTTGTTCACCTTCTTGAAAGGGGAAATTTTCCCAGGCTCCCTTCCGACCACAAGCAGAGTTCACCCCTCATCTCATTGACAAGAACTGAGTACACACCCACTCCAAAATCACTCACCACCAACGCAGGGTGGGGGGGTCCTATGACTTTCTTGACCAAGGCATATGGTTGTCTAGAGAGGATGTCCTCTGGAGGGAACAGAAAGAATATTCTATTGGTAAGAAAGAAGAGAAGAAATTAATTACAATAGATGGAAATAGTTTATGTAGCTTTATGGTGTTATGAACTGAATGTTTGTGTATAACCCACCAAATCCATATGGTGAAACTCTAACCTCAGTGTGTTGCTAGTAGGAGGTGGGGCTTTTGAGAGATGATGAGGGTGGAGTCTTCATGAGTGGGATTAGTGCCTTCATAACAAAGACCCCAGAGAACTTTCTCACCCCTTCCAACACAAAAGAACACAATGAGAAGACAGCCATCTGAGAGCTAGAAAACCAGAGCCATGATTTTGGGCTTCCCAGCCTTCAGGACTATAAGAAAGAAATGTTGATTAAGTAACCCAGTGTCTATATTTTTGTTATAGCAGCATAAATGGACTGAAACATGTAGGAACAATTGGAACCTTTTATTTGACTTTTCATTCTGTTTCTCTCACTCTTGGATCTGAAATTACAGCCTCTCATCATCATTTTTATTTTCACCTAAAGTTACTAAATACTTAATATGTGCCGGGAACTGTGCAAAGCTGTTCCCATGAATTCTGTCCTTAATTTTTCACAACAGCCTTGTGAAATAGGTATTGTTATCCTCATTATACAGTAAACCAAGCCCAGGAAATGTTAAGTAATTTGCCCATATTTGCACAATTAATGGAAGGGCCAGGACTGGAGTCAGATTCCTAAAATTCCAAATAGATAACCATTCATGTAACAGCTGACTCTCCATGCTAGGGAATAGCAAAAGCAAACAGACATAGTTCTTGTCTTTATGGAAGCTACTATTTACTGGAAAAGAAAAATAGAAGCAAACAGATTACACAAATTCTACGAAATTTTGGTAGTTATTATTCAGTTCGGTTCAGTCGCTCAGTCGTGTCCAACTCTTTGCGACCCCATGGACTGCAGCACACCAGGCCTCCCTGTCCATCACCAACTCCTGGAGTTTACCCAAACTTATGTCCATTGAGTCAGTGATGCCATCCAACCATCTCCTCCTCTGTCGTCCCCTTCTCCTCCCTCCTTCAATGTTTCCCAGCATCAGGGTCTTTTCCAGTCAGCCAGTTCTTCACATCAGGTGGCCAAAGTACTGGAGTTTCAGCTTCAGCATCAGTCCTTCCAGTGAATATTCAGGACTGATTTCCTTTAGGATGGACTGGTTGGATCTCCTTGCAATTCAAGGGACTCTCAAAAGTCTTCTCCAACACCACTTTGTTGACCTTGTCAACAAAGGTCCGTCTAGTCAAGGCTATGTTTTTCCAGTGGTCATGCATGGATGTGAGAGTTGGAATATAAAGAAAGCTGAGCACCAAAGAATTGATGCTTTTGAACTGTGGTGTTGGAGAAGACTCTTGAGAGTCCCTTGGACTGCAAGGAGATCCAACCAGTCCATCCTAAAGGAGGTCAGTCCTGGGTATTCATTGGAAGGACTGATGTTGAAGCTGAAACTCCAATACTTTGGCCACCTGATGTGAAGATCTGACTCATTTGAAAAGACCCTGATGCTGGGAAATATTGAGGGCAGGAGGAGAAGGGGATGACAGAGGATGAGATGGTTGGATGGCATCACTGACTCAATGGACATGGGTTTGGGTGGACTCCAGGAGTTGGTGATGGACAGGAAGCCCTGGCGTGCTGCAGTTCATGGGGTCGCAAAGAGTTGGACACGACTGAGTGACTGAACTGACTGACTAGGTTGGTCATAACTTTCCTTCCAAGGAGTAAGTGTCTTTTAATTCATGGCTGCAGTCACCATCTGCAGTGATTTTTGAGCCCCCGAAATAAAGTCTGCCACTGTTTCCACAGTTTCCCCATCTGTTTGTCATGAAGTGATGGGACTGGATGCCATGATCTTAGTTTTCTGAATGTTGACTTTTAAGCCTACTTTTTCACTCTCCTCTTTCACTTTCATCAAGAGGCTCTTTAGTTCTTCTTCACTTTCTTCTATGTAGTTATTATAAAGGAAAAGAAATGAAAGAGAGCCCTTACTTATACTATGAAATTGAGAGTTGCTCAGTCATGTCCAACTCTTTGCAAGCCCATGGACTATACAGTCCATGGAATTCTCCAGGCCAGAATACTGGAATGGGTAGCCTTTCCCTTCTCCAGGGGATCTTCCCAACCCAGGAATCAAACCTGGTCTCCTGCATTGCAGGCAGATTCTTTACCAACTGAGTTATAATGGAAGCCCTAAGCTATCAGTAAAAGCCCACTTATACTATGAGTTATCAGTATCAGCCCACCTATACTATGGTGACCAAAAAAGCAGGCTTTCTGAAAGAGGACTTTATGCTAAATATGAGCAATGAGTAGGAACTGGGTGAAGGGAAGAAGGAAAAATTCCAGGAAAAGGCTCTGAAGTGGAAAAAGTTGGACACTTTTAACACATAAACCAAATCAACGTGACTAGAGCACAAAGGGAAATCAGAGAATTGTACAGGTTCTAGAGACATAGGCAGCGGTCAGGTCATTTGGGCCTCACAGGTCTCTTAAGGATATTGAATTTTGTTCTAGGTGCTTTCGAACTGTTGAGGAGTTCTCACCAGAAAACGAATGTGATTAGAGTTGACCTTAGAACTTGATCACTGAAACTACTGTTTGGAGAATGGATGAGTTGGAGAAAGAACAGACATAAAGAGATTAGTTGGTAGACTATTACAGTCCCCAGGAAAGTAGTGACGGTCGGTGGCCATGGAGCCATAGACAAGAAGATGGACATGCAAGGTGGAGGTGACTGGAATTGAATGGGATTGAATACAATGGTGAGGGGGAGGGAGCTGTTGAAGATGGTTCCCAGTTTCTGGTTCCTACAGCTGATGGGAAATAGAGAAGCCACTGGCAGGGGACAAAACAACAACAAGCCGCATACAAAGAATTGGATTCAGGATAGCATGAGACACCTCTAGAGTAGCATTACAAGCTAAAATACAAATGGATAAAGTCTTCAAAATTCCAAGGGAAAATGATTGTCTATTCAGAATTATATTCCTAGTCAAGTAAGAGAAGAAGAAAAATTTATGTAAACATGAAAGATTTTTAAGTTTACCTCCAATATATCTTTTCCCAGGAAACTACCTAATGATGCTATCCCATAAAATGAAGGCATAGTCAAAGGAAGAAATTCCAAGAAATGGGACAAGAAAAAGAGAGAGGTGAAGGACTTTTGCAGAATGGAGATCAGTGGAGGTTCCAGGATGACAACTCTGTAGACAGATTTGAAGGTAACCAGTCCCAACTGAGTACTAGGACTAAGGGCTTCAGAAGAGATGCTGGCAGGTGGAGGCAGAATTCAACTGTTAAACCGTGTGGTATGACTTACCACATTGAAAGAGTTTAGAAAGAAAAAAAATTGATTAAGTAACAGGTACTCAGAAAACAACAAATGAAAAAAAAAACACAGTTGTTCATTCCAATGTTAAAGATTGATTTTCAAATAAAAAAGATCAAATCATGACTGTAATATAAATATAAAATGAGCATGTGTCAAAGATTTTTATTTAACTCATCGCCTTAGGAGGGAACTAGTACAACTAGTACAAAGGGTGAATTCAAAAATCAGAATCATATATAAGGAACAAGGAATCCTGAAATAAATTTACAAAGACAAGCAAAATGATCTATTCACAGGGCAATAATCAGTTTCATTCAAAATAGTTTTCTACTGCTGTGTAACAAACATCATAATTTCACAGTTTAAAATAACACACACTTACCACCTCACTCAGTTCTATAGATGAGAAGTCTGAGGGCTCAACTGAGTTCTCTGCTCAGAATCTTACAAAGCCAAGGTCAAGTTGTCAGCTGGGTCAGACTCTTAACTGAAGGCTCTATGGAAGAATCTGCTTTCAGGCTTGTTTAGACTGCGGGCTGAATTCATTTCCATGTGGCTACTGAAGACCCCATTTCCTTGCTGGCTGTCGAAGGGGATTGCTGTCAACAACTAGAAACCCTTCTCTGGTTCTTGCACTCTGCCCCCTTCCTCTTCAAAGCCAGCAACTTCAGGTCAAATCCTTTTGGTGCTTTGAATCTCTTTGACTTCCCCTTCTGCCTCCAGCTGGAGAGAAGCCTCTACTTTAAAGGGCCCACGAAATTAGGACTCAAGTGATTACATTAGGTTCACTCGAATAATTCGTGCTTTGCTGTATAATATAACATAATCACAGTTATGATATCTCATTCACATGTTCTGCCCATGCTCAACGGGAGGAAATTATTGTAGGATCTGGGTGACTGGGAGGTTATCTTAGAATCTGCCTACCCCAGGATCCCACCAATACAATTATTTGCATTTCTGTGGATAACAATAACATGCATCCTTATTAGTTTTCTGCAATGTATAGAATTATAAAATAGATCAAACACAAAAAAAGGCAAAGACAACCTGGATGACTGAACTAAATTCACTAATTTTATTTTACCAATTTGAAAGTCTTTTATATTTATCTTTCCGACACCTGTTATGCAAGAAATAAAGCATGCCACAAGGGTCACTTTTGAGCAATGCATATGTAGATAACCACTGGATAGTCACTTGTGATGGTAACTGTACGTCTACACGTAACTATGCGTATTGGGCTCAACGCCTATTTGTTAGTTTAACTTGGTTTTATAGAATAAGCAAGGACTTGCAAGTACTGAGTATAATGCCTGTTATAGATGTTTGTCATTTTTCCTATCTAAAATCTCTTTCCTTTCTTCAAGTATTAACACCTTGATTTTCAATTGAAAAGCCGCTCCTCTTCTATTAAGGTGGATTATACATGACTAGGCTAATGTGGAAATGCTAAGGACAAAATATAGTTCCAGCACAGCAAAAGGACCAAACAACTCAGGATGCTGGAGACAGAAAGACTTTGGCTTGGGGTGACAAATGAGTTTGATTTTGAAGGACCATAAAAATACTAATACCTAACATTTATTATGTGGATGTCAAATGTCAGGCATTATTTTTCATGCTTTCCATGCACTGTCTCATTTCATCCTTACAATCTAAAAAAGTAGGATTGATATTACCTTTACTTTACAAATGTAGACATTGAGGCACGGATAAATTAAGGAATTTGCTCAAAGTTACACAGCTAGAAAGTGATAGATTCTGAAACCATTCTCTTAGGCTACACTACACTGATTTTCAGAAAGTAAAATCAGTTTGTGGAAAAATAACTTCACTCCCAAAACAATGGAAATCACTTTCTTATACTGAGAATGTCCAAAGAGTTTCCAAGTTCTGCCCTCCTTGTGCCCACCCTTTGTACTCTGGGGTATACCTTTATAGCCCTCCAGGAGAAGCCCCTACAACTTGAATTCAGTGAGCCTCAACTCTGTTGAAGATTCAAATTTATATGTGAATCAGAAGCACCTGGAAGGTTCCGGTTACCAGTTTCCACCTTTCTGGTTCCAGTTCTGGAACAGTTTCTGGTTCCACTGGTGTAAAGAGAAGGTCCGATACTTTGTATTTCTAACAGCTTCTCAGGTGATGCTGCTGGTGGCGGTCAGGGGACCACATTTTGAAAACCACTGGCCCAAGCAACACAGGGCAATCTGGGATGGGTCCTGCTTCCAAACCTAAAGGACAACCACAGCGGCAAACTGGTGTCTTTATTGGCAGATCATCTATTGGCAGAATCACCAAGCAGAGAAGCTGGCTTGGAAAGGATCACAGCATAGCTGACGGAGGGAAACTTAATATCTTCCTGAAATGGAATTAGGTTGGGTCTTGCCTCTCTGTATCAGGAGGGAGGGAAAAAGCTAACGAAAAGTACGGAAAAAATACGGATTTTTTTGCAATGGTGAGTTGACTCCTTGGTATCATCAGAAAGTCTCTAGTTCTTTGTATTTCCAAGGCAGTCTTTCCTGAAAATTTTCAGTTACTGATGGAATGCCAAACATTAAATTTCCAAAACTTCTAAGAGGCTTCTGGGTGTTGCTTGATTTGTCTTTCAAAAAAGAAACCATTTCGGAGCTTGGCTTTTCCCCTATTTTCTTCAAAAAAGAAAACTTTTCATTGTATTTCATATGCTGTGTGTTTCCTGTTACTTTCAACTAGTCCCACTTGAAAGCCTACAAATCGTATTTTGCAGATCTTAATTTGAAATAGATGTAAGATTTTTTTCCACTCCATGACTTAAAATTTTATTTCTTCACATCTCTGACTCTTATTTCCACATAATTCTGCCTACTGAATGCATACTGAAAATGTGTATCTTGTTATTTTTAACTATTTTAGGGATTAAAAAACAACTTCTATCAGACTATTCATTGCAGATTAAAAAGAGAGTGATTGTTGATTAGAAGCTGCCAACTTCATCCACTTCAGAAAAATTTGAACTACAACATTTCAAAATTCATGGATGGTGAGTGTGGACAGATATTAAAAAGACACAAGACCAGAGTGGGCTACAGAATAAAATCCACACATTACAGAACAATTCCTTATGATGGGTCATAAAAATAACACAGTGGATCAAATGCTTTGTACCACAGTCTTTTTTCACACCCTCCAGGGAAATTGTCCAAACTACTTAAAAACATGGTAAATCCACGTTGGCTGTCCATCACCTTCCCAAACATTTCTTTCATGGCTTCTAATCTCATGCAGATGTGGCAAGACTGTTGAAGATTGGGTTCGACACACTTGGACCTTGCTTTCAAAGAAAGCAGAATTATAAAATTTTTTTGAATTTCTGCCACCTACTGGCAACTCAAAGTGCTAGAACTAAACGCAGGGTAGTAACACTTCCTGTTGGAGGCTGGCTATGGTCTTGGTCTAGAGGATATTTAATGAGCACATACTTTAGCTGATCTTCTGTACATGTCTCTGATTTAGAGAGAAAACAGGGTGGATTGAATGATTTGGGGGCTTGCTTCCAGGGCCTAGGGCAACCCATAACCATCCCTGCCTCGTGGGCCTGATTACAAAGCAAACTTGGCATTCTTGGATTCCCTTCCCTTTGTGGTGTGGCTCTCATCATGGCTTCGGGTTGGTGAGTTGGTGCTCAGATGATGCTGTTGCTTACCCCTGGTGCCTAGCCCCAGTGACAAGGCTGGCACATGTCTAGGTGTAATTCTAGAAGGCAGATCATGTGTGTTTGTGGAGTGTGCAAAATGAAGCTGAATATTAACTTGTATGGCATCTGGAATACATTCTGGAAAGTTCTTACAGGGAGAAGGGATAATGGTATGGGATTGCTACCCAGGTGCGTAGGAGGCAGGAGAGTGAGGGAAGATCTTCAGCTTGAATTATCATCTAGTTTCTGATGCTGATTTTGACAACCTTAATTTCAGCTAGGTTTTGGGAAATTTTCTTCAAATCCGTCCTCTAACAAAATAACATACATGCAGCACCATCTTGGTCTTAACCTTGTAACTCTTCTGGTTCTGTTTTGTCATTTCTAGGTGTGCCAAACTTCAAAGGATTCATTTCATTCCGAGGGGCAAACAGAGAGGGATCAAAGATTCTACTTCATTTTGCAAAGCCGGAGTGTTTATTACACTGAGTCAATCTCCCTTTGAAGATTGATATCTGTGGGTGTGAAATCTGAGTCCCAGAAAAGGCAGGTTGGGGGGCAGCCACCAGACAGGAGGGTGTCATTTATACCAAGAGAAGAAAGCAGAATCAGGGATGCTGGATAAAATAAAAAAGTTGAAGGTATGTTGGACATATGGCAAAGTGGGGTGACCATCTGGAAAAGTGGATATTGTAATGGGGCAGGCAACCATCAAAAAAAGGGAACTGAAATTTTAAAAGAGATTAAAGGCCAAGAAATACATTGAGTGATATACCAGTGAGCATGCTTGAAAAATAATGGCTGTGACTGTGGAAGTCCCAGTTCTCCAGTCCAGTCATATTAGATTTCTTTCAGTTCTGCCAGCTTGGTGCACTCTGTCTAGCCGCTGTGCTGTCTCTGACCTCTCAGCATTTTCTTTTTACTAAACCAAGTCTTCCTACTTATCGCTCAGATCTCAGCATCAGTCTCTCTTCCTCTGAAAGTCCAGGGAAGTCTCTTCTCCACCTGAGTGAGTGACTCCCACTCTGATAGACGAGCACTTCTTTCTCCGTAAGACCCACTGTGCTGTACTGTTCTTAGTCACTCAGTTGTGTCCAACTCTTTGTGGCCCCATGGACTGCCACCCACCAGGCTCCTCTGTCCATTAGGATTCTCCAGGCAAGAATACTGGGGTGGGTTGTCATGCTCTCTTCCAGGGGGTCTTCCCAACCCAGGGATCGAACCCTGGTCTCCTGCATTGCAGGCAGATTCTTTACTGACTGAACCATCAGGGAAGCCCAAGAATACTGGAGTGGGTAGCCTATCCCTTCTCCAGGGGTTCTTCCCGACCTAGGAATCAAACCTGGTCTCCTGCATTGCAGGCAGATTCTTTACCAGTTGAGCTACCAGGAAAGCCCATAAGACCCACACTTCCTCTTATTACTGGAGCTGCTTCTTTCCTGAGAGCTCTGTGTCAGTCCTGACAGAATCTTGTCTGTCTTGCTTCCATTACCTCTACAACCTCAGCACCTGGCATGATACTCTAGACATGATATGTTATTAATTCTCATTTCTGAAATTAACACATAAATGGAAATCATTTGAGAAGGCCAGTAGAGCTATACATTTTGAAAGAACATCGGAAATTTGCCATTTCCAGTACAACTCCCTTTCTGAGTGAGTGGAGACAGAAACTGACACCATGTTGGTGCCACATCGAGCATAGCCACAGTGGAAGCTGGGGGGCAAAGACACTGGTGATTTTAAAAAATCACAAGTGTTCTCTCTTCCTTTGGGCTGGAACAAGGACCTTCCTTCAAATAAGGCAAACTTGACGGTCTTCTTTGTGTATGTTTGGAAATGGGTGAAATCAGATTTTATTGTACAAACCAGAATAAGAGTGATCACCAGTGTCTGCTCCAGAATACGTACCAGGAAACTGTGAGCCCATCAGCATCTCAGCATCATAACCCCTCTCTTCATGGTTGTCCCAGCCCAGCGAAGGGGCCAAAGACATGCCTAAAAGGGACTGCTGGTGAACTTTCTATTTTACAGAAATTAATCCTCAATTGGCTTGACTTTCCATCTCAGTGTTTTGCTTTTGCTCACCATTGTCTCAAGCCTCACCCTCTATCGCCTATCTGTTCCACTTTGGTGTCCAACTGCATCAGTTTCTCCAACTTTTTTTCCTTCTTCCTTCCCCAGCTTCTGTAGATTCTCATCCCCCTGTACTCTGCATGAGACTGTATCATTCTTCACATATTCACCTTTGTGTTCACAGATCAGATGCAATTTTACTCATTCAAGGAACATTTATCAAGTGTCTACAAAGTGCCAGGTACCATTCAAGTGCCGGATATACCTGCTGGAGGCTGAAAAATGCTCCTACATACTAAATCCCACATTCTAATTCTTTAGTTAGTCATAAAGAATTTATGACTGTTACTTTATGTAATGAAAGGAAGACTACAGATGCAATTAAATTAAGAATCTTGAGATGCAATCACATGTATCCTTGAAAGAGGGAGACAGTGGAAGATGGCAAGCTGGAAGAGGCATGGAACAGACTATCCCCTAGCAACTCTGGAGAGAAGAAGTCCCCCATTTTGGATTTTTGGCCACCAGAACTATTAAAGAATAAATTTCTATTGTCTTAAGCCAAATAATGGTGGTAATTTTTTACGGTAGCATCGAAAAGCCAGTTTATTCTTAGACTTCTGAAGGCCATTCCTATGAGTTTCCATAGTACCGCACATTATCTGCATCAAACAACTTACCATACTGTATATTTAATGCAGTGTTTCCATGTCCTCCATTAGACTACAAACTCCTTGAAAGCAGGGACTGGCACCTTATTCATCTTCATATATCCCCAGCAGTTCGTATAGCATATAATAGGTGTTCCATAAACTTTTGTTGAATGAATGAATAAATTATCATAGAACATCACAGTGTTATTTACTTTTCTCATAAGGGCTTCACAAGCAGCTCAATGATAAAGGATCTGCCTGCAAAAGCAAAGAGATGTGGTTCAACTCCTGGGGCAGGAAGATCCCCTGACTACCAACTCCAGTTTTCTTGCCTGGAGAAAACCATGGACAGAAGAGCCTGGAGAGCTACAATCCATAAGGTATCAAAGAGTCAGACATGACTAATCGACTGAGCATGCACACACACACTCTTCTTGAATGTGAAAGCATTCTCTCTCCAATTAGACTGTGAGAAACCACAGCTTTGTATCATTTACGGTGCAAAGCACAGGATGGTGCAGTTCCCAGCTGAGGGATGGCACAAGGGTTTCATATCTCATGATTAGGAAAACCTGCCTGCTTATTCAGTGCAACAGGACACCTTAAACAATTAATGATGTCTGTCATGGATGTGACAGTAAGAAGGGGTGATATGTGGACAGATACTTTGCCACCTCGACCCAGATTTTGTCCCATAGATAAGATCTCTTTCATCTAAACATGAAACAAATGATGCTCCTGCCCTCCAGAATCTTAGAACTGAAATCTGGCATCTATAATTCATCCATGGTAGTACTGGCTTCTCATATTCTCAGCTCCTGCTGTGAAAATTGACCAGGGTGTGTGCCTTTCTTTCATTCAACATTTCCCCAGCAGACTCTGTTCTCAGCACTGCGGATGTACAGTCCCTGCCCTCAGAGAGGGTAAAGACAAGCATGTCTTAGGGTGGCCCAGTTCAGAAGGATGAAAGGGGCTAGAGTGTCAGGATATGGAGGTGTAATGTTGTGATGGAGGAGCAAATGTCTTAGGAGAAAGGGAAGACTGAAAACTGTAAGCAAAGACCTTAAATGAACCCTGGGAACTGACTGTTGAGGCGCTGACTGAGGGAGGGGCACATCTTGCCCACTGTGGCTCGGGAGGAAGTGTGTGTAACTCAGTGGCTCTCTTCTGCCTTCAGCTCCAGGTCCCAGAGGAGGCCTGGGCTGTCTGGCTGATTTTGGAGTGAGCCTGGTAAAAATTTAGCATTTCGGTCACTCCCTGTCCCCTGAGCAGAGCTCCCGGAAGCAGGATCAATAGGGAAACATCGTCAGCAGCTAGAGGATGCTATAAATCTTTTCAACCCTGAACAGAGCCATTTGGGAGCCGACTGGCAGAGATTCCTGGTTGGGGGGAGGGGTGCTAAGGCAAAGCTTTGGGGTTCCATTCTAATGAGCACTTCTGCTGCTTAAAGCTGTGCTGTTGGAGGGTGAGGGTGGGGAGCTGGTGTGGGTGATTCTCTATCAGATCATGGGGTGAAAACTGATGCCTTAACAGACTGTTATAAAAATGCCCTTTGTGTTCAGCAGGTATTTGCCAAGAACGTAATGTACATACGTTAAGGCACTAGGCGCTGCCACAAAGGTAAATGCTCTGTGCTATGATCTGACCATTGCGTCCCCCCAAATTCATACACTGAAGTCCTAATGCCCAATGGAATTGTATTAGGAGGTGAGATTTGGGGAGGTGATAGATTGATTTTGGGAAAGAGATTAGGCTAATGCCCTTATAAGAGACCTAAGAGACCTCCCTCACTCTTTCCATTATGTGAGGACACGTGACAAGTCTGTGGTCCCCAGAGGGGCCTCACCTGACCCTCTGGCACTCTGATCTTGGACTTCCAGCCCTCAGAACATGAGAAATAGATTCCTGTGGTTTATAAGTTTCCTAGTCAGTGGTGTTTTGTTATAGCAGCACAAACCAACCTTATATCCTACCCAGCTGATGTCGTAGAGAGCACTCAGACCATGAAGCAAAAATGATTTGTGGTGGAGCTTAGACTGCACCTTGAAAGCTGTGTGATCTCAGGCAAGTCCTATCACTGCTCTGAGCTTCAGTTTCGTCATCTGTAAAATGAGAACAATAATAGTACCTACCAATGTCAACCCACTCCAGTATTCTTGCCTGGAAAATCCCTTGGATGGAAGAGCCTGGTAGGCTACATACAGCCCATGGGGTCGAAAAGAGTCAGACACGACTGAGTGACTTCATTATTAGGTAATAATAGTATGGATGTGAGAGTTGGACCATAAAGAAGGCTGAATGCCTAAGAACTGAAGCTTTTGAACTGTGGGATTGGAGAAGACTCTTGAGAGTCTCTTGGACTGCAAGGAGATCAAACCAGTCAATCCTAAAGGAAATCAACCCTGAATATTCATTGGAAGGACTGATGCTGAAGCTGAAACTCCGATATTTTGGCCACGTGAATCAAACAGCTGATATTAGAAAGACCCTGCTGTTGGGAAAGATTGAAGGCAGGAGGAGAAGGGGACCACAGAAGATGAGATGGTTGGATGGCATCACCGACTCAATGGACATGAGTTTGAGCAAGCTCTGGGAGATGGTGAAGGACTGGGAAGCCTGGCATGCTGCAGTCCATAGGGTTGCAAAGAGTTAGACATGATTGAGCAACTAACTGAACAACAGCAACAATAGTACCTACATCACTGACTGTGTATTAGGTGGTAAGGGGATTTAACCAAGTGCTTGGAAAATAATTAATGTTAGTTACAAAGAACTTTGGCAGGAGGTGGGGCGGGGGTTGGGAGACAGGAGTTTAAGGCTTGTCCTGGAGGCCAAGAGTAGACTGCAGAACAAAAAGAACCAGCCTTGCCTGGAGGACCGTATTAGAGGCTGAGAGTTGGTCCACTTATGGTAAGATTGGAAAGCGGTGGTGGGGTTAGTATCTGCTGCTCCTTGTTTAATTTTTAGGAGACACTTACTGAGCTAGAGTGAGCCAGACAACATGCTAGGTCCTGGTGGTACAGAGATGGCCAAGCATTTCCAGCTCTATCTTAATTTTCGTGAGAATACGGACCACGTCTGAGATCGAGCACCAGACAGAGCTAGGTAGAGTTAGGTTAGTAGATATTGGATAATTATTTTTTACTGAGAAAAGGAGGTGTTTAATAATGATTTTAATTCAATAATAAAAATAATACCGATCAGAAACCATGCACTGCCTGATGGTTCTCCCAAAACTGGCAGTGCTGGGTACCACTTCCCACCCCTCCCCACCAGCCATGAATTAGGGCCTATATCCCTCATCTCCACTCACACTTGGCACTATCCAGTTTTCCAATTATTGTCAGTTTAAAATATGTAAAGTGATAGCTCATTTGTTGTGATTCCAATTTTTCTGGTTACTAATACATTCAAGCAAAACTTCAAATGCTTGCTATTCCTTTGGGTTTTCTCTCCTGGAAATTGCCTGTTCTTGTTCTTTGCCCAGTTCTGCCCCTGGGCATCTATTCCAAATAGATTCTCAAATGTGAAGAGTGGTGCACAAGAACAGTCATTGCTGTTTTTTGCAGTGGCTGGGCATCAATCAGAGGCAGTGTGAACTCACACTTCACTGGGAGAGTTCATTGTTGAAGGTTGGAAAAGCTTATCCTGAAGTACTCCATAGCAATTCTAAGGGAATAACTAGATGCCTCGGTTGTAGCACAGACAATTCTTAAAAGCATAGAGTTGGGTGATAAGAGAAACAAAATGAGATCTACTGAACAATGACATTTGTAGATAAATTACAAATCCACACACTCAGAAAACACCCATAAGTGTGTGAGTGAATGTGTGTGTATTTTCTAAAGAATATATTAAACATATAAGAGTGGTTTTAGGGGGTGCAGGATGGCAGGGAATAAGGGTGAAGAATCAGGATCAAAGAGAATAAAGAAAATGATGATGATACTATGTCAAGAATTGAAGAGTAATGATATTTCAATCCTGTGCCACTGAGATCTGATGATAATAAAAGTTGTAAATCATTACCGCATGTATAATGCTTTGTATTGCTATGACTCTTTGAATCTTTCAAACTGTTTCACAGCTCTTTTATTTGATCTTGATAACAAGTAGCTCCATGGGGAGACATTCCTCTCCCCAAGGTAAAGAGAAGGAAATCAAGACCTGGAGAGATTGTACCTGAGAAGACTCTAGGACTCAGAGACTCCCATACTGAACCTGCCTTCTTTCTACTACAATGGATTGGTCAAATGCTATCACTGGGCTCTCTGAAGGCTGATGGAATTTGAACCAAGCCCTTCATTTCTCTTTCTTCACATCCCTTCCTGCCGGGTGAAAACCCAGGTGCCTTAGCGAGCTTCCCACTTCCCTCCTACATCTCAGCTATTAAGGCTGCTTCACACATCGGGCTCCCATTGACCCTGGCTCTCTCCCTAATTGAACCCGAAGACTAAAACATCCTTTACAATAAGCACTTCTTTGTAATAGACAGATTTCCTGGACCCATAAAACAGCTTTTAGAAAGGGCGAGCTGTATTTAAGGAAGACATTAATATAGTGCCACAAAATGAGGTTTGCTGACATATGACTCTCTGAATAATTTACTTTAAATAAATTAACACTGGAATTTACATTTACCTTTGAAAGTCCAATTTACTGGAGACAGTGCGGATGTGCTCCCTGGAGAATGGGAATAATGAAAAACATCAGCCTTTGTTTGACTGTCTTGCTAAGAACCATAATAACAAAATGGCTACTTTTTCCAGAGAAATCTCCCTCCAGTCAACACTCACTCAGACCATCCATGAAGGGGCTCCACATATTCCCAGGATCCTTCTGTTGGCCAACAAGATGAGTTTAGCGCTCAGATGGGGATGGGGGACATACGATAGCATGGAGGAAAGAAAACCCAGTAGAACTGAAAAGTTAATAATCATCATACCAATATAGCTAGAAGTCATTACTAAATTATTTGCATATATTATCTCATTTAATCCTAGTAAAAACTCCATAAAGTGTGACCTCACATTAATCCCTTTTCACAGACAGGAAACCTATGACTTAACTAGTTATGGTGGTGGTGGTTTAGTCACTAAGTCACGTTGGACTTTTGGGACCCCATGGACTGTAGTCCACAAGTCTCCTCTGTCCATAGGATTTCCCAGTCAAGAATACTGGAGTGGGTTGCCATTTACTCCTCCAGGGGATCTTCCTGACCCGGGGATCCAACCTGCATCTCCTGTATTGCAGGAAGTCTCCTGCATTGAAGGCAGATTCTTTGCCATTGAGCCACCAGGGAAAGCCCTTAACTAGTTAACTTGCTCACAATCTCATAGCTAATAAGTAGTGGGCCTACTATTCAAATGTAAGAAGCCTTAAGTCAGAGTCTACACTTAGATTTTTCTTTTAAATGATTATCAAACTATCAATCATCTAAATATGCATGATCATTATAAAAATGGGAAAAAAGAAAAATATAAAAAGGAATAGAAAAAAATCACTAACACCTTCTCTTAGTACCTAGAGTTAATTTATTACTCAAGACACTCAGGACTGATTATTCGGGCATATTCTCTTAAGAGATTTCATTGCTATTTTTCAAGGACAGAGAATAATTCCCCGTACTTTAGGGGCAGGGCTGGGAAGGGCAGTCTGTTGAACAAGCAGAAAGGGAAAGCAGGGACCTTTTGGCCCATTAAAATGAGCGCATGATTTATCTGTCCTTTCCAACTGGCAGCTGACCAAAGAGGCTGATGGGCATAGCAGTCATCTCGGGCACATGTGGTTCCAGCATATGGAACTGCAGTGCTGCCCTGGTCTGAAACGACATCCCAATCATTGTTCAGGGCATGGAACCATCCTGGTCGGTGTGAGAACCAGGGGCAAGGAAGCCGCCTGAATCCCCGGCCTGGAGACGGTGCCCCCAGTGGCAGATTTATCCTTAGTGGCCACAAACAACCCCCAGCCAGCCCTTTGCAGACTGTGCCAGAGAGCTCCATCTCTTAACAGTGTACACACTCAGACATACAGAATCCAACAGCAAGCAGAGCCTGAGGCTGAAGAACCTGAGCTTTGAAATCAGAGCTGGGGTCAAATTCTGGCTTTGCCACATTCATGAATCCTGGAGGATTCTGCCACCTACTAAATTTCCATTTCCTCAATTATAAAATGAGGCAGTAGAGTGCTCTGACAGTGCAGCGTGTGGGCACCAGAATCAGGCTCGACGTGCCGAAGCCTGGTTCCATTACTTACCAGCTGGGTGATGGTGGGAAAGCTATGTAGCCTCTCTGGGTCTCTATTTTCTTATAAACTAAATATGGAAAATGATATGGATGAGGATGAATCACGATATTACATGTGAAGAGCCCAGTATAAATACTTGGAAAATATTAGTTATTTTGTTACTATTAAAATGGGGTGATTAGAGTATTTAATTCATATTTTTGAGGATTAATTGAAATAATATACAATACTTTTAAAAATGTATGCTGTTGGAAGTTTAGTTGCTTGCGTCAAACACCTTAAAGTCATCCTGAGTTCCTTTTTTCTCCTCCTAAAATCACTCTACCAGCAAATGTTGTCAGCTCTACTGTCAAAAATATCCAACTCCAGCCACTCCTCACCTTCTTCCCTATTATATCCCAATCCAAACCACCACTATTCTCACCAGGATGATGTCCACTGCAGCCCTCTAACTAGTTTTTTGACTTGTGTCCTTGTCCCCATACAGTATAGTCTCAATCGAGCAACATCTGATTTAAGATTTTTAATTTTTTAATTAGTTCTTTTAAATTGAGATATAATTGACATACAATATGTATTAGTTTTAGGCCTACACCATAACAATTCTATATGTGTACACAGTGTGAAATGATCAACACAATAGGTCTGGTTAACATCTATAGCTTTTAAAAATTTTTTATTTTGAAATACTGACTTTCAGAAAAATTCCAAAGCTAGTCCAGAGAATTCATGTATATCTTTTGCCTAACATCCCCTAATGTTAATGACTTACATATTAATACAATGACAAAACTAGGATATTAACACTATTAACTACAGTTTGCATTAAAATTTCATGATTTTTTATTAAGTACAGTTAACTATTAACTTCAGTTAGCTCTTAGGTACAGTTTGTATTCAAATTTCACCATTTTCTCCTGTATTTAAATTTTTTTCCTCTTTCCAGCTGTAGTCCTGGATCCACATTGCTTGAAGTTGTTATTTCTCAGTCTCCTCCTACTGGTGACAATTTTTTCCCTGACTTTAATCATCTCTGAATGAGTAATGGGTCTGTCATTTTGTAGAATGTCTATTGACTTGAGTTTATCTGGTGTGTTCTCATGACAAAGCTGGGATTACGCATTTGTAGCAAGCTCATTGCAGAAGTGATGGTATGTTCTCCATGCAACATCCTGGGGTGCCGTAATATCAACACCTTGTTAGTGATGCTAGCCTTAACTGCTTAATTTCAAAGTGCCCCATGCTGGGTTTCTCCACTACAAAGTTACTTTGGTTTCCTTTGTAACTGGTTGACATTTTGGAGGAGGTACTTTAAAACTGCGCTAATATTCTATTCTGTTCAAGTTTTCACCCTCCAATTTTAGCATTCACTGGTGGAACTTGCCTGCAAAAACTATTATTTTGGTCTTCTCATGTTGATTTTGTATTTGCTTCATTCATTCTACACTTCTTAATTTGACTGTTTCTATCCCTTCTCCCCCATTTATTAATTTGTTCAATTATCTGCTTATATTATTTTTATTTTATCCTATGGATTAAATCAAATTCTATTATTATTCATTTTGCTGTTCAAATTGCCTTAGAGTTGGCTTTCAAGTTGAGACCCGTCCCCTTTCAACAAGCATCTAATTTTCTTCAGATACTTCCTTCATTTCTGGCACCAGAAAACATCCCATCTTGCATTTTTCCTGCCCTAATTCTTGAAATAACAACCTCTGTAAGGACTTCTGGTGTCTTCTATTGGGAAAATAGCCTTTAGAACCCAAGATCTGGGTGCTAGGGGTATCTGTTGGTATGGGGGTATATTTGCTCCTGGGGACCCCTCCACAGACAGAACTACTCATACGTACGGACATTAACCCACACACGGCAGGCTTCAGAATACGTCAGCTCAAGTCATCCCTCTGCTCAAAACTTTCCTTGACTTCTCATTTCACTTACCCCACATAATGGCTTACAAAACTCTATTCAATCTATGCCTCTACTTTTTCTCTGACCTGATTTCCTTCTATTTTGTCTCACTCTAGTCATACCAGTTTCTTTGCTGTTCCTCCAGAGCAAAGCATATTCTCACCACAGGGCCTTTTGCCCAGATTCCACCAACTAGAACTCTCCTCACCCAAATGACTCCCTCCTGTAAATTAGACCTTTGTTAAGGTGTCTCCTTATGTAGGTCATATTCCCTACCACCCCATATAAAAGAATAAATTCTCCTCTCTCTACTCCAATATTCCCTATACTCCTTACCTTGCTTAAATCTTTTTCCTAAACTTAGCATCTAACATTTGCATCATTTCCTCCTACAAATCAACATCTAACATATTATAATTTCACTAGTTACCGTGGTTTTTGTTTGTCTGTCTGTTAAAATGAAAACGATGCTGTTTTGTTCACTCCTACATCCCTAGAAGAATGCCCAGATCATAGTGATGTTGTTGTTGCTGTTCAGTTGCTAAGTTGTGTCAGACTCTTTGAAACCCCATGGATGACAGCATGCCAGGCTTCCCTGTCCTTCACTGTCTCCTGGAGTCTGCTCAAACTCATGTCCGTTGAGTCAGTGATGCCATCCAACCATCTCATTCTCTGTCACCTCCTTCTCCTCCTTCCCTCAATCTTTCCCATCATTAGGGTCTTTTCCAGTGAGTGACTCTTCACATCAGGTGCCCAAAGCATTGGCCACAGCTGGCCCTCTATAATGAGTGAATGGATGAATGAATGGTTAAGAATATGAGCTTTGGAATCAGAAAAAAAGTCTGTACATCAAGTCCCACCTCCACTATCAAAACCAGCTGAGGGAAACTAGACACATTTCCTAAGTGTTCTATTCTTTAGTTCTATCATCTTGAGAATATAATACTTAGCTCATAAAGGGTTATTGTGAGAATTAAATAAGATAATGAGAAGCCATCTTTATTGAATGAATGAATGTCTTAAGTGCTTCACAAGTAATATTCAATAAGTGGTAGCTATTAACATCATCAGCAACAGCGACATCTAATAAAAGAGTCTATTTTGATCACACCACTAAGTTCACCATAGATTCCTTCCCTATCCCATGTGGGGGACCATTTTGGCAAGTTTTCTCTGACTGAGGGGCTTCAAAGGCAAGTGCTTGGTCCCACCTCCTGCAGCTGTCCACATGAGTGTTTTTCCAGAGGGTCTGAGACCACTGGGACATTCTCCAGAGCTCTAAGGCATGTTTTAATCTGCTGGACTGTGTGAGGAAACCCGAAAGGTGTAACTAATTTGTTCAACAGAAATATAAAACAGGCTCCTTCTTCTTACATCTGGAAGGAACAAGCAGGAGAAACAAAGAGAGACCCAAAATTTGCCACGATAATGCCCAGGTCCCCTCAAAGGAACAACTTCCCCGTGTGACCCTCCAGCAGAGGGACTAGGCTGAGTTGAGGAATACTAACAACCCCCGTCCCCCATACACTTTAGCATGAATTTCCTACCCTGACCCCCAGCCAGTCTTTCGGGGTCTCTGAGGGTAGCTGAGAACCCGGAGGGGTTTGGAGTTTTCAGCTGTTCTCCAGGCCGGGGCTCTCCAGGGCACCCGCCAGACAGGTATCCAAGCAGGCTTCCCTGCAGGCCTCGGTCCGCTTCCTCCTTCCTGACACTGACACAGGGAGAGTGTTTCCATCCTCCGCCTGGTGCCTCACGCGGTTTCCCCGTCTAATGCTGAAACATTTATACGGGCTCGGCCACAGCAGCTGTGTGCCGGGAAATGGGCCCAGACACCCGGAGGCCTCCCAGCCATCCAACCTCAGGAAATAAGAATGCTGGCTCCTTGCCACCCTGTGTTGGTCAGTCTCGTTTGGGCCTTAGAAACGTGGACTGAAGCCTGGGTGGTGTCTGGACTCAGCCTTTGAAGGAGGGGCTGTGGTCGATCTTAGAAGTGTGGACGCAAAGTCGTTGTTTTAAAATGTGTCTAGATTTCAGGCAGTGAGAGGAGACTGGAGGGAACATGTGGCTAATTTCCTCGAGCAGTGATAGAAAGGGGTGTGAACTGACCTCAGATGCCCAGAGCTCCCCTCCCACTCAGCCACTTTGTTAGCAGCACTAGGGTCTAACACAAATAAGCTATCATGAGGATCAAATGAGATCATGTATATAAAAGCTCTTTATAAAGTACTATGTGACTGCAAGGATCCATCAGGACTTCTCTCCCGTCTCTAATATATTCTAATTTGCCTGCTTTATTGTGTCTCTTTCTTCCTCCATCTCTCTGCACATATGCACACATGCTTAACTATCCCATTTGCCCAGTTGGGTTCTAAAATGGGTTACTCAGGAGAGTTCATCGATTCAGGATTAAATGGTTAAACATATAGTGAGGTGCCAGACTCCCTGAAAGCACAGTTCTGCTTTGGAGTTTTGCTTTCTAGCTGGACGACCTCTGGGAGGTTACTTAACCTCTGTGTGCCTATGTTTCTTCAGCTTAAAAAGGTGATGATGATAATACTAGCTCCTACCTCCACAGAGCTGTTGTGAAGTCTTTAAACCATGTGTAGTGCACTTAAGTGCCAGTTTTCCTATCCACAAGTTAGTAATTTTTCCAAAGCAATGGAAATGTGATCACTTTTGTGCACGTGTGCTCAGCTGCTTTCAGTCATGTCCAACTCTGTGGGACCCTATGGACTGTAGCCCACCAGGCTCCTCTGTCCATGGGATTCTCCAGGCAAGAATAGTGGAGTCATGCTCTCCTCCAGGTGATCTTCCTGACCCAGGAATTGAACTCGTGTCTCCTGCATCTCCTGCAATGGCAGGTGGGTTCTTTTTAACCACAGAGCCACCAGGGAAGTTGTGATCACTTTTGCTTTATGCCGAAACTACACAGAATGAGTCTGAGTCGTTCTGATTTGGTTCTGAAGTTGTTCTAAGGTCTTGAAAGTGAAAACATTAGTCATTCAGTCATGTCTGACTCTTTGTGACCCCATGGACTGTAGCCCACCAGGCTCCTCTGTCCATGGAATTCTCCAGGCTAGAATACTGGAGTGGGTAGTCATGCCCTTCTCCAGGGGATCTTCCCCACCCAGGTATCAAACCCAGGTCTCCTGCATTGCAGGTGGATTCTTTACCATCTGAGCCATCAGGGAAGTCCTCTAAGATCTTAAAGGGTCCCAATTAATATGATGACTATAAGTCATCTACTGTGTGAAGTAGGGAGTGAGTTGGTTGTTTGAGCTCTCATATTACTTGGATTCTGGCTGCCTAAGTGAGTCTAGTGGGTCACACTGTAATTTTAATCTGAAGTAGAAGGACCAACTATGAACACAATTATTGCTGAACTCAAGTCACCAGGCAGTGCCTCCTTTGAATGCCTGAGGCTGACTTTCAAAAATCCTGTCATTACTTGCGAGGTGACCTCTTATATAGCTGGGAGCCTTGTTTCAATAAGCACAATTCCATTAGCACAGTGCATTTCCCAAAGCACATTACCTGAAACACTGGTTCTTTAGAATTTTAATAGATGTTGCATGAAAAACAATCATATGTTCCATGTCTGGGAAATTTTGTATTGAACAAAAGTAAGCAGGTTCCATTAACCCGAGGACTTCACAGCACCTTTCGCATGCTAACTTATGTTGTAAAGCTCCAAGGACATTCCTCAAACATCCTTAACCCCAAACCTGTCTTGTAGAGTTTATGGGACCTCCAGAAACACTAGCTTGGTAGGATTTAGAATCAAACAGACACGGAAGAGTCAAGTTCCAGCACTATGTCTTGTTACCTGTCATAGTAATTTGTAAGACAAATTACTATATTTCTCTGAGCTTCTGCTCTCTCATCTATAAAATGAGGATGATATACATACCTCTTGATTTGTTACATGGATAAACTGTATTTTGGAAAGAAAAGTGGTGTGTATATGTGGTATATGTATGGGATGAAGATAAAAATTAAAGTTGGTATTTCTAGCCAGTGCACTCTAATGGTCACAAGATTCTCCCGACTGTCCACATCTGTGCTGTGCTAGACTAGCCACTACATGTGGCTACTAAGCACCTAAAATGTCACTAATCTGTAAAGGAAAATTCTGTGCCAAATTCTGAAGATCCAGCACCAAAAACAAGAAAATATTTCCATTTTTCCATTAATTACATGTTGAAGGGATATTTACATTTAATGAATTAAATAAAATCTGTTATTAAATTTAATTTTACCTGTTTCATTTTACTTTTAAAAATACTTTTTCTTTTTAAAATAAGTTCAATACTCTGCAATTTTAAATCATATAGTGGCTCATGCTTGCAGTTCATATTATGGTTCTTACGGTCCAGTTGTTGAAGGCATCTCGGAATCCCTCCACCCCCTAACCTTGTTTGTACCACTGGCCTCATTACTGACACCACGCAGAGCCACTGATCACTTCCAGGCTGCCTGAGTAATTCTTTGAGGGCCTGGCAACCAGGCAGAATTTCCAGGATGTGGACTTGGAAAGAGTTAACGAATTAGCTTAAGAAGATGAAGACATTATGCCTAATAGAGACAGATTTCAAAGTGGGGTTGGGAAAAAGCATTATTCGGTCTGGAGTCCATTATTTTGGTCTGGACTTTGATTTCATAAAAACCCCACACTCTGTCAGCCTCTCACAGACAAACTCGCATTACCAACTTAATCACCAATTAAGAGTGTGTGCCTCAACTGGGCACTTTTTCAGGCCCATTCCAGGGGTGAGTTAAACAAATCTTTGGCCTCAAGGGTTTCAAATAGGTATTTGCCTTGAGACAAAGAGTCTCAGGATACGATAATGTCGACCTATCCAAGAAGGGCAGCCTTAAAGGTGTAATGAATACCTGAATATCTTCCCTGGGCAGTGAACATAAGGGGTGATATGGGAAGAGACCCTGGTACTTCTACATCTGTTCAAAGACACGTCTTTACACAGACATGATGATTCTATGTGAATATACCTGACTTCCCTCCAGAATATAGTATAGTCTATATTGTCTATATTCCCTTCAGAATATAGAATATATATAGAATATAGAATAGAGCTCCATGTTTCCAATAAGGATACACATGTGATTTTTCTTTGTGTTACCATCTGATACAGAACCTTGAACTTGAATGTTCAATTACATGTGTAAGGAAGTGAAAGAGGGAAGGCAGGCGAGAAGGAAGGAAACAAAAAGAGAGAGGAAGGGAAGGAGGATCAAGAAGCACAGCCAGTCAGAGAAGCCTTCATCTGAGAGCCCTCACAGTGCCCCAGGCTCCCTGAGCTCTTCAGTAGGAATTAACAGTCAACTCCGGGACTTGATCCTATAGAAAGTGATCTGGGTGTCTTCTCAGAGGAGATGTCTAAGTTGGGTCTGATGACATCAAAAATCCCTTTCTTACAGCTCCACTACACACCCTCTTCAGTTCGTCACCCTCACACTACCCACTTATTGCTTCTGTTCCCACACAAACAACTGCAATTAAGTTTTTCTGAGCCACGAGGGAAGCCCTTTTATATTGATACTTCAGCTCATTCCACAAAGATCTGAGTAAGTATACCACAGACAATGTTACCTATAATAATAGACCTATGAAAGGAGAATCAAATTTAGAGGAACTAGCAATAGAAAAGCAAGGCCAGGTAGAGATCAACCCAAACGCTGGATGGAGTGTCACCCTGGGTGCTGGAGGGTGGCCTTAGATTTGGATCTGAGCCCTGGAGGGCAGGTTCCAACTACAGAACTGTTTCTACGAGGCTTTTCCCTACCAGGCCTTGAGGCCTTTCAGCCTCCTCAAACCACTTCCCTTCTGTCCCCAGGCCAGCCCCAGAGGACAGACTGGTCTCCCGGTGCTACACTGCAGTGGACCAGGAGAGGAGGAGGGGCAGGAGATGGAGCAGCAATTAAGAAATACCGATTACTGCCTTAATTGAGCTGAGGGGAAGCGGGGGCCAGCCAGCAGTGTGGTTTGCGCCAACATCCTTCCAATAAGCAGTGTCTGTGTGGGGAGGAAGCCTGGGCCTTCCCCTCATCCATTCTCAGCATTCCCATCAGAAGTCCCGGAAGCACAGGCCTGGAGCTGCTGGCAGGGCCGGGCTTGTGTGGGTGAGACGGCCTTTCTCTGCTGCTCGCTTCGTGCCAGGCCAGCCTCACCTTCCCCTACTGAGGCCCAGGCCCGAGCACGTCTACTCTTTCCTGTCAGGCTGGGGGCACTGGTTGGCAGTGCTCCCCAAGGACCCAGCTGCACCCCAGAGGAGCCTAATTAAGACCTCCAAGCACAGTGCCCTCAGAGGTGGGCAAGGGTGACCAGAAGGTCACTCCCGGCAGCTGACTGCAGCTGCCCCTCTGCATCCTATCACATCTGCCCTCCCGGCCCACATCCTGTTAAGAAGGATCTGACCCCCAGCCCACTGTCTGATTAGAGATCATGAGACTATTTTTTAAAACCATTCCTCCCTAATGAGCTGCCACATCCCCGTTTCCAGTCAGAGTCCACACGAGGTTGGAGCTGGGCAGGGCCTGTGTCCTTAGTAGCTGCCTCAGCCCAGAGGCCCTCCGCAGCCTCATTATCACAATTCCCAGAACCGAGGCAGGCCTTTGTCTAGGAGCTTGTAACTTGTTAGTGGCTCGAGGCTGAGTCATTTCTCCTTTGCCTATAGGGGAATGGCCCCCAAACAAGCGTTTCTCTAGCCCTGTCTATATCAACCACTAGGCACCAGAGAAGCTACAAAGGATTTGTTTGCAAAGATCTCATACTGTGGATGGGTGGCTGTTGTTGTTGCTCAGTTGCGAAGCCGTATTCGAATCTTTGCAACCCTGTAAACTGCACCATGACAGGCTTCCCTGTCCTTAGATGTACGTGTACCTCCAGCCATGATATAATTCATGCTCTACTGGAAGTGTAACTTTTAGTACACTCAGTCTAGAATAAGGTATGTTGTTGTTATTGTTCAGCTGCTAAGTCATAACTGACTCTCTGCAACTCTATGCACTGTAGCCCATCGGGCTCCTCTGTCCATGGTATTCTCCAGGCAAGAATATTAGAGTGGGTTGCCATTTCATCCTCTAGAGGATCTTCCTGACCCAGGGATCGAACCCGCATCTCCTGCATCTCCTGCATTGGCAGGCAGATTCTTTACCGCTGAGCCACCAGGGAAGCCCAAGCCTTGTTTGCTTATCTATAAAGCAAGACAGCACCTACCTCAGTGGGTATCTGAGGATTGCAGAAGTTAATACAAAGAGCACTTGGACCAATGCCACTCATTTTAAAGGCTTGAGACTGGCATAATCTGGAGCAATCATGTTGAGTCCTTGTCGCTGATGCAGATAAAATTGGTCCAAATCTTCCCATTCTGTTTCCCTGTAGGATTCCAAGGCCTCCCCTGGATTTCTGCAGAGAGCCGGAGACTTATATATCACTGTCACCTTTAGGTTCCTGTGTCCAGGCACAGTTTCTCTGTTTACATAATATGGACCTAGTGACAAATCCGGTTCTCTTCCTGATGTCCACCCAGATGTAAACACACTCACATCCTCCCTGGAGGCATTCCTGAGGTTGGTAGACTAAACTCAAGAGTCAGGGGTCTGAGGGAGCTGGAGAAATAACACAGGGCTCTTCATAGGGACCACCGGGCATCTTCTAGTCTTAAAATGCCAATGACCAGGGATATTCCCATGACCCATTTTTCCATCTCCTCTCTTCTATCTGCAGCTCCAATCTCCCTGCCCTCTCTCAACCTTTGAGAAAACAGAACCCAAATGAAACCAAACACAAATTTTTCTTATTGTCCCCACAGAAAATCCTAAACATCTCATTCTACAAGGCCTCCTGTTATCCCTTATGATCCCAGCACTTTATAGCCCTCGCCAAAAGCTTTTCAAGATATTTTCCCACAGACAGGTCCCTCCTTAAGATGAATTATATGCTCTTCAAATAGTACTATTTTTTCTTTATTGTATTTGTTAAGGTATCATCATGTAAGGCAGGATGCCAGTCTAACTCCTCTAATAAGCACTAGAACTCATTCATCTGACATTATTCTGGGACCTGAGTCTCCCAACCATGATAGAAGTTTGCCTTCAGATCCTAGCCAGAGGTTTCAGGAGAACTTTTACCTGAGGTTGAGAGTCAGCCTTTTGTAGAATTAGAGGCCACCTGAGAAGTCATTCCCTAAGATCGTGGCCTCTAGTCCCATCACTTCATGGCAAATAGATGGGGAAACAGTGCAAACAGTGACAGACTTCATTTTCTTGGGCTCCAATATCACTGCAGATGGTGACTGCAGCCATGAAATTATAAGATGCTTGTTCCTTGGAAGGAAAGCTATGACCAACCTAGACAGCATATTAAAAAGCAGAGACATTACTTTGCCAACAAAGGTCCATCTAGTCAAAGCTATGGTTTTTCCAATAGTTATGTATGGATGTGAGAGTTGGACTATAAAGAAAGCTGAGTGCCAAAGAATTGATGCTTTCGAACTGCGGTGTTGGAGAAGACCCTTGAGAGTCCCTTGGATGGCAAGGAGATCCAACCAGTCTCAGTCCTGAAAATTCACTGGAAGGACTGATGCTGAATCTGAAACACCAATACTTTGGCCACCTGATGGGAAGAACTGACTCATTTGAAAAGACCCTGATCCTGGGAAAGATTGTAGGTGGGAAGAGAAGGGGATGACAGAGGATGAGATGGTTGAATGGCATCATTGACTCAATGGGCATGAGTTTGAGCAAACTCTGGGAGATAATGAATGACAGGGAAGCCTGGTGTGCTGCTCTTCATGGGTTTGCAGAGAGTCAGACAAGACTTAGCGACTTAGGGACTTAGCGACAGTTACCCCTCATTTAGTAACGGAAATTTCCCTGTAAAACACCCTTGATAGGTGACTGTGCTCCCTTCTGGGATCCTCCATGGTCAGGAAAATTATGGTTTTCTTGTTGCTAGAAAGTTTTCTTTTGGTTTAATCTATAGCCAACCTACTGCAACTTCTAACCGTTGGTACCGACACCTGATGTAGCCAAATAAAATGCATTCTGTTCTACTTAACAGCCTCATGTGAAGGACATCCCCAAGGTTAAGCTCTTTCAGAGCCTCATCTTCCTTTCATTCTTAGTAGTACTTGTCACAATTTGCAATTATGTAATTCTTTATGTACCAGTTGGGACAGAAATCCAGTACTAACTTAACCTGTGAAAGGGGATCTATTGCCCTACCTAATCCAAAAGGCATCTCTAGATCCAGGAAGCTTTTAGGGCTCTTTCTCTCTGTCTCCTAACTTTTCTACCCTATTCTTTGTTCCTTTCACTTCTTTGCAAGCAGACTATTCTTTCCCCATGGGATGGCAAAAACAGTCACTGTCTCTTCTGGTATTATACTCTTTTACAGACCAAGATCCCTGAGAAAAGAACACAAATATCCTTGACAGAGGCTTCCACAACTCTGGGCATGATCACAGCCAGGCTCAAACCAATCGCTGAAGACAGGAGTCACTCATTAGCCAGCAATAGGCCAGGTGGCCACTCTGGGTTCAATGGATGTACAAGGCCAGCACTTCAGGAAATGTTATGCTCCATTATGGAAAAGGTAATGGGTCATGTCTCAAAAGAAGAGACCCTGGGCAAGCATTAAATATGGAGTTTTTGTGTTGATACCCAACTTTTCCCTTAATTGTATGTGCTTTTAGTAAGAGCTCCCCTCTGTTTTCTTCATCACTAGTCAGAGAATATAGTTCATGGTGGACACTCAAATAATTTATTGAATGAATGAATGATTGTTTCATGTGTTTTCTCTTCTTCAGACTAAAGAACTGCCTGCCCTGTTCTTGAACTTTTCTTCAAATCAAAAGTTTTCAGCATTGCCAGAAATTACAAGCAAACTCTGAATCAGGACATGGCTTCCAACCCAACCCCTACCATGAACGAACTCTATGACTCTGGGCAAACCACACTGAGACAGTCCCCTCTTGTGTCAAATGGGAAAATAATCCTGACATCAGTTTTGAAGATTCAGTGAGATAATAAAAGTGCTTAGTGGATTACTCCATATGAGATTTAAGGTAAAAATAGTGTAACTGCCAATAGAGCTTCCCCTAGAAGTGTTTTCTGTTGATTCTCCAATGAATGCATGAAAATAGGTAGTTAAAGATCTTTTACTTTGAGCTCAAATTCAGTATCTCTGGGAAGCTGACACCTCCTTTCCTGGTTGTCGACACTGCATTTTTCAAGATCCCAGTGCCTTTGGGATTTCTCAACACTGACGTAGACATCAGAAAGGATGGACAATGCTGACTTCTGGAAGACACAGCAGAGGAAAGGTGGAGCCCACAGAACAAAATACAATTGGCAGGAATACCATTGCATATTTACTGCTTCATTGTCTAATCTGCCACTTTAACCTTCTCTCTACTGTAAATGATGCCTGATTCGTATAATGAAAGAAGAAAGAGTCTGCAAATCTTAAAAGTATCTGGTTTCTTCCCTGGCATTGAAGACAAGAACTCTGAATTACGACAGACTCACCTTTCTATTTAAACATGCTATTGCCCTCAAAATAAAACCTAAGTGTCTAAACAACTTATAAAATCCTTCTTGACTTGATCCAAATATCTCACATCACTCCTTCTCTTGTAGAATCTGATTTCACCTTGGTGAAATACTTGTAGTTCCTCAAACTTGAACTTCTCTCTCGGTTCTTTCTGGTTCAATTATCTGTCTGCCAGCCCTTCTCTCTCACAAGTTCTTTTACTCTAGCTCATTTCTTCCAGGAAGTCTTCCTTGGACACCACTGCAAAGGATAGGCTAGATGCCATCCAATATACTGCCAGAGTGTCCTGTACTTACTGTCTTATGAATGAGGGTAGAGACCTTGTCTATCTTTCTCATTGCTCCATTTTCATTACAAAAAGTGTATGGCACATAGTACGTGTTCAGGTTTTTTGTTTTGTTTTAACATGAAAGAGCTCTCAACTCCAGATGTTAAGAAGGCAGGCATTCCATTAAGAAATAAAATTGGGAGCATAACCCATTGTCTTCTCCTCTATCAGCCTTGGTCTTTCCAATGAGGTCATTAAGAGCCATCATTTTCCACCCACATACATGGAATTTGGACAGTGGTCTATGACATTTGGAAGGGATTTAGAGATCTTGGTGATTATCTAGGTGGATTTGTATCATGTTGCAGGCCCCACAGCATGTCAAGCCTTTGATCAACATAGAGAATGGATGTGGGCCAACAAATCCTGATCCGTGCTAGCAAGGGGCCCAGAGCATCCTTCCCTCGGGACTAAGACACTTGCAGCTTTCTCCGTGTTCCTTTCAATTGTATTCTTGAGGGCTCCCTTTCTCTACAACCAGGGCCATGACTTTTTCAGGGATGTTGACAAATACAAACTCACTGGGGAAATTGTAATCATCCCTAATCTAGCTGGAGCTTTCTGGCCATGAGTCGTAACCTTAATAAGTATAAGTAGATGCCATCTGTCTATCCACCTCCGCACGGCTGCGCCAGCCCCTTCTTTATCTGCTCAGGCTGGGCGAGCTGCCAACTTCCTGCTAGGGGCCAGTCTTAGAGCAAGGAGAGGGCCTCACGTTACTCATCTGGTCCAGGTCTTGTCCTTCAGATGAGTGAAAGAGCAGCAACATAACTCGTTGATTTGAGGGTCCTTCCCAATCTATTCTACTCTTTGGCATTTCAAAGATCTGTACCTTTAGGATCATCTCTTCGGATTAGAGTATCATTCTACTCAAAGGCCCCTGTCAATGTGCTTATCAAGTAGCATTTTAAAAAATTTAAAGTGATAGAAACCATAATTCAAATGTTAGATGTGGTTGTAAATAAGTTCTTGGAGGGTCATTTTAGCATGCAACAGAGTAAACGTTAACGTTGTGGAAACTGCAAATACTTACATATGAAAAACACAGTGATGGTGTTTAAGAAATGGCTTCTTGTGTGCTTGAGATAAAATATACAGTGACCATGTCATATAAGGATTCAATAAGTATTCTATTTTTCAACAACTCATACAGAAATATACATGATGTTTTCTGCAAATGAACTTTTGTAAGTCTTAAGTGATTCAGTGGCTCAAAAGTATCTCCAGTGATAAAAATATTGACTTCAAAGATATTTTTTGAGTAAGTTTGTTTTGTGATAAATAAGAAAAAGAAGCATACTTTTAAATCGATGTATTTTATATGTGATTCACAATATTTAAATGTAATTAAATTAATAGATTAGATACAATGAGCATATATTTGGATTATTCCATTTACATATCTAGAAGCTTATCTGTTTGTGCTGCAAGCAAAATTTTCTTGTTCATTTTCTTGCAGGAAGAACAGAAAATAATCCCATTTGTGAGACCTAAATGCATGCAAATATGATAAATATAAGTAATTCAAAAAAAGTTCTGATTTTTGGCATTATGGTTATTTTAATTCTTTTTTGAAATATCAAAAACAAAATGTTTCAAAAGCTTTTGGGGACACGTTTGCCTCTGATTTTGGTCTGTGTATGTGGGTAGTCTGCTTATTGGCTCCTTGGGTCTATGGTCCAAATATTATCCAATAGCTAAAACCTAGGAGGGATATCATCATGCGGTACAAGTTCAGCCACATAGAATTGCCCCTTTCAAGCCTGGGGAAGACACCATATCAAAATTCCATCATTCTCTGTAGGGATTAGGACCCCTTCATCCTGATTCCTGGCCTCCTGTCTACTCAGCAAGTGAGACTGTAGCAAAGTCTCATCAACCCTCTGATTAGTTTCCAAGGGTAGCGGTAAAATATTATCAAACATTTGATGGCTTAAAACAACAGAAATGCATTCTCTCAGAGTTCTGAAGGTCAGGAGTCTGAAATCAAGGTGTCAGGGGGTTGATTCCTTTCCAAGGCTCTGAGGGAGAATCCATCCCATGCCTCTTTCCTAGCTTCTGCCGGCAGCACTAGGCATCCCTTGACTTGTGTGTTGCATTACTCCAGTCTCTGCCATTGTATCCACAGGGCTTTCTCCCTCGAGTGTCTGTCTCAACTCCCCCTCTCTTTTCCCTTATAAGGACACCAAGCATTGGATATAGGTTCCACCCTGCAGCCAAAATGATCTCATCTGAAGATCCTTTGTTTAATTATATCTGTGAAGTTGCTTTTCTCTTTTTTCTCACCTTGAGAACTAGTTTATTGATACTTAAATATTATCTGGGGATGTAGTGTTAAAGTGTCTGTGCTAGGGTTGAATGTTCTCTGCTTAATATTTTTTTTCTACTTAGTAGTTGACATTACATATTAAATAGTTATAAGTATATACTTTAATTTTTAACAGCCAGTGGAAGTTGCTGTTACAGTCTCGAGTTTTTAATAATAACTTATAACTTTCTTTTTATAATTCCTTTTTGAGCCATACCATGCAATTTCAAAGTTTCTTTTTTCAAATGACGTCATCCTCACAGGTTCCAGGTCTAACAATTTGGATATATCTTTGTGAAGGCAACTACTGTTCGGCCTACAACACTCCCTTATTTCCTAAATAGCAAGTATACTGTTTATTCTTCAGTCACATGGGCTTTGAAAACAGTTGCATTTCTCTGGGGCTTGACTGCTAGGCAGTATCTTCTCAGTTCATTGATGAGGTTTGAACAGTTTTCTGGGTAAGACCAAGAAGGAACCACCATGCGTTTCACCCAGGTCTTCTGATACCATTCCTGGTCTGCTCTGGGGGCCTGGAAATGAGGAGCTGAGAAAGTAGGGTCAGCTTAAAAGTAAGACCTCAGGCCGGATTGGGTGACCCTTCTTTGTACTTTTCCTATCATTCGTCTGTCTGTGTTCTTCATGAGACCAAGTTCTGAGTGGATAGAGACCAGTTTATTCACTATTGTATCCCTAACTCAGATGAATACGGAGAAGGAATATTTGTCAATGAGGGAATAAATGAGTACAAGAAAGGAAAGTCTTCAGCACGCCAAGCCAGATATCTGAGAGCTGGCTCTCACTGGGGTCTTCTCTGCCCACCCACACTCGCTCTCCCTGGGACTTCCAGATCCTCAGGGTGTGGGCACTCCCCCAAAGAACTGGTTAAAGCCCCAATCTGTCTTTACTTTTCCTTCAGTTTTTTCCTAAGGATGCCATCCAGAAAGCACAAATTTAAATGAGGCCAAGTCAAGAAGGCGGCCAGTTGATGAAGGCCTAGCCTCCCAAAAATAAGTACAAATGAGAGAATCCAACAGAAAGTGACTTTGTAAAACTTCTAACAGAAATGAACTTATGGGGCTTCCCCGGTGGCTCAGTAGTAAAGAATCCGCCTGCCAATGCAAGAGCCATGAGTTTGATGCTTTACCAGGAAGATCCCACATGCCACAAACAACCAAGCCCATGTGCCACAACTAGTGAACCCACGTGCTGTGACTACTGAAGCCCTTGTGCCCCAGAGCCCGGGCTCCACAACAAGAGATGCTGCCACAAACGGAAGCCCATGCACTGCAACAAAGAGTATACCCTGCTCACTGCAACTAGAGAAATAGCCCTCGAGCAGCAACCAAGACCCAGCATAGTCAAATAAATATTTTTTTAAATTATAAAAAGAAATAAGCATGTGTAATTAAGGATGTGCTGGTGTGTGTAAGCGCATGTGTGGTGTATTGGTTATGTTCCTGTATACCATCAAAACTTGGAGGCCTCAGAAGAGATGATGCATTTCCTAGAAAATCAAACTGGAAGTTCAGGACTCAGAAGACAGAAATCCTAATGTTGGCATGGACTCCCACAGGGCAGTAGTGTGTGTTCTGGAAAAGTGAAGTTCATGAAGTCTTGACTGCCTCCCTCTCCCTTCCCTGACCCTGCTATGAAGGTCTCCTTCTCCCATCTCCTTGGCCTCCTCCCTCTTCTGCGATCTGTTCTTACAGGGCCCTGATCTGATGTCGCTAACTAATGACTTCTTCAGTGTGACCTTTGTTAGGTGTACTGAAAGTTTGGTAGGACGGGTTGATAGCAGCCCAGAAGAAGCAGGACTAGGGTCAGGGTGGAGGGAGGGGAGGAAATGTTAGTTGCACACGCCTGCACCACACCAACTCTGTCAACTTGTAGGGCCAGCATGGAGAAGCAATTCTCTCTCTCTCTCTCTCATCTTCCACGTCTAGGCCAACAGTCACTAGTTTCTACTATATATCTTCATGACTTTTTTTTCTATAAATACTTCCTCCCTAGCTCCAAAATGATGAGACAAATCATACATGACTTGCCTTTCTGCTTCATTCCATTTGGACTCATTCCAGACTGTTGACAGCAATTAAAATATGGCACGTAGCTTTGATCTGTCTTCTTCCCTAGCACCCAGTACAGTTTTGTCTTAATATGTTGTGTAAAAAAAAAAACACTGGATTGGGTGTCTCTAAGATAAGGGACCTGATGAATTTAAATAAATTGTAATTAGGAAGAAAAGAGTATAGTAATTTGAAGCAAGACGGTTCTGGGTTCAATTCAAAAGCAGAAAATATTCTGTGACTTTGGAAAATTACATAAACTGAGGATCAATTTCCTTATCTGTGAAATGCAGTTCTTAACAAGGAACTCACAATGTTGTGGCAGGTCTTATATCAAAAATCACATGGAAAAGGTCTAGCCTAAAGCAGCTCTTCAATATGTAAGTTCTCTTCCCTCTCAGCCCTAAAAATGCCTTGATGTCGACTGAGGTTTCTTTTCATACTAAACGTTGTCTCTAGATGCATCTGTTCTAAATTTCAATACAAACTATATTCACACCCAGACTTGTTTCAAATATTTCAGCAGGAGCACATGTGACTTTATATATAGGCTTGTGTTGTGCACATGAGACTTGGGCATTTGACTGTATGCAAATTATATCTCAATGAAAAAACATCTACTCTCTTTCCTTCCCAAAATACGGGATTGTGTTTCCACTCTCTGAAAGGCCTGCTGACATCCTATCCTGGCTTCCAGCTGCAGATGTGCCCCCGCTGGAAAAGGTGAAGGCAAGCTAACCGGCGATGCTATCTAACCATCTCATCCTCTGCTGCCCACTTCTCCTTTTGCCTTCAATCTTTCCCAGCATCAGGGTCTTTTCCAATGAGTCAGCTCTTTGCATCAGGCAGCCAAAGTATTGGAGCATCAGCTTCAGCATCAGCCCTTCCAATGAAAGTTCAGGGTTGATTTCCTTTAGGATTGATTGATTTGATTTCTTTGTAGTCCAAGGGACTCTCAAGAGTCTTCTCCAGCACCACAATCGGAAAGCATTAATTCTTCAGCACTCAGCCTTCTTTATGGTTCAACTCTCATATCCATACATGACTAGGGGAAAAACCATAGCTTTGACTATACAGAACTTTGCCGTCAAGGTGATGTCTCTGCTTTTTAATACACTACCTAGGTTTGTCATAGCTTTCCTTCTAAGGAGCAAGCTATACATATATATATACACATATATATGTATGTATATATATGTGTATATATGTATATATATATATGTGTATATAGTGTAAATCAACTAAACTTTGATATAAATAAATAAACTAGATCTTCCAGCCTCAGTCAAGCCTTCAGAGGACTATAGCCCCGACTGACATCTTGAATGTTATATAAGACACCCCATGGCGGAACGACTCATCTAAGTTCTTTCTGAATTCTTGACCCATAGAAACTATGAAAGATAATAAATGTTAACTGCTCTTTTAAGCCACTAAATCTTGGGGTAATTTGTCACACAAGAATGGGTAACTATTACAAAACAAAATGAACAGAAGAAAAAGTATGAAGCACACAGAGGAGTTAGTAGCCGGTACTCAATTTACCCATCTTAACAAAGGTTCTTTACAGTATAGGAGAGAGCACTCGTGCCCACTGTGGGGTGGGGACAAGCACAGCAGGATGCAGAGGAGCCTGCCTGAGCTGGAAGAATCTGCTCTGAGCATGTGCTTGCTCCCCGCCCCCTCTCCCACCTCTTCTCACTGCTCCAGCATGCCCTTAGTGGGGAACAGTGATCCCACGAGGTGATAAGGGAAATAAAAGCCACAGGACCAGCCTCTGGGAAACCTGCCCCAACCTTCTTGCATTGGCTATAGCATTCAGTTCAGTTCAGTTCAGTCGCTCAGTCGTGTCTGACTCTTTTCAACCCCATGAACTACAACACGCCAGGCCTCCCTGTCCATCACCAACTCCCGGAGTCCACCCAAACCCATGTCCATCGAGTCAGTGATGCCATCCAACCATCTCATCCTCTGTTGTCCCCTTCTCCTCCTGCCCTCAATCTTTCCCAACATCAGGGTCTTTTCAAATGAGTCGAGATCATCCATATGAGGACTTGATTCAAATCAAGAAGAGGTGCCCCTTCTTCCCTCAGTTGCAGCCCCACTCCAGGGCACTAGCATGAAGAACAAAGCCTGGACTGAATTTCTCCCCTCTGGCCCTCTTGGTTGGCACCTTTCTGCAGGGCACGGCCAAGCTCTAGAGTGATCCCACTGATTGATGGATACCCAGATGCTGACTACTGCCAACCCCCATCCCTGCCCCTCAAGGAGAGAGCTCCCAGGCCTGGGATCAGAACTGGAGGCAGACCCTACCCATACTAGAAGCCCAGGAGGCACTCAAGACTGTGCTCAGCCTCACTGCTGCCTGGGCCCCTGCCAGAACTGGAGCCCAGGCTCAGAGGGGCAGGCTTTATTTTTAGCAGGTAATCAGCCTTCATTTTGTTCTTCTCAGGGAAGCCCCGCCCTTGTCTAAATGGCCTGTGTAATTAGCACCTCACCAGCTCTAATTCCCTCCCTAACTGTCTGTAATTATCATCCAGCTGACCTTTGTTCCCTTAATTGCTGTTTGACTCCTGATCCCTGCCATACCACTCTGCCTTCTCTCTCTCTTCCCTCCCTTCTGCCCCAGGAGCTATTGTGTTCAGTATAGTATTTGATTCTTCTAATCCCAGGGAGTCTTGGAATGCCCATATCTTCTGGAAAATAACACTCATTTGCAAAGTGCTGTTTTACACTACTTTCTCCTGCTTCGCTTTGCAGGCTTCTTAGGAATCAGCTTTCGAGTCATGACAATGGGTATTACTCGCCTCCTCTGACAGAAGAGAAAGAGATGAATAAAATCCTCCAAGGACTTGGTTGGGCTTGCCTAGTGGCTCAGCTGGTAAAGAATCCGCCCACAGTGTGGGAGACCTGGGTTCAATCCCTGGGTTGGGAAGATCTCCTGGAGAAGGGAACCAACTCCAGTATTCTGGACTGGAGAATTCCATGGACAGAAGAACCTGGCAGTCCATGGGGTCATGAAGAGTCGGACACAACTGAGCGACTTTTACACAGGGACTTGGTTATGCAGCCAGCCACTGATGGAGAGAGACCACACCTAAGCACTGATGGAGAGAGACCACACCTAAGCATTTGACACAGTGGCTTTCCTGCTTCCCCAGCTGAAGGACTCAAACTCGGCTGTTTCAATTATCCCAATTTCTGACCTATATTCTCTTAGCACTAGGTATGGCCACTTACTTACACTTCATATATAGTTTTTTAAAATAATTTTATGCATTTATTTCGGCTGTACTGGGTCTTCATTGCTCTGCTTGGGCTTTCCTCTAGTTACGCTGTGCAGGAGGTGCTCTTAGTTGCGATACGTGGACTTCTCGTTGCAGTGACTTCTCTTGTTGCAGAGCATGGGCTCTAGTGCTCTCAGCTTCACTAGTTATGATCTGTGGGCTCAATAGTTGCAACTTCTGGGGTCTAGAGCACCGACTCCATAGTTAAGGCACACAGGCTTAATTTCTCCTTGGCATGTGGGATCTTCCTAGACCAGGTATCAAACCTGTGTCTCCTGCATTGGCAAGTGGATTCTTTACCACTGAGCCACCAGGAAAGCCCCTACACTTGTTATTAATCTCAGCCTCAAGTTTGGCTTCATGACCTTTGAATTCTCCCACTCTCTCTGCCTAGCTCAATCTTCCATCAGATGTCTGTATGGTTTGCTCTCTTGCTACATTCAGAGCATCGTTCAAATATTCCCATGTTTGAGCCTTCTTTGACTTTATATGCGGACTTCTTTGACCACTGTGATGGACAGACTCTAGAGGTGGCCCTCATGATGCCCACCTTCTGATGTTCGTGTCTCTGTGCAATCTCTCTCCTTGAATGTGGGCAGGACCTATAACAGGTTTCAACTACATAGAATATGACAGAGTAATGAGATGTCATTCCCATGGTTATGCTACATTTTATGATATGCCATCTTGCTGTCAGACTCACTCTGGAGACTTACTCCCTTGCAGTCTTTGAAGACATGAGCATCTATGTTAGGAGGCCCAGTGTCAAGGAACAGAGAGGACCTTCTATGAGTTGACCTCCAATCAATATCCAGCAAGAAACTAATACCCTCAGTTCTAGAACAGCAAGGAAATTAATTCTACCAACAACAACCAGTATGAGTTTAAAGATGAATTAATCCTCAGTTGAGTATCCAAATGAGAACACAGTTCAGTCAACACCTAGATTGCAGTTTTATGAGATCCTGAGCAAAGGACTTGGCTAAGCAGTGGCTAGACCCTTATCCTAGAATCTGTGAGATGATAAATGTTTACTTTTCTAGGCACTGAATCTGTGCTAATCAGTTACGCAGCAACAGATAACAAATACATCACCTAGAAAACCTCTCTGCCATCCCTTTTCTTTCCTCATTTTTCTCTATATACTTACCACTATCTGACATTTATTTTTTAAAACTTGTGACTTAATTTTACTTACTAAAATGTAAGATCAAAAAAGATTCACAACTGAATTCGCAACTCCCCCAAAGATTTCTGGTCCATAACAAAAATTTAACAAATATTTTTAAGTGAGTGTGTTTCGATTTTAGCAATAGTTACATCTTTTATGTATACCACAACCCAATGGTACACATATGATGAAGAACCAGGTTATTTTTTTCTCATATATCATACACCAATTCTTTTGTAAAGTACAAATAAAGTGAATTACTAGAAAAATAAAATTTAAAAGCCAATTTAAAAAATTATTATTAGATTCAAAAGACAAAATTACTCTATCAAATGGCTATAAATTTTTCTAAATGCATTCTTTCAATATCTTACTTATCCCACTGCAGACCTGTAACAATCTTAGAACAGGCAACAGTTCTAAAAAGCAGGGAAACATTTTGAGTGTCCCTACTGAGCAAGTAGTCAGTGCCTTGCTGGATTTCCTCAAGTCCTTTTTCCCATTTCTCTTTGTTCTTGCTCCTGACTTTGGTGTGGAAGTTCACTCAGTGACTTCTGAGGTGTATTACCCTCAGGCTGTTAGAGTCCAGCTCCAGTGCATAATGCAGAATTTTAAAATGAAGCATAATACAGAATTTTCCTGGGGAACTGAACTGAAGCTACCTTTGAAACTTTACCTGAAATTACACCCTTGCTTGATTCCCCATTTGCTCCAAAGGAGTCTGGAAAGGAAGGGAGTCGGGTGGGAGCTGATGTTGTTCTTGTTGTTCAGCTGCTAAGTTCAACTCTTTGTGAGGACTATAAACTAAAAACTTAAAGCGTGTATCACTCCTGTGAGGTTGTATGAGACTCTTCTTTTCTTTCCTCCACTTTTCTATAGCTTCCACATTTGCTGTGATAAATATATATTACTATAGGTTTGACATGAGCTTCCCCGGTGGCTCAGACAGTAAAGAATCTGCCTGTAATACAGGCAGAGTTCGATCCCTGGGTCGGGGGAATGGCAACCCACTCCAGTGTTCTTGCCTGGAGAATTCTATGGACGGAGAAACCTGCCGGGCTACACAGTCCATGGGGTCACAAAGAGTTGGACACAACTGAGCAACTTTCACTTTCATAGGTTTGAAATAGAAAAATATGTCACTTAGAAAAAAATTGGTGGCCATATATATAATTGGTAGCACATAGAATGGAACTGTACTCCATTTCCTATTTTTATCTCACACCTTTTCCATCCTGACCTCCCTCATTATGCCTATGGCTTTTTTGTTGCTTTTCTTTTAAGGCTGGCTCTAATCTTTCCAGTATTTAACACATAGTAGGCATTTAATGAGTTATCATTGGAAGAGTGAGTGAATGTGTTAATTAATTCATAAATAAAATTAATTTCCATAAGGTACAAAGTGAACAGTTGAGAATATCCCTGCTTGAGAATCTTAGACCCAGGACCCCATATCTTGTACCTTCCCATAGCTGACTCTTTTCAGAGTAGATTGGAAGAAAGCTTTTGGAAGAAAGTTTGGTTTTCTGGAGCCCCAAGTGTGATTCCCCTCACATGACCTCTACTGGTTGCTGTCTAGCACATGCCCCAGGCAGTAATCACTCATCCAACCACTGTGGAGAGGCATTGGTGATAGTGAGATGAAATTCTACTGAGCAGGATGCACCCATCCCATCAGCTCTCTGCTCTGGGGAAGCCGGGAGGGTCTAGCCTGAATGTTGGCAATGAGAGCCCACCCTGAGGCCCACCCAGGGAGTCCCCGCTTGGGCTTTGCTCCCAGAAATGATGAGGTCGCCCTGATTGTTTTAAGAGCTTAGCTTTATTTACCCCAACTCATCCCTAGAATGAAGAGTTTCTAATCATTGAAGGAACCCTCATTGACCTTTACTTTCCCCAATACAGATTCCTGATAGCAATTACTCTGAAAATTGCTACAAGATGGACTTAATTGAAAGGCAATTTGCCAAGGGTTCACTTTCTGTTTTCAGGTCCTAACTATGTTTAGCGTCAGACCTGTCTCAGATGCAATAGGCAAGGGGGAAGAGGTACAAGCAGTAAGAGTTACATGGATCAGACTGCATTGGTCCAGACCCTGGCTACTCTTAGCTTATTTTCAAACACATCACTGAGCATGAATGAAACCAGGAGGAAGGGAGCAAGAGGGAGAACTGACACCTACCATATGCCAGATATTTTACCTGAATAATTATACTTATTCCCATTGATTGGGCATCTGTTATATGCTGCGTACTTTCACAAATTTCTACCCTTGAACTCTCACAGATACTAATGAAGCGGATCATATTAGCCCCATTTATTCATTTTTAAAAAATGAAGGATCGAAGAGGTTAATTACTAATTTTGTCTAAGATTGTTCACTGTTGGCTGGTATCAGTCCTCTTCCTCTTCCTAGTGAAAGAACCCCCACATTTGAGCTGGGCAAGTGGTTGCCCAGAATTAAGACTACATTTCCCAGTTCTTCCTACCCCTTACAGGTATGTATGTATATGAGTAAACTCTAGCCAATGGAATATAAACAGAATTGGTGTGTTCAGCTTCTGAAAGACGTTCTTAAATGACAGGAGACCAGTTTTTCTCCTTAATTGTTTGGGATGTCAGTTGTGATGGCTGGAGCTAGACCAAGCACTTTGAGCCGTGAGATGGAAGTCATGTATTGAAGATGGTAGAGCAACAAGATAGAATCAATGTCACTGAGGAGTATGGAGTTACTGTGTCAGAGCTGGGTGGTCTATCTTTACATAAAAGATAAATAAATTTAATTTATTGAAGTCACGGTTATTTGGGTTCTTTGCTAAATCACAAACCTGAGATGCCACAGCTAAAATGTCATAGGGCATATGACCCAACCTAGATGTGATTCCAGATTTCTCAAATTCTCTAGTCTATTCTACAACTCCTGGGAACTCTAGGAGTTTGGTAGTGATAGGAATATAGATTAACTGGGCACTGTGAGTATAACCTCCCCTGGAGATTAAGCCATGCTTGGCCTTCCTTCATGCTGGTTAGAGGCAGAGGCAACCAACCAGCCAACTGATAAAATAACAGAAACCATATCTGCAAATCCAGTGCTCTCACCACATTGCCAGCCTAATGTACAGTCTTTATTCCAAAGGACTTATGCGTGACACAACCTGATCAGAGACTTCGTTTCCTGATTTCTAGTCTCACACTCTTTCCATCATACAGGCTGCTTCCATGCATCTGGCCCAAATCTGAGAATATAAGATCTCATTCTAACTTCTCCAAGAACCACACAAAAAGGTAACCAACAGATTGGAAAGAAATTAGAAAGATAAAGATCACTGCCTGATCCCTTAAGGGCAAGGATTGCATTTTATTGTCGGGCCATCCCCAAGGCCTCATACAAGACATGGCATATACCATGCATTTAAAACGTTATTCTTGGAAGGAAAAAAAAAAGGTTTAAAAGCTGAAATCAATGATCAAAATGGGCTTGAGTCTATTGTCTACCACAGCACACAGGTGACAGCAATAGCTCTGATGAGGCTCTAAGCAATATACTTCATTGGGCAAGAAACCAAGGCTGGCTTTAATAAAATGTCCACATTGACATATTGATTTCTCTTGACCAGGCCCCTTGCTTTCAGGCTGTTCTCTCAGGCAAGGCAGTCCACAGACGGCACAGTATATCTCTCACTTTTATCTCTTAGTGACTAGATGGAATGTTAGCCATAGAGCCCAAGGCAGTTAAGGTTAATCTCTGCTGGGTCAAACACAATATATACAGACAGTATGGTCCACTGACAGGGAGGAAAAAGAAGCTTCTTCATCTTCAACATGTCTTGCTATCTCTTGGCTAAGCCATTCCGCATTGATCTTGGTCAAAGTACTTGATCCACTGGCCTCTGTCTGCTTCATCTGCTGAATGGGAGCTTAATAGCATTTGCCTCATAGAGTTGTTAAGGTCTAATGGGTTAATACGTGTGAACCACTTAGAACAGTGTCTGTGTATAATAAGTGCTCAATAAACGTTAGCTACTGTTGTGGTCAACATCACCATCATCATCATCATCATAATCATGAAGTCTATGAGTTTTTTTTTTTTTTTCAAGAAAGAACAGATCAATTTCAAAGAGACTTTCCCTGTAGGTGCTCAACCTCCTTTACCCATAAGCTCACAATTGAAATACCGTACATTAAATGCCCAGACCCTTAGAATGAATGATGCAGGATTATACCCATTTAAAAAATCTTGTATGTCTTACAAAATTTCAAAAATCCCAATACTTTTATTTCAGACTACGATTCAAAAATGTCCTCTTCCGTCCAGCTTGCAAGTCCTTTAATTGTCAAGATAAGCTTTATTTCTTCTGCCTCTTCATATATTGTGCCTTTTCTATTTCTCTAAAGATACTACCTGGGACTTCCCTGGTGGTCCAGAGGTTTAGACTGCACGTTTCCAGTGCAGGGGGCGCAGGTTGGATCCCTGGTCGGGAACCAAAATCCTGCATGCCACGTGGCGTGGCCAGATAGTTAAAAAAATAAAATGCTACCAGACCCTGCAGAATTTGCTGCCATGGTCTCTCACACTGTTCTTTCACTGACTTCTTCAGTCTGCCTTCTGCCCCTCCCTCACTACTTCCCTGGGGTGAAGTCATCCTTCAGGACTTAGCTCAAGCAGCACTTTTAGGAAGTCTTTTCTCTTCAAACCTGAGTAAAGGTGGCTGACACTGTAAGCTGCCCCACTGCCCGCCCACCTCCAACCAACATTCCCAACCTGCCTTCTTCCCAAAGCACCTCCCACTGTAAAGACTAAAAAAGGCAGCCACTTGTTTCCCTGGCCTTTCTGTCAGCTGGTGTGATCGTGTGACCTAACTCTGGCATATGAACTATGCAGGAAAATCTGCTCAGGATACATCATGAAAAGACTTTACCTCTCTTATCAAAGCAGAAAGCATTGCAAGGAGAACTATCTTCTTCTACTCTTGCCACCCCATATCCTGACTTTGAAAATGATTGTGTGAGGATACGTGGACCTGCAACAGTCATCTTTTGACCATGAAGAGAAGACCTAAAAAATAGCTGAGACACAGACCCAGAGACCCAGAGACCATGGAACTGCTGCGTCAATCTGGGATTCACCTACTTTCACACATCTTGCTGAATAAACAGTAAATGTCCTGTGCTTTAAACCACATTTAATTGGTTTCCTATTCCTTGCAGCAGAACATAACCTAATTGATACAGCCATCTACATGATAGCATTGCCTCATTTGTGGCCAAAGGAACCAGGTCAAAACATCTGATATTTTCAAGACCAAGCTGTGTTTAAGCCATGTGCCCTGAATTGGATTGCATCTGCTTGGAAGAGGAGGTCTTTTTTCTTATCCTCATAAAGGGACCATATATGGAGATACAGTAAGCTTTCTTGCCTGGTGTTGTTATAACACCACCCTGCATTTCTCATCATAGCACTTATCTCACACTAATTTCTAATTCCTTTTTTTTAATTCCCTGAAAGACTGAGTTTCTTGAGGACAAGAAACATTTCTGACGTTATCCTATACCCTCAAAACCTAGCCAAGTCCTTGCTATGTAACAAATACTTTAAAACTAGTTTGAATTAAAGTGACAAATTAATCTTTGGTTGGATTTTGTCCCTATTTTTAATTTAGGAAACATGATCCCCTCAAAGTTAAGGGGCCCAGGGATGGACTATGTTGGGCTTCATCATGTAAGTCTGTGCTGATGCCCAAAGAGTACATCTTGGTGATGGCTGGAGCCTGTGCTTCAAGAAAAAGCTTGACTTCAGGCCCCTCTCATAACACACCATTCTGCTTTCGTCTATTCAACAGTTTTCTGAGTACCTACTGTATTCCAGGTCCATCCCTCCCTTCCAAATTTTAGACCTCCCACCCTATCCCTGGAGAAAGATTGCTGTTTTTGACTTCAATGTTGAATCTATTCTGTCAACCTTTTACTTATGTGATTCCCCTCCCAAATGTATTTCCATTTTCAAAGAAACCTAAGAAAAAGGACAGTAGTAACTCAGAGTAGAGGATCACAAGTTTAAATGTCTACAGAGGCCAGACCTGAAATGCCAACAAGTATAAGGCAATGAGGAGTGATGGAAACTAGTTAAATGGAGACCCCTCATGCCCAAAACCAGCCAATGATGGATGGATGGGAGGAGGCCCAGTGTGGCCCAATCTTCTGATTTTTGAAGAAAAGTCAAAACTCTAAAATTTTCTGTGAAGCCCCCTCCCCTGCCAATGTTAGGTGCTGGCACCTAACTTAAACTTAAAAAAAAAATCATATTGGCCAGACAGAACACATCTGTAGACCAGATCCAATCTGTGGGACACCATTTTGAAATCTCTGACTTAAATGAATGAATGGAAGCCTTCCCTGTGGTTCTATGGTCCCCAGGTGGAGAAGGTTTGGGATAGAGCATGGGGTATGGCAGAAAAGGACAAAAAAAAAAAAACAGACAAATATTTGTTTTGGGGAGTGGAAGGCTCTTACCAAACTCTGGAGCTGCTGTACTGGTCCCTCATATACACGACCTCACTTTAATCTTCACATCTCCCTCCAGGTGAGTCTAACCTCTCCATCTGACAAATGCAGCAGTAGAGAAGTAGGACTGGAGCTCAGGTCTCCTGACTTCTGGTTTAATCTTTTTCTAATTCATACCATGAACCCAACAATTCATCTCCAGATTTAAACCCTTCCCATCCTCGCTTCCATCCCTCCTTTTTTTTCCCCCTTCATTTGATCTCCTTTAAACCTGTGTGAAGCCGTCCATCTCCATGGTTTTGCTTTGGCCACACCACATAGCTGGCATGATTTTAGTCCTAACCACTAAACAGCCAGGAAATTCCCTCCATGGGTTTTAATTTGAGCTGCCACAGCTCTTTCATCCATGAAGTGGGCATAATAGTAGCACCTGCCTCATACGGGTGTGCCTAGAACATGGTTTGACTTCAATAAACATTAACTTTTCCTCCTTTATTATTTCATTTCCTTTTCTTCTCTCGCATTATCTTTTTTTTTTTTTTTTGAGAAAGAGATCTTTTAAAATTACTGCTATCTGTCCCTGGTTCCACTCCTGGAAAAGGGTGTACTTTCTGGATCTTACCTACATGAAAATGATTTACTAGTAATGGAGCCAAGATTTCCAAAAGAAAGGTAGGAAAGAAGGGAGGAAGGAAGGGAGAAAGAGAGAAATAGAGAGAGAGAGAGAGAGAGAGAAGAAAAGAGGGAGGGAAAGAGGGAGCAAGGAGAAAGAAAACGTCTATTCCCAGGACAGAATGTAGCTTCCAGGAGAGTGTCAAGTTCCCGAGTTCACACCTTTCCTTTAGAGCCTGGGATTTTATGCTCCAGCCCAGAAGTGACCCTGGCAAGTCCATGCAAGCTAGGGATAGCTAGGTTTTAAAACTCTGGTAGATATCCCACTAAGAGAGCCCATGCTCCCGCAATAAGACCCAACCTGGAGGAATAGTATCCACAAATGATACATTATGCTTGGGAAAGAATTCCACTACATGATTATTTTAAAACTCACCACGGGGTCCCCCTAGTGTATTTGAAATACAATTTTATTTGTAAAATTTAATTAAAAATCCATGATTCTAGAGCCAGGATAAATTGCTGAGATAAAGTTCTTCACTTTATGGGTGAGGGGAAATGAGACCCAGAAAGAAATGACCAGACTCTATGGAGCTGCTCTAGTTGCAGCAAAGTCAGACGTTGATTTGTTGTTGTCACTGTTGTTGTTATAAAGAGGTCAAGCTAAAGCACTATACCGTTGGGATGGGAAGGAACCTTGCCTATCAGCTAATAATAAATGCGACAGTATTAGCTTTTAGTGAACCCTCTCCCAGGTACTGCATTCAGGGAGCTGGAGACAGCCAAGAACAGCTCCACCATTCTGCCTTCCTTCACGGAATTTACAGTCTGATTTCATTTCACAGAGGAGCAAACCCAGCAGGATGGAGGACTTACTTAGGGTCAGCCAGCCCATTTTTAGGGGATATCAGAACTAGTACCCAGGGTTTTGACTTTGCAATCTTCAGTTTTTCCCACTACATCATGTTATGTCCTAGGAGTCTAGGATGCTCCTGTTGATTTAAGGAAGAAACAGCGGGATCTCCTGTATCCTCTCCAATTCTATTAGAAATCAAAATATATAGCATTAAAAAAATCAACCTCACTGGGTCCGAACATTTTGAGATGAGGATGCTGGTTAAGTAAATACTATTGTTCCTAGGTTACCACCTTAGATAGAAATGGTCCCTAACAACTCAGTGGACATCTTCTCTGACTGCCCTGGACAAATCACTCCTCATCCCTACTCATTGCATATCACTTCGCCTTATTCTTTTCTTAGTACTTATCACTGTAGATATTGACATAGACACTGACCAATTTATGTACTTATTTTTTGTCATGGCTGCAATGCAGGAGGCCCAGGTTCAATCCCTGGGTTGGGAAGATCCCCTGGAGAAGAAAATGGTAACCCACTCCAGTATTCTTGCCTGGAAACCCCATAGATGGAGGAGCCTGGCGGACTAGAGTCCATGGGACCACCAAGAGTAGGACACAACAGAACGACTAACAACACTGTGTACTATGGAAATGTCTGTAAGCATGACTCACTCTATCTTCCTGTTTACTGTTATAATCAGCAGGTAAAATGCCTGGATCATAGTAGTTAGTTCATAGTAGGTGCTAAGTTAATGGGTCGAATGGGTTGAATGTGCGTCAGTTAATATTTGTGGGTCAAATGGGTGAATGTGGGTCAAATGGGTGAATGTGGGTCTTGACTTCAGTCACTGGATTTATAACTCCAGCTGCTATGATAGAGTCACCTATCGCTCAAGCACAGTATCCCTTAGCAGAACCCCCCAGTGGGGAAACAACATCAAACCCAGAGGTGAAAAGAGTTTAGTGGGTATGTTTTCTTAACAGAAATGTTCACTGCCTGTCAACCTTCCTGCTGAATCTGGCAATCTGTTTCCATCTCAATACGGTTGTGACTTTTTTACTTTTTTTTTTTTGAGACTACATCTGTAGCACTGAGAAGTGTTAGAGCAATTTCCATAATAGCAAGTTTCTTACCCAACTCTCACCAGTTTACATGAAATGACAGTGTTTATTGTGTAGGATACGTACATTATGGCTACAGCGTCATTTTCTTGGATGTCACCCATCCTGCGTTGTTTCTGCTTGTTACTCCAGCAGAATGATTCTCTCAGGAGAAAAACTAAGTTGTTTTTTTTTAATAAAAGCACAATACCGCAAAACAGTTTCTAAGGGAAAGTCATTTTTTATGAGCTCTGCTAACTGCCAGACAGCTGAAAACATCCGCTTTCTTTCTCAATACTTTGTGCCTTCCTGGGGTAACCGCCTTATGGGGACTATGCTATATTTCCCTTTGGATCCTACAACTTAACTGTAGTCCAAGCGGCTAGGGGATGCTTAATTCATGTTTGCAGAACACAAGAAAACAAACATATCTACCTATGTTATACCTGGTAAAGGCGACAGCTGCCCTAACCTAATTGGGCTTAGCAAAGATTATTCATTGTGCCAGCACAATGTAAATCAACTGCCTTGGCAAAATTCTCCCTTTTCATGTCCTATTAATTCAGGCTTCCCAGGTGGTGCAGGTAAAAAATCAGCCTGCCAGCGTAAGAGGCGCAATAGACGTGGGTTTGATCCCTGGGTCAGGAAGATCCCCTGGAGTAGGAAATGGCAACCCTGCTCCAGTATTCTTGCTTGGAAAATTCCATGGACAGAGGAGCCTGGTGGGCGATAGTCCATGGGATCGCAAAGAGTTGGACATGACTGAGCTACTGTGCAGAGAGCAGACCCCATTAATTCATGACATTGTTTAAAACTCCTTGTATGGTCAGGCCACTCGGGATGGCTGCTCTCTTGCTCTCTGTACACACCTGACCAGTGCCTACTTCGCTTACACCCTACTCACATGACTAACATTCCTACATACTTGCCTCAGGTCCCAGCTAGTGATCTTCCTATCAAAGGGGTTGGTGAGGGGTGGATCTCTCAACTGGTTTCCTGGTAACTAAAAAGCCCACCAGAAAGTAATTCCCCCATAATTGGTAATTCCCTTTCCCCTTTTGGAGTGAAGACTGCTGCCATCTCCTGCCCACCGTGTGCAGCTCGCAGTGAGCTGTCACTCCAAGACCTTTCGCTGCAGACAGGTAAGCCCCCCTTCCATCAGACTGTTGACATCTCTATTGCTAACTCCAGACTTTTTCTTTGGTCTTAAAACTAGGCAAGTGCTGTCCTTATAGACCTGTGGGATGCAGTCCAACACTCCCACTATATGCAAAATTTTGTAAAAAATCTAAACTTTTGGGTGATATAGAAATCGTGGTTAATACAAATAGTTTTTATTCAAAGCAGTCCGGCCCCCAGGGTAATGTTTTAAGGAATCGTGGGGATCGTTTTGGTTGTGCAGAGAGCACAATACTGGTGTTTATTAGATGAAGATCAAAGATGCTAGATACACTGAAATGTGTGGGACTGACCTGACCAGTGAAAAACCCTTCATGTCCCATGTGACTTTCTAATGTCCCACTCATTATTCATATAGGTGACAAAGAAATCTCTGTGTGTGTATACACATATACATACACAACTAGATGCATAGATCTGAGCCTAAAATCTCACTACATTTTGCATGTACACAAACTTTTTATTTGTAAACTCAGTTCAGTTCAGTTGCTCAGTCATGTCCATCTCTTTGCAACCACATGGACTGCAGCATGCCAGGCTTCCCTGTCCATCACCAACTCCCGGAGCCTACTCAAACTCCTGTCCATCGAGTTGGTGATGCCATCCAACCATCTCATTCTCTGTCATCCCCTTCTCCTCCTGCCTTCAATCCTTCCCAGCATCAGGGTCTTTTCCAATGAGCCAGTTCTTCGCATCTGGTGGCCAAAGTATTGGAGTTTCAGCTTCAACATCAGTCCTTCCAATGAACACTCAGGACTGATCTCCTTTAGGATTGACTGGTTGGATCTCCTTGCAGTCCAAGGGACTCTCAAGAGTCTTCTCCAACACCACAGTTCAAAAGCATCAATTCTTTGGCGCTCAGCTTTCTTTATAGTCCAACTCTCACATCCATACATGACTACTGGAAAAACCATAATGTAGACTAGATGGACCTTTGTTGGCAAAATAATGTCTCTGCTTTTTAATATGCTGTCTAGGCTGGTCATAGTTTTTCTTCCAAGGAGCAAGCAACTTTTAATTTCATGACTGCAAATATAAACTCTTCAAAATATACTAAATGTTTTAAAATATTTATTTATTTTATTTTGGCTGGGCTGGGTCTTAGTTGTGGTGCGTGGGGTGTTTTTAGTTGTGGCTTGTGGGATCTCATTTCCTGACCAGGGATCAAACTCAGGTCCCTGCACTGGGAGCACAGAATCTTAGCCACTGGACCACCACTAAAACACACTGAATGTTTTAGGAATCAATTTCCCTGTAAATCGAGAGTAAATTGTGAGTTTTAAAAGTAGTTCCACTAAGAGTGGTTCACCATTTTAAAAAAGCTGACAGCAATCACATCATTTAAGACCGACACCTGTATCCACTTACATGTGTTTACGTTTTCCTGGAGATTTTACATAAGCATCTGGGGACTTCCCAGGTGGCCCTATTGGTAAAGAACCCGCCTGCCAGTGCAGGAGACACAAGGGACACAAGTTCGATCCCTGGGTTGGGAGGATCCTAGAGGAGGGCATGGCAGCCCACTCCAGTATCTTTGCCTGGAGAATCCCATGGACAGAGGAGCCTGGTGGGCTACAGTCCATAGTGCCGCAAAGAGTCGGACACAACTGAAGTGGCTTAGCATGCACGCACATAAGTATCTGACTCTTGCCTAATGTCTTCTGGAGTGTTTGGGCTCATGTAAGTATATACTGAAGTATATATCACTTTATTGTTATTTACTTTTCTTTCAATTTTCCCTTGTTTCACACTTACAACATTACAATTGAATTTTATTTTGTAACTATGAGTACAGATTATGTTATCTGTGAATTCATTTCAGGGTGGGCAAAGGTGTTTTACAAAGTCTTTATTATAAGAAGGGTATATTGGGTTTCATTGTTTGAGAATAATTACCTTATAGGAGTCTCCTATATATCAGTGTGTGTGTGCTCAGTCTCTTCAGTCATGTTCAACTCTTTGTGACCCTATGAACTGTGGCCCCCCAGACTCCTCCATCCATGGGATTCTCCAGACAAGAATACTGGAGTGGGTTGTCATGCCCTCCTCCAGGGGATCTTTCTGATCCAAAGATCAAACCTGGGTCTCCTGGATCTCCTGCATTGCAGGCAGATTCCTTACTATTTAGCGGCCAGTGAAGACCTCCTATATATGTGAGACCCTCTGCTAAAAGTTGGAGATATAAGGATGAACAATTCAAACAAAGGTCTGTCTCTGCTGAGTTTACAGTCTGGTAGGAAAGCTAGCTATCAGCATATAATTGTTCCTGTGATTATTTGATTTCATACATATATGAAACAAAGGTGCAGGTGCAGAGGAAGAGGTTATAAAGGAACCTGGTCTGATTTGTAAAGGCAGAAGTCTCTCTGAAGGAGTGATGGTTTCAGGTGAGTCCTGAAAGATGAGTAAGAGATACTCAGATGCATAGAGGATGGTGTGGAGCTCTCCGGGCTGATGGGACAGCATCTGTGAAAACACTGAGATAGTCAAGAAAGCATGAATTCATCCATGAAATACATTTTTCACAATTTCTAACATAGAGTAGGGCTTCCCTGGTGGCTCAGCTGGTAAAGAATCCACCCACAATGCAGGAAACCTGGGTTTGATCCCTGGGTTAGGAAGATCCCCTGGAGAAGGGAATAGCTACCCACTCCAGTATTCTGGCCTGGAAGGTGAAGGAGAAGGGGACGACAGAGAATGACATGATTGGATGGCATCACCAACTCTATGGACATGAGTGTGAGTAAGCTCCAGGAGTTGGTGATGGACTGGAAGTTGGAAGCCTGGCATGCTGCAGTCCATGGGGTCGCAAAGAGTCAGACATGACTGAGCAACTGAACTGAACTGAACTTACAGTAAATACTTAACACATTTAGTTCTTATTTCATTATTCATAAGCCTATTCTTTTGACATTTGGCTACGTCAGATTTTTTTTATATGAGGACACACCGATTTATGTATCCTTTGTATAAAGGATATATTATTTTCTCTGACTTGCTTTTGTCTAATGAGGTTTCTCTTCTAACTTCAGTTTACTTTACACATTGCTAAGACAAATTTTCAAAAGTGGAGCTGGTCAAACACTTTCAAAGAATCCCCACTGCTTATTTAGAAAAAGTCTAAATAGGGGGCATTACAAGGTGCTTCATAATCTGGGCCCAAATCATCTCTGCAGTTTCATTTCCTCATATTTTCCCCTGTTCTTTATATACTCCAGAGCTACTAATTTACTTATCAATTGCCAGTATACCAGGCTTTTTACACATATCTGTGTCTTATACATGTTGCTGGTATCAAGAATACTCTCCTTCCTTTTTAAATTAATACAATGAATAAGGACTATGTCCAAATCATGTTATTACCAGTAACAGGCAAACCAGAAAGGTTTCCTAACCAAATGATCACTTGCATCTTGGTTACTCAGTGGTAATTAGAACAGCAATATTAACGTTTTGGTGCTCCTGCTGCCACTCCTTAATTTTTTTTTTAATTTTTTTAAGTGAGTTTATTTTCTATTTTTTAACTTTACAATATTGCATTTGTTTTGCCATACATTGACATGAATCCACCATGGTTGTACATGTTTTCCCCTTCCAGAACTCCCCTTCCGCCTCCCTCCCCACCCCATCCCTCCAGGTCATCCCAGTGCACTCCTTACTTTTATACCTGTGGCAGGCATCACTAGTTGATCAAGGCATTCTTTCCAGCTGAGCCTATTCCTAGCCTTGAAATCCTCTTTAGCAAAATGTCCCAGGCAGCTACTTCTAATGGCTCAGAATTGACACAAAAAGTGCATTTGCCATCTCTCTGAGACCCTAGATCTTGGCAAGTCCTCAATAAATGTTTGTTCAACAGATGCTGAGTTTAGAGCTATTTATGACAAGCTCCAAACACCTTTTTTTTAAAAAAGTGTAGATTAGCCTTTTGGTAGCACTTCAACCAAAACACTTCTAAGAGTCAAGTATGTCCTAAATCATCCATTCTTTTTTTTTTTCCTGGCTGTGTCCTTCACGGCAGCATCACCCCTGACCTATTGCCTCCCTGGACCCACTGAGCATCCCGCCACCTGCTCCCTGTTGGAACATCTTCCTATTCCTTTTGAATGCACTTCTGAAGAAATCACCTCCATTTCATAGTTTAAATATTTGTTCCTGCTTCCGCTTTACAGTCCTATCCATTCTCTCTCTCCAGTTTATGTTCTCGGTGACTCATTTAAAATTTTGCCTAAATGGATAAATGAACATTTATGCTTCTGAGAAAATGGTGTAGGATGGTGAGTGCATTTGCTCATTAGAGAATTTCTATCTATACAGATCCATTTTTCTAAATCTATTGGCAATAACATCTAAAACTGCCCCTTTTTTCAGCTGTTTACATGACTTGGACATCTACCATTTTGTGTAGAGGAGCATAAAAATGACCTCAAAGGATAAGGAGAAGGATAGAATGTCTAGTTAATTTGTTAGTCTGGTTATCTTGGGGGAAATTCCAAGCACATTTTTGCCTTTAAAAAGTTTAAACTTTTAACAAAAATATACCTTTCTACCTTAATGATAACACATAGCTGCCCTAATGGGATCTTAGAAGCCCAAATGATGAAGCATTTTTCAGACCCCAGGTGATCGCTTAGAGTGTCAATGCCCCTGGCCCAAACAGACAGCAATTTAGGAGATGAGCTAAGTATGTGCTGGTCCTCGGACTCAGCTTGTAAATATCTTCCATTGTCAGTTAGCAATGTTTCTCACTGATTTCCTGATGTCTGCCTAACTCTTTGCTCCCTAGCAGACAAAAAAGCTCCCACAACTTGAAATTTCTAGAATCTGTTTTATTTTCATGTGCATAATTGTATTCTTGTTTTAAGGAATTTGATGTCAGAGTTGCTAAATATCAGTCCATGGAATCTCAGAATCACAGTTGGTGTTCTTACCATCTAACTTCTTCCCCATCCAATGATGCTGCAGGTCCAGGTTGGCATCTGTCTTTCTTGTTACAAACAAAGGCATTTACATGAGCATGTTGCCTACAAGAGCATCCTGCTACAAAAAAGGGAAGATGACCTGGAATCATTTAATGTGAATTCCAGTGGATTTAGCACAGCTGATAACAAAAGCAATAGCCTCACTGCTGTTCTTCAGCTGAGCTAATGGAGCAAGAAGATCTAGACACATACAGTCAAATCCAAGCCTTGCCGTGAACTAGGCGTGTGATCTTGGGCAAATCACCTTGATTCTCTTTGAGTCACTGCTCAAATCTGTAGAGTGAGGGGAGTTGGATTAGATCACTTTTAAGGTCCTTTCTTGCTAGCAGATTCTAAATCTGAACTGCCTTAGCCCTAATTTGGGATCGATTTCTCATTGCCTCTTCAATTCTAGCACCATCTTCCAAGGCATCCTAGATAAAGACTGATAGTATTCCACTGTTATTTTTCCCTTGCCTTAGGGCTATTAAGTGGGGTGACTCACAGAGCTGGGTTCCAGCTGGGGGCTCAGGAGCTACCCATTTCTGAGCGGGGAGCTTTGAGACTCTGAAGGAGACAGAGAAACAAGGACCACCACCTTGCCGCTCCCAACTGGTCACCTCCTCTACAGAGTCCAATGAAACATCTTCCCAATCCAGGGATTGAATTGGCATCTCTTACATTTCCTGCACTGGCAAGTGGGTTCTTTACCACTAGCACCACCTGGAAAGCCCCTCAATGAAGCACACAACCAGGCAAAGAGAAAAGAAAGACCCTATAAGTGAACAGAACACATTTCAAAGGTCCAGAACTTTCTGATAAAAAAGGACTGTCATCCTGTCGAGTGGCACAGAGAAAAAAAAGTTTGGAGAAATATCCAAATGGTGTTTTCATGTTGTTTGCTATGGAGTTCAGGCTGTAAATCCTCTCTTCTTTGTACTCTACTAGTGAATTTGTGTCATTTTCACCCTGGAGAAGTGCTTTTGCAATGCTTATCTCCTAATCTTTATTTGTAATAGGGTTTTTTTTTTCTGATTATAATAAAAATACATATTTGTGTTGAAAACCGAGAAAGGTTTAAAACAAATTTTAGAAGGTTGTCCAAAGTTTCACCACAAAGCATTTCAGTGTATTTTGCTGCAGTTTTTTTTTTTTCAAGATTCATAATTGTAACCCTGGCATCAGCTATCCCCTCTTCCTCTTCCCAAGCTAGCAACAGGTTACACAAAAGCTTTCTATCCATTTGTGAGAACCCTTTCCAGTAACAGAAAACTCAGCTCAAACTGGCTTAGGCAGAAAAATGAATTTATTGGATCGTAGAAGATTTCAGGGCAGCCACATAATGTCCTTCTGAAGAGGAAGGGATGAATAAACCATGGTGTCTCTCTCTCTCTCTTTAGTTGCTAAGTCATGTCCAACTCGTGCGACCCCATGGACTGTAGCCCACCAGGCTCCTCTCTCCATGGGATTCTCCAGGCAAGAATACTGGAGTGGGTTGCCATTTCCTTCTCCAAATCCAATAAAATAACATGCGGCAGAAAAAATAAGTGAACTGAAACTGTACATTGGAACACAGACAATTTCCACACGTAAGTTGAATGATACAAAGCAAGTTGGAAAAGAATGCATATACTATGATACCATTTGTTTATGTGATTGTTTAGGGATACAAACAAACACAGCTCAAGAATACATGTATATTTAAAAAGAGGAAAAGAGGGATTGGAAGAAAGCAACCTCAAGTTCAAGAGGATGAGAGACGGCTATGATCAAGGAGTTAGAAGAACGCTTTCATTATAATGGTCCTGTTTTATATAAAGTATCTGGGCTCTTATTTTACGAATTCTATACATTTTGGTAAATCTGAAACATTTCGTAGCTATTTTTAAGAAACACATACATGCACACCCCAACAACAAGTCGAGTGATAACTCAGGCATCTGAAGAGCAGTACCCAGCGTCAGTCTGTCTCTCAGCTCTGTCTTCCTCTAGATTAGCTCTATTCATGGACAGCCTCTCCCCTTGTGAGGGCAAGAGGGGCAACAAAAGCTTGAGGTTGGTATCCTCACAGTTATGGCTGGAAACTCACACTTTCCCTTCCAAAACTGAGACAGAGAGAGAGAGCGTTCCACTCTCCTAATAGTCCAGAGGAGAAATGCCCAGTTCCATTCCATAGGATCCCAAGTCCATGCCTGAATCTATTGCGTGGGGAAGAAAGGATGTGGGGTGCTTTCACATGCCTGGTCTGGGTCCTGTCCCCACCCCTGGATTTGGGGAGTGGGTGGGTGAGTCAATAACATCCACACCACACAGACTGGGTGGGAGGGATGGGTGGTTCCCCAGAGGAAAACCAAGGTGTTGTTAGCAGAAGATGAAATAGATTCCGGGTAGATATAAACAACAGATGTCCACTCTAATTAGTGAAAAATTGTTAATTTACTGAAGCTACCTTAAGGGACCAGGAAGAGAGGATGTACAACAAAAAGCCTACAGCACACAAGCTAAAGATACCACTTACAACGCATCTTGCCAGAGCCCCCTACTGTGCTGCCCCACCCCCAACTCAGATCTTTCTCTTTCTCCTTCCCCCTTTCCCACACAATACCCTGACTTTCTAACTGACCTCTCTTACTTTTGCAAAACAACACTGTTAGATAAACAAAGTGAAACATCTATGGATCAATAGGATGCATTTCTTTAGAATGCAGGAAAGTTTAGGGATTATCATTTATTACTTGAATATACCTTGGAGGGGTCTTATACCCATGCAAGCAATTTATCAAAGCACAACTTCTGAATGTTTGCAAATGTTTAACACAGAGAAATTTTAATACCAGCTGCTCTGATGGCGCATTTTCTCCCTTTTACCAACTATATGCTTGTTTACAGAATGCTCATTTTATATTTTTATACTTTGCTTTTATATTTTCTCAGATCATTCATTATTCCTCTAAAATCTTATTTTTGTAATGGTTATCTAATGGAACATTATGTGAATGTATCAATTTTTTCAGCAATCATCTATTGTCAGACATTTAGGATGTTTCCATTTGTTATAAATAATGTTGACATTAACATGTGTTCATAACTGTGACATTTTTCTTTGAGTGTTGCCTTAGGATCTATTCCTAGAATTAGAATTTCTTAGCCAATGGGGTGTGAATATTTTTATGATTCTTGATACAGTTTGCCAAATAGCTCTTCAGAAAAACTAAAACCAGGTATCCTCACCTAGCATTATATGAGTAGAGGATAAAGTCATTCTTTAATTCTTAGCTTGTCCTCCTGTGCCCTTTTGATGCAGTAACTACTGAGCTCTGAGTAAACCAGAGAGTCCAATTGTAAGGTAAGGATGGTGACACAGTGGTCTCCCACTGTACCAGGTATTAAACCCTGCCAGGAAAAATTAAAATATAGAGATACTAATTATATCCTTCCATGCTTTATTCTTTGCCTTTCTTTCCATCCAGTTTCTCAACCCCAAAACTTATAAATCGTTCTTGATTCTTCCTTATTCCTCCCTATTCACCATCTTTAATCTTGAATCAACTCCAATCCCTTCTACTTCCAACGTATAACCGGAACCTGTAGGCTTCTCTTCATTCTTTTGGCCACCGTGTTGGGTTAAGCCACCATCAACTCAGGCCTGGACTGTTAACATAGTTTCCTAAGTGCTTTATAAACTATCCTCCACATTACAAAGGGAACTTTTCAAAATGTAAAGCCTTAAAGGCACCTTCCTGCTTAAAACTCTTGAGCTCTCTTACCCATCCTGATTCACCGGCATCACCTCTCTTTCACTGTCTGAGGTTCCAGCCACACTGTCTCCTTTCTGCGCCAGAAGCACTGGAAGCAGGCCCCACCTTAAGGTCTCTCCTTCCCCAGCTTTGCATATGGTTCGTTCCCTCAGGTCAGTCAGATCTCAGGTCAGATGTTCCCTCCACAGTGATTCTTCCTTGGCTAGCCAGTCTAGTCTCCTCCTATCCCTCTCATCTCTTCCATATCCTACTGCCGAAAGTGTTGTTCAAAACTACACCTGAACTTGACACCTTATGGCTCATGAAAGAAAGTACAGATACCTTAGTGTGATTTTTCAAGTCTCTCTACAGTCTAATCCAACCTAACTTTCCAGGCTTTTTCCAGTCTAATTCCCATCCCCTACCAACACACATGCACACACACACACACAACACACACACATGCATACACCTGCCAGATTACTCATCATTCTTATTTCTTCCACCCTCCTGGCCTCCATGAATTTGCTCATCTTGTTCCCCTAGGATGAGTATTTCCTACTCTCTAAAGCGGAGGTTCATGACATTGTACAGGAGACAGGGATCAAGACCATCCCCATGGAAAAGAAATGCAAAAAAGCAAAATGGCTGTCTGAGGAGGCCTTACAAATAGCTGTGAAAAGAAGAGAAGTGAAAAGCAAAGGAGAAAAGGAAAGATATTCCCATTTGAATGCAGAGTTCCGAAGAATAGCAAAGAGAGATAAGAACGCCTGTTTCAGCGATCAATGCAAAGAAGTAGAGGAAAACAACAGAATGAGAAAGACTAGAGATCTCTTCAAGAAAATTAGAGATACCAAGGGAACATTTCATGCAAAGATGGGCTCAATAAACGACAGAAATGGTAGGGGCCTAACAGAAGCAGAAGATGTTAAGAAGAGGTGGCAAGAATACACAGAAGAACTGTACAAAAAGATCTTCACAACCCAGATAATCTTGATGGCGTGATCACTCACTTAGAGCCAGACATCCTGGAATGTGAAGTCAAGCGGGCCTTAGGAAGCATCACTACGAACAAAGCTAGTGGAGGTGATGGAATTCCATTTAGGCTGTTTCAAATCCTGAAAGATGATGCTGTGAAAGTGCTGCACTCAATATGCCAGCAAATTTGGAAAAGTGAGCAGTGGCCACAGGACTGAAAAAGGTCAGTTTTCATTCCAATCCCAAAGAAAGGCAATGCCAAAGAGTGCTCAAACTACTGCACAATTGCACTCATCTCACACACTAGTAAAGTAATGCTCAAAATTTTCCAAGCCAGGCTTCAGCAATATGTGAACCATGAACTTCCAGATGTTCAAGCTGGTTTTAGAAAAGGCAGAGGAACCAGAGATCAAATTGCCAACATCCACTGGATCATCAAAAAAGCAAGAGAGTACCAGAAAAACACCTATTTCTGCTTTATTGACTATACCAAAGCCTTTGACTGTGTGGATCACAATAAACTGCGGAAGATTCTGAAAGAGATGGGAATAGCAGACCACCTGACCTGCCCCTTGAGAAACCTGTATGCAGGTCAGGAAGCAACAGTTAGAACTGGACATGGAACAACAGACTAGTTCCAAATAGGAAAAGGAGTACGTCAAGGCTGTATATTGTCACCCTGCTTCTTTAACTTATATGCAGAGTACATCATGAGAAATGCTGGGCTGGAGGAAGCACAAGCTGGAATCAAGATTGCCAGGAGAAATATCAATAACCTCAGATATGCAGATGACACCACCCTTATGGCAGAAAGTGAAGAAGAACTAAAGAGTCTCTTGATGAAAGTGAAAGAGGAGAGTGAAAAAGTTGGCTTAAAGCTCAACATTCAGAAAACCAAGATCATGGCATCTGGTCCCACCACTTCATGGGAAATATATGGGGAAACAGTGGAAACAGTGGCTGACTTTATTTTGGGGGCTCCAAAATCACTGCTGATGGTGATTGCAGCCATGAAATTAAAAGACGCTTACTCCTTGGAAGGAAAGTTATGACCAAGCTAGATAGCATATTAAAAAGCAGAGACATTACTCTGCCAACAAAGGTCCATCTAGTCAAAGCTATGGTTTTTCCAGTAGTCATGTATGGATGTGAGAGTTGGACTGTGAAGAAAGCTGAGTGCCAAAGAATTGATGCTTTTTAACTGTGGTGTTGGAGAAGACTCTTGAGAGTCCCTTGGACTGCAAGGAGATCCAACCAGTCCATCCTAAAGGAGATCAGTCCTGGGTGTTCATTGGAAGGACTGATGTTGAAGCTAAAACTCCAATACTTTGGCCACCTCATGCGAAGAGTTGACTCATTGGAAAAGACCTTAATGCTGGGAAGGATTGGGGGCAGAAGGAGAAGGGGATGACAGAGGATGAGATGGCTGGATGGCATCACTGACTCAATGGACATGAATTTGGGTGGACTCTGGGAGTTGGTGATGGACAGGGAGGCCTGGCGTGCCGCGGTTCATGGGATCGCAAAGAGTCAGACACAACTGAGCGACTGAACTAAACTGAAAGCACTGCTCACTCCTCAAGCCTGTTCTCCAATACAGTCTCTTTTAAGACAAGTTCAGTGCTTCCTCAAGCCAAAATGAATAGTTTCCTTGTAACACAGAGATGACAAGAGATTCCAGTTTAATTAGTGATCACTTTCTAAGGAGAATTTGAGAAGAATTCTGAGATAGCATTCAGACTATCAGAGAAAGAGATTGAGGAGGAGTTGTGAGATACATATGTATAGTATTATAAAATATAATACTCTACCATGGGATTGTTTTTTTATGTTTTATATAATATTTACTGATTCATACTCTTCCTTTTTCTTGAATTGTCAGAAACTTAAGTTTAGTCTGTTAAGACCTAGTTAAGACACACAGTATGTATCACGTTATGCATACTCAATATATTCTGATTCAACATTTTTGGTCTTTTTTAGAAGGACCTTCCAATATAGACCATTGTCTCCAAAGGAGACAATGAAGCTGGAAAACAAATGATTAATGAGGAGTGGTAGGGAATTGACTAAAAGTTGAATCTATTCCCTACTCTTGGCTGAGAAATGATGCTGACTTGGAAGTGTGGTTTTCTAGAAAGACTCTAGAATCAGATGAGTCTCGGTCCGATTATTAGCTTTGTCACTTCTTAGCTGCTTAAATTTTGGCAAGGTCCTTCATCCCTCTGAGCCTTAGTTTCCTTAACTGTGAGATGGGGCCTACAGTACCTAACTCATGGATGATTAATGAGAAAAAATAGAAAAATCTAGGAAGCTTCTGAGTAGTGCTTTACTGGCTCCTAGTAGATCCTAGGTCCCTCCCCTCTCACTGGCCAGATGGGCACTTGATGGCTCTCTCACTTAATGTGGAGATGCCTGCCCTACTTCAGATGACAGAGAAAGGAAACAATCTTTCCTAATAGGATGCCCGACATAAACCCAAATGACAGTTCAGAGCCTAGACTTCCTGAGTCTGATTTGGCAATAAGCAGTTAAGTTTTTCTGAGGTCACTTTCCATCTCATCAGTCTTGGCTTTGTTTTGGCCCTTCCACCTCCATTTTCATGTAACAAACAGACTATTAAGCCACACCAGCACATTCAACACTTCAAGAAAATGCCCCACCTGTCACCTGAGGCTCTGGCCAGCAAGGAAAGAAAGAAGACAGTAAAAATAGCACCTATGCCGATCCATTTCCTGAAAGCTCACCTCTAGAGCTTATATTACCTGTGAATTAATTATAACAATGTGACACTTAATCTTCTGATCAAAGAATAAAGCCATTTCCATTTCTCATCTCTCTGTTGGACTTCCCATTTAAATACATACACGCACACTTTTCCCCCAAATGTGGGCTCTTGAATTTGAATGTTCTAATGTCTCTCATACGTCAAATATAAACCCTTCCCAGCCCCCATGACCGGTGTGGTTTGCTCAAGAAAGAAGCCAAGAGACTAGGAAGCTCTTAGCACTGAGCAGTGTGTGTATCTAACTAATTCTCCAAATCTCATTCCTAGTAGCTTGCTGGTTTACTAAAAACTAAGGGCATAAAATATAGTCACAGAAGGACCCTGTTGTGACCCCATTTTACAGATAGGACAAATGAGGCCTGAGAATAGAAAGATCTTCTCAAGGTGAGACATCTAGGCAACAACAGAAAAACTTTCTAGTCCATTGCTTTTCTATTACACCATATCCAAAATCACATGGACCTGAACATATTTCCCATTTTCTGATTATACTACCTGGGAAATGCTTTGTTAATTACCAATGGCCAACATTTACTGAGCGTTGGCTGAGTATGAGCTGATTTATATCTATTATTTTATTTGGTCCTCATCAGAATCCCAAGTGGCTCAGTTAATATCTTCATTTTATAAATGAGAGCGCTGAAGATTGGAAAAGGGTCAATAACTTTCCCAAGGTTCTGTAGTGATGAGTGAAGTAGGATTTGAACCCAGGAATTTTGACCTCAGAGGATGAATGCTAAACCACTACCTGATCCTGTTTCCTTACTATGAGACCCTTCCTGGTAGTGATCCCTTTAGGACCGTTAGATATCTAGCAGAAACCAAGATGCACAGTGCCAGAGGTCAAGACCAGTAACTGAGCGAAGCCCACGCAGCTGGTGTACTGCCGAGGGGGGCAGGGTGGTGAGGGGCCCACCTAGGATCAGTGCAGCTGGCACTGGGAGCGTGGAAAGGTCAGGCCTCTAGCATTGCCCTGGACCTGTTCTGTCATCTGATCTACAAGAGCAGACAGCCAACTACCAACAGCAAGGTCCAGTCAGTTCCTAGCTTCCTCGGTTGTCAAGGGTAGCTGCCATGGCTGTGTCCAGGGCTATGGAAACTGCATAGCCCAAGAAGTGGAGGCATCCGTGTCATGGTTTATATATATATATATATATATATATATATATATATATATATATATATATATATGTATATATATATATATATGCTCCCTAGGGAGCATATATCCATCGCATCCTCTCCCCACTCTGCTAATGGACCCCGTCAGTGCTTCTGGGTCAGTGCAGGGAGTAGGAATCCTGCTCTGGTCTAGAGAGTACAGCCCAGTCTTGCTGAGTTAGCTGGTTTAGTCACCAACAGGGAGCCTCTCATCTAGTTTCAGTCTGTCATTTGCTCCTCTCCCTGTACTATCACTTTTTTTTCTCTGGGCCTCCCTTTTCCCATTTGTTTAAAGGTAAGTGTGAACTCTAATGAAGCTGCATCTAAGAAAATGTGTCCAGCTGGCATGTTCTAGATCCCTCATGCTCTGGGCTTTGACGGTAGGATAGGAGCTAAAGTCACCAGACAGAGGCAGGGACCCAGGCACGGTGCTGGTAATAAAGCAAGGACCATTGAGAGGGACGTGAGGAAGGCAGCAGGAGCAGCCCAGGAAAGATGTTCGAGAGGAGAAGGGTCGCTGAGGCTCCTAGGGACATGGAAGGGCAACCTCCTCACACCTTTGTCATAAGAGGTTCTCTCTTTGCAGAGCTTCAGGGAAGGTACAGACAGGCTTTCAGGGCTTGGGATCTTTTTTTGCTTCATCCATTGCCTAGCATCTTACATCCCAGTTTTTTTCTGATCCATTCTCAGAACCACCAAGAAGAACACTTCTTCATTCACAATCTTGAGAAAAATAAGCAGTGAATTTCAAAGCCTCCTTAGCTAAAAATAGGCAGTTTTGAATTTTGAGACAGACACATTTGTTTTTAATGGTGCTTCAGTAAGAATAATGGACTTCCCTGGTAGCTCAGATGGTAAAGAATATGTCTGCAGTGCAGGAGACATCAGTTCAGTCTCTGGGCTGGGAAGATCCCCTGGAGAAGAGAATGGCTACTCACTCCAGTTTTCTTGCTTGGAGAATTCTATGGACTGAGGAGCCTGGAGAGCTACAGTCCATGGGGTCACAAAGAGTTGGACATGACTGAGCAACTAACACTTTCACTTTCAATAAGAATAATACTTACTAGCTCCATAGTCTAAGATGGCCTCTAGAAAACTCTCTGGAGAAACTGAGATAGCAGTTCCTATCATCCAGATATAGAGGCATGTTTGCTCACCTAACTAGGATTCAAAATGACCTAGACTATCTAAAACACATGGCAGGAAGAAAAGGTAGCAGAAAAACACATCAAGGCCAGCACTTGGGTCAAAAAATTAGATTTCTCGCCAACCAGAGTCCTTGCAACAGGTCCTGGGGAACAGGCTCCAATGGGTACAATAGCCAGCAGGGCTACACAGCAACTTGGGCTGAGCTAATGAAAGAAGAATGCTTGTGTTTGTGAATCAGGGTGGCTTAAAAGTGTTCTGGAGTAGAGTCTTCATCTGCTATACAGGAGATTCACATATGCCATTACTCAGATGTGCCTTCATACCTACTATCCAAAGGTATCCCAGAGTATATGCAAAGGACTTAGGCAGGTCTAGATTCAAAGCCAGATTCAGCTTACCATCTTGGAGAACTTGGGCAAGTTATAGCGGAGCCACTGTTTCTTTAGCTGTCCCAAAATATGCTTCTCTTGACTGGTTGTTGTAAGTAATAAAGATAATGTATGGTTACACTTCTCAGATTAGGTTGGCAAATTCCTAGGAGTATTTGGCAGTATGCTTGGGAGTATGGGAGGCCATGGCATAAATACAAGGCATGTCCCAGTGTTTCTCTTTTACTCAATGGCAAATCGTTTACAACCTATTTTTATAGTAAGCCAAAGAGGGATCTGCTATTGAGTAGAAAGAAAAATCTGCTGCCATGTTTAAAGCTTGAAGTGGGAAGAAATTTTCAAGACACAGACAGCTGCTGCATGGCCTACACCCTTAGCTCCTGAGGGATGCACACTCCCTTTCTCTGTCTTCAGGGTGCTTTGGCAGGAAATTCGACATGAAATACTTAGCATGGGCTTTGGCACATGGTAAATGGTCAATAATTATTAAATGTTGTTATTTGGAATTTCTGGAATGAGGTCATCCTATTAGTCCCTGCATATGTGTATAATGAGGTCCAGTGAGGACTATCCCTTTTTAAGAGGGATGCAATCAAACAAAAATGTGTCTAGGTTAAAGAATGATGGCCTGATGGCCGAGCTGGTAAGAGGTCCAGAAATCCTATTACATGAGAAATTGTTCTAGTCACAGGGACTCTTTACCCTGTAGAAGTGAAAAGAGGACAAGGGAGATTCTTCCAATATCTGAGGATGTGAGAGGGAAAAGCCAGAGCAAAGATAATGAATTAGCAGATGAGGACCAACAAAGGGAAGTAAATAAGAAGCAGTTGAAAGTCTCTCAGTCGTGCCCAACTCTGTGTGACCCCATGAACTATACAGTCCTTGGAATTCTCCAGGCCAGAATACTGGAGTGGGTAGCCTTTCTCTTCTCCAGGGGATCCTCCCAACCCAGGGATAGAACCCAGGTCTTCCACACTGTGGGCAGATTCTTTACCAGCTGAGCCACAAGGGAAGCCCGAGAATACTGGAGTGGGCAGCCTATCCCTTCTCAAGTGGATCTTCCCGACCCAGGAATTGAACCAGGGTCTCCTGCCTTGCAGGTGGATTCTTTACCAACTGAGTTATCAGGGAAGCCCAAGAAGCAGATTAAACCTCTATATAAAAAAAAAAAGAAACACTTTTTGAGTTGTCTGGCAGAGGGAAGCAGAGTATAATGGTTAAGAACTTAGGTTCTAGAATCAGAATCATGGAGTTCAAATCATAGCTTTGATTTGTAATAGTTCTGTGAATTCGGGGCAAGTTTGTTAATTCTTTGGTTTGGTTTCCTCGTCTTTAAAATGGTGATAAAGAGATAGTCCTCATAGGATTTCTCTGAAGATTAACAAAAATATGTAAAGCACCTACATACATAGTAAATGCTCAATACACTACTTTATATGGAAGCTGGCTGCAAGTGTACATCTGGGAGTGTTATGGACTGAATGTTTGTGTTCCCCCAGAATTCATGTCAAAACCCTGGCTTTTAGTGGTATTAGATGACGGTATTAGGAGACCTTTGGGAGGTGATTAGGATTAGATGAGGTTATGAGGGTGGAGCCCTCATGAATGGGATTGATGCCACTAGGAGAGTCACAGAGAGCTTGCTTTCTGTCTCTTCTTTCCTGCCATGTGAGAACACAGTGAGAAGGTGACTATCTTTAAAACAGAAAGCAAATCCTCATCAGACAGTAAATATGCAGGTGCTTTGGTCTTGGACTTCCTAGCCTCTAGAACTATGAGAAAGAAATGTCTGCTGTTTAAGCCACTCAGTTTATGGTATTTTTGTTATAGCAGCCAAAATATACTAAGACAGAAAGACACAAGGGTACAGGGAATAGTTAAAGTCATGGATGTTATAAGACTATTTTTCTAAAAGAGAACATATACGAAGAAGAAAACCAAAGCAAACCAAAGCCCTGCAATTCCAGGACTGCAGTATTAGAATGAAAATAGCCAAAAATCCAAATAACAGTGGCTTAGCTTACTAATAATTTTACATATTAAAAATCATGGAGGTGGGAAGTTCTGATATTAGTCTGAGTTCAGTAATGTCATCAAGGGCCCAGGCTGTTTCTTTTCTCTGCCCTGCCATTTTCTACATATTGACTGTCCATATTCACACTTGTGACCTCATGGTCTCAAGGTGGCTTCCAAAGCCTAAATTCCATGACCTCACTTAACTACATTCAAGGCAGAAATATGAAGTAGGGACAAAAGATTCCACTTTGTGAAATTCTGTCTTTCATATGGAAAAACAGTTCTTCTCAGGAGTCCTCCAGCAGTTTTGTCCTTATGCACCATTGGCTGAGATTAAAATTTCCATATTCAAGAAACCATAATGTACGCTTCCAGATCTGAGGTGGGAGCCTACCTTCCCTATAAATCAGTAGATCTCTGCCTAAGAGTTAAACAAAATATAGGGGCGATGACTGCTGAGTAGCTGTCACTTGTCATATTTGGGCAGCACCAATATTTAAAGGGTTAAGAGAAGGGAAGAGGAGAGTGAAGGATATTGAAAAGGAAATGCCGTAGAATTTGGAGGAAAATGAGGGGGAGTGTCAAGGAAACGAAAAAGCAAAGAAGCTTCAAAGAGGAGAGAGAGATCATCACAGTCAAATGTTTCCATCTTTAGGTCAAAAAGAACTGAAGGGGTCCACTGGCCTGGTGATTTATGCCTCTGGACAAGAGGCATTTCAGTGGCGGATGGGAGTAGGAGCCAGAGGGAAAGATACAAGAAGCTAAATGAAATGAGGGAATGAAACTGGGAACAGAGACAACTCTTTCTAGTAATTTAGCTGTAATGACAAAGACAGGGATAATACACGGTCGGGTTGGTGGGGGTGTTGCTTTTTTTAAGGAGAATCTTGCAGTGCACTTATTTAGGGAGATAGAGCCAAAGTAAAGGGGTATATTAAATAGTTAGGAAAGGGAGGAAGAAAGAGAATGAAGATTGTGTAGGAAAGGACAGGGTCAATGCCATGTGTAGAGGTCAACCCTAGATGAGAAGAATGATTTCTTTTCCTCTGAGATGTCATGGTGGGAGGGAGTTGGAGAGTTGCGGGGAGGGAGAAGGAAGTAAGGACCAGTATGGACACAGATAAAAATTGAGTTTTAGGTTCATAGCAAGGTCCTCAGAGGGATCTGCAATACCAAGCACATGGGAAAGGAAGAGGGCTGGGGGTATAGCTGAAAAGAGCTTCCCATAAACTGTTAACCTCGGAAAATCTGGTTGTTTTCAGCTGTGGACATAGACGAAAGAAGAAAAAGAACATATTTACCCCTCTTTCTCAGGAGAGTTTAATATCAGTCCCCTTGTTCTTAGTCACTCAGTCATGTCTGATTCTTTGCAACTCCATGGACTATAGCCCACCAGGCTCCTCTGTTAGTGGGGACTCTCCAGGCAAGAATACTGGAGTGGGTTGCCATCCCATACTCCAGAGGATCTTCCCAACCCAGGGATTGAACCCAGGTCTCCCAAATTGCAGGCACATTCTTTGCCATCTGAGTCACCAGTTTTAATGAAAACAGGCACCATAGGACCAGCTAGACATATGGCCGTATCCTTTCTCCAGAAAAAGCCTCCATGCCCGGTAAGGTATTTCCTCGCACCCAGTTCCAAGGGTAGAGAACAACACTCCTTCTCTGCCCATTTAGGCCTTGGCATTCATCTATGTGGAGCTTTTAGAGCCAATACCACTGACATGTGTCCTAAACAATGGATTTATTGCTGTCTGTAGTTCAGGCATCATGAGTCTTCAATTAAGAGAAAGTTTTCTTTTCATTCCCAGATATATTTTAGGGAAAAAGTCAATCCATTGGAGACAATACTGGCTCATCTTCATCAGGAAAGATGTCTTCAACCCAGTGTTCCTATAAAACAGCCATAACTCAGACAAAATATTCCATTAGGGACAACAAAACAATCATTGACAGACTGCAATCAAAATGTAGTTGAAAACCAATTTTGTTCAAAATTATCCCATTTTTGCATTTTGGCTTGGATGTCATTTAGGATTGATGGGGAATGTTAGACTCTAATTTTTTTATTCATTTGAAATACAGCTTTTAAAGTGAATTAAAATGCAAGAGAATTTTTGAGGGATGATAACATATTAAGATACATTTTATTATATCTAGAAGACAGGTAGTTACTGCCTTCTTTTCAAAGATAAGCACATGAAGAAAGATAAACAGATTTTCCCAAAGTCACAGAGCTGAGTATCAGAGTGCAGAGATGGAGCCCGATGTTCTTACTGATTTCTACTAGCCCAGGTTTCCACATCTTTAAAAAAAGGGAGTGATAGACCTCACAAACGTATATTAAATAAGATGAAACCTTTAAAACCATCCTCTTCCGTGGATTGTGGTTAGAGAAAAGGTTAGAGAACAGGTCAAACAAAAAGCTGTTGAAAATTCCAGCAGGGATGCAGTCAGCTTCAGTGTGGGAGGCCCATGGGTCAAGAATTTTGATTGTAAAGGATTCAAACTGACTAGCTAAGTGAAAGCAGTGAAATTTGTTGGTTGGGCTTTGAGTGAATTCTAGGCTCAGCTGAAAGGCTGGGGAGCCTGGTTCGAGCAAGGGGCTAGAGCTAGGGAGGCTGAGTGGCCACATTCATAGCTATGGGCACCCCAGAGACAGTTTGCTTAGACACTGGACACAGCCTCTGCCCTATGACTGCTGCCACCACTGTATCCTTGATACCATACTTCAATCACCCAAGTAAATTCAAAATGAGTCAGTTGATTAGATGTAAATCTGGTTGCAATATCTCATCACCCACCATGTTCTAGGCAACAGCTTCCAGAGATGAGGAGGGCAAGTATCTAGCCTCTTTCACTTCTATACACTTATAGAGGCAATCCCCTCAAATAGGGAAAGGAGTTTCAGATTCTAGATCGCAAACAAATGGCAAATGTTCATTACAGATTGGGTACTTAAATAATAGTCTTCTTTTTAAATATTTATTTATTTTTATTTGGCTGTATCAGGTCTTAGTTGCAGCACGTGGGATCTAGTTCCATGACCAGGGATTGAACTGGGACCCCCTGCATTGGGAGTGTGGAGTCCTAGGCACTGGGCCACCAGGGAAGTCCCAAATCGTAGTTTTCTTAATCTGACTTCCATCTTCCTATGATGCTCATCTCCTGGGACTTCCTCATCTATAACTGTAAGACTCCTCAGATTGGTGGGCTCCTCACGTTCTCATGTCTTGACAGAGCATCCCCATTCCCAGGTCCATGTTCCTTTTCTTCTCCCTTTTTCTGAAACATCTCTCGGATTTGACCCATGATTTCCTAACTCTCCAAATCCTACTTATTGAAGACTAAGGGCCTGACATGCTTACTGAACACTGATGCCTATAGTTCTATCACGTTCTAAGAAACTTCCTTACTGAAAGAAGTCCTTGTTTATATCCCAGATCTCACTGTCCCCCTCCCTCGGAAGCATATCCAGTCTCATTCACAGGATTAATGACTTGACTGTATATATCACTGCCTCACTAATCAATTGATGGACATGGTAATATGGAGAACGGACCAGGAATCAGACTCTTGAGCACCACCAACTTGATGCACTTCCATGGGCAAGTCACTATTATCTTAAGCTGCTGCTTTGGAAAGAATAGAATAGATGAAATCATGGCTTCCAACTTGGGTCTTCATTAGAATCACCTGGGAAAGGGAGATGGTGGGGGTAGGCATGGGAACTCAAATATAAATTTCCAAGATCCAACACAAATCCTCTGAATCTTCCAGAGTGAACCCAGGAATCTACAAGGACTTTTTTGTATTGTTTTGTTTCTCTTCCTTCCTTCCTTCATTTCTTTTTCTTCCTTTCTTCTTTCCTTCCTTTTCTTCTTGCTTTTGGTTTTGCTTTAAGTGTACCAATTTATCCTGATAATAAGCTGGATTGGGAACCCCAGAATGGAAAAATTTCTTATACCCTTTAGCTATAGGCCAGGTAGAAACACAGAAAGCTTCCATCTCTGGGGTCTGAATTTGGCTCTGAAACTTCCCAGCTCCAGAACGTGATCAAGTAACTCAACATTTCCAAGCATGAGTTTCCTCATTTCAGAAATGAGAATGATAAACATACCTACCCTATGAAATTTTTGCAAGGATTCAATGAGATAAGGCTTGCTGCTCTGAGCCTGTGCCTGGCCTGTGAACAGCACTCAGGAACGCTTGCTGGATTATTGTGATGATGAGGGGAGGAGAGCTAAGCCACCCGGCTGTGTTGGGGGAGGCTGGAGGAAAGCTGGTGGAAACATGACTTTCTTTTTTCTGTTTTTGTGCTTGATTTAACTGTGTAAAAATATAACTGATGAACTTAAAATGTTCAGGATGTTGGCGTTTTTCCCCCTTTTTTCTGGCTGCAGCTTCTCAGAAGATGCGTTCCCAAAGAGGAACATCTCAGCCCCACCAACCAGTATGTGACTCGCTCCTGCGTCTTGGCTCAGGCCTGAATGTGGTCCATAGTAAGCGACTTTGCCTTAGTGACTCAGCATAGTAGGCCCTTTTTCATTTCTCTCTCATTCCCCAGCCAAGAAACGCTTCCCACTTCTCTCTGCCGTCTGCTACTGAGATCGCATTCTGTATCATCTACTGGGAGATAACACAGTTAAATCGATGCTGGGAACCTTATAAGGCTATAAACACCGCTTTGCAGGATGGACGTCATAATAGCAAATTGAGAGCGAGTGCCAATAATAGATTTCTTGGGTTTCTTTTTTGCTTTTGCACATTCTTCAGGGCTCTCTGAGGGGGGACTGAAATGATATGGCAACCCCAAAATAGTCCAGGGAATCAGACTGAAGAAGGAGTCTTGAGCAGGCAGGCAAACCAAATACAGCCCACATCTTCTCAGTCCCAAATCTGCCTCCCCTAAAAAAGTGGCCTCAGACTAGAGCAGTGGGAAAATGGCTTTGGTATTGGACAGCTCTGGGTCTTGTTCCCTCTGCCTCCTACCAGCTACCTGACCCTGGGCACGTGGTCTACTTCCCAATTATCCCGTTCCTGGTCCTTGTAATGAACAAGTGTCTGCTGATAAAATGAGATGGCAAAGTAAACCTGCCTGCCACACAGTAGGGGCTCAGAATGTGTTCACTCAATTTGCATTCTTTCTTTCCAAAAATAGCCTCACGTTGGCAGGATCACTCCATTTTAAATGTGCAACTTCCACCACAGAATGATTCTAGATTGTTCTAGCAGGAGAGAATTCACTTCCCCAAGAGATCCTTTGAACCTTCTATATGATGTAGTAAAAAAGACACTCAGCTCAGAGTCAAACACTAGTCTTGTTTTTTAAATTTTTTTTTTTTAATTTACTCGTTTGGCTGTGCCAGGTCTTAGTTGCAGCATGTGGAATCTAATTCCCAGACCAGGGATCGAAACTAAGCCCCCAGCATTGGAAGCACAGGGCTTAACCACTAGAATACCAGGGAAGTTCCCCACTAGTCCTGCTTTGTGACTTACCATCTTTGTGTCCTTGCAAATGTTATTAAGACTTTCTACATTTGCCAAGGGCTTCCTAGGTGCAAAGCATTATGTGTGCATGCTAAGTTGCTTCAGTCGTGTCTGACTCTTTGCAACCCTATGGACTGTAGCCCACCAGGCTCCTCTGTCCGTGGGATTCTTCAGGTCAGAATACTGGAGTGGGTTGCCTTTTTCTCCTCCAGGAGATCTTGCCAGGCACTTACTGAATGCTTAATATGCCTTATTTTACTTCATCTCATAATAATCCCTACACAGTAGAAATTACTGTCCTCTCATTATAAAGGGCAGAGAAAATAACTTTCCCAAGTTCACATCACTATAAAAGGTGAAGCTTGAATTTAAGCCATTTTGTCTGGCCCTAGACTCCTTGTTTCTCATTACCATATACCTGGCTCCTGACTTCTGTTCCTGACCTCACCTTCTCTACCTGAGGAAAAGAGGATGATAATCAAAGCCTACCCCTAGGGCTTTCTAGAGATGAACACAGAAAATCATGGATTGAGGGGGCTTTATGCACTAACAGGACAGTTTATTTAAAGAACTGCGATTATTATCACAAAGGGTGTAGTAGTCTCTTTGGTCTTGAGAAAACAATCCCTGTCTCCAAAGAAAATCAGAACTTTAAGGCTGACGGCTCTTGCCTGCGCTGAGGACAAGGTGGCTTTTGCAGCTACACGATTGTATATTGAGTAGGGTAGAGTACACACTAAATCTGTATTTATACTTGGGAAACCACGCTGTGCTTAAATTAGCACTTGAAGAATAGATGCTTCTCTAAAGCTGCCCTTCTTAAGTAACACAGACTAACATTTCTGTAACTACAGACAACAGTATTTTGAAGGCAATAGCAAGATGCCTTGAGTTCATCCTCAATCCTTACCCACCCCTCTCCAATCACAGCTCCCAACTTCACCTCCCCCTGGCAACCAGCATCTATCTTAAACCAAAGCTCTTTTCCAACATTTGTGGTTCAAGCAAGGTCTGAATAATATAGACTGCCAGAGATTTCTCCAGGATCCTGGTTTATTCAGTGGCATGTTACTCAGAAATCACAATATTCATCACAAAGAGGCTCAGAAACACTTGATTGATCAGAGATGCCCCATCATCACAGTAAGAAAGGTATCAATTTTCCAAATTTATGAAAACCGTAGAAATGGTATCCAAGCTTTGTCCTGAGATTTGCTCTAATTTACTAGGGTCACTGTACCTATTGCCTGTTAACCCCCAAATTCCTCCTGGCTGCCTCCTTGGGCTTTGCTCTGGGGAGTCTATCCTTATTGAGGCCTTTTGCCCATATATAAGTTAGTTGCTCAGTCGTGTCCAGCTCTCTGTGACCCCATGGACTGTAGCCAGCCAGGCTCCTCCGTCCATGGAATTTTCCAGGCAAGAATACCGTAGTAGGGTTGCCATTTCCTTCTCCAGGGGATCTTCCTGACCCACTGATTGAACCCAGCCCTCCAGCATCGCAGGCAGACTCTTTTTACCATCTTAGCCACCAGGGAAGCCAAATATATACCCAGACATATATTTTTGTATACCACATATACACGGTGTGTGCATGCACACCCACACCATGCACATCCCCAATTCCCAAGGAAACCAAATGAGGTGGAAAAATTGAAAAACAGAAGAAACTGCAAAAGAGCTCTCTGACCCTATTGCCAGATTCTCCCTAGACCTATAGCTCTGAGACCCCTCTGAGACTTCTGTAGGGTTGTGAGCTTTCCTTATCATTTAGAAATGAAGAGTGATGTCTTTAAGTTGAGAATAAATAACCACGTAATTGAGCTTCACAATGAATAGCCAAGAGAGATGCTAATTTTGAAGCAATCACCCAGCCAGTAGAGCAGACAGAAGCTGACTTTTGATCTGAAAGTCACCTTTGCCCAATAAAATATTATAGGTGTGGGAAGCAAGGAGAGAGAGGAAAAATATGAATATTAAATATTTTCCTCATTCCCTGAATAGCTGCAAATAGGGGAGTGAATAAGTACATTAAAGTATAATACATCTGTACAATGGAAAATTGTACAGCCTATAAAGAATTAGAATTTCAAGTACTACAGGGAAAGATGTCTAAATTATATTGTTATGAAAAATAGAATTGCAGTGTTATTGTATTAATCCATTTAAGCAAAAGCAATCATATGAAAAAAAGAATGCCTTTACTTATATCTGTGGAGTAAGATTTTGGAGAATTATTATTTTCTAAGCCATTCATTTCTATAAAGTTTGTTTTTAAAGATTAAGAATCTACTATGCTGATAACCAGAAAAGGTGATGAGGCTGAGCTAAATTATCTTCTCTTCTCTATGGAGACCGATAACCTTAAGACCTTGAGATGTAGAGGACCCCTGCAATGATATCTACAATCGCGTGCTCTGGGTCCTTCATTTCCCTGTATAAACAGATGTATTTGGAAACCCAGACATGCCACATTCTGGCCAAATCTCTTCTCTTCTATTTTTGAAAAACTAGAAAAACCACAGTGACTTATGTTCATCATTTCTGGTCCAGTGGTGGCCAAGTGGGTGGGTGGCAGAGTTCCAGGTTCTGATGGATGACAAGACTTCAGTGGCCAAAATGTTAAAGACCTTTCCTTCTTCTTCTCCTTTTGTGGGTTTTTTTTTTCTTGTCTTCAGCACTGGCAAAACACATTTACAAAGTTGTTATAATGACAGGTCATCAGTCATCAGTCTGTAACATTGCCAAGGGCCAGTCCTCCTGCCCAGCATGGACTCTGATCACTTGTCAAAGGAGAATGGCATCTGGAAAGTATGAAATTTTTTTTTCCCCACTTTTTTTGGCTGCACAGTGCAGCATGTGGGACTCTTAGTTCCCCAACCAGGGATTGAACTTGCGTGCCCTGTAGGGAAAGCATGGAGACTTAACCACTGGGCTGTCAGGAGAGTCCCCGTATGAAATATTTTGACTGAGAAGAAACGTAAGAGGGGACTCTTGGTCTAAGGTTTCCTTTCACCCAATTTCTCGGCTGAACTTCTGATTAGAGAATTGGAGACCCCCACCTTGGACAGCCAAGAAGAAATCATAGATTTAATATGTGACTACATGTCCATTTACAGAGGAATGAATAAAGAGGATGTAGTACATATATGCAATGGATTATTAATCAGCCATAAAATAAAACAAAATAATGCCTTTTGCAGCAACATGGATGAACTTAGAGATTGTCACACTGAGTGAAATAAATCAGACGGAGAAAGACAAATGTCATATGATATTGTTTATATGTGAAATCTTTAAAAATGATAAAAATGAACTTATTTACAAAACAGAAATAGAGTCACAGAAAACAAACTTATGGTTAAACCAGAAAGGATGGGGATAAATTGGGAGATTGAGATTGACATGTACACCGTAAATAAAATGGAGAACTAATGAGGACCTACTGTATAACACAGGGAACTCTACTCAGTACTCTGTGCTTTAGTTGCTCACTCATGTCTGATTCTTTGTGACTCTATGGACTGTAGCCCATCAGGCTCCTCTTCCGTGGACTCTCCAGGCAAGCATACTGGAGTGGGTTGCCATTTCCTGCTCCAGGGGATCATCCCAACCCAGGAATCGAACCCCTGGTCTCCTGCATTGCAGACAGAGTCTTTACTATTTGTAATGACCTATTTGGGAAAAGAATCTAAAAAAGAGCGGATACATATATAGATATAACTGATTCACTTTGCTGTACAGCAGAAACTAACACAATGTAAACCAACTGTACTCCAATAATAATTTTTAAAACTAAATAAATAGTAAAAGAAAATGTGACTACAAGTAGCCAAACTGAGCGTTAAATGCTTTTGTTATAAACACTTGTTGGTGATCTGCAGAAACCACATGAACCCATTTTTTCCAAGGACCACAGTTATCTACTCTGGGCAGTCATGTTTTTTTATGTAAGTTTCCCAGAGCCTCTCAATCCTAATTTCATCTAGGATGAGCACCTGACCCATCAGGACCAATCAAATTTTTCTGGCAATCTGTGATTACAAATCAGATTCATCCATTTCCTTTTTGAGGCTAGAGATGATTATCCCCCCAAACCAGGAGCTGTGGCACTGGTACAAGTCAAGAGAATGTGCCAGTGGTTTAACTATTGTTTAAAAGAGTTTGGTTACTCAAAGAAATAAACATAGAATTATTATATGATCCAGAAATTTTCCTTCTGAATATATACCCAAAATAATTCAAAGCAGGAACTTGAGCAGATACTTGTATACCAATATTCATAGCAGCATTATTCATAATAACCAAAAGGTGGAAGCAAACCAAATGCCTATCAACAGATGAATGGATAAACAAGATGTGTGTGTGTGTATACGTATATATATATACATATATATATATTTAATATTAATCTTAAAAAGGAGTGAAATTCTGACACATGCTACAACGTGGATGAACTGAAGCCATTACTCAAAATGAAATAAATCAGACATAAAAAGCTAAATATCATATGATTCCACATATATAAGGCATCTAGAGTAAATTCATACAGACATGAAATAGAATGGTGATTGTCAGAAAATAGAAGGGGGTAGGGTGAAATGGGGAGTTGTCGAATGGGTTTCAGTTCGGGAAGATAAAACACTTCTGGAAATGAATATGACTATATTTAGTACTACTAAATGGTACACCTAAAACTGGTTGTGGTAATTAATTTTATATGATGTATGCTAAGTTGCTCAAGTCATGTCTGACTCTTTGTGACCCTATGAACTGTAGTTCGTCAGGTTCCTCTGTCCATGGGATTCTTTAGGCAAGAGTACTGGAGTGGGTTGCCGTGCTCTCCTCCAGGGGATCTTCCTGATGCAGGGATCAAATCCTCATCTCTTTTGTCTCTTATGTCTCCTACATTGACAGGCAGATTCTTTACCACTAGTGCCACAATTGAAAAAAAAATGCACCACAAACTCTGGGCAATATTGGAATTAGAGTTCAAGAACTGTGAAGCCAAGGCAGCAGCTTTGAACAAAACGCATTCAATTCAACTGCACAGATATTTCCTGAGTACCTATTATGTGGTGGGCCATCTGAGAAGTTTTACAGAGGATTTAGAGATTAATGAGACCTAGTCTAAGCATCAGGGAGCTCTCATTCTAGGGGAGATTTCAGAAAGTACACAAATGCAAAGCAAAGGATAACAAAACTGCAAATAAAAAAAAAAACAAATACACCTTGGAGGATTGAGAATTCAAGGAAGACTTCATTGTAATCTGACATCAGAGATGTGCCATGATGTATTGGTAGCTGCTATAGACTGAATGATTGTGTCACCCTCAAAATTCACATTGAAATCTAATCCAAAAAGTGATAGCAATTCTAGGTGAGGCCTTTGGGAGGTGATGAAGTCTTAAGGGTGGAGCCCCCAAGGATGGGATCAGTGCCCTTATAAAAGAGCCTCAGAGAGATTTCTTCTTTATTTTATCAAACGGAGACACAGCAAGAAGGCAGTTGTCTGTGAACCAGGAAGTAGTCTCTCATTGGAAACCACATCTCTTGGCACCTCGATCTGGACTTCCCAGGCTGTAAAACTGAGGAATAAATTTCTGTTGTCATAAACCACCCAGCCTATGGTACTCTATTATAACAGCCAGAACAGAATAAGACAGTAGTTTTGCGCCAGGAAGGGGACATTCTAAACACAGAGAATATGGATTAGAGCTGTGAGCCAACTTGGGGAATAGTAAGCAGAGGATGTGATAAAAATAGGAGCAGAGAAAGTAACAGTGAATTTATTCTCTTCCAGAAACCATGCACAGTATTTTTCACATATCTCATTCAATCTGCACAGCAGTCTTGTACCCAAGTCTTGTAGAAGACCCTCCTGGTCACCTATCCAGCAGCCATTTCTCCCTTCCTATTCCTTGTCTCCAAGTCTGATTTGTTATTGTTGTTATTCAGTCACTAATTTGTGTCCAACTCTGCAATTCCATAGACTGCTGCATGCCAGACTTCCCTGTCCTTCACTATGTCCCAGGGTTTGCTCAAACTCATGTCCACAGAATCCATGATACCATCCAACCATCTCATCCTCTGTCACTCCCTTCTCCTCCCGCCTTCAGTCTTTCCCAGCATCAGGGTCTTTTTCAATGAGTTGGCCCTTTGCATCAGATGGCCAAAGTATTGGAGCTTCAGCATCAGTCCTTCTGATGAGTATTCAGGATTTATTTCCTTTAGTATTGACTGGTTTGATCTCCTTGCACTCCAAGGGACTCTCAACAGTCTTCTCCAACACCACAGTTCAAAAGCATCAATTCTTTGGTGCTCAGCCTTCTTTTTGCTCCAACACTCACATCTGCACATGACTACTGGAAAAACCATGCAGGGAAAGAAAGAAAGTGAAGTCGTTCAGTCGTGTCCCACTCTTTGTGACCCCATGGACTGTAGTCTACCAGGCTCTTCCGTCCATGGGATTTTCCAGGCAAGAGTACTGAAGTGGGTTGCCATTTCCTTCTCCAGGGGGTCTTCTCAACCCAGGGATCAAACCCGGGTCTCCCACATTGTAGGCAGATGCTTTTACCATCTGAGTCACCAGGGAAGTCGGAAAAACCATAGCTTTGACTATATGGACCTTTGTCAGCCATGTGTCTACTTTTTAATATGCCGTCTAGGTTTGTCATAATTTTCCTTCCAAGGAGCAAGTGTCTTTTAATTTCAAGGCTGCAGTCACCATCTGCAGTGATTTTGGAGCCTAAGAAAATAAACTCTGCCACTGTTTCCAGTTTTCCCCATCTGTATGCTATGATCTTAGTTTTTTGAATGTTGAGTATTAAGCCAGCTCTCAAGAGACTCCTTAGTTCCTCTTTGATTTCTGCCATCTGTATATCTGAGGTTGTTGATATTTCTCCCAGCAATCTTTATTCCAGCTTGTGCTTCATCCAGCCTGACATTTCACATAATGTACTCTGCATGGAAGTTAAATAAGTAGAGTGGCAATAGACAACCTTGACACAGTCCTTTCCCAATTTTGAACCAGTCAGTTGTTCCATGTCTGGTTCTAACTGTTGCTTCTCGTCCTGCATACAGCTTTCTCAGGAGACAGGTAAAGTGGTCTGGTATTCCCATCTCTTTAAGAATTTTCCATAGTTTATCGTGATCCACACAGTGAAATGTTTTCACGTTGTCAATGAAGCAGAAGTAGATGTTTTTTTGGAATTCCCTTGCTTTCCCTATGATCCAATGGATGTTGGCAATTTGATCTCTGATTCCTCTGTCTTTTCTAAATCCAGCTTGAACATCTGGAAGTTCTCTGTTCATGTACAGCTGAAGTCTAGATTGAAGGATTTTGAATATTACCTTACTAGCATGTGAAATGAGTGCAAACATGCAGTACTTTGAACATCCTTTGGCATTGTCTTTCTTTGGAATTGTAATGAAAACTGACCTTTTCCAATCTTGTGGCCACTGCTGAGTTTTCCAAATCTGCTACATATTGATGCATCACTTTAGCAGCAGCATCTTTTAGGATCTGAAATAGCTCAGCTGGAATTCCATCATCTCCACTAGCTTTGTTTGTAGTAATGCTTCCTAAGGCCCATTTGACTTCACACTGCAGGATGTCTGGCTCTAGGTGAATGACCACACCATCATGGTTATATGGTCATTAAGACCTTTTTTGTATAGTTCTGTGTATCCTTGCCACGTCTTCTTAATCACTTCTTCTTCTGTTAGGTCCTTGCCATTTCTCTCCTTTATTATGCCCATCCTTGCATGTAATGTTTCCTTGGTGTCTCCAATTTTCTTGAAGAGATCTCTAGTCTTTCCCATTCTATTCTTTTCCTCTATTTCTTTGCATTTTTCACTTAAGAAGGCTCTCTGATCTCTCCTTGCTCTTCTCTGGAACTCTGCATTCAATTGGGTATGTCTTTCTCTTTCTCCTTTGCCTTTTACTTCTTTTCTTTTCTCAGCTATTTGTAAGGCCTCCTCAGACAACCACTTTGCCTTCTTGCATTTCTTTTTCTTTGGGATGGTTTTGGTCACTGCTCCTGTACAGTATTATTAACCTCTGCCCATAGTTCTTCAGGCACTCTGTCTACCAGATCTAATCCCTTGAATCTATTCATCACCTCCACAGTATAATTATAAGGGATTTGATTTAGGTCATACCTGAATGGCCTAGTGGTTTTCCCTACTCTCTTCAATTTACATCTGAATTTTGCAATAAGGTCTCATGATCTGAGCCACAGTCAGCTCCAGGTCTTGTTTAAGCTAACTGTGTCAGTTCAGTTCAGTCACTCAGTCATGTCCGACTCTTTGTGACCCCTTGGATTGCAGCACACCAGGCTTCCCAGTCCATCACCAACTTCTGGAGCTTGCTCAAACTCAGCATCTCTATCTTCAGCTGCAAAGAATACAATCAATCTGATTTCGGTATTGACCATCTAGAGATGTCCACGTGTAGAGTCATCTCTTACATTGTTGGAGGAGGGTGTTTGCTATGACCAGTGTGTTCTCTTAACAAAATTCTATTAGCCTTTGCCCTGCTTCATTTCATCCTGCAAGGCCAAACTTGCCTGATTTAGTTTGGGGGTATTCCTCCTGTACAGACTTGTTTTACTGAGCTTCAGGGAATGAGTCTTTATTAGCCTAACCTGGTGGTAGTAATCCCATTCCTGTTGGCGCCTTTGACCAAAAGGCAAGATGCAATTTGACCAGAAAGGAAAAGAGGCAGAAGTGTCTACCAGAGGACTTGTGAAAAGTCTTTTTTCTCTGATTTAAAAAAACGAAAGCAAAACCTTTCTGCTTTTGGGTGCATCTGTGAAGAATGTAAAGCCTGGAACTGGTTATACCCCAATACAAAATGTTTTTCCTGTTAAAAAATAAAAATAAAAGCGAATGTAAAGCCTGGGACTGTGGTACTCCTCTTGTGACCATCATCCTATGACTTTAAAGATGAAACTAACCCTCTGAAAATGACAGATGAGAAAGACAGAGGGAAGCTACTGACTTTGAGCCCCTGAGTGAACCAACCCTGTGACTACATCCCTCCCTCTCTCTCTTTAATTAACACCTTTTTTTTTTTACATGTAAGCCACTTTAAGTTGGGTCTTCTATTAATTGCAGATGAAATGTTACATGAGTCTGCAAAATAAAAATAGTTCCCTGTAAGTTAAAGATCAAGGTGTATGACTCTAGGTGGGATGAAATTAAACAATAGTCTGTGACCTCAAACATGTGGGTGGGCAAATCAGAGGGCAAGAGGGATGACCCTCCTCTGAATGTGTGAGTAGCTCAGGAATGTGAAGCATTATTTTAGAGTCCCACCTCCTTGCCTGTGGCCTGGGGGAGGGAAAGGGATGGTTTTCAGTGGTGACTCAGCCCTTCCCCTTGAAAACTCAAGAGAACGTCAAGTGTGTCCTTGCAGGCAACGTTTCCTCTGTCAGGGCTGTGTTTATACAGGGGAGTGTCTGGAAACTCTCGCTCCTCCTTTACGCTTGATTTGTCCCATGTCTCCCATCTCCTCAACTCTCACGGGGTTGGGGGCCCAGTGGCACTCCAACCCCCTCTCTCTGCCTCCCACACATTTCCAGGCCTTCGTTGGCGGTAACTGCCAAGGGGTGGAATGACATCCCTCATCAGTATTTTTACTGTTGGAATGGAGAGATTGTGTTCTTTAGGTTATTATAAAATATTGAGTATAACTCCCTGTGCTATATAGTAAATCCTTGTTGCATATCTATTTTATGTATAGTAGTTTGGATCTGTTAATCCCACTGTTGTTCATTGTTCAGCTGCTAAATTATGTCTGACTCTTTGGGATCCCATGGAATGCAGCATACCAGGCTTCCCTGTCCTTCACCATCTTCCAGAGGTTTCTCAAACTCATGTCCATTGAATAGGTGATGCCATCCAACCATCTCATCCTGTCTCCTAATTTATGCCTCCCCTCCCCTTTTGATAATCTTAAATTTGTTTTCTATGTTTGTGAGTCTATTTTTATTTTGCATGTAGATTCACTTGTATTATTTTTTCGATTCCACATGTAAAGAATAGCATATAGTATTTGTAAACTATACTTCAATTTTAAAAAAGAGAGAAAAAAAAGACTGTTTTCTATAAAAATATAACTCATCTTTCTGGGAGAGATTAGAGGAAGATTTCTACCAGAGGTGACCAGAGGCTGCTGGATGGAGCAGTGCATGTGAGTCGGATAAATCTGGATTGGTATTCCAGCTTAGACACCATGAGCTACATGATCCTGGGCAAGTCACTTCACTTCCCTGACACTTGGGTTTATGATCTGAAGAATGGGAGTCATGCTCTGCTTACTTCATAGGGTTCATTTTTGTCTGCCAAAAAGATGATCAAAAACATTCACAGCCACCGTGCCAACTTTTCAGGATTGTATCTTGAGGTGCTGGGACTCCCACAGAGATTTACATTTCAGACAGAGGAAAAAAGTTCAGAAACAAGAACTTAGTATACCCAAACTGTCTAAGCAAGTCCTTAAAGGAATCTGGGAAAAGAGAAGGGTGTATATTCACTATGGCAGGAGAAAGAAGATCCAATTGGCTGAATCTCTTCTGTGAAGCCTGACTGCTGGTCTGGGGCTGTGCATACATTGTCTCATTTACCCTCCTGGCAGCCTCGTGAGATGGGCACCTTCATATTCATTCTATAAATAAGAAAAAGCCACACCAAGAAATCAAAGTCACAGGTGAAGGTAGATTCTGGTTTTCTCATAACACAGGTTATGAGGGACTTTTTTATGAAAGGCTTTAAGGCTCTTTGGGGTCCTTTTTGCTTCTAAGGATGGATGAGAGGGAGCAAACCCATGGAAAGGAATCTTGCAGCATTATGAGAATTCTCATGCCCGTGGTTACAGTCCTCTCCTGGGCTGAGGGTCCTAGGGGGTCCAACAGAAATGGCACTGAAAGTGACTGAAAGGTAGTAGTTGTTCCACAAATTGTGATGAACTATGAATTAAAAACCCCACATTTTAGTCTAAACAACTTTCTAACTATATAGCCTTGAACAACCTATTGGATCAGGCTTCAGATTTTTTTTTAAAGACTTTCTTTGATGTGAACTATTTTTCAAGTCTTTATTGAATTTCTTACAGTATTATTTCTGTTTTATGTTTTGGTTTGTTGACCCCAAGGAATGTGGGATCTTAACTGCCTTATCATGGATCAAACCTGTACCCTCTGCATTGGAAGGCGAAGTCTTAACCACTGGACTGCCACAGAAGTCCCCAATCAGGCTTAACCTTTAACAGAAGAATGAGCTTATGCCTTTTTTTCTGTCTGTCCAACGGGGTTTGGGTTGATACCATAGGATAAGGACCATCAAGTTTGACAGGGGAGGGGAGGGGGCTGAGTTGGACAGCAGAGCAAACCCTGGTGTCTGAGTCTGCCTTCTCATTTGTAAAAGGGAAAATTATGCTAGATCCCTGGTTTTCAAGTTTTCAACTTCCCCTTTTCTTTTCTTTTTAAGCAACAACTGAAAGATTTTACTATCTGAAATCTGACAGGGAGCCCCAAACTATTAAGTGAGCAAAAGTCCTGAACAGACGGAAACAGCAAAGGGATGCAGAAACCATCCCCCGACTCTATCATCCCTGCATTACTTTTTCTTCCCTACTACCAAGGCCACTTTGCAAGACGGGGGACCCCGCAATCCCTGTGGGATTTCCCAAGCTTGACTTCCAATGAACTGTTTCAAATGCTTTCATTATTATGACTTTAGCCTCAAAAGTCCTACAATATTAACCTCTTTCACAGATGAAGAAACAAACGCAAAGAGCTTAATTAACGTGGACCAGGAATTAAGGTTTAATACACTTAATGGAGAGCACCTCCTTCCACGGTGCGAAAGGGTTTCAGATTCCCAGGGACATCCGTACTCCTGACCCAAAGGCTACTGAAATCAAACGGAGAATACAACCTTGATGTGGCTGGAAACACCAGATGAAATTTTATTTTCCAGGGCAGTTTTTCCACAGTAGTTCTTTTTGCGATCCCAGCAGAGTTGGTGACTTGGGCTTGGTATCTGGGCAGTGGAGGAAGACGTCCAGAAAAATTCCTGATGTCACAGTCTCTGAAAGCACCAGCTGTGTCAGAACTCTGCCTCGTGAGCTGACCCAGTGGATCTACGTGTGTAAACAAAGCTGCTCTTTAGACATCTGGGAGGAAATGACTTTTCTGATGGCTCTAATGAGTGTGGACATGTCAGAAGCCTGGATTGTACCCTCTCCTTAATGTGTGAGCTTGCACAAATGAGTGTCTATGTGCCTCCAAGAAGTGGTGAGAAAAGACAAAACTATTGTGACTCAAATGAACAGCCCAATTTTCTGGTAACATGATGGAATACACAGACTTACAAAAAAAAAAGAACTATTCCAAGCATAAGGACCCTGTTCTCAAGAAGCAGCCCAGTGTCTTTCCATTACACTCTGCAGATCTTATTTGTATGGCAGGAAAGATGACTGCTTGCCTGATGTCATTCTTTGTCTGCCTACTATGGGCCAAGCATTTATTCAAATCTTCATTTGACGTTCACTGGGGCTCTTGGTACTTTGGCCACCTCATGCGAAGAGTTGACTCATTGGAAAATACCCTAATGCTGGGAAGGATTGGGGGCAGGAGGAGAAGGGAACGACAGAGGATGAGATGGCTGGATGGCATCACCAACTCGATGGACATGGGTTTGGGTAAACTCCGGGAGTTGGTGATGGACAGAGAGGCCTGGTGTGCTGCGATTCATGGGGTCGCAAAGAGTCGGACACAACTGAGCGACTGAACTGAACTGAACTGAAATGAAGTTCTTGGTAATACTTTCCTAATCAGTATGACAGAGGAGAGTCCTTCCACTCTTCCTTGTTTTATCCAGCCAAAGAGTATTTGTTGAGGTCTTCTCGTGGATCCATTATCCAAATTCTCATTCCATACAGATTTATTAGTCATCTGTGCTATGCTCAGACACTCAGTTGTGTCTGACTCATTGCGACCCCATGGACTCTAGCTGGCCAGGCTCCTCTGTCCATGGGATTCTCCAGGCAAGAATACTGGAGGGGGTTGCCATTTCAACCTCCAGGGGATCTTCCCAACCCAGAGATCGAACTCATGGCTCTTGCATCTCCTGCATTGGCAGGAGTGTTCTTTACCACTTGTGCCACCTGGGAAGCCCAATTCTTTGTCTACTATGTGCTAGATGTTGAATATAGCTCTACAGATACATGTGATTCAATGTCCCTTTTCTCTGACATCTTCTAGCACAGTGGCTTTGTTTTCTATAAGTCCATTTGTCACACGCCATTTTGCCCTTAGAGTCTGGGTCAATAGCAACAGCCTACAAGCAAAAGTCAAACAGCAATGTCTTGGATCCTTGGAAAATCCTCCAGGCATATGTAAATGCACATATGTAAAGATATGAGCTTTAAGTGGAACTTAGTACAGCACTGGTCTTATCTTCATTAGAGATTTAATATCCATCCCATAGACACTTGCCTCCATATTAGGAAAAAACTGAAAATAAGGGAGTGGATTGATATTGATATGAAAACCCTAAACAGAAAAGAATAAGGAGGAAATGGAAAGGCCAATAATCTCCCCATCAATATTCATGGTTAAATTGACCAGATTGCCGTAGCACAATTTTAGGAGTTTGCTGTTTGCTGTTTTGTGTTCAGGGCATGCAGTTCCAAGAACAGCTGTGACTCGACTTCAGCAGCATATATATTTATATATTTCCATCTTCATCACCTCTATCACCATCAAATGTCAGCTCTCTTCCATGAAGACAGTGAGGCCCACGTGATCTGCTGAGCCCACAATTATTCATGCTTCCTGGTGCCCAGGCCGGGCTTTTGCCAACCTATATCCAAAGTGCCCCAAGCCCCTGTTTCTGAGGTAGAAGATGGGGATCATTAAGATCAGGCGGGTCAGTGTCTCTGAGTTGAAGCCGCCAGACTGAAAGGACATCTACTTCCCTTTTGGAGGGGTCCGTGGATGTCAAGACCCACCATTCATCACTGCCAATTGTGGAAAATTGGCATTTATTTTAGAAAATGCCAAGTGTGTTTTCCTTGCATATCTGCTACCATATTAGTGATCTATCCTTAGATCTCTCTGAAAGAAAAAAAAAGAAAGAAGCAAGCAAGCAGATCTTTCTGCCTCTTTCTTATTGGGTGATCTTTGGTAAATTACTTAATTGTCTGAGCTTTAATAAACTTAACAAGGGAAGCATTAATACCCATTGAATAGAATAATTGTGAAGATTAAATATAGCACCTGGTACATAATAGGTAACAATACCACTGTAAATACTATTATTAATACTATTTACTAAATGCTTACAATGTGACATTTGGTAATGCTAATTCTTCCTTAAGTTGTCTGAACTATGTTACCTCTCTAAAATTTACCTTTGAAAAATCTGTACAGCAGGCTTAGTAGTATTTTGTACATTTGTTTTAAGGCAGTGTTTCTCAAACTTGAGTATGCTTAAGAATTCCTACTGAGCTTCTTAAAGCATTGCTAGCTGGGTCCAACGGCCAGTGTTTCTGATTTAGTAGGTCCAGGTTAGAAACTGAGAATTTGCAGTACTCACAATTTCCTAGTAGAGGCTGACGCTAATGGTCTGGGGCCACACTCGGAAAAACTGTGCTCTAAGGATTAAATTCATTGAACATTTATTTAACATGCATTTATTGAATTCTTACTGTGTGCAGAGGGCTGTTTTAGGTGTAGAAGGAGAAGCCGTGAACAAGAAAAAGTCCCTGTCCACATGAAGATTATATTCTGGCAGGGGAGATAAACAATAAATAAAGCTACAGAGGAACACCAACATTCAGCCCTTTGAAGTACAAGACAGGTCAGGAGGGCAGTGAGTGACTGGGTTACACTGGGAAAGATATTTCAGGTATAGCAGTCAGGGAAGGCATCTCTGGAGATCTGGTTTAAAAAAAAAATGATAGGGAAAGGAAGAAAGCATTTAGGAGAAGAACACTCCAGAAAAAGAGAACACAGCAAGTGCAAAGATCCCAAGGAGGCAATAGATTTGAAGATATCCAGGGACAGAAATGGCCAGCGTGGCCCAAGCAGAGTGAGTGAGCTGAGGGAGAATGAGGAGATGAAGTCAGAGAAATAGGCAGTGAGACCATGTCATGAAGAACCTCATAGGTCGTTGTAGGCAGGTTGCATCTTATTTGCAGCGTGATAGACAGTGCCTGCAGTGTTTTAAGTAGGCGAGTGACATGAAGGTAAGCCCCTGAGTTCTAGAACAGTCCCAAAGAGCACACTGGCTGCGGGGTAGGATAGGAGAGAAGAGTTAGAGTACAGAGAGTAGAGAGTAGAGTAGAGAGAAGAGTACAGAGTTAGAGGCTGTTGAGACCCTCCGGGGTGAGGGGCAAGGAGGGTGTGGCCCAGGTGGTGGCAGAAGAATTGCTGAGAAGCGATCAAATTGCACATTATATTTTGTGCGTCAAGCTGAGGACCTGCTATGGAGGTGGGGGTAAGGAGAGGGAAAGGGTGAACTCGGGAATGACTCCTGAGATTTTTGACTGAATTTAATAAAATAAGATCATCTGTGAGAAAGTATCTGGCACATAATAAGGGTTCGCTACTCATCTATGTATTCTGAAATCAGGACACTTTCAATTTGGAAATTCTAATGCTACCAAAACAGCCATGCACTGCACAGCCTCTGTAGGCTGGGATATGAACAGAGCTGTGTAAAGCTGTTGTGCTGGGAAATCTCTGACTTTCAGGACTCTGACTCTTCATCAATGCTCTTCCTTAGGTTTTCTGACCTTTCTGCAACAATATATAACTCCAGGACATTGAGAGGAATGTCCAGTGTGAAGGCCACTGCACCGGGGGCTGAGACTGTGTCCTCACTCGGGAATACTCTAGAACTCAGGGACTTACCTCTGGAGTATGAGCTTGTAGCAAGGAAAAAGTTATCATGTCATCAGTAATCAATATTGATGGGGAAGACTTCTTTCTTGGCATTTCCCCCTAGATCTTGCTTAAAGACTATGGGCCATTTGCCCTTCTTGATTATCAGGGTGGTTTAGAGTGCTTGTACCATGTGACTTACTCAAGGACAGCCACCCTGGAGGCCCACCTCCTCCCTGAAGGGGGTTAGCAAGCTTGCTGCTACACAAGCAGAGATGAAGCACATGCATTCTGGGGGAGCCATCATGTTCGAAATCTGGATCTCTCCAAATATCTTCAAGAAAGAAATATGACTCATTGGAATTCGGTTGTATTTTTTAAGACATGTATTCTTGTTGTTTATAACTTAGGAGATTCAGCTTGTGTTCATGCACCAAAATTGTGAAGAAGTCAGTTTGTCTCCTTCAACTTCTGAAGCATACCTTGCTTCCTGTGCCTGCTTTTAGCATCCATTTCCTGGATGCCAAGGTAACCATGAACATATATGCAGTTCCCCATTCCCATCCTCCCTGGTCTTACCCAGGTGCCTGTGCTCCACACCTGAATTAACAATATCCATTAACACGTATTTATTTAGAAAGTATTTCATAGATCCCACTACATATGTTTCACAAAGCACCCATTCTGAGTACTGCTCTTTGTTTATCCAGTATGTTTTGAGTGTCTGTTATTTGTCGGGCGCTGAGTCAAGTGCTTTTAATAAATTATCTCATTTAATCATCACAGCACTCTTATGATTTTAGTACTACAATTTTATTAGCCCCCATACCAATAAGTATATATACCTGTGAAAAAGTGAAATGATGCCCGGGATTAGTCAGGAAGCATATAACAGGGCAAGATGCAAACCCAAATCATTCTGATTCACTGTCCATGCTCTTAACCACCGCCATCTTGCCCTTCAAGGCAGAAGAAAACTAGCATTTATGGAGCACCCATTGTGCAGCATGCCCTTTACAAATGCCATCTCATTTGATCCTCACAGCAACTCTTCAGCATAGATATTATTGTCAGCTAAAAGGAAACAAGGGTCTTGGAAAGGTTAACAATCTTATGCAAGGCCTGTGGTGATTTTAAAAGTGACTGAGCCAGGACACAAAATCAGATTTCCTAATGCCCATGTTCACGCGCTTTCCCTAGCACCACACGGCCCAACTTTGTAGCTTCATTGAGGAGCTGTGGTATCTGAGGGGTTCTTTGAAGGTTGCAGAGCATATGGAGGAATAGCCTCTGGATGTAAAGAACAGCTCAGTGTGCACACAGGTACCATTAATGCTCTAATTTTCCTGGGGTGGAAAGCCAAGGAGGAAAACATACCTCACTTTTTACGTTTCTATATATTTTGTCTCCCCTTTTCCTTTGTTTGAAATCCTTCAATGATTCGCTGTTATGCAATGACTTGCATGATATGGCCCCTGCTTGCTTCCTTTTCTTGTGGGATTTACTCACTCTGCTCCAGCCTCACTGGCCTCTCTTCTAATCATCAGATATAAGGTGAATGTGATAACCACTGCATTATGTGAACGCCTACTAATCCTCCAATGGATCCGTCATTTTGCACGTTAGAGATTCCTGTATTTACTCTGCGCCCTACCAGTAACTTGTTTTTACTTCATCCTCCTACAGCAAAGATCAGTACAAACGTCACCTCCTCAAAGGCCTTCCTTGTCCCCATAGTTACTCTCATTACGACATTCTGCTTAAGTGTTTCTGGAATAAATAAAGCTATGCATCCTTGCCATGCATCCTTGAATGTTTGCAATTCAAGAGAAAAAAAAAAAGAAAAAAAAACAGTGTTTGTTATCAACCTTTTCCAAAATTGGTTTGTTTGAAGGTTGATCAGTCCTGCCCCAAATCAGCATTCAGTTGAATCTTCAGATACTTTCAAAGCAGCTTCCTGACATGAGAAGTTTTAAACTGACTGCAATGGTGATGAAAACCAAAAATCAAGTGACAAACCCCATTTGGAGAAGGTGATTGTGAGAGTTCAGGCTTTAAAAACTTGTCTTGATGGATGAGAAAGACAAAAGAACTCTTTGCTCTTTAACCTAAAATTGATTTAACCTAAAATTGATTGATTTTAACCTAACTCTTTGCCCTTTAACCTGCTACCCTGAAATCATAGCCGATAACCCCAATAGCCTGGAATAGCCCCCAGGGATTCTATAAGAACAGATTTCACAGATCTGTGTGCTAGGGGACAGAAGGGCCTCTTTCCTGTATGTGGTTTACATTGCAACACAGGCTAACATTCCCTGGCTTCTTTCACTTATTCCAAGTCTTCTTCTCATTTTTGAATTACAGTAGAAGAAAAAAGAGATTTTTTTCTTTCCTGCCCATAAAACAAAAAGGTTACTATTGGCCAGTAGAGCATCCTCCAAATTCTCAAGGCAGTTATTATTTTCCTATGAAATGAAACACAGTATCAGTCCTTCTAATTAATATTCAGGGTTGATTTCCTTTAGGATTGACTGGTATGATCTCCTTGCAATCCAAGGGACTCTCAAGAGTCTTCTCAACACCGCAGTTCAAAAGCATCAGTTCTTCAGCATTCAGCCTTCTTTATGGTACAACTCTCATATCCACACATGACTACTGGAAAAACCATAGCTTTGACTAGACGGACTTTTATTAGCAAAGTAATGTCTCTGCTTTTTAATACACTGTCTAGGTTTGTCACAAGGAGCAAGTGTTTTTTAATTTCATGGCTGCAGTCACCATCTGCAGTGATTTTGGAGCTCAAGAAAACAAAGTTTGTCACTGTTTCCACTTTTTCCCCATCTACTGGCCTTGAAGTGATGCGACTGGATGCCATGATCTTAGTTTTTTGAAAGTTTGAGTTTTAAGCCAACTTGTTCACTCTCTTCTTTCACTTTCATCAAGAGGCTCTTTAGTTCCTCTTCGCTTTCTGCCATAAGGGTGGTGTCATCTGCATATCTGAGGTTATTGATATTTCTCCCGGCAATCTGGATTCCAGCTTGTGAGTCATCCAGCCCGGCATTTCACGTGATGTACTCTGCATAGAAGTTAAATAAGCAGGGTGACAATATACAGCCTTGATGTACTCCTTTCCCAGTTTTGAACCAGTCCATTGTTCCATGTCTGGTTCTAACTGTTGCTTCTTGACCTGCAAACAGGTTTCTCAGAAGGCAGGTAAAGTGGTCTGGTATTCCCATCTCTTTAAGAATTTCCCACAGTTTGTTGTGATCCACACAGTAACAGGCTTTAGCATAGTCAATGAAGCAGATGTTTTTCTGGAATGCTCTTGCTTTTTCTATGATGTGATGGATGTTGGCAATTTGATCTCTGATTCCTCTGCCTTTTCTAAATCTGGCTTTAACATCTGTAAGTTCTCAGTTCATGTACGGTTGAAGCCTGGCTTGGAGAATTTTGAGCATTACTTTATTAGCATGTGAGATGAGTGCAATTGTGTGGGAGGTTGAACATTCTTTGGCATTGCCTTTCTTCGGGACTGGAATGAAAACCCATCTTTTCCACTCCTGTGGCCACTGCTGAGTTTTCCATATTTGCTGGCATATTGAGTACAGTACTTTAACAGTATCATCTTTTAGGATTTGAAATAGCTCAGCTGAAATTCTATCACCTCCACTAGCTTTGTTTGTAGAGGTGCTTCCTAAGGCCCACTTGATTTTGCACTCCAAGATGTTTGGCTCTAGGTGAGGTGAGTGATCACACCATCATGGTTATTTGGGTCATTAAGATCTTTTTTGTATAGTTCTTCTGTGTATTCTTGCCACCTCTTCCTAATATCTTCTGCTTCTGTTAGGTCCATACCATTTCTGTCCTTTACTGTGCCCATCTTTCCATGAAATGTTCCCGTGGTATCTCTGATTTTCTTGAAGAGATCTCTAGTCTTTCCCATTCTATTGTTTTCCTCTATTTCTTTGCATTGTTCACTTAGGAAGGCTTTCTTATCTCTCCTTGCTATTCTTTGGAACTCTGCATTCAGATGGGTGTATCTTTCCTTTTCTTCTTTGCCTTTCACTTCTCTTCTCAGCTATTTGTAAGGCCTCCTCAGACAGTCATTTTGCCTTTTTGCATTTCTTGAGAATGGTTTTGATCACCGCCTCCTGTACAATGCCATGAACCTCTGTTCACAGTTCTTCAGGCACTCTGTTTATCAGATCTAATCCCTTAAATCTATTTGTCACTTCCACTGTATAATCGTAAGGGATTTGATTTAGGTCATACCTTAATGGTTTGGGGGTTTTCCCTACTTTCTTCTATTTAAGTCTGAATTTTGCAATAAGGAGTTCATAATCTGAGCCACAGTCAGCTCCCAGTCTTGTTTTTGCTGACTGTATAGAGCTTCTCCTTCTTCAACTACAAAGAATATAATCAATCTGATTTCAGTATTCACAATCTGGTGATGTCCATGTGTAGAGTCATCTTTATTTAAAATTATGTATTAATATATTCATTTTAAGTGATAATTATAAACCCATTAATATTTACAAAATAGCATATTTTTATTGAAAAATAACTATATTCCTCTCAAATAGATAAGTCATATCATTTCATGTTTTTATAAATCTCTTCAATGCCTCGCTTAATGGAAGACAGCTGCATCCTCATATCTCTCTCTACATTCAATCCACTGCACTATCAAATATAATTTAGCCCCACTACACACTCTTAAGGGAATTAGAGTAAAAAGGACAGATAGCATCTTATTTTTATGAAAATACTTTAAAACTTGCAGACACCTGAAAGAGTCTTAGGGATCCTCAGTCTTGGGGACCCTGCAGCTCTACCTCTGACCCTTTCACATGGTAGATTCAGTCATGGTTGAATTCATGTGCTCAGGCTGAATTCATGAAAATCTGCCTCTGTGTTTTGGTTTGCTTTGCCCTGTATGGCTTTATTCTTAGGCAAATTTTCTCTCACTAGCAACAAAGATGGTCACCAGCAGCTCCAGCCTTATGTCTGAGTAAAAAAATTAGCAACTCCAGGGCAAATTCCACTTCTTTTCCTATAGAACTAATAAAAGTCTTAGGTTTGACTCTTACTGGACCAATGTGGGTCATGTACCAATACACCAAGCACAATGTTTTAAAAATGAATTCTCATTTAAGAAAATATAACACAATACTAATATTGGAAAATATTAAATAATTTGAAATCCTAACTGTACTGGAAAAGCTGGGCTATGTCTAAAGCAGACACACTGGTATGCTTGCTTCCTCCCAGTTAAGCCTGGGAAATGTGCTTGGCTGGGACTTCATGCTTACGGAAGAGTTCTCTCCCCCTTCTTTAATTCAGGAATGACATAGTCAGAGGTAGTTGCAACCTTTGATCAACAGTGAGAGAGCCTGTCTCTAGAAATTAAATTCAGAAAGAGTAAAGAATGAAAAGTCTTAAAATTTTTGAACTAAATCCATCTTGGAAATATCATACCTCTCTATTTTGTCTATGGTAACTTACAAAGAATATATATTTCATTCTCATCATAAAATGAATCCAATATAAAAGGCAAAGCTATTTTATGGTAGATGGGCCTGGTGATGGCAGCAGTTATAAAAGGCTAAGAAGTAACTAAGAATGGATGAAATAAAAGATTTTTGAGGAATGGTGGGCCAGAGGATAGAGAAATAAGATCTCAAATGTAGAGCTAGCTAGTTGATTAAGGATTAAGCCAAATTTGCTCTTTATCTTAAAAGCAAAGGTGAATCACTGAGCTGTTTTTTAAAACATAATATGAATTATGATCATGGAAATCCAGGGCACCCTGAGAGCTTATAGCTAACATGTCTAAACTGGATGGGGAAATAGGGTAGATCTTACAGAGGAAGTGACAGTGAAGTTGAGAATCAAAGGGGAAGAGCTAACAGGGAAAAAGAGGGTGATGTGTGCTAGGCAGAGAGAATGTAAGAGATCCGCACATTCAAGGAAGTGAACAAAATCCAGAGATGGCTGAAGCATGATTATGGAGGTGTGAAGAGTGAGGTGGCTAGAGAAACAAGTAGTGTGTAGACCATGGAAGGCTTTGCAAGATTTCAGAGCTTAGATTTAAGCACAAGAGCTTTGGGCATTCATTGAAGGGGTTCACCGTGATCAAATTCATGTTTAAGAAAGACCATTTCTTGGGCTCTAAAATCATTACAGATGGTGACTGCAGCCATGAAATTAAAAAACACTTGCTCCTTGGAAGAAAAGCTATGACAAACCTAGACAGTATATTAAAAAGCAGAGACATTACTTTACCAGCAAAGGTCCATCTAGTTACTGGGAAAATATCTTCCTTTCTCTGCTAATTTGTTTTTCTTGGTGGGATTAAAATAACAGGGGTCCCTCAAAACTTCCAAAGAAGGAAACAGCATTGCGTGTGCACAGAAGATTTAATTGTATGATCAGGGCTCGCTGAATCAGGGCATAGATGGACAAAGCTACCTAAAAATGAAAGGACTCTGGTCAGAGCAAACATTTGACTAAATGCAAAATCGTATCTAAAAAAAGAATTGTTCATCCTGGTAACCCCAGGCAAAGGGAAATAACAAGGCAAATCTTGGTGTTGTGACTAACCACCAACCAGGAGAGAGTGAGTCTTCCCCCCGGGGACTTTGGATAATATGGCACCATGAGCAAACCGTTGCTCTTGGGGAGACAATTGTGTACCAGACTGATGGTCTCAATCATGATTGACCAAGAAAATCACATGCAGAGTTTTTAAGACAAAAAAAAATGCCTGACCCTCATTTTAGGTCTGAGGTAGATCCTGACCTCCTGAAAATTTTGTAAACTCCACTGGTTTTACAAAAGCGTCATAGCCTGTGTAGAGAACCACCATTGTGTCAGGTAATCTTAGCTTGATGCTGAAGTCAATTTAATCTCCTTTATTCTGACTCTGTGCTTATCACACAACCTTCTCATTATAATTTGGTGTCATAGGTGGGTCTTTGTACAGAGGAAGAATATTCTAGTTCTTACCACACATATATTCCAGTTCAAAAAGGTTATTACATTTCTTCTCATGAATCGATTAACTAACAATGGCAACTTATACAGCAATCTTAATTTACCTAATTAATATAAAATTGTCTTTGAGAAAATAATACTTCTCTTTGGGTGATAGTCTCAGGGACTGTAAGCCTTGAAGATGGTCTAACTTCACCAAGATAATATCATCATTTGAGCCTTTGATCAGCTCAAAGATGTTACTGATTTTTCATTAATCTTAACACAAATGGTTTATCCCTCCACTCACCCTCCAGAAATTATCGAATAGCAATATTTTAAACTCAAGCACATATAGTAATAGTTTAGAAGCAAAAATCCAGGTACTGGGACATTGAACACATTCCTTAATGAGTCCCCTGATTATACTTAAAGTAAAAACCCCACTTACCTTTAAAAATATTGTTTTCATCATCAAGGGAAAGTGTTCCCTGCAGTGCATTAAGCTGCTCAGGGGAGAGAGGGAAAATATTAAAACTTAAATGTGGAAATGAATATAAAAGACGAATCATAAACTTCACAGACCCAGCAGCAGGTACTAAAGGAAGGTTTTTATTTTATTAAAATATTAAATGACTGTTGAGCTGAGTAAATGGGACTGAAGCTGAGCTTCAGGAGGTATTGTTCCAGCTTTACAACAGAGTCGATACCCTTTTTCAAATGTAAATAGAGGGTATCTTTTGTCATCAACAAAAGTTGCAAGGAACAATGGAGAATGGAAGAAATGTCATAAAAGCAAATGTAAGAAAGCACAGAGGTAGATAATTTGGCAACAACATCCTTGAAAACATGCCAAAAATCCTTATCTATGGAGAGAGCTTTGGTGGGGAATGAGAAATGGCATGGGGCCAGAGTAGCCATTCAGAGGAAAATGGAAGAAGAGAGTTTACTCTAAGGAGGCCCAGGTGAAGACAGAGTTGTGAGTCAAAGGGAAAAAAAACAATTGTTCACTGTTTTCTGTGGCTGCCTAGGGAAGCACAGGCCTGGATGCAATCTGGGTGTCCCTGGATCCCTGGGGCTTCTGTAGGAGACACTCCTAGAGATAAAAGAAAAGCTAACACTTCTGCATGGGCTAAATGACAATAGGAAATTGGGCCTCTTAACTACCTGTGCACTCTTAACCACAGAGTCCAAGCCTGAGCCAAAAGGAAAGTTTATCCAACAGCACCAATGTTCATGAGTGTATATCAGGGCTTCCTTGATGGCTTAGATGGTAAAAAAAAATCTACCTGCGGTGCAGGAGACTGGGGTTTGATCCTACCTGCTCCAGTATTCTTGCCTGGAGTATTCTATGGACAGTGGAGCCTGGCAGGCTATAATCCATGGGGTTGCAATGAGTCAGACACAATTGAGTGACTAAGCACTCATGTTCATGCACCCTCAATTTACCATGGTGTTAGAAATAGAGAAATGAGATAAAGGAGAAAGTACAGCATTGTATCAATGCAGGGACCAGGTTTCAATCCCTGGTCAGGGAACTAGATCCCATATGCCTCAACTAAGAGTTGGCATGCCATAATTAAAGATTGTACATGTCTCAACAAAGATTGAAGATCCCAAGTGCCACAACCATGACCCAGTGCAGCCAAATATATAAATAAATAGTTTTTAAAAAGAAAGAAATCTGGGCTATTCTAGAGAAAATAAGAACACTGATAAGCAATATAGAGCATGTGTCATGAAGGCAGGAACCATGTCTGTTTTGTGCACTGCTAAACCCATGGTGCTGAGGTCAGTGTCTGGTTCATAGCAGATGCCTATTCATTCATTCCTTCATTCATTCAGTAAGTCAGCCATTCCACAAGTATTTGTTGAGCACCAACTACATGCAAGATACTGTTCCAAGAGCTTGAAATACAACAGGGAATAAAATAGGTGAAGTCCCTTCCCCCACTGAGCTTACATTCTGTTGGAGCAATTTAAACAGTAAATAAATAAAGACATAAAGTGTCAATCATTGATAAATGCTTTAAAGGAAAATAAAGCAGAATCATGTCAGGGGAGTATAGGCAGTGAAGAGATGGTACATATTGTTTGAGATGGTCAAAAACCTCTCTGACAAATGTTCTTTACTAAAGAACTGAAAGACTCAGGGAGTGAGTCGTGTGGTTGTCTGAAACAAGAGCATCTAGGCAGAGGAACAGCAAGTCCAGAGGCATCAAAGAGGGACCATCCTTGCCGCGTTTCAGGAACTGCCAGGAAACCAGTATAGCTGGAACAACATAAAAGACGAGAGTGGACAGAGATACAGTCAGAGAAGTAGTCAGAGCCTTCGGAGCCTTGAGGAGGAAGAAGAAAATGTAGAGCTTCGTAAGTCCCTTAAGGACAAAGAATAAGTCTGTAAGAATATCAGCTTTTGTGCCAAATGAGGCTGGAAGCCCTTGGAGAGTTTTGATCAGAGGGGCAACTTGACTTGACTTTGATTCTACCATGATCTCTGTGTGAGTTATGCTGCGGGAGGCTAGAGATGCAACATAGAAATGGGCCAGGGTGGGAGCAGGTAGACCAATAAGGAGGTTGATGAAATAACTCAGGTAAGAGGTAATGATGGCATGAGTCAAGGGAATATGGGAGAGTGGCAGGAAGTTGCAAGTTCTGGTTATGTTTCAATGATAAACAGCTGAAAGGATTTGCTGATGGATTGAAAATGGGGTGTGAAAGAAAGATAGGCGTTAGGGATTATACTGAGATTCTTACCCTGAGCAACTTGAAAAAATAAAATTGCCATTGAGATATGGGAAGACCATGGAAGAAGCAGATTCTGGAGGTGGGGCAGGAGTTTGCAGTCCAGGCTGGGACATTTAAATTTGAGGTACTTACTGGATATCAAAGCATCTATCAAGTAGACAATAGGATATATCAATCTAGCATTAAATGGAGTGGTCTGAGATGGAAGTCTAAATTTTAGAGTTGAGTTATTTAAAAGATATTTGAAGTTATGAGACTTAATTAGTCAACTGAAAACTGATTATAAATACAGAAAATCACCAAAGCTAAAACTAGGAACTGAACCACATAATTTAGAAGTCCAGGTGCCAAGAAAAAAATCAGCAAACTGAGACCAAGGAATAACCACTGAGAAGAAAGCCAATAGAACTCCAAAAATTAATTTTTACTGAAGATGAATGAATGAATAGGATCATGGATTTGGGAGAAAATTCCAAGTCATAATCATCCGTGCATTCCTCCTTATATATAGTTAAAAGCAACAGGCTTCCCTGGTGGCTCAAACAGTAAAGAATCTGCTTGCAATGCAGGAGACCTGGGTTCGATCCCTGGGTCGGGAAGATCCCCTGGAGAAGGGAATAGCAACCCACTCCAGTAATCTTGCCTGGAGAATTCCATGGATAGAGGAGCCTGGCAGGCTACAGCCCATGGGGTTACAAAGAGTTGGACATAACTGAGCAACTCACGTGCACACACAAAAGCAATAAAATTGTAAAGGCAAATAGCCCTAATAGTAATGTTTCGAAGTAGAATTAACTCAGGAATCCCAGACTACCAGTTTGCGGCCTCGCTTTCCCCTCTGAGGCTGTAAATCATTCCAGTTAAGAATGTGGGCACAGGGAGCAGGCTATGAGGGCTCTCATTCCAGCTCTATTACTGACTCACTGCATGGTTTTGACCAAATTACTTAGCCTTTCTCTGCCTCAGTTTCACCATCTATAAAATGACAATAACAGTACCTATCTCACAGATCTGTTAAAGATGAACCTAAGACATAAACTCTCTGAACCTGAGGAAGAACTCAAGTAACTATAATCATGTGGCTCCTGATAGGTGATCAGTTACTGACCAAATTTGTTTTGAGCCAAGAAATCCCTCAAAAGGAAAAAGAATGGACTAGAAAATAAAGTTATTGTGAGACATTCTCACGGGGCCCCAAACTTTCTGCTTAGTTATATGCACGTCTATTTTATTTTTTAACACATTTTTAACATATCTAAAATTCTTTTGCTAATGTAACATTTCTCTTTGTATTGTGTGCATGGGTGTATGTGCTCAGTCATGTCTGACTCTTTGCAAGCCCAGGAACTGTAGTCCACCGGGCTCCTCTCTCCATGGGATTTTTAGGCAAGAATACTGGAGCCGGTAGCCATTTCCCTCTCCAGGGGATCTTCTTGGCCCAGAGATAGAGCTCACGTCTCCCACATCTCCTGCATTAGCAGGCGGATTCTTTACCACTGTGTCACCAAGAAAGCCTTTATCATTTTTTAATTAATTTACTTTTAATTGAAGAATAATTGCTGTACAGTATTGTGTTGGTTTCTGCCAAACATCAACATGAATCAGCCAAAGGTATACATACGTCCCCTCCCTCTTGACCCTCTCTCCTACCTCCCTCCCCATCCCACCCCTCTAGGTTGTTACAGAGCTCCATTTGAGTTCCCTGAGTCATACAGCAAATTCCCACTGGCTATCTATTTTAAATATGATAATGTATGCCTTTATCTTTTTAAATCTTTTATGAGTTCTAAGGAATATCCCCGTGTCTTAGTTTGTACCAGCTGCTAGAACAACACAGCATAGATTGGGTGGCTTATAGACACAGAAATTTATTTTTCACCATTCTAGAGGCTGGGAAGTCCAAAGTCAAGGCCTCAGTATATTTGGTGGCTGATGAGAACACACTTTCTAGGTCACAGAGAGCCATCAGTCATCTTCTCCCTGAATCCTCAGATGGAGGAAAGGGTCGAGGGAGACCTCTGGGGTCTCTATTATAAGGGCATTCATCCCATTCATGAGGACTCCACCTTCATGACTTAATCAGCTCCCAAAGGTCTCACCTCCAAATATCGCACTGTGGATTAGGTTTCAACATATGAATTTTGAGAAGACACAAGCATTCAGTCTACAGCACCTTGCTAAATTGATGTTTTACTTTAAAAAATACTCTATGCTTTGTTAACATATTAAAGATTAGACTTTGCTATAAAAGCTAATCTAATAGGAATCAGAGGGTTTTTTTTTCCATTAGGAAACAAAAGAAAAATGAATATTTTTTTCCTGTGTCAAATGGAGGGTGGAAGAGATCTGTATAGTTAATTTTAGTTTCCATATTCTTTCTCTTCACTCTCATTGAATGTTTTAATTTCATTTTCCTACTCTGAATTGTTTTTCCTTGAAAACCACTCTTCCCTATTTGTTCTGCTTCATCTCATAGTCCAGTGAAGGAGTTTAATTGAAGTTGAACACTTCATACATGTGTGATACATACACAAAATTCTATACACAGTTGATCTTGTCAAGCAAGTCAATCAGAGGATGACAATCTACTTTTGAAGTATATTTTTTTGTTTTTCAAAAGAAGATCCCCAAAGGATTTCCTTTAAGTCGTTTTCATCTTTGGGACATAACTACTAAATCTGTTGTTGAGAATTTGATCTAATATGTAGTAAGTACTTAAGGAATATCTATTTTTGTTAATGATATGGTCTACCTGATAACATAGGCATTTGTGTATATATCTGTCCCTCCACTAGAGTCAGGATGGCAAATGGATTTTCTTTCTTGTTCCAATGTAGATGGATTGGAAAGAGCTGCCTAGAGCATCAGGTTTAAAAAGATTTTGAGACTGAACCCAGATTCAGACAGAAAGAGCACCATCATTGATTAGAAATGTCTGATGTGGGAGCAAGAAGGAACAGTGGCTGTCCATGTGCTTCCCACCCTTTACTAGCAGAAGTGTCTTCAGAGAAATTATGCACTTTTTAAATTACTCAGAGAACATAACACAATTTGTGGCATGTGTAGACAGTTTATATTCATTAATTAAATTAAATGGAAGATTAGTGACATTCAAGACTATTTGCAGTAAAGCAAGTTCCATCTTTATACATATCTGGTACTTTTGTTACTCAACCAGCCTATCTATTGAGCATTTACCAGCTGGAAGAAGTACCTCTATAAATAGTCAAATTCCCTCTCTCCCTCCTTGAAGAGATCAAAGTATTCACACACACACACACATGCACACACACACACACACACACACACACACACCCCTCAATCATAACCCCATGATAAGCGAGATTATGATTCTGCCTGTAGAACACAGGTACCCCTAGGACCCTTCTATAGTTACCAACCCTAAGTCCATGATCATCCATGAGGCTTTTTAGTCTGCTTCTTTTTGCTAAAATCATGACAGAAGGCAAGTAAAACATAAATAAATGGGTCTGGCCTAGAAGTTGTATAAATACCATGTCATACTTCTGACTTCAATCTCCTAAATTAAAGGGTAATGTTGACACTCCTTTAAACCAGATCATAATCACTAAAAAGGTATATAATCCAAAGATTTTCTAACCATCAGAAAAAGGGTCAGAAGATTAAGAGAATGTTAACTGATTGAAAATTAACTGATATAAACATGATATAATATTATTATAACTGATCATAATAATGATAATAAATTTAAGGTCATAAAGACAATCTGGCCTTTTAGCAGGAAACTCCCTGTCTTGAGTGACTTGTTGAGCAATGCAATAAACTCCAAGAGGAGATCAGTAATCATGTGAGAAATCTTACAAGCAGCACATGACATGCTTTGGATAGCAACGCAAATGTTTACTCAATTTCACCCAAATATACTGTTATGGAGTTGGGTCATGCGGAAAAACTTCTGTGAGTCTGTAAGTACTCCAAAATTCCAAGCCAAGCTTGGAAATGGGTCCTTTTTCTAAGAGATTCCAGAAAAAGTCCAAACAGAGTTAGAGGACCCCCTACAGAGACTTCATTTCGTAATTCATAACCAGCACCCCTTTCCTCTTCCCATGCCCCATCTCATTCATCCTAACTACAGATACATTTAGTGAAATTGTTAGTTTTTTCCAACATGTATACTATCTGTGTCAAGGAGGAAATGGGTAACAGGGTCATATCGGTACAGCAATCATTTTATCAATCTCTTCATACTTAGCCAAAGGAAGTTCTCAGTAAACATTTGGTGATGAAAGGGATGAACCATCTATTTATAATAGCAGAGTCATTGAGCTGTTAAGATTATTACAGGCCTCAAGTTAGGATTTGATTCGGTGTCATTGTGTTCACAACTTGACTCTTTTAAGGGCTACAGATGAAGGAAGAAACTAATTCTAATTCTGAATTTAAATATTACAATAGATAGCAATTAGCACAGACATCAAAGGAGTGGAGAAAATTTCATCATTAAGAGGATAAGGATGTTATTATTATAACCAAAGAAAGATGATTAGATGGAACCTATTATAGCAGCTGCTAATAAAATAAAGCTTCATAAAATGGGTTAAATTACCTCCTTAATATTAAACAAATGATTTTACAGAGGTATCTTTCTGGAACTGAATATGAGGGCAAGTTATGGCACATTGCCTGTTCTGTTTCTGCATTCCATGACGAAGACAGAAAATAAACCAATAAACGTAATCATGGTCATAGCAATATTAATGGAGCCACCATAATTTCCAATACCTTTCACATGTTCTCATTCCTTTATTAGATTGGGAGGTATATCAGGTCAGGTTAAGGGTGTTTTAAGACACAACTATACAACACACTGGAATCTACAGTTATGTTATTAACGAGGTAGCATATGTGGCTCCTGACAATTTTTAGAGGCTAGTCCATGCCTCTGTCAGAAGGGAAGTTCGACTTCTCATGGCATTTTATTCTCCTCCCATAAATACAAGGATCAATCACTGTGAAAGAATTTTCATATTGCAGGGTCATTCGTTAACACTGAAGGACAACTAATAAGGTTTTAAAATATCCCCAATATAGTATGTAGGCACAGCCTTTCATCCATGGTAATAACCTGAAGTCATACAATATTTTATGTGGTCAAAATTGTTATTAAACCTTAGCAAAACTACATAGTTCTTCAAAAGAAAGAATTAAATGGCTTACAAAGGCCAAGGACAGCAGTGCAAAATAATTTGAGAAGGGAAGTGAAGTCTACCTTAACAAATTGAAGAGTGCAGGGAAACTTGAAGTTGTCAGAATGCAATTATCCCTGTTGGAATTTGGGCAAGCCAGCATCTGACACTTCCAAGCAATGCCGTAGGCCTTTTTAATGAACAGGAGCCCTCTAGATTGGATTTCACCTCAATTCAAGGTATAAAGCCTGCACTCTGAGAATAAAGAGTGCAGAGATGTTAATTAGTTCACTGCTGTCAGGTTCAAAATTGCCTTCCTAGAGATCAATAGGTCTAAGTCCATAATTTCACAGAAGGAAACTGAGGCCAGGTGAATATCACACAAAAAAGAAATAAGTTAGTAACTTTGCGGGTTTTTTTAAGCATTAAAAAAAGTTATTTATTTGCCTGCACTGGGTCTTAGTCGCAGCACGCGGAATCTTTGATCTTCCTTGCAGTATGCAGGATCTTTAGCTGTGACATGTGAACTCTTAGTTGTGACATATGGGGTCTAGTTCCCTGACCAGCGATTGAACCTGGGTCCCCTGCATTGGGATTGCAGAGCCTTAGCCACTGGATCACCAGGAAAGTCCAATAACTGCTTTTTTGTGTTCTTTTTTGTTCCTCTGAGTCCATAGTTTCCTCTATTCAGTTCAGCAACTATATGTTAACTCCTCTTTGCCAGATCTCTGGCTGGGGTCCTAAGAAGTTATAACGATAAAGGAAACCTGATTTCTACTTTCTCCGTGCTGCTACTCTGGATGGAGGGAGAGACATAGACACAAGTAGTTCTATCAGAAGGCAGAGTGTGATATGGACTAAAGGACAGATAGGGCCTTGGGAATACACCAGAGAGAAAGAGTTCCCTACCTGGAGGAATCTAGGAGACATTTCTGGGGAAAGCCTTCCTTTCTGTGCTTCCAAAACCCCACCTAACTTCCCAGTGGGTTTGCCCTCCTGATTAGTCTCTGCTCTGCCATTTCTCAGACCTGAGCTTTCATTCCAAACTACTTCTCTGGAGGACTTCCCTGGTGGTCCAGTGATTAGAAGCCTGCTTGCCAATGCAGGGGACTCAGGTTCGATCCCTGGTCCGGGAGGATTCCACATGCCCTGGGGCAACTAAGCCCATGTGCCACAACTACTGAAGCTTGTGAACCCTAGAGCCATGCTCTGCAACAAGAGAAGCCACCGCAATGCGAAGCGTGCACACCACAACTCCAGAGTAACCCCTGCTTGCCGCAGCTAGAGAAAGCCCACACGCAGCAAAGGAGACCCAGCACGGTCATAAATAAGCGAAGTGTCAATGGTGGGATTCTGACTCTATGGCAGACCAATGGAAGCTGCTCGTTTGGAAGATGCATTTCATCCAACTCCACTAGCAGGTGTAGGTAAGTGCACCTGGTTTCATCATCATAACTGGCAGCAGCGGTAGCATTACTATCGAAGGAATAGTGGTTACTATCTCCAGGAGGCTCACTATCTGCCTAGCAATGTGATGTCTAACACACTAAATTCTCAGGAAGCCCCACACAGCAGGGGTGATTATCCCTATCTAAGTGATGAGGAAACTGGGATCAAAGACACCAAGTGACTTTGAGATAAGAGACTTGTAAAGGCAGAACTTATCAAAATCCAAATCTTAGCCCAAAACTTTTTCCCTTAATAGTCGCGCCTTACTTCTTCCCCCAAAGTGAGACCTTGTAAGAGAGGGCTTGTATAGAGTTGATAGAGCTGTAGTATCCAGTAAATCAGTTCAGAAATGTACATTATATCATTGTAGCAAGCTAACAAGAACCTTAGTGGTTCACTTATATCTGCAACCATGTTATAACTGGTGGTTTTGTGAGATAATAATTCAGACAGGGCGCAGCCAGACAATTCTTCCACTCTACCCGGCATCAACCAGGGTCACTTGAGAGCCTTCAAGGGTAGCTGATGTGGTCTGGAGGTTGCAAGACAGTTTCACTCATGTGCCAGCTTCTTGGCAGGACATACTGGAAGGCGAGGCACCACTGGGCCCAATCCTTCTCTATGGAATTTCATGGTTTTTCACGTGGTCTTTCTGACATGGTGGCCTAAGGCTCCAAGAGCAAGTATGCCCAGAGACAGGAAGAGGAAGTCAGAACCACTTAAGGCCCAGACTCAGAAACTGTCACAGTGTCTCTTTTGCTATATTCTGTTGGTCAGAGCAGTCACAGAGTCCACCAGGATTTGGGAGAGGAGCACATTGATCCCCCTGATGGGAGAATTGTCAAAGCATTTGCAGTCAGCTTCGATGGATCCCAATACTAAGTCTATTGAAGGAAATTTCACAGAAACAGGAAGGCAGAACATTTGGCAGTTTGAAATATGCATTCATTTTCTGGGCTGCCATTACAAAATAGCACAAACTGGGTGGCTTTAACAAGAGACATTTATTTTTTCACATTTCTGGAAGCTGCCAAAGACAAGGCACCAGTAGGGTTGGTTTCCTCTGAGGCCTCTGTCCTTGGAGTGCACATGGCCACTGGCTTGCTGTGTCCTCTTGTGGTCTTTCCTCAGAGAAAACGCATCCCTGGTGTCTTTCTTCTTATAAGAACATGAGTCATATTGGATTAGAGCTCCGCTTCCCTGATGGCTCAGATGGTAAACAGTTTGCCCGTAATGTGAGACCCAGATTCCATCTCTGGATTGGGAAGATCCCCGGAGAAGGAAATGGCACGCCATTCCAGTATTCTTGCCTGGAAAATTCCATGGATGGAGGAGCCTGGCGGGTTACAGTCCATGGGGTCGCAAAGAGTCAGACACGACTGAGCGACTAACACTAAAACCCTCAACACGACTGAGCGACTAACACTAAAACCCTCATTTAATTTAATCACCTCTTTAACGACCCCATCTCCAAATATGGTTACATCTGAGGTACTAAAGATCAGAATTTCAAAAGATGAATTTTGGGGAGATGCAATTCAGCTCCAAACAAAGGTCAAATCAAATGCCATTATATGAATAGAAAAACTGAGGCCCAGAGAGAGAAAATGATTTGCCAAGGTCAGAGAATACAGCTGGTAAGAGAGTCTGAATGAGTGTTCCTTCCAGTGCTGCCCTTTTCTAAGACTTGTGTCCTGCCTTATGGGAGACAGAGGCAGAGGAACCAAGAAAGGCCCAGTGTGGGGGCCAGAGATTCCTCTTTTTCTCTTGAAATTCCAGGCTTTTCACAATTATTTTATTCAGGCCCAGATCTCTGTCCTGCTCATTCCTTTTCCTGTTTCTTGGCTGACATTTCTGGCGTTCAGGTCACTATTTAGATTCTGAATCACAGTAATATTGGAGAATATGATGTCCTTGTTTCTGCCTTAACATAGATCTGTCAAGACTTTGGGAACATCTCCTCAGTGATTTGCAAACTCAGACCCATTCTGGGACTCTGAGTCATCACATTAGTGCCCCCTAATTTGCAGTGTATACCCCATCTTTGATTTGTAGCTCTTGGGTTTCAAGAATAACCTGCATCGTAGAAAGTAGTTGGCCTACTTTTTGGCGAGGCTTCTAGAATGCATCTGCTCCCTCTAGGATGGAGATGGGGGAAGGGGTGACTCCAGATGTGGCTTACGGCTTCCTGGAATGTAGGACCATTAGTATTCCATGCTCGTCTTCTGGCCTCACCTTGCATTTCAATATAGCCTTCTGTGTTGTATGAGGTTAGAAAACTAGTCTTCCCAGAGATAAAAGGATCAGTTTAATTCAATTCGAATAACAAAATTATATTAAGCTTCAATTACATACCAGCCACTCTGTGTTGGGGGAGGGTGGAGGGAGGGAGGGGGCAGCATAGTTAATTAAAACTGGCTTGTGGCAATATTCTACCACAAACTACAATAAAACCAAAAATGAATAAAGAGCATATGATACCACTTACATGTGAAATCTAAACAATTATACAAATAAGCTTATTCACAAAAAGGAAACCGACTCGTAGACAAAGAAAACAAACACGCTTGCCAAAGGGGAAGAGAGGAAAGATAAATTAGGATTTTGAGATTAATATGTACACACTACTATATATAAAATAGATGATCAACAAAGACCTACTGTATAGGTCAGGAAACTATATTCAGTCAATTGTAATAACCTACAAGGGAAAAGAATCTGATAACTGAATTACTTTGCTGTACACCAGAAACTAACACAACACTGTAAACCACTTATGCTTGAATTGAAAAAAAAAAAAAGCTAAAAAACTCCAATAATGAATGTATTAAAAGAGGGGAAAGACAAGGAGAGACGAGTGTAGTCTAGGACTTAAAAGCACAAGCTCTAGAATCTGAAAATCCAGTTTTAATTTCTATTCTATCACTTACAAGCTGTTTGACTTTGGGAGAATTAGTTAACCTCTCTATGCCTCTACTTATAAAGTCAGTTTATTGAGAGGATTAAAAAGATTGTAGGTAATGTGCTGAACACACTGCCTGGCACAGAGTTAGTATCCAGTATAGGGTGGCTATCATTTCAACTTGCTTCTCAGTTGGCTGTGAAAATTAAATGACCTAGACTCTTGGTCTCTCCTTCCCCTCACCTAAACTGCAAATCTGCTTTTTCTCCGATCTTTTCTACTCAGTAAATAATTCCTTCAAATGTGCCCATTGCTCATGCCAGAACCCTCTCTCCTCGTCATTTCCCACCAACTAATCAATCATCAAGTCCTTTGATTTACCTCCAAAATATATCTCATATCTACCCATGTTTCTAAGTCTAAGCTACTGTCATCTCCCACCTGATGCCTGTAATCAACTCCAACCTGGACTCCATACGTGTGTGTGTGTGTTAGTTGCTCAGTCATGTCCCACTGTTTGCAACTCATGACCCATAGCCCGTGAGGCTCCTCTGTCCATGAAATTCTCCAGGCAAGAATATCAGAGTGGGCTGCCATTTCCTGCTCCAGAGAATGCAATCTTCATAGGGCAACCAGAGTAATCATTTTTAAATGTAAAACCCGTCATGTAACTCTTTTGACTGAATGGTTTCCCAAAGCCCTGAGAATAAAAATCCAAAATATTCTCCAAGCCCTGCATGATCTAAGCTGCAGACCCGTTTTTTCCAGCCTCCTTTTGCACTCTTCCCACCCTCTTTCCTCATGTCCCAGTGGCATTGCCCTTTTTGGTGCCATATACAAGTTAGAGTTTTTCCACCTGTGGTGGTTTTAAAAAGTTATAAAATTCTTTGACAACTTTCCATTTAATAGGTGAAGTCTAATTTTCTTCTCTGTGCATGTAGAATGAGACAGGGATTCACTTCCAACATAGAAAGTGACAGAAGTGATGCTACGTGACTTATGAGGCAAGGTTACACAGACGATGGTGGCTACCTGGCTCTATTCCTGGGATTGCTTGCTCTGTAGGAAGCTGACTGCCATGTTGCAAGGACACTCAAGCAGCCTGTGGAGAGGTCCACATGGGGAGGAACTGAGGCTTCTTGCCAACCAGTAGCACCAATTCACTATCCACATGAGTGGCTTAGAAAATTAATCTCTCAGTCTCCATCAGGTCTTCAGATAATTGCAGCCCTGGGCTGAAATCTTGACTGCAGTATCACAAAAGTCCTGCCCCAGGGACTTCCCTGGTGGTCCAGTGGCTAAGTCTCCATGCTCCCAATGCAGGGGGCCCAGGTTCCTTGGTCACGAACTAGATCCTGTATGCTGCAACTAAAGATCTTGTGTTCTGCAAGGAATATTGAAGATCCTGCAAACTGCAACTAAGACCCAGTACAGACTAATAAATAAATAAATAAAGGGCCTGTCGCACACCACCTCCCCACCTACTTCCTTCCCTCAAGCCAGAACTACCTAGCTAAGCTCAATAAGAGTTCCTGACCCACAGAAAGTGTGGGTATAATAAATGTTTATTTTAATTTTAAGCGACTAAGTTTTGGAGTGACTTGTTACACAGCAGTAACTAACTAAAACACCACCTCAGGGGCTTTACAGAGGCTAGTTTCTCTTCTTGAAACACTCTCTCCCCATCTCTTCCTCAGGTTAACCCTTATTCAGGATACAGAGGAGGGCAGGGTAGTATAAAAGTGGGAATAGAGAATTCCATGTTGTCTTGGTGGAGGAGGAGGCAGGAAGAGATAATAGCATCACACATTTCCAAGGAGAAGCTAGAGAGAACTGCTTCCTTCTCCCAGTGACTTCCTGAACTACCGACCATGCACAGCAGTTTGAAATCACTTAAAGCAGTGGAGTGTTTGAGTGTTAGTCACTCACTTGTGTCCAACTCTTTGTGACCCCATGGTCTGTAGCCCGCCAGGCTCCTCTGTCCATGGGGGTTCTCCAGGCAAGAATACTGGAGTGGGTTGCCATTCCCTTATCCAGTAGATCTTCCCAACCCAGGTCCCCTGCATTGCCGGTGGGTTCTTTATCATCTGAGCTACCAGGGAAGCCCCCAATATATTTGAAGTGTTTATTTAATGCTGGAAATTCACCCTAGGGGACAGAAGGATGTGAAGGGAAAATGCGCCATAATTAAGCCATCCTTGGAAATGATGAGGTTTTTTTTGTTTCTTTTCTTTCCCAAATACCTTCACGTTAATGTAACTTCAAGCCCAAACATTCTGGGAGGTAAACAGTCTGGTAGCTATGAGGGATGAGAGGCAGGATATGCCCCAGGAGGAGGGGAGCACTGGTGTCTGGCCACTTCATTGACTCTACAGCAGGGCCTCAGACACGAAAGCCCGGAGCAGCTGGAAGACAAAGGACTCCTCAGGTTCCCGCATGAAGGCACTGTGTGACCTAGAGCAATTTCTCTTGCATGGGTTGACTTATTGAAAAGACAGGTCATGGTATGACTAATATTTTCTGGAGAGTTCACTGGGGAATTTTCAAAGTTTCTGGAAAGTGCATATGCTCCAATACCAAATAGACAAAATTGCATGGTTATCAACTCAGTGAGTTCTATATTCCCCTGCTATGAAATGATGGGGTTGACAAGAGTAGCTTGCAAGTCCTTCCATCTCTGAGTTTCAGGGATCAGATGAAAATGTTAGGATCTCATATGCAAAATCATGGACAGTACTTTTCTATCAACTGAAAAAGAATGTTTTCCAGGATTAATGTAGAGGAAAAAAGTAACTTAGAGGAAGAGCCTTGCAATTATAATTGATTATTTACTTTTTTTTTTTTTTTGCTGAATTTATGGAACCACTTGAGGGTGAAGAGGAAGCAGAAATGTGTTACAGAAGCAAAGTCCTTGAGCCTGAAGAGTGTCAGCAAAGTCCATCATGGGCTATGAGTGCAGTGCTTCTGTGGGATTAATAAATGCCCATTTGAAAATTTTCTCAATGAAAAAAAGAGATAAGATGGCTCTTTGTCTCCTTATTTTACATCTCTCACTTATTTCCTGATCTAAATTCAGTGTTTACTGCTCATTTTGTGACCAGTGGAATTTTGCCAGTAGGAACACTGCTAGCTGAAGGCCTTTAGAAAAGATAGAGCCATTCTTCTGGCCTCCATTCCTTGCCAGAATCCTTCTACTCTTGTTTCCATAAGGCACTCTTGTCGCATCCTATTACTTCCACTACTCTCGGAATGATATCACCTCAGTGAGGTACCATCTTTTCTCTCCTTACAAAAGAAAACAGACCTAGTTTCTTTAACCTTTCAGCAGAAGCAAATTCCCCAAATCCCTCTGTCATTCTGGTTGCCTTCTGCTATGCCTTCTCTAGTTCCAAAATATCCTATTTATAGAAAGAAACCCAGAATGAGCTCAGGACTCAATATGACCTAACCAATCCTCTTTACATGACTAGAATAATTTTCTCTGACTCCTTTTCAGTTGTGCAATGTGCCCAATATATTCCAAGCTGATTCTCTTTTCTTTTATTCCAATACATATGAAATGACAAACATTCAAACTATGGCAGTGTGACTGACTGATGTGAGAGGTTGATGCCCATTATATTCAGGAACTTTCTGGAATTAATGGATTGAAAAGTAAGCTAGAGTTTGTGATTTGTGTAACATTAGGGTTAAAGGAACAGGTCTCTTCCTTGAATTATTTCTTGTTATTTGGCACTCACTTCAGTTAATAAAGAGATTAGCTAGTTTTCAATGAAATCATAATGCAAACAATACCATAGGCTGAAGTAGCACTCACAAAGAGTGGTCCAACCTCATCACCAGGGGATTTGTTAAAAATGCCAAATCTTAGTCTTCAGAATCCACTTTTAACAAACTGCCCAGAACACTCATGTGCACATTAATTATGAGAAGCATGTTTTAGTACCTATGAATATTTCTTTCCAGATACTCTAGGCAAAGTTGATTTGAAACATACCTTGTTAGGTCCAATCACAATATGGACCCTTTTACTAGTTTTCACTTGCCTTTCCATGGTCCTAAGTTATATGAGGGCTTCCCTGGTGGCTCAGTGGTAAAGAATCCACCTGCCATTGCAGGAGATGCAGGTTCCATCCTGGGTGGGGAAGGTCCTCTGGAGAAGGAAATAGCAACCCTCTCCAGTACCCTTGCCTGGGAAATCGCAAGAGTCAGACATGACTTAGCAACTAAACAATGACCACAAAGTTATATGACTCCTTCGGGGTTTGCTTTCTCTTTTTATTCAGTTTCTAATATGCTCTTACATTTAGCTCAATGTATTTTCTCACAAGCCCTGATCTGACATGCTCTTGACCTGTCTTAATCAACTTTTGTATTAACAACATCACTTCTCCTCTACTTGCCACCCAGACTTCCTCTTATTCATCTCTTGTCTGTAGGATGGTTTAGAGAGCGTCATTCAGTTCTTCCTCAATATTCCATGTGGTCTTGCTTCAGCCTCATTATGGGGTTGTCTGGTTTTCCTGAAATTGAGTTAAGTCATATCCAGATCTTCTGTCTCATGCTTACTTGTCAGGCATAGGAATGCACAGAGGTTATTGCAGCTACATCATAACTTTCCTAAGGCTTTCTCTTGCTTGCTTCTTTTTGATGCTTGGATTGTTTTCTTTCTAACTAAACTAGGTTTGTAGATGGAAGATTCCTTGAGTTCTTTTTAAATATGAGCTCAACACCAGGTTCTTGGCAATTGCTTCCTATTCTTGTTTTCAGAAAGCCTTCCAAATTGTGCATCGTGATTCTTTGCTTCTCCTTCTATTGCCTGTGGAGAACCGTTAAAGATCAGGAAGTGACTAAGAGAGCCAATCTTTCTTCCTACCTGGTCAGAATCACTTCTTATATCATGAGCAGAACTCTTTTACTATCAGTTTTTCTTTTTTTTTCTGAGCCTCCCAGACAGTAGCTGTGTCACTATCTGAGGCCTTTCTATGAAAACTTTTCTTCGTTGATTACAACTGATCCTTAGGTAATGGCTGAGAGAAGGCAACTGTTGAAGTCTTGGCAATAACTAACCATGTGCGATTCAGCTGTATCATCTTCACCTGACTCATTGACTCTTTATGGATTAGATCTTGGGTCTATCAGACTCTGAGATTCTTTAGGGTAGGGAATTATTAATATATGGATCATCAACTTCTATCAAAGTACCTGGCATAGAACAAGTACTGAAGGGGAAGGAGAGGAAATATAAGTAAGGGGGAGGAAAGGAAATAATCTATCCAATACAAGGTGAGATGGAAAGCTTGGTAATTAACTACTAACAGATTGAGGAGGGGAAGCTGTGAGAAAAGAATAAAGTACTCTCGTCAATTCCACCTTGACACAGAGGAGGGAGTACCCAAAATATTCTTTTTAATGTGGCTTGCTGAATTTCCTCTTAGAAATTGAGAGAGAGGGGACTTTGTCTCAAGAGATATTCCAAGCATCTGCTAATTCCCTAAACAAAAGAAATCCTTTTTCATTTCCAATTTTGCAGACTCCTGTTTTGTTACCTCTCTTCCATTAATTCCGAGACTCCTGACACATAGACTTAATGATATTTTTGTGCCTCCTAGTCTTGATAAGCTCCTTCTTATTAATTTTTGTACCATTCTTCATAAAGGTACAGGCAGAGGATAAACTTTACTGCTTTGGTAGAAAACTGCATGTGAACATCAAACCATAGACTGATAAAGAAGACAGTACTCCTGGTTTGAAAACAAAAATCCTTCCTTCTAGGTTGTATTAACACACTTGCCTTTAAATTTGGCTACACTGTTGCATTAGTAATCTTTAAGGAAGCAAGCTTTGTTTACTGTTCAGTTTGAAATGTTCTTACCAGTACTAAAAATGAATGGGGTCAGATGAACCTAGAGAGGTGTGATATTCATATCATAGTTGACTAGGGCTTTGTGGAGAAAACGAGATGACCTCAGGAATAAGTGCTCCTGAGATGAAAGCTGTGGAAGGTCCAGTGCTTGGCATCTATCTTGGCAAATTAAATGAATACAACTTTTGCTTGTATTAGAAACTGGATTTTTTTGCAGATGGAAAAAAAGAAAATATGTAAGTGAGTGGATGGAGAATAAAAGGTGGAAAGCTGATAACACACCAAGAGAAGAGAATTTTTCAGATCACTGAGAAATCAAGAGAGGAAAATATATGTAAGTCAAACACCATCTCTTAACTCCTTTCCACAACTCTCTATAGCAACTGTCTTTATATAACAGCTCCTGTCCCTCACCAAGGGGCTTCCCTGGTGGCTCAGACAGTAAAGAATCTGCCTGCACTGCAGGAGACACAGGTTCAATCCCTGGGTTGGGGAAATCCCCTGGAAAAGGGAATGGCTACCCACTCCAATATTCTTGCCTGGAGAATTCCATGGACAGAGAGTTGGTCACTAACAGATGGACATGACTAGTGACTTTCACTACTTTTTCATCCCTCATCTTGGTATATGAGTTATAGGTTTTAGTAATGATCCCAAGAAAGAACAACAATAGTCAAAAATATTCCTTGGGAAATATTTTCAGCACAATCATGTGATGTCTAAATCATTTCAAACAAATCAGTCGTTCATGTTTTGAATCCCCAGGAGCCCAAGCTCACAATTCAAGATATCCCACTTAGTATCATACAAAATATGACATTAGTTTTCAGAATAAGGATTCATCAGAGAAGTAACTAATAGTCTCTATACAGACCACAAACTGTTGAGGAAAAAGTCATAAAAATATATCATAGATGATGGGGAATAATCATGTTCATATAGTAATCATCGCCTCATCGCCTTGTGTTATTTCAAGATTTCAGATCTGTACATGAGACACTGAATACTTAATTACAGTATTATGAATTGCATTCTCAGGAAACTAGTTTTGTCCACAAAACCTGTACCCCAAGACCTCTGAGGATGGCATGTGCCAGCTGTTCTAGTCTTAGGGCAGCATCTGCTGGCTAATTCATGGATCGACAAAAAGTGGCAATTTGTGGACAATCTGAACAATCCCTTTAGGTGGAGGGAACTGTTACATGGGCAATTGTGAAGGTGTGTGGCATCCTTTTATGATGACCTATCTCAGGTCTCCAGGAGCCTGGCAAGTCTAGAATTGTCCCTAATGAGGTCTGACAAGCATTTGTATAATATGTACTTTGGCTGGATCCAAGTATAAGCTAGGTTGGCTCTGGAAACATCTCTTAAGCTATCATCAACTCAACACTGGACTTATTTGTAGTGATAACAACCCAGTACTAATGGAGACTTCAACGAACAGAAGTCCGTATACAGAATTGGAAAGTAAAGTCCATTTTTCCATAAGGAAGGCATTTCTGGGTTGGGAGGGGGAAGGGAGAGGACCTTGAGGCAGCCCCTGAATGCTAATCTTCTCTTGCTTCTAATCATCCTATCGTGTAACTGAGGTTTATTCACCTAAGGAAGCACGAATGTCATTCAGATAACAGCACTTTTGGTCGGCATTAAGAAACTGGAAATTGGAAAAGGTTGGATAGTCTGAAACTTCAGAGCTATCCACCATCTTCTGCAGCATCTCTCTGCCTCATCCCTGCAGTCGATAGCGCCGCGGTCAGGGCCTGTGACGCCGTTGGTGGGCTTCCCCTTCGTGGGAACTCTGGGTGGAGAGTAACATCCTGGTGTTGGTGCCAAAACGACGAAACCTGAAATGCATCTGGGGACTTTCCAGGGCACTTGCGCTCCTCAGAGCGACCGGCATCTCCATAACAACTGGTTTACAGTCGTCTTCCGTTCCTCTGCTCGGCTGTGGAGGCGCCGACTGGGGGTAGGCAAAGGGCAGCTTCAGTGGAAAGCTACCTTGGGTTAGCGCCTCCCTAGGCCGGGGGGACGCTGCGGATGACCGGGTTATAAAGCTCGTTGCCTGAGATTTCGCGAGCTCTCCGCAGGTCTCCAGCAGAGAGCCGCGCCCCCTCCCACCTCTTGCTCCTTTACCTTTATTTTACACATGGGGTGGGGGTGGGGGCGAGGGAGGTGCGGGTGAGGGGGTGGGGAGGTGGTTTGTTTTCTCTTGCTTTTTCCCCTTCTCCTTGAAGTTCATTCTAAGTTACTTTCCGCCAACACGTGACCTCTCCAGCGGGAAGCGCGGGTGCTAACCGCGGGGCTTCCTGGGAGAGTCCCCTCCCGCGGAGCTCAGTCCCCTCTCCGGCTTCTCAAGCGCCGCTCCGCTTCCCCGTCGCGCTCACCCGGGCACCCTGATGGCCCGGGAGCCCCCGGATGATGCGGAAGCGACTCCGGGGAAGAAGCACCGGGCGGACGCAGAGCGCCAAACCGCTGCGGAGGCAGCCCTCCCTGCCTTTGCCCGCGGCTCCACACTTCGCGGTGCGCCATGCCGACCTAGCTGCGCACCCGCGCTGTTAATTCACATTGGAGAAGCCATAACCCTTTAGAGCAAACGCAGTCAGAACTTCATTCAACTCGGCCGCTCGAGAGCTCGATTTACACAGGTTCCTGTGGGCAACTAGTGGCTCGCTCGGGTGCCTCTCGCCTAGTCATCAGTCCCTAAGAGGGAAAGGGAAAGTTGCCGGGCTCATGCGCGCTTCCACGCATGTGGTTGTTCCCAAGGACAAGTCACTCACCCACACCCCCTCCCCCCCTAGCCCCCCATTTCCAACCCCCTCCCCCGACTTGATCATCACTCACGACCTCATCAGCTGGAGACCCTTAGTCATTGGGGGAAGGGGGAGGGGTACGAACTTTTCTGAAGTTTCCTTTTTACCAAAGGAGTCACGGTGAGTTGGTCACGTAAACAGCACGGATAGTCGTCGTCGTTGCCGCCCCCTGCTTTCGCCCCCCTCCCTCTGCGTTTTTCTGGTATTATTATTAAAGCGGTAGCCTTCTGGCGCTGATAAGCAACAAGTTCTCCAGCGGTCTTCCCGCCCTAGCCTGTCTAGGCGAAGGTTTTCTTACCTGGCGACAGGAGAATCTCCCGAGTCGAGCTCAGCTTTGCCAGAGCCCCAGGTGTGACCTGAGCAGTGGGCAAGGGAGCGGCGTGCAGGCTGCGTTATTTATATGAGGGTACCCTGAAACTCCCCCACTTTCCCCGGGAACTTTCTGTGCCAGGACCCAGTGACCGGCGGTTGGAAGGCAGCCCTAGGAACCACCGCTATATAGCAGGGCACTTGGGCAGTCATTGGTAACCTCGCTCATTCATTAGAATCACGTAAGAACTCAAAAGGAAACGTGTCTCTCGGAGTGAGGGCGTTTGCGTAAATCTATAGGTTTTTCAACATCGATGCGAGTTGCTTTGTCTTCTGTAGTCGCCAAGGTGGTTGAGAGTTTAAGCTTGCGGATATTGCAAAGGGTTATTAGATTCATAAGTCACACCAAGTGGTGGGCGATCCACTGAGCAAAGCCGAACTTCTCACATGATGACTTCAAACAAGACACATTACCTTCCAGCATCTGTTGGGGAGACGGGATTTTAAGACACTTGAGTCTCCAGGACAGCAAAGGCACAATGGTGAGTAGCAATAAACCCTGCATTATAATTGAAAAATCTTGACATGTTGCTTAACAACGGGCATATCACAGCTCTTCCTAGCACTTCACACGCCAAAGAACAGCAGCTACTCAGGCCAGGAGAATCGGGTTTTTACATAGTGCAACTTTAATTGGAATCATTTGAGATTTAACACAGCAATGTGGAACTGCGTGGAACAAACTTGGAGTTGGAGGGAGGGTGTGTGTGTTATACTGGCTGTTCAAGGCTGATGCTTCTCTCCCAGCCTTCTTGCATTCCATTCTTTGCTTCTATGTGTGTGATATATGAGCATATTCTATGATTTATATGTGGGCATGTAATTGACATTCGCAAGAAGATTAATTTCCATCTTAAAACAATAATGCTATTAGAGATTGGGGTCAGGGGGGTGGAGTGGGGGTAAGGATAGGATAGAGACTGCGAGTTTGGGTGCAGATGGGGGTGGGGTTGGTGGGAGAGAAATAAGTCAGAAGGGCATATTGCCGGTAATGAAATGGGTAAGCCTCTCATAGGAGAAAAGGGTCTCATCAACATGTGATCAACTATTAACAGGATGGCTTTGGCAAAGCCATCCGCACGTGACAAAACGTAAGGAAGTGGAAGAAACCGTCTAGAGCAATATCAAATATCACTTAATTACAGATTTTTTAGTCTTTTCCTCCCGCCGCGCCGGGTGTGTAATCCTGGAGATACCAGCCCATTCAGCACCTTGGACAGAGCCAACGGATTTGTCTTAGGTGGTGGTACCCCAGGTAGCTGTCTCGGCCCCGCAGTAAGCCAGCCCTGTGTCGCCCTTAAGAAGCGTCTTTTCGGAGGTTCGGCTCACACTGAGATCGGGGCTGGAGAGAGAGTCAGATTTTGGAGCGGAGCGTTTGGAAAGCGAGCCCCAGTTTGGTCCCCTCATTGAGCTCGCTGAAGTTGGCTTCCTAGCGGTGTAGGCTGGAATAGACTCTTGGCAAGCTCCGGGTTGGTATACTGGGTTAACTTTGGGAAATGCAAGTGTTTATCTCCAGGATCTAGCCACCGGGGTGGTGTAAGCCGCAAAGAAGGTAAGCACCGGGGCGGGGACCCCCTGCAACCCCAATTTTTGAGCTATTTTGATACTCGATCTTCCCGAGAGGACGCGCGGTGGAGGGGAGGAAGTAGAAGGAGAGCGTGAGAGGGGGGTTGTTTCTTGGTATTTGCCCAGTTTGAATTGCCCTAGGTGAGAGCCTTGGGGTAAAGCGAGAAGGGGAGTGGGGAAGCTCAGTTTTCCTGCGGATATATGTGTGTGTGTGTGTGTGTGTGTGGGGTGGGGTGTGGGGGGGGGTAGGGGGGGGGGGGGGGGGGGGGAAGGGGGGGGGGGGGCTTTCCCTCCGTCGCCCTCGCGCCTGGCTGGATGTTTCTGGGTTTTTTTTCCCCCCGCCTTGCCTTCTTTCCTCCCTCCCGACGAGTTTCGGGTGCTGGCTTAGAGGGCTCCCGCTTTCTCAAGGGAAGGGGAGCCTCCGAGACCGCGCTCCGCTCCCCCGCCGGGCCGGATGCCTCTCTGAGCCCAGGTCCGAGTCAGTCGGGGTAACTAAGGAAAAGGGGGCCTTTACTTGGGAGGAGAGGTCCTTTACGGGCCGAAGAGCCGGGGAGCGGGCCGAGGGATGGAGTCTGGGCGGCTGGAGGAGGTGGAGGAGAACACGAGTAGCTCCGCGCGGCGGCTGGACCCAGCCACCAATCAGCTGGGTGCATAGACCGCCCAGCCACCGCCAGGTTGCACCCGGAGGCGCGTGTGGAGGGCGGCCCGCTCGCCGCCGCCCGGGTGGGCCAGGGGGCGGGGGTGATCAAAGCTGCTCAGAGCCTCCCAGTCTTCCGTTCCACCTCCCCTCCTCGGTCCCGGGGGTACCGAGAGCGGCCGGAGTGCGCGACAGCGTTGTCCTGCCTCCCCTCTGGGAGTCCAGGGACTTGCGCGCCCCTGCGCAGGGGCCACCGTCCTCTCCACACTTCTACAACCCTCAACCTACCCCCTTCCCGGGCCCTTTGTTCCGGCCTCCGGGCCAAGCCGGGTGGTAATTTTCACCCCAGGGCTTGTGCGTTCTGGACTCCTCCTTCCTGGATCAGCCCTCTTTAATTAAGAGACAAGGCTTGAGGTGGGGGGTGGGAGAGCGTAGGGGAAAACCTATTTCCGAAACTCACTGGACTGTTATAGCGAACGAAAAAGAAAGAATTCAACTCTGCTCAGGTGGAAAGAATGGATCTACAGGCAACGCGAGGATATTGTGGCGATTTAGAAGGGAAAAAAAAACAACAACCAGGCACTAGGATCAGATGACGGTGATAGGCTGCTACGCACACAAAGGGAGCGTTGGGCAGGGTTTACGGAGCAAGCCTGCAGCGAATGGGGCACAGATTGTTCCGAGATCCAGTCATTTTCTCGGTCAGATCTACGCGCAGGGAGGGGAGGGGAGGGGAGGGGCTGGGAGGGGACCGAGGCGGGAGGGGCTGGGCTTGGGGGCGGGGGGATTTCTGATCAGTCTGATGCAATTCCAAGCGTGCTGCAAAGGAACTCCAAGGAGTCCGCATCACCGTCGCCGCCCACCCTTCCCAGATGGTGCTGTTTTAAATACGGATCTGCAGGGCTGAACGCAGAACTGGGAGATTTATTGCAAAATCCCGAGAAGGGGGGGAAAACGGGGAATGGAGGGGCAGAATTTAAAGGTGCAACACTTGCTTTTCCCCAAATCAAGCGGCAACCGATCGGCAATTTTTTTTCCCTCGTCTGCCTGTCTCTGGATTCTAATTCACCAAGAAAGAGGTGTAAATATTGTGACATTTTGAGGCGGTTTGATGGATGAGAAAAAAATCATTTGTCACTCTAAATTGCAGAGTTCCCTGTCTCCTCGAAATGCCTTGCTAGCGAATACTCGCTTCTGCCTAATACAGTTGCTAGGGCTTCAAATGAACGCACCGTTAAGGGAATATTATCCTTTTAGTCGACTTGCCAATTTATCTGACAGTCAAATGGAGAAAATTGTAGATTTCGAGTCTTCGGGAGACTAGGAGGGAAAATGCTTACCTAATTCTTGTAACCTCGAGATCTTTAACAACTTAAACCTCAAAAGTGTCACGTCATCCTCTCTCACACGCGCTCACATACATATCCTTGACTTGTAGGTGAAATGGTTTCGCCTGGTGTTGTGAAAATGAGTATCACTTTAAGAATAGTGCACCTGATCGTCACTGTTTATGTGTATCTACATAGAGCTCTTCAGTATAAACGCAAGAAATTTCAACTGTCCTGTTTGAAACTAGAGAGAACATTAAAAGGTGTTAAAGAGGAGAGGGGAAGAAAGAGGAAGGGGATATTTTTGACCTCAAAAAGAATGAACAGTAAACTAGTCTACTTTTGTGCCCCCTGGTCTTGCATATTAATATTTCTGTGTGTGAGACTTTAGCTTGGTCTAGCTCCCCCAATGGAATATATCAGTATTGATTCAGATGAAAATATATTCATTTTGCCTGTAGCTTTTTCAGTGTCATTGATAGTAAGACCTACAACACAGCAATTTTTGGAGGATAGAAGAGAATGTCTGAAAGAGCTTTGCAAACTGAGAAGACAGTCCATAAGGGGGAGGTATCACTATGTCATTCTCTGCATACAGCATTTTCATTTCAACCAGAGTGCTAGTTATTTTTAAATGTCATCTAATGTATATGGTAAGGCAGTAAATGGGATTTTAAAAGCCAGTTCTTGTTGGCTTACAAAATATTGTTTGTAAAATTGCCTATCAGTGTAAATTGGAAAGAATACCTTTAAAAGATCTAAAATCAAAATTCATATGCTTCTTCGTTCATTTGCCAGACTCTTTCCCTATCGAATCTGTAATCTATATTCTTAATAAGAGGAGAAGCTAGTGAATTTAGTTTCTTTCCCTTTCCTGGCCTGTCCTCTAGGGGAAGCTTAGTAAGAAACAACATTCCAGTATCAGGCAATGTGAGAGGCAAAGGCCTGGATGACCACAAAATAGATAATAAGCCACAAAAACCAACGAATAGAAATGAGGAAAAAAATCATCACTGTGGCATGACTTACAAAGGATTTTTATTTCTAATTCTGTGATTTAGAGACGAGGCTCCAACTTGCTCAAATAACATTCATTTAATCAAACTGCTTACAATATGTCAGTTAAAATGATGTCTAACTGAACATAGTTTTTATTAAATATACTTCTATCAAAGCCAGGAAAGCTAGTCCTTTTCTTTAATTAGGAAAAGCTAATCTAACCATTTCACTGATTCTAGTGAATATGAACCGATATAATCTGATTTTAAGATTCTGCTTAAAACTAAATTTGTTCTAAAAAGCACTGACTTGCCAGAAAAATATCTATTTTTGTAGCTTTCTTTTCACTCTATGGATAATTTAATGAGTTGCCTATTTTAATTTTACAACTGCTACCTCAGAAGTATCTCAAATTATCTTTCTTTGGCTGGTGTCTCTCTCTGCTGATCTGCTACTGCTGTGTGTATGTGTGTGTGTGTGCACTGGTGTGTATGAGTGTGTTTGTGTGTTTCTAGAGAATTTAACAAGCGGTGAGTCTCTTAAATTTACATACCATGATCCATGGAAAGAATACTTCGTAGCATTTAATAAATAACAATAAACATTAACATTTAGTGAGAGCTTGCCAATACTGAATGCTATGGAAATGGCGAGAGGAGCTGTTACTTTCAAGGAGAGAAAGGTTAAATTCCTAAACAATAAAAGGAAAACTTCTTTCCTCTTTGGCTAAAGAGTGGCCATAATTTCAAAAATATTTAATCTTCTTTTACTTTGGATGTTAAAGCTACTGCTTGAACAAGTGTGTCTTGAGAGAAACACATAGTCCCTCAAGACTAATACCTCAAAACACCAGGGTGCAAAAATCAAAATGTCAAATCTTTATCCCTGCCTCCATTGTCATTTGGCAATTTTTGGAGTGTTCATTCTGAGTTTTCTAAAGTTCAGATGGACTTTTTCCCTTTTTTCTAACATTTTCAAGGAGTCCTATAAAGAATTCTATATAATGCAGACTTTATTTGTATTTGCTAGCAATAACACTTTATACGCACATAGCGGTTTGAAAGTTCTTCACAGGTTTCCTAATCTGATCTTAGCCAGGAGGGAAGGTAGGAATTATCAATCACCTTTCACAAATGAGGAACCTCAGGTTCAGGGTTTCCCAAAAGCACATTGCCAGAAAGAGGGGAAGACTGACTCAGAATCTTTCTTCAGATTTCAAAGACCACACTTTCAGCTCTCCGGCCCATGCTGCCTCAAACCCCACTCTGGCATCTGAGGGGCTTTAAGCATTATTTGCTCCTATTTTGATTTCTTTAATTTAAAAGGGGAAAAAAGTTATCTGCAAATCATTCCCACAATTCTGTAGGCCTAATGAAAAGTTTTTGCCAGTCTATGACCTTTTCTTCCTAAGCCATTTTTTCACTCGGCCATAACTGGAGTCTCAAAGAAGGCAGGGATATTTCTAGGATTGACACACTGTCTAAGGAACAGTCACTAATTCCCCCCAAAACAACACAGAGAATAAGAAGAGCTGAAGACAAAAAAAGGACTCTTACTTGTGAGTTGTAGAACCTGGGGCCTGGGAAGGTTCTCAGGGGTCATTTCTGATGCATGAATTCATGCTGGCTTATTTTCTTCTTGTTGTTTAGTTGTCCAGTCGTGTCCAGCTCTTTTGCAACCCCATGAACTGCAGCCCGTCAAGCTTCTCTGTCCATGGAATTTCCCAGGCAAGAATGCTGGAGTGGGTTGCCATTTCCTTCTCCAGGGGATCTTCCTGACCCAGGGATCAAACCCATGTCTCCTGCATTGGCAAGCAGGTTCTTTACCACAGAAACACGTGGGAAGCCCTGTTTTCTTTTAACCCTCTGGAATTTCATCCTACTGTTGAATGCCTGGAATCTTGCTTCTCTTGGTAGATACTCTGATATTTATGGGGATCATGAGCTTAAGAGACCATTTTCCATTTGCCCAAGAGGAATGCTTTCTATAGAGACTCTAATGTTCATAATTTTATTCTGTAAGCATTAACTGACCACCTACTATGTGCCAGGAACTATGCTAAAGTCTGGAAATTCAGCAGTGTGTAAGACTAAAAGGTACTTAGCTTGGTGGACTTACAGCTTAGAGACCTGATTTGTCCTTTAATTTACCTAGAAGAAGACAGACTTCTGGATTCTTATCTTTTCCAAGAGAACACAGTGAAGTAGATTAAAAGCCTGACTTCAAGCTCTGCTCCCAGCTAACTTTCTATCCAGTAACTAGAAAAATCAGTTAGTCCCCCTTGATCCATATTTCCTCACACAGAAAACAAGGAAGATGTTCTTAGGATAACCTCTAAGTTCCATTTTAGCTCCAAGTTTGAATGATATGATGGCTAACTTATTTCTTGGGCCTAAGTCACCCTAATCTCTGATGATGTATAATTTTGGGTGTCACCAATTTTTAACTTGTTTGTTACGAAGTAGATTATGAAAAATCTAAGCAACTTATTTGAATATAGCATAGAAAGAATCTGGATATTGAACCAATCATTTTTTGAGAAACAAACTTGGAAAGTTTTCATCTGAACAATGATCTCAAACTTCTGCAGGTTGTTTTTTAAAGGGATGGGCTGATGAGAGACTCACTAACAAATTAAATGCTTATTTTCTTTTTGCCAGCAGAAGTTCTCATTTTTCAGGTCATTTGCTTTTAAAATCAAAGATATTACACCCTGAAATTGTCTGGGCCTCATGAATAATGCATTATATACACATGATAATAGGTAATTAGATGGACCAAACAGGAGAAACATGAAAGGGAGCTGATGGCCCAAGGATTGCAGAAGGTGTGTGGGCATTTTGACATCCAGGAAATGCTATAGGTCTGTCCTTAGCTAACTCAGCCTGGTGGAGATAATTAAGAAAAATGTGGGTGTAGAAAGGCTGCAAGCCATTCCTTGGGATTGGCTAGACCGCTGCAGTAGTTCAAAAACAATTGGCACAGCCACCCACACTGGACATGATTGCCCTTTGATGAGGCAGCTATTGACTTTTATAAAGATGCCATATTTAAAATAACTTCTGATGCACTTAGGATGACATGCATCATTCTCGAATTCTATTTTAGACAAATGGGAACATATATTCCAAAGTATTAATTCAAAAATAAAAACTTAAAAGTCAAGTTGCTAAAAATCAGCAGTTTAGCAGTGTGTGACCTCCAAATTTAACTTCTGTCTGAAGCTAGGAGAAACCTGTGGCCTGTGTGAGGCATTTTTGACCATTTATGAACATTTTCTGGATCACCCCAGGAGGCAGAAAGTACTTTTGCCACTGTTTTTAACCTCTGAGTGAATGTTAAATGCACTTAAAAACCTTTTCACACTGGAAAGGGAAACCCAATCAATTGCCTGTAACAGCAGAAGAAGATGCTTTGAGATCTTTGTGTCCAGAGTGCATGCTCTGATGTTATGGAATTCAGGATTCCTTCCGAGTATGCTAAACCCCGTACCCATCAGCACCAGCAGGAGTTGGAACTGACTTGTCTTATCTCCATCTTCAAGGACAATAGCAACTACTACTATCCCTAGGTAATAAGGCGACTGTGGGAAAAAAATACCTAAACTGGGGGATTGCAGAAAGGCTCCATAAACATCTAAAGCCTGTGGGATAGGACATTACAGGGCAAGTGAATGGGAAAAAAGAAAGGGAACATGGAAAAATTTGAGCAGAGAAATAAAAATGAAAACCAAAACAGGGTTAGTATTAGAATACTGGACGTGTTCTTGAATAGACGTGTCCTCTCTGAGGGTAATTTTCACATCCGTTTGTCCACTGAGCTAGATCTCTACCATCCTTACTCATTACTGTTCTGGTTATGTTGGTAGGAAACGATGATTTCTCCTACTCTTACCTTCCTCCCAGTAAGGGCTTCTTTCTCCCCTAACAACTCCCATAGCCAGTGTTTGAGAATGGCCTTGCTATTACTTCTCCTTGGGGTGTGTTGGATTAACATGGGCTTGGTAACCACTTCTGTGCCGTGGACTCCACTCTTTTGGCAGTCTGGTCAAGCCTATAAACCCTTCTCAGAATATTTCTAAGTGAATAAAACTTAAAAGTATACAATTACAAAGGAAGTCAATTACATTGAAATATAGTTGTAAAAATACTTAAAAAGTTGATTGTGTGGTATAGTCATAGATATGCTGTGCTATGCTTAGTTGTGTCTGACTCTTGTGCCCAGTATATTTCCCAAACATATTAGACAATAGAACACTTGGGGAAGGGGGTACTTATTAACATGGCATATATTCAGAAATGTTAGTTTAGTCTCTCCCTGCCTTTCAGTATGAGCCGTTGAATGTTGCATACTGGCAAAAGGGAACTGGCATTTGGAGAAAACTTTTAAAGTTCACTTCTGCCATTTGATAAGTTGCCAAGTGGATAAAGAACCAGCCGATAAGATGGCTAAGGTGTGGTAGACATGTTTCTAATAGCTGAGCTTGCTATTGTTGTTGTTTAGTATGTCTGACTCTTTGGTGACCCCATGGACGGTAGCCTGCCAGGCCCCTCTGTCCATGGGGTTTCCCAGGCAAGAATAATGGAGTGGGTTGCCATTTCCTCCTCCAGGGGATCTTCCCAACCCAGGGATCTAACTCACGTCTCTTGCATTGTAGGTGGATTCTTCACCACTGAGCCACCAGGGATGCCCCTATTACTCTGAGGTTTATCCTTAGTACCACCAGCACTACCCTCACTGCTCTAGAAATCCATCACACCACTGATAAAAAGTCCAGACTCTGGTCATTAACTTAGGGAGCATTGCCTCAGATTCCTGGTGTGGCTTCACTAACCTCAAGAGGTTATAAAGACTTCATTTCTGTCATTACTATGAGAAAGTACGTGCAAATTATGATGGGATGGGATAGCATTCATTTTGCATTTATCCAGTGCTAAGTTGTTTCCTTTGCATTTGACATTTATTATTTAACCCTCAAAGCAGTTCTCTGAGAGGATTATATTATTGTATAAAGAAGGAAACTGGAGCTCAGAGAGTTTATTTACCCCACATTATACAGCAAATCTTAAATGGAAAAGCTAAAATTCAAACCTAATGTTCTCTAGTTCCAAAGTCCGTTATAATATTACACTTCCCTATGGAATAGCTACCACAGGTTAGACTTGGATTCCCCATTGTCAGGTTGGCACACACGTTTTTGTCAAGAGACCTTTAACATAACCCTTTGGTATGGCTGAGAATATCAACATCAGTGGCCACAGATGCTGCTTTAGAATTATATTGAATCTTTGCTAACTAATGAAAGACTTGCAAACCATTGATTGTCCCCTATCCTTTTTGAAACCCCATTTTCCCAATCATAATATGGAGAAAGTGATACCACTTAAAGTGGGGGAGGATCAAATAAATTAATCATTTAATCTAACTTTGTTAAGTTCACCATGATGAGTGTTCTACCTTCCCATAGCTGAGTTCTTACAATGATCTTTCTAAGCAGAGATTATTAGTATTCCTATTTTAAAGACAAGGAAACTGAGGCAGCCGTTAATTCCTTAGCTATCCTAAATTAGCCGAGTCAAAAAGTGGTTAAGCTTGTCTAAACCCAGTCTGTCTAATTCTAAGCCCTTTCTTTTACTCAGTAAACTAATCTGTAAGTCCCTACACAATCTTAGCTCTTCTTATAATTGTTGTCATGTTTAAAACACTAACAAGAGAGAAATAAGTATATATTGTCCAGAAATAAGTATATAGTCATTGAAGAGAAAGACTGCTCCATGAAACGCTTCACCTGCACATTCTTCCTTCCACTTACTTTAGTTTATGAACCTCATGGATGATGTCTGACGCTTTTCTTAACTTGTTTAGGGCAGTTCCAAGTTAGTTGACTTCTGAGAGTTATTGAGTAAGAAATGTTATAAATTGTTTAGATTAGGATTTAGTATGTTTAGAAGCCTTTTCATAAATTTGCCTTTTCAAACTGTTACTGGCTATAGCACTGCAGATGCTGTGATGAGGAATGCCTTCTCCAAAAACCCAGTGGATGACAAACTTCCAAAGCTAACATGTTGTTTACAGAGATGGAGAAGAAGGGGATTGACAAGCACAATCCTAAACGTAATTACAAGGCTTATAGTCCCTGCTGGGGACTAAAATGTTTATTGGCTTTTCTTGTGCAATTTAACGTTCTTCCTCCCAAAGCCCTACTCCAAACTTGGAACTTCTCTGGAATTAGCATCTCATTTGGGAGAATGCCAAGTATTGGTGTCTGGGTCCTTTGCATCTTTGCACCAACTCAGAACTCAGAAAAGCAGCTCTAGAAACTAAGCTGGGGGGTAGTCTGGGTAAAGAAGTTAAACATCCACTTGGGCATCTTCCTGATAAATTTTATCCATCTTCCTCCTGGAAAACAACTCTTAGAAAGATGTGGTCTTTAATGAGGGAATGGATGTAAACTGGTAAGTCCAAGATAGTACAAGTCAGTGGTCTTTGCAGAGTTGCCAAAGTCATACACGGAATCAAGGATCTGGAGGCTATGGGAAAACCTCATCACACTGCCATTGTGATCTATGCAAGGAAGGATGGCCTGAACTCACGATGCATTTGATATGTCCCAGAGCTAAGAAACCAGCCCAGGGGGAAAGAATGATATTAAAGGACATTTTGGTGTATGAAAAAGTCTACCTAAAACCTCATCAGAGATAACTATGTCGTACAAAATATAGAAGAGTATGACTCCTTACCTTGGCTCAAGGCTCTAAATTTAGGGGAAATAATTGCATGAGTTCCAAGTTTAGTTTACCAAAGATATACAGTTCCTGCAAGCAGTTCAAATTTATATGGAAAAAAAGTACCTTAAAGATGATCTAGTTCACAGATTTCCTTAGTACACTAAAATCACCTGAATCATGTATTCCTTTGAGCTGAAGTCTGAATGTGCCACTAGACTTGGCAACCACAGCTTATAGCCCTCTGTCCTGGCCTCATTGATCAGGTGACTGAGATGCACCATAGTTAAGACTGTCCCACTTATTCAATAAACGTTTCTATGAAACTGATAGTATTGATGTGAACAAGCTTGGGCTGGTGAAGTGACTTTCCAGGTCACATGACCAGAGAGTGATAGAGTTTAAACAAGAACTCAAATTCTCTTGACTACTGAAGGACTTACAATCATATCATATGATAATGATACTTCTTCTATTTTCTAATAATCAAAACATAAGAAAACAATAAGTAGCCTGAGGAAGGTTTTAATTATCTTGATTTTTCAAAATATTTTGATTTTTGTGTATATACCTTAATTTCTTAAATATAAACATAACAAAATGTTAATAACATTCCAATAAGACTGCTAAATTTCAAATTGTTGGGAGAAAACTAATTATAATATTTTAAGTTTCTTCAATACTCCATTGATCCTACTGGTGGTTCAGATGGTAAAGAATCAGTCTGCAAGGCAAGATACCCATGTTCGATCTCCGGGTCAGGAAGATCCCCTAGAGAAGGGAATGGCAACCCACTTCATTGTTCTTGCATGGAGAATTCCATAGACAGAGGAGCCTGGCAGGCTTCAATCCATGGTTTGCAAAAAGTCGGACATGACTGAGTGAGTAACACTTTCACTTTCAGGACAAAACTCATTATAGTATTTTAAATTTCTTCAATACTGCATAGCTACTTTATGATTATTGAGACACTAAGACAAGATGAATTGAAACCTTAAGTTTTCATTGATTCTTATATTATTCCCAGTGTTTTCAGTTGGTTCTAGATTTTTATCTGAGGTTTGGCAACAGCTTTATTTATTTATTCTTGTAGCATACTCCCCTCTTACCCCAGGAAAACAAAGCAAAACAAAAAATTGATTTATTTTTCTTAAAACAACAAAAAAATAAGGAAAAATTTTAAAATTCCTGAAAATCCTTTTTCTTAAAAACGTTAGGAAATGTTTACTAATTTAAACTTTATATTTTTTAACTCATATCATTTTCCAAAGAAATATTCTTTGAAACTGTTTCTTTGTACTTCATATGACATTTATACATGTAATTCTGTTTTCAAGATTAATTTTATTATTAAATACTGTCCTGAAGTTGTGCTCTTATCAATTCATTGAAGGGTAAGCTAGACACTTTATAAATTTTTCCTAGGAATGGAGGGCAAAATCATATCAATAAATAACAATTTGACTTATCAAAAACACAGTAACAAAAAGTAAAATTAGAAAAAATGTTAATTAGTCAAGCAAATAGTCAAAAATATGTCAAACTTTGACATATTTTCTGAGATAAATTGGCATCATGTATGTTAGCATGATTCTTTTTTATGGAATTCAACTTATTTTTACTCACTTTAATTAGTTTTTGTGTGCAGATAAAATGAAAGGCAATGGAAATTTGGCTTGCAAAGTAGTTTCTAAGATGATCTACATCCACAATCTGGTTGTAATACCATAAAAATATGTTTATTATGTGAGAATGGTAATTCAAGTTAGCATTCATCATAGACATAAAGCAATGAGCAATGCAAGTTAACTTCAGTTATTTATCCTGGGAACTTTTTTTTTTTTTGCTAAAAAGGCCAGAATGCATGATAGCATTGGCTCATTCTTCCCAAAGCCTCCTGGAAAACATGTCTCTGAAATAAAAGCTTCTCAATGCTAAAAATTTTACTGCATTTGGGAGAAGCATAAAATTTGATAATAAGGAGTTGGGTCTTCATTTTTCTGATTCAGTATGGAGTCCGTTTTGAGGAAAACTGCCTGTGGGCTGAATTTGCATCCTAGAAATATATTTAATTTGTATCATAGACTCAAAATCTGACTTCTAAAATTGGGCATCTATTTTCCCCACCTCTCCCAGGTCATGACTTCAGTCCAAGCAGAGAAAAATAAATTTCCCTGAGGATATATGTAACCATAATAAAATGACAATAATAATAATAGTGAAGAGATCTTGGAATTTAAATGTGTGGCTCTGCTTTTCCCCATTCATTTCCCACTCTACCCCATCTCTTTGTCCTCATGTTTTATGAGCTATTATATTTGTCTTATCCATCTGTATCACCATCACTCTTTCTTAGGTTCAGCTAGACTTTGCACTTCTTGGTACCCTTCTTGGTACACTAAAGTTTTAGAAGCAAATGCTCTTAGTAATCTTTTGGTCACAGAGTGCCTTGACAGTTTTTCCAAATGATGTTAGGAAGGGGAAGTAAATGTTCCCCATTTCTACTCAGTTTCTTTTTAGAGTATTGATTTCATTCCATGTCTGGCTTAATTTCTTTTGGGGATTGCTGGATTGATTTTGAAGTTACCATTGAATTCCTTCAACATGGCCTGAACAGACAACCGGGAGTAGTGGGGATGATATTTATGCTAATCTCATGCTCTTCAACCGGGTTATCAAGAATTAGAAGTCCCAAAATAGTTGATCACATTGGATTGTGAGATCATAACAGAGGTATTCTCGACAAGTGAAATCATCAGTTAAACTTGATTCTAGGAATCATGTAGGTTAGCTTGGTTCTCTTTTATGGACTTCAACTTAGTTTTACTGTGTTCTAATTAGGTTTGGAATGCAGATGAAATGAAAAGACATGGTTCAATTTAGGAGGAAGTTCAAAGTTCAAAAGTCATGTAGTGTTTTGTAGACCTTACGTTCTGAGAGAAATTACTTGAGACCATGAAAGTACTATCCTAATTTATCAGATAAAGGTCTACAACTTGGGACATTAAGTGGAGAACAGAAAAATTACTTGTTCTTAAACAATTTTGCAGAGAATAAATAAAAACAAAACGTCCTATTAAAGATCTGTTTCTTTTGAAAAATGTTTCATCTGAAAACTAAGGATAGAATATATAGCTTTGACATAAAGGCTCATCTTTTTATGAAACAACCGCTTCTGTCTCCAAGTTGCAAAGGAAGGATTCATCAATCTGATTGAACCTTCCCTTTAGTTTTTCCCAACAGCTGTGTTCAGATAATTCATGACTCCCATGTTTCCTGAGCCCTGGATAATTTCACAGACATGTCTAATACAGGCCTCTACATTTTCAGAAGAGTATGGAGATCTTGGAGGAGGTCCAGGGTAGACCAAGGAACATGATTAATGGATTGGAAGTTGGAGTTTATGAAGAAAGGTTGTGAGATCTGATTTCTCACTATGAGAAAAGCTGAGGGGTGACTTAATAACACAAGACGGTTAGGAAACAGCTGGTCTCTATCTTCACTAAGGTTGGATGAAATGAAATAAAATATAAATTGCAACAAGAATAAAAATATGTTACAAGTGGGAACTTCCAAGCACTATGATGACCGGATTCTTAGAAAGGTTGTCAGAAGATGTATGTGTAGTCTATTTCCCTGGTCTGTTGTGATGGGCCTATGAGTAGTGAGGAAGAGGAGATAATCTTGAAAGATCCCTTCTGGACCTATCTTTTTATAAGTCTGCATGTGTGCATGCTAAGTTGCTTCAGTGGTGTCTGATTCTGTGTGACTCTATGGACTGTAGCCTGCCAGACTCCTCTGTCTATGGGATTCTCCAGGAAAGAATACTGGAGCCAGTCGCCATGCCCTCCTCCAGGGGATTTTTCCAACCTAGGGATCGAACCCTTGTGTCTCCTGCATTGGCAGGTGGGTTCTTTACCATTAGCGCCACCTCGGGAGTCCATTTTATCAGTCTACCTAATCATATTTAGAAAAATTATTTTCCCAAGCTATGCCTGATTTTCTCCCTATCACTAACTCTACCCTAATTTCTTATCCTTTGTCTGCCTTCTGTAAAACACTGCTAACCAAAGATGGCTAGGGCTCTGATCAACCATGAGGGGTTCTCCCCAGCTACTAGCTGCCCTTTCAGCTTTGGGAGCAAGTTTCTTGTGCATCACTGCTACCCCTTGACCGCTAGGGTCGTGCTGATGGTTGTCTTTCTACACAGTAAACCCATGGCAAGGGAAAACAAAACTAAACAAAGCATAATTTCCTACTTTTAACTAACTCATATGTGGCCCGATGGATTAAAACACAAACCTTAGGTGTAGAATTTGAGCAGCTGAAGGGCTGAGATGTGTTTTACTCATTTGCATGGATGCTAGTCCATAGAGCATTGTCTGACAGGAGGTGCTCAGCAAGTTTTCATCAACTGAATGAATGGAACTATGAACCGAAGGTAGTCAACTGAAGTGAAGAAGGTCAAGAGTGTCAGAGGTTTCTAAATGATTCTGTATGTGACGCAAATCTAAAACCTAATCTTTGCATGGGTACCATTGGGGACTTTATTCCTACCAGATCTGGGCTACCCAGAGGATTTTGACAAGAGTGCTTGGGTTCTTCCTCCCAAAAAATATTCACCATAGACACTGTGTAGGTTCAGAATCATGGAAAAATAGGACAAATTCTTGGTGTGATTTTTAAAATATGACTTCAGGAAGTTCAATAATTTTTTTTTCTAAATTATCTTTTTTCATATGTTGATAACTTTCTCCACGACGAATATAAAATTTAGTAGTAGGGAATCTCTCACTCCCATCATCACACAACCTAAATAGTTGGGTTTCAAAAATAAGGTAACCTGTTCCTTACAACCTGATTCAATGTCCTAAAATGCTTTGGTTTAAACTTGCTAACTTTCTTCCTGGCTTTTCTCCCTGCAAAACCAGCAAACAATCAGCTACCATCCTCAGTTCTAACTTTTGTCCTAAAGCCGGAAGTCAGGTCCCTTCTGACTATCCTTGTAGAAACATTGTAACAAGTAAACCAATTTATTGCTCACTATTGGTTTTTAAATGTTCTCGGGGAAAATCTGGTAACTTGGAGGGCTACAAGTTGATGACTCTCATATGTTTGGGAGTTAGTTGTTTCATAATGGTTTTCATGCTTTTTTTTTTTTTTTGATCCAGCTAAATATTATTCCCAGATGGGATCAGTTTTTGACCTTCTTGCACTACTCTCCTACTTTTGGCCCTTCTAGCATTTTCTTACTGTGCTTCTTTTCTTTACTTCACTACTAATGGCCATGCCTGGTTACATAATTTCTGTAACAGGTGTTGACCCATTTGGACATATTTCAGTATGGCACACAGTTATTCTTATGGTTCATGAAAAGCCTACGGGTAAGAAGTACACCTCATATTAAGGTACCATCTAGTGAATAGGGATATTATTTCTCCCATAATATTTTTCTCAGGACGGGCCTTGCTCAATAATTTGGAGGATTATGAGTGACAGTTTCACACTGGATTGGCCCTTTGAAACCATACATCATGAATTTGAAAACATCTTTGCCACTCTGCTCAGCAGGAGAGTTTTCTGTTTACTTATTATTTCCATTATGCTAATTTTCAGCAGTTTTTGAGGTCAGTTCATTTGATCCTAGACAATTTTTTTTTTTTGCAAGGATGACTGAAGACAGGGGTAACTAGGAAACTTAAGAAAACATAATTAAACATAAAATGCTTATACTGATAGTAGAATTGACCTCAGCCAATTAAAATTATTAATAGAAAAAATATGTCAATGTCGCATCTGAGCTTTCTGCCTCTGCTCCCCCTTGGGTAATGAGGATTAGTTCATATTTCCTGACAAGAATAGATGGGAATTTCTCCCTGACCTTTGTCCTTCTAGAATATTGTGTTAGAAGGATTGATTAGACCCTAACCAAAAATAGAGATTTTGATTAATTCAAAATTAAATTTGTAAGTCCGACAAAAGTAGAATCGAGAGCATTTTCTTTTCAAGCAGTGAAAATTTTCCCCCTTTTGGTGACTGAGAAAATATTCAGATTACAAGCTTAGAATCTTTGCTCCCACAGCAATCATGTCAGAGACCAACCTTTAAAAAGAATCAGAAATACGTGCTCTATATTTTCAGCATCACCCTTGATCACAATAGGAAAATGATTTTTGTAAAGCATTTGATGTTAGACCTCTAACACTATCTCTATATGCCACCTGAATTAACCAAATAAAAAATTATTCAGAATTCCAATCAAGACACTGGTATAACTTTATCTTGGCACCATTGTTTTTAATGTAAGATGTATTTTTAAGGCAAATAGGCAAGCATTTAAGTCTGGGCTTTTATTGTTTTGGTAACACCATTATCACAAATCAGAAAGTTGGGAAATGCTCAGAAGTGTCCAGAGGTCTGATTCATCAGAAGGTTTATCTGAATTGGCATTTGATCTTCTTTTATTTCTAAATATTCTTGCCATTCCTGGCTCGTCTGTCTTTTCCTCAGTAAAACTGCACCACACACTGGAAAGTAAGAATATATCCATCTGTATAACATTGAGGGAGAGTAGGAATAAGAAGATTGGCTATACATACAACCGGTCTCAGAAATAAGAACACTCCTTCCTTCAGCAGAAATGCTGACGTGGCAATGTGAATTTAGCAGGTAGATTGCCATAACTTCTCATTTAGCAGCATTGAGAATGCTCAGATTCTTGATATTCACTGGTTAGGTGTTTCTCCAGAAGGAACGCAATTACAAATGAGCTTTATTTAAAGCCTGGGGAAATAACTCATTTTCAAGCAAATTTAAAGTTGGAAAGTAAGCACTGGTTTGAAGTTATCATAAAATCATAAATATATATATATATATATATATAGAGAGAGAGAGAGAGCTTAGGGTAGGGCTCTTCCAGTATTTTATAAAGCAGTACAGTTTTTTTTTTTTTTTTAATTTATAAACTAGTCTCTCAAATTGTTTTGCCATATTAAAAGAAATTGTGTCTGCACTCAGCCTACATGCCTGGGAATCAATTTGATGTTTAGTCACTAAGTTGTGCCCGACTCTTTTGTGATCCCATGGAGCCTGCCAGGCTCCTCTGTCCATGGGATTTCCCAGGCAAGAATACTGGAGTGGGTTGTCATTTCCTTCTCCAGGGGATCTTCCCAACCCAAGGATCGAACCCAAGTCTCCTGTATTGCAGGCAGATTCATTATCACTGAGCCATCTGGGACATCCTAGGGAATCACACACAGGTTTTTTGAGGGGGCCAAGCTGGGCTCCTTGACCTCTGTCCTTCATTGCTTCCAACTAGCCTGTATATTTCACATACATTAAATATTCCACAATGTACTTCACCATCTGTGCTGTAGGGTAGTTTGTGCTGGTCATGTATACTGTCAAGTTGATAGAGGTGCAAAGCTAAATGTGTGACACTCTAAGAATATGCATATATTTGAATAATTTGACTATTTAGTCCAACAATTTGCAAAGAGGCGCTGAAAGATCGCACATCCTGATAACACTTTCAAGAAACAGAGCTTCCCTTATTGGGGGTGGGGAAAGGCAGAGATATTTCTAGCTGTAGTTCCTAATTTATTGAAGTCTTGTCTCTGGCATTTTAGCAGTGTGAACTTGGGCAAATGATTTCGTGGCACTGAGCCTCCGGTTTTCATTTATAAAATAAGAATAGTAATTTCTGTGACTGATCTTCAGAAGCTCTAAAACAGCTAATATAAGTGCACTCATATTTTTTAAAACTGTAAACCCTTAGGTAAACTGAACTGAGTATATAATGATATTACATATTCAGTTCAACAGCACATTCTTGATAACCACAGAAGGGTTCAGGGGAGGAAACTGTTTATAATCTTTCCCTTTCCCCAAATTAATGTTGGAATGTTTAGAGAAATTCTTAAAGCAATGAGTCTTAGCAATGATTAGGTCAAACTCCTTTGAGATTACAGAAGAAATGCACATATACATAAAACTGCCTACCAAATTTGGGGGAAATGGGAGATTGCTATGACACCCAAATATGCATTGCTTAAGAAAGAGTGCTTCTCAAAGCGTGACCCCAGATTTTCTGCTTCCCAATCGCTAGAGGTGATTGTTAAAATGCTAATTTCTGGACGCTGCCCCGCCCCTACTAAATCACAATTTCAGGAGGATAAATCTACATTTTAATAGGCAACCCAGGAGTTTTTTTAGGCTTCCCTAGTGGCTCAGATGGTAGAGTCTGCTTTCAATGCAGGAGGCCTGCGTTCGATCCCTGGGTCGGGAAGATCCCTTGGAGAAGGAAATGGCAACCCACTCCAGTATTCTTGCCTAGAGAATTCCATGGACAGAGGAGCTTGGCATGCTACTGCCCATGGGGTCGCAAAGAGTTGAACACGACTGAGCGACTAAAACACAGGTGGTATCTATGCTCAGAAGAGGTCCCAGGACTACAAGTTAAATGCCGGGGTCTCTTTCCTTTCCTCATTCTAAATTTTATGGTCTGTACTCTCGCGCAGGAACTGGTCTAACCAGTGGGAAGAAAATTCCGCCTTCAAGCAGGAACCTAGATAGACGGTTGAAACGTTTGTCCGATAGCATATTGAAAGTGAATATGAAGTTCTCTGCAAGGGTCTTGGCTACTTGCAACTAAGAATCCGAAAGACTGCTGCGGGGGAAGAGAGGAGAGGTGAGGATTAATTGAACCAACTGCCCACCTCGAGACACACACACACACACACACACACACACACACACACACATTAGAACAGAAGGCTTTTTATTTATCTTTGTTACCCAGGTTCTTTATTAAAAGGGTTGGTTTATGTGTGTAAGTTTGCTAGGCAGGGAAGTGAAAACATCTGCAGAACCATGCAATGCCCTGGAACGGAACTCTTCTAATAAAAGATGTATCATTTTAAATGCGCTGAATTTTGATTCTGGTAATTCGTGCACTAGAGTGTCTATTTCGAGGCAGCGGAGGTATCATATGACAGCGCACGTCAAGGCACCGTGGAGCCCTCTCGTGGACTCCCACCCACTTTCCCATTCACCCGGAGAAGGCTGCTCGCGCAGCCGCTCCCCCCCACAAGCTAGCATGAAATCTCCCAGCCTCTGCCGAGATCAAATGGAGCTCTTCGCTCAGGGGGTGCGAGTATTACCTCCGCCATGCAATTTCCACTATCAATAATTTAACTTCTTTGCTGCAGACCAGAAGGAGTACATACCGGGCACCAAAGACTCCCCTCAACCCCACCCCTTCTTTTTAACCAAAGGGAACGTGAAAAAAGAATAGAATCTGGGAGTTTCGGGGCCGAAGTCTTCCCCAGAGCAGCTGCCTTGATGTTTACTTTGACAAGTAGTGACTGAAAAGGTGGGTTTCTTTTCTTTCTCTCTCCGTTTTTTTCTCTTGTTTGGTCGACTAGAAAGCGTGTGGCTTGAGTGAGGTCTGTCATTGCCTCGGCTTCCCTACTGGAGCAAGTAACTTGGTGTAACGTTATCTGGGGGTGTTCATGAATAAAAAATGCCGTTATTATCTTGATTGGATTCCTATTAGGCAAACTCCGGAGAGGTCAGTGCACGAACTCAGTTTAAGCCGCGGCGTGTTTAAGGCAGCGGAGTAAACCAATAGCCCCCCTGTTCTGTGCGATTTCATTGTGTGCTCGCGTTGGCAAGCTCCGTCGTGCGGGAAGGTGCGGGAAGGTGTGTCCGTGGCCCGGGAAACGCACGCCCTCTCCCACAGAACTTAGGTGCTGGGATGCAGCGGTGGGGAGTTGCCACAGAGGGGAGCGAGACCCCGGGGGCGCCCGATCCGCGCTCGCTCCCTTCAGCACGGCGCCCGGGTTTCCGCGGGGGGCCCGGGACGCGGGGTTCCCCCGGGCGGGGGCTAGGTCACCCCTCGGAGCCGCGGGCGTGGCGCGCGCGTCCCGTTGAGGCGCCCCAGGGACGGGCGCGGGGCTTACGGGGCCACATCGCGGGGCCCGGGGGACTGGCCGAACGAGGACGCGCGGGTCCGGGGCGCCCAGGCAGCCCCGGGAGTCCCCGGGGCCGAGCGGGGGCGAGGAAAAGGCGCGGCGTTCCCTTTAAGCGGCCGCCCCGCACGGGTCTCGGTAGCGCGGGCGAGCTGGGGGAGGGGGGCGGGGGGCGGCGCCGTTTGACCAATCGAAGCTCAACCGAAGAGCTAAATAATGTCTGACCCGAGCTCCAGGCGCAGGCTGGAGCTCCAGGTCCCCGTTGCCGCCGCGCCCGGGCGCACCCGCCCGCTCGCTGTCCCGCGCACCCCGTCGCGCCGCGGGCTTCCGGGCGCGGCCGAGGAACCGGCCCGGCGCGCCCCCCACCTCCTCCTCGGGAAGCGTTGATGAGACGCTTGAACTGCAGCTGCCACCGCTGCTGTGGGGCCAGCGGCGAGCGGCTCCGCGACAGGGACCTGGGCTGGGCGCAGGGGCCAGGAGCGGGACGACGATGTGACTCCGCCGCCGGGGACCCGTGAGCTTTGTGTGGACCCCGAGGTAGGCAAGCATCGGACGTGGGGCTTGGCGCGGGAGCCGCCGGTCCGCCGAGGAAAGTTGGCTGGGGGGACCCTTGAACTTACGGGGAAGAGGCCAAAACTGCTTTCTTCTCCTCCACGATAAGGGGGCATTTTGAGTTGTTCCCGCTGCACTTTCTTCTCCCACCGCACGATCCAGAGGGGTAGCCAGGACGCCCGAGAGAGAGGGGACCCCGGGAAGCCCAGAAGTGGGGGAGAGAAAGCCAAGAGGAGACGCAGAGCTGCGCGATGGGAGAAGACGGCGCCCCGGGGAGCCGCAGCAGAGGAGGGGTCGTGAGAGCGATTTAGGACGCCAGCTGTGGGGGGCCCCCACTGAGGTGACGGGGTTGGGGCTTAGATATGAATCTTTCCCAAGGGCTGGGCGGCCCCTGCGCAGGTTTTGAGGGGCCCCTTGCGCTCTCAGCCCGCATACCCCGTCCCCGGGGCTTCAGCCGAGCTGCACATCATCACCTGCTGCCCAGGAGTTGAGTTAAAAGCGGACGTATCCGGGTCCAGTACGAGTTTATCTTGGGAAACTTGACCCACTCCTGCAGCTCGGACCTGAAAGGGGCTGCGGGACTCCGGGGCTAGTGGTGCTCACACCTCTCTCCACCCCGGGCCCCTCCCTTGAGGTACCTTGTAGGAAAGTAAAAAGTTTTGGCTTTCAGGGGCTGGGAGGGATGTGTGTAAGTGTATGTGTTTGGCGGAGGGTGATGTTCTGACTCGGATAGGTCCCCGGGGATGCAGTGCAGAGCCGGGAAGAGGAAATGGGTGAATGAGCCGTGCCTGGAAAGAAACAGCTGAGGATTGGAGGCTCTTTGCTCGACGGGCAGAGAAGGGGACTTCCAGACTGGTGGCACCCCCTAGGGAAGAAAAGCCGTGGGACTGCTGGGGTGAACTAGAGTCTCCGTCGAAGGATGCTGTTTGTGTGCTGGGGTGGAGCGGGGTGGAGGGACACTGTTGGAGGGGCCGCGAGGAGGAGGTGGGGGAGGTGGGGAGAGCGGCGCTAGGGAAGGTAGAGGGTGCCCTCTGCCGGCCAAGCTGCCCAGAGCGGCTGCAGGGGCGGGAGGTTGGGGGGTGGGGGAGTGGTAAGAGATGGCTTTGCGGAATCTCTTCGGTAGCTGGTAGGAGGGACTTGTTGAATGACGCTTCTGATTCCCGACTCGGATGAATTTCGACTCGTCGCGCTTCCCTGGCTCCAATGCAAGTTTTCCTTGAGCTGGGGGAGCTTTGACAGGCTATGGTTGGTGTGTGAGGGATTCCTGGATCTCATTTTAGTGTCCTTCAGGGATCTTACACTTACTCCTCAATGTCAGCAGTAAACAGCGAATATTTTCTGACAAGAGTGTAGGAATGTTCTTGGCCAGAAGCAAAGAAAAGCATATTTCTGGGTGTTTGTTAATTCTCCTAGTACAGTTATCTTTTTCAAGCAAAGTCATGTGTAACTGGGAACGCTGATTTCTTTTTACTGCATATAAAACTGCATATTGATTTTTAATGGGATGTAATGTTATTAAATGAGACCTTCAAATTAGTTTGACTTCTGGGAAAATACCCCCTTACCTTTAATTTTACCCAAAAGAAGTATTTTTATGTGAGTCTGTTATAAAGTCAGAGGGCATTTTGGCCTTAAAATTATAGTTGTATGTACTTATATTTTTTGCATTTTAATTTATTGAGGTATAATTACTGATTTAATTCGTCTACACGTGGGACTCCTCAATGTTTACCTCATGCAACATTATGATTTTTAGGTTGAAGTTTATGAGATTATGGCATGTAGTACTCCAAATTATTATAAGCAATAGATCATAAAGTTTTGACCCGAGGGACCACACCCCTTTAAAACCATCATTAATCCTGTTCCTCGCTTTTGCAAATACCGTGCTTAAGGTCATTAACTCCTGTTCCTTGATTTTGCAAATACCTTGCTTAAGATTCTTCTTTTGCAAGTTTACTGCTGGAGGTAAAGGAAAGGAAAGAGACACTTGTTGAAATGTAACCATAACCTTTACTGGAATTTAAAACACGTTGGTCACCATTACTGGAATTCCTGAGCCATAAAGTCGTTGTCTTTTTTTTCCTTCCACTTTATTTTGCAAAATGTGATAAATGTTGGTAAATATAGACCTGTACTAAGTATTATGACAGAAGAAGCATTATGTATGTAGAGCTATTTTAAGTCATTACAAAACGTTTTCTATTTATAAATGATATAAGCAGAAAGAAATGATTTCCAGATAAACAAGACTTACGTACATGTTTTGAAGCATTAGAACATTGCAGACACACTTAGACATCACATTTTTTTAAAAAGGGAAATAACAGAGTAATTTTCACATACCTTTGGAGCCTTTCATTGCCTATTCAGAGCTGAATTAGTAACTGGAAATCTCATTTATTTTAAGATTATTTAAGACTTATAGCAGGTCAACATTTGAGTGTCCAGAAAATAAAGCATTTAGGAACTCTGTTTTAGGATGTCTTTTCAATAAGTGTAACTTTTACTTGCAAACAGAAGGAACCAAGAAAGTGATCATTTGCCAGAAATACAATGACCTCACCTCAAATGATTCATTTATACTTTGTGAGTTAATTGCCTAAATCTCAAAATGGCCAAAGAGGGGTGGGGAGATGCTAGAATGTTGCTGGTTCATTTGATTCACCTGGAGAGAGTGAAGTCCTGTAAATAATGCAAATTTTTAAAATCCTGGCTCAAAGTCCTTGAATTTCCTGTTTAATAGGGGCACCATTAGAATGTAAGTTATTCTCTTCTTCCTGGAATCTTTGAGAGTTTCAGCTTTTCAGTAGTCAAAAAGCAGATGATTGATAATCTCATTTCTTTTAAATATAAATAGCTCTGGTTTGCAGCTTAACACACAGCAAGTTGAGCATGTCCACCTCATAGTACAGCAAAGAGCTTGTTGATTTTTTTGGTACTTTTGTCTTTAGAACCTACTGTTAGGTATCCAATACCTCCCTTGGTCATACACACACATCCACAGCCCTATATGCAGGTCATACACACCCTGGTCATACACACACATCCACAGCCCTATATGCAGGTAGTGAATTTGTGGAATGTAAGAGCCAGCAGCTTTGGGTCTCAACCACAGACTTAATCTTTTACTAAGCTTTAGAATATTGAAGATGTACACAATGGAAAGGTAATCTACAAGTACTTCATTAACACTTTAGTTTTAGGAGGTTAGTCCCACAGCAGACAGAAGAACGATTTTAGGCTGCTTGAATGAAAACAGCATGGAAAAGTATATAAGAGCTCAACTCTGAGTATCTTTTAAAATGAAAACCATTGCCGTTTCTGATGTCCATAAAGCTGAATTTATTTTAATGGCTGAAACATTTTCAACTTGCATCTTCCTGTGTAGAAGATTTAGGCTTGTGTGAGGGGGCTCTCCTAGCCTGGCTCTGCCCAGTGCATGTGAATGTATCCCTCTAATAGGATAATTGCTAACTTGTCTCAACTTGTTGTCAAATGATTGTTATGGTGCACTCAGTTTCCACTAATTGCAAAATTGCTGCTTAATTGAAGGACTCTCAGCCATCTAGTGCAGTCATTCAGCCACCAGCAGACTCTGTAATCTCAAGCTATGAATTGCATTTTAAAAGAGGAATGGAGGAGAAAATTCCGGGGAATTCTAGGTTTCAAACGGCTGGCTGTTGCTTCATGGAGGAAGAAATCATTTGAATGTTTAACTGCATTGTGATAAATTTTCTTTATTAGGATGAATAACATGCCCAGATGGACTTCAAAAGTGAGTGAGTGAACTTCTTGGTTACACTCTGCATCCATTTACTCTGTTTAGGATGGAGTCACGTTAAACAGTAAATGATGTTGGCAAATGAAATCCGTATGTCATTTGTACATGGAGTTTAATCCTAGGAAACAGAGGAAAGCTTTGGTATTTTTAAGCTTAGACATATGTGTCCTCAAAGTCTCCTTAAACTTCCTCTTAAGTCATAAAATTATTTGCTGCTGCTGCTTAGTCACTTCAGTTGTGTCTGATTCTGTGTGACCCTATGGACTGTAGCCCACCAGGCTCATCTGTCCATGGAATTCTTCAGGCAAGAGTGCTGGAGTGGGTTGCCATGCTCTATACCAGGGGATCTTCCCAACCCAGGGATTGAACCCTGGTCTCCTGCATTACAGGCAGATTCTTTACCACTGAGCCACCAGGGAAATCCTAGAATTGCTTAATCCTAAATAATTGTATACTTTGAACGCATCCCTGACTTTCCAGAATACTCATACCAAAGGCTTAGAAAAGTTATGGACCTAGTTATTAAATATATGGAATCATGATTGATGATAGATATAGAACAGTGGAGCTCACTAATATATGGACTTTGGAAAACTTATGAGGGTGACAGAGTGGTAAATGGGCATGTTTTCTAAGTGAACTGAAAAGTATTCTTGTTCCTGTAAGAAAAACATGAGTATCTTGTTAAAGAAGAAGTGTGGGAGCTTTCTTTAAATGAAAGTACTCAAATTCAAGTACAAACTCTGTGACATGCTTTTGGTGAAACAAATCTGACCCAATAACACTAGATGCTGAGAAGTGGCTAATTGCACTGATGTCTCATCTATACACTGTCTAAAGTTTAAGCATGGGTTTCGGGGGGTGGGTGTAGGACAGCAGAGTGACTGGGGGTGGGGAAGCAAAGTCATTTCATAAGGTTCCATGACAGCCACCATGAAATAAAAGTTTATTTCCAAAGAGCGCAGAGAATAACATGTGTTATACAGTTTTCCCCAAAGGTTCACTTGAAAGAACTTGTCATTGGTTGTCATGGTAGTAATGTCCTGATTTTGAAAGCTCGCAGAACTTAGGAACTCTTAAATGTGCTTTCATCTTGGTTCCTTTGGTCTGGCTGAAGCTTTATGATGCCCTCTGTGTTTCTGACATGCGTCTGTGTTTTAAAGGGAGGAGGTCAGGCAAAGGAAGATTCCTTAACTCTAAGACAACATAGCTAAGAAACGTGTAGGAAGTGGTGAAAAAGTCACTTTACTTCAAAATAGCTTATTAAAATCAAACTGAAAGTCAATCTGTCATTTAATTACAACTAGTACATATAAAATTAAGATTTATATGATGGAAATAGAAAATAAACGGACAGTTGCAAGGAATTTAATCAACTCATCAAAAGTGGAATAGCGCCACCTAGAGAACAAAATCACCAGCTTTACCAGCCAAACGGATTCTGTGCCATATGAGCCTCTTTTCCAAGGCTACCGTTACTAGGATTGCCTTGCCACCCTAGTGGCAGATTTGGTGAGTGTATGTGTTGGTAGGGGTGTGGTGTTTGTGTGTGGGTGGTTTAGGATGCACTTGGGATTGTAGGTGAGATTTTAAAACAGGCAGATCCATACCTCAATATCTACACCAAGTCCTTTTAGTGTTGTTTAATAGTAGCCAAACGTAGAATAACCCACCAGGAAGAAGAGCTGGCCTCCTCCTTAACATTTTTTATTTTCAACGATATATGCTGAAGCACTGAGTACAAAGGTTCTGATTTTATTTACTTGCTACAAGCAGTTCATTGCCCTTTCTGAGATATAATAACACCAAATAAATTGAATAGAACGACCTTAAGAATGTCTTTGATCTATGATCTAATTTTAACTTTAATGATTTGAGAATAAAAAAAGGATCATATATGTAGCAAGACTTTAAACACCAAAAAAGTAAGGGGGTAAGGGGAAGACAAGGAGAAGCATTGTAAGAGCTGCCTCAACCTTAGATAAATCTATGCGTCTGAGCCAGCACCAAAAATTTATGGAACCAGGAGCCAATCATTACAAATTAGCTTAAAATTATTTGATGCCAAAATCTGCATTTCCTTCATTTTTGCATGCTTCCGCAATAGTATCCAAAATGGTTCTGGTCATAGAAGAAACACTTCAACAAATATTGCTGAATGAACAAATAGATTGATTAATAGCTGCCTCAGATTCTGACGAACAGTGTGGATAATGAAGAAACTTTGTAATTACAGAAAAAATATTGTTTGCTGGCAGAGAGGCAGAAATTGGAGGAAATAAGTGTAATATTTTTGTTTCCGTGGTAGGTATTATCAATGTCCTTCAGTTGGCTGAATTCTAAAGTTGCCTGTGTACAATTTGGTTCACTCATAAAGTTGTCATGTTTGGGACATATGAAATGTTAAAGCCAATTTAGATAGTCGCAACTATAAACCTGTTGGTGAATTTTCACTTAATGTTTTCAATTTGAGGTACTGTTGTCGGTGCTGATCATTGTGCTTCAGGGGACAGAAAACAGTATATGTTAAGTGCGTGTCAATTTCTGGTAAGCAGATAACCGAAGGAAGTTATTATATTGTCTGTGCATTGCGTCATGCGTAGGAGCAATCAGGTGCAGAAAACTTGACTTTTCAGGAGAAAAATCTATATATTTCACACATACAGAGAGATAGATGGGGGGTGTGGTGTGAGAGGGAGAGAGAAAAAGAAGGAAACTCACAGAGTAAAATTTTTGCCACATGGGATTTAGTCTAATCACTCTTGGTTTTGGAGCTGTTACCATCAGCATTTGCTGACTGTTCTGATACTTGCTTTCTGCTTTTGAAAACTGAACCTATGCCCAAACTGAAACAAGTTTCCCTGTCTTTTCACATGTTCATTTATTTCTTGAATTATAGGGAGTGTTTTTAAACACAGATAAATTTCTTTTACATCACGCAGAATCTGAAGGTCGAGAAATTTGCTTCACGCTGCTGGCAGAGATGCTTGGCGGAGTCCCAGGCCACATTCCTAGACCAAACTGTTGAAGGTGTTCTCTCTTATGCAACACGGGGAAGGCACATTCAGCCTTCTCACGCCGGCTGATAATGTATCTGAAGGCACAGACGATGTGCTTGTCATTTTGAAACATAAAGCCAGCAGGCATTCTGTTGAATGATAGAATCTGGATCAGCTAAATGTAAAATACTATGATTAGTTAGGTTCAAAGTCAGCTGTATAAATAGAGAGAATATGGAGTTGGGACCAGATTTGGGGGGCTGACTTAGGCTGCACAAAGGAAACTCAGAGGTTTTAAATAGCCGCAGGCTCTGAGTGTGAGACAGTGGTGTGTCTATATGGCGGTGAGGCTGGAGGGACTTGGATATAACTACTGTAATTTAGGGCCTTCCAGGCAGCTCAGTGGTAAAGAACCAGCCTGCCAGTGCAGCAGACCCAGGAGACACAGGTTCAATCCCTGGGTCGGGAAGATCCCCTAGGGGAGGAAATGGCAACCCACTCCAGTATTCTTGCCTGGAAAATTTCGTGTACAGATGAGGCTGGTGGGCTTCAGTCCATAGGGGTCACAGAGTCATATGACTGAGCACACACACACACTGCAGTTTTGGTCTGCAGTTTTAGTTTGGGGAAACTAATAATTTCCCCCCATTTCTCAAGTAGACTCTACAGGGAATAGTGCAGGGAAGTCCACTCAATGTTAAGTGGCAGCTTGGACAGGAGGGAAGTTTGGGAGAGAATGGATACATGTGTAAGTATGGCTGAGCCCCTTTTCTGTCCACCTGAAACTGTCACTACATTAATTGGCTATGCTCCAATAAAAAAAAACAAGTTTTTTAGAAAAAGTATTATCTTCAGTTCAAGAAGTGAAAGAGTTTGCTTTCGGTACAGCACTGACAAACGGGTATATATTGAGATCAATGTGACCAGGATGCATAGGAAGTTGGAAACCATCGCAAGCAAGCAATGACAGGAAACTTGGAATGGGTGGCTTGGGGACAAGAAGACTTAGGCTGGAATGGTGAATGTATTTTTGTCTCCTTTAGTCTAAATTCACATGTTGGTAGCTCCCAGAAGTCTGGGTTAAGAAGAATTCTGAACCCAACCCGGCTCAATAAGAAAGAATATCCTGTCACTGCCCACCATGTCTGGGGGACTAGGGGTAGCATGTCTGACTTGTTCTTGATGTCCAGTCTAGAGGACCGTCTTCACAATTGTGAAGAACTGGCATATGGAGGAAAGAGAGACTTTAGTTTATGTTGCCCCAGAGAGCAGGTCTCGACCTGGTGATATCAATTTAAGCACTGTACGTAGTATCTAGAAGAACTTTCAGTTTGATTTAATTAAGTAAATATCATAGGCTCACCACATACAAGGCATTGAATTGAGTGAATTTATGATTTAACAAAGAAAGAATATGGAATATGATTAGTTTCCTGTTATAAGCACAGACTGAAGCCCTTTTAGAAAGGACAGATATTAACATGGAAGCTTGGAGTTAGGTATATTCTGAAGTACCTTTGTACTCCTAAGTTTTTTCAAACATATTGGTCATATCATCAGTGTGCTCCTGGTTTTAGTTCACATACAATCCTGATGACAATCATGTATTTCTTTGGGTCTTCTGCCTGAGATAGGTGCAGCATCATGAACTGAGCATCAGAAATCCTTCCCATTTCTTTGAAAAGTGCTGGACTTTTACTTTTTTCAGACTTTCACGAGGGTTCTCAAAAGTAGTTATTTTTCCTTTGTATCATACAGAATGGAATGTTTTAAAAAAGAGTCCCAATCAGGTTCAGACACCCAAATTGCTTAAGAAATTAGCTTTTGACATCAGATTTTTTTAGAGTTCAGTAACTGAACTAAAAAAAGCCCACAGCACTCACCTTCCCCTTCTCAAAGTATGACATCCTCGGCTGTTAACAGTTTTCCAAAGAGTTTCCTTTTCTAAATGTAAACTGTCAAAGAATTGGCCCCTCCCTCAACCTTTTCATGTTTCAACATGGACAGATTAACTTTCTTTTTTTTTTTATAACTTATTTTTCTCTTCTGTAGAACAATTGGAAATTAATTAATCCACATTTAATATGCAAGTTTAGACCAGAGGTTACACAGCCCACTCCTAGGAGTCATGACCATTTTACTCTGCATGGTCTCTCATACTGCTATCAAATATTCATATTTTCAGTCAGCAAAGCAAGCAGTTTACTGTTTATATACTCTTTAGAGCTTCACATATTTTATAGTTCATGTTGCTGCATGTATGTTTTCTCCTGTTTCAAAGCTTTTCTTTAAAGAAAGTAAAGGTGTTATACATGGGGAATGATTCTTTTATTTATTAATTCATCTAGCATTAATTTAGTGCCCAGTGGGTGCCGGGCACTGGGATAGATGGATCCATCCATCATCAGGTGCTCCCTGGTAAGGAACTCCATTGATTCTCCCAGGTAAGGCTTCCATTACCTCCTTATATACTCCATTCAAAAGAGTATTTTAAAAAGCTGTTGAACAAATTCTCTGAGTCATTTAAGAACTTCCTGCCTATCCTGTATTTTCAGTTATGGATTGTAATATTTTGGAAAAACTTATGTCACTTTTAAGAAAATAATCTCTTTTTTATATATAACAGTTGAGTATCATTTTGTGTTCAAATTAAGGCAGTGAAAATGCTTAGACATTGCCTTAAACATTTCACTATTATTTGAGGCTATTTCTAGAGGAACTCATGTTAATGATGCTGGTGGAAGCCACAGTAGAAGAATTTCTGGACTAAAAATGCCATTCATTTCCACTGGTGTTATGATGGAGTTTTTTCCTCACTTACAAGGACATGATTGGGCCTCTTAGTATCCAGGAATGTGTCTTTTATTTGACAGTGTTTATAAATCCCATGTGTTTCCCCCCTAAAGAAGCTAAAATGTAAGAATTTACTAGAATCTGGTTTCATCATTATGCTGAGTAAGAAAAAGAAGGAAAAATCAGTGTTGTGAATATTATCTTTAAACATTAGTCAATAATATGTTTAAATTTAGTAATGGTATTTTTTTAAGAGTTTACTGAAAACCACTTTTCAATCCGTTGGTGGTCTCCTTTCACCATGAAGTCAGGAGGTGTTTTTACTCAAATATATGGAATAAATAAGAATCTGTATGTGGTATTCATGGATCGTGTAAATATGTCAATGGAACTAGCACACAGTTTGGCACCATCAACTCAGAAATATTTAACCTCTTGATACACAACAGGGAAGCAAACTCTCACATAGTTCTCTTGTGAATCTCAAAAAAAAAAAAAAAAACCACACCACTGTACCCAAAATTAAAAACAAAAAACCCACAGGACCAGGAAGTGGTAAGAAATCCCATTTTCCTGCTAATACCAAACCTACAGCCATGTTTCTAACCTTCTCTTTCACTCCTGAGCAGGCCAATCAGATTAAACTGTAAATCCAAAAATACAAAAGGATAAGCCGTAAATAAAGAGTGACAAAGACCTTTGCGTTCTTTGAGACAAAACCAGAGGAGTAGCCACAGATCTTCTGACCTCCAGATTAGCAGTATAGATGTAAATAAGTAAATTGTAGGACTGGATTTTTCTCCCTCTGGCAAAATCTCCAGTAGAACCCCAACGTGTAAAACAAAATAAACAGGGCTGTGCCAGTTGAACTATAAGTGGGAACATCAGAGTCCTGCCTCCTTGACCTTGATTTTGCCCCTTGCAAGAAGCTTCTTGATACTCTTCTCTGCAAAACCCAGCTGGAAAACTGCTGTTCTTGAGAAAAGTCAGTAAGTAGAAATCCCCAAGTCCTCAATCTTTCTTCCTTCCTCGCGGAAATGACTGCCCTCTCGCCTATTCTTGCAGCCGTTCTCTCGCATTCAGGATTGTGTTCATCTACTTGTTTCAGTTGTTCACAGATGGTAACTCGGTATCGTAGATACGGATATGTGAAATTTTTCCTACTGGATAATATTTGGAAATAATTGTAGGCATGTAATGGCTGAGAAGCAATGCAGAACGACCTTATCTTAAAGATTTTAATAATCATTTAAATTTATCATCATTAATAAAATTTATCAGGAATTTCCTGGAGGGCCAGTGGTTAGGACTCTAGGCTTTCACTGCTGGAGCCAAGTTCAGTCCCTGGTCTGAGAACTAAAATCCCCAAAGCTACCTGACATGGCCAAAAAAATACATAGAATTTGTTTTAAAATGTTCTTCCTAAAATATAAGTGTATTTTTCTGGTTTTCACATCCCTGGCAATGATTTTCTTAAAACATGAAAGGGTCTATTATTCCAGAGTATTTGATTGTTCTTCAAAACTAATCTCATGTTGAAATTTAGGGGAACCCTCGCCATCACTGCTTCAAGCAGTATCAGAGGTTTTGATAGCTTGTCCTGGTGCAGCGCCCTGGTAGACATTGGTACTGGGACCAAAATTTAGTTGACTTGTCATCATTAACATTCCTACATGAATTTATTGTCATATGTAGGTAAGATTGCATGTGCATGCTAAGTCGCTTCAGTTGTGTCTGACTCTGTGACCCCATAGAAGGTAGCCTGCCAGGCTCGTCTGTCCATGGGATTCTCCAGGCAAGAATACTGGAGTGGGTTGCCATGTCCTCCTCCAGGGGATCTTCCCGACCCAGAAATCATAACCCACATCTCTTACAACTCCTGCATTGGCAGGTGGGTTCTTTACCACTAGCACCCAGGTTGTATATTTCAGTAAAAATCTTGTCCAAAGGTATAGTGTTCCATACATTAAGAAGATGCATCCACATGTTCCACTTGATGCTATAAATAACGCTTTGAAAAAAACTGGGCACACATTATTCCCAGGTAACAGCTGAGGAAACTGAAGCTTGAAGTAAATAACTTGACCCCAGCGGCACAGCTGTAGAACCAGAGCAAGGATTGCAGCTCTGTGATCCTAATCCAGCCCTCTTACCATCACCCAGTCTGTCTAAACCATGACCTGCAGAATTCAAGCAAGACATCATATTTCACCCTTGTTAATGTGAGTGCCTGGCACAGATGGAGACCAGTGTCGCTCTCTAGAGAAGAGATTGGCAAAAAGTGATGGTGGGAAGATAAAAAAAATGTTCATTTTAAGGACTTTTTAAATTTCCTTGTTTTAAGGAAATAAAATACTTGAAAAGAGAAAAAGGGTATGCCTTGTTCTTTGAGCTTCTTAGTAATAATTTTGCTTAAAGCTGAGGATCCTATGAGTGAACTATTGGAGAGCATAACATGGAGCAGTGGTTCTTAAAGATGGTGATCATCAGAGCCTTTCCTTGGTGGTCAAGTGGTTGGGAGTCCGCCTTGGAGTGTAGGAGACACCGGTTCAATCCCTGGTCCAGGAACTAAGCCTGTATGCCACAACTACTGATCCTGCAGGCCCTGGAGCCTGTGCTCTCCAACCAGAGAAGCCACTGTAATGCAATGCCCTTGCATCACAACAAATAGTAGCCCCTGCTTACAGCAACTAGAGAAAGTCCGTGAGTAGCAATGAAGACCGAGCACAGCCCAAACTAACTAACTAAAATTGTTTTTTTAAAAGGTGGTGATCATCAGAATTACCTTTGAAGCTTTAAAAAGAAAATTCACAGAGACTTCTCTGGTGGTCCAGTGGTTGACCCCATGCTTACAATGTAGGGGGTGTAAGTTTAGTTTCTGGTTGCAGAACTAAGATCCCACATACCACCCAGTGTGGCCAAAAGGTAAACATTAAAAAAACAAACAGATATCAGGTCCTAGTCCCTGAGATTTGGAGGTTTGGGCTGCAGCTTGGCCATGTGTTGTGTTTAGAAACTTCCACAGGTGGTTCAGACTTGCAGGAAGGTTGGAGAATTGGTGAGCTCGAATCCAAATATATTTAAAAAGACTCATCATTTACTTCATCATCCAAATACTTGGATTTGAACATGGTTAGAAGGGATTTGCAGCCTTGTACATAATCAGAAACTCCAAAGCTTTGAGGTGGGATGCCTGTTGAAAATAATCTCCTGACTTGAAAGATGTTTGCTAACCGCAGACTTCCATGTGGCAGCAGAAGGCCTGGCCCAAGGATGGAGTAGGATTCCATGGCCACCACTTACTTACAAGGTCTGGGACCTTGTACAAACTACGTCTAATCTCTGTGCCTCAACCTCCTACATTGCTGTAGGGATTGTTGTTGTTTCATCACTAAGTTATTGACTCTGCATGAACCCATGGACTGCAACATGCCAGGCTTCCCAGTCCTTCACCATCTCCCAGAATTTGCTCAAACTCATGTCCATTGAGTCCATGATGCCATCCAACCATCTCATCCTCTGTCGTCCCCTTCTCCTCCTCTCAATCTCTCCCAGTATCAAGGTCTTTTCCATTTAGTCAGTTCTTCACATCAGGTGGCCAAAGTATTGGAGTTTCAGATTCAGCATTAATCCTTCCAATGAATATTCAGGACTGATATCCTTTAGGATGGACTGGTTGGATCTCCTTGCAGTCCAAGGGACTCTCAAGAGTCTTCTCCAGCACCACAGTTTGAAAGCATCAATACTTCGGCTCTCAGCCTTGTTTATGGTCCAGCTCTCACATCCATACACGACTACTGGAAAACCATAGCTCTGACTATACAGACCTTTGTTGGCAAAGTGATGTCTCTGCTTTTTAATAATCTGTTTATGTTTGTCATTGTTTTTCTTCTGAGGAGCAAGTGTCTTTTAATTTCATGGCTGCAGTCACCGTCCGCAGTGATTTTGGAGTCAAAGACTTATTATTGAGACTATTAAAAAGTTTATCAGTGGGCTTTCCCAGTGGTCCAGTAATTAAGAATCCACCTTGCAATGCAGGGGGACATGGCCTTGATCTCTAGTCCAGGAAGACCCCATGTACCATGAACAACAAATCCCATGTGCCACAACTACTGAAGCCCGAGGGCCTAGAGCCTGTGCTCTGCAACAAGGGAAGCCACTGCAATGGGAAGCCTTCATAGCACAATGAATAGTAGCTCCCGCTCGCTGCAAGTAGAGAAAACCTACACACAGCAACGAAGACCAATAAAATTAAAAGAAAACTTTATTAGCATGCTCCCTGTCTAAATCTGCTTCACTTTGTTCCAGCGGTAACAAGACCAGAACCCTTTTGTTGTCTCTGGAGGCTAATTTGTTTTACTCATTGACCTTCTCTTCCTTTCATCCATCTAAATCCTACTCATTGTTTAAAACTCAGCTCGAATTCGACTTCCTCTGGAAAGACTTCTGCCCAAGAGAAACCTACCCTACTTGGATTCCTGAATCATTCACAGTCTCTATTTTACAATAGTTAATTATATAAGCAATAATTGTACAACTGTTAAACACTGGGTATTTTCTCTGTATCAGGTTCTCTGCTAGGAGCTGTGGATGTGAAGTTTAGTCTAGAAAAACATTCTAGAATATCCTGCTTAGGATAGTCTGTCACTTTAAAGAAACATTTCTTTCTCTTTTTTTTGGTATACCTTAAAGGTCCATTGTGTTTTTATTTTTAATTTTTTTATATTTATTTATTTATGGATTTTTGACTGTGTGGAGTCTTAGTTGTGACATGGCTGGGTCTTCCTGCAGCATGTGGGATCTTTCATTGCAGCACACAGTCTTAGTTACTTCATGGCTTGTGGGATCTTAGTTCCCCCACCAGGGATTGAACCTCCGTCCCCTGCTTTTGGAAGGTGGTTTCTCAAACCAGACCACTAGAGAAGTCCCTGAAGAAACATTTCTTAAATAGAAAGTTCATGAAACAGTTTCAGCCTGGGACCCTGCATCTCTGGACCTGATGATCAACTTTCATTCCATTGCTCAATAGATCTGTGATCTTGGGCAAGTTACTTAAATTCCTTGTGTCTAAAATAATGTTGGGGGAAATCCTCTTCTCCCTTCCTATGTTTCCATGAGGGGGACTTGCTTCCCAAAGCAGCAGACCACTGCAATGAAATTTAACCCAAACCTCTCTTATTCTGTGGGACTCCCATGCCCAAATATGTAGGTTCTTGACAGTCTAGCCATGATGCAGTGAGCAATCAATGCAGGCCTGGCTTCCTGCGTGTCCTGCCAAGATCTCTGCCCTCAGTTCCCATTTTCCCTTGTGGTTCCCAGGATCTTAATCTGAGGTAGTAGGAAATGGGCCCCACTGCATTTTCTAAGACAGCTTTCCTAACATGACTCTGGCCCTGTGTTATTCCCATTTGACATCTTGTTTCTATTCTGTTCTCAGCAGGAAATCCCAAGGGGAGGAGGTGTGGTTAACCCAAACATGTACTAGTGGGAAGTTAAAAAGAAGTGGTAATTTTTTCAAAGTTGAATGAGCTAACGTCCCAAAGAAGTTGTCTTTTAAGTTAGGTTTTTTCTTTTGTGTATTTTAATCAAAAACTTTTAAGCAAAAACTGTATCTCCTATATTGTCTTTAGTCTCCATAGTGCATAGCTGACTGATGTGCACATACAAAGTAGGGAGTTCCACAGCTATTTGCCAAATAATTTAGCAAGTCTTTTCCCCTGGAAAAGATAAAGATTCCAGCATTGTGATATTCAGCTAAAATAGCACTCTAAATGGGAAATTGGTTCTATGTAAATATTCATAGGAGAAGGCAATGGCACCCTACTCCAGTACTCGTGCCTGGAAAATCCCATGGACAGAGGAGCCTGGTAGGCTGCAATCCATGGGGTCGCTAAGAGTCGGACACGACTGAGCGACTTCACTTTCACTTTCATGCATTGGAGAAGGAAATGGCCATCCACTCCAGTGTGGGTGCGCACATGGGGGTGCGACTCCATGGGGTTGCACAGAGTCAAACACGACTGAAGCGATTTAGCAGCAGTAGCAGCAGCAAATATTCATAAATGAGCCTTTTGGTTTCCAGTTTATAAAGCTCATCAACTCTGGACTTTTCGTGGGTACTTTGTGGGTGGTAGATGCCAAGCAGGTAATACAATCTTTTAATCTATAAAACATGATCCATTTTAAACAAAAACTTGTACCGACAATTTCCTGTCCTCTCTCACCTTCCCTTCCTTTACATTTTCTCTTTCGGGAATCCCCATGTGCATATGTCAATTACAACGTGTTCTACACGGAACCGTAATTGTCTGTAATGTGTCTAACTTGTTCTGCACCCCTCACCATCCCACCCTACCCTTTAATAGTGAAGTCCTCAAAGGCAAGGATTCTGTCTCATTCCTTTTGGTGTTCCCAGTATCTGTGCTCAGAGAATGTCTATTAAATGAACAAAAGTTAAAATGTCGATTTTAGGAGAAATCTAAATCATAGTCATCCTAAGTTATAGTCACTCTAAGCTATAAATTTGACAAGTTGACATCCAAATAGACGATAACCCAGCCATAGAAAGATGATGACATTTGTAGCTATGAAGGGAGAAGAGACCAAAATGTAGCTTTAAAAATATTTGTAGGTTTTTTCCCTCATGGAATAAACATGGGTTACAACTTAGTTTCCTTCTCATGAGGAAATGACAGAAACAGCCAGTGATGACCTTCAACTTCAATCGAATGACCAGAGCTCTGCTGATGAAATACCAGCTTGTATCCTTGACCCTGACATATACCTTGGAGGTGTTAATGCATTGTCCCTGTGTTTCTGTGAATATTTTTTTAAAGAATTGTTTTTGATCTCGTGGATCTCCAACTCATTGTTTAACCATGTAATATTGACCATTTGGGGGTAACACTGAAATGCCTTCCTTGAAAGCTATTGAGTTAGCTGGGAGTGCACCCACCTCCATAACTGATTTTTTTTGTTATATTTGAAAATCAGTGAGAATTTAAACTCAGGATTCAGTCACTTGAAGAATTTATTAAGAGTTACCAAGTAACTTATTCCTGCTTTACAAGAGACTTACTTGAAAATGACTTTCCTAAAGCAATCAGTTCAGTTCAGTTCAGTTGCTCAGTCGTGTCTGACTCTTTGTGACCCCATGAACCGCAGCATGCCAGGCCTCCCTGTCCATCAGCAACTCCTGGAATTGACCCAAACTCATGTCCATTGAGTCGGTGATGCCATCTAACCATCTCATTCTCTGTCATCACCTTCTCCTTCTGCCTTCAATCTTTCCCAACATCAGGGTCTTTTCAAATGAGTCAGCTCTTTGCATCAGGTGGCCAAAATACTGGAGTTTCAGCTTTAACATCAGTCCTTCCAATGAACACCCAAGGCCGATTTCCCTTAGGATGGACTGGTTGGATCTCCTTGTAGTCCAAGGGACGCTCAAGAGTCTTCTCCAACACCACAGTTCAAAAGCATCAATTCTTCTGCGCTCAGCCCTCTTTATAGTCCAACTCTCACATCCATACATGACTACTGGAAAAACCATAGCCTTGACTAGATGCACCTTTGTTGACAAAGTAATGTCTCTGCTTTTTAATATGCTATCTAGGTTGGTCAGAACTTTCCTTCCAAGGAGTAAGCGTCTTTTAATTTCATGGCTGCAATCACCATCTGCAGTGATTTTGGAGCCCAAAAAAATAAAGTCAGCCACTGTTTCCACTGTTTCCCCATATATTTGCCATGAAGTGATGGGACCAGATCCCATGATCTTAGTTTTCTGAATGTTGAGTTTTAAACCAACTTTTTTCACTCTCTTTCACTTTCATCAAGAGGCTCTTTAGTTCTTCTTCACTTTCTGCCATAAGGGTGGTGTCATCTGCATATCTGAGGTTATTGATATTTCTCCCGGCAATTTTGATTCCAGCTTGTTCTTCCTCCAGCCCAGAGTTTCTCATGATGTACTCTGCATATAAGTTAAATAAGCAGGGTGACAATATACAGCCTTGATGTACTCCTTTTCCTATTTGGAACCAGTCTGTTGTTCCATGTCCAGTTCTAACTGTTGCTTCCTGACCTGCATACAGGTTTCTCAAGAGGCAGGTCAGGTGGCCTGGTATTCCCATCTCTTTCAGAATTTTCCACAGTTTATTGTGATCCACACAGTCAAAGGCTTTGTCATAGTCAATAAAGCAGAAATAGATGTTTTTCTGGAACTCTCTTGCTTTTTCGATGATCCAGCAGATGTTGGCAATTTGATCTCTGGTTCCTCTGCCTTTTCTAGAACCAGCTTGAACATCTGGAAGTTCACAGTTCATGTATTGCTGAAGCGTGGCTTGGAGAATTTTGAGCATTACTTTACTAGCATGTGAGATAAGTGCAATTGTGCAGTAGTTTGAACATTGTTTGGCATTGCCTTTCTTTGGGATTAGAATGAAAACTGATCTTTTCCAGTCCTGTGGCCACTGCTGAGTTTTCCAAATTTGCTGACATACTGAGTGCAGCATTTTCACAGCATCATCTTTTAGGATTTGAAATAGCTCAACTGAAATTCCATCACTTCCACTAGCTTTGTTTGTAGTGATATTTCCTAAGGCCCACTTCACATTCCAGGATGTGTGGCTCTAGGTGAGTGATCACACCATCATGATTATCTGGGTCGTGAAGATCTTTTTTGTATAGTTCTTATGTATATTCTTGCCACCTCTTCTTATATCTTCTGCTTCTGTTAGGTCCATACCATTTCTGTCCTTTATTGAGCCCTTTCCTAAAGCAAAGTACATCTAAACTTGTTAAGTTCTTAATAACCTGTGCTGAATGAATAAATGAATCCTGAACTAAAACAGAACACATTCTGATTCTTAATCAGAGGTAGTTTAAGCCTTTTGTGCAAGAGGGGACTCTGACTTGAAATAATATAGGATAGTAAGCCTCCTAGAGAAATTTATGTAAGGAAGCATGGTTGATTGTGAAACATGAAGCTGAAAGTGAGAGGACATGGCATTTGACCCCAAGAAGCCTGAGAACATCTCAGCAGAGTTCATCAAAGTCATTAAGTGGTGGTCTCAGAATGCATGGTACTGTTCCGACCACCTAGCCCCAACTGGAACCAGGAACCTTGCACAAAGACGTTTCTTAAAGCAGAAAGGAGTTCTTTACTTTCTTCTGAGTTCCAAAGAGGCTTCTGGTTTCCAGGCATCTAGATAGCAGTACCAAGTTAGGGCACCACCAGTGAACTTCCTCCTGTGGTTATTTCCTACTTCTTGGAATGTTTCACTTCAGGAAGGTGAGGAAAGCAACCTTGTGGTTTTCGTAATGAGTTTAACATTGTGGTGCAGCTTTGACCATCCATTTCATAGGAGATCTGCTTTCCCGATGATGTACAGATGTACTTATGGAGATGAGGGGTTTTTTTCTTTTTTTCTTTTTTAAAGAGTTTTTTTTTTTTCATTCTGTTTCTAAATTTGGGGTGTAAGGTCCTCCAGGGAGCAATTTTAAAAGTATCTGAAGTTTACATCTGATTTTGGAGGAAAGTTGGAGGCCTACCTGCATGTGACAGGCACACGGCTCCAACAGCTACACTGATTGCAAAGATAAGGGCCAACCTTGTGGATCATTCGTGTGACATTGATCATGCATCTGTATTCAGGTCTGAAAGTTTGCCCCATATATGTTTCCCTAATTTCCCTGTTAAGGCTTTTAGAATTTGCAGTGTATTCCATTGCAGGTGACCACATGTGGAGTCATTTAGCCTCGCGTTTTCCTCTTCAAAGTCTTTCTTTGGTATTCTACTCTTATGTTGTTTTATTTAGGTTTCATCTTTTAGAAAAGTTTTCTTTCTTCATCACCATCTGAGTGTCTCAGAGACTTCGGGGAATGGGTCTCGTTCTCCTCCTGTGTTTGGCCCTGGTCACCACTCAGCTTGGTGTTGTGCTTTACTTACAAAGGTTCTTTATAGGGTTGCCCTTTGTTGGTGACCTTTGGCGTGATGCTGCGGCAGGTGGGGTGAGAACTCTAACCCTCTGCCTGTCACAGAGCTGAGGCAGCAGAGTCCTTGAATGGGCTCACTCAGGAAGGTTCACCCACAAATTTGCCCAATTTGTTGGTTAAAAAAAATGACCAGTTATCAGCCATTCCGTAGGGTCAACTTAATAGCAAGTGGGAAAAGTAGGACCAGAACTCAGATCTTCAGCCCCTAGCCCCAGAGACTGTTTTATACATCCAACCATCCTACTTTAGACCGGTTTCTTCCAAGGAAATGTCTCCAAAATTGAGATGAGTCGCCCCCGCCACCCAGAGTTTTTCTTTAAATATATATATATATATATAGACCATTTTTAAGGTCTTTCTTGAATTTGTTACAATATTGCTTATATTTTTATGTTTTGGTTTTTGGCCACGAGGCACATGGGATCTTAGCTCCCCAACCAGATGTTGAACCCCCTGCACTGGAAGGTGAAGTCTTAGCCACTGGACCACCAGGGAAGCTCGCCTTCCCCCGACCCAGACTTTATATTTTAGTTACCACCAGGCGCCAGAACTGCTCTGAATCTCTAGAGTGTCAGTTGCATCAGAGCAGTGTGGGGGATTCTTTGGTGCCAAAAGTGAAGCCTTTAGGTTAAACATTTTTTTAATTGGTTATTTTTTAAAGTTTTTGATAATTTATTGACATGATTCAAAAATCAAAATAGTATTAAAATGTCTGCATTGAGAAGTCTTGTCCCACCTGTGCTATGCTCACTTGTAACCCCACCTGACACATACTTCCTGTGGGTGGTTATTTGTTTCCATCTCATGTGAATCCTTTACAGTGTGTTTATATGGAAATACAGGTAAATATGGATATTATTGATATTCCCCCATTTTAAAGCAAAAGATAGTACATATATGTATACATGTGCTGATCTGTATCTTGCTTTTTCACTTACCAATATATTTCAGAGAGCTTTCCATTTCAGTATATGGAAGCTAACTTGTTCTTTTCAATTGTGTGAATTTATTATGAATATGTACTATGGTTTATATATATTCCTTTAGCTAGAAATGGGGCTTCTTTTAGTTGCTATTCTATGCTTTATTGCAATTAATAACCTTGTATATTCGTCATTTTGTACATATGTGCCTACCTGTTACTGTACATTTATTCTCAGTAGACTTGCTGGATCCACAGGAAAATATATTTAAAATTTTGATAAATATTGCCCTATTGTACTGCAGAAAGGTCTTAAACTGTTTGTATAGCCACCATCAGTAAATGAGAATGCCTGTTTCAGCACCAACCTCACCAACAGAGTGCTTATTAGTCTGAAAGATGAGAAACAGGATGTTACCTTGTAAGTGAGGTCTCAGTCTCTTCCCTGGCCCCTGGTTTGCAGTGGGAATACTGCCCAGTCCCAAGAGCTGGTGCCGGCATCAGTTCCAATGGAAATAATGCCTCACCATGGCCGTGGGTTTGTGCCAGCTCTAGTGACACACATGGAATGGACCCACATTGCCACTTGCAGAATTTCCTGCAGTGGAAAGTTACACCTGCATTCATTATTAACCTAATAGCAATACTGGGTCAAAAGAGCCCAACAGTGTTTACTGGGGCAGAAAAGGCAATTGTCCCATTGCAGCGCACTGCATACCAGGCTTTCAACACTTGTTTCCCAGCTGCTAACCTTATTTCTAGGGACTGAGTTCAAGAGAGAGATCCCAAATCACAGAGGAAGTCTTGCTAAGCTTGAAACTTTCATTCTCATGGGGACACTCTTTTGAGAAATAATTTTGTACTTCCCGCAAGAATGGCAATCCACTCCAGTATCATTGCCTGAAGAATCCCATGGACAGAGGAGCCTTGGGCTACAGTTCATGCGGTTGCAAAGAGTCGGATACAACTGAGCAACTAACACTACTAGTACTAAGTCCTTTATAATATAAATTAAAACTATAGGATACAACGTTACAGTATTGCTAGACTTCTCCATTTGTGGGGATTTTCCTGCATGATGCAAACAGGCCATACTGTAAATGCAGATTTATACCCTAGACAACATCCCCACCTGTTGAAGAGCATATATTCCATGTCATCTTCACAGGACTCTTTGCTGTTTTCCCTGGTAAGATTGATTCTCTGTTACTTTTCTCTGTGAGTTCCTGAGTTTAGGGAAAAAAACTCCCTTTCATTCCACTGCATAGAGAAGTGTGCCAAATGAGACTGGCATGATGGTTATTCAGTCCAAATGAACCTTCTTCTTTCTCATAATTTTTGATGGGGCCACTTTAAAGCAGAAAGCCACTCCTTTTCCCCTGTGAGGACCAGTTACACTTGGGGAGTTGACTGATGACTCTACCTGGCCTACACAAGAAACACGAAATGATTCCTGGGCATAAGGGTGGACTGCCAGAAGCTAGCTGACACACCACTGACAAATGTGGATACACATTTTCTTTTGTTAATACCTGTCAAGGCTTCACAACAGGCATTTCCAGTTTTGTTCTCAGGCTCCTTACAGCTGCTGCTCTAGAAGCCTGCTCTCTTCTGAGGGCTGACTATTGCCAGAAGCAAGGTGTTGTTTTATGCCATCATCATCTGACCCACCACAAACATTCAGGACATCATCCAAGGTATATGTTCTGCATCAACTCTGTGGAGCCACGGGGTCCGTTTGGCTTAGTCATTCACATGGAGGGCCTCAAGGTACCAGTTGGGTGGCAGAGAAGATGAGTGAGACCTGCATTCCATTACCCTTGTTCCTTTGGCTTTTTGACTCGATGATTCCTATTTGCACAATCTGGGAGTCCGCTGCTCTGTCTACACTGGACCATCTGGTCTCCTATCTCTGGGGCCCTAACTTGTCTGAACTGCTCCCCGAGAATAAATTTGACACTCTCTAGCCTTACTTTTGGAGAAGGCAATGGCACCCCACTCCAGTACTCTTGCCTGGAAAATCCCATGGATGGAGGGGCCTGGTAGGCTGCAGTCCATGGGGTCGCTAAGAGTTGGACACGACTGAGCGACTTTACTTTCACTTTTCACTTTCATGCACTGGAGAAGGAAATGGCAACCCACTCCAGTGTTCTTGCCTGGAGAATCCCAGGGACGGCGGAGCCTGGTGGGCTGCCGTCTATGGGGTTGCGCAGAGTCGGATACGACTGAAACAACTTAGCAGCAGCAGCCTTACTTTTCACTCCTGTCTCAGATCCTCAGCTCTACTTTTTTTTTTTTTTTGATTTTTGGCTTCACTGGATCTTTGTTGTGGTGCTCAGCCTCTCTAGTTGCGAAGCATGGGCTTAGTTCCCCAACCAGCAATCAAACCCATGTCCCCTGGATTGAAAGACAGATTCTCAACCACTGGACCACCAGGGAAGTCTGCCCACAGCCCTATTCTTGAGTAACAGGAAAAATGCATGGATCAGAAGCGGCGTAGCCTAGTTTGCCAGGTTTCTACACTTGGAAGGGATTAAGTTGAGATACTAAAAAGAAAGACTTTTATGTCACAAGTATTTTTTAAAGGCACTTGGGTGCTTCTTGATTGAAGTCATTCTTACAGTGGAGTTGACAGGTGGGCACTTGGTAGTTGTGGCTCTTGGTCTGAAAAGCGTGGGGTTCTTTTCGAGCGCCTGAAGAGATCTCGGGGGAAAATGTCTGGCCATGTCCAACAAATTCCTGCAGAGTTTTGACACTCTGCCCTGTTAAGTATGCATGTATGGTTGGTACCTTGAGGGATAATTCACTACTGGGAAGAGGGTAGTGAAGAGGAAGCCTTAGGATTATATTCAGCCTCTGTGGAATTAGTGTGTAAACAAACTACTTATCAGGAATGATCACATGGGGCTTTGCTTAAATAAAAAAGAAACTGGTGCAATGGACCTCCCTCAAAATATAAGACACCACATCCACATCTGACCCCATATTGATAAAAGCATGCGAGCCAGCCGGGTTCACATTCATTTCCACCACATGCCGGGCATATGGTGTTAGGCAATATGATTTATAAATCTCTCCGAGTCTCAGTGTTCTCAGATGTAAACTTACTATTCATAATTAGATTATTTACCTCCAGAACCAATAAATGTTAGCTATTATTTTAAATCACTTTCTAATTCGAAGAGAAGTTTGACATTACTTATTTAATGTAATGTCCCAGAGCATCTTCCCCAAATCCCCACTATATACACCACTACCGATACTGTATGTCTTTATGGTACTGTGTGGAAACACAGCCTTCCTTCCCTTGCTTAGGTTAAATATATTAGTGTTAGAGTTTGCATGTCTTATGTAGGAGTCAATGCTGAGTGAAAAGAGTTGGAGGCAAGCAGATGTTGTCACAGTCCTCATACTCATGAAACCACAGAATTGAAAGTTTTATATAGGTACAGTCTATGATGTGGATATTTCCTGACCAACCGTATGGATCTTTTGTCATCTGAGATGTCAATATTTTCCTTGTATCTTATAGTAGCTCTGGAGCACAGCCAGTTTCTAGAAATAGGGTCCACCTGGTTCATTATGTTTAGGGCCAGAAACCAGCTTACTTGTGCTCTTTGAATGAACGGTGACAGACAGAAGGGTTAGGGGCTGGGGTAAGGGCAGTAGGCAGGGGGTGCAGTTATTCTGGCTCCTGCATTAAGGTACAAACCATGAGCACTTCCCTGTGCTTTACAGTAAGCAATTAAAAGAAATTATAGAGTTGGATGCAAAAATAACCTGAAGGACAACTTGATGTGTGGAGCCACCAGTTTTCTCCATGTGTGGAGAAGGTTAATCCTCGTGAGTGCGCAGAACACTGTGTTGCTACAGAAAGGGTGGCGTGTCCACACATGTTTTGGCCTCTACCCACACGCTTCTGTATGGTATGACTGTGCATCCCAGAAGAAGGGCTGTGGTGTGTGTATTGGTGCTTCACTGGAATTTAACAAACTGATTCCTGAAAATGGTCTCATAAAGGTGAGCTTCTCTTCTCTTGCTCACTTTATCCTTCCCCTAGGATTTCTTGGTAGTGGCTTCTAAAGGAGTGTTATTCTTTTGATTCTAGAGGCAACTTATCCATCCAAGTTCTTCCCCTACCTGTTTCCACCTCTCTTGCTTTGTTAAAAATTGAAGTTTTGTGTATTTCCGAGGATGGGGTCTAATCTAAAGAGAGGTCTCTTCATCCATCCCATTCTCTTTCCACCCCTTCTAACTTAATGACATTGAAGCCTTCCGGTTTGGACCTAAGATGGGTCTAATTATGTGCAGATATTTTTTCTGTATGGAAATTGCTCAGATAACTAATTAACCACAGGCATACATTGGCTATGGAAATTTTCAGGAGCACCATCTGTGGAAACATTGAGAAGGGCATGCCATTACCGCAGCTCTGGGGTCCATTAAGAGCGTGTTTGTGTGGCGACGGTGTCGAGTGGGTGTTGGCTCACAGCTGTCAAAGTCTCCACAGCATCTCCTGGCAGGAACTCCAGAGTATCGGTCCAACAGCACCCTGAGAGCAGCCTGTCGATGTGACATTGCCACTTCTGAAGAAAGAGACTGAAATAGGACAGACGGGTCTTAACTTTCTTCTCTGCTTTTTTTTTTTTTTTCCAATTGTAATTGTTCTGGCATGTTCCCAGTCTCCACATTGTGGCAACTTCTTAAAGGGGGATTTTCTTTATCCTCTGGTTTGAGTTACTGCATGTTCTCCCCTTAGGGACAGAAAATGCAGTTGTGTTACCCTTGCATTTTTTTTTAGATAGAGCGTGCTCCTTCCTGGATCCAGAAACCTGGATGAAGATCCGAGTTCTGCTGTGCTTTCACAACAGCTCCGCCTTGTTTGGGGAGGCAGTCCCTTAACAATGTTGACATCTATGTCAACTCTGTGGGGCTCAAGGTGGATCTGCCTGGGAAAACAGGGTTCTGTGGCCTCTCAGCCCCACCCATTCGCCAGTGATGTAACAGCCACGATATCAGGGTTCTCCTTGTGAGTTATTTGCATTTGTACTGGTGAACTTGGTGACTTCCTGGGCTTTAGAAATACGCCATGTTTTCAGTCCTTTGTAAAAAAAGGCCTGAACAGTGGACCAGTCTCCGGTTGTGTTTATGAAACCACCCCATCAACTTCCTGATAATGTCATTCAACTCAAATTTTTTACTTTTCTTTAGAAATCTTTTTTTTTTAAATCATTTTTGGTGCTTCAGTCTTGAAACAATTGATCCTAGATGTTGGAACTCAATTGAGCAATTGGGTTGCTGCCGGGTACCTTATTGAAACAAAGACCAGCTTGGGTTGTGGAGGGGATTTTGATGCCTCATACGTTCGAGTTTGACTATTTGCTGCTGCTGCTGCTGTTGTTTTTGTTTGTTTGTTTTGGCCTCACCACTTGGCTTGCAGGATCTTAAGTTCCCTGACCAGGGATTGAACCCTGAGGTTGAGCGTCAGCAGTGCAAGTGAGGAATCCGAACCACTGGATTGCCAGGGAATTCCATGTTGTAGTTTTCTTTTGTGAGTTTTTGTTTTAATGTCATAGTACTTGGTAGGAGAGAGCTGGATCTGTTTGTTTTAGGATAAGCCTAGAAAGAAGAAATCTCCATTGAGTGGGTGAGTCTGTTCTTTCTGCCTCTGTTCCCTTATTTCAAGACAGAAAGAACTCAGAAGGATCAGAGACATCTGGCTGAAAGTATGTGCCTGGAAATCTGCTAGCTGCTCTAACTAGTCATATCATTTCCAGTGTCATTCTGATTGAGTCAGTGGTGTTAGGGTTGCAATGATTAGGGAAGCCAGTTATGCTTGCCCTTGCCTTGTAGCATTGAGATAAAAATTAGTGACTGAGTGGAAGTCCAGATTTAGGTCAGCAGTGCTCTATAAATTTTCATTCAGCCTGTCACATTTATAGCTATCCTGCACTTTATGGTATAAACACAATAGTGGAAAAGCCAGTTGACATAAAGGGAACTCAGATTTTACTTAACATTACAAAAGCAAAACTACTTTCCCACCTAATAAATGTCCGAATAAAACAAGTTGAACCAAGGAAGATACTTAAGTTGATGTTAACCCTATCATTTCTGTGTCTTATCACTTAGTTCAGTGCTTCTCAACTTTTAATAAGTATATGAATCACCTTGAAGTTTATGAGCCTTGTTGAAATGCAGATTCTGACTGAGTGGATGTGTGGATGGGATGGAGGAGGGGAAGCCGAGAGTCTGCTTTTCTTATTAGCTCCCAGGTTTTGCTAATGCTATAGGCCCGTGGATTCCACTTTGGGAAGCAAGACTTCATTTAATTTCAGCCCGTGGAAACTGATCCCATACCTACATTTCCTAAAACTTATTTCAGGCTCCACAGGCTTTTCCTTCTGTTGTAACAGATTGGAATTGCATTAATACACTTAGCTTATAAATATAGCACTAAAAAATTATCTGAAATTTGAGACTTTAGGTTGCATGAAATAAATTTTATAATTAATTTTTTTCTGTAAATTCAAAGCCTGTGTGATTAAATATAACTTAAATGCCTATGTTATAATGAGGTTTGTATCTCCTTATTTACTATTTCCACAGTCATTTGCCTTTGTAGGATAATTTTCCCTAAGATTTCACAGGATTTGTAGAGATCAACACTTATCAACACTTGATAATTTTTTCAGGCCCTCCCTTACACAGTGGGTTACTAAAACTTCACAGCACCAGGTAGACAGTGTCTTCATAATTAATATTACTGTCTACCCTGTGTGGAAATGTAATAAATAATTCCTTGCTTTTGGCCATTTAATAGTCATAACATTATTAAATATGAACTTTATTTTAGTTCATTATGACAAATTCCACCAGAAATTCTAAGGAAAACAAAATCCTATTAATAATTAAAGGGGTTAGTTTTTTAATTGAATGTTAACTGCCGTTTGGTTCTTATAATCTAATAATTGGTAGTTTTTTTAAAAAGCATTTTTTAAACAGTCTACTTACTTGATATGCACGTGACTTGCATATGCTTGAGGCTTCTTAGTTAGAGGCTAGAGATGTGCCCTGTTGGGGCAGTATTAGGGGGCAGAGCATGGGTAAGACTGCCAGCTTTGGGCGCCTCTGGCTTTCAAGGGTGCTCCCTTGGTTGTAGTAGAACAGCAGGTTTCCCAGGGCAGGACTGATGGAAGAACTTGGAGACCTTCACATGCTGACAGCGGTGCCTGGGGTTAGACTGCCAGGTGGGATGTTCTCTGCCCAGACTTGGTTCGTCTGCCAGGCATTTTCTGTCTCTTATTCCAAAATCCATTCCATCGTTGTCACTCACTTTAAGTCTTACTGCTCTTACTTTGATTGTGCCCAGTCACTTCCGTCCTGTCCAGCTCTTTGCGACCCTATGGACTGCAGCCCACCAGGCTCCTCTGTTCATGGGATTTTCCAGGCAAGAATACTGGAGTGGGTTGTGATGCCCTCCTCCAGGGGATCTTCCTGGCCCAGGGATAGAATCTGAGTCTCCTCCATCTTCTGCATTGCAGGAGGATTCTTTACCTGCTGAGCCACCAGGGAAGCCCCTCACTTTAACTGCACCTCCCTACTTTAATTGTGCCTCCCTAAAACCCACACAAATATTACCAGCACAAAGGGAATGGAGTCATTTAGCATGTGTGAGGACGTAGTTTGTGCAAGGTACTGTACAAATTGTGTTCATTCAGAGAATGCCTAATCCTTAGCCTAATGGAGAATATGATCTAGTTTGACTGCTGGATAAGGTAGGTCTCGAATCAGTAGAAAAAAATCATTTTTCAGAAATAGGGTGGGGAATAGAAAGAGTGAATAGAGGACCAGAGTTATACGGCTTTCTATCAAAGGAGTATGTACATCTGTGTATTAAATTTATGCTTCAGGGAAACACACTTTCTTTCCATGGTACTCACATGTATGTGTCACTCTGGGTTTGAACTAAGAACCAACAGTTTCTCTGGCACTCCTGGTGAGGCTAAGTGATGTCTCAAGGTGTCACTCATCACCATGGGCATCCTTGGGGATCAGAGAGTAGTGTGAAGGACTGTGTTTTATAGAAAGTATAATCAGGTGCTCCTGGACATAAACTACGTTGTGGTTAAAAAACTACATTTTTAAAGGAACTTTCTTCACAGCTTTGGAACATAGACATTATCAGATATCATTTACTGAAATATTTATTAGTTTCAATTGATTGGTCATTCAAGTAAGTAGGTGAACATCTGAGCTTTTCCCTCTCCATTTTATTTGTGGATTCCAACGACCCATTATTTTAGTTAGGGAATGTGAGGTGTTTCTATTTTTAAGTCTTCTTGGCTAAGCAACATGTACCTAATGGGCAAATGATACAAAAATAATGCAGAGGGATGGAAAAATCTAGTCCCTGTAGGTGAAAGCCTGGTTTTCCTTTGGAATCTGAGATTCTGACCTTGTTCTATCAGGGGACCCACAGCTAGTGGATGAGTTGATTAAAAACTCTAGCTCTCTTTCCTCTTAGATGAAATGGGGATAATTATAGTTACCTACACCTCTAGGGTCCTATGAGTCTTAATTACTTAATATTTGCAAAGCATTTAAAGATCTTTGAATTAAAAGTGCTGAGCAGTAGAACCCAAGTTCAGTGTAATCATAATTGGAATGAAAGTTTTTATTCTCGCCTTCCCTCCATCTCCCTCTGTTCTGTTCTTTTGGCCAAGACAGACATGGCTTGTGGCTACCACCTAGCTCTGCATAATTCTCTCTAACCCCTACATATAAAAGATATGTCCAGGCTCTTAACCCCTACTCCACACTTACTCCTTAATATTTATTTTCAAAGCTCAATAGCCACTAAGAATAAAATCAATTAATTAACTTGTCTCTTCCAGTGTATCATTACTTTCAGGTTCTCCTACACATGGTGATAAACTGAACTTAAAGTATTCCTCCCACTCAGAAACTCTGGCTGATTCTTCCATGCTTGTTTGGCAGGTTCCAAACTCTTTAGCATCACCCTAAGAGTCTTTCAAAACCTGTCAGTCATTCACTCTTATTCCTCACTATTCTAGAACTCTTCTCTCCAGAAATGTTGTTGTTATTCAGCTGCTAAGTCATGTCCAACTCTGCAGCCCCATGAACTGCAGCACGCCAGACCTCCCTGTCCATCACCAACTCCCGGAGTCCACCCAAACCCATGTCCATTGAGTCGGTGATGCCATCCAACTATCTCATCCTCTGTCATCCCCTTTTCCTCTTGCCCTCAATCTTTCCCAGCATCAGGGTCTTTTCAAATGAGTCAGCTCTTTGCATCAGGTGGCCAAAGTATTGGAGCTTCAGCACCAGTCCTTCCAATGAATATTCAGGGTTGATTTCCTCTAGGATTGACTGTTTTGATCTCCTTGCAGTCAAAGGTACTTACAAGAGTTTTCTCCAGCATCACAGTTTGAAAGCATTAATTCTTTGGCACTCAGACTTCTTTATGGTCCAATTCTCACATCCATACATGACTACTGGAAAAAACGTAGCTTTGACCATATAGACTTTTGTTGGCAAAGTGATGTTTTTGCTTTTTAATACACTGTCTAGGTTTGTCACAGCTTTTTTTCCAAGGAGCAAGCATCTTTTAATTTTGTGGTTGCAGTCACCACCTGCAGCAATTTTGGAGCCCAAGAAAACTGTTTCCACTGTGTTTCATCTTTGTGCCATGAAGTGATGGAACCAGATGCCATGATCTTAGTTTTTTGAATGCTGAATTTTAAGCCAACTTTTTCACTCCTCTTGCACCTTCATCAAGAAGCTCTTTCATCCCTCTTCACTTTCTGCCATAAGGGTGGTATCATCTGCATATCTGAGGTTGTTGATATTTCTCCCTACAATCTTGATCCCAGCTTGTGAGTAATCCAGCCCAGCATTTCATATGATGTACTCTGCATATAAGTTAAATAAGCAGGGTGACAATATACAGCCTTGATGTACTCCTTTTCCTAATTTGAACCAGACTGTTGTTCTATGTCCAGTTCTAACTGTTGCTTCTTGTCCTGCATACAGGTTTCTCAGGAGGCAGGTAAGAAATGTACTCCATGCCTCTAACCCAGCTGCTGTCCATCCAGTGGGGTCTTTTCTGGATACATTTAAATCCTTTCTGTCCTTTGATATCTTGTTCACAAAGTATTCTTCATTCTCTAGCTAGAAGTAACCTCTTTCTCTTTATAGAATTGTACCTGTAATTTCCTGGGTCATTTCTACCTTTATATCTTAGTTACTTTACATATGTGTCCTACCTCCCTCCTAGACTATGAAGCTTGAAAACAGATCCATGTCTGATGAATGAACAACAACAGTAAGCCTAATCTATGCATGGAATGAAACTGGATACAAATTAGAGATTATTGATATTGACTTGCAAGATTTTGTTAAGGTGGCTCTTAATAGATTTGCAGCATGATTGTTAGAAATTAAATATTAATTGATAATTTTGCTAACATTACCATTATTCTTGTTGCTTATAGAACTAACATGAGCAAGTATGTCTTTAAACTGAGTTTTCTTTGATTACATGCTCACGGACAGAACCCAAAGGGATTGGGGAAGAAACAAAGCTTTGTAGTTTTCTCCCTGTATGCCCGAATTATCCATGTTATTGTTTGGTTCCCCTTCTTAGCTCTGGAGTGAAAACTTGACTCCAGCATGCGTAAATTTTTGCAAAGCTTTCCTTTAGAGGAGGACTGAATTGTCTGAAATTCCATCTGCTGAACTAATCTAGCCTTAAAATTGAAGGGCCTTGAAGGTCAAAATATCATCTTAATGGTGCTACCTTTAGAAAGTTGGACTCCGAGATATATACAACCAGAGAAAACTGTGTTCACACTTTGCTTCATCTTTGACCACTTTTCATAGCACCGCCTCTCCTCCCTGCAGTTAAATATTTTAAATTAAAAAAAATATTTAGAACATATATCCTGATGGTAAAAATGTAGACAGTGAAACAGGTAACCTTTTATTAATAGCTTTATGATGTCTGATAGGTTACTTAACCTCTGTGAACAGTAATTGTCTCATCTGTATAATGTGGATAATAACACCTGTTCTATCTCCTTGCTGATTGTGAATGTTCTATAGTCTTTTAGACAAATATAAGCTATTACTATAACATGTTGTCATAGATGTTCATCTGGTTGAATGTTTAAAACTTGTGAGTCAGGCTTAAAAGCAAACCTCATTTCTGTTTCATTAATTTTCTTTTTAGCCCTGTGCACTATGTTTAATTTTTCAAAAATGGGGCTAAAAACAACTTGCCTAGCATTTTATAGATGTGGTTGAGTTGATTGTTGTAAGGCTTGGAACAGAATTAGCAGCAGTGAATTTTGTTGTGTATAAATAGATATATGGACTAACAATCTACTTAGTAATTTTGCATAGCGTCTTTTATCTCTTGCATAATAAAGGCTCAACTGAAGAAATTGTCAGAGAAGAAAATTGTCATGGAAGCACTTACTTAACCTTTTATGATTTCCTAATACAGTGTATAGAATTACTCATTGAAGAGGTAAATAGAAGAAAGGACATTAAAAGACTGAAACTTCTAATTTTTGCTATAATTATTATTACTGCCCCCTTTTCAAGTCTTCTCTTAGAAACAGCTACATAGGAGGTAGTGGGGGCAGTTAGTGTAGTATTATTATTTGTAGTATTATTTGCTTTTAAAAATTATTACTCAAGTAAAATTTTATCCTATTAGAGAAACTCCATGGCTGATAATTACCATCTATCAAATACTTTAGAGCTTATAATTTGGGATTAGCACGAGCCTGTACTTGACCTAATAATTTCAGTGAGTTCACTGGTACATGCCATGTGGAAAGACTTCCTATGAAAATGATGTCAGAACTATGTTTTCTCATGATTTAATAAAACCATCAGTAAGTTTTGACTGAGTACTACTATATTATTCAGTGTTAAGCATTATGGGAGAATCACCTATGATTCAGAGAGCTTATCATCCAACTGAAGACTGACCATAATTAACAAACACTGTTAACAATTAACAAGTGAGTACGGAATGAAGTACTAAATGAGACGTCATGTGGAATTTTAGAGGCAAAGAAGGTCAGTGTGTGCTGGAGCAATTAGAGAAGGTGGCACGTGTGATTTGATGCTTGAAGTGGATCATGAAGAATAAGCAAGATTTAGTCAGAGAAAAAAGAATTTGCCAGAAGAAAGGAACAAGTCACTGCCAGGTAATGATGTAAATCGGACTCCCAAGGACACTGGCCTGATCAGAGCAGAGGTGATGGAGCACTGAGTAACACAAGAAAGTCAGCTAAGTGCGATGACGCCAGGTTTTGGAAGGTGTTGAATACCAAGTAAAAAAAGGTTGGATTTGATCTGGTGGAATAAATAGTCATTGCAAGTCTTCATATAAGAGCCTAAGATGAGCGGTTAGTCAGACAGTGGTCATCAGAGTTAAGTGGAGCAGAAAGGATGTCCTGTACATTGCAGGGGATGAGAGGATTATAGTCAAAATAAGATGATGAGGGCTGTGCCGAGATAGTGGCAGTGGGATGGAGGAAATAGGATGGACAGGAGACATATTTTAGAAAAATGAGCAGGATTTCTTCATTGACTGGATTTAAAGGCTCTGAAAGAAATACATTATCAGAATTGATTCCAAGATTTCTAACCTGTAGCCTGGGTGGTCCAAAATATCAAGAAACCGTTGTCAGAAACAGAAGAGTTAGAAAGGAACATTGTTCCTACAGGAAGTATTGGCCTTATAAGCCAGCAGGCAGTTAGCACTGTAGAAATGTCGGGCATGGGGTAGTGGGGGGCAAGGGGCTGACTGCTGGGGTTGGGCTTTATCACCAGGTAGGTTAATTACTGAATGTCTGCAGATGTTCTGCTCTAAGGAAGGCCCATGTTTGGGTTCAGGGTGAAAGCCAAATTATATTTACTCAGATGCCATTTGTTCCTCTGAAGTACTTGCTTGTGGAAATGATGAGAAAGTGATATATGAAGTGCTCAGTTCAGTTCAGTTCAGTCACTCAGTCGTGTCCAGATCTTTGCAACCCCATGAACCGCAGCACTCCAGGCCTCCCTGTCCATCACCAACTCCCGGAGTTTAACCAAACTCATGTCCATTGAGTCGATGATGCCATCCAGCCATCTTATCCTCTGTCGTCCCCTTCTCCTCCTGCCCTCAATCCTTCCCAGCATCAGAGTCTTTTCCAATGAGTCAACTCTTCACATGAGATGGCCAAAGTATTGGAGTTTCAGCTTCAACATCAGTCCTTCCAATGAACACCCAGGACTGATCTCCTTTAGGATATGAAGTGCTAACTACTTTTATAAGCAAAATTTTTTTAATAAAAAGACAAATGAGACAAGTGAAAAGCAGTAACTTTACAGTGTGAGCTTCTTTAAGCTAAGTATAGAAAAAAGGATCATTTAAAGACTCAGTATGATGGTGATAACAAAATAACTTTCCAACTCTGTAGTTTAAGATACCTCAGTACCTTGGGCCATTTTAAGCAGCGAGTGTGGGCACTTAGTAAACACTTACTAAACTTACCCATTTGTTAATTGTAAGATGCACGTTTTCTTATTCATTTTTTAAACATCCCCGAATTGGGTCGTGTCTTACAGTTAATGTCATTTTATTGTCATGGGCTGTGCAGCAGTTGCAACATAGTTGTCATTGCCTTAACCAAGTTATTTTGCTTAATTTGCTTTTTTACATAGGCACAAAAGTTATCTACGATAAAATATGTCCAAATAAGTCTAAAAGAGCTCTTTTCCATTCTAAGTGGTAATGAAAGCAATAGTTTATCTGGCTGCATTTTTTTTGTATCCTAGTGGTACCTAAAATGATGTGTTTTGTAAGGATGGTATCTTATATTTCATGAAATATGATATTAAAAGATAGCTCAGGGACTTTTCTGGTGGTCCAGTGGTTAAGACTCGACACTCCCATTTCAGGTGACCCGGGTTCGATCCCTGGCCAGAGAACTAGATCACATAAGCTGCAACTAGGACCTGGCACAGCCAAAATAAATTAAAAAAAAAAAAAAGCTCATCACAGCAAATTTCAGCCAGAATGATATAGATGGCAGGAGTAAAATATTCTAAATTTGTCTTTTTTCAGTGACCTGCATTTGAGGTACCCCTTGGGTTGCTTTAATTTGAACAGGGAACACTAGGAGAAAGGGTTTTCATTCAGTGTGTAAATACTGCCTGCCAGGAATAGAAATCTCCTTGGAGGATCCAGTTCTTTGATGGTGCAGAATTCAGAACCTTTCCAGAAGTTCAGGTATTAGCAGAATGGATATCTGGGTTTTTTTTTCAAACCATTGTGTCTGTGCTAATCTGAGACTGTGCACTCCAAGTAGCTCCAAGCATGCTTGCTATTTGCACAAAGCAGGAGTGAATCTGCAAGGAAATTGGTTGGTGTGTGGGGACAATAATTAAGTCTCATAGTAGTAGAAACTGTGATTTCAATAAAAGTGGAGGACAGACACCTTGGTTTCTTATGCCCAGAGTTTCAGCTCTTTCTGCAGTAGGACCTACTGACTGGAGGTAGGTTACCTTCCCTGGCAAATGACACTTCATGGGCAGACAGGCAGTCCCCTTTCCTACTAATTGACACAGTATAACAGCTATGGCACATTAGTGTCTTTTTGCTCCAGAACTGAGGAGTAGGAGTAAGTTAGAGTGTCCAGATGAGGCGGGGAGGGGAGGATGCTTCTCGTTACTACTCAGGGACGCGATGCCTCAGGTAAGTGACTCTGACGTCCTCCACCATCCAACGGTAACCTTGTGTCTGTGGGTATGTTCTCACTTCACTTTTCCCTCATTCTAATTGGCTTCCCAGAGCGTGCTTGTAGAGAGAGAGTCAAATTTAGAGTATAGCTACCCTCTGGCAAACAGGAAAAGATTAATTTTGTGGTGTGCTCTTAAGGGACTTCCCAGAAAACTTCAAAAGCCCAGAAAGAATCACCAGCTGCCTGTACCAAAATGTATACAATGCCACTCAGCCTTTTAAAGGTACTTGCATGCATCCACACGTGCACACAGGCCACATTCCAATAAAAAGAGAGGCTATGCTCTCTTAGATGGGTCTGCATGTGAGTCAAAAAAGCAGAGGGGCGATGGGCCAGGGGAGTTAGTGGAGATGCACATGGATGCGCATATGGCAGGCATTGGAAACTGCCTTCCAAGCTTTTCAATGCGTCCTTCTTTAGCTCTCTCTCAAGCAGACACGTTGCTTTCATGATATTAGCCCCAGGCATAGACACATCATTAAAATCAACATGTGGAAAATGATTTCTGTTTGGGAATAAGCAAAACTTATATGCATTACGGCCACCCAACGTGTAGTAAGGAAAATAAGTAGAAAGACGCTGGAGCTTGACTTGGGAACCCTGGTTCTAACAGAAACTTTCTTCGTGATAGGAGGCAAGTTCTCCATGGCCTTTGGTTTTTTATCAGTAAAACTAGATGGCTTGATGAAATGATCTTTCTCTGTTTGTTGTTTTTTTTTTTTTTTTTGGCCATGCCACACAGCTTTTGGGATCTCGGTTTCCCAACCAGGGAGTAAACCCAGGCCACAGCAGTAACAGTGCCAAATCCTAACTACTGGACCGCCGAGGAAGTCCTTCCTTTCTTCTAACATCTTATCTCCATGGGAGGAAAGAGAGTCAATGGGGAGACTCCTTGTAGCTCCCTGAGCTACTTCTTGTAGCTTCTCATTCATGCCTGGATGGTCCATAGCTAGAAAGGCCCACTCAGACCGCACAGGCCACTACTGGTCCCATCACACATTCCTGCCTTAGAGCCATGTTGCCGAGTTCAGGGGAAAAAAACTACTATTACCCCTGCTGTTGTTGCTTGGGAACATTTTTGATGTTGAGTGTCTGCTGACAGCCTGAGCGGAGATCATTAAAAATTAAACTTACAGAGCTTCTCAAGTGGGAGGAAGGAAGCACACTCAAAGCCATAGTTGTTTTTTCACTTGCTCAGGAGCCATCTAATCTAGGGTTTACATGCTCAACCTTGGGGCCAGGGCTGCACAGCTCTGGTTTATATTAAAGCCTACTGCACACACTACTGACATTAACCTGTGCCTGGTGCAGCTGCAAGTTTATCACCAAGACAGCAGAAACCTTGATCTTGCAGAATGGCCTGGAATTACAATCAGATGGCTGCCTTGCGTCCCAGCAAAAGAAAGCCCTAAACCGTCTTGTGTCCTGTTTCTGCTCTCTCCCTACAGTTCCACCAGGTGAGAAGAGTGATGACCATCCTTTTCCTTACTATGGTTATTTCATACTTCGGTTGCATGAAGGCTGCCCCCATGAAAGAAGCCAACCTCCGAGCACAAGGCAGCTTGGCCTACCCAGGTGTGCGGACCCATGGGACTCTGGAGAGCATGAATGGGCCCAAGGTGGGTTCAAGAGGCCTGACGTCATCGTCGTCGTTGGCTGACACTTTTGAACACGTGATCGAAGAGCTGTTGGACGAGGACCAGAAAGTTCGGCCCAGCGAGGAAAACAATAAAGACGCGGACATGTACACGTCCCGGGTGATGCTCAGCAGTCAAGTGCCTTTGGAGCCCCCTCTCCTCTTCCTGCTCGAGGAATACAAAAATTACCTGGATGCCGCGAACATGTCCATGAGGGTCCGGCGCCACTCGGACCCCGCCCGCCGCGGGGAGCTGAGCGTGTGCGACAGCATCAGCGAGTGGGTGACCGCAGCGGATAAAAAGACTGCAGTGGACATGTCGGGCGGGACGGTCACGGTCCTTGAAAAAGTCCCCGTCTCGAAAGGCCAGCTGAAGCAGTACTTCTACGAGACCAAGTGCAATCCCATGGGTTACACGAAGGAGGGCTGCAGGGGCATAGACAAGAGGCATTGGAACTCCCAGTGCCGAACTACCCAGTCGTACGTGCGGGCCCTCACCATGGATAGCAAAAAGCGTATTGGCTGGCGGTTCATACGGATAGACACTTCTTGTGTATGTACACTGACCATTAAGAGGGGAAGATAGTGGCTTTATGTTGTATAGATTATATTGAGACAAAAATGATCTATTTGTATATATACATAACAGGGTAAATTATTCAGTTAAGAAAAAAAATAATTTTATGAACTGCATGTATAAATGAAGTTTATACAGTACAGTGGTTCTACAATTATTTATTGGACATTTCCATGACCAGAAGGGAAACAGTCATTTTTTGCGCACAACGTTCAAAAGTCTGCTTTACATTCCTCAATGTTGTGGTTTGTTGCCGTTGCCAAGAATTGAAAAACGTAAAAAAAAAAAAAAAAAAAGTTTAAAAAATACTACTAATAAATTGCATGCTGCTTTAATTGTGAATTGATAACAAACTGTCCTCTTTCAGAAAACAGACAAAAAAAAAGTCTAACAAAAATTTGAACCAAAACATTCCGTTTACATTTTAGACAGTAAGTATCTTCGTTCTTGTTAGTGCTCTATCTGTTTACTGCTTTTAACTTCTGATAGCTTTGGAATTAAAACGATGTCAAGGTGCTGTTGTCATGGCTTTACTGGCTTAGGGGATCGGGGATGGGAGGGGTATATTTTTGTTTGTTTTGTGTTTTTTTTTGTTTTGTTTTGTTTTGCTTTTTAGTCCCCACAGGGTGTAGGGATGGGGAAAGAATTCCTGCCATCTATATTCTGGTTGATGAAAGATTCATTTGTCTGTTGCAGAGATGTTGGCAGTATCAATCAGATGACTGGAAAGTGAATAAAATTATGACAAATAAATGAAGTGCTCACTCCACTTCCCATGGCGCACCACTTAGGTGCCCGCTCACCCTCTGGGCCTTGGTCGGTGGGTGGGGGTGGGGGAGGAAGCTTCTTTGGTCAGAAAGATCTTCATTTACTCTGAGCGCATTCTTTCCCCCCCACCCCCTCTGGTCCCCTCCTTGTTTTGTTTTCTCTTAAGGGAGAAAAACCAGTTGCACGCTCTGAAGGAGTTTACCACTGCTGCAAATGAGTAGACACGTTTTGTCACACCGTGGCACTCATAAGCCTAGAGAATAGTGATTTCTTTTCTTTTCTTTCTTTCTTTTTTTTTTTTTAGAGGAGAGAAAAACAACAAAAGTAATTCGAAAATGAAGATTCCTTTAGATGAGTGGTAAACATTTGGGTCAATCATTATAAGGATTAAAAAAATTCATGGTAAAGTTTAAAACTGTCTTGAAAGCAAAAGGTAGAGTTCCATACAGACCCAGAAACACCTAGATAGAGCAGGAGTCCACGCTGCCAGTGAAATGAGACTGAACAGCCATCTGGAGGCTGCGTGGAGCTGATGGAGCCTTTCCAGGTGGTGCAGGAAAAATTTCTGAGTGGTCATGCTGAGGTCTAGGTGGGGGTGGGGAAGGGTACTTGAGACATTCCAGAAGGGAGACCTCTAAAGGACTCATCAGGGGGTGGCTCTGGCATGACACGTGTCAAGTTGCTTGGACCTCAAGCTTTAAGTGCCTACATTATCTAACAGTGCTAAGAGGTTCTCACTGGAAGGACCCCGTTCAAGCTGATTATACCCCCCACCCCTGAATAATTTTGCATAAAGCTGGATTAGCCCGGAGCATTTTTGGAACCACATGAGTGGCGTTGTGATCAGGAAATGGATTCGATGAGATGCGAGATGTTTGCTACGTGAACATTGATTGCTCTGAAATTAGACATGAGGAAACCAGGGTTTTGTCTTTTGAGAGCTTCGGTAAAGGGGAAGGGAAAACAGGAAAAGGTTCCCCCAAAACTCAGGTTGGATGACCACAGTTACCAATAGAAAATCTTGTCCAGGGACAAGACTTTGGAACAGTGACTGCCCATCCAAGATACCAAAGGCTTGAAGGCACCTTGCTCGGTGGGAGAGACCAGGACAAGCTGACAAAATGTTGCTCCCTGGTGAAATGACGCTCCCCACCTCCTGACCATCCTGTCTGTTCATGGAGAGGGTCCCTACCTTCCCTCTGCCATCTTGGGTTAGGAGAAATCGAGTTGGAAGCTGGAATAGTGGTCCTGGGCAAAAGGGATCCCAGTGAAAATTAGTGCTGAGGCCCATTTAGCCCATCGTGTAAACTTGAAAATCTCCTGGGCCAGTTCTGGAGTATCAGAAAGCCTCAAGAAATTTGCTGCATCTTAGGGTAAGGGATAAACAAAAGAGGCTGTCTACAACAACCCAGGGAATGAAGATACCATCAGCAAATAATGTGTTCAGTCTTTCATTTAGAACAAGCCTATCTTTTATCATACCATCCGAATACCTGTCTTTAAAAGAAGGGATAACTTTATGTAGTATAGGTATGTTTTGTGCTGTTTGAAATTATTATCTTTGTAATTATCTTTAACATGTAATGAATTCTCAGAATATCTGCTGTCAATTTTTCCCAGCCTCCTTTCGAGGGACAAAATTCTAAAACCAAAAATAAGTCCCCATCACAGTTTCAAAGAGTATTGCAAAGGCCAAATCTGTGGCCGAGTAGGAGACATTCAGCAACCATGTGGTCAGTGGCAGTCTCTTACTCAACAACCTACATCACAGTCACATGCTTGGTGGTTTACATTGACCTAAGGTTGATTTTGTTCAAATCTTTCTCTGTTGCTGTTCATTTGTGTTCCGTTTTGTTTGGTTTTGGTTTTTTAAAGTCTTGCTGTGGTCTCTTTGTGGCAGAAGTGTTTCATGCATGGCAGCAGGCCTGTTGCTTTTTTTATGGTGATTCCCATTGACAATGTAAGTAAATGTCTGTGGCCTTGTTCTCTCTATGGTAAAGATATTATTCACCATGTAAAACAAACCAACAAAAAAATATTTATTGTATTTTAGTATATTTATATAATTATGTTCTTGAAAAAAAATTGGCATTAAAACTTAATCGCATCAGAAACCTATTGTAAATACAAGTTCTATTTAAGTGTACTAATTAACATATAATATATGTTTTAAATATAGAATTTTTAATGTTTTTAAATATATTTTCAAAGTACATAAAATCTGGGGGTTCTGGGTTTTTTTCTCTTCACTGTAAAACAAACATGAAAACGTGTTTTGTTAAATACGTGTGTTCCTTGCTTTAAGATCAACCTGACTAGTTTCAGCAATTGCACAGCCCTCCAGAGAGGTTGCTTATTTCAAAGCATGGGAGGCCAATCCTGCAGTCTGCAAGCTTTCAAGAAGCTCTAGGATTGGGCCTGTCTTCCACAGTGGAAGACGGGGGAGTGTCATTTTCTAGGACACTTGAAAGTTTTCCCCTTTGAAGTGATATACTTTCATCAAATACCAAGCCATGTATCCTAGCAACACCAGGATCCATGAATCAGGGCTGGCTGGCTCCATTTGATTATAAAATAACTGTTTAAAAAAATCAAAGTAGGTTTACTTAGGGATAATGGGGATAAATTGGCCCAAATTTAGAAAGTCAATGACTGAAAAGAAAAAACACAGAAATTCAATATTTAGAGGCAGGTCATGTACCCTTGGTTTAGAAATGGTGCCATTTGCATTATGTGCTCACATCCATTGCACTGATTTAATTTTTCTACGTGGAACACGCAGATTTTATATCACAGTACCCACAGTCTTAACAGATTGCTAGGATTTCTAAAAAGATTTTGCCTCATTCATGGCTGCCAAGCCACTGGGTAATTTAGTTAAAGTGTTTAAAGTTATCACTAAATCTTAGGGAAATAAATGGAAGGATTTTACATGAGAGAAAGGGCCATTAAGGGAAAAAAGCATCTGTTCCTACTCTTTAGACTCCCCCTTTGAACACTGACAACCCACCCCAGAACGTGGTGAACTATATCTGTGCAGTGTATCATTTCTATTTCAAACATATACACACATGGTTTCCTCTTGTATTGTCTTATAAATAAGGATCAACGAAGTCATAACAAACAGACCTGTGGATATGGAAGAGCAGATCCAAAGACAGAATTCCTCAGTCCTAACCGGTCCAGTGAGTTTGCAAAATACTCTAAATTCTAGAAGTCCCAACAGCCAATCAAGGCAGGAGCCCAGCCATGGAATTAGAACTTTGGGAAACTTTGAATCTTGAGTAAAAAGAAGTGAGAATTCAGTGTGATATTCAAACTCCTTGAAGTTAAAGGAGTTTGGTAAACATGATGGGAAGTTTTCATCAGAAGAAGAGGTCCAAGGAACAAGCAAACAACAAAAGATGGAGACATCAAAATTATTCAACTTGAACGTAACGAGTAGTTGATAGGTACTCAAGTCACTGGGTAAGAAGGTAAACCTCTTTCATCATGAAGATGCCTGGAAATAATCCAAATCATTGCTATTGTTTATCGCCTTATTGATAAGCCTCTCTGGTCATAAGCAGTGTCTATGAGGTCTTTTTTATTAGCTATACTAATTCTGAATACTGAATCCTATCACAGTTCTGAGTGAGAATCTGAATTCTTAGAAAGGATCAGTGTTAAGTTTTCCCCGATTCAGTGGTTATTAGACTCTGGATAAAATGTCAACACCTTATGAACTGTAACAGAAGCCTTCATGCCTGGCCGCAGCTCAGCCAGTACCCCAACAGCGTTAGGGCTTAGGCTTAATTAAAACGTACATGTCTTCTCCATGTTCATCAAGACTGTCCTGTAAGTCAGCTAAAGTGGAAGTGGCTGCATGTTTTGGTAAGCCATGGTTAAATAAAGGACGTTGATAACTCGCATAAGATGCAACTTAGGTACATAATGTAGGTAGATAAATTATTTAGCTTGGAAACAGTGATCCACAGATTTGCTCCAACCTTAAAATGTTGAACAGCAAAATTAGTGATGGAATCTCAGCTTTTTCTTTTTTAAGGTGTGGGTTGTATTAACTTGTTTTAAAGATTAGGTGGTTGGTTTGGGGGAGAAATAATTGGGAAACTGACTGCTGTTGGTTACAATAAGCTAACTGGTGATTGGAGCTATGAACTCCCCACTTAAGAACCAAACTCTGGCTAGAGGAGATGCAGCCATTCCAAACCAGCCAGCCTTTATATACATTTCAGCTAATAAATACCTGACCCACACTCTACCCCTTGTTCCTTCAGTTCTAGCCACTGTTTAATTTGCACAGGGTGGGGGGAGGGGGGAAGGAGGCAACCTCCTTGCTTTTTGATTTGTGAGTAGATGCAGTAAATTGCCTGAAGAATATGTTTAAATATTACAAAAATATGTGGCCTTACCCATGATGTTCCTCATTAAGAAAAAAAGCCATTTATGTGGCTCTATAGGATTTCCATAGGCCTTTACCTCAATCCCTCGAATTATTTGCTAGGCACAAAATCCTAGATCAGGAGCTGCGCAACCTGACATGTGCTTCTCTGACAAATAATCCTGTGTGCTTAGTAATGTCAGTAGCATAGTCTTGTAAAAGCTGGTCTTCCAGTTCATTAAATCTTATCCCACCCATCACACACATGCAAAATAAGCAAATAAGACCTTTCCATTCATTGTATATTTAACTGTGAGCTGTTAATTTTTGTATCTGGCAAAACAAAAGTACTTCTCCTTTGCAAAAATAAGCCCTTCTGTCCTAAAACACTGGAAACAGAACACTGTAGTTAATGACAGGGTATTAATAATCATAAGCCTGTAAGTGACAAGAAAAAAATGTTGGTTGAAAGACTGAGCTTGGGGTACATGTTCTGCATTGAGAAATCATCACAAGGATGCTTCTGCAGCATTGCATTGTGGTACTGTATGCTGTTCAGATGGTTCCTTAGGAACCAGGAGCTGGTCTGCATAGAATGGCTGAACTCAGGGGAAATATTTTTGTCTAGCTTAAGTGCTCACATTTGGAAAAATCCATATCAAGTACTGAGGTACACAGTCAAATTAGTTTAGTCTACAGTCTCCATTGAGCCTTAACATTAAAAAATAATCACAAGAGTTTCTAAACTCTAATTTGGTGCTTAGCGACAGGGGAAAGCGAAAGAAAGACACAAAACACAATAAAAACCCTCAGACAGTAAAGAATCTGCCTGCAATGCGGGAGACCCGAATTTCATCCCTGGGTTGGGGAGACCCCTGGAGAAGGGCATGGCAACACATTCCAGTGTTCTTGCTTGGAGAGTCCCATGGACAGAGGAGTCTGACGGGCTCCTCTGTCCCAGAGTCGGACACTACTGAACGACGAACATCAGAGACCTTCTTCAAAAAGTACCAAGCCGTGTTTACTTGGAGATTGTTCTACCTGTTGTAAAGTCACTCGGTTGTGTCCCACTTTTTGCGATCCTACCCGTATGTGCCTCTCATTCAGCTGAGCAATGGTACTCAAGGTGTGCCCTCCAATCAGCAGCAGCAGCAACCCCAGAGACTTGTTAGAAATGCACGTTCTCAGGCCCTACCCTACACTTACTGAATCAGATGCTCTGGAGGCAGGGCCAGAAATCAGCGTTTTTAACAAGCTCTCCAGGCAATGCTCATAAATCCCTGGCCTGAGGGGAGTAAACACCCTGCTACCTTTGCTAGACAATAGGAAGACTCCACAGCCCAAGAAGTTGAAACTGTGAGTTTCAATCCCAGCCACAGCCTGGACCTCTTTCCAGGGCCCTGAAAACATCATTCAAACTATCTAGATTGTCATTTCCTAAAAAACACCAGAGCAATGGCTGCCCCCAGGTGGAGAAGTGCTCAGTGGTGGGAGATGGCAATGTTGATTTAAAAATCGAGCACGAAAATAAGTGAGCTGGGAAAGCTCACTGCAGTTGACAGTCAATTTTTTTTTTTTCCTTTTTTTTTTCCAAAGCTATAGCAATAGTGGATTCAGGACCCAGAGCATGTAGTCGTTTGTAACACATTTGGAGTCACTGTGAGAAATGAGAAGCAACATACAGCAAATTAATAAGAAAAAGATTATTCCATCTGGGGAGCTGGTCTCTGCATCTGCCAACACAGCCCTCTCTGCGAAACAGAGCTATATTGGTCACAAATTAAATAAGCTTTCTGAATTAATCAGCTATTAACGTCCAGCTGAAGAGTCCTAGGTTCACCCCTCCATAATGACCAGATTGCAAATGCAAAGGGCTTCTTCAGTCTCCGTGGCAAACCTTTTCCTGATCGTAGGAACTATTTCTGGAAAGGAGGACAGGAGAATACTGTATTCTCACCCTCACCCCATCTGTGTGCATGTGTCTATGTGTGCATATTCCTGCACATTTAAGACACTGCAAACTGCATTTGAAGAGTCTCCATTTATGGGCTGGGGTGGAGGGTGTCCACAAAGGTTACCTATTTATTAAACAACGTGGAAACCTGAGCACTGACAAGCCAACCTTAGGAGCCAGGAGTCCTGGTAGTCCAGTCTTTAACTAGAATGGCCAAAGCCATTTCTGATCTCTGAACCTTCAAGCCCTCATCTGTTGCAGGAAGAGACTGAATTGGATGGTCTTGGAGGTAAATTCCACCCTCAGTCTATCATTCTGCTCTGGGTTTGACCCCTGGGTCAGAAAGATCCCCTGGAAAAGGAAATGGCAGCCCACTCCAGTATTCTTGCCTGGAGAATCCCATGGACAGAGGAGCCTGGCAGGCTACAGTCTATAGGGTTACAAGAGTGGGACACGACTGAGTGACTAAATGCACTGCTGCTGTGCTGCTGCTAAGTCACTTCAGTCGTGTCCGACTCTGTGCAACCCTATAGACAGCAGCCCACCAGGCTTCACCGTCCCTAGGATTCTCCAGGCAAGAATACTGGAGTGGGTTGCCATTTCCATCTCCAGTGCATGAAAGGGAAAAGTGAAAGTGAAGTTGCTCAGTCGTGTCTGACTCTTAGCGACCCCATGGACTGCAGCCTACCAGGCTCCTCCGTCCGTGGGATTTTCCAGGCAAGAGTACTGGAGTGGGGTGCCATTGCCTTCTCTGGACTAAGCGCACAGCGCAGCATTTATCATGAGATTGAAATCAGGAGGCCCTGTCAAAATGAGAGTTGAGGAAGCAGGGGAGATGCCCCAGGAAGTTTTCCCTTCACACATAACTATGAAACTGTTACCAACTCTTTGACAATTGGGCAGGAAATGCCTTGGCAAAGGTACCCATATATTCTTCGAGGTGCAAACATTTTCTGCCTGGCTCTAAACTTGCTTTCAAAGCCAGACAATGATATGTGCCTAGGTTTTATGTCACTCCACGACAGAAATGGTTCCTGGGAAAGAGAGAGCTGATGTATTTTCCTGAGTTATGGTCAGGAAACCCCGGATCAAACTGCAGGATTTGCGTCCTGTGAAGTCACTGTTATAGAACCTCCAAAACAGAGGAGACTTGCCTTTTAATTCCTTTGGGTTTATAACTTCACCAAGGTCACACAGCTCTCAACCTGCTTCTCTCCCCAGCACTCTAGGTATAGCCTCTTTCTGGAGACAATGGCATTGAAAACAAGGGTGTCACATGATAAATCATGGCAACACCACACCCAACAGACTTGTTCACAGCAAACTTTTAGGGAAGATCAGTCTGAGAAGAACTTTGGCCCGCTTAGGAGACAAACCTCTCTAGGTAGGCAGAGTCTGGAATTCCTTGTCTAGTCTCCCAACTTTGGCTTATTCCTGGCCCAGAACCCTTTGGGCCTGAATCTCTGAAAACCTGAATTTTCTTTCTAGTTCCATGTATGTCTGCTCCCAGTTCAGGCTGATTTTCCCTTCTTGGTGACCTCAGGACACTATTTACTCTGGGATCCAACTTACAACCCCATCAGAGCACAGGACCATGGATTTTGAAACCTGAGGGCAAGGTTCTGAATTTCAGCTCTGATACTAGAGCTGTGTGTCTGTGGGCAAGTTACTTAACTTCTCTGTGTCCCAATTTCCTCACTTGGAAAAGAAAGGTAAAAAATACTATCACTTACCTCATAGTATTTTGTGAAAATCAAATAGTCAATACACATAAAACCCTTAAGAAAAATGATGGACCCATGGAGAAGTCTCAAACTCTATTGACTGCAGATAAGCTGGGCTCATCCAGAGCAGATATTAGAGACTGTTCTCAAATATTCTCTGACTCCTAGAGGGTATCCTATTTCATCTGTGTTTCATTAGCATCTAAAACCACTTTGTCTTTTCTGGAAGGCTCAGGGAGGCAACTCTAGTGTAGCCCCTTGCAATATTCCTTGGCAGTTAAAATGTGACCAATACTCACACTTAGGCAAATGGAGAAGGAGATGTACTACAGTCAAAGTGTCTTTCTAGACTGTATGTTAGAAATTATCCTTTAAGTGTTCATCTCAACTGAATAGAAAAAATGGAAGCCAGGGTAAAATGGATGAACTCACAGAGTCATCCTTGGAAAGAGATGCAAGGCGCCAGAGCCACACTTATAAATAACCGCGTCCCATCAGGAAGATCCCAACTCATTGTTGAGCTGCAGCTCATCCAGCCCTTCACACAGGAAGAGTGATTCGTGCTGAGCATGAGCAGGCAACATTCGAGGCACTTTGTGAAGACGCGCTCACTTAATCCTCCTAAGAGTCCATAGACTAGATGGTTGGATTAGGTCTCCCATTTTAGAGATGAAGGCACAGGGTAGGGAGTACAGTGAAGTTGCCAAAGGTCACTAGTGAGTAGCCGAGCAGGGTCTGGGATCCAGACAGTCTTGGTCTGGAGCCAGTCTGTTAACCCCTGCAGAATTTAATAGAAGCCGTGTAAGGGCAAATATGGAAACAAGAGAAATGGAAGTAGCTATGTATCTCAGAAGAGCTGGACCTCCATCAAAAAGGTGGAGCACTCGTGGTGCTTACAGTTTTTAGCTTTTGAAAGAACACTGGCTTGCTCTTTTAAGGGTTAACATGCCAAGAGGCTCATATTGCCTGGTGTCCCTTCCAGAAGTGGACACACTTTAGTCTGTGCTGAACAACATGAGGGCATGGTTTCTAGAGCTCTGTGCCAGCTGTTTCCAACACCTGAAAATGAGACAGCTGTCACCCCTTCCATCTCATAGCAGCTCAGAAGGGCTTCCTGTGAGTGGCCAGGACTGAGTAGACAGGCAGAGTGTTCTAGAGCCACTTACTAAACTTAAGAATGCCCCATTCTTCTAGGTCAAAACTTTACAAAGTTGTTTTGTGTTTGGGCTTGGTGGAGGAAAGAAAAGGCGGTGATCGAGGCCCTGCTGGGTTGGCATCAGGAGAGGACCTATGTCCCCTACTCATCCATGTAGTCCTAGCAAAGTTTAGCTGTTGCAGCCTCAGAATCCTCTTTAAGGTCACGCCCTGTGATCTTAAATGGAACAGAACTGACACAGGAGATGAACTCAGTTTGCTGTTCTGATTTCCTCAGTTTCTCAAGAACAGATCCAATAGGTGATGGGACCCATCAGGCAGCAAAGTCAACATGCCAAGGATTGGATGTGGCCATCAGGTTGGAGCAGAATTGGGGCATGAAAGGACAAAGCATGTTCTACAGACGTGTTCACAGTGAGTGAATTCCATGGGCTTTAGACAGGTGATTTATGCGAGAAGCCCAGAAAGAAATGATGTCTCTAGGATTTGACTGAACACGGGAGAGAGTTTGATATACACAATAATTTACATCGCTATTTTGTACCAGATGCCAGGCTAGGTCCTTTGCATGCTATCTAAAATACTTGTCAACTGTGTGATACATAGAATTTTAGAGACAAGGAAACTGACAATAGACAGCCTACATAACTTGCCCCAAGGTCACACAGTTAATAAATGATAAAGTCAGATTTGAAGCCTCATCTATAAAATCTCAAGGTCCCATTTTTTTCAAATCAGCATTGTTTCCTTTCATTGTTCATATGCTACCTACAAGTTGCTGCTGCCTCTATGTTAATAATCTCTTGGCATTCTCATTATGACCCTGGCATTTTTCTCCCCACCTAGCTTTATTAAGGTATAACTGACATGTAACACTGGGTAAATTAAGTACACTGTGTTGCTCTGATACACTTATATATTGCAAAATGATGACCACCATAATGTTAGCTAACACCTGCGTCACATCACATAATCACTGTTCTTTTTTGTGGTAAGACTATTAAAGATCTATTCTCTTAGCAGTTTTCAAGTGTACAATAAAGTATTGTTAACTATAATCACCATGCTATACATTAGAGTCCCCAAAACAGATTCCTTCTAATAGTTGAAGGTTGTATCTTTTGCCTCTTCCCCCAACCCCTAGTAGCCATCATCTAATCTCCATTTCTATAAGTTCAGCTTTTTATTTTTGTTTATTGTATAATTGATTTAAAATGTTGTGTTAATTTCTGCTAAAGGGCAAAGTGATTCGGTTATCTATATTCTTTTATAAAAGAATATAAAATACAATGAACATTCTTTTTATATTTTCTGTTATGGTTTATCATAGAATACTGAATACAGTTCCATGTGCTAAAGCTTGTTGTTTATCCATTCCATATATAAAAGCTTACATCTGCAAACCCCAACCTCCCACTCCATCCCTTCCCCAACTCCCTCCTCCTTGGCAACCACAAGTCTGTCCTCTATGTCCGTGAGTCTCTTTCTGTTTCACAGATAAGTTCATTTGTGTCATATTTGAGATTCTACATATAATTGCTATCATATGGTATTTGTCTTTCTCTTTCTGATTTACTTCACTTTGTATGATGATCTCTAGTTGCATCCATGTTGCTGCAAATGGCATTATTTCATTCTTTTCATGGCTGAGTAGTATTCCATTGTATATATGCACCACATCTGCTTTACCCATTCATCTGTTGGTGGACATTTATGTTGCTTCTACGTCTTGACTTTGTAAATAGTGCTGCAATGAACATTGGGGAGCATGTGTCTTTTTGAATTAGAGTTTTTTCTGGACATAGGTCCAGGAGTGGGATTGCTGGGTCATGTGGCAATTCGGTTTTTAGTTTTTTGAGGAACCTCCATACTATTTTCCACAGTGGCTGTTTCAACTTACATTCCCACCACAGTGCAGAAAAGTGAAAGTGAAAGTCACTCAGTCGTGTCTGACTCTTGTGATGCCATGGACTATAGCCCATCAGTCTCCTCTGTCCATGGAATTTTCCAGGCAACAATACTGGAGTGGGTCGCCATTTCCTACTCCAAACAGTGTAGAAAGGTTTCCTTTTTTTCAATACCCCCTCCTGTCTGTTATTTGTTGACTTTTAATGATGACCATTCTGACTGCTGTGAGGTGGTACCTCATTGTAGTTTTGATTTGCATTTCTCTAATAATTAGCAGTGTTGAACATCTTTTCCTTTCCTTATTGGCCATCTGTATTTCTTCTTTGGGGAAATGTCTATTTGGGACTTCTGCCCATTTTTGATTGGATTATTTGATTTTTTGTTGTTGTTGAGTTGTACATGCTGCTTGTGTGCATGCATGCTAAGTTGCTTCATCGTGTTCGACTCTTTGTGACTCTATGGGCCACTCCTCTGTCCATGGGATTCTCCATGTAAGATTACTGGAGTGGGTTGCCATGCCCTCCTCCAGGGGATCTTCCCAACACAGGGATCAATCGTGCATCTCTTAAGTCTCCTGCATTGGTAGGCAAGTTCTTTACCACTAGCGCCACCTGGGAAACACAGTGGCTTATGTAGTTTGGAAATTAAGCCCTGGTTGATTGCATTGTTTGCAATATTTTCTCCCATTCTGTAAGTTGTCTTTTCGTTTTATTTATAGTTTATTTTGCTGTGCAAAAGCTTGTAAGTTTAATTAGATCCCATTTGTTTACTTTTGTTTTTATTTCTATTGCCTTGAGACTGACCTAGGAAAACACTGGTCTGATTTAGGGTTCAGCTTTTTTAGACTCCACATATAAATGAGATCATACAGTGTTTGTCTTTCTCTGTCTGACTTATTTCACTTAGCATAATGTCCTTATGGTCTATTCCTATTGTTGCAAATGCCGAGGCCCCCGATCTTAATCACCAGACCAGTGGCTCTTGATCAGGATCTATACACTTGAATCATTACAGAACATTTAAAAAATAGTTATGCCCGGGTTCCACCCCAGATGAGTTAAATCATAATCCCTGGAGAGGGGTGCAGGCATCTATTAAAGTTTCCCAATGGTTCTCTTGACCAGCTAGGGCAGAACCACTGCACCAGACTCCACTTCCTCCAGGTAAGCATGACTAGAAAATATCAGAGAATTCTAGCCCTAACCTGGTGCCTAGGACTTGGGCATGGGAGTTTAAGGCCTATATATTAACGAGATGGGAATACCAGACCATCTGACCTGTCTCTTGAGAAACTTGTATGTAGGTCAGGAAGCAACAGTTAGACCTGGACATGGAACAACAGACTGGTTCCAAATAGGAAAAGGAGTACGTCAAGGCTGTATATTGTCACCCTGCTTATTTAACTTATATGCAGAGTACATCATGAGAAACACTGGGCTGGAAGAAACACAAGCTGGAATCAAGATTGCCGGGAGAAATATCAATAACCTCAGATATGCAGATGACACCACCCTTATGGCAGAAAGTGAAGAAGAACTAAAGAGCCTCTTGATGAAAGTGAAAGAGGAGAGTGAAAAAGTTGGCTTAAAGCTCAACATTCAGAAAACTAAGATCATGGCATCTGGTCCCATCTCTTCGTGGGAAATAGATGGGGAAACAGTGTCAGACTTTATTTTGTTGGGCTCCAAAATCACTGCAGATGGTGATTGCAGCCATGAAATTAAAAGACGCTTACTCCTTGGAAGGAAAGTTATGACCAACCTAGATAGCATATTGAAAAGCAGAGACATTACTTTGCCAACAAAGGTCCATCTAGTCAAAGCTATTGTTTTTCCAGTAGTCATGTATGGATGTGAGAGTTGGACGGTGAAGAAAGCTGAGCGCTGCAGAACTAATGCTTTTGAACTGTGGTGTTGGAGAAGACTCTTGAGAGTCCCTTGGACTGCAGGGAGATTCAACCAGTCCATCCTAAAGGAGATCAGTCCTGGGTGTTCATTGGAAGGACTGATGTTGAAGCTGAAATTCCAATACTTTGGCCACCTCATGCGAAGAGTTGACTCGTTGGAAAAGACCCTAATTCTGGGAAGGATTGGGGGCAGGAGGAGAAGGGGACGACAGAGGATGAGATGGCTGGATGGCATCACCGACTAGATGGACATGGGTTTGGGTAGACTCCGGGAGTTGGTGATGGATAGGGAGGCCTGGCATGCTGCGGTTCATGGGGTTGCAAAGAGTCGGACATGACTGAGGGACTGAACTGAACTGAACTGATTAACCAGCTAGGACCCTAGACCCAGAGGAAATAAAGTAAAGTAGAAGCCTTATCATAGAAACAAGAAAAACAATTCTAGATACAAAAATCAGCATTCAGAGTCAGGATGGGATGACCAGAAAGCTCAAACACTGAATCCTAAACTAGGGTCCTCAAATTTCTTCAAATTCACTGTAATCAGCAACAGGAGGCAAAAACTCTGAGGGCTGAGCCTGCAGATGAAGGTCCAGTGGCAGCAGTGCAGAGAACAAAGCTCCCCCAGCCAGAAGGCAGGCAGGTCATCACCAGTCCCACCTCCAAGCAGCCCGCTCTGAGCGAGATGATCTCCCACACATTGTTTCACTAAAGCTTGGATTATTCTGCAGGACTCCTAAGGACTTTGTAAATTTCAAGCAATACTAAGATTCAGTTGTTTGAAATGTCTTCTCTGCTTTCAGATTGACCATTAGGTTTACACTTGGGTTTGTCTTCTGCCCCTTCTAAGTTTTCTGTCTCCCTCCCACCTCTACCTCAAATTGCCAAGCAATAAGGATCTCCCTGAAGATTCAATGGAAATCATGAGAAAACAGTTTGTGGCACATTTGAAGGAACAGCAACACCTGTATACTGACTTGGCAGGAGAGAGGGATGCTGTCCTTACTCACTGGTAAGGGCACTGGTAAGGGATAAAGTCCAGTGCTTTTGCAAAAGGTTGGAACTGACAGACTGATGGAATGTTTTAGGGTAATAAGGGTAACAGTTGGTACACACAGTATTGGAGCTTTCGAGGAAGGCCTCAAGAAGTCATTCAAGATGCTTGTTTGCTCAGCAATTGTGTGATAGCATGATAATCCTAATTAAAAGTACAGGATGAAGACCTAATTATGCCCATTTCTCAAGAAACAGAGGCTGAAGGAAGCTGGATGATTTGCCAAACATCGCTCAGTGAGCACATAGCAGAATGAGAATATAAATTCAGAGGATGTGTGCTTTCCAATATGCCATATTCATACAGATATATTGATGCATTGATGGATGGATGGACCAATGGATGGATAGATGGATGGATGGGCCATATGATTTCCCTTCCTGTGACATATTGAAGGGATTTCCATTGCTGACAGAACATACACCAGTCAGACTGGCATTCAGAGCCTTATAGATACGGTTATAGATTATTTCCCTACTGTTATCGCCCAGACAATTCCCAGCCTACCCTTCCCCGTCCCCTAATACACTTTGCGCTCTCCCTCCTCCACGCCTTTGTTCACTTCCTGACCCCCTGATTGTGAAGGCCCCACCAAGCATAGAACACTGCCAGATAAAATACAGGATTCCCAGTTAAATTTGAATTTCAAATAAATATTGAATAATGTTTAATATAAGTATGTCCAAATACTGCATGAGACATACTTAAATATTATTTGTATTTATTTAAATTTAAACTAAACTTGATGGAGTTGGAATTTTAATTGCTAAATCCAACAGCCCTGCCCTTGAGATGTTGCCTCATACGTATCCTCCGATTTTACTCAGCCCGTCTCAAAATGGGATTCAGCATCCTTTGTATTTTCCACACACAATTCACTCTTACCAAATTCATTGGTGAACAGTGTGGATTTTTTTGAAGGTTTCTTAGCAAACATGAAAGGTAGAATTCCCATTCCGTAATACCTAAACTTTCATCTTCAAAAATCTTATTTAAAATGGATCCCTGAGCCACATTTTTTTTATTGTTTTTGTTTTTACATTTTTAAAAACTTTTAATTCTGTACTGGAGCATAGCCAGTTGACAATGTTGTGTTAGTTTCAGGCGCACAGCAGAGAGACTCAGTCATATATATACAAGTATGCATTCTCCCCCAGGCTGCCATATAACATTGAGTAGAGTTGCGCATGCTATACAGTAGGACCTTGTTAGTTTTCCACTTAAAATATAGCAGTGCGCACATGTCCATCCCAAACTCCCTAACTATCCATTCCCCTCCTCTTCCCACTCCCCCATGCCTCCAGACAACCATGAATTCCTAAGTCTGTGAGTCTGTTTCTGTTTTGTCAGTTCAATTGTATCATTTCTTTTTAGATTCCACATATAAGGGATGTCTTACAGTATTTCTCCTTCTCTGACTTCCTTCACTCAGTGTGACAGTTTCTAGATCCACTCATGTTGCTGCAAGTGCTGAGCCCTAGTTCTTGGTGAAAAAGTCACCAGGTATTCTTTTGAGCTCTTCTCTACAGGGCATTCAGCCCTACTTTCCGGCTCCCACTCTCTGTTATGCAAGGACACTTCCATCTTGCAAATCCAGACACTGGTCCAAGGCACTTTTGAACACGATGATCGACTTATTGAAGCACCCTTCCCATTAAGCAGGCCTCTCCTCCCCATAAGTGAATCATCTACTACGAAGATAAAATTGTTCCCACATATTATAGAATCTTCGAGGTTCAATTTTATGAGGCCTTTAGGATTTTCCCAGGAAAAAGTAATTGCTACCTTCCCAGGCAGTAGTTATTAACGTCTAGGAGATTGAGCCCCTTGCTTTACCCTACGCTCTTCTAGGACCACAGGCATTTTCATTCATCTATTCACCCCCTGCAGTCCATCTAACCATCAAGCACTCAGCAAGTGTCTATGAAATAGAATGATGCAGTGTAGCACCACATTTTAAGGGCATTTAGCCCCAAGTGGATACAAAAAACTAAGCAACACCAAAAGGAATGGGTCCCAGCAGTCAGGGAAAGCTATCGGATCATCCAGTTGAGTAGTTTTCCAACCTAGTTGCACGTTAGACATCTGGGGAGTTTTGTAAAAACTTTGATGTCTAGATGCCATCCCAGATGAAGGGAACCAGAATCTCTAAGGGTGGAGCTCAGGCATTGCTATTGTTTTCAAAGCTCCCAAGTGATTTTACTATTCAGACAAGGTTGAAAATGATGAGTGGTTGGTAGAGATTAGGACCAATATTCTCCTTTGGGACTAATCCATTTAAAGGAGTTAGAATGGAGTATGAGGGAGAGTTATGGATTTCTTTTCATTTTTTTCCATATATTATGTTTGCTAGTTCACACGATGATTTCACACATGCATGGACACATATCCGCACGCCACACCCACAACCCAATCTAGCCATTGAGACTTCACCATGTGTTCCCTTTGTGAGTGTGAGAATCAGGTGGATGCAGACATGCTGTGCAAGTATGAAGTTTTGGCTTTGACTGGGTTGGGCCCAGTTCAAAGTTCCTGATTCCACTTTCACTGGCTTGGGCTCTGGTTTCACAAAGATGTCAATTACTGGGATACATTTCAGGGAGGAAAGGATGAAGGACTTGCCAGAGCAGAATTGGCCAGCTTTCCACACCTCCCCCCCCACCACACACCAACCTGAACTGACCATCTCAGGAAAACCGAGGACACAGCTTCATCCTGGTGTGGCTATATTCCACTTGAAGCTCCTGCAGGCTTCATGCAGCAGAATTCCTTTCAGTGTATGTGACTGTAAAGAGATGGATTCTTGAAGTGGAGACTCTGAGGAATAAGGATGAGCATGTACAGACAGAAAACATGGGCCTGCGAGTCCGTGGACTGGAGGCCCTGACCTTCCTCTGCCCCTCTCCAGCTGCGAGATCTGGGCAAGACCCTCTCCACTTCTCTCAGTCTTGGTCATCTCCTCTGCAACAGGAGGACAGTGGATTTGATGATCTTAAAGTTCCCCCCAGCTCTAAATACCCCATGGATTCTGTTTTGAAACAGCTCATGAGAAGTCTGTTGGAACTCTGCGAACCAACCACTCCTAAGAAACTAAATTCTCCCCCGAGCCCTGCTTACACATGTGCTCAGATGATGTGCTAGAATGAGCACTGGATGGGGAACAGAAGACAAGCTCAGGGTCCATCTCTGCCTTGCTGTTGTTCAGTTGCTCAGCTGTGTCTGACTCTATGCAGTCCCACGGACTGCAGCATACCAGGCTTCCCTGTCCTTCACTATCTCCTGGAGCTTGCTCAAACTTGAACTGGTGTCTTGTTCTTGAGAAAGACATGCTCCCTCTCTGCACCTTAGCCTTCTCAGCTGTAATCTGAGGTTATATCCTCTCTTGACAGTACCTTTCAGCTTGGTCATGCCAGGGATATTGGGTGTGCTGGTGGCTGAGAATTCACGTTGCAGTGAATGTGAAATTTATTTATTTATTTAAAAAACTTTTCATTGGGGTATAGTTGCTTTACAATGTTGTGTTAATTTCTGCTGTACAGCAAAGTAAGTCAGCTATATGTATACATATATCCCCTCTTTTTTGGATTTCTTTCCCATTTAGGTCACTACAGAGCACTGGGTTCCCTGAGCAATACTATAGGGATAGATAACTAATTCTCATTAGTTATCTATTTCATACATACTAGTGTATATATATCAGCTTCAGTCTCCCAATTCATCCCATCCCCTTTTCCCCCCTTGGTATCCAAACATTTGTTTTCTAAGTCTGTGTCTCTATTACTGTTTTGCAAATAAGTTCATCTATACCATTTACTAGATTCCACATGTAACAGAGATATTATATGCTATTTGTTTTTCTCTTTCTGTCTTCATTCTATATGACAGTCTCTAGGTTCATCCACATCTCTACAAATGACCCAATTTCATTCTTTTTTATGTCTGAGTAATATTCCATTGTATATATGTACCACATCTTTTCTATACATTCCTCTGTTGATGGACATTTAGATTGCTTCCATGTCTTAGCATGAAATTTAAACATAATACAACATTCAAAATGTGAAGGAGAGAGCAGAATTAAAGTTGGAGAAGATACCAGTTGTCCAGGATAAAGGGGTAAGCCAAGTTCAAATGCAAGCCAAAGGAAGGGATGGGGAAAAGGAGGCAGGAGGAAGGCAAAGAATTCACAAACAAAGTGTAAGTTCTAGGTATATTTTATCCAGCCTAGGAAAAGTACCCACAATAGTGTTTTATCTAAATAATGGAAATTATATCACATTTCAGAAAGAAAGCTCTTCAAATGAACAAGTATTTGTTTGCAAAATCATTTCTCTTTGTGGTAAAAAAAAAAGCTTTTTTTCTCTGTAAACTGATGTGACTTTTTCCGAAGAGAGCTAACTAGATCCATAAGCTCATATTTTGCCAAAAATTCTCACTGATAAATGATAATCGTGTCTCAGATTCTTGAGTGTTAATTTTTTGTTTTCGTCCTTTTTTTCCTTTCATCTCTTTAAGGGCCATTTTAGGAAACTTCAGTTTGAGATGCACACTGTTTATCTTCGCACTTGAGGCCCGCGGTGATCTGGCATCACTTAGGGTTTCAGAGCCCTTGGCTCCATGCTCCCCTGCACAGCCCTCAGGATCCACTTTTCCTGAAACACCCACTGCCTGCTTCCCATCAATACCTTGCCCTTCTCACCCCTGGCCCTTTGCTTGTCCTTGCTCACTCCTGTCCCTGGATAACTAAGTCCTTCAAGACTCAACTCCAGTGCCACATCCTGCATGATGCTCCTCCTTATTTCCCAAGCTAGAAACCATCTTCTTCAGGCCCTGTCCTAAAGCCTCCATCCCACATTAGCTCTTGCTCTCACTGGACCCTGAGTGTTTTCAGTCCTGCTATAACACTCCTAGAATACAGTTTTCTTTTTTAAAACTTCTTTTATTGAAGTAGAGCTGATTTACAATGTCATGTTAGTTTCCACTGTGCAGCAAAATGACTCAGCCAAACATATATATACATTCTTTTTCATGTTCTTTCCATTATGGTTTATTATAGGATGCTGAATAGAATTTCCTGTGCTATACAGTAGGACCTTGTTGTTTATCCATTCCACATGTAATTGTTTGCATCTGCTAATCTCAAACTCCCAATCCATCCCTCCCCTAACCCTCTCCCCCTTGTCAACCACAAGTCTGATCTCTATGTCTGTGAGTCTGTTTCTGTTTCGTAGATAAGTTCATTTGTGTCATATTTTAGATTTCACATATATATGATATCATATATCTTTCTCTTTCTGACTTACTTCACTTAATAAGATAATCTCTAGTTGCATCCATGTTGCTGCAAATGGCATTATTTCATTCTTTTTTATGGCTGAGAAGTATTCCATTGTATGTATGAACCACATCTTCTTTATCCACTCATCTGTTGGTGGTGATTTAGGTTGTTTCCATGTCTTGGCTACTGTGAATTGTGCTGCACTGGGGTACATGTATCTTTTTGAATTCTTTTTGGATATATGCTCAGGATTGGGATTATTGGATCATGTGGCAAGTTTATTTTTAGTTTTTTTGAGGAATTTCATTACTGTTCTCCATAGTGGCTATACCAATTTACATTCTCACCAACAGTGTAGGAGGGTTCCCTTTTCTCCACACCCTCTTCAGCATTTGTTATTTGTAGGCTCTTTAATGATGGCATTCTGACTGCTATGAGCCAGTACCTCACTGTAGTTCTAATCTGCACTTCTCTAATAATTAGTAACGTTAGCGTCTTTTCGTGTGTTTGTTGGCCATCTGAATGCCTTTGGAAAGTGTCTATTTAGGATCTCTGCCCACTTTTCAATTGGGTTGTTTGTTTCGTTGTTGTTGTTTTTGTAGAGATGTATGAACTGAACACAACTTTCTTGACAGCAAATTTGTTTCTCAGGACAGTACACAGTATAGTGGGTATGAGAACAGGCCTGGCTGTCAGACAGACCTGGGTTTGAATTCTGGTTCTGCCACTGGCTTCTGGGTGTCCTTCGAGAGGTTACTTGAACTCTCAGCGCTTCGGTTTACTCCCCTGTAAAAGGTGGAGGGTACCTACTTCATAGAGTTGCCAGGAGACTCAATGACACAGTGTATATGAAACAACAATACAGCTCTTATTGTATATCAGGCACTGTGAGCACCTGCTATGTATTAAAATCAAATAAGCCCAAATAATATCTTGCTTTTGGCAATTTAATAGTCAGACATTGTTAAATATGAACTTTGCCAAAGGAATATTTAAACCGCTTCTACTCCATCAGATCTGCTAGGTGAAGCCCATCTTGACACAGGAAAAAGGAAAAGGAAATGGTGTTTCTCAGTGTATATTCCATGTGGGGGCTTCCCTGGTGACTGAGGGTAAAGAATCCACCTGCCAATGCAGGAGACACAGGATCAGTCCCTGGGTTGGGAAGATCCTCTGGAGAGGGAAATGGCAACCCACTCCAGTGTTCTTGCCTAGAAAATCCCATGGACAGAGGAGTCTAGCAGGCTATAGTCCATGGAGCTGCCAGAGAGTCAGACATGACTTCATGACTAAACAACAAAGACTAGATATTTAATTTGAAGAAAGTCACCTGATTAGATGCCTGTTGGCCAGAATGCAATTGGCTACTTGAATGGTCTATTTGTGGTGACCTGAGAAATAAGTGGTGAGCTCGCAGGCTTTTCTGGGTTCCGTCTACTGCCTTATTTCTACCACCTCCATTGGTGAATCTAAGATACATAGCATTGCCCTTGAAATAAAGGATTTCACTTTAAAAACTGTTTTCTTTCCAAGGACACGTCAATATATCAAAGACAACAAATGTTCCCAAGGAAGAATAATGACATACGAAGGTTACATTTCACTGTGTGAACTTGGGCAAGTCATTTCATGTCTCTCAGACATAGTCTTCTCATCCATAAAGTGACAGAGCTGAACATAATGATCTTTAAGCTCTGAAATTTCATGATTCTGAGTTGTTATACATTTCTCTCCTCTTTTGACAGCTCAATATGTGCCTTAAGGCACACAGGATACAGAAATGTAGAAATTTGACCTATATAGGATGTTTTTGCCAAATGCAAAGAACAAAACAGAAATAAAAGCAATTTTGCTTCTAGAGTTGTGATTTCCATTGCTACTCACAAATTTGTATGGTATTAGTAATAATAGCTCCTCCTGAAAATTTAATAATACCTTTACATTTGAACAGGGCTTTTTGAGATTTTTCAAAGGCTTTTATGCTCGTTGTTAAGAGGTCACCAGACTATTGAAAAACATTGCAACAATAACATGAAAGACCGATGCAGAGAAAGCCTGAATTCTATCTGTATATCTAGCATTTATTAGGCATCCATCATTTCTAAGTTCTGTAAAGAAACTTTAAAGACACACCCTAGGCTCAAGACTAGTGCCATCTAAGAGTTAAGATGTGCAAACACATCCAGCTACAAATTAATAATATGAAAGTACTGGGCAAACAATGCCTACCTAAAACATCCCGGCAACCAGGCAACAGGCCAAGAGGTCATTCTAGGATTTTTCTGCCTTAATAATAATCTCTTCAAAGTGTGCAGTGCCTTAGAGGTTCCAGAACACTTCCCATGCCTTTCTTAATTTAATCCTTAGAACAGACACACACATATACCATCACTGCCACCACTTCCATATCTTCGCAGCATTCTAGTCTTCTTAGTTTACAGATGGGAAAACCATGATTCAGCATTGTCAAAAAACCTGCCCGAGGTCAAGAAATTAGTTTAATGCTGACACTAGATTCAAATCCATATCTTCTGACTCCTAATACTGCTTTCTTATCACTTTTTTCTAACCTGAGAATTCATGGAGAATGAGGGGGTGGTGGGAAAATTCTGGAGGTTTTGGTTACTGTCAGGTTGAATGAGAGAACAGGTGTGCCTGGATGAGGCAGGGAAGCCCAGATACATGGAGGAAGGGAATGATAGTCTTTATTTAGTTGCTTAAACCTTTTAAATTGGAAGGGTATTTTTGTGTCCATTTACGGGTCAGGAAACTAAACTCAGATTAGTCCAACATCACATATCTAGTGGCAACCTCAAGATCTGAACCTAGATATGCCAGACTTTAAATAAAATAACTAAAAGCATAAGTTTTGGCTTGAGCCCTGCTATCTACAGAGATCTTGGTCCAGCCGGCTCCCTAAGCCTTGTGTCTTCATTATGAAATGAGGCTAATAGTAACCACTGATATGATCTTGTTTTACGTATTAGGTGAGATAATTCCTGTGACACACTCAGTATGGTATCTGGTGTATAGGAAGCGTTCTGTAACTACTAGACACCAAGATTATTTGCTAGATCTCACTACTTCTCTTAAGTACCATCCCTGCCCTCCTCAGTGCCATTCCAGGAAGATTCAAGTGAATGTAAGAGATATGATCAGGTAGAATGATGGATGTGTATTACTGCACTGAGACTGTCTGCCTAATCCTGTCTTCCCTTAGACTGAGTTTTGTTGTGTTTTTTTTGTGCAAGTCCTTACTATTATCTTGCCCACCCTAGGCATGCCTGGATGTCAGTGCTGAATGTGGCTCAGAGTTCCGCTGGAATGCCTGAAATCCCCTGAACCCCTTCCCTGTGGACTGTCTTTGATCCACTGACAAAAGCATGTGGGTTGGGCAGAGCTGGGTAGATCAGAGGTGAACACGGATCTAAGTAGAAACAGCCAGGTTCTACTCTCTGGAAGTTTTAAAGTGGCCTTGGGAGAGACGTGACAAGTTTGCTTGTTTCTGGAACTCTCACATGTAAACCTGAGATCTCTGGGATGGCCATACACCTTCCTGTCAGCTGAGGGTGACTGTCTACAGAGAGAGAGGGTGACACCAGCCTGCAGACGAAGGCAGTGGTGTGAGGGTTTCCTGCCTCTGTCTCCTCCTGAGGCCTGGCTTTAACCTCTCTTTGGGTTCCATGTCTTGCCCTCCGTGTCACCTCAGGAGCCCCACCTATTACAGCAGCAACTGGGGCCCTGGAGCCCTGTTACTCAGCCCACACGGTACAGGAATCTAAACCCCAAATCTCCTTTGAGTCACGAGGCTTTCTTCATTAGGAAACAGGACACTGAAAGTGCATACCCCAGCACCCAGAGGAGCAATTAAGCCAATCTGTGTCTGGACTGAAGCTGTAAGATAAGCCTATTTCAGATGATTTGGGCTTTAAGGCCATGAGATAATATAAAATACTGTCGCCTAAGATTTCAGGGGTTCCAACTGAACTCTGAACCACATTCATCACTACCATCCAGACATGCCTAGAATGGATAAGATAATAGTAAGAGTTTGCACAAAAAATTCAGTCTAAGGGAAGACAGCATTAGGTGGACTGTCTCGGTGCAGTAATATAGCCTTAGCCATTGAAGGAGAAGGGCAGACTCCAGCTCAGTATCGTGCCTCCCAACCCAGTTGGGCATCTCCCTGGGCATCTCCTCTGGGTTCTATAGAGCAATGGGAGGGTATATCTGGAGGCAGAAGAGTGCTGTGATAAAAACCATCAAGCTTAGGACTTCCCTGGTGGTCCAGTGGTGACTTTCCATTCAGGGGATATGGGTTTGATCCCTAGTCAGGGAACTAAGATCCCACAAGTGGCGAAGCAACTAAGCCTGCACACAACAGTCTCTGCACTGCAACGAACTATCCTGCGTGATGCAAGGTCCCTGGGACCCACTGAGACTCAGCACAGCCAAATAAATAAACACTAAAAAAACGAAACAGGCTTCCCTGGTGCCTCAGTAAAGAATTTGCCTGTAATGCAGGAGACCCAGGTTCCTTCCTGGAGAAGGAAATGGCAACCCACTCCACTATTCTGGTCTGGGAAATCCTGTGGACAGAGGGGCCTGGCAGGGTCACAAAGAGTCAGACATGACTGAGTGACTAAACCACCAACACCAAAAATAAAAAGAAAATTTGAGGTCAGACTCTCTAAGAACTGAGGCTATTGGCAGTTTGGTAGCCAGGCTAAAACACCACACAGGAGAAGAGGCTTTTTGGTTCTACCACTACTGCACAGAACTCATATGACCTTGACCCCCCTTGGCCAGAGTGTCAGGTGAAAGACTGTGGTGTTTGGCAAAAGCATCTCCCCAGGAACTTTGATAGAATGAGGCAGGCGTCCCATAGAAACCAAAGGATAAAAGTCTGATACACACACACAGTAGCCTCTGTGGGCTCTTGGAAATAATTAAGGGAGGGAAGACTTTAAAAAATAATACCAGAAGTACTTCAAGAGCAATTAAGGCTAGTGGGGAGGTGGGAGCAGTAAAGCACAGGTTGAAAAATGACAGTCTCTCCTAGGACATGAATATGAACTCAGGCAACACTAAAGATTGGGACTGAAGGACCTGAAAGAATGTAATGAGGCTGAAAATTCAGGCCAGTGATGGCAAGTGCAGATGGCTGCTGAGTTGTGGGACTGAGAGTCATCCAGTTTCTTAACCTGAACCTCTTCACCTTAATGCAAATGGTAACCTGGCTGACTTACAGAGAACCTCTCCTCTTTGAATATCACTACACACATCCTCATTAGGGATTCACAGAGCAGAGATGATGCTAGCCAGGGCAAGACTCTACTTGGATTTTCCTGGTATCGAGGATGGTGTTTGGTATAATATTAAGTCTGAAGGGCCTGACAGGTGCCCTAGGGACTCAGGAATGAGTGGGTATCCTATTCATAAGGAGGAAGAAGATCCCCAGTGAGGTCATTGCGGTGGAAAGGCAGAGTGGGATTCTGTGATTGCACACCTCAAATGACAGTTCTACCACTTAGCAACCACCTAACATTGAGCATGCGAATTAACTTCTCCTATCTCCAATTTCTCTTTCTGCAAAACTCGATAACAGTATATAAAGGCAATAGTTAAAAAGTGCCTTTTATTTTTCCTGTTATAAACTATGACCCTCTTGTAATCCCATTGCTACTTTCCTTTGCTCTTTCAAAGCCAAAATGCCCAGGGGACCAGGCAAATAACTTCAGAGTGTGTGGAGCCATGAGGATGAAACCAAGGCATGCAGGGGAGTGCCTGTCCCATCTGAAGAGGCTTCCTTAGATCCAGCCTACTCTCGCTGTGGAAATGCCAGCCTGGGATCATCAGATGTGATTTTTCAAGAGATGCCAGAAATGTGGAGTTTCATATGCAGTTCTCATTTTAAATGTCGCAACTAATTCCTTTTTTTTTTTTTTTTTAACAAACACATAATGAGGCAAACCCACAATCCTGGCTTGTCTTGAGAGAAGAGGGAATCTGAGATCCAGTCTTAATCTTTCCTCAGAAACCAGTTCAAAGCCCTGAGGCATCATTGGTTTCCTCCAAACCTAAGGCCAAAATCTGAGGGAGGAAGAAAGACTAGATGCAGAGATTGTTCCTGGAACTCCTAGAGGGGCTCATGGTCACCCATGTTGGACCAAGGGCTCCTGGGTCCCACCTGCAGCTTTCAGATGTCCCGGGGGATGGATGACATCTCTTCAGATCCCATCTTCCTGCTCTGGGACTCAAATGCTATAAAACTCAAGTTCCCCCATGCATGATGTTCCATGCTCCAGGAAGTGTTCCAACCTCCTGGTTCTCTTCTGGGAGTCCTCACCACTCTCGTGAGAATCAGGTGGTCGAGATTATCCTCTGTGCAAACCCAAGGGATGTACAATGTTTGTGGAGGGATTGATGGATTTTGACATTATCTCTCAGGTTGCTCAAACTCAAATGATAAACAAATCATGTTGGGAATCAGGTAGAAGAGGAAATGCCACTGAGAGAGTCAGGCACAAACAAATGCAGATGGAGGTCTCCTAGAGGAATTGCCAGCAGAGAAATTCAACACAGTACACTAAGGTCATGTGATTTCTATAGATTAAGATGCTATCAAATTCACAAAGAACGTGGCAGTCTTTAACAAATCCTAGACCGGCAGAGGGGGAACACTCTTCCAAGGATTTTATCTTTAGTAATCAAATGATTTTAAAATCGACTATGGCTAGTATTGCAGGCAGAATGAAAGCTGAGAACTCACGTGTGTTAAACACATACTGCGTTAAACCATGCATGATGATTATATATGTTCTCTAGCTATGGGAGATGACACAAGGACTCACAAGTTACTCAATTTGCATCTGTAAATTGAGACTCAACTTGCATCTGTAAAACATGAATGATAGTATATCTATCTTGTAGGATTATGCTAGGAAATAAGGCAAAGTGTGTGAAAACTCCTGGTACTGGGCTTGGTACATACTAAGAATTCAATAAATCATCACTATCATTATCTTATTACTTTAGTGATTCCTCACAACAGCTGAGGGATATTATTTGCATTTCAAGATGAAAATTTAAGTGCACAGAGATTACTTCTCTAAATTGCTTGCCCAAATTCTTTGAGCTAATACATTAAGGAGCCAGGATTGAAATTTGAGTTTTCTTTTTTTAAATTGAAGTATAGTTAATTTACAATGTTCCAGGTATACAGCAAAGTGATTCAGTTATATATATATACATTCTTTGTCAGATTCTTTTCCATTATAGTCTATTATAAGATACTGAATCTAGTTCCCTGCGCTATACAGTAGGTCCTTGTTGTTTATCTATCTTATCTACAGTGGTGTGTGTCTGTTAATCCCAAATTTCTAATTTATTTCTCACCCCACTCAGGTTTGCTTTTGCTTTTTTATCCTACAAAGTTCATTTTCTGATTTGGTGATGTTAGAAGACAATTTGCTAAATTTTTCTTGTCAGAGTTATTTTTCTCTTCAACCAAAATGGAATAAGGCAACATTTAGCACCTGACTAAACCTCCCTATGGCCCTTGGTTCATCACTGATGCCTTCCCCTCCCCCACCCAAACTATATTACCCCCTTGATGCCCAGGGCCAGGCCCTCTACTATCAGGCCCTGAATCTTGGTTCTGGGGTGTCCATCCTAGGCCAAGTTACTCTCACACCATGCAGCTGTTTTCTCACACAGGAGGACTTCCTGGATGGATCTGGAGGACTTCCTGGATGGGTCTGGAGGACTTCCTGGATGGATCTGGAGGACTTCCTGGACGGGTCTGCCCCTCAACACAGGGTTCATACCCTTTCATTTCTTGTGACTCTCCCTCCATTTCTGAACTTTGTCTCCTGTCCATCACAATGTTCCTTGCTCCTTCATCCTGACGCCTGATCTGGCTTCTTCATCTTGACCCTCAGACACCTGGTTGGCATGGCTCCAACAAGCCTTGTTTCACTCTTAGAACTCACCACCCCCCCCCCCCCACAATCTGCCATGCTCATCCTTGACTGAGGTGAGGCTGAAACTCAGTGAGCTCAGCAGATCAGCTCCTAAAACAAACATTGTCAATTTTAATGGGAGAGCCCACCATTTATTTAATAACAGCTGATTTTCTGAAAGCAAGGCAGATGGGGTGACAAAACATTTCAGTGTTAAGACTAACTCAACCTGATTTCAGAAACATTAAAAAATGTTTGCTTCTCTCTCCTCTGTGTGTATGTGTGTATATGTGTTTTCATGGGGGCACTGGTGGGAGTGTGTATGTTAGGAAAAAGGAATCATATTACTACACTTGAGTGAAATTTTTATTTTACCCAGAGTGATTCTTAAAGCGTTTATCTGTAAATGAGTAAAATCTTTGTCTCTGTTTATTACCTCTGTTGGGCTTCCCAGGTAGCACTTGTGGTAAAGAACTCACTTGCCAATGCAGGAGACAAGAGACGTGGGTTAGATCCCTGGGTTGAGAAGATCCCCTGGAGAAGGGAATGACAACCCACTACCAGTATTCTCGCCTGGAGAATCCCATGGACAGAAAAGCCTGCTGGGCTATACTGTCCACAGGGTCGCAAAGAGTCGGGCACCACTGAGCGACTCTCACTTTCACAGAAAGGCAAGCTAAGCCCTGCACTCACGACAAGGGAGGCAGGCCTGAGGAAGAACTCTCCGACCGTAGGAAAAGACAGACTCGTATATGGAAAATACCAGCATGATGTGTTAAGAAGTGGCCTGAGGCCTTAACCCAGTTAGGGGTCTCAGGGCTAATTCCTTCAAGGAGCTTTTGAAGGGTAATAACAATGATAACTGTCACCTATTGAAGCAGTATTATGTAGTAGGCACTGCTTTACGTGTTTTCCATCCATTACCATTTAATCCTAAAAGCTGTTTCATGAGGTGAGGACTATCACTCTGCCTGTCACACAGAAGAAGAAAAAGTGAAGCACAGAGAGCTTAAGTAACCTGCTCAAAGTCACACAGGTAGTCAGGAGCAGAGGCAGGATGCAAACCTAGGATGTCTCAGGGTTGTAAGTTAACCAGAGAAAGAACGGAGAAAGGAGAACGTGAGCAAAGGCAAAGAAGAGTTATGTAGCAGACACTGATCGTGCCGTGCTCTTATCCCAAGGCTGTGTTCCAGAGAACTCTTCCTGCACTCTTTTTAAAAAAATATATTTTATTTATTTATTTGACTGCATCAGGTCTTAATTGCAACAGGCAGTATCTTTCTTCATTGCGGCATGTGGGATATTTAGTGGTGGTATGTGGATGCTTAGATGCAGCATGTGGGATCTAATTCCCTGACCAGGGATCAAACCCAGGTCTCTTGTACTGGGAGCATGGAGTCTTAGCCACTGGACCACCAGGAAAGTCCCTCTTGTACTCTTGATTGATTTTCTCTCACCAGGGGAGGCAGCGATGCTGTACATGGTAGGCTAAAAGTGCTGCTAATTAGCACATTATAGTATGCTGGTGTATAAACACCCCAGCTTCCTTGCCCTTCAGGCAAGATAACTCTATGGCATGTGTTTTATACCATTTCCCAGGACTGCCTTTGGAAATAAGCTCCAGACATCCACAGTGAGAGCTGTCCGCATCCACTCTATATTGGCCACTTTACTTCACTGCATAGTTTCCCTACCCCTTTAGAGGTATTTCCTGAACTTCCCAAATATCAACTCCTTGAACTTGAATCCTGGTCCCTGGTTATTTCTAGGGAAACATAAGCTAATACAAATACGGTATTGCTAAAATATAGTGTAAGAGGCTGAAGAGATATGCATGTGTGCATGCTAAGTCACTTCAGTCATGTCTGACTCTTTGCAACCCTATGGATTATAGCCCACCGGGCTCCTCTCTCCATGGGATTCTCCAGGCAAGAATACTGGAGTTGGTAGCCATTCCCTTCTCCAGGGGATCTTCTCAACCCAGGGATCTAACCCATGTCTCTTATGTCTCCTGCATTGGCAGGTGGGCTTTTTACGACTAGCGCCTCCTGGGAAGCCCCTGAAGAGGCATAGTAGGATCCAGAGCAGCCCAGGGTCAGCAGTATACCGGCAGATGGATGCTGGTTACCACCCTAGGACAGTGGATGTTTATGGACTCAGAGAGCATAGGATACATATGATATCACTGCTGGAAGTTCCTGGGAGATAATCTGTGTGTCTCATCCCCACTTTACTAACAACACACCTAAGACCTAGAATGGGAAGTGACTTGCCTGTGTCATGTAGCAGATTTGTGGTGAAGTTCAGGTTCTTGTTGTCTAAACACAAATGGTGAGATCCTACTCCACGAGGCAAACAAGGAAGCTGTTTGGAATAAATTTGGGACCAACTGCACCTCCTTCATCAACCTTACAGGAATTAGGAACTTGAGAAATTCATTTTAGGGGCTCTGTCTTTCTCTAAAACCAGCTTGTGCCAAACCACCACCAGAACAGGCCAGAGCCCATGGTACAGGATGCAGAGAATTCAGTTGCAGTTTGCAAATAAATCTGAGTACTTAAGCTTCATTAAGCACTTGGTCAAGCCAGTCAGTTCACTCCTAGGAAGCAATGGCAGGAAAATGAACAAAACAAAGACATGCATAACACAGCATTGTTTGTAAGAACAAAATCATAGAAGCAACTTGAATATCAATCAATGGAGCATTACCCAGTCTCATCAAATATAATAAGATTAATCTAGGAAGATGCTATACTAAGTGAAAAAAGGAAGTTGTGACTGCATATGTTTTTTTAAAAATCCCTTTTTGTTTAAAAAAAAATAGCTTATGTGTAGATAGATATTTTGCTTTGTAAGCACAAGAAACTTCTGGAAGGATACTCACCAAACTTTCAACAGTGTGGTGATTTAGTTTTGGGAATATTAATTTGTGTTTGTCCCACGCTGTGTTTCTTCCTTTCCTGCACTGTAAGCAGATGGTCAGGCCTTTCTGTGGCCTCTTGCCGTAAGGAAGATTTTTGTCACAGGGCCAGAGGCCAAAGTTGTCTGCAAGACATTTCTGATCTTGATCTGGAATTTTATAAAACCTAAACCCATTGAGGAAATTCCCTTTGGCGTTCTGGAAGGAGCAGAAGAAAGAAGAGAAGAACTTTGAAATGGAAATGGAATGGAAATCTGTGCATCCTGGAGTACCCCCTGGAGGAGGAAGATCTCAGATGGACAGGCCTAGGGGAGCTGGGAATGCTAAAGCCTCAACAAAGATTTTCCTGGCTTTAAAAGAGGCAGCATGGGACTTCCCTGGTGGTCCAGTGGTTGAGACTCCCAATGCATGGGGCCTGGGTTCCATCCCTGGTCGGGGAACTAGATCCTATCTGCAGCAACTAGGAGTTTGTATGCTGTAACTGAAAAAAAAAAAAAAAGATCCTGTATACTACAAGCAAGATCGAAGATCTCACATGCCACAACCAAGACTAAACACAACCAAGTAAATAAATTTAAAAATAAATGAATGAAAGAGGAAGCAGAGGAGCCAGTGCTAGAAGAGGTCATGTGTCTGAGAATGTGGATGCCTCAGCTGTAAATATCACAGATGAAATTCAATGGCTAAAGAGATCTCCCGAGAACCTGGTGTTGCGTAAAACTCTGGCACCCTTGTCCACCCCATGAGGATGACAGTAATGGCTGATATCAAATTCCTAATAACCTGATAGGGTGAGGAGCGTGACTGTAGGCTCACATGCATGTGTGTGTGCTAAGTCACTTCAGTTGTATCTGACTCTTTGCAACCCCATGGACTGTAGCCCACCAGGCTCCTCTGTCAGTAGGATTCTCCAGCCACGAATACTGAAGTGGGTTGCTATCCCCTCCTCCAGGGGATCTTCCCAACCCAGGATCCAACCTGCATCTCTTAGGTTTCCTGCATTGGCAGGCAAGTTCTTTACCACTAGCACCACCTGGGAACCCCAACTGTAGTCTCATAATTATATTTAGTTTACATAAAAGGAATAAAATGCTATTCCTTGCACATCTGAGTTTGTAACATAAGATTCATATTCAGCACAAGAAACAGGCTGGAGATTCAGAAGGGAGAACTTTACTTCTCGCCTCATATCATTTTCAAGTAATAGGATTGTGGATAGTTTTGATTCCTCCCCACCCCACCCCCGCCAATGCCAAATCCCCAGTATTTTTCTAATAAACCCATTGTTAGTGTTCATTAAGGCATCTCACCCTCTCAGGCTGGTGGCAAGCTCTCCAGAGGGTCAGAGTCAATGGCATAAACATCATTTCTGACCTTTAGACACAAGTTCTGTTTATTCGTTGAAACATTACTTGAAAGTTCCTCTTGCTCAAACAGTCTGTGACACTGGCAGCAGTAAGAATGCTCGCTCTCCTGGTTCTTGAATTTCTAGTTCTCCAGGATGCAATTTCTCTGCTTTCTCAGAAAGGAACCCTCATGTCTTTTCATCCGTCTCCTGACTCAAGCATTCCCCTCAATGTTCATCAAGTTGTGAATTTGCCTTCACTCTCTTTCTCTTGGATTTCCTCAATGAGATTCTTTTACAGTTTCCCTAGAGGGCTTTCCACTTAGGAAGAGAAAATGCCTCTGTGGTGGGTAGGAAGGAGAGAGGGTGTGCTGATGGCTGCAGACAGCTGCAGGCAGTCTGACGTGGACGCTGCTATCAGTGTGCTACAGAAATGACCACTCTGTTTTGAAAAATGCAGTGATTTCATCTAAGCCCCCGCATGGAAGAAGAGGAAGAGGCACTCTTTTACACATCAGCCCTTGGGTCCCCCACCCATCCAGTCTCAGTACCCACTGCTCTCCAGGGCACTGCCTCTCAACTATCAGGCTGAGGCTCTCCATTGATCCTCTCAAGGGCACAAGACCAGTCTCTAGGTCTTGCACAAGCTGGTTCCCCCTCTTTTTTTTTCTTTTAGCTTTTATTGGAGTGCAGGTGGTTTACAATGTTGTGCTAGTTTCAGGTGTACAGCAAAATAATTCAATTATGCATATACATTTTTTATATTCTTTTCTCATGTAGGTTATGACAAAATATTGAGTAGAGTTCTCTGTGCTATACAGTAGATCCTGTTGGTTATCTCTCTGATACATAGTAGTGATGTTCATCCCAAGCTTCTGATTTGTCCTCCCTCCACCCATATTTCCCCTTTGGTAACCATAAATTTGCTTGCTGTATCTGTAAGTTTGTTTCTGTATTATGAATAAGTCCATTTGTATCCTTTCTTTAAATTAGATTCTGCATATAAGTGGTATCATATGATATTTGTCTTTCTCTGTCTGACCTACCCCACCCAGCACAATAATCTCCAGGTCCATCCACGATGCCACAAACGATATCACCACTGGTTCCCCTTTCTGATGAACCACTTCCATCACACTTCTAAATTAGTTTATTTCTCAGTGAAGCTTTTTCTATCCCTTCCTGGCCATAGTCAACCTCTCTGAACACAAATGTTATCTATACACGCCTGTATTAGTCAGCATTCTCCAGAGAGACAGAACCAATAGGAAGTGATTTTATGTGTGTATACAACTGATCTTTGGACAACTCAAATTTGAACTGTGGTTTTCAGTAGTAAATATTATAGTACTACATGGTCTATGTCTATATATGTATGTGCTTATGTGCTTAGTCACTTAGTTGTGTCCGACTCTTTGCAACCCTATGGACTGCAGCCCGTCAGGCTCCTCTGTCCATGGAATTCTCCAGGCAAAAATACTGGAATGGGTTGCTGTTCCCTTCTCCAGGGGATCTTCCCAACCCAGAGATAGAACCTGGGTCTCCTGCTTTGCTGGCATATTCTTTACCATCTGAGCGACCAGGGAAGCCCAATATGTATGTATATATGTATGTATGTTATATATATATTATATAATATGTATCTAACACATTATGTATATATGATAACATACAGTATAATATAATATATATCTGTTTTTCCAGAGAGAGAGATTTATTTTAAGGAATTGGCTCACACAATTGTGGGGGCTGGCAAGTCCACAATCTGTAGGGCAGATTGCAAATTCAGATAAGACTTCAGCTGCAGTCTTGAGTCAAAAATCCACATCTAAAAAGATGACCTTTACAACAACATATTGACTGGACTGATATTTGATCAGACAACTGGGCACTATAGCCTAGCCAACTTGACACATGAAATTAATCATTAGAGTACTTCTACTATTCTATTATTTTACATATTTGATTCATATCTCCTCAATGGGATTTTAAGCTATTGGAAGGCAGGGAACAGGATAACATCATGAATCAGACGGGGATGAGTCTATTGAAAGCCCTCATATAGTAACCAGAATCTCAAATACATTTCCTGTGACTGTGAACTTAGCTTTTCAGGGATAGAAAACGTAGGCTTCTTATTCTTTCTGCTACCACCTTCTGGAGCTTGCTGTGGAAATGGGGTTTTCATCAAAGTTTAGTTCAGGAAAAGAAAAGGAAGCAGTCAGCTCAGCCTTTAAGTTAGCAACTGACATAAGGGGTCAGTGGGAGTAGATGGTTGAAAGTTATGATAGAAATACAGCTCATTTCTGGATTTCAACTGGATTTCTTTAGGCCATGCTGACCATGATAGAGAATACACAGGGCCAGTTGGACAACTGGTCAACAGTAGGTCAAACGTTAATCAGTCCATCCTCCCTTCCCCATCTTCTCTAACCTCACCTCTACCTCCCAATACACACCACCCACTCACACCCATACCCACACCCACACATATTGCTACAACTGGATTTTTGCCTGAGTTAACTGAAGATTAACCAATTCATGTGAAGTCTGAGATCTTAATCTTAGGCTCTAGCTTCAAGGAAGCTAGTGGGGCTCTGGGTCATAGAAGATGTGTACCAGAGCAAAGGGACAAACTTGTCTGCTTTTGCTAGCGTTCAGAGTTAACCACAGTTCATAGCAACACTCTAAAATGGTTCCCACTGCAGTTGTCTGTGAGCAGAGATACAACCCTGTTATAAAATATCTCTGGTGTGGCAGCACTGAAATGTCTCCTGGCTTTTCTTGTTCTTTCCCTAAGACCTGTCATTTCCCAGAGGGGTGCTATGTATAATACTTTAATATTTAATATAAAACACTTTCCAGTAGTACTTCATCTGCCTGTATCATGTTCCTAGAAATATATTTCGAATTTTAAGCTGCTCCAACTATTACGCATTTTGCAGATTTTAGTCATTGAGGGAGTTGTGTTTAAACATCTGTTGACTGCAGATGTTCGACAGTGTGAAATATTCCTTTAAGATGCCAAAATGCAATTAAAATCATAATATTTTTCTTAATAACACATCGTGCCACATCAATGAAAATTCGGAAACATAAAACTCAATGAACAATGGATGGTGATAATTCTCTAAACAAATCAGCTGTGGCTCACAACAGGCGAGAATTAACTTTTAACAAAATTAGGTTAAATTAATGCCAATTTGCCCAACTCTTGAAGAGCTGAGGTTTGTTTTTGTTTCTTTTTTGGTTTTTGTTGCTCTTTCAAACCAGACAATGGTCAGGTGGAATAAAACACAAGAAAGAACATCTTTTTTTTGCTCAGAGGATGAAAATAATTAGATAACAAATTGTTTCCTTATGTTTGGCTAGGCCATTCATTCAGATGTCAGTATTTAAAAAACTCAGTGCTTCTCTTGAATGACAACATGGGAATGTCTGATGAATGTCCCTGGGCTCTGGATTCAGAGGAAGGAGTGTGGAATATGGCCTGGACATGCCTCAACCTGGATGATGATCTCCACCCCAAACAGTGGAAGAAACTGATCACAAAAGCAGGGAGGATTCTTGCTCTGACTTTCTTAGGACCTGTAGCTGCCTTCTTTTAGTTGCTGGATGTGGAGGTTGGAGAAATACCAGAACTTCCAGAATGGAAGACAGAGCTTTCTCTTTAGTGTTAATTAAGCAGTACCAAGAGATCTCACCGTTCAAAATAGCTTTCTCTCCCCTGTCTGAAATTCTACTGCTAGAGTTTTTCTTTAGGTTTAAAATCTTGAAAGCTCCATAATGTTCCTGAGGAGAACAATGAAGCCATTAGGAGTCAATGTCTTCCTTGAATGTTTTTTCCATTTCAATTTTAGATCTAATTTTATCTGCTTCCTAAGCATAAGTTTCATATTTTCATGAAGATTGGGCCTACATATGTATTTAGCTTGAACATCTTAATTTGTTGCCTAAATCAATCCAAAAATCGGTTAAAATTGCTTTTGGAGCAAAAGTGAATTTGTCAAATTGGGTGACCCCATATTTCTTAAAATCATCATTGATTGATTGAGCATCTGTTATGTGCCAAGTCCTACATGCTTGTCCCTGGGTAATAGAAATGAACATTTCTGGCACCCTGTCAGCCAGATGGGGACATGGGCACGTAACCAGACCGTCACCACGCAGTTTGGGACCTGATGGGAGAGGTAGGCATGGGTGATTTTGAGCACAGAACCACAACTAATCCTGACAGTGCACTGGTGACTCTGTCCTTGGGTTTCTAAGTGTATCGTAAAAGCATAATGAGGAAGTGCCTGATCAGTAGAAAGTATTTATACGAAGTTCCACCATGTTTGTACTCCTGGGCCAGGTGTTTGGCTTGAGCGTGGGTATTAGAGAAAAGAACAGAAGTTAGAAAGCAAGAAAACATCATGTCAGCCGTCAGAGTTCACGATTTAACTGCAGGAAATAATATGGAAATAGAAGTGGAGGGAACCACGACAATCTACACATTTGTAAAGTATAGGCATCAAATTGTGTGGGCAAACTGTAAGTGATATGGGTGAAGGAAAAGGAAAAGAGTGGTATAGGGTGGAATCATCTCGGAAAGGTCTTCCAAGAGTAGACAAGTGTGAAGCAGACCTGGAAAGACTGGTCTATTTGACACTGGTGAAAGTACAGGGCTCCAGTTATCCATGCAGTGAGATATCAGGGGTAGATGTCCAGAGCTGGCAATGAGGGGGGAATGTTTTTGTTGTCTTATAGGTAATGCAGGGGTGTGGGGAGGTGATTGTGCAATAAGGGATCAGAATAAGGGTCTGAGGTTGAGTTTTGTACAGGGTCTTTTACTCACCCATTTTTGAGGGCTGTGCACTGGGCTCCATACTATAATTATAGGAATTAGTTAATTTCTGCCATCTTGAGTCTTGTAATCTAGTCCTAGAAAGATACTTAGATTTCTCAGAGCCTTAGTGTATCAGTGTCTATGCTCCTTTCATCTCACCCTTCACAGAGGGTCCACCAAAGGAAATTTCTCTGATCTGTTCAGCCAGAATAATGTATAATGACCATAATAGTAGCTAACATTATCAAGTACCTCATAGACCAGGTCTGTACTAAACACTTTGTGTGCCTTATTCCCAGTAACAGTTAGCATCTAAGTGTTTTAATGTACCAGGCACCATGGTTTGTTTACAAAGATTACATAATTTAATCCTTACAACAAACTTTAAGATCCCATCATCTATGAGAAAACTGAGGCTCTGCAGGGTCAAATGAGTTACCCAAGACCACCCTTAATTTTGGAGGGAGGATAGAAAAAGATGTTCAGAGAGTGTGATGACCAACACTATGAATCTCCTAAAGTGACAGAATGTGTAGCACTCAGGACCACTTCAGAAGCATGCCTGACAGAAAAAAGACCTAGTTAGATCCTTTAGATCTAACTTTTGGTTTGTTGAAAATAGAGGGATAAAGAATCAAGACAGAGACTTCCCTGGTGGTTAAGAATCTGCCTTCCAGGACTTCTCTGGTGGCTCAGTGGTAAAGAATCTGCCTGCCAATGCAGAAGACACAGGTTCCATCCCTGGTGGGGGAAGATCCCACATGTCACAGGGCAACGAAGCCTGCAGGCAGCTACTGAGCCGGCACACTCTGGAGCCTGCCTGCCACAACTGGAGAGGAGCCCGGGTGTTGCAACAAAGATCTCACATGCTACAACTAAGACCTGACACAGCCAAATAAATAAATATGTTTAAAAATCAGGATAAATGATACCATGAAGAAGTAGACAGAAAAATTTAGAATTTGAGAGTGTAGGGATTGTAGGACAGCTGATCTGATTTCTTCAACATGTCAATTATGTATATGTAAATAAAATATAATATAAGATGATAATGAATAGGTAGAGAGAGAGAGAAGAAGGAAAGGAAGTAGAACCTGGTTTGGATTGAGCTAATGTTTGGGCTTTGTTTCCTAATTTGACCAAACAAATTTTTTAAAAAAAAACTTTTTTTGTATAAGTGAGGAAAACTGAATATGGACTGATTATTGAAGAATGCAAAGGAAACATTCTTAATTTTCATGGGTGGTGTGGTCATGGCACTGAGATTATGGAAGGAAATGCTAGTATTTTTGAAGATATGTACACGTGAGTTAGGAAATGACATGAAATGGATTTGCTTAAAAATAATTAGCCACAGTAACTACAACAAAAAAGGATAAGTGATGTAAGCATGGCAAATGTTTGCTAATTGTTGAATCTGGGTACTGGATATTTGGAGGATGGTTGTATTAGTCTCTCAACTTTGCTATGTATTTGAAATTTTTAAAAATAAGAATGTATTTTTAGAAAGGCTTAGCTTAAATAATTAACAAGGCTGAAAGTGAATCCTCCTGTACCACTGAGCCCAGTTTTGGGGCCAGAGTAGCTGATCAATAAGTACATGGTGAGTTATTGGATTTGGAGCCTGGAAAACAGCTGCAGCATGAATGGGAAAAGCTCTGTGTTCTTGACGAACAATCTCAGCTCCAGGCAAGAAACCTCTCTTCTCTTCCAGATGCTACATGTTGCTTTTTAATGAAATATTCTCTTTCTCTGTTTGCCTTCAAGGCTGCCCTGGATGTTAATTTTGATCAAAATTCACACAGGTAAGATTTTAAGTGGGAGAGAGATGGGCCTTTACAGTGTGGTTCACCTTGTAAGTCTGGCTTGCTTGATTACAGTGAGCTTTGAATGCAGGCTGGGACTTTAGCCTTGTCTCTGAGGATAGCAAACAACAGCCACAACTTAAACATAGACATGATGAAATCATGCTTTAAGGGAATCAGTTTCCAATTCCTCTGCCTGACATACCTTTCACAAAGGCATTTCTCTTATGCTAGAGTGAAAACACCCCTAAAATGTGACTGCAGAGGTTGGGGGCTACAATAGACAGGAAGACCCACCCATGCTCATCTACTGCTTTGAACATGACCAGACGATTGTTCCATATCAAATTTTCAGGGACTAACAAAAATGATGTCAACAGATATTCTTCTGGAAATTGATTTATTAGACCAAATATGATATTACAGGTATTTTCCCTAGGGCAAGCAAGACAGAAATCTCTGTAAATAGCTTGCTTATAATAAGACATATTATTGTGTCTCAATTCCAGAAGCTGGTGATTGAACTCCCAGAAATGAACTGGCACCAACTCCCATGAATGAAATGACTATGAATCATTTCATTCTTGAATATTAAACAAAGTTGTGACTTAACAGGTGATGAGATGGGTGGATGTGCAATATTTCCACAAACACTCAGCCATAATACGTGCTCATATTATTGGTGTTTCAGAACCTTTAAAGCCTTCCTGCATCTGCGCTTTACAAGAGAGAAGAGACGGAATGTATCCGTTTAAACATGTTTAACGAATAATTTTGTGAAGGTCTATCTTTGAGAGTTTCAGATGAGCTGTTGTGTAATTTTTACAACATGGAATGTCCCATGTAGCCTGAGCATCCTATTAGAAGCAAGTTTCCACTTTAGAATAGTTCCTTCACCTACATGATAAATAGAAGGGAGGGAGGACCAGGATTGCCAGTCACTTCTTTTTTTTTTAATTTATTTTATTGAAGTAGAGTTGATTTACAATGTTGTGGTAGTTTCTGGTCTACAGCAAAGTGATTCAGATATACATATATATATATATATATATATATATATATATATATATATATATACATTCTCTTTCATATTCTTTTCCATTATGGCTTATTACAGGATATTGAATATAGTTCTCTGTACTATACAGTAGCTTTGTTGTTTATCCATCATGCATGTCATGCTTTGCAACTGCTAATCCCAAACTCGCAATCCATCCCTCCCACAACCTCCTCCTCCTTGGCAACCACAAGTCTGTTCTCTATGTCTGTGAGTCTGTTTCTGATAAGTTCATTTGTGTGATATTTTAGATTCCACATATAAGTGATATCATACAAAATGCCAGGCTGGAATCAAGATTGCCAGGAGAAACGTCAATAACCCCAGATATACAGATGACACCACCCTTATGGCAGAAAGCAAAGAGGAACTAAAGAGCCTCTTGATGAAAGCGAAAGAGGAGAGTGAAAAAGCTGGCTTAAAACTCAGCATTCAGAAAACTAAGACCATGGCATCTTGCCCCATCACTTCATGGCAAATAGATGGGGAAACAATGGAAACAGTGAAAATTAGTATTTTGCCTGGATATATGCCCTCCATACTGTTCATTTTCTTGGGCTTCAAAATCACTGCTCACAGTGACCGCAGCCATGAAATTAAAAGACATTTGCTCCTTGAAAGAAAAGCTATGACCAACCTAGACAGCATATTAAAAAGCAGAGACATCACTTGACTGACAAATGTCTGTGTAGTCAAAGCTATGGTTTTTCCAGTAGTCATGTATGAATGTGAGAATTGGACCATAAGAAGGCTGAGCACTAAAGAATTGATGCTTTTGAACTGTGGTGCTGGAGAAGACTCTCAAGAGTCCCTTGGATTGCAAAGAGACCAAACCAGTCCATCCTAAAGGAAATCAATCCTGAATACTCATTGGAAGGAAAGGACTGACACTGAAGCTGAAACTGTAATACTTTGGCCACCTGATGCGAAGAACTGACTCATTGGAAAAGCCCCTAATGCTGGGAAAGACAGAAAGCAGGAGGAGAAGAGGACAACAGAGGACAAATGGTTGGATGGTATCACTGACTCAACGGACATGAGTTTGAGCAAACTGGGAGATGGTGAAGGACAGGGAAGCCTGGCATGGTGCCGTCCACAGGATCGCAAATAGTTGGTCATGACTGAGCAACTGAAAAATGACAACAATAAGTGATATCATATGGTATTTGTCTTTATTTTTCTGACTTACTTCACTTAGTATGATAATTTCTAGGCCCATCCATGTTGCTACAAATGGCAAAATTTCATTCCTGTTTTATGGCTGCAGTGGGTATGCCTGCATGCTCTGTCTTGTCCAACTCTTTGAGAGCCCATCGCCTATAACTGGCCAGGCTCCTCTGTCCATGGAATTTTCCAGGAGAGAATACTGGAGTGAGTTGCCATTTCCTACTCCTGCGGATCTTCCCAACCCAAGGATTGAACCCACATTTCCTGTGTCTCCTGCATTGGCAGGCAGATTCTTTACCACTGGGCCACCTGGGAAGCCCAGCATGGCTGACTAGTATTCTGTTGTATTATGTGTGTATGTATATACATATACATATACAAATATATATATATATATATATATATATATACACACACACACACTACATCTTTATCTATCCATTTGTTGATGGACATTTACGTTGCTTCCATACCTTGGCTATTGTAAATAGTGCTGCTATGAACATTGGGTCTTTTCAAATTAGTGTTTTGCCTGGATATATGCCCAGGAGTGGGATTGCTGGATCATAAGATAACTCTATTTTTAGTTTTTTGAGGAACCTGCATCCTGTTCTCCATAGTGGCTGCACCAGTTTACATTCCCACCAAAAGTTGTAGAAGGGTGCCCTTTTCTCCATACCCTCTCCAGCATGTATTATTTGTAGACTGTTTAATGAAGGCCATTCTGACTGGTCTGAGGTAATACCTCACTGTAGTTTTGATTTTCATTTCTCTAATAATGAGCTATGTTGAGCATCTTTTCATGTGTCTGCTGGCCATCTGTATGTCTTCTTTGGAGAAATGTCCATTTAGGTCTTCTGCCCATTTTTTAAAAGGATTTATTTATTTATTTTTGGCTGCACTGGGTCTTCGTCGCTGCGCAGGCTTTCTCTAGTTGCGGCAAATGGAAGCTACTCATGGTTGCCATGTGTGAGTTTCTCATTGCGGAGGCTTCTCTTGTTGCCGAGCATGGGCTCTAGGCATGTGGGCTCAGCAGTTGTGACACATGGGCTTAGTTGCCCTGAGGCATGTAGGATCTTCCTGGACCAGGGACTGAACCTGTGTCCCCTCCATTGACAGGTGGATTCTTAACCACTAGATCACCAGGGAAGCCCTTGCCCTTTTTTTTTTTGATTGGATTGTTTTTTATGTTGTTGAGTTGTATCAGCTGTTTGTATGTTTTGGAAATTAAGCCCTTGTCAGTTATATCACTTGCAAATATTTTCTCCAAGTCTGTAAGTTGTCTTTTTGTTTTGTTTATGGTTTCCTTTGCTGTGCAAAATCTCATAAGCTTGATGAGGTCCCATTTGTTTATTTTTGCTCAAATTTCTATTGCCTTGGGAGACTGACCTAAGAAAATATTGGTGAGTTGTGACAGAGAATGTTTTGCTTTTGTTCTCTTCTAGGAGTTTTTTTGGTATCATGTCTTATATTTAAGTCTTCACAGGTGGCTCAGATGGTAAAGAATCTGCCAAAAATTTGGGAGACCTGTGTTTGATCCCTGGGTCGGGAAGATCTGCTGGAGACGGGAATAGCTACCAACTCCAGTATTCTTGCCTGGAGAATTCCATGGACAGAGTATTGAACAGCAAAGATTTAGAATATTTCCACTGTTGCAAAAAGAATGACCAATACTAGTGGTCACTGTACTAGGCACTTAGAGTATGTGAGGAGAAATAGGCATTAAAGAGATAATTAAATGAATAATTAATTGCAACTGATACAAGTATCATAAAGGCAGAATAACGGGTCATAGAATAGGAAGACCAAATCTATTTTGGAGAGTCAGAGAAGGCTTTTGTAAAGACATAATGTTCAAGAAAATGGCCAAAGGATGAGTAGAATTTTTCCAGGAAAGAATGTATTGGGGAGAAGGATGTGTGTGTAGACTTTGTCACGTAGGAAACAGCATTAGGCATTTGTTGTGTGGCAGGGTGTGGAAAGCAGGAAATAGGAGGATAACACGAGGTTAAGAGGCAAGTGGGCATGTGAGTAGGATGGGCACATGCAAGACCTTCTGGTACCATGATAAGTGAATAGATTAATCAACTACATATGCATTTACATAAGTATTGGTTGTATTTTGCTGAAGAGCTATAGTACATAGTAAAAGACATAAGTATGCAGCAGTACATAAAATGGAATGCTACTTAATCATCCAGATCTATGAAAAGAAGGATTTCCAGATGGAAGGCAACAGTGTTTTCAAAGCTATGGAGGAAAGAAAGAATATGGAAATCATTTTCTAGAAATAGTTAAGGGAAGAGAAAAAGTTAAATTATAGATGAGGCCAGATTGTTGAAATGTTTAAATGACAGGATGAAGTGAATGAAGTGAACAGGGAACCATTGATGATTTCAAAGAGGAACTTTGTTTAGGATGATTTATCAAATTTAGGGACTGGTTTGCTGCAGCCCATGGGGTCTCAAAGGGTCAGACACAACTTAGCGACTGAAGAATAATAACAACAGGGCATGGTTGGGGAGAGAAAATGTAAATGATATTAGAGACATAATTGGATGTTGTGGCCAAAGGCAAGTTATATTACCTCCTTGATGTGAGGATGAAAACTTTAATGAGCAAAATTATTGAGTAGGTAAGTGAAATAAAGCTGTTGCAACAGTGAAGTAAGGAAGGGTTAATAGTGTATGTTTTGGGGGACTTCCCTGGTGGTCCAGTGGTTAAGACTGAAATCCTAATGCGGGGGTGCAGGTTCGATCCCTGGTCAGGGAACTAGATCCCACATGCCCCAACTAGTGGTTGCATCCTGCAACTAAAGATCCTGAATGCCACAACTGAAGAACCCACATGCTGGAATGAAGACTGACAATCTCATGGCTGAGACTAAGACCCAGTGCTGCCAAATAAGTAAATATATATATATATATATATATATATATATATATATATATATATATATTAAAGTGTGTGTGTGTGTGTGTGTGTGTGTGTGTGTGTGTGTGTGTGTGTGTTGGGAGGAGGAAGTCAAGGGGCTGTGACTCTGAAGGGCCAGAATCTGGAAGCCAACGAGAATGGGATAGCACACTATTGGTGGCCTCCCCAGCCTCAACTTTCCTCTTCTCCCTCCAAAGCATCCAGATTTTCCTTTGAAAAGCTGCTCCCACCTCAACTTCAAGAAATCTCCAACTCTTGGTACTAACAATTGGCCCAGAAACATACAGGTGACCCTATTTGCAGGCATGCTCATGTTCAGTCGTGTCTGTCTCTTTGTAACTCCATGGAATGTAGCCCACCAGGCTCCTCTGTCCATGGGATTTCCCAGGCAAGAGTACTGGAGCAGGTTACCGTTTCCTCTTTCAGGGTATCTTCCCAACCCAGGGATCGAACCCACATATCCTATGTCTCCTGCAGTGGCAGACAGATTCATTACCACTAGTGCCATCTGGAAAGACCAACCCTGTCTGAACAGGTAAGAAATAAGGACACATTTGCTGCAGCTTCCTGAGCAAGAAACTTCCCCATGGTTCCTTAGGAGCTATCACAGGTGATGGTCTTTCTTCCTCTGGAGAAAGTGGGATGAGGATGTGAAGCCTGGAATATCTGCAGGGTTTTTGTGGGAAACCTGGGTTCAATCCCTGCGTTGGGAAGATCCCATGGAGAAGGGAATGGCTACCAATTCCAGTATTCTGGCCTGGAGAATTCCATGGACTGTGTAGTCCATGGTGTCACAAAGAGTCAGAAATAGCTGAGCAACTTTCACTTCCACTTTTTTGGAGCTTCCTGGTAGCTCAGTTGGTAAAGAATCTGCCTGCAGTGCAAGAGACCTGGGTTTGATCCCAGGGGTGGGAAGATCCCCTGGAGAAAGAAATGGCTACTCACTCCAGTATCCTTGCCTGGAAAATCCCATGGACAGAGGAGCCTGGTGGGCTGCAGTCCATGGCGTTGCAAAGAGTCGGGGTTGACTGAGTGACCAACACTTTCACTTTTTGATACAAGGGTGAGGAACAAGGATGAGAATGACAGGCCTGTCACAGGAAGGAGAGCAGAGGCCATTGACACAGAGACACAGGTCCAGTACTTGAAGACACCAAGAACATCTACACTCCAGACACGTGAGTTAGTTAACTCCCTTTTTTGAATGGGTTCTTTTGTGCAGGTATTTCTATAGGTCGATACCACCACAGTAAAGCAAAAGGATACAAAAGGCATACAAAAATGAGTTTATTTTGAAAAATAGAAAATTGATGACAAATTGACTCCAGGGAGGGTTAATTCTACAACTATATCATAATCTGAGAATTGTCTTTATAATCAAGATGGATTATAATCTATACATGGTGCAGGAGTCCATAGGATTAAAACCCAAGATCCCATTTACAGTGATGTGCTGCTGCTTGTTTTTTCCAGAATTGTTGCTTGCAGTAAGGACCCATGAGTAAAAAATGAAGTTGAAAAATGTAAAGAATGTTAAAAGTTATTGGTAACTGTTATTAACATTTAGGAGGTCTATCTTGTCAGCCATTTTTGAACATACACCATTTTCTTTTTATAGAACTGGGGTTTATACACTGTATTATACCTCGAGTTTTGCACATAAAAATATGTAATAGATGTGTTTCCATGTTAATAAATGAAGATTTACATCATCTTTTCACTAGCAGTTTCACATACATGTCTTTACAAAAAATATCCTCAGAGTTGTAAAGGGGAAGGATCTAAAGCCAATGCGCATGCTCAGATCTTGCCTCTGCCCCTTACCCCTCAAACGCTCTCTGGCTCCTCACTTCTCTTTGGCATTTTAAATGACATGATGCCTCTGCATTCCTTAGTATGATGCCTGGCATAAGGTGACACTTGATAATGAGAGTTACTATCATCATTTTTAATATTATTAATGTACTGTGTGCTGAAGGGGCCAAGGCGAGAAGATATAGAAGATATATATCAGATATAAAATAGATCTGTACACAAGAGAAACAAATCAATAAGAGAAGTGAAAAGAAATAACCAGGAATTATCATATTTGTTCGTTACTCATTTGAAGGTCAAATAATTTTTACAGCATAATTGATAAAAAACTTGAACAATGAGATTGTTAAAAGAGAGCTGAAGTCTTAAGCCTTAAGCCCCCTATTTAATTCCTTCTCACCTTCCACAGATTAGGATGAACAGAAACATGAGAGTGGAGTTTATGGTCTTCATGAAAAAGTGATTTTCTCTGTGTCCTCAGGCAAAATGCCTTCAGTTGATACAGGCTCCATCTGCACTCCAGGCAAAATTGCACGTTCTTCTTTTTTTAAATGTGTGTTTTTAAAATACCATTTGGCATCCTCCCTACAAAGCTTAAAAATTAGCTTTAAAAAAAAAATCACCCAAAATGTTGCCTTGCGTGTAGAGGCAAGCAAATTGAATTCATGTAAATGATCCTTAAGAAATATCTCTAAGTCTATTCCAACAACTGCATTTTTTAAAATACACATTGATTTGCTTTGAAAATTCTAGGCTCCTTATATTTTTCTTCCTATTTTAGAAATGGCTTGAATTATGCATGTATATCTTGCATTAAGAAACCTAGTAAATGAAAATTTCTATTTGCATCATATAAAAATTAAGGATTCATGATCTACTCTTCAAAATGATTTTCAAAAATAATTCAAAGTAAAACTCCTTTAAATAGAAAATTTACCAAGGAAATTCAAAACACGATTTAAATTTAATACAACATTTCTGAAACTCATCTACTATGTATAGTAACACAACAAAGAACATGAAAAAAAATTGTTAATATATCCTCCATTATACTCCCAGCAGTATATGTGTGTCCGTAGATATTTTGAGCCAGAGAGAGTGGTGTATGTGTAGCACAAATGGCCCTGGTGATACAAGAAGTTGATCATATCCAGTGTAGGCTGGCACATGGTAATAATAGAAGTCATTTGTTCATTGGGCTGTAAGGCCTTCCAAGACAGGGACTATGTCTTATTCATATTTGTATTACTGCTCTTTTCCCTATAGAATGTTGACTATTTGCATTCTAAAACTGACATCTTATGAATTATTCAATATATAATTGGGTTAACTGTATGACTTTAGGAAAAGATGAAGCCATTCCCTACCATGCTCTTGAATATTTAAAAATTAATTCCAGCTGGATCAAAGATTTAAACGAAAAAAAATCATAGACTTTTATTTCAACAACATGAGAGACTAGGTCCTTGGAGATGCCTTCATGGTACAGAACACCTTGAGCTTTCAGGGACTTTTTAATCCTTGAGGCTGGACTCAACAGTAACAGGAAATAATCCAGTGCTGAAATTGCTTATTCCTGGTCATTCAAAGCCTTGGTTTCATTGGGCCACATATGCAGTGAAAAGTTGGAAGGGAAAAAAGCAGAATGAGAAAGTAAAGCAGAAATTCTCAAATAAAGGAGGGGCCCCATACCCCAAAGGTTGACATCCTTGTTAGAGAAGAAGTAAACTTGGCCTGTCTCAGACTTGACTCTAAATGGAACCGGGGTGGGGAGGATACCTCACTCCAAATTCCTAATCATAAGCTCCCACTCACATTAGTTTGGGGGATGAAATTACAGACATACATTGTAATTGACTGGTTTGATTTCCTTGCTGGCCAAGGAACTCTGAGGAGTCTTAACCACCACCACAATATGAAAGTATCAATTCTTCAGCACTCAGTCTCCTTTATGGTCCAACTCTCACATCCGTACATGACCACCAGAAAAGCCGTAGTCATATGACCACTTGCTTACTCACGAATAATGGATCCTCCAAGGATTATTATTATTAGGTTCTTTTTGGTAGAGAGTGGGTAGCCTGTAAAACTTAAATGTAGTTGAGGGTTATGGATTTCCTCCGCCAAAATCTGTCAGGTGCTACTTCATAGTGAAAGGAAATCTCAGGCCAAATTCTGTCACAGAATTATGAATTTTGAATTTAGGCTTTCTCCAGGTATATTCCTAAGTAGTGGGATTGCTGGGTTACATTGCTGGGTTAATTTTTTAGGAAAACTCCAACCTGTTTTACATTGGAGATATTGTGGATTCAGTTCCAGACCACCACAATAAAGCAGTATCACAATAGAGTCACAAGAATTTTTTGGTTTCCTAGTGCATATAAAAGTTATGTTTACATTGTACTATAGTCTATTAAATGTGCAATAACACACTGTCTTAAATATATACAAATCTTAATTTAAAAATACTTTATTGCTAAAAACTTCTATCATCTGAGCCTTCAGCAAGTCATAATCATTTTTGCAATGGTAACATCAAAGATCATCATCAATCACAGATCACCAATCAAATATAATAATAATGAAAATATTTGAATTGTTGCAAGGATTACCAAAATGTGACACAGACAAGTGAGCAAATGCTGTTGGAAAAATGGTTCCAATACACTTGTTTGACAAAGAGTTGCCACACACCTTCACTTTGTAAAAAAAAAGATGCAGTGTCTGTTAAGTGCATGCAGTAAAGCTCAATAAAACAAGTTAATGCCTGTATGTTCTTATGCAACTCCTCCCAAAGAAACTCTAGTTGAGAACTTAATTCAAGGCTGAAGACCTAAATAGATATCTCTCCAAAGAAGACATATAGATGGCAAACAAACACATGAAAAGATGCTCAACATCACTAATCATAAGAGAAATACAAATCAAAACTATAATGAGGTGTCACCTCATACCAGTCAGAATGGCTATTATCAAAAAAATCTACAAACAATAAATGCTGGAGAGAATGTGGAGAAAAGGGAACCCTCCTACACTGTTGGTGGGCATGTAAATTGGTATGGACACTATGGAGAACAGTATGGAGGTTCCCTAAAAAATTAAAAATAGAGCTACCATGTGACCCAGCAATCCTACTACTAGGAATATACCTGGAGAAAGCCTAAATTCAAAATTCATAATTCTGTGACAGAATTTGGCCTAAGATTTGTTTTCATTATGAAGCAGCACTTGACCGATTTTGGTGGAGGAAATCCACAGCCCTCACCTACATTTAAGTTTTACAGGCTACCCACTCTCCACAAAAAAGAACCTAATAATAATAATCCTTGGAGGATTCATTATTTGTGAGTAAGCATGTAGTCATATGACTATGGTTTTTCCGGTAGTCATGTATGGATGTGAGAGTTGGACCATAAAGAAGACTGAGTGCTGAAGAATTGATGCTTTCAAATTGTGATGCTGGAGAAGACTCTTGAGAGTCCCTTGGATAGCAAGGAGATCAAACCAATCAACCCTGAATGTTCATTGGAAGGACTGATGTTGAAGCTGAAGTTCCAATACTTTGGCCACCTGATGCAAAGAGCTGACTCATTGGAAAAGACCCTAATGCTGGGAAAGATTGAGGGTAGGAGGAAAAGGGGGTGACAGGATGAAATGGTTGTATGGCAACATAGACTCAATGGACATGAGTCTGAGCAAACTCCAGGAGATAGTGAAGGACAGGGAAACCTGGCAGGCCATGGGGTCACAAAGAGTCAGACATGACTTAGCCGCTGAACAAAAATAAATAGTCATAGGTCCATTTGCCACAGGTGGGTATCATTATCCCATTTTAAAGAGAAGGAAACTAAGGTTTGAGATGTTAGCTCATTTCATCAGATTTTCAAAATGAGTAAGTAAACAAACTGAGATTTGAGAGCAGGTCTGCGTGGCTCCACAGCCCTCATACAAACCACTTAGCATTATATAAGTATGAAACTCTGCCCAGCATAATTGGGCATGTAGCCATCTGTTACACTCTGGCCTTTGGAGATGGAGCTTGTTTCTCAATCCATGGGTGAGTTGCATGCACATTTGTTGCAAGATTTACTAGAATACACACTCATTCTAGTTAGCCTCCATATTACCACTTCCATGACTTTGGGCTTTCTCTGGTTCATTTTTTGAGTGCATAGGTGGTTCTGGGCAGCAGACATAGAGGTCTTTTTTAGCTGTGTCAGCCTCAGGATGGAAGATGCGGGGCATCCTGAAATCCTACTGCTTTCCTAAGGCATTTTTCTCTGAACTATTCTGAATGGAATCCTGCAGAGAGAAAAATGTAAGAAGGAGACAAGTTGCTAATCTTATTAAAACAGTCCAATTGTTTGAACTCAGATGCTTGACAGCATATGAATAGGCACTGATCAGTTTACAGCCATGTAATCCAATCCACATAATATCCTGCCTGAAAAAGATATGGCTCAGACCCACTCTGACTGCAGCCCAGGCTGGAAGCTTTCCGGTGAAAGCAAGATGCCCAGGTCAGTGGACTCTAGGGCTTTATCCCTGCTGGGTAAGATGGCTTCTCCCTACATTTTGATATTGTGTACATGTTTATAGTTATGCCAGGATGATATCTCCTTTCTGCCAACTTCAGTGCTCACAGCTGATTTCTATTTCACTCTCCACCCTTAAGCCTTTGAAGTCATCTTGCTGAATGGTACCTGGCGTCAAGGGGAAGGACTCACTTTGGCAACAGTAATAATAAGGCAGTCATTTACTGAGTGCTTATTATATGGCAAGAATTATGGTAAATGGTTTACATGCATTATTCTAGAAGAGCTCACAACAGCCCTTTGACGTGGCTATTATTATTATTACTATTATTAGTGGTGTTATTCTCATTTTACAAAAAAGGAAACTGAGGTGAAGAGTGTCCAAATGAGTTGTTGGAACAAGAAATTAATCTGAGTCTGCTTGACAGTTTACCCTTCTCTTAACCACTATTTTTGCAGGCAATCAACCCCTCATACATGAGACTTCTATTGCTATTGCTCTGATTTAAGCCATTTCTTGTGAAAAAATAAGCAGTGATCTACCTCAGTATGGTAAAGAGATCATAGTATTTGGAATCAGGGAACCTGGGATCACTCCTGGGTGTACTATTGGCAAGCCATCTTACCTTGAGCAGATCAATTTCCCATGCATGCCAAGCTGCTTCAGTCATGTCCAACTCTGCTACCCTGTGGACTGTAGCCTGCCAGGCTCCTCTCTGTCCATGGGATTCTCCAGGTGAGAATACTGGAGTGGGTTGGCACGCCCTCCTCCAGGAGATTTTCAGAGCCAGGGATCAAACTCGAGTCTTTTGTGTCTCCTGCACTGGCAGGCAGGTTCTTTACCACTAGTGCTACCTGGGAAGCCCCCTTAGTCTGTGGCATCTATTTTTTTTTTTTGGTCTTTAAGATGATAATGATACAACCATCCTCCAGTTATCTGTGAATCAAGTACAATAACAGTTTCATAATGATCAGTTCTCTCCCTTCCGCATATCACTTAGCTCATTAGTAACTATACTAGAATCTAGATCTTCTATCTCCCAGTCCTCTATGCTTTCTAGTTGACTGGGGAAACTTTTGACCCTCTGGTTACTGTTATTAGTATGCTGGGCTAATGTCTGTGGCTCTTGTCTAGTTTGGCAAGTTGGAGATGTCTTCGGCATATTGACAACTAAAGCCTACTAGTAAGTGAAAAAACAGTAGGAAAACTATAAGACAGACACAACACACAATAAGCATAGGCTTTCATGGTGGTCCAGTGGTTCAGAATCCACCTTTGCCATGCAGAGAACACCAGTTCAATCCCTGATCCAGGGAGACCCAAGACACTGAGGAGCAACTATGCCCAAAGGCCACAACTACTGAGCCTGCACTCTGGAGCCCTTGAGCTGCAATTACTGAGCCCATATGCCACAACTACTGAAGCCCTCATGCCCTAGATCCTGTGCTCTGCAACAAGAGAAGCCACCACAATGAGAAGCCCTTGCACTGCAACTAGAGATTAGCTCCCACTCGCCACAACTAGAGAAAGCCCACGTACAGCAGTGAAGACCCAGCGCAGCCAGTAAATAAAGACATGATAAGCAAAGGCCATTCAACACTAAAGCAAACACCTCAAGAGCTTCAGAAAGCATCCCAACTTAGCACACAGAACTAATTATGTTTATTCAACAATGCAGATAACTGTGTGTGCTCAGTCACTTCAGTCGTGTCTGACTCTTTGTGACTCTATGGACTGTAGCCTGTCAGGCTCTTTTGTCCATGGGATTCTCCAGGCAAGAATATTGGAGTGGGTTGCTGTGTCCTCCTCCAGGGGATCTTCTAGACCCATGGACTGAACCCACATCTCTTGCATCTCCTGCATTGACAGGCAGGTTCTTTACCACTAGCACCACCTGGGAAGCCCAGATCATAGTGTAATGTCTTTTAGAAAGCTGTCTACTATGCATGCTCAAATTTTAAAATAAAAAGATTTACTGCCTAGTAAGCTTTACCTGCTATCTGGCTATCTTGAAAAATCATCAAAGCCTTCCTATTCATTTCTCCAGCAATTATTCAGGCATCTTACCATCTGCCAGACACTGATGTTGGTGCTAGGAATGCAACAGTGAGCAAAGTACACAAAAGCCTTGCTTTTAGGAAGCTCACACTCTCATTGGGGGTGGGTGGGTGAGTGAGAGATAGGCAATAAATAGAGAGTGCTGATTATAAGTCAAACAAGAAAAGTTCACTTCAGTTCAGTTCAGTCACTCAGTCATGTCCGACTCTTTGTGACCCCGTGAACCACAGCACACCAGGCCTCCCTGTCCATCGGCTGCGAAATTCTGAGGCTGAAGACTAAAACTTTAGATAGGATGTCCAGGGAAAGATTACCAGGAGAGTGACTTTTCAGTGAAGACTTGAAAGACATAAGGGAGCCTGCTCTTTCCACAATTGGGTAGCATCATGCTCAGGTGAAGAAAAAGGAAATGTCTCCAAGGGGGAGCATTTCTGGCTTGTTGAAGACCAACAAGACCAGGGCAGAGCAAGAGGAGGGGGATATAATGGAGGGGGTATGGGGCAGAAGAAACAAATCAGGTAGGTCAGAGCTTGTAAGTTATACTAAGAATTTTGGCTTTTACTCTGCATTAGAAAATCTGAATCAATATATTTGAAAGATCTGTCTGGTTGCTTCTTGAGAACAGGCTTACCAAGGGGCAAGGGGCAAAAGCAGAGAGACCAATTAGAAACTTTTTTAATCAGCCAGGCAAGAAATGATGAAGTTTGGACCAGAGTGGGGGTAATGGGTGTGGTGAGAAGAAACTGGAAAAAAACAGAAGTAAATAAGTAAGTAAATAAATGCTGTTGTCCTTTTTTTGGAACTCATAGGATTTCATGACTGACTCTATGTGTGGTCTGCAAGAGATGAATCAACAATGACACCAAAGTGTTTTGCCAAAGCAATGGTAGGATGATGGAATGATGTCAAGACAAATCTCAAGCTCTGCTGTGTGGGAGACAGCACCCTTCACAAGCTCCTTCTGCTCTGCTCCCAGCCTGTTCCTTCTTGGGTTCTGATCCATTTTCAGTTCTCTGAACTCATCCATGCTCTCTCTTGCCTACTAGCCTGCACACATGGTGTTCCTTCTTCCTATAACACTTCTTACCACCCCTTCTTATTCCCTGAAATTCAGAGGGGACTTATCCTCAGCATATGATTGGTAGTGTTCAAAACTGAATCCATACCTTGATATTCGAGATAACTGAGGTTTGTCCCTAGGCGATTCTGACACTGGAAAGAAGTTTGGCCAAGGCTGAGAGGGAAGAAAGGAGATGACTTTCAAGGATATGGATGCCATAGTCACCGAAGGGTCTGGGTAGGTGGGCTTGGAATAAAGACCAGAGTGCTTTAATCAGATGGGGTCAAGGTGTTCATCTCTCAGTTGTTGGTTATGTTGACTAAGTCTCTGACTGGAAATTGTCTCAGTCACAGGGAACTTTCTCATCCAAGGTGATACTCTCTTTCAGGGAGCAGCCTGTGTCCGATGACAACTGATATGAGGTTATAATGGCCAGCTTCCTTGACTCCATTTGGGGCAATCTGAGGGGGCTTCCTGGCAGCAGAGCTCCTCATAGGATGGTGGAAGCCTGAGTAGGAACCACCTTGTAGGTTAGTTTTCCCCTCTGCCCCACGCTGCCTTACTCATTTCCTTGCAAGAGCTTGTCCTAATAAACCTCCTCCGAGTAACTCCACAGGCTTCCCCAATGGCTCAGCGGGTAAAGAATCTGCCTGCAATGCAGGAGACACAGGAAACGTGGGTTCGATCCCTCGATCAGGAAGATCTACTGGAGGAGGGAACAATAACCCACTCCAGGATTCTTGCCTGGAAAATTCCAAGGAAAGAGAAGCCTGGCGGGCTCTAGTCCATGGGGTCACAAAGCGTTGGACATGACTGAGTGATGAGCACACTTTATGAAATTCCCAATCTCACGCTGTTTCCATAGAACTGGACCTAGGACTGGACACATCTTTTCAAAGGACAGTCCATGGTAGACTCTACCAAATAGGAGCCCTGTGTATCTCAGGGGCTCAGGGAGCCATGGCAACTTCAGGAGGTAAGCAAGCTATGAGGCTGAGGTCCTAAAAATTGGACAGGTTCATTTAGTGAAATGATGCAGTATAATTTCATAGAAGATTATTCTATCTGGAGGCTAACAGATGGCTCTGCAGCCAAATTCGGTACTCTAATTCAACAGAGGGATTCTGCTGATGTCACCAGCACTTGAGCTGTGTGTTCCAGTGTGGGCTTTTTAAGGGTTTTGGTTGTCTTTTTTTTTTTCCTTCCACAAACAGCCATAGAGCCTCGAGAGTTAATTCAGCCTTGTAGTCACTCCAAGGCCATCTGTTGTTCAAATTAAAATACATATTTTTAACTTTAACCTTTCAATCTCTAAAGTTTTAAACCTTTGCAATAGAAACAGTCATTTTTGCAACAGCTTTTCAGCTTCCTGATTCAGTGACATCAATGAAAGGGTAATGTCAGTTTCGAGGACGTCAGTAAGGAACTTGGCAGGGCTGACATCGGTAGGGGGACCTGGAGAATTTACCAGGCTATTTTCTGTCTTGCATGACATGGTAACGTGCTCTGCTCTGGTTAGCTGGAGTTAATGGAAACTCTGAATAGATTTCATGAAGGATAATTTAAGAATTCACATTTATTCTGAGACATTAATAAATAAAGAAGGATCTAGAAAAAACACGGCAGAATTTAGTCTCCTTTGTTAGTCCTACTAATCTGTTGGTGTGTTCTAGGGTAGACACCAGAATAAAATGTAACTGAAATGTTAATTTCTTTGTGAATGATTTTTATTTTTTTAAAAATCATGCATGTTTACTGTAGAAAATACGGAAAATACAGAAAACGACAAAGGTACTCATAATCCTGCTGTCTAGATATAAATGTTTTTAAGGTCTTGGTATATTGTATTTGTGTTTTAAGACATTAATTTAAATGCCTCCTGAGTGCAGAGATGAGGGGGTCTTTGTAACCAGTGGTGCGTTGTATTTGAAGTGAAAGTGAAAGTCTCATCTGACTCCTTGCAACCCCATGGACTATGCAGTCCATGGAATTCTCCAGGCCATAATACTGGAGTGGGTAGCCTTTCCCTTCTCCAGGGGATCTTCCCAATCCAGGAAGCAAACCCAGGTCTCCTGCATTGCAGGTGGATTCTTTACCAGCTGAGCCACAGGGGAAGCCCAAGAATATTAGAGTGGGTAGCCTATCCCTTCTTCAGCGGATCTTGCCAACCCAGGAATCGAACCGGGGTCTCCTGCATTGTAGGCAGATTGTTTACCAACTGAGCTATCAGGAAAGGCCCTGTATTTGAAGATGCTATTGCTAATCCCTGACTAAAGAGGGCATTATGTCTTAAATCTATTTTATCTTATTTCTTCCAAATACCACATCCACAAAAATTCATGATTTTTTGTACCATTCCATCTACTTCATCTGCAACAAATGGATAAATTTGTTATAACTATTTGAAACGATACAAATTAAAATGGTCTACTACCATTCTCAGTTCAATTGAATTCAACAACCCTTTTTACTTATAATAGTTACTATGTATTCTGCGCTATGCTGGGGGAAGTATAAGAATGGAGAGGGATAAGGAGATACAAATTTTATTTGTATTTGATTTTTTTTTAATTTATTTATTATTTTTGTGGAAACAGTGACAGATTTTATTTTCTTGGGCTCCAAAATCACTGCTAATGGTGACTACAAGCCATGAAATTAAAAGACGCTTGCTCCTTGGAAGGAATGGCAAACCTATGACAAATCTAGACAGCATATTAAAAAGCAGGGACATCACTTTGCTGACAAAAGTCTGTATAGTCAAAACTATGATTTTTCCAGTAGTCATGTACAGATGTGAAAGTTGGACCATAAAGAAGGTGGAGTGCCAAAGAATGGATGCTTTTGAATTGTGGTGTTGGAGAAGACTCCTTAGAGTCTCTAGGACTGCAAGAAGATCAAGCCAGTCAATCCTTAAAGGATATCAATCCTGAATCTTCATTGGTAGGACTGATGCTGAAGCTGAAGCTCCAATACTTCGGCCACCTTAAGCAAACAGTTGACTCATTGGAAAAGACCCTGATTCTGGGAAAGAATGAAGGCAAAAGGAGAAGATAATGGCAGAGGATGAGGTGGTTAGATAACATCACCAACTCAATGGACATGAATCTGAGCAAACTCTGGGAGATAGTGAAGGACAGGGAAGCCTGGCGTGCTGCAGTTCATGGGGTTGTGAAGAGTCTGACGTGATTTAGCAACTGAACAACAACAAGAAAGATACAAATGTGCAGACCACACAGTTTCTGACTTTGGAAGCTCATAAGTATTCATTCATGCAACAAATATTGATTGAACACCTACTATATACCAGGTATTGTCCTAAACACTAGCAATATAATAAAGAAAAATAAGAATGATGTTCCCACCTCCATGGGGCTTACCTTCTATTGGAATAGGCAAAGTAATGCATCAAAGATGAGATTATTTCAAGATGTGAATATTAATGATGTTTTTTGTTTCTGCGTCTTATGATTTTTTCCTTTTAAAGTTGATTAATTTTTATTTAAGTATAATTGACTTATAAGATCTTATTAGTTTCAAGGGTACTACCTAATGATTTGTTATTTGTACATATTGTGAAATGATCACTGTAATAAATCTAGTTAACGTTTGTCATCATAAGTAGTTACAAAATTTTTTTCTTGGGATGAAAATATTTAAGATCTACTCTCAGCAGCTTCAAGTACGTATTACAGTATTATTAAATATAGTCACCATGCTGTACATGATATCCCTAAGACTATTTATTTTATAATTGGAAATTGGTACCTTTTTTTTTTTATGTGAACCATTTTAAAGTCTTTATTGAATTTATTACAATATAAATTCCTTTTTTTTTTTTTCCAGGAGTAGCAATGGCAACCCACTCTAGTATTCTTGCCTGGAAAAATCCATAGACAGAGAAGCCTGGTGGGCTACAGACAGTCCAGGGGGTCGCAAAGAGTCGGATGTGACTAAGCACACACGCACACTCCTGTTTTATGTTTTGATTTTTTGGCCACGAGGCATGTGGGATCTTAGCTTACTCCCTGCATTTGAAGGTGAAACTTTAACCACTGGACCACCAGGGAAGTCCCTGGTGACTTATCTTATGGTGTTGTAATATCTTAAAAATCACTCAGTGTAGTATCTTAAAAATCACTCAGTCACCTCCAGAAACTAAAATCATTGAGACACGGTGATAAGTGCTATGACAACAATAAAAACAGAAGTGTTACAGAAAAACCAGAGGTGTGCCACTTCAGAGAGACAACAAGGAAATATTTCGCTGCTGCCGCTAGGTTGCTCAATCGTGTCTGACTCTTTGTGACCCTACGGACTGTAGCCTGCCAGGTTTCTCTGTCCGTGGGATTCTCCAGTCAAGAATACTGGAGTGGGTTGCCATTTCCTCCTCCAGAAATATTTTGCTAGGAAGGTGTTATTTGTTATCGAGGAGTCGGTCAGCAGAGAATGTTTAGAACATACTGTATAGCACAGGGAACTCTACTTAATGCGCTTTTGTGACCTAAATAGGAAGGAAGTCCAAAAGGGACACGATATATGTATATGTGGGCTTCCCTGGTGTAGCTCAGTGGTGAAGAATCTGCCTGCGATGCAAAAGATGCAGGTTTTTGGGTCAGGAAAATCTCCTGGAGAAGGAAATGGCAACCCACCCCAGTATTCTTGCCTGAAAATCCCCAAGGACAGAGGAGCCTGGTGGCCTACAGTGCACGGGGTCGCAAAAGAGTCAGACACGACTTAGCAACTAAACAACGACAAATATGTATATGCAAGGCTGATTCATTTTGCTGTACAGTAGAAACTAACACAATGTCGTAAACCGACTATACTCCTGTAAAAGTTGATATAAAAATAAAGAAAAGATTTCAAGTGTAAATACCCTGAGGCAAGACAAGCTTTACTTCCCTTGAACAGGAAGGCCTGGCTGGCTGGAGCAGGGTGATCTGGGGCGGAGTGGGACAGGAAGAGGTGGGAGGGGGAAGCGGGGCAAAGTTCACGGAGGGCCCTGGAATGGGTGGGCCATATATACATGCATGTAAGTGTTCCCATGTATTGCGAACAGTGCGTGATATTTGCACTTGCCTCAAAGTCTTTGCAGGTACTTAGTGAACCTAAAGGTTTGGATCTCAGGTGCAATCCCAGGAAACAGCGTAGCAAGGAGAATGACAGTTTTAAGTGAAGGCATTTGGTAGCAGTCCTTCAATCTCATGCTGGCCTTTCTCTTCTATTTCTTGTAAAGTGTGTCTTTACAAAGAAGACGCTTTCATCCAGCTGTGTTGAGTGAAATTATAAATGTCATGTCGTGTGCATAAAAAGGGCAAGAACCAAGTGCTAGGAGCAATCCCCATGTGAGTGAAGGGTGGAGGAGGGGTGGTTTTCTTTAATAAAGTTCCTGTTTAAGCTCAGCTTACCCACTGTTGGCTTCAGACCCTGCACGTGAATCATATTCCACAGCTAGGCTTGAATCCTGATTAGAATGACAGCTAACTGGCTTAGTCCTCACAGCTTTTTAAAAATCAGACACCAAGAGGTCATAGCTACCTTTTTAGTTTAGAATGACATAATTGTGTTTTCATTTACCTATGAAGGTCATAAGAATATTTAATTTCTAGATTCAGAAAACAGACTCCAAATATTATAGGGAAAAATTTCATCTGAATTCCTCTTTTCCCATAACACAAAATATTTTCTTTTGAGCCATGCTTGGGATGTAGATTTACTCACATGAGAGAGTGTGGTGGGGAATAGTTTATTAATGACAATAATATGGGTAAGGATGTCACAGCTTAATACCTTTATTATTAGTAAAACTTGGTTTTGTAGCTGCTATTATTTTCCCCACTTTATAGATGAGGAAACTGAGACTCAGAGTTTAAACTGCCCGAGACCAAACTAGTAGTGTGGCCCCGGATACTTGGTGGAACTGCCTTCAGTCAGGTCTGTTTGCCTCTGGCCTGTGTCTCCCACCACACAAGCCTCCCAGGACCTGATTCAACCACCCGCCCCAGAAGAGCAGGCCTACCTCACCTCACACAGGTGTGGCTAGGAACTGAGAAGGCCAGTCAGGTTTGCCGAGGACTCTACAGGTGGCAATTGTAAAACATAGACAATAAAAGGAAGCCACACAGTGGGCTGCACCCAGTCACGGACAGACCTCACCTCCGAGGCGAGGCAGATGGTTCTCCTGGTGCTGAGATAGGTGAGAACGCTCCTTCTGGGGACAAGGACTCTGCAGCAACTCCCGGTGAGCTTTCCTTTTTACAGAACTGGGTGAGGCATGTGTTTCAAGGTAAAGGAGTTCCCCATTTAGCAGAGAAAGTAGCACTTTTAAAGTGTTTACAGAAAAGCCTAGATCAAGAATATAATATAGTATAATAGACTCTATAACGTATTCCCTAATATATTCTTTCTCTAAGATAGTCTCTATACAATATATTTTATATATAATGTATTCCATGCATAAATTATTTCCTGTATAATATAGTCCACGTATAATTCCCCTGGTATGTTTCCCCAAGACAACAGTAATCATAACTATCCATTAAATAACTATTTTGTGAATATTTATATTTATTGTACATCATATTTCAAAAAGAATAGGAGGCAACCTTGAAATGTATGATTTAACGTTATACAGAAGATTGTAAATAAGTGTTGACATAATACAAAGAAAACTAAAGGCAGGAAAGTAAAATCCAAGCAGAGATGGGTCATATTACCCCATATATGTGCCTTAAAGCACTTTATCATTACTAAAATTTATGTGCATTAACCCATCTGATCCTTGAGACAGTCCTACAAAGTAGAAAGTTTAGGCATTATTAACCCAGTTTTATTAACCCAAAAACAATAGACATGATTAACCCAAAAACAATAGACATGATTAACCCAAAAACAATACCCAGTTGTGGATGTGACTGGTGATAGAAGCAAGGTCCGATGCTGTAAAGAGCAATATTGCATAGGAACCTGGAATGTTAGGTCCATGAATCAAGGCAAATTGGAAGTGGTCAAACAGGAAATGGCAAGAGTAAATGTCGACTTTCTAGGAATCAGCGAAATAAAATGGACTGGAATGAGTGAATTTAACTCAGATGACCATTATATCTACTACTGTGGGCAGGAATCCCTTAGAAGAAATGGAGTAGCCATCATGGTCAACAAAAGAGTCCGAAATGCAGTGCTTGGATACAATCTCAAAAACGACAGAATTATGTCTGTTCGTTTCCAAGGCAAATCATTCAATATCACAGTAATCCAAGTCTATGCCCCGACCAGTAACGCCGAAGAAGCTGAAGTCAACGGTTCTTTGAAGACCTACAAGACCTTTTAGAACTAACACCCAAAAAAAAGATGTCCTTGTCATTATAGGGGACTGGAATGCCAAAGAAGGAAGTCAAGAAACATCTGGAATAACAGGCAAATTTGGCCTTGGAGTACAGAATGAAGCAGGGTGAAGGCTAATAGAGTTTTGCCAAGAGAACACACTGGTCATAGCAAACACGCTCTTCCAACAACACAAGAGAAGACTCTACACATGGACATCACCAGATGGCCAACACCGAAATCAGACTGATTATATTCTTTGCAGCCAAAGATGGAGAAGCTCTATACAGTCAGCAAAAACAAGACCAGGAGCTGACTGTGGCTCAGATCATGAACTCCTTATTGCCAAATTCAGACTTAAATTGAAGAAAGTAGGGGAAACCACTAGACCATTCAGATATGACCTAAATCAAATCCCTTATGATTATACAGTTGAAGTGACAAAAAGATTTAAGGGACTGGATCTGATAGAGTGCCTGATGAACTATGGGTGGAGGTTCGTGACGTTAAACAGGAGACAGGGATCAAGACCATCCCCAAGAAAAAGAAATGCAAAAAAGCAAAATGGCTGTCTGAGGAGGCCTTACAAATAGCTGTGAAATGAAGAGAAGTGAAAAGCAAAGGAGAAAAGGAAAGATATACCCATTTGAATGCAGAGTTCCCAAAAATAGCAAGGAGAGATAAGAAAGCCTTCCTCAGCAATCAGTGCAAAGAAATAGAGGAAAACAACAGATTGGGAAAGACTAGAGATTTCTTCAAGAAAATTAGAGATACCAAGGGAACATTTCATGCAAAGATGGGCTCAATAAAGGACAGAAATGGTATGAACCTAACAGAAGCAGAAGATATTAAGAAGAGGTGGCAAGAATACATAGAATAACTGTACAAAAAACATCTTCACAACCCAGATAATCACGATGGTGTGATCACTCACCTAGAGCCAGACATCCTGGAATGTGAAGTCAAGTAGGCCTTAGGAAGCATCACTACGAACAAAGCTAGTGGAGGTGATGGAATTTCTGTTGAGCTATTTCAAATCCTAAAAGATGATGCTGTGAAAGTGCTGAATTCAATATGCCAGCAAATTGGAAAACTCAGCAGTGGCCACAGGACTGGAAAAGGTCAGTTTTCATTCCAGTCCCAAAGAAAGAAAATACCAAAGAATGTTCAAACTACTACACAATTGCACTCATCTCACATACTAGTAAAGTAATGCTCAAAATTCTCCAAGCCAGGCTTCAGCAATACATGAATTGTGAACTTCCCAATGTTCAAGCTGGTTTTAGAAAAGGCAGAGGAACCAGAGATCAAATTGCCAACATCCACTGGATCATCGAAAAAGCAAGAGAGTTCCAGAAAAACATCTATTTCTGCTTTATTGACTACACCAAAGCCTTTGACTGCGTGGATCACAATAAACTGTGGAAAATTCTGAAAGAGATGGGAATCCCAGACCACCTGACCTGCCTCTTGAGAAACCTGCATGCAGGTCAGGAAGCAACAGTTAGAACTGGACACAGAACAACAGACTGGTTCCAAATAGGAAAAGGAGTACATCAAGGCTGTATATTGTCACCCTGCTTATTTAACTTATATGCAGAGTACATCATGAGAAATGCTGGGCTGAATGAAGCACAAACTGGAATCAAGATTTCTGGGAGAAATATCAATAACCTCAGATATGAAGATGACACCACCCTTATGGCAGAAAGTGAAGAAGAACTAAAGAGCCTCTTGATGAAAGTGAAACAGAAGAGTGAAAAAGTTGGCTTAAAGCTCAACATTCAGAAAACGAAGATCATGGCATCTGGTCCCATCACTTCATGGCCAATAGATGGGGAAACAATGGAAACAGTGGCTGACTTTATTTTGGGGGGGGGGGGCTCCAAAATCGGTGCAGATGGTGATTGCAGCCATGAAATTAAAAGACGCTTACTCCTTGGAAGGAAAGTTATGGCCAACCTAGACAGCATATTAAAAAGCAGAGACATTACTTTGCCAACAAAGGTCCATCTAGTCAAGGCTATGGTTTTTCCAGTAGTCATGTATGGATGTGAGAGTTGGACTGTAAAGAAAGCTGAGTGCCAAAGAATCGATACTTTTGAACTGTGGTGTTGGAGAAGACTCTTGAGAGTCCCTTGGACTTCAAGGAGATCCAACCAGTCCATCCTAAAGGAGATCAGTCCTGGGTGTTCATTGGAGGGTCTGATGTTGAAGCTGAAACTCCAATATTTTGGCCACCTGATGTGAAGAGCTGACTCATTTGAAAAGTCCCTGATGCTGAAAAAGATTGAAGGCAGGTAGAGAAGGGGACAACAGAGGATGAGATAGTTGGATGGCATCACCGACTCAATGGACATGAGTTTGGGTAAACTCTGGGAGTTGGTGATGGACAGGGAGGCCTGGCGTGCTGCGGTTGATGGGGTCGCAAAAAGTCAGACACGACTGAGTGACTGAAGTGATCTGAACCCAGTTTTACAGATGAGAAACTGATGTATAATGAGCTTAAATGATCTTCCCAAGGTAACTGAACTAGTAAAGATGAGCCTGAATCAGATTAAGGTTTTCTAACATCTAGCCCAGCATCAGTGAATTCTGATGCCTGAGGCAGCAGACTGGGGGAGACCCCAGGGAAGGCAAGGTCGGTCCACTGGACCTTTTTTCAGCCTGTTTCTGGGTTTAACTCAGGTCTCTCCTGTTGCATGCCGGCTGCCTGCCCCACTGCAAAGCTGTTGCCCCCACCACTCCTGCAGGTTACCTCTGCCCAGTCTCATTTAGATCTGCCTCTTCCAGTAGCCTGAATTCCTCCTGTGTCATGAAGACCACCTCATCCCATTTTCAGGTCTCTTTAAATCCTGGCCAAGTGAGGACCAGCTGAGTGCATATACTTAGGATTAGATATGTATTGTGACTGAAAAAAAAAAAGCACAATCTGAAACTTGAGAATTAGGTTTTATTTGGGGGACAAAACTGAGAACGTAAGCCCAGGGCACAGCTTCTCAGAGAGCTCTGAGAAGCTGTTTTGAAGAAGGTAAGAGAGGAGTGCAGAATATATAGGAGTTTTTGCAACAAAGATCAGATATTCAGAACATCAAAAAATGATTATTAATTAAAGAAGTTACGGAGTTTAGCACTTTTCTATGTATGGGAAGATGCAAGAGTCTGGGCTCACTGAAATCATTTCTTTGATGTGCACCTCAGCTATCTAGGGCCAGTATCCTGTGCTTTCTCATCCTGAGTCTTCTCAGGATGCATTGTTGAGGGATGTGGGTGGCTGCAGTGGCTGATGGCTTGATGGCGGGCATCCTGTTTCTATACGGTGTTCCTTCAGGGCTCACTGTTGACATGGCTGTAGCATGATGGCTTGATGGCTGCAGCATCCTTTGTTTACTAATATGGCAGGCAATATTTTTCATTCCACAGTATGTTAAGGCAAATCACAATGCAAAGGCGATCATCACAGAGTGATGCTTCATTCTCAATAAAATAGACTCTCCTAAACACAGGGCTGACTCCTATCCTGACATCAGCTCCTGCAGAGGATGGAAGCCACTGGGCAATGAGAGGTCCCCTTGGCCTCTATCAGTTGGATTAGATGCCTCTGAACTTGCTTCCAACTTCTCCAGAATCTAATGGCTTCTAGGGGAAGCTGTGTTGCTGTGTGGCTCGAGCCCAGCCTCACTCCACCCCGGCAATCGTTTCACAAGAGCTTTTTGGAGTTAACACCCTCAATCTAAAGTGTGGCTGCACGTGGGAGAATTCCCCAGGCCTGCTGCAACAGAAGTTGGGAAGACTTTTAACACGCTTTAATTTTACGTGGAAAAGCAATCAGCCTCGTCTCACCTCATCTCCTGGGACAACCTTGCTCTCTATGTAGGTTCTTTGCAAAGCTTCTTTTTTTAGGTTGTTGTTTAAAGGTTTTCCCTCCAAGTGTGGAATTGGATCTCAATTTTTTTTTTAAAGTTTAAAAGCATTTCTCAGTGAATTTGAATATTGGGAAATGTCTGAACATTAAAGCAGCCGTAAGCTTAGACTCCTCTGATACCACAGTGCTTGCCTCCCCAAATCCCCCTGCCAAGATCAGCAGCGAGGCTGGGAGAGGAAAGAGGGGAGAAGAGAAAGCAATTCCTCAGTTTGTGCGCTTCCTCCAAAGGTGCCTATTTTAGTACAGTCAGCCCTCCTATCTGTTCACGTCTTCAGATTCAACCAACTGTGGATTCAATGAGCCATCTATGGTAAATACGGAGGGAGGGACCAAGAAAGTTCCCAAAAGCAAAATTTGCCTAGAGCTGACAACTATTTACATTGTATTTATAACTATTTACATAGTATTGACATTGTATTAGGTATTATAAATAATATAGAGATGATTTCAAGTATATGGGATAACATGTATAGGTTATGGTCTTCCCAGGTGATGCAGTGGTAAAGAATACACCTGCCAATACAGGAGATGCAAGAGATGCAGGTTCAATCCCTGGGTTGGGAAGATCCCTTGGAATAGGAAATGGCCACCCGCTCCAGTATTCTTGTCTGGAAAATTCATAAACAGAGGAGCCTGGCAGGCTGCAGTCCGTGGGGTCAAAAGAGTTGGACACAACTGAGCATGTGTGCACATACAAATTAAACACATCATTATTTTTTTTTAATGCATACCACAGTTGAGGAATTATAAAATCAAATACTTTTAGGGAGCAAACAGGTAACATACACATTTCAAATGACAAGTTGTATTTACATCAACGAATGGGTATGTTTGTGGCAACCAAGAGACTATATCTTGGAGAAGAAAATGGCAACCCACTCCAGTATTCTTGCCTGCAGAATCCCGTGAACAGAGGAGCCTGGTGGGCTACTGTCCATGGGATCACAAAGAGTCAGACATGAGTGACTAAGCACATAAGCACAAGAGACCGTAGGCCTGGCCTGAAGGTATTCAGATTCTATTTTTAAGAAACCCTAACTAAACAAATAAAATGTGTCTTCAGCCTCAATTACCTGGAGGCAACATTTAGTCACATGGACATCAAATGTTACTGGTTGGCTAGGAGGGCCTCACAGACTTGCCTCCAGCTCTCTAGCAACTACGGTGAAAAGAGCAAGTTAGCCAGTTACGCAGTTCACAGGGCGCTGAGATCAACACCAGCACTTATTCAGAATTGCACATGCTATGGAGACTGAGCTAGAAAAGGAATTTCCCCTGAGAATCTCAAAGAAAGAACACAGGAATGTAATGAACAGAGGTTAAGACAAATTCCCTGGGCATTTTTCTCATCCCATTGCTCAATGAGGCCCTTCATTTCATAGCACAGTGTCACAAAAGCAGTTCCCCCAAAGGCTGCTGGTCCAGGGAGAGGCAAAGTGGTGTAGAGTGAATGGTTGAGGCAACACACACAACTGGTGTTCAAAGGAGGGCCACTAACTGAGGGTCCATCAGTAGGGAGAGGCTCTCTAAAGGCTGGGGGGGCAGCAGCTTAAGCTTTTGGAAAGGGGGGTGGGGAGTTAGATTCTTGCCTGGTACGTAGTGGATGCTCAGGAAACTTTTGTTGCATGGTGAGTGGGTAGAGAAGAAAAATGCAGGCATTTCAAGGTCAAAGGACTAGAGAGGATATTCTGGGGAATGATCTGGCTGGAGGATATTAGGGCTTTCTTGGTGGCAAGTGGTAAAAATCTACCTTGATCTTGGTTTGGCAAAAATAGAAATGTGTTGACAGCATAATGGAGTGTGTCACATAATCAAAAGAAAGAGTTGAACATCAAGCAGAAGGAAGGTAGACTGAAGGTGTGTCTCTGGTGGACCCAAGACGTATGGCCCAGATTCCTTTCAAGGAAGGATGTGTTTTTCCAGATGCCGGCTGTGTGGTCCATAGGGAGCCTTCAGCTGTCAGCTTCTCCTCAGCTACAGAGAGTTGCCTCACCCAAGAGCATGCTCTTCCCTGTGCAACCCACGTCCAGTGACCAATTACTGTGGAAGTATAAAGCCCAGGCCATCTCAGCCAATGCAGGACAATTCCAAGGGACGACTTATGCTACAGAGCTCTCTGGGGTCAGCCAGAGCTTTCTTAGACCTGCCTTGCAGTTCAGTTCCTCCCTCTACCCAATCCTGCTTCCTCCCCGCCTTTCTATAAGTGCTGCTTCCTAGTCAATGTCCTCCACCCCAGCTCCATCTCAGGGTCTGCTTCCGTAGAACCCAACTTTTGACATCCAAAGAAATATGTAGAACCAGGGGTTCAAAGGTCAGCAGGATGCTTTTTGTCTCTCATCTCCCTTTCTCTCTGTATCTTTGCTTCTATCTCTTCCATGGTTTTCACCCACAGAAAAGGAATGATTGTCATTGTGTTGTTTGTTTTTAAAAAATGTTTTAAACCCCAGGAAAGAATAATGAAGAGCACAGCTGGGGTCAGGTGCCCAACCCCAAACAAATCAACTCTGGCCTGGATGTCCAAGCATTATAATTGGCCAGGCTTGAGTCAAAACCTGTTTCTCGGGGATAGGATCATATAGGAACAAACAAGGCAGCTGTAGAGCCATGGGGTTTAGGGGAGGGTTGCTGAGCAAAAAACTGATGCTATCCTCTACATTTAATTTTAGAAGGTTTACTTGAGGTTTTGAATATAAGAGATAAGACATTTTTACCTGCTTCATTGATTTTCCTTTTTTTAATTGGAATATAGTTGCTTCACAATGTTGTGTTAGTCTCTGCTGTACATTGAAGTGAATCAGCCATATGTATACATATATTCCCTTCCTCTTGGACCTCCTTCTCACCCCACTCTCAGTCCCATCCATCTAGGTCATCACAAACCACTGAGCTGAACTTCCTGGGCTTTACAGCAGGTTCTCACTAAGCTATCTATTTCACACATGGTAGTGTACATATGTCAATCCCAATCTCCCAATTTATCCTACCCTCCAATGACAGATGAATGGATAAAGAAAATGTGGTACATATATACACAATGGAATATTACTCAGTCACTAACAGGAACAAAATAGGGCTATTTGTAGACATGGACAGATCTAGAGTATGTCATACACAGTGAAGTTAAGAAAAAAACAAATCTATATTAATGCATATATGTGAAATCTGGGAAAATGCAACAGATGAAACTATTTCCAAGACAGGAATAGAGACACATACATAGTTCATTGGTTTTCAAAATAAAACAAAAAACTTGAAACAACAGGACTCTTTCAAACAAAATTTAACTTGGGAATATCAACATAATTAGTAGATAATGATGGAGCTTTTGATTTGAGAGGAAGTAGGGGGCCCAGAATCCAGTCTCTTGGTCTTCCCTAATTCCATTTCCTGGCAACTGAAGAGTCACTTCATTATTCATTTATTTTACTAATTATTATTGGACACTTATCCTGCCCCAGGTATTGTGCTAGATGCTGGAAAGACAATGGCTAAGTAAAAATAAACACAGTTTTTAGTTCTGGGGCATACTAAGTATATTCCTTGGAACACAGTTTGATACCCACTTGTTCTGGGCCATTATGTGGGAATAGGGAGAAGGAGCATTTGGGGTTGAGAGAGAAGAGCGACATAATTAAAGAGATGCTTTAGAGATACTGTCCTGGAGGCATTAGGTGTGGTCAGTTTGATTTGGTGAAGATTGACATGTTGATTAATTGGGAGACTATTGCAAAATTCATGCCAAGACATGAAATGTTGGATTTAAATTACAGAAAAGGCAGAGGAAATGAAAAAGAAGCATGGATACAAGAAATATAATGTAAGAAAAATTGATGAGTCTTGGTGACAACCTCTTAATGGATCTGGCTAGTGTCTATTAATACATGATATTAAAACAGACCCACATACACATATACATGCTAGGTACCCCCCTACATATATGCTTTTTCCACTCAATCAAATGTGCAATATATTCTGATCCACATCACTGCACTTACATATTAATCATTCATGCATTCTTGACAGCCCATTTCAGTTCCATTTTTTCAGCACCCTGACCACTCACACGTAATTCTCATGGCTCCAAGCACAACACACTCTCCTGATTGAAAGCAGCCTGTGCCCTTCTTATGTCTTTCTTGTATTCAACTGTAATCATTATTAAATTCCTGAATATTTACAGTTCAACTAATATCAACTACTCCTTTCTGTAGCCAAGATATTGTTCTCTAATTTCTCAGGGATTTATTTTGTGTTATATGAAAACTTCTTAAATATTCCTTTTACATGTTTTAGGTTCACATATAGTTCAATGTGTGATTATATGAGATATGTTCCATTTGGGGGGCAGCCTTGTGATGATGTATTTTTGAAACATCTTTGGGCTGAAAATGCTTGCTCACCTATTCTCTTTGTATATTCACCTCGCAATTTACATTTTCTAAGAATTTTATGAGAAAGTTTCTTATCAGTCATTACTCCAGCGTCCGCTTCACTTATATTCCACAGATGAGGAAACAGTATCCTGGAGAGGTTAAGAGACTATATCCTGGCCTTATTTCAGTCCTATGTTCTTTCACTACTAGAAGATTTTTTTATTTAATTTTTATTTTACATTGGAATATAGTTGATTTATGTAGTGTTAGTTTCAGGTGTACAGCAAAGCAATTTATATATATATATATCCATTCTTTTTCAAATTCTTTTCCCAGATAGATTATTACAGAATATTGAGTCAAGTTCCCTGTGCTATATAGTAGGTCCATGTTGATTATCTACTTTATATATAGTATTATGTACATGTTAATCCCAAACTCCTAATTTATCCCTCCCCCCACCTTTCCCCTTAGGTAACCATAAATTTGTTGTCTAAGTCTGTGAGTCAGTTTCTGTTTTGCAAATAAGCTCATCTGTATCATTTTTTAGATTCAAGTGATATAAAATATTTCTCTTTCTCTGACTTATTTCACTTTGCATGATAATATCTAAATCGATACATGTTGCAACAAATGGCATTATTTATTTTTTGTGGAAGAGAGCAACTTTTATTGGTCACTGAAGCACTGGTCACAGGCAACTCACTGGGAGCAAAGGTTTAAACTTTTTTCCTGCTGCAAAGTCTCTTTTGAGCTGTGTATTAGAGTTTTGTGTGTTCCTAAATATCCACCTATGTTGCAGGCCACTTGAAGGTGGAAACTGTATGTTACGTGTCCTGATACCTCACATGCTACTTTACTGGGCACAAAATCTCTAGGCTACACTTTATTCATTTATCTGTTTATTTGACAAATATTTATTGAGCACCTAGTATGTTCTAGACACTATTCTAAGTGTTTGTGATGTAGCACTAAGTAAAGAAGACATAGTCTTCACTCCCAGGGAACATACTGTATAACAGGAAAATAAGACATTGAACAAGATGATATTCAATAGGTAATAAGTGTTATGAGGTTTACAAGAGAGGTGCCAAGTCTAAGGGAACAACTGTTAGAGACCACCACCCAACCTGCCTGTTTCCCTGTGTCACACCTCCCTGAATCCATGAGTGAAACTGGCATCAGAGACGCAAAGCACGAGTGTAACTTCTGTGACTTCTGTGTCTCTCGGGGTCCCGTCTACTGGTCAGCATAAGATGGCACCTCAGGGCAAGTGTTATTGGTGACCTGAGTACCAAACTGACAGTGGCTCCCAGAAGGGAACAACTGAAGAATGACAAGCCTGCTTGCATTCATTCGTTTAGTCAGCAAGCATATATTGAGAATTTATTCTGCACCAGGTACTGTGAGCAAAACAAACAGTCATCACCATCAATGGGCAGCACACATGGTGAGGGAGACTTTTTAAAAATTTTTTATTTTATAGTGGAATATAGTTGATTTACAATCTTGTGTTAGTTTCATGTGTACAGCAAAGTGATTCAGATATACATATACACATATCTATTCTTTTTCAAGTTCTTTTCCCATTTAAGTTATTATAGAGTATTGAGTAGATTTCCCTGTGCTATACAGTAGGTTCTTGTTGGTTATCTATTTTATATATAATAGTTTGTGTATGTTAATTACAAACTCCTAATTCATCACCCCTCACCTTTCTCCTTCGGTAACCATAAGTTTGTTCTCTAAGTCTATGAGTCTGCTTCTGTCTTGTTAATAAATATATTTTTTAAGATTCCACATATGAGTGATATCATATGATATTTGTTTTTATCTGTCTGACTTCACTTAGTATGACACTCCCTAGGTCTATCCGTGTTGTTGCAAATGGCATTATTTTATGGCCGAGTCCAGTGTGTATATGTCACACATCTTCTTTATCCACTCCTCCGTTGATGGACGTGTAGGTTGCTTCCATGTCTTGGCCATTGTAAACAGTGCTGGAATAAACACTGGGCACGTGTGTCTTTTGAATTATGGCTTTATCTGGATATACGCACAGGAGTGGAATTCCTGGGTCATATGGGTAGCTCTATTTTTAGTTTTTTAAGGAACCTCCAAACTGTTCTCCATAGTTGCTTTAGGTATCAGGTTAGGTTGTTTATTTGAGACTTTTCTTGTTTCCTGAGGTAAAACTGTATTGCTATAAACTTCCCTCTTAGGACTGCTTTTGCCACATCCCATAGTTTTGGATCATCATGTTTTTGCTTTCATTTGTCTCTAGGTATTTTTCTATTTCCTCTTTGATTTCTTCAGTGATTCATTGGCTGCTTATTAGCATATTGTTTAGCCTCCACGTGTTGGTTTTTCAGCTTTTTTCCTTGTAGTTGATTTCTAATCTCATAGTGTTACGGTCGGAGAAGATGCTTGATGTGATTTCAGTTTTCGTAACTTTACCATGGCTCACTTCCCCAAGACAATAGTAATCATAATAATTCACTAAGTAATTATTTTGTGGATGTTTATTCCACATCATAATCATATTAAACTGTATCTCATATCATTTGTATTAATAAACTCCAAGCGGATTAGGTCTCTAAATGTAAAATAATGAAATTGTACAAGTACTAAAAGAAACCACGGGTAAATTCCTCTTTAACCTCAGTGTAAGGAAAGGCTTTGTATGGATGATTCAAAATCCAAAGGCAATAGCATAGATGCTGTAATCTAGTTAGTAAAAGTGTTTCTCACAGGGGTAAGGGCTAGAAATTCTGAAACAACTTTATGCATACACTCGAATTTAATAAATAAGTAGATAAATTGTAGGTAATGACAGCTGGGTTTCTTATTGTTGGGAAAAGAAGCTATAAATAAGGACAAATGAATATTAGAATAAACCCTGTGGTTTGGACTGTAATCAAAGGTATCAGCATAGATTTGTGGGCTTTACTATATATGTAAACATATAAATACAGAAATATATATTTATGTTGGTTCATAATATATTTTCTAGCTCTGTCTGCTGAGAAGGCCTGGAAGCAATAATAGCCCAGTACAGAGGAGCCTGGCAAGCTATAGTCCAGGGGGTCACAAAGAGTCAGACATGACTGAGCACACCCACCATGGAATAATGAACACACTCATTGCCCAAATCTTGATCTCTAAAAACACAAACTCTTAGGAGGGCAGTTGATTTCAAATCGGGGGCAGGGTAAACACAAGATGATCCTGGAACTTATTACGGTGACAGCTAGTAAGAAACTGTTGAAAATAAGACGGGAACATGTGGAAGAAAACAGGAGACAACCTGAAGGAGCTCCCAGTGGCTAAAGCTGGAATAATCTGAACAAGAAATAATGATATTGTTGTTGTTCAGTTGCTAAGTTGTGTCCAACTCTTTGTGACACTAGGGACTGCAGCACACCAAACTTCCCTGTCCTTTACTTTCTCCTGGAGTTTGTTCAAACTCATGTCTGTTGAGTCTGTGATGTTATCTAATAATGATATTGTGTGCTCAGTCACTTCAGTCATGTCCAACTCTTTGCGACGTTATGGATTGTAGCCTACCAGGCTCCTCTGTCTATGGAATTCTCCAGGCTAGAATACTGGAGCAGGTAGTCATTCCCTTCTTCAGGGGATCTTCCCCACCCAGGGGTCAAACTCGCATGTCCTGCATTTCCTGCATTGCTGGAGGATTCTTTACTGCTGAGCCACCAGGGAAGCCCAATAATGTTATTATTAGATTTTAATCCATAGAATAAAATAAACACCTATGTCTCCATACAGACATAATAAATAGATGGGGGAATGAGATTGCTCTCTTTCACAATAAAGTCCAATTGATAAACATGGAAGGAAAGAGGAAAATAATAGAATCACCATTAGACAAACATCAGAGAAATTGTTTCAGACAAAACACTGATGGATGCCAAAATTACTGGGCAAAAGTTTGAAGAGGAAAAGAATTTGCATAATCTGAAAGTGTCTCTCCCAAGATGCTTATTAATTACAAAGGGAAAGGTAATAACTTTACAGTGAAAGAACTGGTCAGACACCAACTTAACCAAGTAGTCACAGTAAGAATGTCAGCAGCAATAAGACATATCGACATCATTGAGCCCCTTGATAGGATGCACTGAGAAAAGATATGAAAGCATTTTTGTAGTATTCTTGCCAAAAATGCATAGCCTCAATCTAATCATGGAAAAATAGCAGACAAATCCGAATTGAGTGACATCCTACACAGTCACTGATCAGCACTTGTCAAAAATACCAAAGTCAGAAAAAATAAGGAAAGACCAAGGAACTGTTACAGACTAGAAGAGATGAAGAAGTAACAACTAAAGAGAGGTGGGATCATCATCAGGATCCCTGGTACAAAAAAAGGACATTAATAGGAAAAATTGTTGTTGTTATTCTTCAGTCATTCAGTTGTGACATTCAAACAGGGTCTGACAGTTGAGCTGCCAGTATAGTGCTGGTGATAATACTCTGTTCTTGATCATTATACTATGTTATATAAGACAGTTATCTTAAGAAATGCAGGGTGAGGGAACTCTGTATGTGGTTGCAACTCTTCTGTAAATTTAAAATTCCTTTAAAGACCTTTTAAAAGGACCCCCATGGTAGACAGAAGAGGCCTTTACAGATTAGGATCACCCAGCAGGGCAGGTATCGCCTTCCTTGGCAGTCCGTGGCCTTCTGTGCCTCTGTGCATACACAGAGCGTCAGCCTGAGCCTGTCACAGTGTTGAAGAGCATTGCCTCAACTCTAGTGGTCAGACTGGAGTAATTGCTGAACCCTGGACTTCCCTGATGGCTCAGTGAGTAGAGAATCCACTTGAAATGCAGGAGACACAGGAGACGTGGGTTCGATCCCTGGGTAGGGAATATCCCCTGGAGGAGAAAATGACAACCCACTCCACTATTCTTGCCTGAAAAATCCCATGGACAGAGGAGCCTGGCAGGCTACAGACCCTTAAAGTCCAATGCTACTAAGCATACACGCAGGCTCCCACTTACCGTTATGCATCATCATGGACCTTGAATAATAAGAAGAACCTCTTACTCTACTGCTGATTTATAATGAATGACCATTTGACCTGAGCTGAAATTTACCATAAAAAGATTTTACTAAGGAAATGTGAAAAAAAAAAACATACACAGCTCATTTTTTAAGTAAAAAAAAAAATGTGTTGCAGCATTATATATAATAGCCAATGTGTGGAGAATATTAGTGCCCAAAGCTAAGGGACTGGTTAATAAAACTTATGTTATATTCATATATTGGAATGCCAAAGAGCAATTAAAAATAATATTGTAGACTATTCAATAAAAATCTGTCATAGTCCCCAAAAGCTAAATAAATAGGTTAAAAAATAACATGTGTGTGAAAAGTGTGTATATATACACACATATATTCTATTTATCAATATACTTATAGATAGAAATATTGAAAGAAAATTTGAAAGAATGTTCTCTAAAATGGTAACGGAAGTTTAGACTGGTGAAATTAGTAATTTTCCCCTCATTTTTTGTTTTCTTGGATTTTTTTGCATTTTCTAACATTTCCATAAGGAGCATACATTCTTTTCTAATTTATAAAAATGTTATTTTAAGAATAAAAGCAAGGAGACTTCTGGTTTTAAAATGGAGGAGCAAAGACATCAGTGTACCTTCTTTTCTGCGAAGTTGCCCTCCAGCAAGAAACAGGATAATAGGAACGCAAGCTCTATCTCGGACAAAACTAGGAAACAGCTAGAGATCTAAACCAAGACATATGAGGAAGGGGATCCTCAATGCAAAAACCACCAGGGATGCCAGTGAGAAGACAAGGCCAAGACCCACCTGGAAATGCAAGCTAAGGTAAAATCTTAGAGCACTGTTCTCCTAAGAAATGGGAGACCCTGAGGAGAGAAGCCAGCAGTTCCTTGTTTAAACAATAAACACGGAACATGCAGGCTTGTAATGGAAGCTTCTTTGGTCCTCATTTGTCAGCTTGGAGAAGTAGGGAAATGAGCTGAAAGCAGAACCACGCAAATGTGACCTTTTAACAGGAAGCAATATATGGGTGAGATGAAGCAAAGTAGAGAAGACGTAAATCGCCAGCTATCGCTTTTCTTAGCAGTGAAAAAAACAAAGTCAAAAGCTACTTTTGTGCGTAGCCACATGCATTCATTCATGCAAACCTGAGGGATGTTTTACTACTGTTATCAGTTAGCATAATGTTCAGCTATATAACAGAAACCACCACCTCCCAACTTTAATATGACAGATGATTATTTCTTTCTCATTTAAAGAATTTCAAAAACATTTGTACAACACCTTCATGGTCTCATAAGGGAACCCGGTTCCTAACTTTCTGCTCTGCTTCCTTCTGTACGTGGATTTTGTCTTCAAGGTATCTCATGGTTTAAGATGGCTTCTGGAGCACCAGTCATTACGTCTATATTTCAGGCTACAGCAGTAAGGAAGGCCTTATTCTCCTCTCACTTTTAAGGAGCTTACCTGGAAGCCACACTCAACACTTGCTTTACATCGATAGAGCTTAGTCTAGCTGTCTGGCCATAGCCAGCTATAAAGAAAGCTGGGAACTTTAGAGTTTTGGCTGGGCACAATGACAATGAACAGAATCTGATTCCTATTATTACAGAAGAAAGAAATGGATGTTGGAGAATGCAGTAAGTAGTTTCTATCACAACTGTGAACTAGAAAGAATGCTTTATAACTCAAAAATACAACCTTGTTTTGTCTCTATGAACCTCCTGCAAGTGGCTCGTCCAGAAAGAAATGAATCATGTTCAGAGGTAACCAGTCATTAAAAAGGAGCAACATAAAGATATTACAAGAAAAAGAAGGAAAGAAAGAGAAAAAATGGCAGATGAAGATCATTTACCAAAAAAGTTGCTTTCAAGCAGATAAACTTATGATCAAGCATATTGCCATATACCCCAAGAATTTAATGACTTTTAACTATCTTAAAGCAGAATGCAACAGTCAAGGAAGGAAGGAATAGATAGATATATTGTGAATACTGTAGGGTATACTGAGGATGGGGGTAAAAAATGAGCAAAATAAAATAAATTTGAAAAAGACAGCACCATGAAAGCCAAGTTAGATAAAAATGTGTATAATTGGTCTTTTTGGATTACAGATGTTCAGTTCTGTATACAAACAAAATAGCATTTAAAAAAATTCAGCAAAAAAGAGTCAAATATAGTGTTCCAAGAAAATAAATCTTAAAAACTGACACCAAGACATAGCCTAAAAGTTACTGGATTTCAAAGAAAAGTATCCTCTGGGGATCCAGACCAAAAGGCCCAATCATGTAGGTAAAGGAAGGGTGGATGGGAACGAAGTTGACCTCTGACACCCCCACAGCATCATTTAACATTAGAAGATAAGGGAGCAATGCCTACAAACACCTTTCCGATCAAGGAGTTAAAACCAGCTAAAGCAGGGGTCAGAACACATTAAAAAGGACTAGTAGTAAATACCTTCAGCTTTGTGGTTCATGCAGTCTCTGTCACAACTCTACTCCTGTGCCTGAAAGCAGTCATAGACAATATATAAATGAATGGGTTTTGTTGTGTGCCAATAAAACTTTATATACAAAAAGCCAACTGGATGTGGACCATGGGTCATAGTTGGCCACCCTGAGCTAGACTATCACTCAAGCATAAAGATAAGAGAAAATTATGTTTGAAGTTGTGAGATCTTCAGGGATACAATCCACATAGTCTAAAGTGTTAGATGACAAACTTCAGTGGACAAAAAAGGTACATGAAGAAATTGAAGCAAAAGCTCTGGCAAGAAATAAAAAGCTTTACCTGGAAAATGAAAAAAAGAGACATACCTTCCGGCTCTTTGGCAGCAAGTGCCTTAGAAGCCCCGTGACGTGAAAGGATAATTCAAGAAACCAAGACATCTGTTGAAAGCCATAAAAATTGTGATCAGTTCTAAATAAAGAAGGTGATGTCACATTCACAGAGCCCTTTTGAAAACCTCTCACAATTCACAGGAATATGTGGATTGTTAACCCACAGTGACAGATGAAGTAAGAGGGCCTCAATTTTCTGAGGTGGAAAATGAAAGAATTAAATGAAATCAGAGGTCCTTGTTCCCAACCGCTCATTTAAGCCACCCGGGGCATTTTTTTTTTTTTTTTTTAATGTCTATGCCTGGGACCCATCCCAGACTGCTTAAAATCAGAATTTCTGGAAATAGGAAAGACAGAAGTAATTTTTAAGCTCCCCAAATATTCAGCTATGGGTTTTCCCCATGATTCAGCTGGTAAAGAATCGGCCTGCAATGCAGGAGACACAGGTTCGATCCCTGGGTCAGGAAGATCCCCTGGAGGAGGGCATGGAAACCCACTCCAGTATTCTTGCCGGAAAAATTCCATGGACAAAGGAGCCTAGCAGGCTATAGCTTATGGGGTTGCAAAGAACTGGACATGACTGAGCATCTGAGCACACAAATATTCAGCTATGCTGCTATGTTGGAGATTAAGATGGTTTGGGGTGTACATATCAATTTAGACATTCTATGATTATATATGTGAATATAAAGAATTCTCCTAAACTTAGAAGTCTGGAAATTGCTACACAAAAGAGGCTAAACTACTTAGTTAATTTTTAATGTATGTTTCTATAAAAGAACTTTAATTTACAGCATTACAGAGGGTTTTCAAAGGAAGCTAAAGGCTTCATGTAAAGAAGCTGATAATTACTCATGAATGAAGAAAGAAGTATTTAACTCCTTCTGACAGTGTAATCAATTCTTTATTTTAAAAAGAAAAGTGTCCCTGTCCAGTAACTTATGAAATGTCAAATGTTCCTCATTGTTGAAAGTCTAAGGCCCTTGAGATGGTACTTTGTTTGCTTTTAAAGAGCACTTCAAAAAATCTGGTCCTTAACCTATTTCTTGAATCACTCATTTCCAAAAATTAGCAAAGTGCAAGAGAGATGTAAACACATCAAGAAAAGTAAATGAATCTCAATGGAAATTAAATCTCAATGGAAAGTTTTTTTCTTAGAGAAACCAGATGATCACTAATGATTAGGGTAACAAATAGTTCCAGTTTACCTAGCAACCTTAATGGGTACCTGTTACTCCCGAGCAATTTTTGCTAGTGCTTCCTTTCAGTCTCAGATATTTCCAGTGGAGGCAACACATTATATGGTAACTCTGCCATTGATGTTAATAGTAATAAATAAGCTGTATTTCTTCATTAGAGCAGAAACAAGAACCCAGGCATGGGAATATGCTAATGATTAATACTGTACCCTCACAAGAGGGGATCGAATCTGTCACAGGAATGTGTGATCAGAAACCGGTCTTCATCTGTCGTGTGGGAGGAGGAGCTAACTCATGTAGTTGGGTCACAATTAGTATTTTTACAAAAGGATGCCAAGAGATATTTAAAGATAAGTTGCAGAGAAAGAAACTGGAGTTGAGAATAGAACTGCACGAGTTTGGGAATCAGAAAGGACTTGATAAAGATGCTGAGAATAGCAGGTCCATGAATCAGGGTCCCAGGGACCAAACCTGATCAGGAACAATAGGTGGAGGAAGAAATCCAAGATGAGGAGGATTTGATATGACAGTTTTGCCAAGAAACTGCCTCCAGTGTTCTTGCCTGGAGAATCCCAGGGACGCGGAGCCTGGTAGGCTGCCGTCTATGGGGTCGCACAGAGTCAGACACAACTGATGCAACTTAGCAGCAGCAGCTTTTTTAATGAAGTTTACTCTTACAAAGATTTCCTTAATTCAGATCTTTAATTCAAACTGTTAAATTATCTTTAAAAAAAACATTTTTTTTTCAAATTGGGAAGCCTGGCTTTCAAAGAAAAATGATTTTCTAAGATAATTATCCTGAACCAGTATTATTTGACCTTCTAAGACTTTCATGTACTATATGGAAAATTAAGGTCTGCAGGAAGCACAAAGATTAAGTGTCAGATCAGTCAAATAAGTCCTGTCAGTCCATGGAGTGACGAATATCACTGTCACATCTTTTTGACATCCAAGAAGGAATATGTGACAGCACTGTAATAGGTATGACATTTATTTATTCAACACATATTTATTCAGTATATATTAGGTAGATGACATTATGCGTGTTATTGTTCAGTTGCCCAGTCATGTGCGACTCTTTGTGACCCCATGGGCTGCAACACGCCAGGCCTCCCTGTCCCTCACCATCTCCTGGAGTTTTCCCAAGTTCATGTTCATTGCATCAGTGATGCCATCCAGCCATCTCACCCTCTGATGCCCTCTTCTCCTTCTGCCCTCAATCTTTCCCAGCATCAGGGACTTTTCTAATGAGTCGTCTGTTTGCATCAGATGACCAAAATACTGGAGCTTCAGCTCCAGCATCAGTCCTTCCAATGAGTATTCCAGGGTTGATCTCCCTTAAGGCTGATTGGTTTGATCTCTTTGCTGTCCAAGGGACATTCAGGAGTCTTTTCCAGCACCACAGTTTGAAGGCATCAATTCTTTGGCGTTCTGCCTTCTTTATGGTCCAGCTCTCATAATCATATGTGACCACTGGGAAGCCATAGTCTTGACTATAGGGACCTTTGTTGGCAGAGTAATGTCTCTGCTTTTCAACACTTCGTCTAGGTTTGTCATCACTTTCCTGCCAAGAAGCAATCGTCTTCTGATTTCATGGCTGTAGTCACCATCCGCAGTGATTTGGAGCTCAAGAAGAGGAAATCTGTCACTACTTCCACCTTTTCCCTTCTATTTGCCATGCAGTAATGGGGCCAGATGCCATGATCTTAGTTTTTCAAATATTTAGTCTTAAGCCAGCTCTTTCACTTTCCTCCTTTACCCTCATCAAGAGACTCTTTAGTTTCTCTTCACTTTCTGCCATTAGAGTGGTATCATCCGCATATCTGAGGTTGTTGATGTTTCTCCTGCCTATTTTGATTCTAGCTTGTAACTCATCCAGCCTGGCATTCCTCATGATGTACTCAGTGTATATGTTAAATAAACAGGGTGACAGCAGACAGTCCTGTCTCACTTCTTTCTTGGGCTTCCCTGGTGGCTTAGTGGTAAAGAATCCAACTGCCAATGAAACTAAGCCCATGTGCCATAACTATTGAGCCTGTGCTCTAGAGCCCAGGGGTGCAACTTCCGAGCTCACGTGCCCTAGAGCCCATGCTCTGTAACATAACTACAATGAGAATTCTTTGCCTGCAGCTAGAGGGTAGCCCTTACTCACTGCAACTAGAGAAAGCATGTGCAATGAAGACTCAGTGCAGCCAAAAAATAAATAAGTAATTTTTAAAAGTAGCAGTTCTTTGCATTCAGTTGAGATCATGGGGATTAAGCTCTGCAGTTGATGCTTAGTTGTAAAGGAAAAAAAATATTAAAATATGTAAAAAAGCAGAAACACTCAACTTTTTAAATCAAAACTGCTAACTGCTAACTGCTAAGTCACCTCAGTCATGTCTGACTCTGTGCAACCCCATAGATGGCAGTCCACCAGGCTCCACCATCCCTGGGATTCTCCAGGCAAAAACACTGGAGTGGGTTGCCATTTCCTTCTCCAATGCATGAAAGTGAAAAGTGAAAGTGAAGTCGCTCAGTCGTGTCCGACTCTTAGCGACCCCATGGACTGTAGCCCACCAGGCTCCTCCATCCATGGGATTTTCCAGGCAAGAGTACTGGAGTGGGGTGCCATTGCCTTCTCCTTTAAATCAAAAACTGTGGTATAATTAAGAATTTTTTATTATTCTGGAAATAGTCCTCCATTATAATGTCCAAGTCTGCTATTTAATATCTGTACATCTGATGTCCTGCACAGTCTTAGGGAACTATCATATACTAAAATGATGGACTGCCTCCATGACAAAACTCACACAGAGGCAAGTTTTACATTGATGAGCAGTCTCAACTCTCTTGACATCTACTAGGATTCTTTTACAGCTCAAAGTAAGGTGGTTAAAAGTTGTTTTACTTATTGAAAGTATCTCAGAAATAACAGAAACTACACCAAAGAGACTAATATTTTGGACCACCTTCTCTCTAACAAGGAAAAACTTAATGGTCACCATGTCATCTTGGAATTTGTAATAAAGGGAGAAAATATAGGGCAGAGGCTGATGTGTGCTCAAGATTTTAAGAAGCAGATGTCAAAGCTTCAAAGGAAAAGAAGGAGTTATAGCACAGAATATAAGAGCTCTGACTACAGATTCAAGAAAAATATAGGTTTGGATGCCAGGTATGCCATTTGCTAGTTGTGTGACATTGAGCAAAATGTTTAACCTCTCCAAATCTCAGCTGTCCTTTGAAAAACGAGAATAGTAAGGAAAAGCACAAAGTGCCTGGGAAAATCGTTTAATTTCTAAACTCGTACTAAAAAAAAAGAGGTAGTAATTACATATGCCACATAGTTTTCTTGGGAGAATTAACTAAGAAAATTCATGTAAATTACCTAGTACTGTGTTTGATAAATAGTAAGCATTTTTTAAAATGCACACACACACACTCTCTCAAGTTCTAAGGAAGAAGTTAGAAGTTCATGAAAGAAACTAGCTAGCTCAGATTTAAAATGAATAGAGCGTGGAATAAAGGAGGATATGACTAAGAATGGACACGAAAGGCTATCACAAACCTCTAAGGATGGAGTTTTAAAAGGATAGTGCTCAGGAGGAAATGAAGTTATATTTCTAAAGGTAAGATTTCTTCAGCTACATTTTTTGGGGAAGAAGATGTGGAACAGAATACATGTACTCTTTGAGGACTATTATACAAAGTTACTGGGCTTCCCTGGTGGCTCAGACAGTAAAGAATTTGCCTGCAATGCAGGATGCCGGGGTTTGATCCTTGGGTCAGGAAGATCCCCTGAAGAAGGGAATGACAACCCACTCCAGTATTCTTGCCTGGAAAATTCCATGGACAGAGGAGCCTGGTGAGCACAGTCCCTGGTGTTGCAAAGAGTCGGACATGACTGAGAGGCTAACACACACACACACAGTTACCAGATGAAAAAGAGAAGGCAGAGCTACATGTTTTCTCTCTGAAACCTACATTTCCCAGCAAGAATGGTGTTCAGCTGGAAAGAGAAGAGGAAGCCAGGCAAAGAGAGTATGTACCAAAAGATGGGTTAGAAGAGAGATAAGTAAGACATAGTTCCTACTTTACATGGACTCAAATCTCCAGTTCCATAGACACAGTGTTGTGTCAGATTCTTTCGAGGATCATAAATGCAATTGCTTAACATAAAAGATTTGTTTCAGAAATCAATTGCTGAAGTTATTCTGACTAAGAAACACTGATGTGAAGATAGAGATATGCTCATTTAAATAAATTGGTGATCCACATCTTTATAGATTTTATTGTGCTTTGTAAATCATACATAGTTTACTTTGATGCTTTCTTGTGTAGAATATTTAATTATTTAAGCCAAATAAGGTGCTGCTGAAGCCAGTCAACCATTAGTAGACATCATCCATTATAAAAATTTGCTTTATCCCTCTGAAAACAGACAAGTAGGCCAATGAAAATACTTCTTAATCATCCAACAAGGATTTGAGCATTTATTATGTGCCTAGTGAACTGAGAATCTAAAGATGACCCCTTCTTTTTATACAGTGAGGAAGACAATCATGTGAGCAGGTTGAAGTTCAAAGTGTAGTTTGAAATAATAAACATGGGTTCAAGAAAATTGCTGCAGGAACACAATGAGAGGAAATAATAATTTTAATTTAAGAGATCAAAGAAAGGGAAGACTGTAGGCAGGGTTACTACTAAAACCACAGCCACCTATACTACCAATCAGAACAGACCTCTGATAAATCAGAATATACACAGTCATTGAATATGCAGTATGGTGATAGCAGCTGAAGGTTTCCACTGGTCAGAGGGAAGGTCTCATAAAGGCTGAGCCTCAATCTGTGGAATTTGGGTAGCTGTAGAATGGCAGGAGGAAAATAAACACTGGGAAAAAATGGATTGCCTAACGTGAAACCAAGAATTTCAAGTACATTGATTAGACTGGTGTGGCTGATGAGTGTTATTTGTGGAAAGATATAGAAGGAAATGTGACTGAGAAAGTTATTGAAGATCATCAATGACTCTAAATACCAGAATAAGGAGTTTGGATTTAATTCGATAATAACCACAATAATAGTTATGAATTGAGCACACATAGCTAACAGAAACTTTATATGCACTATCTCACCTAATTCCTACAATAACCCTAGAAGAATGATATAGTTAGGATTTCCACTTTGCAAACTGAGACTTAAAGAGATTTATTAACATACCCAAGTTCACACAGCTAGTTAAGTGTGAGAATTTAGATTCAAATCCGGAGCTCTCTAAATCCAAAACCTATGGCAAAAGTGACTAAACCGCACATCCTTGATTGTGGAGAAAGTGGGAACAAGGAACATTTTTTAAGAGCGAGACATAATCAAAACTTTCTGGAAGATAAAATGTAGGGGCAATTAATTTCCTGGAAAAATGAGAAACTGATCACCCGAAGACTAGTTAGGAAGTCATTAGTTCAGATGATGGGCACGAGGTCAATGACAGTACAGAAAAAGGGATCGATAAAGACATTCAAATGGGAGAATTAGAGGAACTTGGGTATCATTTTCTCTGCTGTATAACAAATTAAGGCAAACTTAGTCATGTAAAGCAATATACATGTGTTATCTCAGTTTCTATGGGTCATGAGTCTGGGCATGAGACCCAGCTTAGCTAGGTCTCTGCTCAGGGTCTCACAGGCTACAGTTGAGGTATCAGTTGGTCTATGTTCTTATCTGGAGGCTGGATAAGTTCTTATCTGGGAAAGACTCTACCTCTAAGGTCACCTGGATTGTTGGCAGAATTCATTTCTTTGTGGTTATGTGACTGAGTTCCCCATTTACTTGGCAGCTATCATTGGGGAACACCTCTCAACTGTGAGAGGGCACTCTCAGACCCTTGCCACAGAATCCCTCCCCTCACAACGCTGCAGCTCACTTCTTCAGGGGCAACAGAAGAATGAATCTCTGCTGCTTCTTCTGGGCTCCAGGTCAGGGCTACCCAGAGGAATCCCCTTTTGATTAACTCAGAATTAACTGACTAAGGACTTTAATGACATCTGCAGAATTCCTTTGTGTGTTGTCACTTCAGTCTGTCTGACTCTGCAACCCCATGGACTCTGGCCCTCCAGGCTCCTCTGTCCATGGGATTCTCCAGGCAAGAATAATGGAGTAGGTTTCCATGCCCTCCTGTAGGGGATCTTCCCAACCCAGGGATCGAACCTTCATTTCTTATGTCTCCTGCATTGACAGGTGGGTTCTTTACCGCTAGTGCCCCCTGGGAAGCCCTGTGCTAATATAATGTAACCTAATCACTGGAGTGACATCCATCTATTCATAGGTCCTCAAGGGATTATTGTGACTTCCCTGGTGGTCCAGTGGTTAAGACTCCACACTTCCACTGCAGGGGCATGGGTTCAATCCCTGGTCAGGGAACTAAGATCCTACATCCCACATGCCATGTGATGCAGCCACAAAAGAAAAAAAAAAAGGGAAAGGGATTATAGAGAATGTATTACACCATAGGATAAGAGTCGGGCCTGCCGATTTGCCTACTGCATTTAACAGCTAATTTAACACAGGAGACTGAAATCACTCAAAGTTTTTAGCCTGAGCAGTGAAGAGAATAGTGATGTCATTAGCTGATTTGACACACAAGAGAAAAAAGTTTTAATGATAAATATGAATCTTGCTAGGAACTGTCCATCTTGAAGTATTTGCAGTATATCCATTTGTCCTAAACTAATTGCATCAGTTTCAACAGCATCTAACATTTTATTAAATGGTGTGGAGGAGTTTCTGACATCTGGAAGTGATTCTATCATAAAGTATACATTTTTTTAAAATGTTACAAATGGCCATGAACTTGAGAATCAGTTAGCAAGTTGATTATGTTTTAGATTCATGTCTTCTTTTTATCTCAGCAACCAATCACAGAGATTTTTTTCAATTGTTTTGACAAATGTTCCTTTTAGACTCTGTTATTTCTGAGAAATAGCCAAACATCTTTTTTCCTCCATGAATGTTTATCTTAAAATATATCCAGTAATAGCCAAATGAGTTGTTAAGCAAGCAGATAAATGAAACACCCCCAAATAACCAAGGAAATATTAGGGTTAGTGATAATAAAACATAGAATTATGTACTCTGCACTCTCATTTTAAACTATCTGAATTATTCCATGGCATTGGGGTTAATGCAGATCACGTGTTCCCTGGCACACAGTGAAATGCAAAATATTATTTCTTGGCATAGTGTAGAAAAGAAACATTTACCAAGTGTCTTCCTAATGCCAAGCCCTGTGCTAGAACTTTCACATATGCTGTCTCATTTCATTTTAACAATCCTCAAGTGAGGATAATATCAGCCGCATTAGATAAGGCAGTTAAGGCTGAGGAGTTAAAACTTCACCCAAACTAGGCAGTGGAGATAGGCAGGTTTCAGACCTAAATTTATCTTATTTTTCAGGTCTTATTCTTTCCACTATCAATCTTTCTTCAGTTCTCATATTAGCTGTAACTTCGTCTAAGAAGCCTTCGCTGACCACCCACTGGATCTTGCAAGACTGTGTTAGCTGCACATTCCCATCACCATGTTTTCCTGCACAACTGATTAGCGTCAAAGTTCTCAAATTCTATGACTTCTCAGACAGAATCCAAATTCCACGGGCCAAGATCCAAATTCCAGCTTGACACTTGCTAAGTGCATGAACTTGCAAAATTGACTAAACCTCAAGCTTTTCACTAGTGAAATAGGAATAGTATTAGTCCCTGGCTCAAGGTATAGCTGTGAAGATGTTTAATGATTTTAATCCTTATTATTGTTATCATTATCCTCATAAGATGCTGCTCCACTTATTACACTGGGTTGCAGTTGCTTATTTATTTTTCTGTATTTCACTCTAGATAATAAAAATTATCCCCTGGACAAAGCCTGCATCTTGTTAGCTGTGATTTCCCCAGAGCCTAGCACAGTACCAATCCACCACATAGCTGGCACTCAAAAAGTTCTGCTGAGGGAGGGAGAGAAGAAGGAAGGAAGGAAAGAAGACTGCTCATTATATAGGTGTCCTTCTCTTTTCCAAGCACAGCCTTAATAAAGTCATAAACTGCCATGTTTCTTGCAGCATTATTTGCAATATGGAAGCAAACTATGTTTCCATCAACAGATGAATGGACAAAGGAGATGTGGTACATATACATACAATGGAATACTACTCAGCCATGAGAACGAAGGAAATCCTGCCATTTGCCACAGTATGGATGCAACTTGAGGGCATTATGCTGAAACTTAAAATAGAACTACCATATGTTCCAGCAATTCCACACCTCGGTATGTATCTGAAAAAAAAACAAAAACACTAATTTGAAAAAATACATGCACCCCAATGATCCTAGCAGCATTATAAACAATTGCCAAGATATGGAAGCCACCTCAGTGTCCATGGATGAACTTGGAGAGCATTATGCTAATTGAAATAAGTCGGACAGAGAAAGACAAATCTTAAATACTGTATGGTATCACTTATATATGGACTCTAAAAAAGCCAAAATCATAAAAACACAGAGCAGAGTGGTGGTTTCCAGGGACTGAGGGAGATGAGGAGATTTTAGTCAAAAGTACAAACTTTTGACTAAAGTTTTAAGTCAAGGTTATAAGATGAGTAAGTCCCACAGGTCTAACGTACAGCATGGTGATTATACTTAATAATACTCTATTATGAGTTTGAAAGTTGCTAAGAGAGTAGATCTTAAATGTTTTCACCACAAAAAAAAAAAGAAATGGTAATTATGTGTAATGATAAAGGTGTTAGCTAAACCACAGTGGTAATCATTTTACAATATCATTTCAGTTCAGTCGCTCAGTCATGTCCGACTCTTTGCGACCCCATTAACCACAGCACGCCAGGCCTTCCTGTCCATCACCAACTCCCAGAGTCCACCCAAACCCATGTCCATAGAGTTGATGATGCCATCCAGCCATCTCATCCTCTGTCGTCCCCTTCTCCTCCTGCCCTGCATCTTTCCCAGCATCAGGGTCTGTTCCAATGAGTCAGCTCTTAGCATGAGGTGGCCAAAGTATTGGAGTTGCAGCTTCAACATTAGTCCTTCCAATGAACAACCAGGACTGATCTCCTTTAGGATGGACTGGTTGGATCTCCTTGCAGACCAAGGGACTCGCAAGAGTCTTCTCCAACACCACAGTTCAAAAGCATCAATTCTTTGGCACTCAGCTTTCTTCACAGTCCAACTCTCACATTCATACATGACTCCTGGAAAAACCATAGCCTTGACTAGACGGACCTTTGTTGGCAAAGTAATGTCTCTGCTTTTTAAGATGCTATCTAGGTTGGTCATAACTTTCCTTCCAAGGAGTAAGCATCTTTTAATTTCATGGCTGCAATCACCATCTGCAGTGATTTTAGAGCCCAGAAAAATAAAGTCAGCCACTGTTTCCACAGTTTCCCCATCTATCTGCCATGAAGTGATGGGACCAGATGCCATGATCTTAGTTTTCTGAATGTTGAGCTTTAAGCCAACTTTTTAACTCTCCTCTTTCACTTTCATCAAGAGGCTCTTTTGTTCTTCTTCACTTTCTGCCATAAGGGTGGTGTCATCTGCATATCTGAGGTTATTGATATTTCTCTCGGCAATCTTGATTCCAGCTTGTGTTTCTTCAAGCCCAGTGTTTCTCATGATGTACTCTGTGTATAAGTTAAATAAGCAGGGTGACAATATACAGCCTTGAGGTACTCCTTTTCCTATTTGGAACCAGTCTGTTGTTCCATGTCCAGTTCTAACTGTTGCTTCCTGACCTACATACAGATTTCTCAAGAGACAGGTCAGATGGTCTGGTATTCCCATTTCTTTCAGAATTTTCCACAGTTTATTGTGATCCACACAGTCAAATGCTTTGGCATAGTCAATAAAGCAGAAATAGATGTTTTTCTGGTACTCTCTTGCTTTTTCGATGATCCAGCAGATGTTGGCAATTTGATCTCTGATTCCTCTGGCTTTTCTAAAACCAGCTTGAGCATCTAGAAGTTCACGGTTCATGATTGCTGAAGCCTGGCTTGGAGAATTTTAAGTATTACTTTACTAGCATGTGAGATGAGTGCAATTGTGCGGTAGTTTGAGTATTCTATGGCATTGCCTTTCTTTGGGATTGGAATGAAAACTGACCTTTTCCAGTCCTGTGGCCACTGCTGAGTTTTCCATATTTGCTGGCATATTGAGTGCAGCACTTTCACAGCGTCATCTTTCAGGATTTGAAATAGTTCAACTGGAATTCCATCACCTCCATTAGCTTTGTTCGTAGTGATGCTTCCTAAGGCCCACTTGACTTCACATTCCAGGATGTCTGGCTCTAGGTGAGTGATCACACCATCGTGATTATCTGGGTCGTGTTAGAACTTTTTTGTACAATTCTTCTGTGTATTCTTGCCACCTCTTCTTAATATCTTCTGCTTCTGTTAGGTCCCTACCATTTCTGTCCTTTATCGAGCCCATCTTTGCATGAAATGTTCCCTTGGTATCTCTAATTTGCTTGAAAAGATCTCTAGTCTTTCCTATTCTATTGTTTTACTCTATTTCTTTGCATTGATCGCTGAGGAAGGCTTTCTTATCTCTCCTTGCTATTCTTTGGAACTCTGCATTCAAATGGGTGTATCTTTCATTTTCTCCTTTGCTTTTTGCTTCCTGTCTTTTCACAGCTATTTGTAAGGCCTCCTCAGACAGCCATTTTGCTTTTTTGCATTTCTTTTTCTTGGGGATGGTCTTGACTCCTGTCTCCTGTACAACGTCACAAACCTCCATCCATAGTTCATCAGGTATTCTGTCTATCAGATCTAGTCCTTTAAATCTATTTCTCACTTCTACTGTATAGTCCCTGGAGAATCCCAGGGACGGGGGAGCCTGGTGGGCTGCTGTCTATGGGGTCGCACAGAGTCGGACACGACTGAAGCGACTTAGACTTAGACTGTATAGTCATAAGGGATTTGATTTAGGTCATACCTGAATGGTCTAGTGGTGTTCTCCTCTTTCTTCAATTTCAGTCTGAATTTGGCAATAAGGAGTTCATGATCTGAGCCACAGTCAGCTCCCGGTCTTGTTTTTGCTGACTGTATAGAGCTTCTCCATCTTTGGCTGCAAAGAATATAATCAATCTGATTTTGGTGTTGACCATCTGGTGATGTCCATGTGTAGAGTCTTCTCTTGTATTGTTGGAAGAGGGTGTTTGCTATGACCAGTGCATTCTCTTGGCAGAACTCTATTAGCCTTTGCCCTGCTTCACTCTGTACTCCAAGGCCAAATTTGCCTGTTATTCCAGGTGTTTCTTGACTTCCTACTTTTGCATTCCAGTCCCCTATAATGAAAAGGACATCTTTTTTTGGGGTGTTAGTTCTAGAAGGTCTTGTAGGTCTTCATAGAACTGTTCAACTTCAGCTTCTTCAGTGTTACTGGTTGGGGCATAGACTTGAATTACCGTGACATTGAATGCTTTGCCTTGGAAACAAACAGAGATCATTCTGTCATTTTTGAAGTTGCATCCAAGTACTGCATTTTGGACTCTTGTTGACTATGATGGCTACTCTGTTTTACAATATAGAAGTTATCAAATCAACACCGTAAACTTACACAATGTTACAGGTCAACTATATCTGAAAAAAACTGAAAAAAGATACATAAAGGCATGGGAATATATGCAGATGAAAATAAGCCACTACTTTCCTTGAATTATATTTAAGAATCAGAAGCCTTAGAAAGTAGAGTTCATTACAACATCCTTAATGCCTGGAAATTAACATCCTTAACATCTGGAAATCCTAACACTTACATTGTGCCCGGAAAAAGCCAAAGCCAGACAGTCCCTTCACAAGTGAGCATTCTCCCTGTGCAGGAAAAAAGCTTGTCACCCTTACCCCTACAGCCTGAGAGTAATGTGCTCCATGGAATGACCTCCCTATAGCATCAAAATCACTCACAGGACAGTAGGCAGTTCCCAGGCACCACTTGATCCAGTACTGTTTTGAGAAATACCCCAGGCTCCCACTATTTATTTTTTCCACTGTTTTCTTTTTAATGTCAAACAACCAATTATTTTAGCTTAGATGTAACTGACATATAACATTGTGTAAGCTTAATCTGTACAATGAGTTTATTGGATACATTTATATACTGCAATATTACTACAGTTTTACCACTGTAGCATTAGGTGTTGAGAGCATTTAAGGTCTAGTCTCTTAGCAACTCTAGTGTATATAATACAATATTGCTGACTATAATTACTATGCTGTGCATTAGATCTCCAGTATTTATTTATCTTCTAACTACAAATTGTACCCTTTGACCGACATCTCCCCAAGTCCCAACCCACCAGCCCCTGGTAACCAGCATCCTACTCTCTGTTTCTATGTGCTTGGATTCCCACTTTTTATTTGCTCCATCTCGGCTACACCTGTTTCCGTTTTGTCACCTTCAGCTCCTAGCAGGCCAGTGCCAGTTTTTATTCTTCCAAGCAAAAGAGCACATTTGAACTTGACTGGATATGACTTGTATATTTGAAGCCCTGCATTCAAGTGAGGACAAAATACCCAAACAAGCATTTTAATTAACATAAGATCAACCAGTTTGGGCACTAGTGCACCATGGTCATAAGAGAGGATTCTTCATATTTTCACATTTCTTATAATAAAGCCAAAGTCACGGGTGAAAATGCAAATTAGGCAGAAGTAACCACAGGAAAGAGAGATGACTATAAAGCCCTATTCATTTGTGATGCAAAAATCCATTATTAAGAGCAAATCTCCTTGGACAGCCTGTGGATACTGCATAATTCACTGAGCCCAATGGTACTTAGGAGGTGATGGTTAAATATTGAAAATCTGATTGGAAGACAGAGGTGGCTTCCTGCTCTTTTCTGTAATTGCCTTGTCTGATTTTTCTCATGAACAATGTATCACTGGAATTTTTGACTATGATGGAGTGTACCCCCTCCCCACCCTTGGAGAGCTCTTTGCCCTGAATGCTAGGGCTCCAACCCCATGGGACTCATCTGATGAAGGACTTCATCTGTCTCCACTGCACCTGTCACCCCCTCTTCCCTTGTCAAGCCCCAGGGTGTCGTGTGGAACTTACAAGCCTCCCCCTTGCCTGTCCGCACCCCCACCCCAGACGCCACCCTCCTGCCTCTTGCACATTACAGCAGCCTAATGAGTTGAAGAGACAGAGCCAGCCCTGGCTTCTTATTAAAATCACATTCCATTTTCTTCAAATAAACCCAACTCAGAACAAAAGCGGGGCCTTCTGGGCACAGCCTTTGTTGTGGCTGTTTAATCATAACATTTTGGTGGGACCCAGAATATTATGATGATTGCTTTCAAGCAATTTGTGATATACATGCTTAGCAGATGATGTAACTGCACGCTACTTTTTGCTATGACACTCTACAAATGCAAACAGATGTATTTCCCATGACCTTAACCCTGACAAATAGAATTGTTTTATGTATTTCCCAGTTAACATTTTTTGAGAGCTTCACAAAGCAGTCTCCTAAGGTCTCTCAATACTATGTTTTTTACACTTCTAACTATTTTAGGTATCTCAGGAATGTGATAACGCTAATGAGGTATTAGGGTAAGAAAAATAGTAAAAAGCGTATCGGCTCCAACTTGTACAAAAGCTTATTTTAAACATGTAGGTTTTCCTTCAGTTTGGCTCTCAATTAACTGACCAAAATGATATCAAAGAGCTTTCTGAAGCATGATATTTTAACAAAAATAATATTCAAGTGAAGAATGCCTAGAATAAGGTGTTGTATGAATATAGATGTGAAAACCTAGCAAGAAAAATTCATAATACAATATGAGGTCATTCTACAATGAGCAAATGGGATTTATCCTCAGAGAGTTGGTATATAAAAACCACCCCTCCTCAACTGCCATAATTGTCTCAAGTAACCGTTTCCTCTTTTGTGCTTTATTCTCCTAGGCCCTAAGCAGACAAAAAGAATGTTGAGTAGCTAGGACAGGCCTTTATTTCTGCCTATAGGTACTTTCCCAGCAGATATTTTCTAGTGTTAGATAGAAGATAAGAGCAGTGGTTTGCCAGGCTTGGGACTAGAACATTTTCAAAAATTTGTTACAATTGATTTTTTTTTTAATTACAACTTCTTATTTTGGAACAGGTTTACACTTACAAGAGATTCTAGAAACAGTGCATAGAACTCTCATGTACCCTTACCCAGTTTCCCCTAAGGATAGTATCTTATATAACTGTAGTGCGTTACCAAAACCAAGAAATTAACCTGGGTACAACACTATGCTCAGGAAAAGAACTTATTTGGATTTCACCAGTTTTTGCATGGACTTGTGTGTGTGTGGAGGGGTGGGAGGTGGGTACAGTGTGTGATTCTATCAGTGATGTAACCATCACCACGTAAGGATACAGAACAGTTCTGTCACTACAAAGAAACTCCCTTGGTTTATGCTTAGGTTAGTCATATCCTATCCCCAAAGCTAACACCTGGCAATCACTACCTGCTTCACCATTATGATTTGATTGCTTCAGGAATATTATATAAATGGAAATACAACGTATATTGCCCTTTGAGATTGACTTCTTTCACTCAGCATAGTCTCTTTAAAATTCAGCTAGATTGTTAAATGTATCAGTAATTAATTCCACTTTATTGCTGAGTATTATTCCATAGTATAAGCTGTACTACAATTTGTTTATCTATTCACTTGCTGTAGGACATTTGTAGTTGTTTTCAGTTTCTGACCATCACAAAGAAAGTTGTAGTGAATGTTCACGTACAGGTTTTTGTGTGAATATAACTTTTCTTTTGCTGAGTCATATGGTTTGTGTATGGTTAACTTGATAGAAAGCTGTCAAACTTTTCCTGAAATGACTATACCATTCTGTACTCCTCATCAGCACATGGCACGATTGATATTATTTATTTTTGTTATTCTCATATGTGTGCAATAGTGCATAACGCTTTAATTTGCATTTTCAAAGAGGCTTATGATGTTGAACACTTTTTCAGTATGTCCTCTTCAGATAAGTATCCATGCAAGTCTTTTACCGATATTCTAATTGGATTGTTTGTTTTCTTACTGTTTAGAGAATTATTTTTGTATTCTGAATACAAATTCATTAACAGAGATGTGATGGGAAGATATTTTCTCTCAGTCCGTGGCTTGCTTTTTCATCCTTTTTAGCAGGCATTTTACAGAAAACAAAAAATTTTATTTCTGATGAAATGAAACAACAATTTTGTTTCCTCCCTAGTGCAAGACAGGGATGGAGGTCAGGGTTCCACAGACAGGTTCCACTGGAGAGGGTCACCTCTTCATTACTGAACAACAGTGTTTGTTATGGACTGAATTGTGCTCACCCGCAACCAATATGTTGAACTCCTAACCCTCAGTATAATTGTATTTGGAAACAGGGCCTTGATGGTGTGACTAAGGTTAAGTGGCGTTGTAAAGGTGGAGCCCTAATCCAATGGGACTGTGTGTGTCCGTCATTCAGTCGTGGCTGACTCTTTGTTACTCCATGAACTGTATCCCATCAGGCTCCTCTGGCCATGGAATTCTCCAGGCAAGAATATTGGAATGAGTAAGCCATTCCCTTCTCCAGGAGATCTTCCCGACCCAGGGATCAAACCTGGGTCTTCTGCATAGCAGGCAGACTCTTTATTGACTGAGCCACTAGGGATCTGATACGACTAGTGTCTTTTTAAGAAGAGGAAGAGACTCCCTTTCTCTCTGCACATGCATGGAAAAAAAGTCATGTGGAGACACAGTGAGGAAGGCAGCTTTCTGCAAGGCAGGAATAGAGACCTCCCAGAAACCAACCCTGCTGGCATGAATTTGCACTTCTAGCCTCCAGAAGTGTGAAAAAATAAATTTATGTTGCTTAAGCCAACCAGTCTGCAGTATTCTGTTATGGCAACCCAAGCAGACTAATAGAGGGGTGAAAGTCTGAATTCCACCCACAGTTTTGCAGGGGAAGGCCACCACCTCCTTATTGCAAGGTGTCTGGACAACAGGGTCCTGCCCATGGACTCTCCCCTGCAGTGCCCATCAGGGTGGAGGAGGGGCATGGCTTGCTCAAGGTATGCACCTTGAGAGCAAATATGGGTGGTTTCTGACCCTCAGGCCTTAGTTTTCATAAAGAACTTTTCACAACTCTTTGGCTGGAAAGTCCCAGCTTCATTTGGGGCTTTTTTTCTTTTTTTTTTTTTTTGTCTGCACCTGTTTCCAAGTTGTAGGCTTTTCTAGTTCCAAGGACAGGACAAATAGGCAAGAAAAAGCCACAGGGGATTCACTTCCAGGAAATTCCCCAAGTCCTGAGGTTCCTAGGCAATCTACCATCTCTTCCTCCATTTTTCAAGCTTATATTTTTTTTCTATTTTTCTAAGTCTTTATTCAATTTGTTACAATATTGTTTCTGGGATTTTTTTTTTTTTTTTGGTTTTTTGGCCACAAAGCATGTGGGATCTTCGCTCCCTGACCAGAGATCAAACCCACACTTCCTGCAGTGGAAGCACAAAGTCCTAACCAGTGGGCCATCGGGGAAGTCCCAGGCTTATGTACTTTCTCAGGGTTTATTTTTTTGTGACTAGTGGGAGGAGTAAAATGGAATGTGTTTCTGCTATCATATCCAGAACTGAAAACTACAACTGATTTTTTTTTTAAATAGACTTAAAAATAAGATTTCAGGAGAGTAATCGCAAAATTCTTAGGGTTTCTGGAAATGTCCTTGACTGAAGGACATCTCCGGGGTTTATTGACTCAGTCTGAGGTAGAAGAGGAAACACTGGACTTGGTAGGCTTAGTTCCCCTCTCAATTTTCATGTGATCTTGGGCAAGTTGCCTCACTTTTCCCTGTTTCAGCTTCTTCCTCTGGCAAAGACATAATTGGACCCTATCTGGATTAGTAAATAGGTTTCATCTCTCGAGCTAACAAAATGAAATAGGAAGACATTTTGAGAAGTCCTCAAAGACCATGATTAGTGAGAAGAAACACTATATTTAATTAGTAACGTCAGCCTTAAGCACAAGATAAGATCACAATACCATATTTGCTTTGCTTTTTAATCCCTGGACAAGAATATGCCCAAGAATTTTCCCAGGTCCAAAATTCTATGATTTTAATACAAAAAGAAAATTAACTTGAATATGTAGATATTTAAAATGAAGGTTAAAAAGATGAAAATTTATTTTATAGAAGGAAAGACAAAACATATTAGGAATGCAGGATGAAATAGTTGAGAAAAAAAATTTATCTTGGCTTCCTGACAGCCGTGGAAAAAAGGGAAACACACTGGTTATCTAGCTCTACCCTTTCATTTTGCTTCTAGTAACTCTGGTTACCTTTCCTACTTTCTGATGAACTACTAAAATTTTGTTTTCCCTTTTTTTTCTCAATGAATTTGAAAGCTGTCAAGAGGATTTCTATCCCTTTAATGCTGGTTCTTAAATTTTAAAAATAGTTTATAAGTGTTTCAAGAAGAGTATACAATCATTCAGCATCAGCATCTTTATCCTCATTTCAAACGACAAAAATATTATAAAACACTAAGTATCCAGGGAAGATTCCTTTTCCTATTACTGTTGTTGACAGGTTTAGTTTCACTTTTTTGGATTCTGCTTCTTTTCAGCTTCTCTGCTTGCATCACAGTCTTCCTCTCTGAGTTCAATTTTCTTCTTGCTAAATCATATCTTTCCTAGTTCTTTCAGGATGGCTTGTGAGTGAAAAATTTCCTTTATCTTGGTATGTAGAAAAATATTTTTATTTCTCTTTAATGAGTGCATGTTACCAGTGATCACAAGTTAGGCAATCAAACTCACATAACACACATAACACAGTAAGATTGAATGTATTGTTACATCTATTTAGATTTATAGAACAAGTCACTGGAGAAGGAAATGGCAACCCACTCCAGTATTCTTGCCTGGAGAATCCCAGGGACGGCGGAGCCTGGTGGGCTGCTGTCTGTGGGGTCGCACAGAGTCAGACACGACTGAAGCGACTTAGCAGCAGCAGCAGCAGCAGCAGCAGCAGCAGCAGCATAGAACAAGTCAGGAGAAATAGTATTCTTCTCACTGGGGAGGTCCTGAGCTATATATGTACATAACTTCTTATTTCTCCTCTTACCTGACAGGATGTGTGCAACAAATAGGGGTAACTTCAACATGCGTGTGGTTTAACTTGGCTCAGAGAGGCCGGTGCCTTGGTTTCCCATCAGTCTTTTATTTCGTTCCTATCACACAGACCCAAGGCTTGTACACTCACTTACAGGAACCTCAGTCCAGATGGACTCCCACCAATCAAAAATTTCACAGTAAATAATGCAGATAATTGTCTCTTAATATGTAACATTTCACATTTATCTTAACTCAGCATGTGTCCAAGGAATGATGCTGTGAGAAGTCATTACTGAGAAGGAAATTTTTTTCTTTCCAGGAAAGTCTTTTTTTAAGCAATTATTTTTATTAGAATTGATCTACAATGTTGTATTAATTTCTACTGTATAGAAAAATAATTCAGTTATACATAAATATGTTTTTTTCATATTTCCATTATGATTTATCAGAGGATATGGAATCTAGTTCCCTGTGCTCTACAGTAGGATCTTATTGTTTATCCATTCTCTATATAATAGTTTGCATCTATTTGCATCTCAAAAATTGTATTAGCCATATGTACTATCTTAATATTTGCATCTCAAACTCCCAGTTTGTCCCTCCTCCACCCCCCACCTTGGCAACCACAAGTCTGTTCTCTATGTCTATATGTCTATTTCTGCTTCATAGATGGGCTCATTTGTATTATATTTTAGATTCTACATATAAGTGATATCACATGGTATTTGTCTTTCTTTTTCTGAATTACTTCATTTAGTATGATGATTTATAGGTCCATTCATGTTGCTACAAATGGTATTTTTTTATTCTTTTTATGGCTGAGTAGTACTCCATCTGTACCACATCGTCATCATCTATTGCTCTGTCAATGGACATTTAAGTAGTTTCTATATCTTGTCTATTTGTAGATAGTGCTGCTATAAGAATAGCAGCTTTCTAAAAGCATAGAAAATTATAGTTTTCTCCAAATATATGCCTAGTGATTGCTAAATCGTATAGCAACTCTATTTTTAGTTTTTTTGAGGAACCTCCAGAATGTTTTCCATAGTGGCTATACCAATTTATGTTCTCACCAACTGTGTAGGAGGGTCCTCTTTTCTCTGTATTTTCTCCAGCATTTGTTATTTGTATCCTTTTTAATGAAAGCCATTCTGACTGGTGTGAGATGATACCTCATTGTAGTTTTGATTTGCATTTCTCTAATAATTATGTTGAGCATCTTTTCATGTGCCTATTGGCCATCTGTGTGTCTTCTTTGGAGAAATGTCTATTTAGATCTTCTGTTCATTGTTTGGTTGGCTTGCTTGTTTTTTGTCATTGGGTTGTATGAGCTCTTTGTATATTTTGGAAATTAGGCCCTTGTCACTTGCATCATTTGCAAATGTTTTCTCCTAGTCTGTAAGTTGTCTTTTGGTTTTGTTTATGGCTTCCTTTGGTGTATAAAAGCTTATAAGTTTGAAGAGGTCCCAGTTGTTTGCTTTTGCTTTTATTTTTATTGCCTTGGGAGATTGACATAAGAAAACATTGGTACTGGTTATGTTAGAGAACGTTTTGCTTATGTTCTCTTCTAGGAGTTTAATGGCGTCATGTCTTATATTTAAGTCTTTGAGCTAATTTGAGTTTATTTTTGTTTATGGTGTGAGTGTTCTAACTTCACTGATTTACATGCAGCTGTCTGGCTTTCCTAACACCATTTGTTGAGGAGACTATCTTTTCTGTATTGTGTATTCTTGCCTCCTTTGTCAAAGATTAATTGGCCTAGGTGTGTGCAGGAAAGTTTTATTGTGTTTAGATCTCAGAACTGATGTTGATATTTTACTCTCAGGTTTTTTAGCCAGGCATGAGATTCTATATTGTGAGTGATTTTTTTTTTTTCTCAGCAGTTTATAAATAGAGCTCCACTGTTACCTGGTATCTGTAGTTGCCAGTGGGAAGTCGGCTGCCTGTCTAATGGTCATTCCTGTAAGAATCTGATTTTTCACAAATAAATTTTATTATTTTCTATGTATTTTTTAATTTCGTTATGATACATCTAAGCACACATTTATTTTAACGTATCCTTCTTAGAACATGGATTACATTTTTAATCTGAGGATCTTCAGCACTGAAAAAATGCTTACCAGAATCTCTTCATCTATTGCTTCTCCACTCTTTCCTCTATTCTAATTTTTTTGGGTTTCTTCTAGACCTCCTCAGTCTACCTTCCATTTATTCAAACTGCTTTTTTCCACAAATTTCTCAGTTCTACTTTTTTGCTTTACTACTTAATTGCTTTGATTGTGCCTTCTCTAAAGATTATGCAATTTTATTTCTGGAATTTCTAATAGGCTGTATTTAGATATGACTGTTATTGTTTCATTTCTGCTTGCTTGTTCTCTAGTTTCTTGTTCTTCATTATAGATGTTTTCCTTCCTTTGTCTTGTTGGTGAAAGTTCAAAAATATCTTACCATAAAAACTTTTTCAGTTCTATTATTTTCACTTCATCTGAAAAAGAATGAATGGTTTATTCATTATAAATTATCAATATTTTGATGGTTATCTTTTCTTAGCATTTTTTTCTTCATGAATAATAAAATTTAGATTTTCAGGCTTATCTTGAGTAGGAGGAAGTTTTGTCGGTTATTTAGGAGTTTCTTCCTCCTTCTATCCTTTCTTGTTTCTTTTTTTTTTTTTTTTTTCTGGTGGTTTTTCAATTGCCTCCACCCAACCCTGGTAAGCTTCCAAGCTAGAGCTAGATCTTTATCTAGATCAAGATACATCAGGTATTTTGCCCCATAGGGACATGCTAATGGGAAGGGGTAAGTTAATGTGGCAGGAATTGTGACATTAGAGCACTGGTCACTGAGGCAGAAGTCTTTTTGGCTAACATCCTGGCTTCAAAACTGTGTCTGCATCTTACTTTTCTGGATACTCAGGTAGGCAAGAGGGGTTATTTTTGTAAGTTTCCTTTCATGGAATGGTACCCTATCCCCTAACTTTAAAGAATGATCCCAGGTCTGATCCCCACTTGCTTGACATCTTAATAGCTTACGACTCCATGGGAGTTACTCTAGTGGCCTCTGCCTTTTTACAGAGTAGAGTTCAGCAGAACCTCAGGAGTGGCCCCACACATTGGTTTGTATTTCTGTTCTCTTTCTGATTCAAAGAAACATTTCTTTGATTAATTAGAGTGCTATTATCATTTAAATTTTCTCTTTTACTATTATTTTTTTTTATAACTGTTACTCCCAAAAGAAGGGAGTGGATCAAAGATCAAAACTTTGTCTTGGACAGAACCAATATAGCTCTCATTACTTAAAATAAAAAAATCCCACTTCTTTAGAAACATTTTTTTCTTAATGATACATTTAGTAAGATAATCGAAAAATACTTTAGAGGTGGGTCTTCAAAAGTAGACATGTCTTTACCATCCCTGCCTAAAACAAGAAAGCATATTACTTAAATGTTATCCAGTGATGACATTTCTAATGGAATTAGAGCTGTAGTCCAAACAAAATTTTAACTTGGTTTAAGGCTAAAATGTAGAGACTAACCAGCTCCAAATATCCCTCAAATATCACTCTTCTCAGCTATGCTTTTTGACAGGGCTGAGTATCAGTCAGGCCAAGACTGAGCTCTTTAGAGGAAGTGAAGACACTGTGTTGATTGAAAAGAGATCCATATGCTTTAGGCATATGTTTTAGGCTGTCAGGTGGCAAGACTGACATTCCGTTATGAAAATTCAGGAGCCTGACTTGTATTCTCACCCCAGCAGAAGGCCTTCCCACCTCCCAAAGTGAGCCATAGCAGTGCTCGTGGAAAAGCTACAACTTTCTATTTTAAAAGAGCTTCCAATTTTCTCAGAGTCTTAATAGAAACCTCATTTGAGGGTCTTCCATAGCAGAGGTCCCCAACACCCAGGCCATGGATCGGTTTATCTATAGTCTGTTAGGAACTGGGTCACACAGCAGGAGGTGAGTGGCAGGCAAATAAGTGAAGCTTCATCTATCACTTCCCATCTCTAACATTACTGCCTGAACTGTCTCCCCCACCCACCCTGGATGTGTGGAAAAATCTTCCATGAAACCAGTTGCTGGTGCCAAAAAGATTGGGGACCACTGTTCCATAGCACTGGAGGAATTTTCTAAAACCCAGAAGGAAAATATTGATAAGAGAAAACCTTAATTCAGAAGGAGTATCAGAAGGAAGAGACACATGCAGTCCTGACTGTCCTCTTTATTTAGAAGTGAATGTATATTCAACAAGGAATCTCCATACGCCCACCTCACATCAGTTCCTAACAGAGGATAGGAAGATGATGGTCAGTTGGTTCTTTCCTTGAAGGATTAAGTCATAACAAGACTAAAACAAAGGGAGAAGGCAGGAAATGACTAGTCATCGTGAAAGCTAAAAAGACTGAACTAAGGAAGTAAGAATGTAGAAAATATAAGGAATTTTAAAAATGTATTTAAGAGACAGAATCCTGATAGACTGTAGTGTAAAAATATAGGAAGATTTTATGACTTCAGGATGACTCTCACACTTTTGCTTATTTGAAGAGGTGATTGATGGGGCCATTCATCAGTACAAAGAATATGGGAGGAAGAAAAGGAAAAGGAGCAATAAAGCAAATGGTTCAGTTTTTAAATAGATTGGATTTTAAGTGTTTGGGGAATATCCAGCTGGAGAAATTCAGTGGATTACAGGATGGAACCTGTAAATTTTGGAGTCATCAGCACACAAGGATACAGGATGTCATCAGCACACAAACATATAGGATGAACAGAGAAAGAACTCTAGAGGGGAGAGCAGGAGAGAGTTATCACCTCTCATTCCATGAAAATATCCTCAAACAGTTTAGGTAAGTGAATAAAAAGCACAGAATTGGCATTTTTAAGATCATGAAGCCACGGGACAGCTACCTATCTTTCTTAATGTTTGTTATATCTTGGAATTGGCTCAGCACATGTTAAGTACTGACAAAATAACCATGTGAACTGAAAGGAAGGATTTGGAACTAGATTCATTCCCTGAGATATGGACTGATGCTGAAGCTGAAGCTCCATTACTTTGACCATCTGATGCAAAGAGCCGATTCTTTGGAAAAGACCCTGATGCTGAGAAAGATTGATGACAAAAGGAGAAGGGGACAGCAGAGAATGGGATGGTTAGATAGCATCACCAACTCAATGCACATGAATTTGAGCAAATTCTGGGAGATAGTGAAGGACAGGAGAGGAGAGTATGGTGTGTTGCAGTCCATGGGGTCACAAAGAGTTAGACATGACTTAGTGACTTAACAACAACAGAGGACTTATCTTGTCTAAGAGTCCTTTCTTTTTTTAGTTCATATTGTATGGGACTGACTCTAAATTCAAATTTCAATGTTGGCCTTTGACCCCACACGGTCAATTAGAAAATGCTATTCCCTATGCATAGTTACATGACTGAGCAACTGAACAACAACATCATTCCCTATACATAGTACTTCTCCACTGATGGTCACAAGATCATAGATGGGCCAATGGGAGCCTTCCAAGGGACTTTTCCTAGAGTGAAAATGAAGTCTTTATGGATAAAATATAAGTTAGCATGGAGAAGTTTAAATTTGTGATCTACCTAAATATACAATAATAGAAGAGTTGTTAAATAAATAATGAAAACATTTGAAACAATAATATCTTTGATTCAGTGTTCAGTCAATGAAGGTAATCATATTTTTGTATGAAAATGTGTTACACAGATGTATATGTGTATATGTAATTCAAATTATGTTTATGTAGATATGATACATAAATGGATAGACAGTAAGGTAGATGATCAGTAACAAAACTGTTAACATGATTGTGTTAATATTATTGCTGATTCATACAAAAAGTACAAATAACAAGGTTGCCATTGATAAGACTCAAAAGCACAGTTTTTAGAAAAATCATCCATCTATTTTCAGAAAGAGATTGTTAAGTGGAGTCCATGAGACAAGAACATACCTGAGCAAGGAGGAATATAATTTTCCACTGAAGGGAATGATGCTTCTACTGGGCTGAAGTAACTCTACAGGCAGAAAATATGGCAGTCCTAATGACTAGATAAAGAGCTGGCAAACTTTTTCCTGTAACGATTCAGATAGCAAATATGTTTGGCTTTGCAGGCCGTACTGCCTCTGTCACAACCTTTCCATTTTGCCACTCTGGTGCGAAAGCAGTTATAAACAATATGTAAATAAAGGAATGTAGCTGTATTCCAGGAAAATTTTATTTACAAAAAACAGACAGACAATGGATTTGGCCCCTGAGTCATAGTTTGCTGACGCCTGGACTACAGCAATAAAAAGCTTCTTCTTTTTCTGCAGAGCCAGTTGGACTGGAATCCTTTGTGTGGAGACACTCAGAGAAGTTCCATTGCTGAGAGTAAGTTGTCCTGGTACAAGGGAGGAGGCTGGGAGAGGGTAGGAGATACAAGTCTTTGCTTTCAATGGGCATCTGTGCTGGTACTAGTTACATTGGCTGCAACTGTAGATGCAGAGGGCAGATGATGGTAGCTGGAGGAAAGGTCCACCCCAAGACCACCCTCTAATCTCAGGAGGTAATGCCGGTCTTCCAGTACAAGCAGGAGGCAAATTATTTGAGCCTTTGCACCCAACAGTAGTGATGCTGACATGACCAGTGGGGATGAGCAAAGATAGCAGAGCAGACACGAATCATGGGAAGACATCAAGGTGGTGGTGGGGTCATGGAAGGTGGAAATGAACAGAGGTGGGTTAGAGGTGAAGTGAACCAGAAGGGAAGCAGAGCAGGAAAAACAGTGTGGAGACAAGATGAGAAACCCAAGAGACCTATCCTGTTCAGATGCAAACACTCAGAGTAACTGGATATATTTTGAGTAGAGCGATTTTCAAGCCACAATTTGTAAAGTAAAAGGAGTTGCAACTGTATTTGTTGTCACAGGCCGATGAGGCCAAAGACATAGGTTTCATATACATACTAGCTCAAAGCTCGTAACAATTCAGGAGTCCTTTGAAAGGAATTTTAGTTTTCTTCATTACAGTATCTTTATTTGTTTGAAAAAATAGTACATAAAAGTGCAGAATGTTATTCATTCAGACTGATTGGTGTCCAAAAGAGTTTTGTACTTACAATCCCATGTCCTCCCTCCAGCCTGCCACCAGTGACTCAAAGGTTGGTACCATTTTCCGTAACAAAAGACCCAAGAAGAGAGTTTGCTGATGCTATTTAGGAGGGAATCTGCTGATGGAGATAGGCAGGTGTAACTGAAGAAGTGGAAACTAGCCCTCAGAGACCCTCCCGATCTGTCCTCTGCTAATATTTTAGCCTTAACTCACACCAATGCCCATGTTGCTTCTCTTGCTTTAATCTTACTGGCTTGCTTTTGGATCTTGGAATGCATCAGCTTCCTCCTTCCTCAGGGCTTTGCAAGGGCTGTTTCTTCTGCTTAGAACACTCTTCCTTACTCATACTCACACTCCTAGACAGTCTCCAGACCAGAAAGTGCTGTTTTAGGTCCCTAATGGCATTAAGACATAGAGAGATAGCCCTGAGCTGTAAGGTGGACTTGTTTCTAGTCTTGGACCAAATTCTATCAAGCTGTGTACTTTGGGTGACTTTACCTTCTCTGAAAATTAATTCATTTATTAGGAAAACAGAGCTAAAAATATCAACTGCACCTCACCCACAGAGACGTCAGAGAATTGCATGATATTGCAGTGAGAACATGCATCAAATAGTACAAGGCACTATCTTTGGAAACCTCCATGAGAGACTTTCTATTACTCAGCCCGAAGCTCCCTCTCAGCCTTTCCTCACATTCTCTTTCCTCTTTACGGTAGGGGCCAGAGATTCAACCTGTGATAACTGTCACCACTCAGTCCATCCTTTGAATCATATTGCTTCAAGGATAGTCACTCTCCCTACCCACAATCATATTTGCTGACCTCAAACACACAAGTTGTTTGACTGCTAATTAGCTCCAGGAAACAGACAGTCAACTTGGCATTGTGAGTCACAGAGCTCCAGAGACTTTTTATGGTTCTTCATCCGTGTTTCATTTCATAGTAACTGAAACACCCTTGAACCTCTGTTTTCTAGCTTGCTTCTCAAGATGAAGCTCAACAAAACTTCTTTATCCTTTGACCCTGATAAGAGAAAAACACTAAGATCTTTTCCTCCAGGAGGCTCTTCTTCCTTGACTGAGAATGTCATCCAAGAAACATAATCTCCTTGTCCTAGGTACAATTTACAACTGGAAGCCTCCAGCTCAGGTAATTCCATGAAATTTTGACCCACATGGGAACGGTCTGAAAGAAGAGAGAAAACACACAGCCTGTGTGCTCCCACTACCCATACCAATACCCACACTCACATGGCTAAATGAACACAGTCCTCTTTCCAGCTGATCCCAGTCAGGTCCCAGAGTTCTACCCAGGCTAGCCTTTTAGACGGACATCATCAAGCAAGAGCTGGCAAATGAGATAAAGCCGATTAGTTGCAAACACCTCTGAGGCAAAAACCTTTATTCCAAAGTTCATTCTTAAAGACTTGGAGCAACCTTGTCCATAAAACCTTCAGTTATGCCAGAATTGGAAAGTGCCCCAACTCTGTAATTTGTACTTACTTATTCTAGCCCCCTGGTGTCCACTTCAGGTTGGTAGATTGCTCTAAGAAAAAATTATTAAATGGAGCAATTCTCTTTGAGTTGACAATTTATAGGCTGGGAGGACCCTTATGAGGTGACTTGGTCTTTCCAGGTGGCTCAGTGGTGAAGAGCTAATGCAGGAGACACAAGAGACATCGGTTCTATCTCTGGGTCAGGAAGATCCCTTGGAGTAGGAAATAGCAACCCACTCCAGTATTCTTGCCCAGAAAATCCCGTGGACAGAGGAACCTGGCAAGCTACCGGCCATGGGATCACAAAGAGTCAGACAGAACTGAGCACAGCACACACACACCAAAGCAGTTTTGTGCTTTCTTTCCTATGATTGCAGTTTAGGTACCATGAACAGAGGATTTTGCAGCCATCCTTGAGGACCTGCCAAATCTGCTTTCATTTCCTTCCTTGTTGGCCCAATCCGATTCCGCTTGGGTATTCATAGGGTTTCATCTGCTCTGATTAGGCAGTGTCTCCGTTCTGATTGGTAGGTGCCAGGCTATATCTGATGCTGAGTATTTTGAATAGCACTCTTGTTTTTCACACTCCATAGAAAAGGATAAGGGAAGGGACTCCTCCTTACCCCCAAGGAATGAACTACAGTTTGTATAAGCCAATCTAAGTGACATCATTCCCCTTGTCAGTGACTGGTTTAGGTTTTAGCAGGTAGCCCCATTCTGACCAATGAAAGAATAAGTCTAATGAGGAAACTTCTGGGAAAATGTCTTCATTCTTAAAAACAGATGTCTTACAGGATTCACAATAAAGTTGGTGGATTGAATACATGTATTCACCACTGGTTCCTTCCAAAGCCCCACTAAAAAGACAATAATGAGGTACTTCCCTGGCTGTGCAGTGATTAAGACTCTGTGCTTTGAAGTCAGGAGGTTCCAGTTGTGGGGAACTAAGATCCCACATGCCATGTGGCATGGTCAAAAGTGTCAGTAAAGAAATTTCCTTTAAAGGATAAATCTGTAAGAACATGGAAAGTAGGATAGAAGACCAACAAAATTTTAAATGCTAAACATTTAAAAGTAGGAACCCACTGCAGATCTAAGAATCCTAAGCCTTCAGTGGAGAAAGTTGAGAAAAAAACAAAAAATCAGTTTCACAAGAATTCTCAAAAACATCAGAAAAAGGAAGAAATTCTGGTCACAGAGGTAAAGACCAGGCTGAAAACAAAAGAAGTTTGAAAAATCTGTTAAAGGGGAAAAAAAGACATCTAAAATCCCCTCTGTACATCTAATTACCTCTTCCTACACTAACAGGTTACTTTCCAGGAGGGGACAGAGAACCTCTCATTTAGGGAACACCAAGAAAAATTGAAGATGGGGGTGAAGTGGGGCATACCAAGGAAATCAAGTGAAATTCTACATACTCATTACTGAGATCCTCAGACCTCTTCCACAAGTAGCATTCCCAACATGCTGGTAGCCCCAGAATTATAACCTCCAGGCAGGATTCTTCTCTGGGTAATCTATCTTGCTAAGAAAAGGGGGGGGGGGAAACCACTAAAGATCATATTATCAAAGATTCCTCCAGTAAATCCTCCCTGCCAGATTACACAGCACTGAAGCTCTCAGTTAATAAGATCCAGTTATGTGTAAAGAATTTCAACTAGCTTTTTAGCAGCCCACTCTTAACTGAGCTTAGACTGTAACGGACATTAAGAGGAAGTCTCTAACGTGAAGAACAGAGTCCAAGGCGAATACGGAAAAACAGTGTGGAAGAGACAGCTATGATACAGGGAGAAAAAAACTTCAAGGAACTATAATTGATGTCCTCAGAGAGGTAAGAGTGTATTTTGCATCTAGAAAAAAAGAACAAAATGCTATTTCTTACAAAAGAGATGAAGGAGAGATTCAAAGAACAAAAAATACCTCTTGAAAATTAAAAATGAGAGAGTGTTTTCAATAAAAGGATTAGATTTTAAAACTGAGGAAATCTTCCTAAAAATAGAGCAAGAAGTGAAACAAAGAAGGACAAAGGAAGATCAATAGTAGAGCAAAAAATGTGCAGTGCCCAAATAATAGAATTTTAGAAAAGAGGAAGAAAACCTAGTGGGATATAAAATGAAACAATAACTTTTTAAAAATCCCATTATCAGAGGTTGTAAGTTTCCAGGGTCCTTTGCTGTGCTGTGCTGTGCTTAGTCACTCAGTCATGTCCAACTCTTTGTGACCCCAGGGACTATCGCCCGCCAGGCTCCTCTGTCCATGGGGATTCTCCAGGCGAGAATACTAGAGTGGGTTACCATGCTCTCCTGCAGGGGATCTTCCCAACCCAGGGATCAAAGCCAGGTCTCCCACATTGCAGGCAGATTTTTTACCATCTGAGCCACCAGGGAAGCCCAAGAATACTGGAAGGGGTAGCCTATCCCTTCTCCAGAGGATCTTCCTGACCCAGGAATTGAACCAGTGCCTCCGGCATTGCAGGCAGATTCTTTACCAGTTGAGCTACCAGGGAAGCCCAGAGTCCTACTAAGTGCCACATAATAAAAATAGGTCCACACTAAGACAATGACACATCATCATGAAATTTCAAAGCACTGGGGATAAAGACAGTCTATTATAGAGGTGGAGGAAATCATATTACATATTGGAACAAGAAACAAAATGACATTGGATTTCCCTACAGTAACATAGGAAGCTGGGAGGTTGTAGAGTCTTCAAACCTCTCAGTGAAAATTACAAACTATATACCCAGCCAAACTATTAAATATCAGAATACAACAAGATATTTGCAACTATTCAAGGTCTCAAAAAATGTATTTCCCGTGTACCCTGTCTCTGAAAGCTACTAGAGGATTTACTTTAACAAGGGAATAAACCAAGAGAATCGAAGACAAGAAATCTGGGAAGCAGGGTATTCAACACAAAAAATAGACCCAGGAGACTCCAGGATGATGGTGGAGACAGACCTCAGGATGGCAACTGGGTGGGGGAGCCTAGAGAGAAATTAGTCCATATTGGTGCCATTTAGGAGGTTCTGGAGGATATAGCTCTGAGAAAATAAAGTTGATAAATGGTGCTGTTAAAGGAATCTGGCATCAATGATGGAATAAGCCCTTGCCAAAATCCAAGATGTTGAGTATAGCAAATAGCTATACTATATATTCTATCTTTATAGAATAAAACTCTGTCTCTGATGACATCACAGAACCATCCCTAAAAACATCCTGGTCTCCAGACATTGTATTATGTGAGATAATAAATAGTCCCTAGCTTAAATCAACTTCAGTTGGCTTTTCTATTCCTTGTGGCCAAAATCATCCAACTGATACAGAGACTCAAGTTCCTTCAGGAGAAAGGCGGTAGGGTGCTTGACAATAGTCTGGAAAAAGCACCGTGAATTAGGACGCTCTCTCAGTCACGTGAACACTCTCCTTCATCTATTTTCTCTCTCCTTCATGTATTCAATCTCCTTTCTTTAGCCATCATTTCCTCTGCTTACTCACTGCCTGCTTTTAAAAAAAAAAAAAAAAGTAAATGGCTGGTCACAACCCTCATCTGTTTAATGGCTTCTTTTCAACTTCAGATGCCATTGTGAAAATGCATGTTTTCTATTGTTTTCTTTTTTTGCCATTTATAGTTGTTTTATTGTTTTCTTTTTTAAATTTTATTGGAGTATAGTTGCTTTACAATGCTGTGTTAGTTTCTGCTGTACAGCAAAGTAAATCAGGTACACATATACATATATTCACTCTTTTAGATTTCCTTCCCATCAGGTCACCATAGATCAAGGAGCAGAGTTCCCTGTGCTAAACAGCAGGTTCTCGTTATTTACCTATTTTATACATAGTAGTGTATATATGTCAATCCCAATCTCCCAATTCACCCCCCTCCTCTTTCCCTCCTTGGTTACTGTGAGTACTACACCTGTGTACTTATTTCTGCTTTGCCAATAAATTCACACTGTACCAATTTTCTGGATTCCACCTCCAAGCAATATTATACAATATTTGTTTTTCTCTTTCTGACTTACTTCACTCTGTATGACTGTCTCTCAGTCCATCCACATCTCTGCAAATGGAACTATTTCGTTCCTTTTTATGGGTATTATTCCATTGTATATATATGCCACATCTCCTTCGTCCATTTATCTGTCAGTGGACATTTAGGTGCTTCCATGTCCTAGCTATTGTAAAGAGTGCTGCAATGAACACTGAGGTGCATGCATCTTTTCAAATTATGGTTTTCTCTGGATATATGCCTAGGAGTGGGATTGCTGTGTCATATGATAGCTCTATTTTTAGCTCTTTAAGGAACCTCCATATGCTGTTCTCCATAGTGGCTGCACCAAATTACATTCCCCAGCAGCAGTGTAGGAGGGTTCCCTTTTCTCCACACCCTCTCCTGAATTTTTTTTTTATAGGCTTTTTGAGGATGACCCTTCTGACTGGTATGAGGTGATAACTCACTTAGTTTAGATTTGCATTTCTCTAATAATTAGCAATGTTGAGCATCTTTTCATGTGCTTTTTAGCCATTGGTGTATCTTCTTTGGAGAAATGTCTATTTAGAACTTATGCCCATTTTTTGATTGGGTCATTTGTTTTTTTGATATTGAGTTGGTTGAGCTGTTTGCATATTTTGGAGATTAATCATTTGATTGCTTCATTTGCAAACAGTCTAGCAATTTCTTGAGAAAGTAAATAGGATAGGTCCAGCTCATATTTTAATGCCAGCCCACATGATGTCTCAGACTTTTCTGATTGGTTCCCCTTGGTTACTATTCCCACCTCTTATCCCATCAGCTGGTGTTCCTGGGGGAAAAGAAAATAGTACCAGGGTCATGGTGACATAAAACTAGCCTCCTACACCCACCCACCACCTCAACAGAGATTATTGAGAGAAGGATGGAGACATTTTTCTTAGAACAGGGCTGCAGATTAGGCTGACTTAATTAATCTCAGATAACTGATTGCCTTTTTGAGACAGAAAAAAAAAGGAGAGATAGAATACATAAATTCCTTCTATGCTACCTCACAGGAAAGGCATTTTAAAGCCCAAACCACAACTTCCTGCTACAATCATTTTCTTGTGGCTTCATTGGAAATGAAATACAGCAACTTCTCACCACTTCTATAATATCCATTCTGGAAATATTATACCCCTCGGGTAGTTTCATCTTCAGGCAAAAGAAATCCCATTTCCTTACACTGTCATTTTAAGGACTGCGGGGGAAAAACTCATTTATCACATTTATAAAACTTATTTCCCCAAAATGAATGTATAGATCAGTTTTTATTCAAAAATCATGAAGGCATTATGTAAATGTCAAAGGCTATATTTTAAGTTATGTCATTTTTATTCATAGACTTTGTACTGATGCAATTTAAATATGAAATCTTTTGTACTTGTATTGGTCATAAATACATAGACCATTTCCTGTGGTAGCCAGAAATTCATGATTGGTGATAGAATAATATATAGATTTATATGTAGACATATAGTATATTATAGAGAGATATACCTAGATAAAACTTATGTGGCCTCAAGTACATATAAACTTGATGATAGCTTAGTATATGTGTATCTACTTCTAGATAATGCAAACATGCCTTGTGCATATATAGGAGATTTGAGTGTGTATGTATATAGGTACATATGTTGACAGAGGGTGATAAAGCAATGTTTTTAAAGGCAAGTATTAATATGTGCTAAAAACACATTATCTTTAAAATATATTTTGATATGCCTGTAGCTCTGTGTCAGCCCCACAAAAATATAGAATCAGCCTAACAACGGGGTCATGGCAGATTCATTAAGGCTTATTCAAGTGTAGGGACTCTCTCACTTGTAGCTTGTATATGTCCAGTCTGTGGTTAGTAAAAGCTCCTGTGTACCAAGGCTCTACCAAATGTTAGGGATGGTGCCAAGGGCTTTTTATTTCATTTAATTTAGCAAAGAACAGAGGAAGCTGGCCTAAATCCAAATGTGGTAAAATCTTCCCTTACATTCTCATAGTTGGTCCTCTCTCCCCATCTGAGCTCCCATCACCCCAGACTGACCCGGTCACCGTACACCTGAGCTTGGCAACTGGGCTCTTCTGCTCCCCTCAATCTCTCTCCCCTGCCATGTCCCTGCTTTGCTCCCACAGTGACTACTCTATGAGATCTCACATCAGCCCTTGAGCTTGGGGGGACAGACACTGTCTTCTTCCCTACAGTTCTTCCCGTTTTCTGTATGGGGGAAAGAAGTCACTTGAAGAACACGGGCTTAGCAAAATCTGAATTCCACCATTCCTACTTTGGGTGTTCTTGGCTAACCTGGTGCGAGCTTCGTCATCTAGGAAATTACACGAGTAGGCAGATGATTTCTGAGACTCATCTTCAACAGTCACATTCTGCCCTCTCCAAAGCTCAGCCAGTCTCCACTCGTGGGGCGGTAGTGACCATGGGGAGGTGAGATTGGGGAAGTTATCAGCAACTCCTCGAGGTACCAGCAGAGGCCCACCCCTTTGAGATACACCATTCCCTTTGAGAGAGGGGTTGTGGGGGCTTTCTGGTTCCATCAGGGGAATAAGCTGATCTCAGCATACATAACTGAGGACTTCCCTGGTGCTCCAATGGCTAAGACTCCCTGCTTCCAATGCCGGGGGCCTGAGATTTGATCCTTAGTGAGGGAACTAGATCCCACATGCCACAAGGAAGGCCTGGCTCAGCCAAATAAAATATTTTTAAAAAAAATTGTTTTAAACATATACAACTAAGAAGCATATATCAATACAAAGGAGTGAGAATATGTTCCCATTTTAGCCTACAAAGTTACTAAGGTCAAACACTCTATTTCCTCTTCTCACACAGGACAGGGATATGTCCTCAGACAATGCAGTCTTGAACGCATCCTTGGCTTCTTAGCTGATCTGAAAGCCGGTTGGCCAGTTGGTTTGGGAGAAGGGAGTGTACTCATTTTTATTAATATGATTACTTACATCAATTGCCCAGTCAATTAACATTACTGTGTTTTCTCAATCTAATGTTGAAAGACATTTTATAGGAAGATGTTAATGCTCTACCACCACATCCAGTTCTCCCACAGAACACTTCACTTTCATGTTTCAGAGTTTATTTTATTTATTATTTGGCTGTACCGGGTCCCTGTTGCTATGTCCAGGGTATCTGTTGTGGCAGGTGGGCCCTAGTTCCCTGACCAGGGATCAGACATGCACCCCTACATTGGGAGTGCAGAGTCTTAGCCACTGGACCACCGGGGAAATCCCCACTTTTGTGTTTTAAAGCAGAATTCTATAGCACTGAAACATGTATGTTATCATATGCGAAACAGAACACCAGTCCAGGTTCGATGCATGAGACAAATGCTCAGGGCTGGGGCAATGGGATGACCCAGAGGGATGGGATGGGGAGGGAGGTGGGAAGGGGATTCAGGATGGGGAACACATGTAAACCCATGGCTGATTCATGTCAGTGTATGGCAAAAACCACTACAATATTGTAAAGTAATTAGCCCCCAACTAAAATAAATAAATTTATTTAAAAAAAGCAGAATTCTATTAAAAAAATAAAACAAAGTAGACGTATATAAATTTGCCAGCCCTCCTTATCTCTTCTACCCATTTCTTCACTACAAAGATAGATGTAACTTCCAAGGGTGGGGAGTTGACAGGAGGAAGCTGTGTGAACAGAGCAGCTGTTCCTAATTATAAATTATTAAGGAAGAAAGCAGCCTATTAATTCAGAACGACTGCAAAAACCAATCATGGAGCATAAAATCCCATCTTCCTCTGACTTTGCCAAATTAAGTCATTGTTTCAGACTCTCCTTCCTAAATCAGAGTGATGGTATGGACCTGCCTATGGTTACCTTCAGAGAAAATTCTAAGTTGTTCAGTTCAGTCTCTCAGTCATGTCCGACTCTATGTGACTCCATGGACCACAGCACACCAGGCCTCCCTGTCCATCACCAACTCCCAGAGTTTACTCAAACTCATGTCCATTGAGTCAGTGATGCCATCCAACCACCTCATCCTCTGTCATCCTCTTCTCCTCCCACATTCAGTCTTTCCCAGCATCAGGGTCTTTTCAAATGAATCACTTCTTCACATCAGGTGGCCAAAGTATTGGAGTTTCAGCTTCAACATCAGTCCTTCCAATGAATATTCAGGACTGATTTCCTTTAGGATGGACTGGTTGGATCTCCCTAAGTTTTTACTGTAAGGTAATTTTACCTATAGAATCCATCCACACAGGTAACATATACAAAATGAGAAATGTGAGTTACTTTAAACACGAAGTGAGTGACTCCAGCAAGCAATGTTTTCATATAAATCTCCTTTAGATTTCTATAACTGTGTTTGACTTAATAACATTTTTCTCATCATAAAAATAATCTTAACATTTTTCTTATTATAAAACACAATCTCTGTTTGACGTAGGCCTAGAAGACTATAAAAATCATCTTCTTTTCCATCCTATCATCTTATAAATGTTATTATTTTAGAATATATTCCTCTACTTTTCTTCTATTTATATAATGTCCTTTTTTACAAAGTATCCCTCACTGTACATATCACATAACATCTTTTTTTCTCTTAATGGAATTGCATGCATGTTGTATGTATTAAGTATTTCTCATAACCTTATTTTAATGGCTGCAAAGTAGCCCATTAAATGATTGGATCAAAACTTCAAAAAAAAAAAAACAAACCTCCTGTTGCTACACATTTAGATAGTTTCCAATTTTTACAATTAATATTAAAAACATTGTTTCAGTGACTCATGGTTGATAAATTGTTGCATGCATCCAGGACCATTTCCTCCTGCTCCATTCTTCAGGACTGATATGCTAGGTCAAAGTTTTCAAAATTTTAATACTCTAAAAGTTATTCAGGGAAGATTCATTATGCCAGGAATTTTTTTTTAAGAAACAGAAATGTTGTGCCAATTCTATTTTTTAGAATCTAAGATTCTTTGAATAAATTAAAGGAAATTACTTCTGGAGAGTCTAATTTAAATGTTCTGGAGTGGAGCCCAGGCCAGGCATATATTTTTTTAAAGTTGTAGAGCTGAGTTTACAGTCCAGTTAGGGCTGAGGACCACTGGGGCTTCTTAATGAGCTCCTGATCTACCCAGGAATTTTACTTTCAGGGGAGAAGTAACTGTGCTGACACACAATTTTTTGCAATCCTATAAAAAAAAAAATAAAAACAAAACATGACTGGACCAGACATTTTTTTGAGCAATGCAACTATGAGCCCTCATAAATGAATTTTATAGAACATCTTTTGTCTGCGTACATCCATATATAAGCACACGTACATTAAACATCCAAGTGACAGCAGTGATTGATGAAAAGAATATAAATTGCACTCCCTACCCCATCACCTTCCTACTTTGGAGTCCAGGAGTAAATCTACAGCAAACACATGAAGTGACCATATTCACCTCTATCTTGTCATCTTAGTTTTCAAGGAATTTTTTAAAAGGAATGGATGAATAAAAAGAATTGGAAAGAGACTTCCCTGGTGGTCCAATGGTTAAAACGCCATGCTTCCAATGCCAGAGGCTGTGGGTTCGATCCCTGGTCGGGGAGCTGAGATCCCACATGCCTCGTAGCCAAAAAACCAAAACATAAAATGGAAATAATATTGTAACAAATTCAATAAAGACCTTAAAAAAAATGGTCCACATTAAAAAAATCTTAAGGAAAAAAAAGCAGTGGAAAGGTGGCATCCAACGCCATAAATTCTCAGGGACAGGAAGATGAGATCTGGCCACTTTCTCTTTAGAAGCTGGAGTGATCTCTTACAACATTATAATCTTCATCATCCTAAAGAAATTAGATCAGCATCACCCTGCTCTCTGCTTCCAGGCCCCTTTGACAGTAATAACTGCCACCCCATCTCCTCTCCTCCCACTGGTCCAGTCTACTGGGGACATTGATGTCATGTGACAAATAATGCCTCTGCCCCACCTCCAACCCCCTAGTAGAGTGTCTGTCCATTTATATCTTTAGTATTCTCTCATCATTTATCCCATTTGAGCTCAGGCTTTTGTATTCAACTCTAAATACATCTCCAATTCCCAGTGAGAAGCCTAGCCATGCCAGCTTAAGTCACATAAAGATCCATTTACAAAAAACAGGAACTATTTGTGTCCAAAAATGTTGGCTTATATCATCTTTAGCCATTTCCTACAGAAGAGAGCTGCACGCCTGATTAATAATAAAAATGAAACCTAACATTCATTAAGTAGGTCATTTAATAAGCCTGGTCCTATAGGAAGGATATCCTATGTATTCTTTTCAGTATTTACACATTATCTATGTTATAGTGGAGGAAACTGAGGCTTAGAGAGGTCAGGAAATTTATTTAAGGTTATGCATCTTGTAGGCAACAATGAACTCAAGTAAGAGATCCAACATTTAATTTGAACACCAACATGTGTATTCACTACACTTATCAATATAGTCTCTCACTGAGGGTTATCCATTCTCCCTCTCCAAGATATCTTTTAGCAAAAGTCTTCCAAAAATGTTCCCCCAAAATACTATTTGGAATTACATTAAAGGAACAATCTCTCTTATGAGAGTAAACCACAGAAACTTTCAGTGTTTTAGCAAAGATGGATAGAAGGATAGTGTCCAGTTAGGGGGAGAATCAAATACCTGTTCCTGTGTACATATCAATCACAATATTTTTCTGTCACAGGTCTTGTTTTGCTTTCAAAAGGCAGTCTGGGGACTTCCCTGGAGATCCAGTGGTTAAGAATCTGCCTTTCAATGCATGGGACACAGGTCCAATCCCTGGTTGGTGAACTAAGATTCCACATGCCACAGAGCAACTAAGCCCATGCCACAGCTACTGAGCCCACACACCACAACTAGAGAGAAGCCCGCATACTGCAATGAAGAGCTTGCACACCAACGAAAGATCAGGCATGCCACAAAAAATATCCTGTGTGCTGCAACTAAGGCCTGGCATGGCCGAATAAATCCATCAATAAATATTTTTAAAATATTATTTTTTATGCTTGGCCATATCCTTGCACAAGCTTACCCCATCTTATTGCATCTTGCTTTTTGCACTTCACAGATATTGCATTTTTTTTTTAATACAAATGGAAGGTTCATGTCAACCTTGCATTTTCCGATGATGGTTAGCATTTTTTATCATTAAAGTGTTTCTTAATTAAAGTATGTAAATTTCTTATATAAATTTCATAAATTTCTTATATAAATTTCATAAATTTCTTATGTAATGCCATTGCATACTTAATACACTATAATATAGTGTAAACATAACTTTTATATGCATCAGGAAACCAAAAAATCATGTACTCACTTTATTGTGATATTCACTTTATTGTAGTGATCTGCAACAGAATCTGCAATCCCTCTGAGCATACCTGGACCTCTTCTTTCTGTTTGTACCAAGTCTATGAATCCATCAGGGGCTTCTCAGGTGGCTCAGTGGTAAAGAATCTGCCTGCCAGTGCAAGGAGTTGTGGGTTCGATCCCTAGGTCGGGAAGATCCCCTGGAGGAGGAAGTGGCAACCCATTCCAGTATTCTTGCCTGGAGAATCCCATGGACAGAGAAGCCTGGTGGGCTATAGTCCATGGAGTTGCAAAGAGTTGGACACAACTGAGCAACTGAGCACACACTCATGAACCCGTCAAGACTACACTCATGCCCTGTACACAATGAATGTGTTGCCCATTTACCGCCAGAGACAGTAATCCCCTTTTCCCATAAATTTCTTGTTCACCCGGCTACACAAAATCCACTTAGAAAAGGACCAAAATAGGCTATGAGTGTCTACTGTATGTGTATACTATACTTGTGGTGGAGAAGAGCATTATGTAAAGGGAAAAATATAAGAACTAGCAAAATACATAGTGGGAGAGGAGGGAAGCAGATTAAGCACAATCTTGGCCAAATTGCTTCATTTCTGAGTCTTAGTTTCTTCATCTTTCAAGTGAAGAGGATAGGTTAAACAAACTGGGTTCTAATTTCTTATACATCTTTAACATCTTTCATTGTCTGCAACACTGTCAGTGCTCAATTAGCGGTGCTGAATTGGCTGCTAATTCAAAAAAAAGAGAAAAGGATTGTGTCTAAATCCTAAACACATATAATTATTACTTGGCTTCACGCTTTGCCAGAAATGCAAAGCTTCACTGAAATTCTGATTTAGCTTGGCTTGGTGATTTGAGATGAGAGTAATCTTCACACCAAAACCTTATTCAAGAATCCAAATTGAAATAAGCCAAGACTTTCTGAAGATGCTCCCTTACTTTTCATTCACTCCTAAAGCTATGTCCCTCTGGCTCTTACTCTGAAAGTCTTTTTACATTACAGTGATGTCCTAGTTGTCAAACACAATGTTGACTTTGTATCCTGCAATCTAATTAAATTCACTTACTAGTTGAGGAATTCTTTTGTGGATTCCCCTTGGAATTTTCTGCATGGGAATCTTAGCATCTGAAAATATGCTTGCCTTGATTTCTTACCTTATACTGGCTAAGATATCCCGTACAATGTTGAGTGTTGGAAGTGGGTATCTTTCCATAGTTCATACTTTTAGGGGGAAAAGCATGCAGTGTTTCACCATTAAGTATGATGTTAGCTGGGCATTTCTCTAGGTGCCTTTCATTAGGTTAAGAAGTTTCCTTCTATTCCTAGCCTGCCGAGAGTCTTTCTTATGAATGGATGTTGAATTGTGTCAAATATTGATTCTGTATTTGATATGATCATATGATTGTTCTTCTTTATATTCAGTTCCTTAATATGGTATCCTATGGAGCTTTATTGCATTTGTGGTCATGAGGTATATTTGGCCTGCAGTGGTTTTTTGTTTGTTTTGTTGTAGTACTATCTTTGTTTAAGTTTGGTAACTTGGTAGTGCTGGCCTGTAAACTGAGCTGAGAGTGTTCTCTAATTTCTGGAAGAGATCGTATAGAATTGGCATTAATTCTTCTTTAAATATTTGGTAGAATGTGCCAGTGCAACCATCTGTGCCTGAAGATTGCTTTTTTTGAAACTTTTAACTACAAATTCAATTTTTTTAACTTGTATAGAATTATTTGACTTATCTATTTCATCTTGAGTGAGTTTTGGTAGTGTGTTGTTTTCAAGGAATTATTCTACTCCATTTACGTATTCAAATTTATGTCAATAGAGTTGTTTTTAGTATCCTAATACCTCTTTAATGTCTATGGGATCTATAGTGATATCCCCCTCTTTCATTCCTAATATTGATAATTTATGTCTTATCTATTTTTTTTGTTAGTTTCACTAAAGGCTTGTCAATGTTACTAATCTCAGCGAATCAGCCACTGTTTTTTTATTGTTTTCCTCTACTTTCTGTTTTCAATTTCATTGATCTCTGCTCTTACCTTTATTACTTCCTTCTTTCTGCTTTCTTTGGGTTTATTTTATTCCTGTTTTTCTAGTTTTGTTTTTTTTAATAAAAGTCTAGGGTATTGATTTGAGAACTTTCTTCTTAGACAAGAATATAATGATATTTGTTTTTAAAAACTTTTGTGGAAAATTTTGTGTGGTAGAAAAATACTCAGACCTGGTCTTAGGGTGCATCAGATTTAATTTGAACACAGGCAAGATACTGGTAAATTAATGAACCCATCACCTCATTTGAAAGAGGAGAACAAAGTGATTCCAAATGGGAAAACTCGAGATAGTCCAGTGCAAAATTAATTAGAATTATAATAGATAAGAGTTGTTTGGGAGCAAAGGACAAAGCATTCTCTGCAGCAGAGTGGTGGCCTCTCCTACAAGGCTTTCTAACTTTTTTACTAAAAGGTATTCTGGTAACCCCATGTATTATCTTCAGTCACACACACTCCTACTTTTATGTCTATCCTACTAGGAAACACCCATATTCATTGTGAAAATGTCCATGGTATGTTGTTTGTAACTGTTTCAGTTGCATACTTTGTGATTCACTCAGTAACTATTAATAAATATTTCTGGTGTGTTTGAGGCTGCAAAAGAATTACTTTAAGCCTTATGTTTTAATAAACTTAAAACAGTTCCTTTGGGGGAATCACAATATGTATACAAATGAAATCTATATCAATCAGCAATAGTCATCATTTATTTAAAACATACAATGTGCCAGACATTGTATGTACTGGGTACATACATTTAATTTCTGCCACTATCCTATAAGATAGTAGTCACCGAACTTTTGGTCCCAAGGACCAGTTTCATGAAAGACAACTTTACCACAAACCAGGGGGAGGAGGAAGGGTTTTTGAATGATTCAAGGGCATTACATTTGTTGTGCACTTTTTCTTCTATTATTATTATTACAACAGCTCCACCTCAGATCATCAAGCATTAGATCCTGGAGGTTGAGGAGCCTTGCTCGAAGTTATAGATAACAGCGAGGATAGTTTCATAGAATATAGGTGTGAAAGTCAGAAACCAAATTTGAATCTCTACTTTCTCTCTTAACATGGCTAAAGCCAGTTACTTGAACTCACTGAACTTCAGTTTTTTAAACTGAAAAATGAGGATAAAGTCATTGTGAGACTTAAAAGTGATAATACATATATGAGAAGGACCTAGTTGGGTAGGGGGTTTGAAATCTAAAATACTTTAAATGCCAAATCACTGCATATTAGCTATGAGACTATCAGCAAATTATTTATTCTGTATTTTGATTTCATATATAATATTGGTCTTAATTAGATAGATAGATAAGCAGATAGATAGAGACAGACACATATCATCTTCCCCTTCACCACAAATCCTCTCTGTTGGGTGTTTTCATCTCAATTACTGGCAACCCCATCTGTCCATCCCCTCAGCTGTTTAGATCAAACAACTTGGAGTAATTTTTAATTCTCCTCATGACCTGGTCAATCTGAGAGCAAATCCCATTACTTCTACCTTCAAAATTTATCCAGACTTCTTCCTTCTCTACTACCTCCACCTCCTCCATTGTCATGGTCTGGGCCACCTGTCCTATTGACATAACTTCCTATCTGGTTTTCTCACTTCCACCCCTACTCTCTCATCCACTGTTCTTATCACAGAGCCAGAAGAATGCTTTTAAACATCAGTCAGATCCAGTTCTCCAACGGCTTCCCACATCAGTCAGAGGAAAAGGTATTATGCGTCAGGTACTACTTTATTTAAGAGAAATAAGATGTAATCTGTGTCCTCAACTCATTGTGTAGTTTGCAAAAGAAGCCAGGAAATATATAAGAAATAAGAGCAAGGTATTCACACACACAAATATTTCACTTAGTGAGGAGGGAATCGTAAGAGGTTTAAAAATATATCTGATGTGGTCAAGACAAAGCTGGCAATAACAATCAGAGAGAAGACTAATAGCGCAGTATGCATTTGGTGCAAGAGTTTCCCCATCCAATGAATCTAGGGGGTTGACCAAGATGATTCAAGAGTTCCTCTGACAGTGAGTCATCCATAATTTCATGATTGCTTTTGCCTGTGTTTGCCATTATGAAATGATCCTCATGCTACCATTCCTAATATTAGAAGATTCCATTCTAACCAGTACAAATTGTTAGGCCAAGGAGTGGGTGTTTATGGTATGGGTTTACTTGTTCTCCACTGGGCCTGGTTTCCAGTGAACTCAGCATTTACTGGATAATAAACACATACTAGAACCTGCCCTAATTTGCTGAATGGGACTAAACAAGAGGTGTTTGGGGGCACATTCAGGGGAACTCGAGCTAGATGGAGAAATGGGGAAGGTGAATAGTGATAGCTAAAGTGTTCCTGTATTATGAAAACAAAATTTCCCTTCTGAGTAAACATTTAGCAAACTGGCAGATTCATAACTCCAGTGCGCTGAACATGCCGACAGCAATAGCGAAAAGAAGCCTGGAGGATATCCTTCCAATCTCTTAAACCTTCTTTTATCAGTGGAAACTTACAGATGGCAGCTCTCCTCCCTAGAGGTCTAACTCTCTGTAAGGTTGAGGATGGGACCTTCAGACACAAAGGGAACAGCTGGTGAGAAAAACACATCTTCTTTAAAGGAGCTCTTTGGAAAGTGATAGGAATAGCTGATAATTGGTGGTACTTTGCGACTTTGTTTCCATTATCTCATCTACTTCTCCTTGTATCTCTGCAAGGAAAGTACTATCATTTTCTGCACTGGATAAAATAGAAAACTGAGACTCAGAGATGAAGTGACTTTCCCCAAAGGCAGAAACAGAACTTGAATGCTGGTCTTTTCACTCTCAATTCTACACTCATCTTTCCCTACCTGCTGTGATGAAATTCAGGAAAAAAAGAGTTTGTAAAATTCTGGTCTAAGGTAGTGTTTCCCAGGCTTGGTGGCACATTGAAATTACCTGGGAATATTTACAAAACCTGATGCTGGGTGCCATCACTAGAAACCCTGTTTTGATTGGTCTTGGGTACAATCTGGACAAGAGGATTTATTTTTAAAGTCTCCAGGTGATTGTAAAGTTTAGTCAGAATTGAGAACACCTACAGGGAAATTACTTTAAATGACAGATTCCCCAAGCTCCAGTCCTTTTGAGTTAGACCCCCCCCCAGGTGAGTTGAGGTAATTGTATTATTTTATAATCTTCCAAGGCTGTTCTAGTGAATATGCAGATCTGAGGACTCCTGGTTTATCATATGACCTTTAACGCTGCTCAAGGTGAGTAATACCTGAAGATCCAGGTACTAGTCCCACCTCGGTTCTTGTCCTTGTGCTCTTGGGGAACTGATTCATTTTCACAGCATCTCTGTTGTTTCTTCACCCTAAAATGAGGCTATCAATATTTGCTCCATCAATCTCTTTGAAATGTTCAAAGGAAAAGTGATGAATACCCAAGTGTTTTAAAAGTTATAACACATCCTACCCTTGTAAGGTATTATTACTGCTCCCCACTGGGTACTCTTGGTTTTCGTCTCTAAAACTGACCGCCTTTGGAACAGGCGACCTTCACAGGAGAAGGATTCTCATCTTTACTACCTACTCTCTCTTTTAACTCCCTTAGAACTCACAGGGAGGCAGCCTATAGCTGAAGAGAAGGGTCACTGCCAGTTCTCTTCCCCATTGGAGGAAATAATACATAGAGGTCACAGACTTAGAGAATGAATCTATGGGGACCAGGGTGGAAGGATAGATGGAAGGCATAGTTAGGGAGTTTGGGATGGACATGTACACACTGCTATATTTAAAAATGGATAATAAACAAACACCTGCTATATAGCACATGGAACCCTGCTCAATGTTATGTAGCAGCCTGTTTGGGGGAGTCAGGGGGAATTTGAGGCAGAATGGATACACGTATATGTATACTGAGTCCCTTTGCTGTTCTCCTGAAACTATCACAACACTGTTAATCGTCTATACCCTGATACAAAATAAAAAGTTAAAAAAATACATAGAGGAAGCTTGTTCTGGTGAGGGGAAATGGAAAGAGATGAGAATTGTGTAGCCCCAAGAGCCAGCATTTGTTGTCAAATATATAGATTCAACCAAAGGATTGAAACGTTAGCCAATATGCTTTCCCAGCACTCAAATTCAATTCAGAAATGAGACAGCCCATTACCAGTAATGTCCCATCCAATCGGAAGCATTCAGCTTCTTCACTGGGGCTACGCCAGGGCTTCTTGTGTCTAACTTTATAATGGTGATATTAGGAGTGACTGGGGTGCAGAGGAGATACTTAAAGAAACAGTACATTTTACAGATGCTTTCTCAGTTCAGACCCAAGCCTTCCAATAGGTCACTGCTGCTGCTAAGTCACTTCAGTCGTGTCTGACTCTGTGCAACCCCATAGACGGCAGCCCACCAGGCTCCACCATCCCTGGGATTCTCCAGGCAAGAATACTGGAGAGGGTTGCCATTTCCTTCTCCAGTGCATGAAAGGTAAAAGTGAAAGTGAAGTTGCTCAGTCATGTCCGACTCTTAGCGACCCCACGGATTGTAGCCTACCAGGCTCCTCTGTCCATGGGATTTTCCAGGCAAGAGTACTGGAGTGGGGTGCCATTGCCTTCTCCGCAATAGGTCACTGCTCTTCACATTTTCAGAAGGATGACATAAAAAGTTTTAATCCTTTCAACCATAGGGAAGATTTTGCAAATCACTAATGCCTGGTGTCCAATCCCAGAGATTCTGACCTAAATGTTTCCAGGTGGCATCATGAAGTTTCTAAACCTCCAGGGAGATTGCACTGGGTAGTCAGTGCTGAGACCCCAAGGAGAAAGGGTGGTAAAATCTGAGTTCACAGAAACAATATTTTTGAATAAATAGTTTTCTATGATATGTCATTATGAATATCTATGTCATCTAAATTTATAAATTAAATAAGTAGACACTATTTTACTCATCTCCAAATTGTACATATGTGAGCTTCCCTGATAGCTCAGTTGGTAAAAGAATCCGCCTGCAATGCAGGAGACCACAGTTCAATTCTGGGGTCAGGAAGATCTGCTGGAGAAAAGATAGGCTATTCACTCCAATATTCTTAGGCTTTCCTTGTGGCTCAGCTGGTAAAGAGTCTGCCTGAGATGTGGGAAGACCTGGGTTCGATCCCTGGGTTGGGAAGATCCCCTGGAGAAGGGAAAGGCTACCCGCTCTAGTATTCTGGCCTGGAGATTCCATGGCCAGACGTGGTAGACAGTATAGTAGACACTTATTATTTTGCTCATCTCCAAATTTTATCCATGTATGTTGCCCCAAATCTTTTTAAAAACCATTTTCATGGGGAAAATGAGGAAATTACTCATGATTAGGCATAAATAGAAGGGTTGATTCCTACATTATTTTTAGAGCCTTAAATGTCTCAAATGCATTATGACTCCCTAATGTGAGAAAGGAGTATAGCATGGTATATTTCCCATGCTTACTTGACCATGGAAACTTAATCTACAGAAGACAAGAAGTCTGCAGAATGCATATTAGAAGACACTGCTCTTGCCCAAAAGGATCCAACCCACCTCAAAAATATACCTTTAGCACCTTCCTTTGATCTTGAAGCACAGTGCCTTCATGGGTGGGTGCCATCTTAACCCCCACCATAATGAAGCTACCTCCTGGTAAGCTAGTACATTTTATCCAAGAAAAACTTGCATTTTGTTCTCTGTCATTCCCTGGGATACCAAACTTACTGAGTGACCGACGTAACAAATGGACTCAGATGATGAAACAAATATGAAACAGATGTGATCCTAATCCTGCAAGAGAGAATGCTCCGGTCATTCCCAAACTCAACAATATAATAAACCCCTAACTATATAAGATCCAAACCACTCCAAGATCATACAGCAAGTCATGGGGAGTCAAGTCACATTTCTGCTAGATGATATGTGAATATATTGATACAATGATGGACAATAATATGAATTGTAATTATAATGAACTGATCATCCCCTGGGCTGTGATACCAATCTTAAAATGAGTAATAATAACTAAGAGTGATATTAATGACCATGTTTGGAGTATATATTATACAGTGGACTCTGTACTAAGCTCTTAACATTTAATTCTCACTATGATGATCCCCACAAGATTGGTACTGTTATCTGCATTTTGCAGCTAACAAAACTGGGGTGAAAGTCAACATAAATTGCCCCAAATCACATAACTACTAAGTAGCTAAATCCAGCTACTTAACCCTCTTGTTTGCTTGCTTCGTAAGTCGCTTCAATTGTGTCTGACTCTTTGCTTCCCTATGGACCATAGCCTGCCAGGCTCCTCTGTCCATGGGATCTTCCAGGCAAGAATACTGGAGTGGGTTGCTGTACTCTCCTCCAGGGGATCTTCCCAACCCAGGGATAGAACCTGGGTTCTATCTCTCAGGGCTCCTGCATTGGCAGGTGGGTTCTTTACATCTAGTGCCACCTGGAAAGCTACTTAACCCTCTATGACACTGCATTTCTCAATGTGATTTTCCAGGGTTTATCCCAAGCTATTTTTAGGCAAAGGCAGTCTAGCTCCATATTCCAGAAGTACATCTTGAAGTCTAAGTGACTGGCTTTTATACAGTAGCTCCAGCTGATGGCAGAAGGGAGGAAATAAAATGAATTGGAAAGAGGCCTATATAATATTAACCAAGAACTTCAAAAAAAGTCCAACAATGGGCAAGAAATTGTTTCCATAAACATTTTTTATTTTCATATTACTATTTTTAATTGAACTATAGTTGATTTATTCCCTGATAGCTCAGTTGGTAAAGAATCTGTCTGCAATGCAGGAGACCCTGGTTCGATTCCTGGGTCGGGAAGATCCACTGGAGAAGGGTTAGTCTACCCACTCCAATATTCTTGGGCTTCCCTTGTGGCTGGTAAAGAATCTGCCTGCAATGCGGGAGACCTGGATTATAAAAAGAGAGCTACACAGGAATATATATGATATATATGCAATCTTTATATATATGTATTCTTTTTTAGATTCTTTTCTATCATAGGTTATTACAAGATACTGAATATAGTTTCTGATGCTACACAGTAGGTCCTTGCTGTTTCATATTATTTTTAACAGTTATTTGTTCTATTGTATTTGATAACTCTTCTATGAAGAAAATCCTTGTAATTGTTCCCCCCAACGAGGAACTACTGATATACCTGTAGCAGAAAACTACTACTGATCTTGGTTTAAATCTGGGCCTCCACATAACTTTTGAGTGAGATACTTAACCACTTCTTGTTGAAAAAATGGGGATAATTGTATCTTCCTTGCAGGATTGTTGTGAGATATAAATCAGGTAATGTCATTTGGAAAGCCAGGCACGGAGTATTTGTGCAACAAATTATAGTTTTCTCTTCCCTCCCCAGAAAACAATTCGAAAGGTCCATCTGCTTTTCTGCCCTTCAGTTTCTAGGTTCAAATGTCATTTGCAAGTTTCCACTAGGGGGTGACGGCTCGGCTCAGTGCTCAAACTGGTTAAGTGGCTCAGATTTGACTGGAAAAGATAACACTAAGGGCTTACCTTGAGCAAAGATAATACAACCTTCTCATCTGTAAAGAGGCAGATATAAACACTGATGGGACTTCAGAAATGAAAGCTTCAGACCGCAGGACTGTCTCTGTACTTCTTGGTGTACTTTCATCAGTGTGCATTCTGGTAGTTTCCCAGCCACATGGAAATCTTTGTACCCAGGGAATCTTTTAATTCAAGGAATAATGATAAGTACTATTTGCATACTCTATTAAAACCATAAAATGCAGTCTGAAATATTTGATGTAAGTCATAATTAAAATGGCTAAGTCTTCACAAAATGATATATGCAGGACCACTAATATTTTATCTTTGTATTTGATGAAAAATTATTAATAAGTTATTTGTATTATTAGCATTTTTGCAGATTTATATTTAACTTTTAGAATATAACTAACTCTCTACTACCTTCCCAAAGAAAGGCAATGCCAAAGAATGCTCAAACTACTGCACAATTGCACTCATCTCACATGCTAGTAAAGTAATGCTCAAAATTCTCCAAGCCAGGCTTCAGCAATACGTGAACCGTGAACTTCCAGACGTTCAAGCTGGTTTTAAAAAGGCAGAGGAACCAGAGATCAAATAGCCAACATCCAATGGATCATCGAAAAAGCAAGAAAGTTCCAGAAAAACATCTATTTCTGCTTTATTGACTATGCCAAAGCCTTTGACTGTGTGGATCACAATAAACTGCGGAAGATTCTGAAAGAGATGGGAATACCAGACCACCTGACCTGCCTTTTGAGAAACCTGTACGCAGGTCAGGAAGCAACAGTTAGAACTGGACATGGAACAACAGACTGGTTCCAAATAGGAAAAGGAGTACGCCAAGGCTGTATATTGTCACCCTGCTTATTTAACTTATATGCAGAGTACATCATGAGAAATGCTGGGCTGGATGAAGCACAAGCTGGAATCAAGATTGCCGAGAGAAATATCAATAACCTCAGATATGCAGATAACACCACCCTTATGGCAGAAAGTGAAGAAGAACTAAAGCGCCTCTTGATGAAAGTGAAAGAGGAGAGTGAAAAAATTGGCTTAAAGCTCAACATTCAGAAAACTAAGATCATGGCAGCCGGTCCCATCACTTCATGGTAGATAGACAGAGAAACAGTGGAAACAGTGGCTGACTTTATTTTTCTGGGCTCCAAAATCACTGCTGATGGTGATTGCAGCCATGAAATTAAAAGACGCTTACTCCTTGGAAGGAAAGTTATGACCAACCTAGACAGCATGTTAAAAAGCAGAGACATTACTTTGCCAGCAAAGGTCTGTCTAGTCAAGGCTATGGTTTTTCCAGTGATCATGTATGGATGTGAGAGTTGGACTGCGAAGAAAGCTGAGCACCGAAGAATTGATGCTTTTGAACTGTGTTGTTGGAAAAGACTCTTGAAAGTCCCTTGGACTGCAAGGAGATCCAACCAGTCCATCTTAAAGGAAATCAGTCCTGGGTGTTCATTGGAAGGACTGATGTTGAAGCTGAGACTCCAATATTTTGGCCACATAATGAGAAGAGCTGACTCATTTGAAAAGACCCTGATGTTAGAAAAGATTGAAGGCAGGAGGAGAAGGGGACGACAGAGGATGAGATGGTTAGATGACATCACCGACTCAATGGACATGAGTTTGGGTGGACTCAGGGAGTTGGTGATGGACAGGGAGGCCTGGTATGCTGCGGTTCATGGGGTCGCAAAGAGTCGGACACGACTGACCGACTGAACTGAACTGAACTGAACTCTACTACTTGGTCCTTGGAAGAAAAGTTATGACCAAAGTAGACAGCATATTAAAAAGCAGAGACATTACTTTGCCAACAAAGTTCCATCTAGTCAAAGCTATGGTTTTTCCAGTAGTCATGTATGGATGTGAAAGTTGGACTGTAAAGAAAGCTGAGCACCAAAGAATTGATGCTTTTGAACTGTAGTGTTGGAGAAGACTCTTGAGAGTCCCTTGGACTGCAAGGAGATCCAACCAGTCCATCCTAAAGGAAATCAGTCCTGAATATTCATTGGAAGGGCTGATGCTGAAGCTGAAACTCCAATACTTTGGCCACCTGATGCAAAGAACTGACTCATTGGAAAAGTCCCTGATGCTGGGAAAGATTGAAGGCAGGGGGAGAAGGGGACGACAGAGGATTAGATGTTTGGATGGACAGGTGTTTGAGTAGACTCCGGGAGTGGGTGATGGACAGGGAAGCCTGGCGTGCTGCAGTCCATGGGTCGCAAAGAGTTGGACATAACTGAGCCACTGAACTGAACTGAACTACTACTTTGTAGATGGAGGGTATACTTTTTTTAAAATTCAAAGACAGTGGGGTCCGTCAAGAGGGGAGAGATGTGACTATAATTTTGAAAAGATTATAAATATTTCAAAAATGTAAATGCCATAGACCAGAGCATCTAGGGAATTAAATATTTCATAGGTAGAGAGGTCCTAGAGGTGTAACTTACTAGCCTCAGTGCACTTGTCAATAAAATGAAAGTAATTTTACATAATTTGTGGAGTTGATGTGAGGATTAAATAAAATGAGCTGTCTAAAGAGCCTAGCATGAGACCCCCTGTAGAGTAGACACTGACAAATACTACTTCCTTGTGCTTTTTCCTGTGTCAGGACGTGCTTCACCCAGCAGGTCTGACTTGGTAGAAGTGGTTAGATATTCTTTTCAGGACAGAGAATCCAGCTTTTAGCAGGTAACTTTAAGTCCTCAGAAACCTCCAGTGAACACTAACCAAAAATAAAGTAAAAGTCAGTGTGAAAATTGTAAACATAGACTTAATTAGATTTTATCAAGCTTGTAGAAAACATTTAAAATGTGTCAATGAAGAAGGAGGTGAGAAGCTGTCATAGCTCAGCCAATAATTCTACGGCTTTGGAGAGTTTACATTCATTTTCATGCCCTCAGTTTATCCATCTTCCGCAAGGGGATAAAATAGAGAAAACAAAGAATATGCTACAAAGGTTCAGAATGCTTCCCTTCAAAACTCATTAGTATGACATAAAAGCAGCTATTTGTAAAGCAATGCTTAGTATTCCTGTTGCTATATAATTAGAACAAATCACATTCTGTTGTTCTCCATTTATTGAAAATCAAGGGGAAATCCAATTTTGAGTGGCGGCCATTTGGATGGAAAAGCTTGATCCCCAAAGGACTTATGATGCTGCCTTTTATTTCACAGCCGGGGCAGCCACATTCAACCCATGCCTGGGTGAAGAGAATATAAATAACATGCATAGTAAATGAATGAACCATCCAACAAGAAGTTTTTCTCATATGCTTTCATATCTGGTCCTTTTCTCAGGGCTTTGAAATGGCCCTCAACTTACCAGGACCAATAGAGCTTCCACCTTTGAAACACAAGGTTGGCTACACCATGTAGCTAGTGTAGGTGAGCAAAGTTTGCCTCTTCAAAGTGTCTCTTTGGCATGTGGATTATTTCACAAAAGGCTCAAGAAGAAACTTTGATCTTTTTCCTAACTGCCTAAAGAATGTAGATAGAGGACCTTTTTCAGGAAGGGAGCTGTCACCATACAACACTATATAGCTGTGGTACCCAACCTTTTTGGCACCAGGGACTGGTTTCATGAACAACAATTTTTCCATAGAGCAGGGGGTGAGGGGGTGGGATGCGGTGTGTGGTTCAGGTGGTCATGAGAGCAATGGGGAGCAGCAGATGAACTTTCATTCTCTTGCTTTCTGCTCACCTCCTGCTGTGTTCCCCTCATCCCAGTTACTAACAGGCCAAGGACTGGTACCCATCTGTGGCCTAGGGGTTGGGGACCCCTGCACTATAGCATAAACTAAATATATGACGGAAAGGAACCAAGCAAAGTCTGCTTGTTAAAATCCCTCGCTGTGTCCCATCTTCTCTGCATGCCCAGCAAACATGCGTTTACCAAACATTTGCTTTTCCATCTCCACGTCAGTTGTCTTCTTCCCCTGTTAAGTCCTAAACCACTAACCCCAACACGATCCTTTGTCTTCAGCTGAATATGTTATTTAAGGTGAGAGTTTCAGCCATTTTGCAAGTTACGCAGTTCTCTTGGGTCTCTCCCACGTATTTGTTGTTGTTATTCAGTTGCTAAGCCATGTCTGATTCTTTGCAACTCCATGGGCTGTAGCACTTTAGGCTTCTCAGTCCTCCACTGTCTCCCAGAGTTTGCTCAGATTCCTGTCCATTGAGTCAGTGATGCTATCAGGCCATCTCAACCTCTGCCACCCCCTTCGCCTTTTGCCATGAATCTTTCCCAACATCAGGGTCTTTTCCAATGAATCAGCTCTTCACATTAGGTGGTTGAAGTATTGGAGCTTCAGCAACAGTCCTTCCCTTGAATATTCAGAGTCAATTTCCTTTAGGATTGACTGGTTTGATGTTGTTAAACTTTTATCTGATTTTCTCCTATTAACCTGTCTCATGTCAGTTTAATTCTTAGAATAGCCAGAAGAACCCCAGAAGGGTAGAGGAAAATTTCTTCCTCTCTGACACTAACTAACAAAGAACAGTAAGCAAATGATAGTGACAGTGGTTTACATTTGTAGAAATAAAGCACTTTCACAGCCATGATCTCATTTGATCCTCAACAACTCTGTGGCATGTAGCATGCCAGTTAGTTCTTATTATCCCTGTTATTCTTATGAGGAAACTGAGGCTGATGTTGTAAAGCAAGAAAGTATGAATGGGAGGGCGTGGTAGGAAAGAGGGAATGTTGACTCCCTCTCAAAAGAGGGAGGTGATGGGCAAGAATGATATTAGAATCTAATCAGTTCTCTATGACAGGGGTCCCCAACCCCCGGGCCATAGACCAGTACTGCTCTGTGGCCCGTTAGGAACCAAGCGTACAACAGGCGGTGAGTGACAAGCAAGTGAAGATCCATCTGTATTTACAGCCACTTCAATCACTCACTTTACTGCCTGAGCTCCACCTCCTGTCAGATAAGCCATGGCAATAGATTCTCATAGGAATGCAAACCCTACTGACAACTGCATGTGCAAGGGATCTAGTTGCACACTTCTTAAGAGAATCAGTCCCCAAACCATCCCCCTTCCACCCACCAGTCCGTGGAAAAATTGCCTTCCAAGAAACATGTAAACCCATGGCTGATTCATGTCAATGTATGGCAAAAACCACTACAATATGGTAAAGTAATTAGCCTCCAACTAAAATAAATAAATTAATAATAAAAAAAAAGAAACTGGCTCCCTGTGCCAAAAATGTTGAGGACTGCTGCTCTGTGGGGATGGGGCAGTATATAAGAAATGCAAGGGTGTAGCAAAGAAGGGAGTGGCTAATATGGTAGCAGTGACATCCCCGTGCAAGCCATCTTCCAGGGGATTTTTGGCTCTTTAACCTAGAATGTTTTGCAGTTCCTTACAAGAATGTAAGCACAAGAATGCAAACAATATGATCCTTTCTGGCACCATTTAAACTCTAAGTTCAGCTCAGATGTAACAACAAAGGAAAATATGCCACCAGCCTGGCTGATTTTGGTGAATATAAAAGCTGATCACCCAAAGCTTAAAAAAAAAAAAGCCCTTAAATGGACTGCTTTTCTTACCGCACCCTTAGGGAGTGTTGGCTAAAAGAACTTACCTATTGTATTAGGGAGCAGCAGAGAAGGGGAAAAACAGAGCAAGGCAACCTAAAGTCAAAATCAACAACCTTGGTGAATCTGAGCCATGGACTCTTTGCCTGAAGGGGATGAGGGAGGAACAGAGTTTCCACCCTCTTAATGGAGAAATGAGAGTAATTGTTGAGAGAAAAAGGAAAATCTTTTCCTTTCCTCCCTCCTCAGAAAAGTCATGATTAAATAACAGCATAATGGGGCTACTCCAACCCCCCATATCCTAACTAGAAAGCAAAAACGGCATGCTTTTAAAAAGCATTTTATACACATCTCAGATCCCAAAAAATAACAAAGTAGGGTGTTTCCAAACTTAGATCTACTGTGATTACACTCTGTAATTAATAATGAATTTGTAACCAGCTCTGTTGGCTCTGCTCCAATGCCAAAAATCAGAGTCCAGTGGATCATCATTTGTGGGTGTAGATCCCTAATCTAAAGGCACTGGAACTTCTCGGTGATGAGAGATGAATTCCAAAGGGCTGAAGAGACTGAAAGGAAAAGAACAAGCCTTTTGAGACTGAAAACCAGCCAGATACCTGGGTTTCTATCTCAGTGCCAAAATGTCATCCTTCTGGTCTGCAGACATCTATGGGATAGAATCAAACTCAAACCCAGCACATGCAGCAAAGCCGAGAGTCAGCCCAGCCTTCAGCCCTCTGCCAGGCTGCTATTAGGTCTGAGGACATCTGTCCCAGCCAGGAAAGGAAGAGTGCCAGAAAGCTTGGCTTCAGCCTGCCGTCCTGAGTTTGCTGGGACTTGCAGCATCAGTGTCAACAGACAGAGTTTTGATGCTGGATGGCAAATTCCTCTAGGCTTGGTTTTGAACAAGGCTGAACAGCAAGACCTTCTTAACGAAGGATTTGGATGATGGATTATGGTCCCGTGATAATCAAACTGTTTCAGTCATTCCCACACAGAGGGATCACATCACAACCTGTGGATGCAGGCCAGCCCTGGGCCAAATTAAAGACCAGACCAGATCTGTCTCTGACATGTTCAAGGTTGGGGTCTCTACCCACTTCTCTCCTTTCCACACGTCCCACCTTCCCTGACTTCCCCCTACCCTCCACCTGTGCAAGGCCAACACTCTCCCTACTACCTCTGGCTCTTCAAGGTCCCTTTCAGTAAATCGGTTATCTGAAGAGAGGCCTTGCCCCACCCCGACAACAGTTATTGAGTTTCAATTAAGAGACAGACAAAATGTAAACATATAAGAAAGACAAATATGTGCAAAATTTGCTTTTCAGCCTTGATGAGTAGAGCCTTATAATGCACTCAGCATCACACACTGAGTCTTGACATCACTTTGCTGACAAAGGTTTGCTAGTCAAAGCTATGGTTTTTCCAGTAGTCATGTGTGGATGTGAGAGTTGGTCCATAAAGAAGGCTGACTTCCAAAGAATTGATGCTTTCAAACTGTGGTGTTGGAGAAGGCTCTTGAGAGTCCCTTGGACTGAAAGGAGATCAAACCAGTCAATCCTAAAGGAAATCAGTTCTGAATATTCATTGGAAGGACTGGTACTGAAGCTGAAACTCCAATACTTTGGCCACCTGATACAAAGAACTGACTCATTGGAAAAGACCCTGATGCTGGGAAAAATTGAAAGCAGGAGGAGAAGGGGATGACAGAGGATGAGATGGTTGGATGGTATCACTGACTCAATGGACATGAGTTTGAGCAAGTTCTGGCAGTTGGTGATGGACAGCAAAGCCTGGCATGCTGCAGTCCATGGGCTGACAAAGAGTTGGACACCACTGAGCGACTGAACTGAACTGACTACCAACTGAACAACAACAACAAATGTGAGCAGGATACAGTGCTGGGCATGGGGGAGGATAGAGAGATGAGGAATATTCATTTTCGACCACCAGAAATTCCTTGTACTCAGGAAAAGACTTAGCACAAAACAGGTAGAGCTGTGCCATGGGAAGAGCCATAAAGTCTTAGCCAGTTACTGGAAAAGCTTCTGATTGCTCTCCTTGCTTTTACTTTCATCCCCTATAATAAGAATAATGATAATAATTAATGTAATATAATATAAATCCATTCACCACTTAGGAGCCAGAGTTTTCTTGGTGAAACATAAATCAGATCATGCCACATCTAGCTTGAAACCTCCCAGAAGCTTCCCAGTGCACGTAAAACAGAACCCCAGCTCCTCCACCACATCTGACAAGGTGCTGGATGGCTGCCCGTTCCCCACCCCTCCATCTTTCCATTGTACTCACTTCAGACGCATTGGCTGTTTTTCTCTTTCTCAGACGTTCCTGCCTCAGGATTTTTGCTTTTGCAGTACCCTCTGATGGAAAATGGTTTTTGTCCAGATTTTTGCTTCATCGTTCCAGACTCAGCTCAACTGCTCCTGACTCAGAGATGCACCCACTGATAAGCCCACCTAAGGAGCACCTCCCCAGTCATTCTATAGCTGCTCTCTTTTTTTTCATGACATATATTACTATTCTAAACTATCTTCTTCTCTTTTCTATTCATCTAATAGAAAACTCACACTTGACAAATCCAGAATTGAGCTACCAATCTGCCTTCTCCAAACATGCTCACCTTCAGGTTCCCTTCCCCTTGCTTAAAGACAGCTCTGTTCTTGCAGTTCTTCCAGTGCCTCAAATCCAAAACCCAGGAGGGACAGATAGATTGGGAGATTGGGATTGATATATACATACTACTATATATAAAGTCCCTGGAAAGGAAATGGTTCTTGCTTGGAGAATTCCAAGCAAGAGAATTCCAGTGTTCTTGCTTGGAGAATTCCATGGATAGAGGAGCCTAGTGGGCTACAGTCCATGAGTTCGCAAAGAGTTGGACATGTAACTAATAAAGGACCTACTATACAGCACAAAGAACTGAGTACTCTGTTCTTGCTTGGAGAATTCCAGTGTTCTTGCTTGGAGAATTCCATGGATAGAGGAGCCTAGTGGGCTACAGTCCATGAGTTTGCAAAGAGTTGGACATGTAACTAATAAAGGACCTACTATACAGCACAAAGAACTGAGTACTCTGTAATGACCTATGTGGGAAAATAATCTAAAAAAAGAGTGGATATATGTATAACTGATTCACTTTGCTGTACACCTGAAACTAACACAACATTGTAAATCAACTATACCGCAATTTAAAAAAACAAACAAAAAAAGTCCAGGAGTCACTCTGGTCTCTTTACTTTCTGTAACATCCATCTGAAAATCCTTTTTGTTCTACCTTCAAAATATAACCACTTGAGCAAAAAAAAAATATATATATATAACCACTTGTTATATTTCCTAAAGTATAATTTCCCCAGTGTCCTCCTCTTTTTCACGCATTTAGCCTCTTACCTGATCTATCTGCTTCCTCCTGGTTCCCAACTAGTCTATTTTTAACTCAGCAGCCAGAATGACCTTCTAGAAAAAAAATCAAGTTATTTCCCTCCTTGAAACTTTCCAATGATTCTTCATCTTGCTCAATAAAAGTCAGTATTCAGCATCTATGGACAACCATGCTGTCCAATACAGTAGTGACCATGGTTACTAAGCCCTTAAAATCTGGCTCGTCCAGGGGATAACAGTGGGGAAAAGGGATAAATTAGAAGTTTAGGATCAACATAGACACACTACGATATATAAGACAGGTAGACAACAAGGACCTACTGTATAACAAGGGGATCTATACTCAATATCTTGTAGTAACCTTTAATGGGAAAGAATCTGAAAAAGAATATATATGAATCACTTTGCAGTACACTTGAAACTTGTAAATTAACGATACTTCGATTAAAAAAACAAGTCCTTAAAAGAAGTGGCTCATCCAAATTGAGATGTGCTCTAAGTGTAGAATGCACACTGGATCTCAAAGTGTTAGTATGAAAATAGGAATGGAAAACATCTAATTAATAACTTAAGATTGATTACATATTGATATATTAAAATATTGCCTATAATTTAGCTAAATAATGTTATTAAAATAGTCTAACCTGTTTCTTTTCATTTTTTTTAAAAGAAGCAGCTAGAAAATTCAAAATTATATCTAAAACTCATTTGTAGCTCACATTCTGTTTCTATCAGATGATGCTAATATAGCTTAGGACATAGTTATAAGCCTGGAGAAGATCATCTAGACAGTAAGAGTAGACAAAGAACAAAAGAAGTTTAAGGGTAGAATTCTAGGGGACCTGCAAAATTAAGAGCCCAGAGAAATAAAAAGGAACCATTAGGGCTTACCTGATGGTGCAGCAGTAAGAGTTTGCTTGCTGCACACTATAACAAAGAGTAGCCCCTGCTCACCACAAGTAGAGAAAGGCTAGCAAAGCAACAAAACCCAGTGCAGCTGAAAATAAAAAAATTAATTAATTTTTTTTTTTTAATTTGCCTGCCAATACAGGGGATATGGGTTCAATCCCTGCTCCAGGAAGATCCCATATGCCGAAGGGTGACTAAGCCATGCACCACAATTACTGAGCCCATGATCGATAGCTTGAATGCAACAACTACAGAGCCCATGAGCTGCAACTACTGAAGCTCATGTTCCTAGAGCCTGTGCTCCACAACAAAAGAAGCCACCACAATGAGAAGTCCATGAACCTGCAACTACAGAGTAGACCCCGCTCTCAGCAACTAGAGAAAGCTGGATGCAGAGACAAACACCCCTTGCATTAATAAATAAATAAATCTTTTTGTTTTTTAAAAAAGGGGAACCATTAAAGATGACTGAAAGGTGTTCAGAGAAGACTCCAGAGGTGATATCCCAGAAATCAAATGAAGAAAACATTCCAAAAAAGGGAATGGTCAATTGTTTCAAGTGAGGTGAGGGCTGAGCATTGACAATTAGCTTGGACAACATGAAAACTGCTGAAGATATTGACCTGGGCTGTTTTGGTAGAATAGTGTAGGGGTGTGTGTGAGTGTGTGTGTGTGTGTGTGTGTGCGCGCTCACGCACGCGCACCTGCCTGTATGCTTAGTTATATCCAACTCTTTGCAACCCCATGGACTGTAGCCCACCAGGCTCTTCTGTCCATGGGATTGGGGATAAGAGAAATGGGCAGGTGACTGGAGGGAAACATTGAGTCAAGGGAGAGCATGTTAATATGAAAAGTATAACGTGTATATGCTGATGGAAATGCACTGATAAAGAAGAATAGACAGCATCTCCAAAATTTCTGGAGAAAAATTACCAAAGTAATCTCCTTGAGTAGATATGGGGTTCTGAGACTAGTGGATAAGCAGAGGGGCATGCTCAGAGTAACCGAATGGCAGATGGAACATGCGCATAGATGCTAGTAGGTTGGTAGAGTGGTGGAAGCAGCACATGGAAAATCACTTTTGATTGCTTCCATTTTGTCAGTGAAAAAAGAATCAAGGTCGTTAGATGAGAATGATGAAGAAAGAAAGTGTTGAGAGTTTTAAGGGAGTTCAGTTCAGTTCAGTTCAGTCACTCAGTCGTGTCCGACTCTTTGCAACCCCATGAATTGCAGCACGCCAGGCCTCTCTGTCCATCACCAACTCCTGGAGTCTACCCAAACCCATGTCCATCGAGTCGGTGATGCCATCCAGCCATCTCATCCTTTGTCGTCCCCTTCTCCTCCCACCCCCAATCCTACCCAGCATTAGGGTCTTTTCCAATGAGTCAACTCTTCGCATGAGGTGGCCAAAGTATTGGAGTTTCAGCTTCAACATCAGACCTTCCAATGAACACCCAGGATTGATCTCTTTTAGGATGGATTGATTGGACCTCCTTGCAGTCCAAGGGACTCTCAAGAGTCTTCTCCAACACCACAGTCCAAAAGCATCAATTCTTCGACGCTCAGCTTTCCTCACCGTCCAACTCTCACATCCATACATGACCACTGGAAAATCCACTTTGAAGGGAGGGAAGGTTTGAAATCTTGTTTGTGAAGTAAAAGTGAATAGACTGGGGAAATGAGTTAGAATTGCTGGGCCCACTTGAGTTTACTGATTCATGAATTTAAAGTAAGAGCAAGCAGCAACACTGGGTGTTTTCCTCTAGCCAAGTTCAGCAGCGAGGAAGCAAGTGCAGAGTGGGAAGAGAGTTGTAGATAACCAGGATTGGAGTTTTGCCAAAGAAGGACAAAGAAGTAAGAGAAGTGCCCAGGAGCTGGTGTGTAATATAAGTGATTATTAGGATAAACTATAAAATCTAGGATGGATGAGGAGGTAAGCTAGGATATGTGGGATGTGGACAGCGAGTAGGACAATGAATTATCTGGTCAAAGTATTTTCAACTCAGAGTGGGAGGGACAGAAAACTGAAAGGATATGAGGTGGGGGTCCTAGAGTGGGATGCTTGGGAGTAAAATATGGGAGATAGCAGTTACTGCTAAGAACAAGGTCTAGGGGAGGGGATGAGTGGTCCATTTTGGGGGAAAGGGGGCGGAATGAGTGATTGAGGTTGAGAGAGAAGGTCATTAGAGGAGAAGAGGTCATGGGAGTCAGAAGCCAGAGTATCAAAATGATCATTTACTTGGATCTAAGAATTATGATAGGCTTGTTATTGGAATAAGTGAGGGTGAGCTCAGAGCTTAAATCTGTAAGGAATGTGGGGAGTGTCCTCAAGTCAGCAGATGACAGCAATAATGAGGGGTACCTAGTAATGATGTCACAAACTTCACACCGAAGTTATTTAAGGGAGAAGAGAATTTGATCTGGTAGAAGCAATGACAACCCAAGAGACATTTCCCCTACCTCTAGGTCCAGAATTCCACTCCAAATTCATATTCCAAATATAGGTTGTTGATACCACAAGAGTTATACTCTAATCCAAAAGGAGGGAATATGACTAGAGGCTTCACACTTAACTCAGTGGAAATACTTATTATGTGTTGAGACCAGAGACCCTGAATGCCACCAGTGTGGGGAAAGATGTATTAGGAAAGGGTCTTCAAAAACCATACCTGGGCACTGTCCCATATGTACAGCAGCTATTCCTATATAGAATCTTCTTCACATCATCAACAACAAAATACATAAAAATCAGCCCATGGATAAATGTTTACTAATGATTAGAAAAAAAAAATTGGGATATTCAGTCCAAGCTCATTGAGAACCAGCAAGATGACTCAGTGGCTTAGATTTGTAGAAATGCTCTTAATGATTTTTACAATCATTTCCTTAATAATGGGATCTTAATAAGCAGGTCGATGTTAAATTAATAACACGAAAGCTTTCTAAAAAGCACATTGAAACATGATTTTAGTCCATTCACTGAGGCTTGACACCATACTATGGGTTTTTTTCCTCCTGATAGAATATCATCCATTGGAAGGAAATATTTAAGCTGGGAGATGAAGTTCAAAACAGAAAATTAATAAGAAGGGAAAGTATCATTTTAACAACAGCCATGTAAAAGCAAACTAGATCCAGAGCTACCATCTTTCTGCCACTCACCAGCCTCACCTACATTACATACAATGAATGATCACTGAGCTTGGATAACATGTCAGATACTTTGTGACCTTCTGGAGAGTCAAAGAAGAATGAAATACCATTCCTATCCTCCTAGTGAACCTAAGCATTCACTATCTGATTGGAGAAAACAAATATGTTAGTAAATACAATACAATATTGGTAATGTAAAAGTCCAGTACAGGGAATAGACCTTTACAAGTGGGCTTCAAATGGTGATCAGAGAAGAAAAGCAAGTCATGGAGAAAGATGGGCAAGGGAGCATGAGCAGATGTGAGCAGCAAGACTACAGAACATGAAAGGAAGTAGTAGGCGATGAAATTGCTTATTACAGAAGCATCCAAGTCCTTTGCCCCATTTCTAGCCACTGGGATCCCATTCTCACCATCCTGCTCTTTCAACCCCCCAAAAGTCATCTTCCACAGGAAATCCAAAGGTAACAAGCATGTTGTGATTTTTGTAAATATTACTGTAGCTTCAGAGGCCGCGGGGAAGGATTTCAGAGTAAAAAATTCAGCAGTGCCTTTCTCCCCTACCTTTTTGTCTCTTCTCATCTCACTGTCCATCCTATATCACCTCACACCACCTCACCCTGGTCCAATTATATGGAATTTCTCCATTCTTCTTGCAGTGTTGGCGCTTTCTAAAAATTGGAGCTTAACAGACAATGCTCAAAGGTGACTCTCTCAAAGGAATTTTCTTACTATCTGCTATGAGAATCTAGCTTTCTTCCTCTGTTTATATTTCTAAAATATAGTTTTAATTGTAGTTGTTCAGCTTTTAAGATCTTCTGATGGCTCACTCTAGCTCAAAGGATAAACCTAAGCATTCAGGAGCCCCCACAATCCACTTCAGCCTAAATCTGAGTGAGAAGCGGCCATGTGGCTTGCAAGATCTTAGTTCCCAGACCAGGGATCAAACCTGTGCCCCCTGCAGTGGAAGTGTGGAGTCTTATCCATTGGACCACCAGGGAGGTCCCCACCTCAGCACAAATGTTAGCCCTTATTTTCGTCCATATCCACCTAACCCCAGGTGCGTATCCATACTCCCATTGAAGCCCTCCTCATTTCCTAAACAGGGCGTATGTTTTTTTCCCTGTCTGGCTCTGCTCACATAGCCCTCTTTCATTTCCATTCCCCATTTACCCACTTGTCAACATTCTATCATTCCTCAACAAATGTTTCCTTCTTGCTAAAGCTGAGTTTCTCGGTCTCACACCATTCACATTTTGTGCTGAATAATTCTTTATTGAGGGGGCTGTCCCGCACATTGTAAGATGCTAAAGCAGCATCTCCGGCCTCTACCCACTAGATGCCAGTAGCAATCTTCACCCCCATCCTACCATCTGCAGTCGTGACAATTAAAAATATCTCCAGACGCTGTCAAATGTTCTCTGGGCTCCAAAATAGCCTCTGTTTGAGAACCCCTGCTCTTTGAATGTTTTTTTTTTTTTTGGTTACCCTTGATGAGAAATCACTTTATCCCACTCTTTACTATACAACATTACTCTATTAAAACCTGTGCAACTAAAGCAATAAGAACAGAAATGATAATATTTAGGGAAATTCCCTGGTGGTCTTTTCATATTGTCCATGGGGTTTTCAAGGCAAGAATGATCAAGTGTTTGCTATTCCCTTCTCCAGGAATTGATGCCTTTGAGTAGCAGAAGACTCTTGAAAGTCTCTTGGACTGCAAGGAGATCAAACCAGTCATTCCTAAAGGAAATCAATCCTGATTATTCATTGGAGGGGCTGATGCTGAAGCTGAAGCTCCAATACTTTGACCACCTGATGCGAAGGGCCAACTCCAAGACACTGATGCTTGGAAAGATTGAAGGCAAGAGGAAAAGAGGATGACAGAGGACGAGATGGAAGGATGGCATCACTGACTCAATGAACATGAGTTTGAGCAAGCTCCGGGAGTTGGTGAAGGACAGGGAAACCTGGCGTGCTGCAGTCCACGGGGTCACAAAGAATCGGACATGACTGAGTGACTGCACAACAGCAACAGCCTGATGGTCTGGTGGCTAAGACTCTGCACTCCTAATGCAAGGGGCTTGGTTTAATCCCTGATCAGGGAACTAGGTCCCATATATCACAACTAAATATCCTGAGTGCCACAACTAAAACCTGGCACAGCCAAATTAAGAAGCAAAAAAAAAAAAAAAAATGAACTGAGAGGAAGCATTATAAAAAATTAAAAACATTTAGCACCATCTGTCTTTTGCTTCTGGGGTTGATCTGATGTCTGTGCTGATATCCCCTTTTATTGGGTTTTGTGACCTCTGTGAAAGCAGGATGCATCTTCCTAGTATTTCTAGGACTCAGTATAGTGCTTTACTATAGTGCATTGTTGTTGTTCAGTCACTAAGTCGTGTCCAACTCTTTGCAACCGCATAGACTGCAGCATGCCAGGCTTTTCTGTCCTTCACTATCTCCCAGAGTTTGCTCAAACTCATGTCCATCGAGTCAGTGATGCCATCCAAACATCTCATCCTCTGTTGCCTGCTTCTCCTCCTGCCCTCAATTTTTCCCAGCATCAGGGTCTTTTCCAATGAGTCAGCTCTTTGCATCAGGTGGCCAAAGCATTAGGGCTTCAGCTTCAGCATCACTAGTTCCAATGAATATTCAGGACTGATTTCCTTTAGGATGGACTGGTTTGATCTCCTTGCTATCCAAAGGACACTCAAGAGTCTTCCCCAGCACTCCAATTTGGAAGCATTAATTCTTTGACTCTCAGCCTTCTTTATGGTCCAACTGTCACATGAGTACATGACTACTGGAAAAACCATAGCTTTGACTATACAGACCTTTGTTGGCAAAGTAATACCTCTGCTTTTTAATGTGCTATCTAGGCTTGTCATAGCTTTTCTTCCAAAGAGCAAGTGTTTTTAATCTCTTGGCTGCAGTCACCATCTGCAGCGATTTTGGAGCCCAAGAAAATAGAATCTGTCACTGTTTCCACTTTTTCCCCTTCTATTTGCCATGAAGTGATGGGACTGGATGCCATGATCTTAATTTTTTTCAATGTTGAGTTTTAAGCCAGCTTTCCCACCCTCCTCTTTCACCTTCATCAAGAGGCTGTTTAGTGGTAATTGGGACATATTTGCAGACTTGATGTGATAAAGGCTGTAGTCCCTAACTAGCCATTTGATGGACACATCAGTTGAAAGACTGAGAAGCTAATGATTCTAATGCTGTTTTGCAAAGTTCTGTCCATACCTGACAAGTTATAAGAAGTTTTACAAACAATGGATTCTGGAGAGTTTGGGGGTTTTTTTGTTTGTCTGTTTGTTTTTAAGTCTTCACATTTTGGAATGGTTTGTGATTGAATAAATGTTAATTTTCAGACTCAATTTTTGCTAACATAGTAATGTGGTTCATTTCAATGAAAATTTTAGTTGAAGTCAGTTTGCTGACTAAATGATTTTTTCAAAGCTTAAATGTAAACATAAAGTAGTGGGCCAAATCATAAAACATAGTGCTTCAGTAAATGCTAGTAGAAAGCATTTCTGGATTGTTTCATTTGTGTGGATTTCATTGTCCAAACTGCTTGAGAGTTCCTTGGGGGTAGGAGGACATCTGGACTTTTTTCTCATAGCACTTGCTGAGTGCTATTCCAATTCTTTTGAATTAATTGAATTAATTAATTGAATTATAAATTTTCTAGTGGGAAAAAATAAATCTATCAACCTAGAATACTCCAGGAACCAAGTTTAAAGTTAAGTTTTGAAAGTTGTGGTATGGTTTGGCAAATTTTCCAGCCCAGAGGTCCCCAACCTCTGGATCTAATGCTTGATAATTAGAGTTGGAGCTAATGTAATAATAATATACACTGCACAATAAATGTAATGCCCTTGAATCATCTCAAAACCACCCCCTACCCCTCAGTCTGTGGAAAAATCGTCTTCCACAAAACTGGTCCTGGTGCCAAAAATGGTTGGGGACCTTTGTTCTAGAGGCTTATCCCAGCATTCTTTTTCCTCTTTTTTCCCAAGGGGACAGAGTAGAGATTTTTAATTGGGCCCTTTGTCATTCAAAATAAAATACTTGCCCCAAATTACATATTTCTGGATTTCTTTTACTTACGTTAAATGCACAGCTATTTTGTAGTTTTGTGTTTATATGCAGCTGCACCTATATTAACTAATACGTATTCAATTGTAATTCAACAATATTTTTGAATAACTACTATGCATTAGTTCAGTTGTTCTCAGGAAAGAGAACACATTAAAAAAACCACCAAATACAAATGTTTCTTTCGTACTTGAGACTTTCTGAATCAAAATTTATGTGATAGGCCTCTGGCATTGAAAAAAAAAAAAAATATATATATATACACACATGTACATACTCATCCACACAGTTATACATATCATAAATTAGCTAAATTAGATGGCATGAATAAAGATATTATTTATATATAGTATATAGTAAGTAAATATGTATTTGAATAGTTGTTCATAGTATTCTCTTTACTCTTTTATAAGGTTGATGGTAATGTTCCCTCTTTTATTCTTGATTTTAGTAATTTAAATCTTCTCTCATTTTCTCCTGATCAGTCTACCTAAAGGTCTGTCAACATTATTGATCTTTGCAAGGAGCCAAATTTTCACTTATTTTTTTCATATATATATATGTATATATATATATATATATACACACACATATACATGAACACGTGTGTGTATATATGTATATTTTTAATTCTCTAATATTTATTTTTCTTTCCTTCTACTTATTTTGGATTTAGTTTGCTCTTCTTTTTTGAACCTCTTAAGAGAAAAGGTTAGGTTTTTGATTTTAGGTCTTTCTTCATTTTTAACATACGTTTTTATAGCTATAAATTTCCCTCTAAGTACTGCTTTAGCTACACAACAGATGTACTTTTTTAAAGCCCTGCAGATAATTCTGATGTGCAAACTTGGTATTTCTTTGCCAACATTAATTTTTGTTTTTCCATCTCCCAGCAGGGTTGCTGACTCTTTGCATCCAGAAAGCTTTTCTTATAAAGCAAAATGTCTCGGTTTTGGTTTGGTTTTGAGTTTGCTTGCAGCTCAAAGATTTGTTTTCAGAGACAGATGAAAAAAGTAAGGGCATGTTTGTTCTCACTGATCTTTCCTGTGAAGTGAAGATTTAGGTTATATAGGACCTTCTTACAAAGCCCTTTTAGTTGGAATTTTCCTTCCCAGCTTGTATTTCTAGAATTTATTCTTGGCAGCCCTGACACAATGTTTATGTCATTTGAGCAGAGGTCAGCTAGTAGTGAGAGCTTCCTGTGCTACCATAAATCCTCTCCCCTGGCCTCTGTACTTTGTTATTTGCCTTTCTTTGTCCATAATTTGGCAGCATTATCACCCAGTCCACGTGACAAGTGACATCATTGCTATAATGAGAATTCCAAGCAGCACCACTGGATCCAAGCCCATCTGTGTGCTTGCTCCCACACTTGAGAAAACAAATTCCAAATTCATTCAGCATGCCGGTGCCATTTAGTCACTGTGACATATCCCAAATTTTGGACTCTATGCAAAAACCGATCTGTGCCCACAAAATTAATCATGGAACACATTTTATGACGTTTGACAACAACTTAAAAGGTTCTTATCTTTGGCAGGTGGCTCTGCCAATCTGCAAGTATGTGCACGACAAATTCTGAACAATATATTGTGTGCCTGAAAATACATCGTGCAGGATGCATACCCTGGAGAGAGCCAGAGTGAGTCCAAACAATTCTGAAGTCTGTCTCAGTGACACATAAGCCAGACTGCTGTCTTGTGAAGGAAGGATGATGGCCTTAGGTACACATAGAACGCCAAAGAAAAGGCAACAGCTCATGTGCCAGTAAATGCTGAGAACATTGGCACAATTGCCTGTGTTGGCAGGACCAAGAGTGAGATGGCTAATTTAAGCGACAAGATCCTGGCAAACAGATTTATTTAGGGCAAGGGTGCGTCAGGAAGATGCCAGAAAAATGCATCAATCTGTGCCTTTACATGTACTGTAGAGTGATGATGAAACAATTGACATTAAAAAAAGTAAACCCTTACACTTTAATCTGCAACTCATTCTAATAACAAGTAGGGTTTACCTTAGATTTCTGGTACTCTGAGATGGGGTTTTGTGTTCTGAGCTAAGATCTGTGACCAAGAAAAATTCCCTTGTAAAGGTATTCTTGAAGAGATTTCCGCATATTGTGGTGTTTAATTGATTAGACCAAGGGTTTTCATATATTGTTTATCTAAAATGAAAGCTATTTCACATATGACACTTCACATTCACTTCAAATAAAGAAAGCCATTTGTCTAAAATTTTACTTTTCTGAAGTGTGTATTATAGAAACTCAGTTGGAAAAAGAAAGAAAACTGAGACTTTAATTGTACCTACAGAAGCCTGAATAGGTCCCTTTATGTAAGAGTAATGTTTTACTCTGTAATAAGATGTAACTCTTTTAAATATGTATTCTATACAGTAGTGCCTATTTGTATACAATTCAACAGGCAATGAAATAGTAAAACCTTCCACTGAGAGTGTATGACTTCCTCATACTCCTTTCTACTTTCCTAGGTTCCCCAGATAGCCTCCCATCCCCAATGTTCCCACCCACTTCAGTTTTCTCTTAATTGATGCTGTCTTAGTACATTCCTCTTGCAGTGTCTTAAGAAAGTTTTTATACCTACAGCCTACTTAGGACTTTTATTTCTTATACAAACATGGTATTTGCATAATTTAGCTATCACTGGGATTTGTCTAGACTCAGACTTCCAATTCTAATTTCAGTGTTCCTCTTCATCTATGAGACAGGAAGTAATGTGAGCAAGCAACAGGTGATGAAGAGTGCTTCCACAGGAAGAGTAATTCTTGATTAGGAAGCTGGCTGATTTAATAATCTAGAAGAACCATAAGAACAAAAACAGCTCTGCCTCCATCGAGATGCAGAACAGTGATCAGTCTTCTCTTCGGTAAAGTGAAGGAGTTGGAACTCTCTAGACCTCCCCTAACTAAATCTCAAAGATATATGAATTAGGGAAGGATATTTTAGGAGAACTTGCCTCACATATTAACTGATTCTTTCATTTACTTTGTGTGTTGAATATAAATGTGTTATTAATTAATTTGGATCATCATTTCTCCACTCAGAAGTAGCTCCTAATACTTTTTCTTCCTTACCTATGCTTCAAATAATTAACAATCTGTAGTGTTCTGAGTCCCAATTCTTTAGAATGTGACTTTTTATTCTTTTCATTCTCTCTGAAAACTTTGAGGATCTTCTACTTATCCCTGGAATTCAGAAATTTTATGATGATTATATGTATTAAGAAATTACCAAGGGTAGGGAAACATTTGAAAGAAACAAAGTAAACAATCCACAATTCCAGTTCATGAGACTAGTTCCTATTCCTGCTAATCAGTGTGTGTATCTGTATGTGTGCATGTGTGTGTATGTGTGCGTGCTCCATCATGCCCAACTCTTTGTGACCCCACAGACTGTAGCCTGCCAGGCTCCTCTGTCCATGGGATTTTCCAGGCAAGGATACTGGAGCAGGTTGCCGTTTCCTTCTGTAGAGGATCTTCCATACCCAGGGTCTGAACCTGCGTCTCTTGCATCTCCTGCATTGGCAGGCAGATTGTTTACCACTAGTGCCACCTGGAAAACCCCTGCCAATCAGAGTTCAGTTCAGTTCAGTCGCTCAGTCATGTCTGACTCTTTGTGACCCCATGAACTGCAGCATGCCAGGCCTCCCTGTCCATCACCAACTCCTTGAGTCCACCCAAACCCCTGTCCATCGGGTCGGTGATGCCATCCAGCCATCTCATCCTCTGTCGTCCCCTTCTCCTCCTGCCCCCAATCCTTCCCAGCATTAAGGTCTTTTCCAGTGAGTCAGCTCTTCGCATCAGGTGGCCAAAGTATTGGAGTTTCAGCTTCAACATCAGTCCTTCCAATGAACACCCAGGGCTGATCTCCTTTAGGATGGACTAGTTGGATCTCCTTGCAGTCCAAGGGACTCTTAAGAGTCTTCTCCAACACCACAGTTCAAAAGCATCAATTCTTCGGCACTCAGCTTTCTTTATAGTCCAACTCTCACATCCATACATGACCACTGGAAAAACCATAGTCTTGACTAGACGGACTTTTGTTGGCAAAGTAATGTCTCTGCTTTTAATCCTAATACGTCATTTTAGGGGCTTCCCTGGTGGCTCAGTGGTAAAGAATCCAACTGCCAATGCAGGAAGCTGCAGCTTCCATCCCTGGGTAGAGGAGATCCCCTGGAGAAAGAAATGACAACCCACTCCAGTATTCTTGACTGGAAAATCCCATGGACAGAGGAGCCTGGTGGACTACAGTCCATGGAATTGCCAATAGTTGAATGGGACTGAGCAACTAAACACCACCCAATCTCATTGCTTAAGAATGTTAAGAACTCAGAGACAGAACTCCTATGTAGGACAGAGGGGTAAACTGAGGCAGAAAAGACGATAGGTGAGCACTCCAAGCTCACAGAGCCCCGAACAGTCAAGCTGAAACTAGAGTCCAGACTTTACCTTGTGAAACCAAGGGTTCCAAGGGAAAAGAACACGGCTCGAATCCCCAGGAATGGGGCAAGAGCCGGGAAAGGGACTCTTTTCAACTATACCTGGCCGAGGGATTTCAGAATCTTAAGACTGCAGAAGTGCAGCACAAGACTAGCCTCGGAAGCCCACTACCCGCACACTCTCTACCTCGGGAAGACTCGACGAGGCCCAGCGCCACCGCTCCCGCTCTCGCGATACTGGACTGCTCCTGCTCCCGGCTCCGCTAAGCCCCACCCCTCCACCGCAGCCCCTCTGTCGTCACTTCCTGTGGGTCTGCAGGCAGAGGGAGAAGATGGCGGCGCTGGGGGAACCCGTGCGACTGGAGAGGGGTGAGTGGGGCAGTGGCTGGGACCAACGTGGGCGGAGGAGGTAGGGGAGTGCCTTGTCGTTCAAGGGGGCGGGTGGGCCAAGCTCCGAGACCCCGAACCAGGCTTTCCCTCGCGCTGGCGCCTGTGGCCACCGATGTCGATGCTCTGGGCCCGGGGAAGGGGCTTGACGCTCTTGACTGATCCTCAGACCCCTTCTGTGTTCCCACGGACTGTCCCGGAACACAGCATAGTTCACCACCACCTGTCTGCATTCGCAGACACACGCTGTACACGCGCTCCCTGGGTGGGCACGGCCTACTTTGTGTTCAGAGACGTGTCAAGCTGAGCAAATATCACACGCCCAGTTCGGACAGACTACACGCCCTGCCTGTATTGACGCGTGCATACACAGTGTCCCCGCCTTCACTCACCCAGCCCGGACACGCAGCGCGTTCCCACCAAACCCCCTCTCGTTTATGCACAAATGCCATCATTACTTCCACCACAACCTCGCTTGTATACGTAATGGGGATATTTCCTGACTGTGGTGCCCCTCCCAGGAACGGAGAAGGTGCTTTAAGAACAATCCTGCTGTGGCCCTGGAAAGAAGGCTGCATAACTAGAAGGAATAGATTGTAAATTACGTTCAAGTGCAGCCTTATTCTTCATTACAAATCCTACTATTGCTAACTGGTTGATTGCTTGCTTTTTAGAGCAGGCTGTGAAGGAAAATAAAATCTGTTCTGCTGAGTAATTAAAAACCGAAAAGCCAGTGAAGTAAAAGAGTATGAGCCTAAAAAGCGTACTGTTGCAATTTTTTAGCATTCCACTATTCCACAAATTCTTTATTTCATATAATTTCAAGTATGCTTTTGACACACCTGTATTAAAAGTCATCAGTAAGAGTCAAAAAGTAAAACTAGACATTTTGAGTACTCAGTTCAGTCGCTCAGTCGTCTCCGACTCTTTGCGACCGCAGCACGCCAGGCCTCCCTGCCCATCACCAACTCCCGGAGTTTACCCAAACTCATGTCCATTGAGTCGGCGATGCCATCCAACCATCTCATCCTCTGTCGTCCCCTTCTCCTCCTGCCTTCAATCTTTCCCAACATCAGGGTCTTTTCAAATTTTGAGTACTAGTAGTAAACAAAGTATAAGATGGAGATTGACAGTATCTTGTAAATATTAACATTTGCATTTACAGTCTGAATATTTAACTTCTGCTCTAAAAAGGGATACATTTTTAGAATTGAATTTTGGAGTCTTTCCTCATACCTTTACACAGATCCATGCACACTTAACATTATTTATTCCTTGTGATATTTACTATTTGTTAGTCTCTTTACAAGTGATGTTTTCCTCCAGCCCACCAGACCGTTAATTAAAGTATCATTTTGGCAGAGTAGCAGCTTACTCTGGAAAGATTTGCCAAGTTAGGCCTAAGACTGTGACATGTTCTTCCCAAGCACAATGACACTGTGCTTTGTAGATGGGAACAGATTTGTCTGGTGTTAACTGGAGTAGGTGTTTTTCTTTGAAAACCAGTTGTAGAATTCTAACGTGTTGGCAGTCTTTTGTATTGTTAAGTGCAGTACAAAATGTGAAGCTTCATCTCTGGCATTTAGTTTTGGTAGTCATGGCTTTTTGTTTTTTCCTGTTTCAGAGTTCATTTCAATTTCGCAGTAGAGTGCTCAGAACCTGAGGATAAGCTATTAGTGGATGCCATTTAGCAGGATAAGAAAGATTACATCCACTCTGATTCTTACTTAGCATTCTGTTTGACAGATTCTATTAAGAAACTCTCCCAGTAATCCTATAGTATAAAATTAGTGCATGATCAAGATCCTGAATACCTTCAAAGACGTTAAAACAAGATTTAGTGGAACACATTTGAGAACATATTGGGTACAGTTTAGGTTCAGTAAAGAATATTTTACTTTTTCAACTTTTTGTTAGTTGGAAATTTTCATACAGCTTGTATATTATAATTATGTAGGTCAGAATATTTGATGAACCAGCACTCCCCATTCACCAGCTATTCTGATGGTGGGAGATGAGAATGGGGAAAGTTTTTTTCCACTGCACTGGATTAATATCAGTTTAAGCTTCTGTTACCTGAAATTGAAAAATCAACTTCTTTCTTCACTACATTTATTCCTAATTTTCCAGTTGCAGACAAAGACAGCCATGCTGTTTCTATAAAGAGAAAAGTTCCAATCCTTTAGTATAATAGAAAATTTGGAATTTCTTCCACTTAAGACAAAAGGAGGGAAGGAACTTTAGAATAATAAGTTCTCTAGCCCCCTGTGGTACCAAGACTTAAAAAAAAAAATCAGGGGAGAAATAGTATTGAAACATGACTGAATATTATAGAAGTTTCTTAATTTGTAAAACACTTTTCCTGACACTTCCCAATGAGAACTGCCTAACAGGCTTAATATATTTCTATGAGTGTGGAACATCTTAATGTTTCTTATTAATTGGTGCTAATGTAATATAACATTTATGCTCGCCACATGCCAGGCCCTTACTATGTGTTTTGTTTCATTGGTCAAGTAATTTTTATAAAGGAGATACTGTTATTTCCATTTTATAGTGGAAAACAGACACAAGGAGTTTAAGTTACTTGCCCAAGATCACCCAGCTGTTACTGATACCAGACTCACAAAACTAATTGCTTCATATTTTGTAAACATGTATTTGACTGAGCTTGTCTTAGTTAAAACACTGTGTGATGATCCTAAGTTGAAAGCAGACCAGTTAATTTTACTCATTTGCATCATTGTTTTAAATTGTGTTCCTGCCAGTAACTAACTGCACATGTTATTGAAGAGTTTTATTAAGTTTTCTTTTGGGAAATAGTGACTTCATGAGCACACAGCATTTTATACTGCCCAGCACTTTGATCACTATTGATGGCAGGTAAATTTTGATTGACTAAGTAGCCTCTGACCGTGCTGCCAGCTTTTCTGAAGTGCTGCAGTGTTCATGTGTCTGTAACATTTGAGCTCCAGTTCTTTCCTGTGACGTTTAGGACTTGATATTTGTTTTCCTGTGTCTCTTAAAGATACTGTTTTCCAGATTTTAGGCATGTTCAACATCAGTTTCTTCCTAATCTGCTGTAAAATTTAACATTCTTCTCAGGCTTTGCATTTCCACCCGCCATACATGAACCCCCCCCCCCCCCCCCCGCCAAGTTCATACTCTTAGGCTTTTTTTCCTCTGCGTTCTATATATTTCTTGTTAGCCATTGAGGAATAAATCCTAAATGCTGCACTGTTAACGGAGGCATTTACAGAAAATTATCTATCGGTGTGTGTTTATTTAACTCTAGATATTTGTAGAGCAATTGAATTGTTGGAAAAACTGCAAAGAAGTGGAGAGGTACCACCACAGAAACTTCAGGCTCTACAAAGAGTCCTTCAGAGTGAATTCTGCAATGCTGTAAGAGAGGTGAGTAAATGGGATTAAAATTGACTATAAACTTGCATTATCTAGGGTAAGATAACATTCTGAAATTTAGGTTTTTAGTTTCTTAAAGTTAATTTTAGAACCCACCCCTCTCATATTTGGAATTTCTAACAGAAAAACATGGTACAAAGATGCATAACTTTTTCTGAAATTTTAACACATTCATTAACCTTAAAAAGAACTCAAGCATGTTATATTCTGAGATTTAAAATCACAGTGGTAACTTTGGGTTTTGCAGGTATATGAACATGTCTACGAGACTGTGGACATCAGTAGCAGTCCTGAAGTGAGAGCTAATGCAACCGCAAAGGTACATATTTTTCATTTACTGAAAGTGAGAGGATTCATCACAAATTAGAGGTTTAAAATGTGAAGTTATTAGTTTCATAATAGACTTATGTTAAAAATTAACAAATAGTACCTTTCAAGCTACACTCAACTCGATTACTGAAAAGTAGGACTTTTTAATTGGCTTTACAAAAGATATTTTATGCAGTCTAGATGATACATTAAAATATATTTGCACACAAATAATACATATGTATAATATGTGGTCGCTGTAGGTAATATATATATATCATTATGTAAATATTCATCAAAATTCTGAGGTATGGATTATTAGTCTCATTTTATTGGTGAGGAAGCATCAAATTAGATTACTTGCTTCAAATCACACAAATAGTTAACGGTAGATCTGAGGTACTCCCCTATGTTGCCCTTCACTTTCTCCTTAACCTGAACTCTGCAAATAGGAGGTTACCTCCTCAGAGCTACAGGTGGCAGGTTTTATGTGTTTTTCTGTACCAGTGTTTTCCTCAAATAATTCAAACATTGATCTCTGTCCGTCATATGTGGTGGTGGTGGTGGTTCAGTCACTAAGTTGTGTCTGACTCTTTACAACCCCATGGACTATAATATATCAGGCTTCTCTGTACTGTTATCTCCTGGAGTTTGCTCAAATTCATGTCCTTTGAAGCGATGATGCTATCTAGCCATTTCATCATATGTGGTTAGAATAAATTACTGTCAGTAGTAGGTGACTTATACTGAAACTAGTCATTAACAGGTAACTATTTATTGATAGTTAACTGGTTCACAAAAGGCAATATTGGATTCTCTGTTGAGTCATGTGGGTATTGTTTGACAGAGTGGGAAAAAACAATTAAAACTTGAGTTTAATTCCTCACTTTCACAGCCTCCTGAATTTCTGAGCCTTAGTTCCATTATCTATAAAATGAAGCCTCTTTAAGAGCTTAGAGTATTCAGCAAATCTTGATTTTTCTCTCTTCCTTCCCATGTTTCTCATATACCCTGATCTAATACACAAAAAAATAGTACCAGATTACTTAATTACCTTTAAAAGCAAAATGAAACCCAGATTCTCAACTTTGTGTTAGAATTCCTCTGAATTAGTCTAAATTTGAAAGATGTGGCTCTATGGGTTAATATACAGTGCGAATAGTACAGCAGCCAGAATGACTGCATCAAAGGACACCTGCCTGCGTTTAGGTTACAAATGGGTTGTGCCCCCCAAATCCCCTGAACACACCAGACTGACCAGCCTCAAAGTTGGTGGCATGCGAGAAGAGGGGGTTCTCCTTGTTAGTGTGCACAATGTTCATCTTCCTGGCAAGGCCCGCTTGCCAAGCACTGCACAGAAGTTCTGGGCACGGGAAGGACCAGGAGTGACCTGAACGACCTCAACACTTTCTGCCTAATCCCAGAGTAAGCTTTCCAGTCGTCCTCTTAGAAACACCGTCTGCTTAGCTTACCTTCACTGTCAGTGAATTTGTGGGCATTCAGACATCAAAAATACTTACTTCAAAAGTGGTCTTTAATTTGATACTGATTTCTAATTATCAGTATCACTGTGATTCCACAGTGATAAGAGAACACATTCTTATGATTTCAGTACCTTTAGACCATGAAATTTTTGTATTTTGTTTTATGTCCTTGGATATGTTTCAGTTGTCTATTGGTTTATGGTCTATGGGAACTTGAATTTATATTCTGCTATTGTGTGACAATTGTATAAATCTTAATTATGTTGAATCCATTCATAGTGCTTTTCAGGTCTACTATCTCCTACTTTTCTATCATTCTATTAATTTTTGAGAGTTTGATATTGAAACTCCAACTAAAAATCTACTTAAATATATAGTGGGACTGTATGTAACTTGGTTCTGTATTTTCCAAGTCTGCTGTAAATGTGTTACCATACTCTCATAATTTAAAAAAGAAGAAAAAGTGGTTTTTAAAAAGGGACAAAAGAGTGAAGTAAACAAAGGTCCTATAATTTTTTTAAATATGTAAAATTTTCTTTCAGGCTACCGTTGCTGCATTTGCTGCCAGTGAAGGGCATTCTCATCCTCGAGTTGTTGAGCTACCAAAAACAGAAGAGGGCCTTGGATTCAATATTATGGGAGGCAAAGAACAAAACTCGCCAATCTATATCTCTCGAATAATTCCAGGTGGAATTGCTGATAGACATGGGGGCCTCAAGCGAGGAGATCAGCTCCTTTCTGTTAATGGAGTGGTAGGGATGCATTTTATTTCTACTTGACCACTTGCGGGTGTATTTGAGTTATAGAAACAGTCGTGGCCAGCTCTGTGACCCCATGAACTGTAGCCTGCCAGGCTTCTCTGTCCATGGGGATTCTCCAGGCAAGAATACTGGAGTGGGTGGTGTGCCCTTCTCCAGGGGATCTTCCCAACCCAGGGATCAAACCCAGGTCTCTTGTATTGCAGGCAGATTCTTTACCGTGTGAGCCACCAGGAAAGTCAAAGAAACAAGAAGGCGCAGGGAAAGACCAAGAAGCTTTGTAGTTTAGAAATCCCTTGGAAGAATCTTAGGCACTACTGTTTAGTGGAGTGATACTTTTTGAAGCACTTTGTGTTTTGCTTCTTTCCATTGTAGATTAGCAGTGCTTAGTGTGATTTTTATGAAGTTACTAAGCTCTTCAGTAGTTAAGACAATACATTGAATCGAAAGCCTCTCCTCAGTTTAATTTTATCAAATAACAGTTGCTTGATTAACTTCTGACCTAGTGAAATAATAGAGCATGTAGATTGATATGCTAGGTATTTGGAACTTAAAAACCAATTCCTGGACTGCAGACAGAATATGATTTAGCAGACAGTTTTACACTGATTAAAGTGACAAAGCAGGATTATTTCATAGGTTTATAGTTTGAAATGCTATAACATTAAAATTTTTTTACTTGTATGTGTTTTGAAGATTTTTCATTTTGAGTTACATACAAAACATATTAATTGTGTTTCTGTCTGTGGTTTGTTTTTTTCCTAGAGCGTTGAAGGAGAGCATCATGAAAAAGCTGTAGAACTGCTGAAAGCAGCTCAAGGAAAGGTTAAATTAGTAGTGCGATACACACCCAAGGTCTTAGAAGAAATGGAGTCACGCTTTGAAAAAATGCGATCAGCAAAACGCAGGCAACAGACCTAATGCAGTTAAAACCTTTATATTCCATTTTGCTTTTAGCTAGAAAAAGTTTTACTTGTGACCTACTGATGGCCACAATGCCAATGATTGTAAAAACAACAACAACAAACTTCCCGTGAAATCCTCCTTGCCATTTTATAAATACCTATTTTAACATCATTTATGGTTCCAGAGATGCATACACTTTTTTCTGACAAGAAAAAGTAAAAAGGTAATGAGGGCAGTTCTGTCCTGCTGTTTTTACAGGCCTTTTTCAACAAATGCAGATTTTTGTCATAAAGTTATTATAGATTTTTAAAAATGCTTTTTTAATATTAAAATGTACTTTTACATTCTTAAATCTTTTTTTAGGAAAAAAGGTTTTCTTTATTTGCTTATTTAAAAAGAACAGTTCTCCATTCTTGTTTTTTTTTTTAACCTGTAACATTTCTTTATGCTTTTCCAAGAAATTACACACAACAGTCTTCAGCAGTTCATTACACTATCAATTCATTGTTAACATCACTGCTGCGTTTTGTATTTGAAACACACACACAATATAATCAATGGTAAATTATAACTCAGCACAGTGGAAGTTTTTTATTTAAACATATAATGAATATTCGTTTGTACTGATTTATAAAAGTTTTTAAACACTGATACAATCATTGCTAAAATATGTATTCTTTCATAATATTTGAGCAGTGAGGCAAGAGAATGTAATTTGATTGTTTGCATTACTGATGACATCTTTCTGTTTATATTCAACTGTATCATAAATTACAAATGCAAAAAAGGTTTAGGTTTCTTTTGCAAATTTTTTTAATGCTATTCATTTTCATTTAAATGTATCTTTATTTTTCATCCTTCCATTCCTAGAGATGAGCCAGTTAGTTTGTGATGGGATATAGCAAAGGAGAGAGAATAATACCTTTAACCTCACCAGCCTCAAGAGTTATAGCTCAATTTAAAGAATTGATACTAAGTAAGAAAAAGAAAGATATGTTTAAGATATATAGAAATTATGATGTGATGCATTTCATAAGAATCTGCATACAGTTTATTAAAATGAGTAAGAACTCATTCACATTAAAATTGTTGGATTTAGGGTCATGATTCTTATGATTCAAATATAATGATGAGAATTCTGAGATACTTTTATTTGTCCACTGGATGTCACTGTTTTACTGAAAGGCAGCTATTAGTGGATGACTGTGACTGAGGTCTTTTTAAAGGCAGAAATTAAGAGTTAAGGTTCATATTCAGACACAACTTATAGGAACATTTGTCTGGCTTTTAAAAATTTTAAGTGACAGGTGCTAGAAAATAATGGATTGAAATATATAAGGACTTTAGAATAATTATCAACCCTGTGTAAAGAGTGGGCATTTTGTGACATTCCTTCAGGAGGAATAGAAATGTGTATCTTTTTCTGCATGTTTGTGAGCACTGTGAGTCTTAAAAAGACTATTCCAGTTTTCAGTGATTTCAGAATAAAAGTCAATCAGCATTGTTATTTATCTTTTAGGTATTGAACACTGGATTGCATGGTTGAATGTGTCCTTAGTCCACTACAAAATACGCTTGTTATTGATAGGATCATGTTGTTGAATTGTATATTTCCAAAATTAATTGATGTTTTTAAAATGTTGAGACCAAAGTAGGATAGATGAATTATGGACTTAATTTAAATGTAAAATTATTAGAGGTATTTGTTGTATAGCTTTATATATTAAAGAGAGGTATTGGTGCATATAAAAACAGTAATATTATTGTTGTGCTTGTACTCTTGCATTACAGGGTGAGTAAACCCTGAAGAAATCTTATTTTAGTATTGCTGCAGCTGCAGTAGCTTTTAAGGGTGTGTCAACATTTCATTATAAATTATAGCTTCCTGGTTCAGTATCTCAGCTGTTTCAGAACTTTCAGCCAAGTTAAATCTTTTTTGGTGTTGAAACTTAGTAAGTTGAGTAAGCTGCTTTTTGTTTCTTCTACAGTAATCCACAATCTGTTCTTTGTGTGGGTTGGCACTTATTTATAATTTTTAAAATATGGATAGCTTAAAAGAGCCAAATACAGTAGTTTTGCTCGCTCCTGTTGAGCATGAGTAGCAGTAGTTTATTTTCTTTAATGCAGTTTTCATGGTGTATCCCAGAATTTTAAATCATGACCACAGAAGAATGCAGTCATTCAGTGGCAAAGATGTGTGATAGTGGTTTAGTGTAGTGAGGAAATGAGGGGAGTTTTCATCTTATAAATATACGGTTTATGAACGTAGCTAAGACATAGTAAGTAAATAATAGGTATTTGATTTGTAAATTATAAATATAAGTTTTCTTCCCTCCCCAGTTTCCATTTATTTGCTTGGTATTTCAAAATGAGTTGACTCAGTGATTCTCAACCTTAGCTGCATATTAGAACACCTTGCAGGCCTTCAAGAAACAAAATGACACTTGAGTCCTACTCCATACCAACTAAATTGCAGTCTCTGAGGTGGGGCCAGATGCTTATTTTTTCAAAGCTTTCCAGCTGGTTCTAAAGGACACCTAGGGTTGAGGACTGCTTGTTTCCCCCTTTATAACATGCTCTAATTACACTGGACTCTGTTTGGGAGCTGTCAGAATAATTCAGTTTACAGCTACTACTAAATAGCTACAAATGTAAGGGTCAGTTATATTTCTTAGTAATCTCTTTAGGAATAAAAGGTACTTGGCATAACTTATTGGGGAAGTAACTACACCTTAACTTTTTCTTTCTTTTTTTAAATAAAATCGACCAGTAGTTTAAATGTAAGTTTTTAATGTCTGTCACCTTTCTGCCCTCTTTGCCTTTAAAACTTTCAAAATTAAATGTCTATTATTTGAAAAAGCATGTTTAAAAATTGCAGATGATATTTAATAATATTTTCATTGATAATTATGAACTGTCTTAATATGGCCATTTTATCCATCAGTATAACACTAGGTTATAGTGGCCTCATTCTTTGACGTTTGATAATTCAGATGTGTTTGTTTTTTTTCTTTTTAAATCGTTGTCTTCCTCTTCTAAATTTTTGAAAGTTACTTTGTTCAGGTACTTAAATAGTTTGGCTCAAGTACCTTGTTTACAATATAAGTGGATATTATAGCATTTAATCGAAGAAATGGCCATGGCTTATCTGAAAAGAATGTCAGCATGACTTGGTGTAGACTTACAAGACTATGTGTTGTGAATATTTTATTATGTGGAATGATCATTGAAATATCAAGGACTCTAGTAATTGTATTTCCTGAATAAATGTATGTTTATGAATTTTCTAACTTATATTTTGTGTTCCTCTGCTAACAGTCTGGTTTTATACTTTTTATTGTCCAAAATGTCACTAATAGTGTTTCTTCAAAGGTTGTTGTAGTTCTATATGATGAAATAGTGGAAAAGTGCTTGTTCATTAATTTTCAAGAACTTCCAGACTAATTTGTATATGGATATAGTTTTTAAAAGCATCAATAAACAATATGCTTCTACTTTAAGTTTGAAGTAAAGGAATATAGTAGCTGAAATAGATTTAACACTTTTTCAGTGGGTGACTTCATTTATCAATTCTAAGTCTAGGGCTTATTAAAATAAATTTATATTATATTTTTGTTCTTTGGATTTAAAAAAAAATTGATGTAACTGCACAATCATTGTGTTTCTGAAAGATATATATACAATAACTTAAATGAGTTAAAAGCATACTCAGGTGGTTACTGGAAAGAAACTTCAAATTCCTACATTTTGCTTTGCTTTTCCTAAAATATAACTGGAGAGAATAAAGATTCTGTTGTATTATTTTAAGAGAGGCTGTCTGGCATGTGATTGAGAGCACAGAATCTAGAGCCTGACAGCCCTGATTTGAATTGTAGATTCACCACGACTGTAACCTTCCTCAGGTTACCTCTCTGTGCCTTACTTAGTCCCTTCATCTGTCCTGTGTAGTGAGGATGCCTGTAAGTGTCATATTGTGATCTGTAAAGCCCTTAGAAAACGGCCTGCATAGTAAGTGCTGTTCATGTTTGCTGTTACTTTTGTGTATGGTAGCTTTAGGGCCTTATTAGCTAAAGGGAGACATTGTGGCCAAATAATTAAAATTAGCAAGCTCTTATTCTTTACTTTCGGTTGCTCTAGGTGTTCATTGCCTGTGTGCAGGCTTTGTCTAGTTTCCAAGAACAGGGACTGCTCCTGGTTGCAGTGCGCAGGCTTCTCATTTCAGTGGCTTTTCTTGTGGAACGTGGGCTCTAGAGCACTGGCTCAGTAGTTGTGGCGCACGGGCTTAGTTCCTCCTCGGCATATAGGACCAGGGATCAAAGGACCAGGACCTGATGAGACCAGGAGTCAGGACCCCAGACCGGGGATCAAACCTGTATGCCTTGCATTAGCCATGTGGATTCTTAACCACTGGACCACCAGGGGAGTCCAGCAAGTTCTTATTTTTGATACCTGGAAGAGAGATAACTAACCTTTAAATTATGCTTGAAAGTAAACAAGACTTAGGAATTTTCAGATTTCACTCTGATCAAAGAAACTCATGGAATTCTAAAATAACGCGAAGTTTGGGGGATGTAGGGTTGAGGTCACATTCAGAATGAAACTTGTAAGAAAATAAGTCCCAGTGAGAGATTTGTTCAATCAGAAAAGCAATTTGTAGGGAGGATATGACCTGAAGATAATGGATTGCTGGAATGGGCCTCAGACAACACAAGGCATATTTCACCATAGTGAACTTTTTAAAGGCATAAAAATATACGGGCAACCAAGGGTACAGTGAAACACATTGTTAGCCCTCAATTTCTTCAAAATTTCAGTAGACCAGAATACTGTTCTCTATAAATCTTTAAATTCTGGTTTTGCTATGTTCATTATCATTGATTATTCTACTTTTAATATGATGAAGTTGGTGGCCCTGGTTTTTTTTTTACATTTATTCTTTGTTGGCAAAAAAGCCTGATGAAATCTTTAGGACTTACTGTATATACAGAGCAAAAGTAAATTCATACAGATTCCATTTGTCAACTATTATTTTGATTTAAATATATTTTAAAAAGCACAAGCACTTCACACCAACAAGTTGTGTGTAAGCTCTCCTGATTCTCATCAGCTAAAGAAAAGTGTGTTTTGGACACAGTCAAGATCTGATTCAAAGTCCTTTTAAAAGTTCAGGAGAGAAAGCTTGGAAGGACTCTAAGTCTCTCCAGAATTGTTCTAAACAATCGGATTAAAAAACTGTAGCCATTGGTGACACATGAGGTCCCTTTATGTGACAGTTACTGCATTTCATCAAAGAGAACAAAAACTCAAACCTTTAATTTTGTTTTTATTTGGCAAGGAAGTGCAATCTGAAAGCATGAAACAGCCCTGGGAAAATTTTTATTTCTTGTATTTCTTACTTGATGTACATTGAACCCAGAGTTTAGATGCTAACTTTTGACTTTGTGTTATATTATGGATTGAATTGTCTATTTTCCCTACTCTCAAAATATATGTTGGCACCTACACCCCTCAGAATGTGATTTTATTTGGATATTTGGAAATGATCAAAGTGTGATGATTGGGGTGGGCCCAATTCCAGAATGGCTGGTGTCCTATATATTATAAGGAAAGGAGAATTTGGACACACACAGGGAGAACACCGTGGGAAGATGAAGGCAGAGATTGGGGTGATAGTTCTATTAATACAACAACTAACCCCAGAAACGAGAGGCATGAACAGATTCTCTCCCTGAGCCCTCAGAAGAAACTGACTCTGGATACCTTGATCTGGGACTCCAGCCTCCAAAACTGAAACAGTAAATTTCTTTAAGCCACCCAGTATGTGGTACTTGATTATGGCAGCCCTAGAAAGCAGATACATAAGAACCCAGGTTCTGGTGGCGTTGCTATTGAAAATGGGTGCTGAAGCAAAAGGTGTCTCCTGTGTGCAGTCAGAGGGTCTCAGTGAAAATGGTTTTGGTGAAGAAAGGGTAAGACTCCTGGCCTCTGGGAGTGAGGGAAGGGGTTCTCTGCTGTAGTTGAAATGCTTTCTTGAAAGACGTATGCATCTGTAATTGACCTGTGCCTCCAGTGGCCTCCTGGGCTCATCAGCCCCTCAGAACTTGGGTTTTTCCCCATTTTAGATTACCAGTTATTGCATTGGCTGTATCTTTCTCAGTTCAAGGACTTTCCAGGAGTTTGCAGTGGCAGAATATTCAGCACTGAGGAGAGGCATTTCTACATGGCCCTTGCTCTGATGGGAATGTGATGAAGATTTGTCTCTGGCCAGGGGTGTTTCATCCTGTAAAGGTTTGTGCTGGCTCCTTATGCACACCTGATCCAAAGCATTATTTCAGTCATAACGGATTGCATTCTTTCCTTAAAACTTGCTGTTGTGCTTAGGATAAAATCCAGATCCTTTGCCATGATTTAAAAGGTCCTGCATAATCCATTCCCCCCTTCCTCTCAAATATCTCATCCCAGCGTTCCAGTTGCTCTACTCCATACCAGTTCCCTCATTGGAAAGCTCACTCTCTGGTTCTTCCCCTGGCTGGCTGCTCCTCATTCAGGTATAAGCTGGAGTCACTACCTGTTCCATCTAAAGGTAGGTTCCTCATCCTCTGCTAATATGGCAATACTTTGTTTCCTTGTTTATTATTATTGTTCAGTTGCTAAGTCGTGAACAACTCTTTGCAACCCCACAAACTGTAGCCTGCCAGGCTTCTCTGTCCATGGAGTTCTCCAGGCAAGAATACTGGAGTGGGTTGCCATTTCCTCCTCCAGGGGATCTTCCTGACCCAGGGATTGAACTCGCGTCTCCCACATTGGCAGGCAGATTTTTTTCAACCACTGAGCCACCTGAGAATCCCTCCTTTGTTTATATTACGTGCTTAATTGTGCTTTCACATTAGAATTTAAGTTCCAGTGACAGCAAGAAGGATCACTACTGTATTGTTCACATTTATTCTCCCATCACCTAGCACAGTATGGTGACTCGCATACCCTGCTGAATTGGCTTACTTTTCATAATTCTGCAAGTAGATAAAGTACTTAACCTGTAACCATATAAAAATGATAACAGTGATGGCATCAAGATAGGTGCACATAACTTTCACAGAATCAGCTAAATCAAATAGTTTTTCCAAAATCATACAGTTGGTGATCAACACGGCCAAGATTCAATGTCAATTTTTTTTCAAAGCCCATACTTTTCCCCAGCGCCACAAGTGCCCTTTTAACTGTTTTTTTTCCTCTCACCTATTCTTTCTATTTTGACACACCACATGGCATGCGGTACCTTGGTTCCCCAACCAGGGATCGAACTCCTGCCCCTGGCAGTAGAAATACAGAGTCTTAACCACAGGACCACCAGGGAAGTCCCCTCCTTACATTCATTTTTAGAAAAAGTTGTAGTTGATTTACAATGTTAATTTCTGCTGTACACCAAGTGATCCAGTCATACATATATGTAAAAATTTTTCATATTCTTTTCCATCATGGTTTATGACATATTGAATATAGTTCCTGTGCTATATGGTAGGATCTTGTTTATCCACTCTATATACAATTTTATTTTTGTTTGACTGAGCCATGCAGCCAGCAAGATCTTAGTTTCCTAACCAACCAGAGACTGAATCTGAGACCATGGCAGTGAAAGTACAGAGTCCTAACCACTGGGACTGCCAGAGAATTCCCAATAGCTTTTCTTTTTTTAACTGAAGTATAGTAATGTGGGCTTCCCTGATAGCTCAGTTGGTAAAGAATCCACCTGCAATGCAAGAGAACCCTGGTTTGATTCCTGAGTCGGGAAGATCCACTGGAGAAGGGATAGACTACCCACTCCAGTATTCTTGGGCTTCCCTTGTGGCTCAGCTGGTAAAGAATCCACCTGCAATGCAGGAGACCTGGGTTCAACCCCTGGGTTGGGAAGATCCCCTGGATAAGGGAAATGCTACCCACTCTAGTATTCTGGCCTGGAGAATTCCATGGACTATATAGTCCATGGGGTCACAAAGAGTCAGACACTACTGAGTGACTTCTTGAAAAAAAAAAAAAAAGTTAATGTACAATGTTGTGTTAGTTTCGGGTGTACAGCAAAGTGATTCAGTTATACATACATACATATATATCTTTTTTTCCCTCTTATTTCTTAGGTTCTTTGGTGTTTTTGGTTTAGATGTTTTCTTTTTTGAGCTAGAGTCCCGTGTCATACACACACACAGGAACAAGAAAGCAACATACTTTTAGGTGGTAATGAGTGTTAAGAAGTCCAGGAGGGCAAGAAGGATGAAAGCCAAAGAAAAGACTCAGAAGCATTAAATCACTCGTCGAGGTTCAAAACCATTGATGCTACCATCCCTTCTCTCTGGGCTGTCTCAGTTGGGCTCAGAGACATGGACCTACCATATCTAAGCAGCTAGTTTTTTTTTAATTTTCCTTGGAACCTCTATACAGCACCAGGCTCCATACAGTATTCCACATAATGCTTGCAATGACTGAGTACTAGTATTAATTTTTAAGCACCTGCTCTGTGCTGATGATCCTTTTCTATAAGTTACCCTTAACATAGCCATTGACTCCCCACCATAGTTAGAATATAAACCTAAGCACCTCACCATAACACTCCCAGTCCATCCTATACGCCTCCCTCTAAAGCTCTCCACTCTTTCCCCTCTCCACTTCGACTTTTCCCCTTTCTCCAACATGACAGGCCTTGACATTTGATGTTCCCTTTGCCTGAAATCTGACAATGTATTTGTCTATTTTGTCAGCCCGCTACTTCGGCAAAATCATAAACTTCTTGAGGGCAAGGCAGGCCTCTGTTTTGTTTCTGACCATATACGCAGAGATGAGAACAGTGCCTGACATGTGGCAGACAATCAATCCATACTTGCTGAGAGAATGACATGAAAGAACACAGTGGAGGTATTTTACAGAGAGAGGACAGGAAACGCCTCTCTGAAGAGATGATGTTTGAACAGAAACCTTGAGTGGTGTGAACTGAAGAAGTCACCCATGTGAATATCTGGGAAACTAGTGTTTTGATAGGGCCCAGTAAAGAGTGTTTCTCTTCCCCTGGAATGTGAAGTCAAGTGGGCCTTAGGAAGCATCACTGCGAGCAAAACTAGAGGAAGTGATGGAATTCCAGTTGAACTATTTCAAATCCTGAAAGATGACGCTGTGCAAGTGCTGCACTCAATATGCCAGCAAATATGGAAAACTCAGCAGTGGCCACAGGACTGGAAAAGCTCAGTTTTCAACCCAATCCCAAAGAAAGGCAATGGCAAAGAATGCTCAAACTACCGCACAATTGCACTCATCTCACACGCTAGTAAAGTAATGCTTAAAATTCTCCAAGCCAGGCTTCAGCAATACGTGAACCGTGAACTTCCAGATGTTCAAGCTGGTTTTAGGAAAGGCAGAGGAACCAGAGGTCAGATTGTCAACATGTGCTGGATCATCGAAAAAGCAAGAGAGTTCCAGAAAAACATCTATTTCTGCTTTATTGACTATGCCAAAGCCTTTGACTGTGTGGATCACAATAAACTGTGGAAAATTCTGAACGAGATAGGAATATCAGACCACCTGACCTGCCTCTTGAGAAACCTGTATGCAGGTCAGGAAGCAACAGTTAGAACTGGACATGGAACAACAGACTGGTTCCAAATAGGAAAAGGAGTACGTCAAGGCTGTATATTGTCACCCTGCTTGTTTAACTTATACACAGAGTACATCATGAGAAACGCTGGGCCTGAGGAAGCACAAGCTGGAATCAAGATTGCCGGTAGAAATATCAATAACCTCAGATATGCAGATGACACCACCCTTATGGCAGAAAGTGAAGAAGAACTAAAGAGCCTCTTGATGAAAGTGAAGGAGGAGAGTGAAAAAGTTGGCTTAAAGCTCAACCTTCAGAAAACTACGATCATGCATCTGGTCCCATCACTTCATGACAGATAGACGGGGAAACAGTGGAAACAGTGGCTGACTATTTTGGGGGGCTCGAAAATCACTGCAGATGGTGATTGCAGCCATGAAATTAAAAGATGCTTACTCCTTGGAAGGAAGGTTATGACCAACCTAGATATCATATTAAAAAGCAGAGACATTACTCTGCCAACAGAGGTCTGTCTAGTCACAGCTATGATTTTTCCAGTGGTCATGTATGGATGTGAGAGTTGGACTATAAAGAAAGCTGAGCGCCATAGAACTGATGCTTTTGAACTGTGGTGTTGGAGAAGACTCTTGAGAGTCCCTTGGACTGCAAGGAGATCCAACCAGTCCATCCTAAAGGAGATCAGTCCTGGTTGTTCATTGGAAAGACTGATGTTGAAGCTGAAACTCCAATACTTTGGCCACCTGATGCGAAGAGCTGAATCATTGGAAAAGACCCTGATGCTGGGAAAGATTGAGGGCAGGAGGAGAAGGGTATGACAGAGGATGAGATGGCTGGATGGCATCACCAACTCGATGGACATGGGTTTGGGTGGACTCAGGGAGTTGGTGATGGACAGGGAGGCCTGGCGTGCTGCGGTTCATGGGGTCGCAAAGAGTCAGATGCGACTGAATTGAACTGAACTTCCCCTCTGGTTCTGAATGCTGCAGGAAACCAATGAATTGGCTGATGTGGGCCAAGATACCACCTTTATTATTTGTTTGTTCTTACTCCACATATTTATTGAATATCTTCTCTGTGCCAGTCATGTTCTAGAGGGTAGGGATGCAGTAGAGAACAATGACAAAGCCCTTGCCTTGCCTCCAGGAGCCTACTTTTTGTTAAAGACTGGGCAGACATACATACCTTAGGCTTAAGAAAATGTGCTCCTCAAATTCACTACATCGACCCTCCTCTTCTGGACCATGACTGACCTCTCATCATGCCCATTCTTCAGGGGCAGAGCTTGTTCACACCCTAGATACCATCCCCAGAAGGGCAGATATGAGATAGAAACGCTTCTTCCCAGACTTACCAATCTCCCATGATGTGAGTGCTCCCAAGGGAAGCAGTTAGAAGTAACCACTGAGATAGAGGTAAAACTTCGGAAGTGTGGTGTCCTTCTAGCCAGATAAACATGTAAACACGTAAGTAATGTTGGAAACAGCATTAAAACACAAAGTTTTAAACCACATTAAACAATTAATTCTTAAAAATTGCAAACATTGGCAAAATTGGAATTTTTAAAATCCAATGTGACATTTTATAATATGAATACTTTTCTTTTAAAACTGATTAAGGAAGGAGTGAGTAACACACACATCCCCCTTTTTTCCTCACCTCCTTCTGTAACTAGAACCTCACAGATTCATTCAACTCTATATAACCTTTTCCTCCTACGTTTTTATGTTCTACCGCAAGGTGGCACCAAAGTGCTGTTGATACTACGTAAGAATTTTCTAGTATTAATAGTTCTTGCTAACTAAAGATTAGTGAAGTGAAGCGCTCAGTCGTATCCGATGACTCTTTGCTACCCTGTGGACTGTAGCCGGCCAGGGTCCTCTGTCCATGGAGTTCTCCAGGCAGGAGAACTGGGACAAGTTGCCATTTCCTACTCCAGGGGATCTTCCCAACGCAGGAATCAAACTCAGGTCTCCCACATTGCTGGTGGATTCTTTACCATCTGAGCCACCAGGGATCAGGCCTAAGTTTTAAAATGGACTCAACCTTTTCTTTAAAGCCCCAGATTAGTATTTCTATGTATTTTATGAAATTCAAAGCTTTGTAAATGTGGAAAGAAAACTTTCTAAACACATTCTAAAAGAAAACAAAACAAACCTAAATAAATTACATAAATACCTACTATTCAGTATATAGGTTTTCTGGGGTGGGAGAGGAGTACAATTGATTCAGCATTGTTTTGATCCTTCTACTAAGTATGAACAACTTTAGTTGGCTGGAAATTATTTTCAGCTTTACATCTTTTGATTATCTTCACCCAAATTCAAACAGGATGTTTAATCAAAAGAAAAGTTGTTTCAGGGACTTCCCTGGTGGTTCAGTGGTTAAGATTCCACACTTCAAATGCAGAGGTTGTGGGTTCAATCCTGGGTTGGGGAACTACGATCTCACATGCCATGAGGTGTGGCCAAAATATATATATATTTTTAATTCATTTCAGAGGGACCTGAAATGAAATTTATTTAAGTTCCTTTAAATAAATCAAAAACTGAGGTATTGCGATTAACGTGCTTTGTATGACACTAAACTGTTTTTTTTTAATGTTCTCCTTTCCTTGCAAATTAAAAATACATTGTCAAGCCAAATATAGAGTGGAATGAGCAATTGACCTAGATATTAGCTCCATTTCTGCCGGTGACTAGGCATGCTGCCTTTGGTAATTCAGTTATCCCCTGTGCGTATGATTTCTCTCTGGTAAATGAGATTTAACCAGTGATCTCCAAAGTTCCTTCTGTTTCTGAGGATTTCACAAGTATCAAGAAGAAAGTTTGGCACAACATAAGACAGAACTTTCTAACAGCCAGAACCATCCAAAGATGGAGTCAACCCCCAATGGGGATGTGAATATGCTGACCATGTGTGAGGTATTAGTCACTCAGTTGTGTCCAAGTCTTTGTGACCCCATGGTCTGTAGCCCACCAGGCTCCTCTGTCCATGGAGTTCTCCAGGCAAGAATACTGGAGTGGGTTGCCATGTCTCTGTCTAGGGGAATCTTCTGGACCCAGGGTCTTCTGGATTGTAGGTGGATCCTTTACGGTCTGAGCCAACAGGGAAGCCCTAATGCTGCCTATAGACATATCCAAAAGAAACAGAGATGCTGTTGAACATTCTTAAGCCTTAGGTGCTTAAACAGATCTTAAGGTCCTTTTTAAGCCTAAATTTCTTAATTCTATAAATTAAGCTGAATTGTAAGCTGCTTGACAGTTGGGACTCCAAATCATACCTTCTATTTTGAGGCTGCCAAGAAAATGCACCTTTCCAATCTCTGACTATAGGGAGACTAACTGACTAACAGTCCTGCTGGGAAGTTCTTCACCATAGTTCCCAGAGGCTGGTCCCAGTCAATGACTGAGTGCAGCAGAAATACTAAGGCAGGAGGCACGGGACTCCTCCGACAGGTGAGTTTGTCTTAGGGTCTCCCCATTGGACTTACCAAGCTTTGATGAAACTGCACTGCCATCAGAGACTCATCCAACCACTTTTCCTTCCTTTCCAAGTTTGATGGAGTCAAACTTGCATCGTAAGATCTCAGGGCTCTAAAAGTCTCCCGTACTTCCCTCCCCATGTTTCTTCACTAACATTTCCCCTCATGAATCTTTTGCATGAACAATCCTATATGGGTGTCTGCTTCTCAAAGGACCCAAACAATCCTGTAGCAGAGACTCATAAATTTGGGTGGCAAGTTACATCAGAATCAGGAACTTTTAAAATATTGAGACTCTCAGGCCCCATCCCAGACCTACTATATCAGAATCAATGGAGGTGGAATTTGTATGTCTAAAGTTTTCTTCAACTGACTTACCTGTGAATTGACTGAAACTGCTCAGTCCCCAAGAGAGTAGAGTCTGAGGTGTTAGATGTATGGTAACTATTCCTTGGAAAAACAAAAAACTCCCCACAAATGTTGAAAAGCTTGACAAGTTTGCTTTATTTTGGACTAAAAGGAACAAACTGAAAAAGTGAATATAATGTGTTTCCCTAACACCTCAAGGTCCTCCATTTTCTCTTTCATATTGAAAAGTTTAACTTTCCTCATATGTGTTCTATGAACTGTTCTATGAACTGAATTTATATATTTTAACACTAACCTGAGGCAAAAAAAAAAAAAGTTTAATAAATAGAACCAGATTTTGTCAACCAGACCCCAAGAAAGCATTTTTGTCATCACCCTAACGTCCAGCCCCCTCAATCCAGTCTCCAGACCCTCACTTGCTTTGCCTCTTTCCAAGGTAATCTTGAAAATTATAGATGGTTGGTAGTTTGTCTGAATTTTTAGAGCAATTGCCTCAATTTTTATTTTTGAAATTCTTTTAAAGACATTTTCAGAAACCTTGGGATTGTTAAAATTTTCATTCTGATTGCCACTCCTTTTAATTCGAAGAGTGTGATGGTAGCTGTTGTTAGACAAAAAGAAAGGAAATTACCTAAGGTGTGTTTACCCAAGAAGTCTTTTTTTGAGACAGCATTAGGAGCCAGGACAAGAAAGACAGCCTACAGAATGTAAAGTATTCTTTCCACCTCTTCCCACACCTTCTCCTGGAGTCTACAACCTCTTACTGCTTCTCTCTTAGATTTCTTTGCATGTATGTTCTTGTAGACAAGGGAGAGCTTTCAGGGACACACTTCAGCAGAACTGTCTTCAACCCCACACCCCACCTCAAGTGCCGGTTTTCTGTCCATGTCCTTTATGGGTTTCAGAGACTTTGCATGTAGTTCTTTGAAATAATTGTCTCATGTTATGGTCTTTCCAAAATGTTTAAAGTTCTATTTGGAATTTTGAGGGAGTGAAAAGGAACTACATTCTACGTCTGAACTCTGTGTTAAAACTTTGGCCCGAGCAAATGCTCAGCATGACTAGGTGATAATCTTCACAGTTTTCTACTCTGATTTTTCTCCCTTTAGTTTTCTGTGATAATGCCTGGCTTTAATGCTCATTTAAATTTTTTTTTGCCTCATTCTGTTTATCATTAGTAGATTACGTAGATTAGTAGATTGTAGACTAGTAGATTATTATTACCCAGACCTTGGGATCTATGAGCAGTTGTGTAATTCAGAAATTGTTGCATTGACTCTCATTCTCTTCTTGGGTTAGATTTGAAATGGAAATATCAGGAAAAGAAAATCAGAATTAGAAAGGGTTAAGAATATGTATTAGGTATATTATGTATAGAAAGTATTTCTGATACTTGTCCTAATATTTTGAAGTTTAGGGTCAATATGGGTCTTTAGAAGTACTGAAAAGGACATCTGACTGCAGGATATTTGACCAGGTCAAGAAACTAAGAAATTTTGGGGTGATGTTTTGAAAAGGGCTGGTTCCAAGAACGGTCTTCAGTCACTCCAGAAGCCTTACTGCCAGTCATCACATGCCAAGGTTCATCAGTTCTACACAGGTGGCAGAGGAAAGAGGGCCCAGAAACCCAAGTTTGACCACTTGTATAGCTTAAAAAGGTATTTTTAATTTTTCAACAATTTGATATTTTTATTTTTTGTGTGTGATTCAAGATAATCATTGTAGTTTAAAAATACCCCTAAAAAATAGATGCTATTTCCTGTGCAAAACAGGACCACTCTAGAGACATTGAGACTCAAAGAAAAGGACAAGTAAGTGAGATACTAAGACTGCAAGCCTTTGGGGCCCAGTGTGGGAGTTCCTCCAGCCCAGAGCCCTGGATGCAGATGTGGAGGCAGCAGAGCATAGAAACAAGCATTTACCTTGAGGACTCAGTTGTTAGAGTAGGGACATATCAGTTGTCTGAGGGGTAGGGATTAGACTTGATACTCTTCCTTTATTTCCTGAATCTATTATGTTTCGAAGGGTTTATGTATGTATATGTACATATAAAAACCCATAAATATGTATGTATCTATACATATATAATTTTAATAACATAAACAGCTTCTAGGGCTTCCCTGGTGGCTCAGCGATAAAGAATCTGCCTGCACTGCAGGAGTTGCAGGTTGGACCCTTGGATCAGGAAGACCCATGGAGAAGGAAATGGCAACCCACTCCAGTCTTCTTGCCTGGAGAACCCCACGGACAGAGGAGCCTGGTGGGCCCAGCCCATGGGGTTGCAAAGAGTCGGACACGACTTAGCGGCTAAACAACAGCAACAACACAACAGTTTGTAACATCGGGTGGTGGGTTTGGCACGAATGCTTTCATCAAGTCAACAGCTATTATTCACCCACCATGTGACTGCATCAGGTCAATATTTGGGGTATCTTTTGGATGGGAGGTACGATAAACCCTAAGTATCCAGGACAACTTGTACACCATTCATTCTAGAAAGAGAGGCATGTTTAAGCTTGCAATGGCCTCTTCAGGGCTCATTCTGTAATATAATCTTCACCATGAGCTCACCACGGAGACCAGAAGTTTAAAAGTGCTTGATGTCAACAGGCAAGGAAAGATGGTTACATTTGAGGCGTGTCCTTCTGAATTTTACATAATCCTACAAATGGTTTTAAAAAATAATTAGATTTCAATAAAGGATTAGCACCTATAAAACAGGGTTGGGAAACTGTATGGCCCACAGGCCAGAACTAGTCCAACATGTTTTTGCCAAAAAACAGAAGTTTTATTGGAGCTCAGCCACATCTATTTGCTTACATATCATTTATGGTTGCTTTTGTGCTACAATGGCAGAGTTGAATAGTTATGACAGAGACCATGTGGTCCACAAGGCTCCAAACATTTACTATCTGGCCCTAAACTAGAAAAACAAATATAAGCAACTCAACAGAAAACAAACAGGCAGAGGAAACGAATAGGCAGTGTATAGAAGAGCACACCAAATGCCCAATAAATACATGAGAAGATGCAGTCATAATCAGGGAAATTCAAATTTACACTACACTTTGATTTCATTCCATGTGCATCAGATTCACAAATATTTAAGTGTTAAAACATTAGTAGTGGTAGGAAGTAGAGTAATGGGGTTTCTTATTCTCTGCTGAAGGAAGGACAAGTAAGTACAGTCACTTTGGAAAGCCATTTGACATCCAATAATGGTGAGTATGTGAGTGTACCTAAGCTATGAGCCAGCAATTCCACTCCTAGACAAACACACGTATATAAAGGAAAATACCTTTTAGAGAATCTCTTGCATATATGAAAAAGGAGACTTGAACAAGAATATTCATAGTATGTATGTATGGATGTGAGAGTTGGACTGTGAAGAAAGCTGAGTGCCAAAGAATTGATGCTTTTGAACTGTGGTCTTGGAGAAGACTCTTGAGAGTGCCTTGGACTGCAAGGAGATCCAACCAGTCCATCCTAAAGTAGACTAGTCCTGGGTGTTCATTGGAAGGATTGATGTTGAAGCTGAAACTCCAGTACTTTGGCCACCTCATGTGAAGAGTTGACCCATTGGAAAAGACCCTGATGCTGGGAAGGATTGGGGGCAGGAGGAGAAGGGGACGACAGAGGATGGGATGGCTGGATGGCATCACCAACTTGACAGACATGAGTTTGGGTAAACTCTGGGAGTTGGTGATGGACAGGGAGGCCTGGCGTGCTGCGGGTCATGGGGTCGCAAAGAGTCGGACACGACTGAGCAACTGAACTGAACTGAACTGAATTGTTAGAAAAAAAACACAAATAAGTTTAAATAGAATGGACAAATAAATACTGAGTATATTTTTAAATGGAATCCTATGTAGTAATGAAAATGAATTAACAATAGCACACAGTTCATGAACATGGACAAAGCTCACAGGTTGAAGAAAACAAGTTGCTGGAGAATACAGAACGATATTCTTTTTAGGGATGCACACATACAAAAAGCATGAAAATATGCATGGGCATTAATGATGAAGTTTAGGCAAGGGCTTACTTCCCAGGGAAAGAAAGAAGGAAATTGGGGAGGAGTACAAAGGGAACTTCAACTACATTTGTAACACTGTATTTCTTAAGCTGACTGCTGTGAACTTATATTTTTGTTCTTTTGTAATTTAGAAGTATTTTATAAAAAGTGAAATTCTGTACATTCCAGGACTTTTGATTCAGTCTTTATAGCAATCCCGGAGAACGCTCACAATCTCTCAGTTTTTGTTTCCTTAATAGAGCAGCCTGCAGAGGCATACACTTGTATAGGTCTGTATTTGTAAGAATGAGTGAGTGGGACCAAAGTCCAGCTTGTCCACAAGTCAACACACCCTGTACTCTTTGCCCAAAAGCCTCAAGATGAGCATCACCAGGAAGGGATGCCTCCTTCGTCGCTCCACTTCCTCTTATTAAGCCAGTGGATGCTACCTATTTACTCATCCATGGCATGAAAAGCTAGAAAGAAGAACCAGTCTGCAGACAGAGTCTCTATTAAGTTTATCTCTTGTCTGTCATCAAATTTTGGTTCATCTAGATATCTTTCAGGTCCTTAAGGGTTATGGAAAAGCTGATCATTTTTCTCTAGTTATCTGGGATAGTATCTTAAAAATCAGGGTGTTTTTTTTTTTCTCTCTTGGGGCATCTTATCCAAGAAGTGAAGACTAATTGGCCAGTTCAAAACAAAGCATACATAATGTAGCAACTATATGAAACACTAAGACTTTAACATATCTTACCTCTTTTTTTTCCTCTACCCATGTCCTTTGTTCCTGATATTTTGTCTTCTTGGACAAGCTGCAAATTTGAATCCTCCTTTCTTACCTTCTTCATCTCTTAGATAATAGAAATGTATTCTTCAATAAAATCTATATCTCTCCCTTTTCCAAAATCCAAATTCCTTTCACTTAAGTTCCCAGCCCTAAGATCTTATTCCGTGAAAGCAAAGGATGAAGTTCCCGACTTGACATGCATCAAAATGTTGATTTCAAGGCTTTAAAGCCTATTAGGATGCTTTGCAGTTTTAATCAAGTTTTGCATGTGATTCTTATGCTTACTAAAGTTTAAAGAAAGGAAACGAGTTATTTGGCCAAAATAAGATCAGTCAGTATAACATATTATTGTTATAAAAAAAGATAATGATATCTTGGCAAGAAAATTCTGTTGTAATGAAAGAGAAGTGTTAAAGGAATCAAAGAAACAAAATTAACTGTTTTCACTTGCTCCTGAGAGTTGCCAGCAAATAATGGAAGTGATTTAGACAATGGAATCCAGTTTAGAGAAGGCTCCAAGGGTACCATACAAGGAACAAGCAGTCCAGGAGCTGTTCTGTGATGATATTGGATAGAGCACAGTATCTGTAAGCTTCCAATTTCTTATCCATGAAACCAGAGGGTTGTCCATCTACCTTTAAATTCTCTTTCAAACCTACAACTACAGGAAACAGGTTGTTCCTATAACTTAAATTCAAGGCATATCTGTATTTATTTGACTGTCAAGCATGTCAAACAACAATTTATTGTTACTCATATGCCCAACTAGCATTATTTTAAAAGATAAACTCCTGAATGTAAAGATGATGGAAAATTTTCATTTAAACTTCTGGGGTCTGCATCAACTTTTTCCCAATTTCTTTAATTTTACTTATATGACATGAGTAATCAATGTGATGACAGTGAAATTTTAAACTCTGCCTACCTTAACGTATTTGTGGGAAATGTCTTCAAAATCGAGAAAAATAACTCAAAACCATAGTGGACAGCAAGAAAGGAGGTGCCTATAAAGCAGTAGTTGGTACAAACAACAATAATAATAACGTGGGGTCTATTATGCCACAAAAGTCCAGAAGAGGAAGGAATGCTGATAACCACTTAACACCAAAGCTGCTGCTGGCTTCTTAAGGGTATTTATTAGTACTCAAATGTTTTGTTGTCTGGAGAAATTGTCCAGTGTTCAGAAACATCACTTCTGTTGACCCTAACAAGATTCTTGTGTTCCAGGATTTTGAAGTAGGTGAGAAAGCAGTCTGAGTTGGGGGTCACCAAAACTCTGTATCATGGATGGCTAATTGCTAAGACCACATCAAGATAGGTATAAAGATGTTAGGTGAAGGGAGAGGTTCGTGAGGGATACACTGTTTTAATTTTAGTATATAGATGAAACTTAAATATTTATGCCAGGTTAAGAGAAGCCTTTTCCCTCCTCTTTAAAAGCTTTTTCCCATTTGCACAGCTCCCAGAGTCCTCACCATTTGGAGCAGCACAGAGTCATTTGAAACTTAACTGAATGCTGGAGGCAAGTTCTACTTTTCAGGTCGTCCAATTTAGGAGATCCAATTTCTGCAGAGGGAAGAAAACGAGTGGGGGAGGGAAAAACCAGATTCTGCGTCTTTAGATCCTTCTACCTTCGATCCACAACCTTCCACGTAAATCGAGCCAAGTCAGGGATTTCTGCCTAGAACTACCACCACCACCACCACCACCAGCACCTTGTCACTCACGCCCGATAAACACGCCCTTCTGGTCCACTCTCGGCCAATGGCGGCTCCCCTCTTCGCATAGTAATAAGCTAGAGACCTCCCCCGGCCAATGGCGCTCCGGGAGAGGGGTTAGTTTTGCATGTACCTAAGTGATTTGCATAACCCAGCGGCTGGGGGCTTGGGAACCCGAGCGTGCAACCCTAGAAGGGAAAAAGGACGGGAGGAGATCGAGCCGCGGCTGCGAGAAGAGCGAGAAAGAGCCCGGGTGTTTGTGCGAGAGCCGGGCGGGGGCTGGGGCGAGGGGCCGGCATGGCTGAAGTCTGCGCTCCGCAACCTTGAAGAGCGGCTGCGGCGGGAGGCCGGGGACCGGGAGGCGGGTGCGATGGCAGAGCGCGGCCCCCGCAGCTTCGCCCGGCCGGGCCGGCTGGCCTGAGCCGCGGGAGGAGCTGGGGCTGCCTCTGCGCTTCCATGGAGCAGCGGGAAGGGCGAAACTCCGAAGCGCCGCGTCCCTGCGCTGCTGCCGCGGACTGTTGAAGGAGCCGAGCCCGCGTGACTGCCTAGAGAAGAGAGCCCCCGGCCCAACCCGCAGGCCTGCCGCCCGGGGCGGCGGGGGGCGGCGGAGGGCGGCGGAGACGCGCCGAGCGAGCGGCGCCGCGGGAGAGGCCGGCGCGGGTGGCGGCCGCAGCAATGCCGGGCCCGCTGGGGTTGCTCTGCTTCCTCGCCCTGGGGCTGCGCTGCTCGGCCGAGCCCAGCGGCGCGGCGCCGCCTCTCTGCGCGGCGCCTTGTAGCTGCGACGGCGACCGTCGGGTGGACTGCTCCGGGAAGGGGCTGACGGCCGTGCCCGAGGGGCTCAGCGCTTTCACCCAATTGCTGTGAGTGCGGGCTGCGGGGCGCCCGGGGAGGGGGCGCCGGGGGGCGGAGCCAGTGGCCGATCCCATCCCACCCCACCCCCCCGCAATGTGCCGAGGAGGTTGGGGGGCGCCGGCACCTCCTTGGCACTCACTCCAGCGCCACGGGCTTTCCAAGCTTTGCCAATCCGGGTCCGAGACCCGTGTAGCTCTTTTTCCCAGACTTTAAGGGCACGATCACCAGCCTCCCCCCCACACACCCCCTAATTCTCAAGTGCATCTGGGGCCGAGGAGGAAAGAGGAATCTGGAAACGCTTGCCCCTGGCAACCTTTTCACGCGACTTTCTCTTCTCACCCGGACCCCCTGCTCAGCTGGCAAGAGCTTTGCAGGCGTTAGGAGTGAGGGCGCCTCGAACTTGGCCCGAGTCTGAGACCGAGGCGGTTTTCGTGGGGAAGCACCTGGAGCCTCCCGGGTTCCAGCATGGGAGAGAAGAAACACCTGTACGGTAGTCAGGGCCAGCGGCCTTCCTGTTTGGCCCTGTCCGGGGAGAGCACCCTGGCACCTGGGTCCATTTGCACTCCGGACTCATCAGCCAGCGCCCGGGGTTCTGGAGCGCGCGGGGGAGCCAGGCCAAAACAAGGGAGGAGGAGGGGAAACTGCAGGTTTGTCTGGATGTATTAGTCTTCTTACCCAGCAAGGCCTTTTAGAGAAGGAATGCCGACCTGAAGTACAGGATATTGGAGGAAAATGAAAGTGCCAGAGCATAAGTTCTGCCCGTCTCGAAAGGTAGCCGTTTTCTGTTGTTGCTTAACCCGGAGAACTTTTCTTTTGAGCTCCCCGAGATTGGGCAAGTCGCTCAAATGGTTCTGACTTCCACAGACCCTCTCCGCAAATGGGGACAGTCTGCCCTTAGCCATTCGCTTCAGAAAAGAAGAATCTGAAATAGGTGCTGGAGGTGGCATTGGCAGATGGCCCCCGCAGAGAAAGAATAGGATAATTGAGTGCCGGGCTTGGTGTAGGCTCCTGTTCTTCCTTGTTGTGCTGTGTGGCCAGATTAAATCAAGGGCAGTGAAAGAACTGCTTGAGAAAGAAAGGGGTTCTGAAAGGCCTTGGGTAAAGGGAATTTCCTTTTCCCTTAAAGCTCCTGAGGGGGACCTCTTAGACCTAGACAGTTGGAAAGAAAGGGCAGACCCCCATGGAGAATCCTTTCTATTCAGGGCAGAGGATCCTGCCTCCAGGTGGGTGGTGGGAACTGTTCTGCTTGCTGTCTGCCAATGGGTGTTTTTTTTTTTTTTTTGAGTATTGTGGCCAGTTGCCTTGGAACCTGTCTCATTCTTTGGCCACCACCACCCCCTTCTCTTTTTTTACCCCCCTCGTTTCAGGTTGAAGTTACATATTTGAAGTCATTTTCCTTCAATAAGGTGAAATTTAACTTTTCAGTGAAAAATGTTAACTTTGCAGTGAGGAGCATTTTGCCTACAAAAGATACATTATGTGGAAAAGTTTGGGCAGGAGTGGGGAGATGAGAAGGAAAGAAGACTAGGTGGAGGGGATGGGACTATTTTTTTCCCCCAAGACTTCCTTAAACTTTTAGGGAATTCATTGCTGAAGAGGTGCCTTTCCCTGAAACTTCTTTCCAGCCCCAGAGAGAAAAGCATAATTTTACTATTTTCACCAATTGAAAAGATTGAGCAGATTCCTTGAGTTTTAATGACTAGACTTGTCTGCTCTGTAAGGAAAAGGGCTGTTTTACATTATTACCTAAAAAGCACAAAGAAATATTACATTTTTATGAGAGCGCACTCCTTGCTATAGAGCATCAGACATCTTTCTTTAGAATTCACCCAAGGAAGTGAAATGCTCTGTTTTTGACTTTGAGCCTTATACCAGTGACTGTGGATGGCTTGGGAAACATGAAGATAATTGGCACCAGTCCAGATCAGATTGCTAAACTAGCATCATCATAGCACTTTCTGAGCTGTGGGCACTTGTGTTGCATTTTCTTCACTTTGTGACCTGTAGTTATACACCCGACAACTCCTTATTTCACCTGAATATGCTCCATTTCACCCTTAAAAGTATATGTTATATGACCAGTGCATGTAAAGGGCATCGCAAGGGCAGTATATTTGCATTTTGGAAAATCAGTGACCTCAAAAGCCACATTGGGGAGGGGCGGGCTCTATGATCTGCCCATTCCAATTGATCTTACAAGACATCTTGGAATCACCTGTGGTCTGTTTGCAAGTACTTCTGATTTGCTGTCCCATCACAGCTTTGATGAGCCTCAGCTACACACCAAGGGACTAGATCAAGGGTCCCCAAACTTTGATTGACAGATTTTCTAATTTCTGGAGCATGGGCACCGAGGCCTATTTAGTTATCCGTAAAATGGTAATCACAAAAATAGAAGTCAAAACGATGAGACTATAATTTTAAATCAGTTCTTGTATTTTCTTGTCATTCTTCAGTGGTGTCTTACCTTCACCTCACTCAGGGGTGTTCACATCCCATATTGGAGACTCTTGGTCGACAGAGCAGGGATTTTATTTTATTCAACTTGGAGTGCACAGAGGCCGGTACACAGGAAGCACTTTAAAAATGTTGCAGTGAATCAATGAGGACTTCAGGGCACACCAAGGGGCAGAATTGGGGATTGGAATTCAGCCCTCATTCCCACACGGGATTGCCAAACTCCACATTCTCAGCATTTAGCCTTTTGTCCAGATCTGAGAAGGCCTCAGAGTGAGGCTACCTGCTTCTTCTCCTTTAGGCTCGTTTAAACTTGTTCAGTCTAACAGTGTCTATTTCCTGCCGAAAGCTGCTTTATCCGAGTCTAGGGGCAAAGTCAGATGTAATCCTCAGTATTGTTGATGAGATTCTTGTGTTCACAGCATCGGCTGCACCTGTAGTGATTATTTATATTTCGCAGCAGCAGTTCCCCATCCTGTGTCACAGTGCAATGGCTTGTCACATTTCACCCTGAGATGTTTGAAAGGAAGTGCTCTGGCTAGTATTAAAATTCCAACGTGTATTTTTAATCAAAAAGATTCAAGGTTATTCCTCTATTAGATCTTATAAGGTCCATCTTAATCACCTGTGTTCCAAGATTCTTGATGGGGAGATAAAGAGATGAAGTCACAGTGGAGGTGTTCTCTGGTTTGTGTGGCCACAAAATTTGATACCTGTAGGGACACAAATTTCCACATCCTAGGTTATATCTGGTGCATAGTTTTAGGATTATAAAGGCTGTTTTTGTGGCTTTGTGGAGAGGGTAGTAAGTTTGAGCCCTTGACCGTAATTCTTACCATGCTACTTAGTAATTGGGTGGCCTTGGTCAAGTCATTCTACCTTTTTTTTCGGGAGGCAGGTGACAGTTTTTCATCTGAAAAATGAAATCATTGGATTCACTAGGTCCTCTTTAGGCTGCTTGTAGCTTCCAGATGTTCTATGATTTTATAATCCTTTCACAATTTTAGGATGGCAAGGTGGCTGTAGTGTTCTGCTGCTTTCATGAAAAGATCCCAGAAGGATCTGAATATCCTTCTAGTTGAAGTTGCACAAGCCTATTTATTGCCACTCACTCTGAGGAAGAGTTCTTTGTGTTTAGAAGTGTGTGTTAGGAAATTTGCCATGGAGACTTGTTACAGAATGCCTGACTAGCTAAGGCGCTTTGCTGGGGTAGAATAGCCCCACTTGTTTCCTGTCGGTATGGCTTCACACTTGGAAAATAAAATCACTCTGTTTCAGTAATTTGGATACTGTACAAAAAGTTACTCAACGTCCTCACTTCCATGTAATTAGTCATAATCTCTCCAGCCTTCACAGTGTGCGTACCCTGTACAGAGACAGGTTAGCAAGGTTTCTATATAAAATTGATGGTTACCTAAGGGGCTTTGAAGGGTTTTAAAAAATAATCTGTTGTTTTCCCTTCTTTGGGAAGCATCATCTCATATTCTTCCCTAAGGTGTACTTTTTTCATGATAGCAAGCACCTTTCTTTTAATAGTATTATTTGAAAGTATTTTCTTATGTTTTCTCTAATGTTAGTTGTATTCCCAGGCAGGTCAGTAATCAGTGGCTAAATGTTTATGCCTTTTTTGATGGTCAAGTCTTGATATCTTGATGTCTGAATTACTGTCTGTAAATTTCATTGTTACCATATTTTCTGTGGTCTGTCTTTCTAGAGAAGTATTTGTGTTATATACCAGGGAACTTCGTTCTAAACAGGGCAATATATGAACATCTTTAAGTACAGGTCCTTCCTTTCACAAACTAGTGAACTGCTGGATTCTCTTTCAATTCAAGAGGAAAGAGCATTCTCCTGGGAATACGGAGAGCTGGTTTCCAGATCTGTTAATAAATCACACGGGTGACCTTGAGTGGTGACATACTTAACCCTTCAGGGCCTTGGTTTCTTCACCTGAGAATAAGGAAGTAAACAACTCTTACTGCCAAGAGTGTTCTTTCTATTTGATTTGATTTTTTCCCAATACATTTGTCTGATTCTCTCTCTTCTGTGAAGAGCAGTGTAGGTGTCTCGATCCTGCCATCTCTCCCCCACCCAGAAAACTTTTCTAATTGTCCAACTCTACTGGAATATATCCATTGACTGGGAAATGCACACTGCCTCACAAGGCAACCATGTGCTGGGTGTGGTCTGAGTTGTACCCGGGGTTTGAACCAGTGACTCTCCTCTGGGGCTCCTGAAGGCTTGTGGTAACCACTAATATTTTATGATTCTCAGTCCAACTCAATGCTAATGACAGCTATGGTATCACAAGCATTTAATGTCCAGGCACTTGGCTCTTACCATTAGAGTCGTAAGGTAACATTTGACAACTTAATCTCTTAGGGAAGATCAAAGTTCTGTACTAGTAGGTGGATCCAGGCAAGTTTGGGCATTTTCTTGGCCTCTGTCAGGTTATCTCTCAAATTCTTATTTTAGTCATCTTTATAGTAGTAGAAAGCACTGACAGACAGCCTGCAACTTTGGATTTTGGTCTTTGGTTTCCTTGGTTATGCTTATTTATCCTTTTATTCCCATTTTTCTTATCAAGAAATAATGGAAATTGATGACTAGTGGCTCTCACTGCTTTCAATCTCTCTGAATCTGTGTAGATTATCAAGCAAGTAAAGTTGTAAGACTCTTGTAGCGACTCTCTGAAATTTTTCCAAGACTGTTTCTCACTTTTTCTCTTTAAAAAAAGATATATTTCCATAAAAGCACTGTATTTATCAGTACACCTGGGTTAAAAGTTAAACCCTCCCAATGTGCCTTTAACTCTGAAAAGTGTAACTAATGTAACTTGATAAGACAGCTTTTCTTTTCATTTTTTTTAAGCTACAGATCAAGGTTTTGACTTAATGTATTATCTAGCTTGCTCTTTAATTGCCTCCTGCAGCCTTCAAGTTTTCGGCAATGCAAAAGCTTGTTTTCCTATATAGACAAGGGTATGGCTAATGTTTTCCATTTTTCTCCCCCAAGTTTTGTTCAGTGAAGTGTAGTTTTTCGAAAGATTCATTGAGGATAATAAAATACTTTAGCTTTAAAGTCTGTCAGTGAAGAAAAAAAAGTTAAGGCATTTAACAAATCAGTACTCTTACACAATAACTAATTTGTTTGCCTTTCCAGACATTTCTTTTGTGTTTCAACACTTGATGGGCAGACAGCAGGCCAGGTATCCGCTCTATTGTCTGAAATTGAATGAATTAAAAACTGAGTTTAGAAATGATTTTCTAGTTCATATACATTTAGTAACATCTCAACTTTCTAAAGACCTGAGCAAGTTACTACTCAAATACCCCCTTTAAATGGCAAGATGTGGTTATCTTGTAGTGTACTCTGAAATCACCCACCCATAGACAAATATTTGTTATTAAACTTTGTATATGGCTGGGACTGTTTTTAGCAAATGTATAGAAGTATTGTGTGTCGTGTATAGGCAGTTAAAACTCTGAATGGGTGATTGTTTTTAGTCTCTAAAGCATGTTTTGATACCGTTACATATTTTACTAGTTAAAAGAGCACGCTAGCCTAGCCCCTCCACCCCTGCAGTACGATTTGTCATTTGGCATCTCTTATTTTAAATGCAAATGATTGGGTTCAGGAATGCCCATCTAAGAGTATAGGTTTCAAAAACGAACATTGAAAAAAATATATTTTGATAATTCTCTTAGCTTTACTGTGCTGAAAGATCTTGTGGGAAAAACATTGAACCACCCCTCTTGGCAGCATGTTGGCCCATTAAGAATATAAGAATATCCTTGTAAGGAAATGTAAACCATAGATATTTTCGGAGGCAGCTGGACCAAGACTGGGTATACGTTTTGATCCCAGTCTGGTCTGCTGTCTGCTAGTGAGAAAACATGTAATGGGAAAGCATATTTAATCTATTATGGGATATTTAATGATACTTTATCTTTTATATTTCATTTGTATTTAAATATTCTGAATCAAGATAAGTAAAAAGTTAAATAATCCCCTTGAGTTAGCCCCCCCCCCCCCTTTATTTTTACCCTAGGAGAATACAGCTTTTTTTAAACAAAGTTTTAAATATAAAGTTGACCATTAAATGAATGGAAATGGATACTGACAGCAGAATATTTTTATTCTTTGAATCAGATTTCAGAGCCTGGGATCCAGAAAAATCATAAGTTGGATTCTCCCTGTTTCTGTATATTTTTAAAGCTTTCTGTGGGGAAATTTTCCTTCCCAGGTAGAGCAGCATAACTTTGGCAAGGAGATGGCACCTTTCCCTTGGTGCTGTGGGAAGCGCAACTGAGGAATGGGCCCAGGATTGCTCGGGGTCCCACTTGTCCTTTCCCTCCAGGGTCTGAGCGCCCACATGGAGCCCTCAGTACAAGCCGTAGAATCACCGAGTACATGTGGTACCATCGGGACTGCCCTGAAGAGCTGGACTGAAGCTGTTTTCCTAGCAAGGTAGACAGTTGGCCGTTAGAAGTTTCACTCTTATTCACCCTTCTTGTTTGGAAGTGCAGGGTAGAAGGTGTGCTTCCAAGTTGGCAGTCTTCTCTCTGAAACAGTGGGGATTGGGCTATGATGCTGATTAACTTCTGGCTTTCCCTGTTTATCTACAGGGTAAGCTTCATGCTAAAAGGCCCTCAGAGAAAGTATATAAAGGATACGATACTATGAGAAGGGCGTGGCAGACTAGATTTTTCTCAGGAGAGAGGAGACCTCCTCTTCAGGTTCTCCTTATCTCCTATCAAGCATGTACAGAATTCTACAATTTGATCAGAGTTAAGAAAGGAATATTCAATGCATTTTAACATTTAGTATCATGTTTTAAAGCTTGATTTCCTTGGTGGCTCAGATGGTAAAGAATCTGCCTGCAAGGCAGAAGACCAAGGTTCAAACCCTGGGTTGGGAAGATTATCTGGAGAAGGAAATGGCAACCCACTCCAGTGTTCTTGCCTGGAGAATCCCATGGACAGGGAGTCTGGTGAGCTACAGCCCGTGGGCTCTCCAAAAGTCGGTAACGACTGAGTGACTAGCACTTTCACTTTTTATAAAAACTACACGTGGATTTACTAACTGGTACTTAGCAGTTTATCATAATCCCACTTCTCAACTATTCGGTGTTACTGGTAGTTCATCTCATTTGATTAGTGGGGTGTGTTTTAAAATCTTAATGTTTTCTTATCTTTGTAACAAAGAAAAATTTTTCAGATCAGCCTTCTGTTCTCCCCAGGGTCATCTTGAGTCCGTAGTCTCGTAATCCAGCTTTTTATGTCACTGTCTACTCTCCAGTGTTCTTTTTATGCACCTATTTTTATGAACAAGACTTCAGAAACGGTTTTATTTTTGAGAGTGTGGTTTCCAGGAATCAAGACCTCTGAGATCCTCAATCTGTGCAATTGGGGAGATCACTTTTTTTTTTTCCCCTAAGAATTTTAAAAAATTTATGTATTTATTTTTGGCTGCACTGAGTCTTAGTTGCTGTGTGGGCTCTCTCCATTTGCAGCAAGTGGGGGCAACTCTTGGCTTCTCTTGTTGCAGAGCACAGGCTCTAGGCATGCATGCTCAGTAGTTGTGGAGCACAGGCTTAGCTGCTTTGCAGCATGTGGGATCTTCCTGGACTAGGGATCAATGTCCCCTGCATTGGCAGGCAGATTCGTTACCACTGGAAGCTTCCCTGATATCCACCAGGGAAGTCCTGGGGATATCACTTAATCCCTTGTGACATTGGCTTTTCCCTCTGCAAAAGGAGGTCACTTGACTTCAAGGGTCATACATAAGAAATTTCAGCATGACCTGTGTGAGTGACCACAAGAGAGTCCCTTGGACTGCAAGGAGATCCAACCAGTCCATCCTAAAGGAAATCAGTCCTGAATATTCATTGGAAGTAGTGATGCTGAAGCTGAAACTCCAATACTTGGCCACCTGATGCAAAGAACTAAGTCATTTGAAAAGACCCTGATGCTGGGAAAGATCGAAGGCAGGAGAAGGGGATGACAGAGGATGAGATGGTTGGATGGCATCACCGACTCAATGGATGTGAGTTTGAGTAAACTCCGGGAGTTGGTGATGGACAGGGAGGCCTGGTGTGCTGCCGTCCATGGGGTTGCAAAGAGCTGGACACGAATGAGCGACTAAACTGAACTGAACTGAAGGACCCATTACATTATGTTGTCATTTCTTTCGGGAGTGACTAAGCAATTGTTTATGTGTGCTATCCCTTTAAGTCATTTAGATTTAAAATTCTAAACTCTGTTTCTCTGGTTCTTTGAATGTATATCGGGTTCATAGCCTGTTGGAGACTTCACAGTGAGCCCTCATACTAATGGGAAAATGTCTCCTTGGCTGGCAGACTTTTCATTCAGAAAACTGAATGGAGATCCTGGTGGAGAAAGAACAGTGCATATGTTTTTATCAAGATCGCTTCTTGTAGGTGGTGCTGCTCCCTTTGCAACAAGAAAGCCTAATGGTTGGGGGTTACAGTTTCTCTAGAGGAGAGAGCTCAGGGAAAATCGTGCTTTCTTGCCTTAGTCTCTGGCTGGCTATCGCTTCCCTGAGATGGCTGGTCAAGTCAAAGGATGCTCTCCTAATAGGGGGACACCTTGTTTCTCCTCACAGTAAATGGCAGGTAACCTGAGACAGTGTCAGTGTGATCTTTATTTATTTTTTAAATTTAATTAATAAATTATTTTTTGGCCGTGCATACTCTTTGTTGCTGCATGAGGATGTTCTCTAGTGGGGGCTCCTCTCCGCTGCGGTGCGTGGGTTTCTCGCTGCAGTGGCCTCTTGTGCTGCAGAGCACAGGTTCGGTGTTGCGCTGTGGGCTTCATTGCTCCACAGCATGTAGAGTCTTCCCAGGCCAGGGATCCAGCCTGGGTCCCCTGTATTGGCAGGTGGAGTCTTAACCATTTGACCACCGGGGGAGAAGATGTAATCTCTAGACACGAATTTGTTACTTCTAGACTTTCGAGCACTGAGGATAGTCTTGAAATAATGCTTAACTTTTTAAGAAACCTCATGCCAGTGAGTGCCCAGCAGTTTCTCATCACTTTCCATGTTGGGGATGGATAAGATTTGTTCAGGTTTGACAGTTTAGCTGGATTCTTGTCTCTTCATATCACTTTGTAACAATATGCAGATTATAAGATTACTTTCTCTTTTAAGCACTTTGATATTTTACTTGTTATTGGATACTTTTGTGTGTGTGTGTGTGTTTTAATGTTTGAGACCAATGCTTGTGTTTTATGGATAAAGAAAAGCTTATTATCCTTGAAGTAATTTTAGAACTAAAATCCCTTCTTTAAAATCTTTCACACATTGCTCAGAAGTTATATGACATTCTTGGTAAGCACACTTAAATCTTTCTCAGAAACCTTAAAAACTTTTCTGGGTTTCAGTTCAGCTTTGATTTGAAAATGAATTGTAAAGCCAGAGCAGCAGCTAACACATGCAAAAGTGCTAACAACCTATTTAGATTGGCTGAGTGTTTCAAATACAGTTGTGCATTTTCTACCCCAGTCTCTTTCTCTAAAAAAAAAAAAAAAAAAAAAAATGTTTGAGATGTTTTTCCCATTACCATCTTGACATCTGCCTGGTTACACATGAATAGCTTGACCCAGTCCCTCAGCAGGGAGACTACCATGGCCTTGCTTTCAATAGCCATGTCACTGACAAAGAAAACATATGGAATATTTCATCCCTGCCCTTTGCAAACAGTCTGGGGCTGTGAGGGCATGCAGCAGAAGGCTTCATCCTTCATGGTAAGTTGGCAAGTTTGTGTGCTAACCACAGGCTCTGCTGTTAGCAATCAGACTGTGTTTTCCAAAGCCCCATTACATTCTGTGGAAAGGAAATCTTGTGTTTTGGATAAATCAGTGTCTAATATTAGTTTGAATTAAGTTTATATGACCAGCTTCCATAGTGGGGTTTTCTACTGGATCAGTTATTTCACCAAAGGGAATTTGTGTGTGTATTCGGAATGTTTCAAGGCTGTTCTCCCAGGTTTGATATGTGGCGTCCGTTTGATGGATAGAACGATAGAACATGCCTTGGGGACTGTCTGCCTTGATGTTTATCTTCTCGTCAATCTGCAGAAGGAGGTCCATTGATCATTCTCCTGCTAGCCGAGGCCCACCACATTGACCTTTAAGGTTTCTGTTGCGCAGCACCAGCTTCTACTGGGGACTTGGTTTCAGTTCAGCGAGCTTTAACGGCTTTGCTTTGTGGCATCTGAATCCACAGTGTGGAGGCTTGTCAGCAGGTGTAGCAGGAGAGGGCCAAGAATGTGGAAAAGAGGGGTAAATCAACTGCTGTCTCTTTCAGGTCTTCTTCTGCATTAAAAGAATTTGCCCTTGGCACTACCCTGGCTGATGTGGCATTGCAGAAGGGGGGTGGAAAAAAGCAACACCCTGTGACACTAAAGATGAGAAGATTCATGACTTTGGCGGAGGAAATAATGACATACATTTCGTCAGGGTCCTTTCCAGCCCTTAAGTTACCTGAGCTTGAATTTCTAGTTCTATTGTTTCTTAGATGTGCTGGCTGGTTTTGTCAAGAGTGGATGATAGCTTGAAAAGGAAGTGCGTTTTATCCCTGACAGAGGCAAATATTTAAATGTATACATCTCATCTAGAAGGTATTGACTTTTTAAAAAATTTTTTATTTTATGTTATAGTATAGCCAATTAACAATGTTGTGATACTTTCATGTGGACAGCAAAGGGACTCAGCTGCGTCGGAGATATTTCTCATGGTTCTTGCTCTCATTACCGAACATTTGCTGTAAAACAACATGCTGACAGACATTGCTGCCTCTCACATTTTCTTATATTAATTCCTTTTGTAGTTCGTGATTATAATAGATTTCCTTTAAATTTGGAAAGTTACATTTTAAACAGTTCTTGGGAGTTTATATTTTTAAAAGTTTTGGTTTTCCAGTTATTCATGAATGAGTCTATTTGAGGGTCCCCTCACTTTCTGGTACCTGTATGTTTAGTCTAAAATAACTGGTATAATCTCCAGTGTTCTGTCTTCCTTCTTTGACTGCTTAACTGATCTTCATAACTATGAATTCATAGGGAAAACTCCCCTAAACCTCTCAATCTTAAAAGCTCACCCTTCCTAGTGTACAGGAATATAACCACCAACGCTGTTCAGATCTAGAACATTCCCATCACTCACCCTGTGCCCTGGGTAGTCAACCTCTCTCCCCATTTCTGGTCCCTGGCAACTGATGATCTCTTTTCCATCTTGGGTCGCATATTATTTTGCATTTACCAGAATGTCACATAAATGGAAAGTAATAGATTGTAGTCTTGTGCCTGGCTTCTTTTACTTACCGTAATGCGTTTGACATTGTACCATGTTGTTACCATCTTGTTGCGTATCTATATGTAATATTCCTTTTTATTGTCGAGGAGTATTCATTATATTTAGTAGAGTGTTAGCTGTTCAGTCATGTCTGACTGTTTGCAACTCCATGGACTCTAGCCTGCCACGCTCCTCTGTCCGTGGAATTCTTCAAGCAAGAATACTGGAGTGAGTTGCCATTTTCTTCTCAAAGGGATCTTCCCGACCCAGGGATTGAACCTGTGTCTCCTGCATTGCAGGCAGATTCTTTGTTATCTGAGCCACCACAGCTTCCCTGGTATTCCATTATATGGATGTACCACAATTCTCTTATCAATTCCACAGTTGAGGCACATCTGCTGTTTGTCCAGTTCCTGGCAGTAACGAGAATAAAGCCATTATGAATATTCATATAGAGGTTTTGTATGAACATGTAGAGGTTTTCATTTCACTTGTATAAATACCTAGAAGTGAGATCCTGGGGCATATGGTAAGTATATGTTAATAATAAAACGTTGGTCTAGATTTTAATGTCTTAGAGGTTTGATATCCCTAATTAGTTATAGCCTCAATATATTGTTAGCATGGTATGTATGTGGCATTTGCAGAAGTCGCTAAAGATTGGTTATGTTTAAATGTCTGTGCTTTTACCAGAGTAGAATTCTTAGCCTTCTTTCTGATACCCGGCAGTTAACTATGATACCCCAAGGATTTGTGTAGAAATGAGACCAAAGTGGAGCATTTTGCTGACAGTGAAAAAACTTTGCATTATTTGTGTATTTGTGTTTGGAAAGTCTGATTCAAAAAAATGGAAATTTGGTAAGGAATTGCTAGGCCTTCTTGTGTATTTGGCATGTTACACGTGGCATGGTTCCCATTTTATGGCTCAGCAAACGAAGTTGGAAAGGGTTAGGTAACTTGTGCTGACATCCCAGTTAGTGGGTGGTAGTTGGTGTTTGGTATTTACTTGTCCATCCTGTAGTTAACTTGGGGAGTTCACAGTTTCAGAAAAGGGAAAGGTTAGAATTTAAAAGAAAGGGTGAGAAGCTACAGATTATTACGGGGGGAAAAAAACAGAATGGAAGATTAAGCATCCTCAGAAAGCATACACATGTACATGTGTACATGCAGTGGGAGACTATCACTTGATTTAGGAGTAACTTATGTTCAGAAATCAATTCAGGACTTCCCTGGCAGTCCAGAGGTTAAGATTCCACACTTCCACTGCAGTGGGCATGGGTTTGATCCCTGGTCAGGAAACTAAGATCCTACAGGCCATGCAGCTTGGCCAAAAAAAAAAAAAAAAAATCAATTTACCAGGTAAAATTATGTTTTATTCATAGCAGAATTAAAAAAAAAAGTCTCCCTCACTTGGTCTCCTTGCTTTCTGTACATCTTTGTTTAAAAGCTTTCACATCGTTTTCTATGTTAATAGTGTTTTTCCATGTCAGGAAAATAAATATTAGTTGTGTGTCTTTTGGCTTGGTCTTTTTTTTGTGGAATTCCCTCGAATGGTATATGAGGATCAGATCCGTTAGCATACTCACTTTTTGGGTTCTTAAGGAGAAACAAATTTCTGAATGTGCTTCTTTAAACCAAAACCCTGAAGTAAATTAGAAAGCAAAGTGTGCAGTATGATGGTTTCCATATAGCTGCCCCCTTTCACTCACTGGAATTTCCTGCCTCTCCTGTTGAAGATGTTTTTATAGGGAAGTCAGCATAAAAGTGAATCACCCATGAGCCTTTTTTTTCCCCCCTCAAGGCATTTCGTGTAGCCAACTTGGTATTAATTTAGCTGGTACTCTTCAGTTGACTTGAACACCGTGTTTTTGGATTGTGAGCTGATGTTTATTAAGCTGTTAATATTTTACAGACTGAATGGGTTCCTGTTTGAATCTGTGTGCTCTTTCCTTTAGCAATAGGGCTGTTCACGACCGAAACTGTGACCACTGTTTTGATTTTGTATGTACCAGCCCCCAGCTCGGAGGGTCATTTACCTGGTAACACTGCAGGTGGTCTTCTTCTGGAAGCATTTTGCAGTTTTATTTCACTGAAGTTGCATTCTTTGTCATGAAGAGCTGCTTCATGGTCTGTCTTGCCATACAAATAAACCATTATCATCATCTTGTTATGAACATAGATGCTAAAAATAACAAATGTCATTGAATACCAGGCATTGGGTGAAGCACCTTTGCATGTATTATCCATTTAATACTCCTATCAGCCCTCTAAAGCACAGCACATGCTTTTATTTTCAATTTGATAGATGGAGAAACCCTGGGGGCAGGGGGGAGGTGAGGGTGCACAGGTAATAAATGAGGTTTTGTGAATGAGATGTTGGATCTTGCTTTTTCAGACCAGGATTATTTGGTTGAGTGGGTTATATGGGACAGTGTCCTTTAGTCCTCTTCTTAGAGGTAGGCATTTATCTTTGTATGATGGATATCATGAATTACTTGTTTTATAGATGAGGAGTTCTGGAGAGATTAAATCTGTTTGTTCTCTGCTTGAAGTGTTCTCAGCTCCTTAGAATGTAGATTCAGACCCTTCTAAATCTTAAAGGTCTCTTGTGCAAGGGTCCGAAAAATCTTGTGTGTGTTATGAGCCACTCAGCAAAGAGGCTGTATTTACATGTATTTATATGGCTCAGATAACACAAGCTGGAATCAAGATTGTCGGGCGAAATATCAATAACCTCAGATATGCAGATGACATACCCTTGTGGCAAAAAGTGAAGAATAACTAAAGAGCCTCTTGATGAAAGTGAAAGAGGAGAGTGAAAAAGTTGGCTTAAAGCTCAACATTCAGAAAACTAAGATCATGGCATCTGGTCCCATCACTTCATGACAAATAGATGGGGAAACAGTGGAAACAGCGTCAGACTTTACTTTTTGAGGCTCCAAAGTCATTGCTGATGGTGATTGCAGCCATGAAATTAAAAGACACCTACTCCTTGGAAGGAAGGTTATGACCAACCTAGATAGCATATTTAAAAGCAGAGACATTATTTTGCCAACAAAGGTCCATCTAGTCAAGGCTATGGTTTTTCCAGTGGTCACGTATGGATGTGAGAGTTGGGCGGTGAAGAAAACTGAGCGCCGAAGAATGGATGCTTTTGAACTGTGGTGTTGGAGAAGACTCTTGCGAGTCCCTTGGACTGCAAGGAGATCCAACCAGTCCATCCTAAAGGAGATCAGTCCTGGGTGTTCATTGGTAGGACTGATGTTGAAGCTGAAACTCCAATACTTTGGCCACCTCATGCGAAGAGCTGACTCATTGGAAAGGACCCTGATGCTGGGTAGGATTGGGGGCGGGAGGAGAAGGGGACGACAGAGGATGAGATGGCTGGATGGCATCACCGACTTGATGGACATGGGTTTGGGTAAACTCCAGGAGTTGGTGATGAACAGGGAGGCCTGGCGTGCTGCAGTTCATGTGGTCGCAAAGAGTCGGACATGACTGAGCGACTGAATTGAACTGAACTGATAAGGCTCAGATAGTAAAGGATCCACCTACAGTGCACGAGATGCAGGTTAGATCGCTAGCCTGGAAAGATCCCCTGGAGAAGGAAATGGGAACTCACTCCAGTATTCTTGCCTGGGAAATCTCATGGACAGGAAGCCTGGCAGGCTATAGTCCATGGGGTGGCAAAGAGTCAGACAGGACTGAGCCACTAACACTTCCACTTTCACACCATATATATATATTTACGTACACATACATATATTTACATGTTTAAAGATCTTGTATCTATTTAATATTTTTTCAGCATTTCAACTACATGAATCATAACCAAGTTTTTGCTAGTATTTTTCTGACCTTCCCTCCTTTCTTGAAAGTTCACTTCTTTTAAGAACCGGTAGAAGACAGTTGGCCTGGTTCACGTTCTCCATTTAACCTGGAAGAAATTCAGTTGCATTTAGTTGTATGACTTGCCCAGAACCATTGGTAGCCTTCCAGTGTATGTTGACAAAACAAAGGAGAAGGAAGCATGTTATCAGAGTAGATGGTCTTTTCTTTGATTATGTAAATCTTTAATATTTAATGAGACTTTGACTTTTGTTACTTGTGGCTTATGCTTGTCGGATGGTAAGATTTTCTGTGCTTCTCCCTTGTTTATTGTCCAGTCTTTCCGGATCCAGTACTTGATTGAAATTGTAGGTGAGGTGAGTAAAACAGTGATGTGTGAATAATTTTATCAGTTCAAACTATTTTCTGAGAGCTATTAATATTGGTATAATGGTTCATGAAATAAGCTCTAAAGGAAAAATTACTTATTGAGGTAATAAGTCATTGCTTTAAAAATAAATTTGTTCAGCACGTATTTCTTAAGTATTAAGAATTGTTCTTGGAGATGGAGGCACAGATATTGTCAGATACCTCACAATATCTGACAGAGTCCCTCTCTTCATGTAACTTAGCTGGCTTGGGCTGGGGTAGGGGTGGTGGTGGATGGGGTGGTGGTGGACAGTAAAAAAATAAACACAATAAACATTTAAGATCAGCTAATATTAAGTACTATCAAGAAAAATAAAACAGGATGAAGGGGACTCACTATTTAAGGGTTGCCAGGGAAGCCTTGAATCCCAGAGTGATTAAGGTAATTACTGACTAAGAGAGTCAGTCAGTATCTGTTGGAATATGAACCCATCTTAAGCAAAGGCAAAACTAGATTTTAAAAGTTCCTCCCCACCCCATAATTATAATTTAGTTAAAGCATAAAAAGATTATGTGCATTGTGTGCATTTGCACATGCCATAATAAACTGGTATATCAATACAGTGGACTACTACACAGCAGTAAGATAGCCAACTGTTGATACATGCAACAGCATGGATAGTTCCCATGGGTATTATGCTGGGCAAAAAAACCAATCTCAAGGTTACATCTGCTGCATGATCCCATTTAAAATAGCCTAGAAATGACAAAATTTTAGAGTGATGGAGAATTGGTCAGTGGTGGCTAGGGTTAGAGGTGGGAGTACAGTGAGACTAAAGAGGTCCAGGAGGGAGTGAGGGGGCAGTGATGGCAAAGAGAAGTCTTTATTTTATTTCATTTAATTTTAGCATAGATATAGTTACATCTGGTCTTCCCCAATGGCTCAAGTGGTAAAGAATCTGCCTACAATGCAGGAGCCACAGGTTTGATCCTTGGGTTAGGAAGATCCCCTGGAGGAAGAAATGGCAACCCGTCAAGTATTCTTGCCTGGAAAATCCCATGGACAGAGGAGCCTGGTGGGCTACAGTCCATAGGGTCACAAAGAGTCAGACATGACTGAGCACGTAGTTGCATCTGTAGTGCCCTAAAGTGAGGATTAGAGGTGAGAGGAGAGTTTTCCTTGAGAATATTTTTTATTGCACAGCCACAACATTATGGGAGGTTTTAATATTCATTTTCCAAGCTTGTGGAATTGAAAGTATCTATTTTCTGCAAGGAATTGAAAATATTTTACCGGGAGGAATTGAAAGTATTCATTCTATCCAGGGCTTTGTTTCAAGTAGAGTAATATGCCCATATTTTTGTTTTTATGTGGTGAGGGAGCAGTTCCTTATAGTGACTGCAGTGGTGATTATATAAATTCATACTTGTGGTTTAAAAAATGGGTGCTTATAAAAAGTTGTAGAATCTGAGTAGGGTCTGTCCTTTAAGATAATAGTATTGTGAAAGTGAAAGTCTCTCAGTCGTGTCCAAATCTTTGTGACCCAGTAGACCGTAGCCTGCCAGGCTCCTCTGATGTCTGTGGAATTCTCCAGGCCAGAACACTGGAGTAGGTTGCCATTCCCTTCTCCAGGGGATCTTCCCAACCCAGTGATTGAACCCAGGTCTCCTACATTGCAGGCAGTTTCTTTGCCATCTGAACCATCAGGGATGCCCAAATGGGACTTTTTGAGTTCTGAGATGTAGGACTTTCTGTGCTAGAAATCAAGATATTCTTCAGGCAAGAATACTGGGTTGCCATGCCCTCCTCTAGGGGATCTTTTCAACTGAGGGATGGAACCGAGGTCTCCTGCATTACAGGTGGATTCTTTTCCGTCTGAGCCAAGGGAAGCCCAAGAATACTGGAGTAAGTAGCCTATCCCTTACTCCAGGGTATCTTCCCAACCCAGGAATCGAACCAGGGTCTCCTGCATTGCAGGCAGATTCTTTACCAGCTGAGCTACCAGGGAAGCCCACTATAGTGTTGTACCCAAGTAGATTTCCTGGTTTAACTAACGTATTCTGGTCACGTAAGATGTTGCCATTGGGAAATCTGGGTGAAGGATGCATAGGAACCTCTGTACTATTTTTGCAACTTCTGGTGAGTCTTAAAACTATTTCCAAAAATAACAACAACTGCACCAGATCAGTTTAGAATCTTGAGAAACCTTAGTAGAAATCTTGGTCTTCTCCTCCCTCCTGAAATAAGATAAGGAGGCTGTCTCTGAGGTGACATAATAACCTGAGGTTGCAGAGCTGAAGTCTGAATCTAGACGTTTTAACCGTCAGGTCCACAGTATTTTGCTTCCTTTAGAGCTTAGCCAGTTTTAATTGCTGTCGAGCAGTTTTTGGATAGGATGTGCCTGTCCTCCATGTTTCTCCCTTAAGTTTGTCTCCCCCCTTTCCACCTCTCTCTGTGGGGGTGTTTGTGTGTGTGTGAATGCTCTTCTATGCCCTGCAGCATAGGAAGTGTGATATATAAAGTATGCATTAGATTTATCATTTAGATGGTTTTAGCCATCTATTTGAATAAATCCCATTTGCGTCTCCTATTATGAAGGTTCTTCATTACTGAGCACTTGGTCCAGTCTAAGCATTGTGGGGAATCATGTTGGATTTCTGCCTGTGAATTAGTAGCTGAGTCGTGTTTTACTTCAGATGATTCAGTATATTTGCCTTAATTGCTGGATTAACCAATTTCTTGCCTCCCACAAAAAGCACACACATTTGTATAAAGAGAGGATAAATGAATGAAGTTTTCGGGACTAATTTTTGTGGTAGTTAAGCAATAATAGTTTAGATTACCCACAACCTTAATTTCCTTTCATGAGTCCTATAGATGGGCTTTGTCACCATTTACACTTGATTACTTCATTGTTAACCCCAGTGATGTGATTTAGCATGCAAAGGCTTAATTATTCCTTTCTGGCCTAGTGGAGAAATTTCCTTTCAATAATTGCCTCCACTGCCCTTTAGCCTCTTAAGCATTGAGTTTGTTTGAAACAACATGGTTGCTCAGCAAGCCATTCCAAGCTCAGCAGTGCCTGGAGCTGTCTTTGGACCATAATTTATACCTTTGACATAGTGACTTAGGCCTCAGTTCTTGTGTGATGTGCCTGGTGGATGCTCTTCATTAGAGCAGTGGTGCGATGCATTTGTCTGAAGTTGCAGGCAGAGAAGTTGATGACTAAATGGCACTAAATAATTCTCTTGCAGCCTCTCTTTTTCAAGTTAACATTCTCTTATTTTAAGTGAGTAGTTATGCCAGCTTTGAAAATAAGATTAGACTCTTAAAAGCAAACTTGAGTACTTTTAAGAAGTGTTTTGTGAGGCAGTCATGTGTTATTGTAGTCACAGTATAGAGATCATTATGTAACAGGTCACTGTCAAGATGAGGCTCAGACCTTCAGGATGAAACTGAGAGGCTTGTGCAGGGTTGGCAAAGAGATGTCTTTGTTTAGTTTTTAATATAAGTTTAGTTACATCTAGGACCCTAAAGCATGGAATGGAGATGCATGAAAATTTTTCCACGGGAGTATTGTTATTACTTTTAATTTCATAGCAACAACAGATACGAAGTTCTGTTTCATTTCCCACGTGGAAGTTTGTGGAATTGAAAGTGTCTATTGGTTGCAAGGAATTGAAAATATTCTGCCAGGAGAAATAGTATTCATTCTACCTAGGACTTTGTTTCATGCCCATATCTCTATAGACACTTAACAAGGCTTAAATGGTTTAGTGTCACTTTGGTGTGGGGGCAGAGGGCTGCATGACGCTTCCCAGGTGGTGCAGTGGTAAAGAATCCACTTGCAATGCAGGAGACACAGGAGATATGAATTTGATCCCCGGGTTGGGAAGATCCCCTCTCCAGTGTTCTTGCTTGGAGAATTCCATGAACAGAGGAGCCTGGCGGGCTATAATCCATGGGGACGCAAAGAATTGGACGTGACTGAGCGACTGAGCCTGCACACAGGGAGCAGCGTAGCTTTAGAACTGTCCTCCCAGGTCCCTGTCACCCAGCTTCAAAATTCTGTCCCTTCCCATTTATGTAAGCAATGTTAACTGCTCAGTTTTTCTCAGAGAAGTTTTCAAATAACAATGGTATCATGGGCCTTTGGCTATTTTACAATAAATTTGCTTGTATGCCAATCAGTTTTGGGTAGGGCTACACTGTTAGAACAGAGAATATCACATGTATCTCACTAGTTAAAGATGTATTGAAGGGAGGTTTATGTATCAATAAACAATTTCAGTTTCCATGCTTACAGGACATTTTTGCCTTAAATGATCAGTTGTTAGGAGAACCAACTCGTTTTGCTAACATAAGGAGTAAGTAGAAGGAATACTTGTTCAGTCACTAAGTCGTGTTGACTCTTTGCAACCTGGTGGACTGCAAGGCTTCCCTGTCCTTCACTATCTCCTGAAGTTTGCTCAAAGTCATGTCCATTGAGTTGGTGATGCCATCCATCCATCTCGTTCTCTGTTGTCCCCTTTGAAAAAAGATGTTTGCTAGTGGTCTAACCGTGTGACCAAGGAAGAAGTGCCCCTGCGTGCTTGCAGGGGGCTTGCTCCAGTGTTTGGTTTAAGGAGTTAATTTCTGTTTCTCAGTTATTACTCTCTAAAGAGAATGGGATACGGGAAATCTGCCTGACATTGTCACATGCAGGTATTTAATGGTAACTTTCATGCATTTATTCAGACTCTCATGAAGTTAGTGTTTTACGACAAACGAAACTGGGTCATGGGCAAATGTGTAGCAAAATCATTTTATTTCCATAAACTTCGTTTCAGCTAAATGACAACTAAAACACTGTTTTATTTTAATTTAACAGTGGTTTTTAATTAGCAATGATTTCACTAAAGTAGGTCTTCCTAGAATTCAACATTTAAACAAGTGATTCTGTATTTAACAGTGAAGTCTTTGAAAAGAGCCTGACGGAAACAATAATTTTGCTACGCATTTGTTCCTGATCTGAATTTTTAAATTTCATGCCTAAGTAGTTTTGACTCTTCCAGGGCTCCAGAGAGCAGTGTCTATTGTCTTAGGACAGGCTGTGGACCCAGAACCAGTGCACGTGCTGTATTAGCATGAAGATTAGTAAGAATTACAGGCTTCATTGAAATATGTAAAATACAACATCCTTCTTCCTTGCTCCTCCCTTTGCAAAATGAGACACATTGTTATACGTAAGTCTCTTAAATACTGGATGATGTAATACATACTGCACTGTTGAGAAAATTCGGGTCAGGCAAATATATTGTGAAAGCATAACCTTGGGCATTAGTATCAGAGAGATGTATCTCCAGATGCCTCATGCTCAGAATTGCTTATAAGCTCCATAAAGGTAGGAATCAAGTCTCAGTCATCATCTCTTGAGCTCTTCCCTTGCCTCTGTTTGTGCCTTGTGCATAACGTATTCTTCAACGTTGAATACGTTGAAAGACTGGGAAAGATTAATACGCTTAGCAAAAGTTGATTCCATGAACATTGATTGTGTGCGTATGCTTCCAAACATGCTACAGTCTTCATGGGGGGAGGGGAGAAAATAAGGATGATGTTTCCTGTTTTAACATTGACCAAGCTCCTGTGTGTGCCAAGCATTTGGCAAATTTCACATCTGCAAGTTCACTTGATGATCATCACAACAGCTGTACGGAATGGTATTCTTTATCCCCGTTTTAAGCTCAGAACACTGAAGCGCAACATGCTTGAGTCACATGTTCAAGGTCATATGTTTTCTCATCTCTAACCAGGATTTGAACCCAGTAGTCTTACTGCAGAGCATGCGCCCTCCTCCACTCAACCACGCTGGCTTGCGGATCAACCATGGGTGATCTGGTTTGGTGGTGAAGACAGACATAAACACAAATAAAATACAGTGTGGGAGTCCCATGGGGTGGATGGGGGTGAACAAAGGGGTGTGGGAGCGAAAAGCAAGGGAACTTGCTCTGCCTTGGGGAGCTGGAAGGCTTCGCAGGAGAGGTGACGTTTGGGTTGGGTCATTTAGTCTTCTGTGGGGCAGCTGCCTGAGTTCTGCCCTGTTTGAAATAAGCACATTTACAAGAGAATAGTGGAGCACATTCGACTTGATGGATTGGATTGACAGTTTGGAAGTAACTCCGCAGAATGATGGCTTTGTTAGGTATTTGTTCTCTGAGAACCCTACCTGCCACTCCCCTTCAGTGAATTGTGGCAAGAACTGTCACATTAAGCTGTCACTCAGGGTATTTGTGAGAGGGGGAGGGAAGGGGAACAAATTATGGGCAGGACTAGGTACTTTGAGAACAGCCTCCAACCTGGAAAGATTATATTTCAGAGCATTTAAAAATGAACACAACGGCCTTTTTTAAGTTGTGCAAGAAGAAAATTGAATAATGAAAAGTTAATTAGGCTATGGAGATTTTTAAAAAGCTAGACATTCTGATGCTTATCCACCATAATATGTGAAGCTTTGTTAAAGCCGGGATAGGGGGAAAAATGAGAACGAGAGAAAGGCAGAGATCAATTATAGAACTGCACGAAGTTCTTACCAAGATTGCTTAACTGTAAAAAGGTTTTCTCTTTTTCTCTGTGATGTTTAAGGACTTTTTAAGAAGCAGTTTCAATTCCAACTTTTTGTCTCTGTTGTCTGGCTGTTCGCTTTAAGAATACCTCTTGAGTATTGTTGTTTCTTTCAGTGTGTATATGTGAAGCTAATGAAAGGTTTAGGGGCCCAGTCTAGATCTTTCTAAATGAGATCTGCTAACAGTTTTATTTCTGGAGAAATTGTTGCACAGCACTTCTCCTGCTTCAGCCCCTACTTTCCACACATCCCCACCCCCCCCATCCCCTCTAAACAGCCCCTCCTTCAGCCTCCATTCCCCAAGCCTGCAATGCAAAGAACTTGCTTTGTTACTGATGATAATATTTAAGCTCTAAAATTTTAACAGTATTTCAGTTGCAAATAAATGGAAATTGTGTATTCTGTTTAATGTGTCTCAGAAAATCCCTGCTATTTTTTTTCTTTAAATACAAGAAAACAGGCGTGTAATGCCTCATTGAAAAAGGCCCGCAGGGGCGCTTTGTGCAGGTCTTAATTAAGGGCTTTGAAAGACCAAACAAAAGGAAAAAGGAAAATGCTACAGGGTTATTGTTATTCCACCCCATTGGCTCAGCTAGCTGACCATCCATTGGAGCATTTTGTCCATTTTGAAACTGAATGACACTTTTGTTCGTGATTAACAGAGGTGAAAGAAGCCAATTATTGGGCCGTCTTTTTCCATAGAGCAGCTGCTGTTGGATTTAACTGCAGGCAAATATGGCCTTTTACTACCACAAGGATGTTGTGATGACAGTTTATTTTTATAGAACTATGTGGTGGAAAACAAAATCTGTCTGACTCCTGTTATGAAGATGCCCTGGAATTTATCATGAAAGGGTGATTTTCATGTTCTAGCTCTTCCTCAGTTCTCTTTTTAAAAATAATATCTAGGTGTACTTGTGTGTGTATGTAATACATGTACATGTGTGTGCAGTTGCTCAGTCATGTCTGACTCTTTGTGACCTCATGGACTGTAGCCCACCAGGCTCATCTGTCCATGGGATTTTCCAGGCAAGAATACTGGAATGTGTTGCCCAGCTTTTTTTTTTGGGTATGAGATTCCAACATTAAAGTTATGTAAGCTATTTGTTAACATATACATATGTAAGTGGCTTCAACTCTTCCCTATTTTAATTTTAATAACTCCTCCCCCTCCCTTATCTGTTAAAGTTGCAGAGTAATTAGTGGAAGATGGAGTGGTGTTGCCTGGGTCTCAAGCTGTTTTGATACATTAGCTACTTAAGTGGGGCAGATGAGTCTTACAGACCACCTACTCATTGGTTTAAACTTCCATGCTCTCTTACTTTCTGTAATAGGAATGTAACTTGGGAGGAATCTCCCATGAGCCTTGGTATTAAATGAACGTGAAATAATGGGGTAGAGCTAGGGGAGGGGCACAGGTGTCAGCACTCAGGATCCACTTTCCTCTGATACACTCTTAGATAATGGGGCAGGAGATATGGCTTGGGGCACCAGAGTCAGCTCTGATTTCCTTCACTGAGACTCTAGGTCTTCATTTTTATCTTTTCAGGATGCTGGTGCACTGACAAGTCACCACGTCCAGTCTCCCTAGGCAAGTTTCTTAAACTTGGTGAACCGCAGTTTATTTCTCTAGTTGGAGCTAACAATATCTGTCTCTCAGAGTAGTTATGAGAATGAAATGCACTGAGCCTCTTATGTGTCTAGTACAGTGCCTGGTCCATAGGAAATGTGAAACTGAGTCTCCCCCTAAAACCCAGTCCCCCTGCCGAGTTTATGATTAACTTCTCTCTCCAAAACTTTATGCCCTTTCTTGTGCTACCCTTGAATTGAGGAGTATCAAAGAAAAGGGCCTCCAAAATCACTGCAGATGGTGACTGCAGCCCTGAAATTAAAAGACGCTTACTCCTTGAAAGAAAGCTATGCCCAACCTAGACAGCATATTAAAAAGCAGAGACATAACTTTGCCAACAAAGATCCTTCTAGTCAAAGCTATGATTTTTCCGGTAGTCATGTACAGATGTGAGAGTTGGACTCTAAAGAAAGCTGAGTGCTGAAGAATTGATGCTTTTGAACTGTGGTGTTGGAGAAGACTCTTGAGAGTCTCTTGGACTGCAAGGAGATCCAACCAGTCCATCCTAAAGGAAATCAGTCCTGAATATTCATTGGAAGGACTGATGCTGAAGCTGAACTCCAATACTTTGGCCGCCTGATTGGAAGAACTGACTCATTAGAAAAGACCCTGATGCTGGGAAAGATTGAAGGCAGGAGGAGAAGGGGATGACAGAGGATGAGATGGTTGGATGGCATCACTGACTCAATGGACATGAGTTTGAGCAAGCTCCAGGAGTTGGTGACAGACAGGGAAACCTGGCGTGCTGCAGTCCTTGGGGTCGCAAAGAGTCGGACACGACTGAGCAACTGCTGCTTCTGCTAAGTCGCTTCAGTTGTTTCCGACTCTGTGCGATCCCATAGACCGCAGCCCACCAGGCTCCGCCGTCCCTAGGATTCTCCAGGCAAGAATACTGGAGTGGGTTGCCATTTCCTTCTCCAGTGCATGAAAGGAAAAAGTGAAAGTGAAGTCTCTCAGTCGTGTCCGACTCTTAGCGACCCCATGGACTGTAGCCTACCAGGCTCCTCTGTCCATGGGATTTTCCAGGCAAGAGTACTGGAGTGGGGTGCCATTGCCTTCTCCTTGAGCGACTGAACTGAACTGAAAAAAAACGTGGGGAATTAAACTGAGCAGGACTCTGCCTGTCCCTCCTGGATACAAAAGCCCCACCTTGTCCTCCTTTCTTGTTTGTAAGAAAAAAGCTTTAGTCTCCTAGGCCTTGCGTCAATTCCAAAGAACAGACTCAAGCAGTCACTCTCAGGGAAGTGAGGGAGCGCAAAAGCAAAGGAAAAGAGATTAAACTAGAAAAGTAATGATAGCTTGATCAGTCGTTCAGCAATAAAACAGAGTCCTAGTTCCCCCTCAAGGGATATACATAACAATCTGACATCTATCTTTGAGTTGTTCAGTAGAAACTAGACTGTCACTCAGGTGGAGCATGGCGACTATGTGCTGACCACAATCACTTAGACACCAGACTGGTTGGAGCCAGAAGGTTGATGGTGGAGATTCCAAAAACATCACCACCCCGTTACCTTTTCACCAACTGGTCAGAAGAAAGCTCACAAGTTGCAGCCTTCGCTCCAAATATCGCTTTAAAAACCCTCCTGAAAGCCAGTGAGGAGTTGACGTCTTTTGAGCACTGTCTGTCATTCTCCTTGCATGGCGCCCTGCAATAAACTCTGGACTTTCTTCACTACAACATGGTGTCAGTAGATTGGCTTTGCTGCATGGCGGACCAGCAGACCCAAGTTTGGTTCAGTAATAAATGTTTGATCTGTGCTAATTCTCCTTCCCTTTTCAGTTATGAGGAGTCACCTCATACCTAAATCTGAAGCCAAAGGGCAGGAGTTCAGTAACTTTGCTTTTTACCCAATTTGTTTTTTTGTTAGCAGATTTTCTAGTAGCAGAGGGTTGAGTTTTCAAGGATAATTTGATGAGAATAGATGGATTCCTTCTGCAATGCCTTCTTAATCCTTGGTCTAGGACAGAATCAGTGTGACTCCTCCCTGCTTTGTAAACTATCTGGGACCATCCTGGAATATTAACTCATTCTTTGAGAACCATTATCATAATTCATTTAGAAGTCCTTTCAGGCCTGGCTCTGTCTTGGTTAGTAACCCTGGGAAAGTCACTGAACTTCTGTGCTTCTTTATTGGCAACATAGTGGTAATAACACTTAACTCACTTTCCACTTTGCAGGTTTGTTTTGAAGATGATTACCTCATAGGTGGTTCTGAAGAACTATGTAGAAATCACTATATTAAAATGGAAGGGTGAGGTCCCCCACATTGTACCACAAAATGAAATACAGTTTTATGGCAATGTAGATAATCTAGTTGTGTAGCCACATGAGATTAAGTTTTATTTGGACAAGCTTTTTAATATTGAAGTTTGGTTTGAGGTCCACTGGGGTGTTGGCATAGGTTTTCATCCCCGTGGGAGAGGAATTTTACTGTGACTAGAGACTTCTCCGAAGACATGGTGTTGGGGCTGGGTCGCGTGTCTCTTCTCCCATGACTTGCTTCACCATTCCTCTATTCCATTCTGAACCTTTGCCCCATGCTCTTTCTAGCTTTCCTTCTCAGATGGATACACTTTCCTACATCCTCAGCCTCTTCACTGGTTCTCTCCTGAGGACCCAGCTTGCCTGCAGCCTTTTGGTTAGATGCTGCTCATCTTCTCACACCATTAAGAAAGTAACATGGACGTTCTTGCCTGGACTGGAGGTCATCAGGCTTCCCTCTTCACTTACAACCTCTGTTCGTTCTGTGGTACATGACCTTCAGTTCTGAACCCTCTCTTAGGACTGTCATCAGCTGACTTCTCTCTTGGCTCTCTCTAAAGAATTAGGTGCTAAGCTGAGGGTCTTCTCATTTCTGCTACCCCTGCGCTCTCACAAGTCATCCTTTATCCCCCGTGGGCCTTCCAACACCCTTGCCTCTCATTTCATTTCTCCCCATCAAAATGGTGAGCCCTGAGCAGCTGCACTGTAGCCATTCCCTCCCGTGGCCACAGCCTGGACCCTGCTAACACCCCAAGCTGCTAAATACCTCTTGACCATACCTGTTGTTACTACAATATTTAGCTGAGTGTCTCATGACTCACTACTCAGATTTTTCAACCTTATTAAGTTCGCAAGTTCCTGGATTCTTGTACTTTTTCTCCATCATTTATTCATTTCTGGTTAGATTAAGGTCCACCAGCCGTTCCTTCAGTCTCTCTCTCTATCCTTAACCTTCTTACCTTGTTGTCTTATAAAGGTGACTTTTTGTTTAAGGATGAGAACAGTTGATTTAGTCGTCAGTGCTGGGCTTTGTGTGTGTGTGTGTGTGTGTGTGTGAAATACCTAATAGGTCTCAGACTAAATACTTATCACATGACCCTCAGGGCGATAAAAAGCGACTCATCATTTGAGGAGCTGGTTAATTATTAGAGGCTCACTGCTCGGATGGAAGAGCTTGACTGGAAGAGCTTGACGGAGGAGCTCTCCATTGTGATACTGTGTGGTCTTACTCAGATGTCAGAACTGCTCTGAGTTCTTGTTGCCTCATCTGTATAATAAGACTACTTGGCTATGTGATTCCCAATTTTTTTTCTGGCCCCTCACATGTCTTGATAAAAAAAAAACTAATTTATTCTAACCATTTCCTGAGCTGTATCACTTGAGGTAAATCAGATGACTGCTCTGGGCCTCAGTTTCACCATTTTTAAAGAGGGATACCATCCCAGCTTTGTCTGCCTCGCAAGGTTGTTGTGAAATTTAAATGATATAAAAGTAAGATCTAGGCATTGGTTCTTAGTGGTGCTACTTAAATGTGCATTTGAATCACCAGGAGGGTTAGTAAAAAAAAACTCAGATAGCTGGGCTGCACTCCCAAAGTTTCCAATTCAGCAGATGCTGGGTGTAGCCCAATAATTTGCATTTCTAATTCAGCCCTGGGTGATGCTGATCCTGAGAGCACACTGGGAGAACCACTGCTTTCAGGTACTCTAGATACATACGTGAGAGATTGCCTTCTTACCCTTCCAAACGGGGCTTCCCAGGTGGCACTAAAGAATGGTAAAGAACCCACTTGCCAATGCAGGTTTCGATCCCTGGGTCAGGAAGATCCCCTAGAGGAGGGCATGGCAACCCACTCCAGTGTTCTTGCCTGGAGAATCCCATGAACAGAGGAGTCTGGAGAGCTGCAGTCCATGGGGTTGCCAAGAGTTGGGCACAACTGAAGCAGCTTAGCAGGCACACACACACCCTTCCATACTATTCATGTAGGTATGTTTCACCATAGACTTTACTTAGAAATCAGGACAAGTCTAAGGGTCTTTGTGGGAACAAAGTTACAAAATAATTGGAATTCAGCCTCTTCCTAAGCATCTTGGACCAACTACTGTTGTCTAGTGTGCAAGTATGTAAAACTCCATTTCTCCAGGAATTAACTCAGGGCAATGACTGTAAAAAGCACCCATTATGGAGATACATTGGTTTAAATGGGTGCTCTGAGGCACCACTTTGAAACTTTTTTCAACACTAGAAAATACCAGTGTGTCGTGGATCTATCCACCTCACATGGCTAATTATGATTTCTTTTCAAAATAGCAATTTATTTTAAAAAATTGGCCAAGACCTTATGGTGTCTTGGCTATTTTTAAGGAAGAAATTACTAAGATGCAAAATCAGTTTTAAAATAAAGAGGAGCGTGTGTATATTTGGACTGACTTACATGTTTACATTGGTTGTCCTGGTGCAGCCACATAAGTGGCAGTTTGCAGTCTGGGCCAAGCATTTCATTTTTGCCATCCCCCAGATTTTAGATCCATCCCAACTTTTTAATGGCGTGTGTTGCTGTCTAAATATTGGGTAGAAATAGCAGAAGAACCAAAATAAAGCATGGGGGGATTATTTGAAATTAAAACTAGTTAGTAATCAAACCAAACAGACGGATGTGTGCCAAGATTTTTAGTGTCACCCGACTTTCACCCCGTCAGCCTCCTTTCAACATCCCGCCCCACCCACCCGCTTCTTCTGGTTGCAGTGCACAGCCAAGCAGGAAGTCCACCATACAGATACAGGATTTGCAAACGCATGGTATGTAGGCCTGGAGTTACTTACAGGAATGTGATTTGCATGATAACATTATGAGCAAACAATATTAAGTTAACACCTGTGACAAGGGCAAATGCTTCTCTAGCGATTTTCACTACAGTGTTGCAAACTGTAATTATGAAAATTGTAGGGCTCTTAAAAAACATCTTTACTGCTCTCATGATTTATTTTCCTGAGATTTTTCTGTCTGTTTGTTTTTTTCCCCCCACATATATGATGAAAAACTATGGTGGAAAAACAATGCAGTAAATGTTTTAATTATAAAGTGCCTTCACCTTCTACCAAACCAAAGGACATTCCCATTCTTATAGGATAAATTTCCTTGATAAGTAAATGGTTTTAGAACATTTCTTAAAATAATTTGTTAGTGCCTGATAGTTGTGTGTGTGTACTTTGTTTTTTTATTTTTGTTGACGTATAGTTGATTTACAATATTGTGTTAGTTTCAGGGTGTGTGTGTGTTTTAAGCCTTAGATGGTGTAGTGATCAGGGAGACAGGGTTTTGGAGACAAGCTGTCTGGGTGTTCAAATCCTGGCTTGATACTTGGACAGTTGCATTGCCAGTTCTGGAAAATGAGAATAGTCATGGTACCTGCTTCTTAGGATCGTTGTGAGAATAAGGTGTCCAAAGCATTTGTTACAGCTCCTGGCACTAAATGCCAGCTCTTTTTGTCATTGGAAGTAGTGTTGATTAGTAGAAGTGGTATTTGGTCAAAACATATTATCTAAAAAGGGTGATACTGTTATTAGAATTTGATCCTTGAAAAATTGATTTCTTTAAAAACTACTTGAAAGTTGTAAGTAGTCAGAAAGTTCATCTGAGGTAATGGTGTTGGTCCCCACCGGCCTCTGTGACAAATTGCATGGTGAAATATGAAAGCTAGGGATAATGCTCTGATTTTTAAGTAAGTCTTTTAGTCATCTTAAAGCAGTGGTCCCCAACTGAGGACCAGGGACTGGTTTTGTGGAAGGCATTTTTTCTACAGATGGGGTGAGGGGGCTGGTTTGAGGATGATTCAAGACTATTAAATTTATTGTGCACTTTATTTCTATCACTGTTACATTAACAACTCAGGTCATCAGGCATTAGATCTTGGAGGGTGGGAATCCCTGCCTTAAAGGACCATCTTTTTTTCTATGATTACGCCCTTTTGGCTTATTTTGTTATTAAATGCCCCCCATATCCTTATAATAGATGTTTTATGGACAGTTGCATGGGTTTTAAGTTGGGTTGGAAGTTCTGCTGATTTCAGGTACCAAAATTCTGAGAGTTGAATTCATGGTAGGCATCCTCTCTTGTATCCTTGACAGATGGTCTTGTAGCCATTGCCCAAGATCTCCAGCAACAATGCAGTGGCTTCTCTTACTGGGCAGCTCTAAAGCATTAGCGGTGTCCTTTTATGTTATATGTTGTCATATTCTCTGCCTCACAGATGTAGTATAATGGAAAGACTGAAGGCTTCTACTCCAAATTTTATTTTACCTTGGGTGCTTAAGGCCAGAGTTGTTATGAATATTACAAGGGGACACAACACTAAGCCTATATAAGACAATTGGAAATTTTCCTTCCTCCTTCCTTTCCTGTCTTTTGCATCTGTTCATTGTACCTACTTCGCTCACCTACATCTTTTCTGATCTCCCTGAGAGCTCTTCGGTTCCTCACTTCCTGCTCATCTTCTCCAGACCCAGATGGCCTGTATCTTCTGTGGCTCCCCTAGTCAGAGTTTTGAGGCCCCTCACCATTCCAGTCTTCAGTTTTGGAGGCAGGCTACATGAAGTCTCTGTATTTAGCTCATGCATTCTGCCTGGGCACCTTAGTATACACAGAGTAATAGTAGTAATCCTCAAGTTCATGCGACCTCTACAGTTTTAAAAATGCTTTTGTACCTCCCCAGTCTTGTGGAGGCAGACGCCTTCCCATTTGCCCATGAGGAACCTGGGAGCCTTTCTAAGAACAAACAGACATCATTTAATTTTAGAGTTGGGAAGGCTTTGCATACCATGTCAGCCTCACATCCCAGAAGAGAAACCAGAAATGCAGAAGAGTTGAGGGACTTGTCTTGGGCCACGTGGCCAGTGTTTGGTGATGGCCCTTGGGAACTGGGTTCCATTTTGAATCTGGTTTTGGTCCAGAAGTTGAACTGCTATGCTGTGCTGCCTCTGTGCTCTGCAGTGGTACAGAGAAGTGTTAAACAAATAAAACAGGGCTCCTTAGCGCAAGGAATTTACAAGTGATTAGTTTTGTCTTTCAGTTTAGTTCCTTACAGAATTTCCAGCAGCTGAAACAATGATGGGTACAAACTTTGGGAAGGAGGTCTACATTGAGTGGGATTGTTCAGGAGAGGGTATTTTATAGGCGACCTTGCTGAAAATTAGAGTAGGTTGTAGGAGAAGAGAGGAGAAGTGTTTCCCGTGATGCACATTACTACAACATTTCTTAAAATATCTGTGGCAGTAGGCCAGCTTTGTTCTTTAAATTTCCACCAATCCAGTGTGGCTCAATACTTTTGTAAAATACAATAATGATTAACTTTTAGAAAAATAGCGAATTCCTCGGCAGCCCAGTGGTTAGGACTGCAGTTTCACTGCCAAGGATGTGCGTTCAGTCCCTGGTTGGGGACCTGAAATTCCACAAGCTGCACGCCCAAGCTGCATGGAGCAGAAAAAAGAAAAAAAAGTGAAATGGAAAAATACAAACCTAAAGTTGTTATTGTTTGATTGAAGGCATGAAATTACTTTGTCAAGTTGCTCCAAGGTGAACTTGAGTATCTGTGGTCTCACTGTGTCTCGCTGACAGGTTACATGCTGGCCCCATATTTTAAGAAGCACTGTCTCCTGTGGACAGAAGTGGGAACGTTTAGTCCCCAGTGGCGGGGAGGGGATGGGGCTCAGGGTTCTGAGCAGGGAGGACGTAATCAGAACAGGTGTGTGTACGTGAAACGTGGGAAGAAAAAGAAGGTGAAGGTGGTGTTAGCTGATAGAGAGTCTCAACTTCCAGCGGGCAGTGTAGAGTTTAAACTTGGCACCATGAGGAACAGGGAGCTCCTGCAAGTTCTTGAGCAAGGATGCTGGCTTGTCAGTGGTCCGCTGAATGATGCTCTTGGATATTCTCAGTGACTAAGATACTTGCTGCTCTGTAAGTAAGCTGTATGTGTCTATAAAACTCCTTTGATGCCTGCCAGTTAATCTTTCATGTTTTCTGGTTTTCTTTGTCTTCCCCTGTTTATATCATCTGAAGAGCAAACATGGGCTGCTTTTGCAGGATCTTCCTTCTTGAATTTTGCCTTCCGACCTTCTCCAGGGGACACTTTTATCTAGAGTAGGTCAACCACTTTCCAGCTTTCCAAATCTTGTTGCTTTACCGCCTCTGTGCAGCTGCATTCAATTGTTATAAAATTCAAATTTTCTACCAGAAAAATTTTTAATTTTTTATGCAAATGCAGTTGGCCCTCCCAATCCATGGATCCCATATCCACAGATTCAACCAAACATTCATGTTGTACCATGTTTATGGTCAAAGTTGGTTGAATCTGCAGGTGCAGAGGGGTCAGACCCAAGCATGTGAGCTTCGGTGGATTTTGGTGTCCACCGTGGGTCCAGGAACCAACCCCTTGGATACCAAGGTACTGCTGTACTTGTTTTGTTTCTGAGCAGCTTGAACACACAGTCAGAAATGGGGGCTGGGGAGAGAGTGTGGAGGTGGAAAAGTCTATGTGGGAGAGGTATTTAGGGAACAATAGAGATAGCCCATTTTAAGTAGGATCGTTGCTCCTGGTATGTGGAATGTCTTTTTATCTTTTGTCTACAAGGGAGTGGCAGTGCCCTGCTATATAGACCCCTGATCTACCATGGCCAAGAGCTTGCCAAAGTCCAAGGCCTGGTAACTGGCAGGGTGTGATGCGTATGTGAGTATGGAGTGCTTTTTGTACAACAGGCGTGATCTCACACTTTACATGTATTACCTTATGTGCTTCTCCCAGCAGCCTTCTGAGGTAGGTGCCTTATTCATTGTTTTTTAGATGAGGAAGCTGAAGCACAGAAGTTGATAAGTTTGTTGAAGTTCATACAGCTAATATGTGGTGGAGCCTGGATTTGAACCCTAGCAGCCTTGTTGCAAAGCTGTTAATAGCTTTTTACCCATTATGTTTGACCGCCTGAGACTGGTATGCTCCTACAGTGTGGCCAGAATGCTCTGAGTATTGGTCACCTTACCTGGTTTAGTCAGATCTACGAAGAGATGATTATTGTATCCTGAGTGCTAAGAAATAGGGGGGGAAATACAGAAGGAAGCAGAAGGAAGAGGTATCAGAGCTCAGCCAGTGTCTTTGGGGGATTGAATAATAATAGGCTTCCTACCTTGAAGTCCCCACAATGCGTTAGGTCCTGGACTAGGAATTAAAAGATTGGTGGTGGCCAAGACAGACTAGATCTTTGCCGTCATAAATGTTCATTTCTGGTGAGGAAGACCACGACTACCTAAGCAGGCCGCATAAATATAATGGGCCGCAGTGGCTCTCACATGTGAATGTGCATCACATTCGCCAGAGAGCTTGTTAACATCCCTGGAGTGTCTGATTAGTAGGTCTGGAGTAGAGCCCAAGAATGTGCCTGTCTATCAGATTCCTAAGTGATACTGGACCACACTTTGAGGACTCTGGGTCGAGTGCTGGGGCTGGCATATAGTTAAGTGCTATGTGAGAGTTTTAAAAAATAATTGAAAGGATTTCTCCAGGCGGTCCAGTGGTTAAAACTCTGCCTTCCAAAACAGGGGGCGCAGGTTCCATCTCTGGTTGGGGCATCGAGATCCCACATGCCACGCGTTGGGGCCAAAATAGAATCAAGGAAAAGATAAAAAGTGAGACTGTTTAAATGGTGAGAGCTAGAAAGAGAAAATAAACCGGGTGGCCGGGAGAGCGAACTGGGAGCCGCTGTCACAGGGCCAAGGATTGACCTTTGAGATGAACCCAGAAGATGAGCTTAAGCCTGCCCTGAGGGGAGCTGGGAAAGCGCCTTGGAGTGGTAAACAGAAAGGGGCTTGGGTGAGCTGGGGGCAGAGGATTGAATCGTTTGGGATGAGGCTGGGGAGGACCCAGGGAACAAGTCTTGTAGGGCCTTGTAAGGAGACAAGTGGCATAAACTGTTTCCTTGCTTAGGCTGCTAAGTTGCAGGCTGAGTTGGCAAAAGAGAAGCTTGGAGGCAGGGAGACCAGGTTGGAGGCTGCTGCAGTGGTCCGTGACGGATGGTGGTGGCTTCGATGAGGGTGGGGAAGAAACAGCTCTGAGCTAGAGGAATGTGTCTGTTTTTGTGTCTGGTGGTTTATCACAGCAATGGATGCTCATTGCAGAGTCCCATGAAACAGTTAAATTATATCTTATATGTGCTGTTTGAGAAAGCAGAGAAGGACAAGGAATATTTTAAAAAGTCATCATCAAAAGTTATTTGAATGCTGGCATCCCCTCCCCCAAATGCCCCGTCCTCCCCAAGGGCAGACCCTCAGCTATCTGGAAACCTTGGCTATCCGGGACAAGTCATTCTCTGAGATCTCTGGTGCAGCTATATTCCTGTACAGTATAATCTGTGCGTGTGTGTCATTGCTTAATTGTTGGCATGTAGTGACTCAACTGGTAATTTGAATTAATAGACTGTGCATGTAAGCACACTATTGTTCTTCTTAGATCTCGATGGAGCTTTGATTGGCACTTAAGTGATGGTGTATTTGAATTAATTACTGTAGCTGAGAAAGAGCTGGGAAAACACATAAGGGAAGAGAAGTGTAGTTGTGAGATGCTGTAGGAGTGAAAGGAGTACACTCAGTTTGAGAGTGAGCCTGGAATCAACACTTCTGGACTTAGAGGATGAAGGAGTAGATGCCAGGACGTCATGGACATCTGGAGCTCTGTCTACACTGCTGATCCTCAAAGAAGGGTCAGCCGGGAGCCCCACCTGCTCTCTGCTGGGGGATCCCACCCGCTCTCCCTCTCCTGCCCCTTCATCCCAGCGGGAGGAATAGTCATATTGTAGGTCCCCTGTCCTCATCTCCCTGCATCCTAGCCCAGTCAGTCCCACCTCAGGCGGTCTCTTTCTCACATGTTTACACACATCCTCTCGAAACCTTGTGTTTCTTTTCCTTTTCTCTTTTAAATCTTGCCCAGTTACCTCAGGAAATTCTTTCCCTTTCTTTGTTCTATTCCTGGAGCCAAAATTAGGAGAAAAAAAAAAACAACAAACTTCTAGTCATGGTTAGTAGTTATGAGATTTATGCTATGATAAGTCTATTGACAAATGATCTAATTACCAAATCCTGTGGCTAATCTATTTCCTGATTACATAGAAGCATCGGACAGTGTATTTACTTGGTCTCTTAGAAGCTTTTCCTTCAGATTCTTTCCTTCTCTTCTTGATCATTCCCTTCCTTCTTCTGTTCCTCTAATTGAGTTCTTTTTTTTTTTTTTTAAACTATTTATTTTGTGTTGGGGTATAGCTGACTAACAGTCATGATAGTTTCAGGTGAACAGTGAAGGGACTCAGCCGTATGTATACATGTCTCCACTGAGTTATTTCTAAACCCTTGTTTCTCAGCCATTTTTTATTTCTGCTCATCTTCTCTGGGCAGTGCCACCCACTCTGGAGTTTCCATTCTCCCTTGTCTTTACTCCTCCCTGACACTGTGCCTCAGTTCTAGGCTGGCATTTGTTACCATCCAATACAGAACACCACACGACCTGATAGAGCCAACACACTACCCTCCTGTTACGTCCCCAACTGATGGCAGGACCCTCCTCCCAGATCCATGAGTGAACAGAACAAGACTTCAGTGTCCTCTTCAAGGTTCACCTTTTCCTCTCCCCCAGCCTCTAATCACTGCGTTCTGTTGGTTCTGCCTGTGAGGGGGCTCTTTTCCTGCTTTTCCTCTGGCTCTTGTGCTGTTGTGTCTCTCCCCTTCAACCTTCTCGCTTCTGTGATCACCCTTTTATGAAGCTACCCAAGTGGGCTTGTGCATTTGTTGACTTCTGAGTGCCAGACACATAGAGAGTGCTCACAAAATACTAGTGATAGCCTCCTTATTCCAAAAAGAATCCAAAATAACTTTAACAAAAATGCTTAAGATAAAATATAAAGTAAGTGGCTAGAAGACTTGTCCCCTGCCCCTTAGTTAGGAATGGAGAATAGCTACTGAAGACAGGAATTCCTGAAGCTGCCCATCTACTGTATATACATTTGCGAAAGGGAAGGTCACAGTTTTGGCTCAGAGAATCTTAATAGCTGATGGGAAGAGGGAGAGAGAATCCATTTCTGTGGTTGCACATTGTCTGTATGATAGAAAGGATGTGCTGTGCAGGAGAAACACAGCTGTTCTTGGAACGGAGGTCAGAGAGAACTTTTTCCCAAGGGCTCTGATGAAGAGAATACTGTGTGGCTTCATGAATCATAACCTCATCAAATTCTTACAATATCCATAGCAATCCATTTCATGGCGATGCTGCTTCTGACCCCATTAAGCACAGGCCAGCAACAGTGTGTCAGTGTGCAATTTCAATAAAGGTCCTCGTAAAGGTGTAGAGATAGTAAACATTGTGCCCATCCACTAGAATTTCTTTGCAAAGCAGCCTTCTTTATGTTCCTTAAACAATTTTCCATAACTCCTTGTTTCTGTCCTCAAATTCTTTATTATATGGACATTCAGTGTGCTCTGTAATGCGAGCCTGTGTTGTCCTTCTGGGTTTGCCCCGACCTGTGAACTCTGCATCCCAGCCGGGCCAGCATACTTGCTGTTTCCTGAACAGCTCTGTCTTGCACACAGGCTGTTTCTTTAGCATCCAGCAAGTCCTGCCCTCCCTACCTTCTTAACCTGATTTGCATCCAGCTCCTTTCTCTCTCCCCAAGTTAAGAGGGAATGTTTTAACCAGCAAGCCAATAAAGTTACACTGAAGAACAAACTGTGAATTCTTTACATGAAACTGAACACATCAAACCATCCATAAAGATGTCCAGAATTTCGTTTTACAATTTGGCTTCAATTTATTCATTTATTTACATACTTCTTCGCTTGCCTGCTTACTGTGCAGCAAGGCATGTAGGATCTTAGGTCTCTGACCAGGAATCTAACCTATGCTCCCAGCAGTGGAAGCATGGACCCCTGATGACTGGGATTGCCAGGGAATTCCCAGCCTCATTTTAAACTTAAGACTTCTTCAAGGACTAGCATCCTTAGTATGTAAGAAGAGACTTTTCTGCATTGGTTGGTCTCTTTCTGTGTTTTGGTTGTCTTACTTGCTCATTAGTTGAGCTACAGTTGAGGGGTTCAGCCAGCTCTTACCTGTTAACTTTAGAGTCTAGGCACCATTGAATATGTTTCTGGGGAAGTTATTTTCCCCAGTCCCAGAGCATACTGTTAAAATATTACAGCAATATTTTCCAGTTTAGAGTAGTAAAAGGAACCCTGAACTGGGATTTATCTTTTTAATTCTGCTCTTGGTTTCTTTGATGAATTAAATTTAACCCCTCTGGGCCTTAGTTGCCTCATTATTAAAATGAGATGGTTAGATCAGATGGTGATGAGAAATGATGATAATAGTAAAAATAATAATGGCTTACTTCCATTGTTTGCTGTGGGCTAGGAAGCTGTACTGGGCCCTGGCTAGAGGTTCCATCCCTTAATCTTCACAGCGACATTCTAAAGTCAGAAGTGTTATCCCCGTTGACGCTTGAAGAAACCAAGGCACAGAGAAATTAAGGAATTTTGCTGAGGGTTATACTGCCGGTGAGCCAGCAGAGCTGTGTTCAAACACAGGGCTCTTGGTCAGGCTTTTGGGAGAAACTTTTAACCACTCTGCTTTCTAGTTCAGTGGTTCTGTGAGATGCTATTTATAGGACAAAGCCTGTATTTTGAATTTTTGAGGAAGAAAAATTTGTTACTGAAATCCAATTTTAATCATTCCTCCCAAGCTATTTTTAAACCTGGGAACTTGTATTGAAATGAACGCCTTGCTCTCTTTCCCCCAAATATGTTTGCATGTAAGGTTATTACTTGGTTATAGCGGTAGACTTTGGGAGGAAATCTGTCATTAATGCTGTTTGCTGTCCATAAGCAATGTGCTCTTGATGTCTCTCCCAGAAGCAGATCAAATGTCAGTTGTCAGGATGAAGATATTTTACGTGCCTCCTCCTTTCTTTTCTCCTGCAACCAGGTCTTTGACTATCTTTAGATAGTTGGGAAATTAAGCCTTCTTAAACATTTCTCTTTTTTGGGAAATGCTAAGAAAGACTTGTTACATGACTGATAAAGCATTTAATGTAGTGTCTGCCGTGTCATTCATTAAACTGTGAGCACACATTGAGCTGAAGATTTGGGATACCCCTGTGAGCCAAACACAGGCCCTGCCCTCGTGGAGCATAAGGTCTAAGTGGAAGAGCAGGAAATTGATCAAAGTGATAATTTACAAATGCTACAGATGTTCAGTGAGATGTTTTCCACGTTATTATTTTTTTCTCATAATATTATACAAATGAGGAGTTAGCCTTTTATTTAAGCCCTCCCCAAGGCAATCCAAACCAAGATTTCCACTTCTTCCCATCGCAACTCATTCAATACTGTTCACTCATACCTGTAGCTGTTAATGGGTGATGATTCAATTTATCATCCAGATGACCTTACCTTTGAAAGTGAAAAGGAGCACTATTAATAATTATACTGAAACGATAGATGTAAAACTGGGATTGTCCAAGGCAGACTAGAATGTGTTGCCATCCTCCTTATTGGTATCTGAATTGACCTCCTAATCTTAAAACATTCCTTAATTATGGTTAAGGTCTTTATGCAGAGAGAGTATGGGTTTGTGTGTGTGCACGTGCATATGTGTGTGCACGCCTGCACTGATGCACAAATGAATCAGAAGTGTGTGCCTGATTTCCCTGGAGGTCAAGGACATTAAATATCCTCTTCCTTATAGGAATTTATTTTCCAAGACATTATTTCTTCTCAACTTTCCAATGTAGTAACAAAACTGCTTCAATAAAACATCAAGTCAACTGTAGAATTGAGAGATTTTGTTAGATGGACATTCTAAAGCAATAACTTTTTTTTTAACTATCCATCATGCCTTTGTTTTTTGTTTTTTAATTTTTATTTGAGTATAGTTGATTTACAATGCTGTGTTAGTTTCAGGTGTACAACAAAGTGAATCAGTCATACATATACATATATCCACTCTTCTTTAGATACTTTTCCCATATAGGTCGTTACAGAGTATTGTGCTTTGAGGTTCCTAGTGTGTATCTCTCTCTCTCTCTCTCTTTTAATAAATAGATTTCAGGGTAGCCCATTGTTTTCTGTCCAGGTTAAAAAAACAAGGGACCATATTACCCATAATGATTGCAAAATTCAAAAGGACAGTGAAGTGTTTTGTGGCCTAGACTTTTTAGAACATGAAGACTTGTAAAAAACGGAGCTGTCCAGAAGTATTACAAAGCCTCAGAGTTGAGAGTATTTGCTCCCAAAGATCCAGGATCATCTCAGGTTTGATTGCCTGGCTTCTTCTGTATTGACTTTAATGAGTTGTAAGTCATTCCCAAGGGAATATCTTGAATGACATTTTATAAACCGTCATCATCAATGTCTGTTGTCTAATAGTCAACAGAAATGATTGAGTCATCCCAGTTACAATTTTGAGTCATTCCTCTAAGGATAGCATACGTTTTACAAGCCGTTTAAAGAAATGGCCATCAGAGAGGAGAAGAGAGAGAGTGTGTAGTGTGTGTTTGGGGGGGTATTGTGTGCCTCCTGGCTTGAAGGGAAGCGATTGCCCCACAGAACCAGCATTGTAGGGATAGTGAAACCCCAGCGTCTGCCCCTGGGTTCAGGCCTTGACCGTTGACAGCTGGCCTTGGGGTGTAAGCTGCCTCATGGTTTGGAATTTTCCTCTTGCCTCAACAAAATGAGGTCAGTGCCTCAGTGTCTTGGAGATGGGAGCTCCTGTTGCCCAGGCTGATTATTGGATGTGCAGACAGTGCTTGTTGGGAAGCGTCTCTTGGATATGGGGCCTTGGAAGGGATTTACTGGAGTGTAGTTTTTTGTTATTGTTGTTTTAAACCTTTAAATCACTACACTAGTGAAGCATGGTTTTGTCAGGTTATTTATAAATATCTTTTGCACAGTAAGTGAAAATTTTTCATGCTGTTATCTACTTCTAGAAATCTGGATAGAGCCCAGGGTGTGGTGTGCTGATGTTGTTTAGTTGCTAAGTCGTGTCTGACTCTTTGCAACCCCATAGACTGTAGCCCACCTGGCTTCTCTGTCCATGGCATTCTCCAGGCAAGAAGACTGGAGTGTGTAGCCCTTCCCTTCTCCAGGGAATCTTCCTGACCCAGGGATTGAACCCGCGGATTGAACCCATCTTCCGCGTTGGCAGGCAGGTTCTTTACTGCTGAGCTACCAGGGAATCCCCAGAGCCCAGGGTGGCCAAATAGAAATTTAGCAAACTCAGCTGATTTATTGACAGTTATGTTGAAACAGTTGAAAAGTAATAGTGTAATATAGTGTTTTAAATGTGTGCCTGTATGTCTGTCTCTCCTTTTTAATTTTTTAAAATTTATTTATTTATTTTTATTATCCCTGATATAAAGGATTTAAAATGAAAAGCCAGATGAAGAGGTACACAGGATGAAGTTCCGAAAGCTCTGGAGCACAGAAGCTTCTGTCCCCGTGGAGTTGGGGGGGCGTGACTGTCCCAGCACGTGGATATGTTAAAAGCTCAGAAGCTTTCCAAACCTCCTCATTTAGGGTTTTTTTGGGGGGCTCCATTACATAGGTGTGAGTGATCAAACCATTGGCCACACATGGTTGAACTCAAATCAGCAGCCCCTCTCACCTCCCCAGATATCAGGGGGTGGGGCTAAAGGTACATTTTTTTTTTTTTTTTTTCTGATTTTGGTATTAGAATTATTATTTTTTAAAAAATATTTGCCACTTATCTATACTAACAGTCTCTCCCCACCTCTTTTTTTTTTTTTGAATGAAGAAAGTTCAGGGTAGCCCATTGTGACATTCTCTCAAACTGCTACTGTCTGTTTTAGAAAACTGCTGTCACTAAAGTATGACAGTACTGGGGTGTACTTAAAGGTACTACTTTAAAGGTTACTTATATCCATGCTACCTGGTGGTGCTGGGGAAGCAGCTGTAGTTTTGAATCCATTTGGCAAGAGGAATAAAAAGATTTGGCCTGAACAGCCAAGTCCTTGAGCTGGTGGTTCTCACTATATCACACAGACAGTATATGTAAACTTGAAACTAAACTATTTGTATGAATCAGGAAGACTGAAGCCCACATCTGCTGAAACAAAATTTCCTGAGACAGTACTTACCTTTATTACATTTGATGCATTCTGATGTTTTTCTATTTTATTCTCTATGCCTTCATATTTTAGTTGAAAAAAAAAAAGTTGGCTATGACCCATTAAAGTGATTTCATCATCCATTAATTGGTTGTGAGCTGAAGTTTTAAAAAATATGCGTCTAAACAGTTTTTGTGGGTGGGTGTGCATGTTTAAGGGCAAGGACCATGAAGTAATGTTTTCCTATCAGTCGTGTTAGTAAGTGTAGCCATAATAAAACAGCAGCCGTTTAGTTAATTAGAATATTTGCCACAATAAATGCTGTGGGATTGATTTCTTTATGAATAGTGCATTTTGTCTGCTAGGATGAAGTAATTGAGTGTTTCCAATCAGCCCAGACGACAATCCTTACAATGCTTCTTGTTGATGTTAAATGGACTATTGAAATAGCATTTTGTTTGTGTGTCTTGGCTGGTAATGAGCACTGTTTTGTCATCGTTAGGGTTACCAGAACAGCTGTTGACACCCAGAGAATGCCTGAGAACGCCCATAAAGTAGCAAGAAAACAAGGAATATTACAGTTTAACCCTGGTCTATTCCATGTGATGCCAGATGCTAGGGGTCCTCATTCAAACTATGCAGAGGAAAATAACGTTGTTTTTGTCTTTGGTATTCATCTGTTCTTTCCATTAGTAACCATTGCTCTAGATTTAGAACATTTTATCTTTTCCTCTTTAGGACCCATCTCACACTTGAAAACAGGCTGTGTTTAAAATGACAAAAAGCAAAAAAGCCCGAAAAACAATCAGAACTTCTTTCAATATTAGAAAGCATACTGAATTAGCCTAACTGGCTTTATTTTTTAAAGCTACTCTTTTGAGGATGTGTAATCTAAGTGACACATGACTTTTGTTGCAGTATGATATTTGCACACTTCTGTTTTGCTCTCTCTGCCTTCTACCTTGTTGGGTTAGCATCTCCTTGAAGAACACACCCTTCAGTGTCTCCTAGACTGTATTGCTTCACCGAGACCATAAACAATTACGGCATAAAATATTACCTTTGGAAATGAAGTCATGCGTCTTTCTTAATTGCTGAACCCTTGTAATTCTGAAGAGGGTATGTTTAAGTCTGTCCTGATACACACACTTGCTACACACACTTGCTAACATAAGCAAATGTAGCCTGCACATATAGGAAAAACGTGAATCATAAGGTTTCTTATTTTCTACTAATTATGCATGGAATGTGCAGGAGCAGGAATGTCGAAGTAGAACTCATAATGATAGATTTTAAAAGGACCTTCGAAGTTAGCAAGTATAGGATATTTTACAGTAGAGGAAGTTGAGTTCCAGAGGAGCTGGAATTTCTTCTTCCTAACTTCCCTTCCTTCCGTCCCATGACAGTGGATGGCTGCTAGAATGATCTTTCTATAGCAAACATGACGTGCTTAGTCTTCCTCTGGTAGCTTCTCATGCTTTTGAAATAAAGTTGTGATTTCTTGAAGTCATTCACAAAGGCCTTTGGGGATGTATTTTCTGCGTGTCTTGGTAGCTTCTCTTGCCAGCTATATCCATTCTGCTTTAGTACTTCAATTCCTCTATAGTGTTATCTTGTTGACCCCTCTAGTTTTATCTCATTTAACACATTCCCACTGTCTACAAACAAAGCTAGCAGAGGTGATAGAATTCCAGTTGAACTATTTCAAATCCTGAAAAATGATGTTGTGAAAGTGCTGCACTCAATATGCCAGCAAATTTGGAAAACTCAGCAGTGGCCACAGGACGGGAAAAGGTTAGTTTTCATTCCAACCCCTAAGAAAGGCAATGACACAGAATACTCAAATTACCACACAATTGCACTCATCTCACATGCTAGTAAAGTAATGCTCAAAATTCTCCAAGCCAGGGTTCAACAATACGTGAACCGTGAACTTCCAGATGTTCAAGCTGATTTTATAAAAGGCAGAGGAACCAGAGATCAAATTGCCAACATCTGATGGATCATCAAAAAAGCAAAAGAGTTCCAGAAAAACATCTATTTCTACTTTGTTGACTATCCCAAAGCCTTTGACTGTGTGGATCACAATAAACTGTGTAAAATTCTGAAAGAGATGGGACTACCAAACCACCTGACCTGCCTCTTGAGAAATCTGTATGCAGGTCAGGAAGCAACAGTTAGAACTGGACACGGAACAACATACTGGTTCCAAATAGGAAAAGGAGTACGTCAAGACTGTATATTGTCACCCTGCTTATTTAACTTATATGCAGAGTGCATCATGAGAAACGCTGGGCTGGAGGAAGCACAAGCTGGAATCAAGATTGCCGAGAGAAATATCAATAACCTCAGATATGCAGATGACACCACCTTTATGGCACAAAGTGAAGAAGAACTAAAGAGTCTCTTGATGAAAATGAGTGAAAAAGTTGGGTTAAAGCTCAACATTCAGGAAACAAAGACCATGGCATCTGGTCCCATCACTTCATAGCAAATAGATGGGGAAACAGTGTCAGACTTTATCTTTGGGGGCTCCAAAATCACTGCAGATAGTGATTGCAGCCATGAAATTAAAAGACGTTTACTCCTTGGCAGGAAAGTTATGACCAACCTAGACAGCATATTAAAAGCAGAGACATTACTTTGCCAACAAAGGTCCGGCTACTTAAGGCTGTGGTTTTTCCAGTGGTCATGTATGGGTGTGAGAGTTGGACTATAAAGAAAGCTGAGCGCCGAAGAATTGATGCTTTTGAACTGTGGTGTTGGAGAAGACTCTTGAGAGTCCCTTGGTCTGCAAGGAGATCCAACCAGATATCTAGGAAATCAGTCCTGAATATTCATTGGAAGGACGGCTGTTGACGCTGAAACTCCTATACTTTGGCCACCTGATGCGAAGAGCTGACTCATTTGAAAAGACCCTGATGCTGGGAAAGATTGAAGGTGGGAGGAGAAGGGGATGGCAGAGGATGAGATGGTTGGATGGCATCACCAACTCAATGGGCATGAGTTTGAGTAAACTCCTGGAGTTGGTGATGGACAAGGAGGCCTGGCCTGCTGCAGTCTATGGGGTTGCAAAGAGTCAGACACGACTGAGCAACTGAACTGAACTGAACTGTGTGGAAGGCACCCTCTACCCAAACAAACAAGTTATCTGATTCAGAGGCTTTCAATTTTTTTTTTCCCTATGAGTCCAGTGACAACTATGTTCTACACCATGGCCCAAAATATATATGAAATCTAAATAATTGTCATGAAATAGTATTTATTCTTTTTCTGTGTGACATGGTTAACTTTGAGATTAACTGTTCCTTGAGAAACTGAAAGTCTTAGTTGCTCAGTCGTGTCTTGACTCTTTGAGACCCCATGGACTCCCACCAGGCTCCTCTGTCCATGGAATTCTCCAGGCAAGAATACTAGAGTGGGTTGCCATTCTCTTCTCTAGGGGATCTTCCTGACCCAGGGATAGAACCCAGGTCTCTTTCATTGCAGGCAGATTCTTTACTGTCTGAGCCACCAGGGAAGCCCAACTATTCCTTATATTTATTTTTTAGATGCCGTTTGTCACCTGCTGAATGGATTTCACATCCCTCTCTGTGCTGCCAGCTTCCTATGGGAAGTTTGGAAGCATCTGGGGAATGTTTTTAGTTGCACCAATTAGTGCATTGGAGGACCAGGGGTGCCAAGCCCTGTATAGTGAGTGAGACTATCTTGAATAATGAAAAATCATCTTGCTCAAAAGCCAGTTGCATCTCTGCTGAAAAAACAGTGCTGACCTAATGTGTGAGACCACAGATTGAAATAGCAGCTCTCTATAAAGGAATATCTGCCCTTTCTGCCTCAGTATCACAGCCCTGCATCTGGAAGTCTTTCTCTGGCTCCAGTTAGGCTGACCATCTTCCCTTGCTGTACCATGCAGATTATGGTATTTATTTGTTGCTTTGTTATTGCAAAGCACCCTTAGGGTAATCTTAACTGTCTTTATCTATCCGGGACCCAGCACATAGTCAGTCACAATCCCAACAGGTGCTCAATAAGGAAAGAATGAAGAGGCTTGGTCCAGTGCCCTCCAGGTAGATAGCAGAGGCTGGAAAAACAACCAAAACAACACCAAAAAGGCAAATCAGAAACAAAAATCCTGTAGGTTTCCTGACTCTCAAGCCAAACCAGTGCTGTGCATCATGTTGTTTGATTTGGGGGCAGGGTTGGAAAAGAGGACTTCTAGCCTCAGGATGTATTGTTTTTCCTGTGGGAGAAATGTGAAGAGATAATATCATATACATATACTTATTTGTGAAGGCCAACACAGGCCTTGAGGTTTAATTTACATACAGTAAAGTATGTACTTTTACTTCTTAGTATACAGTTCTGAGAGTTTTGGTAAATGTATACAACCATGTAACCACACCATGCAAATCAAGATATAGACCATTTCCATTGGGCCAAAAAAGTTCTTGCATTTCCCTTTGTTAGTCAACCTTTCTCCTGTTCCATCCATTTATACCTTGTATAGCTGGGTCATGGTCATAAGTATATGTTAATTTTGTAAGAAACTGCCATACTGTTTTCCAGAGTGGTTGTGCCACAAACAGTGTGTGAGAGTTCCAGTTTGTCTATATCCTTGCCAGCACTTGTTACTGTCAATTTATTTTTTTTGCATTTTCAGTTCAGTTCAGTTCAGTTGCTCAGTCATGTCCGACTCTTTGCAACCCCGTGGACTGTAGCATGCCAGGCTTCCCTGTCCATCATTTTGCATTTTAGCCATTCTAATAGCTGAGTGCTATCTCATTGTGATTTAATTTGCATTTTGCTAATGACTAGTGTTGAACATCTTTTTATGTGCTTTTTACCATCTGTGTAATCTTTTGTCATCATGTAATAGGTGAAGTGCCTATTCAAACCTTTTGCTCATTGAAAAATCAGATTTTTTTATTGACTTTTGAGAGTTCTTTCCAGGTTATAAATACAATCCTTTATCCCAAATGTGTTTTGCAAATGTTGTCTTCCAGTTTGTTTTGTATTTTTTTATTTTCTTAACAGTGGTAATAGAGCTTTGAAAGTCTTTAAAAATGCTAAAAGGGGTTTTCATCCATGAAAGTAGATGATTATAAGATGGATTCAGCATTCTTCTCTACATTTCCTATAGCCAAAACTTTTTACTGTATTTTTATTATTTTTAAGATTTGAAGACTGTGTACTAGGATATTCAAGTACCTAATATAGACAATGACTTTACAAGATGGTAACTCTTCTTGGCAATAATTAACATCTATTTTTGTGTCAGTATGGTTGTTGTGGGCTGCCCTGGTGGACCTGAGCCTTTGTGCTTGAAACACCAGGGAAGATGCCAGATAGTATGGAGCCAATTTATCCTGCTGCCTGAAAATATGGAAACATTTTGATCATAAAAATCATGCCAGCTAGCAGTGAGAAAACACATGAGGTCAAAAAATATCTCAGAGCGGCTCCCATCCCAGTGCCCCCATTTCTGCAGTGTAATTAGCACTTATATGGGTGCTTTGTACATATTTGTTAAATAGGTGACAGTGTGACAGTGTATCTCCTTGTCTCTGGAAAAGAGACTTCTCTCTTTTCTTTTTGGCACAGTGGTTTCCAGGTGCAAAGGCAATCCCTCCCATGATGTATGGCCTGCCAAAAATAGCATCGAGATATATGTTAAATAGGCTTTCCTTAAAAGATATTTTCAGAGAATTGTTTTTTCCATTTTGCAAGTGAAGAATCGTGTCAAGAGATACACGTGTTTAGAATGATAGCATTTCCTATTGGTGAAAATATATACCATCCATAGAAAAAGAACCTGTAATGTCTCCCATAAAATAGGACAGTGGTTATTCCTGGGTATTGCTGATAGTTTTCTCTGTATTTCAGTGCTTTAAAAACAGCGAATGTAGGTTGCTTTGTTGTTCTAAAAGTGGTGAGTGAAAGAGATCACTTGCCTGAACGTTCAGAATCCTGTTACAAAAGAAATTAAACTTGGGACTTCCCCGGTGGCCCAGTGGCTATGACTGAGCTCCCAATGCGTGGGACCTGGGTTCAATCCCTGGTCAGGGAACCACATGCTGCAACTAAGACCTGGCACAGCCGAATAGATAAACAAATATTGAGGGAAAAAGGAAATTAAACTCTTCTTACGCCTTGTCTAGAACTTTGGTGGTATGTGTGTCTACATTACTTCTCTGTGAGAGAGACCTTCCCTTCCAGTGTGTCCCAGCAGGGACGTTTTTCAAGTTTAGTTTTAGCTTTTTGTTTTTGTTCAAACAGTAGACATCTGTGAGCCTGAAAATTTTTGGTGGATGACAAGACCCTTGAAAAGTCATTGGAATACTATTAGTTCTTTATCAGCATGTGTCTGCCGAGTTTCAAGACATCACCACCATTTTCTGGAGAACGTATTAGAGAATGATGTGTTTTCTACAAGCTGTTTGTAATTTATTAAACATAATTTATCGACTTCTCATGTAGCTGGGTAATATTTGCGTTATTACTAACACCGTGGCAGCAAAAGTGCGGTTTTATCTAACACAAGTAGGAGGGTTTATTCAAAGTTAGATAACATTGGGTCAATCACAGTATATTTAAAATTAAATAAATCCCGTGGCAAAAGGCCCAGACCAGCAAGCATGCTGTGGTGAAGTCCGCGGTGGTACACTCTCGGCCATCAGCAAACAGGTTGGGCTCGCTTTGGGAGCATTTTACAAGGATTTTAAAAGGGACCTTGTTGAAACATGATGTTCCTCTCTACTCAGTAGATGCTTTAGCATTAGTGAATTTTATGAGCGGAAAAAAGATAGTTTAACAACTGGGGAGATTTAGCAGTTTCAATTAAACAATTGCACCCTTTCAGTGTTAATTTTGAAGTCGGTGACTGCTGGTGTTGAGGTTTCACCTTTATTTTCCTAGTGGGGTGATGTACTTTTGCATTTTTGATCTCTGTTGTAAAAATTGGGGAATATTACATTGGGTGTGATATGCATGTGCCCTGTTCCAGTTGGTATACCTTGAGAGGCCTAAATTATAAAGAAATCTGTTATGGAACCAGTAAGTATAGAAAACATACATTCAGGAATTTCCCCCATTAAGTAAAAGTTCTGGGTTCTGCTTCATCACTTACGGTGCAAAGTCCTCCTGGCGCAAAGCCATTTGAAAACGGCTCTTATCTTTCCTCTATTTCTAACAATTTCCCTATGAGAATGTAATTTCCTACCTTCTTCTCTCCCTGTCTCCCTTCCTTCTCTGTCAACAATCAGGCCTCAACATTTTACTTTTTTTAAAACAAAGTTCTTTGATCTCAAAGAGCTCTTCTATCTCAACATCTTTGACTCCTGGAATTCTGGAGCTTAGAATCCAGTTTTGTAGTTAGCAACAACTCCAGGTTCTAGACCTTCTGCACCATTTAGTATTTCCCTTGTGTAAAAGTGGTTTCTTTTCTGGGAAAGAAGGCCACCAAAGGCAGTGAGGTGCTTGGCCTGCTGGCTCTTGGTCCAGTGGATTCACACAGCTTTCAGGAGCAGTAAAACATGGACAATGATGACATAACACCTGTTACTTATTTAGCTTTTCATACGTGACGTGACACGGGGCTTCCCTGGTGGCTCAGTGGTAAAGAATCCACCTGCCAATGCAGGAGATGCAGGTTCGATCCCTGGGTCAGGAAGATACCCTGGAGTAGGATATGGCTACCCACTGCAGTTTTCTTGCCTGGGAAATCCCATAGACAGAGGAGCCTCATGGGCTACAGTCCATGGGGTCGGACACGACTTATTGACAAAACAACAGCGATGTGACTTGACATTTTCTGGTCCTCACAGGATGCTATAGGATTTAGTTACCACTGCCTCCTTTATCTAAATGAAGAAGCCAGGGCTCAGAAAAGATGACCAGCTTGCCCAAGATCACACGGCTAATGCTGGTGAATCCATAGGAAAGCCTTAATCTTCGAGGCCTGCGTCCTTCCATTTATGCCGGGTTGGCTCCAAGTAAGGCCACCCGTTCTCTTGAAATCACTCTTTGGAGGCTTTTGAGTTGGTGGTCTCTGACCTCATAAGATTATTTTGTTTTCTGTCTTATACTTATTTTCTTCATAGGAACCCAGGATTGCAAATCTCCGGGTTTAACTACAGATGTTTCTGGCAAGATTGTGTTGCTCATCATGAATGTCAAAGCACTGACCTAGGGGTGTTATCTTCTAGCTAAAAATTTTCTGTACCATTTTCTTTTACTTATGTACTTTATAGGCCCATGAGCCCAATATATTTGTAATTATTCGTTTAGGGCTTCCATTTGTAAATTGTTACAGTTAAGTCATCAGCCCCAGCATCCTAAGCCTCGAGCTCTCTTGCTGGTGTTGGTGATGTCAGGTCTGGAATCTACTCTTGGGGCTGTCTGTAGGTTGTTTATCACCATTAGCCCTCATTATTTTAAATGAGTACCCACCCACCTTATGCTCTGTAACCACATGTTTCCAGAGCTTCTCTGGAGATTACATCTTGCAGGTCCCCCCACCCCTTTCTTTTCTTTTTCTCCTCCTTACTTGCAAATGCTTTGTAAGTGAGGCCCAGAAAATATGAAGGAAAACACCTAAAAAGACAGTATGTGAAATTCAGGTCAGTTTGGAAACAAGTGTTGCTTCTGACTCTGAAGCTTTGGGAGAAAAAAAAAAAAACCTCACCAAGTGTGTTTAACACATATTAGTTTGTAAATATGGAGTCCCACTAATTGCATTTATAGCTCACAGCAAAACTACCTGTTATGTCTTGTTACTCTGAGGGGGGGGAAAATGAGAGAGTTATATAGGTGTATGCATTTTACAAAATTGGAATTCATGGAAGAATGTGGTGTAAATTCTTTTATAATTATGTGTCTTTTTCTGCTGAGAATCACACTGCTTACTTATTATTTTGCTTTTCCATGTGATTAAAAGTTTTGTTGTATTCTTAAGAATGTTTTTATTGGTTAAAGGAAAATGTGTTTTGGTTAAAAGTAAATTGGTTAAAGGTAAATGTGACAGAGGATGAGATGGTTGGGTTTATGTGACAGAGGATGAGATGGTTGGGTGGCACCACCGACTCAGTGGACATGAGTTTGAGTAAACTCCGGGAGTTGGTGATGGACAGGGAGGCCTGGCGTGCTGCAGTCCATGGGGTCGCAGAGTCGAACATGACTGAGCGACTGAACCGACTGAACTGACTGAACTGAAATGTGTTTGCGGTGGAAGCGGTTCAGTTGTTTTCTAATGACAAACCAGGAGTCTTTAAATGTTGCTTTATGGTCAGTTTTCAGAAAGCTGCCTTTTCTAGCAGGTGAACCTCATGTATTTTCATCAGGGAGGGTGAGCCCCTCCATGAAAACTACCAAAAAAAGTGAATCACGAAAGTATATGTCAGGCTAGGAAGCACCCTAGTACATTAGTGTAGCTCCCAGCCCCCACCATTTTACAGATAAGCAAACCAAGGCCCAGGATTAAACAGTGTTCCTTCTGACCCCTGTTGGGGAGCTGTTTCTCTAGTATGTTGCTCCAGTGTTTATGAGAAATGAAAGGTTCCCCACTCCCCTTCCCCAGGGATAATAAGAGTTAACTAAATTAGTATCAGGGCCTGCATTTAAAAATAAAAATTCCTAGAAAAGTGTATTAATTTTGTTTTCTTGTAAATTATCTTTAGTAGAATTTGAGTTGTTTTTAATGATAGACAACTTTGGAATGCATGTGAATCCCTTTGGTCAGAGGATTCATCTCCAGAGAATTTTCAGAATTTTTTTTCTTCAATAGCTAAAGCTATTTCTAGTTTTATTATTATTATTTTCAAGCAGAAGCACTCTTCCTGAGATCCTCTGATTATCTTGCCAAGGTCTTGGGGGCAGTGTCCCCCGCTCTTTTTAACCTTGGTTGGATTCAGGATTTGCTTTATGTCCTGACTACCCCTGGAGTGAAGTAGCAGGATCCGAATGATGTTTTAGAAGACTCGAAGTTTGGAGTTAAGATCTTGGACTCTGGAGCTCACGTGTCCTGTAATACCACTTGCTGGTGGCCTCAGGGAGGTTATTTTGCCCCAGGAAGCCTCAGTTTTCCCCTTAATAGAAGGAGATTAACGTGCAGTCTTGTCCCCTGATTGGTATTCTCAACACGTCAGCTGCTACTGCTGTTTCTGCTACTGCATTGTTATTATTATTACCAAGCCAAGACGTTTCCCAAACATGCCTTGAGAAAGGCTAGTAAGAAGGAAAGCAAATTCCACTTTTAACTGTTGGTGAGAGGAAAGGTGGGGAGAAGAGACTGACCTACGTTGATACTCAGTGTCCTTTAAAGGAAAATTTTACCTGATCAGAGTAAGGAAAAGAAAGTGGCATTATTGTCAGCTGGTTTTTGTGTGCTTGATTTCTCTTCCACCTTCTTAGACCCGTTTGTCTGATCCAGTCATGGGAAAGTCACATGTGTGAATTTTTATGGTGCTTTATAGAAAGGAGAGGCCTGTGGGCTGAACCACAGAATTTAACAGCAGATAAAAAGGCAGGGGCAGGCTTCCTTGGTGGCTCAGTGGTGAAGAATCCACCTACCAATGCAGGAGATGCAGTATCCATCCCTGGGTCAGGAATATCCCCTGGAGGAGGAAATGGCAAGCCACTCCAGTATTTTTGCCTGGAGAATCCCATGGACAGAGGAGCCTGGCAAGCTACAGTCCATGGGGTTGCAAAGGAGTCAGACATGACTTAGCAACAACAACAAAAGAGGCAGGGGCACCTGGGTGAGGTGGGCAACCCAGAACCTGCAGGGATTGTCCCTGGTGAGGCTGCCTTCACCTGTGTATCGCGCTGTCCAGATTAAGCAGAGTGTGGAAGGAGAAAGCCAGTCCAAAAGGCAGCTGTCAGAGAAGAAGAAAATGGTTAATAAAGTGCTTTTTTTTCCGGCTGCTTGAACTAGTTAATTGTTGAGTTATATTGTCGAGTGGGTACCCTCCTTGCTGCTGTCTCTTTAAGGAAAAACTGGAAGTGGACCACATACCTGTCATGTACGCACTTGTTTGCAGCCTGCGTCTATTCATAGGCTAAAAATGAAATCTACTTACAACTATTACCTGGAGGACTTTTATAGGTTTTGCAGAAAATATGACTAGGGTACAGTTAGGACCTGTTTTATTATCCCTGACAGTGGCTTAAGAAGCCACCCATACCTGTAGGTTTCTTTTATCAAGTTCTGGGTTTGTTTATTTTTGTCAGGTACACAGTTGAATACCAGAGCCCTGAAAGGCCACACCAGCTCACTCATTGTAGGTAGTTGAAGACATTTTTTTCCAAGAATACTTAAAGGGCAAAAACTCAGGATCTGGATATAGCATAAATGATGGGGTATAATTTTTAATAAAACATTGAACTTTTCTGTTTTCTTAACATTGCATTCTGAAGCTAAATTATGACTATTTCTATGTTTGTCTTCTATGCTCATTTTTCTTGCTTCTTTACCAAATTTTATCACCTTATTATTTTTCTGTTGATTTAAGTGCTTTAAGTCTAATATCACATAGTTAACAATCTTCTTAACTTTATGTTTTGCAGGGATATCAGCATGAATAACATTACTCAGTTACCAGAAGATGCATTTAAGAACTTCCCTTTTCTAGAGGAGTTGTAAGTATTCTTTTGAGAACTGTTCTTTGTTTATTTGAGTATTTCTCCTTTTCTCTTTGGAAATTCTCACAGCAGAGATTGTCTGCTGTTTCTCGGGGGACACTCAGAGAACTGGGTTCAGTGGCCTCAGTATAGTGGAAACCTTGTGTTTTGGGGGAAACAGACTTGAGTTTTTAAGAAGCGTGATCGCTGAAGTTATTTTTGAAAGCCAGGATGAAAAATGCTACTTCCATGGGACTTTTTGGCTGCAATTGTTATGACCACGAATGAGACAGTGACACAGGTTAATTACAGTGCTATCCCAAGATAACAAGGCTGCTGTGTAATTACCACGATTGCCACAGGAGTTGCTGTGTGGGCAATAGAACTGTAAAGAATAATCCACAGCATTTCAGGGTCATGATGCAGCAGATGACCTCAACGTGAGCCAGCAGAAAACTTGTCTCCTTGGACATGGGCAGGTGGTCTTTGGGAGTGGGGCGAAGATATGGAACATCCTTTGGGTCTCTGAGAACACCTTTAACGTTAAGCCTGTTTCTGAACTTGGCAGTGTCATCTCGCATTTCCAATTTAACAGCTTACATGGGGGAGAAGTTCTTTCTACCTGTAACGTCCATTTTGTTTTTCTCTCCACACTTATTTAAAGTTCATCATCAAAATAAGCACTTTTAGATTTTATAGGAATTGACAATGATCAATAGCTTTTAAGAATTCAGATGAAAAATAAAATAAAGTCATAGTTGACGAGTTAAATGGAGGGCTTTAAAAACAGCTAAGCTAATGGATTATGTAATATGTAGAGGCAAGAAGGTGACAGTTTGATGGTAAGAACATCAAAGAGCTATAGCCCTGAAGGAATCTAAATTCATATTACGAATTGTGCCCTACAGCCAGCTGTTGAGTTTTAGATCCAAGTCAGTGACTGTCTCTCCTATCTTAGGTCGGCCCCTCCCTGCACATGGGGAATAGGAACCGAAAATAAGACAAGCAGGTTGTGCTCCCCGTTTCTGCCACTGTTGAAACAGCAGTTAAGGATTTAGTGAAGTTAAGGAGAAGTGTTTCTTCCCACACTACCTAATTGAATGTAATGTTCCCACAGCAAAGGTTGGACAGAGATTCTTTGCCACTTCCAAGCTTGTGAACTGGGTCAGGTTATTTAACATCCCTCGGTTCAGTTTCTTTGTCTATAAGGTGCAGATAAGACAGAACGAATTAAAATAGATGTTAGGGCAGTGCATGAAGCAGAGTGAGTGTTATGTAAATGCTGGCTGGTATTTATTTTATCATTTTAAAAATGCTTAAGGTGGGGGGTGTGGGGAACAGCAGCGTGTATACCAGTTGCTGTCATGGGTTACAAGGTTTCAATATATGTTTTACTTTATTTTTGCCTGTTTGTTTTTTTTTTCCCTTGAGTGAAATTAATTCTTTTGTAAGAAATAGCTCTTCATTTTTAATTAGACATTTACATTGAATGAAAAAGCAGTGAGCTGTGTATTTGAAGCCCCCCAGTTCCCATCTTCCCAGTCAAGCTCAAGGATGCCTCACCTATTTCTTTTCATTTCACATATAGTTTCAGCCTTTAGGATTAGTCTCCCTTTACAGAAGTAATCACACAGTGAAAGGCCATTCATGAGCACGGGTTCAGCTGTTGGATCACCCCAGAGATATGAGACGCACTGGACAAGAAATGGAGACGCCCTCCTTGTTCTGGTGACCCGTGTGTGCACACCACGTTGTCAATGCCTCTGACTGTCAGCCAGTCCCCTTGGAGGGACTGGCAGTGAGCGCCTGGATATGGAGTCCACCCTGGCTAATCTCTGCTTTGTGAAGTTCGCATCTTGGATTTCGTAAAAATCTCAAATGACCAAGCATATATCAAGCTCACAAATTCTGTCAACTGAAAGTTTTAATTGGAACCAAATTGGATTTGACTGCTAGTCCTTTGTAGCGAGGTTTTGTTCGCTTCACATTCTGCTTATGGCAGCCAGGAAGCCCGTCTTATGAAGTCCGTACAGCTCCTCCAAATACTGTATGGGATTTCAGAAATGAATTTGATCAGGAGTGCTGATGGTTAATTTTAAAGAGTCCTTCAGAATAGTCTCTCATATGCTGGGAATACTTACAGGCATTTGAGGGAATTTCTTTTCCATGTTAATAGAATCAGGGTAAAAAGCCCGTGTTTTTTCTTTACAAAATACTGTAGCTGAGTTTGACATTCCAAAATGATGCTGCCAGGAGTATTGTAATATTTCAGAAACAGCATCACCCTTTGTCCAAAAGTCATCTGGAAGTCATTTAAGAGTGATTGTGAAGCTGAAGTATCCGGAACAGGAATGAGTGATTTACTGGGGGCTTTTATTTTTTTCCACAATAGTTAATGAGGTGTGCTTTACATGATGTGACCGGTTTGGTTGAATTTTATATGATAATCCAGAATGCTGGGAGTATTGGGTGGAATCAGTTCCCAACTTAAAAGTGTTTATAGATGTTTACGCATTCACTTTTCTTTCAACAAACATTAAATCCTGCTCTGCGCTGGGTCCTATGATGGGTATCAGGGACACCAAGACAAGTTAAGTGTGGTCTTTGTCCTTGGAGTTGACAGTCTGTCTAGAGCTGTGCTGTCCAGTACCATAGCCACTAGCCACAGATGGTTATTTAAATCTAGACTTAACAATAATTAAAACTAAAATAAATGCTCAGTTTTTTAGTATAGCTAGCCATCTTTCAAGTGCTCAGTAACCACCTGTGGCTAGTGACTCTTGTGATGGTCAATGCAGATGTAGACAGTTTCCATCACTGCAGAAAGTTCATTTGGACAACAAGGGTCCAGGGGAAGAGATGGAGCTAACACTTGGTGTGGCGTGGTGAAGACTATCCAAGTGTGTGCAGGGTCAGCGGAAGCCTGAAGTAACCTGTTTATTGAAACTGGAGGATTTGGGAAAGGCTTTCCAGAATAGCTTCAGCTGAGTCTTGAATGACACATGAGAATTAGCTAGGTGAGGATGGGTAGTAAGGATGCTCCAGGAAGAATCTTATAGCATGTGCAAAGGCACGGAGGTAGACATTTCAGAAGTGTTAGGACACAAGTTGATAGTTATTGCAACTGAAATAGAGAAATGTGAAATATTGAAAGGTAGAGAAATGTGAGGAGATGAAGCCAGATCACCAAGGGACTTTTTAAGCTAAGGAGTTTAGACTTTATCCTGAAGGAGCTGAATTGGGTATGAGGGTAAGCGATAGGGAGGCGACTAGGATTTTTTTTTCCCTGAATGACTAGATGCCATTCACTGATTCCCCCCCCCTTCTCTTTCTCTGGGAATCCAGAAACATAGGATCTGACCCTAAATTCAATACATAAAATGTGTAGTCTTGAGACAGCCTATTGATTTTCATATCTCAATTTCCTACTCTTTAAAATGGGACTCTTCACAGTAGTATTGTAAAGGGAAGAGGGAATTATTTATGTAAAAGTGCTTTGGGACCATGAAGTGCTACACTGACACGAGTAATGTAAATTTCGCTAATCCTATTAAACATTGCTGTCTTTCTTGAAGTATTTGGGGGAGAGGTTGTTTAGCTTGGAGATGGGAGTTGGAATAGGCCCATATAGATTTCTGTTAGTGATGTGAAAGGAAAGGCAGAATTTTTGGAAAATATTAATTTAGCATCCACAAAGTTGGTATCTGATGTGATGCTGTGTGCTCAGTCACTTCATCATATCTGACTCTTTGTGACCCCATGGACTGTAGCCCACCAGGCTCCTCTGTCCGTGTAATTTTCCAAGCAAGAATACTGAAGCTGGTTGCCATTTCCTACTCCAGGAGATCTTCCCAACCCAGGGATCGAACCTGGGTCTTTTGGGTCTCCTGCATTAGCAGATGGATTCTTTACTACTGAGCCACCAGGGAAGCCCCCATACTACACGTTGCTGCCATAGTATTTTGGCTGTCCTTGAGACCTGTCAGGGCATTGGTAGCCATTTAGAGAATGGCTGAAATGTGGAGTTGTGAAATTGATTTAATTAGAAACAGCAGCAGAAGTATCCAACTGCTTTTCCATAGGCTCCCACTGAGAAATCCATGAATGTTACTTTGAGCTTAGATGTTGCAATAGCAGTGGAAACAGTTGCCAGCTTTGGCACTTGTACAGTTATTGTTTAATACATACTATAAGACTAGGCTAGTTCTGTTTCAAAATGTACTTTGACTTTGGAACTCTTTACAATGCTAAAGTGAAAATTAGGTCTCTGAATACTTGTTCTTTGGGCAGATGAGTCTGTAGGACAGTTAATTCCTAGTAGCGATATTACTTTACAGAAGAGAACTAGTAAGTAATTTGAACAGGAAAATAAAGAGTGGGTTAAAATTAAAAGTTATAAATACTTTAATTTAGCCGATAGTTGTACTCACAGACACGTACATGCAGACAATATAAAATGTGTGTACATTTTTTTTAGAACCATTTGACAGTAAGTTGCAATTATTGAATTCTCCTTTACTTCTAAATAGTGCATTGTTTATCCCAAAAACACAAGGATATTTGTTTAAATAACTGCAGTGCTGTTGTCAAACAGAAAACTAGATTCCTATGTATTATTTGGTCTGTAATTCTTATTCAGATTTGATAGCTAATCCAGTAATAGTCTTTAGCAAAAAACAAAAAATGTAGAATTCTGGTTCAAGATACATTTAGAACCACAAGTTGCACCTGGTTGCTGTGTCTTGCTAATCCATTTTGATTTTCTAAGACTATGTTTTATGGTCTCTATTTGAGTTACTGCATATAATTAAAATTGGTCAAGCCTGGCAAAAGGAAGTTATTTTAGGGTTCAATAGCAATAATAATGGCAGCCAACATTTATTGAGAATTTATTATGTACTAAAAAACTTAGAGCATATAATCTGGTTTAATACTCACAAGATTCTTATATATCATCATGCTAATTTATAGATGTGGACAAGGAGGCTTTAGAGAGGTGAAAAACTCACTAGGTCATGTAGTAAATAGCAGAGCCAGGATCTGAATTCATGTCAATCAGATACAAGTATTTCATCTTAATTTCTAAGCTGTGATACTGTCTCAAGAGGCATAGGATTGGAAGGAAGCTTAAGAGTACACCTATTTACTCTCATCTACAATGCTAAGTATGTCCCAAGCTAACTGTCAAAGATGGTTGGCTGCCTAACATATCCCTTAGTAAGGTCATTGAACAGAAAACTTGGTAACAAAGAGATCTTCCTAGAATGAGGTTTTCTGGTCTATCCATACCATTTTATAGATGAGACTATTAAGGCTCAACAGTAGATGAATGACATGTTCCAAGTATTACGGTTAGTATGCATCTGAGCCAGAATTAGACCTACCTAGTTCAATGCCATGTCCACTATGCCTGTCACCTTTCGTATCTGAGATACAGAAGTAGTCTCAAATAGTCTTACTGGGTTGTCTAGAGCTCTAGAAAGTAGCAGATTTTGTTCTCTTCCAGTATTTACAAGGGATTTCCTTTGCTTCCAAACTAACATTTGACTTACTTAACGTATACTCCCTTGATGAAGGCTTCTCAGATAAGCTTTTTCAACTGCAATAATTTCCCCCTGTGATTTTTGATAAATTTAACTGTGATATTTGACAGTTAAAAATATTTTCTTGGAATTCTCTTGTTCCACTTTGTAGTGCCTTGGTAGGATGCTGCTGCTGCTGCTAAGTCGCTTTAGTCGTGTCCGAATCTGTGTGACCCCATAGATGGCAGCCCACCAGCCATCCCTGGGATTTTCCAGGCAAGAACACTGGAGTGGGTTCCCATTTCCTTCTCCAATGCATGAAAGTGAAAAGTGAAAGTGAAGTCGCCCAGTCGTGTCCGATTCTTCGCGACCCCATGGACTACAGCCTACCAGGCTCCTCTGTCCATGGAATTTTCCAGGCAAGAGTACTGGAGTGGGTTGCCATTGCCTTCTCCTAGTAGGATGAGTTGGTAGCAAAGATCCCTACATTTGCTGTTGGAAACTATGTAGTCATCTCACAGAAGCGTATGGGTGCTCTCTGACTCATACCATTCCCTGTGTGTAATGTGGGGACCTCTCAGATTCGGTTATAAGGGTGAGAAGAGAAAAGGGAGGGATCCTGTACTAACTGGACCTTCTGTGTACCAGACAGGTCCTCCTAGAGCAAGGATTGTTTTGTTTGAACTCATAAAACTCTGTGGGCTATATGTATTCCCATTTTGGTGATGAGGAAGCTGAGTTTTTCCTAAGGTTGATTTCCCAAGGTCACATAGCATGTTAGTAATGGGTCTGATTTCAATCCCACATCTGACAGTGTAGATGTGAAAAGGACAAGGAAAGACTTTATTAGACAATTCATTGATTCATCAAACTTGTTTTAGGTAAAGCATTGTGTGCATTGTTGGAGTCAACTGGGGTTCTTGCCTTCAAAAGAGATGAGTGGTGTAGTAGAGTTATGGGAGTTCAAAGGAGAAAGGAAGGGAAATAACTTCTAGCAAAAAAGATTAAGGAAGGCCTCATCAAAGAGTTGGCATTTCTAGAGAGAGCCTCAAGGGATGGCAGGAGTTATTCATGAGATGTGGAAAAAGGAGGATGAGCAAAGATATGGAAATAGACTGGGACAGGAAGGAGGAGTGCTGTGTTTGGTTTGATTTTAGAAGGGATTTCTGTTGGTTTGATTTTAGAAAGGATTTCTGAAAGGAAATTCTGGGAAGGAAACCTTGAAAGGAGTCGAAGGCCAGGCTGAGGACATTTCTTGGCAGACTCGTGGTGGAGGGTCGGGTGTTATGTGGCTATGGAATTTTGAGCTAGGAAATGACTTGGTCAGATGTGACCTTCCATCATATCAATGTAATCTCATAGCACAGAGTAGGATGCTTGGGACTGAGTGAGTGCAGAGAAACAGATGAAGATGATAATGGCAGAAGTCCAGGTGAGAATTGTGAGACTTTGAACTCAGGTAGATGAAAGATAGTAAGAGGGAAGAGGGAATTTGGCCTAAGATGTTAAAAGAATAGACTCAAGAGGGCATCTCAACTGGGATGGCAGGGGGTGTCGTCAATAACACTTCACTTTTACTTTATTTATTTATTTTTGTAGTTGCAGCATGCACAATGTTTAGTTGCAGCAGTCGAACTCTTAGTTGAGGCTTGTGGGATGTAGTTCCCCAACTAAGGATCGAACCCGGCCCCCCGCATTGGGAGCATGGAGTCTTAACCACTGGACCACCAGGGAAGTCCAATCCAGCACTTCTGTTGTAGATTACCAGGAGTTTGGTGGTGTTTTGACAAAATTAAAGACCATTCAGTAAGAGAAATTGGTCCAGAAGAGAAGATAGTACATGCAATTCTGAATATACAGCTTGATTTATAGGTGAGAGAGGCATAGGGGCATCTGAAAATATAGATGTGGAGTCAAGACTTGAGATGGATGGGTGGGGATTCTAGAATGGAGTTTCATGGGTATAGGTTTTAGAGGCTTTTATTTTGAGGGGATTACTGGAAACCTTAGGTAGAAAGAGCTTGCCAAAGGAGAGAGGGCAGAAGGAAAGGGAAGGGGGCCAAAGACAACTCATTGGGAAACACTTGAATCAGGGTGTGGGAAGAAGACCAAGTGCCAGAGCAGCAGGATAACTAGGGCAGAACCGTGCTCTGGGAGCTGTGGGAGGGGAGGTTTTTCACAAGAAATGAAGGATCAACATTGACATGCTGGAGAAAGGTGCCTACAGCCAGATCATGACAAAAGGCCTTGCATTTATTTATTTATTTTTTTTTTTAAGAGTCCTCTCTACTGAGGGTTGTGAGAGTGCCTTTGGGGTAAAGAAGTTCATCTTAAAGCAGGCGTTTGCGGACTGCTAGTAGGTAGTTTCTGGTTTGGAGAGAGAAGATGATGTTTGAAATATGTCTATTACCTGCCAGGAGTCCACAGGGTGTAAGAGACAGAACCCCAGCTGAGGTATAATAGAGAGTTTATTGTTTCAGGTAGATCTAGGAAGTCTAGAGATGGAGTTGGCTTCAGATGGTCCTGGATCTTGGGGTTTCACAGTTGTGAGAGTTTTCTCATGCTTTCCATTTCTCAGCTTCAGTTGTCTCTATGTTTTGATTTTGTTCTTTCCTGTGGTAAATATGTGTCTCCATATAGTGGGTAAAATAACCTTCAAAAGCCCCGCGTAAGTCTTTGCATCTTGAGATCCGAGATGAACATGTAAAATCTCCCTTTTTGCTTTTAGCTGCAAAATCCTCGGAGGACTTTAGTTGGCCAGACCAGTCCCATGTGCCTGTCCTTGAACCAGTCACTCTCCTCTTCCGGTTGGTATGGTCCATCCTGGGTCCTGGACTTATCCCCACTAGGACCACCTGGAGTGCAGAAGAAGCCTCCCAAAGAACTTATAGTGGAACCAACAGGCTCTGAAACTTTGTCTTACAGTGCTTAGCGTCTTAGAAGTAGAGGCAATAAAACATGTGATATACTCAGAAATGGGGTTTAAATTAGTATTGCATAAGCGACTAGGGGAAATCAAGCAGGAGAATCAACAGTTCATTGTTAACAGTGTTTGACATGGAATTCAGAAAGTGTAGAGAGGCTAATGAAACCACAATTTGCTGGCGCATTTACCTGTTTTAATCAAAGCTAATTATTTGTTCTTTGACTAAAAGTAGTATTGACTACAAGTAAGTGAAAATGTCTTTAATATTCTACGAGCATGATTGAATTTTCCAGGAAGGAAATAGGCAAAGTCATTTCTTTCATGTATTGTCCACTCTTAGTCAAGCCATGATGTATTCTGTAGTATAATTTTAATTCAGAATTTGTTCATCATTTGCCCCGTTGGCTTTTATGTACACATCAAAGAAGATTATGTTAGACATGCTAAAAATACTTGTATCATTGGTGTAGTTGGCTTTGTAAGGAAATAATCCTAAAGTTAATACATACTCAATTTTAAAATCTGGATGCATAGAAAGATAAGGAGAAGGGAGGAAAAATAATGACCTGTATCTTACCACAGAGAAATACCAATGGTTAACATTTTGTTGTTTATACTTCTCAACTGTTCTTTTAGTTTATGTATGTAATTTCTTTTCTCAGCATGACTGGTTAAGACCAATCAGAATTTACTCATGGAGATGAGTCACATTTGAACAAACCTAAGCTCTGCCAGGAAGGCACAGCGGTGTGTTTGGTAGGCAACCAACAGTATGTGCCATGGTTCCCCTCTCTCCTACTCACATCTTACTCATTTTATCTAGTCTATTTTGAGCCCTTTCTGCTATTAAAAAGCCTTCCCTGGTCTTCCTTATCCAGATTCCTCTTGCACCTTGTCTGCTCCTCTCCACTTAGCACTGGATTGAATGCCTTGTTATTTTCGTGTTCCAGATGTGTCCGTCCACACCTGTCTATTCAATTCTGCAGACTCTCCTCTAAGCGCAGCACCTATTGTCACTGTTCTGCTGCATATGACCTTTGGTGACAATGACCACATTTTAGAATTTGAAATTGAGGGAGGGGTTAAGACAAAGGATCTCTTCTTATTTTGAGTTTATTGAAGTAATAAGCCTTATCAGCCTATATAAAAACTGCATTCCATTGAAGGTTTAGGTTTAATGAATTATCCTTATTTAAAAGAAATGAGAAATGTCTTGGGAAAATTCAGTACTTATTTTGCCATACCTGTAGTGCTTGGCTTATAGTAGAAGGTCAGTATTCGTTGGTTATGTTAGCGGTAAATTTTTTTCTTACGCTGTAATATATTTCCTCATATGGGTGGGTATTTTGTGTGTTTAGTGCCAGAAGATACATGACTGGGTTGTCAGGATAAACTTTGCTCAGGAAATTGTAACTATTGCCAGGGTTTTTATTGATTTGCCTATAAAATAAAGCCTTCTATGGGTTACTGACTATACAAGGAAGTGGCATATACAAAAGGGTCATGGGTGCTGGTGGAACTTAAGTTTCTTTGAATTGAATAAAGCTCTTTTAGTATATGGTGGAATTCTAAATGGGCTGTAGCCTGAGTTTTAGCAAGGACAAGCTTATTTTTGGTTAAGCATTGCTGCTTTTCTTTTTGTGCATTTAAACACAAATATGTAATATTATATAATATATATATATATATGATATATATATATATTTATATATTATATCTGTGAAATAGAAAGGAACACTACATGAAAAACCTTGGGAATTTCCATAAATGAGAGTTCTTAGTACAGGCATGTTTATAAAACATATTTAATTTTTATGTATACTTCCATGAAAGTTGTATGAAAGTATAAAATTCTTCCCTGGTATGAGAAGAAATAGGGTAAAACATTATTAGTGGGTTCAGGCCTCTCTGCTCTACTGTATCAGATAAAGTTTATTTAACCTTGGTAGGAAGCATGTCCAAGGAGACCTATCAAGGATGGTGGTCAATTGTTGGCCTTCTGTGTTCACTAGGAAAATAGCCATATACTTGGGTCCTTTGAAAGTCATTTGTAGAAAATAACACAAAGCAACATGGTTCTGTTTCTAGAGTTTCCATTATTTGTTTTGATTACCTTATACTATTTCCAAGATTTAAATTCTTTAGCTATGCTGTAGGAATTTAGACAAGGCACAGAGGAAACAGAGGCTCACTTTTCTCATCTGTTTAAAAAAAAAAAAAAAAAAGAGCAGGCCTACTACGACATAGTAGTTTATGACAATGTAAACTGTTACACAAATGTCAGTTTTTGTTAAGATGTACTGATACCAAATATCCCTGACAGGGAACAGTACATTTTCTTTTTTTTTTTTAAAATATTTGGCCACCCTGCTCATCATGAGATCTTAGTTCCCCAATCAGGGATTGAACCCGAGCGCCCACCACTGGAGTTGTAATCATTGGATTGCCAGTGTTTTGCTTTTTTGTTTTTTTTTTTTAAATAAAAGGCAGTCTCCCCCCACCCCCACCCCCCACCCCCGCCTCTTGAGTTCTTGATTTTTCACAGGAGTCAGCAGAGTTCTGAGCCCATACATAGTAGGGCCTTATGATACAAATAAATAGATGATTAAGGACTTATTAGAGGTATGCATTATAAGGTGTTTTTTTTCTTTCAAAACTGTTGCATACATTTTGGGTCTTGCTGATGTCCAATTATATTTAATAGGAGACGGTTGCTCACCTCCTGTTGGATGCTCTCCCGTGGCCTTCCTTGCCCAGTTCAGTGTTGAACTGGAAACGCCACCTCTGAGGGCAGAGTCATGGGCTGGTGGTTGCGTCTGTTGTACTTGGCACGGAGCGTGACGCGGTGCAGACCCACCCACTGAGAGAATTGAATGGCGTTGCAGGAGGGGCAGCCTGGAGGTGTTTGGGTCCCATCTGCGAGAGGTCGTGTGCATGGCTTTGAATCCAGCCCTGTCAGGTGGGGACACATAGCTATGGAAAGAAATGCTGAGGGAGGCAAGGAGCCGTGGCCACGGGGGGTTAGATCGACGGGGCTCCCCTGAAGGGAAGGGTGGTGCTCACAGTTATTTTCTCTCAGGACTTGCCACAAGGTCAGACCATCTGGTGGCCACCTCTGCAGAGGAGCAGGAGGCACATGAGTGGCTGGGAGACTGTGGCTCTGTAACCTCCAGCCAGGACCTGTCCACCAGGTGACAGAGAAATTGCCAAGAGCCAGGCTGGCTATTGCCTGCGTGTGAAACGTGCTCAGGCCTGGGCCTTCCCGCTGCAGTTGGCCCACCTTCCTCTGCTCACTCCTCCCCATGGCTCCTCACAACAGCTGCTGGAAGCTTCTGACCCCTTCTCCGCCCTCCCCCAGCTCGATCCATGTGTCTAGTGAATGTGGATAGTGCAGTCCTTATCCTACTGTTTCCCGGCTGGAATTCCAGCCAAATGGCTACAATGACATTTCTGTCCCAGACAAGAAGAAACCTAAATCCAGGCACTTCTCAGAGACATAACACCAAGTGGCGTACCCTCTAGTTCACACCCGCCTCTCGTGTTTCTTTTAAACTACTTCCCAAGTGAAGAAATCCCTGTCTTAATTCAGCACATCTCATGAAGGTATGAACCCTCCTGGCATGGATGACCATGGATCAGTGTCCATTTAACCAGGGCCAGTCCTGCTTTCCTACTTCTGGGAGGGTTGACAGAAAATATCATGTAGCATGTGCATTAAGAATCAAGAATATAATTGCAAACTCTAGCCTCCCCTAGAAGGAGCCCTTAATGTGAATCCTTGGTCCTTATGAATAATAAATGCACCCAAAACAGACTCAGAAAGACATTATACGCTGAGCCACTTGTATCCTGTTTCCTAGAACAGTTTCAAGTCCGATGGGAGTGAGGAAGGCTAATGGATTGCTGTTTCTCTCTCCTCCACCCTCTCTCTCTCTCCTCTCCCTCTCTGCTTCTGGGACTGTTGTAGCAAGCAGAATAAATAGGAGTTGCCTTGAGGTAGACCGCGTCCCCATTGGAAGTCTTGCTAGACTCGTTTTAATTCTGTGTGATCGGGTGCACAACCCCAGCCTGTGTTGAGATAACACTGTTGATCAGGGGACTGGTGTCCTCATATTCAAGGTCCACCCCTCTTCCTTAAGAAAATATACTACCAGAACATGTTAAGAAAGAACATTGTTACTGTAGCACTTTCAGATCAAGCCAAGTAGTTCTGTCCTGTTGGGAGAGTGGAAGGGAGTCGGGGAGTAGCAATGAAACAAGAGGAGAAAACATGCAGAAAAGTGAAGATCATGAGTCAGCTTTTCCTCATACCTAAAGTAGCAGTGTTACCTTTTTCTTGAATCTGGTCTTAATACTGGGGCTTAGTTGAGGCATTACAGCAAATGCCAAGTGTCTGTTTCATCGGTGGTCCCACAGAAGAGGATCCAAAATGAATATGACCTAGTCCTGTCCATAAGGCACCTAAATACAGTTGAAGGAGATGCACCAACTTAATAATAACCAGAGGCAAAATAAAATGCACCCAATGAGAGAGCTTCATCCAGGATAATCTGTGGAATCCAGGGAAGGGGACATTGTAGTAGTTCCACATTGATGGTAACATCCAGCTTGCAGTGATGATGAATAAGGTTTTCAGCTGGCAGAGACTGGAGTGGGGATATTTCAGATGAAGGCAGTGCCATGAGCAGAGGATCTGAGGTGGGAAAGCAGGGTGTTGCTAAAACGTAGGATGCAAGGAACATTGAGGAATAAGGTGAGAAAGGAGGAAAGGATCATACTGAAGGTCTTCCTGATTCAGTTGTGGCGGGGGTTGGGGGGGGAAGCATTTGGGGAGATGCTCAGTTGTACTTTTTAAGATTTAGATCTCCCAGTATTACAGTGAAGTGGTTTGAGGCAAGAATCTCATGGAGGTTCATGGCAGTAATCCAGAGGAGAAAAATGAAGGTCTAGACTCAGGTGGTAAAGCAGGAAAAGTAAGAATTGATGAATTGAGACCTCCCACGGGGTTCTCTATGGGTTTTGGAGACTGATGAGCTGCAATGGGGGGAAGAGGGTGCAGACGGGGCAGGAGGGGTGGTGATGTCTGGGACTGCCCACCATTAGTGGCAGAAAATGGTACCACTTTTCATTTCACTCTTCTGTTCTTGCTGTAATGAGGTTTTTGGGTTTTTTTTTTTTTCCTTTAATGCTTCATAATCATCACAATAATAGTAAAAGATATAAATATCATCATTTACTGAATTAAAAATTTTATGGAGCCAGCCAGTAGGTCCTCATGAAGTGAGATACAGAGAAAACTGTTGGTTGTAGCAGAGACCAATGCAGACCAAGAAAGGGAAGGAGCTGGCCTTTGCTAGTAGAGGGTCATGGGTGACAAATATTTCCTCGAGATCAGCCGTCTCTTTGTCCTCAGCTTGTGGTGTGCTTAGTCGCTCAGTTGTGTCTCTTTGCAACCCTTGGACTGTAGCCTGCTAGGCTCCTCTGTCCATGAGATTTTCCAGGCAAGATTACTGGAATGAGTTGCCCTTTCCTCCAGGGAATCTTCCTGACCCAGGGGTCGAATCCATGTCTTCTGTATCTCCTGCATTGCCAGCAGATTCTTTACTGCCTGAGGAAAAGCACAGTGCAGAGTGCTGTATATCCTAAACAGAGTCGGAGTGAGTTTAGGGCTTGCTGCCTGCCACTCTTAGCCACCCAGGGATCCCATCTTACCCCCCTTTGCCGCTGCTCATCTTTGACTGTGGGGAGGATGCCCCGTTGGTCTGTTGGAAATTCCTCCATAATTGCAGTTCTGAGCTCCTGATACCGCATTCCCTGCTGTGAGCTCTGCTCTGCTGAGAGCTGTTGCTCCTCAACCAAGGCTATTAACTCGCCCAGGTCCACTGTGTTTCACCTTCTGGGGATTATTTCCCAACCTCTTGGTGACACACCAGAGGCATCAAATTGCCAAAGGACACAGATAAGCCTTGGAGCCAGCCAGGTGAGAACTGGAATGCTGGCCCTTCTGCTTACCTGCTGTGTGACTCCTGCCAAGTCACCTAACCTATCAGGGACCCAGAGAGGTAGGGCCCCTGTCTGGAGAAGATTGAAAGACAAGAATGTAAACCACCTAACTCAGTGCCTGCAGCTACTGTGGGCACATGACATAGGCTTTTCCTTCCAGAGTTTGGGACTTTGTCCCTAACCCTGTTTTTTATTCACTTTGGTCTCTCCTGGCTGTGAGTTTTTGGACATGAAGCATCCATAGAGTCTACTATAAGAAATACTAGGGGGAAAAAAGAAGTACTGGCTGGTAAAATAAGCAAAATGTAAAGAGACTTGGGAGGGAACAGTTGCTGAAGCTGCAGAGGCTTTATTAAGCCGCTGTGTTTATTATTCATTAACCCAGCTGCTTGGTAAACATGGGTAGATGCATTCCCGAAGGCTCTACTTGATCTGTTTACTCTTGTAAGGAACCAAGTAATCAGAGTGGTGTGAGTAGCCTGCTTTTGGAGGTTAGGCTCCTTTAGTTTTCCTAGGGTTTATAAAGGGGCAGATCTTTGGGGAAGGGAAGCAAATATTTTGGCTATTGTGGTTCAGCACTCTTTTCTGTTGACAAGTAAAGGTAATAACATTTTGTAAAAACCGTCTTTTCAATACAATAGACTGAACTCCTCAAGGAAAGCCCATAGATAGGGGAACATTCAAAACCAATATTAGAGATAAAATTCTATGACAGCCTTGGACTGTTTACAGTGCTTGTTTTTTGGTGGACTCAGCTTTTTAAAGCTGATCTTTCAGATAATAGTCACTTGCCACCCTGGTGACATGGGATCTGTTCTCCCTTCTAGTCCTTATGGTCCAATTTGATCTTATAAAGTGTGACCTTTTGAACACTGTCTTAGAGCCCTGAGGGTTATCAGTTGAATGTAATTTGTGAGTCTGGGGTATAGAAAGCCCCCCGAGAGAGCTTGTCCTAAGCCTGCACCAAGGTAGGCTCTGGGATGCTGTTTTCAGGGAGGAAATGCTGAGAATGCAGTTTCTGACTATTGGGTTGATACACTTGTGGGTGGCGACCGAATTGTGAAATGCGAGACCAGTTCTTGGAAGCGTTTGTATTTGGCTTATAAGACTAACGTGCTAGAAACAATGAGTAGAAGACTGCCTGTTTAATGATCACACAAGGCATGTTTATGGTAAGAACTGAAGTTTTTGAGGGAAGTTACACAGGTGGTGCTAGTGGTAAAGAACCCACCTGCCAATGCAAGAGACACGAGACGCAGGATTTGATCTCTGGGTCAGGAAGATCCCCTGGAAAAGGGAATGGCTACCACTCCAATATTCTTGCCTGGAGAATCTCCATGGACAGAAGAGCCTGAAGGGCTACAGTCCACGGGGTCGCAAAGAGTCGGACACAACTGAGCAACTCGGCACCACTCACGCTGGAGTCAGGAATTTAAGGAGTGAAGGTTAGGTCACTCCTTAACCTTCATACAGTGATGAAGCTGGCTAGTTCAGAACTCAGATCATTTCCTGGGGAGGGATAGTTTTATTTTTTAAACATTTATTTATTTGGCTGCATCGAGTCTTAGCTGTGACATGTAGGATCTTAGTTTCCCAACCAGGGATCGAACCTGTGTCCCCTGCATTGGAAGGCAGATTCTCAACCGCTGGACCACCAGGGAAGTCTCCAGGAATAGTTTTAAATACAAGCATTGAAAAATCTTAACACCATCTTCTCCAGTCCCTTCTTTTCCGTATGGTGAAACCTGAGAGGTGAAAGGCCATGAGGCTGATGATCTGCAGTAAACTATTGTGAGCCTGGATTGAGGAATGCCCTTGAAGGGCATGCAGTTTAGAGCTTACGTGCTAGGGTGCCTTGTGAGAAACTATGCAGGATGAGACAGGTTCCTAGGGAGGATTTAGTTTAGGAGTGTGAACCTTGTGTTAAAACTGTAGCGCTGCCTGGGAACCTGGCATGGTTGTCCTTGCAATTGAAGAAACAATTCTACACACTCACTCTTTGGGTTTCTGAGTCCTCTTTCACTTTCCCATTCCCCCCAACACACACACATCTTCTGTCCCAATTACTGTGCTAGTACTAAGAAGCGATCAAGTGTTATCCTTTCCAGGGCTATTTGTATTTTAACTGGGATGAAAACTTCAAGAGAGAATATTGCATCTAAAAAATAGTTTCACATTTCTGTGACTTCAAGTTTACAAAGGGTTAAAGGAGCCATCGTTATGTCCTAGAATCAGGGTGTCTAAGAGCAGATTGAAATGGGGGGAACCTGAAGTCTAAGAAGAGAATGTCATCTCCCTGGGGCTGAGTAGGCGCTCATTTGGTAATCAGTGAATGAATTGCTGACTAAGGCTCGGGGGTAGGGGGGCTGCTGTGTTTACAGAAAGAAGAGAAAAGACAATAGAAGTAGACCCCGTCAAGGAGAAAATAATATGACTTGATGACTGTGATCCCAAGATGTGAAGGGGAGAGAGCATTAAAAAAAAAAAAAATCATGCATATAAAATCTCATTGCTTGGGAGAGTCCCCCTGATGGAACCAGGAAATTGGAAAAGCCCTGTGTTTAATCATCTGGGCACACAACTATCATTTTTAAGTCAATACAGCTGACCCTTGAACAGCATGAGTAAATCCACTGATAATTTATAGTCACCCCCACCCTTTATCCAACGTTCCTCGACATCCAAGCATTCTACCAACCATGGTCTATGTGGTACAGTAGTATGTACTATTGCAAAAGAAATGCATGGTTGGGGGCCCATGTAGTTCAAACCTGCTGTTTTTCAAGGGTCAGCTGTATTTAAATCTGCCTCCAGTTCACCTGTTTATAAGTTACTCATATGAGTTGCCAAAGAAGGCAATGGCACCCCACTCCAGTACTCTTGCCTGGAAAATCCCATGGATGGATGAGCCTGGTAGGCTACAGTCCATGGGGTCGCTAAGAGTCGGACACGACTGAGCGACTTCACTTTCACTTTTCCCTTTCATGTACTGGGGAAGGAAATGGCAACCCACTCCAGTATTCTTGCCTGGAGAATCTTAGGGACGGCGGAGCCTGGTGGTGGGCTGCCGTCTATGGGGTCGCACAGAGTCGGACATGACTGAAGCAACTTAGCAGCAGCAGCAGCAGCATATGAGTTGCTGTCCTGCTTTCTGCTTCTCCCTAAAGTTTTCTGTCCAACTTTTCCTCCCATTTCTGAGTGTCTGGGAACATGGTAGAAAAAGTGGGGCTCAGTCTGAATTGTGGGGCTCCTTCTGAATTGTATGTGCCTTTCTTACCAAAGGACCCAAGGAATTCTTATCCTTTTCTTACTTCACTCTTAACTCGCAGTTAAATTTGTCACTTTGAAATTTCCTTGGGAAAAAAATTTGTTTTTTTAAATATGCTTTTGTTTGGAAAGTGACTCTTAGAGTGACTTTCACTTTTTGCTTCTCTTTTGCATGGAATATGCTGCCCTTGGTTATGGAGAGGTAACAGGATGCTTCCTGAAGTCATTCATTCCTCCTTGCTCTGATCGGTATAAAGCTCCTGTCTGCTGTATACCAAGGCTCTGTTTTTGTGAGGCATTTGGGAAACACTGCAAGCTGCAGAGAGTGACCATGAATAGCAAACTTAATTTGGTCTAATGTGTTTTGGCTTGCTTGACCTCACCAGAATAAAAATGTGCCTGTTTAAATTATTGTATTGGAGTTAAAAAAAAAAATTTCTAGAGGCATTTATCTCATTGGAAGAACCTTGGGATCCCTTTAGCAAAGGTTTAAGTCTGTGTTTAATGTCAGTTAGGTTTGAAAGATGTTTAATGTAGAGCTTCTGTAGCAGATTGGGTTATTGTGAGTTCTGAATTTTAAGAATCTGAGTTACTATTTTTCTCTTGCTACTTTTTTTTTTTCCTAGACGATTGGCTGGCAACGACCTTTCTTTTATCCACCCAAAGGCCTTGTCGGGGTTGAAAGAACTCAAAGTTCTGTAAGTAATGCAATTTTAGAGTTTCACAGCTGGCTGTGTATTTTCTTTCTGCGTAGTCAACATGCTTGGAGCTAGGTTAAGCACAGTTTCTTTAGGTTCAGATTAAAAGATTTAAGGAGAGGCCAATGGGTAGTGTGGGAGGCTAGAGGGTGATTTAGGCAAACTTGGGTCTAGAATACAAAAGTTAACGTCTAAATAATAGGTATTCTGACCTCCAGTGCATTACAGTTGAATGTTAGGCTTTATGTGTAGCCAAAACATTGAATCAAAATCATATTTAAACTTCACTGGCAAGCTTTGTTTTAACTTCTCTCCAACCCCCCCATTGTTTTTACCTTTATTGTGTTAATAGCTATAAGAATTTTGAATTTGCTGACCCTAAAGGCAAAAAGGCTTACAAGAGCTCCAAATGGTAAAAATCATTTTAGAACTAAAGGGAATTGAGGTGCCTATGATTTACATAGGCTGTAAGGGATCAGGAAATAAATTCCTGGCAGTGGGCAGGAGCTTGGAGGTTGGCAGATTGGAGACCAGGTGAACCGACGACCAGCCCCACTTTGCCACTACCTCTCTGGGTAAGCATCTGTAAGTCACTCAACCTCTCTGGTTCAGTGAGTTAGATGGGCCTTTTTCCATTCCATTCCATTCTGTGGTGGTGATTCTAATCAGGTAGTCATTTTATTAATGTGACCAGGAAGGGCATTAGGCAAAAAGAGTAAAGACTTCATTTTCATTACTGATCTATACCTCTATTCTCCAAGTTGGCGATAATTAGATAATCAAAGCTTTAGTTCTACTTCAGCCCTGTATTCACTGAGGACATGGCCACTGTGCATAAGAGTTCAGAATCTGCTGTCTTCTTGGCAGGATTGTCGTTATCTCGTGTCCATGTTTCTGGACTCTGCCTTATTCCAGATGCTTTTTTCTGAAATAATGCTTTCTTCCAGGCATTAGGGATTCTAGTGGATTTGCTTGCTCTGTTGTTGTTGTTAGTCACTAAGTCCTGTCCAACCCTTTTGCAACCCTGTGAACTGTAGCCCACCAGGCTCCTCTGATTTCCCAAGCAAGAATACTAGAGGGGGTTGCCATTTCCTTCTCCAGGGGATCTCCCTGACCCAAACCCACTTGTCCTGCATTGCAGGTGGATTCTTTACCACTGAGCCACCAGGAAAGTCCTTACCTCCCAGTTAACCTGTTATATGTCCCAGTTAACACTCATGGTACCTCAGTGATGAATATTAATTAGGGTGGCTTAATTTCTGAGAAAGAGTGACAAAACAATCCCAGATGATCCAGCAGGTCTGTGTTAGGAGATGGCTTGGGACAGCAGCCTACTCTATTTCTGGCTTTAATGACAAATGCCTCTTACTCTTTGGCAATTTTCTTATCTTGGATGCGTTCCACCTTGACTCCTCCCCCTTTCTTGCTCTTGGAAAGATTTTTTTAAAAGAAATGGTTCTAAATTCTTCTAAGAAAAAATGGTCACAATTGTTTCTTATTCACTAACCCAAGTTTTCCTTCCAGAACCCTCCAGAACAACCAGTTGAAAACAGTACCCAGTGAAGCCATTCGAGGACTGAGCGCTTTGCAGTCTTTGTAAGTAAACTTTTTGGTTTTCTGAATCCTCGCATCATTAGGAGACCACTCTGGCTGCTAAATATGTAAAGAACTGGAATCCTAGAGAAAGAAAAGATGTACCGTCTCATTTGGGATAAAAATGGGAATGACTGGTTGCTGTTACTGAAATGTCCTTTGAAATATTCTATCATCTCCAAGGCTGGGAGAAAGCTACAAGGTTGCATGTGGCAGGTGATTACACTCTCTTTGGAGTCAGAGTTCTGTGTGTACTGAAGTCGTAGAGTCTTGTGCCATGACACTCAAGAAACAGCCACAGAGAGGTTTCTGTTTCGGGTGGTAAGGATCATCAGAGCACAGTGATTACAGATCTTTATCTGTGAGTATTGAACACGTGTAAGGGATGGCAGTTTAATTGCCTGTGCTGTCTTCTTGTTTTTTTTTTTGTTTTTTTTTTTTTTGAGGCAAGCTTGGCTTGATGTGGAATATTCAAGATTTTAGCTCTTAAACAACAAGGTCCTGCTGTATAGCATAGGGAATTATATTCAATATGCTATAATAAACCATGCACGCTAAGTTGCTTCAGTAGTGTCCAACTCTTTGCAGCCCTATGGACCATAGTCCACCAGGCTCCTCTATCCATGGAATTCTCCAGGCAAAAATACTGGAGTGGATTGCCATTTCCTCCTCCAGAGGATCTTCCTGACCCAGGGACTAGATTTAGAGAAGATTGAGAAGCACTGAACTGAACTAACATGCATTTCCTGCATTGGCTGATGGGTTCTTTACCACTAGGCCCACCTGGGAAGCCCAATGGAAAAAAATATGAAATGTATATGAATATGAAGTATACGTATATATAACTGAATCACCTTTTTGTATACCAGAAAGTAACACAACATTGTAAATCAATCATACTTCAATAAAAAAAAGATTTCAGCTCTTGGTTTTAACCATGTTTAGCACTATTTTCAAAAGCTTTTTCACGTAGCACTTCACTTTATTCTTGTTTACATCCTTTCCCATATAAATGTACGTGTGAAATGTACGTGTGTCTGTGTATGAACCTGGAGAATGGGAGTCATTGCCTCTGTGGTTTGGGTATGCATACTCCACTTCTCCCTAGAGGCAGGGATCAGGTAACCAGAGGTAGCATCATTGGAACTATGCAAATCCACAGAAGAGTCTAAAGAAACAACCATCTTTATGTTAAATAGACAAATATTTATTCATAACTATAAAGCATGTTGTGGACTAGTGTCCAGTCTCCCCATCCCTGACTTAAAAGATCTAGTTTCTCTGTCTTCAGGGACTAGATTTTAGAAGAGATTGAGAAGCACTGAACTGAAGCATGTGGTTATTGTAATCTTTTCCCAAGATTAAGAGAAGCCCTTCACGTATTTATGTGTCAGAATATTTACATTGCTCTCAAAAGGAATTCAGATAAGTTCAGATTAATTAGAATTCTGAAACAGGCCTGTCTGGTTTTGAATCCCCACTCTTGCCACTTGTTAGCCGTGTGATGTTGGGCAGGTTATTTAAAATTCTCTGTGAGTCGTTTGCTTATTACCTACTATGTACTTTCATGCATGAAAAGCACTTTCAACAATATATGACCTGTAGCAAGTTGCTCAATAAACATTTGTAGAATCTATTGATAGTAATAATGGTGATGACTATTTCATCTGTTCTTTCGATTGCTAGATTACCCAACTTGCCTACCTAGATGGAGGAATTGTCTGAAAGTAATGAAAAAGTATTGTTTATAACAAGCAATTTCATTGTTTCTTATTCTACTACAGTAATGAACACAGATTTGCATTGCTTCAGTCCATGTCCTAATACTAAATACAGTGGGACTAAGGCCTAGTTTCTTGAAGTATGGCGCGTGGACCACCCACAACAAAATCACTAGGGGGATATAGCTAGAATACAGATTTTTAGTCTGTATCCCAAGAGTCACGATATTGTGTCTCTAAAGGTAGGGTCCAAGAAGCTGTATTTTAAAAAATTTACCCCGATCATCCTTGTGTATACAGAAGTTCTGAGAATCACTAAATGAAAAACTGAAGTAGAGACCATACTTAGGTGTTCTGGGCTATAAAATTAGGTTGTCACCACATCACATATTTGTATACTAATCTATCCCATAGGTTTTTAAATTGCCCTTTGAAATAACTGTGAATGTAAGCATTAGTAGAAATGCAAGTGAGCTAGGGAAGACTTAAGTGAAAATGACTGACCGGCTCGTCCCCTCCACTGGCTAATATAAAATAATTTTTAACTGAACCAAAAGCACATCACTGAAAACTGTAAATTATACATTACCTTTGACTTTAGATATTTTGATAGTTAATGGGCAGTGAATGCGAAAATGAAAATATATACTAATAAAGCATAGCATATGCTATAAAGACCAAACTTTAAAATCTATCTAATATCATAAAAAGGTATCTGGGGTACTGACCATTTAAGTTCTGGTTTCAATATAAATTTATTTAAGGTAGAAATTTGTTAAGTAGCTCATTTCACCCAAATGCCAAGTTATGGAATATAAGGATTTGTCATAACTAATTGAATAGGATTCTGAATAGATTCTTTTGGTGAACAGATTGGAGGAAGTTCCTTTAAAGAACGTGATTTCACTGCCTCCACACCATTTCTAACCTCAGACAGAGGTAACACAGAGAGAGCCATCTCACCTCCCTTGGATCTGAATTCATTAGACATTTTAAATAGTTCTCATTTTCTTTTGCTTCTTCAGAATTGTTTTCCTTCAGAACCTTCATACGGAATTGTTATTTCCCAAGACTTAATGATCAAAACATTCAATCCTTTTGTCTAGCTGGAAGGCTGAAAAAGAAAAGGCTAAAATCTTTGAACGTTAGAAAAATTACTAAGAAAATACGCAAATAGATTTTTTTTTCTGATTTGTCGTCCTTAAGTGCATTAAAATACATATGGCATTTTTGGTAATTTAGATGGTTTAAAGTATTTTTCACAGAAATCGTAGGTTTTTCCCTCTAAAGTAATGTTTTAAACCAAGGATACTGTGCTCATCACCACTAAGTGCGTTGCATAGTTTAAATTATGTCCGAAATAGGGTTGGGAGGTTGGGATAAGGAAAGGAGTTAAACTATTTTTTTTTAATAAAGGCATTGGGGCTTTTTTTTTTTTAAATGCATATCAGAAATACAAGGAGCTATATGTCAGGGCTGTTTTATTTAAGAAGGAAACATTCATGGGTTTGTTAGCATAGTGGGTGTAGTGGTCAAGTTAGATACAATTGAAATTCTGTCCTGGTGTAAAACAGTCTTATCAGCACTTGAGTCAGTTTGAAAATCTGATCTTCAGACCTGAATTACATGAAAGATTTCCTTATAGTTTTGAAATAGTACTTAGAAGGAGCAAAGTTCATTAGGGCTTGAAATTGACCAGAAGTGGTTTGATTCAAGTGGGTGATGATGGCTGTAAAAGCTGAAAGTGAATTGTAGATATTAATGAAAAGCTCACCTAACAGCCCTCCATGAAGCCACGAAAATGGCTAAAGCATTGCCTGAGTAGGATATTAAAATGACAAGTCAGAGTTTGTTCCACTAGAATTAAAAAGTTTTTTTTCTTTACAGTTATTCTCACTTATATTGACTATTAAAGGATTTCAATGACTAAATTTCCTAGGTTTTCTACCATAGCAAAATTTCTTAAATATTTTAAACTGGTAACAGAGTATAATACTTCAATGTTTATATTATTGGTAAATGAGGAGTAGAGAGAAAAAGGGGGAGCTTTTGATTATATAGAACAAATGTTTATGGTAGCATAGACATTCATCAGAAAATACACATAGAATTGTTACTGTCATTTCATGTAAGGCAAGAAAAAAGAACTATGTGAGTCACAGTAAAATATAAAACAGGCTTTTGAGAATAGGGAATAGAAGCACATTTTAAAGACAAAAATAGTAAGGGAATTCAGTCAATACATTGTTAACTGTTTAACAATTGGAGTGCACTTAAATAAAGTAATAGTTATCTCTTGCCAAATGGAGTTGAAATGGTAAAATAACTTAAGCCACATAATCTCTTCACTTTGTGAGATATCTAATGCTATTTACTGCCACTGTTGAAAGAATTCGTTTGTTTGTTTGGTCTATTAATTGTGGTGAATTTTAATAGCGTAGATCATTGGTACAAATGCACACTTATCTAAGACCATTTCTCTGAGAAACATTGATCTTGGTGTACGTGCAAACTTATTATATTTATGGGTGTGCCACCAACACCCATGTGAATTGAGGCATAAGGATTAACCATTTGAGTCACCCCAAATCCTTTTTCTCATTAACTTTTTATTTAAGGCTTCCATTTTCCCAAAGTTCTTCCTTTTGATCTCTTATGGCTGGCTTTATAATCTGGGGAAATTTTTAACAGAGGAAGTTGTGTCTGTGCATTTATTGTTTATAGTTATTTTGCATAGAAGGTAATTTCATTACTGTTCTTAGCTCAAAACTCACCTAGTTGTCTTGCGCAGTGAAGACCACCCATTTTCTTTGGTGGGGTGTGGCACAGAATTCGGCAGGAGCCTAAGTGGTGTGTATAGCACTGGACTTTTGTTTAAAGGGCCTGGACAACTTTTCTTATAGTGTTTTGCCACATCTTTTTTCCTTCCAGTTTTATTGAGATATAACTGACGTACAGCACTGTATAATTTTAAGGTGTACAGCATAATGATTTGACTTAACATACATCTTATGGAAAACTCTGAGTCAACTTTTTGGCCAACCCAATAATACCACAGTAAGTTTAATGAAAATCCATCATCTCGTATAGATACTTGAAATAGAAAAAACGTTTTTTCCTTGTGATGAGAACTCTTAGGATTTACCATCTTGACAACTTTCGTATATAACATACAACAGGGTTAATTATGTTTATCGTGTTATACATTGCATCCCTAGTAGATATTTTTCTTAACACTTACAGAGAGGACTTAATGCCAATGAAGTGTTGTATGTGTGGGGAGCATTGCTCATTATTTTTGTGAATGTTAATTAATATTATCTCATTATTACAACATAAATAGTTTACACTTTTAAACTATTATGATGCTGAGGGATCATAATAGGGGAGGGATCTCAATTTGTGCATAAAATAGAATCCATACCCCCCACCTGGCTTCTAGGGGTCTGCGTCATCTGGTCCCCGTTTGCATCCCATCTGGGTCTCCCTGGTCCCTCCACTCTCTTCCTGCTGTGTTCTAGTCACTAGAACCTTCTGGGAGTTGCTGGGACCACACCAGCTGGTTTCTGCTACTGAGTCTCTGCCCTCACTGTTTGCATTGCCTTGAACACTCCCTGCCTACCTTCCTTGGCCCCTTGCTCTGGATCTGTTTATGGCACCTTCTTAGAGATGCTTTTCCTATTCAGTATGTTTTCAGAAGCTGCCTTCTCCTGTAGGCCCTGCTAATCCTTATCTCAGTACCCTGTTTATTTACTTCATAACACTTTGCAAGCACTTGCAATCATTTTTCATTGTGTTAATTATAGTGTGGGTCCCTCTTCCCCATGCACGTGGTGTACACCATTTTTACTTTTTTGTGCCTAACAACATGCTCAGTTTACATGTGTTGAATGAATTGCAGACAAATTAGCTACAAGGAGAATTTAATTGCATGATTTAGTGACATTATATGGTTAATTGTATGGTTATATTTCAGTTCCACCTTATTTATAGAAAATGTACAGATGTCTGAATGTGAAATAAATGTCCTTAACTCCCCTCCACCCAAAATATATCTCTCTCTCACTAAAGAGAAGTACCTTGAGTCTGTGAAGCATGTGCATCTGTGTGTGTGTGTATATGAATGTGTGTGTTTGAACACACTGCTGTCTACTCAATAAAGCGGATCTGCTAAGCAACTCTGTAGCCAGTACTTTACCAGTCTGTTACATAAAGGATGCCTGTCTCTTCTCAAGGGAGGTTCTAGAAACTCCAAGGAATAAACAAGCTTAAAGCTCTTTGTTTCTAAGTGGATTCTTAAGGCAGCTACTCTGTTTCTGGAGCTCTCCCCTTTTTAGTGCTCTTCCAGTTATCCTGACTACCAAAAAGGAAGCTTCCATCAGATCCTCACCAGGACCAAGGGTCTTTGACCTCGACCAGTCTGCCTTTGGGAAGGAGACTGCATTTGAGTCCGGGGCACTTAGTTGGGAGCAGGGACTCAGCACTTGCGTGGAGGGGAAGGGACAGTTATGGCAGGATCCAAAGCTAGAGCAGCATAGAGAAACTGGAGGCATGAAAACCACTCTAAAGTCAGAACTTCCTGAACTTGAAAGCTGCCAAAGTTGATTTCTTCAAAAACAGGCTGCCATTATGACCTTGCACCCATTTCGTGTGTGTATGTGTATATATGTGTGTGTGTTCACTAATTTTCACCAAGAGGTTTAAACCTCTAAGACATGGATTTAAGCAGTGAAGATATATCAACAAGGGATTTGTGAAGAAAATTGAGATTTGCCCAGGGCATGCAGTTCCTCAACATATTAATTACTTGCTTATCTTTGTGTTTAAAAGCAGTTATTCCAACAATTATGCCTGATTGTATCAACACTAACATTTAGGACTAGTTTTCTCAGATTTTCAGATGGGGATTTAACTTTTAAAAACGAGTAATCCTATTAGTAAAGTGTCCTTAGTTCCAAAATTTTGGGAAAAATCAAAGTAACTCAAAAGCCACAAACACATTGATCAAAGGAACTGTTTAATTTTTTCTATGGATAGGTTGCCCTTTTCTTAATATCTGTTAATTTTGCCAAACTAATTTTTCAAATGTACTTATACCTAAGAGAAGAGGAGAGGGTTGCTTTGGTGGTATGTGACATATTTTTAACTTGCCTGCTGGTAATAAGGATTGTTAAGAATCTAATGAAATGGTTTGTTGATGTAGAAAAAATTTTTTTAAATTATGTTCTTCTTCCCCTTTGGTATCAAGTCAGAATAGCAATTAAATTTAATATCAAATATTATATTTGTAAGTAAAGTAGTTTATTTGCTCAGCTTAGTTTCTTCTCGTTGTTTTTCTGTATTTTTGATAAGTGCATTCTGTAACATAAAATTCAAGCTTGATATTTATGGTTCCTTTCTTTTTCTTTTTTTGAGAATTGCAGTTGAAGTTTTATTGGGGGCAGAATGAGGACTGCAGCCCAGAAGACAGCACCTCAGATATATATATATATATTAACAAGTCATTCTTCCATACGATTATGCTTAGCCAAAAATTCAGATTTTTACAAATCTCTTTGTTATGAAGGAAGGGAAACAACCGACTTTCACGTGCTGGTCTTAGAAACGTTAGATTTGGGAAGAACTCTAGTAAAATGAAAGAAACAGGGATGCTGGGGCTGTGGTCAGTTTTGTAACTTGTTTTCTTTGGAGCTCTGAGGAGTTGTGTGACTTGGCTGGACTCATTCCACTAGAATCACTGCTGAAGGCGGTTGTCGTTTCTGTCAGGCGTTTAGATGCCAACCATATCACCTCGGTGCCCGAGGACAGCTTTGAGGGGCTCACCCAGCTGCGGCATTTGTGGCTGGACGACAACAGCCTGACGGCGGTGCCAGTACACCCGCTCAGCAGCCTGCCCACCCTGCAGGCACTGACCTTGGCACTCAACAAGATCTCCAGCATCCCCGACTTTGCCTTTACCAACCTGTCCAGCCTGGTGGTTCTGTAAGTATCCATCCCTTTTAATACCGTATATTTGTGTTAATTGGGGGGCAGAAGCAGAGTTCTTGTGGAAAATTGTTTTAAAAGAACCTCACTATTTAGTTCTTTGGCCCATTTTTTGATTGGGTCGTTTATTTTTCTGGAATTCAGCTGCAGGAGTTGCTTGTATATTTTTGAGATTAACTGTTTGTCTGTTGCTTCGTTTGCTATTATTTTCTCCCATTCTGAAGGCTGTCTTTTCACCTTGCTCCTAGTTTCCTTTGTTGTGCAAAAGCTTTTAATTTTAATTAGGTCCCATTTGTTTATTTTTGCTTTTATTTCCAATATTCTGGGGGGTGGGTCATGGAGGATCCTGCTGTGATTTATGTCGGCTGATTCATGTCAATGTATGGCAAAAACTACTACAATATTGTAAAGTAATTAGCCCCCAACTAAAATAAATAAAAAAAAAAAAAGAAAAGAACCTCACTAAATTGTGTTCTTGGAGAGCTGGTGTTTGGAGGAGCTGCCTTATTTTTTTTCCACAAAATTACATGTGCTGACTTTTTAAAATACAGATCAGGATAATTTAAAAATGAGTGGCTGATGATAACAGTTGAATCTCTAAGTTAAATGGCCATTTGTAGTCAGGAGAAGAAAGTGGGTCATGCAGCAAACCCTTGTACGGCTTCTACTTGTGTTCCAGCTGTGCATTCAGTGGTAAAAGAAGCAGAATCCTTTTGGAGACACGCATAGAAAACAAGTTTCAGTGATATTTCATGTTTCTTTACCAACTTGTCTATTCAAGGAGTATGTGATTCTCTGTTGTTTTTAATCTTTGAAAGCTTGAACATAATTAAGTGGCATTTCTTGTAAAATCGGTTACCAATTCTCCCTTATGCAAGCTGACATTTCTCCCACCTCCTCATGGGAGAATTCGTCAAAGTTTTGCTTCATATAATTAAAAGTGCATCAAAACTTTAGTTTGGATATGGGTAACTTCTCAAGAATCTTCCATGTGTGTAACCCTTCTCCGCCAGAGCGATGTTTCTTTTCCACTGGCCTCCTGTGTTCAGTGAATCTGAGTTTGTACAGTGTTGATCAAGAGGTACCGACTCAATGCTCTTTGTTTTCTATTAGTTGAGTGTTGTGGTGTTTAGCTGCACCATTCCTTTAAGCACTGCCAACTTAGACATCTAAATATGATAATAGTTGCTACTGGGTCACTCAAAAGTCATTTTGATGCTTTTTTCCATAGGCATCTTCATAACAATAAAATTAAAAGCCTGGGTCAACACTGTTTTGATGGACTTGATAACCTGGAGACCTTGTAAGTTTATTTCTGTTTTGGATAATCACATTTGGGATGTTGATGGTGCAATTGGGCGTTTCACTGCAGAAAAAAGTAATGGTCTTGAGTTCAACTCATTATTAATTTGCTATAATAATTAATTTGTTTTAATGTATGACTCAAGTCTTGCCTTCAGCTAACACAGTCATAAAAGCTAATCTAGGTTTCTGGTTAAAAAGTTGCACAAGAATGAGCTTGATATTTCTTCCAAAAGGACATGGTAAAAACAGCTGAGTCTGCCAAGCTATATACCTTTTCAGAAATTTTGGTTCTATTATAATGTATGATAGACAGTTTTGGAACTTGGAACCTTATAAAACTGATTCTGGAAAATCTGGTTTGTTTCTTTGTTTTCTCCATGATCTCAGCTGTGTGCTAATTGTTAACAGTGGGCTAGAATACTGTTTCAACTTTTATCTGCTAAATGCAACGAAACCTTGCATTTTGCTTAGGATACTTTTGTTGTCTGTGTTGTTAGAGCGTTTGGGAATTCTGGCTGTTTCAACTGTCTACTGTACCATGATATGAGCAAAAGACATGATGCAGCTGTGTGTAAACAAGACTAGGACCTTTATATTTGTTGTTTTGATTTTATTAGTGGCCTTTATTAGGATATTTTTAGTATTTCCCATTGTGGTATAGTGAATGATTCAGAGAATGTCCCAGTTAGATGGGTAAGTAACACCTGCTTGAAATGTTCAGAGTTTGTAATATCAGTATTTTGTTTAATTGACTTTTTGGTTAACTGTCAGTCAATGAGAAGACTTTAAATCTTTTAGTACTTTATTAATTCACTTTCCTGTTTAAACCACTAAAGGATATCAACATCAGTGGATATTTGAAAGTGGAAGCTCTTGAACTGACAAACTCAGTTCTTCTTTTCTACATATGTAAATGCCAATGGAAAAGAAGACTGAGCCAGCCTTTTGATCCTAAACTGTGTATATTATTCCAATTATATTAAAAGTAAACGTTTTCTTCCCAGTTGATTTTTTTATTTACCACTTTTTTTCTATGTAGTAAAGGAGAATAAAATAGGTCTCCAAGGAGCTGGGTTTTTGTTTACTCTCATTCTGAAATTAGTCGCTGATCATATGTGAACATTCCCTCTAGGTTAAAAGAAATGAAAGTTTAACTACACTCAGAATTAAGATTCTCTAAAAGTACAGATCGCTATGGCTTTTCTCTCTCCTAATTAATGCAACTTTTTCAACAATTTTTAACTTACTTGAGGACTGTAGTTGTATGAACCCATCTTAGTCCTTCTCCTTGTCCTGCTGATAGTAGGGCTGAGGTCTGCTACCCTCATACCAGAATTTCACTCTAAACCTCAAATAGAAACCTCAGTTTCAGGCTATTGTCATGTACAAATGGATAGTCAATACATTCTATTTTATGGAAAACTGCCATTCAGGTAATTTGTTTATTTAATGCACCAGTAATATGTGATTCTGAGAATTCTTTGAACTTTTAAAGTTGTTGACTTAAAGCATCATTATCCTTCAGTTAAAAATAAATTTAAAAAATAAAAAAGGCACTAAAATCCTAATATTTTTATGGTAAATTAAGTGAAATAAAGTTGTAAAAAAATGTTTAAAAATGAATAATTAAGATTCTTTTTTGTATTCAGTATTTTAAGAAAAAGTGTAAATTTAATTAAATGGAATGACAGTTGTTGGCAAAGAAAGATTACCATCCAGAGGATGTGATTTTAAAAAAAAAAAATTTTATACCAAATTGCCTTATAAATTGTGACTCCTCTTCAGTGTTCTTACATATTTTCCAAATTTTTTCTAGGGACTTGAACTATAATAATTTGGGGGAGTTTCCTCAGGCTATTAAAGCTCTCCCTAGCCTAAAAGAGCTGTGAGTATTGCTTTCCTCTCTCTATGCCTTAATATCCCTAGAACTCACAATATAATGTTACACCAGTGAGATTTTAGAACATCGCTGTTCCAGTGCATGTTCCATAATACACACACACACACACACACACAATGATACAGACTGGATTACGTCAGCTAACCTGGACAGTTTTGAGTATAGATTACTGTATAAGTCTGGATTGTAGTGAAACAAGCCATAACATATAGTCTCTGCTTTGTAGGAGCTGTGGTCTTAGTCCCATTGGGGAGGCTGACTATGTAAGACAAAGAGTAGCCTCTAAGTGGAAATAAGTGCTGAATGAATAGGATCAATAAATCACTCCAGAAAAAGACCTCATTGAGGCTTGGGGTCATTGGAAAAGGCATCACCAAAGAGAAGGAATTTGACTGGACTTGAAAGAATGGAAATGTTTAGATAAATGAGAGATGAGGGGGCATTTTAGATGTTGGATTTGTCAAGGTCAGAGATAAGAATGCACATGGTATAATTGAGATTGTGTGTCATGAGTTAATAGCTAATATTCCGAGATGCGTTGCTTAAAAACTAACTGGAGGCAATGATGAGAGGGATTTTGAGGTTAGAGGACCTGTGATTCTTGCAGTCTAAAGGTCTTTGAGGATGAAGCAAGCTAACAGTATATAAAGGACCTGCCAAATAATAGGTTAAGCAGTGGGTTTAGAGAGAATTAGGTATGGTCCTGAAAAAGATGAGCTGGAATTAAAATTTTGGTTTCATCACATTATTGAAATTTGTATGTAGTTGTTATCAGTTATATTTTATATACTACTGAGTGGTAGTAGATATTTGGGTTTTAACTTATTTCACAAGAGGATAAGCATTTCAAAATATTTTCCTTCTATCTTTATAGGTTATTTCATAGTAATTCTATTTCTGTTATCCCTGATGGAGCGTTTGATGGTAATCCACTCTTAAAAACTATGTAAGTAGTTTGAAATTTTCTTTTAATATGTAATCATGTAAAGCAGTGTCTGTACAAGGCCAAACATCTGGATGAAGAATGAAAATTCAGGCTGTTAGATATATTAACTTTGTGAACATAGATTTAGTGTTGGAGTGCTTGTGAACACATGGAAACTTTGTTTTTTTGGCTATTTTTACAGACATTTGTATGATAATCCTCTATCTTTTGTGGGGAACTCAGCATTTCACAATTTGTCTGAACTGCATTCCTTGTAAGTATTATAGAAATTTAAAAACAACCTGAATATTTACACCATTGCTTTAATGGAAAACTAGAATTTATTATTGTAACTCCAGAAAACAGTATCTTTTATTTTCTTTTACTTGGGTGGAAGTCCAAAAGACAATTCCGAAAGTTTACAATGGTTCTTATTTATTCATGAACACCTGGTCAAAATGATCACATTTTCAGAAACTAATCTTCTTTTTAGGTATAGTGGTATTATAATTTTAAGCTGGTTCAAAAATAAGTTTAAAATATTATCTATGAAATTTCTTTATTTTAAATTACTTTTTCTCTCGCAATTTCTTAAAGAGTCATTCGTGGTGCAAGCATGGTGCAGCGGTTCCCCAACCTGACTGGAACTGTCCGTCTGGAGAGTTTGTAAGTGTGGCTCTTTGAAGCGAGGGTGTATAAAGATAACACCACACTGGCCTGCTAGTAGGTTGCCAGTGCTTTTTGGTGATGATAATGAGTTAATGTTGATTCCTACATCCTTGCTTTGTGAATATCATGCATAGAGATGGATGGTATTGGGTTTGGAATCAGTCAACTCAGGTAGAGTATAGCCTGGTATGTGGAGGTAGAATCTGAAAAAGTCTCTGAAAATATAAGGCAGTAAGTAATCACCAGATTAGAAGCAATGCTTTAGGAGTTCAGAAGTGGAGTAGTCCATGTAAGCTATTAGAAAAGGCTTTATGGAAGAGGTGAAATGCTTCAAAATTAGATTTCACCGAGCTGGGTCTTTTATTTAGAAAAGCAAGCCTTAGTGAAATGGGAAATACTGAAAATTACTTGAGTATGGCATACATGCCATCACTTCATGGCAAATATATGGGGAAACAATGGAAACAGTGAGAGACTTTATTTCCTTGGGCTCCAAAATCACTGCAGATGGTGACTGCAGCCATGAAATTAAAAGATGCTTGCTCCTTGGAAGAAAAGCTATGACCAACCTAGACAGCATATTAAAAAGCAGAGATATTACTTTGCCAACAAAGGTCCATCTAGTCAAGGCTATGGTTTTTCCAGTAGTCATGTATGGATGTGAGAGTTGGACTATAAAGAAAACTGAGCACCAAAGAATTGATGCTTTTGAACTGTGGTGTTGGAGAAGACTCCTGAGAGTCCCTTGGACTGCAAGGGGATCAAACCAGTGCATCCTAAAGGAGATCAGGCCTGAATATTCATTGGAAGGACTGATGCTGAAGCTGAAACTCCAATACTTTGGCCACCTGCTGTGAAGAACTGACTCAGTTGGAAAGACCCTGATGCTGGGAAAGATTGAGGGCAGGAGGAGAAGGGGCCAACAGAGGATGAGATGGTTGGATGGCATCACTGACTCGATGGACATGAGTTTGAGCAAGCTCTGGGAGTTAGTGATGGACAGGAAAGCCTGGCATGCTGCAGTCCACGGAGTCGCAAAGAGTCAGACACGACTGAGCGACTGAACTGAACTGAGCCTGCGTGTGTGCTCATTTGCTAAGTCATGTCCAACTTTTTTGTAACTCCATGGACTATAGTCCACCAGGCTCCTCTGTCCATGGGATTTCTTGCACAAGAATACTGGAGTGGGTAGCCGTTTCCTTTTCCAAGGGATCTTCCCCACCCAGGGACTGAACCCGCATCTCCTTCATCTCCTGCATTGGCAGGCAGATTCTCTACTATTGACCCATCTAGGAAGCCTAAATATGACATACAGATGATCAAATATAGCTAGACTTGTTTATAATAGTATGGGGAGTGATATGGAGAAATTTGGAAAATTGCTGGGCTTGTAATTTTAAAATGACAAACCTTGAACATTGAACGTTTGGTTATGGAAGAGCTTCTCAATGGGGTGGCCTATGAATAGATTGCAGGTGCATGTAAGATCTTGATGACCTCAGCCCTCCAGAAGCCACGTGGAGTCTGACGTGGCTAAGGTCTCTGCTACAAGGACCACAAGTGTGCTACATAGGTTACAATTTTCATGTGTTCCAAGATATAAGAAAAGAAGTCAGGAAGCATTGAGCTAAGGAGTTTAAATTCAACTCTCAAGGCAGTTTGGAGATGTTAAAAATGTTGGATGAGGTGGTATGAAGAGGGTTAGAAGAGAATACTAGAGCTAGAATGGTGAGGAGGCCATGGGAATACTCCACTAAGTGAGCACATTTAACTATGAGAGTTCTGTGTCTTCAATCCATCCCTGGAATTCCTCCATGTGGCCTGAGATTCCTCCATCCCTGTCTGCATCATTTCACCCTTGATCTGCATAATAGCAGTAAAAATGAAAAGGGTCAGATGCTGAGATCTACAGAAGAAGAAAGAACAGAAATTGATGGTTGTGTGCAGATGGGGACATAGAAAGGGAGGATAGATTACTGGGCTGCACCCCACAGGTCTTTAGGGCCTGCACTTGCCCAGCTTCAAGACTGAAGAAAGAGCCCAGAGTCAGCAATAGAGACATCAGTGGTTTAATGAATGGTGGAGCTTACGTGTCTGAAGCAGGATCCTGGAGCAACACCCCACCAGCACCCAGCTGACAGGACATGGTGCAGTTTTTGCTCCCCAGGGTGGTGGAGAGAAAGGGGAGATTAACAGTTATATTGATAGAAATAAACATCAGGTTGGCTCATCAGTTACCCGGGAAACCAGCAGAGGGGCACGCCCTTCACTGTCCCAGGCCTGGGACAAGTAGGTAGGAAAGCCAGTTATGTGAGTAGCGTGTAGGTGAAGCAGGCACTGGTTGGGCTGGGATTGTACAAAGAGCAAGAGAGCAGCCATCTTGAGGGGCCTGATCATACAGGGATTAAAAGAAAATTTCAGAATATTGAGTCAGGTTGATTGAAATAGTAGAATCAAGATTTGGGAGGCAGGATAATTACTTGGTTTCCGATATTTTGGGTGTGAGGGGTGGCAGACTTGCAGGTGACCACGGTCAACTGTAACTATGGATTCATTTTTTTCTGTTGGTCCACATGAGAACTCACGCTTATCCTCTGGACACCATGAACATCTTGTCACAAAACTTTTCTGCATTAGAGGGTTCGTTCCTCTTCCCACTTTAGGGAGTAGTTAGGCAGTGGGTTACACAGACTCTAGTCCATATGCAAATATGTGAACGTGTACTTTTCTCTGTGAGAATAGCATTTTGTTTACCATCTCAACTCGAACCATTTCTTAGACAAACAATGTTTCTCCGCAGGACCTTGACAGGTACCAAGATAAGCAGCATATCCAGTAATTTGTGCCAGGAACAGAAGAGACTTAGGACTTTGTAAGTTGGATTCCTCTTTCCATCTCCTGCTGTTCTTTTATGTATTTCTCACATGTTGAGTTTTATTTTTAATAAACTGTGACATTATGGTATAACTATGCTTATTCGTTCCCTTCATGGAAATGAGCAGGTGTTCTGGTATCCCTCTGGGTAGGTAAAGTTTATTTGAATTTTGTTTTACAGTTATGTGTATATCTCCCATCTTGTGACTCTACTTTGAATAAAGTGAAACCATACTGGGCTCTTTCTTGATTTCTTTTCTTTTATCCTGACCCCTTATCCTTATCCTAGTTGCCCCAGGGTAGTTACCTCTCTGTATGCTGCTCTTTCACCATAACCTAAGTAAGAGCCCAAATCTTTCTTGGATCAGGAACCAACTAAGCATTGGAGCTTTCCAAAATCTCGAAGCTGCCCTGAAAGTTAAAAGTAATAAAACATGTAAAAATGTCACAAAAACAGTTAAGTTACTAAGTTGTTAATAAGTGTTCAGTGGTGAGAGATACTAACAAAATAAGTGACTGATCAAGCAAGCAAGCAATTAAATGGTGTCATGGAGTATCAAACACAATGATATCATGAGGGAAAACTGCAGTGGGATTAACAGAGATAACTAGTCCCCATTTTTTATTTAATATAAATATTTTTTAAAATATGCATGCACATACCACGCCTCTTCTAGCTTTTAATTAAATAACATGGGCATTGTTTATGGTATAACAATATTATAAAATTATAAATTAAAAAATCCATATCTCTACCAAGTGAACATAATTAATTTTTGTGTATTTCCTGTACTGTATTGTTCATATTTATTTTATATTCTTAATGTTTTAAAATACTTTATATTATCTATACTCAATATTATGTACTCAAAGTTTGCCCATTTTAAGCTTGTTCTATCACTGAGGTACTCTGGAAAGCTTACAAGTGTAAGGAAAACAAAGTTTCTTTTCTTGTTCAGCCATATCTCTTTATAACAGATCTTAGCATTGTTTTTGATGCTTCTGAGTACAGCTGTCTTAATATAGTATTCTGATAACATAAAATTAATTCATCATTTTCCCATTTGCATTGTCTTAAGGGACTTGTCTTACAACAGTATAAAAGACCTTCCAAGCTTTAATGGTTGCCATGCTCTGGAAGAAATGTAAGTTGGTCTTTGACTTACTCTTTTTGCTGTGGTCTACTGTTAATTCAGTGAGCCTTTCCTATTGTAAATAAATGACTTTCATATTAAGGTCTTAGAAACTCACATAATCAGGTGTTCCTGTGAATAAATGTTCAGTGGCACCAGGTGTGTTCATGTGACTAGCACTTACTGGGCATCTGTCAGGCAGTCTGTGAGACTGTATGGGAGGAGGGCAATAGGAAAAACCAACCAAACAAAAAACTGGTCCAGGGGTGGATGTCTACCATGTAGCTTTATAATACAGCTCAGGTGGAAGCTGACCCTTTCTCGACCAAAGGGAGGAGCTAATACTCCCATGTTTTATAATATCTCCTCCTTCCTCTGACATGTCATGCAATGCTTGACATGGTTATGTTGTCTTGGGTCCTTTTTTTTTTTTTCTAATAGGCTTTATTTTTTTGAGTAGCTTTAAATTCACAACAGTATTGAACAAAAGGTACAGAGATTTCTTATATTCCCTGCCTTCCATGTACATGGCCTACCCTGAGTCAACATCCCCCACCAGAATAGGACTCATTGTTATAATTTATGAACGTACACTGACACATCCTTATCACCCTGAATACATAGTTTAATTAGGGTTAATTGGTATTGAACATTTTATGGATTTGGACAAATGTATAATGACATGTGTTCATTATTATAGTATTATAGAGAGTCATTTTGCCATCCTAAGATTTGGGAACTGCTGTTTATTTTCTTGTCTCCATGATTTTGGCTTTTCCAAAATGTCATTTAGTTGGAATCATAGTATGTAGCTTTTCTAGATTGTCTTCTTTCACTTAGTCATATGCAATTAGTGTTATTCCATATCTTTTGAAGGCTTGATAGTGTCTTGGGTCCTTTCTCACTGTGTTGTTTTCCTGCTCTCACTCCTGAGTGGGGTTGGTGAGGAATTTAGATAGGGTACCTTAACTGTTAGTTTCATTTTGGGCGTAATACCAATTAGTCTAGTCCTTTCATCCTCCAGATGAGGCAACAACAGTTCTGTTTACTTTCAACAAGATCAATTAGTGTTACTCATGAATGAATATTTAAACTTCGAAAAAGTTAATTAAGAAATGTTGTTTTTCAAAATGGAAAATATTTTCTCATGTTTTTTTCTCTCTCTCTTTTTTTTTAACCTTTCATCTTATTCTTTTTTTAGCTCTTTGCAGAGAAATCAGATCCACCAAATAAAGGAAGATACTTTTCAAGGCCTGACATCCCTAAAGATTCTGTAAGTTCCTCTATGATTATCAGAGGCAAATAAAATTGTTGTCTGTCTGTAAATTAATATGTCATTACAATTCCCATGTTAGTAGATATACTTAAATGTGAGATTTATTATGCATAAATACTATTTTTCAAACTTTACTATGTGGTACTTTAATTTCTTTTCAGTGTTTTCTTTTTTTAACCTTAGCTAATTTATGAGATTTGTGAGTCAAAAGAATATAATGTGTATAGCTTGATAAATGCACCCTGTGTATTTTCAAGTCATAGTAATGAAGTTTACCAGTTCTTTAGGTGATGGTTGGGCACACTATAGCCTGTGGGTCACAGTCAGCCTGCTTACTGTTTCTGTCAGTTAAGTTTTATTAGAACACAGCCATGCCCTTTGGTTAAGTATTGTCTAAAGCTGTTTTCACCATGCTATGGCATAGTCAAATAGCTGCAGTAGAGACCATGTGACCCCCAGAGGTGAAGAATATTTACTATCTGGTGCTCTACAGTAGAGGTTTGCTGATCCCTGCACTGGTCTCTATCATGACAAACACAGCTAATACGCAGCAGACATACTCATTTAAAAAGTGATTTGTATTTGAGGACATATTTGTGCCTCGTACTCTATTAAGCACTTGGGAATATAGAGATGACTGAGATAAACCATGTCACTGCCTTCATGCAATGCAGAAGACACAATACACTTAATTAGGAAACAATTTTTTTAATACAGAAAAAAATTGGAAATATTGACAGTGAAGTGAAATTACAGATACTAATATATCATGTTTTCCAGTAGATCCCCATTAAGAAATCACACGTGTTCTACTAGAAAAATACTTCATTGGTAGTTGGGTTGCTGGGTCTTGCCTTGTGGCAGACAGGCTTCCTGTGGGTCCGGGCAGTAGTAGGGAAAGGGACTGACTCCCAGATGCAGTCACTTCCAGAGCACCGATAAGTGACAACAATGCAAAGCTACCCTGCTTTATCACGATTTGGAACCAAGTCTGTCGAATTCTCCTGTTATCCAGGAGATGTGTCATGGAATGAATTTACCCTATCTTTAAATTTCCTTTAAGGCTCTGTGTAAGTGTGACTGCAGATTATTTCTCTGTTCTATTAATTCTGTAATATCAGAATTCCACAGGGTGTGTTCCTGAATGTAGTATGTGGCTCTGCTGTTGATATGGATTTTTTTTCCTGCTTGGGGGAAGAATGATATCTGAAGCCCTTCTGGAATGCTCTTGTTTGCATATTGATTCTTTGTCTTCCCGAAGGGCCTTATCACTAACCTTTGAGAAGGCAAACAACACGAAGCCTGTTTTTATTTTCAGCTTTGTCAGGAGCTGTGCTTCTCCACACCTAGTTAATAGTACCAGAAGCTATAGCATACCATTTGTATTTTTGAACTGGTACCAGAAGCATAAGGAGGAGAAAATTCACAACTGTTTTGGAACAGATGCCAACTGAAATTACTCCTCCCTGGAACACATTCTAAGAAATAGATTGTTGTGAAGGGGAGGCCTTTGACAGAAATATTAAAAATGTTGTTGAACGGGATTCAAGATCTTTGTTATTTTATCAGGGATATTATGACTGCAGCAGATCCTAAAGTGTAGTCAAAGTAATTGCATTTTGAGTTTATTTGAAAGGAGTAACAATATATTTTTATAATTGCAGAGATCTTAGTAGAAACCTGATCCATGAAATTGATGACAGAGCTTTTGCCAAGCTTGGGTCAATAACAAACTTGTAAGTTTCATGCAAGAATAAGTAGTGAATAGTCTACGGAAACTCGTGTTTTAGCATTGCCTACCCAAACCGTCTTTCTGTTGAGTGCTGCTTTGTATAAATGCTAACCTGCTATGATGTAGTGACAAGCTTCTGAAATGGTTTTTCCTCACCTAAACTTCCTCTTAAAGCTCTAATATTTATGATGTTAATACATGTACAGACTTGTGTTTTAGAAGTTAATTTGAAGTCTTATTCACATTTTAGAGATGTAAGTTTCAATGAATTAACTTCATTTCCAACGGAAGGCCTAAATGGGCTAAATCAGCTGAAACTTGTGGGCAACTTCAAGCTGAAAGAAGCCTTAGCAGCAAAAGACTTTGTTAATCTCAGGTGTGTTTTTCTTATTTTTCTTTTTTGTGGGAGTTTTGTTAGGTCTTCAGATTATAGAGTATCCTGGTTTGTTTGTTTGTTTTTCTTTTCTTTTCTTTTTTGCTGTGGTTCCCAGATTTTCAACCTCAATCCTCACAAATTTGGAAAAAAATAGAGCACTATTCCATCATTGTTGAGAACATGAACTTCAGCCTGTGATGCTGTCAAAGAGATAATATAGCCCTTCATCAGAATGGTTTTATATATAATGGGATTTATCATTTGCAACAAGATAGCAAAAACCACTTGTGAGCCTACAGAAAACTGATACAATGTGATAATACTTCATAGAGATAGAGTTAGAGCCGGGACCTCATTAGATATAGTAGAGAGAGGGCTTGGGAACATTATCATGGGAAAAGAGAATAAATATTTTCATTATACTTATATGAGAATGTGAATTCATTTAATGGTATAAAGTCACAAATGACCTGGAACATTAACTTTAAATGAAACTACCAGTTTGATATGATACATTGGGTGCGGTTAATTCATTTATAAAAGGAATCTGATAAGATTTTTCTTTAAATTGCAGTATTGCTGTTAAGTTTTAAAGATGGCTTGATTCAAATTCAGTTTTTCAAAGCATACCTTATCTAATTGGAGAAACTCGTGGTGTCCCCTGATACTACAGCCTTTTGTTTTTAACAAATGAGGAAACTAAGTCCAGAGAGGATAAGGACCAGTTTAAAGTATTTACTTTTCACAAAACAAAAGCATGTCTGAGAAGTTGGTATTTCAGTATAGATTTTACCATTTTTTTCCAGGTCTTTATCTGTACCATATGCTTATCAGTGCTGTGCATTTTGGGGTTGTGACTCTTATGCACATTCGAACACAGAAGATAACAGCCTGCAAGACCACAGTGGGTCAAAGGATAAAGGCAAGTGCATGAACTTTTAAAAACAGAACACTCTTTACGGCATTAATCAAAGTGTGTGTTATTGTAATCAGTTTGTGAAGGATCAATATGAAATCTGTGGAGAAAAAATGGCTTTTGTGTACTGTGATCCTGACATCTTTAATATGTTATTAAGTGTGGTGCACACTGAACTTACATCGTGTACAAGAGAAAACACTGCCGAAAAAGTGTTTTAATCTTTTAATCTGCCTGAAGCTTGAATTGAACGGTTTGTATTGTATGTTCAGGTCTCAGTGATGTGGCAGGTGTCACCAGCAGTGCTGAAAATGAGGAGCACAGTCAAATCATGATCCACTGCACACCCTCGACAGGTAAGCACAGTACATTTGACTGCAGTTTCTTGCTTTAAACGAACTTTAGGCAAATGTATCTAAAACTTCTGGGGATAAATGTGATTTCTGTAACAGGAGTAGGACTAGATGATTTCATAAGACTTGATTGACCTGTGGTCTGTATACCAGGAGCTTAGACATCTCTTGCAGAATCTCGGGCCAGACCCAGTGACTCAGAATCTTCGTGTTAACAAGCTCCCCAGATGGGGGTTACATTAAGGATGGAGAGGTACTTTCTTCATGTGACTTTAACCCTGGGATAGTTATAGAAGTTACTGGTCTATAAGGACTTTTAGTGTTATCCTTTTATTTTTTAAATGCAACCTTGTCTACTTTTCTATTTTACTTCACTGAACTTTAATAGACTTGGGAGAGTTACTAACGTGTCACCACAATTTAGTGTTAGGTCGTGACTGTGATATTCTGCCTAATCTATCAGAGAAGATGGATTTATAATTTTCCTGTTAAAAAAAATTTAAATGGCTAAATTGTGTGCTATGAAGGAGATTCCTGTTTAATCACACAGGATGTTCTGAACATTAATTTTATAACTCAGAATCGTAAGTATTATGGATTCTTTAATGTTTACTACTGAATTGGTGAGCTTCTTCAGAGGCTGTGTATTTGTTCTTTTAATACTTAGCACAGTTCCTGGTGTAGAGAATAAGTTTATAGCAATCAGATGAGTGAATAGGGTTGACCAGAATCATTTATAAAATCTATAAAAAGTATTGATTGTTAGAAGTCAAGAGCTGTAGTTCACTCACTTGTTTGCTGGGGTTTTGTATTGGACGTAAGGAAGGGAAAGTCTTTATTAAAGGGGAGTCTAGACATGAATATGCAGAGATTCCATTTCTTTCTCTCTGATTTTAAACTTGGGGGGTCAGCCAGGAGGAAAGTTGGTCTGAGCTCATCTCCCCAGGTGGCAATAGGAGTGAATGGCAAACCTATTTCCCCAACTCCAGTCCAATGTAGTAACACAAAGACAGCCATGTGCTGACACAGAAGCAGGAAGTGAGGAGAGCAGGAACCTTCTTTTAAAACTGGAGGACACAGCAGGTTTCCAAGACAGAGGAGTGGAGCCGACTTCCCAGGCCTTTGAGGGAAGGTAATTCCAGCCACTAGTCAAACACTTTCCAAAAGGTGTCCTATCCTCCCGGGTCACGTGAGCAACTCCTTGTTCCTTGTAGAAGGATGAGTTCCGATTCAGAGATAAAGGCAAAAGCTTCTTCTTCACACTTCCCTGAGGGGGGAATAAAAAAATTAACTAGAAAAAAAATTTTTTTGTAAGCTTCTTCAGACAAATCGATATAAATAGTGCAGCTCTGGCTTATTAGGTCTGTGAATATCTCAGTGATAAAGATGCTTTACAGGATGTATCAAACACATTTTCTTGACTCTGCAGGCAACATTTTGTTTTTCTTTACTAACCTTTAAATAAAACAGTTGTCATTTGGGACATAACTAGCATGCCAATGTCAGTTGCTAAACATGCAACTCAGCTACTAAATTAGTTCTTATAGTTCTAGTTTAAGTGATGCAGGGTGTTATTGGACATAGTTTTACATGATTTGTTAGCATCAAAGTAATTTAGCTCTCACTGTACTATTTTGTTCAATGACCTCTGTCAGGTCTACCAAACACTTTGAAATCTCTGCATGAAAAATGGGGATAATTATATTTATCTTAGCCTGCTTCATCAGATTGCTTTTGAAGGCTCTAAGAAATGTGGATAAAATATATGTGTTACATACATATCATATATAATTAGTATAAAGTATATTAGGAACTGGGAAGAAAGAAGATAAGGACCTAACATTTTTTGAAGTCCAACTATGTACCCAGTAGCCTGTTGAAATACCTTGTGTGTGTAATTTTACTTAAGCTACACGATGCTATGAAATAGGTGTTATTATCTACAAGTGGGGAAATGAAATTTATAGAGGTTTAAGCTGCCCTCTTAAAAGCAGCAAGTTATAAACCCTAAACTCAAACCCTAGTTTGATTCCAAGTCCCATATGAAGTAATTTTCACATACTAGTCAATGTGCCATATATATTAACTTCAGTATAAGAAAATGTGAAATTTTTCCTTTAAATATCACTGTATGCCTTTGCCAAGTAGTTAATAAAAGAAATAAATATATATTAAGATAACATGTTAAAGTAAAATTTTTAATAGCCTAGTCGATGCCTAAGAAATGATCATCTTTTCAGTTTGGGTTAATTCACTTTGGTAGTACTTTAATTATTCTATTAATAGTTTCTCAAGCCATATCTTATGGAAGGTAGTCTTTTATAAACTGTCTTTTCTCTCTTTCATTTTAGGTGCTTTTAAGCCCTGCGAATACTTGCTAGGAAGTTGGATGATCCGTCTTACTGTGTGGTTCATTTTCTTGGTTGCATTGTTTTTCAACCTGCTTGTTATTTTAACAACATTTGCATCTTGTACATCAGTGCCTTCCTCCAAATTGTTCATAGGCCTGATTGCTGTGTCTAACTTATTCATGGGAGCTTATACCGGAATCTTAACTTTTCTGGATGCTGTGTCCTGGGGCCGATTTGCCGAATTTGGCATTTGGTGGGAGATAGGCAGTGGCTGCAAAATAGCTGGGTTTCTTGCTGTTTTCTCCTCAGAAAGCGCCATATTTTTATTAATGTTAGCAGCTGTCGAAAGAAGCTTATCTGCAAAAGATATGGTGAAAAATGGGAAAAGCAATCACCTCAAACAGTTCCGGATTGCTGCCCTTTTGGCTTTTCTGGCGGCTGCAGTGGCAGGCTGTTTCCCCCTTTTCCATAGAGGGGAGTATTCTGCATCCCCTCTGTGCTTGCCATTTCCCACCGGAGAAACCCCATCGTTAGGGTTTACCGTAACTTTAGTGCTGTTAAACTCACTAGCATTTTTATTAATGGCCATTATCTACACTAAACTCTACTGCAACTTGGAAAAAGAAGACCTTTCTGAGAACTCACACTCTAGCATGATTAAGCATGTCGCTTGGCTCATCTTCACCAACTGCATCTTTTTCTGCCCTGTGGCGTTTTTCTCGTTCGCGCCATTGATCACCGCCATTTCGATCAGCCCGGAAATAATGAAGTCTGTTACTCTGATATTTTTCCCATTGCCTGCTTGCCTGAATCCAGTCCTCTATGTCTTCTTCAACCCAAAGTTTAAAGAAGACTGGAAGTTACTGAAGCGCCATGTTACCAAGAAAAGCGGAGCGGCCTCAGTTTCCGTCAGCAGCCAAGCTGGTTGTGTGGAGCAGGATTTCTACTACGACTGCAGCATGTACTCACACCTGCAGGGCAACCTGACTGTGTGTGACTGCTGCGAAGCCTTCCTGTTGACAAAGCCAGTGTCCTGCAAACACTTAATAAAATCACACAGCTGTCCTGCCTTGACAGTGGGTTCTTGCCAAAGGCCAGACGGCTATTGGTCTGACTGTGGCACGCAGTCCGCCCACTCTGATTACGCCGATGAAGAAGATTCCTTTGTCTCGGACAGTTCTGACCAGGTTCAGGCTTGCGGACGAGCCTGCTTCTATCAGAGTCGAGGATTCCCTTTGGTGCGCTATGCTTACAATCTCCCACGAGTTAAAGACTAAATCCATGTGTTTGTTGTAACTGTTTCTCCCATCAACCAAAATCACAGTGTTTATAGAATGAACCCTAGTCTGATCTCTCATCTGGGAAGCACTTCAGTGATCACTGCCTGGTGTCACTTAGAAGGAGGAGAAAGGTGGTAGTTTATTTCTTCAACCAGAACTTTGCAAAGGACAAGTGCCTGAACTATCGATTGATGACAAAATGCAGTGTCCAAGCAATGTATAGTCTATTTGAAACAAATAGTTAACTTGAAAAAGATTTTATGTATATCATAGCAATATAACGTTGGGTTTTTCTGATCCATAAGGAGCAAATTTATACCTGTTTCTGAATTAAGCACAAGATAGAGAACAGCTGTTAATATTTTTTAAGAATATTTTAAATGGTGATTTTATATAATTGAAGAAAAAGGCTTGCTAATTTTACCTAATGTTTCATTATTAATCTCAGGACAACTGACTGCAGGGCCAAAAAAAAAGGGGGGTGTGGGGGGGAATCGTTTCCCAGACATGACTATGAGAGTGGATGTAGGCACTAAATTCTTACATTTTTCTAATCCATCTCTGACATAATAGAATCATCAATTTTGTGTAAGAGATTTAAATCTAAAACCTGAAGATGTTTTTAAAACAATATTAACAACTGTTAGATTTTAAAAGAATAACTGAACACATTTGTCTTCAGTCATTATGCATTGCTTTGTTTTGATCACAGTAATTTTTTTCTTCAGTGCTTTGTGATCATACTATTAGGAAAAAGTACAGGGCTCATTGCTGTGTGATTTTAGTAGATTTGGCTAAACTACCAACAGGGGATTTTAAAAGTATCTGAGGGATTTGATGGCTCCGTATAATGTTCTCATTGATAAAACTCTTCCTAATATCATTGGCTCTATCAGTATTTTCCAATTCTGTTGGTATGTGATCTACCTGTAGCTTGAATTGTACAGAAAGTAAATTGTGGCAAATGGTTTCACTAAGGGGGAAGAAATCGGGAGTAATTATGACACAAAAGCACTTACCTTTATATCTTAGTGAGCTGGATTCTCCTGAACCTATGCTCTTACATGGAAGCTACCATATATTTTCCCTTCCTTTGATTTACAAGAGCCTGTGCAACAGCTCTGAAACTGTGTTTGTGAGACAAGACAAATATGTCACTAAGGAAAAAAAAGGCATAAAGCTTAGGCCTAGGTCTTTAAAAATTAAAAATTTTACTTGATAGTCATCTATGGACTTTTGACATGTCATTATATGGAGTCTTAAAGTTATAAATGTTCAGTACATTTTTTAACAGTATGCTAAATCAATAGCAAATCCACTGCCATATTAGTTGTTCATGAGATACTAAAAAACATTAAGCTAGATTGCAGTTTAATAATTAAACTGTATATAATGTGCATATAATGAATTTTTATCTTATGTAAATTATTTTTAGAACACAAGTTGGGAAATGTGGCTTCTGTTCATTTTGTTTAATTAAAGCTACCTCCTAAACTATAGTGGCTGCCAGTAGCAGAATGTTAAATTGTGGTTTATATACTTTTTGCATTGTAAATACTCTTGGTTGTACATTGTCAGTGTAATAAAAACAGAATCTTTGTATATCAAAATCATGTAGTTTGTATAAAATGTGGGAGGGATTTATTTACAGTGTGTTGTAATTTTGTAAGGCCAACTATTCACAAGTTTTTAAAATTGCTATCATGTTTGTATATTTACACATCTGATAAATATTAAATCATAACTTGGTAAAAAAATCTAGCTAAAAGTTTTTTTCTTCAAAAGTCATGTTACTGAATACTTTCACTGCATTCATTTAAACAATAGAATAGCAGATATCTAAAATATGTGGTAAACTGTGTTATACATATGATAGGAAATATTGTATGCAGTGTGTTGAATTATTAAAGTTTCTGGAAAGCAATCTATTTTGCCTTAATTTATAACTAGGTATATTAATGAATTTGCTTTAGTGTTAAACTAAGCAAATTGAAGTAAAATATTTTTAAGAGTTCTAGAAGAAATGTTGGGAGAACACTTTGCTGAAATTTAGAAGTCAGGTTTTATTGTATCTTAAGTCTGAACAATACTCATGGAAAACAAACTATGAAATTTAAGAGGATACCTTCAATTAGATCTTATTTAAAAGCAAATGATTTTTTTTTAATTGCATATTCCAGATACAGTCAATTGCCAAAATGCATTAGTCCTACCTTTCTTGTCTTATCCGAGGTTTCACTTTCCATAGTTTTAGTTGCCCATAGTCAAGCGTGGTCCAAAAATGGAAAATTAAAATGGAAAATTCTAGAAATAAACTCATAAGTTTTAAATTGTGTGCCCTTCTGAGTAGTGTGATGAAATCTTGCACTGTTCTATTCTGAAACGAATCATCCCTTGTCCAGTGTTTGCTGTCTGTTAGTCACTTAGTAGCCATCTCTGACTCTCAGCGCTTGTGTTCAAGTAATGGCCCTGAAGCACAAGAATAGTGATGCTGGTAATTTGGATATTCTCTTACTGTGCCTAATTGATAAATAAAACTGCTATATTTAAAATGGATAACCAATAAGGACCTACTGTATAGCACAGGGAACTCTGCTCGATGTTATGTGGCAGCCCGGATAGGAGGGGAGTTTGAGGAAGAACGGATACATGTACATGTATGGCTGAGTCCCTTCACTGTTCACCTGAAACTATCACAACATTGCTAACTGGCTATACCCCAATACAAAAAAAAAGGAAAAAAATCACAAAAAACTGTGTAGGAAAAAACATGGTATTTGTAGGGTTTGGTACTATCTGCAGTTTCGGGCATCCACTGGGAGTTTGGGACCCTCGTGGATAAGGAGGGACTGTTGTGCTTAGAACTAACTCAGTGTTCATAATCATCTAGCCCTCATTTTACAGATGGGAAAATAGAGGGCCTAATGAAATTTAAGTGAATACCTCACACATACAGCAAATTAGAGCCCAAACCAGCACCCAGTTCCCCTTAATTTTTTTGTTTGTTTTGTTTTTGTTTTAAACTTCAGTATATGTTTGGAATTTCCATAACCAAAAGTAGATTACTGTAATTACCCCTCCTCCTACGCCCTCACTGCCCATACCCATCATCCAACTTTGGCAGTTGTCAAGAGCACGTGGTAAATGTCATTTCTTCATCCCATTCACTCATCTTCTGGAATCCCTCTGCCCCTTGGATTACACTGAAGCAAATCTTAGACATTTTGTTTCATCTGAAAATGTTTCAATATGTCCAGGGCTACATTTTTTTTAAGAGGTATAATATATTGCCTTAAGGCTCACTGATAATGATGTTACTTTTGTAACAGATTTTCAAGCAAAGGTCTCTCTTTTCACTTACACAAGATTACAATGCCAATCAAAAAATAGAAATTATCCCCAATATACCATGAAAGTGAAAATAAATAATAAATGAGTAGTAAGGAGAGAAGTAACTAAGTCAACATCCTGAAACTTAAGGGAGAGACCTTTTTTTGACCTTATTTATACATTTTATATAATTCTACCAAACTTGATTATGGTTTCTCTCCCAGTAATGAAAAGGCACTGTAAGAAACAAGACCACAGGATTTGATTATGTTCAAGCACCAACACTAGTGGCTCTTTGCCTCATAGTTCCAGAGTTGTTACAACATAATGCAATACTTGGTCATGTATTGGATGATTCTGAGGCATCCAGGAAAGGGCATAATTTGTTTAAAACATTTTAGATTCCCATAGTAAGAGGTTACAGTAGGAAAGTTTGGGAGCTTATATGACACAAATTACCATTTACCATTTTCTCTTGTCTGATCCTGTGCTAGAAGTTTTGAGAAGTAATAAGATGATATAACTGGGAAACAGATTACAGAATTTCCCTATTTTACAGAGGAGTGAGTAAGGTCTTGGAAAGGCCAAACAGCCTATTTAAGTGATGTTGTGTGTTAGTTGCTTAGTCGTGGCCGACTCTCTGTGACCCCATAGACTGTAGCCCACCAGCCTCCTCTGTCCTGGGATTTCCCAGGCAAGAATATAGGAATGGGTGGCCATTTCCTTCTCCAGGGAAACTTACTGAGGGAAACTTAGCAAATAAGAGAAAAACCATGGATTCAAATCCAGGTCCTTTCATACTGAAGCTTGTTTTCCTACTATGCTTCATTAATATGGGGTGATGTTTGTTGGGAACAGCTACTCAAGTTTACTCCCTTATGAAGCCCTAAAGTGACCCAGGGTGATGCTCTTTTGCATCAATCAATTTATTGATTCTAAAGATTCTCTCCAAAAGGTTTTAACCAGACATGACACTATTGAATAATTAGGTAAGAGAATGAAAACTCAAGCCATTTTTATTCCTCCAGCAATTTCATCACTCATTTAAATTGCTCCAGTTTTCTTCCATTTTCATTATTTTTACTGAAAATTTTAACAAAGTTTACATTCCATTTAAATAGTTTTAACCATGTCATATTTTATTAACTATAAATCACCCTTGGTTACTATTATTTCTACTGTATATAATTCTTTGGTGTTAATTTTTGAAGATCTAAATGTCATTGAAGACTTTTTATCACTCCTTGGTCAATGACAAATCTTGTGTGCTGTTTTAGCCACTGTCTGTTTTCATTGTGTGATATTTCTACTAGCAATATGCATTATGAGCTGGACAAAGCCCGTTTATTAGCATGAATAAAGCAACTAGCTTTAGTGTCTATTACCTCTCCCTTACTACCTTCATCCCCACCCTCAATCCCTGAAAGGAGAGTGCTCCTTTCTAAGTCCCACAAATTTTTTTCATTCCTCATAGTACACATATCACATGATATTTTAATGGTATGATTCTTCACTAGGAAAGAGTGAGGACTGCAGGGCTTTTATTTTTTTTTATCTCCAATGCTTAGTACAAACCCCCAGTACACTAGATGCTTCAGAGAGGCCCTGTATAAGCAAGGGCTTATACATATATATGTTTATATATATTCACCTGTATAAGCAAGTTCCTGTAAGATGCGAGGAAGACGAGGTGATGCTAGGCAGACGAGGTACTATCAAAAACAATGAAAAATTGTACCAGAAATGTATCTTTAGATACACTTGTAAACTTGGATAAAGTTCGCCCACCTCCCACCCCCCCCCCTCCTTTTCCTAAAATACAGCCGTGTGCGGCCAGGTGCTGAGAGAAATCGTAACTGATCCTTGTAACCCTGACGTTGTAATGATATGGGGGTAGTTTTGGCTTCTGCCTCTTTTCCCTTTAAAGAATCTGCCTTATTCAGTAACAGCACATTTTCTGTACCAGACGAACCACAGCAAACAACGGACGGGCCCTCCTGGCTGTGAGCCGGGAGCGGGGACCACGTCTGTGAGCGAGAGCCGAGCGCGAGGTTAATTCACAAGCAGCAGCGCAGATCCACGTTGGGAAGGAGGGAGGGCCCCAAAAAGACTGCCGGGAGCAGGAAGCCACGCTCTGCAGGCCCGGACAAAGCCGGGGAGGCCTCCCCGCGTCGCCATGGCAACGCGAAATCCGCGCCTGCCCGGATTGGCTGCGCCGGCGCGCGCAAGGCCTGCTGGGAGAGCACGTCCCCGCCGCCGCTCCGCCGGTTTGAACTTGGCGGGTCAGATGTGGGCCGCAGGGCGGTGGAGGATTGCTTCTCCCTTTCTCGAACCCCGGTTCATGGCCGACTGCGAGTCCAGGTCTCGGCCCTCCTCGGGCTTCTTCTCTGTTCTCATGGCAGGCCCCCGGGGGCCGGGCCCGGAAGCAGTGGAAGTATGCTCGCTGTCGCCACCGCTGAGCTGCAGCAATTCCACCCTGTCGCTGTTGTCTCCCCTCGGCCACCAGAGCTTCCCGTTTGACGACGATGGTGACGGGGAGGAGGAGGAAGATGTGGACGAAGATGCTTATGACTCAGAGGCCAAGGTGGAGAGCCTGAGAGGAGTGGAGTTACAGGGGTGCACCAGGTAAATCCGAGGCCTCCGGCCGATACAAACCCCCTTCAGATTCCTTAGACCCCACTAAGTACCTTCCTTCGTCTGGCGACCAGATACCCTCCCGTCTTCCCTCTCAAAAGGCAGCTCGGGCACTTGCAGCCGCAGGTGCTGCTCCTTTTGGCCCAAAGTCTTGGGCCTGTTCTTACTCGTGACCACAGATTTTTCCATCGTTCTTAATCCCTTTTCCTGAGTATGTAATGGTTGCTACAGTTTTCCTCCCCAGAGAAATGCACCTAAACACACAAGAAGCCAGCACTAAACACACAAAACTGATACAATTTCAGGCATTTTATGAACACTCAAAAGTCAGAGTGGGGACACTAGAACTCCTGTTCAAATCTTTAACACCCAAATGTGGTTTACCACATCTTAGTAATACCTGTAGCGATTATGAAAAAAAAATCTGGTTGTCAGTGAAGTAGGTTGTAGTCAGCAGTTTACTTTTTATGTCATAGATTAAAAGCTGAAGCTTTGAGGTTAGCAGTGACTTCATCCAGAGACAATGTCAGATCTGCTCTTAGCACTTACTAAAAGTAGAAGCCATTGAATGCTAGAATCAAAGGGATTATTAAAGTCATCTTAATTTATTTATACAATTGTTCTTTCAGCAAACATTTAGTTTGTGCCATATGTGCTTAGTCGCTCAGTCGTCTCCCACTCTTTGCGACCCCATGGACTATAGCCCACCAGGCTCCTCTACCCATGGGGATTCTCCAGGCAAGAGTACTGGAGTGGGTTGCCATGCCCTCCTCCAAGAGCTCTTCCCAACCCATGGCTCGAACCCAGGTCTTCTGCATTGCAGGTAGATTCTTTAGTGTGTGAGCCACCAGGGAAGGGCCTATAAAGAAGACAGGCATGGTCTCTACTCTCTTGGAATTAAAGCCGAGGTCAAGCCATTCAGTTTACAGATAACAAAACTGTGGCTCAGAAGGCAAATAAAAAGTCTAATTCGAAGGCTTCCACCTAGTCATTAGAGGATCTGGGCCTAATACCAAGGTATACTGATCATGTTTTCTCTTGCCTGTGCTACATGCCTATTGTTGGGTATATAGAAATACGAGCAAAAGGCCTATCCCTGCAGGAATATCTTTTTCTGAGAGAGTCTTGGTGATGCAGGTGCATTCGGAGGTAGAATCATTATGTCAGCTTCAGAAAGCATTTACAAGGTTCTGATTGTCAGGCTGCACAAGGCACTATACAGGAGATCTAAGAAATACAGACCAGGGAACCCATGCCTTATGTGTAGGCAACCATTTAGCCCCTGTTGCTGTAAGGCATGCATGCCTGGGGTGAGTAAATTGAATATGAAGCCATATGAAGTGACTCACATACACAGTTACAACAGTGAGTCTCTTAAGAAGGAGAAGTAATAGTAAGTACATTGGTAGGAATGGAGAGTAAGAGGAAGCAAGCAAGCCACTTGTCCACACAGTTTGTAGCAACAAGAAACAGTTTCAAAGGAGTCCATTTTCATGTGGGCCTTTTACAAATTCTGCAGGACTGAGTTGGTCCCAGTGATTTTTAGGAAGATATTTATTATTTACTTGGCTGCCCTGGGTGTTTGTTGTGGCACAAAGGATCTTTGATTTTAGTTGCAGCATGTGGGATCTAGTTCCCTGATCAGGGATTGAACCTGGGTCCCCTACATTGGGAGTACAGTTTTAGCCCCTGGACCACCAGGGAAGTCCTGATCCCAATGATTTTTGAAATAAATTTTAAGGTTTTGGAAAATACCTGCTGAGCTTAATCAGCAGGACTAAGCTATGTAGACAGTTGAGCAGCCCAGGGAATGATGGCTATCTAGAGGCCATCCACAGCTCTGCTGCTAAGACCTTGCATTAGCTTCCCACAGGCAAAGCCCTGACCAAATGGAGCTCACCACGGGAGGAACTAGTTGTATTCATGTCAAACCTCAGCCAAGGCCCAAATGAGCTGGTAACACCCCAGGGCTCTAGCTGCCTTCCTTATCACAGATCATCCCCTCTGATTCAAAGCAATAGGTAGGACGTGGTCTGGAAAAAATGCAGGAGTTGTCAGGCCTGTGTGTGGCAAGTGTAAGATGCCTGTGAGGTGTTCAATAAACGTCTGATGAAGGAGTGTTTGTTTCCCACTTTCTAGAGAATGGATAGATGTGGTGATTGTTCTCAAATGCTTCAGAAAATCCAGCACCTCTTTTCAGGAAAGAGAAGTGTTTAGAACTTTTCCTTATTCCCCCTCTCTACCTCTTACCTTTGGTTGGGGCCCTGATAGTTAGGGCCTTCTGAGAAATCTGTATGCAGATCAAGAAGCAACAGTTAGAACTGGACATGAAACAACAGACTAGTTCCAAATAGGGAAAGGAGTCTGGCAAGGCTGTATATTGTCACCCTGCTTATTTAACTTATATGCAGAGTACATCATGAGAAACACTGGGCTGGAAGAAGCACAGCTGGAATCAAGATTGCTGGGAGAAATATCAGTAACCTCAGATATGCAGATGACACCACCCTTATGGCAGAAAGTGAAGAACTAAAGAGCCTCTTGAAAGTGAAAGAGGAGAGTGAAAAAGCTGGCTTAAAACACAGCATTCAGAAAACTAAGATCATGGCATCCAGTCCCATCAAGTAAATGGGAAAACAATGAACAGTGACAGACTTTATTTTCTTGGGCTCCAAAATCACTGCAGATGGTGACAGCACCTGTGAAATTAAAAGATGCTTGCTCCCTGGAAGAAAAGCTATGACCAACCTAAACAGCATGTTAAAAAGCAGAGACATTACTTTACCAACAAAGGTCCATCTAGTCAAAGCTATGGTTTCCAGTAGTCACGTATGGATGTGAGAGTTGGGCTATAAAGAAAGCTGAGTGCTGACGATTTGATGCTTTTGAACTGTGGTGTTGGAGAAGACTCTTGAGAGTCCCTTGGACTGTAAGGAGATCCAACCAGTCCATCCTAAAGGAAATCAGTCCTGAATTTTCATTGGAAGGACTGAGGCTGAAGCTGAAACTCCAATACTTTGGCCACCTGATTGGAAGAACTGACTCATTGGAAAAGACCCTGATGCTGGGAAAGATTGAAGGCAGGAGGAGAAGGGGCCGACAGACGATGAGCTGGTTGGATGGCATCACCGACTCGCTGGACATGAGTTTGAGCAAGCTCCAGATGTTGGTGAGGGACAGGGAAACTTGGTGTGCTGCAGTCCATGGGATCTCAAAGAGTCAGACACAACTGAGTGACTGAACTGAACTGAATTGTGTAGGTGTGGGAGGGAGCGGTATCAAATGTGGTTGGGGAGCAGGAGTCAAAGATCTGTGTTTCCAGCTTGGCTAACTGGGTGAGTGTTGGTACTCTTCTCTGAGGTAGAATTATGGGAGGAGGGTAGTGAGTGGTTGGTAAATGACTAGATTTGTTTTGGATTGATTGAGTTTGATATTTAAGTGAAGCCATCTATCTGATGATAGAAAAAGTTTGGAGCTCAGGAGTAAGATCTAGCCTGAAATGCCTGGAGTGGGCCTCATTAGCACCTTCATGACCAACGAAGCTATGGGAGGATGAGGTAGTGTTCTTCAAGACTGGGAAGGAAAGAAAGATACATAGGAAATAAACAACACACCAACAGTGTTCCTTTCCCACTAGAACACAAATTCCATAATTACATGAATTAATGGAAAAATAGGGGAAAACACCACCACCACCACCACCACCACCACCACCAAGTAAATGGAAGTTACGAGGCAGAAAAAGCTGAGCATGGCCATAGGGGAGTCAGTTGGTTGCCTGAAGCAGGAATGTTAAAGAGACAAAGAGGAGCTGAATCTATAATAACCTGGTCTTTCTCTAGCTGCCTCATGTCCTGAATAACCTTTCTTTCCATGGGCACTAATGGTTCAACTTTTCCTATGGGGCTCTTGTACCTGGCCAAGGCCTTGTGTTCTTTATGTATATGTACACTCACAAGTACTTCCCTTTCCCTTTTCTGTTGAGCTTGAGTGAATGGTTACTTTTCCATGTACCCAGAAGAGACACACTGACAACCCTGGGGAAATCGTGGCCACTTTGTCCGAGAACTGGCACAAAGGAGTCCACCAAACCATTAAAGAACACAAGGCCGTATATTTTATGTACCTTTTAATTTCAAAACAACTTCAAACTTAACAGGAAAATCGAGGGTATAAATAACCCTGTCCACCCTTCACACCAAAACCGTAATTGTTACCACATTGGCATTACCATTCTTAACTGTGTAGATATGTATTCTTTCCTGTGAACTACTTAAAGGAGGAAAAGGGAAAAATCTGCACCAGGATTTGGTTAGGATCATGTGTTGTAATTAGTTGTCCAGGCATAAGATGTTTAAGAATGAAAAAAATCACTATAATTGAGGCAAATGGACGGGGTGTGATTTTAGAAGATGAGAGAATTCAGAGGCAGTCTAAAGGATAAACTAAGTTAAACAGTGGACTCTTTTGTTCATAGTTTCTTAAGTGTATGAAAATCACAGTATTGTCAGTGTATCATGGAATTCTACTTTTATTGTGCAGCTAAATCATTTTGACTGCTAAGTCAAAGAGTTCTGAGTGCAAGGTCTACAGTATCCTCTCTTTTGTAATAGTACGGTTGGATCCAAAGATAACCAAGAAGAACAGAAGCAGGTGCACTTACCAGAAAGCAGCCTGACACCGTGGGAAGTGTGGTTTGTTGGCAAAGAAAAAGTAGAACGTGACCGTCTGCAACAGAAGGCTCTCGAGGTAAAACTAGACAGTCTTCTTTTTATTTAATCCACAAGCTCACAAAGTTGAGCTGCTGTCAAAATCAGAATGTTATTATCAGAATGTTGTTATCCCTCACAACAAAGTTTTAGCATATTTTGGTATCAGTTTGCTATATCCATATTTATAGCTTACTGGAGAAATGATATGTGTTCCAGATTATAAGAACATTTGGAAAATACAGCTAAGCATAATTAGGAAAATTAAAATCTCTAACCTCGTTCCCTGAAAACAACTATTGTTAGTAGTATGGCATGTAGCCTTCCAGATTTTCTTCTCTGTATGATTCAGAACTTCAACAAATCTACTGTGCCCCAGAGTGAGTTTCTGCTGGGAGAAGGGAGTCTGAGGGGCTTTCAGGGTTTCTTAGTTTCTCTTTACCTCCCTGCCTCACTTCTGGACGTTTTTGTATTTTTAATTCTCTTTGAATTATCCCTCTCCAAACTCAAAAAAATACATTTTCACATGAATCCATCATTCTTTCAACTCTTACTGTTTGCTGTTTAGACCCTAGCAGCCAAATAGATTTGGGTAGTTTGAAATCCTCCAGTATCTAGGTTATCTGAATTCTCTCCGTCCAAACACAGAAACCAGGTAGATCCGCATGGTGAGGGATTTATCTTGTTTTTAATAAATAGGATCACTCTTTTGTAACCTGTTTTTTTCTGCCTATTACATTATTAATATGTTTCTGTAACATTAAATATTTTCATATCATTTAAAAATGGCTGATTATTAAAATATATTTAAAATGTATCATATATATAATAGAACATAATCAACCAGTTCACTCTTGTTATGTGTTTAAGTTTATTCTCATCTATTAGGGGCTTCCTGGTGGTTCATCCACCTGCCAATGCAGGAGACATGGGTTCGATTCCTAGGTTGGGAAGATCCCCTAGGGAAGGAAATGGCAATACCCACTCCAGTATTATTGCCTGGGAAATCCCATGGACAAAAGAACCTGGTGGGCTATAGCCCATGGGGTTGCAAAATAAAAATACAGCAATAAAAACAACAACTAATCTATTAGTATCCCTATTGCTGTAAAATTCTTGGAATTAAAGCTTTGCCCTCCATGATCTTTTTGGAGTAAATTTTCCATTTCAGTTTTGAAACTAGTTTTTCTTTCTGTGATGGCTTTCTAGCCAGGTTCTTGACGTGATTCAAATAATTGTAGAAACCAATACATTCTGCTTTTTCCCTATTGCAGTATAATTTGTATTCTAAATACAAATTTATTCCCGGAAAAGAACACTATAGTTCTTGTTTCTACTTAGAAGGGCTAGGACTTGCATATATATATATGCAAGCATGTGTGCTCAGTTGCTCAGTGGTATTTGACTCTTAGCGACCCCATGGGCTGTAACATACCAGGCTCCTCTGTCCACGGGATTTTTCAGGCAAGAATACTGGAGGGAGTTGCCATTTCCTCCTCCAGGGGATCTTCTTGACCCAAGGATCAAACCTATGTCTCCTGCATCTCCTGCTTTGGCAGGCAGATTCTTTACCACTGAGCCACCTGGGAAGCCTCTCTCTACACACACACGCACACACATATATACACATACATTTTTAGATTCTTTTCTGTTTTCACTTCAGTTCGGTCACTCAGTTGTGTCTGACTCTGTGCAACCCCATGGACTGCAGCACACTAGGGTTCCCTGACCATCACCAACTCCTGGAGCTTACTCAAACTCACGCCCATTGAATCGGTGATGCCATCCAACCATCTCATCCTCTCTTGGCCCCTTCTCCTCCCGCCTTCAGTCTTTCCCTGTATCACTGTCTTTTCCAATGAGTCAGTTCTTTCAGTCAGGTGGCCAAAGTATTGGAGTTTCAGCTTCAGCCTCAGTCCTTCCAGTGAATATTCAGGACTGATTTCCTTTAGGATGGACTGGTTGGATCTCCTTGCAGTCCAAGGGACTCTCAAGAGTCTTCTCCAACACCACAGTTCAAAAGCATCAATTCTTCAGTGCTCAGCTTTCTTTACAGTCCAGTTCTCACATCCATACGTGACTACTGGAAAAACCGTAGCTTTGACTAGACGGACCTTTGTTGGTAAAGTAATGTCTCTGCTTTTTAATATGCTGTTTAGGTTGGTCATAGCTTTTCTTCCAGGGAGCAAGCATCTTTTAATTTCACAGGTGCTGTCACCATCTGCAGTGATTTTGGAGCACAAGAAAATAAAGTCTGTCACTGTTTCCATTGTTTCCCCATCTATTTGCCATGAAGTGATGGGCCCGGATGCCGTGATGTTCGTTTTTTGAATGTTGAGTTTTAAGCCAACTTTTTCACTCTCCTCTTTCACTTTGATCAAGAGGCTCTTTATGAAAGGGTTTGTCATACATGGCCTTTATTATGTTGAAGGTATGTTCCCTCCATGCCCAGTTTCTAGAGAGTTTTTTTTTTTTTTTGGTAAAAGGATATTTTATTTAATCAGAAGCATTTTATTCACCTACTGAGATGATCATAAAGTTTTTATTATTTAATTTGTTAGTGGGGTGTTTCAAATTGATTTGTGGATATTAAAAGTCCTTGGATAGCTGGAAAAAAATCTTATGGTGTATGAGCCTTAATTTTTAATCTTTATTTTTTGTGGAGTATAGTTGATTTACAATGTTGTGTTAGTTTCAAGTGTACAGCAAAGTGGTTTAGTTATACTATATATCCATTCTCTTTCTGATTCTTTTCCATATAAATTATTACACAGTATTGAGTAAATTTCCTGTGCTATACAGTAGGTGCTTGTTGATAGCTATTTTGAATATTATAGTGTATATATAGATTAGGAGACTGTTAACCCCAGTATCCTAATTTATCCCTCCCCCTATTCTTTCCCCTTTGGTAACCATAAGTTTGTTTTCAAAAGACTGAATCTGTTTCTGTTTTGTAAATAAGTTCATTTGTATCAGTTCAGTTCAGTTCAGTTCAGTCGCTCAGTCGTGTCTGACTCTTTGCGACCCCATGAATCGCAGCAGGCCAGGCCTCCCTGTCCATCACCAACTCCCGGAGTTTACCCAAACCCATGTCCATCGAGTCAGTGATGCCATCCAACCGTCTCATCCTCTGTCGTCCCCTTCTCCTGCTGCCCCCAATCCTACCCAGCACTAGGGTTTTTTCCAATGAGTCAACTCTTCGCATGAGGTGGCCAAAGTATTGGAGTTTCAGTTTCAACATCAGTCCTTCCAATGAACACCCAGGATTGATCTCCTTTAGGATGGATTGATTGGATCTCCTTGCAGTCCAAGGGACTCTCAAGAGTCTTCTCCAACACCATAGTTCAAAAGCATCAATTCTTCGGTGCTCAGCTTTCTTCACCGTCCAACTCTCACATCCAAATATGACCACTGGAAAAACCATAGCCTTGACTAGACGGACTTTTGTTGGCAAAGTAATGTCTCTGCTTTGAAATATGCTATCTAGGTTGGCCATAATCCTTCCTTCCAAGGATGGTGATGGAGTAATCACCATCAGCAGTGATTTTGGAGCCCCAAAAAGTAAAGTCTGCCACTGTTTCCACTGTTTCCCCATCTATTTCCCATGAAGTGATGGTACCAGATGCCATGATCTTAGTTTTCTGAACGTTGAGCTTTAAGCCAACTTTTTTACTCTCTTCTTTCTCTTTCATCAAGAGGCTCTTTAGTTCTTCTTCACTTTCTGCCATAAGGGTGGTGTCATCTGCATATCTGAGGTTATTGATATTTCTCCCGGCAATCTTGATTCCAGCTTGTGTTTCTTCCAGCCCAGCATTTCTCATGATGTACTCTGCATATAAGTTAAATAAGCAGGGTGACAATATACAGCCTTGAAGTACTCCTTTTCCTATTTGGAACCAGTCTGTTGCTCCATGTCCAGTTCTAACTGTTGCTTCCTGACCTGCATACAGATTTCTCAAGAGACAGGTCAGATGGTCTGGTATTCCCATCTCTTTCAGAATTGTCCACAGTTTATTGTGATCCACACAGTCAAAGGCTTTGGCATAGTCAATAAAGCAGAAATAGATGTTTTTCTGGAACTCTCTTTCTTTTTCGATGATCCAGCTGATGTTGGCAATTTGATGTCTGGGTCCTCCGCCTTTTCTAAAACCAGCTTGAACATCTGAATGTTCACGGTTCACGTGTTGCTGAAGCCTGGCTTGGAGAATTTTGAGCATTACTTTACTAGCATGTGAGATGAGTGCAATTGTGCGGTAGTTTGAGCATTCTTTGGCATTGCCTTTCTTTGGGATTGGAACGAAAACTGACCTTTTCCAGTCCTGTGGCCACTGCTGAGTTTTGCAGATTTGCTGGCATATCGAGTGCAGCACTTTCACAGCATCACCTTTGAGGATTTGAAATAGCTCAACTGGAATACCATCACCTCCACTAGCTTTGTTCATAGTGATGCTTTCTAAGGCCCACTTGACTTCACATTCTAGGATGTCTGGCTCTAGGTGAGTGATCACACCATCGTGATTATCTGGGTCATGAAGATCTTTTTTGTACAGTTCTTCTGTGTATTCTTGCCACCTCTTCTTAATATCTTCTGCTTCTGTTAGGTCCGTACCATTTCTGTCCTTTATCGAGCCTATCTTTGCATGAAATGTTCCTTTGGTATCTCTAATTTTCTTGAAGAGATCTCTAGTCTTTCCCAATCTGTTGTTTTCCTCTATTTCTTTGCACTGATTTCTGAGGAAGGCTTTCTTATCTCTCCTTGGTATTCTTTGGAACTCTGCATTCAGATGGGAATATCTTTCCTTTTGTCCTCATCATCTTTTAAGATTCCACATAGAAGTGGTATCATATATTTGTCTTTTCTAACTTGCTTCACTTGGAATGATAATTTCTAGGTTCATCCATGTTGCTTCAAATGGTATTATTTCATTCTTTTTTTGTAGCTGAGTAATATCCCATTGTATATATGTACTACCTCTTCTTTATCCATTCGTCAATGGACATTTAGGTTGCTTCTGTGTCCTTGCTGTTGTAAATTGTGCTGCAGTGAACATTGGGATGCAAGTATCTTTGTAAATTATGGTTTTCTCTGATTATATGCCTAACAATGGGATTGGTAGGTCACATGATTATGTTTTTAGTTTTTTAAGAAACCTTCATACTGTTTGTGATAGTAGTTGTACCAATTTACATTTCCACCAACAGGATAGGAGGATTTCGTTTTCTCCACACCCTCTCCAACATTTATTGATGATGCTTCAGCCTGTTGATGGCCATTCTGACTGGTATTAGGTGATACCTCATTGCTGCTTTGATTTGCATTTCTCTAATTATTAGTGGTGTTGAATATCTTTTCATGGGCTTTTTTGGCCCTCTGTATGTCTTTTTTGGAGAAATGTCTATTGAGATCTTCCACTCGTTTTTTGATTGGTTTATTTATGTATTTAGTTTTTGTTATTGAGCTACATGAGCTGTTTATATATTTTGGTGATTAATCCCTGGTTGGTCAGTTTGTTTACAAATATTTTCTCTCATTCTGTGTGGTATAATCATTTGGTCAATATTGATTCTTCCAATCCAATAACATACTTTTGGTTTATCTTTCCCTCTCTGTGTGTCATCTTCAGTTTCTTTCATCAGGTTCTTACAGTTTTCAGAGCAAAGGTCTTTTGCCTCCTTAGGAAAATTTACTTCTAGGTGTTTTATTTCTTTTTGATGGAATGGTAAATGGGACTACATCCTGAATTTTTCTTTCTCATCATTCATTGTTAGTGTATAGAAATTCAAGTGATTTCTGTGTATTAATTTTGTATCCTGCAACTTTGCTGAATTCCTTGCTGAGCTCTAGTAGTTTTCTGGTAGCATCTTTAGAGTTTTCTATGTGTAGTCTTGTGACAGCTTTACTTCTTTTCCAGTTTGGATTCATTTCTTTTTCTTCTCTGATTACTATGGCTAGGACTTCCAAAACTCTGTTAAATTGAAGTGATGAAAGTGGTCATTCTTATCTTGTTCCTAATCTTAGAGGAAATGCTTTCAGCTTTTCACTGTTGAGTATGATGTTAGTTGTAGGTTTATCATATGTGATCTTTAGAATGTTGAGGTAGGTTCCCGCTAAGCACATTTTCTAGAGAGTTTTTTATCATAAATGAATGTTGAATTTTATCAAATGATTTTTCTGCATCTATTAAGATGATAATATGGTTGTTAGTTTTCAATTTGTTAATGTAGTATAACAAATTCTTGCATTTCTAGGATAATCTCACTTTATCATGGTGCATGATCTTTTTAATGTATTGCTGGATTTGTTTTGCTTATATTTTGTTGATGATTTTGCATCTATGTTCATCAGTGATATTGGCCTGTAATTTTTTTTTTTGGTGGTGTCATTGTCTAGTTTTGGTATTCGGTGGCCTCATAGAATGAGTTTGGAAGTGTTTCTTCCTCTTCAGTTTTTTTGGAATAGTTTGAGAAGGATTAGTTTAACTCTTTTTTTACATGTTTGCTCAGTGGTAAAGAATCCACCTGCCAATGCAGGAGACTTGGATTTGACCCCTGTGTTGGGAATATCCGCTGGAGAGGGAAATGGCAACCCACTCCAGTATTCTTGCCTGAGAAATCCCATGGACAGAGGAGCCTGGTGGACCACAGTCCATGGGGGTCACAAAAGAGGTGGACATGACTTAGTGACTAAACAAAAACCACAAATGTTTAACACTAAAGAATTCACCTGTGAATTCACCTTGTCCAGACTTTTGTTTGTTGGCAGTTTTTAAATCATGGTTTCAATTTCAGTACTTGTGATTGGTCTGTTCGTGTTTTCTATTACTTCTGGTTCAGTCTTGCAAGATTGTGCTTAAGAATTTGTTCATTTCTTCTAGGCTGTCCATTTTATTGACATATAGTTGCTTGTAGTAGTCTCTTGTCATCCTTTGTATTTCTGTATTGTCAGTTGTGACTTCTTTTTCTTTTCTGATTTTATTGATTTCAGCCTTCTATCTTTTTTTTCTTCTTAAAAAATATTTATTTTATTTATTTCAGCATGCCAGGCCTTTATTTCAGCATACAGGATCTTTAGTTGCGGTATGCAAACTCCGCGTTTGGGATCTAGTTCCCCCAGCAAGCCCACCTGTTTTGGGAGTGTGGGGTCTTTGCTGCTGGACCACCAGGGAAATGCCTCTCATTTTTCTTGATGAGTCTGGCTAAATTAATTTTGTTATCTTTTCAAAGAACCAACTTTTAGTTTCATTGATCTTTTTTTAAATTAATTTCTTCATGTTTATTTCATCTGTTTCTATTCTGATCTATTTAATTTCTTTCCTTTTGTGTTTTGTTTGTTCTTTTTCCAGTTGCTTTAGATGTAAGCTTAGGTTGTTTGAGATTTTTCTTTCTAAGGTACAGTTGTATTGCTATGAACTTTCCTCTTACAACTGCTTTTGTTACGTCAGAAGCTTCAGAGCTTTCGGATCATCATGTTTTCATTTTTGTTTGTCTCTAGGTTGTTTTTTTTTCCCCTCTTTTATTTATTCAGTGATTCATTAATTGTTTAGTAACATGTTGTTAGGCTTCACGTGGTTGTGTTTTTTTACAATTTCTTTCTTATAGTTGATTTCTAATCTCTTAGTGTTGTGGCTAGAAAAAATGCTTGATATGAATTTCAGTTTTCTTAAATTTACTGAAGTTTGCTTTTTGCACCAGCATGTAATCTACCCTGGAGAATATTCCATGTGTCCTTGAGAAGAATGTGTAGTCTGATACTCTCAATGGAATGTTTTATAAATATCGGTTAAGTCTGTCTGGTCTAATATATCTTTAGCAGTCTGTTTCCTTATTGATTTTCTTTCTGGATGATCTGTCCAGTGATATAGGTGGAGTTTCAAAGTCCCCAGTATTGTGTTACTGTTGATTTCTCCTTTTCTAGCTATTAACAGTTCCCTTATATGTTAAGGTGCACCTATGTAAGGTACATATGTATTTTCCATTGTTATATCTTACTTCTGGGATTGATCCCTTGATTATAATGTAGTAGCCTTCTTTGTCTCTTTAATTGTAAAGCCTGTTTTGTCTGATATGAGTATTGCTACTCTAGCTCGCTTTTGATTTCCATTTGCATGAAATAAGTTTTTCCATTCCATCATTTTCAGTCTGTGTGCATCTCTGTTTCTGAAATGAGTCTTTTGTAGGCATCATATGTATGCTTCTTGTTTTTGTATCCATTCAGCCACTGTGTGTCTTTTGGTTGAAGCATTTTATCTGTTTATATTTAAGGTAATTATTGACATATATGTTCTTATTACCATTTTGTTAATTGTTTTTGTTTTTGTAGGTCTTTTTTCCCCTTTTCTTGTGATTTAATGACTGTTTTTAGTGCTTTGTTTGAATTCCATCTTATTTCTTGCATATTTATCTATTATGCATTTTTGGTTTGCAGTTACCATGAAGTTTTTGTATAGCAGTCTTTTTTAAGTTACTGATTTCTTAATTTCAAATGCATTAAAAAAAAATCCTGTGTTTGTACTCTTCCCCTCATGATTACTGCTTTTGATGTAATATTTTATATCTAATTGTTTTTTGTATCCCTTAACTGCTTATTGTGGATACAGATGACTTTATTACTCCTGTCTTGTAACCTCACTACTAACTTTGTGAATGGATTCCTATCTTTACTGTAGGTTTGTCTTTACCAATGAGCCTTTTCATTTTGTAATTTTCTTGTTTCTAGTAATGGCCTTTTCTTTTTTGCCCAGAGAAGTTTCTTTAACTTTTGTTGTAATGCTGGTTTGGTAGTACTGAATTCTGTTAGTTTTTGCTTGTCTGAAAAGCTTTTGATTTTGCCATCTAATCTGAATGAGAGCTTTGCTGGCTATAGCATTCTTGGTGTAGGTTTTCCCCTTTCATTACTTTAAATATATCATGACACTCCCTTCTGGCCTGCAGAATTTCTGCTGAAAACTCAGCTGATAGCCTTATGGAAGTTCCTTTGTATGTTATTTGCTACTTTTAATATTCTATCTTTAATATTTGTCATTTTGGTTACAATGTGTTTTGGTGTGTTCCTCTAGGTTTATCCTGTATGGGACAACTCTGCACTTTCTGGGCTTGCATGACATTTTTCTTTCTAAGGTTAGGGAAGTTTTCAGCTATTACATCTTCAAATATTTTCTCTGGCCCTTTCTATCTTATCCTCCAGTGATCCCTATAATATGAATATTTATATGCTTGATGTTGTCCCAGATGTCGGTTTAGTGGCAGTGATTTTCACTACTCAGTCGTCCACCAATGCATTTTTCCATATCGTTTAGTGTACTGTGTATTTTTTATTTCAATTACTGTATTCATCTCTGTTCAGCTGTTCTTTATGTTTTCTCTTTGTTAAAAAAATTCTGACTTCTCTCTCTCTCTGTGCATCCATTTTCTTCCCAATTCTTTCCCTCCTCTTTACGATCCTGCTGTGAACTTTTTCTCAGGTAGATTGCCTGTCTCCTCTTCACTTAGTTCTTCTTTTGGGATTTTATCTTTTTCCTTCATCTGGAACATATTCCTGTGATGTCTCATTTTGTCTGTTGGTATTTGTATTTTTGTGTATGGGGCAGCTTTGTTACTTTTCTGGACTTTGGAGTAGTGGCCTTCTGTAGGAGATGTCTTACATGTTCCAACAGTGCTCTCTGCTCTTGTTGCCTAAGCCATATACCTGCATAGGCCCTTCTGTTGTGGCAGGCTGACTGTGAGTGGCCTGGTAGGCTTGGTTGGCTGCTAGTCTAGTTGGTTGCCAGGCACTGCCTTGTGTGAATGCTGCTGGCTCCTCTTTAGTGTCATCTGGTTATGAGGCAGCTGTTGCAGAACCCTAGGGAGTGCTGGGGGTAGTGCTGGCTCACTGGTGGCTGGAGTTAGGATCCTGAAGATTCTGGGGCTATTGCCCACCTATTGGCAGTTGAAGCCAGATCCTGGGGTTGGTGCAGGACCACTGGCAGGCAGAGCTGGGTCCTAGAGCCTGGTTTCAGGGCCCAGGGATCCCAGAGCTCATTTTAGATGATTGGTGTTGGGGGCTGGTTCCTGCCACAGTGGGATATGGGGCTTGGGTGTCCCAAAGGTTGTTGGCCTGCTAGTGGGCAGGGCCAGTGCCCAGGTGGTCCCAGGGGGTCTGACCTGCTGTTGCTGGACTCAGTATGCAAGCTGTGGTATTGTAGTTTATTGCTTGTGGTGTCTGCCCTCCTGGTGTGTGGGGTGGTCGAGAGGCTTGTGAGCTGCCCAGTGCAAAGGGCCCAGACCCAGCTCTTGGCACCCTAGTGAGGAAATATGTGTTTAGGGCCTTGTCTGGTGGTGACTCTGATTTCAGGAAGTCTTTAAGCAGCCTGTTGGTGGGTGAGGCTGTGTCTCTGTTCAGTTAGTTGTTTGGCCTAAGGCATCCTACAGACTTTTGGGTGGGTCCAGGTCTTAGAGATAGTGAGCCAAGATGGCAGCTGCCATCAGCTCATGCAGCTGAATGCCCCAACTATGCCCGTCATCAGTGTCCATGTCCCTAGGGTGAGTCACAGCCACCTCATGCCTGCCTAGAGGACTCTCCCAGACCAGTAAGGTAGGTCTGGCGCAAGCTAATTTCAGATTACTGCGTTTGCCCTGGGTCCCATTGTACGTGATATTTGTATGTGCCCTTTAAGAATGAAGTCTCTTTTCCCTCAGTTCTGTGGGGCTCCTGCAAGTAAGCCTGCTGACCTTGAAAGCCAAATGCTCTCAGGACTTGTCTTCCTAGTGCTGGACTGCAAGGCTTGGAGCCTTACATGGGGCTCAGAACTCTCATTCCTGTGAGAGAGCCTCTGCAGTATACTTATTCTCTACTTTGTGGGTTGCCCATCCTCGGGGGTCATATGAGTCTGTCCCTCCTACCTGTCTCATTATGCTTCCTTCTTTGTGTCTTTAGGTTCCAATCTTTTTCATCTACAGTTGTTCTGTAGATAGTTATGGGTTTTGGTGTACTTATGAGAAAAGGTGAGCCCAGGGCCTTTCTACTCCACTGTCTTGGCCACTCTCTTCAGTCATAGCCTTCTTAATGCTTTTTCATTTATTTTCAGAATCCATTTGTTGTTAAGGCCCCAGACTCTTAATTTTCTTACTTCAATCTTAAGTTTTAACATTACTAATTCCATTGTTTAGTTTGTTGTTGTTCAGTTGCCAAGTCCTACTCTTTGTGACTCCATGAACTGCAGCACGCCAGGCTTCTTCTGTCCTTCACTTTCTCTGAGTTTGCTCAGACTCATGTCCGTTGAGTCAGTGATGCCATCCAACCATCTCATCCTCTGTTGCCGCCTTTTCTCTTTTCCTCAGTTTTTCCCAGCATCAGGGTCTTTTCCAATGAATTGGCTCTTCACATCAGGTGGCCAAAGTATTGGAGTTTCAGCTTCAGCATCAATCCTTCCAGTGAATATTTAGGACTTGATTTCCTTTGGAATTGACCAGTTTTATCTCCTTGCTGTCCGAAGGACTCTCAAGAGTCCTCTCCACCACCACAGTTCAAAAGCATCAGTTCTTTGGCACTCAGCCTTCTTAATGGTCCAACTCTCACATCCATCCATACATGACTATTGGAATTATTTAATTTAGTAGCTTTCAAAATATTTGTTCACACTGAGAAATCTACTTTTCTTCACGTCACACAAATGCATACATATATACACTTATGTACATATCCGAAATATCTTAATTTTGTGGAGACTTGGAAATATTATAATTTTTTTTTAAAGCTAGTCATAACCCACGCATTGATTGTAGACTCACAGTTTTGCAAAACACTGATCTAGTGAATCAGTGGTATTGTGGAGCTCAGTTTATTTTATTTAGCTTTTATCTCCAGCCTCACTAGAAGTCACTTGTTATCCTAAGAAAAGGAGGGTCGCTTCAAGCCATTTTTAGAGTCAGCATACCATAAATAAATGTAATTAAATTATAGAAATTATAAGAAACTCTGAGCTTTGGAGTAACATGGAACTAGGCTGAAATTCTAGTCTTGCTGTTCTAAATCTGTGATCTTGGAAAAGTTACTTCTCTGAGCCTCAGTCTATTCATCTATAAGCCAGATGTTAGACTATTAGAGTGGTTAAAAGCATAAATTCTTGAGTCGTACATCCTGGATTCAAAACTAAGATCTTGGATCTTTAACCTCTCCTCTGCTGGATTATCAGTGAAAAGGGAGAGTGACATTCACCTCATAGTGTTTTGGGAACTAAGTGAACAGCAGGATGTGGCCTAATATATAGGAATCACTTAGTAAAAGTTGTTTGTTATGTGTTAAAGGAGATGATAATAACGACTGAAGATTTGAGAACAGTTTAGAATAATGAATAAAGAAAGTTTCTACCTCAGTGATTAAGCATGTAGCAGAGTTGAAAGATTAAAACCTTTTCATGTATTTAGTAGCTGGACATTTCTTATGACTACATCATTACTTAATTCTGAAGCAGTTAAAGCATGTTAGCAGGAGTCTTAACTGTATCAGTCATCCCAGAGACAGCATAACATACAGATAAATTACTCACTTTGGTATAAACTTATTTTGAGCTATTGTGGTGTTCACATTTTTATTCATGGCTTTCCTTTTGTTTTAGTTTTCTAAGTCATGCTCTCCTTACTTTTCTGTTCTTATTTACTGTATTCTGATTTATTTATAAATCATATCATTAAAATCTCAGATATTTAACCACAAGGAACAGTTCATCTCAGATCCCTATTAAAAGATGAAGGCCGGGACTTCTCTGGTGGTCCAGTGGCTAAAATGCTGCATTCCCAATGCAGGGGCCTGCATTTGGGGGCCTGGGTTCGATTCCTGGTTGGGGAAGTAAGATCCCACATGCTGCAGCTAAAACAAACGAAAAAAGATCCTGCATGCTGCAACTACAACCCGGTGCAGCCAGATAAATAAATAAAGCATTTAAAAAAATAAATAAAAAAATAAAAGATGAAGGCCAAGAGAGTAGCTTTGCCAATGTTTCAGTTAGTGGCAAAGCTGGGACCGGATCCTGGTTCTTTTGACTTCCAACTTAACAAGTGTTTTTTCCACAATACCAAGGCGCATTTTAGAAATAAATGGGTCAGACTCGGTATTTAATTTTGAGTGTACACTGGCTTTCATATATTCTTCCTTGAAATCTTAAAGGAAAATTTAAAGGTAGTTAAATCATTAAAAAGTTCATCGTCTTTCATAAATTTGATTTTAGCAACATTTTGATTTGTTTCACATGTCCCTGTAATATTGAGTTAATGCATCAAAATTATGTTTACAGTTTTTTTAATATTTGTAACTGTTGAAGTGATAAAAATAGTAGATATTTTACATTAGTATTGTGAAAAACTAGTATATTGTTTTTGTAGGGCATATAAATTTTACTTAAATATTTATTATTTTAAAAAAATTCTTTAGCAGACTGACCTAAATTCTCTATGGCCTTTGGATAATTTTTGTTTTTAACATTTGCTTTAACATTTTAGTACAGTCTATTCTAAACCTTAAGAGTTATCTAATCTGTGAATAATCCAGGTTGGTTTTTTTTTCCCACCATCTTTGCTTTTGCCCTTTTCATTTATCAGTGCTTAATGAAGGAATAGAACAGGATGTAGAGTTGGTGAGACTCAGAAACTCAGTTTTTCTGATTGTTACCTCAGTCGGCAAAAGTTGTTGAAATAAAAAGTCCATGTTGAGGATCCCCTTTGGATTTTGGTTTCCTGTAATCAAGTGTTTACTCTGTGGGAAGATGTATAATTCTGTTGAAATTCAGTGGTGTACCAGAAGACGACATAGGGCCTTATGAGAGAAGGCTCTAGCAGTGTCTGGTAGAGACTTGCTTTGGTGGCAAACAGATGGAGGCATTTAGAGTGGGAAATTCTGAGAGGGGCCAGCCTTGGAAGGAGGGTTGTTTCTCAGAATGTGATGTGTATTCTGAGGTGGCAAATGACTTGAACAGACACCCTGAGATTAGAGCACTGTTTGGGTCAATGGCAGCATTTTCTAGATACTTTTGACCCTTCCTTCATCTTTAACTCTTAAATCAACATTAAAATTTGTGAACCATAAAATCAGAATACAAAGTCGGATTTTTTTTCCTAACTTTTGAGCTTAATTATATGAAGAATCTGAAAAGGTTCATAAAAGTAATCAATCCTATTTTTAGTTGTATATTTAAATCATTACTTTTCTTGATGATAAAATTTAAGACTTTTTTGGAAAATGTGGTTGTCAAATCTGTATCTGGCTTGTCATACACATGGAAGTATATCCCCCCCTTATTTCCTGACCCAAGTCCAGGCTCATATATATCTCCTTCCGACTCATATACTGAGGCAACCTCCTTGTCTGTCTCCCTCAGAATAGTTCTGATCCCTTCCAATGCAGTTTTCAGCCTTTATCATTAAGAGTTCTGAATCATTCCCTTTGCCAAGTATTCCTACTCCACAGTGTTTATTCTGCCTGTCTCAATAGACCTTTTCCTGTCTAGTTAGTATTAATACCACACTCTGATTTTCTAGTCTTTACTCCTCCCCCTTGTAGTCAAGCTATTTCTTATTGTTCCTGTCATGGTGCTTTTTTTTTCCTTTACTACTTTGGACCATACTCTCTCCTCTCATCTTCCTTTTCCTTTTCTGAGCTCTTATTCTACACAGTACTTCACAACACAGCACTTAATTCTTTTGTGTATACAGAATCAGATTAGGTCAGAGACTTCTGGAATTTCATCCTTGCATCTAAGTTCTTGCTATCTTAATAGTAGGTGCTCCATTAAAAAAAAAATTAATTGAATAATCAAAGGATAGCAGCCACAGAGGTAACGAAGAATCCTTTAAAAACCAAGATGGATATTTTACTTGGGAGGTAGGGGAGTACAGTGTTGAAACGTTGGAAGACTGAATGAATGAGGACAGCTGTTATCTATGCTGAAGGGTTGGGGGATGAGAGATCATGGAAGACAGGTATCCTGAGACCAGTTGTTCTAAAATGCATAAGGCATGTTCTTGGTGTCAAGTTGATTATCTTCATTTCATTTAACACACTGGAATTGTCTGAGAGTTGAAAAATTTTCCTTCCCACTGCCACCCATTGCTGAGGTAGGTAGGTCCTTGGGAAAGGGAGGCCTGGGGATGGGGAGCGAGGTCCAGTGGAAGACATGTAAAAGTATCTGATTGCAGGTATCTAAGGAGAGAGAAGAAAAATAACCGGTAATTATGGTAGTAGAGTCCTAGGAGTCTAGTTTGAACAGCATTCTCAACTAATGCAGTAATTTAACTGATGAGTGACAGAGTGGTGGCATTCAGCTTGTAGTTTTATTTGGCCATACTTCCCACATTCTTTCTCCTGAGGAAATGCCCAAACGTGTAGATTCGAGTGACAGCAAGGCAGTTAAATAATCTAGGATATGAATGTGGTTTTGTTTTACACTCCAACAGCTATAAAATCAGTGAACGAAAATCTGGATCCTTTTTTTTTTTTTTTTACTTCCTTTAAAAAATTGAATGGCTTCTTTACATTTCTTCTTTGGTGTAACTCTGAATTAAAAGTTTAATTTAGGGATTATTTAATTCCTATCCTTTATCTTCATCAAGAATCTAGAAGCTTTTTATAACTGTAAAAAAGTTGCAATTCTCTTGAGCTTCTGCCAGTAGCATACAGTGATGCCAAAATTTGTGTGTGGGAAAGTTGATTTCAATGAGGGTAATTTAGCTGAAGTTTAGTCTAAGAAACTAGTGTTTTGCTGCCAAGCAATTATTTGCATTTCTAAAAAATGACTTATACTTTTTACCAGTGCTTTCCTTTCATCATAAACTAGTTACTTAAGTAAGTTATTGTCACTAATGCTGTATTTCTATAAAGGAAATTATATTCTTGTTTAATTCGGTTAACCTCAGACTTTTATTTTTAATATGCAAGGTTGAATACTTCTATTAAATGTTGCCTTTTGTTTGAATAAAATCTACAGGAATTAAATCAACAGCTAGAAAAAAAGAAAGAAGTGGAAGAACGTGAAAAGAGAAAGATAATTGCTGAAGAAAAGCACAAGGAATGGGTTCAGAAAAAGAACGAACAGGTAAGGAGGAAAAAGGGGACACACATACTGCATGTCGTTTACAAAGTCTTCATCCCGTTATCCTAGTCATTACCTACGTGTTTCTCATTTTCTGTTAGATTCTTTTTTCTCTGACCTAGTTTCTGCCCCCTCCCCACCCTACCCCAACCCTCTCCCCGCCCAGGGACATCTATCAGATCTTTTGTCCTTTGCTCTCTGCTCTTTCCCGTTTCCATCATGTGACTTCCACTTGGATGTGGTTGCAGGTAGTCATGAAGTCTGTTATCTCCAGACCTGACCTCCCAAAGCCTTGGATTTTCATCTGTTCAGTAGGTAGGCACCTCTGGGCCTGCAAATCTAAAACAACCCATTTTTATCCATTCTCCTCTGACAGAACCATCGTCCTGACTCCTTGATTTCTGATCTTAGTGTAACTTCTCAGTCACCGAGACGTAACTGGAATTGTTTCTAACTGTCCATGCCTTTCCTTTACGATCACCTCTCTCCTGTTTGTGCTTTCTTCTTGTCTGTACTCATTACATTTTTCAGTTTATTTATTGTTTATTTGCTTCCCTGGGGGCTCAGATGGTGAAGAATCTGCCTGCAATGCAAGAGACCTGGGTTGGATACCTGGGTCAGGAAGATCCCCTGGAGAAGGGAATGGCTACCCACTCCAGTATTCTTGCCTGAAGATTCCATGGACAGAGGAGCCTGTGGGCTACAGTCCATGGTGTCTCAGATTCGGATACGACTGAGAGACTTTCGCTTCACTTTGTTGTTTATTTCCCATACTGGAATGTAAGCCCCATAAGGGCAGGGATTTTTGCCTCTTTTATTCAGTTATCCAGCAGATAAATCAGTATCTTGATGCTTAAAAGCACCCCAAGGTTTGACTTCATCCTCTGTATCCTTGCCAGAGCTGCTGCTGCTGCTGCTAAGTCGCTTCAGTCGTGTCCGACTCTGTGCGACCCCATAGACGGCAGCCCACCAGGCTCCGCCGTCCCTAGGATTCTCCAGGCAAGAACACTGGAGTGGGTTGCCATTGCCTTCTCCGCCTTGCCAGAGAAATCTTGCCAAAAAGCCAAATGTCATTCCTCAGTTCCAAAATACATCCCCCCTCTCTTCTGAATGACATTTGAACTGCTCTGGCCTGGCTGGTTAAGTGCCTTCTGCTCTCTGAACCACGTCTCCTTCACCTGTGCTGTTCTTCACTCCACACTGTCAGCCTCTGACTGGCACCTTTGGGGAGCACATTCAGGATAAGCATGGCCCATCTTCTTGGCATATTAGTTTTGCTGGAAAATATGGAGAAGAAAAATGTTATTTTTATGTTAAAGCAAGCACAGATATTTAATAGTATAGAACATAAATTTTATAATATTTTTAAAATACGCAATAGAATTCAAAGAAATATTGGGCTTTGGATTGTGCTCCCCAGCCCCTAGGAATATATGTTCATGAGAACTTTTGAGAACATTTCTGTTCTATTTCTCATCTTTTTAAATATCTCCTCAATGTGGGATCTCATCACATTTTCCCCCCTACCTGGCTCAGATGGTAAAGAATCTGCCTGCAGTGCATGAGACCCGGGTTTAATCCCTGGGTTGGGAAGTTCCCCTGTAGAAGGAAATGGCAACCCACTCCAGTATTCTTGCCTGGAGAATTCTGTGGACAGAGGAGCCTGGTCCATGGGGTCGCAAATAGTTGGAAACGACTGACCGATTTTCACTCACCTCCTTTTACTATCCAACTCAAAGTATTTCCTACATGAAGTATTCTCTGATCACAGGCTGGAAATTCTTTTCTTCTCTGAATCCTTGTTTAATTGACCTCACTTTATCATATACTGCCGTGTAGTGTGTGTATATTTTGTTGCTGCTTTGTATTATGCATATGTCTTCACTGCTCACGTAATTTTAAGACTCTTCAGGATAGGAGTTATTTTTTAGGAGTTATTTTCCCCCTCTTTTTAACTTTCTATTTTGTATTGGGGTATAGCTGATTAACAATGTTGTGGTAGTTTCTGGTGAACAGCAAAGGGACTCAACCGTACATATTTATGTATCCATTCTCCCCCAAACTCCCCTCACACCCAGTCTGCCGCATAGCGTTGAGCAGAGTTCCCTGTTCCCTATACAGTAGGTCCTTGTTAGCTATCCTTTTTAAATATAGCAGTGTGTACATGTCCATCCCAGACTTCCTAACATCCCTTCCCCCCATTCTTCCCCTCCAGCAACCATAAGTTCGTTCTCTGTGAGTCTCTGTTTTGTAACTAAGAAGTTATTTTTGTATTACTTTTTATCTATTATAGGATCTGACATAATGCTTTTTCTGCCATACATCAACATGAATCAGCCACAGGTATACATATGTCACCTCCCTCGTGAACCTCCCTCCCATTTCCTAGCCCATCCCACCCCTCTAGGTTGTCACAGAGCACTGGGTTGAGCTCCCTGAGTCATACAGCAAATTCCCACTGGCTGTCTAATATATAGAGTACAGACTTGTGGACACAGGTTGGGAAGGGCAGGGTGGGTCGAATTGAGAGAGTACCACGCAAACATATACATAGCATTTTGGGGGGGATAGATTATTGAGTGAATAAATGTATCATCTTCCTTTGAATTTTAATACGTTCTTGTGTTGGATCACAAGTTAGAAATTTAAAAAATATTTATCTTGTCACTTTGTTTCCTGTTGGGAGTTTTTACATATTTGGAATGGTACTGCTTTTAATGTCCAACTTCATGAATGCAATTAGATGTTGAAATTGTAAACCAAAAGTTTTAAATTATTTCTAATTTTTGGTTCCTAGCTATTGTTGAATGTAATGCCTAGTGGTATTAATAAGAGTACCTAGTGAATACTTCCCCAGTAAATTGAAGATTGCATAGCTTTCTTCATCCAAATATTGTAAGAAGGAATTGGCTAGACATGTGTGTGTTATAACCATAAATATATTTGTTCTTTACTTGAGTAAATTAGTTTTTAAAGTTTGCTACATCCCATAATACAATAAGAGAGTTCTTTGTGAATAAATGCCAAAATCAAAATAAGCCTGTGTGACCACTACTAAGCCTTGAGTGATACTTTTTTGAAGTGTATAATTATAAAACAGTTTTGTGTGTATTGTAGAAGTATATTCTCTCCTCTAAAAGCTTCTCTTATCTTCTGATTCCATTAAGCTCATTTTACCATGCCATTCAAACATAGTTGTTGTTTGTCTAAGAATGTAGAGATGATACATTCCCTGTTTTAATTAGTGGTGGTAGATCTAATCCAATTATTTGAGAAAAAAATTTCTTTATTTTGGAGGGAAGTGGCTTGTCCTGACATAAATCACTAATTAGCAAAAGCAAGATTCCATAAGGTTGAGAAGAGTTTAAAAATGAACCTTGAGAAATTAAAATTAAATTTACTTATTCTGCAGAATTCTTATGCATGCTAAGGAATAATTTGGATATTCTTGTTTTTTTTCTTTAAGAACTCTCAGATTTCTTATTTCAGTCTTGGTTACATTTACCTCTATTTGTAAAGACTGCTCTTCTGGTTCTTCTCTTCCTGTCTGGCATCTAGCTTTTTTCTCCTCTGTTTACATTTCATGGTGTGTGGTCCTCTGCTGCCTCCAGCCCCGTTCACATTTTAGCTATATCTGTGGCATTATTTTCTCTAAGTCATTTTCACTGTGTTCTATCAAAAAATCAGACAAAAAGAATTTATGTATCCATTAGCAAAGCTGGTTTCTTTTATTGTGACTGGTTTCTTTTATTGTAAATCTTTTTTCAAATGAAGGGCTTATCTCCTCTGGAACTCTGATATTTGTGTTGCCATGCTAACTCATTTTTTAGATTGTTTTTTACTGTGTGTTCCCACATATTTTGTAAAAGGGTATTTGCCTTCATTGAGAATTAAAAGTAAATTTATTTTTGAAGTTTTTTTTAAACCAAGGAACTGCTTTTTAATGTAAAAAATTAATTCAAGCCAACAAGCATATGATTGATAACTGTCATCAGTTCTCATGTCTTCAACACTGATATTATGTGCCAGGTACTATTGAACTAATCAAAATAGAAATTCAGATTTGTTAGTTTCCTTTAGTTGGAAGAAACAAAGGTTCTCTCACGACACCATCTTTAAAAAAAAAAAAGAAAGAAAGATTTATTGTTGTGCTCTGTGTGGTATAGAACTGGAGTGCCAGAAAATCTGAAGCCACTTAGTGGCTGGCTATTCCCTCTCGGTACTTCTCTCTGAGTGCCTGTTCTGGTATCCTTTTGCTAACTAAAGACATTCCATTCTCTCTTCTGTAGTTTAAATGCTGCAGAGAGCCTGTCTGATGTTTTAAAATCAACTTCATTGAGCTATAATTTACATACAATAAAATACACCTATTTTAGTTTGATGAGGTATGTACAAGATACCTTGTACATACCTTGTAGATACCTTGTACATATCTTTGACAAGATATGTACCTGTAAAACCAGCACCACAGTCAAAATAGAGAACTCTTTCTTCACTCCGTAAAGCTCATGTGTGCTCCTTTGCATTTAACCCCTGCTTGCTACCCCCCAGCTAACCCCAGCTCCAAGGAAGCCATCGGTCTGCTTTCTGTTTCTATAGATAAGATTTGCCTTTTCTAGAATTTCAGACAGAATCACTAAATGTATATTCCTTAGCATCAGGCTATTTTTTTAAAAATTATTTTAATTTTTGGTTGTGTTCTGTCTTCGTTGCTGTGCACGCGCTTTCTCTAGTTGTGGCAAGCAGGGGCTACTGTCGCAGTGCATGGGCTTCTCATTGTGATGGCTTCTCTTATTGCAGAGCACAGGCTTTAGGGCGAGCGGGCTCAGTATTTGTGGCTTATGGGCCCTAGAGCTCAGGCTCAATAGTTGTGGCACATGGGCTTAGTTACTCCTTTGTAAGTGGAATCCTCCTGGACCAAGGATCAAACCTGTGTCCCCTGCATTGGCAGGCAGATTCTTATCCACTGTACCACCAGGGTAGTCCCAGGCTACTTTTGTTTTTGCTAATATTTTTTTGCATGTATTAAGATTGTTCCTTTTTATTGCTCAGTATCACAAATGATGTATCCATTCACTAGTTGATGGGTAATTAGGTTGTTTCCAGTTTGGAGATAGGAGTAAAATTCTGTGACCACTTATGTACAAGCCTTTTTGTTGATACTTGCTTTCATTTCTTTTGGGTAGATGCCTAGGAACTGAATTGCTGGGTTGTATGGTATGTTTTTAGGTTTAAAAAAAAGATTGGCCATTTCTTATAAAGTGCTTGTGCCATTTTATATTCCTGCAGTAGAAATGGTTTTAATCAGGGTTGGCTGTGTGGAGACAGCCTGAAGAGGGTGGACTGTGGTAACTGAGGGTGTGCTCAGAAGCAGCCAGCACCTGCCAGAGAGGCAAGGTGCCATTACTCGGGGCACACAAGTGGGTGTGGGGGGAGCACCGTGAGAGCTTTTTTCCCTGTAAGTGCTCCCAGGCAACAGGACACCACCTTGGACTGTGGTACACTCTGGGTGGGTGTGGGGGGAGCACCGTGGAGCTTTTTTCCCTGTAAGTGCAGAAGCTCTGGGAGTGGGCGCAGTTATCACTGCCATGATAGGCTCCAGAGGCAGGCTTGGGCAATCACTATGAGATCCGTAGGCTGGTGCCAGGCACTGCCCCTGCTGTCCTGGGAGTGTGCAAGGGCTGCTACACCTGCATCCCCATGTCAAGGGGATAACAGCCAGCTCATCCTGAGGAGAGAGACAGCAGATATCCAAACTAAAAGCAGCCCCTTGATTCCGGAAAAGATGGCCGAGGCAGAAGGACTTGAGCTCACCTACTCTCATGAAAACACCAAAAGCACAAAAAACTGCTGAACAACCATTGACAAAGAAGACTGGAAACTACCAAAAAAGATATTTTACATTCAAAGACATAGAAGAAGCCAAGAGAGACAATAAGAAAGATGCTTGAGTGACATCACGAGTGGGAGACCCACAAACTGCAAAATAATTATATTGCAGAGGTTCTCTTGCCAGAGTGAAAGTCCTAAGCCCCATGTTAGGCTCCTGAGGCTGAGGATCTGGCATCAGGAGGTGAACCCCCCTCAGAGCACTTGGCTTTGAAGACCAGCAGGCTTGAGTGCAAGAGCTCCACAGGACTGGGTGAAACAGAGACTCCACTCTTTGAGGGCTCACATACACTGGGATCCAACACAAAGCAGAAGAGGTTGGGCTAGACCTACCTGTGAGTCTCGGAGAGTCTCCTGGGGAGGTGAGGGTTGGCCGCAGATCACTGAGCTGGGGGCAAGGACGCTGGAGGCAGTGGCCCGAGAGAGTTTTGATAGGCATGAGCTCTCACAGAGGTCACCATTTTGACATCACGACTTGGCCCTATCCAATAACCTACAGGCTCCAGTGCTGGAATGGCTCAGGCCAGACAACCAGCAGGATAGGAACACATTGCTACCCATCAGCAGAGAGGTTGTCTAAAGCTATACTGAGCTCACAGCTCCCTCTAAACACACTGTTTGACATGGCTTTGCTCACTAGAGAGACATACCCAACTCTTCCCCGCAGTGGGCAGGCACCAGAAGTAAGAGGAGCTAAAATCCTGCAGCCAGCAGAAAGGAGACCACAAACACAGAAAGTTAGGCAAAAAATGAGACAGCAGAGAAATATGTTCCGGATGAAGGACCAAGATAAAAACCCACAAGACATCTAGATGGAGATAGGCAACCTACCTGAAAAAGAGTTTAGTGTAGTGATAGTAAAGATGATCCCAGAATTTGGAAAAAGAATGGAGGCACAGATTAAGAAGATACAAAAAGATACTTAACAAAGAGCAAGAAGATTTAAAGAACAGAGATGAAAAATAGAATAACTAGAATGAAAAATACAAGAGAAGGAATCAATAGCACAATAATTGAGGCAGAAAAATGAATTTAGTGAGCTGGAAGATGGAGTGTTGGAAATCACTCCTGTGGAACAGAGCAAAGGAAAAAAGAATGAAAGGAAGGACAGTCTCAGAGACCACTGGGCCAACGTTAAAAGCATGAATATTTGCATCGTAAGGGTCCCAGAAGGAGAAGAGAGAAAGGGCTTGAGAAAATATTTGAAGAGATAATAGCTGAAAACTTCCCTAACATGGGAAAGGAAACAGCCACTCAGAGTCCCAGGCAGCTTATACCAAGGAGGAACATGCCGAGAAACCTATTGATCAAACTGACATAAATGAAAGCCAAAGTGAAAATATCAGAAGAAACAAGGGAAAAGCAACAAGGGAATCCTCATAAGGTGGTCAGCTGATTTTTCAGCAGAAACTCTGCAGGCCAGAAGGGAATGCCATGGTATATTTAAATTGATGAAAGGGAAAAACCTACAACCAAGAATTCTCTACCCAGCAAGGCTGTCATTCAGATTTGATGGAGAGATCAAAAAGTTTTGACAGCAGTTGTGAAGTTAGTCATCAGATCACAAGAGAACAAAAGAGGAAAGAAAGAAAAAAGACCTACAAAAACTAATCTAAAACATTTAACAAAATGGCAATAAGAACATATTAATACATATTGATAATTACCTTAAATGTAAATGGATTAAATGCTGCAACCAAAAGACAGGCTGAATTGATACAAAAATAAACCCTTATATATGCTATCTATAAGAGATCTGCTTCAGATCTAGGAACACATACAGACTTAAAGAAGATATGTAGATGGCCCCAAGTGGTGGGGCACAGACCTGAGAATCACCTGTGCTAGCCACATTTCTCCCAAGAAGATACACAGATTGTGAAAAAGCACAGGAAAAGATGCTTAATGTCACTAATTATCAGAGAAATGCAAATCCAAACTACAAATGAGATACCACCTCACACCGGTCACAATGGCCATCATCAAAAAGTCTATAAATAATAAATACTGAAGAGGGTGTGGAGAAAGGAGCATCCTCCTACACTGTTGGTAGGACTGTCAATTGGTACAACCACTATGGAGAACAGTATGGGAGGTTCCTTAAAAAAACAACTAGTAATAGAACTGCTATATGATACAACAACCCCACTCCTGGGTGTATATCTGAATAAAATCATAATTTGAAATGATACATGTACCCCAGTGTTCATTGCAGCACTATTTACAATAGCCAAGATGTGGAAGCAACCTAAATGTCGATTGACAGATGAATGGATAAAGAAGATGTGGTATATATTTACAATGGAATATTAGTCATAAAAAAGGATAAAATAATGCTGTTTGAAACAGCATGCTTGGACCTAGAGATTTACATATTTTCATATGTTGAATCAAAATTTTTTAAAAGATACAAATGAACTTATTATGAAACAGACTTACAGATTTTGAAAACAAAGTTTTATGGTTACCAAAGGTAAAACCTTGGGGGTGGGACAGTAAATCAGCAGCTTAGAATTAACATACACATGCTACTATATATAACAAGGACCTACTGTATAACACAGAGAACTATACTCAAATTCTGTGATAACCTATATGAGAAAAGAATCTAAAAAACAATGTATGTACATGTATAGCTGAATCACTTAGCTGTACACTTGAAACTGAACGTTGTAAATCACTTATACTCCAATTAAGACAAAACAAAAACCAGTACATTGAGGATTAGAGCTTTAATATATGAATTTTGGCAAGGCAGATTTCAATCCATAACACTGTTAACTATTTCTACGTTTCTTATGGAGTTTCTGTTTTGTGTTTACACTTTTGCCCATTTTGTGTGTCTTAATAGTAAGTTGTAAGAGTTCTTTTTATATTCCTTTAAGTCCTGTAACATGCATTATAAATATTTCCTCCATTTAATTTTTAGTGGTATTTCTTTAAAGAGCAAAAATTTAAAATTTGGGGTAAGTTCTGTATTTCTGTTTTTTTCTATCATAGTTTGTGGGTTTTGCTTTCTGTTGAAGAAATGTTTGCCTATGCCAAGGTTGTAAAAATATTCTCCATTATTTTCTTCTAGAGGTTTTATAACTTCAGCATTTGCCTGTGTTTGTATTTTGAGTTAATTTTAATGTTAGCATGCATTAAGGGTCAAGGTTCATTTTTTTTGGAGTATGGATATCCAGTTATTCTAACACTGTTGAAAGATAATCTTTTTCCCTATTCAGTTATCTTGGCACTTTCATTTAAAATTAATTGAGCAAATATGTTTGGGTCTATTTCTAGACTCTATTCTGCTCCTTTGATCTATGCCAGTACTACACTGTCTGGTTACTGTAGCTTTATAGAGTAATTTTAAATTTAAAATTCTTCTAATCAATACTGTAAGTCTTCCATCTTTTTTCTTTATTTCAGAATTGTTTTTTATTTGCTCTGCACCCTTTCCATGTACAATTTAGAATTAGCTTATCAATTTCCCTAATCATGCTTGCTTGAATAGTGACTGATACTTATTGGGATTGCATTGAACACATAGATCATTCCGGAGAAAATTACTGTCTTAATAATATAGCTTATAAGTGTGATTTTTCTATTTATTTAGGTCATATTTATCTCAATCAACTTTAAGTTCAATGTACAGGCGTATTAAGTGTCTTTTGTTAAATGTATCCCTAAGTATTTCATGTTTGATGAAAGGAGTTATTTTGCCTTATTCCTAGTATTTTATTTTCATACTTGATTTTGATATTAGAGAAATAGGGGCTTCTAAAATGAGCTTGGTTGTGTTCTTTTTTTCTGTTTTTTAAAATAGATTGTGTGGTAATTGGTACTGTTTCTTCCTTAAATGTGTGATAAAATCTATCAGTGAAGCTATTGGAAGCTGGAGTTCTCTTTGTATGAAAGTTCTTAATTCTGAATTATTTTTAGTAAGTACAGTTACTTATAACAGAGTTACTTCAGTTACTCTATTTCTTTTTGAATCAGTTTTGAAAAGTGTATTTTTAAGGAATTTTAATGTCTCATTTAAATTGGATTTATTGGCCAAAAAAAAAAATTGTTTTCAGTGTTATCTCATATGTATATGAGAGATCTGTAGTGATCTTTCATTTACCATTTGTGTGACCTTGGGCAAATGACTTAACTTCTTTGTACCTTAGTTTCCTCATTTATAAAATGAGATCTTAATAGTATCTTTCTCATATTGTGGTTTTAATAATTAACTGACATAGTGTATATGTCAGTATACACTATATATACAATGTACAGAATAGTAACAGGCAGAGTTAGCACTGAATAAATGTTAGCTGTCAAAAATTGAAAATAGTGTAGAGACGGGATGACTCTTTTTTTTTCTGATGGATGACTCCTTGTTGATGAGCTTGTGGAGGAGTCTTATGAGTCAGATAGAAATTGAATGAGATAGGCTACAAGATCCTTTTTAATCTTGTGGATTTTCTGACTGTAGGAAATTGTTAAATTCCAGTGTTATTTCAATGGATGTTGAGTTCTCAGCAAGAAAGGATTTCCTTTTTCAGGTATTGGCTGCCCAACAATAAGGATATATAGCAACTTGGGGAATGATGGGCTTTGATTTTCTTTTCTTTTTTTGGCCTTGCCACGAGGTTTGGGGGATCTTTAGTGCCCCAACCAGGGATTAAACCTGCACCCTCAGGAGTGAAAGCTCAAAGCCCTAACCACTGAGCTGCCAGGGGATTCCTGGGCTTTGAGTTTTAACCCCTGCCTTTCTTGCATAGGGGCTTCCCTGATAGCTCAGTTGGTAAAGAATCCACCTGCAATGCAGGAGACCCTGGTTTGGGTCTCCAGTGGATCTGGATAGGCTACCCACTCCAGTATACTTGGGCTTCCCTTGTGGCTCAGCTGGTAAAGAATCTGCCTGCAATGCGGGAGACCTGGGTTCAATTCCTGGTTTGGGAAGATCCCCTGGAGAAGGGAAAGGCTACCCACTCCAGTATTCTGGCCTGGAGAATTCCCTGGACTGTATAGTTCATGGAGTCGCAAAGAGTCAGACATGACTGAGTGACTTTCACTTTTTCTTGCACAGCACTGCACATATGTTGAATATAACTGATGTTTGTTACTTGGATCTTATTTGAATTGCTTGTATTGAAGTATTCTGCATGATGCTTTCAAGGGAAGAATTTCTTGGCTCATACTTCTTTGCTCCATGAAGGGTGAATATATATGGCATTTATATTACATACACTTTATGCTTGCAGATTATTTTCTAAACCTTGTATAAAGAGAGCTAGCCATGTTATTGGTTATTTAGAATTTCACTGTGTTGGTAGATTATCTTTTGAGTGAGAAAAGGAAAAAATATTCAGTTAGAATCTGTGTCAGGTTTTTTTCTGCAAAGGGCCAAATAAAGTTTTAAGCTTTGTGGACCATACAAAGTCTCTGTTGTAACCATTTAACTCTGCTGTTGTGGTGTAGTAGCAGCCATAGACAATAAATATGTAAATAAATATATGTGGCCACATTTCAATAAAACTTTATTTACAAATACAGGTGGTAATGGACCATATTTGGCCTGCAGGCTATAATTTGCCAACCCTTGATCTATGTACGACTTACAAAAATTGCATAGCCAGAGATTTGTCTGTATGTGCCCTTAAAACAGTATTTAATGGGCTAAAATTTGTCCTCTGTAACTCTTTGATGGTGAACATTTATCCAAGTATTCATATTGGCAAATTGTCTGGAAAATAATATACCTATGTAGCTCCTATTTTAGAGTGAGGGTAAACATCCATTAAGAAACACTAAGATTCAGGCTTCCAGTTCAAGATGGCAGAGTAGAAGAATGTGCACTCATCTCCTCCTGCAAGAACACCAGAATTACAACTAGCTGTTGAACAACCATCGACAGGAGGATGCTGGAACCCACCAAAAACAGATACCCCATGTCAAAAGACAAAGAAGAAGCCACAGTGAGTGATAGGAAGGGCACAATCACAATAAAATCAAATCCCATACCTGCCTGGTGGGTGACCCACAAACTGGAGAACAATAATACCAAAGAAGTTCTCCCACTGTTGTGAAGGTTCTGAACCCCACGTCAGGCTTCCCAGCCTGAGGATCTGACAAGGGACTGGGAATCCCCAGGGAATCTGGCCTTGAAGGTCAGCAGGATTTAATTATGGGATTTCCACAGGCCTGGGAGAAACAGACTCCAGTCTTGGAAGGCATGAACAAAACCTTGCATGCACCAAGAGCCAGAGGGAAGTAACAGTGACCCCACAGGAGACTAAACCAAAACTACCTGCTACTGTTGGAGGGCCTCCTGTAGAGGCATGGGTCAGGAGGGTCTCACCCCAGGGACAGGGGCACTGGCAGAAGCAGGCCAGGAAGGTCCCCCTTGGTGTAAACCCTCTTGGAGTACTCCATTAACCCTACCATAGAGCCTGTAGACCCCAGGACTGAGTCACCTCAGGCCAAACAACTAACAGGGAGGGAGTGCAACCCTACCCATCAGCAGATAATTGGATTAAAGCTTTACTGAGTGAGGTCCTGCTCAGCAGAGCAAGACCCAGTTTTTCCCACTGCCAGTCCCTCCCATCAGGAAGCTTACACAAGTCTCTTAGCCTCATCCATCAGAGGGCAGACAGAAGCAGCACAGTCCCACAGTAGCTAAAACAAAAACCATATTACAGAAAGTTAATCACTATGAAAAAGCAGAAAGTTATGTTCCAGGTGAAGGAACAGGATAAAACCCCAGAAAAGCAACTAAATGAGGTGGAGATAGGCAACCTTCCAGAAAAAGAATTCGGAATAATGATAGTGAAGATGATCCAGGATCTCAGGAAAACAATGAAGAAGGTGCAAGAAATGTTTACCAAAGACCTATAACTAAAGAACAAATAGAGATAAATAATACACTAGAAGGAATCAACAGCAGAGTAACTGAGGCAGAAGAATGGATGAATGACCTGGAGGACAGAATAGTGGAAATCACTGCCACAGAACAGAATTAGAAAAAAGAATGAAAAGCAATGAAGACAGCCTGAGAGACCTCTGGGACAACCTTAAACATACCAACATTCACATTTTAAGGGTCCCAGAAGTAGAAGAGAGAAAAAGTTCCTGAGAAAATGTTTGAAGAGATAATAGCTGAAAAATTCTGTAACGTGGGAAAGGAAGTAGTCGCCTAAGTCCAGGAAGCACCAAGAGGCCCAGGCAGGATAAACCCAAGGAGGAATACACCAAGACACATAGTAATCAAACTGAGAAAAGACAAAGATAAAATGTTAAAAGCAACAAGGGTAAAATGACAATTAATATACACGGGAACTCTCATCGAGCTATCAGCTGGTGTCTCAACAGAAACTCTATAAGCCAGAAAGGAATAGCGTGATATATTTAAAGTGATGAAAGAGAAGCACCTACAACCAAGAATACTCTACCTACCAAGACTCTCATTCAGTTTTGATGGAGAACTCAAAAGCTTTCCAGACAAGCAAAAATTAAGAGAATTTATCCGCACCAAACCAGCTTTACAACGGATGCTAAAGGCACGTCTCTAGGCAGGAAACACAAGAGAAGGAAAAGACCTACAGCAAATAAACCCAAAACAATTAAGAAAACTGTAACAGGATCATACATATCGATAATTACCTTAAATGTAAATGGATTGAATGCACCAATCAAAAGACACAGACTGGCTGGTAGATGAAAACATGTGCATGTATGCACTTCCACTTACCACGTTGTTCTGCTTGACTACCCAAATGTATGTAATTATTTTATATTGTTAAGCTAATCATGTTCCTATTATGGCTTGCAGTTGTAATTACCTTTTACTTTTTTGTCTGGCTATTGATTGTGAAAACTGATAAATATCTTTTACTGTTGTGATTATGTAGCTATTACTCACTTAATACCATTGTATCATGATTGGTCAACAGAAAAATAATAGAACTCTATATCACTAAAACTAGGATTTAATAGAAAAACCTGTAATCACTTTTTAAAATCAGAATTACCCATTTTTTGAAAAATACAAATGCCCAGGTATTGCTTTTTTTTTCTCCAGAGCTCAGATATGTTTCTAATAAGCAGTCATGTTTAAAAGCAACTGGACTATGTGATGATCTTTTACTTTTATCTAGTTTGTTCACTTTTTCTATTTCATATTCAGTGCTCCCATTTCATTTAGTTTATGTTTTCCAATTTCTCCATCTCTTCTCTTTTTTTTGATGTTCTTTCTCAAGCATAATAGGAAAGCTTTTGTATACACATATATCTAAATAATACATATAATATATATATATTTTAGAAAATTTACAAATTTTTGCTGAACTGAAAAATTTATGACATTTTGATTCTACTTGTTTGACTTAGTATGACTAGAATGCTATATTTCTAATTTTAAGAAATAGATATGCAACAAGCAACAAAGGTTTACTGTATAGCACAGGGAACTATAGTCAATATCTTGCAATAACCTAAAATGGAAAATAATTTCAAAAATAATATATGTGTATATGTGTAACTGAATTGCCTTGCTGTGCACTTGAAACATGTAAGTCAACTATACTTCAATAAAATATATATATATTAAGAAAAAAACCACTAAGATTCAAGACAGTCTAACAGGTTGTCATTTCTGTTTACTAATTTATTCAGCAAATCCTTGTAGAACACCTAATATTTACTTAACACTGTTCCAGGCTCTGAATATACTTTGTTGAACAAGATCTTTGTTAGGCCATCATGAAATACATATCAAGCTGGTACACTAAAATTGGTCAGGTAAGCTCATGCATGTTATATATTTTCATAAGCCACATTGTGTCAACCACTATGTTACCACCTGTTTTTAGAAAATTACTGTCTATAACACTTTCCTTGTATGAGAATCATTACAGATATTCCAATGAAAATTCCTTCATTTTTATTTAAGAAAAGAAAAGAAAGGGAACAAAAAATTAATAAAGAAATGAAAGAAAAAGCCGCAAAGGAACTGGAGAAAGAACATTTACAAGAAAAAGCAAAGGAAAAATATCAAGAATGGTTAAAGAAAAAAAATGCTGAAGAATGTGAAAAGAAAAAGAAAGAAAAGGTATTTTCACTAAGGTGATCAGTTAGAATGCATGACTCGGTGTTTATATGTGCCAACTATATTGTGTAAAGAAGTTCTAATGGAAAATTGGCATTATCTTAGCATAATATAAATACATGTAGCAATCCCTACTTGTTATATTATGATTTAGCTTCACAAATGAATATGCATTTGTGATTTTCTTAGACTGAAAAATATTAATAAGCTTATTGATACTCCTGCAGTCAGGTGCAAGCTTTTTACTGTTGTTTATGCTTTTAAATATTATTCAGTGTACTTTTATGGAAAGTTTTATTACATGATTGTAAATTACTGTTCTATTTTAAAACAACTATTTTGACTTCCCTGGTGGCTTAGACAGTAAAGCATCTGCCTACAATGCGGGAGACCTGGGTTCGATCCCTGGGTCGGGAAGATCCCCTGGAGAAGGAAATGGCAACCCACTACAGTACTCTTGCCTAGAAAATCCCATGGACAGAGGAGCCTGGTGGGCTACAGTCAGTCTATGGGGTCTCAAAGAGTTGGACACGACTGAGAGACTTCACTTCTTTTATAAAACAACAGATTGCTTTTTTTTTCTTGGATTTACTATCATTGTTTAGAGGCAGCCACTTTCATATCACATCCCTGATCATGTTAAATTTTGCTCTCTAATTATAGAAATATGATTCAGTGATTCTGATCAGTAAGCCATTGGGATGGGGAGCTACTGGGGAGCAAGTCAGTAGACTCTGAATAAAACTTTTAGTTACAGAATATCCCTGGAGATTCTTTGGTCTTGTCATTTTAAGGAAAAAGAAAAACAACGGCAGGCTGAATTACAGGAAAAAAAGGAAATAGCAGAAAAAAAGTTTAAGGAATGGTTGGAAAATGCAAAAAATAAACCTCGTCCAGCTGTGAAGAGCTATGGTTATGCCAATGGAAAACTCACAGGTTGGTTTTTATGTTATGTGGCTTACATAAATATGGCTTGCAGGAGCGAATATTATACATTATGTTTCCTTTTGACAGAAATAGAAATGTGTAAAAATCATTTTTCTTTCAAATTACTATTTTCTGGAAGATTATAACATATTGTGTTCCTGTGGAGATACTACAAATTTGTTGTCATTCTCTAAAATCAGATACATTTTAAAGGCAATGGTGGCAAAACTGCTAAGTAATGATTTCTAACGTTAAGAAATAAGTGGAATTTTTACATTCCTTGGATCTTAAAGCCTTAATCAGGATATATTTAAGGGGTCATTTTCTTTCCCTTTTCTAACCCTCTCTGAGGCAGAGTTCCCAGTGTCTTTGGCTCATTATTTTTGCAGGGTGGAATACTAGACAGCACACAAACCAGACACAGACCTGGTTGGCTTTTTTGTCTTGGTCTGATTATAAATGGCAATGTGTGTTTTCCTTTGTACTTCCACGTTGGAAGCTCATATCTTGCTGACAGTTGCCTTCACTTGTTTAAGTGATTTATTATTAAAAATACTCCCATTCTGTTTTGTTCACACAATAGAACATATTCCAGACTTTGTTTTGACCATCGTGGTGAAGTGTGTGTTGACATATGTATGCAGTTGAAGTGGGTTGCCAGTGTCTGAATGACACATTTCTTCTGTCAGGATTTAGGCCTCTCCTGCGTGTCACAAAGGTCATCCGTTACAGCTACCAAGCAGAGTATGCTCCTTTATTTTGCTCTCTTGTTTGAAATAAGTAGTGGTTTCAACCAAACGATTGGATAGTAAAGTTAAAACTTGGATGGACTATATGTATTGACTAGAACTTAATTGCTAAATAATGGATTATTTTACCAAATTTGTGTTTAAATTAGTGTTATAATAAACATTGTAGTCTGCAAATGCCCTACTGCTCTTAATTACAAAACTAAAGTGTATGAAATCTTAATTTGAGTGACAGTGATTTAGAATTTCGTTGGTTCTGAACCACAATCTTGATTCACTTGAGCTACATATGCAACATACGTTTTTTCCTGCAAGCTTTAGTGTCCAACTAGGGGGAACTAGTACATAATGAGAGGTTTCCCAGACTGAAATAAGAAAATGAAGATTGTGTTCAATATAAGGGTTCTAAAATTAACTTCTTAGAAGAAATTTTATATGAGTTTTTAGTTTTGAACATTAATGTTCTTTGAATATTCAGAATCATCATTTATATTTTAACTTTTACTACAGTATTTACTATATTTGAAAAGTATCATTTGAAAACATTTGAGTTCAAGTTTTAAATGAGTCAGGTTTGTCAGTGATATTTTTGCCCTTTTAACATTTTAACATTTTTCTATGAATTTTAAAATAGTTTCTTTGATCTCAAAAAGTTTTTCTTGTTTTATTCTGATTTTTAAAAAATTTTAGGTTTTTACAGTGGGAATTCTTATCCAGAACCAGCCTTTTATAACCCAATTCCATGGAAACCAATCCCTATGCCTCCTTCCAAAGAAGTGAAGGATCTATCAGGAAAGAAGCTTAAAAGGCCTGTGATAAGCCAGCCACACAGGGCATCCTCTCTGGTAATGCATAAAGCTAGAAGCAATCTTTGCCTTGGAACTCTATGCAGAATACAAAGATAGTAGATGTGGGAAATTGCATGCTTTTTAATTTTAACATCAGAAATTGTTGTTTTGTTGCTCTACTATTAGTAGCTCAACATTTGATGTATTATTGTTAAGTTCACATTTTTGCATTTGTATATGGAGTCCTTAGGGTTAATTGAGGAAGATATTTTATTCATTTTCATTTTTATAAATGCTTCAAGGTTGATCTTGGAGTATTGTTTTGCAAGATAAGTGACAGAATATCTAACAATTGTGTTTATATTTAGCTTATATTAAAACTACCCTCTAAATACCAATAAAACAATTTTTTGTGTATTCTTTCATACACACATGTTATGTGTTTGTGTTTATGAACATAGTAAGAATAAGTCATTGAAACAAGCATTTCTAAACTGTATGCTCAAAATAATTCTTACAAGGGTCTAAAATGAGTTAGAATCCCAGAGTAATCAAAAACAGCCTTTGTTGATGACTTTTAGTATGTTTTTCCCTTTATAAATATTTGTAAATCACTAACTGGAATCATGTTTGGTAATGGAGAAGTAAAGGTTGGGTTTTGAAAGGACAATCTACAAACATTGTTTTGGGCTCTCAGTCTTAATTGATTATAGTAATCTTTGGACACTAATATATTTTGCTATACTTTGTACAGATACTTACACATTATAATTAGGTTGTTAATTTTGAAATTAGAAATGTCTGCTTTATTTTTTAATGTAAAATGTTAAGTCAGTTTTACTAAAGTTGAAATAAAAAATCTTTATTACTAAATACTTGCTAAGGAAAGTAGATCAAAAGATTACTAAAATAGCACTCAGCCCTTCTTATTAAATTTTAAAAGTCTGTATCTTTTTTTTAGGGGGCCATCAAGAAATGAAAATTTGTGGTGGCAATATAAAAGTTCAGTAAGTTCATTTAAAAGTGATTCCTATTTAGAATACATACCATGTTTCTGCGAGGTTAGTCATCTACCAAGTTTTTGGTGATTAACCTACAATGGTGTTGGTCAATGCCAGGAAACAACAATGGGATCTTTTGAAGGGTATTCGTATCATCAGAAATCTAGAAAAATGAACTTTTAAAAAAATTTTTTGCTCATGGAGGTCTGTGAGCCCCATAAGGATTGAGCGCTCAGCCTGAATGATCATTCAGTCCAGCCATCTTCATTTGGTTTTGTTTTATTTTTCTCACTTCTAAGTGGAGAACAGTTTAGGAGGAATCAGTCGAGTTTGTTGCATCAAAATGTTGCTGAAATTAGAGACCTGACCATCCTTCTCATAACCTCTTAGATACAGTGCAACTTCCAGGTGATAGTTCTACTCAGCCAAATTCACCTATATACTGAGAATGTAGAATTTGCCAGGGTAGCAATAAACTTGCATGTGAACATATGTAGGCCAGTATTCCTGGGGGTTTTAGGTATAGTTGTTCTATCTAAAAAAAATCTTTATTTTCACACAGCAGATTAAGTCGTTTAGGCTATTTTTAGATATAACCCTAATCCTACTAACACTTTTCATTCAGTCAGTATTAGTTTGACCAGTATTAGTTTGACCAGTATGAGTTGAACATGTGAGGCAGATGTTTGCATATTGATTTAGCAATTGGAATGATATATTTTATCCAGCAAACATTTATAACCTAGCCAGGAAAACAGAGTAAATGCTGTAATACAGTTTACTTAAAATCATGCTCAGAATTCAACTGGAAACACAGATAGAAGATAGTTCAGCTTGAGAAGGGATTAAGAAAAACTATAGAGAGGAGGTGACATTTGAGTTGGTGAAAGATAAGCAGGAATTTTCTAGATGGTTATGAGGCTGACCACATTCATGAATATGTGATGAGAAGTAGCTGGGAAAGAAGCAGGGGTCAGAGTAAAAAGGCTCTATATGCAGAATTTGGACTTGATCCTGTGGACTTGTGATAACCTGTTTTACTACCCAAATGGTTCATTTTTAAAAGATGTTTGACTGCCAAACATTTATTACTGAAGGTCCATTTTTGTTCATCAAAGACTTCTTCAATCAATACACCGATTACTAGATTAGTGTTTTTAAACAGAATCAGTTTTTCTTAAAGTCAAGATACTTGGTACCTCCTTGGAAGAATAACTATGAAAAACCTAGACAGTGTATTAAGAAGCAAAGATATCATTGTGCCAATGAAAGGGTATATTCAAAGCTATAGTTTTTCCAGTAGTCATGTACAGATGTGAAAGTTAGACCATAAAGAAAGCTGAGCGCTGAAGAATTGATGCTTTTGAAATGTGGCGCTGGAGAAGACTCTTGAGAGTCTCTTGGATACCAAAAAGATAAAACCAGTCAATCCTAAAGGAAACCAACCCTGAACAGTCATGGAAAATATTGATGCTGAAGGTCCAATACTTTGGCCATCTGATGCAAAGAGCTGACTCATTGAAAAAGACCCTGATGCTGAGAAAGATTGAGGGCAGGAGGAGAAGGGGGCAAGAGAGGATGAGATGGTTCGATGGCATCACCGGCTCAGTGGACATGAGTTTGACCAAACTCTGGAACATGGTGAAGGACAGGAAAGCCTGGCATGCTGCAGTTCATGGAGTTGCAAAGAGTTGGACAGGATTTAGAAACTGAGCAACAACAACACCCCCTGAAGGCAGGGGGCTGCAAAAGGAGAGCATGATCAGGAGTCATATGCACCCAACATAGGAGCACCTCAATATGTAAGGTAAATATTTACAGAAAAGGAGAAATTGACAGTAACAATACTAGGGAACTTGAAAACCATCCTTACATGAATGGAAAGATCATCCAGACAGAAAATCCATAAACATAGGTCTTGAATAAAACACATACACCAATGGACTTAATTAATACATAGAAAGCATTCCAAGCAGCAGAATTCACATTTCAAGTGCACGTGAACATTCTCCAGGACAGATCATATGCTAGACACAAAACCAGCCTCAGTAAATCTAAGAAAACAAATTATATCAAGTGTCCTTTCCAACCACAATGCTATAAACTAGATAACAAGTACAGGAAAGAAACAGCAAAACCCACAAACACATGGAGGCTAAACTACACTACTACTCAACCAATGGATCACTGAAGAAATCAAAGAAGAAGTTAAAAAATGCCTAGAGGCTAATGAAAATGAAAACATGATAATTCAAAACCTATGGGATACAGCAAAATCAGTTCTAAGAGGGAAGTTTATAGTGACATAAGCTTACTTCAGGAAATAAGAAAAATCTCAAACAACCTAATCTTACACCTAAAGGAATTAGAGAAAGAAATACAAACAAAAGTTAAAGTTGATAGAGGAAATCATAAAGGTCAGTGCCAAAATAAATGAAATAGAGGCAAAAAGAAATTGCAGAGACCAGTGAAACTAAAAGCTGTTTCTTTAAAAAGATAAAATTGACAAACCTTTAGCCAGATTCATCAAGAAAAAAAGGGAGAGTGTTCAAATCGATAAAATTAGAAAAGAAAAAGAAGTTACAACTGACATCACAGAAGTACAAAGAATCACAATAGACTACTACAAGCAACTACTGACAATAAAACAGAGAACCTAGAAAAAACGAGCACGTTTTTGGAAATGTACAGTCTTCCAAGACTGAACCAGGAAAAAATAGAAGATGTGAATAGACCAATCAAAGTATTGAAATTTAAAAACGTCCAACAAACAAAAGTTCAGCACCGGATGGCTTCACAGGCTAATTCTATCAAATATTTAGAGAAGGGTTAACACTTATTTTGAAATCATTAGAAAAACTGAAGAGGAAGAAACACTCCCAAGCTCATTTTATGAGGCCGCCATCAACCTGACAAAACCAGACAAAGGTGCCACAAAAGAAGAAAATTACAGGCCAATATCACTGATTAGGGCTTCCCAGGTGGTGCTAGTGGTCCTGCTATTGCAAGAGACGTGAGTCATGGGTTTAATCCCTGAGTCAGGAAGATCCCCTGGAGGAGGGCATAGCAACCCACTCCAGTATTCCTGCCTGGAGAGTCCCATGGACAGAATAGCCATGGTGTTGCAAAGAGTTACACATGACTAAGGCAACTTAGCATACACACATGCATGCACCAGTGATAACACACATGCAGAAATCCTCAGCAAAATACTAGCAACCCATATCCAATACTACATTACATCATGCACCTTGACAAAGTGGAATTTATTCCAGTGTTCCGAGGGTTTGCCAATATCCACAAATCAATAAGTGTGATACTTCATATTAACAAATTGAAGACTATAAACCACATGATAATCTCAATAGATGCAGAAAAAGTGTTAAGACAAAATTCAACACCAGTTTATGATAAAACCTTTCCAGAAAGTGGGGATAGAGCAAACCTATCTCAATATAGTAAAGGCCATATATGATAAACCATAGCAAACATCATTCTCCATGGTGAAAGCTGAAAGCTTTCTCTTATCTGAGTGCTGTGACTGTGACTTCCAAAGTAAGGGTGTCTGCTCTTGCCACCAGAGAAGGCAATGGCACCCCACTCCAGTACTCTTGCCTGGGAAACCCCATGGACAGAGGAGCCTGGTAGGCTGCAGCCCATGGGGTCGCGAAGAGTCAGACACAACTGAGCGACTTCACTTTTCACTTTCATGCCCTGGAGGAGGAAATGGCAACCCACTCCAGTACTCTTGCCTGGAGAATCCCAGGGACGGAGGAGCCTGGTGGGCTGCTGTCTATGGAGTCGCACAGAGTCGGACACGACTGAAGCGACTTAGCAGCAGCAGCAGCAGCTCTTGCCACTTTTATTCAACATAGTTTTGGAAGTGCTGGCTACAGCAGTCAGAGAAGAAAAAGAAAGAAATGGGATCCAAACTGGAAAAGAAGTAAAGCTGTCACTATTTGTAGATGACATGACACTATACATAGAAAACTCTAAAGATGTTACCAGAAAACTTCTAGAGCTTATCAATGAATTTGAAACCAAACTTGTGGTTCCCAAAGGGGAACGTTGGGAGAAGGATAAATTAGGAGTTTGGGATTAACGTGTACACACTATTATATATTAAATAGATAATCAACAATGACCTACAGTATAGCACAGGGAACTCTATAACTAGCATTGTGTAGTAACCTGTATGGGAAAAGAATCTGAAAAGAATGGGTATATGTATATGCATAACTGAATCACTTTGCTATACACCTGAAACTAATACAGTATTCTAAGTGAACTGTGCTCCAACATAAAAGTTAAATTTAAAAAAGATAAAAGTATGCATTTAATGTAAAAAAAATAGAAGAACTGAATAGACATTTTTTCAAAGAGGAAATGCCGATAGCCAGCATGCACATGAATGTTGTTGTTCAGTTGCTGAGTTGTGTCCAACTCTGTGACCCCATGGACTGCAGCACACCAGGCTTCCCTGACCTTTACGATCTCTGAGCTTGCTCAAACTCATGTCCATTGAGTCGGTGATGCCATCCAGCCATCTCATCCGCGGTCGTCCCTTTCTCATTCTGCCTTCAATCTTTCCCAGCATCGGGGTTTTTTTCTAATGATTCAGCTTTTCTCATCAGGTGGCCAGAGTTTTATAGCTTCACCTGCAGCATCAGTCCTTTCCTTCCAATGAATATTCAGGGTTGATTTCCTTCGGGATTGACTGTTTGGATCTCCTTGCAGTCCAAGGGACTCTCAAGAGTCTTCTCCAACACCACAGTTCAAAAGCATCTATTCTTCGACACTCCGCCTTCTTTATGGTCCAACTCTTACATCCATACATGACTACTGGAAAAAACCATAGCTTTGACAATATGGACCTTTTTTGGCAAAGTAATGTCTCTGCTTTTTAATATGCTGTCTAGGTTGGTAATAGCTTTTCTTCCAAGGAGCAAGCGTCTTTTCATGGCTTCAGTCACTGTCTGCAGTGATTTTGGAGCTCAAGAAAATAAAATCTGTCACTGTTTCCATGTTTTCCCATCTACTTGCCATGAAATGATGGGACCAGATACCATGATCTTTGTTTTTTGAATGATGAGTTTTAAGCCAGCTTTTTCACTCTCCTCTTTTACCTTCAAGAGGCTCTTTAGTTCCTCTTTGCTTTCTGTTGTAAGGGTGGTATCATCTGCATATCTGAGGTTATTGATATTTCTCCCAGCAATTTTGGTTTCAGCTTGTGCTTCATCCAGTCTGGCATTTCACATGATGTACTCTGCGTGTAAGTTGAATAAGCAGGGTGACAATATACAGCCTTGACATACTCCTTTCCCAATTTTGAACCAGTCTGTTGTTCCATGACAGGTTCAAAAATATTCATTCACATGAATAGGGTCAACATTGCAGGAAAGTGTAGATCAAAACCACACTGAAATATCACGTCACATCAGAATGGCTTTTATTAAAAGAACACAGATAACAAATACTGGTGAAGATATGGACAACAGGGAACCCTAGAACACTGTTTTGGGGAATGTACATTGATGCAGCCACTATAGAAAACTGTGGAGGGCCCTCCAAATACAATTAATTTCTAAATATACTCAGCACGTCCACTCCTTTGTATATATTTTTGAAAAAACACTAACTGAAAAATAAACATGCATCCCAGTGTTCATGGCAGAATTATTTTCAGTTGCCAAGATATAGAAGCAACCTAAGTGTCCATCAAGCAATTATTGGATAAAAATATGGTACACACACACACGTAAAAATGTGTGTTTTTTATTAACCATTAAAAAATGAAATTTTGTCACCTGTAGCAACATGAATGAAATTGAGGGGCACAATGCTGTAAAATTAGAGAAAGGCAAACATTGTATGATATCACTTATGTGTAGAATCTAAAATATACAGCAAACTAGGAACTATAACAAAAAAGGAGGAGACTCAGAGATACAGAGAGCAAATTAGTGGTTACCAGTCAAGAGAGGGAAGCGAGGAGAGGAGAAAGAGGAATAAGCTATTAGGTATAAAATAAGCTACAAGGATATATTGTACAGTATGCAGGATATACTATATATTTCATAATAACTATAAATGGAATATAAACTTAAAAAATTGTGAATCACCATATTGTACACCTATAACTATGCATCAACCATACTTCAGTTTTAAAAATGTAGGGATTCGGATATAAAGAGGAAGAGAAGCCACTGGAAAATCAATGGGGAAGGTGGGAAGAAGTGGAGGTCTCTCACACGGGAATTCAAGACCTAATCTTGAATCTATCAGAGCTTACATACAGTCTAGTGGAGATGACCAGTAAACCGGTCCTTATCCTAAAGCACCGGAGAAGGTAATGGCACCCCACTCCAGTACTCTTGCCTGGAAAATCCCATGGATGGAGGAGCCTGGTAGGCTGCAGTCGATGGGGTCGCTAAGAGTCGGACACGACTGAACGACTTCACTTTCACTTTTCCCTTTCATGCACTGGAGAAGGAAATGGCAACCCACTCCAGTGTTCTTGCCTGGAGAATCCCAGGGATGGTGGAGCCTGGTGGGCTGCCGTCTAGGGGGTCGCACAGAGTCGGACATGACTGAAGTGACTTAGCAGCAGCAGCATCCTAAAGCACAAGCTATGAGGCTACCTCAGGAGGAAGCTAACATTTATTGGGGTCAGGAATAACTACCAGGAGGAAGTGATTAAGCTGAGACTCGGTTTTGACTGCAGTCTCAAATAAATAGCCCGAATAAACAAGGCTCAGCATTTAATCATGTTGGGGCTGGAGAGTGAGAAATGGGCTTAGAACAATGGTGATTCCATGTGTAACCTTTCTTTCCAAGACCAAGGACAGGTGATATGAGAGCTTTTGAACATCAAAGGGACTTTCAGATGGCTCATATACATGAACACACAGCTATAAGGTTACAAGGGAAATTTCCAAAATCTTAGTCATTTCTGAAGAAAATCTTTATACTTCCATGGGAAAGTAAACCTTAAAGTTTGATGATAAAAATGCACCCTCTGTGGCTTCAGCATCTGAATACAGATGGGGCTGTTTGTTTAAAAAATAAATTGCTGGTGATCTCATTAGCAATTCAAAGACTGGACTTGCAGACTTTCTTCTCCTGCTACCCATGGCCCAGGTGCATAACAAAGCTTTGAGTAGTTTTTGCTCATAAATTATGCTTTATGTCTTAAACTAAATTTTTTTTTGATCCAAAAAAGAAAACACAACATATATTCAAGTGTTTACCGTCCCCATTAATATTCTAAATTAAATTCGTATGTTAGCTTGAGAGAAAAAAAAAACATACAAAGTAGCTTTATAGTGAATATTTACCTACTACTGTTGGTAATGGCAGCCTGCCTGAGAAAAAATTTTTCAGAAAGGGCGGTGGTATCTTGAATTTCCTCTTAAAATTGGAAGGGGAGGTAGGAGCACCGGAGAAGGGAAAATACTCAATTATCTGTCAGTAGGGAGAGAGCGCATGGGCAGGAGAAAAAAGTCAGCAAGGAACACTGCCCTTTTCTTTCCCTGAAACCACAGAGCCACCTCCCTTCCTCTTCTCGCTCCTATCCTCTAAGCTGATAGAAGTAGCACAGGAACCTGGAAAAAAGGAGGAACTTGTTCCCTGCCACCAACTCCAAAGTCCTGAGAACCACCCAAGGGCCAGAAAGAGATTGGAGCCATCTTTGTTTCTCTTTGGTGGCCGCCACACAGGGTAGCATGGAAGCAGAATGTTTCCTTAGTTTGAATAAATTTACCAAAACAGCCATCCAGCGCCTACCAGTTTGTACCTCCCATTCCATCAGCCAAGGGCTTTCCCCTCTGGGTGCAGGTTGAGATGCAAAGTGCTCACAGAGGTAAATCTAAAAGATGTCTGTCTCATAATCTAGAGGAAATTCTCAGATTCTTTCCCTGTCTAACATTAGATGATCTTGAAGGCTCTTTTCTGCTTAAGGCTTCTATTATTCTGTGTGGTTCATTTTTGTATTTTTAGAGTGTGGACCTAGGTCACTGCTTATTCCCTGGTAAGGATGATGAGGGCAATGTCCCTTACCTCTTAGAATGTGACCTAGAAACAACTGCTTTCAGGAAGCCTTCCTGTGGGCTATGTCCAACTTCTTCCAGAAGGCAGCCTGACTGCAGGGAGCAATGAGATTCACCTGAGTTTGAATATATGCTCTGCTACCTAGGCCATTGAAACTAGATGTATCTCCACCTCTCTAAGCCTCAGTTTTTTCTTCTAAAAAAAAAAAAAAACGGACTTAATAATCCTTTCTCCATAAGTTGGTGGCTAAGGTTAGTATACCATGTCAAGTACCTTGTACAATGTTTGACACATGGAAGATGCTTCATATATCATTTACTTATATGTACTTACTCATGGGTAGAAGTAACATTATACTTCCCAGCAGTATATGAGGCTACAAATTTTCCAACAAGTTGCATAATTAAGGAGAATTCTTCATGGAATTCTCCCTGTGATGTTTTCTGCATTGTGGTGCCATTTTTTGCAAAGGCTTTATGAAACATTTGGTCTTTGAAAGTTGCAGAAGTACTTTCAGATACGTGTATGTTTTATGGGATGTCAGTCGTTTCAAGATGTGGAGACTTTAATGTAATTGGTTTCTTTGTTAAGACTTTGCAGAAATCTTCCATGTGACTCTGGTGAGGGAAAGTCTTGGTATGTCTTGGCTTTTTTCTGGCTAGGTTGGTTTGCCTAATTAAATTTGAAGTGCTGCCAATGTGCTCCTTGGAAACTTGTTTAGGTTGTCTTTGGCCGAAATGAGGGAGAGTTGTTTCCCGTATTTCATAAGGTTCAAAGAGAAAAATTAAAATTTAATAAAGTTATAATCTTATGTTAGTTTGGATTCTGAGAAATAGACACCAAGACATAATTAGGCAAGGGATTATTTGAGTAATAGCCTATGAGAGAAAACAGGGGAGGATTCAGAGTTGGCCAGGAAAGCTATCACACCATGATGTAGGTCTGACCACTGTGGAGGAGAGAGGGAAGGAAGGATCTTAGGTTGCATTGCAGTTCTAAGAAAAGTTTAGTGAGGACAATGAATCCCCCACTCCAAATTGCCCTGCAGAGAAGTCCACAACTGCAGTTACTGATCTGCCTTAGAACCCCTGCCATGCTCGGTCAGGAGGGAGCAGCATGTGGGAAGAGTGGCCTAGGCAGTTAATGTTTTCCCCAAGTGTTAGAGTCACAACACAATTGAAAAGGAACATACATTGCTGTATTGTGACATACTTGACAATATTCTAAAAGCACTTTCAATTGCGAGCTGAGGCGCGGGTAGGGATCAGGTCTTGGTCATATTCTCCCAGCTCTGCCAGGTGTCCGGTACTAGAATCCCAGGCTTCAGCCATCCTTCACATGCCTCTCCCACATTCTCAATTCTGTCTAATCGGTCACTGATTTCTGCTGATTTTTCTCCATGAATCAACAGTTCCCATCTTGTGTCTGTACATTAGAATCATCCAGGGAGTTTTTAAAAATTCCAAAGTCCAGGCCACATCCCAGACCAATAAAATCATAAGCTTTTTCTGAAGCTCCCCCAAAGATTCCAATATGAAGAAAAGTTTGGAAACCACTGTCTTGAATATTTTTCCAATCTGACATCTCTCATCCCTTCTCCCAGTCATTTCTCAACGTGGATGACTGCACCTACCAGTTTCCTATCTGGTCACGGTGCTTGTAATCTTATCCCTTCCTGTTTATCTTATCCTCAGTGACTGTTGACCTCTCAGAAATGCAAATCTGACCATGTTAGAGGTCTGCTTCTAGCTCTCCCATGGCCCCTCATACCTCCAGCATTTCCTTTAACTCCCCCCCGACTCCCACCATCACCACTGCCTCTGTAGTGTTTACTGCATGAGAGACGTCCTTCATTGAGCAGTGTACATGGTGATTTGCAACCTATTTGGACATGTTCCCCCTGGAAGAAGAGTGTCAGAGTATTGGAAAAGCACTCCACGTGGGCAATTTGGGGAATGCCTTCACCACACCACTGCTTTTTCTCCCTGTCCCCTTCCCACTTGACTTCTGAAGTCAAGTGGGCCTTAGGAAGCATTGCTGTCAATAAAAGTAGTGGAGGTGATGGAATGCCAGCTGAGCTATTTAAAATACTAAAAGATAATGCTGTTAAAGTGATGCACTCAATATGTCAGCAAATTTGGGAAACCCAACAGTGGCCACAAGACTGAAATATGTCAGTTTTCATTCCCATCCTAAAGAAGGGCAGTGCTCAAGAATGTTAAGACTACCAGACAATTGTGCTCATTTTCCATGCTAGTAAGGTAATGGTCAAAACCCTTCAAGCTGCTTCAACAGTACTTGAATCAAAAACCTCCAAATGATTTCAAATTGTGGTACTGGAGAAGACTCTTGAGAGTCCCTTGGACAGCAAGGGCATCAAACCAGTCAATCCTAAAGGAAATCAACCCTGAATACCCTTTGGAAGGACTGATGCTAAAGCTGAAGCTCCAATACTTTGGCCACCTGATGCAAAGAGCCAACCCATTGGAAAATCTTTCCCTGATGCTTGGAAAGATTGAGGACAGGAGAAGAAGAGGACAAAAGAGGATGATATGGTTGGATAGCATCACCAACTCAATGAACATGAACTTGGGCAAACTCCAGGAGACAGTGAGGGACAGGGAGGCCTGACGTGCTGTAGGTCATGGGGTTGCAAAGAGTTGGACATGACTTAGCGACTGAACAACTAGAACAGCCCCTTCCGCCATCCTGATGTGTGTTTTCCATCCAAGAGGTTTAAAGCTTAATACAGACTACAGGACTACCTTTTCATCTCACCCTATCTCCCTAATCTCATCTTTCACCTTCATATTTTTACTCCTTATACTACTGACTTCTGAAAGTTCCCAGTATAAACCATGTTATTCCCATCTTTTATGCCTTTGCTTATTTCATCACTCCCACCTTGTTTTTTCTTTTTTTAAGAATGCTTCACTTTTTACTTTCCCCTGCAATGCTATCCCTTAAACTGACTTCAAGTTTTGAAAGCAGCCACTAAATCTCAACTCTGGGGTTATAGCAGCAAAGCCTCCCTTGACCTCCAATTTAGCTGAGTTGGGATGCTTCCTTCATCATCCAAGACCCTGTATGCTTATCTCAATCTTGCAATGTTTTTCTGTCATTAGATGTATTCAGTTCAGTTCAGTTGCTCAGTCGTGTCCGACTCTTTGCGACCCCATGAACCGCAGTACGCCAGGCCTCCCTGTCCATCACCAACTCCCGAATTCCACCCAAACCCATGTCCATTGAGTCGGTGATGCCATCCAGCCATCTCATCCTCTGTCCTCCCCTTCTCCTCCTGCCCTCAATTGTCCCCAGCATCAGAGTCTTTTCAAATGAGTCAGCTCTTCGCATCAGGTGGCTAAAGTATTGGAGTTTCAGCTTCAACATCAGTCCTACCAATGAACACTCAGGACTGATCTCCTTTAGGATGGACTGGTTGGATCTCCTTGCAGTTCAAGGGACTCTAAAGAGTCTTCTCCAACACCACAGTTCAAAAGCATCAATTCTTCAGCACTCAGCTTTCTTTATAGTCCAGCTCTCACATCCATACATGACCACTGGAAAAACCATAGCCTTGATTAGACGGACCTTTGTTGACAAAGTAATGTCTCTGCTTTTCAATATGCTGTCTAGGTTGGTCATAACTTTCCTTCTAAGGAGTAAGCGTCTTTTAATTTCATGGCTGCAATCACCATCTGCAGTAATTTTGGAGCCCAGAAAAATAAAGACTGACACTGTTTTTACTGTTTCCCCATCTATTGGCCATGAAGTGATGGGACCAGATGCCGATCTTAGTTTTCTGAATGTTGAACTTTAAGCCAACTTTTTCACACTCCTCTTTCACTTTCATCAAGAGGCTCTTTAGTTCTTTTTCACTTTCTGCCATAAGGGTGGTGTCATCTGTATATCTGAGGTTATTGATATTTCTCCCGGCAATCTTGATTCCAGCTTGTGCTTCATCCAGCCCAGCGTTTCTCATGATGTACTCTGCATAGAAGTTAAATAAGCAGGGTGACAATATACAGCCTTGACGTACTCCTTTTCCTATTTGGAACCAGTCTGTTGTTCCATGTCCAGTTCTAACTGTTGCTTCCTGACCTGCATACAGGTTTCTCAAGAGGCAGGTCAGGTGGTCTGGGATTCCCCTCTTTTTCAGAATTTTCCACAGTTTATTGTGATCCACACAGTCAAAGGCTTTTTAAGGGGTCTCAACTCACCATTCTGTATGTTTTCTAAATTTAAAATTCTTGCAATACTTTGATGTCATTTGCTCAGATTGAACCCAAGTCATTCAGAATAGGGCATTATAATTAACAGAAACTAGAATCATAAAATATCAATATTGGGAGACTTTTACAGCATATTAAAAAGCAGAGACATTACTTTGCCAACAAAGGTCCATCTAGTCAAGCCTATGGTTTTTCCAGTAGTCATGTATGGATGTGAGGGTTGGACTATAAAGAAAGCTGAGCATTTGAATGTGGTGTTGGAGAAGACTCTTGAGAGTCCCTTGGACTGCAGGGAGATCCAACCAGTCCATCCTAAAGGAAATCAGTCCTGGGTGTTCATTGGAAGGACTGATGTTGAAGCTTAAACTCCAATACTTTGGCCACCTGATGTGACAAGCTATCTCATTTGAAAAGGCCCTGATGTTGGGAAAGATTGAAGGCAGGAGGAGAAGGGGACAACAGAGGATGAGATGGTTAGATGGCATCACCGACTCAATGGACATGAGTTTGGGTAAACTCCGGGAGTTGGTGATGGACAGGGAGGTCTGGTGTGCTGCAGTCCATGGGGTCGCAAGAAGTCAGACACAACTGAGTGAACTGAACTGACTGAAAGATAATTTGATTCAATCACAGAATTTTATTGTTGTTTTACATTTAGTGACCTTGAGGAAGGTGCGATATATCCAGATGGAAATATCCCAGCATGGAAATACAAAATTACAGCACATGCTGGAGAAATTGACAGAGAAGGATGGATTAAATGCTCCAAGGGGAAAAGTGTAGAAAGAAAAAGGATAGATAACCCATTACTAGACAACATTGGGCTTCCTAGGTGGCTGGTGCTAGTGGTAAAGAACCCATCTTCAATTGCAGGAGACATGAGAGATATGGGTTTGATCCCTTAGTTGAAAAGATCCCCTGGAGAAGGAAATGACAACCCACTTCAGTATTCTTACCTGGAGAATCCCATAGACAGAGGAGCTAGCGGGATACAGTCCATAGGGTTGCAAACAATCTGATGCTACTGAAGCAACTTAACAGACAACTTCAGCCTTCAGGAAACATGAAGTGATTAAGAGATGCCAGTTCAGGAGACAGAAGTTTTGCAGAAGGAGTGTTATAAAAATCAGAGTCAGGAGTGTTTTAAGAAGCAGGGAGTGACTATGGGGCCAGTTCTCCAGGAAGGCTCAGACTGTAGTGGTCCTGGGATGTTCCTGTGAGTTCAGGTGGCACACCTGTTCCTGGGAAGCCACGTCCCAGGAAGAATCAGTTAGACACATTTATGGAGATCCCAACCGCTCCAGCCAGAACTTAAACCCCTGTATCTCTTAACATTTTTTACACGACTCAGAAACTTTTGGTAATCTGATGAATCCATCAGATCTGATGAGTCCTCAGAAAAATGCACACAGGCACACACAATTTTATATACAACCTCTCCTAGTCCACTCTACCACCCCCTACATGCATCCCCCACTCAAGTGTATACATGATGCATAGTTCCACTGTCAGTTACCACAGCTTGTTCAGGCAGTGAGGACAGGTGATATATTTGAGGACTAAGAGTTATTCCTCCCCCTACTCTTATCTTAGCTGGTCCAAGATTTCTAGTAGAAATATTCTACTTTATCCATCTTAGGAGCAATAGGTTGAGTAGAGGTATTTCTTGGTGCTTTTAATCTGCCCATTGTAAACAATTGAATATTTTCTGGATTCCTGTCTGTTGACTAACCAAGTCACTAATTCAGGCCAGCTAGCCACTGTACTCCTCTGTGCCTTGGCTTCTGAAAAGTCCTCTTGTAGAGTTTTAACCAGCAAGCATGACTTAATCTCATTTCTACCTATCTGGCTTCTGACTTCTACCTCTTAAATGACTCACCCTCATTTATTCCTTTTTCAAATTAAAGAATTTAGGAAAGCAATGAAAACATTTCAGCTTTCAGAAATAGAAACATGGTTGTTAAAATTTTATGAGAAAAGGGAGCAGTGTTAAAGTCAACTTTTGTCAATCTCAGCCCAAAAGAAGAGCAGCAATATGAAAACTTCAAAAAGTCCTGGAGAATTTTAACAAATACTATATTTGTAATTTATAAAGTTATTTTTGTACCTGTTTTTCTGATTTTCTTTGGCTTACCATGGAAAGGTTTTTGCAATGACTCTATGAAGAATGGATGAGGCACATTGGGAAATGGACTTGGGTTATACAATGTACTTTGGTTAATCCATATATGTCATTAGCAATTGAGGTTTAATATCTTTTCAAGAGAGAATTTTAGAGTTTGATAAATAATGGAGATTTCTTAAAGTACAACATCAACTTTCGGTAGAAAAAACTAAAGATAGTGTGAAAAAATATTAGTCTAAAAATTTTAGATTTTAGTCACTTGCATATTTGATTTTTAAAGAGGTAAGAGTCTAGATAAATAATTAAAAATGCTGCCCCCACAGCACAACAGAATTTTTAGAATGATGGGCCTGGTCTGTATAGTACTATGGTATTAGATAATATAACTATATACATTTTTCAAAACTCATAGAATTATACACCACAAGAAAAATTTTTACTGCATGCAATAAAAACAAAAACTCAGAATACCAGGGGAATCCAGGATGGAATGCAGACTGTGACAAATGAATCTAACTATGTTACAAATACAGGACAGAGTCTCTCTGAAGTGGAAGAAAAGAAAGGAATTGGCCTAAATAACTGGAAAACAGTGTTTTGCATACATCCTGTAAGGATGAAGACAAAAAGAACTATACAAAAACACTAGTAAAATTTTCTTCTCTTGGGGGTAGAGTTTGGCAGTTCTGACACTTTACGTATTTGCCAGGGTTGGACCTGTAATTGTAGATAATGGGAGCCAGGTGCCAGGTTTTGTTTTGTTTTGTTTTTTTAAAGAGAAAGAAGTAGAGAAGAAAATGATAAATAAGTGGGATGAAGGTGAGAATTAGAGTTTACTATACAAACAAGTAGGTATAGATATAAATGTAGATAGATGTGTTTGCATTGTTAGTACAATAGATGTAATTCCCAACCCTGTTCCTCGAGAGGGCTGAGAAGCACTGGCACCCAGTAGCAATGAACATACCCAATATCTTGGCTTCTAAATGCCATTCAACAATTTTAAAAAGCCAGAATTCCTTGGAGAAATGGCTATTTGATTCTAGGGCTAGGTCAAGAAACATACTAGAGAAGCCTGGAACACCATATAGTGTTAGAAAGTAAAAGGGTGAGGAAGAGATGAGAGCATGTCAAAAGGACACAGGGGCCAACGTTAAAGAGCTGCTGATGGCCAAAACTGGAACAGTGTGGATGGCAAAGTAAATGAAAATAACATTGAATTATAATCTAGAGAATAAAGTAAATATCCATGGATCCATATACATAACAGATTACTAAGTAAATGAATAAATGTGCAGGGTGGGAATGGAGAAATCTTCCTATGAAAGAATTCCAGTTACAAATAAATATTAACGGACACAAAGGAGAAATCAACAGTAACACAATAACAGTAGGGGACTTTAACACTCCACTTATACCAATGGACATATAATCATCCAGATAGAAAATCAATAAGGAGACTGGCCTTAAATGATGCACTAGATCAGGTAAGCTTAATTGATATTTAATAGAACATTCTATGCCAGAGCAGTAGAATACATATTCTTATCAAGTGCATATGGAACTTTCTCCAGGAGAGAACACATGCTAGGCCACAAAACAAACCCCCATAAATTTGCAAAAACTGAAATCATATCAAGCATCATTTCTAACCCACAATGCTATGAGACAAGAAATAAACAACAAGAAAATAACTGCAAAAAACACCAACACATGAAGGCTAAACAATATGCTACTAAACAAACTAATGGATCACTGAAAAAATCAAAGAGGAAATTAAAAAAATACCTAGAGACAAATGAAAACAAAAACATGATGATCCAAAACATATGGGATGCAACAAGAGCAAATAGTAAATAAACTATAAATAAATAAATAAGTCCATACAACTAAATTGTAAATAGTCCATACAACTAAAAAAAAAACTTGATCAAAAAATGGGCAAAAGAAATGAATAAACATTTACCTTAAGAGGACATACAGATAGCCAACAGGAAGATGAAAAGATGCTCAACACTAGTCATCATCAGGGAAATGCAAATTAAAATCACAATGATATATCACCTCACACCTGTTCAAATCAGTTTAGTTCAGTTCAGTCGCTCAGTCGTGTCCAACTCTTTGTGACCCCATGAATCGCAGCATGCCAGGCCTCCCTGTCCATCACCAACTCCCGGAGTTTACCCAAACCCATGTCCATCAAGTCAGTGATGCCATCCAACCATCTCATCCTCTGTCGTCCCCTTCTCCTCCTGCCCCCAATCCTGCCCAGCATTAGGGTCTTTTCCAATGAGTCAACTCTCTGCGTGAGATGGCCAAAGTATTGGAGTTTCAGCTTCAACATCAGTCCTTCCAATGAACACCCAGGACTGATCTTTAGAATGGACTGGTGGGATCTCCTTGCAGTCCAAGGGACTCTCAAGAGTCTTCTCCAACACCACAGTTCAAAAGCATCAATTCTTTGGTGCTCAGCTTTCTTCACCGTCCAACTCTCACATCCATACATGACCACGGGAAAAACTGTAGCCTTGACTAGACGGACCTTTGTTGGCAAAGTAATGTCTCTGCTTTGAAATATGCTATCTAGGTTGGTCATAACCTTCCTTCCAAGGAGTTTCTGCTGCTGCTAAGTCGCTTCAGTTGTGTCCGGCTCTGTGCGACCCCATAGACGGCAGCCCACCAGGCTCCCCCATCCCAGGGATTCTCCAGGCAAGAACACTGGGGTGGGTTGCCATTTCCTTCTCCAATGCATGAAAGTGAAAAGTGAAAGTGAAGTCACTCAGTCATGTCCAACTCTTAGCGATTCCATGGACTGCAGCCTATCATGCTCCTCTGTCCATGGGATTTTCCAGGCAAGAGTACTGGAGTGGGGTGCCAGGTAAGTGTCTTTTAATTTCATGGCTGCAATCACCATCTGCAGTGATTTTGGAGCCCCAAAAAATAAAGTCTGACACTGTTTCCACTGTTTCCCCATCTATTTCCCATGAAGTGATGGGACCAGATGCCATGATCTTAGTTTTCTGAACGTTGAGCTTTAAGCCAACTTTTTCACTCTCCTGTTTCACTTTCATCAAGAGGCTCTTTAGTTCTTCTTCACTTTCTGCCATAAGGGTGGTGTCATCTGCATATCTGAGGTTATTGATATTTCTCTCGGCAATCTTGATTCCAGCTTGTGCTTCTTCCAGCCCAGTATATCTCATGATGTACTCTGCATAGAAGTTAAATAAGCAGGGTGACAATATACAGCCTTGACATACTCCTTTTTCTATTTGAAACCAGTCTGTTGTTCCATGTCCAGTTCTAACTGTTGCTTCCTGACCTGCATACAGGTTTCTCAAGAGACAGGTCAGATGGTCTGGTATTCCCATCTCTTTCAGAATTGTCCACAGTTTATTGTGATCCACACAGTCAAAGGCTTTGGCATAGTCAATAAAGCAGAAATAGATGTTTTTCTGGAACTCTCTTGCTTTTTCGATGAGCCAGCGGATGTTGGCAATTTGATGTCTGGGTCCTCTGCCTTTTCTAAAACCAGCTTGAACATCTGGAAGTTCACGGTTCATGTATTGCTGAAGCCTGGCTTGGAGAATTTTGAGCATTACTTTACTAGCGTGTGAAATGAGTGCAATTGTGCAGTAATTTGAGCATTCCTTGGCATTGCCTTTCTTTGGGATTGGAATGAAAACTGACATTTTCCAGTCCTGTGGCCACTGCTGAGTTTTCCAGATTTGCTGGCGTATCGAGTGCAGCACTTTCACAGCATCATCTTTCAGGATTTGAAATAGCTCAACTGGAATTCCATCACCTCCACTAGCTTTGTTCGTAGTGATGCTTTCTAAGGCTCACTTGACTTCACATTCCAGGATGTCTGGCTCTAGGTGAGTGATCACACCATCGTGATTATCTGGGTCATGAAGATCTTTTTTGTACAGTTCTTCTGTGTATTCTTGCCACCTCTTCTTAATATCTTCTGCTTCTGTTAGGTCCATAACATTTCTGTCCTTTATTGAGCCCATCTTTGCATGAAATGTTCCCTTGGTATCTCTAATTTTCTTGAAGAGATCTGTAGTCTTTCCCAATCTGTTGTTTTCCTCTATTTCTTTGCATTGGTCACTGAGGAAGGCTTTCTCATCTCTCCTTGCTATTCTTTGGAACTCTGCGTTCAGATAGGAATATCTTTCCTTTTCTCCTTTGCTTTTCACTTCTCTTCTTTTCCCAGCTATTTGTAAGGCCTCCTCAGGCAGCCATTTTGCTTTTTTGCATTTCTTTTCTATGGGGATGGTCTTGATCGCTGTCTCCTGTAGAATGTCATGAACCTCTGTCCATAGTTCATCAGGCACTCTGTCTATCAGATCTAGTCCCTTAAATCTATTTGTCACTTCCACTGTATAATCATAAGGGATTTGATCTAGGTCATACCTGAATGGTCTAGTGGTTTTCCCTACTTTCTTCAATTTAAGTCTGAATTTGGCAACAAGGAGCTATCCTCAAAAGAACACAAATAACGAATGTTGGTGAAGATGTTGAGAAAGGAGAACCCTCGTACACTGTTGGAGGGAATGTAAATTGGTGTAGCAATTGTGGAAAGCAGTACAGAGGTTTCTCAAAAAACTTTAAATAGGACTGCCATAATACCCAACAATTCCATTCCTGGGTATATATCTGAAGCAAGCAAAAATTCTAATTAAAAGATATATGCACCCCAGTATTCACAACAGTATTATGTATAATTGCCAAGATATGGAAGCAACCTAAGTGTCCATGGATGGATTTGGAGAGCATTATGCCAAGTGAAATAAGTCAGACAGAGAAAGACAAATACTGTATGGCATCACATATATGTGGAATCTAAAAGTTACAACAAACCAGTGAATATAACAAAAAAGAAGCAGACTCACATATAGAGAACAAACTTCTGGTTACCAGTGAGGAGAGGGAAGTGGGAGGGGCATTATAAGGGGGAGGAGAGTAAGAGGTACAAACTATTATGTATAAAATAAGCTGTGTGCTGTGCTCAGTCTCTCAGTCATGTCTGACTCTGTGTGACCTCATGGACTGTAGCCCGCCAGGCTCCATGTCCATGGGGAATTCTCCAGGCAAGAATATTGGAGTGGCTTGCCATGCCCTCCTCCAGAGTATCTTTCCAACCCAGGAATCAAACCCAGGTCCTCTGTATTGCAGGAGGATTTTTTACCATCTGAGCCACCAGTGAAAGTGAAAGTTGCTCAGTCATTTCCAACTCTTTGTGACCCCACGGACTATACAGTCCATGGAATTCTCCAGGCCAGAATACTGGAGTGGGTAGCTGTTCGCTTTTCCCTGAGCCACCAGGGAAGCCCATAAAATAAGCTACAAGGATACAACATGGGACAACAAGGGAAATATATTATTAGCTGCATGTGGGTTTTACTATCATCGCTTGTTTATAATTAATTATTTATAATAACTGGAAATGGAATATAACCTTTAAAAATTATGAATCGCTATACCACACACCTATAACTTATTTATCAAATATACTTCAATTTTAAAAAGTGGCTCAGCAAGTAAAGAATCTGCATGCAATGCAGGAGACGCAGGAGGCATGGGTTCAACCCCTGGATCAGGAAGATTCCCTGAGGGAAGGAAAAATGGCAACCCACTCCAGTGTTCTCACCTGAAAAATCCCATGGACAGAGGAACCTGGTGGGCTACAGTCCAAAGGGTTGCAAAGTGTTGGACACAACTGAGCACACATGCACAGAAAAAGAATGCCAGTTAATAAATGTAGAAGGAATGAGGGACACAGAAAATCCCCATCAGAACACCACAGTAGCAGTCGCCACAGGCAAGATCCACTGCTGAGTGCTAATGTCAGCAGATGAAACTTTTAGGAGAAACAAGATATTTGCATAGTTTTACACTATCTCCCCATAAAGTGTCATTCATTACTGTAGTGGTTATAAATGTTTTAATGCTCTTCCCTTCAGAAGGTAGAGTTTAATTCCTCTCCCACTGAGTGTGGGCAGGACTTGGCATCTCACTTTTGAGGAAGAGAATATAAAGACATCTGACCGCACCTTAATCAAGTGATCAAGGTTAATATCACCAGTAATGACATAAGTTGACATCATAGACTCCTTAATAATGATACAACTAGACAACTGGAAGGGCACTTCATCTCTGTGGCATTTTCACCTCACATTGGTAACTAGTCTACTCATGAGAAAATGTTGGACAGACCTTCATAGAGGGACATGGTACAAAAACCTGACCACTTCTCAAAATAGTCGAAGTTATAAAACACAAGGAGAGACAGAGGAGCCTAAACACAATTGCAGTATTCTGGATTAGATCTTGGAACAAAACTCTGAATAAAATCTATAGCTGAGTTCCTGAGTTCATTGTATTGTACCATGGTATTGTACTGAGCATGGCCCCATCAGAACATCAGAATAAGACACAGTTTCTCCCTCAGTCATTCTCTCCCATCAGGAAGCTTCCATAAGCCTCTTATCCTTCTCCATCAGAGGGCAGACAGATGAAAACCACAATCACAGAAAACTAACCAATCTAATCATGTGGACTCAGCCTTGTCTAACTCAATGAAACTATGAGCCATGCCATGTAGGGCCACCCAAGACGGACGGGTCATGGTGGAGAGTTCGACAAAATGTGGTCTGCTGGAGGAGGGAATGGCAAACCATTTCAGTATTCTTGCCTTGAGAACCCCATGAACAGTATGAAAAGGCAAAAAGATAGGACACTGAAAGATGAACTCCCCAGGGTGGTAGGTGCCCAATATGGTAATGGAGATCAGTGGAGAAATAACCCCATAAAGAATGAAGAGATGGAGCCAAAGAAAAAACAACACCCAGTTGTAGATGAGACTGGTGATGGAAGCAAGGTCTGATGCTGTAAAGAGGAATATTTCATAGGAACCTGGAATGTTAGATCCATGAATCAAGGCAAATTGGAAGTGGTCAAACAGGAGATGGCAAGAGTGAATGTCGACATTTTAAGAATCAGTGAACTAAAATGTACTGGAATGGGTGAATTTAACTCAGATGACCATTATCTCTACTACTGTGGGCAAGAATCCCTTAGAAGAAATGGCGTAGCCCTCATAGTCAACAAGAGTCTGAAATGCAGTACTTCGATGCAATCTCAAAAACAACAGAATGATCTCTATTCATTTTCAAGGAAAACCATTCAACCTTGTGAATAGTAATCCAAGTCTATGCCCTGACCAGTAATGCTGAAGAAGCTGAAGTTGAATGGTTCTATGAAAACCTACAAGACCTTCTAGATCTAACACCCCAAAAAGATGTCCTTTTCATTATAGGGTACCAGAAAGAAAAAGTAGGAAGTCAAGAAACACCTGGAGTAACAGGCAAATTTGGCCTTGGAATACAGAATGAAGCAGGGCAAAGGCTAATAGAGTTTTGCCAAGAGAACACACTGGTCATAGCAAACACACTCTTCCAACAACACAAGAGAAGACTCTACACATGGACATCACCAGATGGTCAATACCAAAATCAGATTGATTATATTCTTTGCAGCCAAAAAAAGAGCAGCTCTATACAGTCAGCAAAAACAAGACTGGGAGCAGACTATGGCTCAGATCATGAACTGCTTATTGCTAAATTCAGACTGAAATTGAAGAAAGCAGGGAAAACGACTAGACCATTCAGCTATGACCTAAAACAAATCCCTTGTGATTATACAGTTGAAGTGACAAATAGATTCAAGGGATTAGAATTGATAGAGTGCCTGATGAACTATGGGCAGAGGTTCGTGACACTGTACAGGAAACAGGGATCAAGACCATCCCAAAGAAAAAGAAATGCAGAAAAGCAAAATGGCTGTCTGAAGAGGCCTTACAAATAGCTGTGAAAAAAAGAGAAGCGAAAAGCAAAGGAGAAAAGGAAAGATATACCCATTTGAATTTGAATAAGAATATACCCATTTGAATTTGAATAAGAAAGCCTTCCTCAGTGATCAATGCAAAGAAATAGAGGAAAACAATAGAATGGGAAAGACTAGAGATCTCTTCAAGAAAATTAGAGATACTAAGGGAACATTTCATGCAAAGGTGGGCTCAATAAAGGACAGAAATGGTATGGACCTAATAGAAGCAGAAGATATTAAGAAGACATGGCAAGAATACACAGAAGAACTGTACAAAAAAGATCTTCACAACCCATATAATCACAAAGATGTGATTACTCACGTAGAGCCAGACATCCTGGAATGTGAAGTCAAGTGGGCCTCAGAAAGCATCACTATGAACAAAGCTAGTGGAGGTGATGGAATTCCAGTTGAGCTATTTCAAATCCTGAAAGATGATGCTGTGAAAGTGCTGCACTCGATATGCCAGCAAATCTGGGAAACTCAGCAGTGGCCACGGGACTGGAAAATGTCAGTTTTCATTCCAATCCCAAAGAAAGGCAATGCCAAGGAATGCTCAAACTACCACACAATTGCACTCATCTCACACGCTAGTAAAGTAATGGTCAAAATTCTCCAAGCCAGGCTTCAGCAATGTGTGAACCATGAACTTCCAGATGTTCAAGCTGGTTTTAGAAAAGGCGGAGGAACCAGAGATCAAATTGCCAACATCCACTGGATCATCGAAAAAGCAAGAGAGTTCCAGAAAAACATCTATTTCTGCTTTATTGACTATGCCAAAGCTTTTGACTGTGTAGATCACAATAAACTGTGGAAAATTCTGAAAGAGATGGGAATATCAGACCACCTGACCTGCCTTTTGAGAAACCTGTATGCAGGTCAGGAAGTAACAGTTAGAACTGGACATGGAACAACAGACTAGTTCCAAATTGGGAAAGGAGTACGTCAAGGCTGTATATTGTCACCCTGCTTATTTAACTTCTATGCAGAGTACATCATGGGAAACGCTGGGCTGGATGAAGCACAAGCTGGAATCAAGATTGCTAGGAGAAATATCAATAACCTCAGATATGCAGATGACACCACCCTTACAGCAGAAAGTGAAGAAGAACTAAAGAGCCTCTTGATGAAAGTGAAAGAGGAGAGTGAAAAAGTTGGCTTAAAGCTCAGCATTCAGAAAACTAAGATTATGGCATCTGGTCCCATCACTTCATGGCAAATAGATGGGGAAACAGTGAAAACAGTGGCAGACTTCATTTTTTGGGTTCCAAAATCACTGCAGATGGTAACTGCAGCCTTGAAATTAACAGACGCTTGCCCCTTGACAGGAAAGTTATGACCAACCTAAACAGCGTATTAAAAAGCAGAGACGTTGCTCTGCCAGCACAGGTCCATCTAGTCAAGCCTATGGTTTTTCCAGTAGTCATGTATGGATGTGAGAGTTGGATTATAAAGAAAGCTGAGCGCCGAAAGACTTGATGCTTTTGAACTGTGGTGTTGGAGAAGACTCTTGAGAGTCCCGTGGACTGCAAGGAGATCCAACCAGTCCCTCCTAAAGGAGGTCAGTCCTGAGTGTTCATTGGAAGCGCTGATGTTGAAGCTGAAACTCCCATTCTTTGGCCACCTGATGCGAAGAGCTGACTCATTGGAAAAGACCCTGATGCTGGGGATAATTGAAGGCAGGAGGAGAAGGGGACGACAGAAGATGAGATGGTTGGATGGTATCACCTATTAAATGGACATGAGTTTGAGTAAACTCCAGGAGTTGATGATGGACAGGAAGGCCTGGTGTGCTGCAGTCCGTGGAGTCACAAAGCCTTGGACACGACTGAGCGACTGAACTGAACTGAATTGGATTAGATCTTGGAACAAAATCTATAGCTGATTTCCTGAGTTCATGGTATTGTACCAAGGTTAATATTTTAGTTTTGGTAAATGTACCGTGATTATATAAATGTTTAAAATAGCTGGATAAATATACTGTGGTTATATCTAAGAAAAAGATTGGTGAAACATATATAGAAATGCTCACCTCAAATTGTTTTAACATAAAAAGTTAAAATATATGTGGCCTCTGAAATTCATACCTATAAATTCAAAGCTTTTGAAATTTTTGGGTTTATTCTTATAAATATTGTATGCTTTGTTATTCTTATATTTTAACATGATGGCTTGTCATTTGGTAGGAGAACATTTAGACATAGTTATAAATACCTGGGCCAGAGGAACCTGGTGGCTACAGTCCATGGGGTTGCAAAGAGTCAGACACAACTGAGCACACACACATATATACCTGTAATTTATTTAAAATAAGGACTTTATTTGTAGGTCAAACAGAACTAAGATCAAATTGAATAATGATCAAGGTTAAGAAATCAGTTTTTAAGTGCACATGGATGGTTGCATTTCATTCAACATAATGCTTTTGCTGAGCAGAGAAGAACTTGTGTTTGGAATATTTCCAACAGTATCATCCAGAGAAAAAAATGTATAATTTCAGATTAAAGACATGAAAGGGCACTGTAATTTCATGGTGTCACTGGGAGAAAAAAAGTCCATTTTTTTGTATTATAGTATCTTCTATTTAAAAAGTCCACATATATTTTTATATATATTCAGGAAACCCAATTGTTTTTTTTAAAATTAACCCATCTCTAATAATTAAATATACGATATTTAATTGTATATTGAAACAATATAGTGAGTTTATAGACTATTAAAAATATCCAGAGTTAAACTGGAGTGGGCAATGCCAGAATTTACAGATTGGTGGTCCATGGACTGCATTTAGCCCTGGAATATGTTTTCAATGGCTGGCATGGTTCAAATTTTTTGAATTGGTTGGCAATATTTAAAATAGTGAGTTTTTATATAAAAGTCTGAGTTTCTATTCTCTTTCAAATAGTAAGATCTGACAGCACCAAGAAGACTTTGTGACATGGCAGCACTTGGCAAGGACTAAGAGTTAGAGGCCTATTATGAGATATGCCACTGTTCCTGGGTTGTTGTTGTGGTTGTATACTGTGCTGTGCTTAGTCACTCAGTCATGTCCGTCTCCTTGTGACCCCATGGACTGTAGCCCACCAGGCTCCTCTCCATGAGGATTCTCCAGGCAAGAATACTGGAGTGGGTTGCCATGCCCTCCTGAAAGAGATCTTTCCAACCCAGGGATTGAACCCAGGTCTCCTGCATTGCAGGTGGATTCTTTACCATCTGAGCCACCAGGGAAGCATATGGTTGTATATAAGTCTTTCAAAATTGAGATGAAACTCACATGACAAAAGTAACCATTTCAAAGTCAACAATTCAGTAGCTTTTAGTATATTTACAATGTGCCACGTTCATAATGATGCAACCACCACCTCTATTTCCAAAATAACTTTTTATCCCCCCATAGTATAACTTTTCCAGTTAAGCAGTCACTCCCCATCACTTGTTTCCCCCAGCATCTGCAAATCTGCTTTCTGTCTCCTTGGATTTACCTGTTATGGACATTTCATATAAATGAAATCATATCATATATGGACTTTTATGTCTGACTTTTTTCACATAGTATACTTTTTCAAGGTTTCTCAATGTTATAGCATACATCAGTGCTTTTTTCCTTTTTCTGGCTGAATAATACTCCATTGTGTGGACATACCAGATTTTGTTTATCCATTCATATGTTGTTATGGACATTTGCCTGTTTCTAACCTTTTGACTACAATATTATGAGTAATGCTGCCAAGAACATTTGTGTCTAGGGTTTTGTTCGAATGAATATATTTTTTTGATATTTTCTATGGACACTAGGGTTATTTCAGCCAAAGGTCTTAACACTGCCTGTTGCTTCCCACCCTGGCCTGGTTCACTGATTTGCTTTCTCACGTTGCCCCCACTGACTTCTGAAAACTTTTAATTTTTCTTAAAAACTTGCCTCTACACTGAACTTCTTGGCCTTTTCTTCCTCAATTTTGTTCATTCTCTTATAAATATTGATTAAGGATGAGGGTTTTTATTTTCTTCTTTGACATTAAAAAATTGGGCAGTTTGAGAAAATTTAAAATTAGGCCTAGAGCTTTTCCCCTTTTACAGTAGGCAGCAACTGGATGTATGCATCTGGGTTTAATTATGGTTGGCATCTCTAAACTCTGAAGCAAAATATGCATTGCAGAGTTGTATGTGTTTCTAGCAGTGCAAGAGTATAATCACTCCAATGTATAGTCACTCCTCTGACTTTCTTTAACCTCCAGGTCTGTGTTACCACCCTCTCTCCTCCCCGCTACTCATGGGAAGGTCTTTTTTCCCCGACTTCAATCCCTCCCAGTGCCCCTCTGAATTCCCCTTATTTGCCATTTAATCATGCACTCTAAGTAATTTATGGTTGTATCTCGCCTCCCTAACTAGATTATAAAGCCCTGCTGAACAGAATCTAGTTTTGTTTATTTTTTATATGCTTCAGTGCAGAGCATATGTAATAAATATTTGAAGTAGTGACTCACGAAGTAAAAAAGTCTCTTTAAGCATGGCTAACTTCTCAGTATTAAGTTGAACAATTTTAAAAGTGTTTAAATTCATTTCAGTGTAGTACTTACCCTTAGGATTAATAAATAGCAAGTTGAAAAACAGTTTTGTATTATAGGTATGGCAACTAAGTTCCTTTTCACAAGTAATAGATGTATAAGTTGGTGATTCTAAAAATGTGTTGCAAACCATCTTATGAGAATTGTCTATGGTGTTAAAAACAGAGACCTTTAATCCCCACCCATGAATGTATATACTAATATAGTCTGATGGTTGAACCCAGGAATCTGCATTTTAAAAAAGCTCTCCTGGAGTGTTATGTACTGTAAATTTTGAGAACTTCTGGGAATGTTTGGTAAGAAGCTAATACCTTCATTTGGAATAATTCAGGTTGATTTTGAAGTTGAACTTAAGTTGGATACAGGGATAGTATACAACGAAACCACGTTGTTAATGAATGATCATTTCAATTTGATATTTGGGAAGTTAATCTTTTGGCATGAATCTACAAATGAATATTACAGATGTTGTATAGTTTTAATGGCGTGGAATTAATATCCTAGAAGCCTAACAAATCCCGACTAACCTGAGAATTACTGAGGTGAAACAATAAAATCATCAAAAAAATACCACTGTCTATGATCAACACAAGTTACTGCTAGGACATAATTAGATTATTAACCGCTACTTTCTCTTCCAAAAGCAGAAAATGCAATTGAAGAATTACTGCATGACACCTTCCAATTTATAGTTAGTGTTTACAGATATTTTAAAAACTCTGCATCATTTATTGCTATTGTGAACAAGTTCTGGGATGACTTAAGGAGAGGTGTTGCATTCAGATAATGCAGAGGTTTATGTCAGGGAATTAATAAACAAACCATTAATAAGTAATCCAGCTGTATAATGAAATGATCACCAAACAAAAGTGACACAGTGCATTGCTTGCTGTAGCAAGTAATTAAAATGAAACAAGTTTGTTACATTTAGGATAATAAAAGGAAAGCAGCAGAGAGGGCTTTTTGTTTGAAAAAGGAGGAGTTTTCTGGTGTTTTTCATCTGCATTGCAATGTTTTCCTCCCTCGTGACCTTTTGACATCTTGCAGTTTTAAAATACATCACTTGTAAATGTTTCACTTGGGTAGTGGAGCAATGGTGCCTTTCATTTATTCTGCAAAAGTGTTTACATTTTTCCTGTAGGATTATATTTAATTCTTCTCTTATAGATTGATAATTCACCATATGATTTAGCAAAAGTAAAGCTTCCTTCAACCTCAAGTGAATAAAATGGAGCTGTCATTTATACAGAACTAAGTATGTACTAAAGACTAGGCTACGAGCTTTGTCCCTGGATCGCATTTCATCTTCATTAGAATCAGCTTGTGCAGGAAGAAAAGTGAGGGTACAGAATGCAGTAACCCATTTAAGATCATTCAGTACCTTTTTTTTTCTTATTTCATACATCATGTGGTCTTCCTGTTAGCATGAGAAACGGAAGTTTTTCCACTCCTAAACAGTATTTTCTCCTTCACTTAACGAAAGATATAAGCCAGAAACATTGCAGGCTGAAAAAGGGAAAGTTGGTAGTCTGGCAAAAGAAATCTTAACTTCTGGTAGAACTGAAAGCAAAGCTGGAGACAAGTTCAAGGTCGAGAATCTGGGTGCCTTTTCCTGGTTCCTTGAGTCAAAAAGTGTGACCTCCTCATTTGTTTCCATTTCTAATCCTGAGAACTCCAGATATACCCAAGATCAGAAAAAGAAAAAGACAAAAAAGGCACCACATTCCAAAATCAAATAAATGATTTCTTGATTAGCTGGGTCACCGGTCCCCTCCACTAACATGTATGATCAAGCGCTGATGATGCCACATATGAGAAGTAATTCTTTGATGAAAAATTTGATGCTTAATTTCTTATAGCAGTTTCATTTTTGTTTTTACAAGTTTTAGTTCTGACAAGCCTATTTGTGAAGAATGCCCTTTTGGTCCTCTGGGTTTTAGAATGTCACTTGAAATACTTTTAGCCATTTAAGAAAAAGGAAGACAAAGTCATGTTTCAGGGGGAGAAAAAAAGAATCCAACCAGGAGTAACAGCTTAATCCAGACTAGACAGCAGAACGCATGGACTCTGGCTGTTGAAATAACAAGTTAGCAATCATAAACTAGACTCCCGTCAAAATGAAGCTTTCACTCATTCCCTGGCCCCTCACTGTCCTCTTTTCTCTTTCATACAGCTTTTATAATGCACTTGTCAAACTAGTCGTTAAATTCACATTTGTATGCTGACCATGAGGTGTTTGGGCTTCCAAGCTGGTCAAAATGAACTGCTTTGAAGCTAATAATCTGCTGAATTAGCTGCCTTCTTTCATGGTATTCCAGAACAAACAGATCCCCTTTAAAAAAGTCTCCACTCTTGTTGTTTCAGGTGGTTTGAGTCTGTTATTCTTACATAAAGATGTTAGGGTTCTTCCAAGAGAGGTTCAAAGAGAAATTTAGGAATAAAATGTTAAGTAGATTAAAAGGACTTTTAGTATAATGATCATGTCACTGAGTAAAAGATGAGGTTAAAATTGGCCATCACTTTACCGTGTAACCAGTTATGTGTTTTTCCTTAACTTGCATAGAAAGTCTCAAGTTAGCCCTAAGTTTTAGAAAGGAATGTCATCACCGGGACAAATGTCAGAGCAGTAATCTTCACTGAGGGCTTAGTCTAAAACCTTGGGAAGTAGGCACTATTATATCTGCCATTCCTCAAATGAGGAAACTAAGGCACAGAGGGGTTATGACTGCCAAAGGGAAGAATAAAATGTTAGATTGAGGAAGCAAGGTAGCATACATAATGTGGAACACGGCTTCAGAGGAATGCAGAAATGATTTCAAATTCCAGCTTTGAGGCTTATCAGCCGAGTAACTTTGAGCACATTTCTTAGCTTCTGAGCCTCAATGTAGTTATCTATAAAATGGGATTATAATTGCTACTTCTAAAGCTGGTTTTAAGGATGAATTTAAATAGTAGTAAATAATAATGATGAACATTTACTGAGTGTTTACCACGTACCAGACTTTATTCTAAGCACTTTATGTTAACTTATACAACTCCTTATGTAAGCGCTTTTATTATCTCCAATTTTATGCTCAAGGAAGCCTTAGTGTAGAGAAACTACCTCGCTAGTTAATAGTTGAACTGGATTTCAAAATACCTATCATAACACTTAACATATGATAGGCATTGAAATACTATGTTATTGGTACCTAGAAAAAGGGAAATGTTGACTGTAAATCAGAATATCAGTAATATTTCCCATTTATCATGATGCCTTTATATTGGAGAAGGACAAGAATTAAAAAAAACTACAAGATTCATGGGGCCTTGTTAGGGTAACCTAAACCTATGCATCAGAATGAAATAAAAAAAAAGAGTAAATTAATTTTGAGCAAATTTGATTTCAATCCAGTTGCAAATGATACATTGAAACAATTGCTGCTACTTTTTCCTCATGGGAGACAGTCAAATGGATAAACCTAGGCAAAGTAGGGGCAATAACAATCAGACCTAAACAGGCATCCACATGTTTGTGTGTAACTAGATTTTGTTGTCATCTAAATGAATTTAATAAGTATCTTAAAATTATGTTTGGGGACTGTTTTTCTTTTGTTTGTTTTTTTTAAATCTACATTTTTTGACCATGAATGACTGCTATGTCAGTTGCTTTTTAAATATAATCAGTCCTCTGAAACCCATTTTCTCTTTTCCTTTTCTGTCTTCTCAGCCAACACACACACACACAAAGCTATACAAAGTATAGCTTTTAAAACTCCATCATTAAGCATAAAAAGTCCAAGGAATGTTTGGAACTGGTACACTGGAGCCAAAAAGGTTTATCACATTCTAAAAAAGAATCTTTGGCATTAATGGAGAAACCAGAACCAACTGTAAAGCATAATTACTGCACAAACAGACAGTATGTGTGAAGCTATGATCATTCCTTTAATCTCTCATACCAGAAAAAACCTAGACAATGTGTCTGTTGTTTAAATTCCCACGCACACTACTCCCATATCCTGCTAAAACATTGCGTTGTTTATACATACATTTATATAAAACTCAAGCAAACACCCAAGCTCAACTTCTTGGAAATATGGTTTGATTTCTTAAAGTTGATTCAGCATTTTGGCTTCTCATGCAGGTTGAAAAATAAAGGTGGGTCACAGAACTAGTTTTAGGGCTTCGATTTCAACAACAAAATGGTCTCATGCAAATAGATGGTTACTTCCTATTTCCAAGCAATAACTACCACTTCAAGAAGCTATGTCATATACTCTCTTTAGGAAGGAAAGTCCCTATATTTTACATTTTTGAAACTAATTTCCCAACAGTCACATTAAGTGTCTTAAATGTCTTCCTAACCAATGAAGATTTCTCACATTGACAATTTTTTTTGGTGCACTATGACAGAATTGCACATCAAAAATAATCACAATCATGATAGGTAAAATCAATGGGCATTTACTGTGTTCCAAGCACCTTGCTAATCTTTTATGATCATAGCTCACAGAATTCATTCAACACCTCCTCTAGGTAGATGCTTTTACTGTACTAATCTTACTGCTATTATTTGCTAAGTTGTGTCCAACTCTTTTGCAACCCCATAGACCATAGCCCACCAGATTCCTCTGTCCATGGATTTTCCAGGCAAGAATACTGAAGTGCATTTCCATTTGTTTTTAGTCTCCTGCAATGCTGGCGGATTCTTTACCAGTGAGCCACCAGGGAAGCCCCACACTCAACTTACTGGTGATTTTTGTCTGTATCAAATTCATTAAAAACACCATGGCCCAGCTCTTCAGTTTTTAGAGAAAACATCTTTTCTTGAGAATTCATCATAATTATCATGCTTCAATTATCAATTCCTATGAATTTTCACGAAACTCATTCATTTCTTCAGCGCGTAGTTTTAGACCAATATTATAAGCTTGGAATTTCACTATTCTGTTTGCTGGGCTTACAGAGATCAGTAGGGTATTTTTCCTATCCTCAGGACTCCTTGTATAGGAGAGAAGGTAAAAACATAAGCAAAAAATTATTGCATAATAATGCAGTGACAGAAATACGTGCAAGATGTAGAGATGGCAGGGAGGAAGAAACAGGGGGGAAGGATGCAAGCATCAAAGAATAGCAGCTGAATGAGCTTATATACAAATTGGAAATTAAAAGGAAAAAAGGCAGGCAGGTGAGGAAAAGAGGAAAGACATCCCACATGTACAATATGGACAAAGGCATAAAGGCATGGAGCCACTTGGTATATTTAACAAACAAGAATCCATCATAGAATATATTATTGGCAGTCAAGTCTGAAGGAGAAGGGGAGTAAAAGAAGGTAGGTGTCTGACTGTGAAGGTCTAAGGAAGCAATGCTAAGGGGGTCAGACTTTATTTCATAATAATCAACTTGTGTAGGTTTTAAATGGTTCCGAAACAACAGGCTTATGTTTTAGAAAATTTATGTCAATTGTCACTGTGTATACACTGTTGACACTGTGTATAAAATAGATAACTCAGGAGAACATACTATACATTACAGGGAACTCTACTCAGTGCTCTGTGGTGACCTAAATGGGAAGGAAGTCCAAAAGGGAGGGGATGTGTGTATACGTATGGCTGATTCATTTTGCTGTACAGTAGAAACTAACACAATTGTAAAGCAGCTATATTGCAATAAGAATGAATTTAAAAAATAGTCACCGTGTAAACATTTGAGTCTTTAGAAGTTAGACTGGGATAGTATAAAAGGAAAAGTAAGGGAAGATTTGGGAGATATTTAGGGGTCAGAATCAGCAGAATTTGTCTGATGTGAAAGTCAAGAAAAGAATTTAGGGTGACTGAGATTTCAGAGCTGGCAAAAGTATCACTTAGTACTTCCATAGTACAAGTAACAATCCCCTTGAGCTCCAGGATAACAGAGGATTAAACACAGAGGTTTACTTCTCTCCTCTAGAAAGAATCCAGAGGTGGATGGTTTATGCTGGTATGGCTCCATGGGGTCAGTAAGGACCTAGGCCCCTATCTTTCCACTCTATTCCTCTATTCTCTTGCTACACAGCTTCCAACCTCAAAGTCATCTCTTGTTCTAAGATGGATGCTGGCCTTTAGTCATCATTATGCCCATGTTTCAAGACTGAAGATGGAGAAAAGACCAAAGCACAGAGATGAGTCCCTACACTGGTTTCCTTTAAGAAGTCTTCCTGGAAACTCCAGACAACACTTGTACATCATGGGTCATTGCTTAGTAACATGGCTTTGTTTAAATGCTAGGAAGACTGAGAAATAAGTCATTCTGAGCAGTATGGTACCAGATAAAAATGGGACTTTTACTTACAAGGGAGGAAGAGAGGAAGTGTGGTTCTGGGGTGACACCTGGTATATGGCATATGGTGCATGAGGCTTGGCAAAAGATGATGCCACAAGGAGAAAAACCAGGAAAAAAAGAACCTTTGCAGGATATTAAATAAACAGAGGACTGGATCCAATAAGAAGGAATGATTGGGAGGCAGAAGCAGAATTAGGAGAAATGACGTAAAAGAAGCCAAAGAAGAGAGAACGATCAGAGAAGGATCAGAAGTGCCAGCTATTACAGATTGGTTAGGTAAGATCATAAATCAAAGTGTCTACTGGATTTGGTAGGTGGAGGTCATCATTTAGTTGGTTTGCTAAAGATCAGTTTTACTGGAGATACGGGGGCAGATACAGTGGGTTAGAGCATGAATTGAGGATTAGAAAAAAGCTGACTGTAGACACACTTTTCAAAAATTTGGTGGGTGTGAAAGAAGGCTATAGTTATGAGAGAGGCTCCTTTGTTGGCCCAGTACTTTAGAAGAGTGATCAATACTTAAATGTGTTATTGGCTAATGAGAAGGAGTTGGTAGGAAAAAAAAAAAAGAGGTTGAAGACACAAGTGAGAGTCCTGAGTCCATCTGCATGGCAGAATAGACGTTCTGAAACTGAAACAGTTAAAATTCAAGAGTGACATTTTTCAGAAGAAACAGCTGAACTGACATGAAATTGGGGAACCTACAGGGAGGGACCTGAAACAACATGAAAGGAGGAACTCTGGCTGATAAACCCGCCCCAGTTCTGGCTTTTGTTCTAAACCTTGGTGATACCAGGTTTCTCTTTTGATGGCTGCATGGGGTGCTGGGCACAGGACAGGACACCGAGGTCCTGCCCATGCAGCATTCCCAGTAGAAGAAACACGCGTAAATGTGGGACAGCAAAGGCTAAAATTCTGTATGAGTGAACAAAAGGTGAATTTTGCCATGCACAAAGAGGTATTTTCTTTCTTCTCTCAACAGTTGCATCGAATGAAAGTGGATAATACCACCCTGAGAATTTATGAGTACATATCTGTTTGCACAACTCGAAGAAGTTAATTTTAAAATAGTTCTTAACTGGTAGTGTTTTCCAAGTTACTGACAAAAGAAGTGTAACTCCTTTCTGAAGGAAATCAGCTCTACATCAACTCCCAAAGTTCTAGGAAAAATTTGCAGCTCACAGTTACAAGTCAGAAAATACATAAGGACACCAATTCAAGACTTTTGCTTCTGGTCAAGGTGGAGTAATGGGGGCCTGAGATAGTCTCCCATCTGAATAACTGAAAAAAATAGAAAAAGAAAAAAAAAGAAACTACAATTTTCCAGACTTTGGAATTAGGCAATGAAAGACAGTGATCTCCAACAGATGAGAAACGAGCTAGTTGAGCCCTATGTTTGCTTCAATTACTGCTGGAAAAGAACACCCAGCCCTGGTGCATGGATGTGAACCCAGGTGGAGGGCAGTGGTTGGCTTGAGGTGAGGAGGTAGAACTGGAGATCTGGGGAGGTCAAGGTGATGGACATGACATGGCAGCATACTAGAGAGGGGAGTGCTTGGTCACTCAGTCATGTCCAACTCTTCGCAACTCTTCAGACTGTCGCCCACCAGGCTCCTCTGGGATTTTCCAGGCAAGAATACTGGAGTGGGTTGCCATTTCCTTCAGGGGATCTTCCTGACCCAGATATCAAACCTGCATCTCCTGCGTTGCAGGCGGATTCTTTACCCACTGAGCCATCAGGGAAGCCCAAGAGAGGGGAGAGCTGTGCAGAAGCAGGACTCTGGAGGCCTGCAGAGAGTCCTCCTAAAGTTTTCAGATAAGTACTGATCAGTGCATACCTGTGAGCAAACTACCTGATGCTGGGGAAAGAGTCACCTACAATGTTTAGAGGATACAGTCCCCAAGGCTCACATAGTGCTGATAATAGTTCCTGATTCCACCAGACAGAGTCCAAGCCTTGTAATCCTAGCCATCTGGGAGGGTACTCAGAAGAGTTTTGCCTCTGTAAAACTGGACACAAAAATGGACACAATTAGTCCAAAACCTTGGACACAATTAGTCCAAGAATGAATGCCTTTGCAGTTTCACATAGCAAAACTTAAAAGCAAGACCAACAGAATCAAATAGTTTCCAAGTAACTTATTATAATTGCACCCCAGAAGAAGACTAAGGGAGATTTAATAGTCAAAACCTGGAAATAAGTCAATGTCCATCATTGTATAATAAATAAATGTGGTATATCATACAATGGAACACTACTCAGTAATAAAAAGAGAATGCATTATAGATGTACACCATGGATGCATCACAATATACTGACTGAAAGGAGCCAGACCCAAAAGAATACACACTGTACAATTTCATTTATGTAAACTTTTAGGAAATGGAAGCTAATCATTACTGACAAAAATAAGTGGTTGCTTGGAAATAGGGGTGTGAATTGGCAGGGAAGATTTTTTTTATAATTATTTTTTAAATTTTTGGTTGCATTGGGTCTTCCTTGCTGCCCAAGGGCTACTCTGTAGTTGCAGTGCATGGGCTTCTCTTTGCAGTGGCCTCTCTTGTTGCAGAGCACAGGCTCTAGGCCTGTGGGCTTCAGTAGTTGCAGCGCGTGGGCTCTGGAGCACAGGTTCAGTAGTTGTGGCGTACAGGCTTTGTTGCTGCATGGAATGTGAGATCTTCCCGGACCAGGGATCCAACCCATGTCCCCCTGCACTGGCAGGTGGATTCTTATCCACTGTGCCAGCAGGGAAACCTGGCAGGGTAGTTTTGAGAGACGATTCACAAAGATCCAGAAGAAAATCTGGGGGTGGGGGTAATGGATGTGTTCACCATTTTGATTGTGGTGATGCTTCACAGATGTATACAGTGGACCCTTGAACAATACTGGGTTTGAACCTGCATGGGTCCATTTGTTTTTTCAACAGTACGTTCTATAGTACTACACTGATGCATGATTGGTTAAATCCACAGATGGGGAAGCATGGACGTGGAGAGTCAACTATAAGTTACTGGTGTTTTTCAACTGAGTGGAAGGTCAGCACCTGAACCCCTGTGCTGTTCAGGGTCAACTTATACATATGTCAAAATTGAGCAAATTGTACATCTTAAACATGTGCAGTTTATTTGATCTCAACTATGCTTCAGTAGTATCTTAAGATAAAACACACACACACACAAGGAAAGGAGGAGCCACAAATAAGGATCATCAGAAATGACAGCTGAAATAAGAACTCTCATACAGAAAGAAACTCACTTTGATAAGATTAAACATAAACAAAAACATAAAGCAAAAGCATTTTATGGTGAAATGTTACAAGTATTTCCTTTAAGATTAGGAAGAAAACCAAGATTGACTAGCACCTGAATCCACTGTATATCCAGGCCAGTAGGGTAAAATAGGAAAAAGAAATAAAAATTATAAAGACTAGAAAGAAAAAGGATCATTATTGATTTTAAATAATTCTAAAAGTTTCTACAGAAATCATTTTACTTAATGAGAGTAAGGCAAACTGGCTGAATATGGTGTCAATATAGGAAAGCCAGATGCATTTCTAATTACTCAGCCGTGATCAGTTAGTTGCCTTTTTATAATGTCAACATAAAGTATAAATTTCTGAGGAATATACACCCTTTCATGGAGGAAATGATAAAACACTATCGAATATCATTAAAGACAACGTGAAGGGAAAGATATACCATAATCTTAAATAGAAAAACTCAGAGCTGTAAAGTTGCCAGGTTACTCCAGATTTATTGATAGATTCAATATAATTGAATAGATTCAATATAATTCTAATCAACATCCAAACGGGTTTTGTGAGCAAGTTGGAAAAGCAAGTCTAAAATGATGTGGAAGAGAAACAAGTTCCAAAATAAACTAGAAACTTATTTATAAAGAACAAGATGTGGTGGGGCTTGCCTTACCAGATTTAGGACTAAAGCTCTAATGATGAAGATACTGTATAAATATATCTGTGGATCAGAATAGACTCTAGAAACAAACCAATCATGCATGCAAGTTTGGTTCTTGATGAAATCATTGCAGACTGCTGAATCAAAGATCAACAATTCAATGCATGTTGATGGTACAATTCATGTAGATTAAGAAATTAAAATGGGTTCACTACCTTGTGCCATGCTGAAAATCAGTTTTTAGTGATAAAAGACTTAATTGTGAAAGCACAAGCATAGAATGTTTAGAAGACTATGTAATTTAATACAATTTCTTGATATGGAAGGAAATCTTAAGACTTTAAACAAAAATGCAGATCATAGTGGAAAAGATTGATAGATTCAAGTATATCACATAACTTTGGTTCAACAAAAAACGTACATTAAAGAAAGTCAAAAGACAAGCCATGGAGTGAGAGATGATATTGGGAACTCATCTCCAACAAATGATCAGCACCTCAAAAATATAGGGACTATATAAGGTGTAGGTATCCTACCTAATAGATACCCTCTAAAACATCTCCTTCTGCTTCATTGACTACACTAAAGCCTTTGACTGTGTGGATCACAACAAACTGTGGAAAATTCTTAAAGAGATGGAAATACCAGACCACTCTACCTGTCTCCTGAGGCTTCTGTATGCAGGTCAAGAAGCAACAGTTAGAACTGGACATGGAACAACAGACTGGTTCCAAATTGGGAAAGGAGTACATCTAGGCTGTATATTGTCACCCTGCTTATATAACTTATATGCAGAGTACATCGATGGGAAATGCTGGGCTGGATGAAGCACATGCTGGAATCAAGATTGTGGGAGAACTATCAATAATCTCTGATATGCAGATGATACCACCCTTATGGCAGAGAGCAAAGAGGAACTAATGAGCCTCTTGATAAAGGTGAAAGAGGAGAGTGAAAAAGCTGGCTCAAAACTCAACATTCAAAAAACTAAAATCATGGCATCCAGTCCCATCTCTTCATAACAAACAGATGAGAAAACAATGGAAACAGTGACAGACTATTTTCTTGGGCTCCAAAATCACTGCAGATGGTGACTGAAGCCATGAAATTAAAAGATGCTTGCTCCTTGAAAGAAAATCGATGAACAACCTAGACAGCATATTAAAAAGCAGAGACATTACTTTGCCAAAAAAGGTCCATCTAGTCAAAGCTATAGTTTTTCCAGTAGTCATATATGGATGTCAGAGTTGGACCATAAAGAAGGCTGAGTGGTGAAGAATTGATGCTTTTGAACTGTGGTGTTGTAGAAGACTCTTGAGAGTCCCTCGGACTGCAAGGAAATTAATCCTGGATATTCATTGGAAGGACTGATGCTGAAGCTACTTTGCCCACCTGGTGAGAAGAGTTGACTCATTAGAAAAGACCCTGATGCTGGGAAAGATTGAAGGCAGGAGGAAAAGGGGACGCCAGAGGACAAGATGGTTGGATGGCATCACTGACTCAATGGACATGAGTTTGAGTAAGCTCCAGGAGACTGCGAAGGACAGTGAAGCCTGGTGTGCTGCAGTCCATGGGGTTGCAAAGAGTCGGACACAACTTAGCGACTGAATGACAACAGAAAATCTTAATAGAAAAGTCGCCAAAATATATAAACTGGCATTTCATGGAAGAAGAAATACAAATTGTCAGTTGGTATAGGAAAATATGCTGTGTCTCATTAGTTACCTTGGAAATGCAAATTAAAACCACAATGAGCTACCATGAAGTTAGAAAACATTTTAAAAATACACTTGTCACCAAATTAGGAAGGGCAGGGAACAATGTAATTTACATGTCCTACTATAAACTGAGAAAGTACCATTGGAACATGATTTATCATTACATAGGAAAGTTGAAACATGTACATGTTTTGCAACCCAGCGGTTACTCCTAGGTATATGTCATATGCAGTTTTAATTTTTCTTGATCAGGCTCAGATCACATTGGTGGGTGAACCAGTTCTTTTAAAACAAACAAACAAAAAGAAACTTAGAGAATATGACAGAATTAAACAGAACAGAATAGAAATAACCAGATTGCATTGCTGATAGGTTATGGATTGTTTTGTGAATTTCTTGGATTGCTCATAGTAGGGATTTTTATTCTATTAATTATTTCAGGGTATGTTATAAAATGTCTTTTTTTAGGAGTTGTGTTAAAATTTTTTGAAAGCCACTAAAAAGATACTTAATATGTGATAGGACACAATCACAAGAATGTCTAAATAGTATTTCTTATAACACAATAAAAGCAATATCTGAAAACAGCTCTGATATCCAACAACAGTACCACAATAAACTGTAGATTAGTCATGTAATGGAATATTCTACAGAAATAAAAATGAAGGAACCTTGAAGATTAGTCATCAAATAAACAAGAAGCAAAAATAAATAGCTATCACTATGCACACCAAAATGGGTAAATCTCAACAGAATATTGAATACAAGAAGTGAGTCACAGAATATAAATTAGTATGGTTCTATTTACATAAAATTTAAACCTAAGCAAAACTTAAGTAATACGTTGCTTAAGTCTACATACATACATATATACATCTGTAGGCATTAAAACCATAAAAAGAAAAGCCAGAGCGGACTCTTGAATGGGAGAGAGAGAAAATGAAGACATGGCGCATGTTTGAAGGTACTAGGTACTCTGTTAACCTGAGTGATAAAGCACGCACATGCTTGTATTTTACTATTTAACCTGAAGAGATATCCTTATGTGCTTCTCAATGCATGCTGCATTTCATAAATTAGAATAATTTAGATATTAGCAAAAGTGAAGTTAATTTGTGGGTAAGATCCTTGAGGCAACGCATTGGAATGGGCTTTGGCACACAAGTGGGCAGAAAGAAGGGCAACTCCTCTTCTGGGAGCAAAGCGGGAAGAAGCAAGGATGAGAGCAGATGCAGCGTGATCTCAGGGGTGTGTGTGGAGTGGGGAGGTCCGAGGAGATGCTTGATGGAATTCAAGTCTGATGGACCCTTTTTAAGAAAGTAGGAGGTGGGGAGCCTTCCGGGAATGAAAGGGGAGGTTTGTGTAGAAGGGCTGGGGAGGGCAGCGAAGGCTTAGGATGGTCTTGCACAAAGTGGGGCAGCTATGCCACTGATGACACTTGAAGGCAATTTTCTTGAGTACAAAGGTAGAGTCATTCTTAAGACTCTAATAGTTATGAGTTTGTTTTAATGCAAAGGTTTTTTCATTTTAATAGTTTTGCTTTTGTTTTAATGCATATTAATAAAAAGCAATTAGCACATCAAGATTAATATTTTATGGATATTACATACAGAAGTGCTGATTAAAAACTGTGACACCCTTTCTAGAAGGGTTAAGGTGGTCAGCTGTTTTTATTGCTTGGGTTTGTCTGTAGCCCAGTCTAGCCTGTGAGTGTAGGTCCCAGATTAGAGAATAGAATTTTCCTAAGAGCAGCCAAATATCTGGAACCTGAGGTTGCCTGTGTGGGGTGTTCTAGGGAATGTCTCAGGAAACCAGAGGCCACTGATTCACTAGGGAGGGAAATGAGCAGTTTCCCAGAGGGACTGACTCAATGAGGGCCATTCACATATTCATTCATTAACTATCTGCTGAGTGTGTATTAGGATTGGGGGCCATGTTGGATGCTGGGAATAGGATCAATAGAGACATGGTACCCACCCTCCTAGAGCTTAAGTGGAAAAGACTTAAGTGAACACGAAAACCATCACTGTTCATTCAGCCTTCTCCAAAGTCATTAGAAATGCCAGGATGAAAAGAGTTAAGAATTTGGAGGCAGTACTGGTTTTTGTTCACTGACAAAAGCTCTTCATGTATTTACCATGCTGCTTGTTTAGACTCTCCACAGAGCCAGCCGGTGAGACTGTGGTATGCTCTTATAAAAAAAAAAAAAAAAGCTTTCAAATTGCTACTTTCCTAGAAACATCTCAGTTTGCCACTAATCCCAGGCATGCCTGTGGGAATGTTAGAATGCATTGATGGCAGCATCCACAGGCTTTTCCTTAAATGTTAGCAAATTTTTTTCAATCCTCTTAAATACTCTGAACAGTGCTGAAGTGATAACTGGATGAGCATGGAAAACATAATGAAGGGAAAGAGTCAAGAACTTCAAAGTTCATACTCCTTGAGTTCTTGATAGCTCAAGATTATTCCCAGGTGATGTCGATGGCTTCTTAATGTGGGGTCCTTGGAGTCCTAGAGGGTCAGTAGATACCCTTCAGGGTGATCCAAAGATTTCTTGATGTTGTATGGAAAAATGTGTAGGTATGGGCCCATAGTTCACATTAGGTTCTCAAAGGGACCCAGGCAGTCTAGAATCACTGCTATAAATCCTTAAAAGTGTTTCTGTGAGTGCTTTCTAGGAGAACATTCATGGATAAGTTTACACAATTGTCCCAGAACACGAGGAAAGCAGCAGAATCCAGGAAACTGAAATTGGAGCCCAGGTCCTCTTATTATCAGCCAAGTGACCTTGTACAAGTCTTGAGCCTCAGTTTACTTATCTATTAAATGGGGGAAAGAATATGTGTAGTTCCTCCTTCCTACAGTTTTCATGGCAAATGATAAGATGCATGTGTAAAGTGCCATAGAAACTTCCAGGTGAAATCGAGAGCAAGCAAGAGGCTTTAGAGAAACGTTTATTCTCCCCACCTGTAGACGGTGTTGTGTTCTTGGTCACTAGAGGGAGCTTTAGGATTCAGGGGAAAGAAAAACCAGTGATGTGTCTCCAGGAAAGCCTGAGACCTCTACGAGGAATTCTTCCAAAAGCTTTTGCCCTTTATAAATAGCCACTTCGATTTTTCCTTTTCTTTTTAAAAATGCAGATAAATGCCTATAAAAGCAAATGTGACCAGGGCTTATGGTGACAGATTTTTTTTTTCTACTTTTAAGATTTTTTTTGATGTGGACTTTTTAAGTTTTTATTGGATTTGTTACAATATTGCTTCTATTTTATGTTTTGCTTTTTTGGCCAACAGGCATGTGGGGTCTTAGCTCCCCGACCAGGGACTGAACCCACACCCCCTGCATTGGGCGGCGAAGTCTTAACCAGCAGATGGCCAGGAAGTCCCTACTCAACATTAAAGATTCTTCCTTCTGACTTCTTTTGTAAATTTAGTTTTTACATAAACACAAAGGTTTTCCACAATCAATTGGAAAGTTAAAAAAAAAGAAAACTTTCAAGAGGGCCATAGGAAGAAAGTGCTTTTCCCTCAGCAGCAAAGTGATTCATTGTACATTCTGTGCCATGTGGCGGTGGCTGGTTGAGGATTTTGTGCCCAGGCAGGATGGGGAAGTGCATTGTCTAACTTTGGCAGCACTGAGAACTCTGACTCTGGATTTCCTGATGGTACTCCCTGCAGTTCTTAATTGGTGTGCTCTTCTCCAGGCTGGGGCTAGAGAGAGAGAGAGGACTCTCACTCATTTAAGGAATTTGAGTGTTGGACACCAGAAAACCTAGGATGGCTTGAAGGAGGAGGTACAATAGAGGGAGACACTGACCTTACATCTTAAGGGAATCAGAATTTCATTGACTCACTGTGTTTGCGGGACAATTTTTGTCCCCTTTTAGGCCCTCAGTTTCTCTCTCTGCTTCTGACCATCCCAACACATACACACCCATGGTCATCTGATCAATAGACTTGATCTTCATCAAGTGTAGATCATTACATGACCAGACTCAGGCCCCAGTTCACGAAAAGCAAGGTTTTGCAGGAGCGTGAAACTCTGAGACTTACCTAATTTTTAATCAAGATTTCTTTGGAAAAAGTCGAGTCTTGATATTTCTCTTTCTTGGCAGCTTTGGGTTGTATATTTCAGTCTCACAGCAAAACAGATGCCTGCAGAAAATGGTGAACACCATACGCACTTACAGGGAGTCATCTAAAGACTGAATTACTAATATCCATGAGCAAACCTGGCCAATCAAATTGTCAAGCACTGGTCTACTAAGTCCTCTGGATTCTGAGATGTACTCCTACAAATTCTGACTTCCCCAATTTTACATTTTAAAAACGGGGGTATGTCTGTGACTTACATAAGGAGTATTCATCATTCCTCCTGAAAAACCTTCTGTTAGATCTACAGTGTTGGTGCAATCTGTGGCCTTTTGGACTTGAGGAAGAGTTCTAGGAAACACTTTACTTTTGTTTTGTATATTTCTATTACCTGGAGGCTTAAAAACTCCCTTCCACTGGCACATCCAAGCTCTCACTGTGACTCTCGCCAGAAGGCATCCTTCTCTGCTGACAGGGAAGCAGGAGGCTGCAGGTTATAAAGGATGAAGCCCTGTTATAGGCTCATTCATTGCAGAATGAATGGGAAACAGCTGCCTTTCCTTGTTGAGGCCCTTGTTGGAGGTTTTTCTATCCTTTCCACTGAAGTCTAATAACAAGCTGAGACTAATCAGCTGATTTGGGTCAGAACAAACCAGAGTTTCTGCCAGCCCACTTCAAGCACGACTGTACCATGTTAGCAGTGTTAGCAGTAGGAAATTTGCTATAACAATATAAGTGGCTTGATCAGTGATTCTATTAATGATTACAATAGGAATAATTTTCTCCCCTTTTTGTTTTCCAGAGGCCACCATTTCTTCTTAAAGCTTTCAGGTAGTGAAGGTCAGAAAGTGGGCAACAGAATCACTGTTTCCTAGTTGCATAAGTACATGCTAAGTCACTTCAGTCGTGTCTGACTCTGTGCAGCCCCATGAACTGTAGCCTGCCAGGCTTCTCTGTCCATGGGATTCTCCAGGCAAGAATACTGGGGTGGGTTGCTGTGCCCTCCTCTGGGGATCTTCATCTCTTATGTTTACCTGCACTGACAGGCAGGTTTTTTACCACTAGCGCCACCTGGGAAGCTGCTCTTCCTTAGTTGAGGGCTTCTCAAATTTCAAGATCGGTACAAATCACCTGGACAAGGCAGAGTCTTATTCAGCTGACCTGGAGGTGGGGATGAGGGTGGGAGGAGCTGGTGATACCAAGGCTGCTGGTCTGTGGACCATGCTGAGTAACAAGGCCCTAGTTAACTTTTATCTCTAGCTCCTGTTTCAAGCTGATGCATCTTAGGAGGAATAAAAATGCTTTTTCTACTCCTCAGACACTGTCAGAAATAAAGAATGAATAAGTAATGATTTCAAAACCCCTGGGAAATCATGAGGTCACAGATTCCATCTTCTGATTTAACAGTTAAGTTTGGAAAGCCATGACTTGGAATTCTAATTTCTTGCGAAGCAAAATATTGACAATAGATTCGTCGTGTGCACAAACACAGGAAACAGAATCCAAGCGGATCTGATTTTTCTCATGAGATGGCAAAGCTACTGTTTATTTGAGGTTATTATTATTTTTTTATTGGCAAGCATTAGACTCTGTACTTCTTTTAAGTAAGAATCTGGTGGGCACTGTCTGAGGGTTTGTAGACTAATTTCTCTGACTCTGAATCAAATGTGTACTTCCTCTTTATCCTCACTACCAGGAGTTCAGTCTAATTGCTTCTGCAGAGGAATGAATTTTCTTCAGGTGGGAAGGAATTTCAGGTTTGTCTTGAATATTCTCTGGAGAGCTCATTTTAGGAATTACTGTCCTGAGTTTTTAGACCTTCAGTCTGGATCTGCTAACATTTCCATGATTTCTCCTTTCTTGGTTAAACTGTAAGTTTGTTGTAATTGGAAGCCAAAGCTTCTATTTTACAGGGCTGGGAAATTGGAAGGAAATTTTAAATTCATTGATTCCAATTTCCACTTTAAAATCTGCATTTCTACAAGCCAGCCTCTGCGTGAGACACATTTGATGATGGGAATCATAATACTTTGTAGCCTATACTTTGAACATTTCTTACTATTAAGATGCCTCGGCTGATATTGGATCAAATCATCTCCCAATGGCTCTTACCTACTAACTCAGTTTTACTCACTGGGAATAATTCCTTTGTCTTGAATAGAATGTGAACACAATACATATTGTTGGGTAGCTGAATTGTTCAGGCCGGGGGCTTGGTGGTTCTCTTTTCCTGTGGTAGTTCTTCCTGCAGAAGAGTAGCCTCCAGCTCCTGACTTGAGTAATAAACTTGGGGCAAGGTCCAAGGGTTGGATGGGCTGCGGTATATACCAGGGCAGTCACTGCTTATCAGGACTTTAGTTCATTTCATTACAGGGGCTTAAGATTTCCTGCATTTCTTTCTTAAGTGCAGCCTGACTTAAGCCTGAAATGAAATACAGGATGAGGATTCATGATTACTCATGAATTTTTGCACAGTCAGATCATTCAATAGGAATCTTAGAAATGACTCCAGCTTCTGAAATATTTATCTTTTCTTGAGTTCTCACCTAAAGCAAAGTTTTTATATTGGCAAAGTTGGACTCCAGTCTTCTCTTCCAAGCCCCTTTCAGCACCATTCTACCCTTTTATTTGTATGGTCCACAGGTGACTTAATCTCCAAAGTTTCCCCTTTGCAGTATTTTCTATCCTTGAGCCATTCATTACCTCTTTCTGGCCCTTTTCCCTCATTGAAACTTACCCGTCCTCTGTCTGGTTCTCTCAGCAGCCAACTCTATCCAATGCGACCCTGGCCATTAATGAGATTTGGTCCCCTTAAGAAATCCTTTATAATGTGTAAAATAGCTCTTGCTTTCTCTGCCTGCCTCAGCATCACAATTTTTTTTTAATATTTATTTATTTGGCTGTTTTGGGTCTTAGTTGTGGCACATGGGCTCAGTAGCTGCGGTACACAGGCTTAGTTGCCCCGTGGTTTGTAGGATCTTAGTTCTCTGACCAGAGATCACATTGGAAGGCAGATTCTTAACCACTGGACCACAGGAAAGTCCTCATAATTTCTTAATCTAGTCAAACATATGTCTTGAAAAGGCTCTTAGGTGGTGGCTTTTTACTGGGGATGGATAGGCATCAGGATAAGACCATGGATGAGAAACTATTTTGGTCTGTGGGCTCTGAAGTGCAAATTTACTTCATGTGAATTTGTGCAGATTCACAAAATCATCCATTTTTCTCTTTATATGGAACTGGTTCTGTTTTCCTTAAATAATAATAACAATAGCTCTTATTTCATGGGATGATTAATTATAGTTACTCACTATGTTTCAACTACTGTGCCTATTGTTGGCACAAGTACTGTGCCAACTGTTGTTGTTCAGTCACCAAGTCGTGCCTGACTCTTTGCAACCCCATGAACTGCAGCATGCCAGGCTTCCCTGTCCTGCACTATCTCCCTCAGTTTGCTCAAACTCATGTTCGTTGAGTCAGTGATACCATCCAACCATCTCATCCTCTGTTGTCCCCTTCTCTTCCTGCCCTCAATCTTTCCCAGCATCAGGGTCTTTTCCAATGAGTCTGCTCTTTGCATCAGGTGGCCTAAGTACTGGAGCTTCTGCATCAGCATCAGTTCCTTCCAATGAATATTCAGGGTTGATTTCTTTTAGGATTGACTGATTTGATCTCCTTGCTGTCCAAGAAGATTCTCAAGAATCTTCTCCAGCTCTACAGTTCAAAGAATTGATGCTTTTGAATTGTGGTGCTGGAGAAGACTGTGCCTATGGCCTAATGGATTTCTCATTTAATGTTTATAACAACCCTGTGATGAAGGAAGAATTATTTTCATCATTCTATTGATGAGCAGACTGAGGTTCAGAGAGGTTAGGTGGTTTACCTCACCTCATACAGCGACTACATGCTGGCAGAGATAGGGTTCAAACCAAGATCTGTCTGACTAAAGTCCATGCTCTTAACCATGAAGCTTTCTTTTCTCTGATCAACCAACAGAGCAGAAACTTAAGATCAGTGAGGTTCCTCAGACAAGCCCTGCTGAGCTCACCTTAACTGTAACCTTTCTACTTCACCTAAGTGTGAAAAAACTACCACTTTGCTCATCCCTATCGTCTCAGCTCTCACCCCTTGCTTTTCTATGCTGAGAAAAGCTGCTTCTGGCTTCTGCGTGCGCAAGAGTAATAAGTATTTGTTATTTAATTACAAGGATTTATGATGAAATGAGAGGAGGGATACTAACACATCCCATCTGGGGCCAGTTAAGAAGAACTGAGTTCCTGAGTGTATGTGGTTTTTCTTTTCTTTTTTTTTTTTTTCCAGAAGAGGAACAGTTCCAGCCAGGCTTTGGCGCACAAAGCATGGCATGGTTTAATAGAAGTCGGGTGACTGAGACATCTTGATGCGATTTCTGAGAAAGCCAGATGGTTCATCACCTTTAATGAGCGGGAAACCTTTAATGAGTGAGAAGCAAAGTTGCTTGTAGGGTCAGCCATGGGCAGGTGGATTTATACCTGTGCCTGGGTTTGTTCCATTTTTTTAAAGAAGGGCATTCACGCGAAAGTTGCCTTTTGGAACAGGGAGAATAAAAAGATGCCAAAACGCTGCCTTCAGGATAAATGCATCAGTTTGCAAAAACTCCCAGGGTTTCCTGGAGTGGCCACCCACAGAGGAAGCACCATCTGGTTGTCATGCTGTCACAATGCGGGAGAACAATCCTTGGGCACAGGGCAAAACAGAACGTTCCTCAGAACTGGATAGAAGACACGTAGTAAGAACTGAAGCCGGGAGGCAGCAGACCACCCCAGGCCCGGGAAAACACTGCGCTGAGTAAAGTCATAGACTCTAGGTATATCCACACTTGTCCTGTGACACCTTAGCAATTTTGAAACAGACAACATATAAATCAGAAAAATATGCGTCTCTAGAGAGATTGTTGAATGTTCTCAGGACATATGGAGAATAAATTTTTTTAAAGAATAATAAACATCTACATCTCTGGAAATATATTTAAAATATTTAAAATATCTAAAATACAAATAAATATACATTTCCCTGAAAGATAATTTCCATTCATTCATTCATTCATTCACTCATCAAATGTTTACCAAGTGTCTCCTATGTGCCAGGACCTGTGCTATGTGCTTGAGATACAAAAAAGAGCAGGTGACTGTCTCAACAGTCAGGAGGCTCATAGACCAATAGGAAAGGCTCATAGAAATAAAACAACTGTGGTTTGCATGCTTACAGGAACCCCAGAAAGGTCACTGAACTACCCTACAAGCAACCACGGAAACCTCCTGGAGGAGGTGTCACCTGAGCTGGGTTCTACAGTGCAGTCAGGAGTTATCCTCCAGAAACTTGTATTTGCATAATATTGCTTTGCCTTTCTAACATGGGAAGGAATGAAAAGGTTAAGTAGATGTTGTGTTGGGGTAAGAAGATAAAGGGGTATTAAGTAAAGAATAGCAATTTCAACATTCAAATTGGAATGTTGGAAGAAGAGTGCAGGCCATGGCAGGCTCTGGCTTCAGATGACTAAAACTGGGATCTTTACCATATCCTAAGTGTGTGGACCTGAGCAGATTGCTTAGCATCTTCAGGTCTAGTCGCTCATAAGGTTTCTAGGTTCAATGAAAGAACGTGTATAAAACATTTGTTCAGGCCCTGGCTTATTTAAATCTGTAGCCAGCCAGGCTCCTCTGTCCACGGACTTCTCCAGGCAAGAATACTGGAGTGGGTAGCCATTCCTTTCTCCAGGGGATCTTCCTGACCCAGGGATCAAACGTGCATCTCCTGCATAGGCAGGCATGATCTTTACCACTGAGCCACCAGGAAAGCCCTATTTAAATGTTAATAAATGTCAATTCATTATTAATTCTGTTGTTATCATCAACAGTGTTCCTTCACTGATTAACCTTCTGAGCTCTCTGAAGTTCCTATTTCTAGTTTTTGCCTCCGGGGATAAACGGAGGGACAGGGAAAACATAAAGAGAAAAAAAATTAGGGTGTGGTAGTAATTATCCTCTTTTTTTGGAGGTGATAGACTAAAAAGATCCTCCAAATACAGGAACACAGTTCTCTTTTCTCTATCCTATCAGAAATCCTGCTTTCAGCCTACTGATCTTAGAAAGGCAAAAGTGTTATTGACACGCAGTTATAAAATATCATTAAGACAACTTCTAGTTCTGCTGGCACTAGTAGATAACCTAACATCCTCCCAATGGAAAACTCTTATAAGTACTAGTTACAGTAAATAAATTCCTAAGGGGGAAAAGGGAGCGGGGCTGTGAAAACCAAAGGAGAAAGATTATGGGCTGATGCTGTGGCTACATGTAGGGATGTAGGGATGGGAGAGGAGACCATGGTGGGCCTGCCTGAGCTGAAGAATTGGAACTAATTCCCCATCCTAAAGCTGAAACTGCCAAAGAGTTACACTGTCACTCAAGGGAACTAGAGAAAAATCAACCCTCAGTACAAGAAGATGACAAGGAAGAGAGGCCTATTGCACATGGGTTTAGAACTTGAATTTATCAATATGAGTGGTCCTGGATGTGGCTGCCATACCTGCCCAGCTGAGACATCATTTTATGAAGTGACCTCAAGCCAGTGATACCCTAGGCAGTGGTATCTTCAGAAGCAACCACTTTGAGAAATAGATTTTAAGACAAAATGAGTTATTAAAGAAGTTAACTTTATACTCAAACATAAATAATTCACCCCTTGTTTGCACATAATTTAATGCAGAAATCAATGATTTATAAAGGAAAATGAAAATTTGTAGGTTTTAGGTTTATAAAAACATCTCTCAGTAATTAATAGATTTAAAGTCAGAAACTAGTAAAGATACTGAAGGTTTGAACAACTGCTAAGTCACTTCAGTCGTGTCCAACTCTGTGCAACTCTATGGACTGTAGCCTGTCGGGCTCCTTTGTCCATGGGATTCTCCAGGCAAGAATACTGGGGTGGGTTGCTGTGCCCTCCTCCAGGGGATCTTCCCGACCCAGGGATCGAACCCTCAACTCTTACGTCTACCTGCACTGGCAGGTGGGTTCTTTACCACTAGTGCCACGTGGGAAGCTGCTGTTCCCTAGTTGAGGGCTTCTCAAATTTCAAGGGACATACAAATCACCTGGACTGTTTTACAGGCAGATTCTGATTCTGACCCAGCGATTGAACCTGTGTCTCTTATGTCTCCTGCATTGGCAGGCAGGATCTTTACCACTAGCACCACACATATACGACCCCAGAACTGATGGTTTTCTAGCCCACAAAGGAAATCTCATCAAATACCAAAGACTTAGTATCATATAGGATATATTCTCTGACCATTCTCCAATAAGGTATAAACTTGAAAAAAAAGATACTTGAAACTACTCTATACATTTGAAAATTAGAAAGAGAGAAGGAAAAACACTTCTGTAGACTGTGGTAGATGCAAGAGTCAGATGAGTGTAAATTATGCCACAATAATGCACAGACCTAAAATATCTCAAGATCTTAAAACAATGGAGGTTTACTTCCCATTTATGGTACATTTCTGGTGTAAGTCAGCTGGGATCTCTGTTTCCCATTTTCCTCACTCTGAGACCCAAGCTGATTGAGCTTCTGCCACCTGGCATAGAATCAGTTGCTGTAGTGGAGGGGAGAGTATGTGGCTGTTAAAATTTTCTGCCCCCAAATGACACCCATTACTTCCACTCATCTTATGTTGGCCAAAGGACCTCCATTGCCATGGCTGACTTTGGGATAGGGACCTAACCAAAGAGGAGAGCTGGACATGTCAGTAACCAGCACTAATGATTTCACAAAGAGGAAATAATCATGACAATGAGGAACATTTATACCTAAAAAAATGAAAATGTAACCATATGAAAGCTTGTGGGATGTAGCTAAAGCAGCACTTAGAGTAAAATTTATAACCTGAGAGGATCATATTAGAAAAAGAGACTAACAATGAAGGAGCTAAGCATCCATTCAAGAAAATCCCTTCTGCCAAGAATAATGGAAAAAAAATAATAAAGAGGAAATGCATTAATGAAAGTCACAGAAAGCAAAACATAGTCCAGAGAACTTAAACTCTATCTTATTGTGTTCCTCCAAAGCAAACTCTGAGTTGAAGATGAGTGTGTCCTTGATTTACTATGGCAATGCTCCTAGAGAAGAATGTGAGGGAGCAGTGACAGTCAGGGGAGAAGAAGCCAAACAAGGGTGCAATCTCAGTCCAGGTTCCACAGAAAACAGCTTCAGCCTTATCCCATGGAGGGCTTCAGAAGTGTGAGTTATGCTTCAGAGCCACTTCTCTTGGTTGGGGGTGAGGGTGGGAGTCGGCTTCCATATTCCCACAACTGTCGGTTATTGGCTAAGGGTTAACTGGAGTGGATTTGGGTTCCAGACACTTTGGCTGCTCTGCATAGGTGGGCAACGTGGCTCCAGCAGCCTGAGGACAGTCCTCTGAGGAAGTTTCAGCTGCTGGTCTGGTGGCTCAGATGGTAAAGAATACGTCTGCAATGTAGGAGACTCAGGTTCTATCCCTGCTCAGGAAGATCTCCTGGAGAAGGAAATGGCAATGACAACCCACTCCAGTATTCTTGCCTGGAGGATTCCATGGACAGAAGCACCTGGTGGGCTATATAGTCCATGGGGTTGCAAAGAGTTGAACACAACTGAGCCCTGGAAGCAAAACCACCCTGAATCTATAAGAGGGGTTAAAGAACCCTACTGAGTCTGGGTGGAGCACAGTGTTCAGCCCAACTGATGCTTTGAAATAAAAACTAATTTAGCAAAACTTAAAAAAAAATTCACCAACAATATTAGAAATGAAAAAGGAGTTATAACTACAGATATCATAAAGATAAAAAGAAGATAACATGCCCATAAATTTGAAAAGACAGAAATTTCAAATAGAAAAATATAACATCAAATTTCAAATAGAAAATGACATCAAAACTATCTCAAGAAAAAATGGAAACAGGAGTACAAACTTCATGAGTAAAGAAATAGAACTAGTCATTGAAAGTTAACCTGCTAACCTTCCATAAGACCAGATGAGTTGGACTAATCATTCAAGGAACAGATAACTGCAAACTAATAACAATTTTATCAAAGAATAGAAGGAAAGGGAACATTTTCTAACTCAAACAGAGTATAAGAAAAAAAGATTATAAACCAGCTACATTTACAAATATTTTGTTGGTCAAAAAGTTCATTTGGGTTTGGCCAGTCCAATAAATGTTCTTATAAGCAGAATACTAGAATATTAATAAACCTATTAAAATAAAAGTGAATTTATCATAGGAATGCAAAGAAGAGTTGATATTAAAAAGAAGAAAGGAGAAAAATATCAACAGGGTTTGATACAATTCAATACCTAACCATGATTAAAAACTTAGGAAAATAGAAGGAAACCTGCTCAGTTAATAAGGGCATGTCCTAAAAATCTACAGCAAACATTTTTTAAGGATGACATGTTAAAATCTTTTGCTTTAAAATCAGGGATAAAACAAAGACTCTTTCTGTTAATCAGGGGTAAAAAGGCAACAGAAATGGAGAAACATACCTTGTTCATTGATGTGATAACTCAGTATCAAGAAGATATCAATTCCTCCAAATTAACTTGCAAATTATAGCAAAAACCTCATTAGAGTTTTTCCTGGAACTTAATCAAGTCATTCTAAAATTGATATAAATTTTGATGTAAAAAACTAATAGACAAGATTGGTGAGGAGGGTGTTGGGATTCTTCTATCGGATATAAACTTGCTATAAAGCTGTAGCAATTAAGATTGTATAGTGTCATGACAGGAATAAACAGAACAGAGCCCAGAAGCCAACCCACACTGATAGGTAAACCTGACATATAAGGAAGGTGACATTATTGGTGTGGAAAGGATGGTGGTACGAGGAATAAGTGCTACTAGGAAAATTGGTTATCCTTTTGGGAAAAATATATTTGATTCCTACCCCACATGTTCCAAAGTAAATTCATGATAAATTATAAACCTAAAATTGAACACTGGGACTTTGTAGAAGAAAATACAGGAGAAATGTTTTTATTTTGGGGATTTTTAAAATTCTTGAATAATGCTTTGATTTTTTCATTTCCTAGCAAGAGAAAGAACAGATGAAAAGATTGATAAATATGGCTCCATTAAAATGAAAATGTCAATAGAATTTCTGGCCGTTAATAGCAATCCCTATTTGTGAGGATTAAATATGTTAACGTGAAAAGTAATTACACTTGAACATACAGCACTACAAAATAATTGTATTATTTCTTTTATAGGGTGTTTTCCCCATGATAATTACAGTAAAGCTAGCTTTACCGTGTATTTTTTTCTCTTTAAGACACATCTGGATACGTAGCAAATGATGTAACTAAAGGAAGAGAATATTACCCAAAAAACAACCTGAAAATGTGTATTTCATTCTTAGGCAAGCTTGGCAATTGTTTTAATCTCTTCCATGGGAACCAGTCTTCATTTGCATGAACTCTGTCGCTTGTGGTGTTTTCTTAGTAACATTAACATGGAACAAATTCCTCTGGGTAACTTGCTTTGTGTGCCCAGAATACAGCTACTGAGAATGTAACTGTTGGCAGCCCTTTAGTGAGTCTGAGACTGCTTTACTACTGGGGCCTGAACTGGTTAATGTGGGATCCGGGAGCCTTCTGTGTATTCACTTTTGACCCCGAGTCATCATTTTATGTTCCCATCTGAGCCCTTCCACATTTATCTCTTGCAGGCTGCTGAAATCAACAAGTGAACTTGCATTCCTGCTTCTATGTTAGACTGCACCAAAATATTGCCATAATCAGAAGAGAAACATTTGTAGAAGCTCTGGGAGTCTTAGATATTAATCATTTGACAGATAAAAATCAGGAGATTCTGGGCTTGTGTTGATTCCAGAGGTGAAGGGTGGTCTTTTGTTTTTTAAAAAAAAAAAAAAAACAGTCATTCCTCAAAAGGATATTATTTCTGGCCCCTTGGCCGAGTCCAAGTTTCAAAAGGCAATCTCGCTAAACCCAAGTTCTTCTGCATTACAAATAAACTAGCATTACCATGCACCCCATAAGCAGCAGCAAGAGCTGTTTTTGCTTCAACCCATAGCACAGTTCAGAAGGTCAGACATGACCACAGTATCTCCTGTTATTTCAGGGCTCACATGTGTTTGCCTTGGCGCCATTTCCCTGGCATTTGGTTTCCGTTATTTTTCCATGGGTTTGGCTTGCAGAAATCAAAGAAGCATATTTTTGAAAATAAGCGAAGTTCGGACAGATGAAGTATTCTGAACTGGTGGTGACTGGACCTAGTGGGAGGCAATACATGCCTCCCTGTTCACATCCAGTAGAGTGGTCCTGACCCTGCATATGGCAAATGCGAGTGATGGTGACGGAGGAGGCTGCTGCACTCTGCAGGGCTGGCCAGAGCCACCTCCTCACTCCCCGGCCAGACTCCAGTGATGCTCAGCTGTCTCCCTTCAGGGTACCGGTTGAGGAGGGAGCTAAATAATCAGGAGAGTGGAGGGTCTCCCTCGATGAACCATTGTCCAGTTTAGCCTCAGTGACAGCTGATTGTTGTTAGTGGGAAGATAATGAGATTGGCCCATTGCTTTGGCTTGTTTTTGTTGCTGCTGGGAGCTCTCTGCAGAATGCATCTGCGAAATAGACACTCATGCTGTATAAAACACGATTAAGCTCACGACTTTGGGGCTAAACTGATAGCAGAGTCTTCAGGGCCTGTAGCTACCATAGAGTAGAAGATGTAGTAGGTGGGGTGGGAATGGTTGGAGCCTGGGTAGTACAGTGGCTCCCAAGCTTATTTGCCCACTGAGATCACTTGGGAAGTTTCAAAAGCTATGCATTCATGTGTTCTGCCTCAAGTGTGTGTGTATGCTCAGTCGTGTCAGACTGACCCCATGGACCGTAGCCCACCAGGCTCCTCTGTCCATGGGATTTCCCACGTGAGAATACTAGAGTGGGGTGCCATTTCCTCCTCCAGGGGATCTTCCCAACCCGTCTTTCCTGTGACTTCTGCATTGGCTGGCGGATTACTTTACCACTTGAGCCACCTTGGGAAGAGGTTGTTATTTAATTTGTTTACAGACTCACCGGGAATTTGGCAGTTTTTAAAAGTCCCCAGGAGACTTGGGAACCACTGATGTGGTGGCAAGACCCCAAATGTTGAAGTTGCACAGCCTTGGTTTGAGTCTCAATTCCAAAATTTAAGGGCTGTTTGACTTTGGCCAAGCCATGAAACAGTTCTGAGTCTCAGCTTTCTCGTTTTCAATATGGGGATGATCTTTTCTCCTTTATGTAGCTGTTACAGAGAGTATGAATAAGTTATGTTTTTAATACTAAAAATGTTACATTAGTAGTCAGAGATTTGGGTAGCAGTGCAGATCCTGCCGTTTTCTAGGACATACGGTGGAGTTGTTAATAGTTTGGGCTCTGAACCCTGGCTCTGTGGTTTGACCTTGGGCAAATGTCTTTGCCTCTAAATCTTCATTCCCCTTGTTGATAAAATGGAGAGTTGTTCTTACTTGATAGGGTTGATATGAGGTTTAAATGACAGATACGCTTAGCATTTATGTTACACAATATAAAATTACTATTTTGTAGCTTTAAAGTGGTAGAATATCAGCTTTTTCTTCTGTTTAACCTAATACTGGGTTTTCAAAAATGTTAGTAATTATTATTACTATTAATCAATATGACTGGAGGCAATTATTTCAGAGTATCTCAGTTTCCCCATCCATAAAATGAACACATTTAGAGTTTGCTTCTTCATAGAATTGATATCAGATTTCAGTGAAATGATGTTGTGAAATCACTTTGAAGATTATAAAATACGAAGAAATCATGATAACAAAAACATTCTTGGAAACTGGGTATCTCATGTATACAATGGTAAATATTTAGTTAAAGGGGTATGACTGAACAGTATGAAACTTAGGAAGGGAATTGAGTCATATGGAGAATCCCTTGTCCTTTGGGATTCGGACAAAATTACTTTTTAAAGCCTACTCCAAGTTTACTGCCACTCCAGCCTCCCGGGGAACAGAGAGCAGTGAACCCCACAGCTCCTACCACAGACAAACTTGCCTTATTGTTGAGCAGATGTGTGGCCCTATCTGTGCAGGAATAATGGCCACGTGATACCTACCACATGACAGACTCTGCTAAATTTCCTTACGCGCATGACCTCATTTCATTCTGAGTGAGATCCCCAGTTTTCACAAGGGAGGAAATTATTATCCCAGTTTTTCACAGGTGAGGAAATGGGGGCACAGAGAGATTAAGTAACACGTCCAAAGTCACACAGGTGTAATCATAAAAGACATTCGAGAAACGGGGATTGTGGAAAACATTTGTGGTGACAAATACATTCAAAATCACATCAAATTATAACAAGTAACAGAATATTTTATCTAGAGCTCTTCTGTGCTTTTCTACCTTTTACTTTTTCTTTTGGCCATACCATGTGGCATGCGCAGTCTGAGTTCCCTGACCAGATATCGAACTCATGCCCCCTGCATTGCGAGTATGGGATCTTAAACTCTTCAGCGTAAGCCATGCAATATTTTCTACAAGAAATATATTTAGGCGCTGATTAAAAAGCTTAGTTTAACATTCCTTGTAGAAAATGTCTCCTGGCTTATGCTGAGGATGGCTTGCTCCTAGTTTTTGGTTCTTGACCTCATTTTCATCCCTGACACTGGGTGGCCTTGGGTAGGAAAAATAGCTTCTTCGTGTCTGTAGTTTCTCCACCTATAACATGGGTCTGATAATGCCTCCCTTGAAAGCATGTTGTAGAGACTAATTATCATAATGTCAGTTTTTTTGTGTGTGCCTCTGATGCAGACTGGAAACCCAAAGGGCCACCCAGACTTCAGCCCTGCGGTAAAACCTTGGTTTCTCTTGGACGGAGACAAGAGTATTGCTTCTTGGTGGGCTTCCAGACCTTCTCACTGTCTTCTCTTTGCATAGGGCAGCGCCGGGTCTCTTTTTTCACACACAGCATTACTTGGAGTAAGTTACCATAAATACCCTGTGGTCAAGGAGTAAGTGATACCGCTTATTATAAAGTTATGTGAGAGACGGTTTCAACTAGTAGGGATCATGGAGGCAGTGACGATGTCACTTGATGTGCTCGCTTGTGATCCAGTGAGAATTCTGTTCCATTGAGGAAATGCTTACAAAGGATCAACTTTATTTCATGGCAGTAACAGTGGCTCCTGTGATGCAAGGTCTAGCAGCATAGGTATTACTCGGGAGCGCGTCCGAAAAGCAGAATCTCAGGCCCCACACCAAGGCTACTGCCTCGGATTCTGCATTCTAACAGAATCCACAGGTGGTTGGAAGGCTCATTAAAGCCTGAGAAGTACCTCTCTCCTCTTGGAACTGTAACAGTGATGACATGCTTTGTGGTGGAGCTGGGAATCCATCCGGTCAAGGTTGATTAGGCTCCAAAGCTCGTGTTCTACCCTCTCCACTGCTCTGCCTCCTCTCAAGTGATGCAGATAGGGTTTGATTTATTGCTGAAATGCAATCTGACCTTCCACGAAGAGGTCTGGCCATGGCTACTACAGTGGGGTACATATTCCTCAGTTCAGGAAACTTCTAGATAGAAGCAGCTTTTATTACAATATTTATAATTTTGTTACATGTGTGATTGGTTGCCTTTTTTTTTAAGCACAAGATATTTCCTTGCCTGAAAAATAAAAGTGAAAAAGCAGTGTGGGGAAGGGGAGGGAGGTAGGAAGTAGAGAAAAAAAGAAAGGAAGAAAAAGAGGAGAAAGGAAAGAAAAAGTAAGCCTTTGAGGGAACCCAATTTTTCAGACTATAGTTATCCATCCTGATTGTGGGGGTGAATGAAATTTTTGTTAACCTTTAAGGGTTGAGGTTTTAATTAAAATTCTTTTTAAATGAGGATTTTTTGAAATAATTGAACAGTATCAGTGAAAGAGTATGCCAAAACAGTGTTTTCCTTTTTTCCCTTCCCTTTGAGCTCATTTTTAGACTATTAAAATGACCAAACCAGGATGAAGTACCCAATAAATCTTTATGTCATTGTGACTTGATTTTGATTTCCATTTTCAAGCAGTTGCCCATAACTGTGACATTTATTCTTTTTTCAAGATAACATACTATTGCCAGAATGATCTCTGAAAAGTGCAAATTTGAACTCCTGATGAATTACCTTATCTAGACTTTTGATCATCAATTGTTGTTGTTGTTCAGTTGCGAAGTCGTGTCTGACTCTTTGTAACTCCATGAACTGCCACACCCCAGGCTTCCCTGTCTTTCACTGCTTCCCAGAATTTGCTCAAACTCATGTCCAGTGAGTTGGTGATGCCATACAACCATCTCATCCTGTCACCCTCTTCTCCTGCCCTCAATCTTTCCCAGCATCAGAGTCTTTTCTAATGAATTGGCTCTTTGCATCAGGTGGCCAAAGTATTGGAGCTTCAGCTTCAGCATCAGTTCTTCCAATGAATATTCAGTGTTGATTTCCTTTAGGATTTACTGGTTTGATCTCCTTGCTCTCCAAGGGACTCTCAAGAGTCTTCTCCAGCACCACAATCTATCAATGGCTGTTATTTTAAAAAGACAAGAAATCAGGAATTATATTCCTTCCACTGGTAGTATAGAACCACCTAAGAAATATTCTTACCAAAAGATAGGAGATGAATCTCACCAAGATTTTGTATCAAATTACCAATGTACAGGTAATACAGAGGTCACAACTGTCACCTGGGTCTTTTGGAATGCTTGCTCTTGGGTTGATCTGTCTTGGAATCCAGCTGCCATGCAGCAAGAAGCTCTAGACGCATGGAAAGGCTATGCATAGTCACTTTGGTTGACAGCCCCAGCTGAGCTCCCAGCTGGTAGTTGTCACTTGCTGTCAGCACATGAATGTCCAGACGTCTTGAACAACCAGCTGACACAGGACCACAGTTGCATGAGAGACCCCTGATATGTACCACTCAACTGATCCCTGTTAACACACAGAACCAAGAGTCTTGAGGCACTAAGTTTTGGAATGATTAGTTAAGTAGTGTTAGGGATGGAATGCCCCCCCACCCAGATTCCTATGTTGAAGCCCCATGCCCCAATGTGATGGTATTAGGAGATGGGGCCTTTGGGCTATAAATAGGTTTAGATGAGTTCATGAAAGATGGGGTCCCCATGAGGGGACTGGTATTCTCATAAGAGGAAGAAGAGAAACAACAAAGTCCTACTGTATAGCACAGTGAACTATATTCAATATCCTGTGATAAACTATATGGAAAAGAATATATAAAAAAAGAATGTATGTGTGTGTGTGTGTGACTGAATCACTTTGCTGTACGGTAGAAATTAACACATTGAAAATCAATTATGCTTCAATAGAAAAAAGAAGAGAAGAGAGACCAGACTCCTTTCTCTCTGCCATGTGAAGACACAGCAAGAAGGCAACTATCTGCAAGCCAGGAAAGAGGTTCTCACCAGGAACCAAATTTGCTGACACCTTGACCTTGGACTTCCTAGCCTCCAGAATTCTGAGAAATAAATGTCTGTTTAAACACCCTATCCACAATATTTTGTTAGATAGCTGCCCCATCTGACTAAAGCAAATGGCAATAATCATATTAGTACTCAGTGCTCCATTGGCTGTGGAAGATGAGGCAAAACGAGGGAATTAAGATCACCCCAGATTTTGGTCTTGGGAGAGTGTGTGACCCGTGGTCCTATTCACTGAGCTAGCAAGCCTGGGAGGAGGAACAAACTGGGGATGGAAAGTAGTAGTCACTCAGTTGTGTCTGACTCTTTGTGACCCCGTGGACTGTAGCCCACCAGGCTCTCTGTCCATGGAATTCTCCAGGCAAGATTACTGGAGTGGGTTGCCATATCCTTGTCCAGGGGATCTTCCCAATCCAGGGATCAAACCCGGGTCTCTTGCATTGCAGACGGATACTTTACCAGGATGGGAGGGAAGGAAGAAATAAATGATTTTCATCATTATCTTAATAACAGATATTAGCTTCAGAATTAATAAATAATAAATAAATAATAAAAAAGCATTATAACTGTCTTGAGGCACTAAGTTTTGGAATGATTTGTTAAGTAGTGTTAGGGACTGAATGTCCCCCCTGCCCAGATTCTCTGCTTATTGTAGTTTCCTTTAGCCTTGTTTGCTCTTTGTTTTTTACAAAATTGCACGGGCAATTCCCCCCACCCCAACTATCCTAAAACATACCAATCTGACAACCTTTTTGGAGATTTGTTTAACTCAAGATCTTGGACAAAAAAAATCCAACATGAACTTCCAACAGCAACTCTGGCTTCCTTCTGTAAAATTTCAAATAAAAATAAATAAAATAAATGTTGCTGTTGGGAATTATTTGCTTTGGTAAAACAGCTTACTGTTTTCACCAGGGCTAAGTCTTCAGGGAAATCCTAGACATTCATCCCTGTGACAGAGTTCCTGGTCTGTGACTCAAGGGGCAGATGAGGTTATGCTTTCAGTGCTTCCAAGAAACAAAATTCACTGGGTAATTATTTGTCTACACAGTCCAAATGGAAAAAGTAAAATGAACCTGGAGATGCTCAGAGAAATGGCATGAATTTCTGGTTGTGCAATGGTCTACTTATTCATTCATTTCTTATCTTATTATTCAGAAAATATTCGTTGAGGGACTTGCCTGGTGGTTGAGTAGCTAAGACTCCATGCTCCCTATGCAGGGGGACCAGGCTTGATCCCTAATCAGGGAAGGAACAGCCCACATGCCAAAACTAAAGATTTTGCATGCCACAATGACGATTGAAGATACTATGTGTTACAACTAAGACCCAGAGCAGCCAAATAAATAAATACATATTTAAAAATATATTTATTGAGCACCTACCATGTATCAGGTCCAAAGATAAGTGCCAGGGATCCAGTGGTAAGCAGAAAGAAAAAGAAAGTTAGTCACTCTTTACGACTCCATGGACTGTAGCCTACCAGACTCCTCTGTCCATGGGATTCTCCAGGCAAGAATACTGGAGTGAGTTGCCATTCCCTTCTCCAGGGGATCTTCCTGACCCAGGGACTGAATCCTGCTGGCAAAGCAGTCATTAATTCTCTAATTTGTCCAGTGAGAGAGACAAATCATTAAACAAATAGTTTTGCAAATACATACATAAATGTTATGACAAGAAGTCCCCCAGCAAGTAGCTATTGAATGCCTACTATATGCTTATCCTGTGGTTACTATCAAGGGGGTTTAGATGACATTTGTTTTCAACAGCATTACAACTGGAGAAGCGATGAAGGACCGTAAGAGCCCATCTGTGTAGTGCAGACTTAGTATGGTGGGAAGAAGGCAATGTTGGAGCAAACAAAATTTTTTTTAATTTGGAAAAATAACATATATATAACATGTATAATGTGGTAAAACACATTCAAATAGTACATTAATAGTACTATTAAGTCTCTTTCCTACCATCAACCTCTTGGCCCAACAGGTGTTAGCTGTTTCTCATGCATTCTTCAGAAAAATTTTCATGCATTCTTGAGACTATATATACTCCATACATATTACCCTTCTATTTTAAATTCCAATTTTAATACATAATTTCTACTGCTTACATTAACCACAGAAGATATTAAAAATCACAAAGCTAGGATTTGCACATATTTAAAAATGGAAACAATATAAAAATGTTTTTAAGGAAAGTCAAAGCCTCTTCAGGAGTAAATGTTGTTTATTGTGTTTCTTTCTTGAACAAACTATCCATATGCCATCACAGAAGTAGGAAGAAAAGTTTCTTGGTTCAATGACTCATACATTCAAGAAGGAAGACTTTCTTAGTTGCTGCTCATCACTAAAGATTAAAAAAGATACCCTGGGAGTATCAAATATTTTCATGACTTGTGATTGGGGGTTGGCTGATCTCTCTTCAAATACAGTTACTCTTTCTGTCTAAACTCTAAATCTTCCCTTATTGGCTTAAGTTTTTAGAAACTAAAACCAAAATACACCTAAAGATGATTTCTACTTTTCTGCACTATCTTATCCCTTTTCAAAGACAAGGATCATGGAGATTGATATTATTTAAGTGGTAAGGGCTAGGGATAATAAAACATAAAAGGAGAAAGAAATTATCAATTTAAAAAATCTTATCCTAACACAGCTGAAATGTAAACTTGCTAACTTGTGTTTAAGTCCATATCTGGAGTTTATGTTGTCAGGTGCACCCAGTCAAGGCCCAGTGACTGTGAAGTGGGTGGAAAGTGAGGTTGGCACGTTGGGTTCCAGTCTCTGCCTTGCGCACAACCAGCCACTATGGCCTTAGATAAGTGTCTCCCTCTATCAGACTGATCAAATGAAAAATGAATAGGTTAGCGTATGGCATTGAGTTGAATAGGAAATATCCTTTTACTAATATTAATGGCAAGTATTATTCTGTAAGGCATTTATAGAATGAGTCTGTGTGTGTGTGTTTGGTAAGTAACTGCTTATAATGTATTTCTCAAGGGAGCCATGATCAGAAAGTCTGGAAGTCCCTGGACACTATGCTACAGATCTGAAAGTAACTGGCCAACAATCATGAAAATAAAAGAATCTGAGATTTTTATAGTAGTGGTCTGCTGGCACTATAGGCTATGAGGATGCAGATACTTCTTTACACATATGCCAGAGGAACCCACCTCAGTTCAGTTCAGTTCAGTCGCTCAGTCGTGTCCGACTCTTTGCGACCCCATGAATCGCAGCACGCCAGGCCTCCCTGTCCATCACCAACTCCCAGAGTTTACCCAAACCCATGTCCATCGAGTTGGTGATGCCATCCAACCATCTCATCCTCTGTTGTCCCCTTCTCCTCCTGCCCCCAATCCTTCCCAGCATTAGGATCTTTTCCAATGGGTCAACTCTTCGCATGAGGTGGCCAAAGTATTGGAGTTTCAGCTTCAACATCAGTCCCTCCAATGAACACCCAGAACTGATCTCCTTTAGGATGGATTGATTGGATCTCCTTGCAGTCCAAGGGACTCTCAAGAGTCTTCTCCAACACCACAGGTCAAAAGCATCAATTCTGCGGCTCTCAGCTTTCTTCACCGTCCAACTCTCACATCCATACATGACCACTGGAAAAACCTTTGTTGGCAAAGTAATGTCTCTGCTTTTTAATATGCTGTCTAGGTTGGTCAAAACATTCCTTCCAAGGAGTAAGTGTCTTTTAATTTCATGGCTGCCATCACCATCAGCAGTGATTTTGGAGCCCCCCAAAATAAAGTCTGACACTGTTTCCCCATCTATTTCCCATGAAGTGATGGGACCAGATGCCATGATCTTAGTTTTCTGAACGTTGAGCTTTAAGCCAACTTTTTCACTTTTCCTCTTTCACTTTCATCAAGAGACTCTTTAGTTCTTCTTCACTTTCTGCCATAAGGGTGGTATCATCTCCTTATCTGAGGTTATTGATATTTCTGCTGGCAATCTTGATTCCAGCTTGTGTTTCTTCCAGCCCAGCGTTTCTCATGATGTACTCTGCATATAAGTTAAATAAGCAGGGTGACAATGTACAGTCTTGATGTACTCCTTTTCCTATTTGGAACCAGTCTGTTGTTCCATGTCCAGTTCTAACTGCTGCTTCCTGACCTGCATACAGGTTTCTCAAGAGACAGGTCAGATGGTCTGGTAGTCCCATTTCTTTCAGAATTTTCCACAGTTTATTGTGATCCACACAGTCAAAGGCTTTGGCATAGTCAATAAAGCAGAAATAGATGTTTTTCTGGAACTCTCTTGCTTTTTCGATGATCCAGCTGATGTTGGCAATTTGATTTCTGGTTCCTCTGCCTTTTCTAAAACCAGCTTGAACATCTGGAAGTTCATGGTTCACATATTGCTGAAGCCTGGCTTGAAGAATTTTGAGCATTACTTTACTAGCGTGTGAGATGAGTGCAATTGTGGGGTAGTTTGAGCATTCTCTGGCATTGCCTTTCTTTGGGATTGGAATGAAAACCGACCTTTTCCAGTCCTGTGGCCACTGCTGAGTTTTCCAGATTTGCTGGCATATTGAGTGCAGCACTTTCACAGCATCATCTTTGAGGATTTGAAATAGCTCAACTGGAATTCCATCACCTCCATTAGCTTTGTTCATAGTGATGCTTTCTAAGGCCCACTTGACTTCACATTCCAGGATGTCTGGCTCTAGGTGAGTGATCATACCATTGTGATTATCTGGGTTGTAAAGATATTTTTTGTACAGTTCTTCTGTGTATTCTTGCCACCTCTTCTTAATATCTTCTGCTTCTGTTAGGTCCACACCATTTCTGTCCTTTATCAAGCCCATCTTTGCATGAAATGTTCCCTTGGTATCTCTAATTTTCTTGAAGAGATCTCTAGTCTTTCCCATTCTGTTGTTTTCCTCTATTTCTTTGCATTGATCACTGAGGAAGGCTTTCTTACCTCTCCTTGCTATTCTTTGGAACCCTGCATTCAGATGGGAATATCTTTCCTTTTCTCCTTTGCTTTTCACTTCCCTTCTTTTTCTTCTTCTCTAGCTTCATTCAATTTTATGTATTTTTATTCTCTTCTTTTCTTTCATTCTCTTCTTTCTCCCTTGTTTCCCTCTTCCCCTTCTTCCTTCTTTTTCTCCTTCTCTATTTCTCCTCTATTCTTCTTCACTTCCCCTTTTCCTTCCACCATGTTGCCTTGTGGGTACAGATTTCATTGACATGCTTCCCCTCACATCACCACTAAGGACACCTAAGATATTGTAAAGGCTTCACATTAAATGCTGCAGACCCTTTCTACTCAGTGTGGTCCATTGGTCAGCAGCCACATCATCACCTGGGAGCTGGTTAGAAGGCAGTATCTCAGGCTCTGTCCAGACTTCTTGAAATAGAATCTGCATTTTCACAAAATACTATATGAGTCTTATGAACATTCAAGTATGAGAAGCACTGCCATAGCACTGACGTTCTTCCTAAATCAAACAAACTTTTGAAAATCTGTCATTGAATCCTTAAACACAATTATCCACAGATGCTTCCCATCAGCATGGTCATGGAAGGCGCTCCACTCCCTTGGAAATTAGATGGGTTTAGGAGTGAGGAAGATGTGAAGTGAAGGTTTGGATGTCTAAGTGTTGGGGGGTTGGCTTTCCCTGGGGTTCTGGACAAAGGACGTTTAGTCAGGGAGACACATGTCTGGCTGTCCTGATAAATATCAAGTCTTTGCTTGTTTGTCAAGGCATGGTGGGTAATGTGGTTTGTGGTTTCAGGACTTGCTGTATGTTGTCAGACACCAGCCTGAGGACATGGTAGTTAGTTTCATTTGTCTCAGAAAGGGGCATCATTCTACTTGCTTTCCTTCGCTGGGAAACATGGAATGATTTGGAGGTCATCCACTGAGGATGCATCTGTTACAAGAAAGGTGGCAAAGCCTGGATTTCCTGGGACAGTCCCAAGTTGACACCCGCTTCCCAGAAAAAATTATTATTAGTGGCCACTTTTATATTCAAATGTGTCTCCAATAAACTGTTGGTCACACCAGTTGTAATAGATTCCAGAAGGAAGCAGACCTCTCTAAAGAACTGGGTAAAAATGAATCTAACAAATGGGACAGAGAGACACCCCTGATTCTTTTGGCTGCCAAGACCCAAGGCCAGAAAAAAGATTTCCTCTCAGTCAATGGCCCTGCTGCTAGATATCTGAGGGTGTTTTGGTTAGCCAGAGTGTTTTGGGTAATTCCCAGATTAATGCTAGTTCTAAGATTTTACTTTATCATCTTGGTATAACTTCTGACTTCTCCAGGGTTGGTTGTCTTTCTGGTTAGACTACCTCCACCTAGGACCAGACCATATTTTTGACTCCCTTGAACTTCTGCTGCTATTACAATGAAGAATGAATTTATGTGAATCTCAGATGTCTTTGGTCTTTGTGTCTCCTGATTCATACTTACAATAAATGAGATAGTGGTTGAAAATGTAGTCTCCTTATATGATTATTGTCACCCACTAGCTTCTGCAAAACTGTAGCCGCCTCTGGGGAAAAAGCATCCTCCAGCTAAGATAAGGATCAGTTCTGAGCCCTGAACCCAGTGGTGGGGTCTCTTCCTGTGTGCAGGCTCCATTGTCTCTGGATTGAGGTCCAGGCTAAGTGACAAATCAGATTGGTCCAGGTGCTCACATGGGCTCCCGTCAGGACCACTGGGCTGGACCCAGTCCCCCCACCCCGTCTCCTCTGGTCACTGTCTCTAGCCATTGAGCTGAGTCTCCAACCTCTGCCTCCACCCCCCACAATTCTTGGGAGTGAGGAGAGTCACTCGCATCCTCCAACTCTTGCCCCAGGCATAATCAAGGCTCTACGATAAGTGTCCTTGAAGACTTAGATTAAATAGAAAAAGGTAATACCCCCATCTTTCAAATGGTTATGAGTGGAAGACAGAGAGCTCTCAAGACACAAGCTTCCCAGGACTCCCACCATATTCCTTTTTGATTTTTCCTGATGCATTTGAAGGGCTATAAAGCAGATGACATGATCCAATGCTCTAGGCTCTGAAGCTCCTCTGTGCACTTTGTTGTCCTTGCACTTGGCTCCTGCATATTTAAGGCGGGGCTCAGAAAATACTTTGTCTCTTCTGGTCCCACCAAGAAGTCACTAGGTGAACATTCTGGTGGAGCTAGTGGAATTTCAGAACCGAGTTTCTTTTGTTAATGCCGGGGCAGGCCTCGGCAGATCAGGGATGAGGAAGCACAAACAGGTGGGCTCTGAGGAACGTCTGCACTTGGCTGGAACACATTGTGATGCTGTCTTGGGGAGTTGGTGTTTATTTTTCCAGTCATGCTTAGTCCTAGGAGGTGTTAGATTTCACTAAAGCCTTCATGACTCATGACTCCAGGAGAGCTCGGATTCCATTCCCCCTCCTCCTCACCGCATGCGTCCTGCTCTTCAAAATGAAAACAGCAAAATCTCTTAGAGCAGGCACTTGTGGAAAAGGACTATCTCTTGATTGATTTGAGGGAAGCCCTTTACAAACTCAAAGCACCCCCTCGTTGGAAGATGGGGTTGTCATTCTGAGGCATTTGTTTGCAGATGTTGATTTTCCACAAATGTTTTCAAATCACCAAATCGAGCTTATCTTTCGAAATAGTCCCACTGGAGGCTTGTCTCCATCCCCACATTTGCTGCCAGGATTCAGAGTGTGCTGGAATTACCTTTAGAGACAGTGTTGGAGACAGAGGAGAGATTTGGTTCCCGTTAAGTTTTACCTCATTTTTGACCTGAACGCCCCTGTCTGGCTTGGTCTCTGTGCTCATTCATCAGACTTGGTACAAAATGTCAGTTGGCTTTCCCAGAAATCAAAACTTCTCTCTCCAGATTGGAGTCTTGCCATTATTGACAGGAGTTAATGGAATATACCAAGACTTTTCAGGCAAGTTCCAAAGGGTAGTTTTAGAAATTCACTGAATTATAAACTATGTCTCTGGGACAAGGCTCCAACTTTAAGAGGTGACCAGTATGGAAGTCAGCGCTTATTTGGAACACGCACACTCTTAGACCAATTAATATACCACAATAATCTTAATCATGTTATCCTTTACCGCTTCCCTAGTGCATTAACACACAATTTTTTGTTATTTATTTTGCTTTGGCAAGAGTAGTAAATAATCAGTAAGTTTGTTCATCAGCTCATTTATTATTTATTCATTGATTCAGTCAGTCAGTCAAAATCTGTTTGGCATTTGACTTTCAATGACCAAAAAAAAAAACCAAACATGGTCCATGACCTGATTCCAATAGGAGAGATAGTTGAATGTTAATCAAAGAAACATCCAAATACATGTAAATAAAACAAGACCCACTGTGATAAGTGCCCTGGAGGAGAGGAACATATATGGAGCTAAGAGACGGTCTAAAATAGAGCACTCCTAGTCAGCAAGGATCTGGAGGAGGAGGGGCACTGATTAGGAAGGCGAGGTAGTGCAGGAGCTTTTCGCGAGAGGACAGCATAGGTAAAGCCTAGGTAAAGCCCCTATAACCAGAGAGATGACAGAGATCTGGAAGGGTAAAGAAGCCCAGTGTGGCTGATGCTCAGAGCAAGGCAGGAAGTGAGGATGGGGACACTGGCAATGGAAGACCACATGGGACCTTATAGACACGGGGAACCCATGCTTTACTGTCCAGACTGAAACACTTGTGAATGGAAGATGAAGGGCCATTGATAATGACCCTAAAATAGGCGCTGTTGTTTTTCAGTCACTCAGTTGTGTCTGACTCTTTGCGACCCCAGGGACTGCAGCTTGCCAGGCTTCCCTGTCCATTACCAACTCCTGGAGCTTGCTCAAACTCATGTCCATCGAGTCAGTGATGCCATCCAACCATCTGATCCTCTGTCTGTCACCCCTTTCTCCCCCTGCTGTCAATCTTTCCCAGCACGAGGGTTTTTTTCCAATAAGTCAGTTCTTCACATTAGGTGGCCTAAGTATTGGAGCTTCAGCTTCAACACCAGTCCTTCCAATGTATATTCAAGGTTGATTTCCTTTAGTATTGACTGGTTTGATCTCCTTGCTGTCCAAGGTGCTCTCACGTCTTCTTCAGCATCATGGTTTGAAAGTGTCAGTTCTTCGGGGCTCAGCCTTCTTTATGGTCCAACTCTCAAATCTGTACTGGAAAATAAATCACAACTATTCTGGGAAAACCAGGACATGTGCCCCTCGTACTTATAGATCATGCTAGTGATTTCAGTCTTCATCCTAAAAACAATGTTAAACAGGGTGTAAGCTTGGTAATGAGAAAGAGGGCTGCATTTTGAAAAGATCTTCCAGGTTACACAGTCAGGACAGGAATGGTGATTGTTTCCTTAAATACTCAGAGTCCTAGCTTGGTTTGGATAAATTATCTTTATGTGCCATACTCCCTTCTCTGCTCCCATCCCAGTGCTCAGCACACATCTGGGCAGCAGCTGCAGAGCTGGGATTCCAGCGGCTCTGGCTAATTTGTAGAATGATAGGGAAGATGCCTGGCAATGGAGCACTCCCATTAGTGCTGCTCATGTTTGAGTTGTAAGCTTGATGCCTTCCACATGCTCCTGTTTCGTTCTGACCCTCCTGGGGTCAGGCCAGCAATGAACTCTTTGGAGGAATTTGGTTCAACCTAATGTCTTTCATGGCTAAAATTTTCAGAAAAATGGGCCTTTGCATGTAAATCAATAGGAACAATGTCTGGAAGCCACAAAGGGCTTTATTCATGTGCTGATGTCTCTTCTTGAATTTCTTCTCTGTCTTTGGCAGAGTCACAGAGTTAAAGGGGGCTGTAAGAGATCTGAATTCCTCATTGGGCCCACTGGGAAGTGGTTGTCCCAGCTACAACTGAGCTCTTCTGGGGACCTGGAGGGCTCTCCCTCCTAGGATTCTGTCTTTGCTCACTCCCCTCTGTTTCCCTTTCCATCCTTCTAGCCAGAGATTAGTCTTCTCGCACCTGGACCACTGCAGTGGGCTTCACTGGTCTCCCTGCTTCTGCTGCAGCCTCTCTCGTATCTGTGTACGTACCACAGCCACAGTGCTCTTTCAAAAACAAGAATCGGGGATTTCCCAGGTGGTCAGTGGTTAAGAATCCATGTTGGAATGCAGGAGACATGAGTTCGATCCCTGGTCAGGGGACTAAGATCCCACATGTCTCGGAGGAACTAATCCCATGCGCTGTAGCAAAAGATCCTACATGATACAATGTAGATCCCACATGCCACAATTAAGACCCGGTGCAGTCAAATAAACATTTAAAAATAAAAATAAAAAATAAAAGCAAGAATCAGTCAAGACAGCCCGGCTTAAGCCTTTAAACAGCTTCTCATTGTCTTTTGATTAAAATCTACTCACTATACTCACAAAGCCCTGCTTCCCACCTGTTTCTCTAACCTTCTTTCTTACCATTGTCACCATCACACATTGTGTCCCAGCCCCAGTGCCTTCTTGTTTTTCTCAGACACACAAACTCATTTTTTGCCCTAGAGCTGTTGCCTGGAACACTCTTTCCATGACTATTTGTGAAACTGGCTCCTTATTTGTTAGGCCTCCATGAACTGACACCTACATAGAAAGGCTTTTTCTGGCTGTTTGCATATAGTGGGTCCCTCTTATTCATCTTGACCTCAGGTCCTTTTATTGTTTATGACAAACAACTCGTAATTTTTATTAGCTTCATTGTTTTGTTTCAGCCTGTCTCTGAGGGCTGGGCTATGTCTGCCTCATTCACAGCCATGTCCTGTGTACCAGGCACAGAGCTAGTGTGTAGTAGGTGTGCTCAATAAATATTTGTGGAGTAAAGGAGCGAACGACAGTGGATTACTTTTTAACAGCTCCGTTTGCTATGAAGTAATTTCTGTTTTTTAAAAAATGAAGTCATTTCTTATTGAAACCTTATATCCATGGTCATTTTTATTACAGTCCTCTTTGGAATTCCTTTTTCATAATAAAGCCCCTCCCTACTCCCATACTTGAAGACCATTCTCTTGTCCATTCTAAGGGTTCTTTTCTCTCTTTAAAAAATCTCTAGCTCTGTAGTTACCATAAGATCCAGCAATCCTACTCCTGGGCATATATCCAGAAAAGACAAAATGACTACATGCACTCCAGTGTTCACAGAGGCACTATTCATAATAGCCAAGACATGGAAACAAATGTCCATCAGCAGAAGAATGGATAAAGATGTGGTGCATATATACCATGCAATATTGCTCAGCCATGAGAAAAAATGAAATAATGCCATTTGTAGCAACAAGGATGGATCTAGAGATTATCATACTAAATGAAGTCAGACAGAGACAATTGTATGGTATCACTTGTATGTGGAATCTAAAAAATAGTACGAATGAACTTATTTACAAAACAGAAATAGACTCAGAGACATAGAAAACAGACTTATGGTTACCAAAAGGGAAGTGGGGAGGGATAAACTGAGAGCATGGGATTAACAGGTGCACTCTACCATAAAAAAATCCCTAGTTTTTTTCAACTCTTATATTATAACATATTGTCTTCTTTGATGCATCTTATTGTTCTTTCAGCCTATCACATTCTTTTTGGATTCAGAATCTGTCATCTACCATAGTGGCTATGCCTCCCAACTTCTGGGCAAATCACACATTTATATGTGAAGTCCTCATCAAGAAAATACATTGACTGTCCTGAGGGAGAGTCCTTTCTTCAGGCATTAATAACTTAATGATCCCATGGGAAAAAATTAGAGAACTTTCCTTTAAATAGACAGCCAAGAGATGAATGCTTCAACTAAGAAACAAATTATCTATAGCTGTCCAGATAACATTTCCAACTGGATGCATTGCTTGCTTCACACACTGAACGTATTTGAAAGGAAAGTTATGATTTATGATGCATAGCAGTATGTGGTCATTTATTAAAAACCTTTTAAAATATTCATTTATTTTATTTGGCTGAACTGGGCCTCAGTTGTGGCCTGTGGGATCTAGTTCCCTCACCAGGGATCAAACCAGGAACCCCTACATTGGGAGTGTGGAGCCTTAGCCACTGGGCTACCAGGGTAGTCTGTAGGTTTTGCAGACTAAGTGGTTTTGCAAACTAAGTCACAACATGGAATAATGATTCTGCTATGTGAAATATGGTAAATGGAAAAAGCACAATGCAAAATTATGTCATGAGCTAATTTTCCTCTCTATCTTGAAATACGTAGCTTTCACATTTATAATGAAAAACATACATTGATACAAAGGCTTAACTTACATTCCTCTCATAAAATTCAGTGTTTTACGTTAAAGAACCTAGCTTTCTCATAGAGATAGGGATTAGGTGATGTTCTTTACGTACAATCGGGAGAATCAGTCCCTCCCCTCCTATCTTATCACTCAGAGGGCTTAAAAATATGTTTGTGTCTCATTCTCTAAGTTGTGGTTTCTTTCTTTGGAATGGTACTGACACTTTTTCTATGAGGTGTATTTTTAAGAAAAAGATGTGGAACAGATAAAGGTTTTTTTTGTTGTTTTTAATTCCCCCTTTCCTTTGACCTTTTTTTCTGGCCTCAGGTGAAGACGTCACACCATCCCCATCATCGCCACTGATTTCATTTCCAGATCTCCTCTTCCTTCTCCTGATCTGCAGCAAAGCTTAACCTGTCCCCCCAGTGCCAATTCCTCACAGCATCTGTCTCTATCACATGATACATATTTCCTCAACTCCAAGAGAGTATCGATCACGATAAAAGTCTATAAAGTTCAGAAAAATATAAAGAAGGAAGACATCACTCATTACTCAATCACCCAGAAAGACTCCCTCTATTAAAAAATAGCCTTTAAATTCCTGTTGTTGGTGGCCATTTAATTCACTGTCATGGGGCTGCTGGTGAATTTTCTTAGGAAGAAGGGCTGTTTGCCTTCTTTAAATGAAACCAAAAAGGCAGCCACTTACTCCATCTTCTTGGAAGTCCATCCCTTCTCTTCAAGATTCCATGTGGAGAAGATACAACTTAAGGGTCTTCCCCTATTTGGTCATTCAATTATCCATCTAGATCCTCACTTCTCATTCCAAGGCAGCTCTCCAACTCCCAGCGATGTTTACTAGGGACAGGCCACCCAGCTAGTTTAAGTCTTCTCTGGATTCCTTTTATACTTTACTGTCTCTTTCACTAGCCTTTTTCTCCAGCCTTACATTTTCCTTGAGTTTTTTCTAATAAAGAAGGCCTGCCTTTCATCCAGACTTGATTCCAAGGGCCAAATCTATGCCTGACACAGGAAAATCTCATTTAATCCAAATGCTAAGGCCAGAGGGTTGGTGGATTTTACTGTAAATGTGCACTCAAAACTAATTGCAAATTTTCTCCCAAGAATGTATCCAAGATAACTAATTCTTCTTTCATGCTTTCGCAATAAAGACTAGAGAATGTCATGAAATTTTCCACGTTTTTAAAGTACTTGCAGTTTCAGTGTTCTGGAAAGGGTTCTTATTGCCTACATTTGACTGTTGAAGCAAGACTTATGGGATCCAGGTTTGCATCATTTCTCTTATTCTTTATTTTCAAGACCTTTTGTCATCAACAGCACTTCACGTGTTCCAGTTGATGATGAAAGTGATGATGAAAGATGATGTCAGTGAAACAAGAGCATCTTAGGACCTACTTCTGTGCAGGAGGAATAGTAGAGCAGCAGCCCCAGATCAGAGTGGTAGTTTCACTGAGCTTCCAAGGAAGAGTGTAAGGCATGGGCTACCTTTCATGCAACGCAGGTGGGACACTGCAACGCAGTACTGGGTCCCAGAGACTCAACCCTTGACTAAGGGTAAGAGCTCATTTCACTGTAGTTTTTCTTCAACATCTATTCACTCTTTTGAACTCCTCTGGGCATATGATTGAGAAGCTACTGTTGACCATGTAATGGGTGGAAATATAATGATTTAGAGTTTGGCAAGCAGAAAATATTCAATGGAGAGTGGCTGAATAAATTAGTACACACTTTTGAATCCCTTCTTTGCCTCTAATTTCTAGAGTGACCTTGGAAAGCTACTTAACCTCACTAAGCACCAGTTTTCTGATCTGTTAAACGGGGATGTTAGTACCTTTATTATAAGATTACTGTGAGGATTAAATGAACAAATGCATGTAATATACAGAATAAAGTGATTTTTTAAAAAGTAAAGAGCAATAGTAGCAGTAATTCTTGTAGTAACTGCTATTATTATCTTTAGTGTGTCGTGCCACTAAGATGAGACACCTTCTGGTTGTATTAGTATTTTGGTATATTGAAGTTCTTATTTATTTCTCCTCTGTTGTCACAATCTAGTCCCACAATTCACATCTGTGTACACCAAAGGGTCTCGATCAATAAGCACTTGCAGACCCTTCCAAAGACAAAATTAAAATATATTCTCTTCTTTCTTTGTCTAGCCCTTCAGACCATACAGCCTCTCTCATTATTCACTGGATTATCCTGGGGAATCTGATTAATGGTGGCAAAGTGTTTCATGTATGGTGAGTACTAGGTAACTCTAGAACGCTGGGATTGTCATTTATGTCATGGATATATATCTGGGGAGGAAATGCTTAGTGATTTCACGAAGTTGAACTGCCCCAGCTGGAAGCAATGGCCTCCAGTGGCCTGATGAGATCTGGAGAACAAAGGGAACAGGTTCTCTGAGAGAAAATGACCAAGCTCTGTAGAAACATCTTAATCTACAGAGTTCTGTTTCCATTTTGTACTTCTTGTTGGTACAGTGGGGCCGTTTCTCCTGGTATTTGAGCTCTTGTATAGTCCTCATCCCCCCACCTGGATTCTGGGCTTGGCCAAGCAACTTGTTTAGCCAATGGGACATTAATAAAAATGATGCAAGCAGAGGCTTGGTAAACAGTTGCACATGGGAGCATGTCCTCTGGGAACACTTACTCTTAGAATCCAGGTTACAAGCTACAAACAGACTGAGGACTGACCACACTGAGTGATGAGAGGCCAACGGAAAGATGCTGAATGACGAGGGCCAACTTGGACATTCCTGTCTCTCAGTTCACAGCTGAAGGCAGCACTTGTATGACCACTACACTCTACCCTCTAGGAGCAGATAAACCTCCCAGCTAAGCCCAGTCAACTCACAGACTTGTGGGATAAAATCATACATTGTTATTTTAAGCAATTAAATTTGGGGTGGCTTTTTATGTAACAATAGACAGTAGATACACAGTTTGTTCCCTCCCTTCCTCCAGAACCTGTGGGCAGACCGAATAGAAGCATCCCCTAATATATCTCAAAAAATACGTTGATGTTCACAGTAGTCAGCATCATTGGTCTAGAAAGACATTATTCATTTCCAGGTGGCTTCATCCTACAAATGCAAATCTTGAGGTTCATAGAGGAGAAGAAACCAAAATCACATGTCTAGGTCTCCTGATCCAGCAGTCAATGTTCATTGCATGAAGAGCCATCAGAATATCTTTGGTGTCAAAGGAAATTTCAAACCAAAGTCATGTCATAACATCCAGTTTGTATATAACACTTTTTATCTACTCACAGAACAATCTCTGTTGGCTATACATAACTCTTATTTAAAAAATCATAACCTAAACACCTCATGAGAATCATGTCCATGGAAACACATAGCTAATTTAACACAGGGAATAAAGTGTGGGCAAAAATACAAATGGGAGTCTTCAGAAGGAATAGAGAAATAATTCATACCAATTCATATTAAAAGCTATACTAGGCCTTTAAGAGTACAAATTATGCCTCTGCAAGTTCTGCAAACCCACTGTCTATCAAACACTTCCTTTGTGCCAGGCACTTGGTAGATGCTGGATGGACAGTGAATGAGATAGTCTAAGTCCTCAAGACCATTTGAGACGAAAGTAACTTTTTCAGGTTCACAGAGCTAGTTAGTGTCAGGCCTGGGGCTGTACCTGAGGGCTGGGTACCACAGTGCCTGCCAACCGAAGGATGGCCCGCTGGAGCTGTCGGCCATGTCTAATTTTGGTAATTATGGCCTTAACAGGGGACGTTCCCCACAGCCCTCTCTCTCCTTTTAGGGTTATAGTAGTGATTTCTGAGGGCTATGCCACAGTTTAAGACTTCCTTTTATGTGTCAAGAAAAGCTTCCTTATAGATTAGACTGAGCTCTTCTCTTTCTCATTCATTAGGGCAGGGATATGATCTGTGCTATTCTGTTATAGTTACTTTCCCAAAAAGCTTCTTTATTAAAAAATCATCTTAAAAATAACTATTTCAAAGAGAAAATATGGGATTTGAGGCTGGAGCATTCAGACTCACAACAATAGGGTAATTCTGCCTGCAGGCATTTCAATAATACTGGTGTTTTTACAGTTTTAAGTCTATAGTTATAAAGCTAAATATCCCTGGGCAAATCCACCGTTGATTACATCTAGCTTTTGATCAAGAGGAATGGCCTTTGTTTTTCAATCCTCATCAAGACCATCACTGGCACAAAACTTCTTAGCCATTTTTATCACATTTCACCCATTGTTGGATAAACATATCCCAAAGTCACTCAAATAAAGAAATATAAAGCAGCTGACAGCAAGTTTTTTTCCCTCTTTGTCTGATATAATTTAAGTTCTAGCATTACAGCCATGTGCATAATGAAAATCATGTGTCCCATTATTTATTTGACAAATATTTTTTGATGCCTACATAGTTAGGCACTGGGAGAGGCATGGGGGATATGGTGGTAAGCAAGCTAGACAAATCCCTGTTGTCATGGAGCTTGCATTCCGCTAGAGGAGATGATCCATAAACAGAAAATACACAACATAATGTCATATGATGTAAGTGGTATGGAGAAAAATAAAGCAGAGAGGGACCAGAGAGGGGATCATGCTGGATCTTGGAAATCATGGAAGGGACTTTGGATTTTATTCTGAGTGTGATGGAAGCCATTAGAAATGTTTGAGCAAGGGAATGATATGCATGATTGATATTTTAGAAGACACCTCTGGCTGCTGGAGAACAGATGACAGAGATATCAGATGACATCAGAGATATCAGATAACAGATGACAAAGAGATAGCTGGGGAGAGTTAGGAGGCTGTTGTAGCTTGGGTTCCTCCACAGAACTGAGTCTGAAGCAAAGGCTTGTGTGTGTAGATAGTTTGTTTTGAGCAGCGATCCAGGGAACAGAAGTGGGGACTAGGAGGTGTTAGATGAGAAAGAAGCAAAGTCAATCCAGTGGTGTGGAAGATGCTCATAACCCTGTAGAACTGGGCCTGTATTCCACTGAGGCCCTCTGAGGCCAAATGGGGATACAGTTCTTTCTTTGGTGGCATTTTTAAAAATTGTATTTTTATTGTAGTATAATTGCTTCACAATGTTGTATTAGTTTCTGCTGTACAATGAAGTGAATCAGCTATAAATATATATATAATCCTCTCCCCCTTGAGCCTCCCTCACACTCCTCCATCCCATCCCTCCCTCTTGAGCCTTTCTCCCCCCGGAACACCACCATCCCACCCCTCTGGGTCATCACAGAGCACCAAGCTGAACTCGTGCTACACAGCAGTTTCCCACTAGCTATATATCTTACAGATAATAGCGTATATATGTCCATGCTACTCTCAGATCTTCCAGCCCTCCTATCCCTGACCTCAGCGTGTTCACATGTCCATTCTCTATGTCTGCAACTCTATTCCTGCCCTGCAAACAGGCTCATCTGTGCTGTCTTTCTAGATTCCACACCTGTGTGTCGTGTGTATGTGCTTAGTCACTCAGTCAGGTCTGACTCTTTACCACCCCATAGACTGTAGCCCACCTGGCTCCCCTGTCCATGGGATTCTCCAGATAAGAATACTGGAGTGGGTAGCCATTCCCTTCTCCAGGGAATCTTCCCAACCCATGGATCAAACCTGGGTCTCCGGCATTGCAGGTGGATTCCTTCCCATCTGAGCCACTGAAGCTCTCACATATGCACTAATAGATGATATTTCTAAGGCCAGGTGGGGACCCACTTTTGAATTGTCTAGCTCCTGCCTCCGTTGGTCCAGGGTCACCCTTTGGGATGTTAACTCTCTGGCACTGGCAGATTTGTAGCAGGATGAGGCAGGATGAATGAGTGGTTCCCGTGAGCAGCCCACTTTCCAGGCAGCAGGAACGGAGCAAAAGTCTGTGGAACAGCTGAGGTAGAATGAAGGCAGGCTGTGTTCAAGAGGTATTTGATACAGAAACTAGTACAGTGGGTGGTGATGGGGACCCAGAGCTGGATGGCAGTGGTGAGGTGGTGAGACGTGGACAGAGCCATGTGCGTGCTGCCAAGCCATTTCAGTAGTGTCCGACTCTTTGTGACCCTATGGACTATAGCCTGACAGACTCCTCTAGCCATGGGGTTCTCCAGGTAATACTGGAGTGGGTTGCCCTGCCCTCCTCCAGGGGATCTTCCTGACCCAGAGATCAAATCCACATCTCTGGCACCTCCTGCATTGGCAGGTGGATTCTTTACCACTAGTGCCACTGGGCAGCTGGAACAGGAGCATTTGTATTTTCCCAGGGAAACAGATCACTTTGTGTCTGTGATGTTATTGCCACTTTCTAGGTGTGCTCTCACTCCCATTCATACAGCTACTCATTCTGTAGGTGTCAAAGTTTACCATTCAAAGCAAGGAAATGGATGAAGATTTTGTAACCTGCAAACAAGTCTCTTTCACCTTATATGTCATCTGTGTTGGAAATATTTGATAGATTATAGAGGCCAATGAGGAGAGGAGGACAGCAGAGGAGATGGTTGGATAGCATCACTGATTCAATGGACATGAACTTGGGCAAACTCTGGGAGATGATGAGGGATAGGAAGGCCTGGCATGCTGTAGTCCATGGGGTCACAAAGAGCTGGACATGACTTAGCAACTGAACAACAACAATTCAGAGGCCAATGAAAGTGATGTCATGAGAACACACTCAGACTCACCATATATTTGGACAGGAAAATGAACTTTGGTTTAGACAAATGTCTGAAAGGATAGAAGACTTATGGACAATTTCAAAAATGTCTGCTTAAAAGTTAAAAGACAAAAGATTATTCCTCCATTGGTCATGGTTGTTCAAATTTCTTATATCATACTAATCCAAGGCCAGGAATACAATTCTCATTGCGTGAGACTCAACATTTGAAAAATAATATGCATTAGGGTGCTTCTCAGGAAAAGAAAAACATCTGTAATTTTTTTTTTTTAAAGTCTCCTTGTGGATAAAGGTGCCTAGGACAATGATTCTGGAGAAGAGCAGTCCAAAGAATGTCGTCAAAAGTTATAATGAAGGGATTGAGTGTGTGCTTAGTCGCTCAGTTGTGTCTGACTCTTTTGTGATCCCAGAGCCTGTAGCCCACAAAGCTCCTCTGTCCATGGGGTTCTCTAGGCAAGAATACTAGAGTAGGTTGTCATTCCCCTCTCCAGGGGATCTTCCTGACCCAGGGGTTGAAACCAGGTCTCCTGCATTCTGGGCAGACTCTTTACCATCGGAGCCACCAGGGAAACCCCTGAAGGCGGTGGAGTAGAAATGCATTATGGCATCAGAGGTTGCTGTGTTTCCCTTTGGCAAGGATGCTCTCAGGGAAGCATTGTCTCCCTTCCTTAGAACTTGACTCTTCTGCATTTTCATCATTTCTATAGTCACAGTAAGCTTTCTGTGTCACTATCAGTACTACTGCTGCTGCTGCTGCTGCTACTACTCATTCCCATTTAATGAGCCCTCTTTTCTGCAAGAGGTGTCAAGCCCTATACATATATATGTATTGGTTAAGAAAAAAATACATGCTTTCCTAGTAGCTGACTTGAGAATTCTTTGTGAAGAGAGACATCTTTTGCAGACAAATTTCTTCAACCCACTGAGCTGTGGAAGGAAACCTCTAGGAACTGGGGAAGGATAGTGTCAGGATATATCCAGGTTTAAAAATGAGGAGGGTACTTGTGTTAGCAAGTGGAATAAAAGGGAGGCGATAAAGGATCTGGCTTCCCTGGTGGCTCAGATGGTAAAGACTCCGCCTACAAGGCAAGAAACCCGGGTTTGATCCCTGGGCCAGGAAGATCCCCTGGAGAAGGGAATGGCAACCCACTTCCAGTATTCTTGCCTGGAAAATTCCATGGACAGAGGAGCTTGGCAGGTGACAGTCCATGGGTCACAAAGAGTCTGACATGTCTGAGCAACTAACACTTTGAAAGGATCCAGGAATTGCTGAACATACAGGGTGCGGGAAGAAGAGGCACACCATGGCTAGAATCAGCAAGAGTGACTTGGGGATAAAAACTGTCTAATGGGAACCCTTTCAAGTGAACCATTTGTGCTCCTGGTGCTGTGAGCCCTGCTAATGACAAATCTTAATTAAAATTATGAGTCATGATTTTCGGTGAATGTTTGATTTAAAGATGACTTGGAGCTGAACACTGAGGAGAAAAGCTAACAACTGGTTTATGCTCAAGAGGCAACAGAGTGAGCAGTTGCGAGCAGGAATTTGAATCCTAGCTCTAAAACTATGCTTTAATTTTTTGCCATTTGCCCTTCCTGGTCTATTCTCAGCTGACTGCATGCCCCAAGAGGCTAATCTCTATGTTCCACGTCACCTGAGCTCCCCTGACCGCTAACTTGTTGTCGGGTTTGATCAGTGAGATGGTAGATGTTGCCAGACGATTAGAAGATGAGAGAAAAGATCAGAATGTTCATCCTCTCTCTCCTTTCCTGCTATGCCGTGGTTTTGGCAGTGGCTGGGTTTCTGTCTCGATGGCCAATCTCTTGCAAATATACAACTCTCACCTGGTTTCAGCTACCTTAGTCTCTCTTCTTTTGTCCTTTCAGGCCTAGAGGTGATAAAGACCTTCTGTTGGGTAGTCCCTGGACCCATCACTGTACTTGTCCCCTTAATTCTGCCCACATCTTTAGCAAACATTCTATTTCCCCTTTGAATATCCTTACCTCCCTGATTGTTACAGGGAGTGACCTTGTGCAAGTCACTTAACTATTTCCTGTCTCTGTTTCCACATTTGAAAAACAGGGTTTGTATTAGTGTGTATCACATGGGATTGATTATATATATGTTCATCAATCTAATTCCATAACAAAGTACTTTGCATGTAATAGCTAATATAGTAATTATATTCTTTATTACAGTAATAATAAGTAGATAAAATTTCTCACTGAATCCTTAAAATAACTCTATAATGTAGGTATTATTTTCCTTATGTTATATATGGAGAAACTAACACCAAGTAAAGTTTAGATAACAGAACTCTGTCTCAAAACCAGGTCAGATTCAAAAGCTATTTTTCACCTTGTTGCATAAAATGAGATTTCCCACCTAGTTAAAGAAGAGAGTAAATGGTAAGACAAGCATACTGAAATACCCTAGTGATGATGGACTATTCAGCAGAGTTGTTTTTAAAGAAACCAATCTGCTAGAAATGACTTTGGACAATAGAAGGGACATTTATCAGTGTCATGCCATTCTTTCCTTGAAATATGGCTTTCCAACCTCCCTCCCCAACAAAGCTTGCAAGTTATATTTTCATTTTTTGAAGCCAATTCATTATTTTTTCCCTTTGGCCTCAAGAACCTTTCTCTTTTTAGTATGGTTTTGTTTCTTTGAGCCTTGATTCTGGTAAAGGGCTATTTTTATCTTATTGCTCACTGCAAAGATCTGAAATCCTGTGACTAGCAAAACAATTCTCACTCTCATTTTCCAAGGTAGGGCTTTTGTACCGATGGCAAAGTGAAACTGGAAGGGCTCAGTTTCACATTAAACCTTCATTGAAAAAAATCGGACAGTTGTGTGAGGGGGAGACAAGGAGACAATAAATGTAATCAAACTGGATTTGTCTAAGCCAGTGATACAGCATCTCCTGAAACTTCTTTTGAAGGAAATAAATTCCTTTTGGCTTCTACAGTTGAAGGAGGTATTATCTTTCAGACTGAAAACAAAATGATGGGCCCCAGACAGATAACCTAGTAAAATGTGTGTGCCAAGTTTTAGTCAACAGTATCCTCCGCAGACATTGGATCAGAAAGAAGTATAGGGGGCTGTGTCAAAAGGGAGATTGGCCAGAAGTATCAAGAAAGATGGCTCTAGACACCAGCAAGGGAGCCAAGCAGGATGACCTTCATTCATATTCTCCTCTCAACAACAATAATTTGGCATCCATTCATATAAAAAAGTGCCTCTATGGGGGCTGGGGGATCCATTTACCAAAGGACTCAGGAAAAGTATCACCCACTGGTGCATTGGGTAATAGTCATACACATTTCCAATAGGCCCAATTACAGACACTACAGTGGCCTGTGACCCGGATCCACCCCCTCTTGGCTATGGTCTGGGAGCCCTGGAGATTCAGGGCTGTTTTACATAATCCCTCACAGATGAGAGAGTTTTAGTGGATGCTCAGGAGTCCAGCAGAGAAGTTCCAGCACACCACTGGGGGGCAAAAACATACAAACAAGCAAGCAAACGAACAAACAAATGAGTCTGGATGCTTTGGAGAAGGTAAGAGGGCCAGACTGACTTTACCTGTCACTCCTCCCCCAAGTTAGCCATCTAACATTGAGCGTGAGTGAAACTGCAGCTTGCCCTCCATCTCCTGTCGCTGACCATCTCCAGTTCTACCATCTCCCACCTCTTCTTCCTCCTCCAGACAGGAATTCTTGCCTGTTCATTTGATGCCAGCCCCTGTATGCCTGCTGTTGTACTGTACTACTGTACTTTTCAAGGTACTGTACTGTAAGATTAAAAATGTTTTTTTGTGTGTGTGTGCTTGTTTTCTATTAGTGTGAAAAGTATTATAAATCTATTATAGTACAGTACTACATAGCTGATTGTGTTTGTTGGGTTCCTAGGCTAAATTTCTTGGACTTACAAACAAATGAGACTTAGGAATGTGCTCTCAGAATAGAACTTGTTCATATGTACGGGACTTATTGTATAAGGAGCAATCATTATAAGGAATGTACTATTTGCTTCCACTTGATAGATTAGGAAATCAAGGCTTAGAATCACCTAGTCAAGCGGAACTGGAGTTCAGACACGGATCTATTTAAATCCTAAGTTTGTATTTTTTACCACTTCTCTGTGGTGTCCTGCTAGGCCTTAAATATAGAGAAGAAAATTAAAAAGGTAAAAGGAGATTATCAATCTAATTACCTTTGCCCTCGGAAGTGGAGAAAGCACTGAAGGATTTAGTCAATTCTTGGGGATTGAATTCGGTGTCACCCCAGTCCCATAAGCCCTGCAGCTGAGTTTGCCAACACATAAGCTATCTCTTTTCCTCATCGATTCAAGTGAAACTCAAGTCTTTCTTGAATTTGCATGAAAGCCCCACTCACACAAAGCCATGCATGTATTTACTGGACTTGACTGAAATTCTGAGATGTGATTGAGGCACAAAACAGTTCATGCTGTCAAAAAGCAAAGAATGATGTTCAGAGAGAACAGCAGGTATTCCTGCTTCGAAACACCCCCTCCCCCAACCCTGGGACTTTGCACTGGGTGCTTTGCCCTCACTTTAGGCCACCTCCTCTCTTGCCCGCCCTCACCGTCTGTCCTGGATTGCTCCCCAGCGTCTACATTTTTCTCATTTTCTTACATAGAGCCAGTCTCTTTTCTCCAGCTTTAAATTCACCTTCACATCCACCTTTGTGAACCCAAACCATTAGGGAACTCAATAGCACAAAAATGCTTTCATTAGAACAAATTCCACCTTGCCTACAAGACACATGATAAAATTTCCTGTCCTACCCTCTTTAGAGCCACCACCCTGGGGAGATGGGCTCATTGCTGCCAAGATCTAGCAGAGCATTGGATCAAGGATAGCAGTAACCTTGGCATATGACTCTTCTCCCAATAGCCTGAATCAAGCAGATCCTCTGGAGACTAATTTGACTGAGTCTAGATCTCTGCCTCCTGCTACCTCTGGGCTAGGCTGGGTTTTCTGGAACCCAAGGGACTGCTTTGGGCTTCTGGGCTCTTTAAAGGGAATTGAGCACCCTGTAAAAATTGCTTATTGAAGGAAACAGTAGGACAAGCTTCCTCTTTAAGAGTACAGCCAGAGAAAGTTCAACTCACCTGGGGAGTTTGGCTATGGAAGCCTGTAGACTTAAAGATGGTGGATCTAGCCAGGTTGGCAAAGCAGTAGCAAGGCCCCAGGGAAAATACAGCCCCTAAAGCTCTGAGGATAAGTTCCTGGTGGTCAGGAAAGCCCACGGAGGGTTCTATAAAAGATAATGACAGCAGTTAAGCCATTCAGAGGTCCAGCTTTGAGTTGAAATTCCAGATTTTGCTTCCCCCCCCCCACTCTTGAGGTTTGGCTCACTGCTTTTTACCCCTCTCCTGAGGTCCCATTGACACATGAGAGTTGTTAAGGCTTCCAGAGGGTGGGGTGAAGGGTGACCATGTCACGAAGGAAGGCTAATTGGTTGAAACTCCCCCTCCACCCCTTCCAGCTGGACTGAGTCTCTTTGGTTTTTCAGTTCTTCCTGAAAGGTCTTGGCTTTGGTAGCCTGCCTCTCTTTTCAAAATAATTAAAACCAAAGGAATTCAAATTAAGTCTTTACTTGCTGTCAATGCTGTCTTGCCCTAGTTTGCGAGGTAGGAAGGAACAGGGTGCCATTGGGCCATTTTGGCTCCCTACCTGGCCCCAAGCCCAGTTGAGTCCTCCTACAAAGTAAGTCTATGGACAAAAGAGCCTGGCAGGCTATAGTCCATAGGGTTGCAAAGAGTCGGACATGACTGAAGTGACTTAACACACACAAAACACACACAGATTAAGTCCAGGTGGTGACAGCCCCTAAGGCAGGAATGGCAAAGTCTGGGCACACAAGAGGCTCTTCCCACTCTCAAACTTGTGGCAGAAATTACTAATGGACCAAGAAATTTTGTTTTCCCCCAGATGAGCCTGGGCAGAATTTCATGAGCCTTCTTAATATAATATCAGTAATTGAGGTCAGCTCAGAAGCTCAAAACTATTTAGCATCATAGGGCATTTAGGGCTTCTCTTACATTTCTTCTCTCCTGCGTTTGCCTCCACACCTCCTCATCTTAGAAATATCTTCTAGCTTCCTAGGGAAGGGTCTCTGATTTCCAAGGTACCAGCTGTCAGTGAGGAAAGGGCCCACCCCATCTCACTTTGACTCCCTCAGCCAGAAATTTATACCCCTTACAGGGAATCTGTCGGGTTAGGCCCTCAGTTAAAATGAAAAACATGTTATCTAGAAGAAATTGAGCTGTCTGGAGTTTCTGGAATGTTGAGTGGGTGACAGCAGAGTGGTTAAGACTCAGGGTGCTAGGGCAGATAGAGCAGGACTCAAATTGCAGCTGAACTACTTGCTGGGTGACCTTTGAGAACTATTTGAACCTCATTGAACACCCACTTTCTCTTCAGTAAAATAATAAGGAGTCCTTATCTCCTGTTGTATTGTGAGGATAAAATGAGCTCACACCTGTAAGGTACGTGGCATTGTTTGGCAAATTCCCAACAAGTGGCAGAAGTTATTAATGGACCAAGGCACTCAATGAATTTGTGATTTTAGCCTCTGCTTATTTTCCACTTGACAAAGGGGTGACATTAGTTGTCCAAAGGCACATAGCTAGTAAAGGACAGAACTGGGCTTTGTGTATGGATGTGAGAGATGGAGTAAAAAAGGCTGAGCACCAAAGAATTGATGCTTTCAAATAGTGGTGCTGGAGAAGACTCTTGAGAGTCCCTTGGACTGTAAGGAGATCAAACCAGTCCATTCTAAAGGAAATCACCACTGAACACACATTGGAAGGACTGATGCTGAATCGGAAGCTCTAATACTTTGTCCACCTGAGGCAAAGAGCCAACTCATTGAAAAAGACCCTGATGCTGGGAAAGATTGAAGACAGGAGGAGGAGGGCTGACAGAGGATGAGATTGTTGCATGGCATCACTGACTCAGTGGACATGAATTTGAACAAACTCTGGGAGACAGTGGAGGACAGAGGAGCCTGGTGTGCTGCAGTCCATGGGGTCGTAAAGATTTGGACGTGACTTAGTGACTGAACAACAAAGTTGACCTTAGACAAGATACTTCACTCTTCAGTTTCGCGGAGTGAGAAGTAATTTTCTCACCTATAAAATGGACATGCTGCCGAGTGACTAGGCCCACATGCCACAACTACTGCAGACTGTGTGCCACAGCTAGAGAATTCATGCACAGCAAGGAAAATCCCACATGACACAATGAAGATCTGATACGCCCAAATAACTGAATATTTAAAAATACATAAAATGGACATAATATAATTTATCTCACTGTGTTATTGTGAGGATTAAATGAGCCAGTGTTTGTAGCACATAACAGACCAAGACTTGTGCCATCACATACTTGTTATCACCATCATTGTTATGTTTTTTCTGAAATCTGCTCCCTCCTTCCCAGCACCGAGTACTGTGGTTGGCACTCCGCGGTCTTTAGCATGTGTGCATAGCTCTGTTGGGGCAACATATGTATTGTTACTCTACTAAGGGTGGAGGAACAGGACTGTTGGGACTGAGAACTCTGGCTGACCTTCTGGCATCCTTATAAACAATTCCAGGAAACTTCTTTCTAGTTACCTTGGGAAAAGCCTGGAGAAGTATCTCAGCCAAGCAAGGATCAGAAGCTTTTCCTCATCTCTGCAGGATCTCAGCCGTTTGTGGCAATCCTGTAGGAGGTGGTCTTCTAAAGGGTCAGTGAGATAAGACCTGTTCTTCTTACGTACATGAGGGAATAGCTCTTAGGCCTTCTGTGTATGGAAAGGGCAGATGATTGAACCGTGTAGGAAAGGAGATCTCATTAACTGTTGTGCCCCTATTGTTAACACCCAATACCTGGAAGAGAACTCTCTTGTTGAGGTTATTAGAGGAGGTGTGTTTTGTCACCAAGAGTTCCAAGAAAAGTAGAATTCCCTGAGCTTTGGCCTGAACTGTATTCAAATGCTAATATAAGATTTATTATCCAGATGATTATACTTCCCCGTCCCTAGGAGGGAGATCACTAAGATCTGGGCAGTTTTCCTTAAACTCTTAGTGTTCATTTCCTTTGTTAAAAAACATCTTAACTACAGTGATGGCAACTTTATATCTCTGTTGGCCAAATGAAGGCCTCATACCTTGCTTCTGGTCGGCAATATGTCTGTTATTTTTCATGGTTCACCTATTTTTTTTACTTAAGCTTTTAATTTTCAAGTAATTGCAGATTACAGAAAAGTTGCAAAGATAGCACAGAGTTTGCATATACCTTCATTCAGTTTTCCCTAACATCTTACACAATTGTGGTATATTGTCGAAATTAAGAAATTAACCTTTGTACCATGCTATTAACTAAGCTACAGATTAAAAAAAAACTTTTTAGACCAATTTTTCCACTATTGTGCTCTTTTGCTCTGTGATCCAATCCAGATTTCATATTGCTTTAAATTGTCGTGTTTCCCTGGTCCATTCTGATCCATGACAATTTGAGTTTTCCTTTGTCTTATTTTAAATGCCACAAACATTTTACAGATCATATCTTTGTTCTGGTTTGTCTGCTGCAACTATTTAAATAAACTTTAAAATTTTACTGAGTTTATTTTAGACTTACAAAAATTGCAAAGATAGAAGAGCTTTTATATACCACACCCAGTTTTTCTTGTTAGTAACATCTTACATTATTATGGTCTGTCACAATTAATGAACCAATACCGATACAGTATTATTAACTAAACTCTCTACTTTATTCTGCTTCCCAACTGTCTCAGTGGTATCTGCCTGCCACTGCAGGAGACATGGGTTTAATCCCTGGGTCAGGAAGATCCCTTGGAGGAAGAAATGGAAACCCACTCCAGTGTTCTTGCCTGGAAAAAATCCCATGGACACAGGAGCCTGGCGGGCTACAGTCCACGGGGTCATAAAGAGTTGGACGTGACTGAGGGACTAAAACAACATAGCTTTTCAGATTTCCTTAGTTTTTACCTATTGCCTTTTTCTGTTCTAGAATTCCATCCAGGACACCACATCACATTTAGTTGCTATGTATCCTTAAGCTCCTCTGGTCTGTGGCAGTTTCTTAGGTTTTCCTTGTTCTTGCTGACCTTGATAGTTTTGAGAAGTACTGGTTAGGGATTTTGTAGAATATCCCTCAGTGGGGATTTGACTGACATTTTTTTCATGATTAGATTGTTTTTTTCCCCCCCTCTGGAGGAAGACTATTGAAGTGCCATTCTTATCACATTTATAAAGCATACATAATACCAACATAGTGAATCACTGTTGGTGTTGACCTTGATTCCTCACCTGAGGTGTCAGATTTCTCCACTGTAAAGTTACTCCTCCCCTCCCTCTCCCACTCTGCCTTTTCATACTTTATATTTACTAATTTGGCTTTACTTTTTATAAGGAAGTCACTATGAACAGTCCACATGTTAAGAATGAGGAGTTATACCCTACTCCCTTGAGGAGTGAGTATGTACATATATCACTGGGAATCCTACTACATGGAGGATTTGTCTTATCTCTTCAATTGTTTTGCTTTATTATTTATTTACAGGAGAATGGACTCATTGATAATTATTTTATATTTTGGGTTATGATCTCATATTATGTCACCTATTTTCTTGCTCAAATTCTTCCAACTTTGGTCATTGGAACCCCTGTCACTTGGCTCCTTGATAGTTCCATTATTTTATTTAGTTTTTGGAGCACTCTTTACTTTCCAGCACTACTAGATACTTCGGGCTTATCTTCTATCATCCTGTCCCAGTTTTAAATCAGTCATTTCTCCAAGAAGCCCTGGTTCCTTTTATTGGAAGACGATACTAGAAACCGAGATCTGGGTGCCAGGTAAGCTCATTGCTACTGGAGTGTTGTTGCTTTGAGGTCCTCTTATCTGCCTGAGCAAGGAAATATGTGTGTGTAGTAACCATGTAGCTATCGTATTTCCATATGTAACTATCTATATGAAGCCAAATATGAATTCATGTTTATGTCTCCAATTCTACTCCAGCTTTATCTCTTTGCTTATAAACTCTTCAACGGAAAGAAACCTGGATTCTGCCATCTGTCATTTATTTATTTGATTGTGAATTCCAATGTGAATTGTGAATTGTATTCACAATGAATTCCGCACACACAGTGGTTAGAGATTTGTTAAACTATATCTCAGCGGAAAACAATTTTATCAGAGCACAGTTCTATGTGCAGTTTCTTTTCCCCATAGTCTTACACTCTCCACTCATTTCCAAAGTTACATAGGTCAGCACCTTTCCCCTACTCCCTTCGTGGATGTTTCTTTCATGTATTTGCAGTTCAGTTGGATTTTTGGGGTCACATTCTGCATTCCACCTGGGATTTCCCTGATAATTCCTCCTAAATAATTTATTTCTAATTTGGACATATTAAAATTTTACTTTTTGTGGGACTTCCCTGGTGGTTCAGTGGTTAAGAATCCACCCACCAATGCAGGGAACACACGTTCGATCCCTGGTCCGGGAAAATCCCGCATACCTTGGAGCAACTAAGTCCATGTGCCACAACTAATGAGCCTATGCTTTCGAGCCTGTACACCGCAACAAGAGAAGCTACTGGGATGAGAATCCCATCCACTGCAACTAGCGAGTAGCCCCTGCTTGCCACAACTAGAGAAAATTGGTGAGCAGCAACAAAGACTCAGTACAACCAAAAATAGATAAATAAATACAAAATTTTTTAAATCTTTAAAAAAATTTACATTTTTGCTGAAAATTTCTATGAATTTTTAATCCATAGTAGTGCCTGTTTATTTTTTTTACCTGCTGTTATGGTAAAATTTTAAGCAATTATAGAAGTCATTTCCATACAAACATAAGATGTATCATAGTTTAGGCCAAGATGCTATTAGGGAAATTAAATGGAGAAAGCCTTGTTAAGGCTTCAGAAGCAGGAGGACAGGCCTCTGACCTGCTTCTGATCTGCCTGGACACTGTCCAGATTCTGTGTCGGCTTGCAAGAACAGTAAGTCAGGTGACACTTTAGATAAGAAAGGAAGTGGGTCTTGGAATTCTTGAGCCCTCGAGAGTCTGGCCAACCCCTAAGGGTCTAAGAAGTCTTATAACTCACAAGGTGAAACAAACAGCATTGTTCAAGTAAAACCAGAGCTGCATTTTCACATGCAAACTGATGAGGATATCAGTTTTCAGCCTGGGATTATAATCAGAAGCCCCCCAAACTACAGTTTGAAGTTTCACCCGTGGGGTGGATGCATTGCTCAGGACCTTTTCCCAATTGAGATTCCAGATTGCTGTTAATGTGGGACTTCCTAGTTGCTGTTCAATCTGGATATAGGTGGCAGTTCAGTTTGGTGATATACAAGCTGTTACTTCTCTCTATGGCTTCTATTTTTTTTTTCTAAATGACTATATATTGAAATTAAATAATCTTCTATTAAAAGTTGAAGCTGTTTATTTGCATGTAATGAATGATTTCTTTTGTCAGCAAGTCCTTTGAACTTGAAATTAAAACTTTCAGGAAACTGGTGTGTTGCAGTCCATGGGGGTCGCAAAGAGCTGGACATGACTTAGCGATTGAACAACATCACTTCAAAAGTTGGTAAGGTTGTATTAGTGATGACAAAATATTAACCCCCCACCAAAATGCCTGTTACTATAGCTGGTGTTCCCAATCTCCTGAAAGATTCCTATCTAAGGGGTGTGGGACTAAGAATTGTCAACAGAGCTCTTTAGGCAAGAAACAGGGCTCCGAACAGAATTCGAGTAAAAGGTCAATCATAGAAGAATCAGAAGCCTGTTCTTTGCCTGATGTTGCTTCTATATTGTTTTGACATTTTCTTGTTTAATCTCCCTATAGTTTCTACATTTTAGCTAAAGATCCTTTTGAAGTGTCTTACCTTTTTTTCCTTTGTCTGCATTTGGGTTTTAGAGATGGGACATACTGGATCTCTGTAGGTGAGTTTCATTCAAAGTATGAAAGAAATACTAGAGGGAAGAAAAAACTATCTGAGACCAAATTGGAGGTTACTTATGTGGTTGGAGCTAACCCATAGCTGCACTTACCAGGAGCACATCTTTGCTCCAGCTTTAAGGGAAAACTTTATATAAATAGGTTTTTCTAAGGGTGATTCCCTGACTGCGTTTTTATGTAAAGCTGGAGTTGAGACCCTTTTTGCCTGAATCATTATCTCTCAGTCTAGAAGTGCTGTGGGATTTCTTTCCCAAACAGGATTAATGGAAAATGGTTTTCTCTTTGAAAGGATGCTGGAAATACAATCTCTTCATTGGTCTCAAATTCAGGCAGATCATTTCCAAGATAAGTATTTTTTTATTGAACTGTTTTCGTCTTCCCAGTGAGGTCACCATTCTGCCTCCCCTGGAGGCCTCCCACACAGGGAACATCACACCATCACACAGCCCTGGAGATCCTATCTTGCTGCCTTGGCCCAGGTCCGAAACCTGAGACATGGAGAGAGCAGATACGGCCTCCTCCTCATCTCACCCGCAGAGATGTGAATCTTAGCACTTTGGGTGACAGTTTTGTGGTTTACAGATGGTGAGAAGTACTTATGGAATTGAAGCAGTAATCGTTTCAGCTGAGGGTGCTGTTTAAACCCCAAATGTTGAGTTTAAGGCTACAAAATCTCAGAGGAGTTTTCCATTTTTATCAGTATTTCTATATGATAAATTACCATAATGATTAGCTCCTGGAACATTCTGAAGGCCAAAGTAATCCTGCCTTTCATAGGAGAAAAAATTCTAAACATCACAAAATCTAGTCACACGTATGCCCAGATACATTTTTTCATTACTTATACCAACACCATTATAAAAAATCCAATAGAACAGATCTGCCTAGAGCCACCTAAAAATGTTTCCGTATTTCCTGGGATTTTACAAAAGGTAGTTCTGAATTAAAAAATCTCTCTAATGTTATAAATCATCCTCTGCATTGAGGGATGTGAGTGTGCATGCTAAGTTGCTTCAGTCATGTCCGACTTTTTGTAACCCACCAGGTTCCTCCATCCATGGGATTCTCCAGGCAAGAATACTGAAGTGGGCTGCTGTGTCCTCCTCCAGGGGGTCTTTTCCACCCAGGGACTGAACCCGCACCTCTTACATCTCCTGTATTGACAGGCAGATTCTTTACCACTAGTGCCACCTAGACGTCAATCATTGGCACTTACATGTTGTTTAATAACGTTCCCCCTCTAACATCCTTTGAATCAGCCCTTAAGGAAATGAGTGTTCCTGGAAAGGAGTGGGAATCGAGGTGAGAAGAACTTTGGGGACACTGTACCATACCTAAGATCCCTTCAGACTTTCCCTTGAATATTCTTTCCTTAAAAAAGGTATGTTCTGTATTAAAGCCAACCTGGAGTATAATATGTGGCTATATTAATACACACCTGAGGATAGTCACCTAATAGAAACAGTCAGGGGCTCCAGCTCGTTTAGGCAGCAAGAGAGCAGAGTCCAGTGAATAGCTTATTGTTCCCTGTCTAGTGCTTAAAGAGCGCTAGAGCTCTCAGTGGCTGTGACCTGGAGGTGAGTTAGGAATTTGGAAAGGAAAGTAGTACCTTACTTTGGAGGTGCTCTCAGGCCATTAGCATATAGCATACTCTGCAGCTCCCTCAGCTCCTCGATCATGTCCGTCACCCTCTTACTCTATCCCCTCCCTTGGATGACATATGACCAGTTGTAACACAACCTCATTCATTCATTTATTTCCAAACAGGTATTAATTACAGTTTAAAAATTACAAACCACAGAAGCAGACTCTAACTTTAAAAAGGGTTTTATTACTAATAGAAGATAAAACAGGGAGCTGAGTAACAAAGCCCTAGTAGTTTGCAGATACAGCCATAGTTTTCCACCCCTCTTTGTATCCACACCTTTGGCAACGTGTCTTTGCAGCTCCTCCCATCGAAGAGTAGAGTTTAGTACCCACCCCCTTGAATCAGAGCAGATCCTGGGACTTGCTTTGGCCAAGAAAATACGATGGAAATGATGATGTGCTAAGTTAGAGCCTGTGCTGTGCTGAGTTGCTAAGTCATATCCGACTCTTTGTGACCCCGCGGACTGTAGCCCAGCAGGATCCTCTGTCCATGGGGATTCTCCAGGCAAGAATACTGGAGCGGGTTGCCATGCCTTCCTCCAGGGGATCTTCCCAAACCGGGGATCAAATCCAGGTCTCTTGCCCAGGGCTCAGCAAACATTGTATGCTTCCACTCTGTCTCCTGGGACTTGCCCAGCTGCATGTGAGTAAATCCAAATTAGACTGCTGGAAGATGAGACATCATGTAGAGCAGAGGTAATCCCAGCTGAGATTAGCCTAGACCAGCCAGTCTCCAGTTTATTTGATGACTATAAAATTTCTGGATTATTTGTTACACAACAAAAGCTTACTGGTTCAAAAGCCTTGAGAAGAACAGATCCAGGAACTAGGCATTAGTGGCTCTTCCAGAGAAGAGCACCAGATAACATAAAGTTGCCCTTCTTTCTTTTTGAACGCTTCCCATTCCGGGGTAAAAGGACTTGATTTGTCCATCTTGGGCCATGTGTTATATCCTAGGATGGGGGTGGATTCCTCTGGTTTAATACCCTTGCTTGAACCATAAGGACAAGAGGAAGGACAGTTCCTTAAAGGAGGGAGGAGTAGCCTCTGTTATTTTTAAGAAAAGGAAAGAGGAGGTCCAGGGTAGATAAGAGGAGTAAGACCCTCAGTTTTAGCAAAGAATTCTTGGTCTAATGTCCAGTATCAGGCAAGGAACAGTGTGGTTCTTGTTGCCACAGAGGGGCAAGAGGTGACTTTGAGAACCCAGCAGAAGGACATCTAACCCAGACTCACTCCATGAAAAGATTCTTAGAGGAGATGAGAGAATTGAACTCTGTGAGATAAATGATGAGCTATGTGAAGAGCCAGGAGTTATAAGCATCACTGAGGTCCTTATGGGCACTCGGACTGGCATGATTGAAAGCCTAGAGCCACCATGAGTCATATCATGCTTATGCCTGGTTCAGTACAACTTCTTAAAAAAAGAAATTCTTATTAAAAAAACAGATTCCACAAGTTTATTGTTTTATTTCCTTCTGATCTAGAAAGCCGTGTGTACTGTTAAGGAATGTGCATCATTTTCTCCTACAGAGAATGGGGAGCTATTGCAGGTATTTAAGCAAGGGGGCAGTTGTGCTTAGACTCCTGTTTCAAAAAAATTGTAATTGTTCTGGCAGCAAGTAGAAGGAAGATAGTAAGGGGCAAGAGAGGAGGCAGGGAGATGAGTTATGAAGCTATTGCTGTTTTCAAGACAAGAAGTAATGGCTTCAACTAAAGGGAGTGGATGAGGAAATGGTGAGGATGGGATAAATTTTTGCAATATTGTTGAAGGATAGGTCCGTCTAGTCAAGGCTAGGGTTTTTCCAGTGGTCATGTATGGATGTGAGAGTTAGACTATAAAGAAAGCTGAGCGCCAAAGAATTGATGCTTTTGAACTGTGGTGTTGGAGAAGACTCTTGAGAGTCCCTTGGACTGCAAGGAGATCCAACCAGTCCATCCTAAAGGAGATCAGTCCTGGGTGTTCATTGGAAGGACTGATGTTGAAGCTGAAACTCCAATACTTTGGCCACCTCATGCAAAGAGTTGACTCATTAGAAAAGACCCTAATGCTGGGAAGGATTGGGGGCAGGAGGAGAAGGGGACGACAGAGGATGAGATGTTTGGATGGCATCACCAACTCGATGGACATGGGTTTGGGTAAACTCCGGGAGTTGGTGATGGACAGGGAGGCCTGGCGTGCTGCAGTTCATGGCGTCACAAAGATTCGGACACGACTGAGCAACTGAACTGAACTGAATTGAAGGATATATGAAGACGCCGTTTACTTCTGTCTTTAACACTAGTGTTGACCTTTAGAGCAAAGTCATAACTTAAAAGGCTTTTGTTTCTGATAAACAGGTCTTCCTTTATGTCAAATAAAACACACCTTTTCTGGAGAAACAGTGATACGCCAAAGTCTACATGATGCTGAGACAAAATAATAAAAAAAACAACCCCCTTATTCTTGTTTGGAAAAATAAATAACTCTCCTTGGACTCACTCAACCTGCCAGAGAGCTAAGCAATTTCCACACCCACTTAGATTCATGGTATTAGGCAGAGGGCCATCAAAGTCCAGACGATGGAGAGATGGGAGAGGATTCTTGCCAGAGACCATCATCCCAACTTTTTGCTTTTTAGTGATTGGAAGTTACATGTTCAGAGAAAGTACATCTTCTGCCTTAGTCACAACTCCACCAGCTGAGATGACAATTCAATGAGTGCCTGCCTCATGAGGGATGATAGGAACAGCTTTCAAGAGCTCCATGCCAGCCTTCTGGGGAGGGGAGGCTGAGGAAGTGGTGGGGTACTTGCTCTAAAGGATTTGGACAGAAAGCAAAGAAAAAAGATTGAGTTGAATTTTCCTCCTTTAGTATCACAGAGTAGGCTTGGGGAATAGGTAGAGATCTCTAGGATGTGTATGAATTGGGAGGCTAAAGAAAAACTATGAATTTATAGTGGAGTGAAGTGCATTTTTGTCAGTTGGGACTTACAAAAACCTTGATATTCAACAAGTATCAGTATTTCACTTACTATGTACGTGTTTGTTATAAGTGTGAGAAGTCACAGCAGAGTATATGACCCTTTCAATCTGGCAGGGAAGCCCAGACATTTGCATGGAAAAATGCCAGTATTAATATAAGGAGTAAAGGCTAATAGCAGCTAGACTCTATTGATGTTGGTGAAGGAAGGAGGTGCTTAAGTAAGGCAATTTGGCAATGAAACCCAATTTTAGACTTGTTCTTATCTCCAAATGATTGAATCACAGAGCTTCACTGACATGCCTGGAGAAGATTTTGTACATTATAGAGATTTACACTTTGGTCTCCTCACCAGGCCACATTGTCTACACAATGTAAGCTCAATGCATTACTTGTTTCCCATAAATCTTGAAATTATGTTGTCAACCGCACACCTGTGGCTCTGCATGTGTACGAATAATCTGCTAAACAAAACATTTCAGGTGGATGACATGTTATATAGTCCTGTTTGTTGGGCTGCATCCTGCAGACCTGCAAGCCTTATAGTTGCTCAGCCTTGAGGCTGAAGAAAGAGCCCAGAGATAGCAATTAGAGACATTAATGGCTTAAGGGACAGGGAATCTTACCAGTCTGAACCAAGGTCCTGGAGGAACACCCCATCATATGTGGTAGATGATGAGCAGGAAGGACAGAGGAGAAAGAAGCTCTGCTCGCCTCTGCTACTCAGAGGAGAAGGAGGCTACTATTTATAGGGGGAATTGATGGCAGGTGGGCTCATCGGCTATCAGGCACTAATGAAGCCCTATAACTAAGAGGATTGGGTAGTCATGTGAGTGAAGCAGGAGTACAGAGAGCAAGGACTGGTTGGGGACTAAAGGCTAATAGGGACTTTAGCTAATTGAGGCTGCTTGAGCAGGAGATGTATAGACAGCAAGAGAACAGCCATCGTGAGTGGCCTGGCCCTACACTGTTTTTCCATTTTTAAATTTCAATTTTATTTTTGTACTAAACAAGGCAGTTCCAGAGAACGGATGTGAATCTGTCCCCTGTTGACAGTGGAGAGCTCCAGATTGCAATGGAGGAAATGTTAGAGCTGATGAATGACCAAATAATAGTCATTACTCTTTATTGAAGACCTATATGAGTGCGTTACTTTACCCAGAGTCTTTAAAATTAAAAACAAATTTAAAGTAAATGCATTTATAGCAGAAACTACAGAGATATCAGATGAAGAAGAAAATAAGTTAACCTGTAACACTGCAGGAAATCCCATCACTGGAAACCCATGTTGGAAAGCAACCATATGATCTCAGAATCATGGTACCACAAAGTCAAGCGAAGTACCAACGCTGCTTTTCCCTGGTCTATGGGACAGAAGGCATGAAAGAAAGTGAAGAAGACGCTGTTTCAGGGAATGAAGTCAAGAGAGGTCTCTCAAATACTAGGCACTACTCACTGCCAAGGGAGCATAATTCTGAGGTATCAGCGAAGGGCCTCCCAGAACAGGAGGATGGGGGGCTGCTCTTTAGAAAGTGGCCCCCAGATTTTCTTTCAATGTTTCTCCTTTCCTGGTGGGGCTTCCCTGGTGGCTCAGATGGTAAAGAATCCACCTGCAATGCGGGAGACCTGGGTTTGATCCCTGGGTTGGGAAGATCCCCTGGAGGAGTACATGGCAACCTACTCCAGTATTCTTGTCTGGAGAATCCCCATGGGCAGATGTGCCTGGCAGGCTACAGTCCATGGGGTTGCAAAGAGTCGGACATGACTGAATGACTAAGCACAGCACAGCACAGCTTTTCCTGGTGAGATGCCCCAAGCTCTTCTAATCCATTGGCTCCGCCTTTGGTGCAATCCATTGCACACCTAATGATGAGCACCCGGGGGTGAGAGCATGCTACCCCCTCACCCCCACTACCCCCCCCCCCCCCCCCAACCCCCTGCCAGGAGGCAGAGGAGGAGCCATCAGAGCCTTTACTCAGACCTAAACCACAGAGCTTCTGGTCTCTCTATCCACTGGGATTTTGTTCCTCTGCTAACAGTTCATTGTATCTTCATTATGTGCTTCTCTTTCTACTCCTGCCAAAGGTCAGGGGAAATATCTCTCCTGGTGAAGAAATCTCCTTTCACTGAAGTGTTTCCAGGAGGAGTATAGTTTAAAGGCAACAAGACACTGTGTATAAAGCGGGGCCTTGGTGAACCCTACATTTTCTTACTTTTGGAGTCCCCACCACATAATGTATCAAACACACCAGCTGCACACATACCCCATATAACATATACTTTTTAAAGAACTTTTATGAAGATTTTTATATTTGTGATTTAGAAATTATTTGGCTCTACATTACTCATTTAACTTATGATTGGCTATGAGTTCCTGATAATTACTGTGCTTGCTTAGGGGGGTTTGTGAAATAAGAAAATTGAACTTGTAAACTATATTTGATGGAATGAAATCGTTATGAATACTAAATTGAACAGTGAATGAAGCTGGCATGTTGGACATTTTGTAGGCATTTAATTAAGCTTTTATTCATTTTTACATTTATTGTTATCTTTTGGTAGATTTGAAGCCAACGACTGTTTTCTATCTGGGTCTCATACATTTTTTTTCTAGGCCCATGAGAGGATCTTACATTGGGGATCTCATTGCATTGGGGAAGGTTCTGATATAATAGTGATTCTTAAACATTTTGGCTTCAGCATCCTTTTACATTCTTAAAAGTGATTGTGGGCCCTGAAGAGCTTTCTTACTTTTTGTTTTAAAATCTGGATTACATCTACTAATATTTACTGTACTAGAAATTATAACTGAGAAATTTCAAAATCATTTATCTACTAATTCATTTAAACATAACAATCATGAATTAATTACATTATATAAATAACATTTTTATGATAAATAATTGTATTTTCTAAAACAAATCATTGAGAAGAGTGGCATTTTTGTAAATCTTTTTAATGTGTGTCTTATTGGAAGACAGATTATAATCTCATAATTCTGCATTTACTGTGTTGCCATATATTGTTTTGCTTGCAGTATAGGAAAAAAATTTAGCCTTATGCTGATATGTAGTTGGGAAAAAGAGATACTCAATTGGCTTTTTGATACTAAATCAAACCTTGACTGTCAGGTTCTTAAAATGTTGTAATGTGGAATCTGAAATCATATCAGTGAAACTTTTATAATAAATTACCTTAAAATCCATAGGCTATTTTATATTTTGAATCAATGTTTTATCTGTGCATGATTTTGCAAATTGCTTTGGACATTTAAGAAACATTGGTACCCTGAATTATGCAGATCTTTGAGACACTCACACATTTTTTAGATAATATCAAAATAGCACTTTTATGATCATTACCACAGATATCAGAAAAATCTGTAAGGATTGGGAAGCTGGCAAGTTAATGGAAACATCTGTGTTTTCCAAAGTTCTAGTTTTAACTTGAAAGCTCGATTGTTACCATTAGCAACAAACACTATTAGCTGTGCTTTTCTGCAACACATTCACTTAATTTTTGAGACCATTTGCCAATTACTTACATCTGAATGGCTATAGTTTTTCATTTGTTCTTTTAAATACTATAATCCAGGGAAAAAAAAAGAGTTCAGATCAGATTGCAACTCAGTTGTTTGCACAGGTGTCTTTCCTTGAGAAAACCAAGGAACTTGAACACATGTAGAAGTGAATGATGCCATCTTCCCACATCCTCATGCAGAATATAGAAAGACATGCGCTCAAGGGTTGAGATTTAATAAAGGCAATACTTATTCGGCTTCATCAAAATCACAATGAAGTGAAATAGCACTTTTTTCCCATTGGAAGAACACAGGGACCACGAGTATCCTTTGGTACACTGCCTTGATTCATGCTATGGCAGTGACATTTTCCCCCACCTTTTTTTTTACATCATTCAGTGCAAATGTCAATACACTGGGAAAGGAAAAGAACTATTTTAGTGTTATTATGAACATTGTTTTGACCTTGTAGATCCCCTATCGGGGAGACACAGCCTCGCTTTGATACATAGCCTGATATAAGCACCTAAGATGGTGCCAGGCACGTAATAAATGTTCAATCAATTGTAACTGAAACCATGTTTTCTTTGGCTTTCTAAGCATCATTTTTTTCTTTTTGAGTTGGATGAAACTAGAGCCTGTTACATGAGTGAAGTAAGTTAGAAAGAGAAAAACAAACATTGTATATTAATCCTTATATATGGCATCTAGAAAAGTGGTACTGATGAACCTATTTGCAGGGCAGGAATAGAGACACAGACGTAGAGAATGGACTTGTGGACACAGCGGGGGAAGGAAAGGGTGGGACGGATTGAAGAGTAGCATTGAAATATATACACTACCATGTGTAAAATAGCTAGTGGGAAGTTGCTATATAACACAGGGAGCTCTGTGATGCCCTAGAGGGGTGAGATGGGGGTTGAGGGAGAGGCTCAAGAGGGAGGGGATATATATATGTGTGTGTGTGTGTGTGTGTGCGCGCGCGCGCGCGTGTGTGTATACTTACAGCTGATGCATGTTGTTGTATGACAGAAACCAACACAACATTGTAAAGCAATCATCTTCCAATTAAAATAAAATTTTAATTAAAATAAGGTTACTATTACTTCATAGGGTGGTTGTGGAGATCAAATGCAGCAAAATATGTAAGATGCTTAGCACAGGGTTCAGCAAATAATGCATTTGTGATGAATATGGGATTTTATTAGCATCACTAATAATAAGTCATATAAAAGCTTCCTGGAGAACATCAGCAGGATTCCTCCCTACTCCTACTGTCAGCGCATGACTGGACTCCCTTTCCTATTGAGACTGTTAAATGAGTCTTTTTCCCATCTGGTCTTCATGTCTCAGACCAAGGCTGCTGCTGCTGCTGCTGAGGATCTGTTCCTATGCCCTCTGGGAGGAGGGCCTCTGCCAGGAATTTCCACTTGTTCAAGGGCCACAGGAAGCTGAGGTCATCCCCTCCCCGCCCCCACCAGCTCTTACAATCTTGTCTAGACACTCTGAGGAGGTGGGGGATATAATTACAGCTTGAAACTCTTTAGAGGCATCAGCAACTCCGCTCCCCCCACACGTGTGTGACTCAAGCCCCAGGAGGCCAGTGAAATCTGATGACTTGTTCGCCCAGATAAGCTAGAAGTGAAACCCTAGAGGTCCAGGGTCCAGCTGCCCTTAGCACACAGCATCTTTTACTCAAAACCAATTTCTTATTTGGTTCAGTTGGATTAAAAGCAGCAGATGCATCTTGCCTATTTCCTAGACGTCTGCCCTCTGTGTTCCACGCTGCGCCGGCAGTAGTGCTGGGTATCCCCCATGGGCTGCTGCACTCCCAAGCCTGCTTCCCTCCGCCCTGCGCTGCGCCTCATGGTTGATCTCTATTGATGACATCACCAGGCGCTTTTGCCCTCTGGCCTGCAGCTTGATTTGTCTGTGGCAGGAGTTGGCAGGACAGAGTTTAGAAGGCTAGAGGAGAAATAGGTGGGCCCTCCCCACTCATAGCTAGTTCTCCTTCGACTACATACTCTGTGGGGTGACTCCCCATCATAATCTAGTAATACCATTTTTGCCCCTTGTCCCTTCCAGGATGGTAGCAGCCTTCCTCTGTGGCTAGTCCCTGGCAGGTCACTACCTCCTGCTATTCCCTCGTCCTGCCTGCCCACATCTTTTAAAATACCACCTCCATTACACTTTTTGTTGACTGTCCAGTGCAGCATGTGGGATCTTAATTCCATGATCAGGAATCGAACCTGTGTCCCTGCAGTGGAACTGTGTAGTCTTAACCGCTGCCCTGCCAGGGAAATCCCAACACTCTTTTTACTTAAGGCTTTCAGTGAGCCATCTGTTCCTTGGCTGGACCCTGACTGACCCAGACAGGATCCTGCCTCAGAGAAGCTCACAGTCGGCTTGGACTGGTTATCTCAAAATCTGTCAGGGGCAAGCCACCTCACAGCTGCTATATCCAAAAACCAGTTCTATTATGTGCTAAATATTTGTGCTTCACTCGCCCCACTGTTTTTTTTTTTTTTTTTTTTTTACCATATATTAATTTAGGTTCAAAAAGAGACTTTTTTTCACCAGCTAAATAGAAAAAGACTATACTTGCCAAAATAGAAGACAAGGGTAAAAACAAAACAGTATTGTTAAACTTTACCTTAGAAGTGTTGTGGTTAAGAGCACACTGGATACCCTGTCTAGGTTGGAATCCTGCTTTGCCCACTTTCCGGCTGTGTGACCAAGAGTGAGTCACATAACCTCTCTGCACCTCGGTTTCTTCATCTGTACACTGGGAATCATGATTCTATCTATTTAATAGGGTTGTGAGGATTAGCCGAATTAATTAGTACAAATACGTATCAAGCCCTTAGAGCTCTTCCAGGCACACAAAAAGCCTCATATGAGTCTTGGCTGCCATTGTTTTGATGACAATGATGGTGGTGGTGGTGGTGATGAAATTACCTGACTCAGACTCTGAGGTGGAGAGTTAATAGCAAGGAGATGAAATCCTCCAGACTTTCTCCTGGATGTAATCAAAATTTGGAAAGAACTGAAAACAATAATTACACATTCATTGAATTTGGTTCAGTGTTGTTTGTTTCTCTGTGTATCAGCTAAAATGTGGACGTACCACAAAATCTGGCCCTAGGTAGCACCAGTGAAATACTTTCCACACCTTAGAAAATGCAGACAGGGAAACATATAACTGTTATGCAGAACAAACCAATCAGCAAAATGTGAGAGGCAGCCCAGGGAAATGAGTGACTCAGGTGGAGAGTCGGAGAGAAGCTGCTGGCCAGGTTTATCAGAGTCTGAATTGGGGTTGGAAAACAGGCAGATAAAGGGGCTCTTGGGGGTAGAGGGACTAGCCTATTCAAAGGCAGGTGGATGACTTAGCATTGTATGTTCAGGAAAGGACAATATTCACAAAGAAATCACAACTCCCTAACCACCCCTCCACCGACTCCCCTACCCCCCAACAAAAGAGCTGTCTACAGAAGCAGTTCTCAAAGTGTAGTTCCCAGAACTGCAGTATCAACAAGATTTAGGAACTTGTTAGAAATGCAAATTACAGGCTCCCAGACCTACTGAATCAGGAACTCTTGAGGTAGGTCTCTCCCAGCAATCTGGGTTTAACCAGAACTCCAGGTGAGCCTTGTGCATGCTAGAATTTAAGAACCATTGGCCTAGAGCAAGGGGGAGAGCATTAGCAATAAACAAGGGTGAGATTTTTGCACAGAATAATATTAATAGTAAGAACTCTTTATTGAGCACTTTCTATGTGCCACGTATTGTGCTAGTCAGTCTACACATATTATCACCTGTAATCCCCACAACAAGTAGATATACTATTGATATTATGCCCATTTTACAAATGAACAAAGGCTTGGGTTGAGGCTTGGATTGACAACCATACGTTCCCAAGGCAATAGATCTTAGAATAATGAGGCCATTGGGTGGTAGAAAGAAAGCCAGAGGCTGGATTTGAACCAATTGTCGAAGACTGTCTACAGCAGCGTTGTCCAGTAGAACTTTCTTTGGTGGTAGCAGTGTCCTGTACTGGCATGGTCTGATAATAGCCATTAGTCACCAGTTGACTAGTGACTATTAGTGTGACAAGCATGAGAAAGGAACTGAATTAAAAACTTTACTTAATTTTAATGAATTTCAATATAAATAGCCACATGGCAGCTACTGGCAACCATCTTAGTGCAAAACTAAAACCATAGAGCAAGTAAGTTCAGAGGCAGCAGTTGATGTTAGGTCCATCTGACTTCCGCAGCCATGGGCTTGCCCATTAGTGCTCTTGCCCAGTGTCTGCGAAGAACTGGGGTCACTTCTGGGCAAGTTCCTGAGGAAGTACCTCTCTGACTCAGGGCGGCGCTCTCAGCGTTGTGTCCTCAGCTGATTGGTGTTTGCACAGTGGTTGGAGGTAAGGCATAGAAAGGAGCCCCGATAAGCTGACCCCTAAATATTCCCAATGGTACAGGGTAGAGCTTTCAGGACAAAGAGATCACACACTGACCCCATTCTTTCCTAGCCCTTACTGAGCCCCTGCTGGCCCTGACGTCAATATTAGACACTGACCTAACCAGAGACTCCAGGAGGTCTCCTGGGAAAGATATTTTTTAAACCAAGTACCAGAGCGTGAGCACATTTTATTTTTTTTCCTTGCTCAATTCTCCATGGAACTGATGGAACATTGAAAACTCCTGCTCCCAGGAATTCTTGGCCTCATAAGCCCTATAAACTGTTCAATTTCACCTCCTGCCTTTTTTTCCACCATCCAATGACCTCATTATTCTAGGCTAGGGGTTGGCAGACTTTTTCCCAAAATGAGCCAGGTAGTAAATATTTTAGCCTTTGTGAGCCATGGAAGGTCTCTGTTTCATGTTCTTCTTTGTGAGAGGTTTTTTTTTTTTTTTTAGACAATGTTTTAAAAATGTAAAACCATTCTGAACTCTCCAAGCAGGATCTGGCTCACCAGCCATGGCTTGCTGTCTGTTCTAGGCTCCTTTGCCTTGGGAATAAATGTTTAACAAACTTTTATGGGTATGAGGATATTCTGGGTGAGTTTGCTGAAACCATAGCTTCCTGTGCTTCTTGGAGATAAGGTTTAGTGACTTAGGCTAGAGTGTAGAAACTACACATTTTAACAAATGTTCTAAATGACACTTTTAGTGCATATGACCTGTGGACCACCTTTTGAGAAACACCGTTGTTGGTGGAAGGGCTCTGAGAGCTTGTGCATGACCAGTCCCATCATTGGACAAATCGGGGAACTGAGGTCCAGGGGAGGGAAGGGATTCGTCCTGAGAGTATCTGAGTTAGGGCTGCAAGGGAAGTGAGCCATAGCTGGAAGAGGCCGCTGCCAAAGGCAGAGCAAAGGAGGTGGAGAGAAACTGGATCTTTGGTGACTTAATTTAACCGCCGGGAACAGACCTCCTCTGAAGGTGGCCAGATCGTTGCACTTTCTGCAAAATCCCCTTTCTGACTTAAGCCGGTTTGAGTCAGATGCTCGGCTGCTGGCAGTTGAAAGCGCCCCAACTGATACAGACCCCTCTTTCCACCAGCCTGCTTTGATCTACCTCTTTTGAGAGAACTGTCTTTGAAGGAATCCTCTCAAGGCATCATCCAAATGTTTAATCCTTTAAATGTCAAGGCCTTTGTAGTAAGCTGGGCAGGTCACACACACCTCCCTGCACCCGAAGGCAGAGTGTGTGGAGTTGAAAGTGGTCCAGGTCCGGAATTGGGAAATCTGGCTTCTAATCTCGCTTGTATGACTGTTGGAAATGGGTGAATTACTTAATTATCTGAGCCTAGTGTTCTCATCTGAAAAAGGAGGGGTAGAAAGAGCCATTTTTAGGTCATTTTTGTTCTAGATATCACCATTGCATTCTAAGAGTCAACACTATTCACTTGGTGATTTTCTTAATTCACGTCTCCCCCCACCCGACACACACTCTCTCCTCCGTTCTTTCCTTCCTCCCTCCTTCTCTCTTTCTCTCTCCCCTTCTTCTCTCTTCTTTTTCTCTCTTTCAAAAGGAAAAAACACAAAACATGAGTGCTCTGACTCTGGCCCAGTCTGTTCTTCCTGGCAGAAATTACACCCCCGTAGGGCTCATTTATCTTCACGTTTGAATCAACAGCCCTTAAAGGTTTCTCTAGGGAATCTGAACATTTCCTTCCTGGTTTGAAGAATGGAGCTAAATGACACAACATGAATTTTGAGCAGGTAGAAACACTTTTTTTTTTTTCCCCATTTGGTAAAGAATAATCAGGTTAGTCAGTTGAACAGAGACAATGTTTGAAAAAAAAAATGCTCAGCTTTCAGTCTGGTGACGCAGGTGGAATGACCGACCTGTGTGCAATACCCCTGGGAGTGCAGCCACCGGTCTTGGCGGGGTCTCCTCCTCATGGAGGGAGCACGTGACCTAATCCCACCTCCAGCAGGTTGTGGCAGGAGCCAGGGAGGCCTGAGTGGTTAGCGCACACTCACGTGAAATCATTCTTGTTTGACTTTTCATAACGTTTGTTCTTTTTTTTCTTTTCAAATCCCCAAGCATTACATGTTCAAAGCAGAAAATGTGGTAAAACAGAAAACACACACAGGAAAGAAGCGGCGACACACATTGCCAGTAATCCTCCAAGCCGGATGACCGCATGCCCGTGTTCTGTTTTGTTTCAACCACTTCTTTTCTAATCACCAAAGCGAAAGATGCTCATTGCTCAAGCAAACAGAGACATTAAGTGTGGTTAATCCCACAGCCCAGGAGCGTCATGGGAAGGCTTTGAAGGCCTGCCCTGCCGGCCCGGCCCGCTTGCTGCCTCTCCTCACTGTTGTGTTGTCCCCATGCACCAGGATTACACGTTCTGTGCATTGAAGCCACCGGGCCTGGCAGAAAGGCACAGTGTATTTGCTTTAGCGTTTTAGAACGATGCTTCTCTGAGGGCTGGGCTCCAGGGAGGGGCTGTGCATCAGAGAAACAGACTTCATGACTCCACATTGAAGTTGGTACAGAGTATTGGGTTTTCTAGGTGACGCTAGTGGTAAAGGACCCGCCTGCCAATGCAGGAGACATAAGAGATGCTGGTTCGATCCCTGGGTCGGGAAGATCCCCTGGAGGAGGCATGGCAACCCACTCCTATTATTCTTGTCTGGAGAATCCCATGGACAGAGGAGCCTGGCGGGCTACAGTCCATGGGATCTCAAAGAGTCAGACACGACTGGGTGACTGAGCATGCACGCACGCATGTCTGGACTGCTCCCACAAGGGGCTTGCAAATTGGTTTGAATGCCCACTATACTCTCAGGTGGTAATACAGTCAAAAACAGGGTTATTTGCTAGTTAGCTTCAGATGTCCTATTGTAATGGACCGTCTTCCTCCCCACACCAGTTCCCCTTTTTTGTCCATCTTACTTCTGCCAGAAATGCCATCATTCTCCCTAATACCCAGGCTCCACTTTCGTTGGCCCTGTCTTTTCTGCTTAGTAAAATCTCAAATATTTTCTTACCGGGTATGTGATAAAGAGTGGTAGGATAAACACACCATTGGCTCTGAAGTCAGGTTGACTTGGATTTAAATTCTGCTCCTGCCACTTAACCAGTGTGAGAGCCTGGATGCACTAATTAATCTCCTTGAATTTGTTTCAGTCTCTGTAAAAGGTGATAGTCTTTTATACCATGTACTGAGTGTAGGTGCAGAACACTCTTCTTACTGCTTTGCATATATTAACCCATTCAATCCTCATGAACACCTTATGGGTATTATAATTTTCATTTTACTGGACAAAGAAATTGGCTCAGAGAGGTGAAGCCACTTGCCCCAGGTCAATGGCCAAGCCAGAGTTCAGATTCAGACCGTCCGTTCCCAACCATTCCTCTACTTACCCTTGTAGTGGGGGAAGTGTTTACTAAAAGGGATTGAATGGGAATTTACATACAGTGCCTAGAGCAGAACCTGACCAACCTGTATGTCTTACTTTTCTTACCAAAAAAAAAAATTCTTAGAAAATTTTCCTTTCTAAATTTTATTATCCTTGTGCTTTCTTGTTTTTTTTTTTTTTTTTGGGGGGGGGGGATTGGGGTAGGAGTTGCAAAACCCAGAATTTTAGGAAATGCATATGGTCTGTAAATTTTAATGGCCAGGTCATAAAAACAATTTTATGCTGGGCACTTACTTTGTTCCAAGTACTATGCTAGACATTTTAAGTAAATGATGTGCGTCCTCATGGAAGCCTGGTGTGATGTACAGTGTAAGGTCATCGTGTGGACAACAAGATTCTGCTTGGCCAAGGTGACCTGGCCAAGGGTACACAAATAAGTGAGAAAGTTGAAGTGCAAACTCAGGCTGCTTTAGTTCTGAGCCTGAATTCTTCCTCACTTTTGCTGAAAGAGGTCATTCTTCATGGCGGTAATGCCTTTGCAGGGTGGGAGTTAGGTTCGGGTGGAAATGGATGGGATCCTCTTTGAAAGAATGTGGAATGGGCATACAAAGAGGGACGGTGGTAAAAGTTGCTCTGGCATCGGTAGGTAGGGGACCATCACTGCAGAGCCCTGAGTCAGGGAGACATCCGATCGGGAGCAATAGCAGGGGCATGAGGGCTGAGAGCTTTTGTAGGGACTTGATGTCCTCGGTTCCCCAGACCCCCTTGCCTTCTCTTTGTATAAGACCTATCCTGATAGGCACAGGGGAGGAGAGGACTGCACACTTTTTTCCTTGCACTGAAACCAAAGTGTGGTGATTTGGGGCTTAGGCAATGAGATTAGAAAATGAAAGTGGAATCACAGTAAATCTTGAAGCGAGTGGGGTTGGTGTTGCAAGGTTTTTTCCTTTTCTTCCTTCCCTTCCCTCCTTCCTTTCTTCCAATCTTCCTTCCTTTCATTAACAATGTCTCCTTTGCCTGTAATGAGAAGGGATAATTACATTTACAGAGTTCCTACTATGTTCCTGATGCTTTGTACCAACATTATTTCTTTTGAGCCTTGTACCACCTTTTTAAGGTAGAGCGTACATACTGGCCCTATTTTGTAGATGGGAAAACTAAGGCTCAGAAAGCATAGGTGACTTGTTCAGGATCTTGAAGAACTACAATGGGTGAGCTGGGATTTGAAATAGATCCTGTGACCCCAAAGCCCGCCATCTCTCTGTGGCCAGGCATGAAAGGACAGGAGTGTGACTGGAGACCACATATAACAGACGAGGTCTAGATGTGTTGTTACAGTCCAGGGGGTCAACATTCGGTGCCCAGTGCAGCCCAAAACACACAGTATGGGGTCAAGGTCAGTCCTATGTGGGAAAGAAATGGAATTCTGCCTATGTCTACACTGTGTGCAGAAGTGATCTTGTTCCAAAAATAGCTGCTTGCTTGTTTGTTTCACATTTCACTTGTCAGAGTGAAGAAGGGTCTGAATGAACTAGAAATTGTTTTGGGCAACCTAAGCTTGGTTTGGTGCAACTAACCAAGGTAAATATGTGGGTAATGAGTGACCTCCCAGAAAGGAATTCCTACTGGAAGCTTCTTGGTTCAAACTCTGCTGGCTTCTGGATGGTTCCATCTGCAGTTCCTCCAGGCAGTCTTGCCAGACACCTTTGCTCTGCCTGGGAGAATCTCGTCTCTGCTGCTCTCTGCAGTCAGCTGGGGCAGCACAGCCCATAGGATTAGTGGGATTTGTGACCAGCCAGTGAGCTCTGCCCCTAGAGGGCTGGTCAGCAATTCCTGAATGACGTACCACCATGACACAAAGAGCCACCAGCTCTCTAAGCTGTTTCCTAGAGTTTCTTGGTTTACTTAGGTTATTTTGTGTGTGCCTAGTGATCCTTTAGTTTTTTCCCTTCTCTTTTTCTGAACTTTGTGTTTAACTGGAGGATAATTGCTTTACGATGTTGTGCTGGTCTGCTGTACAACGTGAGTCAGCTATAAGTATATATATATATCCCCTCCCTCTTGAGCCTCCCTCCCACCCCCACCCCCATCCCACTCCTCTAGGTTGTTACAGAGCACAGAGCAGAGCTCCCAGTGTTATACAGCAACTTCCCACTAGCTATCTATTTTACACATGGTAGTGTGTATATGTCAATGCTACCCTCTCAGTTCACGCCACCTTCTCCTTTCCCAGGTGTGTCCACAAGTCTGTTCTCTATGTCTGCATCTCTATTCATGTGCAAATAGGTTTATCAGTACCATTTTTCTAGATTCCATATATACACACACACACACACACATATATATATATATGCATTAATACAAAATATTTGATTCTCTCTTTCTTACTTCACTCTGTATGACAGACTAGAGGGACAGCTGGCAATCTTTCCCAGGGAGAAGGAACTCTAGGCCATAAAGTCCTTTCACCACAGGCAACTGCCCATGGAATTTTCCCTGATGTCTGTGTGGTTCTCAAGTTTCCTAACCTGCTCACCCCAGCACTTGGAGTTGGCTTTTCAGCTCAGAGAAAAATACCGTGAGCTGCCAGGCCACCAGTTTAGCCTTAGGGCTGGGGCTAAATAAATAAGGGGGACCCCCTCCCCTAGCCCGATCAGTTTATTTTCAGGGACAGGGCTTTCACAGATGTGGCCAAGGGGCTGGCAGGGAGGCCTCTGTGGGCTGCGGGCTGCTGCAGCCTCACATGGGCAGTCGGGACATGCCCCGTGTAAGTCCCACTGTGATTGATGATTGGAATGGAAAAAAAAGGCCACTGCAGATGGACAGGCATCTGGGATAAGTGAAAAACAACAGTGCCCTTTCCTGGCATCCGTCCCTGCTTGAGGTTGGGCGGGGGCACTAAAAGTAGTCTAGCAATGAGCAGCATGGATTTTAAAGTCAGACAAGGAGTTCAGATCCCATCACTCACTGGCAGGACAACTTGGGCAAATTTGTAATCACTTTCTTGAAAGGGGAAAGGGCTACTAATACCTGTCTCTTAGAGTTGTTATGAGGATGACACGAGACAACACCAGGGAAAGAAGTTATGGCAGAGCCTGGCAAACAGCTATGATTATTTTGTGATTATATAAAAATAGTCAGCCCAGTACCAGGCACTGAGGAAATGCTTCATAAACGGCAGCTGTCTCATGGGATCTTGTAATGCCAGCACTGGGAGGGATCTCGTCTGAAGCCAGGTTAATTCTATCTCCTCTCATAGGTGAGGAGTCTGAGGACCAGAGAGCACCACTGGCTGGTCCAGGACCACACTCCTAGCTCGTGGCAGAGAGGGCTGACCACATCATGCTGCCTGCCTTCCCTCCCTTTGAAGACCACTCTGCTTTGGTCATCATACTTAGTTTGGGGTTTTAAAAGCCGGTTTGCAAGGGGAAGTTCTGTTTTGCAGAGTGTCTCTGAAAGGGTCCTGGTTTCCAGTTCTATTTGATTTGGGAGTCAATGGCATGATGGGGAAAACAAAAAACAAAAAACACTAGACTTGGCAGCTGCGGACGTGGGTTCAGATTTTACCTGTAAATCATCAATTCTGTGGTTTGGGTCAGTGACTAAACTCTGAGATTCAGTTTCCACAGTCCTTCCCAAGGTCTGTCTAACTATTTTTGGATGCACAGGTGGGCTAGGGTACTCCTGAAGGCCCTGCGTGTGGTTCTGAGTCCCACAGCTTCCATGGGTCACTTTTGTTCATGGATGGATGTGTAATTAGTTGTTAAAAAGGGGGAGGGAAAGAATGTCTTAAGCTGCCATGATGCTGACATTGGCTCTGAAACTCAGTTTTTTCCTTGGTAACATGGGGATATAAAGAGTACCCACCTCAAAATGTGCTGATGAAGATTATTGAGTTAATATAAAGAGCTCAGAACAGTGCTGGGCACATAATACTCAATAAACATTGCTGTTATCATTATTCCTAAAGGTCAGGTGCACAGTCTAGGTATTCGGAAGCTTTTCCTGCCCCAGGCTAATTTTGTGCCTTGGCGGTTGAGTTGGTGGCCTTGGTCACAAGGGGGTAGCCGAGCAGCTGTAGGTGGAGTGGTGGCACAAGAGTACCCAGAATTCATGGGAACAGGAGGGCATGGACTTATCTGGCATGGATTTGGGATGGACATCTGAAGCCTCTGTGGTGGTGGCTATGAGAAACACATACTGCATCATGCTTGCTATTTTTTTGTGGCTGGAGCAGAGCAGAAGCTTTTCTTGGTTCAAACAGGAGTCACAAGCAAGGCCAAGCAGAGAAGCAGGGCAGCTGTCAGGAGAATTCAGGCTGGGGTGGGCTTAGTGCCCTGGCCGGCAGCCTGCAATAGGGAGGAACTCTGCACAACCATGACCTACCCTCCTCCAGCTGCTTGGGAGGAGGAAGGAAACTAGCATTTTCCCACCACCATTGTGTACCTGACAGGTTCATCAATCTTAGCTCAGTGCATCCTCTTAACCTCTCAAGCTGGTTGAGAGGTTCTTTTTTTTTTAACCAAAGAGGAAGACGAGAGGAGAAGTATCCAAGGGCACAGGGAGGCACAGAGCCAGCCTACAAGCCTGGAGTCTCGATGCCGAAGCTCACCTTCCTTTCATGGCATTCGATAGACCTCCCTGGCCCAGCTGCATATCAGCGGCAGCATCTGGCTTACCCTTAATCAACATGTGCATGGCCAGAGGAGACAGAAATTGACAAAGAGGCAGCCAGCTCCTGGCCCTGATGGCCTAAAGAAAGAGGAAGCTTGAGCCTAAGACTCCTTCCTGGTTCGAGTATCCCTTGCTGGCCGACCCCGTCTTTCACCTTCCGGCTCCCAGGGACCTGGACAGACCCTTGGCCTGGAGGGGACAGCCTGTCCCAGTGCCAGCTCAGCGGGCTTGGCCCTTGTAACAATAGCTGGAAGGGCCTTTTGGAGCAAGTACTTCCTGAAGTGCCCAGAACAGCCGCTGCCGTCCTGGGGCGCAGGAACAATCACAGCACACGCCAGCTCCCGCCCTCCTGGGAGCCTCCGGGACTGAGACTTCAGTCTCCAGGAGGGCTGGGAGGGCCAGGAGGGCTAGGCAGACCAAAAGAGCCGGGCTCAGACTGACCACGAGCCTGCACAGTGCAGGACAGACCTCAAATTGTTTTGTTTTGTTTTTTTCCCTTTTCACATTGAAGCTGGAGGGAAAAATCCTAGATTCTCACTTTTCCTTACTTTTCCTGTAAACCAACTGCCTCATCCTTGATCTTTGTACCTCTATCATTTTTTTTTAGGCTTTGTAAACAAGGAAAGGGAAAAGGAAAAAACAAAAGACAGCCAAAAGGAAGAAATAATTTCTGGAATCAGATGATACACTCATTCAATCATTCAGCAACACTGAATGAGGCCTGGTATGTACAAAACACAGTGGGGAACAAAAACGGATGACTCAGTGTTCACTCACTTAATCTACTTATCTATTCATTTCATACAAATGACACAGCCCTGCCCCAGTGCCAGGTGTTATGGATGTGGTAATGCCTGGATCGCTTGGGCTCTTCCCAATGTGGGTGGCAGATAAGTGAGTCAGGAGTTGAAATACCCAGTTTATGTGATGAGTGCCAGAAGGGGAAATGTAGGGTGATGATGGGCATGCAGGAGGGCAGCGGACACTTTGGTCAAGAGTCCGAGAGAAGGAACTGGAGGAAGCCTGGGGGAAGATAAGTCAGGCCATGCAGTGGGGGAAGTTCTCCCAGGAAGAGATATTGGCATTTGTGAAGCTGGATGGGATAGGAATGCATGTTTTCCAAGAAACATAAAATAGGTCCCTGTGCCCAGTTTGTGAAAGGAATGATCACCTCCAGTGGTCGTGACTCCAGCCCACCTGGGTTAGAGTCCTCACTTGGCCACTTCTTACTGTGTGTGCTTGGCCAAGCTGTCAACCTTTCTGTAAGGAAATTTTCTTGTCTGTAAAATGGAGAGAATGAAGAAAACAATCTGTACTTCATAGGTTGTGATAAAGATTATGATGAGCTAACACATGAAAAGTGTTTCAGGGCTGTGACTGGTGTGTAGTAAGCCCTAGGGAAGTCATAGCTAGGGAGAGGTGGGGATAGCAACAGGAAGCTTGGAGAAATGAGCTCTGATTGTGGGCCAGGCTCTAGCAAACTGGGCTTCCCAGGTAGCACTAGTGGGAAAGAATCTACCTGCCAATGCAGGAGACACAGGAGATGCGAGTTCAAACCCTGGGTGGGGAAGATCCTCTGGAGAAAGCAGTGGCTACCCACTCCAGTATTCTTGCTTGGAGAATCCCATGGACGAGGAGCTGGTGGACTATAATCCATAGTGTTGCAAAGAGTCAGACACAACTGAAGCAACTTAGCATGCATACTTGCTCTAGCAAACCAAGCAGAATCAGAAAGACCCAGCTCCTGCCCTTGGGAAACCTGCAGTACTGAGTTGATAAGAACTTGGACCTGGAATCAGAGACACGTGGATTCCAGTCTCATCTAATCTGTGTGATCTTGGGCAAATTATCTGCCCTTCCTAAGCCTCGCTTTTCTCCTCTGTAAAATGGGTATAATGGTAGTACATTTTTTATATGGCTAGGGTGAGAATCAACTGAGACAATTTATATAATATAAATAGCATTGCAAACACAGTGTTAGAAAAATGGTAGTTATGATGGCAGCTGGTATAAGATGAAAGAGAAATAACCCCAATATTAATACAAGTGCAAGTATCTTATAATAATCAAGAGAATGGTGCCCTTGGATACAGTGGCTACAACCTCTCAGCGGTTCCTACAATAAAGAGTGCTTTTACACTGACTTCATCTCCTGTCTTCATCTTTCCTGCTTGCTTTCTACTTTAGCTATCCTGTTTATATCTATACTGGAAGGCTCCACTTCCAAACCTTTGGATCACAGGTGAAACATCATTTACCAGGAGAAGTCTTCCCTGATCATAGGCGTGGTCAAGTTTATGTCCCCCTGCTATTTGCTCTCTAGTACCCTTTATTTTGGTTAGTGTCTGTCATCCCATTTAACTATAAGCGCCATGAAGCCAGAGATAATATCTATTTTGCTTATTAATATCTATGGCACTTAGTATAATCCCCAGGTTAAGAAGCTGCTAAATATTCTTCAAATGAATGAATATCAAGAATACAGCACAAGATTCAATTCTTAGACAGGGAGAAGCTGTCCCTCTATGTTCTCTAAGTCAAAATAGCAGACCCGAGACCCCTGTTTCTTTGCCTGGACAGTGGTGTAATTGATCCATCCCGCTGTAATGAACTGGAGGGCTGATTAAGAGCTTATGTAAATGTCGAAACTTTTGGCAGCCCTTCATTTCCCTCCGCTTTTGCCATGACTCAAAGCACGGAAATTTGTCAAAGAGAAAGCTTTCAGAGAACACCCACAACCAGCGGTGGAAACCTTAGAAGAGTGGAACGCAGGGGAACGTCCCTCGTGAGGCTTCGGGGGCTCGGGACAGGTTTTCAAAGGCATATGGAGACAAGATGTCAGTGTGAGCTTGTTTCTCTGATGGAATCTGAAATGCTTTTAACCAGCAACTTTCCAAGAGGCTTTTAAGTGAAGAGGTTAATGTTGTAGGTTTATAAATAAATGGATGTTTGTGGTGACTTCACCGTGGTTCATGTGACAGGGTGAACTGTGGGGAGAGGAGATGGTGCCTTGAATCAATAGCGTAACTGCTTCTTCTGCTTTTTGGTTCAGTGAGCAGAAGGAGAGAGAGCCCTGAATGAGGCATGTGGGGAACCTTTCTTTCTAATCCTAGCCTTGCCTCTGACTAGCTGTGTGTGACTGTGGGCAACAAAGTAACTGTTCTCTGCCTCTGTTCCTTCATTTGTTCAATGAAAAAAAAAAAAGAACTCATTAAAGTATTGTAAGATTAACCTGTAGTAACGATCTCTAGAACTCATGGAGTCCTTACTACTTGTCAGTACTTCTATGAACTTTGTTGATCTTCTCACCAACCTATGAGATAGATTTTACTGTTATCACCCCATTTTACAGATGAGGACACTGAGGTACAAAAAAATTAAACACCTTACCTTCCCAAAGTCACACTGCTGCTGCTAATTGGTGGAGCCAGGATTTGAACACAGATTGCCTGGCTCTGGAATTAGTTTTAATGACTGTGTTAAACTATACTGTCTCTCAAAGTAGGGGGTGCATGGTTTGGGAAGGGCTTTAAGAAGACAGCCCAGTGGCTTCCTGGCTGACCGGGATCTCAACAGAGTCTTCAATGGGAAAGAGAAGTGGGGAGTGGTGGCTAAAGAGATATTATGTCTCTATGGTAACTGCCCCTTTTGGAAGGTGAACTTTTCATTTTTACGCTACTATTGGGGAATTAGAATGCTGAGACCCTGACCTGGGAGACAGGTATGGACTTAAGCCCAGGGTTGGCTGCTTGAGAAACTATTAGGGTGGATCACTAATCTGATCTGAGCTTCATAGCTCACCTGAAAAATGGACCTAGAGATTATCATACTAAATGAAGTCAGTCAGACAGAGAAAGACAAATGTTGTGTGATATCACTTATATGTAGAATCTAAAAAAAGGATACAAATGAACTTATTTACAAAACAGAAATAGACTCACGGAACACAGAAAACAGACTTAGGGTTACCAAAGGGGAAGGTGAGGAGGGATACATTGGAAATTTGGGATTAATAGATGTACACTACTATATATAAAATAAACAATAAAGACAAACTGTACAGCACAGGAACTATATTAATATCTTGTAATAACTTGTAATGGAAAAGAATCTGAGCGAGAATATATATTTCTAACTGAATCGCTTTGCTGTACACCTTAAACATTGTAAATCAACTATATACTTCAATTAAAAAAATTGGACTGTCAAGATTATAGGGTGTTTTATGAATTACATGAGAAATTGGCTAGCGCACAGTGGGTACTCAGTGAGATTCTCCCCCCTTTTTCTCATGGCTGCAAGAAGATGAATTTATTTAATCACACCTTAAAAGTGGTTTGGGATATATTTATTCTCTGGGTCCTTCAGACAAGCTGCATTTGTCTATCAAAGAGCAATTTCCTGGTCCTTTGGTCTGAGGCAAATGGCCATTTCCCATGAGATTTTAGCCCATTAGGGGTAGGGTCTCAACCCCATTTCAGTGATGAGCTGGAAATGGATATGAAATATGAGACCACTGGCTTCCATACACTTTTACTGCGCACCATTTCCATGCCAGGTGCCTGAATCTAGGGATTTGGTTGTTCAACCGTGAAGCCAACTGGATGATTGGCTGTGGCCTTGGCTGTGAGACCTGAGGAACTGGCTAAGGCTCCCTATTAAGGAAGCAGGAAGACAGGATCACCAGCAGATAAACCCAAGCCAGCCTCCAGGATGGTTTCTTGGAGTTATTTGCTACAGAGTCCAGATGCAGGGTCCACTGAGGTCAGGAGGGACAGGGAGTATACACAAAAATTTGAAAGCTGGATTGGATCTGGAGAAGCTTAAGATCCAAGTGGGGAAGGTCCTAGATAAGCCCAGGTGGACATGTGTGTGTGCGTGCTTAGTTGCTTCAGTCATGTCCCACTCTTTGTGACTCCATGGACTGACTGTAATCCACCAGGCTTCTCTGTCCGTGGGATTCTCCAGGCAAGAATACTGGAGTGGGCTGCCATGTCCTCCTCCAGGGAAACTTCCTGACCCAGAGATCGAGCTGATGTCTCCTGTGTCTCCTGCCTTGCAGGTAGATTCTTTATCACTGGGGCCACCTGGGAAGAGGTACATGGCTGTGAGTGCCAGGTGTTAGCCTGAAGACAGAGGGTGGGGATAGGACTCAGGTGGTAAATTCAGCATTGGAAGAGAACCAGATAAAACCTGAAATTCTCTTGCTAAACAAGTCCAGGGGCAGACATTTTAGGTGGGGGACTACATTGAAACAGGAAGGAAAACTGACTTTGCTTCTGCCCCTGCCTACATGGTGATAATAATATTTGTATGTATTGAACATTTACTGTGGCTCAGGGGCTGTGAGGGCTTCCCAGGTGGCTCAATGGTAAAGAACCCACCTGCCAAGCAAGAGATGCAGGTTCAATCCCTGGGATGGGAAGATTCCCTGGAGAAGGAAATTGCAACCCACTCCAGTGTTCTTTCCTGGAAACTGCTATGGGCAGAAGAGTCTGGTGGGCTACAGTCCATGGGGTCATGAAGAATTGGACACGACTTAGCCACTACATAACACATCAGTACAGGGGCTCTGAACATGCAATCTCTTTTAATATCTAGAGCAAGCCTGCAACATTAGAACCTATTTTCTCCATCTTATAGACAAAGAACCTCTGGAGTTCAGGAATATGGGATGACTAAGTGTTGGTCAAATATTTAGAAAACATGAGGGCTGAACCAATGATTTCCAACTCCCTGGCTTCCTCTCTTAGCATGTTTTCCGGGCTCCTGTTCTTTCTCCACTTACATCCCTTCTTTTACCCTGGCCAGGTCCTAGAAGACCCTTGTGGTTTAATTAGTAACCAGAAGATTTGCTGGCTGTTGCCGTTTCTCCCACTTGCAGGTTCTTAACAAAGAGCTGGTGTGCCTTCTCTCCCTCTACCAACTTTGGCCACCTGATCTGAGGACAGCTTCTCCTACTGATTTCAAGGGGGTACAAGTTTCCTGAGCTTAGGCTAGAGGACCCTTGAGTAGCATTGTATAGGGTCCCTCATAAGCATGACCAGCCCATCAGCAGTTAATGACAGTTCAGGACAGAACCTTGAGACATGTTCTCCTTCCAATGAATGATGTCCTTGCCTATTGGTAAGTCTTCCCCATTAATGCCTGTTTTCCTGTGTCTTGCAGCATTCATCCCAGGGCTCTGGGGGAAGTCTGCCTGGCCCAATGTCCTTGCAACACTTTACTCAAGGTCTTTTGGGTTGTTATGCAAACATAACACCTCAGGAAATATTCTTATGGCTACTAAGAGATTGGAAAAAAGATTAGGCTCCCTTTTTAAAAAACTTTTAATTTAATATTGGAGAATAGCTGATTAACAGGGGTAGTGGCCCAGCTGGTAAAGAATCCACCTGCAATGCAGGAGACCTGGGTTTGATCCCTGGGTCAGGAATATCGCCTGGAGAAGGAAATGGCAACCCACTCCAGTATTCTTGACTGGGAAATCTCATGGACAGAGGAGCCTGGAGGGCTATAGTCCATGGGGTCACACAGAGTTGGATACGATTGAGCAACTAAGCATGAACATGAGCATGATAGTTGATTAACAATGTTGTGATAGTTTCAGGTGGACAGCAAAGGGACTCAGCCATACATATACCTGTATTCATCTCCCCCAAACTCCCCTCCCAGCCAGGCTGCCACACATTGAGCAGAGCTCCCCGGGCTACAGTAGGACCTTGTGGGTTATCCATTGTAAATACAGCAGTGTGTACATGTCTATCCCAGACTTCTTAACTATCCCTTCCCCCCATCTTTCCTCCCTGGCAACCGTAAGTTCATTCTCTAAGTCTGTGGACTCCCTTTTTATTGAACAGAAATGTGTAAGACTTGGCTTACACTTTTACCTTGTCCTCAAGGTGTTGATATTGTCATGGACACAGCTGGATAGGATGTTAGAAAGAGCCTTGTGGTCAGTCTAGTTCCCCATCCTCTCTTCTAAGTGTAGGGTCTGATGGCTAGTTTTGGTATCTGCCTGGCTGTGGAAGGTGCTTCCTTCCCTCTACCTCATTCACTCAATTTGTATGACTTGAGGTGCCTACTATGTGTCAGGGAATGTTCTAGATGGTAGTGATTTGAGATAGACCCTGCTTTCACAGACCTTTCAAATTCTATAAGGGTGATTGACATTAGAATAGGCAATTACCGATATGATAAGCATTCTCATCAGGGAAGCAGCAGGTGCTACAGGAACTCATAAATGGAGCACTACCTAATGAGATCAGGGAAGACTTCCTGATAGAAGCAACTACTAAGCTATGCTGACACTTGTGAGGCATTGATGAGTGAAATTTCCATGAATTTGTGTCATCAAGGCTTGAACATTTTCTTACTTCAAAGGGGATAGTTATACTCACTGTATAAATGGAGATTGAGCAGAAATTTGAAATAATTTGAAAAATTCTAATTAAAGACTCATGTCTAAAATTAAAAAAAGGTCTAGGATTCTCCCTTCCATCTCCCTCACCCTTACGGCTGGGCAGACCTATAATTTAACCTGGGTATGGTTAAATTTTTTGAATCTTAATTGACATTGACAAACAAGAGGATGTTTAAAAGAGGGGGTCACCAAGAGGTGGAGAGACTTGAACGTTTGTCACACAAGGACAGGATTGTATTTTTTAAAGGCATGAATATTTTCTTTATTACAATGTTTAAAAATATGCATTATTTCCAGATTACTCTTTTCTAAAAATAACAGCTTTATTGAGATAATTCACATGTAATTCATTACATAGGATACAGTTCAGTGGATTTTAGTAGATTGCACAACTATCAACACTATGTAAGTTCAGAACATTTTCATCAGTCCCCAAAGAAGGCTTGTACCTATTAGTCACTCCTTACTGTTCTCTCCCCCCAGCCCCTGGCAGCCAGCAATCTACTTTCTATCTCTAAGGATTTACCTATTCTGGCCATTTCACTATAAATGGACTTATATAACATGTGGCCTTTTGGTTTCCTGTTTCTTTTACTTAACATAATAATTTCAAGGTCTCATACATTCTTGATAAGGTATAAATTAGTTCCATATTTGGATAAAAAATGTGTCACTATCAACCAAAATTTTAAATGGATATACTCTGATTCAGAAACTTTATGTTCAAGAATTAATCCCTCAGAAACGTTCTCACAATAAGACAGTTGTGAAAAGACATTGGTTGAAGCATTAACAAAGACTATGAAAAAAATCTAAAGTCTATCAGTTAGGAATCTGGCTGAATATATTACAGTCTATAGTGGAGTGATGTGCAGACATTCAGAGAATGAGTAGGTCCTGTATGAAATGATCTCCAGAAAGTATTGATAAGTGAATATAAGGGAACACAGCAAGACAGAGAACAGTGTATAAAGCTGACTTTCACCAGTGTAAAGAACAAAGTGTGCATAGACATTTATATGTGTGTGTGTGTGTTTATATGTGTGTGTGTATATATACATACACATACAGAGAGTGGGAATGAGAGAGGGAGAGAGAGGGTGAGAGGGTACGGAGGGAGGAGGGAGGAATAAGACAAAGGAGAGGAGGGAAATCTCTCTGGTAGGATGTCTAAAAATGATTAACAGTGATTGTCTCCAGGGAAGGGACACAGGAAAGGGGGTCTAGGAGACAGGGAGGGGAACAGAGGGAGGCTTCCTTCAGATTGCTCTCTTAAAAAAATTGAACCAATTTATAGACACGCAAATATTTAGGATTGTATTTTAAAGGGGATACGGTAAGGCAGCAGCAGAGCCATGAGAAACCTCACATTTTGCCTGGGACAGAGTAGACCTCCATCCTCCTCCTACTCATTAAACACACATACATTCCAGATGGAATGCCCTATATGATGACTCAGTGTCATTAATAACATGACCACTTGTGCAGTGCCAAGATTAGACAGCCAAAAGCCAAGAGTCTGTTTTGTTGAAGTGGTGCTGGGTGGGAAGCACTCTCTCCAGAGATCAGGGCAGGGTATGACTTGCCAGAGGAGGGTTCATGGAATGTTTAGACTGTGACTCATGAAGGTCGCAGATGAATAAATAGCTCTCTTTCTGCTGTGACTGTTGACAGGACTGGTGACAGCTTACCTTTGCAGTTGCCAAAAAAAAACTGACTCTGATTTTTGACAAGTCCAACTTTCCTAACCAGCCAGGCCCTCCAGAGGGACCACCACGAACCTGGCCAAAGGCAAAGGGCAATGAAGCAATGGGTGCTCTTGAAAGCCATGAAATCAGAAAAGCAGGCATCTCCTCCCAGCCAAGGAAGAGTCGTCACTGGGAAGGAAGGAATGGAGGAAGGAAGTTTTCCCTTTCCAGAATTGAAGTGGTTATCTTGTTTCTTCATGTGGCTAGTTGGCCATAGACTACCACTTTGTTCTCTGTTAATAGTTTTAGAGTCTCATAATTTCAATGAGAAGAAAAGCGATCCTCTTTTTGGAAAAAATTATATAATTTAGGATATATTTGGATACAAGTAACAAAAAATCTGACTGATAGTGCCTAAGCCATAAAGACGGTTAACTATCTAATGTAATATGAAGACTGGAAGAAAGTACTCTAAAGTGAGAACTTCAGCACAACAATGTCATCAAGATGCCAGGAACATTTCCATTCTTCATATATATGTGGGTCATTGATTCTTCTGGTTTCCCCATGGCTGCAAGATGGCTACCATATTCCCAGATATCACAACAGTATTCAAAGATAGAAAGCTGGTTGGAGGGGTGTAGAGAGGCAAAGGATCCTTTCCCTAGAATGACTATGTCATTTTATTAATGAAGAAACAAATGTATCATAGAAGCCCTCCCAGCTGACTTACACTTATATAGAATTGATCAGGACATTATTAATCAGAATTGGGTCATGTGTCCATCTACCCTTAGCTGCAAGGGAGACTGGCAAAATGAAACTGTTAATGAACAGCCATGAATGACTTAGACATTATGATTCAATCCCACAAGCCTGGACACTTTGCTGTCTTGTCTGTTGTCAAGGAAGAAATTTATTGAAGGCAGGGAATGGTTTCTACCATACACCCTTAGAAAGCAACTTAAACATTATACTATGAAGACACATCATTAATATAAAATTTAAAAAAAACAGGGATAGAGGTGTGAATAAGTAGAATTTTCAAGGCGAGAAGATCTACAGGGATGTGATATATCCCAGAGACTTAGCAGGTGCTCATAGAAGATGGCAGGTAAAAACAACATCACTTAGCATGCCCTTTGCTATACTCATCCTCTGTGAACCTTCCCAGCCTCCCCAGGCAGAGCCTCAGATCTTCCTCCCTGCTTCTGTTGCACTCTGCACACGCCTTGGTCATGCCCATCACCACACTGAATTCAGAGTCAACAGGAAGTTATTGTCTCCCTACTCGGTCCCAGTCCTATGTGTTATGTCTTTCTGCATCAGTGCTGGGAGATCTTCCATGGCTTCCTATTGTCACCAAGGAATGGGCTTTCATTGAAGGTAAACCCAGGTGATCATTTAACTAAGCTCACAAGGCCTTTTGTGCTCACTCCAAGGTATTTACTTCTTCAGTCTCACGTTTCCCCACTCGCTTCTCTTTGATTCCTGCATTTCATACACACTCAACTCACGGAAGCTGCCCCTCTCTCCTCTTGACACCTATGCACCACTATCCTTCTGCACAGAGCACTCTTCTTTCCCTTCTGTGTCTGGCCAACCTCTACTCACCCTTCCAGCTTTAGCTTAGGTGTCACTTCCACTGGAAAGCCTTTGCCAGCTCCCAGACTGGGCTCGGTAGCCTTGCTCTGTGTTCTTTCACACTCTGCATATCTCTTGGAAGTGGAACTCTGGGTTTCCCAGTGGTGGGGCTGGGTTGCCTTCACCCCTTCATTGCCGATGCTGGGTACCGTGCCTGATTCATCCTGCCTGAATGGCTGAGTGACAGAAGCTTTTTTTTTTAAATCAAGCATTTTGTGCCACATCAGCTGGCAGAGCCCACAGGTGTGGCCCTGGTCCAGAGGAGGAGATCACTGAGCACTCACTAGGGCTACAGTAGAGTAAACCCTGGGCCAGCTGCCCTGCCATCGTGTGACCCTGGACAAAGCACGTCCTCTCTTTGGGCACCAACATTTCTCTTCTTAAAGAGAGGGAAAGATAGAGAGGTGGGGGAGCAGGGAAAAGAATTTGTTTTCAACTTTTAAAAATAAAAATCAGGAAATGTCTCCTTTATTTCCCAAAAGAAATATCACACTAAAGTATGATCTCAAAAAGGTAATACTGGAGAGGCCCTGGCTGAAGCAGGGGCACACCAAGGTTTTGGTGTTGTCATAAGAAGTCACCACTACGTTAGTGGCTTAAAACCAAGTGAACTGAGTATTTTACAGGTCTGTGGGTTAGAAGTCAGAGGGGTCTCACTAAGTGAAAATCAAGGTGTTGGCAGGGCTATAGCCATGGAAAGCCTCGAGAGGTGAAGAGTTCTTGGCTCACGGCCCTTCCTCTGTTTTCAAAGCTAGCACCGTGGTCTCTCTCTGACCATCTTCCCATAAGCTGCTCCCTCGGACCTCAGCTCGGAAAGATTTTTCACCTTGAAGGTCCTGGGTGATTAGATTGGGCTCAGTGGATAATCCTGGGTAATCTCCCCATCTCAGGGTCCTTAACTTCATCTCATCTATAAACTTCATCATACCCATAAACTTCATCACACCCTTTTGCAATGCAAAGCAACATATTCACAGACTCTGAGGCTCAGAACATTGACATCATTGTGGGGACCATTATTCTGCTACTGCAAGTCAGTGGGAGCAGAGTGGGCTTGATAGGAGCCTTTCACTGTGGCTTTACCTTCTTGGGCAGCCCTTGATCTCACAGTGTTCCCTGAAGTCCTAGAGCCGAGTTAAGGATCTCAACGATCTCTCATTTTTCTAAAGAAGACATACAAATGGCCAATAGACATGAAAAGATGATCAACATCACGAGTTATGAGAGGAATGTCAATCAAAACTACAATGGGGTACCACTTCACACCAGTCAGAATGGCCATCATTAAAAAGTCTACAAATAATAAATGCTGGAGAGGATGTGGAGAAAAGGGAACCCTGCTACACTGCTGGTGAGAATGTAAATTGGAGTGGCCGCTATGGAAAATAGTATGGAGGTTCCTCAAAAAACTAAAAATAGAATTGCCATATGACCCACCAATCCCACTCTTGGGCATATATCTAGATAAAACTCTAATTTGAAAAGATCCATGCACCCTAATGCTCACTGCCACACTATTTACAATAGCCAAGATATGGAAGCAACTTAAATGTCTGTCAACAGATGAATGGATAAAGAAGATGTGGTACATATATATAATATATATATCTACACACATACACACAATGAAATATTACTCAATCATAAAAAAGAACAAAATAACGCCATTTGCAGCAACATGGATGGACCTAGAGATTGTCATACTAAATGAAACAACTCAGACAAAGACAAATCCCATATGGTATCACTTGTATGTGGAATCTAAAAAATGATACAAATGAATTTATTTACAAAACACAAACAGACTCACAGACATAGAAAAATGCATGGTTACCAAATTGGAAAAAGTGGGAGGGATAAATTAGGAGTTTGGGAATAGCAGATACAAAGTACTATATACAAAATATATAAACAATAAGGTCCTATTTACACTATATAGCACAGGAACTATATTTGTTATTCTGTAGTAAGCCATGCTAGAAAACCATGTATATATACACATATATATACACACATATGTACATATGTATACATGTATATATATTTACATATATACAGATACATGTAAAACTGAATTACTGCTGTATACCAGAAACTAACACAACATTGTAAATCAACTATACTTCAATAAAAAATAAAAGATCTCAATGGTCTCTAGGATCTCTTCTGGGCTTGAACAACTTTACTGAATAGCTCTGTGACCTTGAAAAGTTATCTCTCTGTTCCTTCATTTTCCCAAGTGCAAAAGGTGGATAATGTCTGTCTACTGGTTTGTGCTGAAGTTAAAGGAAACAATCTATGCAAAACGCTTAGCCCAGTGCTGGCACACAGTCAACATTCACCAAACGTTAGTTATTTTTGTTACTAGGTGTCTAAGGAGCCTTTCCATTTCAATATCTGCAATTCAAAACATATATACAGCAGAAGGGATTAAAAAAACCTGGTTTTCCTGGGTCATTTAACGACCACACTGAAAATTTTAAAATGTTTCAGTTATTTGACCTCAAAAACAAAGCATATTTTTGTGCCTCTGGGTTTAGAGACTCATGGGAAAATGGGAAATATGGTGGGTACCAAGGAGAACGAGGAGGCTGGCAGACAGCAGGGGTCTGCTCACACCAGGAGGCAGCGTGCAGGCCCTAGTGTTTATTTAGGAACGTATAAAAAGGTCTGAGGCTGTGGCTGTGAGACAGCTTATGAAACACAAACATCAGGGAAGTTTACTAAAGATCAGGCTTGAATTTTATAGCTTTTGGAAGAAGCACCACATTCCAGATGACAATAAAAATCTGGCCTTCTAAAGGTACATAGCCCCTCGTGTCACTTTTGAATACATGAACCCACAGGAATGTTCAAGGGAGGGGCTATTCTTTCTCAAGAGATACATCTCTCTTCTCCAGCCTTCAAAGTCTCACGGTGACATCTTGGGCTAAAGCACTGTGCGTCCAGTGGTGGCGACCGTAAGTGGACTCATCCTCTCTGCTGCGGTGTCATACCACTTGGAGGATTCTACCCTAAACTAAAATGTGGAAAAATTTTATGCACCAAGATGCTAATTGCAGCTTTATATACAAAAGTTCCTAAATGGAAAGCATCTCAATTTGGCTGTGTTAGGAGAAGGACTTAGTGAATTACAACACATCCAGATAATGGAATATAAGGCAGCCAATGCTTATAAGAAGCTTTGCATAACACGAGGAACTGCTTAGAGCACATTAACTGAAAAAACAAAGATGCAGGATACACATTTGTATAAGCAATCTAATCTCTATGTTGTTAGGAAATATATCAGAAAGTTTTCTGTGCTTGTTCCCAGGTGTCTGAAATATGGAAAAGTGGTTCCCTCTACTTAGTATTTTTCTCTATTTTCTGTCTCTTACAGCCAGAAGAATGGCATGGTGCTTAACTACATTGGGTATGAAGGCAGACTGCCTATGACCTACCTCTTAACCTCTCTGAATCTCAGTTTTCTGGCCTGTCATGTGGGAATAATAGTCATCCCTAGTTTGTAGGATGGGTATTAGCATGAAAGAGAATCCAGCTGAAAGGCTTGACACAGAACTTTGTACACAGTCAGCACTCAAGGGATGTGAGCTGGTGTCGCCATTTTCCTGAAAAAAGTACCTCCAACAAAACTCAAAACTATAAAAAGAGGAATATATAGGTTACCTTCCTACCTTTAATTCAGTCAAAGACTTACCCCAAAGTGTTATTTAACAATCTTCCTTTTTATTCGTCCTTAATTACCTATGTTATTTTGGAAAGCAGTCATATAGTCAGCAGCTGAAAGCCTTTCCTGTGAATGAGAATACTCAGCTCTTCTATTTAGAGAAAAGTCTAAGACCCCGGCTCTTCCTTCACCTGCGCACAAATCGTGAGACTCTATCCCCATCTTTCAGTGCTTTGGGAGGTCTCCTGAGATGCCCATCTGTGTATCTACCAACTGTGTCAATTTGGCTGTACATAACAGAAAGCTGATCCACGAAGTATAAAAGACGCATTAGTGATTTATTGCTGCATAACAAAAATGCCACAAACTTAGGGGTCTAAACAACATGCATTTATTAACTCACAGTTTCTGTGGGTCAAGAGTTTGGCTTGGTTGAATCCTCTGCTCAGGGTCTCACACGGCTTCAATGAAGGTGTCAGCCGGGCTGTATTCTCATCTGGAGGCTTGGTTGGGGAAGTATCTACTTCCAAGCTAACTCAGGTTGTTGGCAGAATATATTTTCTTACAACTATGAGACTGAGATCCTGACTTCTTACTGTCTGGAGGCCCCTTTCTACTCCTAAAGGCCACTCATATTTTCTAGAAGCCTCCTACAGTTTGTAGTCTTTCTGTAGTTCCTAGAAACCACTCATATTTCCTGGCCATGTGGGCTTTTCCAACATGACTGTTGACTTTGTCAGCAAGGAGAGTCCTTGCAAGAAGCAAGTTCACAAACAAGAGGAAACTTTGTTACCTATAACCTAATGTAATCACGGAGGGACAGCCCATCACATTTGCCCTATTCTATGGTTTAGAAGCAAGGGGAGTAGGTGGGAACCCTGGGGCCATTCTCAAGTCTGTTGCCACCATAAAGAAGGGGGCTAATTTCTCATGGTAACAAGAATCCTGAGGCAGGGAGATGCCGGCTGAGGGAGCATCTCCATTTTGTCATCTATGCCCCAGGCTCTTTCCTTCTATTTTACCATGCTTTTGATCGTAAAATGAGTGTGCTCCTCTAAACATATCCACATTCAAAGAATGAAGCATGGAAAAGAGCGAAGGACAGGTGCCCACGAAATATCAATACAATAGAGTCCCAGAAGCCCCACCCACACGCATGCGCACTGCTTCTCACTGACTTCATCAGTGTCACCTGGCTACTTCTACCATACCAGCCATCAGAAAATAGACGTGTCTTAATAAACCATATTCACGGGACCCCAACAAAATGAGCAATATCTGCCCCAAACATTCATAGGCGCATGGAATAGAGCTTATAGGGTGGGCTAGCCTATGAATAAGTGCTAAACCGTGGATAAGAAAATTCATGAATAAGATCCTTTGCACAGTGCCTGGCACATAACAGCATCTCAATCAATGCTGCCTTTTTGCCCCCTTCTCCCTTTGCTTTCTGTGTTGCCCCCACCTCTGGATTTGAGCCCTCCGAACTCAGCAGCCCATTTCGAGTTAAGCACCCTGACACGCAGGCGAGTCTGCCGAGGAAAGCTGACGAGGGAGGAATGTAATAGCCGCAGCTGGAGCCCCGCCAGGGGACCAGCAACTGCAACGCCCTTATTTGCTCTGGGGAGGAGCAGCTTGGAAACTTTTTATGAGATTCCAGAAGCAGCAAGGTCATCAATTTTATGGCCATCCCGCTTCATTTGTAAATACAGCCTTTGAATGAGAATGTTTGGGCTCCTTGACAAGAGCAAGGCTGATGAACAGGGGACAATCAAATAAAAGATACTCTGTTCCTCACCACTGCGGCATCCTGAGTCACCTTAGATCCCTGACAAACAACAACAACAAACTAGTCGAACCTTCAGAGAACTTGATTTTACAGTCATGCTCCCCGACCCCCACCCCGCTGTGTGGGTCTGAGGCAGGTGATCTGATTTGTCCGGTTACAGGCGTGGCAACACATGTTTACGATCACACTTGTTTTCCAACCAGCTGCAAGTGTCTGGGGGACAGCTCGTGGTCAGGCATGTTTGCTGTAATCAAGTGAAGGCCAAGGAAGAGGGCTGTGTCATAGGCGGCCTCCACATGTTCCGGTCAGTAGGAACCAGCGGCTCCAGGAACACCTGGGCCCCTTTCTCTAATTGCTCCCTGAACTGGGGCTTTTGCTGCAGCTGAGTATTTACCAGGCTGGGCCCCGGAAACTGTCGGCCAACCTTCGCTGTCTGGCCAGATGCCAGGGCAGCCTCTGGTGGCAGTTGACTAGGGGGACAGGGTCACACTCTCTTTGGTCTTCTTTTCTCTGGACCATGAGGCAGCAAGGCAGAGGCAACTTCTGCACGTCTGTTTGTGGGGATTGAGGGAGGGTGTGGCAAGAGGAGGCAGGAAGTGGTAAGGAGGCAGGATGATATTTTTCATAAATGGATGAAATTCTCCTTTACAGGCACAATTTCTGGCACCTGATACACTTTTTTTTTTAATTCAAGATTGTGCTTATTTTATTTTTTAAATTAATTTTTATTGGAGTATAGTTGATTTACAGTGTTCTGTTTCAGGTGTACAGCAAAGTGAATCAGTTATATATATATCAGTCAGTCAGTTCAGTCACTCAGTCGTGTCTGACTCTTTGCGACCCCATGAACCACAGCATGCCAGGCCTCCCTGTCCATCACCAACTCCCGGATTCCACCCAAACCCATGTCCACTGAGTTGGTGATGCCATCTAACCATCTCATCCTCTGTCGTCCCCTTCTCCTCCTGCCTTCAATCTTTCCCAACATCAGGGTCTTTTCAAATAAGTCAGCTCTTCGCATCAGGTGGCCAAAATATTGGAGTTTCAGCTTCAACAATCAGTCCTTCCAATGAAGACCCAGGACTGATTTCCTTTAGGATGGACTGGTTGGATCTCCTTGCAGTCCAAGGGACTTTCAAGAGTCTTCTCCAACACCACAGTTCAAAAGCATCAATTCTTTGGTGCTCAGCTTTCTTTATAGTCCAACTCTCACATCCATACATGACTACTGGAAAAAGCATAGCCATGACTAGACAGATCTTTGTTGGCAAAGTAATGTCTCTGCTTTTAAATATGCTATCTAGGTTGGTCATAACTTTCCTTCCAAGGAGTAAGCGTATTTTAATTTCATGGCTGCAATCACCATCTGCACCGATTTTGGAGCCCCCCAAAATAAAGTCTGCCACTGTTTCCACTGTTTCCCCATCTATTTGCCATAAAGTGATGGGAGTGGATGCCATGATCTTAGTTTTCTGAATGTTGAACTTTAAGCCAACATTTTCACTCTCCTCTTTCACTTTCATCAAGAGACTCTTTAGTTCTTCTTCATTTTCTGCCATAAAGTGGTGTTATCTGCATATCTGAGGTTATTGATATTTCTCCCGGCAATCTTGATTCCAGCTTGTGCTTCCTCCAGCCCAGCATTTCTCATGATGTACTCTGCATATAAGTTAAATAAGCAGGGTGACAATATACAGCCTTGACGTACTCCTTTTCCTATTTGGAACCAGTCTGTTGTTCCATGTCTAGTTCTAACTGTTGCTTCCTGACAGGTTCCTGAAGAGGCAGGTCAGATGGTCTGGTATTCCCATCTCTTTCAGAATTTTCCACAGTTTATTGTGATCCACACAGTCAAAGGCTTTGGCATAGTCAATAAAGCAGAAATAGATGTTTTTCTGCAACTCTCTTGCTTTTTCGATGATCCAGCGGATGTTGGCTATTTGATCTCTGGTTCCTCTGCCTTTTCTAAAACCAGCTTGAACATCTGGAAGTTCATGGTTCACGTATTGCTGAAGCCTGGCCTGGAGAATTTTGAGCATTACTTTACTAGCATGTGAGATGAGTGCAATTGTGCAGTAGTTTGACCATTCTTTGGCATTTCCTTTCTTAGCGATTGGAATGAAAACTGACCTTTTCTAGTTTATATATATGTATATACACATACATATACATATATCCACTCTCTTTTAGATTCTTTTCCCATATAGGCCCATTACAGAGTACTGAGTAGAGTGCCCTGTGCTATACAATAGGTTAATTATCTATTTTATATATAGTAGTATACATATGGAGGCTTCCCAGGTGGCACTAGCGGTAAATAACCCGCCTTTCAATACAGAGAGGTAAAGAACACAGGTTCGATCCCTGGATTGGAAAGGTTCCCTGAAGGAGGGCACAACAACCCACTTCATTATTCTTGCCTGGAGAATCCCATGGACAGAGGAGCCTGGTGAGCTACAGTTCAAAGGGTTGGACAGAATTAGACTTGACTGAAGCGACTTAACACAGCACAGTATATATATGTCATTCCCAGTTTCCCAACTTATTCCTTCTCTCTCCCATTCCCCCTTGGTAACCATAAGTTTGTTTTCCACATCTGTGACTCTATTTGTACCCTTTTTTTTTAGATTCTACATATGATCAATATCATATAATATTTGTCTTTCTCTGTCTGACCCTCTTCACTTAGTATGACAATCTCTAGGTCCATCCATGTTGCTGCAAATGGCATTATTTCATTCTTTTTTATGACTGAAACTTGATACACTTTTAATGGCTATTTGTTGAAGAAATGAGTGATTTTTGTTGTTTAATATTTATCGAATGCCTATTATTTACCAGAGGCCTAAAATGTGATGACACAATGCAAAACTTCACAGACGATATTTGAACTCTCCTGGAACTTCAATACTAGTGAGGGCACAATGGTAATAACAAATGAATGAGCAAGGTAATTAGGTAATTAGAGAGAGTGACAAATGCCCTGTGAAGACCGGAAGGTAGGATGACATAGGAGGGGAGGTTGAAGATGGAGGTTTGCTTCAGACAGGGGGCCTCCTCTCAAAGGAGATGATATTTGAGCTGAAACATGAATGGTGAGAAGACTCTAGTCATGGTGGAAGGCAGCCAACCATAGGAGAGCACGGAAACTGTAGTCCAGACATCTGAGCTAAGGAGGGGGCTCGTCTTTCTTCTAGAACCTGGGAAAAAAGAGGAAGCAAAACAAAAGAGTATGAGGAGTAGGAGTAAGACATGGTGTTGAAAACAAGGGGTTTAATGGAAACTCTATCTGTATTCAGAATAGGTGGCTCTCCACCCTCACCCAGGGACTCCTGGAAGCTAAGCATCTGTCCCCAAGGTAAGCAAATGGAAGTGTGGTTCTATGAAGACACTGGGTAGCCCTAGAGAAATGCCTGCCCTGCTAAGGAATTTAGGGGATCTCCCAGTGTGATGGCAGCTTCCTGCCTGATCCCCCCAAAGGGGAATTCTGCTGGTTGGTTCCAGACTCACCAGCATTGTCAAGGCAGCTGTTAATTGCCTTCACTGTAAATATGAACAATTTTAAGTTTTACCCAGTGTGGGGACAACACTTGCAATAGTGGATACATAATATTTCCACGTCTTAAATTCCTGACCTGTAAAAGCCTTGCCTGGAGCCGGTCAGAACTGGGGGGAGTCCTTGGGAGACAGAGAGGTCATTGGGTCTCACAAATCCTGAAAGCCTTCAGAGTTGTTGTTTTCATCCCCATTACCTAGAAATGCACAGATAGGATTGAAAGAGGAAGACGTTTAGTATACATCTTTAAACTTATATCCTGTTACTGAACCAAATGTCTGAAGTAGAGTATAAATTAATATATGACATAAATCCTACAATTAACCTTTGAATAGCATAATTATGGGCTTCCCTGCTGGTTCAGATGGTAAAGAACCTGCCTGCAATGCAGGAAACCCGGGTTTGATCCCTGAGTTGGAAAGATCCCCTGGAGAAGGAAATGGCAACTCACTCCAGTATTCTTGCTTGGAGAAATCCATGGAGAGAGGAGCCCCCTGGGCTACAGTCCATTGGGTCACAGAGTCGTATGTGACTGAATGTCTAACACACACACAAAGCATAATTATAGTGCACTGTATTTTTGTATGTCAGAAGTGTACCTTTGTTAATATAAACATAATTTTTAAAACTATTTCAACATTATTTTTTAACTTTCTATAAGCATCAAGAAATGGAAATGGGTTGGAAAACCTGAATCATCTAGATTGGAGTTTGAAGGTACCCCAAAAGATCATTAATATTTGCTGCAGTTTCTTGGATGATTCTTCTCACTTATGGCTAGTTCTGCTTGTAATGAATTTTACTAGTTTACCACTCAGAAGTCCTTATATCTGTGGTTATGCAAAAATCCTCTTTGTTGGAGAGAGCTAATAATCTGAACAATATCACCAGCCTACTGGAAAGAGAACATTGGGCGTCCTTGGTATTCTCTTGGAACACTTTCTACTTGGTAAGAATAGTTCTAGGTAATAAAGACATGGAATTAAAACTGTTTTAAAATGTAGGCAATGACAAGACTAGGGTAAAGAGTGTAAAACTATTGCATGTCAAGAGAAGCCCTGACCTTTTTCTAAAACACAATGCCAGCTTTAGTCTGATGCATTCTGTAAAGACTTCCAAATGGACTTTTGCTGGCTTCCCCATCCTTACTGCCAGTCAGTTAAAATCCTACTCATTTGTCAAGGTCCATCTAAATGCTCCATTTTCTCTGAAGCTCTGTTGAAGGCCAAGATGGAAGTAATCACTCCTTTCTCGATGTTCTCATGGTGCCCGTAATTCATTCTTTCAATATCTCTCCCAACTCTGGTGGGCACTAGTATTTGTACCATGCTTTGTAATTCACAAAGTACTTTCCTGTGCATTTTTCTCATTTAATTCTCAGCAACTCTGTGACACTAAGCATAGGGAGAGAGAGGCCCAGAGAGTTGAGATTGCTAGACTGGCTTTGTAAACTATGATTACAAGTCAGACAAAATCATCTGATATATCTAAATTCAGTAGCCAAAGAATGCAGGATTCTGTAAAGAGTTAAATAGAAAGGACATTCACATTGCTTTAGATTCTATTACGTTAAAGTGTCGATGACATTAGATGGAAGAGGCCTGCAGAGATCTTAGGAGCCAAAGAAAACTTGTAATCTAGTCAAGAGATCAGGTTGAATGGGGTTTCAGACATTTTTTGAGCAGACATTTGTGAGGCAGGATCAGGGGCTGTGTATAACTTGAGTCCCACAGTGTGACTGTGTCCCTTTTGAAGTTACAGATTCATTGACATAACCTCTAAAGATTGAGTTCAGGATGTCTCATCAAGGTTACCAAATTCTCTGATCACAAGCAATCCCAAGAATGCTGAGATGGCAACTCCCATACTTCCTTGGGATGATTTAATAGTTTTCTTAGTTTTTACAAAAAGCACCACCCAAGAAGCCCAATCTCTTGTGCAGCCAAAGAGCTCTGTGCAAGACAATTTCAGTTAACAGGGTTATGGTTGCCTTTCTTACTGGGCAAGCATCTTTCATTCCTTGGAAATTTTTGATTACATATATACATGTTTAAAGTAATTGGGACTAGAGTATAAATATTTTTGTATTAAGAAAGAGGCCATTTCTGGTATCCTTATATACTTGTAATATTTGAGAAAATTTGATCTATTAAAATGATATTCTTGTAATTTTAATTTAAAATGTATGATTGACAAATAATTGAGATATATCTTTAAGTGGAAATTCATGTCAATCACATTTACAAGCATAGTTTATCAGGTTAACTATTTGGGAGTATTTGTTGGTCAGACAGTTGATCTTCTTAAAATGAAAAATTGAATTATAAATGAAGTTTTAACTATCTGAAGGAATTCCATTACCTAACTTTTAAAATGTAACCAAGTATTGGTGAAAGGCTCTTTAAAAGTAACGAAGAAAAGTGATACTTAAAATTTGCTCCACTTATAAACTGGAAAACAATATTTATTGCTTTTTTATGTGGAACATAAAATCTAAGGAGAAAACATATGTTTAAATGTGTAACTTCAGCAAATTGACCATTAACTTAAAAATTCAAGGAAGATGTCTCAGTGATCTTTTTGGTACAAATAATTCAATCTTAGGGAATCAGGATAACTTAAATTCACAGAATTGACCTGTCCTGGATCACGTGGTTAGTAAGTGGCACAGTCACCACTTAAAGTCAGGGTCTACATCCTGTATCTTTTGGTTGAGCTCTGCTATCCTTTTTTGGTTGCCTTTTCAGTACCTCTTTTATAGCCCTTGCAATATTTTGCCTCAGTTTGGAATTGTTTATCCATGTCTTATTTTGATTATTTGCCTCTCCTCAGCTTCACAGGGAGAGGCATGGGGTAGAAGTGGGGGAGAACTCAATAAATGTATTGGATTCAAATTGTTGTTGATCATAGATAGCCTCTGAGAAAGGGTGGCTGGGAAGGGGGAGGTGTATAAACGATTACCTTTCTGTGACGCTGTCTAGCATTAAGGAGGCTGAGTCTTTAGGCCTGGGCTCTAGCTGCCCGAGCTCTGATGAAGTGGCTATAAACCAATGCCGTGCTGCCTTCTTTTAAGATTGATTCCATGGATGTCCTTCAGTGTCTGCCCACTGCTCAGGAAAAAGACAAAAGCCTTTCTAAACTTAATGAGATCAGGATGGTCCACCCCAAGCCCACTTCTCTAGACTTTTGCTCCACTTGTTCTAAGGACACAACCTTCCTTTAGTTCCCTGGACAAATCAAGGTCTTCCCCAGATGAAGTCAGGTTTCTAGTTGAACACTTACAGCTTTCTGAACTCCTTCACAGCACTGCTTAGAGGCTGTAATGCTATATTTTTGTTTGTAGCTATGTATTTAATATCTAGGGAAGACCTCTAGCTCTGGGCACCTTGGCTCTTTTCCCCACCATTATACTTGGTGCTTATGGGTGCATGCTCAGTCACTTCAGTTGTGTTCAACTTTTTGTGACCCTATGAACTGTAGCCCACCAGACTCTTCTATCCATGAGATTCTCCAGGAAAGAATACTGGAGCGGGTTGCCATGTCCTCCTCTAGGGGATCTTCCCAACCCAAGTGTTGAACTCACATCTCCTGCATCTCCAGCATCGCAGGCATATTCTCTACTGCTGAGCCGCCTTGGAAGTGCATGCTTAGTGCATAGTAGGGGCGGCTTTTATTATTGTTATTAGCATTTAATAAATGTCTGTTGTTGGGATGAATGAATGAAGCAGTAAAAAAAGGAAGGATCGACTTTGTGGCAATCATTTAGACTGGACTGATCTCCACTCAGCTTGGAAGGATTTTGGATGAAATCGTATCAGACAGATAGGGGACACGATGTCTGAGATTTCTTCCAGGCCAGTGAGCCTTTTGCTCCAGAAATGCTGTTTGTCACTTTGCTTTAGCCATTGCTTTTATCATCCTCCTGGGGAACTCTGTGTGTGTGTGTGTCTAACAGAGAGAGACATAAAATAGAGACAGAGAGACAAAGAGACTCACACAGAAAGAGACAGAGAGACAGAGAGGGAAAAACAGATTACACTGGCATGTAAGGTGATGGGAAATGACCCAGTAAGGCCCCTGGAAACGACAGTGGTCTCCTTTCTAGCCTCATTCAAGCAAGTGGGGTCTCATTTGGCAGGCAGTAGGCTGGCTGAAAAATGCCAGGTCCCTGAACATCAGTGAATTTTGCATTTCCAAATAATGGGTTTATGATTAAACTCCAATAACTCAAATGAACCTTCCGTGAAGAATGCCAGACTCAGCTGCTAATTCTTATTCTCTCAAATCCCTCCCCCCCTTTATTTTTTAGATCTGTGCCTCCAGTACCTCAGTCACAACCATGAGTGAGGAATTAATGAAATTCTCTGATGACATGGAGACGCTTCTTCATAATGGTGAGTTCATCCTGAATATTGTAGGAAAAGACACTGAAGGGCAGGCATGAGCTGGAAAGGCAGAAAGATTCTCTAGAAATAGGATCCCTACTGTCTTCCTCTGGGAGACTGGTGTAACACTGACCTCTAGCTGGATGGAGAGAGTGAATTCAGCTAGTGCCTTCTACTCTGGCTGGACGTTGTCAGACGTTGGCTGGTGTGAAATGAAAAGAGAATGTTTGGAAATCTTCTCTTTCTTAAGGATGTTTCCGGTATCCCGCTTGGCTTCTCTTCTCCTCCTCAAATAACAGTATCACCATTTGTTTAGTATTCATGATGTGCTAGGCCTTATGAGTTCCCGTTTTAGCTCTAATTATTCCCAATGACCCTGCAAGGTAGATGCAATTGCATCCATTTTCCTGGCAGGAAGACTGAGACTCAGAGAGTTTTGCAATTTGCCTGGCACATACTCTTAGGAGCTGGCTGGACCAGTATTTTAAATCAGGTTTGTCCACTCCAAAGCCTGTCCTCCTTCTCCAGACTCTGGGTCTGGTTGAAACCCCAGGGAGGTTTTGGGCGGGTGTTCCACTCCCCGGGGCCTGCTCTTTGGGAAAGACCTCTCAATCAGCGTGCTTATTTGTTCTGCTTCTACCTGACTAATTCCTGTTTACATTCAGAAGCCGAGCTGAGTCTCTTTCCAGATACATCAGTTTCTGTAAAAGAAGCCAGCTGTCTCCCAGGCCCCTGACTTCAGTGATAACATCTCCATTTTCATAGACTGAGCTCTGTTTTAAGCCATCGGGTGACTGGTTAGTGGTGAATCAATGAAGCTACCCAATCATGACCTAGCATGGAATTTGAAAATCCACTGGGGGTTTAAATGTCCAAGAAAGTTCAATTCAGCTTTTGGTTTACTTTTCTCTGTGTGTTTTTAAGATGTGCTAGCTGAGATTTTTCTGGTTGATGGATGGATTTCAAACTGTTAAAATGGGGTTGGAGGTAAAATGTAGGAAAAGAGTTTCATTTTCACCTTGATTAAATGATTCAGTTGAGCATGTGGGTGGTGAGATGTTTGAAAAAAAAAATTAATACAAGTTCTGTTACTTTAAAACACATATTAGCTGATGTAAAGACGACTGTGGCTTATGTAATGGGGTGTTTCAGCTTTCCATGGTGGGGCGTCCCCTAGCACGTCCTTGGGTTAACTCACTGACATAGATTAGACTTTTCCAAGGCTTGCAACCTAATGGTTTTTGTCAGGGTTGGTTCGTTCCTGGAAAGCCTTGCCTTTGGCCGTCCGATATGTGCCTTTTAGGGTACAGTGTTTACCTGACTTCACAGTATCTTATTTAAACATTTTAAACAGTTACCCACTAATGAAAAATAATCATGTACTCTTTTAGACATTCTCTATAAATAAAATACATTACTTCTGTTTAAAAAGTATGCAGACTACATTTTTTTAAAATTTATTGACATAACTGCCTTCTTTCTTTGGCAAGGCTGCAAATACTTTTATTTCATTTAGCTTTCATTGTCCCGCATGGATTGGGTACACATGCTTCCTGATGCCATGCTAGATCCCATTCCATTCCATTGTATGAATGAGCCATCCTTTAGTTCATGAATCTCTCACTGTTGGGAATTTTGATTTTTTTAAAATAACATTTTGATAGTAGAAGCATTGCTATGATAAACTTGCTTGTGTCTATACAGAATTATTCATTAGAATAAATTTTCAGAAGTGGAGTTGCTGGGCCAGGGTGACAATTCCATTTCTGAGAATATATGGTCAAATTCTTCTTCTGTGAGGTAAGTCAGACAAATATCATATGATATCACTTATGTATGGAAGCTAAAAGAATGATACAAATGAACTTTTTTTTTAAGGTATGAAGTGAGAGAGATACGCACTCTGTAGGAAGAATGTGGGTCATTGTGGAAAGCGAGAGGCCCAAATGAACTTTTACGAAACAGAAATAGGCTCACAGCACACGAGCTTATGGTCACCATACGGGAACATGGAGGGCAGGCAGGGATAAATTAGAAGGTTGGGATTCACATACACACACTATTATATATAAGATATATAATCAACAAGGACCTACTCGATAGCAAAGAGAGCTCTCCTCAATATTCTGTAATAACCTATATGGGAAAAGGATCTGTAAAGAAATAGATATATGTATATGTATAACTGAATCACTTTACTGTATGCCTGAAATGAATACAATATTGTAGATCTACTATATGCCAATATAAATTTTAAAATTTATAAAAATTTATAAAATTGTAAAAATTCCTCCTCTGAAAAGTTACACTATTTACATTTTATCCATGCACATGACTTCCTAGCCTACTAATAAGCAGTGTAAGAACACTGACAAAGTTGGAGACTTTAAATACTGTTTAATAATCTCAATTTGAGGACTTCCCAGGTGGTGCTAGTGGTAAATACTTGCCAGTGCAGGAGATGCAAGAGACACAGTTTTGACCCCTGGGATGGGCAGGTCCCCTGGAGGAGGAAATGGCAACCCACTCCAGTACTCTTGCCTGGAAAATTCCATGGATAGAGGAGCCTGGAGGGCTACAGTTCATGGGGCCTCAGAGTCGAACATAACTGAGTTGCCTGAGCATACACACATAAGCTCAACTTAGGAAACACCTGAAAACAATAAGTAGGAGTGAGCATTCTTCCAGCTGGCGAGAAGACAAATGCTATGAAGACCAGTCATGGTTTGTAAAACACCTGTGAGGAGTTGGGGACCCAGACAGGAAAGAACAGAATGTGCCTGGAGAAGCACCAGCAGACGGTGTAGCTGGAGCAAATTGGGTGACAGGAGGAGAGAGAGAGAAAGGCTCGGTGTACAGCGCTTGATTGTATGGAGATTGATTTTGAAAAAAAAAATTACTAGTTTAGCTTTTACGAAAAGACAGTTTTCAATTTGCATCTCGAAAGTCATCAGTTTGAATTTCTCTCTCTGGGGTTGTGCTGGTCCTTTGGTTGTGAATTGACATGAAGGCTTTTGAGAAGGGGGATGTTCGTAGATTTGATTTTTTGAAAATCATCCTGGTTCCAGCTCATCTTTGTCCTTCTTGCCTTTATCATCCTCCTGCTTTCTATGGGAAGTAAGAAGAGAGGATTGAGAAAGTTCATGGTTGTTTGCATCTACCTAAGTATTTACTCCTTAAAATTCAAAGTGTGGGGTGGGGAGGGTTTCCCTTGTTGTGTTGGCCTTTGTGTGGAAACCTAGGAGAGCTTAAGAATAAAGCAGAGGACCAGCCAGAAGTGCTGATGACATTGTAATGCAAAATTAACTGCTTATTACCTTTCTGGGGAGCCTGGGATTAAAACTATGGAGATTGATTTTTGAAAAAAAAATTATTAATTTAGCTTTAAAAGAAGACAGTTTCAATTTGTATTTCAAATCATCAGTCTGAAAAATGTTGAATGAATAATAATAGTCTGACCTTGTATTTCAGGAGAATAAATATTATGCATTGCCTTCTGGTTAAAAATAAATGAATACTACAATTTAGTTCTGCAAAAGAGGTTGCGTTTGAAAATCTAAAAAGTTAGAAATATATTAACAAAGAAAAGGCAAATCAAAGACAAGAGAGATGGGTAAGAAGTGAACAAAGAGAGAAGAGATATCGAACGCTTGAGTGTGATTTTTCATGTCCTTTTATTCTGAAGCAAATTCTCCTTTGAGCAGTTTTTTCCATCTCTCTGTGAATCTGTTAGAGACAAAATAATAACTCATAATTACATTAAATTCTGGTGTCTGTCTCTTTGTATTCCCTTCTGTAGGATATAGAAGGAAATGTAGAAGGAAATTCAAGAGCCATAATATTCTAGCTTCCAGCATGACATGTGACCAGAGTAGGTGTCCATCCCAAACCAGGAGCCTCCCTCTTCATCTCTCAGCTCATAGGCAGGCCTCCTTCTGGACCCAGGAGAGGAAGTGACAGAAGATAACAGATATGGAAGTGAGCTGGAAGGTTAAAAAATAATTCCTCACAGACACAAAACTTGAAAGAATTCCTGTTCTCTTTTAGATTAATTTAACATAACAAATTGAGACACATGTGAAACTCTGTTGTCAGGACAGAGATCTCCTGGTGATATTAACATATCACATCTCTTTCACATTGTCACCAATACAGAATGAACCCCAAAGTAGTACGTGTTGTACCAATATTGCTGGGCAGTCAACAACTGGTTTCCCTTAAACATTGCTGTTTCCAATTCTTCTAAAATTACAGATCATACTTGTTTTGTTTCACATGTGTGTGTTTTCCCCTTTTAGTAACTGAAACCAGGTTTATCTGTGACTCTTGGTGTAGATAATTTTTGCTAATTGGTCTTTTAATATCTTACACATTGACTAGGAGTTTATTGACTCTTGTTTATAAATGAATGCTAATAAAGGCAGGTGATACAATCATCGTATTTAAGGATTTCTGGTATGGTTAGCATTTGGACAATGACCTATAATTTGCTAGCATAAATGTCTCATTTGTAGAAATGGAAGAGTCATTCTCACGTTCTGTTTCATAACATTCGTTTATGCAGATTTGCAGCACAAGTTAATCATGGGAACTTAAAGGAATAGTCACATGGTTGTCTTCTCTAGGTGGGCTTTTGCTTTTGACATCTGAACCCCTGTACTATCACACCTTAAAAAGATTCAATAAATTTTCCTAAAGAGACCAACCTCTCCCCTTCACTTTTATCTCCCATATAGCAAAGACGTTGTTTTCTGTATACAGCTGGAAACTCTCCAACTTCCATTAAATCTTGCTGGCTTTAGATGGGCCCATGATGTTCTATTTGAGGATAACCTAGTAAAGGGAAGAATGTTAAATTATCTGAGGCCATTGGCTCAGCTTCTAACAGAGTGATCCCAGGTCTTGCTTAAGATGAAGGGAATTGATGATCCTGTCCTGGCTGGAATTATTGATGGAGGACTCGAGTTGCCCAAGCTGACCCTTTGGCCTTCAAATCTGGTGTAACATGGAAAATCCCTCCCAGAGTCATCTTTCTTCACGGCAGTGTCAGGAACCTTGTTTGAATATCTGACTTGTTTGGAGCCCTACTAGAGAGACAGGGTGCATTCTGAGAGAGATGATGTTTACCATGAACAAGAAGACTGATGGAAAGTCCCAGCTTATCTAAAACCCAGGGGCCAGACCTTGAGATAACAGTACTCTGTTTTAAAAAGTATTTACGTTTAGAAAAAGGAATTTCACAAGGCCCCAAAGCACTGTGTCTCCCTAACCACTGTCCAATCCTAGAATGTCTATTTTGGAGAGGACAAAGATGTCATTGGGGAAAGGAAATTCTATAGTACTTACATAGAATTTTAACAGTTGGTAATAGCAAAGCGAAATGATCTTGGTTTGGGAGAAAGTAAGGCAAAATATTAAGGGAGATTTATTTATGAATTTTCCCTCCCCACTTGCTAACAATAACTATTAACTTCAGGGCTTACTGTTCTAAATGCTCCATATAGACTTGGGACAACCTTGATTTTTATCATCCCTTTTTATGTATGAGAAAATTGAGGGTCAGAAAACTTAAATAACTTTCCCATGACACAGAGCTGCGTACATAAATACACATACATACACAGATGAAAGCTGTCTAGACTAAGTGGGATTAATGAGCCATGTGTGTTAACTATTAAGAATCTCTCCCCATATTCCACTGTTAAGAGCAAGAGGCCAATTAGCAGACAGCTACAAAAATAGCTTAGTTTCCTCAAAAATACAAGTACAGTCATAGCAAAAGTCACCCCAGTGATTTTGTGAAAACAGTAAAATTCATTCCTATGCCTTTTTCACCTTTACCCATTACCCTGAACAGTAACTCGTGTACTAATTACTGGTGAAAAAGGGTGCCAAAGCCTTGGCATATTTTCAGTTTATGAAGAACATTACTGTTATTTTTTGCTGACTTTGACATTCAGAGTAGCACAGAGGGTTCCCACTTTCAGGAAAGACTTTCAACCCCAAAGAGTAGAAACACAAAACTTGCTTTGCTTATTCCTCGGTGACCCGGAGCATTCCAGCTCATTAAGGTTTCTGTGTATTGACTTGGTACATGGTGGCTGAGAAGAGTAGGTGCCAGGAGAGGGGTAGATGAGGCTGGAGAGGTGGATGGCAAGATCAGTGCATGCTGTGTGGGCCCTGGAAAGGATCTGCGGTTTTATTACAGGGCAGAGAAGCCATTTAAGCAATTGGTGCCGGAGGGTGATATGATCTGATGTATAATTTTAAAGGATCATCCAGGCTGCTTTGTGTATTTAATGTTTGTGTACTTATGCATTAGAAGAAGACAGAAGAGGTCATGGCATCTTAGACTTGGGGAATGGCAATGATGGGAAAGAGGGGATGGATTTGAGATATATATGGAAGTAGAAATTAGAGGATTTGGTGATGGACTGAATATGGGAAGATGGTGGTGGGGGAGAGGAAGAATTAAGGATGACTCGCGTTTGCCTGAGCAAATGGGTAGATAAAGGTGATATCTGTTGAGATGGAGAAGGCTGCCAGAATAAAAGGCTTAAGAGAGGTAATCAAGAGTTTGATTATAGAAATGTCAAGCAGATATCCCAGCACAAGCATGCAATAAGCAGTTGCAAGTTTTGGCTGAGAGGTCAAGGAGTTATCTGGAATAGAAAGATGAATATGGGAGTCATCGGCATATGGATGGTCTTTGATGTCTGGGGAATGGGAAAGAGCCCTTGTGGTAAAAATGTCAAGTGAAAAGGAAAAGGACTCAGCACTGTGCTCCGAGGACTTTAATTTTTAGCAGAGGAGGTGGAGCCAATAAAGGAAACAGAGAGAATGGAAACCAAAGGAAGAATATTTCAAAAAGGAGGGGATTTTTATAGTGGGGATCCAGTAAAAATAAGATTGCACAGCAAAGTCAAATAAACATTTGCCAGGGAAAATTAGAGGCCATAAGTGTTCTTGAAACTGGAGATTTGGGAAGATCTCAGGACATATGTTAGGCAAATAATAGAAGTTTACTGTTGGCTTATAGAGCATAAAAGTTGTGCTAAATCACTTTTTGACCTAGCTGGGTAATTAGTATCATGGGGATAGGGCTTGGGGCAAAGTCAGGATTCCTTATCTATTTAAAATCTTCTAATGGACAACTCACACAGAACACCAAGTTCTTAGCAATGTACATCACAAGTAGGGAAGGGAGAGAATTCAGGGAGCATTCTTTGCAAAACCAAGAACTGTGTAGGCAGGGCAGGGTACATTGTCTTTATGACCACAGCAGAGTTATTAGGCATTTATTTCATCTTCATTTAATAGACTTAAAAAAAAACCCTTAATTTTTATTTTGGAGTGTAGTTGATTAACAATGTTGTGTTTCAGGTGTACAGCAAAGTGAGTCAGTTATACACGTACATGTATCTATTCTTCAAATTCTTTTCCCATTTAGGTTGTTACACAGTACTGAGCAGAGTTCCTTGTGCTATATGGTATGTTCTTGTTGGTTGTCCATTTTTATTTTTTAAATTAATTTCATGGAAGTATAGTTTCTTTACAGTTTGTGTTAGTTTAACAGACTCTTTGGGGAGCAGATCCAACAGACGGGGGTCTTGAAAAAGCCAAAGGTTGTATTAGGCTTTAAAAAAGGCTAGACCTTGCTTTTGGGGGGTGGTTCTGAGGTTCTCTTTAATAGAAAAAGAAGAAAGGTATCCTGTTTATGTGATTACTTTCAAGATTTCCCTTCAGGTGAATTTGAACATAAACGGACCAAACCATCTTTGCCCAATTTACGCTTCTTTTGAAATTGAAAAAAAGAAAACGTGAAGACTAAAATAGAACAGGAGATTATATCCAAAGGAGACTGACAGATTTCTGGCACTCACTGCAGAGAATGAGGGACACACATGCCCCGTTGGAGACAGGAGAGGATGGGACACAGATCACACAGGGAGAAGCTCATGGCCCTGGAGTGGGAGGCTCCACTATCGTTGGGAAGAGACGAAATGTTGGAACTTTCCTTGTGAAGGGACTGTATCATGGAGGAATTGTTTCACTGATTAGGTCCCAGGCTTTTCCCCAGTATCTTTCAAATCAGAAAAATACACACAAGGGAAGGAAAAGAATTAAGGACATAGGTGGTTTTATTTGTACTGCAGAGCCTTTGAGTCTCTTTGGACTTCTGAAGTCAATTCAGGCTGAACTGAACATTCCCTTTAGAGGACGCAAGTAAAAGAACTGAGTAGAACCCTCCCACTGGGAGATGAGAACGGCAAGAAATCGCCACTTTAGCTTTGGGGACTGTAAGTCATGGGATGAATCTTCAGTTTCTTGTCTTTGGGGAATGTTTTGAAACACAGAGTTCTAAAGGTTCCTTGGAAGGAGGATTACAGCAACAGAAAAACAAAAAAGAAGTCTACTCTGGAATATAATTGTCATCATCCTATTCCTCCCTTCATGTTTGCAAATCAGTTTCCCATCCATTCTCTGTTAGAGTTTGACAGTCCTGGGAAATGCAGGAACCCAGCCAGGCGTTGTTACTACTATCACTTTGCAGATGAGGCAAGTGAAGACTAGATGGGGAGACGAGCAGTCAAAGGTCACACAGCTGGCTGTGATAGAGCCAGAAATAGAATGGAAAAGTCTGAGTTCTATTAGTCACCTGGTATTAATAGTATAGGATTTTTTTTTTCTATTAGACAATCACAAAAACTATTAGATCTATTGCGTTCTAAAGTGAAAGTGAAGTTGCTCAGTCGTGTCCGACTCTTTGTGACCACATGGACTGTAGCATACCAGGCTCTTCCGTCCATGGGATTTTCCAGGCATTCTCTGTTTAATCCTCCTAATTAGTCGGGGAGCTCCTTAAAGGGTGGGACCCATTCCTTGTACTCAGTGGACACGAGAGTTTCAGTAAAAACCAGCTTCCTGGAAAGCGCCATTTCTTCCACCTTTTGCACAGTTCGTATCCTAGGTCAAGAATGGAGCATCTTCTAGAGACCAGTAAGCGGACTCTGGTTGTTTGTGAACTAAATCCATCCCAACCGCTAGGCCATATTCAAGAGGACCAGGACCTAGTCTCTGCTGGAGACTTGTGAAAAATACAAGGGAACTTGGAAAAGCCACGTGAAGGAGAGAGAGCAGAAGTGCACTCAGAACTGAGTGAAGAGAGGAAGTGGTGGGAAGGTCTGTACGGGGCTACTACTAAGGCGATAAAGGTAGTCGAAATGGCACCAGGCAGATTAAGGAGAGTTCTCTCTCTGTTGGCTTTGCCAGCTCACACACTCTCTCAGGCCTACCCCTCATCTGTTAACTCTGCCAAACGAGGGAGGTGGTTTCTTTGATGCTCTGATTCCAACGCAATGGACTGAAAATTAAGTTGTGAGCAAGAGAGCGAACGCCCAGAGGGACAGTTTACAACCAAGCACCGCACGCCCTCCAGTGGCAGAAAACCGGTAACTCGGGTGAAAAGGGACCTTCAATTGTTACCTAAACTACTTTGGAAGTAGTATAATTTTTTTTTTCTTTTGCTCTCACCTTAGGATACTTAGGCTAACTATAGGATACGTAGGATAACTATACTTAGGATACTTAGGATAACTATACAGATATTTTTTTTAATGCTAGCATGAAACCCAGGAGTGTTATGTAATGTTATCAATATATAGAATGTCAGAACTGAAGTTAATCATAAAAATAACTTGTCCCATTTTTTATTACTCCTAATAAATGAAAGTTCAGAGAGGTAGAGGGACAGAGCTGATGCTGTCATCACCATCTTCTGGCTCCAAATTCAGCGCTTTACTCTTCATCTTGGCTTCTCTATAGCAGTGTTTTTCTTCTTTTGTAATTGTTCTTAGCCTTTATTTGTATGTTGTTACATATGTTATATGTTGTCACACATATACTATTGTGCCTTTTAAAGCTGAAAATACATTAAATAATAGTCATGAATTTTTTGACATTACATACATAAAGAAGGCTTCCCAGGTGGTATAGTGGTATAAAGAATCCACCTACCAAAATGCAGGAGATGCAAGAGACGAGGGTTTGATCCCTGGGTAGGGAAGATCCTCTGTTGAAGGAAATGGCAACCCACTCCAGTATTCTTGCCTGGAAAATTCCATGAACAGAGGAGCCTGGCAGGGTACAGTCCATGGGGTCGCAAAGAATCGGACTTAACTGAACAACTGAGTGCACACATGTAAAACCAGGAAAATGTATAACAGAAGCTGTCATGACAGACTAGAGAAGGGCATTCAGTAGATGGCATATAGTCTCAAATACTGAGTTTTTACATAGTCTATTCCTCTACCTCCACAAAAATAATTCTTAAGATTTTGTCTCAAACCAGTGGCATAAATAAGTATATTGTATATTGAATTTTCATTCTTCCTTTTAGTAAAACCTCACATTAAAAAATATACCATCAACTAACCTCTTGTAATACAGGGGGAAACACATAACAAAATAGGTGCATGGTCTTGTAAAATTCACTGTATTTTATGGTTTGGAAAATTAGCAAAGAAATTTCCAACTGATGAAGTTGATGAAAGGTTAAATGATAAAATTTTAACTGATGAAAAGATAATTTACTAAGCGTACGAATGACTATTCATTGGAAGGACTGATGCTGAAACTGAACCTCAATACTTAGACCACCTGATGCAAAGAGCAGACTCATTGGAAAAGAGCCTGGTGCTGGGAAAGATTGAGGGCAGGAGGAGAAGGGGACGACAGAGGATGAGATGGCTGGATGGCATCACCGACTCGATGGACATGGGTTTGGGTGTACTCAGGGAGTTGGTGATGGACAGGGAGGCCTGGTGTGCTGTGGTTCATGGGGTCGCAAAGAGTCGGACACGACCGAGTGACTGAACTGAACTGAACTGAATAAAAGAAGTAGATGATATATCCCCACTCTTGTTGGAAAGATAGATTTTCTTACCTCTGCTGAAAGAAAAGATACATCTGTAATTAACTATGGCTAATTTGTCTGGGACACAGAGTTTTGGAACCAGAACTTTAAGGCCTGAGAAAGAAAGTGGGTATTCCAAGTGGATTCTTTCCAATGTTGATGGATGGGACTTACATCAGCTCTGCAGGACAAGGTGACCAGCAGGTTTCAACTCACATAATCTTCCCTATTGAGCATCACCTGCCCTCAACTGCATTCTACCTGGTGAGCATATTTAGGCTCAGGAGGAAAGTATGTTTAACAGACTAGTGATCTCTATTATGAGTAAGGGATATGAGCAGATGGCATGAGAGCACATATTTGCCACAATTGCTCCACATGAACTAAATTCTCCAAAACCTATACTTTCTGAAGTGTTATATGCAGGCAGGTGCAGAGGCATTGACATCACTTGGGAACTTTATAGAAATGAAAAAATTCAGATGTCATTCCAAACCCATTTTATGAGCATCTTCATTGTAAGTAAAGCCTGAAGTGACTTCTGTGCCCACTGATGTTGAAATGTGCTGGGGTAAAGCTTGTTTACAAACACAGCCATGACATTTCAGAAACCAAGGACTGTGTTCTCCTGCATATGATTCAGCGATGTGATTATTTTTTCTCTTTCCTCCTTTCATTAATTTTATTATTAAACAGTCATACAATAAAATTGACTCATTTTTGGTCTATAGTTCTATGAGTTTTAATACAGATACAGATTTTTAGGGCTTCCCAGTCAGCGCTGATGGTAAAGAACCTGCCTGTCAATGCAGGAGACATAAGAAATGCGGGCTTGATCCCTGGGTTGGGAAGATCCCCTGGAGGAGGGCATGCAACCCATTCCAATATTCTTGCCTAGAGAATTCCATGGACAGAAGAGCCTGGCGGGCTACGGTCCATAAGGTTGCAGAGTCGGATAAGACTGAAGCGACTTAGCACGTAGACTTATAAGCCACCATCTGAGTCAGGATACCATAGAGTTCATTCACCCCCCAACACTCTCTTGCTACCCCCCTGCCACCATCCTGAACCCCTGGTGACCACTCATTGAGTCTCTGTCACTCTAGTTTTGTCTTTTTGAGAATGTCACATGAATGGAACCATAGCATGTGTAACTTTTTGAATTTTGCTCCTTTCACTCAGCATAATGCCTTTCATAACTGCATTTTGATAATACCTTTCTTTGTCTCGCAGCTGTAAAGAAAATACTGTAGAGTAAAATTCTGTGACTCCGTAGAAAAATGGTGATTTCTCACATCAGTGTTGACAGTTTAAATTGTTCTAGGAATTTATCAATGTATGGCCCCATGTTCTTTCAAGTGTGAAACCATACACCAAGTTTACTTCCCAGACACATCCATCTGATGTCTTGAGTTAAATTGTCACTCAGTGTTTGCTCTGTTTTATAAATGCTTCTTCATACTCGCTTTATTAGGCTAACATTTCATTTTTTCCCTTTTTAAATAATATTTTTAAAAGGCAGTATTCCTTAACCATCTTTTTAAATTATCTTTTGGATGGAACCCATAAGTACACCCCTGCCCCATGCCACCAAACATTCCCAAGTGGAACAGACTTTAAAAAATGTTTTGAAACACAGAGTTCTAAAGGTTCCTTGGAAGGAGGACTACAGCAACAGAAAAACAAAAAAGAAGTCTACTCTGGAATATAATTGTCATCATCCTATTCCTCCTTCATGTTTGCAAATCAGTTTCCCATCCATTCTCTGTTAGAGTTTGACAGTCCTGGGAAATGCAGGAACCCAGCCAGGCGTTGTTACTATCACTTTGCAGATGAGGCAAGTGAAGACTAGATGGGGAGACGAGCAGTCAAAGGTCACACAGCTGGCTGTGATAGAGCCAGAAATAGAATGGAAAAGTCTGAGTTCTATTAGTCACCTGGTATTAATAGTATAGGATTTTTTTTTTCTATTAGACAATCACAAAAACTATTAGATCTATTGCGTTCTAAAGTGAAAGTGAAGTTGCTCAGTAGTGTCCGACTCTTCGCAACCCCATGGACTGCAGCCTACCAGGCTCCTCCGTCCATGGGATTTTCCAGGCAAGAGTACTGGAGTGGGGTGCCATTGCCTTCTCCATTGCATTCTAAAAGACAGGGATAATTTCTTTAGATATGAAAACCCAAGTTTTTCTAATCATGGTAATCTTCTAAAACTTCATGAATATTTTGAGAGCAAGTCTGTTCTGTCAGGCTATTTTTGTTTGACTCTAGTCACACAGAGCAACCTTGTTTGAGGATATAATTCACTTGTCATTCCAGTCCCACAAATAGACATTTTTCTTTCTAGAGAGTAAAATTCTGAAGACTGAGGCCATTTTCTAGTTCAATTTCCCCTGCTTCCATTTTAAAGCTTTCCGAGGTTGGAGTCTATGATGAGGCAGGTCTTTTTAGGATATGAGACAGACCCCTTTCCTCCCTTGGAATTACCGTAGGATCTGGTAGCTGCTTTACATCCTCTGCTAAGATTTATTGATACATCTTATGATCCAGGGAATAACTGCTCATTTCAGTGGAAGTGGTAAGAATTTTTAGTTCACATCTTTGGGGACACTTTTTAAGGCATGTAATATGAAATGTGCAGTGCATTTGTAAAGCGGGAGTCAGAGTCTTCCAAGTTGTGGAAACTAAACCTGAGAGCATCTGTGAATTGTATTAGGATGGTTAACCTTCATGCATAAGGCTTGCGCTCTATTGTCTCAGCCGCTTTTTACTCACTCCCATGCATACCCTGCAACACCCCTGATTAACACCAGTGCCCAGGTGTTGTGTGGCTCTCCTGCAAGGATGACTTGCCACCATCCCATGCTGCAGACATCTATTCAGGGTTGAGCACCAGGCCCAGAATTCATTAATTAACAAGGGTGATGGGAAGTTGTAAACACAGCTGTCAGCTCCAGGCTCTGCCGACCTGCCTGCATTCAGCAAGTGAAAAAAAGTCAGGTGGTAACATAGTCTCATTGTCTGGGGCCTCCTCAACCAAACTTGAAAGCAGGTCTCTGGCAGAGGAACCAACAGCATGTCCTAGTCTCTCCAGAGCTACCCAGAGGCAGGCTCCTTTTTGCCTGGAATTTCTAGCCTTAGAGCCAACCCATCAAGAGATGTCACAGTCTTAATGAGAAAGTAGCAACCTTGTTACTAAAGGGCACACTTTCCAGAAGTTCAGCACTTGTGTTTTTGGTGAGTTCTTGGAGGAGACTTGGGCTTCCCAGGTGGTGCTAGTGATAAACGATCTGCCTGCTAATGTAGGAGACACAGGAGACATGGGTTTGATCCCTGGGTCGGAAATATCCCCTGGAGAAGGGAATGGCAGAATTCCATGGACAGAGGAGCCTGGCGGACTATAGTCCACGGGGTCACAAAGAATAGGACAGGTCGCTAAGGGTCGGACACGACTGAGCGACTTCACTTTCACTTTTCACTTTCATGCATTGGAGAAGGAAATGGCAACCCACTCCAGTATTCTTGCCTGGAGAGTCCCAGGGACAGGGGAGCCTGGTGGGCTGCCGTCTATGGGGTCTCACAGAGTCGGACATGACTGAAGCGACTTAGCAGCAGCAGAGCATGAATGCAAGCAAGCAATAAGTATAAATGTAAAATATAAGTATCTTTTAGTATCTACCTATTTATAATTGGGCTTCCCTGGTGGCTCAGCTGGTAAAGAGTCCTCCTGCAATGCAGAAACCCCAGTTCGATTCCTGGGTTGGGAAGATCTGCTGGAGAAGGGCTAGGCTACCCACTCCAATATTCTTGGGCTTCCCCTGTGACTCAGCTGGTAAAGAATCTGCCTGCAATGTGGGAGACGTGGGTTCTATCCCTGGGTTGGGAACATCCCTTGGAGAAGGGAAAGGCTATCCATTCCAATATTCTGGCCTGGAGAATTCCATGGACTGTATAGTCCATGGAGTCACAAAGAGTCAGACATGACTGAGCAACTTTCACTTTCTTTCACTTTATTTATAATTGTTCTTTGCAAGCCACTAATGTATTCTATATATTATTTTGTTGATTATATATTATTGTATATATAATTCTTCTGATCAGGTTTATTGGGACATTATTTGGCTCCAAGTCACACTATACTATTGTGCATCTGTAGTTTGCAAAACCCAACAGTACAAGTTGAGGGGGTATCAGAAATGATTAACCAGGCTCCCTGCTTTTGTGTTGCTTCCAATCTCGAGGGAAAGACTGACCTGTTATAAGTTACTTTTAGAACAAGAGGCTGAATGAGGCAAGGGAAGGCTTAGATCTTCCTCACCAGTCACTTTTTCTCCCGGTTGATTTCCCAGTAGGAAATACAGTCAGGAGTAGCAGTTAACTGGGACTCCAATTGACCTGCATGTGTGCGTATCCAATAATCCTCACTGTTACACTCTGGGCTGAATGCTGACTTTAGCGTAAAGACTAAGTTGGGCTTCAGGTCTCAAAAACTTGAATCTGGATCCTTCTAACCTGCTGAGTTATATAGAAGCAAAGGCCAGCGTGCTTAGGCATGCATATGGAAACACAGTGGGCCTGCCTGGATGTCTACTTGTAGTCACCTGGAGAAGGTAAAGGGATAGATGGGTCTGTACCTTCAGCACCCAGGAATCTGACCCCAAAGAAAATGTGATGTGAAAAATGATCTAGAATTTTGATCAATCAGATGAATAACTCTTTCTCTTTTGAAAAGTTAGGGAGCGAGCTAGGAAGAGATGGCAAAAGATTTCATGATGGAAAGAGAGGGGTGGAAGTGTTCCCTCCTACAGACAGTGACGAGTGGGTGGTGGATGCAAAGTGGATCGAGTCCATGAACCAGGAGAGCAGATTTTAGTTGGCAGAACAAACAGGAAGGCTCAAGTCCTTGCTAACACTTAGGAAGTGGTCAAGTTGATGGAGCCCATGAATCAGAAAAAGGTGGATGATCAAAGGACCAAGAGACTGACAGCAAATCACAAGCAAAGCAAGATAAGTAGGAGAAGAAACAAATGCCCCTGACAAGGCAAATGGAAGCACTGCTGTCTACCTGTTGGCTTAACTCGTTGAGACCAAGTTCCTGGTGACTCTCAGGCAATGAGGACCGCAGGTAGCTGACCTGGTAGCTAATGCAGCATCACCTGTGGAGAGATATCTGTCTGTGTGGTGGGGAGTAGGGGTGGGCAGGAGGCACTTCAGCTTCCCTCCTCCAACTCTAACAACCTCTGCTGTGTTGTATACATATGAGCAATATACGATACTGTTTTCTTAAAGAGGTAACGTTTGAAATGTTTGGAAACTATTGGTATGGCAGAAAAGACTGGACTGGAATTTAGCAAGCAAGAGTTTTAGTCCTAATTCTGCTAGTTTGGCTCCTTGAACAATAATAAAAACTATAATAAAGACCATGATGATACTGATAGTGTGCTAAGCTATATGTTATACAGTGTGTGTAATCATACCTTCTATGTATTATTTTATCTGATCCTCATAATAATTCTATAAAATCGTCATATTATTCCATTTCACAGATGAGGTACAGAAAGGGAGCTTGCTCAGGGGGATACAGAACTGGTATTAGATCCAATTCTCAAACTGAGGTTTATCTGATATTAAAGACTATGATCTTCTAGCACTCACTTGACTGCTATAGCTTCACTCTTACCTCTAACAGATGAATAAATGTCTTTACCTATGAAAAATGCTATTGGTGTTTTGATGGGGATTGCATTGAATGGTAGATCGCCTTGGGTAGTGTTTAATAATATTCATTCTTCTAATCCAAAAACATGGTGTATTTTGCCACATAAGTCAGACACAGAGAGAGAAATATTGTATGATTTCACTTATATGTGGAACCTAAAAAATACAATAAACTAGTGAATATAACAAAAAATAGCCACAGATATAGAGAATAAACTAATGGTTACCAGTGGGGAGAGGGAAGCAGGAGGGACCATATGTAGAGGTAGGTGATTAAAAGGGACAAACCATTATGTATAAAATAAGCTACAAAGATATACTACACAGAGAAGATAGCCAATATTTTATAATAACTATAGATGGAATATAAACTTTAACAATTGTGAGTCACATAACCATTAACAGTTGTGAATCACTGTATTGTATACCTGTAATTTACATAATACTGTACATCAAGTATACTCAATTAAAAAAAATCCTTGTCTATTCTCACACAGTATGATGTAATTTCAAATGAGTAAATGCTTGTGACAAAACATTGTAAGCTAAAAGTTCTTTAAAAAGGAAGCAATTATTACCCTACTCCAAGTCTGGTGCTTTTAAATGTTTGGTGAATGAATACAAACTGGAAATGCAATTTATCTATCTCTCTATACATTTATCTCAACTTTTTTTTTTCAGTTCGTCTTATGTGAAGAAGAATTGTTGTAAACTACCAAAAAAGACCTTCTAGAAAATCTCTAAGTAGAAAGGCTTCTTTCCCAAGTTTGGTTGGCTTTAGAGGATTAAAAAAATGATTGATGACTTCCCTGGTGGTCCAGTAGTTAGGAATCCACCTGCCAGCGCAGGGGACATGGGTTCGATCTCTGGTCCGGGAAGGTTCCACATGTTGCGGGGCAACTAAGCCCACGTGCCGCAACTACTGAAGCCTGTGCACCCTGGAGCCTGTGCTCCACAACACGGAAAACCACTGCAGTGAGAAACCTGTGCCTGCAACGAAGTATAGCCCCCACCGGCTGCAACTAGAGAAAGTCTGTCCATACACGTCAACAAAGACTCAGTGCAGACAATAAATGAAAAAAATTTTTTTCCTCGGGATGTTTTTTTTTTTGATCTTGATCTTTTTTTTTTTTTTTTTTCTTGATCCTGGGATGCCGTTTACGAAGTGTTTCCAAGGTGGCTCAGTGATAAAGAATCTACTTGCCAATTCAGGAGACGCAGGAGACACAGGTTCAGTGCTTGAGTTGGGAAGAGCCTCTGGAGGAGGAAATGGCAACCCATTCCAGTATTGTTGATGGGATAATCCCATGGCAGAGGAGCCTGGTGGGTGGCAAAGAGTTGGACATGACTGAGCGACTGAGCACATGCACAGCCTTCATGAAAGGAATCGTAAAAAAGCTCCCTCTACTAAGCACACTGCATGTTAGCGATACTTTCTAATCTCCTTTAATCTTCAAGTTGTGGGCATTATTATTTTCATTTTATAGTTAAGGAGACTAAACCTTTGAGAAGTTGAGAAATTCACCCATATTTATCTTGCTCAAAGTACAATCATGAAGCCTGAAAATACTGGATGCCTTGACATAAGAATCTAGCTTTGAAGGCAAAGCTTGTGAACAACTTATTATGACCTTTAACTTCTTACCAAGTCAAGAAAAGAAAAAGGATTCCAGGGCCTATTGGAAAAGCATTCCCCAAAGGTTTGGATAAATAAATAGTTTCAGCAGTCCTGTGACACTGAAGAGTGAAGGCCTATTTCTCCCTGGAGCCTTGGGAAGTAGCTCCAGCTCTTCCCAGTAGCCTTGGCTCCTACACTCATCTGGCTAGAATCTTGTTTTCCTCTGCAGCAGAGCTGGGCTGCAGTTTTTGATAGTGCTTGACTTCAACAAGTTTCCACATGAACCTCTCATCTAGCGCTCTAGCGCTGGAACAAAGCAACAGCAGAGGGAGGCCCAGCTCAGAATGAGTCAGGTGGAGACTGATGCCTTGTTTCTTGTTAAACACAGTTCCCCCTCCAGGTATGTACTTTTCCCCAACAGTTGAACTCTGTCAACACAAGTCTGGGCTTCCCTCTCCCCACTAATGCAAACATTGTTAATAGCAGGAAAGGAAAAGAAATCCATGGCTGAAATGTGAAAACCTATGCTTTCAGGTAGAGGATCAAGAGCCCTTCACCTTGCCAAACATTATTTGAATTTTGTAGAACAAACACTGGAGTTTAAGCTACATCCTCGAATTCAATATTTGGCATAGGATGATAACCGCTGCTGATCTCTCCCACTTGGTGTACCTGTTAATTATTTTGAGATAAAGTGACGAACCCCATCAGAGGATTGTGGGTTCAGTTGCCTTACCCCACCTTTTCTAACTAGAGAAGAAACTGCGTTTAAGAGAAGTTAAGTGGTTCACCCAGGATTATATAGCCACTTGAAGAGTTGGCGGTGTAGACAGAATTGAGGGCAGTGTAGACAGAATTGTAGACTTGTATTAAAGTGACTTTTTAACCTTACTAGAATTAATTCTGTTTTTGTTAGTATCAATATCCACTGAGATAAAGCAATTTGTCCCGGATCAGCTTGAAACCATGTTCTTAAGAAGTCCTCTGCTAGTAATTAAAAGTATTTACTATTGCTAAATATTTTGACTCAGTTTACCTGGCTTTCTAATGCTGTGATTAGAGTAGACCTTCGGGGAGTCTGCCTTGGTTTGTATCTCAACTGTACCAACTATTAGCTCTCTGTGTGTGTTAGTCACCAAGTCATGTCTGACTCTTTGTGACCCCATGGACTGTAGCCCGCCAGGCTCCTCTGTCCATAGGATTCTCCAGGCAAGAATACTTGAATGGGTTGCCATTTCCTTCCCCAGGGGATTGTCCCAACCCAGGGATCGACCCTAGGTCTCCTGCATTGTAAGCAGATTCTTTGCCATCTGAGCCACCAGGGAAGCCACCATTATCTTAGGAAATTTCTACCTCTTTGTGCTCCCATTTCCCTTTTCATAAAGTGGGAATACTAGCAACATCCACCTAACCCTGAGTGACTATGAGAATTAAGCGAAACTGTACATACTCAGAGGTCAGAACTGTGCCAGGCACACAGTAAATACCCAATAAATGTCAGAGATCCCTATTATGGTGTGGAACCTTAAGACATTTTAGCTTTGCCTCTCTCATTAACAAGCCTCATACTCGCTGTGCCTCCGTTTCCTCATCTGTGAGATAAAATTCTTATTGCTTCACCATTCAAAATAGATTGAGCTTATTTATATGCTTGCAATGGAGACACTTATTCATTTGATAATTTATTCTTTGTTGAAGGAATCTTTATCGAGTGCCAGCTGTGCAGGGCACCCTGTGAGCAAGACAGAGGAGCCCCCTTTTTCCAAGGAGTTTAAAGACTGTGAGGGAGATAGAAAACCATACAAGCAGTTAGAGTAAAGGATGAGAAAGTTATGAGAGTGGAGTATGGGGTGCTGTGTAGCAGGGGTACTCACATAGTCTGAGGGTAGGGGTGGGCGGATTAAGGAAGACTTCTTGGAAGTGGTAATTCAGCCAAAACTCAGAGGATGGGTAAGAGTAATTAGGCAAAGAAAGAAAAAAGTGTTCTAGGAAGAAAGTCCAGCGACTGGAAAAAGCAAGAGAATCAAGTGGTTCTACCGTATTTCATCTACTTTGAGACACCATTCATTTTTAAGATGTGCCCTTATTTTATATCTTAAAAATGAATGGTGTCTCAAACTAGATGAAATACAGTAGACCTTAAGAAGGGAAAAACACTGCCAGTCGAACTTCAACATAAAGTTTTAGCACTTATGGTTTTAATGCTGTTTGAACGAACATATAAAAATGTCATTATACAGTGCTCTATCAAATATAACCAAATAAAAATTTATGTGAAATAGTTTGCTTTCAGTATTCTTGAAACTTACATTAGAGTTAGATTTTCCTGAAAGGTGTTTTGATTCAGAGGCATGGATGTCAAACTTTTCCAGTATGGTCAAGAGCCATGGGCTTCCCTTGTGGCTCAGCTGGTAAAGAATCCACCTGCAATGCGGGAGACCTGGGTTTGATCCCTGGGTTGGGAAGATCCCCTGGAGAAGGGAAAGGCTACCCACTCCAGGATTCTGGCCTGGAGAATTCCAAGGACTGTATAGTCCATGGGATTGCAAAGAGTCAGACAACTTTCACTCCACTTTCACTTTCAAGAGCCTTGGTGATACAGTTTTTCATAAAAGAATTCATGGCTGAGCTGAAAGCCATCTGAACTGGGCTCTTCAGCTGGATTTGTGAGCCCATGGGATTAGCCGCCTTTTGCTTCCCACTTGGGAAATGTTGCTGAGTGCCTCTGATTCACCCCCTCCCATAGCATTTAGTGCCTAGAGGTTAAAAGGGTGGCCTACAGTTGTTTCTGGGATTTTCTTCCAAACTAACACCCATTCTGACAGTTTTGAAACTGTGGCTTTTCATGTTTGTGCATGCAAGGCCAAAGCAATTAGTTAACAACTGTTGCCTGTTCTAGAATGATTTTCAGATGCAATCCAATCTCAGAGGGCAGGGTGTTATGATGTGAAAAAACAACAACAACAAAAAAAAACATCTGTGAGCTGAGGAAGATCTCCTTAGAGAAATCCTGTGACAAGCAGAAATGGTCTGGCTCTAGTTCATTGCCATATTCAGTCACTGGCTAAAAGCTGCCTGGGGAGGGTGTGGCCCTGGCATGAATGCTATCACAAATGCCCAAAGTGCGGCTGCTGGAATCTATTGGCTAACTGTACTACTCTGTGAAGTTTTTCTTTTTTAAGGATGATCTTAGCAATCCTCCATGGCTGCCACACCCCGCAAAGTATATGGAGCAGTTACTACTGGCCCTATTTTAAGCAGGTTTCATATAATTAAAGATGTTCAGTGTGACAGTGGAAAATTCCCAGCTTTCATGTGTCTTGTTAAGTGGATTTTTAAAGTGTTTTTCAAAATCCTGTTATGATAGATGGTCTTCAAAGACAGCTACCATCTATTTCTTTAATGGCTGTAGATCAGTTGGCACTTTGTGTCCAGCCCCTCCCCTTGCACCTGGGTGGGACTTATGCCTTGCTTTGACCAATAGAATGCAGTGATGTAATGCTTGGCAGGATTTAAGAGGACAGGTAACTTCTCCCTTTCCTCTTAGAAGCCAGGTATCAGGTGAGTAGTTTGACCCTAATCTCTTTCCAATTATGAGAAAACTGGTCTACAAAATAGCTGACTAGTACTTGTCAGAAGTGTGCCAAGACCATGAAAGACAAAGCTGATAAACTGTTACACACAGGAAGAGACTAAGGAAAAATTACAGCTAAATATAATGTGGGATCTTGGATAGGATCTTTGGGTAGAAAAAAATTATTAGTGGATCAACTGGTGAAGTTTAATAGTGTCTGTAGTTTAGTCAATGAGCATTATACCAAATTAGTTAACTGTGGTCACGTATTAAGGTTGTGTAGGAAGTTAACATTAGGGAACCTTGGGTGATGGGTGTGTAGGAACTCTCTCTACTATTTTTGTAACACTAAGTGTCAGGATGATCTGTAATGTATCAGTAGATAACCTGGAACACCAGAAGAGAGGCAGCAACTCAAATCACACAGCAGGGCTCCTCTTGAGTTGGGGCTCTCGGAAAAAAAGTACTGATCTCAACATTGGGAAGTTGGTGGCTTTTCTGTAATGTTATCTTAGGGGGCCAAATGATCTTTGGTTTCCAAACAACCTCTTCACTCATTTATTTTGAAGTTGAAATTCCTATTCTTCTGGTGATCCACTAATTTAAGGCAAGCATCATAAAAGTTATCTTGTGTAACAGAAATTCTTGGAGATTCATCACAAAAGAAAAATGTTTCACCAAATGTTTGGAAAATAATTGCATAGCTTACGACTTCTTGGAAGATTGTCTATGAATATTGATATATGAAAGGCTCTGAGAAATTGTGCAATAAGCTATGTAACTATTTAGCTTAGCATTTATTCTCCAAATGTATCTAACCACATAATCCTAAATGCATATATACAAATGCTTTCCTACAGAAGACATTTTAGGGCATGCCAGATGAGAGCATTGTGGACTGCAAAGGATTTCAAGCAGTCAAAGTGAATCCTGCTCTCCTAGAAGGGATAAAAAGAAGGCTGAATGTCAAGATTACTCTAAAAAGTTCTCTCACAGTAGAAGATAGTTCAAATTCATTAACCTCTAAATATCCTTTCCCACATCAAAAGTCTGTTAGTCAGTGGAGCGTTGCATATTAATGAAGATTCTTAGTAATAAACAAATAAACAACAGAATTCACTTCAGGAATGGGTTTTGTTATAGGACATTAACACATTTATTACACGTAAATGAAGGCCAGGAAATTTGTTTTGATGTTACACAACTGGAAGAACATAGCAAGGAGAAACTTCCAGCTGCAATATGAAGTCATCTAGAAGAAATTCCATTGCAAATGATGTCTGGCTCTTATCACCTGAGCTGCCAGAACTTTAGTTATAGCTACCCAGAAGGACCAAGTGCTTCAGATCTGATCTCATGGAGTGTGACCACTACATCATATTCCTCTATCTTGTGTCACTTTTGCTTTCCAAGGATTGAGTGGATGTTTTGGGTTGGCAAAAAAGTTAATTCTGGTTTTCCCATAAGATCTTAGGGAAAAACCTGAATGAAGTTTTTGGCCAACCCAATATTTCTTCATTGACTATAAGTCATATGAGTACCTGAGCTGCAAAGAGTTCTGGGAAATGTAGTCTTTTCCACTTTTGAAATTATTGTTTAGGAAGGCACTTGTGAAAGGGTTTTGAACAGGTGTTGGGTAAACCAAATTGCAGCACTGGTGCTGGTGCTAGACTTACTCATTCTTCATTTGATACAAGCAAACATGAGATGGATTTAATACCATTATTGTCATTATTTTCCATTTCTATGCAGGCCATAAAACTGTTATTGAATTCACAGATACAGAGAATGCTCTTGTGGCTGTCAAGGAAGAGGCAGGCAGGAGAGGGAAGGAGTAGGAGTTTGGGGTTAGCAGATGCAAACTATTATATACAGGATGGGTAAACAACAACATTCTATTGTATAGCATAGGGAACTGTACAGGATATTATTCAATATCCTGCGATAAACAATAAAGGAAAACAATGTGAAAAAGAATATATAAATATATATGTATAACTGAATCAATTTGCTGTACAGCAGAAATTAACACACTATTTTAAATCAACCATACTTCAATAGAATTTAAAAAAACTATGGCTAAAACACTAAACATGGAAACAATAATAAAATCTAGAGCTGTAAAGATGATAATTATTGCCATAAAATGAAAATAACAGTACTAAAATAATACATATAATACAGTATTAATAACAAGCCAAGTATTATAGTTGTACTGAAATTCAAACTATGGTAATAAAACTCAATACTAATAAAATTTATCACTAGAGTAAAATAAAATTCAGCATTGTAATGGCAATGAAACAATATGTTTAATAGACTAAATAATATGGGTTAAATCTCAGTATTTGAACTTTGTTTTCTCCTCCTAGTGATTAAGAACTTGGATTCTGGAAACAGAGTGGCTCGACACTAATTCTCTGACATTAGGTTAGTTAGGTAAGCAATTTAGGTCTCAGTTTTTTCTTATGAATTGGACATAATGAGAATGAAATGAGAGAAAGCAGGAAAGTATCCTGCCCATAGTAAGCACTCAGTGCTAGGTTATAGTCAGGGGACATGCAAATGAAACTCATTCTCTTCTCCAGGTTCAGGAAAACTACCTCTCTAATCTAGCTTTCTGTGACAGATTCCCTGGTGTCTCCCAGTTAGTTACTTCGTGCTCATACCCACCACAACCTAGGCGTGTAATAGGGAAGAACCTTTTGTATTCTTTTACAAGTTAATCACCAAAAGGATGTTGCCTATACACTTAATTTATGCATAATGGCCCATCTCTGGGAACTGCGCTTCCCAGGTAATGAGGATTAAGCTAAAGTACATTTGTTTAGCTCACAGCAAACATCCTGACCAGCCTCACCTGTAAATGACTACAGGAAGAAATTAACACATCCCCTCTAGGGAGCTGACAGGAACCAGGAGATGTTTGACTATTCCCTCCTCTTATAGTATAAAAGAAACCTAAATTCTAACTCAGGCAAGCTGGTTCTTTGTGGGGATGAGCCCATCATCTTGGCTTGCTGACTTTTCCAAATAAAGTCGTTATTCTTTGCCCCAAACTTGTCTCTTGATTACTGGCCTGTCCCGTGGTGACCCGGTAACAGGAGGATGTATCATCCACTGCCCAGTTGTGGACTGACCCCTTCTTACAAACATGGAGTTTGGGGTCTGCATTTTGTCATAGAAGCACAAGGTCCTTTCTGCGCTCTATCTTTAGAACTAGCTTTCCCTCAAGCTCAGGGGTCTACTGATATCTTTCACTACCCTTTCTTGGTTGTGGTTTTACAAAGAGAAAGTCTTTGGAGCTAGTCTTGGTTGAATTCAAATAGTATCCTCCTCTCTTATTAGCTGTGTGATCTTAGGCAAGTTATTTTACCTCTCTGAATCTTGGGTTCACACGTGAAATGGTGTTAATAAAGCTTTTCTAAGAAGGTTGTTATGAGAAACAATAAGGATGCTGGATGATATCTGGCCCAATTCTTAGCAAAAAACAGGTACTTTGTAGCCAGTATTCCACCCCTTCCCACTGCCTGCTCTCTGCTCTGCCCCAGGGAGCCAGTATTCTTTGTTCTAACACAGTAATGTGCATGCGGTGGTAGGGGCTGGAGGCAGGACCTTGACTTTACTCTGACCCAGAAGACCTCCGGATGTAGTGGTTGTTGTTTTAGCTCAAGAGAAATGAAAATTCAGCTTGTTCCCTTGTGTTTCCCCTCTTAAAAGCAGAACTCAGCTAAAATTCTGGGAACAGAGAGTTCAGGTTAACCAGGTTCTGCTTGAGAAGTTTTCCCATGTCTCTCCGTTGAGTGAGTTTTCTGGTTCTCTTGCTTCAGCAGATATTTCACTTTCTCTTTACTTAATAGGTTAATAACAACATTTTCCTCAGAGACTTAAGAGACTTCATACAACTTCTGAGACTCTACATTGCATTTTAGTAAAACTGTATCATTTTCACACAATATCAGTATAATTATTATCACAGTGTTAGTATTTACCATTTTGGTTGTATGGCAGAGATCTTGAGAGATTGCATTTTGGTGTTAGGTTTAAATCTTAGGCTGACATTGAGAAATTATGTCAGAGCCTTTTGGTGAGACTTGAAAGGGTACACAAATGCCCCTGGCTCTTCAGTGGCTGGACAGGCCTAACGTGCCAGTGCCCCACTGGTTTCTTACGGCTGCCAGTACCTACAATGTGCTGTACTCATTGTATCCTTTTAGATTTGTTCATTGATGTGACAAACCTTGGGTTCTTCATCTGTTACATGGTAACAATAGTATCTACCCCAATAGTGTGCTCTAAGGATTAAGGTGATCAATATTTGCACAGTGTTTAAGGATAGGACCTGCCACATAGTAATATATGTAAGCAATTACTATTATTAAAATTTTTTATGTAACTGTAATCTATATGATTACATATAGATATACACAAAGATGTATACACATAGATACACCAAGCAGTGGCTTCCCAAGTGGCACAGTTAGTAAAGAATCTGCCTGCTCAATTCAGCAGACACAAGAGATACCAGTTTGTCCCCTGTGTCAGGAAGATCCTCTGGAGGAAGAAATGGGAACTCACTCTAGTTTTCTTGCCAAGAAAATCCTAAGGACAGAGGAGCCTAGCAGGCTACAGTCCATGGGGTCACAAAGAGTCAGACATGACTGAGCATGCATGCATGAGAGACATGAATTTATATGAGGGGGAATCATGAATATGTGTACTTTGGGTCATAATCTAATACTGTGTTATTCTGCTGAAATTGTTCTAGCTTCGGCCATTAGAAGCTCTTTCAGTTTGACTCCTAGTTTTTTTTTTTTAAAGATTTTAAATCGAAGTATTTTAATTTACAATGTTGTGTTAGTTTCAAGTGTACAGCAGAGTGATTTAGTTATACACACACACATACACACACACATATGTATACACTTTTTTTCAGATTCTTTTCCCTTATAGGTTATTGTAAAATATTGAGTATAGTTCCCTGTGGTGTACAGTAGATCTTTGCTGGATATATCTGATGGTAGTGTGTATGGTAGTGTGTATCTGATAATCCCAAACTTCTAAATTTAGACATGCCTCCTGCCTCCACCACCCTTTTTGTTTGTTTGTTTGTTTTGATTATGAGCACTTGTTTACTATCTGGCACTGCAAGTTCCTCCAGACTCACTTTATATTTCCCCAGCCCCAGCTCTGGAATTGGCCATTTCACCAAGAAGCCCTGCTTCTTTAATTGAATAATGGTATTAGAAACCAAGGCGGGGCTAGGTGAGCCCCTAGATATTGATCCTAATACTTCTGCTGTTTACGTTAATGACTGTTAAATGAAACACTAATTTAGTTGATCAGGGAGGCCCTGTAGGGAAGGGTATAAGATAATAACATCAAGCCAGTGTCCAGGAAAGAGTCTTTACTGGAGCTTAAGCATCTCCAAAAGGGAGCATGCTGAGGAGAATCTGTGGAAGACACTGAGCATGTTTTTGTAGCCAACATGAGACAGGATGGTTGTGTAGTAGAGACTGCATTCTAAGGCTTCCTGACAGGTTCAGTACTAAGTCTTTCCTTTTGCTCCAACTCCTGCTGCTGTGTAGTAAATTACTCCAGAGCTTAGTGGCTTAAAATGATCACTTTATTACCTCTCTTGGTTTCTGTAGGCTAATGACTTGGCAGAAAGACTATGCTGGATATTTCTGGATGGTTCTGGAGTTTTTTCTTTGGTTGCAATCACTTGGCAACTGCAGCTGAAACACTTGGGGTTTGAAGCAGCCGGGGTCTGAGTCTCTCAGGTGGCTCTCTCCCTTGTATCTTTCCTTTTCTGTAAGTCCCGGGGCTTTTCCGGGTGGTCTCTTCACAAGAACTGGTTTGACTTCCTCATGAAATGGTGGCCTCAGAACAGTTGGGCTGCTTAGACAATGATGAAGGCCCCCGTTGCAGGCATTTCAGTGGATGAGGCAGAAGGATGCTCACCTTTTCTGAACTAGCTTTGGATTTACCATCATGGCATCCAATTGGCTCTGAGTCACACACCACTCAAATTCAAGGGCAGGGGACATAAACCCACCTTTCTTTGGGTGTAGTGCCAAAATCACATTTTAAGAGTCTGTGGAGTGACATTGTTTTGGTCATACTTGTGAAAAAAAATTATGTCACATATTCACCTCAGCTAAGCTGCCAAAATTTCTAACATTTGAAAATGTGCCATAAACTCACAAAAGCTGAAAGCCACTGCCCTAAAGCTGACGGGTTTTTAAAGTCTGATATCTTCCCATCTCTCTCTCCCTCCATTTTCACACTTTCATGGCTTCTTCCTACCCACTATCATTCATCTATGTTCTCATGTCGTGCTTCCTGAGTCTCCCTTGACGAGCATGCAGATTTCCTTTAAAAACACTGTTTGCTCTTAGTGTGGCTGCAAGGAGGAATGTCAGATAAAGGAAGCACATATATAGAGAGAAAAAACACATATGAATAATGGAAAACACCAGTAGATTCAATGATGGAGAAAACAGAATCAGTGGTGTTGAATGTTATGTGAGAATACATGAAGAAGATGCTGAAAAACATTGAAGGGTGAAAGACAGTAAGGAAATACTGAAGAACAGGAAAACTACACCAGTGCTAAGAACTGTTACAGGCTGATTATTTACAGAATAGTGAACCTAGAGATCTGGGATGTTTTTGGGGGGGACATCCTTAAACCATCAAATTGTGTACAAATTATATACACATGGGAGAAAAAGATCCATAGCACTTGGAATTGCAAGAGGTAAGTGGCCAAAAAATCTTCAAAATATACAGATAGAGAATGTCAGAAGCTCAGCCGAGAAGGACATGATCACAGGCACACACAGGTAGGAGCAGGTGTGTAAGGACTGTTGTACAGTGTGTATAGTGTGTTAGTCGTTCAGTCGTGTCCAACTCTTTGCGACCCCATGGATTGTAGCTCGCCAGGCTCCTCTCCATGGAATTCTACTGGAGTGGGTTGCCATTCCCTTCTCCAGGGGATCTTCCCAACCCAGGGATAGAACCCGAGTCTCCCACATTGCAGGTAGATTTTTTATTGTCTGAGCCACCAGGGGGAAATCCCCAAAAGATAACAATGGTGGTGGTTTAGTTGCTATGTCATGTCCGACTCTTGCGACCCCATGGACTGTAGCCTGCCAGGCTCCTCTGTCCATAGGGTTCTCCAGGCAACAATACTGGTAGGAGCCGGGAGCTCTGGCAACTCGAGGTCATTTGCTCAGGACTATGAGCCACCTAGGTCTCAGCTGATTTTGGTCTCATTTCGGCCACACTCTGCTTCCCTATCCTGTGAGGCACCACGCTGACCCACCTCTGCACGTTTGTGCATCTGCTTGTATTTTATTATCTATTCATTCATTCTTTAGTTGTTCTTACCGATCTGTATCCTACATCTCCACTTTTATCAATTACAATGGGCCACTCTGTTCTACAACCAAGCTCTTCCTCAGAACACCCAAACCCAATGCACATACACACTACAGACTACAAACACAATACACACTCACACAGCTTTGTTCCTCTTGGTCATTAGAAATCACTTTTCTTGTATATGCCCAGAGGTAAACTGGATGAAATTGCCACAAACGGATAGTGTATGACAAAATCCAGAGGTTAAGAAAAGTTCAGTCCTTGGTGGGTTCATGGGGAACCTTGCCAGGCAACAAGAGGAAAATCTATTTTTCTATTTTCACAGTTTGTACAAGGGAATTGTGTGTGTGTGTGTGTGTGTGTGTGTGTGTGTGTGTGTGTGTGTGTGTGTGTGTTATTAAGGCTGGGGGATAATTTTCAGGTCAAACCACTAGATGGAGGTCCTGCCTAAAGAACACACTGTAAGGCCCAGGCACTTCAGTCTGCAAGCTTTCTCCTCTAGATGAAAACATAAATTGAGGGCATCCGGCGAAGCCCCAGTCTACCCAAAGGGTCCTGTGATCTTGTTTTGCTGTGGAACACACTTCCACTCAATCTGTTTTAGTACATCTCTCTTTTCTTACTCAGAAATTGCTCCCAATATAGGTTGCTTGGAGCCACATGTTTCATTACTCTCAGACAACCATAGAAATGTTTGCTTTTTCCCGTGTTTCTTTTCTTTGAATGTCAAAATGGCCAGTTTTGTCTTTTATTTTCCATTTTATTAGCTGTAAGTGCTGCCTGTGAAGCGTTTTTGTTCTTTGAAAGGAAACCTCACAAACACAGGTAATTCTCTCAATATGGGATTCTTGAGTGCAAGCAAGGCAGTAAATAAACTCAGATAAATCTGAAGGTAGCTAGTTGAGCTTTTCTGACTGATACCGATTACACCATAGCTAAGGAACTCAGGACGGGTTTAATTTTTATTGCAAGGTTACTAGAAGCAAGTGTGCGTTTATTCTGCAAAAAAAAAACTCCATGAATTTAAACATACTACAGATCGATTTAATGAACTATAAATTCACAAATATTTGACTTTTTTGCCAACAAAAAGCTTCACACTTGAGATTTATGAGTGAACTGACAGTTCACAGGGTCTGTCTGTTTCCCTTTTGTGTGTTAGAAAGTGGCAATTTTGCACTTGACAAAGAATGATTTGTTTTCTTGCTTAGCCTGGTGGAGAATTTGGTTACACTAATGTTAGTCTTGGGAAATATTATACTGAGTGGCTTCTGAATCCCTCCTTGCTGGGCTGACCACTGTCACAATGGCTGAAAGACTATTGAGGGCTGAAGGTATTTCTTTACAGTGTCCTCAATACTCAGGTAAGTTCCATGCCACTGTTTAGTCTCCTCCATCTTTTTTTTTTTTTTTTTAATATTTATTTACCTGTTTGGCTGTACTGGGTCTTAGTTCCAGCATGTGTGATCTAGTTCCCTGACCAGGGATCCAGCCCAGGCCTGCTGCATTGGGAGTATGAAGCCTTAGCCACTGGACCACCAGGGAGGACCCAAGTTTCCCTTTATTTCATCACTTCCTGCAAGTCAGCAGCAGGGGACAAGGTTGTCAGGTGTATGCTCTCCTCACCCACTGTCCAAGACTGGGAAGAGGGTAACAGTGTCCTACCATCCCAGCCAACTAGATGAGAGAGAATTCCAGCAGGATCTTCCAGGATTAACTTAAGCCACTCTGAGTGTTTAAAACATAGGAAACTCAATGCAGGTAATTGGTTATATGGACTTTCCTTGTGGCTCAGAGGTATAAGAATCTGCCTGCAATGCAGGAGACAGGTTCGATCTCTGGGTCTGGAAGATCCCCTGGAGAAGGAAATGGCAACCCACTCCAGTATTCTTGCCTGGGAAATCCCATGGAGAGAGGATCCTGGCAGGTTACAGTCCATGGGATCATAAAAGAGCCAGATAGGACTCATTGGTTACACAAGTGATGAAAGAGCTATGAAGCCTAAAAGGACAGTAAGGCGACCTAGAGATGAGCAATAGCAAGAAGTCATTCCTCTCCCCAGGCTGGGAGGGACAAAGAGAGAAGGTGATACCTGAGCTCAGGGGCTAGAGTCACCAGTCAGAATCTGGAGCCAGAGAAGGCCGACAAGAGGAACTGGAACCATGGGGAAGATGCATACCCTACCTGAGCTGCCACCCAAGGTTTTTGTAAAGATCTGATAGTAAACATTTTTGGCTCTGTGGGTCCTATATCTCTGTACAGAGGTCTATCTTTGTACAGAGGTCTATCTCTGTAAACTCTTAGGGTTAATTTTTTTTTCTTCTTTAGATACTTTCCCTCCTCCCCTACCACCACCGTATGATCAGGAAATAAATGATTGCTCTGCCAGGTAGTTGTGAACTCCTGGAGGACAAAGAACCTGTGACAGGGTTTGTTTTCTGGCTTTTCCATCTGTCTGCTGAGTCTGCCTCTGAATTTAATCCCACTGAGGACTTGATGTTCTAGAAATGCTTGTGGCTCCCTGCATGCCCCGACATGTTGGAGTTTCCTTGAGTTCTGTACCAGATCACCTTCTTTTTCTCTTCCCCAACCTCCGACCCATGGTTGGTATTCAGTAATACTTGTAGGATAAAGAGGGCACAATCAGACCTTCTTGTTTTTCGAACATGAAATTCATGTTGCCTTCCTAAAGGTGAGTAGTTATGAGGTCATGGAGAGAGTGTTAGACCTCACTCCCATTATACTGATTCCTAGCTGTGTGATCTAGGCAAGTGGTTTTATCATTTTGGATTTCAATTTTCTCATTGTGCAGGAGAATGATAATCAGAGTTGTTGTGAGAACTAGTCGAGGGACTGCTCCTAGCAAAGTGCTGGCTGACATCGAAAAGATTCTTCTCTTTTCACTAGTCCTGCTTTTCTGTTTAAAAATTCGCACTGTTTCTTGGATAAGCCTTATGCTGCCCTGGGGCTCTAGATGTCTAGTGCTGAGACCCATATACCTAAGCAGGAGTAGAACCTACTTTCCTCTAGGCATGAGGCTGAGTACCACGTGCTCTCCTGTCTCCACATCTGTGCTTCAGCACTTCCCTTATCTTCAATCTCTGCTGATCAAAAGTGCATGCTTTGGGAACTTCCCTGGAGGTCCACTGGTTAAGATTCCAATCCAGGGAGTGCAGGTTTGATCCCTGGTGAGGGAACTGAGGTGCCTATATGGCGTGGCCATAAATAAATAAACAAAATTGTTTAAAAAAAGCTAGAAACCATCAAAATAAAAATTCCAATTTGAAAAAGAATACACTATAAAAAATGCATGTTTTCATCCCAGGTCTAGGTACATTTCTCCTAGACTATGTTGGGTTCACTTACAACAGACCAAACTTCCTACAAAAAATATTAGAAAGGGTGGAAAATGTTTTAAAACTCTGTTGTAAGGGATCAATCAGATTGTTACTAAGGCAGTCAGGACTCAAGGATTAAAGATGACAGAGAGCAGGGAATCCCATGGCGTAGGACCCCCCTAATTTAGTATTCTAAATTGTCTTGCCCCTGGAGGTCTTCCCTGAATCCTAAGTGGTCCGGTAGAGAGGTAGAGAAGGTGAGAGAAATGTGCACCTAAGGGAGAAGGTGTGAAGGGAGGGGGTCTTCCCAGGTGGCGTTAGTGGTAAAGAACCTGCTTGCCAACACAGGAGATATTAAGAGACGTGGGTTTAATCCCTAGGTTGGGAAGATCCCTTGGAGGAGGGCATGGCAACTCACTCCAATATTCTTGCCTGGAGAATCCCCTGGATAGAGCAGCCTGACAGGCTACAGTCCATAGGGTTGCAAAGAGTCGGACACGACTGAAGCGACTTAGCACACACGTCCATGAGGGAAGAAGCACAGATGTTGGCAATCTTACAGAGCTGGTGTTGGGAAGACAGAAATGAGAAATCATAGTCTGTCAAGGACTAACTGTCCAAATAAAAGCCAAAATCACAGGAGAAACTGAATGGTGCTTGGGAATATCTTGACTTTGGGATGAATCTTTGAAGGAGTTTCTAAATTTTAATTGGGTATGTTTCCAAATAGGAAAAGGAGTAAGTCAAGGCTGTATATTGTCACCCTGCTTATTTAACTTATATGCAGAGTACATCATGAGAAACGCTGGGCTGGAAGAAACACAAGCTGGAATCAAGATTGCCAGCAGAAATATCAATAACCTCAGATATGCAGGTGACACCACCCTTATGGCAGAAAGTGGAGAAGACCTAAAGAGCCTCTTGATGAACGTGAAAGAGGAGAGTGAAAAAGTTGGCTTAAAGCTCAATGTTCAGAAAACTAAGATCATGGCATCTGGTCTCATCACTTCATGGGAAATAGATGGGGAAACAGTGGAAACAGTGTCAGACTTTATTTTTTTTGGCTCCAAAATCACTGCTGATGGTGATTGCAGCCATGAAATTAAAAGACGCTTACTCCTTGGAAGGAAGGTTACGACCAACCTAGATAGCATATTGAAAAGCAGAGACATTACTCTGCCAACAAAGGTCCATCTAGTCAAGGCTATGGTTTTTCCAGTGGTCATGTATCATGTGAGAGTTGGATGGTGAAGGAAGCTGAGTGCCGAAGAATTGATGCTTTTGAACTGTGGCATTGGAGAAGACTCTTGAGAGTCCCTTGGACTGCAAGGAGATCCAACCAGTCCCTCCTAAAGGAGATCAGTCCTGGGTGTTCACTGGAAGGACTGATGTTGAAGCTGAAACTCCAATACTTTGGCCACCTCATGCAAAGAGTTGACTCATTGGAAAAGACTCTAATGCTGGGAAGGATTGGGGACAGGAGGAGAAGGGGACAACAGAGGATGAGATGGTTGGATGGCATCACCGACTCGATGGACATGGGTTTGGGTAAACTCCGGGAGTTGGTGATGAACAGGGAGGCCTGGCGTGCTGCGAATCATGGGATCGCAGAGAGTCGGACACGACTGAGCGACTGAACTGAACTGAACTGATGGTTATATTCTGTTCCAGAATGGACTAAAAACAAGAATACCTATAATTCTGTAGAATCTACTGCTGCTGCTGCTTCTAAGTCGCTTCAGTCATGTCCGCCTCTGTGCGACCCCATAGACGGCAGTCCACCAGGCTCCCCCATCCCTGGGATTCTCCAGGCAAGAACACTGGAGTGGGTTGCCATTGCCTTCTCCGTGTAGAATCTATATTTGGTGATATATTTGAAAGAATCAGAGACATGGTTTTTGATAACTGTTGCCTTATAATAAAATATTTATCAAATACAGAAGCAAAAATAGTGTCCTTGGGCACATTTAGGATGAATTTTTATAAATTTAATAAAAAATAAAATGCTAATGTCCTTTATTTGGCAGATTTTTCTCTGAGTTTTCAAGGAACCTCAGAACTTGTAGAAAAGTATTTTTAAATTAAATATATAATGACCTACTGAGAAGAGTCAGTTAAAGCCATTATCAATTTATTAACCTTAAAATGCTACTTTGAAGTTTTCAGACAATTTTCTGAAAAAATTCAAAGTAAAATCATGCAAAACAAAGTGTTTAATAGCATATTTCATGTCACAGGATTAGGCCTATGTGCATATTCCAAGAATATCCTGTTCATTTTTTAAAGATTCATATTATCAGTTTAAAAAGCAAACAGTTGCTTAATATACACAGATGAATGTTGTTTTTAAAATGAACTTATAGTTTAAAAGTTAATCTATTTTATAGATCCAGTACTGCAATGAGACCAATTTGTTGAACAATCAGTTAGTATTAAAAAATAATCGACTCACTTTCCCCAAGAAGGCCTCTGCGGTCATCAGGCTCAGAAGGGCCCTTTGCTGACTCTGAGCTCCCTAACAGCATCCACAGGGGAAGGCCATAGCCTCTCATATCATAGTCCCCTTAATTCTAACCACTTGTGGACATTGAATCTCCATGGGAAGGGATTTAAGTTCCTAGTTCTTAGAATCTGTACTGTACTTTAATTTTTCACCTTGAGAGCAGGAAGCTAGTAATTCTTACTAGTATCTCAGAAATCACCCACCCAACAGATTGGTTGGTCCCTGGAGGAGAAAAGATATTCCACTTTTCTTGCTTGGACTCTGGGCTATTACTGCAGACATTAGTCTTATGCTTTCCAAGTATATCAGTTTTGTGTGTGCCCTTAGTCACTAAGTCGTGTTCAACTCTTTGAGACCCCATAGGCTATAGCAAGCCAGGTTCCTCTCTCCATGGGATTTTTCAGGCATGAATACTTGAGTGGGTTCTTTACCACCTGAGCCACCAGGGAAGCCCCAGTTATATCACTTAGATAACCAGAAAGGATAAAACACAAAATAAATTGACTAGAAAATAAAGAATGCAATTTACAATGAAAACAGACAGGATAAAACAAAATTGAATCATGATAAGGTACTAAAAAGAACTAAGATAAAGCAGCAATAATTGAAAAATAGATCAAGGACGCTGAAAATACAGTAAAGAGTTGAAATGAAAGGAATGAAAGATTCAAAGAATAAATCAAGCTACGCAGAGATGGAAGTAAGGACAGGTTTAGGTGAAATCGATTTAACATTGGATGTGGGCTTGGCAGCACAGGAGTTCTTTGTCTCACCCTGCCATGTGAAAACAATCTTGGCCTTACTGGCTAAGTCAGACCTGTAAATTCTAGAGGCCTCGAGAACTCCATGGAAAGAACTGCTGGGCAGAGGGCCCCCAGGGCTGCAAGCTGAATGCCGGAATGCAGCTTAAATCTATGAGGCAAACCCTTTCCTTAGACCTAATTAACCATATAGGTCACAGATTAGGGCGCGGTTGGTAGATGTTTCCTACAGTTCATGGGGTTGCAGAGTCAGACTCAAATGAGTGAGCACACAGGCATGCAGATGGTTTCTAAGAAAAACCATCTAGTCCAATCACCTTTCTACAAATGTGTGAACTAAGGCCCACGGCGAAGAAAGAGGTGTAATTCCAATGATGAGGGTGGAGAGGTGGAGGCATAGGGAATCTTTCCCAGCCACATCATTTGGTTACAGGCCTATCCAATTAAAGATCCTACTCTCAGCACCTTCCTAAATTACCCTCTTCCTTGTACCTGAAATTTAGAACTTGATACAAGCAGGTTCGCTGAGCTGCACAGCTGAGATGGTCCCAGAACAGGGGTTTCCCATTAAGGACACAGAAAGCCCTGCTGGCTTGGGATGAGTCAAGGCTGATGCAGAGGCGAGGTCAGTCCTGCAGAGCTAGGGCTGGGCCGGGTTTGCTGGAGCAGATGGAGATGCTTCCAGCTGGGGAAGAAAGATGTAGAGCCAAGCAAGATCATGGGCAGGCCCCAGCTCCACTCACCCTCTCTGCTGGTGCCTGGGTGTCTGCACGGCTGCCTCTGTAGCAGAGGCCACAAGCACAGAGCTGGCGGTAAGACCCAGAGGGCCTGCAGGCTTCTTCAAAGTTGCAGCAGCTCTGGAGTGAGGGACCGAATTCCTCCCTGTTACTGCTGTAACACATTACCATAGGCTTAGTGGTTTAAAACAAAACAAATTTGTTACTTTATGGGGCTTCCTGGTAGCTTAGCTGGTAAAGAAGCTGCCTGTAATGAAGGAGATCCCAGTTTGATTCCCGGCTAGGGAAGATCTCCTGGAGAAGGGAATGGCTACCCACTCCAGTATTCTGGCCTGGAGAATTCCATGGACTTTTATAGGTCTAGAGGTCAGAAGTCTGAAATGAGTCCTTATGGGCTAAAGTCAAAATGTTGCGGGGGGGGGGGGGTGGGGGTGGGGGTAGGGGTGGGGTGGTGAGTTTCTTCTGAAGGTTCTGGGGGAGAATAACTTCCTTGCTTTTTCTAGCTTCTAGGGACTACCTGTATTTCTTGGCTCCTGGCTCCATTCTCCATCTTCAAGGCCAACAACAAAGCATCTTTAAACCTCCCTCCTGACCTTTCACCCCCTCCCCTTTTCTCTCTCCTACCTCTGCTCTCTCCTTTAACCCTCTGGTCTTCCTTTTACAAGGACCATTAATGATTAGATTGGGCCCACTTGGATCATCCAGGATAATCTCCCCATCTCAAAATCTTTCATTTAATCACACCTGCAAATTTCTCTTTGCCAGACTCAGGGGATTAAGACATGGCACCTTTGAGGGGCTGTTATTTACCTTACTGTCAGAGTGTTCATCCCATGTTATTTCCATGTTATTTCAGCAGGTGGCACAGTGTCCTGGAGAACCACCCATACTGAAGATGTGTGTTCTCCAGCTCCTGGTCCTCACCCCTGTTTTGGTGGGAACCGAAGGCAGGGCTTCCTGGTATCCTCATTAAATGATGAGTGATGGAGCTAGCTGCTTTAGAGCCAGCTTGCGGCTCCATTTTCTGTGAATTCTCAGAAGCTTAGCCCTCTGGCTGCTTAGTAAGAAGGACACTGAGGGGTGGGTGTAAACTTCCTAGTATCAAATGAATTTATTGAAAATAAACGCATTCTCAGTCCTTAGGGATACTGGATGCTAGGCTGGGCAGCTGAACTTCATTGGTCAATAAGACTGATGGCTCTCGGGTTTTATTGACTTTGCTTATTTACTGTCAACATTAGAGCACCGATTTTATCTTATTTCCTACTAAACCCTGATGCTCAACTTTTTAGGGATACTAATGGTAAATTCTCAATAAATTTTTGCTGAATTAGAGAAAGATAGAATCTTCAACTTCAGTGAATTTATAGTTTAATATGCTGGGAATATCGGGAATGTTGGGAAAATCTGGCCCTGGGCCAAACCTGGCTGATCACCTGGGCTGGTAAGTAAACTTCTGTTGGAACACTGCCATAGCCATTCATTTGTACAGTCTTTGCATGTTTTGTGCAACATTAGCAGAACTGAATGTCTGGACAGGTTGCATTGGTTGCAGTTGGGGGCTAAAATGTTTACTCTCTGGCTTTTTACAAAGAAACGTTTCCATCCCCTTGGCTGACTAATAAAGAGTACCTGTGTTGAGAGTAAAGACAATGAAAGGAAATATACTCTGGATGCTTTAGGAGGACATAAGGGAGGCAACACTTGGATATTCTTGTAGCATCCCATGCCTGAAGGCAGCATCCCGTAATCTTGCCTTTAGTGAGATCTCTTAGTGTGTCAGTCATCTGTCCACATTGTCATAGGGAACCCACTGCTTCAGCCTTCCTGGTTCCTGTGCTTTTGCTGCTTTTTCATCATCCATGAGCATCTTCATTGAAGTGGGAACTCTAATTTCTAGGATCTAGATTTCCATGAGAGGCCATTCCGCCTTCCTTTTCAAGATCTCCCCTCTTTCTCACTTTACTGTTGAGGTTGTAGGGTTTGGATCCACACTGTTCATAAACTTCTCTCCTTCCTCCTGGTGTCCTACAGTTGTTTCCTGTGACTTTATCACTTCTCCTTTTCCCTCACTATCCGGGCAGTCTATCATAACCTCATTTCTTCAAAAGATTTAGACATTTACAAAGAACTTTAGCTTCTAATTTTCTTCCTTGAGAATTCCCAAAGCAAGAAATCACAAAGGGTGGTCAGTGTCTGGAGCAGACATTAAGTGGAAATGGCAATAATGAAGAAAAATTGATGTTTCAGAAAACAAACTTGTCTTATTTGCATTGATAAGTATTTTAGACCATATTATGAAGGCAGTAGATCTTAAATAGGTGAATGGTTTAAAGAAAGAGAGTGACTGGGTTAGCAATCAGGATGATATTTAATATTTAACAACTGGTAAATGCAATGACCACTCAGTCTTACACAGCTGTTATGGCAATGTGGGTACATAACAGCTGAGAATCAGCTGGATTTGTGTGTTGTAAATTGACCTAGCTGTCAAGGGCAGAAAATCCCTCTAAGATTAGTGGGAGGGTGAAGAGGAGACTCTTAAGACTAGTCTAGGAAAGAGATGATGGGTCAAACTTGGAAAGTCACCAAGGGAGTGTACAGAATTTAACTCCATTTTAGATGTAAAATAAAAGGGATTAGGTAAGTGAGTGGATGCTGAGATTGAGGGAAAACCATGGGTTGACTGCTCCTAGGGCTTGGGCAATGGGATGGATGATGGAGTGGAGTATGTAGGAAAGATGTAGAATTAACTTGTCTGGGGGATTAGACCTTCTGGCCTACCTCTGAGAGTTTTTCTTTGAACTGTTGAGTGAATAACTTAGGTACCAGAGGAAAGGGAAGACCCTTTATGTAGGAATGAAAACCATCTTTGTATCAAGGGTACCATTTTGTTTTGTGCAAGCCCAGCTCAGGGGGCTTGTGAGTGTGCCTATTGTGATGGGTACATAACTGTTGACTAAGTCCCTTTTTGCTAGCTTGCCAGCACTTCTCACTTTTTTTGTAGATTTTATTAAATTTGGAGCCCTCTAATCTAATCTCTTTTTCCTCTGTATTAAGTCCAGATAGTTCTTAGGTAGCATTTAAGATCACATAAAAAAGAAAAAAACCTTTCCCCTCTGATTCTGTTAAGAGTTATGTTTTCTTTATTTTTTTCCTTCAAACTAAGCTTTATAAGCCTTATTAAATATAACACATGCTGGTTTCATTTGGTGTGATTCTACAGAGATTTCCTGACAAGACAACACAGATAAGGCACTGGCAAAATTAAAATTTGGCCTATATTTTTTCTAAACCCAAATATCATGAAAAAGTCCTCTCCCATAAAGACAGGATGTGACAATAGTAAAATGATTATTTTTAGGCTATCAAATTATAACCAGTCATAGAAGCAGAAGGTAAACTTACAAAAAGAATACTTAAAACTACATTTTCCTCCTTTTTCTCCTGCCCTTCCTTCCCCATTCTGTCCTTCTCTTCATCCCCATCTTCTTTCTTCCCTGATGAACACTGATGACCATACAGTAGCCTGCACACCCTTCTCTGCTTAGAATTTCCAAAATAGAAAATCAGGGAGTACTTAAGGGATGCATTTATAAAGAATCTAACGATGGAAACTGTTCAAAACTTTTCCAAATAAAATTTAGTTTCTGATTCAGGCCAGATTCTTTTTCATTTAAGAGGTTGGATCAAAGTTAGGGCCTCTTTAAATGAAATATTAAAAAGCAAAATCCTGAGAATTTAACAATACTAGAACCTGCTGTTTTTTGTCTTTCCATTAGTCCCACAGCCAAAAGAAGACAGATGTATTGAACATGTAAATGTGCTTTGAGAGAGAGAGTTTATGCCTATTTATTGTTTTTTAAATTAGTAGACATTTTAAAGAGTTCTAAGTTCACAGCACAATGGAGTGGAAAGGACAGCTCATTCCTGTACACTCCATGTGTTTACACACGAACAGCCAAAGTATGCATTTGTGATCACTGATGAACCAACATAAACTCATAATTGTCACCCAAAGTCTGTAGTTTACATTATGGTTCACTCTATCATGGCATCCGGTCCATCACTTCATGGCAAATAGATGGGGAAACAATGGAAACAGTGACAGACTTTATTTTCTTGGGCTCAAAAATCACTGCAGATGGTGACTACAGCCATGAAATTAAAAGTTGCTTGCTCTTTGGAAGATAAGTTATGACCAACCTAGACAGCATATTAAAAAGCAGAGACATTGCTTTGCCGATAAAGGTCTATCTAGTCAAAGCTATGGTTTTCCAGTAGTCATGTATGGATATGAGAGTTGGACCATAAAGAAATCTGAGCACTGAAGAATTGATGCTTTTGAACTGTGGTGTTGGAGAAGACTCATGAGAGTCCCTTGGACTGCAAGGAGATCCAACCAGTCCCTCCTAAAGGAAATCAGTCCTGAATATTCATTGGAAGGACTGATGCTGAAGCTGAATACTTTGGCCACCTGATGCGAAGAACTGACTCATTGGAAAATCCCCTGATGCTGGGAAAGATTGAAGGCAGGAGGTGAAGGGGATGACAGAGGGTGAAATGGTTGGATGGCATCACTGACTTGATGGACATGGGTTTGGGTGGACTCCGGGAGCTGGTGATGGACAGGGAGTCCTGACGTGCTGCGGTTCATGGGGTCGCAATGAGTCGGACACGACTGAGCCACTGAACTGAACTGAATTTATTCTCCGGACAGTCTTATCCTTGAAGATGAGTCTCATATCCAGAGTCACTAATGCTGACTGTGGCTCCCTATTTTGATTTAGAAATAGTTGCTGAATCATATGTTTATATGCCAAAATATTAAAAATAAAATTCGCCAATAATAATTAGCTTTTGATGAGCCCGGGTCATCTGGTTTGGTTGACTCATTTATAGGCAAATTGTACCTTCTTCTGTCTTTCTTTTTAAATACTATGTTATTTTTCAAAGTTAATTTAAAAGGCTACCTTATTAATGGTAGCTGCTAAGTAAAAGCAAGTGGTATCTTAGATCATCTTATTTAAGAGGTTTGCCAGTTGGATTCTGGTTCAGTTTCTTCAGCAAATAATCCCAGTGGGGAACACCTTGGTGATGATGTCATATGAAGGCTTCTTCAAACTTGAGATCAGTTATTCCTTTGATTTCTGTTAAAGAGGATACATTATTTATCATCACCAATGTTTCAGTTGTATCCAAGAAAAAGTGCAGAACTTTCCAGGAATCATTAAATGACAACTTTCACAAAGGTTTCATTTTAATGTTGATTGAACTCCACATTTCAAGGACACTGCCTAAAATTTGAAAGCAAATTGTATGGGGGATAAACAGAAACCACTAAATAAGGTTTCTTTGCATGTGCATATTTATATTCATTGCATCCTGTTTCCCGTCTGGCCTTGACCCATCACTGGTCCAAGAATTAAGTCTCTATGTATATCTTAACTCTATAAACAACCAGGACTGCAATTTTGCCCAAGCATATTAAAAAGGAAATGCTTGATTTATGTCTGAAAATGAAACCACATATCTATATGAATTGCATCTTCTGTACTCTACTGCATCACACCTAATTCCTTTTCAAGAAATAAGTTTCTCTGAAAGGACTTAACCTAGAAAAACTCAGGTGGTAAGATCTGTAATTTTGCATAAATGTATTAAAAGAGACATCTTATGATTTATATTTTTAAAATATACAATGAACACTAAGCATCTGGGTCAGCACATTAATATTTCTTGGAGAAAAACCATAGCAATATTTGAGCTCATCAAGCATCATTGACAGTGATATATTCTGTATGTTTTCCAGGAAATGCAAAGCTTAGCTCAGTGCCACTAGTTACATCATATATAAATAAGCCAAAAACACCCTTTTTGCACTCATTGTAAATGTTTTCTCATTATATTGACTTCAGCAATTTGACATTTATAGCCAGTATCCTTCAGCCACATCACAGGATGACTTTTGGAAATGCCACCTTCTCCAAAAAATAAAAGGAAAGGAAAATTTTCCTCTCTTCTACCTACTGACTGAAATTTGGATCATTTTCAAAAGAAAAAAGTTTGTATCCCAAAGTGATACTTTGTTTGTGTCACCTGGGTCCCCTGTATACTGTGTTTTATGAGTGTAACAATGTCCAGGGGAAAAAAAACCTGAATAATTAGTTATGCAGGAAACCCTTGTGTTACAGCTGTGTTAAAGGCTTCCAAGGAAATGTTCAGCTTATAAGAACAATGTATGGTAGACAAGAGACTGAGGAAGAAAGATAGCTTCTTGGGACTGACAGACAATAGTAGTTGCTGACCTCTGCTAATGTGGAATAGAGTAAGGAGACCCTCTCTGTGATACATTTTTGCTACTGGTGTACCAGAGGAAAATAAAGGAAATCTTTGAGCAAGGAGAGTGCAACAAGTGCAGATGCTGTCTGACTATCAAAAATCCCAGGGGCCTCTTCAGTAAGGGTTGCAATGCTTCTTCTGGACCACGTGATCCAAACACTGTTGCTTAAAGTAGGATCCATGGACCACCTACCGCCTGTTCCCTGGGATGCTTGTCAAATATCAACACTCCAAGACCTGAGTCCAAATGGGTGTGTATTGGGAGTCAGCATTCTAAACAAGCTTCCCAGTGATTTTTACATGCTCCATGATTTGAGAAATTTAGCACTTATGTCTATTAGACCCTCAAATGACCTTTGCATCCTTTCACTTTGGTCTCTGAATCAATTCTGGGATAGCTTCACAGAAAAATGAGAGTAAAGCCATTGGTAGGATATCTGGAAGCAGCAAAGAGCCAACCTAATTCTACATGAAATTAAAATCTTCACAGTATGGAAAAATAGAAAGAGACTGAATGGGAAATCAAAATTCAGGTTTGAACTCTGGCTCTGTCACTTACTTTATATGATCATGGAAAGTAACTTCTCCTCTTGCATTCTATTTGCTTGTTAATAAGATGATCAGAATTTTCCTGACTTCAGTCAATGAAGTATCACTTTGAAAACAGTGTCACTTATGCTATTAGAAATAGCTTTCTTCTAACGGTTATTAAGTTTAATTAGCAAAAGGAACTTTACATCATTATCATAAACAGAAGCTCAATTATCACTATAATTAGAAAGTCATAACTATAAAATATATAACAATTAAAAATTAAAATGTCTATCCCAGAAGCTCTAAAATAATCATATCTACTTTTAATATTATTGTTACCATACTTGGGGAAGCAGTTAATTAAATGCTATTTAAGAGCATTTTCTCTTTTATAAACCTAAGTACTTATTGGGGTATCAAGAAAATGGTTATTTCATTATTTCTGAGAGAAAAAAATGTTTACATTTGAGAAGACAGTTCTGAAAAATCATCCTTGAGCTAATTAGAAAGCAGAGACATTACTTTGCCAACAAAGGTCCATCTAGTCAAAGCTATGGTTTTTCCAGTAGTCATATATGGATGTGAGCATTGGAATCTAAAGAAAGCTGAGCGCTGAAGAATTTATGATTTTGAACTGGTATTGGAGAAGTCTCTTGAGAGTCCCTTGGACTGCAAGGAGATCCAACCAGTCCATCCTAAAGGAGATCAGTCCTGGGTGTTCATTGGAAGGACTGATGTTGAAGCTGAAACTCCAATACTTTGGCCACCTGATGTGCAGAACTGACTCATTGGAAAAGCCCCTGATGCCGGAAAAGATTGAAGGCAGGAGGAGAAGGGGACGACAGAAGATGAGATGGTTGAATAGCATCACCGACTTGATGGACATGAGTTTGAGTAAACTCTGGGAGTTGATGATGGATAGGGAAGCCTGACGTGCTGCAGTCCATGGGGTTGCAGAGTCAGACACGACTGAGTGACTGAACTGAACTGAAGGTGTACAACATGTGGGCTTGATACACTTCTATGTAGCAATATAATTACCACCATAGTGTTACCTAACACATCCATCATATCATACAATTACCATTTATTTCTGTAGTGAGAACATTTATAATCTAATCTTTTAACATCTTTCAAGTATATGATAATAATATGGTACTCTTATCTGTACTCAGGCTTCCCTGGTAGATCAGCTGGTAAAGAATCTGCCTGCAATGCAGGATACCCCAATTTGATTCCTTGGTTGGGAACATCCCCTGGAGAAGGGATAGGCTACCCACTTCAGTATTCTTGGGCTTCCCTGGTGGTTAAGATGGTAAAGAACCCACCTGCAATGTGGGAGACTTGGGTTCGATCCCAGGGTTGGGAAGATCCCCTGGAGGAGGGCATGGCAACCCACTCTGGTATTCTTGCCTGGAGAATCCCCATGGACAGAGGAGCTTGGTGGGCTACAGTCCATGGGGTTACAAAGAGTCGGGCATAACTGGACGACTAAGCACACACATCTATACTCACAACACTGTGCATTAGATCTTCAGAATTTATTCATCTTCTAATTGGAAGTTTATACTCTTTGATCCACATTTCCTCATTTCTTCACCCTCCCAGTCCTTGGTAATGCTCTACTCTCTCAGCATTATTTACGACAGCTGAAATATGGAAATAATGAGTGTTCATCAAAAGTTGAATGTATAAAAACACACACAGAAAGGACTGTTATTCAGTAACGCTGCTGCTGCTGCTGCTGCAGCTAAGTTGCTTCAGTCGTGTCCGACTCTGTGCTACCCCATAGACAGCAGCCCACCAGTCTCCCCCGTCCCTGGGATTCTCCAGGCAAGAACACTGGAGTGGGTTGCCATTTCCTTCTCCAGTGCATGAAAGTGAAAAGTGAAAGTGAAGTCGTTCAGTCGTGTCCGACTCTTAGCGACCCCATGGACGGCAGCCTACCAGGCTCCTCCATCCATGGGATTTTCCAGGCAAGAGTACCGGAGTGGGGTGCCATTGCCTTCTCTGATTCAGTAATGAGAAAGAAGAAAATCCTGCCATTGACAGCAACGTGAATGGCTCTTGAGAGCGTTATGTTAAGTGAAATAAGTCAGATAGAGAAAGCCAAATACTGTATGATATCATTTATATGTACAATCTAAAATAGCCAAATGTTTAGAATTGTAGAGTGTAATGAGAGAGTACCATATTATTATTATATATAGAGAATAATTTCTCCTGAGGGCAGATCTTGTTAAGAGAAACAGAAATTTCTGGCATATTTTAAATGATTCCTTTCCCCTCCCATTGCAGGAAGAACAGGGGATATTTCTCTGATATTCACTATGAGAATGTGTGGAGCTCCTGAAGATAAAACTCACAAAAATGTGAAGACCCCCCTATGATTGGGGCTCCTTAGAGCTTTGCCCTTTTAGACTTGTCCAAATTGAGTCTTCAGCAATTTGTCAATTCAGTTCAGTTCAGTCCCTCAATTATGTCTGACTCTTTGCGACCCTGTGGACTATAGCATGCCAGGCTTCCCTGTCCATCATCATCTCCCAAAGCTTGCTCAAACTCATGCCCATCAAGTTGGTGATGCCATCTAACCATCTCATCCTCTTCATCCCCTTTTCCTCCTGCCTTCAATCTTTCCCAGCATCAGGGTCTTTTCTAATGAGTCAGTTCTTCCAATCAGGTGGCCAAAGTATTGGAGTTTCAGCTTCAGCATCAGTCCTTCCAATGAATATTCAGGACTGATTTCCTTTAGGATGGACTGGTTGGATCTCCTTGCTGTCCAAGGGACTCTCAAGAGTCTTCTCCAACACCACACTTCAAAAGCATCTATTCTTCAGCTCTCAGCTTTCTTCATAGTCCAACTCTCACATCCATACATGACTACTGGAAAAACCGTAGCCTTGACTAAATGGACCTTTGTTGGTAAAGTAGTGTCTCTGCTTTTTAATAAGCTGTTTAGGTTGGTCATAGGTTTTCTTTCAAGGAGCAAGCGTCTTTTAATTTCATGGCTGCAGTCACCATCTGCAGTGATTTTGAAGCCCCCCCAAATAAAGTCTGTCACTGTTTCTATTATTTCCCCATCTATTTGCAATGAAGTGATGGGACCAAATGCCATGATCTTAGTTTTCTGAATGTATAAAGACCAATGTAATTGTCAATTATAAATTAGGTTTTCCTACCCTGGCACTGGTCCTGTGGAAGTTTCTGCTCTGATAAGTTGTGATTTTCTGTATTTGCTTGTTTGTCTCTAGAGTTTTGGGGCAGCAGTTTGCCCTGTGGCCTCACTTGTTTGACAGATCTAGGGAGTGTTATTGGTTTTTCAGTTTGTTTAGCTTTTACTTGTTAGGATGGAGCAAGGACTTTGAAGTTCCTTGCATGCTGGTATGGAAACTGGAAATTCTCTGCTGGGATGTTTTAAATTGGTGAATGGACTGATCCTGGAAGGAAATGAAAAAGCTTTTGAAGCTAAAGTTGGATATATGCATAGATAACATGTATTATACAAGTGCAAGACAGAAAATAAATGAGGTCTTGCCTGGCATAAAAACTGAGGTTTTTCTAGATGACTGAGATTCTGGGGAAGTGATGTAGTTTCATCAAAGATGTAAAGTGGAGAGTACTCATATGCCCTAGCTTCACTCACTTATTCCACAAATACTGATATACTGGGGATACACAGATGAAAATATCTCTGTCTATAGGGTTTGTAACTTATTGGCACTGTTGGTTGGCTACTCAGCTTCTAGACTCATGGCCTTCATCTCTTTCTTCATAGGTACCGCCTTACTTGCCGTGTCAGAGCCCTTACTATTTTTTCTCTCCTTGCCTGCTTTCCCCTTCCCCTAGATAAATCTCTCTAGAGAGAGACCAGGGAAGACACTAATGGTTGCCAACCTGTCAACTAATCTTCATCTTCATCATGATGTTTTAGTTATTTGCTCTTCTCCACACAACGTGTGCACCAGTGAAGGACACGACTTCCCAGCTAGAGGGCAGATCCTGACTCACTGAAGTTAAACATGGAAATTCCATTTTCTTTTGTCAAAAATCAGTTTAAGAGCGTTTATGTGACAGAGTTGTGGTTGAGAAGACATGAAAGCTTGGAGGATGGATTCTAAGAATGGTTTCTTTGCTTCCAAGAAACAGATGCAGGAAATGTCAGAATTTTTATTCCCTTCCACACAGTCATGTCTGAATATGATGCCTAGAACTCTTGCAGCCATTTTAGCAGCTTGAGGATGATGCACACACATGAAGTAAGGCAGAAGCAAGAGAGCTACAGAGGAGTGGGACTGAGGAAATGTGATGTGGGGAGCCTGCCTCATTCTGGGACTTAAAGCTTTGTGAAGATAAAAATGTCTTTATTGTTAGATTAGGAGTTTCTGTTGATTGAAGTCAAAACTATTATTATTGTATATCATTCTTCATCAAACAGCTCAAAAGTCGATTCCTCAGGGAAGGCTGAACACCACTCCCCTCATATTAGTTCTGTTCTCTTACTTCATGCTTTTGTAGCTTCTTAACACTTTTCGTATAGAACATTTATCACAATTTGTAATCATTTACTTCTGTGATTACTTGATCAATGCCTGATATTACCATTAGACAATTAGCTCTATGAGGACCCTTGTGTCTGTCTTGTTCACCACTGTATTACCAGTGCCCTGAATAATGTCTGACATGTTGTAGGTGCTTGTGAATATTACTAGAATAAATAGATGAATATACAAACATCTATACTGTTCATGGGGTTCTCAAGGCAAGAATACTGAAGTGGTTTGCCATTCCCTTCTCCAGTGGACATGTTTTGTCTTTTTTGCCTTTTTGAGAGTGAAAAAACTGGCTTAAAGCTCAACATTCAAAAAACTAAGTTCATGGCATCCAGTCCCATCACTTTATGGCAAATAGATGGGGAAACAATAGAAACAGTGACAAACTTTATTTTCTTGGGCTCCAAAATCACTGTGGACAATGACTACAGCCACGAAATTAAAAGACGCTTGCTCCTTGGAAGAAAAGCTATGACCAACATAGATAGCTTATTAAAAAGCAGAGACATCACTTTGCGGACAAAGTCTGTATAGTCAGAGCTGTGGTTTTTCCAGTAGTCACGTATGGATGCTTTTGAACTGTGGTGTTGAAGAAGACTCTTGAGAATCTCTTGGACTGCAAGGAGATCAAACCAGTCCATCCTGAAGGAAATCAACCCTGAATATTCATTATAAGGACTGATGCTGAAGCTCCAATACTTTGGCCATCTGGTGAAGAGCTGACTCGTTGGAAAGAATGAAGGCAGGAGGAGAAGGGGATGACAGAGGATAAGATGGTTGGATGGAATCATCAACTCAATGGACATGAGTTTGAGCAAGCTCTGGGAAACATTGAAGAACAGGGAAGCCTGGCATGCTGCAGTCCATGGAGTTGCAAAGAGTTGGACACGACTTAGTGACTGAGGAGTAACAAAACAAACATTTATGTAAAGCTCAATGGGAGCCAGGGGAAAGAGTTTTTCAGCCTGACTGAGAGAATCAGGGAAGGAGTCACAAGAGAGGTAAAACTTAGATTAAATTTTGAAGGAGGAAGATGAATTTTGCAAGCCTAAAAGTTGATAGGAAAGAGTGGTCCAGACAGTGGGGAAGTATGTGCAGAGACACAGAGGTATGTTATAAGCCATTACGTCCAAATGAATCAAACTTTAGTTGCAAGAACTTTTGGTTCAAATGTATTCTCAAAATGATATTTAACAACACAAAAGGGTATTTTTATTCATAAAATCTCTCCTCTTTCTTAATTTAAATTCCTAGACAGAGAAATTACCTTCAGTGTCCATCAGCTTTTCCATGGATTTCCTCTTTTTGCATAAATTCCCACTAACGAAACTAATTTATTCACCTTTTAATGGTCCGTTAGGGGGAGAAATAAAGACCAACGAAGATATCTTGTGACATGTCATTCTGGTGACCTGTGGAGTTTTTCCGATTAACCAGCCAAGACGCTAATATTCTACAAATCAAATCAGAGAAATAGAACAGACCATAAGAGTCCACACTGCCAAATGGGGGTAAATTCTAATCCAAGTTACATCAGATCTATTATGAGTTTGGAGGAAAGTCAAATCTTTAGACTATTATATCCAGGAAACCTAGTCATCTTCCATCGGCACCAGCTGCTGTAGCCCATAATATGTCATGTCCTATATAACACTTCAGAAATTGTTGCAACAGTATCCAATCCTCTGTCCTTTCTTTCCAGGGCAGGAATAATTTTTCAACAGAGAAGGAAACAGCCAGTCTGTAGGATGCTGGTTTGGAATGCTGTCTTCTAGTGACAAAATACAATATGTAAGTGGTCTAGCTGATTTTGAATATAAGCCACCACTGATTCTTTATGTTCAGGGTGTAACTAATTCCGCAAACTAGGCCAGTATCATTTGTTTATCATCATACCATGAGGCTTGTAATTTTGGTCACAATCACTAAATGTCTCCAGGAAAGCAAGTAATGATTTCATCCACTTTCAGATACTTTCCAAATGCAGATCTCCAGTCCAGGTGTCTGTCCTGAGCTGTATGTATATATAGAGCCAATGGCCAAGTAGATCAGCTCAAGGGCAATCCAAGTTCAGTCTGTTCAAAGCTGTATTCATTGTCTTGCCCACAAACTTGCTTCTGCTCTTGTGGCTTCTCTCCTAAAGGATAGAATCACAGTTAACTCATTTTCCTAACTAGACACCCGGCAGGCATTTTGAACATCTCCTTCATTCTTGCAGAGAGGCATCAAGTTCTCTAGATTTAGCCTGCTAAGTATCTCTCCATTCCCTCTCCCAGCATTCTAACTCAGTCCTTCTTAATCTCTCATCCAGCTTCCTACAGTAAGCAGATTTATAACCTCATAAGTAGATTTATAGCTTCTAGCCTTGCTCATTTACAATTTCCTCTACAGTGTAGCCAGATGGATCTTTAAAAAATGAATATCTGACCAAGGCACTCTATTGTTAAAAAAATACCTTTAAGTGGCTCCTCATTGCTTTCAAGATAAAATGTCAACTCTTTAGTGAAACATTCATTTTGATGTTTCATGACTTGGTCCTTATCTCTGTCTCTGGCATCATATATCTTGTCTCATCCTTATCTATTCTCTCCCTCTACAAACTCTGTTATTATAACTAACAATAGTTACCATTTATTGAGTACTTACCCTCACTTCCTGCTGCTGCTACTGCTAGCAGTAGCAGTTAGCACTGAGTACTCACCCTCACTTCCTGCTGCTGCTACTGCTAGCAGTAGCAGTTAGCACTGAGTACTCACCCTCACTTCCTGCTGCTGCTACTGCTAGCAGTAGCAGCTAGCAGTAGCACTTAGCACTGAGTACTACTCACCCTCACAGTTCCTGCACTGAGTACTCACCCTCACTTCCTGCTGCTGCCAGTGCTAGCAGTAGCAGTTAGCACTGAGTGCTCACCCTCACTTCCTGCTGCTGCTACTGCTAGCAGTAGCAGTTAGCACTGAGTGCTCACCCTCACTTCCTGCTGCTGCTACTGCTAGCAGTAGCAGTTAGCACTGAGTACTCACCCTCACTTCCTGCTGCTGCTACTGCTAGCAGTAGCAGTTAGCACTGAGTACTCACCCTCACTTCCTGCTGCTGCTACTGCTAGCAGTAGCAGTTAGCACTGAGTACTCACCCTCACTTCCTGCTGCTGCTACTGCTAGCAGTAGCAGTTAGCACTGAGTACTCACCCTCACTTCCTGCTGCTGCTACTGTGCTAGCAGTAGCAGTTAGCACTGAGTACTCACCCTCACTTCCTGCTGCTGCTACTGCTAGCAGTAGCAGTTAGCACTGAGTACTCACCCTCACTTCCTGCTGCTGCTACTGCTAGCAGTAGCAGTTAGCACTGAGTGCTCACCCTCACTTCCTGCTGCTGCTGCTGCTCACCCTCACTGCTAGCAGTAGCAGTTAGCACTGAGTGCTCACCCTCACTTCCTGCTGCTGCCAGTGCTAGCAGTAGCAGTTAGCACTGAGTGCTCACCCTCACTTCCTGCTGCTGCTACTGCTAGCAGTAGCAGTTAGCACTGAGTGCTCACCCTCACTTCCTGCTGCTGCCAGTGCTAGCAGTAGCAGTTAGCACTTGCTCAGCACTGAGTTAGCACTCACCCTCACTTCCTGCTGCTGCCAGTGCTAGCAGTAGCAGTTAGCACTGAGTGCTCACCCTCACTTCCTGCTGCTGCCAGTGCTAGCAGTAGCAGTTAGCACTGAGTGCTCACCCTCACTTCCTGCTGCTGCCAGTGCTAGCAGTAGCAGTTAGCACTGAGTGCTCACCCTCACTTAGGAACCATGCTAAATGCTTTACATTTATATTTTCTAAACTTCTCTGATGATGTCTATCACCTGGGATCTTTGCTAAAGATACAGTTCTTGGTTCTCAGCCCAGATCCATCGAATCATAGCCTTCACAGAATGAGACTGGGAAGTAGTATTAAAGGCATACACACAATCATGACTCTAATCATCTGAGAAGTTTGGGAAAATTCTGCTCTCCGTGAACTTTTATTTAATCCACATGTAAATTTAATGAGATAACTATTCTTAGTCTCATTTATGTATAGAAATCTGAGGCTTAAGGGAAGAAGTTGTTTGTTCAAAGACGCATAGTTAACTGATTATTATTATTACTCTTTGAACCTAGGCATCCAAACCCAGGATTTACACCATTCCTATGCTCTGCTCTTCTTTACTTGTAAATCAGCATATGCACTGTGATCACTCTCAATTCTCTGTGCCTTTTCTGCATTTTGAGCTGGAAAGTAATTTTCCTGTCTTTGCCAGGAAAACTACTGCTAACCCTCATTCAACTCAGACTGAAGCTTTCATTAACCTCGCCAACCTTGGATGCCTTCCTATGAACCATTCTGTTAATATAACACATCATCATCTACAACCTTATCTGTTCCCCTACCAGACCATAAGTAGGTACATCCCAAGTCCTTCTATGTCTTTAATCTAGCAGTGTGCCTGACATATACCAGGTATGTGATTAAATATCTGTCAAATGAATAAAAGCATGACAAGTCACTTTAGTATTGCAAGTGCCTAGAGTTTAGATTTTGTAAGTGGATGGACCTAGGGTTACTCATGAAATGTATTTGTTTTTAGGTATCGAATGCTGCCCCTTCAGTTCGAGCCATGCCCCGATTGAACTTGCCTATTTTCATTCTAGGAGCCTCTTAGGAGAAACGGCATTGAGAACCTGGCCCACTCCCTTTGGAGTTTGGAAAAGTCAAACATATGTGGTGTACCATAGTAGCCCCATCAAGACCAGATGATTGGGAAAGGGCAATGAACACCCCAGAAAGGGCCAGCATTACAAGGGAAAGAGGAGACTGGGCTGGTGATGTGGACTTAATACCAGAGTTCAGAAAACAGAGGGCTGTGCTGACATGGCCCTCAGGCACTTTTCATCCAGGTTCTCAGTGCCATCGGCACAGTGTGAGTGTGAAACTCATGGATGGAAGTAATATTTTCATTCAGTTATAAACCGACAGGTAGAGCTCTACAGCAGTGGCAGTGATTAAGACTTTCAGAGTAGGAGGCTTGATTAGGGCCCCAAGTGTATAGACTAAAAATCTATATACAACCAGGATTTCAGCAAATGGAAATGCCAAGACTCCTTTTTTCAGGAGACATGGATAAGGACTCGGCACAGTAGGCATACTCAACAGGCACAACAGCTTTCATGACTGGTGGTGACACCTGTGTTCCACCACTGGGGACAAGGCAGTGGCCATAGAGGAAGCCAAGACCAGCAGGTAAAGCTGTCCACAGGTGAACAGACATCATGTTCATTTATGAGTGTTGCATGCATCTTGGTTCTACCTTTACTAGTTCTTAGTTGAAGGAAAGAAGTGAAGGAAACAGATCAACAGACAGGGGTATGCTATCCTAGCAGTCCTTAGGAGTATTTATTTGGGGCAAGAGAAACTTTGTAAGGGAAGGGGATTATATTTTCTTTTAATTTGACATATTCTTGGGTTTGATGTCATAATTTAGGTATTACAAGAAAAGCTTAGCTCATCAGGTTGGTGAGGGCTGGAAATTTGGGTCACAGAATTCGGTAATAAAGTAAACAAAGAGATCTTTGAAAATATGATCCCAACATGCTATGCTTGGGAAAACAGCATTCCCAAGCATGCTAAAGACAGTTACATGCAGTCATGAAAAACGAGACCCAACAGGCAACAGAGCAGAAAAATGTTTTATTTGAGAAGTTTTATTTGAACCACAAACTTTATTTGAAACAAAGCTTTATTCAAAAGAAGCCTTATTTGAAGAGAGAATTTGGTTTAGTACAAAATGATTTGAGGGCATTCTGGAGACTCTCACAGATGGGCAAAAGAAATTAGATCATACATGCCTCTGGACAGAAGAGATGCTTTATTTGGAAAAGAGAGAACATGGCTACAACATCTAAAACGTTGGCGTTGTATACAATTACAAAGAAAAGAGAACTCTTGCGAGAAAGATGACATGTTTAGTGTTAAAGAGATTACTACATAACTGACATGGCTCATGGTCTGTGAAGACAAATAACCTTGTCATATCTTATAAAATACAGTCATAGGAATCTTACTGAAGTTAGCAACAGGAGAGTCAGTTTCTATTCTGGACACTCTGCCTTAAGATACGTAGCCTCGACATGACCACATCCCAGTCAGCATAAGCACCTTCTAGATGGCGGGATATCTCAGTTCCGGCTTCGTAGCTTCGTCGGCCATGAAGTAAGCGCCAATTATCAAAGGTAATCACATCACCTAGACAAAAGATTTTTTACAGTATGAATATAATCTTATGTGTAAATGATTTGCTGAGCTAGAAGATGTGAAATGCAAAAATAGTACTGCCACGTGGTTCACATTAAGAAACAATATGTTTACTTCTTTACATAAAATTACATATTTGCTTTTTCATACAAATCAGACCGCTAGATGCTGATTGCTTTAGGCCTTTTGACATCTGAACTACATAGACTGTCAGGCCCCTGTAGACACGTCTTTAACTCTTAGTTAAACTATTATCTCTATGCAAAACTTCTAAATTGTTCTTCCTCATTGTTACTTATCTCCTACTCAGAAGTATTTTCTTTAAATTGAAATATAGTTAATTTACAATGTTATGTTAATTTCTGCTATACAGCAAAGTGATTCAGTTATACATATACATACATTTGTTTTTATATTTTTTCCATTATGGTTTATCACAAGATATAGAAGAATTCCCTGTGCTATAGAGTAGGATCTTTTTGTTTATATATTCTATATATAATAGTTTGCATCTGCTAACCCCCACATCCCACCCCATCTCCCCTCGACCTTGGCAACCACAAGTCTGTTCTCTATGTCAGAGAGTCTCTTTCTGTTTCATAAACAGGTTCATTTGGCCATATTTTGGATTCTGCATACAAGTGATATTGTATGATATTTGTCTTTCTCTTTCTGACTTAAGAAATGCTTATTTCTAGTTTAATAGCTTTAGATAATTATAAGGATAATGATATTTATGTACGTTATTTCTAAGCCTCATAAAAATCTTGAAAGGAGAGTATTATCTCATCTTTTCATACATAGAAAACTGAAGCTCTGAGAATTTGAAGCACTTGTCAAAAGGTTTCTGCCATTAAATGGTGAAGCTTGAATTCTAACTCCTGTTTTTTGGGTATTTTTCTCCCATTGCATTTCCATTTTACATGTTACTGCTCTTAAAAATCAACATGGTGTTGACTGTGTAGCAGTGAATTTATGAAGATTCTAGTAGTACTTTACTAGATTTAAAAATCATTAAAAAAAAAAAGTGCAAGAGAAAAGTATCTTCTACTTGGCCCAGTCAACAGGAGGGAGAAATCAGGCCTTTTATTTTAGGTATCAAAAGCCATGAGTTTCATGTCACTTTATTAAGTAGAGATGGTCCAGAGAACCCACAATGCTTTCTGCTTGTTTATCCAAGTGGCTGGAATACTTCAGTATGACTTTGTTTCAGGTAGCAATATGCCTGCCAGATCAGATAAGTGCAGTGAGTAAACATGACTCATGAACTTTAGAGTGAGAGTCATGGGGATAATTTTATCTGTTTACCAAGTTAGAAGAATTAAGGGTAAGCTCCAGTTTGTATTGATTGGCTATCAGAATATAAAATATGTCATCAGTCTTCATATCAGATATGAGATTTTATTTGGCCTGTAGCTTGTCTTTCAATATTTATTCTTTAGGTTAGAGGTTATTAAATTTTGATGTGCTTAAGGATTACCTAGGAGTTTATTTAAGAATGAGTATTTTAAAGTCAATTTAGAGCCAGGGTAGGGGCCAGAAGTCTGCTATTTAAGCAAGCTGGCTATACACCAGGTCTCTGTTGTAAGTTGTTCCACATGCCTTTTCTGAGAAAAACTGCTCTAGATACTGTGCTCAATGCTTAAGACTGAAGAAAACCCATTCTTTCAGTTGTTTGAGGAGGTGTGTTCACTGACCTGGATTCATCTTGAAAGTAAACTTGAAATCTTTACAATTCATGAGGTCAACAAACTCCTTCAGAGCAGCGTAGAAAGGCTGAACTCTCTCGACAGGTACATCAAATATAGTGTCTCTAGTTGCATTATTGAAGTTGATACGAACCACTTGGCCTTTATCATCTAATCTATTTTTCAAAGAGAAGAAGTTAAAATACAGAAGTCGTGAACTGTCTATTTGCATTTGTAAGGGTCATTTCATCTTGGAAGATGTTTCTGAAATAGAGTATTAAAGAGTCCAAACACATGTACAGAAAATATTAAGGTTACCTGTGATGCAAAGTGTCCACTGGTCTGTCATTAATTCATTCAGCAAGCGTTTTTGGCAATCTTACCACCAAAGTGCCAGAATGGTTCAAATCACTTCAAAATAAATGTTTCTGAGAAATTTAAGTTAAAATTTTTGTTTAGGAAAATGAGTTCATTCTTCATTCTTTGAAAAAGAGTAGCTTTTACATATTAAAATATGTCTATGTTATAATTCATAGATCAATCAACTTATATGTTTTACCTATTGGGGTTTTAAGTATGATTTTATAGGAGTATGATATCATTGGGAAGAAGGATTTGTTTTTTTTAAAGCTTGAAATATTCTGTTCTAATTCAATCCCTAATTTATAGATGGGGAAACCAAGACACAGAGAAAGTAGAGTCTAGCTGGAAGTACATTCTTTGGATCTTTCCATCTATATTAACTATCTTAGTATATAGCCTTCGAGAAGGCTGATACTATATTTCACTTAATGTTGTATTCCCAGCACTTACATAGAGCCTGGGCATAATAGGCAGTTAATAAATATTTCTTGCATATGTAAATGTATACTTTTTTAGTACCTTTGGAGTGTACCAAAGTCTTTTGAGTAGCTTGAGAGATTCTAATATTGTGATCTCTACAGTATTTCTTAGAATGTAAATCATGATGATGACAATATAACATAATACTTTTTTTAACGTAAGAAATAACAGTTCTAAATTTAAATTTGTTGGTTATCATTAGTAAGGTATGAGCATTGTTTAGACACAGAGACAAAAGGAAGAAAAAAACTTTTTTAGCTTATTGGGAAGATGGACTTTTAGCCAGTTCTAAAATAGCAACCAACTTGATCTTTTCTTTAGTTAGAAAGAGGACAGATAGAGAAAAGCTGAAGGTGGGTAAGGATGGTGATGAAGTGCCAAAAATTACTCCTGGGTCAGCTTAGGAGGTGGTAATGTGAGCCAAGAGCTGACTAATGGGTCAAACTGAACAGACTCTGGTACACGTTCCAGGGCTTGGTGACAATGATTTGGGGTCTAGATTGCACTTGGCTGGCTCCTCCACAGAGAGAACCAGTGGTATACAAAGTATGGCTACCTGGTCCCCACACTTTGTATATTAGATTAATAGTCAATCCTGTGAGCCAATGGCAAGTGTAATGATAAAAGGTCTGTTTAGTCAAAGCTAGGTAGTCTTTTTCCAGTAGTCACATATGGATATGAGAGTTGGACCATAAAAAAGCTGAGCACTGAATAATTGATGCTTTTGAACTATGGTATTGGAGAAGACTCTTGGGAGTCCCTTGGACTGCAAGGAGATCCAACCAGTCCATCCTAAAGGAAATCAGTCCTGAATATTCACTGGAAGGACTGATGCTGAAGCTGAAACTCCAATATTTTGGCCACCTGATTGGAAGAACTGACTCACTGGAAAAGACTCTGATGCTGGGAAAGATTGAAGGTAGGAGGAGAAGGGGACAAGCTAGGATGAGATGGTTGGATGGCATCACCAACTCGATGGACATGAGTTTGAGTAAGCTCTGGGAGTTGGTGATGGGCAGCGAGGCCTGGCATGGTGCAGTTCATGGGGTCACAAAGAGTCGGACACGACTGAGTGACTGAACTGAACTGAATGATAAACTCTAAGAGATAGTCATTGACAGCAACTCTTTGCTAATTGAATAGACTGAAAACAACCTATTGAACCCATATAGGGAAAGAAAGTGTAAGAAACAGGTTTCAAAAAAGGCTCTTACAACTTGAATTTATATATATTGATAAAAATACAAAAAAGACTGAATAGGCAGTGAAGTGCCCTCCCCTGCTGCCCCATCTTCTCCACGTAGATAAAGGATGCTCTATAGCCTGCAGTTTGTAGCTTCATGAACAAAGAATGAAGGAAGAGGTCAGTCAGCAGAAGAGACTGTGGATCTTCAGGTTTGAGTGATACAAAGCATAGAGCTTGAGACCTTTTGATTGTTGTGTTCTTACTGCTGGTTTCAGACCCCTTTCACAGTTTCTGAGGACATTTTGCCTTTTCACCTTACCTTTAAAATTCTAGCCCAGCTCCTCCTGATACACATCCTTTCCTCTCCCCCTGCATTATTTTCTGTGCATATAACAATGATGGACTTCCCTGGTGGCTCAGATGGCAAAGAATCTGCCTGCAATATGGGAGACCCGGGTTTGATCCCTGGGTTGGGAAGATCCCCTGGAGGAGGGCATGGCAACCCACTCCAGTATTCTTGCCTGGAGAATCCCCATGGACAGAGGAGCCTGGTGGGCTTCAGTCCATGGGGTCGCAAAGAATCGGACACAATTGAGCAACTAAGCACACATAACAATGACAGCCCTTGTGTCATCCTCCGTGTCACTGACAAGGGTGTTACATCACTGAAACTTCCCTTGGGACTCTTCCATCCCAGCCACTCTGCTGGTTTGTTTATTTTTCCACTAACACAACGTACCATGGGATACTCAATGGAATCAGAATTGTGTATTTCTTGGTACATTGTATTAAGCTTTCATTTCTAAGAGTTCATCTTTTGCTCAGATGCTCAGTTGTATCCGACTCTTTGTGACCCCGTGGATTATAGCCCGACAGGCTCCTCTGTCCTTGGGGTTCTTCCATCAAGAATACTGGAGTGGGTCACCATTTCCTCCTTCAGGGGATCTTGGTGACACAGGGATGGAACTCACATCTCCTGTGTTGCCTGCATTGGCAGGTGGATTCTTTACTACTAGAGCCACCTGATAAGCCCCTAAGAGTTCATACCTGTGGGCAAAAATAGTCAATTCCTCTCTCTCTCTCTGTGTAGTACAGTCTCTGTTTCTTTTAACCTGGTGTTTACTTTCTATATGAGAAAACAAGACACAAATTTGTGTTTTGGCATTCTAAGAAATGACCTGAGGGGAAATAGAAAATAAATTTAGTTGTGAGGTGCAGAGAAGATGTTATTCTGAGGATGGAAGAATGTTAGAGGAGATGTGTGCTTGGCAACATGAGGATGAACTTAAAAATGCAAAATTGGACCTTAGTAAGCAGGATATGCTGTATGTAAAAAGAGGATGAAAGGAAAGTCTTGATGCAGGATTATATGCTGTTCAGTTCAGTTCAGTCACTCATTTGTGTCCAACTCTTTGCGACCCCATGGACTGCAGCATACCAGGCTTCCCTGTCCATCACCAACTCCCAGAGCCTACCCAAACTCATGTCAATTGCACTGGTGATGCCATCCAACCATCTCATCCTCTGTCTTCCCCTTCTCCTCCTGCCTTCAACCTTTCCCAGCATCAGGGCTTTTCCAGTGAGTCAGTTCTTTGCATCAAGTGGTCAAATATTGCAGTTTCGGCTTCAGCATCAGTCCTTCCAATGAATATTCAGGACTGATTTCCTTTAAGATGGACTGGTTTGATCTCCTTGCAGTCCAAGGGACTCTCAAGAGTCTTCTCCAACACCTCAGTTCAAAAGCATCAATTCTTCAGTGCTCAGCTTTCTTTATAGTCCAATTCTCACATCCATACGTGACTACTGGAAAAACCAGAGTTTTGACTAGATGGACCTTTGCTGGTAAAGTAATGTCTCTGCTTTTTAATATGCTGACTAGGTTTGTCATAGCTTTTCTTCCAAGGAGCAAGCGTCTTTTAATTTCATGGCTGCAGGCACCATCTGCAGTGATTTTGGAGCCCCCATAATAAAGTCTGTCACTGTTTCTATTGTTTCCTCACCTATTTGCCATGAAGTGACGAGACTGGATGCCATGATCTTAGTTTTCTGAATGTTGAGTTTTAAGCCAACATTTTCACTCTCCTCTTTCACTTTCATCAAGAGGCTCTTTAGTTCTTCTTTGCTTTCTGCCATAAGAGTGGTGTCAGCTGTGTATCTGAGGTTATTGATATTTCTTTCGGTAATCTTGATTCTAGCTTGTATTTCATCCAGCCTGGCATTTCACATGATGTTTTCTGCATATTAGTTAAATAACTAGGTGACAACATTTAGCCTTGGCATACTCCATTCCCGATTGGAACCAGTCTGCTGTTCCATGTCCAGCTCTAATTATTGCTTCTTGACCTGCATACAGATTTCTCAGGAGGAAGGTCAGGTGGTCTGGAATTCCCATCTCTTGAAGAATTTTCCACAGTTTGTTGTGATCCACACAGTCAAAGGCTTTGGCATAGTCAATAAAGCAAAAGTAGATGTGTTTCTGAAACTCTTGCTTCTTTGATGATCCATCGGATGTTGACAATTTGATCTCTGGTTCCTCTGCCTTTTCTAAATCCAGCTTGAACATCTGGAAGTCCACAGTTCACATACTATTGAAGCCCGGCTTGGAGAATTTTGAGCAGTACTTTGCAAGTGTGTGAGATGAGTGCAGTTGTGCGGTAGTTTGAACATTCTTTGGCATTGCCTTTCTTTGGGACTAGAATGAAAACTGACCTTTCCAGTCCTGTGGCCACTACTGAGTTTTCCAAATTTGCTGGCATATTGAATGCAGCACTTTCACAGCATCATCTTTTAGGATTTGATATAGCTCAACTGGAATTCCATCACCTCCACTAGCTTTGTTCATAGTGATGCTTCCTAAGGCCCACTGACTTTTGTTCCAGGATGTCTGGCTCTAGGTGAGTGATCACACCTTTGTGGTTATCTGGGTCATGAAAATCTTTTTTGTACAATTCTTCTGTGTATTCTTGCCACCTCTTCTTAATATCTTCTGCTTCTGTTAGGTCCATACCATTTCTGTATTTTATTGTGCCCTTCTTTGCATGAAATATTCCCTTGGTATCTTTAATTTTCTTGAAGAGATCTCTAGTCTTTCCCATTCTATTGTTTTCCTCTATTTCTTTGCACTGATCACCGAGGAAGGCTTTCTTATCTCTCCTTGCTATTCTTTGGAACTCTGCATTCAAATGGGTATATCTTTCCTTTTCTCCTTTACCTTTAGCTTCTCTTCTTATCTCAGCTATTTGTAAGGCCTCTTCAGACAACCATTTTGCCTTTTTGCATTTCTTTTTCTTGGGAATTGTCTTGATCCCTGCCTCCTGTACAATGTCTTGAATCTCCATCCATAGCTCTTCAGGTACTCTGTCTATCATATCTAATTCCTTGAATCTATTTGTCACTTCCACTGTATAATTGTAAGGGATTTGATTTAGGTCATACCTGAATGGTCTAGTGGTTTTCCCTACTTTCTTCAATTTAAGTGTGAATTTGGCAATAAGGAGTTCATGATCTGAGCCACAGTCAGCTCCTGGTCTTGTTTTTGCTGACTGTATAGAGCTTCTCCATCTTTGGCTGCAAAGAATATAATCAATCTGATTTCGGTGTTGGCCATCTGGTGATGTCCATGTGTAGAGTCTTCTCTTGTGTTGTTGGAAGAGGGTGTTTGCTATGACCAGTGTGTTTTCTTGGCAAAACTCTTTTAGCCTTTGTCCTACTTCGTTTTGTCCTCCAAGGCCAAATTTGCCTGTTAGTCCAGATAGCTCTTGACTTCCTCCTTTTGCATTCCAGTCCCCTTTAATGAAGAGGATATCTTTTTATATGCTGAGGAAGGGTAAAAAGCCCAATGATGGGGAATAACCAACTATATACTAGCTATGCATGCAGGACAAGCAGTTAAACATAAAACAGCAACATCGTGACTGCAAACTAGCAAATGAAAAACCTCATTAGTGATGCCCATAAAATAGCCCAGTGAAGACTGGGAATCATCTCCTATAATTCAAGTGGAGTGCTGTAGATTCTCTTCATTAGTTAAAATCTTATTTTTCATTGAGAGAGATATTATGTGAATGTGTTGTGAGAATATTCCTATGGTCTTGCCTACCACGTCACGTTTTATGCAAGAAAATTTCATATCTTAAGAGCATCTTGCAAATGTATTATATTCCTGTCTTGCTTTGGTCGTTAGAAACTCAGAGCTGAAATTAAAATCTGTCACCAGTAAATAGGTTGGATTATGAAAATGATAGCTAGCTAAAATTTATTCTGCCCTTTCTGAGTCAGGCATTGTGACAGGGCTGTCTGTATATTTTCTCTATAATTCCCACTGCAATTGTTATGTAGTAGGTATTAACACTGGCTTCCCAGGTAGCTTAGCTGGAAAAGAATCCACCTGCAGTGCAGGAAACCCCGGTTTGATTCTTGGGTCAGGAAGTTTCCCTGGAGAAGGGATAGACTACCCACTCCAGTGTTCTTGGGCTTCCCTGGTGGCTCAGATGGTAAAGAATCCACCTGCAATGTGGCAGACGTGGGTTCGATCCCTGGCTTGGGAAGATCCCCTGGAGGAGGGCATGGCAACCCACTCCAGTATTCTTGCCTGCAGAATCCCCATGAACAGAGGAGCCTGGCAGGCTACAGTTCATGGGGTCGCAAAGAGTCAGACACAACTGAGTGACTAAGCACAGCACAGCACAGGTATTCATATTTCTCCTTTTTCTTTCTTTTTGCTGACAATTATTCCTTTTTGTGGCTTAGCAAGCATAAGTCATTTGACAAACAGCATACAGATAACAAGAGAAGGAGTTGTGTTCATGTGACTGGATTTGTAATCACTAGGTTGCACTGCCATAGCTTAATCGACCAATATTGTTATTTTTTAAATCACCATTATTATTTTTGTCCTGGTTATTTATTTTTTATTGTACTGCATGATACTTAACTTTCTCAGCAGCCTCCAAGATCTTTTTGTATTAAATAGGAAATAAGCATCTCAAAAGAGTGAAAAGATTTAACCACTAGGAAAATTAACCCGAACAATCAGGGTACTGAAACCCTTGATTAACTGAGAGCTCTCTTTCATCTCCCGTTGTTAAAAACACATTTTAAGTGAATTAATGTTAAGCACTTGATATTCTCTAGGGATATCTCTGAGACCTCGATAATGACCAAATTCTGGAATTTCATTACAAAAAAAATAACATAGCCAAATTATGATTCAGATGATGGCTATTTGGTTAACCTCACTCAATAGCTAAGTTTTTTTTTTTTTTTGTTTGCCCTCTGTTCACTAGCCTTGCAGAATTTGTAATCATATCGTGTCACAACAAAATGATAATTTATAATGATCTTTTAAATGTTTAAAACTATCATGTTAAACCTAGGAATCTTGAGAGTTATTCCTTCTCTTTTCCATTCTCGATGACTGACCTCAGATAATGTTACTTTGGACCAGGATTTATTTTTTTAAGTCTGTCTTCTTCTCAGACCTTTCATCCAATATTTCAGGGAAATATGCTGATTAAATATACAAAAATATATCCCAAAGAGGACTTTTCTCCACACTGCTACTGTCACCACCAGGACCACGTACGTTCGCGGTACCCTCATCTCTGACCTGCAGTCCCATAAGAGCTCCTTAGCTGGACTTCTTATTTCTGCCCTTGGTCTCCTACACTCTCTTGAGCATAGCAGCCAGGGTGATCCACTAAAAACGTAAATAACTTTATATGAATATAGATGTCTCTCTTTTGGTCAAAATCTTTCACTAAGAGTGAAAGCCAGTGTTCTTATGATGGTTAACACAGCTTTATATGAACTGACAACCATCTGGCCTCCTCTCTTAAAACTCTGCCCCACAGAGTGGCTTCTTGTGGTTCCTTGACCACACCAAGCATCTTCTTAGGATCATCCTAGGATCTTTGCTCTATTTGTTTCTGGAAACTGCTCATCTTCTGGACAAATTCCCTTACTCTTAAGTTTTGCTCAAACATCACCTACTCATCAAGTCAGTGATGCCATCCAACCATCTCATCCTCGGTCATGCCTTTCTCTGCCTGCCCTCAATCTTTCCCAGCATCAGGGTCTTTTCAAATGAGTCAGCTCTTCACCATCAGGTGGCCAAAGTATTGGAGTTCAACTGAAACACTATTTAATGATACAAATTTCATCCTCCCTAAGTCTTTATGATCTGTGCCTTTTGTTTACAAACAAACATTATTTGATTGCATCCTTGTCTTAAACTGTAACACTATTTGAACAGTAAACTTTTGATTTCAAGCAACTGTTTTCCCTAACCTCTTTCTCTGTTGACACAAGTGATAGATATATATTACCTTTGTGAATCTTTCTTTAAAGCTGTCAAAAAGGTAGGTGCATACCATTTTAAAACATGGTTCTCTGTTTCTATTTCTAGGTTCTAAGACCTCCCTTAGTTTCAGACTAAGCCTTTAGTCTAAGTCTAGGGCTCTACAGACTTCCCTAAGCTGCCTTACTTTTCCTTGTTTCTTAAACACTTAAAATATCTTAACATTCATTTCAATTTCCTCATTTATTTAAAAAATTTCTAATTCTCCCCTCTCCCATTAGTAAGTAAGCTTCATGAGGACAGGAAACTGTTCTGTTTACCAATGTGTCCCATGCACCAACAAGAGTGAATGGCCTCAATAAATATTTGTTGAATGAATAAATGATGATCACGTGTATTTAAGAAAGCTGAGTTAGTATATTGGGGATTTGATTATTTATTAAATGGGTTTATTTCATATTATTTGGTTATTTCTCCTAAAAGAAGAATACAAACTCAATTGTAAAATTGAAACACCCCAAAATTCATTAAGGTCAAGTTAAATGAAATATGTCCTGGAAAAACAATGTAGGATAATTCTCAAATAAGAGGATACATGCGTGGCCTTTGTAGATACTCTCTTATGAAATAATGCTAAACGAAAAATGAACACAAAATGTTCTGTGTAGGGAACATATGATTTTTTTGGCATCAATCTGGGGAGATGTTATTGTTTCTTTTTCTGCCCTTGTGGTTCAGATGAGGCTGACCTTTCTTTGGAAATGAACGTGTGATCCAGGGACAGCCAATCAGAATTCTCTGACTTCCTAGCCATGGTGATTCTTCCAGGATAGACTTAAACATATTCTGGACAGCGAGTCTACATCTTTGCTGTAGCTATTGGAAAATAAGTATTTTCTGTGTGCTGTCATTACCAGCTCTAAGGACAATGAAAACTTGGAGCTTCTACTGATTATCTTAAAACTAAAGCCAACATAGAGGATGTGTTGGCTAAGAGGTGAAGGAAAAAATAAAAGATCAATATCAGATGATACTTTTCAACTCCTAGACTATCCAGCTTGAGTTATATTCTTTCACTTCTGAAAGGGTCCTAATTAATACAATCATACTGATTATAACTATGCAGAATTTATAGTTTAAAAATGAAGAATACATGAAGTCTTAGTTACTTATATTGATTGAGAACAGAGATTTCATGGAGGTTTTTTTTTTTTTTATGGTGACAGTATTCTCTTTTTTCTCCTTCATTTGAGAACTGGGCTAAATAGTTAATATAAGGTAAAGCTCAGAAGTGAATTGGATTTTTCTGTTTAAGCTTTAGGTTAATGAAGCTTTTGCTGTCAACTGTTTTATTGTGATGAGAAACTTAGAAACAGTACTTACTCTATAATTTTGTGTTTGGATTGTACAGAGAAATCACAGTAATCCACTCCAATGTCTGTAAAGTCCACGAAGGTGGAGGACAGAATCTGGAATGCTCGAGGATTTTTTTCCTTGAGCTTTTGGCATACGTTGAATCCATCTACAATTTCTGACTCACCTCCAGTGACGGTCTGCTTTATGCAGTGCAGAAGCTGAACCTAGAAATAGAAACAGAGAACTGTGTTTTAAAATGGTATGCACCTACATTTTTTATAGCTTTAAAGAAAGATTCACAAAGGTAATATATATCTATCACTTGTGTCAACAGAGAAAGAGGTTAGGGAAAACAGTTGCTTGAAATCAAAAGTTTACTGTTCAACTAGTGTTACAGTTTAAGACAAGGATGCAATCAAATAATGTTTGTTTGTAAACAAAAGGCACAAATCATAAGAGCAGTAGGGAGTGAGCACTTCCTGTTGGCTTTACAGAAGAAGTAGAATTTAATTTGGGCAAAGTAGAAGGGATAAGATTTTGGATACATAGACTAGAACAGTGAGAGCAAATCACTTGGCAGTGTTGATGGGTGTGCAAAAACACACACTTCACGGGGTCTCAAAATATCTGGCTTCAATAGAGGGTTACAACTGGAAATAGTAATCCACTTGGAAAGGTAATTTGGGATCTAGTCATGGAAGTCTTGAATGTCAGATGGAAGACTGGACTTTCTTGTGCACAGAGAGGAATTGTTAAAGGCTTTTGGATATGGAAATAGTGTAGTCAAGACTGAGTTGAAAATTATTAGTCCAGTGGTGTTAACAAGGGATACAATTTTTTAAGGGAGAAACTTGTAAGAGGGTAACTACTTGAGAATCTAACGCAGTGAAAGTGAAAGTCACTCATTCGTGTCCAACCCTTGGTGACCACATGGACTATACAGTCCGTGAAATTCTCCAGGCCAGGATACTGGAGTGGGTAGCCTTTCCCTTCTCCAGGGGATCTTTCCAACCCAGGGATCAAATCTAGGTCTCCTGCATTGCAGGCGGATTCTTTACCAGCTGAGCCACAAGAGAAGCCCAAGTCACAAGAGAGGTAGTTCAAGTATAATGATAAAGGATGAGGTAGGATGAGGCTGTGAGGATGAATAAGCCCAAGAAATAGTGGGAATGAGAAACCAAAAGAATGGTAAGTGTTAATTACTTTTACAAAGATTTAGAGAAAAATGCTTAATATGATTTCATTTTGGAAAGCTAAATGTGGTAATATTTTAAATAATATTCTTTTGAATGGAGTTATTTTCCTTGGTTACGTGATTTCTTTTAAGTAAGTCAGCATGGGTGGGTGATTTTGAATACCTAAATTTAGACTGTGATTTTCTGCATAAAGAAACTAATACTCTTCAGCTGTGAAAACTTCCTTCTTCATGAAATAAAAATAAAAACCAGTGTCTGACAATTTTTATAGAAAGGAAGAGGCAAATAACGACCAAATACACAGACTAGGGGGATACCAGTATAAGTGGAGAAAATATCCATTTAACTTGGCTAACTCTGAAGATTGCTAGGGTAGGTGCTGCCCATTAGAACTTTCTGTGCTGATGGAAATGTTCTTCCATGAGCCCAATGTAGTCATCCCTAGTCCTGTATGTGTACTGTGCACATGAAATGTGGTTAGTTTGTCTGAGAAACTTAACTTTAAACTTTATTTAATCTTAGCTAGTTTAAAATACAACTTAATCCTGGATGACTAGTGTCTACTGTATTGGATAGTGCAGATCTAAAATGCAAATCCTTTTTTAAAATTTTAATTTTTAAAATTTAATTTTTATTTTATATTGGAGTATAATTGATTTTACAATGTTGTGTTAGTTTCAGGTGTATAGCTAAGTAACTCAATTACACATATACATATATCCATTCTTTTTCAGATTCTTTCCCCATGTAGATTATTATAGAACATGATGAATGTTTACAGGTTTTTTTCCCCCAAAAGAATATTCTATCTTTTTTTACTCTCCTTCTGCCAGCAAGCCACTCCCTCTGCCTGGAATGCCTGTCCCTAATCTGTGCCTGACTGATCTCAGAACTTCAGAAACTAGTTCACTTCTTCCCTGAACAGCCCCCATTCTGCATGACCCAAACAGCATTTGGTATCTGTGTTTGTTCAGGAAGATCTTGCCCTGGTGCTGATTCTGCTGTTTTGGAACAGAATCTCTTCTGGTCCATCCCTTTGTAAACTGTGAGCTCCTGGAGGGCAGAAACAACATTCCCTACTCTCCTTTGACTCCTACAGAGTGCCTCATCCGTAATAGATAAACAATGAACGTGTGTTCAAACAAACCAAATGTGTCAGTTTGAAAAGGCCACACGTGACTTCTCCCAACGTGTGGCTGTAAGAAATCCTGCCTCCTTCCAAAACCATACAAAAGTTCTCACGATTTAAAATCTAACATACACTTGGTCTTAAATTATGGTGTTGGGCTAGGGGAGAAGGAGGAGACAGAGGATGAGATGATTGGATGGCAACATCAACTCAATGGACATGAGTTTGAGCAAACTCCAGGAGATAGTGAAGGCCAGGGAAGCCTGGCATGCTGCAGTCCCTGGGCTCCCAAAGAGTCGAACACCATGGAGTGACTGAACAACAAATGCATATTTATTCATTCCCTACAACAGTCCTTAGAATTTGATAATTTCATCTCCATTCTGTAGAGGAAGAAACTGGGACTCAGTTGTGAAAACTGGCCAGCTGGTCAGAACTCTGCTAATAGATGGCAAAACTAGTGTTCAAACCTTGGCCTTTGTGCTTCAAGTCCTCAGACAGCAAGTTCCTTCCCTGTGAAGGGAGAAGTCCCTTTATAGTACTGTTACTAATTCATTATTGTGTGGTGTGTGTGTTGTGTTTTGTAAACCTAAACTTCCATTTTTAGATTGATGACACTTCATTTTCTGCTATTTGAGAGAACTGACCTAAATGAATATTCGCTCATCCTTAAATCGATGTCTTCTTTTTGAGCTTGAAAATATGTGCATAAACTGGCCAAGTCATTATATAAAATCATCTCATTGCCAAGGCAATGAGGGGTGAAGCAGCATGATTAAAAAGAAGATGAAATGGAAATATCAACCTCAAGTCTCTCAAACTCCAAGAAGGCAAAGCAATAACATAACTTGGTCTGTGGTAGAATCTGTGTTCTTCAAATCCTTTTTTAGACTCTGCCATAATGAAGTCACAGAATATTTCAAATATAAATCTTTAAAACAAAGGTCAATTGATGTCTTTTACATATGGCAAGGCCAGCTAATAATCTTCTTTTGTATATGTACATTTTAATGCAATCCTTTGAAAGAAAAACGACGATGGACCCAGACAACACTTTCATTGCACATTTGAAAGGTAAATATGTGCCTGGGGTGTATAAAACCCAGTTTGATGTCATGTAAGTCATTCAGAACCAAAAATGTTTTCTTTTAAAATGTTACTTTATGGCAGCTTGTGACTTTTGGCCCAGAGACAGTGAATGAAACATCTGTGTTTCATTAAACATATGTCTCCTTATCCTGCCCCATGTGATTGAAATGGATCAAACTGAACTCTCAACAGGTAACTCATTATCCAGATCATTTCATCTGTACTGAAAAGAATATTGATTTATTCTATTTGTTATAAAAGAACTCAAACTTTGGTTCAAAAACCTTTGAATAATTCCAAGCAGAAACTTAACAGCACAAGCAGGTACCTGAATTTCAATCATTATTTTACTAGAATCTAGACATTTCAGGAATCATTTTTTATTTAAAAATCTATTAGTTTATTTAGATTTGGACCTTTCACTTACTGGTAGAGATTGGTACAACTTTGTGGCATTTTAAACTTCTTTTTAGCATATTTAGTAAGTCTCAATTACATCTAAGGTACTGGGCTAAGTTTTGAAATAACATGGAAGTAAAAGATTCAATTCCTGTATTTCACGTGTTTGTAATGTATGACAAAGTCTATAAATAGTCAGCATGTTACAGAAATTATGGTAATTAGCAAGTCCAACTAATGATCCCTATGACGTGGTAAAAAATTTTGATGGAGGCCTTGTTTCAAGTTCAAATTCCCTATTACCCTGTGAAAGTATTTAACCATGCTGGGCACCTTCATTTAACATGAAAAGACACGATTGCTTCTGTTTACCCTGAAGGAATGCTAGAGGCATCCAATAAAGCAATATAAGTAAAAATGTTTTGAAAGCACAGAAGATACAGAAAGTGTAATATAGAATGCTATGAAAATGTCAGACTTCATACTTCAGGAATGTTTATGAAGTCATTTGATCACTTTTCTGTAGGCTTTCAATTTTAACCCTGAAACAAAACATAAATTCATAAAAAATCAGGTAATTTAAAAATTCAAATAGAATCTAGTTTAATTTTAAGAACTTTATTTCCTTTGACTTCTCCAACTTGTCTTTGGCAAATGAACTGAGATGATTAGTTTGGCTTTTAACCCCCAGGGTTTTAGAAAGTTTCTGGGCCACATTTAAAACAAATCATATTGTGTGTCTTCCCCTCAACCTCTTCCTGAAAAGGTGACTGTTGAGGGTCATTTCACTGTGGTCATTTAGTTCAAAGAAATCATGTGGTATTTTACAATCAACGAAGTAAGTAATTTAAAACAGGTGAAGCAAAATACTAGACTAGCTTAGCTAATACTGATGACAACAATGTAACAAAGGCACAGAGACAGTGTGTCCAGTCAATATGATGAAAAACACAGATGAATTTTGATTTTCCGCCATTTCACCTTCATTAGCTAGAGAAGTACCCCAAATTTCCACTTCCATTTATCTTTGAAGATACAAATTTCTGTGGGGCCATTTCATTTAGTTGCATTTAGCTCTAAAAATAGAAACAAAATCTCTTTTCAAAGATAGTTTTCTGACCATTTATTTATTGGTTTAGCAAAATGATGCTTTTGTAAAAATGCAGCTGTTTAGTAAAATGGTAATGTTGTCACAAGGTAGTAGACGGGGAGGCTTCCAGAAAATCTGGAGGATTTGTGCTCCATGGTGTACATCTCCCTTCTTGATGAAGAATCTGATAGATGGGAGAGTAGATGATTTCCCAGAACAACCAAAGTTATTCTGCTTCTTGCATTCACACCCCTTTGTGTTATGTATTTGCAGCTTCTCCCACAAAAGTGGCCTCTATTTCCTTACCCTTTGAGTCTGGGCTAAAACCTTTGACCAAAAAAGCATGAAAACACGGCAGAGATGACAGACACTGTGCTGATTGCGAGCCTAGGTCTCAAGAGGCCTTGTATGTTTCAGCATGCTCTCTGGAGACTCTGCTACCTGCTATGTGCATAAGCCTGGGCCAGCCGGGGCAGAGGGGGCAGGGGTTGGTGTGTGGGGAGATGATAGATCAGATGGGGCAGGGACAAGTCATCTCAGCCACCACCTAGGTCAACCAGTCCCTCGCAAACTCAGCAGCAGCAGAACGACCCAGCTGAATTTAGCCGAAATTGTAAAAACCTAAGTCAATGGCTGCGCTTTTAAGCTGGTAAGTTATGGAGTGGCTTTGTTTGTTCATTTGTTGTTGTTGTTGTCTACTGCAGTAGTTAACTGACAGGAATGGTGGCCATGTGACTTTGTGGGAAAAACTCGACATTGGGTTCCCTGGTTTTATTTTCTCTTTCAACTCTCCAGGGAATGTTGAATGTTCAAAAAGACCTCAAGATATACTGCTGTGGTAAAATGTCTTGGCAAAGCAGTATGTGCCAGTAGTTATTTCCAGGGAGAAATGAAGAAGTGTAAAAAAAAAAATATGTGGAAATCTTCTATCCCTTGTAAATATGAGGCTGTTCAAGGTTTAGGTACAGAGCTTTTGTAAGTTTGGATTGTGTTTGGAGAAAGATCTACATTAAGACAAATTAGCTAGTGAAACATACAATTTTCTAGGCTCGAAATACAGGAGAATATTAGTCCTTGGCCTGCCTTGTGGAAAACATGTTGAGGCTCACCTTACCCCAGGTGGATGATGGAGGGCTGGATAATCAGTATGAAAGCTTAGCTTCCCAGTTGTGTAAGCCACATTGTTTGCATCGATTTTGTCTTGCACTTGCCAAGTATGTCTGTAAAATACAAGAAACATATGTTTAAACAGTCTATCACTAAGCCAGAGGAAATGTGTTAGAATTAACTTGAGACACGGGAGAAATGGAAACTTCATCTTATGAAATAATTACCATAACGACTATGAGCCAGGAAAAGAGTCTGACCTTTCTTTGTCCAGTGTAGCCTTCTCAGAATCAGCTTCTCCTCTCCAAAAAGAGAGTGCAGAGTTTATAGAGAGGTGTATATGAGATTGTGGGCTTCCCAGGTGGCTCAGTGGTAAAGAATCCTCCTGCCAAATGCAGGAGACGCAGGAGACACAGGTTTGATCCTTGGGTCGGGAAGAGCCTCTGGAGGAGGAAATGACAACCCTCCCCAGTATTCTTCCCTGGAAAATTCCAAGGACAGAGGAGCCTGGCAGGCTACAGTCTACAGGGTCACAAAGAGCCGGACATGACTGAGCGACTGAGCATGCACGCACGAATATGGGATTGTAGGTTATATTTTTAACAGTTTAATGCATTTTAAAAATGAATTATTGAGGCAAAATTTACAGAGTATGAAATGGCCATTTTAAAATGAAAACTTCGGTGGCATTCAGAACATTTCCAATGCTGATAACAAATGCCTCTGTTTATATAGTTTCAAAACATTTCCATCACTCCAAACTAAAACCTACTACCCATTATGCAGTTTCTTTGCACTCTGTCCTCTTCTCAGTCTCTGGGAAATACCCATCTGCTTTCTATCTCTATGGATTTATGTACTTTTGTGTATTTAATGTAAATAGAATCGTATGTGTGACTCATGTGCCTGGCTTCTCTCACTTAACATAATACTTTTGAGATTCATCTATATTGTAGCAGGTATCAGCACTTCATTCTTTTTTATGCTTGAATAATGTTCTATTGTATTGATATATCACAATGTGTTTATTCATTCATTATTTGATGGACATTTGTGCTGTTTCTATTCTTTGGTTATTGTGAATAGTCCTGGTAAGAATATGTGGATTTTCATGTACATGCATTTATTTGAATAACTATTCTCAATATGTGGAGGGGTGATATGAAGGAGTAGAATTATGGGGTTATATCATAATTCTATCTTTGCTGTGTTTTCCACAGCAGCCGAACCATGTTACATTGTCACCAGCAGGGTGTGAGGCTTCCAGTGTCTCCACAACCTCACTGCACTTGTTGTCTGTTTTGTTTTTTTTTTAATTATTATAACTATCTTAGGGTGTGAAGTGGTAGCTCATGGTTTTGCTTCGTAATATCCTTATGGCTAATGATGTTGAGCAACTTTTCCTTGGAAGATGGAAACAATGGGTAATTGGAAGGAAGCTATGTCTCAAAATAAACCAAAGTTCGTCACTATCTACACATGCCATTTGATTGTTGTTACAATGTCCATTTAGTATATTATGTTCATGAGTGAGTGATTGAGTGAAAGTTGATCAGTCATGTCCAACTCTTTGCGACCCCAATTCTCTAGGCCAGAATACTTGAGTGGGTAACTGTTCCCTTTTCCAGGGGATCTTCCCAACCCAGGAATTCAACCCAGGTCTCCTGCATCGCAGGTGGGTTCTTTACCAGCTGAGCCACCAGGAAAGCCCTTATGTTTATAGTCATCAAATTATTTTCAATAACTATATATTGAGCAAATCTATTTGATTCCAGGTATTGTTTTAGCATTAGAAATACAGTTGGGAACAAAAAGGACAAACAAGTAATTACCAAATCTAATATCAGATAGAGATAAGTGCTATAAAGAAAATAAAACAAATTAAGGAGACAAAGATTGGGGCCAGAAGAATGTCATGGTAGAAGTGATGCTTTGGGAAGTACTCTAGAAAGAGTTGAAATTTTTCATAGAGACCTGAATTAAATAAGGGAAGGAGAATGTGAATTTCTGAGAGAGATATTTGAGGCAAGGAAATGTGAAATGAAAAGGTTGGGCTTCTTCGCCATGCTCTGGGATCGAGGATGAAACTAGCTATTTTGGTCTGTTTTTGTTTTTTTTTTTTTCTCGTTTAAATCGAGGGTGGAAAGCCTGGTGTATCTTTCATTAAAGATTAAAGAGCCAATCCACATGTGGTCATAAACTGGAAAGAGACCCAGTGAAAGGAGAAGAGGGTATATATAGCCTGCTGCAGCTCATTTCAAGTATGAGTCAGGCAATCCATTATATCGTCATGACTATAGCCAAGAAATACATGTTCTCTATGAAGTTCATGTCATTCCATGGCCCATATATAATACAGATTCAGACTATTGTCAACATCAGCATTCCAAGAATAACCAACATGTAGGAAGGGATTTAAGGATAACAATAAAAATAATTGTATCAAGTTGTAGAAGACAAGGTTGTTTAAGAAGATGATGCTGTTGACACTGTCAGGCGGAAATGACTTTATTTAGATTTTCTCCCCTAGAGTGATGATGGTTTTGCATTGATCCATATACATTCTCTTTCCTGACTGCTCCTATGATCAAGGGTAGAGGAACCGAGTTTTTCTGTGGCCAGAGCTGGTTGAGATTCAAGGTGTGAACTTCAGCCAGGGAATAGATCTTTTCTTTGACACTAACTGGCTTCCACAGAGATGAGGCTTGTGACTTGGCCTCTTCAGAGCACCTCTCCAGCTCTCTGAGCTAACTGGAAGGGGATAATAAACATTTTTTAGCCCTTAAGTGTCTTAGGCACGGCATGGGATGTATAGCCTAAACGTCTGTACTCACACATAATGATAAATCCCAGGAAGGGAGTTTGCCAGTTCCAAGCATAAAACATTCTCTTAATAGTTATAGCATAAGTTTGGAAAAATCTTAGAAATGTCATTTGATCTACCTTCCTACCTCCTTATAGAAATGAATCATGCCAGGAAGGCTGCTGCTGATTATCTATGATTCTAAGCTTTCACTTATCCTTTTCAAATCCAAATCACCAATAAAACAAAGCAGAAATAAATGCAAACATGATCCACTGGCCTATGTAGAAAGCATTTTTTAAAAGCCCACTTGTGGGCCTTAGTGAGATTAGGGTGTACTTACAAATACACCTCTCATTAGTGACATATTCTTTGGATCTAAGTAAGGCAACAACTAAAGCAGATTATCAGGAGTTATGATGCAACAGAAGTGGAGGACCAGATTGTTCTAAAGCTGGGGAAGCAGGCTCAGTGTAGCTTCTAGATTCAGTGGTATAGACTTGCTTGGCATTGCCCTGGGGCAGGTAATTGCCACTGAACAAATAATACTGTTTTTGCCAAAGACTACATTAAATAAACCTATGTATTTTCACTGAGCTGTTCATGTCATTCTAAACATTTCTTAATAATTAGAACTTTCCCTTATATTTTTCATCCATTCAAGAGTTTGTTACAAGCTTCTGTACATTAAAATCATGATTTTAAGACAGTATCTCATGGAATTGGTTTGAGTGCTAATTTACAAAATTTACCCTAATCTAAATGACCATTCATAGATACCATGGTATTTTTTAATATTAATAGTGTTTTGTGATGAATTTGAATCCTTCAGTATGTATGGAATGCTGAAATTTTGCTTTTGATAGAATTTTTTTCTTTATACCCTTGGTGATGAAGTTATACTCTTTTGGTTAGTCGCTCATACTTGGAAAATCAAGCTGAATTTATTTGTAATCTTTTGCTTTTTTGAAGTAATACTTATATGAAAGGATGTTCTAAACATCCCACCTAGATTTATTGTCCCTAGCAGCTACAACCTCTAATACTGACCTACTGCAAGTTCTGGTCAGATTAAGGAAGAATGCCCTTTTTGGAACATCATTATATATCCCATTGGGTCAAAAATATAATGGTCATGTATTGTTTTTGATTTTAAGTTTTAACATGGAAAATGCTCTTCTAGCTAAAATAAACTAAAAAGTTGTATAGTTAACTATCCAAAGGAACATTCTATTGCTTATTATTTCTAACTATATTTGTGACATTTCCACATGTGACTTCCTGGATGCACTCACTCATTAGACCTCCAATTACTTATGTTTCAGTATTATTTATTAGGCACATGCTAGGGGCCAGGAACTGAGGATGTAGAATTGAATAGACATGGTACTTGCGCCTCACGAAACTGATAGTCAATGGGGAAGACAAATCAGTGTGATTTATCTCCCAAAGTTAACTTACAAGATGTTATGAGAGTAAAGATGAGTGTCAAGTAGAGACATGAAGGTTGGGTAGGATTTACTTAGAAGCATAAGGGTCATCTATGAACAAAGCTAGTGGAGGTGATGGAATTCCAGTTGAGCTATTTCAAATCCTCAAGATGATGCTGTGAAAGTGCTGCACTCAATGTGCCAGCAAATTTGGAAAACTCAGCAGTGGCCACAGGACTGGAAAAGGTCAGTTTTCATTCCAATCCCTAAGAAAGGCAATGCCAAAGAATGCTCAAACTACCGCACAATTGCACTCATCTCACATGCTAGCAAAGTACTGCTCAAAATTCTCCAACCCAGGCTTCAACAATACATGAAGCATGAACTTCTAGATGTTCAAACTGGTTTTAGAAAAGGCAGAGGAATCAGAGAGAAAATTGCCAACATCCTCTGGATGATTAAAAAAGCAAGAGAGTTCCAGAAAAACATCTATTTCTGCTTTATTGACTATACCAAAGCCTTTGACTGTGGGTCACAATAAACTGTGGAAAATTCTGAAAGAGATGGGAATACCAGACCACCTGACCTGCCTCTTGAGAAATCTGTATGCAGGTCAGGAAGCAACAGTTAGAAATGGACATTGAACAACAGACTGGTTCCAAATAGGAAAAGGAGTACGTCAAGGCTGTATATTGTCACCCTGCTTATTTAACTTATATGTGGAGTACATCATGAGAAATGCTGGGCTGGAGGAAGCACAAGCTGGAATCAAGATTGCCGGGAGAAATATCAATAACCTCAGATATGCAGATGACACCACCCTTATGGCAGAAAGTGAAGAAGAACTAAAGAGCCTCTTGATGAAAGTGAAAGAGGAGAGTGAAAAAGTTGGCTTAAAACCCAACATTCAGAAAACAAAGATCATGGCATCCGATCCCATCACTTCATGGCAAATAGACGGAGAAACAGTGGAAACAGTGGCAGACTTTATTTTTCTGGGCTCCAAAATCACTGAAGATTGTGACTGCAGATGGTGACTGCAGCCATGAAATTAAAAGATGCTTACTCCTTGGAAGAAAAGTTATGACCAACCTAGATAGCACATTAAAAAGCAGAGACATTACTTTGTCAACAAAGGTCCGTCTCATCAAAGCTATGGTTTTTCCAGTAGTCATGTATGAATGTGAGAGTTGGACTATAAAGAAAGCTGAGCACCAAAGAATTGATGCTTTTGAACTGTGGTGTTGGAGAAGACTCTTGAGAGTCCATTGGACTGCAAGGAGATCCAACCAGTCTATCCTAAAGGAAATCAGTCCTGAATGTTCATTGGAAGGACTGATGTTAAAGCTAAAACTCCAATACTTTGGCCACCTGATGGGAAGAGCTGACTCATTGGAAATGACCCTGATACTGGGAAAGGTTGAAAGCGAGAGGAGAAGAGGATGACAGAGGATGAGATGGTTGGATGGCATCACTGACTCAATGGAGATGAGTTTGAGTAAACTCTGGGAGTTGGTGATGGACAGGGAGGCCTGGCGTGCTGTGGTCCATGGGGTCGCAAAGAGTTGGACACGACTGAGCGACTGAACCAAACTGAACTGATAAGGGTCATCACAGCCAGAAAAAAAATAGCTTATGAGAAGGCCCAGTGGAGGGAGAGAATATGGTCTATCAGATGATGAGAGAGAGGTTGTCAACTGGGCTGGACCAAGAGGATTTGCTCTTTGGCTGTTTTTGGCTTCCCTTCACATTTCTGATTCCCTTATAGCCCTGCAAAGTCTTACCAAAAAAATCTCATTCTATTAGGGTATAGAGATGGACCCTCCAAAGCCATAATACATGGTATCAGCAATTGTGTAGGAGGAAGCAGAGAGAAGAAACTAGATATCTGATGGATCTGGAAAATTCCCAGATCACAAACATATTCACTGGAAAGTGCAGTAGGGCAATTAGATAATGACAATTAAGTCTGGGAGAGGATTTTCACATTCCAGTATGGCTGATTACAAGAGGTCTATGGTAAGGAGTTGGAATAGTCTGGGCCCCATAAACTCTAAAAACTTACCCAACTGCCTTCCGTGATAAAGCTCCCTTCTGAGAGAAAGACCCTAAATTGAGTATTACAGGGACAAAGGAAAAAGATCTGGACGAAAGCAAAGGAGAAGGACTGGGAGAAGGAGAAGAATATTATCAGCCATTATTGTGAAATCTGACATAAAACCATAAATTACAAAAGGTTTCTGAATCATATCTCCTTTTAACAATTAAGAAAACAAAGTTTTTATAAAAACAAGCAACATAGAGATGATTAAGGTTTAGTTTCATATTTATTTTTTAAAGGGAAAGAATAAATCAAAATAGCACACCCGCAGACAATATGTGCCAGAAGGATATGACCCCAAAAATTGAGCATAAAATATTATAATTATCCCTATTTCTAATTTGTTTTCTACATATAGTTACTTCTAATGAATCCAGAAATCTTTGGTACACTACATGAAAGAATAACTTACATAAGAATTAGAAACTAAAAATGGGGTGATATACTCAGAAAAGAAAAAAATTAAAAATTAAAAAAAAAATGATGGCTAAATTAGAAGAAATGCAAGATCAAATAAGCATAACAAATAATGCCTTCAGGTAGCTAGAAGATGAAAGGGAGAAGAATTTAAATGTCAAAAAAAGGGAAGAGATAAGAAGTATTGGAGAGAAAGTAACAAATTAAGAGGCTAGGCAAAGAAGATTTAATATATACATAATAGATGTCCTCAAAAGAAGAAACCCAATTAAAAAACAGCAAGTTCTAAAAACTACAATTTAAAAAATTCTTAAAATTAAAAAAAAATTATATTTGATGCTTTACATTGAAACATCAGTCCAAACACTCTCTGAAAAATTTGCCTCAGAGAAACCAACACCAAGACATGGTCTGTAAAATCAGTAATCTTAAAAAAAAAATCTTTTGAGGGGATCTAGGTAGAAATACCAAATTACTTGTAAGGAAAAGAAATTACTAGTAAAATCATACGGACATATTAGAGATGCTATATGCCAAGAATTTGATATTTAGCCAAGCTGATTTTCAAGTATAAAGTTCTTAAGCTGCTTTCAACATGCAAGAATTCAGAGAATATTGTTCCCATGAGTTCTCCCAGAGAAATTTACAAGAGAATGAGCTTCAGGCAACTAAAGTGAATAGAAATACATTGACATAGCACTGGTGCCAATGACAAATTTATATTTACAAATAGAATCAATTGTTAGGTGAGGAAAAAAGCTATCAGAAAATGAAAAAGTTGGGAAACCAAACTCTAGTGATAAGGGAGTCACACTGGGGTGATCATACTTTAAACCAGAAAAATATGCAAGTGAATATGGTAGTGAGTACCTTAAAATTCAAGGGAGCTATTACATGGGGGGAGAAAAGAGAGGTTTGTGACTGGTTAGGACTTGTGGGTGGGTTGTAGAGTGGCTGCCAGTGTTCCATTTCTTGACCTGGATGGTATTTAAGAGTGTTTGCCTTAGTAATTCATTAAACCATACATTTGTTTTGTGTGATTTTTCTCTATCCATATTATATTTTACCATGAGAAGTATTTTTTTATAATCTATTTTTAAAGGTTAATAATATTCCCAACAATCAAGTTGAAGCTGGGCTTCCCAGGTAGCTCAGCGGTAAAGAATCCTGCCTGCCAATGAATGAGATGAGGGTTCGATCCCTGGGTCAGGAAGATCCTGTGGAGGAGGAAATGGCAACCCACTCCTGTATTCTTGCCTGAAAAAAAGCCCATGGACAGAGGAGCCTGGTAGGCTGCAGTCCATGGGGTCATGAAGATTCAGACATGACTGAGGACTGAACACACATAAATGACAGGAAGATGACAACTACCTTTAAAAACATAAACAGTTACAGCAATTTGCTCCAAAGTTCAAAAGATCTTCATTATGAAAAACCTAGAATGCAATCCATTGCAAAAAAAGAAATACGAGAATTCCACATTAAGCATATTTAATAGTTTTTTATGGGGTTGGGGGAAGGAAAACTGCTTAGTTTATTTCATCAGAGCAAGAACTGGATGATAGTTTAATTAATAATGTGAAAGATTAAAATATAAACTTCATCTTTTCTTGTGACAAGTTATCTGATTCTTTGTCAATTGTCATTTTCCCTTTGCATAAACAGTTGGCTATGATTTGAGCTTAATAGAGGAGAAGGGAATGAATATTCTGATGCTGTCATTATGGTTTAGTTTGAGGACTTTCCACATAAGCCTGTTAAATTACTTCCCTGCTTCTGGGCTTGCAATATGAGTCGAAGCCACATTTGATAGTCAGTGATTATTATGGCACTAGGAACTATGAGAAAATGTTAATAACAACAAACCACTATAGTAGTATGGTGTTTAGGCAAGACTGCAGACTGCTGAGTCAAGTAAACCTGAGTTAGCAACTGATTGTTCTGCTTCAGTTTCCTTACCTTTAAAATGAGGATAATGATTCTTATCAGAATTCTCAAGATTCAAGATCATGACAGTAACACACAGTTCAATACTTAGCACATAAAAGGTGCTTAATGGAAAATTATTTTCTTGCATCCCAGTAACAGCAGCTGCCGGTCTTGACATCATAGAGTATTACCAAGGAGGTAACGGGGATTGGAGGGCTTGTGGAGAAGCAACTGCTTTGTTAGGGTAGCTTATAAATTTCCTCAAGTGATTTCTAGAGGAGCATGAGACACAGAAATTATTTTTCCTTTCATTCATGAGATGACCTCATACTCAAGTGGTTTTGTTGGCATTAACTGCAAAACCTAATATTACAGAAGGAACTCCAGGGACTTGCTCTTGGCTGATAACATAAACTGGGATTCACAATGGCTGCAAGAACATAGCATGCTATCCTGCTTAGGAAACCCTAATACTCAGAAGAGTACACATTTTAAATACCTCCCTCCCATCCTCAAATACTGTGCTAAATTTAAAACAACTTACTAAGAAATCTCAGTGCAAATTTTTCACAAAGTAGGATGAAATTACAACTCAGTTCAGAACTCAGACAAGTTTTATTTGTTTTCTTCTCAAGTCTGAATTGCTTCTAGGTTGGTCTTTTCTAACTGAGAAGCCATTTTTATTCAAGAAGGGCTGTGCGGTTTTCTGAAGCAATTGCTTGGCTAGAAACTTCAGCAAAATGGGTAAACTTGTTTTTCCTTTCCCTGCTCAGTCCCCACACTTCAGAAATGTTTTCTAGTAACATGTACATCAAGCAAGTAGCTGTTTCAAAGTCAGATTTGGAGGGAGTACTAATGGTAGGAGTAATTTCTATGGGGCCAGATGCCAAAGAATCATCATATTTTCACTCGTACATCCTCAATCTCTAAAACAAGTTAATGTGTGAAATGCTGCTGGGCTGGCTTACAGAAATGCTAGCAAAAATCCAGTGAATGCTGGATGGGAGATATATTTGTTTTCCCCAGAGGCCATTTCAATATTGCTAATTCTTAACTGGCCTGGCTGGTGTATTTGACAAACAGCCCAACAGAAACATTTGTTGTTTGATATTTTTTGATACATCTGATGAAGCCTGCATGCAAGGCACTCATGCAGATGCAAATGTGAACAGTAATAGTAGCATTTTACATTTTTTCCAGCAACTTTTCATCCAAAGGCCTCAAAGAGCCTGATAAGTATTAAAACACTCCTTTAGAAAAGAGAAACAAGTCCTCACTAGAAGAGAATGATAGAACTCTGGGAAATTGCATGAGAAGTTTAGACCAGCTTCTCACCTACAAATAGGTGGTGGTAAAGCGATGATTAAGCTCTGTTTCCTTTTTGGTCCTGTGGGCATCTCTCTGGGCAGTAAGGCAATACAGATGGGCTGGGGTGTTCAGTGCTTAATTCTTTCCTAAACTTTTCGAAATGAAGTGTTTCAAAATATGTATGTTTTTCCACTACAATTTGTGACCTTATAAGTTTTATTCAATATTTATATCACTTTCATGCTTGTCTCCACAAGATAAAATTTGGCTACCACCAAAATCCGGAAATTTCTTTTCTCTTATCTCTTTCTTACCATTTTTATTTTACTCCTGATGTTACTGTTCCAGAAAAATGTATCATTATTCTTATTAGTCTAATCTTTGTTGCATGTGTTATTGCATCTTGCTTGTGCTAGAAAACAAAACATTCTTAGAAAGAAGAGAGAACTGAACTTCTGAGCTCTGACCTGGAAAGGAATCTTGCTAGCTAAGGTTGAAATTTGTGTTCTCTTTTGCTTGACTTGCTGGTGAGTTGTTCATGAGGTTAATTTTCTAACTGAGGACTGATAAGCGTCGATAATGCTAAAAAAGGATTTTTGATGTCTTGATCAAATGGAATTCCTTAACATCATAGCTCATATCCCCTTTTGTTTACATTTCCTGAGAGATAAACGTGTGTGAGGCACCAAGCTGGTTGTAAAGAAAGGTGGTGGCCTGATCGGGCCACCATTCCTACCTGCAAGAAGTTCAATATGACAGTAGCAGTGGCAGTGAGATAAACTTATTGTCAAAGGTTTTCCTGGCTAGTAGTAACAGCAAGATAACTAGTTAATACACGATGCTAATGCAGCTAATGGTAAACGCTTTAAAAAATACGATGTTGAATCCTCCTGCCCTGTCCCATGTCTATCACACACAAAATCAGAGAAGGAACTCTCAGGTTATGTGTTTGCCTTTTTAGGGAAGACCATCTGAACTTCTCAGTGTTGTCATATATTTTACAGTTTCAAAAGACAATGACCAGCAAACATTACTACAGCCCAACAAACAGTAGTGATATCTTACAACAGAATAGTTCACTTTTTTCCACACTATATGCATTATCCATAAAAATGGAATCTCTTACAGGAAACAGAAAAATGCCTAACTGGATGCTATGAATATACGGGAGAGAGGAGACTTTTCAACTCTCTTTTCTGGATAAGCCATTCAGAATGCAAAACAGGCTCCTAGGAAGTGGAGTAAGTACTTATTAACATTTTGTTTTGTTATAATGCCAGGATTGAGAATGAGGTGCTGGTAGAGCTGATGCTGCGACTCCCCTAGAGCAAGGGAAGACGTAGCGTGAGTGGTGGTTAGAATAGAGGAAGAGAAAAATGAGTCGGCCAAGCAAGAAGGGCGTGAAAGACCGAAAAGGGGCCAGAAACAGAGGAGGACTTGGAACAGGTTGTTTGTAGACAGGATTAAGGCAGGGAGATGGAAAAGTGAGGGAGGTGCATGCCAGAAAGAAGGTGAAGTAGGAAGAGGGGAAAAGCAATCCTAGCAAAATGAGAAAAGAACTATGGCTGTAGTTGTTCCCTTGCCAGCTTCTTTGGTGGATAAAATCACCAAAGATAATTTTGCACAAGTAGAAACCCAAATCTGGCTCAGAACAAAATGCTGGTGTGGTGTTTTGCACATGGCAAAGTATTCAATTGTTGCATGGATGTGTAGGACAATACCACCAACCAAGACATTCTCTTTCGTTGATTATACTTATTTTCAGATTTACTCTGGGGGATGCATCCTTGAATGCTTTATTCTAACTTGACAGTGGCAGTGGAATGTAATTTACAATGACTATTTCCCATTGGATTAAATTATGTCATAAAATTCAGATAATTTCTTCAATAAAGAAAAGATCCAGAAAGCTATTTTTATTCCTTTGGGGTGGGGGTCAGGGACATGGGATGAGGTTTTTGGCCTTACTTTGTAAAAACTATGTTGCTCCAAGTCAAAGGTTTAAATCCTCCTGAAAATGTTATCTTTTTACATATTGCTCCACATGTATATATATTTGACAAACCTGACAATGGGAGTTTCTTTACCAAATCTTATTCTTTTCTCCCAGGAAAGATTTTGTCATTAAGGCAGTAAGGTTACTGAGCATTTCACATGGCTGCATGAAAAAATATCATCTAGATGATGCACAGTTAAAAAAAGGACAAGTATCTGGGAAAATACACAGGTGGAACATGATGTAAACTCTACCCTCAGAGCTATTGCCATTTTGACTTAGGGGAATATAATTTCATAATTATGAAATCATCTAATAATTATTGCATTCATCTACTGCTTTACAGTCCTTTTAAACCTAGGTGAGAATTTATTCATTAAATATTTATTCTTGGCCTACTATATACTAAGACTACACAAAGTTCTGGAATCTGCTATTTTTATTTATCCAGCCAACCATATAAGAATGGAGTTGACAGTCAGAACCCAAAATTAGATACTATAATTCTCAGTTTGGACCCATGCAATTCAAATTTTCTGAACTAGTAACCCTATTTGAAAGGAAAAGTACTAGGTGGGTATTAGTTTCCCAAGGCAAGCAAGTGTGAAGTAGCAAGCTATTATTGTTTTTGGTATGTGAGTAAGAGTAGAAACCAGGCTCCTTGAAAAATCTACCCAGAAAGCAAAGTTTACCTTTAACATTTCCCATTTTCCTTCTCTGTCCCTCTCACACGTTTGGCAGTCCCTCATCTCCATTATTTATTGCCTTTATTTATTCTTTCCGTTCATTCACCAACCAGTTATTTTTCCAACAAGAGTAAGGCCAGTAGAGAAATAAAGATATGAAAGGGAGAGACCCTGTATAAGGCAGCTACTGATTATGTTATAAAGTTAAGTCATGTCCAGGCATTACCACAGTACCAAGAAGAATATGACAATTGCCGTTTAGTTACATAATTGTGAGAATTCAGAGGTTGTAAAGAACCCAAGCTCTATATCAACTGAGACCTGCCTTCTCTTGAACTACCCTTCCTCTCAACCAGAGGCTTAGACCTTTGTTGCAAATGAGTATCACCTGCTGAGTTTTAAAATTCCTGCTACCCAGGCCAAATCCAAATCTTGTTTAAAAAAAAAAATCTCTGGAGATGGAACTCAGATGTTTGTCTTTTTTAAACTGGCTATTCCACTGTGCAGCCTAGGTTGAGAAACATTGTCCTAAATTTCTCTTCTTTTTAAAAATCTTGTTACCCTAACTTCAATATAGAAAAGGCAAATAACGTTGGGGAAAACATTCAGTTTTCTCATTCTGTTGACAACCCCCCTCCCAAAGCAAATAAGCAAACAAAATCTAAGCTACAAAAACAATAGCAGCAACAACTAAACTGTTTTCTGAAAGTTCTTGAAGTTGGGGGTTAGAAATTACCCAAAACAAAAGACAACAACAAAAAAGAGGTTTTGGTTATCATTAGTGGAAGAAGAAGTAAAGTAGAAAGAAAGGCATGTCCTGGAGTGTGGTGTAGTTGGAGAGATTTAGGGAAGAAATCTGCTGAAGGTGAGATTTAGCGGGCAACCTGTTTGGTCAGTGGCTTCCCAGGTGGCGCTAGTGGTAAAAAACCTGCCTGCCAATGCAGGGGATGTAATAGATGCAGGTTCGATCCCCAGGTTAGGAATATCCCCTGCAGGAGGGCATAGCAACCCACTCCAATATTCTTGCCTGGAGAATTCCATGGACAGAGAAGCCTGGCGGGCTACAGTCCATAGGGGACTCGCATGGAGTCGGACATGACTTTGCACACACACAATTTGTTCAGATGCAAAGATCTTGGACAAAGGAAGTGGAATAGTAGTAGGAAGTCTAATTTGTTTTGACAACAAACCTTTAGTATTTATTCCAGTAAATTGCTCAATGTGAGATCAGTGGCCAAGTTATTAAGACTTTTACAAACAAAACAAAACACAAGTCATAAATCAGGACTAAGAATCCGACCCTTAGTGTGATGGATGGGAGTGGGAGTTAGGCAATCGTAACAGAGCCCCCAGATTTGGCCATTGTAATGAAATTATGAAATGTGTTGGCATCAGTGCAAAAGTCTGGTGTCAGCAAGTAAAAATGAAGTAAAACAACATAGAAAAGATTGGTTTTGAAGTGGTCTGTTTACCTCCAGTTCCTGAAAGCATCTTTTCCATGTTCTTCCTTCATATTATTGCTAGTGAGGTAGATTAGGAAGCCCAGGGCTTGAACAGACCCAGATTCTAGCTTTGGTTCCTTATTTACTATCTATAGGACTTCGGGGGTATAGTTTAATTCTCTGGGTCCCAGTTTCCTCTTCAGTGAACTAGAGATAACATCTATTTCAAAAAGTTGTGAAAAATAAAGAACAAATAATACAGTCAAAGCTGTTACTAATTTTAAGACTCTTTCTCCTTTGTCTGTTTTAACTGCTGTTATCTCTAAAGTGAAGTCGCTCTGTTGTGTCTGACTCTGCAACCCAATTGACTATAGCCTGCCAGGTTCTGCCGTCCACAGGATTTTCCAGGCAAGAATATTGGAGTGCAATTCCAGGCAAGAATATTTCCTTCTCTAGGGGGTCTTCCCAACCCAGGGATAGAACCTGGGTCTTCCACACTGCAGGCAGACTCTTTACCGTCTGAATGTGCCCGATCTCATCTGATCTCGGAAGCAGGAAAGGTCAAGCCTGGTTAGTTATCTCTAAAGGCAGCTTCAATTCTTGCAGATGTAGAGCAGATAAAAATTTTGTACAACAAATTTGCTGATAGTAAAAGTAACTTCCTGGGGTGGGAATGGAGACTAGGTCATTCAAGCTTTAACATGATAGTCTTCTGCCATGAATAAACTTGTTCAAATCCCTGGGGACTGAATATTTTTATAACTTTTTAATTTGTTGTATTTTTGGCTGCATTTTCATTGCTGTTCACGGGTTTTTCTGTAGTTATACTGAGCAGGGGCTACTCGTTGTGATGCAAGGGCTTCTCACAGCAGTTTCTTCTCTTGTGGAGCACGGGCACTAGGGCACACAGGCTTCAGTAGAGGAAGCACATGGCTCCATAGTTTCAGTTCCCGGGTTCTAGAGTGCAGGCTCAGTAGTTGTGGCACACGGGCTTAGTTATTCCATGGCATGTGGGATCTTCCCGGGCCAGGGATCAAACCCGTGTCCCCTGCATTGGCAGGCAGATTCTCATCCCCGTACCACCAGAGGAGTCTGACTGACGATTTTTGACCTTCTGATTACCTGCAGACGAGGTCTTGCCCTCGATTAGCTGACCTAAGGGCAAAGTCAAAGACTGGCAGGGCCTTGCAGGTCTGAGGCAGGAGTGGGGACAGAATGTGTGAAACTGCAGTGTGAGAATGTGCTCGCTTCAGGATTCAGCCTTTTTTTTTTTTTTTTTTTTTTTATCCTGCAGGTTGTTGGCAAGCAGGGGGTTAAGCTCAGCTGTTGCTCTATTTGATTTTTCAAGAAAAATCAGATCCATATTTAGTGCAAACTCTCCCAGTTTTTGATGGGAGGTGACTAATTTCATTTTCTTTCAACGTTACGTGGGCCAAACAAAACACATCTGAATACTGCCTGTGTGCTACCAGTCTGCGACCTTTGCCTTTTGGAGGTCCTTTTCACTTTTAGTGCTCTCTACTCTGAGCCCAAGAATAAGTGTATTCATCTCAAATGACAGACTTACCCTAATGAATACCTCCACTTGCAGATAATTGTTTCCCGTTGTTAGTGTTTTATTATCCATAATTAACGTTACCTTCTAGGCAATTCTTATGCAAACGGCCTCTTGTTCCAAAGTTAAAATCGATTCTGATATTTCCTGTTACTTGCTAAAGTGTGTAGACTTAATTTTCTGCTCGTTAGTTTTATCTAACACATCTGTTGGCTGGTTTCACTTCCTCAGGGCCCAACTTAATTTTGCACCAACTCTTGCGAGGTAAAACTTAATAAACTTGCACTTTTGTAAAGCTGAATATTTTTAAAACGTTGCAGAAATAGTCTTCTATCTCACCTGTTATGGACTGAATAGTGTCCTCCCCAAATTCATATGATGAAGTGCTGACCTTCAATGTGACTATATTTGGAGTAAGAGCCTTTAAGGAGGTGATTAAGGTTAAGTGAAATATTTTTTTTTTTTTGGACCAGGGATTGAATCCAGGCCCTGTAAAGTGAGAGCACGGAGTCCTAATCACTGGACTGACAGGGAACTCCAAGTTAAATGAAATCTCAAGGGTGGCGCCCTAGTCCAATAGGACTGATGTCCTTATAAGAGGAAGAGATACCAAGAGTGCAGATACTCAGAGGAAAGGCCATATGAAGATACAGTGAGAAAGTGGCCAACTGCAAGTCAGGAGGAGAGCGTTCACCAAGAACCATACCTGCCAATGTACGTGTGTGCTCACTCAGTTGTGTCTGACTCTTTGTGACCCTGTGGAGTGTAGCCCACCAGGCTCCTCTGTCCATGGGATTTCCCAGGCAAGAATACTAGAGTGGGTTGCCATTTCCTCCTCCAGGGGATCTTCCCAACCCAGGGATCAAACCCAAATCTCCTGCATCTCCTACACTGGAGGCAGATTTTTTTAACCATTGCATCACCTGGGAAGCTCATAGCTGCCAACACCTTGATCTTGGACTTCGGCCTTCAGAACTGGGAGGAAATAAACTTCTGCTGTTTAAGCCACCCAGTCTGTGATATTCTGTTGTGGTGGCCTTAGCAAATGAATCCTCCACCTTTAACTACCCTATCCTTGGTGTCTGATGTAATTCCAGTCATGCTCAGAGAAATCCCACTTTTTAGATTCTCATCTTACTTCAGGTTCAAAACAGTCTAGACATTTTTATATCATCAATCAAGAGTCCCCTGCCTAAGAAATATATCCAACTCTTCTGTCATGGCAGAATACCAACTATTTGGTGACTCACCCATAAAATGTGAGATAAAGGAAACCAATCCTTTTCCCAAGTTTTAAAATTTCTCCTCGTTTGTCAGCTGCTCCTGTGAGTCGCACGATGCCGACCTTCTTGAGGCTGGAGAGCCACCTGTATGCGTGCTGATCATCTTTTAAAACATCTTCAAAATCCAGAGTAGGCAGCTGGAACTCTGAGCCCCAGTACTGACACTCTGTGAATTATGAAAAGGAGAAACCAGTGTTAAAAACACTGTTTTTAACATGCAAGGAGAACTTCAGAGAAGAAACTAGTTCATTGAAGCTGACCTTTGATCTATCATGGAACAGACTAAAGTTCAATCATATTAGAAATGCCCAAATTACCAGCTCTTCTTCCTTGGAGCCAGGCCAGTGTACTCAGGCCTTCTGCCTGCCACTATGCAAGACCCATGACTGGTATTCACTATAGCACTTTGTCAAGAGAATGTTTAGCTTGTGGATGGTTCTTGATACCTATGTCCTTAGGGCTTCTCTGCCTGGACAATGCTTAGAAATAGCCTTGAAACACTGTGCATTTTTAACAGCCAAGTTGAATTAATCAATTCCAAATAGAAAACGAGAATGATGTGTTAGAACAGCTTATGCCTATCCCTGGGGGCTGGGGGGTGGGGGTGGGTGTTTGCCATGGTAGGAACCACTCCTCCTTTCTCTTATTTCAACTGATAAGAAGCTTTTTCTGGGGTCAACTTGTTCATGGGAGTCAGCAAAAGCTGTCCATGGGGAGGAAAAGATGGGCCATGTTGTTTTGCCAGAGCAGGCTGGCTAAAGTGGTAACAATGAGATTTTAAGGATTTGGAATATAATCATAATTTTTTTTGGGGGGGTGGAGGGTGTAAAACACGTTATTGGTCTTTCTTAATTCTATTAGCTACCCAATAATTTTTTGTTGGTTTATTTTTTCAATAAGCTTGATGGTGGTGTTTGGTGGTAGTGGTTTAGTTGCTAAGTTGTATTTGACTCTGCGACCCCGGGGACTGTAGTCCACCAGGCTCTTCTGTCCATGGGATTTCTTAGGCAAGAATACTAGAGTAGGTTGCCATTTCCTTCTCAAAGGGATCTTCCTGATCCAGGGATTAAACCTGGGTCTCCTGCATTGCAGGCAGATTCTTTACTGACTTAGCCACCAGAGAAGCCCTCAATAAGCCTAATATTTTACTACATTGAGAGACATTGTGATAGACGGTAAGTCTTCAGGAACTCATGGTCTATGGAAGACTTGGACATGGAAGCTGACCATTAAAACACAATATGTTGTAAAGCAACTATAATAAAAATTGGTAAAAAAATAAATAAAAGCAGTAAAATAGTGAAGATAAGCCACCTACAACAGTATGGATTAGACAGACTCATAGGTGACAAACCAAACAAAAGTATACAATTTGTTGGATGCTATAGTTGAAGTACATTCAGGATACTATGGAGATATCAGATCTTCTGATCCTTTATTAATGCTCCTTCTATGATACCAGTTATTCTTTTAAACACATGAAGTTCCCCATGTCTGTCCCTCATGCCTCAGCTATTTCCTCTAAAATCAAACAGAGCTGGTTTTTATGGGCCCAGCATGCTTGTGCTGTACCACCCTCCTCTCTAACAAGAGTTGGATTTATATGAAAGAGCTTCTTTTCAAAGAAGAGAGCTGCTTGACTTTTGAATATTGGATTATATGGTTTTTTGCTTTGCCAATCCTATTTGCCCTTTGCATTTATAGTCTCCAGATTTTAATATTTGATACCCATCATAAAGGTCTGTGAAAAGAAGGTGATAAATGTCATAAATACTGCTTATTGGCTACCTAGATAGAAAAGTCATTTGGATTCCCATAAAGAGAAAAGTTTCCTGGGCAAAATACCAGTGTTAAAGACAAAAATGATAAATCACTGTCTCCTCTTTCCAAACCTTACACCTAAGTGGACTGTACCTAGAATCTTAAAAAATATTGAAAACAACTTTAAGCTTATTGAGCCCCAAATGAAAATTGTAAGTCCATAGAGTATTGGAGGTAGATGAGATTTTCACATTGGCTTTAGGATATCGCATCACTATGGGTTCTTATTATTGGATAGAAAGGTCATCTAAACTATGGCTGAGGAGTTCTCAGATCTTGGGCACTGTAATAATCTGGCTAAGGGCAAATTTTTCATTCCTGTATAGACTGCTAGATGTATTAGCTGTGGTCTACATGGTCATCTAAGCAACATATGATGTATTTATTACAAAGGGTTAAGCAATTTATTGATGAGCCTTGTTATAATAATTAAAAGAAAAATCTCATGTCCTACTGAGAGAAAACCAGCCCGGAGAGATAATATGGTCCAGACTGCAGCGTTGTCAAGTAGAACTTTCTGAGATGCTGGAACTATTTTCTATCTGTACCATCCAGTACCGTAGCTGCTAACAATATGTGGATATTGAGACCTGGCATATAGATAGTGGAACTGAGGGACTGAGTTTTTTCCTTCATTTAATTTAAACCAACTTAAACTTTGATTTGGGCTTCCTAGGTGGCACAGTGGTAAAGTATCCACCTGCCAATGCAGGAGACACAAGAGACATGGGTTTGGTCCCTGGGTTGGGAAGATCTCCTAGAGCAGGAAATCTCAACCCACTCCAGTATTCTTGCCTGGAAAATTCTACGGACAGAGAAGACTGATGGGCTACAGTCCATGGACTAGCAAAGAGTCAGACGCAGCTGTGCACACACACACAAACTTTAATTTAAATAGCCACACGTAATTGATATTATATGAAATAGGACATGAATAGAATAAAAGACATGGAGCTAAAGAGACTTGAGCTTGAGTCATCATATTCCCTCTTACCAGCTTGTTTCTTTGTCTTTTCTCTGATCTTCTATCTCTTAATTTGTAAAATAACCATACTAATATTTGCCTTGAAGGTCATATGTTACCCATGCAATGAGTTTATGCAAGGAGTCTCGTATAGTGCATAGCACATAGTAGACTACGAAAATACATAACATAACAATTTATATTTACTGAATACTTTCTAGAGTCAGCTGCAGTCCAAGGCGCTCTCCATACATTATTTTTTGAAAATCCGTAATAAATACACATAATTGGGTTTATAGGAATACTGTGATGGTTTCAGTATTCCTATGTTACAGAGAAAGGAACAGAGAGCTGAGTCTCGCAGCTAATGATTTGCAGAGCTAGTTAAGCAAATTCAGGTGACTAAGTCCAAAGTCTGTAATTTTAGCAGCTACACAGAAGATAAACATTTGATGCCTTGAAATACTGTTGTCACATGTATTTTTAAGTCCTATGTCTGAATGTTCACAGCTTACTCTATCCCTTACACGGAAAATCTACTTTCTGGATGAAAAGTAAAGCAGGGCAAGTTACAATTAGGAACACTTCATCTGGACATGTTCAAGCATGAGTGTTTAAAGATAAACCTTGGCTCCCAGTCAGGACTTTCAATGCAGAAAAAACTTTACAACTAGGTTTCATGGCACAACTCTACAACAACATTGCTATTCACTGCTTTTGTGAAATGAACCAAGGCTTAAAAATCAGCAAGCTTCTTTTTAAAAAATTTATGCCAATGTAAGTCAGTGATCCACGCCAGTGGTTTTACTTAAGGCCATTATCACTTTCCAGAGAGTTTTGGTGACTGTGTAGCAGGGAAATGTAATAAATAGAGATGGAAAAAACACTTTCACAAGATGTAAATGTTTTAAAAACGTTTGTATTTTGAACACTTTGTGGATTCAAGAAGGACTGCTTAGGGTACACACTATATACATCGAAATATGTTTATAGCATATTTTAATGAATTTTTGTTTCTACACGAGTCATTTTCCTGTTATAGAGTAACACACACATGCTCTCAAACACACATGGACATAAAAACACAATATCCAATATTCTAACTCATAGAGAATGAATTATATTCTTTCAATAAATATGTTACTCTTTACATGTGGAAAGTTAACCATATTCACATAAAGACTAAGGATAAAGCAAGGCTGTTAATATAAACATCAATCTGTACTATAAATAATTTTACATTCATAGGATTTTACTATCAGGGATTGGTCACAGTACCTTTCAAGTTCTACAAAGTTTATAGTTCTCCAACTATAGCTCCTATTTTGGTGGGCCTAGGCAGCCGCTTTGCAAAAATCAGTGACCAAGGGCCACAGTCCATCATAGAATCTGTGTCCTAATATGAGCCACTGATAGACTCGGTAATGCCAAGTGTAATTTTCAGGGACAGCATTGTGACTAACCAGTTTCCAAATTCATTATAACATCCTCAATATAAAATACTCTAGTTTTCCAGGAGAAATAAACTTCATCTTAATAAATCCAACCAGTAGGATCATTCTATGATCTATGTGTAGATCCTATGATATCTGAACAGAAACTCTGATGTTGAAAAGGTAATTTAGAAGCATTTTCCCAATCTCCGCCAACCACAAAAACTCACCACTGGGGACCATATGAAAACACATTGGCCTAGAAGAAATCATTTGTCAGGTGAATACATTGAAAGCAAACTTAAATTTCACACTTGGGTCTGGATACATAAACAGTATGGAAAATGACGGAATATTTAAGGCATGAACCACCCTTTCTAATTTAACTTATGGCCTTACTAATAAATACTTCCTTGAACATGTACTTCACACATCATAAAATTTATGCACAGGCTACATGCTGGCTTTCAAGGAACCATTTGTACAAGGCTTGCTTTTCAGGGTTAAACCTCACATTCCTGAATCCTGACTTGTATTTCAAAAAAGGAAAAGACACAAAGAAGCTCTTGAGTTGAAGATTCATGAATGCAGTGTGCAGGGTTACAGTGTGTTATTTCATGAATCTAGGACCTTCTGTTCACATGTACAGAACTGTGCCTGAAACAACTGTCTAAAACAGCTCATCTCATGTGCTGAGGATCAGCTGATGGCTTACTATCTTTTCCTGTAGCTATCTTGCAGGGCCTCAACCATAAACCAAATCTGACCCCCAAGAGAGGAAAGGCACCTGAGTGCAAATAGGGCTTTGATTCTCTTTCCTGCACTGTGGACTTGCTGCCCTCTTTGGAAAGGGCATCCTTGTCTCTTGTCTAGTGAACTCAACCTGCCTTTCAAGATCTTGGTCATTTGTCCTCTTTTAGATCAAACTCTTCCCGAAGCTGAGCCTAAGATGAGGATTTGAACGCAAGCAACTTACTAAGGTGAGAGTTGGACCATGAAGTGCCAAAGAACTGATGCTTTTGAACTGTGGTGCTGGAGAAGATTCTTGAGTGTTCCTTGGACAGCAAGGAGATCAAACCAGTCAATCCTAAAGGAAATCAGTCCTGAATATTCATTGGAAGGACTGATGCTAAAGCTTCAATACTTTGGCCACCTGATGCAAAGAGCTGACTCACTAGAAAAGACCCTGATGCTGGGAAAAATTGAGGGCTGGAGGAAAAGGGGGCAACACAGGATGAGATGCTTGGATGACATCAAGAACTCAATGGACATGAGTTTGAGCAACCTCTGGGAGATGGCGAAGGACAGAGAAGCCTGGCGTTCTTCAGTCCATGGGGTTGCAAACAGTCAGACATGACTGAGGAAACAAACAACAGTTTACTAAGGAGGTCTCCCTGGAGGCATCAATAGGAGGTGGGGAAGTGAGACAGGGAAGCAGGCCTCTGGATGGGTGTTTTTTTTTAAACTTTTTATTTTATATTGGAGTATAGCCAAATAACAGTGTTATGATAGTTTCAGGTGAACAGGTCAGGGTTTTGCAGCCGGGACTCAGCACTGCTGGACCTTATGGCAATGCTGTAGACTATACTTCAGACTCAGAATTATCCTACCCAGAGCCAAGGAAGCTGAGATGCACAGGCCACCCATACCCACCGCTTATTTGTTGAGAGCTGTTTCTGGGGATTCATTCCTGGGTCTCCTGGCCTTCCCTGTGTGTTGGTCAAGCAGGCTGCCTCAAGCAGAGAGGACCCTCCAGGAGCATGGCAGGCTTGTGATAGGAAGCTGTTGGCATGTATGACAAGAGTGCTGAGGAGCACTGATGCGGCCATGACAGCCTCTGCGGTGCCCTCCTTTGGGATCTGCAAGACTGGGCTAGGATGGCTGTCTTCTGTGGTGCCTGACACCATACACACCTCAGTCCCAGTGCTCACCACATTGTGCTGAAAGGATCTTGCACTTACTCTGTACGTGTTTGTTGAAAGCCTTGGCTATGTGAAAGAGAACGTGTTAGTGAATAAAAATAGATGTGATCGCTGCCCTTGGGAGGGAAAAGGTGAATAAATAAGGAAGCAAAGAAATAAATACATAAAACTAAACATTGTATCAAGTGCTATGAGCATAACAAATGGGGTATATTGACAAAAAATCATTGGAAGTGGGATGGAGACCCTATTTAGACATGGCAGATAAAAAAGGTCTACCTGAAAAGATGCTATTTAAGCTGCATCCTGAGGGGTGAGAGAAGTCAGTCATGCAAAGGGCAGAGAAAGTGTCCAAGTAAGAAAGATAATAGGAAGAGGGGCGATCTTTAGCTTATTGGAGGAACTCAAAGTCACTGAGGCTAGGACGCACTAGACAGACATGGGTGTTGCAGATGAAGTATAAAAGTAAGCAAGGGTGGGCTAGGTGGGTCCTCATCTCTCTCTCTCTCACTAGACTGCAAGCTCCTTGCAAGCTATAGGGATCCTGTTATTTATCTTTATTTCCTCCTGGCTGTTGCCCCTAACTCTTTCTCCCCCTGGTATACAGCGCAGGACTGGCACTCAATGGGTTTTCAGAAAACTACTATGTTCTGTATCCTAAATAAAATATTTGCTTATTTCCTAATGATGAATGGAAATTGGAAGCAACCCAAAAGAAGACAGTATCTGAGCACCCTTTAGCATTTTAAGAGATAGAGAAATCCATAAAACCTTTCCTGTAGGTGATAATCTTGCCAAACTTGAAAAGTCCCCTTGAGAATGTATAAACAAGTTTATAGGTTGCTTGAAAGAAGAGAAACACATTTTTGTTTTGGACTGTTAGGTACCTGGTATATTGTATACGTTTAGCCCTATGACAAGAGTAACCATACAGTTGGAAAAAAACAAAAACACAGGAAATTATGAAAGAGTACTAAAGGACAGTGTGATAAACATTTACAAAAACAGAAGCTAACACACTTACTAGGCACTTTCTAAGCACTTTACATGGAGCGACACATGTAATCCTCACAACAACCCCATAATAGAGGTTCTAGTATTGTTCCCATTTTATAGATGAGACAGGCATCAGTATCTTAGGTAAGTGAGGCAACATCACATAGCTGATGTTAAGTCAGAGCTGGGATACTACACGAAGAACTGGACTCCGGATATTCAGAAAAAATTTGTTGAAGGATAACAAGCACCGAAGGATGTCAAGAAGGAAGATTATTATCTCAGATTTCCTTCGAGTTGGCAGTGCAAACCGAAAATTCAATTTTACCTTCTGTCATTATTTTAACTATCCTCTTTGACATCCTTGAAAAGGTTGTAGAACATCCTCTTGATGGCTTTTAATTGCACAGCACACGTCTCCCTATGGAGCAACCCACTCTGGTTCTAGTTAGCTCCAAATGACACAATCTTCTTCCTTACACAGAGTCACATCTACCTCTGTCACCTTCTTTAAGGTGCTAATTCAGTGCTCCAGAATCACACAGAATATGGCAGTCTTGGAGAAGGTATAAAGACAGTTACTGAACTGAGTTTTTCTTTCCAAGGCTAAATAAATAGCCCCTTTCTCACCCATATTTTTCACGTTTTATGGCTCCCAAGCCCCATACCATCCTCTCTGCTCTCCTCTGGTTGATGAGTTCAAGTTTGCTGATGCCCTGTAACAGCCTGGTGTCTCAAATCAGACATAATACTACAGTGTGCTCTGGCCATACCTACACAGTGGGCTCACAACTACATTTTTATTCATGTAGCCTAAATCTAATTAACCTTGTTTTGGCAGTCTCAAGTCTGTTGACTCAGCTTAACTTTTCAGTCAGCCAAAACATATAAGAATTGCCCTTCAGCCAAGTCCTCATTTCCGAAGCTAGTTCACTGAGAATGTACTAAGTACTTATGTAGAAATGAGATGCAGGTCCCATTCGATAGGGACTTTGTGTCAAAGGTTTGAGGGTGACAGATCTGGATTCAAGTCGGAATTCTGACACTTTCTGTCTGCATGACCTTCAGAAACTGATATATTCTCTCAGTTCAATTTCTTTACCTCGAAAATACAGGGTGGAAATAACCTGCAGGTTGTGGGGATATTTAAATGAGATGGTATCTTGAAAGAACTTGCCATAGCACACCTAATTAAATCTGCGCTTGAACCAGAGCAGCTGAACGTGGCTGGACGAAAACATACCATGATGACCGATTTTATTGCGTACTCTTTAATCTATAGTTAATTCTATCCCATACTCCCCTAGCTGACGTTTATCATGTTCTCTATCCTCAGTCTTCCCACACTTCCTCCTTCTACTCATGCTTAGCTGACAACTTTGCTTCCTGTTTCAGTAAAAATTAAGGAATCAGAAGAGACTTCCATTCACCCCCATCACCACATCGAACAACCTGCCTGTATCTGTGTTCTTATCGTCTCTTGCTGCTAAGTCGCTTTAGTCGTGTCCGACTGTGTGCGACCCCATAGACGGCAGCCCACCGGGCTCCCCTGTCCCTGGGATTCTCTAGGCAAGAACACTGGAGTGGGTTGCCATTTCCTTCTTCAATGCATGAAAGTGAAAAGTGAAAGTGAAGTTGCTCAGTTGTGTCTGACTCTTAGCGACTCCATGGACTGCAACCTACCAGGCTCCTCCATTCATGGGATTTTCCGGGCAAGAGTACTGGGGTGGGGTGCCATTGCCTTCTCCAATTGTCTCTTGATGTGGTATAAATACGTTTGTAAATTTTGTGATCTCGTTCTCTACAAAAATGCAAATTCCTAAGGACAGAATCTTTTTCTGTTTTGTTCATCACTGTATCCCCAGCACGGAGAATAGCGCCTGGTACAATTCTATAATGCATGGAAGATATTCGAAAAATGGTACCTGTTATTAATATTAGTTTTTTCTCTTGATTCCAATTTTCTAGTGGGGCAGACAGTCAAATACACAGACATTGACCCTTGAGTGCAATAATGGCAATGGCACAGAAAGCATGTGTGCATGCTTAGTTGCTTTAGCCATGTCCGACTCTTTGCCACCTTATGGACTGTAGCCCACCAGGCTCCTCTGTCCATGGGATTCTCCAGGCAAGAATATTGGGGTGGGTTGCCATGCCTTCCTCCAGGGGATCTTTCTCACCCAGGGATTGAAATCGTGTCTCCTGCATTGTAGGTGGATTCTTTACCATTGAGCCACCAGGGAAGCCCAGCATGGAAAGAGAAGTTGGCACAATTGCTACAAGCACATAGAAGAGGAGGAGGATGGCAAAGGAATCTAATAAAGCAGATGCTCTTCAGTTAAATCTTGGCTCCATTTCTTCTTCATCTCTTTTGTTTTGGACTACTTAATTTTATCAACCTAACTTTCCTCATGTATAAAAAGGTTATAATAATGTTTGCCTTTGTAAAGTTGTTGCTAGGATTAAATACAGCAATACATATTAAGCACTGAGCTTAGTGCCTAGCAATGCTTAAAAATATGAAGAAGGAAGATTGGCAAAGGAGTAGGGGAAAAGAAGGGAGAAAGAGGGTATGTGTGTTGGTAATTCAGACAGAGGGTTGGTGTAGGAGATAGTGAGACGTTGATAGATTCTGGATGGTTTTGGCAGTAGGGCTAGGAGATTTTCTTGGCATGTTGGGTGTGTGGTATAAGAGATAATGAAGTCTAGATTTTTATTAATTTATTTTAATTGGAGGCTAATTACTTTACAATATTGTGGTGGTTTTTGCCATACATCAACATGAATCAGTCACTGTGTACATGTGTCCCCCAATCCTGAACCCCCCTCCTACTTCCCTCACCACCCCATCCTTCTGGGCTGCCCCAGAGCAGAGCACTGACTTTGAGTGCCCTGCTTTGGGCATCGAACTTGCACTGGTCATCTCTTCTACATATGGTAATATACATATTTCAATGCTATTCTCTAAAATCACCCCACCCTCACCTCCCACAGAGTCCAAAAGTCTGTTCTTTACATGTGTGTCTCTTTCTCTCTCTTGCATATAGGGTCTTCGTTACCATCTTTCTAAATTCCATATATATGCATTAATATACTGTATTGGTGTTTCTCTTTCTGACTTACTTCACTCCGTATAATAGGCTCCAGTTTTATCCACCTCATTAGAACTGACTCAAATGTGTTCTTTTTACACTGAGTAATACTGCATTGTGTATATGTACCACAATGTTCTTATCCATTCATCAGCCGATGGACATCCCAGTTGCTTCCACGTCCTAGCTATTGTAAACAGTGCTGCAATGAACACTGGGGTACGTGTGACTCTTAATTCTGGTTTCCTCAGTGTGTATGTCCAGCAGTGGGATTGCTTGGTCATTCGGCAGTTCTATTTACAGTTTTTAAGGCATCTCCACACTGTTCTCCATAGAACAGTGTTCTAGTTTACATTCCCACCAACAGCGTAAGAGGGTTCCCTTTTCTCCACACCCTCTCCAGCATTTATTGTTTGATTTTTGACGGCTGCCATCCTGACTGGTGTAAGATGGTACCTCACTGTGGTTTTGATTTGCACTGCTCTGATAATGAGTGATATTGAACATCTTTTCATGTGTTGGTTAGCCATTTGTATCTCTTCTTTGGAGAAATGTCTGTTTAGTTCTTTGACCTACTTTTTGATTGGGTCATTTATTTTTCTGGTATTAAGCTGCATGAGCTGCTTGTATATTTTGGAGATTAATTCTTTGTCAGTTGTTTCATTTGCTATGATTTTCTCCCATTGTGAAGGCTGCCTTTTCACCTAGCTTATAGTTTTCTTCCTTGTGCAAAAGCTTTTAAGTTTAATTAGGTCCCATTTGTTTATTTTTGTTTTTATTTCCATTACCCTGGGAGGTGGGTCATGGAGGATCTTGCTGTGATTTATGTCAGAGAGTGTTCTGCCTATGTTTTCCTCTAAGAGTTTTATAGTTTCTGGTCTTACATTTAGATCTTTAATCCATTTTGAGTTTATTTTTGTGTGTGGTGTTATAAACTGTTCTTGTTTCATTCTTTTACAGGTGGTTGACAAGTTTTCCCAGCACCACTTGTTAGAGATTGTGTTTTCTCCATTGTATATTTTTGCCTCCTTTGTCAAAGATAAGATGTCCATAGGTGTGTGGATTTATCTCTGGGCTTTCTATCTTGTTCTATTGATCTATATTTCTGTCTTTGTGCTGGTACCATACTGTCTTGATGATTGTAGTTTTGTAGTATATTATGAAGTCAGGCAGGTTGATTCCTCCAGTTCCATTCTTCTTTCTGAAGATTGCTTTGGCTATTTGAGGTTTCTTTTTTTGTGTTTCCATACAAATTATTAAATTAATTTAATAATTAAATTAAAGCTTTAATTAAATTAAAGCTTTCTGTGTATTAATTTTATATCCTACAACTTTACTATATTCATTGATTAGCTCTAGTAAATTTCTGGTGGTGTCTTTAGGGTTTTCTATGTAGAGGATCATGTCATCTGCAAACAGTGAGAATTTTACTTCTTCTTTTCCAATGTGGATTTCTTTTATTTCTTTTTCTTCTCTGACAGTGTGGCTAGGACTTACAAAACTATGTTGAATAGTAGTGATTGACCCGGTTGCCTGACAGATGGAGTTGCCATCTACCAAGACAGGAAAGACTGTCTGTGAAGCAGAATTACCTAAGACCATCTACTCCCATCAAAGGATTCATCTTTCCTTTGATCTTCTTCCTTTTTTCTTATTGCCCCAAGTAGATCACTTTATAAATCTCCCTTTTGGTTGTCCATCATGATTATGATTGATCAATCTATTTTGAGCTAGACACTTCCATTCCTGTGTGCATTCATGCTCAGTCATGTCCAGCTCTTTGCGACCCCATGGACTATAACCCACCAGGCTTCTCTGTCCATGGAATTTTCCAGGCGTGAATTGTGGAGTGGGTTCCCATTTTCTGTTCCAGGGCATCTTCCCGACCCAGGGATTGAACCCACATCTTTTGTGTCTCCTGCATTGGCAGGCAGGTTCTTTACCACTGATGCCACTGGAAAAAGCCAGACACTTCCATCATGCCCTTTTGAAGTTAGAGCTTAGACACTCTGCTTCCTCCTTTATGAGCACATGGTTCTCTTCAGATACCTTCCCCCTATCTTCCTTATTAATATCATCTGTTTTCATGTGGTCATGAGACTGTATCTAATTTGAGTCTGGAATTTTTTTTTTCATCCAAGTATTGAGGTTTGTACATGAAATATATCTGCTGAGTGTCGGTGTCTTCATCTGTAATGATCCTTAACTAACCAGTAGATAGCACATCATTTTTCCCCAAGTTTGCTGATCATCCTAGCTTTAACAAACATTTTTACAGACTGATTGGAATTAGGGTCAAAGTTGACCAGTCTTTTCACTGCCTTCCTTAGTTTTATTTAAAGAAAACTATCTGTCAGGTAGAAAAAATTTAGCCCAGACTTCAAATCAATGTCTGAATGAGTAAAATCCTTTTCATGACAATAATTCACTTCTGAGTCACTCTCAAGTGTTTAATCGGGATTATAATATGATTATTCTTCAAGTAAGGGGAACTCATGGGTAAAGAGTGATCATGACGCTATTTCGCTCTCTCCTTTTGTCCTTACTCAGATGTTCTTTATTATGCCTCTGCTATGTCCATGGCTCTTTATGTAGGAGGAGAAGGGGAAAGAAAGGACCTAACAGGATTTGAATAGCCACAGTGTGCCAGGCACTGAGCTAAGCACAGCACTTACTTTTTTCCACTTATTCTTCACATCCCACAGCTGAGAGGCATTGCTTCTTTTACATATGGAAAAAGTGTGAGTCAGATCATTTATAACACAAGTCAGGTTCACAGAGCAGAAAGTCAAAGCCCCTCTGCTGATTCCAAAGCTGTTCTCCTTTCGTAACACTGTACTGTTTTACAGGGGAAGCACGTTCTTGGCACACCATCCTCTTTCACTTCCTCTCCTAACAAATTCTAACAAAATTCTTTCGGAAAAATGTATATGCTTCCATTGTTATATCACAGCCTTGCATTTTAGTGTTACCAGTGAAATTATGTCCATTTTCTGGACTTGCTTGCTTTCTGGTCTGTATTTTATAGTTTGACTTTGTTGTTGTTGTTTAGCGGCTAAGTCTTATCTGACTCTTCTGTGACCCCATGGATGGTAGCCCACCAGGCTCCTCTGTCCATGAGATTCTCCAGGCAAGAATACTGGAGTAGGTTGCCATTTCCTTCTTCAGGGGATCTTCCCAACCAGAGGACTAAACCCACATCTCCTGCATTGGCAAGTGGGTTCTTTACCACTGAGCCAGTTTGTCTTAGGGACAAATATATATCTAGGGTGGAACTGTTGGTAAAGGAGGCCACTGGGATGTGAGTTGGATCTTGCAGGATGGAGAGGTGAAGTTTGGCCAGGCAGAAGAATAGAGTAAGTGATTGGGGAAACAAGCAGAATTTGGACAAAAGTAAGAATCCACATGCTTGTGGAGGGGGCTCTAGATTGTGGGGTGATTAGAAAGTCCCAGGGAGGACTCTGGACTGTATTGTGCTGCAGAGAATCACCAGGGCTGAGGGAGGGAAGATAATGATGGGCATCCAGAGGATATCCCTGCAGGGTTGTGCGAGCTGGGGGTGAACACAGAGGCCATGTTATTTTAGTAGCTCAACTGTGAGATAACAAAAGGCTTCGACAAAGTGGTTAGCAAGAAGGACAACTTATACAATCTTTTCCACCTATAACCTTTTGAATGTCAGTCTTCTCTGGGCAAACAGGCAATGAACATGGAAGCTTGATAGCTGACTGAAAAAAAATAAGATTGTACTTTTTTTTTTCTTTTTCTGTAAACTGATATACTATTTAAGAAGGTTAAGAAGCCTCTCAAGGCTGTTCTCTATAGCTATCAACATTTACAACTGCTTTCAAGGGAACCTTCTGATGATGAAGTGAGGTCATATGTAAAGTGAGACATCATTTTTCACTGTGTGGTGCTATTCAAGGCTGTAAGCAGGTCCCATCTCCATTGTGCAGATAAAAATTTGGGAACAAGAAAGGTTAAGAAAATTGTTCAAGGTCACAGATCTAGCAAGACTTAGGTTCTAGAGTACTTTTAATTCAGTGCTATGCTGTTCTTTTGATTCAAAGCAAAGTTACAGATTGGGAAAAATACAAAATTTTGAGCAAAAGGTTAAAGTTAGAGAAATCGTTATATGGAATAGAGACTAAAAATTATTTAACTAATTTGCTCACCTAGAAAGTAGGCAAATCAACAGAATGGGTGAACAGCAACATCAAAATTCTTTGCAAAAATCATTTTTTTTCTTTATGGGGATAGAAAAATTTAAGAAGAAATTAAAACTAATTTTTTCCCATGGACATATTGAAAGTTCAGAACTGGAATCTTAAAGAAATTTAAGTACGATGAGGATATCTACCACTCCAAACTGTTTGTTCCACTGTGTTCCGCCATCTTGAAGAGCAAAGTAGAACCAGAAGTGAGAAGTAATAGTTTTTAATCAGAATCAGTTGTCCTTTTTTTTTTTTTTCCAGTTGGTGAATCTCCTAATGTGTAGGCCCTAGCAGAAATGACATTAAATTTATAACTTATGTGCCTATATGTAGGTTTGGTAAAAGTAAAGCCAGCATACAAAGCAATACAACTTTACTTCTTGAAATTGCCACATTTTGGAATTTTCTTAATTTATAAATTTTAAATTTGCAGTCCAATTGCCAATGTTACAAAACTTATTCCCATGCTGCAAGAAAATGTAAGTCTTGTTTGTGAGAAATGGAAGTTTTTCACTCATTGGAGAAAGCCCACTCTACTTTTTCCCTGTTTGAAAGAAAAAGGAAATAAATTTACTTTAGTGTAACTCTAGATAATTACTTTTCCAAGAATAAAGAAGTTAGTAGATTTTCCTTAACTTTTGATGTGGTAGGTATACTGAAAAATTATGAAAAGGGAATAGACTATAATAATTCTTCCTTAAAATAGATTTACTTTAGGGTCTCAAAACTATCCTCAAACTTTTTCAAGGCTTTTAAAGATATCAACTTTTTGAAGACATGAGCTTTTCAAAGTCTTATTTTGCACCTATTTTGCATTGGATGATGGTACGGTAGTTTATTTTATAAAGTCGTTAAATAATAACATTATTTAATTATTTAAAAAATAAAAATGATTTTAGAAATATTTAATTAATGTTTCTTACTGAAAAATTTTTAAAAAGTAATAGATGTAGTGCACAGGATTCCCCACCCCCCCATATTTCTGTAATGTGTCCAGCTGCAAAACAGACTTTTATCTTTAGTATTTTAATACATATCTCTGAGTATATGATTATTTGTTTTCTAGCTGGAAGTATGGATGGAGATTAGAAAACGCAAAAGAAAAAGGATCTGACCTAGAGTTTACAAGTAGAACCCCAAACTAGGCAGATGGCTGTGGGAACAACCTCCAGCCTGGGGGCTTCTGTTGGGTACACAGCACTGCAGGGTGCTTCTCAGGCTGTGAATCTCCCATCTTGGACTCACTGACTTGCAGTCCACAGGGATGTTAGACCCTTCAGATATTATGCACTCGTTTATCAAGCGCAATGCAGAAACTGAGTATGATAACAAATGATACATGATTCAGAAAAGAACAGAACATATTGAAAGATATCGCTATGGCACAGAGAAAAAGGGCAGCAAAATATGCATTTGTAAACTTATAAGCATTTAAGATACCTGTATTCATTTCATCAAAACCCCAAACACATTTCTCTGAAACTTGATAGGTTCATTTCACATATGGCAGGCAAAAGAGAGACTTTCTTTTTAAACATATGAAGACTTTGGGCCATTCTCCCACCTGTGCGTTAGAGTGTGGGCCTGAGTGACCTCAGGAAGGGACTTTTACTAGGTCTTTCTTGGTAAGGCAATATATTTGGCAATGTGACATGGTAGCTTGATTGCTCTGATGCAGCTGTTTTAACAGAGCTCCTCTGAAGCCATTCTGACTGGTAGTTCCTATACAGTTGGAATGTTCTAAGATAGCTTGGAAAAAAACCTCCCAGTCCTTTTTATAATTACCAAGTAATAAGTGAAGCAGATACCTTCACTCCATCGCCGACTTGCCCTGCTAATTCCCACCTCTGGGGGTTTAAGAATGGATGAAGGATGGGGCAAAATTTAGGGACATGGGTGAACTATTATGTGGGAATTGGGCATATTTATAGTGTACATTACTTGTTCATTTTTTAAAAAGATAATAAGTTTTGCTTTTTGGGCAAACTTATATAAAAATAGACTGTGTACCAAACCAACTGTATTCTTTGCACTATAATAAAAATCTTAATCTTCAAGGACGCATATGGCTCTCTCTTAGAAAGGGGGAGCTCTGTCTTTATTTTTTTTCACTATGTGCAAAATCACCGTAGAGATCTTAGAGAGCCCTTATAGCTACTTGAAAGTTTTCAGTTCCTCTCGTGGCATATTCCTTTTAAAGCAAAGAAGGGAGTCACAGCTGTGCACTGAAGTGTTGTAATCTGATAAAGTACATAGGTGAAGGCTTGCTCTGATAGAAGAGAGACATGTGGAAATGAAGGGAAATATTCTTTTCTGACTGTGCAATGTACTTAGTTTCTGGATTGCTGACAGAAGTGAGCAGGTTGCTTCTATGGAACAAAGATTTTCTTCAGATTAACACCTTTTAAATCTCAGTTTGTGATAACAAATATTACTGATGTCAGAGAGTAATACACAAACATTTCAGGACCAATTCAAGGAGATAGCTAGGAAAACAAGCATTCATTCTGCCACCACGTGTTAATAAAAAGAACAGATATTTAGGTTCATATACAAAAGATCACATTATGCATTGATTCTTTTCTATTTTAGTCCTATCAGTTTTATTTTGGGAATTTTGCATCTTAAAGTTAGTCACCAAAAATGAGTGTATAATTATGCCCATTTCTCATGAAAGCTAAAAAGCAACTTCATAAAAATTCTTCATATTTCCAATGTTTTTTTAAAAATCTTCAATTCCGTCCATCTATTTGGAAACATTCACGTGCTAGGCTTGGTTTTAAATGGGTAAAGATTAGAGGGTCAGTTCCTCCTGTCCTCCGGGTTAATATCTGTTTCTCTTGAGTACAAATACTATCCCTGTGCTCTCTGCTACTTCCCTAGTTTAAGTTCTTAATGTTTCTTACAGGATGATTTCTAGATCATGCTATGGTTACCCTGCTCCTGAGCATTCCCCACACCAATCCACCCAGCCCAGATGACCATGACCAAGATTTTTCTACATCACAGATCTGATCTATTCACCCTCTTTAATAAGATAAATACAAACCGAGAACCAATGGGATGCACTGGAGGAAGGAAGGGTAGAATGCATTAAGAACAAAAGGAAGCTAAGGAGACATTCACAACGTCATAGGCACTTGAGAAATTGTATGCGTTTGGTAAAAATCATCCTAAATGTAAATGCATCCTAAAAAACGAAAATGTAAAATGCATCCTAAAAAAATAGATAAAGCAATCTTCTTCTTAAATTTATAAATAATCATTTTTCTGGCTTTATAAGAAGAGAATCAGCCTGAAAAGCTAACAGAAGGAAAAATACTTGACCTTGGTGCTAAGCAAACTTCCTTGCCTTAGGGTTTAGGACTGAGCTTCTTAGCAGGGCACTTAAGCCACTTCCTTCTTTGTTGCCTAACAATTGTAACTTCATCCATATTAGACTAATTGCAGTTTCCTAAATCTACCCTGCTCTATTATTCCTCTTTGCTCTTTTATCTGTTGAGAATTTCCTTACTTTCTATCTTTGTCTGACAAATGGATTCTTCAAAACCAAGTTCAACTATTAGGTCTTATTTGAGTCGCATTTTCTTGTCTCTTCAGAGTCCTTCTGCATTTTAATAAATCTTCTATGCACGTCTTCACGTACTTAAAATAATGTACTATACTTATTTGTCTCCATGGCTGGTGCCCCATCCTAGGTGGGATAAATCCTCTAGGGCAGAATTCATGTTTTTCTAAAAAAAAATTTAATTGGAATATAATTGCTTTATAATATTGTACTAGTTTGTCCTGTACAACAATGTGAATCAGCTATAAGTATATATATATATATATATGTATATACATATCTCCTCTCCCTCTTGGGCCTCCCTCCCAACCCTCTAAGTCATCACAGAGCACTTAGTTGAGCTCCCTGTGCTATATAGCAGCTTCCCACTAGCTCTCTATTTTACACATGGTAGTGTATATATGTCAATGCTATTCTTGCAATTCATCCCACTTTCTACTTCCCCACTGAGTCCACAAGTCCATTCTCTACGTCTGTGTCTCTACTGTTGTTCAGTTGCTCAGTTGTGTTCGACTCTTTTGTGACCCCCTGGACTGCAGCACCCCAGGCTTCCCTGTCCTTCACAATCTCCCGGAGATTACTCATACTCATGTCCATTGAGTTGGTGATGCCATCCAACAATCTCATCCTCTGTCATCACCTTGTCTTCCTGCCTTCAATGTTTCCCAGCATCAGGGTCTTTTCTAAAGAGTCAGCTCTTCGCATCAGGTGGCCAAAGTCTCTATTGCTGTCCTGCAATATGTCTTTTTAAAACTTGGCATTTCCTTACAGTTTTCAGCACAAGATAGGTGCAATTGAATAGAAATGTATGAGAGAATGATTGTTATCCATGTTTTCCAGCTGTGACTGTCCTATGACAAGAGCTTTTTCTGGCGGATGGTCTTTCCATTTCTGAGTGCAACATCTAATGCCAAGGGAAGATCAAGGAAAAGTAATCTGCATCTTGACACCAGATTTTAAAAGTCTTTCTTCACTCTAAGGAAAGAGCAGCAGAGAAAACACTGCCACTGAGGACTAAAAACAAAGCTCTTTCACAAATGTAACTTAGTCTATTTACTTGTTCTGAGTATGAATGTTTGAAAATACACAATGGCAGAGAAATAAGGTGTCAAATTCTACAGGCAAAAAGTCACAGAAGCAATAGTTCAAAAATGGTCCATTAATTTCTTCTTTCACCTACCAACCACACAGCTTGAGAATATATTTTAAAAATCTGATCTTGTTTTAAACTATTAAAATAGTTTCCATTGTCTAAATAACAGCCAGTTCTCCTTGTATTACTCCTGATTGCAGCCTGTCCGTGTGACCTGTTTTTTCCACTGTTGAACTGAAAGTGGTATCATTTCCATCCTGCTACTGCCTGATAGAACTGAGAAATGCAAGCTATAAAACTGCGCTTGTCGAGAAATATTAATGGAGGGGGAGGCCATATACTTTTACCATGCTTAAAAGCTTAAGCTGTAATAAAAAAAAGTTGGCTTTTATTCCCTGAGATCATCAAAAGAACTTGAAGGAAATGAAAGTAAAATCCAACGGGATTACAAAATTAAGGCAGAGTTAAGGAAAAACATTTTGAGTACCAGAAGAAATCTAAAATAAATAAAAAAATAATAATGCACTTGTGATATTGCTATTTGACCCAGACCGTTTCCACTCAGTTATGTAATTGGAGACTCTTTGAAGAATCTAGCCATGAACTCACTGGGGGAAGGCAGGAAAAACATCTTTCCTTGGATATCCATCTGGATTCCACAGCTAGCTTGACTAGATAAAGAGGAAAATGGGTTTCTGATGGTTTAGACAGAAAGCACTGGAGCAAAACTTTGTCAGTTGTCAGAATGGTAAGATTAAGGGACGGAGGCCTATCCTTGAACAGGAAGGGACCACATCACACCCTGTCGATTACCATGGGACAAGGTGAAGCTGTAGGGTTCAGATGGGCAAATTAGTAATAGCTCCACACCTAGGACACTGTTGTAAGTCTAGCACTGAAAACCATGCAGAGTCACCATACATGTTTGAGAATTTCAGATTTGAAAGCAGTAAGGTAAAAATCTGTATCTTGGTATATGACCCAGAATCCCCAGAAGAGATGTGTTACAAAATCCAATAAGGCCGATCAGTTGCCCAAAGGGACAGCGGTCCAATATATCTGGTTAACAGTGGAAAAGAATGTTCAAGGAAACTTACCTTGTTAGTGTATTTGTGCAAGTCAAGATTCTAGTAAATACATAAGCATCAGCATGTTCTCAAAATTCGCCTTTGACCACATCATCTTATGACACAAATCTTCAAAATACACAGAGAGTAAAGTTGTAATGGCTTCCCAGGTGACTCAGTGGTAAAGAATCCACCTGCCAATCCAGGAGCCTCAGGAGATGCGGGTTCAATCCCTGGCTCAAGAAGATCCCCTGGAGCAAGAAACGGCATCCCACTCCAGTATTCTTGCTGGGATAATCTCAGGGACAGAGGAGCCTGGTGGGCTACAGCCCATGGTATTGCAAAGAGATGGGCATGACTGAGCATGCACAAAGTATTGCTACTTCCCACTTCTCCCCAGCACTTCTGATTGAGCTGTACTATTGTATATCTCTGAAAAGTCGTATTTAAAAAATAACTTTCTATTTTATTAAGTACTTATTTTGTATCTCAGATTAAGATTGAAATCTTCCTCATAGAGAACAAATTCATAGTTGCTAAAAGGGAGAGGGGATTGGAGGAAGGATGAAGTAGGAGTTTGCAGTTAGCAAATACAAACTATTAATATGTAGAATAGATAAGCAAAAGGGCCTGCTGTACAGCATAGGGAACTATATCAACATCCTGTGATAAACCATAATGGAAAAGAATATAATAAAAATGTATTTATACATATAACTGAATCACTTTGCTGTACAGCAGAAATTAACACATATTGTAAATCAACTATACTTCAATAAAAAAGAAAAAAGACTGAAAGGAAGGGTTTTTTTTTTTGTTTTTTTTTTTAATAATGAAGTCTTCCCTTTTGACTGAATCTGTCTAGTGGAGATTTTCTGAATATTTCTGTGGTCACAGATTCCCTTGAGACTCATATAAACTCTCCCCAAGCAATTTGCTGTGCACAAGCCTGACACACTCACTCACATGCACATTCAGTGCTGTGTATACTATTTCATGAGGTTCATGGATCACATAATTCTATCTGTGGATACCACTTTAGAAATTTCTGCCTTGTTGATCTTGTGTTTTTCTGGCCTCAGATAAAACTACTAAGGACAAGTGTGCCTTTGATTCATCCTGCTTCTTTGCAGGAACATTTACAGAGTGTCTGTGGAGTGAAAGTTTTTGTGTTAGATGACAAGGATACAAATTTGCTAAATTTCTTTTCTTTTGAGGTGGAAAATTCCAAGTTCTAGAATGTCTAGAACTGCTCTATGTCTCTTTCCATCTCTACCTGCATGATCTGTGTGGTAAATCATTAAACATTCCACATAAATTACAATAATATTTTAACCAGGGTATAAGGGTTTTAATTTGCTTCTGAGCAAATTTTTTACCATATGAGGTTTAAAGGTTAAAATCTGAAAATCATAGCAAGGTTACCTGGCAAAAACAATTCTTTCTGGAGTCTTTCTCTGGCCTGCTGTGAAAAGCATCTTTTCTTCAGCCAATCAGCTTCATATTCACTGTAGTGGTCATTTGGCCACATGATATGAACCTTATAACAGAGAAAGCAAATAATACATAAACATATATTATGCTTCTATGTACTTTGGTTCTCTGCTATTGCTGTTTCTGGAAGTTATTTAAGTTATCAGACAATCAAATTAGCTCTTGCTTTTGTTCCTTCTGTTTTTTAACTTATATACTCAAAAACGTAGAATAAACTTTTGGCAAAGAAGGAAACTGAAAGCCAAGGAGATACAGCTGAGGTCTGAAGCCACTTAAATATCACACAAGAAACAAAACCTAGCTAGATTTGAAGTTCTTGTTTTATATTCTTAAAACCCATGGTCCCTGAACTTTCTGTGAGGCCAAGAATATCAGAAATAGTAATGATGAGGTATAGCACAATAGGAGGACTAGCACAATTTTGAGTGCGTACTGCACAGTGAGCACTGTAAATATGACCCACTTAGTCCTCATACAACTTGTGGGAGAAGCTGTAACTAATATTCATATTTTCAGGTGAGGCAAGTAAGAGGAAATCACATGGTTAAAATCCCACAGCTAGCAAGCAGTGAACTCTGGCAATAAAGTCCTTGATTTGAGACGAAGACAGAAGTGGGGGTGGATGACCTCGCTGGTCACACTTCCTCTTCTGATAACCATCCTAGCAAATTCAGGAGAGAGAAACAGGCTGGGGCCATGTCTGCTTTGTGGTTTTGAGAGCTGAGCTGTCAGGAATCCAATACGAAGTCTTATATGTCTACTCACGAATTTGACTAAAAATATTAATCAATACAAGTTTTTGAGTGCTCACTGTGTGCCAGCCACATGCTAACATTTTACCCATATTATCTCATTCAATCTTCACATCATCTTTGGGAACAAATCTTGTTAGTATCCTTCATTTCTAGATGAGTAAACTGAGGTAGGGAACATTCCTTGTATTAGAGAAATAGTTTGATTGAATCTTCAAGGCTGCCACTCACTGAAGGAATAATGAGCAACTTTGCATGTTTTATTAAAGATAATAGCAGTAGTAATAAAAATAGTAGTAATAATAGCAGAAGCTTTCACTTAGTGAGCATGCTGACTTGGCACCAAGCACTATGCAATCATATTTTTTATACATGGCTCGGTGCTAAAGAATCTGCCTGCCAATGCAGGAGACACAAGAGATGCGGATTTGATCCCTGGGTCGGGAAGATACCCTGGAGTAGGAAATGGCAATCTACTCCAATATTCTTGCCTGGAAAATTCCATGGACAGAGGACCCTGGTGGGCTATAGTCCATGGGGTTGCCAAAACATGACTAATTGAGCATATTCCTGACTCTGATATATATAATATATACATACATTAAAATAAAATATAATTCATTATTTGAATTGAGTTTAGATCTTTTATTTAAGTTGAGAGAGCAGGGAGAGATAATTTGGAGATAGTTACCTTTTTCCTGTCAAACATCAAGTCTTTGATCCCAATGTACACATCAAGAGCTTCGATAAGAAGTTTCCGTGCTTTTGCCGAATCCAGGTAGCAGTCAGTACACTGACAGTTGTCCCGGAGCCACACAGCTGGGTAGATAGAGTCTGCACCATCCTGCCAGATGATTCGCATCAAGTGAGCTCCATCCAGCACTTCTGCCTTTTGGATGACGCAGTCCATGTTTCTGGTCTTTGGGGGTAAATCTTGTCAGCTACCTGCTATGACAAATCAGTGTTAAAAGGACTCTCAGGAGGATCGTGATCTGAACTTGACTTCTAACAATTCAAATGGACTCTGGCTTCTGCTATTTGCTTGGGTTTGTGTTTTCACTTATCAGTGCTGGGACCTTTGTTCTAATGAGAGTATTTCATGAACTGTAAACAGAAACACAGTGACTAAAAGTAAACAAGATAAATGCTCTGTCATGATCCAGACAGAAACAATTCCTTGTTTTCTCATAGCACTTTTAAATAATAAGTTCAGAACCAATGACACTGGCACTTTTAAGCTTGCATAAAAGCTCGGGAATTTTTTTAAGGGAGAAAAATACCCCACAAATTGAAAGTGTACCTGTTACACCTGTGCTATTTTAACTGATGCCCAAATTCACTGGATCCAGCCAAACCAGGAACTTTCAATTCTCAGTTCCTAGACTCATTCTGCCCCCATTGCTAAGGATGACCTTTCACAAAGTTTTCTTTTCACAAGCCAGGCTACCTATCCTGGTGATCTGGCAAATAGAAACTTAAATAAGTAAAGAGTTTGTTTTTCATGTATAAAAAGAAGTCCCAACATGACTGTCCATTACTGGTAACGTGATTTCACAGAACCACGAGGAGCCCAGGCTACTCAGAGATTTTATCCTTCTGCTTGTTGCCTCATGTTTGCAAAATGACTGCTCCATCACCAATACCACATCTATATTCCAGGGAAGAAAAAGGAAATACATCATGTGGCACTTAAGTCTACCTTATTTTCAACTCTTCCCCATCTAGTAACTTCCAGATATATTTTGTTGGCCAGAATTATATCACAGTCTAACTTTAGCTATAAAGGAAGCTGGGAAATATAACTGTTTACTAGTTACATGCTTGCTCTGCAGAAATCAATGTTTAATTAGTGAAGATGGAAAATAAGGTGGAATCAACATGCATTCAGCAGCTTTGATCACATCCTTTAAGACTTGCTCATACAGATATCTTCTTTAAACAGGCCATCTATCAATGTCACTTATGCCCAGCCTTCCTTATTATTATTTTTTTTTACTTTCATAATTATCGCTTTTATTTTCAAGTCTGGAACTTCCAAGTGATCTTTGTATCCTCTAGTGCAGCAGGCACATAGAAGACATGTAATATTGGAATGAAAACTTTAGCTTGATACATGAGGAGGAAAAAGAAGACACTTTTCTGCATTTAAGTAAGATTGTACCTACTATAGTAAAAGCACAACTTATATAACTTGATCAAGGACAGGAAGCTGCTTGTGGGTCAGATGTTTTTATACAGTCCATGAGGAAAGAATAGTTTTATACTCTCAAAAGGTATGAAAAAATAAAACAAGAACATGCAACAGGGAAAGTATATAGCCTGCAAACCTGAAAATATACTATCTTCCCCTAAAAAAAAATATTTGCCAACCTCTGAGCTAGGGAAAAATTGACTACATTTACTCTTTTTCTTCTTATGCGTCCAGCATGATTTAAGGATCTGGTTATATTATCCCAGATTAACTGGAATCATCACTGTCCAGTGAAATATCTATAGCAATTACCCAGGTAAGCAGCAGGAGAAAGAGGCTGGGAAATACCAGAATACAGGTGATACCATCTTAAGATCTCATAAGAAGTAAGACAATTAAGGGGAAAAATCCTTCTTATTTATTTTTAATCATCAAACTTTTATGTGTATCGGTATATATTTGAAACTTAATTCATTGTCAATAAAGTGCTGATTAATAAGCTTGAAGGGCTTCCCTGTAGTTCAGTTGGTAAAGAATCTGCCTGCAATGCAGGTGACCTGGGTTCGATTCCTGAGTTGGGAAGATCCCCTGGGGGAGGAAATGACAACTCCCTCCAGTATTCTTGCCTGGAGAATCCCATGGACAGAGGGGCCTGGCAGGCTGTAATCCATGGGGTTGCAAAGATTTGGACACGACTGAGCGACTAAACCACCACCAGTGAGCTTGAAAGTGTTTTAACTTGAAATTTCACACATTAATTCTTAATAGATACATTGTTTGAAGGGTGCATCTTCTACCATAATAAACACTGTTCTGTACTCACCCATGGCTCTGTGCAAAGTCCCACTAACTGTTGAAGTGATCACACCTACAGATATGGCTATACCAACAAACACATGTTCTAGTCTAACCTGACAGTTTTGCTTTCTCTCCCTCTTTTTATCTTTTTTTTCCCTTTTTCTACCTAGCAAGTTTGAACTGGAGAGGGAAAGTGCATTTCTAAGTATTAGGGGCACAGGGCTTGCCAAGTGGCACTAGTGGTAAAGAATCTGCCTGCCAACGCAGGAGACACAAGAGACTCAGGTTCAACCCCTGGGTTGGAAAGATCTCCTGGAGGAGGAGATGACAACCCACTCCAGTATTCTTGCCTGTAAAGTTCCATGGACAGAGGAGCCTGGTGGCCTACAGTTCAGCGTGTTGTAAAGAGTCGGACACGACTGAGCGACTGAACACACACGTGTGCACAGACTCTTCCCCACCCCACTCCTCTTGGTCAAATGGATGTTCTGGGAAGAGTATCCTGAGAGAGGAGGCCACATCAGGAGGATGGCTGATGGAGGCTGCCTGAGGCAACTGTGAGAGAGTGGCAGAACTGGAAAGACCTGGGTGTTGCTAAAGTTAAATTGTTTGGGTATCTGTGAAGGAACTTGGCAGGTTATTTCTATGCTTCACAATCCCTTTCCGAACTTTATGACAAATGTGAATGGTAATCCAAACAAAAGGAGGGAAGGGATGGGAAAAGAGTTTCCCTCTTTAACTTTTCTTGATTTATTTAAAGCTTTATTGGGATAAAAGGGATGAAAATGGAAAACGGGAAAAAAAAAATCAATAGACATTGTACTTGAAATCAAATTTTCTCCTGTAGTGTATAGGCTTGTACATGTGTGCGGTTTGTTAAAATCTATTTTTCAATTTGACTAGTTAAAATTGAGCTCTGTTCCTGTGGCTGATTCATGTTAATGTTTGGCAGAAACCAACACAATTCTGTAAAGCAATTATCCTTCAATTAATAAATAAATAAATATTTTTTAAAAAAACTGAGCTGTCTTGAAGCATAATGACCATTTAGTTATTTGACAAATTGTTGTGTTTCTCTGAAGAAAAAAGAAAAACCAAAGCATTTGCTGCTCATAGCTATATAGAGAGAGGCTTCCCTGGAGGCTCAGATGGTAAAGAATCTGCCCGCAATGAGGGAGACCCAGGTTGGATCCCTGGGTCAGGAAGATAACCAGAGAAGGAAATGGCAACCCATTCTAGTATTCTTGCCTGGAAAATTCCATGGACAGAGGAGACTGGCAGGCTACTGTCCTTGAGGTCGCAAAGAGTCAGTTGTGTCTACAACTGAATGACTAAGAACTCACGCTCTCCTCCTAGGGACCTTAGAGTTGAGTGCCATGGCAAGCTCTCCTCTCTCTCTCTCTCTTTCTCTCTCTCTCTCTCTCTCTATATATATATATATATATACACACATGTTTCTTAGTGAGACATTTGTGCTGAATTAAAATAGTCCTATAAAATGAAAATATTTATTTTATACCTATTTTGTTTCTTATTATTCACAATTATAATTTAATTCATGAGCTATCACTTGAGTTTGGTGGGAGGAAGTCATATTAACATCCTGAGAAACAGACTTTGGATTGATGTCAGGGGCGCTTACTATCTAATGGGATAGATTTCTTTTAATTTCATCCCATTACTTGATGTGTGTGTATGTGTTGTCATTTTCCTTGCTAACTCACCATATCTTCCCCCTTCAGAGTTATGGACCTTTGTTTGGGACTCCTGTTTTGCTCAATAAATTGTTTTAGAGATTATCTTACTTCAGTCACAGGTGTGGTTTTTGTCTTCTTTAAAGTTTCACAAACTCAAATTTTCCCAGCTGGCTTGGAAAATCAATAAAGTAGCTCTGAAAGTTATTTTATGTGTTTGTCTTGGGAATAAAATAAACTTAGAACTGGAATTCGAAAGAAAAATCTATGCTATCATTGGGTTGAGTGGCTTCATCTAATAGCAAGGAAAATGGAAGTTCAGAAATGCTGGGTGTGATTTGTCCAAGCACATGCTGCTGCCTGGTGGGAGAGATTGCCCCAAACCTGGATTGGCCAATCTACAGTACACTTATAAAAGTGAACACCTTCTAGTTCTAATCCAAGGGAGTGCAAAAATTCCTCAAACGCTAATTGCGACTAATTTGAATTATAGGTTTTGGATAGGATTCTCAAGAAATTGACATAGAAACTGCATAGTTACTATATAGAAAATTAAAATTGATGGAGGTTAATAATATACACCAGAGACGGCTGATTCATCTACTAGATTACTCACCCTTCAAAATAAAAACTGTCATTTTTCAACTGTTTTTCTGTAATGGAAGACTAGATAGAGAAGACTCATGTTATCAAATATCAGAATCTGTTAATGTCTTTTTCCTCTTCCTCAGATAAGTCATCAGGGCTGCTGTGATAGAACAGGATTTTCTGTGTTTGACCTGTTTTTAGGCTTTAGGATCAAAAAAAAAATGATCAAAATGCAAGAAATAGGCAAATTGCATGGGTAAGTATGTGAGATGCATGTACTAAACCATGTATTCAGCACTTTTTATGTGGTAGCTGCTCTACTGATGCTTTCAATTGAATAAACCTTATGTAATCCTCTGGAAAACATTGTGAGATCCCTGCCATCATTCCCTTTTACAGATGATTGGAGATTTAAGAGGTAAAGAAACTGTCTTGAAGTCAGAGGAAATAGAAATCATGGCCACTACACATGACTACCTCATGGAGAATCAATGGTCAAATAATTTTCCAGGCAATAGCTTCAATTTACCAAAAACGTACTTTTAAAATAGCAGCTAACTCTCAAGATTGTTGGTTGTTGGTTGGCCTCACCATCCGACATTTCATCATTGAAAGGAGAGGACAGGAAGAAGTTTTCCAGACATTACACCATAAAGGCTTAAACTATTATTATTCTTTTATATATCAATCTTTAAGTCATAAAACTCAATTCATTTCCACTTCGTGAGGTAGAGGTTGACCAGACCACATTTGTAGTACGTGAACCTTAATATGGTTTGAGTATATATATACTCTATTCATTACTTTTGCTACCTAAGTCCTTTCAACTTTTAGAAGTTGTTACCTTTTTTGCTAACTTGATTTAATAAGTGGCAGAGTTACTTAATAATTCATGAGTGAACTCTCAGGGGAATAATGAATTCTATGAAACCCTTAGTAAAACCGGTTCAGTCTCTTGAGTAGGTTTACCCTTCTGCCTGCTCACTTGTTTAAAGAATCTCATTTTATGCAAATACTTCCTTCCTAAACTATAAAAAGGAAAAATTCAGCTTCAATCTGGCGACATTATTACATTCAGATTGAAACAAATTATCAATGCATTTGTTTATCAAGGTAAAGCAGAGTAATGGTCTATACGGTACTGGGTCTAGATTTTAAGAAGGTCTCTAATTCTTTGAATCAGAATATATATTCATTATGAGAAATCCTATGTTTTCAAAGAAAAGCAATTCAAAATTTCCATCATACTTCCTCTTGAGCTATATTCAGGAAGCAAAATAATTGAAGAGGGATACAATAGCCTTAATTGACCAGTATTCTGAAAAAGCATGTTCCATTCAGTTTGGGAGCTTAACAAAGGGCCAGCATGTAATATGCAGTCATTTCCTTTGGGCTGGACTGTGGATTGGTCAGTGACCATTTTCAGATTCCAGCCAGAACCCTCCCTCCCCCCATCACCCAGTCTACTTTTTAGACAGTATCCCCTCTGTCCCCTCTGAATGCTTTCTGGATCTGCTTAGGGACTGCAAAGTAATTTGACTACTAGACTAAGCCAAACATAATTGGGAAGGGAAGCTGCCAAGAAGCAATCAGATCCACTGCATTCCAAAATCAAGCCTATTGCAAATGCCTGATGGACCATCCCCATCTCAGCCCACATGGCTGTGAGACACATGTGACTGGATTTCCAATTGGATGCCCCCTCCCCCGAACCCTAATCCACAGGCCTGGATCCACAAGCTCTTCCAAATAAGAAAAAGTTGAACTCAACCGTACCTGTTCTCAGATGTGCGTTAGGCCCCAAACCATGCAAAACTTACCAAGGAAGAAAAACATAGGCTTCACTGTTCAATGTCCTTTGGACAGGGAGCCTTCAGTGCCTGTCACCACCCAGTTGGATCTGCCTCCGGTGTCCCTGTAGTGCTCTGACTTGTAAGCCTTTCTTTCTGCTCCTGGCAGCTCCACCGCTGCCCTGCCCCCAGACACAGCTGAGGCTTGCAAATGAGGAAGGATGTCCCAATCTGAAGGTGTAGCAACTCCTGAGGGGAGCTTGGAGGTGAAAAAAAAAAAAAGGTAAAGAGCTTTTATGGCCTAGAGGAGAAACAGTTAGAAAGAGAAAATCCTTTAACTCCTACTAGTTCCTAAAGCCACAAAACCCCGGGACTCAGTGCAACTTACATTGCCTTTGTTAGAATCTTTCTGATAAATGGAGGACAGTTCTCACGTTCTCACCCGTCTTATCTCCTGCCCCTGAGCTGGCAGCAGCAAGTGCTGGAGCTTCTTTACTCTTGTCCCACCTGTACATGCAACAGCTTTATTGTTGCAACACTCACTTGGAGAAAAAAATTATTGAGATGTATGTTTAACAGGGAGGGGCTACCAGTTCCCCACCTGAGCAGAGAGGAGATGGTATCTCTGTGTCCATAGAATCTTCCTTATGAGTCTCTTTGGAGGGAGCCTGACTAGTTTTCAGGGGCTGGTAGGAAGGTTGGGATGGGTCCCCCTGAGCCTGATGCCCTCCTTTCTCTGTGGCTTTGGCTGAAGTGAACCACATTGGCCAGAGAGCATGAGGCTTTTCTGAAGGCACCTGGTTGCCCAGTGACTTGACTCTCAACACACAGCCCTTAGGGCAAGAAAAGGGAAAGGCCAGGGTAGGCAGCCTGCCAGGGACCCAGAGCCTGGCTGCCAGGCATTCAGATGGGTCTGAACAGTGCAAAGGGAGGGCTAGTGGGCGAGTCTCAAGTCCTAGTTCTTAACGGGGGCCCAGATTCCATTAAAAGCAAGTCTGCAGGTGGCAAGTAAAGTCCAGGAAAGAGACACATGCCCTCTGCCCTCCTCCCAGCAAACACCACCCTTCCCAGGAAGGCACCAAACAGCCTCAGCCCACAACTTGTTGATTCTTGCCCGAAGGACATCCACACCTGAGAGATTCAGAGAGGCAGGAACTAAAGAGCTAACTAGACAGAGAGAGAGAGAGAGAATGCAGATCCACTCTCTGTGGTCTCCTCTTTGGTTTCTTGTTCAGGACAACTCTTCCTTCCAGAACCGCAGTGTCCCTTCCATTAATGATGTCCTGTGGACTCTTTCACAGAAAAATTTAAACCATGTCATTTGTGTTCCCTTCCTTCCCTCTCCCAGGTCTCCAGATCAAATGACTGACACCCAGCATCCAGTGAAAATGAGGCAGGTTTTGTTTCCCACGTATGGGAGGAGGGTGTGTGGATGTGGGGGGGCACTCATCAATGTTGCCAGCACTTTAAACCCACGGGGACTGAGGTGATAGGCATGCCAGAAGCAATTAGTTAATTATACTTTAAACATTTAGAAGACATAATAGAAATACACTCCACTAACTTTTATTTCACACTTTGTGCTTTAGTTAACAATTGCTGGAATAAATTACGTGAATTCCGTTTTAGCTCTCAGAACGTAGTTTAAAAAAATACATTGCATGAACATGGGTTCTAATAGAAGAGCAAAAGAAAACAAAACAATAATAAACAAACATTTAATGCTTAAAGTTAAAAAACCTGCACATAAAGAATTAATTCCCACATTGAAAACAAATAACACCGTAACAAATTCTACTCTTGACTGTGAGAAGCCTCTTTAAGAGTGAAATAAATACCAGTGGTTCCCTGAGGGCTCTCTCCTGTCAGTGTTAACACTTCAGAGCCTTAATTGGCTTTTGTATTTGGTCTCTCAGTGTACTATCCAGGAAATAGCAAACAGTACTAATATTCTGGGTTTCAGATGGAAAAAATGAGGCTGAAGAGGTTCATGAACTACAGAAGGTCACAAAATTTGCAAGTGGTGACGTCAGTAGCAGAGCCAGAAATGTTGACATTTTGTCCATGTGTTTCTTAAGCTTTAGACTGAAGAAAGTTTATTTTAAAAGTTAATTCCCTGTTAAGTACAGATAATTAAACTTAAGTCAACGAATTAGACATTAAAAACACATTGAAACTCAGTTTTTATTCTAAACAGAAATATAATGAATGATGCTTTCCTTTCCGTGAGCATGCACAAACGGAGGATTATCTGGTTGCTTGGAAGACTTCTATGATGTTGTAGGATTTGATGAGATTGAGCAAGATCTAACTCAAAGATTTGAAGATGGGTGGTGTTTCCAAAGGAGGAAGCCTTTGGAGCCTGGAGACTTTAGTTGCAACATGCTTGTCTCATTTTTAGCATCTGGTAATGCTGGGGGTGACTTGGGCTTAAGAAAATATTGTAAGTGGCAGGACCATTTAGCTTTAGTGAAATCTAGTACCTGTGGGAAGATTCTGCTGCTTATATCATTTCCAATTTTGTTTAAGGAAAAAAATATCAGGATTTGTACAGGATACTTCCCACACAGTTGATTCTTTTTATTTAAATTTTAGTCATTTCATAAAGGTTTAAAAAAACAAAATATAATGATATTAAAAAGGCTATATACATACTTCTCTATAAAGAAGAAAACCAAAGTGGCTCATAATCCCATTGCCCTCATATTACTCAGAAAAATATGGAAATGTAATAAAAAGCCTTCCTTCTCCTTCTTTTGAATTCCTTTTCCCCAAAGTAATTGCTGTTAATAATATTTTATTTTTAGCCCACACTGATTTACTACACATATGTATAACCCATTGGTGTGCTGGTAACACTGAAGAACCAGCTCTGTGTGTCCACAAGTTTCTAATTCTCAGGTAAATAACAAAAGTGCTTTCATTATCTAGGGTCAAGGGACTCGTGAATAAGGAGCAAGACCAGCCAGAATCTGCAAAAAGACTCAGGCGGGTAAATAGAAGGAGCACTCTTATTGAGTAGAAAGCTGTCCCGAGTCCGTCCTCAGCCATCATAACAAATACTGTGATGAAAAATAAATATTGGTAATCACTTTGAAAACTGAAATCAATAACTCAGCTCTGAATTTTTAGTCATTTATTCTCCATGAACTAAGTAATTTCCAAATAAATAAGTTGTCCATAAACAGTCATCCTTAATCTTATGATGATTAATAGTCACTATTAATCTTAGAGAGCAGTGATAATATAACCAGTTTAATCTTGAAAATAATTTGTTTTAAATATTTGATATTTAAACTATTATATGTTCTCTTGTGAAACATGAGTTCCACCAGGGCTTTGGGAATTCTATATTTAGTATCATTCTTAGAACAGTAAAGGTTTCTATACTGTGCCCTTTCCCATGTTAGCAAGGTAATGCCCCCAAATCCTCTAAGCCAGGCTTCAACAGTATGTGAACCAAGAACCTCCAGATGTTCAAGCTGGTTTTAGAAAAGGCAGAGGAACCAGAGATCAAATTGCCAACATCCACTGGATCATAGATAAAGCAAGAGAATTCCAGAAAAGTATCTACTTCTACTTCATTGACTATGCTTAAAGCCTTTGACTGTGTGGATCACAACGAACTGTAGAAAATTCTGAGAGATGGGAATACCAGAGCACCTGACTCGCCTTCTGAGAAATCTATATTCAGGTCAAGAAACAATAGTTAGAACTGGACATGGAACAAAGGACTGGTTCCAAATTAGGAAAGGAGTACATCAAGGCCATATATTGTCACTCTGTTTATTTAACTTATATGCAGAGTACATCACGAGAAATGCCAGGCTAGATGAAGCATAAGCTGGAATTAAGATTGCCAGGAGAAATACCAATAACCTCAGATATGCAGATGACACCACCCTTATGGCAGAAAGTGAAGAGGAACTGAAGAGCCCCTTGATGGAAGTGAAAGAGCAGAGTGAAAAAGCTGGCTTAAAACTCAACATTCAAAAAAAGATCATGGCATCCAGTTCCATCACTTCATGGCAAATAGATGGGGAAAAAAATGGAAACAGTAACAGACTTTATTTTCTTGGGCTCCAAAATCACTGTGGACAGTGATTATAGCCATGAAATTAAAAGATGCTTGCTACTTGGAAAAGAAGCTATGACAAACCTAGGTAGCATATTAAAAAGCAGAGGCATTACTTTGCCAACAAAGGTCCATCTAGTCAATGCTATGGTTTTTCCAGTAGTCATGTATGGATGTGAGGGTTAGACCATAAAGAAGGCTGAGCACTGAAGAATTGATACTTTTGAACTGTGGTGTTGGAGAAGACTTTTGAGAGCCCCTTGCATAGCAAGGAGATCAAATCAGGCAATCCTGTGGGAAATCTCCCCTGATTATTCATTGGAAGGACTGATGCTGAAGCTGAAGTTCCAATACTTTGGCCACCTGATGCGAAGAGCCAACTCATTGGAAAAGATCCTGATGCTGGGAAAGATAGAAGGCAGGAGGAGACAAGGATGGCAGGGGGTGAAATGGCTGGATGGCATCACCAACTCAACGGACGTGAGTTTGAGCAAGCTCCAGGAGATGGAGAAGGACAGGGAAGCCTGGCACGCTGCAGTCCATGCTGTCGCAAAAAGTCAGACATGACTGATTGACTGAGCAACAATTCTGGCCCCATTCCATCTGTACCATTCCCTATAGGTGATTTAATATGGGACTAGGAGATCCATCAGATCCTGCACCATCCCTCCATTCTAAATGATGCCATGTGATCCCAGAACCTGACATTTCAGATCTGCAAATACTTGTGTCTGCTACTAGGATCTATAACTGTTGTCTTCTCTATCCCAAGACCACTGAGGTTGTACAGTTCCCTTGGTATGAAACCCTAGGCCTGAGTGTTGGTCCTAGGCAGCTATACATGTGTGTGTGGGTTATAGAGAAGCTTACATGTGTTTTCTGGAGTGTGTCCACATGATCTTCCTCCCAGAGAAGGATGAAACTTGAGATGATTGAGAAGTGGATGGAGCCATGGGCTCAGGCTGCAAACTGGAGGCTAGAGTCTAAGACTGGCTCTCCCTTCCCAGTCAAGCTATGGTGCAAAAGACCAGGAATCTTGGAATTTTAAATGCAAAATTGGCCTCCTAACTTATTTTAAAGGTTATTTTTTCAAGGTTGGGGAATAGAACATACTTTATTCAACTGTTAGGTTGTCATAAGCAGTGGTGAGCTGGAGAATTTTTGACAAGAGGCTCTCTGAAAACGACAATGACAATGACCCAATCTACAGTGTTTTCCATTTGCCATGGTGTAGATGCTCCCACCAGGGCCAAATTCAAACTGCTAATGCAACATTACTGAATGTGAATTGGGGAAGAGATGCATGCAGTTGGCTCTCCTGAGCTGCTAATAGCTAGACCTAGCACAACATTATTTATGTAATAGGAAAGAAGAAATCTGATTTCATATTAGATGTGTTCCTTTGACTTTAACCCTTGTGCTTTGTGGCCTGTGGTTAGTCATGCTGGTTCTGCACCTTTTGTAAAAGAATGTTGCTTCTAGCCTGAAATACACAGAATAGCCTACTCTTGGGGTTATGATAATTTAGAGTCCATTCATATAGAGAAAAAAGTTGCAGAACAGAAAACAGCATTTTTTTTGTTGGAGTTTTATAGGAACATCAGACCTGACCTACTTGAACAGCTACAAGAACAAAGGATTCTGACACCAAGAAGTTTGCAACAACAAATTGTGCCTCCATTCTCACCTTGCCTTTAAAAGCACTTTGGTGAAACCCTTTGAGGAGTTCAGGATTTTTTAAGGCACGAACCACCTGGTCTTCTTGCATCGTCCTACAATAAAACTTTCTCTGCTCTAGACTCTAACTTTGGGCTTTTTTGGCCTCATTGTGCATTGGGCATACAAACTTGTGTTAGGTAACATTTATATTTAAAAAATTTAGCCATGTGGTATAGGACCCTCAATTTGTACTCCCATTCTTGGGCCCTCCCCCCCAAATGTTAATGATGTACACTAGTGCATAAAATAGTGCTGGCATGCAGAAAACAGAAAACCTTAATAAACATCTCCTGGATAAGAGGCTTTATAGTTGTATGACTTTAGATAAGCCATTTATCTATAAATTCGTCTGTACTTTATAGAATTCTTGACCAAATGATACAATTCATGTGAAAACATCTAACATGGTTTTTGGCACCTTAAATACAATCAATAAATGGTGTTGAAAGAATGAGTAATAAACTTTCAATAAATTTTCAAATTTTTTTATTATCGTATTTGGAAAAATTCAAGTTTTTTAGTTTAAGCTGTTCTTAGGTGTTTGTAATTTTCTGCAGTTGTCTCTAGGTCAAGACAATTGCCCGTTTCTTTGAGACTTTTTCTTGGAGAATCCTTTGTGATAAGACATCTCATTTTCATACAGTTCCCAAGGGAACAGTGCTCACACAATGTTACTCATTTTAGAAAGTTTGGTAAAATTCCATTTGGCTACAAGTCTGTTATCTGAGCCTCAGGGAGGAAAGGCTATATTTTACGCTCTTCGCTCTCAGCTGTATTTTGTAAACTGGGGTAGTGAAAAGAAAAAGGACTTTGAATTAATAGCTAAGATTTAGGCATTGCATATGTTATCCTCAGTGAGGAATTCAAGATGAGCACAAAAAATAAGAAAGTGTAAAAGATTCAGCAGTGGCATTCTCCCTCTCATTTGCCTGGCTAATTGAATAAAGCTTAATGATGAGGAATCATTTCTGCTGAGAGAGTTGTTACCTGTGAACATAGTCCATTGACTGGTTATTGATACACTTAGTTAAAGCATTGCTTTTTCTCGATCATTCCAGTTAGCAGATATTTTACTTTTCATGAGGGTGTTTTCTTCCTCCCGAAGTATTTCAGTATTTCTCCTGTGTGCTCAAAGAGCCATTTGTTCTCCCTTCAATATTTTTTTCACCATTAGCTATGTTTTCTTTCTTTTTTTTTTAGGTGTAATTTTTCTTTATTTTCTTTTTTTTTTTAGCCATGTTTTCTTTTCACAGTGCCACAAATAACTTTTTGTTTTACCTCCCAATTTCTATGAAAAAGTTGAGAGAGCTCTGTTTCTATAAATTCAAAACTCTGAGAAAGAAATCACTTGTAAATAGCAAAATTCTTGTCTGAGAATCTTCCTTTATACTATCAAAAACCCACAGTTCTTTCTCCAAAAGATCTCCAAAAAGGGATAACCTAGGATCAGATCACAAAGTATTGAAAACTCATCTGAACAGATGGCTGAACGGAAACCCAGATTGATCCATATGCCCATGAACCTAAAGACAGGGCTCAGGAAAATCATCAGTAAATGCACAAGTGTAATTGCAATTGGGAAGAACCTTAGACATCCTCTGATTTAAAGCCTTATTTTATAGATGGTGAATCTGGAATATTTTCAAAGGAAAGAAAAACCAGATATCATTAAGGTGATGTCATCTATGTGTCCACTCTAGAGATTTTCATTTCAATATTAGTGAGGATGGGTTGAAATATGGTGCATAAATAAATAACTGCAAAAGCTAAGTGGCTTAAAGCAACTTACACATATCACATGTCCATTTTATGTGGGCAGTGGGATCTGCTCAATAAACTTGAGAATCAAAACTGAACTTGGGGATTTAGACTGATGAAGTCTCTACTACCTGGCACATCACCGGATGCTGTGACAGAGTAAGCATTGTTAATTATGCCTGGAAGTTAAAGACCCCATCTGTGTCACAAATCAACCCCATTCATTTCATTAGTTAAGCAAGTCAATCATCACTCATTCTTTCAAGGAAGCAGAGAACAGCAATCCAATCATGTTATCGGGAGGATGAAACTGGAGCTATTTTTGAACTGTCCAAATGTCTGGAAATCCTTATTACTCCTTTAGTCACTGACAAATTTCAGTGTGAACTCATAGACAAAGATAGTAAACATAAAATATACTAAGGCATAATAAGTCCTTAACAATAAAATGTTTTGAGAATGTAATTATAGGAAATTCATTCTAGGAAACTGGCATGGAACTGAGTAGCTGAAACAGTTCTTCCAACTCTCACCTGTCTGAATTAGTAAGACCCAAGCAGCTGTAGGATGTGTGTGTGTGTGTGTGTGTGTGTGTGTGTGTGTGTGTGTGTGTGTGTGTGTGTGTTAGTCGCTCAGTCATGTCTGACTCTTTGTGGCCACCATAGACTGTAACCCGCCAGGCTCCTCTGTCCATGGAATTCTCTAGGCAAGACTATTTCCCTTCTCCAGGGGTTGTTTCTGACCCAGGGATCGAACCTGGGTCTCCTGCATTGTAGGCAGATTCTTTACCATCTGAGCTACCAGGGAAGCCGCTAGTTGCGGGATCAGTGATATTAAGACATCTAAGGAAAGGGTCAGGTGGAAGGTGAGGGAATATTGAAACAGAGGAATTAGAAGAAAGCTGCCGACACTCCTTAGCACCACAAGGGTTTGGCAGTGAAGATGGATGCCTTCGTGTCTGATAGCATATATCCAAAAATATTTGAGACCCACAAATAGATCTCCTTGCCCACCAAGCCATTTTTATATCGAAATTTGTCTTTCACAATTTTTTTTTCATAGAAAGAGAAAATGGACACCTTAGGCTAATATGAATAGTTGCCATTTCAAAGTTAAGAGTTCTTGTTATAATTCAACAAATTGGCCTCTAGTTTGGACATTGCATGCATGCATCAGTGTGAACATTGCAAGGCAGTATCTCTTGGTGTTATCAACTCTGACAGAATGATATTTTCTGGGTCTCCAGGGCCAATAATTAACATAAATCCACCCAGGAGATGCTGCTGAGTAAGACTTTCTCCTCACCAATGTCTAAGCTCCTTTCTATCTCATCCTTTAAAAGAGTTCTTGCCTTCTCCATTGGAAATGTTGTCTTCAAACTATGATGTGCAGCGTGCTAGTTAACTTTCTTAATATGATCTCTTTTTGGCCGAAAGAAACTATGCCAGTAACAAGCATCCCATTGATTGCAAGGCAAGCATCTCATTAAGATTTAGCCTCTTCCTGAGACCTTTTCAAATGCAAATGTCCTTTGAGAGAAGCACTACTTTGTCACTAATGTTTACTGAGCATTTCTTATGAAGCAGACACTTTAATCATTATTTTCTGTTCTATTTTGTTTGATCTTCCCAAAACCCAATAAAGTAGATACTATTATTCTTACTTTATAGGTGAGGAAATTGGAGCTCAGAGAAGGTTGGTAACTTGCCCAAGTTTATTCAGCAGGTAATTAGCAAGGCTGGAATTGAAATGCAGTTCTGATTTCAAAACCAGAGCTCCCATCCCATCACTTTGTAGCAATGAAGAGACTAAAAGCAACTGCAATAATCATTTACTCCCTTATTCAACAAGCATGTTTAAGAGCCTGCTATAAACACTTTGAGATGCCCCTCAGGGAGCTATTATTGAGGAACACAGACAAAAAGGAAATAAATTGGTGAGATAATTTCAGTTAGTGGTAAGTGCTGTAAAAAGTTTACTAAAGAGGGAAATAAGATGGAGAGAAATTTGTGTGAAAACATATTAGTTGTGCTGGTCAGGGAAAGCTTTTTTTAAATAAAAAAATAATTATGCAGAAAATGCTCAAGCTGAGACAAGAATGATGAGACAGCCAGCCTTTGGGGGAGAATGAAAAACATTACAGGCAGAGAGAACAGAAGAATGGGAGAGAGTATAAAAAATATTTCAGGCAGGGAGAAGGGTGAAGCAAAATGGTTTGAGAGAGGGGTCAGTGGGGTGCCCTTGAGGAAAAGACAGGCCACTGCAGATGCACTTGATCAGGCGGAGAATGCAATGAGCGAGGTTAAGCAGATGGGCAGGAATCATTTAGGGCAGAAGAGGAGAGGCAGGAGCAGCATCTGCTTTTGGATGAGAGTAAAAGAAACAAGAGGGAAAAACTGGGGAGTCTTGGAAGACAGAGTTTTACAGAAATATTTCTTTCCAAGGACAACCCTACTTCCTGGGATTCTTAATTTGTATCCCGCCCCCAAGATTCAGTGACATGTATTACAGATTTGGTTTTAGCTATGCAAACCATTCCAAATAGGAAAAGGAGTACGTCATGGCTGTATATTGTCACCCTGCTTATTTAACTTATATGCAGAGTACATCATGAGAAACGCTGGGCTGGAAGAAGCACAAGCTGGAATCAAGATTGCCGGGAGAAATATCAATAATCTCAGATATGCAGATGACACTCCCCTTATGGCAGAAAGTGAAGAAAAACTAAAGAGCCTCTTGATGAAAGTGAAAGAGGAGAATGAAAAAGTTGACTTAAAGCTCAACAATCAGAAAACTAAGATCATGGCATCCAGTCCCATCACTTCATGGGAAATGGATGGGGAAACAGTGGAAAAGTGTCAGACTTTATTTTGGGGGGCTCCAAAATCACTGCAGATGGTGATTGCAGCCATGAAATTAAAAGACACTTACTCCTTGGAAGGAAAGTTATGACCAATCTAGATAGCATATTAAAAAGCAGAGACATTATTTTGCTAACAAAGTTCCGTCTAGTCAAGGCTATGGTTTTTCCAGTAGTCATGTATGGATGTGAAAGTTGGACTGTGAAGAAAGCTGAGCACTGAAGAATTGATGCTTTTGAATTGTGTTGTTGGAGAAGACTCTTGAGAGTCCCTTGGACTCCAAGGAGATCCAACCAGTCCACCCCAAAGGAGATCAGTCCTGGGTGTTCATTGGAAGGACTGATGTTGAAGCTGAAACTCCAATACTTTGGCCACCTCATGCGAAGAGTTGACTCATTGGAAAAGACCCTAATGCTGGGAAGGATTGGGGGCAGGAGGAGAAGGGGACGACAGAGCATGAGATGGTTGGATGGCATCACCGACTCGATGGACGTGGGTTTGGGTGGACTCAGGGAGTTGGTGATGGACAGGGATGCCTGGCGTGCTGCGTTTCATGGGGTCGCAAAGAGTTGGACACGACTGAGGGACTGAACTGAACTGATGCAAGCCATTGCATTCCTTCAAGCACCTGTTGAACACAAGACCCAAGACTGTCTATAACCTTGGGTGCAATTAGGTCAAATAGGCATATTACAAATGGCTGTTTGTAATTAAATTTTTTGCATTTAGCAATATGTGTAACACACGGATGGTTCATGTGAACACACAGCTGAAAATGGGATTAAGTAAATGGTACCTGTTTGTCTGAGGACATAAACTGATAAATATACCTTTCTAAGATTTTCCAATGGTTCTCAGATTAACTCTGTAATGTGGATCTGAATCCTACATGTCTACCTTGAAATTAGGGGGTTTCTTTAAGTCTCCAGGCAAAGAGTCAAGTGATCTCAAAGATGGAACATGTTTCTTATCCTTTGGCTAAATTCTAGGAGACCCAGGGGGATCCAAGGGAACTTTCCTTGCTGTTTTCTTGTGAGTGCATGCCTGCATAAAGCTTTTCCTGCAAGCCAGCATACTTTGACAAAGTAACAGATAGTTCTGTTTTCTGATTTGTTAACAAATGAAGTACTCTCCAGACTGTTTGGATACCTTAACAAAAGACTTAAACATATGTGTGGGAAAACAGATTTAGAATTTGAAAATATACTGTGGAACATGAATTTAGAGTGTGACTGGGGGAAAATATATACTACACTGAACTGTCTTAAAGAACCTGCTCCAATGTATGCAATTGTGGACAAATTTGCACTTGAGAAGTATATTAAGTGTCTTTTGCTCCCTTGAAACTAATTCCTAAAATCTCACATTCCTTTCTTATCCAGATGTATTTACAATACTTTTTATTTGTTCTCAGCTTTATTGGGTTCTATAACATTCTTTGTTTTTCTTTCATGATCATTTTTCCAATTAGCTCACAAGACTCTGATGGCATTTTTGGCAGAAAGAGGGTGGCTTCTCACTCACTGCATGATTTGAGCAGTGGGAAAAGAGAGTTAACACACCATTTATATAAAACATTTGGGAAATAATGGTTTGTGGGTTCATTATTTGTCTAGCCAAATTTCGATTTCTCAAAATGCTCTATTTTTTCCTACTTCTGAGAAAGTCATCTTGAGTATCAAAAGCCACTAAAAATGCTTCATCCAGACATGTGTACTTGATTTGCAAATGTAGGAGTGAATTTTAATTTTGAGATGCTTTTAGACAGATAAACTAGCAATATAAAAACATCTCAATGGAAACGCTGTTTTACTCTTTTAACAGATTACTTAAAAGGGTTGAGTTGGCCCATAAATGGCTTTAAAAAAATTGATAAACACAGAGCTCTGAGACAGAAATACAAATGGAAATCTGGAATTCATTTATTTTATAGTACATTAGCATTACTTGGCTATTTTCATGAGCCCAGTCATGAGTATATATAGAATGAGATTTTAAAAATATTCATACTTCCTTACTTAATATAAGGATTATTATTATTAATTCATATACAGTCCATGGAATTCTCCAGGCCAGAATACTGAAGTAGGTTGCCTTTCCCTTCTCCAGAGAATCTTCCCAACCTAGGGATCGAACCCAGGTCTCCCGCATTGACCCAGGTCTCCCACATTGACCCAGGTCTCCCACATTGCAGGTGGATTCTTTGCCAGCTGAGCCACAATGGAAGCCTGCCTTATCAATAAATGATGTTTAAATATTTTTTATTACAACTTACCATATTTGATATGTTACTAAATTAAATAACATTAAAGATAAATACCAGGCACAGAATAATTGTGACATATCACATGAATATACCAATTTATTGATTTCTCAGTGAGTTTGGAAATAAAAGAAATCATTAATAGAGATTATGGCTATATAATTCTGATAACGAAGACCTCTGTTTCCTCTTTAAGGAAATGTTTTTATTTGTATCACTTTCTTTTCTTACAAAATGCTACATAATCATAAAATTTTAAATAATATAGAACTACATAAAGTACATGACTAAAGTTCTCTCTTTACTCTCTAGTCCCCAAAGAAATGTGCCAGAGAGAATCATGGTAATAGTTTGGAGAATATATTTCCAGATTTTTAATGTTTATATAGACTTACACAAAGGTATGCCTACACACATAGTTAATATACATATACACATTTGTACATGAGGTATGTATAAGTTCATATGTGTACACAAGAAATGAGATTATATTATGTTCACAATTCTACAACTTGCTTTTGCACTTGGACTGTAGTAAACATTCCCTATGAGCACATGTAGTAATGCTTTACTATTTTCAACCACTGACATTGAAATAAGAGATTCTGTTTTTTACTTCTCAACTTGGTAAAATTGGACAAGCTCAAGTCCTGTCTTTAGGAAGAAATGGAGAAATAGGCCCTCGTAGGTCCAGTGGGTGGGAATGTAAATAATGATGATATGAACAGTTCTAACAGTTTTTCAGGGAATTTAGGCAGTATATAACAAAGTTTTAATGTGCAACGCCTTTGGCTCAGAAATTTTCCTTTCATTTTCTAGCATATAGAAATAATTTTCTTATTCATGATGATATATGCAAAGAGATATTGACTGCAGCACTCTCTGAATTTAAAATTTTGAGAAGGTAAACAATGTAATAGCTATCAACATGGTGGAATGGCTACGTTAACTCATATCTATCCTTTTATTTCTCACATTTTGCCAGTTGGTTGGACTCCAGCTGTTCTAGACAGGGCTCGGCTCTAGTTCATAAATTGGGTTCATGTCTTCTCCATGGGTCTCCCATCCACTTTGGACCAGTGACTTGTTCTTCATCCTCTTTGGACCTGAGACTTGTTCTTCTCATGGTGAAAAGCAGAAGTGCAAGAGAGCCAGCCAATCCCCCTAAATGCTATTTGTGTTCTTGCCAACATTCCATATGCCAAAGCAAGTCCCATAGCTGAGCCCAACATGAATGCAGGGTTCATGCCATTTTCTTCCAGTCTATAGAGGCAGACGAGGGGGAGGGAGTGACCATTTGAAAATAATTTAAACTATTTTAAATGAATTATACAGGCTTCCAATAAATTTTAGGTACAAAGAAGTCCAGTCTAGTCTAGTTGAATTTAAAGCTTCAATGTCATATTCAATTTACTGCTTCTGTTCTACTCTTCTGCATCCGACTTCAGCTTGATTTAGAGCAGGAACACATGTTATAGCTCTTCCTTCTCTATTTCCCTTTTCTTGTTCTCTCTATTATGGAAAAAGATGGAATAGTATAAGCATCTGCACCTTAGCAGGTCACAGCAATTCTCCATATCTCTGGGCAGTCAGTGAGTCACTGGCTGAGATTGATTGGCTGCTGATACCCCTGTAAGGCAAGCATGCCTATGCTGACTCTTTTGTGGGTTGCAAGAGGGCCCTTTGAGGTTTCCTTACTGCCAAGTTTTTATTATTTCTAGCTTAACTGTTTGGAACCCATTCAGCCTGTGCTACTGGTAGTTTATCCCACAGCTTCTTGATGCTCTTGATATCTCACTGAATGCCCAGCCCTCTTGGGTATGTTACCAGCAAGATATTTCCTGTTCAACTACCATTTGACATGTTCTCTTAACCTTGAAAATTTCACACACCTTTACCAAATCTCACCACTGATGCCTCTTTCTCCTGGTTGCCATCTCTCCTCAGTCCCTTTGCCTTGCTTAAATGGGCAGTTTAGTACGTGCATTGCCTAAACAAAGTTCCAACCAGGGAATGAGACGACAATTTCCTGTTGCTGTGGAACCCTCAGGGTCTCAAACTGTTTTCTATGTGCTCTCCTCATTTGTTGTGGGGTAGAGTTAGGAGGCATCATTCCCTTCCTTTCAAGAAGCTGGAGTTGGGGAGTCAGTGACTCCCTAATTCCATATACCTGTAGCTCTTTGTTTATTTAGGATTGAGGTAGCAGGGAATAGAGGAAGATGACTCAGGTAACCGAGACGTGGTTTGGATCTGGCAGAGCCAGATCTACTACTTCTAAATAAGCCTTGGAGAGAATTTGGCTCACCTTTGTTTTTTGTTCTTGTTAAAGAAGATGTGGTACATATATACAATTTTATACATATATACAATTCAAACCATAAAAAGGAATGAATATGAGTCCGTTCTAGTGAGGTGGATGAACTTGAAGCCTGTTATACACAGGTGAAGTAAATCAGAAAGAGAAAAATAAATATCATATATTAACACGTAACAGAGGAGCCTGGCAGGCTACAGTCCAGGGGGCCTCAAAGCGCCGCACATGACTGAGCGACTAAGCACAGCACAGCATATGGAATCCAGAAAAATGGAATTGATGAACCTATTTGCAGGAAGAAGTGGAGACACAGATGTAGAGAACAGACTTGTGGACACAGTGGGGAAACGTGAGAGTGGGATGAATGGAGAAAGTAGCATCGACATACATTCACTATCACGTGTAAAATAGCTGGTGAGAAGTTGTTCATACAACATGATAAAGCAATTTTCCTATAATTAAAAAATAAAATGTGGGGTACTTCTCATGTTGCCATCTGCATAGGCTCTTAAGAGTCAATTCTAAGGAAATGGTGGAAAAGTCTGTTCCATTTCGTATTATTTAGTATGTGTGAAACTGACATTTCCAGTCAAGAGCAGAAATGCTACTAGTGAAATTGTTCCACCTGCAGGGTATAATTTGAGTACCCTGGAAAGATCATGTCTTGGATAAAAATGCACAGTCTTACAATTCTAAGTTGGTGGTATCCTAGAGATAAGCGTTGTTTCCAAAAGGCCTCAACCAAGAGAATATTTTAATCTCTTCTATTCTCAGTTCAGTTGTCTGGCACCCTGTCCAGACAGGTTCAGCATTGGATGGCTAGTTGGAACCTTTCTGAGAGGCAAGATGAAAAGATATCATTTAAACTTACCAAGTATAGCATCAGCTGCAGCCTTCCCAGAAGAAACGCTCTAATCAAAACAATGGAATCATCATTCTTTTTGACACCTTGTAAATAACGTTATTGACTCTGAGCTGGACTTCTGGCTGCTGATCATGATGGAGAAGAAGAATGGTATTGGAAATCAGAGAGATCTACATTCAAAGCCAAGTTCAGTGTCTTCATCTGAAAATTGGGAATCATAGTAATGACTTGATAGCATCATTGTAGTTAAATTATATAAAGTATATAAAGGTCTTAGCACACAGTATGTGCTTACTAAATTTCTACTATTATTTATAAAAGCATGAAAGCAGATAACTAATTGAGTTGGTACTATGTATAGATGCAGCTTAAAGAATATCCTCTATGGTCTTCTAATATCCGCTATTAGTTATACCCTGCAGAAACTTTTAATTTTGTTTGAAAAACTCTCTCTTTTTACAAGTCCCAATTTTGAAGGACCTATAAATAATATTGATTGTTCTTTAATATATTAGACTCTTGGGCTAGCTAGCCAAAATTAAAAATAATATGTTATATTTTATGAAGCAAATCCCAGGAAAGATGGTCTTGGATGACAACCAACACATACTGGTCTACAACATTACAATTGTTTTCATTTTTCGTTATTTCCTTCTATTCATGCCAATGCACACACACCCAGTGCCATACAATAGTCAGTGCCATTTCTTCCCTATAGTTACCAATTGAAGAATGGCCAGCTCTATGTATAATGCAGTTGTGTAATACGCATCCACAGATTCAAGCAGGAAGAGGAAGAACCTTACACAGATTTGCTTGGGACTTGTTTCTTTTATATTCCAGGAAATGAAGAGCTGATTTGTTGGAAAAGATCTTGCTGCTGGGAAGGATTGAAGAAAAAGGAGAAGGGAGCAGCAGAGATAGTTATATAGCATCACGGACTCAATGGATATGAATTTGAGCAAACTCCAAGAGATAGCGGAGGACAGAGGAGCCTGGTGTGCTGCAGCCCATGGGGTGCAAAGAGTCAGCTACAGCTTAGTGACTGAACAACAACAATGAGAATGAATACACTAGTTCAGGGAGCACATGTGCTCCAGCATCACAGAACTGCTGACTCACGGCCTGCTATCATGTGATTTTCCAAAATAATTTTTGATCTTTGGTATTCGTCTTCAGGGGAAGCAACACACTACATTGGAAAGACTGGAAAGAGCATGAGATCTGGAACTTGTGATGGAAGTCACCAGCTGTCAACCCAAATTCATTCTTCCCACATTTTCCAGCATCCCCTCACTGTTAAGTGTGCCCATGTGACTTCATTTTTGCCAATGCAGTTTGGTTAGGAATAACGATTGTCCTCCTAAAGCTGGCTTACATGACTTCTCCAGCGTGTTCTTCAGTGTTCTTTCTGGTACATGATGGTGAAGATTTAAAAGGTTATAATAGATCCTCAAGACAGAAGAAATTTAGACCACTGATGACCACATAAAGGAGAGTTGCCCCACTGATTTAAATGATGCTCCTGGGACACCTATGTGAATGGGAGGCTTCTATTGTGTTAAACCACTGAAAGTTTGGGGGTTAATATCATTGCAGCTTAATCAAACTAATATATAATCAGGTAGACTTAAGCCCTAAATCTGATACTTACCTTTTATTAGATATTTAGTGTTGGGATCTTCACTTCTTATCCTCTTACTTTGTGTGAAATATAGATACAAAATAGCTCCACTACAAATTCTTACTAGGATTTTAGAAAAGGTACGTAAAGCTATTAAACCATTTTTCCTATCTATTTTGGACCTGGAAGCACAGGATGAGATTAATCATAGTCTTTAGCTAGGAAGCACTCTCATCACTGGTTCATGAATGACTGCATTTGTTTTGTTGTTTATTTGTTAATAATTATTCATCTACTTCCAATAATATCAGAAACACTTAAGGACTAACTATTTAATGTAAGAACTAGAATATAGCTTAAAACTACCCTTTGCTCATCTGTTATGGATAGATTACAGTTATTTGGCATAACCAAATGTCAGTCCAGAGGAGAAGACCCTGGTTCTTAGGTTGTAGGGCTTTTAATTTGTATGTTTAAGGATGTTCCAGCTCCTCTGCCAATGTGATCAGATTCCCAAATAAAGTGGCAAAGTAATTTAGCAAAACTTTTAGTCTAGCCCTATCTTGCTAGTTAGTAGAGGGTACCATTAGCCTTTCCCTTGTAGGGGTCAGGAAGTAAGGGTCCCAATCTATCAGTTGCAGCTGTATGATGATATGATGAGTGGTAGAATTTGCATCTTGGAATGAGTATTCATGTTTATAGAAGCACCAGTCTATCACAGGGCATTTCAGGTGCTGGGCTTGATGTCACCCTAAGTATTTGACTGGGCTTCCCTTGTGGCTCAGCTGGTAAAAAATTTGCCTGAAATGCAGGAGACCTTGGTTCGATCCTTGGGTTGGGAAGATCCCCTGGAGAAGGGAAAGGCTACCCACTCCAGTATTCTGGCCTGGAGAATTCCATGAACTGTATAGTCCATGGGGTTGCAAAGAGTCAGACATGACTGAGTGACTTTCACTTCCACTTTCACTTTAAGTATTTGACTAATGCTTGCCAGCTCTATTTTGGGGAGATAAGTCTATAGTAAATTGGTCTTGAAGAGTTAATATGTACCTCTCAAACCTATTATCTAAATTATTCTCAACATTTGGCACTAGTCAAAAATCATTACTCTTATTATTATTTTGCCAATTAAATGGATCTAAATGGCATCTTTATGTTGTAATTTGTATTTTCCAGGTATCTGATGATACTGAATCTTTGTATGTATACGGCAACATGCGTTTCATTAGCCTCAAAAGGATGCTCATGCCTTTAACTACTTATTAGTGTGTCATTTGTCCTTTCCTTATGATTTCCCAGAGTTCTTTATGTATTTTTATTGCCTTTTTATTGGTTATACATGTTGAAAATATCTTCTTCCAATTCACAACGTGTATTTTCATTTTCTTTAATGTCTTCTGATTAACAAATGGTCTTAATTTTAATATAGTAAAATTCATCCGTTTTTTCAGTTACAACAACACATTTTATGTTTTAAGAAATTCTCTCTACCTAGAGGTCAGAAAGAAATTCACTTGTATTTCCCACTAAAATCTTTACTTTTGACATTAGTTTCTCTAATCCATCTGGAATTGATTTTTGTGGGGCAGGCAGAAATCCAATTTTATTTTTGGCCATATGGATAACCAATTTGCGATGGTCTTTCTATTACATCATTTGTACTTTAGAGATTTGAGTTTGACATTCTACCTGGGTTAATATCTTACATGATATAGAAGGGGCCTTATTATTTTTTCCCTTAGACAAAGTCTCCCCATCATAACTAAGCAAAAGGTTAGTAACTAAGGAAAAGGTTCTGTCTTCACCATGGCTAATTTTTATTTTATTTTTAGTGAGGCTGATTAAACTTTTTGTTTCTTAAATTTTTCTTAATGTTGTTATTATTTGATTTGCTTTGCTCTCAATCACAGCTCTTTAAGTTCTTTCAGGTTGATTTTTCAGAACCGGGCCATATATTATTGCCGTCAAATCCATTCTCCTGGATCACAATCAGTGAAGAAAGATGAATCATGTGTTCGTTGAGGGTTTCATCTCCCTCTATTGAGATTTCGTCTAGGATATTCAAGGGTCACTTTGAAGAAAGAAAACATTTGAGTGTTCTGCAAAGTTGGGGAAGGATACACTGGTTCAAGAGTGAAAAGCTGCTGAGATGGTGTGGTCTGCGTGGTGTATGTGTATCCAGTACACGTGTGGGGTGGTGTTTAGTGAGTTCTGTGGACTCACTGATTAAATTCAGATCTCTGTGGTCAGCAAGATCTGGTGGTTTCCAATGATAGTTCTCTCTCTCTCTCTCTCTCTCAAGGTTCATTCTCAGGAAAAAGTAAAAATACTACTTGACTAAGTTAGCATATAGTCTCATTTTGGTAAACTTTTGAGCCGCATAAATATGGACTGCCTTTTTTTTTTTAAAAAAAAATCAAAGCCTATCCTTATTATTTTAAAAAGTATCTTATTGAATAAGTGGCTTACAAAGAAGTGTTTTCCACAAATATAACTTCAATCTCTCGTTTTTATTTAACTGCACAACTTCCAAGTAGCATTGATCTAATGCTAGGATAAGGGAGGTACTAGAGAAACTGAGTAACAGAGAGAGAAAACCTTTTTTTTCTTCCTGAGCTTCAGGAAAACAAAAACCAATTTGTGCTATTATCTGCAGTTCAGCACACATTTAGCATACTGAATGTTTTCAGCATACATTCCTCCATCTTATTCTGCAAATCAGTGTTGCCACTGAGTCAGAGTCTGTGGTGAAACCAGAGCCCTGAACTGCACTGCAGTCTGTTACAGCCACTTCACGATGACACATCACCTACAAACACAGGCAGTTTCTTTGGAATAACATTTTACTTGGAAATCCTTGCCAGAAATCCTGGTAATGTAGTGCAGCACGTAATTTATCTGAGAAGCGTTTAAATAAAGAGTTGCTGAAATCTTATCTGTCAAGCTCCAGAATGTAATCTTGTGAGCACAGTTTTCTGAATGGTGGTCAAATATTCTAGTTTAATAGTTGCTGTGGGTCAGAGAAAAAGCCTATTCAATTCACTTGATTTGACTTGATTCAATTCAATGCAGTTCAATTCAACTGCAGTTGAACATACAATCGTTCCATTATGTGAACTTTATTGAGAACCTAATATGTACAACTCAGTGTGCTGGGGAGAATGAAGAGAAACTGTTTTGCTGTATTCGTTTTACATGAGGAGACTGAAAGCTCCTTGGTAGCAGCAATAAAAATCCCTCTGCTTACTTTAAGCAAAAGGATTTAGTGGAAGGGTTCAGAGGGTCATAGAACATAGAGTATTACCTTGCCATTTACAACACCCATATAAGCAAATATAGAGAAGGAAATGGCAACTCACTCCAGTATTCTTTCCTAGGAAATCCCATGGACAGAGGAGCCTGGCAGGCTACGGTCCGTGGGGTTGTGAAGAGTCAGACATGATTTGGCGACTAAACAATAACAAGATAAGCAAATAGCCGTATAAACAAAATTCATACAACCATGAGTAACTTAAAAGTACACTTATCATCGAACATTTGCCCTTATTTCCAGATATTCATTTTTGTATGAAATACAGTAAAAGAAACAAAAAGTTTATAAAAGCAGCTCTGACTATATGGATCCTTGTTTATGCCTTTTAGAATCTAGATTAAAATTTTTGAGAAAACATGGGTAAAGTGTTAGTCTTTTATTATTTTCTTCTATGGAAGAATCTGTTGATTTTTTCTATGTATTAAGCATTACATTGATTTATCTCATAGCTAAAGAAAGAAAGAATGTGGAGTTGCTCAGTCGTGTCCGACTCTTGGGAACCCCATAGACTGTCACCCACCAGTCTCTTCTGTCCATGGGATTTTCCAGGCAAGACTACTGGAGTGGGCTTCCATTTCCTTCTCTAAGGGATCTTCCCAACCCAGGGATTGAACCCAGGTCTCCTGCATTGTAGACAGGCGCTTTACCATCTGAGCCACCAGGGAAGCCTCGTAGCTAATGAGGTCATTAAATATGAACAATTGAGTACAATGTTGAAATATTCAATATGCTTGAATTCATGGTTTTGATAAATCTCATAGTTGGCCATGGAGTCATGTCAGAGAAACCTGACTACTTGTGCTACCTAGCCAAGATCTCAAACTCAAGATTTTTATTGAAAATATCTTCAAATGCGATAAAAAGGTAGGAAGGAGACCAGGCTCAGAAATTATGTAATATAATGTAATATGTAATATAATATAGTATAATATAGTACAATATGTTAAACATTATATACTGTGTATATATATTGTACAAAATGCATATATAATACATGTATCAATACAGAGGTCTAAAAATGCAGGATGGTTGAACCATTTGGCAAATATTCCCAGCCAGAAATAGCATGCTGTATGCTGGTGATATAGTAGTTACTGCCACTCTATCCTCCCCTGTGATAAGAATGATTGCTCCTTAAAGTCCCCAAAGCATCTGATTTGTTGAGATTTGGTCACAGAGCAATCCTAGCTGAGCCAGAGTCTGGGCTAGAATTAGAGGTGGGCACTTGCAAGCCAGGAATTACCCTTCCACTAACTTCAAAAACAATGGAGGAAGGTATTTTCCCTGAAAGAAATTGGGTACTAATTAGAAAAGGGATGACTAGGAACTTCCTAGTGCAAGCAAAGTGGGCATTTTCATGTTGCGTAGAGAATGAGGAGCAGGAAAGGACCATCGAATTTGGAGGTGAATTAGAAGATCATTATTGTTGCTGATAGATGGGGCAAAAAGGAAGTGCCCTCAAAAAGCACACAGAAAATGAAATAATATGGCCACATGAGGATTAAACTATAACATGAACACTTGAGGTTTGATCTGTCAGGGATAGACAAAGCTACATAGAGAAGAAAGAGTGCCTTTCAGGCTGGTAAGACAGGACTGAAACCTGATTGAAGGCATTACCTTATCTAAGAAAAGAATGTGTCATTCAGAAGAGATGTTGCCCAGCAGAGAGAAGCAGAGAGACACAAGCCAGAGGAAGGAGTGCTCTGATTAGATGGTATAAACATCTATTTCTCACAAGCAGATGCGTTCTTATCCTGGAAGCAGACACACTGGTGTCATTATACATTCCAATCTCCAAAGCTGACTACTACACATCCAGTTCTTTGCTGATTAATGATACTTCCTGATAAATTCTACAGGGAAAGAATGTGCAATAGGAAGAGATCATCCAAAAATTCTATTTCTTTTCTTGTTTTTTCCTTTTTAAAGAAAGAAAAAGAAAAAAAAATGAAATAGAGTGTTTGGTTGCATTGGATCTTAGTTGCAGCTTGGGCTTCTCTCTAGTTGTGGCACGTGGGCTACAGAGCATGTGCCCGCTCAGCAGTCATGGTGCATGGGCTTTAGTTGCCCTGTGGTATGTGGGAACCTAATTTCCCAACCAGGGATGGAACCTGCATCTCCAGCATAGCAAGGTGGATTCTCAATCACTGGGCTACCAGGGATATCCTCCCAAACCAAGCTTTAAACAAAGATCAAAACAGTGATTTAAAGAAAAATTTAAAAATAGAAACTCAAGATGCATACATATAAACGTAGATATAAATACAGATATGCATGTGGGCTTCCCTGGTAGTTCAGCTGGTAAAGACTCCACCTGCAATGCAGGAGACCTTGGTTCGATTCCAGGGTTGGGAAGATCCCCTGCAGAAGGGATAGGCTACCCACTCCAGTATTCATGGGCTTCCCAGTAGCTCAGATGGTAAAGAATTTGCTTGCAAAGAGGAAGACCTGTGTTTGATCCCTGGATTGAGTAGATTCCCTGGAGGGGGACATGGTAACCTCTCTCCAGTATTCTTGCCTGGAGAATCCCCATGGATAGAGGAGCCTGGCAGGCTACAGTCCATGGGTTCGCAAAGAGTCGGACACAACTGAGTGACTAAGCACATGCATGCATATATGTGTGTATAAAATGAACATTTGTAAAATGTGTATAAGGAAGAAAGTAGAATTATTTAATTCTATCACACATTCTATATATATTTCACATGCATAGTAAAATCGACACCAACTCCATTATTTCCTGTTTTTAATTTTTCTTTTTCTTTTTCTGATTTCCCTTATCTTCATGTTTTGGCTTTGAAGGAAAGTTCAGCCGTTTACCTTCACCACCTCACTCACAGCCCTGAAACTATGTCTACTGCACTCTCACTTTTGGTTCATGCAGCTCCAGAGCTCTTCTGGTTTCTTCTTTCCCAGCAAGGAAACATTTTTTTTCAAGAAGAAGGAGAAAAAAGATCTTTCCATGTTTCTCCCCCACTGAATCTATTCTCTAAGAACTCTATCTCTTTCTTTTTTCCCATAGATTCCAAAATGGGCTCTGTGCTTAAGAAACAAAAAATACTCCTCAAAATTTCCTCACTTTTAGAAAGAACTATTTCCTCAAATTAAGTAAGCAGAATTCTCCCTTTAATTTAGATTTCTAGCGGAGTAGTAGAGCAAATTCCACATTTTTTTTTAAAGCAGTTTTGTAAAATTATTTTTTTTTATAATTCAGGAGATTTCTTATTTATTTAATAGCTGGAGCCTCAGAAGTTTGCTCTAAAAATATTTTGAAAAAGTTTTTATGCCCTGCCACCATGGGAAGTTTAAAGTGATAATGGCACTTATAAGATAATGATTAATTGAACAGTAACTAGAAAGAAAATAGCCCCTCCCCCTACTCTCCTGGACAAACCATGTTAAGATTTTATCAAAACAAATCTTCTCATTCCTGATTTCCCTCTCCAGGTCTTATTACAAACTGTCATAGCAACATCTACTTCTCTGTTATCTATCATAGTTGCAACTGTCTATCTATTGACTTAATCTACAGTGTTTACTGAATATTCTCCTCTGTCAGGCATTGTTTCAGGCACAGAGTCTACAGCAGGAAACAGAGTAGACAAGGTCCCTGCTCTCACAGTTTTCTCCTGTTGGGGGAGACAGACAACAAGAAAGATAAATGGAATAATTTTAGTGATAAGAGCTATAAAGAAAATACAACAGGGAAATGTGATAGAAAAAGGATGTGGTAGAGGCCTATCTTAGATATGATGTGTTTAAGCTAGCTATTGCTGTGTAACAAGTGACCTCCATGCTTACTGGCTTAAAAATAATGACAGTTTAAATTTTTCACTATTCTTTGGGTTGACTGGGTTAAGCTGAATGATTTTTCTGTTCCACATTCTGTGATGAGGTCATTCACACAAGTGCATTCAGTTGGGAGCTCAGTTGGTCCTGTTATGTTTGTTATGGCTTCTCACCTTCCCTGGTCTCTCTCCATGTGGGCTCCTTCATGCCACTGTCTAACCCAACCTTAGTTGCTGTCTTCCAGGGTGCAAGGATGGAAGCCGCTCTTGGCCTTTTAAACTGTGGGCCCAGAACTAGCACAGTGTCACCTGCGCCACATTCTGTTAATCAAATCAAGTCCCCCAGCCATCCAGATTCAAAGGGCAGAATGTAAAATGCCACCTTCTGATGAAGGAAGCAGTAAAGTGTGCATGATCAGTCGCCCTTCATGTCTGACTCTTTGTGACCCCATGGATTGTAGCTCCCCAGGCTATTCTGTACATGGGATTCTCCAGGCAAGAAAGCTGGAGTGGGTTGCCATGAGTGGATGCATTCACTTGAGTTTGTGAGCAGACAGTAACTTGTGTATGAAGAAAAAGGAGCCCCATTCTCCAGGCAGATAGCTAATATTTAGTCTAATGATTTGATGGATTACACAAACTTTCCAGGGGTATAAGGTAACTTCGAGAGGATATTGGGATGTGAGCAATCACAGGGCAACACAAATGAAGATTCTGCATCAGTTCTTCATTTTCAACTCTAGAGCTCCTCTTTCTTATAAGCAAAGGTCTTTCAGGTTGAAGATTCATACCTACAATTCTTTGAACCAGTTGATTCTACCCTGCCATCAGTTATGTTTACAATGATGACTAGTAAACAACCAACAATGACTATGTTTCCTCCATGTCAAAACCACCAAGTGAAAAATGAAAGTGCCAATCAACCAGATGTTTCGTCTACACCATACCAAACTATTACTTAGAAAAATCACCATTCCTCATTCCCTCTAATTGTCTTGCCAGAGTATAGGGGAAGCCTTCATCAACGTAAAGGCCAGAAGTCCAGCCTTTTTGTCCAGTCCAGCCAAGGAGATAAAATTAGCCTGTTGATAGATGCTTTCAGTCTTCAGCCAGATGCTGGGGCATCGTAACCATGATACTGTATAAAATATGTGAATTCACATCAGGTGTCCTGAAACTCTCTAATTATCGCTGTGCTCTAATACATTAGACAAACCTTCCTAATGCAAATCTTCCAAAATTTGTATTTTCTTCTTGCTTTGAATTCTATAATACATCAATTACTTCTAGGAAGAATTTTAATCGGATATTCAAGATCCTCAGTCTAACTACCATGTCTCTCTTGTCCTCCTGCCCCCTTATGTCTTACGTATATAGACTGGGATTTCTCAACCTTGGAACGACTGACATTGAGAGCCAGAGGACTGTTTGTAGTGGTGGTCGTCCTGTGCGCTATAGAATGCTGATCAGCATCCCTGGCCTCTATGCCTTTCCTTTCATGTTACGCTCTATCCCCCAATGCATGTGGTTCTTCCTTCTTCACAACATTTTTGTTGGGAAGTGGAGTGGATCATGTGTCAGTACAGTTTTTTTCCTTTTTACCAGGAGCCGGGAGGGAGAGAGGAGGAAAGAAGAGGCTAAACAGGAAAGGGATAGGAGAATGAGTGTGAACTGTGGGTGTTAATCATTCTGATCCCATTGTATTAATGGAACAAAGACTGCTTGTTCTTTGTGCTTTTGTGTATACATGCTAAGTCACTTCAATTGTGTCTGACTCTTTGAGACCCTATGGACTGCAGACTGCCAGGCTCCTCTGTCCATGGAATTCTCCAGGCAAGGATACTGGAGTGGGTTGCCATTTCCTAATCCAAGGGATCTTTCTAACCAAGGGATCAAACCTGTGTCTCCTGCATTAGCAGGCGGATTCTCCAGGCAAGAATTCTGGTGTGGGTTACCATGCTCTCCTCCAGGGATCTTTCCAACCCAGGATTAGAACATGCGTCTCCTACACTGGCAGGTGGATTCTTTACCAATAGCACCGCCTGGGAAGTCCCTTTGTGCTTTTACACCTAATGCAATAGTGTAACATACATGCCACGCCATATACCAACCCTGATGTGCATTCATACTCAGTCGTGTCTGACTCTTTGTGACCCCATGGATGGTAACCCGCCAGTCTCCTCTGTCCATGGAATTCTCCAGGCAGGAATACTGGAGTGGGTTGCCACTTCCTACTCCAAGGGATCTTCCTAACCCAGGGATCAAACCCGTGTCTCCTGCATTCAGTTCAGTTCAGTTCAGTCGCTCAGTCGTGTCCGACTCTTTGTGACCCCATGAACTGCAGCACGCCAGGCCTCCCTGTCCATCACCAGCTCCCAGAGTTTACCCAAACTCATGTCCATTGAGTTGGTGATGCCATCCAACCATCTCATTCTCTGTCGTCCCCTTCTCCTCCTGCCCCCAACCCTTCCCAGCATCAGGATCTTTCCCAATGAGTCAACTCTTTGCATCAGGTGGCCAAAGTATTGGAGTTTCAGCTTCAACATCAGTCCTTCCAATGAACACCCAGGACTGATCTCTTTAGGATTGACTAGTTGGATCTCCTTGCACTCCAAGGGACTCTCAAGAGTTTTCTCCAACACCACAGTTCAAAAGCATCAATTCTTCGGTACTCAGTTTTCTTCACAGTCCAACTCTCACATCCATACATGACTACTGGAAAAACCATAGCCTTGACTAGATGGACCTTTGCTGGCAGAGTAATGTCTCTGCTTTTTAATATGCTATCTAGCTTGGTCATAACTTGCCTTTCAAGGAGTAAGCATCTTTTAATTTCATGGCTGCAATCACCACCTGCAGTGATTTTGGAGCCCCCCAAAATAAAGTCTGACACTGTTTCCATTGTTTCCCCATCTATTTGCCATGAAGTGATGGGACCTGATGCCCTGATCTTAGTTTTCTGAATGTTGAGTTTAAGCCAACTTTTTCACTCTCCTCTCTCACTTACATCAAGAGGCTTTTTAGTTCTTCTTCACTTTCTGACATAAGGGTGGGGTCATCTGCATATCTGAGGTTATTGATATTTCTCCCGGAAATCTTGATTCCAGCTTGTGCTACTTCCAGCCCAGCGTTTCTCATGATGTACTCTGCATGTAAGTTAAATAAACAGGGTGACAGTATACAGCCTTGATGTCCTCCTTTTCCTATTTGAAACCAGTCTGTTGTTCCATGTCCACTTCTAATTGTTGCTTCCTGACCTGCATACAGGTTTCTCAAGAGGCAGGTTAGGTGGTCTGGTATTCCCATCTCTTGAAGAATTTTCCACAGTTTATTGTGATCCACACAGTCAAAGGCTTTGGCATAGTCAATAAAGCAGAAATAGATGTTTTTCTGGAACTCTCCTGCTTTTTCAATGATCCAGCGGATGTTGGCAATTTGATCTCTGGTTCCTCTGCCTCTTCTAAAACCAGCTTGAACACCTGTAAGTTCATGGTTCATGTATTGCTGAAGTTCATGTATTGCATTAGCAGGCGGATTCTTTACCACTAAGTCACTTGGAAATCCCATATACCAAACTGGAGTCTCTTATTTGATCCTCTTCAATATTCTAGGAGATAAGGACCATAGAATCCATTTATAGAGAAGAAAAGAGGCCCAGGAGTTTAGTCATTTGCCACACACATCCCTGGTGATAAAGGAAGAGCCTTAACTCAACACAAGGCAATCTGTGCCTAAAGAGCCTCTCCTTAACACTCTGTTGAAGTTTGTGTGATTTAAAAGATATTATCTTTGAGATGGTTTGCTTTGGTTTCATCTTCCTGCTATTAAGAGATGGATCACATGGGAGAAAAAGCCAATTGAATTCCCATTTTCCCTGTGTATTTCAATTCCAGGGCTTTCATTTGCCTTTAATGGCTTTCTCAGGTCCTTCTCTTGAGAGTGAGAGCTTCCAGGGCTAGCTCAGCCCAAACTTTGGGAAAAGAGTTAGGAAACTCTGGTCATCTGTTTTTATAGGTGGAGAGGGGCTGGGGAGGGATAAGATAGAAAGTACCTTTACTTCCATCCCCCAAATAAATTAGTGTTAGAACTTTCAAATTAGCATGTGGTCACACTTTTATGGGAAAGTCCAAAATTAGTTTAAAAAGACTTGAACTCTCATCCCCTTCTTGAGCAAAGCCAAAAGCATGAGCCATGAGTACCCTGCTCATCACATAGTTGGTGAACTAGTGACAGATAAGCTGAAGATGCTTTGCATGGAAAGCTCATCAGCCATGGTCACTTTGGGGTAACCTTCATTCTTTCTTCGACCTTCTCCCTGACAGGGTCTTCTCCAAATTTGCAATTCTTTTCTATACAGCTCCCTTATTCATACTGAATTTATGCAAAGATCCAACCCAGGGTTTGTTCATTCATTCATTCAGATATATTTGTTGAATTGCTATGAAGTGCTACATATAGTACTGGTAATTTTATGTGTGTTATTTTATGCATGTTATTCATGAATAAATAAAATATCATCATCACTGATGTATGTAAAAGGAACCCAAGCTATGGTCAGGATACTTAATCTGTCCTTAGCCATTTGTGTTGTGAGTGCAGAACTGAGATTCAAGCTAGAGGTTTGTTGGTTTGCAAAGCCCATGATTTTAACCACTGTGAATAGCTGCTTCCTGGTAATAAGGTAGAGTGAGGAGACTCTTGTTCTCATGTTAGAGAAGGAAGGGTTAGAGGAATTGAGTCTATGGAGCCTGACCAAAGGAGCTGCCAGGTCTTTGATTAACTTGAAGTAGATAAGGGATAAATGGGGCTGTGAGTCTGAGTAGTAGAAACCCCATGGGGAGAGATTTCAATTCAAAATACGGAAGGACTTTCTAAGAGTTGGAACTCTCTGACAATTGAATGCATTCCTCCAGAGACAAGGGAGCACCCTATAATTCAAGCAGTTCAAGTGTGTGGGCTGTATAGGGCTGTATAATCACTTGGCAGGGCTATCATATTAAGGCAACTCATGACTGACCAGGTGAACAGGATGAACTCGGCCTTCCTGGGTCATGATTCTGTGATGTCCTGGCCTTAATACCTTGAGCTTATATGACCCGGCATAAATTTCTTCACTTGTTTATGCTTCAGATTCTCCACTTTTGAAGATTGTTTCTATCTCTGATATTCTCAGATTATGTAGCTCTCAGACCAAAACTATGTATAGGGATGCAATTACAAGTACAGTTTTATTACTATTTTAGCCTGACAGAGGTTAACATAATGTTGAAATCTGGGCTTTCATTATCAGGTTGGCTGGCTCAAGTCCTGTAAACTTGAACCTGAAGTCAAGGTCTTCTCCTGCCAATCTTCTCTAACATTCTTTTCTCACTTAAATCTAAAGTTTGTTTTATGTAGCTCCCTGTATCACAGAGGAAGAACTGTCTTCAAATACTCCTGAACTCTTGATTTAAAGACTGCCTGATCCCTTCACAATTAGCACTCTTTTAGAGGGTAGGATGGGCCAGATCAGGAGAGGCTGGTAGCCAGAGAGAGGACTCTGGCAAGAGTGAGGATCAGGGAGGAGGCAAGAAGAAGGGTTGGCATAGGCATTTGGTGATACTCTAGAAAGGTCGTTGAACAGTTTACAGGCAAGAATTGTGAAGGACTGTCGCAAGGTTTACCTGTGTTAAATAAATGTGATATATTCAAAATAGTGTGCTAGGTATATAGTAAGTGTAAAAATGTTGTCTATTGTTTTATTTCTATTATTATCATTATTATTACAACTATTATGCTCTAAATCTAGTAAAGCAATTGCACATAGTACGTATTTAACAAATGTTTGTTGAATGAACAGAAAAAAAAGTGAATAACCCCTTTGAAAAATAGTGAATGGTAAGCAGAGTGGTGGCTTCATGTTTTGGTGATGGTCGTATTTTTACAGAGGAAATGGGAGAAGCCTGCAAAGCCAAACATCCTGTTAATATTATGTCATTATTGTGAACTGTCAGTCCAGATTTTTCACTGTGATTCTTTTTATGGCAAAACTCTTGGAAATTAGAGAGGCTATGGAAAATGTGATTATGGGATAAGTATTTATCATTAATACGGCCTTTGCCAATTTCTAAGCCTGAATGAGGTTTTGTTTGAGCCAAACAGTTAAAAATTGTTCTATTTCCGAAGTTTCCCAAGTGAGCACAATGCTTCTAATTAGAAATGAAATGCTGCTTATTTATTTCTTATATTTATTGCTAAGTATATGCACAGATTAGTGTTCACTGGGCCAAACTATCTGCTTTCAAACTGAACAGGGTGAAGATCCAAGTCTTCTCTGAGCGTGTGCTGCAAGGATCACCACGCCCTCTCCTGAGTTCTTGTGCATCTGAGCCAGCGCCTCTTCCTTTGCAGTCCAGGTAGAGACTGCATAGGGGAGAAGCAGGCAAGCTAGAGAATTACTCATTGCAGAAATTTACACTTCAGGAGGTCTGTCAAGCTACATGCAAATGTCCCCAAGTTCTCTTAGTGAAGCCCGCATATGTCTGAGCTGACGTAAGGCTTGGATCCAATCTACCAGCCCTGGCAAACTCATGACTTGGGGACTATAGAGTACTGCCAGGCAGTCAAGTTCAGGAAATCATACAGCCAGAGCATGGGGTTGCATAAAGAAGAGCATGCTGTCACCCTAAGCCTTTCCATAGTGAGATCACCACAAATGAGTTCTGGCCTTAGTCTTATATGTCTGAAAACTGGACTTTTCAGGGTACCCAGGACCAAATATATAGGTAGTGTTCAATAAATGGGCTTCTCAGGTAGCTCAGTGGTAAAGAATCTACCTGCCACTGCAGGAGACAAAAGAGATGTGGGTTCAACCCCTCTGTTGGGAAGATCCCCTGGAGGAGAAAATGGCAAACTGCTCCAGTATTTTTGCCTGGAAAATGCCATGGACATAGGAACCTGGTGGGCTACAGTCCATGGGGTTGCTAAGAGTTGGACACAATTGAGCGACTGAGCATGCACACTCAATAAATATTAGGAATTAATATTCTTATTCTTTTTCACTTCATAGCCCCGTTACCAAGCTTTGAGAGCTCTCTTACTGTAGCTGCCCATGTATTGCAATCCCTGAGTTTCTTTCATGTGCCTCACCCCAACACTCAAGGAACAAAGCAAAAGCACTGTTAACATTTGGAAAGGAAGGGTGAGAAAGTTTACTGACTGTTATGTCCTGTTGTAGCTTTCATTCTCTTGGCCCAAATGAGGAGTGTTTGTGAAATAAACACATATGTGTGTAGGAGTTTCTCTTATATGAATGCAAACAAACATGGCTATGGCTTCTGAGATGCCTATAATGGGGAGGTCAGTACATATGACACATACATACAACATCTAAGGCTTATTTGAAATATATCTTTTTCATTTTAACCTAAGAATACACAAGGTGTCCCTTTTTTTATTGGAGTATAGTTGCTTTACAATGTGTGTTAGTTTCTGCTGTACAGCAAAGTAAATCAGCTATCAGTTCAGTTCAGTAGCTCAGTCATGTCCAATTCTCTGTGACCCCATGGACTGCAGCATGCCAGGCTTCCCTGTCCATCACCAACTCCTGGAGCCTACTCAAACTCCTGTCCATCGCATCGGTGATATCATCCAACCATCTCATCCTCTGTCATCTCCTTCTCCTCTCACCTTCAATCCCACCAGCATCAGGGTCTTTTCCAATGAGTTGGTTCTTCGAATCAGGTGGCCAAAGTATTGGAGTTTCAGCTTCAGCATCAGTCCTTCCAATGAATATTCAGGACTGATTTCTTTTAGGATAGACTGGTTGGATCTCCTTGCAGTCCAAGGGACTCTCAAGAGTCTTATCCAACACCACAGTTCAAAGGCATCAATTCTTCACCGCTCAGCTTTCTTTATAGTCCAACTCTCACATTCGTACATGGCTACTGGAGAAACCATAGCTTTGAGTAGATGGACCTTTGCTGGCAAAGTAATGTCTCTGCTTCTTAATATGCTGTCTAGGTTGGTCATAGTGTTTCTTCCAAGGAGCAAGTGTCTTTTAATTTGATGGCTGCAGTCACCATCTACAGTGGTTTTGGAGCCCTCCAAAATAAAGCCTTTCACTTTTTCCATTGTTTCTCCATCTATTTGCTATGAAGTTATGGGACCAAATGCCATGATCTTAGTTTTCTGAATGTTGAGTTTAATCCAACTTTTTCACTCTCTTCTTTCACTTTCATCAAGAGGCTCTTTAGTTTTTCGCTTTCTGCCATCAGGGTGGTGTCATCTGTACATCTGAGGTTATTGATATTTCTCCCACCAATCTTGATTCCAGCTTGTGTTTCATCAAGCCTAGCATTTGGCATGATGTGCTTTGCATATAAATTAAATAAGCAGGGTGACAATATACAGCCTTGCCATACTCCTTTCCTGATTTGGATCCAGTCTGTTTTTCCATGTCCAGTTCTAACTGTTGCTTCTTGACCAGCATACAAATTTCTCAGGAGAAAGGCCAGGTGGTCTGATATTCCCATCTCTTGCAGAATTTTCCACAGTTTGTTGTGATCCACACAGTCAAAGGCTTTGGCATAGTCAAAAAGCAGATGTTTTTCTGGAACTCTCTTGCTTTTTCAATGATCCAGCAGATGTTGGCAATTTGATCTCTGGTTCCTCTGCCTTTTCTAAATCCAGCTTGAACATCCTAAAAGATGATGCTGTGAAAGTGCTGCACTCAATATGCCAGCAAATCTGGAAAACTCAGCAGAGGCCACAGGACTGGAAAAGGTCAGTTTTCATTCCAGTCTCAAAGAAAGGCAATACCAAAGAATGTTCAAACTACCGCACAACTGCATTCATCTCACATGCTAGCAAAGTAATGCACAAAATTCTCCATGCCAGGCTTCAGCAGTACTTTAATCAGCCATACATATACATATATTCCCTCTCTTTTGTATTGTCTTCCCGTTTAGGTCACCACAGAGCATTGAGTTCCCCCATACCACAGAGTAGAGTTCACTGTACTATATAGCCAGTTCTCATTAGTTATCTATTTTACGTATAATAGTGTATATAAGCCAATCCCGATATCTCAATTCATTCATCAACAGATGAATGGATAAAGAAGATATAGGGGCTTCCTGATAGCTCAGTTGGTAAAGAAACCGCCTGCAATGCAGGAGACCCTGGTTCAATTCCTGGGTTGGAAAGATCCACTGGACAAGGGATAGGCTACCCACTCCAGTATTCTTGGGCTTCCCTGGTGGCTCAGCTGGTAAAGAATCCTCCTGAAATGTGGGAGACCTGGGTTCAATCCCTGGTTTGGAAAGGTCTCCTGGAGAAGGGAACAATTACCCACTCCAGTATTCTGGCTTGGAGAATTCCATGGACTATACAGTCCATGGGATTGCAAATAGTTGTACACGACTGAGTGACTTTCATTCAGACTCAGACTCAGTGCATATATACAGTGGAATATTACTCAGCCATAAAAAGGAATGAAATTGTGTCATATGCAGAGATGTGGATGGACCTAGAGACTGTCATACAGAGTGAAGTCAGAAAGAGAAAAATAAATATTGCATATTAATGCATATATGTGGAATCTAGAAAAATGCTACACATGAACCTCTTCTTAAAGTGGGATCTTTCACGTGCTTTGCATGGCCAGACTGAACTTAGTTTTGCTCAGTATTATAGTAAGTCTTCTCCATACATTGGTTTATCAAATCCAAGAACCCTGCAAACTACGTGCCACAATTCCCACTGTATGGCAGAGGAAATTGAAGCTCCTAGGAGTTAAATGTTTTGCTTATGTTCTACAGCTACTAACTTGCAGAACCATGATGTGAATCAGAATTCTGCCTCTATTTCCCATGCTCCTAATAACAAAAGGAGCGAGAGAGATGGAGAGCAAAGGAAGCAACAGGAATGAGCTTGGCTAAAGCCAGGGGGAGGGGAAACCAGGGCAGCAGATAACTAACACTTGAAGGGTAAGCAAAAATATACCTCAGAGCAGAGCAAACCCACTAGGTTTTTGCCCTTTATAATTTCATCTGTAGTAGAATCATGTGGAAAATGTTAGTGGTTGACTCAGTGGGACTGCCAGCAAAACATACGTTTTGAAAGTTGTGCAGAGCACCCACATTTAGAGCTGGGCAAAGATCAAAGCAAAAAAAAAAGATGTTCAGGAAACACATTTCCTTAACTCCTGCAGGAGGAAACTTTTCACAACTGGAAAATGCAAGCCATCACTGCCAGCCCCAAAGCATGGAGGCTTTACCTCATTAATCATAGCTGTCAGGTTCCGCTCTGTAAACAGCCAGCGATTGATATATAAAATGCCTTGTGTTTCGTGGAAAAGAAAGAAAAGGAGATGGTGAAATGTACAAGTCATCCAAGTAAATGCTGTTAAAGTCAAAATAGGATGCTCTGTGCCCTTATCAAATACAAGGCAATGCAAAATTCTGAAGTCATCCAGAAGCCTCGAGAGAAAAGAATCAGAGGAAGGCAGTGCTAAAATCAAATCCATAGTGGGTGGGAGAGAAGAAACGGAGTCAAGAGCCGGGAAATAGGATCGATGCAGAAGAAGTTCGCGAATAATGACACACACTCTTATGGGACAAAAACAATAATGAGACGTATTGGGAGAATCAAGGTCAGTTCCTGCCATTTTTACCAAAACTACCTTGGACAAAGCTTTCGTCATCTCCAATCAGCATGACCTCGTAGCAACCAAGTGGCTTTCCTGCTTCCATTCTTACTGCCCTATATATAATCTCCTCCCAACGTGGTCTTTTTTGTGTAAATCAGATCATATCATTCTTCACCTTAGACTTCCATGTTCCAACTCTTTATGACCCCATGGACTATACAGTCCACAGGATTCTCCAGGCCAGAATACTAGAGTGGGTAGCCTTTCCCTTCTCCAGGGGATCTTCCCAACCGAGGGATCAAACCCAGGTCTCAGCCATTGCTGGCAGATTCTTTACCAGCTGAGCCACAAGTGAAGCACAATTGAAATTTGAATACTATATAAATGGAAATTTGATAATTGAAATGAATTATACCCAAGTATTATTGATATTTCAATAGTATATCTCATATATTAATTAATACCTAAATATATCCTCTCCTTAGACTTCCAGTGCATTAAAATTATAATAATGCTCAAATTTCCTATGATAACCATCTGTCTCTTATATTACCTAGCCTCAATTCTCATCTCTGACCCAAAGTTTTTTAATTTCCTCTGATTTACTCTGCTATAATCCCACTGGCTTCCTCCCTTCCCCTCCAGCTTCTCAAACTTATAAAATTGTCTCTGCTTGAAGGATTTTTTAGGAATACTCTCTCCTGTAGTATTTACATTCTTGGCCTTCTACTCAAAATCTAAGGCTCAGTTCAAATAACCTCTACTCACTCAGGTATTCCTTAGTCATCTTAACTAAAATACTACAGTTCACTGCTTAACATTTATATGTACATATTGTGTATATATGTATTTATTTATATATGTATATATATGTATGCATTTAGTTTATTTATCTCTTCCCTCAACAAAGAGGTCCTAATGAATTCATTATATTTGCATATTTAAATATAAGGTCAAGAAGGGCACAGATTTTATCTGATTGCTGTATCCTCAATAGCACCAAATACATTGTAGGCATCCAATAAATGTATTTTGAGTGAATAAATAGATGAGTGAAAGGCAGTCCTGCAGGCTAAGTGGTGCCTGGATCAGGAATTTTTATATTTGGATTCATCCTGACTGAATAACATTTCTGGCTATGAATACTGGGCTACCATTTCCAAATGGTGAACCACCATAACTTGTCTGGGGCAATTCAGCATCTATAACTTGGGTTAAGAGAGAATGTGATAATACTTGTGAAAGTGCTTGGAAAACATCCTATTTAGCAAGAAGCTAGCTGTTCTTAGGTAGAGAGTCACAGAGTGACACAAGTGTAAGGAGAGACTTTGCTGTTGCTTAGTCACTAAATCGTGTCTGACTCTTTTGTGACCCCCATGGACTGTAGCCTGCCATGCTCTTCTGTCCAAGGGACTTCCCAGGCAAGAATAATGGAGTGGGTTGCCATTTCCTTCTCCAGAGGTTCTTCCCCTTCTCCAATCTCTTCCCTGGGATTGAACCCACATCTCCTGCAATAGCAGGTGGATTCTTTACCAACGAGCCACCTGGGAAGCCCCAGGGAGATACTTGGCCCAATGTAAAATCAAGCAGAGAAAAAAGTTCTTTGAGAAAATTGGGTTTGCCTTTTTCAGTTAAGGAAATCATATAAGGAAAATGTTCATTTCACAGACCGCATGTCATAGATCCTGGAAGAGGCTGAGACTTAAGAAGTCACGTGTCCAGTCTCCTGCCTCCAGAAGGGAAAAGCCTCATTAGTGGTTATGAGGGCAGCAGAGGAGTCAGATTGCCTGCGTGTGAATCTTGACTCCACTCCTGTCTAGCTGTAAGACCTTAACCTCTTGGTGCCTCAGTGTCGTTATCCAGAAAGTTCAGAAACTATAATATCCGCCTGAAATGTTATATAAAATAATGTATGGAAAACATTTTGAGCTGTGCCTGTTCAATTATCTTCATTCTGCAAACAAAGAGACTGAATTTCAGAACATTTAAGGGACTTCTCCAAAGGTGCACAACTAACACAGGATGGGGCTAGATGTGAGTCCAAAACTTCTACCTCCCAAGGACTGTGGACAGATTGAAACATTTTAAAAACATTTATGCAACTGAGAATATTTAACACCTGAACTAGACATTGGCCACAAAGTAATGTATTACTATGGTATCATTTTTTTTCTAAAAATATACATAGATATATGTGAAAAATACTAAAAGAATGCAAACCAAAATGCAAATATTGGGTGTATGGAAGGGGGAGTTCGAGAATCATAAACAATTCTGTTTTTTTGTGTCTTTGCTGTTTGCCCAGATATTAGAATGCAGCAGGTATGGCCTATATAACTAGAAAAAAGTTATTTAAAAAGCAAAACAACAATAATAATAACATAAATTATTAAATAAAATTAATTTAAATTAAATTAAATTAAATTAACATCTTGACTACGTGATTATACAAAGTTCTTATCTTATTCACACTGTTTTACATTTTCCAGACTATAATATCTAATACAACGTAAATGCTATGGAAATAGTTGCCAGTGTATTACTTTTGCTTTTTGTTTTCCTTCTTGGAACCTACTGGAATTTTTTTTTTCCTTTTGGATATTTTCAATCTGAGGTTGGTTGAATCCATGGATGTAGAACCCACAGACTCAGAGGGCTGAATATACTATTTCTATCCTAGTTACCTCATATGGTTGCATTTTGACAGTGTCTGATGAATAACATATCCTTGAGGATTCTGACTCTGGAAATAGCACTCCTAAGGACCACCCTGATTCCCAAATTACTAAGATGATTTGCAAAATCTCCTTCTCTATACTGATGAACGATATTTCCGTATTTCTGTATTCTATTCCTAACCAAGTCTTTTTATGTCTCCAGTTATTTTTCCTTTTGTATTAAAACACTTATAAAGCACATTCAGTATAGATATTTCACACTCAAGTATTCTTTATCAAGAAGATTTTAATAACTATCACCTGAAAAACATCCCAAGGAAATTTTACCGTACGCTTTTTGGGACATTTCATATCCTTAGTGGTTTTCATGGACACTTTTATTACTTGTTAAAATAGTTTACAATGGAAGTTTCAAGGCTTCTCTCAGAAACTTTTGAGTCTGTTTCCTTAGCAAAATTGTAAATGAGAATTTAAAAGGCAATGAAAGTACATAAACTATAGGACAGCCTCTCCACGTGCCATGCGTAGCACACCCACACCTGCCAGCTTCTCTGAGTGTGGTTTTGGTTATTGCAGAGGCTAACAAGACCTGGCATCCTTTATTGGCAGACTCTATCTATGGAGTACCTCAAAGTAGGATATGCTTGTCCACAAGGTCAAATTGGAAGTGTGAAGTTGAGTGGTATTGAACAATGCCTCAGAGAAGGTATCAATGAGAAATTCTGTTACAAGAGTCAGCTTCTGACTGACAGAACTTGGCACCTGAACTGCCTTAGGCTCTAGGCTGACTGACTTAGAGAGGACACCATATGGAATAGACAAATGGTGGCCCCAGTGGACTCTTACCCTCCATATTCTTCTTTTATTTGATCTATATTCCACTAGATAATCATCAGCTTAAAAAGTGAGAACATAGTGAAGTAGATAAGACATCACAGTTTTCACTTCGGAAAAATTACCTAGGCTTTCTGGGCCTCAGTTATAATAATAATAATAATAAACAGTGTAATAGCAGCAACTAACATTTACTGAGGATTCACTCACTCTGAGTCGGGTGCTATTCCAAGCTCTTGGCATATATTAATTCCTTTCATATAATATTTTCCTCACACAGTTTGTTGTCAGAATTAAGGGAGTACCCAAGCAAAGTTCTTAGCACAGGCCCTAACCAATAATGCTAAAATGAGTTCTCCAAAAAAGCTGGCTATTTTGTTTAATAATAATAATAATATTAAATTTCTCCTACTCCAAATAAAACTCGAAGAAGCTTTTCAAACTTTCAGTTAGATGGTGTCTCAACTGTTTGTAATATCTCAGCATTACTTACAACCTAACTAGTGCCTGACACATATTGAGTGATCAACAGATATTTATTAAAGAAAGAAAGGCTATCCTATATTGTATGAATGTTCTTATAAGTTCATTCCTCAGGAAAGAAAGTACATAGTTTTCTTCAGATTCTTAAGATATTTCATGATCTAAGCAATAAGGGACCACTACTTAAAAAAGAATTCTGTCACTGTGTAATAAAGTCTTAATAAGACTAACAAGGAAGCAGAGAGGGAAGATTTGTGTGAGGCTGGCTCCTTATCCTAATTAGGAAATTCTCTGTGATGCCAGCCTCTGTGTTGGTATTCCAGGATGGCTCACTCTCCCCACCTGGAAATTCCTATTTGACCTCTGGGGTCATTTACATAAGACTGTGTGAGATTACTGGCTATATGTCTAGCCTTGAATGGATGATTCAATGCTAAACAATTTCATTCTGGTTTTGTAGGAATCATAGAATGTCAGCACTGGAAAGAACTTCAGACATCGTCTATTTTGAGGTTTTCAAATTTGTAGCAGATGGGTCACTACTCGCCTACTTGCAAGCATGCAAGACATCTCTAGTTGGTGACAGCAATCTTTGCATCTGTGTTATTTAAATCCTTTTTAATATACTATTATTCTATGTAGCCATTAACAATTGATTGAAATTAGCATCATGAGGAAACCAGTTTTCCATGCATATCATGAGTCTAACATCCTCCTATCACAGCTGGGAAAATTGAGATGACATTTAATACATCTGTGGATTAGAGGTGATCACCCTGAAGTGAGTGATAAGAGGTTTTGAGATAGCAAGGGTTGTGACCACAAACTACAATCATTTTGAGTACCGAATATCATTTCCTTTGCCTCTGCTGTTATCTTTTTTTCTCATCTTTCATAGAATAAAGACTGAAACTCTTTTAAAAGATCATTTACCTATTTCCCACATACCCTTGGTGGTTAAAAGCAGAGCCTTGGGTGATGAAAAAAAATAACAAATGATTGTATAAAGTATTGTTCCATATTTTGTTCATTTTTATTTTAAACAATAAAATAGTTATGCAAAGCCACGGGCCTCAGGTCACTCTATCTCATCTCTCCACATTCTTGAAAAAAGCACTGTGGGAAAATCCCATACTTAAATCTAGGAGATTTGGAGCTGTTGGAACTAACTGAGGATCAGTCATCTTCTGAACCTCAGTTTCCTCTATTGTCATAGGAGGATATTGGACACTTCAGAGGAAGAGAAAACTGGATTCCTCATGCTTGGAGAAGGCAATGGCAGCCCACTCCAGTACTCTTGCCTGGAAAATCCCATGGACGGAGGAGCCTGATAGGCTGCAGCCCATGGGGTCGCTAAGAGTCGGACACGACTGAGCGACTTCACTTTCATTTTTCACTTTCATGCATTGGAGAAGGCAATGGCAGCCCACTCCAGTACTCTTGCCTGGAAAATTCCATGGACGGAGGAGCCTGATAGGCTGCAGTCCATGGGGTCGCTAAGAGTCGGACATGACTGAGCGACTTCACTTTCATGCATTGGAGAAGGAAATGGCAACCCACTCCAGTGTTCTTGCCTGGAGAATCCCAGGGACGGGGGAGCATGGTGGGCTGCTGTCTATGGGGTCGCACAGAGTCGGACATGACTGAAGCGACTTAGCAGCAGCAGCAGCAGCATGCATGGAAGAGAAAGAATGACTCCCTGTTGAAAAGGAGATTATGAGTACTTATTTCTTAGTGTGTGTGCGCCCACGTGTGTGTGTTTGTGTGTGTGTGTATGTGTGCAGATATGCACATATTTAAGGTGAGGATGAAGACTGGCTGGGGAACGATATGAAATAAAGTGCATTTCCACTTTTAAAACTATTAATGAAATAACGTAGATCTGTCTTCAAAATTATCAAGCATTACTGTAGTTTCTATAACTTTGAATGGAGCTCTCCCTCTGCATTCCAAGGGCATATAAGCTCTGAGCCTCACCATAAACTTTTTTTCAGTTAATTCTATGCAAAAATGCTAGAGAAAATTGGAGTTTTAGGCAGACCAGCAGAGATTAAGTTCTGACACAGTCTAGATTTTTTGTTTCCTTTTGAGGATGGTAAGGGTGGTCAGGGAAGGGAGGATTGCTAAATATGCAGCGATCCTCTGCCTTCTTTATCATATACTCTAAGTAAACTGGCTTAAGTCCCAGCCTTTCTTTCCTTTTGCATTGGATCCTCTTTGCAGTATGAAAGTTATGAATATAAATTAGAAAATAAGCAAGTATTATACGAGAACATATTTATTGGCTGAATAATAAAACTTAGTTAAGGAGTTATGAGAATGAGAATTTCCTCTACTCGAAGTACAAATTTTCAATAAGCAAACATAAGCAAAACCCCCAAATGAGAAAGAATACACTGGTAACCTAAATCACAGGCTTCTGGAGGTGTGTCAAGACGATCTACCTGCTTCTTTGTAATGGACTGCAGCACTGATGACACACCCACACAACGAGAGACATGGCAAATCGGCATTTCACAGGAGTTCATGACCCCCACAAAGGTCAGGCTTCTTAAACGTGGCTCCTTTAACTTAAACACATACCCACAGAGGCACCGCAGACACCTCCCTGCAAAAGATGATTTGCATATAGTGTCTAGCCAGTACTCTTTAAAATAACACCCCCAAAATTCAAAAGAAAAAAGAAGACAAAGAAAAACAAAACCTTGGAGACCATGGTTAATAAATAAGAAGGAAAAGGAGAAGAAACAAGCAACTTCCATCCTCTGGCAGGCATGCTGAGTAGCACCTCTGACCTCATCTGAAAAACAGGCAATGTTGACAGCTTTCAGAGCCCAGGAGAGAAGGCTGAAAAGAGCTGTGCACAAGCTCCCTGGGCATCTTCACTTAATCTCCAGGATGGGGAACTTTAATCAGTCCCTACTGCATAAAGTGTGTCCTTTTAGATGTGGCTGAAACAGGTGTCTCTGCAGAGTTTATAAAGCCCTTCTAGGAAAGGCAGGAGGCATGGCTTTAAATTGTCCTTTCCAGGTGATAAATCAGTAACAATCACATAAATAGTGTACAAAACTAAAACCACTCAACTCTCACTTTTTTTTCTTTTTCAGGATCACTTCCGATCGTTCTCCAAGTGCAAATCAGGTTATAAAAAATCATAAGTATAAGGGGAAAGTTAGCCCTGTCTTTGTCCCCTATCCTCCACCAGAAGGGCTGACTTGATGCCCTCTCCCAGGCAGTTTGCCCCTTCACCTACACTTTGAGATAATCGTTCTTCAGCCGACCTAGTCGGGTCCCATGGCTCCTGATGGTGAGGGCCAGCAGCTCATATTTGTCCCTGAGCCCCACGGAGATGTCCAGCGTTTCCTTCAGCAGGGACCTGGTGTGGACCAGCATCCCCAAGAAGTCCTCGTTGAGCCTGCTCTCTTGCCGGCTGTCCTGCTCCTGGCCCTGCTTGAACTTGCTTTCCAGCTCAGTGAGGGACTTGTCCGAATTGGAGTAGGCATCCCCGATCTGGTGGGACTCCCGCCGCAGGTACTTGCCATAGCTCTCCTCCCCGTCAAGGTCGTAGGAGATGCTCTTACTGATGCCCTCCAGCACGCGCCCCGCGTCCTCCACCTGGCGGCCCAGCACGGTGAATTCCTCCCGCAGGGTGAGGCTTAGCAGAGTGCTGGCCGGGCTCCCCTCCCCCTGGGAGCAGCGCCGGTGGTCACTCACCCTGAAGAGCAGCTGGCACTTCTCGGGGTCGTCGTTCTCCTCGTAGTCCCCGTCCGGCACAAAGTAGTGGTGCAGGGTTCCATTGGACATCTCTGGGTAGAGAGGACCGTCGAAATAGCCCTGACACAGGTGGCACAGAAAACCCATCCAGAGAAACTTCAGGAACACCATCCTGGATATTCAGGATGACCGGGGACCCCTGGAGAAGACTTTTCGCCCAGGGGCAAGGAAGGGGAGGAGGGGGATCCCCTTGGGAGTCAGTGCTTCCCTGCGACGGCGTCAGTCTCAGTCCCAGACGCCTTGCTGCACCCTGACCCCCCCTCCCCAGCTGGCTTCATGTGGCTGCGCAGCAGAGTCTGGGTAGCAGACCCTGTAGCCAGCAGCCCAGGATGCACCCTCCTTGCTCTGAGCTCCTGCGCTCGCTCTGGTGGTTGGAACTCAGCCGGCTGTTTCCTGGCGGGATGCCGGCACGATGGGGAACCCCTCCTCCAGGGTTCTGGCTGGATGCTGGCTGGCTCCGTTGCCCGACTCTGGCTGTCTGAGGTCCCTCTTGCTCCTCGGGAAATGGAGCTTGTAGCTGGAGAGAAAGGCTCTTGCCCTCTGATAGGATTTCGACTCCTGGACTGGGTGGGAATGCGGAGATTTTCCTTTGGCTAATGATATCCTGAGGATCTTTCTGCTCTCAAATTACAGCTGGTTTCGTCACTTGGAAGCCAAGGAACAAGTTTGGAAAGAAACCTCTCACCAGGTCTCTGCTATTAAAGGTACAGGGTCTCTTTTTGAGGATTGGTAGGGAGACCCTGGAAAACAGAATTTAAACTGAAGGAACAAATGGGAAGAGGATAAATTGAATTCCCATAACAGAAAGACTGTTTAACTATTAACTATTGGGAGAAAGGGTAATTACCCTGGAGAAATGCCATTTCACAATTTTAAAGAAGTGTCAGTTAGATTGGGTTCTGTGAGTATGTCTATTTTTATCACTGAAAAGTTAATGGCTTTGAAGACAAATTTGCAGTGTATGAAATGGCAGTTTTCTTTGAAAACAGTTAATTAAAATGTGCAATAACAATACTTTGGAAGAAACAAGAATATAGAAAACTGATTAATGTATGGTTGCTAGTATGTATAGGAACAAAAGCTGAGAAATGGACTTTTGCCAGTTTAGCAAGTCAGTGGACAACTGAGATAATTGTTTAATTTCATGAAAGCCTATCCTTGCTAAGCTCCTTCACTGCATCTTTAACCTAACACCTTTACAGCTATTGTCTCTTTTGGGACACTTAAAAAGTTTTTGAAGAACAGGGGACTGGTGCTGTTATCCTCATTTTTCTGTGTGGAGAACCCAAGGGATAGAAGGTTAAACAAATCATTTATTGTCACAAAGATTACAGTTGAACCAGGCAGCACTCAGTAAGTCACTGGGACTTTTAATTTAATTTAAGGGGGAAAAAAAAGTGTTTGTTTCACCCAGCCATCTTAGTTTTTGATTTATGAATTGCTTAGCAAATTGCCATCCTTAAGGACATCTCATTTGTTCATCACACGTTTATTGAACATTTATCACATGCCAGAATCTATTTTAGGTACTATAGAAGGAGCAGTGAGCAAAAACAAAGAGAAATCCTTGCCTCCCTAGAGCCCTACATTCTGAAACACAGAAAGAAAATTAACATAAATGAATAAGGGAGATTATATGTTGAACAGCAATAGGGTTGTGAAGGAAAAGACAGGGAAAGAGGAGGAAGACAGGCAGCATCCCTATTTCTATGGTTATGTCTTCTGTCTTGAAATGTAACTGAAACACTCATGTGATTTGCCTGTGTTTATACTTATCTTCCTCTCAGAGTCACAACGCACTGGTATCAGTACCACAAAGCCCTTCTTCCTGCCATCACGTTCAATGACCTAAACCACCCCGGCTACACAATGAGAAGCCTGGTTAAGTAACTGGATATTTATCCATGTGATGTCATATGCATAGATTATGAGGAGCATGTTAACCGCACATTTTAATTTTTATCCAGATATCTGGCATCGTGAAAACAGAGACCAAATGAGTTTCCTCAGTGTTTATGCTAACGAAAGACTCTGACTTATTTTCGTGTGTTTCAGCAGAAGACGCCAACCGTCTTCAGTTGAGAGACTGGACTCTTGGACTCAAGAGCCATATTGCTTAATTCCGTTTCCCTTGGCACATTGACAAATGACAGCAGATGGATTCAAATGGATTCTTGGCTTGGCCAAGAAAAGGAAGAGGAATTTACTCTGATTCACTCCACTTCTTGCACAATCTCTTCCCTGACTTACTAACCAGTTCAACTAAACAAACCTATTTTAAGCACTTACTATACTTGTCCCCTAATATGTGCAGGGCACAGAGTTAGCTACAGAAACACAGGGTCTGCAATAAAAAGTTCACACGTATATACACACACAGTGTTTGCTTTTTCCTGCATTTTCCTCATTTAAAAGACAAACCCCATGTCACAAAGTTAGAAGGAATCTTTTCGGTGCAAGTAGCTGAAAGTCCAATGTAATCAGACTAAAGGCAAAAGGAATTCCTTTACTTATTGAAAGTCTAAGCTTCAGTTCAGTTCAGTTCATTTGCTCAGTCATGTCTGACTCTTGCGACCCCATAGACCACAGCATGCCAGGCCTTCCTGTCCATCACCAACTCCCTGAGTCTACCCAAACTCATGTCCATTCAGTCGGTCATGCCATCCAACCATCTCATCCTCTGTCATCCCCTTCTCCTCCTGCCTTCAACCTTTCCCAGCATCAGGGTCTTTTCCAAAGAGTCAGTTCTTCCAATCAGGTGGCCAAAGTATTGGAGTTTCAGCTTTAGCGTCAGTCCTTCCAATGAACACCCAGGACTGATCTCTTTAGGATGGACTGGTTGGATCTCCTTGCAGTCCAAGGTACTCTCAAGAGTCTTCTCCAACACGACAGTTCAAAAGCATCAATTCTTCAACGCTCAGCTTTCTTTATACTCCAACAGTCACATCCATACATGACTACTGGAAAAACCATAGCCGTGACGAGACGGACCTTTGCTGGCAAAGTAATGCCTCTGCTTTTTAATATGCTGTCTAGCTTGGTCATAACTTTCCTTCCAAAGGAGTAAGCATCTTTTAATTTCATGGCTACAGTCATCATCTGCAGTGATTTTGGAGCCCAGAAAAATGAAGTCTGATTCTGTTTCCACTGTTTCCCTATCTATTTGTCATGAAGTGATGCGACTGGATGCCATGATCTTAGTTTCCTGAATATTGAGCTTTAAGCCAACTTTTTCACTCTCCTCTTTCACTTTCATCAAGAGACACTTTAGTTCTTCACTTTCTGCCATAAGGGTGGTGTCATATCTGAGGTTATTGATATTTCTCCCGGAAATCTGGATTCCAGCTTGTGTTTCTTCCAGCCCAGTGTTTCTCATGATGTACTCTGCATATAAGTTAAATAAGCAGGGTGACAATATACAGCCTTGACGTACTCCTTTGCCTATTTGGAACCAGTCTGTTGTTCCATGTCCAGTTCTAACTGTTGCTTCCTGACCTGCATACAGGTTTCTCAAGAGGCAGATCAGGTGGTCTGGTATTCCCATCTCTTTCAGAATTTTCCACAGTTTATTGTGAGCCACACAGACAAAAGCTTTGGCATAGTCAATAAGGCAGAAATAGATGTTTTTCTGGAACTCTCTTGCTTTTTCGATGATCCAGTGGATGTTGGCAATTTGATCTCTGGTTCCTCTGCCTTTTCTAAAACCAGCTTGAACACCTGGAAGTTCACGGTTCACGTATTGCTGAAGCCTGGCTTGGAGAATTTTGAGCATTACTTTACTAGCGTGTGAGATGAGTGCAATTGTGCGGTAGTTTGAGCATTCTTTGGCATTGCCTTTCTTTGGGATTGGAATGAAAACTGAGCTTTTCCAGTCCTGTGGCCACTGCTGAGTTTTCCAAATTTGCTGGCCTATTGAGAGCAACACTTTCACAGCATCATCTTTTAGGATGTGAAACAGCTCAACTGGAATTCCATCACCTCCACTAGCTTTGTTTGTAGTGATGCTTTCTAAGGCCCACTTGACTTCACATTCCAGGATGTCTGGCTCTAGGTGAGTGATCACACCATCATGATTATCTGGGTCGTGAAGATCTTTTTTGTACAGTTCTTCTGTGTATTCTTGCCACCTCTTCTTAATATCTTCTGTTTCTGTTAGGTCCATACTGTTTCTGTCCTTTATTGAGCCTATCTTTGCATGAAATGTTCTCTTGGTATCTCTAATTTTCTTGAAGAGATCTCTAGTCTTTCCCATTCTATTGATTTCCTCTATTTCTTTGCACTGATCACTGAGAAAGGCTTTCTTATCTCTCCTTGTTATTCTTTGGAACTCTGCATTCAAATGAGTATATCTTTCCTTTTCTCCTTTGCTTTTTGCTTCTTTTCTTTTCTCAGCTGCTTGTAAGGCCTCCTCAGACAGCTATTTTGTTTTTTTGCATTTCTTTTCCACCGGGATGGTCTTGATCCCTGTCTTCTGTACAATGTCATGAACCTCCGTCCTTAGTTCATCAGGCACTCTGTCTATCAGACCTAGTTCCTTAAATCTATTTCTCGCTTCCACTGTATAGTCATAAGGGATTTGATTTACGTCATACCTGAATGGTCTAGAGGTTTTCCCTACTTTCTTCAAGTTAAGTCTGAATTTGGCAATAAGGAGATCTGAGCCACAGTCAGCTCCTGGTCTTGTTTTTGCTGACTGTATAGAGCTTCTCCATCTTTGGCTGCAAAGAATATAATCAATCTGATTTTGATGTTGGCCATCTGGTGATGTCCATGTGTAGAGTCTTCTCTCGTGTTGTTGGAAGAGGGTGCTTGTTATGACCAGTGCGTTCTAAACTCTGTTAGCCTTTGCCCTGCTTCATTCTGTACTCCAAGGACAAATTTGCCTGTTATTCACAGTGTTTCTTTACTTCCTCCTTTTGCATTCCAGTCTCCTATAATGAAAAGGACATCTTTTTTGGGTGTTAGTTCCAAAAGGTCTTGTAGGTCTTCATAGAACCATTCAACTTCAGCTTCTTCAGCATTACTGGCTGGGGCATAGATTTGGATTACTGTGATGTTGAATGGTTTGCCTTGGAAACGTTCAGAGATCATTCTGTCATTTTTGAGATTGCATTCAAGTATTGCATTTTGGACTCTTTTGTTGACTATGAGGGCTGCTCCATTTCTTCTAAGGGATTCTTGCCCACAGTAGTAGATATAATGGTCATCTGAGTTAAAATCACCTGTTCCAGTCCATTTTAGTTCACTGATTGCTAAAATGTCGATGTTCCCTCTTGCCATCTCCTGTTTGACCACTTCCAATTTGCCTTGATTCATGGACCTAACATTCCAAGTTCCTCTGCAATCTTGTTCTTTATAACACTGGACCTCACTTCTATCACCAGTCACGTTCTTTTTTAACTTTGGTCTGTCTAGAATCTAGTTTTTCTCTCACTGTGTTTTAGTTCTACTTCCTCGGTTTATATTCATTCTTGGGCAGTCTCTTTAATTTGTGGTTCCAAGATGGCTACCAGCGTCTTCTGGGGTTACAGACTTCTTTGTTCACATCTAGCAGGAATGGCAGATTAGATTTCCTGGTAGCTCAAATTCAGGTCCTTCAGATCAACCTCAAATTCCACTGTTGACCTGATATAGATCTTTAATCCATTCTTGAATGAGGCTGATCATAGTCAGAGGTTTGGGATAAGCCTCTGGACTTAAGACAATAAGGAGCCAATTCTGTGGCTGGAGGTAAGGTACCAGGCAAAGGATATGGCTGGGAAACAGGGACCTGCTTAGGAAGGAGACAGCATGAGAATAGATTCTGGTCAAGTATCTGCAAATATTCCCCCTTCCCCATGCTTTCGTCTTCAGTACCCACTTCTGAAAGACAGTGGCACCCCATTGCAGTGGTGTGCTGGTTAAGTGCTTAACAGCTGGCTTCAGGGGAGAAAGGAGACCCCTTTCTACCATTTACTGATTTCAGTGGGGCAATACTCTCACCATATCCAATGCCACTGAATGCAGATTTAGGAAGATGTACAATGAAACATCATTGTATAGCATTCTTATGGTCCACTTACATTAGACACAGATAACCACAAAGGCACTGAGTGTAGTCAAATAATCAAGAAATGATGAGTCTTACTTATGCATTCCCTTTATTTTAGTATAATTTATTTAGTTGTAAGTTTAAATAACAAATTTTGATAAAGACAATCGATGTTTAACAACTGACTTGCAAAATTCCTGAAAACTTAACAATTAGCTCTCATGAGACAGTGCTAGTCAGCTACAGCCCACTGCAACTTTTTGCATTAAACTCTTCATTTTATTCATTTTAAAAAAGCATTTGTTCACACATTCTTTGTTTATGCACAGTTCCATCTTGGACTGCTCTTCTCGGTTCAGAGCTAAGGTGGGTTTCTGAGGATAGGTCTAAAATAAATGGAGCCAGAGGAAACCTTTAAACACAGACATGCCACGCAGAGGACTTTGAAGAGTAAAATCAAAAAACACTATCTGCTGAAAGGGACAGTGATTGAGTTTAAGACTGAAAATTAGAGACAAGTTGAAGGATAGGAACTGTGTAAATTCAAGAATAAAGGAGGACCTCTGGGGTAGACACAGAGGATCTGATAACTCAGACGGTAAAGAATCTGCCCACAATGTGGGAGACCTGGGTTCTATCCCTGGGTCGATCTTTGGGGGAAGATTCCCCCAAAGAAGGGAATGGCTACCCACTCTAGTATTTTTGCCTGAAGAAGTCCGTGGACAGAGGAGCCTGGCAGGCTACAGTCCATAGGGTCACAGCAGCTAACACTTTCACTTTCTGGGGCAGGGACCAGAGTCATGTAGATGTCCTGTAGAAAAGCGCTGCTTTCCAATACCAGCTGCTTATATGCAATTCTTATTATGCAGTGCCAGCAGGGTAGGCTAACTTAAAATTTGCTTATTCTTTATTCTTTTCAGTGCACTAAAATCTTGTTCCTTTGGTATAGTTCCCACTCCAGAGAGAATTACTGAATTACTGAGACCAGGAATTCAGGTTGTCACCATGAGCCTAAACATTTGTAAGATATCTTAAGCTCTGTGATCCTCTGACTGTTTCTGATTATGATAATGGTAGAACTTTTATAGAAAACAGGCTTCTATACATTAAATATAAGAAAGATTGGGGAGACTAGGTTCCACTATATAGTCTTTTAGACTATATTTGGATTGCAACCCACAAGGAGCCTCTGGGAAGTGGAGGCTCCAATGTCCTCCCAAAACTGTCAAGAAAAGAAAGTGAAAGTGAGTCACTCAGTCTCGTCCAACTCTTTGCAACTCCAAGAACTGTAGCCCGCCAGGCTACTCTATTCATGCAATTCTCCAGGCAAGAATACTGGAGTGAATAGTCATTTCCTTCTCCAGGGGATCCAAAATTGTCAGGCTAAAGACAAATGAAAGACCAATGAATAAAGGGAATTAGTCTGGACCAGAATGGGGGTCCTGGAGTGGTAGAAGAGGAGAAAAGGTTGGGGAAGATGAGTAGGACACAGTATTTAACACTTTGGGGATTATGTGATCAATTAACATGTCAGTAGCATTTATTGAGCAGCTATTGTTTACAAAGGGTGGGAAGGAGACAGGAATAGAAATGGATGGGAAAAAATAAAAGAGAAAGGAAGGGAAAGAAGGTAGCCAGGAAGAAAGGAAGAAAAGACCCAAAGAAGAAAAGAGGGAAGATAGTGGGATATATTTTGATTTTCTAGTTGACTATTTGTCACATTAACTCAGTAGAGTGCTTATTATTTACTATAAGAACATTGGTTAAGGGAAGAGGAGAGTTAATTAGCAATCACAAACACACAAAGTTCCCATCAAATATATGCAATAAACTAACCTATGAAAACATAAATAGAATGGTTACAAGGAAATGAGTATAGTGTGTAAAGAGAGGGATCAGCTCTCCAATCCTTCTCTGTTAGTCAGAATAGTCATGATATGCTGTGGTAACAAACATCACTAAATGCTAATACAGAATTCAAGTCTACTGCAGGTCAAAGTAACTCAGTAACTGTCCTTTGTGTGGCAACTCTGCCTCACTATTTACAGCATAAGACCTCCTTGGTTAATGTGGCAGGAAAAGAGGGCTCCAGAGAGACTCATGCTGCACTGAAATGCAGTGTCTTAGAAGTGACACGTGTCACTCTGTACACAGCCTATGGCAAGGGACATGGCCCTGCCTTGGTGCAAAGAGAAGGGGAGTCTAATCTTTCATGTGCCCAGAAGGAAAGGAAAAGCAGATGAAGATGAACACTAGGTATCTCTACCACACTTTCCAGAAAAAAAGGCTGTTAGAAACGTTCTGGAATTGCTAAACAGGAAATGAGGATGTAGGTTGTGAAATAGGTTCCACAATAATACAACTGTTTCTTATTTTCAGCTAGGATAGAAAATACACAAGAAAGGACTATAAGCATTTATTTCATTGTCACTACCAGATACAAGGAGTCGGTGTTGTTTTCCACTCATTTCACCCATGAACATAGTCCACACCAATTACAGAGGAAAGAGCTAGGGAGAGTCATAGAGGTGGAGGTAGGAGAGTCTGAAGGGAGGGAGGAAGATCAAGAGTATGAGGAAGGTTTCCAGGAAGGTATGGTGGGGAAGCGTGCTATCAGGTGTGTGTGTGTGTGTGTGTGTGTGTGTGTGTTAGTCAGATGTCCAACTTTTTGTGGCCACATGGACTGTAGCCTTCCAGGCTCCTCTGTCCACAGAATTCTCCAGGCCAGAATACTGGAGTGGTTTGTGATTCCCTTCTCCAGGGGATCTTCCCAACCCAAGGATAGAACCCGAGTCTCCTGCATTGCAAGCAGATTCTTTACCACTGAGCCACCAGGGAAGCCCATAATATCCAGTAGGGGACTGCAGATCAGCTTAGCTGAAGGGGATTCTGAGGAGATAGGCACTCGAAACAATGTCCATGTGGAGAGGGCGGAGAGAGGTGAGGGAGGAGGACAGTTAAATCATCAAGGAGGAGATGCATCACTGAAAGTGAGAGCTGGGGGGTCCAGAGGAGAGGAGAATGCTGCAAAGGCCGTGTCTTGAGCCAGAGGATCAAATTGTGTGATCAATCACCGTGCCATGAGTTGTTGTAAGGACTCAGAGTCATTTGGGAGGGATTGTATCCTCCATTGCAGATGCCTCGATGGCTTCTCATTACACTTTGACTGAAATTTAGTTCCCTTAATTATCCTCCCAGGTCTTGCACTGTCTGATTCTAGCTTCTCAATTTCCATCTCCTGCAACTCCCCACTCTGTTCACCGTGCCCAAGCCATAGGGGCTTCTTATTCAAATTTGTTCTCATCTCAAATCTTCACTCATCCTGGCCTCCCCGCCTAGCATCCTCTTACCTAACCACTTTCTTGGCTCATACCTTCTCATCTCTCATGTCTTGACTGTAATGTCATTTCCTCTCAAGTCCCTCCTTGGTTTCCAGATTTTAATTAGTTCTCCTTACCATCCCTTTGATACCACCCTGTTCTTTTTCGCTCATGGCACTTTCCATTATTTAAAATTGTACTTTATGTATTTATTTATCATATGTTTGTCACTCCAGCTCAACTTACAGCATATAAAGATAGGAGCTATGTTCACTTCTATCTCCTAGAGCCTGGCACAGTGCCTGAATCACAGGAGGTGCTTAGTGAATATTTTTTGGCAGACTCTAGGCTAAGTTGGTCACTTCCTATTTAGCGTTTGACAAAATGTTTCTGTAGTGTTTCAGAGGTATTTTTCTTTGTTCTTTTATAATATGTACTGCATTGTGTTGGGTTATCTGTTAAACTGGTCTGTCTCCCCTAATTAACTGTGAGTTCTCAAGGGTAAAGCTATGTTTTATTTACCTTTATTGTCTCTGATTACAACAGAGCCAAGTGTATAGCGAGGGCCAATATTTGTTAGTTTTATGATAGCTAAACGGTAGAATTTAAGGAATTCTATTATTTAATGATACTCAGATAACAGTCTTGTTTGTGCACATGTTTTATCCAGCCAACAGTCAGCCAGTGATGTCTCACACTTAATCTGGATGATCCTGGCAGGAGGGAAGAGAAAGAACCTCATGAATTTCAATGTTCAGAACATTCAGAAGGGAGTATCACTCAGAAGGGTAACTTTTGACCTACTCTTAAGTAAACTATGCAGCAGTCTATACATGTGATTCTAGAGTGTTCTGGTCTGAAAGCTTCAGAAGCATAAGACCATCCTGCAGGGTAGCTTGTTATTTGCCTAGTAAAGATTTCCACTTTTCTGCTGTTGAAAGCACATGCCTGGGTTGTGATCAAGCCAGATTGGAGAAGAATCTGGCCTTGTTAATTTCTCTTCTTAAAGCAGTGCTTTATTTTTTCTTATTTTAATTCTGAGGTCTGATAGAATTGGAGGAAATGAGAAAAGGTGAATATGAAAGATTGACTATATTGGTCTCACTTCAATTCTGCAAGCACTTTATTTAGCAGCTACATGGAAAACAAGGAGGATTAGATGCAGTTCCACACTCTGTGGAATTGTGGGGAACATGGGGTGCGAAGAGTCCACAAATTGAAGTGTACAGTGAGGATCATAAGAGGAGGTTCCACAAACACTGTGATGATTTGAGGGAGGCGAAGCTCACGTCTGATGGGGAACAGAACAAGTGTCATGGAATTTTTAAGCCAAGAGCTGAGGTTACCGAGGAACAAAGGGGCTGAGTCAGTCCCCTTATTTAAGGCATTCTGCTGTTTCTGGTCCTACTAAAACTTACAAAGGAGCCCACAAAATGGCCAAATAGATGCCCCTCAGAAATAAGACTGAGCAGGAAATGGAGGATTGTGGCAGGGTTAATGTTGGCATTTTTCTGTCTTTTCTTTGTTAGACAAGAGGAATGTCTTCCACACTTGGGTTTCTTGATTCTTGGCTGCCTTTTCTTTTTCAAGATCTTGGAGACTTTTAAATTGTCCTGCAGTGAACAAGTCCTTGATTATGCTTTGTCACCAAGTCTAATTTTTAATTCTAAAGAAATGCAGTTGGAAGAGGATAATAGAGGCTATTTTGAAGATGAGTCAAAAAGGCTTGTCACTGTTGCTTTTGGGAGAAGTCTGAAGAGACTTCACAAAGCTGATTTCCAGACCTTAGTTCCCAGCTGGACTCGATTCACTCCACTTCTTATTTTGTAGCTTTGTTTATGCCACCTAGTGAATACCCACACTTTAACTCTCACTTTTCCACCTACTCCTCATTGCGTCCTTATCACCGATAAACCCCCATGATCCCAAATGTCAAACAGGTGGAGGGAGAAGAGTCGACTCATCCAGACATTGGTCATATAACAATTCACTTAAATATGCTTATTAGGTATTGAATTAAAAATTTTTAATTTTTTAGGATATTTTTTAAAGTGGGCCATTTTTTAAGTCTTTATTGAATTTGTTACAAAATTATTTCTGCTTTAGTTTTAGTTTTTTGGCCCCAAGGCATGTGGGACCTTAGCTTCCTGACCAGGAATAGAACCCACACCCCTTGCATTGGAAGGTCAAGTATTAACCACTGGGCCATTAGAGAAGTCCCAGTATTAAATCTTAATTTAGGCATGTGTTTGTTTGAAACTTGGATGCTCTTCAATTTGATCATGTTCAGAGTAGGTCTTACCAATTTAATACTGACCATATATTTTGACCGGTGGCTATAAGAGGACTTAGTGGTATAGATTTGACATGATTCATTAGTGTGATTAAGACTCTTCAACAGAGTTTGCGTATCATGTAGCTAACGATTGTTTAGACTGGGCAAACATTCTCATTTAGATAAACATGTTCTGCAATTTTTTTTTTTTTTTTTTACAAATAACTCTTGATTTGTTGGAAATGAGTCTGAGTCGTAGCCTATCTTATCATTAGAATGCTACTGCAGCTCTGAAATGATCAGCAAATAAAAGAGTAGGAGGAGCTATAAAAGGAAAGTATGATATATTTGGTTACATTAAAAAGTGTATATAAAAATCATTATAATGATAAGGGGCTAATATCTAAAACATACAAAGCACTTATACAACTCAACAGCAAAAAAAGTAAACAATCTGATTAATAAATGGGGAGATCTGAATACACATTTTCTAAAGAAGACATACAGATGGTCAACAAGTACACAAAAAGATACTCTGTATCCTTAATCATCGTAGAAATGCAAATCAAAACAACAATGAGGTGTCTCACACCTTTTCAAATGGCTGTTATCAAAAAGACTAGAAACAACAAATGTTGGGTGAGGGTGTGGAGAAAAGAGAAACTTTTGTGCTGCTGGTGGGAATGTAAATTGATGTAGCCACTGAAGAAAACAGTATAGAGATTCCTCAAAAAGTTAAAAATTGGAATCCCATATGATCCACCCTGGGTATTTATCCAAAGAAAACAAAACACTAATTTGAAAAGCTGTATGCACTGCAGCATTGTTTACAGTAGCCAAGATATGGAGACAAACTAAGAGTCCATCAATGGATAAGTGAATAAAGAAATTGTAATATACAATGGAATATTATTCAGCTGCAAAAAGAATGAAATTTTGCCACTTACAACAGCATGGATGGAGTTCAAGGGCATTATACTAAGTGAAATAAGCCAGACAAGAGAAAAATATGATCTCTCTTATATATGGAATCTAAAAAAATTTTTTTTAAATAAAAAACCCTAAGTCCATAGACACAGAAAATAGATTGGAGGTTGCCAGAGACAGAGGGTGATGGGTGGGAAAAATGAATGAACTCTTGTTGTTGCTTTTGTTTTACATAAAGTGAGTTAAAAATTATTACAGTCATAAATAAATTGGGACAACATTTATTTATGACTATAACAATTTTGAAAGTGGGATATCAATGGGTCTGACCTTTCTGAAAAGCAATATGCAGAGATTTAAATTTTTTCATGTCCTTAGACCTAGCAATTTTGTTCTTAGAATATAATCAGCAACATAAACAGAAATGCGTAGATTTATTAGCAAAAATGTTCATTGCTGCATTGTCCAAGAACGGACACCTAGAAACAAGAAAGATATCTCAAATAGGACAAGAATTAAATGCACGGTACACCCATATGTTGGAGATTTTTTGCATCTTTCGTTTTAAAGTCTTTATTGAATCTGTTTCAATGTTATTTCTGTTTTATGCTTTGTTTTTTCCTAAGAGGCATGTGGGGTCTTAGCAGGGAAGTCCCAATTTGCATCTTTTGAAAATTAAAGTTTTTTTAATAAAATGGGAAACAATCATGATACAATACTATTAAGATATTTATGTACTTACATATAATATAGTATCATGATTGCTTCAATAATAAATACCTTAATAGTACTGTATCATGATTGTTTCTCATTTTATTAAAAAAAAAACTTTAATTTTCAAAAGCATCTGGTCCCATCACTTCATGGGAAATAGATGGGGAAACAGTGGAAACAGTGTCAGACTTTATTTTTGGGGGCTCCAAAATCACTGCTGATGGTGATTGCAGCCATGAAATTAAAAGACGCTTACTCCTTGGAAGGAAGGTTATGACCAACCTAGATAGCATATTGAAAAGCAGAGACATTACTTTGCCAACAAAGGACCATCTAGTCAAGGCTATGGTTTTTCCAGTGGTCATGTATGGATGTGAGAGTTGGACGGTGAAGAAAGCTGAGCGCCAAAGAATTGATGCTTTTGAACTGTGGTGTTGGAGAAGACTCTTGAGAGTCCCTTGGACTGCAAGGAGATCCAACCAGTCCATCCTAAAGGAGATCAGTCCTGGGTGTTCATTGGAAGGACTGATGTTGAAGCTGAAACTCCAATACTTTTGGCCACCTCATGCGAACAGTTGACTCATTGGAAAAGACCCTGATGCTGGAAAAGATTGGGGGCAGGAGGAGAAGGGGACGACAGAGGATGAGATGGTTGGATGGCATCACCAACTCGATGGACATGGGTTTGGGTAAACTCCGGGAGTTGGTGATGGACAGGGAGGCCTGGCGTGCTGCGATTCATGGGGTCGCAAAGAGTCGGACACGACTGAGCGACTGAACTGAACTGAACTGAACATGATTGCTTCCCATTTTATTAAAATGGTCAATACAGAAAACAACCACAAAAGTAACAACACAAAGCCAAGCTGGTGATATGACAAAAGGTTTAGTTCTATGGATAGATTGTACGTAATGCTGTGTTCTTCTTTAATTTGGCGTGCTTTCTTCACATTTTCCACAATAGGAGATATTATGAATTTGGGGAAGAGAAAAAGAAACAAAGAAAGGACGGTAGTATATAAAGATATGAAAGGGTGAAGAGTGTTAGTTGCTCAGTTGTGTCTGACTCTTTGCAACCCCCTGAATCATAGCCCACCAGGCTCCTCTGTCCATGGAATTCTCCAGGCAAGGATGCTGGAGTGGGTTGCCATTCTCTTCTCCAGGGGATTTTCCCAACTCAAGGATCTAACCCAAGTCTTCTGCTTTGCAGCTGGATTCTTTACTGTCTGAGCCATCAGGGAAGCCCCAGTATAGAGGTATACAGAGGTAGAAAAACATTCTGAAAGCACTCACCTCCTGGAGTGCCTCCTGAATTCACATTTTTTAGGCAGAATTCTTCCCTAATATCCTGATTCTGGGTCTGCAGACTCTCCCATGCATTGTCTCCTAAACTGCCTGCACTCTGGAGCCAGATACCCAAGTCCTGGGGATTCAGGAGCCTCTGGCAGATTCATTCCACTGTCAAAATAAAACACAGCATGTTCCATTACAGTGTGGGTTTGAAGTTAAATTCCTAAATTTTCATGGATCGGAATTTTTGTCTCCAGTATTAGTGGTTGGACTGGGGGGCAAGATGAGAGGAGATGAAATTCCTATGTGTTGCAAAGTAATATTTTCTGATAAAAATCTCTCTACACTAGGCTAGATGAAGAGTTTCTAACCAGAAATCTTAAATTCCAGGATTTAGAGACAAGCTAAATAATCCAAAACAACTGGATTTTAATTTTTTTCTTTCTCACTTTCAGGTCCCTTAATATTTATTAAGACTGCTACTTTACAGATTTTGATTCACACCATCACCTAAATGGAAGAGGTTTCTATTAATACCATGAAGGCAACTTCATAGTCTAATTTGTGTCCTGTTATATATACGAGAAAAATTTTAAGTCCATAGCATTAATTAGATGCCATATATTTTTTCTCTTTCATTTCTTATAATATAAACAAAGGTTTCCTTCAGCAATGTTTAAACCAAGTTTCCAGATGTGTAGAAAATGTGGTTTTTGTAGAGAAAATGGTGGAAATGTTATAATTTCCTATTTTTAAAGATGAAAAAATAAAAAGAGCAAGTTTTAATGAAATTTAACAGCAAAATTTGTCTTGGTCTTAACACTAATCATGGAAAATACCCTGTAAGTATTTTTTTCAATGCTATGAAGTGAAAAACCAAAGTTTGGATTGTAAGAAAGTTTAAAAATAGAGTGTGTACTACCAGGGAGGTCTGTCAAGTAACCAAGTAACTGATGATGTTCAGAAAGACTATTAACAGTATAAAAAGATAGAGAATCCTTTCTCCTTTTTCTTTTCCTGTAAGTAGACTAGTGTCTAATACAAATGGAGAGCAAATTATAATTTATGAAAAGTGGCCAGACTTGTGACTTACAATAACCCTGTTGTGACAACACAGTAATATAATAGTGTTTACGCTGTTTAATATAGAGGGAACACAAAATAAAAATGTTCTCAGTCTTAGAGATTTTAGTTAGTATTAAGGTTACTGAGCCACTTTACTGTGGGATATGTCACTGGGGTCCGTGTTTGTTTGGATCAGATGAGGAAGAGGCTTTCTGCTTAGGATAAGCCATCTTCCTCTTTTCTCCTCCCAAGTGGTTTATTGATAATGGCTTTATCTCAGAAGCAGGGGCCAAATGGAAAAAGGACAAAATGATCCCCAGAGAAGAAAAATGTTCTTTCAGGAATTACATAAACAAGTTTTAAAAATAACTAAAAGTGATTTGTCATTAAAGATTTGCTTTCCACTTGTAGAGTGATTTTTACAATCTTCAGTTAGAAGAATACATTTCTTATTTTTAAACCTCTCTGGTCCTCCTTGGCTCGGGTATGGCTGAGTTCCAAAGCTGCTTGGAAAGGATTAGCTTCGGAATGGTGAATTCACTGTAGTTTATATTTGTGAATGTGGAGACCCAACAGCTGACAGGAAGGAGAAGAAGCAAGCATTCAAATGTTAGGCCTACATGAAACCGAACATCAGGCTATTTGGATACATTTAGACTTTGGATGCTTGGTAATGTATAGGCAAAATATTCCTATGTTTTCTTCTTACTCTAGATATCTTAATATACCAGGAACCTGGGCTTAGAATCCTAAACATGAAGAGGTTTGTGGGTATTTTAATTTGAAGAAGAAAAACTTTTGATTGAAAAATGCCATCCCAAATAACAAAAACCAGAATATTATCACAGTATGTAAACTCAAATATCACAGGGAAAAATAAGACATTAAGAAATCACCACATTGATTTGCGCTTCTGCTTAAAATGGCATAACACAATCTGAATGTATCTTGCAACCCGAAAGTAACTAAGACACCAGACATGATGCATTAAAAAACAGTTTCAAGACATCACGCCTTGGGCAGTGGAGGACAGTGACCCCTGAGAGAGAGGAAACCAAACATGAGTAGGGAGGGGAGCCCAGGGGGGGCTTGAAGTCCAGGGAGGTTAGATTGACTAGAGCTGAGTCATGGAGAGGATAGAATTGTACCAAGTAGGAGCACAGGAAATATGCGGAGGATCTCCTTGAAGTCTTCATCTGAGTGTTAGTAAGCACAGGCACGTGAGGCAACTACCAGAAGTGGAGAAAGAACTGCCCAAAGGAATTAGAGGAAACAATCTCTAGAGTTCACACAGGGCTGGAAAGAAGTCCAGTTTCATCCAGGCAGAGTAGAAAGCTTCATGTTGAATAGATTACTCAAGAGAATTTTGCCTCAGTAGTGGGAAAATGTTAATCATGTTCTAAATGCTGCTCTGCAGGCTAAAGAGCTCACAAACAAAACCTCTAAAAATCAAAATTATTTCTAGGTAACACACCCAATCCCACAACAAAACTCCAGGGTGTTTATAAGACCATAAAAATATACAACACCCAACAGTGTAAAACTCCTCATTAGTTAAAAATTAGCAGGTATACACATTTACTAGGCACTTTTCATCTAGAGAAATAGACCCCATGATGAGGAGGAAAGTCAATCAATCATAACTGACCCAGAAATGACACCAATAATTGAACTAGTAGACAAGGACATGAAAATAGTTATGTAACTGCTTTCCATTTATTCAGAAAGCTAGAGGAAAGACTGATGATGTTAAGGAGCGACGAGGAAAATATAAATAAGAACCAAACCACCCACAGATATGAAAACGAAAACATTTGAGGTGTAAAATAAATTAGAGTGGATTAGAGGTAGCTAACACATGCAGAAAAAAAAAAAGATTAGCAAGCTTGAAGACAGAAAAAATGTAAAGGTATTTCTATGTAAATGTATAAATATTCAACAGAAATATAAAAGATAAAAAAAATATGAAGACAGCATCTCTGAGCTGTGGGATGTCTTGAAGCAGACTGATAAAGATATAATTGCAGTTCCTAGAGGAGAAGAGGTGGGATCAATGAAAAAGTATTTGAAGATATAATGGTCAATATTTTTCCAAATTTGATTAAAACTACAAACCTACACATTCCCAAACTCAAGAAACCCAATCGTGAATCAAACTACTTAAAACTAGTGAGAAAAATGAAATCTAAAAATCAACTAGAGGAAAAATGGCAAATTGTGAACAGAGGACCAAAGGTGTGGGTAGCAATGAATTTCTCCTGGGGTACATAATGTAAACTAGAAGGCAGGAGAGCAACATCTTTAAATGATGCAAAACGAAACAACAAAGCAAAAAACAAACACAACCAAACCTGTCAACAAACAATTCATACCTGCACAATATCTTTCAAAATAAAGCCATGGAAGAGGCAGCCTGGACGTGGGATCACTCTTACTAGGATGGTATAAGGCTGTGCCTTACAAATGTACTGCATGGTAAATCCTGCAGCAGGACACTAAAAGTTGTAGTTAACATAAGATTGACCTTTTACCTAGGCATCCTTACTCTCCTTTCATGTGGAAAGTTCTGAGGGTCTTTCTGTCTTCCCATGTCTCCAGATGCAACTACCATACCTACCACCATATCTACTACAGTTCTTTGCAAGTGTGGAATATTTCTTTAAGATGCTCATCATTTTCCTGGCTCCACCCAAGAAAAAATACTCAGAAATTTTCTACTTTTGGGTTTAAGTTCATATTAGTGTTTCTATTATTTTCCCCCATTCCCACCCAGGACTCTATTCCTGGAGTGGAAAAGGTACAGGTTTACCACATTCTTCCTAACTCTTTTATTTTCTTTGAGAATTTCCTGCTTGTCTCCTCTAGTCCATAGAAGTTCTATATATTGTCTCTGTAGTAGGATATTCTGGCTAGCTAAGTATTCCAGCAAATCCATTTTTTTTTTTTTTAATGCAGGAACTGAATTGCCAGGAGCTTAAAAGCCACAAATGCAGTTAACTTGGTTTTATTAGCATCTCTCCCATTGAATCCCTTCACAGATAGCATGTAGAGAACAAATACCGCATGTACTCGAATTATCATCCTGTTAGTGGTGCGAATATTTCTTCTGTCATATTGCTTATGTTTAACTTTCTGTTATTAGCCAGCTGAGAGTCTGAATAGTACTGTGTGTGTGTGTGTGTGTGTGTGTGTGTGTGTGCGCGTGCGCACACCCACAATAAGTAACTGAAGGGAAGAAGGGTAACACTCAAGACAAATTTAGATGATTTGTCATTTAAACATTTCTCAAGGGCTGTCTCTGATTATGACATTCAGAACCCTCTCTAGTGCTTCCAGTGGTCTAGAGACTATTATTCATGTTGGGTGATTATAGTCCTGGCAGGAAGTTCGCTGGGGAAAAATCTACTGAATCACTTTTTGGACTAAACAGACAAATCAGTCAAAAAAGTTAACCTAAGTGTTAACAGCATGCATTTGAGCCTTACAGAAGTGTTACCAAAAGCTCCCCAGGAAAAAAGTCACAGGGGTTTACCAAACTGTACTTAAGATGAAAAAAATAAGTAAATGGCTGAATTTTTAATTGCTTCATCGTCATACATATTGTAAATTGGACCCTAATAGTTATAGTACAATTTTGAAAGTGGCTCTTTTTCTATCAATAAGTATTTTGAGAGGAATCTTGCTAATATTATAGAGATACAGCCATATTGTATTAATAGCAGCTAACCCTTTCCATATTTCATCCATTTCAAGATGTTATCACCTTTAAGATGGACTATTAGTTTGTGTACTAAAAGAAAAAATGCTGTCAATTAAACCATAACATAATGCTACCATAGAAGTTTTAAAAATTTTGATTGAAAGAACCCTTTTAGACTTATATAAAAATGGACTTTTATCATTTATCACTTTAGGGAATACATTAAAATGAAAATGTAAGAGAAATTAACTATGTTCTTCCTTTCTCCCTCCCAACCTTCTCCGTTTTTTCCATTCTTCCTTTTTGTCTTCATTGATCATATAGCTCTGGAACTTAAATTCAAAAGTAGAAGGAAAATTTTCACAAATTCTTGTTCAATACTGTGTAAAATAAGAATTGGTCTTGTTAGTGTCTCATTTCTTTAAGATTCCTTTACCTCTTCCAGGCATCAATTTCTCCTCTTTTTAATTCTGTTGCTTGGTGTGTGATAGATGATCGCTTTGTAGATATGCAGGTAAGAAAATGTTAACGGCTTCATTTACTTGTGGGTACCTTACTTTCTTGCTGCTGCTGCTAAGTTACCTCAGTCGTGTCCAACTCATAGTGACCCCGTGGACTGCAACCTACCAGGCTCCTCCGTCCATGGGATTTTCCAGGCAAGAGTACTGGAGTGGGGTGCCATTGCCTTCTCCAATCTTACTTTCTTAGATCCTGTTAAACACTTGATTGTTGCTTTGCAAGAAAATATGGAATTTTAGTAATTCCTCAACAGTGATATTTGTGTCCCTAATATCAAATGTCTCAATACTCTTTTCCTGTGGTTTCAGGTGTACATAATAATTTTTGTTTCAATGTGAAATCATATAAACTTTTAAAAAACATTTAAAATACCAATCACACTGAGCGCATATGGAAACAGTTATGCAAATACATCAATTGAAGTGACAAGGATGTGTGCATCTACTGTTGAAATCGTGCAAGCACAGAGAATGACATTTACCTCAAAATACTGCTTGGTCAACGGCGATTATAAGCTCTCTTGTCTGGGGTTGGTCTCTGTCTATGCATAGTGATACTATTGTTACTGGAACAGGGCCCCTTCCAGACTCTGAGAATCTGCTCTTATCTACCCCTCAGAAATGAATTGTCTGAGAAGACACATGTGCTGACAAAGCAAAAGATTTTATTGGGAAGGAGAGCCCAGGCGGAGAGCAGTAGGGTAAGGGAACCCAGGAGAGAATGTGGCTTGCCGTCACAGGTTTTAAGTTCATGGTGTCCCAGCCAGTCATCTTGCTTGTGCCAATATTTGGTCTGACTCAGGTCCTCGTGGAAGTGCTCACGTGTCTACATTCTAGCGCAAGAGGTTCTGAGAAGTTGGCCGTTATTATGGGCTGATATCTCTTTCTTCCTTTTGACCCCACCTGAATCCTCCCAGTTAGTTTGCTGGTAGTAACACCATGTCTCTTATTGGAATCTCCTGTTGTGAGATAATTCATGCAAGTGATTGTTATCTTCCTGGCCAAGGTGATTGGTTTCAGTCAACGGTTCCCTAAAACCATCAGCTGGCAATGCCTGGGGCCACTCACCTAACTTACCAGACTACTGTACTTGTGGTGAGGCCCCCACAGACATTTCACCAACCAGACCCAATGTATGACAGAGAAAGAGAGAGAAAAAGAGACTGAACCTGGGGCTCTGCCTTTACTGGGATCAAGGGTGGTGTGCCTAGGTTTTTGAGGTTTTATTCTTTATTGGTGAATTTAAAACATAAGAGTAGGACTTACAGCACAAGAAGGGAAAGCTAGATCAGTCCATCAATTATCTAGGTCGACCAGGGCTTTCTAAAAGGGAAACTTCATGGGTGGAGCTGCCTGGCTCTTTATCTTGTGTAGCTGGCAGTGTGTTTATTCCAGGTAGATGTCTTTGAAATGAATATCTTGGTGATCAGAAACAACGTCTGGCACTTATGTTATAATACACAAAAGCTAACTGTCAGACACTTCCGCATTTATTAGAAAACATTTCCTAATTTCAGAGATGTTAAAGTGCTGCAAACAAAGTGCATCTTAGAACCAAAATAGTGCAGCATCAATAGCATTTGTCATTGGTTAAGCGCTTTATACACTTTATTTAATCCTTATAGCAGCCATAGAAAATAAGTATGGTTATTTTTCATCTCTATCTTGCAGATGAGGAAATTGAGGCTCTTAAAGGTAAACATGAGGGCTTCCCTGATGACTCAGCAGGTAAGGAATCCGCCTGCAACACAGGAGATGCGGGAGACATGAGTTTGGTTTCTGGGTCTGGAAGATCCTCTGGAGGAGAGGGCTTGGCAACCCACTCCAGTATTCTTGCCTGGAGAATCCCATGGACAGAGGAGACTGGTGGGCTACAGCGCATAGAGTCGCAGAGTTGGATGCGACTGAAATGACTTATCACACATACACAGAAGCTCTCAACAGCATTGACTGTTATTATTACATAAAACTCTAATAATAGCATTTTTTTAATGAAATTCAGTAAAGCTACTAGAATTTTGAAGGATAAAAAGTGACCTGTAAACATTTTAATTTTTAAAAAATTATCCCTTGTGCAAAACTTTTGCTCACTAATGATCAAGCATTGGCATCACCTATGACTGATACAGAATTTCAGGACCCTCCCTAGACTTATTGAATTAGAATCTGCATTTGATCAAGTTTCCTTGGTAACTGGGATGCACATCAGCCTTGGAGAAGCTTGAACTGGCTGAGGGGTTCATGATAGGTGCTCGTGGCTCAACAGATTTATTTTTATTCCTATTCATGCTTCAGGTTTTGGCATATTATTGAATTTGCTATCCTATTCAGCTTCTCAGTTTTCCATAATTAATTTTCAGAAAAAAAAGAGAACAAAACAAAGTAGCAGAATCTAGAATGGAGTAAATTGTCATCCATTTCATTCATTGTCAAGTTCCAACCATGTATCACACAGATGTGTGCTTTGTCTTATTAAATCTATTAAGTCCATATAACAATTATCCAAGGTAGGCATTATTTTGTTCGTATTATAGGAATTGAAACCGAGTCTCAGTGAGATTACAACTGTTTTAAAAGGGCATTGAGCCAATAGGTGGAAGAGGTAGATTCAAACCCAGGCTTTCTGTTTTTTCTCCAAATTATATGATTTTTCCCCCGCTGCATCAGTGTGTCCTTACCTCAGTTGCATTACATTTCTGTTCTGTAGGTATTGTAATTAACGAAAGAGGTGGCTTTTCCTCCTTTCCAATAGATTGGAAACACAGTATTTCTATCTGTCCAAGAGTATTTATCCTGATACATTAATCCCCTCCCCCTCTTCTTTTTACTGGGTCTTAAAATGGTGCACACTTTGCAACTGAGAATTACTGAGCCAACATATGGTTTCAATTGGACAATTCCAATATATCATTGTGAAAAAAAAAGAAGGAAAAAGAAAACACAGACTAACCTTTGTACTTTTGCAAATGTGTTTTAATAAAAATCTATGAAGTGAAAGATCTCGAGTTAAGTAGAGTTTCACTTATATTTGTTTATTTTTACCTTCAGTGTTGATCACACCTAACAGCCAGTGAGCTTTAGGACACAGCTCTCATTCAGCTGCTTTTGCTGATTTCCCTGAAGTTGGGGGCACTATTTACCAGAATTTCAGACTATAGCTTACTGTGTCTGCCTATGGCCAGTGGTGGCTCAGGAGCTGCCCGCTTGAGTTGGAGCTTTGTTCCAGAAAGATCTTAAGGATTTCACACACTACTCTCATTTTACTGAAAGAGAGAGTCACGTCCCTGGGTAGTTCTTGCCTCTGAATTGCTTCTAGTTGGGAATCACTGAATTTCAATTAGACTGTGGTTATCCGCACCCAAACCAGTTTGGTAAAATCTGCTGTGATAATTTGGAGGCAGTGGTTGGGGTGGGTTATGGGAGAATTCTAACCCTTCAGAAAAATTTGGCATGAAGTAGAGGAGTTACCGCATGTGACTACAATGAAAACAATTACTGTCATAATTTGTGTAGGGATTTCAGTGCTTTTGTGTACACTATTGCATTTCGTCTTCTTAATGAATCTTTTGAGGTTGTTGTTCGGTCACTAAGTCATGTCCAACTCTTTGTGAGCCCATGGACTACAGCACACCACCAGCCTTCCCTGCCCTTCACTATCTCCCAGAGTTTGGTCAAATGTCCATTGGGTCAGTGATGCCATCCAACCATCTCATCCTCAGTCACCCACTTCTCCTCCTGCCTTCAATCTTTCCCAGCATCGGGGTCTTTTTCAATGAGTCAGCTCTTCACATCAGGTAGCAAAAGTATTGGAGCTTCAGCTTCAGCATCAGTCCTTCCGAAGAATATTCAGGGTAAATATTTATGGTAATTATTCTCAATATACTAATATACAGGTGTGGGCAGTTCAATTAAGAGCAGTTGTGGCTTTCCTGAGTCACAATTGGAAACATGTTATAGACCATACATGACAGTCTTTTCCAGGCTTTGCTTAGCTTTTGTGACATTAAATTTTCCTATTATTTCTTCTTTTTTAGCTGTCACTCTCAATGACCTTCTCACGTTCATTTTCCTCTTGTTGACTGGGCTTCCATAAATTGAAGTGCTTTGGGGTATGTTCCTTGAGTGATTTTTCTCCATTTTCTTTGTAGACGAGCTCATTTATTTGCATATCATTAAATATCATCCATATGCTAATGACTCTCAAATTTGAGCAGAAGGATTTTGTCACTTCCATTCCATGGTAGATGAACCTGTTGTGAATTCTTAATATTCTTTCTCATACACAGGTTTGAAAATAAAGAAATCCAAAATGATAGTATTGCATGATGGAAGAAGCCTGGATCCCTGAGTCACCACTGGAGGAGAGCACAGGAACCTGTGGGACCCATTTTAGACTGAGCCATGAAAAGTAAAGCCTAGTGTGAGCCTATTGTGTTAAGTCCTTGATATTTTAGGGTTCATTGCTACTACCACATAGTTTGTCTTGACTAGGGACTGGCAAGGTTTTTCTGTAAAGGGTCAGATAGCAAATACTTTAGACTTTGTTAGCAAGAGATTAAAGATATTATAGGTCCTTAAATCAATAGAGGAGACAAATTTCCCTAAATTTCTATTGATAAATGAAAAAATGCAATAATAATATTATTATATCATATCATATTAGAACCAATATGTTACTTTTTGTAATACAGATCCACTAATGAGAGGAGTGGAATTCTAGTTTGAGGGAGGACAATATTTTGCCTAATTGAAGTTCAAAGGTAGACTTTCCTATTAACAAAATCAACTGCAAATTTTCTTCTGTTAGTATTGAGCTGTAGTATTATATATAAAAGTATATCTCATCTTTGAAAATGCCTTTTCACAAAAATAGATACTACCCAACACGGATATCAATCTATTTACATATAATTTTCTGTTAAGTTCAGTCACTCAGCCATGTCTGACTCTTGTGACCCCATGGACTGCAGCATGCCAGGCTTCCCTGTCCATCACCAACTCCCAGACTTACTCAAATTCATGTCCATCGAGTTGGTGATGCCATCCAACCATCTCACACTCTGTCATCTCCATCTCCTCCTGCCTTCAATCTTTCCCAGAAGATATTTATAGAATTCCATTAAATTCTTCTTTTTTATTGTTGCTTTTCACCATGTCAATACACTCTAGATCAGGGCCTTCCCTGGTGGCTTGGTAGTTAAGAATCCCCCTGCCAGTGCTGAAGACTTGGGTTTGACCCCTGGGTGCAGAAGATCCCCTGGAAAAGGAAATGGCAACCCATTCCAATTTTCTTGTTTGGGAAATCCCATGGACAGAGGAGCCTGGAGGGCTACAGTCCATGGGATCACAAAAAGAGTTGGATATGACTTAGCGACTAAACAGCAGTGTTGCAGATTAATCTCTTTAAATTGAAGCTTAGGTGGACTCTCTTTGATAGCACAGTTAAATGGATTTTGAAATTTGAACATCTCTTTTGCACTTGCATTGCAAGGCTGTTGGAACTCTACTGTGAACTCTGAAAACATAGCTACTTTTGTTTTAGCTTTCAACAGCACAGAAGTATGTAAAGTAGATTGACATTACTATAATTCAAACATCATTTGTTATTTAAATAACTACTTGTATCTTGAATAGACCTTGTTTGGTCTTATAATTTTGGGTTGAATTCATATATAAATATTCTCAAGTCCACACCAAAAAGTAACTTTCAAATTTGTTCACCATTTGATAATAGTGATTGGGGTTCATTTTGTTTAGAAAAATTCAAATCTTGTTTGTGAGATCCAAAAAATAGCAATAAAATTTTACTAGTGCTAAGTCACTGAACTGCTGTGTGATGGAGTAAGTCATAACATTCAGCTGCAATCCACAACTTCAGTTCATAAGTTTTCAGCATCAGTGATGATTAAGTCCATGAGAGCAAGCAAAGCTCACCACTGACTTCTGGTATAATATCACAGGATAACTAAAAAATTTCCGAAAATGTCCGTTGATGAATAATACAGCAAAGGCTATAAAAACTACACTTCTTACAAACTTTATAAGTTTGCTCAACTATGACTTTTTCTGCTCCATCCACATTTTCATCACTATTAGTTGTTACACATCTTAGAAGATTCCACATCATGTTATACTGAAATATGTTTTCTCAATTTTGAAAGTATTCTTGCCTATAGTTATTTCACACAGATCACTCGGGATTATTCTTCAGTCACTTCAAACTCAGTATTAACTCCTTGAATAAACAACTGTGCAGTATTGGTAACATCTGTTGACTCATTAAGTGCTATGGAAAGAGTCATATCATTTGTTTTAAATTGATTATTGATGTTGATCCCAATGTTTTCAACTTTTTGAGCAACTGTTTTAGCTGAAAGGCTAATAGTCTTAAGCAAGTTTAGTCTAAACATATTTCTTTGGCCGCTAAAATCATGCCTGATTGCTGGAGTCCAATTCCGACAGCCAGGGAAGCGCTGAAGGGATGAACGGGGCCGGCGAATGATGCAGCCTCTCACTCATTTGGACTGCATCAGCGGGGTCTGCGGAGAAAATGATGCAGTCTCTCGCTCAAAGCACTGGGCTGCATGTTTATTTTAAGCATCAGGTTTTCTTTTATACTTTTACAAAAGCATTAGGTCAGAGGTATGACATCTTCATTTTCTCCTCACCCATATTTACTGTCTCCATAAATCATTGTTGTCTTTCAGAGTTCCCTCTTAAGTGTCCTTGTGATAACATTGTAACTCAAGTTTGTCTCTGGGCTGTATATCACATTCCTCAGTTTATTTCCTATCTTTCTAAATCCTGCTTGAGGTCATTAACTCCTAAAACAACTTTTTAGCTATTAGTATCTCTAAAATTCCTAGTTTCTATAAGCTATAGTAAAATACTACAACATACCTTAAACTTTTAGCTTCTAACTATTCTTAATTATTCCTAACCCCTTAACTCAGCAAACTTGTTTTGCCATAAACATTCCCCTTACAGGCAGGTTTCAGATAACAATGTTTCCCATGGCCTCAGGCTGCAGCCTATGTGCCCATCCTGGAACATTCTTTGTAAAGATCCTTGAACAAATGTCAATAGTTAACTTTATGGATTATAACATTCTTTTCAGCCAACTCCACCGGGGGAAGGAAAGGACAAGTCAGAATCACAAGACCTAACTCCTTCATCCCGGGACAGTGCCTGCGGGATGAGGAGAGGGGGTTGGGGCCGTGCCTCCATTTTGTCAATAATGCCTAACGCGGCTCCCCACACATGATTTCATTAACTCACCAACTACTGTTTGGCTAACAAATGAGCCACTTAGAAATTTACTTTGGTTGTAATTTTATTTTTATTTGTATGAAGAAATCTTGCTGTGATGAGATACTCAGTTTTAAACTTTCTAGTAATTTTTCAGACTGTTGCTTTCCTGTGTATTGGGAATATGGTGATAAAAGTTTAACCTGGTAATGTCATCACATATTGTATTCTATAGCTATAGTGTCATTGCATGAAGAACACAGTACTTTGCTATCTAATTCAGTAACAAAATCATCTACATTTCACCGTGCCTTAAAAACATACTATTCAAGTCCCCTTTTTTCTTTTCTTTTATTGACACGATGGGATGCATTAGCAATAAAGATTATATAAAATATAATTGTAAGACAACGCCTGTGACAATGACATGCTGTTGAGTAGTAACTCTGTACTATGATTCATGATGCACCAAGCAGCAGTGTGAAGAGATTAGTGCCACATATGGTTTCTTTCACAATTGCTCAGCCTCATCATTGTAGTGCAAAGGCAACCACGATGTGTAGGTGAATGAATGCAGCTGTGCTCCAGTGCAATTTATCTACGCACCCTGAAACTTAAATTTTATATGTTTGCATTTCACAAAATATTCCCTCTATTATTGTCAGCCATTTTTAAGTATAGAAATTATTTTTAGCTCACAGGCCATACAAAAATAAGAAACCAGCTAGTATCATAGGTTAATAACTTCTGACTTTGACTAATACAGTGTCCATAACTAAATTATTGTTTGTATTTCCCAAACCTATTATTTGTCTAACCTCTCCACCTTTATGTATAACATCACTACTCAACTTTCTCAAGGCAAAACTTTATTTCAATTCTTAATTTCTCCCTTCTTTTCAACCTAGAGATCTTGACTGTATTTTGTCTTTTACTTTTAATCTGTTTATATTTGTATATTTAAAGTCGATTTCTTATAAATAGCACAGTTATTTTTTTCTTTTTAATATTACAAACTCTGTCTTTTGTTAATAACTGAAGTGATTAGACCGTTTATTTTATGAAATTAGTCATGTGGTTGTTCATAAATCTATTATATTCTATTTGCCTTTTATTTCCTTTCTTTTTTCCCCTTCTGATAAAATTGAGTATTTTATGATTTAATTTTATTTCCATATTTTTTCATTATGTCTCTTTTTAAGTGTTTGCTCTAGGGTTCTCATTCTGTCTATATATATATATATATATATATATATATATATATATATATAATTATCTACCTTTAAGTAATGTTATACCACTACATATTTAGAATAGGAACTTTAGCTTTACTACCTAATTCTTTCTTCTTATCCTTTGTCTTATTATTAGGCTACATTTTACTTCTATATATTTTATCTAGCCCCAAATACATTACTACTGTTTTTTTATTTGGCCTTCGATTACTTTTTAAAGTAATTACAATTTAAAAAATAATATTTTAATATTTACTCTCTTTTTGACATTTCTGGCACTCTTCATTTCTTTGTAAATCCAAATATTCATCTGGTATCTTGATTCTTCTGTTTGATGAACCTTCTTTAACATTTCTTGCAGTGCAGGTGTGTTGGCAGCAAATGCTCTCAACTTTTGTTTGTCTGAAAGACATTTTTTTTTAACATAAAATTCTGGCTTAGCTAATTTTGTTGCAGTACTGGAAAGATAGTATTTGTTTTCTTCTGGCATGCATATCTACTACATTTTTTTTTTCCTATAGGCAAGTAATATTTCTTATTTTATAACCACCCACAACATTTTCTCTCTCTCTTTTTTACTTCTTTAACTCTGATGTAAACAGACGTGTGTGCAAGTATGTGGTATGTGTGTGGGTAATTATCCGGCTTATAGTTATCTGAGTTTCTTGGATCTGCTCATTGCTGACTTCCATTAATTTTTGATATTTTCAGTCATGTCTCTCCATACATGTTTTTAACCTTCACTTTTTTCTGGGACTCCAATTACACTTATACTATATGGATATAATCCTAGAGTTTGGATGCTGTGTTGTCATTCTTGGTTCACCTGTTCTTTTCTTTTCCCTTCTCTTTCTTACTTCTTCTCTACCGTCCTCCTTATTCTTCCTCTTCTGCTCCTTCCTCTCTCTCCTCTTTGTTTCAGCTTCAGTAATTTATAATAAAGTTCAAATCCACTGATTCTTTTCTCAACTCTGTCCTATCTTTAGATAAACCTGTCAAAATAATTTTAATGTCTATTATTATGATTTTTATTTCTCTCATTTTATTTTACTCTCTTTCAAAACTTCTTCTGAAATTCCCCATCTATTTGTACATCTTGTATACTTTCTTCACTGTATCTTAAAAATTGCTCATAGTTACATCAATATTTTTGTTTGATAGTTTCCACACAATAGATGTAATAGTTTGCTAGGGCTGATGTAACAAAATACCACAGACTTGGTGACTTGGGTTAAACAACATATATATATTTTTTCACAGTTCTGAAGGCTGGAAATTCAAGACCCAGGCTTTGGTAGGTTTGGTTTCTCTGAGGCCTCTCTTCTTGGCTTACAAATAACCGCTTTCTCCTTGAATCCTCATATGGCATTTTCTCTGTGCATGCACTTCCCTGGTGCCTCTTCATATTCATACAAGGATATCAGTCCTACTGGAATAGAGTGCCATGCTTATGGCTGCATTTAACCCCAATTACCTCTTTAATGGTCCTATATCCAAATAGAGTCACATTAGTGTTTAAGACTTCAACATATGAATTTAGTGACACACAATTCAGCCCATAAGCATGATCAACTCTGAGTCTGGTTCTGTCAATTGCTTTATCTTTTGACAATGAATTCTCTTTCTTAAAAACCTGTTTTGTGTGTCATTATCTTTGCATATAGTATCCAACATTTGATTAAATGTTAGAAAACAGTACAGCCTGATGAAAATAATATTTACAGCTGAAAATGGACTTACCTCTTCTTCTGTCAGGCTGTTAAGGTGGAGAATTGAGTCAATTGGTCACAGTTTAGATTCTGTTGTTGCTAGAGTCACTTTCCGTGAAGAAGATACTTCAATTTACTTCAAAAGTAGAATATTGTTATTTGTGCTTATTGTGTGTGTGTCCTACAAGTCTATTGTAGAAAAAACAATGGAATAACAAACACAAGATTTAGGATGGTGATTACCTTATTTAGGGTTTCCCGGGTGGCGCTAGTGGTAAAGAACCTGCGTGGGTTCGACCCCTGGGTCAGGAAGATCCCCTTGAGGAGGAAATAGAAACCCACTCCAGTATTCTTGCCTGGAGAATTCCATGGACAGAAGAGCCTGATGGGCTACAGTCCATAGGGTTGCAAAGAGTTGGACACAACTGAAGCAAGTTAGCACACATGCACACATAAAATGTTGATGAGGATTTCAAATTCAGGGATTGCTTGAGATATCCTATGATAAGGTATGTAACTAATTAAATATGATATTTTGCGAACAGAATAAGTACACATTATTATTTCTCCACTCTGTCTTTATAAATGTTGTTTATTTTCACTTGACAATCTGTTCATCCCATCCTCGTTAGCAACCTGCCCCAAATCTGGGTGGCTTTTTTTTCTGTGCCATATACAGAAAAATCTCTTTTATCTCTAACGAGAATAAAGTTTCAGGTCATCAAAATTAACCAAAGGCTTTCCTATACTTTTAATTTCCCTATTAAATACAACAATCAAACATTATTAGATACAGCCCTTATTGATTTTAGCCTTTGTTAGGTGTGAGATTGCACACTCTCCCAGCAGGATAAGTATTCACTAACAGTGAATGAACACAGAGTAGTTTCTGGACTTTATACTGGAAACTCTGTAGGCTTCTGGCCTTCTCTCCATGACCTGTCTCTTCTCCCTTGGAAAGGGTGGAATTTGTGGTCTTTCAAGGCTAACTGACAATGCACATCCTATAGGCAGTTGTCTTACCCCTTAACAAAGAAACAAGCCTGTTCCCAAATGCGTTTGATAAAGGGAGCAAACAAGTCTAGCATGTAGAGTTATACAGTTTGTAAATGTTTGTTTTTTTGTTTTTTTTTTAATGAAAATATGCCGACATTCTACACGAAACTCAATAGCTCACTTTGGCACTAGTTTAACAAATATGGTCAATGGCATTAATTTTTTATATCACACACAACAAATTATACACATGATTTATACCAGAAGAATTTCATGGGGATATTTGTCATAATGGGGCTGATATGTCATAATTCATCTTTACCTCTTGTGTTATGTAATTTTAATATATTTTGGAAAATTGAATCACTCTTCTATTTGTTCCTTAAATGTACTATAAGTTTGTGTATATAGACACATGTTTCATCTTTGTAATTCCAGCACATAGAATAGACAATGGCACATTGTTGATAAATTCCCATGTGTCCAGAGAATGAAACAATGCTGGAAATCTGAGGCTTGCAAGTATTTCACTTTGGAAATTGCTCTGTCCCCTCTGTGCACAGCTGATTTTAGATCTTGGGCCCTGATCTGGTGTTTTGGGGTCTGCATGTATTTGAACTGAATCCCCAGGGTTACCTCATCCATGTATTCTCACTAGCCATTGAATCATTCCCAGGGAGAACAGGAAATCTGGCACTGCTTTTGATGACACATTAATGATGTGATGTCTGGTTTCTATTAAAATTCTAAAAGCAAAATTTTGAGGCTAGAAACAAAAGTATAGACAATGTCATACATGAACTTTAATATATTGCTTAATATACTAGATGACCAGACAGGTAGACTCCACTGGACAATGACATAAGAGGCCTAGTCAAGGATGGAATATATGAATACCACAGGAAAACACAGCCTCTATCATTATTGTCTTTTTGGATTTTCTGTGAAATAGTCCCAGTGGAGTTAGATAGAAAGGTGGTAACTATCTGTTTCAACACAAAGTAATTTCCTAGTCGAGGGTCACATATCTCTTGAGTTCAGAGTTTTAAAGTAAAATAGACCCATTTGCTTAAATTTTGCTCACAAATTTTGCTCACAAAATTTGGATGTGTGATGCATCCAAATTTGCCACATGTAAGAGGTGTGGCTTGGCCCCCATATAGACTCGGGACTTAGTTGTATTTGTGCTATGATTTGAACTAAGTCCCAAGGATTCCTATATTTTAAAAATGTAAATAAGTATATTGTCTAACAAACAGTAAGTACCTACTCTGTGCCAGACTCTGTATGAGGTTTTGGAAAAAGAAATAAAGATTAGTGTTTTGCTCTCAAGGAGAGACAGACATACAACTTGCTAAAGCAATTCAGTGTAAGAAGAGCTGTGATGGGGGAGGTACAGTAACATGTATGTGTGCATGCTCAGTCACTCAGATGTGTCTGACTCTTTGTGACCCCATGGACTGTAGCCCACCAGGCTCCTCTGTCCATGGGATTTTTCAGGCAAGAATACTGGAGCGGGTTGCCAAGCCCTCCTCCAGGGGATCTTCTTGATCCAGAGATTGAAACTGTATCTCTTGCATTGACAAGCAGATCCTCTACCACTGAGCCACCTGGGAAGCCCATGCAATAATAGGACACCTAACCAACTGGGGAAAGAGTAACAGGTGCCTTTAGGAAAAGGGGATGGTGGTTAGAGTCCAGGTTTTCACCACTGGATCATTCATTATTTCATGGCTCAGGAAGTAGAGATGTTTAACATGAAATATACCACATGGGCAGTTGTTATGAACTGAAGGTTTGTGTCCTTCCGTGAAAGTTTATGTTGAAATCATACACCAAAGTTATGTACAAGAGTGAGGTCTTTGGGAGGTAATTAAGTGATGAGGGTGGAGTCCTCATGAGCGGGATTAGTGCCCTTCTAAAAAAGACCCTACGGAACTCTGTAGCCCTCTTTCAGCCATGTGAGGACACAGTGAGGAGACAGCCATCTGTAAACCAGGAAGAGTGCCCTCATCAGACACAGTGCTTGATCTTAGACTTCTCCACCTCCAGAACTGTGAAAAATAAATATTTTTAGTTTAGGCCACCAAGTCCGTAGTATTAGGTTATAGCAACCCAAACTAAGACAGCAGGGTGACCTACTGATGCCACAAGAGAGAGAACAGAGGTGTCATGAGGTCACACAAGTAGGAGTATTATTTTGGTCAAGTGGAAAGGAGAAATATTAATATCTATACAATAATATTTAACACTTAGTCCTACCATGTCCCAGGAAGAGTTCTAAGAACTTTACATGAGCCATCTCATTTAATCCTATAACAAACCTAAAGAAAAAGTCACTTGGTCGTGTCCGACTCTTTGTGACCCCATGGACTATACAGTCCATGGAATTCTCCAGGTCACAATACTGGAGTGGTGGGTAGCCTTTCTATTCTTCAGGGGATCTTCCCAACCCAGGGATCAAACCCACGTCTCCCGCATTACAAGTGGACTTTTTACCAGCTGAGCCACAAGGGAAGCCCAGTTAACCAAAAAGATAAGTATTATCTTGAGAATGAAAACCTACTGGAGAAATAGAGGGAAGAGTTGCAGACCAAGTGCTCCATTGTGGAAGACAGAGCAAGGGGTAAAAATTGGAAGAGCTCCAGAGGAATCATCTAAGAAAGCGTCACACCCAGAGCATGTATTTCTTGGACTAGAACTTGAGGCAGCATAAAGATATAAAGATGCTGATGTCTTAGAAGAACTAGTTGGAAGGGATGATGCACACAGAAGGGCCAGAAGTGTAGTTAACTTTTTATGAAAGTCTGTTTCAAAATCTGGCACTCAACAGTTTAAGTGGTCTATTCTCAGATTTTTGCTTCCTAAGGAAAATAATTTGTCTTTCCTATGGATAGAAACAGACAAAAAATAATCACAATTGTTAATTTTTTAGAGCATTTACTGGGTGCCAGGAACTGTTTCAAGCACTTATCATACATGATTTCATTTAAGTCAAGTAAAAACTGTATGAAGGATGAACTATAATTGATCCCATTTTACAGATGAGAAAACAGATTTAGGGAGGTTAAGGAACTTATCCAAGGTTCACATCTCTTAGTAAGTGATTGTGTGGACATTTCAACTCCAGCAGGCTGATTCCAGAGCCTACACTCTTCATTCCAAACCTAGGAAAGTGTTAGATTATAACTCAAGACGAAACATTTCAGCTATGGTGGAAAAATCAAAGAAGTAAATTGTAGCAAGATGTGTCCTTTCAAAATTAAAATATGGTTTAAATATTTAAAGTTTTTTATGCTATGAGGCATCACAGATGTCTGATAAATGTGCACCGTTTCAGGCAGAGATTGGAATCTATATAACAGTAGCTTTGAATCCTCCACTGTGGTTTCTTGCAGCTGTGATTTTTCCACGGATGCAGTTTTGGGTTATCTTGTCACGAGATTCTTGGTGCTAGAGCCTTCAGAATGCTAATATTCCTCTCCATTTTTCTTCATTTCCTGAAGACTTGATGACCTCTGAATCATCTAAAGTTTTGACTGGTGGTGTGCCCTTTGCTGTGCTAAAACCTTGCTCCTGAGGCTGTTTCTCTTGTTTCAATTGCCTCCTTCATATTTGGAAGTCATTTTCATTCTGAGAGGAAAAAAAAAAGGAACATCTAGTTTTTGGTGACGTTGTTGCTTTTTCATTGGAAGAAATCTGCAAAAATGCTTTTCAAAACTTTTGCAGTGGCAGCAAACAGTCTGGGAGGTATTAAATGCAATGGAAAAATAAGACATTCATGAGGAAGGGGTTTTCAGGGAATTTGCACAGAAAAAAAAAAGGTTCAAACTGTTGAAAAGGCAGCTTTGTCTGCCAAAGTGACCGTTCGGGTCTATTTACACTGACTCTTCTTTTCCAGGACCTCAGGCTCCAAAGGTTTTGAGTTGCTGACAGCAGGTAAATGCAGAATAATTGAGGCAGCAGAGTAGAACAAGCAGGGACCAGGGACGTGGGCAAGCATACCTGGGGCAAGTTTTTGATCTTTACCTCTGCCAGTCTCAGTTTTCTCATCTGTAAATTGATGTTAATGATGGTAATTACCTCATAGTTGCAGAGAAGATTAAATGAAATGTGTAAAGTTGTTTGGGCTTCCCTGGTAGCTCAGCTGGTAAAGAATTTGCCTGCAATGCAGAAGACCCCGGTTTGATTCCTGGGTCAGCAAGATCCCCTGGAGAAGGGAGAGGCTACCCACTCCAGTATTCTTGGGCTTCCCTGGTGGCCTAGCTGGTAAAGAATCTGCCTGCAATGTGGGAGACCAGGGTTCGATCCCTGGATTGGGAAGATCCCCTGGAGGAGAACCTGACAACCTACTCCAGTATTCTTGCCTGGAGAATCCCCATGGACAGAGGATCCTGGTGGGCTTCAGTCCATGGGGTCAAAAAGAGCTGGACACAACTGAGCACACAAACATAAAGCTCTTTGCAAAGTGCTTGGTGATGATTAAGAGCTGAATACCAGCAGATATTATACTATTATTATTACTTTATTTTTTAATATTTTTAAATAAAAATATTATTTTAATATTTTATTATTATTTAATTTAATTATTTAACTAAATTTTTTTTTTAATTTTAGCTTTTTGGCTGTACTGCATGGAAGGTGGGATCTTATTTCCCCAAACAGGAACCAAACCCATGCCCCCTGCAGTGGAAGTGTGGAGTCTTAACCACTGGACCACCAGGGAAGTCCTATATTATTATTGTTATATCTTTTTTTATACTTCATTGACATTAAAATGACAACAGTAAAAATTTCTATGTGTTGAGATTGACCCTTTTATCATTCAGATGAACTTTATCTTCAGCCCCTACAGGACCTAAGAACCCTGCCTCCTTCTCCCAGAAGCTGCCACAACACCATCATTCCTGCATTATCCATCACTGATGGACACCTCAGTTCTTTGCATGGTAGCTCGCTGTATTATTGGAAAACACTCTCAGAAAGTCACTGTTCTAAGTACTAATTTCCAGTAATTTCTACCTGTTTGCTTCAGTGTAGCTCCCCAGGGCCACCTTGGGATGAGTCTAGTCCCCTTTCCATATGCGTTCATGTGTGCTAAGTAACTTCAGTCATGTCCAACTCTTTGCAACCCTGTGGACTATAGCCTGCCAGGCTCCTCTGTCCATGGGTTTCTCCAGGCAAGAATACTGGAGTGGGTTGCCATACCCTTCTCCAGGTGATCTTCCTAACTCAAGAAAGATTGAAACTGAGTCTCCTACATTTCCTGCATTGGCAGGCGGGTTCTTTACTGCTCACATCACCTGGGAAGCCCCTCTTGCCATAAGACAGCTCCTCCAATACAGGAGGATATGTGGGCAAGTTACTTAACTCCTCTGGATCTTGGTTTATGCCTATGTAAAATGGAAAGCATTGTTTCACCCTCAAGGGAATTTCCTGAGGATTAAACATATATGTGTTTGAAAAGAGCTCAGCATAGGGCAGGTGCTTAATAAGCCATGGTGTGCCAAACCCAAGCAAAATGCTTCCTCAATGCCATGTATTTCTGGTCCATGTGACTAATGACTGAGGAAGATTGCCTGAAATCAGCGGCTTTCCTTCAGGTTGTAGAAGAGGAGGTTTGGTCTTCATGGAGCTACACGGCAGCCCTCCATGGTGGGTACCATGTCTTCTAGGCTCTCCCTCCCATGGTCAGCCGGGCCTGCTGTGACGACTTTTCCTGGTCCCTCGTGTCACTGGTGGTCATTCCCCAGCAGTGCCTCACCTTACCTCTTTCCTCTGTTCCAGGGCCTCCCTGTTGCCCTGGGCTCAGCAGAGCTTGAGGCTCCCTTGGTGCCCGCATGTGCTTTGGTCCACTTAGCCAGGCTGGCGAGGCTGCTGGTTACAGGCTGCAGAGACGAGCACACAGCCACGGACAGGCTGGCCCCTCATGCCCTGGCTTATGCTGCCAATGTCACTTCTGCTCTTTGGAGTCCTGGCTGCCTCAGGCCAGAGTGACTGTCCTGAAGTGTGGTGGAACCAATATCCACCATGTGGATATACAGGGCCACTTGAATAGGAACCAGGAGCCATCCCTCCTTCTCACTCTCTGACAGACCATCTTGGAAAGCAGTGGTTTCAAGAAGCTCTCTGGAGAGGCTCCGGGAGACTGAGCCCTTGATGTGCTTGTTACAAACACACTCTTAAAATTATTCTCCTTCCGTCCCTGCCCCATTCCTCTCTTGCTTTCACTCCCATTTTCTGGAATTATGATCTCAATACTCTTTTGGAACTTAGCATGTAAACTTTTGCCTCTGTCTCTGTATTCTTGGGAACCCTAGCAAAGATAGGCAAATTTATTATTATTACTACTACCCCTCCTTTTGTTCAGAGTCAGTTTGATGATAGCTGAGTACTCTCTGCTCTCAGCTCTCTGCTCTCCTACTCACTAAAAGCAGCTTCCTTCTCTGCTTTATGAGTCAACACCTTCAGGCCAGATTCTCCTCTTTCTCTCTCTCTTTTTTTTTTTTTATCCCTGCCAGAGAGTTAGTCCCTCAGTTCTCATTCACTGGTTTCAAACTTCATGGGGTGATTGGATCTAAGACAATGTTTTAACAGTGCAAATGGCCTGGTATATCACCTATTTAAGGTTAAGTTGGAATTTCCACAGGGGATTTTCTGAAGAAAAAGAGCCAAGCCTTAACCTGAAATTAGGAGATAGTGACTTTTTCTGTAAAGAATCAGAGGGTCAGTATGTTAGACTTTCCTGGTATGACTGTATAGTCTCTATAGCAACTATTAAACCCTACAGATGTAATGAGAAAGAAGTTTTAGCACATATGTAAATGAACTCACAATAAAACTTTATTTATAAAAAAATGTGCTCCAATAAAACTTTATTTATAAAAAGCAGTTTGGGGATCAGATTTGGCCCAAGGGCTATAGTGCAGACCTTTTCTATGAATGATAAAATTACAAGAAAACAAGTAAAGCAGAATTGCAGGAAAATAAGGGCTGTTTTAATATCTCTAAATTTCTAATTCTTTAATTTCGATTTAATTCAGTAAAAGCATATTGAGAGGAGGAAAGAGAACAAATTCTTATTGAATGCCTCCAGTGAACCAGAGTCTTAGCTGGGGGTTTCCATATGATATAACCCTTATTGTTTTTAGCAATTATTACTATTATTTCAATTTTTGGATGAGATGGGTAAGCTGAGACTTAGAGATAAATGAGTCATCTCTTCATAAAAAGCAGTGTCAAACTTCAATATATACACTCTGTTATATTTAAAAAGGATAACCAGCAAGGACCTATGGTATAGCATAAGGAATTCTGTTCAATGTTATGAGGCAGCCTGGATGGGAGAGAGTTTGAGGGAGAATGGATACATGTATATGTATGGCTGAGTCCCTTTGCTATCCACCCGAGACTATCACAATATTGTTAATTGGCTATACTCCAATATAAAATGTTAAAAAAAATAAAAGACTGAGGAAGAAAAGAAAAAGCGCAGTATCAAGGTTCAAAAACAGGCTCCCTCTAACCCAAGGGCCTGTGTGAAAGTGTTCTAATTAAGTACCTACTTTGTGCAAAGTTCTGCACTTCTAGCTGCATAAAATATAGAGGTGAATAAGATGGTTCCATTTGAGTCAGAAGCACAGTAAAACAACAGCAAAATAAAATAAGACAGTCTCTATTGTCCCAAGAGAAGCACAAAGCACTAAAGGAGTTAAAGGAGCATACCAGGCAAGTGGGAAGCCGGGAAGCCCCTCCGAGAGGGTGGCAATGAAGTTGAGATTTGAAAACAAATACAATTTTGAAAGGTAGACAGAAGAAAGAGGGCTGATCCAAGCAGAGGAATAAAGTGAATAACGGAGTCTAAAACAGGAAAAATTAGTGAATGTGGAGGAGATGTAAACCATCAAAGACAAGTCTTGTCTACTTCTTAATTTGGCCAAATGCTTTGCTCAGCCCTAGGCTTAAAGGTCCCCTCTGAGTATAGCTAGCTCTGGGCTGGGTCTGGCCATTACTGAAATGAAGTCAGTTTTGTCTAATCTTTTCTTGGATAGATGTCTCACCGAGTACTCAGGATGGAGAAATAGAATTTTGATCAATAGGAATAAAGGTAGATAGAGTGAGAGCCGATGAATCAGAGGCTGAGTAGATACAGCAAGAAAGGAATGCAGAAAATAGGAGCAACACTGGAGAGTCTACGAACATCTGATAAAAGAACAGGAAGTCCGAGGCTCATTATTTCCATATCCTTTACCCTCTCTATGTGACGAGTTCTGCAAAGGCAAGGACCCTACCTGTCACTTTCAACATGCTATACGTGCTCAGTTATACTTGACAATAGATGGAATAAATGACTGAACTCAGCCAGGCTCTTTTCCCAGTTAGAGAGCTAGAGCCCAAATCCTGTAGTAACTTGCCCCAGGCTTTCTCAGTGGGAACCACCTCTTCCATAGAAGGATTCCTATAATCCACTGGTGTTTCCCTTGTGCTCCTCCCAGTCTGTGAAGGCTCAGAGCCAGAAGGAAGTGCTCAAACCACCTCGTGCAACCAAGAGTCTTGCATCATCACACAGAGAGGGAGATTTTCCAAGTCCTTGTTGCTGTGGAGAGATGAGGTCAAACTGTTAAGAGGTCAGCGGTACTCTTAACACTGCCTTTGTGTTGTTTTCATATAAATATTTTTACTGGGACATTTTTTTGGCAACCAAGGCTAGCTCCCAGGACTGTGGAGAGAAGGGAAGGTTTGCTCACCACATGCCAATGGTATGCACTTGAGTCAACTGAGGGCCAGGGTGATTTGATATCAAATCCTTTTTTGCTTTTGTCTTGATGCTTTCCCACTGACTCAGTGTCTGTCCTTTATCCTCTCTTCAAATGGGAAACAGCTGGGCTAAAGTCAAGTCCATGTCCAAATTCTCTACCCACTTCCCTTTCAATGTTCCTACCCCCTCCTCTGGCCAAGAAAGCAGAAGCTATTTCTGAGACACTAATCCTGTTACAGATGTTTTGCTAATTACCAAAAAGCTCAATTTGGCAGCTTGTTGGTGGAATAGCTAAATCATATTCATACATTTCAACATTTTCTGCTACTCACCTACTGAAGTCCTATTCAAGGGTTGTTCTATAATTTGGAGTAGGTCTGACAGTGCCTTTCTACCAATATAGGTGAGTTTCTCTGGGAAAATTCAAACAATGACCTCTTGATCCATGTATCAAAAGTGTGATTGATTCCTCTCTGTGTCCCTCCTGCTCTGATACATATGGATCAATGCTTAATCCATAATGGTGTTCATGATGGTTGGAGTAAATGAATGAGTTCAGAATTAGATGTTGCATCCTTCTCTTTGTCATGGTTCTACTTTGTCCACAAGGAATTGGACCCATTTCCTTGAGCTAAGATGTAAATTGCAATAGTATTTGGCAATAAGATCTTGTGATAATAAAAACATCTTGCATTTTTAAGGTACTTTTTAACCCATAAACTTAGTTCGTTTTTACTACTCTATAGAGTAAAAAAAAATGCATTATTTTTATTTCTTGGTTGTTTCTCTCCCTATTCTCTGTATCCAATACAATCCAGGTCACTGACTTTACATATGCAGTGATTCCTTACACTATCCTATAGTGTTACCAGCTTAACCCAGACTGCTGTTTTTCTCCATATAGCTTCTTGTGATTGTATCCTATCTGGTCTCCTTAACTCCTGAACTTTTGATTTAACTCTCACAATATTGTCAGCCTCTATGTATATTTAATATGCTTTATTATTTCAAAACAAAGATTAAAATGAAATAAGAAGCCACAGCAATAGAAAAGGAATTATTGATCCTAGTATTGGTCTGTTACATCAGCTGTGTGACTTTGGATGAAGACTGGTTCCTCTGGTCCCAGTTGTCCATTAGCATAATGAGGACATTGACCTAGACTGCAAATATGTGGCACTCCTTACACCAATTACTACTGCTGTGCTTAAGGCAAACATTGCTAATCAATTTCTAAACTCATTTTCATTGAATCTATAGGCAAAATCAAAATTCATTTCTATATAACACTACAAGGAGTCACTTTTATTCTATTGGGGTTTTAAATTTTAATTAATTTATTTATTTTTGGCCTCACTGGGTCTTCGTTGCTCTGCACAGGCTTTATCTAGTTGCGGAGCACAGGATCTAGGTGCTCTGGCTTCAGTCGTTGCAACACAAGGGCTCAGAATTTGCAGCTCTCAGGCTCTAGAACACAGTCTCAGTAGTTGTGGTGCATGGGCTTAGCTGTTCTGTGGAACGTGGGTTCTTCCTGGTGCAGAAATCGAACCTCTGTCCCCTGCATTACAGGCAGATTCTTATCCTCTGTATTACCAGGGAAGTTCCTACTGGAGTTTTTTTAAATGACAAGATTGTACATGAGATTCAAAACTAAAGAAATCCTTCACTGTTCCTGGCAGTAGATATTTTCTTAAGTCCCCCTCAGTTCTGTTATTTTCCAGTAGATCTACGTGGGCCTTTCGATGTGTTTAGATTTAGGTTTCTGAGAATTGCATCGAAGAGAAGATCACGTCCAGATCCCAGGGATGCCTGGGCTTTCTGAGAATGAATCCAGACATAATCACCATCCTGTGAGTAATCAGCAGTCTGTTACTCCAAGCCTCAAGCCATTGACTTGGAGTCATAAGCCAATAAGGGTTCCACACTGAAAGCATCTGAGCAGAGTGAAATGCTGTCATAATGAGGGCAGATGTGGCCCTACAGTTCTCACGTCTCTTCTGTATTCTCAGTGCGCTAGTGCGAGGGAAGTGTTGATTGGTTTTGGCATTCTCATCCACTATCCAGAGGCCTGTTTGACATAGAAGTTGAGCACTCTCAGAATCCTTGATATTTTTGGAAAGTGGGTTACATCAAAACATTCTCTGAGCCCTAATTAAATTAATTTCCCTTTTTGTTCCTGGCACAAACTAAGTGTAAAAATAAATATTTGTAGAATGAATGAATTCTTCGACTTTTCACTAGCTAGCAATTCCACTGCCAAGTGTCATGTTCTCTCTAAAATGAACACCAACTCACTCCAGTATCATCTAGCATCTCCCTCCTGTGAGCTGTCTTAGCATCCTTGACTTCGGAAATAACTGACTGTGGGTTGTAATGCGATACGCTTGAACACATGTGTCTCCATCTAGCCTCTAAGTCCTTCAGGCAGGACAACACCTTATTTCTTTTTGTTTCTATTACAAGGACCATTGCATAGTCAGTATTTAGTAACTGCTTAGCAGTAAACTATAATCCACAGCCATAGCAAGACAGTCTCTAAAAGAAGAGTACCAACGCAAGTGAGGTGGGTTTATTGTAGTAGAGGGTAATGTGATCTTCAGCCATGTAAACAGAACCATAATCTCAAGACTACAGGGTGAGGCAGCCACTTAGATTGGTGAGATAATGTGTTATATTTAGTTCTAGCCACTATAATCTTCAGGGAAATAGGAAAAACCTGGAGCACTTTCAGAAGAAAGGGACAAGGTTGGGGATTGGCTGGAAAGCATATGATGCAAAGATTGATTCCATGCTCTGAAACCGTTTACTCAGGAAAGAAATGAATAAGAGCTGGCATGAGAGTTTTCTAAAAATATATGAAAGGCTGCTGTGTAGCAGCAAGAGTAAGCTTATCGTGTGCATGCTCACGGCAGAGAACTGAGACTGATGGGTAGAAAACATAGGCAAATGTGGAAATGGGAACTCCTTCAATATACTCCATGGAGTAGCTCACGCTCTTAGGGTATGCATGCATGCTCAGTCATGTCTGACTCTGCGACCCTATAGACTGTAGCCCACCAGGCTCCTCTGTCCTTGCCATTTTCCAGGCAAGAATACTATAATCCACAGGACTGGCTTGCCATTTTCTCCTCCAGGGCATCTTCTCTACCCAGGGATCAAATCCATGTCTCATGTGTCTCCTGAATTGCAGGTGGATTCATTACCTGCTGAGCAATGGGGAGAGTCACACTCTTAGGGGTTATGTCTCAAGTCAGGAAGTTCCAAAACTGGCATGTTTTCAGGTTCAAGGGTGTATTTTTATCACACAGGACTCAGCATTCCTTCTTGGATGAAATTCAGAATGAAGTATCGCTGAACGGAGACAAATCCTGGTGCTTATCTCCCACTTGGAAATCTGCTAGAAAATGAATCTGAGAGAAGAAGCCTGTCTCTTAGCGAACAAGTGTAAATAGTTCAACAAACTCTGAACAATAGGACATAGGTCCTCAAATCCAGCAGATCCATGGTACCACTCATGAAGCCTCTGAAGTATTTTAACAATCAGATAAATATATTCAAAGTTTGAAAACCTGTTGATTTCTGTCATCTTCACTTACTTTTAACAGAAGTAGTGGCAGTGAGCTCTTGAGGTCAGGGAGTCTGAGCCTCCCTGATATGCCATTGAACTGGTCTTGTTACAATCTCCTCTTGAGAGGCAGACTTCTGTTTAGTAAAAGAAATGCCCTTCTGGATACTGGAGTTGCCAGGTAAAATCTACTCCCTTGGCACATGATAAGCTTTCCAGAGGACAATAAGCATGGACTAAAGAAACAGCCTTCGGGCATACTGCAGATAGTATAATAGTTAAGTGTATGGACTTTCCAGGGTTTCTGGCCTACCTATGCCCCTTGTGAGCCCCAAACACCAGTGTAGGCATACTCCTGCCATCTTCCATCTTTGCTCTCATCCGCTCTTCTTAAACCATTCCTTGTGCTTGCTTCCATCTGACTTCTGTCTTTACAGCAACTAATGTTATTGTAATCCTCCTAAAGTCATCCCTTTCTCACCCCTAAGACTCGATGTTTTGTTCCGTGACCCTGATCCTCACTTTGCCTCTCTCTCACCCAGCTATGCTGCCTCTGATTGCCTAGGGTAAGCACAGCTCTTGGTTTCGTCTGCCTGGGATCTTTCTATCCTGAGATCTCTTCCCCTGATTTCCCTTCTTCTGGTTGGCTTCATCTCCCATGAACTCAAAGAGCAGCAACCTGCTGCTGCTGCTGCTAAGTCGCTTCAGTCGTGTCCGACTCTGTGCGACCCCATAGACGGCAGCCCACCAGGCTCCTCCGTCCCTGGGATTCTCCAGGCAAGAACACTGGAGTGGGTTGCCATTTCCTTTTCCAATGCATGAAAGTGAAAAGTGAAAGTGAAGCCGCTCAGTCGTGTCCAACTTTTCGCGACCCCATGGACTGCAGCCTACCAGGCTCCTCCGTCCATGGGATTTTCCAGGCAAGAGTACTGGAGTGGGGTGCCATCGCCTTCTCCGGCAGCAACCTGAAGATTCCTCAATTCTCTAAATCCTTTTTTGATGCAAAGTCAACTTGTTCTCTAGGCTGTAGGGACATACATTCATGAAGGAAGGAGGCATCCTCTCTTTTCACCCAGCCACTTGGAAGTCTGAGTTCTTGCAGTTGGTCTAGTTCTATGGTTTTCAAGTGCAGAGTAGAGCTGTTGCTAAAGAAGCAATAAAACCAGGTGTTCGTCTCTCCCTCAACATCTGTATTTCCCTCACTAAACCGTGCTTTGTACCACACAGTCTAATTAAAACCCTTACAGCAACATTCTAGATTTAATGTCTTCTCAAGGAAGAAGCAAAGCCGAGCAATAAAGGAACATGAGCTGTGTCAACAAAAGCATCTGAGTTAGTTTGCTTTTTTTTTTTAATTTGAGTTCACTTGCCAGTAAAGCAGTGTAGTCTTAAATCTTCTTCACTAATTTGCCTGACAAGTCCATGCTAATAATGACTGTCTGGATTTAATTTTTTTTTTCTTTTAGCTTTCCATCTGCCCCCTTCGCATGACATTTTGGATTTTTCATGCCCATCCTCCTCTCCAAAAAGCTGATCTTAGATGTGTCGATGCAATTAACAGAGATGTTCCAGATCAGAAATGCTTTTGAGTATATTTCTTCATAATTAAATTTGAACTAGCAGAGCATTTAAAATGTATTTCTCTTTGGACAATAACCCGAGCAACCACAAATGAATAATCTGGAGCCTGGAGCATGACAATGAAGCTGACTTATAAATATGGAAGTGGAGAACAGTGCCATGAACCAACAATGAGGCCAAAGGTTATGTCTCTACATACTCACCTGAGCCAGCCCTTTGAGAGGAAGAAGAGAATGAGCATTTCACACAACCCTCTGGTTTCTTTCATTCAACTGACGTTGCTTAGACCAGTGGCTCTTAACCTTTTTGGGGTCACAGACTTCTTTGAGAATTTGATGAAAGCTTAGGAAAAGTCCTTAGACATTTTCCTTTAGAAAAAGTCTCATTCTTACATGGGTAATTTTAGTCATATGGGGATCAAACAAGAGCTTCAGGTGAAGAGGTTAAGAGGTTAGAGACTCAAAATAAATTTAAGGTCTAATTTGCAGCTCGAGTAGCAGTATTTTTCACATAAATGACTATCTCTTGTTCCAGAATTTTAGACCCGCATTTTACCAATCTGCTAAACATCCGACTGAAATTCATCCATACATGCCATTTGTAATTTAAGTTCAATCTACTTCAAATTTAATACCCAGGCTAAAAATCTAAATCATTTTGATTTCTTCTTCTGTATTCCTCTTGACAGTCAGTCAATGTGTTCATCCATTGTCTGGTACCTGCCTCCCCAGGATCTCTTACATTTGCTCCCTCCTTGTTGCTTCCTTTGCTAGTCAGGTTCTTATTAACTCTAAGGTGTTTTGGAAGTAGATTTCTAACTGGTCTTCATGTCCGCATTAACAAAGCACAGCTTCAAATTTCTTCTTCTTTTTTTTTACCTTTGGCATAAAAGCATTTATTTTTTTTCCACTATCTCATAGATCATATCCAAAATCTGTAGCATGATATTTAGTCTCACTACTTCAAACTTTGATTCCTTCTTTGATTAAAATGCTTCCATTCACCTGATTACTTCATATTACTCTGATCCTTTCTTAAGAGTGTCTTGACACCTCTCACACCTGCCTTTACCTGCCCTCAACTTCTCCCTTTTGGAGAATATATTTTTTTTTAAAAATTAGTTTATTTATTTGGCTGAGCCGGGTCTTAGTTGTGGCACACAGGATCTTCATTGCATCATATGGATCTTTCATTGCAGTGCACAGCCTCTCTAGTTGTGGTGAACAGGCTTGGTTACTCCGAGACATGTGGAATCTTAGTTCCCCAACCATGGTTTGAACCCAGGTGCCTGGCATTGCAAGGCAGATTCTTAACCACTGGAACATCAGGGAAGTCCCTGAAAATATCTTTTTAATTCTGAACTTCATGTCAGTATATCTACAGTTCTTTTCAAGTCTGAATATATATATTCAAGCCCATATATACATATATGGCTTTAAATTAAGTTCAGTTGCTCAGTCATGTCTGACTCTTTGCGACCCCATGGACTACAGGATGCCAGATTTCCCTGCTCATCACCAAATCCCGGAGCTTACTCAAACTCATGTCCATCGAGTCGGTGATGCCATACAACCATCTCATCCTCTGTCATCCCCTTCTCTTGCCTTCAATCTTTCCCAGCATCAGGGTCTTTTCCAATGAGTCAGTTCTTCACATCAGGTGGCCAAGGTATTGGAGTTTCAGCTTCAACATCAGTCATTCCAATGAATATTGAGGACTGATTTCCTTTAGGATTGACTAGTTGGATCTCCTTGCACTCCAAGAGACTCTCAAGAGTCTTCTCCAACACCACAGTTCAAAAGCATCAATTCTTCGGTACTCAGTTTTCTTTATAGTCCAACTCTCACATCCATGCATGACTACTGGAAAAACTATAGCTTTGACTAGATGGACCTTTGCTGGGAAAGTAATGTCTCTGCTTTTTAATAAGTTGTCTAATTTGGTCGTAGCTTTTCTTCCAAGGAGTAAGCATCTTTTAATTTCATGGCTGTAGTCATCATCTGCAGTGATTTTGGAGCCCCCAAAATAAAGTCTCTTACTGTTTCCATTGTTTCCCCATCTATTTATCATGAAGTGATGGGACTGTATGCCAGGATCTTAGTTTTCTGAACACTGAGTTTTAAACCAACTTTTTCACTCTCCTCTTGCACTTTCATCAAGAGGCTCTTTAGTTCTTCTTTGCTTTCTGCCATAAGGGTGGTGTCATCTGCGTATCTGAGCTTATTGATATTTTTCCTGGCAATCTTGATTCCAGCTTGTGCTTCATCTAGCCCAGCATTTTGCATGATGTACTCTGCATATAAGTTAAATAAGCAGGGTGACAATATACAGCCTTGACTTACTCATTTCCCAATTTTGAACCAGTCCATTGTTCCATGTCCAGTTCTAACTGTTGCTTCTTGACCTGCATACAGATTTCTCAGGAGGCAGGTAAGCTGGTCTGGGATTCCCATCTCTTGAAGAATTTTCCACAGTTTATTGTGATCCACACAGTCAAAGGCTTTGGCATAATCAATAAAGCAGAAGTAGATGTTTTTCTGGAACTCTCTCACTTTATCAATGATCCAAAAGATGTTGGCAATTTGATCTCTGGTTCCTCTGCCTTTTCTAAATCCAGCTTGAACATTTAGAAGTTCATGGTTCACATACTGTTGAAGGCTGGCTTGGAGAATTTTGAGTATTACTTTGCTAGTGTGTGAGATGAGTGCAACTGTGCAGTAGTTTGAACATTATTTGGCATTGCCTTTCTTTGGGATTGGAATGAAAACTAAGCTTTTCCAGTCCTGTGGCCACTGCTGAGTTTTCCAAATTTGCTGGCATATTGAGTGCAACACTTTCACAGCATCATATTCTAGGATTTGAAACAGTTCAACTGGAATTCCATCATCTCCACTAACTTTGTTCGTAGTGATGCTTCCTAAGGCCCACTTGACCACATTCCAGGATGTCTGGCTGTAGGTGAGTGATCACACCATCGTGATTATCTGGGTCATGAAGATCTTTTTTTGTACAGTTCTTCTGTGTATTCTTGCCACCTCTTCTTAATATCTTCTACTTCTGTTAGGTCCATACCATTTCTGTCCTTTATTGTGCCCATCTTTGCATGAAATGTTCCCTTGGCATCTCCAGTTTTCTTGAAGAGATCTCTAGTCTTTCCCATTCCATTGTTTTCCTATATTTCTTTGCATTGATCACTGAGGAAGGCTTTCTTATCTTTCCTTGCTGTTCTTTGGAACTTTGCATTCAAATGGGTATATCTTTCCTTTTCTCCTTTGCCTTTAGTTTCTGTTCTTTTCTCAGCTATTTGTAAGGTCTCCTCAGACCACCATTTTGCCTTTTTGCATTTCTTTTTCCTGGAGATATATGGCTTTATTGAGGTATAATTTACATGCCAGAAAACTCACCCATTTTAAAGGTGTGATTCAATGATTTTTAGTAACTCTACAGGGTTGTGCAACCATCCGAACTTTATAATTCTATATTTTAATTTAATAATAATATTTACAGGACAGGCATCATGATCAGCATATTAACTTTCATAATTGCAGCTATTCTGAAGGTAGTAATTATCTCTAGTTTATGAATTATTTTTTGAAGCTTACAGATAAGTAATTGTCTGAAGTCACATAACCGTTAGGAGGTGACATCAGGATTGGAGTCCAGACCTGCCTGACTGCAAATACCCTATTTTAGACAATGTGACATAATGTGTCTCAAATAGGAAAAACAAGTCCTACTTTAAGACTGTAATTTACTAAATAAAAAGTGAATTGGTTTTAATTCATGGTTGTATCCAGATGCTAGCACACATATAAGCAAGCAGTAAACATCTGTTAAATGACTCAAGAATCCAAACCTGTGTTATATGAAGGGGTTATTTTAGAACTACTCTACTGTTATTTTTGTTCAAATGATAGGCCATTGGTGGCCTTAGCCTTTGGTATAATTTGTGTAACTATAACTAGGAGTGGGTGGGTGGGGCTTGTTAATCCTGCTGCCACGTGAGGAGGGGTGGGTAGGGTCACTAATTATGCCATCTTTGACTCAGATAATCATCAGGGTTTTTGTTTTCTTTTCTTTTTTTAGAATTATTATTTTGTTATTATTATTTTATTTAAACATTTTAATTATTTTTATTGTGCAGAATTTATTATTTTTTACATTTTTATTGGAGTATAGTTGATTTAAAATGTGTTTCTGCTATACAGAAAAGTGAATCAGTTATACTTCAATAACAATATTCTATATATTAACTGTAGTATGTACTCGAAGAATGATTACAGTGACAAAAATGTGAGAATAAAGGTGGGAAAAAATAAATAGCTAACTACATTTAGGGGAAGGTGCACAACTTTTTTCTCTGTTGCTCATGTCTCAGTGACATACACCTCCGTTTTCTTCCTTGAAAAAAGTAAAGAATAGGTACTCTCATAATTGTTTTTTGATTGTCCTGAAATTCTGTATTTTTTCTGGTTAATATGGATCTAGAATCGTCACAATCAAATAAAACATTGTCTGCAGCTGGCTTTCACTTCATTAAACAAACAAATTTTGGCAAATATGAGGAAAGGAAAGAAGGAAAAAAGTAAATAAAAGGAAAATAAATTAAGAGAAGCAACTGATGACAAGGAGAAAAGAAAGAAATGAAGAGTCCAGAAGAGAAAATTAACTGAAGGAGGAAAGGAAAAGGGGGATAAAAGGGGCAAGAAGAAAGCAGAGAGACAAACAGGAGAGAGAAGAGAGAAGAGAGTGCAAATGGGAGGAGGAAAGACCCGAGAGAAGCGTCAGAAAGGCAGAGAAGAAGCGACTCAGACTTCAGCCAGGTCTGTGCATTTTGAAACAACGCTTTCCGAACCCACGCTTTAACCACAAGCCTCGAAATGCAGTTTGAACTGGAAACAGTCACCATCGTGACATTTCTCCAAATGTTTTTCTGCTGAAAAGACTGCCTAATGCATGGATTCTTTTGCATCCCAGTCCCTGTTTGAAAGCAGATCTGGAAGCCTCAGCTTTCTATTTCCATAAGGCATGAAGGGCTCTGGCCTTGAGTTAGCCAGACATGGAAGGGCTCATTCCACAAAGGTAGGCTGGCCAAGGGAACGGAGCGTGAGTTGTTCACTGCCGCAGGAGGGCTGGCTGGCTTGAGTCCTTCTTGGTTCTGCTCCAGTGTGATCTCACACATTGTGACAGGGCTTGTATCTCACTCTGGTGAAAGCGGTCCTCATTAAGTGAAACCTAGAAGGCTTGACGAGGCAGAGTAAAGACAGTCTTGGCCTGTCCTAGGGACTCAGTAAAAACATAGGATGCTAACCTTTATGTTGAAATGTTTAGGTCCAACTCTCAAGACAATCCCCAAGCCATGCAAACCTTTGAATCGTCTCCTCAAATGGACTGTGCATTCTGTTTATCTGGAAAAATGGACACAGCTGCTTTGCCCATCTGCTTTGCTTTTCAGAATGATTTTCTGTTTTATATGGAGGCAAAGTGATAGAACGCATCTGTAGTTCCCAGAGAAGGGTGCTTTTGGTGTCAGCATTTCTGCCATATCCTTCATGAGTGTACTGGAGGCATTGATTGGGTCATTCATATTTATTAAAGCTTAATGTTTTGCTAAATGAAGTTCATTGCTCAGTAGTGTCCAACTCTTTGAGATCACATGGTCTATAGCCCACCAGGCTTCTCTGTCTGGAATTCTCCAGGCAAGAACACTGGAGTGAGTAGTTATTCCCCGCTCCAGTGGATCTTCTAGACCCAGGGAAGCCCCAGTGATGTTAAAGCAGCCCACAGAAAATGTTTTATTTAATTGTGATTATACTAGGTTCATACTAGAAATTTCCAGTACTTCAGAACACTCTACAGGGAATTATAGGAGTTGTATATATGTTATGGACTGAAAGTTTGGGGTCCCCCAAAACCTCATATCTTGAAGCCTTAACCCTCAATGTGATGATATTTGGAGATGAGGCCCCCTAAAAAAGTGATTAAGATTAAATGAGGTCATAAACACTGGGCCCTTATCTGAGAGAATCAGTGTCCTTATAAAAAGAGATACCAGACAGCAAGCTTGTTCCTCTCTCCCTCCCCCCCTTCCTCTCTCTCTCTCTCTCCCTCCACACATACTGAGGACATTACATGCATGAATGTGTTTAATAGCAAGAAGGTGGCCCATCTGCAAGCTAGGAAGAGACCCTTCATTAGCAACTGAATCCACTGGCACCTTGATTTTGAACTTCCCAAACCTCATAACTGTGAGAAAGAAATTTCTGTTGTTTTAGCCATCAGCCAGTGTCATTTTGATAAGAGAGCCTGAGCAGACAATACAGTATGCTCTCCTTTTGGCAAGGAGGAGGGGGAGGGATGTGCAATCAAGACATGATCAAGAAAAAGGTTGACCATGTTCCCTTAAATGGAGTCTGTGATTTTTCCTTATTTTTGAACCCACCACTTTCATTCTCTTAAACTATCTTGTGTTAAGTAAACATTTCCAAAACATTTTGACACTGATTTACTGATTTCATAGTCATATATAAATGTGTAAAATCAGATATTCCATATATCATGTTTTTTCCCTCAGAGACAACAGTAACCTTTCACTGAACGACTGTCCCTTTTAAAAAAATTATTTGTTTGTCTGTGTCGAATTTTTGCTGTGGCACACGGAGTCTTTGCTGTCTCATAGGGGATCTTTCATTGCGGTGCACGACTGTAGGTGTGGCACAAAGGCTTAGCTGCCCCACGCATGGGATCTTAGTCCCCCTGCCAGGGACTGAAGTAGCATCCCCTGCATTGCAAGGTGGATTCTTAACCACTGGACTACCAGGGAAGTCCCTGAACGATTGTCTTTAGAAAAGAAAATTCTATGGGAAGGGAAGGTTCATGTTCTCTTTAGCCCGTAGATTCAATTTTCCCGTTCACAGAAATTCCAATAGTCAGACTACCATGTTATTTACTAAGTAGTCCAGACACAGTCCAATTTGTTAGTCCAGACAGTTCAATTTGTTAATATTTTCAGAAGAATTTTTAGACATTAAGCCCTAGGACCTTTAAACAGACTCTCTCTTTAAAGGAATTTATGATCTAAACCTGGTAGGCCTGCATCTGGCTCCAGGTTGTGGCTTTCACCAAGGGCCTTCCTTCTAACCAACTGCCTCTCCCCCTGGTCCTTCTTCATTCACACTCTCCTCTGCATTGTCAGGAAACTAATGAGTGCTGAAGGCTCCAGACCCCCTCCTACCTCTAGTTTTTTACTTACTGTCTGGAGAGTACTCTCCACCAGGATAATCCTATTCATTCACTGTATCTATTTATCCATTGCCAGACACTGTCCCAGGAACTGGGGATATATTGCATCTGTGAACAAGACAAATACTCCCATTCTCAAGAACTTTATATTCTTGTTGCAAGCCACAGGTTGAACTGTCTGGGAAGCACACTCTGATAAGGAGTTTAGGAGCCAAAATGTTTATTATGAGATATTCCTGGTGTCAAGATCTGTTAAAAGAAATAAAAGGAAGCAGGATTAGAAACAGGGAAAGCTGAGCTGCAATACAAGCTTAATAGAGAGAGGGACAAGAAGGCCTGGCATGCTAAAGTCCATGGGATCGCTGAGTTGGACACGACTTGGTGACTGAACAACAAGACCGTCTTAGCTACCCCATGGGGTGATTTAGAGCAAAACTGGTCATTTGAGTGGTCCCCACTGAAATGATTGGGATTTTATTCCCTGCCCAGACTAATGCTATTAATAATATCTGAGCTCTCCCAGGAAGGAAATGACTTTGGGCAAAGTGGCTTTCTGCAGCTGAGATAATATCTGAAGGGGCAAGCAGCTGAAGGCCCTCTGATGAGCAGGAAAGATGTCATCATGTGTGCAGCATCATACATTATATACTACACATCATGTAGTTCTAGCATAGGTTTACTAAAACTGTGTGAGCCTAAATCCCAAAGCCATATTTATTTTTTGGCTTCTTTTTAGCAACAGACTATTTTTTAAAAAATTGAAGCAGTTTTGGAAAATAAGAGAACATTATAATATTTATTATATAGTGAAAGTCACTCAGTCGTGTCCGACTGTGACCCAATGGACTAACAGGTTTCTCTGTCCATGGCATTCTCCAGGCAAGAATACTAGAGTGGGCTGCCATGCCCTTCTCCAGAGGATCTTCCCAACCCAGGGAGTGAACCCAGGTCTTCCTCATTGCAGGCAGATTCTTTGCTGTCTTAGCCACCAGAGAAGCCCCTTATTATATAAGGGACTGCAAACAGTATAGAAATGTGATGATTCTAATTCCACATAATTTTATTATTTTCAGTAAATGCAATTTTAAAAAATAAATAGTTGTTAAGTCAGTTCAGTTCAGTTGCTCAGTCGTGTCTGACTCTTTGTGACCCCATGGACTGCAGCACGCCAGGCCTCCCTGTCCATCACCAACTCCTGGAGTTTACCCAAACTCATGTCCATTGAGTAGGTGATGCCATCCAACCATCTCATCCTCTGTTGTCCCCTTCTCCTCCTGCCCTCAATCTTTCCCAGCATCAGGGTCTTTTCAAACGAGTCAGCTCTTCGCATCAGGTGGCCAAAGTATTGGAGTTTCAGCTTCAACATCAGTCCTTCCAGTGAACACCCAGGACTGATCTCCTCTAGGATGGACTGGTTGGATCTCCTTGCAGTTGTTGAAGCATCTAGTAAAAAGAATTTAAAGATTCCTTTTATAGAAGTGGCATGGAAAAAAGATATACATACTTATATACATACATAAAAGAGAATGTTTAATGTGATTCAATGTTTAGAACCTTACAGACTTCAAAAAATTAATATACCAAAAAGAGCAAAAGTTGTCAAAATTCCTGTACCAAACATTGGTTTAGAAAATACAGTCATGGTACTGTTTGGGTTCACTCCAGTGTTTGGGGATGAACAAGCTGACGACAATGGTGTGACCCATCAAAGAAAGACCTCTTCTTACTGGCTCTCCAATCTCTTATTATGCATTTGTCTTGTCCCTGATGTGCTGACAAGCAGTGACTTTCTGCCCTGATCTATGGCAAATAGACCTTCTCACAACTAGACTGGGAGGGTCATCCCGCTGAATGAAATGGCCCTCTCAGCACAAAAAAAGGTCAGGGAGACAAAGCTCCTTATGCCTAGAGCTCAAGGTTGAGCAACAAGTACACAGTCTACAGCAGGATCTAAGGTACCTTGAGCCCCTTTCCTGGACAATGCTCTCCAGAAACAGTAAGGTACTCAATCGAGTTAGCACACTTCATGCAGCAAGTGAAGAAAGAAAAATACAGAAACACATGCATGTGCACACACACACAGACAGATTCTGTCTGTGTTTTCCAGTTAACTCCAAAATTTCCTGGACAGATAATGGTCTCTTACTCTAGAACCAGTGATTTCTTCTCCCTCTCTGGTAGAAGTTAGTCTCTTACGAATGAGATTAGCAAACCTAGGTTAAGAACTCAGTTGTCCCTCAGTGAGTTTTTAAAAATCTAGTTTCTGAACCTGCAAAATGAAGTCCATAAGCTGTATCCATCAGTGAATGGGATAGAACAGAAATCTAGTGCCCTTGATATCAGAAGACCAGGGTTTAGGTCTTAGTTTTACTACTGAGTGACTATCTTTGGCAAGTCCTTTGTTAAACTCTCTGGTCTTCATTTTCCCCCTTTTTAACTAACAGGATAATAATGACAATTTCACACCCTGTATTGAAGACTGTTGTGTAGACACAGGGTATCATCATGATATAGAAACCCTGAAATCAAGATTCCCATAGCTGGGAGGCATTTGAGAGATTGTTTCTTTGAGACCCTACCTTTAGAAAAATGAATGTCTGAATCACCACTGAGAGATCCCCTGGTTGACTTAATTCTCAACTCAAAGCAAAAGAACTGTGCATGTGGGAAAAATATGGCTTTTCAATTGTCACAGCAAGCTTTCCACAAACACTTGTCCAATTGAATTAAGTTGGAAACATTTGATGCATAGCTGATGCTAAAACTTCAAATGTGCCAAAACCATCTTTATTTTTATTGTAATTGGCCTTTCTCTCATTGCCGTCTGTTCTATTTGCTGTAGATTGTTTGAGCTAGTCACTTCCAGGTGACTTCAGTCAATTCAGATGGAACGCTCAGGCCCATTTAGAGTTTTCTTCTTGTTCTCCAGTGGTCTCCAGTTCCTGCCAGCAGGTTTTCTACAAGGTCATCTGTACTGTATTTTCTGGGAGGTCCAGTTGTTCAGTCCGATCTTTAATAATCTGTTGAAGAGACAAAACCTTCCCCATATTTACATCTCTTGAGAGGTGCGGGCCCTACTTGGCTTCCATGGTCCATAGTCTATGCTGCCTTCTTCATCCCTTTGCTTCTTTCTTCCTCCACTTCCTCATTTCCCTCTTACATTCTCCTTTTTCTCTTTTCCTTCATGAGTTTCTTTGTTTTCTCTCTCACGCACGGACCACCCAAACCCCTGAGACACACTCATCATTTATTGAGCATATAGTGTTAGCCCTACAAAAGTTACCAAGAGGTGATCCTTGGTTGTAAGGGGCCTTCAGATAAAGGAACCTGCACCATCAAGGTGAGGCCAAAATTTTCAGCCTTAAAAATCTAAAATCTCTCAAAAGAACTTTTTCATTAAGGAAGTCCAATCCTCAAGCATCACAAAGACACTGTATCCTAAAAATGATTGCCTTTGAATCATTTAGGAGCAAATCCTACCCATCACCTGGCTCAGTGCCAGAAATAAGAGTGTTGCAGGGAGACCAGAGGCTTCCTTTGTTTGAGGATAAGAAGAAAGAAGCTCATCTCCATCATCTCTTACTAATCACCAGCACTTTGACTGTGGTTTCTGATGAGGCATATTCCCTCAGCAGGCTGAGGCAATATTTTCCAAAAGAAAGCAAGTTTTGTTTTGCATTTACTCTTCCTGCTCATCACAAGCCATGCCGAGGTTCCCAGCCCGGATCTGCCCACAAGCGACCATCTGGCTAGCAGCTGCTCTGTCCAAGTGGAAACACTCCGGCCTGAGTAGTCCAAGGGCTTCGTTTACTTCTTGTAAATGACAATGTCTGTATTGTAGGTTACTGCTATCCTTTCCACTGGAAAGGCAACAATTGTCATTTTCCTTCCTTCTTCTTTTCATATGTGATTGTTTACCATGAGAGCACATATGTCTGGCATATGGCAGGGGACTAGTTAGCTTAAACTGGTAAGCATGGCCAGTTGCCTTTCATCAAGTCTGTGAGTGCAGCTCTCGGGGAGAAGCTTAGAGAACCAGAAGTAGTAAGGTTCAAATTATGGAATCCAGCCAGATGCATGTTCATTGGGTCAGGAGAGCCTGCTGGCTGAGTGCTAACAGTGGTCTCAGCACCAGAGAATAACCTACCCGTCCCCTCTGCTCGCCCTGATCAAGCTCAGTGACGTGGTTAGGAACACCAATAGTTAGTATTTATCACATGCTTATTATGTGCCTGGCACAGTGCTGAATGTTTTACATGCATTATTCTATCAAATACTCTCAACTACCTTATGAAGTGGTTCTAAATATTAATCCACTTCAACATTTTGAAATCCATGGGTGAGTCATTTGTCGAAGGTCACATAGCTCATCTGCCTACTTCCTTTGCTTTCTCAATGGCAGGATTCTTGTAAGCTCCTTACAGGCAGGAATCCTGAATTGCTCAGCACTGAGTCCTCAATACTTAGCAAAGGGCCTCACTCACAGAAGATGCTGAAAACAAAAACAAATAAATAATCTCAAGTTCCCCCACCACCACTCACCCAAGCCCAACACTTGCAGAATGAATAGATGTTGAATGAATGGAGAACAAGTTTGTGCCTTTACAGTAGAAGCCTGCTTGTTTTTTCCTCTAAAAACCATGACCCTCTTAAAAAAAGCCAAAAAAAAAAAAAGACTAAAAAAACCAAGAAATGATGTTCTCCAACCAACTTTACTAGAAGTCATCCATACTCAGAAACATGGTGGAGAAAAAATGCCACTCTGCCCTCTCCAGAGACTGGTCTCACCCCACATAGACTGGCAGCTAGCTGCTCTTCCCTGAAAATAGATTATAATTAATGTCTCATTTATTTCAGCCTGCAGCTTTCTCTTTAGTCCTGTTGTTTGTTTTCTTAACATCCTTTTTGTTTGACTTGTTCAATCCTGTCCACCTTGGAGTTTTAGCTCAGACTCTCTCTCCTGTTGAATGACTCCTTCTCTATTTGCTCCTACAATGATTACATCACTTTAACACCAGTTAGAGGGTATGATTGCCAGGAACCCCAGGAGATTATCTCTAGAGGCTGAGGGTTTAATTTCCCTGGGTAAAGAGGGCTTCAGGCAGGTATGGTCCTGTGCTCTGCACCCTTTCTGAGATGGCGGTTACTAAGGGCTTCGTGATCCAGCTTTTGTGGCCAAACTTTGAGTCTCCTATCCTTTACGGCTCACACGTCCTTCTTTCCTCAGCTTCTTTACATTTTCAGGGTCCAAATTGTACCTAGAGATATATGCAACTTTATAATGAAAGTCTTTCTTCACATTAAGATTTTAGACAATATTTGAATCGATATTGAAGAGTCTACTCAGTGTTAGGCAGTTGACCTACATCAGCATGAATCAGCACTCAAAGAGCAGGGCTCATGTAAACGCAAACAAAAGGCAAGCTTCCAGGGCTGGGATGTCAGGAGGGTCACGGAGATCTTGTAGATTTCTTCTTCCTGAATCTTCTTTCTTACTCTTTCTCCTTCCCCCAGTTCCATTTTTAGAATTTTATTTTCTTGGTTGGTCTTATCAAGAGGCGACCATTTGGCTTTTGATGACCATAATGTTATGCCTCGTAGAGCTTTTCTTGGAAAGACTGACCATCTAGAGTTTCTAGCTGTTGTCAGGCTGCTATGACTTTTGTTTTGTTTTCTCACGTGATACTTCTGTGGGTTAGAACTAGAGTCAGAAGAACCTCATAACTGATATTGGATCTGAGTATCATGGTTTGCAAAGTGCTTTTAGAGGACCTCTCCTGAGCCTTAAATTTTCTGATAAAGGTTAAGAAGATTCCTATCCTTCATTTTGTAAGTGAAGAAACCAAAACTTAAAGACACTGAGATTCTGATCCAAAGTCACACAGCCAGTAAATGAAAGACTGATGTGTTCCATGTCCAAGCTTTTTTCACCATACCACACTTCTCATTCTTAATCATCCCCTCAGATAGTGCTAACCACATTAGAACAACCTAACATTCTTATGGAAAAATACTAATGCCAAAGCCCTGCTCCAATGATTGGCATAATTGGATCCTGGATATCAGTATTTTTTTTTCATGTCCCCTATTTGTTTTTAATAATTTTGTTTATTTATTTTTGGCTATACTGGGTCTTCATTCCTGCTCAGGCTTTTCTCTAGTTGCAGAAAGTGGGGGCTATTTTCTAGTTGTGATGTGTGGGCTTCTCACTGCAGTGGCTCCTCTTGTGGAGCTCAGGCTCTAGTGCACATGGACTCAGTAGTTGCAGCATATGAGCTCTGCAGCACAGGTTCAATAGTTGTGGCACACAGCCTTAGTTGCTCCACAGCATGGGGTATCTTCCCGGATCAAGGATTGAGCCCGTGCCTCCTGCATTGGCAGGTGGATTCTTCCACACTGAGTCACCAGGGAAGTCCTCATGTCCCCTATTTCTAATGTGAGTGCCATTGATCCATAGTCTTTATTTCCATGACCCTTGGTGAACTGCAAAGAATTCTACAAACTGAGAACAGTATACTTGTTTAGTGTCTTCATCTTTGCATTGGTTACCAAAAGCCAGGCTCTGTTAAACTATTGAATCCTTAGACAAGTATGTTTTTTGTTGATAAATGAGCTTCAAAAGCCAACCCTTCTGTTATTCTAGAAGACGGTTTCCAACTCCAGACCTGTGTGCTACTCCAAACAAAAGGAAAAAAAAAAGGCAGAGGTTATCGCCTTCCACTGGCCAGCTGTTGGTATTTATAAAGCTGTTCGTGCTCCTAGAATTCCTCTGCCACGGAAATCATATTTGCTTATAAAAGCTATCACTAGCTGACTTTTATATCTGACCAGCTGTCCAGAAGAAAAATGTTAACTAGTTTGCAGCTTATATTTTCTCAGAAGTTTTATGGTAAAGACACATTTTTCCAATAAGTACATTCCTCTCTCCCTGGGTTTCAAGCATAACACTTCAGACGTGATCAGTGGCTTGGACCTGGAATCACACTCGGTTACTCCTGGCCAGTGAGGCCAGTGTGCTGAGCAGCAGCAGGCCTTGAAGCTCACAGGGAACAGACACCAGCTGCATTCTCAGGCGTCCTCATTTTGAGTAAAAGGGTGGAGTCAGTTTTTCTCTGTGTGTTCTGGTGGAAGATGGGTCTGCTGTGCTGGGAAAGGTACAGAGAGGCACTTCCTAGGGATCCAGTGATTAAGATTCCATACTTCTACTGCAGGGGGCAAGAAGGGTTCGATCCCTGGTCAGGGAACTAAGATTCCACATGCAATGTGGTATGGCCAAAAAAACTAAAACAAAGAACAAACCCCCACCCAAAACGAAACGAAACAGAAGTTACAGGGAAAAGGGAAGACAGGCAAAGTGGAGAGAGACTTCTGCCTTTGAGTCATTAAAACTCAGCTAACCAGAATCTTCAATTAATCAGAACTCCGTTCCATTTCAGTAGGCAAAGATAAACCCTAACCAGACACGTTTATTGTAAAAGCAATGAAAAGGAAAAAGAAAACAACTTCGTGACTATGCTGTAGGTTCTATTAGAGTGTAGGAATTTGAAATCAGACATGTTCTTTATTCATCTTTGTATGCTTCTCACCTAATACAGTGCCTAAAGTATATTTGTACTTATATTTGTTTTCAAATTATTTTATTTTTATCAAATAAGCATTTGTTCATAGTTTTTTTAAAAGAAAAGCTAAAATGCCTTCAAGTCTTGTAATGAAAAAGAGCAGACACTTAATTTTTCCCATTATACCCTATTTCCAGCCTCTAGAAACTTTGAAATATTTGACTATTGTTTGATATTTTCCTTCTTGTTTCTAAACAATACATCAATGCTGACTTCTTGATTTAAACATTTTAAGAATTATTTATTAACCTGCTCTCAGCTTGAGAAATTATCTATTGAGCCACTATGGTAGATGAGGATTTAGTCGTGTGTCCCCTTCGTATTCTTTAATTGTTCCTCCCTAGCCTCTCTTTGAGCGGAGTTATGTCACAATTTTGTCAAGTCCTCATTACATTACTTTGTCCACGTAAATATTTTTTGCTGCTGAGCCAAAGTGGCTCAGATGGAAAAGAACCTGCCATCAACGCAGGAGACCCAGGTTCGATCCCTGGCTTGAGCAGATCCCCTAGAGGAGAAAATGGCAACCCACTCCAGTATTCTTGCCTTTAGATTTCCATGGACAGAGGAGCCTGGTGGGCTACAGTCCGTGGGGTCACAAACAGTCGGACACTACTGAGTAACTAACACTTTTGCATACTTTCACAAGCAGTATGCTATGACTCTATTTTCTTTCTTAAATGTTTTGCTTTCTTTCGTAAGTTAATTGCCTGGTTGTATGTTATTTCTTTTCCTTTGTGAAATTATCTATACATTTTCAGCAGTTTCTTCTTAATGCAACACAATTCCAATATGCCTCTCAATACTATTTTTCACCTGTATTGATATACTGTCACATGTATCGGATAATCTCTAGCTCCATTTTAATATTTTCCCTTGGAGATCTCTTTCCCTGTTGTTGCTTGATTTTGATGGGCTTTTGTATAGAAGTGCCAAATAGCTCTCATCCTTTCTGTAGTTAGAAGCCTCTGAGATGGCCTCTGGAGGTCCTGTCTCCTGGTCTTCATGTTCTTGTGTAATATTCTCCCCTTGAGTGGGGGTGGAACTTACTTATTTATGTATAACAAACAGAATATGGCAGAAGTGATGGGATGTCACATTCTGAAAAAAAAAAAAAAGACCATGGAGTCTACGCTGGAAACTCTTTCTTAGGCACAAGGACACTCTCTCTTCTTCTTGACACCTTGCTTTTATTTCAAGACTACAATATTCTCTTTTTCTCTTTGAGTTTATTCCAGTTGGTCATTCCAGGTATGTCTGTAGAGCAGAAGTTGTAAGTAAACACTAAGCCCAGACTGTGAACACATTATAAAGCTAAGGGGGAGTTCTGTAGACAGTAGGGAGATCAAATAACTTAAGTCATGTGTTGCTGCTGCTGCTAAGTCGCTTCAGTCGTGTCCGACTCTGTGCAACCCCATAGACGGCAGCCCACCAGGCTCCCTTGTCCCTGAGACTCTCCAGGCAAGAACACTGGAGTGGGTTGCCATTTCCTTCTCCAATGAGTGAAAGTGAAAAGTGAAAGTGAAGTCGCTCAGTTGTGTCCGACTCTTAGCGACCCCATGGACTGCAGCCCACCAGGCTCCTCCGTCCATGGGATTTTCCAGGCAAGAGTACTGGAGTGGGGTGCCATTGCCTTCTCCGAAGTCATGTGTAGTCCTTAGCAATCTAAGAGTCATGTATACATAGCATGTATAATACGTACAGTTCTTATGTGCTAAGTTTAGGACATAAGAGAAGACTTAGCACATAAGTGTTTAGAAGATATTGGAAGAAGAGAAGGGGGAGAGGGTGGAAATCTTTTTAATAGTTCTAATGAGATAATCTTGACTTGAACTAAAGAGTGACATTGGATATAAAATAGTAGAAAGTATCAGAGACCTCTTACAATCGAGGGAAAACCATGCTGTTTGATTAGTCTGGCTACTGTTCTCTGATTATCTGTTAACAGACCCTACTTAATTAGATTGTTAGTTTGTTAAAGGCAGAGTGAAAGAGATGTCCCTCAGTCATATCTGACTCTTTGCGACCCCATGACAATAGCTTACCAGGCTTCTCCGTCCATGGGATTTTCCAGGCAAGGGTACCAGAATGGGTTGCCATTTCCTTCTCCAAGGGATCTTCCTGACCCAGGGATCGAACCTGGGTCTCCCACATTGCAGGCAGACACAATGTTAAAGGCAAAGAGGAGTCTTCATATAAGTTGATTATGTGAAGTTTTTAAGCAAAAGCTGTGCATAAATTGGATGTGATCAGTATCACATCTTATACATCATCCATCCACCCTCTGCTCTCCAGACCTCCTTGTCCAGGCTCTTGCAATTCTGCCAGAAGACCAGGCTCACTAAAAATCATTTTCACTTTAGCCTTGAATGAGAGATATTCAGTCATTATGCCATTTTTCTTTGGTAAATTGGATTATTGAAAACGTAATACCATTTATGCTGTGTGTGATGTGTGTGCTCAGCTGCTTAGTCGTGTCCAACTCTTCACGACCTCATTGACTGCAGTCTGCCAGGCTCCTCTGTCCATGGGATTTACCAGGCAAGAATACTGGATCGGGTTGCCATTTCCTCTCCCAGGGGATCTTCCTCAGCCAGGGATTAAACCTGCATCTCTTGCATCTCCTGCATTGACAGGCAGATTTTTTACCACTGTACCACCCGGGAAGCTCTGATACCATTTATGGTGCTACATGTAAAAGCAATCTCTCTCACATTCTAAAGTAGAGCCCTACCTGGGGCCCTGCAGGCTGGTGACCTCCACATTCGGACAGTTGGGATCTTTATTCCTGCCCCTGTGTTGTTGTATCTTGTTTGCTTTACAGCATTGCACCTCCTTCAACTCTAATTGATTGTGAACTCCTCGTAGGGCAAGAGACTAATATTCATTTTAACTTTTCTTCCATGAATTCTGTTCCTCAACTCCTCATTCCTGTCTCTGATAATCAGAAATGTTATTCTTCACATTGCAGGGGCTCTGTAAAGGTTATTAAAGTAGATATTCTGAACAAGCAAAACATGCTACCAGAGAGGGCCAGAGAAATTGCTACAGGAGTTTGAAGAGGAAATGTCACAAAGCAATATAAGAGAACAAAGTCAACGGGTGAATAGGTAAAACCCTAGAATGGATGAGCTGGGAATATGATTTTAAAGTTTGTTTCTTTGGGGATTCTGAGGCCATTACCTAGCCTCTTTGAGCACAGCACCCTGATCTTTGTAAAATAAGCATAATAATACTCTCTTTTTCTAGCTCCTTGGTCTGCAAGAGTCCAGAATAACATACGCAAAAGCAATCTGAACTCCATGGAAGTCAGGAGTGACAGACCCAATGCATGGTATTATGATTTTCTTCCTACAATTTGGCATTTAAAACAGTGACTTAAATAACATTATTTGAAGTTAAAAGAAGTAATATATTTCATTTATGATGATCTTTTAATTTCCAGAACCTAAAGGCATATAAAACATTGATTCAGATGGTTTTTTATTTCAAGTCATTTCCTGGCTTTACTAGTTAGAAGAGGCTAGGTTTATGCTGTGGTAACAAACAACCCTGAAATCTCAGTGGTTAACACCTCAGTTTATTTCTCACTAAGGCAAAATCTGCTGGAATCCAGGCAACTATCCAGGGCAGCTGCCAGGGCAGGGATGCAGCATTCCATGCTGATTTGGTCTGGGGCTCCCCAATATCAATGTGAGAACTTCTCTGTGATTACTAGGACAGGGGGAAGGGAGACTAGAGTGTCATGTAGAGCTTTTCACTGACTTGGCTTGGAAATGCCACATCCCACTCTCACTCATATTTTATTACTAAGGACTAGAATGAAACAGAAGTGAAAACCACAATCACTGAAAACTAATCAGATTAATCATATGGACCACAGCCTTGTCTAACCCAGTGAAACTATGAGCCATGCCATGTAGGGCCACCCAAGACGGATGGGTCATGGTGCAGAGTTCTGACAAAATGTGGGCCACCACAGCCTTGTCTAACTCAATGAAACTGTGAGCCATGCTGTGTAGGGCCACCCAAGATGGATGGGTCATGGTGGAGAGTTCTAACAAAAAGTGGTCCAGTGGAGAAGGAAGTGGCAAACTACTTCATTATTCTTGTCTTGAGAACCCCATGAACAGTCCGAAAAGGCAAAAAGATAGGACACTGAAAGATGAACTCCCTGGTTGGTAGGTGCCCAATATGCTACTGGAGAACAGTGGAAAATAACTCCAGAAAGAATGAAGAGATGGAGCCAAAGCAAAAACAATAGCCAATTGTGGATGTGACTGATGATGGAAGTAAAGTCTGATGTTGTAAAGAACAATATTGCATAGGAACCTGGAGTGTTAGGTCCATGAATCAAGGCAAATTGGAAGTGGTCAACAGGAGATAGCAAGAGTGAATGTCAAAATTTTAGGAATCAGTGAACTAAAATGGATTGGAATGGGCAAATTTAATTCAGATGACCATTATATTTACTACTATGGGCAAGAATCCCTTAGAAGAAATGCAGTAGCCCTCATAGTCAACAACAGAGTCCAAAATGCAGTACTTGGATGCAATTTCAAAAATGACAGAATGATCTCTCTTCGTTTCCAAGGCAAACCATTCAATATCACATTAATCTAAGTCTATGCCCCAACCAGTAATGCTGAAGAAGCTGAAGTTGAACAGTTCTATGAAGACCTACAAGACCTTCTAGAATTAACACCCAAGAAAGATGTCCTTTTCATTAGGGGCTGGAATGCAAAAGTAGGAAGTCAGGAAACACTGTGGGTAACAGGAAAATTTGTCCTTGGAGTACAGAATGAAGCAGGGCAAAGGCTAATAGGCTTTCGCCAAGAGAACGCATTGGTCATAGCAAACACCCTCTTCCAACAAAACAAGAGAAGACTCTACACATGGACATCACCAGATGGTCAATATCAAAATCAGATGGATTATATTCTTTGCAGCCAAAGATGGAGAAGTTCCATACAGTCAACAAAAACAAGACCAGGAGCTGACTGTGGCTCAGCTCAACTCCTTATTGCCAAATTCAGACTTAATTGAAGAAAGTAGGGAAAACCACTAGACCATTCAGGTATGACCTAAATCAAATTCCTTATAATTATACAGTGGAAGTGACAAATAGATTGAAGGGATTAGATCTGACAGACACAGTGCCTGAAGAACTATGGATGGAGGTTCATGGCATTGTACAGGAGGTAGGGATCAAACCATCCCCAAAGAAAAGAAGTGCAAAAAGGCAAAATGGTTGTCTGATGAAGCTTTATAAATAGCTGAGAAAAGGACAGATGCAAAAGGCAAAGGAGAAAAGGAAAGATATTCCCGTTTGAATGCAGAGCTCCAAAGAATAGCAAGGAGAGACAAGAAAGCCTTCCTCAGTGATCAGTGCAAAGAAATAGAGGAAAAAAATGGAATGGGAAAGACTAGAGATCTCTTCAAGAAAATTAGAGATACAAAGGGAACATTTCGTGCAAAGATGGGCTCAATAAAGGACAGAAATGGTATGGACCTAGCAGAAGCAGAAGATATTAAGAAGAGGTGGCAAGAATATACAGAACTACACAAAAAAGATTTTAATGACTCAGATAACCACAATGGGGTGATCACTCACCTGGAGCCAGACATCCTGGAATGTGAAGTCAAGTGGGCCTTAGGAAGCATCACTGTGAAAAAAGCTAGTGGAGGTGATTGAATTCCAGTTGAGCTATTTCAAATCCTAAAAGATGATGCTGTGAAAGTGCTGCACTCAATATGTTAGCAAATTTGGAAAACTCAGCAGTGGCCACAGGACTGGAAAAGGTCAGTTTTCATTCTAATCCCTAAGAAAGGAATTGCCAAGGAATGTTCAAACTACCACATAATTGCACTCATATCACATGCTAGCAAAGTAATGCTCAAAATCCTCCAAGTCAGGCTTCAACAGTATGTGAACCATGAACTTCCAGATGTTCAAGGTGGATTTAGAAAAGGCAGAGGAAACAGAGAGCAAATTGCCAACATCTGCTGGGTCATTGAAAAAGAGAGAGAGTTCCAGAAAAACATCTATTTCTGCTTTATTGTCTATGCCAAAGCCTTTGACTGTGTGGATCACAATAAACTGTGGAAAATTTTTCAAGAGATGGGAATACCAGACCAGCTTACCTGCCTCCTGAGAAATCTGTATGCAAGTCAAGAAGCTACAGTTAGAACTGGACATGGAACAATGGACTGGTTCCAAATAGGGAAAAGAGTACGTCAAGGCTGTATGTTGTCATCCTGCTTATTTAACTTATATGTAGAGTACATCATGAGAAATGCTGGGCTGGATGAAGCACAAGCTAGAATCAAGATTGCTGGGAGCAATATCAATAAGCTCAGATATGTAGATGATATCACCCTTATGGCAGAAAACGAAGAAAAACTAAAGAGCCTCTTGATGAAAGTGAAAGAGGAGAGTGAAAAAAAAAAGAGGAGAGTGAAAAAGTTGGCTTAAAGCTCAACATTCAGAAAACTAAGATCATGGCATCTGGTCCCATCACTTCATGGCAAATAGATGGGGAAACAGTGGAAACAGTGGCTGACTTTATTTTTCTGGGCTCCAAAATCATGCAGATGGTGATTGCAGCCATGAAATTATAAGATGCTTACTCCTTTGAAGGAAAGTTATGACCAACCTAGACAGCATATTAAAAAGCAGAGACATTACTTTGTCAACAAAGGTCTGTCTAGTCAAGGCTATGGTGTTTCCAGTGGTCATGTATGGATGTGAGAGTTAGACTATAAAGAAAGCTGAGCGCCTAAGAATTGATGCTTTTGAACCACAGTGTTGGAGAAGACTCCTGAGAGTCCCTTGGACTGCAAAGAGATCCAACCAGACCATCCTAAAGGAGATCAGTGCTGGGTGTTCATTGGAAGGACTGATGTTGAAGCTGAAACTCCAATACTTTGGCCACCTGATGTGAAGAGCTGACTCATTTGAAAAGACCCTGATGCTGGGAAAGATTGAGGGTAGGAGGAGAAGGAGACAACAGAGGATGAGACGGCTGGATGGCATCACCGACTCAATGGGCATGGGTTTGGGTGGACTCAGGGAGTTGGTGATGGACAGGGAAGCCTGGCATGCTGCAGTTGATTGGGTCGCCAAGAGTTGGACATGACTGAGTGACTGAACTGAACTGAACTGAGAGAATTTTCTTTGAACCTTAAACAAATTTGAGTCTAAGTGAAAGTTTTGGGGGAAAAAACAGAAACAAAAACAGGACCCATTTAAACTGTTCTAAATGGGCCACTGCTTTCCAAATAATCTTCTGAGAGAAATTTGCATCAAGAAGAGAGAACTTTGAAAGTTGTTGCTGACTCTTACTTTCTTCTCTACATCTTCATATCTAAATGTTAATTGAGGTCCTACTAGAGTGTCAGATGTGATGATAATCATCCTAGGGACCCTGAACCTAGTTCTCATATAGTGACCTTCTAAGTCAGGTATTCTTACCCTCATGTTACACATACAGAAATCGAGAAAATGAGAATGTCTTGCCCAGAGATACACATGCCAATAGGTCAATGAGTTGAAATTAAATTTGAGTTTTTCAAATTCCCAGATCCAAAAAGGTTTTATTTATAGTATAGCATGCCTTGTGGTGAGGTTTCACAAGTCTCTGAATGCAAGTAGGCCAACTGTTTTATTGACACGTGAATCCTCTTGCCTTATTACATGCCAGGTCACTTTCAATTATCTCTGGGAGACCACAGGGATATGTTACATGTACTCTGCTCCAGTGGTTCCTAAACCCAACATCATACAATGATCTGGGAAGATTTTAAAAATCAGATTTCTAAATGTGTGCCCCACGTTTAGAAGATTTTTATTCTACAGGTCTAGAACTAAGGACTAAGAGACTATATTTTTAAGAAAGCATCCAAATGATCTGATGACCAGTCAGGTTTTGTAACATTGTTTTGTTTTGTTTTTCACATGTCTTCATATATTGGGATTTCAGATTGAGACCCAAGTGGAGAATAAATGATAAGCAAAGCTTCCTGTGATAATAAAGTTTAGTAAATTAAATGAAACTTTTAACTCTTTCTCAGTGGTCCCTTTTCCATCTTCTCTTCCAGGAATCAAAGAACTAGACTTTGGCCCTTTCTCTTTGCTTATCTACTTATACTCAGTCATTCAGTCATGTCTGACTCTTTGCAACTTCTAGCCCACCAGGCTCCTGTGTCCATGAGATTTTACAGGCAAGAATACTAGAGTGGGTTGCTATTTGCTCCTTATCTACTAAAGAAGACTAAAAAAGGATAAATCACGATGACTATACCACCACAATACTTTTGTATTATGCATACACCACCCCACTTCTCCCAGTCTAGTCTAAGCCATGGACCATCTCACCATGGGGCTTTAGTAATAACCTTCTAACTTGGTCTCTCTGCTTCTACTTTTACCCTTTGCACCAGCCACACTGACCTTCTTGCTCTCTGTTGAACTAGTCAAATTTATTTAGGCCTCATCATTTCTATACTTGAAATCTCTGGGTGAAATAATTTTAGAATAATTCATTTGTGCTTGTTTTCTCCATATTTTTAAAACTTCTGCCTCTCCACCTTGCTTCTCTCACTTCAGGTGGATAATCTATTTTCATATGCCTTGCTTCAGGTATCTTCAGAGAGTAGAAAAGACAGTTTTAAGGTTATATAGCTTTTCTAGTTTTGTAAAAGGCTAAAGTCCATTGAAGAAATTATGCAAGATATTTTGGAGGCAGAGGAAAAAGCACAGTCATCCCTCATGGGCATCATATCTAAGAAGAGATACTTCTCCATGGGAAGTTCAGAAATGCTGGTGAGACTCAAGAGCCAAGAGTGAGAAAAGCCTCTGAGTACCTGATTGAGAAGCGGCAGCAGAAATGCCATATTAAAAGAAAAAAAAAATCACAAGCTATGTTAATGTCTTTGTATGTTGTGACCATGGTAGGTTAGAGATTAAAATATTGTATCTCCCATTTTGGGGATATTTACCTTATAAATATCCAAGATCCTACATTCCTTGGGATGGGGAGGGTTTCCCAAAATGATAGATAAAGTAGTACACAGCCTTATGTAATATAAATTGAGCATATTGGCAATGGATATTGATAATTGAGGAATGGTTGGATGTAGAATTAATTTAATTTTTAGAAAATAAAGTCACTCTTTTTACACACTTTGAGTTTGTCACCAGTGGTATGTGTCATAAGAGAGAGACAGGAATATTGATGAATGGCATCCAACTTAGCACCCAGAGTCAGGTTGGTTGTTAACAAAGATATTCTGGGGAAATGACCCAGAGAGATTCATATGCAATACTATTCTGTCTGTCAATATGGCTGTTAAACAGTCCATAAATTTAGGCAAATTGGAGTAAATTCTTGATTATGCACTACTTCTAGTTTTGAATATTGTTGGAAAGGCTTTATCTGATGTTTTATTTGAGTGATATAACCACAGTCAAATGTAATAAACTGTTCTACTATAACCAGTGGAAACACATTTCATGTTTTCTCATCTTTAGCAGGAGATTGTGATCCCTTTGAGTGCATGTCTCTAGAGTTTTAAACTTTAATTCATTTTTGCACTACAAAGAACAGTGCCTGACACCAGTGGGTGATTGGCAAAACTGCAAAAGGAGAAGAGAAATCAGTATTAATAGGGGAGGGGGGGAGAGAGATAGAAGAAAGAGCTGCAAGTGATGTAAGAGGATGATAGTAGAAAAAGAAAGGGAGAGAAAAGTAGAGATAGAGGCAAAAAGAAAGAGAAGAGAAAGAAATGTGAGCATTTGCCAAGGAGAAGGAAACAGGGAACAGACTAAAGTGGTTAATCCATCTCTTCCCATTTCCCCATCAGGTCAGAACATGTTGTGGTACCCAGGAACCTTCAACTTACACATAACCTTCAACTTACACCTTTCTTGGATAGAGCGACCCTACTTAGCAGTTTCACAAAACTTAGCGATCCACCAGTTGTTCTTCATTGATAAATCTGGAGCTTTCAGGATAGAGTAAATAAAGTCCAAGGGTTTTTCTTCCTTCTCTTCTGGCTGTTTTAATATTGGACAAGGTCGTGTTGTATTCAGGAAGATAGAAGAACTTAAGCTTTCATGCTTCTCACAGAGAGCTGAGCTGCAGGTGTTCCAACTGGAAGCATGTTCCATGGATATTATTACCATCATTGAAGTGGATTAAAAATATGGCAGATTTTCTCCTGTAAATGTAAAAGTAAGCTGTTCTTGTTGCTTTCTAGGAAGAGTGCCTTTTTTCTAAACACATCATTGATTTTTATTTTTCTCCAGTGCAAGTCCAACTAATCATATCTTGTTTACTTTTGTCTTTTCATTGTCATCATCCATGACAGCAAGAAATCTCAAGAAACTGTGCTGCTCAAGCAGCTACTGGCATGCTAATGCACATCACCATTGCCAAGCGTTGGCAAACTCACTGTGGAAACAAGAGGAGAAAAGATAGGTATTTACTGGAAAAATGAAGAGGAGTAGCCAGAAACTGCCATTGGCCAGATGTGCTCAATAGTATTTTGGAAATGAAATATATGCAACTTATAGCTCATGCATGTTAGCGCATTAAGTTTCCTTAGAAATGAACAGCAGTGCTCTTTAGGTTAGGCACCTTTACAAAAGCTTCTCTTCTGTGTAAAGGATTTTTCTGAGTGAGCATTGTTCATTTCAAGCCCAAGACTGAAAATTGTTAAGTTTTGCTATCTAAGAATGTATTCTCTACTCCTTTGCCTTCTGACACAGGGAATACTGAACTTGTAATAATTTTTCTGGTAAATAAGGATCAGTCCTTGGGCCTCCATTTCAGTACCTGATGGTGACAAAAGCTCATGCTGCACTGCAGTTTTCTGTCTTTTTCTTCTACGTTAAACAATAAACAGACATTTTCTAATGTCTCTCTCTCTGAATATCTCTCTCCCTCCAACTTTTCTATACTATTCTATAAACCTTTCAAGGCATATGGTTTTGGTGCTTGAGCTTTGTGATGGCTGTTTCATGAGATAAGTGAGGAGCCTATTTTGCTTAAAAGCATATTTGGAGGATTGAATTTGCTAGAAATATGGCCTGAGGAAAATGGAACATTACTTTATCAAAATTCACACATTACTTCTTCACCATTGCAAAAAACTCTCCAAATAGCCACTTCTTACTTTTAATCACACGGGTTTTTTGTAGTATAAACTACTCATTGAACTACTTGTATAACTTTCTGCCAAATCACTGTTTTTTGCTGATACAAACTATTCATCCCAGAAAAACATGGTGGTCAAGTCCTGAGTGACTCTGTGTGTGAAGGGAGTTTGTTTCTCAGTCTATTCTACTTTCTCTTTGTTTAAAGCAAGCTTTGCACAAATAAATGGAAGTATGGGATATTTTTGACTTCCTTTTTAAGGCCACCATTCAGAAATAACACGGAAGAGAACCAGCATTGCTTTTGTGTTAAATATGACATAAATGCCTTCTATACACCAATTACAGACATTCTGGAAACCAAGGCTGATGTTTAGCAGGAAGAGACTGAAATTACATCCATGGCAAGCTGCATTTCTATCATTCATCATTAGTTATCAATGATTTTATCCTGAGACTCTGTTGATTCTGTATCACAAACACAAATAATTACAGTTATAGAATTCATAGGATTACCATGTTTGCAGTCTCTTACCATCAGCTTTTTAATATTAATATATTGACTATGTCTAAACAGTAGTGTAAAAAATATCTTCTTGTGTTTCAAATGTCTCACATGACATTCCCTACTCAGCTGTGCTGCAGCAGAACAAGATACTCAGCTGCCATGAGTATTTCCAGTGTGAGGCTGATATACCTTGGCTCCAATTTGACCAAATTCAGCTCCTTCCAAAACACACTATGACAAATTGAAGACAGTCTATAATCAGCAGAGGATTTTTGTGGCTTGCAAATACACCCCAAATTGCCAATAATGAATATTCCATAAGCAAGAAGCCTTTTTTTACTTCCAAATGCTATTAGTGAAGCAAAGATTTCTGTCAAAAATACTTATTTTGCTAAATATTTTTGAACTTAGCAAATGGCTTTAGAGATTCAGCAGAAAGACTCCAAGCATGAGTTCTATTTACATCCAAAGTGGGATTTTCATGTACAAGCTGACTTCAAATGAAACCTCTAAAAACCATACACTCATCTTCCAAAGAGGATGAGAAATTCAATCATATTTTCCAAAGGCTCAATCTCTAGGTCCAATCAATTCTGTTTGTATTACTGGAAGATTTCTATTTATAAAAGATTGGAAGTGTTCCACCAGTGGTTAGGAAATAAATTGTTCACTGTTTGGAAAATGATTGACTTTTTCAGGTGGCTCAATGGTTTTGTATGCTTTGGGGTTTGCTGAACAAAAAAAAAAAAAAAAAAAAAGAACTGCATTAAGCAATTTGATCCCAAACAGATATGCTTGGAACATTTTAGAGCTGAAGGGACCTTTGAGAGTATCTAGTTAAGAGGCATGCTTTTAAAGATGAGAAAACCAAAGCCCAGACATGAAAAAACGTATCTGTAAAAGATTTATGCTACAGATTAGGTTGATCTAACTCTTCTGAATTTTAGTCCCTGAAGTATCCCATCACACTGATGTATCATCATTTTTTCCCACATTTTTAATCAGTTAGTTATTTAGGACATGCTATATATGAGGGATTATGGAATGTTCTGAAGATACAAAGATGTAGAAAAGAATTTCTGTATTCAGGAAGCTAAATAATGCAGTAAAGGCAAAACAACACCTACAAAAACAAGAACACACTTGAAATAAAAGTTGTTGTAATCAATGTACTGTAAGAATACAGAGTTAAGGGTGAATATCTTGATGGGGGGGGGGAAGAGGGGCTGATAAAGAGCCAAGAAGAGGATTCAAGAAAACAAGCCTACATGTGGACCCATGGCTGATTCGTGTCAATGTATGGCAAAAACTACTACAATATTGTAAAGTAATTAGCCCCCAACTAAAATAAATAAATTTATTAAAAAAAAAAAAAGAAAACAAGCCTTGAATCCTCACTAGGGTGAAGGAGAGAGGAAAGCAGGTGCCAAGAATATGGTACATTTGAAGGACAGCAAGTAGTTTAGTATACAATGGAATCAAAAGGAGATGAAGCTGATGTGACAGACAGAGGTCAGATCATGAAAGGCTATCTATATTATATAATGATTTGAACATCACCGCTAAATTGGAGGAAGATATGGGCTTCCCTGGTGGCTCAGATGGTAAAGTGTCTGCCTACAATGCGGGAGACCTGGGTTTGATCCCTGGGTTGGGAAGATCCTCTGGAGAAGGAAATGGCAACCCACTCCAGTATTCTTGCCTGGAAAATTCCATGGATGGAGGAGCGTAGTAGGCTACAGTCTATGGGGTCACAGAGAGTCGCACACGACTGAGTGACTTCACTTTCATTTTCATGGAAGGTTTAAGCCAGGGCATGATTTGATATTAATATTATTTGCAATTTAGAATCATAGAAATATCAAGGTAGAGATTATATCAGAATAAAAAGACCAGAGGCAAGGAGAATACATTGGAAGCAATAGCAGCAGGGGGGCAAGAAGCAGTGAAGGTTTGAACATCATGATGATGATGATGAAGAGAAGAGAAATGGAGGGATGGATTAGACAAGTCTTCATAACTGATTGGAGGTGTGCAGTCGAGGAAGAAGAACTGAAGATAATTCTCAGATTTCTGTCTCAAGCTCCTGGTAGATTAATATCTTTTATCATGATGGGAAAGTTCAAAAAGAGAAATAAGTTTGTGTTGGGAATTTAGGGCATGTTGAGTTTGAGATGACACAGTGTACCCTGATGGAGTCATCCAGTATATTTATGGTTCTAAAGGTCTGCACCAGAGTCAAAGATTGAGGAGTGAGTAATTCTCCCAACTGTAGTAGCTACACCAGAAGTCCTGCCATAATAGAATTTGACAGAATTAGTAAGTATGATCTCACCTAAGTTATCAAGAAATTTTTTTGCACCTTCTTGTTATTTATTCATTCTTTTCCTTCTTCCGTTTATTTTGTCTTTAAAAAATTACTTTGACTCGGGAGCTATAAGCTTGAATTTTGAGTAATAGTTCTTCCAATGTCCCAACTTTGTAAGTTTGTTCAAGTTCCGTATGGTCTGTGAAAGTTAGGTTTCTTTTATGTAAAAAGACAATGATCTTTCACAGGGTTGATAAACTCTAAAATGAAGTAATGAATGTGAAGGGATTTTAAATAGGAGACATAAGCCGTGTTAGAATCACAATAGTACAAAATCATCAAAACTAGCAGAAACCATTAAGATAATCTTTTCCAATCTTCTTGTTCACAGTAATGGCCCAACTGATATGTGTTCGTGGCCTTGGCCAGGGCTGGAATTAGAATCAGTAGCCTGGCTCCCAATTTAAATTTCCTTTGAGGTTGGTAAGCTTTGCAAACGATATCCTTTCATTGCTATCCAGTAGGCAAAGTAACTCAGAATTTGACATTTCATTTCTTGATATCTGATAGAGAGATCTGAAATATGTTGTATTGAACTGAAGAATCGTTAGGACTAATAATATGCAAAAAAGATTTATAGCTTGTGAAAGGCAGATATGGAAATCTTTGTATTATTTTCATGATAAAAAAGCCATGGCTACAGAGAGATTTCATAACCTGAGGCTACAAAAGTGCATGTATGCAGACTTGTGTGTATACGCAAACAAACACACAGAGTATGTATTGCTGTCTTCACTGTGTTGGACACTATCCTTGGTAAGGTCTTTAATATCTTCCATTTGGATTACTGCCATTTCCCATTATTTTTTCTTCCTATTTGTGATTCTCTCCTAGTGTCCAATGTGCTACATTAATTTCAAGACAGCTTTTCTTTTAGTAATTCCAGTTTACCACTTAGTAACTTGCTAGATCTTGGTCAAGTCATTTTAACTCTTGAAACCACAGTTTATTCCTCTTTAAAATGTGGCTAATAACACTTAACCTCACAGAGGTGTAAGAAGTGAAGATCAAATACATGAAAGACCTTCACAGGTACAAATCACTATATAAATATTTAGACATTTTATTCTTAAATATTCTATCATGTCATTTCCATAAAATTAAAAACATTTTTTTCTACAACATTAAGGTTCAAGTCATCTTCTTAGTTTTTAAAGGCCAACTTTTCTGATTCCAGAAGAGCTTCCTGATGCTCTATTCATGATCCTCTCTGATTCAGTGCATCTGCTCATGATGCTCTGATAGTTGACCCTATGAAGACTATGCCCCTATTGCTATGATAACTTTCATCTTAAAAAATATTCTCCTTTTATCTTTAACTACCTGCCCCTTCTGTTGCATCCACTGATAGCGCAATTCCTCAAATGTCCCTATTAACTCTCTAAACTTTTTCACCTTGTACTCTTGCCACAGAGTTTGACAATGGTTACTCGTTCCTTCCTGAGGTATCTTTCTTACTTGAAATCTAGGACACTGCTGTCTCTTGGTTCTTATGATTCAGTCACTGCTGCTTCTTAATCTCTGTTGTGAGGTCCTGCTAATCTTCTTGTGTAAACATTGGAGTGTCTCAGAACTCAACATCTTTCTTATCTCATGCTTTCTCCAGGTGAGCTCATTCTGTTCCATAACATTAATTATCATTTATAATTAACTTATAAGGGCTTAAAAGTTATAACTTATAAGGGCTTTCCTGGTGGCTCACCTGGTAAAGAATTCCCCTTGCAATGCAGGAGACCTGGGTTCGATCCCTGGCTTTGGAAGACACTTATAAATCCAATATTTACCTCCAGCCCCAACTTGTCCTTTAAACTCAAGACTCACCTATTTGCTTTCCTTCTGAACATCCACATTTAGATGTCTGACAGTGATCTCAAACTTAACATGTCTAAAACCTAACTTTTATTTATTTATTTATTTTTGACTATGCCACACAACATGTGGGATCTTACTTTCTCAAGCAAGGATTGAACCCATGCCCCCTGCACTGGCAGCTTAGAGTCCCAGCCACTGGACCACTAGGGGGAGTCCCCCTAACTTAATTTTTGTCTCTTCCAAACTTGTTCCTTTTCAGATATCCCCATCTTAGTAATTGAAACGCCATCCCTTCACTTCATCTAGTCAAAATTGCTTGAAACCATCTTAGACTTCTCTCCATCTTTTATATACCATATGAAGTCTGTATTGGTTTCACAAGGCTGCTGTTAACAAATTACCTCAAACTTAGTATCTGAAGACAACAGAAAGTTATTCTTTCATAGTCCTGGAGACCAGATGTCCAAAATCTTGTTCAGTTCAGTTCAGTCACTCAGTCGTGTCCAACTCTTTGTGGCCCCATGGACTGGAGCACTCCAGGCTTCCCTGCCTATCACCACTCCCAGAGCTTACTCAAACTCATGTCCATCAAGCTGGTAATGCCATCCAACCATCTCATCGTCTGTAGTCCCCTTCTCCTACTGCCTTCAATCTTTCCCAGCATCAGGGTCTTTTCCAATGAGTCAATTCTTCACATCAGGTGGCCAGAGTGTTGGAGTTTCAGCTTCAGCATCAGTCCTTCCAATGAACACCCAGGACTGGTCTCCTTTAGGATTGACTGGTTTGATCTCCTTGCAGTCCCAGGGACTTTCAAGAGTCTTTTCCAACACCACAGTTCAAAAGCATCAATTCTTCGGGGCTCAGCTTTCTTTATAGTCCATCCAACTCTCACATCCATGCATGACTACTGGAAAAACCATAGCTTTGACTAGACAGACATTTGTTGGCAAAGTAACGTCTCTGCTTTTCAGTATGCTATCTAGGCTGGTCATAGTTTTTCTTCCAAGGAGCAAGGGTCTTTTAATTTCATGGCTGCAGTCACCATCTGCAGTGATTTGGGAGCCAAAAAAATAAAGTCTCTGACTGTTTCCCCATCTATTTGCCCTGAAGTGTTTAACTGAGCATAAATCAAGAATTCGGCAGCTCTAGGCTAGATCAATGGAGAAGGCAATGGCACCCCACTCCAGTACTCTTGCCTGGAAAATCCCATGGACAGAGGAGCCTGGTAGGCTGCAGTCCACGGGGTCGCTAAGAGTCAGACACGACTGAGCGACTTTACTTTCACTTTTCACTTTCATGCATTGGAGAAGGAAACGGCAACCCACTCCAGTGTTCTTGCCTGGAGAATCCCAGGGACGGGGGAGCTTGGTGGGCTGCCGTCTGTGGGGTCGCACAGAGTCGGACACGACTGAAGCGACTTAGCAGCAGCAGCAGCAGGCTAGATCAAATCTGTTCCTTGCCTCTTCCAGCGTCTATTAGCTCCTGGTGCCCCTTGACTTGTGGCCACAGACCTCAGAGCCTCAGAGTCTCTGCCCCATGGTTACATTGCTGCCTCTTCGTTCTTATGTTTATGGAAACTCCCTCTACCTCTTATAACATTTATGATTGCACTTCAGGCCCACCTGGGTAATTCAGGATTATCACTTTATCGCAAAGTATCTAACTTAATTATACCTGTGTGTTACTTGCTCAGTCATGTCCGACTCTTGGTGACCCCATGGACTGTAACCCGCTAGGCTCCTCTGTCCATAGGATTCTCCAGGCAACAATACTGGAGTGGGTTGCCATTTCCTTCTCCAGGGGATCTTGCCAACCCAGGGATTGAACCTAGGTCTCCTGCATTGCAGGCAGATTCTTTACCATCTGAGCCACCAGGAAAAGCCCCTATGAATCAGATATCACAACACAAAAGTCACTAGTTGTAAATAATAGTTGGAATTAGATTTTAAAAGGCTTTGTTTCCTTTTATTTTTTTCTTTTGGTTTCAGTAATTGGAGATAAGACATTCTAGATAGGTGATCCAGAGAGCTCTGTTTAAAGGTATAGGAGGAGTTATTTCCTCAGGGCAAGAATGTTTAAAGAGACAGTTTTTTTCTTGGAGATTTCTCTGGAGTTTAAAGAATAATGTGACCACACTGTCAAAAATCCTGTTTTTCTGAGGTCATAGTTTTGCAGCCAGAATTTAGATGAAATAGTGCTCAAATTGGCCCTGATAACAACGGCAGATTGTCCCTTGGGGGAAGTGGGGGTCTTAGTTTGATCAGCCCCAGGCTCTTGATTGTAGTAGAAGTTCTGGACATAAGGGAACTTTAGTTCATTTTCCTATCCTATGTCAATAAAGATCTAATTTTTTAGGCCATTTTTCTTGTCATTTGATCATAGCTATAGACTGACCAGTCAAAAAAATGTTATTTCCTTCTTAAATGTATACAGAGCCATAAGCTCTGCATATTTAACAGAATGCTGTCCTGATATTCTTTTGTTCTAGTGTTGACTGATAACCAAAGTCTGAGAACAAGAAATTCTAAGTGCCCTCACATTTCTGAGTGAGGTGTTGATTACCTATGCAAATCTGCAAAGTAATAGTTGCGAATCAGCTTTGTGATTCTCAGTTCAACAAATTTCTCAGTAATATTTCAAAATTGGAAGGTGGGAGAGGCATTTTACAGAGATCATCTCTATGGGGACAGTTATTGGACTTGAACAAAGTTCTACTTCACCCCACCCAATCCCATGCCTTCCAAATGAAGTTGAAGTGATGTGAGAATGGCTTCAAACGAACCACGCATGGAGTGTGACTGCAAATTCTTCAGTCTCATTGCATCATGTATATTTCTCATATTTGCCATTGTACATTATCTATGAAATTTCTGCAAGCTACCTGGGGGAAGTTAATATGTGTTTCCCAGCTCTTCATTGCATCTTTAGAGCCCAATGCTCAGGATCTAGGACACTTCCACATAGTAGGTATTTAATAAATATCTCTTGACTTAATGAATAAGTGAATTAGGGATTCAGTTATGTAGGAGATAAATATGGATAATGAGTTTTCACTCTTTAAAGCAAAATATGAAGTGATAGCTTCATATTGATTAATCCAATATGTCCTCCCAAATCTAGTTCAAGCAGTTAGTATCCATATTAATTTTTTCCTATTCTTCTTATGCAGGAGGAAAAACATGAACTGTTTCTGAAGTAATCTTTATGAATCAAAGTTGAATGCATTGCAGAATATGTAAGAGAGGTGATTTGCTGTGACAACAAAAATAAATACTGCCACAATGACTTTGACATTCCAGATGTTTTGGTGGCATTTTAATAAAAATGTTTTCTAAATTACCAATGTCAAAGAAATTTGCTTTATATAGAGCTCTAGTATATATTGTACCTGAAGCATTTGAAAGAAAACTGTATGGTTTACAATGGCAAATTTTCTAAGTAAAATATAACATATGGTTTGAGTAATTGAATGAAGGGTTTTTATTTCAAAACCTGAATATAATGCTAAGAGCCAAGCCATCTTCTCTTAATGAGGGAAAATGCCATCACTTCATGATAATTTTTATTATTTTGTGGAATTTAAACACATAACTCTTTTAGCTCCAAAATGGTTGTAGTTTCAACAATATAACATCCCCTATTTGTAGTCTCTTCTTCAGATCTATAAAGTGAAAATAGAACAAACTGAGGCAGAATGAGACTCTGTTATGATTCTTTAATTTATTCATATAGTCAACAAACAAAATTCCTTTAATCAGATTACAACGAGTAAATCATTGAGATTCAGCCATCCAATTAACTGACATTGCCCTCTTTCTGTTTGCAATGTAGTCTGGAGCAGGGCCTGTTTAAATGTATTTTGCATACTAATCATCATGGAATCTTGTTAAAATGCAGATTCTGATTCAGTTAGCCTGCAGAGAAGCCAAGATACTGCATTTCTAACAAGCTTCTAAACGGCTTACATACTGCTAGTCCTGAGACCATATTTTGAGTAGTGAAGAGCTGGAGTCCTAAGACCATAAGGTCACAGAAGGCTGGACTGCTGGCTTTTTCCTGGAGCTCTGAGTTCTGCTGGATGGCACTAAGTATTTGTGTTGGAAAGGTGGGATGTACCATGTCTCCATAGTTGTTTTCTGTTCCCTTTCAAATTTCAGTTTACCACTGGCTGGTAGCCCTGATTTTATAAATGGTACCATCGTTCTCCCAGTTACAAATGCTTGAGAGTTCTAAGTTGTCTCTGACTGCTCCTTCTGACTTTTCCTCCATCTCCAATATTCAATTATACGGAAAAGAAAATCCCTAACCCAGCTCTGTGCCTGCCTCTCTGGTCACCCGTCTCCATTGTTCATTATCATCACCAGCATATACCAAGAACTTGCAATATGAGCATTATATGTATCTGTTGTTATTGTTGTTGTTCAGTCACTAAGTCGTGTCCAACTTTTTGTGACCCCATGGACTGTAGCCTACCAGGCTCCTCTGTCCATGGGTTTCTCCAGGCAAGAATACTGCAGTGGGTTGCCATGCCCTCCTCCAGGGGATCTTCCTGACGCAGGATCGCACCTGCGTCTGTTGCATCTCCTGCATTGGCAGGCAGATTCTTTACCACTGCGCCACCTTGGAAGCCCACTTGTATTCAAATGCCTCATTCATACCCAATCCTTCATAACAAGTCTTTTGCCCTTTCCTCTGGTTTAAAGAAGTTTGGTCTTGCTACATCGGTGTTTTTTTTTTATCAAGGTATTATAAATTCTTTTTTGAAATTAGATAAGACAGAAGGAAAAGAAGAGGAAAGGCAGGCAGGAAGCAATAATGATTGAAAAAATATTGCTGTCTGTGTTTAATTTCTACTGTAGACTTCCCACGCAACAGGTACTGGGGGGCACCACCCTATGGCACTTGGGCACTAAGCTTTAGGAGCTTTGGGCAGTTTCTCATGTTTCTCCTCATGGAATAATGGGCGTGCTGCAGAGCTCCACACTTTCATATGGGTACTGGGACTTAGAATTATTAATAGGGGTGATCTCAATGGACTGAAAACTAGAATTAGCTCATTTCTTCTTTTTCTGGGATTCAATGCTGGATATTGTTATACCACTCTGGAAATAGGGGAGAATGATTCTTAACAATAATATATATATATATTTGCCAATCTTGTTGATGGGTCTCAATGTGGATTTAATTTAACAATAAAAAATTGGGACTTCCAGACCTAAAACAAACTGACTGCCAGATGTTTCTCCAGCAAAGGCAGATTTATTCAGGATCAGAAGAGAATTGTAAATTCAAGATCTGCGATTATGATGAGCCACATACAAATACCACAGGGCAAGGGGAGGAGGACTCTTTTATAGAGGGGAAAAAGAAGTTGGGAGTAAACAACTAGTCTGGCTTTTTATTGGCTGAGTTTATTGGCCAGGACAGGAGTCCTTTCTTTTGTTGTGCTTTGCCATTGTCTCAGGGCATGAGAGCTCGCCCTTCCAATCTCCTGACTCTATTTAATTGAGATTTCTGTTTATTAATTTTAATTCCATATATTTTAGAATAATTTATATATATATTGCAGGAAAAAAAGGAAGGAGGTGAGCAAAGGAGGCTGAGTTGCATTCATATCTCTTGTAATGCCTGAAATTGGTTGCAAAAAAAATAACAAATTAATTGATTCATCATTTTAGAAGCCCCTACCAGAACTCTTATTTCAGGTTTACTCCCTTCTTTTGGACAAAAAAAAGCCAAAGACAACACTAGTAATCTGACTTATTGTCCAGAAATGCTGTAATTTCTCATGTAGCTGCACACAGAAAAAGCTCCACTTAGAAAACCAGTAGTCCTTAGTTCTCTTCTCTGTTTCCTCTGAATCCAATCTTTCTTGCTCATCTCTTGGCTAGCCCTTCTCTCCATCACTGCCTCCAGTTTTGTCCCCTTCTGATTCCAAGATTTTCAAAACCCATTGAGAATTCATTCTCAAGTGCAGGTTCCCAATTAGGACTGATATCTGTATTCCTCCTAACCCTGATATTTCCTGCATCCTTGTAAGTTTTGGGTAAAAGATTCCACTATCCTTTGCTCCTTAGGACTCACCCCACAACAAGATGAGTCTAGGGTTAGGGAGAGGGTATTTATTTAATGACTGTAGTGTTTTTTATTTTCCTCCCGATCGTTTTCCTTGGTACAGATATTCATCCTGATGTTAAAGTATCTATATGTTTAAAAAGGAAGCAGTATATAGAAGAAACATTTGGGTAGTCAACTGAAAGTTTGCTCAACCAGAAAGCTTAGGAATAATCTATCATAAATTATACTTTTAAGGAAAGAATCTCCCTCCCCCTTTTTTTTCATCAACTCTAATATTAAAATGTCTTATGCCTGAACTTCCTTTACCTCCCTGGTAGCTCAGATGGTAAAGAATCTGCCTGCAATGCAGGGGGGCCAGGTTTGATCCCTGAGTCAGGAAGATCCCCTGGAGAAGGAAATGGCAATCCACTCAGGTATTCTTGCCTACAGAATTCCATGGACAGAGGAGCCTGGTGGGCTACAGTCAGTCCATGGGTTTGCAAAGAGTTGGACATGACTGAACGACTAACACTTTCACATAATTCTCTGAGAACCTAACAATAATCTCTAGTTGAAACCATTTGCTAACATCACTATTTGTTATGATAGTCCATCATTCTTTGTTGATAAGCCAAATTGCCATAAGAATCACCTTCACTCAGAATCTGGGCTTCTGTCACTTTTACTCACTGATTCTAGTTCTGCATCCTAAAACAATTTCTTCTTTCATGTTGTGTCTTTTCAAATGGTTGAAGAAAATGGTGATAATTCTTCCCATTATTTTAAGCAAAATACAATGTTTCAATCGTTTCTACTGTTCCTCATATAACTGCTTTTTTAAATTTGATACTAAAATTATTGCTTTCCAATTACAGGCTCTAGCAGAGGTCTGCTTTGGTTGAATTCCAGCTCTGCCATCTACTCCCTCTGTAATCTCAGCCAAACTGTCTAATGTTCTAGTGTCTCTTCCCTCTCTACAAAACGGGAATAGAAATAATACTACCTACAGGAATATTGGGAATATATGTAAAATGTTGTGTGTGCTAAGTCACTTCAGTCATGTCCAACTCTTTGCTACCCTATGGACTGTAGACTACCAGACTTCTCTGTCCGTGGGATTCTCCAGGCAAGAATACTGGAGTGGGTTGCCATGCCCTCCTGCAGGGGATCTTCATGACCCAAGGACTGAACTCGTGTCTCTTATGCTCCCTGCATTGACAGGCATGTTCTTTACCACTGCTGCTGCTGCTGTAGAGCCTCTTTGAAAAAAATCATTGCAATGCATGAGGTAGAGTTTAGAGAAGTTCAAGAATAAAAATGGAAATAACTGCTTCTTCTCTTGTAGAAATTTTACTTCTATCCAAGAAATAGAGACTCCACTGGCTAAGACTTCTTCAAGCTGTAGTTAAACAATGAACATTTAGAGCCAAACCGCATGACTTTACATCAATTCTTACTACAGTTGACATTTTTTTGGTCCATTGTTTCGGAGTTTTGATTTCTCCCCGAAACCTAAAATATTTACTGTCTTTCTTGATTATGACTAGCCACTTAACTGATATCAGCTCATGGTTTTATTTATTGTGCTTCTTTAATATTCCTTAACTACAAACTGAGACACCAGAAACCTTTGAAAGGAGGGTCCCCACCCCAACCCTCACCCCTTAGAGTCCCAGAGAAGGTTTATGACTTTAGAGTTCATGCATAATATATGCAAACTTGTAGGCCACTGAATCTCTCCTCTTGCAAGCCACTTTTTAAACAGTGCTTTCTAATTAACAAGAACTAGCATTTTTCCAAATGGTGATGCTATTTGAAGTCATCGATCATTTGCAACTAGTCAAAATGTCTGCTTTCTATGACTGCTGAAGTCAATTTGACTGGTGTCCCACAGCTTTACATTAGAGTCTACTGCAGGTGTTGCTCTTAGCGGTTTTTAAAGTAGGGAGTTACAAAGGCAGTCACCTGATTTCTGATGTCTAGGCGTCTGTCCTTTCCCACATGACTCCATCAAGGAAGGCTGAGACTCGGGCTGCCTCAGTCTGCATAATTTATTGAGTTGAGGCCTATTTTCACTATGGAGAAGCCAAATCCCTTAGGTAGCCTTGCCAGAGAACTCTTCCACTCATTCTTTCTCATCCCCAAGGACTTCATTGGCTTCCCTTATTAACAAAAAGCAGGAAACCAGCTCCTATTTGTGAGGTAATGTCTTTTACGTGAACAGAAGTTGAATTCTCAAAGAGAATTGTCCATTTTCAAGTTGTTTGCTTTCTGTTCATATCTCCAATGTGCATGAACTTAATGGTTGAGGTAAGCCTTCCAAAGTATCTGTTGAGTTCAAGTGACTAAACTGATTGTGCTCCTGAGAAAAGACATCTTTCTTCTGGGTCAGATTTTTCTAAATGTCAATAAATATTGAAGATCAGGGGGGTACTTTTCTCTCTAATTACTTCTATACTAGCCTTTTTGGGGATGGAAGTGGGAGCCTGAGAGTGAGATCCCTAAATCTTACTTTTAAAAAATTATAAAATTATAGTTACAAATTATTTTTGCATGATAGAGCATATGTTAACTCATATTTTTTTGCATTATGACAAGGCATGAGGATGGTAGAAAAAGAAATTGGATGAAAGTTAGAAGATCCAGGAAGTAGTGCTGGCTAAAGTATGGTCTTGTGAAATGAAATTTCCTCTCTGGACTACAAATTTCTCATAGTAAGAAGAAGAATCTGGACTCAGATACATTCTATAGGTTTTCCCAGCTTCAGTACTTTAGAAAATATAGACTGAGGGCTCACCTTGAATAAATGCAGCATAGGGAGTATAGAGACTGAGAAAAGTAGAAACAGGAAATAAATTTGAGGGCAAGGAAATGTATCTAGACCCTGAAGATCAGTAATAAAGGAGCAGAAGAGAGAAGTAGGCTGTGTGAAGTGTGGTATGGCTTTGCCTGAGGCATCTATTTCCATATAACAAAAGGGAGAGAAATTTTATGCTTAGAGATATGGAGAGAGGTTACATCACCAAACTTGTCTTCCTGTCTTCCTATTTTTTCTTATTTTCCACCCATGGAAGCTATGACATCTGTACCTAAAGAGTAAGACATACCCAGAGAATCAGGGACTAAAATATGGTGTGATGCTTCATGTGCACTGAGTGTTCTCTGGTACACTTGGTTTTGAGTACTGCAAAGACCATGGAATGTTCTGGTACTAATTGTCCCATGGTTTAAGGGATCATATGGAGAATGCAAAGGCATCATGTTTTACTGCCAAGAGGAGCTCTGCTAAATGTCTTTCTTAGGTCACATGGTATGCAGGAAATGAAGGACTAGGGTGGCTTGAGAAACATTAGGAAATGTTTACATACTAGTTTCATGGGAGAAGGCAGAAAACTGTAGCACATTTAATTTGATTTTTTTTTAATTAACTTATTTTTATTTAGATGTTGTTTATGTTCAAATTGCTTATAATCGTCCCTTTGCCATCACCAAAACAATTCAAATCCCATGAAAAATAATGATTGGGGCATTATCAAGAGAGAGAGGCAGAGTGAAGACTAAAAATCTTCTTTTAGGCTTTATCTGGTATTTTATCATCCTTGTGTGGGCTCTTGTAATCCTGGGACATTTTGCATTTGTCTATGAAAACTACAAAAGGCTCCAATTCTAGCAGATCCCACATCCTATTACCAAATACAGTACTTACATTTGTTGCTGTTGTTGTTCAGTCACTAAGTCATATCCAACTCTTTGCGACCCCTTGAACTGCAGCATGGCAGGTTCCCCTCTCCTCCACAATCTCCTGGAGTTTGCTCAAATTCATGTCCATTGAGTCAGTGATGCTATCAAATCATCTCATCCTCTGCCTCCCCCTTCTCCTTTTGCCTTCAATGTTTCCCAGCATCAGGGTCTTTCCCAGTGAGTTGGCTCTTCGCAGCAAGTGGCCAAACTATCGGAGCTTCAGCTTCAGTATCAGTCCTTTCAACGAATATTCAGCATTGATTTCCTTTAGGGTTGGCAGGTTTGATCTCCTTGCAGTCAAATGACTCTCAAAAGTCTTCTCCAGTACCACAATTCGAAGCATTAATTCTTCAGCTCTCACCCTTTGTGATCCAACTCTCACATCCGTACATGACTTGTATATCATTGGATGAAAGATATTAGATTACTTAACATTGACATAGAAAAAAGGACCCAAATTTGACTTTTTAAAATATCTTAAAACAAAATGAATTAAACTGTATCATTAAATGGCCCTTTCTGTGGAGAAGAAAAAGCAGAACAATGGAGAGCTTTATAATGTCTAACTATAAGATTGAAGGAAGGAAGAACTTTGTGAATATATTTTGGAAAATTCCATCGATTTTTAGACCTCTGACCTTTTAGTTGTGTGCCTTTCAGCTCAATTTCAATTCCATAAGATGCTTTAAGCCTATTAAAATTCTAGTTCTTTTAATATTTGAAGGCAATCATTGATGAAAATTTAGTTGGGTTCTTGAGTTAAAGTGCATTTCAGAAATAATGACTAAGCTTTATAAGTTGGTTTCCCAAGAATCTGTTCATTACAAAAAACTATATGATATTATAAATCCCATAATCCTACAAACACTGGAAAGTATTACTGCGATTCTGAATCTCAAATTACATGTGAAACATGATGATTTTATAATCCTGGGGTTCCTTGAATACACTGTTGCCTTCGTTGTTGTTGTTTAGTTGCTAAGTCATGTACGACTCATTTGCAACTCCATAGTCTATAGCCCACCAGGATCCTCTGTCCATGGGATTTCCCAGGCAGGAATACTGGAGTGGGTTGCCATTTCCTTCCCCAGGGAGCGAACCTGCATCTCCTGCATTGGCAAGCAATTACTAATGGTATGCTATATTATTAGTCATCATTGTAGGCAGATTGAATTCAACAAGAAATAATACCCTCTGACAAGTGTATGTATGTGTGCTGGGGCATAACACAAAACTCTGATGATGACTCTGTCCGATCTGATTGGTGGGAGTAATTGTCAAACATGTTGGGCATCACTGAGTTTCACTAACCAGCTCCTGGTCTAACATTTTTTTATTTTCAATTTGTTACTGCTAGCCCAAGGATCATGTTTTGAGTATTAAGAGATTTGGCAAAGTCCCACAAGTGAATGATCTCCCCTTCCCCCGAAGCTGGGCAAACGCCAGCTGCAATCTGCCAGCTCTTTCCAGCCAGGTAGTTTGGGAGATGGTAAAGCAGAGTGGGTTTCTTCTGTGCCATTTGTGTGGCCCAGGGCACATGTGTAGAGACCTCTGTGCTTATTGCCAGCAAAAGGGCTGATGCCACTTACGGCACCTAAACAGTTGGACCTTAGATCCACCGATCAGGCAAATAGAGTCAGCAGACAAAGAAAGTACAAACAGAAGACACAGAACAGATGGCTCCCAGAGGAACAACACTGAAGAGAAGTTAGACAATATTTTTATTTTAATGTAAAAATCACCTGTGTGTGTACCAAGTCGCTTCAGTCATGTCTGACTCTTTGCGACCATATAAACTGTAGCCCACGAGGCTCCTTTGTCCATAGGGATTCTCCAAGGAAGAATACTAGAGTGAGTTGGCATGCCCTCCTCCAGGGGATCTTCCTGACCCAGGAGTTGAACTCACGTCTCTTGCATCTCCTGCATTTGCAGGAGGATTCTTTACCACTAGCACTACCTGGGAAGCCCAAAAGATCACCTATAAAGAGTCAAATACCAAAAAAAAAAGAAGTCAATCTCAATCTGTTTACATTTGTAAACATGACTGGGGAACTAAAAAAGCATTTAGTCGGAAGAAAAAAAGGGAGGGGTCATAGCTGAGACCTTAGATAGGGCTCGGTATAAATACAGGTATTGCTCTTCTTTCTGATAGTTTCTGTTCCCACCACTTTACTTTCAAGAAAGATCTACACTAGTACCTGTTTTCTCCAACCAGAAGAAATTCAAAGAATTTTTTCACTTTTATGAAAAAAGCTGTTACTATACTAATGTAGGTCTTTCATAGAAACAAAATGGCATAAAGGAATATTTAAAAAGTGGGGGATTCTCGTCATTCATGTCATGTCTACCTATGAAAAGTTTCATAGGACCTCTCTGCTTTCTGGTAGTGGGTGAAATCTGTATCTCAAAATACCCACACAAAACGCAAGAGATGGACATTATTAAGAAAAAGAGTCTTGGAGAATAGAGCCAGGATAGCCAATATGTTAAAAAAAGTTTTCCAAAAAAGAAAACAAAATAATTGAAGAAAAACAATAAATAAATCAACAATTTATTATGAAAATGGAAAATACCCACTAAATTTTAGATAGTGGTGATGCAAGAAAGTAGAAAAAAAAAATCAAATCAGCATCTGATTCTCATATGAAACACTGGAAGCTAGAAAGTTGTTGGTGGTAGCAGGTACAGAACAGTTAGTTAGCAAAAAGGATGGCAACCAAATATAACACTTAATTGTATGGATAAGAAAAAAAAATGTCAAGATATTCAAGATACCAAAGAATATCTACTATTTATCTATCCCACTGAAAGAATATTTATGTAAGAACTCCAAGCAAAAAGCAAATAAATCAGAATGAAGACCTCAAGAGGGCTCCCCTGGTGGTTCAGTGGTAAACAATCCACCTGCCAATGCAGGAGACACGAGTTCGATCTTTGATCTGGGAAGATCCCATATGCCTCAGGACAACTTTTGTGCCCTTGTGCCACAAATACTGCACCTGTGTTCTAGAAGTCCGTGCACCCTAGAGCCCGCGCTCCATAACAAGAGAAGCCACTGCAATGAGAAGCCTGCTCATTGCAATTAGAAAGTAGCCTCTGCTCTCCACAACTAGAGAAAAGCCTGGGCAGTAACTAAGACCCAGCACTGCCGAAAATAAAATGAATAAATAAACGTTAAAAAAAGACATGGAGATAGTGGACTGTAAGCTGAAAAGAGAACAAGGGTGATGGATTTTGCAGTCATTATTGTCAAAATCCAAGTGGATAGTCACAGTGACCGGGAATGTAGAATTTAAGCATAGAGTACAAATTATTGAACTAGAAGAGACAGACTGCAGAGGAAATCCTAGTTATTGTCTCAAACTAAAAGTACCAGGAGAACAGCAAACTCGGGAGTTTGAGAAAGCAAATGGAGGGAGATAAGGAAATATCTTTTCAGATTTCACAATGTGGGGATTGTGGGGATGGAAACATCTTAAATGGTCCAGCTGAGCTGGAAAGAGTGAAATCACTGATGAAATAGAATATCCTTTTGTGAGCTTTTATTTATTTTTTAAATTAATTTTTATTGGAGTATAGTTGCTTTACAATGTTGTGTTAGTTTCTGCTGTATAGCAAAATGAATCAGCTCTAAGTTTACACATATTCCCTCTGTTTTTAGATTTCCTTCTCATTTAGGTCACCACAAAGAGTAGAGGTCCCTGTCTTTTGCTCCCTCCCAGAGTTTGCTCAAATTCATGTCTATTGAGTTGGTAATGCTATCTAACCATCTCACCCTTGACACCCTCTTCTCTTTTTGCCTTCAATCTTTCCCAGCATCAGGGTGTTTTCCTACTATTAGGTGGCCAGAGTGGTGGAGCTTCAGCTTTAGCATCAACCTTCACCACTAGCGTCACCTAAACACCATCAGAGAAATTGCTATTTAAAAAAAAAATGTGTTGGAACAGCAATTCTGGATCCCCAAACTGGGTGGAGTGGGAACACTTCATTTTTTTGCATTCTGATGCTGGTGTCCTATTGCCCGGAATTTCCTAAATGGGTCCAGGAGATAAAGGCCTTGGCGTTGAATAGATTAGAATTCAGATTAGAGCATGAATTCTTTTCTAGTTGGATGGTCTAGAACAAGTCAGTTAATCTCTCTGGGCCTAAGTTTGATCTTAATAATTATGACAGTGATGAAGTCAATGATGTTAATACTTTTTAAAAATGTCTATCAGTTACTGGTCACGTTGTGAAAAGCCTTGTGTCAAACACTCCCAGTTACTTGCTTACTTATATAGCCTGACATCTTTCATCTGTGTTTCCTCCTAATACATATCAGTTATCAGGTATCCACCATGCCTGGCATACTCTCCAGTCAAGGACCACTTCTAAATTACCCTAATCCACCTACTTCTGCCCTTTCTCAACTTAGCTGACAATTTTTTTTTGCTTTTTTCCCTCTATTTTCCAGTCTTTTTTGCATAGGATTTGTTTCTCTTATATTCCTGCCTGTAATATTCTATTAATTTTAAATTTAAAAATAAAAAGTTAAAGCTTTTTTTCAGGAAAACAAAAATGAAGGTAAAGATATTCTTAATATCAATTTTTACATATCAAAATAGTATTAATATTTTATATCCTTAATTTTTACTCTGCATATCACTTTTAATGATAGTCTAATTTCCCATTTAGGAATCAGCCATGATTTATTTTATTAGTCTTATATTAGAAGGTATTTAGAAGCTATAAGCTATATACTTAGCAACTAAACCACCACCACATCCTACTAAGACTGGATATTTATTTATTTAGACTGAATATTTAGATTTTAAAACATCTGCCAATTTTATGGATGAAATGGTATTTAATAATGGCATTTACTTGAGATGAAATATTTTAACATGTGTGTGTGTGCTTTGTCACTCAGTCACGTCTGACTTTTGGGACCCCGTGAACTCTAGCACAGTAGGCTCCTCTGTCCATAGGATTCTCCAGGCAAGAATACTCCAGGCAATACTGGAGTGGGTAGCCATTCCCTTCTCCAGGGGATCTTCCTGACTCAGGAATTGAACCTGCATCTCCTGCATTGCAGGCAAATTCCTTACCGTCTGAACCACCAAAGACCCAATTTTATTTTTTATTTTTTGGCTTCTCTGGTGGCTCAGACTAAGGAATCTTCCTGTGATGGAGGAGACCTGAGTTTGATCCTTGGGTCGAGACGATCCCTTGGAGAAGGGAATGGCTACCCACTCTAATATTCTTGCCTGGAGAATTCCATGGACAGAGGAACCTGGTGGGCTGTAGTGTAGGAGGTCCCAAAGAGTCAGACATGACTGAGAAACTAACACTTTCACATTTTAATATGTTTATTATTTATTTATATTTTTATGTGCTTTATTTGTTGGTTTCATTGAATCATTTCTCTATCATGGTATTTCTTTTGAATACAGACTTACTGGAGTTTATCTGAAGTATAGTTGATACAGTGATATTATGTAAGTTTCAAGTGTATAATATTGTGATTCACAATCGTTAAAGGTTAAACTCCATTTATAGTTAAATAAAATATTGACTATATTCCCCGTGTTGTGAAATAAATCCTGAGCCTGTCTTACAACTTACCTCCAGTAGTTTGTACCTTCTTTCCTCTGCCCCTAAGTTGCCCCTCTCCCCTTCCCCACTGGTAACCACTAGCTTGTTCTCTATGAGTCTGCTTCTCTTTTATTATTTTCATGTTTGTTGTATCTTCTAGATTCCACACATAAGTGAGATCTTACAGTATTAGACTTTGTCTAACTTATTTAATTTAGTATAATGCCCTCCAAGTCCATCCATGTTGCTACAAATGGCAAAATTTCTTTCATTTCTACGGTTAAATAGTATTCTTTTGTGTATGTATACCACATCTTCATCTATTTATCTGTTGATGGACATTTAGGTTCTAAAGGAGATCTTTTTACATTAATGATCCTAGTCTTTCATAACTCATTTAAAATTATCAATAATTTTCACACTTTGTCGTTTGCTTTCAGTGTTTTTCTCCCAACTTTTTCTGTTTAGATTTACAGAGTAGTTGTAAAAATAATACAGAGAATTCCCATATACCCTATGTCAGCTTTCCCTTTGTTGTCTTAAAACCACATAACAGTTATTAAAACCAAGAGCTTAATGTTGGTACAATTCTATTAAAATACAGATTTCATTTGGAGTTTTCCATTTTTTATTAATGTCTTTGCACTGAGTTGTATCTCTTTGGTTACTTTCCATTTGTGGCAACCCCCTCGTCATTCCTTGCCTTTTATGACCTTGACACTTTTGAAGATTAAACCTTTAACTTTCAAATATTATTTTTAGCTATTTTTAAGTTTTTATAAATGTTTCTGTTAAAACATTAATATTCCCCTTTATGATTTCTACATTTGTTGCTAGATAATAAAATACTGAGAAAGTCATGTTCTTCTCCAAGATACAAATATTTAATAACATCTTGTAGCACTTTTATTGCTTCATTAAAAATACATTTAATTTTATCCTTCCTGGAATTTGTTTTAGTATAAACCATGAGGTAGCAATATAATCTGCTCATTTATCCCCAAATATCTAGATATTTGTCCCAAAGCTATTTATTGAAAAATCCATCTTTTATATAAAATTTTAATGTGCCTTAGTGATTGGTCTATTTTTCTTTCCCTTTACCATTTCCAGACGGTTTTAATTTGTATACTTAAGACAATATTTTAATACTGCTATGTTTCATTTGAAAAATGTGCTATACTGTCTGTTTTGCTCATTTTCCCTTCTAGATCAATTTTAGATCTAATCAAGTTCTAAATATTTCTTTTTGATGGTTTCCTTATTACTTTCTAAAATGTATAGCTTTAGAGGAGAATTTAAATTTTTTCCATATCTTGAAGTTAGTTTTCAGTTGTGTATAAATCTAATTGTTTAAATCTGAATATTTTTCTCTCATTTTTAATCATTTCCATTTTAGTGATAGATTTTTCAGGTGGCCCAGGTGGTTAAGAGCCCTCCCACCAATGCAGGAGATGTGGATTTGATCCCTTGGTCGGGAAGATTCCAACAAACTTCAAAAAGTGTGTTGAAAATTGTTAGCAAAGAAACACCATAGAACATCACCTGTTTTGTGATACACATAAAATTTGTTAAAACTACGCTGTACTCTTACCACAGAAATTTATGCAGAAATTTAACATGACAATTATGTTTCAAAAGTTTATAGACATGAAAACAACTTACGATATAACATTGTAAGTCTCAGTAGTTGATAAAAAGAAAAAAAAATACAATTCCGGTGAAATAATTGAGAAATGGCCTTTGAATTTAGCTGAACAGGACCCTCTCAGAAGCAGCAGTTGCAAAAAAGGCTTATATCTAATGTGTCATATAAAAAACTGAGAACAATTGTTTTAAGGTAGACATTACCAGGCTATATTATAAAGTAATGATTATAATAAAACTTGTGCACCTCCCCTGCCCACACAGATTAAAAACTGTAGGACTGATTACAGTTGAAAATTCTAATAGACTGTATAATGCATGAGATCTATAAACAGGACCAGCTTAACCAGCTAATAAATGTAGGTAGAATCTTCTTGGAAGATACACCCAAGACTTGGTCCCTAGTCCTAAATCTTTACTTATCATCTGCCCCAATTCAAACTCTCTCTTTAGGAACACAAAGTAACACTGTAGCTCTTGGAAGAATAAGAAATCAGAGTCAGAATAAAAAAAATGATAGTAGAAAAATAAATTGAAATTCACTGTATTTAGCACTTTTAAATGGTTTCAAGGTAACTGTCTTTTGGCTTTATGATTATAATAATGTGAGGATTTTATCTGTGAGAAAAGTCGATTAAAATATTTAGAATAATCTAGGACATTTAATTTGTATATTTTGTGACTAGCAGATTTGGCTGAATTTGCAATCAAGGGCTAAATGTTGGAAAAACTAAATGTGTTAAATGAATATTATTGGTTCTGCAAGTGGTATGCATATATCTTTTTTTTTCATATATCTATTGAAATTTTTATTTTTATTAATACATTAGATGTTAGCAAAGGTCATATAACACTGGATTGCTTTCTATTCATATAAACTATTCACGTACCAAAGGATTCATTAATGCACTGTAAAATGCCTTCTACTAATTTTTTAGATGTAGAAGAAAAATTTTTGTTGTATAGGAAAATGATTGAAAGAAAGTACAGTGAAGTGTTTATATCAGATCTTTATAATAAAATAAAAGTAATTGCTATTTTTAGATATTGTTTTGTAATTTCTAAGAGTTCTACAATAAATGCTTTTTCAGTCAGTTTGAGCTGAATTACAGCACAGTAGAAACAACTATCAGAGAAGGCAATAGCACCCCACTTCAGTACTCTTGCCTGGGAAACCCCATGGACAGAGGAGCCTGGTAGGCTGCAGCCCATGGAGTCGCGAAGAGTCGGACATGACTGAGCAACTTCACTTTCACTTTTCACTTTCATGCACTGGAGGAGGAAATGGCAACCCACTCCAGTATTCTTGCCTGGAGAATCCCAGGGATGGAGGAGCCTGGTGGGCTGCCGTCTATGGAGTCACAGAGTCAGACATGACTGACGCGACTTAGCAGCAGCAGCAGCAGCAGCAGAAACAACTATATAGTTCATTTTACATGTCAACTTGGCTAGGTTATGGTGCCAAGTTTTTTTTATTAAACACTACTCCGGATGTTGCTTTGAAGGTATTTTGTAGATGTAAGTAGTATTAGCAACAGCTGACTCTAAGTAAAGCTGATTATCCTCCATCCTGTGGCAGATCTCATCCAATCAATTGAAGGCCTTAAGAGCAAAAACTGAGGGTTCTTGGAGAAAATGGAATTCTACCTCTCCACTTGAATTGAAATCCTGCCTGAGTTTCCACCCTGCTAGCCTGCCCTGTGGATTTAGACACAAGGATCTAATATCAACTCTTACCTGGATCTCCAACCTGCCAGCCTGCCCTTCAGATTTTGGACTTGCCAGATCCCACAACTGCATGAGCCCGTTCCTTAAAGTAAGTCTCTTCATAGACATCCTATTGGCTTTGTTTCTTTGAAGAATCTTGATTTATACAACAACCAAAAAATTCAAGCAGTGTAAAACTACAAATTTATTTTTTCATTCTGATCACTGTGGACTTTCTAGGAATGCTGTTTCCATGTTGTTATCATACTTCTCTGGTAGGTTAGGTTGACAAAGTATCTAATATCTATAATTTTGCCAGGCTCTGTGGCAGAGGAAATCATGATGTGACCAAGATCTGCTAGCCCCTTAGAGCTTCTGCCTTGGTGGATATCACTTCCTCTCATATTTCATTGGTAAAAGCAAGTCATCTGGCCACATCGGAGGCTGACAGTAGGAAAGTGTACTCCAGCCATTGTCCCAGATTGTGAACAGTGCTAATGCCTACCACAATGTGTTAATAAAATCAGAAAACATTTTATACAAGTACACTTAACATTGCCAAGTTTGGTTGAACCAGTGATTTTGTGGAATATGAAGATATTTGATACCGTATCCCTTAACTAACATTGTGTCTAGTTTGACATCAAAATCCTTTGGAAGATTCTCCTTCCCAATACTTCCTTTTCTCTTCTAGAGTTCACTCAGCAACAGATAGCTAAATAGAAAGGAAGCTTCTTTGGCCTTCCAGTCTTCTGGAACAAAAAGATGAAGATTTGTCCAAGTTCTCTCTCCTACCATAAGGAAATCAGAAGATATAAGAAGAAATAATATAAGTGTTGAAACACTCCTCATACCGCAAAGCTAGAATAAGGCCAGAAGGAATGCTAGATTGTGCTTCAGAAATGTATTTTGATTTTCTTCTCCAAGCATCCTAGAATGAAAAGAGGATAAACTCACATTCCCAGAAAGAATTGAGATTTCTGTGATAAATCAAAGCCATTCAACAATTTAAAGAGGAAAATGAGTGGACTCAAATATTGAAAATAAAGTTAGAGACTGAGAGGGAATGTGATGACCTTCAAACAAGAGCACGAAATACTTGAAGGGGGTTTGATTTGAGCTGACTAGTGTAATAAAAAACTCAGTGTCTGTGGCTTGTTTTTCTCATTCCTAGTTTTATGATATAATGGTGGACTTGAACTTTTGAGTTTAGAGTGGCTTCTTTGCCAACTAATTTCTAAAGTATTTCTAAGATGTTTCCTTTCAAGGTGCTTCTATTGTTAGGCACAGAAATAGCCAGAATTCTTGTTTGCAAACTGAAAAAATACCTACTTCAAACTGGGACTTGATTGCTTCACATAACCAAAAGGTCCAGGGCTATGCCAGCTTCTAGTATGGCTGGAAATAAGGCTTGATTTGGGGCTTCAGTGGATTCTTTCCCCCTTTTTTGTTTTCTTTCTTCTATGCTGACTTAATTTTCAGCTAGTCTGTTTCCTTATATCATGAATGTAGCTCACAGCAGTTCCAGACTTGTACCCTAAAATCACAGGGACTCAGTGGAAGACAGCACACCTCTTTCCTAACAGTTCTAGAAAAAATACCTAGAACAGGATCTCAGCTAAACATCAACAGTGATGGGTCACATGCCACTTTAGAATGTAAGCCCTGTGAAAGTAGGGAACTTCCTTGGACCTCCCACAGGTATTCAATAAAGATTATTGAATTAGTTTATTTAATAGGTGCCAATCCCTGGGACTAAGGGTGGGATTGTTTTTGTTGAATAGGCTGTGTCTAACTCCTTAAGACCCCAGTGATTATAGCCTCCAGGCTCCTCTGTCTATGGGATTTCCCAGGCAAGAATACTGGAGTGGGTTGTCATTTCATTCTCCAGGGGATCTTCCTGACCCAAAAATCAAACCCATGTCTTCTATATTGGCAGGTGGATTATTTACCACTGAGCCACGAGGGAAGCCCAAGGGTGGGATTAGCCCAATTCAAACCCCATGAACTGAAAGGAAGGAACAAATGAACTCCTTTATTCCTCCTCTTGGGTGTAACCATCAACGGCACTCTTCTGGGCTTTATCACTGCAGAAGAGTTTCCCTTGTTTTTGAAATTCATATGAGTGAAAATCATTCAGTCTATATATTCTTTCAATCTGATTTCTTTCTTTCAATACTGAGATTCATCTGTGTGTATATAACATATACTATATGATAACACAAAAGTAAAGTTATAGGATATGATATAATATTAATGTGTATATGTATGTGTGATTTTATTGCTGTGTACTATTTTATTATGTGAATATCATATCATAATCCTTTATTCATTTTACTGTTGATGTGTTTGAGATGTTTTCAATTTCTGGTGATTATGATTAAAGATTTGGTGAATATTCTTGTTCATGTCTTCTGGTGGATATAAAACTACAGTTTTTAGGTGTATTCAGAAGAATTGTAGAATCACAGGGCTTCCCAGGTGGCCCTAGTGGAAAGAACCTGCTTCCCAATGCAGGAAGAGACATGTGTTCGATATCTTAATCAGGAAGATCTCCTGGAGAAGGGCATGGCAACCCACTCCAGTATTTTTGCCTGAAGAATCCTGTGGACAGAGGAGGCTGGTGGGCTACAGTCCATAGGGTTGCACCGAGTCGGACACAACTGAAGCAACTTAACATGCATGCAGAGTATATGCAGGTTTATTTTATTTTATTTATTTATTTTTTTAATTTTAAATTAATTTATTTATCTATTTTTTAACTTTACAATATTGTATTTGTTTTGCCATACATTGACGTGAATCCACCATGAGTGTACATGTTTTCCCCTTTCAGAACCTCCCTCCCACCTCCCTCCCCATCCCATCCCTCCGGGTCATCCCGGTGCACAAGCCCCGAGCACCCTGTATCATGCATCAAAACTGGACTGGCGATTTGTTTCATATATGATAATTTGCATGCTTCAATGCCATTCTCCCACATCATCCCGCCCTCGCCCTTTCCCCTAGAGTCCATAATACTGTTCTATTTATCTGTGTCTCTTTTGATGTCTCGCATACAGGGTTATCTTTACCGATTAATTAAATACCATTCAGTTCAGTTCAGTTGCTCAGTCGTGTCCGACTCTTTGTGACCCCATGAACTGCCGCACACCAGGCCTCCCTGTCCATCACCAACTCCAGGAGTTTACCCAAACCCATGTCCATTGAGTCGGTGATGCCATACAACCATCTCATCCTCTGTCATCCTCTTCTCCTCCTGCCCCCAATCCTTCCCAGCATTAGGGTCTTTTCCAATGAGTCAACTCTTCGCATGAGGTGGCCAAAGGATTGGAGTTTCAGCTTCAACATCAGTCCTTCCAGTGAACACCAAGGACCGATCTCCTTTAGGATGGACTGGTTGGATCTCCTTGCAGTCCAAAGGACTCTCAAGAGTCTTCTCCAACACCACAGTTCAAAAGCATCAATTCTTCGGCACTCAGCTTTCTTCACCGTCCAACTCTCATATCCATACATGACCACTGGGAAAACAATAGCCCTGACTAGATGGATCTTTGTTGGCAAAGTAATGTCTCTGCTTTTAAATATGCTATCTAGGTTGGTCATAACCTTCCTTCCAAGGAGTAAGCATCTTTTAACTTCATGGCTGCAATCACCATCAGCAGTGATTTTGGAGCCCCCAAAAATAAAGTCTGACACTGTTTCCACTGTTTCCCCATCTATTTCCCATGAAGTGATGGGACAAGATGCCATGATCTTAGTTTTCTGAACGTTGAGCTTTAAGCCAACTTTTTCACTCTCCTCTTTCACTTTCATCAAGAGACTCTTTAGTTCTTCTTCACTTTCTGCCATAAGGTTGGTGTCATCTGCATATCTGAGGTTGTTGATATTTCTCCCAGCAATCTTGATTCCAGCTTGTGTTTCTTCCAGCCCAGCGTTTCTCATGATGTACTCTGCATATAAGTTAAATAAGCAGGATGACAATATACAGCCTTGACGTACTCCTTTTCTTATTTGGAACCAGTCTGTTGTTCCATGTCCAGTTCTAACTGTTGCTTCCTGACCTGCATATAGGTTTTGCAAGAGACAGGTCAGATGGTCTGGTATTCCCATCTCTTTTCCAGTCCTGTGGCCACTGCTCTGTTTTCCAAATTTGCTGGCCTATCGAGTGCAGCACTTTCACAGCATCATCTTTGAGGATTTGTAATAGTTCAACTGGAATTCCATCACCTCTACTAGCTTTGTTCATAGTGATGCTTTCTAAGGCCCACTTGACTTCACATTCCAGGATGTCTGGCTCTAGGTGAGTGATGACACCATCGTGATTTTCTGGGTCGTGAAGATCTTTTTTGTACAGTTCTTCTGTGTATTCTTGCCACCTCTTCTTAATATCTTCTGCTTCTGTTGGGTCCATACCATTTCTGTCCTTTATCGAGCCCATCTTTGCATGAAATGTTCCCTTGGTATCTCTAATTTTCTTGAAGAGATCTCTAGTCTTTTAGTATACTATATTGGTGTTTTTCTTTCCGGCTTACTTCACTCTGTATAATAGGCTCCAGTTTCATCCACCTCATTAGAACTGATTCGAATGTATTCTTTTTAATGGCTGTGTAATATTCCATTTAGAAGCAACTGACAAATGTTCTTAAGTGGTTGTACCACTTTATATTCCTGCCTTTGGTGTGTCTGTTTAGTTGGTCCACATCCTTTCCCAATGCTGGTATTGTCAGACTTTTAAATTGTAGCCATTCTGGCAGGTATGTAATGATATCTCTTCATGATTTTAACTCACATTTCCTGATGCCTAATTATTGAGTATCTTTTCATATGTTTACTAGCCAGTTGGATATCCTATTTTATAAAAGCGCCTGTTTAAATTGTCTTCACATTTTAAATTTGGGTTTATCTGTTTTTCTCTTACTAATTTGTAGAAATATGTTGTGTATCTTAAGATATGTTTGTTTTATATCTTGTTATTTTTTGCTATCTGAAAAATTACCCTAAATCTCAGTGACTTAAAACAAAGATTTGTTCTGCTCACAATTCTATGACTGAAGAATTTTATAAGCACTTGTCTAGCAGGTTTGTTCCTGATCCCCAGCTGTGGTGTCTGGGGATGGAGGATTTACTCTCAAGAGAGCTTCTTTACTCATTCATCTGAAGCCTCAGACCTCTAGCTTTTCCCAATTATGGTGATCTGAGTGTGGTACAATTCTTAAATGTTTTCTGTCTTCCTAGAGACAAAAAGCAGAGCTGCAAGGTGTATTAAGGGATTTTGTGGAAACTAGCGCAGCATCAATTCTGTTACACAGCATCATTATTCTGCTGCTTAAAGTAGTCATGCATGGCATTGGGCCAGACTCAGGGAGGCTTGAGAAACAGATTCTGAGTCTTCATGGAGCAGCAAGATCACATGGCAGATGAGCAGGTATGACGGGCCAGGTTGTGGACATCTTTGGAAAATACATGTCTTTTTAAAGAAGGCTTTTGAAATAGAGATTAAAATATATCTTGGTGTATGTTGACAAAATCAGTAAATTGTTTGACTATATATCATTATAACACTTGAAAGTTACGTACATTGAAGCTCATCACCTGTACCTGGTCCTCACTGGTTTTTTTCGTTCTTCTTCCATTCCATTCTTCTGTCCTTCCTTCCTTCCTTCTCCTGTTCTGGCTGCTGAAACAGAATATCACAGACTGGGTAGCTTATAAATGCTAAAAATTTATTTCTCACAGTTCAGAGCCTGGAAAATCCAAGATCAGGATGCTGGCAGATTCAGTGTCTGGTGAGGGTCTTCTTGGTCTATAGACAGTTATCTTATTTCCTCACAGGGCATAGAAGGTGAGGGCATTCTCTGGGTCTCTTTGCTAAGGGCTCTGACCCCATTTATGGGGGCTCTGCTCCTCACCTTGATGACCCAATCACCTCTCTTCACTTCCTAATAACAACACGTTAAGGGTTAGGATTTTGACATATGAATCTTGACAGGACATAAAAATTCACTACATTGCTTTTTCTTTTCTTTTGCCGCTTGTTTCCACTGTCCAACTCCTAAAACTCTTAAGTGCACTATTTTTATTTTCTTGGGAAAGTCCAGAAGCCTAGAGCTAACTGAAAATAACCATTGCCTCATCATCATTCCCAATCTCAAGCAGTACATCTTTTTCTTAACAGAACAAACTAAGAAAGGCTCATACCCTACATCTGCTTTTTAAAAGAATTTTAATCTTTCCTAGTCATCTGAGTCATTGCACTACGCTTTTGTTAATTTTGAAATTTCCATGGTTCACTTGGAGGGTAGACAGTATAAGTGACTACATAGTCGTGGCCTAATTCCAAACTTAAAACTTTTTGGTTGTTATTTACTTTTGAAATCAGTACTCAATGCCACCATACTTATTAGAACAATGATTTCAATTTCAGTATCAAGAATCATAATTTAGAGTAATGGATTAAAGGGAGAAATTTTGAGATTGGATTAATTTTCAAAGTTTTTTGCATATATTTTACCTTATTAGGTGCTATAAAACCCCATAAGGTTGGCATTATTATTATCCTCTTTAAGGAAACAGAATGAATAAGGGTCAGTGACTAGATTCAAAGCACATATCTAGTAGATGGCTGTTTAGGAAAACAGAACTTCTGGTCCATTGCCATTTTCATTACACTAAACATTCTGCACTAAAATGCAATACAAAGCAGTCACTAAAATGTGTGAGGAAAATGCACATTTCAGGATAATAATGATAATAAAATATTGGGTTCTGTATCATATTCAGTAAGAATTATAATTAAAAGTATTAATTCTGCAGCCTTGAATATTTCTCAGTCATCAAAGAAGCCCTTAACTGAAAGGTACAGCATGTCAAGTCCTCTGCTTAGCTCTATGAGAACTCAAAAGCAATCACCCACATTGTCCCTGCCATCAAAACCCATCAAAGACACATCAGAATAACTGGGGAGACAAGAATGTCTGCTTGAAATGATTAAATAATATTTATGTGGCTTAGGTTGAGTGGGAATGTCAGGTCAATCATTTTTCAGATCATCAATGTGCAGACAATAATGAGACGTAGGGTTCAGTTCAGTTCAGTCACTCAGTCATGTCCGACTCTTTGTGACCCCATGAACTGCAGCACACCATGCCTCCCTGTCCATCACCAACTCCAGGAGTTTACTCAAACTCAAGTCCATTGAGTTGGTGATGCCATCCAACCATCTTATCCTCTGTTGTCCCCTTCTCCTCCTACCCTCAATCTTTCCCAGTGTCAGGGTCTTTTCAAATGAGTCAGCTCTTCTCATTAGGTGGCCAAAGTACTGGCGTTTCAGCTTCAACATCAGTCCTTTCAATGAACACCCAGGACTGATCTCCTTTAGGATGGACTGGTTGGATCTCCTTGCAGTCCAAGAGACTCTCAAGAGTCTTCTCCAACACCACAGTTCAAAAGCATCAATTCTTTGGCACTCGGCTTTCTTTATAGTCCAACTCTCACATCCATACATGACCACTGGAAAAACCATAGCCTTGTCTAGACGGACCTTCTTTGACAAAGTAATGTCTCTACTTTTTAACATGCTGTCTAGGTTGGTCATAAATTTTCCTTCCAAGGAGTAAGCGTCTTTTAATTTCATGGCTGCAATCACCAATTGCAGTGATTTTGGAGCCCAGAAAAATAATGTCAGCCACTGTTTCCACTGTTTCCCCATCTACTTGCCATGAAGTGATGGGACAAGATGCAATGATCTTAGTTTTCTGAATGTTGAGCTTTCAGCCAACTTTTTCACTCTCCTCTTTCACTTTCATCAAGAGACTCTTTAGTTCTTCTTCACTTTCTGCCATAAGGTTGGTGTCATCTGCATATCTGAGGTTATTGATATTTCTCCTGGCAATCTTGATTCCAGCTTGTGCTTCTTCCAGCCCAGTGTTTCTTATGATGTACTCTGCATATAAGTTAAATAAGCAGGGTGACAATATAAAGCCTTGACATACTCCTTTTCCTATTTGGAGCCAGTCTGTTGTTCCATGTCCAGTTCTAACTGTTGCTTCCTGACCTGCATACAGGTTTCTCAAGAATTGTAGGGTAAAATATGTCATATCAGTATTATACGTAAATGTTCAAATGTGTCTATGGAAACAATTAATAGTACTGATAATCTTCCAAGACTGAGCCAAGTGCCCACTGGGTCACCAAATAATGATATCTAATTTGATGCCTAGAAGAAGACACAAATTGGAAAGGCCATTCCTTCCTTTCTAGAGACTGCAAAGTGGAGACATTCTTTATGAAAGTGTAGCGATAAGCATGTTTCCAGAGTTGAGGGGAAAACCTAGATTTGATTGCGATGGGTGAAAACTTCATTTAGAGTTAAAAAGAGTATTCTCTCCTTCTCCATGGTTCTGCGTGGTGGTTTCATGGGATATGCTTCTCAGATCCCCAAGTGAATGAAATGCTGCTGGAGATCTTTTAAAGAAAAATTCAGATTTAGTAGATTTGGGACCTGATGATATTAAAATTTTGAAAATCTTCTGTTGTTGGTCCATTCACCACAGTTTGAGGAGCAAAACCCTAGGGCACAAAAAAAGAAACATATGAAGAGAAGATTCAGCAATTCCAAGTGAGGAAGCAGGAGTTGGTTGTTTTGGGAACTGGGCACAGAGAGACACACAGCCACGAGAGTTTCATGTGGAATGAAGCATCAACCAGGAGGGTAGGATAGACAGTATAAGGAGGAGCAAAGGTGGATTGGCTGTGAATCTAATGATGCTTAGCTTTGGCGACTCTTACTTGGTAAGAAGCTGGAATCATGACTGCTGGGAGAAATATCAACAACCTTAGATATGCAGATAATACCACCACTATGGCAGAAACTAAAGAGGAACTAAAGAGCCTCTTGATGAAAGTGAAAGAAGAGAGTGAAAAAGCTGGCTTAAAAGTCAACATTCAAAAAACAAAGATTATGGCATCTGGTCCTATGGCATACGCTTCATGACAAATAGATGGGGAAACAATGGAAACAGTGACAGATTTCATTTTCTTGGGCTCTCAAATCAGTGTGGATGATGACTGTAGCCACTAAATTAAAAGACACTTGCTCCTTGGAAGAAAAGCTATGACAAACCAAGACAGTGCTTTAAAAAACAGAGACATCACTTTGCCAACAAAAGTCCATCTAGTCAAAGCTATGGTTTTTCCAGTAGTCATGTATGGATGTGAAAGTTGGACCATAAGGAAGGCTGAGCCCCAAAGAATTGATGCTTTTGAACTAGGATGCTAGAGAGGACTTTTGAGAGTTCCTTGGACAGCAAGGAGATCAAATTAGTCAATCCTAAAGGACATTAACCCTAAATATTTATTGGAAGGACTGATGCTGGAACTGAAGCTCAAATACTTTGGCCACCTGATGCAAAGAGCCGACTCATTGGAAAAAACGATGATGCTGAGAAAAATTTAGGGCAAGAGGAGAAGGGATGACAGAAGATGAGATGGTTGGATGGTATCACTGACTCAATGGACATGAGTTTGAGCAAACTCAGGGAGACAGTGATGGACAGAGAAGCCTGGCGTGCTGCAGTTCATGGGGTCGCAAAGAATTGGACATGACTTAGCAACTGAATGACAGCAAAAACAACTTGTAAAGCTGACATAGAAAGACATTTTAAGCATTATCACTTAAGGATGCTGTCTCTTTCCATTCTCACTTCTACTCTCTTGTCTTTTGGTGCCAAAGTGACTCTGGATAGTTTGGAAATCTATACTCAAGGTTCAGTTGCTCTGCTGTGTCTGACTGTTTGTGACGCTATGGACTATAGCTCATCAGCCTCCTCTGTCCATAGGATTTTCCAGGCAAGACTACTGGAGTGGGTTGCCATTTCTTCTTCCAGGGGATCTTCCCAACCCAGGGATCAAACCTGCATTGGCAGGCGGGTTCTTTACTATTGAGCCAGTTTGAGGGTCTAAATAAGTGGAAATTGAGTAAAGGACACATTTAATGCTGTCACTTCTGTCTAAACTTAAGTTCCTGCTTGCTGTTTCAGTGTGGCAGTGACTTGCAGGAATAATTGCAACTCCCAGGATGCCATCTCACTCAGAAATGAGACTAACTGATGCAGGTTCCATGTCATGCATGATTCTGATTTCCTAATGCACCTGGACTCTGGAGTATGGAGACAGTGGTAGAGAACTAGTGAACATAGTCTGAGGAAAATTTTTCAGCTATAATATTTAATGCTGCATGAAAGCATAGCATTAGTTGCTCAGTCATGTCCAATTTTTTGCAACCCCATGGACTGTATAGCCTGCCATACTCCTCTGTCCATGGAATTCTCCAGGAAAGAATGCTGGAGTGGATTTCCATTCCCTTCTCCAGGGGATCTTCCCATCCCAGGGATCAAACCTGGGTCTCCTGCATTGCAGCCAGATTCTTTACTGTCTGAGCCATCCAGGTGGCTGCATATTCAGTATTTAACTCATGTGAAGCTCTCTCCTATTGGGAATGTTCTCAGTGATGCAGCATATAAAATTATTAATGCCTCATACAATTAAATTAGTTTTCAGTGTACCGTATGCAATCAATAGAAATTATTCTGATACTGAAAAGTATATTTTGACAATTATTTCTCATATTTAAAGCAGTAATTTATTAAGAAGAGATGCATTTGAAGGCAAGTACTGAATAGGCTATTATTTTGATTGATAATTAAATTAACAAAGTGGATTGACTCATATGGAATATATTAGAAAAAAAGTGGATACCCATTAATTTGAACTGAAACACTAACATGGACAAAAACAACATAAAACTGACACTAAAACAGTACAATGTAAATATCTAGAACAAACTGGTTAAAGATTATCATTAATCTACAAGTTTTAAAGCCATGTACTGAATAAGAAAACTTGAACTGCCACGAAACTCAGTAGTTCATGTAGGAAAAAATATCTAATATGTTTTTTCCCAAATTTGGTAGTCATCTTAAACATTTACATGAAATTAGCAATAATTGTTTAGAAGTAGAAACTTCTCTAAAATGTCAATGATGATTAAAAAACAGACAAGTTTTGAAAAAAATAACTCAAAATAATGTAAAATTTGGGAATCTTAGCACTAATTATAAATCAACCATGAATTTACTATGTAGAATGTGAAAATCAATTGTTATATTTTTTGTCTTTTGAACATGTATCTATCTGCATAGATAGTTTGGACTTGATCTAAGGCAGGCTTGACTGTGAGTTTTAACACTGCCACTCCCTAGGCTTCTGTGGTTGACAGGTGGTTCACAGCTGTGCTTCCCATCTTCTAGAAGATGGCAGTTGTACCGATAACACTAAGTGAACACTTAACTGCCACAGGCACTGTGTTAAGGACTTGTGCTGTTATCTCATTTAATCTTTCTAAGAATGGAATTTGGTTGATTCTGTTGTTATCACTATTTTATAGATAAGGCATTTAAGGCATAGACAGGCCCGGAACTCACCCAGGGTTAAAGAAAATAACTAGCAGGTGAAAGGATATGACTGCAGAAATTCTGATTCCAGGGCACGAGCTCTAAATCATCCAAATTGGGCACCATTTTAGACTTGGAGGGAAAGAAAGATTATGAAGAAAACAATGTAAAATAAGAAGGCATATTATGAAGCACCACTTTGTAGCCACAACCTTTAAACTCTTCATTTTCTGCAAAGGCAGAAAAGACCATGGAACCCTGTTCTGAACTGGAGATGGCTTCATGAAGGAAATGACTCAAACTGATGGCTGCAGGCAGCATCAGTGTTTAGATAAGCGATTAAAACAACCAAATAACATGATGTGAGTGGAAAGACTTGCAACAATTTATTCACTGTTACCACTTGTGGAGCCAGACCTCAGCCATGAAAAGAAACAAAACTTTGTCCTAGCAAATATTTTGACCCAAAGTTGGAGAAAGCCAGTAGAAGTAAGCCCAAACAAGCCATCGAAGTTCCCTAGTGCCTTAAATGGAATGTCCTGATTCAAGTCATAAATCTTGCTGGTTAAGCTCTCAAGGGTAATAGCAATAGATTATTGCATGAGTGTATTTAAGGGACAAATGACAGTTTCTCCCACCAATGGGATAAAAATCATACAGTAAGGCAACAGAGGAATCTGAGTCAGTTTGTGCCAAATCAAACTTCAAGGAATGTTTCTGTATCAAAGTTTCCCTGGTAGAAACTCTGTTATTGAGATATATGAGCCTGGTTCTACAAGAAGGAGTTCTACCAGTTCTGGGGAAATCATGACTCACAGTAATTCAGTCCTCATGCGATCTCGGCAGAGATCAAGCGTTACTTTACAACAGCTGCAAAATCTGCACTGGATACCTCTGTGAATGGTCCATGATGAATGGCTAATGGGAACACGGGACTTTGATTTGGTTGAGAGGATTCTAACTGACATAGTACACCTGTGAGTACTGCACTGTATTTTTGAGAATAGCAACAAATGTTTTTCATTCATTGGTCCCAGAACATCTTGCTATATTTATTGAGTGGATAACTGAAACAAGATGACCCTGGCATCTCAAAATTTTTGAAAATTTTGTTTTTCAAATCTCAGAGTCCAGCCATCTCTTCATTTTGGACTCCGAATGCGGTGCAGTGCATGCATGTTCAGTTGTGTCCGATCTTTCCAACCCCATGGACTGTAGCCTATGAGGCTCCTCTGACCATGGGATTCTCCAAGCAAGGATACTGGAGTAGGTTGCCATTTCCTCCCTGGAAAGCCCCTGAGCTCCAAATGAGCTGAAGGCAATATTTAGCCTGACATTGATCTTTTAAGTACAAAAGCATAAATTATCTGAGTTTATGTTAACACTGCAGTCATGCTGGCAACCCACTCCAGTATTCTTGCCTGGAGAATCCCATGGACAGAGGATTCTGCCAGCTATAGTCCATGGAGTTGCAAAGAGTCGGACATGACTGAAGTGACTTAGTACGCACACTGGAGTCATGTTAAGAGTTGCCACCTTCTTGAGATACCTTAAGCCCCAATGAGGAATAATTTCTGTGTCATAGTGGCACTAGGGATGAATAGTTTTGCTTTTTAACCACTTGATTGGGTTCCTGAGGCTTGAATTTAGAGTGTAGTATTTAGAATATAAAATTGTGATTTGTATATGTCTGGCTAGTGATAGTTTGATAAAAGTGGGCAAGTCCTTGGTCCTTGACTCACACAATTTTGGGATCTTTTGAGAAACAAAAACATTTTATTTGTTGAATGACAATACTATATACCTTGTAAAGGTCAGGGCAGATTAAATGAGGAAGCATTTGTTGTATCTAGAAGATAGTGGGTACTCAATATATACTCAACACATATTTATTAATTTATTTCACTACATCATTGAATTTTTTCTCAATGTGTATTCCTACCTATTGCTGAATTTTCAATAGATTCTCTCTCTGTTTCTTTCTCTTTGGGGGGATTTCAATAAACTGGTTTATGGTTATAATAAATTGACATCCATACATTTAAGCTTCTACCTGTAAATAACTACAGCATAGATTTTATCACTTAGTAAACTAATGTTAAACCCTTACTCTTAGTGCTAGCATTTTCTAGACTTTGTGAAAAATAAAACATATTATTAGGCATAGTGATGTCCAAATTAAAAGTTACATGTATAGCTGGTATAATGCTTTCTAATCTGTGTACTATAGAATATTAGTGGGTTTGGAAGATGTTCATGAGCTAGTAAGCTGGAGATATTCTGGTTAAACATTATTTAAATTATAGGACTTCACTGACCTTTTAAAATCTCATGACTGCAGTGAAAATTTTAAGGCAACTACAAAATTATATCATGCAACGTTTCTCAAATTTATTTGACCTTCAGACACTAATTTTTATTAAAATACCTATTCACAGTTATTAAGACAGTAGTATTCCACAGACCTGAGTCTGAGAAATAATTTAAGGGCTAAGAATAAAAAACACCTGGGCACTCATCATATGTCTGACACTAAACAACTATGTGTCTGAATTTAGGCAAGTTGCTTAAACTTTCCTGTACCTTTTTTTTCCCAACTCTTAAATGGGAATAATGAAACCCACCACCATCCTCTAACTATCAAATGGAAAAGGAAGTAGGGAGACAAATGAGAAAGTAATTTTGAAAAGTCTCATTGGTATAAAATTGCATACCTGTGTAAGTCAACTTTTTGTTCAGTTGCTAAGTCATGTCCAACTCTTTGCAACCCCATGGACTTCAGCATGGCAGGCTTCCCTATCCTTCACTATCTCCTGGAGTTTGTTCAGACTCACATCCACTGAATTGGTGATGCTATCCAATTATCTCATCCGCTACTGCCCCATGCTCTTTTTGCCTTCAATCTTTCCCAGCATCAGGGTCTTTTCCAATGAGTCAGGTCTTCACATAAGGGGGCCAAAGCATTGGAGCTTCAGCATCAGTCCTACCAGAGTATTCAGGGTTGATTTCCCCTAGGATAGACTGGTTTGATCTCCTTGCAGTCCAAGGTACTCTCAAAAGTCTTCTCCAGCACCACAATTTGAAAGCATCAGTTTCTCAGAGCTTTGCCTTCCTTATGGTCAAACTCTTACATCCATATATGACTACTGGAAAAACCATAGCTTTGACTATATGGGCTTTTGTCAGCAAAGTGATGTCTCTGCTTTTTAATATGCTGCCTAGGTTTGACATAGCTTTCCTTCTGAGGAGCAAGCATCTTTCAATTTCATGGCTGCAGTCACTGTCTGCAGTATAAGTCAACTAGAAGAAAATAATGAAAGATAATTTATAGAATCATATTAGAAACTACTTAATCATGTGATTCTGTTGGAGCATTTCCTGTGATGATCATGAAAATCTTAAAAACTTTGCTTTTCATTAAAATTTGACAAGAATAGCTATAAATTGTCAAGCAAGGATTATAAAGCTAATACATTTATCAAAATCTGCATATAAATTACTCTGATTTCTGCAGTATTACCTAGCAGTTTGATAGAGAGCCTTCAGAAGCAAATGGTTCATAGTTTCCAAATATTTTCACACAAAATTGTATTCATATGTAGAAACAAACAGCATAATGTAATTTTTGGATTGTCTTCATAAAACAATGTTAGTATGTTTCACTTAATCCCCAATGCATATTCAATTATAGAATTTTTTTCTATCAAAAGACATGCAATAGTTTAAAAACTTCTTTAGAGAATCATCAAATTAGACCAAAATAATTATGTATCACATCTTTGAAATGCATGTGTAAATGTGTTAGATGAATAGTTTCATGAGAATAGAAATTTATTTTAATAATATCACAGGGAAAGTGGTTATCTTTGCTGTTATCATGTGTTGAAAGATTCCCAAAGACATTACTGGTGTTTTGGGGTTTTTAATTGAATTTGTGGTTCTCCTGGTGTGCTGTTTCAGTCAACAAGCAAAACCAGTTTAAAGATGGTGTTGCTGTTGTGTTTTATAGTCACTAAGTAGTGTCCCACTCTTTTGCGACCCTATGGACTGCAGCCCACCAGGCTCCTCTGTCCATGCAATTTTCCAGGCAAGAATACTGGAGTGGTATTACCATTTCCTCCTCCAGGGGATCTTTCAAACCCAGGGATCGATACTGTGTCTCCTACTCACTGTTTCTCAAAAAGTGAAAGAAAAGAAAGGACACAAAGAGGGCTAATGGGAAGGGTCAAGGATGTTCAGTGACTAAAATGAGTAAGACGAGAGTTGGCAATTCAGCTGTATCCTTCTCCTGTCCTGCAAAAGGCAGTGCTAGTCTGTGAGAGGAAGTCAGAATGCTGCCACCAGGTTCAGGGTGTGTTAGATAAGAATCTTGGCATTCTCACTTTCAAGCTATATAATTACATGGCGCTTAAACCCTAGTTTTCTCTCCAGTATTATGAGGATACTATTATTCACCTCAGAGGCTGAAAGAAGTGTTCAATAAAAAAAAAGCAAATCGATGATAGTGACTGGTATATATTAGGCGCTCAGTGTGCATTTCAGAACATGAGTTCTGATGAGAAACCCTTTTACCAATTGGTGTTAGTGATATTCCCATTATTTCTAACGGTCACTTTATATATACCATTTTAATGAGAAACCAGCCCTTTTGAAATTCCTGGGAGCAATGGAAAAAGAATTCAGGAGTGCAGTGCTTACTGTGGATATGCCAAACACTTCCTTCCCTTGCACATGTGGGACCTTCAGACTGGATCTGGAAACTCTCTGTTTGATTCTACCTTTGCGGACCACCCAGAAGCTCCAGCTGGAGCAGAAAGTGTGGCTCATTTCCCCTGGATTGAGAGCCAGTAGGAACCTATTACCCATCTGTTCTGCTTTCTGTTCTGAATATCCAGTCTCTATAGTATAGCTCTAAGAAATGGACCCAAAGTCTGAGCCACATGCCTTGAGGATTATCTTTGTGAAGTTTCTCCTCCTGACTCTAGCCAGCAATTCCTGGCCCTCTTAAAAGTATCTGAATCACTTTCTTAAATTCTGTTTACAAGCAACATCTCAAATATGTTTCATTAAAAATGACCAACTCAGAAATCAATTAATATATATTTTCATGGTGCTGAAAGAATTACCCAAATCTTTGCTATTTGACATATTAAAGATTCTACACTTTGACACAGGTTTGTATTCAGTAAAATGCTATTACACTGGTTTATTGAAGACAATAAGCTTCCCTGATACCTCAGTTGGTAAAGAATCTGCCTGTAATGCAGGAGACCCCGGTTCAATTTCTGGGTTGAGAAGATCCCCTGGAGAAGGGAATGTCTCCCTACTCCAGAATTCTGGCCCAGAGAATTCCATGGACTGTGTAGTCCATGGGGTCATAAAGAGTCAAACATGACTGAGCAACTTTCATTGAAGACAATAAGCCCTCACAGGTGACAGTCAGATGGCAGTCTCATGCAATAATTCAGATTCAGACAACTACAAAGTGCTACAGATTTAAGTTCAAATTGTAGATCCACTAGTTACTATTTTTATGATGCTGAACAAGACACTTGACTTCTCTCAATGTCACTTTCCTAATCAATAACATGCATGTAATAGTGTCTGTCATAGGACTGTTGTGAAATTTAAATGAGAAAATACATAAGGAGTGTAAAACATAATACCTCAGTCATAGTAAGTCTTCAGTCTCTATTACCTATTCTTATAATAGCAATAATTATTATTATATTTTTATTAAAAATAAAAATTAGGCATGGGGGATAGTCAAATGTAAAGCTGCTTTTTGATAAGTTGAATTAAGGAAAGAAGAAGGTGTTGTCTAAATTAGAAATAAACCAATGGAGAATTTATTTTGTGAAAATATATTCAGTTTTGAAAAAGGTTTCAGAAGATGCAAATTAGTATATAATAGGAGGTAGCTGAATATTTCCTCAAAGAGTTCTCTACCTTTCTTTTGTATCTCCAATATATTAAAATATATATATATTTCTAAGTAGGGGATAGTTCTCTATCTCAGCGACTAGACATATTTTGCTAAGTGAATCATATCAAAGATAATTTAGATTTGCATTTTGTTATATTTTTTAGGTTAAGAATGACTTCAGTGACTTTAGAACCTCTTTTTCCTGCATTTATGTACAAGATATTGTTCAAATTATTTGGTATTTCTTATAACTACAGAAATATACTTTCTACTGTTGAAATTTGGGGAGTTAAATGCGGTGACTATTTTACTTTTTCTAGCTTTATTGAATTTGCTAACATAATTAGAAAATCTTTAACTCAGTTTCTTATTTAGTAGATTTCTTTCAAAATATACTCAGTCTGAAGTTCAGTTTTGGTCTAGTGCTAAATTGAAAATACCTGTTAGTGCTTCTGAAATGTCACTTTTATAAACTTTTTGTTCTTTACTGCAACTAAAAATTGCACAGGCAATAAAACATGCAAGATATTCTCACAGCTTCTTTCTTCCAACCCCACTATTATTTAACTAGATCTAAAAGTTCATAAATAACAATATAATATTTTCAAGCTTTCCATGGTTAAGCTACGTTTTAGATACATGATCCCATAATCACGATTCTTGAATCTCTAATTATATGATGGCTATGGTTAGTGAAATGGAGACTGAAACAATTTTTTACAATACAGTTTAGAAATAGAATGATTTCATAGACATTTAGGGTTACAGTATCTCCATGGGTAAAGAAAGCCATTTGGATATTATGTACTGAAAATGAGATTTTACCTCATATATATATTCAGATGACTGGAGTGAACTTTTCTGTACCTTTTATCTTCCAGTTTGCTGTGTTTAGATAGAGCTACAATTATGTTTCTAATTTTGCTCAAACTGTTCTTGTGTGACAGTCCCAGGCACTTCAGACCAACTTAGACCATGTTAAATCTATAAGCTTTAATCTTAATTCAATATTTTGTGAAAAATATAATGCCTAATCTAGATGTATATGGGCTTCCCAGGTGGTGCTAGTGGTAAAGAACCCGCCTGCCAATACAGGAAACATAAGAGCTGCAGGTTCGATCCCTGGGTTGGGAAGATCACCCAGAGAAGGAAACAACAACCCAATCCAGCATTCTTGCCTGAAAAATCCCATGGACAGAGGAGCCTGGCAGGCTATGGTCCATAGGCTCACATAGAGCCGGACGTGACAGAAGCACTTTAGCACTAGCATTAGCACTAATCTGGATGTACAGTAAAGGTGTCCTTCCTTTTTGGCCCTATTTTCTTCACCATACTCATATCCAATGTGAAGAGCACTTCGGGAATTCTAAGATTTAAAAGATAAGACCTATTTTATTTCTAATTTCACAAGTTGTTTATCTGTGGAAAAGTGGAAAATAATCAGTGGGTCATGCAGCCCTAGATATAATGCCATCCCTATAATAGAAAGTGCTAAAAATTATAATCGATGTCACTTTTAAAGAATTTTAAGGGTAGTTTACCTTATTGTCAGTTGGCACGACCTCTTTTAAAAGTCATTTGATCTATGAATTAAGAGTCACAAAACTGCATCTTACAGGCCAGCAGTTTTTCAGTCTTCTAGAAATGTATACTCTTATAAAAGCACATGATACTTGCTCCAATATAATTATTATGACATTATTTACATTAGAAAAACTTGAAAAACAAGGAAATTCCAAACAGTAGAGTGGTTTAGGTCAGTCCCCAACTTTTTGGCACCAGGAACCAGTTTTGCAGAAGAAAATTTTCCCACAAACCAGGAGGAGGGATGGTTTCGGGATTATTCAAGTGCATTACATTTATTACAAATTTAATTTCTGTTACATCAGCTCTGCCTCAGATCATCAGGCACCAGATCCCAAAGCTTGGGGACCCCTGGTTAGGTGACCCATGTTCTTCAATTTGAAGAATGATAAAGTCACTAAATGTAATCACAGGAATTCTTACACTACCTGTATCTATGACAAAATGTTTACTATTTGATACAGAATAAAAATGGTATTTATTCACACTCACACTACAAAATTGTTCATACAGAGAGCACAGTAAGAGAACTGAAGACAATGACTGAAGTTATTGTTCAAAATATGAATTATAGGTAGTTTTTCTTCCTTCCTTTTTTCATTATTTCCTCTAGTGCTATTAAATGTTATTTGTAAAATACATACTAATTAGAGGAAAAAAGAATATATTGTATTATCTCTCCTCAAAATATCTATATTAGCAAAAACCATTAAATCTACAATGGTTAATTGATTCACTTTATAATATCAAACAGTAGTAACCTTTCACCTAAAATATTGAATATTGATCTAAATATACAGCTAAATTATTCATATAGTTGGCTTCATTTTCATGTCAGTATCTCTGGATAAAACAAGAATGAAGGTAGGCAGTTGTATATTATTCTGAACAAAAAATTGACCAAACATTCTAAATTAACTGTTTCAGAGTCTACATAAAACCCAATTAAACTGAATAATACAGTAAATCTAATTAACAAAGAAGTCTCAGAGAAGATAATCATATTTAAGATCAATATATATTTTCCAGACCAATCAGAATGTTTCCCACCTAAGGACCATTGAAAAATATTGTGAAGGTTTAGATTCCAAACAGCTGTAATGTGTTTTTGTTAAAATATCCTAATTCTCTATGGCTATTCTCTGTATTTTGTAATCTCATTAGAAATCCCTAATTTAGCAGCAGGATATTACTGAAGGTCTGTTTGTTAGGGGAGCCAAAGACTTGCATTTTAAACCCAGCCTGGCACATGCTCTCTCATTGACCCTGGGCAATATGAAAACTCTCTCTGTAATTGGGTTCTTCAGCTGTGAAATCAGAGACAGTTTATAATTTCCCTGAAGATTTTAGGATACCAATATTCATTAGTAGGACTCCAAAAATAAAGGCCTCATTTGGATCTGTTTTTTCCCATGGATGAAACAGATGTTCACAGAAAGACCTCCGGGACAAACAGTGTTTCTTCTTACAGTCTTAGGTACTAAAAGTTCCTTAAGGACATCAGCTAATTGAAGCATATCATCTTTTGAGAGGATTCATTAATAAATCAGGATTTTAGCAGGTATGGATTTTCTGGTTAAGCCATTTCCTCTCTTTGTCCCTTGGGATGAATTTGGGACCCTGAAGCCCCCAATATATTTTGATGGTAAATAGAGATCCAGAATATGAAGTATTGACAGGCTGGTGGCAGACCTCGTGATGTTTGGGGAAATGGAATTTAATATGAAATGTTATTGGAAAGAAGTGGAAATAGCAAGATAATCCAGTTCTTTCAAATTTTGCATTCTCCCAGCTCTTTTCCAGGCCAAGAGGAAAGTCAGCAAGGATGCCTGGTACTTTTGAGGTAAAGCTTATGAGCAGATGAGATTAAGAAAAGTGAATTAGGTGTTTTGGGAAAACTAAGATCATCTCAGTGACCTTCAAAGTAAGAAAGATACATTTAAATAGGTAAATTAATGTCCCCAAAATAAAGTCACATCTTTCTGTCCCTGTCCCTAGTGATTTTCTTTACTTTTCTCAGCCTGAACTAATATATCTTTTTGAACCCTCTTAAATACATTTCATTTTCAAATTGCATGATATTGTGTTGAAGAAACTTCCCACAATGTGCTTTCTTCCAACTTGGCTTCCATGTAAAGCAAACAGCCCATTTTACCTTAAATGACTGTAATAGTAAATGCATGGTTGGCTTTGAAGATCAGCTGGGTTGTATGAGAAGGCAGCAATTATCCTCCAACGGAAAAGGGGTCTTACTGTTTTCTTTTCTCAACCCTCCATGGATAACATATTTAAGAACCATTGATAGAAATCACAGATTATTTGCAATCTTTCTTGCTTTGCCAAGTATATTCCCATTACCATATTAACCAGGCATTCTGAAATCAGGGAATTCATTAAACTTTTAGGATTTAATTCTTTCCATTTACGTTTTCATTTCCTATTTATCATCTACCTCTAATTTTTAAATTCACCTAAAAAGATGCTTACTCCTTGGGAGGAAGGTTATGAGCAACCTAGACAGCATATTGAAAAGCAGAGACATTACTCTGCCAACAAAGGTCTGTCTAGTCAAGGCTATGGTTTTTCCAGTAGTCATGTATGGATGTGAGAATTGGATGGTGAAGAAAGCTGAGCGCTGAAGAATTGATGCTTTTGAACTGTGGTGTTGGAGAAGACTCTTGGGAGTCCTTTGGACTGCAAGAAGATCCAACCAGTCCATCCTAAAAGAGATCAGTCCTGGATGTTCATTGGAAGGACTGATGTTGAAGCTGAAACTCCAATACTTTGACCACCTCATGCGAAGAGTTGACTCATTGGAAAAGACCCTAATGCTGGGAAGGATTGGAGGCAGGAGGAGAAGGGAACAACAGAGGATGAGATGGCTGGATGGCATCACCGACTCGATGGACATGGGTTTGGGTAGACTCCGGGAGTTGTTGATGGACAGGGAGGCCTGGCGTGCTGTGATTTATGGGGTCGCAAAGAGTCAGACACGACTGAGCGACTGAACTGAACTGAACTGAACTGAAAAACCAGACCGGAAAGCAAAGTGAAAACTGGAGTTCCTGTTCACTGGAAAAGTTTTCACAAGAAAATATGACCTGCCTTTAATTATTCCATAATTGCTATTACTTAACTTTTATTTGGGGATAAAAAAATCTCCGTAAGGTTAAATACTATCATCACCCAAAATCTGTTTTGCTTAAATAGAAGCATTGAGGTTAAATTGGTCTATTAGAGTTTATTAGCTTTCCTTATGGTTGATTTGGGTAATTCAGCAAGAATTTCCCCCTGAATTACATTATATATAAAGTTTCTAAAATTTACCAGGTAGTTACATTTCAAGTTTCTTTATACACATACAACCAACTCAACTAATAACTTCTGCAGAAGAAAATAAACAGTAATAAACTGTTAAAGTTAAGAATTACATCCAACTGTTTAAAAGATACAACTTTATAGAAAGCAATTTATATTAAGCTTACAAAAGGCAATTTCAAAACGACTATGAAGTAGTTCCATTTTTGTAAATGCACATACATAGAAAATATTTGAATAATAAATAAGACGAGTGATTTTAATTCTGGTTTTGTATTCTAAAATATCTGCGTATGAATATATCAGCTTTGTAAAAATTTTTTTTAAATTTTCTTTTAAAAATAAAGTCAAGTCATTACAATATTTGCGAGTTTTTTCAGCTATTTTGTGTTTCATTAAATATAGCAAGCGTCCCCAACCCCCAGGCCAAAGACTGCTGCTGTGTATTTACAGCCACTCCCCATCACTCACATTACCACCTGAGATCTGCCTCCTGTCAGATCAGCAGCGGCATTAGATTCTCATAAGAGTATGAATTCTACTGTGAACTGTGCATGTGAGGGTCTAAGTTTGCATGCTCCTTATGAGAAACTAATGCCTGATGATCTGATTCTGCATTATGATGAGTTGTATAATTATTTCATTATATACCACAATGTAATAATAATAGAGATAAAGTACACAATAACTATAACGTGTTTGAATCATTACAAAAGCATCCCCCCACCACTGGTCCATGGAAAAATTGTCTTAAATGAAACTGATCCCAGGTACAAAAAGGTTGGGGACCAATGATCTATAGTTCAGTTCAGTCACTCAGTCACGTCCAACTCTTTGCGACCCCATGACTGTAGCATGCCAGGCTTCCTGACCATCACCAATTCCCGGAGCTTGCTCAAACTCATGTTCATCAGGTTGGTGATGATATCCAACTATCTCATTCTCTGGTGTCCCCTTCTCCTCCTGCCTTCAATCTTTCCCAACATCAGAGTCTTTTTCACATCAGGTAGCCAAAGTATTGGAGCTTCAGCTTCAGCATCAGTCCTTCCAATGACTATTCAGGACTGATTTCCTTTAGGATGGACTGGTTGGATCTCCTTGCAGTCCAAGGGACTCTCAAAAGTCTTCTCCAACACCACAGTTGAAAGGCATCAATTTGTTGGTGCTCAGCTTTCTTTATGGTGCAACTCTCACATCCATGCATGACTACTGAAAAAACCATAGCTTTGACTAGACGGACCTTTGTCAGTAATGTCTCTGCTTTTCAATATGTTGTCTAGGTTTGTCATAGTTTTTTTCCAAGGAGCAAGTGTCTTTTAATTTCATGACTACAGTCACCATCTGCAGTGATTTTGGAACCCAAGAAAATTAAGTCTGCCACTGTTTCCATTGTTTCCCCATCTATTTGCCATGAAGTGATGGGACCGGATGCCACGATCTTAGTTTCTAGAACGCTGAGTTTTGAACCAGCTTTTTCACTCTCCTCTTTCATCAAGAGGCTCTTTAGTTCCTCTTTGCTTTCTGCCATATGGGTGGTATCCACTGCATACCTGAGGTTACTGATATTTCTCCTGGCAATCTTGATTCCAGCTTGTGCTTCATCCAGCTCAGCATTTTGCATGATGTAATCTGCATATAAGTTAAATAAGCAGGGTGACAATATACAGCCTTGATGTACTCCTTTCCTAATTTGGAAGCAGTCCATTGTTTCATGTCCTATTCTAACTTATTTCTTGACCTGCATACAGGTTTCTCAGGAGGCAGTTTGTTGTGATCCATGCAATCAAACTCTTTAGCATAGTCAGTGAAACAGAAGTAGATGTTTTTCTGGGATTCTCTTGCATTTTCTATGATCCAATGCATGTTGGCAATTTGATCTCTGGTTCCTCTGCCTTTTCTAAATCCAGCTTGAATGTCTGGAAGTTCTTGGCTCACAAACTGTTGAAGCCTTGCTAGGAGAATGTTGAGCATTACTTTGCTAGTGTGTGAGATGAATGCAATTGTGCAGTAGTTTGAACATTTTTTGGCATTGCATTTCTTTGGAATTAGAATCAAAACTGACCTTTTCCAGTCCTATGACCACTGCTGAGTTTTCCAAATTTGCTGGCATATTGAGTGCAACACTTTCATAGCATCATCTTTTAGGATTTGAAATAGCTTAGCTGGAATTCTATCACCTTCTCTAGCTTTGCTCATAGTGATACTTCCTAAGGCCCACTTGATCTCACACTCCAGGATGTCTGGCTCTAGGTGAGTGATCACAACATCATGGTTATCTGGGTCATTAAAATCTTTTTGTATATATAGTCTTAAATAAATTAAGCAAACAATCGAGGAGCAAAAAAGTAGTAATACCCACAGAATAGTTATCAACTTTAGTAAATTTGATTTTGATATAGTACTTTCAATCTATAGTATGAATTTCCATTTTGTTAATTAGTTCAAAAATGCTCTTCATACACATTGATTTGTGGCATCTCAGTATTAGGACACTGACTTTCATTCATTGAGGAAAATTATCATAAATACAATCAGATGAAGCTTTGTATAATATCTACAATGATCATGTTGTCCACTGTATTCTAAGGTATTGCCTTTGTGAGGTTTCACAACAGAAATTTGAGTTGAGTCTTACCACCAGCAATAGCTGTGTGACTCTGGAATACTCATGGTCATTGAGCATACTTTCATGTTTACCTCGGCTATTGATAAATCTAAAGCCAGAGTTAGGTGGCAATTCTTCAAGAATGTACGGTGGTTAGTTTTTGTTTGTACTATCCTTAGATTTATTGTTTTCTCTTATTATTTTAGTCATCACAGGCTATTATAACAAATTACCAGAGACTAGGTGTCTTATAAAAAAGAGAAATCTTTTGCCCATCTTTCTGGAGGCTTAAAAGTCCCCGATTCAGTGTCAACATAGTTGGGTTTGGGTGAAAACCCTCTTTCAGGATGCAGATTGCCAATTTTTCCTTGTATTCTCACAAGGTATAAAGAATAAGCTAGTTTAGTGCTAGGTTAGTGTTTTCATAAGGGTACTAATCTCACTCATGAAGACTTCATCCTTATGACTGAATTACTTCATAAAAGTACCACCTCCAAATACCATCACAGTGGGGATTAGATTTCAGTGTATGAATTTTGGAGGAAATAGACTTTCAGTCCATAAAACTTCCCTTCTTTTCCAATTTCCTCATCTATTTATTTGTCCTTAATATTAGCTTCAAGGCTGCCTTAATTTCTTCCAGAACAAAGGCCAGGTATAAACAAATAAATGGAATATATTTATTCCATATATACATATACACACTCACACACACACACACACACACACACACATATATATATATACATACCTACATTCATAGATATGTATAGAGGGGAAAAAAGTGGAAGTAATGACAAATTTCCTCTTCTTGGGCTCTAAAATCACTGCGGATGGTGACTGCAGCCATGAAATCAGAAGACGTTTGCTTCTCGGCAGGAAAGCTATGGCAAACCTAGACAGAGTGTTGAAAAGCAGAGATATTACTCTTCTAACAAAGTAGTCAAGGTTATGGTCTTCCCATAATCTTCATGTATGATTATGAGATCTGGACTGTAAAGAAGGCAGAGGGCCAAAGAATTGATGCCTTTAAAGTGTAGTGCTGGATAAGACTCCTGAGAGTCCCTTGGACTGCAAGGAGATCAAACCAGTCAATTTTAAGGGAAATCAACCCTGAACATTTGTTGGAAGGACTGATGCTTAAGCTGAAACTCCAGTATTTTGGTCATCTGATGTGAACAGCTGACTCATTAGAAAAGTCCCTGATGCTGGGAAAGATTGAGGGCAGAAGGAGAAGAGGATGTCAGAGGATGAGATGGCTGGATGGTATCACTGATTCAATGGACATGAACTTGGGCAAACTTCGGGAGTTGGTGAAGGACAGAGAAGTCTGGCATGCTGCAGTCTCTGGAACTGTAAAGAATTGGACATGACTGAACAACAACAAATACATTCATACGTACATCCTTAATGGACAAAAAATGTCATATATATGTATACAGTATACATATAGGTATAAATATAGATATATAATGTCATAATTAGACTTAAGACAAATAAAGAGCCTCTAACCAGATGTCCACGGGTAGCATCTGTTCACATGCTGCTTTTTCTCCACTAGCTTCTTACATTTTCTGCAGAGAATCAGACACAGAAATCACATCCTCTCAGAAGATGACCCCTGTGATTCTCTTTCCAATCTCAGAACTCCTAGAAACCTACACAGAATATAATCATGTGTAGGTCTGTACAGTGAAGGTACAAAGAATGTACCGGTGACACTTAGAGGTAAAGACATATCAAATCCCCTGGCTCGCTTGATAGTAAAAAAGATTTCGTAGCATTCATGTTGCTAGATTTAATTCATTTTCGCATTTCAGGCCCCTTTTGGTGCCTGGCCTCATTCATAACCGAAGCTGCTCAATGAAAGCTGAAGTCACACATGTGGGTGAACTTCAGGAAAGAAGACCTTTCTGGCTTCTAAAACAATAGCTTTTGTTCTTTTTTATTTTGAAAACCATTTTGGTCAAAACCCTAAATGTAGCTGATTCAATTCAGAATATTCTGGCAGTAAAATTCAGGCTGCTGGGTCAGATATTAAAAATGCGATATTTAGAGAGCATTTTCTTGAGATTGCTTTTCTTAAAAACTCATTTTGCAATAGGTGAGGGTGTGGATTTCATGTGTGGGAAGCCCCATGCCAACCTATATAGAGTTGTCACTATGGGCAGCATAGGGGTTTTAAAGGGTTTCATTGACCTCTCATTTGGGAATATATTTGATAATTTAGAAAACAGACACACTCATGACCTTGCCTGATTTTCACAGCAGCCCAGTGAGATAAGCATAACATGAATTATGATGTTTATTTTATAGATGAGAAAGTTGTGGCCCAGTGAGTTTAAAGCTGTCCAAGATCAGGAGAAATCTGCCTGCACTCTATTTGTTCTATTGCAAACTCCAAACCAAACTTGCCACTTACCCATTTCACTGGTGGAATCTCCATGCTTTCAGTCTTCCAGGGTAAATAGCCTAGATTAATCTTTAACTTTTCCTTCTCTGGAACTTTCTACACTTTGTGAAGAATCCAAGCTCTGTTGTCTTTGGTCTGAAATGTCCCTGCCATCTGTTCCTTCCTTCTGTCACTTCATCATCCTCTGACAGCTATTGCTATGTTACGTGGACCTGAAGTCTAGTAACTATTTTCCAACTGGTCAACCTAGTACCAGCTTCTCCAATTCCAATACAAATCTGTCACCAGAGTGCCTCTCTAACATATATAAGTAATCATGGTCCTTCCTGCTTTAGGATCTACAGTAGATTTATACAGCAAGTGAAAAGTTCACTTGGCTCAAGCTGCGAAGCAGAGCCCTCAACTCTATATCTAACTTCATTTATAATTTTATTTTCTACTACAGCATGCATTTCCAACTTGTAACTTGTATTACAGCTGCCAATTGGAAAACACAGCAGTATCTAAAACTTGATAATTACATTTTATTCAGTGGACATACTGAAGACTTAAACCCAGGAGATGACCTCTCAGTTCTGAAGGACTGTCCCAGTGAGGCAACAGAAGGATCAGGATATGCAGTTCAACAACAACAACAAACCAGACAAAAACGCAGGTAGTTGGAGCTTCAAGCAACTACTGTTAATTAAAGAAAACCAAACATCTTGAGTTAATGAACTTGGCACTTTTCTCTTTATGGAAAGATGTAAGAGTCTGGACTTAACTGGAACCATTTCTTTGAGATGCACCTTAACTCTCTAGGGCCAGTATCTTGGTTTTCTCTATTTTGACTCCCCAGCAGGTACACATCTGGGATTAGCTGCAGTGACTGATTAGTTGATGGCCACAACATCCTTTGTTCAATGATATGGTAGACAGCTTTCTTCATCCACACAGTCACCATATTTCACTCACTATTTTGCAAAAGCACTTTTCATCTTCAGCTGCTGGGGCTTTACTCAAGCTACCCCATGATTTAGCTCAAACATGCCTCCTGTATGAACAGCTCTTTAACTTCTCTGGCTGGACTTCATCTCCTTCTTCTATGTACTCTAGTGACTTTTGATTCACCTTCTCTTCTAACACGCTGGAATATAATATTTTAACCCTTATTTCTGGTGTGTCTTCCACACCAGACCACAAATTCTGCAAGGGAAAGGGCCAAGTCTCTTCTGCATGTCATTCCAAACATCTATTTCATCTGTTACATAACCAAGCATTCAATCTATGTTTGCAAAGTTAAATTACTTAAGGGCCTCAGCATTTTGTGTTAACATGTTATCTCCATTTTTATTTAAATGAGGCTGTCACCTGAAAATAGCAACACAGTAACCAAGTGCATCCATTTTTCTCTAACTATGGTTAGGTTATCAGAACAACAAAAGGCAGAGAAATGTTCTTTTTTATTGAGGTAGAGTTGACTTAATGTTATATTAGGTATACAACAAAATAAATTGATATTTTTATAGACTATACTCCATATAAAATTATTGTAAAATATTGGCTATATTCCTTGTGCTGTATATTACATCCTTGTAATTTATTTATTTTATCCCTAGTAGTTTGCACCTCTTAATCCCCCTTACCTACACACTCCTCTCCTCACCAGTAAACACTCATTTGTTCTCAATGTTCTAAGAGACTGGAAAAGAAAACAGGTAAATAAGGAACAGGAAGGTGTGATACCCACAGTATTTTTGCATAGGTCAGAATGACGGAAGATGGCCTTTAAAAGGATACACAAACTTACAGAGAAAACCTGATGGGCAGTGAAAGGGGAAAAGGGAAGAAAAGAAGGAAGCTAGAATTTTTGTACATGCCAATCCTGCACCCACAGACTTCAGCATTGGTTTTTCTTTAAGCCCCCTCACACTAGCCACAAAACATGCTTTTATGCCAACAATTAACATTTAAAAATAGACATAGTGAGACTCAAAGAGATTTAGTGAACTTGAACCCATGTACATCTGATTCTCAAGCCTATCGTGTTCTCTGCCTTGTTGACTTGGATAAGATGGATGTTTAGGGTACAGAGGGGATTAATAGAGTTGTTAAAAAGGTACATATGTGGGATAAATGCTCAGACATTAGTGGGAAATTTCTGTTTTATTTATGATTTTGCCTCTGGTTTATTTTTGCTTTGAAGAACAAAGAGAAATATATTCTGACAGAAAAAATAGACTTCAAGTCAGATTTCAAGTTCTTGTCTTCTTTAGCCACTGTCTTTCTCATATCCAATTATACAATCTGCAACTTGTCCTGGATCTGGGGAAAAGGAGGGGGAGACGGACATGGGTAGAGAGCTAGCTTTTAATATAATCACTTTCTTTTATGCAATGAAGTATGGTGTGAAAGTTGGTCTTGCATCTTCTAGACCATAAATCTGAATGGGCCATGCTATCCTGGCAAAAACCAGTAGCAATGTGCTAAGTGTTTATTGCCAAAAGCAATAGCATTATGACAGCAGATACGATTATGAACAGTGCTAGTGAGCAGGACTAGGAAGAGATAGTTCAGAGAAGAAAGGGGTGGGGTCCTCTGGCTAAAACCAATCTGACTCTCAAATCATTGCCTCTGATATACCTTTAAGTTCAATACACCTTTTCCCTTAAAGAGCAAGCAGTTTGTTTGGAGTGGAAAAAAGGAAAACCCCAGAGAACCCTCTGGAACTAGGAATGAAATGATGATCAAGGGTGAGCAGGAGGGTCTTTTATTTTTAATGTTAAACTCAAAGCATCTTCATGCCCCTAAACCTGTAAAAAGCATTGGGATTCTAGTACAGGTTCCTGAGTACCCTTGTTATTTAGGATCTTTCATCCAATATTCACTCATGATTTTAAGTGGACACATTTTACGAGGTGTGATAGCTGGATCTTGCTGTCTCTTTCTCTTGGTCTGGAGTCAACTTATGAATGAAGGCAATTCAACCTCCACAGCCCGGTCGAGAGGAAAAAAAATAAATCTAATGAATTCAGGCTGTGAGGGAAAAATCTGCTCCGAGTCTCTCTTTCATGAGGAAGGAAGAAGAAAGAAGGCAGTCAGGCCACTACCAAGCAGAGTCTGGAAGCAAGATTCGTCTGGACGTAGGGTTTCCTGCTGGAGTTAAAGAGGCCCTCTGTTACATAAGCCCTGGCTGGCCTTGCTCTGTAGGCAAAGCCACTGTCTGAAAGCCACTCCCCGGTCCTGCTTTGAGGAGCCTTTGCCTTGGTGCTTTGAGACGTTGCTCATCTCAACAGAACACTCCCATTTACAAGGCTTCATTTTATCTGAACCTGTGCCCTTCCTGTGAGCTAATTCTCCAAGAGTTAATGAGGCAAAGCTACTATAAGAACAGTTCGTGGGCCTAGACTCATTAGGATTTCAGCCTTCTTGCAAGTGAATTGTCTGCATAAATCCATGACTAACCACTTGATTTTCAGGAAAACAGACATTATTCAAGGTGGATCAAGATCTTCCTTTAAAAGCAATATCTACTTCCTTCTTATTACACTTTTGAATGTAAATCTATACTTTTCTTGATGACCTGAAGTCATAATTAAATGCATGGATTTATTGCATGGTGTGATATGATGGTTTCTTTAGGCAGAGGTGAGAGGGAAAATATTTAGCAGTGGTACATAGCAGAACTAACCAATTAGAAGATGCTGGCCACGAATAGTCTATGTGGCCTAATCAGTGAGCCCTTGGAGATTATCGTCCTTGTCCTTAGGGGTCAGTGCCCTGAAACTAAATACCTGCTATCCAACTGGCTTTTATCAAGTATTTACTTTATATTTTTTTTGTCTGATTGAATCCTCAGATGACACGATATAGGTGATATTATTTACATTTTACATAGGAAAAAGGGTTCAGAAAGGCCAAATGACTTGCCTCATGTCATGCCACAAATAAGAAGCAAAGCCAGCACCTAAACCCTCCTTATCTAACACCAATGCCATCTACAACAACCTGTCCCATTCTCTCCTTTGTCCCAAGTTGTCTTCCTCACCACTCTTGTCTCCTATTGAGAAATGATACAGTTGAGCATATTAAACTGCCAGTCTGAACTGAACACCACAAAGTCCTCTTTCCTCTATTAATCCAGCAAACAAGCATTTATTGAATGCCTATGATATGCCAAGCACAGAAAATTCAAATGATCCGTGCCATGAGCAAGCCTCAAGTATTGATTGTATCAGTATTGTGTCCTATTTCCAACCCACTAGGTAAACCTTGCCACTTTGACCAAAAGTGAGTGCAACAGTCTTTCCTACAAAGTAAGATTTTTGTCTTCTGGCATTGAGTTTAATTTCCAATTTTGTGTTTAGTGGATGAGAGGATTGGAAGACTTGGTCTTAATAAGCAGATTATTCATCCCTGCCTAGCTGCCTGATTCCCTTCAACTTATAAAGTCAGAAAGAGAAAAACAAACACCATATACTAATACGTATACAATATATGGAATATAGAAAGATGGTACTGATGCAGCTATTTGCAGGGCAGAAATGGAGATGCAGATATAGAGAACAGACTTGTGGACACAGTGGGGGAAGAAGAGGGTGGGATGAATACAGAGAGTAGCATTGAAACATATATATTACCATATATAATATAGATAGCTAGTGGAAATTTGCTGTGTGACGCAGGGAGCTCAAACCCGGTGTTCTGTGACTATCTAGATGGGTGGGATGGGGTGGGAGGTAGGAGGGAAGTTCAAGAAGAAGGGGACATGTGTGTACCTATGGCTGATTCAAGCTGATATATGGCAGAAACCACACAATATTGTAAAGCAATTATCCTCCAATTAAAAATAAGTAATTTTTTAAAAAAAGAAGAATGTGCTGAGCAATCCATATCCACTGATACAAATACAAATGAGGGGAAAAGATCTCTCTTGTTCTTAATTCATTTCATGTATATTTAGTGAGGCTGTGCCTATTTTGCAGCAGACAAACTTAACATTTGTTTCAGGTCTACCCATGCAACTCAATTACTGTTCTATTTGAAGCGGCATTTGTACTTTCGTATTTCACATGCCTGCTTCAAGTCTCTTCCCCAGTTACAGCCAAGAGCAACATGAAGGCTTTGAAGCAGAGTTTACAACCTTGTTTTTCTATTACTAATATAGCATGCTGTTCTCATCATAGGTCTTATTTGAATATTGACATGGTGACATTTTGGAATGTTTTCTCAGAGAGCCAGAAGTGAAAAGGAAGCAACAGCAATGAAAAAAGCACAAACAGTTCAGAACAAGTTGGTTCCTTCCAGAAAAGTCTACAAAAAGAATTCACTTTCTTCAGCACTCTGAAAACCAAGTATTTGGCATTGTAGGACAGGCCTGGGTATTTTCTGGAAAAAAAAAAAGTATTGGGGAAATCTGGGAAGAATGTCACCCTGGCACCCCTCCTTTTAACTCTTTAATGGCTCCTCACCATTTTTGGGTAGACAAAACCTCCTTAGCATGACATAGGAAGCATTTACAATTTGATAACTCTTCCTCCTTTCATACTCAGCTCAGAAATCTGAGAAAGCTTTCTGGCTATCACTGTCCTAGTAAAATCATCTAGTCCTTCTTTACCACTTACTTTACTATTCAGTAACATATGGCATGCTGTATTTCAGTATTGATTCAGCATTTAGGCTCCAAAATCAAATTGTCTGGGATTGAAACTCAATTTCTGCCCTTAATTGCCTAACAATCAAAAAATTTCTTGACATCTTTGAATGTTTGACTCAAAGATCTTAAGAAATTTTTCTATTCTTATGCCATTTCTTTATCAGTCCAATGAATTAATGATAGTATCTTTCTAGCAGGTTTATTATGAGGATTAAATGAAATAATACGGATAAAGTGGCCAACACAGTACTTGACTCATAGATCTCAACAAATCTGACGACTTATTATGACTAGACAGTGAACTCAAGTACTCTTATGTATACATTTAGTGCCTGATGATGTTCTTATTTAATTCATTGATAAAAGCTTCAGAGTATAGGGTATGATTCATTATAGGCTGTATATTAGGAAAACATAATAACAAAATAAAAGAAAACATTATAAGTTCATATCTTGGTTCTGTAAAATTTCAAATACACTTGTCTAATCATCAGATATCTCTCCTCAAAAGTATAATACAGAAACTCAGGATGCTTCTATCTTATGATTCCTTTGTCCACAACACATAGCCTCCAATATCTTTGTGCCCCTGTACTAAAACAGCAAAAGGAGAAAGAAGAGGGGAAGAAAACACACTTTCTTCTTGATCACTTTGGCCCAGAAATAAGATACCTCACTTCTGACGACATTCTACTGTAAAACCCATCCTTGGTCCCACAACATTATGCCAACTTTTAGGGGGCAATTAGCCATTTCTAAATAGGGCTTCAGTTCAGTTCAGTCACTCAGTCATGTCTGACTCTTTGTGACCACATGGACTGCAGCACGTCAGGCTTCCCTGTCCATCACCAACTCCCAGAGTTTACTCAAACTTATGTCCATTGAGTCAGTGATGCCATCATGCCATCTCATCCTCTGTCATCTCCTTCTCCTCCTGCCTTCAATCTTTCCCAGCCTCAGGGTCTTTTCCAACGAGTCAGTTCTTTGCATCAGATGACCAAAGTATTAGAGCTTCAACTTCAGCATCAGTCCTTCCAGTGAATATTCAGGACTGATTTCCTATAGGATTGACTGGTTTGATCTCCTTGCAGTCCAAGGGACTCTCAAGAGTTTTCTCCAACACCACAGTATTTAAGAATTTAATAGGTAAAATATGACAGGGAAGGGTGTCCTAGGGTAAAGAAAAGATGAGTAATAAATCAAGGAAAGTTTAGGATTAGAGAAAAAACATTTCACATTTCAACAGAAATGTGGGATACATACTAGGAAGTATAGGAGATGGGAGGTTGAACTCATTTTGTACGTATACTTCATTATGAATGTTTCCTTGGTATCAGACTCTGTCCGGTGGGGCTTTCCCAGTAGCTCAGCAGTAAAGAACCTGCCTGCAATGCAGGAGATGTGGGTTCAGTCCCACATCTCCAGGGGAAGATACCCTGGAGGAGGAAACAGCTACCCACTCCAGCATTCTTATCTGGAGAATCCCATGGACAGAGGAGCCTGAGGCTACAGTCCATGGGGTTGCAAAGGGTTGAACATGACTGAGTGAATAAGCACGCAGATACACTCAGCCTGGGGCTCCATATTTCAAAGCCTGGCTTCATGTCCTACCTCCAGCTTCAGTGTGAAATTAGAAAGTGTGAAAATGCCTGAGCCAATTAGATAATAACCGATTGTGGTCATTCTAAGCAGGGCTGTCAGATCTTGTGAATAAAAATATATGACATCCAATGAAATTTGAATTTCAGATTAAAAAAAAAAACTTGTTTTAAAAGTATAAGTAAGTCGCATAAAATATGAGACATTTTTATGCTAAAATATTTGTTGCTTACCTAAAGTTAAAATTTAACCAGGCATGCTATATATTATCTCATAACTCTCAAGAAAGGATAAGAGTTTTTCTTTTCTTGTCTTCTTAGACAAGAAAAGATGTCTAAATTATTTTCTTTTTGGTTGGATTTATAATTATCTGTGCTTTAGATAAACATTTTAAGGACTTTTCCCTTTCCCAGTCATATTTTATCTTTCTTGTTCTATACCAAAAATCATCTTCTGCTAATAATCACGAACAATCACTAATCTGCTAACAATCTTTCAAGTTACCTTGAACAGTAAGAAAGAGAGATGCACTATGAGAAATCATAGTTGGCCCTAAGGGGAATCAGTTCTTTAAATGGTAAGGCTGAAAATAGGGACTACAAATTCCATTGGCAGCTACTTTCTGTAGTTTCCTCCCTTTTAAAACCTAGGGCTGAAGACTAGTTACAAAGCTACAGCTCATTGGCTAGATCATCAACACAGCTGTAGTCCATCAAGTACATCAATTTGTTAATGATGCCAAAAAAATTTTCTGGGAAGCTTCTGATTTTCTCTCAGACCAGGATGTACATCTAACAGAAGCCAGTTATCTTATAAACATAAAGCAATAGCAAAACAATCTCAGTATAGTAAGAGTGATAATAGTAGCATCTTGACTGATCACTTAGTATAAGACAGCCTCTTAGAAAATTATGAATTGTCTCATTCAATCTGAATAAGATAAACTTTGTCAAAGAGAGGTTAACTAATTTACCATAGTCTAAATAGCTAGAGAAGAGGAAAGATATATCCATCTGAATGCAGAGTTCCAAAGAACAGCAAGGAGAGATAAGAAAGCCTTCCTCAGTGATCAATGCAAAGAAATAGAGGAAAACAATAGAATGGGAAAGACTAGAGATCTCTTCAAGAAAATTAGAGATACCAAGGGAGCATTTTGTGCAAAGATGGGCACAGTAAATGACAGAAATGGTATGGACCTAACAGAAGCAGAAGATGTTAAGAAGAGGTGGCAAGAATACACAGAAGAACTACACAAAAAAGATCTTCACGACCCAGATAATCATGATGGTGTGATCACTTACGCTCACCTAGAGCCAGACATCCTGGAATGTGAAATCAAGTGGCCTTAGGAAGCATCACTACGAACAAAACTAGTGGAAGTGATGGAATTCCAGTTGAGCTATTTCAAATCCTGAAAGATGATGCTGTGGAAGTGCTGCACTCAATATGCCAGCAACTTTGGAAAACTCAGCAGTGGCCAGAGGACTGGAAAAGCTCAGATTTCTTTCCAATCCCAAAGAAAGGCAATGCCAAAGAATGTTCAAACTACCACACAGTTGAACTCATCTCATGGGTTAGCAAAATAATGCTCAAAATTCTCCAAATAAGGCTTCAACAACAGGTGAACTGAGAACTTCCAGATGTTCAAGCTGGATTTAGAAAAGGCATAGGAACCAGAGATCAAATTGCCAACATCTGTTGGATCATCGAAAAAGCAAGAGAATCCCAGAAAAACATTTACTTCTGTCTCATTAACCATGCTAAAGCCTTTGACTGTGTGGATCACAACAAACTGTGGAAAATTCCTCAAGAGATGGGAATACCAGGCCACCATACTTGCCTCCTGAGAAAACTGTATGCAAGTCAAGAAGCAACAGTTAGAACTGGACATGGAACAATGGACTGGTTCAAAATTGGAAAAGGAGTACATCAAGGCTGTATATTGTCACCCTGCTTATTTAACTTATATGAAGAGTAGTACATCATATAAAATGCTGGGCTGGATGATGCACAAGCTGGAATCAAGATTGCTGGGAAAAATATCAATAACCTCAGATATGCAGATGACACCACCCTTATGGCAGAAAGCAAAGAGGAACTAAAGGGCCTCTTGATGAAAATTAAAGAGCAGAGTGAAAAAGCTGGTTCAAAGCTCAACATTCAGAAAACTAAGATCATGGCTTCCAGTCCCATCACTTCATGGCAAATAGATGGGAAAACAATGCAAACAGTGTCAGACTTTATTTTCTTGGGCTCCAAAATCACTGCAGATGGTGACAACAGCCATGAAATTAAAAGACGCTTGCTGCTTGGAAGAAAAGCTATGACAACCCAGGCAACAGATTAAAAAGCAGAGACATTACTTTGCTGACAAAGAAACATATAGTCAAAGCTATGATTTTTCCAGTAGTTGTGTACGGATGTGAGAGTTGGACCATAAAGAAAGTTGAGCTCTGAAGAATTGATGCTTTTGAAATGTGGTGTTAGAGAAGACTCTTGAGAGTCCCTTGAAAGAAAAAAAAGAAAAAAAAAAAAAAAAGAGAGTCCCTTGGACTGCAAGGAGATCAAATCATTCATCCTAAAGGAAATCAGTCCTGAATATTCATTGGAAGGCCGGATGCTGAAGCTGAAGCTCCAATACTTTGGCCACCTGATGTGAAGAACTGACTAATTGGAAAAGAACCTGACACTGGAAAAGATCAAAGGCAGGAGGAGAAGTGGGTCACAGAGGATGAGATAGCTGGATGGCATCGCCAACTTGACGGACATAAGTTTGAGCAAGCTCCAGGAGTTGGTGATGAACAGGGAAGCCTGGCATGCTGCCGTCCATGGAGTCACAAAGAGTTGGACACAACTGAGCAACTGAAATGAACTGAACTGAAACAGCTATTAAATGAAAAAGCCAAGGCCAGGGGTTAAGGATTGATGTTAGATAGCAGGTAGCAGTTGGCTGCATTAGTGAAAACTACCTGCCACTGGGACAATGACTAAACATCAACTCTTCCATACTGAAGCACAATCTTGGAGAGAGCCGATTGACTCAATTTTAAATATTGCCTTGTCACTTCTTAACTGGTACTTAGCATAGTGTGTTAAACCTTTCTATATTTCTATCCTTAGTTCTACCTATAAAAGGAAATTATGATAGCTACTTTATAAAGTTATAGTTTGAAAGAGTTATTGTTATGCAAAGAAGCTGATATAACATGGACTCTCAGTAAGTGGTAATTGATATTGTGATTATGTTATATTCACTTTCATCCAAACTGGTCTGCACAGATTTTACTAACCTTATAGAAAGGTCCTGATGTTAACATATAGATGAAATACAAAAAACGACTCTGTACAATTTCTCTCTTACTCTTCTATTAGTGTAATAGACTGTATATGTGTTTTAAACAAATGATCCATTTAGAGCAACAGACGTCACTGTGAAAATTAAGAAGTAAGGGAAACAGAAAGCTAAGTGTTTTCAAAGCTTGTTTGTTCAAAAGCACCGTCATATCCTATAATTTTGTTTTCTAATGGAACAGCTATATCTATTTTCCCTCATAATGATTTAGGTACTTTTTTACTACCAAATAAAACAACAATGGCATTTTTTAATGAAAAATATGTGAATGTTGCTTTGAAAAGAAAATACTGAATACTGATTACTTGGTGTCTCCTCGCTGTTCTGGGAACACACCATGTACGCACTCATCTGTGTTCCTTTGGCTCTGCTATTCTTCTTGGCTCTCCTTTTCCTGCATATCTACACTTTATTCTAGTTCCTGCTTTTGTTCCAGGTCTAAAGAGGTCTAAAGAAAAAAATGCTAGCTATCTCTAAGTGCTCAAACTTTTCTGATCAATCCCCATTCCAAACTCAAGTAAGACTTAGAATCTTTCCAATAATTCATATTAGCATCACACTATTTTGTAAAATTCATAAATATAAAGCTGATTGGTGGAAAAAGCATGGGGTTTTGAGTTTGATTCCATTTTTCTACTTCTAGGGAATTAAACACAGTCCTGTTTGTCTTCCCCACAATAATTTCAGTGTTACTACCTGAGAAATTTAATTAATGTTTGCTCAATTAATGATTATTGTAATTTGATAACTAATATATGGCATTTACTTCCCATTTTTTATCATAACCATGATAAGCACATGCCCATGCAAGCTCATGTATCCCTTTTTGGGAGTTGAATCAGATCCTACATGAGCTCCTGATTCAATGGGCCCAGCATTCCAAAAACTGAACATCTAAAACTCTACTTCTGACTCATTCAGCAAATCTTACTCAGCTGGCTCTCCTGCTGGATATTAAAAGCAGCCATCATGAATAGGATATTGCTGATATTTTTTCAGGGATAGAAATTCTGAAGCACATGGCAGATTGTATTTTCAAAGATGACCATCCCATACATCTGTTTTACAAAGTGACATTGATAGACCTCCAAGAAGGGGCTGGCTGATGCCCTCCTCTGACCGTTTGAAACTGAATGAACCATTGTAAATGCCTCAGCCAATACTGCATACCAGAAGTGACACTGTATCTTCCTCACCTGTCTCTCTCTTTGGATGTGCACCTCCAGAACATTATATCAACATGTAAAAGTCCAGCTACCGTCAAGCTCCTACTAGAGAGAATGCGTGAAGAGTCCACATAGACAGATGCCCAAGGAGCCGCAGCTGTTGTTGGTGTTCAGTCACTCAATCACGTCCAACTCTGTACTAGTCTCCAATCCTTCCCAGTGAGCACAGGTGCTTAATCGTGTCTGACTCTTTGTGATCCCATGGACTGTAGCCTGGCTCCTCTGTCCATGGGATTTCCCCAGAAAGAATACTAGAGCAGATTGCCATTTCCTCCTCCAAGGGATCTTCTCAACCCAGAAATCGAACTCACATCTCCAGCATCTGTTGCATTGCAGGCATATTCTTTACCTGCTGAGCCATCTGGGAAGCCAATCCTTCCCAGATAAGGTATCAAAACATGTGAGTGAAGAAGGCTTCAGTTTGATCCCAGCTCTGGCCACTGTTTCACTGCACACTCATTACAGACCCCAAGTCAGAAGACCCATATGAGTGGCTTCTGGATTCCAGACCCATGAAACTGTGAGAGATAATAAACAATTAGTATTGTTTTAAACTGCTAAGTTTTAGGACGATCTGTTGTGGAGTCATGGTAACAGCAGCAGGACAATTGGGAAACAATTTCTTCAGCTGGTTTGGTCCAAACTGTCCGACAGATGAGCCATGTCTTAGAACATTCCATCCCTCAGCTGATGTGACCACTGTGAGGTTTCCGTTGCTTCCTGGGTTTGTGGCACTGAAGAGATCTAAGACCATTCTGTCCCGAAAAACTCATGGTTCTGGAAGAATAAAATACACTTTCTTCTTAAGAGCTTTTCCAGTAATTAAAGTTTATTTCCACATCCTTTTTAGTAAGCATAAAAATACATTCCAAATCACTCTTTCCCTCAAAGTGGGAAAAGGAGGAGGAAGGCACAGGCCATATATCTCCAAATAAACGTAATTACTGGTTCTGCATTTACCAAGTTCACACACCTATACTGTGGTGGGCACAGGATGGTGCAGGGAAATTTTCACATCTGGATTGCATCAAATCATATTGATTGCAGCTTGCAGACTGCAATTCCTTGCCAGTTTTCTTGTTATTAATTCAAGGTTTTGGTCTGGCAGAGTGGACCCAGTAATGTTGATAGGTGATTTTCAGATCTAGAATCAAGGGAAAAAATTGAGGACGGTTCATAGGAGCAAATTCTTTTTCCATGTGTATTATGCAGCCGGTGAATAGAGTCAGAAAAAGGCAGGGGCGTGGGATTCATGATTATCAAACACAGTTTGGGCTTTTACACCAAGAGTTGGCTGGCAGATTCTTTACCATTAGTGCCACCTGGGAAGCCTAGAGTCGGCATGAACTATTGCAAGGGATGGAATTACAAGGATGGGATTGAAAGCTAAGTTCTTTCTAACTCTTGGCTCCAGTGAATAAGCACCTTTGATTTATGGTTAATGTTTACAAGCCTTTAAAATACCTTTCACTCTAAACTGTTTTTGAACTATACGACCAAATTTTTTTTTCAATTGAGATGTCTGTTTAATTAACAGTAATCTTTTGATGTTCCAGACCACCTGTATTTTTTAACATTTTATTTTTGATTGAAGGATAATTGGTTTACAATATTGTGTTGGTTTCTGCCATACATCAACATGAATCAGCCATAGGCCTATATATGTCCCCTCCCTCTTGAATCTCTCTCCCACTCCCCACCCCACCCCACCCCTCTAGGTTGTCACAGAACCCTAGTTTGAGCTGTCTGAGTCATACAACAAATTCTCACTGGCTATTTATTTTACATATGATAGTGTATATGTTTCCATGATACTTTCTCCATTCGTCCCACCTTCTCCTTCCCCCAACTGTGTCCGCCAGTCTGTTCTCTACATCTGCATCTCCACTGCTGCCCTGAAAATAGGTTCATCAGTACCACATTTCTAGGTTTCATACATAAGCTTTAGTACATGATATTTGTTTTTCTCTGACTTAGTTCACTCTGTATAATAGGCTCTAAGTTCATCCACCTCAGCACTGACTCAAATATGTTCCTTTTTATGGCTGAGTAATAGACTATTGGGTAAGTATACCACAGCCTCTTTATCCATTCATCTGTCAGTGGACTTCTAGGTTGCTTTAGTGCCCTAGCTATTGCAAAAAGTGTGGCAATGAATATTGGGGGTACATATGTCTCTTTCAATTATGGTTTTCTCAGGGTATATGCCCAGTAGTGGGGTTGTTGGGTCATGTTTGTATTCCTAGCTTTTTTATGAAATCTCCATACTCTCCTCCATAGTGACTGTATCAATTTACATTCCCACCAACAGTGAAAGCAGATTCCCTTTTCTCCACACCCTCTCCAGCATTTATTGTTTGTAGATTTTTTAATGGTGGCCATTCTGGCTGATGACCAAGTATTTTTGAACAAGTTAGTACCTGATGCTCTGTATTAGGTTGTTCAGTATTATCCTTTATTCTTCTTAATTTAAAGACACAGTCAAGAAGATTAATCCTGGTCTAAAACTCAGATCCATCACTCCTTGACTGCTTGGACAGGCTTTTGAATTTCTCTGTGCCTCAATTTCCCTACGTTATTAAACCTGGGGTAATGTGTGCCTGCCCCAGAGTATTTTGTGAGGAATAAGTATAGCAAAACATGTAAAGGTCTTAGAGCTTTGCCTAGAATGCTTTCTTTTTTTAAACGGTGTCATGAACGCAAGCTTACACCTATTTTATTTTGCTTTATAATTTATATTCAGAACAGACAGAGAGGTGATCTTCTGATAAATTTAGGAACGCTTCCTATATATCTCAACCCAAGTTTAAAGAGTACAACTCTCAAAAAGCTATCAATGTTGAACAAATGTTCTTTTTTTTTAATTCCATTTTTATTTTACATTGGAGTATAGTTTATTTACAATGTTGTGTTAGTTTCAGGTGTACAGCAAAGTGATTCAGCTATACATGTGCTTATATCCACTCCTTTTCAGATATTTTTCCCATATACTTTATTACAGAATATTGAGTAGAGTTCCTCGTGCCACACAGTAGATCCTTGTTGGTTATCTCTTTTACATACAGCAGTGTGCATATGTTAATCCCAAACTCCTAATTTATCCCTCCCAGAACAAAGCTTTCTTGAGGATCCCCATATGCCTATCACTCTCTTTTCTTATTTGGGGAGATACAAATATTAATAGAATATTTATCCTCTGTTTCAGGACATTAAATTTTGCAACCTAGGTAAATAACTAAGAACAAAAAAAATCTGTTTCTAGAAATATTAACTTATTTCTAACTTGAGAATATCTTTTGTTTTAAGCCTGCTAAGGAATGAAATGAGACTTAGGTCAGAGATGGAATCATAAGCTGTACCAGACCTAGTTGGATGTCCATATTTATATAGGACATTTCTTCAAAGAAAGAATTTTAATGCCGTGACATGTAAGCCTCTGAGCGTGCCTGCTGCTTTCATTTATAAACAAATATCTAAACATGATGGGAATTCTTTTGCTGAATCTCAGGTATAACCCACTCCATCTAATTTAAAATGTCCAATAATGTGACAAAACAACCCAGTTTGCCCAGATCTGTTCCAGGTTTAGCTGAAAAATTTATATCACAGGAAATCCCTCAAGTTCAAGCAAACTGGGAAGGTCAGTCACTCTGTGACCGAGACCAGCAGCACTCCTATTACCCAGAAGCTTGATAGTGATGGGGGATCCCGGCCTCACCTCAAACCTACTGAATCAGAAACTGTATTTAATAAGATCTGCAGGTGATTCGGAAAAGGCGATGGCACCCCACTCCAGTACTCTTGCCTGGAAAATCCCATGGACGGAGGAGCCTGGTAGGCTACAGCCCATGGGGTCGCTAAGAGTTGGACACGACTGAGCGACTTCACTTTCACTTTTCCCTTTCATGCACTGGAGAAGGCAATGGCAACCCACTCCAGTATTCTTGCCTGGAGAATCCTGGGGATGGTGTAGCCTGGTGGGCTGCTGGGGTCACACAGAGTCGGACACGATTGAAGTGACTGAGCAGCAGCAGCAGCAGCAGCAGGTGATTCATATGCACCTTAAAGTTTGAAATCTAGAAACAAGAGTTGTGAAACTATATACCTGAAATCTAAAATATCTGAGGCATTTTAGAAAATGTTTTCAAATATCTCTATTTCCCATTCTCTTTACTCCAGCATCAGCATGCATCGATTTATGGGCAGATCTTCATATGTGACCCTTTGTTCATTATACTTATTCTTTGGAAACACAAAATATCAGTTGGGTATCAGCTGTTTTATCTCCATTAACTTTCTGCATATGTGTGTGTGTTTTCTAATTAAATTCACTTTCTGTCAATTTATTTCAATTCAGATATACTTAGGTCTCTGTAGTTATAAGCCAACTCTCTAACATACAATGAGCCAATTACTATATTAAAGAACTAGCTAATCAATAAAACTTCAGTTATTTTCTTCTTTATCTGATAACTTGAGGCTTAAAAACTGTGTCATTGAACTTATGCACACAAATAGATGAAATAATTTTTCTAGCTTGCTTCTTCTTACTTCTTTGGGCATGGTAACACATTTTGTTTTCAATTTTATGCACATGATTATCTTTAATTTTGGTAAATCTTCATAAAACAAGTAGTCAAAATGACAAATTATATCATTTCATTACAATAAAAGGTCTGTGCAGGTCCTCCCAGCTCTACATGTCTTTCCTCTTTTAGAAGACAATATCTATTATACAGAATAGTAGAAAATTTAATTTTTCATATTTTGGTTTTTGTCCTCTGTAAAATTCCTTTTTCCAAAAAATTCTTTTCAGCATTGTGGGCTTTCCACTTTTGCTCTCAGATCCATGGAATACTCTTCTGAATCTCCAGAGTTTGTTTATGTTGGCATAAAAGACTAGAAAAATTCCATCAAGACTCCCTGTGGCCACCATCCAGAAACAAAGCCCAGATTCACTACTGGCCCATTACCTGAGACCTTGACTGTTAAGTGGAACTGCAGGGTTGACTTCAGCTCAAGAATGCGAGTATGACTTTGTGAAGCAATTAGGTTTCCCTTCATTCTCATTCCAGTTTAACTAAGGTTTTCTATGGGATAAATTTGTTAGACAGAATACTTGCATTTCTTTTCAAGGAAAATGGTATTGTCAACGTAATATGAGATTTGAATCCAGACAGACCTGAGTCCGCCTTTACTCTGTCAGTAAGAATTGAATAACTTATAGAAAAATTACAGAAGTTCTATGAGCCTCAATATCCCCATTTATAAAATGAATAATAATAAATATTTTGCAGAGTTATTATGCAAGTTAAATGAATATATATATATGAAAAGGGGCTTCCCAGATGGCTCAGCAGTAAAGAATCTGCTTGCCAATGCAGGAGATGCAAGAGACGTGGGTTCAATCCCTGGGCGAGGAAGGTCTCCTGGAGTAGGAAGCGGCAACCCCCTCCAATATTCTTGCCTGGGAAATCCCATTGACAGAAGAGCCTGGCAGGCTACAGTCCATGGAGTCACAAAAAGAATCGGACATGACTGAGTGACCAAACAATAATACGAAAAGCACAGAGCACGATGCTTCAGCTTATGTTACTTTCTTCCTCCTAAACGTCACCGTGGTGGATCTCCACGGTATTTGTAAAATGATAGTACTTGCAGTCCTGAAAATAAAAATAAAATACATCTATAACTCCCCACATATGGCTAGACAGATGTATTTAAACACATTCATGTGTTTTCCGCCACTATAATTTATTTGCTCAATCTTTTCCTAGTCTTCTGCCCAAAGTATTAAATGTCTTTGGGGAAGAGAAATAAAACAACACATGCTATGACTTGTCCCAAGCCAATTCCTTATTTTTTACACAGACTATGTAAAAACGGCATTGTTTTCATGAAATATTTATAAGTGTACACAAAAACTTACACCAGAGCCTGATCTACATTCTTTTCATGCATAGCATGTGATAAGTTTCCCCTTGATACCATTTAAGACAAAGATCCCAACTTTAACAAACATTTAAATATGTATTCTATCCTCCTTATATAGAGAACAGCAAAATGAAAGGATCTGGAGCCAGAAAACCTGCCCTTTATAACTGTTTAATCCATAGATGTAATTAAATCTTTATCAATTTTAGTTTTCTCCTATGTACAATAATGATAATAATTAATTATCATTACCATAATTAGCAATAATGATAATTGCCATGAATGTTTATTAAAAGCTTACTATGCCCTAACCCATATATATTTATAGTCTGATTTAATATACACAGTGCTGAGGTTGGTATTAGTATTAGATCTACTTTGCAGATGATAAACTGAGGCTCAGAGAGAGATTACATGGCATGGCTTAGGTAGGCATCAGAGCTTGTGTTCATAGTCTATGCTTTTAGACACTGCAGTCTACTGCTCTCCACCAAATAAGTGCAATAATTTCATATGCTTCTCAGGACTGTCATTAGGAGCCAGTGAGTTAATGCAGAAAAAAATAATACTTTCTTTACAATAAAGCTAACTAAGTGTTGGTTATTATTAGTTTAATTAAAGGACTCTGACCTCTGAAGCTGGGCTTCCCTGGTGGCTCAGTGGTAAAGAACCCTCCTGCTAATGCAGAAGAAGTGGGCTCAATCCCTGGGTTGAGAAGATACCTTGGAGAAGGAAATGGCAACCCACTCCACTATTGTTGCCTGTAAAGCCCCATGGACAAAGAGTCTGGCAGGCTACGGTCCATGGGATCACAGAGTCAGACACGACTTAGTGACTGAACAACAACAATGATCTCTGAAGCTAGAGGAAAAGCTACACTAGTACCAGGGAAAATCCAAGTACTTAGTACCAAGAGAAAACCCTGCAAATCCATCTTTCCAGCTTCTTAAATAATTGGGTATTTCAGACATGTTTGTTCTCTAGCCAAGGATGATTCCCCAAAATTTCCTTCATTGTAGGCTGATCTCATTTCATTTATTAAGATAAAAATGATAGATACAGATTTCTGTCTTTCATTTGCAAATACGGACAGTTGTATTAGTTTCTTAGGGCTGCTGCAACAAACTAACACAAATTTGGTAGCTTAATACAAGCAGAAAAATTTCTTACAAAACTAAGAATACTTTTACTATTGCATCCGGTAATACCATCCCTTGGTATTTACCCACATGAATTAAAAACATATGTCTACCCCAAAACCTTCAAGCAGATGTTTATAGCTGCTATATTCAAAATTGCCAAAAACTTGAAAGCAACCAAGATGTTCTTCAATAGGTGAATGGATAAATAAACTGTGGTATATTCAGGCAATGGAATATAGTTCAGCACTGAAAAATATAGGCCACCAACCCATGAAAAGACATGGAGGAAATGTAAATGCATATTGTTATTGTTGTTACTCAGACGTTAAGTCATGTCAGACTTTTTTGTGACCCTCATGAACAGTAGCCTGCCAGAGTCCTCTGTCCATGGTATTTCCCAGGCAAGAATACTGGAGTTGGTTGCCATTTCCTTCTCCAGGAGATCTTTCCGACCCAGGGATCAAACCCATGTCTTCTTCTTTGGCAGGTGGATTCTTTACCACTGAGCCACCTGGGAAGCCAGAAAATGCATATTAATAAGTTAAAAAAGCCAATCTGAAAAGGCTACATTCTTGTAACAATTAATTTTGTGTGTCAACTTGATTGAGCCAAAAAGAACCCAGATATTTGCTCAAACCACATTCTGGTGTCTCTGTGAGGATATATTTGAATGAAATTAACATTTAGTGGATAGACTGAGAAAAGGAGATTCCCCTCCAGAGTGTGGGTGGGCCTTATCTAATCAGTTGAAGGTATGAATAGCACAGAAAGGATGACTCTCCCTTGACTAAGAAAGAAGTCTTTCTGTCTGATGGCTTTTGAACTGGGACTTTGACCATTTCCCTACCTTGAGACAAAGTGATAACATTAGCTCTTACTGGATCTTGAGCCCACCAGCCTTTGGACTAGAACTGAACCATTATATCTCTGGGGTCTTCAGCTTACCAGCTCACTTTACAGCTCTTGAGATTTTTCAGCTTCTATAATCAAGTGAGCCAATTCTTATCATAAATCTCTTTCTCTCTCTTATGCACACCCACACCCACACACATTATTGATTCTGTTTCTCTGGAGAACCCTGGTGAAACAATATTATATATTCTAATTATACGACACTTCAGGAAAGGCATAACTATGGAGACAGTTAAAAGATTAGTGGGGACTTCCCTGGAAGTTCAGGGGCTAAGATTTTGCACTCCCAATGCAGGGGGCCCAGGTTTAATCCCTGGTCAGGGAACTAGACCCCACATGCCACAACTAAAAGTTCACATGCTAAGGATCCTGCATGCTTCAACTAAGACCTGGTACAGCCAAATAAATAAAGATAAATAAGTATTAAAAGAAAAGATTGGTAGCTTCCCGGGGTCATAAGGGCAGGAGGAATGGAAGAGGGCGTGTGGAGAATCTTTAGAGCAGACAAACTACTGTCCACTACTACTACATTGGCGGATATTAATATATATTATTAAACATTGTCAAAACCCATAGAAAGTACAGCACCGGGACTGAACCTTAATGTAAACTATGGTAATGAGTGATAATGATGTGTCAGTGTAGGTTCACTGAGTGTAACAAATAATCTACCACTCGGTGCAAGATTTAGATAATAGGGAAGGTATGAGTGTGTGGGGCAAGAAATATATGGGAACTCTACTTTCTGCTCATCTTGCTGTGAACCTAAAACTTCTTTAAAAAATAAAGTCTATTACAACAAAGAGAAAAACAGGTAGAAATTTACTGTCTTATAGTTCTGGAGGCCAGAAGTCTGAAATCAAGTTTGTCAGTAAGACTGTGTTCCAATGCTGATACTAGGGGAGACTCTGTTCTCTGCCTCTTCCAACTTCTGTAGCTGTGGACATCGCTTGCCTAACAACCACATCACTCCAATTTAAATGATTTCCATGGCTCCTCTGCCTCCTCCTCCTTTTCCTCTGTGTGTTTCTTATAAGGATATTTGCCATTTATTTAGAGCCCACCTGGACACACCAGGATGATCCCTTAAAACTCAAAATACTTACTTTGATTACAACTGCAAAGATCTTTTTTTTTAATTTTAATATATAAGGTAAAATTCATAAGTTCCAAGGGTTAGGTCATGGAAATACCTTTTGGAGACCACTATTCAGATGTCTACCATGGTCAGTTACTCAATTCTAGAAAATAGACCTCAAGGAAAGTCGACTCAGTGACTTCTAGGAAAGGTTTTCTCCTTTATTTCTCTTCTATTTATTAAAATGGATGCAGAAAAAGAAATAACTTCCCGTTACACTATTTAGTGCAGTTATAAGGGGAAAAGTTGCCAGAAGCAGCAAGCAGCCATCTGGGGTCCAAGAGGTGACAAGGCTGAACACTTGACTGAGTTGCTGAGATGAACTTAAAACCATTCATCTCCTGAATCTTATTCCATCTGAGGTTATAAATGTTCTATGGTTTAAATGGATGATAACTGTAAATTTTGTTACTTGAACCTCCATGCATTCTAACCATTAAAATAGTAAAGTAGATATAAGGAAAAAGAGAACATACGTCATATTCAAAAGATTATGGGCTTAGAATGAAGGGAAGTAAGCAACTACCTCAACTGTCAAGTTGGCTGAAGACAGAGTACTTTGGAGAGTAGTAATTTATCCTATTTCTAAGGATTAATATGATTCTATCTGTGTTCTTGGGGGTTATTCAAAGAACACAGTTAGAAAAAAATCATGTTTATCCTTAGAAATAGGATGTGAAGAGAAATAGCCTAGCCTAGTTGGGAGTCAGAAAAATTGGAACCAACTTCTAGATTGTAAATTTCATGAAGTCAATTAAGACTGAATTGAGATGAATGTACAAATAAATTATATCAAAAATACAGTATCTACTTGTCTTGCTTCTAAACCTCACAGCTCACATGGGCAGCCTTTGAGATCTTGCTGGGTATTGCAGTAAAGATATATATTCAGCACTTTGAAAAGCTCAGGCTTTTATTTGTAGCAACATGTGAAAACAACTGTGAAGTGGACATATCCTGATATAGTACTGCATAATTGGAGCCGGATCGGACACAAATCTTATGTAACAAAATGCCAGTCAATCTTCAGTTTATACTCCAACAACCACTGGCTCCCTTAGCAGTAATGAAAGAGTGACCCAGACAAGTTCTCTTATGCACACACAGCCTGATACGCAGCCAGAGGAAGCTTGTGAAAATTATGAAATAACCCTCCATTATGAAGTTTATGGACTCACTCCCTCAATGTGATTAAGTGAGCTTTAATTTCAATTGCTGTCAGATTTTACAGCTTTCAACACCTGCAGCTCCCTGGTAGACCTGAGGTGGGTCTTTTTCAAAACTCCTTTTCCGCATCTACAAAACAGAACTTCATTTCACTGGAGTTACGACAGATCTTCTCTTTTGCAGTCAGCAGTTCTTTGACTCAGCGGAAGAATTAGCTCCCCCACCTGAGAGTCAGGCTATCCTTTTCCTGGCTTCACCATTCTTCTTGATCTCTGCCTCCCAAAGTTGTCTTTGCTCCAGACATCTCAAAGAAAGAAAGCAATACTCCTGCCCCATGTTAGAATCAGGAGGGATTCTCAGGGGTTCCGTCAGTTTTGTGAACCTCTGCCATTTTGTGGGGGGGTTGCCATACCTAACGACCTTAGTAAACTCCCCACCAATGACCTCTGCTTTTAACCTCTACATTTCCTCACATTACTGAGATGTGTACTAGAGCTACATGTGCACCACAGATCTGTCATCCTATGCTCTGAAAGAGATTGCTCCTAGAGAGACCCATACCTAACCAAACCTTCATAAAGGTGGAAAATATTCTTCATGACAGTCAGTTATCGTCTAACCCCTTTGTTTTAATCAAATGGCTGCATTCATGAGAGCTAATGATTGCACTGTGCTAAGCAGATTTGTCTTATTTTGCTCTCTTGATACTCTCCCAAAGAATACAGAGTTATAGCTTTTATTTTTAGAGAAGCTGTAGCTTGAAGTAATTAAATTTATTAACCTCCTTCTGGTGCTTATATTTGGATTTTCATTCTTTAAAGATGACACAAAGTACCATATTTAAATGATATGTGTTCATAACTAAATTCATGTCCAACTATCATGTATAGCATCTACACAACAATAAAGGATTGGGGTCCAACATGTATTCCCAGATGTTTAGTCCATATATGAAGACAGTTTGTATCAGATATACCTGGACATCTGATTTTTTAAGAATAGCTTCAAAAATCTTAGCTCCCCACCATTCTGGAAATGTGGCCTTCTGTGCATTTTCTAAGCATAGCTTGGGGTAGGAAAAAGATGGCTTGAGAGTAGCCCATGAAAAAATTTTTTAAAACTCAAAGAATTTAAATAACTGTTAAATGAGTCTGTGATGTGAATAACTGCAAAATGAACTAATTAGACTTAGGCTTCCTAAATAATGGAACCATATTAACATTTTCTTCTCCCTAGAATATGCTTTTAAACGAAAAGTATTCTTAGTATCTTTTCAAATCTACGCTTAACTTCAAATGAATACTTCTCGTAATCAAACCTTTTCTTTGAATCCCAGACACTGAACTACATCTGACTTAAGAGTCACGGGACCACTTTATAAAAGCCATGTATTTCTTGTGATGCTATATTTGCTAAACACTGAAAGAACATTCCTGGAACCTTTCTTGTCCCTCAGGAGCAAGCTTTAGTATAGAAACCCATTTTATTCACTGAGGCTTTTTAAAGAAAGGCCATCCTTCTGTGTAGTCACAAACATTCCTCTAATGTCTGGAGCTCCTGGGACCCTCTCAGAATGTCAGGAGTATGGGGAACTCTGCTCAATACTCTGTAATAGCCTACATGAGACAAGAACTTGAAAAAAAAAAAGATAAGTGTATATCTATAACTGAATCACTTTGCTGTCCACTTGAAATGAACACAACACTGTTAATCAACTATACTCAATATAAAATAAATTAAAAAAAAACAGCTCCTTGAATGAAGGCAAGGCACAGCCCCTTGAAAGCAGGGGCTGTGATTTCCAATTGTTATTGCCTTTGGATAGTGGCTCAGAAGGTAAAAAATCCACCTGAAATGTGCAAGACCTGAGTTCGATCCCAGGGTTGGAAAGATCCCCTGAAGAAGGGAACAGCTACCCACTCCAGCAGAATTGCCTGGAGAATTCCACGGACAGAGAAGCCTGGCAGGCTATAGTCCATGGGGGTCACAAAGAGACACAACTGAGCAACTTTCACACACTGTATGAATCTCAGTGTCTGGGAACTGTTGTATTATATGGGTATTTGTATGTGTCAGATTCAGGGAAAGGCATTGTTTCAGCATGACATTTAGCACCAATAACTGGTTTACGAAACAAAATCCATTCTACTGAAATCTTTCATTAGAAAACATCTCTCACACTTTGTCCAATTCATTCCAGGCCTTTTAGCCAGTGAAGTGTTTATAGTTTTAACTTGAGTAAAATAGAATCATTCAGGGATATGTCAGTGTTTCCATTATGCCCCCTCTTTTTTTACCCTGAAGTAGCCCAAGTTTATTAGTATGTCCATAAAAATTAATATCCCACTGAAACCTGGCACCAAACCATAAAGTAAATGTTTACATATCCTTTCAAATATTAACTCGGTTGTTTCTACAAGATGATAGGTGTGCCAAGCATGAACATTCCCAATTCATAGCTTTTCTCAGCTAATTCAGTTGAGTTATTCTTTCAGTGACTAAACTTAGCTAAAAAGCAGCACCTGAAATGGACAGGATGGCAAAAAAGGACTGAGAGAGAGAACCTTTATTAATTATCCAGAAGCTTCCAACATGAGGTCATCCTGGAAAGTGGAAACTATCAAACTAAGCAAGCATAGCCAAGCAAGCAGGGGGGATATGTGCACCAAAACATACACCCCTGGTTTCCGTCAACTGCATGTCAGCTTCAGGAAATGGCCTGAGGACTAACCCCCGTGAGGCTGCAGCAGGGGAGGTGCTTGGGACAGAGTGGCAAAGGGAGTGTTGACTGAGCGTCCAACTCTTTTGGCTGCCCCAGTGGCAGGGAGGCCAGGTCTCCACAAGGCCTTAAGACTTTAGGTCCATTGTAGAAAAGCTGACAAAACAGTTCTCTGGATGAGGGGCCAGTGAGGACAGGGGAATGGAAAGTGTGATGAGCTCTGGTGTAGACACAAAGAACTAAGGGGCCAGAGTTTCTCCTTTTGTCAGCCCCTATCCTGGTTCTCGGAGAAGGCAATGGCACCCCACTCCAGTACTCTTGCCTGGAAAATCCCATGGACAGAGGAGCCTGGTAGGCTACAGTCCATGGGGTCGCTAAGAGTCGTACACGACTGAGCGACTTCACTTTTCACTTTTCCCTTTCATGCACTGGAGAAGGAAATGGCAACCCACTCTAGTATTCTTGCCTGGAGAATCCCAGGGACGGCGAGCCTGGTGGGCAGCCGTCTATGGGGTCGCACACAGTTGGACACGACTGAAGCGACTTAGCAGCAGCAGCAGCATCCTGGTTCTACTTAAAATGAAGCCTTGTTCTGAGTCCTTTGTCTCCTTGATGCCTCCCCTGGCTTTTTCTGAATACCTATTGTAGCAAAAAGATGTCAGAATTATAAGACTGACTTGATTTGAGACCCGTGTTCACCACTTACTGCCCATGTGGTTTTGAGCAAGATACTTAATTACCTGAATAATCCTTTCCTTATCCATAAAGTTAACGTCCAATAAAGGTTCTTAGTAGATACCTGATGATACTAAGTGCTGTCCTTTTATCTTACATGGTTAGAATCAGAAGAACATGAGCTAACATATATAAAACTATTTGGGTAACAATGTTAATAGTCATAATGATAATCATTTACTCTGTGTCTGGCCAGGTTCAGAATTTGGCATAAAATCTTTTGCCTAGACTATATAATGCACATGCAAGCCATTCTTCCTTTTCAATTTTTCAGATAAAGAATCAGAGGCTCTGAAATTTTTAATATTTTTTCCAGGATTCTCTTTCTCCCTAAATTGATGTATAGATTTAGCAACCAAACTCCCAGATGGCTTGTCCTTCTTTGTAGATGTTGAAAACTGATTTTAAAATCAATTTAGAAATACAGAGGACCTAGAATAACCAAAAAATTTTGAAAAAAGTAAGAAAAACAAAATAATTTAGGTGATATGCACCACCTGGTTTAAAACCTTACTATGAAAGCAAAAGTCATCTGAACAGGGTGGTGTTGGCATAAAGGCAGACATACAGATCAATGAAACAGAAAAGAGAGTATAGAAATAGATCTACATATATATGGCCATTCAATTTTCAACAAGGCAACAGAGTAATTCATTGGGGGAAAAGCAGGTTTTGTATTTTTTTAATGACGCAGCAATAACTATCTACATGAACAAAATGTACTTGATCCCTACTTTACATCATACAAAAATAATTTAAATAATAAAATATTAAAATAATTAAAAATAATAGTAGATCTAAATATAGAAAGTAAAATGCTAAAACTTCTAGGAATGAATCTTTGTGTCCTTATTATAAGCAAAAAGTTTTAAATATAGGATGCAAAAACACTAACTATACACAGCGCTTAGAGTTGCCAACACTTTACGTAGTAAAAAAAAAAAAAAATCCATGTAAAACTTTTTAACATCCAACCCTCTGCATCCAAGCTTCTGCATCCATGGATTCAATCACCTGCAGATTGTGTAAGATGCAGCATGTATTTAGTAAAAGAAAACTGCCTTTTACTTTTAGTAAAAGAAATGTGCCTTTGAGTGGACCCATGCAGCTCAGACACATGTTCAGTTGTTCGAGGATCAACTGTTTATACATAAACTTGAAAAAGTACTTTAAAAAATAAAGATAGAACTACCATATGATATAGCAATCATACTCCTGGGCATATATCTGGAGAAAACCATAATCTGAAAAGATATATGTATCCTAATGTTCATTGCAGCACTATTTACAATTGGCAAGACATGGAAGCAACCTAAATGTCCATCAGCAGAGAACTGGGTAAAGAAGATGTGGTACATTTATACAGTGAAATATTACTCATTTATTAAAAAAAAGAACAAAATAATGCTATTTGCAGCAACATGGATAGATCTAGAGATTATTATACTAAATGAAAGAAAAATGATATCACTTGTATGGAATCTAATTTTTTTTAAATGATATAAATGAACTTATTTACAAAACAGATTCACAGATTTCAAAAACAAACTTATGGTCACTAAAGCTGCTAAGTCTCTTCAGTTGTGTCCGACTCTGTGCGACCCCATAAATGTCAGCCCACCAGGCTCTGCCGTCCCTGGGATTCTCCAGGCAAGAACACTGGAGTGGGTTGCCATTTCCTTCTCCAATGCATGAAAGTGAAAAGTGAAAGTGAAGTCTCTCAGTCGTGTACGACTCTTAGCGACCCCATGGACTGCAGCCTACTAGGCTCCTCCATCCATGGGATTTTCCAGGCAAGAGTACTGGAGTGGGGTGCCATTGCTTTCTCCAATGGTTACTAAAGGAGGAAGGATAAATTACAAGCTTGGGAATAACATTCACATACTACTACAAGTAAAATAGACAACCAACAAGGACCTGTTGTATAGCACAGGGAACTCTACTCAATACTTTATAATGACCTATTAATGACCTTTTTGGGCTTCCAGGTGGTATTAGTGCTAAAGAACCCACCTGCCAATGCAGGAGACACAAGAGACGCAGGTTCGATCCCCGAGTTTCAAAGATCCCCTGGAGTAGGAAATGGCAGCCCACTGCACTATTCTTGCCTGGAAAATTCCATTGTCAGAGGAACTTGGTGAGCTACAATCCACGGGGTCACAAAGAGTCAGACATGACGGAGCACACAGTCATAGTCATGGGAAAAGAATCCAAAAAAGGGGGGATATATATATATACGTATAACCAATTCATTGTGCTATATAGTAGAACCTAACGTAACATTGTAAATCAACTATACCCCAAAAAATTAATTTAAAAATAAAAAATAAAATAGTGAAAATGCAAAAATACAGTTAAGGAGAAATTTTTACAACACATATATGGGGGAAAGGATTTGTATTAAAAATAGATAGAGAACTCGTTCAACTAAATAAGACACGCACATTGTAAAAGTATTTACATGAGGTTCCAGAACAACCAAAACTAATCTAAACGATTAGAAACTAGACCAGTGGTCACCTAGGGTTGGAGGGGAGAAGATTAACTGACAAGAAGAAAGAAAAAACTTTCTGTGATAATGGAGATTCACTACTGCATGAATGATGTGTTGGTTATATGAATGTAATACATTTGTTATAATTCAACCAAATGTCCACTTAAAATGGGTGAATTTTACTGTATTCAAATTATATCTCAATAAAGTTGATTTCAGAATTGATACAAACAGTCAAACATTTGGATGAACAATATTTTGAGATTAATTTAGTCTTTGTTTTCATGTGTTTGTTACATGGGAAAATTGTTCATAAAAGAGGGACGCAAAAATAACTTCTAGTTTAGGATTTTTTTTCCTAGTATAGTGATGTCATTAATGGTGATTCATTCATAGGAATAGCATAGCCAGGAGAAGAAGAAAGCTTTGAAAATTGAGCTAAGTTTTTACAATGACGAGTGTTATCTGTCTATGAGATATCTAAGTAAAAATGTCTGGTAAATAGTTAAGTGTGTGAGTCTGGAGGTCAGCAGAAATCTTGGCAGAATATGGACATTTGTGAGTCAGAAGTGCAGATGTTAAGAAAGCCATAGAATGGATGGGAATCTGCCTTGGAGAATTTGTAGTATTAAAATAAGAGGCTTAGGACAGAACTACAAAGAACACGTGACTTAATGGATAAAGAGAGACAGAGATGCCTGCTAAACAGAGTAAGTTTGTACAGCTGGAGAGCTAGGACAAAAGCAGGAAAGGAAAGTGTCACAGATATTAAAAGAGGTGACACATATTTCAGCCAGTATCTAATTAACAAAGCATGTCATAAAGGACCTATCTGACTTTAAAGAGGTGGGCAGTACCATCTTAACATGTGGCTGGAAGGAACAAGCAGAAATATGAGTGAATGGTACTGATGCCTATCACAATTTGCAGTAAATTTCCTCCATTTATTTTCAGCTTCACATTTCATTCCTGTTCTCCAATGCTATGTCTGCTTTTGTTGGATTCCGTGACTTTTTGGTCTTTGTGGCAAATCTACTCTTTTCTTCTCTATATTCTTTTTTGCTAACACTCTAACCTTTGGCTTGCTCTAACAATACCACTGCTTTTGTCAGAGTTTTATTGCATTGCTCATCCACTGATGATGTTTTCTGTTATCTTCATTATTTACAACTTTAAGAGTTCTGATATACTGATTTTAGCAAGGTATGCAGAGGGAGAGGATAGGAATACAAAGATTTAATTTATTATCTTTAAATGGACACTAAATAATTACACTTAAATTATAATTTTCTTGTACACTATTGCTTTATGTCCTATGAATTCATTGCCTGCTTCCAAGATGCAAAGATAGTTTCCTAGAAGCTTTATAATTTCACTTTATAAGCCTGTGTATGTTGTTGTTGCTTAGTCGCTAAGTCATGTCTTACTCTTTTGCTACTGCATGGACTGTAGCCCGCCAGGCTCCTCTGTCCTGGCATTTCCCAGGGAAGAATACTAGAGTGGATAGCCATTTCCTTCTCCAGGGGATCTTCCTGACCTAGGGATCAAACCCTCATCTCTTGCATCTCCTACATCGGCAGGCAGGTTCTTTACCATTGAGCCACTGGGGAAGCCCAGATAATTCATATAAAATTATGTATGGTTGGAGGTGGAAATATGTCTTCAATATTTTCCCATATGAAATTATAAACTATTTGTTAAAAAAACCTATCCTTTCCCCAGTGAATATCTTTGTCACTTTTTTTCAAAACTCTTTTGACTATATGAGTGGTATATTTCTGAGCTTCTTATGATCCATTTGTATATTTTTAGGATGGTACTACATGCTTTATGTAATCCTTAAAGTCAAGTGATGTAAGTCCTCCCAGAACCTTGTTCTGATGGTGAAAGATGCTGAGATCCCTACTAGCAAGGAAAATGATAGAGTTCTGGTACAGCAGAGACCAGGTGCCAAGACTTAACCATCAGAAAAATGAAAGTGAAAGTGGCTCTATCATGTCCAACTCTTTGTGACTCCATGGAATGCGGAATTCTCCAGGCCAGAATACTGGAGTAGGTAGCTGTTCCCTTCTCCAGGGAATCTTCCTAATCCAGGGATCAAACCCAGGTCTTCCACATTGCAGCCGGATTCTTTACTGTCTGAGCCACGAGGGAAGCCCAAGAACATTGGAGTTGGTAGCCTATCCCTTTTCCAGCGGATCTTCCCAATCCAGGAATCGAACTGGTGTCTCCTGCATTGTAGGCGGATTCTTTACCAGCTGAGCTACCAGGGAAGCACTAGCCATCAGAGTCAAGGCATAATTCTCAATGGAGAGCATGGTCATGATGGCCTCCAGAAGGTCCTGATCCATAAGGATCTATGTATATGCTTCATAGAACATAATATTCTATGAAAAATAGATAGGTAGACAATGAGTTAGCTCCTTAATAATAGACCATGATCCATTGCCCAATTTCAAATCTTGGACCAGTTCTAATCCTTAGTGCCTATCAGTTAAAATAGTTTCCATCTCCTTATTGGTGATTTCCCCAGGGCTTTCCCAGAAAAACTTAGGACCATTTATAGTGGGGAAAGGGAGCAGTTCAGATTTTCAAGGTCTGGGTACAAGGTTGGATACAAGGTCTGAGCTGAAATAAATACCCAGGGAACCAAAGTACCAGTGTGTCACTCCTGTTAAAACAGACGTATGTGGAAATCAGCTAGTAAATACAGTTCTAGTATTGGCCTATCTCATAGTGAGTCCACTGCAACTGGTGAGTACACCAATTGTCATTCCTCTGGTTTCTGAACATATATTTATAGTCATATATGGACCTACATGTAGCTTGAAGAAGCCTCACATTGATTTCCCGGCGCATGGAGTAAATGCAATTAGAGCAAGAACATAACCATATTAGATTAGAGCCAAATGTAGTCACCTACTCAGAATTAGTCATACAGAACTCAGAATAGAAACTTCAAGTCTGGCTTCCCAATATAGATGTTTATTTTGAGGTCTACTAACTCAAACCCAGAGACATTATTAAGTCCCTAACATTTTTATTTTTAAAGAGCTTTTGGGAAAAAACTCTGTTTATATATGAATACCAAGAAATACTTTATCACATGGTTATTTTGAGGTCTAAGAATGCTCAAACTACTGCACAATTGCACTCATCTCACACGCTAGTAAAGTAATGCTCAAAATTCTCCAAGCCAGGCTTCAGCAATACGTGAACTGTGAACTTCCAGATGTTCAAGCTGGTTTTAGAAAAGACACAGGAACCAGAGATCAAATTGCCAATATCCGCTGGATCATCGAAAAAGCAAGAGAGTTCCAGAAAGACATCTATTTCTGCTTTATTGACTATGCCAAAGCCTTTGACTGCGTGGATCACAATAAACTGTGGAAAATTCTGAAAGAGATGGGAATACCAGACCATCTGACCTGTCTCTTGAGAAACCTGTATGCAGGTCAGGAAGCAACAGTTAGAAATGGACATGGAACAACAGACTGGTTCCAAATAGGCAAAGGAGTACATCAAGGCTGTATATTGTCACTCTGCTTATTTAACTTATATGCAGAGTACATCATGAGAAACGCTGCGCTGGAAGAATCACAAGCTAGAATCAAGATTGCTGGGAGAAATATCAATAACCTCAGATATGCAGATGACACCACCCTTATGGCAGAAAGTGAAGAAGACCTAAAGAGCCTCTTGATGAAAGTGAAAGAGGAGAGTGAAAAGGTTGGCTTAAAGCTGAACATTCAGAAAGCTAAGATCATGGCATCTGGTCCCATCACTTCATGGGAAATAGATGGGGAAACAGTGGAAACAGTGTCAGACTTTATTTTGGGGGGCTCAAAAATCACTGCTGATGGTGATTGCAGCCATGAAATTAAAAGACGCTTACTCCTTGGAAGGAAGGTTATGACCAACCTAGACAGCATGTTTAAAAGCAGAGACATTACTTTGCCAACAAAGGTCCGTCTAGTCAAGGCTATGGTTTTTCCAGTGGTCATGTATGGATGTGAGAGTTGGATGGGGAAGAAAGCTGAGTGCTGTAGAATTGATGCTTTTGAACTGTGGTGTTGGATAAGACTCTTGAGAGTCCCTTGGACTGCAAGGAGATCCAACCAGTCCGTCCTAAGGGAGATAAGTCCTGGGTGTTCGTTGGAAGGACTTATGTTGAAGCTGAAACTCCAATACTTCGGCCACCTCATGCGAAGAGTTGACTCATTGGAAAAGACCCTGATGCTGGGAAGGATTAGGGGCAGGAAGAGAAGGAGACGACAGAGGATGAGATGGTTGGATGGCATCACCGACTCGATGGACATGGGTTTGGGTAAACTCCGGGAGCTGGTGATGGACAGGGAGGCCTGGCGTGCTGCGGTTCATGGGGTCGCAAAGAGTCGGACACAACTGAGTGACTGAACTGAACTGAACTGAACTGAACTAGAAATTACTTCAAGAACTGTGAAAGGTCTAAGGTTTCATGCTACTTGTAAACTAACCATTTCACCAAACACAGGTTCAAGGATGCTGGTGGAAGATGTGATATTTTTAGGTCAAAAATTGCATTTTTCAAAGCATAGGTCACAGCATGAACTCTTAACCTTTGCATTGGTTCGCCTTGCCCTCCAAGTTCAATGGGAGTGAGATGGAGTCACTTGGTGCATCCTGCACACATAGTGGGTGTGCATCTATGTGTTGAGAGACCTGAAGCTTAGAAAATCCGATTTAATGGACCCCAAGCAGAGCTGCCTAACATCTGGTCCAGAGGGAAGTGTTATCTTTACTACACTTGACAGTGAATAAACTTGACCTCTGCTCTAGAGGGAGACATTATCTATGTATGTATGTATGTATGTATCTATCTATCTATCTATCTATCTGTATATGGATATATGTGCATAGTCACTCAGCCGTGTCCGACTTGTTGTGACCCCATGGACTGTAGTCCTCCAGGCTCCTCTGTCCATGGGATTCTTAAGGTAAGAATACTGGATTGGGTTGCCATGCCCTCCTCCAGGGGATCTTCCCAACCCAGGGATCAAACCCAGGCCTTCTGCAATGCAGGTGGATTCTTTACCATCTGAGCCACCAGGGAAACTCACGTGGATATATATTTATATATATACCAATTATATTTGGTATATTCACTATACGATAGCCTTGAAAGAAGAATCTCAGAGAAAGGCAAGATAGGCAGAAACATGGAAAACTTTAAATATTAGTGTATATTTCTTTTTCAAATTTTAATAGAAAATTTGATAGAAAAATTAAGATTTTAGATGAGATACAAGAGACATTAATAGACTCTGGAATATTGATACACTATTCACTAGAGTGGAACCCTACCCTTCACATCTCAACTCCCAACATTGATAAAAAAGGCAGATAGGTTTTTTTATATTAATTCTAGCACTTAAAAATAAGATTATTTTAAGTATCTATCTATCTAGTAAACATTCTTTGTATTCTTATATTTTCAAACAACTTCTTACTAAATTTATACTCTAAACCAAGGTGGAGATTAATTGTGCAGCTGAAACCATTGTTTTAGGTCCCAAGAGAGTTCCCATTGGGTTAATGAAGATGGATTTATTTTCCTCATCATTCCATTCGAAAGCTTGGCCATCAGATGAGAGAGAGAATTTCCTAAGGGGCCTTCAACTGAACTTCACATTTTTTCCCCAATTCATTTCAGCCAAGGGATAAATTGGCACCCTTTCTGACATGAGCACATAGTGGAAAGAACATCAGACTGAGATCCAGAAGACTCATGTTCTAATCCCATTTCTTCCATTAGCTTGCTATGTAGCCTTGGACAAGAATGTAGGGCTTTGAGTAGCACAGAGTAAGAATCACTCATAAACAAACATGGCCAAAAAAGAAATGAAAGAAGTTTTGCCAATTTCAAATTACATATCTGGCTTCTAAATTTCAAGATGAATTTTTTCTTTAATAAGCAGAACAATGTTCTTCCATATTAGAAGCAGGCCATTTTGCTGTAGTTCTTTTTTTAAACAAAGAGAAAGAGAAATCAAATAAAAATGTGGATATTCCGAAAAGTTTTCTAAATTTGTAACTATATAATGATTCAATATTTTATACTACAGATGTTGGAATATCATAGAAATTTTAAATCAGAAAAATTTTATATAAAGTGTTTGAAGACTTTTTCCTTCGTTTTGAAAATATCCTATTTATTATTTCAAAATAGGTTATTTTAAGTATCTATCTTTCTTTCTTATTCTCATATTCACTACTCTAGATTGGCCTAGAAGATTAATCATTAATCCCTTAATTGATTTCCAAGTTTCAGGCTTGTCTCCACTTTCAATCTGTCCTTTCATTTAATCTTCTTAACATTTAAACCACCTCTGCCTATTGAATTAAAATCAAACTATCTGTCTTGATATTCTAATCTCAAGCCTTCCTCAGTGATCAGTGCAAAGAAATAGAGGAAAACAATAGAATGGGAAAGAATAGAGATCTCTTCAAGAAAATTAGAGATACCAAGGGAACATTTCATGCAAAGATGGGCTCAGTAAAAGACAGAAATGGTAGGGACCTAACAGACACAGATAGTATTAAGAAGAGGGGGGAAGAATACACAGAAGAACTGTACAAAAAAGATCTTCATGACCCAGATAATCACGATGGTGTGATCACTCACCTAGAGCCGGACATCCTGGAATGTGAAGTCAAGTGGGCCTTAGGAAACATCACTACGAACAAAGCTAGTGGAGGTGATGGAATTCCAGTTGGGCTATTTCAAATCCTGAAAGATGACGCTATGAAAGTGCTACACTCAATATGTCAGCAAATTTGGAAAACTCAGCAGTGGCTACAGGACGCAAAAAGTCAGTTTTCATTCCATTCCCAAAAAAAGGCAATGCCAAAGAATGCTCAAACTACCGCACAATTGCACTCATCTCACACGCTAGTAAAGTAATGCTCAAAATTCTCCAAGCCAGGCTTCAGCAATACGTGAACTGTGAACTTCCAGATGTTCAAGCTGGTTTTAGAAAAGGCAGAGGAACCAGAAATCAAATTGCCAATATCCACTGGATCATCGAAAAAGCAAGAGAGTTCCAGAAAAACATCTATTTCTGCTTTATTGACTATGCTAAAGCCTTGGGCTGTGTGGATCACAATAAACTGTGGAAAATTCTGAAAGAGATGGGAATACCAGACCACCTGACCTGCCTCTTGAGAAACCTGTATGCAGGTCAGGAAGCAACAGTTAGAAATGGACATGGAACAACAGACTGGTTCCAAATAGGCAAAGGAGTACATCAAGGCTGCATATTGTCACCCTGCTTATTTAACTTATATGCAGAGAACATCATGAGAAATGCTGGGCTGGAGGAAGCATAAGCTGGAATCAAGATTGCCGGGAGAAATATCAATAACCTCAGATATGCAGATGACACCACCCTTATGGCAGAAAGTGAAGAAGAAGTAAAGTGCCTCCTGATGAAAGTAAAAGAGGAGAGTGAAAAGGTTGGCTTAAAGCTCAACATTCAGAAAACCAAGATCATGGCATCCGGTCCCATAACATCATGGCAAATAGATGGGGAAACAGTGGAAACAGTGACTGACTTGATTTTTCTGGGCTCCAAAATCACTGCAGATGGTGATTGCAGCCTTGAGATTAAAAGATGCTTACTGCTTGGAAGGAAATTTATGACCAACCTAGACAGCATATTCAAAAGCAGAGACATTACTGCTCAGCAAAGGTCCATCTAGTCAGGGCTATGGTTTTTCCAGTGGTCATGTATGGGTGTGAGAGTTGGACTATAAAGAAAGCTGAGCGCCGAAGAATTGATGCTTTTGAACTGTGGTGTTGGAGAAGACTCCTGAGAGTCCCTTGGACTGCAAGAAGATCCAAGCAGTCCATCCTAAAGGAGATCAGTCCTGGGTGTTCATTGGAAGGACTGATGTTGAAGCTGGAACTCCAATACTTTGGTCACCTGATGAGAAAAGCTGCCTCATTGGAAAAGACCCTGATGCTGGGAAAGATTGAAGGCAAGAGGAGAAGCGGATGACAGAGGATGAGATGGTGGGATGGCATCACCGACTCAATGGACATGAGCTTGGGTAAACTCCGGGAGTTTGTGATGGACAGGGAGTCGTGACGTGCTGCGGTTCATGGGATCGTAAAGAGTCCGCAAGACTGAGAGACTGAACTGAACTGAGAATACCTCATTTTCATGTTAACTTCCTGCCTTTTTCTCCCATCATGTCCACTTATCTGATTTCAACCTTTCCCTTAAGGCTCAGTTTTATATCTGCTTCCTCTCTGAAGTATTCCTTGAGTTTTCTCAGGTCTTAGGAAAACTTTTAGACATTTTATAAATGCTTGTAGGACTAGAACTCTGATTTGAACCACACGCATTTTTTAATTTTGTCTTGGTATTTTTCCTTAGGTTGGGTGTGTTTTTTGAGAGCGGAAAATTAACTTTTTTTTTTTTTAATCACTCCTCAAAAATTTTGACTTTCCAATTTTTCTTGTTTTGATTGTTTGGATTGTGACTTGATATGGTTTCTTGCTGTGATTTAGTCTAAGCAAGTTGGAATATTCCTTTGTTCTTTTGCATCATGGACATGATGCAGAGGGGTTTGGTTTTAGTGGGCTGAACCAGAAGCTGTATCCTAAGTTTACACTGATTTTTTTGCTTACAGTACCAATAAGCTAGATGAGTGGAGGGGTTTGATTTCGTGATCCAAGAGGTTTTGACTGGGACTTCCTTGGCGGCACAGTGATTAAGAATTTGTCTTCCAATGCATGGGGCTGCAGGTTCCGTCCCTGGCCAGGGAGCTAAGAACCTATCATATGCTTGACAGCCAAAAAATAAATAAATAGACAAAACAGAAACAATGTTGTAGCATATTAAATAAAGACTTTAAAAGTGGTCCAAATAAAGAGGTTAAAAAGGCCTTTCTTAAAAAAATGAATTATTGATTGATTTTAAAATTATAATTTTAATAGGGTGAGAGGGAATAGATCCATACTAAAGCAAGCTAGTGTACCTAGAGATGGAATATGATGGAGTAGTAATTAACTCACACAATTATTCCATTCAAATACTCAGTATTCAATTAGACTATTATTGTGGTTGCTAATTTATTGCCAGGATCTTTGCATATCTTTTATATCTGCTTCCTCTCTGAAGCATTCCTTGAGTTTTCTCAGGTCTTAGGAAAACTTTTAGACATTTTATAAATGCTTGTAGGACTATAACTCTAATTTGAACCACTAATTTATCCTAAAGTTTCTCCTATGACTCTTCACTAGCTTTCTTTCTCTCTGAGACTCTTAGGCCATGTCGAGTCTTATTGCTTTACAAACATTTAATCAATTTCCTACTATGTATTATGAGTTAAATTGTATTCCCTTCTGTATGTATATGTCGAACTCCTAGCTGCCATTATCTCATTTGTTGCTATTGTTGTTGTTCAGTCTCTCAGTCATGTCTGACTCTCTGCAACCCCATGGATGGCAGGCATGCCAGGCTTCCCTGTCCTTCACCATCTCTCAGAGCTTGCTCAAACTAATGTCCATTGAGTTGGTGATGCCATCCAACCATCTCATCCTCTGTCATCCCCTGCCCCTACCTGTCTTCAATCTTTCCCAGCATCAGGGTCTTTTCCAATGAGTCAGTTCTTCGCATCAGGTGGCCAAAGTATTGGAGTTTCAGCTTCAGCATCAGTCCTTTCAGTGTATATTCAGGACTGATTTCCTTTAGGATGGACTGGTTAGATCTCCTTGCAGTCCAAGGGATTCTCAAGAGTCTTCTCGAACACCACAGTTCAAAAACATCAATTCTTCCATGCTCAGCTTTCTTTATAGTCCAACTCTCATATTCTTACATGACTACTGGAAAAACCATAGCTTTGACTAGATGGACCTTTGTCAGCAGCATCAGTGGAGATCTGGTAACTAATGATTTGTGGAGTTCCCTCTGGGAAAAGCCATTCTATCTATTATGCTGTCTTAATGGCCATCAGCTACTGGGTTGGCCAAAAAGTTCATTTAGGATCTTACAGAAAACTGGAATGTACTTTCTGGCCAACTCAATAGTTCTTCTTAAGGCTGCAATGACCTCTGTTATTGTTGTTCAGTTGCTAAGACATGTCTGACTGTTTGCAACCCCACGGACTGCATCATTCCAGGCTTCTCATGCATACCATGATCTCTAGACTTGTTCTTTTTTCAAATTTAAGAAAGTGCTTTCTATGTTTTTTTGTGGGAGTGGGTGGTGATCTTTCTTTCTTTCGAAGTATAAAAAGAAGTACATTCCAGATTTCAAAACAGTCCTGTTCTTCACATCAGGTGGCCAAAGTATTGGAGTTTCAACTTTAGCATCAGTCCTTCCAATGAATATTTAGGACTGATTTCATTTAGTATTGACTGTTTTTATCTTCTTCTTGTCCAAGTGACTCTCAAATCTCCAGCACCACAGTTCTGAAGCATCAATTCTTCGGCGCTCAGCTTTCTTTATAGTCCAACTCTCACATCCATACATGACTACTGGAAAAAAATCATAGCATTACCTCAGGCAGTGACCTAATTTGGAAACAGTGTTGCTGGAGGTGCAATTAGTTAAGTCCACACTGGAATATTGTGGGCCTCTTGTCCAATACAACTTTTTTTAATAAAAAAGGAGAAACTTGGACATAGAGACATACACATAGAGAGAATGGTATATGAAGATTGGAATTATGCTGCGATAAGCCAAGCAACTACCTCAAGTGAGGAGAGAGGCCTGGAGGAGATCCTTCCCAGCACCTTCAGAGGAAAAATGGTCCTATTGACATCATGCTCTCAGAACTGTGGAATAATAAATGTCTATTGTTTAAGCCACTCAGTTTCTGACACTTTCTTATGGCAACATTAGCAAACTTGTACACTGCCCTCACAGTTCCTGGATGGCATTTTTCCTTGTATTATTATGCATTTCTACCTCTTTCTAGAACAGTGCTGTCTGAAGAATTTTTGTCTGTGAAGCAAATGTTTTATGTCTTCTGTCCAAATGTTTTCCATTACCTAAAGGTGACTATTAAGCACTTCAAATGTAGCCTCTGCACCTGAAGAACTAAATTTTTATTTTACTTAATTTCAATTAATTTACATTAAATAACTGCTTTTGGCTAGCAATTACCATGTAGAAAACTGCAGCTCTAGAACTTGGTATAGTGCAATAGGAGTGTTTACCTCAGAGTCCTAGTCTTACCCAGTTTGCTTTTTTAAGAGATTTTTTTGATGTGAACCGTTTTTAAAGTGTTTGTTGAATTTGTTACAATGTTTCTTCTATTTCATCTTTTGGTTTTTTGGGGCCTGAGGAATGTGGGATCTTAGTTCTCTGACCAGGGATTGAATCCTCACCCCCTGCACTGGAAGGTGAAGTCTTAACCACTGGATCACCAGAAAAGTACCCATCCAGTTCGAATTTGACATTCTGTGACCTATAATATCATAGGATAGAATAAAGCATAAATCCCAAAATTTGTCACTCTTCTGCTGAATAATGTTTTTAAGCCTTCTCTCCGTAGTTGGAGTTCAACCAGATTGAAAGGAATAATCAAGAAGAAGGATTCTAGTTCATTTGCTAGTCACTTTAATTTTGTTGAGCCTGCTATCAAATGTTCCCATTGTGTTAGTGGATTTTAACATGAATCATGACTACGAATTAAGCACTAGGTAGTAATTTCTGATTAATTTCAGTTAAGTCGTTTGATCAGCCACTGAGGTTGCTTACTAGCTTAAGTGACCTTGCTTAACACTGAGTTGGTGCCCAGAAAATAAAAGGTTATAACTCATATTTCCAACCATGTATGACTTTCATGACTCAATCAAGCCACAGGAAGACATATTTCCTTCATATTTTTATTTTTCTGTTTCTTGCATTAGGAAAATTGGTTGCTCTTGTTTTCTTATTGCTTCTTTATTTGAATTAAGGCTTTTCTGCGAGAGTATCTTATCTTTTTGGTTCCTGATCCTCAGTTTCTATCATGGAAAATGAATCTTGATATTTCATAGATACATTTTTTGTTTGGGGCCTTATTAGCAACCAAGACGTGGGCCTCAGAAAAGAGATCAAACATGTTTTTGAATTGCCTAGATTGACTCCTCATAACCTCTGGATTCTTCTCCATCTTCCAATTCTATCCTCAATGATAAAGGTAAAAAATTTAGTCTCAAAATTCTAGAATATGAGACTAAGGACGATCCCTCAAAACCTAGGAAAGGTCATTTTAGGACAAGCTAAAGACATTGGATCAGCTAATTTTACATAAACACTATCAGGAAATAGAGATTTATAGGAATTACTTTGAACACTCAGTCAGGCATTAAGTGACTCCACGTAGTCTCTACCTAAACAGCTCTAGGTATACAACTACAAGGAATAAAAGTGAAAGAAAGAAACTATAATGAACAATTCTGGAACAGTTGCTATGTGCCAATCACCTTGCAAATTACTTTCATAGATAAGGTCTAATTTAGTGTGGGCAAGTATATAAAAATTTTATTATGCTACTTACTTCACTGATGAGGAAATTGAAGATCAAAGGTTAAGTGACTACTCTGAAATCTACAGCAAGCATCTCCTAAATGATGAAGGAAACAGATTTGGAAAGATCCAGAACAGAATAGAGACCTGATTAACCCTGTGAAGAGAAAGTCAACAAATAAATATGATGTCAACTACAAATTGGCACTTACCAAGAGCATTGACAACGACTGAACAGCAAGGGCATTTGCCATCTGCCTCTATGGAGACTGAACCCCGTGCTGCTATAGCTGTCGACCTTCAACAACCCCTGAGGGAGTTCAGGGTGGAGTGAGCCACTCTGTGCTCCAGGGAATCTGGTGGGACAGGTCTTTAGATAGCTGAATGTTTTTAGGAACAGATTTTATGATCTCAATCCTTGCATCTCCTCATATCTAGAGAAGCACTAAATCTCTTCATGGTGACAGCAGATCCTCATGACTAACAAAAAATTTTTATAAAATGAATGCTTCATGACATTGAACTCCTCCTTCACCAAAACGTTAAATATTGACTTTCCCCCACTGCCGCTTTGGAACAATCTCTCAGAACTGAGATGCTGCCTCCCGGTTTGCAGTCCTCATTTTGCCCCAAATAAAACTTAACTCACCACTCTCAAGTTGTATTATTTTTTTTTTTAGTTGACAATGACAATACGAGTGTAGACAGACACTAGTGCTCAGATGTTCTTTTTCTTTGCTGATATCAGAAAAGGGAAATTAAGCCTTAACATAAAACACTGGTGCCCAACAGAAAGCTGGTTTTCTCAACAGATAGACCTGCATGCAGTATTCTGGAATGATAACTAAAAGATGGTTTGAGCTCTTTAATACTTCCAAAGGAATACTTTATATGTAATATAAATAGAAGACATTTGATACATATTTATGGACACTTATAGAAACATACATATATATGACTATGAATTATACATATGTATTAATTCATAAAATATTCATTAAACAATAATATGCCAGATGCTATACTTAGTAGCTCTGGTGCTACACTATGGAGGATGACAGATTAGACCCCAGGTTTCCTATCAGACAATTAAAAAAGAGATACTAGCAGAAAATTCTGGGAAACAAGTAGGGTTTTGCTGTTGTTTAGTTCCTAAGTCCTGTCCGACTCTTTGTGACCCCACAGACTGTAGCCCACCAGGCTCCTCTTTGCATGGGATTTCCCAGGCAAGAATACTAGAGTGGGTTGCCATTTCCTTCTCCAGGGAGTCGTGCCAACCCAGGAATTGAACCCACATCTTTTCTGTCTCTTGTTTGGCAGGCGGATTCTTTACCACTGAGCCACCAGGGAAGCCCAAGCTTTTGGGGAATTATTTAATCTAGTCTGTATACTTGGGCTGAACAACCCAAGGAAAATGCTATGTAAACTAGTACCTAAAGGATAAGTAGACATTATTCAGGTGGAGAGGAGCAGGAGAAGTATTTCAGGCAGAATAAAAAGAAGGTGCAAAGTGGGGATTGGGTGGATTTTGAAAAACCCCTCCAGTGGAATCTCATACATCAATCCATTTCTTGGGTCGCTTGTGCTGTCATAATGTTTCTGGTATCACTGTCCTCTTTACAGTTTGGGGGTAAGCCATGAAACCCTCTCTGCACCTAGATTTTTCAGGTGACAAGTAAGAATTCAGGGAGAATCTTTCCATTATCTTCATTACCTCCACCATAGTTTAGCCTCAGGTCAAAAAACAGGGAGGGAACACAGTCCTGCCCATCAACAGAAAATTGGATTAAGACTTACTGAGCATGGCCCCGCCACAGAACAAGACCCAGTTTCCTCCTCAGTCAGTCTCTCCCATCAGGAAGCTTCCATAAGCCTCTTATCCTTATCCATCAGAGGGCAGACAGAATGAAAACCACAGTCACACAAAACTAAACAAACCGATCACATGGACCACAGCCTTGTCTAACTCAATGAAACTATGAGCCATGCCCTGTAGGGCCACCCAAGATAGACAGGTATGGTGGAGAGTTCTGACAAAACATGGTCCACTAGACAAGGGAATGGCAAACCATTTAGTATTCTTGCTTTGAGAACCCAATGAAGAGCTTGAAGCAGCAAAAAGATAGGACACTGAAAGACGAACTCCCCAGGTCAGTAGGTGCCCAATATACTACGGGACATCAGCAGAGATGTAACTCCAGAAAGAATGAAGAGATGGAGCCAAAGCAAAAACAACACCCAGTTGTGGATGAAACTGGGGATGGAAGTAAAGTCCAATGCTGTAAAGAGCAATACTGCATAGGAACCTGGAATGTTATGTCCATTAATCAAGACAGATTGAAAATGGTCAAACAGGAGATGGCAAGAGTGAACATAGACATTTTAGGAATCAGTGATCTAAAATGGACTTGAATGGGTGAATTTAACTCAGATAACCATTATATCTACTACTGTAGGCAAGAATCCCTTAGAACAAATGGAGTAGCCCTCCTAGTAAACAAAAGAATCTGAAATGCAGTAATTGGATGCAGTCTCAAAACTGACAGAATGACCTCTATTCATGTCCAAGGCAAACCATTCAATATCATGGTAATCCAAGGCTATGCCCTGGACAGTAATGCTGAAGAAACTGACATGGAATGGAAATGGTTCTTTGAAGACCTACAAGACCTTCTAGAACTAACAACCTCAAAAGATGTTCTTTCCACTGTAGGGGATAGGAATGCAAAAGTAGGAAGTCAAGAGATACCTGGAGTAACAGGCAAATTTGGCCTTGGAGTACAGAATAAAGCAGGGCAAAGACTAACAGAGTTTTGCCAAGAGAACACACTGGTCAGAGCAAACACCCTCTTCCAATAGCACAAGAGAAGACTCTACACACGGACATCACCAGATGATCAATACTGAAATCAGATTGATTATATTCTTTGCAGCCAAAGATGGAGAAGCTTTATACAGTCAGCAAAAGCAAGATCCAGAGCTGACTGTGGCTCAGATCGTCAACTCCTTATTGCTAATTCACACCGAAATTGAAGAAAGTAAGGAAAACCACTAGACCATTCAGGCATGACCTAAATCAAATCCCTTACGATTATACAGGGGAAGTAACAAATAGATTCAAGGGATTAGGTCTGATAGACAGAGTGCCTGAAGAACTATGGCCAGAGGTTCATGACGTTGTACAAGAGGCAGTGATCAAGACCATCTCTAAGAAAAAGAAATGCAAAAAGACAAAATGGTTGTCTGAGGAAGCCTTATAAATAGCTGAGAAAAGAACAGATGCAAAAGGCAAAGGAGAAAAGGAAAGATACACCCATTTGAATGCAGAGCTCCAAAGAATAGCAAGGAGAGATAAGAAAGCCTTCCTCAGTGATCAGTGCAAAGAAATAGAAGAAAACAATAGAATGGGAAAGACTAGAGATCTCTTCAAGAAAATTAGAGATACCAAGGGAACATTTCAGACAAAGATGGGCTCAATAAAGGACAGAAATGGTATGGATCTAACAGGAGCAGATGATGTTAAGAAGAGGTGGCAAGAATACACAGAAGAACTATACAAAAAAGATCTTCATGACCCAGATAACCATGAAGGTGTGATCATTCACCTAGAGCCAGACATCCTGGAATGCGAAGTCAAGTGGGCCCTAAGAAGCATCACTATGAACAAAGCTAGTGGAGTTGATGGAATTCCAGTTGAGCTATTTCAAATCCTAAAAGATGATGCTGTGAAAGTGCTGCACTCAATATGTCACCAAATTTGGAAAACTCAGCAGTGGCCACAGGACTGGAAAAGGTCAGTTTTCATTCCAACCCCAAAGAAAGACAATGCCAAAGAATGTTCAAAGTACTGCACAATTGCACTCATCTCACACGCTAGTAAAGTAATGCTTAAAATTCTCCAAGCCAGGTTTCAACTGTAGGTGAACTGAGAATTTGCAGATGTTCAAGCTGGAACATCTTGAAAAGGAACATCTAGAAAAGTCAGAGCAACCAGAGATCAAATTGCTAACATCTGTTGGTTCATCAAAAAAGCAAGAGAGTTCCAGAAAAACATCTATTTCTGCTTTATTGACTACACCAAAGCCTTTGACTGTGTGAATCACAACAAACCATGGAGAATTCTTAAAGAGATGGGAATACCAGACCTCCTGACCTGCCTCCTGAGAAATCTGTATGCAGGTCAAGAAGCAACAGTTAGAAGTGGACATGGAACAACAGACTGGTTCCAAATCAGGAAAGGGGTATGTCAAGGCTGTATATTGTCACCCTGCTTATTCAACTTATATGCAGAGAACATCATGCAAAATACCAGGCTGGATGATGCACAAGCTGGAATCAAGATTGCCGGGGCAGGGTGGGGGGGGATATCAATAACCTCAGATATTCAGATGACACCACCTTATGGCAGAAAGTGAAGAGGAACTAAAAAGCTTCTTGACGAAAGTGAAAGAGGAGAGTGAAAAAGCTGGCTTAAAACTCAACATTCAGAAAACTAAGATCATGGCACATGGTCCCAACACTTCATGGTAAATAGATGGGGAAACAACAGAAACAGTGAGAAACTTTATTTTCTTGGACTCCAAAATTACTACAGATGGTGACTGCAGCCATGAAAGTAAAAGATGCTTGCTCCTTGGAAGACAAGCTATGACCAATCTAGACAGCATATTAAAAAGCAGAGACATTACTTTGCCAAAAAAGGTCTGTCTAGTCAAAGCTATGGTTTTTCCAGCAGTCATGTATGGATGGGATAGTTAGAATATAAAGAAAGCTGAGTGCCGAAGAATTGATGCTTTTGAACTGTGAGGTTGGAGAAGACTCTTGAGAGTCCCTTGGACTGCAAGGAGATCCAACCAGTCCATCCTAAAGAAAATCAGTCCTGAATATTCATTGGAAAGACTGATGCTGAAGCTGAAACTCCAATACTTTGGCCACCTGATGCAAAGAACTGACTCACTGGAAAAGCCCCTGATGATGGGAAAGATTGAAGGCAGGAGGAGAAGGGGACGCCAGAGGATGAGATGGTTGGATGGCATCACCAACTCAATGGACATGAGTATGAGTAAGCTCTGGGAATTGGTGATGGACAGAGAAGCCTGGCATGCTGCAGCCCATGGGGTCGCAAAGAGTCAGACATGACTGAGCGACTGAACTGAACTGAACTGAGTATCTTTCCAAGGCCCACTGTAGGACTGATATAAACCCCCAGATGTGAGTGATGAGCAAGAAATCAGAGAGCATTGGTCCTGAACTCAGATGGGCTGGGTACAAGGCCAGGCTGTGCCAGATATGACTTGATGATCTTAGAAGAAAATCAAAAACTCAACAGCCAAGAACAGAAACATGAATCTGAACAGAAATGGAATGCAATTTCCTGGCAACAAAGAAGAAAAAATTTTCAGCTAAGAAGAAAATGTGTTCCTCCAGGTTGTTTTCAAACTTTATTGGCTTCCCAATTACCTGGGCTTGTTAAAACACAGGTTGCTGGGCCCCACCTCCAGAGGTGCCTTTTCCAAAGGTTTAGAGCAAGACCTGAGAATTAGCATTTCTACAAGTTCCCAGGTGATGCTAATGCTTCTAGTTTAGGTTATCACACTTAGAGAGAATTTCTGTTTTAGAATATGTAATCTACTAGCTAAACAAGCTGTTGCTTTTTAAACCAGGAAGTTCAACTATTTTTTTCAGTTCTCTTGATTCTTCCTTTCAGATAATGTCAACTACCACCAGAAGATGCTGCAATATGAAGGTATAAACAAGCAGATTTTCAACCATCTTAATATGACAGCATTAATTCCAAGTTCCTAGGCTGAGAGCTTTCATCTGGTCATTTTTAAAGTAAAGGAAGCAATTGGCCAGATCATCAGAAGCTCCTTTGGATCCTTTGGATTCAAAACCTATAAGTATAAGTGTTTATTTTTCTTAAGGGCTAGGAAACCACTTATGATTATTTTCTTAAAAATTTGAGTGGCAACAAAACAAGCAGTATTCCTGTGGGAATTTTATCTCCCCTTGGTCTTCTTTTTTTGTCATCTGACAATTCCCACTTCCACAAGCTGAGCATTCACAGGCTTATGTTTTTTCACTAAATTACTTCTTCTTTGCATAGCTGTTTTCTTTCATCCTATAAGAATGACTTCCAAAAAGAATCACTTTTCAGATTACACCACCAAAAACTCCTGGCATAAAAAATTAAAGCACAAAGCATAAATGAGCTTCTCTCATAGCTCAGTTGGTAAAGAATCTGCCTGCAATGCAGGTGACCTGGGTATGATCCCTGGCTCAGGAATATCCTCTGGAGAAGGAAATGGTAACCCACTCCAGTATTCTTGCCTGGAGAAACCCATGGACAGAGGAGCCTGGCGGGTTACAGTCCATGGGCTCACAAAGAGTCGGACACAACTTAGCGACTAAACCACCAAACATAAATAGCCAATTGCTAATTCTCTGTTTGAAACATCTACATTCTTAGTATCAGTGAAATTTATGTTTATACAACATCATCTTAGGATGACATCAATTAACACAGGAAAGAATTGGGTTTGAATCACATTATCTTCATCTCTGCCTCTCCTACATGTTGATCTGCATCCCCCTAAAATTTGGGAGATATGACCAGTGGCTACAGGTCAGTGAAAGGACAGGTGGGAGGTATAGAAGTGGCTTCACACATACTGTGCAGAAGAAGACCATCTATATTGTACCCCCAAAGCCTTGAAGTATTTTTACAGCTAATTTGGAGTCCAGTTCCAATTCTGGATTCCAGGCTCCTACTCATGCTGCCTTCTGAGTTTCCTGGATGTTTCTGGTTACTTCTTTCACTGTCTCACACCCTGCTTCACACCATATTGCATGGTTCCACTTATTTTCCTCTCTTACTCTGCCCAATAAAGTGATTACCTTTAATAGCAACTTCAAAGCTCCAAGAGTTTCAAGCCCTTTTTATAGGGACCTCACAAAATTTAACAGTTTTCAAGACCTAATAAAATTAATCTTTATTGGTCTGTAAGCCTAAAGTGGATCTCCCTCAATAGAAATTTCCTAAACCATGCCTGACACTGAATCAGCCTCTTCCAATCAAATCTGATCTGGAATCTGTATCTATATTCCTTCCCATCCTTCCACCCCAGATCTCAACAACCACCCAGATTCTGGGCTTCTATTATAATAAATGTTGTGTGCCTTCTCTTGCCCCCCACCAGGAGGTGAGACTGCATATTGGTCCAATAAATTTTAACTGATGTTCAAAGTGACTATAGTCCTGAGAAATTCTCCATCATGGATAAAGGGGAAGATGAAGAAAACAGCCCAAGGACTAAAGAAGATTTTAGTCTTGAGTAAGAGGACCAGCTAATGTCATAGCAGAGTAAAGACTATTTTCAATGTCCACGGAAGAGAGCAGCACATGTGGAGAGGAGCATGTCAATTCATTGTATTTCATCTAATTTGAAGCCTCTAACAAATGCTCATTGTCATGGTGGATCAGTTATCCATTTAAAAGAATTTTTTTTTCACTTATCCAGCTTCTTCTTCTCCGTTTTCACAGTGGAGTACCCAACATGGAGATATTCCTCTGATGGAATACTATATTTAATGGCCACTTAAGTCCTCCATATGCACTCATGTGAAGTAGTAATATAATAAATGAATCCTGGTAATGTAATTTATACTCACATGATTAGATATCTTAGTAACATTAGGTATCTTAATAATAACTATATTCAGTAGAAATCAGTAGCAAATCAGTAACAAATTAAAACTTCTGGCCTTATTTTTGGCAAAATCCTACATATATAAAATGGTTAATAGTTTACAAAGTGTGTCTTGCATGGGTTATGTCAACTAATGTCCATCACTATCTAAGGTGGGAAAAGAGATTATTACTCCCATTTATGCAGAAGAAAGTTTTAATGACTTCCCAAAGTCAAACATTTGGTTCATCATAGGTAAAGGTCTTGAAAACATGAATTTCTGTGCTTTCAGCGTGTACAAAAATATTGGAAACAGGAGGCTAAAATGGCTGTATTCTCCTGATTTCCTTAACTATATATATATATATATATATATTTTTTTTTTTTCCTTTCTAATTTGGTATTGTATTCTGTAACTTTGCCAGTTCATCATCCCATACCTGGCTACTAACTGCTGGAATTTCTCAGAGTTCAGTTATGGCCTGTCTTCTCTCCTCACTTCATACTCTGCTTAAATGACTTCATCCATTCACATGAAATTAAAACTCTACCTATATGCCAACAATTGATAAATATTTTAATTCAACAACATTCCTCTGAATTTAGATACAACTTCCATCTTATATTGCACATGCCAGTGCAAGTTTAATGGGCCACACTTTGATTCCTGAACTCCTTGTCGTTGTTCAGTTGCTAGGTCATGGCCAACTCTTTTTGACCCCATGGACCACAGCACGCCTGGCTTCCCTGTTTTTCAAACTCCTGGAGTTTAGTCAAACTCCTGTCCATTGAGTTGGTGATATTTTCTATCTATCTTCCATCTCTTCACAGACACTTGTTTCTATCCAATCTCCCCCAGATCAATACTGACACCATCATGACCCTCACCTCCTTCATTTTCTCCATCCAATCAGTAAGCAAGTCCTCTTGATTTTGTATCAACAAAACAGGTCTCAACTCTGCTGACTGCCCATCTTTCTCACCTTTCTAAAGCCATGATGTCAGTTCTTTTCCACTTGTTCCTTTGTGTCAACAATGCAAGATAATGATCTTGTAAAAATGGAAATGATGCCATGTCACCATTCTCTGCTTACAAACCTTCAGTGGCTTCCTTTCGGTTTTTGGAAGACAAATTATTGGCATAATTTATAGAGACCTTCTCTTACCAGCTCTCATCCCAACCTTATTTCTCCTATTTTCCTTCCCTCCTTCTCTGCAATTCTGCACACTGGTGTGAACCTCAGAGCCTTTCTACATGCTGATTCTTCTTCCTATGGCGTTCATGTGACTCACATCTCTTCATTCATTAAATTGCCATTTAAATTCATTTACTCAAATCTTTCTGGGTTATATTCTCTTGATCTATGTTAAGTCCTTCTTTTATAAATTTTCAGGCATTCTATTTTTTTCTTTTATAGCACTTATCACAGTTTTAAATTACTTTTTTGCATGATTATCTTTTTTGCTGAAATTCTCAGTATATTATAAAATTAGTGAGAATAGGAGTGAAATCTTTGCTCTTCTTTGAACTGTAACTTAACATAGTTTCTGGTGGTAGGGCTTCCCTGGTGGCTCAGCAATAAAGAATCTGCCTGCTAATGCAGGAGATGTGAGTTCAATCCCTGGGTTGAGAAGATACCTTGGAGAAGAAAGTGACAACCCACACCTGTTTTCTTGCCTGGGAAATCCTATGGACAGAGGAGCCTGGAGGGCTATGGTCCATGGAGTGGCAAAGAATTAGGCTTAGGGACTAAATAACAACAACAACTGGTGATATACATATTGATATTATCTAATGTTTGAATTAATAAATATACATGTTTGTAGAGGTTATTGCATATTAATCTGGAAGTCAAAACTCCTGGTATCAAGTCCATATTCTGAAACCAACACACCACATAACCTAGATCATGTGTTCCCCTTTGGGAGTTGTGGTTTTCTCCTTTGCTGAAGGAAAAGATAAGCATCTGATTTCTAATTTTCCTTTTATGTCCAAAATGCCCTTAATCTATTACACTAGTAAAAAACATATTCAGTAACTATAACCAGAGCCTTAGAATGCATTAAACAGGTCTCCAGGTGAAGAAGAAATGTGTTTATGTGTACCATCATGACATTTAGATAAATTTTGCTGCTATTTTTACATGGCTAAAAACAAATTTAGGGTTTTATTTCCTGACTCTGTTTCTCCTTTCTGCAAGAAGCTTTAAGTTAAAGTTCCTACTCATTCATCCTAAACTCTATTATGTGTATGTGTGTGTCTGTTTTCGTTTAGGTTTCCATCTTAAAGGGCATCTTAGCCCAATAGGATAGGTTTTATTCTGAGCTACAAGGACATCATCTCTGTGTTCTCCATTCTTTGTATATAAAGTCAGAGGCTATCGAGTTAACTGGGATCATAGAAATTACAAAATAATCCAAACACTTATTTTATAGTCCATTAGTGGTCCCAGCAAGGAAGAATCCGTCATGCTGATTATTTTATTAGAGTCTGTCTGAAACACAATATAAGGAAACAGACACCATAGTCTTTATAAATAAATACTCAAACAAGTCAACACCACTCAAAAGACAAAACACTCTTTCCAAATTACCATTGCTTATCTTCCACTGTGTTTCCATTCCTAAATATGCTATCTTCTGTCTTACCCACGTTTCACTCTCCTATTATAGATCACAGATGTTGGGTTAATAGTTTTGTAAACTAGTCCTATTTCTTGCTTTGAAATTGGTTCCACATTTACAGGACATTTTTGGAAACATGTACCAACTCAAATATTTACTATTGTTGCATGAGGAGGTATTTTTTTCATTGTATTCTGGAAACTTACTGGCTATACTCCCCAAGAAGCTTGGATCATTTATCCCAAAATTATCTGGTAGTTGAGAAAACTAAAGTAGATCTTGGAGAAGCCAACCCTCCCACAGAAAGAAAGGGACATGAGCAATGAATGGCATGTCTCTGATTCTACAACTCAGAATATTGAGTATTGAAACTCTTTGTCTCCTGTCCATGAGTTCAAGTTCAATACACAATATTTTTCCCCTCTTGTGCCTAGGACTTGGATAGGGGAGTAGATATGTGTTTGCTTATGTTAGAGTTTCCCAGAATATGACATTCATTTTGAGTTTTTATGGAAGTAGTGAGGAGAGTGGGATCCCTGGTGGCTCAGACAGTAAAGAATCCACCTGCAATGTGGGAAACCTGCGTTCGATCCCTGGGTTGGGAAGATCCCCTGGAAGAGGGGTATGGCAACCCACTCGAGTATTCTTGCCTGGAGAATCCCCATGGCCAGAGAAGCCTGGAGGCTACATTCCTTGGGGTCGAAAAGAGACAGACACAGTTGAGCCACCTTCACTTTTCCACTTTCATTGAGGAGAGCGCTAAACAACTCACCACGATGTTATAAGATTTAAAATAAAAGTATTCTGAATGTAGTACCTTGGGATATAATAAAGTTTTTCCGGGGTGTTGTTAACATTATACTTATTATTTTATATGATCTCTAACTTTCTATAGAAAATCATGGTGTAATAATGTGCTTGTCGAGTGAGGAGAAATGTGGAGTGTGTGTGTGTGTTTTACCAACTGTTGGGTCATTGTCTCTCCATTCTTTGGTGATAATAACATAGTACTTTCATAACTGCTATGCCATTATTCTTTCAACTCCTTATGGAATATAGTCAAAATAAGCAATGTGTTTGCAGTTACACAGTGAGTAAAATAATTGAGGAAGGAATTCACCAAGACTTCTTGAGTTATGGTTTTATGCCTCCTCCACTGTCACAATAGCTTTTTATCCTGCTAATTTAAGGGAACGATGACAGCTTCTAAATCAATTCTTCATAGCATGAACTGAACAAATATGTGTTGGATGAATTAATGAGATTTTCGTACCATAACTACCATGGGCTTGGAGTTTAGCTAAAGTACTGAAAAGTGTCTATTCCAACCATATCTGGCCGGAGGACAAAAGAAAAGGGTTGATGTGGAGTATCTCCCACTCACTGAAGAGACAATTAAGGCCAGCGCATTTACTCCACAGCCATGGAGATTCCAAGCTCCATACATAGTAAAGTAACATGATAAACTTTTTCCCTGGTAGGCTGAGGAGTTAACTATAGCCAATGGTTAGGGAATATGAGAAAGAGAGATGAGTTTAGAGTGGCAACAGATTTCTAGTTTATGCAGACCCAGAGGACAATGAAGGCATTAATTGAGTAGATCTTTCTTGTGTACTTTTTTTAATGCTTAGTATTAAATTATTCAGGCCAAGTTTGGATGAAACCAATATTGATTTTTTTTGTTTTGTTTACCTAGAAGTTGCATTGAATTTTCACTTTGTATTAATAGTAAGACATCACTGCAGTCATTACAATCATGAATACTGTTATGAGACAAATTGGGTTGGAACTGCAGCTCTGTAGCTAATTATTTGTACTACTTGGGAATTTACATAATCTTTTCATGCTTCAACCACTCATTGATAAACTACACATAACAATCTTACTTACCTCATATGGTTATAAAGAGTATTAAATAAATTAGTAAATAAATAAAATTGCTTTAAAAAGCCCTAGTATGTAGTAAGTTTTGTACATTGTTAGCTATTATTATTTTCTAATTATTTATATAATATAAATTTATATTTAGAAACATTAAAAAGTTATATAATTTCTATTCATTTTCAAAATTTATGTATAAAAATATATTTGTGAAGATTATAGCTAAAATTATTGGAATAGTTTCATGCAAAGAGTATTATTCTTCCAAATTAAATTGATTGCTACAGAAACTGTAAAAGGAAATTGCTTTGATAAGTCTCTTAATGAAATTGTATTATGCAAAACATCCAATCCAATCACTTTTAGGTGGCAATACTGACTTTTCAGTGCCCATGAACTCAACTTCTCTTTCATCTCTGTAGTTGCTTTAAAAGTTGGCCTTTGAAAATATATGTTCGAATGTTCAAATGGTGTCTGAGGGAGTTGGGCTCTTTTACTTATCAGAATAAGTAAAAGTTTATTCTAGGGGCTGTGATAGGGGGATTACAGAGTTCTTTGTCTTACCTGAGGGGCAAAATTTCTTAGGTGCAGGAACAGAATGTGAATAACAAACACTCAATGCACTATGGCATGGTTGCATGCAAGTTACAAGGCTCAGCAGCAGCCAAGAGTTGTATGACTGCTAAGATTTGCACAGACAATAAATAATGGACATAAAGCTACTTATAATTTTTGTGGAAAAATATATTACTCTACTTTTCAGTGTAGAATTTGAAGCCAAACATCTAAGTGAACATGCTGTTGTCCACTTACCAGCTTTACTCATCTATATAGTAGCACTAATAATAGTACCTATCTGACAGGTGGTTGGAAGAATTAAACTACTGAATCTTTATAAATTATTTAAGAAAGTTCTAGCATATCATACAATCTTGATAAATGTTAACCGTGATTGTAATGGAGATATGAGTAGAATGCCTGGGAGGCAGAAGACCGGTTGTATTTTTTTCTTCCTAGGAAGGTTAAGAAAGGCTTTCCTCTTCCTGGACTGCTCTTCCTGATAATTTTCTCTGCCCCCCCACTCCAATTTGTCCCTCGAAGTTTGCTCAGATATATTCCTTTTCTGTGAAGACCTCTGGTCTCCCTGCACCTTTTTTTTTTTTCTTAAATCAGAATGAATCACTCCATTCTTTACACTACTTCTAGACTCTGTATTTTACCACCATCTGTTGAATTATTCTTATTTGCTTTACCTTTCATTCTCAACTTTGATGAATGTTGATGAATTTACTTTGCATTGAATATTGAAGATTATCCCTTGAATATATTAGGAACCCTTGTACATACTAGGAATATATAGTATAATAAATATAAAGAAATAATATAACAGAAAAAGCAGGAAAAAATTACCTGATGACTTGCTCTGCCAACTAATAAAATGTATTTTACTGCAAACAATTAAACCAGAATGATACCAAAATAAAAAGATAGGTCAAAAAAATAAGATAAAATATCCAAAGAAAGAAAGGATTTTTTTTTCAATAAATGGATTCAGACAACTGGATAAAAACTTTAGAAAAAAATATTGGACTGGGATCACACAACACATCTTAAAGTAAAATAAATCTCAGATGAATTCAAGATTGTAATGTTATTATTAAAAAATAAAATATATGTAAATACATTATTTTTAGGGTTTGAAACAAATTTTTCTCAGTTTATAATAAAGGCAGAAACTATAATTGATAAAATAAAGCATACTTTTCAGATGGCAGAAATACAGTAAGCAAAGATAAAAACCACATTAAGGTTTTAGATACAAAGTTTGAAAAATATATGCAGAAAATATAACAAACAGAAGATTAACAACTCTGACTTCCAAGAAACTTTTTAAAATAAATAAGAAAAAGACAGACTCAAACAAAATCAACAAATGACATAAGAAGAAAGAAGAAATATTATTCACTAATAAAGATATTTAACCAAGCAAGTAATCAAAATATCAAATTAACCCATACTGAGATATCAGTTTAAAGCTATCAGATTGAGTATCTTATCTGTTTGTTTGTTTTGGGTAAAATCTATTGTTGGAATGGATATGGCCAAATAGACATTACATAAATTATAAACAGCCTTGTAAATTAATATAGCTTTCTGGAGAGTAATTTGACAAAAATTTACAAAAATGCCCATTCACCTTGTGGCATCAACTCTACTTCTAGACCTTTAGACTAATGAAATTATCAGATTTGTGTGAAAATATGAATGTAAAAAGACGACAGCATAGCAGCCTTTATCTATAATGCTGCTATTCATAAGCAATTTTAGAATAAATTCTGGTATACCTGTGTATTGGTGAGTTATCAGCCATGCAAATCTTTAAGTTCTGTATTTATTGACATGAAGATGAACACAATGCATTGGAAAGTGTAAAAGCTGTTTTAAAATGATCACATTTATTATGATCTCATATTAATAAGAAATGTGTGTATACACTGGGGAGAAGTAGGGAGTTCATATAAAGTATGAAAATGTACATAAAGATCGTGCCTCGAGCAGTATTTAGGTAACTATTATATTCTTCTCTTTATATGCTCATAAGACCATGTTGTCTAGAGTAAATTCATAGTGTATTTTATCTATAATGGGAACATGTTATTGTTATGAAAAAGAAAGATATTGCCCAATAACCAAATGGATTTTTTAAAAATGCACTTCTGTAGTTTCCAATGACACTAGCTAAATACTTGGAAATGGTCATCTTAAAGGCCTCCCCCTGTGTAATTAGAAACACAGCTGTCGAAACTTGAACAGAAATAATTCTAGACTCCGGATTGTGCTTTCCTATTTTTCCTTCTCTTCTTAATTTTCCAGAGTCTAAGAAAACAAAGCACCATGAATTATTAGTCCATGGAAAAATTACCAGGGGGAAAAAGACTGTTTTTAAAACCTTCATTTTTTTTTTAATAAATAATTTACTTCATTCTAGATCTAAACGTTCAAAACACCCATGATTTACAGTTCAGAATGCCAGATCTATTTCCCAGGGAATGCCAGATACATTTTCCAGATGTGTTGTTTATGAGACTAGATTATTCATCACAGGTGTCAGGGTTTTGTGTTTGTTTTTTTTTTCCTCTTTCAAATTCTCTAATTAGCCTTAGAGGAAAGAGGAAGCCTGCTTAATTCATTTTCAGAACAGGATACAGAGGCCCCTTCCACAGCTCAGTCACAAAATAGATGTGTTAGAAGCTGATGAAAGTTGACATGTAACATTAAAACAGATCATTTGTGGGGATGGCTTTTCCTAAACTACATATATATATATATATATATATATACACACACACACACACACACACACACACACACACACACACACTGCTAAGTTAAGTATGAAATAGCATTCTAGAAATAACATGAGTTTTATTTTTTATTTTGTAATTCATGTACAGTGTGAATACCCAATAAATAAATAATGACAGTGATCTAGCTGATATTGAGAGAACACCCTTACATTTAAAAATATATATAAAATATTAACTTCATTTTATGTACTTCCATCATGTCTCAGCTCTATTTCTTTGTTGAAAGATAACTTTCTGTGCCTTATTAGAAAATTTCCTTTGGCTAATGTGGTTGAATTTGCTATTGCTGCTAATAATAATGACAGCAATCACTACAATAAAAGTAGGCTTATTTACTAAATACCCTAAGAAACACAGCTATTCTATTATGACTATTTCCATTTTACAGATGAGGAGACTTAGCAGTGAGAAATATCTAGGAAATAACTGATAAAGATGGAAATCAAGGCCCAGTTTGTCTGATTCTGACTTAACTGTGGCTTGATATTGTTGTCTTTGCCAATGTATTCCAGAATGATGAAGATATATTTCTTTTAAGCAAAAATAGAATTTAAATGTAAAATACCTTTTCGTACTACCCAGTGTATTCTTGCTTCTACAGTCCCACTTTATTTAAGGCATTTTATAGCTTACTTGCCGAAGTCCAGCTCCGGCAGCCAGGGAAAGGCCCTGAAGGGATGAACGGGGGTCGGCGAATGAAAATGATGCAGTCTCTCGCTCAAAGCCCTGGGCTGCATGTTTATTTTAAGCATCAGGTTTTCTTTTATACTTTTACAAAAGCATTAGGTCAGAGGTATGACATCTTCAGTTTCCCCTCACCCATATTTACTGTCTCCATAAATCATTGTTGTCCTTCAGAGTTCCCTCTTAAGTGTCCTTGTGATAACATTGTAACTCAAGCTTGTCTCTGGGCTGTATATTACATTCCTCAGTTTATTTCTTATCTCTTTAAACCCTGCTATCCCCTAGTAACTTAAGCTCATCATCTCCTAAAAAGGCTTTTAGCTATTAGTATCTCTAAAATTCCTAGTTTCTATAAGCTATAGTAAAATATGCGAACACTACAACATACCTTAAACTTTTAGCTTCTAACTATTCTTAATTATTCCTAACCCCTAAACTCAGCAAACTTCTTTTACCATAAACATTCCCCTTACAGGCAGGTTTCAGATAACAATGTTTCCCATGGTCACAAGCTGCAGCCTATGTGCTCCTCCTGGAGCATTCTTTGTAAAGATCCTTGAACAAATGTCAATAGTTAACTTTATGGATTATAACATTCTTTCCAGCCAACTCAACAAGAGGAAGGAAAGGACAAGTCAGAATCACAAGACCTAACTCCTTCATCCCAGGACCGTGCCTGCGGGATGAGGAGAGGGGGTTGGGGCCGTGCCTCCATTTTGTCAGTAATGCCTATCACGGCTCCCGACACTTACACATATCAGCAGTAGAGAAAAATAATTCAAAAGATAACAGTTGTATTTAAACTAAAATACCAAGGGAGTAATAAATGAAAATGATGCCTAGCTACTACAGAGTTTCTGTCTACAAGCCTAGTGCTTTATACTTTAGGTTTTCTTCCATGGCCTTTCTGGAGATTGTTTGATACATCATTTTCAACCTTGCTTGATTTTACTCTGCCTCACAGTATATTACATGTCAACTATACACTCTGGTGGTTCAAACAGGAAAGAAGCCGCCTGCAATGCAGGAGGCCTGGTTTGATCCTTGAGTTGGGAAGATCCACTGGCGAAGGGAATGGATACCAACTCGAGTATTCTTGCCTGGAGAATCCCATGGACAGAGGAGCCTGGTGGACTAGAGTCCCTGGGGTTGCAAAGAGTTGGGCACAACCGAGCAACTAAGCACACACACACGCACAACTATTCATTGTGTCATGCATATTTTTTTTTGTTATTTAATTAAAACCTAGAGTCTATCATACAGAATGAAGAAAGTCAAAGAGGAAAACAAACATCATATATTAACTCATATATGTGGAATCTAGAAAAATAGTACAGATGAATCTATCTGAAAGACAGGAATAAAAACGCAGATGTAGAGAACAGACGTGTGGATATGGACACCAGGAACGGTGGGAAGATTTGAGAGATTAGAATTGACATAAATATACTACATGTGTAAAATAGATAGCTCGTGGGGAGCTGCTGTATAGCACAGGGAGCTCAGCTTGGTGCTCTGTGATGACCTAGAAGGCTGGGATGTGGGGCAGGAGGTCCAAGAGGGAAGGGATATATGTATACATGCAGCTGATTCACTCCATTGTACACCAGAAACTTACACAACATTGTAATTATACTCGTATGTTGTTGCTTTTGCTGCTTAGTCACTAAGTCGTATCCAACTCTGTACGACCCCATGGACTACAGCCTGCCAGACTCCTCTGTCCATGGGATTTTCTGGGAAAGAAAACTGGATCGGGTTTCCATTTCCTTCTCCAGGGGATCTTCCCAACCCAGGGATCGAACCCGCATTTCCTGCATTGGCAGGCAGATTCTTTACCACTAAGCCACTAGGGAAACTTAATTATACTCATATATATGTTTCATGTATATATATTATATACATATTATGTATTTGTTGTTATTCAGTTGCTAAGTCATGTCTGACTCTTTGCAACCCCCTGGACTGCTGCATGCCAGGCTTCCCTGTCCTTCACTGTTGCAGTCCAAAGGACGCTCAAGAATCTTCTTCAGCACCACAGTTCTATAAAAGATAACTATAAGAAATGAGACAGATTTTATGCATGCATTCTGGAACAGTATTGGTACTGGAATATAATGTCAAAATTGGTGTTTGATTTTTAAATCACATTGAAATAAAGGCATTTTTCTTTTACATGCCAAAGTATTGTCTGTGTCTTGGGGACTGTGGTAGACAGAGCTCAGGGTGACCCCCATGTTCGTATCCTGTATATCTGGCACTTTTGTCTTGCTTCTAACAAATGCAGTGTAGCAAGCATGTTGCAATGTGATGAGAGGATGTCACTCCTGTGATTTTTGAAAGTTACTATGGTTGTGTGTGTATATCCATCTTACCATCACACATGAGAGAGATTTCCTAACTTACTTCCCTTCTTGGTTTAAAGAAACACACTGCCTTGTTGTCAAGTGCCCATTGAGAGAGCCAGGTGGTGAAAAATTACAATTCCAAGAATTGAGAGCAGCCTCTAACAAACAGGCAGAGGGAAAAAAAAGGGGGGGAGCCTTAGTCCTACAACTCCAAAGAGATGGATTCTGCAACAATCTGAGAGAGCTTGGATGTGGAAGCATATATTTTCCCATATATACACCTGAAGCCATGGTCTGAATGACACCTGTGAAAATCTGAGCAATGGACCAGCTAAGTTATGCTCAGACTCCTGACTCATGAAAATGTGGGATAATTAATATGTTTTCTTTTATATTAATAAGTTTATGGTGCCTTGTTACGCAGCATTAGAAAACTAATTCAGCCCCTGAATATCAACTTGCATTTTCCTTACTCACATGGACAAATGGTGATTCACATAATTCCAGTGGATTGCCTGCTGAATGAAAGAGAATTTATTTTACCAGAGTATTTTTCTTCATCCTTTGATGTGAATTTGCAATGAATTTCTTTAAGCTAAGGAAAACTGGCTTGGATGTTTTAAACAGGAAAAAAGACACTGTTAAAAATGATTTGATATATGAATGTAATAATTGCATATGTTCACTTAATCAATATGGTTTCTAAAAAATTTATCTCTCTCAAAAATGCTTTAAAAGCTATACAATGTGAAAAGTCTACTATTTTTGGGCTTTGGGAAAAACAAGAATACCTCATTCTTGTTTTTAAAATGCTAATTTTCTTTAAGTACATTCTATATGAAATTATGTAGGGAATGAATATATTTTGATATTCTATAACTAAGATATGAAAAATTTCTACAATTTGTGAATCAATTCATGGGGGTAGAGGATTCCTAATACCTTTAATTTTAAAAAATTATAGGGAAGAAGTTGTTGTCTTGGGAATGCTATTTGCACACCTATAAAGATACCAAGGGTCTGATAGGGACCCACATTAAGGATCTCACAGAGATGCAAAAAGTGTTTGGGGGTGGAATTTGAACAGAATGAAGTAAGTCAGAAAGAGAAAACAAATATTATATATTAACCCATATATGTGGCATCTAGAAAAATGGTACAGATGAACCTATTTCCAAGGCAAGAATAGAAACACAGACATAGAGAACTGACATTTGGACACAGGGTGGAGAGAGGAGGGTAGGATGAATTGGGAGATTAGGACTGATGTATATACATTACCATGCATAAAATAGATAGCTAGTTGAAACCTGGTATAAAGCACAGGGAGCTCAGCTCAGTGCTCTGTGATGACCCATATGGGTGAGATAGGGGCTGGGAGTGGGCAGGAGATCCAAGAAGGAGGAGAGGAGGGGATATATGTATACATATGGCTGATTCATTTCATTGTACAGCAGAAACTACCACAACACTGTAAAGCAATTACACTCCAATAAAATAAAATAAAATGGATAGCCAACATGGACCTACTGTATAGCCCAGGGAACTCTGCTCAATATTATGCAACAACTTAAATGGGAAAAGAATTTGAAAAAGAATAGATACATGTTTCTGTACAACTGAATCACTTTGCTATACACCTGAAGTTAACACAAGACTGTTAATCAACTATACCCCATTCTCAGGGACGGCAGAGCCTGGTGGGCTGCTGTCTATGGGGTCACACAAAGTCGGACATGACTAAAGCAACTTAGCAGCAGCAGCAATATAAAAATAAAAAGTTAAAACAAAGCCTTCCATAAATCCTTTTCCAGCTATTATCCTATCTACATCTAGTTTCAGCCAAAGTTTCCTATATTTTCTATTTGAATCATTGTTTGAAATCTCTTGCTGGTCTCTGCACTTTGCAATCCGTGCCCCTCTGTGCTAAAAGAGGGAGCTAATACACAATGCGCACCATGGGGTGGTCAATGACTCCCCTTCACCTTCAAGCTAAAAACGATTCCCGCAGGTATCCCATATTTTCTGTCTATTCCACAGCCTTGTTTTCAGAGTTTGTATTCTAGGCATCTGTGTTCTTCCCTCATCATGCCTATTGAACTGTGCATTCCTTGAAAATAGGACCTGAGCCTGGTGATAAATGCTTATGAAAAGAACAAATGACTCAAATTTTGAATCTAACATTAACCTGGCAACAAAAGGTCAATATGATTTATAGAGCCAGTGAATCATGACAGTAAGATCATGACACAGATGTGGAATTTACTTGCAAAATAACCAGTCCAAGACTTCAGCAAAGCAATATCCATACTTGCTCTATAGAATCTACCTCTCACAACAAGGCTCCTCCCTTGGCCTCTGGGAGCATGGACATCTAAAAGAGAAGTGTTTCCTTTTTTATATTTTCATGTTTTCCTTAGGGTCTAAGTAACTTCTCTTCTAATTAGAGAGGACATAGATCAATAATATTTGCATGTAGAGAAAGAGACTGTCTTGAGTCTTCACTAAGTAACCCAGGAGGTAGACCAGACAGGCTTGAAAAGCTGACTACCGGAACCCAAGAAACCTAGTGCATACGTGGGCTCCACCGTTAGTCTAAACAGACTGTCATGTGGCAGCTGCTTTTCATTATCTACTAAAATCTCTGAACCTTATTTTTTGTCTTATTCCCTCCAGACCATAATCTTCTCTGTTGGTCTTGAATGTACAGAATTTCATAGTCTGGAAGGGTTAGACATTGACCGCAGATGCTATAATCACTTCTTGGAACACTAGAACCAGTTGTGCTTAGAAGCTTCTGGAGACATGATGCTTGATATTGGAGTGTTTTGGAATGATCCAGCTGGAAGACACCCTAAAGATGAGATAAACATAGAGCTTGTATTTTCTGGGGTAGTTTTCAAAGTGCTAACTTTGTTGTAACTATAAACCAATTAGTACTTGTTAGAAAATAACATTCTTGTTCTTATAGATCTAGTTATCGTTATAATAGTAGTAGCTATCCTAGAGAACATTTTTTATTATTTGGGGGCAGTATGTAAGGGCAGGAGCTCAAGAATCAGACTAACCAGGTCCAAATTTGTGTTCTCTCATTCATAGCTGTGGGATCTAGAACAAGGATAAGTGACTGACACTCTCTTAACTTTGCTTCCCTGATTGTAAAGTGGGAATGGAAGAGTTCCTACAAAAAAAGTTTATTATGAAGATTAAATAAGATAATTTACATAAATCATTCAGCATTCAGTAATTACTGAATATGTTAGCTATTTTGATTATTATTAAAATTTTTATTGATGAAGGAACAGAGCATAGAAAGCTTAAATAAGTTGCCTGAGCTAGACAATTGGCAAAGAAGTTAGAGTTTGGATGCAGATCGTCATAGCACCAAGCCCTTTTCATATTCACTTCACCATGCAGCTTAACACAGAAACATCCCATGCATTATTCAACCATACATTTTGCAATTTTGTTGTGGGAAACCCAGGTTCAGATTAATTATACCTGCTTTTCTTCCCTATGAGAAATTGAGGGTAGGATAGGAAGGGTTGCAAGAGAGTGACCCAGAGAAGGCAAACTCATCACTCTTTCCTTGATTTCTTGTGGCCGAGCCTGAGTTGGTTAGTGACAGAGCCAGAGGATACTCTCTTCTCTGGAGTAGAAACAGGGATAACTAATAAAAATATTTAGTAATTGTATTGACATGGAAAGTAAGCCATCAGAATGAACACAGTGGCTAGCCCCAGAACAAGAGGATCCTGGAGGTTCCTTGCTATACCAAGTTTGTGTCATTTTTAAAAATTAATTTAGATTGGAGGATAACTGCTTTACAATGTTGTGTTGGCCTCTGCCACACCACAATCAGCCATAAATATATGTATGTCCCCTCCCTCTTGAACCGCCCTTCCTCCCCACCCCCATCCCACCCTTCTAGGTCATCACAGAGCACCAGGCTGAGCTCCCTGTGTCATATAGACAATTTGTGTCCTTTAGTTGCTGGATTATGGGGAGAACTGTGGGCTGGCTTGGGGAAGAGACTCTTCTAGCCCAAGGGAATTATTTCTATATTTTAGCTGGGTTGCAACCATGCAGTAGCAGGCCAACTGAAGGTCAGCCCTGGAGGTGCATACTTTTCATCCTGGTTACTGGTTTGTCTTCCAATCCTGCATACTGTAGTGCCTTTATTCAATGATGAATTTTAAGGTGAGTTATACTGCCTCTCAGCAAATGAAAACTTCTAAATCCAGAGTCAAGTTTGATTCCATAACCGGAGTTCTATGTTAAACTACCTCAACTTCACACTGTGTGCTCAATCACTTCAGTCGTGTCCAATTTTTGTGACCCTGGGAAGCCCAGGATAATAAATTTCAACAGCATAATGTAGAGAAAACGGAGATATATAGTGGATGGTAGTGACAGAGCCAGAACTTGAACTAAGAACTTCTCACTTTTCATCCAGAACCTTCTCATCACATGGTATTAGCCTTTCTGAAAAAAAGTGAAAGTGTTGGTCGTTCAGTTGTGTCCAGCTCTTTGTGACCCCATGGACTGTAGCCCACCAGGCTCCTCTGTCCATGGAATTCTCCAGGCAAGAATACTGGAGTAGGTAGCCATTCCTTTCTTTAGTGGATCTTGCCACCCCAGGAGTCGAACTCGGATCTTCTGCATTGCAGGCAGATTGTCTGAGCCACCAGGAAAGCCTATCAAAAACACTAGTCTTCTTTGTCAAACTTTTGTCTTTGTCAGTATTTCTGCTGTCTGGTTGGGAAGACTCTGATAAGGGAGTGCCTGCACTTTAAATCCTATCAAGCATATGCAATGATCAAATATCAACTTGCTCTAAGAATCAGAAGTTTCTAAAGCTCCTTATACACAGCTAGATGATTATTCTTATGGCTTGCTAAATTTGATCCAGGATTATTTTTAACACAAAAAGAGACTCCTGTTCAATCCAACCTCTCAAGCTAAATGCATTTGCTCAAGCCAGATTAAAGTATGATTTATTTTTCATTTCTGTATAATATTAATAACATTTTTAAAGCTCAGTATTAATCATAACTTCTTCCATATCAAGATGAGCAACTAGCATGCTTGTGAAACATATTGGCTTAGCCATACACCCTGCCATACTTAATGAAATGGTATTCTCTGAGTCCCTTTTTTCCCAAGGAAAGGGAAAAAATTAAAGGATGAGTAAATGGGGCAGAAAAGTATCTACAAAATATATACATATATATATATATGTATATATATATATATATATAATTTTGTTTGTTTATTCGTTCCTGTCTTGTTCAAGAAGATTTTAATTTATTTGATTTTTAGTTTATCCAGTTTTATGGCTATTGATTGCCACCATAGGTTTCTGAGAAATGAAAATGACTTGTGATAGTCATACCACTAAAAATGACATTGAAATGGTCTGTAAGTGCCTTTAAAAATAAATTTAAGTTCAAGACTCTAAACAACTATACAGAGTTTCTACAAATAAGACAGTTTTTTAATGTTTTCACTTATTTACTTCGCATATTTCCTAAAGCACATCATATCCAACAGTTCAAATTTCACTACACTTTCCTCCCACTCAGGTATAAGATGAATTCATATTTTCCTAATATTTCAGGTGTCATAATAACTCAAATATAGATTTTTCACTTATTTCTTTATGTATTTACTTAGCATCTCAGTTTCATGTTGAGTTGTCCTTGTGTCAATTTCATAAATTTGCTGTGATTTTAGGTAAATTTCTTAGAAAATTGACTAGCATTTATTAGTTATTAGCAAAGTTTACTTTTTAAAATAAATATTAATTCTAGTCTTAAGAGTACCCTTAGGTCTCCCCTCAGCCAATGGCTGGGATGGATCTGTGCATTTATCTTACGGGCATCCTTGAATCTCTGATTCTAGAATTAATACTGAGTTGCTACTTCTGGTTATGCAAATTTTACACTGCACTGTCTAGGAAGCACAGTTCACATATACCTCAGGCTTAAAGCAGCTTCTCCTTAGAAGGCACAGGTGACCAGACTTTGCATTCCTACAGTTCCTTCTATTTGATGAGCAAGTTGGAAAATGCTATAGAGTTCTCAGTTTCTTCACTTCAGTTCTCTTCTTTTCTTTCCTCTCAGGTTATGTTCTCCATCTTGCTGTTTTCTATTGCAGTTCCATTGCCTCCTATTTGGATTTTACCACTCTGGATTTTTGGATTGATACTAGCTTGGCCTATATGCTGGTTTTGCACTGGACTCTTATCTTTTAAAATTCAAGTGGAAAAATATTTCTTAAACAACACACAAAAAAGCACAAACTGAGAAAGAAAATGGACTGATTTGATAAAATCAGACTTTAGACTTCTCTTTAACAGAGGACCCTACAAAGTTACCAGATGACTGGTAAGAACATAATATTTGAATATAGTAGAGAATCACTAGAAAAAGATAAAAATCACAAAGGAGAGTGTATGAATCAGTTCAGCTCAGTCGCTCAGTCCTGTCTGACTCTTTGCGACTCCATGAATTGCAGCACGCCAGGCCTCCCTGTCCATCACCAACTCTCAGAGTCTACCCAAACCCATGTCCATCAAGTCAGTGATGCCATCCAATCATCTCATCCTCTGTTGTCCCCTTCTCCTCCTGCCCCCAATCCTACCCAGCATTAGGCTCTTTTCCAATGAGTCAACTTTTCGCATGAGGTGGCCAAAGTATTGGAGTTTCAGCTTCAACATCAGTCTTTCCAGTGAACACCCAGGATTGATCTCCTTTAGGATGGATTGACTGGATCTCCTTGCAGTCCAAGGGACTCTCAAGAGTCTTCTCCAACACCACAGTTCAAAAGCATCAATTCTGCGGCGCTCAGCTTTCTTCACCAACCAACTCTCACATCCATACATGACCACTGGAAAAACCATAGCCTTGACTAGATGGACTTTTGTTGGCAAAGTAATGTCTCTGCTTTTAAATATGCTATCTAGGTTGGCCATAACCTTTCTTCCAAGGAGTAAGCGTCTTTTAATTTCATGGCTGCAATCACCATCAGCAGTGATTCTGGAGCCCCCAAAAATAAAGTCTGACACTCTTTCTACTGTTTGCCCATCTATTTCCCATGAATAAACAAATCAAAAAAGGGAAAACAACATAAGTTTATGATGAGATACTCAAATTTATAATAATCTGAGAAATACAAATTAAAAGATAATTTTACTCCAATCAGTTTGACAAAAATGTAAAGGTAAAATTTAATTATTCTAAGTGTCCCTGAGATTGTGAAGAATGTACATGCACTGCTAATTTAATCAGTTGCAGCCTTTCTGGACAGTAATTTTGCATGGCTGAGTGAAATGAGCTACAAACAAATATTCCTACACCTATATATACATGCTAGAGAAACTCTCCCAAATCTCCATAAAAAGACAGGTGAAAAGAAGTTCATCAGAGCATTGTTTAGGGAATAAGGGAATTTGGATGACCTGAATGTCCATTACTGCATATATGGTTAAATTAAATGCAATGGATGTATTTTCATTGATGCAGTACAATGCAGCGGTGAGAAAGAATGAACTAGACTGATAACAACAACATGGACAGATTAAGGGGAAAGTCCTGAGTTTAAAAAAAAAGAGAGAGCATTAAAACCAGAGCTAGTAGTTTTACATAAATTAAAACTAAAGTCCACTTAACGTTATATTGATATTTCTTTCAAGGATATGCATACTCCAAACCACATTAAACACTTTATAATAGGTTCACCATAAAGGAAGGGTTTGTAAGGAAATTACATTAGGATAGGGATGGAGAGTATAATAAAAAATAAATACAATTAAGTGAAATATGGGATTGGCCAAATTATTCATTTGGTTTTTTCCATAATATGTTACAGAAAAGTCTGAACAAAAGTTTTGGCCAATTCAATAAGAAAGGGGCTTTACTGGGATCACTGAGAGTGACATGCATTGAAGCAAGGATTCATTTCTCCATACCTGCTGTCCAAGAAATAAAATTGTCTGAGAAACCTACCAGGACATTCTGCCCAGAGTTATTTACTTGTGAGACAATGCTTCATTTTAGCATTTCCATCAGAATGTCTAGAAGAGTTCAGCTTAGAGGTTTATGTTTCTCTATATGAATGAAGAGTCGGATATGACTGAGCGACTGAACTGACTGATATGAATGAATATACTTTTTTATCCTAAAATACATGACACATCCATTAATATTAATAAGAGTTGAGGATGTACTTGAGATAAACCAATTGCTATCTAGTAAATTACTGACAAAGCCCATAATCACATGCGATATACTATTTCTTCCCAAATAAAGATGCTTCAAGATGCTTATTTACCAGGTGGCTCAAAAAATCTGTTTGATATAAACTGTATGATGTTTATATAAGTCTACTTGATAGACACCAATAAAGAAACATACTCCTAATGTACTAGTTCTTTACATATATACATTTATAAAGAAGTCACATTATTTCCTGCATCTTTTGAATGTATTTGGAACAGAGACAAAGCATTTGTATTAGTCTAAATATAGATATGAATATACTAAGTGATTTAAAAAACAATTGAAATTTAGAATCGAAAAATAAGTTGTGGGGGTCTTCACGGAGCCCTTACAAGGCCTGTTGTTCCAGAGGAATAAGTGGGTTTTACAAGATAACAGATGTACTAAATTTACAGATATTCCCTCACCAAGTTGTGGAGATGATGGAAACTGTGGGGAGATTTTCAAGACAACCTTATATTGTGGAAAGAAATCCAGACTAAAATTGTGAGGATTTGCTGTTGATTCCCTATGCCACTTCTTTTTAACAAATTGAGAAATCACATTATATCCCTGAACCTAATTTGTTCATCTGTAAGATAGTGGAGAAATAGATGCAAGATGCTCACAACATTCTAATGACATAACAAATGTGAAAGAGCTTAGTGAACCTCAATTGTTAGGATATAGGGAAGACTAGCAGCAATCATGATTGTTTACCCTCCCTGACCTTGTCAGTTCACCTGCTTTGAAAATGAAAAACAAATGGTAGGAATGGAAGAAAAATACTTGGAAAGTAAGACAAAAACAGATAAGATTCTGAAGGACTTTGCATCTACTGAATTGAGGAGAGAAATTATATCAGCCCAAGAATTTAGCATAAAGTCTGTCAATTTCTTCCCAGTGTTCTTCCCAGCCTTGGCCAGACAAACCCCTCAAAGTGAAGCTCACTTCCAGACCAGAAGCTTCTCTGGTGGCTAAGACCATAAAGAATCTGCCTGCAATGCAGGAGACCCAGCTTTGATCCCTGGGTCAAGAAGATCCCCTGGAGAAAGGAATGGCTACCCACTCCAGTATTCTTGCCTAGGGAATTCCATGGACAGAGGAACCTAGTGGGCTACAGTTCATGGGGTCGCAAAGAGACATGACTGAATGACTAACACTTTCTTCTTTCTTTCTTCCAGACCCTGTAAGTTTGAGGTCTTCAGCCAGACCAGAGTTGACATCTTTCATCTCAAGTGGTGAATATTATGGTATGCAGGGAAAAACTGGGTGTGTTTCCTCCAGACTGGGACACTTGTATGAGTTATGAGAGGTGCACAGAGACTAAGACTACTCCTGGCAACTGACACAGGTAGTCACCCTACATAAAGTCCACATGTCCTTCTGTTTCCTGTACCTTGTTAACTTACAGGTTAAATCATTTCACAAATCCAGTAGCATGCTGAGTTTTTCTAATTCCATTTGCACTAACACAATTATGAGAATCCTGGGAACTCTAATGCTCTCTGGAGTTTGTTCCTTCCCAGCTATTGTATGGGGTCCCCAGAGAGTAACTCTGCTGTTTGTGAATTCATTCTTTCTAGCTAACATTAGAATGTTTGCTGTCTTTTCACCTTCTCCTCAGGCAAGTATCATGAATGCAGGAGAGGGAGCATTTTCCTTTCCATGGCAGGGTACCAGCAATTTTCACTTCACGAACACATGCAGTTGGAGTCACCATGTCTCTGCTTGTCACATCTGTTGTTTCCTTGGCATCTCCTCCCTTCCAGATGTGAGCCTGTCAGCTTCATGCTCCCCACTGTGTGCCTTCACCATATTCCTGTCACATTTTTTGAGGTTTCTTCTTTATTCTCTCTTGTTCTTTGTTAAAGACTCTAAAGCAGCATGTTCAAGATCTCCATCGAAATGCTTGCAGAATCACTTTTATTTTTAACCATTGCTTCTGCCCAAGACTCTGGCGCTGGTTTCTGGAGAAAAACATTAACTCTGTACATAATATGAGTAGGTCACTACTAAAACAGATCCCTCTACTCTGTAACTGAGTGTTTATCTTTATAGCACGTTAGTTATTTTATCTCTCCCCTCCATAAACAGATGATCCTTGGCATTTCATGAAAATAGAAGGAGGTGAAAGAAAATACAAAGAAGTGAGGAGATAAGTGAGGAAGATATTCTCTACAGGAGGAAAAGCTTGATTAGAGAGCAGCAGGAAAAACTATGTCCATGGTTTCTAATCATCGACCTTTGTTGGCAAAGTAATGTCTCTGCTTTTTAATATGCTATCTAGGTTGGTCATAACTTTCCTTCCAAGGAGTAAGCATCTTTTAATTTCATGGCTGCAGTCACCGTCTGCAGTGATTTTGGAGCCCAAAAAATAAAGTCTCTCACTGTTTCCACTGTTTCCCCATCTATCTGCCATGAAGTGATGGGACCAAATGCCATGATCTTAGTTTTCTGAATGTTGAGCTTTAAGCCAACTTTTTCACTCTCCACTTTCACTTTCAGAGAGCTTAACAAATTAAAATTTGTGAATCTCCCCTGTAGGGTGTTTCCTTTAAGGTGATTTTCAGTCTGAGGAATCTCATCTTGGAGTTGCTCTCTTAGTGTGCTAGAACAGAAAATCAAGCCCAGCTGTGTTCAAGGTAACTTTGACTAGATTGAAGTTCACAAGCTTTCAGCCCTCCTGTCTCAAAGCTTAAATGTCCATCCCACCAGTTATTTATGGTATGGTATTGGTAGGTTGAATGTGAACAAAATGTATACAATCCATTGATAGCTTCCAGATTTTGACTCCCTAAAGCTGGAAAATAAAAACAACCATAAAAATGGGAAGATAGAAGATGATATCCCCGCTGAGGACAGGCTGCTGGCATTGACTTTGGATCTGTGGTGATGTGTTGAAATGTCCAGGCAACAAACAGCAAGGATGGTAACTTTCAGAGGGTCAAGACTGGAGATAGATATTTGAGTCACTGGGATTGGGGTAAAAACTGAAACTCTTGAGAATAAATACCCTTTTATAAATGACAAGATAACAGAGAAGAATAGAAGGGAAGCCAAGATCAATTGCCTCATCATTTATCATAGGGAGAAAGTACCCGTGGTTCCCCCTACACAGCAAGCAACCCTGAACACAGGCTCCTGACTGTCAGGCTGTATCAGAGATACGATTTGCTCAAATTGTCCTAGTCACCCAGCTGTTTCTGTGCCATGTTGACCAGCCTGCGCTTTCTCTTTCACACTCTCCTCCTGTGTATCTAGTGTTTAGACAGGGATGTCTGCATTGTGATCCTGACTCATGTGTTCCTTTCCTGTTTGCTCAAATCTGGCTTTATAAAGGCTTACTGCAGAAGGAGAAGTAATGTATTACTTTCTGACTCTTGGAAATATAAGGAAATCCCATCATTTAGAGAAATTATGCTTATAGTTTCCCTTACTTACTGCACAGATGTCATTTCACTTTTTGCCTCTGATCCCTCCATAAGCATCTTGGGGAGGGGGTAATGAGAGAACACTTTCCCTGGGAACCACCACTGTCTGCAGAAGGTTACAGCAGTTTTTCAAAATGCCAGGTCAGCAAGACATATGCTTCAGAGACCACAGCGCACGATGTAATATTTGCAGCCACAGTGAACTTGGCTCAAACCATTTATTTTGAAAAATTCCAGACTGGGGCCAAGGTATAGAGAAATAGCTCCATAATTTATAGGTCCCATTTAAGTCTTCTCCCTGTAAAATTAAATTCCACCCTTTCCCTACTTCTTCTTGCAACAGCAGTTTCCTGGCATGGCTGACAAGCTTTACTCTTGAGAGTGCTACTCCTTAGAGCCGTGAAAGGCTGTTTGCAAGCTCCTGATTAACTTGCCAACTAACTGAATATGAAGCCATCGTTTAGGAAGAATCAAAACAACCTCCACTCCATTTTCCAGATGCATGGTTCCAAGGGCCAGAGCATAGCTGGCCTAAGAGAAGTCAATTGTGGTTTATGAGAAGGAAAGAGAAGCATAGGCTTCAGAATGATACAATTCTGGAGTCTAGTCCAAATTTTTTACTGCCTCGGGGTCTTTGCATCGCTATCCCTATGCCCAGATGACTGTTCTTTTAGCTCAGTTTGTTGCATTACTGACGACTTTTTCATCTTCACATCTCAGCTTAACTGTCACTTTTCCAAAGAGCCCTTTCCTGGTCAGTCCACTGAGAGCTACACCCTTCCTGTTCTCCCTCGAGTTATTATCATCACAATCCTCAGTTTCATCCAAAGCATTTTCCTCCAAATGTAAGTGCTGTTTACTTATATGTTTATTTGTGTGTTAGTTTTCCCTATACTCTTGAGAGTCCCTTGGACTACTAGGAGATCAAACCAGTCAATCCTAAAGGAAATCAGTCCTGAATATTCATTGGAACGACTGATGCTGAAGCTGAAACTTCTATACTTTGGCCACCTGATATGAATAACTGACTCACTGGAAAAGACCCTGATACCGGGAAAGATTGAAGGCAGGAGGAGAAGGGGACGACAGAGGATGAGATGGTTGGATGGCATCACCGACTTGATGGACGTTGAGTTTGAGCAAGCTCTGGGAGTTGGTGATAGACAGGGAAGCCTGGTGTGTTGCAGTCCATTGGATCGTAAAGAGGTGGACACGACTGAGTGACTGAATTGATACTCTAAGAGGCAAGTTACCTGAGGGTGGAACTGTAGACACATCTGCTATTTATTTTTAACAAATACTGTCAGTTGTTTGTCTTGCAGTGACAGGGTTAAAAATTTTGTTAAGATTATTTTTAATAAAAATACTCCAGTATTGTTTCCTGGAGAATTCCATGGACAGAGGAGTCTGGGGGACACAGTGCACAGTGTTGCAAAGAGTCAGACACGACTGAATGACTAACACTTTCACTTTCTTTTCAAAATTAAGGAGAAGGTACAGAGATTTCCCATCTACTTTCCACCCACACATACACCCTCCCATTATCAACATCCCCCCCAGAGTGGTGCATTTGTTGCAACTAATGAGCCTACATTGAAGTGTAATCACCCAAAGCCCATAGTTTATGTTATGGTTCACTTTTGGTGTTGAACATTCTCTGGGTTTGGATAAATGCATAATGACAGGTATCCATCATATTGGTATCAAGCAGAGCATTTTACTCTCTTAGAAATCCTCTGTGCTCTGCCTGTTCACCCCTTCTCCTGGCAAAGAGTGATCTAATATTTTGTCGAAAACTTTTTAATCCATGTTCATGAGAGATACTGGTCTGTATTCTTTACTGTGATGTCTTTGTCTGGTCTTGTTATTAAGATAATGCTGGGTCCAGGGAATGAATTAGGCAATATTTCCTTTGCCTTTATCCTCTGAATGAAATTGTAGAGATCTGGTATAATTTTCTCCTTAAATGTTTGGCAGAAATTGCCAGTGATCTGGGCCTGATTTTTTTTGTATGTTTCTTTGTTTTGGAAGTTTATTTAATTATTGATTCAATCTCTTTAATAAATATAGGCCTACTCAGATTATTTACTTTTCGTTAAGACATGGAACAGCAGACTGGTTCCAAATAGGAAAAGGAGTACGTCAAGGATGTATATTGTCAGCCTGCTTATTTAACTTATATGCAGAGTACATCATGAGAAATGCTGGGCTGGAGGAAGAACAAGCTGGAATTAAGATTGCTGGGAGAAATATTAATAACCTCAGACATGCAGATGACACCACCCTTATGGCAGAAAGCGAAGAAGAACTAAAGAGCCTCTTGATGAAAGCGAAAGAGGAGAGTGAAAAAGTGGGCTGAAAGCTCAATATTCTGAAAACTAAGATCATGGCATCCGGTCCCATCACTTCACGGCAGATAGATGGGGAAACAGTGGAAACAGTGGCTGACTTTATTTTTTTGGGCTCCAAGATCACTGCAGATGGTGACTGCAGCCATGAAATTAAAAGATGCTTACTCCTTGAAAGGAAAGTTATGACCAACCTAGATAGCATATTAAAAAGCAGAGACATTACTTTGCCAACAAAGGTCCATCTAGTCAAGACTATGGTTTTTCCAGTAGTCATGTATGAATGTGAGAGTTGGACTATAAAGAAAGCTGAGCGCCAAAGAATTGATGCTTTTGAACTGTGGTTTTGGAGAAGACTCTTGAGAGAGTCCCTTGGACTGCAAGGAGATCCAACCAGTCCATCCTAAAGGAAATCAATCCTGAATATACACTGAAAGGACTGATGCTGAAGCTGACACTCCAATACTTTGGCCACCTGATGCGAAGAACTGACTTATTGGAAAAGACCCTGATGCTGGGAAAGATTGAGGGCAGGAAGAGAAGGGGACAACAGAGGATGAGATGGCCGGATGGCATCACCGACTCGATGGACATGGGTTTTGGTGGACTTAGGGAGTTAGTGATGGACAGGGAGGCCTGGCGTGCTGCAATTCATGGGGTCGCAGAGTCGGACACGACTGAGCGACTGAACTGAACTGAACTAACGTGAGTTCCAGCAAATTGTGACTTTGAAAAAAAATGGTTCATTTCATCTAGGTTATCAAATTTATGGTCATGGAGTTTTTTATAATTTGTATTATCCTGTTAATGTGCATGGGATCTGTAGTAATGTCCCCTCTTTCATTTCTGATTTTTAGTAATTTGTGTTCTCTTCCTTTTTGTTTTATTTAGCCTGGCTAGCTGCTTATTGGCTCTATTGATCTTTTAAGGGAACTGGCTTTTGATTTCATTTATTTTCTCTTTTTGTTTCCTATTTTCAATTTTATTGACTTCTGATATAAGTCTTGTTCTTTTATTCTGCTATCTCTGGATTTAATTTTATTATCTTTTTCTACTTTCCTAAAGTAGACAGATTACTGATTTTAGAGCTTTTTCCTTTCTATTACAATAATGCATAGCTTTATTTCTTCTAAGCACTGTTTTCACTTATCCCACTAATTTTGATAAATTTACTTCATTAATTTTTGACAAATTATCTACAAAATATCTTAGTGCAAGTAACCTTATTTTGACTTTTATTCCTTTAAACAAAAATGGTATTCCATGAAAAAACTGGCTAGCCTGTTTCCCAATTCAAACATCATATAAATGCTTTTCCTCAAGACAATTGCTACACTTTGTAAGCATAATTAGGGCTTTATGTGCACTTTTTATTCCATGACATAGACTATTAAAAAAAAATGTGTACTCAAGGGTTGCCATTTAATATAACTAACAATTTTACTCCTTCATCAAGTACAATCTTAACATCTTCGACATTAAGATTATTTTTTCCTGTGTGTAAACACAATGACTATCAGGTCAGTTTGGTGCCACTGCATTGATTCATGGGATGACACTAACTGTTTACCAACCACTATTTTGCACCATAAATGTAAATGTCAACATGATGAAAAGCAAATATTATGGAAATTGCACTGACCTCATGAAAAGGTCTCAAAGACCTCTGGGTACTTTGAGGACCACTGGAACAGTGGTTCAGGGGATAGATGTAGGGCTCTAGAATGCTTTGGGCTCTCGTCCTTGCAGCCTATTCACAAGGAGGTTGTTTTCATCTTCCTTCAGTTTCCTCATCCCTAGGAAATATGCTAACGATGAATACATTTCATTATAGCTGTACAACACCAAAACTGAACCACAATGGAAACTATGAACTTTGGGTGATTATGGTGTATCAATATCGGTTCATCAGTTGTAACAAATGTACACCTGCCATACTGGCTACTGATAATGGGGGAGGCTATGCACATGTGAGATCAGGGAGGTGTATGGGAAAACTCTGTGCTCTCTCTTAACATTTCTGTGAACCTAAAATTGCTCTAAAAATAAGCCTTTTTTTTTTAAAGAGGAGATGCTAATAATAATATCTAATACATAGTGTTGTGAAGTTAAGTAGGAGAAGGAAATGGCAACCCACTCCAGTAGTCTTGCCCAGAGAATCCCCATGGACAGAGGAGCCTGGTGGGCTACAGTTCATACGGTTGCAAAAAGTCAGATATGACTGAAGCAACTTAGCATGCACGGGGAAAGTTTAGAACAGTGTCAGGCACAGAGTAAGGGCAACAGAATGTCAGCTCTTTCTATGGTCTTTCATTGTTGTCCCAGCCCTTAGAAAGCATCTTACACAGCACTGGTACTCCATAAATGTTTATTGAAAAAAATATGATTGGACCAAGCCTCACCACATATTAGTTCTGGGTTCTTAGGTAAATGACTATCTTTGAGCCTAAACTTTTTCTAATAAGATGGGAAATTTTTACTTTACAGTTATATTATGAAGATTAAACAGAAGGCTATATGTGGAAATGCTCAAGTTTCAGGCACTCTAGAAATATTTTTTTGCCAATAATGAAAATTTTCCCTTACGGACTTTAGTAGAATTCTCCATGTCTCATCCTCATCAGCTTGGCTCTAACACATAACTCTAGAAACAGAAAGTGAGTCAGCCCTACTTTAACTATATAGATTGAAAATAGAAGAGAAAAGTTTCCCTAAAAAAATTTGGTATGATATTACCAAAAGAAGGGAGAGGATTCGAGCTGACAAAATAACAGGTATTTGCTAAGAGCGTGGAAGAGAAATGTTGCCATGTTACTCTTATAGACTAATTACATATACTGTAAGTCCTGTATTTTAACAGGAGTCTTTCTTGTCCAAGGAGTAACTCTGATAGAGGAATGTACTGGGGATCTGTCAGACAAGTTGACAGACTGCATCACAAGATACTGTGTTTTGGTGAAGAGGCTTTAAATTTTTATGTTATCCCCAAACCTTTTGTTTAAAATAAATATCTTAGAGAAGCCCAATATATACAAGCAATAAAATCATAATTTCGCTGGTTAAGTTATAACTTCTCTGGTTAACTTGTGCTCTCTCTCCTTTTCTCGTTTTCTGAAATTTCTCTTTGGACAGAACACACTGCACAGCTACTTCTAGGATCTTTCAGACCATGTGGACTTATCGAGACAAATGGAGGCTTAATAACCATAAAATTGAATTTAATGACTCTTGCTTTGACCTGCTCACACAGAACTTTCAGAATCCCTCAGATTGTCTCCCAGTTACTTCAAGGGGTCTGTGAGGTCTTTCTCACATATATGAGAAAGTAAGTATGCCTTTTTTAGTTAGTAAGTGATTTCTTCTGTTTCTTCATCTCTTGCAATGAATCCCATTATCCACATTCTTGTCCGTGTAGGTCCTTGAAGGAGCTGAGTTTCCTGTAGCTGTATTTTCTTCTTCTACCCATTTCCATAAAATCACTGCTATCTATGTGGTTTCCCAGCTCTCCCGAAATTGCTATCCATCACGGCGCTAAGAAACACCATGCCCCCTTACCTGCCTCACCCTGCCCACACTTCCGTATGTTCCACCCAGAAGAGAGGGAAGGTGTACATTTTCCTCACTGAAAGCAACATGATTTTACTGGGGCACAGAAGCCAGTAGTGCTTGGACTCCATATCTCACAGGGTCCACAATACAAACAGTTGTTTTCTTTTTTGTCCAGGAACTCCTGTCTCTAAAGGGCTCATAGAGGGGTCCTTGAGGATGTGTGGATAGATGAAAGGAAAAAGATAAATTGACATCTAGCCATGGAGGGGACCAAGGTTGTAGTCAAGGAAACAATACCAAAATGCCATATTGAGATTGTGTGAGGTTGGAAACGGCTTGTGGTGGGTCGTATGGAGTGAGTAAGGGTAAGCAGCTCAGGTCTGACTCTGAGAGAGTGAGAAGGCCAAGGGCTTACATCTAGGAAGGTTAAGTTTTTCTACACTGATGTGAGGGATACTGTCACTTATATCTTTTAATTAATGGTGTTTCCATAGGGCAATGATTCTAAAAATGTTAGAGCATATATTAACAGAATCTTGGCAAGTGAAAAAGCATGTTACATAGTTTGAAGATATTCTTGAGTATACTGCATGTGCTTGCCTCCCACACAGAATGATACTCTATTTCACCGTGTCGCCTGCATGGACTGTTGGCTGGCTAGGTCACAAAGGAACTGCTCTAATGAGATTCATACTGACTGTGGTGGTCAGTCTCCAAAATGGCCCCCATGATCTTTGCCTCCTGGCATTTATTTCCCTGTGTAGCCTTCTCCCACAATGAATCAGAGCTGGTCTGTGTGACCAAGAAAGTAAAGTGGAGGTGACAGTGTGTGACTTACAAGACAAGCTCATACAAAGTACTGAAGCTTCCTCTTTGATTCCTTGGATCAATTGCTCTGGGGGAAGCTGGCTACCATGTCATGAAGTCACTCTAGTATAGAAGCCAATGTGGAGAGGAGTTGAGGCCCTCCAACAAGCAACCAGCACTCGCTTGCAAACCACATGAGTGAGTCACCTAAAGAGGATCCTCCTGCCTTAGTTAAGCTATCAGGTAACTGTAGCCTTGGTCAAAGGTGGCTGTAACTTCATTTGAGATCTTGAGCCAGACTGCTCAGCCAAGCCTGCTTCCAAATTCCTGATTCCTGATTATGTGATAAACAGAAAATATTTATCATTGCCTTAAGTCACAAGGTTTTTAGATAATTTGTTACACACAAATAGGTAACAAAGAGTAACTTACTCTAATTTCATTACTGACAACTTGGGTTAATTATACCTGTTCTTCTACATATTGCACCAAGTAAACATTTTAAAGTTTTAGAGATTCACTAAGGACAGTGAAAAAAAGAGACACAAAGGGATGAATAAGTGTATACAATTTAATTTTTTTAAAAATTCACGTTTGCTCATATAAAGTCACAAACATGTCTTAAAAATTATGAGAGAGGAAAAAGATGTTCCCTATAGATAGCAATATATTTATCAATATTTGATGACAATATTAAAGACATATTTTTCATTTCTGCAGATCTAACAGAATAAAATGAAACAGAATGGTTTTTTTAGGGAATAAGTTATTTGATAGAACAAGGTACCAAAAATGTCCACTTCGTGTGAGTTAATGGGCCACAAATTAAAAACAATAGTTTTAATGAGAGAAAGCTATGTTTTCTACTGTGGCCAAAATGTATATCATTTACGTATTCTTAGATCACACACAACACAGTACGATACTGGATAGTCTTGATAAGAAAAAATATTTGAAAGATATCAGCTAAAACCTAGAAATTATGAGACCTGGGAACCTACTGCAAAAAAGAGGAAGAAGTCCAGTCTAATTATCTAGATAATAAGAACATCTTTAATCCTCAAGAAGGGCCGCTTCTGGAATGAAAATGTGGAACCATTTTTATTCTCAATCTGACTTTCTTTATATAAAACTAAGTATCCTGGGCAAACAGAGTCTGAATGCTCAGCTATATGCCCATGTCTACACTAAGGAAGAAAATAGCATTTTAATTATAATCTCTCCCTTTATCCTTGTTCATCCCAAATTTAAGTTATTGTTACTACTAATAGGAGGGAAGAAAAGATGCTGGAGGCTATAAAACAGCAAGTGTGAATCACCAAGATGAATTTTCAAGAACAAAATAGCAGAGATGTAAGGAGATTCAGGATTTTAGACTCCATTAGGTTCAAATATAATAATGTAACCTCTAAATGCTCATTCAGTCTTAGGCTACATTGAGAGTCAAGGTATGAAAAATGAGAGAGTAATAGATGTATACTAATATGTATGTTTAGATCATGCTGGGAAAAGCAGCCTTAATATATTGCTGAGATAAGAATAAATTATTCCAGCATGTTTGTAAACACATATACACAACACACACACTCACACACACACATATTTGTAAAGGATAAAGTCTACTTTACCAGCTTAGGTCATATATAAAGTATATATGTATAAAGTATATAAAGTCATGAAGCATAGTATTTGCTCAAGCCAACATCTATCTAACAGGCAGGATGCTTCATTTCTCTTCCCTTCTACCTTCTGGTTTCTGAAAACCCCAGAGGCTGCTCAGTTCAAAGGGACTGATTACATCTGGGTTCCGAACCTTTAACTTTTTGTTCATGACTAAAGGATGTAAGATGAGGACAAAAGGGGTAGCCCACAGGGAGACTAATTTTTGCTTATTATAAGAAAACACTTTCTGAAAGTCAAAGCAGGCTGATATGTGTTTTTGTCATGGAAAGCACTAAGAAATACACTGATAGATATTTAGCCGAAAGTTATACAAAACATTTGATCATAGGTTATAGAACCAGACAGGAGTCTTTCTGCCTGGCTTGTAAGAGCACACACACTTTGTGTATTTGAAAACACTACTGATATCCTACATTTATCTCTTCAGGCCATATATAGTATGCACATCAACATGATGCTCAGTTACTGCAAATACTTTTCTAAACACTAATTTATAACGTCTGGTAGTGCTAGTGGTGAAGAATCCACCTGCCAATGCAGGAGATGCAAGAAATGTCGGTTCAATTTCTGGGTTGGAGAGATCCCCTGGAGCAGAAAACTGCAACCTGCTCCAGTATTCTTGCCTGGAAATTCCGTGGACAGAGGAACCTGGTGGGGTACAGGCCATGGGGTCACAAAGAGTCAGACACGACTGAGCGACTGAACACTGGAATCAAATTCATAGGTGAAGAAGCAAACATTCTGATTGTGTCCTTCTTCTGCACTGACAGGAGTCCTCCAATAGAAACCTGATACTTGAAATGTCCCAGGGCCTACCTGCACAGAATTAAGGAAAAGAGAGCAGGGATAAAGAAGCAAAGAAAGGAGGAGAATATCAGAGAAGAGGGATGTGACACAGCCAGGCTTCTTTTCCCAGAACTCAGATGAAGTTACCGTGCAACCCTGTTTTCCCTCCAGGAAAATCAACCTTGTCTTGCTCCTTTCCATTGTTTCTGTTTGTGTTTTTTGTTTTTCACTTAAAAAATTTTCCTTGTCATAGTTATTTAAAAGTGATCCAAAGAGAGCAGTAATATGTCCAGATGGCAGTGTTAAGCAACCTGAGGAAATTAGCTAAGCACGTTGAGGAATCAAGACAGCTGCTGCTTTTTGCATATAATTAAACACTTTTGGGGATAAACCTACTGACAAGAGCATGGCTCTATGCGCCATCATTGGCCTATAAGTCATCTACCTATAAGTTAGAAGCCAGGCAGCATGTAAACCAGCCTCATAGTCTAGGGATACAAAGAACCACTGAAACATATTATAAGATTGCCCTGTTTCTCTTGGCCTGAAAAGTTTCTTAAGATTAAATTATAAGGTGTTGAGGACTCTTATATGTTCCTGGAAATCATTTCCCTTCTCTGTATCTCATTTTCATCAGAAATAAGGTTAGAACTATATGGTTCCTCACCCAAAGTTCCTGGAATCCTTAAGGATTTAGGAATGTAAGGTAGTGACAAGAATCATTAAATTGCTTTTAGTGTCTCTGAAAGTTGAATGGAAATTATAAAGGCTTCCCAGCTTTCTCAGTGGGTAAAGAATTCACCTGCAATGCAAGAGACACAGGAGACACCGGTTCAACCCATGGGTTGGGAAGATCTTCTGGAGGAGGACATGGTGAACTACTCCATTCTCATCTGAAAGATCCCATGGACAGAGGAGCCTGGTGGGCTACAGTTCATGAGGTTGCAAAGAGTTAGATACAACTGAAGTTACTGAGCATGCACACATACACACAGGGCTATAAAAATAATCACTATTGAGTTTGAGTTTTTTTGAAATCTATCCATGGATTGAGACTATATTGGTTATTTAAAGATGATAAAAAAAATGTTACCTGGCTATAGAAAACTTTAAGAATTTCTGGGACATGATTGATGGACTAGACTCTGGTAATAAAATAGGGTCACACTGGTCATGACAAAAGCGTGAAGCTCTCTGTTAAGTGTTAAAAAATAAACAACATGGAAAGGTTAGGAAAATCCAGAACAGGTACATTATATTTGTACCTGAAGTTCTCATAGGGGCTTCCTAGTGGCTCAGTGGTAAAGAAACCACCTGCCAATGCAGGAGACACAGGTTCAATCCCTGGGTTGGGAAGATCCCCTGGAGAAGGAAATGGCAACCCACTCCAGTATTCTTGCCTGGAAAATCCCATGGACAGAGAAGCCTGGTGGGCTACAGTCTGTGGGGTCACAAAGAGTTCTACAAGACTTGGTGACTGAGCCTGCATGCTCAAGTCCTAACATTCTTTAATTTGAAGTTTCTAATTTCTGTGGCCAAAATTTGTCATGATCATATCTTAAGTTGTTTATCCAAAACAAATTTCCCAGGAAATTTCAACCTCCTGTGAAGAGGCAATGGGAGCCATTTTTCTCTACAGAAGCAGTAAATTTTATAATTCTCCTACTTTGCCTGCATTGCAGGTAATATTTAAAGGATAAAGTAGCATTTGGAAATGTGACCATCGGGTATTAACTTTGCCAGAGCTTTTCCTATTTTTAGGGCACTATTGATGCCCATAACCCCCACAAGAAATGTTTTATATCTGTCTTTGTAGAGCTTCTTTTCAAGTAAAAATATTTACTTTAGATCTTCCTGGGGACAGAGACAGGGATTGAGTTGACAGTCATAGGCTAAAGCTCAGTGCCCACCTTCTCAAACGACAGATGTTTTTGTGGCCAAAACTCAGTCTCTTTCTTTTCATAATGTACTATTTTAGGTCTTCAACATCTGCCATTGGTATTATTTTAATAATTGGTTTCCTGGCCTCCAATCTTACTATCTTACTGTTTCTGCCAGATAAATCTTTCTAAGGCATAGCCCTGAAAATAATTCTTGCTTAAAATCCTTCAATGGCTTTTTATTGAATATAGAACAGAATAAAATCCTCCAAGCCTGGGATTCAGGGCACAGTATATTCTGGCCCCGAAATTCTTTGCAGAATTTTTCTTCCACCACAGCCCCCTCTAGTTTGAACTCCAGCAATGATACCACGCTTATCATCCTCCGTTTTATCATTCATTCTTCATGCCTCCAAGTTTTTGTTCATGTTGTACCTTACAACTAGAATTCTTTCTTTCCATTCTTTAAAAAAAAAAATTGTTTTAATCTCTGGGGACCAGTGCAAATATTTCTCTAGGAAACAGAAAGACCTTTCTGCTCCTCTTTATCTTCACTTCCACAGACTTTGGCACACATTTTAATCAACCCTCTGTTGTGTTCTGCAGACCTGCTATAGTCCATGGGGTCCCGAAAGAGTTGAACATGATTTAGCAACTGAAACAACAAACCTGCTTGTCACACTTGTAAACTCCTAGGGATCAAGACTTACATTATTTCCTCTTGTATCTCAGGAAGACCTTAAGGAAGTTTCTAAAATTATTTAGTTCCCCCACAGTGGTCAGTCGCTACATTATCTTCTGAAAGTTCTCCTAGAGAGAGAAAATGAGGATGCAAGGAAGAATCTCTTCTGTTACTTTAGAACTAAAGGATGAAACTTCACTCAAAAATGTCTATACTTGAAATAAGCCCCTATGGTCTTTATTAAAAGCTTTTCTCAGTCGTCTTGGCTTTACCCAATTCCCAAATAGTATAACTGATAATCTGGGTTTTTTATTTTATTTTACTGCTTTCAGATCAGGAGCCTGGGTCTCTGGTGGCTCTCTTGGGAGAATCACTCCTCCACTAGATACTTGCCTAGAGTATCTGCCTAACTGTAGGAAAAAACATGTTTTCAAGCTAAAAACAAGCGCTTCTGCAGAAGCCAAGGAAGAGAAGCCTGGAATTCTGGGTAGGTCTTACCAGAGCTGCTCAAAGATATCAGATAGAGAAGAGTGTCCTGAGGAGACACCAATGTGAATCACAAGATGGGACACGGGGAGGGAAACAAGCTGAAAGATTAAACAAAGAGTAGAGTTCAAGAAATAGATGAGAGTCGGTGTCAAAAATAAGGTAAAGTTTCCATTTCTTAAGTAATTGTTAATTATTCCTACATTTTTACTAAAAACAAAATTTTCTAAGTTGGCATGGTATATCAAAGTGAGTTGAGATGGTTTTAGACGAGGGAAGACCCTTGATATTTAGCTAATTTACACAGCCTTATTGTGATGAAAGATATGATTACCATTACATTTTAAGAAATATGGAAGCTGCTTTGCAGACCCCTGTTATAATCTTTATATATTCCTAGGAGGCCACCATGTAAGATTTGGGAGAGTCATTAGAGTGAATCAATTCCAACTCTTTCACCTTTATTTTTGGAACACGAAGAACTTAACATTTCCCTGAGCTTTCCTTTCTCATCCTATTGCTTTACTCCCAGAAAATGTCTTCATTTTTAGACCCTCTACTCCCTCTGAAGGGACACCTATGTTAATGACTCAGGCCTGCCGATCCACAGTATCCCTTCATGAAATCTAATATCACTGTCTACAACTATTTGAAGATAAAGAGGTCCAGATTTAAACCTCACAAAGGATTTTCTTCAAGGGAGGCTTTAAAGGCACAGTACGGTATGGATCACATGTCACCAGCTGAGAATAAGGTCTTTGGGGCTGCTGGAGGAAGCACTCAATGAAGTGAGGCTAGAGGGGCCGTCCTACACACCACGAGTTAGGCATTTTGCAGAATTATCCTCCTTCCTTTCTACCCATGAGAGACCTGTGCTCAGTAAACTGATATTTTCTCTTGACATTCGTTTATCTTTATTTATAAAAACAATATGTGGCTCGCTGTAAAAATTCTAAAACAATAAAAGTATCGAGTAAAATCCCAAATGTTTCTTTTGCTGTCCCCTTAGACCTCTAGTTTTACAGCCAGTCCCAATTCAGTATGTATCCTTCCATTCAATCCCTGGCTGGGGAAGATCCCCTGGAGAAGGAAATGGTAACCCGCTACAGTATTCTTGTCTGGGAAATCCCATGGACAGAGCAGCCTGGAGGGCTACAGTGCATGGGGTCTTACGAGTCAGACATGACTTAGCGACTAAACTACCACCACCAATACATTTTTGACATAGAAAAATGTATATAATACATTGTTAAAATTTTTTTAAACCTACAAAAGCTCTTCTCTATATAGTAAAATTCCATTTTTGGAAAATACCCTATTTATATAGATATGGGATCTTATAAAAGAGCTAACAGGGTTTCTCCTTGGGTGGTAATAAGATATATTGTTTTATGTTTTTATTTTTCATTTTTTGTATTTAGAATCTTGTTCTTGTTTAGTAACATAACACGTCAAAAAGAATGCTTTTATGAAGGAATGTCAAACACATCTACTGTCTTTTTTGAATGAAACTATGTTGCCTTCTCTCAAAAAAGATAAGTTATAAGATAAATTATTACAGTTAAAACTGCTTAGTAAACTGAGAAAATTAAATTGAAATTAGAATTTAAAGTAAATAAAAGATAAAGTGTATTTTCAACTAGTTGGAAGGCTGAAAAGACAAAGTACAAGAAAGAGTCCTTCCCTGCAGGTACAAGCAGAGCCTTGCCTTAAGGTGGTCACCACAACCGGGACGAGTCTCAGCTCGGTTTGTCTTTAAGATTCAAATAGGCCCCAGGTGGCCTCAGGTCCCCCAGCCCAGTAGAGTCAGACCAGATGGAATTTGGGGGTAGAGCCCTCCCTGTAAATACACGTGTGCTTTCAGTATCTTCCTGAGAACAACCCAAGATAAAATAAAAGTTTAAACGTATGATAAAAAGTAAATCTTAGAAAGAAAATACGTGACTTTTTATGTATTTGTGGCCCTCGGTGGAATCCCTGCTCCCAGTCCTCCCCTCTACCCCACGGTTCTTGTCCCTAAAATCAAAACCCAGCAGAAGCAGGGAGACCACGGAAGCGTTAACCATGAAGAGGCTGCCATCTTGTGGCCACTGAGATCACGCTTGTTCTGTCTGTGTAGTTTTCCTCTTGCAAAACACAGCTGGTTCATATTAGACTTGTTTCAGACTGTAGTCTATAGACCATAAATATAAAGTCATGTGTTAGAGTAGGACTGGGGTCTTATACAGTCATTTTTTATGACTTTCTAAAAAGCAAGGGTCATTTGAGTTAGGGCGTGTGGCCCATTTCCGGCAGTTTTGCCATTAACATTATTCTGAATGACCTACTGTCTTCACTCATTGGAGGCCTTCAGAAATTCACAGTGCACCTTACTGTGTGTGTTTGCTGCATTCTGAGGACTTTCCCCAGACAACTAGGGGAAGCACAGCCACACAGAAGGCTCTCTGTAGTAGCCTAACAGAGGAAATATTATAAAGATTTCTAAGAATTTCAGTATGCAAAAAATTTTATATGGGGGCTCTGTTCAAACATACACACACACTCAATTTACCTATTCATTTGCTTTGTCTAATGCTTGAGGAAATGGCATGGTGGGCTTCAAATTGCTTCTGTCATTTTCTCATATACAGATGGCTCCTTAGTGAAATAATTAACATTGAAATTACAAAAAATATCAAAACAAAAAACCTTCAAATCTATTCCTGTGCAGGCTCCTTAGACATAAGAAGCGCTATACATACCAACTGTCAACCAATGCCTGAGAATTGTAGCTACTGGGACCAAAAAAAATTTAAAGAAGTGAGTTTATCACTCAATGCATCTTCGTAGCTAATTTATCCTGTTAGTCGTTAAGTCGTGTCTGACTCTTGCAACCTCATGGACTAGCCCACCAGGCTCCCCTGTCCATGGGATTTCTAGTCAAGGATACTGGAATGGGTTGCCACTTCCTCCTCCAGGCGATCTTCCCCACCCAGGAATCAAACCTGGGTCTCCTGCATTGCAAGCAGTTCTTTACTGACTGAGCCAGCAGGGAAAACCCATCCTAATAGAATTCTAATTAATTCTGGGGAATCTGCATTCTCATCATACTTACATATATTTTCCCTTCAAATCTCCCTTGATCTTGTATTTCTTAAGTCTCCTCTGATGTTCTAGTTCTTCAGTCATCTTTCTCTTTTTTTTTAGCTTTATCATTTCCTTTAGCAATTTCCCATTAGTGTATAAATTAACTAAAACTTCCTCATCTCTAAAAATATACAATGAAACAAAACCAAATAAAAATAGTACTGTGGTTCAATCACCTATTTCTCTTAAGCCACCATTCCTAGTCTTATTTCTCCTAAGAAATCTACGTTTCTGCCTTTCTCTGGCTTCCCCAGTGCTGTGACTCAGATGTGAGAATTCAGTTAGATATATCACCAATAGTGAGGCAGTATTTTAAGTCATAAAAGTGAAAAGTCCATCCAGGGAATGAATATAGTGAGAGAACAAAAGAAGGTTGAGGGTTAAAGATTAAAGAAATGATTGAATATAAAAATTGACCAAAGAGAACAGAAGTAAAAATTAACTGATATAGAGGGGCTGAAAAGGAAAGAAAAACAGAAGTTCAAAGTCATTGAGTTCCAACAACAGTAGTATAAACAGCAACAAAATAATAATCATTTCACAAATAATAATAAAATATATTGACTGTTCTCTATATTGATGTCCTACTTTATACTAATCCTGCCTGTAAATATTTGGATTTTTTAATTCTCATAACAGTCTTCAAAATAGATATGATTTTTCTCTTGTACAGTTGAGGGATTGAGGCTTGGAGGATTTACCTTATTTTCTAGTTTTATAAAATGGGCTTCCCTCGTAGCTCAGTCGGTAGAGTCTGCCTGCAGTGCAAGAGACCTGGGTTTAATTACTGGGTGGGGAAGATCCCCTGGAAAAGGAAACGGCAACCCACTCCAGTATTTTTGCCTGGAGAATCCCATGGACAGAGGAGCCTGGCAGGCTACAGTCTATGGGGTCACAAGAGTCAGACACGACTGAGCGACTAAGCACAGCACACAGTTTTATAAAACAGGTTGGCAGAGACAGGGTTAGAATTCAGTCCCCTTCATAATGCTTCACATGCTCCAAATGACACTTCACAAATACATAAATACATGTTTTTCTTATCTTTATGTCTGTTCTCTAACAGAGTTTTTTCCTTTCTAATTTCTCCCCTATAAAGGGAGAAAATGAGAGAGCACTTTGTTGAAGGAAAAAAAAAAAGGCATTATGGAAATGTGATAGTTAAGGGCACATTAAGTAAAAAAGAAGTAGAATTCTTTTCTCATTGGATCAGGGCCTTTTCATTTTTAGAAGTGCATTTATATACCCCTGCTCATATCTATTACTAACTGAGTTACAGCAAAGATTTCAGTCACCCAGGCAAGTTGGTAGTAACACAGATTTGTACAAACTCAGAGCAGAAGGTCAGGTTTCCTATGGAGAAAATAATTCAGCTGTTTTGCCCTCATATGTTTATAAAGATACGATTCTCATTAGAAAATTCTATAGACCACTGTGTCCATCTGTCAAATGCAATGCTAACGTTTGTATTAAAACACTATGGATACATAGGTAAAGCTCTCTCCTTCCCGTTGTTCCTCTCATGATAAATGCCCAAGAGCTCTCAGAATGAAAATGTTTCTCTCTCTTCCTGCCTCACTTCCTCTTGGTTCCATTATACTTCTTGTCATTTCTTGACTCCCACGTGCACTAGCTTGGCCCATCATCATCATTTCTGTTGTAGATCAAGCTTCCTAAAGGTTGCAAACCCTACAGACATTATTTGATCTCCCCAATTGAGCTCTGTTTCTGAGATGATGTTTTTAAAAATCACTCTGATGGTCACCTCCTCTTTTTAATTATTGTTTTTTTTGGGAAAAAAAATGTAGTTGTTCTCTGTTGCAGCTGTAATATCTTCCACAGACTTGGTGGTTTATACAATACAAATCTATTATCCTATGGTTCTGGAGAGCAGAAGTCCAAAATAGGTCTCAGGTAAAATCAATATGGCAGCAAGCAGTGCTCTACTCCTGGAGCACAGGGAAAAATCTCTTTCCTTGCCTTTTTCAGCTTCTAGATGCCATCTGAATTCCTTGGCTAGAGGGCCTTTCCTGTATCTTCAAAGTCACCAACAACAGGCTGAGTCCTTCGCATGCTGCCATTTCTCTGCTTCTCTTTTTTTCCTCCCTCCTCTTCCATTTATAAGGACTCTAGTATGACACTGGGTCTGCTGGGATAATCTCGGATAATCTCCCCATCTCAGTTCAATTCAGTTCAGTCACTCAGTCATGTCTGACTCTTTGCAACAATATGGACTACAGCACACCAAGCCTCCCTGTCCATCCCCAACTCCCAGAGGTTATTCAAACTCATGACCAGCGAGTCTAAGTCATGCCAACCAACCATCTCATCCTCTGTTGTCCCCTTCACCTGCCTTCAATCTTTCCCAGCATCAGGGTCTTTTCCAGTGAGTCAGTTCTTCCCATCAGGTGGCCAAAGTATTGGAGTTTCAGCTTCAACACCAGTCCTTCCAATGAATATTCAGAACTAATTTCCTTTAGGATTGACTGCTTTGATCTCCTTGCAGTCCAAGGGACTCTCAGGAGTCTTCTCCAACACCACAGTTTCAAAGCATCAATTCTTCGGCGTTCAGCTTCCTTTATAGTCCAACTCTCACATCCATACGTGACTAGTGGAAAAACCATAGCTTTGACTTACACGGACCTTTGTTGGCAAAGTAATGTCTCTGCTGTTTAATATGCTGTCCAGGTTGGTCATAACTTTCCTTCCAAGGAGTAAGCGTCTTTTAATTTCATGGCTGCAATCACTTTCTGCAGTGATTTTGGAGCCCAGAAAAATAAAGTCAGCCACTGTTTCCACTGTTTCTTTATCACTGGGCCACCTGGGAAGCCTAAACATCTTGGTTAACAGGCATTGCAAAATGCTTTGTAAACTAGAATGCTTGATACAAAGGCTTATAAATGTGAAAGAGAGCAAGAAACAGAATAAAATTACTTGGACTGCAGAAGACAGAGTGAATTTAAGAGATTTCAGAGGAAGACTCAAAGTATGTTAGAGAGACATCTTGGATTAACAGCCAAGCTCCACATCCAATCTACTCCTGGCTTCTGGCAGACAGTGAACACTTGGTATGTCCACACACACACAAAAAAAAAGAGAGAGAGAAAGAAGAAAGATGAAATTGGTATATGAGATAATTACTCATTAAATTCACAATTGAGGGACTTCATATTCACTTTCTATTTATTAAATCCCATCTTGTTCTAGAAAGAATTTCAGAAAGCCTATAAATTATGTGTAGAGCATAATAAAATATGATAAATTAGCTCAGGTTAAATGTGGGCAAAAAGTTGTGAAAGACTAGATACAAAATGGAGCCATAAAAAAGACGAATCATTCAAACTGTAACAAACTACACATTGAATGTGGGTTTGAGCAACTGATGTCAAAAGGTAAAAACTTGGCAATTAAACAAACCAGTGTCATCAGATAAGACCATATGGATTACTAGATGGAATTTTAAGTAATCTTGGTTCTAAACTTAGCAAGATAACCTCCCATGATATGTATTTCAGGTGAAAGTTAATTTTCTTGCAACAATACTTTCCATCTCAGCTTTCTCTCTGTTTCTTTCTGCCCCTCTCTTTTTCTCTACACTTGGCTCCCACCTAACAGACACACACACACATGCTCACACACTCTGCACACAGAGAAGACTATTATCACTAATTGTAATTAAACAATAACTAATAACTAACTTTGGCCATATTATTGAGTTTTAATGGATAAATCAATGCTCCTTCTCCGCCTGCTGCTGCTAAGTCGCTTCAGTTGTGTCCAACTCTGTGTGACCCCATAGACGGCAGCCCACCAGGCTCCTCCGTCCCTGGGATTCTCCAGGCAAGAACACTGGAGTGGGTTGCTGTTTCCTTCTCCAGTGCATGAAAGTGAAAAGTGAAAGTGAAGTCGCTCAGTCGTGTCCGACTCTTAGCGACCCCATGGGCTGTAGCCTACCAGGCTCCTCCATCCATGGAATTTTCCAGGCAAGAGTACTGGAGTGGGGTGCCATTGCCTTCTCCCCTTCTCCGCCTACCCCCCACCAAAAACAATCCAGAAAATACTCCCTCAAGGTACAAATATAGAATTGCTTGTTTTAATCTTATGTCTTATGACGGACTAGATAAAATAAAGAATTTACAAGAGGACAAAGTAGGTATGAGAAGAGAAGTGAGAAAGAAGGAAAATGGGATTTTCTTTCAGATTTCTCCTATGGTCTGAAAACTCATGAGCTAATGTTTGACCTTGATTGTAATGGAACTGCACCATGAGGTTTAACTGAATCTGTTCCAAGAATTATCTAAATTTGGCAAGCAGATAATGCTACATACCTAAGGAAAGATTAGAATACTCACATAAATCAAAAGTGAAGGAGATCAAGTACCAGTCAAAATAACATCTAGAAATAATAATGCAGTGTTATATGTAGTAAAGTGCAATGACTACTTAATTAGATACTGTGGTCTTAGAAGCATTTATGTGCAAACCTTGGCCAGTGTGAGTCCCCAAATGAAAAAGAGTTCATTAAAGTATCACATTCCTGCTCCATAATTCTGTTCTAATGATAACCAGGTATTCACAGCAGGGCCTCCGTGGATTCCTGCTTTTATAGCCTAAGCCAATGCAAAGTGTTGCAATGTTTTCATTTTTGTTACATCCTAGCCACCAGAGCAAGTGGAATTATAGCTTAAAAATAGAAAGATGGTTTTATTTTAGCAAGGGAGAGTGTTATGGAGGTTATTCAATAATAACCTTTCAAGCAAAAAGGGAACAGGAAAATGACCTTGATTAGGGTTTGAAATTAAATGGAGAAGCAAACATATATACTGGGTAACATCGAACTATATTCATTATATGAGAACTGAAAGAAAGCTCATGTCTAAGAAAACAGTAAATCTTTGTAGAAAGACAGCTTTAGAATTATATAGATCTGGGATTGGTGTTCTGGCTCTGCCACTTATTAACTCTGTGTCCTTGGAAAAGTCAAACAGCTTTTTCAGTCTCAATTTCCTTATCTGTAAAATGGGAATAGTGATACCTATTTCTTGGGGTTGGCAAGACACACTTTCTAACATATCTTATTCAAAGTCAGGCACATGGGAAGTAATCAATACCTGACAACTTTACGCATTTCAAGATTTGTTTTTTGTTATTTTATTTTTTTAGATCCCAGATATAAAGACAAAGTCTTATCCTCAAGAATGCAGTTTAACAGGGCTACAGATAGATAAATAAAGAGTTAAGAAATAATGTTATTAATATTATAGTAGCAACATCTATGATGTTCCAAGGGGGTAAATGCTAATCAGTTATTAATTCTGTTCTGGGTAGTTGGAAAAGGCCTGGAGGCAATGACATTTGGGTCTGTCTTAAAGATGAGTAGCATTTTTCCATCTAAGGACTGACCTGATAAAAGATAAGGGTCCATGAAAATCCTGGAATAAAGAGTAATCTGGGACAAGGCACAAAATTGAGGTCCAAGATTCTGGTTGAAGCTACATTTTGAAAGGCAAGATGTGTTTTGCTAAGGATTCGGAATTTGTCTTTAGGCAGAAAGACTGTGGATGGTTTATATGATTTTTAAGCAAATGAATGACTGGTTTAATGTGTTTTAGAAGGAACCAGCAGCTCTATAGAATAAGAACTAAAGAATTTGGAGAATGGAGACAGAAAATAAATTGGCCATTGCCACAGTCCATGGCCGCTCAGTCGGTAAAGAGTCTGCGTGCAATCTGAGAGATCCGGGTTGGATCCCTGGGTCAGGAAGATCCCCTAGAGCACGAAATGGCAACCCACTCCAGTATTCTTGCTTGGAGAATTTTATGAACAGATGAGCCTTATGGGCTATAGGCCATGGGGGTCACAAAAAGTTGCCCACGACTGTGACTAACACTTTCACTTTCACAGTACATGTGAAAAATAAGGGTTTGGACCAAGGTTCTAGTAGTGAAATTAAAAGGGGTAAGATTTCAATTTCAGAGGCTTTTCAGAGGTAGATGAATAGAAGTTCGTAATGGCTGGATATTAAAGAGTTAGGAGTTTTGATGGCAGCTAGAGGTGCCAGGTGGCCTACAGTCCATAGGGTCGGTCCCAAAGAGTCCGACACAACTGAAGTGACTTGAGCATGCACACACACGGTAGTGTTATGATAGAATCATCAGCCTGATAGAAGAGGAAGAACAGTTTTGCAGACACAACACTAAAGTTAATTTTGAATGGGTTGGTTTGAAGTGCTGAGGAATCATCTAAGCAGAGATGTGCAGTAAATAGTTGTACCTTGTGTTCTGGAGCTCGTGATTCAGAGATAAAGATAAAAGTGAAGGAATATAAATAATTATAACATCTTTAATAACAACAGCAATAGCTACTATTAACTGAGTACTGATTATGTGCCAGTCATGGCGCTAAAAGCTTTAATGCATTACTTTATTTAACTCTGACAATATTTTCTTGTTGAACACAGGGAACCTCAGAAAGCTAAATGATTATATACAAAGAGTGGATTTCATTCCTTAGAGGGAAGGTGTACAGAATCAACTGAGAAGCTGTTGATGGCAACTAACAGGAAACTAAACTCAAACTCTAATCTATTGATGTTTAGTAGTTGAAATGCCCCCAAAATAGGGCAGGTCCAGTTGAAATTTGACCCTAAAACTCAGCAGTGTCTCACCAGAACCAGCTTCCGTTCAGTTCTTGATTCCTGCTCTGCCTTCCAGATTTGCTCTCATTGACCAGTTTAAATCATGGTTTCCTTCCTTCCCAATTAATTTGGCTAGAAAAACAGAATGTGCTGATTTGCTTACACCTGACTTTATGTGCATCTTCATGAAAAAGCCACTATAGCTGGGAAGGAAGCCTGAAGTTTGCTTACTGGGAAAGACCCAGAAAGACCTATTCTCTTGAGATGTGGGCATCAATCCTATTCAAACTGTAGACTGGAAAACATTACATTCTTTAAGGAAATGAAATGGGATGATGGGTAGACAAACAGCAATATTGACTAAACATGAGAGGATCAAAGATGGAATTCTGGAAAGGCACTCTATTTAAAGGACAGGCTAAGAAAACAATATTACTGCAAGAAAATGAAAAAAAAAGTGATTAAAGAAGTAAGAGGAAAACCAGGGAAGAGTAATATCTCAGATACCAAAGAAAGAGTTTCATGTGTGCCCTTGAGACTGATTGTGCTAAATTCCCTGAATCAAAAAAGCCAATATGATTTTGTTTTTAGGAATCCATTAAGTTATTATTAAATCTTTCCAAAACTTTTGTAAATGAATGGAAATGAGGATATTACTCCAATGTTAGCATAGTATGATCATCTAATATGATTGTTTGAAATTTTACAATAGTTTTCTCAGGCTCTTGAGATATTATTTTTCCTTTGAGGGAGAAAATATGGAGAGTATAGTCCCAGACCTAGATGTGTGGTCTTTGTTGTGGGGAACGAGGGGTGGTCCCTTGACCGTCTAGCCCGCTGAAGAGATCTCTCTGATGCCTTTGAACTGAGCATTATCTCCTACTCAACTCCCAGGCCTTAGAAGGCATTCAACCTCTAGCTACACATTTCTAATGCACAAAGCACTTCTTCCAAGATTAAAGAGGTGGGATAAATTCAAATATTATCTACTGGAAAGACTTATTACTGCAACAAAGTTTCAGCACTACTTTAGGAAAGAATTGAGGTCTGGGGAGAAGAGAGGTCCAACACACCTGAGTTTGAATCTGACTTCTGATGCCAGCTGTAGGACCCTAACCAAATTACTACATTCTTATGAGGCTCAGTCTCCTGACTATAAGATGAAGAATCTGACAATATCTTGAAAAATATTTATAACGTTGAGTAGGCAATATATACCTGTTAACTACATTGTAGCTGTTCAATAAATTGCTGTTATAAAGTTCCATGTATGTTGTCTTTATAGTTGTCATTATTATATGTTACAAAAAGGAGGCAGTTTGAATAGTGGCTGATCACAGAATAATTAAAATCAAACTGCCTAGATGTCAATTCCACACCATTTTTTAAATAATTGTATGTACCTGGATAACCACACCTCAGTTTCTTCATCTGCAGGCTAATGGTAATAATAATACTTTTTCAAAAGGTTGTGAAGAGAATTAAAAGACATGATAGATATATAACTCTTAGACTTGCTACTGATGCTCAATAAGTGAGCAGTGACCATTAGTTTTAATTACTGTTGTGTAAGGTGATGATCAGAGGATTTATCATTGTAATAGACTATCTCAGAGTGCTCTACTTTCCAAGCTATTTCTTATTTGACTTCATCTCATGAAAGAGTAGATGAAGTTCTCTTTGATTATCTTTAGATACAGTCTCATTAAGAACATGCGATCTCCTGATGGATCCACACTCACCTTAGTGCCCAGCACTTGATGTACAATGTGATCAGAATAACAGTCACCTCACAGCACTGTTGTAAAAAATTAGCTATCTAACATTATGCAGCCCTCCAGATCTAATAAGGTTTAACTGGAGCTCCATTGCACACTCCCTGGAATTTCAAATTCTCCCTCAGATTGGACTGAGTTTTGCATTCTCCTGGTCAACCTTGATGCTGCGCTTTTTGCCTTTTTCTGAATTTGTGTAAGAATATGAACACTCTCACCTTCTCTCTCATGCTCTTGTCAGTTTTGCAATGGTTTTCTCAGCAAAGAGAAAGGGAGAGAAGAAAAGATGAGAGGGGATTGAGAGAGAGATTAAATGAATACAGGGCACTTAAATGTGTCATAAAAATCACTGACACTTTGGGAAAACAAAATTTCTAATTAAAAATTAGATATTGTTTTTGTTTAAAGTCCTCATCATAAGGGAGTTTTTCTCTCATCATTTACCTTTCAGTGTGTCCTAGCCTCAAATCATTTAGCTAATTTCTCTTTTTCCTTTTTTCTCTCTTGTCATTTTAGTCTTTTGCTACTCCATTCACCATTCTCTAAAGTAATTTATTTCTTTTGTTTCTTTGACTTCTGTTGACATATATCCTGGCTTATCTTATCAAAGGAGATTCCTGAACACATGGTTTTATCCTGTTACCTACAAGCAACATTTACTAAAGTTACAGCACATAAAATGTGTTCAGTGATATAGCATTTAATAATAATGGAGATAGTAATTATCATTATTGTGATTTTGCCATGGGAAAGAGCACTGGTCATGGGAGAGATACATGGTTTCAGAGCATCACTCTATGGCTAACTTAGGTGGAAACTTATGACAAGTTACTTAATTTCCTTATTCTCATATTCCTCAAACGTAAAATAAGGTGTAAAATTAATATCTACCTCATAGGGGATTGTATGGATTGCACGAGAGAGTATGTAACTTGCTTAACAGTATGCCTAGAAATACTTCGGAGAAGGCAATGGCACCACACTCCAGTACTCTTGCCTGGAAAACCCCATGGATGGAGGAGCCTGGTAGGCTGCAGTCCACGGGATCACGAAGAGTCGGACACGACTGAGAGACTTCACTTTCACTTTTCACTTGCATGCATTGGAGAAGGAGATGGCATCCCGCTCCAGTGTTCTTGCCTGGAGAATCCCAGGGATGGCAGAGCCTGGTGGGCTGCTGTCTATGGGGTCGCACAGAGTCGGACACGACTGAAGCGGCTTAGCAGCAGCAACAGCAGAAATACTTAATATTCAATATTGGTTGAATTATTATTACTCATGAACTTCCAAACAAGTTCTCAAGGTCCATAATGCACAAAGTACATGCTACTTCAGTAAACATACTTTCAAACACTCACCATCTAGCTCACAAACCAGGTGTACCCATGGTTTTCTCTCCCAATCTACTTCTTTTTTAAATTTTTTTTTTATTGAAGGATAATTGCTTTTCAGAATTTTATTGTTTTCTGTTAAACCTCAACAAAAATCAGCCATAGGTATACATATATTCCCTCCCTTTTGACCTCCCTCCCATCTCCCACCCCATCCCACCCCTCTATATTGATACACAGCCCCTGTTTGAGTTTCCTGAGCCATACAGCAAATTCCCGTTGGCTATATCTATTTTACATATGGTAATGTAAGTTTCCATGTTACCCTTTCAATACATCTCACTCTTTCCTCTCCTCTCCCCATGTCCATAAGTCTGTTCTCTATGTCTGTTCCTCCATTCCTGCCCTGTAAATAAATTCTTCAGTAACATTTTTCTAGATTCCACATATATGTTGTTAGAATATGATATTTGTCTTTCTCGTTATGACTCACTTCACTCTGTATAATAGATTCTAGGTTCATCCACCTCATCAGAACTAACTCAAATGAGTTCCTTTTTATGGCTGAGTAATATTCCATTGTGTATATGTACCACGACTTCTTTATCCATTCATCTTTCAATGGACATTTAGGTTTCTTCCTTGTTCTAGGTATTGTGAATAGTGCTGCAATGAACAATGGGATACATGTGTCTTTTTCAATTTTGGTTTCATCAGGGTATGTGCCTAGGCGTGGGATTGCTGGGTCATATGGTGATTTTATTCTTAGTATTTTAAGGAATCTCCATACCATCTTCCATAGTGGCTGTATCAATTTACATTCCCACCAGCAGTGCAAGAGGGTTCTTTTCTCCACACCTTCTCCAGCATTTATTGTTTGTTGCCTTTTTGATGAGGGCCATTCTGACCAGTGTGAGGTGATATCTCATTGTAGTTTTGATTTGCATTTCTCTAATAATGAACTATGTTGAGCATCTTTTCATGTGTTTGTTAGCCATCTGTATGCCTTCTTTGGAGAAATGTCTGTTTAAGTCTTTTTCCCACTTTTTGATTGGGTTGTTTGTTTTTCTGGCATTGAGTTGTATGAGCTGTTTACATATTTTGGAAATTAATCCTTCGTCAGTTTTTTCATTTGCTATTATTTTCTCCCATTCTGAGGGTTGTCTTTTCACCTTGCTTATAGTTTCCTTTGCTGTGAAAAACTTAAATTTAATCAGGTCCCAGAATCTACTTCTAAATGGTGTGAAAAAGTGAGTTTTTTCACTCATGGATCTATTTGGATCTATTGGATCTACATGTATATATGCCTATATGTTTTATATAGCATATATTATGTAATATATCAAATATTTATTGATATTGTCCAATATATATAACATGGTGTATATTCTTTTATCTTCTTTTAGTGTCTGTATTTAAATATACTTTAAGATGTGTGTGATATATTGTATATATAAATAATCCTTAAGCAGATAAAATATACCTATATTAGAAGTGTGATGGAAATTTTTTTTACTAATGAAGTGCATATTTTTTTAGAAAAAAGGGTTTAAAATACAATTTACAACATTCTTGGAACAATAATATTTAATCTGATACAAGGTACCAATTTGCCAGGCTTTAGGCAAACTCTTAGGAACCATAAGCTACTGCTTAAGAATAATAGACATCTAAGATAGAGGGTATGTATAATACAATAATATAATAATGGCTTATATGATACAACAATATAATAATAGTTGCATTTATTAAGTGTTAACATTATTAAGTGCTAGTAATTACGTCTATACTTACCATTCATCAGACCTCAGGCTATGCACTTTGCATATCTTTCCTCATTTAAACTGTCTATACATCTGTGGTTACCAATAAAATGTGTATTTTACAGATGAGGAGACAAAGTCTCAAAGAGGCTAAGTAACTTTCACAAAGTTATGGAACAGGTAAGTAGCAAAGTCAGAGTTTATACTCATGCAGTCTGACCGTGTCATACATCAGAGCACATAACAGTCTGGCTGTAGTAATTTTGTAACACACTTGAACAGCCCAGTTTTTAAAATCTGTTTTTGAATCCAATCTTATTTGAGCCTCAGAGCAAATCTTTGAGCCATAAATAGCCCTTGAATTTTATATGCTGAGAGCAGGAGTCCATTTCGTTACTAGTCTGCAGACTCTTTTTGTTCTTCTCTTTAAACCTTTGCTATTAGGGAAAAACAGAGTTGAAAGCTGTCAGAGTTGAGATTTGATATATATGTCTGATGTTTCTTCTTTTATTCCCAAGTCAATGTGAATGTGTCTGTCATACCTTTTGTTTCTGCTTTCATCTAATGAAGTCAATAATCAATGAATTGTTGTTGTTTAGTCACTAAGTCATGTCTGATGCTTTTGCGACCCTGTGGACAATAGCCCACCAGACTCCTCTGTCCATGGGATTTCCCAGGCAAGAATATTGGAGTGGTTGCCATTTCCTTCTCCAGGGGATCTTCCTGACTCAGGGATTGAACCCGTGTCTCCTGCATTGGCAAGTGTGTTCTATACCACTGAGCCACCAAGGAAGGTCAACTTCAAATTACTTGTGAAATGTAAAATTTCTTTCTTCCATAAGGTCACTGAAGTCCTTTCAAGTTATAACCTATTGGATAAAGAAACAACTAGCACTAACTGCTTTTGGTAAGGCATTAACAGGGGATGAATTCACTATATTTCTTTGCTGACTAATGCCCTCATTCATTTTTGAGCTCTAGCAAAAACACAAGCTTGTTATTACACCTTCATTAATAGACACATTCACTGCAAAAAGAGGCAGTCATAAATGTGTGATGGTGGGATAGACATACATATTTATCTTGCATGATTTCACAGCAAATATTTGCTGTTAAGTAGAAACCAGAAAGGGGAATAATGATTCCTTGTACTTTCTGTAATTTCTGAGAGAGATCTGGAGAGAGGACTTACAAAAATATTTGAAAGTTACCTAGTCCAATGAATTATGAGCAACTAAATTGGAGAGATGAGCAATTGTCTGGCACATTCAGGCCTTGAAACTCTTTCATCCAAAATGATGACATGATGAAAAGAACTTGTTTTTGGCTTGAGTGATCGGGAAGATGGCCTGAGTACTCTACTTCACAGTGCAGATTAGACCACAGCATGTAAATATTTTTTTTCTACTACCTAGAGCAGGGGTGGGCAAACTTTTTCTGTGGATGAACAAGCAGTAAATAATTTAGGTTTGTGGCCTGTAAAGTCTTTGTTGCACTAATGAACTCTGTCATTGTAGCAGGAAAGCAATCACAGACAACAGTACATGAGTGGGCAGATCTGCATTCCAGTAACATTTTACTTATAAGGACAAGCAAATGAAACAGGGGTTGAATTTGGTCTGAGGGACATAGTTCACCAATCTGTTGTCTACAACTCCTGGCTCCAAAACACCATCGCTATCAACAATTAAAAAAAATTTTTTTCTATTTCTTATTTTAATTTTTTTACTGTACCAGGCAAGTAATGCTCAAAATTCCCCAAGCCAGGTTTCAACAGTACGTGAACCATGAACTTCCAGATGTTCTAGCCAGATTTAGAAAAGGCAGAGGAACCAGAGATGAAATTGCCAACATCTGCTGGATCATCAAAAAAGCAAGAGAGCTCCAGAAAAACATCTACTTCTGCTTTATTGACTACACCAAAGCCTTTGACTGTGTGGATCACAACAAACTGTGGAAAATTCTGAAAGAGGTGGGAATACCAGACCACCTGATCGGCCTCCTGAGAAATCTGTATGCATGTCAAGAAGCAGCAGTTAGAACTGGACATGGAACAACAGACTGGTTCCAAATAGGAAAAGGAGTATGTCAAGGCTGTATATTGTCACCCTGCTTATATAACTTATATTCAGACTACATCATGTGAAATGCTGGGCTGGAGGAAGCACAAGCTGGAATCAAGATTGCCAGGAGAAATATCAATAACTTCAGATATGCAGATGATACCACCCTTATGGCAGAAAGTGAAGAAGAACTGAAAAGCCTCTTGATGAAAGTGAAAGAGGAGAGTGAAAAAGTTGGCTTAACACAATGTTCAGAAAACTAAGATCATGGCATCTGGTCCCATCACTTCATGGCAAATAGATGGGGAAACAGCAGAAACAGTGGCTGACTTTATTTTTCTGGGCTCCAAAATCACTGCAGATGGTGACTGCAGCCATGAAATTGAAAGATGCTTACTCCTTGGAAGGAAAGTTGTACCCATCTAGACAGCATATTAAAAAGCAGAGACATTACTTTGCCAACAAAGGTTCATCTAGTCAAAGCTATGGTTTTTCCAGTAGTCATGTATGGATGTGAGAGTTGGACTATAAAGAAAACTGAGCACTGAAGAATTGATGCCTTTGAACTGTGGTGTTGGAGAAGACTCTTGGGAGTCCCCTGGACTGCAAGAAGATCCAACCAGTCAATCCTAAAGGAAATCAACCATGACTATTCATTGGAAGGGCTGATGCTGTAGCTGAAACTCCAATTCTTTGGCCACCTGATGGGAACAATTGACTCATTTGAAAAGACCCTGATGCTGGGAAAGACTAAAGGTGGGAGAGAAGGGGACAACAGAAGATGAGATGGTTGGATGGCATCACTGACTCGATAGACATGAGTTTGAGTAAACTCCAGGAGTTGGTGATGGACAGGGACGCCTGTCGTGCTGCAGTCCATAGGGTTGCAAAGAGTCGGACACAACTGAGCAACTGAACTGACTAACTGACTGATGCATGTAGGATCCTAATCCTGTCTAGGGATCAAACCCATGCCCTCTGCAGTGAAAGCATGAAGTCTCAACTATTGAACTGCTGGGGAAGTCCCCAATAATTTTGAATATGTTGTTGTTGTACAGTCGCTAAATCATGTCTGATTTTTTGTGACCCCATGAATTGCAGCATACCAGGCTTCCCTGTCCTTCACTATCCCATGGAGTTTGCTCAAACTCATGTCCTTTGAGTTGGTGATGCCATCCAACCATCTCATCCTCTATTGTCCTGTTCACCTCCTGCCTTCAATCTTTCCCAGCATCAGGGTCTTTACCAATGAGTCAGCTCTTTGCATTAGGTGGCCAAAGTATTGGATAGAGTCTACACATATACATTAGATATTTATATGCATGTGTGTATATATAAATAATGTCTTTGATGATGAAAGTCTTTTCAAATCTAATTTAGTAAATTCAAATCATTCTATACTGTTTACAATGTTACAGGAAAAATAGATACCACCTGTACCTAAATCTGGAATGAGAGTGGCATATAACTAAGTATTCATTCAAAGATTTCTTTAAATTTTTTATTGGTCAAAGGGAGGCTCAGAACTGACTTAGTGAGTGGAAACTATACAGAGCTGAATGACTCTGAAGAAGAAAATGGCAGAATTTTGATTTGATTAGTTGGTTGATTGATTTTGCTCCTTAAGGAAAAAAGAGAGAGGAGGGAAGAAAAGATGAGAGAGGGGATGACTAGCAAAATGTAAAGTGGCAAAAAGCAAAAACAAAAATGCTTTCTTTTAAAATTTATTTATTTTTGTTGAAAGATAATTGCTTTACAGAATTTGCTGTTTTCGGTCAAACCTCAACATGAATCAGCCATAGGTATACATGTATCCCCTCCCTAATGCTTTTAAGAATAGGGATGGATGCTACTCAGTTTCAAATTGTTTGCATGTGATGATGTAAACAACCCTCCCACTCTCATCTTCCCCAAAGCTCTAGTAAAGTCTACTCCATGTTCAAAGCCCTAGTACAAGTCTATGAGTGTGTGAATCAAGAAGAGAAAGCAATATTCCCATTTTGGGTGGTACTTTCTGAGGTTCTGAGGACAGAATAGAAAAATGCACATTTAGATTAAATGGCTATTTACTAAGAATGAATCATTGGCCTTTCCAAGTTGGAAGGGGCCCCAAATAATCAACTTGCCACCAAGCGGCTAAAAGACCTACTTGAGCAACTATGGTATTTCATAGGCCACCCTGAGTAATGCTATGTTGCAGCCACTGTCCATTTTTGTCTTCCACTATATGACAAATTGATCAATCCTCAAACCTAACTTGGTCCTGCCTATACTCAATCCTGAATTTTAAAACTTCTGTCTTATAATGGATTTCACCTGAAACTACTACCTGGCTTTATGAGTTGGTCCATCCAATAGGAGCCAGTTCATGATGCAAAGTTTTGAAAATATGATCATTTTATCTCCGAGGCCAAACTTTTTGTCTTACTAGAGTCCAGAACCCAGGAGTCTACTCACTGATTGTCCCACTCGGATCTGACACAAATTCTTTAGTACAGCTTTTTCCACCAAAGACATCTCCAGAATCATAGATTTTGCTAGATCATGTGACCCAGTTGGCAGGCCCACTTACACTGCAGTTTAGGTCTGCTGCAGAACCCTTTCTTTCTCCGGTTTCCAGTCAATGTTGACATTCTTTCATGGTATGCGATGTACAATTCAGAGCAATTTTTCTAGTTGTGAAATGGGTTGTGTGTGTGTGTGTGTGTGTGTGTTATCGTTCAGTCATGTCCAACTCTTTGTAACCCCATGGATGTAGCTTGCTAGACTCCTCTGTCCATGGGATTTCCCAGGCAAGAATATTGGAATGGGTTGTCATTCCCTTCTCTGGGGGATCTTCCCAACCCAGGGATCAAACCCAGGTCTCCTGTATTGCAGGCAGATTCTTTACCATTGAGCTGCCAGGGAAGCCCATAAAATGGGTTACCTCAAGATAAAAAGAGACTCTCAGGAATTAGATTTCTTTGTGGAAGAGGATACAAGATTCACAATCTTTAAGGGAATGTCCTGACACATCTCTGACCTATGGTTCCCTGAAATGTTTCATTACAGTAGCACGTCTTTAAATAGTCACAAGGTTGATCTGAGTGCCTCTGTAGCACATAGGTCTCAAAGACTTTTGTATAAGTCACTTCCTGCTTATTCTAGCCTATCGATAGGATATCAGTGATATATTAGACCAATGTCATGGTCTGAAGGATGCCACAACAGCTCAGATCTCTTTACTATATTATGACAAAGGAAAGGAGAGTTAATATTACTCTGGGGTAAAATTGCAAATATATTACCACCTATTTATTGTATATATCAACTGTTTCTAGTCTTCAATTGTGATGGGACTAAAAGGAATACGTTCACCAAATTGATGATCACATGCCATGCACACAGAGTCATGTTATATCAATCTACTGCTGCAAAAATACCTTGTATTCCATGATAACTCTGGCTGTAGCTACTCCTTGGTTAAGCTTGCAATAGTCTAATACATTCTCCAGGATCCATTTGTTTTTTATATGAGCTTAGACTTGCAAATAGGAGAAGGCAATGGCACCCCACTCCAGTACTCTTGCCTGGAAAATCCCATGGATGGAGGAGCCTGGTAGGCTACAGTCCGTGGGGTCGCTAAGAGTCGGACACAACTGAGCAACTTCACTTTCCCTTTTCCCTTTCATGCACTGGAGAAGGAAATGGCAACCCACTCCAGTATTTTTGCCTGGAGAAGCCTAGGGACGGTGGAGCCTGGTGAGCTGCCGTCTATGGGGTTGCACAGAGTCGGACATGACTGAAGCGACTTAGCAGCAGTTAGCAGACTTGCAAATGAAATAGAACTATGAGAATGACCCTCACTTTTGCTTTCCTTAAACTTGTACTGTTTTAATCTGTCATCTCCCCTGAGATGTGATATTGCTGTAAATTTACTATTCTGGCCGGCTTGGGATGCAGTTTCAGGGGGTTCCATTTGGTTTCCTTAGTCTGCTGGTAATTACCTCAGAGGCCAAGGACTTAGTATGGGAGATCCTGCCAAGGATGTCATTCACAAGTACACTTTCTTGGACCAAGTAAGTGACCAATCAGTTGAGTTAATGAACCCAGAGGACCCACAGTCATTCAGACTTTGGGGAACATGCCGATTCCTTAGATCTCCAGGTATCATTACCCTTAGAGACACTATGCTCTATTTACGTGTCTATAAATCTCACTGATTTAAGTTCCCTGGAGTGCCACTCTGGCCTTGCCATTTGTTGTAACAATTGCAACATCTTAGTTTCTAGCCATCAAGGCTGCCATCTAGCTTTTCACTTCAGGGCTCCATCATTCCCATGGCTATCAGTGAGCCACATTCTCTGACAGCCTCTCCAACTACCTGATCTCAGAGATGTTGGCATTTCTGTCCCATCCCATCCCCACCAGCTTTTATGAATAGTATGTCTGCTAGGCCTTTGGGGGAAGCCTAATCCTCTGCTGGTTCTTCTGGCCTCCTACACCTCTCCAGCTTAAGTCTATTTTTATTCTTAATAATCTTTTAATTTTAGAATAATTTTAGGTACACAGAAAAGGTACAAAGGCAGTACCGAGTTCTCATATATCCCTCAATCAGTTTCCCTCATTATTAACTTCTCACATTACCATGCTATAATTTTCAGAACTAATAAACCAACATTAATACATTGTTATTAGCTAAAGTCCGTATTTATTTGGATTTTCTTGAATTTTATCTAATGCCCTTTTTCTGTTGTAGGATTTCATCCAGAATATCTCATGACATTATACCATCTTTGTATTTAGCCTCCTCTGGAGAGCTTCCCTGGTGGCTCAGATGGTAAAGAATTGGGTGGTACTGTGGGCGAGCTGGGTTCAATCCCTGGGTAGGGAAGATGCATTGGAGGAGGGCATGACAACCCACTTCAGTATTCTTGCCTGGAGAACCCCCATGGATGGAGGAGCCTAGTGAGCTATAGCCCATGGGGTTACAAAGAATTGGACACAACTGAGTGACTAAGTACACACACTTAGATGGCAGCAGTGTCGCGGACTTTCCTTGTTTCTGACAGCCTTGACATATTAGTGTAGCACTTGCTTTTTAGAGTATTTCTCAATTTACATGTGACTGATATTTTTATTACAATTATATTGGTGCCCTAAGCCATGCTATCCTTTCTCTACCATTTGCCATGGTGATGCAGGCTTAAATTTCATTGGGCCATTACCTTTTTCAATCTTCTAGGAGCCACCTGAGTGGTAAATTTATACCATTTCTGGGGGTCCTTGCCAAGGTGTTAAAAATAGTATCCTAAGAAAGTTTCCCCAGCTGAGGAAGCTCTTCTTTATCTAGGCTTATGTTTTTCACTGGAGGTACAGATGGCCATAGGAAAGGTAGGTTTCTGAGACTTAACAAAATTGTAGAGATGTCTCCTGATATATGGTTAGATAGGATCACCGACTGAATGGACATGAATTTAAGCAAGTGAAGCACAGGGAAGCCTAGTGTGCTGCAGTCCATGGGGTCACAAAGAGTTGGACATGACTTAGCAACTGAACAACAACAGCTCCTGATACTTAGAGGTAGTTTAATTAGTGGGGCTCTGAGAAAATTAAGATTCCACTTCAAGAAACAACGGAAACTCAGATGATATTTGGGTCTGTCATGCAGTGTGAAGCCCTCTGATCCATACATAGCAAATAAGTGGTCTTACAAAGGTACTTTTTTTTCTTTTTTCTCTCCTGTAGGCTCTTTCCCATAGGCTGGACTTGGGAACAAAATTGCATAGTATACCCGCTCAATGAGCCTTTGATTCCTGGAAAGATGGGATGTGAAATCAATTATGAAAAAATTTCATCTGAGATGATTCAGGTTCTAAAAATTGTTGAGAATGTCTTTTCTAGCCTAACAAGTAATACAATCTCTTTTCCTTCATACTCAGTGACTATTCCCTGCAATGAAACTTTAGCATTCATGAAGTCCTAGAACTTCAGCTAAATTTATGTGACCTTTGGTACAGTTAAACAGCAACATCTTATTACCAGGTAAAACAATTATTAACAAAAGCCGAAGTTCAAAAACAAATCTCTAACTGAAGGAAAATATCCTTGGGAGTGTGCAAAGTGCTAAGTAAGTTTTAAAACTTTTAATGCAGTAAGATTTTCTTATAAGTTGTATATTTATAAACTTTATATCCTCAGCAGCAAGACCATTTATTGAGTTATCCCATCTATAGTGTATACTGTTCTAGTAATCTTAATTACTTGGTAATAGTTAAGACCTGATACTGTATTAATCATCTTAACTACTTTATAAGCATTATTTTATTTAATCCAAATGATCATCTTTCATATAATAATTCCCATTTCACAGCCAAGGACACTAAATCTCACAGTTTTCAGAACTTTCCTCCAACCTGTAGTGTGGAGCAGAGCTTGGGAAAGAATCCAGATTTGACCATTGTCATGATCTGTCCACCATAATACCCTGTCTTCTCAAAAATATTTACTTCTGCCTGACAAGGGCACTCACTGGTGGTTTTTAAAAGCCTCCCCATCCCCCCTTTTCTGTATTTAATTTTAGATTTGGAAGAGCAGGTGGTTACTCACAACCAGAACCCTTTAACCAGGTATAAGAGCTTTCTTAGGGAAAGAGAATGTTAGAGCCATGTTAGAGCCACCCTCCCTAAAATTAGCATTGTTCCTCTTGAGTAGGAACAATGTCAGTGGCTTCTTTTTTTTTTGGTTGTTTTTTTTTTTTCCAGTTGATTCTTATAAGTAAACTATATAGAAGCTCCTTTATTTAACACAAAGACAAAATCAAACACAGAAGTACTGCTTTTTATTAGCAGTTCTATGAGTTCTACTCACTCTCTGCTTTTCCCCTTTGACAGTTAGGTTAACTTTAATCCCAGAGTCATTAGGGGTATTTTCATTCTTTGGTGCCTAAAAATAGACACATTAAGAAGTGGCTTAGTGACAGAAACCAGGGCACCAAAGCATCTCAGCTGCAGTGTGTAGGTTTTCCTCCACTGGGGTGGGAATCCTGTTTTGGAGGGTGTTTTTTTCACAAGATACTGGAGGATGGGGTTGTTTTTGATCTCAAGCATTTACCCAGTGGAGATGCTGCCAGAGTGTGGGTGCTGGAGACCAGAATGTTCTGGACCCTCCTGTAATCAGAAACAAAGTACTAACCACGGGCTTAAAAGTTGGCCTGAGGCAATTGGAGAAAGTCAGCTGATATATGCCCTGCGGAAGGGGTGAACATATGCTCTGGTTTGCTTGGAACAACAATCTCTTTCTCAGTATCATAACACCCTTTTCACTGTCAGGACTCCCAATTCAGTTGATGTATCATAAATTATACCATGTCTTTAGTTATAGATCTTATTTTTACATCTTCAAACCCCTACTAGATGATAGCTAGCTTGAGAGTATGAACCAGACCTCATTTGCCCTTGCATATTTCCTCAGCATTAAGCTTTGCCCCTTTTGCACTTAATACATGCTTATATTACTAAACTGATTCCTGTATTCATACTCCCCCCAATTGTAAAAAAAAAAAAAAAAAGAAAGAAAGAAAGCAACTAATATGTACAGAAAAACTACTGTGTGGTAGGCACTGATTTGGGCATCCCTGGTGGCTCAGCAGTAAGTAATCTGCCTGCAACGCAGGAGACCTGGGTTCAATCCCCGGGTCAGGAAGATCCCCTGGAGGAGGGCATGGCAACCCACTCTAGTACTCTTGCCTAGAGAATCCCATGGACAGAGGAGCCTGGAGAACTGCAGTCTATAGGGTTGTACAGAGTCAGACATGACTGAAGCAACTAAGCAGCAGCAGCAGGCACTGATTTAGATGATATCTTCTATTGCTCATAAATACTTTGCAAGGTATTCTTATTTTACCAAAGAAGAAAGTCAGAGAGGTTCAGTAATCAGAGTAAGTTACATAGTTAGTAAACAATATAGCAAAAATGCCCTTCAGTTTTGTGTCTAAGCTCAAGACTCTGTTATTTTCCCTGTCTCCCCCTGACTGCCTATGTCAGCATTCTAGTATAATGCCTTTACAGAATAATGCATAAGAGTATGGAAACCTCAAAGCAGTTATTTGAGGTAAGTAGTATCATTTTCATTTTAACAAAGATGTCTTTTAAAATTTGTTTGTTTTGCTCAAGATCACACTGCTGATTAGCGGAAAACTGGGCTCAAACTCAGTTCCTTTCACTTCAAATCACAAATTGCTTCGGTTCAATACTTTTAAATGTGGTGTCTCAGTGGTGAAGAAACCGCCTGCCAATGCAGGAGACATGGGTTCGATCCCTGAGTCAGGAAGATCCCCAGGAGGAGGAAATGGCAGCCCATTTCAGTATTCTTGCTGGGATAATCCCAGGGACAGAGGAACCTGAAGGGCTACAGCCCATGGGGTCACATAGTTGGACACAACTGAGTGACTGAGCTCACATGCATGATATTTTTAAAAATACTGAAAATGGTGAAATAGCTCACCTATTGATATCTTCAGTGTTTTAGGATGAATTAATTGTGCCCTCCCCACTCCACCCCAACCTTCCTTCCTCAGAGATATGATACATAGCTTTTTAATTTATGCTGGTGATGAATTCTTAAAAATTTTGTGGTTATTTGGCTTGCAATGTTTCCTAAAATTGTTATCAAAAGTACATATGATTTAAAATGTAGCAGTATGTCTTTCCCAGTTGATAATTTTTGTTACTAACCATGCTTTCCCATTAGAAAAACCTCAGCAATTTTAGACAGACCTCACAGACCTCAAACAAAGTTTAATAATTTTCCTTGGCAGGGATAAGAAGTGAGATTTTGAATGTGAAATGTATCAGGTAAATACATATTAAAACTTCATCCATATAGGCATTCCCATACATAGATATGTTTTAAAAGAAATGGAAATTAGCTTCTTCAACCCTGTTTGTCCCATGAAGACACTGATATCGTAAAAGTTTTTCCATAAGTTTTTCTTTCTAATCATCTACAATTTTAAAATATAGCATATAGCCAGATCATGTGCAAATGTGCTTTCTTACATAGTCTTCCCTAAGTTCTAGTTGGTATGATAGTCCATAACATGTTTGCTTCATAGGGGGACTGAAATAACATTGATTTGGAAAAGCTTGAAATATTTGCAAAATGGGCCATAGAGTTGCTTTTCTAGAGTATAGAAGTGACAAGAAATTATATAGAAGCGCAATAACTGCAAATACCTATAATAACACCACAAGGTCAGCTGCAGGTTTGCTGGACAGATATCAGCTGAACCAGAATTTTTAGCACATTTATAAGAAGACTCTCATCTCAAGATGCAAAGAGCTAATTTGAAAAAAGAAAAAAAATTTTATAAAAGGCACAAAATGATGAATATCATCAGTTCAATGAAATTGAGAAGGTTTCCATAATCTATACATTAAAAGCAAAGAATAGAGCAAAAATCAAGGGACACCCAAATCAGAAAATAAGTTCTGTCCCTCAGGTTTGTGAAATAAATATTTATGAATGATAGTATGGTGCTAAGTACTAAGTCGCTTCAGTCATGTCCAACTCTGTGCGACCCCACAGATGGCAGCCCACCAGGCTCTGCCATCCCTGGGATTCTCCAGGCAAGAACACTGGAGTGGGTTGCCATTTTCTTCTCCAATGCATGAAAGTGAAAAGTGAAAGTGAAGTTGCTCAGTCATGTCTGACTCTTCGCGACCCCATGGACTGCAGCCCACCAGGCTCCTCCGTCCATGGCATTTTCCAGGCAAGAGTACTGGAGTGGCGTGCCATTGCCTTCTCCGGATGGTACGGTAGCTCCTGTGTTATTTTCCTAGGCTTTGTTCTTCCCAGCATAGTACTGAAAGTTCCTAGTGCAAATACTGAAATATGACATCTGCCAATCATATCAATAATTTGTTGTTCAGTAGCTCAGTCTTGTCTGACTCTGCAACCGCATGGTTTGCAGCAGGCCAGGCTTCCGTGTCCTTCACTATCTCTCGGAGTTTGGTCAAACTCATGTTTGTTGAGGCACTGAAATGGATAAGCAGTATTGCTGAAGTTCCTACGATGTGCCCAACTCTGCATAAGGTAGCTGACAGACACCTTTAAAATTAACAACAATCCAATGAAAAGGGTCTCATTTCTATGTTAAAGATGAGCAATTGAGTGTCAAAGAAATGAAATAACTTTTTAAGATGATCAAATTAAATACCTGAGCAAAAATCTGAGCCTAGCTATGACTCAAATTCTTCAGTCTTCATTATTAATAAGAGCTTTCACTTAGACACTTTCACTCTTAAGTATGAGTCAATTACCTGAGTGTTAAACTAATCCCCAAATCATAAGTAGGGCCACCAAGAGCAAGCTTCTAGAAAAAAAAAAAAGAGAGAAAGAGAGAGCAAGAGATACAAATAAAATAAATTCAAGGTCCCCAGCAAGGGAGGGGAGATAAAAATCTTTACCTGGTATTTGTATGGATATGTTCATTGACTCGGAGAAGGCAATGGCACCCCATTCCAGTACTCTTGCCTGGAAAATCCCATGGACAGAGGAGCCTGGTAGGCTACAGTCCATGGGGTCGCTAAGAGTCAGACACGACTGAGCGACTTCACTTTCACTTTTCACTTTCATGCATTGGAGAAGGAAATGGCAACCCACTCCAGTATTCTTGCTGGGAGAATCCCACAGACGGGGCAGCCTGGTGGGCTACCGTCTATGGGGTCACACAGAGTTGGACACGACTGAAGTGACTTAGCAGTAGAAGTTCATTGACTTCCTACAGAAAACTATGCTCACAAATTACTCCAAATTATTCCCCTCTGTGTGCTTTGGTGTTAACCTGTGTTTCATGATGAAGAATGAAAGACATAAAGCAACTTTCTGAAGGTCATAAGGTTGGTTGACTGAGATGAGATTTGAATTCAGTTCTTTCTGCTTTAATGTAAGAAGAAGCTTTTCTAATTAAACAATTTCTAAAAATGGAACATTTCAGAAAGCTGAAAACTAAATTCTAAGGGGAATTTTTTAATGACATATTTTCCATGATCATGAACCAAAATAAAATATCATCAAGACCTGGCAACCTACCAAGCAAGGAAATCAAGTCTTAGAATAAATTGGAAAGTATAGAATTAGAATAAAATTTCTGGAAATTCTTAGAAATAAAATTCCAAAAGACACACATGATCACTGAGAAATTCAACACTTGAAGAAGTTTGAATGACTGTGACCAGTGTGGTTGAACCTCTGTTATTACCATTTTTTATTAAAGAGGACAACAGCATCTTATATGTGTCTCCAAACACTTGAGAACACAATCCACTCAATCAGGGTTTTAAACAAGTCCTCTTGGAATAACTATATGTTGTAGTTACCATTGCACCATACAGTTTGTGTAATCTTTCTTTGACATTGCATTTGAGGCTGAGAGATATTCATTTGTATATTCTTAGTGATGAAAAATATCCAGTTAATTTCAGTTTAGGAAATATACAAAAGTCATTTATCCATAGTGGTGCCTGGTGATGTCAGAGATAGCATGAGGAACGCTGGAATTGATTGGAAATGAGAAACTAAAAAGAGTTTCCATGGTAACTGGTAAACACTGCATCTGAGCTTGCTAGCTACACTGTATGTTCAAGTACATTTCCAAAGGATCTGAAAAACAAAAATCACTCAACATCAAATTTTTCCTGAATTTAATGGAAATGTCATTTTAAGATATTTGAGGATGTGACAATATCACAAGATCGACACAAGGAGCCTTGAGTATCACTATTCTGTTTTACTTCAGTTGTGTTGATTATCATTGTTGAGGTTGACAGGAGAGATAAACCCAGATTTTTCTCTATTACTTTTAAGAAGTGCCTCCATCAAACCTGAAAAGTAAGTCAGAACTGTGTTTGTAAGAAATACTCAGTACAAAGAACATGGATTTTGGAGTCACCCAGGATTAGACTTGTGTTAAAAACCACCACTTAGTGACTGTCAGAACTGGATCTTCATGTTGCACAAAGCATTTCCTTGTGTATATTTTTCATTTGGAAGATGGGATTATTGACACTAATTTTAACAGATTTTTTATAACTATGAATGACATGACATATGAAAGTGTTACACACATGGTAGATTCTGTCCCCTTTTGAAACTTATTCAAAAGTTCTATTTTAATGCCTAGAAGCCTGAAACAAACAAGAAGTCCCTTCTGTTTATGCTTATTTAACAAAAGGAAGCTCATAACAGATCTTGCTGGTGCTTCTCCCATTTGTCATTCTACAATGAGAAGTTATTTGGTACCTAGGATATTTAGCTAAGGAACTTGATCCTCACGCTCAATTACCCTTCTAACTACATATTCACTTTAAAAGTTCTACTTGTTTACTGCAAGTGTATGGTGCCATTAATCTGTTTTACTATTAAATGATGATGTCTGCTGGACTCTGAAATTTGCCTCTTAAAGTTGCAAGTCACCATTTTTCAAAATTGTTAAGTGTATGTAGGATGAATGAATAAAATTTTAACTACTGTCAAATTTAGTCATAAAGAATTTTGAGAATAAGATAGAATGAAATATAAATTTCAGTTTTTATTTAGATGGGAAGAAGGTTGTCTGGTCCAGGAAGGTAACATTTGAGCAGGCTTGAGAAAATAGACTTGGAAATTTTTCTTTTAGTTTCCCTTTTTATCAGTAAAACAAGATTTAAACATAGATTATAAAGATGAAAGAAACCCCTAGAATTCACATAATTTAATTTGTTGAGTGTATACTATGGGGCAGAAACTTATAGGTACTAAGAGTAATGTAGAGAACAAAATAGACAAAGTTCTTTATGGAGCTTATATTCTAGTAGGGGGATGTTGACATTTAAAATATTATATGATATATTAGCAAGAGATACATTTTATGGAGAATAAAGAAAGTAGAGATTTAACATGTAGCTGTTTACAGGTGCACAGAGATGTGCCCTTGGAGGCTCCTGTAAGAAGATATAGGAAATACTATGGTTTCTTTCAGTCAAAGCAGCACAGTTTCCTTTGTTCTCCCCCTAATATTTCTGACATAGGGATGTACTTTCTAACTGATGTAATCACTGAATGTGTTGGCTTTTTGTTTTCCCCAAAAAGTTATGAATAAACAAGTGTTCTATGTTATAATCAATGTGAACCCTGCATAGATTGAGTTTTAATGGGATAGAGAGAGAGGGTTTGAAGATACTGAACGCTATCAAAGGAAGAAAGTGTAAAGACATAGAAAATAACTGAGAATTAAATCAACATAGTAATGCTGTACCTTATAATCAGCAAAAATTGGAAGTGAGGAATGCCAATACCGTTTCTTGACAAAGGTTAACTGAAATCACAAGTACTCGTCAACTCTTTATCTACAAGCTTCTGGTATTTAACCTTGGGAACTTATTGATACAATAAGAGTGTTTTGAATTAATATTCACAAGACTTGTACAAATTGTTCTCATGTCTTATGGATTGAACATTAACGCTTAGACGTTAATATTAAAGCATACAATAGCCAAAACTCTGAAAGCTGGAGCTCTGATTTTCTGCTGAGACAGCTACCAACAAAAACTGTTATATAATTAGAATATCTCATGATAAAAATTAGTAAAAGTCAAGGTTAAGGCAAAAAAAATTAAAGAACTATTTTTTTCATTAATGCTGATATCAACTCTGTAAATTTAGAGGAGGAAATAAAGCAACAGGACATGGACAACACTGGCAGAGTTTTTTCAGATTTATTATCAACTAAATCATATTTCAGTCATGAAAGTTTTGTGTGGTTGACTTCAAATCCATGGATCAAAGTAGGGAGTGAAGGCAGTATCCAAACTAAGCAGCTAATCAAGGAGTCAGTCAGCTACTCAGATGTCAAAAGCAAAATTAGAGGTTACTCTGTTTAATAGGAAATATTTCTGGCCTTGGACATAATTTTTGTTTTCTTCTTTTGCTTTCTGGATGAGTTCCTTACTTCCTACAATTGTTGTTATTCAGTCGCTAAGCTGTGTCTAGCACTTTGAGACCCATGGACTGCAACATGCCAGGCTTCCCTGTCTTTCACTATCTCGTGGAGTTTGCTCAAATTCATGTCCACTGAGTAGTTATGCTATCCAACCAATTCAACCTCTGTTGCATCACCTTTTTCTCCTGCCCTCAATCTTTCCCAGCATGAGGGTATTTTCCAATGAGTCAGCTCTTCATATCAGGTGGCCAGAGGATTGGAGCTTTGGCTTCAGCATCAGTTCTTTCTACATATGGATTGGGCACCCTGGACCAGGTCTTGTGCCTCTGCCTTCAATGAGTTGGTTATCTACAACCACCGAGTGGCTCCTACAGATACATACATACAGAGTCTTTAAAACAGGTGAGGATATTTGCAGAGTACAAAGTGAGTACCAAGGGACCCTGTTTCCTACAGGAGTCGGGGGAGAGGGCAGTAGGAAGTGTGAGTCAGAGAAGGCTCCACAGAGCAAGATAAATATGAAATAGATCTTGTGGAACAGACTGGTCTTTTAGGGGTGGAGTGGGGGAAAGCCATTGAGAAGGCAGGAGAGGCATGAATGACGTGGAGAAATTGCCCCACAGAGGCTTGCTTGGGGGCACTTCAGATCAATCAACAGAGTCTAAGAGCAGAATCAAGAATCTCTAACTGTTTCATAGATAAGTTCATTTGTATCATTTTTCCACATAAAAGTGTTATCATATGATATTTGTCTTTCTCTGTCTGATTTACTTCACTTAGTATGATAATATCCAGGTCCATCCAGTTGCTGCAAATGACATTATTTCATTCTTTTTAATTAGTCAGTAATATGCCATTGTATATGTTAATATATACCATATCTTCTTTATTCATTCTTCTGTGGGTGGATATTTAGATTGCTTCCACATCCTGGCTATTATAAATAGTACTGAAATGAACACTGGGGTGCATGTATCTTTTGGAGTTATGGTTTTCCCAGATATATGCCCAGGAGTAGTATTGCAGGGTCACATGGTAACTCTACTTTACTCTTTTAAGGAAAGTCTATACTCTTCTCCATAGTGGCTATACCAATTTACATTTCCACTAACAGTGAAGGAGGGTTCCCTTTTCTCTACACCCTTTCCAGCATTTATTGTTTGTAAACTTTTTGATGATGGCCATTCTGACTGGTGTGAGGTAACATCTCATTGTAGTTTTGATTTGCATTTCTCTAATAGTTAGCAATGCTGAGCATCTTTTCATGTGCTTTTTGGCTGTATGTCTTCTTTGGAGAAATGTCTATTTAGGTCTTCTGCCCATTTTTTGATTGAGTTGTTTGGTTTTTTTTTTTTGATATTGAGTAGCATGTGTTGTTTGCAATTTTGGAGGCTAATCCCTTGTTGGTTGCATCATTTACAAGTATTTTCTCCTGTTCTGTGGATTCTTTTTGTTTTATTTATTGTTTCCTTTGCAGTGCAGAGCAGAAACATACTCACAGACTTAGAAAATGAACTTGTGAGTACCAGGGGGAAGACAGAAGGAGCAATAGATTGGGAATTTGGGATAGACATGTACACACTGCTATATTTAAAATAGATAACAAATAAAGACCTACTCTATAGCACAGGGAACTCTGCCCAATAGTCTGTAATAACCTAAATGGAAAAAGAATTTGAAAAAGAATAGATGCATGCATATACATAACTGAATCACTTTGATGTACACCTGAAACTAACACAACATTGTTCATCAACAAAACTTCCAATACAAAATTTAAAAAATAAAAAAAAATAAAAAGAGGAGTAATAAAAATAATTTTAATGCACACAGAAAAAAGAATCTATAACTGGATTCTTCTTTCTCTTATTTGTCCTAGTCTTAACTTAAACTTAACCTCTGTGCACAAGTGTTATGAGCCAGAAAAATGATGGAGAGACAAAGAACAAAAAGTTGAGAACTACAGGCAATTTTTTAATTATTGGTAAGTTTATTCTCTGAAGCTTGGAGTCAAGAGAGAGTCAACTATTATGTTCCTAGTTGCTTGGCTATGAACATGTGTAATAGTTATTCACAGATCAGAAAGTCTGAGACACTTAAAGATTCATTATAACTCTATAAGGTGTTATCATTCCATGTTCCAGCTGAAGCTCTAAGAGTTTAAATAATGCATCAACAGTATCATAGCTCACTTAAGTTTGCACCAACTTGAGCAAAGGTTGAGGGTGGTAAAGAACATTCAGAATACATCTGAATTCCTTTTCTGCAGCATACACTTTAGCAAAGGAACAGAGAGTTCCAGGCCAGGGTCAGATTTCAAGTTCTTATCTGCTGACACCCATACCACTACCAGAATCCTCTTTGTTGTCAACTTCTGAGATCCTTCCCAGGTACAACTTGGTGTCTGAAGTGCTACCCAGGGGCCTCTGGTCATCATTCTCTTCACACAACCTCAGCCTCCTCTCACAGCAAAGCATATACCGTACTGAGCTTTGCTTTTGGAAAGACATCAGGTTGAGAGCATCTCTCTGGTGCCTATACTTTTCGGCATGGAGGTGAAGAACTTTGCGGTTTGGGATTATGTTGTCTTTGCAGCCCTCTTTATCATTTCCTCTGGAATTGGGGTGTTCTATGCGATTAAGGAGAGAAAAAAAGCAACTTCGAGGGAGTTTTTGGTCGGTGGACGGCAAATGAACTTTGCCCCAGTGGCACTCTCCCTGACAGCCAGCTTCATGTCCGCTGTCACTGTCCTGGGGACCCCTGCTGACGTCTACCGCTTTGGAGCATCCTATGTCCTCTTCTTCATTTCGTATGCCTTAGTCATCATCCTCACATCGGAGCTCTTTCTCCCTGTGTTCTACAGATCTGGCATCACCAGCACGTACGAGGTAAAACAACTACTTGCTTCTTTTTCACTTTGGGAAGAGTTACTGTTTCCTCTCCACTTGAACAGGTTTTTTTTATGTCCGCTTTTTTCCTCTAATACACATCTTATTTATATCTTAATGATAACACATGGTGGTTGAAAAACACTTATTTGCAAGATAATTACACATCATGGTGAGAAATTATCATAGTGTTATTGGGGAAAGCTTAAGCTTTGGACACAGACATACCTGTATGCAGAGACAGCCACAGACATCTATACCCTCCACCTGTAGAGTAAAAGTAACAAAGTCAAGTTCTGAGGCTATTTCAACGATTAAATGAGAATTTGTTGGTAAACATCTAAAGCACTGCCTAACTCGTAGGAGATTCTCAAAGAAAGAGAACTGACCTTGTTACTTGTTTTATTTTATTCTGAAAAGCACGAAGAACATTGTGTATTGTCACTTTTTGGCCGAGAAAACTGAAATACAGATAGATGACTTAAGATTGTACAGTAGATTGTGCACTTTTAGTAAAGTAGTTCAGTTACTTAAACCAGTTGCAAATACGTAACTGAGAAGATTTGAGACCAGACAGATAGAGGACACACAGGGATTTAGTTGAATTTAATTTACCCTTCACATATTTTTTAAATTGTAGTACCCTGATACAAAGAAACTCTGATTGTGTAGTGTATATATTTTGGAATTGCCCTTTGTAAGAATTGGCAGTGTCAGGGGTGGGGAAAAGGGCAGAAGGGATAATTAGAGAGTTTGGGATCAACACCTACACACTACTATATTTAAAATGGATAACCATCTGTACTGCACAGGGAACCCTGCTCAATGTTATGTAGCAGCCTGGAGGGGAGGGGAGTTTGGGGGAGAATGGATACATGTATATGTATGGCCGAATCCCTTTGCTGTCCACCTGAAACTATCACAGCATTGTTAGTTGGCTATACTCCAATATAAAATAAAAAGTTTAAAAGAGAGAGAGGAAAGCATTGGCAGTGTGGCATATGGGTTAAAGGCATGAGCTCTAGACTCAAAAAAGTCTAGAGTTACTTGGTTTTGACTACTAGCTCTTCCACTTAACTGGCTGCATATCTTTGGGGAAATGACTCACCTTCTCTGTATCTGATTTTAACACACGTAATATAAGAATAATAAAAGGGTCTATCTTAAAGAATGTCTGTGAGGATTATATGAGTTATTATATTCAATACTCTTAACAGAGCCTGGCAAATGGTAAATACAGGGGAAGAGTTTATATTATTATAATTATTGTTCTTGTTGCTGCTGTCCCCAAATTTATAGTCTCACTGTAGAGGCTTTAATTTATGTTTATTTGTTCATCCTCCATTTCTTGCTGCCTATCTATGGATATTTTTGTACCAGGTCTTTTAAAGTAGAAAGGACTGAAAGGGGAGAGTTTATTTCCCCACCTCTTGAATCCGGGATGGCCTTGTGACTTGCTTTGGCCAATAGAATGTGGCAGAAGTGATGTGTGAATTTGGAGCTGAAGTCTCGTGAGCTTATAGCTTCTGCCTTTGCCTTCTTGGAATGCGGTCCTGATACAGCTATGTCAGGATGTGGATCTAGCTGGTCTCCCTTCTGGAGGATGAATGGACACTTAGAGGAGAACAGAGGCAGCCTGGCTAGCAGCCAACACCAATCACCAGACTTGTGACTGAGGCCATCTTAGACTTTCTCCCCCAGCTTATCTTCCCATTGATTGCAGCCCCATGAGAACCTTGGGCAAACAAGTAGAGCAATGGCCCACCCAGTCCTAAAAACTGTGAGAAATATTAAGTCCTTAGTTGTTAAGCCAATGACTTTTGGGGCTGCCAATAACCAACTAATTTAAATGCTTTAATATAAAAAAAAATAACAATAATAAATAAATAAATGCTTTAATATGCAGAGAGATTTCAAGACTAATCTATGAATCTGTGCTACTTTGTCACTATTCTCTCCTATGTCAAAGCATAAGGAATTGTTCTCACCCTCAAGTTGTTAATTAGGCTCAGCTCATTTGCAACAGCATGCATTTTCATTATCTCCACTTGGACAGTTTATAATTAGTCTCACCATGTTATCTCTACTTCAGTTAGAGTTATTTTCTTCTTTCTGTTATCAAGCATTAATAGATCCAGTCTGTTACAATTTACCCTTAGCACTAGCTGTGGGCTACCTTCTTTCTCATTTTTCTTAGTCTTCTTCTTCTTTTTTTTAATTTAAAGCACAAACTTGCTTTTCTTATTTTATTTATTTGTTAATTTTTTTGGCTGCACTAGGTCTTCGCTGTGACACATGGGCTGGCAAACAGGTTTAGTTGCCCCACAGCATGTGGGATTAAACTCGTGTTTCCTGCATTAGAAAGTGGATTCCCAACCACTGGATCACCTGGGAAGTCCTTTCTTGCACTTCTTAAACTAAATAGTTTCTGAACTACTTACTTCTCTCAAATCCAGATTTTTCATTATAATGCCAAGGCCACTACTTCTCTATGTCTTCTTCCATGGTGTTTTCTAAGCATTATAGATTATATACTCTTTATTTATAAATTGCTTTCCTTCTACTTCTTTAAGTTACATTTGTGACATTTTAGTAATTATAGTTAAAAGTTGAGAAATTAGATGTCTGGGTATAAGATATCATTATTGAGTATTATTTCAGTATAGTAAATATTGTGACAAAATATTTGTTGCAAAATGAATGTTTAGTGTGTGATAGGGTCTGAACCACTGTTATGAGACCTTTTCTAGACCATTTTAAGGGTTGGTTTTTACTTTCAGTGAGATAGGTCATTACAATGTTTGAGCAGGAGAGTGCTGTAATGTGACTTGTATTTCAAGAGTATTCCTCTAGCAGGATATTACTGCTGAAGCAGGGAGGCTAGTTAGGAAGCTACTGCCGTAATCTAAGTAACAGATGACAGTATTAGTGTGGACACAGAGGGGATGCCACAAGTGAAATTCTAAAAGTGGGGGGAGGAGATGCCAGGATTCTTTTATGAATTGCATGTGAGGAGTGAGACAAAAAGAGAAGTCAAGGATGGCTTCATGTTGCTTGGGCTTGAACCCACATGAAAAGTGGACTTGTTATTTCCTGAGATGGGAAGAAGTTTGGCTAGATCATGTTTGGAGTTTTGAAAATAATCCATCATGATGGTAAATGTTACCTGTGCTATTTTTAGAAGCAAGCATGCTGTGTGTAAATTTTCTGCTGAACTTCCATTTTACTTTTGACTGTACCCAGCATTCTTGCCCAGAAAATTCCATGGACAAAGGAGCCTGGTGAGCCTCAGTCCATGGGGTTGCAAAGAGTCAGACACAACTGAGCAACTGAACATGCTTACTTGCAAAGCTATAAATCTAGCAAAGATGACCACTGGATGAGTGAGTGAATACAATCTTTCAGATGGAAAATTATGCAGTTTGAATAGTCTCTTATTGTGGAGTGAGATAGTGGCAAAGCTCAAAGTAGAATTCAAGGAGTCTTACTTCATATATATATATATATATATTTTTTTTTTCTTAATAGTGTCTCTCTAGTTAGACCAAATTGACTGAATTTAGAGAAACTAAACTGAGTTGTATGTTAAAACCAATGATTTTTTCTAGATTCCTATAGCAGTTTCCTTACCCTGTCTCCATTTTTCAGTAACAATTTCCTGCTTGCTTTCCTAGACTTCCTATGCTATCCAACCAATGCCATATATTTTAGGTGTTGTTACATTTCTCAACTTCTGACATCAGTCTTTATGTCAGGTATCTATTGCTGTGTAATATACCACCCCAAAATAAATTTCTTAAAACAATTAAATCTGTTCACCATTCAGTGGATCAGTAATCTGATCTGAGCTCAAGAAGGTCTAATAAGACAGTCAGGTTCTTCTTCTGGTCTAACTTGGGGCCGTCTATGTGACTGCCATCAGCTAGTGCTTTGGCTTATTGGTCTAGGCAAACTCAGATGGGACAACTTATATAATAGCATACCACACTTGGTATCATCTTACAGTAGGCTATCCTTGACTCTTAATGTTATGGGAGAAGAATCTCTGTCAGCAAGAAGGCACAGCTTATCACACAAGCAATCCTGCAGTCTCCACTAGAATCATACCTGTTATTAATAGAAATATCACTGTCCTAAGTTGCATTTGCCCAGAAGCACATCTTGAGACAAGGTGTTGTATGCAAGTCATTTTTGGGGGAAATGATTTTATTAAACCATCAGTAGGCCAGTGGCAAGTAAGACATGGGGGAAAAAAGCCAATGTTTTTGAGCAGGTTGTTAACCATGAGCAACTGAGGTTCCATCTCACTGAGGATCTCAGGGAGACAGTATAGGTCACATATCAGGGTTGGCCTTCCTGAAATAGAAATTACCGGCATTTTTTGGGTCTAACTTCCTTTTATCATTGGCTTTCAGCAGTTCTAGTCTGTCCTGGGCAAGGGCTGAGATAAAGCCCTCAAACAGATAATCACAGAATAGTTAGATGCCATCAAGGTGTACTGGGACAGAGAGTGGCAATAAGCTACAGGGGTCACACCCACGACAACTACTACAGTCACTAAGATCCCATATATTCCTGTCCCTGCATTTAGTGTTATCATCCACTGTGTCCTTAGATCATACAACTGTCAATTTTAGAAAGAAGGAACCATGGTTTAGTGCAATAATCTAATCTTTCCAAGGACGTGTAATCTGAACCCAAGTTGTCCTCAACATAAAAGTTTTGTTCTGTTTTTCTTTAATCCTGTGATAGCTGAGACTTTCAGATCCTTCCTCAGTGACTTCTTTACTTCTTTAAAAATATTTTCCTTGTACATGGTGCCCTCATTCACACATCCACCTGACTCATAGTGTACTGAATGCATCATCTGAAGAAAGGTGGGCTGAAAATAAGGCAGTTCTTTCCTTGGGGGAAGGGTTGAGCAGGTAAGTTGGGAGATGTGGATTAGTGTGAAATCGAGTGACAATTCTGCCAAGAGGAGTCTTTTTACAATTCTGCCAAGAGGAGTCTTTTCTAGGGTTTTAAAGAAGGTCCCATCTTAAGGCATCAAACAACTGTTACTTATGTATCATTTCTAGGAAAAAGGAGTAGTAAATTCCTGGTTTAATCAAAATGATTTTTCTTAAATTAGATAACAACTATTATCAATTAAAAATTACTACCAAATATTACTACTAAGATATTAAATCCTCAAACCATTTGCTACTTTTAACATTTATTTTGTTCATTCAATGCATGTTTATTATGCACTGGAATACAAATACTAGTGCCTCCTAGAATAGGAATTCTAGGAATTCAGGAATACTTTTGTTGACTCCCAACAGTAAATCAGATACATCTATTTAGTGTGTTCACAGCTCCCTGTAGCTTTTCTTCTAGTACATATCATCACTGTAACTTTACTGTTATAAATTTAGTAGTCTCCTCCTCTCATCTGTAATGTCTTTTGGGTCACGAACTATATGATATTTGCTATAAGTAGGTCAGAATACAATATGGAAGACAAGGGATAAATATTTGTTAAATGAATACATGAAAGATGAAGATAAAATGAAAAAATTGGACACTGTTTACATGCACCAGGGAAAATAAGTGGTAGATTGGAAGATGCATATACCTCCCTCCAAAAATGGTCTTCCCAGTGCTCAGCGGTAAAGAAACCACCTGCCAAGCAGAAGATACAGATTCTATCCTTGGGTCTGGAATATTCCCTGAAGGAACAGTAGCAACCCACTCCAGTATTCTTGCCTGGGAAATCCCATGAACCAAGGAGCCTGGCAGGCTACAGTCTATGGTGTCACAAAGAATCAGACACAATTTAGCGACTAAACTACTACCACCACTCTCCAAAAGGGATAATAAATGTCCTAATGCCAGGAATCTGTAACTATTACCTTTTATGGTTTTAAAAAAGAGACCCTTGCAAAATTGATTAAATTAAGAATCTTGAGATAGAGGGATTATCCTGATTTAACCAGGCAGGCCTTAAGTACAATCATATTTATAAAAGGGAGGCAGAAGAACACTTGTCAGACAAAGAGAAAGCAATGTGACCACATAGGCAGAAACCGAAGTGGTGAAGTTTAAGGAATGCCTGCAGCCACCAAAAACTCCTAAGAGGCAAGAAGTAGATTCTTCCCTAAGACCTCCAAGGGAGCAAAGCCCAGCCAACACCTAGATTTTGGTCCAGTGAAATTGATTGAATTGCTGACTTCCAGAACTGTAAGAGAACACATTTCTGTTGTTTAAAGTCACCAAATTTGTGATAGTTTGTTACAGTAGCTATAAGAAATGAATACTGTAAAATATGTGATGTGTGCATGCATGCGTGCATGCTCAATCAAGTCCAACTCTTTGCAACCCATGGACTGTAGTCAGTCAGGCTCCTCTGTCCATGGGATTTTCCAGGCAAGGATATTGAAGTGGGTTGCCATTTCCTGTTCTAGAGATCTTCCCAACCCAGGGATCGAACTCACATCTCTTGCATCTCCTGTATTGGCAGGTGGATGCTTTACCACTGTGCCACCTGGGAAGCCTATAAAATGTGTGAATCCAACACTAAAATACAAGGTAGCTGGTGATCAAGTGCTGAAGAAGTTTAGTATAATTGCCTTAAGAGCTTGGAGGGGAAAGTATGAGTAGGAACAGGAATGGCAATCAGGCTCTCGGTTTTGAAAGATGACTAATGATTGGTGAATTATGAGAGCTGGAGGTGAGGGGAGGCTCTCTTACACTGAAAAATCTTCCTACACAGAAGAAAAATCTGCAGAGTACAAAGCATGCTGGCTGAACAATACACAGTGATTCTATGTACACAGTAAATCAGGTGAGGGCTAGTGATGTTGAGAGGGGAAGGGTGTGGATCAGATAGTAGAGGGTTTAGAATGGAAAGCCTGGATGTGCATTTTGTTTTGTCAGTGATAGAGAATCACAGAAACCTTTGAGGAAAAGTGTGATGTGACCAGTGTTCTGCTTTAGGAGAATCAGTGTGGCAGGTGTGTGGTTGGTGGAATGGGTGGGCACAATTTGGAGAGAGTTTAGAGAGCTCAGATAGGGGGTTACTGCATTGATCTGGGCAAGAGGTAAGGAAGGCCTGAGCTGAATCTGGGGGCAGTGTGGCTAGAAAAGGAAATAATGCTTTAGTACATCTAGTAGGAAGAGCCCTGGGGACAGAGCCAGAAGACCTTTTAACTGAAGCAATAATAATTTAAAAATTAAAAAAAGTATTTATCTTCTCTGACCATCATGCGAAGTTTGAGCAAAAACTGAGCTTTAATACATCTTTGACTTTAAACAATCCAAATTTGTTTCCCTTTCTTTCAAGTTCAAATAGGATAAAATTGTGTTATAAAGCTAACCATTAAACTCAGAGAAATACCAAGAAAAAGCAAACCTTATTAACAGCCCTTAAGTAAAACTTGCTGATTCTTTGCATGTCCTTCTCTCTGTTCTTTCTAGTACTTACAACTACGATTCAACAAACCAGTTCGCTATGCAGCCACAGTCATCTACATCGTGCAAACGGTAAGGAGGAAGGGCTGCTGCAGAGGTGGGCTGTGGGGTGGCAGGAATGGGTTTGTTTATTTCAAGAAGCAATTAACACAGTTAAAGGAAAGATTCAACACTAAGAAGAAACTACTGTCTTCCAAGGATAGCACTTTCAAAATATGTGATTTTATAGAGTGATTTCCACATTTCATAGACTTCTTATATCTGTATAGATAATAACAAATACATATCATAAAACACCAAGGGAACAAAAAAGCATTTTCTTAAATTTATTGTGAACTCTTATTGAACTTGTACAAGTTACTTTTGATATGAAATGGTCTGGTAACTGTTTTTTTTTTTTTTTTTTGCTAGTTTAGCTGTGTTGAACCAGAAATACTCATTTCTGGTTCAACACAGAAATGAGTTAGTTTCTGAAAATTAGTTTAAAATTATACTCTCAAACCAATACTCCCACATCCCCTTTTGGACTCTTCTCCTACCTCCTTGGTTCTAGGGTATCCTCTTGCTGCCACAGCTGCCTGTGGGCTAGCTTCGATGCATTTCAATGACTCACCAAGAACTTTCTGCTAGAAGATAACCTTCTTTCACTTTCTAAATTAAAACTTCATCAGTGACTGAAGGATTTAAGAGCAAGAAAACGGGGAAAACAATGTTCCTTAAACTGTCCGTGGTTATTTGCCTTTTAAAACTCTCACATGGATCTATAAATGGTGAAATTTCATTTAAAACTATATGGGACCAGACCCACTTCTGTCAGTGTAGTGGCCTCCAGTTCTGGGAGTTTGAAGATATGCCCATAACAGAGGTCGCCCATGTTGCTAGTTTTCCCTGCAAGATGCTCCCCTCATAGATTATTCCATCTCCACTCTAAAGTCTAGGTTTCAGCAAACTGCTAAAATGTGTTTGTGTTATGGTGATATGTGTATAACAGGGCAGTGGAAGGGTGAGTCAAAAACGGAACCCTAATTTCATATCCTTCAGAAATACACCAGCTGTAGCCATAAAATCTCAAAATTTATAGCCATCTTAACAGTCCAACAGCCTTCCTCTATCTCATGCTTATTATCCTTTTTGCAAATTAGTTACAGTTGCCAAGGATTTCAAAACAAGAGTGTGAGGGAATGAAATGTTTGGAACAAGTTGAAGGAAATGTCGCGCTAAGGTCGTAAGGAAGGTTTTAGGAAGGTTTCCTGTCCACGTCACTCTTCTCACTGTTCACCTGATTCTTGTCTCTCCACCAGATTCTCTACACAGGAGTGGTGGTGTACGCTCCTGCTCTGGCCCTCAACCAAGGTGGGCCACACTCTATCGTGCTTTCCGCCATTTTTATACCTGCATTGTCACCTTGAGAAATATATGCACAGAATCTTGTTGGGAAGACATTCCTGTGGTTAGAATACTACAAATTACTGTAGTTGTCACAACATAAAGCTCTAAAAATTGAACATTGAAAATAATGTGAATAACTAGTTACTTGACTTTATCCACATGGTTTCAAACATCCAATTTGATTGTTGTTTGTTTTCTAATCACTGAAGTAATGACAATTTTTTTTTTGAGGTTTGGTTGATTTACAATATTGTATTAGATTCAGGTGTACATCAGAGTGATTCAGTTATATGTATATTTTTCAAGTTATTTTCCATTATAGGTTATTACAAGATATAGAATATAGTTCCCTGTGCTAAATCTTTGTTGTTTATCTTTTTCATGTATAACAGTTTAGAAATAGTATTAGAAATCCTATGTGTGTGTGTTAGTTGCTCAGTTGTGCCCTACTCTTTGCGACCCCATGGACTGTAGCTCACCAGACTCCTCTATCCATGGGATTCTCCAGTCAAGAATACTGGAATGGATTGCCATTCCCTTCTCCAGGGAATCTTCCCAACCCAAGAATCAAAGCTGAGTCTCCTGCATTGTAGGCAGATTCTTTACTGTCTGAGCTACCATTTATCCCTACTCCCTCTCTTTCCTCTTTGGTAACAATAAGTTGACAATTTTGTATTGTATATACACAACCTAAATAAGGTCATCTATAACATATGGTCCTTTCTCAGTAATCTCATGAAGAGGATACTCTGAATACATGAGTAAAAGGTGTTTGTAGTAATTATTTTAAGATTTACACTTGACCTTGTTGAAAGAATAGAATCCCATGGGGGGGAAAGGAAAGAAAAACCAAAAGCAAAAGAAATTTCATAATGATATCTTAATATTAGAAGCCCTCAACATTCAATTTAATTGTGCTATGTGCTTATACCAAAAAATATTTATTCATAGTCATTGTTGAGGTGGTTTCAAAGTATGCAGACTAATTTTGTTAAGAAAAGCAAACAAATCATGAAATGTTTGGTGCAGAGATTGGACTAACTAACTTTTTAAAGAAAAACTAACAAATGAACAAACAATTGATATAGAGATTGGGAACTCCAGAATCTTAAGAGAAAAAATTTGGCTTATAACATTACATGAAAATTATGGACTGGGTTGCCGCTGCTCAGTCATTTTAGTCGTGACTAACTCTGCAACCCTATGGACTGTAGCCCACCAGGCTCCTCTGTCCTTGGGATTCTCCAGGCAAGAATACTAGAGTGGGTTGCCATGCCCTCCTCCAGGGAATCTTCCCAACCCAGGGTTGAAATCCATGTCTCTTGTGTCTCCTGCACTGAAGGTGGATTCTTTACTGCTGAAACACTGGGGAAGTCCCATGGACTGGGTTGAGTTATAATAATAATAAAATCTCTATCAGAGGTGATAAAATTTAATTTATCACCTCTAATTTGATTTCCCTTTGCCCACAAAGAATACCGACAAGAATATTGTGACTTTTTCCTCATAAAAAAAGGAGTTCTTTTACTGTCCTTAAAGTACTTAAAATACTGTCCTTAAAATACTGTTCTTTTACTGTCCTTAAAGGAACTTCTTTCAATATTTTTTCTCCTTTCGTAGTGACTGGGTTTGATCTCTGGGGCTCTGTGTTTGCAACAGGAATCGTTTGCACGTTCTACTGTACCCTGGTATGTATCTAGTTGTGAAAAAGTATTTAGCACTATCTCCTAATATGGAATAAGGGCAAATTTCCAACAACAAGACATCTAAGTATAGCAGAATTTGCTGTTTCTCAATTCAATAGAAATATGCTGCCTTATCTGTAACAGTTTTCTGAGGAAAGTGCTGTTGTTTTATTTAAAATCCTTTTCGGTATCAACCATTAGCAGAATTTGAGCTCTGGGCTCATTTGAGAAAGCCATGAGTAGAAGAAGATTTCATGACAGAAATATCTCCCTGCTTGAAGGTGAGGTGGCCATATGCAACTACTGAGAAAAAAAAATGTGCTCGTTAACAGTGATTATAAACCTTAGGTAACATTTATATTGGGTTGACCAAAAAGGTCATTTGGGTTTTTCAGTAACATCTTATGGTAAAGCTGAACAAACTTTTTGACCAGCCAGTACTTCACTGACTACTGGTTAAGGAATACAAAATGTACCCATGAACAACCAAGGATGGATGGTATTTTGTAAACTTGAGAATTCCACATCTTGATTTTTGTCTCTTATTGATGGATAAGCTTGGATTACATTTAACATTTGGCTTTACACATGTTTAGTTTTAACCAAGGAACTTGGGTGGCATTGGAAATTATATTTATGAAATTGTTACAATTAGTTTAGATCAACAAATATTCGTTGAGCACCTATTATTTGTCACGCCCTATAATAGGAATCTTTATTCTTCTGAGTCATTGATACTATGCTTGCTAAGTCACTACAGTTGTGTCCAACTCTTTGTGACCCCATGAACTGTAACCTGCCAGGCTCCACTGTCCATGGGATTCTCTAGGCAAGAATACTAGAATGGGTTGCCACGCCCTCCTCCAGGGGATCTTCCTGACCCAGGGATGGAACCCGAGTCTGCACTGCAGGCAGGTTCTTTATTATCTGAGCCACCAGGGAAGCCCTATTGGTACTATCAGTTCAGTTCAGTTCAGTCGCTCAGTCGTGACTGACTCTTTGAGACTCCATGGACTGCAGCACGCCAGGTCTCCATCACAAACTCCCGGAGTTTACTCAAACTCATGTCCATTGAGTCAATGATGCCATCCAACCATCTCATCCTCTGTTGTCCCCTTCTCCCACCTTCAATCTTTCCCAGCATCAGGGTCTTTTCCAATGAGTCAGTTATTCGCATCAGGTGGCCAAAGTATTGCAGTTTCAGCTTCACCATCAGTCCTTCCAATGAATATTCAGGACTGATTTCCTTTAGGATGGACTGGTTGGATCTCCTTGTATTGTCCTATATATGGAGCCTATAAGTAACTAGTTAAGAATATGGCAATGGTTCCCAGATAGTTGGATTGTCTTTCCCCCTTTATAGAGAAAAACAAAGTAATTGATATATTTTCATATAGTATTTTGATATAGCATACTGTCCACGCATTTTGGCCTTGTGTGCATATCACCTACTTTTTTAACATATGTTATGATAATATCCAATTTAAAAATGCTCTTATCTCTTTTTGAATACTTGTAAATCCCATCTTTTCTTTACACTACAAAGTTTCATCTTATTATTTTTTTTCCCTTCCATTCTCACTACCATACTTCTTTCCAGACGCACATCTCCTTTTGTTGTTGTTCAGTCCCTAAGTCGTGTCTAACTCTTTGCAAATCCATAGAGTACAGCACAGCAGGCTCCCTTTTCCTTCACTATCTCCTGGAGTTTGCTCAAATTCATGTCCATTGAGATGGTGATGCTATCTAACTATCTCATCCTGGACTTCCCAGGTGGTGCAGTGGTGAAGAGTCCACCTACCAAGCAGGAGACTCAGATTCCATCCCTGGGTTGAGGAAGATCCCCTGGAGAAGGAAATGGCAACCCATTCCAATATTCTCACCAAGAAAATCCCAGGACAGAGGAGCCTGCAAGGCTACACTCCATGAGGCTGCAAAAAGTCACACACGACTGAGCAACTGAGCATACACACATCTCCTACCTAAATTAAAAATAGGCTTCTACTTCTTACATGTCTGGCCGTATGTAACAGATTAGTGGCTCCAAAGTATTTGCCTGTAGGAAGATAACTAGATGCATTGCCAGGGACATGAAAAGCAGACTTCTTAGCAACAGTAATGAAAGCCAGAGCAGTGAAACAATATCTTCAAAGCATTGAAAGAAACAATTGTCAATTATAATTGTGTATTCAGCAAAACTATCTTTCAGCAAAACTATCAACTGTCAAGAACTAAGAGAAATTGCCATTAACATATCTTCCCCAGAGAATAACCTAAAGGAAGTATTGTGGGAAGACACAAAATTCTCTAGTTTTTGATGGAAAAAATGATAAAAATATAATAATGAACCTTTAGTAAGTCTAGTCAAACAATTTTTGGTGCTAAATGACAATAATTTTATAGTGTGGTATAATTTATATATTGTTAAATAATATAATTCATATTATTAAAATGTAATAACAATAATTATATGTAATTTAGGGATTAAGAAAAAGAATAATTTCATTTAGACACCAATAGCATGTAAATCAGGGAGAGTGTACTTAGACTTAAAGATGTTTTAATCCTTGAATTGTTGGAGCTTAAGACATTTTAAAAATTTAGACTTTAAATGAAAAATTCATGGCACAATTTCAAGGGGACCCATTTAAAGAAAACAGTCAAAGTAGAAAAAGGGAATTAAAGTGAAAAAAAAAAAAGCCCTCAACTGATTTAAGCAAGAGGAAAAAAATATATAGAAAAAGTAGAACAAACAGCAAAAAGATGTCAGAAACAAGTCTGGATATTTTAAAAATCACAATAAACAAAAATGAGCTAAATGTACTACCTCTTAATTGATTTCAGTTCTTCCCTCCAACCTGCATACCTCTGTCAGCCTAATCTTCTTCAAACATGCATCTCTTCATGCCACTTAACTGACCTAATTCTCTCTTTGCTTCCCATTGTTCACAGGATAAAGTGTCAGCTTCTTAGTCTAGTGTTGAAAATCTTTCAGTCTGTGAGTCAGTCCGCCCAGTTTGATCTCTCCTCACCACATCTCTGTTCCATCCTCTCTGGCCAGGCTGCAGGCTTCAGTGTCTCTCCAAAATAATGGCTCATCTATCTAACGCTTACTCATATTGCAGTCTCTTTACTCATAATCCCACGGATGTATAGCATAGCTAAGATGATCAGTGGACAGTGGAAAAGATTTTAAAAATAATAAGAAGAAATGATTCCTGCCATCCAGGAGTTTGCAATCTAGTGAGGTAAACAGTAGGCAACACAAAAAACACAGACTGATTAAACACCTAAGTGACACTCAAGATACAATCAGGATTATATATGAGTGGTGTGTGGGTGGGTGTGTTTCTTGCTATATGAAGGAGTTATAAAAATCAGAGAAGTTTTCATGCTAGCTATAATCTGCCTTTTGATGCACATTTGATACAGTGGTTTGTTCTCTTCCCCCAGGTTTAGCTCAAGTTCAGGTTTATGTATACTTTTGCATAACCCATGCCAAATAGCCCCTGAAAGGATGTGTTTGGCATTGGTCTTTGTATCACCGAAATCTCATATTTTGATTTGGATTTGGAAGGGTTATCATCTTCAAAGAAAATCAAAATACCACTACTTGGGAGGAGAAAGTAAGAGACTGAATATCCCTCCAATCAGAAATTGAACAGAATATGCAAATACAATACAATGCATCTGGAAGGGACTTTTATGTCTATTTTTTAAACTCATTTTAATTTTAATTATACAAGAAATGATGAGACAAATCCAATGTCTTCTTTCTCCTCAAGATAAAGATGAAGCCTGTCATCTTTTCATAGAAGTTCTTGACACTCTGGAGGAGTAACTGAGGATAATAATTCTATTTTTCAGCGTTAAAAATATCACATCCTTTCATTCTCATAGTGCTTATTCATTTTCAAAGTACTTTTAAAATATATCACTTCATTTAATCTTTCCTAGTTTGCGCATTCCACCTTCACCATGGTCCTAAAAGATTCTCCAGCAGCCTCTTTCTTTCCTCCTTTCTTCTTGCGCACATAGTTCCAACTAGAATTGTACATTGGAGTCACCTGGGGGGCTTTCGGAAACACTTAGAACTGTCCCAATCCAGACCTCAATTTATTCTGAATTCCTGGGAATGGGGCTCAGACACCGTTTTGTTTGTTTGTTTGTTTGTGTCCTTTCGAATTCCCCAAGTGACTCTAAAGAGGATCCAGATTTGATAACAACTGCTCTAACCACTTGCTTAATCACCCTCTCCTGAAATCTACTGTTAGATTCATCCTCTTGACACTTTGGTTTGCTCATCTCACTATTTGATCTTCCTCCAGCTCTTAAAACTCTTCTCTCCATGAATGTATGGAATCTATCATTTCTTCCCAGTTCTTTTCTTTTTTTTGTTTTCAGTAGCCTACCATGTCAGTTTCCCCAAATTTATTCACTATCACTAAATTTACAAAAATAAATCTCAAGTTGTACAAGCCAGACCCAGGTGATTATCCTCAATAAACTTGGCACATAAAAGGTGTTCAGTGACCATGAAAGGAAGGAAGAAGGAAAGAAAGAAAGGAAGGAAGGGAGAAAGGGAGGAAAAAGAAAGAAAGATGTCTAGCAGATAGCAAAGAGGTCATTTTAAGAACTCACATCCATTCTCTTCATTTCAGGGAGGATTAAAAGCAGTAGTGTGGACCGATGCATTTCAGATGGTTGTCATGATCGTGGGCTTCTTAACGGTTCTCATTCAAGGATCAACCTATGCTGGTGGATTACACAGTGTATTAGAACGAGCAGAAAATGGATCTCGATTAAATATATTTGAGTATGTCCAATGCTACTTTTTCTTGTTTTATAAAGATTTAGCTGTATGACCTCATCACCTAAAATAATATTTGGGTATCAAAGGAATGTGTTTGCTAACTCATTTCTCTCTGCTTCATAGCTTTGATGTAGATCCTCTCAGGAGGCACACTATTTGGACAATCTCAGTGGGAGGAACCTTTACGTGGCTTGGGATCTATGGAGTTAATCAGTCAACCATCCAACGATGCATCTCTTGTAAAACAGAAAAGCATGCCAAGCTGTAAGTTATTACTAAAAATTTTTATGTTTTCTTCTCTGCCCTTCTTGGTTTCTTATATGCTTTGAGTGTGTATGTATGTGTGTAAAAGAGAGAAAGAAGTGAAGATTCATTTAGCTCTTTCAGTAATTTTTTGAGGCAGGCATGACTATTCCCTTCTCCACAAGGAAGTGGCAGGGCTGAGATTTGAACTTATATCTTTTTGTTTGCCTTTGTTCATATCACTTGTTGCTTTCATTTTTTGAGAAATTACTAGGTTAAATTAGGTGCTGTGGGAAACAATGCAAAGATAAGGAGCACCTATAGAGTTTCTGTGATGAGTTGGTTCTCATCATTATTTCCATTCACATTCACCATGTGGTCTCTTCAACTAGTATCTTTATTTTAATGGATTTACCATAAAAATTTCCAAGGAGGTTAAAAGGATAAAACACAAGATAATGAGGCAGTCATAACAGGACTTTAGTGGCACCAACTCCTGCCAGGATAATCACTCACCAGTTTTACCAGGTCTGCTTACTCTGAAGAACACCACAGAGTCACAACTTGTTAAGCCTTTTTTAAACCATGCAAGTCATCCCACTCTTGAGAGTGGAGACCAAATGAAATTATACACTGGTTTGTTTTTTTTTGTTTGCAAAACTGGAATAAATAAGATAGAATTGCGTTGAAAATAGGCATTTCACCCTCATTGCTGCTATCCAAAGTTCCAGCCTCTGCAGACTTGTCAGGATGCCCTTGACTTCTTTTGGAGTGAGAAACAGTCTCTATAAATATTTCCATAGCTGATCATAAAGACTTTAAGTGCATAGTTTCTTATTTAGATGGAATAAAAGATACAAGTAAATAGACATGGTTCAACATTTTGTGACTTGAATTATAAAAGGGAATATATTACTTATATAGTTCACATACCCTCAGAAGGAAGAAGTGAATGTGTTGTTTACTATTCTATCATTTCATATCTTATTACAATAAATAATATTAAACTCTCTACACATGTGATCATCACTTTATCAAATAGTTGAATTGCTTAAAATGTATTCAAGATCAAATGTAATTTTGATCTTAAAATTCATATAAAATCAGAATTCATTTAAAATTCTGCATTAAAATAGAGGATATCTGATAGGGGAAGAATCCCTAGGTGAAATAAATAATAATTCTCTGTTAGAGCAAGGGTTTTTTTGGTCTTATGTGCTTGTGTTATACTATTTACTCTTGTGAACATGACCAGTTTCTTCCTATTACTATGTAGTACGTAAAGGTTAGGAAATGTGCTTTTTTCATCATACTCCCCACAAGGCCAAGAATGATGCTTTGTTCTTATTAAATATTTATTACTTATTTAACAAAGCAATGCTTCAAGAAGGTGATGCTTATATATGTGAATGTATAAGCATATAAATTGATACATATATACATAGGAATTTTTATGTATGTGTGTGTGTGTGTGAGTGTATGTATGTAGGAGTGTGTGTGTGTGTGTGTGTGTGTAGGAGTGTATGTGTATACTCTTACAAGTGTACTTATGTTTGTGTATCTTTCAGTCTCATTTAGTGGACTGGTTTAAATTAAGCAACCCATTCATAATAGTTTCTTAGAATTTGTTACATTAGCATTTGATGCATATGAAAACTATCAGAAAAGGAGAGATACTCATAAAGGAAGAAATATGTATAATTTCCTAAGCATTTAAGATCGCCATTCTTGGTTTGATCCATCCTCACTCCCATGGAGGGACCAGAACTATGACAGGAATTTTGTTAGAATAAGGAAAGATGAAAAAATAAAAACTGTCTTTAGAAAATATTTACCTGTAAGAATCTAAGTTGGTTTAATTGATACCATCCAGGAGTGAGAAATCAGCCTAAGTGGTCAGTACGGTTAAAGTGCACATAGCTGGAGGGGAGATTGCTAGAGTAGGGATCTACTGGGACCCTCATTTGTCACAGAACTGGAGCATCAAGGCCACCACTGGGGCACCTGAATACCCTTCAGAGCTAGCTGCCAGCAGACTCTGACCTAGAAGGCTCTACAGAATGTTGATCAAAAATACCACTTCCATTCAATTATCTGAGAGCCTGATGTGATTAAAACATTCCATCAGGGCTAAATCTATGCATCACTGGTAGGTGAAAATACATCCAGAAAGTTCATACTGAATGTGGCCGTAAGTGAAAACCAAAAGTGACCCATTATAAATGCATTTAATTGCATGGTCAGAATTCTGATTACTTACTAAAGACACCTTCATCTTAAGCTAGATCTTCTTCATACCTAGGAATAGTATCACTTACCGACATCTTAGATGTGCTCCCTGGAAACTTCCTTGGATTCTTGTTCCTAGACTTCCATTTACATTTCAGGACAGCTGGTGGGAGATAGTGCTGTGAGGGCAGGAGAAGCTGGTGCAGGTTATCAGGTCCCTTTCCACCACCGCTCATCTCCCAGCTAAGATGAGCACGTCCACAGGCAGTCGCTTATCTTCCATTTTCATGGCTTTTGTTTATTTTCTTTATATTTCTTATTATATATAAAAACACCTTGTTTATTTTGCTTTGGTGATTATTACCTGCCTCCAGTGGGTTCTGGGTTGCCCACTGCTATATCCTCAGTACCTAGAAGAACCTGGTACATAGTGATGCCTTTTAAGTATTTCCTGAAAGAATCAATGAAATGGCTTAGGTTGCAAATAGGAGAATTAGCCTTGCAGGGAGTTAGAGTATACCTCTAACAAAAAAAATGGGTTTCCCAGGTGGTGCAGAGGTAAGGAATTCACCCGCCCATTGCTAAAGGTGCAGGAGACACGGGTTCAATCCCTGGGTTGGCAAGATCCCCCGGAGAAGGGCATGACAACCCACTCCAGTATTCTTGCTTGGAGAATCCCATGGACAGAAGAGCCTGGCTACAGTCCATGGGATCACAAAGAGTCGGACATGACTGAGCACGCACACACTTCTAGATCCAGTGTGAGGCCAGCCAAATTTCAAGTCTTCCCTGATGTCACGGTCTTGTGCAAGTTGGCAAAGAATTTCCAAACATGAAACAGAATGAGAGAATAGTTTATTAGAGCAGAGAACACTGTATGAACAGTGGGCCGGCTCAAGGGAGAGTCGAAGGGTGTGGCTAGTAGCCAATTTTTAGAGCTTCAAGACAAAGAAAACTCCTGCTGGAAGGGTGGCATTAGATTATTGGTTAGGGTGCTATAGGTTGGGTAATAGAGTGGGTATTTTTACCTAATATGGGGTCAGGGAGTTGGCTGATTTAAATTAGGAGGGCTCATGGCGATGGCTGCTATGGCACCTAGTCAGTTCCAGAATTGACCTTTGTGCAGGCTCCACGTCTGTGGCCTTGGTACAAGGCCTTACACCTATGTCCTGGGCATATGGCTCCACACCTGAGATTTAGAAAATGTGTAATATTTTGACTTTCAAAGGACAGTATGAATACAAAATTGCCATAGGATACTACAAATGCACTCAAACTGAAGTTAAACAGAATTTTGTAGAATTTAAAAGAGTAAAAAAGAACTGCTTCAAAGAAATGGGGAAAATGACTTTAGGTTTTTCCTACTTTATATTGCCTTTTAAAAAACTGAACTTTAAATTTCATCTGATTTAATCCCTAAAGTGAATGTTGCCAAAATGTGTCTACTTCTACATTTATCTCATCATCTGGGGGGGAAAAAAAAAGATGTTAAAACATAAGTTGGCTTTTTGACAGTTTCATGAATTGAGAGAGGGGAAATTATTTGAAGTTATATAATATGAGTGATTGATACATGAAATTTCATCCAAGGAATTAGACCTGACTCCATATTTGAGGCTTTGCAGAAAACCTCTCAATTTCAAAAGATTTACAGAAATACTCTTGAATTCAAAAACCCATAAAAAATCTACCTCGTTCAAATTTCATAATCAGTCTAAAAATGTAATGTTCCCAAGCAAAAATGAAAAATACAAAATGTAGTGATTTTTTAAAATTGAAATATAATCGACATAATATTATGGGGCTTCCCCAGTGGATCAGTGATAAAAAATCTGCCTGTAATGCAGGAGCCACAGGAGATGCACATTCAGTCCCTGGGTTGGGAAGACCATTTGGAAGAGAACATAGCAACCAACTCCAGTATTCTTGCCTGGAGAATTCCATAGACAGAGGAGCCTGGTGGGCTACAGTCCACAGGGTTTCAAAGAGTCAGACACGACTGAAGTGACTTAGGACGCACATAATATTATATTTGTTTCAGGTGTATAACATAGTGACTTGATATCAGAATATATAGATTCCTTAAGGCTATAGAATTTTATTTCATAGCAAAAAGGCCCTCCAAATTTTGTCTTGATTCTTTGGTAATGACCTTGTTGATTAGAAAAACGCGCAATATGACAGTTGCAAGTTGAATTTTATTTGGGGCAAAAAATGAGAACTGAAGCCCAGAAGATAGCACCTCAGATAGCTCTGAGAAACTGCTCCAAAGAGACAGGGGGAAAAGGTCAGTACATTTGTGATTTGGGTGAAGGAAGAGTACATCGAGTCAAGCACATGTTTTTCCAGAAGGTTTCTAACTAGTATTGTGAAGATTTTGCTAGTCACTAGGAACAGTCATCACCATGAAGGACTTTAATGCTTTTCTAGATGTGAGGAGATATAAGAATTGAGCTCATAAAATTAGCTCCTTAAAATATCTAACTATCTGAAGACCTGTCCTGCTAGTATTTTCCTGAACACAGAGTGCCACATTTCTGCTCTCCAACCGAAACTCCTTTCAGGGAGTGTTGAAAATCAGCAGCTGCCTCATCTCATGATTTAACGCCATGGCAAGTGCCAAACTGTAGTTGACAACCTCACCACATTGTACTATGACATCGAGTCTCCCATGTGTTCTTTTCTAGAGCCTTGTACTTCAACTTGCTAGGTCTCTGGATCATTCTGCTATGTGCGGTCTTTTCTGGGTTAACCATGTACTCTCACTTCAAAGACTGTGATCCTTGGACTTCAGGCATCATCTCAGCACCAGACCAGGTATGTGCTCCCTTGGCGCCAGCTGAAATGAGAATGTTTCTGGCCATCACTAGATAATGTTGAGCTATTTCCTCACCTGGACCTCTAGCTATTTCCCAAACCCCACGATTTGATTTCTTTCCTCTCCTCTTGGATGATATTGTCACAGACCAGGATCTATAGTCTTCACTCTCTCTTCCTACATATTAAACTGTCCCACTGTGTCTTGTGGGGGCTCCTCTCCCACAAATCTGGCTCCAGAATAGAACCATAATACCTAGATTCCCTGAAGACCTGTTTTAAGCACTTGTTTTTATGGCTTGGTTTCTAACATTAAGGGTTAACAGGCAAGAAAATGGCACACATTGAGAAACATTTAAAAAAATTAAACATTCCTGAACATTCTAAAGTTCATACAGTGGATTTTCCTAATACGACTGTCCCCTTTCTACCTCTTCTCCTACCCTACAGCTGGGTCTCAGGTCCATGGAATTGAATGGGTCATAACTCCATTTGCTGGCATTTAAAAACCATAGTTGATGCAAACTCCTTTATTATTACTTTCTTTTTTCTCCCACCTCCTTTTGCTAAAAAGCTACAATATGTGCTCAGATGGTTAGTCTTGCCCGACTACTTATGACCCCATGGACTGTTGCCCACCAGTCTCCTCTGTCCATGGGATTCTCCCAGCAAGAATACTGGAGTGATATGCTATTTTCGTCCTCCAGAAGATCTTCCCACCCCAGGGATCAAACCTGTGTCTCTTACATCTCCTGCATTGGCAGGCAGATTCTTAACCACTAGCACCACCCATGAAGCCCCCCAAATCTCACATTTCAGACATTGCTGATGAGACTGGTCACCTGTCCCATCTTGTCTTGCCTCCTCTTCAGCTGATGCCGTACTTCGTCATGGAGTTATTTTCCACGATGCCTGGACTTCCAGGACTTTTCGTGGCTTGTGCCTTCAGTGGAACTTTGAGGTTAGTGTATTGATAATACTTGTCAATAGTGTTCTGATAATGAGGATGGTGATAACAAAGCAACAAGGATGACAAGGGTATTAGTGGTATTCACCACCAGTATCACTGAGTACTCACTGTGTGTCAGCTGCCTGCTGAATGCTTTATATGTATCTGCTCATTAGTTGTCATACATTATATGAGAACAAAACTACTCATTATCTGACATATTAGGAAACTGAGATTTAGCAAGGTAGACAATTTACTGATGGTAAGAGAGTAAACTGCAGATGTGGTATGTAAACCTCGGCCTGCCCTTGTACTAGATCTTTCTGTTTATTTTCTCGACCTCTTCTGGAGATCACTGCCCCCATGGTTTCACATCACTTGCCCACAAGGCAGCTCTGTTTGCTGGCGTTTCTCATTCAGCTGCAGTATATTCTTCCAGATCTCTCCTTTGCAATCCATTCTCTCCATCTTCAATAACACACTCAGGCAGCTAAGAACATCCATTTCCAAAATGTAGACATTATTCTAAATTCAAAATTATTCACATGTTTACTCTGACAGATATGTTAAAAGGCTAACACTATGCCAGGCACAGCTGGTGACCGTGGGGATGCTGCAGACAAGACTGGTGTAAACGTTGCCCTTAAATAGAGTTTGCGTTCCAGTAAACGTGGGAGACGGACAATATTTAACTAAACAACCGTGACAAAAAACAAGATAGTGTTTGATAATGACAAGTAGTATAGAGGAAACGACAGAGTGATAGCACAGAGAGATGATAGGCTTGGGAGCTCTGTTTTTGAGAGGGTCTTTGAGTGAAGTTCTATTTAAGTGTATGACATTTGCGTTGAGATCTAAAGGGTGTGAAGATCACAAACAGGAATTTTTGCAGGCAGCGAGGAGGACAAGTACCTAAGCCTCAAGGACATAATCTGTATGACACAGTTCAGGATCAATGAGAAGAGTTGAAGTTTAGGGAATGAAGAGGAGAGCAAATGAGGAGAAACTGGAAAAGGTGAGCAAGCATCAGATCAGGAAAGTTTTTATGAAAGACTGAAGGGCTTTCTTTGCATATTAAATAGGAAGGCATTGGAAGATTTGAAGCAGGGAAGTTTGAGTGAGTGATGTCATACAACTGAAGACTCAGTCTTCTTTGTGAAGGGAAGGGGCTATCACAAAAGAAGGAGCAGTGAGAGCAAGTGACTATAAAGGAGACTTTTGCCTTAATCTAGGTGAGACATGACAGTCATGTGGAGAATGGTGGGGGCAAGAGTCTTGAGAGCAATGGCTAAAACAATAAGAGAGTATCACTTTTTTAGATTCCACATATAAGTGATACCATATGGTATTTGTCTTTGTCTGACTTAATTCATTTAGTATAATACAAATTGCCTTGAGCAGAAGTGGGGTTGGTTATCTTTCCATACCTTCCCTGGCCATCTGTATTTCTTTTTCTGTAAAATGCCAGTTCATGTTCCCTGTTCTTTTTTTTCCTTTGAGTTTTCTTCCATACACACACACACACACACACACACACACACATATATATAGGAAAAGCTTATTGATATAGGTCTCATTTTTTCTCATTTGTCCTTTGTATATTTGCTTTATCAATATTTTTGAGTATATGGAGCTCCTATATTGTATTAATCAATTTTTTACATTATGAATTCTGGGTTTATATCATTCTTATGAAGGCTTCTCCATTCCATGTTTACAAAGAATCATCCAGACATCATTCTAGTATATTTATGGTCTTATTAAATGTTAAAATTACTAAATCATCTAGACTACACATGGGGTATATAAAGAAAAGAAGTGGAGTTCCTGACTTATTTTTCTGCTAAAATAGTAGCAAGTTGCCCCACTATTTTTAGTGAAAAGTCACCTTTTCATCACTGACTTGAAATGCTACTTTTATTACATCCTACCTTCTTTAATATTTTTGGAACTTTTCCTGGATTTTCTTTTATATTCCTTTGATCTATTTGTGTATAGCTATGATGATGCTAATAATTTTAATGACTAAGCTTCAAGAATGATTTTAAATATGTTAGCTTAGTATATAGTATTTATTCATTACTTTTACAGAATTTCCCTTGATATCAGTTTTTTTCTAGTTATTTTCAGTCAGTTCTATAGAACTTGAATGTACTCAAATCATAATATTTGCAAATACTTTTGAGTTCTTCTTTTCTAATAGCTACACTTCTATTTTCACTCTTTTATATAATTATGCTTTGAGAACAATGATAAAAAAATTGAGGGATTACAGAAATCGTTGTTTTGTTATACACTTTGAAGGGGATGGTTCCTGGATTTTACCAGTAAATATGATACCAGGTTTTGGTTTGAATGATATTATTTATTTACATTTAATATATTTATATAAAACTAATAAAATCATAAGTAAGAACAATAATGCATGTATTTATTCCACTTTTAGGACATATTTTTATCAGGGAGATATATGGAATTGTGATTACTATTGGAGTTTTTGAAATGATTATTGTTTTCTTTTCTAGCTCTTAACGTATCAATATTAGTATGCTGATGTATTTCCAAAATAGCAATATCTCTGAAGTCACATAATGATTTTAGCTTGCTTATGGTGTAATTTTAATTTAGTATTCTGCCGAATTATTTTTGCTACTATCCTTCATAGGATTTTGCATCAGTAGACCAAATGATGTTGTTCTGTGGTGTTAGTATCAGTATCTTGGGGAAACTAAGGAAGAAACAATGAACAGTAGAGAATCAAACACAAGTAGTGATGAGACATTAACTTTAATTTTGTCCCTCCCTATAGAGCTTGATTTATTTATTCAATTTTCCTAAAGCTAAATCCATAATGGAGAAATATATCTGTCAATAGATTGATTCTCTCTTAAAAGAATGGTTGATTCTTTTGATCTCAAATCCAAAAATTCCAAGAAAGAGATATACTGGACAGTACATATTATAGAGAGATTACTTTTGCTATAAGGTTAAGGAGGATGTTGGGTTAGAGAATGGGAAAGACAAGGGAAGGGGTAGAATAAAGAGATGGTGGTTTAGTGATAGGAAAGAAAAAAGATTTTCACCATCTTGTACTAGTTTTAGAATCTGAGAAATTGACATACGGATAATATATCTGACTGCAAAAGCAGTCCACAGAGGTTCTGCAAATCTGATTCTTCTGGGGAAAATCAGCTTTTTGTTGCCTCCCTCACAGTGGATTCAAGGGTAGAAAATAAACCCTAAAGCTTAAAGCTTTCAAATAATGGGTTTTGAGCCATATATGTGGGGAGCATGGGAGCTTATTTTATTTGATCCTCTCCTTTCTTTATTTGACGCGCACGGAGCTGCAGATAGAAGAGGAGTCTTCTAGGGGCCACACACTGTTCCTTGATTCTCAGGAAAAGGAGAAAGCTATCCTGAAGTACTTGGAATTTCAATTTTTAGAAATGGGTCACGGAAAGTTTCTACTAACTGTATCTGTCATTAAGGAAAGAACTTTTAAATTTTGCACTAGATGGACCTGGAACCATTCCAACTGCAGTCAACTACAGCTAATAAATTAATAATACTAATATTATCTTGCATTACAGAATAAAGGCAAAGTTTGAATTTTCTTCCATGCTGTTGCCACAGCTATAGCTTGTCTTCAAATGAGCACTGAAGGATAACAAAACAATTAGCTAATGGATAGCAATGGAAAACTTACAAACAGCTGGCCGGGCTTTGTTCATTTGCTTGTTTCTTTTCCGGAACTCTTGTTTGTGCTTGTGATTTTGCATAGCATGAATTTAATAAATACATCTCTCCCACTAGCTAAAATATTCCTGGTCTGGATGGAGAAATTTAATAAGTTTTCATGCTATTCTACAAAGGAAATTCCAATTTCTTGGGTTTTCTGTCCATTAAGTGAATTTTGGGCTGTAAGACTGAACTCTGTTTGGAAAGTCAGAGAGAGAATACCAGAGCTTTTATGTGCTTTTGATCTTTGCCTACTTTCTAACATTTTCTTTGTCTCTTTCTCCCTTGTTAATTACACGCTAGTCACACTGGTGCTTCCTGTTGTTGGATGAAACAAGTTTTCCATCTGCAGGCATTTACTTAAAATTTTCTCTTTGTTCTAAAATATCCTATTCTGAATTTACAAGGGTCCTTTCAGTACCTGTCTTAACCACCACTGTCCATGGAATTCTCCAGGCAAGAGTACTGGAGTGCGTTGCCATTCCCCTCTTCAGGGGATCTTCCCAACCTAGGGATCAAATCTGGGTCTCCTGTATTGCAGGCAGACTCTTCACCATCTGAGCCACCAGGGAAGCCCTTCCTCAGAGAAGAATTCTAATTTCATGTCGGTTTAGGTCTGCAAGATATGCTTTCTTAACTCTTTTGTTATTTTTCTTCATAACAGTGTAGTCAGTTGAATAATTGGTTGTTAAATATCTATGTCACAACTAAAGTGTAAGCTCTATGTCTTTCTGGTTCACCATTGTCTGCCTAGTACTCAGAATGAACAGATGTATAAATGGTATGAATGAATGAATGACATATTGTAGTGATTCCTGAATTAGGATAGTCACTACTTACTGCCTCAAGTTTAACCTACTCACACACACACACACACACACACACACACACACAAAACCTCTCTGCTACTGCATGCTAGCTCATTTAAGCTCTAGGGAAATCAGTGAAAGAGAATGAAAGCTCAGCTTCTCCATTGGAATTAGAGGAAGAAAGTGAAGAGCATTAAACACAGAAGCAGCTTTGGAGAGTGAGGCCCTATAGTTCCCCTGGCAGTCCAGAATAAGGACATACGTCTATCTATTTTGTCTAGAGCCTTGCCTTGTCTATTGACGCTGGATGCCAGGGCAGGCCGGTCAGCTTTATTTAGTTTGGGCTATGTTCCGCTTTTGTCTCCCTGTAGCACCGTGGCTGCCAGCATCAATGCCTTAGCAACAGTGACCTTTGAGGATTTTGTCAAGAGCTGTTTTCCTCGTCTCTCTGACAAGCTGAGCACCTGGATCAGTAAAGGCTTATGTAGGTACAGCCAGTGGATCTTCTATTCCATATCATGAAATGTACATGTGGTATGTGTCAAAATACTGCACACTCTATTCAGCACATGCTGACAGGCACAAGTGCACATGGAGATACATGAGTAATCTCATATATAAATTCTTTTTTAAATTGGGGTGTAGTTGCTTTACAATATTGTGTTAGTTTATGTTGTACAACAAAGTGAATCACCATATGTATCCATATATCCTGTCCCTCTTGGACCTCCCATCCACCTCCAGCCCATCATCCCACCCCTGTAGGTCACTGTAGAGCACTGAGCTGAGCTCCCCGTGCTATATAGGAGGTTCCCACTAGCTATCTATTTTACACATGGTAGTGTATATATGGGCTTCCCAGGTGGTGCAGTGGTGAAGTATCTGCCTGCCAATGCAGGGAAAAAAGAGATGCAGTTTGATTCCTGGGTTGAAAAGATCCCCTAGAATAGGAAATGGCAACCCACTCCAGTATTCTTGCCTGGAACATTCCATGGACAGAGGATCCTGACAGACTACAGTCCATGGAGTTGCAAAGAGTCAGACAAGACTAAGTGACTGAACAGCATATATATGTCAATCCCAATCTCCCAATTCATCCCACCCTTCCATTCCCACTCCCCCTACTATGCAGCCTTCTAAGACTGAACCAGGAGGAAATAGAAAATATTAAAGATCAATCACAAGCAATAAAATTGAAACTGTGATTAAAAATCTTACAACATACAAAAGTCCAGGACCAGATGACTTTGCAAGTGAGTTCTATCAAACATTTAGAGAAGAGATACCACCCATCCTTCTTAAACTGTTCCAAACAATCATAGAGAGAGGAGCACTCCCAAGTTCTTTTTACAAGGCCAAGATCATCCTAATACCAAAATCAGACAATGATATCACAAAAAAAGAAAGTTGCAGACCAATAAAACTGATGAACATAGGTGCAAAAATTCTCAATAAATGCTAGCAAACAGAATAACATATAAATTCTTATACTTCCAAAGATCCCAGGAAACAAGGAGGGTACCAAGAAAGAATGACTGGCTAGCTTGGCTTTCACCAATCTTATGTTTGACATTCTCCTGTGTTCATCCTACACTCTAGATTCATCACATCAACACCTCTTGATTATGTCATGTATTGATCCTATTTGTTCCTCCAGAGACAAAGACATTTAGCTCACTGTGGCCAGTCAGCTTGTGTAATATAGTCAAATTGTTTTCTAAAGAATCCTTTATTACCCCACTCCCAGTAACCTTACCTCAAAAGATAATTGCTCTTTGCTTAATCATATAATTGCATTTTATATTTATAATCACTATAGCACTTTAATTGAATTATAGTTTTACAAAGTTTACTTCTTTTTAAGTATAAACAAATTATACACCTACTTACTATAGGAAATGTAGGTAATTTGGGGAAGTATATGTGCTTTTAAAATAAAACTATATATAATTTTGTTCTTGGTTATTTTTTTCCTAGTATGCTATACTGAGCATCTTCCTGTGCCATTTAATGTATTCTTTGAGAACACAATTTTGAGTGATTGCTTAATGTTTTATAAAATGACTCATTTTTATGCTGTTAGTTTGGAGGTTTTTTTTTCATTTTTTGGTAACACTATGATAAATCCATATGCATAATTTTTTATCGTATCTTAAATTTTTTTCCTTAGTCAGGAACTCCAAAAGAAAATTACCAAGTTGAATAAAATGCTATAGCTTTTTGTTTTCATTCGTTTTGTAAAGCACATATCTGGCCATTGGTGCAACTCTTGTTTATTCTCAGAATTTTAATTGATTGTCTAGTAAGTATGGTTATTACCTTCAAATATTGATGGTTTTATTGTATCCTCATTCTTTAATGTTCCTCTAATCTGTGGTTTGTGTTCTCCATATTCTTCACTATTTCTCTTATTTTCATGTTTTTCCTCTCCCTCTGTGTACTTGAAGGGCTCATATTTTTTATCAGTGTTATTGTAAGTCTTTCATAAAATAAATTTCTTAATAATATTGATTTGAATTCTGCTATAGTATTTTGTTCCTCACATTTTACTGTTAAAAATACAATCACACAGCAAAGTTTAAAGACATTTATCATGATCTCCTGTATATATTACCACCAAGATTCTCCATTAATGCTTTATTGAACTTGAGTTTTCACACATCCATCTAACTCTCTATCCATCTATTAATTCATCATATATTTGATATATTTAAAAGTAAATCCAGACATCAGTATACTGCCCTCTAATTATTTTAGCATATTATTAACTAGAATTCAATAATTGTTTAAAGTTTAAGTATAAAATTTATCCACAATGACGTGGACAAATGTTAAGTAAGCATTTGCTGAGTTTTGAAAAATGTGTTCACCTGTGTGACTCAGCCACTAAAGATACAAATCATTACCATCACCCTCGAAAGTTCTCTTGGTTAGTCTTGTCAATTCCTACTCCCACTTCCTTCCAGGGGCTGATAGTACTCTGATATTTTTCATCACAGATTAGCTTTAACTCTTCTAGAATTTTAGATAAATAGAATCACACAGTACACATTTGTTTTTGTAAGAGTCCTTTCACTCAGCATAATATGTTTGAAATACATTCATATTGTTTTGTGTATCAGTATTTCATCCCTTTTTACGGCAGAGTAGTATGACATTGTATGGATACACTGCTGTTTTTTTTTTTTTAATTTCTGTTGATGGACCTGGATTATTTCAGTCTGAAGTTCTTATGATACAACTACTATGGATATTCTTGTACAAGTCGTTTGTGAACATGTTTTCATTTCTCTTTAGTAGATACAAAGAAGTAGAAGTGCTTGGTCAACTACCATGGTTTTCAATTTCCTTGTAGTCCTTTCTTATTTCACCTGGATTCATCCTCACCTAACCCATAGGTGTTTACCCTATCTTGCTGTTTTTTTCTTGCCATTTGTTTTCTCTTGACCTGCACTTTTCACTTCATTGAGTCCACATGTTTTTGCATAGTATTGAAATTACCAAACAGTTTCTGAATACTTTTTGTGGTTCTTAAGGTAAATTATTTCCAGAAAACATACTCTGTATTTGAGCTTTTAAGTTAATATATTCATTTCCTTCTTTGGCAACATTTTGGCATGGATCCTATCTTTCTTTTTTCTCTTCATTTATGCTTGAACAAGAGATTGGTGCTGACCAATGTTTGTTAACTGGGTAATTGAATTGCCTTGGTTTTTTTCCACTATCTTGCATAATAAGTTACATACAGGTAATAGCAGGTAGGTGAGTATCACTTCTTATGCAATTCCCAATTTCTAGCAGATATTCAAGAACATGCTGGGTAGAAGTTTCTGCTATGCCCATGGTTTATTCTCTGATCCTCCAAGCTGTTGTAATACTAGGAAAATCTATAGTTTGCTGAAACTGTGGTGCTTTCTCTCTCGCGCACATTTACTGCTTTGTATACACTCCAGGGCTCCATGGAACACCATCAATTTCCCCTAAGCCCCTTGCCTTGAAAGTTGCTATTGATTGTGATTTGGTGGACATATAAATATTTGGGGGAGAGGGGGACTAAATCAATTCTCTAGTCAGCACAAAAAAGTAGAACCCTTGGATTGAGGGGTGATTTCCTAGAATCTCATTTGAAACAGATAACTGTTGGCTCAGCAAGAAGGTAATTAATAGTTGAGAAAATATGTTTTTTATTATTTTCCTCAGGCAAGCGAAGTTCTCCTTATCCATGAAGTGATACAGAATTAGGGCAAACATTCATTTCTGATGTCAAACCTATCATCTTTAAAAATAATGGGGGCAATTTTAGAATTATGAAAGATGTTTATTGGTCAAACTTGGTTTTAGTGTTATTGTGTAGGCTTCCTTATTTTTCCATGTTTTATTGAGAAATTGGAAAATACAACATTAAAGTTGCTACTCTGATTTCATCTTAAAAGTGAATTCTTGATAATAAATATTATGGATATCACATACTAAATCTGATATAATAATAATAATAACAAGCATATAGTACTTGCTATATAAGAGGTACTCTTGGATAAATTAATTTATGTGTGATCCCTTCCTAGAATGTGAGATCTTTGAGGGAAGTGGCATTTGTAACACTGGCATTTGGTAAGTGTTTGACATGTGCTCAGTACTCAGTGAAATTAATGGTGACGTTGGGAATTGAGCCAAATATTTACCTGAGAGAGAATTTCAAATAAAATGAGAAAAATCATCTTCTCTGTTTCTGTCACTGTATCTCTGTCTATATCTATCTCCAACTCCTTGTCTCTCACCCTTTCTCATTTAGTCTATGGGTTTTAATGGGAATTGAATGGTTTTAAGGTAGTTTTTAAACAAAGATGTATGAAAACAATTGTTTTTTAAAATATGGCTTAGAAGAAGATATCATCTTTAAAAGATAACCAAGATATGCTGATTCATCCAGCAAGATCCTATGATGCTAGAGACACACTGTGCAAGATGCTTCAGAGCGTGGTACCCTGATGATCTTTATGAGGCTCCAACATAGCCATGTAAACAAGGAAATCCTTATGCAATATGCTGAGTGCCATAAGGAGGTTATGAGTAAAGCATGAAAAGATCAGAAAAAATTTCCAGATTTGCAAAATCTGTGAGGTAAAGTGTATAGATATTTAGCCATTTTAAAGATGAAAAACTACACATATAGCAGAGAGGTTAGCAACTTCTTCAGCTGATTATAGGTAAGTGGTTGAAATAGACTTAGTTCTTACTAATTTAGTCTGGATTAGTCTGTAGACCAGTGGTCTTTCCGCATCTTCATGTTGCTTCAACATGAGAGTTTTTTTTCTTAAATCCTGGAGAGCAGACTCCTCAAGGTTGGATTCCAGCTCATTCTGCCTGACTGAGGAAAGCATGTCTTGGGGGAGAAAGTCTCTTCAGTGCCCTTCTTGGGGCTTGTGATAGCTATGTGGGGTAGACAATCCTTCCCGAGACCCCTTCCAATAAGGCTTGCATGAGAGAGGACCCTGAGTAGGAGCTCAAGGAATCCCTCAAAGCAGGTTCGATGATAGTCATGCATTTACTTTCTTCCAGGTCTCTTATTTGGCGTGATATGTACCTCCACAGCTGTGGCTGCATCCCTCATGGGTGGTGTTATACAGGTAATGACAGATCTGAGAATTTATTATCCTTAAATAAAACTAGGATAATCATATTAGTAAAATCCATAATTAAAATGGACATTTATAGAATGCTTATTATGGTCTAGCTACAGTCTCAAATGTATTACCTCATTTGATCCTCATCACTTCCCTAAGATATAGTATGAATAATGTACTAATGTCAGAGGTGAAGAATTGTCTCAAATTCATATAACTAAAGCATGCTAGACCTTGGAAATGAGCCCACCTCTACCTATTAACAATGCCGAACTACTCCCCATATGTTCAACTCCCAGTTCAAATTATGTTAACACTAGAAAATGCTGATAATCTGTTTCAAATTTATTTTGTAGATGATACAGAAAAAAAATGAAAACATCCTGCTCAAATTCTCCCAGCTAGTTAGTGGTTAAGCCATGTTTATGACGCAAGTCTTCTGAGCTCCCCTTTTTCCTTCCTCAAATTGCCCAGCTCACAAAACATCATCAGATAAGCAATCTTCATATTCTTCATCAACCATCTTAATCCTATCACATCTTTATATAATTTGAACATCCTGTGTATTTCCTTGGCATGGTTTAGGTTTTCGATACATGCTGCTTAAATGTAGAAATGAGTGAGGGTGAGTGAATAGTCATCACTGACTTTTATAGAATGTGTTTTAGTTTCCAGAGCAGTGGATCTTGCTTGATCCTTCCAAGGACTTTACATAGGTTCCATTATTTCCTTTTTGAAGTACAGGAAACTGAGTTGGGTAGTTTAGTACCATAACAATCCAGTTGTCTTTATAAGAGAAGTTGTGGGACTGGAAACTTCCTGTCCTCTGTGCTAAGTATGAGCTTTATTTAATGACAGATGCTTGCTGATCTCTTTACAATTTTTGAGGACTTTGATATCTCCCCCTCCACACAGCAGAACTGACGTGTTCATGACGTTGTCTTTAGTGACCTCAACAGCATTTTTTTAAGGTTTGCATGCTTAGTCGCTAAATCATGTCTGACTCTTTGCTATGTCTGACGCTATGGACTATAGCCCTCCAGGCTCCTCTGTCCATGGGGATTCTCCAGGCAAGAATACTGGAGTGGGCTGCCATTTTCTTCTCCAGAGCATCTTCTTGACCCAGGGATCGAACCCAATGTCTCCTTTGTCTCCTGCAATGCAGGCATATTCTTTACCCAGTGAGCCATCAGGAAAGCCCCCTTTTAAGGTTTATTTCCAACCATTTCCAAGTTACCTCTGATGCTTTGTGCCCCTTTGTTTTCTCCCCTTTATCCAATCATTATTTACTCTTTTTTCTTTCTATTTTTTACTGGAGTATAGTTGATTAACAATGTTGTATTAAGGAAGTATCACCATGTCCAATTTGGCGAGAATTTGAATCAATAAGTTGCTTTCTTCCAGAGATATTTGCATGTTAAGCTTACTTGTCATTGAGGTATGTAAGGCTCCAGAATAGATAAGGACTCCTGCAACACTGGTGTAACATGCCAAGCTTACCATGAAGTGGGAGCTGTGAGGGATGCTTGTCCTTATTCAAATAAGTATGCTAGGCTTGCTTCCTTTCTTGATTGGTTAAAATGTGTGTCACAAAGTTTGGACAGTTTAGGGGATGCCAGTGGGCAAGGAATGAACACACTGATGTGTTGTTTCCTAGGAGAGAGATTTGTGTCTAAAATGTTCTCCTTGCTTCTCTGAAGACATCTGATTTGACAGGTGCAGAAAGACAACTACAATATCCCATTTAATTTTCCAATGCATTACCCTTTTAGAAATCCACAGCACACCATACCATAGCGAAGGCTCTGGGAAGACCTAGTAAGCTGTTTCACTTTAAATATGTGACCATAGAATCATGTACAGGAAGAGAAGATAGGAGGAGGGGCAGGTAACATCAGTCAGTTCAGTTGCTCAGTCGTGTCCGACTCTTTGCAACCCCATGGACTGCAGCACACCAGGCTTTCCTGTCCATCACCAACTCCCAGAGTTTACTCAAACTCACGTCCTTTGAGTTGGTGATGCCATCAAACCATTTCATCCTCTGTCGTCCCCTTCTCCTCCTGACTTCAATCTTTGCCAGCATCAGGGTCTTTTCCAATGAGTCAGTTCTTTGCATCAGGTGGCCAAAGTATTGGAGTGTCAGCTTCAGCATCAGTCCTTCCAATGAATATTCAGGACTGATTTCCTTTAGGATGGACTGGTTGGATCTCCTTGCAGTCCAAGGGACTCTCAAGAGTCTTCTCCAACACCACGGTTCAAAAGCATCAATTCTCAGCGCTCTGCTTTCTTTATAGTTCAACTCTCACATCCAAATATGACTACTGGAAAGACAATAGCTTTGACTAGATGGACCTTTGTCAGCAACATCAGTAGAGTAACATCAATGGAGATCTGATAACTAATGCTTTGTGGAGTTCCCTCTGGGAAAAGCCATTCTATCTATTATGCTGCTGTCTTAATGGCCATCAGCTACTGGGTTGGTCAAAAAGTTCATTCAATATCTTACAGAAAACTGGAATGTACTTTCTGGCCAACTCAATAGTTCTGCTAAGGGCTGCGATGACCTCTGTTATTGTTGTTCAGTTGCTGTGTCATATCTGACTGTTCTCAACCCCACGAACTGCAGCACTCCAGGCTTCCTATGCCTATCACGATCTCTAGACTTGACTTTTTCCCAATTTAAGAAAGTGCTTTCTTTGTTTTTTGTGGGAGTGGGTGGTGATCTTTCTTTCTTTTGAAGTATAAAAAGCAGTACATTCTAGATTCCAAAACAGTCCAACCATCAAATGACACACTTCAGGGATCAGAGAGTTCACTAACAGGGGAGGTAAGAAGATAATAGTAAGATGATAATAATGGTAGATAATATTTTGGGGGGTGATTATCATGTGTTCCAGAGTGCCCAGGTTCTATTTAGGAGTTTTCTTTTGGATTCCACTTTGAATACTCTCAAACAAGCACACACACAAAAATTCCATGAAGCAGGTATTAGAAGCAGGTGTTTTGATCCCCACTTGTCATCTGAGAAGGCTAGGACACCGTGAGTCAACCCCAATCCTGAAACACGTTTCTTTAGCTGCGATCCTCTCCTTGCAGCGGAGGCTTAAATAGGATTTGGCCATTGGGGTAGGAGCTATTGAATGAGCTCTGTCTTCCTTCAATTAAACATGCTTAATGACAAAAAGAAAGACAAGAAATTGAAGTTGGTTTTGTATATTACAGAAATACGTATTTTTAAAATCCAGAAACTCTTTGATTTATTTCTCTTTTATCACATGAAAACTTCCCCCTACCCGGAGCATATTGGCTAAGGACTTCGTAAGAGATTGTTCATTATTTTTCTCCTACGGGGGAAATAAACATTGATCTTAATTTATTGATTCTCGCACATAATAGCTAGTAAGTTAGCTTCCAAATTCAGCAACCACAGCAACTAGAAATTAATACTATCAATCAGCAGAGAAAATGTGAAGACTATTAAGTATTGACTTTGGGGAAGAGTATCTACTGTAAGTTTATCTATCTCCATCTTGTCAAAGATCTACCTGTGGCATTGGTTTCTCTAAAAATTATCCTGGAAAAGCAATCATAACAGTGCATTGTAGCTCATTTTTCTGGACAAAAGAATTTATATTATAGCTGGAGTGGACTTGAAGTCCTTTGGTCCTACTTCTATTTTATTTTTTAAAGAAAGAAGACCATCTGAAGTAAAATAAATCTGAATTAATAACTGAAGCTTCACCAGATCATATTTACGTGTGGCAGAGTCAAAATGAGAATCTAAATATTCTCTTCTGCGTTCGTTGATAAGCATTATGTAAAAAACTAAAAATATGTATAAACATACTCGTGTGTGTGTGTGTGTGTGTGTGAACACAGACAATTTGGATTTAGTAGAATTTGTTTATATTTTCTATCTTGTCAAAAAGCTTTTGCAGGGGTAGGAGAGAGGTCCAAGTGGGAGGGGATATATGTGTACATAGGACTGATTTGCTTCCTTGTACAACAGAAACTAACACAGCATGGTAAGGGAATTATAACACAATTTTTAAAAAGAAAGTATTTTTAATAATGTATTTAATAAATACATCTATAACTTGGTTGCATATCTTATGCAATTGATCGAGTTGTTTTAACTTAGTTTGAACAACTCTGTTATTTTGACAATAATTATTAACCCACTCTTACTATCTCACCAGAATACCTCAAGGATGTTGCAATATTAATTTGGAACATGGTGGGGAGGCCATTGGATACTCAATACCCCATATCCCATTGTTAAGGCTTTGTCTCCTTTGGATATACAGGGAGTTTGGCAAATGCATTTCCATCTCTCTTAGCCTTTACGTTATTGAACCCAGTGAACTGGCAATGGGTTTTAATTAAGAGACCATGATGGTTGTCCATGCTCTTGTCTTTTTTTAGGTGGGACTTGCTTTTAGGAGAGAAAATGTGGGTTTTAGAGCAAAACAAAACTGACTTCAGACTTTTAAATCTCACCTCTGCAACATTCTAACTGAAAGTATGCCTTGAATATGTTTTCTTTCAGTCCAAATTTCTCATCTGGTAAATCCAGTTAGTGCTACCAGCTAAGCAGGGTAACTGTGGGGATGAAATGAGATCATTTGTTTCGAGTGCCAAGGTAGTTCATCTCTATTATCCGACACATAAAACTATGAAGCTGGTGCCTGACAAACAGAAAAGATGTATAAAATGTTTAGAGCACTCTTATTACAGCCCCTTGATCTAAGAGCCCTGCAGTTGTATGGATAGAACTAAGGCTGCATTGCAGAGTAGGGTGTGTGTGTGTGTGTGTGTGTGTGTGTGTGTGTGTGTGTGTGTGTGTGTGCACTCACATACTTAAGTACATGCTCCCTTCCAGGCTTATCAGTGCCTGTGTATGTTCAAGACTTTCACAAAGCTATGGCACAAGACTATACAGGTTGATAGCAAACTAGCTTAATTAAAACCCATTGCCAGTTCACTGGGTTCAATAACTTAAAGGCTAAGAGAGATGGAAATGCATTTGCCAAACTCCCTGTATATCCAAAGGAGACAAAGCCATAACAATGGGATATGGGGTATTGAGTATCCAATGGCCTCCCCACCATGTTGCAAATTAATATTGCAACATCCTTGAGGTATTCTGGTGAGACAGTAAGAGTGGGTTAATAATTATTGTCAAAATAATAGAGTTGTTCAAACTAAGTTAAAACAACTCGATCAATTGCATAAGATATGCAACCAAGTTATAGATGTATTTATTAAATACATTATTAAAAATACTTTCTTTTTAAAAATTGTGTTATAATTCCCTTACCATGCTGTGTTAGTTTCTGTTGTACAAGGAAGCAAGTCAGTCCTATGTACACATATATCCCCTCCCACTTGGACCCCTCTCCTACCCCTGCAAAAGCTTTTTGACAAGATAGAAAATATAAACAAATTCTACTAAATCCAAATTGTCTGTGTTCACACACACACACATACACACACGAGTATGTTTATACATATTTTTGGTTTTTTACATAATGCTTATCAACGAACGCAGAAGGGAGAAATGATTTCGAGAAAGCGCATGATTAATAAGTGACATGGTCAGGACTAGGACTGTATTTCGTCCCATGTGCAAGAAATGGAGTTGGTCCTGGGTGGGCCACAGATTCAGGGGAATATAGTGTTTGTTGATCTGATCTGCTTTGCTCCACAGGCTGCCCTCAGCATCCACGGCATGTGTGGGGGGCCGATGCTGGGCTTGTTCTCTCTGGGAATCCTGTTCCCTTTTGTGAACTGGAAGGTAAGTCTCCCACACCTCTCTGCACACTTCCAGCTGAGACCAGGCCCAGCCACTCTCTCTTCTCTCAGTCCTCCTTAGAAAGGCCGTTTGTCTTTGCCAGAAAAAATGAGTGCTTCTTTCCACAGCAGATCTACACAGAGCCCCAGCCCTCCAATCTCTGACTTCAGTGAATCTGTATTAAGAGCAGGAAATGAAGAGCCAGTCATGAAATATCATATGTTATGGCGTCAATGCTAACTCTTTAGGGTTTAAGTTGTCTTCTCTAAATTAACAGCCCACAAAATGAAATATAAAACAGACACTAAGATCAGAAAGAGTTTAGTTAAAACCCAACTTTGAAAACTTTAAAAGTGCACATTTTCTTTTCTATATTTAGTTACCACAAATTATGAGTAACTTAATTAAGCTAATTAACTAATTGAAGAAGGAGAGAGGAGACCAGCCTGCATATTTTAATAGCTGGATATTCTTGGTTTTGACGAAGATACAAATACTAGATACCATACAAGCTAATGTGTGTGCGTGAGCGCTAAGTCACTTCAGTTGTGTCCGACTCTGTGACATTATGGACTCTAGCCCACCAGGCTCCTATGTCCATGGGATTCTCCAGGGAAGAATACCGGAGTGGGTTTCCATGCCCTCCTCCAGGGAATCTTTCCAACCCAGGGATGGAACCCACGTCTCTTATGTCTCTGCATTGGCAGGTAGTTTCTTCTTTACCACTTAGCGCCACTGGGGAAGCCTCAATACAAGCCAATGGCATGTCCTCAAGTAAATACTGGTTGGATGACTGTGTAGTAAAAATAAATCAAAAGGAACACTTATTTGGAAATATAATACAATGCTCAGTTATTGCAAATACTTTTCTGATCATTAATTTATAGCACCTGGTGGCGCTAGTGGTAAAGAATCCGCCTGCCAATGCAGGAGACGCAAGAGATGTGGGTTCGATCTGCAGGTCTGGAAGATCACTGGAGGAGGAAATGGCAACCCACCCCAGTATTCTTGCCAGGAAGATACTATGGACAGAGGAGCCTGTTAGACTACAGTCCACAGTGTGGCACAGAGTCAGACATGACTGAGCAGACACGTGCAGTGTAGCCCAAGGCTACAGTCCACAGTGTGGCACAGAGTCGGACATGACTGAGCAGACACGTGCAGTGTAGCCCAAGGGCCCTAACAGTCGAGTCACATTCATTGCTTTAGTTTCCCCAAACAATAACAGACAGAACATTCTGGTGCTGTAACTGAGGAACCGTTTTTATGAATAAGTAGAGAAACCAACAAGCTGTTTTCTATCACAGAGAAAGCTCCGCTATCTGGCAGAGACCAGCAAGATTCAGTTGTAGTTTTCAGTGGTTCTGATCCCTGCTGGGTTATTCTGTTTCCTTGGAAGGAGGAGAGAGTGACTCACTGACTTTCAACTTTTTATCAAGAAGTATGACTCTTAAGTGACACAACTAACATTTAGACTTACCAAAAACTCCAAACTTGGGAGTCCAAGGACTGGGAAGAGATATAGGAATAAAAATTTCTATATCACAGCCTACAATGGCTGTCAGTGAAAAATGACCCCAATTTCTCCATTATCTGAGGTTTTCCTGAATTTCTGAAACTCTTCTTCTGGGAACTGAGGTTCAACAAGTATTTTTTAGTGATAGGAGGGAAAAGCCCAAAGGAGAAAAACAAATCCTGCTAAAATTTACATACAATAACCACGATAAAATCCTCCAATGTCTTCATTTAAGGAACAATGTATTCCTAAATAAAGCTCACTGTGGGAGTTTGAAGGCAGGCAGTGTGCTGTTTTGAGCACAAGTGGCCAGGAATGGGGGTAGAAAGCCAGAATCTCTGAGACATAAGGCTTTTCATCTCTTTATGCTTTCAATGGCTTTGATCTTTCAATGGTCAGATCTCATTAACTTTTGCTTCTCTTTATCAAGGGTGCCCTAGCAGGCCTTCTGACTGGAGTCCTCTTGTCATTTTGGGTGGCCATTGGGGCCTTCATTTACCCTGCACCTGCCTCTAAGACATGGCCTTTGCCTTTATCAACTGACCAGTGTGACCTATCAAATGTGACGGAATCGGCGCCTCCAGTGCTGTCCAGCAGGTATTCTCACCTTAAAGATGGCGTCAGGACCCAGAGAGAGGGTCACCAAGCTAGAGAAAGGTGCATGTTTCATGCTAAGTCTGAGGAGACCATCTTGCTCTCCTAAGAGAGAGTTGTTCTGGACAGTACCCAGCAACAAAGAGTGCCCCAGGGTTCCAGCTTTATGTAAACATGCATTCTTCTGCATCCCGGTGCCCAAGAGTATGTGTTCCTCTGCATTCTGGTGCCCGAGGATGAAGTTGGCAAGAGCGTTAATTGGAACTCTGAGTTCTCAGGTCCACTATGCTGTTTCTTCCTTCCTGCCTGTGCTTATTCCATATTTTTTCTTGGAATGCTGAATCCTGGCTCTAACAACCTTTTTTTTTTTGCTTGAATAACAGCTAAGTATTTTTTAAAGACAAGCTGAGGCATCATCTCACATATCAGCCTGGGTTTAACACTCTTTCTGAATATTTTTCAGATCCTTTGTTGCTCTTCTACGAAGGTGTGCTGGTCTATTTTGTGATTGTTAACTCCTACATGTAGACTTTGTGTCTTACTCATCTTTAATCTCCAGTATCTGTCACAATTTCTGGCACTAAATCTGGGTTTAGTAAATGTCTGAAATGGAAGGCATGGTCCTTATTGCAATTGTGGTGTAGTAATAGGACTTATAATTCAGGGATGGATTGAGTTGAGTGCAATATAAAACACAACCACTCTACAGTCAATTATTTTAAAAAATGATCAAATGGCAAAAAGATAAGCTTTGGGGTTTTGAGAGATTGTTGTTTAGTTGCTCAGTCATGTCCAGCTGTTTGTGACCCCATAGACTGTAGCCTGCCAGACTCCTCTGTCCTTGGGATTTCCCAGGCAAGAATACTGGAGTGGGTTGCCATTTCCTCCTCCAGGGGATCTTCCCAACCAGGGATCATACCCAGGTCCTCTGCATTGGCTCTTCACCACTGAGCCACCAGGGAAGACCATTTTAAGAAATGCCGAGCCCTCAGCCATCCTCTAAGTCACTGTGAATCATGACTTCACACTCAGAACTGAGGATGTGCTGATGTTCTTCACAGACCTGCCATCGCTGAGACCTGGTATGCACTTTCCTACCTGCACTACAGCACCGTGGGCTGCCTGGGATGCATAGCTGCTGGAGTAATCATCAGCTTCCTAACAGGTCGGTTACATACTTTCCTCTTCTTGGGGCCAAGGAAGACATGGGCTAGTCTTATGCATTGCCTAATGAGGTACCCATCTTACAGGCATGATTTGGGGTTCACCACAAACAGAGTGACCTAGTTCTCAAATGGACAATCCTTGAAGGAACTCTTGGAAGCATGCAACACTTTATCCATTTTTCCCATTTATTAATAGGTCACCAAAAAGGCAAGGATATTCCACCACTGCTAATTAGACCAGTCTGCAATTTATTTTGCTTTTGGTCTAAGAAATACAAAACACTGTGCTGGTGTGGAGTTCAGCATGACAGCGGAACAGAGCAGGTAAGCTGATGTTTGAGCTTCTGAACAATGTGAACTGGCTCAAAAGGATTCCTTTTCTGCCCATTTAAACCATCTGCAAGGCTGGGAGTTGGGAGGGTAGCTGGTGGATATGAGAATCTGAAAGAATCTGGGTTTCCACCTCAGTTACCTCAGCTAAATTCCCTGGTAGCTCAGCTAGTAAAGAATCCACCTGCAATGCAGGAGAGGAGACCCCGATTGATTCCTGGGTTGGGAAGATCCTAGGGGAATCCTTGGAGAAGGGATAGGCTATCCACTCCAGTATTCTTGGCTTACCTGGTGGGTCAGCTGGTAAAGAATCTGCCTGCAATGCTAGAGACGTGGGTTCGATTCCTGGGTTGGGAAGATCTCCTGGAGAAGGGAACAGCTACCCACTCCAGTATTCTGGGCTGGAGAATTCCATGGACTGTATAGTCCATGGAGTTGCAAAGAGTCAGACATGACTGAGCAACTTTCACATTTTTGGAACTTCAGCTTTTATCTGAGAACAAAGGGGAGACCATGCAGTGTGGCCTGAACATGAACATGTCTGGTATGTCACGGAGTGTAAATATAAAGCAAGATTTATTGGTGGAACTTCTCAGACAGAGAAGCAGCAGGGTATATACTATCTCCCAGCTCTCCTCTTTTCCTTCCAAGAATCATGTTTAGGCCACACAGGGTGAGGGAAATTGTCCCAGTGCTATTAAGGTCTAGAGACAGTGCCTGAGTATGATTAAGGTCACATCAGCCCATGACCACCAGTAACAGCCTGTAGTCAGACCAGATTGGACTTACTGGCTTGATATAGGAAGGGGTCTGGGACACCCCGAGGAGCCAGAGAGTGCCACCCTCAACAAAAGGGTAAGGTTGATGTTTCTGCTGGAGGATTCTAAGAGAGGTCTAAGTAAGGGAAGAGAGAATGGAGACAAAGACATCTGGGGCAGCTTTGGTGGAAGAGCAGTAATCACTCAGAGTTACTATGGCATCTGATAATGCCAGGACCTTGACAGAAGCAATGTTTCCTGTTGGGTTTGCAACTGGTTTTTATCCTTGTCTGTCCTTTCAGTCTGATTACAGGCAGGAATTTTTTTTTCCCTTAAAGTGAGGGCTTATTATCCTTCTTTCAAGCCCAGATATTTCACTCTTTCAGTACTCTAGCAGAGGGACTCTTTGCCCTTATCACAGCTCTTAAGTTGTCATTTGCTTCCCCTCTACCCAAAGCCCATAATAATATGTATGTGAAGTAAAGGTGAGTTTCATAGCTTTTGCTAAGGAGAGCACATTCTTGACAGGGGCTTGGAATGAGAAGGCAGTCTATTTGCTGACAAGGCAGCTGGCTAAACAGTGTATTGTTTGGATAAATGGAGTTTGAGGAAGTTCTAGAAAAAAAAAAGAATGATGTTATTTACTGCTTTACAGACTTATCTTCCTGGGCACAAATTTCCTGGGATAAATGGGAAATCTTGCTGATGCAGGCAGCTTCTGTTCTCAAGGCTGAGTCTAGAGTGGGAGGGGACACTTAGTTGTCACTACTGGGCTCCTTTGCCAAGGAACAACACTGAGCAACCTCTGGAGAGTTTGCATACAGGGAGTTTAGTCCCTGACCAGAAGACTTGCTGTTCATAGAAAGGAAGAGGGTGACCACCTTCTGAGACACAAGTTTGTCTCTCCTCAGGAAGTAATACTACTGCCTCACAGGACTATTGTACTAGAGACATAAATGTCTGCACTCCATGCATTGCTATATTGTGCAATGCAATTACTGGCTCAGTTGTGTTCAACTCTTTGTGACCCCATGGACTGTAGCCCGTCAGGATCCTCTGTCCACGGGATTTTCTAGGCAAGAATACTGGAGTGGGGAGCCATTCCCTTCTCCAAGGGATCTTCGCAACCCAGGGATCAAACCTGGGTCTCCTGCATTGCAGGCAGATTCATTACTGTCTGGACCACCAGCTCACTAAACTGCTCTGTTTTTATTATTACTATCATTATTAGAAATGGCACCTACATGGATTGAGGCATCAAAGCTACCAATTAGGAAGTGCCCTGGATCAGGGTTATTTGTGCCGCTTTCATATTTATCTGTCTTTATTTTTTTCAAAGGGAGAAGTGTAAGCAAGATTCCCTCAGTTTGATTTGGGATACATTAAGACTGTCCCACTAATATATGTCTATATTTTCCTCAGGAAAACCTTGAGAATGGCAGTACCTGGAAACAAGGGGCTGGATCTGTCTTACAAAATGGCCTCAAGCAAGAAAGCCTGGTCCATGTTCCAGGCTATGATCCCAAGGACAAAAGCTATGACAACATGGCTTTAGAGAAGATTACCCATTTCTAAGGCAACACACACACACACACAGATACACAGATACACACAATCCACATACTTCTTTACTAATGTTTAGTGGGCTTCCCTGGTGGCTCAGACAGTAAAGAATCCGCCTGCAATGCAGGAGACCTGGGTTCAATCCCTGGGTTGGGAAGATTCCCTGGAGGAGAGCATGGCAACCCACTCCAGTATTCTTGCCTAGAGAAGCCTCATGGACAGAGGAGCCTGGTGGGCTATAGTCCATGGGGTCAGACACGACTGAGCGACTAAGCACATTGGTTAGTAGACTTTGTAGTTGCTACTGCTAGAAGACAGGGTTGTCTAATGTGTATTTATATTATTTATGACCACAAATAAAATGAATGTTCCCCAGAATATTCTGAAGATTATTCTGTGGAAGATCCTACTTTCAGGTGAGAAAAAATAGACAAGTCTTAAGCGCCCCAGCGACTTTCTTTTTTAATAAATTTGGGCTTGACTTCATCAGAGTGCAAGAATCAGTCTCTTTGCTTTGTGTTATATAAAACTCCAGGGACTATGTGTGTTTGTTGGTTGGCTGGGTATTTTTTTTTTTTTGTAGTTTTTTTTTTTAGCCATCAAATATCTTGGAGTTTGAGCTTCCCTTATGGCTCAGCTGGTAAAGAATCTGCCTGCAATGTGGGAGACCTGGGTTCAATCCCTGGGTTGGGAAGATCTCCTGGAGAAGGAAACAGCTACCCACTCTAGTCTTCTTGCGTGGAGAATCCCCATGGACAGAGGAGCCTGGGGGGCTGCAGTCCTTGGGGTCTCAAAGAGTTGGATAGGACTGTGTGACTAAACACACAGCACATACATGTTGGGGTTTGCAGGAGGAGAGATGCATATTAAATGCTTCCCTGACACTGCTCATAAACAAGGGAATGACGTCCACCCCAAGCCCCATACCTTACATATATGCAGACATGTTGCATCCCTTCATCCTGCAAGTGCAGTGGGAACACAATTGCTCTTATTCCCTCCCCCCAACCCTCCCACACACATTTAAGTCCTCTTCTAGTCATTCTTGCTATTACAGCTGTCTGACCAAGCCTTCACATTAATTTTGCTCAGCACAAGAGGAGAGACTGGTATGTCTGGTAAGTGGGAACAATTATAACTAATACTCTACTCCCTTTATGTTCTTAGTGTAGTATTTCTTCTTCTCTTCTATCACTTTACAGTGAAAAGTTCACTCTGTGCTCAATAAGAAGTCTGGAGTCTTTTTCCGTGCATGCATGAGTGCTCAGTCGCTCAGTTGTATCTGACTCTTTGTGACCCTATGGACCATAGGCTGCCAGGCTTCTCTGTCCATGGAAGTTTTCAGGCAAGAATACTGGAGTGGGTTGCCATTTCCTACTGCAGGGGATCTTTCTGACCCAGGGATCGAACCTATGTCTCTGTTGTCTCCTGCATTCCAGCATCTCCTGCATTGGCAGGCGGATTCTTTACTACTGAGCTGGGTAAAGAGCAAAGGCCCCAATAGGAAGCTGTTAGGACAGTATTGTGCAAAAGAAACTTACAGATAGCTTATCAGCCCACAAGGGATTTCAGTAGCCATAGAGTCTTCTTTGGTGCTAAATGCCTTGTCCACAGGATTCCTACTTTGTTCCTTCAGCTCATATCTGCAAGCTCACTGTGATCCATCAGGTTAAGGAGATGGAAGTAAAGACGCTAGTAGTTGAATTCTAGAAAATAATCGTTAAAGTTCTGGAGTGAGAGGAGACTACAGATCAAAAAGTGAGTTAACAAATGGAGAGTCAATCAAAGCTTTTTGGAAGAAGCAAAGAAATCAAATCCTTAAAGGGTTAAAAAGAACCAGTGCCATAGGTGCTAGATCAGAGGAAAGATAGTAGGAAGCAAACTGATGTCTGTCGGGTACATTAGGTCAGGGGCCAGAAATTTATTTTGGTGGCCGGGTAAGATGAAGAGGCCCAGAACGAGTATGTCAGCAAAGTAAGAAGAAATGGTCCAAATAAGTAGGGATAAGGAGTCCCAAGGCTGTGTTTTGTCAATGTTACCCAAGGGGAGAAAACTTTAAAAGAAGCAGGAGATAGGGGGGAAACTATATAAACAGTGTTTATTAATAGGGAGATAAACTAGAAAGAAGGGAAAACAATCAATAGAGGAATTTAAAATATAGCTGGAGTTTATAAGTCACAGTCCATTGCTTGCCTTCTCTTCTCCAGTTTCAAACAGGAGGGGAAATAATGGGAGAGGGAGAGAAAATTGGGCTATGGTATACAAAAGAGATGAGAAAAATACATTTTGAAAAAAGGAGGGAAGAGAAAGGGAGTACACTGTAGAAAATAATATGAAAATGAGAAAGAAAAGAATTACTAAAAACATTTTTGAGGTACAGCATGTTAACGAAGGTATTGATCTCCGGATTTGTAAATTGAAAATTGCAACTATTTTCCAAATGATTTAGTAGTTAAGACATTCTTATCAATTAGAACTTGAAAAATACATTAGGTGAATGTTGAAATCTGGGCCAAACCTCATTGGCTCAGTTAACGGGATAGAGAAGGACAAAAAATCTGAGGATAAGAATTAGATTAACAGTAGCTCCATCTATAAAGAGATATCCTTGGTGGCTCAGTGGTCAAGAATCCACCTGCCAATGCAGGAGCCATAGGAGATGTGAGTTCTATCCCTGGGTGGGGAAGATCCCCTGGAGGAGGAAATGGCAACCCATTCCAGTATTCTTGCCTGAAAAATTCCATGGACAAAGGAGTTTGGCAGGCTCTAGTCCATGGGGGTCCCAAAAAGTTGGACACAATTGAGCATGCACACTATAAATATATAGATGTATGTGTATGCTGCTGTTGCTGCTGCTAAGTCACATCAGTCATGTCCGACTCTGTGTGACCCCATAGACGGCAGCCCACCAGGCTCCCCCATCCCTGGGATTCTCCAGGCAAGAACTCTGGAGTGGGTTGCCATTTCCTTCTCCAATGCATGAAAGTGAAAAGTGAAAGTGAATTCACTCAGTCGCGTCCGACTCTTTGCGACTCCATGGACTACAGCCCACCAGGCTCCTCTGTCTATGGGATTTTCCAGGCAAGACTACTGGACTGGGGTGCCATTGCCTTCTCCGATGTATGTGTATATATAGCTATATATATGAAATTCAGAATTTCACTTGGAATTCCGCAAAACTAAAGGTACCCTATATATTTCCATTTTACTCACAAATTCTCTTACAAATTTTACTCAGAAGTTCTCCTACAGATATTTCAGTAGCTTACTACTTTCCCAGAAAGTTTTTGGATCCTTTTTCTTTTTCAGTCACTAATTCTTTCACCTGGAGTGTTATCAAAATATAAATGGACTTACTTGCACATTGAAAATAGTATTTATTATAAAAATATCTCTGTCTTCTCTTATGTGATTGAACCTATGGCATTCTGAGGTCACATTTCAAGAAATTTTAGAGGTCAATATAGGGATCACACCTAATTCTCCCCAAAAGAACAGGTGAAAAATCTAAGAGCAGATGGGGATCCACAGGAAAGCCATCTTCCACAGTGCACAGAAACCACAGGTACTGTGTAGTGAAGCAGACAGGCACTACAAGGGCAAGGTCAGCAGATTTGCCTCGTCAGTCAGAGCACACTTCTGCTGCCTCACTCCTCCCAAAGGAATGTCAGCTCAGAGTTGTGTCAAGGCCGCTGGTGTGGTATAAAGTCTGCCCAGGGCTAAATTCAAAGCCATAAAAATGGGTTACACTTGTCTTTGGTTTTGCCACAGAATGAACAGGGATATTTTCAACAAGGGGGCAATGAATGATGAGCTCCTAGGATTGCCTAAAATGTGCCAAATTTAATGCCAGTCTGTTATCTTTTAAACATACTCACAGATATTGGTAAAAATGGAACAGAAGGTCTTCAATGCCTTTTTCACTCATTTGGAATAAATTTGTTTTGATGACTGACATTTTCTTTGTCACCATTTGGAGCAAGGAGTACAGCTTCCTGATTGAGGTGAGGGATTGGAGTCAAAGGGCTTCAGGTTTAAATGTAAGCTCCAACAAAAATTATCTTGGTAATCTTGGGCAAGACTTTCTAAACTTTATTCACAAATTAAAAGAAGCAAAACTGTCCCTACTTAATAGAATTGTTGTGAGGATTTACAGAGGTAAATCATCTAAAGTAGTTAGCACAGTGACTGACCTGTGTGTAACATTCAATGCCTGTTAGTCTGCAGTATGTGAAGAAAATGGTCTCCATTTCAGTATTCCTTTCAAATTAAATTGGTTTACTGTTTCCCTTTAGGATTTTCAAGACATATAATGCTGAGTTCAATTAAAATATGATCTTCCAGAGAGTACCTTTTCTAAAGGTCCTAAATTCTTAAAAACAGAAAAAAAAATACTGTTCTAAAGATAGAAAAGTTTTATTACTGAAAAGTGTAATATTCATATCTATGATTTAAGTCATACATTTATAAGTAAACATTTGATAAGTAAACAGCATTTCAACCCAAGTTTGCCACTCAATGCACAGTTAATAGCAAATGTGGTTCTCTAATCGAAGCAACAGTTAGAACTGGACATGGAACAACAGACTGGTTCCAAATTGGGAAAGGAGTACGCCAAGGCTGTATATTGTCACCCTGCTTATTTAACTTATATGCAGAGTATATCATGAGAAATGCTGGGCTGGAGGAAGCACAAGCTGGAATCAAGATTGCCGGGAGAAATATCAATAACCTCAGATATGCAGATGACACCACTCTTATGGCAGAAAGTGAAGAAAAACTAAAGAGCCTCTTGATGAAAGTGAAAGAGGAGAGTGAAAAAGTTGGCTTAAAGCTCAACATTCAGAAAACTAAGATCATGGCATCCGGTCCCATCACTTCATGGCAGATAGATGGGGAAACAGTGGAAACAGTGGCTGACTTTATTTTTCTGGGCTCCAAAATCACCACAGATGGTGATTGCAGCCATGAAATTAAAAGATGCTTACTCCTTGGAAGGAAAGTTATGACCAACCTGGATAGCATGTTAAAAAGCAGAGACATTCCTTTGTCCAAAAAAGTCTGTCTAGTCAAGGCTATGGTTTTTCCAGTGGTCATGTGTGGATATGAGAGTTGGACTATAAAGAAAGCTGAGCGCCGAAGAATTGATGCTTTTGAACTGTGGTGTTGGAGAAGAATCTTGAGAGTCCCTTGGACTGCAAGGAGATCCAACCAGTCCATCCTAAAGGAGATTGGTCCTGGGTGTTCATTGGAAGGACTGATGTTGAAGCTGAAACTCCAATACTTTGGCCACCTGATGCAAAGAGCTGACTCATTTGAAAAGACCCTGATTCTGGGAAAGATTGAGGGCAGAGGAGAAGGGGACGACAGAGGATGAGATGGTTGGATGGCATCACTGACTCAATGGACATGGGTTTGGGTAGGGCCTGGGAGTTGGTGATGGACAAGGAGGCCTGGTGTGCTGCGGTTCATGGGGTCGCAAAGAGTTGGACACGACTGAGCGACTGAACTGAACTTAACTGAAACAACAATGGGAAGGGGGAGGACTTTTCCCTTTGCTTAATTCAAATAAATTTTTCTTTAGTATAAATTTCATTATTTTGTGATTTTATGGTGTTCTACTATTTCTTTCTAAAGATAAAAAGAAATAAACCACAGATCAGGGGGCTTGCAACCAGTATTTCAAAGAGAGTATTATTGATATATTTTTATGGTAATTTCAATCTTAATCAAGCATTATTACAAAAATCAAATCAATAAATAAAAAAAAGAGGAGTTTCCCTTTAATTGTTCTTTTAGAAATAAATTGCTTTAAAATTAGTAATAGACATTTTAGCGCTTTCTATGCAAATTTCAATATTAAAAAATCTAATGTGCTCAGTCTCAGTTTTGTAGCAACTAGAATTCCTATAGAGTTAACCTCTTTTATCCAGTATTCATAACCTTGAAGTAAAATCTATTTTCAAACAAAATTTAATTAATATTACAAATGATGTATATTAAAATGATATAAAACTTTAAATTAAGCAAGAATAACTAGTAACCAATTGTAATCACCTAATGGTTATTTTTATTTGTAATTGTTGGGAAGAGTTAATGCCATTATTTTCTCCTCCATTCCAATCTTTTGACCCATCCAATCTAGATTTGCAAACACTTATATGAGTAACAAACACTCATAAGCCCACTTTTCTTTTACTGTACCTTTGATATTTGAAATATCAAGTTATCTTCACAAGACAGACATAAGGTTATAAATATTTGGCTACTTAATACAAAATGGCCCTCACATGGGATGTCAGGATATCAGTGGCCTCTCTTATTGGACTCTAATGACAAATTAGAAAAATAATCCTACTCTATAATAGAAACTGTTGGTTAATAATAATGCTTCTGTACATCAACAGGAAATTTAAGATGATGTTTTTGTATTTCAAAAGTGTACATAGCTTTTTCATAGAGCCCTGGAATACCACTCAATTTAATGCCATATTTGTATAACTAGTTAATTTTAGGGGAAAAAATGCCTATAGAATAAGAATAGATATACATAATGAAAATACATAATTATTTTACTTACATCTTCTAAAAATAAATGCAGATTGAAGTGCATTCAAGCAGTCAACTGAATATTCTCTAGGGTCAGGAGTGGGATGAAAATAGTCATCTTCTCTAAAATCTTCTATTTAAACAATATAGTAAGGCAGGTCAACCAAGTTAGCAAGCAAACATATGTCAAAATAAGATCTGACATACTGTTATATACCATGACTTCCTTTTCAGTGTTTTGGATAATGCCTGTAACATCTGGGCTACCCAGGGCTACACATCCACATACACACACACACATACAGACAGAGAAATAAACATTAAGGGGATTTTATGACAATAAAATTGGTTACTATAAATAAAGAAAAGCAAATATAATGGTGGTAGCATTTATGGACATGACTTATTTGTCCTCAGGAATTTCTATAAACAACAATTCATCTTTTTAAAAAATCTTAAAGCAAGTGTATACTCAGGTATTCACAACACACAGTTCCCAAGTATAGAGTCTGCTTCAACACATTTGAAAAGCTAGTAATAAATTTCATGTAGTGTATTGATTTCATGCCAATGTAACTGCCATGTAAGAAAATAAATAAGCAATCCCCAAATTGCTTATTTGTAGCAGTATAATATAGTTAGGCAGAATTTGTAGAGAACTGAGCAATCAGACCCTGTTGTTGACCGATTCAGAATCTACATTATAAAGGCTTATGAATCTTTACTGTTCACTTTCTTCAATAATGCTGACCTTCTTTCAATAATGGTATCTTTGAGAAGATACCATCTAAAAACCTTATTCAGTCTATCTCAACAGAGCAAAGAATTCCTTAATTGGCTTTAAAATTTCTTATGAGAGTTTGGAATGTTTAAAGATTAATAATCACTATTGTTAAGATTCATATTTTAAGATTTTTAGCATTTTCAGAGCAAAAGTTGAAAGTAAAAGGAAAAAAATTGATATTTATAATCATCAGGCTAAATATATGGCTGCAATATAATTCTCATATTGAGAACAAAAATGTTTGGAGAAATCCATTCTTTCTCTTCTGGCCTTCCCCAAATTCCCCCAATTACAGGATGCTAATAGTTTTTTCTACTTGAAAACTACACTATAGAGGCCAACCACCATTCCAGGAAGATAAAATTTTGCACTTAAGTGCATTTTCATCTTCAACATTGAAAACTGAGATGATTATTCTTTAACTAGAGTTGTCACTGAAATCTAAGCTTACTAGACTTAGCTTCATGTCTTAAAATACAGAAGAAAAAAAAAAAGGAAAACAAGACCATAAACCCTCCATTTCTTCTTCCATATTAAAAGATGAACTAAACTAAAATTGTTTTTCAGTCAGAAAGAAGGTAGGGTGTACTGACAGCAGATACTGAATCAGGATCTGCAAAATAGCCATTTTTGCTTTGGTAGGAAAGTCCCATTGTGCCTGTGCCCACCATTCTCAGAACACTGCTTCCATAATTATCTTTGATATCAAAGTTTTCTGATCATTCAATTCTCCCTTTTCTCACTTACAGAACAGTATCCAAAAAAAGTATAATATGTCGAAATCAGCGAGAAAATCTGCTCATATTTTTGTTAGAAAAGATATTAAATTTGGCCTGAAGTGTTTACCTGGCAGCATTGAGGGGCATTGATAAAATAATTATAAAGATTTTTCAGGTGGCTTAAATACCACAGGGGGTTAGCTATTCACTTGACAATCATTTTTTGTGGGGAATTATCGAAATGGATCTCATTAAGTTTTGCTTTCAACTTCTAACTTTAGGAAATGTTTGCTTTCTGAAAACAGAGAGAGAACCGAGAGCAAACAAATATCCTGAATAAGTCAATGCCAGCATATGTATGAAAATATCATCCCCTTCCTTCTTAGGGAAAGATGTAAAGCTAAACCCACCTAGCTGACTGTCCTGTCTAGTGTACAAGGCTCCCACTTTGGGGAGAGTTACACATGGAACAGTTGCTTTTTTTCCCCCCCCAGGGAGAATGTGCTCGAGCACACATTGATACCATCATAAAGTAGTAAGGCAGAGGTATAGGTGTCTTTTCCTTAATGTGATGGTCTAAGGAACTGGATCTGGTCTCAGATATGAGTCTCTTCTCCCAATTTGCCTGATTTCATCTTACTTTCCTGAAAATATGTCTTGTGGATGTGGCTAGGATGCAGTGGCTCTAATATCTGTGTTCTCTAGAAAGAAAAACCATTAAATGTGGTCATGGGTGTCGTTTCTGAGATGAACACGGCTGGCAAGCACTCTTGAAGGTACCTTAACACCACTATAAGTATATGAATCCTAGCTAGCGAGAACCTACACTGATTGGTGATTCAAGCTCAAGCCCAATCAATCTTCAGACTATGTTTTGTTGACACATTTCATTTTGAATAGAAATGTCTATACGGGAATGTCCACCTTTCCATTAAAAGCTGGGTTTTCTAAGCCATTCCTAAAATGTTTTCTTTTGAGCTACTGAGGATAACAGGAAGGATATAAGAGGTTCACTGATGCTCTGGATAAAACTTAGCAACTGTTTCCAGAGCTTGTTATAATACTGAGATTTGGGGGAAAGTAAAAATATCAGATGAATGTAACAGGACTGAGTTAGGCATATCTCACAGAGAGTAAGTGCTCACTGGTTTTTACAGAATAAAATGAATTCCTAGTCCTGTGTGTGGATGCACCCACTCACACACACACACACACATATACACAAACACATCACACTTTCGACTTAGTCTCCCTGTTACCAATTGACAGAATAATCAATTCAGCCTTATCAGTTATGCAACTCTTTTCACAACCTGGACTTTCAATTTGCACCATCAAATTGAGAAAAAATGGGCAATTTGGTGGCTTCTTGTTGACAGCAGGCTCAATTTGTCTTCCTTCATTGGCATGAATTGTAATCTCTGCTAAACTTCCTGTTCCAAGGAGGTTTTAATGGTGACTGATAGAGCCAGTGCAAGTGTAAAAAAAAAAAAAAAGAAATGCTTCTAGGTGACAAGATCAAGCTTCCTCTCCCATCTTTGCTAACACAGAGCACTATTAGGATCAATGTGGTACTCCATCTGCACTATCATATGAGAAAATGCCTTGATGATGACAGTAAGTTTATTGGAAGACAAAGAGTCAAAACTTTTCAAGAGTGGGGAAGGGCCCAAAGAAAAGGAAATCATTGCCTTGGAGAACTAAAGAACGTGTAATCCCCGCTTCCCATACACACAACAAATCCCAGCTTCAAGTTTACAAAACAAGCAGGATTAAATTAACATGCATATTATAGAAAAAATACCATCTCACATGAAAATTTATTGAGTGAAAAAGACTCCTTTTTATCGCATTCTACAACAGATTATGCTAAGAGTCATTTTGGAAGAATATGCAGCATTCAGAAGTTGTATCTCTTCATGCAGTCACTCAGGCACATTTTATCTTAAAGTGCGTGCACGGATTCAGACAACTGCAAACAATTTCAGCTATAACCTAGAGCGATTTCCCACACACTGTACAATGCAAATGCCACAGCCTGGCACAATTTGTCAAGGCTGAGAGCATGCACATATATGTATATATTAGTTATCTGCTTGAAAAGACAACAATTTAGAATAAGAAAATATATAAGCAGCATTCATGTAATACAGAATTCCTGAGAATAGTGTGTTATATAAATCTTTGAGAAATAATTTGTGTTCATACGAAAACCATGATATAAAATATTTCTCTCAACTAAAGCGGAGTTGTCTAAAACATATACCATGGGGGGCTGTCAATATTTGCTGTCAACAGTGATGAAGATATAACTAGATTCTACTGCATTATTTCACAAAAGGAGAATTTCAGATAATTTTTTCATTGTTTCTCTATTTTTCCACCGATTTCAAAAATATCAGAGAAGGCATTTCCTAAATCAGTGTATCATAATTTTTATTAAAAATACCTTGTCTTTTCATATTATTCCTGCTAGGTAATCGATATGATTTTATATGGTTATATAAAAATAACTCAGAAAGAGACAAATTCTCAAGGGCGTAGCTGTCCATATTCTTTACTTTAAGGCAAATGTCTTTGCCTTGTGTCCCTAATTGTAAAAGGACATAAATGCCAGGTTCCTTTATGTCTTCAATAGGCATAGAGAGTATTTATCCTCAGGCATGTGTATACATTTCACCAACAAAGAAAAGGAAATGCAGATGCTACTAAGTGGAAGTATTTAAAGTTTCTTTGTGCAGTTAGTACAATTAGTTACTGTGAATAGGCAGGCGGCAGAAACAAAACCTCTCTGGAATCTGAAAGGAAGAATTCCTTGAGACAAGGGAATGGGAGGGACATTTAGAGTCTGAAGCTCTTCCTCTTGCTCAGAATCAGAGGGCAGGCAGGGAAGTAAGTATTTTTGACAAGAATCAACCAACTACTGTGATTTACTTATCTCTGGACAGAAAGAAGGAAAATTAAAATAAAACAAAACAAAACACACTTTCATTGTTAAAATTTTTTAAATAGTGAAGAGAAACTTTATGATTTTTCTTGCTAGAGAAACCCTTGCATATATACAAAGTAGTTTTATTTACGTTGGGTTTAATCTGGTCTTTATAAATTTTGGAAATAACTGTACCTTTAAACGGCACACAAAAAAATCACATATGTGTATGAATGCATGATTACATATGGGCTTCTCTGGTGGCTCAGTGGTAAAGAGTCCACCTGTCAATGCACGAGATTTGGGTTCGATCCCTGGGTCGGGAAGATCCCATGGAGAAGGAAATAGCAAACCGCTCCAATATTCTTGCCTGGAGAATCCCATGGAGAGAGGAGCCTGGCAGGCTACAGTCCATGGGGTCTCAAACAGACGGGCATGACTTAGCAACTGAACCACCACCACCGTGATTATGCATGCCTCATCCCATTCCCAGAAGAAGAAAATTGAGATTAGCTTTGTTTTGCAAGAAAAAGTGTCCTGATTTCTACCATATATTTTCTTAATTCAACTCTTCTCTTTCTTCCCATCCTGCCCCCATAGTTTGTGCCTCCACCAGACTTTCTTTATTTGAATGCTTCCTTCAACATCAGTCTGTGAACATTCACACTCACAGAGTTCAGAGAAACAGCAACTTCACAACAAGCAAAAACGATGTCTTTCACAATTAATTTGACTTTGTTTCTAGTGAGTTTTCAAAAATAAACCAAATCAATCTACCAAAGAAATAACGGAAAACTCCCTTCAGTGATGAAAAGAAAGTAAAACTAAAAAAAAAAAAATGTGTTCTTTCACAAATAATATAAATTTATATTCATGCATTGTTTTCATCAGCTCACGAACAAGAGTGCACGTTGTTGGAAAAGCTTACATGTTGCAAAGCATCTGGCTTCTGTTTTCCTGAATAAACAAGCTACGATGGAATACTATGTAACTGGTCTCAGAGCTGCATGAATTGTATTAATAACTTGTGTTCCGTATTGCAAGGTGCAAAGGTACAAGGAAAATCAATATATTTACAGCATTTCAAGTTATTCTGTGAGAACTGTAATAAATCAGGGAGGTGGAAATTAAGTATACTATAAAACAGCCTTCCACAGTAAAATACGGATTCATCAACTCCTAAATGATATGAGAATGAGCATCCATATTTTATAACAATATGACTCCATTGGCATTTAGTAAAGGAGAAAAGAAGGCAGTGAAAGTGAATCTGCTAGTGATAAACCAGATTTGAATGCAGCCAATGCAACAGAGTAATATTTCAATGAATAGTATTCTTTTTGGAGTCTTAGATGTTTGGTTTGACTACTGAAATTGTGCAACTCTTCAACTGCATAGTCAGTGAAAAACAACATGAATTTCCTGTGGCACAGATCCAGAAATCTCAGCAAGAAACAAAGGAAATTCCTATAAAACCATTAAGTTGAAGGGACACAGAGTTCTGGCAACAAAGGCAATAACTGATTTGTCATTTCTTGGTTAAGTATCTCAACTCAACCTAAGCTTCCAAAGTCAGATTAGTGTGTGCATGAGGACCACATGATACTTTAAGTCATGCCTGACTTGTGTACATTTACATGGAAACCTGTCATTAGAAACCTCATCATCACCCTCCCTAGTATACTGTGTTGACAGAAGGTGGAGGTTTCCAAACACACAACCCCCTGAGGCTGGTTCTGAGGATTAGACCCTGGCTTCCTGCAATGTCAATCTAACCATCTTTTAAGGTCATGAGCCATTTTTCTTTTTTCCCTAGACGACTGGATATTTCAAATCCAGAGATGGTTGTGATGTATTTCCAAGTATCATATTATACATGTAGTTTGCCAGGTATGCCTTCCTCTTAGATCCCACCTAGAATTTTAATTTGCCATCATGTCCACTAACGGTATTGCCCTCAGTGGGCAACAGGTATCCACTAAGGCCATTCATGGTGAACAGGGTGACCACTTTTTCTCCGCTGCTGTTGCAAGTGTTCTAGTTCAGCCTCGTACATCATTTCTTGGACTAAGTACTTCTCCCGTCGTATTCGGTCATAGAGGTTCTTTGGTACATCTGGAATCAGGTATGCGATGAAAGACTTGATTCCAAAAACAAGGTGCTGAAAGTTTAAGAGGAGAAAGTACATTTTCAACGATTCTGAAATGCTAATTATAAAAGAGAATAGTCATGAACAACGCTGTGCTTGCCTTACAATCAAGCATCAGAACTCAGTATGTACCATCTAGAATATTTTGGGGATATCCCAAAACTATATTGGGGATACATTTATTGCCTTCCATCTAATAAGTATTACAACAAAAACGTGTTGATGTCACCTTACAAACACTGAATGAATCTGACATGAACACCCATAAAACCCTTATATACTTATGATATGCATTGTCATACATGGATAAGAAAGACCACACGCAGGGAAAATTCCTGCATTATAAGAGGTTATAAGACACAGTGTACGAACCATACAGAATACAGTGAAGCTGTGAAGCTGAATTTGGACTCAACCCCCAGCATACACATTTTTCAGAATTTCTACTCTATTAAAATCATATATTATTATAACTGCTCTAAAATATCTTATCTTTATCAACATTTATTCTATGGTAAAATACATTATACTAAAAAAGCAGGAACAAAAATCAAAAGGTAATATGCCTGTGATTAAAAGTACAGATGCTGAATGAAATTGCATGTGTTTGAATCTTACTCCAACACTCTTAGCTGTGTAACCTTATGCAAATCACTTATGTTCTCTATGTCTCAGCTCTAAACTGATGCTAATATTGGTATCTTTTAAAGGTTGGTATAAGAATTAAAAGAGCAAATATATGTGAAAAGTTCAAAGGAGTGCTTGGTGCAGTATAAGCACTGCTTAAATAGTACCTCCAACTATTATAAATGCATCTTTTTTCTTCTCCCATGAATAATAGGTCTTCTAATTTCTCATTAAAAAAAATCTGATTGATAGAGTTAGGATGATCTGCAGAAAAGAACCCACTCACTTAAAGGACTTAGCAACAATAGTCTCTATGCAGAAAGGAAAAAGGCACTTTTAACTGGGCTTGCTGTACATGGTCCAGGGAAATAGCACTGCATAGTAAATTGTAGAAATGCAAGTCATACTTTCCCATAGATAAGCAGATCAAGAGTTTCTTTCCTGACCAAATACTTGATATTCGTAGAATATCCAGCTGTGTGACTCAAGAGCACAGAAGTAAAGATTAGAAACATTTGTTACAATTTAAATTAGTAAGCAGGACTATGCTCCAAGTCCTATGTGGTTCAGTCACTCAGCCATATCCGACTCTTCGTGACTCTAAGGACTGCAGCATGCTAGGCTTCCCTGTCCTTCACCATTTCCTGGAGCTTGCTCAAGCTCATGTCCATTGAGTCAGTGATGCCATCCAACCATCTCATCCTCCGCCGCCACCTTCTTCTGTTGCTCTCAGTCTTTCCCATCATCAGGGTCTTTTCCAGTGAGTTAATTCTTCGCTTGCTTCTCAAAATGCTGAAGTACTGGAGCTTCAGCTTCAGCATCAGTCCTTCCAATGAATATTCAGGGGTAATTCCCTTTAGGATGGACTGGTTGGATCTCCTTGCAGTCCAAGGGACTCTCAAGAGTCTTAATCCAGCACCACAGTTCGAAAGCATCAATTCTGTGGCACTTAGGCTTCTTTGTGGTCCAAATCTCATATCTGTATTTTCTCATATCTGGAAAAACCATAGCTTTGACTACATGGACCTTTGCCTGCAAAGTGATGTCTCTGTTTTTTAATACTCTGTCTAGGTTTGTCATAGCTTTTCTTCCAAAGAGGAAGCGTCTTTTAATTTCATGGCTGCAGTCACCATCCCCAGTGATTTTGGAGCCCAAGAAAATACAATCTGTCACTGTTTCCACATAAAGTGATGGGATCGGATGCCATGACCTCCAAGTCCTATACAATGGTAATAAATGAACTTGCAAACTGATTATCAGAAGTTGATATGCAAGGATGGCTTAATACTAAAAAGGAAATCTTTTTTAAGATAGATTTTAATAGCCATTTATCAACGCACTCTCACAACCAGTAACAGATGACAATTTTCTTAAAGTGATAGAGTTTATCTTAAAAAACCTACAGCAGATAATATACTTAAAAAAATCAGAAGTATTTCCATTGAAGATGGAAACAAGACATGGTTGTTCACACTGCTGCTATTCAACATCCTATTGGTTTCCAGCTATACAGTAAGGCAAACAAGAGCAATGAAGCTTTGGAATTCAAGACGCAAAACTGTTGTTATTTGCAACTGGTATTATCATTTGAAAAGACATTTCACCAGATTTACCAGAAAGAATACTAGAATTTAAACAAGGAGGTATGATCATCTTAAAAAGACTATTAGCATTGCAGCAAAAATCAAGCAAATCATGTAAGGAAGGTTAAGACAATATTCATAACAGCAATAAAAACTATCTATAAATTTTCTAGAAATTAAAAGGGAAAAATAAGCAAGAGAATATTTAAAAATCTATTAAAGGAATAGAATGATTTGAATAAATTCCACATTCATTAATGAAACAATAGAGATTTTGTAAATAAATCAAAATTTGATTTCTACAAATGTAATTCTAACCAAAGTCTTTGCTCAATATTTGAAGGAACCTGAAAAACAGTTTATATGAATGACTAATAATTCCAAATAGCTAAGATAATTTTTTAAATGAAGAGCAAATGTGGCAGGAATGGAAGGTCACTTGTTTTATCAGATATGAAATATTTAAATATTGCATTTATATAGTGCAATAGTGATCCAGTTACAGACAGAGTGATAACTCAAAATACTGAGGTCAGAGATATACCCATGACAATATAGGAACTTGAAATATAACAGAGATGGATTTACAAGGCAGTGGATAGATAATAGATTATTTAGTAAATAGCAGGACAAAAATTATTTTACTATATGGAGAAAAAAAATAACTTTTTCTCTCAGACTCTATAAGAACTCCAGGTATCTTAAACGACATGTGATAGGTAAGACTATAGAGTTAATAATAAAAATGTAGTAGAATACGTTTTTGAATTGGAGATAAGGAAAATGTCCTAAATAAGCTACACAGAATAAGCACACACTGTGAAAGGTAAACAATTACAGGCTTGACTACATAAAAATTGAACATTATCTGTTTACAGGTAAGACTAATAGGTTGTGGACAAAAAATGGTATCTGCTATGTACATAACTGGTGAAGATTAATATGTAAAATAGATAAAGAAATCATAAAAGTTGGTAACAAATACACTGGAAACACAATCCAAAATGGATCAAAGTTATAATATACTCACAAAAAAAGGAAACCTGAATGGCTTTCTAGTACTAGAAGTGATGGTCAGTGTCATTAGTAAACAGGTTATAACAAAAAAAAAATTAAAGCAAAATATTACCTTACTCTTTTACAACTGAAAAATATTAGAAATCAGATACTATGAAAATCTGGTGAAAATCCAGGAGAATTTTGAAGAGCACTCTGTCGGTATATGTGAAACCAAGTACACATATAAACTAACAACTCCACACCTGAGTAAAATATTCCTTAAAAACCCTTAAATGTGTTTACAAGATAACATGTCCAATAGTCTTAATAATAGACACATTGAGGTAGAGAATTATTGTAGGTCTAAGTACCTATCCTAAAGAGCATATGGTATTTAATTTTGATGAAATATCATAAGTAGACAAAATAAATTACAGATCTCATGGATAGATGTCCCTCTAGATGTGAAAAAGTACAATGGCAAGAGATAAAATGAATTATTACATAATACCATTGAAGTAATTCTGAAAAATATACACACATACACACACACATACACACACACACATATATATTTATAAACAAACATATATTCAGATAAAGATGTGGAGCATCTTCCACAGAAGAAGAGAGTGGGTGCTTATGGAGAGAGTGGGTAGCGGGAATGAAAAGAGAGAGAACAAAAGAAGGAATTATTGCTGTCATGGATCCATGATGGTAGGTTGCTGGTAACTGAGGCATTTAATTAAGTTCTTTACTGTATCAGGCTGGCTGTATTTTAAGCAAGGCAATAATACTGTAGCTTCTCTAAATTTCTTCACAGGACTACAATCTAGTATTATTGCATCACTATGATCATCAAAATGTGCAATTTTTATAAAAGTGTTCTCAGGCATAAATTACTGAATTATGCAAGGTTGCTCATATAAATACATATGATCAACTATAATTAGGGTTGATTGTTCAGAAGATAATCTCTCCATCCGATGAATAAATATGGGTTCTTTTGTTAGATTACGAAAATCATTCTTTCCTTTTTAAATTTGGTTACTATGGTACTCGTAACTAAGTTGAGGTACAGTTGATTTATAATGCTGTGTTAGCTTCAGGTGCAAAGCAAAGTGATTGAGTTATATATATACATATACATCTATTTTTTCAGATTCTTTTAGCTTATAGGTTATTATAAAATATTGAATATAGTTTTCTGTGCTATATAGTAAGCCATTTTTGGTCATCTATTTGATATATAGTAATATGTATATGTTAATCCCAAACTCCTAATTTATCCCCCTCTTTCTCCTTTTTTTTTCTTTCTCCTTTAGTAACCATACATTTGTCTACTATGTCTGTGAGTTTGTCTCTGTTTTATAAATAAATTTATGTCTGTCACTTTTTTAGATCCCACAAATAAGTGAAATATATTTGTCTTTCTCTGTCTGGCTTATTTCACTGAGTGTGATAATATGTAGGTCCACCATGGACCTAGAGATTATCCTAGTTTTCTGATATAAATACTCTTTAACTTACATTATTCAGCCCTTGTTTTTTTTGTACTTGTCACCGTGGTTTCATTGTATTTAAATCTTTTACAGGGACACAGTCAGTTCCAGTTTTGGAAGTCAGTGAGAAACTGAGTTCAAAAAGACAATTAATATATCAGTTGGAAAAGTGTTTATCTACAGTAATTTTATCAGCCTGTGACTAACCTCAAACACAATAATGAAGGCCAATCTAGCAGCGAGGATATGCCAGTATTGCAGGGTGAATTCATAGGGTTTGGAACTCCAAGGAGGACCTCTGTAGTCTCGGTACCTAAAATCCACAAAAACAAAGAGTTTGAAGAATAGAGATCAAGATGTGAAGGTCCCAAATGTTCTTTATTTGCCAGAACTTCAAAATGACAATTTCAATGGGCCCATTAACATGTTGAGTGGAGGAGATGGAATGGTGACAGCAAAAAGAAAAGACAGCTATAATTTTTAAGTACCTGCAATACCCAGATTTTCCCACGCCAAGTTCACTCAGGTCAAAGAAGGATAGGCTATTGTTGACATATCCTGTTAAACAACTGAAAAGAAAAGAAAGCATCATGTGACTCAGATTCATAAATTTCTAATCCAACTCCTTCATTACAAATGATGGGATTTAATAAGTGCTGTTATACCATTCATTCTAATTATAAACTCCGAGCAACTCAGCTCTCTGATTCTATTCCCTGACTCACTATACCTGTGATTATACCTTAATGAGACCGACTCTTGCCTGAGATTTCCCTGCAATAGTTTCTGTCTTGCCCTATCACCTGGCTTATATTTTATTAAGTGTTCACTATGCAGTGGGCATTGTGGTTATTTCATATGCATTGAAACTGCATAATATACTTTTATAAATATACATATATATATATATATATATATATATGTTGCAGTATTTGGATAATTATAATCAAGCAGCCAGTTGATAAAAATGCTTATTTGTGATTTATTACCTTATTCAATTTATATATTGAGAACCTAAAATTTGTTAGAAAATTCTAGATACTTGGTATTCAACAGTAAACAAAATAGGCAAAATTCCCTACCCTGATGGTTCAGTATTAAATTGTAATCAGGGTTAACTTTTACAGTAACTTTAGAAGCTTATTATTTCCACCATGTGGATTAAAAAAACTAATATTTACAGAAACTAAATAACTTTATTTAGTACTATAATTCTTAAAATTTCTGGTTTCAGATACCCTCTACATTTGAAATAGGCATTGAAGATCTCAAGAAGGAGATCAATCCTGGGTGTTCATTGGAAGGACTGATGTTGAAGCTGAAACTACAATACTTTGGCCACCTCATGCGAAGAGTTGACTCATTGGAAAAGACCCTAATGCTGGGTAGGATTGAGGGCGGGAGGAGAAGGGGACGACAGAGGATGAGATGGTTGGATGGCATCACTGACTTGATGGACATGGGTTTGGGTAGACTCCGGGAGTTGGTGATGGACAGAGAGGCCTGGCATGCTGCAATTCATGGGGTTGCAAAGAGTCGGACACGACTGAACCACTGAACTGAACTCAACTGAACTGAACCAGGTAGCATTAGTGGTAAAGAACCTGTCTGCCAAAGCAGAAAATGATAAGAGACACCAGTTCGATCCCTGGGTTGGGAAGATCCCCTAGAGGAGGGCATAGCAACCAATTCCAGTATTCTTGCCTGGAGAATCCCACAGACAGTAGAGCCTGGCAAGCTACAGTCCATGGGGTTGCAGAGCTGGACATGACTGAAGCAACTTAGCATGTAAGCATGCATATCAATTGATATTTACCACATTAGAAATTGAAAGAGAAATTTAGAAAATATTTATGTTAACTCATTGTAAATAACTATCAAATCCATTCAAATAATATAAAAACACATTTGAAAAATATGTATTCCAAAAGAAAAAACTGGAATGAGAGATGATATAGATTTACATGTTTGCAAAATACCTTATTATCTGCCTTAATAGAAGACAGCTAAGATTGAAAGCAGGAAGAGAAGGAGACAACAGAAGATGAGATGGTTGGATGCCATCACTGACTCAATGGACATGAGTTTGAGCAAGCTCCAGGAGATGGTGAAGGACAGGAAAGCTTGGCATCCATGGGGTCGCAAAGAGTCAGACACGACTGAGCGACTGAACAACAACAACAAGATACTCATGTGTGCTCCATTGTGTCCAACTCTTTCGACCCCATGGACTGTAGTCCACTAGGCTCCTCTGTCCACGGGATTTCCCAGGCAAGAATTCTGGAGTGGGTTGCCATTTTCTCCTCCTGTGGATCTTCCTGACTCAGGGATCGAACCCAAGTCTCTTGGGTCTCCTGCATTGGCAGGTGGATTCTTTACCACTTGAGTCACCTTGGGATACCTGCATTAAATCTGTTGCAATGTGTTGTTTTTGTTGAAGGTTAAGTAGAAAATCTGGCCTCATACAGATTAACTAGTTGGAAAAAGGAAGACTATTTTAATATTTCAGATAAATATCAGTATTTTTCTTTGGTATTCCACCAAAGCCCTACCTATGGTAATTTCTCAAATTTTTGTTTCAAAGTGGAATCTTAAAGTGTCAATGAACTTTCACATAGATTGTTTCATAACAAGTCTATCTTGCACTCTGAATTCATCATTTATCCAAGCATGATTCTGTGACATCAAATAGGGGCCATTTGGAGAATATCTTTTCCCTAAATCAGGGGTCCCCAACCTCTGGGCCACAGACTCGTACTTGTCAGATCAGCAGTAGCATTAGAGTGGAAATAAAGTGCACAATAAATGTAATGCACTTGAATCATCCCAAACCATCCTTTCCCTCCCAGGTCTTGAAAAACTGTCTTCCACAAAACTGGCCCCTGATGCCAAAAAGGTTGGGGACCGCTGCTTATGTGGATATCCCATATGTTGATCTATTTTTTACTGAAGACCATGAAAAAGCACAATTGTTAACATCACCACGGATTTTTATCAGAAAAAAAAAATACTGGGAAACTTTCAAGCCCAACAAATATTCTTGATTATTTTCCTTAAAATGACAAGCTGGTCTTGTGCATTTTAGTGTTTGCTAAATACCCAAGTCTGAATACTCATAGTTTGTTTGGTAATTGTTCTTTGTCTGGCAATTGTTGAAAAAAATGTTGGTTTGGTATGCAGCTCCAACAATCACACAGGTGCTCTTCTTTGACACTCTCACCACACTTCAGGATATAGCACAAGTGCTTCATGCACACTTTGTGTTTTGTCAGATAGAATATTGAGAAGACATTTATTCAAGGGTAGAGACTTGATACAATTAATAATATTACTGCTTCATCAAAGATTGAAACATCTTTGTTGTTCAGTTGTTAAGTCGTGTCCAACTCTTTGCGATCCCATGGACTGCAGCACGCCAGACAGCCCTGACCTTCACTACCTCCTGGAGTTTGCTCAAACTCATGTCCATTGAGTCAGTAATGGTATTAAACCATCTGAAATTTTGTACTGGCATCTTAAAAATGGTGACTGTAGTGAGAAATACAATCATTTCTAGTAGTTTTTGGTGCCACTGCTTTGAGTGATGCAAAGCCACCAAAAAATTTTATCCACCAGTGCTTTTGTACCATCTGTGCAGACTTCAATGTGATAAAAAAAGCAAATAGTACCTTAGTATTATTATGAAAATAGTATTGACTTCATGAACACTGAAGAAGACATGCAGGCCACAGGTTGAGAAACTGCCTGGAACATAGCGTTGTAGAGCTTGGATTTAAGTGCCCATTTATCTTATTCTAAACCTCCAAATATTAATGATAAGGTCCCACTGACTTCTTTCCCCTCCCTGTCCATCCTAGACCTCATAATTCATCATTTCAGCTGATCTCTTGCCAGTCTTCTCCTCTCCACTGCCACCTTGTCCTTTTGCCGTCTTGCTCTGGAAATTTCCAACCTGAATGAAGGTACTCCAATTTAGCTGCTAAGCATATCCAGAGAAAATTAAATACAGGTTGCCCTTGTGAATGTGTGGTTTCAACCTCACATAAGTCCACCACATCTCTCCTTGAAATGATTCTGCATGCCTAGTCACTGCTTACAGAGAAGGGGTCCTATGCTGACTAAGTGAAAAGTCAGACTGCAATGTCAAACAGCTGATGCCCAGCCAAGCTCATTCTCACCTGCCACTAGGCGGCAGTAAGGACACTAACAAATAAAGCCTGTGAGGAAGAGGGCTGCCAGTTGTGCCTGCGTATTTCAAATCTCTGAAGTCTGCTTCTAGACCATTTTGAATTAAGAAAAAAGGGACTTTGTGGTTTTTCACTAATAATATTAAAACCATTTTTTTTAGTGTTTTGTGTTTTACAGTTCATAAAATGTTACCTCAGACATCATTTCTGAAACAAAGGTCCAGATTGATGATGTGCCTTTTAGTTAGAAGCAAAGTTAATACTTAAGTCTAGGGAGTTTGACTTCAAGTCAAAAATCTCTTGACAAGACTCTAAAATATAAAATAAAATCTCATGTCTTTGTTGCTTCTCTTTGAAAAATTGAAATGTTTGTTTGTGTTCAGAAACACACTGCAATATTCTGAGACAAATTAGTTAGTTCATCAGCAGAACTAAGAGCTGATGTCTTCCTAACCGGGACTCGGCCTGTTGGGGCACAAGTTCTGTATCTAGATAAGATGCAAGCCCAGAGCTGCTCTTGAAGGAAGGAGAGGCAGCTTCTCCTATCACTCCTTTCACACCTAAAGCTACCCTCTAGCTAAAAACTCCAGTTCTTTGTTGCCAAGTACAGTGTTCCCTTTCATTCTTCCCTAACACACATTTTCAAGAAGGAAAGATCTGGAAAGTCCATGTCCCCCAAGGCAGTGGTTCCATTAATAAAATGAGAAATTTTGTTCCCCAGTGACCATTTTGTGATGATTGGAGACATCTGTGGTTGTCACAGTTCGGGGAGCAGAGAGGTTGCTCTTGGTAGCCACTGGGTAGAGGGCATGGGTGCTGCTAAACATCTTAAGATGCACAGGATGTCCCCTCCTCCTCAAAAACAGAATTATCTGCTCTGCAGTGTCAATAGTGGACAGGTTGAGAAACCCTGGAAGTGTTGATTTAAATTTTCATGAAAAATAAAAAGGAAGCAGGTTTAGGGTATCTTTTTCTGCATCCTTAAAATCTCTAGCAGTAAATTCCTTTAGAAAAATCTCTAGTCATATAGCTGACAGTTTCTTTACATTCTCCATCTCCTCACAAACTAGTTTAATTCCCTTCAGTAATCTGATTAACTATTATGGGCCTCAATTTCCTGATAGCTCAGTTGGAAAAAATTCACCTGCAATGCAGGAGACCCCGATTCAGTTCCTGGGTTGGAAAGATCCGCTGGAGAAGGGATAGGCTACCCACGCCTGTATTCTTGGGCTTCCCTTGTGGTTCAGAGGGTAAAGAATCTGCCTGCAATGTGGGAGACCTGGGTTTGATCCCTGGGTTGGGAAGATCCCCTCGAGAAGGAAACAGCTACCCATCCAGTATTCTGGCCTGGAGAATTCCATGTACTGTATATTCCATGGGGTTGCAAAGAATTGGATAGACTGAACAACTTTCATATCACTTCACTTCATAGACAGAAAATTGCACTGGATGATTTTTTAAGGTATCTCCTGGTTTTAAATCTGACTTCTAAATACATTATAATGTTTTTACCATTTTAATGCCGGTGATGAATTTACACAGAAAGTCATAAAGAGACTCTAAAATTATTTGCTGTAAAATCTGTTGTGCTTTTTATCCCACTTGATTTCATCTAATAAACACAGAAACACAATGATCAGAAACATTATCCTTAATGGTCACAGAACAAAACTTCCCAGTAAGTTCTGTTTAATGACAAACATAAAACGTGTAAAGTTCAACCTTACCTTTCACTATATTCAAAATGACTTGCACAGGGGCCATATTTGTATTCATAGACAAAACGTGGGATGTAATCAGATGTTATAGCAATTACAAACGCATTAGTGATCACAGCCAATATACCAATTCCTTCAAGAATTCCATACCAGATACCTAATAGGAGAAAGATAAAAGACAGCGAATAAAAAGAAAAAAAAAAAAAAAAAAAAAACCCTTTAGTTTTCCAACCTTTAACTTGGAAAAGATGTTTTAGTTATGCTGGAACCAAGTATTGTGAAAGTGTTAGTTGCTCAGTTGTCTGACTCTTTGGGACCCTGAAGACTATAGCCCACCAGGTTCCTCTGTCCATGGAATTCTCCAGGCAAGAATACTGGAGTGGGTAGCCATTGTCTTCTCCAGGGGATCTTCCTGACCCAGGGATCGAACCCAGGTCTCCCACACTGCAGACAGATCTTTACCGTCTGAGTCACCAGAGAAGCCCATGTTGGAACCAAGCTCTGTCCATTATTTACTTTCTAAGGATGGTATATATCTCAATACAGATATTACAGCTACTGAATACTTTCCATAGAGAGGAGGAAGACCCCGTCTACAGAGATTTGAAAATTAGAAGATTGTTGGAATTGGTTTTTCTTTTTAACAATGAGATGTGGCACAGCTGCTTAAGATTCTTCAAAGCCTGTATATAGAACTTGATTAGTACTAAAACCAATAAAAATATAGTACTACTTCATTGTGTGAACCCCAAAATATCTGCATTCATTATGAGTTTTGTCTTTATCTTTGTCAAAAACTTTTTTTGATATAAAAATATGAAAAAGTAAAACCAGTTTAGTGTCAAGATCTGGAAATCACTGGTTTCTTAAGAAGTAGAAAATGTCAACCAATCTGGCATCACATAGATACACAAAACAGGCTTTGAAATTGTATATCGTGTCAACAGACTATTGATTTTGGTCAAAATTGATGTTTCAAGTAGGATTAAAATTAACTTTAAAAAACAATGATATGAAAAAATAAGTCCTAGAAAGGTATACATGACATCCTTTACCGTTACAAACAAGTTTATGAACTAGCAATGCTCAGTAAGAACTTACTCTCAGCCAAGAGTTATAAATAAAATTACTCTCATTTCATTCTTTTATTAATGAAAACAGTTTTGTTATGGTTGGAAGGGAACCGCAGCAATAGAAACACATATGGTGCTAAGTAAGATCAAGCCACCACTTGGCCTTAGCAATGCAAAAAACCATGTAGTTCCTGAATCTTACCTATGTCAGTCGCTCGGGCTGGCAAAGGCCTCCGCCACTGGGTGACAAATTTGTAAGCATCCAGCCTGATTTCGATGATATTGTTTAACAAAGCCAAAAGAGGGGCCAGAGGAAAAGCCGCAACAAAGATGGTAGTAAAACCAAACTGCAAAACTGTAAAGGCGGAGAGTTAGAAAATTGGTAATATAAACAGTCTCATTTATTGAGTGCCTTCTTTGCGTCATATTAGGCATCTTTACATAGATTGCCTTTAATCCTTTCAACACCCTATAAAGTAAGTATGCTTATACTATTTTACAGTTGAGAAAACTTGAAGTTAATAGGTGTTAGTCAATCTGGCTAAAGGGTAGATAGCTAAAAAAAGGTTAAAATCTGAATTCAAACTCAGGTCTCAATAGACTGAAAGTCTATGAGCCTTTCACCTCTATGCCATACATCATGAAGGAAGAAAAACGTCAGAGAAGGGCTTGAAGAAAAATGCTCAGTCCTAGAAGAGAAGCAAGAGACCTAATCTTGTCCTCCGTTTTTCTGGGTGAAAAAACTGAGGGCCAGAGAACAAAAGCAAACGTTAAAACAACACAACAACATTCAGCGATCTTAACAGCCAATCCTTATTTTCATAATAAAAAGAAGTTTCTTGAAGAAGCCCAGACTCAGACGGATCTGTGCAAAGATTTACTGTGAGAATTACTGCTTTATTTGCGTGGGATGATACATTTCTTGACGTAGGAATGAGTTTTGTTTTATTTTGTTCCTTTAAAATATTTGTTCAAAAGGTAGATGATTTCATTTTGCTCAAATACTATGGTTGACAGGGCAAAATGCATAAGCCTTCCAAAGGCACTGCCTTAATACCTTCTCCAGCTCTGCTGAGATGAAGGTGTAGATGTGTTTTAGAAAGCTTGGGGTTGGAAAGGAGAGAGATGGTTTTCTCTCTGGAATCAGAGTCTGCATGAAGTACATGAAGTAGAAAAAAGTATCAAGAAGGTCAAATAGCTTTGCAGAAGATTCCATACCCATTTCTAAGTACTCATCCATCAGTCCGTGAATATTCATGGGCTGCAGATTCCAATCATTTTCCCACTGAGGGATGGAAGCATCTTGAATTCCCCGCTTGATTTTATGTCGTGACCACCAGTTCTGGATCAACCTACATTATGAGCAGACAAAGGGCTTTTGAGCTCGTATTTAAGCAACCGGTAAACAATTTACAGTGCATTAGGAACAGTGAAACATTCACTACCTTGAAACCATACTGGGGACTGGGGGTCTTTGTATGGTCTCAACTTTGTTTTCACAAAGTTATTTATTCATTTATTTTTGGTTGTGCTGCATCTTCATTGCTGCGTGTGGACTTTCTCTAGTTGTGGCAGGCGGGGCTATTCTCTTACTGCAGTGGGTGGGCTTTTCACTGTTGGGACTTCTCTTTCAGCAGAGCAGAGGCTCTAGGGCACGCAGGCTTCAGTAGTTGCGACACACAGGCTCAGTATTTGCGGTGCTTGGGCTTAGTTGCCCCACAGCATGAGGAATCTTCCCAGAGTGGGGATCAAACCCATGTCCCCTGCTTGGCAGCAGAATTCTTAACCACTGGACCAAAGAGGCCCTAGACTTCCTAGCCCCTATAAACATCTACATATTTGTCAAAGTTGATCCTCCTATCAACTAGGTGCTTCCTGATATTGTTTAGACAGATTCTCATTTCTATGATTCTTTCCCTTACCCCATCTATATAAATATTTAAACTCCTATGCTGCCTGCTATAAGTGTATCTGAGCCCTTCCTTCCATATCGTCTAGGCTGTGCTCTCTGAGCACAGGTAAAATCATTTAATTGAGCCCTACCTAGAGTTTCAAGAGATGTAATTTCTAGTCTTCACCCTACAGTGCATTAGCTGTGTGGCTTTTATTAAGTCACTTCACTTCTCTGAGGCTATAAACATGACGCATTCAAGCCATTATACTCTGCTCCTATAGAGAACAATAATCTACAGACAATAGGTCTGTGTTTCAGTCCATTTATCAGACTTGGGAAGGAAGTAACAATACTCTTTCCCCAGTCCAGGGGAAGTCTTGAAATTGTATGACTCAGAAATATCCTGGTATGCAAATATTATAGACTTCTGGGTAATTAATTATTTTAAGAGTTAGATGGAAATTATCTCTAGGATTAAGTGAATTTCACAGGACTCAGTGAACACTACCCAGCTCTCAGTTGTAATTAATCATGGACTTAGAGCTTTAGTGGGGGTTGGAAGAGCCACCACAGCTAGATAAAAACGTCAGGCAGAGTGCTTCAACATGTGCTCCAGGTAGGTTGCCTCTGGAGCCTCATGAAGATGAAAAAGACGGTTGGAGTTGGAAGGTCGGCTTGCTTCTGTGTTATTTATTTCAATCTGCTTAAGGTTCTACTTGAAGAAAGATAATTGTGGTTTAAAGTTTAAAAATTATTGCTTTAGGAACTGGTTCACTCCTGTTACATTTTCTGCAGCAAGGTCCTTATCCAATTGTTGGAAAAACCCCACCAGGATATCCTTTGCCATGGTACCCTTGGGATTTCAAATACAAAATCCAGGCTGACCTCTTGGGCAAGGACATGGTGGAAGGTTCTGTCCAAAGTGCACAGTATGTATAGAAGTACTGGATAATGATGACAATAAGAATTAATGTTAATACCACAATGGCTACCACACCATCTTGACTGTGCTTGTGAAGTACCCACACTATGTCAGATGCTGCGGTAGGCACTTGATACCTGATTTATTCAGATATTTTCAGATTACATTCTTCAAAATTTATGTTTCAAAGAGATGAGCCAAAGATAGAAAGGGATATGAAAAATGGACTGGGCTTCCCAAACCTCTGTCGCTATTCTCTCTTCATTCAGGGGAAATTCGTTTTAATCTGTTTTGACTATTGAGGATTTATATAAATATATCTTCACAAAAAGCTTCTGTCATTTATTGATGAAGATTTAAAGACCATTGGGTCATCTAATCTAATCTTCATAAATCCCTTATTTTACAAATTAAAAAATAATGTCTCAGAGAAGTTAAGCAAATTAAAAGTATCTTTAGCAAAAGGCAGAGAATGAATCTGAACCAGATCTCAGTAATTTCACAGTCCAGTGCCCTAAGACTGCCTGTAATTTAACACAATATTTTATTGCCGATTTCAGGGTTAATATCAACTCTCCAACCCCTCTGCTCAGGCATGTCCTGATATAGTTATGGGTCAATGAGGAGAAAAAAATATGGTATAATTTGATGACTGAGCCTAAACTATATATAGCATCAATTAACTAACCAGTTCTTCCCCCATAGCAAGGAAATTTCTCAATACTATATTGTTTTTAGCTTGATTAGACCTCAAAGCTTCCATATCAGATTGTTTTAAATACACTCTATTTCACTATATTCTAAAGGATAACATATTTTAATAGGTGTAAAAGTGAGCATTCAAGGTCCTTTTAATGCTGACATTTCACAGAATTTATCTATATGGACAAAAATAGAACGCTGTTGGTTTGATATTGTCAGCCAATACTGGTGCAATAATTTTCGTTGTTATTGTTGTAACAACGATCCCCAAATTTCCCCATCTACGATTTTAACTTTATTTTATTTTTTACTTTTCTTTGGCAGGTGGGCGGAATGGAGGTTCTCTATTAAATAAAAACAACAACCACCTTAGTCTTTTGGTAGCCAAAAGAAACCAGAAAGCCATTTTTGTCCTCAAGAACCCACACTGTCAATAATGCTTTAAGAATACCAACAAGTGTGTTAGGATACTGAACAGAATACAAGTATTCTACATCCGTTATTTCCATTAATCCTTTAAACTGTTCTTGAGAAGATACAGCTATTGAGCCCTTCTTAGACATGTGAAAACTAAGGCACAGAAAGACTGACTGACACATGGTCACACATTTCAGAGAGGAGCAGGATGGCAACTGACCTGTTCTAACTTTGATCACCAAGCCCGCTTCTTAACAACTAGCCATCCTACCTGTGTCTTCCCTCTTTGTCACTCTATGTATATGTGTGCACACTTGGTTGTGTCTGACTTTTTGAGGTCCCACAGACTATAACCCGCCAGGCTCCTCTGTCCTTTGAACTCTCCAGGCAAGAATACTGGAGTGGGTTGCCATTTCCTACTCCAGGGGATCTTCCCAACCCAGAGACTGAACATGAGTCTCTTCTGTCTCCTACATTGGCAGGAAGGTTCTTTACCACTAGTGCCACCTGGGAAGACCTATCATGCTATACATGACCAGTTTAAAAATTAAGTACTCACGGGTATCCTAGTTCCATGAAATTGTTCCATATTTGCTTCAAGAACATGATAACTCCCATCTGGAGGCAAAGGTCTATCAAACAGCCACTAGGATGACACTGAAACAAACAACAGGGGCGATAGGATCCTGCTCTTCTCAGAGAGCTTCAACACCCCCATCTTCCAACTGCAGAGCAAGTTCTAAAGCCAGGTCCCCTCATGTCAATGCATACAGAGAATAAAAACAAGGAAGGAACAGCATGTATGAGGATACTTGATAGGGAAGTTTTCAGTAAATATACTGGAATATTGATCAAAGTTATAACAGCAATAACAACAAACTTTTTTTTTTCATGGCCACCCCATGAGGTGTGTCCTCTGCATTGGAAGCACAAAATCTTAACCACTGGACCACCAGGGAAGTCAAACAAATCTGCCTTTTAATGAGCACTTACTACTGCCAGGCTCCATGCTAGGCATGATCACATTTAATGAATGCTCTGGAATACTTTGTGAAAAAAGTGTAAGTATTAGTCACTCAGTCATGTCTGATTCTGCGATCTCACGGACTGTAGTCCACCAAGCTCCTCTGTCCATGGGATTCCCCAGGTAAGAACATTGGAGTGGGTAGCCACTTCTTTCTTCAAGGGATCTTCCCAACACAGGGATCAAGCCTGGGTCTCCTGCATTGCAGGCAGATTCTTTACCATGTGAACCATCAAGGAATCAATTTAATAACCAAGTGATAGAAAAATATTTAACTATGATAAAATGTTTATATTTTTAAAAATAAGCTTCTTACCTCAGGCTAATTTTAAATTTGTAGAAAGTTTGCAAGAGAGTGCCAATATACTCCTCTCCCAATTCCCTTCACTGCCCCTTACAGTACCAAGGTATATTGTCAAAGCTAAGAAATTCACAGTAATACATTTCTATTAGGTAGTGTATTAAAAAACAGAGACATCACTTTGCCGACAAAAGTCTGTACAGTCAAAGCTATAGTTTTTCTAGTAGTCATATACGGATGTGAGATTTGGACCATAAAGAAGGCTGAGTGCCAAAGAATTGACACTTTTGAACTGAAGAAGAACTCTTGAGAATCCCTTAGATAGCAAGGAGATCAAACCAGTCAATCCTAAACAAAATCAACCCTGAATATTCATTGGAAGGACTGATGCTGAAGCTGAAGCTCTAATACTTTGGCCACCTGATGAGAAGAGCTGACTCACTGTAAAAGACCCTGATGCAGGGAAAGACTGAGGGCAGGAGGAGAAGGGGACGACAGAGGATAAGATAGTTGGATGGCATCATCAATTCAACAGATTGAGTTGAGTGCAATATAAAACAGTAATAGCATTAGAGGGCTTCTCAGATGGCTCAGTAGTAAAGAATCCACTTGCCAATGCAGGAGAAGTGGGTTTGATCCCTGGGTCTGGAAGATCCTCTGGAGGAGGAAATGGCAACCTGCTCCAGTATTCTTGCCAGGGAAATCCCATGGACAGAGGAGCCTGGTGGGGTACAGTTCATAGGGCTGCAAAGTCAGACATGGCTGAGTGACTGAGCATGCACGAATGCAACAGCATTAGAAACCCATACACACAAAAATGTGATTACAATGAAAATTGTCATCAATGTGTTTTGCTTGAAAACCACGCACTATATGAGAAGGAAAGCGTAGGTCTTTTTCTTTGGAAATGGGTTCATGTCCTGCTCATAAAGCTGATGGTCTCTGTAGCTTTGATCTACAGTTTCTATTTCTATCAAGTCAGTACCAGTGGGACTTCAAAGGGAACAAATACTTAGGACACAAAGAGCCTGCTTTTCTGTTTCCAGCCCAGTAACTTAAAACTCCCCAATCTGAGCCAGAAAGAGGGTTTGCCAGTGGTAATTTTTATCGTGTGGAGAAGTTTCAGTTCTCCTATCCAAGCATACTCCTTTTCAGGATGAATTTAGGACCCCGTGAACTCTGCCACATGTATACCATAAACAGGTTCAGTAGAATGTCTGAGACAGAATAATTACTAAGCTACAGAGGCAGATCACAAATCACAGTTGCAAGCTGAAACTGTTCATTTTTGGTACAGAGACTCAAAGAGGCAAATTAACTTGCCCAAGATCAGTTCAGTCGCTCAGTCGTGTCCGACTCTTTGCGACCCCATGAATTGCAGCATGCCAGGCCTCTCTGTCCATCACCAACTCCTGGAGTCTACCCAAACCCATGTCCATCGAGTCGGTGATGCCATCCAACCATCTCATCCTCTGTCGTCCCCTTCTCCTCCCGCCCCCAATCCTACCCAGCATTAGGGTCTTTTCCAATGAGTCAACTTCTCACATGAGGTGGCCAAAGTATTGGAGTTTCAGCTTCAACATCAGTCCTTCCAAAGAACACCCAGGACTGATCTCTTTTAGGATGGATTGACTGGATCTCCTTGCAGTCCAAGGGACTCTCAAGAGTCTTCTCCAACACCACAGTTCAAAAGCATCAATTCTACGGCGCTCAGCTTTCTTCACCGTCCAACTCTCACATCCATACGTGACCACTGGAAAAACCATAGCCTTGACTAGACGGACTTTTGTTGGCAAAGTAATGTCTCTGCTTTTAAATATGCTATCTAGGTTGGCCATAACCTTCCTTCCAAGGAGTAAGCGTCTTTTAATTTCATGGCTGCAATCACCATCTGCAGTGATTTTGGAGCCCAAAAAAATCAAGTCTGACACTGTTTCCACTGTTTCCTCATCTATTTCCCATGAAGTGATGGGACCAGATGCCATGATATTAGTTTTCTGAACGTTGAGCTTTAAGCCAACTTTTTCACTCTCCTCTTTCACCTTCATCAAGAGGCTCTTTATTTCTTCTTCGCTTTCTGCCACAAGGGTGGTGTCATCCGCATATCTGAGGGTATTGATATTTCTCCCAGCAATCTTGATTCCAGCTTGTGCCCAAGATCATGCAGTGCTAACTGGTGATGTGGAAAGCTGTGGTCTCCTCTACCCTAATGCACTGCTCCTTCACATAATGCTAAGAATGACTTCTATTTATCAAATGTGTTTGGTGCCTGGTAGGGCTGCTTTAGCAAAGCCTATTATTTTGTGGAAAGGGAAAAAGATGACCATCATAGAATCAAGTGACTGGACCACTCTTCACAATGGTAGGGCAAAGTGGGGAAGCGAGAGGACAGGCCATTTATAATTTTGTTGGAATTGAGCATAATGACTTTGTGATTCATAGGATAGAGTGTGTTAGTCGCTCAGTCATGTCCAACTCTTTGTGACCCCATGAGCAGTAGCCCCCAGTCTCCTCTGCCCATGGAATTCTCCAGGCAAGAATACTGGAGTGGACTGCCATTTCCTTCTCCAGTATGCTAGAGAAAGCATAGTTTCAGTGAATCTATCTCCTCACATAATGATTCCTTTGAACTAAACCCAGTCCTTCAATACTCTAAAATTCATTTAGTAAAAATTCTATTCTTAGAAAGAGTAAAGTGAAAGTCAATCAGCTGTGTCTGACTCTTTGTGACCCCATGGACTATACAGTCCATGGAATTCTCCAGGCCAGAATACTGGAGTGGGTAGCCGTTCCCTTCTCCAGGGGATCTTCCCAACCCAGGGATTGAAACCAGGACTCCCACATTGCAGGCGGATTCTTTACCAGCTAAGCCACCAGGGAAGCCCACAATGAGTAACAGGCAAGGATAAATATGCAGGAGACCCAGACTTTCATTCCCATTGCACCACTCAAAATCATATGACCATCAGCAGTTCAGTAGCTCAGTCATGTCCGACTCTTTGCCATCCCACGGACTGCAGCATGCCAGGCTTCCCTGTCCATCACCAATTTCCAGAGCTTATTCAAACTCATGCCCATCAAGTCGGTGATGCCATTCAACCATCCCATCCTCTGTCGTCCCCATCCTCTCCCACCTTCAATATTTCCCAGCATCAGGGTTTTTTTTTCCAATGTGTCAGTTCTTTGCATCTGGGAGCCAAAGTATAGGAGTTTCAATGATAGCATCAGTCCTTCCAATGAATATTTAGGACTGATTTCCTTTAGGATGGACTGGTTGGATCTCCTTGCAGTCCAAGGAACTCTCAAGAGTCTTCTCCAACACCACAGTTGAAAAGCATCAATTCTTCAGCTTTCTTTATAGTCCAACTCTCACATCCATACATGACTACTGGAAAAACAATAGCTTTGACTAGACAGACCCTTGTTGGCAAAGTAATGTCTTTGCGTTTTAATATGCTGTCTAGGCTGGTCACTAGCTTTTCTTTCAGAGAGCAAATGTCTTTTAATTTCATGGCTGCAGTCACCATCTGCAGTGATTTTGGAGCCCCCAAAAATAAAGTCTGTTACTGTTTCCATTGTTTTCCCACCTATTTGTCATGAAGTGATGGGACCAGATGCCATGATCTTAGTTTTGTGAATGTTGAGTTTTAAGCCAACTTTTTCACTCTCCTCTTTCACTTTCATCCAAAGGCTCTTTAGTTCTTCACTTTCTGCCATAAGTGTGGTATCATCTGCATATCTGAGGTTATTGATATTTCTCCTGGCAATCTTGATTCCAACTTGTGCTTCATCCAGTCCAGCATTTCACATGATGTAATCTGCATATAAGTTAAATAAGCAAGGTGACAATATACAGCCTTGACATACTCCTTTCCCAATTTGGAACCAGTTTGTTGCTTCATGTCCAGTTCTAACTGTTGCTTCTTGACCTGCATACAGATTTCTCAGTAGGCAGGTCAGGTTGTCTAGTACTCCCATTTCTTTAAGAATTTTCCACAGTTTGTTGTGATCCACACAGTCAAAGGCTTTGCTGTAATCAATAAAGCAGAAGAAGATGTTTTTCTGGGAACTCTCTTGCTTTTTTGATGATCCAATGGATGTTGCCAATTTGATCTCTGGTTCCTCTTCCTTTTCTAAATCCAGCTTGAACATCTTGGAAGTTTACGGTTCACGTACTGTTGAATCCTGGCTTGGAGAATTTTAAGCAGTTTTACTGGCATGTGAGATGAGTGCAATTGTGCGGTAGTTTGAGCATTCCTTGGCATTGCCTTTCTTTGGGATTGGAATGAAAACTGACCTTTTCCTGTTCTGTGGCCACTACTGCTGAGTTTTCCAAAATGTTGACATACTGACTGCACCACTTTAACAGCATCGTATTTTAGGATTTGAAATAGCTCAACTGGAATTCCATCACCTCCACTAGCTTTGTTCATAGTGATGCTTCCTAAGGCCTACTTGACCTCACATTCCAGGATGTCTGGCTCTAGGTGAGTGATCACACCATCGTGGTTATCTGGGTCATTAAGATCTTTTACGTATAGTTCTTCTGTGTATTCTTCCCACCTCTTCTTAATGTCTTCTGCATCTCTTAGGTCCATACCATTTCTGTCCTTTACTGAGACCTTCTTTAAATGAAATATTCCCTTGGTATCTCTAATTTTCTTGAAGAGATCTCTAGTCTTTCCCATTCTATTATTCTCCTCTATTTCTTTGCATTCATCACTGAGGACGGCTGTCTTATCTCTCCTTGCTATTCTTTGGAACTCTGCATTCAAATGAGTATATCTTTCCTTTTCTCCTTTGCCTTTCACTTCTCTTCTTTTCACAGCAATTTGTAAGACCGCCTCAGACAACCATTTTTCCTTTTTGCATTTCTTTTTCTTGGGGATGGTCTTGATCACTGCCTCTGGTACAATGTCACGAACCTCTGTCCATAGTCTTCAGGCACTTTGTATATCAGATCTAACCCCTTGAATCTATTTGTCACTCCCACTATATAATTGTAAGGGATTTGGTTTAGGTCATACCTGAATAGTCTAGTGGTTTTCCCTACTTCCTTCAATTTAAGTCTGAATTAGCAATAAGGAATTCATGATCTGAGCCACAGTCTGCTCCCGGTCTTGTTTTTGCTGACTGTATAGAGCTTCTCCATCTTCGGATGCAAATAATATAATCAATCTGATTTTGGTATTGACCATCTGGTGATGTTCATGTGTAGAGTCTTCCCTTGTGATGTTGGAAGAGGGTATTTTCTATGACCGGTGCATTCTCTTGGCAAAACTCTGTTAGCCTTTGCCTTGTTTCATTTTGTACTCCAAGGCCAAATTTGCCTATTAGTCCAGGTATCTCTTGACTTCCTACTTTTGCACTCCAGTCCCCGATAATGAAAAGGATATCTTTTGGGTGTTGGTTCTAAAAGGTCTTATCCATATGACCATGGACAATCCAAAGCTGGGTGCCTTCACATATTTTTCTCAGTTTTTCCTCATGAAGCCTGGTGCAATGAGTGTTCATATCTCCATTTTGTAAATAATGAATCCACATAGTAGATAGAACTGTGAGACTCCAATATCCTCAATCCTTTCACTTGATTCACTTTAGTATGTTTACTCTAAGTCTAGTTTGTATGTAGGAGCCAGAAATCATTCAGCAATCTCATATTAAAATCAATCTCTAGTGGGTTCTCCATTGTGGCAATATGCTATCCCAATGGTGGCTGGAAATCACAGTGGTCAGAGCATAAACTCTAGACTGCCTGAATCAAATTAATATCAAGGTGATGACTTCATCAATTTGTAAGTATTTTTTGATAAGTGTAGGCAAATTATATAACTTCTCTAAGCTTCTGTTTTCTCATCAATAACAGGAGTGTGATAATAGAAATGCTGTGAGGAATCGATATATTAATATATGTAGAACTTTTGCAACCAATTGCTTGAATGTGCTGCTGCTGCTGCTAAGTTGCTTCAGTCGTGTCCGACTCTGTGCGACCCCATAGACGGCAGCCCACCAGGCTCCCCGTCCCTGGGATTCTCCAGGCAAGAACACTGGAGTGGGTTGCCATTTCCTTCTCCAATGCATGAAAGTGAAAAGTGAAAGTGAAGTCACGCAGTCATGTCCAATTCTTAGCGACCCCATGGACTGCAGCCTACCAGGCTCCTCTGTCCATGGGATTTTCCAGGCAAGAGTACTGGAGTGGGTTGCCATTGCCTTCTCCTTAAATGTGCTGGTATATAGTAAACACTCATTCAATATTAACTATTATTAACATTTTAAAAAGATAAGGTGCTCAGTTGCTCATTTGTGTCTGACTCTTTGTGACCCCATGGACTGTAGCCCACCAGGCTCCTCTGTCCATGGAATTTCCCAGGCAAGAATACTGGAGTGACCCTTCTCCAGTGGATCTTTCTGACCCAGGAATAGAACCAGGGTCTCCTGAATTGCAGGAAGATTCTTTACCAACTGAGCTATCAGGGAAGCCTAAATTAAGAGTAAGAGTACCCAATTAAACAAAATTACTGGTGCTAGCAGGCACTAAAATGGCATCAATATGCAGACCTACCTGCCTGTGACCACTTTGTTCCCCACACTACCCTTGCTAACTCCACTGAACACTCTTAGAAAAAAGTAAGTCTTGTTTCTCCCTCCCCTTTCACCACACCACACACACACACACACACACACACACACACACACACACACACACACACACACACACACATCCCAAAGGGGAGCTGAAAGCCTTTTAGTGGATATGGTCATACTTCTGGGCTATGAAAGAAAACTGCAAGTTTGATTTGGGGACTTCCAGGAGGCCTGGGATTATGAAAGGCCCTAGTTTATCTCTTTCCAACAGAATAATACCCAGGTAGCTGTAGAGACAGAGCATTGATAAATATCAACTACAAATTTACAGAGTTCCTACCACAGTACAGGGATTATGCTACTTGTGTGATGCAAATTATCTCTTATCTAGTAACAGCTTTGCAATCTAACTATTACTATTGCCAGTGTACAGATGAGAAGACAGATATTTAGAGAGGTTAAATTAAGGACAAAGAATAATCAGAAAGATTAACATTTGAGACCAGTTTTCTTTGATAAAAAGCATACATTCTTAGGGCTTTCTCAAAGTATTCCAATCAACTTTTAGAACACCCAGAGGAGACAACATTAATGAGAGAGCCCCTGTGTTTGGGGGACCTTTAGATAGAGATCAGAAATGCATCTACCCTCCAATTTCTCAGGTGATCTTTCTCTTAACCGTTCTCTAAATTATGACCTCCTAATAATGCTGCCTCCCCTTAACAGATCACAGCCTTGTCTTGGCAAAGGGCTTGTATAACTCAATGAAGCTATGAGCCATGCCATGCAGGACGACCCAAGGGAGGTTGATCATAGCGGAGATTCCTGACAAAATGTAGTCCATTGGAGGAGGGAATGGCAAACCACTCCAGTATTCTTGCCACAAAAACCCCATGAACAGTATAAAAGGGCAAAAAGGTATGACACCAGAAGATGAGCCCCCAAGGTTGGAAGGCGTCCAATATTCTACTGGGGAAGATCAGAGGGCAATTACTAACAGCTCCAGAAAGAATGAAGAGCCTGGGACAAAGCAGAAATGATACTCAGTTGTGGATGTGTCTCGTGGTGAAAGTAATGTCTGATGCTATAAAGAACAATATTGCATAAGAACCTGGAATGTTAGATCCATGAATCAAGGTAAATTGGATGTGGTCTAGCAGGAGATGGCAAGAATGAACACTGACATTTAGGAATTCAGATGACCATTATACCAACTACTATGGGCAAGAATCCCTTAGAAGAAATGGAGCAGCCCTCACAGTCAACAAAAGAGTCTGAAACGCAGTTTTTGTAGTTCAGTCGCTAAATCATGTCTGACTCTTTGTAATCCCATGGGCTGCAGCATTCCAGGCTTCCCTGTCCTTCACTATCTCCTGGAGTTTGCTCAAACTCATGTCCAAAATACAGCACTTGGGTGCAATCTTAAAAATGACAGAATGATTTCATCTTGTTTCCAAAGCCAACTAATCAACATCCCAGTAACCCAAGTCTATGCCCCAACCACTAATGCCAAAGAAGTTGAAGATGAATAGCTCTATGAAGGCCTACCTATATATAACACCTTCTAGAACACCAAGAAAAAAGATGTACTTTTATCAGAGGGGATTGGAATGCAAAAGTAGGAAGTCAAGAGATACTTGGAATAACAGGCAAGTTTGGTCTTGGAGTACAAAACGAAGCAGGGCAAAGGCTAACAGAGTTTTGTCAAGAACATACTGCTCATAGCAAACACCCTTTCCAAACACATAAGTGATGACTTTACACATGGACATCAGGAGATGGTCAATACTGACATTTGATTGATTATTCTCTTTGCAACTGAAGATAGAGAAGCTCTACACAGTCAGCAAAAACAAGACCTGGGGCTGACTGTGGCTCAGATCATGAACTCCTTATTATAAACTTCAGGCTTAAATTGAAGAAAGCAGGGAAAACATTCATACAGGACCTAAATCAAACCCTTATGATTATACAGTGGAGGTGATGACTAGATTCAAGGGATTAGATCTAGTAGACAGAGTGCCTGAAGAACTATGGACAGAGGTTAATAACAATGTACAGGAGGTGTGAACCAAAACCATCCTAAAGAGAAAGAAATACAAGAAGGCAAACTGGTCATCTGAAGAGGCTTTAAAAATGTCTGAGAAAAGGAGAAGAAAAAGGCAAGGGAGAAAGGGAAAGATATACCCTACTGAATGCAGAGTTCCAGAGAATAGCAAGGAGAGATAAGAAAGCCTTAAGTGAACAATGCAAAGAAATAGAGGAAAACAATAGAATGGGAAAGACTAGAAATCTCTTCAAGAAAACTGGAGGTATTAAGGGAATGTTTCATGCAAGAATGGGCATGATAAAGAACAGAAATGGTAAGGACCTAACAAAAGCAGACACGATTAAGAAAAGGTGGCAAGAATACATAGAAGAGATATATTTTTAAAAGTCTTAATGACCTGGATAACCATGATAGTGTGGTCACTAACCTAGAGCCAGACATCCTGGAGTGTGAAGTCAAGTGGGCCTTAGGTAGAATTACTAACAGCAAAGCTAATGGAGGTGATGGAATTCCAGACAAGCTATTCAAAATCCTAAAAGATGATGTTGTTAAAGTGCTGCACTCAATATGTCAGCAAGTTTGTAAAACTCAGCAGTGGCCACAGGACTAGAAAAGGTCAGTTTTCATTCCAATCCCAAAGAAGAGCAAAGACAAAGAATGCTCAAACTACTGTACAATTGCATTCATTTCTCATGCTAGCAAGGTAATACTCAAAATCCTTCAAGCTAGGCTTCAGTAGTACATGAACTGAGAACTTCGAGATGTACAAGCTGGATTTAGAAAAGGCATAGGAAGATCACCTGGAGAAGGAAATGGGAACCCACTCCGGTACTCTTGCCTGGAGAATTCCATGGACAGAGGAGCCTGGTGGGCTACAGTTCACGGGATTCCAAACAGTCAGACACAACTATGCAACTAACTTTCATTTTTCACTTTTTTCATAGGAACCAGAGATCAAATTGCCAATATTTCATTGCATCACAGAGAAAGTAACTGAATTCCATAAAAGCATCTACTTCTGCTTCAATGACTACACTAAAGCCTGTGATCCACTATGTGGATCACAACAAACTGTGGAAAATTCTTCAAAAGCTGGGAATACCAGACCACATTACCTGTCTCCTGAGAAACCTGTGTGCAGGTCAAGAAGAACAGTTAGAACCGGACATGGAACAATGGACTGGTTCAAAATTGGGAAAGGAATATGACAAAGCTGTACACTGTCACCATTTTATTTCACTTCTATGAAGAACCATCATGAGAAATTCTAGGCTGCATGACTCAAAAGCTGGAATCAAGATTGTTGGGAGAAATACCAACAACCTCAGATATGCAGATGGTAACATTCTTATGGCAGAAAGTGAAGAGGAACTAAATAGCCTTTTGATAAGGCTGAAAGAAGAGAGTGAAAGAAGTTGGCTGAAAGCTCAGATTCAGAAACGAAGATCATGGCATCTGGTCCCATCACTTCATGGCAAATATTATAGAAAGGGGAAAAGTGGAAACAGTGACAGATTTTATTTTCTTGGGCTCCAAAATCACCATGAATGGTGATTACAGCCATGAAATGAAAAGTCAAGGAGCAAGTGTCTTGCTCCAAGGAGCAAGGAAAGCTATGACAAACCTAGACAGTGTACTAAAAAGCAGAGACTCACTTTGCTGACAGAGGTCCAAAGAGTCAAAGCTATGGTTTTTCCAGCAGTCATGTACAGATGTAAGAACTGGACCATCAGAAGGCCGAGGGCTGAAGAATTGATGCTTTTGAACTGTGATGCTAGAGAAGTCTCTTGAGAGTCCCTTGGACTGCAAGGAGATCCAACCAGTCAATCCTAAAGGAAATCAACCATGACTATTCATTGGAAGGACTGATCCTAAAGCTAAAACTCCAATACTTTGGCCACCTGATGCGAAGAGCTGACTCACTGAAAAAGACCCAGATGCTGGGAAAGATTGAAGACAAAAGGAGAAGAGGGAAACAGAGGATGAGAAGGTTAGATGGCATCACCAACTTAATAGACATTAATTTGAGAAAACTGTGGGAGATAGTGAAGGAAAGGGAAGCCTGGTGTGTTGCAGTTCATAGCATTGCAAAGAGTCAGACACCACTTAGTGACTGAACAAAAACAATTAATGCTGCCATATGTTAAATTGGATTTTACATCAGAATAATTAAAAAAATTTGAATTAGATAAGTAAACAATTTGACAATTAGTCTAAATAGATCCAGAAATCTTAAGATGTAGAATATTGATATAATAAACCTTACAATCTCATTTTTCTGAGTGAAAAACTGCATTATTTATTAAATTTGTGGCTGCTAATTTTGAGGGATCTTAATTACACTTTACATGAAAATAAACTTTCAATGGGTGAAAGATAATATTTTAAAAAATAACAGTAGTTAAAAATATGCATGAATTTTTAAAATTTCCCAATTGGCAACACATTTTTATGATGAAACAAATTCCCCAAAACATTAGCAGCAATAATATTTTGATTAGAAAATGCTATATAGTTTTGTAAAAAATATATCAAAACAAAATTAAAAGATATACAAGAAAATGGAAAACATATCCCTAACAAATTTGAAAGAACCTAATTTTACTTGCTTAGAAATCATTAAAACAGAAAAAACAGTTTAATGAAAATGAACAGGAATAACATACATGCAGAAATACAAAATATCAACAAACATGAAAAACATTCTCTGTCTCATTTGTAATTAAAAGAACTGAAATCAAGAGATATTCTGATATCGTTTGGATTATTGCTAATAATGAAACTGTTTCACTTGGCAAATTCTGAAGAAGTAAATTCATTTACTGTAAGTAGCAGCTGGCATTTGGGAGGACAGTTTGTCAGTCTCAGTGAAAATACACAATATTCTCACCCTGGAATATAGAAATATTATTCCTAGACATTTTGTTTCCATACATACATATTATAAATCAATAAAGAAATATAAGACTTTGAAGATATACCTATACATTTATAAATTGGTATTTGATGTAAGATTTCTTTTAGACTAAATTTTCCTTGCTGAGAAGGAAACCCAATATATTTAATTTGGAAACCAGTGCATAGATAATAATAATTCTCCAAAAGAAAAAACTCTACTGGAGCTAAATTTCTGGGCTTTGTGAGCGGAAGTAATGGTTTTCATAGTATATTAAAGAGCACTGAAGTTAGGATCTTGGGTTTTAATGTACACCCTCTTTTTTGGAAGACTTAGTTGTTTCGGAACCCCTAGATTGACTGCTTTATCAAAAACATGTCTTCAGTACAGATGAAATTCCCTGTTTCACCTCCCCTTTCTCTCTCTTCCCACCCCCTTTTCCCCCACAGTCATTGGCCCATATCCATGTCCATCCCACCCCCACCCTTACAAGGTTACTTACTTCCTCCAGTCTCCACCGGTTGAAAAGTTTATTGTAATTTCCTGGATGGCCGACAAATCTGTAGAAAGCCATTTTAATTTATTAGTGTTTAGGCGGGGTTGACTGAAGAACACTTACTAATGCATTATAACCAGTGCAAGCGTGGGAAGATATAAGTGTTCTCTGGAGCAATTTGTACCCAAACAGTGACTTAGGCCATGCTTACACATCAAAGGACCTGACTTAAAAAGGGAAAATGATGTGTGAAGTCATTATCAATGGGTTGAGAAAGTACAGACAAACCAACCAAATGAAATTTTCCACACTGACGTGTAGAGTTTTAATATCTTTTTGACCTAGTTAATGACTATTAATAAAATGTGCTGAATTGTTTAGTTTAAAATTTTCTAGCTTCAGTATGTTTCCATGGCACTGGCTGGAGTGTTGAGCATATGGCAAATCAGAACAGGTAGCTTAATATGCTTCTTTTTTATATATCGCAGCAAATTCAGGAAAAAATATTACCATGATAGGTATAAGTTTCCACACTAAGGAAGTGTACTCTGGGCTTACACAAAATTTTCTTATTTAACAAAATCATCACTAATGATTGGAGAATCATAATTCAACCCCAGCATGGCATATAGGTCTTATTTTATTGAAGTATAGCTGATTTACAATGTTGTGTTAGTTTCAGTTGTACAGAAAAGTGATTCAATTATATGGCTTTACTTTTTTATTTCAACTTTAATTGGGAGAGGCAGCCAGAAGCACTGTACTGAGAAGTCTTGGTTTGAAAAAGCATGTGAAGATTCATTGCGACAGTTTTTCAAGGCAGAGGACAAGAATTTGCCACCCCTGTTAACAAACTGGCAATAAAACTGTTGACAGTCTCTGTCACTCTGCAAAGACACTGTGTATGAAGTTGACTTACCTCCCCAAAAAGAAAGCAATATAGAAGATAGAACTGTTCAAATTGACAAATTGGAAGAGGAACATCTTCAATGCAAAGCTGTTTTCCCATTCAGATTCTGTTCGAGGATATTCTAAAAGGAACATAGAATGTGCTTACACAGATGAAATAAATGACAAGAAATATGGATACAGAATCAGAATTCCTATGTTCAAAGTCTGGTTCAGTCATTTACTGAGTATATAAGCCACTCAATGCCTCTGAGTTCTAGTGTCTGCATTTGTAAAAATAGGAATGATAATATCTGTTCCACAGAACTGATGAAAAGATCCAATGAGATAATCTTTAGACATTTTCCACAACTACAAAAGTATGATATCTGTTATTAAGACATAAGGATTTTCATGATTCTCTCTGCTCCTGTCACTTAGAGGTAACCATAAATATTAGATCAGTCTTGCACTCCAAATATCTATACTTAATTCAGAGACCTTAACTGTCCACAGAGTTCTTTAAAAAAGGAATATTTTGTATGCAGACTGAAGTGGAATAGTAAAGAAAAAAGAGGGCTACATTAGTCAGAAAAGCCCAGTTCTTATCTCAACCTTACACCTAATTTGCTGGTAATCTCAGGCAGGTGTCTTCATGTATTTTGCAATCAGTTTTATAACATATGAAATGAGGAATTTAGATAAGATGATTTTAAGAACTCTGTCAACTTACACCTTGGGGTTCTGACTTCTCAAACAAAATAAAGCAACATCTTCATACAACTGGATGAAGACGGCAGAATGTACCGCAGCCTCAGCTCCACTGGATATCCAAATAAGGGACAGGAAATATATATGCACATCTAATGTGTATTAGACAGCATATTAAAAAGCAGAGACATTACTTTGCCAACAAAGGTCCATCTAGTCAAGGCTATGGCTTTTCCTGTGGTCATGTATGGATGTGAGAGTTGGACTACAGAGAAAGCTGAGCACCGAAGAATTGATGCTTTTGAACTGTGGTGTTGGAGAAGACTCTTGAGAGTCCCTTGGACTGCAAGGAGATCCAACCAGTCTCTCCTAAAGGAGGTCAGTCCTGGGTGTTCATTGGAAGGACTGATGTTGAAGCTGAAACTCCAATACTTGGCCACCTGATGCGAAGCGCTGACTCACTGGAAAAGACCCTGAGGCTGGGAAAGATTGAGGGCAGGGGGAGAAGGGGCTGACAGAGGATGAGATGGTTGGATGGCATCATCGACTCGATGGACATGGGTTTGGGTGGACTCAGGGAGTTGGTGATGGACAGGGAGGTCTGGCGTGCTGCAGTTCATGGGGTCGCAAAGAGTCGGACACGACTGAAAGACTGAACTGAACTGAATGCATATATTCTAATGTAACTGAAAATTCAAGAAAGACAGAAAGTAGATGTGCTCTGACTTAAAGGAAAAGATAGGCCAAACTGTATGCATGAGCAAAGCACAGAACAAAGAGGAAACTTTATTCTGGGGAACGCCAGAATAGGTCTTGGGGAACGCCAAGCCCAAAGCAGACAAGTGTCAGAAACAGGAAGGATCTGTGGGGCATCCACAAGAGTGACTGGTTGATGGGCACAAGGGAGAGCTGTCAGGAGAGCCGAAATTTCTGCATGGGTTGTGTTTTCACTGTTGTTTCCTTCTAAATAGTTTGTAAATTAAGCATAAAACTTATTTAGAAATGAGAATGTGCGTTTTTAAAAAATCCCCTGTGTAAGATTGTTTTGGGTCTCCATTTCTACTTTTACTTCATCATGATCCACAAATGCGTCCTGTGTGATTTCTGCCTTGGGACAAAAACGTTGCAATTTCATTGTGGCCAAATTACATGGATAAGTTTGGTCAGTGTATCAAGTGTCTCAAAAGAATATTCACTTTTCTGTTGAGCATATAGTTTACACATGTTTAAAGGAAGCCTGCTAGTTATGATATTCAAATTCTCTATATCATGGCTTATATTTTGAGTGTTTGTCAATTTATTTGTGTATTTCTATTATTTTTTGCTTTCTATGCTTTGAAGGTTGGTGGAAAAGTGTATAGAAATTGACTATTATATTGACCTGGTATGTTGTTTATCAGTATGAAGTCCCTCTCTTTCTCTCTCAAATATATATTTAAATTCTAGTTTGCCTAATATGAGTATGATGACATCTGATTTTATTGTTACTGTTTTCTTGACAAAGATGCTTTTATTCCTAAACTGAGCTCTGACAAAATAAAAATTCTTTTCACCAGTTGACCTACTTTGCTTCTTGGAATCCAAGTTTATCTTTATAGATAATCAATACTACAGATAAATAGCTGTTCATTATTATAGATACTTCATTATTTGAAACAACTGACAACCATCCTGATCTAATTCTCAACAACCAAAAAGCTAGGCTGAAAAAAGTATCACATTGGATCAAATATTATATATTCTCTTTAAAGAACCTTACTGTGACAGAATTGAAGCTTTTATTTTTGTGTATGTGTGATATCTGAAAATAAAATATTTGGGCAAAAAAGAAATCAAGAAACAAAGTCTTAAAAGTATTTTATATAACTAGAAAGTTAAACCTAATTTCTAATTTGAAGCACAAATTTGCAAGCCAAAGTTTATACAGAATATAATATCATATATATTGCATATATATTACTTTTTATATATACATGCAATGACATTACATAATGTTAAGTAAATATTTATATTTTATTAATTTAAAGTAATAAAGCTCATTATTAATTGACAGGTATGAGTCCACAGGCATTATGGTATGAGTTACAGATGGAAAAAACAAATATCAAGTGAAAACTGATATTCCTGGCAATTAGCATATTCTGCTTCTATAATTAATATTATGGTTCCCCCCAAATTACTTGCTTAGGTTTGCTTTCATCTTGGGTATAAAATACTTTACAAGCAAAAACTATAAGGAATCAGAGCTAGAAGAAAGCCTTGAGATATCTAGTTCAAGTGTTTTAGTGCACTTTATTACACTGAAGAAACTATAGCTCAGAGGGTTTAAAGAACAATGAAAAAGATCATTCCCATTTTGGGGCACTCGCCATGTGCTGGGCAGCTAACCTACAGTGACAGTGAGACAGGAACTATTCTCATTCTCATTTTACTAATGAAGAAACTGAGACTCAAAAAAGGAAGAAAGAAAGAAAAGGAGATGGAGCAGAGGGAAGAGGAGATGAAAGAATGGAAAGAAGAAAAAACTTGGTCATAGTCATGTAATTTCCAAGCGACCATATCAGCCAGACTATGAACTAGGGGCTGGTTCTTCCCCTTATACATCGTCTCTTCTCATGTTACTCACATTTGTAAATACACTGTAAGGCAAGCAACACATCCTAATGGAGTGATACAGTTACTCCACCCCAGTCAGTGGAGTCCGTCACATCTGAGTTTAAATTCTACCCATGAACTTAATTGGGCTTCCCTGGTGGCTCAGCGGTAAAGAATCCACCTGCAAGGCAGGAGACATGGGAGACGTGGGTTTGATCCCTGGGTTGGGAAGACCAATGAGAGATTTAATCAAGATCCTGGGGGAGGGCATGGCAACCCACTCCAGAATTCTTGTCTGGAGAACTCCATGGACAGAGGAGAGTAGCCGGCTACAGTCCATAGGGTTGCAGCGTGGGACACGACTAAAGCAACTTTGCACGCATGCAACTTAATTACCTTGCTTTTCTTATCAATAAACTTGGGATACTCCTGTCACAGAATTGTGATGGCAATAAAACAAAATAGTAAAGGAGGAGAGTCTAGCTGAGCTCAGTGCCTTGGCTCTGTTGACTTCTCAAATAATAAAAGATCGCTGCTCAGACAACTCTGTAATAAAAATTTTGTACCCAAACTGGGAGACCAAAACTTAAGTTTGAGGATAGAAATAACGGTATTTTCTGACATGCAAGATTTTGATAAGTTTACTTTCCAGGTCGCAAAATAAGAAATTAAGACAGAAGAAACAAAGGATCCAAAAAGTATTGTCCAACTGAAAAAATAAAAAGTGAAAGGAATTACCACAGTACTGGTCAAAGCAGTGTATGCAGTTGAACACAAGCCCAGAGGGTAACCTAGTGAGACTGGGGTAGACAGTGGTTCAGGGAGGATACCTCTCAGAAGAAATGTATTCAGGATACCTCTCTGAATGTATTTAGAGAGAATTTAGAGTTACAGCAAGAAGTTCGGGATAAATCAAGGCAAGTATGTATAGACAATTAAGCAAAAAAAAAAAATTTGTTATTATTAGCTTCACGAAAATATAAAGGTTGTATAAGAAAGGAAGCATCCACAGTACACATCATGCCTTAGATATGAGCATAGTTCTGTAGATACATGATGTGAACACCAATTATTCATTAGGCTAAAGCTGCCAATATAACTGCCCTGGAAGGAGGAGAATTAACAGTCTGCTTTTACCTAGAGATGGATGGGGAAGTGTGAGGGTGCAGGACACTGCAGGAATAAAGTACGAAGTTCCTGTCTTATTATAGGAAGGCAATCACTTCCCAAAGCTGGAAAACCCAAGAATGGCAGTAGTAGCATGCAATTTAGAAATAGGGTAGAAAAGAACAGAAAACAATGATTAAACTGCTAAAAAGCACTACCTCAGGGATATGGAAAACAAGAATGGGCAATGTGGCAAAGAGCTGGTATTTATTATAAATCTCTTAACAATCTTTTGCCTTTTAAGTTGTGTACATGTAATATGACACTGTGATAAAATAAATGCAGCAGGGAAAAATCCCAAAGAACTGAAAAGGTAGGGGGAAAAGCAATCCCAAGTAGGCAGAACTAGGTTTGTTAATTTCTACTAGGATTTTCTAACTTTATACATTGCTTCTCTATAGTTATACGATGAGTTCCAACTTCCTAGGTCCCTTCTTTCATTTATACTGACAATTGTCTAACTGAAGTTGATATAAAAAATGCTAAAGGATGTAAAGAAACCACAGACTGACATGCCCATGTTATTTTCTTACTAAGGAGTGAAGTAAGAGAAGTGGACTCACCTAAATTAGTGAGAAGGTAAGCAATTTTTTCATAAGCCTGTAATAAGAGAAAGCAGTTAATGTTATTTTATTTTAGAAAATACTGTTATCTAGACTATTCAATGAAACATCTAAAGTTATTCTACAAAGTGGCTACATTTTCAATTAAGCAGCAGCACATTTTAAATCTTACTATGTGGTGCTTTATATATATATGAAGACACAAAATGTAATAAAAACATGTTGTAAATGTGGCTATATACAGACACGATTTCTGCAATAACTTTTCTGCTAGCTGTCTTTATTTTCACTTTATTAGTCAAACAAAAGAGACTTGAAGAAACCCCAAAGACTTTCAACTAGTTAACGGCTGACCTGGGATTTGATAACCAAATTATATTTGCTTTTTTCCTACACTGGAAGGTTTAGTGGAACTTTGTCTTTTTTACTATTGCTAAACAATTTTCCTAGCTATGACAAAGACAGTGAACAAAGCTGCATTCCCAAACAACAAAGTTGGTTTGGTGGTTATTTAAAACAAGATTCACTAGTCAAATCTGTTGAATCTGTAGTTACATGAACATTTTTATATTCTGTCACCTTCTCCTTGTCCCACCTTACTCTGTCCACCACTCATACAGACTCAAGCAAAGAAAACATATTTTACAATATTACAAGTAAATACAGCTGGAAGCCTATATTTACTACAGATAGAAGGGTGATATATGTGTGCATGTAAATATAATTACATAACTCCAAAATTAAACAAATTATTCTTTAGACTATAAATTCAAATAACCCTGCTTATCAGCATGCAAAATCAAAACGGTATATGGACACATTAAAAGTTGTTCACCTTCCTTGCCTGTTCGTTCAATAGAGTTAATGTGATTATTCATCTTAACCATGATTCAATCCATCTCTTCCTAAGATCTGAAGTGGTATCTTCAAACAGAAAGATTATATTGAGTACAATAGTTTCATTCTACTCCTGGTGCAGTTTTTTTTAAAAACTATACACATAAGTTATCATTTTCAAATTTTAGAATTAGATAAGCTTGAATTTGTGAGCACAAAAGTTTTCCTGACTTTACTCTTTTCCATGCCACATTTATCAACTAAGATGATTAGAGAAGGGTCTCCAAAGAGTATGATAAGACAGCCTTATCAATCAGCAAATAGTCCATGAGTAGCTACTGTGCTTCAAGCACTGAGTTAAGTGTTCTCATGGGGACTGAGAGAAAATTTTACTTAAGTAACTGCCATTTAGAGTATCTGGCTGGTGCCAAACAGTGTTTTCCACTGGGCTGCACAAAAAGTTCATTCAGGTTTTCCTGTAAGATGTTATGGAAACCAGAACGAACTTTTTGGCCAACCCAATATATATTATTTATGTTTGTCCTTACAAAAATATTATCAAGTAGATGTTATGATTTTATGGAACAGGAAACTGAGGTTTAGAATGTTAAGTAGATAGCCTGAGATAATACTGCTAAGCAAGAAGCAAAGTCAGTACTGGTATAAAGGCTCTCTTGTATCATCTACACTATGCGTTGTCTCATCAACAATTTCAGATTTTGTCTTAGTACTTAGCACATAGACCTGCCCATAAGCCCAGGATGGCAATATCTACAGCGGATGCCCCAAGAGACTATAATAATCTAATAACCTTTGAAGGAATTTTACCAGTCAGAAAAGACGCAGTGCCACCCCTGGAAATACCACTTTTGGAAAGGTATTTAGAATAGTGGAGAGCCTATACCATCCAAGGCCCAAAGGCTACAGCCTATTGGCACCATCATGATGATAAACTACAAAATAGTCCTTTCAGAGGGACTCATTAACTTACCCACAAAGTGTACAAAGAAACCATAATTTAAATATAACCAACGAGATGGTATATGACAGCAACCTTGACAGGGGAAGTTGTGTGTGCATGCCTGTGTGTGATGGAATAGAGATATAACTGAGGAAGGAGAAAATAAAGGGGTTCAGGGTCAATTGTTCTGCTTACTACATTATATACAGGTAGTGAATGTATAGGGGCTGCCCAGGTGTTGTGGTGGTAAAGAATCCACCTGCTTATGCAGAAGAAGCAAGAGACACCTCCAGGGTTCAATCTCTAGGTCGGAAAGATACCCTGGAGTAGGAAATAGCAACCCACTCCAGTATTCTTGCCAGGGAAGTCCCATGGACAGACGAGCCTGGTGGGCTACAATCCATGGGGTCACAAAGAGTTGGACAGGAAGAAGAATTCATGAAAGAGTGTATGTATACATTATACGAATCTGCATCATTATACATATATATACATATATGAAATATGTGTGTCTTTAAAATACATATATAATAAAATATATAATAAAATAAAATTTAAAAATATACAAAATACCATATAGTGAACCCAAGCTTTCAAAATCATTCACGAGTGCATTCAGTAAGCCAATATTCTCTTAGTCATGTATATTGGGTTAAAAGTGTTTATTAGAAATTTCTAATGACTCAGGTATTATCCAGGGAACCAAATGACAGTGAACCAAATATAGTCTGTACCATTCAGTTCAGTTCAGTCACTCAGTCGTGTCCGACTCTTTGCGACCCCATGAATCGTAGCACGCCAGGCCTCCCTGTCCATCACCAACTCCCTGAGTCCACCCAAACCCGTGTTCATCGAGTCGATGATGCCATCCAACCATCTCATCCTCAGTCGTCCCCTTCTCCTCCTGTCTTCAATCTTTCCCAGCCTCAGGGTCTTTTCCAATGAGTCAGCTCTTCGCATCAGGTGGCCAAATTATTGGAGTTTCAACTTCAACATCAGTCCTTCCAATGAACACCCAGGACTGATCTCCTTTAGGATAGACTGGTTGGATATCCTTGCAGTCAAAGGGACTCTCAAGAGTTTTTTGCAACACCACAGTTCAAAAGCATCAATTCTTCGGCACTCAGCTTTCTTTATAGTCCAACTCTCACATCCATTCATGACCACTGGAAAAACCATAGCCTTGACTAGACGGAACTTTGTTGGCAAAGTAATGTCTCTGCTTTTTAATATGCTGTCCAGGTTGGTCATAACTTTCCTTCCAAGGAGCAAGCGTCTTTTAATTTCATGGCTGCAGTCACCATCTGTAGTGATTTTGGAGCCCAGAAAAATAAAGTCAGTCACTGTTTCCACTGTTTCCCCATCTATCTGCCAAGAAATGATGGGACTGGATGCCATGATCTTAATTTTCTGAATGTTGAGCTTTAAGCCAACTTTTTCACTCTCCTCTTTCACTTTCATCAAGAGGCTCTTTTGTTCTTCTTCACTTTCTGCCATAAGGGTGGTATCATCTGCATATCTGAGGTTATTGATATTTCTCCCGGCAATCTTGATTCCAGCTTGTGCTTCCCCCAGCCCAGCATTTCTCATGATGTACTCTGCATATAAGTTAAATTAGCAGGGTGACAATATACAGCCTTGACGTACTCCTTTTCCTATTTGGGACCAGTCTGTTGTTCCATGACCAGTTCTAACTGTTGCTTCCTGACCTGCATACAGATTTCTCAAGAGGCAGGTCAGATGGTCTGGTATTCCCATCTCTTGAAGAATTTTCCACAGTTTATTGTGATCCACACAGTCAAAGGCTTTGGCATAGTCCATAAAGCAGAAATAGATGTTTTTCTGGAACTCTTTTGCTTTTTCGATGATCCATCAGATGTTGGCAATTTGATCTCTGGTTCCTCTGCCTTTTCTAAAATCAGCTTGAACTTCTGGAAGTTCATGGTTCACATATTGCTGAAGCTTGGCTTGGAGAATTTTAAGCATACTTTACTAGCATGTGAGATGAGTGCAATTGTGCAGTAGTTTGAGCATTCTTTGGCATTGCCTTTCTTTGGGATTGGAACGAAAACTGATCTTTTCCAGTCCTGTGGCCGCTGCTGAGTTTTCCATATTTGCTGGCATATTGAGTGCAGCACTTTCACAGCATCATCTTTCAGGATTTGAAATAGCTCAACTGGAATTCAATCACCTCCACTAGCTTTTTTCGTAGTGATGCTTCCTAAGGCCCATTTAACTTCACATTCCAGGATGTCTGGCTCTAGGTGAGTGATCACACCATCATGATTATCTTGGTCATGAAGATCATTTTTGTACAATTCTTCTGTGTATTCTTGCCACCTCTTCTTAATATCTTCTGCTTCTGTTAGGTCCCTACCATTTCTGTCCTTTATGGAGCCTCTGTACCATTATGGAATTTAAATTCTGGTGCTCAGAAATATATGACAAAGAAATATGTACTTGGCCAGGAGTTGCCAAGTACTAAGAGGAGAGATGAAGCAGGCTGATGGGTAGAGAGAAGTGGTGGCACAGGGTGCTATGTAAAGGCTGGTCAGGGAATCCTCTAAGAGAGGGAGACATCTGAGCAGAGAGCTATTTGGAGTAAGGGAGCCAAACAGTGATGAGGCTAAGTATCTGGGAGACATGAAAACAGTGAGTGCAAATGCCTGAGCCTGCCATGCGCTTGGTGTGTCTCCTGAAGGTGGAGAAATAAGAGGGATGGGGTGGAGGTACAAAAGAAGTAACAGATGAATCAGAGAGATCTCGGAGGGAAATACTTTTTTGGTGTCTCATAGGCTGTGGTGAGGACTTCAGAATGCATTCTGAGCTGAAAAGTCATCATCTCCCTAATTAATGCTTTGTTTTGGGGTGTCATGAGAAATCAATTGGGAAAAAAGTGGCAAAGGCATTTGCTGTGAAGGGGCAATACTCTGAGTTCTACATTTGCTTTAATGCTCTTCATCTCCAAGTCAGATGCTCACAATCTAACTTTCATTGTAAAAAGCAGCTCCAAATGGACAGATGCAGAATCAAAGAGTCTTCACTTTTCCAGAAATTCTCCTTTTTGAATTTCTAGAAATCGTTGACATACACATGAACAAACTAAACAGATACATTTTAAAAAGCCAATCTTCCTATTAAATGAGTCATTTGTCATTGCTTCCTTTTGAGGTCAAGATGTGTGGTCCAACACTTGGATCTACCCTATTTCATAATAACCTTTTTGCATTGTAATTATCAGTTAAGGAAACTTGGGTACATTTTGAGGTCTTTGGGGATCAGGCCCATGGAAGAAACACAGGAATGAATGCTCTGGATTCTAGAGACAGTAGTGGATTAATAAAGTGGAAGAGTCCAATACTACAAAGCTACAGTCATCAAGACAATATGGTACTGGCACAAAAACAGAAATATAGACCAATGGAACAAGATAGAGAGCCCAGAGATAAAACCCACACCCTATGGGTATCTTATCTTTGACAAAGGAGGCAAAAATATACAATTGGGCAAAGATAAGCCTCTTCAATAAGTGGTGCTGGGAAAACTGGACAGCTATGTGTAAAAGAATGAAACTAGAACACTTACTAATGCCATACACAAGGATAAACTCAAAATTAATTCAAGATCTACATTTAATACCAGAAACTATAAAACTCTTAGAGGAAAACATAGGCAGCATACTCGATGACATAAATCAAAGCAAGATCTTCTATGGCCCACCTCCTAGAGTAATGGAAATAAAAACAAAAATAAATAAGTGGGGCCTAATTAAACTTAAAGCTTTTGCACAGCAAAGGAAACTACAAACAAGGTGAAAAGACAACCCTCAGAATGGGAGAAAATAACAGCAAAGGAAACAGCTGACAAAGAATTAATTTCAAAAATACACAAGCAGCTCATACAACTCAATATCAGTAAAACAAACAACCCAATCAAAAAGTGGGAAAAAGACCTAAACAGACATTTCTCCAAAGAAGACATACAGATGGCTAACAAACACATGAAAAGATGCTCAACATCTCTCATTATCAGAGAACCGCAAATCAAAACTACAATAAGATACCACCTCACACTGGTCAGAATGGCCCTCATCAAAAAGTCTATAAACAATAAATGCTGGAGAGGGAGTGGAGAAAAGAGAACCCTCTTGCACTGCTGGTGGGAAAGTAAATTGATACAGCCACTATGGAAGACAGTATGAAGAGTCCTTAAAAAATTAGGAATAAAACCACCATATGACCCAGCAATCCCACTCCTGCACATATACCCTGAGGAAATCAAAATTGAAAAAGATATATGTACCCCAATGTTCAATGCAGCACTATTTACAATAGCTAGGACATGGAAGCAACCTAGATGTCCACTGACAGATGAATGGACAAAGAAGCAGTGGTACATATATACCATGGAATATTACTCAGCCATAAAAAGGAATGGATTTCAGTCAGTTCCAATGAGATGCATCAACCTAGAGCCTATTAGATAGAGCGAAGTAAGTCAGAAAGAGAAATATAAATATCATATACTGACGCATATATATGGAATCTAGAAAGATGGTACTGATGAATTTCTTTTCAGGGCAGCAATGGAGAAACAGACACAGAAAACAGATCTAAGGACATGGGGGGAGATGGAAGGGAGGTTTGGGAGGGAGGGGATGTGGGTGTACCTATGGCTGATTCTTGATGTATGACAGAGAACCACAAAATTCTGTAAAGCAAATATCCTTCAATCAAAAACATAAAGTGGCAAAATATAAATAATATGGATGAGTCCAGAACCAGCATGGAGTACTTACAACAGCCCAGTATATTCAAGGGTTTTCTTTTTTTTTGGTTATAGCATGCTCTATGCATGGCACATGGAGGAGGAATATCAAAAGGAATTTATCCTTTTATCGGCAATGCTGAAATAGTTTAATTGGCTTAATTCCAGCTATTTCAAACTATAAGAGTACTTCTGCTGTGATGTTTCTATTTTTTTTTCTTCAAAATTATGCATTAATCATGAGACCAGACAGCTGTCATGCTATTGCAATCTGTTCTTAAATTAATTAAGAAATAATTAATTAAGAATTAAGATAAATTAAGAATTAAGAATCTGTTGTCAAGCAACAAGAACATACATTTTTAAAATAGCTGCATTTTAAATTTTTATTAAAAACTTTTTGGAAATATTTCCTGATGATGGCTAAGCATGCTATTTATGGTATCTTCAATAGCATATTTTCAGGATCAGCAAAAGAAAGAAGAAAAAGGATGATGGGATTTATAAAAAGAAAGTCCTGATTTTAAATCCTGGCTTTGAAGTTTTTTAGCTGTCCTCCTGGTAAAAGATGTTAAAGATAATAACTTGAAATTTTAGCTACTGTTAAATTATTTCCAACCTGTATTTGGAAGATGCGATTTCTGATCTTGGCTGTGTATCAAAATTACCTTATATCCCTTAAATCACTGATTTTGTAATGCTATTTTGGGGACTGACTGGATCAGAATCACTTGGAGAGCATTAAGGGTTATTTTTTGTTTTAAATACAGACTTCATAGTCCTACAAAGAAAATTCTGAATAAGACTCGGGGATCTGTAGTTTTTCAAAAGTGTTTCAGGTGACTTGATGAATAAAAAACAGGAATCAATCCTTTAAGTTACTTTTATGATCTGTAAAGTGGGCCTGTCATCAAATTTTTATTATCTTGACCCATATCTCTCTCCCAAATTGAACATTTCTTTAGGAGTGCTCGATCCACCTATTTTAAAAGCTTAGAGAATGTGTATTCTTTGATTATTAGTTTGAATGAAAGTAACAAGGACAGAAAACCTGAAAGACACTGAAAATATAATTCCAATAACAAATAATTTTGAGCACATGTGATATTCAAAATGCTAGGATATTTGAATAATAAAATATTTAAAATGTCTTCAAAAATATATTCTAAATGTTTTTTAGTCATTTGGCAAGACCTGGAGATACAAACATGAGGAAGCTACAGTCCCAGTCCTTGAGGAGTTGATACCCTGACAGTGGGAGAAAAGGCATGTCCCAAGCACTGTTAACAGAAGAACAGTCACAAAAGGGATTGTTTAATTCCACCAGGAGAATCTGATAAAAATGGGGACTAGACCTGCCCAAGTACCTATGAGGAGAGACACAAAGAAGAGATTATTTCATTTCACATATGGAACTGAGAAAAATTTTAAGAAGGAAGTGATCCTTAACTGGAATTTTCAAAGATCAAGAGATATTCTCCAAGGAGATAAAAGGAAATAAAGGCCAACAGAGGAAGCACTGTGAACCAGGAAATGGGTGTGAAGTAGCAGAATGCCAGGAAGCAAGCCCAAGGGATTCAGTAGGCTGCAGTGCAGGGTGCGACAGACAGGGAGGGGACAGGACACAACACCAAATGAGGAGAGAAGGGGAAACCGATTCTAATAATGGAGACCCTCCTTGCCATTGCTATCAGAGGCAGTGGGAACCTGTTAGCCAGATTCGAGTACAAAATTACAATGATCAAATCTGTAATTTAGAAAGGCGATTGCAGCAGTGGAGTGAAAGGGAGATGGGAAGAGGTGAAAATACAGATAGGAAGACTAATCAGTTCGAAGGCTGCAGCAACAGTCCAAGTTAAAAATGATAAGTAGCTGGCTGAATTAAGGAAGCCGAAGCGAGCCTGAGGAGCAGGGAATGAATAGGAGAGATGTTATGGAAGCACAATTCACGTTAGTCACTGATATGATGAAGGAGACAAAAATAATGCATGAATAATGACTTAAGGTTTCAGTCTGTGTACATTAAATATGAAAAGTTCCAATTAAACATATTTGGCTGATTTAAACTATTTTCCATGCACTTATTATGTAATTTCATGTATATGACTTATAGCCAAAAAACATATTAGATTAATAGAGTATTTTGACTGAGTCCAAATCCCTCATTTGGGGAATATAGTTTCACGAAGTCAAGTTATTAAGGAAAAAAAGTAAATTTCTATGTATATTTAGTGTTGGTCTGAAAATAGCAAAAGGTAGCATTTGGTATTCCAGGTGAATCTTTTTGGTGGTATGTTTTTTTAAAGGGTCTGATATTTTGATATCAATTGATATTCATCTATCCTTGTTTGATTAAGCTTTTAAATTAATCCTGTGTGTTCAGGTGTTTGATTGGACTGTTTGATAATCTGTGAAGTATCTTAACATCCTGAGAAGGAAGGAAATGCATAAATTCAGAAGGAATTTTGTATATGGATTGAATCAGAGAAATGTAACATTCCCTTCACATTTATTGGGTAGACTGCATAGTTCTTCAGTTCAGTCGCTCAGTTGTCTCTGACTCTTTGCGACCCCATGGACTGCAGCACGCCAGGCTTCCCTGTCCGTCACCAACTTCCGGAGCTTGCTCAAACTCATGTCCATCGAGTCGGTAATGCCATCCAACTATCTCATCCTCTGTCACATAGTTCTTGCCTGATGCTAAATCCATTTTAAAATTTTCTCCTGAGTTAGTTGCAAGGGCAAAGGACAAGTTGTACGGCCTACTTCACTTCCAAGAATCCCTGTCTTTATGCCAAATGTTCAACAAGTAGAAATAAACATTTAAAAAAGAAAAGTCAGCTGTTTTCTCCTGGGAACTATGGATGCTTGTTTCTTAGCTCTAGGCATTTACATGGGCTTTTGTATTTAATGAAGTAGAGCCAGTGGGAGCCTGGTGGGCTACAGTCCATTGACCACAACTGAGCACATGCATGCACGCGCCCACACACACATAAACACAGTGGGATTTTAAGGATCTCAAAGGATGGTTTTTATAATAAAAATAGTACTATCTTCAGCTGTCTCTAGAGGTCTTTTTTATCTGTAAAATGCAAGTACTTTTGGAAGAAAGAATACATTAAACCTCATCAAAAATATAAACTTAGTGAGAAGCTGTGTCTGAACCTATGAGAGGAGTGTGTGTTGGAGGGTTAATCGTGATTCTCAGAAAGGAGTGGTCACTGAGGAGAGGGACTAGAGGGGGAGTAGAATCAGAGGTCAAGAGACTGGGGATTGAGAAGCACCTGGAATAATACAAAACTGGAGTGTGGTACATCAGTGGAAACATTCATCAAATTTCAATTTTTTGCAGTATCACTGATAATGGGAAGAACACTTGTAGGGAAAAGGTTTGAGGATAAATGTTCTTAATTAATTCAAATGCAGTTCTGATTGTAACAAGTCCTTCAGTTTAACTGAAAAGATCAGTAATTTTCTGGGTAGGGACTAAGGATTGAACACTGTCTGGAAGCTCTGTTACCAGAGCTGTCAGGCTTGCCTTCTCAAGCAAAAATTAATTAATCACATTTGGCTTCTTCATTGTCTTTGTCTGTGAAATATTGTCCATCCTCAAAAATATGAGACCATTTCAGTATTTAAGATGTATTTGAAGATCAGTAGGTCTCTGGAACAAATTGCCAAATAAACACAGGAACACAGGGTACGTTTTTGAAGGCAATAATAATTGATGGGGGGAGTGGAGATTAACAGACATGAAACCATTAACATTGATTATCTCCAATGGTACAATCAGTTTATGGTAGGAAGGGAGGAGACTGGCATTTTGGATTGAGAAAAGTGACTTTCATCTAATATTTTAAATATCCTTATACTGTCATTAGTTTTATAAGAACAATGTTGCTATTTTATAGTTCAATGCTAATAAATAATGGATTTAAAAAAGGAGAAAATAAAATTAAGACATATAAAAGAACAAGACTACTGAAATTAGCATAGTGTAATGGTATGGTTTTTGTATGAAATAAGTAAACATTTCAATTTTCTTATATTTAGACGTATATTTGATGAAAACACATCATACAACAACCTATATGTGATTCGTTTTCTCTCTACCAACACTATGAGTATTTACATATTAATAGGTAGCAGCTAACATTTAAAGAAAAAAGAGTAAAAAATTATTAACAAATGCAGATATGGCCTGAAGAATTTAGAAGGATCAAAGAAAAGATCATCAGCATTTCTGTGTCTTGAACTGAAGGGCAATAATCAAACTCTATTATCTAAAGATGGGAAAAATGGGAAAAAATAAAGAAAATTTGGTATTTTGCAGGAAAAGAAATGAGAGTACAAATAGACTTATAAAAAGAAATAAAAATTCAAAGCATTGAACAAACAGGAAGAAAATGAACATTTATTGAACACTTCTATTCACTAGGAGCAGATTTCATCTTTCAATCCCCCTAGGCATTTGTCTTATTACCCTCATTTGAAAGATCAAGAAATTAAAGTTCAAAGATGTTATGCAGGGTAGTCAGGATCACACAGGTCAAGAAGCAAATCTCTGTTTTGCCTGTGTTTAAAGTCCATTACTTTTTATCTGGACAGTATGTTGAGGAACTGACAATACAAATTGATGAAAGCCTGGACAGTGTTCAGAGGGGCAGGAGAGAGGGGGAGAGCATAAATGAGAACAGAAGGAACAGAGAGAGAGAGTGTGTGTGCGTGTGTGCACGCCTGCATGTGAGTGTCCTGGGACGCTATGCAGCCATCCGTAAACCTTTTCTTTACTTGGTGAAAGACAAAATTTTAAAAATGACCTGAAATTGCTACCTAAAGCTACCCAAGTGGCCGTGGTTTTATGAGTGACTCATATACAAAGTAAAAATAAAGTACATTCCAATTCTGATTTGTTCCAGATTTTATATCATGGTAGGATGTATTAAAAGTCAAGACTATTTTTTCTGATTATAAACCAAAACATACATATAGAGATAAACATTTGAATGAACAGAAAAAAAATATTAAATCAAATATTATCCCACTCCTGAAATATAACCACTATTAACATTTTATTGTCATTCTTCAAAATGCAGGTGCGTTCCAATGGAAATCAAGTGAAATTGTACATCCTTCTTATGTAACTGTATGTCATGTACTTAAACAATGTTAAAATTTAATATTCAACCAACCTACCAAGATTAGGGAAATGAATCAATTTAAAGTCATAATAGCCTATCACTAGTGTTACCTAGAAGTAAATACATTAACCACTAAAGCTTTCTTTTCCTTAGATAAACAATTTCTTTCACTATCTACTAGAACAGTTAACGTGAGAATGAAAAATATAAAAATCTGTTGTATAAATCCATGTTGTGAATGGCTCCTCCTTCACTGTGGTGATTTTGTGCAACATACAACCTATACTACCTTTCATAGATTACCTCACAGGCCCCTCAATCCTAGCTCTGTAGTTTTTCAATGTTTATTGTTCATTTCAACCCATGAGTCAAAAGCATAAATTAAAATACTGTATGGCTTACTTGGAGATACAGTAAAAAATATTCTCCTTCTACAAATAAACTGAACCTGAAGAAAGCAAACTCCAGTTGAAAATATTAACTATTGCCCTTACATTGAAATTTACCCATTTCTTGCAATGACTACTCATTTTTCGCTTAAGAACTTCCCTGATTATTTTAAAGTTAAATAGAAAATGGTTCCAGTCCCTTCCTGATTAATCATGTAACACTAATGTCAATGTAGTTTGGAACTAGATGCATATTACCTGTTTATGTTATCAACACCATTATGCATGTATTGGTCAGCTCTCTACATGAATTATCATGTAAATAAATATGCAAGCACTAATACTTACTAAATGCACAATCTGGGACAAGTTATTTAAGCTCTCTGAATTGTAGTTTACTTATTTACATAATGGAGAGAATATTGACCTTGTGGTGGTGTTGGAAGAATTAAAGGAAATAAATTGTTCTAAATAAGCCAATCAATGCCTCCTGTCTTCAGAGAAAATAGGACCCCAACCACAGACCTTGCTAAAGGAGGAGACCTAAGCATAATGTTGTCCTCTCAGCCACAGACATTTGGTTCACAAGTTAACTGGTACACATGATGTTGAACCAATCACACGCACTCTCTAAGAAATTAGCACATTAAAACACTGGATGATCTAAGTTAAATAAACTACAAAACCTGACCAACATGGTCATGAAGTTAGAATCAATGAAGATAAGAAAAGCATATCAATCCACCAGCACACCAGACACTGAACCAGAAGCTACTGTTAGGCAATATGGTCTTTTGCTGATAAAAACAGTCTCTTCCCCATGAAAACAAATGCAAATAGAATCATTGTTAAAAAAAAAAAAAAGATGGGAATGGAAGAAAGGAAGAGAGAGAGAGAGAAAGGAAAAACAGGGAGAGAAAGACAGAAAGATGAAGAGGAAGGAAGAAAGGAAGGGAGGAAAAAATACTTAGTCTCAGAGAAATGCAAATGGATAAGCTGTCTGTTTTCCATTTCACATGAGGTCTTGGAGGTAACAAGGCTACACTTTCAAACAGAATTTCCTATATCTTTCCAATAAATTCTAGGAGTTTGAATTTGTTGGACTGGTTTTTTAATCCTAACAATTCCTTATCTGAATGAAAAGAGCATAGCATCGTGAATAAAAAGAGCACAGCAATGGCAGCCCACTCCAGTACTCTTGCCTGGAGAATCCCATGGACAGAGGAGGCTGGTAGGCTGCAGTCCACAGGGTCGCTAGGAGTCAGACACAACTGAGCGACTTCCCTTTCACTTTTCTCTTTCATGCATTGGAGAAGGAAATGGCAACCCACTCCAGTGTTCTTGCCTGGAGAATCGGCGGTACGGGGGAGCCTGGTGGGCTGCTGTCTATGGGGTCGCACAGAGTCGGACACGACTGAAGTGACTTAGCAGCAGCAGCAGCACCATTTCCAGCACACACTAGATACTTGATGAGTGGAAGCTATCACTAAACCAAGTTATAAACCCAAGACTTCCCTGCTGGTGCAGTGGATAGGAATCCACTGCCAGTGCAGGGGACACTGGTTCGATCCCTGGTTTGGGAAGATTCCACACGCACCTGTGTGTCAAAGCTACTGAAGTCCATGTGCCCAGAGCCTGTGCTCCACAAGAGAAGCCGCCGCAATGAGAAGCCAGGGTTCTACAAAGAGGGGCAGCCCTTGCTTGTTGCAACTAGATAAAGCCTGTGCAGAGCGACAAAGACCCAGCACAACCGAAAATAAAAGTAAATAGATAAACTATAAATTCAAAGAGCAAGGAAGACAACACAACTATGATGGATTTTAATTTAAAAAAAAGGTCATGTAAACCACATAAATGAAATATTTCCTGTTAAGCCAAACTGTCTTTACCAGAAATGATACTTGGCCTTATTTTGATTTCTTATAAATCCAATTCAAGTATCAAGGAAACACAGGCCTCTCCTCTACCCACCCCCTTTACACCTATTGAAAAATTGTAAACACTTACAACATTCAGTGCCATAATGATTACAAAATTGATACAGACTGCAGCAGCGGAAGTTGCAAACTGCCAGTGTTGTTTGATGAAATTCCACTTGAATGATGCAAACTGTTCCATGACAACCAGGCGATACACCACAACTGCAAACACTGCAGTGATCACCAGAGAAATCTACAAAATGGGAGACCGGAAGAGACACCCACGTTTTGGATTATTATAAAAATAAAAGCAACAACATAGATCCAAAACATTGACCCCAAAAGCTAAAGAAATTTACTTTTTCAAGAAAGCATACATACATTTAAAATTTCCTTTAAAGAACTGAGGTACATTAGAGTCAAAATAAAAGTAAGACTCAGTTGTTTTAGTGGGATAAGTTGTTCAAATCTCAACTGTCACATGAATGCTTGGTTTTAAAACAGTGTATCTAATTTTTAGGACAACTTACATAATTTCCCTTTTATCTTAGATGATCTTTGTTTCTCCCCGACAGTATTTTATTTAAAAATATGCACAAGCTCCCTCTGCAATTACTGCATGATCTGCTGTGATTTTTATTTTGTTTAATAGTATGTATGTACCACCAACATACGGGACAGGATACAGTTTCTTACCCCCTCAGGGTCACAAAATGAGTTGGTATTTTAGAACTTCTTTCTAAACCTGGAATCCCACAATATTCTGAGACTGATGGTTCTACTTTACCATGAAGAATATTCCTGAGATAGAAACAAGAAGACGAGTAACTTTGTCTGAGGAAGGCTGATGTGGTTCAGGTTTTCCACTGATAGGATTCACTCGCTCCATCTTGTAATACTTTGCTTCGAACTGGGGACGAAGTGTTTCCTATGAGAAAAACTAAAGTTAACTAAATATCTAAGGCATAAATTAAAAAATTATCCAATATTGAGTAAATTCTTGGAATTTGGCCTCCTTCTATGTCAAGTCTTGGCAAAGAAGCAACTTGTAAAAAATTAGATGCAAGATATTTTCCAAATAAACCCTAAACTATATTTTAATTAGCATGGTTTTCCACTAATGGAATTTAAGGAAACATCATAGAAGTACACTGAAAAAAGTACATATTTCATCATTGGTGTCTATTATATTCATAAAATAACAATGTTGTTAGTAAGACAAAAAAATTCAAGGGAAAACTGAATGGTGTTTAGCTGCTTCCTGCTTAGACGTTAAGGCAGTGAGTGATTTTCTGCATCATATGTTATTCCAGCTTCTTATCTCCTGGTTTCTTAACATCTTACCTCCTCTTCTTCCCATTCAATAAGGTCCCAAGTATAGGTTAGTGTACTTCTTCTCCTTTTCCAAAACTCCAGGAAGACTGTGGCTATAAATAAGAATAATAATATTACTATTATAATTCTTACCTGACAACATCACATTCTGTCATCATTGTCTTTCTTCTTTGAATTGATGCATTTACATCATATTATTAAATAATTAAAATTAACTATATTTGTATTAAATTCATACAGCTTCAATTTTTTTCCCTTACCTTCTTCTATGTAAATTATCAACATGCATTCTCAATGGAGAGTAATTCTTTTTATTGGAATAAATAAGCAGAGACCTTGATAGCATGGTCTGTCATGGTTAGCATGACTTTGATCTTGCGAAACTGGATTGGAGATGAATCTGGAGGATAAGAGGCCTTCAGTGGAAAAGGGAGCTTAGTTATCAAGGAAAAGGTGGGTTTCCTGTGCATCATGGAGGTAGAAGAGTATTTCAGAAAAGCTGAAAATGACGCCCAGTAATTCTGCTCCTTAGCAACTATGCGTTTATTTTTTCACTCCTATCTTGCTGACTATCATGCATACTTTTCTCAACATTACAAAAATTTCACAGATGCACATGCTGCATCCAGTCCTTCATGTCATGTCCATTTCCAGCGGCTTTCCTTTGTGATCCAAATTCAATGGCACAGAGTAACAGAATCACAGGGTCAAGCATGAAAGAGGAGTAAGATTCTATGTGCAGTTTGAAGTTATTTATTTTAAATTTACAGAAAATAAGGTCCAGAGTGATAGATATATATCACTGACCTTGCCAAAGTATCTTGAACTTTTTCTTATACTTTTTCCTGTACCTGTTTTTTTTTTTCCCACATTTGAAGGTTAAGTCTCTTGAGGGCCTCTTTCCCTTAGCAGTTTAGTGCTTTGCACACTGAAAATGTTTAATAAATGAACTGAATTACTGAACAGTTCCGGGATTGCCACTCTAACTCCCAGGCAAGTATTCCTTGCATTATTCCAGAGGTTTTCACGGCATGCTCCATGGAATTTCACCGAAGACATTGGAAGAAAGAGAGTCCCTTGACAGAGAATCACTAAATATATATTGAGCAGTCATGTTCAAATTTTATTTGGAAAAATAATCATTGTTGAAAAAGTTTTAAAAACTACTTCACTATACTTTGAAGAAAGGGAGTGGCTAATGAGAAGGGGATCAGGGGCAAGAGGTCAGTTCCAAACACAAATAAAGTTAAGTATGTCTGAATATATTGAGCCCCCAAAAGAATTCCAAGTATTATTTTCACCAGAAGAGATAAGGATTTGAAGCCTTCTTAAAAGGAGACCCAGATGAAATGAGATTGTGTCAGAGCAAATGCCTGGCCTCATCAATGGGGACAACACCTGAGAACAACTGAAGAGTCCTCCATCCCCCAGATATTTTCTCAGCGACATCTGCAAGCATAATGTGATTTCCGCACATAGCATTGCAACATCACTATACATGAGGCAGAAACAGAAACCTCACTAAACAGGTTCTACAACTAACAGAAGGGCCATGAATATGGGACATTTTAAATTTCCCTGCTTAGGATAAGTTATTGATTTTCTGGTTAATGCCTTACAGAAATGCAATTAGTAGAGGTTTTTTGCATGAATATCTAGTCGATTAATCAATGGAAAGAGCCTATGTGTGAAACAGTAGATTTTGAATATTTGGGCTGGATTGTACTTGACTCAGTCGCCACTGTTTAGTTGTAGAACTGGCTAGTCCAGACCTTCCTGTCTGGTTAAATTTCCTCTTTGTCCAAAGACACGGAATCTTTTTCCAACTTTACTTCCAATTTTCCTCTCCTTCTGTCTCTCTAAAAGTACTAAGTAAGAAATAAAACAATACATATCTATGTTCTAAAAACATGAGAAGGCCCAGTATTTGATATAAGCACTGAAAATCCTTACCAATTTCTAAAATCAGACATTCTTCCCCATAGGAAACTTCATTAAGAAATAAAAAGCTACACATAAACAGCATTGTGCTATATTAAAATACAAGAATTCTCACCACAGTCTTGACCAGAGCAGACTCTTAAATTTGATGGAATGTGTCTCTCTAAGTTAACTCTTCCTGTCACTCAATATGGTATTGGCATTTGTACATTAAATAGGCATTCAGTAGCACCTGTTCACATTACAACAGATACTAAATGAACTGCTAAAAAATTAGGTGTCTACACAAATAACTTGTTAAGTTTTTTTGCCATGTATTTTTAATAAATAAAATTCAATCTTTTTAAAGTTCTGGATTTACTGTTCTCAGGACATTTCTTCTTTTTACCATTCATGTATTTGATATGATTTAATTAACTCCGTGGAATATTTTCTGATTATAAATATAACACCAATGAAAGTAACAGAAACAGCCCCTGTCTTACTCACTTCTGAAATCTGGGAACGTCTGCCATTTACCAGGCTTTCGGTAAATGTGTGCTGAATGAGTAAACTAAACGTAAAGAATAGAAGTCACCTACAATTCCACATTCATAAACAGTCACTACTGCAATTTTGGCAATCCCATCCAAAGTATTTTACTTAAGAAGTGTATTTAGGGCTGATATGTTGCTGACACTCAGAAATACAACCATTTGTTGTTGTTAAGTTGCTAAGTCATGTTCACCTCTTTGCAACCCCATGGACTGCAGCATGCCAGGCTCCCTTGTCCTTCGCTATCTTCCAGCGTTTGCTCAGATTCATGTTCATTGAGTCAGTGATGCTATCTAACCATCTCCTCCTCTGCTGCCCCCTTCTCCTTTTGCCTTCAGTCTTTCCCAGCATCAGGGTCTTTTCAAATGAGTTGGCTCTTTGCATCAGGTCGCCAAAGTATTGGAAGTTCAGCTTCAGCATCAGTCCTTCCAATGAATATTTAGGATTGATTTCCTTTAGGATTGACTGGTTTGATCTTCTTGCTGTCCAAGGGACTCTCAAGAGTCTTCTCCAGAGTCTTCTCCACAATTCAAAAGCACCCATTCTTTGTTTTGCTTTTTCTTTTCTCTTTTTCTGTCATAAATGAACCTGGTTGTTCATTTATGACGGGGAAAAAGGTAAAAAACAAATTCATAACTGAACCCTCTAAAGGCATCATGCCCTTCACAAGTTGGCTCTTCCTCTCCAGGAAATTTTCACCAGGATGAGGTACATGTAGAGTTAACCCCTGAACAGCTCTGGCCTCCAGCAAAGTGCTCCAGAACTGAAGTCAATAACCATTCTGATTGTCCAGTAAGGAGTTCTAGTTCCAAGCATGGTTAAATATTTGCCTTTTCACCTTATAAACATCCCCCTGGAATTGAATCCTTAGAAATGTACTTGGCATCACAGGTGAATGCCAACAACTATCAAAGAAATTACTAACTTCACTTTTACAATAAATACAATTTATCTTCTTGATCAAGTTACAGTGACCCCCAAAAGACCATGTAGGAATAGCTATGTGGTGCTGGAGAAAGAGCATGGGTTTGGGTATGGATGTTCTGGGTTTGAGAGCTACCTATATTCTTTTCAAATCATGTGATCTTGGACAATGACTGAAAAATGATAAGCCTTTGTTTTCACAATTTAAACACAAGAATAGCAAAACCATCTTCTTAGAGGTGTTGTAAAATTAACTAAGGTATAATTTATAAGTGATCTAGCATCTAACTATTATTCATTCATTTGAAGAATATAATAGATCATGTTGTTGTTGCTTAGTCATTAAGTCATGTTCAATTCTTTATGATCCCGTGGACTGTAGCCCACCAGACTCCTCTAGCCATGGGATTCTCCAGCGCCATTTCCTTCTCCAGGGACTCTCCTGACCCTGGGATCGAACCCACATCTCCTGCACCGGCAGGCAAATTCTTTTCCACTGAGCCAGCAGGGAAGTCCCATAATAGATTATAATAATATTTCTTTCAACATTCTCTTAGTTGTTATATATTAGGGAACTTGGTAGACAAAGTTCTTGGTTTCATTGAATAAACCTACTACATGTTTTTCTGTAGGAAACATGAAGCTTTTTCAATTATTTATACTTTGACTGTTTTATAAAAATTCAGTCATATGTGTCATAACACTGCCCATCTTTTTCTGGTGACCCAGCAAACCTTTTATATTGTTCTTTTTCTTCTTTTGTATTTAAGACAGTAAAGCTGCCTCTACAGCAGAGGTCCTCAACCTTTCAGCCACAGACCAGTACCTCCTGTCAGATCAGTGGTGGTGTCAGATTAGCAATCAAGTGCACGATAAATGCAATGCGCTTGAATCATCCTGAATCCATTCTCCTGCCCCTGGTCCAACTGTCTTCCATAAAACAAGTGAAGTGCAGTGAAGTCAAAGCTGCTCAGTCGTGTCCTAGTCTTTGCAATCCCATGGACTATACAGTCATTGGAATTCTCCAGGCCAGAATACTGGAGTGGGTAGCCGTTCCTTCTCCAGAGGATCTTCCCAACCCAGGAATCAAATCTACATCTACTGCATTGCAGGCAGATTCTTTACCAGCTGAGCCACCAGTGAAGCCCAAGAAAACTGGAGTGGGTAGCCTATCGCTTCTCCAGTGGATCCTCCAGACCCAGGAATCAAACCAGGGTCTCCTGCATAGCAGGCAGATTCTTTACCAACTGAGCTATCAGGGAAGCCCATAAAACTGGTCCCTGGTGCCAAAAAGGTTGGGGGCCACTGCTAGAGTAAATAATTCAATTCAAAATTATTTTTGAGAAAACAATATCTATTATTAGAGCGCACAAAGAAAAAAAGAAAATGAGCTGCAGCATAGTCTCACAGAGGAAGAAGAAAATTACCATTACAGAGCACTTTCAAATTCCCAGACTTTGTGTTAGACATATTTTTAATTAGCTCCTATCATTTCCACAACAACCCAGGTGAAATAAAGATTATTATCTCCTTCAGTAGAGAAGCAAATCGAAGCTCCTGGGAGATTAAGTTACCTGAGGAAGTCACCTGGCTGAAATTCAAATCTAGATCCAAACACTGACCTTTTTCTACACCAAAGGAAAAACTATTTCTAAACACGGTCTGGTACAGAACTTTTTGAGCTACATGATCTGCAACATCCTTCTGGGAAGAAATTAGCATCACAGACAAAATGTTTGAGCAGATTTCTAATAGACCTAAATGAGATTGAGAGTGACCCACTAATCAGAAGTCTAGAGTCTGATTTGTTTGGAGCCTAAAAATGATTACTAACCATTTTCTTTTCTTACAAAATGTCTGTGCCAAGATAGAAATCTTTGCATTGGTCTTTTAGAAGACTTTTCCTTTGCAGTCAAACTTGAATAAAATTTTGACACATGTTATAACTTAACTGTCTGAAAAGACTGTTATTTTTCCTTTATTAGACCACTGTTTCTGAATTTGTGAAGACGGACATGCAGAAGTAAGTATAATGCTTCTTGGTTCACAATTCAAGCAAACGCTCAGTTAGTCCCAGAATAATTAAACTGCTTCTATTTACAATTTTGATGTGTCTAATAGCTCCCTGTAGACATAGCCAGAATCTCTGATTTTTCCAAATATGGCTGAGGGAGTGGCCAAGTGTTTTTGATAGCTAAGTATTGCAAGGTTTCAATAATTAGGGATACATTTAGTTTGCATTTAGTGAGATATGTTTATGTGATTTGCAGGCACTTCCAAGTGTTGCTCAATTATTGCCAGTTCTCCTAATGTAGCGATGGCTTCTGACGCGACTCCTCCATTTCACATTCTGACTCTTTCAGGTGCCAGGCTAGGGGATGTATGATGAGATGCACATGTTCTATGGTATCCAGCACTGATAATGGAAGAGAAATAAGATATAAAATATATGGAGCCAGAAAGTACTCCATGGGAATTATTTCACAAACCTTAAGTCATATATGAAACACACTAGAGATTTCCTCAGAGTTCCAACAATATTAAAAATGCACATGGCATTATCAATTATGAAGTTGAAATAAGCCTTTCAAAACTGCCAATAATGGGGACTTGCCTGGTGGCCCAGCGGTTGAGAATCTGCCTTGTAATGTAGGGAACAAAGGTTTAACCCCTGATCAGGGAACTAAGATCCCATATGCTGTGGAGCAACAAAGCCCCCACACCTCATCTGGAGAGTCTGTGCGCCATCCTCAACAACTGGAGAGTCTGTGCACCATCCTCAAAGATCCCACATGATGCAATGAAGATCCCATGTGCCACAGCCAAGACTTGAGACAGCAAAACAAATTAATAAATCTTTTAAAAAACTGTCAAAAGTAATAAAATAATTTTCAATTAACTGTGCTAGAGGAAGAGGAAAAACTGAATGAGTTCTCCATTCCTTCCATCTTTTTAAACATCATACACAGAGATTGGGATTCCCTAGTGGCTCAGACAGTAAAGAATCTGCCTGCAATGCAGAGAAACAGGTTCGATCCCTGGGTTGGGAAGATCCCCTGGAGAAGGAAATGGTAATGTACTCCAGTATTCTTGGCCTGGAGAACTCCATGGACAGAGGAGCCTGTAGTACATGGTGTTGCCAAGAGTCGGACATGACTGAGCAACTAAAACATGCAGAGATAATAAAAAAAAATGCAGATAAAAAAGTAAGACAAAAAGCATTTACGGAGATGTGTTAGGCAACTAATTAATTAAAATATTATTACTTTCATGGATTTTGATTTTATGTAGCATTTTAAGTTTTTAAAATTTGTAAACTTTTGATTTTTCTGTTTTGCATTCTTTTCCTAAAGAGAGCTTCCAAAATTGTGTATCTCCTTCCAATGAATAGCTATTGTGCATCAGACACAAATATTCCAGACAGCCTGTTCAAATGTTTTACACATACTCACAAAATCCTCAATGGCTCCATGTTCAAGAAATGAAGTTATTTTTATTTTACTGGTAATGCTGCAAAAGTTCAGAAAGTATAATAGACTTGTCCCCAAATGAACTGGACCCTAGAAGACCAGCTCACTGTGACACCTATGGCAGGGTTATTGGTTTAAAGTATTCACTCAGAGAAGAGGATTTACAACAACGCTAGGTGTTTTTAATAAGTATTCTCTCCTGATGCAACACAAAACTGCCTTCCTTTTACTGTAGCTAAGAGCTTATAGAACTGTCAGCTTAGTTAAACCTAACATGTTTTCTTTGTTCTCTGAAAAATGTTTATATTGCTCCTAGTCTCCTAAACAGATGAGAAAAACACTTGTCATTGTTATTTTTTTCCCATGAACTTACTGTCAAAATCCCCTTTAGGTCATGAATAACTTCTTTTTCTTCTGTCCCTGCTTTTGAGCCAAGGAACAAATCTGGATTCTAAAAGTATATAGACCTAGACTAGGTATCTCACTCTCTCCTCACTCTGCTCCTCTCCAGGTCATGGCTCAATGCTGAGAACACTCAGCAAATAAACTCTTAAAAACTCTTTTGTTATGAGGTTCAATTCAGTTCAGTTCAGTTCAGTCACTCAGTTGTGTCCGACTCTTTGCGACCCCAGCACACCAGGACTCCCTGTCTATCACCAACTCCCGGAGTTTACCCAAACTAATGTCCATCGAGTCGGTGATGCCATCCAGCCATCTTGTCCTCTGTCGTCCCCTTCTCCTCCTGCCCCCAATCCTTTCCAGCATCAGGGTCTTTTCCAATGAGTCAGCCCTTCGCATCAGATGGCCAAAGTATTGGAGTTTCAGCTTCAGCATCAGTCCTTCCATTGAACACTCAGGACTGATCTCCTTTAGGATGGACTGGTTGGATCTCCTTGCAGTCCAAGGGACTCTCAAGAGTCTTCTCGAACACCACAGTTCAAAAGCATCAATTCTTCAGTGCTCAGCTTTCTTTATAGTCCAACTCTCACATCTATACATGACTACTGGAAAAACCATAGCATTGACTGGACGGACCTTTGTTGGCAAAGTTGTGAGGTTATTACTTAGTTATTCTAACTTTTAAAACCAGAAAGAAACAAAATAGAAATGACAGGATTTTTAAATTATCCATCTTGATTTTTTTAAAGGCAGGATTAATAAATCACTTGGATCTCTCCCTAAAGGTGGAAAAATAAGTTACAATATTATCAATCTGCCAGTTTTGCCACTTTATTATATTTAAAACCGGTTGTAACTTGATTTAATTAAGTTCATATCAAAATACATCACACAGTTGATAAGTTAGGCAATGGCCATCTGAAGATTCTATAATGAAATTAGGATTCTAAAAGATGCAAACTTGTGTAACAGAATACTCCATCATACGGCAATGAATCAGTTGCGCAGGACTTTTACACAGTGGAATATCAAGTACTTGGTTAGAGGGAAATCTCATTTCCCAGCAGGCTGCTACTGCCCGGTTGGAAAGAAAAGTTGTTTTAGGTGCTAGCGGTAAGAAGCTTCCCTTCAGAACTCCTCTATCAGCAGGAGTCCAGAGGGAGTGCAGAATTCTCCATCCTGGCAAAATGGTCCTTCACCTCCTTTGCTCAACTGAAACAAGTAAGGGACACTTAGGGGACACTCCTGAAACTTCACTTTCTATGTGACATTTTCAGGTGATGGCTACTTGTCTCCCACAACAATAGGTTCCCAAGATGAGGCATTGAATTTCTTGCTCCTCACTGCTGCTTCAAGACTAGTTTTTCTCTCCCTCCCCCTTAAAGATTCACAGATTTGAGTCTCATATTATCAATTAATACTTTCTACCATCTTTCTCTGTGGAAGTCATTTACTACTCCCTTGGGATACTTCCTCAAGTTTTCTAAAAAAAGCTTTTTAAGTCAGCTAAGTGTAACTCTTATCAACATGACTCCCAAAATAAATTTTTGAAAGTACAATGTCCACCAATAATATTTGTAGTATCTCGGCTTCTCAGTTCTTTGCTTTTTCCTACTCTGTCTTATGCCCACCCTCCCAAGGTGTACTTTTGATCAGTCACTCCAAACCCTCCATAATCTCCCGATTATCACCTCCACCTTGTAGCTTACTTCCCATAAACTTCACTTCCAACAATCCCTTCACCCAGACTTTTTTGATCCATTAACTTTCCACCCAGATTTTCACTCCATTCTCCCCATCACATTTTCTCTGTCCTTTCCTCCCCTTGTGCCCTCAATTTCTTCTCTCTGCATCCTCTTGATCAATCATTATACTCACTCGCAAATGCCCTCAACTCTTTAGCTCTTCTTTCAGTCTGTCACATAAACCCATAGGTGAAATATAACCCTAGTTAAAAACAACATTCCATTTCTGTCTACCTGTTCCCAAGCACATTACCATTGCTTGAGGAAAAATACAGTTTTACTGGATGACTTGTTTTATTTTAAATCAATGATTTGAGTAGACCCTCAGGGCTGCCATACTATCATACATTCTCTTCTCTATTTTAACATCCAGCAGCTACACTTCTAACATCACTCAACAGTTTACTGTCTATCTCATCTTTCAAAATTAAATATTCAGAATAAATTATTCATCAAAACCATATCTATCTATGGTTCTACAATGTGCCCATAACCTCCATATTCTCATCTGTTACAACACAAATTTTATGCATCCCTAGCTAAAATCAACTCTTCTTGTGAACTACCTCCCATCTCTTATCACCTGCTAAAGGGAACTGTTCAAGGACCTATGCGTACAAATATACAAAGATGTCCAAAGAATATTTTTAAGTGAAAAAAAAGATTGTTTCAGATCTGATGAGCTTATAATTGGAAGACTATTCTAGGTAGAAGAAAAATGAACTTGCAGTTATTTTATGCTTAGTGTACTAACTTTTTTATTTATTGTTAAGTATATTTATTTATTTGTTCACTCTCATTCATTTGCTCATTTCTTTATACATTAATTGAGCATTTAGCCTTCGCCAGGAATTATTCTAGCTATGTAGATAAAACCATGAAGAAAAGACAAAAATGTTTGCTTTCATGAGATTTCTAGTATGGGAACAGACAATAAACAACAACAAAAGTAAGATATAGGGTATGTTAGATAGCAGTAAGTGCTGAGGGAGAAAATAATGCAGGGAATGGAGATGAAACAGATCAAGAAAGAAGGGTTATAGTTTTTAAAAGGGTGATCAGGGAAAGATTTTATGTTAAAAAAATCAATTAAAATTGGGTCATTTCATGATCATGAAAAATCATTTTTCATTCAAGTAATATTTATCAAACAACTACTATGTATTAAAGTATAGACCCAAGCTCAAAATAATCCAATATAAGTTTTTCTACATTTCAATGGATTAATCTCAACTTTTATTCACAATGCTGAAGCTTCAACTTTTACCATCTTTAAAATTATTATAGTTATCATTGATAAGCCCCTATTTAGTGTCAAGCAACACATAATACTTTGCCTACTTTATCTCACTGATTTCCCATTGTCGCCTAGGAGGCAGGTATCCCGTTCTATATTTTACAAATGAGAAAGTAGTCTTCGGGTATGATAGTGATCAGGCTACAGAACCAGTAAGTAGCAGGACCAGGATTCGACAGAGAACACAGCCAGAGAAGGAGCCCCAGTGTTCTCACACTGAATAAAGATTCAGTAGGGCCACCTTATGCTAATAAATCTATTCTAGTAACATACAGAGTAGAGTATGAGAACGCTGGCAATGGTAACACTCTGAGGAAAGTAATGTTTACTTTTGAAATGTTTCCATCACATTTTGGCAAAAGCTCTGAAACCCTCTCAAGCTTTTTTTTTTTTTTTCCTTTAATGGAACTAGAAGAGATTAACACTGTTCCTGTGTCATGCCCTAATTATTATAGAAAAATGCCCAATAAAATATTCCGAATCCTTAGAAATTAGTGAAAAAATAACACATTAAATCAGTGGTCTTCAAAATTTTTGTAACCTTAAATAAGTTTATAGATCTATGTATCATATTATATATATTTATGACATCCAGAAATTTATTTTCATCATATATGTTAATTGTGGCAAAGGATGCAATTTCCAGTGCATTATAAAAACTGACATTTTAAAATATAACTTTTATGTTGGTCTTTTATACCTAATTCATATCCCTTTAAAAAATACACTTTCAGAAAGCTCTTCTTACCTACTGAAACATTTTAACAGTTCCATTTTATCTTTAAATCCATTTCTATTCTATTTCTACCTCAGAATATTATCCTTTATATTTATGCCTGAAAACGTTTATTGATTACCTTGTCATACTTCTTTGAAACAAAATAATACAGACAGAAATGGAAATAATTAAAACAATTTTAAACATCATAATGGGTATAAGGTTCTTTAAAACACCTGGATTATCGCTTCAATTAATAAAACGATAGAATTCATTCCAAAATTTAATAAATATTAAGCTTAAAATATAAGATTTTATTATAAATGCTTCTCTTAAGTTGTTAAGTCAATGGTCTTTTTGTTTTTCAATTGGTCCAGGTATTCATGGACACCTACTACTTCTTACTATAATCAGATAGGTTTCAGCATCGACTTTATTTTAATTTTTTGTTTTTATAAGGATGTTTACTGAGAAAACATGTCCCTTTAAATGTGAAGATAGGAATGCAACAGGTTTTGTTATGGTTATGTAATTCACTTCTTTGAACTATGCCTGAATTAACGTTTGTATCTGACATGTCCAATTTATAACCTTCATCAGATCCCCATTTATGCATGTATGTTTGCCATGTATATGCTATTTCAAAACTTCTGCTTAACAAAAGGCATTGTCCTTAGCACCAAAATAGAGTGTTTAAACTTTCCAAGAAGTTACAGTTAAATGAAGATCATACTATAATATCATATGATTTAGAAAAAAAAAAACCAAAAAAGCCTTGTATGCTGAACAAGTGTTAGCACTCATGAGAATGACCTCTCTACTTTCTTCCAAAGGAATACTGAAACAGCTGTTAACATCCTAAAGACACTTTCCAGTCACCAATTTCCATTGTACCTGTAAAGAATATCATTGACATATCCTCAGATAATGTAACCATGATGTTAGCTTATTTTTACTCAAAATTTTTTTTATTGCTTAAAAAATCTATGTTCCCCTGGGGAGACAAAACATAAATTCAACATAGAACCTGCTAATAATGAATTTAACCTATGGAAACAAATTCCTTATGCGTGATGTCAGTATCACACATGTGATGCAATAGGGTTTGTAAAATAAGATACCATTTTGGACCTAGAACAATATTTTAGTTTTATCTGAGACATGGTCCCAAGCTACAATCTGGTTCTATTTTCAGATCCATCAGTGACAATAATGTGACTTCATGTTCTGGAAACTCCACTGGTGAGTGGTTCCACCATTTCAGACAAAGAGGCAGTAGTTCTTCTTCCATTATGTATTGTGAGGTTTAATTAATGGGTGTAAAGCAATTGGAGAGTGCTAGATGAAAGTCTCCATAGAAGGTAAGTAAGTACAACACAAATTATGTAAGCATTGCATAGTATGTCATCTCAGCTGGTTTGGCTGATGAAATTGTTGGGTAATTGTCCCTTATTGTTGAGTTCTTCAGGTCCAAAATGGGATAGATCTTACCTAGAATGTGGTATCACGCACAGGTACACCTGGAAATGCATCTCAGCAAGACTTGTTTGCTTGGCAAGAAATTACTTTTTAACTCCAGGTGCTTCCATAAAGGTGTCTGATCACAACTACATGAGCTAAGTAATAACTGAGGCATTAAATTTATGCATAGTTTTCATTTTATAACTTTGCTTCCAGATGTGCTCATGACAGGGAAGGTAAACAAGGTTTATCTCTGGGGTCAGGTCTACTCAACTGGTTACAGTTGTCAGGAGGGCAGTAGTGAAAAGGATTCTGAGGCCACAGCGTCTTCAGAAAAGAGGGTCACTGGAGATTAACTTTGACTCTTGTGGCAGTGAAAGCAGAGTTGTAGCAGAAGTACCTTGTAATTTCCTTGCCTGGTATAGGCCATGATTACTATGCTAAGTAGAACACAGTATGTATTCATGCACATATCTAGGAAAATCCCTAAGGGTATGTACGGTACACCCAATTCTGCCAAGTCATGTTCAGTTCTCTAAGCATAGATATAAAAATATTTATTCAGTTGAATTTTGTTTCCTAGTAACTAGCTAATCTGAAAATAACCAATTTTATTAAGCCATTTCTCAGTAACTAGTTATTTGATTAAACTGAACTTGTTTTTCTTCCTATCAGTGCAGATATAGCTTAAATATCTTTTGAGTGAATATATTTTAGGGTTTGGCTTAATTTCTAATCAAACTCTGAAGGACTTTGGGCTTCAGAAAATTTGAAACTATAGAATTACCTTGCTCTTTCTTGAAGCCAATTAACTGGGCAGATTCTTTGCATTCAATTTAAAACTCCTGAAGCTTAGCTAAAGTTTCATTTTCTCTCTCAGCAGTTGGAGACCTATCTACTTGCTCAACAGAACTAAGCATGAACCTCAGGCTTACTGAACTGAACAGACCCCTGGCGCCCATCCCCAAATATTAATGTGCAGAATCTCCCAGAAAGTGGTTTCACTCTTCTCCCTTTTATAAGCTGTGAAAGGAAGTATGCCAGGTTGTTATTCATCTCTAGTATTTAATCAAGCATTACTTAGGCTCTTCTGAAACTCTCTGGCTTCTAAGTTGAGAGGAAAAGCAAAGAGAACACAGGATGGAAACTAATTGAGCAGGCTGCCAGGATGACTCGGGATCACATGGCCATTCTCAGTCAGGCCACAGTTACCACCTCCCCCAAACTCCTGAGAGTCAGCAAGAAACCCCACCTCAGTCCTGGTGCTGATTTCTAACTTAATATTTTACAGCTTTCTCAAGGATCCGATGCACAGTAATCCACTGTTTGAAGTGTGATTTTCTATAAATCCAGTTTCAGCACACGGCAGACACTTTCTCCTTTCAGGTTGTGAGTATACAAATTGGGCATCCCCACAATGAGAAAGAAAGATTTGATTATGTATTTGGAGAATAGCATGCGGCCGGCACAGGTCACTTGAGCAACAGGTGCAGGACTGACTCACTGTGGTTTCCTCACCTGCAAAGGGGAAACCCAGCATGTGTCAGAAATCTCTGATACAGCAGTGACCAGGACCAAAGCCTCTGTCCCGCTTTTTTTCATTGAGGGCAAGAAATGTATGTCCTTTGTCTTCCAACACCCAAAAGAGAACTAGCCTGTCCCGAAGTCAAAGAAACCAACCTATGAAAGCTGGAGGGTTGGGCTTTCTTTTTCTCTTTTTTTTAAAGGCCTGAATGAGGTGATAGCTTCATGCTGACAGCTGAGAAGCAGGTCAGTCAGGTTCTCGGGTGCTCTATTACACAAGCAAGATACAGCCACCCCCACCTAACTTCGTTTCTCTGGCACCCTCCTGCTTAGTGGGAAAACTGTACACTCAACCTATCTGCTTTCTCTAATGCATGGCAGACTCATTGCGGCCAGGATAGCTGTGATACTTCAGTTCCTGTTTGTAAACACCTCCTAGACCTGAAGGTAAGTGCAGGCTGGATTATATCAGACCCCTGGTCTCATCTCTCTCTCTCTCTTTCTCTTATTTACCAAAGAGAATCAAAGCCAGTTGAACTTTTGGCAGAACAGTCTGGGAAGTACTTACAGAGATCCTTTGTGAAGACAGGTAGCTGTTTCATCAAGTAATTACCTTCCAAATGAGCATTCATGCTAAGTGAGTTAACTTTAAGAATTATTGCCAAATTCTCTAGATGATGAAACCAGCTGAAGAGTTAAAGAAAAAACTTGCTTAAAATGTACACAATTACAAGGGCAAATTTCCTTAAGTCAGATCTTAGTAAAAAGTTCCGAAATGTTTAAAGCAGAAGTGGCTGCAAGAATATAAATTATTTAGATTTAAATTATGCATTTAGCTCAATGGTTCTTGCTGAAGTATTAGAACACAAGAGCTTTTTGAAAACAATCTGCTAATGTAAGGAATTATTAAGCTTTATGTCTTTATCAAAGATCTTCTTAATCAAAAATTGGCAAAATGATGTGTATATATTTTACTTAACATGGTATGCATACTCGTAGAGCACTCAAAGGAAATCTAAAAGGCTAAGCCCGTTGCTGCAAAAGACCTCCCATGCATCAAAGACAGGCATTAAGTTTCTTATAATTATTTTCAGTTTGTGGCTGTGTAAGGATCCTTTTATTAAAGAGAGGTCGATATATTGCTTACCACTGTATTCTAACCTATCCATAGATATTGTTTCTACATATAGTGAAACAATAGAAGGCTGAAAACCCGGGAATTTGGGTCCAGAATATTTCTTTTGGAGACACAATCTTTCTAAACTTAACACTCTTCCACCTAACTATTTCAGCATTGAAGTTTATGACTGAAAATGCCCGAGTAAGCAGGGAGTATGACATTCTATATATTTTTCTGGGCTTATGCATTCCTCCGTCTTATCTCCTGAAGGAAAGTCATGTTTTCCTTTTTGTTTGTTTCTTTCTTTTAAAATCAAATAAAGTGAATGATATGGGTTCTCAATAGAATCCTACCTTCTGGCTAGTTAAGTCTTCTCTCCCTTAAGACCCTCTCATAAAAGAGGCATATTTAGAAGCATAATTCCTTATGTCTTCATTTACTGTGGCTTTTTCACTGAGGGACAGCAAAATACAATGCAAGACTGGAAAGTCTACTCCGAGTAAAATGTGAGTTCTGCCTGGAATACCAGCTACATGTCAGGCCGTTTCTTATGACCAAGACAAGCAAAACTCATCTGTATTAATTGGTAGCCTGAGATCTACAATGAGAATGATCACAAACAACTGAAAGAGAAGAAGCACAGAATATACTCTTTAGTTGTTTCACGACAGCAACATGCTTTTATACATCTTCTTGGTGCAGCTTAAAGTGATGGTTTTCTTTAAGATTTCTGATTTTGGTTTAGTTTAGACTAACTAGCATTCCTCTTCCCTTGCATGGCTTGATTACTTGACACAAACCAGGGTACCTCCTTATTTTTAAAGCTCAGTGCAAAATAGGTATGACTCAGTTACAACAGGAGGGCTGGGCAGAATAATAACTTTATAAAATTAAGGGGCGACAATTTTATGAACAGTGAATGTGAATTTGCTTCCCTTAATGGCCACAAGTTTTCTTTTTTTCTTCCCTTATCACCACCTCCTGAAACCCTCTATACAAAAGCAGTAATGTGAAACCACTTTTTAGTGCCAACACCAAAGACAAGAGAAAATAGTGTTCATTTTCTTTGGATAGAGGAATTATTTAAAAAAAAAGTGAAACTCATACTATCCGAAAGTATATTTTAAAAGTTATTAAACCTTAGAAACAATGCAAACATTTCAATATATTCAGAAAGATTTAAAATCTTTGTTTAACATATCCCAAATTGGATGGAAATCCTCCTCTCTCTCTCTGTCTCTATTCCCTTTATAATAATCCTAATCTTGGAAGTTTTTCAGGTTCATAATGAGTTTATCTCTGTTCCTAGGCTACATCTTGAAAATTACTCTTAGGAATTTCTACCTCAGGGCAAGATGGGGCAAAGAACAGGAGAAATGATGCTATCTGGTTCTCCTGTTTTGTTTTTTGTTTTTTTCTCTCTCTGTTTCCAAATTCACTTTCTTTCATCCCCACATGCTCTCTACTTCCACTGTGCACCTGGTTGACTGATGAACTTGGAACACAGGAGCACGCAATCCATCATCTAGCATAACTTTACACAGCAAATATACAACAGAGTTTAAATATATTAACTAGAGAAGGAAAGCGGCTGAAATAAAATTGTAAATAATATAGATTGCTTTTATTGTCCTCTGGAGTTTCTGTGCCACTAACATTAATCTTCCCTGTTTGTAATATGCATTGCTCCATTCAGAATGGGGTCTGTGCTCACTCAGTCATCTCTGACTCTTTGCGGTCTCGTGGATTATAGACCACCAGGCTCCTCTTTCCATGGAATTTTTCAGGAAAGAATATTGGAGTAGGTTGCTGTTTCCTACTCCAGGGGAGAATGGAGTCACACCTAACCAAAATTGCTTAGTCCTTGCCCCAGCAAAAATCCAGTGCCAGTGTTCTGAAAAGCTGATGGCTTCAATTCCTGGCTGCTTCTGTCCCTTTAAGATGAATGGACCTGAGTAGGAAGTGCAACCTGGTTCTCTCCGAAGCCAGAGGGCAGAAGCAAAGTTGTCCCCAGTTATCATTCTGGGACAACAGAACAAATCAATACTCACAAAAGCCTTACCCACAAGTGTATTAATTTTTGAATAAATTGCAAATAGCATTCACAGTGTACTATCTTATCCCACTCTTTACTTTCTCCTGTTTCCCTAGAAATAAATTATAGGCAGTAACAGACTACTTGGCTCATTAGGGGTGTTGATACCTTAGGTTTTCAAGTTATAATCAAAAGCTGGGTAAAAGGTAGAGGGATCCCCTTGGTGGTTCCATGTTACAGGCAAAGTGAAACAGGAGCAACAAAACTCACTTTGTTGACTCCTAATATGTGGATTCTCATTACGGGAAGGGAGTAAAAGTACTTTGCAAAAATCCTTATGTGACATTATGAGAAAATTAGATGAACAGCCAAGGTTTATTTTTTGGTCCCCTCTGGTGATCACTTCTTTGGGAAGACAAAATAATTAGAAAGCCTAGGTTTAGGGAAGGCAAATCAAACTGCCTAACCAGACAGGTGACCAAATACAATGCAAAATGAATCAGATCCATGGCAAAAGACAGTGAAAGAGGCTATAAAGTTTACTATGAACTTGACAGAGTTCACAGGAAAGAGGTGTTTCTGAAAAGGCCCATTTGAGTATTTTTAAACTAAATTGAATTGCATTTTAAATGTGCTGGGTGAAGCAATATTTTAATTAAATATTGGTGAACTTCAGGTCCTGGGGATAATCATTCCTATTTTGTTGATATGTAAATTACAAGGTAAAAGTGTTTATTTAGAAACCATGGAGACAACTGTTGGGAATTTCTTAAATTAGGATAAAGGTGTACTTTAGTATGTTTAAGAGGTACTTAATGAAGGTGGCTCAGACGGTAAAGAATCTACCTGTATTACGGGAGACCTGGGTTCAATCCCTGGGTTGGGAAGACCTCTGGAGGAGGGCAGGGCAACCCAATCCAGTATTCTTGCCTGGAGAATTCCATGGACAGAGAAGCCTGGCTGGCTACGGTCCATGGGGTTGTAAAAGTTGGACATGACTGAGTGACTAAGCACAGCACACAGGTAGAAGTAACTACTTTACCAGTGATTAAAAATATGAGGTTATCAACAGCTCTGGTTAAAATAAAATTTGGATTATTTTATTATTCTTTATTATAATCTGTGCTAAGAAAACACTTGTGGGAAAAGTTCTAAAAACCACTTGATACCAAATCTATATTTCTTTGTAGCTTCTATTATATAGGTGAGTGATTACGAGATTTTGATGCCAAGGTCTGAATCCTAACCCTATCTTTCAACTACTAGCTATGTGTTTTGAATACATTATGCACATTTTTTATTCCCATTTAACTTTTACAGATTGTAAAATAGGATTGATAACCTCTTCTTTATTGTTTGATTGTTTTTGTTAATAATTAAATGAGAAAACATGCAAACCATCTCATGTAATAAGTGCATACTAATAATATGTTTTCCAATTATGTTAAAAATTTTTAGGATCTAAATGAATTTTCTTGATTATCACAGAAAGTGACTGAAATATAAATAAACAAAATAATCACAAATACAAATTTGGTCTAACGTTTTTTTAAGAATTTTTTTCAATTAAAAATACTTAAAATTTTAACACCTAATTAGGTTGGAGTCAGCAAACGTAGCTTTCAGTGCTGCTTTTTTCATTTACTAGCTTTCATTACTGGACACTCTGACCCTCAGTTTCTTCATCTGCAAAATGAGGATAACGTGAGCTACTCTTTTTGTCTCAAGGAATCATTGTGAGGATCTAATGAGTTGATATTACAAACTGTAAGACACTTAGGGAAATAATATTATATTTTAATAATAAGAAATGGAAATTAACTAACTGTTCACTTTGGACCAGATATGGTTTAAAGTACTTCTACTTAAATCATTTCATTTAGTCTGCAGAACATTATGAAGTCAGTATGATTATTTTGATTTGATAAAACAACTGCTTCATATGATGATTCTTTTTCATATGTTTTTCATATAGAAACCAGATTTGCAATATAAATGTAAATTCAAAACCTCTCCCCCATATCCTCCTATCTGTGAATTGTGGCGCTTCCACATTTAAGAGGCAATGTGATATGCCCGGATTGGAGGTCAGAGCCATGGTTTCCAACTCCAACTCTGCCATGATCTAGTTAGGTGCCTTTTTCCACACATACTCCCGATCAGATTCTTCACTTATACAATAAGAGAATACAATGAAAGGATCTCCAATTCTAAGAGTTTTTCTGACTTTCTGTCTTGGGATTAATAGGAAAAGGGGCAACATGAAGTAAACATAATGTAAAAAAAAGGGATGTTAACCTCAAATTCAAGTAACTCAAATTAGGAGCTAATAAAATGCTTTCAAATGGAGTTCCTGACTGACTCACTTTAAAGTGGTATGTTTAGTGTATAATCGATAACATAATTTTTATAATAAACACTCCAAATTACATCTTTATAAAAAACATGTTTCCTTAAAGAAGTTAAAGAAATCAGCAAGCTCTACATGCCCTATATTTACAGTATTAAAAAAAATTACTTAGCCATCCATATACACTATGTGTGTGTGTGTGTATACTTCAACTTGTCCCAAGCTAAATGATCTTTGAAATAATAAAATGGCAATGTCTAGCTTGAAAACGTTTCTGTATGGCATTTCCCTAGAGGAAGAAACAAAGAAATATTATATAGAAAACAGAACTCGGTGAAACAGAACTTAGTGACTCTTGTTTTAATAAAATCCAAAGAAAACAAACTTTTGGAATAAAGGGTATGATACGATCATCTCAGTATTATGTCTCTATATTTTTTTAAATCACTTTAGAAATGTAGATCCATTAAAGGAAAACCTCAATACTTCATTTAATAAATCAAATGGTTATTATTTTCTTTCAGATTCTCCATATTAACACTAAAACCAAAGAAGATTACAATGTTGACTTCAGCCAAAATTCTGTTGATTGCAATTTTGTCTAGTTTACTACTGTTTGGAAGCCATGGGGAAGAAGGTCAAAAAACAAACACAACAGAAAGCATTGCAGAAGAATTAAAAACAAGGGAAAATCAATCTGTTCCTTTAGAAACTAAAGCAAATTTAGCCTCAGATAAAGAAAATAGAGAAACCTCCAATCCCAACACAAGTAATTTCTCTTTTGGGGATCCATCAAATAAAACACATGAAACAGGTTTCTACAGTAATCTGTCAACAGAAAACTCTTCCAGGAGTCCGAGACTCATTCCTACACTTTCCCCAAGATCTCCCTCAATCCACAGCTTTGTTTCTAAGTTGCCTTGGAACTCATCCATAGCAGATAACAGTCTTCTGCCAGTTTCAGCCCCTCCCAATACTACAGTTACTGTATCTTCAGAAAACTTTACCTGGTCTTCCATCAATGATACCATGAAAGCTCCTGACAACAGTTCCATTACAGTTAGCAACCTCCCTTCAGGACCAAACACCATATCTGTGACCCCCATGGTAACAGATGGATGGCCTACCACAACCAGAGAGAGCGTGGAGGGATTTACCGTCTATCAAGAAACAACTTTACATCCCACCCTGAAATTCACCAATAATTCAAAAATCTTTCCAAATACGTCAGACCCCCAAGAAGGTAAATATAAATGGATTTAATTCTCCTTTTGTGTGAAATTGAATATCCAAATAAGTTATTACACCTAAGGAATGCACCACTCTAGAAGAAAAAGGAGGCTGCAATAGCGCAAGTGGTTCTCATTTTGCAACAGCAGCCACGATATTCATAGTGAACAGCTAAGGGACTTTTGGACTCAAGTCAATAGACACTAGTCATTACTGTATGGGAATGTGATGAAACAGTGGGGCAAAATAAGAAATAGGTTAAGTTGAAAAGAAACTGAAACTGATATAATGGTACAGTTTTAAGATACTGTAACAATTTTACTGCATCTCAGAAAGACTATGTGAAATTTCCCAGGCCTTTAGGAATACAATGCAACTGAAGTTTAAAAATATATGTATGTGGGTTTTGAAAAGAGAATGAAATGAATAAATTTGGAAATTATCTGAAACCATACAGCAATCACAGGAGACTAGAACACTGATATTTTAAAAATTTAAATTCAACAGGATACCCTTCTTAATTTTTAGTTTGGTACCTACTGAACACCATAAAGATAAAATTTAGCTGTGAGTATCACAAGAAAATTGTGTTATGGGGACATTTCTGTTTCATTTAGGGATTAGTCAAGTTTTAAAACATAAAGCAGAAAAGATTTCTAATATATAATGAAGGTTCATTATATAATCATGGTTTTGTTTCCTGAATTAAAAAAAAAATACTCTTTTTCCCTCCATGAACTAATTGATTTCCGTACAACCTATCTACAGATGTTAGTGATATAAACAAATTATATATACAAATTCCTACTTGAACGCTGTTGTTAGTGTACAAGAAAAGTTTTAAAATTTGAAATCTAAGATTAATATAGCACTGCAACCAATATATTATGTGTACACATATTTTCATAATTTTAAGACATAATTTTAAGACATCCTTCCATTCATACATATAAAACTATGCTCTGTTTTGCCTTTCTAGTGTTATATATATATAGAGAGAGAGAGAGAAAGAGAGAGAGAGAAAGAGAGAGAGAAAGAGGGAGAATATTGAGTACTTAATCCTACCATTGTTCTTTAATTAAAAGAAAATTTAGTTAACTTTGCCTCACTTTCAGCTTAGTAAAAATATGTGCTGCTGTTGTCAAAAAATTTCAACATGTTTTTTGGTGTATAAATGGAATCTGATATAGAATTAGAGACCCTATAAGAACGCTTGCCTGCCTAATTAATAAGCTTCTTGAGAAATTATTTTTTAAAGCTGAAAATAAATTGCACTAAGCATGAATTTAGAGAGTATTATGTGACTTATTGATGACAGCTTTCAACTAAGGTGCTTGTTAAAGGGGATGATAGAATGAAATTCTGGATTCCTTGAAACTCAGACCGACACAGTTGTTTGAAATGTACAAAGCACAGCAAGCATCCTGTTTTGTTTGGTATATTTCCTGTATTTGAAAATATTCTGTATCAGAATATACTTATTTTTCTCATAATGCCTTTTCATTTGGGGTGAATTCCTTTCTATCACCTACTTACTCCCATTTGCTTTTTACTTCTGAATAGAAACAAACTCAAAGCCTATCTCATCATTAAAGTTCATCAGTGATTCAGAGTTGATGAAAAACAATATAGAATTCAATATAGAAATTAGATCTTAATGGAGAATGCACATGGCATTTCAGTACTATTGGTATTAATACGTAATGAGACAGATACAAAACTAAGGCTTAGGAATGTTTCAAGATAATTCAAATTTTGAAGTACAGTTTTATCAGGAAGTATATATTTTTGATATATCCCCAAAACTCAGTACCTTATAAAATACATACACACACCCATGATATATACATACCCATTATCTTAAAAAAAAGTGTTAAACTTTGCTTACACAAAGTCCACATGTATATATTTCTATTCCTTGAATAATTGTTTTCCATTTCTTATGTGTAAATTATTTTTTCTTTGTCCTCTAGAGAACAGAAACACAGGAGTAGTATTTGGGGCCATTTTAGGTGCTATTCTGGGTGCTTCATTGCTTAGTCTTGTTGGCTACCTTTTGTGTGGAAAAAGGAAAACAGACTCATTTTCCCATCGGCGACTTTATGACGACAGAAATGAACCAGGTAAAAACAACTTTCAGAACTTCACCTGTACACACTGATTTTAATTAAGTGAAGATGCTAATGTTCACTGCATTATCTAGATGGGATTTAGAGAGTCACATGACAGAAACGAACTAAAGATTTATTCTGATCTACTCTCTTTCTCAACATAACCAAAATAACTATGGGCCTGTTAATGAAGTTTTAAAACCATTTGGAACTGTTGCTCATCACAACGCAACTGGTTTTAAGTCATAATCTCAGAACCTAAAACATAGCATTATAAATAGTGTTAGTCATTCAGTTGTGTCTGCCTCTTTGCAACCTTATAGACTGTATGTAAATGGCAACCCACTCCTGTATTCTTGCCTGGAGAATCCCAGGGACAGGGGAGCCTGGTGGGCTGACATCTATGGGGTCACACAGAGTCAGACACAACTGAAGCGACTTAGCAGCAGCAGCAGCAGCCCACCACACACTCCTCTCTCCAGGAGGAGTTTAGCAAGAATACTGGAATAGGCTGCCATTTCCTCCTCCAGGGTATCTTCCTAACCCCCTGGAAGGATCAAATCCAGGTCTCCTGCATAGCAGACAGTTTCTTTACCATCTGAACCATCAGAGAAGCCAATGAAAGGACAATGGTATGATATTAAGAACAGAATTGCCAGTTTGTAAGCAAAAAACCGTGGAGCCATTCTCCATCGTTGTTGGATCTCTTAGTAGCAGGATTTTGAACAATGATTTATTCTAATTGGATGTTCTTCCAAAGTTTACACGTGTACAACAAAGTTTACACATATACAATAGCTCTCTATTAATTATCTTGATGAGGCTCTAAAAAAGAATTTCTGAAGAGTTGTATGTTTGGGTACATAAAGTCAGATATACCTTAATTCAGAAATTTCCCAATTATGTTATGGGAAAAAAAGCACCACATCTGTGGATGAGAAATGTGTCTGCTAAGAATAAAGCACCAAGTTTGATCAGTATTAACTAGAACAGAAATGAAATCACTTCAAAAGCTTGACTCATCTCTTTTTAAAAAAATATTTCAGGACAAAAAAAAAAAATCTGGTTTCTGGCTTACACAACAGACTCTTGCTACCATCAAAATATAGTTAAATGCCCCTGTTGAGTCCTATTGATAAAATCTTGTTGATTTTTTATAAGTTTGGGTCATTACTGATACACTGCTGATTTTCAAAAGCAAACCCATTAGTTGTAAATATAACTGAACTCTGTTCATCTACATCCTGGCCTTTTCAAATCTCTTTATGGACTTTTAGCAATCCATAGAAAATAAAAAGTAGCACTTTTCCAAATTGAAGGATAGGATCTCAAGCTTTAGGGCCTTCCAAACTTTTTTTTTAACTTCATAATATTTTCTTTAAATGTTATCAGATGTAAAAGGTCAGTCTCTCAACTTTATACAATCCAAGACGTTGTGATTGAGGCATAATGGAACAATTCAATCACAACAGTTTTACTTTTTCAAGGTAACTTTGTTTCACCCCTTCCAAATCCCTAAGGCTCCTGGGAGCCCAGTTTGTAAACAGAAGGCTTAATGACTAGGTAGGATCTGAGACTACCTAGCTGAATAATTAGATGACTAATCTAGCTAGTAAATAGTCACTGTTTTAGTATTTATAAGCCTAGAACATTCCAAGTTTTCTATAAAAATAAATTCAAGATCATTAAGGAAATAATAATTAGTTGTTTGTGGAAAGAAAAAAAAAAAAACTATGTTTTCAATTAGAAAACGTTAAGTGTACGATAACCTGGATCTATCAGAAGCAAACAGAAGATTTTACAATTTTTTTTTTCATCTCCATTGCTCACCTGTAAAGATATTAAGACACTTGATAAAATAATGACACTAATTTAAAAAGTAAAGCTCTTCACTTTTTAAAAATCACTTTTACACCAGAAGTAAAAATTCTGAACATGTTGGGAATTTCCTGGTGGTTAGGACTCTATGCTTTCATTGCTGTGGGCCCAAGTTCTAGTCCTGGTCAGGAACAAGGATCCCACAAATGCACAGTATGACAAAATTAAAAAAAAAATTCTGAACTTGTTGATATGGTTCTGAATTCACAAGATTCAAAAGTCAATGAGACATGTTAATACTTCCTTATATCAAATATTGCTAGACTTCTGTTGTGATCTCTCCCATAGTTCCTTTATGTTTGGACCACCAGGAGTGACATTTTGGAAGTTAGACTGTTCTTAGTTTTATAAATAAAAATGTGGCTTGACAAATAACTACTTATTTAAAATTTCAAAACCAGTATCTGAAAATATCACATAAAAATGTAACTATTTGCTCATGCAGAACAATTCCTATGGTCTAGCAGATGCAAGAGTGTGCATTCCATACTGTTACTATAAAACAATTTTTTCTGTTGCTTTTTTAGTTCTGCGATTAGATAATGCACCGGAACCTTATGATGTGAGTTTTGGGAATTCTAGTTATTACAACCCAACTGCAAATGATTCATCTACTTCAGCAGATGGAGAAAAGGCACATGATGGCATTCCTATGGATGACATACCTCCACTTCGTACCTCAGTGTAAAACTTAGGGGGAAAAGGCTGCAGATGGCAAGTGTTCATCTACATCCTGGCTTTTTCAAATCCATCTTGCAAACACTGAAGCAAGACCACTGTCACATGGCCTGTGTCAAGGAGAACTGTAAAAGCATGAGGCTACTAGCAGAAACATAAACAGAGGATAAATCATCCAAAAGGTTTCCTTTCTTACCAGTTTTGGCTATGCTGAATCATTCATTGAGAAACCTTCATTAGTATTTTGGCCTATTTTTTCTTAGTAGGAAATATCTATGGAATCAGGTAAAACTAAAAGACTTCACCATGATTGCCCTGCCTGATTAATTAAAAAATCCTTCAGTGAAAATACTTTTTGGGTGAGGGGATAGACAAAAATCAATGGATTAACTCTTCATTGCTCCCTTTGTAGTCTTAATGCATTTTCCTGAAGGAAAATTGGAAGCGTGATTTTTTAAAAAAAATTTTGATTTAAAACTAGAAAGAGTATGGCACAGAGTTTGTGTTCCTGGGAAATTAAGACAATGGGAGTGAAAGATTTGTATTCTAGTACATTTTATTTTTCTGTATCAGCAGGTACATAGTAAAGTCCTTGAGTTGCCTAGTTGATGATAACTTTGCATTCAACAGACCATTGTTGGAAAGTTGACCCTACCCAGGAAAGTAATCACTTCTTTTCAAATCATAGGAAATTCCAATCTGTAATTTACTTTAGGTCTCAATTAATTGGATTCTTTAAAAACTCAATGAGAAATTCATGAAAAAGTCAGCCAATACATACACCTAAACGTAATTTTTACAGTTTTAAGATGTTAGATAGGAACAGGATTTATTTAGTATTAGACATTATTGCTCAATCATATACGGAATAGATTCTGTATCTCTAAGTGCATAAAATCTAAGGTTAAAAAAATAGATGACTGGAAGCCTTAAGCAAACAAAACATTTTCTGATCATCACTTTCACAAGTATGCTTCAGTTTGTTTTTAATTACTGGCTGCTTTTGGTGGGAAAAATATGCTCTACAGTATAGGAAGGCTGATGCTTTAGGGATTAGAAGATTAGATCAAGAGTTAAATTCCCAAAGAAGCCGTGAATGTATGAAGAAGACATAGGAAACAAAGAGATTTTACTGTTGAATCGACACATGGTATGTGTGTTTGTGTGTGGGTGTGGGTGTGCAGAAACACAGCAACAGCTTCAGAAAACAAGGGCTAGGAAGTTAAGTAATGGAATAACGTACTTACCCCATATCGCCATAAAAATAGCAAAGAAGACTGTCCCTCCATTATCAAACAGATATGTCACCTTAATGGAAAACAAACAAAAATATTAGCAACATTTTTGGTCATAATAATCCAGTGATTACTTTTTTTACATTGAGGCACTATTTTTTTTTTCTCAATGGAATCACATTATTTTATCATTTGTAAATATAAGATATGCAATCCTTTCATGGGTCCTGCAAGTGTTTCACATGATTTTCTCATGAAGAAAGTTGGGGAATCAGCATTTCCCCCCTTACTTTCTCTTTTCCTTTTGGACTCTACCTTTATTTCTGCTTAGAAGTGGTTCTAGCACTCTGAGGAAGTATTTGTGGACCACAAATGGAAGCTACGCAGTGAGCTTTAAGAAGTTAGCTTTCCAGTGAAAGCACACACAGCTGCACTTCCTATTAGCAAACCTTCCAGGGCTGGGGAAGTTGCAGAATGCAGAATTCCATCAGTGATCCAGCATTTCCAAGGGAGAGGTATCAGAGTGCTTAGCCCTGCTCTCTGATGTCTTTCAGAATGTGCCATGTGTCATTAAGAAATTTCATCAATCACTGGATATATTTAGGATATAGTCCAAGTGTTTTTTAATCAGACAAGACCTGAAGTTTTATAAAGAACAATGTACAGTTACACAATGTTATTGAATACACATGTCAGGGTTGTAAGAATTGTTTGATTTTAATAAAGTATAAATTCAATTTGCCTTTTTCTCTTTTCATTTGCATAATATCTTTACTATAGTTATAATTTAGTGAGGGAGATTAAACCAATATAGTCAAGGCATCACACGCTTGTCCGTCACTTAAATACCATAGAAATTATACAGAAAATAGGGGCATTATTCTCACAGGAGTAGAGGGCAATTAAGTAGGGGTTTAAAGAACATTATTCTAAGGACAGTGGGAGTAGAATGGTGCCTTCTTTGCTTAGTCTACAGTCTAGAGGCTGCTCAACGGGGGCATTAAAACAACACTGATGTGCATTTTAATTGTAACTTCTGGAACACACTGCAAAACAATATGCAAAATAGAGAAAGGTGGGATGTATTTTCCTATAATATAGCATTATTGAAAATTTCATTATACAAAAGATAATGAAAAGTATTACTTTTGAAAGTTGGTAGATAGGTGCAAGATATTCTAGATGGTTCTAAACTTCTAAGACTGTTGATGTTAAGGCTTGAGCTTTTTGAAAAATGTGGTAAGAATAATTTTTCACAACAATCATCAGTATATATTATGTACAGTAGAGAAAAGGACCACAAAGAAATTCTCCCACAGAGCTCATAAAATTCCACCCAGTGGGGGAATTTAGCTTTTTTTTTTTTATGTCCAAAGATATCCCACAGAGACACTTGTGGCTGCCAAGCAGCTGAACAGCTGCCTGCTCTCCTCTATAAACAAGTTTAGTGCAGGAAACAGCCTCTTAAAGAGTGTTAGAACAGAGGCTTCACACATGGAGACATAAAGGTGACCAAGAATAATGGCTCCCCCTGTTCCAGAAATGGCCCTGCTTTTAGAAAAGTGACATGTTAAAAAAAAAAAAATAGAAAAGTGACACGTAAACAGCCATATTTAACAATTGTGTTGCATAGAAATGATTTTTTGTGCAATATTTTCCTTAAAAAAGCTTTTCATTTTTTTCTTGTTACTTTTGTTTATAAATCCTTCAGGCATTTTTTAACTAAGTAAATTTAAATATCAACTTTTAGAAACACATCCGCGAGACGTGGTAAGGTGCACATGTCATACTGATGTAATGTGAGATTATAAACTTCTAGTGGGAGATAAAGCTAGAATGGAAGTTAGGGAATTCTTCAGAACTTGCCCTGAGGAGGCGGGTAAAAGTGTAAGGTCATCATGTTACCTCCACTAAACTATTATGTGTGGTGTGTATTATGACAGGGGAGACTTTGGAGATGAGAAGAGCACTTAGAAGCCTGTGCTTATATAATAGCTTCCCATGCCAAGGCTTTTTTAGGGTGCTACTATGGGCTTCCCTTGTGGTTCAGTAGTAAAGAACCCACCTGACAATGCAGGAGACTCGAGTTTGATCCCTGAGTCGGGACGATCCCCTGGAGGAGGAAATGGCAACCCACTCCAGTATTCTTGCCTGGAAAATCCACGAACAGAGGAGCTTGGAGGGCTATAGCCCATGGGGCTGCAAAGAGTCGGACATGACTTACCGACTGAACAACAAGGGTGCTAATATAAGAGCTGCTAAATGAAAATGGAGGAGACAGAAAATGAAGAGTCAAGCACAGTGTGAATGGATCAAGCTTAGAAAGTGAATAATTGGCAGGAGAATAAAGGTGGGAGAGGCCTTCTGCCTAATAGGAAAGGAACACTTGCTCTATAAAAGAAAACTCCAGTTGAAATCTCAAGAAAAATCCGAAAGCAGCGTAACAGAGCCAAAAAAAAAAAAAAAGGCAAAAATGCTAAAAGTAAAAAATCTTGTCCAATCTACAAATGTATATTTGCAGTGAATTATTTTATTGGAAAAATAGCATGCCTTTATGCATACAGCACCTCTGGACAAGCATTTTACTTAACATTATGAATGTGAGTAGGGATAATTTAAGAAGACAGAAGCAAACCTCTTTAAGGAAACAAAGCTATGTTTTAGCACAAATTCTCCATCTTCTTTGACGTGTGATTTCTCTTGGAGAGCTGAGTGTGGCTAAAAATCAATAAATGTAAGGATTGCTTATGGAAATAAATTTCTTATTAGGTTGGAAGCTTAAAGTCTATTTCTTCTCTGCTACTATAGTTGATAGATAGCTCTCTCTAAAATTGTTTCTTGGTGAGAAATGGACTATTTCCTGCCATATCAGTACATAAGGATGTCACAGTCATCAATGATTCCAGCCCTCCAGGGCACTTGGAAAGGAGAATGCCTGCACCATCTGGCAGCCATGAGACTGCAGCCACTCCCTACGGTGAGAACTGAAAATGTCAGGATGTGAAATATTGCAGGATACTGGCCCCAGACAGCTGAGATGCATAGGAAAGGAATGATTTCAGTGAGCCCAGACTCTAGCATCTTTCCATACACAGAAAAGTGCTAAATTTCTTAATTTGAGATATCTGGTTTTCTTTAATTCACAAAAATACTTTTGATGTGTAGACTACCTGCCCTTTGTTGAAAACTTCTATATAACCTGATTCCTTTCTGCCTATGTGGAGCAGTTCTCTTAGGGTTACTTGAGATGTTCCTGGGCTTAAAGTCCTAAAAAATACCCACCAAATAAAACATAACTCTTAACTTTTAGGTTTTGACTATTTTTTAAGTCACCAATGGGTTCAGCATAACTTAAGGCTCTGGAAACTGCCATATATACTCCATTCAAGATTCTGTGGGCTAAGGAGAGCAAGACTCTTCTTGAACAGATCCAACCCTGCAGGTCAGGTGGTTACAGGGAAGAGAGGCAGAGAGTTGGAATTTAGACTGAAGTTTAGCCTTCTCTCAGTTCCTCAGTTCCTAATTCTTCAATAGAGCAAAATCTGTACATCTATCCACGCCCACTGGACCTGGGCACAGGCTACACAAAACACAGCAGCTTCATGTATTCACCCCCACCCCCAACTCAATATTTGTTTACTGCAATAACTTTATAAATGTGGGCCTAAGAATAAGAATTACCAGAGGAATCTGTTAACATGCAGATTTCTAAGTCTTGCCCTTGACCAGCTGATCCTGAATCTCAGAACATGGGGCCCAGGAATCTATTTTTAATGAAAGTTCTAGATGATTCTGATGTAGAGTCTTCTGAGGATTCTTCCATGAAATTTCTTAAAGAAGAAACATGTGCATGTGTGTGTGTTAAGTCACTTTAGTCATGCCCGACTCCTTGCAACCCTATGACTATAGCCTGCCAGGCTCCTCTGTCCACGGGATTCTTCAGGCAAGAATACTGGAGTGGGTTGCTGAAAGAAGAAACATGATCTGTCCTGACTCTGTTGTAACCTCAATATTAGTATACAATCTGAGGCTCAATACATTAGGGACTGAATAAATGTTTGCTTCAGGTATGACCTAAATCAAATCTCTTATGACCATACAGTGGAAATGAGAAATAGATTTAAGGGACTAGATCAGATAGACAGAGTGCCTGATGAACTATGGATGGAGGTTTGTGACAGGAGACAGGAGACAGGAATCCTGTACAGGAGACAGGAATCAAGACCATCCCCAAGAAAAAGAAATACAAAAAAGCAAAATAGCTGTCTGAGGCGGGCCTTACAAATAGCCGTGAAAAGAAGGGAAGTGAAAAGCAAAGGAGAAAAGGAAAGATACACCCATTTGAATGCAGAGTTCCAAAGAATAGCAAGAAGAGATAAGAAGGCCTTCCTCAGCAATCAATGCAAAGAAATCGAGGAAAACAACAGAATGGGAAAGACTAGAGATCTCTTCAAGAAAATTAGAGATACCAAGGGAACATTTCAGGCAAAGATGGGCTCAATCAAGGACAGAAATGGTAGGGACCTAACAGAAGTAGAAGATATTAAGAAGAGGTGGCAAAAATACACAGAAAAACTGTACAAAAAAGATTTTCACGACCCAGATAATCACAATGGTGTGATCACTCACCTAGAGCCAGACATCCTGGAATGCGCAGTCAAATGGGCCTTAGGAAGCATGACTATGAACAAAGCTAGTGGAGGTGATGGAATTCCAGTTGAGCTATTTCAAATCCTGAAACATGATGCTGTGAAAGTGCTGTACTCAATATGCCAGGAAATTTGGAAAACTCAGCAGTGGCCACAGGACTGGAAAAGGTCAGTTTTCATTCCAATCCCAAAGAAACGGAATGCCAAAGAATCCTCAAACTACCACACAATTGCACTCATCTCACACGCTAGTAAAGTAATGCTTAAAATTCTCCAAGCCAGGCTTCAGCAATACGTGAACCGTGAACTTCTAGATGGTCAAGCTGGTTTTAGAAAAGGCAGAGGAGCCAGAGATCAAATTGCCAACATTATTAAGGGAATAATTACATGTGCACATGTATTTATTTATTTATGTATGTACCATAATTACACGTAATATATGGCAGATTTAATGTCCTGCTACTTTTCACAAGTGGTGATTGATTCCATAAGGAATTTACTAGTTCCTAGATGAGGTGGCTATTTATGCACAATAATTACACGTAATATATGGCAGATTTAATGTCCTGCTACTTTTCACAAGTGGTGATTGATTCCATAAGGAATTTACTAGTTCCTAGATGAGGTGGCTAGGTGATCAGGTGACTAGATGATTTTAGATTGGTGGGCTTGTTTCTTTGCTAAAAATTTCTTCCCTTATTTCTGACACTGCCCATCTAGTAACCTCTAGCTGTTTAGATATGTAAACTGATTTTAAAAGAAAACGTTTATTTCCATTCAATGAAGGAAGAGAAGTTCTGATTTTTAAAGTGTAAATCAAGTAACTGCATTTTACCTTAACCAGAGGATCAAATACAAGACATAATGAAGATTTCACCCTGGTGGGTTTTATTTCTTGCATTGTTCCTTAAGGCAATATTCTCCTCTGCATGTTAACATTTCCACCTACTTGATAATAGCTACTAAGTGAGATCTTCCTGAGTCATACCTACCCCTACGTAAACTCTTTTCTCCAGAGTAACAGAGGAATGCAGATACCACATAATGACAATGGCTCCCTAGATGTAGCATTTCCTTGGACAGCTTCTTCACTTTATCACTCTGCCACATATGATTCTTATCTTTAGTGTTTGGATTTGTTGGTGTCCCTAAGGCTGTCATATATCTTTGAAATGCATGGGCAAAGGGAGGAACATGTGTCTATACATCTAATGACTCTAATACATTTGGCTTTTATAAAAAGTATAAAAAAGATGCTTCCCAAAACAAGACATCTTTGGGGAACATTTGAGAGAATTCAACACTAAGCACAGTTCAGAAATTAAATTATAAACAAAACAGATTTTTCCCATACCATGCATTCAAGAAAAATAATTCTGAGGCTAATTTTAGTTAAGTTTTGTTCTCCTCAGTCAGTCAGTCAGTTCAGTTGCTCAGTAGTGTAAGACTCTTTGCAACTCCATGAATCGCAGCACGCCAGGCCTCCCTATCCATCACCAACTCCCGGAGTCTACCCAAACCCAGGAGGATCCTAAGTAGCTTTTGTTTTTATGTCCACCCTTGTCAAAAGTGATTATACACAAGCTTCTACTTCTGAACAGGGCTTCCCAGGTGGCCCTAGCGGTAAAGAATATGCCTGCCAATGCAGGAGACATAAGAGATGTGGTTTTGATCCTTGGGTCAGAAAGATCCCCTGGAGGAGGGCGTGGCAATCCACTCCAGTATTCTTGCCTGTTAAATTCCATGGACAGAGGAGACTGGTGGGCTACCATCCATAGAGTTGGACGTAACTGAAGTGACCTAGCACAATATTTCTGAACAAGATGAAGTAACAGAGATTGACTTTACCCACATTCTGGAAATAACCAAATAATTCCCAAAATACATAATGCAACAGATTTCAAGACTGGATGTGAGACAATGAAGGGCAGTGATCCCCAAGAGGTGGGAAACAATGCAAGTGAGCATTATGGTTGCTTGAAAGAGTCACAAGAGTGCAAAGAGGGACAACCCAGACAGTGAGCATTCATGTGAGGAAACTAGCTGAGGACATAACCACCTGAAAGTATTAGAGGAAACAGTTTCAGGAGCTCAGAGTCAGGCAGGAATAGGGCCTGTTCCCATCAGCCAGACTGAAAATCCTCATTATTCACAGTTCACTGGGTAGAGTACACAGAAAGATTTGGTTTTTATTGTGGGGAAAACTTAGTGCTAGAAAGCACCAATGTGAGGCTAACTCACAAATCCTAAAAGCAAGACCCAAAAGAATCAAATAATTTTCAAGTAACTAAACCACAATGAGCTCTCTCTGAAGATCTATTAGAACAGTTAGCATTAAAAAGACTGACTATCATGAGGACTAATGAGTATACGGAAAACTAGAACTCTCATACATTGCTGGTGGAAATGTAAAATGTGTAGAAATTCTGGAAAAAACAGTTCTGCAGTGTCTTAGAAGGTTAAATATCTACCTATCATAATATCTAGTCATTTTTATTCTAGGCATTTACACCGGAGAAATAACAATACTTGTCCAAACAAACATTTGTAGATGATGTTTATAGCACCTTTATTTAATTTTGTAACAACTTAACCTCCCCCAAAATTATTAATATGAATGGATAATTATTAAGATTCATCTTAATTATTAAGATGAAGGGATAATTGAATTCTGATATAGCCATATCAAATACTCAGCAATAAAGAGGGAGGATTTACTGATAAATGTTATGACATGGATGAACCTCAAAATAATTATGTTGGGTGAAAGAAACTAGAAAAAATTCACACAATGTATGACTCCATTTACATAACAGTCTGGAAAATACAAATTTATCTATAATGAGAAAAATGTTTGCCTGAGCCCAGGGGTAGGATTTGGGAGGCAGGGATTACAAGAAATCAGGAGGAAACCTTTGGAAGTAACATTATATACTTCAAATATGTACATTTTATTACACTTAACTATACTTTAATAAAGCCATTTTACAAATGAATACTCGTAATTATAAAATTGAAGTACATATTTCTCAAACTTGTATGCACCCTGAAATCACCTGGGAGTTTTTAAATTATGCTGATGCCTAGGTTCCAAAACTAAAGATTCTAATTTAATTGTTCTGGGATGTGGCTTGGGTTTCAGGAGTTTAAAAATACTCTTTCAGGTGATTCTAATAGGAAGAAATTTGAGAACTTCAGGTATGTTACTTCGTTTTTTCTCTGTCAAATTAGAAGTATTTAGATCTCATGCATCTTCATAGGAAGATACAAAGTTTACCACTGAAGAAGAAATAATCTTCTTCTCCAAAAAAATAATCTGGATATCATTCCAAGGGGATGTTTTATGTCCACGATGGCAATAAACACTTATAAAAACAGGGTAAGACAAAGATATTCTAATAAAATACATCCTTTTTATAACTGCCACAGAGTGATGTTTTATTCAGTTGTCAATGATACTGTTTGTTGAAACTCTTGGGTACATTTAACTTTGGTAGAAAGCATTTTGCTGGAGGACTTTTTACTGCCTAGGTTCCCAGAAAAGTAGGAACAGGGCAGTAGAGGGCAGGGAGGGGAATGTGAGGGTCCACACTGACCTTGGCGTAGATACAGCTGTCGTTGAGTCTCTGCAGTGAGCAGTTCTTATCACAGAGAGGGCACATGAAGACTTCAGTGGCCTTGCAAATTTCTTGGCTTAAGAAATCAAGGAAGAAAAAGAAAGCATGAACCTCCACGCTCAGGAAGCTGCTTAGCCCCTATGGCCAATCCTATGGGAAGCAGTAGGGTGGGGAGGAAAAGAAGAAATGGAAATACTGGAGGAGTGGTGGACAGGGGAGGAAGAACTTGAATGACTCCAACCCAAATTTTTATAATTTTTGAGATACTGAGTTTGTTTGCTTCTTTAAGAAATCTCTGATCCAAGATATTTTAATGATAATAGGCCAATTTTATATTCAGGAGGCACTTGTGGGGCTTTGTTACAAGGACACTTTTCTACCTGATTTCATGGCATGTAGGACAATCTTGGGAGGAACACCTAAGAGTGTTTTAACCCAGATCACAGGCTTGGATGTGGCTGAGCTGGAAGCACCTCTGACTATGCTGATTTTTCAGGTCTGTAGATCTTTCCCCTGGTTCTCACTGCTTTACAGTCACCAAAATGAGTAGCACCCATAATTCACATAATTTCACAACCCCTACTGCAGCCAATCAATGCACTATGGATTACTGAAATATATAATATCCTCTAATAGAATGTAACCTTGTAACATTTGCTTCTTGAGTTTATTGCTATCTTTTAAAAATCTCAGCATACTTTATAGATGACATCATGACATGAGCAGGGCATCAGTAACAATTTCTCAAAAGACTCACAGTCTGAGAGTTCACAGCAACCTGTTATTAGCTGTTTTATGCCTTTATCTGTCGTACCTGGCCCTTTCCCACCTGGTATCTCCTTAATAAATTGTCTTTAAGTAAATCTGCTCTAGAAATGTTGAAGGTAATATAAAGGCTTTTAGAACTATGTGTGGAAATACAACTGTTAATAAAAGTTTTGCTGTTTTCAAAATAAATAACTCAAAGTTAAAAAAAATGCATATCTATTTCAAATGCTGGATGTGTACAATCTCAAGCCAAAGTGGAAATGACTAGTAAATAATAATACTATATTGTAATTAACACCTTACAGTAACCAAAGATGGATTCATGTCCGTTAAGTTTAGTCTTCAATGCAATCTCCCGCAATGGTAATTTTCTCCACAACTAAGAGGAAGCCGATGTTTAAGTGATTTGTTCAAGGTCATAAGCTTACAAGAGATACTTGAAGGAACTGAGTTTAGGTTTTCCTGATTCTAGGTCCAGTTCTCTATCAACTATAACTCATCTAAAAGAGGGATAAGTTTATTTCATATTAAAAGGGACTTTCCCATCAAAAACTAATTTACTAATGATGATGATTGTATAATGAGTCTTATATATACTATAATTCTCCCACTTTCACATATATCTTGTTGCTAGCAATCATGATGTCTGTGTGAAGTAGGGGGAAGCAGGTAAAATATACATTTTTAAAGCTCAGAAAAGAAGAGAGACGATTATACCTCCTCTTACTAATACTACTAATTTGTAGAAATAAGAAAAAAAAAAAAAGAATTAACCCACCTCTTGAAGAAAATTCCTATTAAAATAGGCTTGCTATCATAATTCATTGTTTAAAAAATGTATAATGTGCCCCATATTGAAATCTCACACTAGAATGGTATTAAATTTGGTTTATACTACATCATCTTTCCCACCTTCCAAATAATCAAACAAAAGCACAGATGTATCAAAGCATCCAGTCTAGGATCCTAGTCATCAGAGTGAGCCTTATGTTTAATGTCCAGAATTATCAAACTCATTTTCTGTAAGCGGCTCAAAGTTCCACTGGACAGATAACACAAAAAAACACTAAACAAGTTTTGCAACATTTTTTATCCTAAAATATGAAATTTGAGATGATTACAGCGTTCTTTGACTTAACCACTAGATGGAGAGAGAGTGCTCAAAGTGTTTCTTAATTTCTTCAAAATATACACCTGGCTTCTCTGGTAACTCAGCAGGTAAAGAATCCACCTGCAATGCAGGAGACCCCAGTTAGATTCCTGGGTCGGAAGATCCCCTGGAGAAGGGATAGGCTACCCACGCCAGCATTCTTGGGCTTCCCTGGGGACTCAGATGGTAAAGAATCCGCCTGCAATGCGGGAGACATGGGTTCGATTCTTGGATTGGGAAGATCCCCTGAAGGAGGGCATGGCAACCCACTCCAGTATTCTTGCCTGGAGAATTCCCACGGACAGAAGAGTCTGGCAGGCTATAGTCCATGGGGTCGCAAAGCGTCAGACATGACTGAGCGACTAAGCACAACATGATACAAACCACTGCTTGAAATGTGGCTTTCTTCTGTCTTCTATCTATTAGAAATACATATCAAGGGCCAATTCAAAGGAAATAATAACTATCATCAATTTGTCATAATTACCACCTCCATCCATAAGGGAGGAGGGAGCAACTCATATTCGGGGGTGAATGCCTGGACCTACTCCAGGGTCTTGGTGCTTCCTGCGATTCTGTTAACATGGCAAAGTACAGAATAAGATGTGTGGTGATGTCCATTTTGGGGAAATCTGATAATATGAAAGTAAGTTTAAAGGAAGGAAGTTTGGAAACATGAGTAAAACATGGATTTTAGAGTAAGATAGACTTGTCAAGGAATAAGTAATGATAAGATGTTAAGCCACACCTGTTAGGATTGTTATTATCAAACAAAACAAACAAAATAAAGCAAAAACAGCACATGTTGGCAAGGATGTAGAAAATTTAGAACACTTGAATATTGTTGGTGGGACTGTAAACTGGTGCTGCCACTATGAAAAACAATATGAAGGTTTCTCAAAAAATTAAAAATAGAACTTCCATTTAATCCAGCAATCCCACTTCTGGGTATATATCTAAAAGAACTGAAATCAAGGTCTCAAAGAGATATCTGCATCTCATGGTTCACTTCAATATTATTCACATTAGCCAAGGTATGGAAATAACCCAAATATCCATCCACGGATGAATGGATAAAAAGGTGGAATAGACATATAACAGAATACTAGACTTAGAAAAAGAAGGATAGTCTACCATATGCAACAACATGGATGAACTTGAAGGATATTATGTTAAGTGAAATAAACTAGTCACACAATAACGAATACTGTGTAATTTCACTTATATTAGGTATCTTAAAAAACACACTCATAGATACAGAGTAGAATTGTGGTTGCCAGGGAGTAATGGAGCGCAAATGGAAAGCTGCTGTTCAATAGGTATAAAGTGTCAATTACGTGGGATGCGTAACCTCTAGAGATGTGCTGTCCAACACTGTGCCTACAGTCAACAATACTGCAGTGTGCACTTGTGTGTGTGTTAGTCGCTCAGTTGTGTCCAACTCTTTGCGACCCTATGGATTGTAGCTCACCAGGATCCTCTGTCCACGGGATTCTCCAGGCAAGAATACTGGAGTGGGTTGCCATTTCCTTCTCCAGGGGATCTTCCCGATCCAGGAATCAAACCTACGTCTCCTGCATTGCAAGCAGACTCTTTACTGTCTGAGCCACCAGGGAAGCCCGTGCACTTAAGCATTCTTAAAAATATATATATTTATTTATTTATTTTTGGCTGTGCTGGGTCTTCTTTGCTGCATGGGCTTTTCTCTAGTTGTAATGAGCAGGGGCTACTCTTTAGTTGTGGTGTGCAGGCTTCTCATTGCAGTGGTTTCTCTTATGCAGAGCATGGGCTCTAGGGCATGTGGGCTTCAGTGGTAGTGGGACATGGGTTCAGTAGTTGTGGCTCCTCGGATCTGAGCACAGGTTCAATAGTTGTGATGCATGGGCTGAGTTGCTCGACTGCATGTGAGATCCTCCTGGACCAGGGATTGAACCCGTCTCCTGCACTGGCAGGCAGACTCTTCACCAGAGCCACCATGGAAACCCCACTTAAGCGTTCTTTTTTTTATTTTATTTTTTAAATTAGTTTATTTATCTATTTTTTAACTTTACAATATTGTATTTGTTTTGCCATACATTGGCATGAATCCACCATGGGTGTACATGTGTTCCCCTTCCAGAACCCCCCTCCCACCTCCCTCCCCATCTCATCCCTCCGGGTCATCCCAGTACACCAGCCCCGAGCCCCCTGTATCATGCATCGAACCTAGACTGGCGATTCGTTTCACATATGATAATTTACATACTTCAATGCCATTCTCCCATATCATCCCGCCCTCGCCCTCTCCCATAGAGTCTATAATACTGTTCTATATATCTGTGTCTCTTTTGCTGTCTCGCATACAGGGTTATCTTTACCGATCTACTAAATTCCATATATATGTGTTAGTATACTATATTGGTGTTTTTCTTTCTGGCTTACTTCACTCTGTATAATGGGCTCCAGTTTCATTCACCTCATTAGAACTGATTCAAATGTATTCTTTTTAATGCCTGAGTAATATTCCATTGTGTATATGTACCACAGCTTCCTTATCCATTCGTCTGCTGATGGGCATCTAGGCTGCTTCCATGTCCTGGCTATTATAAACAGTGCTGTGATGAACACTGGGGTACACATGTCTCTTTCAATTCTGGTTTCCTCAGTGTGTACGCCCAGCAGTGGGATTGCTGGGTCATATGTGTTCTTATTGCAATTTTTAAAATTTAGATATAGGTTTAACTTGCTAGATATTTCCCCCTAAGTCATCTACCACTCTGAGGATCAATTCTTCATCTCTAGTTGGAGATAACAGCCAAGTGGGATACTACTTCAGGAATACTGAAAATGTGCCTGGCACATCATAGGCACTTAATAAACCAATGAAGCTCTTATTGCTAAGGAGGTTGTCAGGAGAGGGTTTGAGAGGTCCTTTAAGACCCAACAGCTTTTGAAAAGCTGGCCAGTACTGATATTTCTTAGTGAGTTCTAATGCCAAAGAGGCAAGAAAGTTGTTTCTGTTCTTTGCCTTGGACCCAAAACCCAAAGCCTGAGAAGCAGGGACCATGTGTACCTGCTTGTTCATTTTCATATTCCTATGATATGTGCTCTACCTGACACAAATCTGACCACCTTTGGTTGTGTAAGACCAGTATATATGTAAATATATGCTTGTACATGCACATACAAGAAATAATCTGTAACATGATTTTCACATAAGCAATTACCTGCAGAGCAGTTAAGAAATATGACCTTAATTTACATAAACACAATTGGTAGAAACATAATAAACACAACCTAATCTTCAGCTTTTCAACATTTTGTTACCTGGTAATAAACAGGAAAGAGCTTACTAAAATAAAACTGAAACAAAGCAACTCAAAAGTCCTATGTTCTCTACCCACACGCCATTGATAACACCTACAACTTAACCACGTCTGACACCTTGAATGGAAAAATTCAGTCCCATGAAATTTTGAAAGTCAAGATATTCAGTGATGCTTATCTTGATTTAGAATAGCAAGTCTGACAGGGTCTTAATTATAGTGTGACAGAAGTAGCAGTAATATAATACCATAAAGTACAGAAGAAAAGAGTTTGCTAGTCTTTTAAAACACTCCTTGTGCTAAAGGTTAAAGAATACTTATCGCATACAAAAGGAGTCTAATTTTCTTCATTGGTACATAAATCAATAGGAACAGAAAATCTACTCCTTTCATTGCCTTTTGTTCATTTGCAGCTTCGAAAGTGTGGAGGAGGAAGTCTATAACACGTGTGAAAACTTTGTGAATATGCTCTCCATGGGATCAATCTGAACAGTAGCTAACTGCCTAAAAATCATTTTCTGCTCTTGTCAATTCATTTTAAAAGACCATTTCTCCAAAACCCTAAGTGAAGAGAAGTGATAGTCCCTCAGTCATGTCTGACTCTTTGCGACTCCATGGACTATACAGTCCATGGAATTCTCCAGGCCAGAATACTGGAGTGGGTTGCCATTTCCTTCTCCAGGGGATCTTCCCAACTCAGGGATCAAACGCAGGTCTCTTGCATTGCAGGTGGATTCTTTACCAGCTGAGCCACCAGAGAAGCCCATTCTATCAAAAAATTCTATAACTAAAACATGAATTCAATAAATTTGCAGAATATAAAATCAGTATACAAATAGCAGTACTAACAAAAAACTATCAATAAGAGAAAATTTTTAAAAATCCCACTTACAATTACATCATAAAGAATAAAACATTTAGGAATAAATTTAACCAAGGAGGTGAAAGGTCTATACACTGAACATTATGAGACATTGGCAAAGGAAATTAAAGAAAACACAAATAAATGGAAAGATATTCTGTACTCCTGGATTAGAAAATTTCACACTGTTTAATGTCCATACTACCTGAAGAGATCTACAGATTAAATGCAATCTCTATCAGAAATTCAATGGTAATTTCGCAGAAACAGAAAAAACCTATACTAACATTTTTATGAAACCACAAAAATCCCGAACAGTCAAAGCAATCTTGATAAAGAACAAAGCTGGAGGCATCACACCTTTGATAATAATATTATAAAGGTATGATAATCATAACAGTACATTACTGGCATAAAGGCAGATACATAGATCCGTGGAACACAATAGAGAAACCATAAATAAACCCATGTATATGTGGCCAATTTTTGACAAAAAGCCAAGTATACTCAATGGGGAAAGGACAGTATCTTCAACAAATGGTGTTGGAAAAGAAGGATTCACATGCAAAAGAACGAAACTACAGCTCTATCTTCCACCATGTACAGAAATTAACCCAAAATAGATTAAAGATTAAACTTGAGACCTGAAGCTGTGAAACTACTAATAGAAAACTTAGGGGGTAAGTTCCTTGAAATCAGTTTTGGCAGTGATTTATAGGGTTTGACACTGAAGGTAAAGGCAATAATTGCAAAAACAGCATATAAAGAAATGTCCAAAGGGGTATGAATGTTTTCAGTGGGCGCATGTTTATCCAGGAGGATGCTGCCTTCTAGACTGGTGGTGAGTTTGCAAAACTCTGAAATAAGACTGTTACTAGAAGAAATGCTTTTGAACGTTAGGTGTTTGTTTTCATGCTAATTACCATTTGGCCTTCCCGAAGAACAAGGGGATTTGGAGATACCAAATCAAGAAATTTGGTTATGGAATAGGATTCAACTCTGGAACAATGAAAATATTTTGTTTTTAGGCAAAATTGTTACAAAAATATATCTACATTGTGTGTGTGTGCACGTGTGTGTGTGCGCATGTACACAAATATACAAAGAAAATTCAAGGAAATGCATTTTATGGTCCCATTAAATGTCATGATTGCTACCCAGTAGCACAGCCATGGTTAAAAGATGAACCAAAAGAGAAAAAAGTACTGAGCTTTTAAGGAGAGGAAAAATACTTTATCATATTTTGAATTGTATCATAAAAGGTTGAACTTGATGACATCCCTTTGGCACAGTAAATAGAACATGCTATTAAGAGGATTTTTTAATGCCAAGGTGACTCTTACTTCTGCTGAATAATATTATTGCGCATGTTGTGTGCTCAATTGTGTCTGAGTCTTTGTGATCCTCTGGACTGTAGCCCGCCAGTCTCCTCTGTCTATGGAGTTTTCCAGGCAAGAATACTGGAATGGGTTGCCATTTCCTATTTCCTGGGATCTTCCTGATACAGGAATTGAACCCACATCTCTTGCGTCTCCTGCATTGGCAAGGAGACTCTTCACCACTGCACCACCTGGAAAGCCTGAATAATTTGATATTGTTTCTATACCCAAATGTTGAGTCATTTAAACTTTAACAGAAAAACCATCATTCTGATAAACATTTGTTATTTCTCAAAATCTTATTTACTACCATTTTGATATTTTAAGTTGATGCTAAAATCTTTTATAAATTCTATTCTTATAGAGAATAACAAGAAAGTAGTAAGTGATTTTATGTTCTCATGACAGGAGACCACTTAGGATAGGATTTACGTACAAATTCACCTGCAACACAGGAGACGGGGAGATTCAGGCTCGATCCCTGGGTAAGGAAGAGCCCCTGAAGGAGGAAATGGCAACCCACTCCAATATTCATGCCTGAGAAATCCCATGGAGAGAGGAACCTGGTGGGCTACAGTCCGTGGGATCACAAAAGAGTTGGACACGACTAAGCAACTAAACAACAACAACAACATTTTGTTCAGATATCTTGAGCCATGCAAGATTCTCTCAAGTGCTGAAAGGAAACCTCATCTACAAGAGTGGCAGTGAAAGTTGTATGAAATGAAACAATGTGTTTGGAAGGTCTTTGTATATCTTAAGTGTTTAAAGAATTGTATCTGTTACAATTATTTGAATTACTATATTGAGAGAGTATTTCAGACTACCAAAGACTATATGCAAATTTAAATTACATAGAATGGTCTATTGCATTGTTGAATTACTGATTACTGATTACTGGTTAAATACTAGAAAGAGAAATTTGGCATAAAGAGAAACAGTCTTAGAACTTATCCAAGATAATCTGCATATAAAAAATAGGAATGGCCTTTTTATGGTGCCTCTCCCCTGCAAAAATAAAAAACAAATTGTAGTACCATCATTTATTTTTTAATCAGCATTATTATAAAGCTTTGATCTAATCAGAAGGCCAAGTTTTTTAGTAAGTCTGTTAATAGCTTACCTTACTTGACTCGCATTCATTGTTAATATTCCATAGAAGAACACACACAAGCCAACAATGGCTGCAGGAATCAGCATTCCAGTATACCACCCTAGCCAAGCAAAGTATAATCCAATCTTCTCACCAAAGTACAGCCTGTGTGAGAAAGCAAATTCTTAGCTTACGGCAACCTAAGGAATACTACAAATATTAATGCCGCACCTAATGTGACTTTCAGATAGACAGTTGAGGTTCCAGCTCAGTTCCTCCTCAGCTCCATCTGGGATATCGTAATAGTCTTGCTTAATAAATCCAATGATGGTAATAGTTTGCTTTGAATATTGCCTTTATAGGAGTAATTTTGCAAAATCTATTTATTTCTGTGTCAAACTTCTTAACATGGCTCGTAAAGCTTTTCATAAGCCAGTTCTTGCTTTTCTGCATCCTCTTAGTAGAATCCTTTTTGTTTCCCCCACACAGAGTTGTGCTAAACCATACTGCTTTGGCATAAATTAGAAAAGTGTCTCCCTCTGGGTAGTTGCTGAAAGCAGACTTGATTTCAGTCTCCGTCTGCACTCTTGGCCAGATTCCCTCATGCCAGACACAAGCTGCACAATTTTGTCACTCATCTTCCTCAACAAAGTTCAACTCTGCCGTTCCTGGAGCACATGACTCTTTTCTTGGTTAAGGCTGTTTCCTCACTTTGGAAGATTACATTTCACCTTCTTCTCCTATCTGGCTTATACTTATCCTGTCCCTTATATCACTTCTTCCAGGAAGCCTGCCTTGACTTCACTTCAAACCTGGGTTAGATGTTCCTGGTCTTGCTCCCACACTCCCTTCACCCATGTTTCAGTGTTCCAAACTCATAAAACTTTATGACAATTACCTGTCACTCCCCCATGCCTCACCCTCCCCATATGGCTATGAGCTACTTGAAAATGGACTTGTATCTTGTTTCACTAGCACCCACCACAGGAAGTATTTTGTTGAATGAATCAAAGGGAACAAATGTATTTTATTTCCCTTCACTTGATTAACATTTCATATGGACACAGCAGATGAACAAGGTGGTTCTAACAACTTCTCAGTTGCTCTTCATCATGTCACTGCCAATATTAACCATCACAATTTACAAGGTGCCAGTAAGAAATGACAATTTCTTGAATTCTGTACTGGTGTTTGGTCTCCATCTTCTAAAAATGATTACTTAACACAGTTTTGTCCTGGTACTAGTTTTAGAGATTAGTGTTTTATAGTTCATTTGGGAATGCCTCTCTGGGCAAAAATTCTAACTGGAAAGAGAATTCTCTTGTTATTTTTTCCTTCTTCAGTAAGACTCCCCTCTCGAAAATCATTCTCTTTCTACTCCATTCTCTGTGTTGTGCCAACTAAAATGTGTGTGTATTCTATCTAGTGTAGACATGAAATCATCCTCTTTTGAGCATCATTTATCTAATTTTTTGCTTTTTTCATTGATTTCTCCTAGGAGACATAGGTCAAAAGTCTATTCATTTCAGAAGTGTTCTACTCTGAAATGAAGCTTATAATATTAGCAGGTATTCTAACAAAGCCACTTGTTCCTTTAAACAAGTGTTCTGCAGGGTGGAGTATGGTTCTGGCACACATTACTAACATTTTTATGATGATGATTATAGAGGACTGCACAGACAGAAACCCTTACATTCACAGAATATTATAACAAGATTTTTAATTATACATTATTGAAGGTTAAGAGGAGCAACGACGTTATTTGACAAAAGTACAATTACCCAAGTTATAGCAAATTTTAGATCTGTTTCATGAGAAGAAACTAGTTCCAAGCAAAGAAGGCTAATGAAAATATCCTTAACCTAGAACATGGGTAGTCACAATTTCTTAGGAGCTTTATTCAATTTCTTTAAAACCACAACAGGGCAAGGAGGAACAGGGGGTTGCTATTGGTGTCACCCCATCACACTTCAACCGGAGTCACTCTCTTTTCATGTTGTATATACTGGTATCCTATGTTATGGGGCTTCCCATGTGGCGTTAACCCACCTGCCAGTGCAGGAGACCTAAGAGATGCAGGTTTGATCCCTGGGTTGGGAAGATCCCCTGGAGAAAGGAATGGAAACCCACTCCAGGGTTTTTGCCTGGGGAATCTCAGGGACTGAGGAACCTGGCAGGCTACAATCCATAGGGTCATAAAGAGTTGGACATGACTGAAGCAATTTAGCATAGCACATTCTATGTTACATTTCATTTGATGATACGATTCTGCTGTTGAAATAACTTCTATCATAAATATGAATGTTAAATTGACCTCTTTTAGAGTGAATTATTTCATTTAGTTTTTACACTTAAATCCTTCCAGTGTCTATTGAAAGACATTAGGAAAAAAGGTCACACAGCTATCTTAAGCAGGTTTTGTAGCAGACCATTTTTTAAAATGTATTTCTTCCCAGATTTCAATATTTTCTTGGGAAAAATAGGCTGAAAAGGCTTCAGCTACAAGAATGTTAGAGTTCATTCTTAAAATGAAAACAAAACACAAACACATGCTTAGAAATGGTTGTTTATAAAAAAAGAAAATCAACTGATACTCCCTTACTTTTCACCTGGGCTTCTCTGGTGGCTCAGTGGTAAAGAATATGCCCGTCAATGCAAGAAGACATGGGAAACACAGGTTCAATCCCTGGGTCAGGAAGATCCCCTTGGAGAAGGAAATCACAAGCTACTCCAGTATTCTTGCCAGGATAATCCCATGGACAGAGGAACCTGGTGGGCTACATTCCATGGAGTCGCAAAGAGTAGGACACGACCGAGCCACTGAGCACACGCGCACACCAGTTCACAGATGCTTCATCATCATCTCGTGGCTCTCTTGATCCTATTTACACTTCTGTATATTAAATTCTTTCATTAAATTATCTTCAAACTCTCCCTTTATTCTGTCTATTCTATCCATTTCCTATTAGGACAATGACTGATACAGTTTTGAGTTATTCTTGATATTGATAATTCATGAACATCTCAAAATATCAACACATATAATCTTATAATATGAATGCTATCTAAAATTTTTATCATATAAATATTTCTAGTTAGCTGGGGATGTAAGTCTCTTTAATATATATTTCCTGATTTTGAAAAATAAGAACAAATCATCCTCCATCAAAATAAAATAAATCATGAATATAATACTATTTCAAGACTGATTCAAGTTGTGAGCAGTTACTCACTAGGCTATACCTTCTGGGATAAAATAGACACTCATTAAATCTTCATTGAAAGACAAATATATGCAGAGATGCTATGCTGGCCACCTTTCTATTTGTTCTCAGATCTATTTTCTGCCTTTCCTTCTTTCACTGGGAAGTAGATCATACAGATTCCCTTGTAAATTGCTGCTAAGTCACACTAGGAGGTACTGAAAGTCTCAGAGGTGGACGGATGGGAAGAGCCCATATCTTTTCTCCTCTCCTGGCCATCCTCAGGGCTGGATGTTGTGAATTGTGTGTCTACTCAGTCATGTCTGACTCTTTATGAGTTGGTGGACTACAGCCCATTGGGTTCCTCTGTCCATAGGATTTCCCTGCAAGAATACTGGACTGGGTTGCCATGCCCTCCTCCAGTGGGTCTTCCCAACCTAGGGATCGTACTGTGTCTCCAGTGTCTCCTGCATTGGCAGGCAGATTCTTTACCGCTGAGCTACCTACAATTCTCTGTGGCTTGACTCTCAACACTTCACATCGCTGCAGACAGTCCTAATCATCAATAGCAAAGCTCCTACCAAAGGGCTCAGGTATTAAGCTCTGAAATACACTTCATCCCATTTTCACTCCAGCATTAAGGGTCATTAGCAATTGTCTGCTGTTGTTAATTTTTGGTTTAACATGCCTCACATTTCTGTTTGAGTTCTTAGTTTTCCCATCCCTTGAGAAACTAATTCCCTAAATCATTTCTTTTATTGAAAAGATTTGCAGTGGCCTTTTTTTTCTCCTTGTTAGACCCTGACTGATAAAGATTTGATGGGTAAAGAAAATAATTCCAAATCTAAGACACTGCTGAGAAAACAGCATAATATATATTCCATTATTGATCTATCTCCAGGACCTACCTGATTAAATCCAGGGGCTGATGCTTGTACCACATTCCCCAGCGTGCCCAGCGCTCATATAATAGATGTCTGTTATTCTGAGGTCCATGGGTTTTGATGGGTTGGTTACTCTTGTAGGCTCCCTGAAACAAATAAAACAAGATGAGTTGATACACATTCTTTTAGTGAAATGTGAATTACTAGGAATTGCTTTTGCTTTTTTTTCTTGCAGAATAATTTAAAAACTTATTGGAAGCTTCAGGATTGTAAACATAAGCCAATCACTGGAGTGATGTAGTAAATGCATTTATATATCTATCTTTTATTGAAAATATTCTGATAGTTCTTTAAAACTTTTCTTAAATTCCTTTTTTAAACCAATGAAATCCCTTTTACTTACATTAGACTTTACGTTTGTTTGAAACCTAAGGTCTTTTAATAAACACAATGTCTTCATCATCACTGAGAGAAATTGCTATAATCTTTAGTTCAGAAATTGAGTCTTATTCTGCCTTGACAAGCTATCCAGCCCCATAAAATATTTATTTCATTAATAGAAGCTAATGAAAAGAGTAAATGTTCATTGAGTAAGTATAAGTTGCTGCTGCTGCTAAGTCGCTTCAGTCGTGTCCGACACTGTGCGACCCCATAGACGGCAGCCCACCAGGCTCCTCCGTCCCTGGGATTCTCCAGGCAAGAATACTGGAGTGGGTTGCCATTTCCTCCTCCAGTGCATGAAAGTGAAATGCGAAAGTGAAGTCATTCAGTCGTGTCCAACTCTTCACGACCCCATGGGCTGCAGCCTACCAGGCTCATCCATCCATGGGGTTTCCCAGGCAAGAGTACTGGAGTGGGGTGCCATTGCCTTCTCCGAAGTGTAAGTGCCCCCATCTAAAAGAATCATTACGTTGTACACATGAAATTAATATAATATTGTAAATCAACTGTATTTTAATTAAAGGTGCTTAAAGTATAAGAGATCTAAGTCACCAGTTTTAGCCATGTTCTTAAATTCTAGAATTTGTAAAACTTACTTCAGATAAGATATTCCAAAAATGGAACTGTGTTTTAAAATTCTTTATATCGCCTCTCAAAAATCTGTCATATGCAGTTTCAGAAACATTGAATATATCTGTCTTTTAGAGGAAAGAGTTCCCTGAAGGCTGAACTGCTCTGCTGCTATAATAAAAAAGGACAATAGATGTAATAATTGTACTTTCTGAATCAAAACTTAGACACAGAATTTAACAAAGTTCCTCTGCTCACTTCGATGTGTGATTCTACTTTTACGATGTTTGATGAAAATTTAAAGCAAGTCAAGTTATGTTTCAGTTACCTCACTTAGATGATGGGGATAAGAATAAATATTGATGATATACCAACATAGAAGAGGTTTTGTGAGGACCCACTTGGCATATAGCCATAAAACGTCAGGCCCATAAGAAGTACAAAATCACTGTGAGTTAATTTTACACGTGTTTGCTATACTGTGGCCATTGAACAGCGCCAAACTAGCATCTCCTTCTAAACAATCCGGGCTGAGATCCTATGAAGAAAAAATGGCACCTGATTCATTGTCTACAGGTGCCTCAAGGCTGAAATGAGAGGTTCATATGGATTTTGCTTCTGTTTTTCTCACTTCTGGGCTTCCCTGATAGCTCAGTTGGTAAAGAATCTGCCTGCAATGCTAGAGACCTGGGTTTGATCCCTGGGTTAGAAAGATCCCCTGGAGAAGGGAACAGCTACCCACTCCAGTGTTCTGGCCTAGAGAATTCCCTGGACTGTACAGTCCACGGGGTCGCAAAGAGTCAGACACAACTGAGCTATTTTCACTTTTCACTTCCACTTCTAACAAAATAAATTAATCAGGTAAAAGTAGAAGTACAGTTAGTGTGCAGTCTCAGAGTTTTCTTTCCTAAGAGAACCCAAGGTGCTTAAAGATTGGAAGCTAAGGAGATGGGAGGAAAGATCAAGATGCTTAAGACATCTGCTTGAGAAAGTTTGTTTTCTTTTGAAATTGGCCTACGTGTTAAGATAGCTTGCCCTGAGACTGGGACGGTAAACCAAAATCTCAGGTTTCTTTAAATCATTCCTGATAATCCTTCTAAAATACATGACTTTCCTTGCCAGCCTCAATGGTCAGACGTACGCACTTCCTGGATTTAAGATGCTAACCTTTAGAATCTCTAGTACATCACTGTCTGACTTCTGCTCATTAATCTCAATGAACCACAAAGTTCTGGGATGACAGTGACATGAGATGCACTGCAAGAGAAAACCAAAGTGCCGACTCCTGCTCAACCGTGTATTTTCATCCCTTTTCACAGGACTATGTACACTCCTGGATCCCTACCTTTCCCATGATCAGCCCCCTTGTCCAGCCAACACGCTTTTCTTCTGTCTCCACTATTCATAACTGGTGGGATTATCAATTCTACCAATATTTTAGGCAGTCTTTCTCATATATATATATGTACTCCTCTCCTTCCCTTTCTTCACTGTCGTGCCAAATTTCCCTGGAAATGTCTCTTTCTCCCTTCTTGCTATTGTCTTTTTTGTAAGCAACAATAAATCTCAACTGCGGTGAAAAGTATGAGACTGATCCTAATAACACTCTTGCATGAAGGAAAAAGGAGGTCTAAAACTGAGTGACCTTATTCAAATTACAGAGTCCATTGACTCCATTTTCCTCTAAATAAGCTTTGTTTGTCTTTCTTCAAGTAGTAGCCTTCAAAATCAATAGGAAATTCCTGAGTCCGTTTTATTGACTCGCCGCTTTATTTCCATTGCCTGTATTTCAACAATATTGTTTTCTGTTGTTTTGTATATGTGTACCATATATTAGTTTTTCTACAAAATTACAAGAATAAATAGGAAAATTACCATTATTTACAACCTATTCCTAATAGGTTCCAAATTTCACATAAGAAACTGTCAAAAAAACTGTCAGAACACAGACTAGTTAGGTAGACAAAGTATTTAAAATAAGAAAACAAACTATGTGCTCTAGAAGCTCTTATGGGGACTCACACTCCAAACACTTCACCACTTACTGATTAGATCATATTGGACATGGTGTTTAATTTCTGTGCCTTGTTTCTGTATCTCTACCAGGGCAAAATAATAATATCTCCTCTCCAGGGTTACTGTCGGATGAATGGGAATATTCACACACAGGACCTGTTGTATGAAACACTCTAACACATTATCTGCTATCGTTATTGCTATTCTTAATATCAGAAGGTATACCATAATAAACAGAAGCATTGAAGTCTGGATTCCTAGGTTCAAAACTGTGCCATTAATACTTAACCTTTCTCAGGCTCAATGATCTATCTATAAAATAGGGTCAATATTATCGCCTATCTCAAAGGGTTGTTCGCAAGGGTTAAATGAGATAGTCCATATAAACAACAGCTCAGTATCAAACAGGAAGTGCTCAATACATTTACCTTTTATGAGTTACACTAGACTGTGAATTCTTCTGGTATAGCAATTAGGTTCTGAGTCCTCAGTCTTTAAAAATAGAAGACTGCTGGGCTTTGAAAACACATACATTAAACCCCTAAAGATTTTGTTCTTATTTTAAAATGCAAAACTGCCTTAAAAAAGAATATTTGTGTGTGTGTGTGTGTGTGTGTGTGTGTGTGTGTGCATACATGTGTGTGTGTTGGGGGAGGGAGTTTAAAACTGATTCATGTGTCATTTATGACTCAACAGGCAGAGTCTACCACAACATGACCTACTGAAAACTGGAAGAGGTAATAATCTGGCAGAAAATCAAGTAAATAATGGAGTGTAGCGTTGGGTTGGGGTTTGCCTTGGGCTTTCAGGTATCCCAAGGCAGTTGGTAGAGACCAGAATCTGCCCTGTTTCACAGCTGTGTGAATTCCAAGCTGTGTCAAGCCTGGAGCTCTATGCTGGAGCAGTCTGATCAGAGTGGCTGAGCCACATCCACGAGTTCCCTCCGAGGCTGGGATTCCTGGTACAGGGCAAATTGCAGAAGGAATCTAGAACCAGTGCACAGGCACAGATTACAATGGGGGTCTCAGAAAGGTCCAGGGCCACTCACTTAATTGAACCCTCCTGGAATAAGGCAGCTAGACTTAACTGAAAAAAAAAATGAGATCAAGCATTGAACAGGAGAAACTTTTTTTTATGGAAATTGTTCTTTAAAATTACCTCATGTGGGGGAAAAGCTGCTATATATGAGCCATTGTTTATAAGTTTACAGATACCTGGAAAGAAAAGAATAGAACAGTACCTGAGTTAGTTTAATTGAAGAATTCCCTCTGAAGCAACATACATAATACTTGGACCAATAAATTAATTTTAAAACAAACTATCCCAAATGACTTCCATAGCCACACCATCTACAAGGACAGTGACACTGTGAAAGAGACTGAATCTAAGAGTCTAATTGTGTCCTTATTACAACAATAAATGGAGCTTTGCAAGGTGCTAATGGATGGCACTTTGCCATATCATGAAATGTGGGCATTTTAATACCAACTTATTTGGAGGCAGATGAACCTGGAACAACTTGTTTTTCCTCAAAACAACAAAATTTGGTCAAGAAAGCAAAGGAATTCCCCACTCCCAAAAATTTCTCAAAAGGAGATTGGTATCAAGAAATGCTTAATTTTTTAATGCTAATCCAAAGAGAATAAATAGCAACATGTGACTCTTTTTAAAAATCTCTTCTGACCCAATGAGAGTGTAGTGAAATGGACTCTCTCATATCATTCTGGGAAGACTAGATACTGATGAAACTTTTCTGGAGAGAAATTTTTATTGCAATATCATTTACATTAGTAAAGAATCAGAAATAATTTTACATCCAAAATTGGGGAATTGCTTCATTATTATGGTTCAAACAATTATACTAGTGCTTGATAAATGACTGCAGTTTGATGAATGCTTATAACAGAATATTTATAGCTATTTACAATTATGTTTTCAGGCATACTAAGTGCTTGAGAAAATATACATTATGGTAATCTTGAAAAGGACAGAAAATTGTAAACATTGGATGATTCTAATTATGATATATATGGATGTATGTAAATTTATCACTATTTTGTGAGAGTGCCAATTTTTACATTTTATTTTTATACCCTTCTGTGTTTATGCATTTTGACAAAGTACATGAATCATTTAAATGTCCATTTTATCTTTAAAGACAACATAAGCACATAGTGCTATCATTTAGACACATTTGTAGTTTACACTCTGGATTTCTCTGGATTTCTTATTTAGAAAACTTCTGATTAAGTGTCAAATTTTTAATAAGGATTTAGTGCTTAAATTAATTATTTTGACTGCTCAATAATAAATTAATTATTAATCAGAAGAAAACCAAAGTCTGAACATTCCTCTTTGGATGACTTGAAACACAGTTCATTTTACTAATGTGGCATTCTATCTGAATGCAAATTAGTACAAGTTTCCATTGGCTATCAACTCTTTAATTTAAAAAGTTTTAGAATGTGACTAACACTCTATTTCTTCAGTCATCTTTTTCACCCTAACAAATGGCCAGCTCATCTGTTACCTGCTATTTTCTGCTCTGCTCTGTGTAAACTTTGCAATTTTACTTAATTTTCCCCGCTGAAACTTTCTCAATTTTCTATTGCATCAGACACGTTGTAGCACAGTGCTAAACATTCAAACAACACAGATGCTTAGAAAGCTAAAGTAAGGTATAATCTCACCTTTCAGAGATAATCTTTAAAATATTTCATATATAGTCTAGATTTTTCTTTTCATCTGTGTTTAGGAAATGGAATTATATTAGACTTACAGTTTTGTAATAATTTTTTCCACTTAATAATTGCTTTCAGATATCTTTCAAAGTCAACAAATAGAGAAGTAATACTAATTCTCAATCTCCATCAGTAAGGGGTCTAAGTCATATACTTTTTATAATATGTAGAGTATAATAGATGCTGAATACATTTGAGTTGAGTGAATAAAATCACATCATTTTTAATGGATACATTATGTGGATATAACCTAGTGGACAAAGTATCTCCAGTATTATTCTACTCTATTTTCTGTTTACAAAGCCACAGTGGACAAATATCTACATATATCATTATTCAAGAGTCAGATTTTTTTCTTTGGAATAAATTTCAAGAAATAAAATCTATGTTTCAAAGATTTTGCACATTTTACATTTCAATACATGTTGCCATATGCCTTTAAAAAAGCTTTGTTTTACTTTGTTTTCTTTCATTAAAGGCTGAAAAATAGAAGGCTGAAAATTTGTTCACTGCATTATATCCTCATATCTAATGCATGAAGGCAAAGCTTCAGTAGTCAAAAAATACTTCTGAGTGTAATTAGCAAAAGTAAATACCATATTGCATTTTGAATTAGTGTTCTTACCCACTTTTGATATTCCATTTTCATATTTGGTGTGCTGCAGCATGTGATAGACTATTCTGCTTCGAGTAGCATTGCTGAAGAAGGTGTCCTTATTGTTAATTATGAAGCTGGGAAGATTAAGGGGATTGGTTTTAATATTCAAAGCAGACCACAGAATCTAGCAACGGTTATAAGGTCCTGGGTAGTCATCCATGCATTTTCCCCTTAAAATGAATGCACATAAAGTATAGTAAATCAGAAGAGAAACCTCCTCTTAAAAGAAAATCGTTTGGCTACAGTTATAAATAATACAGGGCATTATTAAATATTCATTTTAATATCTTTCAGTTTATAAGGAAGCCTAGACGTCCTCACATTTCTTGTTGAGCATGAAACAGGAAGACATTGTCTTCTGGCTCCCATAAATTTTGTACTACCTTAAGCAATGTGGTTCCAAATAGAACACATTAACAATTGATGTCATTCCCCCATACTGCACTTTCTGAGCAAGGAGCTAGCTTATTTTGTTTTCAGTACTTTAGCGATAAGCAATGTTTCTCCCTTTCCCTTCATGTCCTACTCTCCCAATGCAGAAAGAGTTGAATGAAGTAAATGTGAGAGCCAATTATGTAAAGAGCAAAAGGGTGATTTCAAGAGGTGCTGGGAGAAAAGATATGGGAACTCACTGGTGAATCCGTGCACGGCTGAAGGGGCCAGTATAGCAGTCTGATTCCTCCAGGTCTGGGAAAGCTGACTTGTCGAGAACCATTGGGTTTTGGGACATCCATTTTTTGATTCTCCTAAAATATTTTTGCACCCTGGAACAAGGTCACATTTTTTAACTGAATTAGGTTTCATTCCAGAGTCATGAATGTCTACCTGTCACTACCATGCTGAAAAAGAGTTTCCCAAAGACATACATACATCCACACTCATACCTACACACATGTATTATTTCTGTGCTCACACAAAGGAAATAAATTCCAAAACAAACAAAATCTTGCATTTATTTAAATTCTTTCAGGGCAATTAGGTTATCCTCATAAGAAAAATATTAGAAACTCATCATGTATAAAGATGGGGTAGGAAAAAGCATAAAGAATAAAACCAGTGAGATGATTAATTAAAGTTGTGTGTATACATGTATATATATCTATATATGTATGGCTACAGGTCACTTTAGAAAATCTACAGCAATGTGACTACACAAACGTGGAGACTGAAAACAAAGAAATGGCTCCAACATACTCAACACACTCAGTTTTAGGAGCCACAGGTCCTATGGGACCAGCAAGGGTTTTAGAATCAACAAAAACTGGATTCAAAGGCAGCTCTGCCTTATGGGAGCTGTGGGGACAAGTTATTTAACTTCTTGCCTTGGTTTCCTCACCCTTAAAAGTAATCATACTGACACTGCTAGACAGTTGTGAGTTGGTGTTTTACTTTAAACTTGATTATTAACAACAAGTAAAGTCGGGTCAAGGAGCCTTTGTGGTACTTTCAGGACTCTAATGGACAGTTAAATCACCTGAATATCTTGTTAAAATGCAGATGCTAATTCCACAGGCTTGAGTTCTGAGACTCTGCATTTCTAACTAGCTTCTATGGTGCTCATCCTGTTATCCATGGACTCGGCTATGTTATACTTATAAAAATGTGCTCTATTTACACACTATGAGGTCTATCTTTGGCAATTTTTTGCTTCTTCTGTAATAGTAAGTCAAACTGACAGGAAAGAATATTTTCCTAGAGAAGTACAATGTCTCTTAATATTTGTTTGGCCAACTCTGCTTAAATGTTAAAAAATTTAGTACAACAATGTGCAGGCAATGATTGTATCTTAGAAATTATTTCACTAAAGTCTATTATGGTAAAAATATCATGTATAATTTGAAATAAACGACAAGTCTTGATGTTAAAGTTTAGCATGTAAAGAGTTTGGACCTTTTCTTTGCCAAATAAGGTTATCGTTTAGATGCCAAATCTGTTTTGGTTTTGCAGGGACCAGACAGTTTCTTTCTAGCCTAAAATAACACATTAACATTATCTGAAGAGTCTTTTTTGTTTCTTCTTATTACACAGAAAGTCTCTGAAATCACAAAATATCGCCGCATTCCAGCCACTTGTGCACAGACATGTAAAAACATTGAGTGTGTTATAAAGCAATTATTCTAACTTTTCAAATTCAGCCTAGTGATGAAAACAATGTATAGAAGCTGGAGGATGAATTTGCCAGTCATGGAAACTGAGCCAAACATTTTCAGTCTTAGACTTTTAGGTCCCTCATCTGTAAAAACAGGAAGTAATTCCATCTGTCCTACTTCATTAGATGGCTAGGAGGATCAAATAAAAGAGGCATCTGATGAGAATTAGAAAACGCTGATAAGCTACAGGACGCAAGGGCCTATTATCTCTGACAAAATTAGACAAATGAAATAAAGTGATTTTTAGATCATCATTGACCTTTAAATCATTTTTCTTTAAAAAAATAAATCATATTATCAGTTTAGGCTTTTCACACATTTCCTGTGAAGGAAAAAATGATGTCTGATAATGAAATTCAGTCAGTTCAGTTCAGTTCAGCTCAATTGCTCAGTTGTGTCTGACTCTCTGCAGCCCCATGAACCGCAGCATGCCAGGCTTCCCTGTCCATCATCAACTCTTGGAGTCTACCCAAACCCATGTCCATTTAGTCAGTGATCCCATCCAACCATCTCAGCCTCTGTTGTCCACTTCTTCTCCTGCCCTCAGTCTTTCCCAGAATCAGGGTCTTTTCAAATGAGTCAGCTCTTCACATCAGGTGGCCAAAGTATTGGAGTTTCAGCTTCAACATCAGTCCTTCCAATGAACACCCAGGACTGATCTCCTTTAGGACTGACTGGTTGGATCTCCTTGCAGTCCAAGGGACTCTCAAGAGTCTTCTCCAACACCACAGTTCAAAAGCATCAATTCTTCAGTGCTCAGTCTTCTTTGCAGTCCAACTCTCACATCCATACTTGACTACTGGAAAAACCATAGCCTTGACTAGATGGACCTTTGTTGGCAAAGTAATGTCTCTGCTTTTAAATATGCTATCTAGGTTGGTCATAACTTTCCTTCTAAGGAGTAAACGTCTTTTAATGTCATGGCTGCAATCACCATCTGCAGTGATCTTGGAGCCCATAAAAATAAAGTCAGCCACTGTTTCCCCATCTATTTCCCATGAAGTGATGGGATTGGATGCCATGCTCTTAGTTTTCTGAATGTTGAGCTTTAAGCCAACATTTTCACTCTCCTCTTTCACTTTCATCAAGAGGCTCTTTAGTTCTTCTTCACTTTCTGCCATAAGGGTGGTGTCATCTGCATATCTGAGGTTATTGATATTTCTCCCAGCAATCTTGATTCCAGCTTGTGTTTCTTCCAGCCCAGCGTTTCTCATGATGTACTCTGCATATATGTTAAATAAGCAGGGTGACAATATACAGCCTTGATATACTCCTTTTCCTATTTGGGACCAGTCTGTTGTTCCATGTCCAGTTCTAACTGTTGCTTCCTGACCTACATACAGGTTTCTTAAGAGGCAGGTCAGGTGGTCTGGTATTCCCATCTCTTTCAGAGTTTTCCACAGTTTATTGTGATCCACACAGTCAAAAGCTTTGGCACAGTCAATAAAGAAGAAATAGATGTTTTTCTGGAACTCTCTTCCATTTGTGATGATCCAGCGAATGTTTGGTAATTTGATCTCTGGTTCCTCTGCCTTGTCTAAAACCAGCTTGAATATCTGGAAGTTCATGGTTCACGTATTGCTGAAGACTGGCTTGGAGAATTTTGAGCATTACTTTACTAGAGTGTGAGATGAGTGCAACTGTGCGGTAGTTTGAGCATTCTTTGGCATTGCCTTTCTTTGGGATTGGAATGAAAACTGACCTTTTCCAGTCCTGTGGCCACTGCTAGTTTTCCAAATTTGCTGGCATATTGAGTGCAGCACTTTCACAGCATCATCTTTTAGGATGTGAAATAGCTCAACTGGAATTCCATCACCTCCACTAGCTTTGTTCATCATGATGCTTGCTAAAGCCCACTTGACTTCACATTCTAGGATGTCTGGCTCTAGCTGAGTGATCACACCATCGTGATTATCGAGGTCATGAAGATCTTTTTTGTATAGTTCTTCTGTGTATTCTTGCCACCTCTTCTTAATATCTTCTGCTTCTGTTAGGTCTCTACCATTTCTGTCCTTTATCAAGCCCATTTTTGCATGAAATATTCCCTTGGTATCTCTAATTTTCTTGAAGAGATCTCTAGTCTTTCCCATTATATTGTTTTCCTCTATTTCTTTGCACTGATCACTGAGGAAGGTTTTCTTATCTCTCCTTGCTATTCTTTGGAACTCTGCATTCAAATGAATATATCTTTCCCTTTCTCCTTTGCTTTTCACTTCTCTTCTTTTCACAGCTATTTGTAAGGCCTCCTCAGACAGTCACTTTGCCCTTTTGCACTTCTTTTTCTTGGGGATGGTCTTAATCCCTGTCTCCTGTATAATGTCATTAACCTCCGTCCATAGTTCATCAGGCACTCTGTCTATCAGATCTAGTCCCTTAAATCTATTTCTCACTTCCAAAATCACTGCAGATGTGACTGCAGCCATGAAATTAAGAAGCTTGCTCCTTGAAAGAAAATTTATGACCATCTTAGACAGCATATTAAAAACAAACAGCATATTAAAAATATGGTTGGCAAACCATATTACTTTGCCAACAAAGGTCTGTCTAGTCAAAGCTTTGGTTTTTCCAGTAGTCATGTATGGATGTGAGAGTTGGACTATAAAGAAAGGTGAGTGCCGAAGAATTCATGCTTTTGAACTGTGGTGTTGGAGGAGGTTCTTGAGAGTCCCTAGGACTGCAAGGAGATCCATCCAGTCCATCCTAAAGGAAATCAGTCCTGAGTGTTCATTGGAAGGACTCATGCTGAAGCTGAAACTCCAATATTTTGGCCACCTGATGCGAAGAACTGACTCATTTGAAAAGACCCTGATGCTGGGAAAGATTGAAGGTGGGAGGAGAAGAGGACGACAGAGGATGAGATGGTTGGATGGAATTATTGACTCAATAGAGGTGAGTTTGAGTAAGCTCTGGAAATTGGTGATGGACAGGGAAGCCTGGCGTACTGCAGTCCATGGGGTCTCAAAGAGTCGCACACCACTGAGCGACTGAAATGTACTCAACTGAACCAAACCTTTATCACATTAGCCATTTTGCAAACTCAATATTTTATGGCAAAATGTGAAGAAGACTTCTAACAGAGCTTTAAGTTTCTTTGCTAACATCAGTGGAAAACAGAGAATTCAAGGGAACTTGAAAAGAAATCCGGATTAAAGGGTCAAAAGAACTTGGTCAGAGCATACCAGCTATAAAAGCTAGGGTATGAGATGCGGGGTTGGTGAAAAAGGGTGATAATGAAATCATTTATTTTCCCTGATCTGCAAAACTGGTTATGCGTCTTTCTGCCTCCCTAAAGGGTTGTTTTGAAACTGCTTTGATAATTCCATATTAAAGTGCTTTGTAAACTGATTATATGTAGCAGCAATGCTTGAACTGTATTTTAATATACATGTCCTATCGATCTGCCTGGAGAAACAATGATCTTCAAAGCCTGGTTAATTGCCTGTACCTATTTATCCCCTAATGTTTATTGGCCAAATTACTCATACACAAAACATTTCTTCCATCAGAAAAGGGAAAGCACAAGTGCCATCTAAGTACACACATCTGACTTTTGCTTCCCTCTTTCTAAATATCTACAAATTGGGTTTTATAATTCTATAACAATGATGACCGCCCCCCCCCACACACAAACATTTAACTTGACTTTTCCAAAGGTCAAGTTTTAAGAAAAATCAAAATCAGTCAATTCCTTAACTGAAAGTGTAAACTCAAGCAAATACCAAGACAATCATTTTTTTCAGTTTAATATCATGTATTTTATAAATTTTGCCTTTCCTATTTATTTGTTACCCTTCTCATACGCATCCACTAACTCAAGAACAAAGAAAACTATTTGTAATATGTAAATTGTAAGTCAGTAAGCTAGAGTACTACTTAAGATAAATTAACAATCATTTGGAATAACTGATAACCTTATTTTCATTTCATAAAATGAAGAAAAAATAATAAACACAAAAGAAAATAAAACATATTATGACACATAATATAGTGTTAATTTTTCTAGTCTACTTCTGTTTGACCAAAATAGAAAAGAAAAGCATTTTTCCACTATTAAAAGTGTTAAAGAAACAGAATTTAGAATACACATTTATCAGGAATTCTAAACACAAGTTTACTCTAAAACTAAATTATGACGGCATTACATAGACATTTGTCGCCAATTTAATATACAGGATTTTATCCTTCTATAAGTCTCTGAAAGGAATATACCTGTATAGCAGAAAACCTGCCACTTACATAGTGGCAAAAATCCCACTAATTCTATACAGCACCCAGAAATAAACCCAAACATGTTTTCTCAACACAATCCAGTATTAAACAGGCACGTGTAGAGAAAAACCTGCAGTTGTATAATTATATAATATCCAAATGAATATGACCTTGTTATGCAAAAATAACTTTGGAAATTTGCTATATAGACCAGGAACAAATGAACACAAGGGAAATGATGAAAGCTCACAGTAACTCTGAATATGTCAATCTGACAAACAGAAAGATCTGACTGGCTAAGGAACATCATTAATTTTAATAAGAGCCATTTAAGTATTAATTCCTTTTAACATTCATTCAAATTTCAAGTTTTCCCCCCATGATTTACTTTTCTTGTCACCTATTCCAACCACACTAAATTTAGTGTTTAAAGGAGTATACTCTTCTACTCTTGAATTCAAAAATTTCCTATTCTAAAGTTCTAAATTATATTTAGATATTTTTTTGGTAAAAGAGCTAGATTTATTAAATTATTTCCTTAAATGGTCATATATTTACACTGTATTTTTCTAGTTTTTGTGTCATTCTAATTTGCAACATCCTGCAGTATCATTCACTAGGGCCTACTACATGACATTCACATTCTGCTTTGGTTAATTGATTTTTTTGCAAGGAAAAGAACAGTCAAATATTGTAAGCCTTTTGTTTGCAGTGTTCATTAAATGAAAGCTCATTTCATCCGGTGAAAAGGGGCCAAGGCAACTCAGGTGGAAGGATTTCTTGTGTCTCAGGGTTATGTTTTAATTAATTCCTTTGCCATAGCTACTGTTACCACAATAGGTAAGGAGATGTTTTGAGATAAAGCTTTTAAACAGAAATTTGCTTTCAATACCAGGACTGAAAGAGAGTCAGCTTCAGCTGGTGGAATAAAAGTAGGTATGTGATACAAAAGATGCTGTACAGCCTTGGGAAATCACTTCATCACTCCGAATGCTAATGTTTCTTTTACCATCTCATCAATAAGAGGCTTGGATTAAATGATCCATAAGGCCTCTACTGTGTCTATTACTCTAGTGGGTCATCATTTACCTACCAATCCTGGTTTTATAACTATTTTTAAAATTAAAATCTCCTAAAACACTAACTAGCAATTAAAATCCTTGTTCTATAATATTATATAAAGGGAAGATTGTAGGAATCGCAATGGTAAATAGAAAAAAATAGATCATGATTTTATGTATTATTAAATTTGGCATAATCAATTTGGAAATCTCTTGAATAAATAATAAAGTTCCCCTTTCTAAAATTTACAACTGCTGTAACAGATAATCAAATGCATTTTTAATTTTTTTTCCTGAATGACAAATTGGTTGTAAACAAATTACATATCACCCACCAACCTGCCCATTGATTTGCTCCTCCGGTCAGTGTAATAAGATTTTTTCCTAAAAAAGAAAGAAAGAAAGAAAGAAAGAAATCAGCTGAGGAAGTCACATGAAAATCATGAAATCAGGGAGTGACAACATTCAATTATACTGAGCATTTCAATACTCTCATTTTCACATGCTAAAGAAAGACATGAAATAAACCAGTATAACAGGAAGAACATTTCCCAGGTGTCTCAGTGGGTAAAGAATCAGCCTGCAATGCAGGAGATGCAGAAGACATGCTGTTCGATCCCTGGACTGGAAAGATCCCCTGGAGGAGGACATGGCAACTCACTCCAGTATTCTTGCCTGGAGAATCCCATGGACAGAGGAACCTGGTGGGCTACAGACCATGGGGTCGCAAAGAGTCAGACACGACTAAAGCGACTGAGAACACACACACACAATAGGAAGAATGGTGAATTTGCATTGTTTTAATTTCAGAATCTAAGTTACTAATCACAGAGACACTTCATAAATCAATAGATCATTTTTGAATATTTGATTTTAATTTTTTTTTAAGTTTTTAAAAATCTTTATTTATTTGGCTGTTCTGGGTCGTAGCTGCAGCATGTGAGATCTAGCTCCCCAACCAGGGATCAAATCCAGGTGCCCTGCAATGGGAGTGCAGAGTCTTAGCCACTAGGCCACCAGGGAAGTCCCTTAATTCTCTTTTGAAAGTCTATCTTCTGCTACATAATGCATATTAATCAGAGCATATGCTCATATGTTATACGAAGTCATCTATCCATCTAAACACATGTATACTGAATATTTCTGATATTGCAAAGAATTATAACCTTAACATTATAATTAGAATTATATTATAATTAAATTATAACCATTAAAAATTTAGAGGAAAAAGATGGTCTTTACCCTCAAAAAGCTACTTTACAGTTGAGGAGACAAGTGATAGTTATAATAAAGTGTGATAACACAGTAAAACAGAGAGGGCTATAGAAGTACCTAGGAAGGGATCTCATTTAGCTTTTGCAGATGTAGGAGAAAGGAGACAGGGAAGCCTTCTTCCCTGTGTGTTATCTGTGTTGAGTCTTAAATTCAACCTTGTTGAATGACAGGAGTCTTCTAAACGGAGTACTTAGGACAGCGCATTTTAGCCTGAGGTAGCAGCATATGAAATGGTTATGGGAGCAAGTGAACCATTGTAAAATTCAGGGAATTTTTACTAATTTGATAATTGCCAGCATGTAAATTGCAAGTTGAGAATCATAAAGAGGTGAGGGGATAATGAACAAGACATATATAATGAAGGATCTTAACCACAGATGCTAAGGTTTTGGGCTGAAAGATATTGAGTGTATTAAGTAAGTGTGTACCATTCTGATTTTTGAGAAACTAAATATTTTAATGACAGAGGTTAATTCACCCTCTAAAGATTCTCACTAAATCCACATCTTGGAGCTCAAGAATCTCATTCAGGACCTTCTAAAATGCCTCTTTATCCCACCCACCAAAACCCATTGCAGAGAATCAGAAGACTCCTCTGCAATGCATGTGGTTTCTAGAAAGCAGGGATGAGAGTCAGTACAATTGATATGTAGTCCCGTATTATTAACTGCTTAGAAAACCTGAAAACATTCTGAGCTACTGTATTTCATAGCAATGACCAGTCACAATCCTAGAAAAGAATTTTAACTTGTCCCTGACATACTCTAACACTAATTTTAAGTATGGAGTTTGAACGCTTTCTCTGCTTATCCTAAACTCACATTTTAAATACCACTTCCTTCATTTTTTTCAAATATACACAGGTTTGTGTGCATATGTCATTCGCTCCCTATTGGGCTATAAACCCATCTTCACTCTAAAATTCTCCCATTATTTACCCCATTATTTTATAACTGTTCACTGACCATCTTCTATACGAGATTGGGCTTCTTAAAGATAGCAGTTTCAGTTCATCTGACTTTGTGTATATGGTATATTCTCTGGTAAATAGTAATGAAGATTCCCATGACTGATGAATAAATGCTGCTGCTGCTGCTAAGTCGCTTCAGTCGTGTCTGACTCTGTGCGACCCCATAGACGGCAGCCCACCAGGCTCTCCCGTCCCTGGGATTCTCCAGGCAAGAATACTGGAGTGGGTTGCCATTTCCTTCTCCAATGCATGAAAGTGAAAAGTGAAAGTGAAGCCGCTCAGTCGTGTCCGACTCTTCGCGACCCCATGGACTGCAGCCTACCCAGCTCCCCCGTTCATGGGATTTTCCAGGCACGAGTACTGGAGTGGGTTGCCATTGCCTTTTCCAGATGAATAAATGAATGAGCTTTTAACTCACAGCTGCATTTATTTCCTTCAGTGCCTGAGGGTACTTTGAATTTAATAAACATTTACTAAATAAGGTATATCTTTAAAAACTACAAATGCAGAAATTGGTTTAAAATAATTGTCAGCATCAAAAAAAATCTAGGAATGTGTTTAAGAGGAGATAAGGATTACGATTATAATTATCACTTGTAGATATGGTAAGGAATAACACAAAAGGACAAGGGAACATTGAGACTAAATATTATTCTCTTTTTATTGTTACTATTTTGAAGTATTTCTTTTAAGCATTTTTAAAAATTTTGAAATGCTTTGGGAAAAGTGAAAAACAAGTGAAGGAAGAAAATCATACAAGATGAATACACATGTTTTTAGACCGTAAGAACAAATAAAATTAAGAGACTCACTTTTCCCAATTAACTAACATTCTAATTACCAGTCAAATCTAGGATGAACTATGTGTGACAATTAATGCTGTCAAGTCCTCTTACTTGAGGATTGGTTACTGTTTATCTTTAGGGCATGCCCATAATGGCTTGTATCTGCGCTGCTGTATAAAAGGGGGAGCTTTCTTTCTGCGCTGCTGTATAAAAGGGGGAGCTTTCTTTCCGTCTTTGCAATCTCAGTGAATATCCTGTGACGCAAACCACATTTTGGTTTAATGCTTATTCATGATAAAAAGGGTGATCTTTCTCTTGTATCTTTGTGGATAAGTTTCTTTGCTTGGGGAAGATTTAGTTTTTAATTACATTCCCCAATGGCACCCCACTCCAGTACTCTTGCCTGGAGAATCCCATGGATGGAGGAGCCTGGTGGGCTGCAGTCCATGGGGTCACTAGGAGTTGGACATGACTGAGCGACTTCACTTTCACTTTTCCCTTTCATGCACTGGAGAAGGAAATGGCAACCCACTCCAGTATTCTTGCCTGGAGAATCCTAGGGACGGCAGAGCCTGGTGAGCTGCCATCTATGGGGTCGCACAGAGTCGGACACGACTGAAGCGACTTAGCAGTAGCAGCAGTAGCAACATATACAAGTGAATCTCTAACCCATCAGTCAATAATAATCTGTAATTCTCCTTAGTCTTTCTGAATAAATGAACCTGCAGGACCAAATTATTTCCACATACAACCTTCATTACATAATTTATTAACTGCATACTGTTCATTGACAGAGCTTTCTTTATTTTCCCTTATTTTTTCATTTGAAAGATCCTTCTATTTTATACCCTATATCAAGACAGCATGTATCTACCTACCTGCTGCTGCTAAGTCGCTTCAGTCATGTCCGAGTCTGTGCGACCCCAGAGACGGCAGCCTACTGGGCTCCTCCGTCCCTGGGATTCTCCAGGCAAGAACACTGGAGTGGGTTGCCATTTCCTTCTCCAATACATTTAAGTGAAAAGTGAAAGTGAAGTCGCTCAGTCATGTCCAACTCTTTGCGACCCCATGGACTGAAGCCTACCAGGCTCCTCCGTCCATGGGATTTTCCAGGCAAGAGTACTGGAGTGGGATGCCATTGCCTTCTCCTTATCTACCTACCTACCCACCCACTTATCACAACAGTCACTCAAAATTATCAGTAAATCATTATCTCAATCACTGTTTCCAACCAGTGTTTCATATAGCCAGTGGCCACATGTGAAGATGTTTGCAGGTCCAAATGAGAAGGACTGTCATATGAGAGGGACCCTGGTCCCTACTCCTTGTTAAGCAAAGCTCCTGCACTTTTATCTGTTTTATACATTGGGCTCTTTGTATGTTATTACACCATTTCATTTTTGAGTGAGTTATCCTCTGCATACAAAGGTGATCTAAGTTTATTCCCAACTATAATAAAAGGTTGTTCTTGGTTGTTTTAAAAAATTCTCCCCATTTTCTATGATTAAAATATTTGTGGGAGGAAAAGTTTGAGGAAAGATGGAAGGTTGACCCCATATTGAACTCAGTCTGAGAAGCTACAGGATGACTGAATCATCTTACATAGTCTTGACCATTTTAATGTGAGAAGAATGAACATGAATCACCTTGAATAAAAAAAAAATGATGAAAGTGGGAATTGATATTTATAGAATATGGAAGACATGCAAAGTCATTCCTGATAGAACAAAAGGTAGAAAATGTGGGATATTTTAATTCTCAGATTTTTTTTTTGGTTAGTTATGAAACATCAAGTCCAATATGCAGGCCACTTTAATCAAGAAAAGAAATAGCTAGAAAATTTAGATATATAAAATTCTATATATGCAGAATATTCAAGCATAGGCTCTAGATAAAATGTTGAAGTTTCATGTTCAAACAGTAAGTTAGCAGAAAACTTTTGTAGGAAGGGTTATAACTCTAATAATTTTTTCTGAATAAATTTGCAGCTTTTCTTTATGGAATGCAATATAGGTTTCAACACTGAATAAATATATGGAACAGTCAAGCATGGGTATGTCCTTCTTGCATAAATCTTTTAAAAAATCTTGTCTTGAGAAGAGATACGCATTTTTCCTATTTAAGTTCTTTGATGTCCATGCATTTCTTAATTTTAAGACAATATATATGTCCTTAAATATGATTACAATTGACATTTGGAAATTGAGCTGACAATCATGAAAATACTTTACCACTTATTCTACATTTGAATAATATTCCCTCTTCATGAGCTGACTGCTATCCCAAATTTTAGGAATACCTTATAAATAAATCAGAAGCTAGTTACTAAGGAGTTGGTTAATGCTACATCTATTATTAAAGTACTATGGAAAGATGTTGCAAAAGAACTTATTCTAGAATTCCTCAGAATGTTTTCTCAAGAACATCATCATATTATGATTTAAAAAAATCCATCATCAGATGAAAATTAAGGAAAGGCTGCTCTGTGTAACTGTCTGTTTAATTTTATAAACATTATAAGAATTATAAAAATACTAAAATCTTCGAGACTATATTTCTCTACCAACTATAACAAAATCACTTGGGATGCTTATTAAAAATGTATATACCCAATCTTATCCTACACCCAGAATCTCTGGGTGTAGGTTCTAGGAAACTACTTTTTCTGAGTTTCCCAGATAATTATGATGTATTCTGAAGACTGAGAATCACTTCTCTAAAAATTCCTACAGTAAATAAACTTATTGTTTAACTTTGAATTTCAAGAACGTATTTGGTCACAGGATATTTTTCTTTTACTTTCTTTTGAACCAGTGTTCTTTTGATATACTTTGGAAAAGCTATATATTTTCTAATATTTATATTATTAAATCAAAAGAATCACAATTGTATTTTCCAAAGTTTCAGTAATGTGGAAATTGTAAACATTATCTTGAAAAACATAAAGAGGAAACTTCAGCCACAACATCAATGAAAAGAGACAGTAACTATATATATTTCATATTTCTTTCTTTTGATGTATCATGACTCTTCTTTCAAATGCAATCTTATCAGAAAATAAAACTGAATATAATTTATAACCGCAAAACCATTCAGCTAAAAAAAACCTCTTATTTAAAACATCTCCTGGAAGGACACTATGGCACACAGATTGGAAACCTAATTATTTAATTCATACAAACTGAAGATGCAACCTGGCAAAGTAATGGTTTTAAAGAACTTCTAAGGAAAAGACACAAAGAATTAATTTTGATACAGATTTAAAAAAATTATGAGACTATTGATTATTCTTTTAATTAGAGTTCCTCAATAGTTATCTGAAAAGTCAAGAGTAAGGGAAATGAGAGGAAAAGGGCCAATATGCTCTAACAGATTTTCCATTTTTAAAATTAATACAATCCAACCAAGATGGTGGAATGAGTTATATGAAATTTGTGACACTAGATTCTTTTGCCATTGTCTTTATAAGATTTTTTCCTGATACACTACAGCATAGTGGACATACTTGGATAGTACTGTTAGGGGAAGCACACTGATTGAAACCGCCCATCCTGGCCAGGCACCATAGTAACCATCTGCATGAGTTGTTTTATGACAGGAGGTCCTGGTAAGAAACACAGAACTAATAAGCCTCCACCAACTGGAAGAGTTCGGGAAAGGTCAAAAGGAGACACCACATGTACAACCACCTCCCAGAATCCTTCTCTCTGGCATCCATCTTGGCTGAACAAGGCGTGCACCACCAGGAAGGACTCTGAGTCAGATGACTGGCTAAAGACAACCTGGAAACTAATCCCATCACCATAAAACCCGACCCTGCAGCCACGTGGCAGAGCTGTTCTCCTGGGTTCCCTTACCCTACTGCTCTCCACCCAGGTGCCCTTTCCCAATAAAATCCCTTGCTTTGTCAGCACATGTGTCTCCTTGGACAATTCATTTCCGAGTGTTAGACAAGAGCCCAGTTTCAGGCCCTGGAAGGGGTCCCCCTCCCTGCAACAGCACTGATAAAGAAAGAAAAACCATCTCTGAAATTATGAATGTTAAATATTTGGTGCAAAGTGAACATGCTAACATTTATTTTTCATTGATGGAAAGTATAATTCCAAATTAATAATAAGTGTCTTGGCCAGGAACTAAGAATCAGATGATGCCAAATTCCCCCTTGGATAGCAAAAAAGGATTCAGATTTTTTGACCTCTGGCAGACATGTGTTTTGTATTAAGTTCAGAGGAAGTAATGGAAGCTATGATCCTTTTTGGATGAGATATTTAAACATAATATTCAGTTAACCTGAATAGAACCCGAATACTAAAATCTACTGAAATGGCATGCTTTGTGACAGTCTCTAAGGGTTTCCTCCTTTTGGATCTACAAGGCAATTAGTTTGTGCATAAACTCAACTATAACTCCTCTTAGAAACAATGGTGAAATCACAGGAATAGGGGCAGTATGAGGGCATATGAAAATTAATTTGGAATTTTTTTTAGCAATTCCACCCTGATATCAGAAAGTAGGTTATTGTCTTGGGTGTTACACTTCTTTTGCATCTTTGTTTATATCCTGCAAGCAAATTAGAACTAGCTAAAAATAATTTTGTAAGAAAGTAAAATAAATAAGGACCCACAAAATAATGACTTCACTCCCACCCATCAGAAGCAGTCATGTTTTAGCATATTATATTCTCTTCCAATTTTTTTCTACTCATTTTACATTGCTGAAATCTCATTGTATAAATAAATGCATATCCTATACATATTTTATTTAAATTTTACTACTTATTATTTAACTAAAATCATTAAGAAATCCTTTTACCCATTCACTTTATAAATAAATTATTTTGCATTGCAAGGGTATATCTAATTTATTTGAATCCTCTACTGTTGAACATATTTACATTTTTCACAATTATAAAAAATATTTCAGGGAGTGTTTTTACATATTTTTCAATTTTCTTCTTAAGATAAAATACGAAGCTTATGAAAAGTTTTAAGTCTCACAGAAAATAATTTTAAATTGTTTCAGAATATTTTATGAAGGTTGAGCCTCACCACAAATCAACAGATGTGATTATTCACCATATCTGGGCTAGGTTTGAAGAGTACTACCTGTGAAAGTGTTTGATAATTTTGTAAGTTAAAATGAATCTCATTGTTTTGATTCTGCATGATCCTGTGTAGCATGTATACATAGACCAAACAAGAAGAAACCACATAGAGCAAAAGGCAAATATTCTCCCACTGTCAGCCTGAAATAAGTCACAGGCATGTATTTCAAAAGACTTTTTTAAGAAGGAGACATAGTGTCAGGAGGAAAAAATTCCTCAGGAGTCAAGAGATGTAGAGTAGCACAGTGTTTACTTACCTATTGTGCTCTCAAGATTGCTTCAGTAGAATGACCTGAATTGAAAGAAGTCCTCTGGAGACTTCAAACTATCTAATCACAACACAAATAATATTTCATAGGTCCTTACTTGCTTCTTTCAGGGATCAAGTTTCATAAAAATGTACAAACTTCAGGTTCTCATAGATATCATATTAATAGTTTATATAAGGTGCTAAAGAATTCTAGGGAATTTTCTTTCCTGTGTTCATCTTCTTTTGTTCTTTATTTTGTTACTATTATTATTTTTGCCAAGCTCTTCAAGATATTATTTACCTATCTTATAAATATCTGTATAGAGGATTTTGAAACTTTTTCTCAAACAGGTTGTTCAGTTGCCCAGTCATGTCCGACTGTTTGCAACCCCATGGATTGCAGCGCCCCAGGCTTCTCTGTCCCTCACCATCTCCCAAAGTTTGCCCAAGTTCATGTCCATTGCATCAGTGATGCCATCTAGCCACCTCATCCTCTGATAGCCTCTTCTTCTACCCTCAATCTTTCCCAGCACCAGCGACTTTTCCAACGAGTCGATTTTCCCATCAGATGACCAAAATACTGGAGCTTCAGCTTCAGCATCAGTCCCTTCAGTGAGTATTCAGGGTTGATTTCCCTTAAGACTGACTGGATTGATTTCCCTTGAGACTGACCCAAACAGGAATGGGAGTCAATTTAGGTATCTAATTCTAATATTGTCACTGTAAGCTTCCTCAGTAGTTGCCAGTGCTTAATCAATTTCTGCTTTGTGGGCAATGACTTGTGGTTGCAACTTCCAAAGCCTGAGGAGTTTCAGATGACTAAAAACACAAGACTCTCGAGGCTTGTCATGCGACCCGAGGCTGGCAGCCCTCTCACAGATCTGGTCTCTTCCATGCTACCAGGTCTGATAAATTTCTTCACAGTTTTGAATTGCCCTCTTACTGTTCATGGAACTTCATTATCTAGAGTTTCTTTTCCTTGGCATCTTGTTACCCTGAACCTTTTAAAACCTTTTTTCAGCAGTTGATGAAGCATACTGAGCTTCAATGCCAGTTCATGCAGAGTAGAAATACTTGAATTTCATTGTGAGAGATCAGGAAGGCAAGTGATACATTCTGCATATAACACAAAACACACAATTTGGGGAAATAGGTCTACTCAGTTTTTGACTTTCCTGTAGTCTTGCCTATAGGAAAGACTGACACATCTTTTCTTTCATTACCATTTATCCTTTGGCACTGAGGACAGAGCTAAGAAAGTATCTGGTTGATTTGCACCTGAGGAAAGATTCCTGACAACTGCTATACAGAGAACACTGAATCTGTAAACATAAGAATGCTACACACTTACTTCTCTCGCAAAAATAAGAGTTCCATCTAGCTATATTAAATAAGTGAGACTGATCTTGGGAATAGTAAGTAAAATTAGAAAACAACTATCTTTCCCTCCTTCCAGTCTAGTCCAGCTAGAAATGATATAAAGCATCCAGGGAACCAGGAAGCTTACATTAGGCAAGGAAATTGGAAGGAAAGATAAATGGCCAAAATTAACTAAACTTGGCAAAAAAAAAAAAAAGCATTTCTTCTGCAGAAAGAATTACATTTATTACTCTCAGGTTTTGAAAAAACAGGCTCATCTTAATATATTCTGAGATAGAATGAAATAAAACCTGAAAATACCTGAAGGGCATCCTAATATTCAGTCTCTCTGCATACTTGCACAGTGTGTCCCATGGAATGTGAATTTTAATAAACATGATATCCGAGTTTGCAACAGCTGGCTGTAAAGGGCAACAGAAGAGGTGCCAATTAGAATCAGAGCTGATAATATCATGTCACAATTTGACCTGACAGGGAAGAACACTGTCCACTTATATATACAGGAATCATTATCGCTGATTTAAAAGGAATTTATATGAATAAAATTTCTTAACAGAATTATCTTAATAAAAATGTAATAATGCCATTGTATGCAAGAAATAATCATCCATGTGAGTTAGCGCGCTTTCTTCCTTCACCATTATTAAGATCCAGAGCCACCAACCAGAATAATCATGAGCCAATTAGGACTCTGAAGTTATTCTGGTTGTAAACTTTCTCATGATCCTTTCTTTCCTGTTCAAGGTGGGTAGACAACACTGACAGTTATACCAGTTATTCATTCATTTATTCTTCTAGCATATTTTATTGAGCAATTACTATTATACTTGTGAGAGCCTATGAAATTTCTGGGGATAAACAGAGTATAAGACCTACAAGTCCATGCCCTTGCAGAGCTGTCAAATTTGCATGCTTACTTGAATCTTAAAAGGTTAGGATAATGTTTCCTGCAAGAGATCATAATAATTTGTGTCTTTGATCTAGACAAGAGGTTTTTAAGCAAAATACAGTGGGCATTGGGATTATCTAAGGAGCTTTTAACAAACTTGAGTGCTTTGGTCAATTTCTTTAATCCTAAATGCCTACTTGGAAGAAACGACATGATATGAAGAAAAAAAACAGTGTTTAGAATCACAAAGAAGTAACTACAAATTCCATTTCTATCATTTATTAACTCTAGGACCTTGGGGAAATTACTTAATTTCTCTGATCCTCAGTTTTCTCGCTTGGGAAATGGAGAGGATGGTCTTACCTCATAGAGTTGTCACGAGTCTTATGAGAGACTAGACTAAGGAGCTCAAGTACAAGAGGTTTACCCAGAATGTTCATTCCCAGTGAGAGCATGCTTCTAGAATCAGACCATGGCCAAAGTAATGGCTATTTTCAAAGCTTCACTAGAATCGTTCTTTCTTTTTTTTTTTTTTCTTTTTTTCTCAGTAAATAGCTACTTGACTCATCTTTGGTGGAGCAGTGCCTTGGTTTTTAGGCCTTCTATAATAGGCTTTGAATTATACAAGTAAAAAGCCAGTAACAACCTATGATTTGGGGAAAACTCTGAAGTTGAGGTCTTGAATCAAGTGATTGAAAAGTTAAATTTTCTTTGAAATAAAACTCAGTATAAATTGTAATAAAACTGTATTTCTACAGACTATAGTTTCTTTGGAAAATTATCTTTCCTCTTATGTATTCTTTTATGCCATTGTTCAGTTCCTGGGGAGGTGTGGGTTCCTTTTCAGCAGTTATTCAAAGACAGAGAAAATGGGACCCTCAGGATTAAAGAAAACATATTTAGTGCTCATTTCATCCTAGAATCTGGAAGTGAGACCTCTATGAAAACGAATCTAGACTCAGACAAAATCAGTCTCTACCAGAATGACACATTCTACAGGTGGGATGATTTCAGATAACAACCAATCCCTTGAGAAGTGCACTGATGTTAGATCATTACATTCTCTCCAATGGTTTCACAGAAGTTTGAGAGTGGGGATCTCTTCTGAGGAATAAGCAGATGTTGGAACAAAAATAAAAAATCATTTCTCAGGAGCTAAGCCTTATTCTGGTATGAATGAAGATCACACTCTCCCACAGAGCATCACGGTTCTTAAAACCCAGGCATGTTGGCTGCCAGAATATATTAGCAGCATGAAGAAGGAATGACTATTACATGTATGGGTGTTGGGAGAGGTCTGGGAAGGCTTAACCCCCACCACAGGAAAGCTTGGGTTTCATACTGTCAGGTGGTCCCTAGCCTGTTTTTCTTCACAGCGTGTGCAGCTAGAACTGGTCGCTCCCCACTTCTTCCACAGCTACTGCCCTGGTCTATCACCACCACCTCTGACCTAGAGTCTTACAGTGTTTACTGATAGAGCCTTTGCTCATATTCTTGCCCCCAATGGTCTACTCATAGCACAATGGCCAGAGTTATTCTTTAAAATATAACTCAGACTGTATAATTTCTCAAAACCTCATTAGAATCAGAGTGAAAACCAAAGTTTTCCCAATGACCTACACAGCCTTTGCAACCTCACCCTCGATATCTTGTTAACCCTTTCTCCTACTAATCTCCCTCCCATTCACTCTACTTCCACCATTTGGTCACTTGCTATTACTTGCCTGCTTCACCCCATCATTCTTACCTCACCCCATTTTTTTTTCTATAGTGCTTATTATCTTCTAATGAATGAGTCTATTTATGTAAGTGCCATGAGAGAAGGGATATTTGCTTTGTTCATTTATGTCTACTGAGCACCTAGTTCTACACCAGGCACACAGTAGTCATTCACTAAGCATTCATTGAATGGATGAATGAATGAATGAGTTCACTTACTTTGAGTACACATTCTTTGTAACTTGTACCTAAGCGAGAGACAATGAAGATAAGAAAGCAAATAAGCCAGAATTATTTTGGAAGAGGTACTATGTCATGTTCAAATTAGCATCATGAATAGCTGGCTTAGCACTGATTATTAATTCAGTCCAGTCAACTCTTAAGATGTGAAAAAAATCTAATACACCCAAATAAAGTAGATGCTTTAGAAGGATGTTACTGCATTAATTTTACCATCAGTGAAACATCAAGCTAAGGGCACATACAGCTAGAACATTTCTAATTTTGTATGTCTAAAATATAATATATACATATATATATACACATATATATGTATATATTTTTTCCAAGCAGCATGAATTGTCTTATCTTATAACTTCTTCAACTTAATTTCTCTTTTGTTATGCCTCTACTTAAAAACAACAAAAATAGTTTTATTTCCTTGCAGCAGGGGGTTGGTGAAGGGATGGTGTTGGCAGAAAGCAAGACTACTTTCTCCCTTGGAATCAGAAGCTCCCAATCTGGCACTATTCTGTTTAGCTCTGATGCACGCAGGCTTTTCCAGGGGAACAAAACACCCACAGCCTTCACACTTCACATTATTATTTAATTATTCCATCCAAAATTTTCAAGAGGTAGAAGATTCATTCTTGAGAAAAAAAGGAAATTTTAAAAAATGTGTTTTTAAAATGTCACTCTGCAAGTTGGTGGCAGAGAGCTGAAAAAAAAATACAGAATATGGTAGCTTGCTATACTAAGTATAAGATAAAGGTAAAATGCTGATATAATCTGGAAATACACTTGGATAACAAAGAACATATCTTGACAGAGATCATCTACCTATTCATCTGCACAATCTTCAAACATGAATCATTATCTGTTGCTGATGTGGTCATCTAGAAACTATCCAAATCAACGTTCAATTTAATGAGGATTTGAGATATACTTTGTGCCAGGCTCAGTGCTTAACTCTGTTGAATATAAATTTTAAAAATGGGAACTTGTTTCCTAGGGAATACTTCCATTTTTTTCTGCTAAAAATCCAATACTTGCTGACATTTTCACAAATTCATTTTCCTTTTCCACCTGTGACAAGACCTAAATATTTTCAACTTAATACTTACTAAAATTAAGTTGCAAATAAAGCACATATCTTATAATACTAGAAATTTTAAGAAGAAATAAAAGTTCATGATAATGCAAAACACTGGATTTGATAGTTCAGATAGATATAACTATTTAGATGCCATTTAGTCATCAGTTAACATAAGGTTTAAACCAAAAATATATCTGTGTTCTATACTATAATCATAGAGTTAAGTTTCTTTCTACGCCTACTTGTTTAAAAAGGCAATACATAGGATATTGAATTTTTTAATAATGTGGTTGGCAGAATTCTAAGAAATCCTCTCAGATCTTCATGCCTTGTCTTCATCTTGAACGATCTACAGGACCTGTGAATATGATGTATTCAGTCTCATGATTAAGTTCTTTATATGGCACATTTGCTTTTAAAAAAGAGAGATTATTCTCCATGGCAGATGATTCCCTGAAAGGGACTCTTCTTGGCAAAAGAGATTCAAAACAGCAGAGGTACACAAAGGAGAGTCTCCGGTGCTGGTTTTGAACGTGGGTGGGGAGCATGCAGCAAGGAATAAGAATGGCCTCTGGGAACTGAGAGAGGTACCTGGCTTATAGCTAGCAAGGAGATGTGGATTTCAGTCCTACAACCACAAAGAACTGAATTCTATCACAACCACATAAGCATGAAAGAATACCCTAAGTTCCAGGTGTGCACGCAAGCCTATTCAACACACTGATTTAAGTCTTGCAAGAAACAGAGCCAAGAGCTCACCATACCCAAACTTCTGATTTGCAGAACTGTGGGCTAACAAATGGGTTTTATTTTAAGCTGCTGAATGTGTTAAGCAGCCATAGAAAATTAATAAAAATAGCATTGACCAATTTCTTGATTGGAAATTTTAAGACTATTTTTTCATATATAAAAATAACATGCTTATTTCATATATAAAATTAGCATGCTTATTACATAAATATGTTTTGTTCATTTAAACTGTTTTTTGTTGATTTTACACATTAACATTGTGATAATTAATCAAGTCCTAATTAACTCAACCATTTAAAAAACCAATGTTAATACTCGTAGAGTTAAGAATATAAGTAAACATATCTTAGACAACCAAAACAAATAATTGCAGAAAATTAACTTTAAAATACAATTAAGGAAACTTAATTTTCCCTGATATTACACTTGATATTCTAACTGTATAATGGATCTCATCCTGCATTTTCACCTAAAGGCCTTTCAATTTTTTTACTCATCTGTCTTCTGTTTCCTCAATCTTTCTCTTCTATTTCTTTCTCTCCCTGCCTCTCTCCTTTCACCCTTCCTTCCTCCTCATTATTTAAACATCACATACAAAAAAAAAAAAGAAAACAGAAAGAAGTGAAACCTCATGAGACCTTGTTTCCATCTCGGACTATCACTCTTCATCCTTCCATTCACAGATGAGCAAAACAGATGGCATTTGCTACAGCCTCTATTTTTCCATTATCCAGTCACTCTTCAACTTGTCCCAGGCTAGCTTCCAAGTCTATCTCCTCAGAGAAAAGATTCTCACTGATTTTACCAAAGATCTCCATATTCTCCAATTAACTGGGCCTCTTTCTTATCTCACTTGACTTCTGAGCAGTATTTAACCCTGGTAACCACTCTTCTCTATGACTCCTCATCTCCACCTCCATCCAACACCTTCAACCATTTATTTTCCCCTCCTACTTTTTATAGGCTCACTTTTAGGCTCTTTTTTTTATCACGCTCTCCAGTGATTTCATACTAAAACACAGCTTATATTACCATCTATGTTCTAAAAATTAAAGCATTTATCTTCAGTTTAGATTCCTCATTTGAGCTCTAGACACAAATTTCAAACATGCTTACTAAAACATTAAAACCTAGATATTAACGGTATGGCAGATTCATTTCTTTCAACATTTGATTTTTCTTTTCATAGAGTTTTGTACTTTATACAGGATCATTTCTTCTTTAATTTTAAAAAATGTAACAACAGCTATGCCTTTTGCAAAATATTTAAATTTACAGAAATGTATAGAGTAAAAAAGGAAAATATTTTAAAATATGACTATACATATGCATTTCTTTTACATTTGGGAGAAAATTGCTATATGTTTTAAAAAGCCATATGTTATACCTTTTATACTAAAATGAAAATATCATATCTCTTCCAGCATATTGTATCACATAGCTAATATTATTAAAGCACCTACCTCCTTTTCTAACATTAAGCCTTCCGCTCTGAGGTTCTTTTCAAATGTGTTTCTTTTGTCATATTGTATATTTGACTTTCTATAAACCAGGATGTAATCAATCCGCTTTTTGCCATCTTTGAATAGAAGTCCACTGGATGCTATGTAATTCATGTCATTCTGCAAATAAAGCAATGGTTGTTAATAGTGTGCGGTGGATAAGCACACGCATTCAGCTTTCAGACACTTCTGTTCGAATATTGGCCATCCAATGTAAAAATGTGTTTTTTACATTTCAATTATGAGACATGAAAGGATCATTTTAAAAGTTTTCACCTTACAGTACGAAACAAGATACCAAGTGATGTTCAAGGATTTGAAATTAGTTTGACACCAGAACATTGATTCTCTGATGTTAGCATCTAAAGGTCTATGTTTTATTCAATAAAACCCTATAAAAATAATATCAGCCAATATACATTGAACATTTGCTCAAAATCAGGCCCAGATATAAATGTTTTACGCTTTATCTTACTCAAAACTCAAACTTGCCTTTCAAATATAAAGACAACAAGGCTTAAACAACATAAGTACTGAGAACTGAAATTAACATAATTTCCTCCATGAAATAATACTCAGATGAGGCATTATTTTCCTAAACCTATGTTCAACAACACCAAACAATAATTTCTGAACTGCTTGTTCCAAGAAATACTTCCCCCCAGAGTATAAGACTATGATGTGATGATAACCGTCTACTTACTAAGACTAACCATGTGCTTATTAAGACTTCTTTAAGGTACTCACCTTGCTCTGTCCACCTACCCCAGCTGTTCTTAACAGATGCTGCCCAATTTTCAACCAACTGCCTGCCTTGCAAGATTTACCTTAATATCTACCAGACCAGGTCCTAGAACCCTCTGAAAACTCTTTCCCAACTTCATCTTTGTAAAACACTACTAAGACTACCCAGATGATATCCTTACGTGCTGTAACTTTAATAAAATTAATTTCAGCGATCACCTGATTTTTGTAATGGCCTTTTTTCGGGAGCTGGCACTTTGCCAGTAAATGGCTCAATATTACTTTAATTCAATTTTTATTCCTAGTCCATGTTTTTAGCTATTAGATACACTATCCTTCTTTTTCCATGTTTCCTATCAAGCTATTTGATTATCTGTACCAAATCTCTATTCCATTTTTCCCATATAGGCATTCTTGAGATTGAAAAATGTCCTAACATTTTGAGAGTTAACTGATAAATTTCCAAAAAACAGGCATCTCAAACTTCTTTGGAGGAGCCTGCTTAGGACATATATGCAGCTTAAGGTTTAAAAAAATGAGGACCAGAGTAACCTGGTGGCCAACAAGTCATCCAATGAAGCAACAAAAACTGATAACTGAGTGATTGTGATCCTACAGGAACAGGTTAGGAGGCTCAGGAGCTGTCTTCTTAGAGAAAATAGGTTCAAGTGTGTGAATTCAGGGGTACTAGAGACTTCCAGGCTCAAGGATAAGAAGACTGTACACATTCTTTTCTCCAGTGAATAAAAAGGTCTTGAGTCCCAGGATTATCTTATTGGCTACTATAAAGTGACTAAGTAACAACCCAAGCAGAGTCACCACCGCCTTGTATTTGCATAATGTGTGCTGTGTTTAGTCGCTCAGTTGTGTCCAACTTTCTACAACCCCATGATTGTAGTCCACCAGGCTCCTCTGTCCATGGAGATTCTCCAGACAAGAATACTGGAGTGGGTTACCATGCTCTCCTCCAGGGGATCTTCCCAACACAGGGATCAAAACCAGGTCTCCTGCATTGCAGGTGGATTTTTTACCATCTGAGCCACCAGGGAAGCCCATAATAATGATGATAATAATAGCTATCACTAACTGACAACTTACTATGGTGCCAGGCAATGTGCCAAGTGATTTATTCTCATAATTCTTTAAGGTAGATATTGACATGAGTACATAGAAGCCAAAAAGGTTAAGTAACATCCCAGATATCATGGAAAAGGAAATAGTGAAACTAGAATTCTCACCTATTTGATGGTGGTCTTAACAACTATATTGAAAAAGACAAGCATATATAGGTACACATTACTAGGTCTGGGGCTTGGCAGTAATAGAAGGCTAACCCCTCAAAAAGCCTATGATTTATAGCTCCTATAGGGTAGCGATACTGAGGATTAATGGCTGGAGAAGACGTAATTAACTTCAGACTTTAGAATGCTTTTGCCTCCACCACGCCAGAGATTTCACTTGGATGTTTAATGGACACCTCAAAGCTGACTGTCCAAAATGGAATTCCTTATTTTATCTAAGTAAATGTTTCCCAAAACCCTTGTTATGTTGATCGGCTGCAAACCTATTCTTTAAATTGCTCAGATCAAAAATCTCGAGTCATCTTTGTTTCCTCTATTTTCATCCATCTAACATGCAAATCATTGGAGCATTCTTCAATATATATTTAGAATCTGATCACTTTCTAACATCTTCATCACTACTCTGTTCTAAGATATGTCATCTATTGACTACATTATCACAATAGTCTGACTCATCTCCTAGCTTCTACTTTTGCTTCTCTAAAATCTATTCTTAGCATGACAGTTAAGACACTTGAGTGATCCTCCACATTATAAATTACATTATGCAACTCCTCTCTTCAAGACCCTTCAGCTGTTTTCCATGATACTCCACTCTTGATCCCACTTTCCTTAACCTATTTTTCTTAGCCATTGTTAAATTCCAACATGTTCAGTTCAGTTCAGTCACTCAGTCATGTCCAACTCTTTGCAACCCGATGGACTGCAGCATACCAAGCTTCCCTGTCCATCACCAACACCCAGAGCTTGCTCAAACTCATGTCCATCGAGTCAGTGATACCATCCAACCATCTCATCGTCTGTCGTCCCCTTTTCCTTCTGCCTTCAATCTTTCCCAGCATCAGGGTCTTTTCCAATGAGTCAGTTCTTCACATCAGGTGGCCAAAGTATGGGACCTTCAGCTTCAGCATCAGTCCTTCCAATGAATAATCAGGATTGACTTCCTTTAGGACTGACTGGTTTGATCTCCTTGCAGTCCAAGGGAATCTCAAGAGTCTTCTCTAACACCACAGTTCAAAAGCATGAATTCTTCAGCACTCAGCTTTCTTTATAGTCCAACTCTCACATCCATACATGATCACTGGAAAAACCATAGCTTTGGCTAGATGGACCTTTGTTGGCAAAGTACTGTCTCTGCTTTTTAAGATGCTCTCTAGGTTGGTCATAGCTTTGCTTCCAACATGTTATATAACACTAAATTATTCATTTGTTATCATTTTATTGTCTACCTTATTCTATTAGGATATAAATTTTACAAAGGTAAATAATTTCTTACTGTTTTGTTCACAGAGTATTTCAAACATCTAACTCAGAGCCAGACACATAGTAGGCATCAATAGATATTTATGGGAAGACAGAAGGAAGGAGAAAAGAAAAGAAGGGAATGGAAAGAATGGAATAATTCATAGTAATGTGTATCCAGACAGGAATTACTTCAAAAATATCATGCCATTAAAAGATCATGTAGTCATTTCTCATCCTCTTTCCTCCAACATTAACACAAATCAAATTAGAATAAGATGATTGATCACAAAATTATAGCAGAACTGCAAAAGCCCTGGCTTGCCCTTTGTTTTACACATATGACCCACTGCCTCCAGGCATCCCCATGTAATATAAACAAAGACAGAGCTAAAATAAGGTTATATAAATTTTTTCCTCTGCATTTTATTTTGCCTAAAGTATACCATCCTTTTAATACTAGTCTAGTATTAAGTATCACCTGATCTTAAATTAATAATAACATATTTAGTCCTGGTGAAGGTAAAATCTTTCAATGAGATGATCTAGAAATCAAATGATTGGTTGGTAGGAAAATGATGAGACAGTAAGATAGCTTTTGAAATATTTTATGAAATTTTCCAATTTTAAGAAAGTGAAACTCTGATAGTTATTATTCATTACTATAAGATTAAGCAAAATAAATGTTAAACTCTTTCATAGAATAAACTGCCTTACAATTTGAAAATAAAAAAAAATTACATCTTTTATCTTTTTATAATAAGTGACCTTAGGTAATATTAACAGTTCTTGTATCTTTGTAAACATGTTCACAATCAAACTCTATTAACTAGGATTCTAGTTTAGTATCTAATTATTCTATGATTCTAAATTATGAATAAAGAGTTTTACCAATTGATCAGGCAAAAAGAAAAGTAGTTTTCAAAGTGATGATAAAGAAATATGGCAAGCAAACTCATTCTATGAGGCCACCATCACCCTAATACCAAAACCAGACAAAGATGACACAAAAAAAGAAAACTACAGGCCAATATCACTGATGAACATAGATGCAAAAATCCCTAACAAAATTCTAGCAAACAGAATCCAACAACATATTAAAAAGATCATACATCATGACCAAGTGGGCTTTATCCCAGGGATGCAAGGATACTTCAATATTCGCAAATCAATCAATGTGATGCACCACATTAACAAATTCAAAGATAAAACCGTATGATTATCCCAACAGATGCGGAGAAAGCCTTCAACAAAATTCAACATCTATTTATGATAAAAACCCTCCAGAAAGCAGACATAGAAGGAACATACCTCAACATAATAAAAGCTATATATGATAAACCCACAGCAAACATTACCCTCAATGGTGAAAAATTGAAAGCATTTCCCCTAAAGTCGGGAACAAGACAAGGGTGTCCACTCTTGCCACTTCTATTCAACATAGTTTTGGAAGTTTTAGCTACAGCAATCAAAGAAGAAAAAGAAATAAAAGGAATCCAGATTGAAAAAGAAGAAGTAAAGCTCTCACTGTTTGCAGATGGCATGATCCTCTACATAGAAAACCTAAAGACTCCACCAGAAAATTACTAGAGCTAATCAATGAATATAATAAAGTTGCAGGATATAAAATTAACACAGAGAAATCCCTTGCATTCCTATACACTAACAATGAGGAAACAGAGAAATTAAGGAAACAACTCCATTCACCATTGCAACGAACAGAATATAATACTTAGGAATAAATCTACCTAAAGAAACAGAAGACCTATATATATAAAACTGTAAAACACTGATGAAAGAAATCAAAGATGACACAAATAGACGGAGAAACATACCATGTTTATGGATCGGAAGAATCAATATGGTGAAAATGAGTATACTATCCAAAGCAATCTATAGATTCAATGCAATCCCTATCAAGCTACCAACAGTATTTTTCACAGAACTAAAACAAATAATTTCACAGTTTGTATGGAAATACAAAAAAACCTTAAATAGCCAAAGCAATCTGGAGAAAGAAGAATGGAACTGGAGGAATCAACCTGCCTGACTTCAGGCTCTACTACAAAGCTACAGTCATCAAGACAGTACGATACTGGCACAAAGACAGAAATACAGATCAATGGAACAAAACAGAAAGCCCAGAGATAAATCCACACACCTATGGACACCATATCTTTGACAAAGGAGACAAGAATATACAATGGAGAAAAGACAATCTCTTTAACAAGCTGTGCTCGGAAAACTGGTCAACCACTTGTAAAACAATGAAACTAGAACACTTTATAACACCATACACAAAAGTAAACTCAAAATGGATTAAAGATCTAAATGTAAGACCAGAAACTATAAAACTCCTAGAGGAAAACATAGGCAAAACACTCTCTGAGATAAATCACAGCAGGATCCTCTATGACTCACCTCCCAGAGTAATGGAAATAAAAGCAAAAACAAACAAATGGGACCTAATTAAGCTTAAAAGCTTTTGCTCAAGGAAGGAAACTATAAGCAAGGTGAAAAGATAGCCTTCAGAATGGGAGAAAATAATAGCAAATGAAGTAACTGACAAAGAATTAATCTCAAAAATATACAAGCAGCTCCTGCAGCTCAATTCCAGAAAAATAAATGACCCAGTGAAAAAATGGGCCAAAGAACTAAACAGACATTTCTCCAAAGAAGACATACAGATGGCTAACAAACACATGAAAAGAGGCTCAACATCACTCATTATCAGAGAAATGCAAATCAAAACCACAAAGAGGTACCATCTCAAACAGGTCAGAATGGCTGCTATCAAAAAGTCTACAAACAATAAATGCTGGAGAGGGTGTGGAGAAAAGGGAACCCTCTTACACTGTTGGTGGGAATGCAAACTAGTACAGCCACTATGGAGAACAGTGTGGAGATTCCTTAAAAACTGGAAACAGAACTGCCATCAGTTCAGTTCAGTTCAGTCGCTCAGTCGTGTCCGACTCTTTGCGACCCCATGAATCACAGCACACCAGGCCTCTCTGTCCATCACCAACTCCCGGAGTCTACCCAAACCCATGTCCATCGAGTCGGTGATGCCATCCAGCCATCTCATCCTCTGTCGTCCCCTTCTCCTCCTGCCCCCAATCCCTCCCAGCATTAGGGTCTTTTCCAATGAGTCAGCTCTTTACATCAGGTGGCCAAAGTACTGGAGTATCAGTTTCAACATCAGTCCTTCCAATGAACACCGAGGACTGATCTCCCCTAGGATGGACTGGTTGGATCTTCTTGCAGTCCAAGGGACTCTCAAGAGTCTTCTCCAACACCACAGTTCAAAAGCATCAATTCTTCAGCGTTCAGCTTTCTTCACCGTCCAACTCTCACATCCATACATGACTACTGGAAAACCCATAGCCTTGTATTATATTTTGCCCAAGAAGGCAATGGCAACCCACTCCTGTACTCTTGCCTGGAAAATCCCATGGACGGAGGAGTCTGGTAGACTGCAGTCCATGGGGTCGCTAAGAGTCGGACACGACTGAGCATCTTCATTTTCACTTTTCACTTTCATGCATTGGAGAAGGAAATGGCAACCCACTCCAGTGTTCTTGCCTAGAGAATCCCAAGGACGGGGGAGCCTGGTGGGCTGCCGCCTATGGGGTTGCACAGAGTCGAACATGACTGAAGTGACTTAGCAGCAGTAGCAGCATTATATTTTGCACTTCCTAGTGACTCAGTGGTAAAGAATCTGCCTGCCAATGCAGAGATGGAAGAGACTCAAGTTCGATCCCTGGGTTGGGAAGACCCCCGGAGAAGGAAATGGCAATCCACTCCAGTATTTTTGCCTGAAAAATTCCATGGATAGAAGCGCATGGAAGACTACAGTCCACAGGGTCACAAAAAGTGAGACACAACTGAACAACTGAGTATGCACACACGTATTATATTTTAATGTATTATATTTTATTTAGTACATGCCAACCATTAACCAAGATGTTTATTGACCCATGTTCAAATATATTGCCTAAAAGCAGAACTGACAGGAAATTTTTTATATATATTATTGTATCTAGACACCAAAAGAACTTGTTTGTTTGATATAATAATGGTTGTTCATACATAAAATCAAGGCTCATTTAGGACAGTGAAATACTTTCCAATTACAACGTGGAATGCATTCAATTTAACACCAAATTTTTCATGTTTATTTTTCCCAGAAGACAGAATAAAATCAGCTTCTCTCAGAGAAGCTGGGATGTACATCATCCATCAGGTACCTAATCTTTCAACAATTTTGAAAACCACTTAATTATTTAAGGCATTGCAAACCATGAAGCACAGGGAGTTTCAAAAAACCTCAACTTCCTAAAGAAGATCTTCATAATATGCAAGTTATGGCTCAGGTTTGCAAAAGTTTTAGCCCATTTGCCAAACAGCAATAAAGTCTGCTTTTTGCATGAGAACGCATTTTAGGGTATTCTTCAAATTAAATTATAGCAGCAACTGCTTGTGAAATGTATATTTTTCCTAACATTAATTCTTCTTGATCTAACAAGCATTTATTGAATACCTAATACGTGCTGGTGCTGTGCTAAACTCCAGGGATAAAAATAAGAAGACACTGAACATTTTCAGATTTTAGCATACATATTGGCTTCTCCAATGGCTCAGTGGGTAAAGAATCTGCCTGCAGTGTAGAAGACACAAGAGATGCAGATTCGATCCCTGGGTTGGGAAGATCCCCTGGAGAAGGAAATGGCAATCCACTCAAGTATTCTTGCCTAGAAAATCCCATGGACAGAGAAGCCTGGCAGGCTACAGTCCATGGGGTCACAAAGAGTCGGACTCAACTGAGAGACTAACACTTTCACATTTTCACATGGAGTGATAGGCTAGGATATGTTTAGTTACAATGCTATCTAACATGTGCAGTAGGAGAGATCTGAGCTACAGAGCTGAAAAATGTCAAGGTGTAGCCAGAGGAAACCAGATTAATGGGTATCAGAAGACATCAAGGGTCAGATTATCTCGGTGAACTTACTACAGTCCTTTCTCAGCCCATTGCAAAATTAGATCTTGTCACTAATCTGTAAGTGATGGCTGATTATCTGTTAACCAAACCTTTGAGTTAGTAAAATGCAGTATGACACATTGCTTAATGTATTGAGATCCAGATCAGACAGAGATGGGTCTTGATTTACTGTGTTCTTAGACATGTAATTTAATTTCATTGCTTAGCCTCAATTCCTATAGCTTTGAAGTTAAGATAGAAATATCAACTTTGTAAGATTGTTGTTATGACTAAATGAGATATTGCATACAGAGTACTCAACATAATCTGACTCACTTTACAAAGCTTTAAAAAATGTTAGCAATTATCACAAGAAAACAAGATAAAAATGCAGGCAATATATTAATTCCTGTTAGACTTTTTCTTGTTTTCTAATGAGTCAAATGAACCCTTTCACATTTGGGAATGTTATCTTTCTCAGGACAAAGATAGACAGATAAATATGCCAAAGGATGTTATTGCGAATATGGAACTAGAGCAAAGGAAAGCAGATGTCCTTTACAAGGACTTATGAAACATGATTTACTACAAAATAAAGAGTGCCATACAAAAGCATAATAATTATTATAAGACAGACATCTTTATAACTACTCCAAGAAACAGTCAGTACCCTCGTTAGTCTTCTCTCTCAATCATCATGCCCTCCACATCCTCCTCCCCTAAAATAATCATAATCCTGTTATTTATGATATTATTTTCTCACTTTTCCTTAGCTTTATCTTCAAAGGATACATCTTTTAAGTTTTTTAAACTTTACATATATGCAAATGTATAATGTGTAACCTATTGTGTCTGGCTTCTTTCATGTAATATTATGGGTGTGAAATTTATCCCTGATTTTCATATACGTTAGTAGTTATTTTTTCACTGTTACAATATATTACCATGTGAACACACAAAAATTAGTTATTTATGCTCTCTTCTAATGATGGATATTTGGGCTCTTTCCAGTCTTGCCTATTACAAATAAAGCTATAACAGACATTCACATGTATATCTTAAGATACACCTGTGCATGCATTTCTAGCATGTACCTAGGAAAAAAACTGGTGAGTCACAAAGAACGCTCATTTTCAACTTTAGCAGATAATGCCAAACTACCTTCTAAATCAGTTTAAATCTCTACCAATAGTAAAGTTGCTCCTACTTTATAAGTGTTTTTTCCAATCTTTTAGAAATAGTAATTACTACTATTGTTTTTTTAAGACATCCTGGTCTATGAAAAATAAACTCTCCTCAGTATACAAGGATCTCAGGTGCTACTAGTTTCTGTCCTCCCTGACCCCAACACTCTTTTTATCAAAATTTTGGTATTTGGAATTCAACCAATTACTGCCATGTCCATTTCCTGGGTATTTCTGTTTTCTTTGAAGTTAGAGAGTGGGGCACAGATGGGGAAGGGCAGAGCAAGGAGAGCATGACTCTGGTCCACTCAGAAGACTGCGCCTGTTGAGATGGGGAGCCAAGGTTTAATTTCTTAGACTCTGTGATCTCTGAAGCCCAAAACTAAGGCTACATCATGGACTAAGTTAGCTCAACAGTCTTCTGCAATTTCGGGGCCATTAGGCAGGTTCGTTAATAAGGCCAAGTTTCTGTTCCAAGCTTAATCATATCCTACAAATCTTCAAATAATGAAAATCTTTCCTACTAGGTTTCAGTGATGGTGTTTGGTTTTGTGTTTCTGTATTCTTTTTTGGCTATCTTTAATGCAAAACTAGAAGAGAGCAGTCCAGATGCTATCTGATACCATGTTTTCCTCAGAAGTTCTAGCTTTACATCCTTAATTAGAGAAACAGCCAAGAAGCCTTGGTATGTAACTATAATTTATTTCATAGTAAAACCATTTCTCATAATAGCTCTTATTATTGGCCATACTTGTTACAGAGGAAAAAATGATTCCTAATATTTTTTTCCATTTCAGACAAATAAGTAGTTTTGTCAAGAAAACCACAAATTTAAAAGAATAGAAATAATCTCTATTAAGAAAAACAAATCAACAGAACACACATAATACACTATGATTCACAAGAAATTCCACACATAGGTGGAAGTTTAGTAAATGGTACTGGACTAACTAAAATTCAGGTTTTTCCCTTCTCTTCTTGCCTTCAGGTTTTTCTATCACAGAAACTTTTCTTTTTAAAATTGTACTTATAGAATAAAAATGTTTTAATTTCCTATACATACATATTTTAATCATTTCAGTCACTCAGTCGTATCTAACTCTTTGTGACCCCCTGGACTGCAGCATGTCAAGCTTCCCTGTCCATCACCAACTCTTGGAGCATGCTCAAGCTCATGTCCATCCTTTCACCTGTAGACTTGCTTCTAAACACTAGAATAAGGGCAAAGAGATGTGATGTCCCTTCTGTGACTTTGTTCCATTACATGAGCCTACTTTGTTATCTGTCTCATTCTGGAGACTCTTCTTGTTGGTTTGATGCAGTAAGCTGCCATATTGAAGGTAGTTTGGCATTATCTGCTAAAGTTGAAAATGAGCGTTCTTTGTGACTCACCAGTTTTTTTCCTAGGTACATGCTAGAAATGCATGCACAGGTGTATCTTAAGATATACATGTGAATGTCTATTATAGCTTTATTTGTAATAGGCAAGACTGGAAAGAGCCCAAATATCCATCATTAGAAGATTGAAGGCAAGAAGAGAAGGTGAAAGGAGTATACAAGAATGTGAACACCCAGAGGCAAAGATGATTCAGGTCCTAGAGTCTGTCTGTCACCGTATAGTTTATGAATTAGATAAAAGTTAAAGATCTGGCTTAAAAGATGAAAAGGTTGATTTTTAAGAATGATCTTAGGAAATACTATACAGGGGAAGGAAATCTTGCCATCTCATCCACCAAATTCCTCCATGGATCAACTGGGGAATATGTCGTTTTAGGAAATGTCAGGAAAAAATTTAAAATGGTAAAAATAAAGAAACAAAAGAATTCATATTTTACTCATGGTTCTATGACTGCTAATGCTTTCAGACAACTTTGTTTTCCTATCTGTTGCTTAATTCCCCTTTGTTTTTTTTTAGTCACTAAATTGTGTCTGACTCTTTGCAATCCCATGGACTGCAGCACGCCAGGCTTCCTTGTCCCTCACTATCTCCTAGAGTTTGCTCAGATTCATGTCCATTGAGTCAGTGATGCTATCTAACCATCTCATCCTCTACCACTCTTCTCTTTTTGCCTTCAATTTTTCCTAGCATCAGTGTCTTTTCCAATGAGTTAACTCTGTGCATCAGGTGGGCAAGTACTGGAGCTTCAGCTTCAGCATCAGTCCTTCCAAGGAATATTCAGGGCTGATTCCCTTTAGGATTGACTGGTTTGATCTCCTTGCAGTCCAAACCCCCTACCATGAATCACAGAGTTGGTGCAAAACAAGGAAGGGCATGTACAGCTCTGACGTTCATGATGCTCTTCTATTTCCCAAACACTTCTCCAAGTGGCTGTTTTTTAAGGTCTTTCAGGTTTTTCAGCTGACTTTGGCTAGGGCTTTTATTTCTCTTCAAAATGATGCTCACATAAATAGCTGGCAGTTGAGTTCACTCCCTAAGTGAGCCAAAGGTCTTTTCAGGGAAAATCGTAAATGACAATTGAGATCTATTGTACTTCTGCCTCAGTAAGCACCTTTAACATCATGAAGGAGAAAACAGGAGAAAAGGGCAGTGCTCTTATTCCAAAATAAAATGTGTTACCTTATCAATGTTATCAAATTTCACAAATCAGCTGGAATACAAAGCACATACGTTGGAATGCAGCACTCTTCTTTGACCACTGAAATAAAGTCTGAAGGGGAAAATGCAGTGATGTAGAATTCTCCCAGGAAAAACCAGCACCAGTTTTCAGAAACAGAGATAAGAATAGAAAAGCATGGCTGGGATCCCAGCAACATGGCACACAATACAATTTCAAAACCCTCATGCAATAAATCCTGGAAATGATAGATAAAATAAAACATACATCTTTTGAAATTCACAGAGGGATTATCAGGAAAGTATGAAAATCTCTAGCTCCCAAGTAGAAAAAAAGTGGTAGGTTTTCTAAACACATGTTGGCAAATCTATAGTGTGGCTGCTCTGGGTAGGATCTAAAGTTAATAGCAATAGTGGAAACAAACATTTATAAATTAAAAATAAAACATCCAAATAATTAATAAGCAAAAGAAATAAAATACAGTGAAAGCTAGAAGACATTGAAAATGTAAACATCAGTTCAGTTCAGTTCAGTCGCTCAGTCGTGTCCGACTCTTTGCGACCACATGAATCGCAGCACACCAGGCCTCTCTGTCCATCACCAACTCCCAGAGTCTACCCAAACCCATGTCCATCGAGTCAGTGATGCCATCCAACCATCTTATCCTCTGTCGTCCCCTTCTCCTCTTGCCCCCAATCCTACCCAGCATCAGGGTCTTTTCCAATGAGTCAACTCTTCGCATGAGGTGGCCAAAGTATTGGAGTTTCAGCTTCAACATCAGTCCTTCCAATGAACATCCAGGATTGATCTCTTCTAGGATGGATTGATTGGATCTCCTTGCTGTCCAAGGGACTCCCAAGAGTCTTCTCCAATACCACAGTTCAAAAGCATCAATTCTGCACGCTCAGCTTTCTTCACCGTCCAACTCTCACATCCACACATGACCACTGGAAAAACTATAGCCTTAACTAGATGGACTTTTGTTGGCAAAGTAATGTCTCTGCTTTTAAATATGCTATCTAGGTTGGCCATAACCCTCCTTCCAAGGAGTAAGCGTCTTTTAATTTCATGGCTGCAATCACCATCTGCAGTGATTTTGGAGCCCAAAAAAATAAAGTCTGACACTGTTTCCACTGTTTCCCCATTTATTTCCCATGAAGTGATGGGACCAGATGCCATGATCTTAGTTTTCTGAACATTGAGCTTCAAGCCAACTTTTTCACTCTCCTCTTTTACTTTCATCGAGAGGCTCTTGAGTTCTTCTTCACTTTCTGGTCAACAAAAGAGTCCGAAAGGCAGTACTTGGATGCAATCTCAAAAACGATAGAATGATCTCTGTTCGTTTCCAAGGCAAACCATTCAGTATCACAGTAATCCAAGTCTATGCCCCGACCAGTAACGCCAAAGAAGCTGAAGTTGAACGGTTCTATGAAGACCTACAAGACCTTCTAGAACTAACACCCAAAAAAGATGTCCTTTTTATTATAGGGGACTGGAATGTAAAAGTAGGAAGTCAAGAAACACCTGGCATAACAGGCAAATTTGGCCTTGGAGTACAGAATGAAGCAGGGCAAAGGCTAATAGAGTTTTGCCAAGAGAACGCACTGGTCATAGCAAACACCCTCTTCCAACAACACAAGAGAAGACTCTACACGTGGACATCACCAGATGGTCAACACCGAAATCAGATTGATTACATTCTTTGCAGCCAAAGATGGAGAAGCTCTATACAGTCAGCAAAAACAAGACTGGGAGCAGACTGTGGCTCAAATCATAAACTGCTTATTGACAAATTCAGACTTAAATTGAAGAAAGTAGGGAAAACCACTAGTCCATTCAGGTATGACCTAGATCAAATTCCTTATGAGGATACAGTAGAAGTGACAAATAGATTTAAGGGACTAGATCTGATAGACAGAGTGCCTGATTAACTATGGACAGAGGTTCGTGACATTGTACAGGAGACAGGGATCAAGACAATCCCCACGGAAAAGAAATGCAAAAAAGCAAAATGGCTGTCTGAGGAGGCTTTACAGATAGCTGGGAAGAGAAGAGAAGTGAAAAGCAAAGGAGAAAAGGAAAGATATTCCCATCTAAATGCAGAGTTCCAAAGAATAGCAAGGAGAGATAAGAAAGCTTTCCTCAGCGATCAATGCAAAGAAATAGAGAAAAACAACAGATTGGGAAAGACTAGAGATCTCTTCAAGAAAATTAGAGATACCAAAGGAACATTTCATGCAAAGATAGACTCGATAAAGGACAGAAATGGTATGGACCTAACAGAAGACACTGAAAATGTAAACATAGTCTATTTAATAAATGATGCTGACTCAGATGAATTGGATATTCACATAAAAAAGATTAATTAGACCTCTACTTTATACTTAATAGGCTTTTAGAATTGATATTCAAACATCAATTCTAGTCCAGAGATAACCCATAAATTTATGGTCAGTTGACTTTAAACAATAGTGCCAAGACAATTCAATGAGGAATAAAAGTGGTCTTTTCAAACAATGGTGTTAGGGCAACTGTATATCCATGGGCAAAGAATCTGAACACCTATCTTAAAACAAACACAAAAATTAACTCAAAATGGAGCACGGACCTAAATGTAATAGAGAAAACTATGAAATTATGACACTAAAAACATGTGAGTAAATATTTGGGACCTTCAGTTTATAGGTTATATGCAATACCAATAGCACAAGTGACAAAAGATAAATAGAACTATATCAAAATTAAATAGTTTTGTGCTGCAAAAATTCCATCAAGAAAGTAAAAGGCAAACCACAGAATAAAAAAAAACAATTGAAAAAAACTGTATAAGTGATTAAGTGGACTTGTTTTCACAAAATATAAATAATAATAATTCAAACAACAAATAACCTTACTAAAATGGGTAAAGGATTTGAATAGAGATTTCTCCAAGAAGATATACAAATGGCCATACAAATATTGAGGGATTTTCAACATAATGAAAGTTATAGAGAAATGTAAGTCAAAACCACAGTGAGATACCATTTTCACCCATTATGATGGCTATAATCAGAAAGACAAAATCAAACCAGCATTGGCAAGGATATGGAGAAACTGAAACCCTTTTATGTTGCTGGTGGGGATGTAAAATAGTAGACAAGCTCTGGAAAACAATTTGACGATTACTCCTCATGTGAAACATGAGTTACCAAATGATCGATTTCATTCTTAGGTATGTGAAAGTCATTCAGTCATGTCCAACTCTTGGCAACCATGGATCATACAGTCCATGGAATTCTCCAGGCCAGAATACTGGAGTGGGTTGCCATTTCCTTCTCCAGGGGATCTTCCCGACCCAGGGGTCGAACACGCATCTCTTATGTCTCCTGCGTTGGCAGGCAGATTCTTTACTATTAGTGCCACCAACATTATTCAGAACTAAAATGGAACTGAAAATTGACACATGATACAACATAGATGAACCCTGAAAATATTATACAAAGTGAAAGAAGTTAGTACAGAAGTCCATGTATCATATGTTCCTATTTATGAAATTCAATAGTAGGCAATATACATAGTTAATCATTTTCTAGGATCGGAAGAGTGGGGGAATGGAGAGTAACCACCAATGGGTACAGGGTTTTTTGAGGGGAGATAAAATATTTTAAAATTATATTGTGATGATTACACAATCTTATGAATACACTAAAAACATTGAAATGTACACTTTAAATGGGCCATGAATTATATAGTATATGAATTTTATCTCAGTAAAGTTCTAAAAATCAATTCCAGATGGATTACTGACTGTGAACAACATTAGAATATATAGGTTCTAGATGTTAACATAGGAACTTAGAGTAGGCGAATATTTCTAAAACAGGACAGAAATAGAAAAAGATGGATAAATTTGCCAACATTACATGTAAAAAGCATCTGCTCATCACAGGAAGATTCATTATTGTAAAAATACCCATTATCTCACACTCGTCTATAAAGCTGATATCATTTAAATGAAGATCTCAACAGAGTTTTGTGTGTATGTATATAACTTAATGGGCTTCCTTGGTGGTTCTGCGGTAAAGAATCTGCCTGCAATGTAGGAGACCAGGTTTTGCTCCCTGGGTCAGGAAGATCCCCTAGAGGAGGGTATGGCAACCCACTCCGGTATTCTTGGCTAGAGTATGCCATCGACAGAGAAGCCTGGTGTACTGCAGTCCATAGGGTCACACAGAAACAGACACGACTGAAGTGACTAATCCAGCAGGAGCAGCATATAACTTAACAAGCTTATCCTCCTATTTACTTGAAAGATCAAAGTGTCTCTGATAGGAAAAGATAGGGTTGCTAAGTTCAGGGCACAGTAGAAATTACAGTTGGAGAGGTAAACTGCATACCTGAACACTTACGCTGCTTTTACCCTCAAGGACTTTTGCAGATCCGACAAATACGGGCTTTCAATATTAGCACTGTTCTGTGGGCTGGGTGCCAGGGTTACAATGGTGAATGAGCCAGACAGCCCAATCTGCCAAGATATTTTTAGGATACCTCAATACTTAAAATATTAAGATACTCCCTTGGCTCCGAATTCATAGCAGATGAAGGACAGGCAGATGCCTAAAAAGAATGGGAAGCTCAACACAAAGAGGTCAGATTACACAGGGGCAGACTGAATTCATTTGCAGTTTTGCAAGTGCAAAATAAAAATTTCAGGTCAAAATACAGGAAAAGATTATCTCTGAAACAGAGGCATAACCCAGAACACTACCCTGGTCAAGGGCTACTGTTTCACTTGAATATTTAACTTGAAATGGCAGACCTTCAGATCAGGGTATCATAGTTTCTGGCACTGAATAACTGCTTAGTATCATCGCCATTGTCCTTGGCCATATGTGGAAATCAGGGCAATTCACATAATACTCCAAGGCAAACTGTTTGAAACTACTAGGTGTTTGTTTATCATAAATCATATACTCTAAGAAGGCAGAGAATAAAATCCTCCATAACCTTCATGGCAAGATGGATTTGATCTGATGAGAAATGTATTGACTCTCTTGCAGAAAAGAGGAGCCATAGGTTGTGTTCTTTATATTTGCAGAAAATTATTTTTCATGATTCAGCATTCCTACGTTTCTCTTTATTTCTCCCTAGAAGCTCTACCTCAATAAGACAAGAGTCTCTTGAGACACAGCAAGAGGAAGAATTATCAAGCAAATATTTTTGCTAATGTCATAAGCAGATGACCTTTTCACATTATCTACAAATAATCTACTCAGAGTAAAATTGAATCAGGTCATGTTGGAAACTTTGGCAAGTTAGCAATGAAAATACATAATAGAATATAAATGTTTATTTTTACCACAAGCTTAGTTCTTTCCAGTACCAGAGTTACTCTTACTGTAAAAATTTACATATTTATAAGGAGATAAACCCCTTCATAGACCATAGCCTTTTTGTGGTGAAGGGACTTGCATAACTCAATGAAGCTATGAGCCATGCCATGCAGGGCCACCCAAGATGGACATCATGGTAGAGAGTTTTGACAAAACATAGTCAACTGGAGGAGGGAATGGCAAACCATTTCAGTCTTCTTGCTGTGAGAACCCCATGATCAGTATGAAAAGGAAGACAAAAAGATATGACACCAGAAGATGAGTCCCCCAGGTCAGAAGGTGTCCAATATGCTAGTGGGGAAGAGCAGAGGGCAATTACTAATAGCTCCAGAAAGAATGAAGAGACTTGGCCAAAGCAGAAATGACGCCCAGCTGTGGATGCATCTGGTAGTGAAAGTAAAGTCTAGTGCTGTAAAGAACAATATTGCATAGGAACCTGGAATGTTAGGTCCGTGAATCAAGGCAGGAGACGGCAAGAGTGAACATCAACATTATAGGAATGAGTGAGCTAAAATGGACGGGAATAGGTTGGGTGAATTTAATTCAGATGACCATTATATCTACTACTGTGGGCAAGAATCCCAGAGAAGAAATGGAGTAGCCATGATAGTCAACATAAGAGTCTGAAATGCAGTACTTGGGTGCAATCTCAAAAATGACAGAATAATCTCGGTTCATTTCCAAGGCAAACAATTCAACATCACAGTAATCCAAGTCTATGCCTCAACCACTGAGGCCAAAGAAACTGAATTTGACCAGTCTGTGAAGACCTATAAGACCTTCCAGAGCTAACACCCAAAAAAGATGTCCTTTTTATCATAGGGGATTGGAATGCAAAGGTAGGAAGTCAAGATATCTGGAGTAACAGGCAAGTTTGGCCTTTAGAGTACAAAATGAAGCAGGGCAAAGGCTAACAGAGTTTTGTCAAGAGAATATATTGGTCATAGCAAACACCCTCTTTCAACACAAGGGACAACTCTACACATGGACATCACCAAATGGCTAATAATGAAATCAGACTGATTATATTCTTTGCAGCTGAAGATGGAGAAGCTTTATACAGTCAGCTAAAACAAGATCTATAAAAACAAGAGATGTATACAAGTCAGCAAAAACTGTGGCTCAGATCATCAGCTCTTTACTGCAAAATTCAGGCTTAGATTGAAGAAAGTAGCAAAAGCCCCTAGGCCACTCAAGTATGACCAAATAAAATCCCTTACCATTACACAGTGGAGGTGACAAATAGATTCAAAGGATTAGATCTGGTAGACAAAGTGCCTGAATAACTATTGACAGAGGTTTGTAACATTGTAGAGGAGGCAGTGACCAAAACCATCCAAAGAAAAAGAAATTCAAGAAGGCAAAGGGGTTGTCTGAGAGGACTTTACAAATAGCTGAGAAAAGAAGAGAAGCAAAAGCAAGAGGGAAATGAAAAGATATACCCAGCTGAATGCAGAGTTTCAGAAAATAGTAAGGAGAGATAGGAGGCCTTCTTCAACCAATAATGCAAAGAAGTAGAGGAAAATAATAGAATGGGAAAGACTGGATATCTCTTCAAGAAAATTGGAGATATCAAGGGAACATTTCATGCAAGGATGGGCACCATAAAGGACAGAAAAGGTAAGGACATAACAGAGGCAGAAGAGATTAAGAAGAGGTGGCAAGAATACACAGAACTATACAAAAAAGGTCTTAATGACTAGGATGACCATGATGGTGTGGTCACTCACCTAGAGCCAGAAATCCTGGAGTGTGAAGTCAAGTGGGCTTTAGTCCAAGCATTACTACAAAAAAGCTATTTGAGATGATGGAATTCCAGCTGAGCTATTTCAACCTAAAAGATGATGCTATGAAAGCACTGCACTCAATGTGCCAGCAAATTTGGAAAACTCAGCAGTGGCCACAGGACTGGGAAAGGTCAGTTTTCATTCCAATCCCTAGAACCAGACATCCTGGAATGTGAAGTCAAGTGGGCCTTAGGAAGCATCAATACAAACAAAGCTAGTGGATGTGACGGAGTTCCAGCTGAGCTATTTCAAATCGTAAAAGATGACGCTGTCAAAGTGCTGCACTTAATATGCCAGCAAATATGGAAAACTCAGTAGTGGCCACAGGACTGGAAAAGGTCAGTTTTCATTCCAATCTCAAAGAAAGGCAATGCAAAAGAATGCTCAAACTACTGCACAATTGCACTCATCTCACACGCTAGTAAAGTAATGCTTAAAATTCTCCAAGCCAGGCTTCAGCAATACGTGAACCGTAAACTTCCAGATGTTCAAACTGGTTTTAGAGAAGACAGAGGAACCAGACATCAAATTGTCAACATCCAATGGATCGAAAAAGCAAGACAGTACCAGAAAAACATATGTTTCTGCTTCATTGACTATGCCAAAGCCTTTGTGTGGATCACAATAAACTGTGGAAAATTCTGAAAGAGATGGATATACCAGACCACCTGACCTGCCTCTTGAGAAACTTGTATGTAGGTCAGGAAGCAACAGTTAGAACTGGACATGGAACAACAGACTGTTTTCAAATAGGAAAAGGAGTATGTCAAGGCTGTATATTGTCACCCTGCTTATTTAACTTATATGCAGAGTACATCATGAGAAATGCTCAGCTGGAGAAAGCATAAGCTGGAATCAAGATTGCTGGGAGAAATATCAATAACCTCAGATATGCAAATGACACCACCCTTATGGCAGCAAGTGAAGAAGAACTAAAAAGCCTCTTGATGAAAGTGAAAGAGGAGAGTCAAAAAGTTGGCTTAAAACTCAACATTCATAAAACTAAGATCATGGCATCTGGTCCCATCACATCATGGCATATAGATGGGGAAACAGTGGCTGACTTTATTTTTCTGGGCGCCAAAATCACTGCAGACGGTGACTGCAGCCATGAAATTAAAAGATCTTACTCCTTGGAAGAAAATTTATGACCAACCTAGGTAGCATATTAAAAGGCAGAGACATTACTTTGCCAACAAAGGTCCGTCTAGTCATGTGGTCATGTATGGATGTGAGAGTTGGACTATAAAGAAAGCTGAGCATCGAAGAATTGATGCTTTTGAACTGTGGTGTTGGACAAGACTCTTGAGACTCCATTGGACTGCAAGGAGATCCAACCAGTCTATCCTAAAGGAGATCAGTTCTGGGTGTTCATTGGAAGGACTGATGTTGAAGCTGAAACTCCAATACTTTGGCCACCTCATGTGAAGACTTGACTCATTGGAAAAGACCCTAATGCTGGGAAGGATTGAGGGCAGGAGGAGAAGGGGACGACAGAGGATGAGATGGTTGGATGGCATCACCGACTTGATGGACATGGGTTTGGGTAGACTCTGGGAGTTGGTAATGGACAGGGGGGCCTGGTGTGCTGCGATTCATGCGGTTGCAAAGAGTTGGACACGACTGAGTGACTGAACTGAACTGGTATTTATTAAATTTTTAAAAGCTGTTTCTGTGCAGCTTACAAATTATTTTGAAAACTATGATTTGGAAAGTGTGCAGGTATAGCAAGCCACTAAACCTTAGCTTAAATTAAACTTAATCTGGGCTTATTATTTCCCTTGGCAAAAATCAACACAGGAAACAAGGTGGCTAGAGTTTTGAGAGTGGGAAGGGAAGAAGGAAATGCCTCGAGGAGGCCAGGTGGCAGTGCTGTGGGCATCTGACGTTCAGCCAGTGAGTGACAGTCCCTGAGGGCTGCAAACAAGGAGAAGAAGGAAAGGAGGTCAGGACAGAAGATGTCTGAATTTTAAAGACTGGTGTTACTGATCTCAGGTCCAGAGATAGATAAGTTCCTGTCGTTTTTAATAAGGAAAAGCTACATCTCTTTTTAATGACAGCAACATCCTAAAGCTAGCAAAAACTTACAGATAATTTATCACTTAAAAAAGTAAAAATTAAAACACAAGGCAGGAGCGGTCAGGACATTAGCTCGGTAGGCAGAAAAAAATAGCTCTCAACTGCTGATTTACATGCGAATCTCTCCTAATGCACTCCTTTTTAGAAGCTAGATACAAAGTTGTAACTCTGTGAAGCATTTGGAAATCCATTAAGCACTGCTTATCTTTTTTAAAATTTAATTTAATTTTTAATTGGGGGATAATTACTTTACAGTATTGTGTCAGTTTCTGCCATACATCAACATGAATCAGTCATACATATACATATGTCCCCTCCCTCTTGAACCTCCCTCACACCTCCCTCCGCATCCCATTCCTCTAGGTTGTCACAGAGTACTCTCTTCGGGTTCCCTGTGTCATACAGCAAGTTCCCACTGGCTATCTACTTTACATATGGTAATGTACATGTTTCAATGCGACTCTCTCAAATCATCCCACCCTCTCCTTTCCCCACAGTGTTCAAAATAGCACTGCTTATCTTTTAGCCAATATTTTCTGGAACTGCCCATGGCAGTCCTTTTCAGCATGCTCCTATATGGACAATAAGAAATATGTCCTAAAAAAAAACAGATGGAAACAAATCACATCTCATGAAAGATGCATTATTAAAACTCAGAGATGCAGCTTTTATTGACCTAAAACACACACATGCACACATGCAGACACACACATATCTAATATACTCAGCAACTACTTTGAGCTACATGCTGAAGAAACAAAGGAGCATGTATTACTCAACAAATCTTTTCTTAGTGCCTACTCGGATCCACATACTTGCTTCAGTCATTGAAGATAGAGTAGTGAACAGCAAACAGGAGAATAAAATGAGTACAAAAGTGGTCCTATATATTCCAGTTCACATAAGAAAATGTTTAATAAGCACCCATTACATGCTGACAAGCGTGTCTTTTTTGTTTAACCTTAGCTTTTTTCACCCTATAGGAGTTAGTGCGGCCTAGAATTAAAGGCTCATTCTTTGGAAGTAGACAGACCTGGATTTGAATTCTGGTTCTGCCTCTCAGCTAGCTACATGGACTTGCACATACCAATCTCTTCATTCACTGGTTTCCTCATTCATAAAGTAGGAGACAAATATCTCTTACAATATAGAGTTAAGTACTCACCAGCAAGTATTGATTCAGTGTTCTTCTGTCGTGGTTACTATTTTAGGCATATGTGGAAAACAGTGAACAAAACAGACATGGCCTTATAGTCCAGCCATCAGGATAAGTGGGTAGCTTTATCTTAAAGTGATTAGTGGGAAGTCGATGCAGTGGACTTACTGGTATAATTATGAAATACTGGCATTTTGAACGGAGGACAGGATGACAAATACATGCACATAAAAGAAAAGTATTTTAATAAAATAAGTGGCAGGTATTAAATGACAAACGACTGTCTGGAAAATAATAAGCATTTTAAATTATATGCTGCTCTAGGAGTTAAATACAGGAAGCTACCATGGCAGATGGTGCTGACCAAAGGCAGCTTTACAGAGAAGATAGGTTTTCCTAACCAGACAATACATAAAAAAGATCAGATAATCACATAACCATTTAGGCAAAGGCACCTATGTATATTCTTGATGTGTAACAGCAGTGTTGAGATAGAGCAAAAGATATACACATCTCAGCTCCCTAATTCATTAATAAGACATTAATGGTTAATCTCATCCTAATGCCTTGAGAGAACCCCAATTTTATTAAACAATTTTAATTCTAGATAACTAAGTTTTTCCTATGATATGGTGTAAGGTCCATGGTCCAGGGCCCACATTCAATATATTTCTCCTTATCTACGTTGGCATAGGAAACTCTAAACAACAGAGGAACTCTTGTCTTTGTAAAGAAAAGAAAGAAAGAAAGTGTACTTGCTTAGTTTTGTCCAACTCATTGCGACCCCATGGACTGCAGCCCACCAGGCTCCTCTTTCCATGGAATTCTCTAGGCAAGAATACTGGTGTGAATTGCCATTTCCTACTCCAGGGGATCTTCCTCACCTAGGGATCGAAACTGGGTCTCCCGCATTGCGGGCAGATTCCTTATCATCTGAGCCACAAGGGAAGCAGACAATGTCTTTGTAATGACTGATTCAAACATGACATTCTTTGATTTTGGCTTTAAACAATTAGTACAATTTAGAGGAGATACTAAATTGTACTTATGAACACATTCAATATCCTTAGTACAAATTGTTCTGCTGTTCAGTCACCCAGTCGTGTATGACTCTTTGTGACCCTGTGGATTGCAGCACACCAGGCTTCCCTGTCCTTCACCATCTCCCGAAATTTGCCCAAGTTCATGTCTATTCCATCAGTGATGCCACCCAGCCACCTCATCTTCTGACGCCCTCTTCTCCTCCTGCCCTCAATCTCTCCTAGCGTCAGGGACTTTTCCAATGAGTCAGCTGTTCGCATCAGATGACAAAATACTGGAGTTCCAATTTCAGGATCAGTCCTTCCAATGAGTATTCAGGGTTGATTCCCCTCAAGATTGACTGATTTGATCTCTCTGATGTCCAACGGACTCTCAGTCTTCTCCAGCACCATAGTTCAAAGGCATCAATTCTTTGGTGTTCTGCCTTCTTTATGATCTAGCTCTCACAACTGAATGTGACCACTGAGAAGACCATAGCCTTGATTACACAGACCTTTGTCAGCAAAGTAATGTCTCTACTTTTCAGCACACTGTCTAGGTTTGTCACAGCTTTCCTGCCAAGAAGCAAACATCTGATTTCATGGCTGCAGTCAACATCTGCAGTGATTTTAGATCCCAAGAAGAGGAAATCTGTCACTACTTCCACCTTTTTCCCCTCTATTTACCATTAAGTAACAGGTCAGATGTCATGATCTTAGCTTTCTAATATTTAAAGTCAGCTCTTTCACTCTCCTTCTTCACAAGTGGTATAAGTTACCACTTGATAGATAATGTACAGGTAATTAAATGTTTTGGTTTTGAGTTTTTTATAATTTGGGGTTTTTTTTAAACTTCAGAAAATTGTAAATAATAGGGTTTCTCTAAATCTAATGATGTTTGGTAGAAGACAGAAGTGACAATGGAGGTAGGGGCTATGTGGGAAAAGTTGGTTAAAACTCATCTCTTTCCCCTCTGAGTGTGGAGAAAGAGATAAATTGTGTCAAAATTTTCTTACGGTTATCTTTTCATAGTCAAAAGGAAAAACAATCTGGTGAGGGAGAATAAAGAACAGTTACTTCTGTTCTGAGACATCTTATGGTCTCCTGGTAATGAAGTCCTTTGACACACTACCTCCATTTTTTGTGTACCCTTCCCTACACTGAGATCTCTCCCTCGCTTCTCACCCACTAGTACCAACTGAAGTGACTTAGCATGCATGCATGCATTGGAGAAGGAAATGGCAACCCAGTACAGTATTCTTGCCTGGAGAATCCCAGGGACAGAGGAGCTTGGTGGGCTGCTGCCTATGGGGTCGCGCAGAGTTGGACGCGGCTGAAGTGACTTAGCAGCAGCAGCAGTACCTACTCACAAGAGCCAACGTTTAAATTTGGGGAAATTTTATGAACTAGGGGGACCTCACTGACAGTTTGAAATAGGCCGCTGGGAACTTGATGCTTTTTCACCATGGAAATCAGCAAAAATAATTATTTTGAGCCCTTTACCACCACTGCTTATACATGTCGACTTCAGGAAGACAGAGACCACATCTTTATTCTTTACAACGTCTCTGTGGTGCTTAGTCTAGTGTCTGCTATATTGTGGGTATAAATGAACTAGACAGATCCGATAGGAGACTTAGCAAGTCTATGCATTAATTCATTCTCAAAACTTGTATATGACCTTTAAAATCATAACAGTGTCACAAAAATCCCCAGCTGTGTATTAACTCTGTTCTACCATTTCCATAATTCTTTTACAATAGAAAGGAGATGCTCAGGAACAAATTCTATGTATGGAGGAAAACAACCATTGAGAGCCCCTTGGACAGAAAGAAGATCAAACCAGTCAATCCTAAAGTATATCAACTCAGAATATTCACTGGAAGGACTGATGCTGAAGCTGAAACTCCAATACTTTGGCCACCTGATGTGAAGAACCAACTCATTGGAAAAGACCCTGATGCTGGGAAAGATTAAGGGCAGGAGGAAAAAGGGAAGACAGAGGATGATATGGTTGGATGGCATCACCAACTCAGTGAATATGAGTTTGAGCAAATTCCAGGAGATGGTGAAAGACAGGGAAACCTGGCGTGCTGCAGTCCATAGGGTCACAAAAAGTAGGACACTACTTACCAACTGAACAACAGCAACCACGGGAAGGCAGAATAAACCATAAATTTTATAAAGTTTCTGTCACTTCAGTGCAGAATATCTCCTGATTGGGGGGAATGGAGCTACTCACAACAAATAAGTTTAAATAGCCTAAATAATCTGAGTTTCACACAGGCAGGGTTTTGAAGAGCTATAGTTTTGATGTTTTTTAACCTTCTGCTCTTAAAAAACACCATGATTTAGGAATAAAGAACGCAATGGTGTGTGGGATAAAGGATTGTTGTGACTGACTTTTTGGAGACTTTAAAAGCCAAACAATTATGAGTCATGAAAGGGTCCCTGTGAATCAGGTCAGCGTCTGCAGGGCAGTGGCAACTGCATTAAGTAATGATAACAAAAAGCACACAGCATCGGAGATGATTCTTAACAACAGTATTTAACAAATGGCGAGATGATGCTATTTTTTCCACTAAAAGCCTCCCCTCTTGTCTGCCTGCTTTGACCTAGTGCCACTTTAAGACCCTGTCATACTAAGATGACAGATTCCGAATTCCAGGTTATATAAGAGTAGTAGTTTCTTTAATCTTTGTCCCTGCCCCAGGATCCCTTTCTTTTTACAGATGGCTGTTTTTTATTCACTAATGAAAAAACATTTTATTTTAGTGTCAAAAATGCCAGTAGCATCTGCTAAACTCTATGATCTCATGTCAGGAGGAAAAATCCTTTGGAGGCAGGATCTTGAATGTCTCCTTGTTACCAAAGGAAGAATAGCTTATCTAAGAAGGACTAAAGAAAATCTGTATCTATAAACACATAAGCATTTTGAGCACCCTGGAAAGTTTGTACAGGTTTTTAAAACACTGCTTTCCAAAACAGTGATATCACTAAGAAAAGCAGGTATAGATAATGTCAGTCCAGAAACCTCTACCTAGGAACTCTAAAAACATTCTCTTCTAACCATTTAATCCCGCTCATGATTTTGTAACAAAATATGTTTCCTAAACTACATTTGCTTTATTGATGTACATGTTTATTTTTTTAAAGGCAGTTAAATGTTTGAGACAATAAATGAAATAAACACAAAATGGAACTCAATTATATGCGTATGTGAATTTTACTTATATACATATACAGTCCTGAATATTCATTGGAAGGACTGATGCTGAAGCTGAAACTCCAATACTTTGGCCACCTGATGTGAAGAACTGACTCATTTGAAAAGACCCTGATACTGGGAAAGGTTGAAGGCTGGAGGAAAAGGGGATGACAGAGGATGAGTTGGTTGGATGCCATCACCGACTCAATGGACATGAGTTTGAGTAAGCTCCAAGAGTTGGTAATGGACAGGGAAGCCTGGCATTTTGCAGTCCATGGGGTTGCAAAGAGTTGGACATGACTGAGTGACTGAACTGAACTGACCTGAACATATATGAATATATCTGAAGTCAGATAATTTCTAAGTAGGAAAGTTAACATACATACATACATACATACATACATACATATATATATATATATATATATATATATATATAGGCTATATATATATATATATATATATAGGCTACCCTGGTAGCTCAGTCAGTAAAAACATCTGCCTGGAATGCAGGAGACCTGGGTTCGATCCCTGGGTTGGGAAGATCTCCTGGAGAAGGAAATGACAACTCATTCCAGTATTCTTGCCTGGAGAATTCCACGGACAGAGGAGCCTGGTGAGCTATAGTCCATGGGGTCACAAAAAGTTGAACACGACTGAGCAACTAACATGCACATAACCTATCTCTTGTTAAGTGGGAAAATAAAAGGTAAAAACAGACTAGTAAGTATTCTATAAAATTGATCCCAAGTCACAAGCATAATCCCCATGAAGCTCCCATGATTCATTACCACTTGTTCAGTGGTGTAGGGAGAGACTAGTTTTCCAGATTCAACATTCAAGGTCTACTTTTTTCCTTAGGTTATAAACATGTAACACATTTATGAACATCTCATCTTGTTCTTTACTTCTCTCCCTCCCCCACAAAATCCCATTTGTGGAGACAATTAGTAAGCAAGGTAGAAATTTGTCACATATTGTAGAAGAAAATGAGAAATTGCATATCACACTGTGCATTAGACAAAGCTCTTCTTCTGGAGCATTTTTTCTTAGTTTCTTTTATTTTTCCTACAGTCTTAAAACCTCTAAGTACCTGCTCCTCCTCTTGGATTTTTTTTTTCCTTAATCTCAATCTACCTCCCTTTCTCAGCACAGAATTAGACCATGAAAGGGATAAAGTCAACCTTGCTACCTACTATGACTGTGAATCCTTGAAGCGGTGATTTGATCTCTCAAATCTTCAATTTTCCCATCAATAATAATATGAATACTCTGTCTCATTGATATGCACCAGCACAATTCTAAATTTCATATGAATATCCATTCATTGATTCTTTATAAGTATCCTATGAAGTAGGTATCATTGACTGTTACTGCTCTCCCACCTTATTTTACAGAGAGGAAATCTGAGGCAAAGAAAATTTAAACAACTTTTCCAACACAGCATGTAAAAGGCAGCACCAAATCCAAATTCATGTGTCTTAAATTCAGGAGTTAAGTTCTTAACTATTATATTGTTAAGATGCCTATCTATAAAGTGATAAGAATCATACCTATTTCACATACACTTATTATGCAGAGTCCCGTGTACTCTTTAGCACATATTATTTGTTACTTTTACAATGAGTTACTATTTTTAATTTTTATTTTTAGTACTACTATTAAGTACATAAAAGACCAACATCCCTACACAAAAGATCCTACGATGCCATATCTGCCCTTCAGAATCAAACTGAGGAGCTTATTACATAAATTGAAATGCCCATACTGTCATTTAGGTAAGGAGTTACATGTGTTGTCCAGTTAAGTGACAACACAGAGTCCATTTGCTTGAATGCTAAGTTGGTCAGTTAATCCACTCTGTGTGTGGATGTGTTTTGTAAATCTGCATGACATCACAAATGTTTGCGTTTATGGGTATGAGGCAATAAAGGCTCTTGAATAAGACTTGTTGTATAAATCCATATTGCCTCCTTACCTGTAGTCTTTCCACAGGCCCTTTCTCCCACACTCTGTGCTATAGCTATGTGTGTCTCTTATCTTGGTCACTGCACATACATGACCTAGTCTAGACCCTACTTTTGTTCATGCCCCAGCCTTTTTCTGCTCCTACCAATGGCACTTTTAATTTTTTCCAAGTCTGGTTTCGTTTTCCCAATAATCTGCATGCTTGCTACAAAATGAAGACAAAATTAAGTGTTGCTCAAAGGTGACTGCTGTTTCAAATTTAGAGTTCTCTTTCATTCTCTCCTCTCTCGACCCACAGATGTAGATGCAACTGTATGTGTGATGTATATACACTTCTATGCTATATAATATGCAAGGTGGCCATGTCCTATTGCACTGTTAAATACCTGAAGAGTATTCAGTTTTAAGTTCTTTCATTTATTTACTTTCTAGTGAAGAATAGGCCTATTCTTCTAGCCTAAATAGGCTTCCCTGATGACTCAAATGATAAAGAATCTGCCTGCAGTGCAGGAGACCTGAGTTCAATCCCTGGGTCGGGAAGATCATCTGGAGAAGGGAATGGCAACCCACTATAATATTCTTGCCTGCAGAATTCCATAGACAGAGGAGCCAGGACACAACTGAGCAACTAACACTAATTGTGAATGGTAATGATTCATTGAAGAATATTTTGGGCTATAATTGCTAAATTATTCTTTGGTATGATTCATCATGATTCAGTGAATATCCCTATTCATACATCCCTATTAACCTCTCTAATTGTTTTATTCATATAAATCCTAGAAGGAAAATTACTCAAAATTTTATCCAATTTCAAAGATAAGCTTGATTTCCTACTTTTTCATAAACTTTATCTTAACTCTTAAGGCCACAATCATAACTCCATTCCACTTAAAGCTGTAATGTTTTCCTAATATTCTTCTTCATGTTCACTTATTTAATAAGTTTATTGTGTGTTCCTGTTATGAGGCAGGCTCTGTGCAAGGTGCTGATGTAATTACAAAGAAAAATAGACCATGATCCCCATCCTTGAGAGAGTAATTTAGTCAAGTATACAGATAGCAGGACAAGTTAATTAAAATTTGGTGTGATTTGGGCTATATGAGGGGTGAGTGCAAGAGCTGAGAAGAAAGATAAAGTGACAGTCTGGAGAAGGAAGGAAAAGTCTTCTCTTTAACAAATGGTGCTAGAACAAGTAGACAGTCAAATGCAAAACAGGACAAAACAACTAAGCTAGATGGACCACACTCTTCATGAAAATAATTAAAAATGGATCACAGACTTATATGCAAAATATAAAGCTATAAAATTGCTATAAGATAACATGAAGGAAACCTAGATGACCTCTGATATAGTGATTATGTTTTAGATACAACACCAAAGACATGATCCCTGAAAGAAATAATGTATAGCTAGACTTGTGGATGTGAGAGTTGGACTATAAAGAAAGCTGAGTGCTGAAGAACTGATGCTTTTGAACTGCGATGTTGGAGAAGACTCTTGAGGGTCCCTTGGACTGCAAAGAGATCCAATCAGTCCAGACTAAAGGAGATCAGGCCTGGGTGGTGTTCACTGGAAGGACTGATGCTGAAGCTGAAACTCCAATACTTTGGCCACCTGATGCAAAGAGCTGACTCATTTGAAAAGACCCTGATGCTGGGAAAGATGGAGGGCAGGAGGAGAAGGGGACGACAGAGGATGAGATGGCTGGATGGCATCACCGACTCAAGGGACATGGGTTTGGGTGGACTCCGGGAGTTGGTGATGGACAGGGAGCCCTGGCGTGCTGAGGTTCATGGGGTCACAAAGAGTCGGACACGACTGAGCGACTGAACTGAGACTTGATTAAAATTCTGCTCTGGAAATAGACAATATCAAGAGAATTATAAGACAAGGTATTGACTAAGAGAAAATATTTCAAAAGACATATCTGATAAAGAAAAACATCTATTTCTGCTTTATTGACTATGCCAAAGCCTTTGACTGTGTGGATCACAATAAACTGTGGAAAATTCTGAAAGAGATGGAATACCAGACCACCTGACCTGCCTCTTGAGAAACCTGTATGCAGGTCAGGAAGCAATGGCTTGAACTGGACATGGAACAATAGACTGGTTCCAAATAGGAAAAGGAGTACGTCAAGGCTGTATATTGTCACCCTGCTTATTTAACTTATATGCAGAGTACATCATGAGAAACGCTGGGCTGGAGGAAGCACAAGCTGGAATCAAGATTGCTGGGAGAAATATCAATAACCTCAGATGCGGATGACACCACCCTTATGGCAGAAAGTGAAGAAGAACTAAAGAGCCTCTTGGTGAAGGTGAAAGAGGAGAGTGAAAAAGTTGGCTTAAAGCTCAACGTTCAGAAAACTAAGATCATGGCATCTGGTCCCATCACTTCATGGGAAATAGATGGGGAAACAGTGGAAACAGTGTCAGACTTTGATTTTTGGGCTCCAAAATCACTGCTGATGGTGATTGCAGCCATGAAATTAAAAGACGCTTACTCCTTGGAAGGAAGGTTATGGCCAACCTAGATAGCATATTTAAAAGCAGAGACATTACTTTGCCAACAAAAGTCCGTCTAGTCAAAGCTATGGTTTTTCCAGTGGTCATGTATGGATGTGAGAGTTGGTTGGTGAAGAAGGCTGAGCGCAGTAGAATTGATGCTTTTGAACTGTGGTGTTGGAGAAGACTCTTGAGAGTCCCTTGGACGGCAAGGAGATCCAATCAATCCATCCTAAAAGAGATCAGTCCTGGGTGTTCATTGGAAGGACTGATGTTGAAGCTGAAACTCCAATACTTTGGCCACCTCATGCGAGGAGTTGACTCATTGGAAAAGACCCTAATGCTGGGTAGGATTGGGGGCCGGAGGAGAAGGGGACAACAGAGGATGAGATGGTTGGATGGCATCACTGACTCGATGGACATGGGTTTGGGTAGACTCCGGGAGTTGGTGATGGACAGAGAGGCCTGGCATGTTGCAATTAATGGGGTCGCGAAGAGTTGGACACGACTGAGCGACTGAACTGAGCTGAACTGAACTGATAAAGAACTGTTATCCTAAATAAAGAAATCCTAAAACTCAATATTAAAAAATCAGTTAAAAATGGGATGTGATCACTGAAAATACACCTCTTCAAACAAGATGGTAAATAAGCATATGAAAAGATGCTCCACACTGTATGCTATCAAGGAAATGCAAATGAAAACAATAGTGAGATACTATTAGAAATATATTAGAATGGCCAAGATCTGGAACACTAATAACAATAAATGCTGGTGAGGATGTGGAGCAACAGGAATTCTAACTCATTGCTGGTGAAAATGCAATAATGGTATAGCTACTCTGGAAGACAATTTGGGGATTTGTTATAAAACTAAACATACTCTTACCATATGATTCAGAAATTGTGTTCCTGGGTATTTACCCCAAAGAGTTGAAAATCTATGTCCACACAAAAACTTGCATGTGGATGTTCACAGCAGCTTTATGAAAACTGCTCAAACTTGGAAGCAACCAAGATGTCCTTCATCAGGTCAATGGATAAACTGTGGCACAGCCACACAATGGAATAATATTCAGCACTAAAAGTAAGTGGGTTATACAGCTATGAAAAGACATAGAGGAATCTTAAATGGGTATTTCTCAGTAAAACAAGCCAATCTGGAAAGGCTATATGCTGTATGATTCACAACTATATGACTTTCTAGAGAAGACGAAACTATGGATATAATAGAAACACTAATAAAAAGAAAAGTGGCTGCTGGCAAGGGGCAGAAATAAGGTAGAGAGAAACAGAGCACTGTTTTCTAGAACAGTGAAAATAAATGCTCCGCATGTTATTATAATGATGTATATACATCATCATACATTTATTCAGCCCATAGAACGTACAATACAGAGAGTGAACCCTAAGGTAAACTGTGGACTTCGGATGATTATGAAGTGTCAATATAGGTTCACCATTAGTGAAAAATGTACCATTCTGGTGAGTGATGCTGGTAATGGGGAAGACTATGCATGTGTGAGGGTAGGGAGATAAGGGAAATCTCTACCCCTTCCTTTTAATTTTGTTGTAAATCTAGAATTGTTCTAAATATAGACGTTTAAAAGTGGCATGTGATTTGATTTCTGAAAAATGAACACAAGAAAGGGTAGAAAACTCTGCATGTAAAGGCCCAGGTCACGGAGGTGGGAGAGTTATTCAAGACCCATTAGGGTGTTGGTTGTGGTTGTGCTGGGAGAAACTGGTATCCGAAAAGGCTGTCAAAGAACAGAAAGGATGATACTTATGCACTCTGACATTTCAGTCAGAGTTACACTTATGTCCCTATTCTAATCTTTCCGAACTAACTACAAGGCTTTTGATGATTGGAACTACACTTTATTCATTTTGTAGCCACTATGTTTTGTATAGTGCTTGAAATGTATATGCATGCGCACACACACACACACACATCCATGACTCAGTCATTCAACCTGTGGCTGTCTTCTCAAAGTTACAGTGTTTTCTTTTCAATGATACATGTGAACTTAGAAATTCTATAATAATGTGCATTTTTATTGTATAAAAAATAAAGGGAATAAAAAAATCACCTATAATCCCAGTACTATACTTGGAGATTCACTCTTTTACACATATGCAAGCATAATTTTGCTGACATGTTCCCGTGTCACTATAACCAACCTCACTGTGATTTTTAAATACTACCATCTCTATGGTTATACATATACATACATTCTGATGTTGGAAACTCATGTATCTACCCCAACTGCCAGCACTCCTGGCTACACCACCATCATCTTTCAACTGAACTGCTCTACCACCACCGTGCTCTCACCACTGTTTGCCCATTCTCATGTAGAGTGATCTTGGGAAAACAGAATCTGTTGAAAACTCTTTGAACTTAGAATGAAATCCAGACTCCCCAGCACAGGGCCCCTGTAATGGTGTGCTTGCTTACCTCTCTCTCTCCTCTCATTTCAGCCATCCTGGTGTTCAGTCTCTGTGTTCCTGCCACACAAGCTATATATCAGTTTCTCAAGCACACCAAGCTCTTTCCCATTCCAGGGCCCTCATAAGGGGCACCTCTCTGCCTGGAATGCCTCTTTCTCCCACTCTTCCTTCGGCTGACTTCTCATCTTTCAGTTCTTGGCGTTAATACCTTCTGAGAGGTTAATACCTCTCTGATTGCCCTGAGTAGCTCCTCTTCCACTATTTAATGACCCACTTAATGACAACTTGTAAATAGTTATTTAACTTGTTAATTTACTATCTATTTTATGACTCCTCCATTAGACATCAACAAGCTTAACAAGGGCAGGGATTCTGCCTGTTTTATTCATCAAGAAATATCCAGACTTAGTATAAGGTCTGGCATATGGCAGGCTCTCAAAATATAGAGTACACTGGAGATTTTAAGGGAAGATGTCAGGGAATGGTTCTCAAATGTGGTACCAGTATCAGCAACATCAACATCATCTGAGAATTTCTTAGGAAAACAAATTCTCTGGCCTCAACTAGAATTATTGTTATAATTGTGGTAGAGCTTTGTCACCTATTTTTTTTAACAAGCCCTACAGGAGATTTTGATGCTTCCAGCTTGACAACCACTGTTGCAAGGTATCTGTTTAGAAATAGAAACATATTTTGTTTGAAAGTTGCCACAGCAAAAATTTCTTAGAATGTGAAATCTAAACTTCTGTGTGTGTGTATGTGCTCAATCGTGTCTGGCTCTTTGCAACCCCGTGAACTATAGCCCGCCAGGCTCCTCCGTCCGTGGGATTTCCCAGACAAGAATCCTGGAGTGGGCTGCCATTTCCTTCTGCAATTTGAAACTTTAATATCACCAAATGTCATCTCTCATTTATTGAGAAAAAAATGCTGAAAGATAATTTTTAAAAAATATTTTAACCTGACAATTAGTGAAGTTTTGCTTATAATTTTGCTTTTAAGGTTATAAAATATGCATAATTCTTATAAAATCAAGTAAACTTATGCAGCACATACTCTTCTCTGAAAAAAGTCCTCAAATGTAAAGCTACTTTTCTACTGATGGCTGAGTATTAATTCAGTTAAAATCAGATATAATTATGGAAGAACATATTTCCTACTTTTCTCATGATGGTTCACACAATGAATTGTTCTGAATAATGTATCAAACACTTGGTCTTTGAGGCGAATTTTCCCATTAGTGACTTTAGTTATTTTATTTAAGGGGAGTAAGTTTTTTACATTTGGAGTGTCCTATGAAATGGAGCTGGTTCACTGAGCAACACAGTTATCAGTGCAATTGCAAAGAAGATAGAAAATTAATCACTGGAGGTGGAACTTCAGATTGGATTCAAAATACTTGAATTACCTGACCTGCTATCACTGGATTAAGTGTGACTCTGAATACCATAGAATAAGACATATATCCATAGAAAGAATAAAGATTATGAAGCAACTGTAAGTATTCTTTGTAAAAGTTAAAAAGGAACCAAAAGGAAGAGAGAAACAAAATACTGATTCAATTTCTATAATGTAACAGGCACTATATTATACTAAGTGCTATTTTTTAAGACTATCATATTATTCTCTTTCCACCCATTTTTATTTGCCAAAATCAAAGGTTTTCTGTTTTTTCTAATGAAAACCAAAAGCCAAACCTTTCTAAGCAGATTATGATAGGGTAGACTATGGTTTTTCTACTGGGTTCTCAATGAAATAAACATTTGTTTTTTAACATATGAGCTTTAAATATAATCTTAGTGGGAATAATTGACAGAGAAAACATTTGAGCATACTTATCCTGCCCACTGATTTTTATATTTCATATACTATAAAACGAATCTTTTAAGTATTTATTTTTTGAAAAGAACACTTATTTACGTATCAGTGATTATCTGTTTTAGATGATCTAACCTTGAATGCAGATTTGGAAGCTGAACCTCTCATCTCCAAAGGCAAGTAGCTGACACTTTTAAACAAAGAAATGAAAGCCTTCAGAATGGAACAAAATTAATTTTATCACCTTTAAATGCATGAGAAAATACAGTAGGTTGAAAAACATTTTGTTCCCTAGTTTAAAACAAAATTAATTTCATAGTTGTGTCATTTGTTTAACATTTAATGTTATAAGACATTCTTCTTTAAATTCAGATTTTTTTCTCAGACATTCTACTTTGATATTATTTACTAAAATATCTCATATAAAAAATAATTTAAGAACACCTTAAAAAGACATACTTTTATAAGTGATTATACATTATAAATATTTTGAATCAAGAACAAATTTTAGAGTAGAACTTGTGAATACCTATTTCATTGAAACCAAAAATCAAATGCATTTAAAAACAGTCAAAACTTCAGAGAGGCAGCATCTGTTATATGAAATAAACACTGATGCTTAAAATATATCCATTTAGATCATATATTTATTTTAAAAAATACGTTTCTGCTATTTGAAAGAATAGATACATTCATCTCCAATTCTGAAATCAATGTCTATAATTCTTAGTTGGCTTCTTACATATTTTTAAGGAAACAGAAAAGTAAAATAGAATTCCTAGACTGATATACTTATTTAAACATACCACAGTCAGAGTTCTGGGTTCAGCTGCATTTGGAATCCTTCATTGCTGACAACAGGGTTTCAGATGACAATCTTCTCTGAAGCCCTCTTCAGCTTGACAAGTTCTCCCTTCCACCGCCAGCTGTTTCCATTAGCTGGAGTGTTACATATTGAATGCTGCACAAAGCCTTTGACTGGAGGGTTTTTAGACAACTCTTTAAATACCTGAGTCTGAATAATGATTAAAAGGGGAAAAAAGATAACACATCGTCTCTTTATAAGAACTTCTGTATTCTTTTATTACTTTATTTTGAGGGGGAGTGGTTACGGGGTGGAGTAGGGGGCTGCCTTTGTGTGTCATTGTTTAACAGTGTCTACATATGATTCACCTAAATGGCATTTAGTTATATAATGTCAGTGACATTTTGATGATTTTACTGTCAATTTTTAATGATCTATTGCATATTCTTAGGTTATTTGAATTAGTTGGGCAGATTAACATAAAAGGTGGGAGATATGTTTCAGCCTGAATAATAGTGGTCTGACAAACAAAAACTTTTTTTATTGGTGAACGTTTTTTTATGGGTAATTTTTTTTTGATAGCTAAGTGGGGCTGCCTATATATTTTTTCCAGGTCATGCAAATGGCAACATTTTCCTTTTCACTAGAGAAAGTTCCAACAGAACCATTTGTAGTTTTTGAAAAATCCTATATCTATTACTTGACATTGTATTATATTGGCTCTGGAATGAAACTGATGAAGTGATTGTAACCTGAAAGCAACAGAAGTTAATTGTTACCTAAAAAAAAAAAAAATTAATAAATAGAATTGCAAATTTTTGCCCCCTGTGATTAACATTGACAGGATGAGATGCAACAGAAGGTTACATTTATTTCTGTCAAGAAAACCTCCACAGGATAGCTTGTAATTGAGACTGACAAGACACTGAACTAAGAATCAGCCACTTAACGGATATGGCCCTGAATTAATCAGCATGCTAAAAATGGATTTTCCAGTTAATCCCACATAATAGAACATTTTAACGTCACACAAGAGTTTGAAACCTTTAAACAACAAATGGAAGATTACTGTAATCCCTATGTCTACACTGTCTGTGTCATCAAGGGGTTAATAAAATCATGCAGGTCTCCATGACTGGGATTCTCACCTGGAATCTTGAATTGCACCTTGCAAAGAAGTCAACGGTCACAAGACAATTTTTTAAAATTCTACAAGTTTCAGAAGTTATTTAATAAACACAAGAGTACTTAATTTTGTTGATATTTTCTTCCCTTTTGAAATAGTGACAGTGGCTCAGAATGGTCATATTTTGATGGACATATTTGGTGGCAGGAAGGAGTCTGTAGGACAATGTGAATGGAGGCAAAGGGCATGGGGCAGTGAAGGGCTCTGAGCAGCAGAAAAGGGATGAGTATTTCAAAGTTTATTAGGATTTGCGCATAGGAACCTCAATTTTACACTGTCTTCTTAAGCAGAAAACATTGATGAAAGCACAATATCCATGGTCCCTAGTGAATATGAGAATTCCTGAGTGAGGTGAACATGTTCTCTAACTACTTGATGACTTGTCTCATGGATTCTACAGGCCCTTGTGCACACCTCCAGTACGCTGTTCAGCACAGCAGTGCTTAGCAGTGAGGTGGCCTCTATAGACTTCCTGCCAACTGCTTACCTAGCTATATAATAACAGGATACTTAGCCATTCCCAACTTCCATTTCCTCACCTCTGAAAAGGGGGTAAAAATACACTCAACTTTTTAAGAGTTGCAAGTATAAATGGATGTAGGTCATCAACAAAATCTCTGAAGGATCCTTAATAGATGTTAGCTGTTGTAATTATTTAATGTTATTTTTATTAATGTTCCAATTCCCAGTCCAGTGTTCCTTCTGCTACACACACAACCTGGAGAGCCTCAAGTTAGGAGATTAATGAAGTAGACTTGACTTCAACTGTGTTCAAATAGCATTAGTTTTGATCTGATTTCACTGGCTGCCCTCACATCTCAGCAGGTAGAGAAAGAGTTTGATGTGAGCCTATCATTGACTGACTGTATAAATATCAAGAAGAAGAATTATGTACACCATGTAACTAGTGTGCCCACATATTAATTTATTAAATTTCCTTTCACATCCCATAAACATATATAAAACTCTGCATACAAGTTATTGCAACTTTCATTTTAAAGCTAGAGTCCTCCAGGGAGGCTTAGGAGATCTCCCAAGATGACCTAGATACTCGTGGGGACAACCAGTAAGCTGGTGATTGAGGAAGTCTGTTCTGTGTCTAATTACCAAGACATTAGTACCAGGAGAGAGAGAACATCTATGGCATTTTGTTTGTTTTCTTGATCGCTTATGAAATAAGACGACTTCCTAAATAGGCACATTTTCCCCATATAGTCTTTAAGGGAACAAAAAGACAACAATCCCAACAAAGCCATCCCTCACCTAAATCTACTCTCATAATTAAATGTCCCTTGATCTCCTAGCCTCCTGCTCTAGACATAGCTGTAGGGGCTTTTGTGGAGGAGTAGAGTTTTGTGGAGTTTATTTTTTCCCTGATTTACAAGGGTAGTTCCCATACTGTGTAGCAGATGCATTTGAAAACATTTAGATCACTGATTATTATGTAACACCACGGAGTATACACATCCTCCTCTGTGGCTACTTTTGCTAGAAATATTAAGTCTGTAACAAACTCCCTGTAAATTTTTATTTTGTTGATACAAGAGTAAACTACAAACAGGTCAGTCCACTCCTGGATATAGAGGGTTAGTCACACAATATTAAAATACAGAACAACCTACTTCAGAGCAACATTTTAGGATTTTTGAAAGATATGATTAATATATGAGTATGTTTATTACAGTAAAGTATGTTTATTAAGTTGAAGTCAGAAAAGCATTTAACTTATATGCAGAGTACATCATGAGAAATGCTGGGCTGGAGGAAGCACAAGCTGGAATCAAGATTGCCGGGAGAAATATCAATAACCTCAGATATGCGGGTGACACCACCCTTATGGCAGAAAGCAAAGAAGAACTAAAGAGCCTCTTGATGAAGGTGAAAAAGGAGAGTAAAAAAGTTGGCTTAAAGCTCAACGTTCGGAAAACTAAGATCATGGCGTCTGGTCCCATCACTTCATGGGAGATAGATGGGGAAACAGTGGAAACAGTGTCAGACTTTATTTTTGGGGGCTCCAAAATCACTGCAGATAGTGATTGCAGCCATGAAATTAAAAGATGCTTACTCGTTGGAAGGAAGGTTATGACCAACCTAGACAGCATATTTAAAAGCAGAGACATTACTTTGCCAACAAAAGTCCGTCTAGTCAAGGCTATGGTTTTTCCAGTGGTCATGTATGGATGTGAGAGTTGGACGGTGAAGAAAGCTGAGCGCCGTAGAATTGATGCTTTTGAACTGTGGTGTTGGAGAAGACTCTTGAGAGTCCCTTGGACTGCAAGGAGATCCAACCAGTCCATCCTAAATGAGATCAGTCCTGGGTGTTCATTGGAAGGACTGATGTTGAAGCTGAAACTCCAATACTTTGGCCACCTCATGCGAAGAGTTGACTCATTGGAAAAGACCCTAATGCTGGGAAGGATCGGGGGCAGGAGGAGAAGGGACAACAGAGGATGAGATGGTTGGATGGCATAACCGACTCGATGGACATGGGTTTGGGTAAACTCCGGGAGTTGGTGATGGACAGAAAGGCCTGGCGTGCTGTAATTCATGGGGTCGCAAAGAGTCGGACACAACTGAGCGACTGAACTGAACTGAACATACTGAAAAGCTGAAGTCCTGAATTGCTCTTATCTCACCAGTATAGCAAAGTGGAAAAGCAGTTGTAGAAAACAGAACCATCTTATTTTAAATTCTGCATCTGCCCACTTATTAGCTGTGTGAGATTTTAAAATAGGAATTACAATAGTATAATACTTAATGGCTTACATATAACAATATGTGAAATAAACTTTAAGTCATGTGAATTTGACCAATCAGTTTAATTTCTTGTACACAATGCTAATAATTTTATTTATGAAAAAGAGCTATATTATTTTTATATAGATGGTATCAAACTGCATATATTGTTTTTTTAAAACCATTTTCTTATTACATAATTATAAACTGTGATCATTTCATATCATCCTTAAATAACTGGGGACTTATTTTTCAATACAGTATCACTTATTTAAAGCATTACTACTTTTAACTTAATTTTTTACTCTTGAACATTTTAGTTCTTTATATTCCCTCCCCCACAATTCCCTTGCAAATTACAGTGTGAGAAACATCTTTAAACAATCATTTGGGCTAACATCTAATTACATTCTCTGAATAAGTTCCTAGAAGTGGGTCAAAGGAAAGATTATTTTAAGGTTTTTAAATCTTATTGTCAAATTACTTTCCAGAAAATTTGGATCAATATACATATCTATCAACAAAAAATAAAAGTGACAGTTCATAGTATCAATTCTAAGTTTTATTTTTAAAATTATAATTTGGTTTAAAAAATTGCTTACATTTGTATTTCGGCAATTACTATTTCTGCTAATCACTTTACATTTTAAAACTATTGTTTTTTAATGCTTTTTTTACTTGTGCATTTATCAGTTATATTACTATGATGTCTTTGTAGACTAAGAATATTAACCAACCTTTGGTATAGTCTAGTACATTGGCTCCTCATCACATCTTAAGTTTATCTCTTTCTTCTTAACGCTATTATAATTTTGATACTAGCAAGTATCTAGTCAACTCCATCAAGATTTCCATGATTAATTTTGTTGCTTGTGTAGAAAATCCCTTTAGAGGAGCCATTTTTCCAGTCTGTGATTAGAAAAAAAATGCTTGTTTTATTTTTACACATACAATTTTGAATTGACTACTATTTAGCTCTTCAATTCATTTTGGTGTAAGATGTGAGGTAGGCATCTGAAAACATTTTGCGTGCATACTAAGTCGTGTCTGATTCTATGCTACCCTCTGGACTGTAACCCACCAGGCTCCTCTGTCCATGGGATTCTCCAGGCAAGAACACTAGATGGGTTGCCATGCCCTTCTCCAGTGGTTCTTCTGGACCCATGGATTGAACCCACATCTCTTATGTCTCCTGTGTTGGCAGAAGGGGTCTTTACCACTAGTGCCACCTGGGAAGCCTGAGAACATTTTAACCTCTTCCAAATTACTTATCAGTTACTGTGAGAACATTTGCACATTTTTTAAAAGATTGATGTCTTTACAATTTGAAATGCTACTTTTATCACAATACAGACACAAACACACGAACACATTTGAGTTTAAACAACTCATAGATAATGTGGAGGGGTTCTAGAAAATCTTATGCTAAATCTTAGGGAAAATATACACTAGCAATTAGCAAGTATAGAATACACCCTCATCATTTTCTGAAGAGGGCTTCTGAGCATCAAGGTAAGTTTATAAACAGCACAACGGACGGACATGCCTTCTATGGCCACAGGGAAGAAAATGCTCTCCTCAGTATCAAAGAGTCTGCATACAAGATCAGGTATTTGGTAGACTGCTTAGAAAGGAGTCTTGTTAAAATTAGGGAAGAAGATAAATTTAAAATACTGGCAAAAACATTAAGAAACCAAAATGATTTCCTGAATGTCCCCATGGTTTACATAAAAATTAAATATTTAGGGTACGGTTTCCCACAATGAAATTATTACATACAAGCAAGTATTATCTCAGGTCCTAAGTTAGGGAAATATTAGCATTTTCTTTAGAAACTATCTCAATAAATGCAAATAATTAGTATTTAATTTCATGTATACTCGTCAGCTGAAGCAGCCATACTGGGTCAAGTTTAGTCATTTACATTGTATTTTAAATTAATATTATCTTACAATTACTGGGGCAAAGTATGCAAATTCAGAATATTAACACCTATACATTATTTGGAGACAAAGAACCATTGAATTGAATTAAACAACTGCCAATGTCCACAGGAAAGGTACACTGTAGAAGACCATAGAGCCCATCTGCCTGCACCATCACCATTGTATGATCTGTGCTTCTCCAGCCTTAACAGAAAATTATTTCTGTTACCAATTTAGTTAAAGATGAATGCCATCTGCCAATGCCAGTAGACACAAATTGAATGGCCTTGTGATTCAAATTTAATGAACTGCTAAAATATTCATATCAAGATTTCCCTGGTCTATAAGCTCTTTCCTGTCTGATATGATACCCAAAGTCCCTTAAGAGGGGGAGTCACTATACTTTGAAATATAGATTTATATTCTAAGACATTATTAGCAACATCTATAGTTATTTTTGGCATCCTGAGGGACAGTAGCAGCAGTAAACTCTTCATTAATATCTAGTATACAAGCGACTGATTCTGCTTCACAGCTTCATTCGTTTTAACCTAGATTAATCACAGACATTCTCTGTAAACTGTCCACATCTAGAAGCCTCAGCTGGTAGGAAGTATATGATTCCTTGATGGAGAAAGGGATTTTGTTTCTCAGAACCATCAGTTGGTTATAGAACCTTATCGTCATGTGTTATTCATAGTTCTCTCTATACTAATGAGACAGAGATAGGGAATATTTATTGAAATCATCTTTAAAAGAATCCCTCTCTCCTCTAAAACTTTGCTTGCAGTCTGCCCAGGTGCTCCAGTCTATACATCCATAGAATTCCTCCTTTTCTCACATTACATTATTAATTTTCTCCCTCAATTTTCTTGTCTACACATGTGTGACAGAGTCTTTTTGTCAAAATGTTAGAAAAGAAATAAACTTGCCTTTAAAAAAGCTAGTTCTTGTCTTTGTGCCAGTAGCATACTGTCTTGATGACTGTAGAGCCTAAAGTCAGGAAGGTTGATTCTCCAGTTCCACTCTTCTTTCTCAAGATTGCTTTGGCTATTCGAGGTTTTTTGTATTTCCATACAAATTGTGAAATTATTTGTTCTAGTTCTCTGAAAAATACCATTGGTAGCTTGATAGGGATTGCATTGAATCTATAAATTGCTTTGGGTAGTATACTCATTTTCACTGTATTGATTCTTCCGATCCATGAATACAGTATATTTTTCCACCTATTTGTGTCCTCTTTGATTTCTTTCACCAGTGTTTTATAGTTTTCTATATATAGGTCTTTTGTTTCTTTAGGTAGATACATTCCTAAGTATTTTATTCTTTTTGTTGCAATGGTGAATGGAATTGTTTCCTTAATTTCCCTTTCTGTTTTCTCACTGTTAGTGTATAGGAATGCAAGGGATTTCTGTGTGTTAATTTTATATCCTGCAACTTTACTATATTCATTGATCAGCTCTAGTAATTTTCTGGTGGAGTCTTTAGGGTTTTCTATGTAGAGGATCATGTCATCTGCAAACAGTGAGAGTTTTACTGCTTCTTTTCCAATCTGGATTCCTTTTATTTCTTTTTCTGCTCTGATTGCTGTGTCTAAAACTTCCAAAACTATGTTGAATAGTAGTGGTGGGAGTGGGCACCCTTGTCTTGTTCCTGACTTTAGGGGAAATGCTTTCAGTTTTTCACCACTGAGGATAATGTTTGCTGTGGGTTTATCACATATGGCTTTTATTATGTTGAGGTATGTTCTTTCTATGCCTGCTTTCTGGAGGGTTTTTATCATAACTGGATGTTGAATTTGTCAAAGGCATTCTCTGCACCTATTGAGATGATCATATGGTTTTTATCTTTCAATTTGTTAATGTGGTGCATCACATTGATCGATTTGTGAATATTGAAGAATCCTTGCATCCCTGGGATAAAGTATACTAACACATATATATGGAATTTAGTAAATTGGTAAAGATAACCCTGTATGCAAGACAGCAAAAGAGACACAGATGTATAGAACACTATTTTGGACTCTATGGGAGAGGGCGAGGGTGGGATGATATGGGAGAATGGCATTGAAGCATGTAAATTATCATATATGAAACGAATCGCCAGTCTAAGTTTGATGCACGATACAGGGTGCTCAGGGCTGGTGCACCAGGATGACCCAGAGGGATGGGATGGGGTGGGAGGGGGCTTCTGGAAGGGGAACACATGTATACCCATGGCGGATTCATGTCAATGTATGGCAAAACCAATACAATATTGTAAAGTAAAAAAAAGATAAATAAATTAATTAAATGTTCATGACAAAATAAAGTAAAACAAACACCCTTGTAAAAGTCAAAAAAAAAAAAGCTAGTTCTTCACCAATTTTAATGGGTATTTGGAACATTGCTAACAATACACATATGGTTTATTGGAAGGTAATCTTGGAATTCTGCACTGATTCAAAGGTATTAAAAAACTACTTTTGTAAATAGAGTTATACTTTAAAAAGATAATTTAAGAAAATGTTAGATCCCTAGATTTCTCGTGATTTAGGTTATGACATTAAGATATACTTGGGCTCTATAGAATTAAATGGATGACATGGGTATGTGTGGAAAACTCAGGGACAGTTTTGCAAATGTTCCCTTTCCAGTGAGAAAGAATTCACTTTACATTTATAATCACTAGTGGCCACAAATATGCTACCCTCTAACATTTATGGCTCCAATATCTATTATGGAGAAATAAGTCATCCCCAAATAATTTTTATTTAGCTCAGGAATCTGTGAGCAGGCTGGGCCCAATTGTGTAGTTCTCCTGGTCTCAGCTAGACCTTCTGTGGGTTCTAGCTGGATTCTTTCACATCTCTGTGTCAGCTGGGACAACTGGACTCACTAGGCTTCAGTCCACACGGCCTTATTATCCTCTTGCAGGATGGCTCTGACATTCCTATGATGGAGGCAGAGTCCCAGAGGAATAATGGGAGTGTAAGATCTTTCGAGTTCAAGGTTCAAGACTGGGACATTGTCACTTCTGCAGGCAATCTATTGATCAAAGCAAATCCCAAGGCCAGTCCAATAAGAGAGTACCTCTTGGATGGGAGAACCTGCAAAGTTCCATTGAAAATATTGTAGGTATAGGGAAGAGGGAAGGGCTGTGGCTAATTTTCTGTCTACAGCAATGCTCCAGAGATATTTAAATATGGCTTTTATTATAAAGCTTGAGGCTAGATAAATCTAGACTTATCCCATATCTAGTATCATCTATAATTTCTAAAGCCTCTTAGCTTTCTCCATTTATATATATGCATGCCCACCTCCTGAACTGCATCCCACTACATGGACAGCAAGACCTGTCCATGTTTGCCATCTTTCTCTGTTCTCTGTCCTGTGGTGTCAGACTCTGCTCACAGTGGGTTAAAAATAAATAAAAACATATGTCCTATTAACTTATCAGTATCATTTCCTCACATTTGATATCAGTATCACATGAGTTTAATCTCTGAAATATTAAAGAATTTTAGTATGAATGATATGTGCCTAAAGTTAATAACTTGAAGAAAACATTCTAAAGAAATAATTCATTTTACTGAAGATAATTCTAGAGCAAACTATAGTATCTTACAAATATATTTGATTTACAAAATTATCAGAAGCAGTGGATATATGGTCAAAGCAAAATTCATCACACTGACCCAAGATCATTCAGGAAATGTTTGCACAATGGCTGACAAAACAAGCTCTCAAGCAGATGTATGGTCTACCTATACAGTAACCGGTAAACTAGTCAGATGGATTTCCATATTTATTTATTTGTTTTTACTGTTCATAAACTCAACAGGGCTTCCTCATAAATTCAATGTAAGACACCACTTTGACACATTTGGAGTTATTTCCTAGAACCTAGTTTTTATGGCTGATGGCAAATTTTATTAGAAATTTCTATTTGTATTCTGTAATCTAACACTTGTCATGATTTACAATGTAGTTTACATTAGGAGTCATTTTCTTCTGTGAATCTTTGCTCCCTTTCTGCTGACTCTTTATAAACTTGCCTTTTCATTTCTAAAATGTAATTGAATAACTTCTGTGAAGAAATAAAATATCAGTTACACTGGGTAATAAGCATGGGACAGGTTGCAACCAGTAATCCCAAGCAAATAACATAACGCACAGATCTTCAGCCGTACAACTAGATACATAGAGATTAATACATGCTAATTTGAACCATATGAAAGTTGCTATTTTGTAGGTCACAAGTGAATGACTGCTGTCAATTTCCTAAGAGCCAACTTAAAATATATGTACATACACGTACACACATATACGTGCATATCATTTAATGATGGGATGAAATATCAATAACCTCAGATATGCAGATGACACCACCCTTATGGCAGAAAGTGAACAGGAATTAAAGAGCCTCTCGTTGAAGGTTAAAGAGGAGGTTAAAAGATGTCTGCTCCTTGGAATAAAAGCAATGACAAACCTAGACAGCGTATTAAAAAGCAGAGACATTGCTTTGCCTACAAAGGTCTGCATAGTCAAAGCCATTGTTTTTATAGTAGTCATGTATGGATGTGAGAGCTGAAAAATAAAAAAAGCTGAGCGCCAAAGAATCGATGCCTTCAAACTGTAGTGCTGGAGTCTTGAGAGTCCAGACTGCAAGGAGATCCAACCAGTGAGTCCTAAAGGAAATCAGTCCTGAATATTCATTGGAAGGACTGATGCTGAAGCTGAAGCTCCAATACTTTGGCCACCTGATACAAAGTGCTGACTCACTGGAAAAGACCCTGATGCTGGGAAAGATTGAAGGCAAAAGAAGAAGGGGACGGCAGAGGATGAGATGGTTGGGTGGCACTACCAACTCAGTGAACATGAATTGGACCAAACTCCTGGTAAATACTGAAGGACAGGGAAGCTTGGCATGCTGCAGTCCGTGGGGTCACAAAGAGTCAGACATGACTGAGTGACTGAACAAGAACAGCAGAGTTATAAACTGAAGGTTATTCAGATACTTGTTCAAACAATAGATATATAGGTCATTGCTTTTTTGAGGTTCTCTCTGATAAATGTACACAAAGAATACACCTAAGAAGATTATTTTGCCTTTCATTTATAGATAAGCTTTGCAAGCAAGTAGCCTAGCTAAATGTATTTTAAGCATCTTTTTTCTTCTTTTGGAATAGAACTATTTATTCAAGTTGGATTTGTGCTGCATCTTAACCTATAAAACGGATGAAAGTGGACATATTTTCATAGAAGCTAGAAGAGTGAATCCAAAAACCTCCAGGTGATGCACTACATTTTCAAATCTGAATAGAAATATAATAGAACTAACAGGACTTTAGGTTAGGATTACTGGACTGGACGACTGTGGTATATTACCATCATCACACATCATTCTCTTATTTTGCTATCAAAAAAACAAAAGATGTATGCAGGTTTAATCATTTCTTCTTAACTTGAATATTCTAAAGTCCAAGTCTAGTCTAGAGATTTGGGAAATGGTGACTGCTGAGCAGAAATGGAGTGGAAGGTATCATTGGTAGTGGTGGTTTAGTTGCTAAGTCGTGTCCAACTCTTGTGATCCGTGGACTATAGCCCACCAGGCTCCTCTGTCCATGGGATTTTCCAGGCAAGAATGCTGGTGTGATTTGCCTTTTCCTTCTCCAGTGGATCTTCCTGATCCAGGGATCGAGCCTAGGTATCCTGCACTGTAGGCAGATTCTTTACTGACTGAGCTACGAGGGAAGCCCAAAGAGGAGGGAAGGAAAGCATTAGAATGAAAGGAGACTAAAATCATAAAGGGAAGAAAACATGGTGGCATGTGCTAAATTTTAAACAAGCAGATAACACAAATTCTATTTAATCTTAATTCATTTTTTAATTATTTGAAGCATATCATGTTTGTGTTCCTACTCATTGGTGCTAAAAGTATCTTAAGGTAGACTATCTGCTTTTCCTCAATTTTTCTTATGGCCTCTCTCAGGCTCAGGTCTCTTGGAACAATGCTTTAGAGATAGTTGTTGTTTGTTATTGTTCAGTTGCTAAATCATGTCCAACTCTTTGCAACCCCGTGGACTGTAGCCCACCAAGCTCCCCTGTCCAGGGGATTTCCCAGGCAAGAATACTGGAGTGAGTTGCCATTTCCTTCGCCAGGGGATCCTCCCAACCCAGAGGTTGAACCTGTGTCTCCTGCATTGGCAAGTAGATTCTTTACCACTGAACCACTCTCAAAACATCCCCAGGGCCAATCAGATAGTACATAGAGAGGCAGATGAAGTAAACATTGCGAGATAAACTACCAATTTGTGAAGATAATCTAAGAAATATCAGCACAAAATAGTACCCTTACTTAACAAAACCAAACCAAAGATGAATGAATAAGCTTGCCACAAATATTTATTTCTGTGTCTACTTATTACAGTTCAGAATCATTATAACAGTAAGATTTAACTTGTGTCAGATTTCGTCACTAACACACTGATGGTGACAAATGAAGGGATTTGTAAAATTAATCCAGGTCAAACCAAATCAAATATCACAGAAAAAGATATTTTCAAGAAAATGATTATTGGTTATTGTCCATGCGATGACAACTAAAAGCTAATGTTAACATCCAGATTTCTTTTACTAAGGTATTCCCACTTTAATCAAGAAGCAATTTAAGAAAAAAGAAGTGAACTTGGACTGAGTCAATATTTGTCTTGGAAAGCATCAAAAGGAGATAATGGTATTTTGTGCTGGATGACTTTATTCAAATATTTTTTAATAAAGTATCTTTTGAGGGATGGTGAGATTGCTGGAACCAGAGATTTTTAAAACTGAACCTCAACCCAGTGATTTACTGATGAACTATAATTTCAACACAGTATTCTCAACATCCAAGTTGTTACGGAAACCTTTCATAATGTTTCAAAATCTGCAAATCAGTGTGATAGACCACATTAACAAACTGAAAAATAAGGATTATATAATCAGCTCCACGGATGCATAAAAAGTTATTTGACAAAATTCAACATCCATTTACGATAAAAACTCCCATCAAAACAAGTATAGAGGGAACATATTTCAACATATATGACAAACCCACAGTTAACATCATACTCAACAGTGGAAAGCTGAAAGCATTTGTTCAGGAACAAGAGAAGGCTGATCATTCTCACCACTTTTATTTAACACGGTATTGGAAGTTCTGGCCACAACAATCAGACAATAAAAATAAGCACAAAGAATCCAAAATGGAAAGGAAGAAATAAAACTGTCAATATTTGCAGATAATATGAAATTTTGTAAAGCTGTAGGCTACAAATTAATGTACAGAAATATGTTGTATTTCTATATACTAACAACAAACAGACTATTAGAAACAGAGATTTTAAAAAAATCACATTTGCAGTTGCATCAAAAAAAAATAAATAAAACATCTAGGAATATGACTATCTAAGGAGGTAAAAGACATACTTGCAAAACTGACACTGATGAAAGTAACTAAAGACCAGATAAACAGATGGAAAGATATATTAATACCATACTTATGGACTGAAAGAATTAATAATGTTAAAATGATCATACTACCCAAGGCTTTCCACAGATTCAACACAATCCCTATCAAAATACCAATGGCATTTTTCACAGAACTAGAACAAATAATTCTAAAATTTGTATGGAAACACAAAAGACCCCCAAATAGCCAGAAACAATCTTGAGAAAGAAAAACAAACCTAGAGGAATTGTGCTTTGTGATTTCAAACTGTACTACAAGTTAAAGTAATCAAAACCGCATGCTACTGGCACAAAAACAAACACATATATCAATGGAACAGAACAATGAATCTGTGACAAAGGAGGCAACAGCATACAATGGGAAAAGACAGTCTCTTCAATAAATGCTGTTGGTAAAACCAAGCAGCTATATACAAAAAGATCAAACTGGACTACTTTCTCACACCATTCACAAAAGTGAATCAGAAATGGATTAAAGATGTAAATGCAAACCCGAAACCATGAAACTTCTAGGAGATAATATAGGCAGCATGCTCTTTGACATTAATCTCAATGATATTTTCTGTATATGTCTCCTTAGACAAGGGCAACAAAAGCAAAAATAAACAAATGGGAGTGCATTACATTAAAAATCCTTTGCACAGTGAAAGGAACTATCAACAACTAAAAAAGGTTCTCCAGAGGATCTTCCCAACCGAGGGACTGAACCCACATCTCTTGCATTGGCAGGCAGATTCTTTACTTCTGAGCCACCAGGGAAGTCCATATGGAATATTACTCAGCCATAAAAAAATAAAATCTTGCCATTTGTGACAACACAGAAGGACCTAGAGACCTAAAGGGCATTATGCTTACTGAAGTAAGTCAGGAAGAGAAAGAAAGAAAAACACTGTATGATTTCACCTACATGTGGAATCTAAAAAACAAAATAAAAGGATAAATATAAAACAGAGTTATAGACAGAGAGAATAGACAAGTGAACAGGTGATTGCCAGAGGGGAGGGGGAGGAGGGGAGGAAAGAAGTAAAGGAGATTAAAAGGTACAAACTTCCAGTTGCAAAATAACTGAGTCATGGGTATGAAATACACAGTGTGGGGAATACAGTCAATAACTACATTATATCTTTGTATGGTGAAAAGTGAAAGTGAAAGTCACTCAACCATGTCTGACTCTTTGTGACCCGATGAACTATACACATGATAAATATAATGAACACGGCCATATGCTGTATATGGAAGTTGTTAAGAGTAAATTCTAAGCGTTCTTATTGTAAGAAATATATATATATATATTTCTGTTTTCTTTGATTTTGCATCTATATGAGATGACGAATGTTCATTCAACTTATTCTGATAATCATTTCATGATGTATGTAAGTCAAATAATTATACTGTACACTTTAAACTTATAAAGCACTGTGTCAATTATATCTCAACAAAACTTGAAGAAAATCAAAAAATTTGTCAAGCTGACAACATGATTCTAATTTTACAAATGATGAAAACAAGGCTGCTAAGTCGCTTCAGTCATGTCCAACTCTTCGCAACCCCACAGACTGCAGCTTACCAGGCTCCTCTGTCCATGGGATTTTCCAGCCAAGAGTACTGGAGTGGGTTGCCATTGCCTTCTCCGGAAAACAATGCTAAGTGAGTTCGATTGACTTGTTCAAGTTACCACAACTGTAAGTATTGGAACTGCAATTCAAATATTGGCCCACTTGATAATAAAATTCATGTTCTCATTAAACCATGGTGTCTTTCGAAAAACAAGAAAGAAGATGGAATAAACCTCTAAAAAATTACTGAATAATTTTATGCTTCAGAATGTTTATAAAAATCTGTTTGACAATATAAATGGATATGATGTCTACACATAACTTTTCAGTTTTGAGTCCTGTGCAGCCTCATTCTCTCCAGGAAATATCAACTGAAATTAAAAAGAACTGTATGGATTTAGATGTTAAGAGTCCCCAATGACATATAGATTGTTTAGTTTGCATTACCTTAGGCAATCTGGGCTTGGGTTCAGAATTATTTTTAGGAACAAAGTCTTTAATGAGGCGAGATCGGTCATAATTAGCATGCTCTGATTCATCTGTGTAATCCTTATCTTTTCCTAGGGCTAGAAAAGAGAAAGAGAAAATTACATCCATTTTTATCCTTCTTTCTTTTCTTTCTCCTTAAATATACTAATCTCTTTTTTTCCATATTTTCTCAAGGTTTAACCAAGTATCATTTTCATATGACCCATATATCCAATAAATAAGCAAAAAAAGGTAATAATATGGAGTCTTGCCAGTAACTTTCAGAAAAAATGAAATGCATCTCTGTCATTTAGTGTACTTAAACATTTTGAAAATAAAATTAAAGTCATGCAAATGCAACTGGATGTTATCTCTTTTGAACTTGAAAATAGAGATATTTGTAAGAATTCAATAGAATTTTGCTTTTTAAGGCAAATTTTACACATTATTTGCTTAATTAAAAAGACTACAGATTTTGGTAATTTTTTTTTAAATTGCTGTTTTATAAATATGAATTTGACTTAAGAGAGTAAGAAGTCTAAGAAATCATATACGAAATGCTAACAAATTTTACAAGAAAGATTAAAAAATATTAGGGGGTTGAAATGAAACCATAACAGCAAAAAAGGTGCAAGAACATTGAAATATGATAATTACGACTGGAAAAATCAAAAAGGGTAACACATATAAGAAATTATATGAATAATGAGCAAGATATAATCAATGTAAAAGAGTATAAAATAGAAAATACCCATGGTGGTTGCAAGCATCACCAAGAACTAGCGACACATTTCACAAAATTTGTCTTCTAGGTGATACAAATATCTCTCCAAATTAAAAAACAGATTCCTAAATATTTAGTCTTTTCAAATAAATCAAAATGGAATTATTGTAATTATTTTATTCAATCTGTTGTTAACCTGCCAACAACAAATTTTGACACAGAAAACTATACATAGTTCTTTCAAGAGTTCAGTCATGTGACTCAGTATTCTAACAAAATAAAAAATTTTGTTTATACTACATGCATTAGTTTCTTTTATTAGTAATGCTTAAAATCTTCTATAACATATGGCATATGATGCATAGCTAGCAGTATCAAGTTATTAGCAGCGTATGAACTAAGAATGAACAGATATCATTATACATTTTAGGATATAATTAACTACCAGTTACATTAACATGCTCTAGGCATTTGACTTTTACCTATATACCTGTTAATAATGTTGGTACATGCATATATTTGTGTTGGTACATATACAAAGGACAAAGAAAAATATGTAGAGAGAGAGTACTGATAGATGGCCATCTGTTTCTTCCCACTATAAGTGCTATTGGTGAGGTGATTGTTTTGTTCACTGCTTCCCACCCATTATTTAGCTTACTGTTTAGCATCTCGTAAGCACTTAGTACCTGTTGAATAAAATGATGAATAGATGGTACACTTATATGTGGGAACATTTTCCATCTGTTAAATTGCTAATTTTACAGACAGAAAACCTTACAGAAATGTTTAAAATATAATATTAAGTTAAAAATTTGGTTTTTTTAATTTTGATATATTTCATTTCAAATATGCTTTCCCTTATGAATAAAACTTTTGTGATACTATGCAAACTTAAGGACAAAGAGTGACAACTACAGTATGTTAAGAATGTGAAACATTTTCTTATCTTGGCAGAAGAATGGTAGTTTTCCACTCACCCTAGACTTTTTTCTACTGTTCTTGACAGAAGTTTATGTGTATCGTAAATAGCAGAATTTTTTTAAAAAAATGCAGTTGGTATTAACACCAATAAACATCTGAGACAATGAAGAGGACCACATTGCATTTGATTAATAAAGTGAATCCCTCTTCCATTAGAATTATCTGAAATATAAACAAAACCTACTAATGTGTTTTGGTTCTTATCGAGGACACAGACCCTTGTTTGTGTGAAATATGCCCCACGTGGTAAAGGTCAATTAAATTTCAAACAAGTTGAATAATTTCAACAACACTAAATTACAATACCAAATATATATTTCATTGTCTTAAGATGCTTTTCCCCCGCATTTTAGCATTTCTGAAATCAGGATGGGGTCAACAGTCCATGTTGGACCATAAAGAAGACTGAGCACCAAGGAATTGATGCTTTCGAAATTGTGGTATTGAAAAAGACCCTTGAGAGTCCCTTGGACAACAAGGAGATCAAATCAGTCAAGCCAAAGAAAATCCACCCTGAATATTCATTGGGAGGACTGATGATGAAGCTGAAGCTCCAGTACTCTGGCCACCTGATGCAAAGAGCCAAGTCACTGGAAAAGACCCTGATGCTAGGAAAAATTGAGTGCCGGAAGAGAAGGGGAAAACAGAGGATGAGACAGTTGGATGGCATCATCGGCTCAATGGACATGAGTTTGAGAAAACTCTGGGAGACAGTGAAGGACCGGGAAGCATGGCACGCTGCAGTCTATGGGGTCACAGAGTCAGACACAACTGAGAAACTGAACAACAGCAACAGTCCATATTTCCTAAAAGTGATTACTAATTTGATGATGCTTTCCACAATTGCTAGTGTCTTAAAATACAATAAATTTGATAATTAAGAAAAACAGACTTTCAAAAAACAAAAACATTTAACATCTGTCTGGTATAGTAGAAAGCAGGTAATTTTGATTATGACAAATGAAACTACTGTTGCTCTCCAGTAGCTGACTGGTAGAAAGACATACACTCTTAAAAAATAGACAGTTGGATTTCATCAAAATTAAAAATCTGTACTTTTTTTTTTAATAAATTTATTTTAGTTGGGGGCTAATTACTTTACAATATTGTAGTAGTTTTTGCTATACATTGACACAAATCAGCCATGGGTCCACATGTGTTCCCCATCCCGAACCCCCCTCCCACCCCCCTCCCCATCCCATCCCTCTGGGCCATCCCAATGCCCCAGCCCTGAGCATTTGTCTCATGCATCGAACATGGAATGGTGTTCTGTTTCACATACGATAATATACATGTTTCAATGCTATTGTCCCAGAACGTCCCACCCTCACCTTCAAAATCTGTACTTTAAAGAATACCATCAAGAAAGAGAGACAACCTTCAGAATATGAGAAAATGTTTGCAATTTATATATCGAATAAGGGACTTGCATATATGTATATTCAACTCTTACAACTGAATAATAGACAAACAACCCATTTTGAAAATGGGCAAAAAATCTGAACAGACATTTCTTAGAAAAAATATACAAGAGTTTCAAAGGAAAAAATAACATGAAAAGGTGTTCAACATGATTAGTGCTCAGGGAAATGCAAATCTAACCCACAGTGAGACCACTTCATATTCACTAGGATGTATATAATAAAAAAGAGTGCTGATGAGAATGTTGAGAAACTGAATCTTTATATACTTCTGATGAGAATGAAAAATGGTGAAGCTGTTGTGGAAAACAATCTGGCAGGTCTTCAAAATTTTTAACACAGAGTCATCACATGATCTTGCATTCTGCTTCTAGATATAATACTCAAGAGAAATGAAAACATAATTTCACAAAAAATTTGTGCATGAATGCTCCTAGAAGCATTTGTTCATAACAGCCAAAAAGTCGAAACAATACAAATGTCTATAATCTCATGAATGGATAAATAAAATATGGTTTAATCAATATAATGGAACATTGTTCAGCAGTAAAAAGGGCTAAACTACTGAATTACAGTAAAAACTGACTGCTAATAGGTATGGAATTTCTTTTTGAGGTGACGGGAATGATCTAAAATTGACTGTGGTGATGGGTACATATCTTTGAGAATATGCTAAAAACCACTGAATATGCTAAATTCACCACTTAAAGTAGGTGAATTATATGGTCAAAGTGAATTGTATCTCAATAAATCCATTATAATAAAATACAAACAAAAAAAAATCAAGATTCTCCAAGCTTAAGAAAACCAATGAGTATGTTAATGCAGAGAGCCTGATGTAATGGAAAGATAACTAATATTGGCTCCATAAAAGCCAAGTTTAAATCATGGTTATGCCACTTATTAGCTGAGTGGCAGTGAGTCAGTTTCTTAATATGAAAATTTGGGGTAATAAAATCTTTTCATTCCAAGGATTAAACAGAATAATCTAAAGTGAAGAGGTACAAAAGAGCCTCTTGATGAAGGTAAAAGAGGAGAGTGAAAAAGCTGGCTTAAAACTCAACATTAAAAAAACTAAGATCATGGCATCTGGTTCCATCATTTCTTGGCAAATAGATGGGGAAACAATGGAAACAGTGACAGACCTTATTTTCTTAGGCTCTAAAATCAATGCAGATGGTAACTGAAGCTATGAAATGAAAAGGTGCTTGCTCCTTGGAAGAAAATCTATGACAAATCTAGACAGTGTATTAAAATGCAGAGACATCACTTTGCCAACAAAGGTCCATCTAGTCAAAGCTATGGTTTTTCCAGCAGTCATGCATGGATGTGAGAGTTGGACCATAAAGAGGGCAGAGTGCTGAAGAATTGATGCTTTCAAACAGTGATCCTGGAGAAGACTCTTGAGACTCCCTTGGACTGCAAAGAGATAGTCAGTCCTAAAGGAAATCAATCCTGAATGTTCATTGTAAGGACTGATGCTGAAGCTGAAACTCCATCCTTTGGCTACCTGATGCAAAGTGCTGAATCACTGGAAAAGACCCTGATGCTGGTAAAGATTAAGAGCAGGAGGAGAAGGAGGTGACAGAGATTGAGATGGTTGGACAGCATCATCGACTCAATGGACATGAGTTTGAGCAAACTCTGGGAGATAGTGAGGACAGGGAAGCCTGGCATGCTGCAGTCCATCAGGTTGCAAAGAATTGTACATGACTGAGCAACTGAATAACAATAATAAAATGTGACTTGTACACATAAATATTGAAGAATTATATATTTCCTTCCTTTGGTTTGTCTTAAATTCACAACTCAAATATTTAGAATCAACAAAACAAATTATGTAATTTGGAGCAGACAAAAAACCCTTATCTTCCCCTTTAAAGCCTAAGTGGGGAAGAAACAATGTATTACCTTAAGTATGCCAATGTACAATTTAAAATTTAATCTAAATATCTCTTTTCCAATCATCAATGATATGATTTATGATAAAAACTTTTGTTGAGTCAAGTGGGAATCCAGTAAGTCTTCTAAATTTTGCTTGTAAACCAGCACCAGCTCAAAACAAAAGGGACTGATCAATATAGGAGGCTACTAAGATTGCAACATAAACTTTAGAGCCATCTCTGGGAGTGTAATTTTAATAACAAAGTTATTCCATCTCAGCCATTTTTCTTTATTATAATACTATTTTATTTCATTATGTTGTTATATTGTATTATAATTGCTTAAGCATCTGGAAATGGTTGGTGAAACTTTTGAACAATTTTCAGTATGTGTGAGTGATCATATTAGTGATCACTTACTTTCAACTGTGTAATCTTCCCATTCATTACTAATGTCAGCATGTTTTAGGACTGCCAGAGTAGCTGAGGCTGAAGATTAAAACAATAGTTATTAGGTTCAAGATGGCAGCATAGGAAGATGCTGGACCCACCTTTTTCTGGGGTAGTTACGTATGCATCAGTTTCTTCTGAGAAAGATCTGTAAACCAGATAAACTGCTCCTCCATGACAAAAGATAAAAGGACCACATCAAGAAACATAGGAGAAAAAAAAAAGAAAGGTAGGAGAGACCATATTTGACAGTCCTACCAAAACCCCACTCTCTCTGCAGTGACACACAACAGGGAGGGATCTCCTCGGTTCAGCATTTTTCTCAGAGGAGCAAGGGATTTGTGCCTTACACGAGGCACCCCAGCCAGAAAGACATGGCCCCAAAACACTTGGTAAGAAAATAAATGGGAAGACATTCAAAGGGCCCAAAAGGACATATGGAACTGAGATTCACCTTTTAAAGGGCTTGTATGTGGTCTCATTCATGGCAGCAGCAGTTTAAAAAGTGCCTAGCCTATATGTGAAGGAGATTCACTAGCTAATTTTAAAGCATCTGCAGAAAGGGCAGGAGACAGTTGAAACTCTCTCCAGAGGCAGAGGTGTTAGTGGACACCATTTTTGCACTCTCTACCTACCCTGATAGCACAAGTGAAAGTGAAAGTGTTAGTTGCTCAGTCGTGTCTGACTCTTTGCAACCCCATGGACTATCTATGGAATTCTCCAGGCAAGAACACTGGAGTGGGTTGACATTCCCTTCTCCAGGGGATTTTCCCAACCCAGAGATCCAACTCATGTCTCTTGTGTCTCTTCCATTGCAGGCAGATTCTTTACCATCTGAGCTACCAGAGAAGCTAGCGCAAGCAGGCAAGCTAAACCCTCTTGCTGCCTTGCTAGGACAGGTGTGGAAAGCAGTCTCTGCACCGTCTCACTGCCTTGCTGAAACTTCACTGTCCCACTGCCTTGCTGAAACAAAAAAGCTCAGGTGATGTGACACTCCCTCGCTTGCTGTCTGGGACCAGGAAACAAGAGCATTCTCCCCTTGTGGCTCAATGATGGTCTTTAGTGTCATGCTTAGATTCCTTTCTCCTTTCCTTTTGTGTATCTACTAAACATTTTTGCTTTGTGGTTACCAAGAGGCTCAAATATAACATCCCATGATGGCAACTTAAATGTGAACATGTTCCAGAGCTCTTCAAGGAACTCTCTCATTGCATCACTGAGACCTGCAGGTAAGCACAGTCCAAGGCATTTTCCTACAAGACTGCCCAGCTTACAGCTGACTCAGGAAAGCCAACAGGAACACTGGTGGTATTTATTGATCAGGTAACCCTGGCAGCCAAAGAGGCTGGTTTCTGGTCTCCACTGGACAATCAGAGACAATTCTTGGCAGGCTACCACACTCAGAGCAATGCACAGACCGCAGACTGAAACACATCCCCACCTTCCTGTGAAAAGCCTATTTATTTATGCTGGAGCTTCATCCTGAGGGATAGGCTTAAGGTTTCCCACTCACCTAGAGCTTATGGAGGTACTTCCAGGGTTGTAGAGAGCTAGCATCCTCATGCAACCCCTTTGCCTCACTTCAACTTGATAATAGCTTACACACTGATCTGGAGCTCTGATTTTTGTTAACAGTCTCCCAAGGCCACCCTCAGATCTCATGTCTGAAGACTGTAGGGTTTGGGATTGCAGCCCCACAGAAACTGTATGTATTTGCATACTTTAAGAGAGGCTGTCTGAGGCCACGGTCTCCAATCAAGCTGAAACTAGGTGCTAAATGAGATTTCTTCCCATGGAGACAACAGGTAAGTAAGAATCTCACTGGCAAAGGTAAATACAGAGAAAAGGTAGTGAATTAATCTTACTTATAAATCTAGTAAGGAAGTTAAAAGACAAAGTAGTAAAATTAACTAAAATGACGAAAATCAGTTTAGAAATACATAAAATGAAAAGATACACAATGTGACATAAAAAACATACAATGGAGTAAAAATGTAGAGGTTCGGTGTTGGTAAAGATCCAGACCCAGCCTTCTTTACATTTTTGTACTGTATTGGGGCATAGCTGATTAACTTCCCAGGTAGCTCAGATGTTAAGAATCTGCCCTGCAATGCAGGAGACCCTGGTTCTATCCTTGAGTTGGGAAGTTCCCCTAGAGAAGGGCATGGCAATCCACTCCAGTATACTTGTTTGGAGAATTCCATGGACAGATGAGCCTGGTGGGCTACAGTCCATAGGGTTGCAAACAGTCAGACACAACTGAGTTACTAAAACACACACACATAGCCGTTTTACAATGCTGTGACAGTTTCAGGGGGACAGTGAAGGGACATACATACACATGTAGAAGACCCAGACTTACTGATTTTTTGATGTTCCTTTGTTGTCTGCTTCTCCCTAACAGTATCAGTGTTCTAAAGTCCTGACACTAACCAGTCACAGCACCGGTACTGCTGGAGCTATACTGAGTCAACCCCCAACTGAGGAAATTCTGTGGATAAATTACTTTCCATTGTGTCAGCGTGTTGGCGTTTATTCTACCCACATCTATCTTTCCATATATTCACCCAATCAATCATCATTTATCTACCTATCTGTCATTGAGAACTTGGTACATGCTAGGCAACACGAATAAGACAGATATAAATAGCAATTGTTATAATCTAGCAAACTGAGTATGCAGAGAAAGTAGAAAGAATGTGAAGTCGCTCAGTCGTGTCCAACTCTTTGCGACCCCATGGACTGTAGTCTGCCAGGCTCCTCCATTCCTGGGATTTTCCAGGGAAGATTACTGGAGTAGGTTGCCATTTCCCTTTCCAGGGGATCTTCTCGACCCAGGAATTGAACCAAGGTCTCCCGCATTGTAGGCAGATTCTACCGTCTGAACCACCAGGGAATCCAAAACTGAAAGTCTCTTAGTTGTGTCCAGTTCTTTGTGACCCCATGGAGCCTTCCAGGCTCCTCCGTCCATGGAATTCTCCAGGCCAGAATACTGGAGAGGGTAGCCGTTCCATTCTCTAGGGGATCTTCCCAGTGCAGGGACTGAACCCAGGTCCTCCACACGGCAGGCAGATTCTTTACCTTCTGAGCCACCAGAGAAGCCCAAGTATGTATAAAGCCATATTCAAAGTGCTATAATAATAGAAAGAAGGCCTCATCTCAACAACTGAATGTTAGGGAGGACTTCACAGAAGAGTAACGTTAGAAAGTCATACTCTTCCTACTTAAGGAGAATGATGACTATCAGTTCTTTAAATGCTCTCCCAGAAGGTTTGTCAACCCAAATGAAAAAAAGGAATATAATCAGATTAGGTCATCAGTGAGAAAAATAACACAGTAATGATTTCTAACAGGTGAGGAAAATCACACTGAGAGATCACATCATGGCGAGAAAAGTAATGGGCAAATCCTACAGCAAACTCTCCAAAGACATGCATGTCAGTTGCCTCTGTGTCGTTTATCCATTCTTCAGATCCTAAATATATTATTGGAGCATCTACTATGTGCCAAATAATGTTCTTGATTCTGGGCTACAAGAAAGTTAAAAAAGCCTCTGTGTTTTGGAAACAGAAAGAGAGAGAAAAAACCCATAGAATTTCAGGTAATACTTTCTAAGTATTAAAAAGAAAAATGAATCAAGATGAGAGCACATAAACTGAAGTTTGTGTTAATCTGGTTTCTTTCAATGGAAGGCCCTGGGATCAGAGCAACAGAGAACAGACGGTTGAACTGGCTACAGCACTGGCTTCTCAGGTGGCTCAGTGGTAAAGAATCTGCCTGTTAATACAAGAGATACAGGAGACACGGGTTCAATCCCTGGGTCCAGAAGATCCCCTGGAAAAAGAAATGGCAACTCACTCCAGTATTCTTGCCTGGGAAATCCCATGGACAGAGGAGCCTGGTGGCTACTCTATGGGGTCACAAAAGAACCAGACATGACTGAGCAAATAAAAAACAACAAGGGGGAAGAGGCAATAGGAAATGGCCTAAAGAAGCCATGCCCAGATACCTCATAAGGCCTCTGAAGGTCAGGTAGGAGGTTTACATTTTAAATGTAATGGGAAAGCTGAAGGGATATGAGGAGAAAAATGATGAGAGTTAATTTCCTTTTATTAAAGATTCCTATAATTGCTGTATAGAAAATGGATTATAAGGAAGCATGAGGTGGAGCAGAGAGACCAATTAGGAGGTTATTACACTATCTCCCAAGAAATGATGGCAGACTGGATTAGGTTGTAGCAACAAATAGTGTACTTGTAGAAGCAAATGGTGAGCAGTGTTACATTCTGAATATAATTTGAAAAGTGAGACAAGATGACTTATGTAATGTGCTTAATAAAAACCTGAAAAGATTTACAGTGACTGTGAGGCTTTCAAAACTAGAGAATAATGTCTTTCCCTGTAATTCCATTTTATTTTTTGTAATCATAAGTTAATTGGTAACATCAGTGGAAGTTATTTTTATATCATTTTAACATGAAACTATTGGAGAAAATGATGAAAATTAGTAGAGATTAATATTACAGAAAGACAGCAAAATCATTACATACACACATCATTACATTTGAACATAACTGTTTTGAGAAATAAGATCAACAAACAAGCCATTAAGCTGAACCATGAAGCTTGCAGAAAGTGAATGCGTTGATTATCTAACACAAACCACTTTCTGAGGGAGTTGTTTCATAACACTGGCAAAATGTTGATTTCACAAGATTAGGTAGATGAATATTTTGGAGGGTTGGACCCAAAGTATATTGGTCTTAATTAGCCCTGCTTATCTCACTTCAAAGTTACCTGATTTTACTGCAGCGTGGGCAAGGGTAGAATTGGGCATTAGTTACATGTTAATTGGATTGCTCTGTCTTTGCCATTTTCTAGTACACTAACAAGAAAAAAAGGGTGGGCAATGGTTGCAGTACTTTCAGGATTGATGAACAAGATTACTGACACACTATGATTTCAAGTTCATTGTTACATGGATCAGTACTTCCCAGAACGATTTTGTGTGTGTCTGTGTCAATGTATCTGTGTGTCTAGGGAAGAATGGTTTACGCAATGGAATAGTGTCCTGGCTGCTCTATGAAAAGTAGAATTAAAAGTCCAGAGACAACAATTAGAAGAATAAATGAAGAGAACCGAGCAACAAAATCCTAACCTCCTAACCTGATTAGTTTTCTTTAATCAATCATCTCCCAAATATATTTTACCATGCAATGTTACTCCTCCATCTTTTGCTGCTCCCAGCCTGATACTTATTAACATCTTGCAGAGCTGGTGTTCCCTGGGTTTCACTAACCACTTTTCATCTTAAATGCCTCTGTTGCTATTGTGCTGATTAAGAGAGAAGGTAAGAGATGAAGGTTTCCTGGGTTGAAACCTCTGTTCTCCATTGGCTAGTTAGATGAAATTTAGTAAGTTAACTTGCCTCTTGGTGAATCAGGTTCCTCATCTGTAAAAATAAGATGATAATAACACCAACCCAAAGGACTGTTAAGAAAATTAAATAAGATCACACAAGCAGGGAGGTGTGCATGTGAGTTCAGTAAATTATTGTTATTTCAGTACGCCATCAGGGTCACATTTTGGTGATAACAGAAAGAGATGGTTAGTGAAGATATTTAAGATCCCAGAAAAATTCAGTGTGAAAGGTAAGTTGAGTGAGTGACTAAATAAAAATATTCATTGAACTTCTATGATGATGTCTTAGAGTCTGTGATGAAGCTATGCCTCTTCATTTAATTCAACTATACTGCAAAGCAAGAATCTCAAATCCCAATTTACAAATAAGATCATTGAGGCTCAGAGAGGTTAATAATAAGCCACATTTGCACACTAGTAGACACAAGAATAAATGTCTGACCAATGTCTGGCTGGGAAAATAGTATTTCACTGATAACCTACTATGAACATTGTCAGGCAACGTTCGCGAAAATCTGCAGCTCTGAATCAATAGAATCATGAATATTCCATTTGGCCTTGGGTTACAGAAGGAAGCAGAGCAAAGGTTAATAGAGTTTTGCCAATAGAACACACTGGTCATAACAAACACTATCTTCCAACAACACAAGAGAAGACTCGACACATGGACATTACCAGATGGTCAACATTGAAATCAGATTAATTATATTCTTTGCAGCCAAAGATGGAGAAGCTCGATACGGTCAGCAAAAACAAGATGAGGAGCTGACAGTGGCTCAGATCATGAACTCCTTATTGCCAAATTCCGACTGAAACTGAAGAAAGTAGGGAAAACTACTAGACCATTCAGGTATGACCTAAATCAAATCCCTTATGATTATACAGTGGAAGTGAGAAATAGAGTCAAGGGATTAAATCTGATAGAGTGCCTGAAGAACTATGGACAGAGATTCATGACATTGTACAGGAGGCAGGGATCAACACCATCGCCAAGAAAAAGAAATGCAAAAAGGCAAAATGCTTGTCTGAGGAGGCCTGACAAATAGCTGTGAAAAGAAGAGAAGCAAAAGGCAAAGAAGAAAAGGAAAGATATACCTATTTGAATACAGAGTTCCAAAGAATAGCAAGGAAAGATAAGAAAGCCTTCCTAAGTGATCAATGCTAAGAAAGAGAAGAAAACAATAGAATGGGAAAGACTAGAGATATCTTCAAGAAAATTAGAGATACCAAAGGAACATTTCATGCAAAGATGGGCTCAATAAAGGACAGAAATGGTATGGACCTAACAGAAGCAGAAGATATTAAGAAGAGGTGGCAAGAATACACAGAAGAACTATACAAAAAAGATCTTCATGACACAGATAATCACGATGGTATGATCACTCACCTAGAGCCAGACATCCTGGAATGCGAAGTCAAGTTGGCCTTAGGAAGCATCACTATGAACAAAGCTAGTGGAGGTGGATGGAATTCCAGTTGAGCTATTTCAAATCCTGAAAGATGATGCTGTGAAAGTGCTGTACTCAATATGCCAGCAAACTTGGAAAATTCAGCAGTGGCCACAGGACTGGAAAAGGTCAGTTTTCATTCCAATCCCAAAGAAAGGCAATGCCAAAGAATGCTCAAACTGCCACATGATTGCACTCATCTCACACGCTAGTACAGTAATGCTCAAAATTCTCCAAGCCAAGCTTCAACAGTACATGAACCATGAACTTCCAGATATTCAAGCTGGATTTTGAAACAGCTGAGGAATCAGTGATCAAATTGCCAACATCAGCTGGATTATTGAAAAAGCAAAGAGAGTTCTGGAAAAACATCTATTTCTGCTAAATGACTATGCCAAAGCCTTTGAATGTGTGGATGACAACAAACTGTGGAAAATTCTTCAAGAGATGGGAATACCAGACCACCTGACCTGCCTCTTGAGAAATCTGTATGCAGGTCAGGAAGCAACAGTTAAAACTGGACATGGAACAATAGACTGGTTTCAAATCAGGAAAGGAGCATCTCAAGGCTGTATATTGTCACTGTGCTTATTTAACTTATATGCAGAGTACATCATGCGAAATGCCAGGCTGGATGAAGCACAATCTGGAATCAAGATTGCCGGGAGAAATATCAATAACCTCAGATATACAGATGACACCACCCTTATGGCAGAAAGTGAAGAACTAAAGAGCCTTTTGATGAAAGTGAAAGAGGAGAGTGAAAAAATTGACTTAAAACTCAACATTCAGAAAACTAAGATCATGGCATCTGGTCCCATCACTTCATGGAAAATAGATGGAGAAACAATGGAAACAGTGACAGACTTTTTTGGGGGGGGCTCCAAAATCACTGCAGATGTGACTGCAGCCATGAAATTAAGATGCTTGCTCCCTGAAAGAAAAGTTATGACCATCTTATACAGCATATTAAAAACAAACAGCATATTAAAAATATGGTTGGCAAACCATATTACTTTGCCAACAAAGGTCTGTCTAGTCAAGCTTTGGTTTTTCCAGTGGTCATGTATGGATGTGAGAGTTGGACTGCATAGAAAGCTGAGCGCCAAAGAATTGATGCTTTTGAACTGTGGTGCTGGAGAAGACTCTTGTGAGTCCCTTGGACTGCAAGGAGATCAAACCAGTCCATCCTAAAGAAATTAGTCCTGCATATTCATTGGAAGGACTGATGCTGAAGCTGAAACTCCAATACTTTGGCCACCTGATGGGAAGAACTGACTCATTTGAAAAGATCCTGATGCTAGCAAAGATTGAAGGCAGAAGGAGAAGGGGACAACAGAGAATGAGATGGTTGGATGGCATCACCGACTCAGTGTACATGAGTTTGAGTAAACTCCTAGAGTTGGTGATAGACAAGGAGGCCTGGTGTGCCGCAGTCCATGGGGTTGCAAGGAGTCAGACACGACTGAGTGACTGAACTGAACTGAACTGAATAGCTTATTTTGAACAGGGAGAAATATGTCTTCAGTGAAACACTGACCACATCCAGGTAACTGCCATAGCCTCAACATTTTTATGGGGCAGTTCAAAGTAGTTCACTTTAAAAAATGAAAAGCCATTAATTAGAAACATCAGTTGGGTTCCAAAAATTGTATTAGAGCCTATTAGTACTGGGAAACTCTGATGCATTAACCAACTCAACATTAGAAGCTGGTAATCTGCACTCTAAAAGCAAAATTAGAGAATGTAACTTCACTGAATTTAAATGACAGCATGTATTATTAAATACTCATGATTTATGAAGTTACAGTTTTTCCATATTTGACATTGTTTTACTTGACCTCTTCTCAAACATGATAAAGGCATACCAGCTACAGATATTCATCCAACTTTAAAAGAGCATTTCACAGCAGGTTTTATATATAGATAGGCCCCTGGAATGCCTGGTGATACTAAAGTCAGCTGGAGCTTCATTCTTGGCTTCACGATAGAGGCGAACACGTACCTCCTGTGTGCTGTCTTAACCCCTTCAGAAGCTCTGATGTTTCTCTAAACTGAATGAATGATAGGCTGATGCTGGGAAATGCAAAAATAATGGGTATGAGTTACAAATTCCTGGAGAGATATAAACACAAGTCAAATGTGTCAAATGACTGAGATACTTGAATGATGGGGGGGAAAAAACGGAGTCTAGGCATCTAATTACATTATGCATTAGAGGAAATGTTAATATTTGGATTGGCAAACTGTCAAAAATAAGATGCCTGGAATTGAATAGAAAGGTTTGCATAACTGGAGTCATTGTTAGGCTACTAGTACTAACTTGGGAGAATTATTAATGAAGGGTTCTGTGCAAACTGTAACACCAGCATGGATATTTTGAACAAGATTTTTGTTTTGTTTTTGTTTTCTTATCAGAAAACAACTAACACAAGTAACCCCTTTCAGGATTAATTACTTTTTTATGGGAAAGACCTTTGCACTCTGATTGAGCATATCTGTTCTGATGAAATGCTCGTCTCGATGTTGTATGTGAAATGAACCTGCTGGTGGCTGTCTTCCTTTAATTAGGAAACTTAATAAGCCAGCATTGTTTCTAAGCCACAGACACACAAAGAGGTGTTATTTAACAAAACACGACTACCTCATTGTGGTTTTGATTTGCATTTCTCTGATAATGAGTGATGTTGAGCATCTTTTCATGTGTTTGTTAGCCATCTGTATGTCTTCTTTGGAGAAGTGTCTGTTTAGTTCTTTGGCCCACTTTTTGATTGGGTTGTTTATTTTTCTGGAATTGAGCTGCAGGAGTTGCTTGTACATTTTTGAGATTAACTGTTTGTCCGTTGCTTCATTTGCTATTATTTTCTCCCATTCTGAAGGCTTTAATCCATTTGGAGTTTATTTTTGTGTATGGTGTTATAAAGTGTTCTAGTCTCATTCTTTTACAAGTGGTTGACCAGTTTTCCCAGGACCACTTGTTAAAGAGATTGTCTTTTCTCCATTGTATATTCTTGCCTCCTTTGTCAAAGATAAGGTGTCCATAGGTGCATGGATTTATCTCTGGGCTTTCTGTTTTGTTCCATTGATCTATATTTCTGTCCTTGTGCCAGTACCATACTGTCTTGATGACTGTGGCTTTTTAGTAGAGCCTGAGGTCAGGCAGGTTGATTCCTCCAGTTCCATTCTTCTTTCTCAAGATTGCTTTGGCTATTCTACGTTTTTTGTACTTCGATACAAATTGTGAAATTATTTGTTCTAGTTCTCTGAAGAATACGGTTGGTAGCTTGATAGGGATTGCATTGAATCTATAGATTGCTTTGGGTAGTATACTCATTTTCACTATATTGATTCTTCCGATCCATGAACACGGTATATTCTCCATCTATTTGTGTCCTCTTTGATTTCTTTCACCAGTGTTTTATAGTTTTCTATATATAGGTCTTTTGTTTCTTTAGGTAGATACATTCCTAAGTATTTTATTCTTTTCTTTGCGATGGTGAATGGAATTGTTTCCTTAATTTCTCTTTCTGTTTTCTCGTTGTTAGTGTATAGGAATGCAAGGGATTTCTATGTGTTAATTTTATATCCTGCAACTTTACTATATTCATTGATTAGCTCTAGTAATTTTCTGGTGGAGAATGGCTGCTATCCAAAAGTCTACAAGCAATAAATGCTGGAGAGGGTGTGGAGAAAAGGGAGCCCTCTTACACTGTTGGTGGGAATGCAAACTAGTACAGCCACCATGGAGAACAGTGTGGAGATTCCTCAAAAAACTGGAAATAGAACTGCCATATGACCCAGCAATCCCACTGCTGGGCATACACACTGAGGAAACCAGAATTGAAAGAGACACGAGTACCCCAATGTTCACTGCAGCATTGTTTATAATAGCCAGGACAAGGAAGCAGCCTAGATGCCCATCAGCAGATGAATGGATAAGGAAGCTGTGGTACATATACACAATGGAATATTACTCAGCCATTAAAAAGACTACATTCGAATCAGTTCTAATGAGGTGGATGAAACTGAAGCCTATTATACAGAGTGAAGTAAGCCAGAAAGAAAAACATCAATACAGTACACTAACACATATATATGGTATTTAATTAATCGGTAAAGATAACCCTGTATGCGAGACATCAAAAGAGACACAGATAAATAGAACAGTATTATGGACTCTATGGGAGAGGGCGAGGGTGGGATGATATGGGAGAATGGCACTGAAGCATGTAAATTATCGTATGTGAAATGAATCACCAGTCCAGGTTCAATGTATGATACAGGGTGCTTGGAGCTGGTGCACAGGGATGACCCAGAGAGATGGGATGGGGAGTGAGGTGGGAGGGAGGTTCTGGAAGGGGAAATCTTGTATGCCCACGGTGGATTCATGTCAATGTATGGCAAAACAAATACAATATTGTAAAGTTAAAAAATAGATAAATTAACTAATTTAAAAAAAAACACGACTAATTTGCAGTCATTCAGAGTGTTATTATAAATAACACAGCTCATCCTTTAAACAAATTATGAAAAAGTGCCTCAGTGAAGTCTTCAGAGAGAGAGCAATATACATGTTTTAGGCTAGAAATTCTTAATTCTGGCTATACTTAATATTTATCTAGGGAATAACTAAAAGTATGGATCCTGATTTCTATCCTTAGATCAATTAAAACTGACTCTCTTGAGGTGGGTCCCAGGAAGTTTTAAAAGCTCTAGGTGACTTGAGAATGCCCGATGTAGGCAATGCAGCCAGGCCACCAATGTGTGCACTACTGAAAATTCAGGGCTCAGCTTCCACGGATTACAAATAAATTCACTCTGAGCTTATAAAATACTTGTTGGGGCAGACACAACTGTTGGGGTATCACTCTTTGATAAAACTCTGACTTCATTTTATTTCTATTCAATTTATGAAAAGGAAAGGGCCTTGTTTCAAGGCATTGCTCGTAGGCAAGTCCAACAAATATGGATCCGATTAGAAATCTCATTCAAATGAAGCAAACTTGCATTGTAACTGCAAAAGGCAAGAGAGTATATTAAGGATAATTGTCTCTGTTATAGAAAAAAAATAAATAAAAATTATACTGTCTGCTAATGGAGGGTCAGGATAGAATCTCAGTACCACCGTTATTCCAAATGTTATCAACCAGTTCCAAATTTCAGTTTTGAATACTATGCATAGAATTGTGTGCTATTTTGACTGAAATATGAGCATTTTCCCCAACTTATAAAAAGTTTTGATGTCAATATTTTTCTTTACATATTCTTATTATATAACATTTGTATGTATCTTGCTTAGAGAAAAAAGAAAATACAGGCAGCAAGAAGATATATAGCAACCCCAAATAACCTCATGTGGAGATGATACTCATTATCAGCTAGCATAATGGTATATTTCTTTCTAGCTCTTTTGCAATACATTTTTAACTAAAATAAGAGGCACTTTGTATTACATTTGGAGAAGGAAATGGCAACCCACTCCAGTACTCTTGCCTGGAAAATCCCATGGACGGAGGAGCCTGGTGGGCTACAGTCTATGAGGTCGTGAAGAGTCAGACATGACTGAACAACTTCACTTTCACTTTTCACTTTCATGCATTGGAGAGGGAAGTGGCAACCCACTCCAGTATTCTTGCCTGGAGAACCCCAGGGACAGAGGAGCCTGGTGGGCTGCAGTCTATGGGGTTTCACAGAGTCGGACACAACTGAAGCGACTTAGCAGCAGCAGCAGCATTTACATTAAGCTGTTTTCCCCTCTTAGCAACATGTCTCTAAACATTCCATAATACAGTGTATTAATGAGTCTGTGATATTCTAGCATGTAGATATTTCACAATTTATCTTCTCCCCCATTACTAAAATATTCAATTTGCTTCCATTTTTGTGAATTTTGTTGTTTTATTGCTTAACTTTTAAAGTAAATTTTTAAGTTTTGGGGGCTTTTTTACTGAAGTATAGTTGATTTAAGATGTTGTATTAATTTCTGCTTTACAGTGAAGGACTCAGTTATACACATACGTTCTTTTTATATGTTTTCCCATTATGGTTTATCCCGAGATCTTGAATATGGTTCCCTGTGCTATACAGTGGGACCTTGTAGCTTATCTATCCTATATGTCATAGTTTGCATCTGCTGCTGCTGCTGCTAAGTCGTGTCAGTTGTGTCCGACTCTGTGCGACCCCATAGACTGCAGCCCACCAGGCTCCCCTGTCCCTGGGATTCTCCAGGCAAGAACACTGGAGTGGGTTGCCATTTCCTTCTCCAACGCGCGAAAAGTGAAAAGTGAAAGTGAAGTTGCTCAGTCGTGTCTGACTCTCATTGACCCCATGGACTGCAGCCCACCAGGCTCCTCCGTCCATGGGATTCTCCAGGCAAGAGTACTGGAGTTGATTGCCATTGCCATCTACTAACCACAAACTCCCAGCCCATTCCTACCCATTCCCCCTGCCTTTGGTAAACACAAGTCTGTTCTCTAGGTCTGTGAGTCTGTTTCTGTTTCACACATAGGTACATCTGTGCCTTATATTAGATTCAACAGATAAGTGATATCCTATGGTATCTCTTCCTTCCTGACTTGACTTCACTTAATATCATAATAGCATCTATGTTGCTGCAAATGACCTTAATTTGTTCTTTTTTATGGCTGAGTTGTGTTTCATTGTATATATGTACCACATCTTCTTTATCTATTCATCTGTCAATGGACATTTAGGTTGTTTCCATGTCTTGGCTATTGTGAATAGTGCTGCTATGAACATAGAGGTGCATATATCTTGTTGAATTATAGTTAATGGCTACCCACTTCAGTATTCTTGCCTGGAGAATTCCATGCACAGAGGAGCCTGGTGGGTTACAGTCCATGGGATCACAGAGTCAGACATGACTGAGAGACTAACACATTCTCTTGGTCCTGATACATGCCCAGGAGTGTGATTGCTGGATCAGATGGTAATTCTGTTTTTAGTTTTCTGAGGAACCTCCATACTGTTTTCCATAGTGACTGTACCAACTTAGATTCCTGCCAACAGTGTAGGAGGCTTCCCTTTTTTCCATACCGTCTCCAATATTTGTAGAGTTTTACATGATGGCCATTATGCCTGGTGTGAGGTAGTATAATTTGCTTCTGTTTTTAAATTTGATAATGATTATAAAGAAAAGCTGTGAGAAAAAATGATTTTAATTTCTAATATTATTTTTCTTGGGATAAATTTTTAGATGTAATATTGGATACTGAGTCTCTACAGTAAGTATTTCACAGATTCCCCCTCTGTTCTATATGATAAACTATCTCATCAAAGAGTCATTTATCATTAACTTGTTGACAGCGTAAAGAAGCAGAGTTCAAGGTGGCTGAATGAGCTTTCAGGTATGTTTGTTGCCCCTTCCTCTGGAGACTTCTGATAACTATTAAAAAGTAAAAATCTACCAGAGTGTTCTTGAAGGCAAAATTCTGATGGAAGTGTTAACTAATGGAGCAGCTTAGCCTAGAATACGTTCAGAGGTAAGAAGAGAGAGTGACTCTCCTTAGACAAATCCTGGAGATGTCTGGACTCAAAGATGGCAGATAAACAGAGGGAAAGAATGCAAATTGAGGATGAAAACATGTTGAGAACCGAAACAGGCAACAGAAAACAAAACAATAGAACAGGCAAACAGAAACATTTCTCTACAGAAATTCACAGCCTAAGAGAGTAATGTGGGCATTGGCACTTTAGAGTACAGTCCTCAATCTGACATGGGTGGATCATCTAAGTAATAATTCCTTAACCACTCACTGTAGCATAGATGCTTTCTGTTTCTAAGACTTGTCCTTGTATCCATCCAGCTTTGAACCAGTCTTTCCTAAATGTAAACAGAGGACCAAAAATCACTAGAAATTTGAGAAAATTCTACAGCTAAAAATGATCCCTGGGAAAACAGACTAAAATTTACAATGCAAAGGAAAACTTAGGACAATAGCCAAGTGTTGTTAGAGAGATCAGAGATGCTGTATTCATGAAATATAATAGGATACTCTGAAAAAGCTACATTCTGAAAACAAAAAACAGTATTGGAAACTAAGTATACATATACTGTTGCATCCCCCACCCTGCCCCTCACACATAAATGAAAAGAGATTTTGAGGAAAAATTCCAGGAATCTTCCTGAACTGAGGCAGAAATCAAAACCATGAGATGAGAGAAAATGTCGGGCTTTTAACTGGATTTCCCGAAAGAGAAAAAGAAGGGAAACGAAAGTGCATAAATTGTGGAAAAAGTATCACAGAAGTGGAAAGGAGGCATAAGACAAATATAAAGGACAAACGATCTCTCGAGTGGGAAGAACTGAAACACACACACAAATATATAAACATAATGTTGTATAATTTTATAACAAAAAAAGTAAATATAATAGAAAGGTACACAGAGAAGAAAAATCAACTATGAAGGAATTTCTAACAGTAATAACAGATGTTAGACGGCATTGAATTAATCACCAAATTTCATAGGAAATTATTTTTAATGCAGAATTTTATAAACAAAGAAATATCAATCAAATGTAAGAACCAACAGGAGTCATCTCAGATACAGAATAACTTAAAAAGATTGCATCTCACATCAATATTCACAGGTAGTGGTTTAAGGATATATTCTGAAAAAAAAAGAGAACGAAAACTAAGAAAGAAGAATATGTGGGGAAATTAGAAAATGGAATTAATGCAGTAATTCAATGAGAGTCAATGGACACCACTTAAGAATTTCTTAAGGAAGAATGAGATAAAGGATATAAAAACAAGAAGCTGAAGTATTTAGAAAAAGGAATATTTTTCTTTTCCTGAGAAAAAACTTAGATGATCTAGGAAAATAAAACTAACAAAAGTTTGTGATATGATATATGCAACAAAATAAACATAATGTGACATGACTTTGAGTATTTGATAGAGGGTGGGAAAGGAGAGTTTATCTGACCTTGACTCTAAGAGTATTCAAGAGTAGCACAGAGGCCATAACTTGGAATTGTAGAAAAAGAAGTGATACTGCATTTTTTTTATTAAAAAAATATACTATTTAAAGTTACAAATTTAATCTGAAGAGATTTAAACTTTTAAATGGCAATGTAACTGAAAAGAATGAAAGGCTATACAAATGGACTAATAGCCTTCATCTAGCACAAGAGATCAACAGATAATACTGAAATTTGATAAATCTATACATAGTAGTATAAATGTATTTATTCATAGAGAAATGAAGGAAATTTCGAGAAGACTAACAGCAGAATTTTTTCTTTTTTCAGTTGTAGGATTGTTGTTCATTTAAAACTTTCCGTGTTTGATTTTCAAACTGTACATGACATACCTTAACAATACTTTAACCTTTTATTCTCATCCATCAAATGTTAAAGACTAAACATGAAATTTTTTCTTAAAAAATAATGTTTTAAATTTGAAGACAGTTTACTTTTGGAGCGGGGGAAGGAGGAAGAAAATATCAAAAATCAACTCACCCAGGCAAAAATCACTGAGGTCGGTGAAAGAACATTTGAGCACAGAATCTTTTCTCTCTTCCTCAGTGTTAACTGGAAGAACAGCAAAAAGACTTTGTAGTTTTGGGGACTAAACACATAACAATGATTAGAAAAATGACCATAGTGACTAATATCCAAATGACTGCCAAACATGGAGAAAATTTTTTTTAAGTTAATGAGTTGAAATGAGAAAGACTTCTATCTTATATTTTAGCACTTTGATTTTCTTGAACAATTAGCCACTTTCCTTACTGGCCATGGATGTAAGCTATTTAAAATAGACAGTACTTTCCCAATACTATTGAAAAGAGAATATCAGAATTTTCAGTTTATCTAGAGGAGGAAGCAAGCTTCAGGAATCATAAGGAAATAAGTTTTCATAACATAAAAGCTTTTAGAGATAGATGGGAAAAAATAATAAAACACCCATCCACTGAATGACAAGGGGCCTGGTTGTATTTTGACTCCTGACTCTTGTGAAAAGGGGTTGTCTAAAGGCATAATGGTTTCTCAAATGGGCAACTGTGTGTAGTTTTGGTTGCCAGCACTTGTCCAATCACATCTTCATGTGACCAAATCTTTATTGCTTTACAGTCAGTATTATTTAAAGTTTCGGGTCTTTTTGTTTAAGGGAGCCAAGTTTACTATTGCTGGCATATTTAATTACTGGTAAGAAACTCTCACTAGGAATGCTAATGAGCCAGTGATTTCGGTGGCTGGTCTGTCTTCTGCCAACAGAAAGTAGGTCCATATCTGCATGGTGTTGGCTACTTTTAAGGACATAAAGGGATGAACACACATCTGGCCAAGGAACGGCCTTTTGTCTGACTGTCAGGGGCTACTGTTCTCTTTCCTATGCCAGTCTCCTTTCTGAAGACTCTATAAATACTAATTGGAAGAAAGGAAGAGAGGGCAAGAGGGAGGGAGAGAGAGACAGAGGGTTGGGAGACACTGCTCTTTGTAAGTTAAACAAGAAAGTAGAGCTCACCTTGCTCTGCTTTGTCAGTGGAGATTGAGGTTACAGTAGTGGGATCCTGAGATTCACTTTCAATTGACTGAAAGAGCGAGGTAGACTGGCTCAGGCTCTTTGAGTAAGCATAGCTCTGGGCCAGGCAAGGCAAGGATCTCCGAGATGGTTTTAACGAAGTTTCTTTTGCTATCTCACTCTTGCTTATATTCATACCTGAAAATTCAAAATGGCAAGTTTTAACAATAAGAAATTATTAGCAGAAATCAACAAATACTTTTAATTCTCATGATGGCCATTTCAGGAAAATACTATTGAAAAGTACCACCTGGGGTTTAGGGCTAAGTGAATTTGTTTTGTTTCTATATTTTCAGGGGAAGTGTTTTGAGATTTTTGTCAAACAGTTATGAGAAATAAACAGCTCCTCTTCCAGTTTTGAGCCTTCACTATTTGTTAAAGGGTCTGCAAAAAAAGAAACTAAGGTTTAAATTCATTTGGGGAGTTATGAGGACAGCAATTTGGATTGTCTTTAGATAAATCTAACTGTTTGGTTTTAAAACAGTGAAATAAATAAAACCTAATGAACTGACATTCAAATTACTATTATTAACCGAAGCCCTTCTTTTTATACCTTATCCTCCTTAACATACTAATGGGTGATCAAGAGGCTGGATAGAGGAAGCATACATAGTTTAGTACAAAAAACTGGTCAATAGGCAGGGGTCAAGGGACAATATTCCTGTGCTCCATGTAACAGTCCCTCCCCTCCTAGAGGACTGATCTGCCAGAAGAAAGAATGTCCCTAGATAGGACTCTGACTCCACAATTGGATGTCCCTGTAACTGTATGCTCCCAGCAATGAATGACCCCATACCCCTGCACACCCCTGTCTCCATCATTCCTCACTTCCTCACGTTAATCCCAGGGCATTCCTCAGCCCTGGAATACTGCTGTGAGTATTCTGGCATATGCCTTCTTTTGCACATATTGAGTATTTCTCTAAGAGGAAACACTTAGATATACAATTGCTGGTTTGAAGAACATGAACATTTACCATTTGGATAAATAATGCCAAATAAAAAAATGTATTTAACTAGGTTCAAATAATCATCAGGGTGCAAATAAAATGTGAACTAGAAAGGGATGCAAGAAAGAATTATAAATTGACCCAGTCTCTGGAAACTAACACTTTGACTTTCTTTCACTTAGCTTTCTGGGACTCCACAATGATAAGAAAGGAAAATACCCTTTTGAAGAGGGATTCCCTAAGGCCTACAAAACTCATATTGAAATCCTACTCAAATATCATACAATCTCCCTTAGTTAAGGACTGACTAGAGTTTTCTATACTACATCCAAGGAACCACACAGGAAAAATCTGTCCTAGTAAGGTTTTATGCCTGTGAATCTTTTGTAATATGGTCTAATATTTTATTTCATTTAGAAAACACTGATTTTTAAAAAAAATTTTTATTTTAGTTGGAGGCTAATTACTTTAAAACACTGATTTTTAATATTAAATGATCTGTTTTTGTTACTGGGCTCTGGCTAAAAACAGTCTTTTACCATAGAAGAACATATAAGTAAATGAATAAATATTCTTTGGAAGGGGGTAGTACACAGATGGAAGATGGTGATAGTTGCTAGTAAAGATATTAGAAACAGAGAGAAATGCCTTGGTCCTCTGAGAATGGCCTTCATGGGGACTCTATAATAATACTAGTCACCTTAATCTATCGAACCCAGAATGTATGTTCAAAAACTGTTGAGCTAAAGATGATGATCACACTGGTGCCTGCATGCACGTGCATGCTAAGTCACTTCAGTCTGTCCCTACTCTTTGCAACCCTACAGACTGTAGCCTGCAAGGCTCCTCTGTCCATAGGGATTCTCCAGGCAAGAATACTGGAGTGGGTTGCCACTTCCTCCTCCAGGGGAATCTTCCCGATCCAGGGATCAAACCAGCATCTCTTAAGTCTCCTGCACTGGCAGGCAGGTTCTTTATCACTAGTGCCACATGGGAAGGCCATTACACATGTAGATATTATTATTTTATAAACCAGTATAGGGTGAGACTAAGCTTTATGCTCATCAATGCTATCAGTATTTTCCATCATTTGATTCATCTCTGTATTCACCTAGTCACAGAGAAGACATTACTTGGGTTTTTGCTCTCTGCAGGCTCCGTGTTGATATTAGGTATACAGTGGTGAATAAGGTTGACATATAATTTCTGCCCTCATGGGACTTTCACTCAAGTCGAGTGTCAGACACTGATCAAACAATATGTATATACATATATAAATTGTCTGAAATGCTATGAAAATACAGGCATGGTTATACAATGAAGGATAATAAAAAGGTCTTTCTTTATGAAGTGATCAGGGACATTTTCTCTGAAGAAGTGACAATGTTAGGCCAAAAAAATATGAAAAGGAACCTAACATATAGAAAGGCGTCTATGTATGTCTGTGTTGATGTTTATATGTATGTGTCTGCTTTTAGGTAAAGATAATAACATGTGCAAAAGCCCTGAGGTAGAAAGATTGTAACATATTTATAGAACTGAAGAAAACAACAACAACTGCAGTATAGTAAGTGAAAGAGGTATAAAGGAGCTACAGCTGCAGTCCAAGTAGGGGATAAAAATTCCCTCTGGTTCTTTGGGGAATTCTGCATATGCTTATGTTTCCATTATTTTTCACAGATTTATCTGCCTTATGTCCTTTTTTTGAATAACTGCATTTGCCAAAATTTATAAAATAGCTTTAAACATACGTCAAATGGGAAATGAAAATGTGAGAAGCAATGAAATTTACTTACTCTAGGTCATAAATCAAGCAATTGGCAGAAAACTGAATGTGAAAGTGATAGTCATTGGATACCAGAACCCATGATCTATACAAAATGCTCCCCGCACGGCTCTTCACAAACCCCAATCCTAGAAGAGTGGTTACCATGGTTTCACTTAGTAAAAATATCACACAAATTTTAGGCAGAGGGCTCTGAATGTAGAAACCACAGAGCCAGAGCAAACCTCAGAACCTGTAATTCTTTATCCACAATCTCAGCCAACTCTGAAATATGCTGATGAAAAACGAATGTGTGCTGTTTGGTACACAGTAACTGGGATGTCTACCTATCATCTGTCAAGTTGCTCTTCTTGTGCTGATCTATAAAATAATTGTAGTTTAGTCATTAAGTCATGTCTGGTCTTTTGTGACCCTGTGGCCTGTAGCCCACCAGGCTTCTCTAAACATGGGATTTCCCAGGCAAGAATACTGGAGTGGGCTGCCATTTCTTTTTCCAGGTGATGTTCCTGACCCAGGGATCAAACCCACATCTCCTGCACTTCAGGCAGATTCTTTACCACTGAGCCACCTGGGAAACCCTATAAAACAATGGATATGAATAATACACAATCTGCTATGAGTAGACAATATATGTAACTGAGTTGCACAAAATAAGTATCAGCTATTATTTATAAACCTAATTGTTATTTTTCCATTTCCATCATTAAGTTAACAACGTGTGTAAATGAGTTATATAACATAAATATTATTATGCTTAAACCTGATTTTTATTCATTCAGTTTTCTAACATTTGTTTAATAATTCCAAACAATTATTGAGTTCTTTTTCTGGATCAGGACTTAACTCAGTGTTTGGTAAAAATGGTGCTCACCATCAGGAGACGTTCATATACATAAAAGTAGTTCTTTATATTAAAAACATATAAAAAATATGGATAAGTCATCATAAAACCACCAAAGAGGAACTCCTAATCCAAGAGGTAGTAACAGTGAAGTCCTGACTGCGAAGGTAATCTGAGCTGATTCTTTCTGAACTATTCCTTCTCCTACAATTTTATTTATAATTCTTGAATTTAACATGTTTTCTACAAAGGATTATGCATATGAGGTAACAAATTCTGTGTAAGACTCTCCATAAACACATAACTGTGGAAAACATTTGTTAAAAGCAACATAAAAAGAAAATTGAGAAAACAATGTTGATGATACACATATCCTTCCTAAAGCTCTGCATTTTCCTTCCCCATTGACCTTTAAAGCAGAACTTTCTAATTTCCTAAACAATTGAGTGTTTCCAAAACTATCATACAGATCAGCTTTGCTAGAAATCAATAAAATCTAAGCTGAAAGTGTGATATCCTAATGTTCTAAAAAGTACAGTTTCTTTTCAAATTTCCACATCAAACACCATCCCATTCTGCTTGGCATAACCAGCAATATCTGTTCTTTCCTTGGCATGATTAACACTAACTACTCCCACAGCACACTCGGGCCTTTTTTCTCCTATATTCTAAAGTTCCATTTCTTTTCTTGTATGACTTTACCTGGTACCCTTGAATATTTGACAGTTACCTATTTAAAGCTAATAACTAGAAAAGAGACCACAGTAACGTGTCAGTTTTGGTAAGCATGTGCAGCTCTTAAGTTCAAGGTTAAACCTGTAGAAGCATAGAAATGTGTCATTTCCTATATTTAGAACAGCTTTTTCTAAAGCAACAATTAGTACTACTTCCAACTGTTCTAAGAGGACTTTCTAAATGCTCACATATTTAAAAGGATCTCATGAAAAGACTATTTCACTTGGGTATACACAAAGGTCCAATTGCAAATAAGGTACTTTCTAGAAATACATTCACATAAGACATCTGTCATCAAAGGAGGTAAAGTTCTGATTGAGATACTACTTAACTCAATGAGCTTCCAGCTGATAAAAAGTTTTAATTGGAAAAATAGGTTCTTTGAAAACTTCAAAGAGAAAATTGAAGAGTGAAAAAACCTTGGTTGTTTTCGGTGCAAAATACACATTTTTCAAAAGACCCACCACTCTTTTATAAAATTTCAAAAATCTAACATCCTAAGGACTCATGTGAAAAAAAAAAATATATATGCATATTTTATAGATCAAACTTTGACATTTCTTCCAAGTGAACTGTTAGAAGAATTTTGGGATATTTGTAGTAAAAGAACACAATATTGTTATCTAATGAATTTCATATTATGTCCATAAGAGGAATTTTTTTTATTTACTCTTTCCATACTTCTCACCCTCTCCTCCCCACTCCCCGTGTCTGTAAGTCTATTCTCTATGTCTGTTTCTCCACTGCTGCCCTGTAAATAATTCTTCAGAACCATTTTTATAGATTCCGTATATGTGTGTTCAGTTCAGTTCAGTTCAGTCGCTCAGTCGTGTCCGACTCTTTGCAACCCCATGAATTGCAGCACGCCAGGCCTCCCTGTCCATCACCAACTCCCAGAGTTACCCAAACTCATGTCCATCGAGTCGGTGATGCCATCCAGCCATCTCATCCTCTGTCATCCCCTTCTCCTCCTGCCCTCAATCCTTCCCAGCATCAGGGTCTTTTCCAATGAGTCAATACTTCGCACGAGGTGGCCAAAGTATTGGAGTTTCAGCTTCAACATCAGTCCATCCAGTGAACACCCAGGACTGATCTCCTTTAGGATGGATTGGCTGGATCTCCTTGCAGTCCAAGGGACTTTCAAGAATCTTCTCCAACACCACAGTTCAAAAGCATCATTTTTTTTGGTGCTCAGCTTTCTTTATAGTCCAACTGTCACATCCATACATGACTACTGGAAAAACCATAGCCTTGACTAGACGGACCTTTGTTGGCAAAGTAATGCCTCTGCTTTTAATATGCTGTCTAGGTTGGTCATAACTTTCCTTCCAAGGAGTAAGCATCTTTAGAATACGATATTTATCTTTCTCTTTCTGACTCACTTCACTCTGTATAATAGGTTCTAGGTTCATCTAGAGGTTCATTTTTCTAGAAGAATTTTTTAAAATAAATTTAAAAATAAATACATTTGTCTATTTTTATAGTCTCAAGATGAATTATGCTATTTAGTAAGATTTTATACCTTTTTCAGAAGTACTTTAGAACTGATGGCCTGAGGAGAGGTGGTGTCTTATGATGCTATTTAATTTTATAAACTCCAAACACATTTTTCTGTATTAGCGGATACAATCAAAGCATATTTATCTAAGTAATAAGCTTTATGGGGAAAAAAGAAAATGGGCACATAATTTTCTTATTTTTCTGCCTTGTGAAATCATAATAGTCTTCTTTCCCTCAAAAGAACACATGGCTTGAGTGTGTCCTTTTTGGCAGAAATTATTTCTATGTGATAAAAGCTCTATTTATTGAGTGCCTACAAAATGCTAGGTGCACCCTGTTATCAATAATTCTCACAACAGTCCTGTTAGGACTTGTCATCCCCACTTTACATGTGAGAATCCTGAGCCACAAAAGACATTAAGTAACTTGTCTCAGGTCCCACAGGCAGGAAGTGCTGGAGCCTGAAACAAACCAGGTCCACCTGATTTGGAATATAACAAGCAACTTCTCTGTTTACTTAAAAATTCATTTTACAATAATTTGCTCTTCACACACTTTTCAGTTTTCCTCTCACTTTGAACATGAAAACGTATGTCTACTCATACTGTCCTAGTAGGGTAGAGATAGTTATTGCTGTTCAGTCACTAAGTCTTGCCCAACTCTTTTATGACCCTAGGGACTGTAGCCCACCAGGCTCCTCTGTCCATTGGATTTTCGAGGCAAGAACACTGGCATGGGTTGCCATGTCCTTTTCCAGAATACCTTCCCAACCCAGAGATCGAACCTGCATCTCCTGCACTGACAGGGGGATTCTTTACCACTGAGCCACTAGGGAAGCCAGAGAAGGTTAACTCAGAGTAACTGATGAGTCCTTTAAAAGGACTACTTAAAGGCTGCGGGCAGGATTAAGAGAAAAAGGTAACAGTCAGGGAAGCTCGCTACAACTAACAGTACCCGGAAACCTTTATCACCCTTGGGCCTACAGAGCAAGGAGAGGAAGTAGATAATCGAACCTGGAGACAAGTAAAGGTGGGGAAGAGGAAATTTGTCAGATCCCGTGTGCTTAGGCACAGGAACGTAGCCACTGCCAACCACAGACAGGCATGAAGGGAGCCAAGGAAATAATATACCCCAGCCTCTCTTTCGTCAGCTTCTAATCTGCTGCTGAAGCCTCCCACTGGTCAAATCTAAACGGTAGTTAGGGATCATGAGAACCGGCAGTTGCTGTCAGTCATAGACATCTGCTTGCTGGGACACAGTGCAGGGTAGAAAAAGGTGCAGGATGAATGGGGGTGATCTACAGACATAATCCACTACACGTATACAGACGTGTAACTTCAGAGGAGCACCGAGCATAAACCTTCGGGATGAGAAAACAACATATGCCCTTTTACCACTAGAGAATAAAATTTAATGTTTTTTTAATAAGGGTAAGTACTTAAAGATGCTGTTGTTGTTGTTGTTCAGTCGCTAAGTTATGCACGGCATGAATACTCAAGTGGGTTGCCACTTCCTTCTGCAGGCAATCTTCCCGACAGAGGGATCGAATCCACATCTTCTGCCTTAGCAGGTGGGTTCTCTACCGCTGAGCCACCAGGAAAGCTCTTATCTTTCTCAACTGCTCTGATTTCCAAGTCACACAGTCCACCCAAAATAGGTTCATTTCCTTGCTATATGTCCTATTATAAACATATACTTTGCTTTAGTAGAACTTACCATGTTTGCATGCATTTATTTATTAGGATATTATTTAAAATATAGTCTCTTTAACTATAAGGGAAGTTCCATGAGGGCAAGGGCCACGTTCATCTTGTTCACAATCATAGCTGTAGCACGTGGCATTGGGTTTGCACAAATGATATGCAAATGAATACTTACAAATGAAAGACTGAGATAGAGTTCTATTAGGTATTTCACTAATTAATATATTCATTTGATAAGTGTTTATTGTTATAGATGCTACATATTTTTTCCAGACAATGGGGATATGGCAGTGAATAAATAAGTAAAAGACACTACACACATAAAGACTGAAATCATGAGAGAGGGGAATACATATACCTATGGCTGATTGATGTTGATGTATGGCAGAAACCAATACAATATTGTAAAGCAGTTTTCCCCCAATTAAAATAAATAAATAAATCTCAAGGGGACTTCAAAAGGGATTTACTCTTCGTTCATGGTACAGTGTTCTGAAACTTGAAGGTTCAGACAACCTATCAACTTAGTGTTGCTGTTGTTGTTGCTGTTTTGAAGTACAAATGAGATGTTTCTTTAAGTATTCATTTGGTAATGCCACAAATAAGATTATGAATATTTATCATTACAAAAACAGTGACCAATACAGTGATTTGCAAATCCCCTCTCCCTCAAATATCATTAATGTCCTTGCTTCCTTTTTAAGACTCAAATCGATCTTGGCAGAAATGAAACCTAAGAGTCATAGAGATCCCTGCTATTTATGAAAGGTGCTATTTGCGAAGTGCTTTCTTTAGAATACACTGGGAAAAAAAACAGAAATTAGTAAAAGATAAATCTGTGACAGCTCTTGCTATAATTTCCCACTGTAGTTAAGTTCATAATCTCACAGTCAACGTCTCCTTATTCCTTCAATATCCTGGTCATTCAGCTACATTTTCTTCATGTTATTTCTTTTGTCCTGAAAACTTCGACCTTTCAGAGTGAGGCTCAGATGCTATCAACATTGGAAAAGCTTTCCTAACGCCTTTATGCAGTATTTGCTACCATGTTCCCTAAGCATCCGTAGCACTCCCAAGGCACTTCTAGTATAGATGCATATTTTTCTGTGACACCACGAGCTACCTCAAGGAAGAAACCAAGTCTCATTCAGTTTTGAGATCTTAGCACTTTGCACACATTTGATTTATAGAGAAAGAGAAAGTAAGAGTGGACGGATAAGAGGGATGGTTTTGCTCATGCACAAGATCTGGCAAAATATGAATTATTGATCTTCGATAAACTTTTCAATCTCTCTGCTTCTGTTTACTCAACTTCAAAATTAGAAAGTGTGTGTGTGTGTTTAGTTGCTCAGTCGTGTCCGACTCTTTGCAAATCCACGCAATGTAGCCCACCAGGCTCCTCTGTCCATGGAAATTCTCTAGGCAAGAATACCGGAGTGGGTTGCCACTTTCTTCTCCAGGGGATCTTCCCAACCCAGGGATCAAACCTGGGTCTCCTGCATTGCAGGAAGAATCTTTACCATCTGAGCCACCAATGGTAATTAATTTACAGACAAGTGTGAATATTAAATGATTAAAGTGTGAGAATAATGCCTGGTACTTAGTTTATCCTATATGTATTTGCTATTATTATAAATGAGTAAATGATGTCATGTATATATAAGATGTAATAAGATTTAAAATCAGAACCATAAATATGTAGTATGCAGAATTTTTTAAAAAGGAAACTTCTGGAGCTTTTATACCAATAAAATAATGAGTAGCTCATTTTCAAAAAAATTAATATTTCATGTATCACAGACACACAAAGCACTATAAAGAAACTAATCTTCTGCTTTAGGTTTTGGTAATTAGAGTCAAGGACTGCATCTGGGTGAAAGAAATTGCAGATATGTTTGAGGGAACTCCTGCCTAAATCCTTGAAGGAAAGAGATCACTATGTTCAAAAGGCAACAGCTGTTTGAACAAGGATTCATGAATCAATGCCCAAGAAAGAAACTGAAAGTTAGTAGATTCCCTACACACTCTCAAAGATCAAAATCCAATAGCAGAAGCAAACCTTCTACCAACATATTAAGAAATTAGGGAATTTCATGCAAACTAACAACGGTTCTAATGAAGAACCCCAAATGGGTCCAAAGCTTCCTCCTGAACTGCCTAATTACAATGTCTAACAAGGCTCATAAATATTCTTTTTTTCCATTTTCTATCTAATCCTTTTGTGTTTGAAAATCTTGGATGCACTAATAGGAGATAATTTAGGACAGGACATGTATCAAAAATAACCTTGAACAGTTGCAGATATTCTTTTGAAATAACCTCCAGGTAACCTCTGAAACCTTGAATTTTATTGTTCAATTAATGTACCATAGGTGTGTTTCATGCAGGTGGGTGCAGTGGACTTCTTAAGGAAAAGACTGGTAATGATCTTGGTGGAACCATCAGTAGGGATCATTGAAAGAATTGGAACCGTTGACAGTTCATCTCACTGTGTGTGCCCAAAATCCATGCCCCTTCACACATCCTCTAAGACCACCTGTGACCCAAAATACCTGTTTGAACTCTTCACTGAAAAGGGCAAATGTATTTTCAGGATTTTGTCTTCTGAGCTGTCTTGACTGAAGTTAGCTAAAAACAAGGAGATTTCAGTATCATTCATTTCATCATCAAGTTCATATTCTAATGGAAATGCAGCCCAGGGCCATCAGGTTTAACAAAAATGTTTATTGTTTTTTTTTTTTTCCAGCACTACCATGACAACTGATAGACTTCAAATGCCTAATCAAACTCACTGGATTCTCAATGCTGTGAGAAAGGGATGAAAATGAAACCTTTAAATACCTTGGAGTTATTATGAAAACCACAGTGGTGCCCCTTGCATTATAGTTAATGTAGTTGTGCATGTGCATATGTGTCTGTGAATGTGTGTGTAGAAGGGCCAAATGAAATTCCTGATCAACCCTTACCTGCCCCATGGAAGGTAACACCAAATGAAACTAAATCTTGGGTTTGGATAAGGATAAAAGACTTAGAGTACCTCTGACAAGCTGCAAAGTTATACTATTTATATGACTGCCAAGACCAGCACAGGCTATTTCACTCCAACACTCCAAAGAGCTCAAAAAATTCATCTGGCCAAAGTATTTGGACACTGCAAGGACACTCAGATTATACTCTGTCCTTAAGTTGGGAGGTTCTGAAGACTCCCACTGTATCACAAAGGTCTATGACAACATTTTGAAAATCTAAAAATCTAGCCTCTTCCAACCACACATTGTTACTGGTAAAACCGATAACTAGAAGAAATTTGTTGATGTGTAGAATATGAACCCAAACACAGGCATGATTAGACTAACCAGTACTGCACTGGGGCACAACCTGTTCTATATTTTTATCCTGCCATGAACATTTGTAACCACAAATCTTCCCACTTCTTGCCACCTGCTGCTGTTGTTCTTACTTATGGTTTTGTTCATACTGTGCCAAAGGCTGGCAATTTATACATCTGCTTTTGAATATAGTTTGATATTTTATCATTGAAAGCTTATTTCAAAAGCTTAATTAAGAATGGGAAACATTAGTTTACTAATGCTAGGAAAACAAAACAGAAAAATAGTATTTATTTGTGATATTTTTTCAACCAGTTCAGGATGAGAAATTTTAGCTATTCCTATAGTATTTAAAAATAAATTCCACTTTTAAAAACAAATGACAAATAATAAGGATTTCACATATTATTGTTATTATTAATATTGTTGTTTAATTATGTTTGCATCACTAAAAATTAATAATTACCGCCTATTATTTATCAACTACTCTTCAAGGGATATTTATTTTATATAAAGTCAGAATTTGAGTTTTAGTTTAATAGCATTTTAGCTTTGATTTTTGAAATTATATTTTTAAAATCATGGTTTACCTGCATGAAGAAGGTTATATTATTTTTAAAGTTTTGAGTTCAATAAAACTTAAGATTATTTTTGCCAAGCACTGTTATTCTCATTATAAAAACCATATGTGTTTTGACAGATAACACATATGCTTGAATTTTTCCCCTTTTTTAATTTACATAGAAGAAAATTAACTTTTCCGTTGTACAGTTATTTGATTTTGACACAAACATATATTCTTATAACCATTCCAAAGGCACAGCTGGAAAAATTACAACACCTCAAAAAATTTTCAAGTCCTCCCATTTGTGATCAGGCTCTTCCTTCACCCTTCAGTTCAGTTCAGTTCAATTCAGTCGCTGAGTCATGTCTGACTCTTTGCGACCCCATGAATTGCAGCACGCCAGGCCTCCCTGTACATCACCAACTCCCGGAGCTTACCCAAACCCATGCCCATCGAGTCAGTGATGCCATCCAACCATCTCATCCTCTGTTGTCCCCTTCTCCTCCTGCCCCCAATCCTTCCCAGCATCAGGGTCTTTTCCAATGAGCCAACTCTTCGCATGAGGTGGCCAAAGTATTGGAGCTTCAGGTTCAATAACAGTCCTTCCAATGGACACCCAGGACCAATCTCCTTTAGGATGGACTGGTTGGATCTCCTTGCAGTCCAAGGGACTCTCAAGAGTCTTCTCCAACACCACAGTTCAAAAGCATCAATTTTTCGGCGCTCAGCTTTCTTCACCATCTAACTCTCACATCCATACGTGACCACTGGAAAAACCGTAGCCTTGACTAGATGGACCTTTGTTGGCAAAGTAATGTCTCTGCTTTTAAACGTGCTATCTAGGTTGGTCATAACCTTCCTTCCAAGGAGTAAGCGTCTTTTAATTTCATGGCTGCAATCACCATCTGCAGTGATTTTGGAGCCCAAAACAATAAAGTCTGACACTGTTTCCACTGTTTCCCCATCTATTTCCCATGAAGTGATGGGACCAGATGCCATGATCTTAGTTTTCTGAACGTTGAGCTTTAAGCCAACTTTTTCACTCTCCTCCTTCACTTTCATCAAGAGGCTCTTTAGTTCTTCTTCACTTTCTGCCATAAGGGTGGTGCCATCTGCATATATGAGGTTATTGATATTTTTCCCGGCGATCTTGATTCCAGCTTGTGTTTCTTCCAGCCCAGTGCTTCTCATGATGTACTCTGCATATAAGTTAAATAAGTAGGGTGACAATATACAGCCTTGACATATACTCCTTGTCCTATTTGGAACCAGTCTGTTGTTCCATGTCCAGTTCTAACCATTGCTTCCTTTACCCTTAATTCCTGATAATTAGTGATTTGTTCTTTTTACCTACTTTTTTGCCTTTTCCAGAGTGCCACATAAACAGAACTGTACATTGTACACTGTATAAATTTTAAGATTAGGTTCTTTATTTGGCAAAATGCATTTGAGAGCCATCTGTGTTTTTGTTAAGTATCAATAACATATTCATTTGAATTCATTTCTATTACCAGGTCATAACTCCATTGTATGGAGGTAACACATTTTTTTTGGCCATGCTACATAACATGTAGGATCTTAGTTTCCTGAACAGGTATCAAATCCATACTCCCTGCATTGGAAGCGTGGAATTTTACCCACTGGACCACCAGGGGATTCCTTAATGTAACAGAATTAGATTATCCACTCACTCATAACTACATTTGGGTTGTGTCTAGTTTTTGTGCTTATGAATAATGCTACTATAAACATTCACACAGATGTTTTAAATTCTCATAAATGCATGGGAGTAGGCTTGCTGAGTCATATGGTAAGTGCACATTTAACTTTTAGAGGAACTGTCAACTTTTTTGAAAAGTGGCTGTTCTACCACCAGAGTATGAGTTCCTGATGTACCATACACTTATCAACAGGATTGCTGTTGTTGCTGTTAGATCTTCTAACAATCATGAGAGACTACATTTCCTTAATGACTAGAGAGACTGAGCTTCCTTACATGTTTCTAGAGTTCCTAGAACTTCCAATCAAACACTGAGAAGCAGAAGTAAAAGTGGAAAATCTTGCCTAGTTCCTGATCTTAGGAGAAAAGTGATCTTAGGGGGAAATCTCATGCTTAAGTATGGTGTTAGATGTGAATTTTTATAAATGCATTTATCACATGAAGGACACTTCTTTCTAATCCTAGGTCACTGATATTTTTATCATGATAGATATTGAATGTCTTTTCTGCATTTATTGATATATCATGTAGTTTTCCTCTCAAGTCTGTTAGTGTGGCAAATTATAACTGGTTTTTAGTGCTGGACCAAGCTTGCATTCCTAGGTGATATTTGATATATTTAACTCTCATAATAATCCTAAAGTTTTGATTACGCATATTTGAGACTGAGAAAATTAAACTTAACTAACTAAAGGACATTCATCCCTGTGCTGTGCTATGCTTAGTCACTCAGTTGTGTCCAACTTTTTGTGACCCCATAGACTGTAGCCGCCAGGCTCCTCTGTCCATGGGGATTCTCTAGGCAAGAATACTGGAATGTGCTGCCATGTCCTCCTCCAGGGGATCTTCCCAACCCAGGGATCAAACCCAGGTCTTCGGCATTGCAGGTGGATTCCTTACTGTCTGAGCCACCAGGGAAGCCCAATAACTGCCAAACCTATGAACTGAACTCAAGTCCATGAGATCCCTGAGCTATGTTCCTCTTATCATAGCACTCTGCCTTTCAGATATGCAAGAAGAAATTACCGATGGCCTCTAGGGCAACGACAAAAATTCTCCCTCCCTATACTCCACTTCCAAGGTAGAGAGTCCCTGGTAATGTTCTAGCAAATACACATGTTTGTTCCAGGGTTCTTGAGAGTGAAGCCAACAGGTACATTGATAAAAGAAATCATAAACTCTGGCACGTACAGTGTCTGTTGGTCTTGCCTTTTCACTCAATTTGTCTTCCATGTGTCAGGATTTGTGGAGGTGAAGCAAAAACAGTACAGGGCTTATGCAGGTAACCTTTTAGAGGATAGTTTAAGACTTACACCTTAGGGACATATTTTCACTTCTTTCTGATTTCCTGGTGTTTATTAAGGTTTTGAGAGGATGTGATTTTAAGGTTCAAAATTAGATACAGGCCTAGAAGAAAGAAGCCTAAAAGGCCATTTGGTTTACTGTTATTTTATATCTTAAAGCATAGTTGAGCTCAGCAAAGCCAATAATTTCACCTAGAATTTTGAGGCCAAGGCCCTAGTTAGAAAAAATAAAATTAACAAAAAACACTGCCTTGTGTCTTCTCTGCATATCGTTCTCATGAACCTACTTCAAGATTTGAAAATAAATTTCCTGGGTTTCAGCTAAATCTTTGTCTTAATTCAAGAAATGCTTACAAAACCTTAGAACTCTATGCTCACATTCTCTAATTCCACAGAATTATTGTGATTTACTTACTGAATAGAAATACCAACATTCAAATAATGTCTAAGAGACAACAAAAAAGTGCTTTAAAATAAATATACATATATTTTTTATTTATGGTGGAGAAAGTGTAGAATTTGAATGATCTTAGGAAGAATATGATGAATATCTACAGCAAGATCACTTGTTCTATAAAATGGAAGTTATTAACAACTGCCAACCTATACACCATCAATGCTGAGCACTTTAATTATTATACCAAAGCTGAAAATAGTAAGAAATTTAAGAATAATTCAGTATAAGTCTAATGTTAAAAACCTCAGAGGAGTTTCTTTGCCTTCTAATTTTCTTTTAAAAGCTATCTGAATATAAATGTTCTAATCTTGTCACTATAGAATGAAGAATGTATTTTAAATTGACAGACTGACATTATTAAAAAGAATGATTTCAAATCATTCATGATACATACAAATGTCATGCCCAGTTCAAAGACAGAGAAAAAGGGAATATGTCCCTTGCTTTATTTCCTTGATTCTCAAGCAATCACTGGTCCTTGATAGGTTTTCTTCCAGAATGGCAGACACAAAAACAAAGATGTGATCTGGAATTTTCTTTTCTACTCCTTAAAAAGGAAAATGGACTGAGGGATGAATAGGTGCTGCTTTTTGCAATGGGAGAAATGAACAGCAAAGAAATGCAAACAAATTCAAAATACAAGAGCCAACTGACTGGTTTGTCTCTTCCAATGGAAACCATAGCCACATATATTTTTAAAATTCAGACACACATTGCCAGTGAAGGTTACTTTATCTAGCTGACTATATTGCAGGCCTTTTGCAGTTAGAGGTGGCAGTGGTCAAACAGGTGGCCCTGGAATTGGTACAGGTCAGAAACACAGTTCAGGCTATGCCACTGAACCTCTGAATATAGTATCTTTATGCTTGATAGGTCTTTCTGGGGACATACTGTTACATGAATGAGCAGGTTTAGATGGCACGGTCATTACAAAAGGGAATGTCATCTTCTGAAAATCCTAGCAGGTCTAGCATATGGTGTTTTCATATGCCAGTTGGTACAGGGGTCTTAGGGCAATTCTAAGAATATTCAGGAGCTCCTAAAGAGATTCTAGATAGATCTGGGTGTTTAAAGGCCTTAAAGTAGCTTGTGTGTACTTCTAAACAGACATTCATATACACACACATCCTCACCTATCCCAAATAATATTTGGTCAGTCTGGCTCTACCTTGTACCCATGGCTACTTCACAGCCACAAGTGTGCATTCTGGGGCTAGGAGTGTGGTTTCATTCTCTAAACTATAAGAAATCTCCCCAAAATTAAAACAGATAAATTGGACTGATCATAATGGTCATGGATAATTCTAAGGAAGAGTATGGCATACTATTTTTAAAAGATCCCAAAGCAGGTGATAACTCCAACACTGGATTTGGATTAACATCCAGACTCTGGACATTTTCAATTCTAAGATTGTAATATACTATGATTTTCATAGTTAAATGTGGTCATTCTGTTTCTAAGAGAAGTCTCAAAGGCCTTTATTTCAAGTTTTTCTAGTTTTTCTCAGCCTTACTTTATTTAACCTCCTTTAAGTTTCTGCCATTGTGAAGCTGCCAATAAATGCAAGGAGGCTGTAAACTCAGGCAGCGTTATTTCTATAGACATGGGCAGGAGACATTGTGCATAAATTCTCTTCAATAACCCAACTACTTTGTTCTGTTTTTGAAAGAAATAACAAGGAAACTCAAAGATTAAACTGATGAAAGGAGTACATAAACATGGTTTATGATGTAAGTTCTTTGGGGGTAAGTTCTAAAGTAACTCCTAAGGTAAGGAGTTAGTTTCATATTAAATTCATTTTCAACAAAACTTAAACTAGTTCTCCAACATATTAAAATATACGGAAATTTATGACAGTTCTATACACAGATCAAAATAATAATATTTCTCTACAAAATAGAAAGAGTAATTACACTAAGATTTAAAAATCAGACAATTCCAAGGAAATGAATTTAAGTCACTTTCAGATAACCGCTTTCTCCCAAAGGCATGATATCTCAGCCTTCATATATTCTTATTTAAGGATTAGAAATACACTTAGACAGCCTATTATCTCCAGTTAAACAATATATAAAGTAATTTCTTCAGCGAAGTACCTATGGCAAAGGCATTCAGGGATGATAGAATGACAACTTGCAAACACATATGACTGAACCAGGCTTAATTCCCTTCACTTCCTCCTCCCTCTTTTAAGAGCGCCATGGGCAACATACTGTTAAGGCAGAACTCAGCACTGTTGAGTAAATACAGTTTGTGGCGGCCATGGAATTGTAGGATGAGGTAAGAGTGTTTAAGCCATTCCCAACTGTAAGGTACATATGTAAAACACTCTATGTCTTGTGAATCACTTTTAAAAAGGACCCTTGATTTCTGAAACAATGGTGACCCTATTTAACATTCATTTCCAGAAATACACAGAGATTTTTCTGACTCTATTTATGACCTTAGAGGTTAATGAGGAGTTTAACCTACCTAATAAGCCGTTCAAAAGCATCCATACACTCACACAATTTCCCTTTATTCTTCCCTTGAAAGTGTTAACTCTTTATTTTGAATTTTAATAGCACCTAGGCTCCTTAACTAAAATTGATAATTTTTATTTGCAGTATAATTTTTGCAAGCAAGAAAGCTATATCTCTACCATTAAACTCAGCCCCTTGAGGTCTGGGACAACAGACGCTTCCTTATTTCTGCCATAGAAGCTTGGTCAGTGCTTTACATTCACTGAACAACTTGAAGCACTGTGTCGATTTCAGTAAACCAAAGGCCAGTCATGCTTCTTAAAATATACTAATATACAGTTACAGACAAAAATCCCCAAAAAACTATCAGAGTACTATATCAACAGCAATATTGTTTCACTACCCACTACAGCTATTAGATTGTTTAAAGTATACTGCCTATTAAAATGTATGCACACAGAGATTGTTACTGTAGTGCTAGTGCTAAGTTGCTTCAGTTATGTCTGACTCTTTGCAACCCTACGGACTGCAACCCACCAGGCTCCTTTGTCATGGGATTCTCCAGGCAAGAATACTGGAGTGGGTTGCCATTTCCCTATCCAGGGAAATCTTCCTGATATAAGGGTTGAACCCAGGTAGCCTGCATTGCAACCAGATTCTTTACTATCTGAGCTTTGAGGGAAGCCCTTCTATTCTAGGAAATTATTATAATTCAAGCCAAGAGATTTCTCCTAAAGCCAGACAAACCTGCCAGAGATTTAGGAATCTGAGGTCCCGGGACAGAAAGACAAAATTGCTTCTGACAGTCAGTGGCATGGTTAGTGCACAGGATGCCCATCCTACAAACAACGGAAATATCTACTAATACTGCTCTAACATTATACTCTGCAGCTCTGCTTACATTATGTCATTCCCTGCTTTAAAACTGTCGATGACTCCCCTAGGGCAGCCTATTTCACATTCATGCAGTTCCGGCTGTTAAGAACTTTTTGCAGAGCAAAAATGTGCCTGCCTATGGTTCCCAATGTTGGTCTGGTTCTGCCTTTCAGAAAGTAGAAAAATAAATGCAGTCTACCTTTCCTATGACAGCTTTTCAATTATTTGAAGATAGCTATCATTTCCCCTTCAAATCCTGTATTCTCTAAAGATTTTGTTTCTACAACTTTTTGGGGGGATGTTGCCAAACCATACCATTTCCCTTCAATTCCTATAAAGGTGATGATTTGGGATTCAGTTCAGAATCAGCTCTTAACCAGTGCTTTCATTGTGTTATATTCTGACAATTTCAGCAGCTCTTGATATTACAAATAAAGAAGACTATCTCCAGTTACTTAGGACATATATGATCCCACCTCAGTTAAAGGTTTCCCTGCTTATACTTTCATCACATATAGGCATGTATCTCCATTGTCATTAAAGAATCCTCCCTGAAATCATCCGATTCTTGTCTGCACAACTGCTGTGCATGGTAAGGTCCTGGAAGGCAGGAAATATGGTGTGTTCACAGCAACAGTGTGAGACTGACACTGAGGCCACCACAGTGCCTGGCACTGTAATAGGCACTCAATAAATATACTCAACAACTACTAAATACCAATGTATTCAGTGAATATTGAGGGGTACCTGAATACTGAAGACCACCCCTTTACTCTTTATTTACATATATGTGTCAAAAAGCATATTTTATTTATAATCTATCCTCAGAATTCATGAAAATATTGAATGTGGTGGGGTCTAGAAAAAGAACTCTGATCAAGAGGAAATCATGTAGAAAAATGGCTGACACTGATCACTACCTCTGAGATACAGTCATTTAATTACTCGACATTAACGCTCAACCTTACTTGTGCCTTGTCTGTAAGGGCATCATATCATCATCCCCATTAGTACATCATTTTGCTAGAAGCAAAAGGAGGAAAACACAGCACTTAAACTGCCATCCTGCTCACACCCAATTTAAAATTCCTGTCAAGGCACAAACAGAGATGATTAGATGAAAATAATCTGCTGTGGGGAAAAAAAAAATGACATTCGTTTTTTTCATGGTAGTTTTTACCTTGATGAAAATAAGAGAGATTATGTTATTTCATTACATATATTCCAGTACTCAATTCACAGTATATGGCGTGATTCATATAACTGTTGTTCCTCCAGTGTCAGGTTACTACAATTTATCAAGTAGATATGGAGGGAAAGTCCAGTGTTATACACTGGAGGTGGATAAAAAATTTCATGTGCATTCTCCAAGGCTTTGTCAACTGACTCCTGCCCCAAAGCATCTCTTTTTTCTTGTTTCCCAAGAAAAACAAGTACCTAGTACATTCCCTTTCACTAGTTCCATGTTTGTTGAACTATGTGCCATATATAATGTCAGCTCCAGGGATAAATGACAAGTTAGGGGAAAGGTAGCCCTTAAATATGTAGCCCTTACTAGAGTGTGATAAGGGTTATGGGAGGAAAGTGCCCAAGGCCCTGAGGGCATATAGGAGGGGTTTCTTACCCATACTTGGAGAGGGAGTGGAGAGTAGGGAAGGCCTTCCAGAGGCAGTGATTTCTGAGCTATATTTGAATAAGTAGGATTACCCAGAAATAATGTGAGAGTGAAGCTTTCCAGGGAGAAGCAACATCATGTATAAATATCTGGAGGGCAGAGAAAGTTTGTTATTACTGGAAAATAGAGCAGAAACTGATGGAGAGGAACGGAGTAATTTTCCAAAGTGATTAGGCAAAACAGCGCTAAAGGGGCCTCATCAGGTGTGTAAACCCAGAATTCCTGCTACAGAATCCAGCAAAACAGAAGCTCAAATTCATCACACAGTGTCACCTGGGCAAGTTCTGATGAAGACTAGGAGTTATTCAATGTAGTCTTTTGTTCCAATTCATTCATTCACCCTGTTATTCAAATATTTGCATCACTAAGCAGATACTGTGAGACAGACACTATTTGAGTTCTACCATATTAACAGGATGAACAACATGAAGTCCTCCCTTCATGTAACCCACAAACAAGTGAGAAGACGGTCCATCAGAGCATGCAACATCAGGTATTTATAAGTCAGCTCAGAAATAAAACAAAAAGAAGGGTATGAGAACAAAGAATGATGGACACTTCAATTTTAGGTGGGAAGGTCACAAAAACTCACTCTGTGAAGGTGAAGGATGAGTAAAAATCTCAGTGAATTCGAGAACGAAGCATGTAAACATCTGAGATGAGCGCATTTGGTGTAAATGCAGAAAGAGCGCAGGCCCTGAGTTAGAAAGTGTTTGAAATGTTCAAAGAAGAGCAAAGGGGCATCGGGCTACAGAACAGTGAGGAGAAGAGAGCAGAAAATAAACGCCAAAGCCAGGAGCCATTAATGCAGGAGCCTGTAAACCTCAAGGAATTTGCCTTTTATACTATGTGAAATGGAAAGTCACTACAAGGTTAAAAGCAGTGACTTGGTCTGTTGTTTTGAAGGCTTGGCTCAGCTACTATGTGGAACACAGGCTGGAGGAAATAAAGATTGAAACTGGGTAATTAAGATGCTACAGAAGTAGTTTGGATAACAGAAAACACTGAACTGATGTGATAAGGTAAGCGAGGGAAGAGGTGCAAAAAGTCCTATTCAAGCTATATTTTGAAGTTAGAGCCAAAAGGAATTGTTAATGAATTTTGCCACAGTTCCTCTGTGACTATGTAAAAGTAACTGAACCTAACTGAACCTCAATTTCAACATCTTTAAGGTAAAATGATGTCCTAGTGAAATAATAAATCTAGATAATGATCACCAGTGACTGCTACTATTGCAGAGAGAAAACCACTCATTAGGTGTCTGCTGATGGAAATATGTAATACCAATTGTGAGATATTCTTTGATGAGAATTGAATCTGAATCTGATCACGCGTTGAAATCTTTCAAGTTACGGGAAACACGGGATCAAGAGACACATTAAACAACACAAAGGGAACGTAACCAGCAAAATCTAGATTGTGGGTAAACTTACAAGTTAAAATTTAAGTTGTCCATCAAATAAGTTGCAAGAGACAAAACGACAGTAAGAGGACCCTGTGCATTAAATGAGAGCTGAGAAATATCAACCACTTGCAGTGTATAGATCTTTTTAGGTTCTGATTTGAACAACTTCCAAACTCAATTTAAGAAACAATTTGTGAAACATAGGCAAGGACTGGCTTTTAGTATCATGATATCAAAGATGATAATTTTTTAAGTATGGAAATTATATTTTGGTTTTAATTTTTTAATATTATTTCTATTTAGAGATATGCACCAAAATATTTACTAAATAAAACATGACATACATGGTGTTTGATGAAATCTAATCCAGTGGATGACAGAAGTGAATAGGGGTATAAATAAAACATATTGGGCCAGTAGTTGATAATGTTTAAGCTGATTGCATGTACATAGGTATTTATTATATGATTCCCTCTACTTTTTATACATTTGGTATTTCCCATAAAAAGATTATAGAACTAAAAAAGATAACTGAGTAGAAATATTGGAAGGATTGCTATATAACTAATCTAGTCTTACTCTCCAAGTGCATTTTTTAACCTTTTGGGGAAAAAAATGCAAGCATGAATGGTAAGAATATGCCTACTCTTTGATGAATTACTTACTTTTTCAAGATATTGCCCAAAGGAAATATCAATAGTTCACAAGAAACCTTAAGTATGTTTTTTACACTTACTGATTTTCTAACCCCAACTCCATCCCCCACATTACTGTAATCAGGACCCAGATTTTATTCAGGCATTCACAATATAGGGTGACTCTATCCTCAATTCTGAGGTATAAATTCTGAGGAGTCCAAACCATTGGTGATAATAGTATTTCTTGTAACTGTAATCTGCTTACAATTGAGCATGCAGCCTAGTTTATGTCAATGGAAAAGTGAAGGGAAATATGTTAATGGAGGCACATGGGCAAGTTTTCTGACTTTTTCTTTTTTTACATGTGATATTGTGTTTCTACATAACTAGAGAATAAGACTCTAAAGATGGTAGGACACACAGATATATAGCCTGGTCCTTGCAGACAGCCTTGAGCTAGTAAATTGGTGAATTACACAATCCTGAAGGAGCCTTAATTTTGGAATTGCTGGTTACGTGAGAAAATGTGTTCCTCATTGTTTAAACTGTTTTAAATAAGATTTTCTGTTATTGCCAAATCAGAATTTATATAGGACAGCACAGTTTGGAAGTAACAGACTTTAACATGTGGAACTGGATGAATGATGAAGTTAGAGTACCATTCAGTAAACTAGGCTCTGCAGGTCAAAACTGACTTGCCAATTATTTTTGAAAGCAAACTTCATTGATACACATCCTGTCTAGTTGTTTACATATTGACTACAGCTCTTTCATGCTATTATGTCAAAATTTAGTGGTTGCATCCGAGACCATGTGGCCTGCAAACCCTAAAGTATCTACTACCTTCTCTGTTACAGAAAAAATGTGTGCCAAATGCCATGGTGCAGCAGAGGGAACCAATGATCCAATTATTTCAGGCCTGGGTGATGACAGTTCCTATTATAAGCTTGTAAAACAGGTATATACTTTTCAACTGTTACTCAGTTACTCAACTTAGGGGATACAACAAAAAAAATCAGCATGCTTCCATAAAAAGGCTTATTCTCCCTTCTTTTAAGTAAAGTTCCTTAGGAAAAGATAAAATTTATATAAAGCTGGATTATAAGAAAAAGCAGGGACAGAGTAAAATACAGCTTTTCTAAGAACACGTTTGGTGGTATACAGTAAAAAATGAATTATTTGCAATGCAAACCATAATGGGATTCCTTCATTTTACCTATTTAGTTTTAGAATTTACAAAGTATTTTTGCCTACTTTTAAATTGCAGAGATCCATTTGACTGAGTTTCATTATTTCTATTTAAGAATGAAGAAGAGTCATTATCCAAGGTTATTTAGCTAATAAGTAACAGAGCTCGGGCTTGAGTTCAAGATAAAATGACCAAATCATTTTAAAGTTTAAATAATGATTCAGTTCAGTTCAGTCGCTCAGTCACATCTGACTCTTTGTGACCCCATGGACTGCAGCATGCCAGGTTTCCTTGTCCTTCACCAACTCCCAGAGCTTGTTCAAACTCATGTCCATCGAGCTGGTGATGCCATCCAATCATCTCATCCTCTACAAATCACATAATTTTTTTTTCAATTAATTCAATTTCTCTCTCTCTCAACATGTCAGTTTCTACAAAATTTGAGATAAAGATAGCTTTCAGAAGAACTTGAGATCTCTCTTTTCTTATCAGCACCTTTACTATCTCACTGTAATAACTTCCTAGATGTGTCTCTCACTACTGTCTTCCTCTTTCACCTATAATTCACATTATAGGAGGGAAAAAGTGGAAGCAGTGACAGATTTTAACTTCTTGGGTTCAAAATCACTGCAGACAGTAACAGCAGTCATGAAATTAAAAGATGCTTGTTCCTTGGAAGGACAGCTATGACATATCTAGACAGGGTATTAAAAAGCAGAGACAACAATGGATAAAGAAGTTTTGTTACATATAGACAGTGTAATATTAGTCATTACAAAGAATGAAATAATGTCATTTGCAGTAACATAGATGGACCTGGAGAACATCATATTGAGTGAAGTATGTGAGACAAAGGAGAAATATCATATGACATCCCTTATATGTGTAATCTATAAATAAATGAACTTGCTTACAAAACAGAAAGAAACTCACAAACTTAGAAAAGGAACTTATGGTTGCCAGGTAGAAGGGATAGTTAGGGACTTTGAGAAGGTCATGTACACACTGCTATATTTAAAATGGATAACCAACAAGGACTTATTGTATAGCACATGGAACTCTGCTCAATGTTATGTGCCAGCCTGGATGGAAGTAGGGTTTGAGGGAGAATGGATACATGTATATGTATGGCTGAGTCCCTTCCCCGTTCACCTGAAATTACCACAACATTGTTAATAGGCTATATTCCAATACAAAATAAAAAGCTGAAAGTTAAAAAAAAAAAGCAGAGACATCACTTTGATGACAAACATCCATATAGTCAAAGCTGTGATTTTTCCAGTAGTTGTGTATGGATATGAAAGCTGGACCATAAAGAAAACTGAGCACCAAATAATTGATGCTTACAAATTCTGCTGGAGAAGACTATTGAGAGTCTCTTTGACTGCAAGGAGATCAAATCCTAAACGAAATCAACCCTGACTATTCATTGGAAGTACTGATGCTAAAGCTGAAGCTCCAATACTTTGGCCACCTGATGCAAAGAGCTGGAAAAAGACATCAATGCTGGGAAAGAATGAAGACAAAAGGAGAAGGAGGCAGCAAAGGATGAGATGGTTAGACAGCAACACTGACTCAGTGAACATGAATTTGAGCAAACTCTGGGAGATAGTGGAGGACAGGGGAGTCTGGTGTGCTACAATCCATGGGGTTCCAAAGAGTAGGACACGACTTAGAGACTGAACAACAACAAAAAATTCACACTGGATACAAATATGAAAAAGTTCCCTTTTTAAGTACCAAGAGAGACAGTAACACCCATATTATATGAAAGAAATACTTGAGGTCTAATTTGAGTGCATATTTCTATAAAGCCTCTCTAATAGGAGCTTGAAAGACCTTCTTCTGGTGATATTCTAAGAGTCTGGCATACTATTCTCTTTCCAATGACAAAATTACACCCTACAAATTCTTACAGTTTCAAGAAACTTAGTAAAAGACAAAACCATGTGACAGGACAGTGAATGGCTTATTGATTGCTGATTACCTTCTTATTTATATATATGCTCTCAATTCAGATCATTAGGAACACACTGAACTTCCTAAGACAGTGCAGTACATCCTTCTTGAATTAGGCAGCAGAGGTGAACAGAGACTTTTTATTATAATATTTCAAAAATACATCAAGTTTACCATAAACTTTTAAATTCTAAAATTTTGCAAAGTACATACAGAATTAGAATTTCAATATTCCCTAGTCTTTTATTCAAGATGAAAAATAATACCTTTTCAGTATGCATAATGAAAAGATAAAGCACTATAAAATGTAACTTCAGATATTCAACTTTTAGACAAAATTAGCAAACATGTGCTACTTAATACATATTCATGATTATAAACCAAGACTTTTCATAGGAATTAAAATTCTTTTCAAATGTTAATAAAAGTTCCTAAGATTATAAAGAATGCTATTATACCTATCCATTTGCAGAGTGCCTGTCTGCACATGACTGGCCAGCTTGACTAAGGTTGGAGAACATAATTAAAAACACATACGTTGTGCATTCTGTGTCAGATCCTGGAATCATTCATTAATGTACTCAGTTAGCTTTATTCACTCACCAGTATCACAAAGTTCTTTTGAGATAGAAACTTTTAGTATCCACATTATATTCAGGAGGTAATTGAGGCACTGAGTTATTAGCCTAACATCACAGGGTGAGTGGTAGAGGTGGAATCTGAACCCAGGCAGTCTCAGCACATGTTATTCGTCACTGTATTATTTTGTTTCTATTTTTTTTTCCTAATAAAGAAGGAAAAAATTCGTATTTGGAGTAGTTGCTGATACACTGGCTTGGTTTTATTACAAGGTAGTGGAAAAAAATCAAAATATGTGAATGTATACATTAATTTAACATAGCAAGCAAAGTTGGCCTAAGGATTCATGGCTTAGGAAGAAATTCTGCAGGTCTCACCTATGAGCACTGAATTTTGATTCTGTACACATGAACACCTCTAGGCTTGCCTTGAACTTTAGTTTTTCTCAAGTACAAAATGCTCCCCAATATTTCTTTCAAGTGTTAACATGGTACAGAATATTCAACATTACTCTATTTGGGTAAAGTTTGTTGACTCATTGATAGGATGATTGATAAATGTTTAACTGCTCCCCCAACCTGGTAGATGCTGGCATTCTCTCAATGTGGGTCATTAGCAGTGACTTTAAGTGGTTCAATGACTAGTATTTATCAAAAATTGGTCATAATGGGATGACTTGTAAGGTGTGATTTTAAACAATTCATTTAGCTCTCTGTCTGCTTTCTAATCTGTAAAATGTGTGTCCGTTGCTCAGTTGTGTCAGTTCTTCGCAACTCCATGGATTGTAGCCCTCCAGGCTCCTCTGTCCATGGAATTCTCCAGGCAAGAATATTGGAGTGAGTAGCCATTCTCTTCTCCAGGGGATCTTCCTGACACATGGATCGAATCTTTCTCTTGCATTGCAGGCAGATTCTTTATAGTCTGAACCACCAGAGAAGTGCTTTGTACCTAGTCAGGTATGTATTATGGAGGCTTAAATGAGATATTATATACAATGAACTTAGAAGATAATTTGTCATATTTAAAATGCTTAGTAAATTTTAGTTATTATTACATGTTAAAGACTATTGTTAAGAAAAGACATTTCAAATGGACTTTTATTAATTCATTTGTTGTTCACTTTACAATCAACTTTTTTGCATGAAATTCTGTACTAAAGCCAAGACAATAAGCATATGCAACACTGGGGTTATCCGTAAGATTTATGGTTACTTCAGGAAAAACAGTAAAATATTATATATAAAACATTCCTCCTTTTTCATAATGAAAGACTTGACATTTTAAGGATTCTTTTGTTAAAGTACTACCTGATTCTGGTTAAAATATATTTTGATGTATTTCCTGGACTGTAGGAAGTAAAGACTCTCTCAAAACAGACAGCATAACAAAACAAAAAAATTTAAACAGAAAAAGAATCATGATCTGAAACCAGAACAGAGGCAGTTGGTGGCAAGCTTGTAAAAGCCTGTGTTACCCAAGAGACTAGAGTTTTGGCCTCTCCAAAGTGAGGAGCTGAAACTGCAATTTTCAAGTTAAGAAAAAGCAGTTAAATCAGGAAAAAGTGATTCCAGACACACTGTCCCCTGGCTCCCAGCAAAAGAAAACACAAATTTTCTGTGAAGAAAAGGATCTTTGTTTAAGCCCTAGTACTCCCACTAACTAAGATGATTTAAGATTTGGCAAATACAGCATATAAAGATCACGCAAAGAAACAAGAAAATGAACCTCTACTAATGAAAATCAGGAAAAATCAAGACATAAGTTTAGGTCCTTCAGGATTTCAGATACTTAAATATCAACATACAGAACATAAAGTAACTAAAGATAAAATGTTTAAAAATAAAATACAGGATTGAAAAGATGAACAAAGGAGTATTCATAAAACTTCTGATTTGAGAAATGCAAAAAATGAATGAAAATATATTCATTAACATATAAAACAATGAAAGTATACAGTAGATTAAATACAGCTGCAAGGAGAACTGGGGCACTGGATTTAGCCAAATTACAAAGAGTACAGGATAGAAAGGAAAAGAGAAAGAAAGAGCCAGCATGTGCTAGGGATAGAGTCAGGAACTAAATGATAAATTGGTTTCAGAAGAAAAGGAAAAGAAGAAGGAAAACTGGAAGCTGTGCTTTGAGTACTTGGATGCATTGTAGGGTTCTCTTTACTTTTTAAAGGATTTTCAGTTAATTCTATTTAAGCTCTACTTCAGGTAGCCCCTTTGGAGGTTCTTGATACTTATAATATCTGAGCTGTTCTGGGGTCTGATAGGCATGGGTCTTGCTGTCTTCTCCATGTACCCTCAGCTTTTCACCTATCATGTCTAAAGTTAGCTACTTATTTGCTTATCTGCTTTTTTCCAGATTCCAAAACTGTGAGGGCATCTATTATCAATTGCTATTATGTGTAAAGCACCAAGAACAATGCCTGACACCAAATATATGCTATAAGAGGGTTAGCTATTGTTGTTCTTATTACTTCTTCCACATTCTTGCCAGTTTTGATAGTATTAGACATAAGCAAATATTAGTTAATGTACATATTTAATAAGGAATTTGAATATTGTATTTTATCTCTCCTAGTTCAGGCTGAATCTCGGTACTTGTTTTAGGATGCTTGAAACATGTATATTATCACATGTGAAACGAATCGCCAGTCCAGATTCGATGTATGAGACAGGGTGCTTGGGGCTGGTGCACTGGGATGACCCAGAGGGATGGGATGGGGAGGGAGGTGGGAAAGGGGTTCAGGATGGGGAACACATGTACATCCGTGGCGGATTCATGTCGATGTATGGCAAAACCACGACAATATTGTAAAGTAATTAGCCTCCAATTAAAATAAATAAATTTATATTAAAAAAAAGGATGCTTCTGTTTCCAACGTATTATTTTCTAAAGGCAGCCTGAAAATAATTGTGAAAACATATTGTTTGACATGCTAGATGTCACAATTTAATAGTCTAAAGTCATTTAGAATGGGGAAATCCTTTATATAAATTTTTATCATTTCTTAAAACAGCCAATCCATTACCCTAACTTGAGTTTAATTATCAGGAGCACTCTAAGATGTGATTGTGAAATGTCCATAAGGCACATGTATCACCAAAGGTAGGAATAAGTCAAAATTCTCACAATTATTAATAAATTCCAAATTAAATATGACTAGAATATATAGTTTTAATGACCCACTCTTTGGTTAAAAGTTCTCACAGGATGTCTTCTGGAATTTTTTATAGTGTGTTAGCACATACTGGTTGAAAACAAGTTTGTTTAAAACATATTTGGCCAAAGCTTGGTAAAACTAACTTGCATGTATCTTCGTCACACTAATTTTCACGATTAATATCCATCTTGGAGGTAACTAGGGGATAAGATAATAAATATTATTAAGAAACAAACCCCTATCTCATTTGATTTCTAATTTCTTTTTCTTTCAATATTTGATAGAATTTCTAGGACCACATTTTGGAAAATGTGGATATAGACTAAACCTCATCTAAAAGCGCTACAATCTATCTGTTAGGGAACATTTCTTTTCTATTTAGTACTGAATATCACAGTAACAGTGATATTTACAAATACCTCACATCAGGCATATGCTTACTCAGAGTCCAAGATATCAGATTAGGATAAATCTAACTTCCTTATGAGGATTCACCATTGCAGTGACTCAACTACTGTGACTCAATAACAGGCTCAGGTGCTGCTGCAATTCTCCAACTTCTTTTCAAATTACGCCAGTGTTTTCACAACTAAAGAGGGCAATCTCCCAGCTTGGGTAACACGTACTTTTAATTACATAAGCAGTGCAATTATTGCATTACCTTGGAGAATCATCAAGAAGGCAGAAACTGGGGTTTACAAGGCTAGGTTCATAAATGCTAGAAGCTTGCTACCAGAGAGAAGTGGGCTTTGAGAGAATATTTATGTAATTTCTGAGACGTGATGACTAACTCCACAGCAGAGGAGCATTTGGGGAAAACCAGCTTACTTCTATAACTGTTTCTTCTTTAAAAAATAACATCCATTTTTATTGAATTTTATAAGGTAGGAGTTCATACTTCTTTTTATCTGAGAGACTAGCAGAGTGGGTGGTTGAAGGAGGAGAAAGGAAGAAGAGCAGAGGAGCCAAGTCTAGCGTGTTAGAGTTTGTTCTTGCCAATTACATTCTGATCTCAGGAAACCCCAGCAAACTGGATTTTGAGGATGCCAGTTTGGCTACCAATTATGAAAAGACCACTGCTTTGAAAACTATAAGGCTGTATATTCACTATATGGATACTATCGTCATTATTATATCAGTAGTGTCCAAATTACTTTCTTGGAACTTCTAATTTTGGAAATACTTTATGACATATTTTATGATTTTAACCTTTTTTGAGAAACTTATTGATGGACTTCTAATAAACTGCTAAGCTCAGAACTCTCCGTGCAAATTGAATATACTATACAGACTGAATACCAGACCACCTGACCTGCCTCTTGAGAAATCTGTATGCAGGTCAGGAAGCAACACTTAGAACTGGACATGGAACAACAGACTGGTTCCAAATAGGAAAAGGAGTACGTCAAGGCTGTATATTGTCACCCTGCTTTTTTAACTTATATGCAGAGTACATCCGGAGAAGGCAATGGCAACCCACTCCAGTATTCTTGGCTGGAAAATCCCATGGACAGAGGAGTATGGTGGGCTGCAGTCCATGGGGTTGAGAAGAGTTCATGACTGAGCGACTTCACTTTCACTTTTCACTTTCATGCAATGGAGAAGGAAATGGCAACCCACTCCAGTGTTCTTGCGTAGAGAATACCAGGGACGATGGAGCCTGGTAGGCTGCTGTCTATGGGGTCGCACAGAGTCAGAAACGACTGACGTGACTTAGCAGCAGCAGCAGCAGAGTACATTATGAGAAATTCTGGGCTGGATGAAGCACAAGCTGGAATCAAGATTGCTGGGAGAAATAACAATAACCTCAGATATGCAGATGACACCACCCTTATGGCAGAAAGAAGAACTGAAGAGCCTCTTGATGAAAGTGAAAGAGGAAAGTGAAAAAGTTAGCTTAAAGCTCAACATTCAGAAAACTAAGATCATGGCATCCGGTCCCATCCCTTCATGGTAAATAGATGGGGAAACAGTGGAACAAGTGAGAGACTTTATTTTGGGGGGCTCCAAAATCACTGCAGATGGTGATTGCAGCCATGAAATTAAAAGACACTCCTTGGAAGGAAAGTTATGACCAACTTAGACAGCATATTAAAAAGCAGAGACATTACTTTGCCAACAAAGGTCCATCTAGTCAAGGCTATGGTTTTTCCAATAGTCATGTATGGATGTGAGAGTTGGACTATGAAGAAAGCTGAGTGCCAAAGAACTGATGCTTTTGAACTGTGGTGTTGGAGAAGACTCTTGAAAGTCCCTTGGACTGCAAGGAGATCCAACCAGTCCATCCTAAGGAAATCAGTCCTGGGTGTTCATTGGAAGGACTGGTGTTGAAGCTGAAACTCCAATACTTTGGCCATCTGATGTGAAGAACTGACTCATTGGAAAAAACCATGATGCTGGGAAAGATTGAAGGCAGGAGGGGAAGTGGACGACAGAGGATGAGATGGTTGGATGGCATTACCGACTCAATGGACATGAGTTTGGGTAAACTCCGGGAGTTGGTGATGGACAGGGAGGCCTGGCGTGCTGCGCCCCATGGGGTCGCAAAGAGTCGGACACGACTGAGCAACTGAACTGAACTAAATGCAGACTGAATATGTATATATGTATATAAGTGTATGTGGGCTAAATTATCACTCAAATTGGCTAGAAGGTAAACATTAGGATAATGTAGAATGAATCTATCATTAGTAAAAAAAAAAAAAAATGCAATATCCTCAAAACCCAGTTTGAGAAACAAAGAATTCAATCATGGTTTCTCCTGCTACCAAGAAGTTTTTAAAAAAAGTATTTTATACATAGATCCATTTTAAGTTTATTTCTAAAAATAAAATACCTATTCTCCATTCTACTGGAGAATTACCATTAACTTCTAAATCATAGCTAACAATCACATTCTTTAGGAAATAGACCTGCCTTATAAGTAAATAGACTTCTCTTATAAGTAAAGCTTTGGACAAGTTATTCTTTGGACACTGCTGGCAATATTCTGTATCAGACACAAGAATGGAGGGTTGAAGTGGAGGTGATTTAGGAATGAGGATTTACCAGCTTTATATAGCAGCCAAATTATTCTTTTGGTCAAAAAACATTCATTATGACCCTACTAAGTGTCAGGTCCTATTCTGTGTGCCAATGAATAAGATAGACATGGCTCCTCAGAATCATAAAGGGGGATGAGACAGTTAATATAAAGCTAATACTGCATGAATAATTCCAAATGGTTAAGGATAACAAAACAGGGTGATGGGATAGATTATATCATTAATCCATTTATATTTTTTACATTTTACTAAATAGTTTATAATAAGCATGTACTACTCTTATTTCTATAAAATGACACATATAAAAAACAGTATTTATTACATGAATATAAATGTTCACAGTGAACTAGCCAATCTATCTAAAATTTCAACTATTACTCTGCCAATTTATGGCCCTTTTCCTACTCTAATTTTATGTCTTTGGTACCAGTCACCATTTGTCTAACGCATGTATGCATGCTAAGTCGCTTCAGTCATGTCTGACCCTTTGTGACTCCATGGACTGTCGTTCACCAGGCTCCTCTGTCCAGTGGGATTCTCCAGGCAAGGATATTGGAGTGGGCTGCCATGTCCTCCTCCAGGGGATCTTCCCAACCCTGGGATTGAACCCAGGTCTCCTGCATTGCAAGTGGATTCTTTACTGTCTGAGCCACCAGAAAAGCCCTCCACACTTGCAACACACATACACACATTCATGTCATCTGAAAAGATATATACTACTTACACGATTTAGAATATAAAAATAAATGAGACGTTATTTTATTCATAATGACAGGGCAGAGAGAGTACTCTCAGCACTTCTGTGAATGTGGACCCTGTAAATTGGTTGAGCTTTAAATTATCTATGCCATGATTACAGACTTGGTGCTTTTTTGAACTGTAAGTTATCATATTAAAAGGCATGCTCCACTATTTCAAAACCAGGTAAGAATACAGAAAACTGAACTTAGGCCAGTTGCATTTCCAGAATGTGTATAGTTTTAAATTAGACTCATTTATATTGAGATTCTTGATATAAACTGATGCACAGATAATTCAGAACTGATATTAGATTTAACCTTTAATTATTATAGAAAAGTCAAAGCACATAGATACTCAAGGCTCACTCGTTAAAACCCACAGAGCTACCTGTCATTAGTATTTGCATTCACAGTGATAAGGCAGAGCGAGTACTCTCAGCACTTCTGGGCAACAGCTCTTTGGCACCAACATGTGTTGTCCACTCAGGTAGACTTTAGTATTTACAGAATTCAGGATCTCAACGGGAAAGATCATCAATACAATGACTATGCTGTCTCTAAATTATGGCCTTGCAGGCATGAACAAGAAATATTAAGAACCAAAGGCAATGTTTTAAAATCACTTAGGAAACTGCTGAAAATATTAGCAAGATTTTGTGTTGCTGAACCAGTAAGGTTATCAAACCTGAAGGACAGATCCAACCTCTGTGCTTCTGGATCAACAGAGGTTGGATCTACAGGGACCAGACATGCAGAGATAGGGTTAAGTTTGCCAACAGACCTATTGTTTGTGGAAGAAGAAATGAAATGAAAATTTCTTCTTTTAAGCTTGTTGGTGGAATAGTACCCAGGACCCTGGAGCTATGTGAGTCCACAGGAGACAGCAGCATCTACTATCAGTTGAAACTACACAAATGGGTATGATTAAAAGGCATGCACTGCAAAGCCTGACCTCCCAGGTGGCCCAGCGGTAAAGAATCTGCCTGCCAGTGCAGGAGACACGGGCTTGATCTCTGGGTTGGGAAGGTCCCCTGGAGCAGGAAATAGCAACTCACTCCAGTATTCTCACCTGGAAAATTCCATGGACAGAAGAGGCGGGTGGGCTATAGTCCATGGGGTCACAAAGAGTTGGACACAACTGAGCATGCGCACACACACTGCAGAGATGAATTACTGTAGTTTCCACTAGCACACCTCTTCTAAGTAACATTACAAATTAGTATAATTTGTAAATTATCTTAAATATAAATGTGTAATTTTAAATGTGTATATTTAAAATTATAGAAAAGAAATTAAAATCTCTTCTTTTCAGCTTGTTGGATCTAGAATAGCACCCAGGACCTTAGAGCTATATGAGCCACTCCTTTAAAAAGAACTGTCCTGATCAGGGCAAACGTACCAAAAGTAGGCACTTGAACCTTGAAAAGACAATCTCCTTTGTTCTCAGACCTATGGTGTCTTCTTCCTTTGAGAGCCGGGTTAGGCCAATTGCCTTAATCTCCTTCTTTCTGTAATGTATATTAGAGAACATGAAGCAAATATAGAAAATATAACTATCAGTAAGAATTGAAGCCAACAGGAAAACTGAAGGAAATAAGTGCACAGTTTGTCTCAAGAATATGAAAACAACACAAGGACATAAACTCAGCAAGCACAGACTTGAACTCTCACATGCACTGCACTGTGTTGCCTAAGAGTCACCTGCTGCTGCTGCTGCTCCTAAGTCGCTTCAGTCGTGTCCGACTCTGTGCGACCCCACAGACGGCAGCCCACCAGGTTCCCCCATCCCTGGGATTCTCCAGGCAAGAACACTGGAGTGGGTTGCCATTTCCTTCTCCAATGCATGAAAGTGAAAAGTGAAAGTGAAGTTGCTCAGTCGTGTCCCTAAGAGTCACCTAGGAAGTTCTAGACCTCAATATGACTATCTTTGGAAATAGGGCCTTTAAAGGGGCAATTAAAGTTAAATTAGATCATATGCACCAGAATCTAGATAAATGTCTTAGAGGAAGAGACCCTAAGGATGCATAGACATGGAGAAAGAGACCATGTACAACACAGCAAGAAGATGGCCACTCACAAGACAAAGAGGAGGGCTTCAGGAGAAACTGAACCAGGGACACAGTGATCTTGGACTTACCACCTCCAAAAAAACAATAATAATAATACACCAATTTTTGTTGTTAAAGGCATCCAGTCTGTGCTTTTTTGTTATGGCAGCACTAAACAGAATGCTAACTAATATAAATTCTAAAATGCCATCAATTAATTAAGATTTGTACATGGATTACCTGATAAGTTTGTGTTTTCCTATTAACTAAGAGGATGATTTATGGGAAGTTTTTTAATCTCTATACAGCATGGCTTCCTCACCCAGATGATGGGAGAATACTAAGATCTTGACAAATTTAAATTTAATTGGAAAGATGACATTCCTAACTATGCCACTCCATCAAGGATTAGCCCATTCTCTTGACATACGCACTTAATAAACTGCACTACTGACTGCTGTTGAACAAATTCCAGTTATCACTTGTTCTTGAATGATACAAGCATAATTTAGTCCACCAATTGAGCTGTAAGAACTTACAGGAAAGATTCTACATCATGCATTTTCTTTTTTCTATGGTTTCTTTTTTTAAATTAATTTATTTTCTTAAACATATCCTACATGTGAAACACCTTTGATGCTGAGAATAAAATTATAAAGATGATGTATATGACATTTTATTTTATGGAAGACACTGACAAGCAAAATTATGCAAGTAATTCAGAAATGTAACCACTAACAACATATGAAATAATCTATTAATATTTCCTTAATGAATACTTGGAAAAAAGTGTAACATTATTCTGGAATTCAAAGGAAGGTAACTCCTTCCTCTAAAGATCAAATAAATTTAGGAGACAGACTGATAATCCACACACCAAAAGCACAATTTGCTCATGCATTTTAGGGTCAGCCTGAGCCAGCACAATTTCATAACTGCCACAAAGCCATCTGCTCAAAAATCTGTAGGCTCTGCTTGCCATCAGTCATTCCTTTAAGATAAACTACTTTGCTTACTGGAGTGAAAGGGATTTCAGAGTCAGGTAGAGCTGCTTTATTAGACTTCATAAATAACAATCTGGACTTGCTGATTAAACACTCAGAACTTCAATTTCTATAACTGGGTGATGGAAAATCATAATCCACCCTGTACAGTTGTGAGAATTAGAGATAATAAACACACAACTCCAGAGAGACTATTTAACATACATTAGGAACACAACATGCTTATCATTATTTTGTTTCAAAACAAACATAGCAAAACGATTTTTAATGATTGATTGTGGCTACTTGGTACACCATCATGAAAATAGTAAGACAGTGATTTGACTCAAGTTCCATGGCCCACAGTCGATGGAGAATTTCTGTCATGGGCTCAAAGAGAGAAGGTGCACATTTAAGTGTCACTCTCATATTAAAAACTCCTATTTGATGGTGGAAATGGTAACTGGAGACAGTAATGGATGGTTCCAGTAATTTTCCTGAATCTGTGAATCAGTCACTAAATCCAAATAATTGACAATTGTTCAGCTAAATCCTAATGGAGATGTGTGGAAGGAGGGTATAAAAGGGTATTTTACAAAAATCTGGAACAGGGTTCACTACCCAGAAGCAGAGTCAGAAGGCAACTGCCTACAGCGAAGAGATGAAAATCTTAAATAAGAAGCTATTGCAAAAAGAACCAGAGTGCCAAAGGACTAAACATGAATGCTTACTGGTGGCTTTGCAAGTACTGTGCATGTACTATTTCTGACATGCATAAGGTAGGAAAGTAATTTCAGAAATATTACCTTCTAAATCACTAGGGTAGCAAGCGCCAAAATTGCCAGCCGACACCAGAAGTCTAATTACCATCCTTTTGCTTTTCCTTCAAAATAAATATGTTTATTGCAAATGTTCTCTATTCTTTTTCCATGGCACTCATAAGGAAGAAGCATAAACAAGAGTTCAACTAAGTCATTACAACTACATTATCAGTTATATTACAAAAGGCAGTTAAGTCACATTTCCGTGTTAAATGCAATTATGTTTTATTACAAATATTACAATAAAGAATAGATCTATTTAAAGTGCAGGGTTTTTTTGTTCTGCTGGGATGTAGAGCAAAACCTAAAACAATAAATGTCATCGGATATTTGAAATGAAAAATAAATCTAATATTCCCCAAACTGCTGCAAATATAAAACACATACCAAAGCACCCAGGGGCCTTTTTCCCAAGACGATGGAACTATTAACAAAATACTTGTAAGAACCTGGATACCCCTCATTTCGAACAACAGCTTTTCATTACCTAGGCCATAAGCACTGACCTCTGATATGATTTAACAGCTCTCACATTATATTAAACTGGCCTATCCTGGCTTCAGGCAAACAAATATAAAATGTAATCACATATTGTTGTTTGAAGTTTCATAGGATAAAAGGGGTCAAGCTGCATTTGCACACTTTAAGCAGGACTTTTTTTTTTTTACTGAGGAGTAACTGATACATCAGTTTAGATGTGCAACATAATGATTAAGTATTTGTGTATACTGTTAAATGATCACAAATTAATGCACATCTATCACCAGACAGCTACAAAATATTTCTTGTGATGAGAACTTTTAGGAAGTACTCTCTTAGCAACTTTCAAATATATCATACATTATTGTTAACTAGTTACTCTGTCATGCATTCCATCCGCCTGGCTTATTTATTAAGGTAAGTAGTAGTAGAAGTTTCTACCTCTTGGTCCCCTTCACCCATTCTGCTCACCCTCCCCACCCCTCTGCATCTGGCAACAACCCATCTGTTCTCTGCATTTATGAACTTGGTCATTTTTTTTTAAGATCCCACATATAAGTGAGATCATTTGGTGTTTGTCTTTCTTTGCCTGACATTTCAATTAGCATAGTGTCCCTGAGGGCTATCTGTGTTGTCATAAATGGCAAGATTTCTTTTTTTTTTTTTACAGCTGAATTATTTTCTGTTTATCCACTGATGGACATTCAACATATTTCTGTATCTTGGCTACCGTAAATAACACTCCAATGAACACGGGAGTGTATATATATCTTCCATTTAGTGTTTTTATTTTCTTCAGATAAATGCCCAGAAGTGAAATGGCTGGATCATCTGGTGGTTCTATTTTTAAAGTGCTGAGGATCCTCCATACTGTTTTCCATAGTGTCTGCACCAATTTGCATTCCTCCAACAGTGCATAGGGTCCTTTTTCTCCGTATCCTTGAAAACACTTGTTATTTCATGTCTTTTCGATAGCCACTCTGACAAATATGAGGTGATAAATTATTGTGGTTTTGATTTACACCTCCCTGATGATTACTGATGTTGAATACTTATTAAGGATCTGTTAGCCATCTGTATGTCTTCTTGGGAAAATGTCTGTTTAGATCCTCTGCTTATTTTTTGATTGGGTTTTTTTTTTCTGCTACTGAATTGTATGAGTTCTTTACGTACTTTGAACATTAACCCCTTATCAGACAAATGATTTGCAAACATTTTCTTCCATGTGGTAGGTTGCCTTTTTATTTTGATGGTTTCCTTTGCTGAACGGAACTCTTTAGTTTCATTACTTTATTTTCATTTTGTTGCCTTTGTTTTTGGTGTTATACCCAAAAACAAAAAACCAATCACCACCAAAACCAATGTCAATGCAGGAACTTCTCTAGATATCCAACTGGTACCACCCCAAAGAATTAGAGTTTACAATACACAGTGCTCATACATTCCAGGGATAGTGCCTGTTCCCACCAGCTAGACTGTGTGTATGCTAAGTCACTTCAGTCATGTCTGACTCTTTCCAACCCATGGACTTGTAGCGCATCAGCTCCTCTGTCCATGGGATTCTCCAGGCAGGAGGGCAGGTTTCCATGTCTTCCTCCAGGGGATCTTCCTGACCCAGGGATCGAACCCACATCTCTTATGTCTCCTGCATCGGCAGGTGGGTTCATTACCACTAGTGCCAACTACTAATTAGACCAGAAACTCTCAATATTCAAAAAGTCTTGCACTATAGTAAGAAATTATTTGATTGAGCTCTGATCCCGTTTCACAAAACTTAAAAGCAAGATATAAAAGAGTCAAAGTAGTTCCAAGTAACTTACTTGCCTTCTAGAAAAAAGCTCAATGATATTTATAGAAATATAAAAATGTACAGCATTCAGCAAGGTAAAATTGACAGTATTTGGTTTCCAATTAAAAATATATATACCAGGCATTCAAAAAAAAGTAAAATTTGAAACATAGTGACATGAAAACTTATCAAAATTAACCCAGAACTGACACATATAACAGAGTTAGTAAATAAAGACATTAAATGGTTTTTATAATTTTATTTCACATGATCAGAGTAGAAGCATGAAATTGAAAAAAAAAAAAAAAAACAAAACCAAACTTCTAGAAATAAAACCAAAATTGAACAACAACAAAAAAAACCTACATTGAATAAGATTAACAATAATTACTGAAGAAATAAAGCAGTGAATTTGAACATGGCATAATGGAAAAAATTTGAAGAAACAATTAAATGAAGAGAGCAGAACTGAGTTTTGGGACAACTTCATGTAACTTAATTTACGTATAACTGGAGACTACCAAAGAGAATGGGGTAAAACCAATGGCCAAAATTTTTTCACTATATTTGTAGAAACTGCTGCTGCTGCTGCTAAGTTGCTTCAGTCGTGTCTGACTCTGTGCAACCCCATAGACGGCAGCCCACCAGGATCCGCCATCCCTGGGATTCTCCAGGCAAGAACACTGGAGTGGGTTGCCATTTCCTTCTCCAATGCATGAAATTGAAAAGTGAAAGTGAAGTTGTAGAAACTAACTGTGTGTATGTATATATATACACACACACACACACACACACACAAACCCCAAACACAATAATGAATAAAAAATATAAGATATATCATCTTGTAAGTCAAAAGAATATTATGATGCCATTTCTCTGCCAATTGGTCTATAGATTGAATAAAGGTCCCAACAGTCTTACAGAGTGTAAATGAATAAACTTACTCTAAGTTTCATATGAAAATGCAAGTAACATAGTACAGATAAAAGAACTTTAAAAACAACAAATGAGTAATGTTAACTGAATTTCAACATTTATTATAAAGCTAGAGTAATCAAGACAGTGTGAAATTGGTGTAAAAGCTGACTAGCAGAACAATGGAATGAAAATAGCTCAGTAATAGATCCACACACATATATGGACAACTGATTTTTGACAAATTGCAAAAGCAATTCAGAGAAAAAAGGACACTATTTTCAACAAATGATGTTGGAACAATTGGATATGCATATTAAAAAGACACTTTGATCCATATAGAACACCATATAAAATATTTATGCAAAACAGATCATAGAAACAAATGTTATGACTACTTAAAACTATAAAAACTTCTAAAAAGAAACATAAAAGGAAACATTTATGACATTCAGTTAGGCAAGCATATTTTAGTTATGATACCTAAAGTGTGACCCATAAAAGAAATAAACTGAAAAATTCTACTTCATTAAAATTAAAAACATTTCCTCAACAAAAGATTCTATTAAGAGGATGAAAAGACAAGCCATAGTCTGGGAGTAAATTTTATATCTAACATATATGTATGCAATACATAATGAATATCCCAAATGAAAAAACCCAAATAATCAAATTTTTTAAATGGGGAAAAGATATGGAAAGATACATTACTAAAGAAGATATGTGGAGAAAAAATAAGCACATGAAAAAATGCTCAGCATAATGAATTACTACTCCTGTTCGTGCTTGTGCCCAGTTGTATCCAAGTCTTTGTGGCCCCGTGGATGGTAGCCTGCCAGGCTCATTTTATCCATGGGATTTTTTTCAGGCATGAATACTGAAGTGGGTTACCGTTTCCTCCTGCAAGGGATCTTCCTGACTCAGGGACTGAACCTGTGTCTCCTGCATTGGCAGGCGAACACTTTACCACTGTGCCACCTGGAAAGCCCCTAACGAATCACTGCTGTTGTTCAGTTGCTACATCGTGCCCTACTCTTTGCGACCCCATGGACTGCAGCATGTCAGGCTTCCCTTCCCTGTCCTTCACCATCTCCTGGAGTTTGCTCAAACTCATGTCCATTGTGTTGATGATGCCATTCAACGATCTCACCCTCTTTCACTCCCTTCTCCTGCCCTCAATCTTTCCCAGCATCAAGGTCTTTTAAAAACGACCATGGCATACCACTACTAAGCACCTGTTAGAATAGCTAAAATTGAGAAGTGTTGGGCAGTTTATAAAGGAATTAGAACTCTTACACAGTGCTAAAGTGGAAATATAAAAAGGCAGAACCATGTTGAGAAACAGTCTGTTTCTTAAGAAGTTAAAAATGTATCTATAGGACGCTCTAGCCATTTGACTCCTGGATATTTGAGTGAAGTGAAAAAATATATCTACACACAAAACATACACTCAATGTTCATAGCCCCTTTATTGTAATAACCATCAAATCGAACTGGAAACAACTCAAATGACCATCACCAGGTGAGTGGATAAACTGCTTTCGGTATATCTATATGTGATAGACTGATTAGTCCAAGTCCTCTTCCCATTAACCTGTGAATGTGACCTTATAGGGCAGAAAGGACTCTGCAGTTGTGATTAAGTTAAAGATTTTCAGGTAAGGAAATTCTCCTGGATTACTTGGGTGGGTCATAAATATAATACCAGGTGTCCTTATAAACTGGAAGAGGACCAAAATTTGACTAAAGAAGAAGACCACGTGGTGACAGAAGCCAGGACTGTAACCTGCACACCGTGAAAATGGAGGAAGGGGCAACAGTGGGGAAAAACGGGAAGTCTCTAGAATTAAAAGGCAAGGAAAGGGATTCTCCCCTTAGAGTCTCCAAAACAAACTAGTTCTGCCAACAATTTAACTTTATCTTGGTGAAATTCATTTTGGACCGTGACCTCCAAAAATGAAAGAGAGCAGTAAGTTTAAGTCAATAAATTTGCGGTAATTCATTATAGCAGCAATAGGAAATAATACATTATAATTAATATAATCAAGTGCTAATCACCAATAAAAGAAATGAGCTACTGATATATATAATACAAATGAATATAAAATAATAAAAAAGCAGAGATATTATTTTGCCAACAAAGGTCTGTCTAGTCAAAGCTATGGTTTTTCCAGTAGTCATGTATGGATGTGAGAGTTGGACTATAAGGAAAGCTGGGCGCCAAAGAATCGATGCTTTTGAACTGTGGTGTTGGAGAAGACTCGAGAGTCCCTTGGACTACAACCAGTCCATCCTAAAGGAAATCAGTCCTAAATATTCATTGGAAGGACTGATGCCGAAGCTGAAACTCCAATACTTTGGCCACCTGATGAGAAGAACTCACTCATTGGAAAAGACCCTGATGCTGGGAAAGATTCAGGGCAAGAGGAGAAGGTGACAGTGGATGAGATGGTTGGATGGCATCACCGACTTGATGGACATGAGCTTGAGTAAGCTCTGGGAGCTGGTTCTGGACAGGGAAGACTGGTGTGCTGCAATCCATGGGGTCGCAGAGTTGGACATGTCTGAGCGACTGGACTGAACTGATAAAATAATTACATTGAGTAAACAAAAAGATAAAATATATACCATTTACATAAAATTATGTCACTTACATAAAATTCAAGAAAATGCAAAAGCAATCTACAGTGTCAGAGAGTATGCTGGTTATTGTCTGGGGACAAGGGGGACAGATAGGTGAGGAAAGGAGTGCTAGGTGGAAAATTTCAGAAATAAACAATATTGTATTGAATTCAGTTTTGTTTCATTGGTGTGTACATAGTCAAAAATTGTAAAATTGTACACTTTAATTACATGAAGTTTATAGTAAGCCAAATATACTTCAAGGCTTTTAAAATTAAAAATAAATGCATGTAGCAGGTACATGCATTGTGGTCAGTCACTTAGTCATGTCCAACACTTTGCGACTCCATGCACTATAGCCCACGAGGCTCCTCCTCCATGGAATTTTCCAGGCAAGAATACTTGAGTGAGTTGCCATTTCCTACTTCATGGGATCTTCCTGACCCAGGGATCGAACCCGTGCCTCCTGCATTGGCAGACAGATTCTTTACCACGGAGCCACCTGGGAAGCTGTAGCTATAGCATACATATATAAATGTACGCATATATATATGCATATATATACACACACATAATGTATTAATATATACATGTGCATATATGTGTATAAACATATAGAGTAGATATAGAAGAATGGAACAAAAAGAAAAAATACAAATAGATGAAAATAGGAGAAAATAAAAGAAAATTTGAGAAATCACAATTTTCAAAATCTATCTTATGGTAGCTTAAGAAAAAATGGATAAAATTTAGAGAACTGTTATAGAGATAATATAGGAAAGCCTCCCAGAATTAACAGGCATCAATTTTTTATATTAAAATAAGGAGCTTATAAGTGACCAGCATAAAGAATAATTAGAACCAATGCTTGCCATTATGACATTTCAGAATACCACGTTAAAGAGAAGATCCTAACCCTTTACAAGAGTTGGTATTGTGAGGAACAAGAGACTGGGAGAGAAAAAAATATAAACAAGTAAATTAAAAAGTTGTAAAAGATATTTGGATCCAGAACGATGTTAGGCTATTTGAAAGCAAATATCTGTTAAAGTGAGTAGCAATATAATTCTGTAAAAAATTTTGGGAGGAAATAATTTCTATCTTAAAATTCATTATCTAGCTAAACAGTTCATCAACTTTGTAGGTAGGGGGATAAAAAGACATTTTATGACATGCAAAGGCTCAAACAATTAACTCCTCAAACATCCTTTCTTAGGAAGTTACTAGAGAAGGTCTTAGTAAAATAAGACAGCAAATCAAAAAAGTGAAAGACATGGAATCAAAAGAGATCTAAAAACAAGAAAACTGAAACGAGAAGTTCCAGTACAACAGCTCTGCATCAGTCTTGAAGTCTGGAGTAGAAGGAGACAGGTAAGATGGAGCAGCATCTTCAACAGAGAAGAAAAAAAAAATCATAATCATCTGTGCTTGAGTATAAGGAAAAATAATTGCTAAGGCTTTAATAAATTATTTTTGAACACTTAAGAAATTATGGAAGAGTTAATAAAAATAAAGCAAATGAAAAACAAGTTATTTAAGAAAAAAAGAACTCATAAAAAGGGAATTAATCAGTGTACTATTTGACTATCACTTGATGAAGCACTAAAATATTATAATATGATAATAATATATTTATCAACTAGTGATTTAATCAAATTGATAAACTTTACTGGGAAAGTAAAGGAAGAGGGATTGTGGTGGTGATGCAGTGGTAGTACGAAAAGTTAAATTACAAGTAATTTGAGAGGAAATCAATAGATTGTATCTAAATTTAACAAATAATAAAGTGCATCATAAGTATATAATTTAGAAATACAGAGGAAAATACCAGAATAAAGAATACTAAGAACTAAAAGAAAGGTTGTTCCTAGGAAAGGTCCTGGGGAGTACAAAGGGGTAAAATAAGCCATTGCTCTCTTTTTAAGTCTTTTTTCACTATCCCTTTATTTTTTAACCATTCACATATATTACTTTAATCTAAAAACTTTAACAAGGAATCAGAAACTGCTGTCTTAGCAATACTTCCCAATTAGTGCAGCTTTGAATGAATCTCTACTTGCATTCTGAATCATTTTTTTCAGCAAAATATGTTTTACAGTTAAAAAGAAAAGTAAATAAAATATTTTAATTGAGGCTTACATTTCCTCATTCTTGCATGTCAATTTTGCAAAAACAAAATAAAAATGAATATCTACTGTTGTTAGGTGAGGATTTCAACTTTGGTGATAAAAATTAGTAAGATCATGTTCTTAACAGATTACAGTTTATAGTGGGTGGTAGTGGCAGAAAATAAACAGAAAATTAGAATTCATTGTGATTATGCTCAAAACAGTGGGGAGGGTGGCTGGGTTTAATTATGAAGAAATTTCAAAACTGGGATAGTTTCCAAATTTCTGGAAAAACTTCTTGGATGGGCAAGTGTAATCAAGACAATGAAGAGGGAAGGGTGTAAATGATGCAATGCTTACACCAGGCAGAGGCCACCAGACAATCAGAATTTAAAACAGAGTATGTGCTTTCCAAATCACTGAGGAGGCTGAAAACCAACAAATTAAGTTTACTATAACAAAGACAGAAAGCAAACAAACAAACAAAAAAGGTAAATAAACACAATATCCAGGGAACATTAAGATAAAATGAAAAAAGGGCAAGGCACATTCATTTTAATCATTATAATTCCTATTTTTGTAACGTTCTTCAATTGTATTTCTGAGAGAATTCTGGGGAGGGTGCTTCCCTCTGTCTGAAACTCCAAATTAAATGACCTAGGAGGAAAAAGGAAGAGGATGGGGGCCGGGAGGGGCGGGAGAGGGAGAAATAATACAAATGAATGAATCTTCATTACCACCACACTGCTACAAGCTAGTAAAAAAAAAGTCATGGGACAGACAAAGCCAGATTAGATCAAGACATCTAGCCAGATTTGGTGCTAAATTATTGGAAGAAAGTTTATGGAATTCTGATATGAGTTCATTAATGTCTGTTGATTACAAAAGCAAGGATAAGTGGACAGGGCAGAAAAATAGACGGTCAGCATCCCTTTATCTTTATGTATTAACAGGTGAGAAGCAATAGCATAGAGCAAGTTGGCCCATATTAAATAGAAAAACACTTCAAAGTGGAGTTTTTCATTGATCCTATTGGCCTTACTTTGATACAGAAGGAAACAGAAACAAGGAAGAATTACACAAGAACACACAATTTGCCTGAAGTAGAAAACAGGCCAAAAATAAAATTTCATTAGTAAATGTAGCAAGAGGCACAGCTGATTAAATAAACACTTTAAAAAAAATGGCACAAAGGAAACTGCCCAGTGATCCACTTCTTACCCAAATCACTTCAAGATTCTAGGTCACTAAGCCGGCAAATGAACTGAGAGCAAACAGCCATCCACTCTAAGACATGACTGGAGGATGGTAACAGAGAGCAATGACTAGGAGAATCCTCTCTATTGCTTTGGGTCAAATACCTGGCTTTTTAGCCCTTTCTTTCATTAAAGATGAAAATTAGAAATTAATGCATAGAACTAATGAAAATGCTTATTCTTTTTTTTCAATATAAGAGGGAATAATATGTCTCAAAGGTTGCAAAAGAGTAAAACTGAACAAGACAAGCTACAATAAACAAATAAAGAGAGCATCTGAAATTTCCCCTAAATTAAAAAAAAAAAGAATTCTTAAAAATTGTACACCACATTAAAATGAAAACAGAGCTGGATAAATTGAAGAAATAATTTAGAGTCGTTAATAATTTGTTGCTAGACGGAGGAGCCTGGTAGGCTGCAGTCCATGAGGTCGCTAAGAGTTGGACATGACTGAGCAACTTCACTTTCACTTTTCACTTTCATGCATTGGAGAAAGAAATGGCAACCCACTCCAGTGTTCTTGCCTGGAGGATCCCAGGGACGGCGGAGGTGATGGGCTGCTGTCTATGGGGTCGCAGAGTCGGACATGACTGATGTGACTTAGCAGCAGCAGCAGCAGCTAGACACTTAAAATACTTTTTGAAAAATAAAGAACAAAATCTACCCATGAGAAAACTGGATCATTGATACAGAAGATGATCTTGAGCAGTACTATCAGAACATAGGGGGAAAAAAGTGGAAAACTGATGACAAAACAACAGAGAATATAAAATTAATCTGAAAGCTGTATATCCCAGAGTTTATGTAATTAATTGTGATGGTTGGACAGTGAAGCAAGAATGAAATAATGAGAAATAATACAGTGAGTTTTATATAATTATTGAAGTTATTAGGATGACATAGCCAGTAAGTGGTAAAACAAGAATTTGAAGTTCTATATAAACTCTCATCTTATACTACCTCCTCATAAGAATTATATACTATAATATTTTATTTAAAATACTTCCAAAATATTAATATGGGCAGCACATTTTGAATTGCAACGCTGGATCAGCTCCCAGGAGTTCATTCCAACGGCAAGGCTGACTATAGCTGTTCTTAAAGAACTTTTGCTTGCTTTCAAATTTTTAAGTGATTCCTTGACCACAAATCACTTTTATGACTGAAGCTGGTGTCCAAATTGATGACAGCCAGTTATTTCTTCAATAAAAATGATTGGTTAAGAAACAGCTCTATGTTGAAAAACCATGACTATCGATGGAAAGGAACATAAATTTTGAAGAGCTTCTTCAGCAGATGTCAAATTTAATTAACTGTTGTGTTTCCAATATTTATCACAGTGCCTGGAACATAGTAGATATTCAATACATATTTGCAGAAACACATAATTATGGAGTTAGGGTGAGCCACATTATGATTCCTGTCCCCTTGTTATTTTCCATCCCAGTATACATATTCCAGTAAGCAAAAGCTTAACATTCAATATTCAAATTTAGGGGAAATAAAGTAACAAACAGCAAGTCCAGATTTAAAATGGTAGCATGAAGGATATGTGACTAAAGGGAATTGGGTGTTTTGAGAGAAGGTGGTTTAGGATAGCATGAGATTGGAACAGAGTCACTCTGAGATGGTGTAACAATCTTCATGCTGCTGCTAAGTCGCTTCAGTAGTGTCCGACTCTGTGCGACCCCACAGACGACAGCCCATCAGGCTCCGCTGTCCCTGGGATTCTCCAGGCAAGAATACTGGAGTGGGTTGCCATTTCCTTCTCCAGTGCATGAAAGGGAAAAGTGAAAGTGAAGTTGCTCAGTCGTGTCCAACTCTTAGTGACCCCATGGACTGCAGCTTACCAGGGTCCTCCGTCCATGGGATTTTCCAGGCAAGAGTACTGGAGTGGGGTGCCATTGCCTTCTCCGACAATCTTCATAGACATTGACTATACTATAAAAAGAGATACAATCTGTAACAGAAATTTTCACATATTCTTTGTTGATATCCCTCTTGTACCTTCTAACTGGCTGAATAACACAAGCACCCAAAAATCCTTCCACCTTGCATGGCATACAAAGCTCATATCTTGGAGTATTCATCATAATTATTTATTAATAAAAAATTTTTTTCTAATCCAGTTTTTTCAGGATGACTTATAGTAGACATGGGTTTGGGTGGACTCTGGGAGTTGGTGATGGACAGAGAGGCCTGGCGTGCTGCAATTCACGGGGTCGCAAAGAGTCGGACACGACTGAGCGACTGAACTGAACTGAACTGAACTATAGTAGAAACAACTCTTCTTAAATATAATGCATTTCATGATAGTAGAAAGTCAGTGAAATTTTACTCCAGGCCTGCCACATATTAGCTATGTGAAGTGAAGAAGTGAAAGTGTTAGTTGCTCTGTCATGTCCGACTCTCTGCGACCCCATGGCCTGTAGCCCGCCAGGCTCCTCTGTCCATGGAGTTCTCCAGGCAAGAATCTGGAGTGGGTTGCCATTCCCTTCTCCAGAGGATCTTCTCTATCCAGCGATCGAACCCAGGTCTCCTGCATTGCAGGCAGATTCTTCAAGATCTGAGCAACAAGTAAAGTCTGTTAGGCTATGTGGCCACATGCAACTTTGACTTCTTCATCTGTTTCCTTATCTGTAAAACATATTTGTGCCTGAAATATACAAATTGTGTGATACTGCATGTATACAATGGCCAGCACACTGACAGACAAACAGTAGGCCCTGAATATTATCAGCTCCTCTTACCCACCTTACTAAAATGCAAATACTGTTTTAGAGAACAAGTTATACAGCCAAACTGCTGCTAGGTAAAGAAGGAAATCCCTGTACTGAGTTATGAACAATTTTTAATCTCATTGATTTGAAGTCAGATTAGAGAGTTAATGATGCTTTTTATAAACATTATTTACAAAGTACTGAGCCTACTATAGAGCGATTTCTGTAGAAGTAACTAATGGTACACTAATGATAATCTTTGTAACATTTCTATCTGCCAGGTAGGTAGCTTAGCTCCACTTCTACTAGTTTTGTGACCTTGAATACTTAACTTCTCTGTCCTTGCTTCCTCATTTATGAAATTACGTTAATAGAAGTGTCCGCTTAGGAATATTAAGTGGTTATTACAAGCAAAATGCTTTAACAGTGTCTGGCAAAGAATAAACACTTAATAATAGCACTTATTATTATTCTGATTTTAGAAATGAGGAAGTTGAAACTGACTGAAAGCAGTTTGCCCATGATCCCCCAATATGTAACAGCCTTTAAAATTCAAACACAGTCTGTAGGATGCCATACCCCCCATTTTTTATTGCACACATTGCCTTTCTCACAGTGACTTTAAATTATGACAGTAAATTATTTAGAAAACACAAACCTAACACATATCTTTCCTAAACATTAATCAAGGAGAACCTTAAACTTTTAGTGTGCATTTTATTTTTTAAAAAGCCATGTTGAGACATGTCATAATAACAGAATACTCATGAAAGTGTTTTCTTTTGCAAAAGCTTATACAGTAAAAAATAAGAATTAAAATACCTGGGGCATAAATGAATTGACAGCATTTGCAGTATTTACAAAGGTCACAATAGGACAACTGGAGACAAAGTCTGAGAGCTCTTCCTCACAAGTATCAAAACTCCTTTACTGAAGTGTCCAGTAAAGGACACCAGACAGTAACTCTCATTTAGGAACTTCATCAAACCTTACAGGAGGAATTGGGGAATTATAATTATATTAGAAACAAACTAAGTTACGTTTTCATAGTACTAAATGCATGTATGAAGCTTAAGTGCTAGAATCTATACAGTTTCGCCTCTATTAATAAGAAAGATCATCTATTTACAATTTAATTTAGCCCACTGTCTTAAATCCATTCTCTTTCTCAGTGCTTACACAGTTACTAGTGTTTTTTTTTTTTTTACAAAATTGTTTCTCAAATGTGACCTATAAGAATTCCATAGATGCATAATTGTAAAGAACACAGATTCCCAGTGTCCCTGGAGATGAGATTCTGTAAGTCTGGAGGCACTTCTGAAGAACTTTAATTTTAACAAGAACTGCAGTTGATTCTTTAAATCTTGCAAATGTGGGAAATGAGCTATGGCAGATACAATGAATTGCTCAAGGTATCAGTGAGTGATGGAAACTGTTTAAGACAGAACTTGTGCATGTATTTGCAATGTAGCCACACCTCCACCTCCAAATTGCTTCTAAAAGAGCTCCAAAGCCAAACATAAAACATATACAATTTAAGAGTTATTTTGGGGAGATGCCTTTTGGTCAACCTATTAAGTTCCTAGAGACATAATGATGAGAGGTGTTCCATGACTAATACAGTGCAATTGAAAACTACTTTAAGCGATGCACTTTCACATCCACCCAATTTACTCACAAGAAAGTCCTCTCTTCTGTGGCCAACTATTTCTCATCTTTAGTGAGGATGTGAGTCTGGGCCCGATGTTTTGATAAACCTGAGTCCTGCAGCTGGTACAGGCTTCCTACATACCTGTTGAGTTGCCATGTAGGAAGTAACTGCTGCCTTCCTGTGCAATTTAGGAGGAAAGGCAATAAATGAAGGGAAGGTTGGGTTGGTTGTACTAATGATCTGTCAGGTTTAGAATATGATTTCATACTTCTGTAACTTCTGATGAAGTAAGAAGGTGTAATGAAGATTATTCTGTTTAAAGTTTTCACTTCACTAAGGCCGCACAATGGAGTGAGCTGACCACGATCAAGCTCAGAGATCTTAGAACTCTGCCTTGAACTCATTAAGAGCTAACTTGGCAATGCATATAACATCTAAACTTTAATTCCTTCACCTTGAAAATAGAAAAAATCTATCTGCTAAAGTTTTAGCCATTATAAAATAATGCAGTGTACTTTTAATTTGGGGGGACAGTGGATAGTGATAGTATTCACACAACCTTAGCAGCTTTTTTTGCTTTTGTTTTTGTTGCTATCCTTCACCACATTCCTGAGAGATGAAGATTATTATCCCAAAATTTTGGATAAGGAACCTAACAACCCAGTATTTGTTAGGTAAATACCCAGAGTTACAGAGGGAAAGACAGGATTCAATCACAGGAAAAACTGAGTCAACACTTTTCATCAAGGTACGATTACTTTACATTAATCCGCAAATACTAACATTTTCTAAATATCTGAGCAATGGTAAAATGCCAAAGTAATAAACAGAAGAAGGTCAAGCTTTGCTATGCCTATAGATTTGGGTTTCCTTTAATAGGTTAATTTACATCCAGTTGACCCTTGAACAATGTGAGGGTTAGGGGTGCTGACTCTCCATGCAGTCAAAAACCCACGTATAATTTACAGTCCACCACTAAATCCCTGGACTGCAAGGAGATCCAACCAGTCCATCCTAAAGGAGATCAGTCCTGGGTGTTCATTGGAAGGACTGATGTTGAAGCTGAAACTCCAATACTTTGGCCACCTGATGTGAAGAGCTGACTCACTGGAAAAGACCCTGATGCTGGGAAAGATTCAGGGCAGGAGGAGAAGGGGACGACAGAGGATGAGATGGCTGGATGGCATCACCAACTCGATGGACATGGGTTTGGGTAGACTCAGGGAGTTGGTGATGGACAGGGAGGCCTGGCGTGCTGCGGTTCATGGGGTCACAAAGAGTCAGACACGACTGAGCGACTGAACTGAACTGAACTGAACTAAATATCTGGTTCCTCTGTATCCATGGTTCTGCATCTGTGAATTCAACCAACTGTAGATTGTGTAGTATTGTAGCGTTTACTGTTGAAAGAAAACCACATGTAACTGGACCCATACAATCCAAACTCATGTTGTTCAAGGGTCAGCTGTGATCATCAACCCCAATATTATTTTCCAGTAACATCATGTTCACAGTATAATGTTAAACTCTACATTGAGATGAAAATTTCAGCCCTCTAGAACTCTCAGGAAATATGAAGCTTTTGATATTTGAACTTCTAGATAGCTTTCATAGACACTGACATATTTACATTATAATTAATTTGGATGGAATTTCTTTTAAACTTTACCACTTTTCTTCATTCCTACTATAAGATAAATATTTATTGCATAATATATACTCCTGTTGCTAATTCAGAACTATCATTTTAAACATCAATGTTCTTACTTTGAAGTAACATGGCAATCCCTCTAAGCCATTTGTGGTACATGGGATTTTTAAAGAGATGATCCTAGATCATGTTTGCTTTTTGGACTGAAGTATCTCTTTATTCTATTCACAGTTTGATTCATAGTCACTAGGAGATTATCTACAACTAGAGTCATAAATATCTAAGAAATCGCCTGTGGAAAGGGAAAGAAAGGGAAGGGTAAAAATGAAGACAGCAGAAGACCTGAGGGGCTCTCAATTAGCTTAGATACTCAACCCTTTCTGATGATCCAGGGTGATGCTCAGTACCAGCCTGAGTACCAGTCTGTGCCTAAGGACCAGTCCGAATAATTTTCTGTCTTGAAAATATCTTCCCCAACGTTTTCCTAAGTAGCTGGGAAGTATTTTAACAAGAGACAATGCCTTCCCTTCTTCAGTCATAAATAAAAGAACAGACTGTCAAAATACCAGGGAGAGTTACTACGAATGTGTGAATGCATTTCTGTCATTGTATAAATGGCTTTAGCTTTTTTTCTGGATTCACCAGGGTGAGAGTATAGGAAGATTCTAGATCCTAAAAATATCAGTGAAGGGAAAAGCAGGCTTAAACAGTGGATGCCAGAAATTCTGAAACCAGATATTCTCCTCAACACCCTCCTTCCTAGGTCTTGTGAAGCAGAAACTAGGCACAAAGCAAGCTGGTTGCTGAGAGACTCGACAGGTGGGCCCCCACAGTAGTGAATAATTTAAGAAAAAGAGAATGAAAGTGCCTGTGGCCTGCCAATTCCCGTGTAAGTGTAAAGATTACTATTACCACATAACTTATTTGAGTAGGAAGTATTTGATTCTGTGGAAATATTATAAACACTCTTCATGTCTAACCAAATGTCCTTTATGATAATGATGAATCACTTAACCACTTCTGATGATCCCATTAAATCCAAGCTTTTTGGGACAGGCTGTGTTTGATGTGACCTATGGCTTTTCTGAAAGTCTTACTGGCTGTATTGGTAAATAACAGCCACCAGAAGCCAGATCTACCATTGTCTTTTTCCTGCCCACTCTTGGGTGACGAACGAGTCCATTTTAAATCAAGTGAAACAAAGCAAACCAGGCTAAGGAGCGGTTGGATCTGCATCAGAAATCAATGATGATTTGCCAGTTAGTAAGTTCCTCCAACATGTGCTAAGTCAAAGGCAAACACACACTCCCAGTTGTCTGAAAGTATAATATGCTTATTTACCTTTGGGATTTCAGGAATAAAGTTGCAAAAATCCCATCCCAACACTCCCCCCACTCTAGCTGAGGATTCTCACTTTTGTTTTGGGGGGTTTTTTTGCTTCCTTATTTTGCCTCTTAGAGAAACAATCTATTAATAAAATTTAAATAAAAATCAAAAACATATGTGGGCCTTTTCTTCAGAAAACAAAACTTAACTAGCATGGCCAAGAAACAGAATGTTAGTATCTTCCTAGAAAAATACAAAGTTCTCTATAATTCACATAAAAGTGGTGTTCAGCAAGCCTCTCAGACTTCCTACTGTACAAAGTTCTGTGAAGGAGGTTTCTGCAGCAACAGGTTTGGGAATGAAAGTGTCCTTAATATTGCTACCACTAAGCATAGTCCCTGGCACACAGCAAGAACCTGCTAAATATGTGGTAAGTCGGTAGTTAATAAATGCAATTTATTTGCAAAGGAATTTTAAAATTATGGAAAGAATTGAATTTCTAAATTTACTTTATGGGAATTCAGTGAAGTTTTCCTGAGGCATGGTCATATGAGTTGAATAGTTCAGGACTGTAACTCAAGACTACTGGAAGGAATCCTTAGATGGTCTGGAATCCAGTTTTCCCTAAGAAACCCTAAAGTAATAACAATGAGTGAGACTAAGGAAATGAATTATAAGGAAATAATTCATAAAGGGCAATGAGTTATAAGGAAATCACTGAAGGTCTGTGTTTTTTTTAAACTCCTAAGAAGTCAAAAAAAATGAATGAGGCTGGGAAGAAAAACTATTACTATTATTGCTGCTGTCTTTGTTATTGTTTACTACATTTTGAACCCCAATCATGTGCCAGACAAACTAAGGTACTTTGCAACATATATATTATTATCTTTATTTCACAGTGGTGGTGATTGAGGTTTAGAGAGATATTAACAAATGTAATTTGTTAGTAAGATATGTAGGATGAAAATCCAAGGCTGAAAATGAAGATCATAGATTAACCTAAGGATAACTATTTTAGCATCCATATTGATTTATTGAAAACACTGAGTAATATCAGTGTTTGGATCAATGATTGATTACTACATATTTCTCACATATATTGGAATGTCTCCAAGCTTGCTGAGAGTTTCATTACTGTGTGCTTGTTTATCAAGTTAGTGAACATTTTTGAAGTTTTATAATAACAGTTTTTCTGAATATCTCAGGCTATTTCTAGGTATTATAAAGCTGAAATCAAAACCACAAAAGACATTGATATCACCTAAGATAAAAATAATCCTCAAAAATTGCTTTACTTATCCAAATTATTTCCTAACAGTGAACTAAAAGCAGCGCTTTCCAGCGCTTTTTTATCTGACCCAGGGGAAAAAAAAAATCATCTCTTTTCATTACACCTGCCCTTCCCATAGACCAGAGGAAGACCATGGTGGTCAGGTGCTCACTTTTTCACATTTATATATGAAGAAAAGTCCAAAGAAGTTAAAAACTTCACTCAAGGTTTTTAAGCTAATTATAATGGCAGGCTTAGGATTTAGGACACTAGAGTTATAGTACACAATTTTCTCCTCTTTAATGTGCAGTTTTCAGGTTAATGTTACAATGAAAAGCATCCCTAAAAGCTTTCTGTCTCACACTTCCTGGGTAAGAAAGCATCTAGAATAGTGTTTTACTCTTCCCTCTGTAAAATTAAAATAGTTAATCCTATGTTTGGCATGTCTTTTTGAAAAGTCCACTCAGGGTTAAGAAACAATTAACTAAAACCACTTTAATGATGCTTCTTTCCTATTCCTCCTGCTCTCTGCATTTATCCTTCTGCTACAGTTGCTTTTTGTGCCAAAAGTTAAGGAAGCTTGAAAATAGATGGCTCATAATGCATCATAATGGAAACAATGCTCACAATGCATCATAATGGAAACAATGACAGTTGGGGCTAGAGTTGGCAATTATTTGCTTTTAAAAATACAATATGTGTTCATACATAAGTTGTGTGAGGGCTATTTCAATAGTTCAGGCCCCCAAAATAAGTTACCCATAGCACCCGTGCATCAGGGGAAGATTATTAACCATATGAACCTGGTGCAAAGTTCCTATACTTGTCTTCTTTCTGAATATTTGTAGGTGTTTAAAATAATGATTAAAGGGAACACAACTTTTGGAACAACTAAATTGTCTTTGGAACATTTAGATTTGAAGTGGAATTGCATACAAGTTGAATTTTTTGTCTACCCAATCTCTCATCTCACTTCCAACTTCAATACATTTGCAAAATAACCTAGAGAACTTGGACTTGAAGAGAATATAAAACTAGGCCATTCTAAGCTCATCAGTCCATAATTTGCCTAATATGGGAATTGCTCCTAAATTATCCCTGGTGGATTCAACAGTTTTTGCTTAGAAAAAGGCAAATATCTACCAAGAAACAACAGTTGGCCAAAAAAAAAAAAAAAGACCATGAATAGCATGTGGGCATGGGGAGGTAGGAATATTTAATTAAATGTATATGTCACCTTTTTTTTTTTTTTTGACCACGCTGCACAGCTTGTGAGACCTGTTTCCAGACCAGGGATTGAACCTTGGCCATGGAATTGAAAGCCCAGGATCCTCACCACTAGGCCACCAGGGAACTCCCTATTTACTTCACTTTGCATGAACAAATCTACTATTCCAGAATTCACATATCTTAGGTACCATATGATCCACTATGACATAATCATCATCATTAATTTAAAAAAAATGGCAATTATGCTATTTAATAATTTTAGGACAAACTCCAGAAAACTGGAAACATATCCAAAAATATGTTATCTATTAAAAAGCTTTTGAATAAAATAATGAACAAGGACCAAAGGGTGAGAATAACGTGAAAAAAAATCTCGATTTGACCGTGAACATATATAGACTCATCACTGTATCTAGGGAGAAATTTGAAGGAAAGGCAAAGAGAGATAAGACAGAGAACCTACCAGAGGAACCTACTAACAATAATAAAATCCTGAAACCCAGAATCAAGCATAATGACAAGGGAAAAATTGAATTTTCTGAGAAAGTTTCAGAACCCCTTCAACAGGCCAACTTCTGGAACTGTCCAAAAATTAATTTATCCTAGGATTGTGTAAAATCATCTTAAATAGGAGATCCACTTATGTGGAGCTTATTAACCATCTGAATCACAGGCTGGGGCAAACCTGGGCCAATATCTCTGTTTTCAAATCTCAGAGCGCAATTACGCTGGTAGAACAACCCCTACTAAGCTAGTTCACTGCAACGCATTGACAGAATCTTAGAAGAGATAGACATTACAGTCTCCGAAATGATGAATTCCGCTTTTCCCAGGGACCGTGCGGAGGCTCAGAGATCAGACTCATTTCGGATGCAAAGGGAAGTGGCATTGAAAAAAAAGAACATTTTTTTAAAAAAACTTCACAGAGTTCTCCACCTCTGCGACGCATTAGTCTGGAAAGGATGCTCCTACACAACTGCAAGGGCATGCAGACGGGACGTGACGCCCACAGAGAGGAGGGGACCAAGATTCCGACTGACCTTTCTGCTGTTTAAAGGACTGAATCGAGCCTGAATGATGGACCATTTTCACTCAGTGCGTCCCCGCCGGTTTAGGAAGCTGTCCGAGGGAAAGGTGGAGTACCAGTATCCAGACTCTGTGAGAGCCTCAGGGGCTCAATGCAATCCCGGAACAACCGCGAGCGCACTGCAATCAGACACCTGCTTTTGCCTGCACTTAGCTCCCTAGACAGCGCGCCCACTGTTGTCACGGCAACAGCGAGGGCGGTCCAGCGTCCGGCTCCCCTTAGCGGCTACTCGAGGAATAGCCCCGTATACCCAGAGTGTCCAGTGCCGCAGTGTGGGTGGGCGATATGCGGGGTATGCCGGGTGTGGGAAGGGAGAACTTCTCCTAGAGTCTGTAAATGAATTGCAGCAAATCTCTAAAACCGCAAGTTCAGTTCGATTCAATTCAGTCGCTAAGTCGTGTCCGACTCTGCGACCCCATGGACTGCAGCACGCCAGGCCTCCCTGTCCATCACCAACTCCCGGAGTTTACCCAAACTCATGTCCATAGAGTTGGTGATGCCATCCAAACATCTCATCCTCTGTTGTCCCCTTCTCCTCCTGCCTTCAGTCTTCCTCAGCATCAGGGTCTTTTCCAATGAGTCAACTGTTAGCATCAGGTGGCCAAAATATTGGAGCTTCAGCTTCAGCATCAGTCCTTCCAATGAATATTCAGGACTGACTTCCTTCAGGATTGACTGGTTTGATCTCCTTGCAGTCCAAGGGACTCTCAAGAGTCTTCTCTTGAGTTCAAAAGAATCAATTCTTCAGGGCTCAGCTTTCTTTATGGTCCAACTCTCACATCCATACATGACTACTGGAAAAACCATAGCTTTGACTAGATGGACATTTGTTGGCAAAGTAATGTCTCTGTTTTTTAATATGCCGTCTAGGTTTGCCATAGCTTTTCTTCCAAGGAGCAAGTGTCTTTTAATTTCATGGCTGCAGTCACTATCTGCAGTGATTTGGAGCCCAAGAATATAAAGTTTTCTGTATTGCTGTTCAACACTGTTTCCATTATTTCCCCAGTTATTTGCCATGAAGTGAAGGGACTGGATGCCATGATCTTCATTTTTTGAATGATGTGTTTTAAGCTAGCTTTTTCACTCTCCTCTTTTACTTTCATCAAGAGGCTCTTTAGTGCTCCTTTACTTTCTGCAGTAAGAGTGGTTTCATCTGCATATTTGATGTTATTGATATTTCTCCTGGAAATCTTGATTACAGCTTGTGCTTCATCCAGCCCAGAATTTCACATACCGTACTCTGCATATAAGTTAAATAAGCAGGGTGACAATATACAGCCTTGAAGTATTCCTTTTCCCAATTTGGTAACAGTCCCTTGTTCCATATCCAGTTCTAACTGTTGCTTCTTAACCTGCATACAGATTTCTCAGGAGGCAGGTAAGGTGGTCTGGGATTCCCATCTCTTTAAGAATTTTCCACAGTTCGTTGTGATCCAAACAGCCAAAGTCTTTGGTGTAATCAATAAAGCAGAAGGAGATGTTTTCTGGAACTCCCTTACTTTTTCTATGAAACAACAGATATTGGCAATTTGATCTCTTGTTCCTCTGCCTTTTCCAAATCCAGTTTGAACATCTGGAAGTTCTCGGTTCATATACTGTTGAAGCCTCACTTGGAGAATTTTGAGCATTACTTTGCTAGCATGTGAGATGAGTGCTGTTGTGCAGTAGTTTGAGCATTCTTTGGCATTGCCTTTCTTGGGGACTGGAATGAAAACTGACCTTTTCCAGTCCTGTGGCCACTGCTGAGTTTTCCAAATTTGCTGGCATATTGAGTGCAGCACTTTCACAGCATCATCTTTTAGGATTTGAAATAGCTCAACTGGAATTCCATCCCCTCCACTAGGTTTGTTCGTAGTTATGCTTCCTAAGGTCCACTTGATTTTACACTCAGGATGTCTAGCTCTAAGTGAGTGATCACACCATCATGGTTATCTGGGTCATTAAAAACTGGGTTAACAACAGAAAATGGGATTAAAGATTTACTGAGCATGGACCCACCCATCAGAACAAGACCCAGTTTCCCCCATAGTCAGTCTCTCCCATCAAGAAGCTTCCATAAGCATCTTATCATTATCCATCAGAGGGCAGACAGAATGAATCCCACAATCACAGAAAACTGACCAAACTGATCACATGGGCCACAGCCTTGTCGAACTCAATGAAACTATGAGCCATGCTGTGTAGGGCCACCCAAGATGGGGTCATAGTGGAGAGTTCTGACAAAATGTGGTCCACTGGAGAAGGGAATGGCAAACCACTTCAGTATTCTTGCCTTGAGAACCCCATGAACAGCATGAAAAGGCAAAAAGATATTACACTGAAAGATGAATTTCCCAAGTCAGTAGGTGCCCAATATGCTATTGGAGAAGAGTGGAGAAATAACTCGAGAAAGAATGAAGAGATGGAGCCAAAGCAAAAACAACACCCAGCTGTGGATGTGACTGCTGATGGAAGTAAAGTCTGAGGCTGTAAAAAACAATACTGCATAGGAACCTGGAATGTTAGGTCCAGGAATCAAGGTAAATTGGTCAAACAGGAGATGGCAAGAGTGAACATTGACATTTTAGGAATCAGTGAAATAAAATGGACTGGAATGGGCAAATTTAATTCATATGACCATTATATCTACTACTGCGGGCAAGAAACCCTTAGAAGAAATGGAGTAGCCCTATAGTCAACAAAAGAATCTGAAATGCAGTACTTGGATGCAATCTCAAAAACAACAAAATGACCTTGGTTTGTTTCCAAGGCAAACCATTTAATATCACGGTAATCCAAGTCTATGCCCCAATAACTAGTGCTGAAGAAGATGAAATTGAATGGTTCTATGAAGACTTACAAGACCTTATAGAACTTATACCAGAATAAAGATGTCCTTTTCATCATAGGGGACTGGAATGCAAAAGTAGGAAGTTAAGAGATACCTGGAGTAACAGGCAAGTTTGGCCTTGGAGTACAGAATGAAGCAGGGCAAAGGCTAATAGAATTTTGCCAAGCGAACACACTGGTCAGAGCAAACACCATCTTCCAACAACACAAGAGAAGACTCTATACATGGACATCACCAGATGGTCAACACTGAAATCAGACTGATTATATTCTTTGCAGCCGAAGAGAAGCTCTATACAGTCAGCAAAAACAAGACCGGGAGCTGACTGTGGCTCAGATCATGAACTCCTTATTGCCAAATTCAGACTTAAATTGGAGAAAGTAGGGAAAACCACTAGACTATTCAGGTATGACCTAAATCATATCCCTTATGATTATACAGTGGACATGACAAATAGACTCAATGGATTAGATTTGATAGACTGCCTGAAGAACTATGAATGGAGGTTCATGACATTATACAGTAGGTAGTGATCAAGACCATCCCCAGGAAAAAGAAATGCAAAAAGGCAAAATTGAGGCCTTACAAATAGCTGAGAAAAGAAGAGAAGCTAAAGGCAAAGAAGTAAACAAAGATATACCCATCTGAATGTAATGTTGGACCCTCAGCTGCAGTCCATGGGTTCACAAAGAGTCGGACACAACTAAACAACAACAACAGGTAACAGGTGCTAAAAAAATGCTATCCAAGTTACTTAACATAATCCTCATAAAAGAACTATAAAGTCGGTAGACTATTATTATCTGCATGTTATAAAAGAAACTGAAGCCCAGCACAACAAAGAATTATCACGTAAAGAAACACGTAAAGCAACACCTTGAGAAAGAAAGGAAGGCACATGACACCTAACGACATGAAGTCACTTTCAGAAGGCCGCAGCGGCCAGAACAAGAATCAGGGGCCTGCTCAACACACTCTTTGGTCAGTCTCTTTTCCTCTTACCAGTGCTTCCTGATTCAAACTTCTCAAGTTCCTCCTGGAAGATGTAACATATTACAGAATAGACACACAACAAGAGAGTCTAATATTTCCTCAGTTTTAAAGTTTTGTGAGATCAACTCAGAATCATGTGAAAGATCCAAATAAAGGTAGATAAAAGAAAGAAGGATACATAGATATCAAAAATTTCAAACCCTCAGACAGGTCGAGCTACTAGCATATGTTCTTTGATTTCACCTATGGTTCATGATATAAGGACAGTAAAGGGAATGCAGTTTTGCACAAGCAGATGTTTCAGTTATATACGCCAGCATAATAAACCACTCTGAAAGTAGAGGCTTAAAACTGAAATTTATTATTATCGCTCATGGTATTTTATAGGTTGCCTCGGGTCAGCCTGGTGGTTCTGACTCAGAGTCTCTCCTGAGTTTTCAATGACCTGGCCTGAAGCAAGTCATATGAAGCAAGAAGAGTGAAATTGGATTTCACTCTCAGTGGGAGCCATAGCAAAGGTTATGCAGCCTTCTTTAATGAAGGAGGGTCCTACAGAAGGAAAATGTTGAGCATTCAGTAACAGCTCAGGAGGCAGACACCAAGAAAATATTAATTATTATTATTAATATTTGGTTATAAGAATGAACTCAATGTGAGTTTATCTCCAACTGAAGATCTGGAACAAATCTCAGAGTCAGTCTCCACAAAGGGTCCTTTTAGAGATGTTTTTATTGAAGAGGGCTCTGAAAACCAAAGCAATAAATCACTTACCAGAGAATGTTTTTGTTATGCTTTGTTCATTTCATTAAAATTCTAATACAACTGGTAGGTCACTTTGATACAACACAATTCACTGGAATTTAATACAACCTGATTCTCATAGGTGAATATTAGATAATGTACTTTAGGACTAGTTTATGGCAGGAAACTAACATACCTCAAACATTAGATACTATTATTATAATTATTATCCCAATGGATTTGATCTTCCTTTTCAAATCCTTTTAAATCACTGGGTTTGAATCATAAATATTTTTGAAATGTAAGCAGTAATCCAATTCATGATCAGGAGGAACAGTTGCAAGAATTAAAAGCCTCTGGTTCTACCCTACCTATACTCCAGATATAGGTAACACTTTCAATTTTCTACAACAACTTCATTCTGCTGATGTCTGATTTTCTTCAACCACACATCAGCAGGAGGCAAGAATGCGTGCACGAGATCTAGGGATGACTAAGAATTTGAACCTCATTAGAAAGAATTTAGCTTCATTATTTTTTCCCAAAAAAGTAGTTTGGCATTATTCCTAGCACCCTTGTACCCGAACCTCTGCAGTGCATCTAAGATTAAATTATCTTCTCATAAAATTGACTGCTTTTAATTAGAAATATTTTAGGCTGGACTGACAGATTGACTAGCAAGGGACTCAAAGAACATCTTTGCTTGTTTTAAAATCAGTGTTTTAAGGAAGGTTGCTAGAGGAACAGCTTTGTGAGGGGCCTTGGAAATTTCTAGCACCATCTGCTTTACAGGAAAAGCAATGCAAAGAGAAGGAAAGGTTGTGTGTCTGTGTGTGTGTGTCTGTGTCTGTGTTTCTGTGGTGTATAAAGAAGAGAGTTTGTGTGTTTGGGGAATGGGGAGTGCAGAAAGAGGTGTTCAAACAAAGACTTTTCTGAAAAACAAGTTTATGGTTTGTTAAAAATAAATAGTTTATACTGACATTTCTACTGTAGACAGTTTAGGAATGCATATTAAATAGCCTCACTAGGGAAAGCTAAACTAAATGGCTTGTTTTTTCTTATTGTTTTTCATTTTGGACTTCTTCACATTTTTAAAAATTTCTTGCAATTTAATACACAGTGGAAAATATGCTGAGTAAAATGATTCCAAAATTTTCTCAGAGAAAAATACATGTATATCTTGAAATTATTTGTTTATATGTCTGCCTTCCCTTTAGATACAGCTGCTATTTGTGAATGGCTAATGTGTCTTTAAGTTTGTATCCCCAGAACCAATCACAGTGCTTCACATGAGTGAATGAATGAACAAAAGGAAGAAAGCAGCAAAAAGAGGAAGGAAGGGAGATAATCCACTTCTAGGAGTAATCATGAAAATGAGATTATCGGAATGATTGATACATGTTCACCATGGCGCTGTAAGCAGAATATAGAACACAGCCAAGGTTTAAACCTTGACTTCCTTACTTGCTAGATGTCTGCTCTTGAGCAAGTTACTTTCCTCAAATTTTAATAGTGAAAAACAAATATTTATTTTATGTAATTTTCAATAAGGGGGCATGATTAATATGTTCTTGACTATAATATATGTTATTGACTATAATTTGCAAAACAGAGGAAAAAAAAGACTGGAAAGAAACATACCAAAAATGTCCAGAATAATTAATTTTGCAAGTTGGGATTAGAGTAGATTTTTTTTTAACTCCTCCATGTATGTTTGTCATGTTCATATTTTGTATAAATTATGCAACATTGATTTTAAATTGATTAAATACATGTATCTTTAAAAATCCCTCCATATCTATCTTTCTATAACTCTGAGTTTCCTTCTTTTTCCATCTTGGAACATGGCTTTTTTTTTCCTTGTTGAGGTTTCTGCTGCATTTGCCCTCCCACAGGTCACCACCTGTCTCCTGTCCTCCTTAAGTAATTAATTTATAAGGCCCCATGCTAACTGTTGCCTCCCAGAGAGGTAAAGGACTCTGATCTTTATGTAACTGAGAGGCTTTGTATTCCTTTGAATACTGAAATATGATCGCTCAGCTCAGCCAGTTGTGTTTTCCCATATTGCGCTCTGTCACAGGAAAACAGAGTTTCCTTGTTACCTCTTTGGCTCTTGAATCACTGACTGAATTGAAATTGCCAATTCTGCTTCTCTGCCTAAGTGCAAACAGAAATTCTGTTTGAGGTTACTCCCTTTCTAGAACCCAGTTATTTAGGCTATTAATAGGCAAAATAAAATAAATAAGTCACATCAGCATGGATTTATCTACAAAGAGTAACGGACAGTGAAGGTGCAATCTCCCTGGAAGACATTATGAGTGGGAGAGTACGGTCTCTTTGAGATCAGACTGAGTGTAGAATATCTGTTTCTTCTGAGACCAGTGTAGTTCCTGTCACACATGCTTAATAAATGCTTACTAATGAATAAGTAAGGAAAGCACTGAATTTTAAAATGTAAAATTACTTCAAGAAAAAAAAAAGTTGTTTAGTTTCCTCATTTTCATATATATATATGTATGAATGTGTGTATATATATATATATATACATATATATAAATGCATTAATTTTTTTGTTCTAGTGGCTCTCCCTATTCAAAGGCACAAAAAAACTCTAAAAAAGTGATACGTTGTGATAAATGGAAGAGTGGAATGCAATTTAACAACTGCTTCCCCCAAAGTCAATGCTTCCTGTCTACATGTGACTATATAACAACAGAATTAGGCAGGTTAGACCTGCTAAAATCCAGACTACATGTTCAGAGAAGCATTTAGGAATAACATTCCTGATGGATTCATGTGACTAAGAGAACGCAATGGAGGAAAATCAGCACCTCCATCTTCTCTGAATTCCACCTGAGAATGGACTGTTTTATCACCAGTATTTTCAAGAGACAACACAAAATGATTTGCTGAAGAAGACAACATCAAGAGAAGGCAGATGCATGGGGCAAAGTAGCTGGTGATGGATTAAACCACAGTTTGTATGATCCTGCTGAAAAACTTAACAGCTACTTCTTCAAGCCGCTTATAGAATACAGTCCAGGCTCACTGCTGTACTGCTTGCTCAAGCAGCTCCATGATCTGCTCTCACCACTTCCCAGTTTTGTTTCCAAGGCTTTCCTTTATAAACTGCTTTGATCCTACAAGGGATTTCTTCCTCATGTCTGGAAGATATGCTTTGCTGCTGCTGTTTCCACCACATGGAAAGCTCATTCTAAAACTCCTATCTGACTCATAAGTATTTTCACCCCCTACCCATTCTTCAAGTCCCCAGAACAATACCATCTTCAAGATGAAGGCTTCCTTTATCCATACCCATCCACTATAAGGCCAGTTAGATGTGAATTTAACCTCCTATAATTCCTAAAGGATATGACTAAAATCTTTTCAAAGCATATGTTTCTGCCATGCATTATATGTATAAGCTTTTTTTTTTAAATATTATTTCTTGTTTGTACTTAGTTGCTCTTAGTCATGTCTGACTCTTTGTGACCCTTTGGACTGTAGTACACCAGGCTCCTCTGTCCGTGGGGTTTTCCAGGCAAGAATACTGGAATGGGTTGCCATTTTTAATTAGAGGATAATTACTCTACAATATTGTGATGGTTTTTGCCATGCATCAACATGAATCAGCATTAAGCTTTTTAAAGTAGGCACATACTTTTCTTCTAGTTCAGAATAAATACTTTAGGTAAGACTTTGTACTTACCCATCTTTTTTTTTAATTTCTTACATTGCCTAAAAGGTAGTCTGGCATGTAAAAGCGGATCAAATATACATCTGCTGCTCTGATACCCAACTGAGTAAAGGGTAACAAAATATTCAAATCTAAGTCTTCAATTACCTTTTAAGATTTGAATCCAAGACTATGGATTTGCCTTCCTTTGTAATTTTATTTATTCCAGGCAGATAATTTCACAAAGACTTTTTTGTGATGAAAACCCAATAATGCAATAAATTAGCCTTTGCAAAAAATCACACATACATAGATGTACCTATGACAGAACTGAAATTAGAGCTAAGTCTGAATGGAGGAAATACCAGTGAACTGAATATTTTTACTTTACTTTCTAATATTTTAACCTTATTCTCCATCTATTCCTAGAGTGATTTTATGTTCTGGGTTGCCTTTTGTTGCAGTGTAATTATTAATAGCCTCAAACTTTAAAAAGTTCTCTGTCTTGGACAGCAAATTATATAGTCACTTTAGCCATCAAAAATGTATTGCTTATGTTAGAAAAATAAATGTAAAAAACAAATGCATAATGATAACAAGTATTTTAAAATAATCTTGATATAAAATACCATTATGCCATTTTAATCCAGTAATAGTACAGACTTGAAATTGAAAAGCAAACTCAGCAATTGGCTATGGAGACCCCTTTTTTAACCTAGCAGAAGAATGTGGAAAGAAGGCATTGCTTTAGGAGTCTAGAGCCTACCCACGTACCCTGGCCTATAAATTGGCATGCTAAGCTTGTGAAAATCATCTTGCCTTCTTGGCCCAAAATGTCTCATCTATAATAAGACTGATGGATTAGGTACTCCCTAAGGTCAGTTCTGTTCCTCATATTCCAGGCTTCTTGTCCACTGGAAGAGAATTTCATGTGCTCTGACTTCAGATACATAGTGCATATGGTTGGCTTCACTAGAGTCATTCCTCTTTACTCCTGAAGGAAAAGAGTGGAAATAGTACAGAAAATCCTCATGGATATAAATCTACACATAGAAGCTTTGTGCAACCTGAACTTGAGTGGGATCTGAAATTAAACACTGTAATGTGATGAAGAGACACAGATTTTGCCAAAACAAAAGTTATAGGATGAAAAAATTATTGAATTATTTAATGAGATGCCATTAAATCTGCTTTAAAAATGAATATTGCTACTTGAAACCGTTTACATATCAGTAATCAATCTGCCAATTATAGCCTTTGTATTCATTAAATCTAAAGAATCTCTTTTAGCATCACAGAATAGTTGATCACATTATATCACCTTGAAAATAATCAATAAATCACATTTTATATGAAAGAAAGGTCGTCTTTCCTTCCTACAATTTCTACAGGTAAGAGGAGAAAACTACATATTACTTTTCCTCACATTAAACAAATATATACTGGAATCTATGTGCCAAATTCAGTAGGGATGTATAATTTTAATTTTTGCAAGCTTTATAGAAGAAACAGTACATCTTTGCAATTACTTTAAGAATAAATAGCAAATGATTATATAAGCCTTATATGTTTGAAGTTCCAAGTCTTCCAAGTTTGTGGTGTTTTATCATAAAACAATGGTTGAACATTTGGGAAAAAAAATATCATGTCACATTTTACACAATAAAAATAAGAATGTGCATATGTTTCCTTTCAGGAAAGTTTGCTTGTCAATGCTAGTAACTATATTCTCCAGTCCCCAAATTAGGTTTTGTCACCTTGGAATCATTAAAATATTGAGAAAGGAAAACAGGAAATAGACTGACGTCAGACTTTCTAATCTTCAATTATGGAAGCTGGAATAGTTCTTCAGACTGATGATGAAATGGCTTCAAACCAGAATCACACACCTAGACAGGATATAATGTATTCTCAAGTATAGGAAGACATTTAAGGATTTGCAGTAAATTGAGTAATATATTTAACTTACATACTTTGATTAAACCCTTAAGGAAAGAGAGATAAATCAGAAAAGAAACCTCAAGATAAAAGAAGAGTAAAATAATACAGTAGTAGTATCATGCTTATATATTTATTGAATTACATGCAAGTTAATAATAATGTATTTTCTAGGGATACTTAATATAAGAGCTGTTAAAAGATATTTTAAAGAAGAGAAACACTATAAAACAAATTCCACTTATTTATCAGTTCTTTCAACAAATCCAGGTATTTGAAAGTGGGGAAGTAAAAATGTTACAGAAGTCTAATGAGGGAAGGGAGAATGAGTTAGGAAAAGTGAAAACAATCTTAATACCTTCTTTTATTGAGAAGAGGATAAAACAAGAGGCAAACAGAAGGGCTTTGCTGATGGTCCAGTGGTTAAGAATCTGTCTAGCAATGCAAGGGACACAAGTTCAATCCCTTGTCCGGGGAGATTCCCACATGCTACAGAGCAACTAAGTCCATGAGCCACAACTACAAAGTAGAATGATCTAAATGACTTTTCACAATCAATGAACATTTAACAGAAGTTTATAAGAACATATATTATCTTTATATTTTGTGAACAAACTCTCACATCACCTTTTGTGTCAACCTCACTAAGCTACAACTAAGTTTTCCAGAGTTGCCTTCTTTGTGTGGTTCCAGGTTAAAGCTAATCAAGAGAGAAGTTAGTGCATGCCTAGGAAAGCTGGAGGAAAGCAGCAGCTACTGCACTTGGAATGGTATCATGTGTACAAGCAACGAAAGAATGACACCGAAGTGCACTCAGCCCTTGCTGTTGGTACCGTTTCCAGCTCTTTTTTTATTTTCCTACAGGAAAGCAATGCCACCAGCAGGTACTGAAGCAACAGCCGTTCCATGGGCTGCTCCAGCTCCATCATCGTCCCACTCCACGTTCCCTGATTGTCGGCCATACCAGTGCTACAGAAGAGCTACCAGTGCTACAACCCCTTTTGGACCACTTTTTTCCTTACAATCTCCTATAGTTGGGTAAATTCAAATTTCTAAAATAAATCCCTATTCCATGATATTTAAAGTATTTCTCATTCTGCTTCCCTGATTAAACCTAGACTGACAAATTTAAAAGAGAGAGAGAGAGAGGAAAAGAGAGACACAAAAAATAAAAGGAAAGAAAAATGTAGAGTATTTACAGACTGCATTCTCATATCATAATCTAAAAAGTCATAAAAAATTTAAAATGGAAAATACATTTTCTCCAGCAGTCAGGGAAATATAAGTTAAAATAACTAGGTATATTTTTAAGCTCTGCACATTAACAAAAATGGAAAGGAGCCATGATACCTATTTTTACAGGGGATGTTGAGAAAAGCTTTCTTTCATATATTGCTTTGGAATTGTGATGTATGAGAACCTATTTTAACCAATAATCCACCTCCTCAAAGCATATCCCATACAAACACAGAAGCCATAAATAATGACCTAAATGTCAGAATCTTTACTGCATCACTGATCTTGGTAGAAAAACAGTGGAAACAAAACTCAGACTCAGCAACACGTTAAATTATAATTCATCCTACCATGAAATCTGTCTGAGTTTGAATATGTGTGTATTATTAAAATACAAACAAAACTACATACCAGGCTATTAACATGGGTGTGGGCAGGTTAACATGGCTGTAAAGGAGAAAGGAAGAGAAGGAATCCCAAAAAGGGGAAAAGAAAAAATGACTATATATTCAAAGGCATGTATATAACCGTATTTATGCATTTATGTAAAGTTATATATATGTATGGCTAAAACAAAATTAAACACTAAAAAAATTCTCAAAACTGGCTCAACTTAGTTTTTCCACCAGATTTCTCTTGATTCCCCAGCACAGGCTCTCAGTTTGGGTCAGAATATATTCCTTGATCTGCCTCACAAAAACAACCAAAAATATTTCTCTTTGTTTCTCTCGTGGAAATGTTCTCCACCTGCTATTCATCACTCAAGTTCTCCAAGGCACAATTGATGTGCCACCTCTTCCCTGAATATACCAGCCCACATGGAGTCTCTTCTGAACTTCTTTATCCTTACAAAATAATACAGCACTTAATTATATAGAATCATGAGTTGTTCTGATTCTTTTATGCCAGTTAGTCTTGTCTCCCCAACTGTTAGTCCTATTCTATGAGTCTATTTCCTTTAACATATGCATCATCAAATTGTACCTTTAGGGTAGTAATTGTCAGGTATAGTGTAATGCTTGATCTTGGGTTTCCAAATAGGGAGACAGCTAGGAAAGTACGTAGCCTTGACCTCAAAAGATCTTAGTTAAAATCTGTGCTCTGTTACTTCCTAAGGGATGTACCTGAGTACATTTTTCTCTTAGCCTTAGTTCCATTATCTGTAAAATAGGTTTCTCAAGCTCAATATAAAATTTTAAACAGCCTAGATTATGGAAAGAACTCTGATTCTTAGAGTCAGATAACCTGGTTTTGAATCTAGACACTACACCTATTTTATTTCATATAGTGCTAAGAGTCGTGTCCAGCTCTTTGCAACCCCATGGACTGCAGCCTGCCAGGCTCCTCTGTATATGGGATTCTCCAGGCAAGAATACAGAAGTGGGTTGCCAGTCCCTCTTCCAGGGGATCTTCCTGATTCAGGGATCGAACCTGGATCTCCTACTTTGCAGGTGGATTCTTTACCACTGAGCCACCTGCGAAGCCCTATCTCCTATCGTACCCAACAATTATTATTAACTTGTGTCTCTGCATTCAAGTGACTTTGGTTTGTCAATAGCTATGATATGTATTCAGTAGCACTAATGTCACCACATAATTTATTTTCCTAACTGGCATAATTTTAAGTATGAAAAAGGAACTATTAATTTATTACACTGGGTAGGAAAGCAAATATAAACAGGGACTGTCCCTGGAAAACTATTAGAACCTATGGTGACTCCCATCTAGAGCAAATATTCTAGCAATAGGTACCTTATTCACGAGCAGCAGGAGAAAATTTTATTCTCAGTTCACCCTTCCTATTCTCAGTCCTGGGCTTCCTTGGTGGCTTGGTGCTGCTGGTGGTTTAGTTGTTAAGTCGTGTCCGACACTTGCAACCCCATGGACTGTAGCCTGCCAGGCTCCTTTGTCCATGGGATTCTCCAGGCAAGAATACTGAAGTGGGTTGCCATTTCCTTCTCCAGGGGATCTTCCCAACCCAGGAATCAACCCCGAGTCTCCTGCTTTGCAGGCAGATTCTTTACTAACTGAGTTCTCAGGGAAGCCCCTCCCTGGTGGCTTAGCAGTAAAGAATCTGCCTACAGTGCAGGACACACGGTTTTGATTCCTGGGTTGGAAAGATGCCCTGGAGAAGAAAATGGAAACTCATTCCAGTATTCTTACCTGGGAAAACCCATGGACAGAGGAGCCTAGGGGGACGGGGGGAGGGGGGCTACAGTTCACAGGTTCACAAGAGTTGGACACGTCTTAGTGACTAAAACACCACCACCACCATTGTCAACTCTGCCCCTAGTGGAGAGGAGAGGTCTTTAGTCAAACAGAATAAAGAGACAGACTATGCTGTCATAACTCATTACCCACTTGATAAAAGGCAGTCAATATTAACAGACCTTCATTTTCTTTATATTGTCCCTCAAAAACTTCTGAAGTATATAAAGCAGAGGTTTCAGATTGATGGATAAAGGATAAATCTGAATTTAGGGTCATTTTATTAGGCTTACACAGTATTTTTTTTCAAGGATTAGAAAGTATTGCCAATATTCTAAATTTAAATATTTAGACAAACACCCTCATTTGTAACTTCTCTTGAAAAATTGGGGACATGTGTTAAAACTGAAACTTCATTATCACTTGTCAAGGGTCAAGTGGAACTGAACTGACAGTGCCTCCTCTCCCACCTCTCTTCAATTCATCACACTTCTCCTAAAGTTGAGGCTTGGTTTCATTCATCATTCCCTTTGTCATATTGTGATCTGCCTGCCTAACTCACTCACAGGTCCTGCAAAGATTTTAGATGCTTTTTTGAGCTTCATGTAAACCTCCTTCAAGTAGCTTGCAGCAAAGATTTTCAGACTGGTGCTGAAAACAAGGAGAGCAGAGACTTGCAAAAGCTAAGGAGATTTAAAAAGGGAAGAAGGATACAGACTAGACGTAAGAGTGGACTCTGCCCAACTAAAGTGGGTCTTTGTGGACTGAGATATAAATAATATATAAAGAGATAAGAAATAATATACAACTACTAAATATTTATGGGCTGACAGACAACTAGATGGATTACTCACCATCTGAATATCATAAGCAAATGTGATTATCTACAGTTGTTTTTTTTTAATAACATACTTACAGACCTGCCTAGAATTTATAAAAAAGGACACAAAAATTACATGCAAAATAAAAACAACAATGTTTATTTAACTTATAAAAACTGTTGGGGTCAAACTCAGTAATAAGCAAATGTGACTTTAAAATATAATAACTATAAAATGTTATAAAGCTTGATGATGAAGATGAGGAGGAGGAGTCATTTGTATTTACAGAGCATGCTTTTTGGCTTGGGAGGTTATCTGAATATCCAGATAAAGTCTGCATTTCTTGCTTCTGTATTCATTTTATTCATTGATCACCTCTTGAAAATGGACAAAAAGTCATTACTAATATGACTTGGGTCAGTTTCTTACTTATTTTATTTATTCCCTGTACTCCCTGTTCCTTGCATATTGCCATTCAAAAAAGGAAAGTGCCAAGATTTCTGAGCACCAGACGGGTTTGGACAAGGGCCCTGGACAATCCAAGATTTGAAGTGTGGAACCATCAATATACAGAAGACAAAGAAAGAAAAAAAGGAAAAAAAAGATGGCCAACTTTCCATTCTCCTTTATCATATCAAGAGACCACTCACATTTCTGTATGGCATTCCTGAAAATCCACTTGTGGCAAAAGGAATTTTGTGTGCTTCCCCACTTACAATATTAGTAACATTAGTAAGGAATATAACAACTAGACCTTAGTATGCAAAACACTTATCTCAATCCTCATACTAGCCATGTGAGACCAATAATATTATCTCAAACTTATAAATAAGGAAATTGATGAATAAAAGAATTAAGCAAACACTAAAAGTCATGCAGCTAGGAAAATGCATAATCAAAATCTGAACACAGATAATCTGATTCTACAGGCCACGCAGTCGGCTTCCATGCCATGTAGCTGCTTTTCATGCTTAGTCACTCAGTCGTGTCCCACTCTTTGCAACCCTATGGACTGTAGCCTGTCATGCTCCTCTGTCTATGGGATTTCACAGGCAAGAATACTGGAAAGAAAGAAAGTGAAGTCACTCAGTCGTGTCCGATTCTTTGCACCCCCCCGGACTGTAGCCTACCAGGCTCCTCCGTCCATGGCATTCTCCAAGCAAGAATACTGGAGTGGGTTGCCATTTCCTTCTCTAGGGGATCTTCCCGACCCAGGGATCGAATTAGTGTTTCCACTGTCTTCTGCATTGCAGATGATTCTTTACCCTCTGAGCTATCAGGGAAGCCCAGTTGCTTTTTACTACAAACATGTATATATTTTTCTCCTACTGATTTTTTTTTATGTTTAGAAAAGAACCTTGGCAGTCATTCTCCCTTTCTCTGTCTTTCTTATATATCCCCTTCTTATTACATAATGAAGTTTTTATAATATTTAATGTCATATAAACACATAAAATGTTTTTTTATAATGTGATAATAAAAGAATTTACCTTTATATCGCATTTTACAAATTATTTTATAATTCAGTAATTCTTCCAGTGCTCAGAAAATCCAAGTTGGTAAAGTATATATTAACACCATCATTTACTTAATAAAAAATAGGAAACTCAAAGAAAATTTGACTTGCCAAAGTCACACTGCTATTATACACCCCATTCTGACTCAATCTTGGGTTTTCTTACCTTGTATATAATATTCTTTTCAGTCTCTCTTCCTATACTTTCTCACCTAGCTCAATGCCTGTTGCAAAAAGAACCATTACAATGCTATGATAAATGAATGAGTGAACACAAGTCCTAATGAGAGGTCACTCTTGTAGAGATCTACTAGCTTTCTTATTCAAGGATAGAAAGGCTGGGTGCTAAGACTGGGTTTTTCTAGGCTTTTATTTCAGGAAAAATGGTAAGTAGGAACTAAAACTTCTGGTTTGTAACAATGAAGATTAAATTACATTTTCTTTCAAGAATTTGGAATTAATTTAAAACAGATTTTTCCAAGAAAATGGAATAAGCTGTATTCCTTTGATATTTAAGCATCTACCATGCCCAGGAGAATAAGAATGACATTAAAAGAAAAAGGAAATTTTGAAAATACTAAGGGGAAAATCTAGACCAACATCCCATAAGAACCTCCACACAGTTAGTAATCTGCCTTTAATTAAGACAGGAAGACCTACAAGTCCTTAGTGTGGCAAGCAATTAGTGCTCTACCTCACATTAGGGATGCGTATACAGTATGCACGGGCTTGGCTAATTACTATTTTCAGAAGGACATATATAAACAGGAGAGACTGCTGTCTAAGGAGCTCAAATTGATGCTGCAGTTCACTCCAGGGAAATATAGTACTGCATAAACTTTCAGTTCTACATTTTAAAGACACATTACTGTGAGTTCATTTCATCAGCAATGTTTTTTAGAACCTACCATTTATCAAGCACTGTTCTAGGCAATAAAGATAGTGATCAAAATAGAAAAACTAAACAAAGCAAAACTTCCTTCTCCCATGCCAGTTACAATCTAATGGAAGAAAACAACTCATAATATAAAAAAAAAAATTATAGTATGTCAGATATGCGCTGTGGAGAAAAATAAGTGCAATGGAGTGGGGGCAAGGCATGCACATGATGGCCAGGGAAGGATTACTCAGGGTCCCACTGAAAAAGTGATGTTTGATCAAAGCTCTGAAGGAGGTGAGGCAGGAAGCCATACACATATTTGGAGAAACACAGTGTTCCAGACAGAAGCCACCACAAATAAAACAATCCAGAGATAAGGAGAACTACAAGAAGGCCCTATGCTTTATGGGGTGAGAAATGGAATACTTCCTGCCATATCAGAGAACAAAGGATGTCACAGTCATCAGCAATTGCAGCCATCAGCCAAGGGTAAGCTGGTAAGTCCTGAGAGAACTTAGGAAGGAAAGAATACCTGCCATCTAGCAGCTATCAGACTGCAGCCACTCCTCATGGTGAGCCTTGAGGAAACTCAGGACATGAAAACACAGGATATTGGTCCCAGATAGGTGAGGTACATATGAAAGGAATGATTTCAGTGAGCCCAGGCTCCTACATCTTCCCATACATGGAAAAGTGCTATATTCCTTGACCTGAAATATCTGGTTTCTTTAACTGACAATCTTTTGACATTAGGATTACCTACCCTTTATTGCCAAATTTCTGTATATCCTAGCTCCTCCCATCGCCTCCTCAGGGCAGTTTCTCAGAGCCATCTGAAACGCTCTCCCGTGGGCTGCAGTCCTCATCTTGCCCCAAATAAAATCTAATTTGCAACATGGTGTTGGAATTAGTAGGAGATAAAATCATAGGGCTGGTAACTGGTGTTGCAGGTCGTTTTAAGTAAGGTCTGTATGACACAGGAAGCCTTTAGGGGGTTTTCTGGCAGAGGAGTTCACCCTATCTGATTTAAGTTGTAAAATCTGTTGTAGCTGTTCTGTCGAGAAAAGAGTGTGTGAGGGGTAGCAGAAGAGAGTAAAGGCTGGTTCGGAAGCATTTCAGTTATCCAGTGGGAAAGGTGAAGGTACTTTTGACCAGAGTGGAAAGAGTGAAGATGATAAGCAGCAGTTGAATTAAGCATTTTGAAGACAGAGTCACAAGAGGAATTAACTAATCATATGTGGGGGACGGTGAGAAAGTATCATGGAGACTATAAGGAGTTTGGTCTGAGTAACTGGAAAGATGGAATTGTAACAAAATCTACTGATTAAACCAAACAAACAAGAGAAGCATAAAATCTATCTACCTTGCTAGCAAAATTTGATCATATAACACAATATTAACTATACCATTGATCGTCAGAACTTAACCATCTTGCATAACAGATGACTAGCTCCTTTGACCAGCACTTTTGCATGCTCCCCTTCCCCTAGCCCCTAGGAACCAACATTTCACCTACCATGAAAGAATTAATTAATTAATAGTGAAGTGAAAGTCACTCAGTCGTGTCTGTCTCTTTGCAATCCCATGGACGGTAGTACACCAGACTTCTCTGTCCATGGAATTCTCTAGACAAGAATACTGGAATGGGTAGCCATTCCCTACTCCAGGGGATCATCCCGACCCAGGGATTGAACCTTGATCTCCCACATTGCAGGCAGATTCTTTACCATCTGAGCCACTGGGGACCCCCTAATTAATAGGGCTGGAGAATAATTTTGGAGGTGGTAGATATGTTTATGGCACTGACTGCAGTGATGATTTCAAAAGTGTATGCTGCTGCTAAGTCGCTTCAGTCGTGTCCGACTCTGTGCGACCCCACAGACGGCAGCCCACCAGGCTCTGCCATCCCTGGGATTCTCCAGGCAAGAATACTAGAGTGGGTTGCCACTTCCTTCTCCAGTGCATGAAAGGGAAAAGTGAAAGTGAAGTCGCTCAGTCGTATCCGACTCTTAGCGACCCCATGGACTGTAGCCTACCAGGCTCCTCCGTCCATGGGATTTTCCAGGCAAGAGTACTGGAGTGGGATGCCATTGCCTTCTCCTCAAAAGTGTATACTTATCTCCAAATTCATCACGTTGTTAACATTAAGCAGAACATTTTGTATGTCAATCATACCTCAATAAAGTGACTTAAAACAAAACGGGGATTTCCTTGATGGCCCAGTGGCTAAAACTCCACTCTCCCAATGCAGGTGGCCAAGATTCGATCCCTGGTGAGGGAACTAGATCCCACATGCCACAACTAAGAGTTCCCATGCCACAACTAAAGATCCCACGTGCCACAACTAAGACCCGGTGCAGTCAAATAAATAAATTACTTAAAAACAAAGCATAAAATATCAAATACGACGATACTTGATTCTTATCTCCAAGAAAAAACAAACTAGTAAACGCTCTGACTTTACACTAAATACAAAAATAGGTATAATGTACAGAGGACTGTTTGCATTAGGCATCAGAGAGGAGGAAACAGGTCTTCTTTCTCTGATAATCTGGCTTGTGGCCATGTGGTCCTGGAGCAGGAAAACCTTGAAAGCCTAAACCTTGCCAACAAGAAGACAGGTTTAGCATCTGGATGTCAATTTCTTCATTATAAATGGAAATTCTTTGGTACAAAAACCCTACCTGAAATTTTCATAGAATAGGATAGAAAGGACATGCCATTTAATACCACAGGTGAACTTAAATGAGAAAAATGAAATTATTCATTTTATAAAAATAAGAACATCTATAGAATTATAGAGTTAAAACAAAATCAACTTAGAGTTTCCTAGTAAGTTAACCTTATTCTCTTCCATAATTTTTCTATCAGTCAGTCAGTCAGTTCAGTCACTCAGTCGTGTCTGACTCTTTGCGATCCCATGAATTGCAGCATGCCAGGCCTCCCTGTCCATCACCAACTCCTGGAATTCACCCAAACTCATATCCATGGGGTCAGTGATGCCATCCAACCATCTTATCCTCTGTCATCCCCCTCTCCTCCTGCCCTCAATCTTTCCCAGCATCAGGGTCTTTTCAAATGAGTCGTCTCATCACATCAGGTAGCCAAAGTATTGGAGTTTCAGCTTCAACATTAATCCTTCCAATGAACACCCAGGACTGATCTCCTTTAGGATGGACTGATTGGATCTCCTTGTAGTCCAAGGGACTCTCAAGAGTCTTCTCCAACACCACAGTTCAAAAGCATCAATTCTTCTGCACTCAGCTTTCTTTATAGTCCAACTCTCACATCCATTCATGACCACTGGAAAAACCATAGCCTTGACTAAATGGACCTTTGTTGGCAAAGTAATGTCTCTGCTTTTTAATATGCTGTCTAGGTTGGTCATAATTTTCCTTCATTTGCCTATACACAGGATTTTGATGATTTATCATGTAAGATATGTTTGAAGACTAACACACACCTTCCCAACAGTATATCTAATTTTGATTTCCACAGTTGATGGAAATTTTGTTACTGATTTTTAGGATCACACCACTATCCGTGAATGTTAACAGCTCTGTCTCTTCAAAAGACAGACATGGTTTCGTGCCCAAGTTCGTGCCTCTGTGAGGGCAAAAGGAGCTAGACCACAAAATGTTACTTCACATGTCTAATCCTCATTTACCTAATCTGTAATTGATAGTACTGTTGGTCTTATAGAGTTGCTGGGAGCAATCAACGCTCCCACACAATGGACTTATACACAGTACGTGGCACACAGAATAACTCAAATACCAATTCCTTCTAACATTCTTATTGCCATTAATGTTATACAAAAGCTTGTTTTTATTCATATGAGTTTTCATTGACCCACAATTTCTTCTTGTTAATTACTTCACCATCCACCCATTAGAGAATTATGCATGAGCTGATCATGTACCCTGTGACTCTCTATGTCACTATGCCTTTAAAAATCCTTCCCTGAAATCCATCAGGGAGTTGACTTTTTTTAACTTTAGCTGCCCATAGTCCTTGCCAAGAACCTGCAATAAATACTGCACTCTCCTTCAACAAACCTGGTCAGTAGATTGGCTTTACTGGATAAAACTCAATAAGATGCACGATAATTAATCACATGAATGTGATCCTACAAATTCATGTTAAATTTTCACACCCCATAAAGACTCTGGAGTTTCTTCTCCATATACCAAAGAAAAAAGGTGGGAGCACCTGAAACCAACCTCAAAACTTACCTTCATTGTATTTGCCTTTTGGCAACCCACACACTCTTTTCAAGCCCACAATGAGAAGAGCACAACTTTTGCAAGGAGGAACAAAGAACAAAAAATTGCTTAGAAACTCAATAGACCAGAAAGAGAGTAGAAATTATCATGAAAAAAGAGCTTTTCATGTTGACTACAGTTGCTGTAAAACTACTATCTGGTATAGGTCAAATTAGTTACGAAAAAGTGTGTAGGAAGATACAACTTTCAGTAAATTGCATTAAAAACTAAGCAGGTAGGTAGCTTCTATTTGCTGTTATACAAGCTGAGCTGTCATCTTTGAAGAACTTAGAATGGCTAGATTTTCCAGTTACATTTGCCCCAGGTAAGTAACACATTCTTCTAATATTCTGTCCACCCAACCTCAAAAGCTGCATCTTTTCCTTTGCTCCTCCCAACTCGGCTTGTTACCATGCCTAATCACCAGAATTTCCTGAACACAACCTCTACTTCTTTGCCTCTGGGATTTTGCTCAATCTGTTCTCTGTGCTCAAAATGATTTGTCTACCCGCCAAGTCAAAAGAAAGTCTATTCTTCTTATAAGACTCAATACTAAAGCTACTTTCAAAAGCAATTTTCTGACACCTCCATTTAGAAATAATTATTTCTTTTAAATCAGCACTTCTACAGAAATGTTTCCAAGCCTCCAAAGATACCTAATAAGATGTAATGAATAGTACATTCTCATCACCTAGCTATGTGACTTTGGAGAGATTAAGATTTCTGATCTCATTTTTTTTTTCCTTCTGCAAAACAGAATAACAACCTTGGAATCTTGTAAAAAATAGTTTGTTCATGTTAACTAGCATTCATATGTTAGTTCCTGGCATAAGTCCTAGTTCATATAAGTATTCAATAAGTGGTAGCAATTAACAGCTTCTTATGCTTATAATTATAGTAATCCCTTTAATCTGTGTGCTCCCTCATTAGACAATTTTCTCCTGGAAGGTAGATACCAAACCTTTTAATTAATTTCTCTATACATATCCCCATCCCAATCTATCAATATTTGTCACAGTGCCTTGTACTTAGCAAGCTTATTTTTTCCCCAATAAAAGCTTCCTAGATTATTCAATTAATATATTATATAGGTGTGATGTTGTGATTTATAATAAGAAATATATAGATGGTCTTCTTCCCCATTTTTGGCATAGAGTTCCTAAAACCCTTTGGGTTTCCCAAGTGTGGGGGGCCTAAAGGTGTCCTTTATTATGTTAATTAGGTACCTTATGGAAAGCACCTATGGACAGTCAACCATGTGATTAGAAGGCTGAAACTGCAGACCTGATATCCTGACATCTGGGGAAGGAAAAGCAGCTAGAGATGGAATTCAATCACCAATGGCCCACAGTTGTGCAATGAAGCCTCCACTGAAAACCAAAAGGACAGGTTTCTGGGAGCTTCTGGGTTGGTGAACACATGGAAATTTGGCGAGAGTGGCAGAGAAGGCATGGAAGCTTGGTGTCCTTTCCCACATACCTTGCTCTATGCATGTTTTCTATCTCGCTATTCCTGAGTTATAATCTTTTCTAATAAACCAGTGATATAGCAAGTAAAATGTTTTCCAGACTTCCGTGAACCTCTAAAAAACTGGTCAAACCCAAGGAAGGGGAAGCTCATGGAAAACTCTCATTTATAGCCAGTTTGTCAAAAGTGTAGGTAACAACTTTGGCTTTTTTAAAAATTAATTTATTTATTTTAATTGGAGGCTAATTACTTTACAATATTGTAGTGGTTTTTGCCATACATTGACATGAATCAGCCATGGGTTGTGTCCCCCATCCTGAACCCCCCTCCCACTTCCCTCCCCATCCCACCCCTCAGGGTCATCCCAGTGCACCCTGAGCACCCTGTCTCATGCATCGAACCTGGACCACTTTGGCTTTTGACAAGCATGTGAACTGTGAGGGAGAGGGGAAGCAGTCTTGTAGGACTGAGTTTGTAACCATGAAATTTGATTATATTTCTGGATAAACAGTGTCAAAATTCAGTTGATTTGTAGGATATCTAGCTGGTGTCCCAAGAATTGCTTGCTGGAATGGGAAATCTTCCCCATCACTCACATTGGAATTAGTATCAGAACCTATTTAGTGTGTGTGCATGTGTGTGTGTGTGTGTTAGTAGCTCAGTCGTGTCCGACTCTTTGTGACCCCACGGACTGTAGCCCGCTAGACTTCTCTGTCCATAGAATTCTCCAGCCGAGAATACTGGAGTGGATTGCCATTCCCTTCCCCAGAGGAACTTCCCAACCCAGGGATCAAACCTTGGTCTCTTACATTGCAGGCATATTCTTTACCATTTGAGCTACAGGGAAGTCCTACCTATTTAGTTGCTGCTGCTAAGTCGCTTCAGTCGTGTCCGACTCTGTGCGACCCCATAGTCGGTAGCCCATCAGGCTCTCCCATCCCCGGGATTCTCCAGGCAAGAACACTGGAGTGGGTTGCCATTTCCTTCTCCGTACCTATTTAGTAAGTGACTCCATATTTTATTGGCTCATCTGAATAAAATTGGCCTTATACAGTTACTAAAATAGAACAACTATCCTGTAATTTATCTATTATTTTGATTCCGAACTTTGAGTACTTTTATAAGGGTTTGAATTTGAGAAATTTAATGATCACCAGACAAACATGTAATAAAATAGAGTCTATTTTATAATAGTAGAGATTGATTTATAATAGTAAAGTATAGCTTACATATATTGTATTAAATGCCTTTAAATATCAGTTTATCAATTATAAACTGAAAGAGACATAGGGTCTATCTAATCCAACCCTACTTATTTCATAAATGAGCAAATCAAGGCACAGTGTATGTTGTGTAAGGGGTTTTTAGGAGACATGCAGATTGAAAGTCACAGAACAGACTTAAACCTAGGTTTATTCATTATTCTTTCTTATCCAGCACTTACAAGTCTTTATAGAAGAGTATTAAGATTTCCCAATTGTTTTATCAATATGATAAAACACTAAAAATTATTTTAGGGAGACAAAGACCAGAGCTTTTTTTTTTAGGATGGTCATAATAATTTTGAACTGAATATCTTCAGGGAATAATAGGATTTAAGCTGACCTTCCAAAATATAAATGACTTGGATAGACTAAGGAGATCATAAAGTTACTTCAAGCACGAGAAATAACATGAGAAGTGTGGAAGCAGGACAAAGGCTGCTGAGAGATAAGGAGAAGAATATGGGGTTGGAGAAGCATATTTACAGAACCTCAGCCCCCAAAATGCAGGAAATGACATAATTATAAGGGATCTGAGAAAAATGTAGTCCAATTAAATCATGTGATAGTCAAAAAAACTGAAACGTCTTTTCCACCAAATTAGTAACTACATCTGAAGGAACTGAGTCTGGTTCAATTTCAGACACATTATCTTCGGGTTGAGTGTGAGACAATTTAGTACATGTGTTCACAAACTGAGAGGGGGGTAGGAGTAGGAGACACAGATTGAGATGCTACACACATAAAAGTGAGAGCTGAACTTACATAAGGAAAAAGCTCTTAGAAGAGACGGGAAAAAAACAGGAAGAAAAAATATAGGAGGCCAAGACAGATTCCTAGCCAATACTCACACCTGGCTGGCAGAAAGAAAGGGAATCAATGAGAAAGCGGAGAATTTGAAAAAAAAAAAATCACAGTATTTTTAGTTCTATCTTGGGAGAACTCCATATCCTAAAAGTCACTGGGGAGGTCGTCCACTGTGTACATGCCCATCAATTTCAAACTGCTAGGTTCTGTTTTAGTATGTTGCTGCTGCTGCTGCTAAGTCGCTTCAGTTGTGTCCGACTCTGTGCGACCCCATAGACGGCAGCCCACCAGGCTCTGCCGTCCCTGGTATTCTCCAGGCAAGAATACTGGAGTGGGTTGCCATTTCCTTCTCCAGTGCATGAAAGGGAAAAGTGGAAGTGAAGTCGCTCAGTCATGTCCGACTCTTAGCGACCCCATGGACTGTAGCCTACCAGGCTCCTCTGTCCATGGGATTTTCCAGGCAAGAGTACTGGAGAGAGGTGCCATTGCCTTCTCCGTTTTAGTATGTATGTCTGGCCAAATGTTTCAAATCTTGCATGAAAAACAGTTCTAGGAAGTTCAGCAAAGCATTTAGGAAGAAGAGAATTATATCAGACTAGTTCATCCTCAGAAATGCAATAGTGAATTGAAATATTTTATTAAAATTTTGATTTCTAAGTGAAAGTCTTTCCAGACTATTTGTTAAATATTAGTTACCAAACTTGCTTTAGCTCTGAAACGCCTCTTTTATCGTCATTTATGAGACACAAATGAAGCCTACTGTCTGACTCAGTGGAAAAGGCTACACTAGTCTGGTAAAATTGCTTAAAATAAGTTGACAGATCTGGACAGCAAAATCATTGGAGGAGCTACATAATCTTGAAAGAGATGGTATAAGAAAGGGCAATTGGTTAAAAAGTTTATATTAAAAAGCTTGCAACCATTGACTTATTCATTCGGTGATGCTGTCTAAACTAGAATGAATCATATATTGACACTAAATGCTTAAACACAACCTATGACTGTTTTTCATGATTACAAAGGTATTTGTGTGAACTTTTACTCAATTTTCAAAGAACTAATGAATCAGTTCAGAATGAAAGTAAGTCATGACCAACTAAGCAGATAACCTTAGGAAGTTCATTTTTCCTTAACTTCTGTCGCTGTAAAATGAGGGGGCTGAACTGGATAAACTGAAATCCCTTCTCTCTTTAAAAATAATTATGTTGTTTTTATCAAAGCCCCTGCAACTTAACTTTTCATATAGTTGTAGTATAGATATGGATATGGGTATGGGGTACATAATGTGTTATAGGTAAAGCATTAAATTTAAACATTAGATTGAAATGAGAAATTTTCTTTTAAAAAAGGACATTTGTGGGAGGTTTAAAGACAAATATGGATATGTGCTATGTGGAAAATTAGTACAAAATTTTATGAAACATAGGAAGGCAAAAGTTCTATTCCTTAACCTCTTCTGCATGAAGGAGGCTTTATCCTCACTTCTCCAAGTATCAGGGTAAGATCCAGTTTACAGAAAAAGAATCATGTGAGACAGATACCACATGATAACTGGCAGACTGGCTGGATCTTGGCAGGTGCCTTCATGGCCTCTGCCCAGTACCTGAGCTTAGCAGGGCTGAATCACCAGTTTCTTCCCCTCCTTGCAATTAGTGGCATTAATCACTCTCTACCACTCTTAACCATGAATATTCTTGTAAAAGATATAGGTTTATCTATATTATGAAGCTTAAAAATGAGATGAGAAGGCAAGGTTTCCATCAATCTCACTCGGAGCCGCCTTCTTTGCTTTTGAGACTACATCAATGAGGGGGAAAATAAAGCAGTCTATGGTCTAAGGCATGGATCTCCAACCTCTAGGATCTAATGACCCCTAACTGCCTGATGATCTGAAGTAGAGCTGACGTAATAATAGCAGAAATAAATTGCACAATAAATGTAATGTACTTAAACCATCCCCAAACTATATCCCTCCACATGGACCATGGATAAACTGTCTTCCATGAAACCGGTCCCTGGTGTCAAAAAGGTTGGGGACTGCTGGTCTAGGATATATATAAGGGTCTTGGCAAACTAAAGATGCATCTCTTGCCTGAACCTTTTCATGACACACACACACACACACACACACACCTAACATAACATCATATGTTTATAAAATGAGACAACCACAAGAGACATTAGATCCTCTAACAGTTTTAAATCATGATTCTTGGAGAATTTGAGTTCTGTGCAGCTGTCTGAAGGAAACCTGGGAAGGTTGGAAGGTCTTCAGAGGGTGGTCAACTGGGCCATCCTATCTCTGATTCAAATTTTTACAAAAGACCAAAAAAAAATTCATTTTCATTTCTCACACAACCAGGATGCTACTACTTTAAACATACTTTAACCACTGGTCAAGCTCACTTTATTCATTTAATATGTTAAACAAATTAGTGACCCAAAGTTAGGTACTTAACCAATGTTACACATCTATGGCAGAAATAGGACAAGAACCCAGGTATCTAGACTTTAACTCCAAATGGAAATGAGACAGTAAATGAAAGTGGTAATTATCTGTGATTCCGGATTTTCCATGAGGTTGCTATAGCTTATGAAACTCGCATTATGAAGAGACAATTAAGAACTTAAAGAGGTAACTAGGCAACAGTAATGCCATTTTCCTAAAAATAATGTGAGGGATATTACACAGGGATAGTTTACTTCTGCTTCAGCTGAGCTGTTGCATATGTAGGAGAAGAGAGGTTGAGCATCTGCTGGGAATTAGCATACACACCTGTTCTGCAGAAGAATATTGATAATGAACATTTGACTGTGTGGATCACAATAAACAGTGGAAAATTCTGAAAGAGATGGGAATACCAGACCACCTGACCTGCCTCCTGAGAAACCTGTATGCAGGTCAGGAAGCAACAGTTAGAACTGGACATGGAACAACAGACTGGTTCCAAATAGGAAAAGGAGTACGTCAAGGCTGTATATTGTCACCCTGCTTATTTAACTTATATGCAGAGTACATTATGAGAAATGCTGGGCTGGAAGAAGCACAGCTGGAATCAAGATTGCCAGGAGAAATATCAATAACCTCAGATATACATATGACACCACCCTTATGGCAGAAAGTGAAGAAGAACTAAAGAGCCTCTTGATGAAAGTGAAAGAGGAGACTGAAAAAGTTGGCTTAAAGCTCAACATTCAGAAAACTAAGATCATGGCATCCAGTCCCATCACTTCATAGCAAATAGATGGGGAAACAGTGGAAACAGTGGCTGACTTTATTTTGGGGGGCTCCAAAATCACTGCAGATGGTGACTGCAGCCATGAAATTAAAAGATGCTTACTCCTTGGAAGGAAAGTTATGACCAATCCAGACAGCATATTAAAAAGCAGAGGTGTTACTTTGTCAACAAAGGTCCATCTAGTCAAGGCCACGGTTTTTCCAGTGGTCATGTATGGATGTGAGACTTGGATTATAAAGAGGGCTGAACACCGAAGAATTGATGCTCTTGAACTGTGTTGTTGGAGAAGACTCTTGAGAGTCCCTTGGACTGCAAGGAGATCCAGTTAGTCCATCCTAAAGGAGATTGGTCCTAGATGTTCATTGAAAGGACTGATGTTGAAGCTAAAACTCCAATACTTTGGCCACCTGATGCAAAGAGCCGACTCATTTGAAAAGACCCTAATGTTGGGAAAGATCGAGGGCAGGAGGTGAAGGGGACGACAGAGGATGAAATGGTTGGATGGCATCGCCGACTCAATGGACATGAGTTTGGGTGAACTCCGGGAGTTGGTGATGGACAGGGAGACCTGGCATGCTGTGGTTCATGGGGTGGCAAAGAGTCGGACACGACTGAGCGACTGAACTGAACTGAACTGAACTGAACTAGCTTGTTCCTATGTAACTAACAAAATCCAAGCCTGTAATATTCCCTGGCCGTATCATTACAAAAGGCACATTCTGATCTGTGACACGGGGCTAAAGAAAACAAATAAGGTAAAGTTTGATGAGGAAATTCTACGGGTAGAGTTGTATGGAATCTTAAGCCCTCTGGGCCAATCCCTCTCACTGGGCTTTAGTTTCCCCATCTGTAATGAGGGGAATGGAATTGATCTCTAAAATAAATTTCAATTCTTACATATCGGTGATGTTGACTGGGGTATAGTATTCTTTGTATTTTATTTTTTGTTTTAAAATCTGATTCAATGACTAGAGGGAAAAAGACAAAAGAAAGAAAAATATTAGCAACTGTTTTAGAAACATGGTATCAAAGCCTTTGTATTGCTATGTTTAAAAATACCATCTCAAATAGAGCTGAAATATGGACCATGAATATTATTAAAAATATTCCTTTGACTAGAATAGAGGAGACACAATTTATTTTTAAATATGATTTGTGTGTGTACGTGTACATATTCAATCACACCAACTCCAGACATAGACTGGACAGTTTAAAACAAAACTGGAGTTAAAAATGTGTCAACCTAGGCTGATCTCCCTAAAGTTTATATCAGTAGCCTCAGACGGGTCCTTAATGCTGACCAGCAGTCAAAATATATTTTCACTCTCCTGGAAGACTATTTCATATTATATTCCCTCACTTTAAATTCTGTCTTCCAACACCTCCTCCCCAGTGCTCACTCTCAGCTGATGGTTTTGCTTCCTGTTTCCCTGAGAAGACTGAAGAAAACTTCCACAGCTCCCATCCACCCCCTGGCATCTGTACTCATATATTCTGACTTGCTTCCTGATACTCAAGATAAACTAACTGCATTCCCACCAAAGCCCATCTCTTCTACTTATGCAATAGTTTCCATTACTGTCACCTATTTCAGACCAATAACTTTCCCACGCTCTCTCCTTACTGAGTCAAACCCAGCCTCTCTCCACACCCCACCTCACCCCTAGTTGATAACTCCCATCACCATACAAGCATACTGTTTTAATCCCTAAAAACTGAGAGAGGGGGGCAAGCAACCTCTTGACTCCTGTTTTCCTGGTGGATTTTCCCATATTTAATTGTTTCCTTTCATTGCAAAATTCCACAAAAGTAGGGTTAGTAATTATCGTTTCTAACTCTTCTTAAATCTTCCACAATAGGTTTTGTTGTTGTTGCTTGCTGTTCCATACCTCCACTAAGACTATCAGAGAAAATCAATGGCTCTTCAATGACAAAGTCAGCAGTCAATTCCTAGACTTCATCTTATTTGGTATATTAGGGACTTTTGACACAATTGCTTGCAACTTCCTCCTCGATACACTTTGCTCACTCAGCCTCCAGTGCACAACACTTCCACGGCTCTTCTCCAACTTCACTAGACGCTCTTTCTCAGTCCTCCCATCTCTTGAACTGTCTACTTTGGAAAGCCCCATAACTGTCTTTGGATTCTGCTCCTTTCTATCTTTATGCCTTTCCCTTGGTGACCTCATAATTCCTCATGGTTTTAAACCTTATCTACGTCTGATACCACTAGATCAGAATATCTCCAGGCCAGATATCTCTCCCTAACTCCAGGCATTTATATTACATATCTGTCTTCTTTATATTTCCACTTGGTCTAAAAGAATCATGTTCAAACTCAACCAACATTCTCAAATGAACCTTCTGACATTTGCTAATTCATTCACCATTTTCCCATATCAGTTGATGGGGAAATCCTGGAGACCAAAATCTTGACCCCTTTTTCTCATTACCCACATTCAGTTCATTTTCAAAATATATCCAGAATCTAACTTGACTTCTCAGATCGTCATAGCTACAAGGCTTTTAATTGGTCTCTCTACTACTGCAGTGACTGAGCATGGGGGTAGGTTTGGAATTGAGCTGCAACTACTGAAGTCTGCATGTAAATCCACCGCAATGAGAAGCCGACACACTGCAACTAGCGAGTAGTCCCCACTCGCCCACAGGCAGCAATGAAGACTCAGTGCAGCCAACAATAAATAAATAAAATCATTAACAAATAAATCAGTGTACATAAGATCATTTACCAACACAAGAGAAGAAATAATCTTGTTACCCATCACCACGCTATTGGGCTTCCCTGGTAGCTCAGTTGGTAAAGAATCCACCTGCAAAGCAGGAGACCCTGGTTCAATTCCTGGGTCGTGAAGATCCCCTGGAGAAGGGACAGGCCACCCACTTCAGTCTTCATGGACTTCCCTGGTTACTTAGATGGTAAAGAATCCTCCTGCAATGCGGGAGACCAGCATTCGATCCCTGCGTTGGGAAGATCCCTTGGAGGAGGGCATGGCAATCCACTCACAGTATTCTTTCCTGGAGAATCCCCATGGACAGAGGAGTGCAGCTTTCAGTCCATGGGGTTAAAAAGAGTCGGACACGACTGAGCGACCAAGCATAAGCACTCTATTACAGAGAATAGTAGTTAAATTTATTTTATTTTCCTTATTAAAAATACATTTAGGCAATGAAGAACAATGCAAGCAATGTGTTTAAGTGTTTTTCTACCATCCCTCTTTCCAGTTATCATTGGAGTGTGCTGATCACAGGATAATATCCAGGCTAAATAAAACACATGTATATAGACACAGTCAGCTCTGTAGTTTGAGAGCAGGAGGAGAAACAATTTCATGAAGAACATAGATAATGAAAGCATGGGTGAGGGTAGAAAAAGAGGAATTTGACTCAAAGTGTCCATGTGGTTCTGCTTTCTCAGACTGAATTATTTCTAAACAATAGCATCTGTAAGAACAAAACCCAGAGATGTATTCAAAGGCATTTTCAACGAGGCGGGCTCAAGATGGCAGAGTAGGAAGACCCTGAGCTCACCTCCTCCCACAGACACACCCAAACTACAGCTACATATAGATCAACTCTTCCTGAGAATGTCCTGAAGACTAGCAGAACAGCTCTTCTACAGTAAAGGATACAGAGAAAATCACACTGAGATTGTAGGAGGGAAAAAAAAGAACCCAACCTTCAGTGGGCAACCCAAAAGAGGAAGGATATTTCAAAACCTAGAAGACCTCCCTAAAAAGTGATGAATTTGAACCCCAGTTTGAGCACCCCAGCGCTGGAGATTGGCACCTGGAAAATGAACCACTTAACTGACTTTGAAAACACGTGGAGCCTATGACCAGGAAAATCAGAAGGCTATAATAAAACAAGACTCCTTTCTTAAAGGGTGCATGTATGAACTTACTTGGGCTTCCCAGGTGGCGCTAGTGGTAAAGATCCTGCCTGCCAATGCAGGATCCCTGGGTCGGGAAGATCCCCTGGAGGAGGGCATGGCAACCCACTCCAGTATTCTTGCCTGGAGAATCCCATGGACAGAGGAGCCTGGCAAGATACAGTCCATGGGGTTCCACAGTGTCGGACACGACTGAAAGGACTTAGCACTCACGCATATACGAACTGATTTGCTTGAATGACAGCACAGAAGCAGCAGATAGAAAAGTGCCTGGAACGTTAGCCTGCCTGCCAAGGCTGACTCAGAATACCTACGAGCCCACACCCAGCTCCAGCTCCAAGCCCTCTGCCAAGGCAGCAGCCTTAAGCCTGCCCCAGGAGGAGTTCCAACATATACTAGACTCCAGCTCTGGCCCCTCTGGTTCCAGAACTCCCACCAAGATAAAGGTCTCAGCACATCCCAGGAGAAACCCTGGCCCATGCTGGGCTCTGGCTCTAGCCAGTAGTTAAGGGATATACAAAAATATGTTAATGTGTCAAAAACATAAAACACGGGGGAGGAGTAAGGGTGTAGAGCATGATGACACTGTGATAATTATTTTTTCAAACAGCTACAGGAAATATGTAACAACTTTCAACACACTGGCAAAAGAAAACATATCAAAGGCCATTATATTACCAAGTGTCAGAGAGAACACAGCGGAGCACGGGGCAGCAGGACAGCATCGTGCTACTTGGTTCCTATTACTGTGTTCAACACATACATACATCTTATTCACTTCTGCAGATGTTTCCAAGTTGCATAAAATAGAACTTGCTCTCACAAAGCTCATCACCGTCATAAACACTGTTATTTAGATCTGCTGTATCAAGATACACTCACATAAATCTCACAAATGTTTGCTATTTTAAAGAAGAGGTAACTGAGGCATGAGGTTGAAAACTCCTTTCATAGACATGCAATAAATTAGTAACAGAATGGAATAAAGCCATACCTAAAATTCATGATTTAAAACAATCTACAGCTTGTCATTCTGTGTATTTTTATAATTATAATGGAAGGAAAAAAGAAATAATGGCCACAAGAGAGGTATATATAAAGCACTGTGTTGGCATTTCAGAAAAATTACATTAGTTTTTAATAGAAGCAAGGTGGGCAAATATCTAACGAAGATGTTTTGATTTGGAACCCTTAGGTAGGAAGTTCTCAATTATGAAAACAGGTACAGTTTCTGCAAAGCATAGAGAACTACATGAGCAAATTCTGTGGGAAGGGAGGCTGGAAAAAGCACAGAAGCCATACAATTTCACTTTGGCTGAAGTGTAAGTCATATCAAAGAAAAGAGAAGGAAAATAATATTCCTGAGTGTGTTCTTTAGTGCTAGTCACCTTGCTGTGTATTTCACATGAAATACCTAATTGTTATTTAACTATTATAAGAACTCAGTGAAGTATTATTCGAGTTTTGACAAAAATAAGTAATTGACAAGATGACAGAGCAAATGTATTCTGGTGAGACGCTGAAATCAGAGAATAAAGTCCATATTCTCTCAAATAAAGTCATATTTTATAATATGATGAAAAATCCTAAAGACAAATATAGAAATGGAAACAGGGACTACATTGAGTAGAATCTTGAAGATCAAGATAAAAAAGATTAAACTTAGTTTGACTATAATCATAATTCATTGCTGGCATATTTATATCTATACTCTAAGAAGATTTCTCTATATGTCAAAAGCACATTTTAGTCATTAACTGACTGATTTGTCCATCATGAAAAACCAAGGTCAGTAAATTCTAATGTGTTAATTGAAATTTGTTCTTTCAGCCATACTTTAAGCTCCTGAGTATAACTCCCATGCAACAATCAGACAAATAAGAAAATCAAAATACTTCAGTGAACATAAAATTCATGATAAAAATTATTAAATTACTCATATAAAGAGTAAACTAAAATGGATAGTAGGATGGGTTCATGAAATGGAGACTTTCTGTATTACTCATATAAGTAGGACTGGAACATTTGCTTTGGTGAAGGAGGCTGCCACGTATTTGCCAAAAGACAAAATCTACCACTAAAATGTCACTCCTTATGCATACGCTTTCCATGGATAATCATTTTTCCGAGAGTTTATCCTGTGGAAGTAATTCAATACATGCAATATTTAGGCACACAAAGATATATTTCTAATCAAAAAATTGTGCAGGAAAAGTACAATACGAAGGCATAGCCTAAAATATTAACAGTGATTGTGGGGATGTCTAGCTTGTGGTTAATTTTGATTGTGTTTTCATGATATATTTTTGTATTTTAAAAAGTTTATATAATGAACACAAATTGTGTTTATATTGGGGAAAATATACAATACTACACAACGGAGGGAGTGAGAGAGGCACAGAACTGGGAATTAAGGGAGAACAGACTTCTTCATTTCTTACTTTCTCTCTCTGCTTCTGGCCAGCTCTGGGCACAGGAATTTGTGCATGCTGCACCTTAAGTATAGACTGGGACAGGAGATTTTTCCAATCTTTTGATGCAAAATGTCAAACCACAGGACCTAATGCAATATAATCTACCAGGAGAAGAAAATGGCAACCCACCCCAGTATTCTTGCCTAGAAAATCCCAGGGACAGATGAGCCTGGTGGGCTGCCATCTATGGGGTCGTACAGAGTCGGACATGACTGAAGTGACTTAGTAGCAGCAGCAGCAGGAGCAACATAACCTACCATGTCATAGACTTATTCTCAAACTGGAATTAGCATGGTTCACTATGTAAGACGTATTTGTTTCTGCCCAGAGAAACGCAAAATTCATTAGAGTTGTCGAGTGGTGACTGGAATGTGACCCTACATACGTGATTTTTAGAGCTCATTTCTCATTCTCAAGGTCAAGGATCCATTACTCTGGCTAATGTTTTATGTCAGTAAAGTGATTTTGGTTTTAAGAGTATCACTGATCATACTTCTTGAACTTTCAGACATTCTGTCTGATAAATTTTGATTTGTGTAGATGTGTGTGTACTCTTGCCTGGAAAATCCCATGGACAGAGGAGCCTGGTAGGCTGCAGTACATGGGGTTGCTAAGAGTCGGACACAACTGAGCTACTTCACTTTCACTTTTAACTTTTATGCATTGGAGAAGGAAATGGCAACCCACTCCAGTGTTCTTGCCTGGAGAATCCCAGGGACAGGGAAGCCTGGTGGGCTGCCATCTATGGAGTCGCACAGAGTTGGACACGACTGAAGCAACTTAGCAGCAGCAGCAGTGTATTAAAAAACTCAGTTTTTGAGTTTCATATTAAAATTTAACTATATGTTTAATGTTCACCTTGATATTAAAGTAAAATTTATTGTTCTTGAGAAAATTAGATTTTTTTGTTATAGATATCTAAATGCTTATCACTCAAATACATTAATGCACAGTGTATATTTCCGTAAGTAGTACTTTGATAGTTAATATTTTCTCACCATTTTTTCTTAACTATCTTATGCAGTTTCCCGTTCTTGAAGCCATTTCTTCTGAAACTTTCAATTACATTATCACTAGAGTTTGTTATTCAAGTTGGTCAAGCACAAATATCTTTATCTATTTCAATTTATATTTCTTTCGATGCTTTGCTTCATGGCACAAGTAAAAAGCCCTAGGTAAATCATTTAAATGATAAACTTAATTTGAGAGAATTGTTTATCAGTAAATGAACCAGTTGATTTGTAATAATGGTTACTCATACATTTGGACAGAAGGTGAAATGTCATTTAATAAGGATATGGAAAAGTTTTAATAAGTTGCACATAGGCCAGCTGAATGTTTGAGAACAACATCTTTCGGAGGGTTTACCAGTGAAGAAGAAGAGGAAATTTCTGATATAGGTGGAAATTATCAGGTACAACTACTTTGGAAGGTAACATCATAAATATATATCATTCATACGCATAAACTCATCCAAAATGCACACACTAAGTCAGTGCTAAAAGCACTGACTATTTTTCTAGCCATATATAATTATTCCTCTGGTATCTATGCTGCTTCATGGCATGTTGTTTTTCTTGCTCTATTTCCAGTGACTATTACCATGCCTTCATGCTAGCAACAGAGCTGATGTTAGTCTGTTAGTAAGAAAATGTGCCTTTATCATGTCTTGAAAGACAAGTAATTTCACTTAAGTATTAAGCATGTTTGCAAATAATTTTCTAATATTTGAATCTGACATTCTTAGAATACATATCCTCTAAAGACTGCTGTAGCAGAGCCCTGACTCAGCCATTTCAGCACACGCCTTTCTGAATGTTGCTGCAAGCATCTGTGTGTCTCTGTCTAAAGGGTTTTTCCTCACCATCTGTATCTATTCTGCTCATGTGAAAGGCAGGCTAGGAGTTCTATGGAATTAACATCCCTGGCAACATCCCCCAAACAGTGATTAATGGGTCTTAGTAGAAAAATACCCCAGGTCCTTCACCTCTCGGGTGGGATAAATTTGAGGCACGTGTGCCAGACCATTTTCAAATAACCTGGGATTCCAGACAGGACTAAGCTACAGATACTCACATTGAGGACTTTATTACCTTATTAACTTCTTTCATTCCCTTACTTTTCCACTTTCCTACTCTCATTCTCCTGAAATCACTTCTCAAATGAATTATAATAATTACATGTAATTGTCTCTGATAACTACTCATGGAACATTAGGGTTACTCGTTCTGAACTTGATTCATAATCTCCTAGTCTGCTGACACAATGATTATGTTCAGAATCGAGCCATGGGTTAGACACTTAAAAGAAGCTCCTCCTACTGACGTCCCTTTACTTCATGCCATTTCAGAGCTAGTCAAAACAGTTTTCCATAATCTTGTCAGTGACATCTCCAATATGTGTCCAGCATCTGGTACCCCCTTTATTTCTTTCCTGTTATTATTAACTTCATTCAACCCCCCAATTCCTCACACTTGGGATTATTTCTATATTAAACTATCTTAAATTATTAAAATGTACTTTATCCCTTCTGTCCAAAATTGGGTATGAATTACTTAATTGCAAAAAGTAGTTGCTCATAGTCAATAGAAGATGGCAGTATACTGGACAAAGAAATATGCAGTCATGGATGCTAAATGGAGTGAGAAGTTTACTTATTTATTTTTCTGAAAGCTTTTTTTCCCCCTTCCTAACCAGAATGCTAGAAAGGCCATTACAATGAGGGATCCACCAACTGTTCCTCTATATTCTGTTAATACACCCTCATTAAGATAAAAAATCCAGTCATGGCACTCATCTCCTTAGCAGTTTTTAAATTGTATTTTACTGTCTATAGAACAGAGCAACATTCCTTAGAGATGTATGCAAAGTTTTGTCTTACACATCTTGAAATTTCCCCACAAAAGTTCTGTGCTCTAGCTTCACCTACCTGTTTACACTTCCCCAGTGTTCTTTACAACCCAAAGTATCTGCACAGCTGTTCATTTGACCAGTAGGATTCTTGCCAACTAGTACTTCTTAGAGCCTCAATGTTAAGGTTCTTTGCTAACTTCTCTGGTAAGCCCTTAAAGCAAAGTTCCCACCAGAGGTAAGCCACTTGCTCTTCATCAATATCCCTGTAACTTCTCTCTCCTACATTTTTTTATTCTAATGTAATTTATTATCTACCATATTCTACATGAGACTGTGAACTGCTAGAGAGGGGACTTTCTCTGAATCTCCAAAAGGTGAGTGCCATATGATTTGGTAATAATAAGTGGTCAGGAAATAGTCAAATAAATGAATGTAGAAATGACTGATGACTGAAGACTCAAGAAAGGTGATTGTGTATTCAATAACAAAAAGCATATTTAACCTACTATATGAAATGTTAAGGAAGATTTAAGATTCTGGAGGCTGGTGGGTAATCTTAATAACACAGAAGAAAAGTTAGTATAATCAAATGGCATAACATTAAAGGAGTTTCCCCAGTTACTCAGCAGTAAAGAATCCAGGGGCAATGCAGGAGATACAGGCTCAGTTCTTGGGCTGAGAGGATATCCCCTGGAGGAGGAAATGGCAATCCTCTCCAGTGTCCTTGCCGGGAAAATCCATGGACAGAGGAACCTGGTGGGCTACAGACCATGGGGTCATAGAACAGTTGGACACGACCTAGTGACTAAACAACAGCAACTTAACATTAGAAGACAAAGGAAGGCCAGTGTGTAAGAGGGGGCAAATGATGAAATGGAGTGTATCAGAGGAAAGGGCGTGCATAATCGACTCCTCAGCTCCAGCATACTGAGTCACTAACTACTTAGAGAAATGAAGTGAAACACAACTTAAACCTATGGGAGGGCATTTAAAGATATTTTAGAACATAAAGTTTAAATGGGAATCCAGTGATCCTGAGCTTATATCCATAATGAGTCAATTGGTATAATGTAATATAAAGGGAGAAAGCAACTGAGAACTTTCATTTGCAACAACAACTCTCACGGTGATAAGTACATGGAAATTACTGTGTACTAGCAGAGTCAGCAATGGTTGTGAGAACTAGCAAAACTTTGTGATGACTTTATGTTGCATCAACATCCTATAAATACCAGAGGTGGTTAATACTGTTGGAGGTATGGGCTCTTTTGAAAATAGGATGAAAGCTGCTGATGCTCTCCTAAAAAAGAGCAGAGTCACACATGCACACTAAAAGCTCCATGCAATTTTAGGTTAATTCATAAACTGATCAATTCAAATAAATGAATGACCATGCTGCCTTTTCCTGAAGTATACAGACTCTGGGTAAAAGATCTTCCTCCAAATAATCTTAGATTAACAACAACAAATTTAGTTTCCTCTTTGTTCATACCCTGGCCTCTCTTTTTTCTATATTTTGGCATCAAAATCTAGATTCAAAATATAGATTTGTTTTCAAGGCCAAACACAAATTAGAATCTATTCTATTATCCCATGATAAATTATATGGTATCCTATATCTGATGTTATTCTACTTTTCTTCATCATGTGTTGGTTTCTTTTACATGTCTGTATTTTTCCTAAAGTCTTGGCAGGATTTATTTCTAAATGGGCAGTATAGAAATCAAATGCATTTCCTTTAAAACCTAACCCAGTTTAATAGAATGGTTTAATAGAATAGTAAAGCAGATGAGTTACATACAATTAGAAATTTCCCTATATCATACTTCTAAAAAAATAGTAGAAACCAGACACCTAAAATACAATCTATCTGATAATAAATCTGGTTTAGAGACTTTTAATAGTGACAATTTTTCAGACAGAGTTCATATTTCCTTCATTTACTTCAACTAAGTGAACATGGGGCAGAAGCTACACAGCATACAGCTATTTGAAAAACTGAAAATTATAAAATCTATTGAGAGGCTATTGTCTCCCGAGAAAGTGAGTACAGACACATATATAAATGTGGTAAAATGCTCATTTCAGGTGCTATTGGGACCGTAAGCAAAATAATAGCACATCGGTTACTTATTTAGTTATTCTCCTGACAACAGCATAGAAGCATTGCTATTTTTACACTGTAAGAGATTAAGAAGAAGGAAAAGAGGTTCTGTCTACCTTCTCTGATTTCTAAAAATAACGTTGGAGCTTTGCCTCAGTCTGACAAGGTCAACAGACATACTATGTAACCTCTTTGAATATTTTCAAGCACTTTTAAGAATACAGTTAGCTTCCATCTAGAAGCATATCCAATGTTTTGATGTTAAGTATGGACACATTTTTTAAAGTATTACAAATGATATCCTAAAAGATTAATTTTTCAAGCTAGATATAAGTATTTAAGTAACTTGAAATCCTTATAGAAACAAATAATTTAGCTATAAGGCACATCCATGCGTGCTCAGTCGCTTAGTCATGCCCACCTTCTTGCGACCCCGTGGACTGTAGCCTGCCAGACTCCTCTGTCCATGGGATTTTCCAGGCAAAAATACTGGAGTGAATTGCCATTTCCTCCTCCAAGTGATCTTCCCAACCCAAGGATCAAACCCATGTCTTCTGCATCTCCTGTATTGGCAGGCGGATTCTTTACCTCTGAACTACCTGGGAAGCCCCATAATAAGGCACATACACACATAACATCATCATATTATACAAACTGCACAAATAAAACCATGGAGCTTATAAAAAATACAGTTTGAGACAACATTCAAAAACTCTTTACATGACATAAAAATTGAAACTGAATGAAAGAGAAAGCATAGTTTTATAAATATTAAATGGTTAAGATGCACACAAATTCTACAGTAAACATGCTATTTTCCTTGACAGAGACCTACAGCTTGCTTGCAGAAGTGTTGTAGATTATGAAGTAGTGGAAGGGGTGTTATCTGAATCTAAGGGAACTCTGTTATACATATGAGGACAGGAGGATTCATAACACACCATGTGGCTGAGGGGGTCGGTAGATGTTTGAGGGGTGTCCATGTGTGTGTGTGTTGTGTATTCTATTGTGCCTGGGTTCAGTTTGGTGCAGTTTTCTATGTTCACCTAGCAGTTTCTGTGCATGGACTCATGCCCAAGTAAAGGCAAACTTTACATTTGTCCTCTAATATAGCAATTGCATTGAAATAAATCCTTATTTTCAAAACAAGTTCTATAGTAGAACAGAATTCTGGTGAATATGAGAAATCCCATCCATTTCACTTCAACCAAAACAATATTCCTTAAGCAGAGAAGAGAAATCTGACAGGACTATAAGTTGAGGAAACTTGAAATGCAAAAATAATGCCAGTATGACATCTGACACTATAATTTTATTCTAATGATGTTTCTATTCCAATAAATCACACTCTCTAGCCCATTAATTCATGGTCCTTGGCACATGATTAAGGATTAAGTGCACTAATTGTTTAAGTGAGCCCGTGGTGAAGAAAGAAACCTGGTCCTAAGAGGGCCAAACTCTATAACAACAGTGATAAACAAATGGCATTCTGTTTGCCCTTATCTTACTCGTGTGTGTGTGTCTGTCTGTCTGTCTGTCTCTCTCTCTCTCTCTGCAGGAGTCTTGCCTTTAGACTGTACATTCATGAAGAGCAAGAACCATATTTCATTCATCCTGTATTTTCAAGAACTATCTGGGACTTGAAAGGCACAGAGCAGCTATCTGTGAAATGAATGAACTACTGTTCATTGGTGGTTGCCATATGCTGACTGTTTGTCATGCTACTTCTGCTCCTTACAGCAAATGTGTGAAAGAAGGATTTGTTCTCTGTCTTTCTAACTAAAGAAACTAAGGCTCAGGGAAGTTATGTAACATATCTAAAAACACATGGGTACAGTGGAGGAACTAGGATTTTAACATTTTCTCATGTTGAACCACTTATATTGGCAGTTCATTATTCTGTCTCTCAAAAATATAAGACCTTTTTTTGAAAGCACCCAAATCAAGGTTACAGTGTAGTGGTAATGTACTTGTACACTACACTGTAACCTTGATTTGAAGTACATATAATACACATCTCTGATAGGTTAACTGGTAATCACATCTTCAAATATCTGTTACTCACCCCTGCATCCAGGCATTATCCTGAGTGCAGAGATTTGGCCCTAATATCAGAGAATCTATGAACCAGTTTAGATGGCTTAAGAAAGCATATATTTAGAATATGCATTATTGAAGCTGACTTTTTTTCATACACATCAAAAAAAAAAAAAGAATATATCACTGACCTCTCATCCTGCACTACTTGTAGATGTATTAATTTAACTATTTCTTTTCACACATAGCTTAGTTTCCACTGTGCTAGCTCAGTTCTTCACTACATTTTCTGGGTTATTAAAATAGTCACCTGTCACCCTTACATCCAATATAAAATCTTTTCAATCCCTGCTGCATGCAGCAAGTACTCGTGATGTTATAATTTACATTTATATCTGATCATTTCACAACCCTGTTGTTTATAGGATTAGAACCCAGACTTTTTGGCCTGCCACATCTGGTATAGAGCCTCTGATCTTTGAATGGGGGCTGGATGGAATTCTAAATACCTCAGCTTCTCTTGCCTAGAATAGTTTTTTCCAACACAAAGTTTAGGAGGAGGAAGAGTGTTGGCTCCTCTCCCTCTGGGGAGATACAGCAGTTCTAGCCTGGGAGCCTTTTGGAGAGGCAACCCTGTGTTCTTGGCCAAACCAGCCTAGAAAAAAGCTTCCATCATGCTGGGCTGTTTTGTTCTGAGAGAGAGGGGCAAAGAGACAATGGGTCTTGGCTCAAAAGCCACATGTACTCTCATTTCCCAAATGCCACTGCAATTTAATTTATTGATGATCTGGCTCCTAGAAATCTCATTAACAGCTGCCTACTTTATGTATTATGTTACAGTTATCCAAGGCTGTTTGTAGTTCCCTGAATTCATCTCACTTTTACATACTGACAGTGTTTTCTGATGGAACAGATACGCAATATGAGAGAAGAGAGATGCTGAGGATGATTGGAAGAGTTTTACTCTAATCACTTGGGTAAATGGATTAACAGCTATAGGGAAGGGGAAAAGAACAAGATACAAGGTGAGGGATAGGAGTTAAATTTGATATATGTTATGTTTCAGATGCCAAGACACATATGAAAATCTAAATGTTAGTGTGAGGCATTCCACAGACCCTCTCCTTTTTTCCCAGCAAAACACCCTTAAATGATGATGTATGTATCTATCATCATTCACTTAAAATCTCCAGGAATTTCTGTAAGGATATACAGCAAACTAAGACAAGCAGAAGAAAAAAAATAACAAAGATTAGATAAAATGTGGTATATTTATACATAATGGAATATTATTTGGCAATGAAAACGATTGAATTACTGATACATGAAACAAAATGGATAAATCTTGAAATTTTTGTTATGTGAAAAAGCCAATCACAAAATACTACATGCTATAGAATTCCCTTTACATGAAATGTCTAGAGTAGAAAAATATATAGAAGCTGAAAATAGATTAGAAGTTTTCTGGAGTTGGGGCCCAGCAGAGGCTGGGAGGGAGATTGGGAATTATGGGTATGAGGTAATTTTAGGGGCAGAAAATCTCCTAAAATTGATTGTTTTGATGGTTGCACATCTCTGTAAATATTAAATCCCGTTGAGTACACTTTAAGTCGGTGTATTATATGGCCATGAAATATGCCCCAGTGTGTGTGTGTTGCTCAGTCATGTCTGACTCTTTGTGATCCCATGGACTGTAGCCTACCAGGTTCCTCTGTCCATGGAATTTTCCTGGCAAGACTACCGGAGTGGGCTGTCATTCCCTTCTCCAGGAGATCTTCCCAACCCAGGAATCAAATCCAGGTCTCCTGCACTGCAGATTCTTCACCATCTGATCCACTAGGGAAATTAAAGTAATGCCCCAAGTTAGAATCTATTACCTAGAACTTCTTTATATTAAACTTTGACTAGATTGAACTCTAACAGAAAATCAAAAATGGCACCAAGTTATAACACACTTGATGGTTGGGTATTAGGCTTAGCTCCTCTACTGCAACTTCCCAGGAGGTCATTTGCATGCAAATAGATATTGCATATTATATCCATGGTACCAATTAATTTCTTCAATTTAGAAACACCCATGATGACTAAGGGCTTCCCTCATAGCTCAGTCGGTAAAGAATCCGCCTGCAATGCAGGAGACCCGGGTTTGTTTCCTGGGCTGGGAAGATCCCCTGGAGAAGGAAATGGCAACCCACTCCAGTATTCTTGCCTGGAGAATCCCGTGGACAAAGGAGCCTAGCAGGCTATAGACCATGGGTTCGCAAGAGTCAGACTAGACTTAGTGATTCAACCTCCACCATGATGACTAATTTACTATATCCAGTTGACAAAGCAATATTCCTGTCTTCTTCTACCTTGCTGTTTTCCAGAGCATGGTACAGAAAAGAGCTTGCTTTAAATGTTTTCTTCCTTTATTGCTCCAGGCACACAACAGTCAAAGAAATTGGTCTGAAATTGGAAGAAGGGGAGAGGCCAGGAGAAGTCTACAAGTTCATCCACTCTAGTTTGGGTTCATTATTACTGAACCTAGAATTACCAGCTTTACGGAATCTATTAGGAAACAATAATAATAAAGCTGAGAATCCCTTTATCTCTTTTCTACCCACTCACACAGTGATAGTTTGAGCCAAGATTTATGTATTCTCTTGTAGGCACTTTCTTAGAACAATTGTTTTTTTTAAGTAATAGAAAATTCCACTTTTACTGTCCACTTAGATATGGGGTCTACTTGTTTCTTTCTGAACAACCATTTTCTCAAATGTGGGCAATGATAGATACCTTCGAAGTAAACTTCCACTTCTTGATCTTAAAAGTAAGCTAGGAAAAAGGCAGCTTGCAGTTTCCCCTTGAAATTACTCGCCCTGTTGGGGGTACAGCGTTGCCAGTCTGTCTTCCTCAGGGATCTTCTGAGCCCATCCCCTTTCCTCTTGGGTACTTAGCCTCCTGTTCAGCTATGTTCAGATTTTCATCATAAAGGATGGGGCGGGGGGGGGGGGCACTCTCTGCCCTCCATAATTATTTGGTTAATTTTATGATAGCATTAATCCATGCTGCAGTGTGGATAGCCCGTAACATACATGGAGAAGAAAATGTATGGCAAACTGAATCCATGTGTCATTTTTCTATTCTTTGACAAGAGCCACATAGAGACCAACTTGGACTTTACCATTGAAAGGAAACAGACCATTTCTTTATAATTGAGTAAGTCATTTACTTTCCAGGGCTCTAATTTTCTCACCTATTAATTGGTTCCTATAACAGTTTTATTGCAAAGCTGTAAAAAGTGGTGGTTAGGAGCAAAGGCTTAGATACACCTACTGCCTGGGTTTAAAACCCGGATTTCACCATCATTTACTGTGCGACTTGACGTAAGTTTCTTAACTACTCTATGTTTCTATTTCTGATGATGGAAAAGCATCTCAAATATTCACAGACCTAATTTTACCTACAATTAATATACTAGTGATACCGAAAATCGGGTGGGTAATGTAAAAGCAAACTCATTGTGTTTCCACTAATTTATATATAATTTGTTGTTTAAAACTCCTTGCTGCTGAAAAATCTTGAGTATCTGTTGGCCCAGGTTTCCTGAAAGAAAAAATAATCTAAGCAGAGAATCTTAGTGGGTTCTAGAGCCAAGCAAAAGATTCACAGAAGATGGGCTGCAGCTTGTGTCAACAATTCAAGAGCTTCCAAACCACAGAGCAACAATGAGTGAGTGAGTGAGCGACAGTCGCCCAGTCGTGTCCAACTCTCTGCAACCGAATGGAATGTAGCCTGCCACGCTCCTCTGTCCATGGAATTAATTCTCCAGGCAAGAATACTGGAATGGGTTGCCTTTTCCTTCTCCAGGGGATCTTCTCAACCCAGGGATTGAACACGGGTCTCCTGCATTGCAGGCAGATTCTTTACCATCTGAGCCACCAAGGAAGTCTACTATTAATTAAGAAACATTTCTGAGTATAAAGATAGGTCAACTTAAAAAGTATCAGCAGATACATGCTTGAATTTTATCTTATAATCTATAGGTATTACACTTCCATACCATCGAGCAACAATAAATATCACCAAATAAGCTGAAGGAGTCCTGGCAGTTGAGGAGGTCTGTGTTTATCCTGGAGAAGAAAGCAAACCCACATTGCCTGGTACTGTGGCTAAGCAGTGGTATGTCAACAGCAACATCGCCATCTTCTGGGAATTTCAGGCTTCACTCCAAACCTACTGAATCACAATTGGTATTTTTTTTTATTAATTTATTTATTTTAGTTGGAGGCTAATTACTTTACAAGACTGTAGTGGGTTTTGCCATACATTGACATGAATCAGCCATGGGTTTACATGTGTTCCCCATCCTGAACCCCCCTCCCACCGCCCTCCCCATCCCATCCCTCTGGGTCATCCCATTGCACCAGCCATGAGCACTTGTCTATCACCTGGGAAAACTTAAATGACTAATGCCTGGATTTTAATCCCAACAATTTTTATTTAATTGGTATGAAGTATGGCCTGAGCAGCTGAGATTTTATTAATATTTTCCCCCAGTGATCTCAGTGTGCAGTCAGAATTCAGAACCACTGAGCTAAATATTAGCACATCCAGGTCTTTATATCATCAAAGCATAATGATTTCTTTCATGTGCTCTGAATACAAATATAGTAAGATATATCAAATGCACATCATTTTTGATTGAGAAAGTTTTCTTCCCCAGATTGTACTGTGACATGCTGCTTTCAAAGCCTCCTGGGCTATTTCTCTCATTGTAGTAAGTTCAGTTTGTGGAGACCTGACCGTCTTATTTTCAGAAAGACAATTAAAGGTTGATTCCCCAACAGGCTGTTCCATCTGTGCTAATCACTTCAGTCTTGTCCAACTCCTTGCAACCCTATGGACTGTAGCCTGCCAGGCTCCTCTGTCCATGTGATTCTCCAGGCAAGAATACTGGAGTGGTTTGTCATTTCCTCCTCTAGGGGACCTTCCCAGGGATCGAACCTGAGTCTCTAAAGTCTCCTGCATTGGCAGGTGGGTTCTTTACCACTAGTGCCACCTGGTAGCGAGAGATGACATATGAAATTTGAGGCCCTTTCAGAATTCACAACATATTATATGTTAAATCCCTGGCAGGAAGGTGACCCCAAATTAAAAACACATGCTTCACTGGAAGGGCACTTAATCTACCCTCACCTTCTCCCTCAGAGTCCATAAGACTGTTCTATGTATCTGTTTCTCTTATTCTGTCTCGCATATAGGGTTATCATTACCATCTTTCAAATTCCATATATATGCATTAGTATACTGTATTGGTGTTTTTCTTTTAATTGTTCTTAAATATTTACTAGTCACTTAAAACAACAAGTAAAGACAGCACAGTGAATATAATTTTATACATCTTAAAGTAAAAACGCTGATTTCTCTTAAATTTTATATAAGACTGTATGCCTTACTTACTAAAACATTTTCAGATTCTCCCTCAATCACAGTTTAAATTAAGTACTTTGCTGCCAATTATTTAAGAAGTGAGTTATTTTTATCCCCCGTTATTTCCTACATTTTATCCTTCAGAAAGGTTTAAGCTCAAGACTCCAGGATCTTGTATGTGGAATATGCATCATTTCCATGCAGTTCAGTCGCTCAGTCATGTCCAACTCTTTGCGACCCCATGAACCGCAACACACCAGGCCTCCCTGTCCATCACCAACTCCCAAAGTCCACCCAAACCCATGTCCATTGAGTCGGTGATGCCATCCAACCATCTCATCCTCTGTCCATCCCTTCACCTCCTGCCCTCAATCTTTCCCAGCATCAGGGTATTTTCCAATGAGTCAGCTCATCGCATCAGGTAGCCAAAGTATTGGAGTTTCAGCTTCAACATCAGTCCTTCCAATGAACACCCAGGACTGATCTCCTTTAGGATGGACTGGGTGAATCTTCCTGAGTCCAAGGGACTCTCAAGAGTCTTCTCCAACACCACAGTTCAAAAGCATCAATTCAGCAGCGTTCAGCTTTCTTTATAGTCCAACTCTCACATCCATACATGACCACTGGAAAAACCATAGCCTTGACTAGACAGACCTTTGCTGGCAAAGTAATGTCTCTGCTTTTTAATATGCTGTCTAGGTTTGCCATAACTTTCCTTCTAAGGAGAAAGCGTCTTTTAATTTCATGGCTGCAATACCATCTGCAGTGATTTTGGAACCCCCCAAAATAAAGTCAGCCACTGTTTCCACTATTTCCCCATCTATTTCCCAGGAAGTGATGGGACCGGATGCCATGATCTTAGTTTTCTAAATGTTGATCTTTAAGCCAACTTTTTCACTCTTTTCTTTCACTTTCATCAAGAGGCCCTTTAGTTCTTCTTCATTTTCTGCCATAAGGGTGGTGTCCTCTGCGTATCTGAGGTTATTGATATTTCTCCCGGCAATCTTGATTCCAGTTTGTGCTTCCTCCAGCCCAGTGTTTCTCATGATGTACTCTGCATAGAAGTTAAATAAGCAGGGTGACAATATACAGCCCTGACATACTCCTTTTCCTATTTGGAACCAGTCTGTTGTTCCATGTCCAGTTCTAACTGTTTCTTCCTGACCTGCATACAGGTTTCTCAAGAGTCAGGTCAGGTGGTCTGGTATTCCTATCTCTTTCAGAATTTTCCACAGTTTGTTGTGAGCCACACAGTCAAAGGCTTTGGCATAGTCAATAAAGCAGAAATAGATGCTTTTCTGGAACTCTCTTGCTTTTTCGATGATCCAACAGATGTTGGCAATTTGATCTCTGGTTCCTCTGCCTTTCCTAAAACCAGCTTGAACATCTGGAAGTTCACGGTTCACGTATTGCTGAAGCCTGGCTTGGAGAATTTTGAGCATTACTTTACTAGCATGTGAGATGAGTGCAATTATGCAGTACTCTGAACATTCTTTGGCATTGCCTTTCTTTGGGATTGGAATGAAAATTGACCTTTTCCAGTCCTGTGGCCCCTGCTGAGTTTTCCAAATTTGCTGACATCTTGAGTGCAGCTCTTTCACAGCATCATCTTTCAGGATTTGAAACAGCTCAACTGGAATTCCATCACCTCCACTAGCATTGTTCGTAGTGATGCTTCCTTAGGCCCACTTGACTTCACATTCCAGGATGTCTGGCTCTAGGTGAGTGATCACACCATCATGATTATCTGGGTTGGGAAGATCTTTTTTGTACAGTTATTCTGTGTATTCTTGCCACCTCTTCTTAATATCTTCTGCTTCTGTTAGGTCCCTACCATTTCTGTCCTTTATTGAGCCCATCTTTGCATGAAATGTTCCCTTGGTATCTCTAATTTTCTTGAAGACATCTATAGTCTTTCCCATTCTATTGTTTTACTCTGTTTCTATGCATACAATTTTATAAAAATAATGAAGTAACCTTTATTAAGATTAAATCTACGGGTAACCAGAACATACTACCTTAGTTATCAAAAGCCAAGAAATACAATCAAGAAAAAAATAGAAAGCATTATAGTAGCTCCCTCTAGTGGAAATTCTGAAGGTAAGGCAGCTCTAACAGAACAGCCATTCTACATTGTCAGGCTTGAATAGTGCCCTTACAGATCAACTAGCCAGTCAAAAAAGTGGGGAAAAGGAAGATCAGTATTCAAAATGTGCATTTCTGAGGGCAATAAATCCAGGGAAAATCTAATTTATATTATTCTACTTTTTCACTGAATGATGGGGGCAGAGTTAAAGCTATCTCATTATCCATAAATACAAAATACTTCACAGACTTGCTTTAAAAGGATTAAACAAAATCTGTTTCTCCCTCAATCTTTCTCTACATCAAAACTCAGCATTCAAAAAACGAATATCATGGCATCCGGTCCCATCACTTCATGGCAAACAGATGGGGAAACAATGGAAACAGTGACAGACTTTCTTTTCTTGGGCTCCAAAATCACTGCAGATGGTAACTGCAACCATGAAATTAAAAGACACTTGCTCCTTGGAAGAAAAGCTATGACCAACGTAGATAGCATATGAAAAAGCAGAGACATTACTTTGCTGACAAAGGTCCATCTAGTCAAAGCTATGGCTTTTCCAGTAGTCATGTATGGATGTGAAATTTGAACTATAAAGAAAGCTGAGCGCAGAAGAACTGATGCTTTTTGAACCGTGGTGCTGGAGAAGAATCTTATGAATCCCCTGGACAGCAAAGAGATCAAACCAGTCAATCCTACAGGAAATCAATCCTGAATATTCACTGGAAGTATTGATGCTGAAGTTCTCAATACTTCGGCCACCTGATGAGAAGAACTGACTTCTTGGAAAAGACCCTGTTGCTAGGAACGACTGAAGGCAGGAGAAGAGGGGGATGACACAGAATGAGATAGTTGGATGGCATCACCGACTCGATGGACATGAGTTTGAGCAAGCTCCGGGAGTTGGTGATGGACAGGGAAGCCTGGCGTGCTGCAGTCCATGGGGTCACAAAGAGTTGGAGATGACTGAACCGAACTGAACTGAAAGGTGTGCAGCACCAGTAATCAAGTTTGAATCCTCTTTCTTTCATTTTGCTTCACATTCTGCATGCATGCTAAGTTGCTTCAGTCATGTCTGACTCTGCAACCCCGCGGACTGTAACCCACCACACTCCTCCGTCCATGGGATTATCCTGGCAAGAATACTGGAGTAGGTTGCCATTCTCTTCTCTAGAGGATATTCCAGACCCAGGAATTGAATCCACATCTCCTGCATTGCAGGCAGATTCTTTACCATCTGAGCCATTCATATATGATGGGAAATTAAAAGAGGATCTCTCACAGTTGATACAAATTTGCATGACAATAAATTGTGAAACAAAAAAATTAAAAACTATATTAATAATTTTAAAGTGTTGGATCAACTATTTTGGAGGAAGGAATGAGTTATCCTTCAATTTTGTTTCCTGTAGAAAATGTTATTAAAATGCACTAAAATATTCAAAGAGCATGTAGCCAAAGTGTAGAAAAGTAATTATAGAGTTGTGACAGGTAATTACTGAAAACGTACTTTATGTTATTTTTCTGAGTTTTATGATGTTTTGGTGCATGTGACCTTTCAGAATTTTATAATTATTTTGTCTTCTCATCTACTTTCTAGTTCTATGTTTGTATTTTTCTATTGTTTCAAAAGTCTTGGGTATTCTTGAAATCTGAATTTTCCCTTAATGCTTGGCTGAAATGACAGATGATAATTATTGTTTCCACCTGAATAGATCAGATATGTATTCTTGTATTTTCACTTTTATTTAGTTCTCTTAATCAATTTCTATTTTAAAACATTGTGATCTACATAGTGTTAGGAATAATAAATTAGTTTAAAAATCTTGTCTTTTCAGAAAGGAGAAAATATACATGATAACACATTAAAAGTAAAGAAGAAATAGAACAAAAGGAAGATACTATTGGGAAAAGTTGAATCCAAAAGTGAAATTAATATACAGAATGCAGGCTATGGGGTAATCTTAATATTACTAGAAGTTAGCAACAAATTTGTCCCTGAGTTTCCTAACAACCAACAAAAAGAGATAAACATAGACACAGTAATCAGATAATCTACTAAAGGAAAAGAGGATAAAACTCCCAAACCGTCCCAACATTATAAAATGGTCCTATTATACAAATCCAAGAATACAGTACACATATCTCACAAAAGCACACAAATACACATGCATGCACACACATACAGAGTCTGAGTCTAACTTTGGGTTCCCCCAGAAGAAAACCCTCAGACAAAATTTTAAATGCAAGTAGTTTGCTTGGAGAGGTACAGAAAACACTAATTGGGAAGTGGGAAAGTGAATCAGGGAAGACAGATAATAAAGAGTATATTAACCAAAAAGTCATGACTGTGGGTAATGAGTTTCAGGCACCTGGGGAATCTGAGACACAGGTGCAAAACTCATTATCTCAGAATTAGCACACCTGAGGTCCAAACCAATCATAGCATTTTTTATGACAGCTATTGAGACCATCCACAGTGATTCTGGAGTCTAAGAAAATAAAATCTGTCACTGCTTCCACTTTTTCCCTTCTATTTGCCAGAAGGATTAGCAGTGCCTTAATGTTGGTCATCCTTGAGTCAATCACCAAGGCCAGAAGAATGTTGTACTCTCATTAGTCAGATCTAAACCACATGCTTACTAATGGAAGAATTAAATGGTGTCAGCATCACTGGATGCCCATAAGAATTCATAGAAGTACAGCAAGAGAATCTGGGAGTCAGTACTACTACACGTGATCGGAAGTCATTACTAAAATGACTTCCAGTGGAGCCTGGGAATGGATGCTGGACTGCAGTAATGACAGATTCCACCATTAATGTCTTAGAAGGAAAACCACAGGTAGACGTTCACAGTATATCTACCAGTTTATACTTGGAAACTCAGTGAGGCTTATTTATATATTAAAGTGAAAAAAGTGAAAGTGTTAGTCACTTAGTGAATTCCGACTCTTTGCGACTCCATGGACTGTAGCCTGCCAGGCTTCTTTGGAATTCTCCAAGTGGGTTGCCATTCCCTTCTCCAGGGGATCTTCCTGACCCAGGGATGGAACCCAGGTCTCCTGCACTGCAGGCAGATTCTTTACCATCTGAGCCACCAGGGAATCAATATTTTATCATAGAAATGCATTACCTGAATATGTGTTGATCACAGGCACACAACCAGGCTTTAAGAAAATTCTTAAAAACTCAGTCTATTACATTAAGTGATGGTCTAGTAGAATTTTCAAAGCAGGATTGGGAAAAGGAAAAATCAGAAAAGTTTTACAGAGAAGATAATATTTAAGTCAAGAAGAAGGAATTCTGTGTTTGGACAAGCCTCTGAAGAAGGATAAGAAAGAAGGGAAGAAAGATCTTACAAGTAGAAGAACAGCATGTGGAAAAGCATAGAAATATGAATGGATATAGCTTATCTGCATGCTATGTCACTTCAATCATTTCCAACTCTTTGTGACCCTGTGGACTGTGGCCTGCCAGGGTCCTCTGTCCATGGGATTTTCCAGTCAAGAATACTGGAGTAGGTTGCCGTTCCTCCTCCAGGGGATCTTCCTGACTCAGTGATTGAAACCAAGTCTCCTACGTCTTCTGCACTGGCAGGCAATTTCTTTACCACTAGCCTCACCTGAGCTTGTCTGGATACATGTAATTTGATTTGGCCAGAATCTTAGGATGAAAAATGAATGAGTGGCAAAAGATTTTTAAAAGTTGTTTCAGCCCAAATTACAAAAGCCTTATTTATGTTGTTCTAAGGATTTTATAATATAATGTGTTGGCAACAAGGATCCAATGAAAGGTTTTTAACAGAGTACAGAGATGATTAGACAAGAATTCAGATATCCTGAGAATCAAACTAATTCCTTAATATAAAAGTCTAGATACAGTATGAACAATTCAAACTCCACCTTGAAAGTCACCTCCTCCAGTCACCTCCTCCTCCATTTATATGATGGGAAACTGTCTTTTACTAAAGACAGCATCACTGACTCAGTGGACATGAATTTGAGCAAACTCCAGGAGAGAGTGAAGAACAGAGAAGCTTGGAGTGCATGGAGTCTCAAAGAGTTGGACACGACTTAGTGACTGAACAACAACAAACACACGCATATTTTCAGGGCAATTCTTAATAACTGCTTATTTTTACTGAAAATCTATTCACGTCAGCACATCCAAAATAATACTATGAAAGAAATTCTCATACAAATAAAATTATTATTTGGTGAAACTGAGAGATACCTGGGCTTCCCAGATGGCACTGGTGGCAAAGGAACTGCCTCCCAACACAGGAGACCTAAGTATCGCTGGGTCGGGCAGAGCCCCCGGAGGAGGAAACAGCAACCCACTCCAGTATTCTTGCCTGGAAAATCTCATGGACAGAGGAGCCTGGTAGGCTACAGTTCATGGGGTCACAAAGAGTGGGACATGACTGAAGCAACATAGCATGCCCAAGAGACATCTATTTTGGGTGCGGATTTATTTCTGACAAATTGTTCCAGTCCCATCTCTCACGCGGCTGTGCGGCACTGGAGCAACTTTGGGGAGATACCCCACATCCACGGGCAAAGAAGAAGCCCCAGCAAGATGGGAGGAGGAGCGAAATTGCATTTAGAATCAAACCCTATACCCACCAGAGGTGCTCAGAGGGCTCAAACAAACCTTGTACACACCAGGACCCAGAGACCCCACAGAGACTGAGACAGAACTGTGTTTGAGGGTCTCCTGTGGAGGTATGGGTTAGCAGTGGACTGCCGCAGGGACAGGGGCTCTGGGTGCAGCAGACTTGGGCTGGGTGTAGCAGATTTGGGTACGGCATAAGCCCTCGTGGAGGAGGTCGCCATTAACCCCACCATAGAGCTCCCAGAACTCACACAGGACTGGGGAAATAGACTCTTGGAGGGCACAAAAAGAACCTTGTGCGCACCAGGAGAAAGGAGCAGAGACACCACAAGAGACTGACCCAGACTTGCCCGTGAGTGTCCAGGAGTCTCCCACGGAGACATGGGTCAGTGGTGGCCTGTTGCAGGGTTGGGGGCACTGAGTGTAGCAATGTATGTGTGGGACCTTCTTAAGGAGGTCACCATTATCTTCATTACCTCCACCATAGTTTGGTCCCAGGTAAGGGAACACAGCTCCACCCATTATCAGAAAATTGGGTTAAAGATTTACTGAGCATGACCCTCTCATCAGAATGAGACCCAGCTTCCCCCTCAGTCAGTCTATTCCATCAGGAAGCTTCCATAAGCCTCTTATCTTTCTCCATCAGAGGGCAGACAGAATGAAAACCACAATCACAGAAAACTAACCAATCTGATCACATGGACCACAGCCTTGCCTAACTCAATGAAACTATGATCCATGCCATCTAGGACCACCCAAGATGGACAGGTCATGGTGGAGAGTTCTGACAAAATGTGGTCCACTGGAGAAGGGAATGGCAAACCACTTCAGTATTCTTGCCTTGAGAACCCCATGAACAGTATGAAAAGGCAAAAAGATAGGACACTGAAAGATGAACTCCCCAGGTTGGTAGATGCCCAACATGTTACTGGAGATCAGTGGAGAAACGACTCCAGAAAGAATGAAGAGACGGAGCCAAAGCAAAAACAACACCAAGTTGTGGATGTGACTGGTGATAGAAGTAAAGTCTGATGCTGTAAAGAACAATATTTCCCAGGAACCTGGAATGTTAGATCCATGAATCAAGGCAAACTGGAAGTGGTCAAACAGGAGATGGCAAGAGTAAACATCAACATTTTAGGAATCAGTGAAATAAAATGGACTAGAATGGATGAAATTAACTCAGATGACCATTATATCTACCACTGTGGGCAAGAATCCCTTTGAAGAAATGGAGTAGCCATCACAGTCAACAAAAGAGTCCGAAATTCAGTACTTGGATGCACTCTCAAAAATGACAGAATGACCTCTGTTCGTTTCCAAGGCAAACCATTCAGTGTCACAGAAATCCAAGTCTATACCCCAACCAGCAATGCTGAAGAACCTGAAGTTGAACGGTTCATTGAAAACCTACAAGACCTTCTAGAACTAACACTCAAAAAAGATGTTCTTTTCATTATAGGGGGCTGGAATGCAAAAGTAGGAAGTCAAAAAATACCTGGAGTAACAAGCAAATATGGCCTTGGAATACAGAATGAAGCAGGGCAAAGGCTAACAGACTTTTGCCAAGAGAACACACTGGTCATAGCAAACACCCTCGTCCAACAACACAAGAGAAGACTCTACACATGGACATCACCAGATGGTCAATCAGATTGATTATATTCTTTGCAGCCAAAGATGGAGAAGCTCTATACAGTCAGCAAAAAGAAGACCGGGAGCTAACTGTGGCTCAGCTCAACTGCTTATTGCCAAATTCAGACTTAAATTGAAGGAAGTAGGGAAAAACCACCAGACCATTCAGGTATGACCTAAATCAAATCCCTTACGATTATATAGTGGAAGTAAGAAATAGATTCAAGGGATTAGATCTGCTAGACAGAGTGCCTGAGGAACTATGGATGGAGGTTCAAGATACTGCACAGGAGGCATGGATCAAGACCATCTCCAAGAAAAAGAAATGCAAAAGGCAAAATGGTTGTCTGAGAAGGCCTTACAAACAGCTGTGAAAAGAAGAGAAGTGAAAGGCAAAGGAGAAAAAGAAAGATATACCCATTTGAATGCAGAGTTCCAAAGAATAGCAAGGAGAGATAAGAAAGCTTTCCTCAGTGACCAGTGCAAAGCAATAGAGGAAAACAACAGAATGGAAAAGACTATAGATCTCTTCAAGAAAATTAGAGATACCAAGGGAACATTTATACAAAGGTGGGCATAATAAAGGACAGAAATGGTATGGACCTAACAGAAGCAGAAGATATTAAGAAGAGGTGGCAAGAATACACACGAGAACTATACAAAAAGATCTTCAGGAAGCCGATAATCACTATGGTATGATCACTCCCCTAGAGCCAGACACCCTGGAGTGCGAAGTCAAGTGGGGCTTAAGAAGCATCACTACGAACAAAGCTAATGGGGGTGATGGAACTCCAGTTGAGCTACTTCAAATCCTAAAAGATGATGCTGTGAAAGTGCTGCACTCAATATGCCAGCAAATTTGGAAAACTCAGCAGTGGCCACAGGACTGGAAAAGGTCAGATTTCATTCCAATCCCAAAGAAAGGCAATGCCAAAGAATGCTCAAGCTACCACACAATTGCACTCATCTCACACGCTAGTAAAGTAATGCTCAAAATTCTCCAAGCCAGGCTTCAACAGTACGTGAACCGTGAACTTCCAGATGTTCAAGCTGGTTTGAGAAAAGGCAGAGGAACCAGAGATCAAATTGCCAACATCCGCTGGATCATCAAAAAAGCAAGAGAGTTCCAGAAAAACATCTATTTCTGCTTTATTGACTATGCCAAAGCCTTTGACTGTGTGGCTCACAACAAACTGTGGAAAATTCTGAAAGAGATGGGAATACCAGACCACCTGACCTGCCTCTTGAGAAATCTGTATGCAGGTCAGGAAGCAACAGTTCGAACTGGACATGAACAACAGACTCGCTCCAAATCAGGAAAGGAGTACATCTAGGCTATATATTGTCACCCTGCTTATTGAACTTGTATGCAGAGTACATCATGAGAAATGCTGGCCTGGATGAAGCACAAATTGGAATCAAGATTGCTGGGAGAAATAGCCATAACCTCAGACATGCAGATGACACCACCCTTATGGCAGAAAGCAAAGAACTAAAGAGCCTCTTGATGAAACTGAAAGAGGAGAGTGAAAAAGTTGGCTTAAAACTAAACACTCAGAAAACTAAGATCGTGGCATCCAGCCCCATCACTTCATGGAAAATAGATGGGAAAACAATGGAAACAGTGACAGACTTTCTTTTCTTGGGCTCCAAACTGACTGCAGATGGTGACTGCAGCCATGAAATTAAAAGACGCTTGCTCCTCGGAAAAAAAGCTACGACCAACATAGAGAGCATACTAAAAAGCAGAGACATGACTTTGCCAACAAAGGTCTGTCTAGTTAAAGCTACGGTTTTTCCAGTAGTCATGTATGGCTGTGAGAGTTGGGCTATAAAGAAAGCTGAGCACCGAAGAATAATTGATGCTTTTGAGAGTCCTTTGGACTGCAAGGAGATCCAATCAGGTCATCCTAAAGAAGATCAGTCCTGAATATTCATTGGACGGACTGATGCTGAAGCTGAAACTCCAATACTTTGGCCACCTGATGCAAAGAACTGACTCCTTGGAAAAGACCCTGATGCTGGGAAAGATTGAAGGGGGAAGGAGAAGGGGACGACAGAGGATGAGATGGTTGGATGGCATCACTGACTCAATGCACCTGAGTTTGATTAAACTCCAGGAACTGGTGATGGACAGGGAAGCCTGGAATGCTGCAGTTCATGGGGTTGCAAAGAGTCAGACACGACTGAGAAACTGAATTGAACTGAACATCTATCATGAGTGAAGGCAGAACCAAAGCCCTGCAGGCGCAATTTGAGAAGCTGCCACCAGAGGGCAAGCTTACATCGTGATGGGATCAGTTAGCAGCTGCTGCTGCTAAGTCGTTTCAGTCGTGTCCGACTCTGCGCGACCCTATAGACGGCAGGCCACCAGGCTACGCCGTCCCCAGGATTCTCCAGGCAAGAATACTGGAGTGGGTTGCCATTTCCTTCTCCGGTGCATGAAAGGGAAAAGTTAAAGTGAAGTCACTCAGCCGTGTCCGACTCTTAACGACCCCATGGACTGGAGCCTACCAGGCTCCTCCATCCATGGGATTTTCCAGGCAAGAGTACTCGAGTGGGGTGCCATTGCCTTCTCCGAGTTAGCAGCTAGCTAAGTTAATTCAGAGCATGAAAGAACAGCAAAGGTGACCTCAGCAGAGGTTACAAAGAGTCCATTACTGTAAAAGGAGAGGTCAGTTCAAGTGACACAGACAAAATATCACGTGAATTACTGTGAAGCCGGCTGACCAATTATACCCATCAAAGCCCAAAGGTAATGATACCAGAGAAGTGAACAGTATCATTTTGATGCAGAGATGATCTGTAAAGGGAGGAAGGAGGCTGCTGTCAGGTTAACCAATTCTATTTTATCAGGAGTGAGGTGGAGGCATTTTTCAAACACATTAAAACAGGCTACTGAAAATGTGTTGTAACCAGGTGTAATCCCATAGAAACAGATCAGAGTGAGAAGTGCTTTTTTAAACCTAAAAACAATGGCTAAATAGAATCCCTGAGGGGATATCCTTCCTATAGGAATTTATTCTTTGAGAAACTGACCCCTACTTGAATATAAGCACAAGGATCCTAGACTAGCCTGTATATAGACAGGTGTTGTTTTGAAAGAGCTAAAAGTTATAAAACCAAATTCACCTCTAAAAATGAAGTCAGAATTCTTTGAAGGGGGACTACCTGCCTCAAAGGAAATCAGTCCTGAAGATTTATTGGAAGGACTGATGCTGAAGCTGAAACTCCAATACTGTGGCCACCTGATGCGAAGAACTGACTCCTTGGGATGAGATGGTTTCATGGTATCACCAACTCTATGGACATGAGTTTGAGCAAACTCCGGGAGTTGGTGATGGACAGGGAAGCCTAGCGTGCTGCAGTCCATGGGGTCGCAAAGAGTTGGACACAACTGAGCGACTAAACTGACCTGCCTCAGACTACCTTCCTCAGACAAGAGGATAGCTGTTAAAACTTTGATGACTAGATTCCATCCTCCTTTCTGATGACAGATCCTCCCTATCAGAATTTCTGAAGTGGAGTCTAGGCATCTGCATTGCTGGCAAGAGCCTTAGGCGATTCTTTTTATTTGCAATATTTGGAGACAGAGAATTGTGGCACAACTCAAGACACCTCCATGTTAGCTCTGTTGGGCGCTTTTGATGGGTGAGGCTCTTAAGCGCAGCTAAGGGTCATCTGTTTGCCTACATACAAATACACATTTTTATAAAGCAGGCAAAGCCTCCCCTGTGTGGGACACCGGTATTTAGTCTCATACTGTGCTAAGCACTGGATGTACATTATTGTGTTTTAATGTTTCCCGAGCCAGTGAAAATATATATTGTCATTCCCTTTTATAAATCAGAGAGAATACAGCTTCAGAGAAATTAACTGATTCATCCCAAGTCCTGCATCTAGAAAGCAATCAAACCAGAACCAAAAGCAAAATCTACTTAAATCTAAAGTTCTTTAGCTAAGAAGCAGAGGAAGAAGGAAATATTTAAAGGTTTATTAGACATTAATTCCCTCTTTCTTTCCCAATCCTAAATTTTTGAACTGGATATTGAAAAGCTCCCCCCATTTAAAATTAAAATCTGTTGTTCTACAATTCATCTAATCTCCTGAGATGTCCAGAGTTAGACAGGGGAAAAGTTAATCTCTGTCCTACAATATAACTTCAGAGAAAAACATTAGCTCCTGACTCTGTTTCAAAAGAAGAGGTAAAAAAGACTTTTAATGCTATCTCCTTGAAGGAAATCCATTTAAAATCCATTTTAATGGATTTCTTTGATTTAGAGATGTGTTTGTAGCATTTTATAAACTATGAGTATTAACATTTAAAGTCAAAAGAAGGTCAGGCATTTCATCTCTACTAAAAATAAAGTGAATAAAAATCCTAGAAAAATTACTGCAGATTTTTAGATGTCTCTAAACAAGCATATTTCACTTGTCAGAGTGTAGTCATGAAATACTATAGCATAAAAATGAAATGTGGCTTATTTTCTTTTCCTTTTAGTATATTTGGCCATTTCCATTAAATAAAACATTTTTTTGTAAACTCTACTTCATTTCAGTAGCATGCATTTAAATATGTCAAGAGATAAAACCCAGATTTTCATATATATTTTTATTATTTCTTTCACATATATATATAAAATTGGTCACCTCTACAAATTGTGAAAAAAACAACAAACATAAAAAATTAACCCTTAAAAAATCAAAACCTAAAATATACTTCTGAAATCCATGATGATATTTACAGGAGTAAAGATAAATTATAGCATTTTCAGTTAGCCTATTTTGATTTTTAATTATATATTATGTATACATTATATATACATATTTGATATTTTCTTTCCTTAGCTTTGTTATTATTTTAGACATATAAAAAGCTATAATAATGTATACTACTTGATGAGCTTGGAGATAAGCATCCATTTGTGAAATCATCACCACAATCTGTGCTTCTATTTTTATAAAGAATAAGTTAATTTATATTTGTATGAAGTAAGAATTATCTTCCCTCCTCCTTCTGCCCCCTCACTTCTAACCATCACTCGCGGTTTTCTGTCTGTTGTTTCATATCTATCCATACAGGTAGATCAGTAGTTGAAGAAGGGCAGACAATTAGGAGAGTAGATAGATAAAATGTCTTTTTTTTTAATGAGAAATAGCACATCACTGGAGTGCCTCTATATACTATATCTGAATTTACACGTTTTCAACTGCAAAATGGTTCCCAGATGTATGACAGAGCAGATGGCATTATGTATCATTTGTTTACAGGCATCATAGGTTTATGAATAAACGGATCTACATTGAGGATATAGAATGTTAATAATATAAACTATGTCAAGATGATGGATTTACCCTCTCAGTGTCACCTCAAAGTTATGCTGTTGACCATAACAAATGACTCGAAAACCCTAGTGACTTCCAACAACAAAGGTTTAATCTCATTATGCGACCAAGAGGAGTGAGTAGCTATTTGGTTCCATGACTCCATCATTCCCCAATGTGAGACCACAATGATGGGACAGTTACTACCTGGGACACCGCATGTATCATAGCACAGGGAAGAAAAATCATGGAAAATGAATGTTTGTGTAAAAACGTGACAGTCATCTCTTCTGCTCACATTTCATTGCCCTATATAAATCCTTCAGTCAAGCCTGATATCAGTGTGTCTAGGGTGTGTAAGGAGGGTGAGTAAATATTTTTAACAATATGTAAATTACAATAGGTATTTTAAATAGTAACTGCCATATCTAACCTTGCATTATTTTATATTATTTCAGCATATGAATGCATCACAATTTATTTGTGGACATTTATGTTCTAATTTTTCAAAATACAAACAATTCCTGACTGAACATATTTCAATATAAATCCACATACACATACTTCTTTTGGATTATCCTTAATAAATACAAATTAAAACTCTAGAATTCTCTTTTATGCCTGCATTTTTCCTCAATTTTTCCTTCTTTTACAAACTAATACAAGTTGTTCTTGCCTGATTAAACAGCCTCTCCATTCACCAAAATACTGATAGAAACTGGCTTAAAATATCTATTAGTGTGACAGCAAGCTGAAATTTGTAGTTCTCTTTGCTTTTTTACTACTTATTTAAAAAAAAAGAAAAGGTAGTTTAGGAAGGATGGTTTGCTGTCCTCTGACACTATTTTAATCAGACTTTTTTCACCTTGCAGACCCATGTTACATAAAGAATTACTTCTTTGTAAGCTTTCTGGCTACTTGGATATCATTAACTGAGTTTGGGTCAACTCTGGGGTATCTTCCTTTACTTCATGTATATTTCAAACTCTAACACATATCTGACATTCAGCCATCTGAAGAAATAATGCCATTCTTTCCCTGTGTCACTGAACAAACATAATCAAATAGTGGGTAATACTGTTTGAAATTAATGGACAGTTATAGCTCACTTTAAATATCATTTAAACACATAGCCTTGCTTGTAATTTTGATAGATATTATGGTATTTTATGATGTATAAATTTATTGGTTATAATATTTCTAAGAAATCGAAAGATAACTACATCCATAATTTTGTAAATTTATTCATCCAACAAACATTCTGAAAATTGAGGACCTACTCTGTGAAAGACACCATGATCAGGTGCTGCAGTCATGAAGAAACAACATGATCTTGCTACCACACTCTCCCAGTTACTACACAGCAACACTGTGACCTAAAACCAGATCCATCTCTAGACAAAGCCTACAATTTTAACTAGCATGTATCATGGCCTAGAGAAATATGTGCAGACTACACTATCAATAACTGTTTTACTAAATGGAAAACAGTCTTGCTTACTCTGCTTGGTTGACAAACTAAACACATAAAATGAATGAAAATTTGCTTCCTTTCACTAACCACTAACATGAATAGGGGAGGACAAACAAACAAGAAAGTTTTTGTTTTTTCCTTTATTCTTAATATATTCAAAAAATGCTTATAGAAACTCCTTATGTGGCAGGCATTGTACTGTGTGCTATAAATTTAGTTGTGACCAAAATAATCCAGGAAAATATAATTAAACAACAGAGAAAGAGACATTAAAAGGAGAAAACTGTAGGAAAGACACCGGCAATGAACAAATAAAATGGAAACAAATAACAGAAAAATAATCCAGGGAAAATTATTCAACTAAAAGATAAAACCATTTCACTTCCTCCAGTGGTATTCTTGATAGAAACTAGAAAAAATATATACAACAAAAATACTGAAAAAAAAAAAAAAACTTCTGGGGAAAGGAAACTTTTTGAGGAGGGGGAGAGATAGAACAAAAACCTAAAATATGTAGTTTGAAAGGGCAATAATACAAACTTAAAATGATAATAAAATGAAAATTATTTATTTTCATTTATTATTTATTTATTTTCATTTATTTTTCATTTATTATTTTCATAATAAAATGAAAATCATGAGATACATATACCAATTAAATGGCTTCATTTTAAGGCTGATGAAAGACTCCTGTGAGTGACTAAAAAAAACTGTTAGTGTTGGGAGGCAGACATATTGAATAATATCCTCTGAGCTGAGAAGGAACTTTAAGACTTGAAAAATGGAGTGCACTTATGAAGTTTATTGTGGGTAATTTATGGAGAATCAGGCAACAATGATTCAGAGGCATTCACAGCTGTACTCTGCAGAGCCGAAAGGGGTATAGGGGAATTTAAATGGGCCAAAGGTAAAAATAGAATCTGACCACTAGGGAAAAGTAAATCCACACTGCTGGGAACCCAGGGTTTTTGTCCTCCCAGGGGTCTCATGACTATTAACCATCTGCATCAGCAAAAGGCACTCTTCCAGTTTTCATATCGGATGAAGGCAAAAGGAAGAGTTGACGAGAACTCATCTGGCTTGGGCACAGTACTGGGAGTAGACTAAAATTCAATCACATAGAAAGGGGAGAGGATAGGACTACTGGCCTGAGATAGAGCTGACGAGATGGAGTCAGTGTGGTTCAGCCAAATAGATATCAAGACTTACAAACTTTGAAACAAACTGACCTTAGGCCTTTTCATAAAATATAAGCATAAAAGTACAGAGAAATTTTGTCACTAAAATTTTTATACTCAGATAGTATGTCATCATGGAGAAGGGAATGGCAACCCACTCCAGTATTCTTGCCTAGAGAATCCCATGGACAGGGGAGCCTGGTGGGCTGTTGTCCATAACATCACACAGAGTCGGACACGACTGAAGCACTTTAGCATGCATGCATGCATGCACTGGAGAAGGAAATGGCAGCCCACTCCAGTATTCTTGCCTGGAGAATCCAAGGGACAGAGAAGCCTGGTGGGCTGCCGTCTATGGGGTTGCACAGAGTCAGACACGGCTGAAGTGACTTAGCAGCAGCAGCAGCAGTATGTCATCAAGAATCAAAGAAAGATAAATACTCTCACGACATATATTTTACCAAAGGCTATCATGGGGGATGAAGAAGGCAATAGCAAACCACTTAAGTATTCTTGCCTTGAGAATGCCATGAACAGTATGAAAAGGCAAAAAGATAGGATACTGAAAGATGAACTTCCCAGGTTCATAGGTGCCCAATATGCTACTGGAGAAGAGTGGAGAAATAACACCAGAAAGAATGAAGAGACGTCTGGAGCTAAAGCAAAATCAACACCCAGCTGTGGATGTGATTGGTGACAGAAGTAAAGTCTGATGCTGTAAAGAGCAATATTTCATTGGAATCTGGAATGTTAGATCCATGAATCAAAGAAAACTGGAAGTGGTCAAACATGAGATGGAAAGAATGAACACTGACATTTTAGGAATCAGTAACTAAGATGGAATGGGACTGGAAGATCAAACTGCCAATATCCGTTGGATCACTGAAAAAGCAAGAGAGTTCCAGAAAAACATCTACTTCTGCTTTATTGACTACGCCAAAGCCTTTGACTGTGTGGATCACAATAAACTGTGGAAAATTCTTCAAGAGATGGGAATACCAGACCACCTGACCTGCCTCCTGAGAAATCTGTATGCAGGTCAGGAAGCAACAGTTCGAACTGGACATGGAACAACAGACTGGTACCAAATTGGGAAAGGAGTACATCAAGGCTGTATATTGTCACCCTGTTATTTAACTTATATGCAGAGTACATCATGAGAAACGCTGGGCTGGATGAATCACAAACTGGAATCAAGATTGCCAGGAGAAATATCAATAACCTCAGATATGCAAATGACACCACCCTTATGGCAGAAAGTGAAGAACTAAAGAGCCTTTTGATGAAAGTGAAAGTAGAGAGTGAAAAAGTTGGCTTAAAACGCAACATTCAGAAAACTAAGATCATGGCATCCAGTCCCATCACTTCATGGCAAATAGATGGGGAAACAATGGAAACAGTGAGAGACTTTATTTTCTTGAGCTCAAAAATCACTTCAGATAGTGACTACAGCCATGAAATTAAAAGACAATTGCTCCTTGGAAGAAAGCTATGACCAACCTAAACAGCATATTAGAAAGGAGAGACATTACTTTGCCAACAAAGGTCCATCTAGTCGAAGCTATGGTTTTTCCAGTAGTCATGTATGGATGTGAGAATTGGACTATAAAGAAAGCTGAGCACTGAAGAATTGATGTTTTTGAACCGTGGTGTTGGAGAAGACTCTTCTGTGTCCCTTGGACTGCAAGGAGATCCAACCAGTCCATCCTAAAGGAACTCAGTCCTGAATATTCATTGGAAGGACTGATGCTAAAGCTGAAACTCCAATACTTTGGCCACCTGATGTGAAGAATTGACTCACTGGAAAAGACCCTGATGCTGGGAAAGGTTGAAGGCAGGAGGAGAAGGGGACGACAGAGGATGAGATGGCTGGATGGCATCATCGACTCGATGGACCTGAGTTTGAGTAAGCTCCATGATTTGGTGATGGACAGGGAAGCCTGGCATGCTGCATTCCATGGGGTCACAAAGAGTCTGACACAACTGAGTGACTGAACTGAACTGAGCTGACTATGGGGGAAGCCTGACTGATACTTTTCTAGAACAGTATCAGTTTCATCTTAGGTATATTTTCTGAAAACATTTTATCAAATATAAATTCTTCTTTATGTAAAACAGATCGTTACTTAAAAATTCATGTGCCTACTTTCATATATACAAGTCTGTGGAGCTCACTGTAAGCCTTTTATATTGTGGGTTATCTATTTTTAGAATTTGTTCAGAAAAATCAGAGCCAAACTGGGGAAATACATTAAAGCTTCTCCTGGTGGAAGATGAGCCACAGATACTCCGTCAAAATCACATAAATGAGATTCTTTTTTTGATACTATAGCTGGAAAAGCATGGAGTTTTGGACAAAGAAGGGAGTTTGATATTATAAAAACTGGATTTGGTTCCCACCAACACATTTAATAATTATCAGCCACCAATGTTTACTAATTAACCTCTCGTGACTATGTTTTATCATCTGTAATACGAAGAATCTCAAAAATGGTACTATCACTAGTTATTATGAAGTTCATCATTATAAATTAGTAGATCCCACATAATGTATAACTTTTCTTTCCACAATGAATAATTTTACACCCTTCTCAACTTAGTCCAGCAGCATATCACAAACAGCAAGAAACCAAACACACAGAAAACCATATGCCATTATAATAAAGTTTATCATCCTTTGCTTCTCCTGCACCACGTTTTAATTAGCCTTAGTTTAATGGAAATAACATGGAATTTTTCAGCAGAAATGCCTGAGGTAACTCTGAAATTTTATAATACAACAGTGTGAAGCAAAGTCAATTACATAATATTTCTAATGGTTACTATCTTCACCCATAAAATGTACTTAATAATCCCTACTTTTCAGTTTTATGAGGCTTAAATGAGGTAAAATTATAAATATTCAGAATAGAGTAAATGCTTAGTATTTTATATTCTCATTTGACCTTTCTTGTATTTTTAGAGTTTTCAAAGAATATTCACATTAAAATATTTCCCAGAAATTGTCAGAACTATAAATTACTAGATAAATAATATGTACCTTAAATAATTTTAGAAGGAAAACAACATAAAATTGTACAGCAAAGTCTCTAAATAGTATTTTAAAGTGGTCTTTTAAAGCAATCTCCTCTTCATTTAGATGATATTTTGAAGGGGAGCCTCACAGGTTGCAAAGGGGAGTCCATGGGGTCGCAAGAGTCTGACACGCTTTAGCAACTAAACAGAAACAAGAAGCTAATATTACATAAATATATCAAGGCTGACATCTTTGGCTCAATACTCCAGTGGATACAATTTTGTAGGTGAAAGGGGGCTTTGGCATCCTCATATGCATCCTCTCTGCTTAAGAAGAACCTACTACAAAGAGGTCTCTGGGGGAGAAAAATACGTGGTGATTATCTGAGTTACACACTTAGCACCACCCCTGGGGGACTGGGCACATTACTTCATACCATGTTCACAACAATTACATAAGTAGGTAATATTACTTCCAAGTTGCAGATTTTGAAACTGCCAAAGACTGGACATTGATGCTATCAATCCCATTAGAACAGAAACTGAAAAACAACCAACTCTCTATATTTTGGATGGTGCTTAATGGCAGTATCTGGCACACAGTAAATATTCTGTAAATGTTCATTTTCTCATATTCCTTTCAAGACCATACATTCACCATACAATGTAGGTCTGTTCTCTGCTCCACAATGGTTTGTCTTTGGGCTATTAGTACTGTGCTTAATTTTGTTTAATTTTGCTCTCAGGTTTTTTTAGAGTTGTAAAATAGTTTCTTAACTAAATTTTCATTTTAGTATATTATCCAAGGTTTTATATGCCAAGAAATTAAAAGGAAAGGACAAAGTGAGACAAAAGGAGTTATATAATTCTGTAGAGAGAGAGTAAGCATAATTTTTTTTTTTATGTCTTATCGTTTTAGCCAGTAGACCAAGCAGATGGAAACATGAGTAAGATGTGCAATAAGATTAACTGGAGAACCATAAAGAAGGGCAAGAAAAGTGGAAAATTTAGCTGGCAATACCTGCACAATAAATATAACTAATCTACTTAATTTAAAAAGAGATTCCTGATCTTCATGTTATTTGCTTATTTTTTAAACTTTTTGTAAATCTGATACTCAGTTTTAAAAGAAGAGGGAAACATTATGGAAATGATTGTGATTTTATTAGCTGATGATGATGTTTTTCAAGTCATTTAAATTACCTGCTGAACCAAGGATGAAATAAACTGATAAAGCCAAAAAATAATATTTTGAGCTGTATTTCCTCAGTGTTCATGCAAAAATACAAAGATCTCTGAATATAAATTCTCTATGAAATGGAACAGTTGCCACATAATATAAATTACTAGTGACAAATTTCTGGCACAATATTTTATGTAACATCAAGCACTTAGGATTCAAGGGGGTGACCTCAGCTATTCTGATACATGCTCCTCAAAAGGAAAGCTGATGGCACTGAAGAGTGTTGGGAAATTCCAGGTAAATTTAGTTTGCACCACTGCAGATTTTTATGTGTATGTGGGAAGGTGGTCCTTATACATGTTCAACTTGCACTTTATGCATGGAAACGTTTTGAAAATACTGAAAACACTGAATATTCTGTACTCAGAAATATTTACATTTACTGTTTGAATGCATAATTAACTGCTTGGATTTAAGGTCCGTAAGAGCAGGAATTATATGAACTGTCTGGCATATATCAAGTGCCCCATAAGAGTGTTAAAATCAATCAATAAATAATTCTAATTAATAAACCTTTAAAATCTGAACCATAGGGAAAGGGGAAATGAGGAGTGAGAGCAGAGAAAAGATTTCAGAGTAATTGGGGGATGGCTTTGGGGAGGCTGGAAGTATTTCTAACGTTGAGCAACTTTGCAGATATAGACTAAAAATTTCCCCTAGGTGATTCATGGAGGGATTTGATGAATCTCAGTGTAAACATGTACTTATAAAATTGTATTGAATCCTGAATTTCATCCCAGAGATAAGAGACAAAGAATGTCTTTAAAATGCCTTCCTTATTCCCCAGAAGGATTATAATCAAAATGGGCTGACACTGACAGGATTTCTCCCTCCACTGTAGAGCTTATGAGGCAGGCTACTCAGCTGGAATTTCAGGTTTACTTGACGTGTATTCCATTTATCACTGCCATCCTTTGAACTGTAACCACTTTACCTCTAGGTTTTCATATGTATAATTTGCCATGCATCTTACTCAGGATAAACATTGTCATATGTGAATTTCTGCTTCCCACCTGAGCGTTGAGAAATGGTCCTACATTTCACAGTATTTGACTCACTACAAAATTCAAGTCCTGGATTGCTAATATTTGTCCTAGACAGGATAACTAAGAATGGAAAGAAATCTCTGCTCAAAGAATATAATGTTTCTCATAAAAATCTACTTAACTAGAGAAGAAAGTATAAAGGATGTCTTTTCGTGATTATAGATAGTGGTGGTGGTAGTGGTGGGGGTGCATCCAAGATGCATTGCTTCTGAGATGCTTTCATTAAATTGTTCTAGTAGAGCAGAGACTGGTTTTTTTTTCTTATTGTTGTATCTTCTCTGTCTGCCATAGAGAGAATGCTGAACAATATGTATTGGATCAAGAAATTAAGTTTATGTAAAACCAAGCCAGGCATTGATGGCATGGGGATAAAACAGCTAGTCCTAATCCTCAAGGAGCTCTCAGCTTAATGGAGGGAATAAATGTATATGATTACTGTACAAGATGATAAGCCTACCAATGCTGATAAACATTCAGGTGCAAAAGTGGCATGGAGGAAAACTGCTGAATTCAGACCAGTAAAAGTGGGAGAGAGCAAAGGCTTCCTACAGGGGATGGTGCTAAAATTAATCAAGCATATCTAGGAATTAGCCATATAAGTAATGGGGAAATAATTATTCATGACACAAAATATGTACAAATGCAGGAAAGAAGGTCACATTGGAACATGTCTAGGTCTAGCATAGTGAGAAGCAATTCTTTTTTTTATCTTCTTGTTCTTGATGGTCTCCTATCTTTCCCCTTTATTTCATCCATAGTACTAACACCACCAAGTCCAATAAATATTCTCTTCAAAAGAGAAATTTAATTACTGTATTGTTATAGACTGCACCATGTCCTCCAAAATTTATATGTTGAAGTATTTATCCCCCAGTAGTTCAGAATGTGACTGTATTTGGAGATAGGTCTTTAAAGAGGTAACTGTTAAAAGGGATAATTTGAGTGAGCTATAATCCAATATGACAGTTTCCCTTATGAGAAGGAAATTAGGACAGAGACACATAAAGAAGGAAGACCATGTCAAAACACAGAGAGAAGACAACTATCAACAATGCATGATGCATTGTTCTCTTGATGCAACAAAGAAATGATCAAAAGAAACCAAGCCTGCCAATACATTAATCTCAGACGTGTAGCCTCCAGAACTGTGAGCAAATACATTCTGTTGTTCTAGCTACTCAGTCTGTGGTACTTTGTCATGGTAGCCCTAGCAGATTAACACAATGAATGATACAACGAATACTCTTCCAACACTGATAAAAGGGTAAAGACCCTCACAAAAGAACATATCAAAATAAAGATCCTTCCTTCATTTTGTATTCAGTTCAGTCATTCAGTTGTGTCTGACTCTTTGTGACTCCATGGACTACAGCACGCCAGGCCTCCCTGTCCATCACCAACTCCCAGGGTTTACTCAAACTCAGGTCCATCGAGTCAGTGATGCCATCCAGCCATCTTTGTTAGACCTTTGTTGGCAAAGTAATGTCTCTGCTTTTTAATATGCTGTCTAGGTTGGTCATAACTTTGCTTCCAAGGAGCAACTGTCTTTTAACTTCATGGCTTCAGTCACCATCTGCAGTGATTTTGGAGCCCAAAGAGTCTCTCACTGTTTCCATTGTTTCCCCATCTATTTGCCATGAAGTGATGGGACCAGATGCCATGATCTTAAGCTTTCTGAATGTTGAGTTTTAAGCTAACTTTTTCACTCTCCTCTTTCACTTTCATCAAGAGGCTCTTTAGTTCTTCTTCACTTTCTCCCATAAGGGTGGTGTCATCTGCATATCTGAGGTTATTGGTATTTCTCCTGGCAATCTTGATTCCAGCTTGTGCTTCATCCAGTCCAGCATTCCGCATGATGTACTCTGTATATGAGTTAAATAAGCATGGTGACAATATACAGCCTTGACACACTCCCTTCCCAATGTGGAACCAGTCTATTGTTCCATGTCCAGTTCTAACTGTTGTTTCCTGACCTGCATACAGATTTCTCAGGAGGCAGGTCAGGTGGTCTGGTATTCCCATCTCTTTAATTTGTAGAATTAAAACGCAACAAATGGAAGACATCAGCTCCTTTATATTAAAGAAGACCACCTAAGGCCAGACTGAAGACACCAGACCAGCTCATCAAGATTATCTGAAACAAGACTATAGGAATGCGGGCTCTGTACCCACTCTAATCTTATTGGAAACCCCACACTTGAACTGTTGCTATAAAACTCCTCATCAAATGTCCCAGGTTAGGACACACAATTTTGAGTGGCACAAGCCGGCTGTGGCCCCTTTGCCTGGTGAAACAATAAAACTATCCCTTCCTACTTCACCCCAAACTCTGTCTCTGAGATTCTATTTTTGGCACTGGTGCATAGAGGCCAAGATTTCAGCATCAAATCCACAACACAGAACACAATCCAGGTATTGGCAGTTCCTTCTAGAATGAGACTGCAGTATGTAGAGGAACACTGCATGTTACTGTTGAGTATGCCTTCTTATTATTCCAAACTACCATTCTGGACACTAAATAATCTACTCAATATCCAGTAGAGCAGACAGAACAAGCAAATGAACTATTTTTTTCAGAGGCCTTGTCCATGAAACCCAGGTAACTCCGTGTGACGCAGACTCAAAGCTGACAAACACAAGGTAGACTGGCATAGTGCATTAAGCAATCAGATTACCCGTCCTCATAGCTCATCTTTACCACTGACCAGCCATTAGGCCTTGGATAAGAGTGTCATTATCTCTTAATTTCAATTTCTTCATCAAAAATGGAAACACATTTGACTCATTGGTTTCTTAAGATTATTTCAAAATAAAGCATTCTCTCATTGCAGATTTCAAAGATATGCCCAATTTAAGTGTTCTCTTATTTTTATATATTTTAGTATATTCTGCTATATTCTGTAAAGCATTCATGCAGATGTATCACCATGGTCAGTGTGCAGAGAGATGTTATGGGCCACAGCAGTGGCTTCCACCAAAGACAGTGCAGTGAGAAAAAGGGTTTGTCTCCTTTGGACACGGTCATCCATCGTTATTGTGAAGTGTTAAAGAATGTCTGCTTCCTGAATCTTCATGCCAGATAGGAAGACCGAGACCCCAGTATTGTTGTCCTTTGTGAATCCTGACTTTCAATTAACTAAAATCAAACAAAGGAAGTTCTCACTTTCATACTGTCCAAGTGTTTCTTTCAGGATCAGTGACATAGAAGAATCTTTCAGGTGGATTACTTAAAAAAGGTTTACTCAGGGCACTAGTACACTAATATTCTACCTTAAATATGAATGTTGTTCAGATTTTAGAAATAACATGAAATAAAAAAAAGTTTTATCTTTAATGAAATGCAGTTCACTGGTGAGTGGTGAAGAAAGGAAAACAGGCATGAAGAGTGTGTAAATGCATGTGTGTATCTGTCTAATATGTACAAGCAGGGGTTTATGTGTGGGGCACTGTTCAAATTACCGCAGAGTTGGTATGTGAAAAGCCTGGAATAAAATTAATGAGAATAAAGGTTAAATTAGGAACACCAAGTGCTCAAAACTATTCATTAAAGTGACTCACTTTTCTTAAGAAGGTGATAAAAGTAGTACTCCATGGAAGAGTTTAAAAACTACTCTATTTAAATACTAGAAAATTGAAGAACAATTCACATATCTGTCTTCAGGGTCCTCACTGGCCTCACTCTATAAGAGGCTTTGAAATTTTAGTTCAGAAACCAGGGGAAAACTATCTGGAGAGCAAGACATCTCCTACTGAGATTCTAGTAATTCACGGCTTTGCTAAGATATCACTATCTTCAGAATATCACTTCTCATGATGTTTTCTAACTGTATTTTACACTCCAAAATAAGACTGACTCACCAACTATATCATTTTAAAATTTTTAAAATGAAAAAAAATCTGAGTATCTCAATTTTAAAAAATTGAATTAAACAATGTGATTTTCTGAGTTTCTTTTAAAGTCAAGGCTAACGTTGAATTTAGCTTTATGAAAACAGCACACCTAGAATCAAATAGCTGAGCCTCAGACTTGGACCCAGGATAGAAGGATAAGCCTCCTGTTCTCTCCCCACACTCCCTCCCTATATCCCCTTTTTGGTTAGATTTTTTTTTTCATTTTCTTGTTTAAACTTAGGGAAACTAAAACAAATTTCATTTAAAAAACAGGCTATGTGTGTGTGCGCTTATGTGTGTAAAACCAGAAGGATATAATAGCACCCTCATTTAACAGATTAAGGATCTTATGATTAGAGAAGTGAAATGCCCAAAGAAGAAAACAACTAGCTAGTGACAGAACTAAAAAGATGATTTAGTTCTCTTGCTTATCAATTCATTGTCTCAACCCTATTGCTCAGGTGGTAAACTGCTTCAACACTGAAGGATGACAGTGAGGAATTCAATGGAAATTTTTGCATAAAATCATCTCAATGATAGTATGTAAGGTAGCAGAAAATTTGTAAAATAGTATCCCTTGAAAATTTATTTCACTGTAGTCTGTATATTGGAAATGAAAAGATTAAACAGGAATACAGAAGTGCTTTGACCTAGGGGTGATTAAACATGTTAGCTACTCAGGGAGTGTTATGGCATCTAGAACTATGCCCATCATGGGACTCTTCATTTACAAATGCAATCAAACGGTGACCTGGTCCTCCAGAGAGAACAGAGTCTACTATTCTTTATTTTTATATATTCACCAACATGTACATGCATGCTAAGTCATCTCAGTTCTGTCCAACTCTTTGCGACCTTATGAACCATAGCCCACCAGACTATTCTGTCCATGGGATTCTCCAGGCAAGAATATTGGATTGTGTTGCCATGGCCTCCTCCAAGGGATCTTCCCGACCCAGCAATCAAACCCTCATCTCTTAAGTCTCCTGCATTGGCAGGCAGGTTCTTTACCACTAGTGCCACCTGGAAAGCCCTCACCAATACCGATGAGTAGAACAAAGCTGGCAGCCAACCAGAAAACATAAAGTGCTCAGAGCTGCAGGAAAAAGAAAATGTCAAGCACACACAAATACAAAAGGAATTTCTTCCAGTTTATGAGCAAGGCTTTTGCAACACGAGTGGCAGAGAGTTATTGCTCACCAAATAGTCCACCGCAGGCCACCAGAAGAGGCAAAGAATTATACAATTCAAGAAGAAGTAATAGAAACCAGAACACCATAAAATTCATTCCTTAACTAAAGCTGGCTAAGGCGTCTCATTTGTTCCTTTGTGTAGTGACTGATAATTAATATCAGAATATCACTATTTATTACTTCTTATGCTAACTACATAGTGGAATGGGTTCAATTATCACTCCATTGAATAAATTCAGTTTTTTTCTTATAAGTAACCTTTTGTTGTCTTCACAAAGTATTATATAAACAAAGCCATACAAGTATACAGTGGGACTGAAGGATGTCTGGATTAAGAGAGTCCTGTTCAAATACGGCCATCAATATTCACAGGCCAAAGTGGCAAAGCTAGATAATCAGTTTCCATTCAAGACTATTTCAAAGAGCTATGCAAATATAAGTCAGGGTCAACATTTTATCTTTGCTTAAGTTACAGTTCTGATATAAAAGGAATACATAAATGTAAAGGCAAATAAAAAATGGTGCATCCCACAGAATTAAAGAATATCACAAAAAAACAAAAACTTCAGAACTTCAACAAGTCATTTCAACAGAATGATTGTGTCTGGGTAAACGGTATCTGCACATAGAATCTAGTTAAGCTCCATTAATTGATTTCAAGAGGATATAATTGAAAAGATTCCTTGAAAGAAAGTCTCTGTCTTGTTGTACCATTTGCAATAGTTTTTCTTCAGCTTCTCTATATTTCTTGTCATTCATTCAAGTAAACAAAAATCAAAGCCAATATCACAGTCACATACAATAACCATCTCATTTGGGAAAGAAGGCTAATTTGAAAAAGAACTTGGAAGATGTAAATTGTAACCCTTCCTCTTAAAAGTGACTGGAGTTCCCAACTAAATAAACCTTCTGGATCTTTCAATAATATTCCCCTCTCTTCAAAACAGTCAGATGACGCAGACAGAAATGGAAACTGAAAAAGGCTCCATCACTAATTTAACTGAGCTGAAACAATGGTTTCTGTGAATACCGGTTCTTTCAACTCCCAATGGCCTGTCTCTTGATTTTAACAACTAACAAAAGACTAACAAAAATAAAAGTGCTTATGAGTCTAATAATCACTGAGTAACTGGTGATGGGAGAACATAGTGACTTTTTGTAGTATTTTTTTCTGGGTCTTCCAATTTTCATTACAGTGCTGAATATGATCTTTGAATTTAAGACTTGACTTAATGGTCAGGTTTGAAGTCTGAGGGATTTTACACAGAGTATTCAGGTGTACTCAGATATCTTTTTTCACAAGGTAGTAGTTTAAGTTTGGGTTAGTGTCTGGGTCAAGGAAATTATTAAGTTGCTATCACATATTAAGTTCAGATTAAATTTGAGTCAGTAATACTATTTACCCAGGCAGCCAAAATATTTTTCTTATGAAACTAGACGTAAAGAAAAGAAAGTATATTTAAAGAATGCATTTCAGCAAAGCTTGATGTCTCTGGAGACCAATTTCAATGAAAAACTTCCCACAAGACTAAAGAACATAGGGACAAAGTACAATGCTGGTGCTTTACATAATTTCCAGTGAATACAGCTTTCAGCACTCACATACTGAGTATCTTTGAAACAGCCCAATGTTTTGTTTTTCTGTAACAGCGTTGACTAAAATAGGCCTTTGAAGACAGCTATACTATCAAGGGAAGCTCTGGTATGAATAAACATGGGAATAAATTTTTATGTACAGCTTTACTGGATATGAAGGGATTACCTTAGTGCCCTTTTTGTCATATGCTGAGGGGCCACCAAAAGAAAGAAAATTATGGTCACTGAATGATGATGATGGTGACAGTAAATACTGTCAAATGTTTATTATGTACTATGCACTATCATAAACATGCAAAGAAATAAGCTCATTCAGTCTTCACAGTAACTGTATGAGTAACTATTATTATCTTGATTTTATAGATGAGAAGCATAGAAGGGTTAAAGTAATTTGCATAAGTAAGCAGCTGAGTCAGAATTTCAACCCTAACCATCATGGACTTATCCACAGTCCATGACTTTAACCATTTAACCAACCACGCTAAATTTACTCGGAGGAGGCAATAGCAACCCACTCCAGTATTCTTGCCTGGAAAATCCCATGAATGGAGGAGCCTGGTAGGCTGCAGTCCATGGGGTCGCTAAGAGTCGGACACAACTGAGCGCCTTCACTTTCACTTTCATGCATTGGAGAAGGACATGGCAACCCACTCCAGTGTTCTTGCCTGGAGAATCCCAGGGATTGGTTGCTGCCATCTATGGGGTCGCACAGAGTCGGACACGACAGAAGCAACTTAGCAGCAGCAGCAGCACCTAAATTTACTATGGTATACATACTATACTATACTATACTATACTATACTGTCTTATTCTACTATACTAAATCATACCATACAAGACTATTCTACTCTATGGCAAATTCTTTTTTGCCCCCCAAAAGTATCAATTTAATTTCACCTAATCTGGTATTAAAAAGTTAACTAGAGTGAAATGCTAAATTATGGAGAAAAAGTAATTTTTTAGAATAATTTAATCATGGAAAGTCTAGGACCCTTATCATTTTTCATTCTTCACTCAACAAATATTTCTTGAGCATTTGTCATGTGCCAGATACTTAGCTTAGAGCAGAGTTACAGCAGAGACCAAGGCAAATAGGAGCCGTGCATTTAAGATGCTAAGGTGTAAGACAATAAGATGATAATAAACAAGGAAACAAATCAACCTTAGTGCTACAAGGGAAACAAAATGGATAATATGAAAGAAAGTGACCTAGGGTTGCTTTAATAGCATGGGAAGAAAGTCTCCTTTATGGGATGACATCTGAATTGAAATCACAGTCGTGAGAAGGGGCCACCCTGGGCTGATCTGGGGCAACAACAGAAGCAAGTCAATGAAGAGCTGTGTAGGCAAGGGGCTGTTTGGCATTTACAGTAAAGAGTAGAAAACTTTGAACCACAAGCCATGACTCATTTTCAGGATGCTGAATATAAATGAAGATGTAAATCAGTCCTGCTTCTTGCTCCAAGGCCATGAAATGGAACTCTAATTAGCATAAATGGGAGGTCTCCAGCTTGTTGTAACCACATGATTATGAAGGATCTATTTTAACAATGTGTTTGCATATTATTTTTTGTGTGTAAAGAAGCAATATATTACCATGTAGATAGTTTAATAATGTCTTAGTGCATCTATGAATATCACCAATTTTTAGCAGGTATATTAAGTTACAAATTTTTTAAAAATCTGAACACAAAATCATAAATGTCTTTTAATCTAAATTAGGATTAATGTAAGTCTTTAAAATGCTGGACAGAAATGGATACAGTTCCATGAAATGCTAAAAGAAGCTATCTCTAGTTAGAAGAACCTTGAATTTAGATTTTCCAAATTTGGGTTAATGATCTGAAATAACTGGCCAAAATAGATGTGCTCAGTCAGCCACTCAGTCATGTCTGACCCTTTGTGACCCCATGGACTGCAGCCCGACAGGCTCCTCTGTCCATAGAATTCTCCAGGCAAGAATACTGGAGTGGGTTGCCATTTCCTTCTCCAGTCCAAAATAGACAAATAAATAAATATGTTATAAAACTTGACTGTAATGAATTACCAGACAACAAATAAAAAGGATGCTTGCAATAACAGGGACTTCCATACTCTTTCTTCTGGTTTTATATAACATGCGCCATCCACCACCTACTAAAGCACTATATATAATTTTCACGTTCATTATATACATATATGTATATATATATGCATATATATATATATATATATATATATACACACACACACACACACATTGCTGTGACTTTTCTCCTACTCTTGGAAAAATTAATATAAAATATTATTATAAATATATATATAATTATAAATATAATAAATTATTATAGAAATGTAATAATTGTCAATGCAGAATCCCTGCCTATACTGTTCAGCTGCATGAAGCCTAGAACATTTCTGACATTCAATAAATATTGAATGAATAAATAAATAGATGAACAGGTAGATATAATTGTTTTAATCGTTGAAAGTTTAAATATCTTGAGGATCTAAATTTTAAAGAATATTGATGTTAAACCAGATTACTTTCTAATCTCTTTCATCTTTAATCTATGATTGTAAATTAAGAGCACTAAAGTCAATAAATTTTGATGACACTGAAAAAAGTGGTATGCACACTAAGTAAATACTAGTTAACCCCACAGGAACTGTTTCTACAGAGACTGTGCTGAAAAAATCAATTAATGAGCAAGCTTCCTTTTCTTGATCTTGACAAGCTAAATTCTCAAACTAGTCTAATTGAGTTTAATATGATGTGAATCCTAGAAGTTTAATTCTATGTTCTATGCAAGCACATGTACACATGCACAACCATTCTACGTACAACACTCAAATGATGGTAGCAGAAAGGGAGATAGACATTTTCATGAAGAGATTTTCTAAATTGTTGAAATTTGGAAATTTTGGTTTATAAAATCTTTGCACCGTTTATCTAACAGTCCATGTAAACAATCCAGTTTTTGTCTTTTATACTCATACACAAGAGAAAGTTTCTTATCTTAGAATCAGTGCAGCCCTTAAATTTCACACTAACTTACGACGTTCATAAACACTTTCATTCAAGTGCAGTAGAATGTTTAAGATTAAAGGCTGACATGCATTATACTAAGTTATAAACTACAGAATACTTGTTAAAATTAGGGACTGGCATGTAAACTTTAATACATGCATTTGGGCATGTATAACTTTTCCATTACTAATTATCTTCAGTTTACAAAGAGAATAAATGTCTGTTATAGAACCTTTCACCTACATGAAAAGACAAAACAAATAAAGCTCTCTATATAAAAGCAAAAGCAAAAATACATTTTTGTTGTTATCCTATGACTCATGCTTTTTTCAGAAAGAAGAAAAAAGTATTCAGACATTTTTAGAATCATTTTTAAAATTACTAACTTCTTAAGATTTATTACAATTTTTGTCAGCTTTGTTTTATTTGTAAAATCTTGAAGCAAATTATGTAAAATGTGTTGCAACAGGAAACATATTTTCACAAAGGAAAGATACAATAATAATTAAAAGTATGATTTGTTGTTGATGTTGCTGTTCAGTCACTAAATCTTGTCCAACTCTTTGTGACCCCATGGACTTGTAACAGGCCAGGCTCCTCTGTCCTCCACTACCCCGGAGTTTGCTCAGATTCATGTCCATTGAATCGGTGATGCTATCTGACCATCTTATCATCTGTTGCCTCGTTCTCCTTCCATCTTTCCCAGCATTAGGGTCTTTTCCAATGAGTAGGCTCTTCACATCAGGTGGCCAAAGTATTGGAGCTTTAGCATCAGTCCTTCCAATGAGTATTCAGGGTTGATTTCCTTTAGGATTGACTAATCTGATCTCCTTGCTGTCCAAGGGACACCTGAGAATCTTCTCCAGCACAAGGTACCAAAGCATCAATTCTTTGGCACTCAGTCTTCTTTATGGTCCAACTCTCATATCTGTACATGACTACTGGAAAAAACATAGCTTTGACTATAAGGACCTTTGTTGGCAAAGTGATGTCTCTGCTCTTTAATATACCATTTAGGTTTGTCATAGCTTTTCTTCCAAGGAGCAAGTGTCTTTTAATTTCATGGCTGCAGTCACCATCTACAGTGATTTTGGAGCTCAAGAAAACAAAGTCTGTCAGTGTTTCCATTTTTTCCCCCTTCTATAAGGGAAATAAATAAGATACTTACTGATAAAAAGTAAAACAGCAAACTTAAAAAAACTTAATCACCTGCAATCAAACTGCAATCACCCAAAATGCTTTAGGGAAAGGGAAAATATAACTTAAAGCTATTTATTTTGTATGATCTATGTAAAGTTTCACAAGTTATACTATTTAATCCTAGAAATGTACAGAAAAGGAAATATAATTACAACCAATTTCATAGAATAAAAAACCTGGATTTTAGAGATCATAAGCAAACTGTTAATATCATATGAATGAAAACTGTAAAATTCATAACTGGTTTTGGCAGATTTCAAACCCTTTATGATTCTATCAAAACTTTTCTATATATGGAACTATGAGGGAGGAGGTGCCAGTACAAAAGAAAGAATCCTTGATAATTCAAATTTATGAAAAACAGAATTTCTACCCAAAATATATGTTTTCCCTAAATTCAAAATCTTTTGGAACTGTATATATCCTCATTTCTGACCCAATAAGAATTACAGACTAAATGAACCTGATATTTATTTGAAAACTGGGGATTCTGAAGACACTTGAATTAGTATTTCACACCATCAAATCTCACATGTATGAGAAATGCACACATTTCTTTAAAAAAATTGTTTTATGTTTCAAATTCTTTTGAGGCAAAACAAGCAAACAAAAACTTTTACAAGACTGCTTCAAGTATAAAATACATTGTTGATGAGAGAAGAAACATGACTCATGAGAAGAAGCCTCAGAGGCTCAATTCTGATTCATAGCCCTCACTTGTCCTTATGCTGATGAACATACCCTATTCTTCCTCTGTGCATAAGCATTAATACCACTAATTGAAGATGACTGGTTCATTACTATTTTTCAGTATGTCAGAGATAAAGCAATGGCACCCCACTCCAGTATTCTTGCCTGGGAAACCCCAAGGACAGAGGAGCCTGGTAGGCTGCAGCCCATGGGGTCTCGAAGAGTCGGACACGACTGAGCAACTTCACTTTCACTTTTCCCGTTCATGCACTGGAGAAAGAAATGGCAACCCACTCCAGTATTCTTGCCTGGAGAATCCCAGGAACGGAGGAGCCTGGTGGGCTGCCATCTATGGGGTCGCACAGAGTCGGACACGACTGAGCGACTTCACTTTCACTTTTCACTTCCATGCACTGGAGAAAGAAATGGCAACCCACTCCAGTATTCTTGCCTGGAGAATCCCAGGGACGGAGGAGCCTGGTGGGCTGCCGTCTATGGGGTCGCACAGAGTCAGACACGACTGACGACTTAGCAGCAGCAGCAGCAGAGATAAAGTTGGACAAGTCACATCCCCAGAGATTACAGGGTGTCAATTCTCCTACTGAATCTCCATCAAAACACATCTAAATAACATGAATGGCTACTGTGACCAATGGCCACTCTTCTGCATTTTCTTCATTTAAGTATGATTCTCACAGAGTTTGAATACTCTTGGCAAACCCAAAGTTCCGATCAAAGGCCAGGACTCCTGAGGTTTAACCCCACCCAGATGATCATCTCTATGAAAATCATCTATTCAGAGAAATACAAAAAGGAAACACTGAAGAAGAAACAGAAAAACTCTTATGAAAAAACAAATCTTTAATAAGAACCAGCACTGTGGGTGGGGTTATAAACTGGTGCAGGCACTATGGAAAACAGTATGGAGGTTCCTCAAAAAATTGAAAATAGGAATACCATATGACCCAGAAAATTCCATTTTGGGTATTTACCCAAAGAAAATGAAAATGTCAATTCAAAAAGATATGTATACCTCTATGTCCACTGCAGCCTCATTTACAATAGCCAAGATATGGAAGCAACGGAAGTTTCCATCAACAGACAAATTAATAAAGATGTGGCATACACATACAAATACATACAATGGAATTCAACCATTAAAAAACAAAATCATGCCATCTGGGACAACAGAGATGGATCTACGGGCTATCATGCATGCTAACTCACACTAAGTCAGACAGAGAAAGACCATGACAGTCTCCCTTCTGGTGGAATCTGAAAAACAAAACAAATGAACAAACAAACAAAGGCAGGCTCACTCACAGATAAGAGGACAAGGAGGTGCCGTCAGAGGGGAAGTGAGTGGGGGAGGGGTGAAATACGTGAAGGAGATTAAGAGGTATAAACTTCCAGTTTAAGGTAAGTAAGTTATGAGGATTGTGCTTTTCATTCTGTCTGTCCTCTGATGGATGAGGATAAGAGGCTTGCAGAAGCTTCCTGATGGGAGGGACTGGCTGTGGGGAAAACTGGGTCTTGCTCTGGTGGACAAGGCCACACTAGTAAATCTTGAATCAATTTTTTGCTGATGGGCGGGGCTGTGTTCCCTCCCTATAGTAGGGGTAATGGCAGTAATGGCAACCTTCTTCAAAAGGGCTTAGGCAAGCATGCCAGGCCTCTCAAGAATGTTTTAGTTAGTACTCCTAACCCCATGGCAGGCCACTGTCGACCCATGCCTCCATCAGAGACTCCTGGACACTCACAGGCAAGTCTGGCTCAGTCTCTTGAGGGGGTCACTGTTCCCTTCTCCTGGGTCCTGGTGTGCATAAGGTCTTTTTTGTGTCCTCCAAGAGTCTCTGTTTCCCCAGTTCTGTGGAAGTTCTATAATCAAATCCCACTGGCCTTCAAAGTCAAATTCCTGCAGGTTCTCAGGCCCTTTGCCAGGTCCCCAGGTTGAGAAATCTGTTGTGGGCCCTAGAACTTTCGCCACAGTGCAAGAACTTCTTTGGTATAATTATTCTCCAGTTTGTTGGTCATCTGCTCCGCAGCTCTGTAGTGGAGCTAAAGGCAACCTTCTCTAAGAGGACTTATGCCACATGCTGCGCCTCCCAGGATTGCTGCAGCCTGAGCACCTGTCCCTGTGGCAAGCCACTGCTGACCCATACCTCTTCAGGAGACACTCAAACACTCAAAACCAAGTCAACTCAGTCAGTCTCTGCCTGAGTTGGAGGTCACTGCCTTGGGTCAAAAAAAGGTGAAAGTGCTGACACTCAATATGCCAGCAAATTTGGAAGACTCAGCAGTGATCACAGGACTGGAAAAGGTCAGCTTTTCATTCCAAACCCAAAGAAGGGCAATGCCATAGAATGTTCAAACTACCACACAATTGCACTCATCTCACAAGCTAGCAAAGTAATGCACAAAATCCTCCAATTTGGAACCAGCTTGTTGTTCCATGTCCAGTTCTAACTGTTGCTTCCTGACCTGCATACAGGTTTCACAGGAGGCAGGTAAGGTGGTCTGATATTCCCATCTCTTGAAGAATTTTCTGCAGTTTGTTGTGATTCACATAGTCAAAGGCTTTAGCATAGTCAATGAAGCAGATGTTTTTCTAGAATTCTCTAGATTTTTCTATGATCCAACCTGTGTTGGCAATTTGACCTCTGGTTCCTCTGCCTTTACTAAATCCAGCTAGTACATGTGGAAGTTCTCAGCTCACATACTGTTGAAGCCTAGCTTGGAGGATTTTTCTTGGGCTCCAAAATCACTGTGACAGTGACTGCAGCCATGAAATTAAAAGACACCTGCTCCTTGGACGAAAAGCTATGGCAAACCTAAACAGCATAATAAAAAAGAGACATTACTTTAGCAGCAGAGGTCCGTATAAGTCAAAGCTATGGTTTTTCCAGTAGTCCTGTATGGATGTGAGAGTTGGACTGTAAAGAAGGCTGAGCACCCAAGAATGGATGCTTTCGAACTGTAGTGTTGGAGAAGACTCTTGAGAGTCCCTTGGACTGCAACGAGATCAAATTAGTCAATCCTACAGGAAATCAACTCTGAATAATCTTTAGAAGGACTGATGCTGAAGTTGAAACTCCAATACTTTGGCCTCCTGATGCTAAGAGCCAATTCATTGGAAAAGACCCTGATTCTGGGAAAGACTGAAGGCAGGAAGAGAAGGGGATGACAGTGGATGAAAGGGTTGGATGACATAACCAACTCAACGGACATGAGTTTGAGCAAGCTCCAAGAGATGGTGAAGGACAGGGAAGCCTGGCATGCTGCAGTACATGGGGTCGCAGAGAGTCGGATACGACTGAGCGAATGAACAACAACAACAACGAAAGTCATGGGGATGTAAATTACAGCACAAGAAATAAGGTCAATGTTATAACTTTCTATGGGGACAGATGGTTATTAGATTTATAGTGGTGACCATTTCATAATGTATTTAAATGTTGAATCACTACCTTATACATGTGAAACTAACATAATATTGTATCCCAACTGTATTTCAATTTTTAAAAACTCAACAAAGACTGACATTAAAGAATCATCTTATTTCAATTAAGCTGATGAATTAGGAAATCAAATGAATCTCAGTCTAGATAAGGGACAGAAATTGTCTTTAGAGTCCTCTACTCCTTTCTTCCTCCTTTTTGTAGTCAAAGTATTTTATGGACTTTTTTGTAGATATATTGACTTTTCCTCACTGGCAAGTGCTCTATGTTGAAGACCTTTCTCCCCTCAGTTCTCCATACTGCCCCTTCTTATAACATTGTCACATCTTACTTTTTAAACTTTCCCACCTGTGTCCATTTTCTCACCTCTGCTCTCTGCTCAAAGACAATGGGTTGAAAAAAAAAATTAACCTCTTTTGTTCAGCTATCCAATTCCATGATTTACTAATTTAAACTATATGTGTCTAGAAAGAATCACACTTTCAGGAGGCAGAAGTCTTTAGCCAACCAGCTCATCTGTGCCAGTCTGTTCTCATCTCTGGGAGGTGTACCTGTCTTTACATGGCACCAATCTCAGAAGAAAGCAAAGAGGCTCTGATCCTGAAATAGAATGAGGCTAACTAAGAATAAAGGATCATAGAGGAGAAATGATTTTAAGACAGCAAAGTAAATAGGCAAAAAAGAACAGGAAATCTCTGACAAACATTCTTTTATTCATGCTTTATTTCTGGCTTTATTTATATATTAATACTTCACATGCATAACTACTTGAATACGGAGTAGTTCTGGGTATATGTGATTTTTTAAATTAATTCTTGTAGATGTAGTGGATCCTGAACTTAAATAATAATAAAAACATACACCATGAATTCAGCAAATGTTGCTCATAAAGAAGCAATGGATCCTAGATTAGCACCTAGTGTAGACTGGTGAAGAAGAAAGGCTCTGTGACAGTTCAGGGTCACCCATCATTAAGAGGTAGGTTATAGAAATTTTTAGGATTGGATAAGAACAACAACAAAAAGAAGAGGATAGTTTTGCATTTAAAACAAAACAAAAACCAAAAGCCAATGCACTCTTAAAAAAAATAAATAAAAGCAACCTATGATGTGCACATTGAAATATGAGAGGGGCATGCATGCCCAGAACCCAGAAGGTACTCATGGCATTTATGTCATACTTTATCATCAACAATGTTGACTTACCAACAAAGTGACTATAACTTCACCTGTGTAAGCAATAGGTTAAGAAATCAAAATTCTGTTTTAAAAGTTCATTGTTGTATACACCAATAGCAAAATATCTTCAACTCACTGGTCACATACAACTGGCAGTCTGGATTGCTATTCTGAGGAGAGTATAAAGTATGAGAGGAAGAGAATGGTATGACTGAAGGGAGATGTTTCCCCAAAGCACATGGGGAGCGCAAGTGAAATCACACAAATGAAGAATCTTCCTTCATCATAAACTCAGGATGAATAAAGGCAGGTTGAGAGATTGTTATAAGAAAAAAGGGAAAGAAACTTCTCGATACTGTCTAGGGATGAATCACTGATTGCTTCACCCCTGTTTTCTACATATGGATTTCATTTCACAACATTCATCAACACAATTATTTCCCAAAGACCAGTGAAGATGTAAATATGTGTTCTCAACTACGACCAGTAGATGGCAGGAGGACACAGATGATCCAGTTCATGACTTTCACATAAAGCAGCTGCTCAAAGGAATCTTTATTAATGGAGGCAGGTGTCAACGAAATTCATTCAAGTCATAAAATGAAATATAGAAAACTCATGAGGCAACAGTAAAATTTTCACTAACATAAATTTTCATGATTTTTTCCAAGTTTACTGTAAACTTTTATATCTCAAGATTTAAGGATAACATATTTAAGTTAGATTTTGCAGAATTCATTTAACTAAGATATGTCACGCTATTTATCTTGCTTTAAATGTAATCTGCCAGCTTTGCCTGTGTGATAAAACCAAATCTTAAGCTGGCCAAAATATGTTTAATATCAAAAAAGAAAAGTGTAGCAAGATAACAATTGTGAATCATTTTATTAGTAGACTGAATATGCATTTAAGGGGTTACAAGAGTCTGTGAAGACAGGACTTACTAGGATGATTCAAGCAAAAACTGCTCCTTGGGTACCTATGCCAAGAGCTGAGAAATAGTTACAGCAGTAAATAAGTTGGATTTGTCGTTCCTCTGCTTAAAACCAGCCAGTGACTTCTATTAACTTGTAAGTAACTTGGTATTCAAACTTAAATTGAAAAAAATGGGGAAAACCACTAGACCATTCAGGTATGACCTAAATCAAATCCCTTATGATTATACAGTGGCAGTGAGAAATACATTTAAGGGACTAGATCTGATAGACAGAGTGCCTGATGAACTATGGACGGAGGTTCATGACATTGTACAGGAGACAGGGATCAAGACCATCCCCAAGAAAAAGAAATGCAAAAAGGCAAAATGGCTTTCTGAGGAGGCCTTACAAATAGCTGTGAAAAGAAGAGAAGTGAAAAGCAAAGGAGAGAAGGAAAGATATACCCATTTGAATGCAGAGTTCCAAAGAATAGCAAGGAGAGATAAAAAAGCCTTCCTCAGCGATCACTGCAAAGAAATAGAGGAAAACAATAGAATGGGAAAGACTAGAGATCTCTTCAAGAAAATCAGAGACACCAAGGGAACATTTCTTGCAAAGATGGGCTCAATAAAGGACAGACATGGTATGGGCCTAACAGAAGCAGAAGATATTAAGAAGAGGTGGCAAGAATACACAGAAGAACTGTACAAAAAAGATCTTTACAACCCAGATAATCATGATGGTGTGATCACTCACCTAGAGACAGACATCCTGGAACGTGAAGTAAAGTGGGCCTTAGAAAGCATCGGTACGAACAAAGCTAGTGAGGGTGATGGAATTCCAGTTGAGCTATTTCAAATCCTGAAAGGTGAGGCTGTGAAAGAGCTGCACTCAAGATGTCAGCAAATTTGGAAAATTCAGCAGCAGCCACAAGACTGGAAAAGGTCAGTTTTCATTTCAATCCCAAAGAAAGGCAATGCCAAAGAATGCTCAAACTGCCACATGATTGCACTCATCTCACACGCTAGTAAAGTAATGCTCAGAATTACCACAACTAGAGAGTATCTCCCACTCACCTCAACTAGAGAAAAGCCCACACAGCAGCGAAGACCCAGGACAGTCAAAAATAAACAAAATTATTTTTTTTAAAAAAGAGGCTATCAAAGAGTATGAATCTGAAAACTAACAGGGAAAAAACATGGCAGAGGGTGTCGGGCAGTTCATCAATAAAAATAACATGTCTTTTTTTTTTTTTGGTAGTTTGTGCTTTTGTGCAATTGTCAGCATTGAAACAAAGTCTAACTGTAGTAATTTACTTTTCTCAATTCTAAATGTGCCTTTTCCCACCAGCTCTTGTATATAAAAATTTGCATTATTTTTTGAAAGTGAGTAAGTGAAAGTCACTCAGTCATGTCCAACTCTTTGGGACCCGTATAGTCCATGGAATTCTCCAGGCCAGAATACTGGAGTGGGTAGCCTTTCCCTTCTCCAGGGGATCTTCTCAACCCAGGGATCGAACCCAGGTCTCCCTCATTGCAGGTGGATTCTTTACCAGCTGAACCACAAGGGAAGCCCAAGAATACTGGAGTGGGTAGCCTATCCTTTCTCCAGGGGATCTTCCCAATCCAGGAATCGAACCGGGTTCTCCTGCATTGCAGGCGCATTCTTTACCAACTGAGCTATCATGGAAGTCCTTTTTTTTTTTTTCTTTTATTACATAAGCTTCAAACTTCACAAATCCTGGATCATTTCTTACTCTCAAGCCAGAAATAATTTCTCATTTGAATTTTCTGTGGGGCATTTATGGTCTCTATCTTTTTCTTCCACTTACTTGATCTTGAATAAAGTTGAATTATTCTAGTTCAGTGCCTATTACATGCAAAATGTTATGCAGAATTAAGAAGGCTTTCTAAATTGAGAATCTTTTTTTAATATGACCTCACTGGTGAGAGTTTAATAGATATTTTAAATTTTTGCTACAAAGATAACATGACTTTTTATTTATGGTAAATTCACAACCCCCAAAAGAGCAGTGAGTAGCTTTAAGCTATAAGAGAATGTGGACTTTTGTACTCCATGTTTCCTCTTGGACTGCATAACTGCTTAGGTATCTTAGATGAGATGATGTCCTTTCTGCCTTTTACTTTCCTCAGCCACATAAATTGGTATAATATTTAACATTGTTGTGCTCAGTCGCTAAGTCACATCTGACTCTTTTGTGAGTGTAGAGTCTGGACTATAGACCACCATGGACTATAGCCTGCCAGGTTCCTCTGTCCATGGATTTCCCAGGCAAGAATACTGGAGTGGGTAGCCATTTGCTTCTCCAGGGGTCTTCCCAACCCAAGGGTTCCAACCCACGTCTCCTGCATTGGCAGAAGGATTCTTTACCACACAGCCACTTGGAAAGCCAATATTTAACCTTATCTTGTTTCAAAGACAGAGTTCATGAAAAAACTGAGATCCCAAGGAAAAGAGCTTTGTTTATTTTACCATAACAAAAATAAGATAAAAGCATATTTTAAATGTTTTGTGTTGTAGTTCTCAACTAGGGGCAATTCTGCTCCCCTGGGACTTCTGGCAATGCCTAGAGATATTTTTGTTTGTCACAACTGGTTGGAGGGGTGCTGCTAGCATCTAGTGTTGTTGAGATAAGGGATGCTGCTAAATATCCTATAATGAGCAGGAAAGCCACTCGAAACAAAGAACTTTATGGCAAAAATGTTAGTAGTGCCAAAACTGAGAAACTTCAATCTGAGATGACAAACGCACAAGAGTTGAGATTTAACATGACAACTTAGAATCAAATTTTCAAATGATGACTGAAACCATCAATCTGCAGGACACCAGCTCTCCCCAACTTCAATGCATTTTATTTTCATATTAAAAAACACATGTGTGCCAAGTTCTGGTGTGTTTTTTTCAAGCATATCTCTTTTTTTGCCTTTTTGGGGAAAAAGAACTAACAGTTTGGAGCTCTACTTACTGCTGTTTCTCTCAAGAAAAATATAAGACTTTGCACATTCACTTACCTTATATAAAAATCCTGAGTGTTAATACTGTTCCTTGGAGAAATTCATATCAGTACAGCTGTTGGACAAATGCAAATTTGCAGTGAGCTGAACAATGATATGAAGCGGCTGCTCAGGACATAAAGGGTCAGAGGGTGTCACTGAACATAAATAATATCTAGAGAAGTGAGGAGCAGAGAAGGGAGCTGGAAGGATGAGTGTAACTAATTAAAATGTTATTGCTCAAGCAAAAGTAGAAACTAGTATGAGAAAATATGGAAGAGAAAAATTCAAGAGGCTGTACATTTACAACAGAGAGTAGAGAAAAAACAATAAAGGATTCTAGATGGTTCTAGGTAAAGGTCATCTGACTGCTAATACCACTAGGCACAGCTACAGTGTCTTTCCTCTGATGATTCTTCTATTCAGGGTCAAACTGGCTACAACAGGCAGTCATGGGCCAATTGTCCAGCATAAAGTGAAACCAGGACCACTTTTCCTCAAGACGAAAATTCTGTATTTCTGCTAATGTGCACTATAAACAGTGCTACCTGATCTTCTGAAAACAAATAAATACATTTCAGAAATGTTAAAGTTGTTAAAGAAGGAATTCCTTATACCCTAGGATAGCTAAATCATATAAGCCATGGGTATTCCCGAATTCTCCTGCCTGCAGTTCAGTGCCCTTAGTTATTACACTGGTCACAATGCAAATTACATCCTCCACTTAACATGCAGGTCCACGTGTGAATACAGACACCAACCTCCCAACCCCCCAATTCAATCATTCAGAAAGGAACTAACACATCCATACATATACACACACACCCCAAATATCCTTAATGACTAAGGGTTTTATTTTTTAAGTTAAAATGTTAAAAAAAGAAAAGTAACAAATATCTAGAGATAAGTTGAATTTAAACTTGCATTTATATCTCAAATACTTTTCAAATATTGTTATAGCATGTACTATGTCCCAGGTTTTCTGCCAAGCACTTAACAAATATTAATTTGACCTTACATCATCTGCATGAATATAGACTAATATCACCCTTGTACAGGTGGGAGTTGGTGATGGACAGGGAGGCCTGGTGTGCTCCAGTCCATGGGGTCAAAAAGAGTCGGACACGACTGAGCAACTGAACTGAACTGAACTGAACAGATGGAGAAACCAAGATACAAGAGGTTGTACAGAAACGTGTCCAGGGTCAACTAGCTGGTAAAAGATAGACTTGGGATTCCGAACAGATTATCTGAATTCAGAGTCTATGACCTCTCACTGTGACTCCCCAATCTCTACTTTATCCACCTAACTCCCATCTGAAGGTGTATGACATGGTAGAAGCCATCATTACCTCAGTCTGTTGGCAATACATGAAGACATTCAGACTTCTTGAAATTCAGGCAAAAAGAGACAGAGACAGGGACAGAGACAGAGAAAAGTATTTTAAATCCCCTCTCCTACAGTCAAGAAATGCTACAAAGTTTTCATCACTTGTCTGTAAACTAGACACAGGTCATATCTTTCACAAAAATTAACTCAAACTAGATTACAGAACTAAACATAAAATATAAAACTATAAACTTTCTGGTAGACAATAAGAGAGAATATCTGTATGAAACAATACCAAAAGTGCCATTTGTGGAAGAAAAACAGACAACTTGGACTTTAAACTATTGCTCTGAAATGACACTAAATGGAAGAGAAAGACACACCAGGGATTTAGAGAAAATATTTGAAAAGTAAATATCTTATAAAAGACTTGTATGCAAAACATAGGAATAACTCTTAAAAACTGTATAATAAAACTAACACAATCAAAAACTTTGCAAAAGATCTGAATAGATGACTAGCTGCTGCTGCTGCTGCTGTTAAGTTGCTTCAGTCGTGTCCAACTCTGTTCGACCCCATAGAGGGTAGCCCACCAGGCTTCCCCGTCCCTGGGATTCTCCAGGCAAGAACACTGGAATGGGTTGCCATTTCCTTCTCCAATGCATGAAAGTGAAAAGTGAAAGTGAAGTCACTCAGTCATGTCTGACTCTGAGCGACACCATGGACTGCAGCCTACCAGGCTCCTCCGTCTGTGGGATTTTCCAGGCAAGAGTACTGGAGTGGGCTGCCATTGCCTTCTCCACTAGATGACTAGACTCCTTGTCAAAGAAGATGTTTGGGTGGCAAATAAACATACAAAAGATGCTCAAGATGTTGTCATTAGAGAGTTATAAATTAAAATAAAAATTAAATATCACTTCAAACATTTTAAAAATTTAAAAATTTTGTGTGTGTGGAGAGGTGGCAACATAAATTGCTGACCAGGATGCAGAACAATAGGAACTCTCACTCACTGCTGATGAGAATGCAGAATGGTACAGTCAATTTGGAAGACAGTTTGGCTATTTATTTCAAAGCTAAGTACAATTTTACCATACACTCCAGCAATCATACTCAGGTGCTTATTAAACTGACTGAAAATACGTCCACACAAAACTTTCACATGAAAATTATAGTAGCTTTATTCATAACCACCCAAATTAGAAGCATTCACAATAGGCTTCAATAAGTGAATGGCTAAAAAGACTGTGGCATGTACATATGACAGAACATTATTCAGCCACAAAATGATATAAGCTAATCAACCCACAAAACAACACAGATGGACCTTAAATGCACATTGGTGAAATGCAAGAAGCTAATTCGAAAAGGCTGCATATGATATGACTCCAAATTACTCAACATTCCTTTAAATGTAAAAAAAACTATAAAGATGGTAGAAAAAAAAAAGAGTAGTCATTGCCAAGTATTGGGTAAGGGAAAATTTAATGGGTAGAGTACAGTGACATACAGTTAAAGTGTTATCTATGATACTGAATGTGGAATACAGAACAGTACACATTTATTTGTATACTAGCCTAGCCTATAACAACGCAGACAGCATATTAAAAAGCAGAGACATTACTTTGCCAACAAAGGTCTGTCTAGTCAAAGCTATGGTTTTTCCATTGGTCAGGTATGGATGTGAGAGTTGGACTATAAAGAAAGCTGAGCGCCAAAGAATTGATGCTTTTGAACTGTGGTGTTGGAGAAGACTCTTGAGAGTCCCTTGGACTGCAAGGAGATCCAACCAGTCCATCCTAAAGGAGATCAGTCCTGAATACTCATTGGAAGGACTGATGCTGAAGCTGAAACTCCAATACTTTGGCCACCTGATGTGAAGAACTGAATCACTAGAAAAGACCCTGATGCTGGGAAAGATTGAAGGCGGGAGAAGAAGGGGACGACAAAGAATGAGATGGTTGGATGGCATCACCGACTCAATGGACATGAGTTTAAGTAGGCTCCGGGAGTTGGTGATGGACAGGGAAGCCTGGAGTGCTGCAGTCCATGGGGTCGTAAAGAGTTGGACATGACTGAACTGAACTGAACACATTTATTTAAACCCTTAGAACTTTGTGACACAAAGAACAAACCCTAAAACATTCAAATTAAAAAAAAATCTAAATAGAGTTTTTTCAGGAAAGAAGGCAGAATGTGACAAAGCCATTTACATTTATTGCAATACATGAACCATCCTAACTAAAGAGAGTAAAGGAAAACATTACTATCCTAAAAAATTTTGAAAATGAATGAAATCTGTAAGACTAAAGGCAAGAGATTATACATAGGTACAGTACTCTAGCTGACAAAGTTCTTTCTGTTGGGGGTTTAGGCTAACGATAACAGTAACACTACACATGTATACTGGCATTGAAAAATAAATCAGTAAATGGATGGTATCAGTACATGGTACAAGTCAAGTTTCTCATTGTTGAGAGTTGATTGTTACATATAAACAAAGGAGGAGGCTACGATGACTCATGGAATGGATCAGTTTAACATAGATGGATACCACTACACACAGAAATATTTACAGATAGATGCACACCTATAGGCTATTATGTATACATATAGTTCACTGTACTTCAGCTGAGAGAGCCTAACAGCAATGATATTAGAACACTAATAAGCATACTTGATGCCCAGATGTTAGTTTCTAATACCATTCTTCAATAAACGGAATAGGAGTTTTCAGAAAAATGGCTTGCTGAAGGACTGGGGAAAGAGATATACAAGAAGAGTCTGTAGTATCTTGTATTCTCCAAAAGGGCGGAATGTTTCATAAGGAAAAAAACAAATACTCACAATAGTAGTAGTAGTACAGCAAAGTGACACTGGAGACAGTTGAAACAGCTCCAAATGGCCAAAGTTTGAACACCTGAAGCAATACTGTATTAAAATGTAAAATATAAAATAACTATGCATGTTTCCATACTGATAAAAATAGATGAGTATTTAAACAAATGAAGGAAAATGAACAAATCTCCCATACAGAAGACCTCCAAATAATTTATCTGAATACTACTCCTTAAAGGAGGTGAAAACAACTTGCTACTCTGTAAGTGTGGGCTATTTATACTTTTAGTGAATTCCTTCAAAAGACAATAGTATGGTAAAGAGGAAAAAAAATGAAAACATTCTAAACTTGACAAACAGTACGTCATCCAGGTTAATTTCAACACTGGTAAGAAATGTTGATAGTATAACCTTGACACATTGTGATGAAAACTGTATTTACCTTTGTGGTCTTCCTGCTTCAAACACATAATCCCAGTTTAAACATGAGGTAAGTATATGACAAATACATATTGAGGGACTTTCTACAAATAGCTGACCAGTTCTCAAAACTGTAAAGATCATCAAAAACAAGGAAAGCTTGTAAAACTGTCACAGCTAACAGTAGCCTTAATGTGTGAGTCACTCAGCTGTGTCCAACTCTTTGCGACCCCATGGACTGTAGCCCGCCAGGCTCCTTTGTCCGTGAAATTCTCCAGGCAAGGATACTGGAGTGGGTTGCCATTTCCTTCTCCAGGGGATCTTTGAAACGACAAATACCAGCATTGTGTTTTACTGGATGAGGTTCTGAAACAACAAAATGAACACAAATAAAAACTAGGAGAATCTGAATGAAGTATGGGATTTAGACAATAATATATAATATCTGTTTATTAATTTTACTAATGCACCAAACTGATGCAAAATGTTAGTAACAGGGAAAACTAGGGGTGGTGTATATGAGAATTCCTCATACTATTCCCTGGATTTTTCTATAAATTTAAATCTTTTCTGAAAAGTTTATTTTAAAATATTATGTTGATAAGGAGAAGGAAAAAATAATGAGTAGAGGATGGAGTATGAAGAGGAATCAGACTATTCCTGAGTTTGTGGCTCTGGATGTAGTTGGACATGTCCAGTTGGACATGTCCACTAGTTAACAGTAATGATATTTATTTTGTGGTTACTATTTTGATGTGGAATACTTATGCCAGAATCCATGACTAAGTATTAAATCAACAGTTATCCATTGGAAAGAAAATAATGAAGCATGACAGTTGTGAACTCATGGAAAACTAGAAGATGCCAGCCTATCTTACAAGTACCACCACTGCCCATCCTTAATCTCCCAAACAGAAAAACACAAATCAATGCTGGTACTTATTTACATTCATCAAAGTGAAAGTTACTCAGCTGTGTCCGACTCTTTGTGACCCCATGGACTATACAGTCCATGGAATTCTCTAGGCCAGAATCCCAAAGTGTGTAGCCTTTCCCTTCTACAGGTGTTCTTCCCAACCCAAGGATCGAACTCAAGTCTCCCACATTGCAGGCAGATTCTCTACCAGCTGAGCCACAAGAGGAGCCCATTTACATTCATAAATACACAAATATATTTATAAGGTTTAGACAAAGGTAATACTTGTAACTTGTTTTCTGTTTCTTTTTCAATTTAGTAAAGTGGCATAATATATTGCATTGCAATTTTTAAAGGACAAACTTTTGTCTGGAAATTGGTATGCTGATATAAAAAGCTCAATTGGTAAGGAGACCACCTGCAATGCAGGAGACCCCTGTTTGACACTTGGTCTGGAAGATCCCCTGGAGAAGGGATAGGCTGCTCACTCCAGTATTCTGGCCTGGGGAATTCCATGGACTGCACAGAGTCAGACACGACTGAGCGACTTTCACTTTCACTTACATGCTGATATAACATGAAAGGACATGTATGTGAAAATTACCTTTCAAAACTCTCTATTACCAAAAGCTTTGCAAAATTAAAACTGACTTACCTTTTTATTTTAGTGTTCAGAACAAATATCTAAAGCTATTTTGCTCTTAAAAGTCATATGTGGAGAAACCAAATTACTTCTGGATTCAGAAATCTAATTAAACTTGCACTAGTCCAAACAGAAATCAAATCAAGACATATTTCAGTGCAATGTACTTTGAAGAGAGAGCTGCAAATTTAAATGAATAAAGACTAATTCTTTAAAACAGACCTTTTAAAAACATGTCAGATACACACACATTTTAATCTCACCCTTATTAACCTGTACATCAATCAAAATATATCATTTAAAATAGTTATCATTATTTTATAAAAAAGCAGAAAATTTGAACTTTTCCCAAGTTTACCTTGCGGTCAGCTTTATCACTGTATGGGAAGAGTAATCTTAAGACTACTTTTCCCATAGAGTGGTAACTGTTATTTCCAGACTGATAATATCCTTAGTGCTTATAATCTCAGAATTAGCATCTCTTTCCTTATAGTTCCTACAAAATTGTAAGCAAGGTTCTCCCATTTTTGTCCACATGTTCAAGTGATAAAGGACAATCACTACCAAGTGAATGATGTGTTCTAACTGAATAGACGTGAAAGTGATTTATCAGGACAGTACCAGAAAGTTATCTTATCAAAATCAGTATTCTGTTGTTTGAGTTACTGCAACAATTTACTTCTTTATTTCGTAAGAAATCTTATTTCATGGAAAGAATTTTGATTAGGTCCAAACAAGACAGATATTTGCCCCCTCTTTTCCCCACTGTCTAACCTTGCTTTCCTCCACTTTTTACCACTTTTATAAATTTTTCTCCAAAATCTAACTCTTTTCACTTTCTTCCTCAAATTTCTTCAAGCTACAGAACAAAAGTGAACCTTTCCTGTGAGTTAGCAATGCATGCTATTTATGGTACATTATATACAGATGCTCAGAAGATATTTTAAATAAAGGGACTTATTACTGAGGAAAGAAGCAACTGTTGCTTTCATCAGATGGTGAATCAAGGTGCAAAAGTTGCTCATGTGACTATATTTTTATAAAGAATGTTCCTGAGAAATATTTACCTGAAAATTCCTGAAAACTTGGGTAAATATTCATAAGCTTAAAAAAATCTGGTAACATAAGAGAAGACCGTTGTTGTTCAGTTGCTCAGCCGTGTCCGACTCTTTGCAACCCAGTGGACTGCAGCTTCTGTATATTTCATTGGCAAACTTCTGTATATTTCATATACTAACCATTAAATTAATGCTGATTAGTATAAAGGTGCTTGCTATATATTTCTGATATTCTCATAAGTTTTGGAAAATGGCTTGATGGAGGTGGATGTGAGACTAGAAAGAACAACATCAAATATTGGCTTGGGGAAATTTATGTAGCTACATATATTTGAAGGCTTCAATTTGAATTAAGATGGAATTTTTTCCTATTGTGTATGAAATCACAGGAGTAGTGTTTGTGTTATGTAGGAACATGTGTTTGGGCCAGTACACAAATGTCAAACATGCATACAAAGACAAAGAAAATCCATGGAAAAATAAAGAAGAAGCAGTAATGTTCAAGTAACTGTTGCTTATAATTCCCATCAATAATTCTGAGCCAGAATAATAATAAGTTCTTAGCTACTGCTACTCCAAGAATACATTAGCTGCATAAATTTATATTCTTTATTCCTGAGTTTTATGCTCAAGGAAGCAGCCTTTAGTTCAATTTAAAAAATGTCTTATCCAAGAATTACAAACTTCTGGTGGGCTGCCGTCTGCAGGGTCGCACAGAGTCGGACACGACTGAAGCGACTTAGCAGCAGCAGGTACCTATTATTTAGCTGAGATTTTTCTTTTCAAGAGAAACACTGTCAAGAAAGAGTGATGGGAGACTAGGAATGCATCTATCTGATCAGCATATTTGACGACAGGGAGAAGAGGATTGATGCCTAACAAAAATGAGAAATATACAAAACCAATATCTTTGTAGTTAGGAAGAAGATATCATTGATTGGTTGAGGTAATAGTTTATGGCTTCATTGATAAAATGCATCTATTTATTAGCTGTCATCATATTCACATACGATAAGTTAATATCATTTGCACTAAAATGTTTATAGGACTTGATCAACCCTATCAATTTAGGGAGTAAGTGGAGAGTTGCTTCACAAACAGGGTTATCAATTATCCATTGCAAAATAATTAGTAGAAAAGAAATTTACTTCCCCTAAAAATCACTGTTACTCAGGGCAATTCATTAACAATAAAACGCAATCTCAAGGAAATTATAGTCTTAAATTTTATGTGACTTTTCATACAGTAAGCCTTAAGAAAAAGGGCTCAAGTTGTAATGAAGAGACAACATTCTAACATTCCAAAATTCGATGCAGTCTTCTCAGGGAAGTCAGAACTGATTGCTCTCCATTTCAACTGTCTGACACACCGGCTCCTTTTAGTCTTTCCTTACAGATTTTTCCTCATTACATGGCAAGTGGTGCCATATTTCTGCTTTCCCTGTCCTAACAGAGAAAGTTATTCATCGTAATGGTGATGTTGTCAGTGAGTTAAGATTCTCCTAGAACAGTGTGTTACTATCATTAGAGGGTTCAATGGTTGGGAGGCATGAGACCAACAGATTCATTTATATAATATTTTAATCCCAGGAGATTGATCCTCTTTCTTGATAAATGTGGAAATGTGTGAAAATCACTAATAATACAGATAAGTTGGATTTTAGGTTACCTTGGTATGAGAAACTCATGAACTGGCTAGTGCAGCTGATAAATGCTTTTTACCATAAACTTCTAAAGAATATTTTTAGCTCAATCTATCCATCCCAAGACTCACTGCAAACCTGATTTATTTATATCATGGACCTTTCTACTTGAACTTTAAAGTCAACTCTTGACCTTGTCAAGAATATAACAGCTGCTCTATAAAATGTGAAACGAATCCACTGATGCTGCTGAAACTGAATTTTCTCTCCCATTGTGATACAGCAATACCAAAGGTCTTTATACAAAGTAAGGTGACGAGTGTCATTAAAGTATTATTATTATCCGTATTATCACTACCACTACTACACCACTACTACTACACCCTATTAGTTTACTACTTACTTTGTATTTGTATATAAACAACTTTTTACAGTTTACCCAGCACTTTCATATCAGTTAGCTAATCTACTGCTATCAGCCTTAAGGGATCAAAGCTATTCCCACTACACAATGAAAAAGCTATACTGGCTCCAACAGTTACTTACCTCGCTTGCAGTTATGGAGTTACCAAGTGACAGAGCCCATCCTGGAACTTACTTCTTCCAACTCTAATTTCAGCATTTTCCCCCCCTATAACACAGGTTTCTCCATAACTTAATCTCTTATGAGTCTCTGAACTCTGAGGAAAATTCCAGTTGATGATAAATAACAAGCTAGACAGAGAACAAGATGGCAGAGGAGTAGGTGGACACGGAGTACATCTCTCTCCACAGATACATCAGGAATACACCTTCAGACATGAAAGTGCACGCAGAATGCCAGCTGAGAGCAGACAGGAGTACCTGACCAGAGGAAAAGGACATATATAACCACGCAAAACTCAGCAGGATGAAGGAACTAGGGGGAAAAACAGGAGTGTTAGTAGGACTGGACCTGCACTCAGTGGGTGGGGGAACTGAAGCTGGGGCCGATACTCATATTGGGGCAACTGTCTGAGTCAGAGGAGAAACATTCAAGGCTGACAGTGAAACAGCTGATCTGTGGCAGCCTAAATGGAATGAGAATCAGACAGGCCTTGTCACAGCCATACATAGAGCAGACAGGGATGAGGTCCCCTGGAAGGCACAGAGGCTGGGAGCTGGAGTTTGGGGATTGTGGAGTGATCCCAGAGTGAGGGCTGCTGTTGACTGTGGAGAGACAGATTGAGGTGATGTGAGGGAGGAGATCGTGGTGGGAAATGCCGGTGGAGGAAAGCCAGGCAGCCATGGAAGCAAGGCGAGTCATGCTTAAGGGGTGGAGCCATCACCATAGCCTCTGTCTCCCCACATGCCAGCATCGGCAGCTGAACAACAGAGAGACTGGCCCATCAAACGAACTGAACTACAGAGTAGGACCCCACCCAGGGTGCCCCTTGAAGTGCCTGATGCACAGATCTACAGAGAAGGACCTTAGGCAAGGGAGCCCTCTAAGTGCCTGAATGGGCAGAGGTACAGAGAAAGACTGGCCAAAGAGGCCCTCTGACTGCCAGCTACAAGAGGCTCGAAAAAAGACTCTGATAGGACCATCACTCCTGCGGTTGAGCAGTCCGTGTCCCTGAACACTTGGCACCACCAGAGTCCCCGCAAGTCAACCAGCTGCTCTACTTTCACACTCAACTCTCACTGGGGCAGAGCTGCCACAGGCCAAAAAAAAGTCTTGCCTCTATGTGCACAGTGTCACTTCAGTAGTATTCGACTCTTTGTGACCCTGTAGACTGTGGCCTGCCAGGCTTCTCTGTCGGGGATGGGGTTGGGGTGGGGGGGGGCGGTTCTCCAGGCAAGAATACTGGAGTGTACTAGCCAATACTGGTTTCCATACCCTTCTAGAGAGCTATATTTCCTACTGGCCTGGCTGCCAACCCCCTTGAGTACCTGGTGCTGCCAGAACCCCTGTGACCCAAGCAGCTGCACCATCTCCACACCTGGCCCTCACAGGGACAAACCCAAGTCCTCCAGGGCAACCTCAGGGGCAAACCCCAGTGGACGACCTACATGCAGAGGTGAAAATAAAACCACAATTGAAACCCAGGGGCAGTGTGGCTAAGGAAGAAGACCCAAAATCTACCCACTAGCTGTACAAGCTGCAGATTAAATCCACACGATCAACTAGGCAGGCTCTGTGTCTATGTAACATATAAAAGGTCATTGAGAGCTCACACACACACAAAAACACACTAGTTCTGATAGCTGTGGACATTAGAGGCAAGAACACACAGGAGTAGGACCAGAATAGAATCTGAGCTGCCCCCACAGCAGGTCCAGAGATCAGCACAGTGTTGGAGGGCATACTAGGAAGGTAAGGTGGACTGTGACTCCCAGCGAGGGAAAGGACTCTGACAGCAGTGACTCAAGAAAAACATTTATTATTCTAATGTTTTGACTTGTTCTGTAGATTCTTTTGGATTTTTTTTCCCTTTTTTCCCCTCTGTTGTAGTTGTCAATTTTATTGGCACTATGAAATATAATTAAGCTTTTGAGCTTTTTTTTTCCTCAATCACATTTTTTACTGTTGTTATAAACCTCTGCCTCTTCATTGAGCTTTTGCCATTCTGTGTAGTTTTCCTTTTTGTTTTTTTCTCTTTTTTTGATTTCAATTTTTAATTTTTTAAACCTATTAGTATTTTTTCTACATTTATTCCTTTGTTTGCTTTCCCTACAGTTTTTTATCCCTTGCAGTTAATCTTTAATGTATGTAAATCTTCTTCATCTACCTCTATTTAACTTCTTATCTATTCTTTCTTTCTATCCTTTCCTCTCAACATATTTGTGAGTTTTATTTTCATTGCTGTATTATTCCCCAATTGGCACCTTGCTTTAGCTTAGTTTTCCAGCATGTACTTTAGTTAGTTTTGTCTTTTGTCCTGGTAGATATAATTTTTGGTGTCCTTTGTTCACTGGGTCAATCTATTGTACTTTATTTTTGTTGAACTGTTTTGATTTTGCTTATGGGTGTATATGTATATGTGTATATTCAGCATACTTTTTATTGTTGTTATAAACCTCTGCCTCTAGGTTGGGCTTCTGCAGTTCTGTGGAGTTTTCCTTTGGTTTTTTTCCTTTTTCCTTTCTTCTTCATTTTTCTTTATTCTTTTCTCTTTTTTATAATTTTAGTTTTTAAACATGTTATATTTTTTCTACATTTATTCCTTTTTTGCCTTTCCTGCTGCTCTTTTCCCCCTGCAGTTAATCTTTAATGTATATAAATCTTCTTAATCTACCTCTGTTTAACTTTGCATGTCTATTCTTTCTTTCTTTTCTTTCTTTCCTTTCCTCTCAACATATTTGTTAGCTTTGTTTTCATTGTTTTATCCCCCACTTGGCACTTTGCTTTAGTATTGATTTCCAGTTTGTGCTTTAGTTAGTTTTGTTCTTAACTGCTACATATAACTTTTGATTTCCTTTGTTCACTGGGTAAAACTACTGAACTTTATTTTTGTTGGACTGTTTTCACTTTGTTCATGGGAGTATATGTATATGTGTATATTCCATTATTTTAATTATTATTTACCAGATTCTATAAGCGTCATTTGTCTGGGGTTGATCTTTGCTTTCTCGTTTTTGGATATTTGTTTTAATCTCACTTAATGCCATAACAAGCCACTTGTGGAATCTTCGTTTCTGACCAGCTATCAAGACCTGAGCCTTTGGAGTGCCTTGGGAGCACTGACTCCAAGACCCTAGACTACCACAGAACTAGTCCTAGGGAGTATCAAATAGTAGGAACTCACATAAAGGAAAACCACTAGAATACAATATCCAGCATCACCTAACCACCAGTTGCAACCTGCGCAGGACACCTCATCTAAACAACAAAAAAACCAAAAATACAAACCCAGTCATCAGCAGACAGGAGTACCATCTCACTCAACCTTGACCATCAGAGGAAAAGCAAGCAAACAAAAATGCAGCACAAATCTCAGCCTATAGGAAGCTTACACAAACCACTGGGCCAACCTTAGGAGGACAGAACCAAAGGAAGAAACACTTCAGCCTTGAAGCCTGGGAAAAGGAGACCTCAAACATAATAAGTTAAAGAAATAATGAGAAGGCAGAGAAATACTACGCAAATGAAGGAACAAACTAGAAATACAGAAGTCCAAATAAATGAAGAGGAAATAGACAAACTACCTGAAAAAGAATTCAGAATACTGATAGTAAAGATTATTAAAAACCTTGAAAACAAAATGGAGAAAATGCAAGAATCAATTAACAAAGACCTAGAAGAATTAAAGAATAAACATACAGAGAAAAACAACACAATTACTGAAATTAAAAATACTCTAGAAGGAATCAATACCAGAATATCTGAAGCAGAAGAACAAATCAGTTCTTCTGATAAAGATAAAATCAGTTCAGTTCAGTTCAGTCGCTCAGTCGTGTCCGACTCTTTGTGACCCCGTGAACCACAACACGCCAGGCCTCCCTGTCCATCACCAACTCCCAGAGTTTACCCAAATTCATGTCCATTGAGTCGGTGATGCCATCCAACCATCTCATCCTCTGTCGTCCCCTTCTCCTCCTACCCTCAATCTTTCCCAACATCAGGGTATTTTCAAAAGAGTCAGCTCTTCACATCAGGTGGCCAAAGTAATGGAGTTTCAGCTTCAACATCAAGCTGTTGGATTAAACACCTATCAAGCTGTGTCAAAAAAAAAGCCTCACAAAGAGATACTTGAGAGAAATTTTCAAGAAAAGGAAAGGCTCAGTTACACAAATTCTGACATAAGCTAGTTTTAAAAAATAACAGACTTAATTTAACTGATTTCTGGATTCAGACCAGCTTCAATTAGGGCCTGATTAATACTCAAAGATTACAGTACTATCCATCTCTTGGTTCCACTTTTTCTCAGTATGCTCCACAGATAGGCCCTGACAGCTCCAGGCTCTCACAGCATAACTGCTTCAGGTCTCAGTTTTAGCCTCGTATCTTTCCTCAAACTCAAACAGTAAGCCCAGAATTCCTAACTAAAGTCCTAATATCCACTCTAACTGCACAAGCATATCTAAATAAGTAAGACACTCTATGGTCATGGATCAGTCAAACTCCCAGAGAAAAGGCTTTTATCTACTAATATTATGATTAGAATGTGGCAAGGGAATGTTTCTTCAAAGAAACTTGGCTAAGAGTTTCCATTGAGGAAAAATGTACACTGTTGGAACTGTTATACAGAACCACATGGTCTTATGTTTTAGTCTTAAAACCATTCACTGAGAAAAAAATCAATTTCCTCATATAAGGAAGATAAAATCCATTAAGGTATCCTGAAAATATAGAAACAAAGGATACCATTAGTATCAATGAATTCTCTAGTCATAGCTTAAGAGTGTAAAAGTATCTTTGTTCCAGTTCCTAACCAGATGGTTAAATATGTCATTTCTCAGTGGTTATGCAAGTATAAATGTATGCCTAGATCCCATGCCTGCATGAAACAAAAAAACAGGAACATGAAGTACCCACATGGATTTCACCCTGAAATAGAACTGAATCAGGCTAGGCAAATCTGAGACCCCTGGAGGAATTTTGTAAACAGTCTAAGATTAGCCACTTCCTCCTCCTCCTACAATTAAACAAAATTTTCTCTTTCGGGGGAGGGAGAGAAAACTTCAATGTTGCCTTGGGGACACATTAGGCTTCTACATGAGGCTTAGTTTCCATCTATTTTAGATGCAAAAGGATATAGAGTTAGGAACCTAGAGAGCAGAGGTTAAGGCCAGAGTTTGACTTCCATGAGTTAAGAATGGTTGTCTGGCTATGGGCCCAGCCTACTGTTATGAGGTCTTGACTAGAAAAAAAGAGGAAAGATAAAATGGGTCTCCCACAAATAGCAGGGTATCTATCATCCATACTGGCTAATACTATTAATTTATCATTAAAGGCTAACTATTCTATCCATGGGCAGCAAGGAGACCAAACTAAGTCAATCCTAAAGGAAATCAACCCTGAAAATTCACTGGAAGGACTGAAGCTGAAGCTCCAATACTTTGTCACATGATGTAAAGAGCAGACTCATTAAAAAGCCCCTGATGCTGGGAAAGATTGGGGGCAGGAGGAGAAGAGGGTAACAAAGAATGAGATGGTTGGATGGCATTACCAAATCAATGGACATGAATTCGAGAAAACGCCGGGAGATAGTGAAGGACAGGGAAGTCTGGCATGTTGCAGTCCATGGGGTCACAAAGAGTCAGACACAACTTAGTAACTGAACAAGAACATTCATCCAGTCTATCCATGTTCCACCACCTGACAACAAGATCTTCTAATCTAGCTAAGCAGGTCATTTCTTATCATTATCCTACCCCAAACTGGAAATGTACATATCTACCTTTGAGAAATCTTCCTGTTGTGCCTGACAGAAAAGTCAAATCAAATGAGTGATAACCAATAAGAAACTTATTGGCCCAATAACTGAAATACTTGGAAGGAAGGCTCACTTCGGGCACAGTTTAGAGGCATAAACTTTATCATCAAAGAGTAGGAAAGGGATTCATTTCCCAAGAGAAATCCAGAGTATTCATACTGAAAGAAAGAGGAATGCATGCAGGACTGGCAAAAAATAAACCAGCAAACACAGGCATACATAGACACACAAGTGAATGCTTTTAAGGCATCATATTCTGTGGTCAGTCTACATCATTGCATCCCCTGAGAACAACCTCCTCCTTGCTTTTAAAAAAGTCTGTCCCACTTTAAAATGCCTTTCCTTTTCTACTCTCTTTGGGCCTTATTGATCTATTCTTCTGAAAGTCCAGAACACATATCCTCGATCATTGATTTTTCCATTGACATACACTATAATCAACAGTTACCTCATTTCTCCCTTCAGTAATCACTCAACTTTAAAGCAGCTGTGTGTGCTACTGAGCGTTAAATTCTAAGTTACACTGCACAGAAGACAGAAATCCCTTCCACTTAAAAAGTGGTGTAATACAGTGTGTCAGCTTTCCAGGACAGCTTAGCAAAAATTAATTAATTCATCATGAGACTGAGGTGCAATATTAAAGTTCTAATTTGACTTTCCAAAATGATCCTAAATTCCTTCCTGTTCTCTAACACCTGACCACTTATATTGGGAGAGGGAAGAACACTGCTACCACTTCTTCCCTCACTGGACCTGGGGATGAAAGGGTGTGCTCATTGCCATCATTTTGATGGCCCCATATTCTGTGAAGGTCCTCAGCAATACTGAGGCTGGAGTCAGGCATGAGATACAGATGTTCCAACAGGTAGGGCTGAGTAAGATGGCATGAGGTGTAGAGAATTCAGGAATTTTACATCTGTGGAGGGTGAATATCTAGTGTGGATGAGGATTAAAACAGTGGCCAAGTCCAGATCGGGGAAGGGTATATATCAGAAACTCTAGGGGAAGACTAACACAGATAAAGAGATATTATGACATAGAAGCACAGACTGTAAGCCCAGGAAGAGATTCTTCTCTAGCTTAACTTTCAGTAAACTAAAGACTAAAATTAAACTGACATGGACACATCCACACAGTGACTGTACTGCAAAACTCTCATGCAGACGCTCCTTCTTCTTAGTTTTCTTCTCCTTCTTTGTAGCCATCTATCAAGATCCTAATACTGATCACATTCAGGGTGAGACAAGGATAAGAGCCTAAGACTGAAAGGACAGCTCGAGCTAATTCTCGATATTCATGGATAAGAAAGAATGAGGCAAGGGATGCAGTGCTATCTAGAATGTCAAGAAGAATAGAGTTGATACCAGCCCAGGCAGTACACACACACATATACACAGATATTACTGCTTGTGTATCAAAGTACACTTACACACAGTACATTGTATATTGCAGATATTTATATACTGCGCAATGGATTGCCATATATATATATACGGCTACTCAGTGAGTGTTAATGTAATGAATGTCTTCTCTAACAGTCAACTAAAAGAAGCTACCATGTTTTAATCTCCTTTTAATTAATTCCTATCCTTGTATTATACAATGTTTTACATTTTAGTAGGTCACACATTATATTGTCGATCCATAAACAATTCATTCCCTGGAGCTTCCAAAAATTCTACCTATTCTTTCTCTTCATCATTTCTCTGTGATGAAATAAATGGTCACTTTCAATTCAAATTTAAGACGGTTTGCATATGTATTCTATGGAGCTAACAGGATGCTACTTTCTAAAAACTAATTTATTTTATTTTTAGTTTTCTAAAAACTCATTTTTAAAGAATCCATATAATAAGGACATCAGATAAATTGAGAACAGTTTCATTTGACTTTCAAGACAAAGCCAGAAGAAAAAATGACAAAGCTCTCTATGATTATTCTATAGTATTTCATTTGAAATTATGAAATACGTAGCATTTTGGATGTAGAAGTTAGGTAACTTCCAAAATCCACACTCTGGATTCCGCTACAGAACTGACCTCTTCTTTATGCCCTTCTGTTTCAATACTTGTCTCCATTGTGGCCTTGGAAATGGAATGTGCATTCTGAAATTTGACTGCCTGGAGCCAAATATTCAGTGGAAAGGAACAAAAATAAAGCACTGAATTGTGCTTATCTACCGAGGAATCAGATAAGAATTTTGGAGAAAACAATGGCAGAATAGATAAAGGGGGAAGATAATTTCTTCAATGTTAATGGACAATAAACCAACAATGATGAGATCAAGATTCTTGAATCACTAGAAATGTTTTGATGAATATTGCCATATCTTTGTCTTTTTGAAATTAGTCATAAATCACTCTCAAGGGAATCTGATCTAAAAGGCATATAGTTGCATGAATTAAGTAGGGAACTCACAGTAATATAGATATTTGTAGAATACTTTGTGGTTTTCAGATTCATTATCCTTAGTCACCATAGCAATTAATGAATGGCCCAGCAATTTTTCATTTGAGAAGCCACAGGGAGTAAATAAGTAGGCAAAACACTGGAATGGGAAATGGGGAGACGTCACATATTTATTAAACACTTATTTTAAGTCCCTTCTCTGCACAAGGTATTTTTTCACACATTTTCTCAATCCCATAGACAGTTCTGTAAAGCGGGCGTCCCACTGAGAACAGGAAGAAAATTATTAAGTAACCTGTACAAGTTCTGTAATCTACTGTGTCTCTGAATCATAGTCAGAGCTTCCTATGATGAAGCCCATGTCCTGCCTCTTACTCATCATGAGCCCTGGGAATCAGAAGACACTTAAATTTTTGACAATGTAGGATATAAAACATTATAGACTGACCTCTGTATCCAATTATTTGTGTGATCTTAGACAAGCTACACATGCTGTCTTGGTCCCACTCTCATATTTTCACATAAGAGAAGATTATAGATCTATTACTACCCATTGACAAGTACAATTCAGTCAAGCTAATCCAGATAATGCCTGAACATCACTAGTATCTCAGCTTCCTTATGTAACACATTATTCAACATTCAGAGAAGACATCCCACTTCTAAAAGCTAGATCACCTCAATTTATTCTAAATTTACTGAAGTATAGTTGATTATCAATATTATATGTTTCTGGTGTACAATATAATCATTCACAATTTATAAATATTATACTCCATTTATAGTTATTATGTTGGGCTTCCCTGGTGGCTCAGACGGTAAAGCGTCTGCCTGCAGTGAGGGAGACCCAGGTTCGATCCCTGGCTCGGGAAGATCCTCTGGAGAAAGAAACGGCAACCCACCCCCGTACTCTTGCCTGGAAAATTCCATGGACAGAGGAGCCTTGTAGGCTACAGTCCATGGGGTCACGAAGAGTCAGACACGACTGAGCGACTTCACTTCTTCATAGTTATTATAAAACACTGGCTAATATTCCCTTTACCGTAAAATATGCTTGTTGCTTATTTATTTTATACATAGTAGTCTGTACCTCTTAATCCCTTACCGTGTCCCTCCCTTTCTGCTCTCCCCACTGGTAACCATTGGTTTGCTCTCTATCTCCATGAGTCTGTTCCTTTTTTGTCATATTCATTAGTTTATGGGCTTCCCTGGTGGCTCAGATGGTAAAGAATCCACCTGCAATGTGGGAGACCTGGGTTCGATTCCTGGGTTGGGAAGATCCCCTGGAGGAGGGCAAGGCAACCCACTCCAGTATTGCTGCCTGGAGAATCTCATGGACAGAGGAGCCTGGCAGGCTACAGTCCATGGGGTCGCAAAGAGTCAGACACAACTGAGTGACTAAGCACATTACTTTACGTTTTAGACTCCACAAACAGTACTTGTCTTTCTCTGTATGACTTATTTCACTAAGCATAATATTACTCTGCAGGTCTATCCATGTTGCAAAAGCTAGACGATCTCCTGCCTACTTTGACCTACACTGCCTTCTACCTACTTTGATCTAGAGTGGGAGCAAAAGACAAGTTTAGTAACACAGAAAAAAGCTCAAGTTTCCCTTTCCCAATCTCATTTTAAGTGAAGTATTATAAAATTCCCAACTTCTCCTGACGATACCCTGAGAAGAGAACACTGTTTAATGTCAATCCAACTATGTAAATGCTAAAACTAACACGGCCTCACTGAACCCAAGACATTTGACTCCATAAGAAGCACTGAGCACCTCTGTCACCATGGGGCTGTGTGTGCTTCTGTCCGACTCTTTGCAATCCCATGGGCTGTGGCCCACCAGGCTCCTCTGTCCATGGGATTCTCCAGGTAAGAATACTGAAGTGGTGCCATGTCCTCCTCCAGGGGATCTTCCCAACCCAGGGATTGAACCCAGGTCTCCAACATTGCAGGCAGATTCTTTATCATCTGAGCCACCAGGGAAGCCCATTATCATGGGCCATCAAAACCCAAACAACCAGCAGAAACCAGGATTCTGATGCATCCAATACATTTTTTTTTCTTGCTTTGTTTTCTTGTCAGTGCCTCACAAACTTTCCTCTAGAAATGTTTCTCATGTTAGAAAAGCAAATGCCCACAAACATCTCTAGGTTAACAGGAATTTTCTTTGAAATCTAACATTTTATTATACAAATTAATCTAGGTATTTATTCACTTCCTACCAAATTTTCCTTTTTAATATTAAAATTTCATAAGATTACTTATCAAGTAAAATAAATGCTTCTGAAATGTGTGATGTTAATTCTCTGCAGTCATATATCCCTGTGGAAAACTGTACCTAAACTGAGAAGCTCAGTTCTCACTACACAGATTCTACAATTTGTCTCATATGGATTACAATCCCCAGCACATGGTCAGTCATCATATTGTGGAACACCATGATAGTATATAACCTACCTTGTTACCTTGTATAATGTACTTAAAATAACAAAATTTCCTAAATATTTACTGTGTCTGCTTAGTCGCTCGGTCATGTCCGACTCTTTGTGACCCCTTGGACTGCAGTCCCACCAGACTTCTCTGTCCATGGGGGATTCTCCAGGCAAGAATACTGGAGTGGGTTGCCATGCCCTCCTCCAGGGGATCTTTCCAACCCAGGGATCGAACCCAGGTCTCCCGCATTATAGGTGGATTCTTTACCATATGAGCCAGCAGGGAAGTCCAGATACTTACTCGTTATAGGCTAACTAGTTATAGGCTAACTACTAAGCATTGTGCTAAATGCCTTTTTGGTATTATTTCACTTACTCTTCTTAACTAAAGCTCAGGAAAGCCCAGATACTTATTAGTTATAGGCTAACTACTAAGCATTGTGCTAAATGCTTTTTTGGTATTATTTCACTTACTATTCTTAACTACTCTGTGAAATAGAGATTTTTTTTACGGGCTTCGGCTTCCCTGGTGGCTCAGCTGGTTAAGAATCTGCCTGCAATGAGGGAGACCTGGTTTCAATCCCTGGGTTGGGAAGATCCCCTGGAGAAGGGAACGGCTACTCACTCCAGTATCCTGGCCTGGAGAATTCCATGGACTATACAGTCCATGGAGACACCAAGAGTCGGAAGCAACTGAGCAACTTTCACTCTCATTCTTAACTATTCTGTGAAGTAGAGATTTTTTTATTCTGTTTATGAGGAAACAGAAACACACAGAGATTCACTGAAATTTTCTTAAGTCACATAACTAAGAAATATCAGAGCAACCTCTGGACTCTAACTTGATTCTAGGGTCTAAAGCGTCTGCCTCTCTATTGCTTTACATGATGAATAACGATTTTACTTTATATAGGGTACCGGATTATCTGCTAAGTTCCATTTCTAGGTAGACAACTTCTGTATCAAGAAGTTGTTGTTCAGTTTAAAAAATTACAAAAATAAATGCTAGCAACTTTTGAATTTACTTACAAGTAGAAAATAAAACTATTAAATCTAAGATTATCATTATGGTTTGTATTTTCTACTCATAAACTGGAGCAAGAACTTTCTGCACAGAATTTTCAGATAACATGAACAACTATATTTGAGTTTTGAGAACTCAAATTACAGACCAAGAAAAAGCAAAGACCAAGTAAAAGCAAAGAACAAAGCACAAAGAAAAGCAAAGAACAAGAAAAAAGTTCAAATTTCAGAATGTGTAAGATACAAATATGGGAAACAAGAGAGTAGAGTTCATTGGTCATCTAAGAACAGGCAAAATGCCACTATCAATAACAGCATCCACCACAAATGACTCAACGGGTAAACAATGGTTTCTCCAATGCCCTTGGTTTAGATGAAAAGTGCCCGAGTCAGGCAGTACCATGAGTTTTGAAAAGGCACAAGAGTAAGGGTGAGAACATAGCCACAGGAACACGGAAGATCAGAAACCAATGATGAGTTTCTCCAGCATGCAAATTTATATTAAGCAATAAATAGTCCAAATTTATGATAACTTGCAGGACTTTGTAGACCCTCAAACAAAGACCCTTATTATTTTTTAATCAAATGCTTAATAAAAAAAGATCAAAGAATCTTTGAAAAGAGGTATAAGTCCCTTGTTTTTCAAATGAGGAAACAAGTTCAGAGTGACCTTCTCTTGATGAATCTGTGCATTGCCTGCTCTCAGGCAATGGGTCCTATGTGGGGTTCATCCCACGCCAGCGCAAGCAGTTGGGCAGTGATTTAAAATAGATGGGGCATCTGTTTGTTGGGTGCCCCATTGTTTTCCCTGAATTATCCTCTTTCTTGTAAGGTTGTAAAACGATTTCTTCTTCTGAGAAAGTAAAACACAATGAAGCTCATAAAAGTGCCAGGTGCAGTTTTACCTGGATATAGTAAATGACCATTGATGTGTGCATACTGGCTATTTCTATATATGGAAGGTTTTTGGAAATAAGGTTAGGTATTTGGAGGGCTGGGGAGAACAATGACTGCAAAAACAGTGCTAAAGATGACTATCCTCACCATCCTGAACAAGTGTCTTGAGTATCTAATGTTTTCATGCGGGCCTCTATGCTAGGACCCCAGCGTGAGGATGAGATTGGAATAGAGGGTTGTGGAAATGCTGTGGAAGTCAAATGGAGACTTGAAAATTTTCAAATATTAAGAAACCTATATTTAGCCAAGGACTCTGGCACAATTTAGCTCCCTCTATGTCTATTTTCATGTAAGCTTTTTCTCATTTTTCTTAAGTATATGAAAACGATTATACTCCTGATATGCATTCATATATCATTGTAAAAGTAATACATGATTAATCCAGGAAGTTTGGAAAGCATACAACAAAAAAAGGTAAATTTTATTGGAATCCTAACTCTCAGGACTAACAGATTTTACTATTTTGGTATGTTTTTCTTGTATTTTTTGCTCAAATCTCATGTAATTATAAATATCCACCCAAAACTTGTATGAAACATCTGCATATAATTTTATCACCTCATTTAATATTATGCCTTGAGCATTTTCCATTACCAACAGCATTTTCTTCATTAATTATTTTATGAGTCTCTAACATTCCTTCTTGGGAGACATGTTATAGTTTAATTGTTTAATGAATTCAACACTGTTGGACTCTTAGTTCTCATTATCTCTATTAAAAGCAACACTGCAATGAGCATTTTTGCTCCATTATTTCTGTGCATGTCCCTGATTTTACCTGAAACAAATTCTTAGAAGTTGCATTTCTGAATCAAAGCTATATATGATTTGAAATCTATCTGAAAAATAATGTCAAATTTCTTTCCAGAATAATTTACTCCTGGACTTCTATCCTCCTGCTTAAATCTCTAAAAATAGTGATTTTCAATTCTGTTTCTACCTTTACACATGCAAATACACCCATATATGCAGACTTAATTAATTCACAGTGTACATCTGTACCCCACTACTTTATCTCCTGCTTTAAAAAAAAAAAAAAAGAGCATTGGAGTTAAAGTGAGATTGATTAACTGTAAGAAAATCTTGAATCTATTGTAAAGAGATAAGACTCACAAGCTGCAATACCTAAGTACATTTTCTGTAATTGGTCATAAATTATTAGGTAGCATGTGTGACTCCATACCTCAGATATGAACACACCCATTACTTTAGAAAGAGCTTCCTGTCAGTTGCTTCCCAGAAAGAGTTTTATGAATAAAGATTAAGGCTATGTATCATTATGTCAACCTGAGAACATTATCATAAACATTTCACTACAAGTCTTAATTTAAAAAAATAAAATAAAATGCTGGGTAAGCCAAGGTACTGAGACTTAGTCCAAAAAACTGAAGCAAAATGTTTTTTCATCTGGTATCAGGAAGACAAGACACCAGAAATCATTGGAGGAGAGATATCCATATATCAGCAACTATCTTTATCTCTATTCATTTTAGTGAATTCCACCAATTATTATGAACTAATGCAATGGCCATATAAGCACTCCTTGTATGTTATCAGAAAGGCCACTTTTTAAAAAAAAACTTTTATTTAACAAATTGTGTGTGAGAGTTTCAGGCAAACAGCAAAGGGACTCAGCCATACACATGCATGTATCCATTCCCCCTCAAACCCCTCTCCCATTCAGACTGCCACATAACATTGAACAGAGTTCCCTGGGCTGTACACTAGGTACTTATTGATTATCCATTTTAAATATAGCAGTGTGTACAAGCCCATCCCAAAGTCCCTAAATATCCCTTCCCCCTATCCTCCCCTGCCCCAACCCCTGGCAATCATAAGCTCTTTTTCAGTTTCAAAGTCTGTGAGTCTGCTTCTGTTTTGTAAGTAAGTTCATTTCTATCACTCCTTTTGTGAATTATGTCAGACAGAGAAGGGGAAATATCATGTCATCCCTTATATGTGGAATCTAGAAAGGCCACTTTTTAAATCATTATTTTGAATTATAATGCTGCTGCTGCTGCTAAGTTGCTTCAGTCATGTCCGACTCTGTGTGACCCCATAGACAGCAGCCCACCAGCCTCCACCCTCCCTGGGATTCTCCAGGCAAGAACACTGGAGTGGGTTGCCATTTCCTTCTCCAGTGCATGAAAGGGAAAAGTGAAAGTGAAGTCGCTCAGTCATGTCCGACTCTTAGCGACCCCATGGACTGTAGCCTACCAGGATTATAATAGATGTACTCAATTCCTAGTAGAATATATTCAGCAAGCACTTAACAAAATGATGGTTGTTGGGGTTATTTCATTTTACAACATCACATTAACTTTTCATTTTACCAGGGCAGCCAAAGTACACATATTATATGAACCTAGATTGCTCTTCTTGAGACAGAATGAGCTGAAGGTCCCTACGCAGAGCCATTAGGAGATCAGAGTTATATTAAAACATTACACAAAGGAAGTGAAGATTTCTATCAGTTGGTCCATCTTTGTAAAGTTATATTAGGAACAAGTAATGCTGGTCCTTCTGTTCACAGAGCTCTCTGTTGGTCCCTCTTGAGGGAAGAGAAGTACAACATGTCTCTTATCTTGTAGAAGTTTATTCTCTATTTGACAAAATTACATTGAAAGCTACACCCATTTAAATGAAAGATTAAATGCAAAAAGTAAACACTTTACATTGAAATTAGTGCCATAGAAATGGGTATAATGAACCTCCAATATAGAGAAAATGAATATTTTATATAAAAGACAAGAGGAAGGACTTTTTAGAAGGATATGAATCTGAATTTATCTGAGGGTGATGTGTAGGTGTAAGAAAAACAGGAAGACACTCTGGCAAGTATATAAATGGATCAACAACCATTAAACAAAAGTTGCTGACAAAAGAGTTCTAGTTGATTGCAAATCGTTATGATCAGCAATTATCTGGAAAAAAATGCCATAACATAGTGATCACCGAAAGGGGCCTTTGGCAATAAACCTCTCTTTGCCATTAACAAAAACATTGGTTCTCAGTCTTTGGTGAATAGAGTCGTAATATGAGAAGATTCTAAAATCTAGATTTCTGTATTATAACCACAGAGTGTACATGTAATGGGTCAGGGATGGGATCCAAGAGTATTCACGTATTACAAGATTCTAATGCGAGTGCTCTGTGGGCTACACCGTGGCTTCAAGAACTACCTCTCTAAAAGCACTGTCCTCTAGTTCATAGATTCCTGCCCTGAATGACACTGGCAGGATGAGACAGTAACCTGTTTCAATCACACATATGGATTTTTTCATAACCAGATTTAGAGAGCACAATTTAGAGCAGACACTGGGCCTTCCAAGTACATTTCTCACAGAGATTGGCAGAGACCTGGACACAGAGCAGACATTTAATAAAAACGAACAGTTGGTGATGTTTGTATGACTATAAATAGTCATGTGGCAGCTGGTCATAGTTCTAAGCATCTCAAAAAGGTTAGGACCTCTAATTACTTCTAACTGAACAAAACTCTTTTTGTAGAGTGGCCTGTCTTCTACTTTTTGATCGGAGATAGTCTTCTGGGCTGACAGTAGTTGGATGCTCATCCTCAAACCCCAAGGTCAGAGAACACAGAGTCTATTCTTTGGAATTCCTTGAATATCCTTAGTAGTCAGGCTCTTAATTTTTTGAGACAAAAAAATAATCATTGAAAAGCCCATCTGATAAAAGCCCAAACCACTCATGATGATAAAAAGATTGTTTTTATGCTTAGCACAACTACAATTTCAGCAGAGTGGTCAGTCATTTCTGGGTTCCAGAACACTTCCAAAAAAATAACAATAGTAAAATTCTCTAAAAAACACAGTGACACTGTTTGCAGATGACATGATCCTCTACATAGAAAACCCTAAAGATTCTACCAGAAAACTACTAGAGCTAATCAATGAATATAGTAAAGTTGCAGGATACAAAATTAACACACAGAAATCCCTTGCATTCCTATACACCAATAATGAGAAAACAGAAAGAGAAATTAAGGAAACAATACCATTCACCATTGCAACAAAGAGAATAAAATACTTAGGAATATTTCTACCTAAAGAAACAAAAGACTTATATATAGAAAACTATAAAACACTGATGAAAGAAATCAAAGAGGACACAAACAGATGGAGAAATATACCGTGTTCATGGATTGGAAGAATTAATATAGTGAAAATGAGTATACTACCCAAAGCAATCTACAGATTCAATGCAATCCCTATCAAGCTACCAATGATATTTTTCACAGAACTAGAACAAATCATTTCACAATTTGTATGGAAGTATAAGAAACCTCGAATAGCCAAAGCAATCTTGAGAAAGAAGAATGGAACTGGAGGAATCAACCTGCCTGACTTCAAGCTCTACTACAAAGCCACAGTCATCAAGACAGTGTGGTACTGGCACAAGGATAGAAATATAGATCAATGGAACAAAATAGAAAGCCCAGAGATAAACCCACGCACCTATGGGCACCTAATCTTCGACAAAGGAGGCAAGAGTATACAATGGAGAAAAGACAATCTCTTTAACAAGTGGTGCTGGGAAAACTGGTCAACCACTTGTAAAAGAATGAAACTAGAACACTTCCTAACACCATACACAAAAATAAACTCAAAATGGATTAAAGATCTAAATGTAAGACCAGAAACTATAAAACTCCTAGAGGAAAACATAGGCAAAACACTCGCCGACATAAATCACAGCAGGATCCTCCATGACCCACCCCCCAGAATATTGGAAATAAAAGCAAAAATAAACAAATGGGACCTAATCAAAATTAAAAGCTTTTGCACAACAAAGGAAACTATAAGCAAGGTGAAAAGACAGCCTTCAGAATGGGAGAAAATAATAGCAAACGAAGCAACAGACAAACAATTAATCTCAAAAATATACAAGCAACTCCTGCAGCTGAATTCCAGAAAAATAAACGACCCAATCAAAAAATGGGCCAAAGAACTAAACAGACATTTCTCCAAAGAAGACATACAGATGGCTAACAAACACATGAAAAGATGCTCAACATCACTCATTATTAGAGAAATGCAAATCAAAACCACAATGAGGTACCATTACACACCAGTCAGAATGGCCGCAATCCAAAAGTCTACAAGCAATAAATGCTGGAGAGGGTGTGGAGAAAAGGGAACCCTCTTACACTGTTGGTGGGAATGCAAACTAGTACAGCCACTATGGAGAACAGTGTGGAGATTCCTTAAAAAAAACTGGGAATAGAACTGCCATATGACCCAGCAATCCCACTGCTAGGCATATACACCGAGGAAACCAGAATTGAAAGAGACGCGTGTACCCCAATGTTCATCGCAGCACTGTTTACAATAGCCAGGACATGGAAGCAACCTAGATGTCCATCGGCAGACGAATGGATAAGGAAGCTGTGGTACATATACACAATGGAATATTACTCAGCCATTAAAAAGAATACATTTGAATCCGTTCTATTGAGATGGATGAAACTGGAGCCCATTATACAGAGTGAAGTGAGCCAGAAAGAAAAGCACCAATACAGTATACTAATGCATGTATATGGAATTTGAAAGATGGTAATGGTAACCCTATATGCGAGACAGAATAAGAGACACAGATGCATAGAACAGTCCTGTGGACTCTGAGGGAGAAGGTGAGGGTTGGACGTTCTGGGACAATAACATTGAAACATGTATATTGTCATATGTGAAGCAGAACACCATTCCATGTTCTATGCATGGGACGGATGCTCAGGGATGGAGCGTTGGGATGACACTGAGGGATGGGAGGGGGAGGGAGGTGGGAGGAGGGTTTGGGAGGGGCAGCACATGTGAATCCATGGCTGATTCATGTCGATGTATGGCAAAAACTACTACAATATTGTAAAGTAATTAGCCCCCAACTAAAATAAAAATAATAATAATAATAAAAAATATATATATATTATTAAAAAAAATAATAATAAAAAAAAACAATTATAAAAAAAAAAAAAAGATCTAAACTTATGCTGACCTACAGTTGTCCAAAAAAAAAAAAAAAAAAAAAACACAGTGACAGAATGTGTATGTACATGTGTGCCTGTGTATGTAATTATGTGGTTTGATGGAGATACTGTGTAATATTTATCATGGGTTTATGTTTACTCCTTTGATTTCTACTGAATGGTGCAGTGCTCTTTTGAAAATACAGCATTTGTTTGAGATCATATGAGACCTTAAAATCTGCTTTCTAAGGAAAGCACAATAATTAATTGTTTTATGACTCAGTTATACTTCAGTGGAGTAGATTTATTTTCACTTGGTATCAGGGAGACATGATACTAAGAAATCTTTGAGGGAAGATAACTACTTTAGTGTGAAATGCAGTAGATGAGAAATCATGAGACACAGCTTCTCATCTTCATCTTTGGTATTAAGTAGCAGTATGACTGAATAAATCATTTCAAGTTAATCCTTAGCTACAAACAAAAGAAAGCAGAAAGGATGTTTGTTTGCCTCAAGATGTTACTGTAAATGCACAATACACAAGCACCTTGCTAAGACATTTGAATTTTTTAAAAATAAAAATTTAGAGAAGGAAGCAAGTCTCTTATGGAAATAAATCAGAGGCAATTTTTTAAAGTATAGCAATAATGTCAGCTTTTAGTATTTAATGATAGTTGGTCAAAAGTTAGGATTAGTTTACCAGAAATCATTAGAATTGAATAAGCTTCCTAATTTAGACAGGAAAAAATGATTTAAAATGATTAATACTATTAAAAGATTCTGTGCTTCACCAAATATATAGAACACATTTGAAATGAACGTACTAATTATTTAAAACCAGCAATGTAAACAGTTAATTTCAGTAGACCAAGTAGTCATTCCTAGCTTAACAAGTTACTTGTCATATTTTTTCTTGCAAAGATACCAGCTCAACCATTCTTAATTGAAAAACTATATTTGAAATATGACAGGTGATTACAATACTATTGAATCTCTCCATTCTTCTGAACAGTACTGGAAGAATAAAATGAGAGTAGAAGTGTCTGGAAAGCAATTAACATAGTAAATACTGTTGTTTTTCATATTTTTCATTATAATCATAGCAGCAATAATGGTACATAGCATAGTGGCAATAACGTGGAATTGGAAAAAGCCTGGATTTAAGTCCTTGGTTTGCCACTTACTAAAATTTCACTGTTAGATATGCAGTTTCTTTATTTGTAAAACAGGAATAATAAAATGATTTCATCTACAGAGTGGCTGTAAAATTCAAATGTAAAAGAGCTCTGAAAATTATGAAGTTCATTGCATATGCTGGCACTCACAATTATAACTTACATGTAAATATATACTTTATCCTTACCCATTTTCATATTACTGGCTTTACCAAGCTTAATGATGTGTATAGGTAATGTTCTAAATCTGTTTTTATTAAGCTTTTTTATAATTATCAGTGGCCTTCAAGATAAACTAATCTATTCTAGATATCGTACAGATTAGGAAAATCATCCAGAAGAGATGTTAAAATCTTGTCTAAGGTGGTTTACTTTGAGGTGACTTAGTGGGACCCTATCCTGATTTTTTAATAGAGTTCTCATTATTTCATTAGTTACATAGTGTATTCTTTAAATCTTCAAAGCAAATCTTGCAGGATGTTGGAAATGTTCTATGTAAAAGTATTTTGGGGCTAATAAACATGCACAGTTCTAGATTAAATAAAATTAACAAACTTCTTCAAAGTTGAATCACATACATTCTTGAATATGTTAGACTGCATTGTATGAAACTCTAGAAAAAAGTTTTACTATATTATGGCCAAAATCTTTCAACCATTGAAATGTATTTTATGCTATTGCCTAAGTGAATTATAGATCACATTGATCAAAATGTTACTTTATCACACTGGAAGTTACATGACTACCAGTGGGACATACCCGGTTTTGGAAAGGAATAATAGATGAAGAACAAAATGATCTTCAACTCTTCAGAATTAGCACTGTATACTTACCACCACTGTGAAGTATTTGTATAAGTACTTATGTGAATTATATATACATTGTTTCAATATGCAGCCCATTGGTCCAAATGGATGTTTACTGGTTTGCTTTCACATAACTGGGATAACTGACACAACTTCTTTTTCAATAATATATGATTTTATGTTAACAGGTTATTATCTAATTGTACTGAGGTACTTAAATTCTAAAGGAATGCCATGTCTGCATCATGCAGCAACAAGTTAATTTGAAACTAGAAAAACAGTTCATGAAAAATAGAAATAGTAAGAGTCCCTGAGGAGGTGGCAAAAAAGCAAACATTCAGAAGCATCAAGGATATAGAAAACAGATGTAAAGACAGAGCAGTAAGTCAATCTAACTGAGACCTCGACATCCACACAGGCAGACACTATAGACAAGGGGAGAAGACATCCTTTAAAATTGCATCCAGGTTTCCCACAGTCTGCAGCAGTCATGTCTTCTTTCTGCTATATTATAATAACCACAACATGAACAAATGATCTGCTTCCTAAATTGCAGGCTTCTAACGATCAAGTAGAGCCAATCACCAAAAAGTCACAATAATCAAAGAAACAATTAGGTTTAAATAAGTTTTTATAACCTATAGATGCATAACAGATTGTTACAGAAAGTTAAAGATGTGTAGATTTTATAAACATCTAAAATCAGTGGTAACAACTCTTTGTATTTATGTACATACAATTTGTTTCTTACTGTTCATGTTGGCACATACGTCAAATGTAAACCACTGTTCTCACAGCGGGAAATGATCCATTACTCCACTACACATTTCTTAAGGTGTACGAAATATCTGTTGATTGACTAGTAGTGTGATATGGACATAATATTATCTAACTCTCCATAGAAAGGCAATGCCAAAGAATGCTCAAACTATCGCACAATTGCACTCATCTCACACGCTAGTAAAGTAGTGCTCAAAATTCTCAAAGCCAGGCTTCAGCAATACGTGAACCGTGAACTTCCAGATGTTCAAGCTGGATTTAGAAAAGGCAAAGGAACAGAGATCAAATTGCCAACATCCATTGGATCATCAAGAAAGCAAGAGAGTTCCTGTATGGCAAAACCAATACAATGTTGTAAGGTTAAAAAATAGATAAATAAACTAATTTAATAAAAAAAAAACTAAAAAAAAAAAAAAGAAAGAAAGAAAGAGAGTTCCAGAAAAGCATCTATTTCTGCTTTATTGACTATGCCAAAGTCTTTGACTGTGTGGATCACAACAAACTGTGGAAAATTCTGAAAGAGATGGGCATACCAGACCACCTGACCTGCCTCTTGAGAAACCTGTATGCAGGTCAGGAAGCAACAGTTAGAACTGGACATGGAACAACAGACTGGTTCCAAATAGGAAAAGGAGTACGTCAAGGCTGTGTATTGTCACCCTGCTTATTTAACTTATATGCAGAGTACATCATGAGAAACGCTGGGCTGGAGGAAGCACAAGCTGGAATCAAGATTGCCAGGAGAAATACCAATAACCTCAGATATGCAGATGACACCACCCTTATGGCAGAAAGTGAAGAAAAACTAAAAAGCCTCTTGATGAAACTGAGAGAGGAGAGTGACAAAGTTGGCTTAAAGCTCAACATTCAGAAAACGAAGATCATAGCATCTAGTCCCATCACTTCATGGGAAATAGATGGGAAAACAGTGGAAACAGTGGCTGACTTTACTTTTTTGGGCTCCAAAATCACTGCAGATGGTGATTTCAGCCATGATATTAAAACACGCTTACTCCTTGGAAGGAAAGTTATGACCAACCTAGACAGCATATTAAAAAGCAGAGACATTACTTTGTCAACAAAGGTCCATCTAGTCAAGGCTATGGTTTTTCCAGTAGTCATATATGGATGTGAGAGTTGGACGGTGAAGAAAGCTGAGAGTCAAAGAATTGATGCTTTTGAACTGTGGTGTTGGAGAAGACTCTTGAGAGTTCCACGGACTGCAAGGAGATCCAAACAGTCCATCCTAAAGAAGATCAGTCCTGGGTGTTCATTGGAAGGACTGATGTTGAAGCTGAAACTCCAATACTTTGGCCACCTCATGCGAAGAGTTGACTCATTAGAAAAGTGCCTGATGCTGGGAAGGACTGGGGGCAGGAGGAGAAGGGGACGACAGAGGATGAGATGGTTGGATGGCATCACCGACTCGATGGACATGAGTTTGGGTAAACTCCGGGAGTTGGTGATGGACAGGGAGGCATGGTGTGCTGTGATTCATGGGGTCGAAAAGAGTTGGACATGACTGAGCGCCTGAACTGAACTGAACTCTCCATAGGGCTGAACATGAGAAATTAAATATGTAAACACATACGTGTGTGTGTATAGCATAGTAGTGTAGTGTTAGTTGCTCAGTTGTGTCCGACTCTTTGCAACCCCATGGACTGTGACCTGGCTCCTTTGTCTGTGGGGATTCTCCAGGCAAGAATACTGGAGTGGATTGCCATTCCCTTCTCCAGAGTGTGTGTGTGTGTGTGTATATGTGTGTGTGTGTGTGTATGTATGTATATATATATATTACATTAGTATGTTATAAATAAACATTATATGTTTTATACATAAATATAAACATTATAAAAAGAAAGCACTGCTTGAATACATAGGAAATGATATATCTGTGCTTGTCATCAACACCACAGTAAGGATGATGACCAAGATGACCATAATGATGAAATGCTCACCGGCTCACAAATCATTTAAAGTGCATTCCGGAGTCCAGACAGTAAATTTATATTCTCATTACTGATTACTAATTAAATCCATTTCTGGAACACAACAAAGCATTTTCCCCCAGGTGACTTTTTTTAAACTTAATGTTCAACTTGTGTTAAGAAGGCAAAAACACTAAACTTAAGAGACAGAAAACAGATTAAGAACTCTTAAACTCCCCTCTGTATCTGCAACCTCCCAACACACACTCTCTCTCTCTCTCTCTCTCGCTTACTATATGTGTATTACTTTTGTCCAATTAAATTATTCTCTGAAATTTGGATTCTCCTAGTGAACAGAGTGTAAGATAAACAAACTCTACCTAATAGATGTCTTGTGAGAACTATTTAAATTCTGCAGATATGTGTTATCTTCAAGGTATTGAAAAAACAGTGAAAAGTATACATACTGCTTTTGCAGACAATGGAATGTATTTTTTTTTAGACAGATCCACAAAATCTTCTTCAGCATTACTGGTCGGGGCATAGACTTGGATGACTGTGATGTTGAATGGTTTGCCTTAGAAATGAACAGAGATCATTCTGTCGTTTTTGAGATTGCATCCAAGTACTACATTTCAGACTACTGTTGACTAGGATGGCTACTCGATTTCTTCTAAGGGATTCTTGCTCACAGTAATAGATATAATGGTCATCAGAGTTAAATTCACCCATTCCAATCCATTTTAGTTTGATAATTCCTAAAAGGTCGATGTTCACTCTTGCCATCTACTGTTTGACCACTTCTAATTTGCCTTGATTCAAGGACCTAACAGTCTAGGTTTCTATACAATACTGCTCTTCACAGCATCAAACTTTACTTCTATCACCAGTCACATCCACAACTGGGTGTTTTTTTTGCTTTGGCTCCATCTCTTCATTCTTTCTGGGTTATTTCTCCACTGTTCTCCAGTAGCATATGGGGCACCTACCGACCTGGGGAGTTCATCTTTAAGTGTCATATCTTTTTGCTTTTTCATACTGTTCATGGAATTCTTAAGGCAAGAATACTGCAGTGGTTTGCCATTCCCTTCTTCAGTGGATCACGTTTTGTCAGATGTTTGCCTTTGACTGTGTGGATCACAACAAACTGTGGAAAATTCTGAAAGAGATGGGCATACCAGACCACCTGACCTGCCTCCTGAGAAACCTGTATGCAGGTCAGGAAGCAACAGTTAGAACTGGACATGGAACAACAGACTGGTTCCAAGTAGGAAAAGGAGTACATCAAGGCTGTATATTGTCACCCTGTTTATTTAACTTATATGCAGAGGACATCATGAGAAACGCTGGGCTGGAAGAAACACAGCTGGAATCAAGATTGCCGGGAGAAATATCAATAACCTCAGATATGCAGATGACACCACCCTTATGGCAGAAAGTGAAGAAGAACTAAAGAGCCTCTTGATGAAAATGAAAAAGGAGAGTGACAAAGTTGGCTTAAAACTCAACATTCAGAAAACTGAGATCATGGCATCTGGTCCCATCACTTCATGGCAAATAGATGGGGAAACAGTGGAAAGAGTGACAGATTTTATTTTGGGGGGCTCCAAAATCACTGCAGATGGTGACTGCAGGCATGAAATTAAAAGATGCTTATTCCTTGAAAGAAAATTTATGACCATCCTACAAAGCATATTAAAAAGCAGAGACATTATTTTGCCAACACAGGTCCATCTAGTCAAAGCTACGGTTTTTCCAGTAGTCATGTATGGATGTGAGAGTTGGACTATAAAGAAAGCTGAGCGCTGAAGAATTGATGCTTTTGAACTGTGGCATTGGCGAAGACTCTTGAGAGTCCCTGGGATGCAGCAAGGAGATCCAACCAGTCAATCCTAACGGAAATCAGTCCTGAGTGTTCATTGGAATGACTGATGCTGAAGCTGAAACTCCAACTCTTTGGCCACCTGATACAAAGAACTGACTCATTTGAAAAGACCCTGATGCTGGGAAAGATTGAAGGTGGGAGGAGAAGGGGACGAAAGAGGATGAGATGTCTGGATGGCATCACCGACTCAATGGACATGAGTTTGAGAAAACTCCGGGAGTTGGCGATGGACAGGGAGGCCTGGTGTGCTGCAGTCCATGGGGTCACAAAGAGTCAGACACGACTGAGCGACTGAACTGTCTGAACTGACTGACTGACAAAATCTTCTAGGAACAAACATTCATCTCATACTTTTTTTTTCCCATGCTAGGAGTATGTGTATATGCATACTGAAAACACACTGCTGGGTTTCCCTGCTGGCTCAGTGGTAAAGTATCCACCTCCCAATGCAGTAGACTCAGGTTCAATCCCTGTTCCAGGAAGATCCCACACGCTGTGGAGCAACTAAGCCCATGTGCCACAACTATTGAACCTGTGCTTTAGAGTCCAGAAACTGCAACTACTGAACCCATGTTCCAGAACTACTGAAGTTTGTGTGCCTGGAGCCCATGCTCTGCAAGGAGAGAAGCCACAGAGAGAAACCCGCAACACAACTAGAGAGAGTCCTCACTTTGCCCCAACCAGATCCAGCACAGCCAAAAATAAATAAATAAAGTTACCAAAAAAAAAAAAATGCACACTGTCATACCATTGAGATTAAAAGGACACAGTTCTTCTCTACTTCCATTATCACCTTATTTTTATTTTCATATAGACATCTAAGCATTAACTCTCATGAATATTCAATCAATATATATTGAATGAAAGGATACAACTCAACTCTATTAGAAATAGGATAAAAAGATTTAGCATACAAAACAGATTCTAGAATGCTCAATGCTCCATAAAAATTTCAAATAAAAAACAAATTCCAGGTACTTAGTATCAGGCAACAAATTATATAATAATTTCCACATATTTTGGCTGTAAAAATATATGTATAATTTGATTTCAGTAAATACTACCTATAACATAGAATTCATTAAAAGATAATCTATACTGTTCTGTGCTTAGTCACATACCACTCTTTTCAAACCCATGGACCACAGCCTGCCAGGCTTCTCTGTCCATGAGATTCTCCTGGTAAGAATAGTGAAGTGGGTTGCCAGGCCCTCCTCCAGAGGATCTTCCCAACCCAGGGATTGAACCCAGGTCTGGCCACCAGGGAAGCCCAGCAACACTGGAGTGGGTAGCCTATCCCTTCTCTAGGGTATCTTCCTGACCCAGGAACTGAAAGGGGGTCTCCTGCATTGCAGGCAGATTTTTTACCAGCTGACCTACCAGGGAGGCCCAAACTATATGATACTAATTGGCAATCCACTGAATCATATTTATTGTATGTGTATCATTCACAGACATAAAAAACAACTGTGAAATGGCAATTACCTTTAAGAAACATAATCTAATAGGAGAGAAGCCATGAGTATATGTAATTATAAAAATAATTAGAATGTGAAAATTTTAACACAATGAACAAACATTTTGCAGAAGTTTAGCAACAGGAAAAATTCCTTTATAGAGAGAACATTAATCATAGGTATTTGGGGATACAACAGTATTTTATCTCAGTGAGATCTTAATAGAGGCAGAGGGAAAAAATTATTGGAAATTATTTTGAAAGAATAATATGCACACTGATTTAAAGTGAAAAACATTCTTGTTGGGTATGTGTAGGTTATATGAGGCTGGAAAAGTTTTGGGAAAAAATAGATTTAGATCCTAGAGCACTAGGTTTATAACTGAGGTCACAAAGAATTACAGAAATTGTAGACAAAGGTGAAAACAGGTCAGACTTGTACTTATGAAGGACTATGTGACTGTCTTCTTAAATTGAAGAAGGTAGGGAACCACTAGGCCATTCAGGAATGACCTAAATCAAATCCCTTCTGATGATACAGTGGAAGTGACAAATAGATTCAAAGGATTAGATCTGATAGAGTGCCTAAAGAACTATGGATGGAGGTTTGTAACACTGTACAGGAGGTGGTGATCAAACCCATCGCCAAGAAAAAGAAATGCAAAAAGGCAAAATGGTTATCTGAGGAGGCCTTACAATTAGCTGAGAAAAAAAGAGAAGCAAAAAGCAACGGAGAAAAGGAAAGATATATCCATCTGACTGCACAGTTTCAAAGAATACCAAGGAGAGAAAAGAAAGCCTTCCTAAGTGATCAATGCAAATAAACAGAGGAAAACAATAGAATGGGAAAGACTAGAGATCTCTTCAAGAAAATCACAGACAGCAAGCTAATATTTCATGCAAAGATGGATCAAAAAAAAGGACAGAAACGGTATGAACCTAACAGAAGCAGAAGATATTAAGAAGAGGTGGAAATAATACAGAGAAGAACTTTACAAAAAAGATCTTAATGACTCAGATAACCAGGTGATGTGATCACTCACCTACAGCCAGACATCCTGGAGTGTGAATTAAAGTGGGCCTTTAGGAAGCATCATTATGAATAAAGCTAGTGGAGGTGATGGAATTCCAGCTGAGTTATTTAAAATCCTAAAAGATGATGCTGTGAATGTGCTGCACTCAATATGCCAGCAAATTTAGAAAATGCAGCAGTGGCCACAGGATTGGAAAAGGTCAGTTTTCATTCCAATCCCAAAGAAAGGAAATGCCAAAGAATGTTCAAACTACCACACAATTGCACTCATTTCACATGCTAGCAGAGTAATGCTCACAATTCTCCAAGCTAGGCTTCAACAGTATGCAGAGAACTTCCAGATGTTCAAGTTGGATTTATAAAAGGCAGAGTAACCAGAGATCAAATTGCCAACATCCATGGGATCATATAAAAAAGCAAGAGAATTCCAGAAAACCATGTGCTTCTGCTTCATTGACTATGCTAAAGCCTTTGACTGTGTGGATCACAAAAGAACTGTGGAAAATTCTGAAAGAGATGGGAATACCAGACCATCTTATCTGCCTCCTGCGGAACTTGTATGCCAGTCAAGAAGCAACAGTTAGAACTGGACATGGAACAGACTGGTTCAAAATTAGGAAAGGAGTATTTCAAGGTGGTAGATTGTTACCCTGCTTATTTAACTTATATACAGAGTACATATGTGAAATTCCTGGCTGGATGAAGCACAAGCTGGAATCAAGATTGCCAGGAGAAATATAACCTCAGATATGCAGATGACACCACCCTTATGACAGAAAGGGAAGAAAAACTAAAGAGCTTCTTGATGAAGGTGAAAGAGGAGAGTGAAAAAGTTGACTTAAAACTCAACATTCAAAAAACTAAGATCATGGCACCTGGTCCCATCACTTCATGGCAAATAGATGGGGCAACAATGGAAACACTGACAGTATTTATTTTCTTGCGCTCCAAAATAAGCGCAGATGATGACTGCAGCCATGAAATTAAAAGACGCTTGCTCCTTGGAAGAAAAGCTATGACCAACTCAGACAACATATTAAAAAACAGAGACATTACTTTGCTGACAAAGGTCCGTCTAGTCAAAGCTATGGTTTTTCCAGTAGTCATGCATGAAGAACTGATGCTTCTGAAATGTGGTGCTGAAGAAGACTCTTGAGAGTCCCTTGGACAGCAATGAGAATAATCCAGTCAATCCTAAAGGAAATCAACCCTGAATATTCTTTGGAAGGATTGATGCTAAAACTGAAGCTCCAATACTTCGGCCACCTGATGGGAAAAGCCAATTCATTAGAAAAGACCCTGATGCTGGGAAAGATCAAAGGCAAGAGGAGAAGGGGACAACAGAGGATGAGATGGTTGCATGGCATCACCAGCTCAGTGGAGATGAGTTTGAGCAAGCTCTGGGGGATGGTGAAGGGCAGGGAAACCTGGTGAGCTGCAGTCCACGGGGTGGCAAAGAGTCAGACATGACTGAGCAACCAAACAACAAATGTGACTGTCAATATGCAAGAGACTTGTTAAGGAAAACCTGGAGGTGAGATCAGTTAGAAGTCTACACAGGTGCATGCACAAGGGGGAATGAAGAGGGCCAATCTTTCAATCCCTTAGGTATGCAGGCAGGGAGTTACATAAAGAACCTTTTATTGCCAGGCACCCTATTGAGTACTAGGACTACAGTGATTGTCAAAGAGGTAGAGAAGACAAATATTATTAATAAACTAATATGCATACAACTAAACACAAACTTTATACTGCAATATATGCTAAGCAGTTATTGACTAAAAGGGAAAAAAGGATATAAGAAGGAGGAGGAGTTTTTAGAAAGTTTTGCTTAGTTGTTCTGAATTTGAGGCACTGCCAGGATATCAATGAGGAAGTGTCTTCCAGGCTCTGGGTTTACACTTAAGCTAGAGATGTACAGCTCAACTGCATGAAGACAACTGTTCAATCCATTCAAATAGATGTGCTATGACAGAAATGAAATAAGAAAAATTCGTTGCAAAGAAAATGACTAAACTGGCAAATGCTTTGTTTATAAATTTTCTTTTCCTGTCCAAGTTTCCTGTATAAAGGTGCATTTACTTATAAAGAACTGATTTTTTCACTTTATGAAATTGTGGGTTCAATGCTCAATAAGATTCTCAATTTAAGAAAAAAACAATAACATGGGGACCTCTTTACTTACAATGGAAAGAAAATTTACAAAAGATTGTCACAGAATCCAAATAAAATAACAAAACCAAAAGGAACACTATCTTGTTCTTAAAGAGAGGCAAAGCATATATTGTCCTTGATATAATTATGTAAAAGGAAACAGAAATAAAAAAGAGGAATGAAAGATGGCAGGACTTTTTTTTTTTGCAGTTTATGGATAAATCCCCTGATTTCATCAGTCATCCCAAACAAAACTAAGCCATGATAGACTTGAGTGTTCAGACAAGCAAAATCTACTTCACCATTAATATTTCTTTAGTTCATTGAATTTGTTTTCTGACATTTTACTCTGTTGGCAAACCCTCTATTCTTTTCTATAAAAAGTATTTATATATTTCAGAAAAAAGTAACTCAAGAAACTAAAATTGACATCAGTTACACCACTGCAAAGTAAATGACATCAAGATATACTTTTTACACATCTGGCATTTAAAAAGTACAGATGTAAGATACTCAAAAATATCAATCTGAAGTTTAGCTTACCAACAGAGACAGAATTGGAGTGCTGAGGCTCCCATTGACTAGAATCACCAGAAAGTTCAGTCAAGCAGGTTAAAGTAAAATCTGAGCTGGAAGCATGCTCATATCTGAATCCTTCAGGAGAAAGATTATCCAATTCAAACTTCACAGTTGACATCGCAAAATTCTTATACAGCTGTATAAATCTAAGTTTAAACTTTGATTCAGATAGTTCCAACTACTGAATTTTTAAAAATCACAGGAAGGGGAAAATCACTGTTTTATACTCAGCAACAACCCCAGGCTTTCTAGTAATTGTTTTCACTTGGAAATCTAAAAGAGATAAAACATGCAGAGCTGACTTTCTACGAAGTTTTCTGTATTTCACTCCCTTCCTAAGCAATTGACGTCAATAGGATGGATGGATTTTAGAGCTGTTTTTCTTGAAGATATCTTGCTGCCTTTAAATGATAGCAGTGCTAACCCCATCTCAGAGAGGCTGCAACAGAAAGTAAAATGAGCTAGGTGAAGATACAGGCAAGGCTGCAGAGAGATGCTTTTAGTAACTTGGTATTAGGTCTCCTTTGCATATCTGTACACAAAAGATCAGCTGGGTGGGGCTAAGTACTGTCAGAGAATGCAACTTTATTCCACTGGGCAGCACATCAGAGGAATGTCTTAATTCGGAAGGAAGTTAATTCTAAATTACATTTCCTCGGTCAGAATTGTGAGACTGTAGTCTTCATGCTTACTGAAATATGCTTGTGATAATGGAGATTAAATGGTGAGTTAAACTAAAAAGTTCTGCACAACAAAAATACAATCAACAAAATGAAAAGGCCAACTGTGGAATGGGAGAAAACATTTGTAAACCATGCAACTGAAAGTGCGTAATATCTGAAATATACAAAGAATTCATACAATTTGGCAGCAAAAGAATCCAGTTGAAGAACTGGCAAACAACCTGCATGTCTTCCCAAGAAAACATACAAATGGCCAACAAGTAAGTAAAAAGGTGTTCAACATTGCTAATCATCAGGCAAGGGCAAATAAAACCACAATGAGATACCACTTCACATTCATTAGAATGGCTAATACCAAAGAAACAAAAACAAAACAAAGACACAAGAAATAACATGCAGGCAGGATACGGGGAAAAGGAAAAAAAAGAACACTGTGTACTGTTTGGGGAATGTTAATTAGCACAGCTACTATGGACAACAATGGAGGTTCCTCAAAAGATTAAAAAAATAGAACTGCTGTACAATTTGGTAACTCCACTTCTGGTTGTATAAAACGAAATGAAATCACTATTTTGAAGAGATATTGCACCTCCTTGTTCACAATAGGCAAACATGAAAGCTATATAAATGTCCACTGATGGATAAATGGATAAAGGCAATATGATATATGTACAATGGAATATTACTTAACCATTTATTTCTTCATTTAAGTGAGTATGTATTGACCCTGTACTAGGTATTAACTTATATACAAAAATGCCAAGGAAGGCTCACTGGAAAGAATGGGGGCTGGATCTGGTCTCAGTGGGAAAGAGAGGTATGATTCACTAGCAATCTTAATTATGACCATGGTATTAGGTATGGGCATAGATGTGCTATACATGAGGAATGGCAATTTTACTTTCTGTGTTCAGCATTCTGAGAAAGTAAAATATATATAACAGGCTCGCAAATCCACTGCTGTTATAGTATAAAAAGGATTCTGGAGAAAAAGTGACAAGTCTTACTCATCATTAATTATTGTAACTGAACAAACAAGTAAATAAAACTGGCTCTCTGCTCTACATGCTTTTATAAACTACTGTTCATAGCCATGGAATCATCATTATTCCAACAGCATGCCCAACAGCATGGGCAACAAGAAAATATGCTATGCAAACCTAGACTACCACAGTTCTAGAACAGGAATGGACAATCTGACTGAAATGGCTAATATGACCAAGTCTCTCTGGTAATTATATGACACTTTGCTTGGATAAGATGGTGAAAGCATAACCAAATTATCAATTTAAAAAACAAAATATACAGTTTCCATATGATCTTTATATCCCATTTCTGTGATGTATCTGGAAAAAACTACACCTCAAAAAGATACATGTACCCCAGTGTTCACTGTAGCACTATTTACAATGACCAAGACATGGAAAAAACCTAAATGTCCATTGACAGATGGATAAAAAGATGTGGTACATATAAAATGGAATATTACTCAGCTATAAAAAAGAATAAAATAATGCCATTTACAGCAACATGGATGAACCTAGAGATTATCACCACCTCGGAAGCCATAATATGTACATACTATGCGAAGTCAGACAAAGACAAATATCATATGACTTATATGTGAAATCTAAAAAGATACAAATGAACTTTTTGTAAAACAAAAAGAGACTCACAGACATACAAAACAAATTTATGGTTACCAAAGGAGAAAAGGGAGGACGGATAAATTAGGAGGTTGGGATTAACATATATGCACTACTATATATAAAATAGATAACCAACAAGGACTTACTGTATAGCATAGGAAATTATACTCAATATTTTATAATTACTATGCAAGAAAAGAACCTGGAAAAGAATATATATCACATATTTATACACACACACACACACACACACATACATTGTTGTTGTTGCAGTTTAGTCACTAAGTCTTGTCCAATTCTTTTGCAACCCCATGGACTGTAGTCCGCCAGGCTCCTCCAGAATACTGGAGTGGGTTGCCATTCCCTTTTCCAGGGGATCTAGAATCACTGTGTTGTACACTTGTAAGTCAATTATCCTTCAATAAAAAATTATAAATGATAATTCAGAAAAATACTATAACTATTTAAAATAAAAATGAAAGTATCAGTTATATTCTAAATGCCTGATGAAGTGCTTTCACAGCAATACAAACACTTACTTGTCTCCTACCACCTATGGATTCTTAAAATTTGAGTTAACGCTTCTAGGAGAGATATAAATAGGTCAGTAGTGAAAAAATGGGTAGAGGAAAAGACAGTTGGCATAAATTTGGGGTGATGATAAGAGCAGAAAAAAAGGTACATTATACAATTTAGAGAAATAAAGTAGGTTCTAGAATCATGAAGGATGGGCTTTATAATAATTGAAATATCTGTTATGGTACATAGTAAAGGGAAGTTTCTTAAAGACAGAGTCTAGATGGTTTGATTTAAAGATCCCCTGGAAGAGGGCATGGCTACCCACTCCAGTATTATTGCCTGGAGAATTCCATGGACTGAGGAACCTGGCAGGCTACAGTCCATGCAGTCAAAAAGAGTCAGACACAACTGAGCTACTCACACACACACACACACAGAGGTTTAACTACTCGATAATTTCTACCCTCTATACCTCTGAAAAGTTTGCCCAAATCCTGCAGTGTTCCCTCTTTCAAGTAATCCTTGAAAGAATGTGGTTACATGGAAATGTGATTTTGCATAAAAACCACAGTTAGAATTGCCTAAGTGATTTTTTAGCAAGACACTGAGGGTATGATATCTTACACCATAAGACAGTCTCATTTTTTCTAGCATGGGTTTTAGTTTTTGAACATGAAGACACCTTGGGAAAAAAAGAATATATACATATATATATATGTATATACATACTATATATCGCCAATCATAATCCCTCTGTACTCATAATGTTATTGTATTTTGATTATCAATATATGACATATTCATATACAACTACTTGAAATTTGCTAGCACTTAAATATTACATTTTATTAATCACAAACTTCAAAGTTTTTTCATATATGTGTGAAAAATGTTACTAACTTGCTCTAAGACTACTGTTAATACATAGGTGGATCTATAAATCATACAAAATTACTTGAAATGGTCCATATATTCATAAACCAGCAATTACTACTCTCCAGTATATTGGAGAAGGCAATGGCACCCCACTCCAGTACTCTTGCCTGGAAAATCCCATCGACGGAGGAGCCTGGTAGGCGGCAGTCCATGGGGTCGCAAAGTCGGACACGACTGAGCGACTTCACTTTCACTTTTCACTTTCATGCATTGGAGAAGGAAATGACAATCCACTCCAGTGTTCTTGCCTGGAGAATCCCAGGGATGGCGGAGCCTTGTGGGCTGCCATCTATGGGGTTGCACAAAGTCGGACACGACTGAAGCGACTTAGCAGCAGCAGTAGCAGTATATTAAAAATAAGATTTTACTGTTATGAATAATATATATGGGCAAACTTTGTCAACAAACTCACTTCAATGTCCTTTTCCACTAGAGATGTAGGTACAAACATCTCCTGAGGCCTGAAAATGTCAGTAATAAGGAATCTTTCCTTAACGTGGATACTAAAGAACTGGAACCCTCAGCACATATCTATTCTTGGGTCTTTGGTCAGAATGTTTTCCCTTCTACCCAGACTCTGTAGACTGCCAGTCTTTTTTTTCAAGTTAAGAAACACTGTATTCTCCTCCTTTCCCCCTACCAGTTTTACTGAGGTAAAATTGACATAAAACATTGAGTAAGATAGAGATGTTACTTAACTTAGTTCTAAACTTTAAATTCTTTCATGAAGTATTTTCTATGATATTTTAGCTAATACTTACATTCAGAATATTTTTCTGTAAACCTTTGGAAATATCAGTGCAAACTTTTTACTCATGTCATCTTTCTGATACCTGGACCACATCCTCCAATATTTTTCTCCTTAGAGTAGGAACATAAGAGGGCAGGCAACAGCACACAGAAACATCCTTCCTTTTGACTGGTCTAACTCTGAATATTTTTCTCTCAATCTGGATCAGTTTGTCTCCGTTATTATAGTAACCACTCACTTGCCAGTGGTTACAGTACATTCAAATCTGGTCCTTTATTCATTCTAAAATATAAACTGCGTTTGCAAAACTTTGTCTTCTTCAGTAAAGCCTAAATTTGTTATAATGTGTCTTGGGTTCTCTTAACAAGCCAAAGTAACTTTATTTTGAAAATAGTTAAACTTATTTTGAATCACTGCAGTTTTAATGGTATCATCAATATATTTTCAAACAAGCGTAACAAGCTTGCTTTTTACACAGGTTTTAGGATATGTACAAATTCCCAAATGAACAATTGTTATGAATTGTAATTGTTTATAACAATTTGTAATTTATAACAATTGAATAATTGTTATGTGAAATATCACACAATATCAGTGACATGTCACAATATCAGTGAAAATATCAGACAATATATCTTCACTGTTTCACATGCTTTGCTCTTGGATGCACTGTGTGAAACAATTCCCCAGACATATATTTATCATTTTTCTGGTTTCAGAATGACTCTTTGAGTCCCCAGGTTTATACCCTATCTTTTCCATTGAACCAACCATTGAACTAACTAAATAAATTACCATAGACTACCCTTGAATTAGCAGAAGAAATTTTAAAAATCTAAGAGTAGCAAGACAGCAAAGTATCGGGAAATTTTAGAAAATTCTGGACTACTTGGTGGAGGTGAGTGTTAAATAGACTGAATAATGGACAATTCCATGATAACAAAAAGGAAGTTTTCCCCAAATAGAGGTTGACTCAGGAAGACCATGGACAAATCCTTCCCAGTTGAGAGCCAGAGATACTGAAATTAAGATGGGATATGCTCCTTTTTCTTAATTATCATTTGATTCTAACCTTTTAATAAGAAAACAATTATATACCCAAAAACTTTTTAATAATTACGCTCTTTTTGCACTGTCTAATAAATCTAGTACATGTTAATTGAAATGACAATCATGAATATTATTTCATTCCTATACTGAGCAGAAACGGAGAAGGCGATGGCACCCCACTCCAGTACTCTTGCCTGGAAAATCCCATGGACGGAGGAGCCTGGTAGGCTACAGTCCATGGGGTCGCGAAGAGTTGGACACGACTGAGCGACTTCACTTTCACTTTTCCCTTTCATGCACTGGAGAAGGACATGGCAACCCACTCCAGTGTTCTTGCCTGGAGAATCCCAAGGACAGGGGAGCCTGCTGGGCTGCCATCTATGGGGTCGCACAGAGTCGGACACAACTGAAGCGACTTAGCAGCTGAGCAGAAAATTTTCAATAATTCACTAAATACGTAGTTTGTCATATGTTTTTTGTAGACATCACTTTATTCGATTATTGCCATTCCTCTTTATTCATACTTCAATAAGAACATACTGCTTTCATAAACAAAGTATGTGGGTTGACTTGTGCCTAATACTTCTTCAATGTCTGTTGAGATGATTTCCCTTTTAATGTGATTGTTAAATTTAAAACTAATTTTTATTTCTATACTAAGTTCAACACTGACCTTGATGTAATGATTATTTTCATGTATCAATGTATTTAAATGCTAATGTTGCACCTATGTTTATGAGATAGCTCAGCATGTAATTCTCTTTCTTTAGTCCTTATAAGGTGTGGCATTGAAGATGATACTGTCCTTATGTAAAATAATTAAAACTATTATTTTTCCTGTTCTCTGGAAGAATTTTTTTTAAGATTAGTATTATTCTTCCTTAAATGTTTGATAAACTAACTTGGGAAACCATCTGGGATTTGAAGTTTCTTGCTTTGAAAATTCTTAATTATTGATCTAATCTCTTTACTAGATAGAGAACTTTTTTTTTCCCCACTGAATCCCTGAGTCGGTTATGGAATGTTGTCTTTCCCAAGGTACCTTCCCTTTCTATATACTTTTTAAAATTCTTTCACATAATGCTATTCATCACCCAACTCAATGAACATGAGTTTCAGTAAACTCCCAGAAGATAAGTGAAGGACAGGGAAGCCTGGTTTGCTGCAGATCATGGGGTCGCGGAGAATCAGGCATAACTTAGAGAATAAACAACAACTCATAATATGGGTTTCCCTGGTGGCTCAATGGTAAAGAATCCACCTGCCAGTGCTGGAGACACAGGTACAATCTCGGGGTCCGTAGGATGTCCAGGAGAAGGAAACTGCGAATCACTCCAGAATTCTTGCCTGGGAAATCCCATGGACAGAGGAGCCTGGACAGAGGTGGGCAATGTCCATGGTGTCACAAAGAGAGTTCCACATGACCTAGTGACTACACAACCACCACCAAATTCATAATAGCCTCTCCATATCCTTTTGATGTATGTAAGATCTGAAGTTATTTCCAGTTTTCATTCTTACTATTGAAAATTTATGCCTTCTTTCCTTTGATTTGATCAATCCTGTTTAGGGTATTTTTATTTCTATTTACCTTTTTAAACATGACAGCAAACTTTGTTGATTTTCTCTTTTATTTATTTCTTTTATATATCAGTTTCTACTTTTAAAATTACCTCTTCCTGTTTTTTTTGGAATCAATTTACTGTTGTTTATTCTAGACAACAGTTTGTTCTGCTATTCTTCTTTTCCCATAATGCTATAATACATGCTTTAATCTTTGCTTAGTGATCACCATAATACAGAATACTTTAATAAATTGACACTTTTGCCACTTCTTTAAAAGACCTTAGAACTTTTAGACTTCCTTAATTTGTCTCCTGCCTTTTGGGGCTGTAACTCTAATTGTGTATATATGTTTAATCACTACAAGAAAATATCATCATGGTTTCAGTTCTATTTATTCAAATATTTAACCTGTTCTTTGCTCTTGGCTTCTTTTTTGCAATTTCATATTTTTCTAAACTTCTCTCAGATATTTTAATCTAAATAACTGCCTTTGTAGTTTTATTATGGGTTTTTGTAAGCCATGACACTTGTTCACTAAAGAGGCTGGCAGAGGCAGCAGCAGCCAAAAGCACTGATATTTTGCCAAACACCATTTGTGACTGTTATGGGATGGAGTATGCTGCCCGACTTAGCTGATCTGAGAACATTTGTTATATCATCAAGGACTCTCCCAAAGCAAAGAGAATCAGGTTAAGGTCTTGCTCATGTAAGACTGCTGAGTACACACAATCTATCACTCTATTAGATGAAACTATATCGACCTGTCTCTTCAGAAACCTATATGAAGGTCAGGAAGCAACAGTTAGAACTGGACATGGAACAACAGACTGGTTCCAAATAGGAAAAGGAGTATGTCAGGGCTGTATATTGTCACCCTGCTTATTTAACTTCTATGCAGAGTACATCATGAGAAACACTTGGGCTGGAAGAAACACAAGCTGGAATCAAGATTGCCGGGAGAAATATCAATAACCTCAGATATGCAGATGACACTACCCTTATGGCAGAAAGCGAATAAGAACTAAAGAGCCTCTTGATGAAAGTGAAAGAGGAGAGTGAAAAAGTTGGCTTAAAGCTCAACATTCAGAAAACTAAGATCATGGCATCTGGTCCCATCACTTCATGGGAAATAGATGGGGAAACAGTGGAAACAGTGTCAGACTTTATTTTGGGGGGCTCCAAAATCACTGCAGATGGTGATTGCAGCCATGAAATTAAAAGACGCTTATTCCTTAGAAGGAAAGTTATGACAAACCTAGATAGCATATTAAAAAGCAGAGACATTACTTTGCCAACAAAGGTCCGTCTAGTCAAGGCTATGGTTTTTCTAGTGGTCATGTATGGATGTGAGAGTTGGACAGTGAAGAAAGCTGAGCGCAGGAGAATTGATGCTTTTGAACTGTGGTGTTGGAGAGGACTCTTGAGAGTTCCTTGGACTGCAAGAAGATCCAACCAGTCCATCCTAAAGGAGATCAGTCCTGGGTGTTCATTAGAAGGACTGATGTTGAAGCTGAAACTCCAATACTTTGGCCACCTCATGTGAAGAGTTGACTCATTGGAAAAGATCCTGATGCTGGGAAGGATTGGGGGCAGGAGGAGAAGGGGATGACAAAGGATGAGATGGCTGGATGGCATCACCAACTCAATGGACATGGGTTTAGGTAGACTCCAGGAATTGGTGGTGGACAAGGAGGCCTGGCGTGCTGTGATTCATGGGGTCGCAAAGAGTAGGACACGACTGAGCAACTGAACTGAACTGATAGAAATGTAGTGTGAAGGTTTCTCAAACACTTCCATGCTTAGATAGACAAAATGAGGTAACAGAAGTTGATCTGTCTTTAGTGTTTATTCTATCTGAAGAGGGCAAAGGTTTCAGTTTACTCTGTTACCTTTTTTTTGTTTCCCCAATTGTTTTTGGATTTCCCTAAGAATGCCTGATTAAATAGAGGCTACACATCACAGCTCTTTTGGTTGGAATCCACTTTTACATTATTAAAGCCCTACTGTGGTGGTGCTAGCATGTGGGGAGGAGGAGTATACTATAATTATGTGATAAATTTCAGTCTTAGAGGGTCTATGTCTCACTCAATTTTAAATAAGAAACATATCCTCTCAAAAGATATCTTAAATATTTGTATATTCATCTATAATGTCAAGGTACAAATGGTGAAAAAAACATTTTATTCTTTGATAGATTTACTTTTTTTCCCTAAAATTTAGCCAAAACTAATTTCTAATTAGTGAGAAGATTATTCACTTAACTTCAGTTGTCTCATAGCCATTGTATACTGGATGTATCCATGAAGTGTTAATATCTTTTCCATGGCCACACCTCAGTCTTACAGAAGCAGAAATCACTGAACTACTGTTAGAAGCTGGATGTTTCAACAGCCACCTACGAAATATCACTAATGAGTCATATTTTGGAATAAGTAGATTAGATATCACTTGAGAATTCTTCAGTTTTTCAATGTTAGAATTTAAGATTCTAAAGACTTTATATTGGCGAGCTCCAAAAAAATTCAGTTAGCATTTAAGAGCACCTAGTTCATTGTTCAGTTGCTCAATTGTATCCAACTCTTTGTGACCCCATGAACAGCATCACAACAGGCTTCCGTGTTTTCACTATCTCACAGAGTTTGTTCAAACTCATGTCCATTGACTTGGTGATGCCATCCAACTATCTCATCCTCTGTTGCCCCTTCTTCTCCTACCTCAATCTTTCCTGGCATCAGGGTCTTTTCCAATGAGTTGGTTCTTCTCATCAGGTAGCCAAAGTATTGGAGCTTTAGCTTCAGCATCAGTCCTTCCAATGAATATTCAGGGTTGATTTCCTTTACGATTGACTGGTTTGATCTACTTGTCCAGGAGACCCTCAAGAGTCTTCTCCAACACCACAGTTTAAAATCATCAATTCTTTGGTGCTCAGTCTTATTTATGGTTCAACTCTCACATCCATACATGACTAATGGAAAAACCATAGCTTTGACTACATGGACATTTGTAGGCAAAGTGAAGGTTCTGCTTTTAATACACGGTCTAGGTTTGTCATAGCTTTCCTTCCAAGGAGAAAGCATCTTTTAGTTTCATGGCTGCAGTCACTGTCTGCAGTGATTTTGGAGCCCAAGAAAAGAAAATCTATCACTGTTTCCATTTTTGCCCATCTATTTGCCATGAAGTGATGGGACAGGATGCCAGGATCTAAGAATCTGAATGTTGAGTTTTAAGCCAGTTTTTCTCACTCTCCTGTTTTACACTCATCAAAAGGCTCTTTAGTTCCTCTGTGTTTTCTGCCATCAGGAGTAGAAACATGTGCATGTCTGAGGTTGTTGATATTTCTCCCAGCAATCTTGATTCCAGCTAGTGATTTATCCAGCCAGGCATTTTACATGGTGTACTTTGCATAGAAGTTAAATAAGCAAGGTGATAACATATAGCCTTGACGAACTCCTTTCTCAATGTTGAACCAGTCCATTGTTCTATGTCCAGTTCTAATTGTAGCTTCTTGGCCTGCATACCTGTTCCTCAGGAAACAGGTAAGGAAGGTAGTCTGGTATTACCATCTCTTTAAGAATTTTCCATAGTTTGTTGTGATAAACACAGTCAAAGGCTTTAGCATAGTCAGTGAAGCAGAAGTGGATGATCTTCTGGAATTCCCATGTTTTTTCTATGATCCAGTGGATGCTGGCTATTTGATCTCTGGTTCCTCTGCCTTTTCTAAATCCAGCTTGTACATCTGGAAGTTCTCAGTTCATGTACTGTTGAAACCTAACTTGACGGATTTTGAGCATTACATTGCTAGTATGTGAAATAAGCACAATTGTGTGGTATTTTGAATATTCTTTAGCATTTCCTTTCTTTGGAATGAAAACTAACCTTTTCCAGTCTGATGGCCACTGCTGAGTTTTCCAAATTTGTTGGCATGTTGAATGCAGCACTTTAACAGCATCACCTTTTAGGATTTTAAATAATTCAGCTGGAATTCCATCATTTTCACCAGGTTTGTTCCTAATAATGCTTCCTTAACACCCACTTGTCTTCATACCAGGATGTCTGACTATAGGTGAGTAACCACACCATTGTGGTTATAATGGTCATTAAGACTCTTGTTGTACAGTTGTGTTTATTCTTGCCACCTCTTCTCAATTCCTTCTGCTTTGGTTAGGTCCCTGCCATTTCTGTCATTTACCGTGCCCATTTTTACATGAAATATTGTTTTATTCCATAGGAAGCCCAATAAAAATTACCTGGTTGGCCTAAAATCTCAAAATAAGCTATGAATATGAAAACCAAGACAAAGTTTTGCTTGAATCCTGAGGCTTTTAGAGTTTTTACAGTCAAAACTTGAAAAGATCAGTTTTCATTTCAACCCCAAAGAAAGGCAATGCCAAAGAATATTCAAACTACTGCATGATTGTGCTCATTTTACATGCTAACAAGGTAATGCTCAAAATCCATCAAAATAATGTTTCAACAATACCTGAACTGAGAATTCCAGATGTACAATCTGGTTTTAGAAAAGGCAGAGGAACCAGAGATCAAATTGCCAACATCCGCTGGATCATCGAAAAAGCACGAGAATTCCAGAAAAACATCTATTTCTGCTTTATTGACTATGCCAAAGCCTTTGACTGTGTGGATCACAATAAACTGTGGAAAATTCTGAAAGAGATGGGAATACCAGACCACCTGATCTGCCTCTTGAGAAACCTGCATGCAGGTCAGAAAGCAACAGTTAGAACTGGACATGGAACAACAGACTGGTTTCAAACAGGAAAAGGAGAATGGCAAGGCTGTATATTGTGACCCTGCTTATTTAACTTATATGCAGAGTACATCATGAGAAATGCTGGGCTGGATGAAGCACAAGCTGGAATCAAGATTGCCAGGAGAAATATCAATAACCTCAGATATGCAGATGCCACTATCCTTATGGCAGAAAGCAAAAAAGAACTAAAGAGCCTCTTGATGAAAGTGTAAGAGGAGAGTGAAAAAGTTGGCTTAAAGCTCAACATTCGGAAAACTAAAATCACGGCACCTGCTCCCATCACTTCATGGCAGACAGATGGGAAAACAGTGGAAACAGTGGCTGACTATTTTGGGGGGCTCCAAAATCACTGCAGATGGTGACTGCAGTCATGAAATTAAAAGACGCTTGCTCCTTGGAAGGAAAATTATGACCATCCTAAACAGCATGTTAAAAAGCAGAGACATTACTTTGCCAACAAAGGTCTGTCTAGTCAAAGCTATGGTTTTTCCATTAGTCATGTATGGATGTGAGAGTTGAACCATATAGAAGACTGAGTACCAAAGAATTGATGATTTCGAACTGTGGTGTTGAAGAAGACTCCTGAGAGTCCCTTGGACTGCAAGGAGGTCCAACCAGTCCATCCTAAAGGAGATCAGTCCTGAGTGTTCATTGGAAGGACTGATGTTGAAGCTGAAACTCCAATACTTTGGCCACCTGATGCGAAGAGCTGACTCATTTGCAAAGACCCTGATGTTGGGAAAGATTGAAGGCAGGAAGAGAAGTGGACGACAGAGGATGAGATGGTTGGATGGCATCACTGACTCAATGGACATGAGTTTGGGTAAACTCCTGGAGTTGGTGATGGACAGGGAGGCCTGGCATGCTGAGGTCCATGGGGTCAAAAAGAGTCAGACATGACTGAGTGACTAAACTGAACTGAACTGCTCCTTGGAAGTAAAGCTAGGACAAACCTAGATAGCATATTAAAAAACAGAACCATCACTTTGCCGACAAAGATCCATATAGTCAAAGCTATGGTTTTTCCATTAGTCACGTATGGATGTGCGAGTTGGACTATAAAGAAGGCTGAGCACCGAAGAATTGATGATTTTGAACTGTGGTGCTGGAAAAGACTCTTGAGAGTCCCCTGAACAGCAAGGAGATGAAACAAGTCAATCCTAAAGGAAATCAACCCTGGATACTCATTGGAAGGAATGATGCTGAAGCTGAAGCTCCAATACTTTGGCAACCTGATGGGAAGACCCAACTCATTTATAAGACCCTGATTCTGGGAAAGATTGAGGGCAGGAGGAGAAGACAGCAACCAAGGATGAGATGGTTGGCTATTATCTTTGACACAATGCACATGAGTCTGAGCAAACTCCAGGAGATAGTGCAGGACAAGAAGCCTGGTATGCTGAAGTCCCTGAGGTCATAAAGTCAGATATGACTTAGTGCTTGAACAAAAACAGTCAAAAAAATCAGTAACAAAATTAAATAGACTTCTTTTACTTGTTAGCCAACTTTAACTCTATTGAATGTTATTTTATCTTATCATGCCTTTTGGTCTTAAATCTACTGATTGATCATTTTAACCGATCTAAGATAGTCTCCAGACATCATTCTATACAACATTTCACAGTCATCAGATTCCCATACTATATTGAAGTTAGTCGAAACACTATGATCAATCAAATTGATTACACATTCAAGTATATTTCCCCCAGCACCAACACTACTCTTAGAGGAAAAAGTGTTCTTATCTCATTACACTTATGATTTACATAAGTAATGCATAATCCCAAAGCCCTGGTTACTTGCTTCTCAAATTTCTCAAGTGAGCTTCTGAAAATTTGACTTCTGAGATGCAATCTCACACACCTATGTACATTTTTAAACTCTACTTAGAGTTGGAAATATGCAACTTGTGAGCACAAGTTTAATAGAAGCAAAGGAAAGTTATTTATTTGAATGCATTAGCTGAACATTCCATCTACTACAAACTGTAGCCACAAAATTCCTTTTTGTTAGGCCACTTCTGCACTTATCACATCATATGATTACTATCTTACACCAAAGATCCATTATGAGTGTTCTTAAAAATTTGTTCAGAGCCAAGCAATGGGCATTTATAAGAAAGTCCTAGGGTAATAACATGATTAAATTTTTAAAGAATACAGAGGCTTCATAAAAGAAATTTACAGGGAAAAAAGGAGAAAGGAAACATTTGTTTTTCTTTGAAGAGGGCAGAGATCATTGTGGCCACTTGTGGAGTGGACTTTCAATTCTGTGTCATAAAATGACTTAGAGTTCTGACTTGACCTAGGACACTTAGGGTTAAGGATTGATACGCCTCTTAAGTTCATAGATTCATAAAGCTGCACATTATTTAATGAAGAATTTAAATTGCATATCTCTGTAGAGGAACAAAGATAGATGAAAGTATATTGAAAAAAAGAGTCAGCACTTTGATTATAAAGGTATAAAGAAATGTCCTTTTAAAACTACAGACTTAATTTAATGCATATATTATACTAAAACATGTTACTGTGATACAAAATAATGATTTACAGCATAGATAAAATATTCATTTTCCTTATTTTCTCTTTCAAAATAATTAGAAAGGCAGCACAGAATAATTGCAAAACTGGGAACTCTAAAATCATATGAATCCGGATTCAATCCTGTCTTGGATATTTAGTACTTATTTACATATGTTAAGTTTATTTGACATATACGAATCTGTTTTACCATGTGTGGAAAGTGAAATGATAGCCTAGAAGGACTGTTTTAAGACTGAGATAATATCCTCAAAGCTATTAGCATAACATCTGGCTCATGTCCACCTATTCATTCAGTACATTTTTATAAAAAAAGAGTCTGCAATATAACATCCATTGGTTTAGGCACTTTTTATCAAAATAATAGAAAAGATAAAATAAAGCCATTAAAAGTATAAGGTGACATTAAAAACAGAAATAATTATTAAAAAGCAAAGACAAAACAAAACTCACTAAGTAAGTAGATTGCATGTGAAAGAGTGGTCAAGGAAGGGCTCTTGGGAGATGCTATCTGCAAGGAAACTAGAAGGGAAAAGGGTGGTGTGCTTTGTAGATATCTGGAACAAGAGACTTCTAGGCAAATGCAAGAGTCCATGAACAGAGTATGTACTGCATCTATTGGACTCTGCCTGCAATGCAAGAGACCCATGTTTGATCCCTGGGTCAGGAAAATCCCCTGGAAAAGAGAATGGCTATCCACTCCAGTATTCTTGTCTGGAGAATTCCATAGACAGATGAGCCTGGCAGGCTACAGTCCATGGGGTCACAAAGGGTTAGACACAACTAAGCAACTAACACGTTCACTTTTCACAGAATTCATACAGGTTCTAACATGTTCCCAGAAGGTAAACTAGGAGACAATATCACAAATAGCATACATGCAGTAAATTCTATAGCTAAGAACAAAGACAGTGGGATCAGACTATCTATATCCTATGTCATCTGGATATAATCGTCTAGGTTTAGGCTTAACTCATTTGTAGAGTGAGAACAACTATCTCCTAAAATTGTTGCAAGAATTAAGTGTGCTAATAAACAATAAGGTGCTAGCACACCGCAAACATCAAAGAACTCTTATTTTTTAAATTAACAACAAACATAGAATAGAGTATCATGCTGTCCTTACTGGAAAATCAACTTTCATTTAACGAGAATATAGTCAGTCCAGTGAGAATTCTTGGATTACCATTTTGAAATATACTTTATCTGTGTGAATCTTATGAACGTTTTCTATTTTGAAAATATGCCTTTCCTGCTCCTCTCTAGTCTTATTTTTAGGTTTCTTTTAGATAGAGTTGGTATTTCGTTTATTTCCAACTTTAGAAATCGTACTTAAGAGCTCTGCTATCTCGTAAACATCAGTGAGCTAAACAAATATTTTGAAAATTGATGACTCATACAATTCAAAGAAAAATTTTAAAATTCAAGAACACATAGTTTTGATATTTTCTTTTTGAAATCTTTTGACAGCAAGGTTAAACACTGTATCTAGTTTAAATATGACCAGAATTTGGCATTCAAATAAAATGCAGATCTCATTGCCAATTATAATACCTTCTGCATTTAGACTATGAATTTGCTGCTTGCTTTTTCACTCATTTTCCAAGCCAATACTGACAACAGTAGAGTGAAGTGGGTATTGTTTCCCCTACTTTAAAGAGGTAAAAACTAAGAGTCATAGAGAGTTAACTTAAATAACTATGATGTTAAATGTTAGAGGTAGAATTCAGTCTTAGATATCTTAAGTCAAACATGTATTCCCTACTGTTAAAGGTCGGAATATTAGCGTTCCCCCAAAATTCATGCAAAAGTAGGAAGTCAAGAGATACCTGGAGTAACTGGCAAATTTGGACTTGGAGTACAAAACAAAGCAGGGCAAAGGCTAACAGAGTTTTGCCAAGAAAACTCACTGATCATAGCAAACACCCACTTCCAACAACACAAGAGAAGATGCTACACATGGACATCACCAGATGGTCAAAACCAAAAACAGATTGATTATATTCTTTGTAGCCAAAGATGGAAAAGCTTTATACAGTCAGCAAAACAAGACCGGGAGCTGAATGTGGCTCTGATCATGAACTCCTTATTGCCAAATTAATTAACTCTTTATTGCCAGACTTAAATTGAAGAAAGTAGGGAAAACCTCTAGACCATTCAGGTGTGACATAAATCAAAGCCCTTACGATTATATAGTGGAAGTGGGAAATAGATTCAAGGGATTAGATCTGATAGAGTGCCTGAAGAACTATAGACGGAGGTTTGTGACATTGTACAGGAGGCAGTGATCAAGACCATTCCCAAGAAAAAGAAATGCAACAGGCAAAATGGTTGTCTGAGAAGGCCTTACAAACAGCTGAGAAAAGAAGAGAAGCTAAAGGCAAAGGAGAAAAGGAAAGATATACCCATTCGAATGCAGAGTTCCAGAGAATAGCAGGAAAAGATAAGGAAGCCTTCCTGAGTGATCAGTGCAAAGAAATAGAGGAAAACAACAGAATGGGAAAAACTAGATATCTCTTCAAGAAAATTAGAGCTACCAAGGAACATTTCACACAAAGATGGGCACAATAAAGGACCAAGATGGTATAGACCTAACAGAAGCAGAAGATATTAAGAAGAAGGGCAAGAATACACAGAAGAACTATACAAAAAAGATCTTTATGACCCAGATAACCACGATGGTGTGATCACTCACCTAGAGCCACATAGCCTGGAATATGAAGTCAAGTGGGCCTTAGGAAGCATCAATGAACAAAGTTAGTGGAGGTGATGGAATTCCAATTGAGCTATTTCAAACCCTAAAAGATGATGCTGTGAAAATGCTGCACTCAATATGCCAGCAAATCTGGAAAACTCAGCAGTGGCCACAGGACTGGAAAAGGTCAATTTTCATTCCAATCGCCAAGAAGGGCAATGCCAAAGAATGTTCAAACTACCATACAGTTGCATTTGTCTCACAGGCTAGCAACGTGATGCTCAAAATTCTCCAAGCCAGGCTTCAACAGTACGTGAGCCACAAACTTCCAGATGTTCAAGCTGGATTTAGAAAAGGCAGAGGAACCAGAGATCAAATTACCAACATCTGCTGGATCATCAAAAAAGCAAGAGAGTTTCAGAAAAACATCAACTTCTGCTTTATTGACTACACCAAAGCCTTTGATTGTGTGGATCACAGAAAACTGTGCAAAATTCTGAAAGAGATTGGAATCCCAGACCACCTTATCTGCCTCCTGAGAAATCTGTATGCAGGTCAAGAAGCAAGTTAGAACCTGACATGGAACAACAGACTGGTTCCAAATCGGGAAAGGAGTATGTCAAGGGTGTATATCGTCACCCTGTTTAAACTTATATTTAGAGTACATCATGCGAAATGTCTGGACTGGATGAAGCACAAGTTGGATTCAAGATAGCCAGGAGAAATATAAATAACCTCAGATATGCAGATGACACCACCTTTATGGCAGAAAGCAAAGAAGAACTAAAGAGCCTCTTGATGAAAGTGAAAGAGGAGAATAAAAAAGTTGGCTTAAAGCTCAATGTTCAGAAAACTAAGATCATGGCCTCTGGTCCCATCACTTCATGGCAAATAGATGGGGAAACAATGGAAACAGCGAGAGACTATTTTATCGGGCTCTAAAATCACTGCAGATTTGGTGACTGCAGCCATGAAATTAAAAGACGCTTGCTTCTTGGAAGAAAAGCTACGACCAACCTAGATAGTGTATTAAAAAGCAGAGACATTACATTGCCAACAAACATCCGTGTAGTCAAAGCTATGGTTTTTCCAGTAGTCACGTATGGATGTGCTGCTACTGCTAAGTCACTTCAGTCGTGTCCGACTCTGTGCGACCCCACAGATGGCAGCCCACCAGGCTCTCCCATCCCTGGGATTCTCCAGGCAAGAACACTGGAGTGGGTTGCCATTTCCTTCTCCAATGCATAAAAGTGAAAAGTGAAAGTGAAGTCGCTCAGTCGCGTCCGACTCTTCGCTACCCCATGGACTGCAGCCCACCAGGCTCCTCTGTCCATACTGAAAGACACTAAATCTATCCATCTGCTTACCACAAAAATCATCGACATAGATTTACTTGATTAAAAATAAATATCAGTGAACACAAGAGGATTCATAATTTTACATTCACAAATCTCATGCTGAAACATTTTCCATGTTTCAATAACTATCCAATCATTTGTATCTTATTTTTCACTATTGATTATATTAAACTATTTATCAAAATATTTTATACTGTGTTTATCATGATTTGTTATATTATTATTGATCATATTTATTATATTAAGTATTATTATTATAAATTATATGAATATTTTTAAAATAAGACATATTACCAGAAACTCACCACCAAGAACAACACTGATATTCACATACATCTATCTATACTTCCTCAAAGGAGGAGCACCCTTAGTCTATCTTACTGAACTCAACTTTTCAGAGATGTATTAACAATAATTCTTGGTTCATAAGCTCCTCTCATAGCTGGATAAGGGGTAGCTCTCCTCTTTATTTCTACTTGATTTATGCATGCACTGATTTACTTATAATAATACTATCCATATTCATGAACAACAAAAGCTCAAGAACATAATCCTTGAATATTTCTGACTTCCTTTGTAAGCACATTTCCCAAAGAATGGATGTGAGAGTTGGACCATAAAGAAAGCTGAGCACAGAAGAATTGATGCTTTTGAACAGGTATTGGGGAAGACTCTTGAGAGTCTCTTGGACTGCAAGGAGATTCAACCAGTCTATCATAAAGGAAATCAGTCCTGAGTGGAAGGACTGATGCTGAAGCTGAAACTCCAGTACTTTGGCCACCTGATGCAAAGAACTGACTCATTTGAAAAGACCCTGATGCTGGGAAAGATTGAAGGCGGGAGAAGAAGGGGACTACAGAGGATAAGATAGTTAGATGGCTTCACCGACTCGATGGACATAAGTTTGAGTAAGCTCCAGGGGTTGGTGATGGACAGGGAAGCCGGGCGTGCCGCAGTCCATGGGGTCGCAAAGAGTCAGACACGACTGAGCGACTGACCTGAACAAAATTCATGTGTTTAAATCTTAAGCCTCCAAAATTATGATATTAAAAGGTGGGTCATTTGGGGTATGCTTAAGTGATGAGCATAAAGCCCTCTGAATAAAGTCAGTGCTCCAGAGAGATCTCCAGTTGCTGCATCATGTCAGAATACAAGAAGTCTTGACTCAGGAAGAGGGCCGTCACCTGACAATGTTGGCTCTCTGATCTTGGACTTCCAGTCTCCAGTACTGTGAAAAATAGTTTTTTTTTTTATTTATTAGTTACCCAGGCTGTGGTATTATGCTATAGCAAGATATCTATCCAAAAAACATGTACTATCTTCTGTTAGTTTTGCAAGCACCCAAACTACCATAAAGCTCACATTAATGACTTCAACTCATAGTATTTTGATTTCACTAGTCATATACAATCAGATATGTGTTTTATAACTTTGTATTTAATATTATCTCTTCCAAATAATTATAAATTCCTTAAGGGAGGGACTGAACATTATATACACATATTTTTGTATTTAATCTTCCATAGTCTATAAAATGTGTCCGATATAAAAACTATTTTGAAAATCTTTGATAAACGAAGTAAAATACCTGCAGTTGGAAAGATTACAGGATTCAGAGCTGCTCTGATTTAGACTGAAAATCTCTTCCTTGTCATTTCCTCAATCTGTGACCCTGAGCCTTATTACCTTCATCTTTAAATAAGACTAATATCTTTTTCTACCATAGTCATTATATGGATTGAATGTGTAGAAGAGAAAAAATAATTTTTCCTCTTCCCATCTGAGTTTTTAGCTGATAACGCTTAGTAGAAGACAGAATAATAAGAGAAAAGCAAACAGAAGTTTATTAAGATGTATACCTCATGTACATGGGAGATACCAGAGGAAAATGAATAACTTCTCCAGGTGGCCTAGAATTTTAGCTTAAATCATAGGAATAAGGAAAGGAGAGGGAGGATGTACATCTTTTAAAGGAAGAGTACAAAGCTTCTCTAGGTGTGCTATCAACTTCTAATCTAGTCTCCTGTAAGAAGTGCCAATCTTCTTCTGCTGAAGAGACTCGTAGGGAGGAGCCTTATGACAACTGAGTTTGTTTGGGGGGGTTTGTTTTTAGGCAGATAAGAAGAGTTCAAAGTACACCTCTCCCTACATTTGCTGTTTTTCCAGGGTCTAACACTCAAACTAATCAATATATTAAAGAGACATATTTAGGGTTGACACACCCTGAACTCCTACAGTCATATTTTGGGCTGGTATATTCTGCTACCTTTCAAATGTAAATCATCTACCATGATCATGGACATATTATGGCCATTTCAAAGGTGTTGGCATTCCTAGTCCCCTCAGCCCTCACATCTGTCGAGTAAACTGAACAAATATCCCATGTTACCTCTTGCAACAAAAATAAGCTCATCTTTAATCTAGTATCCCAAAGACTCATTAATGCTCTTGGTTTATCTTTCAATATATTTAGTTTTGAAAAGATAAATATGCTTTTCACTCTTGGTAGGAGACTGTGTTCAATGTCATTTATAATTCAAATTTAGATTTTCCACTCCTCCTTTTATTTAAATAATCTTTAAAAGGATTTTATCCATGACTCTCATTCAAGAGTATGGAAGATATGGGAGAGGCATGAGGAAGTCTTTACATATAATTCCATATTATTATCAAAACTATATGCTAGCAAAGTAATGCTCAAAATCCTTCATGCCAGCCTTCAACAGTTTGTGAATCAAGAACTTCCAGATGTACAAGCAGGATTTAGAAAAGGCAGAGGAACCAAAGATCGAACTGCCAACATCCGCTAGATCATAGAAAAAGCAAGAGAACTCCAGAAAAACATCTACTTCTGCTTTATTGACTATATCGAAGCCTTCGACTGTGTAGATCACAACAAACTGGAAAATTCTTAAAGAGATGGGAATAGCAAACCACCTTACCTGTCTCCTGTGAAACCTGTATGCAGGCCAAGAAGCAACAGTTAGAACCAGCCACGGAACAGCAGATTGCTTCCAAACTGGGAAAGAAGTACATCAAGGCTGTATATTGTCACCCTGCTTATTTAACTTCTATGCAGAGAATATCATGCGAAATGCCAGGCTGGATGAGGCACAAGCTGGAATCAAGATTGGGGGGAGAAACATCAATAATCTCAGATATGCAGATGACACCACACTTATGGCAGAAAGTGAAGGGGAAATAAACAGCCTCTTGATGAAGGTAAAAGAGGAGAGTGAAAAAGCTGGCTTAAAACTCAACATTCAAAAAACTAAGATCATGGCATCTGGTCCCATCACTTCATGGCAAATAGATGGGAAACAATGGAAACAGTGACAGTCTTTATTTTCTTGGGCTCCAAAATCACTGTGTATGATGACTGGAGCCATCATCTTTTAGACACTTGCTCCTTGGAAGAAAAGCAATGACAAACAGCATATTGAAAAGAAGAGACATTACTTTGCCTATAGTCAAAGCTATGGTTTTCCCAATAGTCATGTACAGATGAGAGAGCTGGACAATAAAAAAGGCTGAGTGCCGAAAAATTGATGCTTTTAAACTGTGGTGCTGGAGAAGACTCTTGAGAGTCCCTCGGACTGCAAGGAGATCAAATAGTCAATCCTAAAGGAAATTAGTCCTAAATATTCATTGGAAGGGCTGATACTAAGGCTGAAGCTCCAATACTTTAGCCAACTGATGCAAAGAATTGACTCACTGGACAAGACCCTGATGATGGGAAAGACTGAAGGCAGGAGGAAAAGGGGATGACAGAGGATGAGATGGCTGGATGACAATCACCGACTCAACGGACATGAGTTTGAGCAAACTCTGGAAGATGGTGAAGGACACAGAAGCCTGGCATGCTGCATTCCATGGGGTCACAAAGAGTTGGACACAGCTGAGTGATGGAACAACAACAAATATCCCTTAATTTATAGAGTAGCTAGTGTCTGGTAATTTTCTAAATTTTTGTAAAGCTTTGGAAGTCATCTTTGGCAACCATGAGAATGCAGCTTGCAGATCCACAACTACTGAAGGAGGAAATAGACAGAACAGGCTCCATCTTGAAAGCAGTACTCCATCTTGGGCGGGACTGTGGACTTTGAGCTCCATGCCCAGTATCTATGGAAACAACATACCAACTGGAAAACCAGGCCCCTAGAAGGAAGAGCCCCAGGGCTCGTACCAAGATTCTCTGTCACCTAAAAGAATACTCTAATTATCTGTGTAACCGAACAGAGTCATACATTCTATTACACTTATTGGGATATGACCACAGGCCTATTGATAATTGTCCACTGTTAACTACCTAGGCCTAAGGCATATGAATCACAGGTTAACTTTAATTGTATCTTTTCCTTTGTTCAGACTAGTTTCAGGGAATATGGATTAATGAGTAGTCTTTCTCTGAGGTTTGCCTGAGCTCTCAAAAGAGGGAAGAATGAAGAGAGAAGACTGAGGACAAGGAGTAGAGTCATAGCTAGGCTCCATAACTTACAAGAATGTGATGTGGCAAAGACTTAGAGCACTCATCAAAGTCAAGAGAGATGCAGATTACATTTCTCAAACCTTCACAGGCACTCGCATTTCTTGAATATACTATATGCCTACACCATGATTTTCTAAATCTTTCTGCTTTCCAGGTCCTCATAGTCAATTAATGCCTCTCATTTTATGCTCTAAAAAGGTGACTTGATTCCTCTTAGCTCTTGGCTTTAAACCTTCTATACATTATCTATCTTTTAAACACTTTTATTGGCTATTTCAAGAATCTAGGAGTTAATTTAGAATTGTCATCTATTGCACATATTTTATATTATTGTCTTCACTTAGACACTATAAAAACTTTAACTACAAATCATACTTTTAATTACAAAAATATCTCTCTACCTATATGAAGTAACATCTCCAGCTCTCTGTAATCAAACCATATTTTCAGGATGCTTCTTTTATTACATACAGTAGTGAGTCTATCAACTCAGTCTCCTACTGTCATTCCTTTCATTCAGAAACATATTACTTTTTCCCTGGAGTACTTCTTTCATCTCTTGTCTGATTATTTCTGCCCTCAATTTTAATTGCAACATAACTTAAAATATTAAGGTAATAAATCAATATTTGGAAATATAGCAAAATGGCCACCACAGTGAATCTAGTTAACATTATCACCTTAGTTACAATTTTTTTCTTTTGATGAGAACTTCTAAGAGCTACTCTCTCAGCAACTTTTAATACACAGTATATTACTGTTAACTATTGCTATTGTGTTACACATTGTATCCTTATGACTTATTGTGTAACTGAAAATTTATACTTTTTGATCCCTTTAACTCATTTTGCCTACACCACTCCCCACTGCCCTTATTCCTAAATTAATTAGCCTGTCATTCAAACTTCTGATTAAACAGATTCTCTTTGGAAGTGGTCATTTTTTTTTAATTTTTAGATGACTTCTTAAATATAAAAATAGTTCAAGGAAGAAAAATTTTAGATACTCACACTTTTACCTTCCAGAATTAATCATCTTGAATATCTTGATAAATTGCTTTCAGAGATTGTTTTCAAATTTATAATGTTGAAAAATCCATTATTACTTACTAAAATAATTTCCACTGGAAATAAGAGATGGTTACAGACAAATCTGATACTCTTCTTTGATCTTCACTGGTCATATCATTCCTTCACCCAATTTACTGCAGCATTTTCTAGAGTAAAATTCAGAAGAGAAAGTTATTCAAACCCATTAGCCAAAAGTTATTCTCATATCCATTCAAATTCCACAGTTTTATAAAGTAGTACATTATGATCCCCTAGCCTTGGAGAAGGCAATGGCACCCCACTCCAGTACTCTTGCCTGGGAAACTCCATGGATGGAGGAGCCTGGTAGGTTGCAGCCCATGAGGTCGCGAACAGTCACACGACTGAGCGACTTCACTTTCCCTTTTCACTTTCATGCACTGGAGGAGGAAATGGCAACCCACTCCAGTATTCTTGCCTGGAGAATCCCAGGGACGGAGGAGCCTGGTGGGCTGCCGTCTATGGGGTCGCACAGAGTTGGACACGACTGATGCGACTTAGCAGCAGCAGCAGCCTTAAGTCCTAAGTCTAAACACTTATTGCATTTTCCATTACAGATCATACTTATATACAAATAGTCCTACCCACCTTCTTTGATCATAAAAATCTGGCTCAATTCAAGGCCCTTTTGAAAATATTATAGCATCTGGATGTCTTCCTTTATTCATTAGGCAAATATGATAATTTCTCTTGTCATATTCACCCATGATTACTTTTCTATTATAAAACTTGTCATATCTCTTTGGTGTTACTAATATTTGCATAGTTTTTGATCCTAATCTGTGAAGGATTTGAGAAGCACAGGCTGTTTCATCTTCATGTTTGTAGCTCCTGAATGAAGCATACTACTGATCCTTTGTCTGGGCTCAATAAATTTTTGTTTTAAATGAAAAGTTGAGGAAAGATGATAATGGGAATGTAGGAAAAGGACCAAGAGTGAAGAAAGCTCCAACTTGGCATTAATTTACTCAAATCTGATAAAAAGGTTTTAGATGTAATAGTAGAAATAATATATACAATGTGGAATGAAAAGTTCAAAATATACTCATAGATGGGTAATGGTTTAAAGAATTCAGTGACTTCCCTGCTATAGAATATTGGTTTAAGAAATAAAGTTTTTAGCACAAGGAAAAGGTTCTGCTTGACTGAGAAATATTATTGCAGAAAATTTTGGAATATAAAAATATCAATTGAAGATGTATGCACAAGTCTTAAAACTGAAATCTGCCCTCAAGATGAGAAAAAATAATTAGTAAATGATGTCTTTCTGCAAAGAACTTTCTAGTTGATATCTTTGAAATGAAGCCTTAAAATCCCAATGCAAAGAGTATTTTGTGTTTTAAGTTTCATATGACTCTAGCCGGAACTTTCAACTTTGGACTCTAAAATAAGACATACTGATATAAAAATGTGTTGATGATTGATTTATATTTATCAATTAATCGGGCAGGTATCAAAGTAGTGGTATTTTGGGCATTGTTTTTTAATACGAAAACAGAAAAGTAATTTTGCAATTACTAGCCATTATTTCCACCATTGTATCATAAAATCTAATACTGTATTATAAAATCTAGTTGCATGAATAAGATTGTATATTAATGTATCCAAATTATACTTCTGTTAGTTATTTCAAAATGATAGCTCTGAGTCATTTAATTAGCTGATGCTTTTAGATCAGTTAGATCAAACTGTGAACAACAGGATGAATGGATTTCAAAGCAATAATAATGGAGAATTTGAGCAAGGAATAAATACATAACTGTATGGATATGGTGGCTGATTATCTTTGGATTCATGAATACCACTTCACCAAAGGTAAATTTGCCTTGCAGGATATAAACTGACCAATCATCTATGTCTTAAATCTCAATCAAGCCAGTAGTTGCTTTGCAAAGCTGCTGAGACTACTGTAACTTCCTGGGCCTACAGCAAATATGACAAGAGGACTCCTATTAATTCTTAATTAGCCCTGTGAGCTCTTTCTGATAAAGTTTTTCCACATTTTAAAATTAATTCCAATTTTGCCTATTATAATATTAGTGGTTATAGACTAAATAAAAGGTACCAGCAGAAAGAATCAATCTAGATAGGAAACTTAGACAAAATGTGTCTCAGAAATGCAATTATTCAGTGGCTTTAAGGTAGGAGAGTTATTCAAACAGGGTATCTATTAAATTGAGAAAAGGAAAGCAAGAGATTTTCTTAACCAGATTTGTTGTGTATCAAACAACTGCAAAATCCTAATGTCGATTCATTGCTCATGTGCCTGTATGTGTAATACAGAAACACAGATTAATCTTGAGAAATAAGTGGATTCTTTTGAAGTGGTTGCAATTTAAAAAATCACCTAATGTTCATGAAGATTTCACTAAAGTGACTTATATTAAAGATGTCACAAGGAGAAATCACCAAAAACAGAAAAGAATACTTTATATCCCAGATGAAATTCTTCATCTTTGTTTCCCATGTAACTAAGAATTAGTACATGACTGAAAACACATTAAGTCAAATGGTGGAAAAAAATATATGTTTTCCATATTACATTGAGCATATTTTCTAATTATTTATTCAAATACCATACAAAGAAATACTCTTCAAAAGTCAGCATGCTTTAATCATTTTAGATCTTTTTTTCTTTGAAATCAGTCAGAAGTCCCCCAGAACTAGGACTGCAGGACTTTGTATGTAGATATTTACACTGTTAAGTGGAGTTTGATAGTTCTCCAAATTGCAAGACTTACGGCACTAATTGGTCTTCCTAACAGGATTCTAAAAGCCTGTCCACTAAAATTTAGCAGCATCTATTTCACATATGAACTAATTATTAATCAACTGAGGAATGATGGCAAGTGCTAACATTTGAGTGCTTAAATGTAACATGCTTTGTGATAAACAATTCAAATAAATTATCTTTTATAATCTCACAGCTATCACAAAAGGCGTGAGCATTTTTAATGTTTATAGAAAGAAAAGAAAGGTTTACAGCTAGGTTAAATAACATTGCCAATTTACTCAGGTAGTAATGAAGGTGGCAGATATTGAACTAGGTCTCTGTGACCTGAAGCTTGAAGACTTAACACTACTAATGTTCAGTCTATATTTACTGCTTTAGATATTTTTTGTTGTTGTTGTTTAGTTGCTAAGTCATGTCTGACTTTGCAACCCCAAGGACTGCAGCACACCAGGCTTCCCTGTCCTTCACCATCTCCCAGAGTTTGCTCAAATTCATATCCATTGAGCTAGTGATGCTATCCAACCATCTCATCCCCTGCCGCCCTCTTCTCCTTTTGCCTTCAACCTTTCCCAGCATCAGGGTCTTTTCCAATGAGCCAGCTCTTCACATCAGGTGGCCAAAGTACTGGAGTTTCAGCTTCAGCATCAGTTCCTTCCAGTGAATATTCAGGGTTGATTTCCTTTAGGATGGACTGGTTTGATCTCCTTGCAGCCCAAGGGACTCAAGAGTCTTCTCCAACATCACAATTTCAAAGCATCAATTCTTCGGCTCTCAGCCTTCTTTATGGTCTAACTCTCACATCCATACATGAGTACTGGAAAAACGATAGCTTTGACTATATGGACCTTTGTAGGCAAAGTGATGGCTCTGCTTTTTAATACGCTGTCTAGGTTTGTCATAGCTTTCCTTCCAGGGAGCAAAGGTCTTTTAATTTGATGGCTGCAGTCACTGTCCACAGTAATTTTGGAGTCCAAGGAAAGAAAATATGTCACTGCTTCCACCTTTTCTCCTTTCATTTGCCACGGAGTGATGGGACTGGATGCTATAATCTTAAGTTTCCTAAATGTTGAGAACTTTAAGCCAGTTTTTTCACTCTCTTCTTTCACCCTCATAAAGAGGTTCTTTAGCTCCTTTTCACTTTCCACCATTAGAGTGGTATTATCTGCATATCAGAGGTTGTTGATATTTCTCCTGCAATCTTGATTTTAGCTTGTGATTCAAGCCAGCCTGGCATTTTGCATTATGTATTCTGCATATAAGTTAAATAAATAGGTGATAATATACAGCCTTGTCATATTCCTTTCCTTATTTTACTTTAGATATATAAGCCTAAAACCAACATTGTGAAGTTGATGCTTAAATCACCATCTTGCAGGTGAGGAAACTGAAGCTAAATAATTTGCACAAGGTAATATTTTTATTTAGAACCAGGATTTGTATTAATGTCTTTTATGATTTCAATGCCCAATTCAGCAACAATTTGATTTGGTACTTAGTCTTTATAGCTTCAAAAAGGATCTTGTAAATAACAAGAAAAAGAAATAAAACCAAGTTCTGATCAATGAAATCCCATAGGAATGCTCAGGAACATGCAAGACAAAACATGGCTATTTCTAAGATGTTAAGTGAATCTACTGAACTTGAACTGTTTCTGAACTGGCCCATCAATAACCATATTTCAGAGGTACTCATGAGCAAAAGTGAACAAAATAATTTTCCTTTATTTTATTTACTCTTTTCTTCAGTTCTCAAAATTCCAAAGGTATTGAGTGAAAATGAAACAATATAACAGCACTGTTAACAGAAAACAAGCAAACCAAAATAAAACCACAACAAACAAACAAAACCCACACAAACACATCAGAGTAAGAAAAATCCATACTTCAATAGAATTGAATATTGGAAAAGTAATGTAGTTGGCAGACAAACTTGAGTTTGAATCCTGCCTCTAGGACCAATTAACTACACTATGTATGGTATAGTCCTTTCGCTTCAAATAACTACAGCTGTCCACTAAATGCAGACAATTTTAACTCACAGCATTTTTATAAAAATCAAATGGGTTCAACCTATGCAAATCATTTAAGGTACTGCCAGGCATATAGCAATTATTAAATTGCTAGCTTCTTTCTCATTCATTCTGTGTATACACAGACACACTGCTTTGTTTAAATGAGGATTAACATTATTTTTCCTCCTATATTCTCTTTGTGTTCTACGTGGCATGATTAATCCAACTCTGTTTTCAAATATCACATAAAATGAATAGATACATTGGGTATACTGAATATATATTGCACATACAGCAAGGATAAAATACTATTTCTTAAAAGATTTTTTCCATTATATATAAGAAAAAATGTACATGTGAATACTGGATTGTGATATAAAGTCTTACTGTGGGGTCACCATCAAAATCATTGAAAAGCATAGCTTAGTACAGTTCTGAGGGCAGAGTGAGCTCCAGGTAAACATGTAGTAGAATGTTTTCATCAGAAAAACATTGTGCTTGGTTAGTAAAAAAGGCCTCCTTTAAATATTCAAGAGTTTTTTTCTCTTGTGTAAAACAAGTCAAAAGGCAGGCAATTCTGGGTTTAATCTAATGCTTCCTAAAGTCAACAGGAACCTCACCCATTGGTTGTTTTCATCCTTAAGGCTCCCTGCCTGTCCAAGATGAACATTGTAGCTGTAGCCACAACATCAACCCCACACTTAACAATAAAGAAGAGGAACAGAAACACTCGTTCCCCTCCAAAGAAAGAACCTTAGGTGCCTCTGAGTGATTTGATTCCTATGTCATTCACCAGAACTTAACTGTACGGCTACAGAAGCTGAAAGGCAATGATTAGCTGACATAAATTATTCAGTTGAGTTTAGCTACTAAGGAAGATGGTAAAAGAGTATTTTAGAAGCCTCTTTCCCAGAATAGGGGTCTGTGTTTCTTTTTCCCATTTTGTTTTGCCTCATAGCAAGAAGTCTTTTAGCATTTGCATATGTCAGAATTAAGTATGAGAAGAAATCAATATTAAGAAGAGAGATTTCAATTTTCCTTAAAGATGTTCAACTCCTAGTGGTCAATGTCAGCAATAATCTAAGAAGGCCCCACACATTCACAAGGGCAATGTCCTTGTGTGTCCTAGGATGTCCAAGGATGTCCTAAGGTGCCATAATAAATATATTAAATGCACAATCACAGAAAGTTGTTGTGAAAAATGGATTTCAAATGTTATTTAAGAAACGGAGAGACAGGGACGATCTAGGAGAGAGGGACGGAGGGAGGGAGGAAGACAGACAGACAGAAGCAGATGGAAAGTGTCTTCAACCTCCCCGAGTGAACTGGTTAAAAAAAATCCATTAAAATGCCCTAGAGTGGTTCATATATTCCCTGATCTTAAAATATATATATAAGCAAATTCCAAACTGTGCTTCTTAGAACACTAACTACTTTATATGTTAATACTGTTCTCATATAGTAGCTCAACTTTTAATTTTTTAAGGAACTACCATATTGTTCTCCATAGTGGCTGTAACAATTTACATTCCCACCAATAGTGAAGGGATTCCCTTTTCTCCAGCATTTAATGCTTGCAGATTTTTTAATGATGGCCATTCTGACCAGTCTGAGGTGATACTTCATTGTAGTTTTGATCTGAATTTCTCTAACAATTAGTTACATTGAGTACCTTTTATGTGACTCTTGGCCATGTCTTCTCTGAAGAAATATCTATTTAGATCTTCTACCCATTTTTTATATTGAGCTTCAAGAGCTGTTGGTATATTTTGGAGATTAATTCCTTGTTGGCTGGTACAGTCACTATGTGGAACAGTATGGAAGTTCCTTAAAAAAAACAGAACTACCATAAAACACAGCAATCCCACTCCTGGGCATATATCTGAAGGAAATCATAATTCAAAAAGAGGTGTACACCCCAATGTTCACTGCAGCACTATTTACAATAGCCAGGACGTGGAAGCAACCTACCTGTCCATCAACAGAGGAATGGTTAAAGAAGATGTGCTATTTATATATACAATGGAATATTAGCCATAAAAAAGAACAAAATAATGCCATTTGTAGCAACACTGGAAAGTAACTACACTCTGATTTAAAAAAATTTTACAAAGTTGTTCTTGTAAATTTGAAAATAAGCACTTCAAGGATATATGAAAGACTGTTAAAATATTAAAACCTCTGATTTTTTCAGGAAGAAGCAGATTAACATTAATTCCGTATCTCTCTAATGTATGTATACATGTATTTGAAAAGAGAGTCACTTTTTTCTTTTCCATTAACAGTTATTCCATACTGGAAAACAGCATACCATAGAACACTGTGTAATAAAACTTAAATTAAACCAAGCTGTCACCAATACCACTAATACTACAACTAATAGCTCATAGGAGAAAATCACACAATAAAATGTCATTTTACTATAACTGTTTTCAAAGTTCAGACTGGTTAACATTAATACAAATTACCACAGTAGCACTCAACCTTCATGGAAGGATCAAAACAGAATTATTCCCTGGACTAGTCCATGACCTTTTCTTGTGGAAGAATTCAATAGGATAAAAATATCTGCATCTTTCCTATACACTTGTCAAGTACAAATATAATGCCATCACCAATTCTTGTATTACATAGTCCTAAAAAAGATTTTATTCTCTCTCTCCCGCCACATATTATTCGCCTTACTATTTTATGCTTCATGTTACTTTAAATTATTCCCATGAGAATAAATCTTCCTTTCCTCTTTTTTTCTCTAAAATTACACAACTACTTGTTTGAACTTCAGAAAGAATTCAAGTCAAGGAGGAAGCTGATTTGGCATTTCCTTCCCATGACTATCCCTTGTTATGCTTATGCTTTTTCTTTTTAATTCATTTATTTTTATTGAAGGATAATTGCTTTACAGAATTTTGCTGTTTTCTGTCAAACCTCAACATGAATCAGACATAGGTGTACATATATCCTCTCCCTTTTGGAAAATCCTCCCATCTCCCTCTCCATCCCACCCCTTCAGGTTGATACAGAGCCCCTGTTTGAGTTTCCTGAGCCATTCAGCAAATTCCCGTTGGCTATCTATTTCACATATGGTAACGTAAGTTTCCATGTTACTCTTTCCATATATCTCACCCTCTCCTCCCCTCTCCCCATGTCCATAAATCTATTCTCTATGTCTGATTCTCCACTGTTGCCCTGTAAATAAATTGTCTAGTACCATTTTTCTGGATTCCGTATATATGTGTTAGAATATGGTATTTATCTTTCTCTTTCTGACTCACTTCACTCTGTATAATAGGTTCCAGCTTCATCCACCTCAGCAGAACTGACTCAAATGAATGTTAATTTCCAAACTGTAGAAGCATTAATGCTACACAATGCAGTTGACACAAATTCAAATCTTTTGCCTCATATAGCAGCTTAATAATTTCGGACACATTTCATAACTTCTGTGATTCAATTCCCTCATTTATAGAATCAAGATGGTAACTTATGCAACTAGAAGTTATCATACTAAATGAAGTAAATCAGAAAGACAAAGACAAATACCATATAATATCACTTATAGGTGGACTCTAAAATATGACACAAATGAACTTCTCTATGAAACAGAAACAAGACCAGGGACATAGAGAATAGACTGGTGGTTGCCAAACAGGGAGGGGTAGGAGGGGGATAGTGGGAGTTTGGGATTAGCAGATGCAAACTGGTATATACAAAATGGATTAACAACAAGGTCCTACTGTATAGCACAGACAACTATATTTAATATTCTGTGATAAACTACAATGCAAAAAATATGAAAAAGGATATATACATATGTATAACTGATTCACTCTGTTGAACAGCAGTAATTAACACATTGTAATTCAACTACACTTTAATAAAAAATAGATTTAAAAAAAGTAACATAACTCAATATATTGCTTTGAGTAGTAAACGAAAATATAAGTCACTAAGCACACTCTCTATCATGCATTAGGAACAACTCATAAGGTATTAATTTATTTTCTCCTCTAGTTTGCATAATTATTCTCAAGCTTTGGATGTCATGAGACATTTTAATTTATATACACTGCCAACACTTTGATATACAGTTGTCTTTAAGAGAGAAAGTGGTCTTAATGACATGGCCAGTGGATCAACAATCTTCTAGCAATTGCCAGGGGCTCTTGGAATAACACATGACTATGCCATGGAAAAGAAGAAAAAAAATCTTCATGTGCTGGGAATTTGACCATTCTCGGCACAGATAATTTTCATTTGGCAGGAGGCCTGAATGTTTACTGGCTTTCCCTTTCTATTCTCTGAAAAAAAATAATTTTTCCCAGGAAAATATGAAGTTCCCATAGCTATCTATGAAGAAGAATTTGAGAAGACAAACTTTATTATAATTTACCTAGGCATTGTGTCCTTTAGCTATTATTGAATAAAATCACTATCCCCATAACTGCTTCTAAAGTTGCATATTTTATGCAAATTTATGTATGATGATATATGCTTATTTGAAAAAATAAAATGGCTGCTTCTTATTTTTATGATGGCAGATTATTCTAAGCTAAACTCCTGCAATGTGTCTTGATGTCTATTGGTTATGTCCTTGTATCTATGAGCTACACTGTAGTTAAAACACAAAAACAAGTCAAAATTCTTATTTGGTGGCTAGAAACATAAGCACAGTTTAATTCTGATAGAACATCTACAAAGAAGTGGAAGTTCATAGGAATGTGGGTGTTGACTGTTTCACTCTAGTAACTTCAGTGCTTACTGTTTCAATCAAGTACCTGCTTCACTGATCCTTTTCTTGTGAAAGCCATCCCAAAGCCTACTGTATCCACACTCTTCCCATACTCTCCTTTGCTATTGCTCTTGATTCATTCTCACTCGGACTTGGACTCACTTGGAGATCTGTCTCTTCAGCAGTCCAGCTCCTTCTCCCTCTCATCACTATCTCTCACTCTGGACAAAACTTTCTGATTCACAGATCTGATTAATTTCAGGTATCTGCTCAGGAACTCTGTAGGGTTTGCTTATTTCCCACCAAATAGTTGAAGGAGAGCAGAATTTCCTAGCCTAAAATATATCTCTTTGGCGTAAAGATTTAGGCTGAATACTTTTAAGAAAGAGTGGACAAAAGAGAAGCTCAGAAAATCTAGTAGAAGTTTGTTAACCTTTTGTAATATAAATAGACATTACTTTGATAAGAGAAATCACCTTATAAGAGTGTCTCCATTGGTATACCAGGAAGAAGACAACTAAATCTCCAGAACCTCTCATCAATGGAGAAGAATTGGTCTGCATAACAAATGTACCTTTGTTTACTGGGCTTTGCCTGAAAACCTCCCTGCTGGTTCATCACCCCCTCAACACCTTTTGTCTTTACTTGGAAATGGTATTTAAGGTAATGGTTTAGGCCATTTGGGGCAGTTACTCCATTTTCCTGGGTCTCTTCCATGCATATAGGAGGTACACGTTACTAAGCTTCTGCTTGCATTTCTTCTGTAATCTGTCTCTTATTATGGGAGTTGGTGGTTCTCAGCCAAGAACTTAGCAGCATAGAGAAAAAATATATATTTTTCACTTCATAGTCATTTAGACTGCTGTTCAAAATCTTGAGGATGTAGCTCCAGTATTTCTTTCCACTCTTGTCTTCCACTCACCTACAGAGCCCTGAACTTACAGCTGTAGTTCCGATTCATCAAATTTCTGATTCCAGCAAGTAAGTGTATTCTCTCTTCTTTGAACTCCACTACTATTTTCAGTTCCCTCTGGGCACCTATCTTGTTGCATCTTCTATCGATGATAAGTAGAGTATTTTGCAACTAGTACCTACTTCATTGTTGTCCAGTCGCTCAGTCATATCCGACTCTTTGCAACCCCATGGACTGCAGTATGTCAGGCGTCCCTGTCCTTCATCATCTCCCAGAGCTTGCTCAAACGCATGTCCATTGAGTCGGTGATGCCAACCAACCATCTCATCCTCTGTCATCCCCTTCTCCTCCCGCCTTCAATCTTTCCCAGCATCAGGGTCTTTTCTAATGAGTCGGCTCTTCACATCAGGTGGCCAAAGTATTGGAGCTTCAGCTTCAGCATCAGTCCTTCCAATGAACATTCGGGTTGATTCCCTTTAGGATTGACTGGTTCGATCTCCTTGCAGTCCAAGGGACTGCTACTACTACCTACTACTTCTGACATTTCTAAGGTTCTTAGCTTATCTCCCGTCTATCCCTTCCCCAGAAGAAAGGGCAGTAGACAGACTGCTTCTTTGTGTGTGTGATGATTAAAGGAAACACTTTTAAAGGGTCTATTTTTTTTCCTATTCAAAATAAACTACCATCCTGCTTCAGAATGAGGACTCTCTCAACGTGAGAATAAAAACAATTTTATCTTATTAGCTGAACTGTGAAGCTGGAGATGGTGAAGATGCAGGAAACAGTCATGATGATGACTGTGAGGCTTAGATACCTCCAGGATATCGGGGCGTACATTCTAAGCCTGGACAGGTATTCTGGAATATTCATAGTGGGGAAAAAAATTTCCCTGAAGTTTGTTAAAAGGTTGTAGGGAGCAGGAGTTACCCTGACCTTTAGAGGAATGTGAGCTGGATTCTAGCAGCAGTCATTCTGATACTTAATATTACATTGCTTTTTTCTGCATTTTAACATGTTAATCCATGCATTAATGGCCAATTTTTATTAACTTACTTTACACCATAAGAGTGCTGGGGTTATAGTCACAGGCTGATTTACCAGAAATCTACTGGAATAAAAGATTTAAGCCTTCTTACTTACATGAGGCCTCTTCTGTGTGTACTGTGCTTGGTCGCTCAGTCGTGTCCAACTCTTTGCAACCCCACAAACTGTAGCCCACCAGGGCTCTTTCCATGGGATTTCCCAAGCAAGAACACTGGAGTGGGTTGCCATGCCCTCTTAAAGGGTATCTTCCCAACCCAGAGAATGAATCCACATCTCCTGTGGCTCCTTCATTGGCAAGCAGATTCTTTACCACTGAGCCACCTGGGAAGTTCCCCACTTTATAATAATTCCCATCTCATCAGTGGCTTTAGGGTGACAATTAACATTTTTAGAATCTGATTCAAGGAAAGATGAGTTGAGAAGGTACATTTTGTTTGGGATTAATGGAATATATATTCCAGTTAATAATCCTTTCCATGTAGATTAAGTTATAGTAGCAATGTGGGAATAGGAGTGGTGTCCAGTAATTCTCTGACCATTGACATTAGCTAATGAGTTTCTACTAAGATGATGCAGTTATTAATAGATCTAAGTAATCACCAATCAGAGCAGGAGAAGGGCTGGGGTAAAAATGGGACTGCAGGAGCTGTTTGTTGCCAAAGACATTGTGGCAAAGTGGAAGCAGGAATTGGGAAGAAGATTATCCTGAGAGTGTCTGTAATTTGGAGTGGCTGAAAAAGAGATACATTAATAAGAGAGCACAGAAAACTGGTTGGGCAATAATTTGTTACAGGGACAGGTAATTTCATACACTACAGGTCAAAGTGGTCTCATATTATGACACAAGAGTCATTCATTTTGGCAACATGCACTTTTCTTTGATGTCAGTTTCTGGCAGGTTGTACATGCATGGCATATAGCTATAATAGATTTTACAGACATATTTTTCAGCCTTTATAAGCTCCTTGGTATGATAAATATTGCTAACTTTAGTGCCTCACTTTTTACTTTTACATTAATGTCTTCTCTGACTCTTTCATATTCTATAACCATAGATTTGGTTGTCAAATATTCAAAAGCATCTCTTGACTAGACCGATACATCATTCATACGTGCCCTCCTTTTCTCCAAGTTTACATTCAGAGCTGAACATAAGCCTGGACTTATATACATTTCCTTTTTCAGTTCATATTCAAGCAGGTTAAGTTGAAAATGACGAAGAAATGCATTTGCAATAAACTATCTGTTATAGAGCTTGCTGTGGGGTTAGAAGGCAACCTTCTCAAATATGTGACAAATTTTTAGGAATAACTATGGTATCAGAAACTGAGACTGCTTATTACAAAGTATTCACTCCCTTGTGCTATTTTATTTAAAGGACAATATTTCTTCTTGACACATACTGCCAAATCTCAGCCCCATTCCATCCTGCCATGTTTAGTTAAAGCAAATTCAATGCTTATTGGGCTAGGAGAGGGACATTAACTTCTATAATCTTTCTGCTGCAACACTCTACAACTTTACTGTAAGTGGCAATAAAATTCAGCTGATTTTTTTTCTATTTTTGGTTTTCTGTGTTCTCTTATTTGGAAAATTTTAATTCCACCCCTAAACATTCATAGCTGAATTCCCCTTGCTCTTAACATCTCTTTCCCATACAATTTAAATATCCTCTTTGTGACAATCTTGCTTTAAAAAAAAAAAAATCCAGTTGATGTTCACCACTTTCCTCTGTGATGATCCTGCAAACAATGGTTGATTGTATCAATCTTCAGAAGACTTCTCAGAAAGCTAACTATAGATATAATAAGACAAGGCATCAACCTCCTTTAATACTGAAAAAACAAACAGACAAAGAACTCAGTTTTCTCAGATTCATAAAAATCTCAGGGATGAAAGTCAGGTGAACATAAATCATGGAGGAGATTAGATTTAAATGTAATCACCTCCTAGGTATTAAACTGGAACAACAGGTATCATTTTCTGGAACTCACTGATAATTTTTAGATTTTGGTATCAAGTTAATCAAGTTAAGCATTCTCACTGTGAGGAGTATCAGTCCAAATCATTAAAGTTAGCAAACATCAGGAGCACATCACCAAGGTAAAATTTAAGGAAATGTGTTGCTGATAATGAATTTCATAGCAAAAAAACACACAAAACCTTTCTGTTACAGATGTTCTTCATCAGGTTACCAGGACCAAATCTGCATTTCTGTACTTTGAGATTTAATACTGGAAATTCTTCTGAAGGCCAATTAAAAAATTTCTCTGATCATTCAACTGTCTTTTCTGGACCTTACTTCTATCATTGTGTAAGGTTTAATTCCTAGAGTCCATCCCCTATTTGATATGGTCTCGTTGGTCCTGCTTTTCTGACTGATAGACCTGCCCATACACTCCCTCTGGATGAGACCTAGCTTTTCAACACAACTGGTTGAACAAGGAGAAGAAAAAAATTTAAAGAAGGAGCCCATCCACAGACAGACTCATTGAGAAAAAGATCATCTGGGCCAACTAGATAACTCTTCTGCATTTTAGATTCAGGGCACAGAGACTGTGTCCATTAACCAAAAGATTTAAAACAAGTGACTTTAGTTATAAAGGAGCCAAGACCAGTCATGGTGAAACATTTTCAAGCTGTGGGATCAGATGAGAGCTCTCTAAAGAGAAAAAAAAAACTAAAAGGAAGAGAAGAAAACAATTTCTGAGTCTGAAAGATGCAGAACTGCTTTGTGTTGCTGATGGCTCCTCAGTTCTCAAGTCTAACCCTATGTGACTTCCTGTATTTGAGTTCTGGAAAACTTATCTAGGTTCTTGAAATAAAAATCTCGCTCTCTTATGAAAGTATTATTTTTCCCATGGAACAAAAGAAAAATTGCAGTTAAATAAAACCAAATGTTTAAATTATACAGATGGAGATTAAAGCAGAGATGTGAAAATTCAGCATCTTCAGCTAAGATACTGCTTTTAACATCCCATCTCATTCAAAATTCAAAGGCCAGAAAGTAATTATACTTAATACCAGTAATTATTAAGACAATGACACTTTTAAGTCTACAGCAATAATATTTTATTTTGTCACAAGACAGCCATTTTGTTCCAAAAAATAAAATAACAGGATTTCCTAAAAGACTGATAGTTTACTAAGTATCAGCCTCTGCACAAGACATTTAAAGCAAACAGCCTCTCATCTTTCAGAATCTCTCAGTGCTGTTGGGAAAATAGACACATAAATGATAATCATGAACAAATGGTATGGCACTAGTGATTGAGACATATACACAGTAAATATGGGGAGAATATGGTACTCCATCTTTTACAAAACATAAAGTTATGTTTTTCTCCAATTAGGAATAGCAGGATTTCAGGAGCACGTGCATTAATAATGCTGAGTCAGGAAAAAAGCACATTCTTCAACAATGCATATCATGTTTAAAACTTATCGCAGTTCATATTCACACAATGAATCATTATAACTCCTCTGCAAACATCCTCAACTATCTTTTCTCCCTGTTGATTTTCTCATATTTCCCAGGAGAAAACACAATCCAAGCCAAAATCTGCGCCTTTGCAGATAAATACAACTGAAAAATTCTGATCTCACTCTAAATTTATGACTTCAAGTGGGCCCGTAACATTGTCCACTGACATACTGTAACTCCCAGCCTTTTCCAATTCCAGTTCCTCCAGATGAGCATTTATATTTTTCCTTTTCTTTTCAAACTTTCAAAATATTTTGCCAATCCTCTCTCAGTTTATGACCTTGGTTCTTACTTAGCTAAGAAAACCAAAGCAACTAGAAAAGAACTATAATTGGAAAAACAATATTTGAACACCATTTGTCTACTAGACTACAGATTTAAAAATAGACATACTTTTATTCTCATGAGCTTTTTGTTGTTTTTATTTGAAGTCTCTAAAATGTATAGAAAACTTGCAAGAACAGTAAAATTAGCTTATATTTTCATGAACTATTTGCCCATAAGCTGAGAACATGATGCACCAACCCAATAATTTAGTATTTTAGAATTCTTGCATAAAGACAAACCACAGGAATCAGGAAATTAACACTAAGTCATTACCAATCTAACTCTCATACCCTCACATGTAAACTTTGTTCCCCAAATGTCCTTTAAAGCCCAGAAATAGCTTTCAGAATCATGCAATGCACTCAGTTATCATGTCTCGTTAGTGATTTTCAGAATGTAGCTGTCCCAATCTTTCCTTAACTTTCATGAACGTGATACTTTTCAAAGAATGAGGTTCAAGGCAGCACACTTCAAAATATGCTCTTTGGCATATTGATTATTTTGAATTAAAGTTACTTAAGGAGAGATCCCCTGGAGGAGGGCATGGCAATCCACTCCAGTATTCTTGCCTGGAGAATCCTATGGACAGGGGAGCCTGGCGGGCTACAGTCCATGGGGTCGCAAACAGTCGGACACAATTGAAGCAACTTATCATGTACCCATGCAAGAAACCGCTGGGGCAAGAATACTCTGACCCTCTTTTGTCCCCCTTAAAGCAGGAAATTAATCTCTCATGAAAGGCACCCTCTCTGTACCAGGAGGTAGCAAGAAATCCTGACCACCATAGATACAAAATTTAGAGCCTATATCAACAAACTTTGTTATTTCTTTACTAATTCAAGTTTCAAATTCTATTTCTTGTCATTTCTTCGCAAATCTATTTCTTATCTAAAAGGTATAGCAGGTTCCTGCTTCAGTCACTTCTTTGGTTTCCATATATATGGGACATCCGTATGTATGATTTGTTTTTCTTCTGTTAATCTGTCCTGTGTCAATTTAATTATTAGTCCAAACAAAAGGACATAAAAGGGGTGGGGAAAAATTCCCCCCTCAACAAAGGTTAGAGGCCAATTGTCTTGTAGAACGGTCTTTAGCCGGGTTTATCTAATGTTTGCTTAAGAGCAGATTCAGGTTATGCATCTTTGGATAGATACTGCAGAAGTTATACTATGCTTTTTTTTTTTTTGCAGCCCATCAGGGGCACAAGATTTCAATTTGTACCATTATCAATAATGTTTGCTCTCTTGACAAGGGTGATAACTGTTAGGCATCTCTTCTCCAAAATAATATATTCTGCCCTTTAAAATAGATCAGTATTTTGTGGGGAGTTGCCTTGAAATTTTATAAACATACTGTTCTTTGCAAATCTTTCAATTTATTCTCATGTCTATTTTTATTATTTTAGAGCTTCTGGTTTCCCATTTTATTCAATGCATCATAACCCATTACTGTCATGTTTATTTTTGTGCTTAAATTATCTGAGAACAAGCTGGCTACTGTGTTCTTTGAAATATTCTTTGAACATTTCCTTATTTTTTGAAATCAGCACTGTCAGGCTCATCTTCAAGTGGGGTTGCCCTATGCTTGCATTCAGTCACTTCTCCATCAGTCCCAGATTTCTTGGTGATGAGAATGGCATATACAAGTCAAAATTTGTGCATACATAGATGCATACATAATCTGAGTTTCCATTAATGACTTCAAAATTAATGAACTATCATTCTTCTTTATTCCCTTTATCTCCTCATACCTTTATTCCCTTTATCTCCTCCTCTCCATTCTCTGACACTAGCATCTATTACCCTTAATGTGTTTGTTTAACTAATATCCACACACCCTCTTTTCACTCTACTCTAGATTGGACATGCTATGCCTAGCATCAACTACCACCCACCTGTGGAGAAGTCTCCATCTTCTGCCCATGCTCCAACACCCATTGCCAAACCATTCCACAGCACAAAAGACTCTGTACCCACTCTGAGCTCCAGGCCCCTGCAAGGGCCTATCTGTTTCACCCCCAATTGGATCCCAGCCTCACCTCACATAGGTTCTATAATCCCATATTGCAATGTCCTCCTCTTCTGCTGGGACTTCCCTTCCTCACTCCTCTTTCTCTCCAGCGTGAAGGCCTTCTTCATCCCCCATGGCACTGAACCCTGCTTTGTGGAACCATGACTCTTTTCCATTTAGTAAAGAATACTTCCCTGCTAGGCACTACCCAATGGCCTTAAGACTGGATTGCTGAGTAAGGAAAGGCCAAGATAAAAATGGTTAAAAAAAAGAGCGAAGAGAAAGTGTAGAAGAAGAAGAGAAGGTAATTCTCATGATTTTAACACAAATTGAGATTGGTTTACTGGATCATTTGTTTCATTGGCCCTCTTCTTTTTACCCTCACTCAGATTGTCCTTCTTAAATGACTGCTATATAAAACTCAAGGACAATAGTGAGGATGATATTTCTTAAGCAGAATTTTCAATTTAAACATTACTGTAAAATTTAATGACTGGGCTATTGACTAGAAAGTCATTCTCAACTATGCACTTCCTTGATTCCTTGATTGATATTGCATGGGGAGAAAAAGAGCTACTTACTGATAAGAATTCTTAAGGAATAGTTAGCAAAACAAATCTGATCCTGTGATTTCTGTTTATTTCATTAAGTTAAAATGTGAAGCAGGTGAATCATCCCATTCCTGCAGTTTTAACGTTTCTGCTTGCAAGTCCGATGTTGCCTTTGAGTTCTTCTTTTTGTTATCCCTTATCTTCTAGGCTTTTCTGAAACCATGTTTATTTTACTAATGGTTAGGGTGGCCCTGCTCTCACTAAATACTATCTGCTTCTTTATTCTAGAACAGTGCTCTGCAACCGAGATATAAGGATCATGTATACAATTTAAATTTTTTCTGGTAGCCACATTAAAAACATAAAAAGAAACAGGCAAAGTTGAATTAAAACTATATTTCACTTAATTCAATACAAAAAGGTTATTATTTTAGCATGTAAACAATATTAAACTACTGAGATATTTTGTGCTCCTTTTTTTCATACTAAATCTTTGAGTTCCACTGAGTATTTTAACATACAATACACAACATCTCAATTTGGATGCTGGATTTCCATGTGAAATACCTGGCTTATATTGAGAGTTCATAAAATTATCATTTGAAAAATCAGATTCATACTTCCGAATTGGTTAAAACACACTTAAAAGTCTCCCAATATATGAAGTATCCATTTATAAAATTATAACTAAACTAATTTAAACAAAATTATAACCATTTTCTTGATTCTACAAGTGATCAACAGATACATGTGGATAGTCTCTACTATCTAAAATAGTGTAGACTTCATCACTTAGAATTAAGGAAGGTCTGAGTTTCAGCATGGTGTGGTGTTGATAAGAAAGAGCAGATATGAGTAACTTTGAAGAGATGCAATCCATCTAATTTGGAGGCAGATTAGATCTGGGGCTATGAGAATTTAAGAGGAAAGTCAAGAATAACTGGCATTACTCATCTAATATAGTTTGTTTGTTTGTTTTGTTTTTTTTCAATAAATTTATTTATTTTAGTTGGGGACTAATTACTTTACAATATTGTAGTAGTTTTTGCCATACATTGACATGAATCAGCCATGGGTTCACATGTGCTCCCCCTCCCGAACCCTCCTCCCACCTCCCTCCCCATCCCATCCCTCTGGGTCATCCCAATGCTCCAGCCCTGAGCATCCGTCCCATGCATAGAACATGGAATGGTGTTCCGCTTCACATATGACAATATACATGTTTCAATGCTATTGTCCCAGAACGTCCCACCCTCAGCTTCTTCCTCAGAGTCCACAGGACTGTTCTATGCATCTGTGTCTCTTATTCTGTCTCGCATATAGGGTTACCGTTACCATCTTTCAAATTCCATATATATGCATTAGTATACTGTATTGGTGTTTTTCTTTCTGGCTTACTTCACTCTGTATAATGGGCTCCAGTTTCATACATCTCAATAGCACCGATTCAAATGTATTTTTTTAATGGCTGAGTAACATTCCATTGTGTATATGTACCACAGCTTCCTTATCCATTCGTCTGCCGATGGACATCTAGGTTGCTTCCATGTCCTGGCTATTGTAAACAGTGCTGCGATGAACATTGGGGTACACGCGTCTCTTTCAATTCTGGTTTCCTCGGTGTGTATGCCTAGCAGTGGGATTGCTGGGTCATATGGCAGTTCTATTCCCAGTTTTTTAAGGAATCTCCACACTGTTCTCCATAGTGGCTGTACTAGTTTGCATTCCCACCAACAGTGTAAGAGGGTTCCCTTTTCTCCACACCCTCTCCAGCATTTATTGCTTGTAGACTTTTGGATAGCAGCCATTCTGACTGGTGTGTAATGGTACCTCATTGTGGTTTTGATTTGTTTTTAAGTATCTCCCCAAGAAAATTTCTTCACACTAAATGGTTTGAGAAACACTGTTCAAAACTATATTAGATTTATTAGAGAAATGCAAATCTAATACAGTTTTGAACAGTGTTTCTCAAACCATTTAGTGCGAAGAAATTTTCTTGGGGAGATACTTAAAAACATATCAATTTTCCTGTTCTTCACTCCACTCCCTCAGAGATTCTAGCTTAGAAGTTCTACAGTGGGGCTTAAAAAAATGCATTTTATTTGATTCTGCTTCAGATACTTTCACATGAAACTCTGAGAAATACTGCCCTCCAGAGTTTGACTGCATTAAAACCAGTTTTCAAACCAGTATTAAAAATATTTTCCAGCATTGATTTGGTGATGCTGAGCCAGCATCAGCATTGTTTTATTAATTGCCTGTTTTATTAATGATGTATGCCTGCAATCATAATGCACAGTGTTTACAATCTTGCCAACAAGTGTGGATAAACAGCGAGTGTTATTAGATCACTAAAAACACAGCAAATGATAAACTGTCCAAGAGACTAGCTCAAAACAATGAAGTCTACTGCTATCCCTCCCTCAGGGTGTCAATGTTCAAATCGTGGCTATGCTTCTATATAAAAATATTTTTCTGGCCTACAATTACAGAAGATCAAGAGAAACAGTGCTTTTGACACACTATTTAAAGATTATTCATCTGTTAAGAAAAACACTGTTAGTGTTTTGGTCATCTATATGTGATGTTACTTTCTGCTTTATATTGTTTTGTTTTCTTTTCAAAATTTTATGAACATGTATCTTGTAAAACTAGACTTAAACCTGTATGATTTTTAAGTATTTACATTTTGTAATCTTGTATCACAGTTTTAAAATGCAGTCCTAATTATTTAGAAAAATAGCAAGGCACTAAAGAAGGAAAAAGCTACATAAAACTTTGTTTAGGTATTTCTGCATATAGCATCATTTTATTACAGTTCTGCCAATGTTCCTAGATTATAATTTAAAGGGGAGAAATTGAGTAGATGAGAACAAAATAAGTAAAAAATGTCATCTGTGTCATGACAGTCAGTAACAGTCACTGAGAAATTTTCCAAGACTTTGAAGGTGTTAATAGGTAACTTAGATTCAGACAAATATTTGACAGCATCAAAAAAACATCTGATAACTATAATATTCTGTCATGGGCTTCCTAGATAACCAACCCTTACCTCTCATTAAAATAAAGTGGTAGTATTAAGAATAAAGTGGTCCATTTTGAAAAAAGTCAAACAAGATGCAACAAAAAATCTCTGCAGACTACAATGTAATTGGACTAGAGATTCCACGATACCCTAAAATATACAAAGCACTGCTGTAAGAGATGTGACACAGATTTGCCAGGATCAAGAGATACACCCTTGCTCAACAGGTGGGCAGGAGAGACTGGTCCCAAATAGAACCAAATCACAAGCCCAGATGGGATGTCATGGCTGGAATGTAATCAAGTTCTTACGAAACACAATTCTAAAGGAAGTAGTAACTTTATTTTCTGCATGTCAGAAAACTCACTTCTCCAACTTGACAACACCCATCAAAGACATACTTCAGACCCCTTTCACCCTTTTATTTGTCAATTTTGTCTAGGCAACTATTAGAGTTCACCTCTTGTCTGACACCCTGAAACAAAAGCAGACTTCTCAGTTTTCATTCCTTTTCATACACTAACAAGTTGATCTTCCCTGGTGGCTCAGCTGGTAAAGAACCTGCTTGCAATGCAGGAGACCTGCGTTCGATCCCTGGGTTAGAAAGATCCCCTGGAGAAGGGAACAGGCTACCCACTCCAGTATGTCTGGAAAATTCCATGGACTGTATAGTCCATGGGGTTGCAAAGAGTCAGACACAACTGAGTGACTTTCACTTTCACAAGTTGATCTAGTTCTAGAAAGTCATTCTGTCTAGATTAACACCAGACTACTGTTGATTTAAGAATAAAGAATGTATTTTCTTTAGAGAGCTATCACAGGGAAAGTAGGAAACGATGAAATCAACTTATTTTTGATGCCTAGGACTATTGAAGAATACATCCTCTAGGTATGAATAAAGATTGATTAAATTTTTTTTGAAATTCATATAGCTGAAAATATGTATATAGGTGAATTCAAAACTAGGTCCATTTAGAAATTATTTATTGCACCCCTTTAGGTCACTGGAGAGGAAGAGATGGAACTTGTTTCAGAATCCTTACATAAATAATTTTGTTAATTAACTCTATCTTTAACAATATGTCACCAAACTTATTACATTCTTGTTCCAAAATTAACAATTACACATTAATACTAAGTTTGTTTACTATACCCACAAATCCCAGAGTTAAGCATCCATTTAGGCATTTTAATATATAAATACCAGGATAAGTCAACCCAAATTGACTTTTTCAGTCAAGATACTTTAGCCCAGCCTTGGCCAATCCATGTAAATTGCCTTCTGTAAAAATTCATTATAAACTACTAATGTGTGTCACTTGTTACACACAAGTAAGTTTAACCTTACTTTGGCCACCTTATGCAAAGAGCCAACTCATTGGAAAAGACCCTGATGCTGAGAAAGATTGAAGGCAAGAGGAGAAGGAGACAACAGAGGATGAAATGGTTGCATGGCATTATCAACTCAATGGACATGAGTTTGAGCAAACTCTGGGAGATGGTGAAGGACAGAGAAGTGTGGCGTGCTGCAGTCCATGCGGGTCACAAAGAGTCGAACACATCTGAGTGACTGAACAACAACAACAAATTTTAGCCTTCAGGATACAAATACAGCACCCAGAGAGTCCATGCCTTTAAGAAATTCATAGTCCAGTGTCTGTGTGTTTGCAGAGGGTGGGTAGAGAGGAGAGGATGGTCAAGCAACAGAAGAAATAGTAACTGTGCATTGTGTTCTGACACAAATGTTTATAATGAGGTATCACAGATTTGAGACTGGTTCATAGAGGTGGTTCAAATTGAGCGTGTGGAAATTTTCTCCCAGAACTGAAAAGAGATTCCAGACAAAAGAAATAACAGTTACAAAACAGAAGTGCCAACTACTGTATATTTCAGGAAATGCACAGTGTTCAACTGTCAAGAGTACAGAAGGTCATGCAGAATAATAGGGATGATTAAGAACAGGAAGCTGAAAGCAGACAGCGTACTATTGAGAGTCATGAGCACCATGCTAAGTGAACTGAATTTTATCCTTTGATGGTAAAATATGACTGAAGGCTTTAAATATGGGAACACTAGCTTAAATCATACAGTTCAGTCAAATTATTTGTGATAACTGTTTAGAAAGTATGGTAACTGCTACCACAAAGGAACAGGCTTCAGTTCCACAATCTCTACCTCACTTTTTTTCTGTTTTTCATCTCTTAGTTCCATTTCCAGGGATAATAAAAATTCTCAGCAAATTAGAAATAGAAGAAAACTTTCTCCACCTGCAAAAAAGCATCCAAGGAAAACCTACAGATAACAGTAGGCCTAATTGTGAAAAATCAAATATTTCTCATCTAAGAGCTAGAATAAGGCAAGAATATCTTAACAGTTCTATTTAACATTGTACTAGATGGTGTAGAAAATGCAACAAAGTAAGAAAAATAAAAGTTATACATATTAAAAAGGAAGGAATAAAGGTACTTCTGTTCTCAGATGGCATGGTCTTTTATATAAAAAATCTTATGGGATAAAAAATAAATAGGAGCTTTTAGAACTAGCAAGCTTATCGTGTTTAGTATATTTATAAAGCAGTAAAACAAATAAAATAGACAGACATAACATACCAGGAATTTAAAGATTCAATATTATCAAGAAGAAAAGTTTTCTCAAGTTAATTTTAGATTTCACTCAACCTCAGTCAAAATTCTCATAGTTTTTTTTAACAGAAATTGATAAATCATAAAATTTATTTGGAAATTCAAATGGTCTAGAATAGACTAAACTATTTTGAAAAAGAAAACAGATGGGCATCTTATACTACATAATTTCTGTGCCTAGTACATAGAAAGCACACCATACATATTTGTTAAATAAATAACAAGTTCCCCTACATGTAACAAAGTCTTACCATAATCAAATCTCACATTAACCTTTGGTAGGAAAAAATAAATTATGAAGATAGCAATGATAATATCATGTGAAGTAAAAAATAAAAATAACTAACAAATCTTAAGTTCTATTGAGTTTGATGTGGACATATCATCAGGTGTTAGATGTTTTTGCCATCTGCAGATTAAAGCAAATTTTTCCATAGTTGAAAATTCCAACTCACTACTATACCCTTTCACAGCTACTATCGTTATTTTCTCTTGTAAAGTGCTTAAAATGGCAGAACATATAAGCACTTGAGCCATAACAGTCATTAAAGATATTAAAACAAAAATAAATCATTCCATACTGAAACCTCCAAGCCTGAAAAATCTGTGACAGATAAAACAATGAGTAACCTTAGGAGAAATTTATTGCTTTACATACTAAAAACTAAACCTAACTGCCTCATAAATAACTAAGAAAAATATGCAAGTGATAATCTGAGGCTTAAATTAAAGTTGTTAAACTGATTATGCTGAAATAGACAGGTGTCTATATGAGCATAATTTTGAGACACACAATTTCTCCACTTTTATTTTATTTAGCAAGATTTTCACTGTGCCTATCTGCTACAAGTCTGATAATTTCAGCCAGCAGATTATTGCATATAATTTTACTAATGATTTAGAAATTCTCCATGTAGCTAAAAAGATATACTTATTGCTGATCTCATCCTACCAATGGTTCCCAATGAGGCAAACTGCTATGCCTTCTAGGAGAGGTCAACAATAGGCTAAAAAGTATGTGTTCTTAAATTATCCAAGTGTGTAACCACCATTCCAAATAATATATAGAACGTTTCCCTCACTCCATAGAATTCAACTTTACCGTTTAAATCGTTATTCCTACTCTTCCCCAACCACTCACTATCATTATAGACTGCTTTTGCTAGTTCACATATACCTTATGAAAATTCCATTTCACACTATATTGTGTGTATATATGTGTGTGTCTCCAGCTTCTTTCACTGTCTCTGCTACTGCATATATCTCGAGTGTATTTCCTTTTTTATTGCTGGGTACTATTTCATTGCTTGAATACATCACAACTGTGTTTATCCATTTTTCTACAGTTAGACACTTGGGTTGTTCTCTGTTTTTTTTTACTTGATATTATATATAATGCTTTTATGAAATCTTTATACAAGTGTTTTTGTGGACATAATTCTAATTTATTTCCTTGGGAAATATCTAGGAATAGAAATGTTAGACCATGGAGTTGATTCATGCTTAAATTTGTAAGAAATCATTATATAATTTTGAAACTTTAATAAACTAGATGTAGTATTTTACCCTCTCACCAGCAAACTGTAAGAATTTGTATTGTTCCACATTCTTATAAACATTTTGCATTTTTGATCTCTTTTATTTTGACTATTCTATTAGATGTAGTGTCTTATTTTGTGTGCGTGTGTGAATTTTGCTCTGAATGCATATTTTTCTTTCCCAAGAGAAATGAAACTTTTACTATTTCAACAACTTTTACTATTCCGTGTACTTGTACAATATGGAGAGCAGATGATACCATCACCTCAGGCAATATTCTGTCTTACCTAGAATTCTTATAGATTATGACTCAGAGGTTAATCTCAAGTAGTTTTGACTAACTGGAACTTTTTTAAAGCATGAAAAAAATACTGCAAATCCCTAATGTTTTATGTGCTTTATAATTTAGCATACTCAACTAGAACATATTCTAAAAGTGTGAAAATGTCTTTAGCTTCTGCTTTGATAAAACTCAGATAAAACAACACATGCATATAAGATGTCAGCTCATACAATTTATTCATCTTCTATAACTGCTAATGAGCTCATATTCACTGATATCTGTCACAATCCTAAATAGTTCAAAGTGTTTACTAAAAAGAGTGAAGTGCTTCTTCTGAAAAATATTCTCACCACCTGGAGAGGATTTTTCCCCTATTTCAAGAAGCCTAAGAAAAGAGTTCTAACAATTCAATGTTATCCCTCTTAGCACAAAATCGATACCAAAATAGATGCAGTTAAACATTATCAATCTCTTCCCTCTCCCTTTGCCTGATATCTGATACAAATTTAATTTTCTGAAACAAACCAATCATAAGCAAAATAAGACAAGCTTGGCAAACAGATAAATGACAATAACAGCACAACAGCATCAACAACAAAAGCTAATGCTATCACCACATTAAGAAGCAAGTTAAAGCTCCTTCCCTGAGAAAATATACAGACTAAAGAAAGAAGAGAGGACCTTAAAATTACATGTTTACAAGAGATCATCTGGTGGTCGTATGGATATTTATACACAGTTACTATATGTATTAAAATAATTTTACAGTAAAAGAAGAAAGAAGGTCAAGAGTAAGAATGAGAGATAAAGTAGCTCAATTTTAAAAAGCTTTATAAGAAAAAAGTTGATTTTAAAAAGGTATAAAGTACAAAACAAATACGATTTTGAGGGGAGAAAATAAAGAAACTGTACCAGATTATACTTAGTTTTACCATGGTTACCTCGGATTCAGCATATTTAATATCATACCTTTGATTCTCTAAATTCTCATCCTAATGCACAACTGACCATACCACAACATGTCTCAATCCCAGAAACAGCACCATCATCAAGATATCATCCCACCTGGAGAACATACTTATATGCTGACTCTCCTTGTCTAAGTAGCAGAATCACATCCCCTACTATATGTCTTCTGCCGTGTGATTGCCAACATCATTGTTTTAGGCCCTCGTCATCTGCCTGCCTCTTGTAACTATGTTTCTCACCTAGTTTCCCCATATTTCATATTGCAATAAGAATTTATTTACAAATAAAATCTGATCAAATCAGTCTTCTGTCTAAAATCATTTGATTATACACCATCACATATAAGATAGTTGATAAGATAGTTTAAAATCACAGTTTATAATTCAAGGATCTTTATGAACTAGCTTCTACCAATTTCTCTCTATATAACCATTTACAGAATTATTTATATACAATAATTGGCAGTATTATTTCCTGCTGAACCTTCATTCATACCCTAAACTCTTGTTACAATGAGCCACTTTCCCTTCCCTTTCTTTTACCTCATTGGCTTTCATATATTGTTGAATTTACTGAAACTCTCTCACCTCCACTAGCTTTCTTCGCAGTAATGCTTCCTAAGGCCCACTTGAGTTCGCATTTCAAAATGTCTGGCTCTGGGTGAGTGATCACACCACAGTGATTACCTGGGTCATGAAGACCTTTTTTGTATAGTTCTTCTGTGTATTCTTGCCACCTCTTCTTAATATCTTCTGCTTCTGTTAGGTCCCTACCATTTCTGTCCTTCATTGAGCCCATCTTTGCATGAAATGTTCCCAAGGTATCACTAATTTTCTTGAAGAGATCTCTAGTCTTTCCCATTCTATTATTTTGCTCTATATCTTTGCATTGATCACTTAGGAAGGCTTTCTTGTATCTCTATGCTATTCTTTGGAACTCTGCATTCAAATGGGTATATCTTTCCTTTTCTCCTTTGCCTTTAGCTTCTCTTCTTTTCTCAGCTATTTGTAAGGCCTCCTCAGACAACCCATTTTGCCTTTTTTGCTTTTGCATTCTGGCTAGCATATCTAAATTTCAGCCCTTCGAGTGAATGTATGGATATATCACTGTGGCTTTAGTTTACATTTCCCTAATGAATAATGAAGTTGACAACCTTTTATGTTCTTACTTTTCAACTACCCATTTTCTCCACAGAAGTGTCTGTTGAAAACATTTATTGTTTTGTTAAACTGTTTCGGTTCACTTTGTATTATTGAACTGTAAAATTATACAGTACGAATACACATATATGTATAATCTTACAGCTCCATTATACATACATAAATACAGAAATAAAGCTACAAAATTTCTAGATGGAAACATAGGGGATAAAATTTGTAAACCTGAGTTAAACAAAGATTTCTTAGAAAGGAAGCAAAAAGTATGAATGATAAAAACATTTGTTATCATTCCCCTATATTTCCATCTAGAAATTTTGTAGTTTTATTTCTATGATACATTTCAAGTTCAACTTCATACATCGTGATATAAGCTTCATTTTTGTTTGAAATTATTAATTGTCCCATTTGTTGAAACACTATTCTTTCCCCCATTGAACTACCCTGAATCTTTGCTGAAACTCATTAGGCCACATACCTGTTAGTGGCAAATGAGTTTATTTCTGGACTACTCCTGTTCCAGCTATATATTTGCATTTTCTTCAACAAACACCTCACTCTTTTTAGTACTCTAGCATTATAGTAAATCTTGAAATGAGGTAGTGTCTTCCTACTTTTTCATTTTTAAAATTTTTTTGATCATTCTGTGTTCCTTGAATTTCCATATATATATAATAGTTTCAGCTTGTCCATTTGCAGAAAATACAGACTTCTGAAATTTTGGCTGGGTTAAATTTCAACCTATAGATCAATTAAGAATGAAAACAATTTCTCTCAGCATATTTTGTAGGTTTCAGTGTACCTGGATTTCTTCAAAAACAATATGTTTATATGTTATTATTAATTATATCTAATTTCAAGTATACATTGTTTAAATATAGGAAAATAATTAAGTTCTGTATATTACTTTGAATCTGAGACTGATAATATTCTTTTATCAAATCTAATTGTTTTTACATATACTGAGATTTCACACACACAGAGTAACACCATCTGAAATGAAAACTATTTCTAATCTATATAAATTTTACTTATTTACCTATTTGCAACTCATATACTATTTTCTATTTTAATGTATAGGATTGTATCCAACTGATCAGACCAGGCTGATTTCTTGTCATCATTGGATGACAAAGATCCATCTAGTCAAAATTATGGTTTTTCCACTAGTCATGTATGGATGTGAGAATTGGACTATAAAGAAAGCTGAGCACTGAAGAATTGATGCTTTTGAACTGTGGTGTTGGAGAAGACGCTTGAGAGTCCCTTAGACTGCAAGGAGATCCAACCAGTCAATCCTAAAGGAAATCAGTCCTAAATATTCATTGGAAAGACTGATGCTGAAGCTGAAACTCCAATACTTTGGCCATGTGATGCAAAGAACTGACTCCTTGGAAAAGACCATGATGCTGAGAAAGACTGAAGGCAGGAGGAAAAGGGGACGACAAAGGATGAGACGTTTGGATGGCATCATCGACTTCATGGACATGAGTTTGAGTAAGTTCCGGGAGTTGGTGATGGACAGGGAAGCCTGGCGTCCTGCAGTCTATGAGGTCGCAAAAAGTCTAACACGACTGAGCGACTTAACTGAACTGGTTAAACAGAATAACTGAACATTCCTTCCTGAACAATTCAGGGCAAGAGCAGTACTGAATGATTCTGCCCTTCTCCAAGGTTAGATTTGGCTTTAATAATTTTCTATTTCTGATGAATATATTCCAGTTGAATGAAGCCAGGGGTCCTCACCCTTAATAAATCCCTCTACCAGGCAGGTTCCATGCCTAGATGGCCAGCCCGTCGACAGCCCATATTTCAGAAAGGGTAGCGTGGACCACTTCAGTCCCTAGAGGCTAAAACTCACCTGACCATGCGGAAGTACATCTGCTGCCGCATGGATCCAGTTGCCCCTCAGCTCTTCTCGTGCCACTCTCACACTTCATGGTTCAGTTCCGCTCCAACTTCACGCGAATGAAATGGCCATCTCGAACAGATGAAAAAATGGTTCCTGAGCCCTCTCGGCCCCGGACTCATCGGCATAAGCGGCCGCTCTGCATTGGCAGTCTCCGCCGCTCACTCAGGCCCGGGTTCGCGTGGGCGGTTCAGTCGCCGCATCTCAAGGCATGCTGGGAAGTGAAGTCCGTGTCGTGTGACCGTAGTCCGAGTAGCTCGTGACGTGCGGAGGTTCCTGGGAATTACGCTCTGACTCGTGAGGTCTTCAGACGCCCAGAACCAGAGGATTTAAGAGAGAAAAGTATTTCCTGGTGTGGGGATTATTTGATGCATGCCAATAGACCTTCTGGATTGTTTAGTCCAACTTTTTAATTTCACATACAGCCCATTTATTGAATATATAATCATTGTGAGCGAGAACCAGTACTTGAGTTTGAGGAACAAAGATAGTTCTGACCTCTGGTTTACTGACACTGGAGAACACAGACAGGCATGCAGACAGTTACAATACACTATGGGTCTAAGCACTAGATGCTAAGGAAGGAAGTTCCTGGGTTTAGGGGATGGGGAAAGTTTCCTGTAGGAGATACAGAGGAACAGACGGGAAGAGACAGGGAGAAAATCCCTTTCCAGTCCGGCTTAGCCAGCCTGAAGCAGAAGCACGGGCAAAGTCTGAGAGGAGAGAGAACTTTGAAGGAGTCATCGCTTCCGATGTGTCGGGTAGCGTTTTCGTATGATTGAACCCCAAAGAGCAGAGATGATGGTCATGGTGGGAAGCCAGTCAGTGGACAGAAGTGAGGAAGAAGAGGCAGGTGCCAAGATCGCATTGGGCCTCAGACACTGTCCTTTTTCACATATTTAGATTTTATCTTATATATTCTTAAATATTTTGTAGACTTCTTCATATATTCCTTACTATTTCTCACAACTCATTTTAAAATGGAGTAATATGAATACTCTCTACTCTTCACTAGATTCACCGTTTTTACATTTATATATATGTATATACTTATATATTACTTTATTTTTTAACTACATATTAGTAGACTTTATTTTTTGAAGTGGCTTTGTGATATCTTTGTGATATCTTTGTCTGGTTTTTGTACCAGGGTGTTGGTGGCCTCATAGAATAAGTTTGGGTGTATTCCTGCTTCTGCAATTTCTTTGGAATAGTTTCATGAGGATAGATGTTAACTCGTCTCTAAACCTTTGATGGAATTTGCCCATGAAGCCATTTGGTGCTAAACTTTTTTTTCTTGAAAGACCTTTGGTCACACTTTCCATGTCAGTACGTATGACTGGTCTGTTCGTATTTTCTATCTCTTCCCATTTCAGTCTTGGAAGGTTGTACCTTTCTAAGAATTTGTCCATTTCTTCCAGTTGTCCATTTAGGGGGCGTATAGTTGCTTATAGTAGTCTCTTATGATCCTGTGTGTTTCTGTGGTGTCTGTTGTAACCTCTTATTTTTCATTTCTAATGTGAATGATTTCAGTCCTCTCCCATTTTTCTTGATGAGTCTAGCCAAATGTTTATAATTTTGTTTATCTTTTCAAGGAAACAGCTTCTAGTTTCATTGATCTTTGCTGTTATTTTCTTTGTTTCTATTTCATGTATTTCTATTCTGTTCTTTATGATTTCTTTCCTTTTACTAATTTCAGGTTTTCTTATTCTTTAGTTATTTTTTGTACAAGGTTAGGTTGTTTATTTGTGATTTTTCTTGTTTCCTGAGGTAAGATTGTATTGATATACACTTTCCTGGTAAAATAGCTTTTTCTGCATCTCATAGGTTCCAAGTCATTATGTTTTCATTGTAATTTGTCTCTAGGTTTTTTTTATTACTTCTTTAATTTCTTCAGTGCTCCATTGGTTGTTTACTAGTATACTGTTTTGTCTCTAAGTGTTTTTGGTTTTTATACTTTTTTCATGTAGTTTACTTTTCATCTCATAGAGTTGTGCTTGGAAAGGATGCTTTATATGATTTCAGTTTTCTTAAGTTTACCAAGTCTTGCTTTGTGGGCCAGCATGTGGTCAGTCATGGAGAATGTTCCATGTGTATTTGAGAAGAATTTGTGTTCTACTGCTTCTGGATGGAATGCTTTATAGAAATATCAGCTTCTCAAGTGGCACAGTGGTGAAGAATCTGCTGCCAAAGCAAGAGACATAGGTTCACTCCCTGGGTGGGAAGATCCCTTGGAGTAGGAAATGGCAACTCACTCCAGTGTTCTTGCCTGGGAAATTCCATGGACAGAGGAGCCGAGTGGATTACAGTCCATGCACTCACAAAGACTTGAATACAACAGCACACACTTTATAAGTATCAACTTAGTTTATCTGGTCTAATGTGTTACATAAGGCTTGTGTTTGCTTATTGATCTTCTGTCTGGATGATCTGTCCATTGATATAACTGGGGTGTTAACATCCTCCACAATTATTGTGTTACTATCGATTTGTCCATTTGTGGCCATTAATATTTGCCTTATATATTGGGGTGCTCCTGTGTTGTGTGTATATATAATTACAGTTGTTATAATAGCTTCATCTTGGATTGATCCCTTGATCACTATGTAGTGTTCTTCTTTGTCCGTTGTAACAGTCTTTGTGTTAAAGTCTATTTCGCCTAAGTGAGTATTGCTACTCCAACTTTCTTTTGATTTCCATTTGCATGGACTATTTTTTCTATCCCCTTACTTTCAGTCTGAATGTGTTCCTGGATATGAAGTAGGTTTCTCGTAGACAGCATGTATATGGGTCTTTTATGTATCCATTCAGCTAGTGTATGTCTTTTGATTGGAGCATATAATACATTTATATTTAAGTTAATTATCAATATGTATGCTTCTACTGCCATTTTCTTTATTCTTTTGGATTTGTTTTTCTAGGTCTTTTTTCTTTCCTTCCTCTTTTGTTCTATTTTCTTATGGTTTGATGACTAAGTTTATAGTGTTGTGTTTGGATTCCTTTTGTGTGTGTGTATGTGTGTACACATGCACACATCTAATTAGTTTTTGGTTGTGCTGTTTCCATGAGGTTTTGATACCGTAGTCTGTATATGTATAAGGTTGTTTTAAGTTGCTGGTCTTTTTCTTGCCTAGAGAAATTCTATTAGCATTTGCTAGTCTAGTGGTACTGAATTCTCTTAGCTTTTGCTTGACTATAAAACTTTTGATTTCTCTGTCAATTCTGAATGAGAGCCTTGCTGTGTAGAGTATTCTTGGTTGTAGGTTCTTCCCTTTCATCACTTTGAATTTATTGTACCACTCCCTTCTGGCCTGCAGAGTTTCTGCTGAGCAATCAACTAATAACATTCTGGGGATTTCCTTATATGTAATTGGTTGCTTTTGCCTCATTGCTTTTGCTATTTTTTCTTTGTCTTTCATTTTTGTGAATTTGATTACTATGTGTCTTATCATGCTCATCCTTGGGTTTATCCTGCATGGGTTTCTGCATTTCCTGGACTTTAGTGACTGTTTTCTTTCCCATGATAGGGAAGTTTTCAACTATTATCTCTTCAAATAATTTTTCAAGTCCTTTCTGTCTCTCTTCTCCTTCTGGGACCCCTATCATGTGAATGTTGGTGCATTTAATGTTGTCTCAGAGGTCTCTTAGACTGTCTTCATTTCTTTTCATTCTTTTTTCTTCTGTTCCGCAACAGTGATTTCCACTACTGTGTCTTCCAGATCACTTATCCATTCTTTTGCCTCAGTTATTTTGCTCCTGATTCCTTCTAGTGTATTTTTCATTTCAGCTATTGTTCATCTATGTGTGTGTGTTCTTTAGTTCTTCTTGGTCTTTATTAAACAGTTCTTACATCTTTTCAATCCTTGCCTCCATTCTTTTCTGAATCCTGGATCATCTTCACTGTCAGTATTCTTAACTCTTTTTCTGAAAGCTTGCCTGTCTCCACTTCACTTGGTTGTTTTTCTGGAGTTTTATCTTGTTCTTCATCTGGGACATAATCCTCTGCTGTTTCAGTTTTTTCTTGTTTTGTGATTGTGGTTCCCATTCCAAAGGCTGCAGAATTGTAGTTCTTATTTCTGCTGTCTGCCCCTCTGGTGGGTGACACTATGTAAGAGGCTAGTGCAATTGTAACATTGTTTAAGAAATCAATTTATTAGCAGTTTTATCTCATAAACAACTTTAGACACAAAAAAGACCAGAGATGTTTTCAAAGGATCCAAAGCTCTTACACAGAATATAGACATTAATATACTGGCTTGCTGTTATGTAAGAAAACATATATTTATATGGATAAAAAAAAATCTGCCAAAATGGAAAGTATTAGCTATGTGAAAGCAGTGAACTTACAGGTGATTTTCCTCTTTTGACATTCCAGAATTTCTATATTTTTTTTACTGAGTACAAAGTTTTTGAGTATTCTAAATAGTATTCTAATTCTAATAGCATTCTAACTAGCTTTTAAAAGCCATACAACTCACACAGAACACCTTTAAAGTACATAATTTTCTATAGAACCAAGTTAAAACTTCTCAAATAAATATCCCCAAAGGGTATCTATTCCCAAATTGCTTTTCTTCTTAGCCCCTGTTTTTTTATACCTCATCTAGTCCAGTCTTATCCCTTATCCTTGACACAGATGCTACTAATTTATGTATTTTAGAAATTGAAACACATTTTTGCAGGGTTGTTTTCCTAGGTACAAAAATTTGGTTCTTTTGGTCCCTTGTCTTGCTGAGTGTCCTTGGGATCCTGGCTGCCTACACAACAATGCTGGTGGTGAGTAATGTTCCCCATTTCTCCCACCCCCTTCTCGAGTAGCCTCATGAGGTGCTCTTGTCTGTGGTATGGTTCCCAATTGTTGCTGGGAGCCCTCAGATCACTCTTAGCAGAGTTTGGGTTTACATCAGCCCCTTGAATATTAGGGAGGAGGGATAGATGGGGCAGGGGAAGGCTTGTGCTGTTAGAAGGTAGGTCTTTCTACTTTGACCCTTTGAAAAGGAGGCAGGACATCCTTTTTCTCTTCCTCTGTTTCATGGCTTATTTTCTGGTTCACTCAGTTTTGTCATTTTGAATGCTCACAACTTCACATGGCAGTACTTTTACACATTTAACTATTCATTTCATAGCGCATCTCCTGAGAATCAGTCTTTATGGGCCTTACAAATCATCTAGTGTGTTACACCTGTTATACTGTGCAACTGCTAGTCCCCTAGTCCAGGTGCAAAGTACATTTATTTTAGCAAGTATCTTTACACACTAGAGACCCTGCCTGTTTCCTGACAGAGTAGTATCTGTAGGGTGAGAAATTCACACCAGACACAGTAGTGTCATGTAGTATAAGAAACTGAGGCCAAGCAGTAGAGGAATCTGTAGAAGTGGAACATTTATGGGAGACTAAGGTTTAGGTTACTAGAGTTTTTCGGTGCCCACTTACACATAGGACATACATATCTTTCTCTGATTTCATAGTTTCCTGTCCCCATTGATTTCTTGTCTGATACTAAAAAACCCAACTCCCAAATCAGTTGACATTTGCATTAACTTTTCTTTCAGCAAAATATATTGATTATTGTATGAGTCATAAGTACTGAGGTTACAGAGATCAAAGACGTGCAGTTTCTGTTTTTATTCAGGGCACTTCAAAGACAGAGGTATGAGAAATAAAGTTACAATAGTCCCTAATTCAATGAGTTTAAAATCTAGTAGGGAAGTAAGTCCTAGACAAAAACAACCAACACAGACAGAGCATTATAATTGTCATTAGAAGGCCTAAATAAAGTTCAGCCTGGGTTCTGAGAAGGAAGAGGTAACTTTCAGTCAAGAGGATTAAGTGAAACTTCTTGGAGGAGGTAGCAGAGGAATGGGATCTTGAAAGGTAGTTGGATTTAGAAACGTGTTTATGGGAGTGTGGAAGAAAGTCCAGACCGTGGCAACATCATGACAAAGTCAGTAAGACAGATATATGGAGTGTGACTAGATAAGAGGGAAGAATCAGTACTGTTAGCATGTAGGGAAAAGTGATGAAAAATGGGGAATATGATTAAAACAATAGACTTGTGATAGATTTTGTAAAGCCTGAAAAGTAGTCTAAGATACTTGGTGTAAATCATATTCTAATTAGGATTATCATTTTGAAAGTCATTGTGTAAAGGGTATCTGTAGACATAAATTAGTTAGAAACTTTTCTATGTAATGAGAAAAATGCAGATGAATGATATATTTGGGGCAAGAATCTGGCCACCGAATTGTACTACTCTCATACATGATCAAAATAAAACTAAGATGGACTTCCACTGTCTAATAAGCCATGTGTTTTTTAATAGGCTTCTCCTCTACCCTACCTGTTTTTGGATATAGTGGCAACAACAGAGGAGACCTAGATTCTGTTTCTGCTTTAAGTTATTTTGTAACCAAGTTATTTTGACCAAGTCACATAACTCTTCTAAGCCTCAATTTATTGGTTCAAATGAGAATTATAATAATATTTAATGATATTTTATAGGGCTTGGTAATGTGTAAATAAATGGCCTGGTGACTCAGTCAGTAAAGAATCAGCCTGCAATGCAGGAGACCCAAATTTGATCCCTGGGTTAGAAACATCCCCTGGAGAAGGAAATGGCAACCCACTTCAGTATTCTTGCTCGGAACATCCCATGGATAGAGGAGACTGGTGGCTACAGTCCATGGGGTCACAAGAGTTGTACACAACTTAACAACTAAACCACCACCAAACTACAAATAAAATCATATCCATAAAATTATTTTGATAAAAAGGTGAGTGCCTTATGCATTCAAACTCTCCTTAATAACCTAAGAATCTGAAGACTCCAGTTTTCAGTCTGTGTCTTCACACTGACTTGGTGATTACATAGATTTAGATTCAAACCTAATTAAGGTTTATTGACTAATACCAATGTTAACAGCAGTGGTTAACAGTTGTAACAATGGCACTGGTTCCTCAAAGAAGAGCTTTAAAAAAAAAAACTATTTATTTATTTGGCTGCCTTTGAGTCTTGGTTGCATAGTTCGAGGTCTTTCATTGATGTGTATGGACTCTAGTTGTGGCGTATGGGTTAAGTTGATCCTCTGCATGTGGGATCTTAGTTCCCCAACCAGAGATCAAACCCTTGCATCACAAGGCAGATTCTTAACCACTGAACCACCAAGAAAGTCCCAGAAAAGAGCTTTTAAATGACCCTTGGAAGGGCTGGCCCATGACCTCTGTTCTCTTACTAGTGTCTCTACCTAATACCAGGAATAAGCTCCATCACACGGAAAAGAAAATTGGTAGAAAGTCAGGAAGGATATCAGTGTACTGATTGTTACAAAATCCCAGACAAGATAATAAATTCTCTCTGGATTGCTGGTGAAAGTTACAGCTAGGAAGTAACATGTGAACTGTGTTTGATGGGTCCATGGCATGGGGAGGGAGAGCTTTTAGGCAGAGGAACAGCATGGCAAACTCTTAGATGATGAAAAGGGCAGGTGTAGCAAAGAGTGAATATAATGCCAGACTGTGAAAGGAATTTTGAGTTCAGTTTTGGATAGCATCTTGGTTTTTTCAAAATAATCTCTTTCTTTGTTTTTTTTCAGGTACTTGGATTTTTGTTGTGTTGGGAAAAAAATGAACTATACCTGCACTGGTATCATAAGGTAGGACATCTGAATCTTCATAGGAGACCTGAGACAAGGACTGAATGTGCCTCTTTGGCACTAAGTGTTAAATACAGAGCTTCCCTTTCTTTGTCTCCCTTAGAAGCTAGAGACCTGCTTACACGGTTTCAACTGAAATCATTCAGTTTCTAACAGGTGGAACTGGCTTACTGACCAAGCTGAACCCAAACTTTATTTTTTCTCAGTCAGTTCAGTCGCTCAGTCGTGTCCGACTCGTTGCGACCCCGTGAATCACAGCACGCCAGGCCTCCCTGTCCATCACCAACTCCCGGAGTTTACCCAAACCCATGTCCATCGAGTCGGTGATGCCATCCAACCATCTCATCCTCTGTCATCCCCTTCTCCTCCTTCCCTCAATCCTTCCCAGCATCAGGGTCTTTTCCAATGAGTCAGATCTTCACATCAGGTGGCCAAAGTATTGGAGTTTCAGCTTCAACATAAGTCCTTCCAATGAACACCCAGGACTGATCTCCTTTAGGATAGACTGGTTGGATCTTCTTGCAGTCCAAGGGACTCTCAAGAGTCTTCTCCAACACCACGATTAAAAGCATCAGTTCTTCGGCACTCAGCTTTCTTCACCATCCAACTCTCACATCCATACATGACCACTACATCCATTCATGATCACTAGTCCATGTTAAACTCATTCTGTGATTCTGTTCTTCCCATTCCCATAAAATCCTGCACAAACTCCATTATTTTCCCAGTCCTTTATAGTCACAAGAACTTTCTTATTTCAGTCATTAAGAATTTTAGTTTATTGTAGTAGACCGAGCTTTCTTGATGGCTCAGCGGTAAAGAATTCTGCAATGCAGGAGACACAGGAGACGCAAGTTCAGTTTCTAGGTCAATAAGATCCCCTAGAGGAGGGCATGGCAACCACTCCAGTATTCTTGCCTGAAGAATCCCCATGGACAGAAGAGCCTGGCATACTGCAGTCCATGGGGTCGCAAAGAGTCGGACCCTGTTGTAACCTAAATGGGAAGGAAATTCAGAAAAGTGGGGATATGTGTGTACATACAGCTGATTCCCTTTGCTGTACAATAGAAACTAACACAACATTGTAAAGCAACTATATTCTAATAAAATTTTTTAAAAATAAATAAATTTAAAAATAAAATTTTACTAGCAGTAACAAAGGACCCATATCTGGTCTGAGGAAGCAGGTATCATTGACCCAACATCTGAAGACATGCAGTTCATTTCCAACACTGCCTCCCTCATTTTGTTCTGCCATGGGCTTGAGCATCTCTAGCACAGCCCCTTGCTATTTATAGGCTTTCAGGTATGGCTTTGATACCATTCCTTGTATTTCCTCAAATCCAGGAACATGTCAAACTCCGAGTGGTCTCCTTAAATTTCCTTTTACTCAAAAGGGAAGGATGAACTGAAAATACAAATTTAAGAGTTAGAATGAATGGAAATCAAAATCTCAAGATCATACAGGGAAACAGGAAATTGAAGAGTGAACATATAGGCCTTACTGAGATCCTATGGGTTTTGGAGTTGGGACACCATGAACAGTTAGTCACTACCAAGAGAACCTATGTGTTAAACCATTCTAATTACTACTCCAGGCTTGTGTCTATTATAGAAACCATGCTTACATTGCCCCTGTCAGTGAGTGCTGCTATTTGGCCTCTGCCTAGCAGAATCTCATCATTGCCTTTGAACTCAGGAAGCCAGTTTCAATGGCAGCACTTCTCACCTTTATCCAGGCATAAAGGATGGCTACTACAGTGCTTTTCAAGGATGCTGACACTTTCCTCACTAATGTGTTTTTCAGTGTCTTCATTATATAGAGTGGCTTAGCTCATCATAGGTGATATTAACAGCATTCCAGTAACCTTTTCTCAATAAATCATTGGATTCTTTCTTCCATATTACACCAAGAAATTGCTGGTGTCCCAATTTTATAAAGCATGGGCTACTATTGAGCTGAAACTCCAATACTTTGGCCACCTGATGTGAAGAGCTGACTCATTTGAAAAGACCCTGATGCTGGGAAAGATTGAGGGCAGGAGGAGAAGGGGACAACAGAGGATGAGATGGTTGGATGGCATCACCGACTCAATGGACATGAGTTTGGGTAAACTCTGGAAGTTGGTGATGGACAGGAAGGCCTGGCATGCTGCAACTCATGGGGTCACAGAGTCGGACATGACTGAGCAACTGAACTGAACTGAACTGTTGAGCCAAGGTTAATACACAAACAGAACCACTCTGAGATGCATAATACCTGGATGCTGATACATTGAATTTAGAATCTCTGGTAAGTGCACATGTATCAATAAATTCAGCCCGATTTAATATTACTTTATTTTCTCCTTGTCTAGCATCCTTAATGTTACATTGTTTTTTCCTTGGCAAGCATCCTCAGAATCAATTCTGACACATATTCTACAGGATTTTTGTTAATAAATTTAACAAAGCCGTCATCTCTTCAGGTATCCTGTGATCTATTTCCAGTTACGAATGCATAGCCAATGAGAAGTGGTGGAGCTGGTTATTAGAGGAGTTGGAATACCCTTGGAAAATGACTAATTTGTGTGGACTTTTAAACCCTTGGCCTTTAAGTCTCCCTGGCAAGGGAGTTTCTTTAGGGCTTGGAATTTCAGTGTGAAAAGAGTAAACTTGGAAGGAAAGGGTTAGCAATCAGGCCTATAGTTTTCCTGTGACTAAATACAGTTTTCTGGCCAGCAGGTTTTTTTCATCTGTTCACCAAAAATTTATATAAAGTTTATTATGTGTCAGACATTCTAAAGACAATAAATATATAATCATGAACATTAGCCCTGATTTCATGAAGCTTATAGTCTCTTTGGGGAAAGCATACATTGAACAAAATACTGCTTACCTGAGATTGTATTGAATCGTATTTTAAAAAAGCAAATATTTGTAATGGCTACTGTTGAAACTGAATGAGGCATGCTAAGCAATGTTGAGGGCCAAGCTGACATGAAGATAATAAATCAGTAAAGGAATCAGACCACATAGCTGTGTAGGTTTTTTTTTTTCCAGCCATGGTGCACAAAAAAGACTTCACAGCAAAGAAGGTGGATTATTAGATCCATGGACTATTAAAGAATGGTTAGATTAAAAAAGATGAGGAAATGAGGTCCCTGAAACTGTGAAGACATGCATGGCAATTCACTCCAGTATTCTTGGCTGGAGACTCCCATGGACAGAGGAGACTGGCAGGCTACAGTCCATAGGGTTGCAAAGAGTCGGACATGACTGAAGTGACATCACACACTCACGCACATTTCCCAAGGACAGTTCTGATCCAAGCTTAGTGTCTAGAAGTCAAAGTGAAAGTTGCTCAGTTGTGTCCAACTCTGCGACCCCATGGACTATACAGTCCATGGAATTCTCCAGGCCAGAATACTGGAATTGGTAGCCTTTTCCCTTCTCCAGAGGATCTTCCAAACCCAGGGATCGAACCGAGGTGTCGTGCATTACAAGAAGATTCTTTACCAGCTGAACCACAAGGAAAGCCCAAGAAAAGTGGGTAGCCGATCCCTTCTCCAGCAGATCTTCCCAACCTAGGAATCAAACTGGGGTCTCCTTCATTGCAGGCAGATTATTTAACAACTGAGCTATCAGGGAAGCTCCAAAGAAGTCAAGATATTCTTTTTATTTCCTAGATCCTGGTTCTGATAGTTATTCTGTTTTGCTCCTTTTTGATGTGGATTTTATTAACTTTTTGGAAAGAGAGATGGCTCACCATTGGGCTGTCACTGCAGGTAAGCACCATCCTTAGTTGTAGCCCTGTCTGTCCAGATGTGTTCAGCCTGACTTTTGGCTTTCTCTCAGGTATTTGCTCCCTACATACACCTGAGCAGCATATCTGCGATGGTTTTGCTTTCCTGGCCTGTGGCCTTCTACTTGATCCATTTGGAAGGAGAAGGTATGTCCTAAGGGTGGAACCTTCCCTGATTCTTCCAGCTCTGACTTTAGCTAGTGTACTTCACTCAGCCAAACAAGGTTGTTAGATAGCCAGCACTGTAGCTTGTTGAAATTCATTTAGCTTGTTACTCAGGCATGCTTCTTCTGGTCAAATTCACAACCCTACATGGCCTGTCATAGCATTTCTCTGATCAAACAGACCCTCTTCTAAAAAGGGATTCTCCTGCTAGAAAAATAAGAATTTTCTCTCTGCTGTTACACATTGACTGTCTGGGAATAGATTGAAGTAGTTGTGGGGAGGGTAGAGGGAATTTTAATTTTATTTGACCAGTGATGGTACAAGTCAGAGTTCTTTTAGTTTATATTCAAATATTACTATTTTCAACTCAAGAACCAAGTGCAGATATCCCCTGTACACATTTTAGTACTTCATAACAGTCCCCAGTGAAATATCATGGAAACAAACAAGAGTCAAGAGCTGTATATGAAACTATTTTGAGAATGGAGTTCTCTCTCAGCACCTTTACTAAGAAACCAGGAGGACCTTCTTCTATGTCTTTTTTTTTTTTTTTACTGCTTGTTAAACAGGGAGTGCCTGCTTCCTGACTTGTGCAAGGATGCAGGAAAAAGAAAAACTCGATTGGTAGTGTTGTCATTGAGTGTACATGTGTGTATGTGTATGTGACCAGTGGGTTTTAGGAAATGTTTCTGGGGGAAAGAACTTAAAGGGGACAATAATGACTCTTTTGTTTTTCATTTCCTGAATTTTAGCTAGAATGAGAAGATACAAGTAGTGAAAGAAGAAGAAACAAGTAGTGTAATATGCTCACAAAGTTGAGAGGTTAGAGCTGGCAGATCTAGATTTGAAAGCAACATAGGTGGTAATTTTAAAATGTACAAATGGGTAAAATCCTCCAAGGTCTAAAATAGTAAGTGTTGGGGAGTGGCCAGTGATAACAGGGATTGTGCTCAGGCTGTGTGTGTGTGTGTGTCTGTGTCTGTGTCTCTGTGTGTATTTAAGAGATGAATGAGGAGAGAGAGAGAGAAGTGTCTACTATTTACTGAGAACCTGTGATGAGTCAACACTGTCATATTAATTACATGAGATAGTTGTTAGTAGCAAAATAGTTCCATTTTTCAGAATGAGAAAAGTGAAGATCCAAAGAGGTTAAACAACATGTCTAAGTCACAAAATTAGAAAATAGTAGTCTCGCTTTGAACTTGGATTTCTTTCAACTAGTATCCCTTCTACTATCCCTCACTGCCTTCGTTACAGGGGCATTTTAGGCTGATCCTTAAGGGCTTGAGGACTTTCTCAGAACCAACCAAACTACTCCTCCTCCTGAGAAGTTATTCCTTACTATTCCCTCTCCGTCTACCTCCTGTACAACTCATTCCCTTGTAAATTTGCATTTGCAATAATTTTGACTTAATACTTTTTATTTGAATACTTCTTTACTTTCAAATCACTGAAAGAATATGGGGATATGACAGAAATTGAGAGTAAATCAGTGAGTCCTGAGATTCAGTGAACACATGCACTAGGTATTTACTGACTGCTGTTTTGGGGATAGTTATTTGCTTGGGATGGTTCTCCATTCCTCTTTTCTTTTTTGTTACTTTCTCCTTCCAACTTTTTCAGTTCTACAAGTGGTTGTTGGATTGCCCTTCCTTCTTATCCTTTTATGTCTCTATGTGGTGCCATTTGGGACTTATTCTCCCTGTGTTCAGGAGAAGGATGAATTAGCACCCAAGCCGGAGTTCTTTGGTCATAGAGGTGCAGCCATGGCAGGTCTGAGCATGATGGATGTGGGTGAGTACAGATGTGCATGGGTGTGGATGAGACAATGGCACATCAGATCCAGGAGCCCCTGGAAAAGTAAAGAGTTTGGCTTGAGATGACAGGAATAAGGAGTTAAATGTAGAGGTTGGACTTGAACCCAAGTCACCTAATTCTCAGTCTTTTTTCTCTTTATTATGCCCAGTGACATTGCCTCAGATGAGCCAAGTCCCCAAATCAGGTTCGGTAGAGTAGAATGTAGGCAGATTCTTTGAAGAAAGAGCCGAGGGAACCAAACTCTGCTTCCTAAAGTCTTTTCATTACTGGGTCCCCTCCCTACCCTACAAGGGATGTTGGCAGAAAAGACTGTGAGATTAAAGGCCTGATGTCCTTTTCTTACACAGCTGGGACCTGAGAATACCATAATGTCCTTTGAGAAAGCTGTTGAACAAGGGGCCCATGGACTGGAGAGTGATGTGCAAATAAGGTAGGAAAGAAGGGGCCAGGGTGGGAGGAGAAAAGACCAATGCCATGGACGACTCCAGCCTGGCTCAGGCTGTAGAGAGGGCAAGCCCCTGGGAGTTTCTACCATGTTCACATGGGACATCTGCACATGACACACATACATGAACCACTTCTTTACAAACCACATATCTGCAGCCCCTACACTCTCAATCACAGGCTCATAGATCACTCTGTATAGTCTCCACACATAGCTCAAATTTGTACCCCCTACAAACATGCTTATAACTCATTCCCATGCCCTACCTTAGCAATCTATTTAATTAACATTCCCTGGGTACCTACTATATTCCTACTATTATCCTTCTTTTGAGTGCTGGGGAGAGGCAGATGAGTGAAATATAGTCCTGCCTAAGAGCTGTTCCCAGCCAGTGAAGGAGATAGAGCATGTTTACAGATAAACACGGTACAGGGCCATGTGTGGTGAGGGCCTTCCAGAAAAGAGTAAGGCAAATGCAGTGGAACCTCAGTGGAGGAGGATGAGTCTCCCTCCTACTCTGTGAAAAATGATCTTTGTGCTCAGAACTGTGTTTGTGTTGAGCCTTGAAGGAAAAATAGTCTTTTCCCAAGCAGAGATGGGGAATCTGGGCAGAGGCAATAGCTTAGCCAAAGGCGTCCCAATGAGAAATAACAAGTTTGTGGATCAGTGGGCTAGTCTATATGAATGCCAAGAGTAATTCACTTCGGGGACATGAGAGGGCTGTGTGAGGGGGAGGTATGGTTGCAAGGCTTACTAAGACTGGATCACGGAGATCCCTAAATGTGTAACAAGCAGCCATGCTAGGTTTTAAAGAAAGATCAGTTTATTGTTCTAGAAAGACTCATCTGAGAATTTGTGAGAGAGAATTGTGAGGGAGATGGGCAATAGGCTTTAGCATTGTCCAAGGGAAAAAGAAGACTTGGATCATAGGAAGACTTGGATCACAGCAGGGATGAGGACAAAAAGACATGCTTTTTTGTAGAATATATGTATTTGGGAAGCCAGAAATACAGATGAACTGTTAAATGGCTATATTGGTGAATACGGCATTTACTACTCACTTTCCGCTTCCCTGGTGGCTCAGACAGTAAAGAATCTACCTGCAGTGCGGGAGACCCGGGTTTGATCCCTGGGTCAGGAATCTCCCCTGGAGAAGGGAATGGCAAGCCTCTCAAGTTTTCCTGCCTGGAGAATTTCATGGACAGAGGAGCCTGGTGGGCTACAGTCCATGAGGTCACAAAGAGTCAGACACAACTGAGCTACTAACACACACACAGATACACACACACACACCCTTCCTTCCCAGCCTTCAGTGAGGCAAACAGGAAAGAAATGAACATCTTATTTCACAATGAAGAACTGTGGTTTGAACCTGAATTCAAAGAAGAGAAATAAATTGCAAGGGATATAAGGCTAGAATGTACATGATAAAGCCAGGATTAGAACTAGATTTCCTAATCCCAGACTAGGGTTCTTGACATTACCTAACAGTGGTGTTACTCAGCTGTTTCATGCAGGATATTTTAAGCAGAATTGAAACTTGATGTTCTTTCAGAGCTTATGGGTTCATTGTGGAAGTGCCTAGAGGTCATGATCTAATGTGGTCATACTGCTGAGCCAATGAGCTCCAGGCACATTGTCTTTCTCTCTTATCTTACTTGTGACTTCAACTTCAGTGTAGATGACCCTTCCAGCCCTTCAGTTTCCCTGTGTCTTTATGTCTTCCTTGCCCATTACCACCTCCTCCACATACCTCCACCATCCACATTGATGTTCATAATCTAGACTTCATCACTAATAAAAATTGCTTATCAGCCATAGTCTAGCCAGAACAGGAATACCACAGCAGTAACTAGAACAGGAAAATGTAATATCAAGAATTACTAAGTAGTAAAATGGGGAAACAGTGGAAACAGTGAGAAACTTTATTTTTGGGGGCTCCAGAATCACTGCAGATGGTGACTACAGCCATGAAATTAAAAGACGCTTACTCCTTGGAAGGAAAGTTATGACCAACCTAGACAGCATATTAAAAAGCAGAGACATTACTTTGCCGACAAAGGTCCATCTAGTCAAGGCTATGGTTTTTCCAGTAGTCATGTATGGATTTGAGAGATGGACCATAAAGAAAGCTGAGCGCCGAAGAACTGATGCTTTTGAACTGTGGTGTTTGAGAAGACTCTTGAGAGTCCCTTGGACTGCAAGGAGATCCAACCAGTCCATCCTAAAGGAGATCAGTCCTGGGTGTTCATTGGAAGGACTGTTGTTGAAGCTGAAACTCCAATACTTTGGCCACCTCATGCGAAGAGCCAACTCATTTGAAAAGACCCTGATGCTGGGAAAGATTGAGGGCAGGAGGAGAAGGGGACGACAGAGGATGAGATGGTTGGATGGCATCACTGACTCAATGGACATGAGTTTGGGTGGACTCCGGGAGTTGGTAATGGACAGGGAGACCTGGCGTGCTGCAGCTCATGGGATCGCAAAGAGTCAGACACGACTGAGCAACTGAACTGAACTGAAAATGTTGTTAACTTCTATAAGAGGAATACAGGACTGTGGAAATGCACAAACAGCAGCTACTAGAACTTCAGCACATTCCACCCTTTTCTTTCCAAGAATTAGAAATACATTAAAAAAAAGTTTAAAACTGGACAAAATTCACAAAGCATCTGACAGAAGACTCTGAAAGGTGGAGAATTGGAGGTGGACTGCGTGGGTTCATAATACTGAAGGAACTGCCTAGTAGGGAGCAAGTTTCCTGTTGGTTGTTTTGGTTTTTTCCTCATATACCCTGACATGAGCTCTGAAGAGTCCTGCACAGAAACACCTACAGCTGCAGAGGGAAAAAAATCTGCTTTTTCTAGTCAGAGAATTTGCAGTAGGATTGCCCAGAAGGCTATAAATGTTTTGACCATACCAGTCCTACTCAGGGCAACACCACACAAAAGCCACTTCCCTCCCTCTCACAGCTTGAGGCTGTGGCCCTGCAGGGTATGAGCAAATCCATGTAACAATTTCTGCCCTGGTATAAGAAGTGGTACCCCTCTCCTTTCTCTGCCTACTTAAGAGTGAAATACTGAGAGAAGTTTTCTAGAGAAAGTGACTTTTTTGTGTTAAAATATATTTAACATAAAACTTATCATTTTAACCATTTTTAAAGAAAATTTTGTTAGTGTATAGTTGATTTACAATATTGTGTTAATTTCAGATGTACAGAAAAGTGAATCTGTTATACATATATCCACTGTTTTTGTTGCTGTTTAGTTACTATGTGGTATCTGAATCTTTTGTGGCCCCATGGACTGTAGACCACCAAGTACTTCTGTCCATGGAATTTCCCAGGCAAGTACTGGAGTTAGTTACCATTTCCTTCTCTAGGTATCTTCCTGACCCAGGGATCAAACCTGCATGTCTTGCATTGCAGGCAGATTCTATACCGCTGAGCCACTGGGGAAGCCCAGTCTACTCTTTAGTGTACAGTTTAATGGCATTCAGTATATTCACCTTGTTTTACTACTATCACCACCATCCATGTCTAGAACTTCTTCATCTTCTCAAACTGAAGCTCTGTACCTGTTAAACAATAACACAATCCATACAGCATACAAAATCTGTTTTGATCAGCTGTTTGTGTTACTTGTAAGGCTTCCAGTCAATAGTAGACTGTTAGTAGTTAAGATTTGGGGAGTTAAAAGTTATGTATGAATTTTTGACTGTGCCCATAACACCCCATTGTTCAAGGGTCAACTGTAGTAAAAAAAAAAAAAAAACACTATCTATGAAAAATGTTCAAATAACCAATGGAAAGCCAAAATGAAAAAACAGGGGAACAAAGTTGGAGCAACCAAACATCAAACTAGTATCAAAGTGGCAGACTCAAATCATAACATACCAACAAATATAATAAATATAAATACTCTAAATATACAAATTAAAAGATATATACTGGTAGACTATATATATTAAAACATAATGCATTAAATACATATAATAAACTATATGCTGTGTACAATAAATTCACCTCAAATATAATGATATAGACAGACTTTTCCCAAAAAAACTGGCTTAAAACTCAACATCCAAAAAACTAAGATCCTGGCATCTGAGCCCATCACTTCATGGCAAATAGATGGGGAAAAAGTGGAAACAGTGACAGATTTTATTTTATTGGGCTCCTAAATCACTGCGGATGGTAACTGCAGCCACGAAATTAAAATCGCTTGCTCCTTGGAAGAAAAACTATCATAAAACAAGACAGCGTCTTAAAAAGCGGAGACATCACTTTGCCAACAAAGGTCTGTATAGTCAAAGCTATGGATGAGATGGTTGGATGACATCAACAACTCCATGGACATGAGTCTGAGCAAACTCTGGGAGATAGTGAAGGACAGGGAAGCCTGGTATGCTGCAGTCCATGGGGTTGCAAAGAGTCAGACACAACTTAGCAACTGAACAACAACAAATAGGTTAAACTAAAAGGATGGAAAAATATACAAATAAAAGATGGAATAGTTATATTAATATTAGGCAAAGTAAACTTCAGAGCAGAGAAAACCACAAGGAGCAAGGAACATTACATAATGATTAAATTCATCAAGAGGACATAACAATTCTGAACGTGTGTGAACCTAATAATAGAGCTGCAATATACATGAAGCAAAAACTGGCAAAACTAAAAGGAGAAATAGACAAACCTATAACTATAGTTGAGAATGATGACACCCTTATCTTAGTAATTGATGTAAGACTAAACAGAAAACTATTAAATACACAGAACAACAAGATGATGCTGGACTATGCCATCAGCCTACAGGATCTAAGTAACACTGATAGAACACTCAACGCAAGAACAGCAGAAGGTATATTGTTTTCCAGTATCCACAAAACATATAGACCATATCCTGGGCCAAAAAAAAAAAAACCTCAACAAATTTAAAAGTACTGAAAACATACAGAATGAGTTCTCTGACCACAACAGAACCACACAGAAATGAATCACAAAGTTAACAAGAAAATCACTTGGAAACCAAACAAATCCATTTCTAGATAATTCATGATTTAAAGAGAACATCTCTTGTATTTCACATGTGATTTGCAAAAATTTCCTTCCATTGTAAGTTCTGTTTCATTGTCTTGATGCCATCTGATTTTGTCAAACATGTAAGGCAATTCACTGACCACTGCCTCACACCAAATATATAAAAATTAACTCAAAATGGATCAGTGACATAAATATGAGAGGTAAAAGCACAGAATTCTTAGAAGAAAACACAAGGGTAAATCATGACTCTGGGTTTGGTGGTGAGTCATTCTATATGACACTAAAAGCATGAGGAACAAAAGGAAAAAGATAGGCGAATTGGACTTCCTCCAAATTAAAACCTTTCGCTCATCAAAGGGCATTACCAATAAAAACAAAAGACAGATTACACAATTAGAGAAAATATTTGCAAATCATGCATCTGATAAGGATTTGTATTTTTTAAATTTTTTAAATGTTTTAGATGGTAATATTCTATTTTATCCTATGACACTATTGCCACAAAATTGGCTTTACCATCTTGGCTTCAGTAGGTATAGAAGAAAATGGATTACCATCTTCATTGCTGCAATGTGTTAAGCATTAAGAAAAATGCCAAAGAACGTTCAAACTACCGCACAGTTGCGCTCATTTCACACGCAAGCAAGGTTTCAGCAGTCCATGAATTGAGAACTTCCAGATGTACAAGCTGGGTTTCGGAGAGGCAGAGGAACCAAAGATCAAACTGTCAACATCGGGGCCCCCAAGATCAGTATCTAGTTTAATTGTTTCAGGTGGAAAGTATTCTTTTGAGTTTCCATTTTGAAAGCATTTGGATTAAACAAAGAATAAAATACTGATGCCTACAGCAAAAAAGAAAAAAAAAAGTAGGCAAAGGACTTGAATGTATTTCTCTGGAAAAGTTATGCAGGTGGCCAAAAGGCACATGGTAAGATACTCAACATCAGTAGTCACTAGAAAAGTACAAACCAAAGCCATTATGAGAAATCACTTCACACTAGTATGACTGTAATTAAAAACATAGAAAATAACAAATGTTAGTATGGAAGTGGAGAAGGTGTAAACCATGTACATTGCTGGTGGAAGTGCAAAGTGGTATAGTCACTATGGAAAACAACTTCTAATTCCTTAAAATCCTTAACATGGAATTACTATCTGAACTAGCAGTTATACTCCTAGGTGTGGGTATATATTTTTATATACAATGAAAAAGTAGAAACAGATACTCAGATAGATACTTAGATGCCAATGCTTATGGCAGCATTATTCATAATAGCAAAAAGTTGGAAACAACCCAAGTATCCATCAGCAAGTGAATGAATAAATAAAACGTGTGTGTGTGTGTGTGTGTGTGTGTGTGTGTGATGGAATATTATTCAGCCATAAAAATTAATAAAGTCTGTAACAACAGTGATGATGTTATAATACAGATGAACCTTGAAAACAATATGCTAAGGTGAAAGTAGCTAGAAATAAAAAAATAAAGTATAATTCTGTGTGTATAAAATATCTGCTGCTGCTGCTGCTAAGTAGCTTCAGTCGTGTCCGACTCTGTGCGACCCCATAGACGGCAGCCCACCAGGCTCCGCCGTCCCTGGGATTCTCCAGGCAAGAACACTGGAGTGGGTTGCCATTTCCTTCTCCAATGCATGAAAGTGAAAAGTGAAAGTGAAGTTGCTCAGTCGCGTCCCACTCTCAGAGACCCCATGGACTGCAGCCCACCAGGCCTCTCCATCCATGGGATTTTTCCAGGCGAGAGTATTGGAGTGGGTTGCCATTGCCTTCTCCAGTATAAAATATCTAGAATAGGCAAATTCCTAGAGACAGAAAGTAAATTAAAACTACCACTACTAGGGGAAGGGAAGAATGGTGAGTTACTTAATGGTTAGGGTTTCTGTTTGTGCTAATAGAAAGTTTTGGAAACAGATAGTGGTGATGTTCCTATAACATTGTGCATGCATGTAGTACCACTGAAATGAACATGAAAAATGGTTTTAATATGGCAACTTTTATGTTTTATTTATTTTACCATAATGAATATAAGTGAAAAAAAAAACTAAACAATGGAAGAAAAATAAATAGTACGAGAGAAATTGGATATCAGATACAATAAAAGTGACCCTCAACCTAAACCTCATGGTTTAGGGGAGAAAAAAGCACAAAAACTCAAAATTGATTAGGATTTAAATGCACAATGTAGAATTATAAAATATTTAGAAAACCAAAGAGGGGGAGATCTTTGGGATTTAGGACTGGCAGAGTATTCTTAGACTTTATACCAAAAGCACTGTCCATGAAATGAAAAAACTCATAAATGGGATCTCAAAGTAAAACACTTCTGTTCTGTGAAAGACCTTATGAGGAGAATAAAAAGAAAAGTATCAGATGAGAAGGCAATATTTGTAAAATACATATCTAACAAAAGACATATATCTAGAATATATAGGAAACTGTCCAACTCAACAGCACAAAAAATATTCTGAACAATCCAGTTAGAAAATGGACAAAATTAATGATCAGTCACTTTTCCTAAGAGGATACACAGATAGCTAATAGGCACATGAAAAGATATTCAACTTTAGTAGATATTAAGAAGATGAAAACTAAAACTAAAACCACCACTCACTGATCAGAATGGCTAAGTTTAACAAATAGTGATATCTTCTAATGATGGTAGATAAACCGGATCACTCACACATTACTGGAAGAAATGTAGAATGGTATAGCTGCTCTGATAAGTTGAGCACTTTCTTAAAATACCTAATATGTACTTACCATACAACCCAGAAATTACACTACTAGTAATTTATTCCAGAGGGAGGAAAAATTTGATGTTAATACAAAGACCTTTACATTAATGTTCATAGCAGTTTTATTTATAATGGGAAACATCTGTACAACCCCATTTTCCTTCATGAAGTTCAAGAGGTAAATGGTCAAATGTGATGTATCCATACCATGGAATACTGTGCAGTCCATGGGATTCTCCAGGCCAGAATATTGAAGTTGGTAGCCGTTCCCTTCTCCTAGGGATCTTCCCAACTCAGGGATCAAACCCAGGTCTCCCGCATTGCAGGTGGATTGTTTACCAACTGAGCCACCAAGGAAGCCCAAGAATACCGGAGTGGGTCGCCTATCCCTTCCCCAGCAGATCTTCCTGACCCAGCAATTGAACCAGGGTGTCCTGCCTTGTAGGGGGATTCTTTACCAGCTGAGCTATCAGGGAAGCCCCAGTGGAATACTGCTCAGCAATAAAAAAGAATGACCTGTTGATACATGCAGCAATTTGGATGAGTCTCATGGGAATTGTGCTGCATGAAAAAAGCCAGTCTCTAAAGGTTGCATAACTTTCAAAATCATAGAATTAAATGATTGAAAATACATCAGTGGTTGCCTGGGATGAACAGGGGGAAGAACATGGTGTCTGTGGCTGTAAATGATAAAAGATTGCTTTCATATCTTTACGGCTTGGTATGTTGACTCTGGTGGTTGTCACCTGAATCTGTCTGTGTGGTAAAATGAGCACATATACATATAAGTGCATGTAAAGCTAATGAAATCTGAATAAAGTCAGTGGTTTTATCAATGTCAGTTTCCTTGTAATATTGTACTATATACGAGATGTTACTGTTGGAGAAATATCACAGTATTATTTGTTACAAACCCAAGTAAATCTACGTATCTCTCAAAATAGAAATTTTTAAACAGAAAAGAATGCCATAAGTTTAAAAAAACAACAGACAATCTGATTCTAAAATTTATATGTAAAGACAGAGGAACTAGGATACCTACCCCAATACTGACAAAGAATAAAGTTAGAGGAATCACACTATGTGATCTCAAGACATACTGTCTAGATACTTTAATCTGAACAGTGTAGTAATGGAGGAGAATCAGACACACAAATTAATTGAGCAGGATAGGAAGTCCAGAAATAGATTCCAGTACATAAACTCAGATGTTTATTTTTTATTAAAGTTAAAGATGAATGAATTAAAGACAGTCTTTCTAATAAATAGAATTGGAACACAGGAACTTCCATTATCGGGGTGAGAGTAGTAGAGAACCTCCTCCTTTAACTCATACCTTATACAGAAATTAACTCAAAATGAATAATAGATCTAAATGCAAAACTCCAAAACTTTGAGAAGAAACCATAGGGAAAAAAAAAAAACTTTCTGAATTTAGGTTAGGTGAAGATATGACACTGTAATGAACCACAAAGAAAAACTGTAAAATTAAGTTTTATAAAAATAAATGTGTCGTTTGAAAAACTCTGTGAAGAGGATGAAGAAACAAAATACAGACTGGGAGAAAATATTCCCTAACACATATTCAACAAAGGACTTGTATGCAGAATACAAGAGCAACTGAACAGTAAAGAAACAATCCCATTAGAAAGTGGGCAAAAGACATAAACAGACACTTCAGCCAAGAAAATATACAGATGGCAGTCAAGCGCATGAAAATACGGTTAACATTATTAGCCACTCAGTTCAGTCGCTAAGTCATGTCCGAATCTTTGTGACCCCATGGACTGCAGCATTCTAGGCTTCCCTGTCCATCACCAACTCCCAGAGCTTGTTCAAAACTTGTCCATCGAGTTGGTGAGGCCATCCAACCATCTCGTCCTCTGCCATCCCTTTCTCTTCCCACCTTCAATATTTCCCAGCATCAGGGTCTTTTCCAATGAGTCAGTTCTTCATATCAAGTGGCCAAATATTGGAGTTTCAGCTTCAGCATCAGTCCTTCCAATGAATATTCAGGACTGATTTCCTTTAGGATTAACTGGTTGGATCTCCTTGCAGTCCAGCGGACTCTCAAGAGTCTTCTCCAACACCCAAAAAACCAAAGTCTCTCACTGTTTCCATTGTTTCCCCATCAATTTGCCATGAAGTGATGGGACCGGATGCCTTGATCTTAGTTTTTTGAATGTTGAGTTTTAAGCCAGCTTTTTCACTCTCCTCTTTCAATTTCATCAAGAGGCTCTTTAGTTCCTCTTCACTTTCTGCCATAAAGGTGGTGTCATCTGCATATCTGTTATTGATATTTCTCCTGGCAATCTTGGTTCCAACTTGAGCTTCATCCAACCCAGCATTTCACACATGTACTCTGCATATAAGTTAAATAAGCAGGGTGACAATATACAGCCTTGACATACTCCTTTCCCAATTTGTAACTAGTCTGTTGCCATGTCCAGTTTTAACTGTTGCTTCTTAACCTGCATACAAGTTTTTCAGGGGGCAAGTAAGGTGGTCTGGATTTTTCATCTCTTCAAGAATTTTCCCATTTTGTTGTGATCCACACAGTCAAAGGCTTTGGCGTAGTCAATGAAGCAGATGTTTTTCTGGAACTCTGTTGCTTTTTTTGATGATCCAGCGGTTGTTGGCAATTTGATCTCTGGTTCCTCTGCCTTTTCTAAATCCAGCATGAACATCTGGAAGTTCACGGTTCACATACACATTCTCCAAGCCTCCAAGCCTCGCTTGGAGAGTTTTGAGCATTACTTTGCTAGTGTGTGAGATCAGTGCAATTGTGCAGTAGCTTGAAAATTCTTTGGCATTGCCTTTCTTTGGGATTGGAATGTAAACTGACCTTTTCCAGTCCTGTGGCCACTGCTGCATCTTCCAAATTTGCTGGCATATTGAGTGCAGCACTTTCACAGCATCATCTTTTAGGATTTGAAACAGCTTAACTGGAATTCCATCACCTCCACTAGCTTTGTTCATTGTGATGCTTCCTAAGACCCACTTGACTTCACATTCCAGGATGTCTGGCTCCAGGTGAGTGATCACAGGATCATGGTTATCTGGGTCATGAAGATCTTTTTTTTGTTGGTTTTTTTTTTGGTTGAGGATAATCTTTTTTTTTTTAATTAGTTTCTGTTTTTTAACTTTACAATATTGTATTTGTTTTGCCATACATTGACATGAATCCACCATGGGTGTACATGTTTTCCCCTTCCAGAAGCCCGCTTCCACCTCCCTCCCCATCCCACCCCTCTGGGTCATCCCGGTGCACCCGGCCCGAGCACCTTGCATCATGCATTGAACCTGGACTGGCGATTCATTTCACATATGATAATTTACATGCTTCCATGCCATTCTCCCATATCATCCTGCCCTTGCCCTCTCCCATAGAGTCCATAATACTGTTCTATTTATCTGTGTCTCTTTGATGTCTCGCATACAGGGTTATCTTAACCAATTGACTAAATACCATATACATGTGTTAGTACACTGTATTGGTGTTTTTCTTTCTGGCTTACTTCACTCTGTATAATAGGCTCCAGTTTCATCCACCTCATTAGAACTGATTCGGATGTATTTTTTAAATGGCTGAGTAATATTCCATTGTGTATATGTACCACAGCTTCCTTATCCATTCGTCTGCTGATGGACATCTAGGCTGCTTCCATGTCCTGGCTATTATAAACAGTGCTGCGATGAACATTGGGGTACACATGTCTCTTTCAAGTCTGGTTTCCTCAGTGTGTATGCCCAGCAGTGGGATTGCTGGGTCATATGACAGTTCTATTTCCAGTTTTTTGAGGAATCTCCACACTCTTCTCCATAGTGGCTGAACTAGTTTGCATTCCCACCAACAGTGTAAGAGGGTTCCCTTTTCTCCACACCCTCTCCAGCATTTATTGCTTGTAGTCTTTTGGATAGCAGCCATTCTGACGGGCGTGAAATGGTACCTCATTGTGGTTTTGATTTGCATTTCTCTGATGAGTGATGTTGAGCATCTTTTCATGTGTTTGTTAGCCATCAGTATGTCTTCTTTGGAGAAGTGTCTGTGTAGTTCTTTGGCCCACTTTTTGATTGGGTCGTTTATTTTTCTGGAATTGAGCTGCAGGAGTTGCTTGTATATTTTTGAGATTAATTGTTTCTCCGTTGCTTCATTTGCTATTATTTTCTCCCATTCCAAGGGCTGTCTTTTCACCTTGCTTATAGTTTCCTTTGTTGTGCAAAAGCTTTTAAGTTTAATTAGGTCCCGTTTATTTTTGCTTTTATTTCCAATATTCTGGGAGGTGGGTCATAGAGGATCCTGCTGTGGTTTATGTCGGAGAGTGTTTTGCCTGTTTTCCTCTAGGAGTTTTATAGTTTCTGGTCTTACGTTTAGATCTTTAATCCATTTTGAGTTTATTTTTGTGTATGGTGTTAGAAAGTGTTCTAGTTTCATTCTTTTACAAGTGGTTGACCAGTTTTCCCAGCACCACTTGTTAAAGAGATTGTCTTTTCTCCATTGTATATTCTTGCCTCCTTTGTCAAAGATAAGGTGTCCATAGGTGCGTGGATTTATCTCTGGGCTTTCTATTTTGTTCCATTGATCTATATTTCTGTCCTTGTGCCAGTACCATACTTCTCAAGGTCTCTAGGCCCCTTCCTATGTAGTCGGTGCTAATTATAGGGTTTTAATCTGTTGCATCTGTCACTTCCAAAGCGATTCCTTCTGTTTCTTTTAGCTTCTTCTGTTTGCTGGTCTCTTCAGTGTCTAATTTCTGCCCTGACACAGGGGGGGCGGTGGTGGTCACTTTTTTTTTTTCTTTAGTCTCACTTGTTCAGTCGTGCTGTGGGGAAGGAGGAACACTGCAAACAAATCTCACTGGCATGTGCTCACAATGTTTCGGCCACTCTGGGTTTGTCCCGCTCATGGTGTGTGTGCTTTCCCAGTCTACACTGCTCAGGCTCTAGGTTGCACTGCCGGGAACTGTCTGAAGCGGCCCCTGGGGTTGCCTGTATTTCCCAGGTCTAAGCTGGTCAGGTTCTGGTTCCTGGGCACTTCACAAAGGCACAGACTTGGGTGAGCCTGGGTTTTGTGCCCTTCCCAGGTCCGAGCAGCGCCAGTGACCAGGTTTTTGGCTAGCGCGGTGGGGGGCTGCACCTTTTTCCCTTCCCCCGACCCAGCCGCTCGGTTTTCTGGGTGTACAACGGACGCAGCTTCCCAGGTGTGACATGCTCTCCCCTGGGGAGCTGATCTCTGGCTGCGACCCTCTTGGCGGGTGTCAACCCTCCAGAGTTCCAAGCAGTCCTGGTTAGCAGCGAGGCCTCTTTGCAGTTTGGTATAGAATACCTCTCTGGGGCCGCGATTCCACCCTTCCGGCTCTCGCTGCCCTCCCCTTCCTGTCTCCTACTGGGGATGGGCTGGTCTGTGGCTGGTATACTCTCCTCAGTCCTTTGTTCTGTGAGCCGGCCTGGCGGTGTCTTAGGTTAGGGCTTTTCGCGGGAAAGTTATCCCACAGTCTAGGTTGCTGTCTCAATCTGGTTCCTTCAGATTGCCCGGGGGGCATTCAGGCTCAGTCCTAACCCAAAGCAATGCGGCCTGCCCCTCCCTGCCCGGTCTCCACTTTCTAGTTGGGGAAGCGCGCGTCTGGGCTGCGCGCCCACCCACACCCGCGCCCGCTGGGAATTGCTGCTAGGTACGTAAACTGCGGGGTTTAATTATTTATTTATTTTTCCCCCTGGTTATTTTGCCCTTTGCGATTCCAAGGCTTGCCACCGACCCGCCGGAGAGAGTGTTTCCTGGTGTTTGGAAACTTCTCTCTTTTTTAAGACTCCCTTCCCAGGACAGTTCTCCGTCCCTACCTCTTTTGTCTCTCTTTTTATCTTTTATATTTTGTCTTACCTCCTTTTGAAGACTATGATCTGCCTTTCTGTGTGTCTGATGTCCTCTGCCAGCATTCACAAGTTGTTTTGTGGAATTTGCTCGACGTCTAAATGTTCTTTTGGTGAATTTGTGGGAGAGAAAGTCGTCTCCCCGCCCTATTCCTCCGCCATCTTAGGACCGCCCCATGAAGATCTTTTTTGTGTAGTCCTGTGTATTCTTGCCACATCTTCTCAGTATCTTCTGCTTCTGTTAGGTCCATAAAGAAAGAAAGTGAAGTCGCTCAGTCATGTCCAACTCTTTGCAACCCAGTGGACTGTAGCCTACCAGGCTCCTCCATCCACGGAATTTTCCAGGCAAGAGTACTGGGTTTGTTTGCCATTTCCTTCTCCAGGGGATCTTCCTGACCCAGGGATGGAACCCGGGTCTCCCGCATTGCAGGCAGACATTTGACCTTCTGAACCACCTGGGAAGCCACTTGTTAGGTCCATATCATTAGAGAAAAGCAAATTAAAGCCATCATAATATATCACTACACACAATTATAATGGTTGGAAGAAATATTGGCTAGCAAATACTGGCAAGGATGCAGACAGCTGATGAATTTCGTATATATTGTGGAGGAATTTAAAATTTTGTAGCCACTCTGAAATTTAGTTTGGCAATTTCTTATGAAGTTAAACATTTACTTGCCTTATGACCCACTTTTTTTAGTTTATTTTTAATTGTAACATAATTTCTTTGCAGTGTTGTGTTGGTTCCTGCCATACATCAACATGAATCAGCCATAGGTATATCTATGTCCCCTCTCTCTTGAACCACCGTCCCCTCTCCCACCCCATCCCACCTCTCTACGTTGTCGCAGAGCACTGGATTTGAGCTCCCCGGATCATATAGCAGATTGCCACTGGCTATCTATTTTGCATATTGTAATGTGTATTTTTCAGTGCTACTCTCTCAATTTGCCCCACCTTCTCATTCCCTCACTGTGTCCACAAGTGTGTTCTCTAGGTCAGCATCTCTATTGCTGCCTGCAAATAGGTTCGTCAGTACCATTTTTCGAGATTCCATATATATGCATCAATATATGATATTTGTTTTTCTGACTTACTTCACTCTGTATAACAGGTTCTAGATTCACCCACCTCATTAGAACAGACTCAAATGCATTCTTTTTTATGGTTGAGTAATATTTCATTGTGGATATATGCCACAACTTCTTTATCGATTCACCTGTCAATGTATCTGGGTTGTTTCCTTGTCCTAGCTGTTGAGTGTTTGTACATGTGTGTATATATACGTGGCCAGTGAATTTTAGGAAATGCTTCTGGGGACAAGAACTTAAAGGGGACAATAATTGAACTCTTTTGTTTTTCATTTCCTTTATTTTAGCTAGAATGAGAAGATAACAGATTATAAGTAGTGAAAGAAAAAGAAACAAGAGGTGTAATATGCTCGCGAAGTTGAGAGGTTGGAGCTGACAGATCTAGATTTGACAGTGACATGGGTGATAATTTTAAAATGTACAAATGAATAAAATCCTCAGAGGTCTAAAATAGTAAGTGCTGGGGAATGGCCAGTGATAACAGCTATTATGGGTGTGTGTGTGTGTGTGTGTGTGTGTGTGTGTGTTTAAAAGAGAGATGGGAAGAGAGAGAAGTATCTACTATTTAATGAGGACCTGTGATGAGTCAACACTGACTTATTATGGTGTGTGTGTGTGTGTTTAAGAGAGAGAGGGGAAGAGAGAGAGAAGTATCTACTATTTAATGAGGACCTGTGATGAGTCAACACTGACCTATCAGTTACATAGGATACATGTGGGTTTTTTTCAGTTATGGTTTTCTCAGGGTATATGCCCAGTTAGTGGGATTGCTGGCTCTTATCATAGTTTTATTCCTAGTTTTTTAAGGAATCTCCATACTGTTCTCCATAGTGCCTGTATCAGTTTACATTCCCACCAACAGTGCAAGAGGGTTCCCTTTTCTTCACGTCCTCTCCAGCATTTATTGTTTGTAGATTTTTTGATGATGGCCATTCTGACCAGTGTGAGGTGAACCTCATTGTAGTTTTGATTTGCATTTCTCTAATAATGAATGAAATCGAATATCTTTTCAGGCATTTATTAGCCATCTGTATGTCTTCTTTGGAGAAATGTCTTCTGCCCACTTTTTGATTGGGTTGTTTGTTTTTCTGGTATGGAGCTGCATGAGCTGCTTGTATATTTTGGAGATTAATCCTTTGTCAGTTTCACTTGCTATTATTTTCTCCCATTCTGAGGGTTGTCTTTTCACCTTGTTTATAGTTTCCTTTACTGTACAAAAGCTTTTAAGTTTAATTAGTTCCCACTTGTTTGTTTTTCTTTCCATTACTCTAGGAGGTGGGTCATAGAGGATCTTGCTGGATTTATGTGAAAAAGTGTTCTGCCTATGTTTTCTCTATAAGTCTAACATTTTAAATATCATTTTTTAGATCTTTTGAAAAATAGTTAATGCCCTTTTTAGTTAATTAAATACTTTAGATGTTTTAAGCTGCAGTTTTGAATTTTAAATATTTTCTTTTTTGGGTACTCCAGTAGTCTGATTTCAGTCTTTTCAAAGTACTTAAGTAATTCATATAAGTCTAATAATTTAAATGAATTACTATATAGACTTAAATGTTTTTATATCTTTCAAATCATTTTATAAATATAGTGAGATTTTAATTTATAATCATATTCTAGGTCAGTTGATCTATTTCACATTTTAAATTGGAGTTACAAAGGTAACCTAGGCCAAGATATAAATTTACCTGAAATACTAAATGCACAATGATTTCTTAAGCACAGTACTAATAACAGATATGAATGTTTTAAACATATGTACATTAAATTCTTCATCTTTCCACTTTGAGACATATTTATTCACCTAGAAAACAAACGTCATCTGTGTTGGTTTCCCAAGTGAATATATTGTGATGGCATTTTTTAATTCAATTTTTTAAATTGTGGCAAAAATAAAAAACAAAATATACCATCTTAACCATTTTTAAATGTATGGTTTAGTTGTAACATATATTATTTATCTGGAATTGAGCTGCAGGAGCTGCTTGTAGATTAATTCTTTGTCAGTTGCTTCATTTGGAATTTAGAAAGATGGTAACAATGACCCTATATGCAAGACAGCAAAAGAGACACAGATGTAAACAACAGTCTTTTGGACTCTGTGGGAGAAGGCTAGGGTGGGATGATTTGAGAGAATAACATTGAAACATGTATATTATCATATGTGAAATAGATTGCCAGTCCAGGTTCCATGCCTGGGACAGGGTGCTTAGGGCTGGTGCACTGGGATGACCCTGAGGGGTGGGATGGAGAGGGAGGTGGGAGGGGGGTTCAGGATGGGGAACACATGTACACCTATGGCTGATTCATGTCAATGTATGGCCAAAACCACTACAATATTGTAAAGTAATTAGCCTCCAATTAAAATAAATTAATTTAAAATTTTTTTTTAATTTAAATAAAAATAAATAAATAAAACATGTATTATTTATAATGTTGCCTAAACTTCAGCTGTTCATCTCCAAAACTCTTTTAACCTTGTAAAACTGAAAGTCTGTACTCCTTAAATGATACTTCCCAATGCCTTCTCCTCCTCAGCCCCAGACCCTGGCAATCCCATTCTGCTTTCTTCCTTTATGATTTTGACTACTTCATGTAAGTGGAATCATACAGTACTTTTTGTATGTTACTGGCTTATATCACTTAGCTTAAAGTCTTGAAAGTCTTGATTTGCAAATATTTTCCCTTAGTTTATGGGTTACCTTTTTATGTTGTCAGTAGTATATTTTGATGTATAGATTTTTGATTTTCATGAAGCCAGTTTGTCTGATTTTTTGTTTTTGCCTCTACCTTTGTCATCATAGAAAAAAAATCATTGCCAAATCCAATGTCATGATTTCCCCCTATATTTTCATCTAAGTTTTTGTATATGGTATTAAGTAAAGGCCCAGTTTAATTCTTTTCATGTGAATGTCCAGTTTTCCCAGAACAATTTGTGGAAAAGATGTCTTTTCCCTGTTGAATGGCCTTGGCACTCTTATCAAAAATCGTTTGACCGTATATGTGAGGCTTTGTTTCTGGCCTCTTTATTAGTTTATCTGTATTTATGCCAGTACCATACTATTTTGGTTACTGTTGCTTCACACAAAGTTTTAAAATCAGGAAGTGTGAGTCCTCTACTTTTGTTCTTTTTTGATTCTTCTGGCTGTTTGGGATTCCTTGTGATTCCTTATGAATTTTAGGTTGAATTTTTCTATTTCTTAAAAGAAATGTTAATGAGATTTTGTCAATAGATTGCACTGAATCTGTAAGATTGCTTTGGATAATATTGGCATCATAACAATGTGAAGTCTTCCAGTCTATAAACATGGGATTATCTCCATTTATATGTGTCTTCTAACCTTCATTTCAGTAATGTTTTCTAGACTTCACTATATACATCTTTGACCTCCTTGTTTAATTCTTATGTACTTTATTCTTTTGCTAAATGAATGCTAATGCAGTTGCTTTTCTAATTTCCTTTTCTGATTGTTCAAATCTTAGTATGTAGAAATGCAACTGACTTTTGTGTGTTGACTTTGTATCCTGCTGCTTCACTGAATTCATTCATTGGTTTTCTTTTGTGTATGTGTAATCTTAGAATTTTCTGTACATAAGATCATATCATCTAAAAACAGAAGTAATTTTATTTATTCCTTTCAGTCTGTATGCATTTTATTTCCCTATGTTGCCTAATTGCTCTGGCTAGAATTTCCAGGACTACTATGAACAGGGGTCCTCAAAGCAGACATCCTTGCCTATTCCTAATCTTAGAGGAAAAGTTTTCAGTCTTTTACCACTGAATACAGTGTTCATTCTAGATTTTTCATATATGTCTTTATATTGGGGTAGTTTCCTTCTATTTTTTTTTCTTTTTAAAAGTATTTATTTACTTGGCTGTACCAGGTCTTAGTTGTGGCATGCAGTATCTTTGATCATCATTGCAGCATGCAGTATCCCCAGTTACCACGTCCCAGATACTTGGTTGTAGCATGTGAACTCCCAATAACAGCATGCAGGTTCTAGCTCCTGAACCAGGGATCAAAATCCAGCCCCCTGCATTGGGAACACAGAGTCCCAGCCACCAGACCAGCAGCGAAGTCCCAGGAGTGGTTTCCTTCTATTTCTAGTCTGTTTAGTGTTTTTATCACGAGAGGGTGTAGAATTTTGTCATATGCTTTTTCTGCATCAATTGAGATGGTCATTTTTTCCCCTTTATTCTATCAGTGTGGTATATGATGTTGATGGATTTTGATATGTTGAACTATTCTTGCATGTCAGAATAAATTCCACTTGGTCATGGTTTATATTCCTATTATTATACTGCTAAATTCTATTTGCTTGTATTTTGTTGAGGAGTTTTGCATCACTGTTCCTAAGGGATGTTGATCTGTAATTTCCTTTTCTGTAGTGCTTGTCTAGCTTTGGTGTCTGGGTTACCTTATTAGACTCTTCACTTTTCTGCAGTCTTTTTTAATTCTCTTCCTCAGACTCAATAACCTGTATTGTCCTATTTTCAAGGTCACTGATTCTTTCTTCTGCCTGGTTTAATTTGCCTTTGAATCCCTCTAGTTAATTTTTTTATTCACTTCTTCATTTTAACTCCAAAATTTCTTTCTGGTTTCTTTTTAGGTTTTTTTATCTCTTTATTAATATGTCAATTTTATTCATATATAGCTTTTTTAACTTTATCTAAACTTCCTTCAGTTCTTTGAGTATCTTTAATATTTAGTCTATCAGCTCTTTTTCAGGGATAGTTTCTGTTAATTTATTTTTTGCCTTTGATTGGGCTGTACTTTCCTATTTTTTGTGTCTTGTGATTTTGGAAGAATTGAAAACCTGACAGATTGTATTATAATAATTCTTAATGTGTGTACGTGTATGTGTACTCTTACAATTATTCTTCTTTGTATGCATTAATATTCTGGGATATATTGGTGCATAATTTTTATAAAGCTTTGGGGATTTTTTTAAAACTTTCATTTCCTCAGACTTTTTTTTCTGTTCTTCCTCTCTTCTTAGGATTCTAATCACACATATATAATTTGTATATAGGTATAGCAGTTGACATCGTTGGTTCAGGCATCTAGGACCAGGACAGGGAAGCTGCCATGCTCATTGGGGCTGAATGTGCTTTTTGTGGCTCCAGTTGTGATTACATTGGAAGTTAGGAGAAAATTGCTGAGATCCTGGAATTCTGGACTAGAGTCTAGGCTTTGCATATAAACAATCAGGAAATGACAAATGAGTTTCAAACAAGGGAGCATATGCTTAAACTTCTGGGTAAAAGGATAGAATAGCAGAATAACATATTATTCAGCAAAATAACTCAGGACTGAGTGAGATAGGTCCAGTAAGGGAAGGGAAGTAGAGTTTATTATTTAGGAGGTTGTGGAGATAGTCACATAGTGAGTTACTGGTTTGGGAAGCCATTTCAATGTCCAAGAGAAAACCAGTTAGGAGGCAGTTCATAATACAGTTTCCTCCCATAGCTCTTGAATCCTTAAGTTGGTACAGTCACAAAATCATGAATTAATTTAACTTCTTGTGGACAGTGGTAAAGATCTTGAGATGCTGTGTACCAGCTGGCAGTGTTCAACACATACATTACTTACAGTTGTAGGAATGGGTCCATAGAGACCCTGAAAAAATAAATTCAGAACTTTGAAGAGCAGTGGTCTTTCCTACTATAAAGTTGAATGTTTTAACCAGAATGACTCAAGTTTCTTAAGATACAGAGTGATCTCCAGTGACTCTGTTTTATGGATTTTAAAAAGATCACTCTGCTGGCTATTAAGATGACTGAAGGCTGTGATCCAGCTGCCTTGTGATTTTTAGTAGTTTCTTAGTAAACTAGGGCTTCCATAATGAAGTAACAAGGACTGGGTGCCTTAAACAACAGAAGTTGATTTTTCTCACAGTTCTGAATTATGGTTTACCTTAGTGTATGTGAGTGTATTTATCTGTTTAGGGTTTGCTAAATTTCTTAGATCAGTAAGAAAATAAATGTTCTGTCTGTATTTTTTCAAATATTTTTCTCCCACTACTCTCTTTCTGGGATTCCTGTTACTCAGACCATTTATTTTTATTTTTAACCTATTCAATTTTTAATTTTCTTTTGACTGCACTGTGTCATAGCTGTAGCACATGGGATCTTTAGTTATGCCTTGCAAACTCTTAGTTGTGGCATGTCAGATCTAGTTCCCTGCCCAGGGAGTGAACCTGGACCCCCTGCATTGGGAGTGGGGAGTCTTAGCCACTGGACCACCAGGGAAGTCCTTTATCCTATTTAATTTTTATGCTTCTTTTTGGATATATTCTAATACTAAATGGTTAGTTTTTAATTGCTGTGTAACAAATTACCAGAAACCTAGTAGCTCAAAACAACACAAATTTATCATCTTACAGTTTATGTGGGCCAGGAGTCCAGGCATTGTTTTGCTGGGTCCTCTGCATAAGGTCTCAACAGGAGAACATCAAGGTGTTGGCCTGGACTGTAATCTCATCTGAGACACAGAGTCCTCTTCCGAGTTCACTGGTCATTGTCAGAATTTAGTTCCTTACAAGTATAAAGCTATCCATGTTTTCTTAATCATTCTTGAAAGAGTTTTGCTCTAAGAGCCTAGAGAGTACCTTCAGGTCCTAGTCATAAGGCTTTCTCACAACATAGCATCTTACTTCTTCAAAGCCAGCAGGAGAATATCTTCTGTAACAGATGGATTGAGGAGAAAAAGAACAAAGGAAACAAACTACACAAAACAAATAGAAAACAACTTGAAACATGTCAATAAATTCAACCATTTTATTAATTACATAAATATAAATGAACCAAATTCTCAAAACCAGGAGTAGGGAATGTCAGACTGGATAGAAGAAAGGAGGATCCAAATATACGCTGTCTACAAAAGAAATACTTAAAGTATAAAAACACAGATAAAGTAAAACCAAAAGGATGGAAAATAATATGCCATGTAAAAATAAGCATAAGAAATAATATCTGAAAACTTCAAAACATGGAGCATTACTAGAAATAAGGATTTCATAATAATAAACAGTTGCTATATCAGGAAGACACTGTAAATTATATACTTAAGAGCCAAGCATCAAAACACATTAAAAAACAAACTGAAAGAAGTCATACTCAGAGATTTTAAGATTCTTCTCCAATCACCTGAAAGAACACCACACAAAAAATAAAATCAGAAAGGATATCTTAATACTTTCAGAGAACTTGACAGAAAATATAATTTTACTATCAGTTTTCTAATTGACAGAAAATATCATATTCAACATCTGCAGAATACCAACATTTTCAAATGTACATGGCGTGTTTGCCAAAATAGACCACACAGCAAGCCATAAAACAAATCTAGAAGAGATGGCTGATTTACCTCATACATGGACACAGAGAGTTAAGCAAAATGAGGGGACAGAGAAATACGTTCCAAACAAAAGAACAAGACCAAACCTCAGAAAGGGAACTAAATGAAATAGGGATAAGCAATCTACCTGCTACAGAGTTAAAATTAATGGTCATAAATGTGATCACTGATCTTGGGGGGAAAGATGGGAGAACAGTACAAACTTCATCAGAAAGATAAAAAGTATAAGAAAGTACCAAACAGTAGTTATAACTGGGCTGAAAAATACATTAGAAGGGTTCAACAGCAGAATGGATGAGGTAGAAGAATGCATCTGTGAGCTGGAAGACAAAAAAAAAATGTATCTCAGAGCAGCAAAATGAAAAAAGAATTTTAAAAAGGAAAGATATATGATGAGACATTTGAGACTGCAGCAAGTGTACTAGTATTCACATTATAGGGCTTCTAGAAGGAGAAGAGAGATAAAGAGCCAGAAAAATTAAATGAAGAAAAAGTGGATGAACACTTTCCTAATATGGGGAAGAAAGCAGATATCCAGATCCAAGAAGCCCAGAAAGTTCCAAATAAGATGAACCCAAAAAGACACACACCAAGACACATTACAATTAAAATGGTAAGGGGGAAGGGAGGGATGGGGATATATATATATATATATACACACACACACACACACATATATATATATATGTATATATATGACTGATTTGTGTGGTTGTATGGTAGAAACCAATAAACATTGTAAAGCAGTTATTCTCCAATTAAAAATAAATTTTTTAAAAAAGGAAATAATCCAAACATTCAACCATAATACAGTATGAGCACTCTCTTAGTTGATGAAATACAATGTATCCATTAAAAAATATTAAACTTCCACATTCATATTCATTATGAGTCTAAGGGTCAGGTTACAGAAACATGTTTGTGTATGTATGTATGTGTGTGTATATATGATTTTACTAAATACTCTTTTTTTAACAAGGTAAAGAGAAATCTTAAAAGGAGCAAGCAAAAACCAGCTTGTTACACACAAGGGAAATCCCAAAAATCTATCAGCAAATATTTTAAGCAGAAAATATACAGGCAAGAAAGGACAGGCATGATATATTCAAAGTCCTGAAAAGAAAAAAAATGTCCAACCAAGGATTATCTACCCAGCAAGAATTGAAGGGGAGAGATCAAGAGTTTCCCAGATAAACAAAAACTAGGCGAGTTTCATCACCACTAAGCCAGTTCTATAAGAAATGTTAAAGGGAGTTCTTTAGCTGAAAAGAAATAGCACTAATTGATAAGGGAGCATGCAAAAGTAAAAATCTCACTGGAAAATGTACATATATAATAAAGGTAATATATGGATCACTTATATGAAGATTAAAAAACAAAAGTAGTAAAAATGACTGAAATTACAGTAATTAGTTATGGGTGCCAAAAATAAAAATATGTTAACTGTGTCATCAGTAAATTTCAAAAGATCAAAATCACACATGGTTCTGTGACCACAAAAGAAATTAAATTACAAACAAATATCTAGATAATCCTAAATACTGAAGATTAATGTATTTCTTATCATTTCATTAATCAAGGGGTTAGTCACAAGGGAAATTAGAAAATATTTTTAAAGGATAATGCATATACAACAGCAAAATTTGTGGGGTACAGTTTAAAGTCTAACTTAGAGGGAGATTTGTAACTTTAAATGTTAGAAGGTAGATTGTTAAGGTAGACACTTAATATTAAAACAATCTAAAAAAGTGAATTTTTCTCCAAGTGAAAGGAAGGACATAATAAAAATAGGAGCAATGAAATAGAAAAGATAAAACAATAAATTTTTTTAATTTATTTTTAATCAGAGGATAATTGCTTTACAATATTGTGTTGGTTTCTGCCATACATCAACATGAATCAGCCATAGCTATACATATGTCCTCTCCGTCTTGAACCTCCCTCCCACCCCATCCCACCCTTCTAGGTTGCCACAGTTTGAGCTCCCTGTATCATACAGCAAATTCCTACCAGCTGTCTGTTTAATACATGGTAATACATATGTTTACATGCTGCTCTCCATTTGTCACACCTTCCCCTTCCACCACTGTGTCCACAAGTCTGCTTTCTATGTCTGAGTCTCCAAAACAATAGAGAAATTTTTTTTAAGTGAAAAGTTAGTTCTTAGGAAAGATAAATAAAATTGATAGATTCTTAGTAAAATGAATGAGGGAGAAAATTTGATTGCCTCTATGGGTGAATGATTAATGAAAGAGGGACTATCTCCATATCCTAAAAATATAAAGGAAAATTATAGACATTTTAAGCCATTAAATTTGACAGTTTAAATGAAGTAAACAAATTCCTTGAAATGTACAACTTACCAGAACTGAGAGAAGTAAAAATAGACATTTGTAATAACCCACTATCTATCAGAATCAAATCTGTGTATCAAAAATATAGCACAAATAAAAGTCCAGACCCAACAAGTTTCACTGGTTAATCAAATATTTTAATATAATACCAATTTTATACCAACTCAGAAAAAGAAGGCAAAGGAACATTTCCTAGCTGATTCTTTGAGGCCAGCAATAATCTTACATAAAAGATATCTAACAAAGAGAGTATAAGAACTAAATTTATAGATCAGTGTCTTTCATGAACTTAGACATAAAAATCCTGGACAAAACATTAACAGATTGAATCCATCAATATAAAAGAGGGAAAAACATCTGGAGCAAGTGACAATTATACCAGCAGTACAAGATGAATATGTCATTTGAAAATTAATCTACTATAATAACAAAAACATAACTGACAAAATTTAACAACTATCGATAATCAAAGCTCTGAGTAAGCTAGGACTAGAATGAAACTTCCTCAATCTAATGAGAGATATTTATTCAAAAACTTCCAGCCAATATCATTTTTAACAGTGAAACAGTATTTTCCCTCTAAGATCAGAAATAAGGCAAGGATATCTGCCATTTCCGTTTGGCATTGAACTAGAGATCCTAGCCAGTTGAGTAAGATGAACAACAAGCATAAAGGAAGAAATAAAACTCCTGATTAACAGATATGATTATTTATATTAAAAAATTCTAAATTCCTCTAAACCTACTAGAACCAGGAACTTACGCAATACCTCAGGACACAAGGTCAATGTACAAAAAAACCAACTGTATGTTGATACATTATCAGTTAAAAGTGGTAAACTTTAAAAATTGAAATAGCATCATTTAAAACAGCATAAAAACATAAATAGGAATTTTAGGAAGATACTGTAAGCCCTTGCAAAGAAGATAGATGATTGGTCACTGAAAACTAAAAAAGTTTAGTGAGAAAAAGAAGACCCAGATAAATGGAGAAACATAACACATTCATGCATTTGAAAACCTAATATCATAGATATTGGATGTCATGGAATTGAATTATAAATTCAAGTGCAATAAAAGTCCTCTTTGCCTGTGAAGTTGACAAAAAAAATGAAACTCATGCGGGCACCTGTTTCTCAAGACTGAAATTACACTTAGGGCAAAAGTAGCTGAATTCTGGGCTTGCTTTTTAGGATTTTCACTCTCTCCTAGGCTTCAGTTCCACTGTTCCTCATTATATAGTAAATCCTTAGATAAATTTAAGATGTGTCCTTGATTTTGTACGTTATCCAGTTTTTAATTTGTCTTTCATAAAAATCTGTTTCCTAGCTGCATTACTATAAAAAGTCTCCATTGTCTATTTTTTCTATCATTCACTTAGAAAAAAAAGCCGTATGTTGAGCAATTACTGTGTGACAGATACTCCTAAGCACTGTATATGGGGTGACAAGCAAGACAGAGTCTCTGTCCTAAAAAAGCTCCCATTTTAATGGAGAATGTGTTCATTTTTCTATTCAAACTGCTTTGGAAGGAGTGGTTATGAAATGCACAAACTTTAAGCACATGTTGATCTCTGCCTTCTGACAGCTCCCATGGTTCTAACTCCCTTCTGAGTTAGAACCTCAGACAATAGACTTAAACTCCAGCACCTTGATGAATGGAGGACCATAGCAAAGTCTTCCCAAAGCCTGGGTAGGGAGAGAAATAGGGGGAAAGAATCTGAAATGGTAAGAGAGGGGCTGACATTTTAAAGATGACTAGGATTTTGCCATGTGACCAGCAAAGGTTGGAGAAGTGACTTTGGAGGAAACCATGTTGTTTTCTATCCCACAGAAACTCCAAGTGTAAGAAGTCTCCACGAAGAAGTTTTGAGAGTTGAAGAAACTCCTGGAGTTTAACCAAAAGCAAAAGGGAACATCCAGGCTCTAATTCCATCATACCAGTGGCTCTCAAGGAAACCACTAAACCAACCATGCATCCCAAGGATGATGTTAGACAGCCTGTGGCCACATAGCTGGTCTCTGAACCCATCCAAGCACCCACTTCAGAGGCCACCCTCCAAACTGCATTGCCTACCATGAAGGCAAATGAACCAACAGTTCCCTCCATGGAAGACCCTCCTCCTGAAACATAACCTGAACACCACCCCCCCATTGACTCCTCCCAATAATCCTCTTTTATAATGGTTTCTACCACATCCAGAATGCTCTTCTCCTTTGGGCTGTCTTCAAAGAAGAATTAGCCACAACTTGCCTCCTCCTCCTCCTTCTTCCTCTCTGGGCCCAGGGTGAGCTGATGGTAGAAAGAGGTCAAGAAAGAAGTGCAGAAGAGCCAGGGAAGCTCTCAGGAAAACCATTTCTGGTCTCACCTTCCATCTCCAAGTGATGAGCAAAGGGAAAATCATGTGATCCTGGAGGTGGAGCTGGTTGCTCTCTGGGTGAGACAGGATTTGTCTCATCCTAACCCTTCATAATATTCCCTGCTAAAGGAGTGGCTGTGGTGAACATCAGCATGTAAATAAAGGCAACTTCTCAGGAACTCAGAAGGTAATTGATACACTCTTTGCACCCCTCTGTGGCCACTCAGACTGACAAAGACTAGGGGATGAGTGCCAAAGTGATGCCATCCAGAGTCAATGAAGGAGGATTAGCGTGGGGTATGACTCAGGGGCAAAGATCTCATCCCACACACATATCTTGTCATACAGTGTGCCTGGGGTGCTTCCTCATAGCTGGTCACTGGCTGATTCCCCATTGGGGTGATGGGCATAACCCAGTGGCCTTTGGCCATCAAGGGAAACTAGAACTGAAATCCCAGTGTTAGAAACAGCAAGCTGCATTCCACCCGTGTGACCATCACCTATTCACTCACGCTCCTTCTCCGGGCCTCATGTTCCCATGTATATGGTGATGGGCAGGGGAAGACACCACAGTACCTTCCCTGTGGCTCTGGTTTATCTTGGGCTGACGGTAGAGTCCTGTAAACATCGGTGGGGGAGGGCTGCCTCGGACGGCCGCAGTCATCCCAGAAAGCAGGGCTGTCTGGTTTGGGGCCTCCGTTTCAACAACAGCCCCTCCACCTCCCACACAGGCATCTGGAGAGAAGAGTAACAGCACTTCCTGTGGAGTGGTTTGTCACCTGCATGCAGGTGACCCCAGGCCCTTGAGTGTTTGAGGGCAAACGAGCTGGGCTGGCCAGGCTGAATATCAGGGGTCTAGAGGACAGATCACTAACATGGCAGCGGCAAGAGGATTCTCCCCTATCGCTTCTCCAGGCTCTCATCCCAGCCACAGCCCAGAGGGATGCCCCACCCCCACATCACACCTTCCCCGTCTGAAGCCCTCACCTCTAGACCTGCCCAGGTCATGTCCAACCTTGATTGTTCCATCCTAGTCACAAAGTGATATTTTACAGACACCCGCTGGACATAAGGATTAACCCAAGGCAGTGTGGTTTCTGGGGTTCTTGGAGGTTTCCTGATGGACCAAGGAGACATTTATGGCAGGATACAAGGGCCACTCTGGATCCACTGGCCCTAGGTAAGGCCCAGAAGCTGGTCCCTGCTCTGGATCTCCAGCCAACCACAATTAGGTCTCCACCTCCCAAGTTGACATCTGGCATTTCCCTTCAACCTACCCCAGGCCCAGCCTGTCCCTTTAAGCCCCTTTTAGCACACTATGGGCTCAGGCACCCCAACCCCCAAACCCAGACCAGCTTGATCCTGCACACACAGACCACAGTTATATGGGCCACTCCCCCACAGGGCCCTGTTCCTGGCCCCACACACTGCCCCCTCCCACTTCCCCCAGCAAAGACACTACCAGACCAGAAGATAAAACACAGGCTTTATGCCTGAGATCATCAGGGGAGATTTGAACAGCAGCTCAGCACTCACACTGTAATATTTAGAAGCAGTCTGTCTCCCTCATCCCAGCTGAGGCTCCTGGACTTAGGGGTATTAAGCCAATTCCTTAGGTTTCAGGTTAATCTGTTTGGTTGTTCCCAGCATAGAGAACTAGGTCGTCCTCTTGGTTACATTTCCGGGCCGTGACCTCAAAAGAGGTCACATGGTAGGGCTAGTATGAGTTAAGAATGACATCCGAGGAGCACAGGCTTTTACAACTGGGATTGTCACAGCAAGCCAGGACTAGAACCAACCAGGTGCTTCAGGCTGGATGGAGGGAGTTCTACATCCTGGCAAGGTCACCTCACCGGAAGAAGGGTCAGAGGCCACGTTGGTGCAGTCAGTGGTGGCCAGCTGGTTCAGCCTCCCTGCCTGAATAGCCAAGGTGATGCAGAGGTAGCTGATGGTCCTGAGCCAGCTGCTTCCTTGAGAGTAGGCACAGGGCCAGAGCGACCTTCCCACTGTTTACTTGCCACTCCTGGAGCCCCTCTGTTTGCTCATGGCCGTAAGCATCTGGCTAATATAGGAAGTCAGGAGGTCATCCATCTTGTAGCCCTGGAAAGAACAGCAAGAAGACAAAACAGAGCACCAAGTAGGACACAGCTCCCAGGAAACTGCAGTGGACAGAAACCTGAACAAAGGCAAATCCTGCCCCACTCTGGGCTCAGCCACACAGCTGAAGGTATGGATTCGTCCAGCCAGATATCTAGGGTTCTAAGTTGTTGTGATCCGGCATTAAGGTGCTAGTTTGTGGGATGCTCAAATCCCTACTAAGAATAAACATTGGATAAGAGATTGGAATGTCATACTTCATTGTTTGGATGTGTGAAGAATGGTATTAGGACTAGGATTGAAAAGATTAGGGCTAGTACTTCTAGTTAATTGGGGACTGATGAGTTGTTCATAGGATATGCAAGTAGAAAACACCACTCTGGTTTAATGTGTGGTGGTGTATTAAGAGGATTTACCGAGGTATAATTGTTGGGATCTCCTAATAAATCAGGTAAAAATAGGACTAATACTATTGGAAAATAGGACTAATACTAATTCTAGAACTAGTAAAAAGATACCTAGGATGTCTTTAATTGTATAGTAGGAATGAAATGGGATTTTACCTATATCAGATGATTTCTGTGGGATTATTAGCTCCTGTTTCGTGAAACATTAGTAGATGGACAGCAGCTACTGCTGCAGTGATAAATGGAAGAATGAAGTGGGAAGTGAAGAATTGTGTAAGAGTTGCTTTATCTACTGAAAAACCGCCTCAGATCCATTGAGCAAGGTTTATACTGACGTATGCAATAGCTGAGAGAAGGTTGGTAATAACTGTTGCCCCCCCAAAATGATATTTGCCCTCAGGGTAGTATAAAACCTATAAATGTTGTGGCTATAACTATAACAGGATAACTCCAATGTTTTCATGTTTCTAGAAAACTGTAGGAGCCATTATATAGACTGCATCCTATAGGGATAAATAGGCACATAAAGAAGATAGAAGCTCAGTTTGCATGTATGTATTGAACAATTCATCTGTAATTTACGTCTCAGCAGATAAGTGTAACTAATGAGAAGGCGGTTATCATCTGATATGTAGTGCATTGCTAGAAACAAACCTGTTAAGATTTGTAAAACTAAACAAATACCTTTTAGGAACCAAAATTTCATCATGATGAAATGTTTGATGGAGCTGGAGACCAGTGAATGCACTGTTAATAATTTTTATTAATGGGCATAATTTTTCAGTGTTGGTCATTAGTGCTCTTGTAGTTGAATAATAATGATTTTTCATGTCAGTGGCCATGGTTCGAGTCCATGTAAGAATAATGATAGCATACATTGTATTTTAAGTACTATTTTTGTAATTAGTTTTGTGGGGGTTTTTTCTTCAAAACCTTCTTGGCGGGTTTGAGTTAATTATAGGTGGTAATGTTGGAACTGTGTTGAATTTTCATGGATTTTGGGGGGGATTAATAGTGTTTGGATTTATTTGTTGTTGTTGTTCAGTCACCAAGTCATGTCCGCCTGTTTGCAACCCCATGGGCTGCAGCATGCCAGGCCTTCCTGTCCCTCACCATCTCCTGGAGGTTGCCCAAATTCATGTCCATTGAATAAGTGATGCCATCCAACCATCTCATCATCTGTTTCCCTCTTCCCCTCCTGCCCCCAGTCTTTCCCAGAATCAGGGTCTTTTCCAGTCTCTCAGCTGCTTGAATAATTTTTATACGGACTTTTGCCAGCAAAGTGATGTCTTTGCTTTTGAATACTCTGTCCAGGTTTGTCATAGCTTTGGATTTATTTAGGGGAGATGTTAGTGGTGTTTGGGTGTCCCTGGTGGCTCAGACAGTAAAGAATCCACCTGTAATGCAGGAGACCTGGGTTCGATCCCTGGGTTGGGAAGATCCCCTAGAGGGAGGGGCATGGCAACCAACTCCGGTATTCTTGCCTGGAGAATCCCCATGGACAGAAGAACCTGGCAGGCTACAGTCCATGGGGTTGCAAAGAGTCAGACACGACAGAGCAACTAAGCACAGCATTAGTGGTGTTTGGTTATACAACAGCTATGGCTTCTCAGCAGTATCCTGAAGTTTGGATCTCCAATAAGACTGTTTTAGGAGCATTTTTTTCAGATTTAATAACAGAGTTTTCAGTGGTATTTTATGTTTCAGAAGATGAGGAAATGGAGGTTGTGTTTTAAGTTTAATGGTTTGGGAGACTGGGTAATTCATGATGCAGGTGATTCTGGGTTTTTTAGTGAAGAGGCTATGGGGACTGCAGCACTATATAGCTGTGGTACTTGATTAGTGATTATTACTGGCTGATCATTGCATATTGGTGTTGTGGTTATTGCGGAGACTACTCGTGGTAATTAAATAGAATTATGTTTAGGAAGAGGGTGATGAGGAATGAGGAAATACACCTTGATTAGATCTTTTTGGTCTGATACTAATGTAGAGATTTTTATCTAAATAAGGGAAGTAGTTTTTGGTAAAATATTTTCTAATCAACAGGCTGATTTCTGGTTTCTTGATAGATTTAAGTAGGGTGATAAACAGTGTATAATAATACTTTCCCTCTTAGGGAAAATACTCTGAGAGGTTGGAAAGTCTGAATATATTTGAAGAGTAAATTTTAAATTCTGTGTGTTATTATTAATTTCAAGTGCTAAGGTAAAATCTAGAATGGTTATGGCAAGGGAAGTTGGTTTTAGGTAATAAGGTATAGTTTGAGGGATTGTTGTTGGGGCAGTATTGTTGAAAATAAAACCAGCTTCTGATTAATAGACATTTGGTGGAACTGACTAGGAGAGGACTATTTTCATTAATTAAAGTTAGGGTGGAAAAGCGAAGTTGTCCTAGTAGTGCAAAGATGATAAGGCGAGTGCTGTGGACAGCTGTGAGGGATGTGGCAATTAGACTTAGCAGGATCAGGCACTGGTATTGACGTGTTAGCAGTTTGGATTATCAGATCTTTAAATTCAGCAAGGAAAGGCATTCCTGTTAGTGCGGGCCAGTGGTAAAGGCAGTTGTGGTAAAGAGTATTGCTTTAAACAGGCCTCCTATTTTTATGGATATTTTATGGGTTCATTATGGATAATGAACCCAGAGCATATCAATAATATGACTTTAAAGAAAGCATATGTGCAGATATGGAGAAATGCTGGGGAGGGTTGATTAATGCCAGTTGTTACTATTATAGGCCTAGTTGGCTTGAAGTGGAAAAAGCAATATTTTTTTAACATTCTGGGTAAGAGTGCATATTGCCATAAACAGTTATTGTTTGAATAAGTTTATTATTTTCTGTTAAAGGATAAAAGTGGATGAGTAAGAAAATACCTGCTACCACTACTGTGCTTGAGTGGAGCAGGGTTGAGACAGGGGTAGGGCCTTCTGATGCTGAGGGACTATAGTCCCGGGTGGAGGCCAAGTTGGCGGATTTTCCAGTTGCCGCTAGTATGAGTCCTAGTGGGGGTAGATTTGAGTGATTTAGTTGGAGTATAAAGACTTGTTGCAGATCTCATGCCTTTAAATTATCAGAAATCATGCTATTGCTATAACAAATCCGGTAGCTCCAGTACGGTTACATAGAATTGCTTGTAGAGCAGCTGTATGTGAATCTGCTCGTCTGTATCATCACCCAATAAGCAAGAAAAAGCATTCCGACCCCCTCACATCCAATGAAAAGCTGTAAAGGTTATTAGCAGTAACAAGAATTAGTATTGTGATAAAAGGAGTAAATATTTGGGGAATCGCTGACATTAGGATCTGAGTATAGGTACCAAGAATTCTATGATGGATCGTGTAAAAAATAATGCTACTGGTATGAATATTATTGAGAAATAGTCTATTTTGAAGCTGAGTGATAATTTGAGAGTTTGGATAGTGATTCAGTATCAGTTTGAGATAATCATTCATGCAGGCCAAGAGATTATTATTATTGGGATTATACTAATAATAAAAGCGTATGAGATAATGGATATTGTCACTCTTATTGGTTGATATTTGTTATAACTGGTATTAATACAAATAATGTAACTCATGTGAAAGGAAAATTTATTACTTTTATTTGTAGTTGAGCCAGTTTTTTGGTTCCTAAGACCAATGGATAATTACTATCCTTTAAAAGTTTTTAAAAGTCATGTTACATGGTATTTTTACCATAAATGCATGCTAGTCATGTGAAGACATTAGATCAAGAATCAGATATTGCTTGAGTTCAGTAGTGAAGTGTTAAGAAATTTAGGGACCTGTAACATTTTGGATATACTGAGAGAGTTCCTACTAAGTGTATAGAGTAAAACATTAAGGCCTGCGTTAAGGTGTTCTGTTTGATTACCTCATCAAGTGATGATAAGTGTTAGGACTATTGTTGCCTCAAATAGAATGTAGAGTACAATTAATTCTGTAGCAGTAAATGTTATGATTATGGTCACTCCCAGAGGTAGGGATTTCTGAAGGCTATACCAGCTGAGCTCAGTCCAGGAGGCCTCAATGCTAACAGCTCTGCTGTTGACCTCAGTGGCCAAAGGTTCAATCTCTAAATATTAAAGGCACCGGGACATAGTCACTGAGTGGGTGGTCTGTTTCTCATCTCTAGATTAATAAGCCCATTCCCCAGACCTAATCTGACCTGACCTTAGCCCCAACCTGACCCTTGATCCTGACTGCAGACCAGGCGGCACACTCCTCCTGTTTGTTGTGGGGACTGGGAGGATGGAGGGAAGGCAGGGCTGGGGAGCCCCCCAGGCCTGGAAGGAAGAGCTCTCACCAGTGACGTCTCACAGAGGAGTTTGCTCCCACGCACCAGGTTCCCAATGGTGATGTGGAAGTAGGTGTTGCCACTGCTCCAGTTGGAGATCTTGGTGAAGGGGTGAGTGGTCAGGATGTCCTAGGGGAGTAGAGAGAATCTGAGGCTGCACATCTGGACCATCTGACCTCACTCCCCTCAGCTCCAGCCCACAGACACCACCCACACAAAGGACCTCAGGCCCTCAGACAAGGCAAGGAGCAAGAGGGTAGAGGCCAGCTGTGCCGTGGAGCTACTGTGGGAGGCAGGCCTTTGTTGGGACCAGCTAGTGGGACAATCAAGGAAGCCCAGGAGGTTGTCACATGTGTGCGGCTGGAATTGGAGATTTTAAGAGGATGAGGAAACTGAAACTATAGTCCCAGATGAGATGATCCAGTGGAGTTGAAGGAGGGAGACAAGAAGACACAGCCTTGTGGAACACAGTGTATGGGCTGGGTAGAGAAGCAGCCCAGGGAAGTGCCTGAGAGGGAGACCAAGGGCGATGCGAGGAAAACCAGGTGAGTGGGCCCATAGATCCAAGCGGAAGATGGTGGTCACTGCCTCCTTCGCCAGCAGCCCCAGTTGTGCTCTTCTGTGTCAGTGGTAGGACCTGCTCAGCCCACACATCTGAGCATCAGTTACCCCAGCACAGCGTGCCACCTGACCAATCGTGGGCAGAGAGCATTCTGGAAAGGGGAAGGGGTTGGTAAGTGTCTGATGATGCTAAAAGACCAAGCACTAAAAAGTTGAATGGATTTCATAGTGAGGACTTCGTTAGTAACTCAGAAAGCAGTTTTGATGGAGAGATGAGAGGTAAGGAAGTAGACACAGCAAACATGGAAAGCCTCTCAAGACATGTGGCCAGGAGGGCAGATGAAGTGAGGATATTGGTAGCTGACAGAGTGTCTTGAAGTTTGGTTCTGGGGTCCTTTGTTAGAAGTACAGACAGAAAAGCCCCCCTTACTTGCTCTTCCCTGTCACTGCTCACCTTGGTTCTGGGATCAATGAGGCTGACCCCATACTTGTTGATGGCAATTAAGAGGATCTCAGGAAAGTTTGGCTCTGTAGTTTGCTAGTTTAAAAAAAAAAAAATCAGATGGGGAACCCAGAGCCAGAAATGTTTTGTACATTTGGGGAGAAATAAAGCTGCCCCTAGCTGGGCTTAAGTCTGCCTCTCCCGCCACAACCTCAAGTTTCTGCCTCTTCTGGGTCCTCAGTGCTACCCTGAATCCTTTCATGGGTCCCCAGCAACCAGCAAGAGTTTCATCCCTTCTGTCCTCTTCTCTAGGAGTCCCTGAGGTCTCTCTCTCTCAGCTCTCAAGTCTCTCATCTTTAAAAGACCTCCTTAAACCCTATACTTGCCTCCAGATGTACTTGCCTACCTCTCTCTCTTGCACAGCCAAGCTGTGTTAAAGGGCCCCCATCCTAGGTGTGTAATGAGGCCATCACTCCTCTCCATTCTGACCTGTCCCCTCACGCCTCATGCCTATCCCCTCGCGCCAGTCTCTTCTTCATTCTCCTGCCTCTGGTGTCATCAACTCTGTTCAAAACCCTCCAAGGCTGGACACCACCTGCAGGAGGAAACCTACCTGCTTCTCACCACAGTCTGCTTGCCCCACACCTCATGCCCATCCACACTCACCCACTAGTACTTCTTGCCCATGCCTGAGCTCTCACACTTCTGGGTCTTTGCTCAGGCCAGACTGTCTGCCAGGAACACTGCCCCCAGGGTCTCCCTGGAAAGCTCAGGTGTTGCCTCTCCCAGGAAGCCTTCTCAGCCTTCACAGTCTGGTTGGGCCTCCCAGGCTCTGCCACCTCCCTGAGGGCTCCCCACGGTCACACAGCACAGATCATCCTCCATTACTCTGACCTTTGTACACATCTGCCTCCCCTGCCAGGCGAGGTGCTGGCCCCTCAGTGTCCTAGGACTGAGCCCAGGGCCCAGTACTTAGCTGAGACACCTAGCTGGGACAAAGCTGAGGATCATTTCCTCCTTTCAGTGCCAGGCAGGTGGCAGAGACCATTGTAGTCTCCCCAAGTCATGGGGAAGAGTCCTGGTAACATGTGGTTCCCCTCCCCTTCTCTGAGAAGCACCCACCCACAGCGTACCTTCACCTCAAAGAAGGCTGAGCCGAAGGTGGGCCACTTGAAGATGAGCTTCAGGAAGGCCAGCTTGGCCTCCTCCTTGGACTTCCCTGCATGCTTGTTGAAATAGGCGACGATGGACTGCAGAGGAAGGGTGGGTCAGAGTCCTCTCCCCTGCCAGTCCTGCCCCCTCTGCACCGTCAGCAGCTGTCATGGGCCATGGAGGGCCAGGCAGTCTCCCACTAATACCAGTTAATGGACTTCTGACAGCACTTTCCTCCCCAAAGCAAGCAGGTCAAACAGTTTCAAGGAAAACTGGGTCACCTTAGTAACTAGGACCAGACAAATTGCTGCAAACTGACCAGCTGAATTTACAGGGGTCACAAGAGATACTTCCCTGGGCTACTGTCCAGCATCTGCCCCCTTGACCCTGGGGTGTCCAGAGACCCATTCGGAAGGGGGGGCCTGTTCCCACTGTCTCCCTCCGTGCTCACCCGCTTCCAGTCATCAGGAGAGACCTGCCGGATGAGGTCCTGGGGCACCAGCTCCCGGAGCAGCTTGGGGATACTGGGGAAGTAGGACTTGTCCTCCTCGAACTTGACCCTATAGATGAGCGCCCCCAGCTGCAGCACCTCTTCCCGCGTGCATTTGTGGTAGCCTCGGAGATACTTGGGCAACTCCTGCCAGAGACAGAGAAGGTCACAGGTGTGGAGGCACCTGGAGGAAGCAGGCTTCTCCCCTTAAACACCCCCACTGTGAGGCTGGGTCCATCTGCTCCCCAAGGAGGGAAGGCACAGGACAGGGAAACAGCCTTAGGCCACACAGATGCAGCACTTTACAGTTTTAAATCAGAGCCAGGGGTGAATATTATCTCATTTACCCTCATAACAGTCCAGTGAGGCAAGCAGCTCCATTTCAGAGATGAAGAAATTCAGAGGGACCAGCTGGGTCGCCTGAGACTGTTCCATAACTCTAGCGCCCCCCACCAGGCCTGTTCTTCCTTGGGAAAAAGCTTCTCTGGCTGGCTGCCTTCCAGTGTTCCCTTGAGACCCACAGGCTTCCTCAGCAGCACCAGCCCCTTCCCCACCTTTCAGACCCAGAACCACAGTAGCTGAAGATGAGCTGACCAAAAGCAAAGATGAAGCCTCTAACGCTGCCCACAGGCTCCTGGAAACTTAACAACTGTCTTATCCAGTTGTTAGAGAGTAGGGAACCAAAGGTGTCCTGAAGACATGCTGCAGAGCAGAAACTATCCACCCACCTTTTGGTCTACTCGGCAGGTCTCTGCTCTCACAGTCGGTACACAAGGTGGCAGCACAGCCACAGCCCAGAGCTACTGGGCCACTCACCTGGTAATAGTGGAAGATGGAATCGGCCATGGGGTCCTTCCCTGGCACCGTGGTGGTCCACAGCTTCTTCATGAAGAACACTTGGTAAGTCAGCGAGGGCACGACTCCTGTGGCAGAGGGCGGGTGGTCACCCAGAAGATGCCAGCACAGAGGGCCGTCCAGCCCAGCACCAGCCCCGGAGGAAGCCCCAGCTCGGGGTCCCACCCACATGGGCCTCAGGTATGGCACTCAGCCAGCACCTGCCAGCCCCAGACCTCAGACAATCCCAGGACTCAGCCTCACGTTACCGTCCCTGACAGGCCGGGCTTTCTTTATCCAGTCCGTCAGGTGTCGTACAAAGTCGAAGAAGAAGTCGTTTTCGGGGACGCTGATGACCTAGGAACACGGTCATTCTAGTCCACTCACTTTAATTTGAGCAATACTGAGTTCTCTGACTTTCCCACCCAAGGTCTCCCCAGCAATGCCTTCTCCAGAAAGATTCCTGCTTGCAGCCAGGGTGGATGTCTGTGGATCAGCCCCATCTTGCCCCAGTTTTGCCTGCTGAGTGTCTGGCCAGTGACAGTGACTCCACTCATTCAGCAAAGAGTCACTGATCACTGCCCTAGGACCCTGGGGAAAAAAGACTGAGATGGGGGCCCAGTCCCTGCTTTGGACATTCTCTGGCATCCATTTCCTGAGCCACCCACAGACTCTAAGCCCCTCCCGCCCAGGTCCAGGACCTCACTGAGATCACTTCGGGTCACAGTGTCTGGTACAGGGTCAGACTAGTGAGGAGACAGTCACGAATTCACACAGAACTGTGGGTGAGCAACAAGAAGAAGCACCTGACCTGTGCAAGGCTCAGGGAAGCCCCCCAAGGGAAAGGCTTTAGAGCTGGACCTTTGTACCCCCATATTTATGCCCATGGGAGTCAATGTGGGGCAGAGGCAGGGCCCTGCACTTCAGAGCCAGACCTACTTGGATCTGAGTCCCTGCTGTGTGATCTGGGATAAGTTACTTAACCTTTCTGAGCCCAGGGACTTGTGAACTATTAGTGGGGATAGTCACCCTCTCTCTTCAAGGGCTTTTTCAGAGGTGAACTGACAGCCTGGCAGCTGAGGGACCAGTCAAATCAAATCTGGAAAGTACATGTGTGTAGGGGCAGGGTGAGGAGCCTAGTGCCTCCAGAACACAGAGTGCCATGTGGCTCCCGAGAGATCTGTAGCCAGGCTGTGCAATGGCTCAGAGGGGAGAGATATAGGGACAGCGGCTGCATGGAAGAGGCCACTGCAGGGATATAAGGAGGAGGCAGAATCAGAGGCCGTGTGCAAGAGTGCCTCTTCCTCTCTTGCCCCATCCTTCCTTCTGTCTCTCTCCCTACTCCCACTGTCCCATAAGCTCCCAGAGGCCCAGCAAATTTCTCAATAGACAGCTCCACAGCAGGTAGATTAGCAACCAATGACCACCCATGACCCACCTTATCTGCAATTTTGACAAAGAGGCTGAATCCCTCGGAGGACTTGAGGAGCAGCCGGGAGGCGATGTTCTGGCAGAAGTCCTTGGCCTTGGTGCTGGACTCCACCTCAAAGGCCTGGTGCGGAGAGGCACTTGCTTGGCTCTGGCAGAGCCTCTTGCACTGCTAATGGCTGGGCCTCAGATAGAGCCCCTTCCCATTCAAGACACTCTTCTTCCGAAGGGGCTTCCCCAGAGCTCAGCACAATGCTTAAGTGTACAAACTACTATGTATAAAATAAACAAGCTACAAGGATATACTGTACAACACAGGGAATATAGCCAATATTTTATAATAACTATAAATGGAATACAACCTTGAAAAACGGTGATTCATGGGCTCCCCTGGTGGCTCAATGGTAAAGAATCTGCCTGCCAGTGCAGAAGGCATGGGTTCAATCCCTGATCCAGAAAGATCCCACATGCCTGGAAGCAACAAAGCCTGTGAGCCACAACTACTGAGCCTGTGCTCTAGAGCCCAGGAGCCGCAGCTACTGAAGGCTGCGTCCTGAGAGCCTGTGCTCTGCAACAAGAGAAGCCACCACAATGAGAAGCCCATGCACCGCAACAAAGAGCAACCCCCGCTCGCCACAACTAGAGGAAAGTCCGCGCAGCAATGAAGACCGAGCACAGCCAAAAAAATAAATAAAATTATTTTTAAAATAGTGAATCCCTGTGTTGTACAGCTGACATTCATAATACTGTACATGAACTATACTTCCACTAAAAATAAATTAAAAGAAAAATAAAAGCAACTCCTGTCTGGATCTTCCCAGATGGTGCCCTTCCCAACCCTCCAAGCAGTTCCAAGCCTTGGCCTCCAGGGTCCTGGGTGTGGCTGTACAAGCATGAGTGACGGGGGAGGCCAAGGAAGCGCAGAAGAGACAGGGTGTGGAAAAAAAGAGACTGAAGGAGGGAGAAAACAAACTCCAGAAAGGTGAGGCGTCACGAGGGGGGAAGCCACCCAGACGGGCTGAGAGGGATAGGAGAGTCCAGGGAAGTTTAGAAGAAGGGCGGTTTGGGGGGGTGGGGGGGATGTTCCATGTAACCTTCCGCCAGGGACAGGAGAGGATTTTAGCAAGATTTTCTGTCCTCGTGTCTAGAATACTATAATAGTATTTCTGAGTCTGTAGTCTCTACACAAGTTTTTAAGCTGCTTTTCAAACCAAAAGTTTCAATGTTGGTCTTGTTTATCTGAATGAGATGCTGTGCTGGGATGGGGAAGGGGGTATAGATCAGAAGTCAGCCTGACCAAATAGGTGTGACAAGAAGACAAATAAGACCTCTGCCCAGGGGACCAAGGTAGAGGGGACTCACAGGTCAAGTGAAAAGGAGGGAAGGGGTCTGCAGGAGGGTGGACTTAGGACAACACGGGAGGTCTGGGGCTGTGGAGCAGGCAGGCCTGTGCCCAGGAACAGGATGGGCACCGGGGAGGTGGCATCAACACAGAGCTCAACTCGGAGGGAGAGAGCACATTTCTGCAAGACAGAGACTCCTCAGAGAAAGGGAGGGACGACCTTGTCAAGGGAGCTGATCCAAGTGGGAGGCTAGACAAGGAACCCAAGGGCTCCTGACCCGAGGAGTCTATGGCCCCAACTCCACTGAAGGGCAGGAGAATGGGGCAAAGGTGGGGGTGGTGGGGGAGAGGCATCAGGGCTGCCCCATGTCCCCAAGGGAGCCAGGTCCTTCAGGGGCACCCACAGACGACGAAGCCAGAGTCACTTACCTCGTCAGTGTCATCAGGAAAGTAGACCTTGTGGAAAATCTGGGTGGTTTTGTGCTGGATGGCTTCCACCTCCACCAGGTGTGGGGGGTACTTCCGGGACCCGTTTCTGAAAACCAGGTGAGGGGGAGAGCGGCCAAGTCAGGAGGCAGCCGTGGGAAGCAGAGAACAGAGGGAGCTTCAGAGTCAGGCAAACCCTAGTCCTAATCCCTGTCCACCACTTCCTACCAGGTGACAGTCACAAACTCAGGCCTTTTGTTCCTCATCTGTAAAACGAGATGATAATGGTACCCACCAATAGGGATGTGGAGGGGACCAGATGAAGCAACAGATGCAAGTGAGCTTTGCAGAGTATAGAATGCAACCCAGGTGTCTGCCTCCCCAACAGACTTGACAGTATTAGAAAATAGCTTTCTGAGCAACCAGACTCTCAAACTGTCCAGAATGGGTACTAGGTGCTGCAACCTTTGTCTACTGGGCAGCTGTGGGACCCCAAAGATGGGTCCCAACCGCTGACGCTGAGGTCATGACCTCAGCATCGCCAAGGGACTCGTCTCCCGAGCCCATGTGGCTGGAAGCCCATCCCAGTGCCCACACTGTGCCCACTGCCCCCCATCCCTTGCAGACGGCCGTACCTCAGGGCTTTCTGGAGTCGCTGCAGGCAGTCGATGGCGAGTGGGCAGTGCTTGCGGGACTGCAGGAAGCGCTGCACGTGGGGCAGGAGGATGTTGCTGGGTGGGAAGAGCCCTGTGCACAACCAGAGCAGCTCCCAGCCCCGCTCCTCACTGTACCTGCGGGAAGAGGCATGGTGTCCAGCAGGGCTCCTCACGAGGGCAACACATGCCTGCCCTCACCCCTACCCCTCTCTGAGACCAACATGGACCCACCCACCCGACAGTCAGATCCAAATAGTGCTACTCAAAGTCTGGTCGACCAACCTACCCCAGGCCACACACTTACTAGTCACTCAGTGGTAAAGTGCTTGTGCCAAAATGAAGATCAGTACGTCACCAAGCACTCTGGTTCAGTTAAGATTTTTTTTTTTTTTTTTTAGCAAGACTTTCCTATGAAGGAAGCAGTATGTGGTTCATTCTGGCAGGAGATTTTTAACTCGTCTGTTACTTGAAGCAAGACACAGGTTCGATCCCTGGGTCAGGAAGATCCCCTGGAGGAGGAAAATGGAAACCCACTCCAGTATTCTTGCCTGGAGAATTCCACGGACAGAGGAGCCTGGCAGGCTGTGGTTCAGGGAATCTCAAAGAGTCAGACACGACTGAGCAACTGAGCACAATGAGCATGATTACTTGAGTAGCACTGAATTAGACCAGCCCCAGGGCTCCCTCGTATACTCTTCTGAGCTCCTTGGGCCTGGAAAGAGGAAAGCTTGGAGGGCTTCCAGAAGGAGGTGGCATCTGCTCTAGGCTTTGAAAAGTGAAGTAGCTCAGTTGTGTCCGACTCTGCGACCCCATGGACTGTAGCCTACCAGACTCCTCCGTCCATGGAATTTTCCAGACAAGAATTCTGGAGTGGGTTGCCATTTCCTTCTCCAGGGGATCTTCCCGACCCAGGGATCGAACCCGGGTCTCCCGCATTGCAGGCAGACGCTTTGCCATCTGAGCCATGAGGGAACGATGAGGCTTTGAAGGATGAGACAAATTCTAATACGCAGAGGATATGAGAGGTTTCCCTGGCTGTGGGCACAGCATGTACAAAAGTTTAGCTGTGTGAAAAGATCTGACATGTGGTCTGATGGTGGATTTGTGTAAGAGATGGAGAGAGTGACAAAGCTGGGGAGGGAGTTGGAGGCCTGGGAATAAGGGGAGAGGGTGGGGCTTGTCTCTAGCTCTGAGATGAGCATGTGCGCGACTTCCCCTTCCTGCCACAGTCTGGGCCATCAGGGAGGAGGACACCCTCCAGGGTCTAACACCCCCAGCCCATGAGAATCTTTAGCCAGAGCTTCTGACAGACAGCCTGCTCAGCCTGAGTGAGGGCTGGGACAACTGCTCAGGAGATGCACCTGCAGGTAGACAGCGGCATCTGGGCTGGAGACATGGATCCAGAGGAGGGTGACCAGGCAGGAGGAAGCGGGAAATGAGGAGCTGGGACTGTTCACCCTGGGGGAGGACAGACTCCGAGGGCGCAGCCACCACCTTTGGCTCTTGACCCTCCGTGGACCTTGAGGGAGAGCCCCGAGGACACGTTCCTGCTCCAGGTGGAGGAGGATGGCTCCCAGGCAGAGCCACCGCTGCCTCATCAGGGAGTGAGCTCCCCGTCTTACCTTCAGCTGTTAGCTCCAGGGGTGGGGGCCTGCCCCTCACCCTCCCACCACCCCGGCTAACCTGATGTGGTTGTCGGTCAGCTGCTTCAGGATCTGCACATACACCTCGTCCTTGAGGGCCTCGGCCTTCAAGGCTCCCTCGAAGATCTGGTCGGTGAGCTCATTGACGGAGCGCATCCTTTTGGACGGGTAGTCACCCATGTACTTGAGCACAGGTGGGGAGTCGTCAAGGAAGGCCGTAGCCAATTAGGGAGCACTGGCCTGGGAGGCAGGCGGCCACTCTCTCCAACAGGGTCTGCCCCTCCCTGACCCGTGGCCCTGGCCTGAGGCTGCTCACCCAGGAAATGGGCATAGTGTGCCCATACTGCTCTCCATGCCCACTGCCCACCCTCTCTCCTCAACTCCTCTGGCCACTCCTCACTGGCCAGCCTGCTCCAGGCCCCAACCTCACAACAAGAATCCTTACAGCAACCAGAATCAACTTTCCAAATCACAAATCTAACTGGACCACTCCCCTTGGCCGCAGGATACAGTCCAAGCTTCTTAACAGGCCTGCGGAACCTTTCATCCATCGGCCCAGGTCTTTGAATTCCCTTCTTGAACCCTATGTTCTAGCTGTGCTGAGTTAATCTGTGCCCTTGAAACAGCCAGGCTCTGTTTTGCCTCAGGGACTTTATGCCTGCTTCTCCCTCTGCCAGGAACATTCTTAACCCATCTCCCCTTGGACGGGCCAAGGCGGGTCTCCAGCCTAGATGTCATTTCCTCCAGGAAGCCCTCCCTGCTCTCCAAGGCCAGGTCAGGCCACTGTGCTGTCAGGCCCCATCACAGCACTGACCCTGACCAGCATGTCTCCCCTCTCAATTACGGGCACCATGAGGCCAGAGTCTGCTCACCTCTGTGTCTCCATGCCTGGCCCAGCACACGGCATAGTTTAAATCTGTCAACCAAATGACAGGGTGTGAGGAGAGAGCAGAGGGGGCAGCCCCCGGCACCCTAGCAAGGGAGTCACCCCGTCAGCATCCCCCCATGTCTGCCCAGGCCCCAGCAGGGCCCCTCGGAAGGAAATAGGTGACGAAAACCCTAGAGGCCCAGCCTGGTCCCACCCTCCCCTGGGGGACCCCTCCCCGTGGGCCCTGCCTGCTCCATGTCGCCCCCTGCCCCCTGTAGGTGCGGATATCAATGAAGGCCATGCAGGCCTCCTGCGAGAGCTCCTCGCTGCCCAGGATCTTCTTGAGCAGTGCCTGCTTGAGCGGCTCCCGTGTGTGGCTCCACAGCCGGTCCTTGCCACGGGCCTTGGACACCATGACACGGCTCAGTGTGTGCTTGGGTGGAGGCCTGCGGAGCACAGACAGTCAGCACTGATGGCCAGGTTATAATCCAGCCCCATCCCGCCCCGTGCAGGAGGCTGAGCATAGGGAACCGGCCCTGCGCTTCCCCACTGTCCCGTGACCTGGGATGAGTCACCAGCTCTGCCCAGGCCTGACTTTCTCAGCTGACAAATGGAGACACTAACAAGGCTGGCTGGGCCCTGGCCAGCCCTGCCTACCTCCCCAGCCTGCTCACCCTGTCTTCTCTCTGCTCCCTCTGCTCAGGCCGTGGCATGCGTTGCCCATGGCCCTCCTCCACCCGGCAGCCCAGATACCACTTCCCCCAGGAAGCCTCCTCTCCATCTCCACCCCTACCCAGCATCTCCATCACAACACCGGGCACACAAAACAACAGCTGCCTGGTTTGATGCCTGCCTCTCCACCAGGACTGTGAGTCCATGAGGCAAGAATAGGCTCGTGTCCTGAGTGCCCAGGATTCCACCTAGCACAGCACAGTCACAGGATCTTAAATGAAGGAAGGATAAGATGACACGACATGAGAAGGGTCACCTCGACAGGCTGAAACTGCCCTCTGCTCCCTCTGACCTGGGCCCTTCTCACAGATGGGGGCACCACAAAGTGACCCCACTATGCAGATCAGAGAGTAGCAGAAGCCTATATATAGTTCCTCGTCCTGTCTCCCTTTCCCACATCACCTGAAGTAGTCGTAGGAAAACTCCTCCAGCGTGTAGGGCTTGATACGTGCCTCGGGTTCTGCCGTTCGCAGCTGTAGTAGTCGGATAACGTCCTGCCTCTGGTCGGGGGTCATGGTGACCAGGGCCTAGAGACCAAGAGACAGAAGCTGAAGTCAGCTCTTCAACTGGGGGCCCTGGATCAACATGGTAAATAAAGCCCAGAGCCTTCTTGACTGAGGCTGGGGAAGACTGCCTTCATGGGGGTGGGCCCTGAGCCTGTCTGACCCGGAAGCCCCTTTCCTTCTGGGGAATCTCTGATGTTACCACTGCCTCCATCATGCTGGGCTTAAGACTCCTCCCTCAGTGCCCTGTCTGAATGAGGGAGGGTCACCAGAAAGCTTGGACAAGGCCAGGGACACGGTGTGAGAAGTGGCTCAGGAACCACCTAGAAATCTGGGTTCCGAGTCCTCAGTGTTGGCTGGGAGGATGGGAGGAGGGATTCCAGAGGAATCAGGGCCTGCCTTCCCAGCTCTGACCTCACTGCCTTTTTAGATAGTGCAAGCCCCATCCCCATCCTCCCATCCCCTAGGCCACTCTCCTCTGATCCCCCAGCCCGGGCAGGTCCTCATCTGAAGCAGTTTCTAGGCTCCTTTCCACCTGGTACCAGTTTAATAGTTACCCCAACTTTTTTAAGTTTGTGGTCCCATGAAACCCCTGGATCATCTTCATAGAAGCTGCACAGCATGAATCTACGGTAATCCCCCACTCTTATGATGTGGGAATAAGACAAGGAGGGGCCAGAGGAGCCTCCCATCCATCTACCACCCCCAGCCAGGCCACATACCACAATCTCCCTCGGTGGCATAGTGACAGTCGGCATGACATAAACGCAGTCAGTGGGGAAGTCCCCACGCTGCTTGGTCCTCTCGTTGATGCCGCTGGCCCAGCCCGAGTTCATCACCTGTTCGCCCGTGTCGTGGTCCAGAATGAGTAGGTCCCCCTTGGCGAAGCTGAGGAAGCCGGACTCCTCGCCCGCTGGAAGGCAGAGGTGGGCGGGGCCACATGGGTGTCGGGGGAGGGGCAGAGAGGTCAGAGGTGGGTTGGAACACCTTTATTTGGGTTGATGATCTACAAGCCACTTCTCCCCACTGGAACTGAGGGGAGGGACTCAAATGTGGGGTCCTGCTCAGGTCTGCTCAGGAGCCACCTTGCCTCTACCTTACCACAACCCCCAACACAGACAGGGTCGTCGGTTGAAAGCCTTCCGTGGCTCCTCACTGTCCTAAAAGAAATTCCTCGACAGGCTCACAAGGCCTATTGCTGGCGACCGCCTTTCTGACTTTTTCTGCCTCCCTTCTTGCCGCTTTCACCTTAACTCACCCATTTCAGCCAAACCAGTCTATCTGCAGTTCCCAGCCTCCAACCTGTCTCTCCAGCCTCTGCTCCGTGATCCTCTCTGCCCCAAACATTCTGCTCACACAAATGTCCTCTCTGAACCCCAGGCTGCACGGGGGCCACCCCCCCCACACCCAGGTTCCCATAGTCTCTGAGCTTCCTGGGTCACCGCTCTGTCACAGGGACTGTCACGGTCTGCTGCCACCCCCTCCCCATGACGGCAGAGCTGGGGCTCATCTATTTCTCGAGCTCTGCTCAGGACCTCAAAGGCCTATGGACCAGGGATGCACGGTTTATAGTTGCTATTGCTATCATCACTTGAAGATGGTATTTGGGGAACACTGAGGAGGAACCCCTGCTCTCATGTGGAGAAGGTGGCAGGTGATAAGTATTTAGGATCAGGGGGAGGAAGGTTTCCCACAGGGCACAGATCAAAGGCACAGAGGTGAGCTGTTTGGTCCATTTGGCACAGCAGGTGTCTGGGGAAGGCAGAGTAACAGGCACTCGAGATCTTGAACATCAGGCCAAGGCCAGGGCATGCAATCTTCCTAACACCCTGGCCTGGGAACCGGCAGCTGGTGCCAGGAGCCACTCACCAGGGTTGGGGTTGTCCTGTAGGGCCACCACATACTTAGACCTCTTCCGGAGCCCCTCCAGGAAGGTGACCACTAGGTCACGGATGTCCTCAGCGTTGCTGGAGGTGAAGGTGTACTCATCCCCCTTGATGGTGGCCAGTGTGAAGCTGGGGGCTGCCAGCTTCGCTCCCCTGCAGGACCAACACGGAGAACAGGGCCCCGTCGGGGTCAGTCCAGCACAGCCTAGGTCAGAGCAGCCCAGCAAGAGAAAGACACGGCACTCCCTGAAGGAGACCAAGGCCAGCCTAGTCAGAAGTGGCCTGGCCAGAGAGAGGCCGGCCCGGCCAGGGTGACAAAGGGCCCCAGGAGCCAGAGCTCAGCCTGAGTCAGCCGCGGCCGGGCCAGAGTCACGCATGGTCTGGGGAGGCCTGCCTGGGGAGCTCACTTCCCTTTTGTTGTCTAATTCCTACTTACCCTTTAGGGCTCAGCCTAGATACCATTTCCTCCAGGAAGCCCTCCCACAGACCTCAGCACACTGTTCCCTACTTGCAAAATGGTTTATTTGATGTCCATCTCCCCTCTCAACTGCAGCCACGAGAGAACAAGGATTATCTTGGCACCACCGCATCCCATGTGCTTGGTCAGAGCTGGACATGACCCAACCCTGGCCCGCACTGGACGCAGCTCAGAGACACTCCTACAAGCCCTGGCTGGGGGATGAGGCACTGCTGGGAGTGGGTCCTGCAATGGACTGGGCACATTGTTGCTCCCATGTGCACTGCACTTCTTTGTTTACAAACACTCCCATCAACTATGGCATTTATTCCTCACCACCGTTATTCTGTTATTGCGGGGAAGTTAAGACCTCTATTTGAGAGACGAGGACATGGAGATGAGTCCCACTCAGGCCCTCAGATGCCAGGCCAGCTCTTTTTGCATAGGCTCGTCTGTCCCTGACTGTCCTAACCACCCACATCCATCTCAGCACAACCAGGAATGTGCCATAAAGACCCACCCCCCCACCCTATTCGGAGGAAGGTGCCGGGGGTCTGCAGGGCACAGCACATGCTCTCAATCACATGCTAGCAGGACAGGCCACCACACGTCTCTGCATCTTGATGTCCTCTGTGAGGTGGGGGCTTCCCTTCAAGGCCCCCATGACCAGCAGGAAAGACCTCAGAGCCCTCTCCTCCCACTCTGTCTGATTGTGTCACCATCTGCCCACTTCGCTTCAGAAAGTGTTGAATCAGGACCCCACGTTTGAGTCCCACCCCTGCCACTGGTCTTTGTGCGGCTCTGGACAAGTCCCCGCCCTGCACTAAAGCGAGGTGTGAGGGGCTAGGCTGACCTACTGCTGGACACGGCCATGATCTCGGGGAAGGACAGCTCCAGAAGCACCTGCTCCTGCTCATCCACGAAGTAGACACCTGTCCAGTTGACCGCCACGATGACATCGTTCTTGGGGAGGTTGGGGCCTGGGGCAGAAACGGGCACTGAGAGGGTGCCAGCCCAGTCCCAGGCCCAGCCCTTCCCAATCCTCGTAACCACCATGGAGATGGCCAGCATGGGGTACACTGATGTCCATTTTACAGATGGGGAAACTGAGACTTAGAGAACACAATTTCCCTACAAGCCAAAACCCCAAGTGCAGTGGGAAGAGAGTGCTTAATTAAGGAACTGGGTTTGCACACTGTCCCTGCCGCTGGTCTGCGCAACTTGGGACAAGGCTCTGCCTGCGGTGTGGTAGGATATGGAGGGGGGAGGGTCACACTAACTGAGCCCCAAAGGTTCCCTCCAACCTGATATTTGGTAGTTCTGCAAAGCCAGCACCAGTACAGGGCCTGGCGTGGAGCAGGTGCTGATGCTGATGGCCCAAGGATGGTTAAGCAAATGGCCTGTGCGGGTTTGTGATGGCTGCATCCACTCTCAACTTCACGAGGTCGGCTACCCTATTCTGTACATAATAGGTGCTTTAATGATCACAATACTCAGTTGTTCCACCCAGTGTGTGGCTGAGCACCTCCTAAGTACCACGGAGCCCTACTGGACTGCAGAGAGGGAGGACCCACTCAGCACACTGACCTGGGGACCAAGCAGCCCTGCAAGCAGGAGGCTGGCTGACTGGGGAGTCTGGCCCAGGCCACTCCCCTCCCCTGGCTGCGAGCTGGAGCCCTCAAGGGAGGGACGGGAGGCAGGAGGGCTAGGGGGTACCTGAGAACTTGTAGGCTTCATAAAACCTGGAGAAAAGCAAGGGCCACTTGAAGCGGGCATAGTTGACCACATCCTCTTTGACCTTCTGAGCATCAGTTCTCCTCTGGGCATAAATTCCCTGGAGACGCACAGACAAGGACAGAAAAGAGAGAGAAAAGACATAAGACAAGCTCTGTCCCCGTCCCCAAAGCCAGAAGTGGGCCCTGGGCCACTATATCCTTGTATGCATCATGGCCTCACCTCACTCCACCAGCCCACAGCGTCCCCATCACTCTGTCTTCCTCTGATTCCACCAACAGCAGTGAGCCTTTAAGACGCAAAGGCAGTAGGCAGGAGAAGTGTTTGAGGAACAAGAACATGAGTGGCTAAGAGTGGGGGAGCGGTGCCAGGCATGACCAAGAAGAGGGAGTGGGAGACGGGTGGGCAGGAGCCAGGTCATATGGAACTGTGGGTGAGACCACCCACCATTGTGAAGCTGGGCATTTAGTGGAAACTGATAGGTGAACCTGAGAGTTAGGAAGACAGCAGCGTGAAGGATGGTTGGAGCCTGAATGGGGCAAGCAACTGGGGGACAATCTAACACTTCTGTAAGAAATGAATGCACCAATGTTTTATTATCTAAAAATATCCAGCTGCATTTTAATAAGAACTTGGTGGTACTGAAGTTGGACTGAAGTGATCAGAATGAACTTATGGTTTTTATCACCTATGAATACGAGTATGGATAAAGACATAGGTATGCCAGCACCCATGCTGTTGCATTTCCATGCACCAAGAGGGCCTGGAAGCAGTGCCATCCCAGGAGATGTGACAAGACTTCCCTGGTGGTCTAGTGGTTAAGAATCCACCTTGCAATGCTGGAGATTTAGGTTTGATCTCTGGTCAGGAAACTAAGATCCCACATGCTGCTGAGCAACTAAGCCTACAAGCCACGACTACCGAGCCTGTGTCCTTTGGAGCCCGTCACCACAACCAGAGAGTCCATGCGCTGCAAGGCAAGACCCACATGACATAACCAAGATCCTGCATGCTGCAACTAAGACCTGATGCAGCCAAATAAATGAGAAAAAAAGAAAAGAAAAACCAGGGGTTGTGAGTATTCAGGAATAAGGGGCTCAGTGTCTCAAATCTAATCTTCAAGAGCTCAGAAAAAATAACGAGTATGTGTGCTGAGAAAGTCACAGCAGAAGTGGGACAATGTTAACAACTGGTGAATCTGGGTAAGGCGCATACTGTACACAGCACGTCTAATTTTTTTTAACCTGCAACTTTCTCATGCGCTTGAAATTATCTCAAAATAAAATATGTTTACCCCTCTGACCCTAACAATCATGCTAATTCACATCCATCCACCTTACGAGGGGTCTGGCCCAGGGCTCAGGGCTGCACAGGCCAGGGCACTACCATCCAGCAGAGACCCAGTGAGCTCGGTCATGGGCTCCGGGAGAGCAGAGAACACACCTGTTTTGCCCACGGCTGAGTCTCCAGGGTCTGCTGCTGTGCCCAACACACGACAAGCACCCCAAACGAAAGGAATTCATAAACAGCGGCACCCAACCCAGAACAGGCCACGTGTCACATGCACCTTGGTGGTGGACACCGAGGACCCAGGGAAGGCAGAAGAGCCAAGGTGAGGACGGAGGCTGGAGCTGCTGGGGTCTTCGGCAGCTGACCAGGAGTGAGGGGTGAGGGAGAGGAGGCTGCCAATGTCAGAGAGAGAGAGGGAGGGGCGGGGAGGAGAACATGCATCTCTTCTGGGGGCGCTGAGGACAGGGAGGTCCTCGGGGGTGAGCCAGGCCTAGAAGCAGAGGGGGTGCCAAGAGCATTCGGATTCAGGTGGAGACTTGTGGGCAGCTCACCAGGGAAGGCAGAGCTCAGGGGGAGACACAAGGGGCTCCCGGATTAGGGAAGAGGCCGCAGGGGAAGGGGATGAGACACACTGATCTCGGAGCCCTTGACAGCTTGTGTGCAAAGATGATTCTGCTCTTGTACAACCAGGGCTTGGAATGAGGGAGTGGCCTATGGGTCCCCTCCAGCAGCCAGAGTCCCCGTACCCCACCAGGCCACCCCTGCTCCACTTGGGGTGGGTCTGTTAGTTTAGAACAGAGCTACTCAGGGCTGGTTATGGGCCTGGGGCCTCAAATAAGAGGCAGAGGGAGGCCTGTACCTCAAATTCCCCAGGCAGGAAGTTGGGCCAGAGCTCTTCCAGAGAGAAAGGAGGTGTACCTCCTAGAAGCTTCTCTAATGTGCAACCACCCTCCTGACCCACAGGGCTAGTAAGAGCACAGAACTGGATTTGATCCATCTGTGACCCTGGTGTCCAGCCCAGAGTAGAGGGCACAAAACACCAGTGAACCGATGTCCACAGTGAAGAAAGGCTGCTGGGAGCCAGGAAGTCAAGGTGCCGTCCTGTCCCCTGAGTCCCATGGACAGACAGATGTCAGGTAAGAGCCGTGACCCCTTTGATTTCTCTAAGTCCCTACCCCTCATCCAGGTCACCATAAAGCCCTCCCTTTGAAACACCAGCCTTCTGACCTTCTTGTGGGCCGCGATGGCCAGCTGGGCCCACTTCTCCAGCGTCCTCAGGGGCGTGATCTCACGGTCAGGGATGTAGGTGGGCACGAGGTTCAGCAGGCGCTCCAGGATCATCTCGGAGCCATAGTCCACGAAGTACTGCTGGGAGGCCAGTTCAGCCAGGTCATCTTCCTAGGTAGGGGGAGAGCTCATCAAAACAAGCGCTGGGAAGCTGTTCCAGGCCACCAAGCCTCCTGTACTTTCAGACCGCGGCCTTTGGGACTCTCTGCTCTCTCTGATTCACCAGGAGCTCCCGTCTGCTTGGTGGAACCATGACCAGCCCAAGGGCAGGGTCCCACTTGCCTGCTCCTGGGTCCCCACCTCAGCACCAGCACAGAGCTGGATTATGCCCAAGGGTGCATGAGCTGACCCAGAGGCACCAGCCAGCCCATCTGTACTGGGTCAGCCACTACATTCTCAGCCTGGTGAGAAGGGCCTGGCCCTGGAGAATAGGAGGCCTGGGTTCGAGACTGTCAGAGGCGGGTGGATGTATCACCGTGACTACCTCCATCACCACCACGACTCTACCTGGGGATAGTCAACGTACTGAGCAACCACTGGGCTATACTGCAGAGGCTGTGGAGTGCCAGGTGGGCACTAAGCATTTGCCCCTTGTCTGCCTAAGCCTGGTGCATGGCAGCCCCAGAGATGCCTGCCTGGGGCTCCCTTGGGCTCTGGAAGCAGGAGCGATAGAGAAAGACTCTTGGGCACCTTGAAGACAGTAGTTTTCCAGCTAGTTCAAAGTATTTCAAAATTTTAGCAACTGATATGGCTATACTAATATATTTTGCTTGAATATCAGTTCGCCAACACCCAAACCACCATTATTATCCCCACCACCATCTTCACCACCATCATCATCACTACCCTTACCATCAGCTGCACCATCACTACCTCCACCACTGCCACCTCTGCTGCTAACACTTCCCTTCATTTCCATCCTCATTCCTCCCATCTAATCACCAGCAGAACCATAAATGTCATAAAACCATCAAAAACAAAGCACCCACGTCAATCCTGTCCTCAGAGACAAAAGGATAATTGTTTGCAAACTCTGGTCTAAATGAATGCATCTCTTACTCTTTTAGAGAAGTTTCTAGAGTAATTCAGAACAATACAGCAAGATGCACAGAATAAGATGGTAGAGTGAAAAGACCTGAGCTCACCTTCTCTCATGAAAATACCAAAACCACAACTAACTGCTGGAAAACCATCAACAAAAAAGAACTGGAACCTACCAGAAAAGATAGTCCAAAGACAAAGAAGAAGCCACAATGAGACAGTAGGAAGGGTGCATTCCCCATAAAATCCAATCCCATATATCCTGGGGGGGCACCCACAAACGAAAATAATTACATTGCAGAAGCTTTTCCACAGGAGTGAGAGTTCTGAGTCTCATGTCAGGCTCCCCAGTGTGGGGGTCTGACCAAGGGAGGAGGAGCCCCCAGAGCATTTGGCTTTGAAGGCCACCTGGGCTTAATTGCAGGAATTTTACAGGCCTGGGAGAAACAGAGACTCCAGGCTCAGAGGGTGCAAACAAGGTTTCACATGCACTTGGACCCAGGGCAAAGCAGCAGCTCCAAAGGAGCCTGCAGGTCCTGGAGGGATCCCTGGGGACGTAGGGGGACAACTATGGCTCACCGTGAGGACAAGTACACTTGTGGGGGAGGGACTGGGTATTCTTTGGCACAGAGTTGTCCTGGAGGCCACCATTTTGACATCAAGATGTGGCCCCACCCAACAGCTGCAGGCACCAATGCTGTGATATACCAGGCCGAACACCCAAAAGGGCAGGAACACAGCCCCACCCCATCAGCAGAGAGCAGCTTAAAGTCTTCCTGAGCCCATGGCCATCTCTTAAATACACCCCTTGACACAGCCTTGCCCACCAGAGGGACAAGATCCAGCTCTAGCCACCAGTGAGCAGGCACCAGTCCTTCACACCAGGAAGCCTGCACAAGCCTCTTAGACTAGCCCCGTCCACCAGAGGGCAGACCCCAAAAGCAAGGGGAACTATAATCCTGCCACCTGTGGGACTGCAAACACAGAAAGACAAATACAGAAAGACAAATTGAGACAGCAGAAGAATATGTTCCAGATGAAGGAACAAGATGAAATGCAGAACTAAGTGAAGGGGAGACAGACAACCTACCTGAAAAAGAATTCAGAGTAATAATGGTAAAGATGATCAAAGATCTCAGAAAAAGAATGAAGACACAGATTGAGAATATAAAATAAATTTTTAACAAAGAGCTAGAAAATTTAAAGAAAAATAGAGATGAACAATAACTGAAATGAAAAATACACTAGGAGGAAAAATAGAATGAAGCAGAAGAAAGGGTAAATGAGCCAGAAGACGTAAAGGTGAAAATCACTGCCATAGAACAGAAAGAATAAAGAAAACACAATGAGGACAGTTTAAGAGACCTCTAAGACAACATTAAACACACTAACATTCACGTTATAGGGGTCCCAGAAGAAGAGGGAGAGAAAGGGCTGAGAATATATTTGAAGAGCTAACAGGTGGAAACTTCCCAAATACAGGAAAGGGAACAGCCACCCAAATCCAGGAAGCAAAAAGTCCCATGCAGAATAAATTCAGGGAAGAACATGCTGATGCATATTAATATACTGACAAAAGTTGAAGGCAAAAAGAAAATATTAAAAGCAACAAGAGAAAAGCAGCAAATAACATACAAAGGAATACCCATAATGTTATCAGCTGATTTTTCAGCAGAAACTCTGTAGGCCAGAAGGGAGTGGCACAATATATTTAAAGTGGTGAAATGGAAAAAGCTACAAACAAGAATACCCAGCAAGACTCTCATTCAGATTCAATGGAGAAATGAAAAGCTTTACAGACAAGTAGAAGCTAGGAGAATTCACCACCACCAGACTAACTTTGCAACAAATGCTAAAGAAACTTCTCTAGACAGAAAAGTCTACAACTAGAAACAAGAAAATAATGAATGGGAAAGCTCACTGGTAAAAGCAAACACAGGAAAGGAAATCATTTACACACAAAGATGGTGTCAAACCCAGTAATTGTAAGAAGAGGATACAAGTGCAGGATATTAGAAATGCATTTGAAATTAAGCAACCAGCAACTTGAAACAATCTTGGATACATGTAGGCTGCTATATTGAAACTCATGGTAACCACAAACCAAAAGTCTACAATAGATACACACGTAAAAAAGAAAAAGGAATCCAAACACGACACTAAATATAGTCATCAAATCACAAGAGGAGAGAACAACAGAGGATGAGAAGAAGCAAGAACTACAAAAACAATTAACAAAATGGCAGTAAGAACATGCATAAGTGAGTGCTAAGTCACTTCAGTTGTGTCCAACTCTTTACGACACTATGGGCTGTAGCCTGCCAAGCTCCTCTGCCCATGGGATTCTTCAGGCAAGAATACTGGAGTGGGTTGCCATGCTCTCCTCCAGGGGAGCTTCCAACCCAGAGACTGAACCAGTGTCTCTTACATCTCCTGCACTGGCAGGCAAGTTCTTTACCACTATCACCACCTGGGAAGCCCCAATAAGAGCATACATATTGGTAATTACCTTAAATGAAAATGAATGAAATGCTACAACCAAAAGACATACACTAGCTGACTGGATACAAAACCAAGACCCATGTATATTCTGTCTACGTGAAACCCACTTCAGATGTAGGGACATACAGAGACTGAAAGTGAGGGGATGGAAAAACACATTCCATGCAAATAGACATCAAAAGAAAGCTGGAGTAGTAACACTCCTGTTAGACAAAATAGGCTTTAAATAAAGACTGTTATAAAAGACAAAGGAGGACACTACATAATGATCAAGGAATCAATCCAGGAAGAAACTACTATAAATATATATGCACCCAACATAGGGGCATCTCAATATATAAGGCAAATGCTAACAGCCATAAAAGAACATATTGACAGTAACACAATAATAGTGGAGGACTTTAACACCCCGTTTACATCAATGGACAGATCATCCAGACAGGAAATCAATAAAGAAACACAGGTCTTAAATGACACATTACAGCAGGTGGACCTAACTGATATTTATAAAGCATTTCACCCAAAAGCAGCAAATGCACATTCTTTTCAAATGTACACAGAACATTCTCCAGGGTGGATCACATGCTGGGCCATAAAGCTAGCCTTAATAAATAAAAGAAAAGTGAAATCACATCAAGCATCTTTCCTGACCATAATGCTATGAAATTAGAAATCAGAAACAAGAAAAAAATTATTAAAAAAAAAAAGCACAAACACATGGAGGATAAACAATATGCTACTAAATAACCAATGGAGGAATCAAAGAGGAAATCAAAAAATTCCTAGAGACAAATGAAAACAAAAACATGATAATCCAAAACCTATGGAATGCAGCAAAACTGTTCTGAGAGGGAAGTTCATACAATACAATCTTACATCACATAAGAAGAAAAATCTCAAATAAACAATCTAACATTACACCTAAAGCAACTAGAGAAAGAATAAACAGAGCCCAAAGTTAGAAGAAGGAAGAAAATCATAAAGATCAGAGTAGAAATAAATGAAATAGAGACAAAGAAAATAATCCCAAAGATCAATGAAACTAAAAGCTGGTTCTTTGAAAAGACTGATAAACCTTTAGCCAGACTCATAAAGAAAAAAAGAGAGAAGATGCAAATCAGTAAAATTATATATGAAAAAGGAAGTTACAACTGACTCCACAGAAATACCAAGAATCATAAGAGACTACTATGAACAACTATATGGCAATAAAATGGACAACCTGGAAGAAACAGAGAAATCCTTAGAAAGGTACAGTCTCCCTAGACTGAACCAGGAAGAAATAGAAAATGTGAACACACCAATCACAAGCACTGAAATTGAAACCATGATTAAAAACCTCCCAACAAACAGAAGTCCAGGACCTAATGGCTTCACAGGAGAATTTTATCAAACATTTAGAGAAGAGTTCAAACCTATCCTTCTGAAACTGTTCCAAAAAGTCTCAGAGGAAGGAAAACTCTCCAGCTCATTTTATGAGGCCACCATCACCCTGATACCAAAACCAGACAGTTCAGTTCAGTTCAGTCGCTCAGTCGTGTCCGAGTCTTTGCGACCCCATGAACTGCAGCATGCCAGGCCTCTCTGTCCATCACCAACTCCCGGAGTCTACCCAAACCCATGTCCATCGAGTCAGTGATGCCATCGAACCATCTCATCCTCTGTCGTCCCCTTCTCCTCCCGCCCCCAATCCTACCCAGCATCAGGGTCTTTTCCAATGAGTCAACCCTTCGCATGAGGTGGCCAAAGTATTGGAGTTTCAGCTTCAACATCAGTCCTTCCAATGAACACCCAGGACTGATCTCTTTTAGGATGGATTGATTGGATCTCCTTGCAGTCCAAGGGACTCTCAAGAGTCTCCTCCAACACCAGTTCAAAAGCATCAATTCTTTGGCACTCAGCCTTCTTCACCGTCCAACTCTCACATCCATACATGACCACTGGAAAAACCATAGCCTTGACTAGACGGACTTTTGTTGGCAAAGTAATGTCTCTGATTTTAAATATGCTATCTAGGTTGGCCATAACCTTCCTTCCAAGGAGTAAGCATCTTTTAATTTCATGGCTGCAGTCACCATCAGCAGTGATTCTGGAGCCCAAAGATATCGCAAAAAAGAAAATTACAGTCCAATATCACTGATGAACATAAATGCAAAAGTCCTCAGCAAAATACTAGCAATCCAACAATACATTAAAAAGATCATATACCATGACCAAGTAGGATTCATCCCAGGGATGCAAGGATTTTTCAATATTCACAAATCAATGTGATACACCATACCAACAAATTAAAGAATAAAAACCATATGATAATCTTAATAGATGTAGGAAAGGCTTTTGACAAAATTCAGCACCCACTTATGATTAAAAACTCTCCGGGAAATGGGCATAGAGGATACATTCCTCAACATAATAAAGGCCACATATGACAAACCTACAGCTAGCATCATTCTCAATGCCAAAAAACTGAAAGCATTCCCTCTAAGATCAGGAACAAGACAAGGAGGTCCACTCTCACCACTTTTATTCAGCATAGTTTTGGAAGTCCTAGCTACAACAATCAGAGAAGAAAAACTAGTAAAGGGAGTCTGAACTGGAAAAGAAGAAGTTAAACTGTCACTGTTTGCAGATGACACAATATTCTACATAGAAGAACCTAAAGATGCAACCGGAAAACTACTAGAACTCATCAATGAATCTGATAAAGTTGCAGGTCACAAAATTAACACACAGAAGTCTGTTGCATTTCTATACACTAACAACAAAAGATCAGAAAGACAAATTCTAGAAGCAATTCCATTTACCATTGCATCAAAAAGAATAAAATACCTAAGGATAAACCTACCTCAGGGGTCAAAAGACCTGTACTCCGAAAACTATAAGATGCTGATGAAAGAACTCAAAGAAGACATAAACAGATGGAAAGATACATCATGCTCGTGTGTTGAAAAAATCAATACTGTCAAAATGACTATACTACCCCAGGCAATCCCTATCAAATTATCAATGGCATTTTTCACAGAACTAGAACAAAAAAAAATCTCAAAATTTGTATGGAGACACAAAAGACTCTGAATAGCCAAAGCAATGTTGAAAAAGAAAAATGGAGCTGGAGGAATCAGGCTTCCTGACTTCAGACTTACTACAAAGCTACAGTCATAAAAATAGTATGATACTGGCACAAAAATAGAAATATAGATCAATGGAACAGGAGAGAAAATCCAGAAATAAACCCATGCACCTACAGTCAATTGATCTATGACAAAGGAGGCAAGACTACACAATGTTGAAAAGACACTCTTCAACAAATGGTGCTGGGAAAACTGGACAGCCATATGTAAAAAATGAAATTAGATCATTCCTTAACTCCATACACAAAACTAAGCTCAAAATGGATTAAAGACTTAAATCTTAGAACAGACAATATAACTCTTCAAGAAAAACATATGCAGAGCACTCTCTGACATAAATCACAGCAACATCTTTTTTAATCCATCTCCCAGAATAATGGAAATAAAAGCAAAAATAAACAAATGGAATCTACTTAAACTCAAAAGCTCTTGCACAGCAAAGGAAACAATAAACAAAACAAAAAGACAACCCACAGATTGGGAGAAAAAAATTCGCAAATGATGTGACTGATAAGTGATTAGTCTCCAAAATTTATCAACAGCCTATGACACTTAATAGCATCAAAACAAACAACCCACTAAAAAATAGGCAGAGCACCTGAATAGACATTTCTCGAAAGAGGATATACAGATGGCCAACAGGCACACAAAAAGATATTCAAAACTGCTAGTTATTAGAGAAACACAAATCAAAACTACAACGAGCTATTACCTCACACTGGTCAGAATGGCTATCATCAAAAAATCCACAAACAAATGCTACAGAGGGTGTGGAGAGAAGGGAACCCTCCTTCACTGTTGGTGGGAATGTGAACTGGTACAGCCACTATGGAGAACAATATGGAGGTTCCTTAAAAAACTAAAACTAGAACTATCATATGACCCTGTGATCCCACTTCTGGGCATATATCCAGAGAAAAACATGGTCCTAAAAGATACATGCAGCCCAATGTTCAGTGCGGCACTGTTTACATTGGCCAAGACAGGGAAACAATCTAAATGTCCATCAACAGAGGAGTGGATAAAGAACATGTGGTATACATATACAATGGAATATTACTCAGCCATTAAAAAGAATGAAATAAGGCCATTTGCAGCAACATGGATGGACATAGAGAGTGCCATATTGAGTGAAGTGAGCCAGACAGAGAAGGAGAAATATCATATGACAGTCCTTATATGTGGAATCTAGAAAGAAATTATACAAATGAACTTACTTACAAAACAGAAAGAAACTCACAGAAAACTAACTCATGGTTGCCAGAGGGAAGGAGTAGTTAAGGACTTTGGGAACATCATGTACACACTTTTATATTTTAAATGGATACCAAACAAACACCTATTGTATAGCACATGAAACTCTGCCAGCCTGGATGGGAGGGGGGTTTGTAGAAGAATGGATACATGTATATGTATGGCTGAGTTCCTTCACCTGAAACTATCACAACATTGTTAATTGACTATACCCCAATACAAAATGTTTTTGGTGTAAAAAAAAAAAATTTTTTTAAGATAGCAGGAGGAAAGAAATCATAAATACCAGAGCAGAAATAAATGAAATTGAGATTAAAAAATAATGCAAAAGATCAATGAAACAAAAAGATGGTTCTTTGAAAAGATAAATAAAATTGAAAAACCTTTAGCCAGACTCATCAAGAAAAAAAGGGAGAGGGGGTAAATCAATAAAATTAGAAATGAAAAAGGAGAAATTACAATACCACAGAAGTACAAAGGATTTTGAGACTACTACAAGCAACTATATGCCAATAAAATGGACAATCTAGAGGAAATGGACAAATTCTTAGAGATGTACAATCTTCCAAAACTGAACTTGGAAGAAACAGAAAATACTAACAGACCAATCACAAGTACTGACATTGAAGCTGTGATTTAAAAACTTCAAACAAACAAAAAATCCAGGACCAGATGCCTTCACAGACTAATTCTATCAAACATTTAGAGAAGGACTAACACCTATCTTTCTGAAACTATTTCAAAAAATTGCAGAGGAAAGAACACTCCCAGACCCATTCTGTGAGGCCACCATCACCCTGATACCAAAACCAAAGATATCACCAAAAAAAAAAAAAAGAAAGAAAGAAAATCACTGATGAACATAGACACGAAAACCCTCAACAAAATACAAGCAAACCAAATTCAACACTACAGTAAAAGGGTCATACACCATGACCAAGCGAGATTTACCCCAGGGATGCAAAAATTCTTCAACATTGGCAAATCAATCTGATCAACCCAATACATGCAGAAAACTGAAGAATAAAAACAGTATGATCAACCTCATACAAGCAGGAAAAGCTTTTGACAGAATTCAACAGCCATGTGTGATAAAAACTCTCCAGAAAGTGGGCAAAGAGGGAAACTAACTCAACAAAGGCCATATATGACAAAACTGCAGCTACCATCCTTCACCAGGGTGAAAAACTGAAAGTATTTCCTCTAAGACCAAGAACAAGAGAAGGATGTCCACTCTTGCCACTTTTATTCAATGTAGTTTTGGAAGTTGTCACCATGTCAATCAGAGAAGAAACAGAAATAAAAGGAATCCGGATTGAAAAAGCAGTAAAATAGTCACTGTTTGCATATGGTAGGACACTATACAGTAAGTCCCCTACCTACGAACCTTCAGGTTGTGAACTTTCAAAGGTGTAAACATGTGTTTGCATGTCCAGGCACATAAGTCAGTTCCTGTATCTGGCATACACGGTCATGTGTGTGCACCCTCTACAAGGGGTTGTGCTTTTGTGGACTTTCCTGCACAGCATTGTATAGAGTACAGTAGTACATTATCTTTATTTCAAGCTAGATCCGCAAGAGGATGACTTCGTTGAACTCCTTGCTGTGCAACACAAGGAGTTTACTAATGAAGACCTGATGGAACTGGAGGCCCAGACAAAGGACAAAGAGAGACAAGAGGAAGAAGTAAACAAACAGATTCAAGACACAGGGAATGGCAAGGTCTTCTGTATTTGAGGAGGCACAATCAGTTTTGAGGCACAGAACCTAAGCCCAGAACAGTGCACGAAGCTTGCAGCTGCTGTTTAGAATGCAATCCGGAGCCACTGTGTCATTATGATGAGAAAAAAAGAGCTTCTACCCAGACCTCACTGGATCATTTTTTGAAGAGGGTAGATAGAATTGAATCCAGCAAGGAGCCAGAAGCTGTGCCGTCAGTGTCAGGCGTGAATGAGACTGCAGCTTGCCCTCCATTCCTAGTGCTGGTGATCCTCCAGCTCTACCATCTCCCACCTCCTCCCCCTCCTCCAGTCAATAACCTTCTTGCCTGTTTACTCGATGCCAGCCTCTCTATGCCAGCTGTTGTACTATACTGTTAAGGTACTACATGCAGGATTAGAAATGTTTTATTTTGTTGTCTTTTATGTATTATTTGTGTGAAAAGTATTATAAGACTATTATAGTACAGTACTATATAGCTGATTGTGTTAGCTGGATACCTAGGATAACTGTCAGACATAAACAAATTAGACTCATGGATGCACTCTTAGAACAGAACTCGTTCAAATGTAGGGAACCTACTGTGCATGGAAAATCCTAAAGATGCTACCAGAAACCTACTAGAGTTCATCAGTAAACTTGGTAAAGTTTCAGGCTACAAAATTAATATGCAGAAATACCTTGCATTTCTATACACTAACAACAAAAGATCAGAAAGAGAAATTAAGGAAACAATTCCATTTACCATAACATCAAAAACAATAAAATACCTAGGAATAGACCTACATAATGAGGCAAAAAACCTGTACTTTGAAAACTGTAAGATGTTGATGAAAGAAACTGAAGGTGACATAAACAGGTGGAAAGATATACCATGTTCTTAGATTCGAAGAATCAATATTGTCAAAATGTCTATACTATCCAAGGCAATCTATGGATTCAATGCAATCCCTCTCAAATTACCAATGGCATTTTTCACAGAACTAAAATTAAAACCTTTAAAATCTGTATAGAGACACAAAAGAATCCAAATAGCCAAAGTAATCTTGAGAAAAAAAGAAAACAGAGCTGGAAGAATCAGGCTCCTTGACTTCAGACTATTTATGACAAAGCTACAGTCAGAATGTATGGTACTGGCACAGAAGTAAAAATATAGATCAATGGAACATAATAGAAAGTCCAGAAATAAACCCAGGAACCTATGGTCAACTAATGTATGACAAGCGACTCAAGACTATACAATGGAGAAAAGATAGTCTCTTCAATAGACGGTGTTGGGAAACCTGGACAGCTCCATGTAAAAGAATGAAATTAGAACATCCTCTAATACCATATACAAATATAAGCTCAAAATGGATTAAAGACCTAAATGTAAGACTGGATACTATAAAACTCTTGGAGGAAAAGATAGGCAGAACGTTCTGTGACAGAAATTGCAGCAATATCTTTTTCAATCCATCTCCTAGAGTAGTGAAAATAAAAACAAAAATAAACACGTAGGAAACCCAAATACTTTTGCACAGCAAAGGAAATCACCAACAAAACAAAAAGATAACATAGAATGGGAGAAAATATTTGCAAACAATGCAACCAACAAGGAATTAATCTTCCATATGTACAAACAACTCATGCAGCTCAATAGCAAACAAACAATCTAATCAAAAAATGGGCAGACAATCTAAATAGACAATTCTCCAAAGAAGACATACAGATGGTCAAAAGCACATGAAAGGTGCTCAACATCACTAATCATCAGAGAAATGCAAATCAAAACTACAATGAAGTACTACCTCACACCCAGTCAGAAAGGCCATATTCAAAAAGTTGATAAATAGTAAATATGCTGGTAAGGATGTGGAGAAAAGGGAACCCTTCTACACTGCTGATGGGAATGTAAATTTGGCATAGCCATTGAACAACTAAGCACAATACACTATGGAAACAGTAGGACAGGTCCTTTAAAAAATAAAAATAGAACTACCATGTGATCCAGCAATCTCACTCCTGGGCATATATCCAGAGAAAACCATACTTTGAAGAGACATATGTGCCGCAGTGTTCACTGCAGCACTGTATATAATAGCCAAGACATGAAAGAAAATAAAAAGTGAAAGTGAAGTCGCTCAGTCGTATCTGACTCTTTGCATGGACTGTAGCCTACCACGCTCCTCCATTCATGGGATTTTCCAGGCAAGAGTACTGGAATGGGTTGCCATTTCCTTCTCCAAGCCAAGACATGGAAGCAACCTAAATGTTGGGTTCGATCCCTGGTTTGGGAAGATCCCCTGGAGAAATAAATGGCAGTCCACTCGAGTATTCTTGCCTGGGAAATCCCATGGACAGAGGATCCTGGTAGGCTACAGTCCACAGGGTTGCAAAAGAGTCGGACACAACTTAGCAACTAGACAACAACAATATTCTTTTGTGTGTGTGTGTGTGTGTGTATATATATATATATATGCATGACATATTCTTGGGCTTCTCTGGTGGTCTACTAGAGTGGGTAGCCATGCATTCACCACAGCAGGGCAGGAACTCCTCCCACAGGCAGAATTCAGGCTATTCTTCAAAGCCCTCGCTCCTCTGTGCCATGCTCAGTCACTTCAGTCATGTCTGACCCGTGGACTGTAGCCTGCCAGGCTTCCCTGTCCGTCACTATCTCCCAGAGTTCGCTCACACTCATGTCCATTGAATCAGTGATGCCATCTAACCATCTCATCCTCTGTCGCCCCCTTCTCCTGCCTTCAATCTTTCCCAGCCTATGGGGTTGGTGTTAAATCTAAGAGGAGCCTAGATGACACCCAGCCTCCATGTGGCTAACCCTCCCATTCACTGATGGTGAGTCAGGTGAGTCAGCCAAATTCAGCAAACAGGCAACTAAGAACCAAGCAAGCTCAGCCAGAAAATTAGCCCTCACTCACCTTCTCACACCTGTACTCCCCAAACTTGACCCCTCGCACCACCTGCTGGTAGATGAGGTTAGTGGCCACATTGTCTTCTGAGGGGTTGTGCCAGGGTGTGAAGACCTCCTTACGGAAGAAGAGCCTCCAGGGGGCATTGCGCTCCTGGGCGCCCTGCTCCTTGGCATACTGCTCACACTGGGAGATAGCGTCCATAACGTGGTCGCTGCCACTGCCCAGGGAAGACACCTGTGGGCACAGGGTTAGAGGTCACCCAGCGGAAGGGTGAGCAGGCAGGGAAGGACTGCAAGGAGCCATCAACTGTGCCAGCTGTTCTGGTTCAGATGGAAAACCAAGGCTCAGGGCAAGGAGGGACCTGCCCAGGTCACCCAGGAGGCAGACCAGCAGGGTGGGGGGAAACCCCTGGATCCCACCACGGGTGCTGCGAACCAACAACAACAAGGCCCAGCTCAGCAGAGAAGGCTCCAGGCCCATATGTGCCCCGGGCGGCACACACTCTAGATCTAGATGGTCCGAAACAAGTGCAAAGAAACTACCATTCCTGATAAGGAATCAGAAGTCCATTTGCAAACAGGAAAACTGAGTCTCAGAGCCAGCAGCTCTCTCTCCACCATGTTTTTCTCTGTCATCAGCAGAGGGTTGGATCCCCCTGGGCACATATGCGTGCAGCGAGCCCTGGGCTTCAACCTCCACTGTATGGTTGGGTTTCTCTTTAGGTGCTTAGGGTCCCTCCATGATCCTAAGGAGATGGGGCAGGGCCAGGGTTCCCACTGGTTTACGGAGGAGGTAACTGACGCCCTGGAAGGTCAGTAACCACGCAAGGGACCCGAGCCGGTAGGTGGCGGCACTGGGTGGGAGCTGGTGGGTGGCCCTGGGGATGCTGGGAGGAGGGGCTTCAGGGCTGCCCTCACCTTGTCAAACAGGGCGATGTAGAGGGAGAACCCGAAGCGGTCCTTGAGCGAGATCTTGTCGGCCAGCGCACTGCAGAGCTCCTTGGCCGTGGTCGCCGAGTCTGTCAGCAGAGTCTTGGTGGTCCCGTCCATGAACGTCACAGGCAACATGATGGGCTTCTTGGACTTGGTGGCCTGAAAGTGACCCAAAAGGGTTTGTGGGAATCCTTTCACTTCAGAACATCTCACTCCCTCTGGGTTCCCGGCTCCCTCTGGAGATGGAGCCCTCAGACCTAAACGTCCCATGGCACATTGCCTGTTCCTGGTCACAGGTGCCCAGGGAGCCCTGCTGGGCTCCCCACCCTGAGAGGACCTGCAGGGTCCCTGAGCTGGGGCACTAGGGCTTGCCAAGTGGTCAGGCTTTGCCACGTGCCAGGGACACCTGTCCTCCTGTCATGTAACCATCACAAGACCCTGCAAAGTGACATTTTCATTGCCATGCTGCAGATGAAGCCATTGAGACACAGAGAAACACCCCCCCACCCCACCCCTACAAGTCACATTGACTATAAAGCCAGCAGATGGAGTCATTGCCCACTGGGGGCTTTCCTGTTCCAGGGGCTTGAGACTCCAGAACTTGAGGGTGCGTGCTCAAAAGACCACAGAATCCCAAAGCCAGGAACGTTTCTAGGGCACTAGAGTGTACTGGTGACACAAGCACACACACACACACACAAGCACACACGCCCGGAGGTCGCACCTGCAGCTCCAGCCAGCTGGGTGGCTGTGTCCGTGTCCCATTGACAAAGGTCCTCCTGAGTCGCTCCTCACAGTACGGAGCGTAGCCAGGGGGTCCCCCATGGATGAAGTTCCGCAGGTACTAAGGACAGAGGACCAACTCAGCAGACCCCACTCCAGCCTCCCTCGGCCTCCCCACCTGTGAGACAGGCTGATAGGCTGGCACCTGGGGCCCTTAACCGGAGTGCCTGCACCTTGACAAATATCTCCTTGAGCAACAAAATACAAAGAAACCAAAAGGGACTGAAAATAACTGCACAGGTGCAGTGGGGACAATTATGAACCATAAGATACAAAAAGGCCACAAACCAATTGCCATTTCTGAGCTGCTGGGAGCAGAGGCAGGGACTTTTCCATGAGCCCCGCACACAGCACCACCACCAAGGGGGTGGGCAGACAACCTCTGATCTGACCCACCAATCTGTCCCCACCCTCACCTCATTTAGAGCCAGGGAGCAAGCAGGGGCACCCATTTCTTATTCTTGCTCCCTTGTACCGCAGCACCAGCCTCAGTAAAGCCTTGCCTGAATTTCATGTCTGGCCTCTTATCAATTTCTATTGATTAAAAGGTGCATGCACCCAGGTCAGTAACACCTGGACCATCAGAGCAACTTTCCCAGGTCTTCTGCCTCTGGTTCCTCCACCCACAACCTGCTCCTAGGGACACCTCCATCCACGCCCCTCCTCAGCTTCCCAGGGCTCCCCATTGCCCTCTATATCAAGTCCATGTGCCTCATGCTGGCAAAAAGGCTGCCATGATCCAGGCCTTTCTAGTCTCAGCCATGCCTCCGGCCTCACCCCATACACCACCCCTGCCCTGCACCCAGCTTAACTGCTCCTCTTCCTCCAGGGTCCACCTCTCTCACCCCTCCACTCCTCATAGTGCTAACCAGCTGGACTGATCCAGCTGTCAGCTGCTCTGCCTCTGTGTCCCCAGCACCCAGAGCCTGGCACCCAGGGTCACAAAAGATGAACTGAAGTGCTTCGGACCAGCATGTGGAAGGTCCAGGAGATACTGCTGTCAAACTCAGCATCTGCATAAATCAAGTGGGGCCAGGGGAGACAGAAGTGAAGTGGTGGGTGCCTAGGAGAAGGGCCAGGAAGATGGGCCCTGCAGAGGCAGGGAGATCTGAGAGGAGATGACCTGGGGAGGACCTCACTGCCAAGCCCCTCTGCCCTCTGAGGTGCTTCTCCGTGCTCTGCTCCTTGACACCAGAGACCAGGCCCAGTTTCCCTTCCCATCCCTGGAGGCCAAAAGCCTCCCCTACCTTAACAAATTTCTCAGAGGGGGCAAAGCAGCCCACGCAGAGAGACACGAGGATCCAGCCCCGGGCATAGCTGCTCTTGGAGGGGTTGTGAGTGAGCTGCTTGCTGATCTGGCAGTAGATCTCATCCCTAAGCAGAGTGGGGTACAAGGAAGGGAGACAGACTGTCTCAGAGGGAAAGCCCACCCTCCATCCCAGCAGCAGGTGAGATGCCTACTCCCCCACTTGCCAGGGATGACCCAGGACGGGGGTGGTCAGAGTGGGACCAGGTGGGGAAGGCTAAGTCCAGGGCTCTGGGGAGGGTCTGGCTTTGGAAGAGACAGGCCCATTGGACATGAAGCACATTCATGCCTGACTCCAATCCAGAGTCCAGGGCCCCCGATCCACAGGGTGGTGCACACCCTACTCTGGAAATGGGGCCATGGTCAGTTGTGACCACTCTGATGGGAAGCACAGGCTCCATGCCCTCTTCACCCCTCACCAAGCTGCGTGGCCTGGGCAGGTGAGTTGACCTCGGAGCCCAATCCACAGTCACAGCAGCAGATACAACTTCCACTAATGGAAACTGGCAGGGCAGGAAATGGGAAAAACATCTGGGGAGTTTCTCTGGGGGAAGAAATGAGTAGGGACTTTGATGTTCTCTTGATATGTTTCTGTATGTTTGAATATTTAAGTGGCTATGTATTACTTTTGATCCCTGGGTCAGGAAGATCCCCTGAAGGAGGAAATGGCAACCCACTGCAGTATTCTTGCCTGGAAAATTCCATGGGCAGAGGAGCCTGGCAGACTGGCAGTCCATGGGGGTCACAAAGAGTCGGACACAACTGAGCAAGTGAGCATGCACGCATTACTTTTGTGATCAGATAAAATCAATGAAGGTAGTTTCTTGTTTTGTGTTGTTTTCATTTTAAAGGGAAATGAGAGCACCCTCCTTATAAGATTGTTGTGAAGAAAAATGAGCCAAGGCTTATACAGCCCCTGGCACAATGCCCAGCACAGTAAACCCCCCAAAGATGCCAGCCTAGCTGCAGCCTTAAGATGCTGCCTGTCCATTCAGGGCCAAAGGCTGGACCCACGTGGTGCAGTAACCACCAGGAGGCACTCATTGCTGTTCTTCTCTCTTAGAAGGGCAGGTTTCTAATTCAGTGGCTCCCCAATTTTGAGAGCTCACAGACCAATACAACTTCAAAATAAATTCCGGAAGTTGCTAACTTACTAAGTTGAATAGCTTATAACTTAATTGTCATCAACTTATGATGACAAATAAGGACATTTAAAACACCAAATACACAGCACCTGCCCACTATCTATATCACAATCATTTTATAAAACGAAGGTAATTTTAATATCCAAAAGTAGGAAAGGCAAAACCTCAGAACAAAGAACCGTGTTTTAAATAAATCAAAGTTCGAAACATCCTTATTTTCCCCATCTAGTCACAGACCAGTAGCTGGAAGCCCTGACCCTGTTCACTTTCTGAGCAGGGAGATGGCAGTCCAGAGAAGGGAGGGATTAGTCATGGACCCTCAGGGAGTTGGTACCCGGGCCTTCTGACTCAGCCCAGGGTTCCTGGAACTGTGTTATTTAGAAGCACCACTTAACGTCTGGTGGTGAGATTAATTGGGAGGTAAATTCTTGACCCTTAAACATACCTTGGGCAATTACCTTTTCTTCCCAGGGGCTGACAACCCCGAGTGCTACATCTCTGGTGATCAAGGTAGTAACTGGCCTCAAGGAGCAATGAAACAGAGGCCAGTGACCCCTGGGCAAACCTCTTCCCTTCTCTGGACCTCCTGCCTATTGGTAAAATGATACTTGACCTCCCCACCCACCCCATCCTGCTGTTCTCTCAGCCAACACACATGAGTTCATGGTTGGCTCTCCTAACCAGACATCTTGTGCAGATGGAGTTCTCAGAGAAACCGTGTTTTCCCACCACTGATGCAGCCTAGTTGATTCCTTAATTGCTCCTGAAAAGTCACAGACCATCCCAGCTCCTCCACAACACCCCAGGGACCCAAGCAAAGGCCTCTCCTGGGCCTAGGTGGGGAAGGAGGCATGTGCAGGATGCCTTCTGACCACAGTAACCCTGACCACAGGCCTGGGCTGGGTGCACTGAAGGTGCCGGCAGGGATGAGCTACACATCAGATAATGCTAATAGCCAATAGCTACTATTTACTGAGCGCCCACTTGTGGAGGTCCTAGGTCACACGTTTCATAGTTTTATCTGCACACAAGCCTACAAGGTAGGTACTATTATTTCCGTCTTGACAGAGGAGGAAACTGAAGCTTGCAAAGATAAAACCACTCTACCAAGATCACACAACCAGCTACCAGCAGACCTAACCCAGGCCTGCTTGGCTTAATCAGTTGCTAAAGTGACGGAGCCACGATTCTGCCACCCAAAGCCTTGTGGGGCTAGAAGAGTGGGATGGCTCCCCCTGCCAGCTGCCCCCTCCCTGAACCCCTGCCCTCAGGCACTAACCGGAGTGCTGGCCGCAGGATGCCATTGCCAATGATGAAGTGAAGCTTCTCCAGGTTGGAGGTGGGCCGATCCTCCAGCATGCTGTTGCCCTGCACTGTGGACTCCCCGTCGTGCAGCCTCTTGGTCACCTGGGACACAGGGGAGGGCGGAGGCTCGAGCAGGGCTCTCCTGCTTGCCTGAGTCTGCCCACTCCCCTGGAAAGCAGAACCCTGGGAGTGGCCAGAGAGCTGGCTCCCCAGCACCATCACAGCCCCGCCCTATGCAGGACAGACGCTGGGTCAACGCCTGGCCCACACAGCCAGGGGCGCTGGCCTGGTGCCACCCTCTTCTGAGGACAAGGTTCCGCTGCAGTCTCCCTGACAGCGCTCCCTGCAGGGAGGTCCCCCCAGCCAGAGGCTGCTCCTCTGACCCCTGATGGGATCCCTAGCTCTCTAAGATGGGCCGCACACCACTCCAACAGCCAGAGTCTACCCGCGTTCCAAGCACCACCATCACCCATCATTAACACCCTGGCCCTATGCGAACAGCATCAGGCCTGGGTTCTTTCAAATGGACTTTCTTCTCAGGTTCCACACAGCCCACAGCGCCAGCCCTACCCTGTGCCCAGGGACACGGAGCAGGTGAGAGGGTGAGTGGTGCAAGCATGCCCCTGCAGACAGGAAGGGCTCAAAGGGCCTCGTGTCTGCTGAGCACCCACAGTCGCCATCTCAAGCCATCATCCTAGGAACCCACTGGCAGGCGTTTTTCTTCTCTGGGTGCCTTGGCTATCGAGCAGAGTTGGGATTCAAATCTGGGGCTACGAAGCTATAAGACTGGACTGGAGCCTCAGATGGGGAACAAGATGAAGACAAAGGCAAGGCAGGCTCAGGAAATCCCAGAGGAGCAGCTTGAGACTGTCTTGGAGAAGGCTTCCTGGAGGAGGTGACCCCAAAGCACAGAAGAGGAAGGCAGAATTTTAGGCAGAGGGACCAGTGCGCACAAAAGCAGAAGCTTGGAGAAGCCAGTCCCTCTGCACTGTGAATGCCTTCGTGTCTGTCGGCCCTCACAGCCTGGACAGTCCTGGAGCAAGCTCAGAAAACACAAGCTGACTGAATGAATGAATTCAAACAAACAGTGTTGATGCCCCAAGGATGCAGCCCCAGACTGAGCACAGCACCCTCTTCCTTGCATCCCGTCTGCCTGATCACACCCAGCTGTCCTGCCAGCCACCCCGGTCCCCTGAGGACAGGCAGGATCCATTCCTGTCCCTGTGGGTCCCAAGCCCAGTCTAGGCCACCAAGGCTTTGCAGGGTTTGCTCTCACCTCCTCTGTCAGTTTGGACTTCTTTTTCAAGGTCAAGTGCACCAGCTTGTGCCTCACACTGCTCTTCTTTTGCCCATCAGGGAGCTGGGCCTGCAGGACAAACAAGGGTCCAGGTCAAGTGACTGGGCCATAAATAATGACAAGCAGTTGACAATGTAGCTAGAATTAGCTCAAGCCCACACTAACATTTTCAGCATATACCTTACCTTGCCCCTCCAACCCACCATCAGTCAAGTGGCAGATGGGAAAACAGGCTCTGAGAAGTACAGTAACCCACAAACCACCCCCTAACAAGTCCAAATGGAAGCTGGCTCTGACTGCAAAACCTATTTCAAAATCTGCCCCTGCCACATGGCCTCAACAGTGGTCAGCACTTTACAGTTCATACAACGCTCACACATCCATTCTCAGGAGTAGACAGAGCAGGGCAAGGGCCAGGGGGGTGCTGCTGCTGATGCTAAGTCACTTCAGTCATGTCTGACTCTGTGCAACCCCATAGACAGCAGCCCACCAGGCTCCCCCGTCCCTGGGATTCTCCAGGCAAGAACACTGGAGTGGGTTGCCATCTCCTTCTCCAATGCATGAAAGTGAAAAGTGAAGTCGCTCAGTTGTGTCCGACTCTTAGCGACCCCATGGACTGCAGCCCACCAGGCTCCTCCATCCGTGGGATTTTCCAGGCAAGAGTACTAGAGTGAGGTGCCATCACCTTCAGAGGCAAATTTTTGTATGTCCTTCTGCTGAAGACCTTAAGGCTGGGGATGGCCTGGGTGGGACCGTGGCCACCGGGCACCTGGGACTCACCTCACCCTCGCCCTGCAGGGCCTGCAGCTCTCTCTTGTAGGTCTTCTTGCCCAGGGTCTCGTATATCTTGGTCATCACAGGAATCTTCTCGCTGCCATCACTCATGGCTGTGTGGTACCTGGGCTCCGGGAGGTCCCCCATGAACCGGAGGATGGTGATCCAGACTGCCAGGGCCGCCTGGGAGGCAGAGCCATGCCACTCAGAAAGCCCGAGCACAGGATGTTACCAAAGCCATCAAAATGACCTACAGCTGGGGAGAGGCTAGAAAACCCCCACCCACCCCCGACCGGAGGAGGACCACTGAGCTGAGTGCCTCTGGGTGTTCTCTGGGCCTTGCCCTGTGACCCGCCCCAGGCTGGGTGCCAGGTGAAGTCAGCCCTGGTCCCTGCACACCAGGGCCCCTACACCTCTGCACCCATGCTGCCCGCACAGACAGTCCCAGCCCTCACCAGCTGATCACCCTCATCGTCGTGGTACAGCAGTGGCTGCTTGAGTGGCCGCCGGGTGTACGTGTGCGTGGTCGTGCCCTGGAAGTAAGTGGCAGCGAACTTGGCGAACTTATACTCGGAGAGATCTTCCTCATCCTCGTCGGGCAGGGGCAGGGCTGCGTCCAGGTCCTCTTCCACCATCTCCCTCCGCCCGCGCTCCAGGTCCTGGAGGAGGAGAGGGGTTCCCTGCCATGGGGGCAGACCTGGGGCTGAGCTAGGGGCCCCCAGCCGGTCCCTGTGGGGCCAGCTCTTCCTCCAGGAGCGTAGGGGTCTGTCCATCTGGTTCACTCTCGAGACAGAGCCCAGCGCATGGTAGGTCCTCAACACACAAACGAATAAAGGTTTGTGAATGGCCTTGGAGGGGGACAGTGGCTGGCCCAAGGTCACACTGCAGGCTGGTGGCTGGACAGGGCCTGGGACCTGCAGTCCCTGTCCCAGATCATCACTGCTACCTTCTGCTCAGAGGGGACCAGGTAGACTTTAACACAAAGTGGCACAAAGGGAGGGAAGGCCACCACTCTAGGGCCTGTCCCAGCTCCTTCCCCAGCCTGGTACCTCGAAGCCACTAGGTGCCTGGCCCTCCTGGCCTGGCAGGCTGCCTGAAGTCCCCAGGAAGCCAAACATCTTGTCCACCATGTCCGAGTGGTTGATGGGCTCGTGGCGGGCCCTCTCCATCTGCTCCAGGAGTTCCTTCTTCCTCCGAGCCGCCTCCTTCTCCTTCAGCTCCCGCTCTGCATCCTCACGGGCCAGCTGGGCCAGGCGCTCCTGTGAGGCGGGGGTTGATGCAGCGTCAGGGAGCAAGGCCCCTATGGGGAGCCCACGGGAGCCCCTGAAGCAACCAGGCCTGAGTCCCAAATCCACAAGGCCCTCCTGACAGCTGTGAAGGACTGAGCCTCGGGCCTTGCCACCCAGGGCCACACACACTCAGTTCTCACAGCCCAGTGAAGACAGATGCCACACCAAGTGCAGACAGAAATGCCACCTGCCCTCAGGGCTCAGCTGGGACCACGTCTTCCAGGAAGCCCGCTCAGGCTTCCCCAGCCAAAAGGGACCACACCGACCCAGAAATCCTAGAGCCACTGGGCAGAGGCTCCAGACCAGTGCTGTCCAATAGAAATATAATGCAATCCTTCCTGGGTCGCAAAGAGTCAGACACAACTTAGCAACTAAAGGACAACATATATAGTGGCTACATTTAAAATAGTTCTTTTAAAAAAATTGATCAATTTTAATAATGTTAAATTTCATTTAACCCAATATTTCCAAAGTATTGAAACAGCAGGACTCTCTGATCCCTGTCCCACCTCTACCATGCCTTTCGCCTGTGGAAAACTTTAGTCAAAGAATAAGTTTAATCAGAGAAGTGAGAAATGCTGAAACAAAGGAAAACAGTCTTAGGAGATTAGTAACAACAGTGTCATCATTAAGCATAGTCAAGGAACTTTAGTTCTTTCTCAAGAGCTATAGATAATATTCTGAGCCATATCCTGTGAGCTGTCTTATAGATACCAGAACACCAGGTGGAGAAGTTAACTACATGATGACCACACTGTACCCTGGACACGAGCTGCCACAATTCCAAGAAATGACTGCAAAGAAATGGGAACAAGTGCACCCCAGAACTGAAGATTAACTGTACCTAAAACAACCAAGATGATGCTAGTCAGACCACTGATGACCAGTTGAAGATGACTGTTAGAGATGACTGTGCTGTTTCTGCATGCAACCTCCCCCCAACTCTGTCTATAAAAGCTCTCACTCCCTGCTTGTTCAGTGCAAGGGGTCGGTGGGGTCAGGGTGAGAGTCAGCCTTTGGAGAGATGTCTGCCACCCTCCCCTGCAGTTGGCGGCATCTGAAATAAAGCAAACTTTCCTTTCCACTAATCTGGCCTGCTTATTGGCTTTTGAGTGGCGAGCAGCCAGACCCCCGATGCATACCTTTCGGTAACAGTATTATCTCTGCATGTAATTAATATTTAAAATAACTCAGCTATTTTATTTTATTTTTTTCAACTAAGTCTTCAAAATCAAGCTTGTACTTGGGAATTCCCTGGCAGTCCAATGTTTAGGATTCAGTGTTTTCACTGTCAAGGGTCCAAGTTCAATTCCTGGTCAGGGAACTATGATTCTGCAACTTTTTATCCAGAGTTATCTCCCCGCTGAGGGACTGGACCCAAAGCCTTCTGGCCCAGCACAGAACAGGCACTTCATAGATCACAGCCCTGTCGTGGCAAAGGGGCTTGTGTAACTCAATGAAGCTATGAGCCATGCCATGTAGGGCCACTCAAGACAGACAGGTCAAAGCAGAGAGTTCTGACAAAACATGTGGAGGAGGGAATGGCAAACCACTCCAGTATAATAGCCATGAGAACTTCATGAGCTGTATAAAAAGGCAAAAAGATATGACACCAAAAGATGAGCCCCCCAGGTCAGAAAGTGTCCAATAAGCTACTGGGAAAGAGCAGAGGACAACTACTAATAGCTCCAGAAAGAGTGAAGCAGCTGGGCCAAAGCAGAAACGATGCTCAGCTCTGGATGTGTCTGGTGACGAAAGTAAAGTCCAATGCTGTAAAAAAACAATATTGCATAGGAACCTGGAATGTCAGGTCCATAAATTCGTAAATTGGACATGGTCAAGCAGGATATGGCAAGAGTAAACATCGACATCTTAGGAATCAGTGAACTAAAATGGATGGGAATGGGCAAATTAAATTCAGACGACCATTATATCTATACTGTGGGCAAGAATCCCATAGAAGAAATGGAGTAGCCCTCATAATCAAGAGTCTAAAGTAAGTACTTGGGTGCAAGCTTAAAAACGACAGAATCATCTTGGTTTGTTTCCAAGGCAAACCATTCGCCATCACAGTAATCCAAGTCTATGCTTGGATGCCAAAGAAGCTGAAGTTGATCAGTTCTATGAAGACCTATAAGACTTCCCAGAACTAACACCAAGAAATGATGTCCTATTCATGATAGGGGATTGGAATGCAAAAGTACAAGTCAAAAGATACTGGAGTAACAGGCAAGTTGGGCCTTGGAGTACAAAATGAAGCAGGGCAAGGCTAACAGAATTCTGCCAAGAGAATGCACTAGTCATAGCAAACACCCTTTTTCAACAATACAGGAGACAACTTTACACATGGATATCACCAGCTGTCAATACCAAAATCAGATTGAGTATATTCTTTGTAGCTGAAGATGGAGAAACTCTATATAGTCAGCAAAACAATACCTGGAGCTGACTGTGGCTCAGATCATCAGCTCCTCATAGCAAAATTCAGGCTTAAATTAAAGAAAGTGGGGAATACCACTAGGCCAGTCAGGGACAACTTAAATCAAATCCCCTATGAATATACAGTGGAGGTGATGAATAGATTCAAGGGATTAGATCTAGTAAATAAAGTGCTTAAAGAACTATGGACAGAGGTCCATAATACTGTATAGGAGGCAATGAACAAAATCATTCCAAAGAAAAAGAAATGCAAGAAGGCAAAGTGGTTGTCTGAGGAGGCTTACAAATAGCTGAGGAAAGAAGAAAAGCAAAAAGCAAGGGAGAAAGGGAAAGGTATACCCAACTAAATGCAGAGTTCCAGAAAATAGCAAGGAAAGACAAGAAGGCCTTCTTCAGTGAACAATGCAAAGAAATAGAGGCAACAACAGAAAGGGTACGACTGAAGATGTCTTCAAGAAAACTGAAAATATCAAGGAAAATTTCATCCAAGATTGGCACAATAAAGGACAGAAACAGTAAAGACCTAATAGAAGCATAAGAGATCAAGAAGAGGTGGAAATACACAGAAGAACTGTACAAAAAAGATCTTAATGACCCAGATAACCACGATGGTGTTGTCTCTCACTCAGAGCCAGACATTCTGGAGCATGAAGTCAAGTGAGCCTTAGGAAGCATTGCTGCCAATAAAGTTAGTGGAAGTGATGGAATTCCAGCAGAGCTATTTAAAATCCTAAAAGATGATGCTGTTAAAGTGCTGCACTCAATATATCAGCAAATTTGGAAAACAGCAGTGGCCACAGGACTGGAAAAGGTCAGTCCTCATCCTAATTCTCAAGAAGGGCAGTACTAAATAATGTTTAAACCACCGGACAATTGTACTCATCTCCCATGCTGGTAAGGTTATGCTCAAAATCCTCCAAACTAGGCTTCAGCATTATGTGAACCGAGAATGTCCAGATGTTCAAGCTGGAATTAGAAAAGGCAGAGGAACCAGAGATCAAATTGCCAACATTTGCTGGATCATAGAGAAAGCAAGGGAATTCCAGATCATTGACTACGCTAAAGCCTTTGACTGTGTGGATCATAACAAACTGTGGAAAACTCTTGAAGAGACAGGAATACCAGACCATCGTACCTGTCTCCTGAAAAACCTGTATACAGGTCAAGAAGCAAGAGTTAGAACCCTGTATAGAGCAACTGACTGGTTCAGGATTGAGAAAGGAGTATGGCAAGGCTGTTTATTGTCACCCTGTTTATTTATACACAGAGCACATCATGCAAAATGCAAGGCTGGACGAGTTACAAGCTAGAATCAAGATTGCCAGAAGAAATATCAGCAACCTCAGATATGTGGATAATACCATTCTAATGGCAGAAAGTGAAGAGGAACTAAAGAGCCTCTTGATGAGGGTGAAGGAAGAGAGTAAAAAAGCCAGCTTAAAACTCAATACTAAAAAAACTAAGATCATGGCATCCGGTCCCATCATTTCATGGCAAATAGAAGGAGAAAAGGTAGAACCAGTGACAGATTTCCTCTTCTTGGGCTCTAAAATCACTGCGGATGGTGACTGCAGCCATGAAATTAGAAGATGATTGCTTCTTGGCAAGAAAGCTATGACAAACCTAGACAGTGTGTTAAAAAGCAAAGACACACTTTGCCAACTAAGGTCCGTATAGTCAAGGCTATGGTCTTTTCAGTAGTCACGTACAGATGTGAGAGCTGGACAATAAAGAAGGCAGAGTACCGACAAATTGATGTGGTGCTGGAGAAGACTCTTGAGAGTCCCTTGGACTGCAAGTTGATCAAACCAGTCAATCCTAAAGGAAACCAACCCTGAATAGTCATAGGAAGGACTGATGCTGAAGCTGAAACCCCCAATACTTTGGCCACCTGATACAAACAGCTGACTCACTGGAACAGACCCTGATGATGGGAAAGACTGAAGGCAGGAGGAGAAGAGGGCAACAGAGGATGAGATGGTTGGATAGCATCATCAATTCAATGGACATGAACTTGGCCAAACTGCGAGAGATGGTGAGGGACAGGGAAGCCTGGCACGCTGCAGTCCATGGGGTCACGAAGAGTCAGACACAACTTGGAAACTGAACAACAAAATCTCCCAGCTGAGGGCCCGGACTCACAGCCTGCTAACCTGGCACAGAACAGGCACCCAGTGCACAAATGATGGAAGGTCACGTGAACAGAGGATGAACAGATGGTGTTGGCTGAGAGCCACTGAACCAGTGAGTGGAAGTGCAAGCAGCCGGCACATCCCCAGCTCACCTGATGTTTGCGTTCGGCCTCCTGCTTGGCCTTCTTGGCACTCATCTCCTTCCGGAGCTTCTCCTCCTCTGCCAGCCGCATTTTCTCAGCCTCCAGGCGCCGCAGGTACTGGGGGAGGGGGGTGGCAAGGTGGGCACCGTACCGTGTGTGTGGCTGTCACAGTGCTCCCTGCCAGCCTGACCCCACTCCACCCACTTTGAGTTCCAGGACTGGGGATGACTTTGCCAAATAATTTAACAGAGGGAAACTGAGGCATGCAAGAAATCCTCCAGGTCCCACAGTGGGTTGAGGGCACCTTTGACCCCAAAGCCAAAGCAAGTTTGCCTTGGCCTCCCAAAGACTCACAAGAGGGACTGGGCCCCCACCCTACCCCTGGTTGGGAAGAGGGAAATGAGGGTCCAGTCTTGTGCATCCTTCAGAGGGAGAGCCCTTCATACCGCCCCCAAACAGGCTCAGGCCACACGCAGGATGATTTGTCTGCCTGAGGTGGAGCGGCGCCCCTCAGAGGACCCAGAGCCAGGGGTGCTTGTGGACTGGGCCCCTCACCTCAGCCCTGAGGCGCCGGTGCAGCCTGCGGGCGATCATGCCCCGGGCATAGGCCTGCACGGTGATCACGGCCCAGAGACGGTGGCGGAAGGCCTTGCGCACCAGGTAAGCCCGGCAGCGGGCCTGGAACCCGATGATGCGCCGGCGGGCCAGGCAGTACTGCTGGTGCAGCTTCCGGGAGTGGTGCAGGGCCTGCAGCCGCAGGAAGCCCAGCCGCATCTGCAAGGACAGCCGCCAGCTCAGAACCACAGCCCTGACGCCAGACCAGCCCGGCCCACAGAGGTCACTGCCCTGGCTCCACTCGCCAACCCACAAGCCCTGAAGGCACGGTTGGTTTCACTCAGACCAAAGTTCCCCAAGGAGTGGGCTTGGCTTCCTCCTGAGGTGGGTCTCCCCACCAGGGACACCATCCTTAGACTAGGAGCCAGCCTCCTTCCTGTCTGCCTCTCTAGCCCCAAGTCCAGGCTGCAGCCCAGTTCCTTCCCAGAGGTCTATGTGACACACCCACTCCTGGCCCCCTGTCAGGTGTTCAATAACCTGAGGCTCACAACCCACCAGGACATTCCAGAAGAAAAGCAGAAACATTGCTGACCAGCAGGGGAGAACCACAGGAACCAGACTTGGACTTTGGGCTGGAGGAATGGTAGTTTTGGGGGGGGTGGGGGGAGTGGCAGGAGGCCAGCCAGGCCCCGCAAACGGGTAAGTCCTGTTGCTATGACAACGGAACCAGGTTCAAAGTCCTCGCAGGTCACCAAGCAGCTCCCTCAGGAGGCTCACCAGCCCATAGTTTCTCCTGCAGTTGTGGCCCCGCCAGTGCCTCTGGATCAGTGTGGCGGCATTCTTCAGCTTCAGGAAGTTGGACCTGAAACAGCAGCGTGATGCAGGAGGATGTCTGTTGGGGTCTGGGTGGGGTTTGGAATCAGGAGAGCAGGGCTGAGTCCCAGCTCTGTGTCTCCTTGGCTCCACGACCTTAGGCAAAGGCATATAACCTCTTTGAGCCTCAGTTTCCTCATCTGTAAAATGGGCAGAATAATACCTGCCCTGCCTGCCTCACAGACTTGTCACATAAACTCAATAAGGTAGGCATTCAGAAGGTTATTCATGAATAAATGTAGGACTTCCCTGGTGGCTCAGATGGTCAAGAATCTGCCTGGAATGTAGGAGACCCGGGTTCAATCCCTGGATCAGGAAGACCCCCTGGAAAAGGAAATGGCAACCCACTGCAATATTCATGCCTGGAAAATCCCGAGGACAGAGGAGCCTGGTGGGCTACAGTCCATAGGGTCGCAAAGAGCTAGACACAACTTAATGACTAAACAACAAACAGTAAACAAGATAAGGATTAAACACTTGGAACACTGTGAAAGTGAAAGTGAATTCGTTCAGTCGTGTCCGACTCTTTGTGACCCCCTGGACTGTAGCCTACCAGGCTCCTCCATCCATGGGATTTTCCAGGCAAGAATACTGGAGTGGGTTACCATTTCCTTCTCCAGGAGATCTTCCCAACCCAGGGATTGAACCCGGGTCTCCCTCATTGTAGGCAGACGCTTTACCATCTGAGCCACCAGGGAAGTCCTGGAACATCGTAAACATCACTTATTACTGATTGTCTAACTCCCTCATTTTATATGTGAGGAAACTGCGACTCGATGTGGTTGGGGCTAAAGCCCTGGTCTTCTGACTGAGCACCATGCTGTCCCCCGCACACACTAGGCCGCAGCTACAGGCTGACAGTCATCTTTGACCTCATGGAGGACGAGAGGTCACATATCAAACAGCAGGTGTCTCCTGAATGTAGAAATAAGAGGAGGAGTGAAGGATGGCTACCTCAGTATGGGTGAGTCCATGAGCCAATGCCTGGATGCTCACACAAACGAGGGCACAGCCATGGGAAAGGAGGGACAGGTGGATGGGCAAACAGGTGACTGGGAGGACCAAGGATGGCTGGACAGGTGGGTGAATGGTAAGAGGAAGGGAGTGGCCAGATGAACTAAAGAAGGGGCAGGAAGTGTGGTTTTTGGGGAGCCGGAATCACACTCCAGAGTCAGCCCCGCCCAACTGGGAGGTGACACAACTGTGCACATGCCCCTCACATGGAATACGGGACACACTTTGTAATTTACAAATCTCATAGCATCCACGTGTGTGTCTCACAAGCCCACGTGTGCAGGCATGTGTTACTAGGCATGGGGGATATAGATGGGTCCGTGCGTCTTCGTGTTCATCCACATTCACGTGATCCTGTGTGTATGCCTTGCAGATGTGTGCATGTTTCTGTGTATGCACATGGGTGTTTATTCCCAGTGTCCACATGGGAGGAACCAAGGTGAGCCAAGCACATGCGTGCATGCATGCACACACACACACATCGGCGGAGGCAGGAAAGAGCCCATCCAGACACAAACCTGTCTTTGAAGCCCCGGATGACTTTCTGGAGGAGGATGACTCTGTCGGTGATGGCCTTGTCCCGCTCCACCTCCAGCAGCATGTCATGGTGGTCCTGGAGGGCAGAGCCTCCTGAGCAGAGCCCCCACCAACCCCTCCAGTCCCAGAACAAAGGCTGCCCCAGGTGGGCCCCTCTTCCTCACTTAGGGCTCTGGCCTAGGGCTCAGTTTGGCCCTAATGGTGTCTAGCCTTGCTCTGGCCCTATGGGGCAGCCTCTCTCAACCCCAAGTACAGACGGGTACTGTCATGGCTGGTTCCCAGAGGCCTGGGTGGGACACCCAGGAGGGGCTCAACACACACACACACTGACTCCATCCCAGTGGCCATCTCTACCCCAAGACTGGGCTATTCTAGGTGTTTCTGTCATATCAGCTGCTGACCTGGGCCAGGCACATCACATTTCTCTCCTGGATCTTAGAAACAGTCTCCTGGCCTCTATCACAACCCCTCTATGACCCCCTCTCAAGAAGGGATCTTACAGTAATACACCATGGCTCCCAGAGCCAACTCAGGTCTTCTTCCCTGGCACCTGGGCCCTCTACCATCAGGCCCTGCCCTCTTCTTCAATCCTCTCTCCTTCTCATCCCCAAGTCCCCAACCCTCACTCCAGTTGGACAAAACTTCATGGTTCATTCAATACACTAATCAAACATCTCCAGGTGCCCACCCTGTGCTAGGTACTAGATGGGGCTGCAGTGAACTAGGCAAAGCTGGGCCCTTCCCTAGGGAGGCTGAGCCTGGAAAGGGATTCAGACTCGGATAATCAGATAATCCATCAGATAATGACACCTATCAAGATAATCCAGGTCACATCACTTGGGGACAGGGCCCAGCATGGACGGGGTGCTCAGCCAAGGCTTTCTGAATGAGTGAGTGAATGAATGAGAAGAAAGTTTGGGGTCTGGAAACCACTGCCTATTTCTGAAGAGCCCAGAGAGGTGAGGATGTGGAGGATGGCGACAAGGACAGTCTTCAGACGTCTCTGGCACTAGAGGCCATCATGCTGTAAGCTTTCCCTCCCTTAATCACATGAGCTGAGCATCAGGACTACAGGCTGGAAGCCCTTATCTCTGCTCCAGGGCAGTGCCTGACCTGGGGCACCTCGCTTCTACATGGTGCACCTCTGAAACGTGCATAATAATTTTACCTCATGGGCTGCTATGACGACTAAATGAGATGATGGACAAGAAGCCCCCACTGGGGCCTGGCACACAGAACAATGCTTTCCAGACAGCAGTTGTGAGATGCAGAGGCAGGAAACGAGGGTTCAGAGAGATGAAGGCACTGGCCCAAGCCCCTCAGCCAGAGAGGCATCAGACTAGACCTCAGGACTCTCTCCAGCTCAGAGCTGGCTCCCCCTTCCCTCTCCCCAGCCATCCTGGGCTGCCTGAGCCCCACCCTGTGCCAGAGGAAGGAGCTCTGACCCATCACCCGAGATAGCCGGAAATCTAGAGCAGCGGAAATGGAAATGGGGAAGCCAGGGTTCACCCTGTCCCTGCTGTAGCCGTAGTCCCTGCCTCGGCCATCTCCCAGCAAGCTCTCCCAGCCCAGCTTCCTGCTCCCAGCCCTGCCCCCTCCCAGCTGCCCAGCCCCCAGCATCCTGCCCAGGCTGTGCCGGGAGCCAGAGACCCCTAGGTGCCAGTTCAGGGAGCATGGGGACAGGTCCAGGGACACTAGACAGCAAGGTGGGTGGCACACAGCCAACCACAGCCTAGCATGAACCAACTGGCAGGAAACCACGGGAAAGGACCAAAGATACACTCAAGAGCCCCCCACCACAAGCACATCCCATTGTACCGATGGGAAAATGAGGCTCAAGAAAAGGCCAGTGACCTGCCCAAATTCCCAGGGCAGACCACCACAGGGTCAAGACTAAATCCAGGCCTCCATGGTGAGGCCACCTCTGGCCTTTGGTTCCTCATGACCCCACACCCTGGCTAGGAGTCAGAGAGGCTCTCAAATACCAACCGCCCCTCCACCACCCAGGAGGTCAAACCCCACACCTGCTCAGGGCTTGAGGAGCACAAAGGCTCAGCACTGACCCCACTGTTTGCTCCAACTCCTCTATAGGGCCCCCTAAGACCTGTTCCCCCCATCCCAGGGAGTTCACAGCCCCTCCAAGGCAGCCAGAGTCAGAGGCCATGCTCACCTTCAGAAAAATCTTGGTTTTGCCAATCTGCCAGTCATCGTGGGTGCCCAGCACAGCCTCAGCCATGCGCTGACATGTCCCCCGAAGGTCGTCCTGGGTGGGGCGGGGTGGGGGGTGACGGTGCACAAGAGCTTGGGTGGTCCCACCAGTGGGACAGGCCACCTGGTATCCCTCCCAAGGCTGGGGGACAGAGATCTTGCTCCAGCTCTGCCCCTGACTCTGTGCCTCCAGCCAGGCCCCACCTTCTCTGACCCTCACTCTTCTCCTCAGCTCTGTCTGATGATTGTAAAACCCTCGCCTACAGCCAGGGCCCACTCAGCACATGCGTGAAGTCCACGCCAGGTGTGCATGGCATTGGAAGCTCTCAGATGCACTCCACTTCTTGACCCTAATTTTCCCAGCCACACCTGAGGTGGCCAAGCTGATGTTGTGCCCAGCACAGTGTCACAGTGAGAAAAACGGGACTTTTGCCCAGCCCAGGGCTGCTACCCTCCCTCCCACCGCCTTTGCCCCTGGCCTGCATACCTGCTTGTAGGCCGGCTTCACGCCAGGCAGCAACACTCGGTACCGCTCCACAAACTCCACGAAGCTGTAGCGGATGGGGTAGCCAGCTCGGCGGATGCGGATGGTCTCCATCATGCCCGAGTACCGCAGCTGGCGCACACACAGGTGCCGGTCGAACAGCTGTCGGGCAAGGAGCCAAGGGCGTCAGTGCTGAAGGCTCGCACTGGGAGACCAGCCCTGCTCTGTGATTTCCTGGCCCCAGAGGTCCTGAGAGGCCAAGGTCACACAGTGCATGAGGAGCAAAAGCGGGACCAGACCCGGATCTGCAGTCCAAACCCACTGAGCAGCACAGAATGAGACCCTCCCTCACGAGGGATGAGCTGAGCGCTTTGAGGGCACAGAGAGACAGCTTAATTCCCCTTGGGACATCTCAAGGGGCTTCAGGGAAGAGAAGTTTAGCTTTGTTCTAACTCTCCCGACAAAGGTCCGCATAGTTGAAGCTATGGTTTTTCCAGTAGTCATGTATGGGTGTGAGAGTTGAACCATAAAGAAGGCTGAACACTGAAGAATTGATGCTTTTGAACTGGATAAAACTCTTGAGAATCCCTTGGACAGCAAGGAGATCAAACCAGTCAGTCCTAAAGGAAATCAACCCTGAATATTCACTGGAAGGACTGGTGCTGAAGCTGAAGCTCCAGTACTTTGGCCATCTGATGCAAAGAGTCAACTCATTGGAAAAGACCCTGATGTTGGGAAAGACTGAAGGCAGGAAGAGAAGGGGACGACAGAGGACAAGATGGCTGGATGACATCACTGATTCAATGGACATGAGTTTGAGCAAACTCCAGGAGACGGTGAAGGACAGGGAAGCCTGGCATGCTGCAGTCCAGGGTCACAAAGAGTTGGACACAGCTGAGCAACTGAACAACAACAATCGTGACAGGAGAGAGAGTGCTGGAGCGGCAAGCACATGCAAAAGTGAGGAAGCCTGAAAGCACAGGACATGTTGGGGGATTTTATGGGGATGGAAGAGGCTAAGCCATGCCAAGATCGTGGTTGTGCACATGGTGGGTCCCTTGTACACCCCCAGGAGGCACCCTTCATATTACAGCCATTTTATAGTTTTTCAGACAACTTTCTGGCTGCCTTCATTAAGGAAACATTAACCTTCATTAAGGAAAAGTGAAAGCCGCTCACTGGTGTCCGACTCTTTGCAAACCCATGGACTATATAGTCCAGGGAATTCTCCAGGCCAGAATACTAGAATGGGTAGCCTTTCTCTTGTCCAGGGGATCTTCTCAATCCAGGGATAGAACCCAGGTCTCCCACATTGCAGGTGGATTCTTTACCAGCTGAGCCACAAGGGAAACCCAAGAATACTAGAGTGGGTAGCCTACCCCTTCTCCAGCAGATCTTCCCAACCCAGGAATCAAACTGGGGTATCCCGCATTGCAGGTGGATTCTTTACCAATTGAGTTATCAGGGAAGGAAGAGACACATTTTTCTAACTGGCACAAAGTCATTTTTGTGATGGCCGCTGGGTTGGTGGAGAGGCTGAGAAGGGCCTCAGAGGCCAAGCTAGAAACGTGGCAGGATGTGACTGGGTCAGATTTGTGTTTGAGACCCACGTCTCTCCCTGAAGAGGGGAGGGGAATGGGAGTGAGGGGTTGGGAGGCAGGAGATTCAGGAAAGAGGTCTTGTAGCAAAGGTCCGGGACACAGATGCTGAGGTCTGGCCCCAAAGGAGTTTCGAGAGGCATCTGAGAGCAGGAGAGATGGTGCCCAACTGTAGGGCCCTGGCCTCAATCCCCTGGACCTCCTACATTGGAGGGCAGTTTGCTGGAGCCCTCTGATTCTCACACCCCTGCAGACCGGATCCTGAGCCCTAGAGGGACTGGCAAGCCCACTCTGGGGAATGTTTCCAGGCAGGGGACAGGGGACAGGGCCAGAAGGCGGAAGGCTGACTTCCGCCACCTGTTTCCTCTTCATACAGGCACTTTCCCTGGCCCAGTGCTGGCCTCCCGCCTTCCGTCCCTCCACAGACCCCAACTTCCCCTGGGCCTCCCCTCCTATCTCTGGGAAGTGTCTTGTGGTAAACAATACCTCCCAGAGCTGTGGAAGGAGAGCGCTCCTAGCAACGGGAAGTCCAGGCTCCTGGCTCTGCAACCTCTAGTCCCCAACCTCCTTGAGCTTCCTGTCCCACATCTCGAATGTGTGCTTAGTCGCTCAGTCATGTCTGACTGTTTGCAACCCCACTGACTGTACCCCTCCAGGCTCCTGGGTCCATGGGGATTCTCCAGGCAAGCATACTGAAGTGGGTTGCTATGCCCAGATCAAACCCAGGACTCCTGCATTGCAGGTGGATTCTTTACCATCTGAGCCACTAGGGAAGCCCACCAAATCTCGAATATGGGGCCATAAAGTTCCCTCCCTCACTGGCTATTGGGAAAGTTGAATGAGACTGTGGAAAGACAATCTAATCTGTTCTGGGCACACAGAAAGGGCTCAACAGATGTTATCCAGAAAAGTCAGAAATGAAAATATTCCCAACCAGTCAGAGGAATCCAGGAAGGCTTCCAGGAGGAGGTAATCATTGGCAGAAGCAAAGGAGAGGGGACTTTCAAAGTTGGGACCACAGCAAGAATCATTTACTGAGTTCCTTCCTAGGCGCCAGGCAGTTTGCATGCATCACTGAACAGAATACTCCCAGGAGATGGGTACACCATTCCCCTCAGGGGACAAAGTCTCCCATGGCTCAGTCCACCCTGCTCCCTTGGCCGGCCCCTCCCATCCCTCAGGTTGTTCCCAGCTGTCTACCCCCCCACCCCCCCCCTGCCGGCCCTCACCAAGGGAAGCAAGAGAGGAGGTCAGCGGTCAGGGCCTGAGGGAGAGCCTCCCAGGGAAGCAGGCTGACCGGACACATAGGTTTTCCTATGACTGCCTGGTCTGGGCAGGAACTTAGACACCACCCCCCCAAACACACCCCCATCTGGGAAGCCTCCCTGATCCTGGGTCCAGAAGCACTGAACAGAGAGTGAGGAGCCCTGGGGTCCCACTCTGGGTGCTGAATGACTCCGGGCAAGACACATGCAGCCCCTGTCTAGTCTCCGTCCTCCCTTCGCCATAGAAATGAGCTGCCAGATCTCTGGACAATGGGATCACCTCTAGAGGCAGGTTAGACAGACCTAAATTCAAACCCTAGCTCACCACCTCTGAGCCCTGTGATTCTAGGCAGGTGACTGAGCAGCACTGGGCCTCAGTTTCTGAGACAGGATAGTGCCATGTAGCTAGCTGAGCGGGCTGTGAGTCTCTCTCAGTCAACAGCCACCCAGCAAGGCGGGGGTGCTGCCCTCAACCTCTGCCCTCCCTGTAGGATTAGCAGGTCAGCAGCAGGCGGGCGGGGCAGACGCACATAAGCCTCCTAAGAAGGCACCTTTGGCCGCCATCCAGCACTAAGGCCCAAGGGCCCCATGCTCCACCAGCCGCTATCTGCAGGAACTGGCCAGCGACCCCCTGCACCTCCTGCCCTGTTGGGGTCCCTCTCTCAGAACACTGTGAAATGGGGTGGGGTCCTAGGGGAGAACCTGAGCAACAAACAGGCAACAGACAAACAGCAGAACATCTCAGACCCAGAAACTGGACATAGAGACCAGATTCGATTCCAAAGCATTTTGACGTTACTGTTTTCCTGGCAATTTCTTTTGGATGAGAAGTTTTTTATAAGTGAATTTGATTGTGATTTTAAGATTTTCTACTTTAAATGAGTTATTGTATCTGATATCCTGTAGCACCAAACACGGGGGATACAGATGTCAATGTGTGAGGTGTGTCGGGTGAGTGAGAGGAACTTAACCCATGCTAGAGTGAGACCATACGCCCCGGGACTGAAATGAAACTTGTCAAGAAATAGCAAATGCTTGTTATTCTGAACTTTGCTGTGTTTTCCATTATAGTGGTATCTAGAATTAGGATTCTCCCAAGAGAAGCTGGAGACTATTTTGCACAGGGGTTGGGTGAATGTCAAGTCTGTGACCCCCACATCTGCCCTAGCACCTAACCCAGCAGCAGCACCAGGTGACCCCCACAAGTAGGGGGGAAGCTGTCCAGGTTGGGCTGTACCCAGCCTCCATTAGAGGCCTTGCCACAAGCACCTATGTGCGCACCCGGAGCACAAACACAACAGACCCATAGCACACACAGTACATATACACAGACACAAAACACACAAGGGTACACACATATATGCACACATCACACATATGTATACAGAGACAGTACATACAGACACACACATACACACCCCAGATAAACACCACATACCACAGATAAACACCACATACAGCACACACACCACACCTACACAACACACAGAGACACATACACACATATACACAGGCACGCACAACACATATACACAACACACAAAGCATGAGCACACGTACAACAAGTACAAACAACATGCACACACATAGGGCACATCCTTCTCTGGTTGTGATCAGCACACTGGAAACACTCCTTTCTGTATTTGCCGCTGAGCTATGAGCCCCGAGAGGACTGGCAGGTTTGCCTTGCTTACTACCGTGCCCCAGGTAGTACACAGCGACAGTCAACAACACTTTGCTGAACTGAAGTGGTGCTGAACTGGGTGCTCACATTCAAGACTCCTAGAAATTGTCCAGCTGCTCAGGCCACAGGTCTAGGGGCCATCCCCAACCCCTCCTCTCTCATAGCCAATATGCAGCAAAACTTATTGACTTTACCTCCAAAACGGATCCAGAATCTGACCCTCTTAACCACTTCCTCCACCATCAGCCTGGTCCAGACTGCCTGCATGGCTCTCTTGCTGTTGCAATAACCTCCAAACTGGTCTCCCTGCTTCTGTCCCTCACACTGACCTCTACCCCGCTATCAACACAGCAGCCTGAATGAGGCTGTTCAAACACCAATCATGTCTCCCCTCTCCCAACTGACTCAAAACCCTCAATGGCTCCCCAGTTCCCTCAGCATGAATACCAAGGTCCTTTGTAAGAACCAGCACTGTCCCACAGGATCTGGTCCCAGTTACCTCCAACCCCTCCACCACCTCACTCCCTCCCTTCCAGCCACTCCTGCCTCCGTGCTCTTCCTACGATGCACCAGGCAGGTTGGGGCTTAGCACTTGCTGTTCCCTGTTCCCTCTCCCTGCGCTGCTTTTCCTCCAGAATGCACGTGGTCGGCTTCCTCACCTCCTCACCAACCTCTCCGTAAGGCCTTTCCTGATCCCTCTTCACAACTGCAAAACGCACCACTGGCTCTCCCTCCATTTTTCCCATCTCATATATCACTATCTGACTTATGATAATTCGCTTATTTGCTTATTAACTACTTCCCCTTTCTGCTAGAGGGTAAGTCCCATGACAACAGAGGATTTTTTCAGTTTTGTTCACTACTGTATCCCCAGGACACAGGACAATATCTGGCATATGACAGGCACTCAATAGGTATTTCTGATGGAAGGAAGGAAAGAGTAGGTGGGGCCTATGAGCCCAGGGTCTGCTCTCACTTCCATGGCCACCTGGTTTCTGATTTGGTTTTATTTCTTTGAGGGGAAGGGTCATCTTTTCCAGCGTTTGTTGTTTTCTGGGATAATCTTCAGATATTTAGGGATGGGGTAAAGGCAGAAGTGAGAAATCGAAAGGTCTGTGTTAAATGATTCCATGGAGGGGATGTGAGGGGCAGGCACCTGACTGTAATGAGATTGAGGCTGGGAGGTCAGTAGCAGGAGATGCCTCCTGCGTGAAGAGTGAACAAGCCTCCTGTGGACTCAGCTCCATGGGGACATGTGCCTTGACTGGGGGCTTCTTCCATGCCCTGGAAGAAGCACCATGTTTTTGGCTTACTGCTCCCTTTCAGCAGTAATGATTGGGTTGGAGCTTCCTGGGGCACCCCAAGAGGCAGACACAAGAGTCAAAAGGCAGAATTCAGGCACTGGAGACCTGCACAGGACATGGGTCTTATCACTGAAAGGATGTGGACCCCTACCCTAAGGAGAACACGGCAACCAGTATACTGTCATCCAGTAAAATTTGACTCAGCATCCACACTTCACCAAGCCAATCTCCTTGTTCTTTTAATAGAGCTATCATTTTTCCAACAGAAACCAAGCACATGACGTGCCAGCAGCCCTGCTCTGCAGCTGTGGCTTTGTGAATTGTGCCAGGACTTAGCCAGGCACGAGACAGCAGGGGGATGCCAGACAGGAAGGAAGGGGGATTCAACATTAAGACTGAACGTGAGAGGATGTCAGACCTAAGCAGAGAGGAAATTGAAGGTAGAGAAGAAGTCAGAGCTATGCTACTGCTAAGGTTACCCTGCATCTCTGGAGCCCAAAGCACCTTGGGAGTTATGCACAACCTGGAGGTGGTTGTCAAGACACACCGAGAATGCTGTTCAGGACCTAAGTAGGACTAGGGTAGGGGGTGGTGTCCAGTCCCAGCTCCCTCAGATGCTGTGACTTGCAGTGAACCACACACCACCTCTGAGCTTCAGTCCCCGTCTGCAAAATGCAGAAACCACCACCTGCCCTCCTGCTTCACAAGGTTAATCAGAGGCTCTGACTGAGTCTCAGATGTAGAAACCCTTCGCAGGGCCTGATGGGAGGAGCAGGCCTTGATACCTCCAGAGACTCAAGGAGCAGAGAACTTGGTAGACAAGGTTCTGGGGCCCAGCCCGGGCCCCGGTTCACTGGGCCAGTCTCATCTCTTTCTCTAGGACTCAGTTTCCTCCTTTAAGAAACTGAGATGCCTGCAGTCCACACAACTCAACCAACAAAGATCAAACCACTCCACAAACCACTCCACAAAAACACACACTCCACAAAAATAAATGAAAACCAAACAACGACAACAAAAATAGCCCTCTCCTCAAGCCTCAGTGCCACGGGGGCCAAGGACATAGCCCAGTCCCAAGGGCTGCTGAGGCCTCTCACGCCATCCTCTGTTCCCGGCTGGGGTCTTTTACCTTCGCAGAAGCTGCTGAGTGGCGGACAGTGCCCGATGAATAACCACAGAGAAACTACAACAGGAACCAGAGCGCACGGTGGCAGCGAGATGGGGTGGGGAGCAAGGAGAACGTGGTGGGTCAGAAAACAGAGGGAAAAATCCACCAGGGAGAGAAGATGACCCTTGGGGCAGTGGGGCTTCGGGGAGGCAACACAGGCAGCGGGACAGGCACGGAGGGGGCCATAGCTCTGCCCTCCCGGGAGTCCCTCCTGCGCTCTCCAGGAGGCCATGGGACAGGAGAAAAATACAGAACAAAAAGGCATACAATCCAGCAGGTAGTCCACCAGACTACCACTCCAGGGACAAAGAAAACACCAAGGGTGGGAAATTCTCCATCCCCTGTGTGGGGTCCAGGGCTGGTGCAAATAGACTTTTGTGCCCGTTTCTCTCAACACCCCGACACCCATCCACATCCTCAAGGCTGGATGTCCCCCCTTCACCCATACTCCGTTAGTGACTAGAGGGTTGGGGAGGGGACCCCAAAACTGAGTCCTGATCAGGCTCTGCTCTGCAACATCTCATGTGATCCTTCTCTGGGCCTTACACCCCATCCGCACCCCCTAATTAGTATAAGAGGACCAGATGGGAGGATCTTGGAGGCCCTCCAGCCTCTCCTGGAACTACAGCAAAGCACTGCCCCCACTGTGTGGCCATAGGAGCTCAGCTGAAGCTGTTAGACAAGGGCGCCTAGACACAGGGCTGGCTTCTGGGGGCCCTGCCTGCCCAGTGAAAGCCACACCCCCACATTACCATGGCGACATCGGCCTGGAAGATCTGCTTGATGAACTTGTTCCTGGAGGAGTGCACCAGCTGGATGATGTCTCCATGCAGGGTGTCCCGGTTCTTCTCCAGGAAGCCTGGGCAGCACCACAGAGCAGTCACACACTGCAACTCCAGCAGCCTCCCCCCAATAAGACTCACCCGCTTCCCAAAGCCACCACGCCTCGTCCACGAAGACCCTCAAAATCCCCCTAGTCCAACCACGTCCACTTTACAGTGGGGGACTCTGGGGCTGAGAGAGGACAGTGGCTTGCTCAAGGTCACAGAGAAAGCAAGGGACAGAGCCAGAGCTGGAACTCAGTCTCCCTGGCCACACGCCACCTCCCTCTTCCAGGCTGGACAAAGAGAAGGGCAGGAGGTCTCAGTCCCCGGGAGGGAGCAGGGCTACCTTTCCCATCAAACCACCCCAATGCCGGAAATGACAGCTTTCGTCTTTTGAACTAACGTGAGATAGGCTGGGGCATTGGACACTAGTCTGGGGCGTGGGATCCTTTTCTGGAGTGCTTGCACCTGGACAAACCTCTCCCTGAGCAACAGAAACAAAGCTATGAGACTAAAAATAACTGCAGCGCATGTATCAGTTCAGTTGCTCTGTCATGTCCAGCTGTTTGTGACCCCATGAACCACAGCACGCCAGGCCTCCCTGTCCATCACCAACTCCCGGAGTCCCCCCAAACCCACGTCCATCGAGTCAGTGATGCCATCTAACCATCTCATCCTCTGTCGTCCCCTTCTCCTCCTGCCCTCAGTCTTTCCCAGAATCAGGGTCTTTTCAAATGAGTCAGCTCTTCGCATCAGGTGGCCAAAGTATTGGAGTTTCAGCTTCAACATCAGTCCTTCCAATGAACACCCAGGACTGATCTCCTTTAGGATGGACTGGTTGGATCTCCTTGCAGTCCAAGAGATTCTCAGGCAGTTATGAACAGTAAGATACAAAAAGGCTACAAACCAACTACCGTTTCTGAGCTGCTGGGAGGAAAAGCAACATGCTGCCTAGGAGCCCTGCACACAGGGCTCACACAGAGAGTGTGAGCAGGCCACGCCAGCCACCCCTTCAGCCTGACCCACCAATCCGCCCCCACCCTTCACCTCACTGAAGGAAGCAGCCTGCCCCCGCCCAGGGAGCCAGCAGGGGCACCGGTTTCTTGTTCGAGCTCCCTCACTCCCTCATGCTGCAGCACAAGCCTCAGTAAAGCCTTGCCTGAATTTCTTGCCTGGCTTCTTATCAATTTCTATGGATTAAAGAGTCCAAGGACCCAGGTTGGTAACAAAGGTGTCAAAAACCCTCCTTAAGTGGGTCCCCTAGGAGAGAATGAAGTTCGTCTGGTACCAGCTAATAGTAAAGGAATGAAAGTAAAAGTACCTTGATTTTGGATATTGCCCTCACAGTTGTAATGCTCACAACTTTCCCTGTATACGTGGGACAGGTGGAGATTATCTTCCCCAAGCCAGACAAAGAAAGAAATCAATGTTCAGAGAAGCTAAGCAAACTGTCCAACACCACACAGCAAGCTGTGGGCAGCAGTTAAGACCTGAGCCCAGGCACCAGTCCAGGGAGGCTCCCTACACCACACAGACTCCAAAGAGGACTGCCGTTCCCTGGCCTGAGGATTTAGGAGCTGGCTAATGGGGGTCGTTGATAGGGTGGAGCAGAAGATGGGGGTGTCTGAGGAGGAGGAACCCTGCAGAGAAGCAGCACCCTTCCCCCCAGGACTCAGAGTGCCCTGGCTGGTGGACGGCACAGAGACCTGGTGTGGGGCTGCCCACCTGACATCTGGGCAAGGGTGAGCTGCAGGAGGCACTCAGTACCGGAAGGGGGGCTCTGAAGCTAGGGTGGAATTGTAGGGCCCTAATTAAAGCATAAAGAAGGCTGAGCACTGAAGAATTGATGCTTTTGAACTGTGGTTCTGGAGAAGACTCTTGAGAGTCCTCTGGACTGCAAGGAGATCAAACCAGTCAAATCTAGGGAAAATCAACCCTGAATATTCATTGAAAGGACTAATGCTGAAGCTCCAATACTTTGGCCACCTGAGGCTAAGAGCAGACTCATTGGAAAAGACCTTGATGCTGAGAAAGATTGAAGGCAGGAGAAGGTGGTGGTGGCAGAGGATGAGATGGTTAGATAGTATCACTGACTCAATGAACATGGATCTGAGAAAACTCCAGGAGACAGTAGAGGACAGGGAAGGCTGGCGTGCTGCAGTCCATGGGGTTGCAAAGAGTTGGACGTGACTTAGTGACTGAACAACAACAACAAATTAAAGCTCTATGACAGACTCACTATGGGGCCCTAGAGCGTCCCCTTCTGGGCCTTATGTTCCTTATCTTTTGAATGAGCATGATGTTCCCATGAGCTCTTGCTTCATTTTGGATCACCTAAACCACTCAAGTTTTAAATACAATGCTGAACTAAAACAGTGCTCTGTGAACAGAAATGCCAACAGAATTGTTAAAAGTAGCTCAGAACTGATTAGTGACCTTAGGCAAGTCATTTCCCTCTCGGGGCCTCAGTTTCCAAATCCATAAAAGTAGATGAGTCTTCTGTTCCCTCCAGAACTAACAATATTCTATAATCATATAAGTGAGTAGAGTTCACTCAATTTTCATTTTCATATCCTCAGCAACAGTATGAAGTATGAAGCCTGGTCAATGAATGTTAGTTGAACTGAATTGAAAACACCCTCTCTTACTCTAAACAGACCCATTTGTTTACCCAACGGTCCTTCAAACTTAACGTTGGCTTCCTACTTTCTAACAGGAGGGTCAGATTTCACACCTGATATTTTAAGGAGGGCTGACGGCCCTCTGATCCCATAACTGCTGCATGGCTCGCTCTGTGCCTTCTGCACCAGTTTCACAAGGAAGTATGAAAGCAGTGGCTCTTTGCTTCTTGAGAATTTCACCGACTTTGGCTGTGGGAGGGACCCTTCAGGACTGAGGGCAGTAGGGCAGACACATCCCACAGCTGATGCCCACTCAAGGTCAGCTCTTTGCACAAGGGTGGGAGGGGTGGAATTGGCAAGGGCAGTCTGCAGGCTTTTGACAGACCGTGTAAGAATTCCAAAGGGAAAAACTTAACTATATTCTGACCTTCTTCCTCATTTTAGCTTTAAAATGAGCCCAATTATATCTCTCAGGAGAAAAGAAGATGCAAGTCCTTCAAAGACCAAACTCGGTCTTGTTGCTCAAAGACTTTTGGTGGCTAACTGTGCTGGTTCTAGGTCTGGCTTTGCACCCAATAGGCTGTGGGATCTACAAACTTACTGGTCCTTCTGAGCCTCAGTTTCCCCTTATGTGCAAAAGAGTGTTGAGCCCATACAAAGAACTGAAACCAGGGACTAAAGAAGATACTTTTACATCCATGTTCACTTGGACTGCAAGTAGATCAAACCAGTCGGTCCTAAAGGACATCAACCCTGAATATTCACTGGGAGAACTGATGTTGAAGCTGAATCACCCATACTTTGGCCACCTGATGCAAAGAGTCGACTCATTGGAAAAGACTCTGATGCAGGGGAAGATTGAAGGCAAAAGGAGAAGAGGGCAGCTGAAGAAGAGATGGTTGGATGGCATCACTGACTCAATGGACATGAATCTGAGCAAACTCTGGGAGATAGTGGAGGATGGTGAAGCCTGGCGTGCTGCAGTCCATGGGGTCGCAAAGAGTTGGACACACCTTAGCAACTGAACATCAATGCCCGTGTTCACAGCAGCACTATCCATAGCAGCCAAAAGGTGGAAACAACCCAAATGCCCATCAACAGATGAATGGATAAATAAACTGTGCTGTGTGTGTATGTATATATATATGTATATGCATAGAATATTATTGTCATAAAAAGGACAAAATTCTGACACATGCTACAACATGGATGAACCTTGAGGGTATTATGCTAAGTGAAATAAGCCAGGCACAAAAGGACGAATCCTATATGTTTCACTTATATGAGGTACTTGAATAGTTAGATACATAGAGACAAAAAGCAGAGTAGAGGTTATCAGGGACTAGGGGGTGAGGGGAGGATGCAGAGTTACTGTTTTGTGCATACAGAGCTCCTATTTGGGATGATGGATAGACTGGAGACTGGTGACAGTTGCACAATATCGTAAATATAGTTAATGCTACTGAATTGTAAACCAAAAAACTGTTAAAATGGTTAATGTTATATTACATATATTTTACGAAAATTTTGTAAACTCTGAAAAAAAAAAGCACTGATCCCAGTGTTTTCTAACATCCCTTCCCACTTTGTATTTCAGCACTCTGGTGTGTCTGTCCTGGGCTGGAGAAGGGGAAGGAAGGGAGGGAACACAGGCAGAGAGAGAGACAGCCAGCCCCAGGGGCCCCTCCTATACCTTGACTCTCATAGTAAACGATGCCTGCAAAGTGGTTGATCCCAAACTGGGTCTCATGATTGTTCTTGGGGGGAATGTAGTTCGAGTTGAGCTTGTGCTGGGAGTTGAGCTTATGCAACATGGTGGTGTCCGTGCCCTGTGGGAACCGAGGAGCACCCATCAAGCTCTCCCTCTCCTCCCCGCCCCATTCTCCACTAGGCCCTATTGCCTCTCCTGACCTCTGTCTTTTCACACACACACCCTCCTGTCTTTCCCAAGAGCCTTCCTCCCTTTATTTATATCACAACACAGGAGCTCTCTGGGCTTCCATTTCCCCATCTGTTAAGTGGGTGAATTGAAATTACAAAACCTTGAAAGTACATCCCAGTATAGAAAATCTATTTCCCAAGATTAAAATCATGCAAGTAGCCCCTCACCAACTCCAAGACATATTCTGTGCCTGCAGCACCTATTCTGTGCCAGTGGCATACTTGGACCTTCAACATATGGGGTGAAGGAGTCTCATCTGTCCTGCCCTGCCCCAGGCCCACCTTGGGGAACTTGCTCTCCTCATCGATGAGGGAGATGATGTTCATGGGTTTGTTGGCGATCATGTCCAGGGCGTCCTGGTTGTCTGTGAACTCGATGTGCAGCCAGTCGATGCTCTCCAGGTCATACTCCTCCTGCTCCAGCTTGAACACGTGCCGCACGAAGAACTGCTGCAGGTGCTCATTGGCAAAGTTGATACAGAGCTGCTCAAAGCTGCAGGGAGGGGGCAGGGGGGCAGCAGGGGAGGGGGAGGGGTGTTCAGGCCCTACCTTGCCACTCAGGGGTGACCCCAGCTTGGTGTTCAGGGTGCCCCTGGAATTTTCAGTATCTAAGGTAGAAATGTATTGTAAGTCCAACCTCCTCCATGACAGAAGAGGGCATGGAGGCCCAGCGAGGGCACAGCAATCGCCCAAGGTCACTGAGTGAGTCAGAGGAGAGTTAAGGATGGATGACCAGGCCCTGGGAGAGGGCTGGCCAATGGGCACCACACCCCTGGCAGAGTACCCAGGAGAAGAAGAGCCAAGGCACTGGGGAGGTGGGCCTCAAAGATTCAGAGCAGCAGCAGATATGGGAAGGGGGCTCACGATCTGGCAAGCAGGGCTTGAGGGTGACATCTCTGAGCCACCAGCTCAGTGTTCTCCCAGGTGACTGACACTTCGTGTGTTCAGGGTGGGTGTTTGGGTGGGGTGAGGGTTTTGAGGCATCTGAACATTATAGGAATTGAAGTGACTCGCCAGGGGTCACATAGCTGAAAAGTGGGGCTGGGCCAGCTGCCTCTAGCCCCAGCATTCTCCTGGGCCAGCTCCATCCATCAGTCCCTCACATGGCCCTCAAGAGGGGTGGGACATCAAGCATGGCCAAGACCCCCACCTCAAACATTGCTCAGTCTCAGCCTCTCTTACTTTGAGACATCTTGCAGCTTGGACACTGGAGCGATGGGCAGTGGGGACTAAAGTGTCACAACGGGATAAGAGCCTTCACCTCACCACCATACTGGCCTTGGCTGGCCCAGGGGCTGGAGGGGATGGGGAGGAAGGGGAAGGGCCCCCAGGATGTCTGGAGTCACACTTTTCAACAGCCTGGAAGAGTGTGCTTGGGACCAGCTAAATGTAGTTTAAAGGGAGAGATGTGATCTGTAAGTCTACACTTTAGAAGAAAATTTCCACAAGACACAGCTCCACGTGCTACCTGTTCACCGCAAAGTTCTCGAACCCAAAAATGTCCAGGAGACCAATGGACCGGCGAGAGTTCTTCACTTCCTGGGAAGGGGGCTTATAAATGGCTGCGTTGATCTTGTCCACGATCCACACGAAAAGGCGCCCATAGATGCCCTGAAGGGAGAGGCAGCTGCATAAGCCACAGTTTCCCAGGGAGACCGGCCGGATGGAAATCTTCCCTGGGCCTCGGAGGCCCCACTCCAGCCCCTCCCTGCTGCAGGAAACCCCTATGTCTTTATTCCAGCTGTTCCCTCTGCCTAGAGCACCCTCTCCTGCCTGAACAACGTCTGCTTGTTTTTCAAAGCTCTATGGAGATATCAGCTCCAGCAAGAAAACTCCCCTTCTCTCCCATGGAAGTTTGGGCTCCCACCCCTCCAACCATCCCTGTCTCCTCTGCAACTCTGACTGTCTCCAGGGTCCTAGGGCCCAGCACAGGGCCTGGCACAGCGGAGGGGCTCAATGGATGACAAAATGGCAGGACTGAGGGGCCTCCCCACCTGGCCCATTCCCTCTGTGGGGTCTTCTTTAGAAAGAGAGACTAGAGAGGGTATCCACAGGGCTGGGAATAGCACAGCAGACTGAATGACCAGCGAATATGATTCAGCGTGAAGCAGGCCAGGGGTGGAAGGCCTCAGGTCACCAGAGCTGATCAGGCCCTTGAAGAACACAAGTCCCTGCCCCTTGTGGGATGGACGCATCGGGCTCAGGAGGGAGGCAGACTCTTGTCCAGGCCCCATAGAGCCAGTGGCTGGAGCCAGACCCAGTGGCAGAGCGGGGTCAAGGCTGATGCCCCTCCAGCTCTGTGGCCTCCTCGGCTCCTGCCCATCAACAGCCCAGCCTCTCGTGGGGCAAGGAGAGCAGGCAGCCACTCCACCTTGACGAAGGCATCTCGCACGTCCAACGCCTGCTCCCTGCTGAGCGGAGTGGACACCGTCTCCCCGCGAGTGATGAGGGTGTGGCTGGTCAGGCAGTTCATCAGGTCTGGGGGGTTCACCTGGGGGGAGGGGGCGACATCCAGGCGCTCACTCAGCCCCGCCAGCCTGCCCCTCCCTCGGCCACACCTAGAACCCCTCCCCTTTTCCAGCCAGGCCTGGCCCAGCCTGCTCCCTGCACTGGGGAAGCCCTTCCCCACAGCCCACAGCCCAATCCTCCCCAGTCGCCAAAACCACCCAAATGCCTCTCTCCTCCACAGCCCCTTCCCACCCCCAGGATGTCACCTGTCCCTCCAGCACTGGCTCCACTGGCTCAGACTCTGACTTTATTCATCCCAGTTTTCCAACTCAAGGCAGAGGCTAGTATGTATTTTGGAGAAGGCAATGGCACCCCACTCCAATACTCTTGCCTGGAAAACCCCATGGATGGAGGAGCCTGGTAGGCTGCAGTGCATGGGGTCGTGAAGAGTCAGACACAACTGAGGGACTTCACTTTCACTTTTCACTTTCACGAATTGGAGAAGGAAATGGCAACCCACTCCAGTGTTCTTGCCTGGAGAATCCCAGGGACAGCAGAGCCTGGTGGGCTCCTGTCTATGCGGTCGCACAGAGTCAGACACGGCTGAAGCGACTAAGCAGCAGCAGCAGCAGTATGTATTTACTAAAAGACTGACTGACCCGCTCAGGGCCCCCAGACCCCCACCCTCTCCAGGGGCATCTGTACTAGGGCTCCACTCCTCCTCTGGGACTCCATGCCTGGCACAGATCCTGCACACAACTGGTTGGTTCTCAGTGTTGAACTCCCAAGATTATCCAAGCAGAGGGCCCCAGCTCCCTGAGCCAGAAGTCAAAACCGTCCCTCTGAGAGAAAGAACAGCAGACAGGGACAGCAGGCTCTCACTGACCTCCAGCAAGGACGCGGCTGTGGCCAGGGATGGTGAGAAGAGGACCTCGCAGGCATCCAGGTTTTCAAACGTGCGATCTGTCAGCGGCACCAGGCACAGCGTCAGGTAAGGGAGGTGGGGGTGGGGGACAGCCTAGGGCGACGCGGTGGCTCTGCCCACTCTCAGGGGGACTGCCCTGTCCACGGAGGGCACCAGCACCATGATTAAATGCTTTTCTGGGCTAATAGCTGTCTGAAAAATGTTGTCTCCATGAGCCATGGGCACCATGAAGGCAGGAAGCAGGAATGCCCAACATCTAGCCCCCTGTCTGACATCCAAGTAAGCAGACCCTGGCAATCATGCCCCCCTCACCTCCCGTGACCTCCACTCCAGACTCCCAGAGTAATCAGGGACTCCTGACGCAGGTCTGGTGAACCTGCCTTGCTCTGTGCCTGACACCATCCGCCCTTCCCCAAATGTGCCCTACTCTCTCAGGCCTCAGGACCTTTGCACAAGCTCTTGTTTCTGCTCAGTGCACCCGTTCTCCATGTCTCTGTCTTTCAAGACTCATTAGACTTCGAACTCCTTAGATCTGGGATCATTCATTCATACATTGAGCAAACTTTCCTAAGGCTCTTATTCAGTCCAGGAACCATGCTGGACACCAGAGCAAGAGCAGAGTAGACCTGGTACCTGCCACAGCCTGGCACCACCTCCCAGTGCAGCACACTGTCAGTGCCCTGGGAGTGACAGACGAGTGAATGCGTTTCCTTTGCTAGCCTTCCCTCTTCACTAGAGATGGCTGCTGGGTCCCTCACCTTCATACTGCAGGTTGCCCAGGTGCAGGATGGCAGCTAGAAGCTTCGAGATCTCCCAGTTCTCCGTGTCAGTGAACATGAGCACCTTCATGGCTGAGCGGATGTTGGCATACTCCTGGCTGTCTTCGCGGCCCTCACAGGTTATGCAGTTACCCTGGTGGGAGGAAGTTGGAAAGGGGGGAGGAGGAGGGTGTCACAGAGACCATAGACTCAGAGAGGCAGTGCCTGGGCTGGGCCAGCCTGGGTTTCTGGGCACTGACCTCACCTAGGACTCCTCCAGAAAGTCTAGAAAGCTCCTGGCTGGGCTTCTCAAGAACACGTTCCCACATCAGGGGAGCCTGGGTGCCCCTTCTTCCCAAGAGTGAGAGGAGCCAGGTCACTGATGCCAGGCCTGCCACTGCCACCCTGCCCTGCAGTCACAGCACCAAGGTCTTACCATGCCCCTCGCCCTCTGTGGACACACACTCTCAGGGACTTGAACCCCTCACCAGGTGCAGCCTGGGGTGGAAGGTGGGGTGGTAATTGTAGACAGGGGTCTGCCGCACTGCGTGTGCCTATGAGACGTGTGTGTGTGTGTCCAAGTGTGCCAGCCAGCTAAAGGAAATGTCCACGAAGGCCTGTCACACCTACAACACACACACACACACACACACACCTTTGTTGTCCAATATCCCTCATATGCTGTAGCCCATATTTGTGTCCACGTGGCTGCCCAAGCTTGGGTCTAGACAACCAGGCATGGGCTCCTCCCAGGGCAAAGGAAGCCGGTGCCTCCCCCAGGCCAGCCTACTGTGTGCATGGCCCCTCACTGGCACTGAGTAGCAGCAATGGCCTCAGGCCCACTTATCCTTGGTGGCCAGACCCCAGCAAGAAGCTGGCACCAGGGCCCTGCAACCAGCTAGCACCAAAGGCTGAAGCCACAGCAGCCTGCACCCCACAATCCTGGGGGGGCCCTGGCAGAGGTCACAGTCTCCACGACCTCAAAGACTAAAGTATCACAGCACACGTGTGCAGGCAGGGCCTGGTGTGTATACACGTGGGCATGTGCGTGTCTATGTGTCCCTGGGTCTGGGACACCTACACATTTAGGAATGTGTGTGTCTGTGGTGGGCTTCCCAGGTGGTACTAGTGGTAAAGGACCTACTGCTAAGGCAAGAGGTATAAGAGACACAGGTTCAATCCCTGGGCCAGGAAGATCCCTAGAGGAGGGCATGCCAACCCACTTCAGTATTCTTGCCTGGAGAATCCCATGGGCAGAGGAGCCTGGCGGGCTACAGTCCATGGGGTCACAATGAGTCAGACACAACTGAAGCGTTATTACTAGTGTCTGTGGTGAGAATTCATCTAGATGGGTGGGCAAGCAAGTGTGTGCCCACATGGGGAACATGCCTTATGGTAGGCTGGTGCCTGTCAGAGGATGAAAGAAAGCCCCCAAAGAAGTTCCCACCCACCAGGCCTGGAGCTGGGGAGGGGCTGGGACAGGTGTCCGCCTCCCCGGGTGCCCACCTGGGCCTCACCATGGCCAAGTAGTTATAGTCTGTGGCCTGGCCCAGGCCCAGCTTCTTCTTCTGCTCCTCATTCATGCCCTCTAGCATGCAGTAGAACACGTGGTAATTCCTTTCATCCGGGGCCTGAAAACATGGGCACAACGTGTTGGGGGATGGGAGAGCAGGACAGGGCCATCAAGCAACAGACAATCAAGAAGACTACAAACAGGTCACTGTTTTACCAAGTGTCTTTCATGAAAAAGTCCCCATGGGTGGATTTCCTGATGGGATCCCAGGCCCTGAGGCAAGCAAGCAGGGACACAGGGACAAGCAAGGCTATGCAAAGTGCACCCCACACTCCCCACCCCAAGTCAGGGGCTCCTGTGCAGGGGCTCAGGCCCACCTGGCGACAGACTCGTGACTTCTCTAGCAGGTACTGCTCGATCCTGGCGCCCTCGATGGCACCCCGCTTGTTGAAGTGGATGTCTATGTACTTCCCGAAGCGGCTTGAGTTGTCATTGCGGATGGTCTTAGCATTCCCAAATGCTGCAAGGGTAAGAGAGGGTCACGAGTCATGGGTCACAGTCAAGATCAACTCCCCACCCCCACCCCCCGCCCCACAGCCACCCAGCTCCTCCCTGAGAGCCCCAGTCCTACCTTCCAAGATGGGAGTGGCTTCCAGCACCTGCTGCTCGATCCACGAGTGCTGCCCACTGATGGCCGCCAGGAACTGCAGGATCAGCTTCGTGCTCTCTGTCTTCCCTGCCCCAGACTCCCCACTGCAGAGGAGACAGAGGTGGGACCTGTTACAGCTGCTGCCCCACTCCAATCAGCTCCCCATCTGTAAAACGGGCTGAAACTAAGGACCTTTTGGGGCCTCCCTGGTGGCTCAGATGGTAAAGAATCTGCCTGCATTGCGGGAGACTCGGGTTCAGTCCCTGGATTGGGAAGATCCCCTGGAGGAGGGCATGGTGACCCACTCCAGTATTCTTGCCTGGAGAATTCCACGGACAGAGGAGCCTGGTGGGCTACAGTCCATGGAGTCGCAAAGAGTCAGACACAACTGAGCGACAAACACTTTCACTTTCAAGGACTTTTCAAACCTGGGGAAGGTAAAAGGAGCTCAGTTAACTTTCCTTCCCCTCTATCCATACTGCCATACAGCATGGCATTAACTAGATGCTCTGGCAATGCTTTGTCCTTTTATCCTCTGCCCAAGAGAGAATAGGAGCCTGAGGTTGCAACTGACCATAACTTAACAGGAACCAGCAGTAAGGTTGGCATCAAAAGCTAACACGAGCTCTGGTGACATTAATAAAGATATAAGGCCTGGGAAAGGGGAGATGATTCTCTGTATTATGAGGCATTAGCAGGAGCATAGAGCAGGAGTTCTAGGGTTAAGCCTGGAGCTCCATGCTGGTGCTAGGTGCCCACCTGATGATGCAGCACTGGTCACGGCTGTTGCGCTTCATATTGAAGTAGCAATTGTCAGCAATGGCAAAGATGTGGGGGGGCATCTCCCCAATCTTCTTGTTGGTATACTGGCGGATGTGTTCTGGCGAGTAGATAGAGAGCAGCTGGTAGGGGTTCACAGCCACCAGGATGGAGCCCGTGTAGGTCTGTGGGCAACAAGGAACAGAGAGCTCATCCCTTCCTATGTGGAGGGGCTCTGACTCTAGAAAGTTCTCAGGCTCTGCCCTGCTCCATTCTTCTGGAAGGTAGAGCACTGGCTTGGTGTCTGAATCCTACCTCCCTATGAGCTGGGGAGGGGGCTGGGGCATAGGGTTCAAGTTAGCATTGGTCCATCTCAGAGTGGGTGCTTAGAGACATTTGATGAAAGGACGAAGCAGAGAGCAGAGGAGGGAAGGAGGGTCTCGAAGCCTCAATTTCCTTATCTTTATCTGTAAAATGGGTATAATATAACTGTCTATGAAGATTAAAGAAGATGATGAACTTTAAAATTCATAGCACCCTGCAGGTAATCTTCAAAGGCTGACTCCCACCTTTGCCTCCAAACCCTGCACCCCAAACTTTGTGAGTGAAATTCACAAACTGGACCTTTCCGGAGCGGAGGAGATGGGTGGGTGAGGGGAGAGTGGAACGAAGCCATCAAGAGCTAATGGGGCTGCGTGGGCCCCCGTCTCTGCAGCACTGCCCCTGCACTCTGGGGAACAGAGCACCCCCAGCCATCCTGGGCGGCGTGGGCACAAGGGCCAGACACACCTCAGAGAGCCTTCCGGGGGTTCCTCTCCTGGGTTAGTGCACCTGGGTGCAAAATTTCCTGCTGCGGACCCAGATCCTGCCACACAGGGGACAACAAGGCCTGTTCCTCCTGCCTCCAGGTCACAGTGAGGCCCTCGGGAGTTACTTCTTCTCTGCCCCCCCCCATGCCTCCCCACTCCAACTGTAAAAGGTCAGGCCCAGCCTATCATCGGTGATGGATCTATTGACATCTGAGCCCAGATGGGCTGAAGAAAGTTGTGAGTATGCAGGGAAGGGATCAGCCCCATCCATCCCCTCCCACCCGGGGCCACGGGCATCATACCAGAGCCATAGCCACACCCTGGCAGCCTCAGCCCCTGGGTGGCCATGCAGGGAAAGCGCTGCTGCCAGCACCGCATACGAGGCCAGTGCCCACCCCACGGCCAGCTGTGCCATGCAAAGCTGCCCTGGCCTGAGAGCCCCAGACCCAGGCTTCCATCCTTCCAGACACCACCCTTCTGAACCCCAGAGGACCCTCCTCTCCCCATCCTGGCTCTTCCTCTGAGCAGCCCATGCCAGAAGCCGCTGAGCCTCACCAGGCTGACCGACTGACTGTGTGCCAGAACCCGAGCAGCAGAGATGGGGTGGGATGGGGAAGGAGGCTGGAGGGGAGCCGCCAGGCCAAGCACATACCGAGAGCGGGAGCCTGCTCTGTGCTACACTCACCCGCCCTCCACAGCTGGTCTGGGGTTGGCAAGTAGGGAAACAAGAGAACTCATCAGTGGAGATGGGGTGATAAGGATCTTCTCCACCAGCAACACCCAACACAGCCCAGGTGAGTGCATTGGGCTGACTCCCCAGAGCAGGACCTGTCAACCTCTAGCCCCAGGGGCCCTCTGCCACCTTCCCCCACAGCTCAGCCCTGCCAAGCAGTGGGAACCAGCTAGACTCCGGTCCCCAGGTGGGAAAGACAGCCACAAGGAACATCCCTGCGGCAAATCACTACTTCTTTAAGCCTGTCTGTTCATCTGTAAAAGGAGGGATGGTTAACACCCACCTCCCAAGGCTGCTGTCGAGACCAAAGGGCACAGCCTTTGACAGGTGCCTGATGCAGAGTTGGCTGTCCACAAGCACCTGCCTTTCTTCTGAGTATTTCCTTGGATCTCAACCATTTGGCCCTCAATTGCCATGTGGCCTGAGGCTGACTGTGTGCTGTCATTCAAGAACCCTTCCCTGAGGCACAAGGGAAGGCTGACAGCCACACCTGGGTGCCAGGGAGGGAGAGCCTAGAGCCAAGGGAACTCATACCAGCCACACAAGATGGAGAGGGTGCAGGGTGGGCAGATGGTTCTCAGTGGAAATCAAGCACAGAGACGTGAGAGGGCAGGACATTTGGGAAGATTGCTAGGAAAAGGTCACCCTGACAGCTGGGAAGGATAAATAGCAGTTACAGAGGCTGGAGGCAAACACACTATTTCAAACCCAATGAACTGTCAACAGGGGAGTCAGAGCCAGACCGAGGTGGCCCTGAGGACAGGCTCGGTGACCAAGCAGAGGGAGGGGCAATGCCAGAGAGGGCGAGGGTGCGCTGAGACACCATGAGGAGCCTTCCCGGGCCTGGACCCTTTCTCCCCATCACCCTTCCGTGGCCCTCTCTCCTCTGCCCACAGCCCAGAGGGCACTCCCAAGCACTAGGCCCCCCAGCCCTCTGCCTCCTGGACATCCCCACTTGATGTCCACCAGCCTCCCCAGACCACAGCCCACTCTCCACTCCAACCCTGCTCCTCCTCTGCCTCCCAGCTCAGCCAACAGTGCCACCACTGTCCTTCACCACCGTCCTTCACCAGGGCAGGATGCTGGGGGAGTCTCCTCCTCCTTCCTAACAACCTACTTCTCTCCATGGACATGGCCACGTTCTTGGCCAGGCACCTCCCCTCCAGACTCCCAGCTTCCACCATGCCCCCTACAATCTGTCCACCACTGGGAATCCGGGTCAGCTCTTTGAAAATCTGACCATGTCATCTCCCTGCTAAAAACCTTCAGGAGGTTCCCCATGGCCTCAGGACAAAGTCCATATCCTTTCCCTGCCCACAACACCCCTGAGCCCTGGCACCTGCTGGCCACAGCCCACAGCCAAAGGCTCTCTCCACATTAAATCCTCAGTCAAAAACACCATGCTCCATCCCCTGCCCCCTCACCCAGCTCATGCCCAGTCATTCCTTCTGGTCCAAGAAATGATGGCTCCCCCGGCACCCTCCCGTGTGACCCATCACAGCCTGCCCGGCTCCTTTCACTTGACCACCTGACTCCTCCAAAATTCTAGTTCAAGGCCTCTGGCCCCAGCCTTGCTCTCCTCCTTACCTGGGGTCAGTACTATGCACAGTGCATCGGATGTGCTCAGCAAATGTTTGGTGAGTAAATGGAAGAGTGACTAAATTAATGGATGGAAAAGAAATTCACTGCTGTCCACAGGAAACAGCAAGGAAGGGAGCTAAGGAGACAAGTGTTAGGTGCTCAGTCATGTCTGACTCTTTGCAACCCCATAGACAATAGCCCACCAGGCTCCTCTGTCCATGGAATTCTCCAGGCTGAAGTGGGTTACCATGCCCTTCTCCAGGGGATCTCCTGCATTGCAGGCAAATTCTTTACCATCTGAGCCACCAGGAAAGCCCTTAAGGGGACACACCTGTCAGCAATACTGCGGCAGCCCTGCCTATGGTGATAGAAAGGATGGCCTGGGGCTGTGGCTAGTGGAAAAGCACGCAACAGTGTGGGGAGCAATGCTATCATATGTGTAGAAAAAAAAATTTAATTATGTCTATAATTTAATATCACAGATATCATATATATATAGTCTTTCTCTTGGAGGGTAGATAAGAAGTTAGTAGCAGTGGTTGTGTCTGTGGCAGAAGGAATACTTTCCAATCTGTAGCCCCTGCACCCATTTCAAACTAAATAATGAAAAAGCCTCTTCCTTCAGAGAGAGGACGCACCCCAGCAGAGGAACAGGGACACACCCCCTGTCGGGCGCAGGACTTTGTACCTCCCAGGCCATCGCTCCCTGTACTGTTGGAAGGCCCCCGTGAGGCGTAGTTATGATGCTCTTTCTCAGATGGGAGAACTGAGCCTCCAAGAAGGGGCGGGACTTGTCAAGGTCACACAGCAGATAAGTGGGGAGTGGGATAACAGAGGGACCCTGGCACCAGAGCTCTAGCTCTCACCTCCCCACCTGGACTCCCCCAAATCCCAGGGATTCCCCTGTAAGACTGTGGGGCTGGTAGTAGGGGGGGCAGAAGAAGTGAGGGGCTTGGCCACTGCTGACAATGAGACTCATGCCTCTCTCTGGACCTCTGCACCTGTCCACCCCCTTAGGCTCTGGGCACTGCTCTCTGAGCCCCTCTGGCCCTCTCTCTCCAAGGGTTCATGGTAAACAGTGAGTTAATGTCCACTCCCCAACACTGGCATTTTGTCAAGTCTCCAGTGATAAAGCCCGTCCTGTGGGGCCGTGGGCTGGGGTAGGGAAGAGATAAGGATTATTTCTGAGTCAAGGACGTAGCACACAGGTCCCTAGGGGGCCCCAAGTTCCAGGTGGAGATCAAGGAGCCTCTCTTGGGTCAGAGACACGCTCCAGGAGATATGGTAGGAATCCACCTCCTCCTCTGGGAAACCCCTGGGCTTGCTATCCCTGGGTCCTTCCGCTTAACAGGCCATGGAGACCAAGATACACATAGTATACCAATGTCACAGAGCTACCCACCCCATTGTACCAAAGGGGTGACAGAGACCAGAAATGGGTAGGGATTCCCCAAAGGCCACCTGTCAAAACCTAGATCCAGGCCTCCCAGCTCCCAGACCAGAGCTCCAGTCCCTGCTCAGCATCAGCCCTGCCACCTGTTCCCTGAAAGACCCGGCAATGACCCCTGGCCTCTGGGACCACCCGATGAGAAGCTGCTGTTTGCTGTTTAGTCACTAAGTCACGTCTGACTCACTGTGACCCCACGGACTGTAGCCCACCAGGTTTCTCTGTCCATGGGATTTCCCATGCAAAAATACTGGAGTGGGTTGCCATTTCCTTCTCCAGGGGATCTTTCCAACCCAGGAATCTAACTCATATCTCCTGCATTGGCAGGTGTGTTCTTTACCACTGAGCCACCAGAGTAGTCCACATAAGGGGTACTATGAGGATTAAATCAGTTAATTCATGTAAAACACTTATAACAGTGCCTAGCATAAGTTGAAGCCTCAATAAACGTTATTCATGGTAGTATTCTTCTAGAGATTAAAAATGCTGCCCTATCTGTGTGCTAAGTTGCTTCAGTCGTGTCTGACTTTTGCAAACCTGTAGACTATAGTCCGCCAAGCTCCCCTGTCCATGTGATTTTCCAGGCCAGAACACTAGAGTGGGTTGCCATTTCCTCCTCCAGTGGATCTTCCCAGCCCAGATATCAAACCCACATCTCTCAGGTCTCCCGCATTGACAGGCGGGTTCTTTATCACTAGTACCACCTGGGAGCTAAAGTTATACTAACACAAAAAGATTCATTTCTGCCATATTACTCAGATACATACAGTAGAGATTAAGAGAAAACTGCTCTAAACCTCACTCATCATACAGTATCAGTATTAAGCAACCAACATCTCAATCTTACAAAAAAGTTCACTAACCCAATACTAAGTACTTGTCTGACTCAACAGGAGCACATTGTGACTTTTGGTATATCTGATATATTCTGAGTATTTGATATAGTGATCAAATGCAGAATCATGAACAACACGCATATAACCCCTTCTTCAGAAGTTACTGATACTTGGTGGAACCCATGCTACCATAGTCTGAACACACAATCCTACTGTAAATTACTCTGTAAATTATCTCACACTTGAAATTAACAACTATGGGAATGCAAACTAGTACAGCCACTATGGAGAACAGTGTGGAGATTCCTTAAAAAACTGGAAATAGAACTGCCATATGACCCAGCAATCCCACTGCTGGGCATACACACTGAGGAAACCAGAATTGAAAGAGACACGTGTACCCCAATGTTCATCACAGCACTGTTTATAATAGCCAGGACATGGAAGCAGCCTAGATGCCCATCAGCAGATGAATGGATAAGGAAGCTGTGGTACATATACACAATGGAATATTACTCAGCCATTAAAAAGAATACATTTGAATTAGTTCTAATGAGGTGAATGAAACTGGAGCCTATTATACAGAGTGAAGTAAGACAGAAAGAAAAACACCAATATAGTATACTAACACATATATATGGTATTTAGTTAATCAGTAAAGACAACCGTGTATGTGAGGCATCAAAAGAGACACAGATAAACAGAACAGTATCATGGACTCTACAGGAGAGGGCGAGGGTAGGATGATATGGGAGAATGGCACTGAAACATGTAAATTATCATATGTGAAACGAATCGCCAGTCCAGGTTCGATGCATGATACAGGGTGCTCAGGGCTGGTGCACGGGGATGACCTGGAGGGATGGGGTGATGAGGGAGGTGGGAGGGGGGTTCTGGAAGGGGAAAACATGTACACCCTTTGTGGATTCACGTCAATGTATGGCAAAACAAATACAATATTGTAAAGTTAAAAAATAGATAAATTAATTTTTAAAAAATGAAATTAAAAAATACTAACCATTCCCACTGCATCTTGGTCAAAGGGATTCCCGTTCACATTCTCAGGATATCATGAAAGGACCTTAGACTCAAATGTTCATCCCATTGGTGTCTGCTCAAAATTTTCTCCTTCAGTTGAGAGGTTACTAGGGGTCCTCCGAGGGCTCTGCCCCACTTAGGATGCCTGGGGTTAACTTACGGCCCTGGGGTGCTGTCCCTCAGGCTCCTGGGGGCAGGCCAGCTGGAGCAGGCAAGCCCTGAGCAGACAGTCATGGACAGAACATCCTCCGGGCCCAAGGCTGTGAGTGGCTGTGGTAATCTGAGGAAACCCCGAGTGCATAGGGCTGTACCCACGGTAACCTAAGCCATGAAGTGACCAGGGTTGCCATGGTTAGGGACAGATACGGTTTCCAGGTGGGACAGTAGCCCAGTTGCTTCTTCAAAGCCCTGGTCTAATCCTACTTCACTCAGTCACAGAAGCATAGAGTCAGCAAGTCAAGGAAACCTCCTTGAGCCCTGCAGTTCTGGAGTGCAGGACCCTGCATCAACAGACACCCCAAATCTTAGGTCCACAGACTACACAAGCTGGGGACCTTCCAGGTGCTGTGGCTGGATTTCTGACCGTGAGTCTCTGAACGGGAAAGAGAGCTTAGACACCTCATCTGGGCTCCATCCCCATGCCCTCCCCACCCCAACTTCCTGTCCCTCACCCTAAAATCAGTCAGAATGGTTACTAGCAAAACTTCTAATGAGGCAAATGGCGCAGACCTCAGGGTTTTCTGGAGAATCCATAAATCTCTGGAATTCTTTTATTTGATCCCGTAGTCAACCTAAGTAAGGCCATAACGTCCAGGCTGGTTTCTCTCCTGGCTGCCCGCAAATCACACACAGAAGAATATCAGTCGCTCAGTCATGTCCAACTGTCTGTGACCCCATGAAATTGTAGCCCACCAGGTTCCTCTGTCTACGGAATTCTCCATGCAAGAACACTGGAGTGGGTTGCCATTCCCTTCTCCAAGGATCTTCCCGACCCAGGGATCCAACCTGGGTCTCCTGCATTGCAGGCATATTCTTTACCATCTGAGCCACCAGGGAAGCCAGCTAATTAGTCTACTCTGAAAACTTAACAAACCAGATTCACTGATCTGGAACTTCCCTGAACTTCTGGGCAGTCCAGTGGTTAAGACTCTGCACTTCCAATGCAGGGACTGCAGGTTCGACCCCTAACATCTCACATGCTGTATGGTGCATCCAAAAAAAAAAAAAAAAAGATTCACTTATGCTAGACTGTCTAAAGTTTTTTCCTCTCTTCTCCCTTTTGGATCATGTTTTTGCCTTTGTTCTTTGAATCAGTCTACCAAACAACTCCCTCACATATGAGAAACCAGTTTGCTGGTAAAATCACTAAACTGTGTGCAAAATAACCAACTACATGCCTCAGAGTTATTCTTAGACATGGTCTGCAGGGTCCCTGGTGGAGACAACCCCCACTCAGCTCCTTCCTGTGAAGTTCCCCCCGACAGGAGACTGCGTCAGGACATGAGCTCTGCAGTAGCCTCCCTGGGAAGGCAGGTGGGCAGGCTCCCGCTCACCTGCAGACCCAAGTATCAGACTCCACCCAGGCCTGGGTCAGTGGCCACGGAGAGCCCCAGGCCCTCCTGTGTCCACCTGCTATCCAAGGAGAGGAGGGGGCAGGGAACTGCCAAGAACTGGGGTGTTGACATCAGTGGTCACGTGGGGTTTCTCTGGCCTGGGCTCAAGTCCTAGCCCCACCCCACTGTCTGGGTGATGCTGCTCAGGTCTGGCGGTATCATCACGTCCTGCCCTCTGGATGAGGGAAGGAGTAAAAGGGGTTTTGTCAGTACTAAGGGGCTCCCTGAGAAAGCTGCTGTCTCTGCCTACACAATCGACACGTGTCCAGGGCCAGAGCACAGCTTGAGAGCCCAAGAGTGGGGAGGCTGGCAGAGGGCCTCCCCAGTGACTGAGGTGCCACAATGCCAGGGCTGTGGGGCCCTGAGAGCTCTGTGTTGTGTCTCCTCAGGCTCCCTCAGACTCTCCCGGCCCTGTCTCCCTGGCTCCCATTCACGGTCCTGATAACTCACTCACCTGGCACGGTCCTGCCTCAGGCCTTCCGATCATGCAATGCCCCTTCCTGAATGCCATCTCTCCTGGCATTCAGGAAGTGAACTAGGAGTGAGGCCTCACTTTCAAAGACCCTGTGTGACCAGCTCTGTACTTCTCCCAGGCATGTATCACTCCACCTCCCCTGAGCATGACCGGCCTGGGGACCTGCCTCAGGGGGTTCCCTCCAGCTCTTTCTTTGTTGTACATCCATGGCTTCCCTTGCCCCTGAGCTGCTCAGGCCAGAGACATGCAGTGACCACAGCGCACAGCTCTACCACTCAGCCTTGTGAAGCCTCAGTTTCCCTCTCTGTAAAATGGGACTATGGGGTTAGATCAGCCATTTTCTGAGTAAACTGAGATCCCTGAGGATCCCCAGGATCCTTTCAGGAAGTCTATAAGGCCTTGTCTTTTCTGCCAGCATATCTGTGAGGCCAGATTTTCTTCATACACCTCAGCCAAACCAATATCACATCAGTATGGATGTGTAGCAGATATGAGAATTAGGTTGTCTTCTATTGAGTTAGCCCAAAGATTCACTTGTAGCAGATATGAGAATCAGGTTGTCTTCTATTGAGTTAGCCAAAAGATTCACTTGGGTTTTATGTAAGATGTTACAGAAGCAAACAAACTTTTGGGACAACCTAATATTAAGTCAGATACTAAAGATATTTGAATTTGAAAAATTGTAAAACAATGACACTCATTAATTCTTTTATACTGGCAAACGTATTTTTTCATAAAAATATGTTATTCTGTAATGGATTTTTGTGGTTATTTTTTAATGAATTAATAATTTTAAATGTCCTGGTTATAATTTGTAATATGGTAAGTATCAATAGATACAACATACATAAACAAAAGCTCTTTGAGGCCCTCAATAATATTTAAGAGCATAATGGGTTCCTGAGGCCAAAAAGTGTGAGGATCTCTAGACTAATGGTCTCGATGGGACCATCTTGTCCTGATGGTCTCTGAGCTCACCTCTTGGGATCAGCTCAGTCCTGGCTGAGTGAGATGCTCTTAATTTGTCCTCATGAGTTTCAAGGTGAGGAAGTGTGGCATGTGTGTATGACGGATTCTAGTATCAAGGTTTTGGGGAATCTAGGAGCATGTTCCATCCTCCATCCCCTTCCTGAGGATACAGACTTCAACCCATCCTCTCTTGACTTTAGAAGACCCATGACAGGTCCTGACCCCACCACAAACGCAGGGAAAGCTGCAGATCCCCCATTCCTGGTCAAAGCATGGAGCCTGTTGCCCTCCCCTGCCTGGTCTGGTCTCCCAGCAGTTTCAGCGGTCTCCCTACAGAGGCACAGGAACCCGTGGGAAAAACTTCCTGTTCTGCAATCACAGACCACACAAGAAAGTGTTAGTTGCTCAGGCGTGTCCCACTCTTTGTGACCCCATGGACTGTAGCCCGCCAGGCTCCTCTGTCCGTGGGATTCTCCAGGCGAGAATACTGGAGTGGGTTGCCATCCAGACCAAAAGAGGATGAGCCACAGACAGAGCGGTTGTGGGCAAGGGCTGAGTCCTGATCCCAGCAGGCCAGCTGCAGAGGCGGGGGCGGGGCGGCTGGAGGGCGGGGCAAGACTCACGTAGATGAGATGGTCTCGGTATCTAATAAGCAGATTGCGCAGGATGCCGGCTTCATTGAGATCCCCCAAGCGGATCATGTCCTCCACTCCATGGACTGACGTGGGGTGCATGGGCTTGATGTGCGTGGCGTTCTGCGGGGAGATCCAGTGGTCCTGTGGAGACGCACAGTGGCTAACGTCAGCTCGTCGTCCTCCTAGGATACTGGCGGCACTCTGCCAGGGAAGGGTCCCGGGAGGGATGGGATCCCCGGATATCTGCGACCCCATAAGGGCCTCGTCCTCTCCTGCGGCCAAACACTATCGGTTCCAACAGGTTGACTCCCACGAGTAAAAGTGGTACCGCCCACCCTTGCCCTCCATGGAGCGCTCTTCCTTCTGTTAGCGAATTCTCTTTGCAGACCTTAGAGGTGGGCATGGCAGGGACTTTGACCCTACCTTGTGGCTGTCATAAAAGGGATTAGTCTCTCCAGTCAGCTTATAGGATGGAGTGAGAAGTGTAATAATTGGAGTTAGACTTGACTCAAAATCCAAACTCCAGTGAACAGTAGTACAAAGTTATTCAAATAGTGCAATACTGACTGCTGCCACGGGGTGGCAGATGATTGCACATCTGGGCACTAGCCTTGGCTTGTTCATAGAGCTTGCAAAACCCTGGTTTCCTCTCGCCTCTGGAATCTTCACCTCCTCTCGGAGGTCTCCAGCACCCTCTACTCACAATCCTCACCTCTCAGAGAAATGGGAATCGCTCCTGTGCTCTGTGGTATGGCTATAACCTGAGTCAAGCCTCCAAAGACCTCTGGGGCCCTCTCCCTGTTCCCAAATGCCAGAACCAGAGGAGCCTGAGGACCAAGCAGGAGTCAGGGTTCCCACGGCTGGGTTGGCCTCCTCTCAGCCCCCACACACCCCAGATCTCCCACTGCAAGGCAGTTGTCACACTGGGTTACCATGGTGGGAACACGGTTCTGGCCCTGACCCCTCAATTTTCCCCAAGGCTGGGCGGTTAAGTTCCATTTTTGCTGTAGCCTGGTTCACAGTGCTTCAAACAGGGGCCAGGCACAAAGACAGGGCAGAGAATCCCTGATGAACAGATGGCTGACTTCTGACTACTAGGAACCAAGTCTGAATTAAAAGCCAAGTCCTAGTCATGGACAGACCCCACAAGTCCCCTATTCCAGCTTCCTTACTTCACATGAGAAAACAGGATCAGAAGACCAAGGCCCTCAAAGAGCTCAGGGACAGGCTAGCCATTGCCAGTGACTCCAGTTTGACTCCAGTTTCCCTGGCATTTCAAGGCACTTCCTGGGCCAGGGGCATGGCATTCCAGGTCAGGCCCTCGCACAACCCTGACGTGAATGGGCTGGGTGGTGAGATCAGAGAACCCTCCTAGACTTTCCAATCCCGGGTGGAACATTCCTCTCTTCCACCCCATTTCTTGATAAAAGTTGATCCAGTTGGAAAATTTCCTTTCCCTACTTGGTCCTAGGCCCTAGCATGGGTCAGAGGGGAGAGGATGCCAGGCAGGCTGTCTGCCTTCCCCACTCGACCCCAGCCTCTGTTTCCATAATTCCTCCACAGGACACTTCAGCCCAGAGTTAAGAGGTAGCTCAGCCTCTGCAAGACCCATAGCCCTGTGCATGTCAGTTTGCTTCCCTGAACCTCTACGACCTCATCTATGAAATGGGGATGAGAATAACAATCTCCTTTTCTTAGGGATGTTGGGAGGGTTAATAGATACGATAATGGTCAACTTTTGTTTCACTCCTGCCAGGTCTAAAAAGCCCTAGTACCTGGTAACTAATCAACCAGTCCTGGGTATTATGACTCTAATGCCTTCTAGCTTTTGTTGCAAAAGAGATGTATATTCTTATTCGTTCTTCTTAACATTACACCATGGAATTACTGGCCCTGTTTTACAGTGAGGTGGTACACTGGAGAGGTAAAGTGTTCTGCTCAGTTGACAGAGCTGAGCCTCTCCCCACTCCTTTCCTGCATGGAGAGTCACCCAGCTGAGGTCAGCACCCCTCAGGTCAATGTCCACAGACACCTACCACACAGACCAAAGTGTAACCAGGGCAGAAACGGAGGCCTGGCCCTGAAGGCATACCAGTGAGAGACAGAGAAGGCCTGGAGATACATTTGAGAAAGAGCTGACCTGGCAATGAATTCAGAGAGACAGGGACCATGTGCTCTGCAGAGGAAGGGAAGAAGGGGTATGTCCAGCAATAAGAATGGCTTGGATAAAAGCAAAATATTAGGACTTCAGTGAAGATGCGAACCGTGGCCTCTCATCCATTCAGCACATCTTTACAGAGAACCTTATATTCTTATAAGGTTCTGTTAACCACACTTTTGTTCCCTGGGCTTTAGAAGCAGAGTGCCTGCAGTGTCATCCCAGAGGCACTGGGAGAATTTCATTGTGCTATGGGAAACCAGATGTGACTCACCTGGCCTCAGGTTGGGGGAGTCTGTGGCAGAGAGGTCAAAGATGATAGCTTGGAGGTGGATCGGGGAGGGAATGTGAGTGGGAAAAGCTGGTGAAAGAGGCCAGAAGCCCCCCGGGGCCCAGCGCCACCGAAGCAAACGCAGGCCCCATCCTCTTCCCAGCCAGTCGGTCACATTCCTCCCTGCTCTACAGCCTCCATTCTCAGGGCCTCTGTGGGGGTGAGTGGGAGTGGATCTCTGGGATCTGGTAACAGAGTTATGGGACACCATCTGACATGCAACATGACCCAGGTGAAACTCAAGTCTGCAGGCAGAGTCCCTGGGCCCCACCCCGGGGGTTCCAGGCTGGTTGCTGGACATGTCTGTGCTGCCAGCCAAACCTGGGCCCCCCTTCTGTGCCTGCAACCTCACAGGGGCTTCCTAGAGGGCCCTGGAACTGGAGCCTCTGGGATGACACTGCAGGCACTCTGCTTCTAAAGCCCAGGGAACAAAAGTGTGGTTAACAGAACCTGAGCTCCAAAGTCACCACTGAGATGTTGGTAGAGGAGACACACACACAAAGGCCAGAGGCCCTGGATCCTGGCCCCTCACGGCAGCATCCCTCACTAGCTGTGTGAGTGGTCCTGGGTCCCTCTCTGGACTCCAGTTTCCCCTTGAGGTGACAGAGGCTGTCCTCCCTACCTTTCACACACACTGTGAGGACTTAAAGACAGAACCAGGGTCAAAGGGCTTTGCAAACCCCAAAGCTGGTATCTCTGGAGGCTACAAAGATAATAGTGATGCCCCCACCTTCTCCATGGCCAGTACTTGGCCTCCAGAGCCTGCCCCAATGTGCAACAGAGCCTTCTTCTCCAAGTCACTGCACCCTTTCACGTCCATCAGACTCAGACACTAAGACAGGACAGTCTCTATGTCCCTAGCACCACCCACAGCGTTGGGTACAACCCAAATTACGGTAAACTGAATTTCCCCAGTCTCTCACATCTCTGCCAAACCGCAACCTTGTACTCCGCACCACATTTACACGTGCCCCCGCCACATACACATATGCCATGCTCATGAACACATGTCCAGAGTTCCCAGGCTTTCCCTCATCAGGGCCACCCACCCACCTTCTCTGAGGCAGGACCCTGACTTTAGACCTTTCCTTCCGTCCCCAAGGCCCCACTCTCACTGCCTCTGAAATTTACACTTCTGTGTCCCTTTCCTTTAGGGTCACAAGAGATAAAGGGTTCAACTGTTAGATTGATTCCCGGGCAGCACCAGAGTGGACAGTGGATTCATCTGATGCCGTAACCCCGCAGAACCAGACTGGCTGTTTTCAGAGCATCTCCCCCTTTTATGAGGCATTCATGTGTGATCTCACATATGTCAATAACCCTCTGAGATAGTTGTTGTTATCTCCATTTTACAGAAGGGGAAACTGAGGTTCAGAAGGGAAAGAGATTTGGCCAAGGTTACATAGCTCATCAAATGGGCAGGATGGGATTTGAATCCAGTCTCTCTGACCCCAAAGCATCCCTGAACCTGAGGAGCTCCCAGCCTAGCGTCACCTCCCTGCCCCCACCATATACACTCACATGTCCACACAGAGACACATCTCTAATACCAGGCAGAATGGACCGAAGTACTTACGGAAATTAGAACAAGTATCCTGGGACAGAAGGGGAGGTTCCCTCTCACGGGGGCCGTCAGGGAAGCTCCATGGAGAAAGGGAGCTCTGAGAGGCAGAAGTGGGGCCCAGGAACTGTCTCCCTCCCCCTGAGGCCGGTCCCTGCTAGGTCCCTGTCAAGGCACGAGGGCAGGATGGTGACAAGCTACTCACATTGCCTTCATCGTCCACCACCTGGATCTGCCCAGAATCACAGAGCTTCACCACTGCGCCGATGGGCACATCAAACTCCTGCCCGGATCTCAGGTCCATCCAGACGTAGTCACCCTGTGGGTGAGAGTGTCCTCGGTGAGCAGAGAGGGGCATCAGGAACGCCTTCCAAGCAGTGCTGTGCCCACCCCCACCACCAGCGGCTCTTGTGCCAACCACAGAAGAGGGAAGAGAGCCAGCACCTGTGGAAGCCATGGTGCCTGGCCCTTGGCTGGGCACTTACACAGTGCTGTGGCTGTCCCCAGTTTACAGATGAATAAGCAGAGGCTCAGAGATGGGAACAGCTGAGACCACACAGCTGAGCAGCTTCAAACCCAGACCTGTCCAAAGCCTGGCTCTCCCCAAGGCTCTACATCACATACAGGTACAGTAGACTCACTGAGGTTTAGGCAGAAACATTGAAGCACCCAGACCACTTCCCCTCCATCCTAAAGGAGGCGTTCCAACAGCCTCCATCATCTCCAAGGTCAACACTCACAGTCACAGCTATGACTTCCCTGAAGTGACACTGCTGGGCCCCGTGACAAACATGGACATCGCTCTCAGCCACACTGTCCCCTGGCTTGTGGGGACAGCCCGACCTGAGGTGGGCGGAGCGTCACATCCGTGTCCCTTGCAGTATCCGGCAGAGGGCCTGGCTCTCACTACACGCTCAGTAAGCATGCATGGAAGCCACATCTGCAGCCCAGAGTCAGAGAATGGACTTGGAAGAACCACCTTTCAGCACTGATGCATTAAACACGCATGTACTGAGCACCTACTGGGTACCAGGCACCGATGGATCTAAATGCTGGGGATCAAGCGGTGAGCGTGGAGTCCACATTCTAGCTGGGAGGAGCCAGAAAACAAACAGGAAGTACGTTCGGGTTGGAAGGAGATAGAAAACAAACAACTGAGCAAGTAATAGTCACTTGGGATGGCTGTACTGTGGTGATGACAGTGACCCCAATGCTGGAGAATGACCAAGCCAGCCAAGCAGAGATTCAGTAGCTGGGGAAGCCACTCTGTGGAGGAAACCTCTGAACTGAGACCCGAAGGGCGAGAACCAAACAGGCTAGGAAAGAGCAAGGGTAGAAATCTGGGCAGAGGAAATGACAAGGGCCAAGGCCCTCAGGCAGGAAGGAAGGCCTGATGAGAGAGAGAAGGGCAAGAACCAGGACCCATAGACTCTTGTTGCCTGGGAGTAAAAGCTTGGATATTACTCTAATCTTAATAAGAGTGTTCTTTTTGGGTGGTTCCCAAATTCCCTAGAGGGTGAAAGAACCTGGACATTCTAATAAAAATATCAAGCGGCAGTTTGAAAGGTAACAGCTGCTAAAATTGATTCACAATGAAATGAGCCCATGGGAATGGCCCAGTGGAAATTGCTCTGGGCTATGAGACTGGGTTTTGGGACCTGCTTGGCCTCAGACAAGTCCCTGACCTCTTTGAACCTCAGTTTCCACATGCCTCAGCTGAGGGGTGGGCTCGTTGAGTACCAAAGCCAACTTCTCACTGTTTCGGCTTTCCTGTTCCCATCAGAACCAACTACTACTTTTCAGCCCCAGCTGAACTATGAACTTCCCTTTATGGGAGGTCAGCACATGTTAGAAACAGGCTAGCTGCAAACCCAAGCTTTCTCCCAGAAAAACTAAGAAAATCTGGAGAGCCTCTTGGAGGAGAGGAGAACTCATGTGTTTGCTGAGTATCTACTGTTGCCCAGGCTGTATGGTTGTTTCCCATAAACTGCCCTATTTAATGCTCACGACTGCTTTAATCCCAAGTCCAAGCTGTGCTTCCTGCCACACTCCTCGCCCTCTCTAAGTGCTGACCCAGGACCACTGGACACACCCCTGCTCAGGCTCTTCTGTTCCACCTCCCCCCCTCCCCACCCCATGTTTTCACTGAGTGGACATTAATCCAAGAGTAAACAGCAACTCTTCCCAACCCCTCCTCACTGCCCCACCTTCTTCCTCCTCCTCCCCACCCCCTGAAGAGTTAGTTCAGTCATTCGGAGCACCTTTGTGGAGAGCCTGCTGTGGGCCAGTTTCATTGCAGACTCTGGGGACAGAGCAGTGAAGGAAAAGCAGAGGGTCTAGTAAGGGAAGCCCCAGGTTGATGCTAGATGAGGGGGCACTTGGAGGATGTGGGCAGCGGGCTCATAGGGCCCTGTGAGCCACGGATGGAAGTTGGACTTTAAGTAGGACAAGAAGCTATTGGAAGATTTTAAAGCAGGAGAGGATAGCACGATGCATTTACATTTTTAAAAACTTCATCCTGGCTGCTGAGAAGAGAACCAAGGCGTTCCTCCAGACTCCGGGACCCCTGGGCTTGCCCCTTACAACCAGCACCAGGCTGGGTCATCACTATGTGTGTCCACTCCTCACTAGCCTGCAGCCCCCTGAGGGTGGGGCCGATCTGAGTCTTCCACCTGTGATTCCCGAGAACCAAACATAGAGAAAGTCTTTCTCTCAATGAGAGAGAGAATCAGAATGTGAGAGTGTGTGTGAGCATGGGTGTGAGTGTGTAAGAGGCAGCACACGACAGAGTTCATGTGTGTGAGAGAGAAAAAGAGAGACTACCTGATTCCCAGAGGCTGGCAGTGGTGGGCAGTGGCACCAAGACATTGCTCTCTGCACACTCAATACCCCTGCAGCAGGCCAGGTAGTGACTGACACACTTTCCTGGAATTAACCATCTCATTGAACCTCATGACAACGCTTCGACAGAGGATTCCACGTCTACTTCATCTCCTCAAAGGGGTCAAGACCCATGCCCAAGGTCACACAGGTGTTTGTGGTAGAACCAGGAATGAAGCCCAAGTCTGGCAAACTCCAAATCCAATGCTGTCTCCCAGCCACCCGCCTTGGGCCCCGCCCTGAGCCCAGTTCTGCAAGCAGAACAGTAAGCACTAATAGGGTACCTGCCTGGAGACGCTTAGTGGACCCAAAATGCAAACTGGAAGCTTCAGCTGGGGGCACCAAAGCAAACAGAAGGGACTTTAGAACCCTCCTAGCCAAGGACTGTCAGCAGGAGGGCAATGACTTGATTTTCTCTTCTCTTGATCTGAACTTGAGGAAAGAAACAAAAACGGCAGCTAAGAGGCTTCCAAGAGGACTCAGGGGCCTGAGAACCTCTGAGAGGACAGCTCCCACTGTCCCATGGAAAGTACTTGGTGCATTAGAATGCAGCTGGATTGTAAGGGTCCCCATTTTACAGATGAGGGGACTGAGGCCCAGAGAGAGAAAGTGATTTGGCCACCATCACTCATCGAATCAGTTACTGATGAGACTGTGAACAACTGCAGGGCAGAGCCCAATCCCAAAACAAGGTGGGTCAGGAAATGCTGATGGGTGAAGGAAGGAAAGGAGGAGGGAAGATGTAAAAGAACACGACACTTTTTTGAGGGGTGGGAGGAGAGGAAAGGAGTATTGGGCTCAGGTCTAACCCCACTGGCTTCTCCCCACAACCAGACTCCAGGCACCCCTTGACTGCATCTGGCCCCATTCCTACAACCCTACCACCCCCCTGTCAGGAGAACCCCACTAGGGAGCTTTCCCAGAATCAAAAGTTCCGTTTGTGACAGACTCCTGCCCCTGCGTGGCTGTGTAAACTGGAGAAAGTAACAGCTTCTCCACGGTCGGATGAGCAGCTCTCAGCCCCCACACAGTGGCTTCCTAGATGGATTTGCCTAAATGTCCTCAAGGGTACTTCACAACCCTAGCCCACATCCACCACAAACACGAGGTAAAGAGTTCTGGATTCAGGTCCCAGTTCTGCCACCAATGCTGTGTGACTTTGGCTTAGTCTCTCCATCTCTCTGGGCCTTAGTGTTCCCCAGCCTTAAAATGTTAGGAGTCAGTGCTTGGCAAGATAAGAGACCCATGCAAAGAGTTATTGTCCTTGATGTCCATTTGCCTTCCCCCAGGCATGAACCCAGGATCAGATCAATATTGACTCCCCTGCAAGGCCTTAGTCTTTTGTGCCTCTTTCCTCCCCCGGGGAAGGGTCTGAGGTTCAGTCCCTGCTTGTGGAATGAAAACAAGTCTGTTTTAGGACATGTTCCCCCACTTTCCCCTGACTTAGGGGCTTCCCTGGTGGCTCAGCAGATAAAGAATTCCCTGGTGCAATGCAGGAGACCGAGGAGAAGAGGGTTCGATCCCTGGATGGGGAAGATCCGCTGGAGGAGGGCATGGCAACCCACTCCAGTATTCTTGCCTGAAGAATCCCATGGACAGAGGAGCCTGGCCGGCTACAGTCCATGGAGTCGCACAGAGTCAGACACGATTGAAGAGACTGAGCACTCAGGCATAGTCTCATTCTCATAGTCACTCTGGGACACTAGTGGTCTTAACTCTGTTCTCACAAGTGGGAAAGATGGTCCGACTGACTTGCCAGCGGGGTGGGTGAGTAAGGAAGTGTTCCTTTGCTAACCTTCAGGGAAGGAGGGGCCTCCCGGGCCACGCTTTCCTTCTACCAGCCGGTCAGCCAGTCCACAAAGGTCCACTGAGCCCCCTCAGAGCACCTGGAGGTGCTCCCTGCTCTGGACCAGGGAATCCCCCTCTGGGCACCTCCCATTTTCCAGCTGCAGAAGCTCCCGGCTCGGAGGGGAAGCGAGGGGGCCAAGCGTATGCTGGGCAGTTGGGCACGGGAGAATCGGAGGATCGGAGTCTCTGTGCACCCTGGGGTTTTGCGACCCTGAGTCTCGCCAGGCTTCTAAAAGGCGCGTCCTCCCCCCTCCGGCCCGGGGCTCACCGGCAGGACCGCGTATGTCTTCAGCGCCTGGTTCAGGCTGCGCACCAGCGCCCACTTGCCCTTGCCCGGATGCTTGGCGCGCGCCTCTGCGGCGTCGCCGGGGTCTGCGGCGTCCGCGGGGTCGGCGGGGTGGGCTGGGGGCTCCATGGCGCCGAGGGCCTGTGGCGGCCGGCTACAGTGGCAGCACGTCTCGGGCTCCCTAATTCACCTAATCCCGTGCGCACCGCCCGCCGGGGAACCCTAAACCCAGCCATCTGCTGCGGGCCCATGGCAACGGCGGCTTAGGTGACGCCTGCGGGCGGGAACGGGGAGGGGGCGCCCGAGCCACTTTGCCAGCTCCCACCCTGGCTGGACCCCGACCACCTGACATCACCGGGGGTTCCCGGCCGGCTTCACAGGGACTGCAGCCTGTGGCACCCAGGAACGGGGCTGTGGGACTCGGCATAAAAGAGGCCCCTGGAACCTCCCCTTGACGGCAGTTTTAAGGAAAATCAGTTTATTTTCTACAGAAAGAAACGTGGGGATGTTTTGGAGTAGAAAGCAATACACTTAGTGAATTTTTTAAGACTAAAGGTGAGGGACATCAAAGATCTTTCTGGTCCCATGACTGCCTCTGGGGAGTGAGGGTGGATAGAAGTGTTGAGGTTGGAGGGGGCTCTGTGGGGAAAGCCGGGAAGAGTCTGTCTCTAGTCCTACCCCAACCCTCTGAGGTCAGCCAACCGGTGATCTCCAGCTCAAAGAGGAGGTACTGAGGCCTACAGGAGGGCAGCCCCGGGTCCCCAGGACAGCCAGCCACCTCTAAGGGCTCAGACTTACCCGGCAGTGGGCATCAAGTCGGGCTCCTGTGTCCCGGCCACCACACAGGCTCCGCTCCATGCTGGACTGCAAGCCACAGTGGCCACCGTCCACCCAGAAGGCGTGGGATGCCCAGGCCCTGCAACTCTCCTCCTACACCTGCCTTCTCCGCTCTCCCTGCTTAGCTTTATCTTCCCCCTCTTTTCTCCTACGCACTCTTCAAGGTCTCATTTTTGGCCCTCAGCATTGTCTGGAATTCTGGAAGACCCAACCTTCTGCTCTAGACAAGCAAACCAGGGCAGGAAGCAGGGGAATGGCAAGGAAAGAGACGACGATGCCTCACACAAAACCCAGAGCTGCCCCACCAGACCTACCTTCCTTCTACCCCCACCTCCGTTCCAACCTTGAAGACCCAGCACTCTGCCACCCAGCACACAGCTGACTGACTGCAGTGATTCCAAGCTACTTCCTGGGCCCCCTCAGGGACGCTGCTCTCAGGGGTCCTTCCCCAACTTAAGCCCAGAACAAGCACATGTAACCTTCCCTGCCCACCCACCCAGGGGAGTTCGTGGAAACAAGAACCAGACCCTAAGACACATAGGGAGGGCTGGGGAATGGACTTCTATCCTTCCATCCGTCCATTTAACGAATGTTCATGGGCTCAGACTAAGGCTTAGGGGATACCGTCCTCAGAGCTTCCAGCCTGGGGGATGGACAGACCCAGACACAGATAAGGATGGTACCACCAAATAAGAGACAGTTTAACTCTGGAGAGACAGGATAGCATGGCTGCTAAGAGGCTGGACTCTAGAACCAACACCAGTTTAATGCTGGCAAGGCCATTCAAATGCCATAGGACCTTGGGCAATTTCCTTAACCTTTCTGTGCCTTTGTTTTCTCACTAGTTCAATGACAGTTGAACAATACCTCAGGAGGTGCTTGTGAGGATTAAACAGATTGTGTGTAACTCAGGTCAGTGCCTGTTAGAGCAAATGCTGTATGAGTACTGGTTATTATTAACTGAGCAAGTCGTGTTGTTGTGGCTTTGTGATTTTTCAGGCAGACACGAGGGGGAAGAGTGTTCCCGAAGAAGGGACAGCAAAACACAGAGAAGCAGAGATAAGAAGGAAGAGATGGTAAAACAGGTCTGGTTGATGGAGAGAGGCCCCCTGAGAGAGAGCCAGTAGAGTACTGAGAGGCTGGCCCTCCCTAATCCAGATCCACTGCTCGACCCAGGAGTACCCAGGCCCCTCCTGAGCTGAAGCCTGGGAGTAGGCCCCTTCCCTGCAAGTTGGATGCACCCCAGGGCTGGGAGGCAGGTCTCACGCCGCTGGGGCCCTCCCTGGCATCACACCAGGTTCCCCCACAGAGCCAGGGTTCATGGCTCCCTGAGCCTTGTCTCTGGCTGCCTGGTCACACAGGACAGGGCCTCCCAGGAGTGCTGAGTGCTCCACCAGGAATGCTTCACCCCCACCTTCCTCTTCCCACCCCACCCCACCCCACCCAGCCACCAAGGCTCCACTTAGCCATGTGCCCCCTCATCCCCACACCTCACTACCTTCTTTTCTTTACTCCCTTTGCACCTCACACATACCCACAGAGCTGCTTTCACCTCCACCATATCACCATATGGTCCAATTCTGACTCCCCCCCCAATTTTAAATATGGGGAGACTTTGGTTCAGAAGGGGGCAAAGGGAACTAACCAAAGATACATAGCAAGCTGGAACGAAAAAAAAAAACCTTTCAGGAAATAATTATGCCAATTGTCATCAGCGAGTGATGTCAGCAAAGAGTAAAGAACTCTGCCAAGAACTCTTCAGAAACACCAAAAGCCAGCAAATATTGTCAGTCAACTTTACGAGAACTCTAGAAAATATGCACAAGTTGACAGCCACCATTGGCACACTTGAGGAAGAGAAAGATGACTGAAACCCAGCAGGAGAACTTTGTGGTACTTCAACCTACTCATCCTTCTCCAGCCTCCACCTCGAGGATGACAGCCTATATCCCTGCTGGGGGTTATTGGGGTCAGAGGGAGCAGAGCAGACCTCGATATCAAAGAATTGGGGTGGTTTTAAACTGCCTGGGGAATCCCTGAAGGAATAGTGCTAAAAGCTTGTCTTTATTCTGCAAATAGGAACAACCCCAGGGTGGAAAAGTAGCTATGGAGTGCAGGGGTCAAAAACATCCAAAGGCAAATGAACTATCCACTGCCTTCTGGGGGGAAAAAAAAGAACCAATTGGAGCAAACAATAGCTCCAAAAAAAAAAAAAAAAACCCTCAAAAAGCCTGGAAGAAAGACAGGAGAAGGAGATGCTTCAGAGAAAAAAGGCTTTGGAAAGCATATACCGGGGAGTCTAGAAGACCACGTACACATCCAGGATTGGACAAACGTTCAGAGAAAGCATGAGATGACCATAAGCTCTCACCTCTGATGGTCAATCAGAGCTTGAGGTCTCAAGCTCCATCCAGACAGGGAATAAAGGCTAAGGCCGAGTTGTAAATGACCTGACAGGGCATTAAAGTCACACCCAAACACACACTCACAGCCCAGCTGTAAAGATCAAGATTTTCTAATTTTGTTTTTTTTTGGCTCCAGATCGTTTAGAGACTTCAGTGACCACACACAATAGAGAATGTAGTCGCCACAAAAATAGTTGAGAACAGTCATTAAACAAAACAACAGTTCACAAGCAAACAGCAACAACAAACCCTGAGGAGGCGGAGAATCTGACTTCCAGAATTATCACATTGTAATAATCAAAATGTCCAGTTTTCAACAACAACAAAAAAATGAGAGTTTCAAAGAAATAATAAAATATGGCCCATTCACAGGAAAAAAAAGAAGTTGATAGGAAATTTCCCTTAGGAAACCCAGACATTGGACTTAATAGACAAAGACTTTAATCAACAGTTTTAAATATGCACAAAGGACTGAAGGAAACCAGAACAACATCTCACCAAATAGAGAATATCAGTGAAGAAACAGGAATTATAAAAAGGGACCAAATAGAAATTCTGGAGTTCAAAAGTAACTAATATGAAAAATTCAGTAGCAGTGTCATCAGCAGATTTGAAAAGGCAGAGAGAAAAATCAGCAAACCAGAAGATACTTGGAGATTATCCAGTCTGAGGAGCAGAAAGATAAAAAAGGATTAAGAAAAATGCACAGAGACTAAGAAACCTACAAGATACCATCAAGTGGATCAACATATGCACAATGGGAATTCCAGAAGGACAGAAGAGAGAGGCAGAAAGAATATTTGAAGATATAATGACCCCAAACTCGATGAAAGATATGAAATTCTACACATCTATAAAGGTCAATAAATTCCAGGTAGTATAAACTCAAAAAATCCTCACTGAGACACATTATAATCAAACTATCAAAAGACAAGGACAAAAAGAGCATCTTAAAAACAATGAGAGAGAAATGACTCATCATATACAAAGGATCTTCGATATGATTAGTTGCTAATTTCTCAGCAGAAACCATGGAGACCAGAAGGCAGTAGGATGATATACTTACAGTGCAAAAAGGAAAAAAAAACCACACACATTTCAAACAAGAGCTCTGTATGTGGCAAAAATATCCTTCAAAAGTGAAAGAGAAACGTGCACTTCCCTGGTGGTACGGTGGATAAGAATACACCTGCCAATGCAGGGGACACAGGCCCAATCCCTGGTTCGGGAAGATTCCACATGCTGTGGAACAACGAAGCCCATGAGCCACAATTACCAAGCCTGCACTCTAGAGCCTTAGAGACGTAACTACTGAGCCCATGTGCTGCAACTACTGAAGCCCAAGAGCCTAGAACCTGTGCTCTGCAGCAAGAGAAGTCACCACACCACAATGAGAAGTTCAGGTACCACAACGAGGAGTAGCCCCCCATTGCTGCAACTAGAGAAAGCCCTCACACAGCAATGAAAACCCAGCATAATCAAATTAAATAAATAAATGCATCATTTTTCAAAAAGTGAAAGAGAAACTAAGACATTCCCAGATAAACAAAAACTGAGGGAGTTTATAGCTAGTAAACCTGCTCTGCAAGAAATGCCAAAAGTAATCCTTCAGGCTAAAATTAAATGGCACTAGACAGCAACTCAAGCCACACGAAGAAATAAAGAATCCAGCAAGGTAACTACAAAGGTAAATATAAAAGCCTGCCTTATTGTTATTTTTGTTTTGTAACTCTGCTTTTTTCCTATGTGATTTAAAAGACAAATGCATAAAATAACAGATCTATGTTAACGGGTCCATAGCATATAAAGATAATAATTCCTGACAGTAACACTACAGAGGGCTGAAACTGTACAGGAGCAGAGTTTTTATATACTATTGAAGCTAAGTTGGTGTTAACCCCCACTAGATTGTTATTAAATGTAAGGCGTTAATTGTAAACCCCAGTAGAAAAAAATTTGTAAACTCCAGAGTAACTGCTAGAGAGAGAGAGAGAAATGAATGAGAAGGCAACCAAAACAGTAGAGTGGGAAAATATATCAATTAAACACAAATTAGGAGCTTGAGATTAGATATAGTAGATATGTACTACTATATATAAAATAACCCAACAAGGACCTACTGTATAACCCAGGGAATTGTAGTCAATATTTTATAATAACTTATAAGGAAAAAGAATCTGAAAAAAATATGTATGTATGTATGTGTAACTGAAGCACTTTTCTGTGCACCTGAAACTAACACAATATTGTAAATCAACTATGCTTCAATAAAAATAAAATAAAACAATTTTTAAAGTCATCATAGAGGAGTTGGGGGGGAAGATATGACATATAGAAAAATACCAAAATGGCAGAAGTCTTTAAATGGAAATGAATTGAACTCTCTGATTAAAAGGTAGCAGTTTGGAGAAGGAAATGGCAACCCACTCCAGTGTTCTTGCCTGGAAAAGTCCATGGACAGAGGAGCCTGGCGGGCTGCAGTCCATGAGGTTACATGACTGAGCATGCGTGCATGAGGGTGGAGGGAGATGGGTTGGTAGCAATAAACTGGTAGAACTAAAAAAAAAAAAAAGGTAGCAGTTGGCATAATAGGCTAAAAAAATAAAACATAGTCCAATGATATGCTATCATATCTATAAAAGACTCACTTTTGATCCAAAGACACAAATAGGTTGAAAGTGAAAGGATAGAAAAATATACCCATGCAAATAGTAACCAAAAAAGAGCTGGAATGCCTATACTAATATCTGACAAAATAGACTTTAAATCAGAAACTGTTACAACAGACAAAGAAAAACATTATTTTTAATAAAAGACTTAATCCAACTGTTACCAACAGTCCACAAATTTATCTTCAAACTTAACTCTGATCTATGAATCTGGGCAAAGCACATCTAGTCCCTCCACTGGCCTCACTACTGAGCCAGAAATCATATCTTACTTAAGCACAGCAGCCTTCCCCAAGGTCCTCAAAGAAGCAGGTTACATGTACCACGGACCTCTGGGTTCTCACGAGCACCAGCTAGCCTTGCAGCCTGGGGCAATTCCCTCTCCCTGAGACTACAGTCTCCCATCTGTATGTGAGGGGCTACCACAACAGCCCCAAAGCTGTCCCTGACACCACCCCCCACCCACCTCATATCACAGAAGCCTCCCCATCCCCAAGATCCCTTCCACCCCACTCCACCCCCGCCTCCCCCAGGACTCCCGCTATCACAGTTCTGCTTACGGGGTGCCCTTGCTGTGTTTCAGAGCTGTCTCCCCCTTTGGTCTGGAAACTCCTCCAGGACAAGGAGCAGTCATTATATCTCTGCATCCTTTGTGCCCAGCCTGGTACAGAGAAGGGGCTGAGTGCCACTTTGCTGGGTGGGTGAGGGAGACTGTGGCTGGAGGAAGTGGCTCCTGGCACACTAGGAACCTCCAGACACTACCCCCCACCCCGCCACTCCCAAAGCCATCAACATGATGGGTCTGCCCAGACTACCACAGGGTCCCTAGGAAGGAGCTCATGCTCAACCATTGTCACTGTACTCAGCAAGGGAAGTCTGAGCTCCTCCCCTGAGCCCTGTGCCGGCTCCCTGTGCCACACCCCTGTACCCTGCACAGCAGCCTCCTCGCAAGGTCTCCTCTCCTTGCGTGCTGCCCCCCTCACCAGCATGGCTCCCTATCTTATCTGGACCTGCCCCAGCTCATGTCTAAACTACTCTGTCTGGGCTTCAATTTCTTCACCTGCGATATTGGCACAAAGATCCTTACCTCACCGCCTTATGACAATGAAATGAAATCAAGTGTAGAGAGTGCCCAGCGTATAGTAGGACCAACGTGGATTCTACTTAAAGAATTAGAACCCATGGCAAATGAATCAAATTTTTTCCTGAGTGAAGAGATTTGGATTCTTAACACATCTTTATGAAGATGTTTTCGGTGCCTGGTACTCATGGGGGCTCTACACTAAGGCTAGGATGGGACACTCTACATATGGGTCAAGAATCATCATATTCTCTGTGGTCCCCTCAAAGAATTTATCCCAAATAAAGTGAAAGAGAGAAAAGAATGGGAAACCCTCATACTCAGGAATGCTATTAATATGATTTTAATAGTAGTCCTTGTGGCAGTTAATCTTTTTTGAGCTGTGTCCATCACTGGGTAAACATTGTCTAGTGTTATCATATTTTGTTCTTAAATATCCCTTTGAGGCCTACCTGTCATTATGCCCTAGCCCTCTGAACCAAATGAGGGTGTAACCACAATCATTCATTCCTGCAGCACAGAGCTCCATGTTTGAGAGGGCTGGTACCAGGGCTGAGAGGCAGTGGGGGGCAGGATGAAGGCTGTCCCCCATTTCTGGGCTCACCAGGAGGCCCCAGTAAGGTAGGGGAAGAAGGTGGAGTGTGACCAGACTCTAATGTGGGCAGGACAGGGAAGGATCCCAAAGGCCGTGGTCACAGTGAGGCCTTAGAAGTCAGCCCGGAGAAAGGAGATGAAGTGCTCAGGACGAGGAAGGGTGGCAGGAGGAGGGAGGAGGACCTGGGAGGCAGGTGAAAGAAGAAGCACTTTGATTGAACCCCTCGGGGCATTTCATTTTCTCAGCAGTCAGGCTGGGAAAGGAGGTTTTTATCCTTGTTTTTACAGATAAGGAAACTGAGGCTCAGGAAGGCTGAAGGACTCACTCAAAGTCCGCTGACTTATCAATAGCAAAGCCCAAGACGAGCTCAAGGCTGTGTGGCTGGCTGGCTCCCCAGAGCTGGGACCTCCTTCAGGACCAAAGAAGTAACAGGAACGTGCTTTCTGTGTGAGGGGTGGGCAGAGCCAGGTTCAGGTGAGGTGAGCCAGGGTTTGGAGGCAGGTTGGGGGAGGGTGGCCAGCGAGGCAGAGATCTCCTGAGGGAAAACGCCCTTGGGGGCTCTGGGTGACCCAAGCCCTTCCTCTGGAGTCTGCAACTGTCCCCATTCACCCAGCTCCGCCTGTAGCTCAGTTCCTGGCACCCAGCCAACACTCAGTGATCGTGACTTCCCTTCTTTTGGTGGTCTTGGCCATCTCTGACAGTCCTTTGAACAGGCTCTCAGACCCAAGGGCTCTAGAGGGGGTCTCCTCCAGCCCCAGGACAGAAGACTGTCTCTCCTGATCCTACCTTCTCACACACAAATCCACATACTCACACTCAAACTCGCAGCTACAGAATGAGGCTGCCCATTGGTCCCGGATGGTCCTGGAGGACATGAGGCCACTGGCCAAGCCCCCAAGGGCACACCCCCACCAGCCCAAGGGCCTGATGCCAGGCCAACCTGGCTCAGGGCCCACATTCCTGGCTCTGGAGACCAGGAGCTCATTAGAGCCTCGGGCTGATCACGGGGAAGGGCTGAGGGTCAGGGGCCATTGTGACCCTGGGAAAGAAGAGGGGCTGGAGGACTCAGCTGGGAGCAGCACCTCTGCTTCTTCCCCATATTACCCTCAGGGGCTGCAGCTCCAGCCATGTCACCCCCGACTCACTGCTCCCCAGCCAGGCTCAAGGCCCTTCCAGGTCTGGCTTCAGTAGACTTGCCAACTTCCTCTTCCCTTTCCCCAAGGGTTTTCCTACATTTGGGCCTTTACTCATGCTGCTCCACTGCCTGGAATACCCAGGGATTTGGAGATGTATATAAATAAGTAATTTCTGACCAGTGGGGTGAGGGCAATGAGAAAGGGAGGACCCAACAGACATCTCAGAGGGAGAAGTCCTAGACTGGGCCCAAGAGAGTCGGGAAAAGTTTCACATCTGGGTTTTGAAGCATAGATAGGAGTTTTCTAGAAGAAAGGATTAGAGAGGGGGTCCTACAGCTAAGAATATAGATCAGAGAATATGGGATGATGGAGCAGGGTTATTCCTGGCATAGAAAGATGAAAGCCAGTGGGGTGGGAGGAACACTCACCTGCTGAAGAATCACCATTGTCCGTGGTCAAATGCTCCTGCTGCCCACCTGGCCAGACACAGTTCTGCAAGGGAACAGACCATAGCAAGCCTCTGAGCAGGCCAGCCCTGGAAGCACTGAGCCTGCCTGGGGTCACCTGGGCTCTTCCCAAAGCCCCAGCCCCTCCTCCCTCTGGGGAACCCTCTCTGGCTTCTCTCCGTCTGGCCACAGCCCAGCCTGTGTGACCTGAGCCTCTGCCACTCTCACCAGCTCCACTGCCCAGAGCAGCTCAACTGTTCTCTCATTGCTGTTATTCAAAGATTCCCAAAGAGCTCCTAAGAAGTAGCAAGTGCAGCCCTGTTAGCCCAGACATATGGGCAAAGGGGCTCAGAGAGGGACCAAGACTTGCCAAAGCTCACACAGCAGGGCAGGGCAAATTCGGGACTAAGACTTGGTCTCTAACCACCCAGCTCAGGGCTGCCCCAGGAGTGCGGGTGACAGGGACTGCCTGGCCCAAGAGGAAGGTCAGGCTGAGCATGACCTGCTCATGACAGCCCTTGCCTTCAGGATGGGGACCTTAATCTCTCTTCCATTTTGCATTTAAGGCCCAGACTGTGCCTCTCAGGCTTGCCTCTCTGCTTTCTTCCTGCCCTACCCTTGCCCTTAGGCCATCCTCAGCACTCACTCTTCCTGAAATATGCCAGCCCTTTTCATACCTCTTGGCCTTTGCATACTCTGGTCCCTCTGCCTGGAACTCAAATTCCTACCTAGGTTTCATGGCACCTCCTCCAGGAAGCCTTCCCTGACCATCCCCAGGCTGCCAAGAGCTCTGATGTTTCCCTCTGTCCAGCCCTGACTATATGCATTTGTTGTCTGGTCAGGGTCTGTCCCCACCTCTGCTTCCAAAGTAGGGGAGTTGATCCAGGACAGGGTGTGGGGCTCGCCCATTACCTCATACAGCCCAGGGCTAGATCCATGGCCAGCTCAGGAAGAACTTGTGGGACTGAGAGTGGTGATCAATGTCAACCCCAGCCCACAGGCTCTGGCATGAGGCCCCTCTGGTGCCCTACCTGCCTCCCAGGATGAGAGGATGAGCATCAATTTTTCAAAAGGTCCATTCAGAGGCACCGGGGCATTTGATCCTCTGCCCATGACACTGCCTGACACCTAAGCCCTGACCCCTGCCCTGGGGCTCCAGGATACAGCAGGCACACTGTCTCTCTCGAGACTGCACCTGGCCTGGGTGCTTGGCTGGGAAAAGAATTCCACAAGGATTGCCCAGCTGTGGTTCTGGGCCTTCACGGCTTTAAGAGGATGGAAAGGGGTTGTTGAAAGGGAGTAGAATTTAAGGGCCACATGTAAGGAAAAAGCTACAAAATAGACTTTTTTTTTTCTAAAAATAAAAATTAATCCCTGTTCACAGTAATTGTTTTTTAATTGACAACAGGGAACAGAGAACTGATTTTATATGTCTATGTGTGCGTGCTAAAGTCGCTTCAGTCATAGCCGACTGTTTGCGACCCTATAGACTGTAGCCTGCCAGGCTCCTCTGTCCACGGAGGAGCAAGAATACTGGAGTGGGTTGCCATGCCCTCCTCCAGGGATGTTCCTGACCCAGGGATCGAACCCGCATCTCATGTCTCCTGTATTGGCAGGCAAGTTCTTTATAATTAGCACCACCTGGGAAGCCCTTACCTGTCTATGCCTGGTGCTCAGTTTTACCTGGTCGCCATAACAACCCTGCCTGGTGGGGCTTCATCTCCCATTTCACAGATGGGAAATTTAAGGCACAGACTAAGTGACTTACCCAAGGAGACAGATAAAGAGATAGTGGCTGAGAGAGGCCTAAAGAGACAAAGAGTCATGGGCAGAGGACTGTCTCTGCCACTCTTACCCCCCACCCCCCTGCATGTCATTCTCAGCCTTCCTTCCCATCCCGGCTCTTGTCAGAGAGATGGCAGGGCACCCAGACCAGGAGCAAGTAGGGGCAGTAGCTCCAGGATGGCCCAAGCCCGACTTCTCCAAAATTTAGCAAACCTTTCTCCCAGTGCCCAGGAGAGAGAGCAGCCTGTCCTTACCTGGCTCCCAGCTGCCCAGCACCCGGGTTGCAGCTGCCACCTGCAAGGAGGGCTCAGGAAGCTGGGGTGGTGGGCCTGGGCCAACCTGCAGACACACACGTCCTCTTCTTCTGTCTCACTCTGTGACTTGCTCTGGGGGTCGCTCTGGGTTTTTCACAGCATGACTTTCTCTCAGTCTCTCCCTTTCTTTCCTGCCCAGGGCAGCTCTCTGGCCAGCACTGCTGCCCTCTCCTTCCCACTCCAGAGCCTTCCCCCGGGAGGCGGAGTCAGAGGGCCCTCGAAGGTCTGGGTGTCATGACATCAGCATGGGAGGCGGGCTGTGCTGCCCAGGGCCCTGGCAGGGAGGACCGGCCGCCGGGCGGGGAGGCAGGGGCACCAAGGCCCTTCTCGGCTGTGTGGCTGACCAGCGTAGGGCCGGGCCCGGGGCCCCTCACCCCAACCTCAGCTGCCTATCATTTGCAGTAACACCCACCACCTGCTCTCAGCACCTGGGCTCTCAGGAAACCTCTTTCTGATCCTGACTCGGTCACTGATTTGCTGGGTCCGGGCCCTTGCCTGCTCTCTGCCACACCTGGTTCCTTCTCTGCAAAATGGCTGTGAGAGCAAAGGACCAGCAAGCAGGGAGGGAGGTAGCGAGCCCTGCCCCACACACACTGCCGTCGCCCCAGGCCACTTTCCGAGGGCTCCCCTCAGAGCCCTGAAGGGCTCTTCAGATGACCCGCTGAAGCTCATCACTTCACCACCGACCCACAGCTTGTTCTGGGGGGTAAGGGACGGGGGTGCTTGTGGTCACTCATCATCCAAGAAACTTTCTCAAACCAGCTGACCGTGTGACTCATGCAAATTGAAGTGGAAAATGTGATTTTACTGTAGGGGAGGAGAGTAAACAAGGAAGAATAAATGAAGTGTTCGCTATTAGCGTCAGGGAAGACAGTGACACCCAGGACTCCCCGCTGAGACCTGGCCCTTGCACTTCAGGGCCCTTTGCCTGCAGCGACCCTGGCAGCCGCCCCAGCCAAGCAGGCCTCTCCAGGGCAGCTTGGCCAGAGTGGAGGGAGGTGCTCTTTTGAATTCTCTGTAACTGGGATGTGCCTGAGGGAAGGGGCCACCTGGCTGCCACCCACAGGATGGTGTAGGGCACCCGGTGTGGAGGGGGGAACCAATGGCCCAATGGCACCCCTTGGAGAGCAAGGTTGAGCATCCAGCCTGTGCCTGGAGCAAGTGGGTGACAACAGCACTGGAACTCAGCCTCTGCTGGGGCTGAGGCCCCCTCTAACCTGATGATCCTGACCCCTGAAGACCCCTGGCTGCGGCAGTGTGTTTGACCAGGTGCCCATGATAGGAGTTGCTCCCTGACCCCATCCCTGCTGCTGGACTCCCACCCACCATCTGGGGAGGTTCCTCTTGGTACCTAGCACCCCCCTAATCATCTCTTGCCAAGCGTCCCAGACTGGGCGGGCAATGGGTGTCAGCCTCACACAGATGGGAAAACAGAACCCTGGAGAGGAAATGGTGCTCCAGGCAGAGTGCAGGCCTAGCTGCGAGGGATGGGCGTGGAGTAGTGAGGGGGTGAGGGGTAGGGCATGTGTTTCTCTCCAGATGCTCTGTAGCTACAACTACTCAGCACCCACTAGGGGCCAGGCACTAAGCTAAGGTGGGCATCTCATTCATCATGTCCTTCTCTCCGTCTTAGGGGGAAATATTGGTTTTAATTCAGTTATTTCTCTCGTTCCCCTCCCTCAACCCAGTCACCAAGTTCTGTCCATTCTGTCTCTAAAATCTACCCGGTTTCTCCTCACCGCCAGCCCTGGCTTTCTGGCTTGAGCTGCTGGCATCTTCCCCCCAACAGCCTCCACTCTGGTCCCCCCACATCCACCTGTGCCCCCACAAGCCCATCTCCTTTTTGGCTTCCTTCATGCAACTGCCCGCCCCCATTCCTGCCCCTAGCAGGCTCCCATACCACCTCACCACTCATTCTGTGTCCCTCACCAGTTTGTAGACTGCCCCACAGAAGGACTGTGGCTGTCTCCCTGCACCCCCAGTGCCCGGGACAGACGTGGAAGAAGGCTAGGTGAAGGGACAACTGAGTGATCCCTATGATGGCAACCTCGTTCCCCCCAGGGAGCAAGGGAGAGCAGGGTCCAGCCTCAGCTGCAACTACCTCATGCGACTCTCAGACCAGAGGACAGTCCCCCAGGCCCAGGAAATGTCCCCTTCACTGTCATTCCAGGGACAAAGACACAGGAAGGCCTTTCTGGAATCGTGGTAACATTTATTCTGAGAACAAAACAGGTCTCCACTCACCTGACTCTGAGCTCGGCCCTGAGGGGTGAGTCAGGGTGGCATGGAGGTCACCCAGGTGGCACCCAGGTCAGGGTGGCACGGAGCAGGTGCCCCACCCATCTACAAATGGGGACTTGAGGCCTCTGTGAGCTGCAGGGTGCACCAGGCAAACAGAGCAGCTGCTCTCCACACCCACCCTCCAGCCCCAGCCTGAAAGACCCCCATCTGCACATACTCAGGCCCCAGGACCTCCTGGGACCCAGATCATCACACAGCCAGGAGCCAGCCTGGCCCACCCAGAGGGGTGGGAAGCAAGGGCAAGACTGCCAAGCCAGTTTTGTTTGAGAAGGGGGCAGGGGACAGTGCCTAACCCCCAGGCAGAAGCCCATACAGATCTCCCAGTTGGCCCTGGTTTACCCCATAGCCCAGGTGCACATGGCTGAGCAGAGACCCACGTGTGGGCCCCAGAGGTCCCAGGCTGGCTTATCTGGCTCTCACCTCTCCACCTGACTCTCAAGTCTTCCTTTCCAACAGACATTGAGAAGTGGTGATTACATGACCGTTTATAGTGCATACGCATATAGAGATACAAAGAGAAAGGGTACTGTTTTGCCCTTATTCAGCACTTGTTAGGAAGAGTGCTGACAAATGAGAATTATTGGCCCCACTTTGCAGAAGGGGGAAATCGAGGCACAGGAGGTTTAAGCAACTTGCTCCTGGTCACACACAAAGTCCTCACCCTAGGCTCAGGTTTAGGAAAAGGAATCCTCTTGTCCTCCTTGTCCTTCAGTTCCTGGCCCCTCCCATGTTCCAGGACCAGGACACAGGGGCAGAATGGGCCGGAGAAAGGAGGCAAAGTCAAAGATACAGCAGATCCAGCCAGGACACTGCACCAAAGAGCCAGATCTGGAGCCAAAAAGTCATGTTTCCCTGAAGGAATTCCCCATCTTGAATCAACTGGACTTTTTCATTTATATCACCTGGTCTGGAGCCCAAGGACACAGAAGAGACCCAAAACTGGCCACAGCCCTAACACTCTAAGAACACAGCTGACACCGGTTGGCAAAACATCCCAGTACAAACCCGTCTTCTTCATCCACCTCCAGACCTCCTCTGAGAAGGTATGACCTCGCTCACATCCCTCCCCAAGCAGATCAAAATAAAATCAGAGGATCACAGGAAGTGGAGTTTAAGAAGAAAAAAGGGTTCAGGCTTTCAGTTTTCCTTTAAAAACCCCTGGTTAAAATTGAGAGTTAAAACGGAAAGAATATAAAACATTGAGGACTAAAAGGAGCATTTTGGTCCAGGCAGCAAGAGGGTTATGGCTCCTCAGCCACGTTTTTGGGGGAATGTTGGTGGAGGGGCCTCGGTCAGGTAGTGGATTTACCATCTCCTGCCAAGTGTGACAGGCAACCTGAGCCCTGCACGCTGGAGACCACCACCCCAGAGCCTCTGCTCTGGGGAAAAGCCCAGGTCTTGCAGCAGAGGGCGCCCTGGGAGCGTGTGCCTCCCATGGAGTCCCCACGCCCCCCTCCACCTGCTGGCCCACTACACCAGACACACTCCTTCCCACATCAGGACAATGTGGCAGGACGCCCTTCCTCAACACCACTGCCACCGCCTCTCCAGGGACCCTAAGCCAGAGGCCGGGAATGAAATCGGAACCTAGAAGGAGAAGGCGACTGCAGCCCCTCTGGGCATCTGCCTCTGAGAGGACCTGAGAGCAGAGGAGAGGCCCAGGACTGCCGCCAGGTCTCCCGGAGCTGTGGGGAGGCACCTGGCTCCATCTGGGGTCTCATGGGCATTGCTTATCCATTTGGCAAATCTCCTTTGAATAAATGAATGACAGGCAGGTGATTGGGTAGGACTGGAGAATGGACAGTTGTCACCTGCACACTTCTCTAATTCCAGCCTGAGCAAGAACCCAAGAGCCAAGCATCCTTTCAAGGTGGCTATAAAACCAGATGAAGGTGACACAGACAGCAAGTCTGGGACACGGGGGCAGGCCCTGGGGACATGTGGGACAAGGGTGGGCCTTGGGGATGTGGCAGTTTGTGTGTAAACAAGTGACATCTTGGCACTCCGTTGGCGGACAGCAGGGCCTTGGGAAAAGGTTTTCAATGGACAGAGTCCCTTAGCCAAGGTGGCAGTTGGGGTAGGGAGGCGCTACTTTAAATCTCAGGCAAGAAGACTCCTCCATGAGAAGGGAATGCTTTGGGGTCCTTGGGACACTGAGGCCCAGAGAGGGGCAGAGACCTCCCAAGGTCACATAGCAGGTCAGTGCAAAGGTGGAAAAAGGACCCCAGTGTCCTGCTCCCAGGCTGGTCCCTGGCCAGGTTGGGGACATGCAGATGGTGATGAGAGCTGCAGGTGCAGGTAGATGGGCGGGTATCAGACGGCCATGAGGGAGGCACTGCTGAGCACGCGCACAGCAATGGTGCCCGGTAGGTCGCTCGGCTGCCGGCTGTTGCGGTCCCGGAGGTGGAGGGTGTGCAGGGCCTGGAGGTCGTCTGCATTGGCTTTCAGGTGCACCTGGCCCAGGAACTCATCTTTCAGGACTCGGTGGTTCCAGATCTGGAAACAGACAGAGGATGGTGCAGGGTCATCGCTGAGAAGAGGAGTATGGGTCTGTGGGGGTGCGGCAACAGCGGCTGAGCCTTGAGTCTCCTTGCTGCGGCACAAGATGGGCTAAGAAAAAGGAGCCCTGCACTGCCTCTGTCTCACCAGGGACCTTGGGCAAGGCCGCGCCCCTTCCGGAGCATCTGTCTTCCTGCCATCTGTCAAAGCTCTCTTCCATGTATAAAGTCTGTCACTATTAGCTCTGCTGTTGACCTTGGGTGACCTTGGACAAATGATACACCCCCTGCTCTGGTTTCCCCATCTTTAGTATGAGGGTTGGATCAGTGGTCCCTACAGGTCCTTTCAACCCCAACATCTATAGGTCTGTGATTAGATCCAGTAGGACCCAGTGCAGCAGCTTCCCCAGGGTCCCCAGGCATTTGTGTACAGATGGTTTCTCACCCAGAGAGATGCTGGCCTGGGTCTTGGGGACAGGGCTTCCTGTCAGTAAGCTCAGAATCATGGCCACCTTGGCCTGAGAGGGTAAGGAAGCACACGTCCAGAACCCTGGCTTTCTTTTTGATTTTTTAATTCATCATTTACTTATTTTTGGTTGTGCTGGGTCTTCATTGCTGCACAGGCTTTGCTCTAGTTGCAGTGAGTGGGGACTACTCTCTAGTTATGCTGTGCAGGCTTCTCTTTGCAGTGGCTTCTCTTGTGGAACACAGGCTCTAGGGTGCTTGGGTTTCAGCAAGTCTCGGCTCCCAGGGTCTAGAGCACAGGCTCAGCAGTTGTGGCACACAGGCTTAGTTGCTCCGTGGCATGTGGGATCTTCCTGGACTAGGGGTTGAGCCTGTCTCCTGCACTGGCAAGTGGATTCTTTACCACTGGACCACAAGGAAGCTCCAGGACCCTGGCTTTCTGATCCTCTGCTCTCAGGCAATAGCCACCCCCTCCATCTGCCACCTGGGCAATTTAAGGAACAACTCCCAAGGCTTTGGGGCAAGGTGGGCAGAGATGACCACTGTCTGTGGCTGGGAGACTGACCCTGCTGTGTCCCACAATCACTCCAGCTTATCCACCTGATTCACCTAGCCCATGGAGGGGACTCCAGGGCTCCAGGAGAGACAGACAGGAGAATTCTCAAGGCCACACCAGGTCAGGCACAGAGCGGGAACAAGAACCCAACGTTCCCGGGTCCCTGGGGTCCCTGCCACACTGAGCTTAGCCATTCTGAGTGGGGAAACATGAGGCCAGGAGCCCAGGAGGGATGCCAGACAGGACGGCTCACCTGCACAGTGATGGGCTGGCTCGGCTTCTTGCGGTAGAAGACACCTTTCACATCATACTCGGGCGTCGAGGTGCCCTTCTGAATAGCCGAGCGGACTTTGTCCCCTTCACACTTGATGATCACATAAGAGTTAGCCCCTGTAAGAGGGAGTGGCCAATGGGGTGAGGGTAGGGGCTGGGGCAGGGCCCAGATGAGACAGAATTCTGGAAGCAGAAGCCTGGGCTCATGTTTTCAGGTGAAGGGAGACCAGAGCCTGACCAACTCACTAACTTCCAGTGATAAGAAGGGATACACTGGTAATCTCTGGCCTCCATACCTTTAGCAAGACTGCTCCCCCTTCCCAGAGCACCAGGTTCCATAGCTTAACATCTCCACGACCTGTAGAAAGGCCACTTCCTCCAGGAAGCCTTCCCTGATCCCTCCCTCCCAGCTGCCTGATCCTGCATCTGACTGCCCCGCACACTGGAGACTGCCCATGGGCAGGTGGCAGAGCCTGCTCCACTCAATGCGCCCAGCTTCATCTCAAGGCTGGGCCCAAAGTGGATGTCAGGAAAGCTTTGCTCATTCAGTGAGGAAGAGCAGGAGAACTATGGAGGCTGTCTCTGTGGCTGGGGGACGAGGGCTGGGGGTTTTCTCCAGGCAAGCTCACCTGTCAGGGAGTCTTTGAGACCTGCGGCCCCCAAGACGTGTACCTGGGTCACCTGCTGGGGATAGCCACACAAGGAACTCCAGCAGGTGCGGGGAGGCTCATCCAGGCGCAGCTCCCTGGTGCAGGGCAGAGGAGAAGAGGTGGGAGGTGATGGAGAGGGACCAGGAAGGCGGAAAGTCAGGGGATTCGAGAGGGCGAGGCAGGGCCAGGAGCAGTGCTGAGTCCACACAGTGCTGGACTCGGGCAAACAAACCCCCGTCAGCTTCCTGCGGCTGCATCCCGACCCCAGGGAAAAGCAGTGTGCTATGTGTTATGGAGTGCAAGCATTCTGCTGGGATGGAACAGGTATTGTTTCTAATCCTCACAAAGCCCTGAGACCTAGGTAACTATTAGGCCCATTTTACACAATAGGAAGCATCGGCTCACTGGGCTTCCCTGGTGAATCAGATGGTAAAGAATCTGGCTGCAAATACAGGAGATTGGGATTCGATCGTTAGACCGGGAAGATCTCCTGGAGAAAGGAATGGCTACACACTCCAATATTCTTGCCTGGAAAAATCCCGTGAACAGAGAAGCCTGGCAGGCTACAGTCCACAGGGTCTCAAAGAGCTGGACACAAGTGAGTGACTAACACTTACTTACTTAGGCTCACTGGGGAAAAGGGCTTGCCCATACAGCACAGACTGGCAGGACTGAAGTCCACTGATTCCACAAGCTGCCTCCCGAGTCTGGGATGTGGGACTCTGGGCTGCCTACCAGGTGGGAGGGCAGTGTGGGGACGCACAGGGATGCACCGAGGCAGGCTTGGGGTGGTTTCAGAGTCTACCTAGTAGGCTCTACCACTGGTCGCATGACCTTAGAAACCCAACCTCAATCTCCAATTCTGATCTGTAAAATGGAGGGGTCAGACCTCCCACCCGGGGTTCAGGAAGAGCAAACAACATGAGTGAAAGCTTCTTTGTAAACTGTGAAGTGCTGTGCACACGTGAGCAGTTGTTCCTTCACGTGGATGAGAGAGGCTGGGATAGGGAGGAGAGAAAGGCAAAAGAGATGGGTGCTGATGTCAGCCCAGGGAGGCTGGAGGCCCAGGCTCCAGGCCTTGGGATGACACTGAACATGTCTGGGCTACATATGGTGGGTCAGCCTGGAGTGGCCCGGGGCCCAGCCAACCCTGGCCCCCAGCTGGCCCCCACGCACCGGCAGTCGGAGGGCACGTCAGTGAAGACTCGGAGCAGGAACTCGCCAGTGTGGCCTGGCTCGAAGGTGGTGGGGATGATGACGTAGCGGCCCTCGGGCTGCTCCGTGCGCAGGAAGACGCTGCGGGAGTTGATGTAGATGGAGCTGGCGGCCCTGTGCTGCAGGCTGTGCATGCGGTACTGGCGGTTCTCCTCCACCTGCCGGGGGCGGAAGCGCTGGGTCTCAAAGCCCCCTCTCATCCCACCCCACATCTCCCATCTCCCTACCCCTCAATCACCAGAATAGGCAAATCAACAGAGTCAGAAGTAGACGGGCCTCTGCCTAGGGCTGGTGGTGGCGGGGGATGGGGGAGGTGGGTAGGTGGATGAGATTGGGTGATGTTGGCTAAAGGGCGTGAGGCTTCTTTTGCAGGTGATGAAAGTGTCCTAAAGTTGATTGTGGTGATGGCTGCACAACTCTACAAATACACTTTAAATGAGTGAATCACGTGGTCTGTGAATTATATCTCATGAAGCTGTTGGGGTGGGAGGCGGTGGCAATGGGAATCCCCCTGGTGACAATGTCCGTGGGGTTTCTGACATCACAACAGAACCAAGTATCACTGTCTGTCCAGGTCACAACATGTATCCATGAAATGACATCACCAGCTACTAGGATATGCCAGACCATTTCATTCCTGGAATAAGCGCCATGATAAGCTAGTCACATCAGCAAAGGTCGTGCCAGGTCAAAGTCACAACATTAGCACACAGTGAATGTCCCAACACTGACATGAACAAACTATCATAATACGACCCAGCACATCAAAGGCCAGGGCCTCTACTCAGGCCGTGGACCTAGCAGGTACACGCGGTTTCACTGGGTTCTTGGTGTCTGGCAGGCCCACACTGTCCCGCTATGCTGAGGGTCATCATACACAGGGCATCGCAACATGTGGAAGGTCTTGGGGCCCAGGCCAGGGAGTGGCCAGTGGGAACCCCACCTGGCTCTGCCCAGGATGCCTCCTCCCAGTGCCCAGCAAGGCCTCCGACTCAGGGGGAGCAGAACCCGGAGGGAGGGAGCGACATGGGGCCTCCCAGAGCCCAGCCCCGACTGCCAGCTATCCTCCCCTTTCCTGTCCAGACAGCCTGTGGTTCTGGGGCAGGAAGTAGTCAGGCTGAGAGCTCCCATGGAGCCAGTGCAAGGCAGGCTGGGCGTCTGCGGGGACTGAAACAGGACTCGTGTCACAGCATGCCCCGGGCATCAGCCAATGTGTCCAGGGTGACACGGTGAGGTGAGGTCAGAGACCAGAGTATTCCAGAACGTTGTCCCCCAGGACCAGGCAGCTCGGACTCTCCTCACCCAGAGCAGGGGCCCAGCTGGCCTCACCTTGTAGATGTCGAAGCCAATGGCCAGATTTTCACCCTTGCCGTCCCGCCGGGTGGACTGTTTTGGCCGCTGCTGGATGCAGATCAGCACTTCATCTTCTGGCTTTTTGACATTAAAGATGTACTGCGGGTGGGGCAGAGGAAGAGGGACATGCAGTGAGACCATACTGAAGAAGATGGGCTAGCTGGCTCCAGAAGCTATGTGTGCTTGGGCAAGTCACATCACCTCTCTGAGCCTCAGTCCTGCATCTGTGAGATGGGCTGACAATGCCCAACCCTGCGTGCGGGGTGGGAGGACTTGGGGAGATGATGGATGCTCAGCTTTAAGACTGTATGCAGTTGGTGCTCAATGAAGGCACACCAGGAGTGAGGACTAGGTGGGTTCCAGGGTCATGACCAAGGAGGCTGCAGAGGATGGGTCCTGTGGGGAGTCAGCCTGGCTGAGTTCCCCTGGAAGGAGCAGCACTGTGTGTGGAAACAAGGGATCTGAGTCTGAGCTCTGCCTCTAAATAAAATGTCCCTATAGCTCTTGTCAGGACACTCATTAGTCCTCAGGGCCTATTTCCGCATCTTGACCACATGCAGGTCAGATCGTGAGGTTGGGGGTGACAGGAACACCCACACATGCCCATCCAACCCCACTGGACAAAGAGATGTGCTGAGATCCACAGAGGAACAGGGATGTACTCAGGGTCACACAGGAGTCCATGGCAGGACGATGGCGGGGGCTCCACAGCTGCTCGAGGGGTGGTGGGCAGGGGGTCCCCAAGGAGTCTCACCTGTGGATTCTGGAAGAAGGTGTCCTTGTGGTTGATGCAGCCCCCGCTGCGGTTCTGCAGTGGGTCCTCGTGCCGCGTCCAGGCACCACGCAGCCGGGCCTCCTCCCACGTCTTGTGGATGCTCAGGTAAGACGTGTTGATTAGACGGCATTTGATGATGTCCGTGAAGTAGCGGCACAAGTCCTCGAAGGTCATCCTGGGTGTGGCAAGGGGCTGAGCCGGCCAGTCCCCCTCCCTGCCAGCTACCCACTCACCCCGCACCCTCTGGACCATGGCCCACACAGCAAGTGCAGACATGGCTTCACAGGGACCCTTCATGTCTCTTGTGGCCTCAGTCTCCTGCTTTGTAAAATGGGCATCAATCGAACAACAGCTGCCTACTTCGCAGAGTTTGCACAGAAATTAAGCTATGCAATAAAAACATGTAGTACAACTTCTGGCAGAAAGGATTTGGCAAAGGCTGGCTGTTACAATCATTACTAGTACGAATAACTGATCTGTACAGCCCTCTACAGTTTATAAAGCATATTTCCATCCACTATAGTTCACAGCTAGTGGTGGGAACCCCTTGTTAGGTGAGCTGCAGTGACCAGGATGCTGCCACCCCTCCAGGAGCCTGGGTGGGAGGAGGGGAAGGGTCCACCCACCTTCAAGCGTGCACATATGTGAGAATATGCACATATATGCATCAAGAGTGAACATACATAAGAAAGGCCTTACGAGAAATCCTTCCCATTCCTGATAAGGGTTTTCTACTGCTATATTTTAATTTAATTGGCCCCTGAGCCAGACTGGGCAAAATGGATCTCATCCACAGGAGCCCAGATCAGAGGGCCTAGGGGGGCCTCCTGCAGTGGCTCCCCTGACACCTGCAGGAGGGGACCTCACTAGGGTGCCAGGATCACTGCCATCTACCTCTGGGTCTGCCTGGGGCCCTCACAGCATCTCCCACACACAGGATACCCTGTATTCCTCCAGGAAGTGGCTCAGTCTCCAAATAAAGTGTCCTGCTGAAGAAAGACACTGAGCCTAGCATACAGCCAGGGCTAAACACAGAATGAATGAATCCAACAGTGAATGAATGCAAGAATCATGAATATGCTCTTTAAGCCAGGCTGCTGTCATCTTTCCAGCCCACCTGCCTTGCCTCCCTGAACTCACTCTCCCCAAACCCAAGCATGCTCTCTTGCCTCTGGGCTGGGTCTCCACAAGGCTCCATTGCACCCCGAGTCTTAGCTCCTCTGCAAGGCCTCTCCTCTTCCTACCTGTTCTTAGCATCAGGCAGCCATGTGCCCTATGTCCTCTGGTCAATCGCCCACTAGTACCTGGTCTAGCACCCTGGTCTACTTGCCAAGGGCTTCACCTGGGTACCAGAGCAGCCCAGAGTACCCTAAGGTGGGGAAGTGGGGAACTATGGGGACGAAATGGTTCATTCTGCCCAATTCACTTCACAGAGGCAGAAACAGGCCCAAAGAGATGCTGTGACTTGCCCAAGGTCACACGACAAGTTGACGGTGAGGCTAGAGCCTCACTAGAGCCCTCACTTGGCTAGAGCCCTGACTCCTGCCGTCCTGTCCAATGCTCCCTGCCTGGCACACAGGAGGATGCCCTCTCAGCCCTTGACACCCGCTCTGGGCAAGGGCACACTCACCAGAATTCGCCATCATCCTGCACAGTCACACCCAACTTCTCCCGCTCACTCTTGCTCACTTTCTGCCACTCCTCTGAGCTGGGATGTGAGCATAGGAGGAAAGAGGGGAGAGGATCAGAGGAGGGACCCCATCAGAGCCACCTTGGCAAGGGACAGGAGGCATGAGGGATGGCTCAGCAATAGGCCTCCATCAGCGTGGGGGTGGTCAGGGGCACCAGGCCATGCCCAGTCCCTCTCCAAGAAGTCTTCTCTGCCCACTCTTGCAGCTAACTCTGGACTGCCACCATGCCAGGACCTGGGGGTCTGGGAGCCAAGCTGCAAGCTCGGGGGGAAGGGGGAGCTGACTCTCATTGAAGGGAGCTCCTTCAATGGGGGTCTGGGCTCCACTCCTCTCCTGGCTTCACCAGGGCCATGAGCCAAGCACAGGGCAGTCACCCTCATTCCCGCCCCTGGTGGCCTCCCTTCCTGCTTTCCTCACTCTTGCACCAGAGGGGTCTCTACATCCCCTAAGGAATCAGCTCCTCCCCACCTCCAGACCTCCACCCACACTGAATCCACTCCCACACGCCCCCTCCAAAGACAGTCTTCTCCTAATGTCATCCTCCCCGCAAATCCTTCAAGGCCCCAGCCCTGGTGCCACCTCCTCCAGGAAGCCCACCCGGTCCTTGCCCAAGCCCCCAGCCCTCGGCCCACCCACCTAGGGCCTGCCCCATGCCTCCCCTCCCACCGCCCCACTCACTCCCCCGCCCCGGGCCTCACGTGTCGCTCCAGGGCCCGTTCCACTCCCGCTCGCCCCAGGGGTTGCGCAGGCGGATCATGTCCAGCTTCTCCGACTTGAAGAAGGCCAGCAGGCCGTGGCCCAGGCGCACCTTGCGCACATCTGTGATGGCATACGCATGGCCCTTCACCAGGCCACACGCCAGCCGGGCCTCCATGTCTGCCGCTGTCACTGCCTGTGGGACACAGCTGCTCAGAGGCAGGGCCTGTCGGGTTCCAGCCGGAGCAGGGGGCACACCGCCCCCTACAGGACGATGCGGGAATGGCAGCACCGACGACCTCCTTTCTCTGCGGTTAGGGACTGACCTGGCCTTCACAGCCCTTTACAAAGCCTGGGACCTGCAGTGGGGTCAGCCCACAGCTGAGCTGGAGTCCACTAGCGCTGACGCAATTCTGCAACCTGGCTGTTAAAACATTAGCTTGACATCAACCATGGTGGGAGTATTAACACCACAGAAGTCAGCCAATCAGGGCTTTTTAATTCTCCAGACAGTCATTTTATCAATACACCACTTGGTTAGCCAAATATGGGTTCAAATTCTACTTGAGTCCCCGCTTTCCCACCCAAAACACGAGCAGTCAGTGAAATAAGACAATCCTCGTGCAGCTCCCAGGCCTGTGCCAGCAGGCGTAAGGGGCTCCCTCGCCTCTTCCAGCCGCCTCATGGCTTGATTGTTTCAAACCTTGGCTGAGGGACTCTCGAATGTACAGACACCCATCTCTCCAATACGAGAGGGCCAGAATGGGGGTGCTGGTTGAACAGTGTGGGCAAGGCCTTAGGGCAGGGGGCCTGAGGCTTGTGCTGTCCAGCCCTGGGGAGGGGCTGCACCCTCTAACTGCTCCCCTCCTCCCATGAGGCCGAGGCCCTGATTTATGAGCCAACCTGGGTAGGGGCTCTGCCTGGGAAGCCACAGTCACCCCCACACTCAATCAAGTCGATGAAGGGTTGTGGGGGTAGCCTCTGGGGCTTGTCTCTGTGTTCTCACCTTGATGGAGGCGCTGATGAGGCCTCCCCGGCTGTGCACTTTCAGCACACGCTCAAAGAGCTGGTTCCTCTTGGCCTCGTCGTTGGCAAAGTCACCCTCGGTCAAGTCGATGGGCTCAGAAACCCCACCTGTGAAGTCCACCAGGGCATCCGCCGTGTTGCCTCCATCCAAGGCCTGGTAACAGCCCGCCAGCCTGGAAGCAACGTGGAAAGAACTCCTAGCTCACATTCCCCAGCCTTATAGGGGAGATTTCTGAGACTCAGACAGGTCAAGAGAACCGCTAAAGTCACACAGTGGGTCACACAACAGAGTCAATACAGAACTCAGGTCTCTGGCTCCCAGGCCAACATCCATCCCATGAAGCACACCATTTTGTCACTCAAATTCCCCTTTGCCTTCACAGCCTCATCTTCAAAAATTAGCTGTCTAGAAATCCAGCAATTCTTTTCAAAACTGTTAAAAGTTCATATGTCTTTTGACATATCATTTCTGGATGAATAACATTATTAATAACAATGTAAAACTGGAAATCATCTAAATGTCTAACAACAGGGAACTGATTTTAAAAGCTAATGCTGCATCTCAACACTGGAACATTAAGCAGCCATTGAGCAAAACACTAAAGGAATTCTTACTGCAGGGAAAATGCTAGTGTTTTCTGGTAGCATTTGAAAAAGCAATAATGTCAGATTCCAATTACGTCTAAAACATATACAATAATTCATTTCAAAAAGATTAAGTATCTACTCCAGGTGGCGCAGTGGAAAGAATCTGTTTGCCAATGCAGAAGACATACAAGATGCAAGTTTGATCCTTGGAGTCAGGAAGATCCCCTGGAGTAGGAAACGGCAACCTACTCCGGTATCTTTGCCTGGAGAATGGACAGAGGAGCCTGGCGAGCTACTGTCCATGGGGTTGTAAAGAGTCGGACACGACTGAGCAACTGAGCACAATACCACATGGGCAACGTGTCAGATGCTAGAGACACAGATGTGGCTCCTTTAGGGTTGGGGTCTTAAAGGCAGAATACTGAATGTGAACATGAGAAGCAAAATGGGATATATGGCAAAATGCCATTTCATATGCCCACGGAACACCAGCACAGGTTTTGCAAGGTAGCCAACAAACAAAAGAGGCATCAAAAGATGTTAGAAGAGCTGCCAGTGGTGGAGGAGGGTGTGGGGAGAGCAAAGGGAGGAAATGGAGACATGCAGAGGGGGCGGGCCTTGAGGGGACAATGTCATACTGTCCCGGGCAGAGGAGCTGCCTCATGTATTAATCCAGATGGCCCAGAACAGGGAAGGGGAGAGCAGTGGCCTAGGAGACTATGTGGGAATATGGGAGAGTTTTATTATCCTCTGCATAGCTTTCTATATTTTCTGGATTTGCTGTAACAGATACGGATTCATTTTCTAATTTAAAAAGTAAACAAATTAAAAACAAACAAGCAAGCAAGCAAGCATAGATTGTACAGCCCTCTGTGGAAAACAGCTTGGTGGTTACTCAAAAGTGTAAGCACAGGGACTTCCCTGGTGGCCCCATGGTTAAGACTCCTCACTCCCAATGCAGGGGGCATGGGTTCAACCCCTAGTCAGGGAACTAAGATCCTGAATGACGCATGGCACAAGCAAAATAAATGAATAAATAAATAAAAATACAAAAAATTTTTAAATGTAAACACAGAACTACAATATGACTCAGGAATTCATGCCAAGATACTGGATTGGCCACAAAGCTCATTTGTGTTTCTCCGTAAGATGTTATGGAAAAACCTGAACGAGCTTTTCAGCCAAGCCAATATATATTCCAAAGAACTGAAAGCAGACACTTGAACAGATATTTGCACACCATGTTCAGAGCAACATTATTCATAATACTAAGCAGGTGGAAACAACCCAAGTGTCCATCAACAGACAAACAGATAAACAAAACGTAGCACACACATAACAACAGGATACTACTCAGCCATAAAGAGGAACAGAATTTCGATATATGCTACAACATAGATGGACCGAGAAAACATTATGCTAATTGAAATAAGGCAGACACAGGAGGACAAATATTCCACTTATATGAGCTACCTGGAATAGGAAAATTCATTGAGACAAAAAAGCATAATGGAGGTTCCCAGGGTTGGGAGAAGGGATAAAGAGTTACTGTTTAGCGGGTAACAGCGTTTAGGTTGAGGATGACGAAAAACCATCATCGTCTATACTGGCTACAGACAGCGATGATGGGTACAAAGCATTGTGACTGTAAATGATGCCACTGAATTGTACACTTGCACATGGTCAAAATGATAAATATTATTATATTTTGGACAATTTTTTTAAAATATAAAATATTTTTTAAAAAATAATAAAACTTTTATTTAAAAAAAAAAAAGAGCAAGCCGAGTCACTGAGTGGGTCTCCCAGAATGGGAGGGGAGGAGCCTGCAACCTAGGGCCCTGGTGACCAAGAGACCACCAGGGGGCGGGTTTGCTTTCTTAAGATTAAAAATGGAAGCTTCCTTAATGGGTTTGTTTTTGATGATGGAGTTTTTGTTTTTTCCCTTTACACACACACACACACACACACACACACACACACATACACACACACACACACACACATACTGTCCCAGGAGAGGGACAAATGGGTCTGGAAGGAGGAACCAGGGAGAGGCTCCTACAGAGCCAGCAACTGGTCTCTGACCCTGCTGGCCATCCTGCCCCAGGCCTGCACCTGTCCTCAGGGCCTGGGCAGGTCACTCCACCCCAAAGCCTTCCACAGCTCAGCAAACCTTGGCTCAAGCCCGTGCTGGCAACACAGGGCCTGGCACAGAGCAGAAGGAGGGGCAGGCAAAGCTAGAATGGCTGGACAGTCTGGTAGACAGACCAATGGGTGGAGGAGGGGGAGGCCCAGGGAGCAGGAAAGGCAGGGGTTTGGCCCAACCTCCTTGACCAGCCTGGCTTGGAGACAGCACAGTCCCAACAAGGCCTCCAAGGAGGGCTTAGCAACTCGAATCTTTGGAAAAGAACCATCGAGTGAAATGGAGCTGCTGGCTCTGCCCCCCACTACCTGCAGGTCACCTGCCTGGGCCTCCGTCTTCCCAGGTAGAAGAGAGAGTAACTATTCCTCCCCACACGGGCTGGTTGTGAAGACCTGACACCAGGTGCCCAGGGGCCCTTCAGTCCAGGCCTCCACCACACCTGGCGAAGGTTCAGCTGGTTGTGCTCTGGGTACCGGGCTCTGAGCTTGCTGTGTCTGCACCTGCCCCTCACCTCTCTGTGCGTGGGGCTGCAGCGAGAGGAAGATCCCCAGAGCCCATGAACAGCACCACCCCAGCCTGGCCGCCCACCCACCTGCCAATGGCACCTACTTGGCATAGGCCTTTTCCACCAGGGCACACCAGAACTCGTTGCGGGAGCTGGAGTGGCAGTAGATGAGCTGGTTGTTGACCGTGGGCAGCCGGTCGTCGATGACCACATCCACCCACTCCCCGAAGCGCCAGAAGTGGAAGTGGAAGATGCCCGCATAGGCATGGGGCTTCTCAGGGTCCCACTCCTGCTCCTTCCAGTCTGGGATGACCTGGATGTGGAGAGAGGCAGGATGGGGACACAATGAGGATCACAGCCAGCTTCCTGAGGAAGTGGGAATCAAATGGAAAGGAATACTGGGTTCACTCCCCAACGCTGCCATGAACCACTGTGAGTCCTTCTTATCTCTGGGCCTCTGTGTCCCCACCCTTGCAGGGGCTGGAGGCTCCCTGAGGCCCTGTCATACTAAGATTCTATGAGCTTCCCCCTCCCTCCCATCTGCATCCTCCTCTCAGAAATACAGCACATTCATCTCAGTCCTGCCTGGTCAGTGGTACCACCAGAAACTCCCTCCTTGCATCCTGCCCGAGCCAGAAGCCGGCAGTCACACTGGCCTCCCCAGTTTCCCTTTCTCCATCCAATCTGAGCACCCACATTCTTTGAAAATCCGTCTCCTCCTCTCCATCCCTTGGCACCGCCCTGGCCCAGTCCTCCATCTCCTCACCCCAGGACACGGTAACAGCATCAGTAGCCACACCCGCCCCTGCACCGCACAGCAGCAGAGAGAGCTGTCTGATTAGGTCACTTTCCTGGAAAATAAGGTCCAAACCCTTAATGTGCTCTGTCCCTACCCCGACTCCCCAGGCTCATTTCTCTACCTTCATCCACCCCAGTCCCCACCTACTGTGCCCTGCTCCAGGCTTTCTCTGGTTAGAGGCTCTGCACCTGCTCTTCCTCCAGCTGACTCTCATTTGTCCTTTGGGCCTACCCTCCTCCTCCAGGAAGGCCTCCTTGACTCTTCAGACTAGGCCTGCACACCTGTCCATCCATCTCATGGCCCCTGGCACCTCTCCTCTGAGGCACTTTCCCCAGTTATAATTACACAAGTGTGCGATGTTGTGTTCAATGCTGATACTGTCACTGGAATATCAGCTCTCTTAGGGCAGAGACACGTCAGTCTTGGTCACTGCTATCCACCTAGCATCTGGCCCAGAGAGGGTCCTTAATAAACATGGTGAAATGAAAGTCGCTCAGTCGTGTCCAACTCTCTGCAGCCCCATGGACTACATAGTCCATGGAATTCTCCAGGCCAGAATACTGGAACGGGTAGCCTTTCCCTTTTCCATGGGATCTTCCCAACCCAGGGATCGAACCCAGGTCTCCCGCATTGCAGGCAGGTTCTTTACCAGCTGAGCCACAAGGGAAGCCCAATAAACATGGTAACTGAATGTATAAGTCCAAAGGCATTCACTGGGACTCTTAATAATATTGATTATTTATGTAGCATCTTGGCACTCCATAAATAATTCATGGAGTTTACCAAGTCTCTGACTGCCATGGAGTATCTCAGTTTAATTCATACAACCACCCCATGAGCAGATTACTATCATAACCAGCCTTACTTTACAGATGAGAAAATCAAGGCTCAGAGAGGGCAAGCAACTTGTCCGGGGTCACATAACTAGAAAATATACACATTCTTTGGAGGTAGGCAGACCTGGGTTTGAAGCCAGGATTCAACCCAGGTCTGTCTGTTTCCAAATACTGAGTTCTGTATCAGTGTGCACCCCTTTGCACCCAGAGGTATGCTGGCACCAAGGACCCAGGTGATTCAGACATGGTCCCTGCCCTCGGCAGGCTCCCGGTCTGGAAGGAAAGGCAGGCACACAGGCAAGTGCTGAGGCTGACACGGAGTACGTGGTGGGCCATGGAGAAAAGGCAGAGGTGGGCCCAACCCTGGAGGGCCAGCAGCAGCTTCTGAGCAGCTGTCCTGAGAGCTGACCCCTCCTGAGCACATGCAGACCAGCAGAGGCAACCTGGGGCAGCAGGGAAGTGGAAGGCAGGGAAAAACCCCACCCTGCTGAGTCAAGGGGACCTGCTTGCCCTTCTGGACACAGAACCCAGAGGAGCCAAACCCCATCAAGACCAGACGAAGTTCCTTCTAGAAGAAAATCACTCCCAGGTATGGGGGTGGGCACACAGGCATCTGGAATGAGGAGCCCGAGACGTATCAGGAGGCTGTAAACCCAAGACACAGACCAGCCTGAGCACAGAAATTGAGGCCAAAAGCCATTCCCAACCCCCACCCTCATTAAGGATGCTTCTGTTTACATGCCTCTTACCATCAACAGGGATGTTGGCAAAGAGAAAATCTCCCTAGTGGGACACTCGAGACCAAGAAAATGAAAATGCTAAGCACAGTGAGAGGTGCCCCAGCCACCAATGGAGCCCTGCTAAGGGCCGAAGCGCCCAGAACATGTGGAGCTGTCTTTTGAGGGGGTGGGGCAGGAAGTCGCAGGCAGAGGCCACCCACGGGCACAGGCAGGATTCACACTCAGGGCTTCAGAGTCTGACACAGCGTCTAGAACCCAGCAGGGACTCGAGACAAGCTGGTCCCTTTGCAGGCACCTCTGCGTCCCTTCTCAATGAAAACCCCCAGGCTGGCCTCTGTCCCGATCCCTGGCATGCCTCCCCACACTTGATTTCAGGACAGAAAAGCGTATCAAAAATGGAGTCCATGCAGGGGCCCAGAGCAATGGGGAGCCATAAGCTAGGAACACTGGCCTGGCCACTGCACCCTCCTCCACTCCTCCCCACTCTGAAAGCTCTGGACTGCATGGGATGGGGTGGGGGGAGGTAGGAAGAGGCGCCCTCGTGGGAGCTGAGAGGTACCACTGGGGCCACAAGAGGATCATTATGCAAACCCAGGGCTTGGCTCTGAACTCTCTGTGACTCAAGAGGCAGCTAATGAGGCTCCAGGGCCTGTGACACAGAGTCAGGGATCCCTGTAGGCTTCAATTTCCTTTCCACATCACAGCCCTTGACCCCCAGGCCAGCCTTCTCACCCCTCAGCCCCTCTCTCTGCCAGCCAGGGTACCGAGTGAGAGAAAGGTGAGCTGCCACGGGCATACAAACCAAACACCCTCTAGACCAGGGGTCCCTAACTCCCTGACCATGGACCAGTGCCATGGCCTATTATGAACCGGGCCACACATCAGGAGTGACAGGCCAGCGAGCGAAATGTCCATCTGTATTGACAGCCATTCATGAAGGCCTCCCTGATGGCTCAGCAGTAAAGAATCCACCTGTAATGCAGGAGATGCAGGTTCGATCCCTGGGTAGGGAAGATCCCTGGAGGAGGAAATGGCAACCTACTCCAGTATGCTTGCTTGGAAAAAAATTTCCATGGACAGAGGAGGCTGCAGTCCATGGGGTCGCAAAGTCAGACACGACTGAGCAATCAAGCACGTGAGCATCCACCACTTGCATTACCACCTGAGCTCCCCCTCCTGTCAGATCAGTGGCGGCATTAGATTCTCACAGGAGCGAGAACACTGATGTAATGAACCTGAATCATCCTGTAACCATCTCCCCTCCACCCCATCCATGGAACAATTGTCTTCCACAAAACAGATCCCTGGTGCCAAAAAGACTGGGGACTGCTGCTCTAGACCACATCCGGTCATGCAAGAAATCAAGGAGGTAATCAAAATATTCAGGACCGATCTGAAGAAGCTCCCAATAGCTGTAGACGGGCCATGACGAGCAGCCAGAAGGACAATGACTGTGATGAGTGAAAACACATCCAATATGTTCAAATTCATGAGATCATGATGATACTAACACAAACAAATAGTCACTAGTGGAGGGTGGCAAGGAATCAATTGATTTTTTTGCAACTGGAAAGTGAAGGGGGAAAAAAAATCCTGACTTTTCTATACAAACAGTGATATAAAGTAACCAACAGCAGATGAAGGGAGGCCTTTATCTGGTGATGACTCCCAGCTAAGAAAAGAGGAAGAAATTAAGAATATCACCCTCCCACTCTCTTGCAACCACTGACAAATGATGGATTTAGGCAATCATGGCTTCTAACCTCCACTTAGGAATATGGATGGTTTCCACGTCAGAGAAGAGAGAGACAACCAGAGATTATGTACCTCTTGAGAGAACTTCACCCATGAAGCAGCTGTGCCAAAAACATTGCGCCTGAACCTTATCATGCCCCCAGAGGTAAGTCCCACCTTACAGGAAATGCAGAGCACAAACATTAGTCAACACCCTGAAAACATAGCCGGCAAAATCTAGATGGTTGGAAACTTCACAGGACAAGTGATTGATTTCTTCAGCAAATAAACTGCAAGGGCAAAAACATGAAAAGATGAACGAGAACCACCAGACTGAAGTAATGGACCTTTGTTTGGATTTGATTCAAACTGTAAAACATCCATGCAACCATTTATGACACAAATTGGAAATCAGAATATTTGCCGGATATTTGATAGTGGTAAGGAATTACTGTAAAATTATTTCAGTTATGTTATAGTACTATGATTATGGGTTTTTGCTTTGTTTCGAACAAGTCCTTATCTTTCAGAGATTTATCCAGAAATATTTACAGAGGAAATGATATGCTGCCTCGAGAGAGGGGGTTGTGGTGGCTCAGACAGTAAAGAATCTGCCTGCAATGCAGGAGACCAGGGTTTGATCTCTGGGTCGGGAAGATTTCTTGGAGCAGAGAATGGCAACCCACTCCAGTATTCTTGCCTGGAGAATTCCATGGACAGAGGAGCTTGATGGGCTACAGTCCATGAGGTCACAAAGAGTCAGACACAACTGAGCTACTAACACACTAGGGGAGAGAGAGCTGCAGAGGAAACAAAGATCAACTGTGAGTTAGCAACTGCTGAGACAGAGCAATGGACACAAGAGCTCCCTAGGCTGTCTCCCTGCTCTCAAGTGTCTACAGCTGAAAAGCTCCATCGCCATGGACACCAGCTCCCTGGCCCAGCATTCAAAGCCCTGCAGGCAGCTATCAGCTTCACCCCTAAACACTGCTTCCCTCAGGCCCCACAGGAATCTACACCCTGGGATGTAGATTCCCAGGTGTAGATTCAGGACACCTCAGCTTGGAACAGGTGGCTCCCTCTGCTGGCCACACCCCAGAGCCCGTCCCTCAGGGGCCAGCTGAGCAGCAGCTGGCAGGGGCCTCCAGACCCCACCTTCCCCTTGGGCACGCTCAGGCAGCCCCTCCTCCAAGCTCCTTCCCACGTGGCCAGGCCCAGCTCCACAGCTGGCTATCTTTCCAGGAGGAAACTCCGCGAGTGCTGGTTGCAGAGAGGCCCTGGCCAGCTGGGGAGTTTGTACACGCTAGTGGTACGAAAGAAAAATGAAAATGGAGTTGGTTTTCCTAAGTGAGCGCTCTAAAATGGGGCCAGGAGGCCACTCAGCAAGTATGACTTATGCATGCCTCAGCCCACATGGAATCTGAACTTTGACCACTTCTTGTTTTAACGCAGCCATCCAGAACGTCTGGCCAGTGTTCCAGAAACTCAAGATATTTATTGGATCCTTTACCCTAAAACAACTCGTGACAGTCCAGCCCTTGAGGACAAATACTTCCTCTAACAATCTCACGGCTTTTCCCTTTACAAGTCCCTGACTTTCTCTTTCCTGGAACACTCTTTCGGTTCTGTCTAACTCTATACCTCCCCAGGAGTCCACATCTATCCACCCTCCCTCCAAGACTGTGAGCACTAAGATGCATCAACTGTGGAGGGTTGTGCATACGTGAGGGGTCATCCCTGCTGGTGTGTGGGGTATATGTGTACAGCCTTGGGGTGACCTGGTCAACCTCCCTCCCAAGAGGAGAAAGGAAAACCTTGACAACAGCCCACTGGGCAGATGGAAAAAACAAGGCCTGAAAGGGCTGAGCTACCTCCTTGGGCTGACCAGGCAGTGAGGCAAGAACTCAGTGGGATTGCAAGCAACCTTACACATAGGTGGCCCTAGTGGTAAGTAATCCTCCTGCCAATCCAAGAGACATAGGAGACATGGGTTCGACCCCTGGGTCAGAAAGATCCCCTGGAGGAGGGCATGGCAACCCACTCCAGGATTCTTGTCTGGAGAATCCCATGGATGGAGGAGCCTAGTGGGGCTACAGTCCATAAGATCGCAGAGTTGGAAACTACTGAAAAGACTCAGCATGCACACCCATTCAGCCACCCACTGCAGAATCACCCAGAAACTTCAAAGCCTCACTGATGGGTGTGCCCCAGTGCCCCTTGGTGCCCTGGCACCTGGACTCCTCCCCGCTTCCTTACTGGGGCTTTCCCTGAGGGACTCCCACCCAGACCCAAGTGGCTGGGTTCAAATCCTGCTGGACTCTGGGCCAGTGAGTGAATGCCCATGTGTGTGTACACAGAAGCATGCGTGTGTAGGTGAAAGTCAGTATGTGCATCAGTATGTTTCTATGCAAGTGTGTATGTGTGTGTCTGCTCAGGTGGCAGAGGGGGAACACCCCACAGATTTCTGCCTGCAATCCCAGACAGCCAGCCAGGGAACATTTCTGAACAAGGACGGTGGGGCTGCGGGTCACAGGACTGCATTGGGGTTTCCTGCATTCATTATCCAACTTGGGTGAGGTGAGCCACAGGCCTCTGCGAATCCTCAAAACGAAAGAGTCCCTGGTTCTTCTGAGCACCTGAAGTTTCTCAATTCTCAGCTTCTGATTTCAAGAGTCTCAAACTCCTGAGTTTCAGATGCCATGACAAGAAGAGGCCAGGAAGATGGGTAACCCCATCCCGACCCCCCGTGGCTCACCCACCCAGAGAGCAGGGCGCTGACACACCAGCAGGGGGCGCTGGGGATCCCTGTTCACAAGAGTGAGCACAGCCAGATACTCAGAGAGAGCCCAGGGCGGCCCCCTCCCGCGGGGCTCCCGGGCTAGACTGTGAGGGCTGGAGGTCCCCTCCACTGGGCCCTTCTGAGCCCGGTGACATGAAGGGAATCCACTCCACCAAGACCACTCTCTCCAACCAGAGCAGGCCTGGACCCTGCCCATGCCTCCACCTCACCATGCTGCCGCAAGCAATGCACGTCACCTCTCTGCAGCGTGCGCCCTTCCTTAGTAAATATGTTCCTCTCACTCTCCTCTCAGAATCACTGTGAAAAGTGAGACCCCGTGTCTACAGTGAAAGTATTTACAATGAGCAGACCCACAGAGGAAGCCCGTGTGCCACTCAGGAACCTCAGCACTTTGCTAACCGTAACTCATTTCTTCTTCACAACGACCCTACACGGGAGGTACCATTATAAGCTCCCACAGAACGGCAGATGAGAAAACAGACTCAGAAAAGGTCTCATGGGGTCACAGAGGTGGCGGCTGGTGGCAGGGCCAGGCAGGGCCCCTCACACTACCTTACACTGGCTCAGCGGGAGGCACGAGCTTAGGAAACGGCAGGTCTGCTGCTGGGGGTTTCTCACGGGTTCCGTGGAAAGCACATCCTCACTTCACATTCCCTGCCCTCCTCCCAGCCCAGTCTCGGGAGCAAAACCAGGCCTTCTACTGCTGCCCTTGGTGGGCGGGGGAGTAGGTTTCCTTTCTCGGTTTCCAGCCCCCCACACCTCCCAGAAGCATCTTCAGGAGTTGTTGGAGGCTGTGGCTGGACATTGGGCTTGGGGAAGAGAATCAGGGCAGCAGCAGCTGCTCTGGGCAGGGGTCTGGGGGGAGGAAGATGGGGCTGTGAGATCTGACTGGGGGTTGTTCTGAAGCAAAACCCAAAGAGTGGCCTCTGAAGCGGGGACTGACCTCGTCTCTGGGGAGAAACCAGCCTCGCCCAGGGCCTGAGCCCTCCGGTGAGATGGGGGCATCGCCCCTGCCCATTCCAGGGGGCCAGTGTCATGGGGTCAAAGGTCCACAGATCCAAAGCTTGGCTCACGTATACACCCTCCCCAGCCCCTCCACATCCACTATGACTTTGGGCAGGCAGCTTCCTCCCTGGGCTTCTGTTGTCACTGTCCAAACACTGAGTGAGGGTCGGGCTCAGTTGGGACACTAAGGTGACATGGTGACATGGGCCTTATCTGGTCAGCAGGGCAGGAATGCAAGGGATTCATGGAACCAGGCTGTTCCCTTTAGAAAGTCTGAGGCTGGGGGAGAGTCAAGGCCTGCCTGAGGACAGGCAGCAAATTAGTGACCAAGGCCAGATGAAACCTGGGCACAGGCCTGACCCTACCTACCCCTGAGCCACTCTCCTGTCCTGTCTGCCCCCTTCCCAGCCACCCTGCAAGGGAGGGAGACTCAAGATGGAGCCTGACTTGGTGAGTTCCCCCCATCCCCTCTCAGCACCCCTTGCCTCCCTGAGGCCTCACACGGAGGCTGGTTTGGGAACTACTGGAGAAAAAACTGTCAGGCGTGTTGGTTCCTGGCTGGGTATCAGGGCACCTGGTTTCAAACTCCATCCTGACATCTGATCTTGGGCCAGTCACCTGCCTGTTCGGGGACTTGTCCCTGAAAGCGGCAGTGGGAGGAGAGGGCAGGAGTGCGGAGAGGGCCCAGGGAGGGGGTGGCTCCTGACAAGAGAATGCACACAAGGCGGGGCACACAGGCTTTATTGGGGATGCATAGTGGCCACAGCAGAGGCACTCACGCCTGCATGGGGCAGACATGTGGGGGGTGGCGGTACAAGCAGGCTGCACCAAGAGGGTCCCCAGAGCTGCAGGGAGAGGTCAAGCAAAGACAGAAGGACTGGGCCATCTGCCAGGGTCTGGCCTCCAGGCTCTCTGAGAGTCAGCAGAGAGCAGGCAGGAATCCTAGCACGTCCCGGAATAGACACCTGAGCTTTGAGTTAGGACGGACCATTGCTCACATCACAGTCAAACCTCCCACTGAAGAATTCTACTCTAGCTGCTTCCATTTGCCTGCCTCTGAAGGGTGGGGGGCGGGGGGGGGTGCACCTGCCCTCCCAGCAGCGCCGATCACTGGGGTTGGCTCTCACCCTCCATCTCTCACTGCCTCTGTTCCCAGGGCCCTCCAACCCCTCGACAGCTCTGCTTCTCGAGCAAACTGTCACAGGCACATCCCTGACAAAAAAAAAGGGGGGGGGGGCTGGCCTGGAGACACTTTGTGAGGCGCCCTCGGCTGATGCCAGAACTCTGGGCCTGTGTAGTGTGAAGGCAAGTGAGGTTTGGGGGCTGGAACTGAATCTGCTGGGGCAACTGTGCTTCAGTTTCCCTCTCTGGTGAGTGGGTTGCGCCCAGCAACCTCTGAGGCCAGTGTTCCACCATCACACCACACTGCCACCCCCAGCCTATTTCTGATCATCAGCTGTCACAACTGCTCTCCCAGGCCATCTCAATCCCCACCCTTCGACTCCACCGAAGATGCTGCACCGGGATGACACACTCACCGTCTCCCAACAGTCACCGAGGAAGAGCCTGACGTCCCAGCAGGCCCCAGAGATGCTACTGCCTCAAGCTCCAGGGCTCTGGACCCTCTATCTAGCTTCTCCCCCAGGCAGAGGGATATCTGATTACTATACTGCTCCCCACTTCACTGCATGAACCTCCAAGTCTCCCAGGTCAGAAGCACCCCGTCCCCAGTGCCACCCTGATGAAGCTCCTGCTAAAGGCCACCAGGCAACCAACTGGGTGATTATATGATAGATCATCTAAAGTCAGACTTGTTCACAGGGCAGGTACAGAATACATCCAAATGAACATAGCATGATCCCTCTTGATATACATGTATATGTATAGATAGACAGATGTCCCTCTTCACTTCTCCCCTCCTGAAGTCATTCTCAGAACGAGAGTTAGTCTGCACAGCCCCCAGCATGCCAGTCACTCCCCATGCCCAAATCAGCCTCCACAGCACCCCGGCCAGATGTGTTAAGAGGAAGGTGTTGTGGGACCACACAAGGTACCCAGAGAAGCACCTTCCTGGGTTCTCTGGCTGAGTGTTCACCTCTGGACACAGACTCCAGGGAAAGGCTTTGTGGCCAGGAGGGCAGCAAATGTCTGTTTGCCAGACTCTCCAAGGAGGCTGCTCTGTCGTCTCTGCCTCCCTGTCTCTGGAGGAAGCCGGATGGCTGGTTCTTTAGATATGTCTCTCTCTGCCTCTTGCTGTCTCTATCGTGGTCTCTCTGTGTCTCCCAGCGATGGAGCAGAGAGAAGGCAATCTCCCATGGCCTCTCATCTTCCCACACTGGCCCCGACCAGGCCACCACAGTCTACCGCAGAAGCAGTGGCAGCCAGGTCAGCTTCTAGACTACGAAGAGTTTGAATCTTCCTCCCATGACCAGGGAGCGTCAGCACCAGGGAAAGGAGAGGAGGAAGGAGGCAGGCTCGGGTCCCAGTCAAGCCAAGTACAGGCCAGCAGCTAGAAGATAATATCCCCAAACACACACCTGGCGGGCGTGGGGGGCGGGCAGCAGTCAGGCAAGTGGGCAAGGGGAGGGGGTAGCAACCAGCAGCTGCCATCAGAGCTGGTTAAAGACCACGGAAGCCTTGAGGTTGGCGGGCTCGAGGCCCTCGCTGAAGGCGATGAGGAAGTACATGATCTTGCGGATCTTGGCCAGGTCGGACAGGCGCTCCCCGAACTCCAGGGCATCAGCCTCATTCCAGTCCATGGCCTCCGAGTCCTCCTTGCGCCAGAAGATGGCCACGGGGTCGAGCAGCTGCCGCGTCATGAGGTTGGTGAGGTCAGGTGTCCAGTTCTGGGAGGTGCCCGTGATGGTGACCTTGCCCGGCTGGTCGAGCACGACATCCCAGCGCTCAAACTGCAGCCTGTGCCGCTGGATGAAGTCAATGCGGTACACGGACTCGGTCGGCCGCAGCAGCTTCTCGCCATCCTGGCGCTTTTGGCCGCGCTGCTTCAGGCTCTCCACGCGCAGCCGCATCTGCTTGGTCAGGTCCCAGTCCAGGACTAAGGGCATGCTGAGCTGCGAAGGCCTCGGCTCGTCCTCCGCCATGGCCCACTTCCTCCTGGGGCTGCCGCTGCTGTCTCCCCCGTCTGGGAGCCGAGTGGGCTTGGGGCTCACCGCCGAGGCAAGAGGCCACCAAAGAGGGGCCCCGCCTCCTCCACTGACCCTCCCCTTGCCCCGCCCCCTCTGCCGCTGGCTCTTCCCTGCCCCCACCCAGTCTTCAAAACGGGGCGGGGGGGGGCGGGGGCTAGGAGGGCGGGATCCCCAATGCCATCTCCTCTGCTCGTCGCAGAAGTGGTAATGGAGGCGCTGCAACAGCAGCAGGCTCCTTGGGGACCAACTGCTGATGTCAATTGCTGTGGCAACGGCCCTAGCTACCACGGATGGGCCGGGAGCTGACTTGCTGTGAAGAGGGAGCATTACTTACAGGCAGTAAGAGGACCAGAGGTGGGGGGCAAGTGCTCATGGTGGGGAGAGGCTGAAGAACCCCTGGCAGGACTGGGGGCGGTGGGGAACAAGTACCAGAGGGACCCACCAATTTGAGATTTGGCAACCCATTCCAGTATCCTTGCCTGGAGAATTCCATAGACAGAGGAACCTGGTGGGCTACAGCCTGACGGATCACAAAGAGTAGACACGACTGAGTGACTAACACATTCACACTTTTCATTTCATTAAGCCAAACCTCGGAGCCCTCCTCGAAACAGCTTCACCTTTACCCCTCCACACCCAATTGCCAAGGCCTGTCAATTACCCTGAAAACTCTCCTCCCCAGCCCAGCCACCATCTCTCACCTAGACCCATGTTCTCAAACATTAGGGAGCATCACAGTGACCTGCAGGACTTAAAACATAGTTTGCTGGGCCCCACCCCAGAGTTTCAGATTTAATCTGTCTCTGATGAGGGGTGAGAATCTGCATTTCACCCCAGATGCTGATGCTGCTAGTCCAGGAACTGTGTTCTGAGAATCACTGACCCAGTCTACAGCCGTATCACCCTGAATGCGCCCAATCTCATCTGATCTAGGAAGCTAAGAAGAGTCGGGCCTGGTTAGTACTTGGATGGGAGAATCACTGACCCAGATGATTCCTGCCTGCTGGCCCTGCCTCAGCCCTGCACTGCATGGCAGCCACATGCCCAGGAATCTCCTCTACTAAAATCCCACCACTTATTACACCTGTATCGAGCCTCAGTTTCCCCCAGGAGGCTTAAGGCCATGGAAGAATCTGAGAAATGTTTATATACTCAGTATCTGAGGGGGAACCAGGAGCTCAGCTATTACATGTGGGCAAACGGAAGAAATGGAGTACGTGAGTGTGGTTGGGGATGTGGTGAGGGAAAAGGGAAGCTGCCATGACATGCCACACACAGAGAGAGGACAGAAGCGCAGGCCAAAGTGTAATAACTGAAAACAGTCAAGGGTCTAGTGAACCGCGTGTGTATTCTGTTGCTTTAGTTGTGTCTGACTCATTGCGACCCCAGAGACTGTAACCCGCCAGGCTCCTCTGTCCGTGGGATTCTCCAGGCAAGAATACTGGACTGGGTTGCCATGCCCTCTTCCAGGGTATCTTCCCGACCCAGGGATCAAGCCTAGGTCTCCTGAAATATAGGCAAATTCTTCACCACTGAGCCACCGGGGAGGCCCCTAGTGGACCACAAGCATTTTGTTGTTCAGTCACTCAGTCGTGTCCGACTCTTTGCAACCCCACAGACTGCAGCACGCCAGGCCTGCTTGTCCCTCACCATTTCCTGGAGCTTGCTCAAACTCATGTCCATTGAATCAGTGATGCTTTCTAACCATCTCATCCTCTGTCAGCCCCTTCTCCTCCCGCCTTCAATCTTTCCCAGCGTCAGGGTCTTTTAAAATGAGTCAGTTCTTCACATCAGGTGGCCAAAGTATTCGAGTTTCAGCTTCAGCATCAGTCCTTCCAATGAACATTCCGGACTGATCTCCTTTAGGATGGACTGGTTGGATCTCCTTGCAGTCCAAGGGACTCTCAAGAGTCTCCTCCAACACCACAATTCAAAAGCATCAATTCTTCGGTGCTCAGCCTTTTTTATGGTCCAACTCTCACATGACTACTGGAAAAACTGTAGCTTTGACTAGACAGACCTTTGTTGGCCGTCTCTATTTTGTCTCTGTTTTTTAATATGCTGTCTAGGTTGATGACAACTTTTCTTCCAAGGAGCAAGCATCTTTTAATTTCATGGCTGCAGTCACCATCTGCAGTGATTTTGGAGCCCAAGAAAATAAAATCTCTCACTGTTTCCACTGTTTCCCCATCTGTCTGCCATGAAGTGATGAGACTAGATGCCATGATCTTCGTTTTTTGAATGTTGAGTTTTTAAACCAGCTTTTTCACTCCTCTTTCACTTTCATCAAGAGGCTCTTTAGTTCTTCTTTGCTTTCTGCCATAATGGTAGTGTCATCTGCATATCTGATATTGTTGATATTTCTCTCAGAAATCTTGATTCCAGCTTGTGCTTCATCCAGCCTGGCATTTCTCATGATGTACTCTGCATAGAAGTTAAATAAGCAGGGTGACAATATACAGCCTTGACGTACTCCTTTTCCTATTTGGAACCAGTCTGTTGTTCCATGTCCAGTTCTAACTGTTGCTTCTTGACCTGCATACAGATTTCTCAGGAGGCAAGTAAGGTGGTCTGGTATTCCCATCTCTTGAAGAATTTTCCACAGTTTGTTGTGATCCACACAGTGAAAAGCTTTAGCGTAGTCAATGAAGCATAAATATATGTTTTTCTGGAATTCTCTTGCTTTTTCTGTGATTCAATGGATGTTAGCAATTTGATCTCTGGCTCCTCTCCCTTTTCTAAATCCAGCTTGAACATCTGGAAGTTCTCAGTCCACGTACTGTTGAAGCCTAGCTTGGAGAATTTTGAGCATTACTTTGCTAGCATGTGAAATTAATGCAACTGTGTGGTAGTTTGAATATTCTTTGGCATTGCCCTTCTTTGGGACTAGAGTGAAAATTGACTTCTTCCAGTCCTGTGGCCACTGCTGAGTTTTCCAAATTTGCTGGCAAATTGGTACCTGTCCCTGGTACCCACAATGGTACAGGCAGAGTTGGTGCTCAGTTTCCATGTGGTGAATGAACTGCCATATGCTAAAGGGCAGGGATTGCTCAGATAGCAGTGCAGGTGTGGGAGGGGAAACATTTTTAAATGGAACCAAAAGACTGCTTGGGCTTCCCAGGTGGCACTAGTGGTAAAGAACCTGCCTGCCAATGCAGGAGCCATAAGGACGCAGGTTCCATCTCTGGGTCGGGAAGATCCCCTGGAAGAGGGCATGGCAACCCACTCCAGTATGCGTGTCTGGAGAATCCCATGGACAGAGGAGCCTGGTGGGCTACAGTCCATGGGATCACACAGAGTCGGACATGACTGAAGTGACTTACACAGGACAAAAGACTGCTCAACCCTGCCACTGGGTGCCTCCCCCAGGCCCTGGCCCAGGATGCCCAGCTCCCAACACTCACTCCCAGACACCCAGGCACCCCACTGTTTCTCCTCCTGCTCTACTCTGGCCAGGGGAGCAGCTGACTCCTCCTGGGCCTGGGCACCCTATGGCTCAGCACAGGGATCAAACCTGCCCCCGCGCCCAAGCCAGGCTCCTGAAGAGGTGAACTCACCTGGGGTGGGCCAGGCCGGGCTAATGGCAAATGCCCCACCCAACTCTTACATCCTGACTTCTGGTGCACAAAACTTGGTCACCTGAAGTCCACTGCCCTGCCCTCAGGGAACATACAGTCATATTGTGGAGGCAATAATGCTCCCACTAAGGATCCCATGGGGTGGGGGTTGCTGCTGTCAAGAAGTGTCCAGCAGAACAGAGAAACAGGTGGGAGCCCAGAGGAGGGGCGCCGGATGGGGTGGGCATTTAATGCACGCAGGTTGCCACTAAATGCCATGGACTTACCCCCACTCCCACTCCATGAGCTCCTTTAACCCCACCACCACCCTGGGGACTGGAAAGATCAGGTTTACACAGAGGTCACACGCAGGAATGTGACCTGCCCCAGGTCACACAACTAGCAAGAAACCCAACCAAAAGCAAACCCAGGTTTGGCTGGTTCAAATCCTATGCCTGTTGGCCCGAGGCTCTGTCAATACGAGACGTAAAGGAGTGGCTTCCTGGAGGAGGGGGCATGTGTGTCAAGTGCGTGACGTACCTGCATCTGAGGCTCAGCACCCCCAGAGTGTGAGGCAGGAGGGGGAGCAAAGGTGCACCCCACCCCATTCCATGAAGAAAACAGGGCGGGGCAGGGGAGGCCCTGCAGGGGAGGCCCTGCAGGGCAACAGGCCCAGCAAGTGAGGGGTGACAACAAACAGGGCCCAGTCAGCAGGGACAGGACGGGAGGCAAGAAACAGTAATGAGCTCCCCGGGGCCTCGTGCCTCCTGCCAGGACCCACCTCATGCCTCCTGCCAGGACCCAGGGGCTGTCACCACAGCAGCACCAGAAGGCAGAGCGCAATTAGTCTGGTGCAGCTCGCCCTGCCCCAACCTCCTGGGGACCCAAGCTCCTGGAGATTCCACCCCCGAAGCCTCCAGACCAGCCAGGTGGGTGCCCTGAAACACCCTGCAGGAAGAACGTGCAGCCCAGAGATAAACACAGGCCTGCCCACTGTCACACAGCATCAATGACAAGCCTCTTGTCTGCGGGTCCAGGGCCCCTTTTTCCACTTACTAGGTGGGGAGCTTGACCAGGGGCCAGGCCCAGGGCAGGGCCCATAGCAAGCTGGGGCTTCTCTCTACAAATAACAGACAGCCCATTCCCTGGGAAGGACACAGAGGACCAGGCTCCGGCCCCACTGCAGGCCCCCAGGAAGCCTGAGACAGTGAGGCCTGCTGTGGGGCTACTTGCCAGTCATGAGGTCCAACAGTCTGGGGAAGGGCTGGGTTCTCAAAACTTTCTTGAGCCCTCTCTGTGCCAGGCTCCTGCTGGGCTCAGAGAGAAGATATGTTAGACCAGCTCTGCCCCTGGGGAGCTCACCTCAAGAGGGGAGATCAAAGATAAACAGGCAATTACAGGGCAAGGGGGAGGTGTGGGGCCAGCTCCACAGGTTCCCAAGCGCCATGGCCAGCCCCAGACTGAGCCCTACCTAGCCTGGAGGCTGCACGCCTTGCTCTGGGTTCAGAGCAGGGGACTGGAGCCTGGAGGGGGAGGGAGAGGGCAACTCTTCCCCCGGAGAATAGCACCGGGCCCCCACCCTCTCTGGGCCATGAGGCTCTCGGAGGCCCTCCCAACTCGGATGCCCCTTGACCATCCACGTCAACAGGTCTCAGCAGCAGCCTCTGCCGAGGGCCCTAGGGCAAAAGGCTTCCCGTATCCCACAGGACCACTGGGGCCAGGTCTCAGGCATGCCTGCTCAGGGTGGCTTTGAGAGGTCACACCCCTGTTTAGAAGATGTGACAACAGAGACACCTACGACAGTCCAAGCCTGGGCCGAGGGCATGGCGCCCTCTGAAGGCTGAGGGATGACTCTGGATGAGAACAAACTCACCTGCTATTTGCACCCTGCTTGCACCCATGATGGGAATCTGAATTATCACAGCACTGGCTCTCACAGGCACCACTCCGCCAGCACCGCACTGGGCAAGGCCCTTTAAGGACAGTACCTCATTCCACCCTCACAACTGCCCGAGAGGGAGCTACTCTGATACCCCAACTTTTTGGATGAGTAATCTGAGGCTAATTATAAAGCCACAAAATGGCGAGGCTGGGACTCCCACCTGAGCCCAGAAGACTCAGGTGCCCTGTGCTCTTAAGCCCTGCTCTACAGAAAAAGCAGGAAGGACAGGAATGAGAAATGGGCAATGACTTGTATTTGCTGGCGTGGGAACCCAGGAAGCAGTCCCTGTCAATGATTCTTGAGCAATCACAATTCCAGCCTCCCAGCCTCCCCACCTCCCCTGGAGGGAACGCTGTTGGATTTAAGAGCTGCACCGCCAAATGCATCCACAAGAGGGCGAAGTGTCAGGACCTCGAGCCCATTCTTTGCACCAGAAAACCCGATCGTCCTGGTCCAGAATACTGGCTGCTTGGAACCATGAATCACGACACGGGATTGTCTGCATCACTCCCACTGAACAAGTGAGAAGAGTGAGGCCCTGAGAAGGAGAAGGACTGGCCAAGGTACATAGCAGATCCTGACAGGGGTCTCCTGAGCCCCAGGTAGTGGTGGCTCCACACGGCACGATTCAGGCAGCTCCCACATTTCATAAATGCCTATTGTGCCAAGTGGCTCCAGGCACACTGTGGGTTCCCCAAGAGTCACAAGGGGATGTGTCAGAATTGGGAGCTATAGATTCCCAGCACCCACCCGAGTGGTGGGGGAGAAGGCAATTCTGAGGTTCAGCCAATATTGGGGAGCCCTGGCATCACCCCACCCCCGCTCAGGCTGTCATCAAGTCTCACCTACTCATTCCGGCCCCACCTCCCCCATCTGGTGGTGAGGGCACCAGGCTGATTAAGTCTCCCCAGCACCCCCACCCTACCCAGGCCTCACCTTTTGCCACAGTGACTCGCGGGAAGCGAGGGATGAGCAGGCCGCCACAAACCAGCAGTTGCCCACCTGGCCCTGGTGCAGGTCGTGGGAGCTGATGCCATCCACAAAGAGGCGGGGGTCCTCGCATATGTCCTGCAGAGAAGCCGAGAGGAGACTTCACTGTCTGCGTAGAGATCCACCTGCCTGCCCTGGACAACTGGGGCCCTGTGACAAGTCTCTCCAAACCCAGCTTCCCCTAGGGCCGCTCTGAAAGCCCCTCTCCCCTCCCCTGGCTCTGCTCCTCTGCCAAGAGTCTGGATGATAAGCAAATGCTGTGGAAGGACTTCGGGGGGCTTGACCAGGGCCACCACCTTCCTTCTGCCCCCTGTAGTCTTCCCTGACCAGCAAGGACTCAGTGTCCATCATCCGCCAGCACCAGCAGCCCTGTGGGCCCATCCCTGCCAGCTCTCAGGGGCCCATGATCACCAGGTGGGGCAAGGTACAGGGCAGAAACACACCAAAATAACACATGATGAGTGCAAAGGGCAGGGAGAAACGGGGAGACAGACGGCCATGCCAGAGCCCATGTGGCTGCACCCGCGGCCTGTCTCATCTGACCTTCAACCCACCCAAGCAGTGTGGCCTTGGTTTTGTTTCCATGGTATTTCTTTTTGATGTTTTTTTTTTCACTGTGGTAAAAGTCACATAATATAAAACATAGCATTTTAATAATATTTAACTGTATGGTTCAGAGGCATTAAGTACATTCACACTGCTGGGCAACTTTCACTATCATCCATCTCCAGGATTTTTCACCTTCCTAAACTGAATCTCTAGCCTCATTAAACACTTAACTCCCCATCCCCCCTCTCCATCCCCCCACCTGGCCCCTGGGGCATCTACCAATGTACTTTCTGACTCTATGAATCTGACTCTTCTAGATATCTCTAGAAGTATAAATGTGGCCTTGCTATTCTATTTTATGGATAAGGAATGGAGGTTTAGAGAGAGGCAGTGACTTTCAAGGGCACACAGCAAGCCAAAGCCAAGCAGAACTGAGCAGATACCCCCAGAGTTCCCAGAGTGCCTCCCCAGACCCCTCCTCCTCACCCATCAGCTTCTTCACTCTACTGCTCGATCTCTAAGCGGAGGAGGGGAGGTGCGACAATAGTGGGTGCGGGAGGTAAACACTGAGGCATGCCTTCCTTCCTGCTGGCACCGTGATCTAGCCTCACCATGCATGGTCCTGAGAGGTGGGCAGTGTGCTCATTTTACAGATGAGGAAACTGAGGCCCAGATAGGTTGAATAACATGCCTCAGCCACACAGCACAAGCCTGCTTCCACTTCAGGGGCTGCTCCTAAACCAGTTCAGTGTCCACAGAGCTATTGAGGTCCTACCGCAAGCAGCCAGCAGAGGGTAGCAGAGTCAGGAAGACAGACTTCAAATTCCTGCTGTGCAAATTTGGGCCAATGGCTCGACCTCTCTGAGCCTCCATTACCTGCCCAGTGCAAAGGAGGCAGACTATTATGCTTGCAGGGCTTTGTAAGGACTCCACAGGTCATAGAGGCAGAGTATTCACACAGTGAGTACTTTATAAGTACTCCACAGGTCACAGAGGCAGGGGGAAAGTGAAAGTGTTACTCAGTAGCGTCCGACTCTTTGTGACCCCATGGACTGTATGTAGCCCACCATGCTCCTCTGTCCATGAAATTCTCCAGGGAAGAATACTGGAGTGGGTTGAGGCAGGGGAACATGGGGCAAAGAGCTATCAGCTCTCACTAAGGTGTTAAGGACTCCTGTTGCCACCTCTGCCTGGGGAAATCAAGAGTTTGGCAGGGCCGGACTGAGGGCATGAGCACTCCAGATGGGATTTCAGGGTGACCCAGGGCCAAGCTGCAAGGCGGCTCCCCCAGAGTACATGCAAAAGGTCTGAGTAACACTGCCCCAGGTCACAGAAACCCAGTGAGGCTGAAAACACAGTAAACTCTCGGGAAGCCCTCCTTATCTTATCTCCCAGGCCCAGCCTGCCATGCTGAGCCTAGTCAGAGGAAGCCATGACTCAGCATCTGCCTCCCTGGGGTCAGCAGGACAAGTGTGGAGGGAGGCTTCATACCTGGAGGACCCAGTCATATCCCCACCATGGGAAGAGACAGCTGCTGCCTGGCATCCCAGGAAGTGATCTCCAAGGCACCCCTCCCCCTGCTGGGCCCTGCCCAGAGACTGGACCACCCATTCCACAGACGAGGATGCCAAGGTCCGGCAGCGGGTGGTGACGTGCAGGGTCACAGGGCAAGTGGACGGATGAGACAGAGCCTAGCCCTTGGAACAGAGCTCTCCTCCTCACTAAGCCTCACAACCAAGGCAGCCTGTGGGCGAGTCCAGCCACCCCCCACCTGTCCCTCCCACCCCAGAACAGGGCTCTGGCCCCTGAAAGAGACTGAGCTTGGGGGGTCAGGAGTCCTGGTTCCAGTCTCAGCCCTGCCCTGACTCACTGTGAGGGAGCACAGAGCCGGGGCAAACCCTCCAGTCTGGGAGGGAGCAGAGAGGAGGAGGTGGTCTAGGGTGTGTTCCCATTACCAGGAGAGGCGTGGGTCTGCCAGCTTAAGACAGAGAAACCACTAGAGGTAGGAGGCACCTGGGGCCACCTTGGGACACACTGAACGGAACAATCAGAAACACCCTGCAATGACTGGGCACCAGTTGTGTGCCTAGCTGTGCAGAACAATCCTGTGAGATAGGTATGGTTAACATCTCCAATTTACAGATGAGGAAACCAAAGCACAGAGATTAAGTCATTTGTGAAAGGCCATGGAGGAAGAGGTGAACTGAGACTCCAGTCCAAACAGTTAGCTCCGGAGCCTCCACCTGGACCAGGACTTGTGAGTGACAAAGCCACTGTCCCTTCCCCATCCCCTTGCACTTGTCCTTAGCCCAACGTGGGGGACTTGCTTTATGGCAATAAGACCAAGGGGTCAGGGGCAATGCAGACCCTCACCCTTGTCACTATAGGGCCTGACTTCTCAAGACCCATGTTTGTCCTCCGACCTGTCCTGGGCCGTCAGCTAGGCACGGAGCACAGAGCCAGTCAGAAAATTCCCAGCCCACAGGCAGAGCCCTGGAGGAGAAGTCTGAGGGTAACCCTCCATGTGAGCCCAGCAGTGATAGCAGGAACACAGGGAGAGATCAGAGGAGGCTGCCTGGAGGTGGTGACGCCAGCAGAGCAAGCATAGAGAGGACTGAGGGCAGGGAGGCTCCAAAGGGGAATGGAATGGAAACTCCTAATTCCCCCCAAGATGGGATCTGGCCACAGCCTGGAGACAGATGCTGCTTCTGACAACATCAGCCACCTGTGCTCCCTCCCATCACTGCCCACACTGAGGTTTACCTTGGAGTCTCCCACCAGCCTGCAAGCTCCAGGGCAGGACCCAGGCCTGGCTCTGCCCACTGCCAGTGTCAGGGACAGGGCTTGGCAGGTTCTGGGCCAGGCCACCCCTAGGGCTGGGGCGACCGCTCCTCGGTGGTCAATGGACCTCTCTCTGGGGCCCAGCCTAGAGAGAGGTCACCTCTCACCTCTCGGTCCCTCCCAGCCTATTAGACCACCTCCAAAGGACACAGGTCACAGCCCATAACCACCTCCTCCCCGAACCTGAACTTCAGGTTTCCAGGCCTGGTGTAGAAAGAGGGGGGCAGCTAGTCAGCAGGTCCGGGGCAGCTTCAGCCCTTCTGCCCTCACCCTCTCTCATCGTCCATCCACCTTCACCCCAGTCACCTCCCTCCCTGAATCTGAGATCACAGCCGGAATCGATTAGACAACCGGGGAAACTGAGGCCCAAGAAGAAAGTGGGACCTCTGCCTGGGATGGAAAACAGGGCAAGAGTTACAGCTTGTGCCCCATCACCTCTGCCACAGACCCGCCTCCCCAGCCTATGCTCCCACGGCAATCCCCTCCTCAAAGGCCACCCCACGTGTACCCAGGAGGGGTCATTCCCAGGCAGAGCAGAGGCCCAGATGGCTGGACTCGACACAAACTGCTCATCTCATGTCATAAAGGAGCCTAATGGTCAGCACAGCCAGGGAGCAGGGTCTTCTCCAGGTGCTGGTGTGAGTCTGATCCCCAGACACAGGGCTGGAGACCACCAGGCCACCGTGCGAGAATCTGGGCAGTTCCAAAACAGACGTCAGCTTGTGGGACCCCGATTTGTTCCCTTCTTGATTCCAAAGGACCTGAGGCTTATCCCCAGAGACTGGGGAAGGCAGAGCATGGGAGGACATGGCGGGGGTCCACCCCACAGGGAGGAGAAGCAGCAGTACGAAGGCCTTGGGCCTGAGAAAGGAGGAAGCCCCCCTCCATCTACCCATCCCCTTGGGACTTCCCCTGAGTCATAGGCCCTCTCCTCCAGTCTCTTATCTCCTCTTATCTCCCCAGTTAGGTCCCTGAGGGAGGCGCCCAGCAAATGTTTACTGAATGGTAAAGAACCAAGAAACACTGGAGCTTGGAGAAGGAGGAGGAAGGTGCGGGCTGAGGCAGGTGCCTTGGGACCAGAGAGCCCACAAGAGGTGGGGCTTCCAAGCAGGACTGACTCTGGGTCCCCAACACCAGGCTCACTGGAGCATGCGGCTGAGGGCAGGAAGTTTGTCATCCACCTCCGGTGTGTCTAATAGCACAAGTACCTCAGGACTCTCAACCTCCAGACACCAGGCGAAGGAAGAACTCCTCCCCATTCACAGAGCAGGCAGCCAAGGCCCCGGAAGGAAAGTGATTCGTTCAAGGTCACACCTCCTGGAGGATAGGGCTGAGGCCATCTGGCTCCAAGGCCAGCTTCCTCATTCTGTTTTGGGAAAAAGAGGAGGGAGGCTGGCAGGCAGGGCGGCTGACTGAGACAATCCCCCAAGAGCAGAAAGGCCACGATACCAGACAGATGATACCAGACTCATGTCTGGAGAAGGAGCTGGAGGTGGGACTGGAGTGATAATGGCTTCCCCTGGGCCTTCCAGAAAGTTGGGTTTTTGTTCTATCTGTAAACAGTCAGGTCATAGGACCCAGGAAGTGGAACTCCATAGAAACGTGGCTCTTCAGGCCAAAGTTCCATCTCACTGGCCCAGGGCCAAACAGCTGGGAGTTAATGGTCACCCCACTGGGCTGGCCCCGCCACACCCACCCGAGGCAAGAGAGTGACTTCCAGCTGCACCAACCCAATGTCCTGCGTCCTGTCCGTGGAGCTGGGCTGCGTACACACGCCCATCCCTCACACCCAGGTCCACACCATCCCACCCCCTCACTACACACCACTCAGCAGTGCCTGGCCCTGAGCTGCCTTCCAAACCAGAACTGACACCCCACAACTGCCCCTGGGCCCCACTCTGTCACCTCCTTCTCAATACCAACTGCCACACGCTGCCTGCCACCCGCCTCCACAGCCAGCCCTCAACAGGCGGGGCAGCTCTGTTCCTCCTCTTTGCATGTCTATGGAGGACTGGGCACCAAGCCCAGTGAGGAAGGCAGTGCAGGAGAGTGTGCACGGCAGGACTTCCGAACTGGCAGGCTGAGGAGCCCAGAGAGGGCAGGTGACTCCACCAGGGTCACACAGCAAGAGGCTGCTGAGCCCAGGCAGCCTGGCGTTTCCTCTTCTCACTGTATCAAGCCTAACCATCCCCAGTCGTGCCTCAGCAGCTTCCTTCCAGAGCCACAAGATCTAAAATGCCTGGGTGATGGCCAGAGGGCAGGAGAGGGTCAGGAGGCGGGCCATGAGCAAATGGGGTGAGAGGAGGGCAGAGGGCTCCAGTGTCTCCCCTGCACCGAAAGCCTCACAAAGGCCTTTTAAAGCTGGTCTCCTTCCCCACCCACCAAACAAAGAGGAGGGAGAGGCATGGGGGTTGGGGATGCGCCAAGGACAGGAGTCCCAGGCCAGGAGGCGGCTGGGAGCTCGGAGAACCAAAGCAGTGCAGCTCAGAGGGTGGAAGTCCCTGGGGCACGAGGGAGGCTCTCTCTGGAACTGGGCGAGTGGGCCAGGGGAGGCAGGACTGCTTGGTCCTCGCCTGGCTCTGCTCCCGGCCCCCTGAGTGATCGAGGCATGTGCCTGCCCTTCTTGGACTCAGTTTGCCTACCTTTTAAGTATCCTAGTCCAAGAAAATAGGATTTTTTGCCTTGGAAGGGACTTGAGACCTTAGCCTATGAGAGGAACATTAAAAACTAAATTTCACTTTCCCCAAAGGTCCAGGGGGCTGGAGGGAACTTCGTAAAGTGCAAATCTGCCCGTGAAAACGCTGTTGAGAATCTGGCCTGTGATTCCCACTGCCTCAGAGCACAGCTGGCCTGGCTCAGCTCCACCAAGCCCAGGGTCCTGGAGCTCCTCTCCCCAAGCTAGTCCCAAATAAGCCTGAGGGCTTCAAGCTCAGGTCTTTCTCACACCATACCCTCTCACCCTTCAGCTCTGCGATGCCTCCTCTGAGTACCTCTGAGTACCAGGCAGGGGGAGTCTCCCTGGCTCCAGGCACCCAGGTCCATCACTGTCTCCAGCACCGAGTCCCTCTGGGGTGAACAACTCTCAGTGTCAACAGCACAGCCACAGGGAGGGGACCTGGGGCGGTGGCCTTCAGCAGCCTCTCGGTCGTCACCCAGGCCCCTGGGGCACCCACTCTCACTCAGGAATCACGGTTAAAGACGATGAGATCATGCCATGAGGCCAGATACTTCTGTTCAACACATTCCAGCCTCAGTGACCCAGGCCAAGACAGAGGGAGCCGCCAGCCAGATGCTCCATAATTCACCGATTCCCACAATAATGATGACAGCTGTCTTATGGGTGCCAGGCTCTGTGCCACACTTGCATGCATCATCTCTTTAAATGCTCACAACAACTCTATGCAGTACTTTTATTTTTTACTACTACTATTATTACTGATTAACCATAGTTAATAAAATGCTTTCCATGTACAGCAAGTAACTATTTCAAAATCACTACGGCAATAATCAGCAAAGTAAATTCCTTCTACTTGAATGCCACTCTAATCGTACTAGAAAAACGTCACATCCACATCACCTCATTTTTATCCCGAAAACAACCCTGGGAGGAGGGTGGCAGAACAGAGGGCCCCACCTCCCTCATAAGGAAGCTGAAGACCAGGGAGGGGGCAAGGTCTTGACTGCGCAGTGGTGGCTACAGAATTGGGGACCATTCTCCTGGCTCCCTTAAATTAAAAGACACTTGCTCCTTGGAAGGAAAGCTGTGACAAACCTAGATAGTGTACTAAAAAGCGGAGCCATCACTTTTCTGACAAAGGTCCTTATAGTCAAAGCTATGGTTTTTCCAGTAGTCATGCCCGGATATAAGAGTCAGACCATAAAGAAGGCTGAGTGCCAAAGAATCGATGCTTTCAAACTGTAATACTAGAGAAGACTCTTGAGAGCCCTTTGGATAGCAAGGAGATCAAACTAATCAATCCTAAAGGAAATCAACCCTGAATATTCATTAGAAGGACTGACGCTGAAGCTGATGCTCTAATACTTTGGCCACCTGATGCGAAGAGTCGACTCACTGGAAAAGACCCTGATGTTGGGAAAAATTGAAGACAGGAGGTGAGGAGGGCAACAGAGGATAAGGTAGTTGGATGGCATCACTGACTCAATGGACATAAATTTGAGTAAACTAGGAGGTAGTGAAGGACAGGGCAGCCTGGTGTGCTGCAGTCCATGGGGTTGCAAAGAGTCGGACACTACTGAGCAATTGAACAACTCCTGGCTTCCCATCCAGATGCAATCTGACAGCAGACAGGCCCTGCATCAGCCTCTCCATTTTCTCTGTCACCTGGGGCCTCAGAGTGACCCCTCCCAGCCATCCACTGTCCCTTGCAGACTAGGTGGGTCTAGGCCTGCCTATCTCAGCTCCAGTTCAGACGAGACACTGACCTTGGGCCTCTTCCACCTAACGGTGGGCCCTGGGCTGCCCTTATAGTAGAGCGAGTCGTCGGTGGCGGGGAAGTTGGGGTCCTCAAAGAGCACCTTCCTGCGCAGACAGGCCCGTTTCAGGGCCGAGTAGTTCTGGTCCTCATACGGCTTCACGCAGGAGAACATGGTGGACGCTGCCCCGGGAGGTGAGGCCAAGACGAGGCAGCAGAGGGCAGCTCCCGGGCACCTGGAAGAACAGAAGATCAGAATATCATCACTTCCTGAGACCTAGAGGCCCGCAGGACCCTGAAGGAGGTGGTCCCCGAGTACTCCCTCCCCACCGTCCTGGGAAGTGGGCATCTTCATCCCCATTGTCCGAGTCAGAATTGAGGCTCAGAGAGGGGGAGAGACCTGCCTGAGGTCACACAGCTGGTACAAGTACAGCAGGAAGAGGAATGACTGTCCTGACTCTGCAGCCTGAATTTCCTTATTTGTGATGCTCAGCGGTGACGCCAGCCTTTCTAGACACCCTCTGGGCAGTGTTAGTCGCTCAGTCGTGTCTGACTCTTTGCGACCCCATGAACTGTAGCCTGCCAGGATCCTCTGTCCATGTAATTTTCCAGGCAAGAATACTGGAGTAGGTTACCATTTCCTTCTCCAGGAAGTCTTCCAGACCCAGGGATCAAACACAGGTCTCCTGTATTGACAGGCAGATTCTTTACGTCTGAGCCACCAGGGAAGCCCCCAGAGTCACGAGATCATCTCTGTCCTGTGTGGAAAACCCTCGGCCCTGGAGACCCCTCCAGCCGTCAATCAGTCACGTAGCCTCCTCCCTCCAAGGCTCCGCCTTCTTAACCGCACTTTTGGAATCAAAGTTTCCAGTCCCGTAGGGAGCACTCTCCTTAATCCTGGTGACCTTACCTCCCCTGAGGACCCTCAACCTCACCTTGTGACCTTCCAATTCCAAAGCCAGACTCTCCCACATGGCCTCCCAGACCCTGTAGCACCTCACACACCTGAACAGTCAGTCTCCTCTTCCTGGAATTCGAGGGTGTCTAGCACTGGTCCTGACCCATCTCCCTCTCTGACCTCCCCTGTCCCCTCAAAGAAAGTGTTAAGTCTCTCAGAAGCTGTGAGCCACCACAGAAGCCCCCTCAGGGGGTTCCCTAAGGGCTACACCAAGCCCAGGGCTACACCATGCTCACATGCCCTGGCTGATGACCCTGATATCCCTGAGTTCAGCTTAGACCCCTCACCTAGCCCCCGCCTCAGATGAGGACCAGTGGGTCCATTTCTTACGAGGGCCAAATCCCACAGCAGAGTCTGGGCTTGAGTCCACACGCAGCCCTGGCACAAAGCCCAACGCAGAGGGCGCTGCGCCACGAGCAGCCTCCCTTCAGCACCCGCAGTCCAGCACCCTAACCTTGCAGCCATGTGCTGACCAAACGCAGGAGACACAGACTGGACTGGCCAGGAAAGGGCTCCGGGAGGTGAGGGAGCAGCAGCAAGTGCCCTGACAGATGCTGGGACAGCCAGGCACCTGACAGACAATCCCATCTCCGCCCGTGTATCTCAGACCCCATCTGGCAGCTCCACGCCCCCCGGAACCTACTTACCATGGGGCCTGCTCAGGGCAGCACCCTAAGCCCCACTCCCCAAAGACACAGGCCCCGACTTCCCAGCATAGCTGAGGGAAACCAAGGCAAGTTAGGCTGGCTTCTAGGGCAGACATGAGTTCGAGAGCAAGACTGCTGTTGGTGTCAGTCCCAGCTGTACCCTTCACCGGCTGTGAGGCCTTGAACAAGTCACTCAGTCTCTCTGATTCCCCATTTTCTCACCTCCATATTAGGAACAATATTGCCTCAGTAACTGGAAGATGCCAGTATAATTAACCAAAGGCTGAGGAGACTGCTTAGCAGGCCAGACAGAAGAGGAAGGAGAAGCAGACAAGCCCCCTTTCATTCTCAAGAGAGATCCTCGTGTCTCTGGCACCTGCCGTGTGCAAACCACCTGGCTAGAGGTCTACGTTTAGGATTCGCTGGGTAGGCCTTTCACTGTTGCCATCTTTCAGAAAAAAGAACTGAGGCCCAGTACAGGGAGGCAACGTGCCCAAGTTCCACAGCAGAGTCTGGACTTGAACCCATATCCTCTGACTCTGGAGCCTCCACCTCGGCCTGATGACCCCAAAGTGCAGGAGAAAAGGGGTGAGTGCCGGGCCAGGCAGGGCTCACCCCACACACACCCTGGCTTAGCCAGGCCCACAGGAAGGGAAAGATGAGGGAATTCTACGGAGAGGAGAGACAGGAAAGGAAGGAGGTGAGACGGGGCAGTGAGGGTGGAACACAGGCGCACAGGGATGGCAGGGCTGATGGTCCCTGCCTGCCGAGGGTCGAGGGCTGGCTCGTCCTCTGCTCTGGACCCGCGGCCACTTCATCTTCTGCCCATACATCGTACAGGGCCCACTTGTCCCACTGCTGTGTGACCTCAGGCCAACCCCTCACCCTCTCTGGCCATCCCTCTACCCTGCCCCTTCTCACCCACCCTCCCAGCGTCGGAGGCCTGAAGGAAAGAGATGTAAGCCTGGAGACCCAGCCCCTGGGCTCTGGCACACAGCCACCAGGAGCGCCATTAGCATCCCAGTTTCCGGCAGGACCGGCTCAGGAAGCAATTTAAGATGCAAGAATTAGATCAAAGAAGCTGAAAGCAGGAGGAGCCCAGAAATCAGCTCCAGCAATTCCCGTGTTCAGAGCCCAGAGAACCCAGGGAGGAGGAGCGAGTTGGTTGAGGTCACTCAGCCAGGCCGGTGGAGAGTGAGGGTTCTGGCTGCCCTCCAGGCCTTGCGGCGGCCAACACACTGAGAAGGTTTGCTCCTGAGGATAGAAGGGAGGTGCAGGCCGAGAGGGGGAAAGCTCGGCCAGGCCCAGGGCCAGGAGATCAGGGGCCAGGCCTGGCTGGCGGAGGGTCTGACCCAGTTCAGCCATCTCTCCAGCCTCACCCCTGCCCACCAGGCTGACCCTGGCCTCCTCAGGCCAGCCTGTCTGGCCTTGGCCTCTGCACAGGCTGCACTTCCAGCCGACTCCCCTCCTGCACCCTTCACCTGCCCCAAAGTCACCTCTCACTCCATCCACTGGGTCAACACCCCAAGCCTCTGAGCTTTGCTCTCTCCCTGTAGTTTCAGGCATAACCATTGAGGGCACAGATAAACCAGCCACCAGGAAAGCGAGCTTCCACACCCTGGCCTCTTCTCTCCAGGTCTGAGCCTGGGGCACGTCCTGTCTTCTGCACTATTACACTGTGTTGGAGGCACTCCCGAGGCTCCCAGCTGCCTCCCAGCCTGTCCGCTTCCCTCTGCCCCGCCCCTCTCCCCCCCCACCCCCACCACCACCAGTCTCCACCCAGGGCCTAAGTTCCAACACCACAAGCTCCTCGCAGACCACTCAGGGCCATTGGACACACTGTTCCATCCACACAGGCACACCTGGGGAGCTCCTGGTCACCTGTCAAGACTTGGCCCAAGTACCACCTACCTGCCTGACACTGTTCCTCCTTCCACCTCCGCAGTCCTGGGACCCCTTGTGACAGCACCTGCTGTTTACCCCATCTGCACAATGACAGGAAGGTACAGTGTGTACTACGTTCCAGGAGGGCTGGCCAGATCTGCTGTCCCTGGACCTGCTGGAGGTGGTGGGGACAGGCCAGCAGTACATGGGCAGAGTAAGGGCTCATCTTGCAGCAGGCCTCACGGAGCCAGCTGGGGGCGGGGACCCGATACCACTGAGCCTTCCCTGGACAGCCACTGCAGCCAGGGGGGAAACAGCAGAGAGTTTTAGTCTCATTTTTTAGATGAGAACTATCAAGGAGCATGTACAAAACCTGCAGCCTGTCAGCTGGACCCCAAGCCTCCAGCCTTTCCCTAAGGTGGCTCTGGCTTAGGGATCATTTTAGGGGGCACTCTAAAATGCTCTGTGCTGTGCTTAGTCGTTCAATCGTGTCTGACTCTTTGAGACCCCATGGACTGTAGCCCGCCAGGCCCCTCTGTCCATGGGGATTCTCCAGGCAAGAATTCCCTGGAGTGGGTTGTCATTCCCTCCTCCAGGGGATCTTCCCAACCCAGGGATCAAACCCAGTCTCCCGCATTGCAGGAAGATTCTTTACCATCTGAGCCACCAGGGAAGCCCAACTGTCAGCAAGAAAGTTATTCCCAGCAAGGAGAACTCAGTTTGGTCCAGCGAATCTTGACTCCCTCACAGCCCTTGCCCATTTACTTAACAAAAGAGGAGCCAGCCCCAGGCTCAGAGCAACAGCACCTGGCTGGAAATGAATGGATTTTTCTGTTGTTTTAATTTGTTTTTAAGATCCTTCCAGTTACCTTGTATTTATGGAGAGTAATACTGACTTTCCGTTTAGAGTAAACACATGGTTTCCTTTAAAAAGTATCAAGGAAGAAGGAAATTGAGTTCAAGAAATCTAAGTTCCCGGTGGTGTAGGCGGGAACCTCAGAATTACACCACGCCTGGAGACTGCATTCCAGAACTGTGTGGCAGGGGAAAGTCACACTACCTCTCTGAGCCGTGGGGCTTCCACTGAGAGATGGGATAACAGAGTCAGCACTCGGAGGGCCAAGGCCATTTGGAGAAGAGCAAGCTAGAGGACCCAGAGTCACGGTTAACAAGACTTTTCACAAAGCTCTAGTAACTGACATGGTGTGGGGCTAGCACAGGGTAGACAAACAGACCAAGGGAACAGACTAGAAAGTTTGTCTGATTTTGACAAAAGGGGACATCTCAGTGCCTTAGTGAAAGGATGATCTTTTCAACTCATGGTGCTCAGTCGACTAGCTATCCTTGGGGGAAGAGCTTCACTGTGACCCCAACCTCACACCATACACAAAAGCAATTCCACACAGACTGCAAATCTGACTGAAAGGTAAAACAACAAAGCTTTTTGAAGAAAACATTAGAAAAAGCATATCCAAACAGTCAACAGACAAAAAGGAAAGTGCTGGACTTCACTAATCATCAAGGAAATACAAATGAAAAGCACAGTGAGATACCATTATACCCTGATCAGAACGGATGCAGGAAGACAAACACACATACATACGCTCTCTCTCCCAAGCCCAGCTCTTCCAGGTTGGTGGTGGGAGTATCAACTGGTAAAACCACTTTGCAAAACCGTTTGACCGTATTAAGGCTGCACAAATGCATACTTAATCACTCAGTAATTCTACTCATAAGTATACACTGAACAGAAACACAAGCACATATTCTCCAACAACAAAAAAAGAAATACAAGAATGTTTAGCACAGAAGTATTTCTTATAACCGAAAATTAGAAACAACTCAAATGCCTATCACCAGAAGAAAGGATGAACGTGGTGCTTAATGGAATGTTACACACAGTGAAAATGGGCAAATTATTAAGCAATACTGTGATTCCACTGATGGAAAATTGGAAAGCAGCCCTAAGTCACCTATGGTGAGTATAAGGCAGGATGGCAGCTGCCTTAAGGGGTAGTGACTGGAAGGGGCAAGAGGGGGCTTCTGGGATTCCAGTAACACTGCTCCTTGATCTGGGTGGTAGCCACGTGGAAGGGTCACAAGAGCTCTATGTCTATGACTTATGCATCATTCTGTAGGTCAGTTGTAATTTAATAAAAATCATAAACAGAAAAAGTCAGTGCAGTACCCTGAGAAGAAGGGCTCGCTGAATCTAGTGACCCCGATCTCACCAGTTCTGGGTTCTTCGCAGCCCAGCCTGACAGACTGGACATTACATACGTGTAGGGTCCTGCCTGGCACCCGAGATGACCCAGGGGGAATGGAGCAGGGAAAGAGCCCAGGCTGGGTCAGAGTCCTGGCCTCTGGCCTTTTCATGCACAGGCTGTGACCTCCTGTGAGCCTCCTTCTCCGTCTCACAGGTCACTTGTGGCTTTGACCCTTGGAGTGCTCAACCCTAAGAGAGGACCCACAAGGTGGGGGTGGCAGCCCCACACCCCACTGGACACACAACTCCAAAGCTCCCTTTCTGAGAAGGGAGCACCAGCCAGCCAGGCACCGTGCTTAGGAGATGCTCTGGGCCCTGAGGGCAGGCAGGGCACTCGGGGAAGGAACTGAGCTGAGGCAGAGCAGCACTGGGGGTGCGTAAGGAGACCACAGGCCAGGCTGCCCGGGATCCCAGTCAGAGGTCCTGAAAGGGAATCGGGCTTCATCCGAAGCTGGTGGAGAGCTGGGAAGGGTGCTGAGCAGGGGAGGGACTTGAGATCCACCTGCTGCCACACGGAGAATGCACTGGGGAAGGACGAGACCAGGGCGGAAAAACCAGAAAGCAGGTCAGAGAGCTTGTGTGCTCCTGTGTGAATGAGAGCAGACACGTTCCAGAGCTGGGTGGGAGGCAGACCCACCCCTCCTTGGGGAACAGCCAGTTGTGGGAGTGCAAGGGAAACTACAAGAGGGCTTGCTGGGGGGGGCGGGGGGTCCCTCCTCTGGGCCCCCATCCCCACACCCCTCTGTGGGTGCCCATGCTGCAGCGTGGCTCGGCAGAACGGGAGTGATCCAGGGCCAGCTGAAGGAGCCAAGGATGCCCAACAGGCTAAGCGCACCCACCCTTCCTCAACCTCCCACCACATCCCACTCCAGGCCACAGAGCCCCTGCCCCTTTGCCACATGACCAGGGAAGGGCCAAAGAGCTGCATCTTATAATTCAGGGAACAGTCCATGAACGTTCTCATCTTCACTGGCATCCCTCTGGGCTGGTCCTGAGCTCACAGGAGGGGATCAGATCCTCCAGGTAGTCCAGTCCCCAGGAAGAGGGGCACAGGGGACAGACGCAGACCAAGACTAAAGGAGCGAAGGATGGTGGTGGTCTCTTCAAGATGGAACTGGACAGAGCGGGGCTGGACGCTAGGCGGGGGATGGGCAGGGGAGAGGGGCAGAATGCACTCCAGGTGGAGGGAGGGCAGAAGGGCCCCAGGTAACAGCCAGAAGGTGGGGGGTGGGGTTGGGAAAGCTAGCAGGACCGGCTCTGCAGGACATGGGCTTTCACTGAGGAAGCCAAGGGGGCATGGAGGGGAGAGGGTCACATGCTGAAGCAGTAATGCGAGCCAGGGAGAGCCTCTTGGGAGCCAGGGCGGGGAAGGCCAGTGGCCAGGGAGGGGGCCAGGAGCCCCAGAGCCTGGTGACTGCCTGGCTCTTTGCACGGATTGGGTTTTATCAACTTTTCATGCCCATTTATCCGACAGCCACTCCTGTTTCCCTTCTGCCCCACAAGCCACCATCAACACATCCCTCCGTCCTACTGTGGTTGTACTTGGCCTCCAGGACCGTCTCCCTCTCTTCACCATGGGCCAAGGGACAATGGCAGGGTGGCGAGGAGAGCCCGGGAGGACGGTGAGCCGGGATCCGGCAGCAGAGCCAGGGGGCCAGGTTCCATGAGTCACTCCAGCCAAGGCTAGCTGAGCAGGCAGCATCGGGGCTGGGAAATCCTGTCTTTCTTCTCCACTGCCCTCCCCTTATCGTGTCTTTGTCTAATCCAGTCTCCACCCAGCTGCAGTGATCTTTCTAATACATAAACCCAACTAAATGCCCTGTGCTAAGGGATGAGGGGGCCTGGAGGGCAGGGCCAGGCATGCTGGGGGGCGCAGAGCCTCTCACGCTGGTCCTGGGGGACAGTGGTCCTGGGGCACTGACGTCCTCTGCAGTGTATCTGAGGGGAAATCAGCCTCAGGGCCGGCTCGCTGTGTGGCTTTGGCTGAGCCCCTGGGCCTCGGACCCTGGGCGGTCCCACTGAGACCGGGTGTTGGGCGGACGGGGCTGGGAAGCGTCGGCAAACAGGTGAGATCCAGCCAGATCTGCCGGGCGTGGGCAGGACCAGGATGAGCTGGAAACCTTCCCGGGGAGCAGCCGGGCCAAGGTTCAGCCTCCGGCAGGGCAAGCAGCTGGTTTGGGCGCTGAAAGTCACTGGGTCTGAAACCCAGGCCACCACCACATCCTGGAGAGAAGATGCCAGGGGGTGGGGGTGGGGGGGCGTTGCAGCTGAGCACCTGCGCTGCTGCCTTTCTCTGCTCTACTGGGGAGAGGGGGTGGGGTGGGGAGAGGGGGTGGGGTGGGGAGACCCCTGGGGCTGCAGGTCACAGGTGCTGCTCACTCCACACAAGGGTAACAACCTGACAATAATGAGACTTAATTGGGTCACTGAAGCTGCCTCAGCTCTCCTGCACTGTGTGACCTTAGGCCAGCCCCTGCCCTCTCTGGCCTGCAGGCTCTCACTGTTGAATGGTGGAGAGGGGACGCTTCTTGTTTTTTTCCAATGAGCTATGTTGTTTGTCACCAGAGCAGACTCTTTTACTGCTTCCTGCATAGGCAGTCTCGGCCCCTAGCACCACCTGTCTCCAAAGCTCAAGGCTGGAAACCTGATGGGGATGGTGCCCATTTCTCAGAATGGGAAACTGAGGCTCAATTCCTGGGTCAAGCTCCTGCACATCCTCAGAAATGAGCTCTACTCTTCTCATCACACAGATGAGCTCCAAGACAGAAGAGATGCATTCAGGACAGTCAGGGGCCCATCTCACACCAGAGTTCTGCTTTTCCTGGGCCAGCACCCCCTCCCTCAAGGAAAGACAGTGACCCACTCATCAGCCCCAGGGAGTCCCAGTCAGCTGCGTGCCCCCATTCAGCCTTCACACATCTGCTCTGCTTCTGGCCAAGGCGGCAGTAAGGAGTCAAACAGGGCTCAGTCTGGGAGGTCAGTCTGGGAGGTCAGCCTGGTGGAGGACAGTGATCCCACCACTGGGCGAAGAGAGCTAAGAGGACAGTGATTCATTTAGATGGGGCAGGAAACCCTCACAGAGAAGGCAGCATCGAAGCAGGAGTTTCAAGGGTGGGCTGAGATTCCAGACAGAAGTAGAAGGTTTGCAGGAAGATGGAACCTTCTGGGAGGAGACAACCATTTAGGCAAGGCTGGAGGACAGGGCGTGGGGGAGAGGAAGGAAGAAGGGGCTTGCAGACCACACTGCCACAGCCAGGTCGTGGGGGCCCTGAAAGACCAGCAAGGGTGCCAGGAAGTGAACTGGGCTGCTGGACAATTTATAAGACGGTTGGATGGAAAGGAGGCCAGGAGGCAGGCAGGGAGACCAGGCTGCAGAAATGGCCCCCAAAGCATGACCTTGGCTGGAGAGACCAAATGGAGACCCAACACTGGGGCGGGGTCCACAGCACACAGCCAGGCACTCTCTGGGGGGCTGGCTGCGAGTCCTTCCTTGGAGGCACCAGGAGGCTCCCCACTTCCCAGATGACAAACTCATCTCCTTCTGGGGCGAGGAACCTGTTGGCGGCACCTCTGGGCTCCACGTTCTGCTCTGCCCCATGTCACATTCCCGCCCAAGGCAGCCTTGAACGCAATGCCAGCATCTCCTCCTCCCTGTGCCCAAAGGGAGAATCAGAGCCTCAGAATGTCCCGTACCCACGCTCATCCTCAGATGAGGAGACAGAGGCCCAGGAGGCACACAACGGTTACCTTCCTTGCGCCTCAGGGTTCTCGCTCATCTGTAAAATGCAGTCTCCTGCTCTCTGGCCCAACCTGCCCCCAGTCCGGCTCCCCTCACCTATCTCTCCTGTAAGCAGGACTTAGCCCCAGTCGGCCTTGATGCACTCATCCGCAAAATGGGGCTCCCAGCCTGGCCCTCCCCAGTGATGGTGGGGATCAAGTGACCCTACATGACACTAGGGTTAGCAAATGAATGTCTGAGATGCACTCCACCCTGGAAGGGGCTTCCCAGGGGGTGCCAGAGGTAAAGAACCTGCCTGCCAGTGCAGGAGACGTAAGAGATGCAGGTTTTATCCCTGGGTCAGGAAGATCCCCTGGAGGAGGGCATGGCAACCCACTACAGTTTCCTGCCTGGAGAATCCCATGGACAGAGGAGCCTGGGGGGGTGCTACAGTCCATAGGTTCGCACAGAGTCAGACACGACTGAAGCAACTTAGCACGCATGCAAGCAAGCTGGAAGGCTTAACCTGCTGGTACGTTAAGGATCCCAGGATGGGGTCTGGTCACTGGGGCAACCCCTGGGGACACACCAGCACACTGCCCCAGAGCCCAGGCTCTGCCAGCTGAAGCCTCTAGGCTGAGGGGGTGACAGAGACGCTGAAGGTGACCCCCTGGGGGAAGCCAGTGGCTGTGGGTGCCCAGGAGGGGGATCTCTGAGAATGGGACCTGCAATGACAGCAGGTGGCTCCTGTGGTAGACTGAATGACGGGTCCCCCAAATACCGACTCCATAATCTCTGGAACCTGAGAATGTTACCTTACATGGCAAAAAAGACTGCAGATGTGATTAAAGAACTTGAGATGGAGAGATTATCCTGGATTATCTGGAGAGATCCTACATATAATCACAGGTGTCCTTAAGAAGGGGGCAGAGGGAGATTTGACTCCAAAAGAGGAAAAGGCAATGGGACTAGGGAAGTAGAGAGATGGGGTGACGGGGTCACGAGGAACACGGACAGCCACAAGGATCAGAGGCGGCCCTGGGGCCTCCAGAAGGAACTAGCCTGACACCTTGACTTTAGCCCGTAAGACTCTTTTCCGACCTTTGATCTCCAAAACAGTAAGAGAATAAATCTGTTGTTTTAAGCCACTGTGTGTGTGTGTGTGTGTGTGTCTCAGTCATGTCCGACTCCTTGCAACCCCATGGACTGTAACCCACCAGGCTCCTCTGTCCATGGGGTTTTCCAGGCAACAATACTGGAGTGGGTTGCCATTTCCTACTTCATTTAAGCCATTTATTACAGCAGCAACAGGCAATGAATACGATGAATACCGTTCCCGTGGGTATGCAGCCTCATACCTCTCTCCTGCTCAAGGAACTGAGTGAGTGAGGATGAAGCTGTTACTCCTTGAACTGCTCCCATGGAAAACAAAGTCACCCCAAACTTCAGTGTCTTAGTTACTATTATTGGTAACAAACTAGTTGATTGCCACCACCTCACCCTATTGGCAGAAGTACCCAGCAGGGGGCTCTGAGGCCAGGGCTGGCTCATCAGGCCAGCAGACTCTACCTTTTGTCCCTGGGCTGCAAGGTCCTGAGGTCATCGGGACACACCCTGACAGTGCTGGCCAGCTGGGTACCAATGGATGGGCTTGGTCTGCTCTGGCCACCAGCCCCCTTGTCCCAGAGCTGACCACAGCCACCACTGTGGCAGAAAACCACAGTCCACACCCACAGGCCACCATGCCTCTGCCAGTGGCACCCTCCCTCACACCCACAGCCTCGGGAAAGCCAGAGCCGCTGGAAACACATCCCTGAGCAATTAGAACGGGGAGCAGGAACTCAGGCCATTACAGGCAAACAAATGCTCACATTGCGCAATTTCCTACATCCAAGCCTGAAGGCTGGCTTCCTAAAACATCCTGGATTAGAACCCCAAAGGGACTTGGCCCATTTTGCCGTTAGTGAGCAGGGAAAGGCAAGGCCTGAGGCCAAAGCAAGTGAGGCAATCCCAGGGCATCACCATCAACCCAGGGAGGAGGAGATGCTGCAGAGTGAGTGGGGTCCTGAAGATAAGGCCCGGGGGTTGGGGGGGCCCCTGCCAGTCAAGTAACATTTTGAGTAGAAAGGGAAGGCATGAAGGAGCAGAAGAGGTCTCTGGAGGGGCTAGAGGAGTGGAGTGGAGGGGCTTTTAAAGGCACTCAGAACACTAGAGTACATGGGAGGGAGGGGGCGAGGAGGGCAGAGGAAGGCCGGGTTGAGGCGAGAAGACCAGCAGCAGACAGATCTCCTGCCTGCCTGGCCCCAGAGAGCGAGCCCACCCACGGGAGCAGGTTGAGAGGGCCACAGTTTCCAACCACAGAAGCCAAAAATGGCTTCCTCTTTCCTTTCACCCTTCTCCCAAAGTCGGCCCCTCCTTCCTCTGGGCTGTTCTTCCCCCAGGGAAGAAAGGACTAAGTGATGTGGTTAGTTAATTGTTAGTTATAATGACGACTAAACACCATGTACTTTGTAAAGCGCTTTCAGTGATACAAATTAATTTCATCATCAACCCCGAATCCCTCTGTTTAGGCAGCATTTATCCCCATTGCACATATGAAGAAACTGAGACTCACAGGGGAAATTCCCTGCCTCAAGGTCATGTGCAGAGCCAGTCTCAGCTCAGAGGAAGCTTGACACAATGTCAGGCCCTGCAGGTAGGAGAGGTCATGGAGGCGGGTTTTACAGTGCACACTGGGGGCTCGCATTCAGGGACCAGGGCTTCAGGGCTGTCCCGGGAGCCTGCAGGGAAGTCAAGGGCAGAAGCAGCCAGAGACAGCACTGGTCTGGGAGCAGTGTCCTGGACATCACCCCCTCACCCCCCAAAACCCACAGGCCTCTCACACCTTCAACTTCCCCAAACCTGCTCCACCCCCAGTGGTGGCCCCAACACAGAAAGGGCTCCCCCAGACACCCTTCCCCATGCTCCACCCCTCTCCCATGGGAAGCCCTATCAGATCCCCACCTTGGGTGCCAAGCCAAGTCTGGGTGGGGAGCTGGGAAGGGGAGAGGCAAGGGGAAAGAGAAGGGGGCTTCTCTTTGCTCTGGCCCCCTGCTCACTGGCCTCCAGAGCAACTCACCCACCACAAAGCCACACATCTGATGATCTAATGCCCTTTTTTGTCGTCGTTCAGTCCCTAAATCGTGTCCGACTCTTTGGGACCCCATGCACTGCAGCATGCCAGGCTTCCCTGTCCTTCTTGCCCCTACCCTTGGACTACATGCAGTTGCATGCTTCCAGGCCTTCACCCATCTATTCCCAGGCCCGCAGTGCCCTGCCCTTTCTCTTCTGCTTGGTGAACTTTTCATCCTTCAGCACCCAGCACCGATGTATCCTTCACAGTGAAACCTTCCCCAGCTCCTGGGCAGGGGCTGGCTCCCAGCACTGGGTGCAACTCTGGGCAGGGGCTTCTGGGTTTGACCCATCTGCTTCATCAGTCAGAAGAGAGGCTCCTCAGGGTGATGACCCCGCCTAAGCACCTCGCTGTCCTGGCTCCCAACTCTGGCCTGAAGCAGCAACAGCTGGGTCCACCCTGCCCCGCCCTCAGTAGGGAAAGCAGCCAGGCCTCCCCACCCCCACCCTGGGACTCCAGACTGCAGCAAAGGCCAGGCCCAAAGACCCTGGGTAGGAGGGTCTCAATTCTTGCAGCAGAACAATAGTTCCCTCAGGAGTCCTCACACATGTATGGATAGGCTGAGCCCCACTCTCAAACTCCCCCTCTTCCAGGAAGTCTGTCCAGATTTCTCCCTCCCCAGAATCCTAAAAATAATTGCCCTGGCACTTCTCTCTCGCTGCTGGTGCAAGGAAAGGATTCTGATTTGAGAGCCAGGCCAACTCAGGTACAAAACTCTGGTTTAGCAGCCCTGAGAGCAAGAGTAGCTCCCTCCACCCTCTGAACCCCACTCACCTCAACCCTGTGGGGTCTGGGCTGAATCCCACCACAGGAAATGAAGCCTGGGGAGAACCTGGCACCTGTTAATCATTCATCCTGCTTCACCTCTGGAACCCTGGTGGGTCTCCTCCGACTCCCAACTCTGAAGGCGGGAGGCATGATCCGAGAAGCGCAAGACCCATTCTCCCCCAGTTCTGCCTGCTTCCCCGGCTCCCTCACACACACACCCAAGCCCTGCAGCCCAGGAAAAAGGACCCTATTCAACCCGGCAAGAGGGTCAGGAAGGGAACCTGCTTTGGCCTTGCCCCCTTTCCCAAGCCGCCAGGGACGGGGGATGGGGAGGCACAAGGGGTTGTCAAATTGAAAGGGTGGAGGGCTGGGAAGGGACAGGAAAGGGGAATTCTGAGGAAGAGGAGGGGAAGAACCAGTCAAACCGGGGGAGCTACCCCCCTAGCCGGTATGAACTAGGAAAACAGCTCCGGAACACCCAGGTGCAATGCGAAGACGCCCCTCGCCGCGGGTGGGGGTGGGGAGAGCCCCGGGGGCCGGGGCGGATCCAGGCGGTCCCCGCCTCCCCGGGGCCTCAAAGCCAGCGCTCACCTCTTTCCTCCTCGGCGGCGGGATGTGCACCCCCACAACCACCGATTCGTGTTCACAGGGCACGCGCTGCCCCGCAATGCACCCGCACACACACACCCCCGAAACACACATGAACACCCGCGCGCTCGCACACACCTCCCTCTGCGCAGCGCCTCCTACCTGCCGCGCCGCCGCGGGTCCAGCGGATTCGGGGATGCGCGCTCGGCGCCCGCACCGGAACAGAGGCTGGGCCTCCCCGGCTTAGTGGCCTCCGGCTCCGGCCGGCGATCGGCTGGGGCTGGCCTGGGGCGGGGGCTCGAGCTAGGACTCCCCGGGCGGCCCGCCCCGCCCCGCGGCCCTCCGCCCAGCTGGGGACGGGGGCGTGGTTTCCAGCGGGGTGGAGGGACAGGATTGATGCGCATGCGAACTGGTGCCGAGCACCGAGGCGACCGGGGCGTGAGGTGGCTGCGGAGTTCCCGCTGGAAAGTAGGAGAGGATGTGGGGGGCCCGCGCGGCTCAGCCCGACCCCTCTCCGCTTGATCGGGCCCACGTTCTCCCGTCCCTTCATCCCAACATCTCCAGGAGTCCCTCAGGGCCCAGCAGACGCTGGCATTGAGGCAGGGGTCTGGGAAAAGAAGGACGCGAAGAGGCGAGCACCCATCTCTTCCCCATCTCCATGTCCGTGTGTGTTTGTATGTTAGTCACTCAGTCGTGTCCCACCTCATTCGACCTCATGGACTGGAGCCCGCCAGGCTCCTCTGTCCATGTGATTCTCCAGGCAAGACTGCTGGAGTGGGTTGCCATTTCCTCCTCCAGGGGATCTTCCAGACCCAGCTATCCAACCTAGGTCTCCTGCACTGCAGGCAGATTCTTTCCCGGTGGGAGCCACCAGGAAAGCCCCTCTTCATGTCCATGTCCATCCCCAAAATTCAGGATAGAGGAGTCAGACCCAGACCCCTGGAGGCGCAAAGAGGGCCCTTGTCAAATGGGGGAAGCTGGCTCCAGACCCATATCGAGTATTTATTTGCTTGTGCAATGATGGGAGGACAGAAGAAGGGGCATATTTCCCAAATAAGATAGAGAAGGTTTGTGAGTGACCAGTCCTGGCACACAGTAAGGGCTCTGGGATGGCAGGACAGATGTGTTTATTATGCTCATCGGAGGCCTAGGTCAGCCCACTTCGAAGATGGAGAAGTTCAGACCCACCATCTCTCCCTCCTGTGTTCCCCTCCACACTAAGTTTTTCAGTTGTGTAGGACTCTCTGTGACTATGGACTGTAGCCCGCCAGGCTCCTCTGTCCATGGGAGTCTCCAGGCAAGAATACCAGAATGGGTTGCCATTTCCTTCTCCAGGGGATCTCCCCGACCCAGGGATCGAACCTTCATCTCTTACATCTACCTGCATTGGCAGGCAGGTTCTTTACCACTAGTGCCACCTGGGAAGCCCAGTGTTCCCAGTCTTGGGTAACGTCATCTACCTCTAAGTCACTCTGACTAACCCAGCCTCTTCACAGCCTCTGTCCCAGGCTTCCCAGACATCCCCCAACCCCACCCCCCAGGTGTAGCTCTAATCCTTTACAGAGCCTTGTAAATATGTAGCCATGACCCACTGCCCACAGAACAATGTTCCAAGACTGTGCACTTGTCTGACTCTCCCAGGCAGATCCCACTCCACTGCCCCTGCTCTGGGCTGCAGCCTCCCCAGGCTCTCAATGCTCCTCTCAAGGGCTCCCAGCTTCCCTGCACTCAGACCTTGTTTAATGGGAATCTACACAATCTGAAAGGCTCTTCCTTGCCTCTGTACATGGCACATCTTGGTATCAGGCTTGGCTCTAATGCCATGTCTCCACCACAAAGCCCTACCCCCTTCTTCAGCATCCCTACCTGGCCACTTGTGTCTCTTCCTGGATCCTAAACTCATGCTGCCTCTCTGGGGTTAGTGGTGGAGTCTGCAGGCTGGTGAAGCTGAGGCTTGTTCTAGGAAAGACAGTACTGCTTGGTGAAGCCAGGGAGGTCTGGGCTCGGGTCCTCACTCTGCCAGTTACTGGCTGTGTGATCCAAACAAGTCCACTATCCTTTCAGAGCCTCATTTTTCTGTCTGTAAAATGGGCTTCCAGCAGAAGTGAGTGATGATCAGGTATAGGTAAGTGGTGAGCCCCCTCATGTAGGGTGTTGAGCAGCACTGCCTCTGGGCTGGGCAACTCCCTCATGTTCATAGTGAAGCTGAGGTCCTGGCTGAGAAAATGTGGCTGCTTCAGCTTTCACAAGGGTAGAGTTCACAGGATGCTTAGCCCCCCTTATGTATTTCAGAGTGTTAGAGCCACAACACTCTGAAATACAAAGTTTCGTGGTGGTTGCAAGCGTATGTTCTGGACTCACTGCTTGGGTTCATGTTAACCGTGTGACCTTGGACGGTGACCCACACTCTCTGTGCCCCAGTCACCTCACATATAAAATGATGATAGTAGCACCACACCACGGGGTTGTTGTGGGGATTAAATGGACTGGTCACATAAAGCACCTAGAGTGGGCCCTGGCTGAGAGTTAGTGTTCAGCAGGGCTTAGCTGATACTATTCTCATCTAGCCCAAATCCCTCGTTTTGTGAAGACACTGGGTCCCCAGGAGCAGCGACATGTACACGTGGCTACTCAGAAGCCCAGCCATCCTAGGATGTTAGAACTGGAAGGACTCACCCCAGAGCCCATCTCTGGCAGCTCCCACCTTCTCTAGCAGATGAGGAAAGAGACCTAGAGAGGGACAGTGACCTGTCCAGGGCATCCAGTCTGGTGGAGTGGGAGAGGCATTGGCCTTGCTCTTGTTGGGGGTTGGGAGGGAGGTTTCCAGACAAGCCAGGAAGAGCCTGGTCTCCCCAAAAAAGTGGGGGGAAGGGGCGGGGTTCTGATAATGCTCTGGCTCCAGGTCCCCGCTGGTTGGTTTTTATAAACTGATTCACCAAGTGGTGCCATCACAGGGTCTGCGATGTAGGCGCTTTTCCCATTTAATTCTCACAACCACCCTTGGCAGGAGCTCTCGCTAGCCCCATTTTACAGATGACAGAACTGAGCCTCAGGTAGATGCCCCAGTCACACAATTAGGAAATGGCAGACCTGGGATCCTAGATACCCTGTCTGACTCCACTCTTGTGCCCTTCCCTTCCTCCTCTCTCCCCCTCCTCCTCTTCACCTCTGATGACTCTTTGACTGGCTGCCCCACCTCTGCTACTCTGCTACATTCTCCTGTAAATGGGTGCCTCATTCCCTCACAAGGCAGCCCTTTCCACTTCTCTTGAGAGAGTGTCTGTCACCCAGAGCTGAGCTAGTTCCCTCCTCCTAGTTCTGAAGGACTTCATAGCCTCCTCCCCACCAGAGCCTTGGAGAGAAGCTTTTGTGCTACAGGACAGCAGACCCCTATCTTCACTGCTCCTGTATGTAACAGAGTTTCCCCAAAGAAATTTTTCTTTCGTGTTAATATTTATTTAGCTGTGCCGGGTCTTATGTGCTGCATGCTGGATCTTCGACCTTCGTTGCAGCATGAGTGGTTTTTTAGTTGCGGTGTGAGGGATCTAGTTCCCTGACTAGGGGTTGAACCCGGGCCACCTGCATTGGGAGGGTGAAATCCTAGCCACTGGACCACCAGGGAAGCCCCCCAAGTGAAATTCTTATAAACAGTAATTTCTTTTAAAGATCCCATGGGCTTCGCTGGTGGCTCAGACGGTAAAGAATCTGCCTGCAATGTGGGAGATCCAGGTTCGATCCCTGGGTCAGGAAGATCCCTTGGAGAAGGAAATGGCTAGCCACTCCAGTATTCTTGCCTGGAGAATTCCATGGACAGAGGAGCCTGGCAGGCTACCGCCCACTGGGTCGCAAAGAGTCGGAGACGACTGAAGAACTAACATTTTTACTTTCAAAGGAAACCTGCTGGCAAGGGGAATGGCTCAATATGGAGCTTGGTGTCTTGGGGTGGAGTACTCAAGTAATCTCATTAACCAGTTCCCCCACACCCATCTAGCCAAGGGGATGGGATCTCAAGGGAGAGGAGTGGAGCTGGACACACAGAACTTTTCAGGACGCGAAGAACTAACAGTCTTCTCCTGAGAGCTCAGGAAATGGGAGAGCCATGTTGAACTCGAGGGGAGAGCAGACACCATGGAAAACAGGGATATAAGGACAAACATGAACTCTGAATTGCTCTCAATTCCATGCTACTCTGAAACACTACTTATATTTTGTTAGTATCCTGGATATTATTAGGAGCCAGCCAAAACCAAGTGGGATTGATTCCAGGAATATGAAGTTGGTTTAACATTAGGAAATCCATTAATAGCATATGTTTGCTAGGACTGCTGTAACAAACTACCACAAACTGGGCAGCTTAAACACAGAAATTTATTGTCTCACAGATCTGGAGGCTAGATGTCCAAGAGCAGTGTGTCATCAGGGCTGGGTTCTTCTGAGGGTTGTGAGGGAGAATCTGCCCTGTGCTTTTCTCCTTAGCTTCAGGTGGTTTGCTGGCAATCTTTGACATTCCTTGGCTTATAACACAATACCATGATCTACACCTTTGTGTTCACATATGTTCTCCCTGTGTAGCTGTCTATCTCGTGTCCAAAGTTCCCATTTATAAGGACACAGGTCATGTTGGATTAGGGTCTACCTAATGACCTCATCTTAATTTGGTCACCTCTGAAAAGACCCTATTTCCAAATTTCATTATGAGGCGCTAGGAGTTAGACTTCAACATCTTTTGGGGGTGGACACAATTCAACCCATAACAAGCACGCATCATATTAATGAACCTAAGGGGAAAATAATGATTTTGGGGGGAGGGGGCATGCTCTGTAGTTGTGGCATGCAGGCTTAGTTGCCCAGTGGCATGTGGGATCTTAACTCTCCAACCAGGGATCAAATCCATGCCCCATGCCGTGGAAGCATGGAGTCTTAACAACTGGACCACCAGGGAAGTCTGATGATTTTTTTCTATAGATGCCAAGACAGTCTTTAACAAAATTCAACACCAATTCATAATAAAATCTCTCAGTGAAATAGGAAGTGAGGGATATGTTCTCAACATGGCAAAATGTAGCCCTAAAGCCAACATCTTTTTTAACCAAGAAACACTGGAAGATCAGGAACAAGGCAAGAATAGACTGTCTACACCACTATTCTACATTGTACCAGAGGTATTAGCCAATACAACTAGACAAAATAAATCAATTTAAGGCCTAAGACTGAGTAAAGAAGAGAAAATATACATATCTATTTGCAGATCATATGATGTTATACCTGAAAAAAAAAAAACAAACAACCCGGAGAAGCAATGACAAAACTAATTCAAATAGTAAGAGAGTTCGCTGAAATAGCAGGATTCAAAATTAAAATACTAAATTCAATGGCCTTTATATATACAATAAACAGAGGTCATAAAGGTGAAAAAAAGCCTTTTCACACACAAAAAAAATTAAATGCTTAGGAACAAATTTAACAAGAAATGCATAAAAATACATGAGGAAAATTTTAAAACCTTCTTGAAAGACACTAAGAACAAATGGCAAGACATCTCCTATTCTTGGACAGGATAAGTCAACATTACAAAGATGTCAGTTCTCCCTAAGTTAATTTGTAAATTCAATACAATCCAATAAAAATACCAGCAAGCTGTTTTATAAGGATATATGAGTTGAAAAGTCCATCTGGAATGATAAACATGCAAGAACAGGTAGGAAAACACTGGAAAAGAAAAACTATGAGCAGGAAGTAGCTTTAGCAGAGATTTAAAAAGTGAAAGCTTCTGTCATTAGAAACGGGTGGCACTGGTACATGAATAGACAAATTGCAATAGACCAGAAATTTAGAAACAGACACAAATACATCTTTACCCCAGTGATTTGAGATGCCATCTTTGATACATTCTAAAAATGGACTTTGTTATAAATGGTACTGGGACAATTGGGTAGCCATTTGGAAAAAGATAAAATTAAATCCATATGTCACACCCAGCAAAAGAAATAAACAACATGGATTAGGGCTCTAAGTGTAAAAAGTCAAATGACACAAAGACCAGAAGAAAACATGGGGGACTGCCGGGAGCCAGCTCACGAGATCCCCACTCATGACAGAGTCATGAGGAGAAGAACTGACGAGCAGAGCAACTCAGGCCTCGGGGATTCTCGAGAGGCTGCCTCAGCGCTCACCTTAAAAATAAGATCTCTCTGACGCTTGCTATAATAAACCTCTTCTTATTTTTTGTGATTTAGGCAAAAGGCCTTTCCTGATTCCCTTCTAAAATAGATCATGCTGAAACCTCAAATCAACAAGGCCCCTGAATGGTAGCACCCTAAATAAAGTTATCTGGGATATAAAGTATGCTGATCTAAATTCCTTTTGCTAACATATTGGTTTGTTTAATAAATGTACCTGTGCCTTTGGAGCTAATGTGCATAACTTCTCCCTAGTAATGAAACAGCATTGAGAGCCTCCACACAGAAAGCCCCTATGGGCACAAAACCCTTCGCAGGAAAAAAGGCTTGTTAGGAAATACAGAAAATATTGCTTTGTGAAACTGTTACTTAATCTATATTTACTCACTATGCTTTTACTCTTAACGTATTTAGCCTTTATAATGAAAGCATAATAGTTAGGGATTTATATAAATAGAAGTTTAGTTTTAATACAAATAATAAGACAATTGTTGATTTAACTGATAATTCTTACTTAGAGCTGAATTTCAGCTTGCTGTTCTTTGACTTTATGAAACTACATTCTTTTCTGTTAAGCTCAAGGCATAGAGTAAATTACCAAAAAACAGGTTTTACCTTAAAACTTCCTGTTGAGGAATTCTTCCCTGATGTGCTCGATACAAAAGTGTTCTAATTGATCAACCTTTATCAATGGAAAGTCACAAGGAGTTAGCAGGCCGCCAGGCCAGAAGATGATGTAATCAAAATGAGGCTTTTTGTAACTTAAGACATGCAAATGGCTTCGATGAGGGTCGAAGCTGTTAGCCCATTGAGCTAACTTGATAGGCTCATTAAGATGTACCCACTAAGCTTAGTTGGTATGTGCCTTAAGCTAAGTTGGTATGTCCCTTAAGCTGAATTGGTATGATTCTATGCTTCACATTTGTTTCTATATACCACTAAAAATATAAAAGCTGCTGGAGAAAACAATAAAGCAGAAGACACTTGGAAACACCGAGACTCGCTGTTTCTTCTCATTTGTATCGCCGACACCGTCCATCCTAAGGGAACCCTGACCAGCTGGAGCAGGACTCCGGCAGGGGACTTCCTCTTTAACTCTGATACTGGGTAAAGCTTTCTAACTATGACTCAAAACCCACAAGAGGATGTAAACAAAAGACCAATAAATATGACTATGTGAAAATTTATCCCTGGTGGCTCAGACAGTAAAGAATACACCTGCAATGCAGGAGACCTGGGTGCAAGCTCTGGGTTGGGAAGATTCCCTGGAGAAGGGAACGGCTACCCACTCCAGTAGTCTTGCCTGGAGAATTCCATGGACAGAAGAGCCTGGTGGACTACAGCCCATGGGATCACAAAGAGTCAGACGTGACTAAGGAACTGATATACACGCACATGAAAATTTAAAAACTTTGCATGACACATAAAGTCCACAGACAACTGACAAACTGAAAGAAAATATTCTCAACATAATAGCACAAAGGGAAGATCCCTAATATATAAGTAACTCTTAAAAACTGAAAGCAAAACTAAAAACTCTAGTAATAAAATAAGAGTAAAGGCATGAATAGACAGTTTACCAGAAAAGATATAAAAATGGTCCTCAAACACATGGGGAAAAAATGCTCAAGGACACAATTAGAGAAAGGCAGCTGAAAACAACGCTGAGATAGGTACCATTTCTCACCTATTCAGACTGGAAAAAAGAAAAATCACAACACATTCTGCTGTCCGGGTTGAAGGGAAACAGGTGCTGGAATACACTGCTGATGGGAATGCAAATTGGTGCAGTTTTCTCCAGGAAAATTTGGCATTACCTAATGAAATTAAATACATGCTCACCCTTGAACCCAGCAACTCCACTTCTAGGAATTTATCCTGAAGCTAGACCTCCAACAATGTGAAACTACATATGCAAAAGGTTTTGAAGCATTATTTCTTAATTGCAAAATATTGGGAACAATAAGGGCTTCCCTGGTGGCTCAATGGTAAAGAATCTACCTGACAATGCAGGAGACAAGGCTTGATCCCTGATCTGGGAAGATCCCACATGCCAAGGAGGAACCAAGCCCCTGCACCACAACTATTGAGCCTGTGCTCTAGAGCCCGGGAGCCACAACTACTGAGCCCACGTGCTGAAACTACTCAAGCCCATGACCCAGAGCCCATGCTCTGCAACAAAAGAAGCCACCACAATAAGAAGCCTGTGCATCACAACTAGAGAGTAGCCCCTGCTCACCGCAACTAGAGAAAAGCCCACATAGCAACAAAGACCCAGCACAGCCAAAAATAAATAAATAAAATTATTAAAAAATACGGGGAACAATGTATTCCTCCATGGAGAGTGGTTGGATAAACTATAGCATATCTATACAAAGGAGCACTACACAGTTGTAAAAAAAAGGGAAGAAAAGAATGAGAATGAGCAAGATCTCTGGATTTGTATGGCATGAATTTCAGCAAGAACTATTAAGTGAAAAAAAGCAAAAGCCAAGATCATCTATACAGTATGCTCCTCTTCATGTAAGGAAGAGCCTATAAGAACATACATAATTGTCTCTCATTTGTGCAAAGGAAATGGGACAGGAACAGATGAGACAGTGACGTGATGGAGGCAGGCTAGAAGGTAGAGGGAATGGACAGATACAGGAACAGGGCAGGGAGCGGAGGAAGGAGTGTCTCTCTTCTGACTGTATCTTTTTAAATGCTGTTATTGAGATGATTTATATACCATAAAAAATCACCATCTTAAAGTATCAAATTCAGTGGATTTTAGTTTATTCACAAAGGTTGTGGTTAAGATTCTGCGCTTCCACTGCAGGGGCTGCTGCATTCGACCCCTGGTCAGGAAACTAAGATCCTACATGCAGAGTGACCAAAAAAAAAAAAAAAGAAAGAAAGAGAAGAAATCCACTCATTTGCTTTCTATCCCTATGGATTTCACTATCTAGACATCTCATATAAATAGAATCCAGCTTCTTTCACCTAGCATACTGTTTTCATGGTTTATTGACATGATAGCATGAATGAGAACTTCATTTCTTTTCATGGTTGGATAATGTTCCTCTGTGTGTATTTACCACATTGTGCTTATCTATTCATCCTTTGATGGACATTTGGAATTTTTCCACCTTGGGCCTATTATGGATAATGCTGTTAGGAACATACAACTGCAAGTTTTTGTGTGACACACGTTTTCAATTCTCATGGATAAACACCTAGGAATGGAATGACTGGGTCATGGAGTAAAGCCATGTAAAACTACCAGTTTTCCAAAGAGTGCAGAGCACACGCACAAGGCCCTTGATCCCCCCGCATTGAGCCCTGTGAGTTGCAGATCCTGGAGCTCGTCTTGGTGGGAATACACTGCCCACGGCCTCAGCAGACGGACGGTGCTGAAGTGGATCTGGTGCCCAGAGCCCCTGCCAAGGAGGGGCAGCTGGATCCAGTGGTTCCTGGACTCTCCAGTGTCCTGCCCAGGCTAGCACCAGTGGGTGGGGTCGGGGAGTAAAGATGTGTGGGTCTTTCCTGGACCATCTGGGACCCAGAGGAGGTGGCACCTGTCCCTGGTCCTCCCTGAGGCAGAGTGTGGACTCCCAAAGTGGCTCGAGGCTCCCAGCTCAGCACGGAGGTGGGGAGGAGGAGGTGAGGAATAGGGGGGCTATACTGCTGAACTGGGTGCCCAGAGGGTCCTGGCTGGGGCTTAAGAGACATTGAGGTCCAGAGGGAAGCCAGGAAAAGATGGTTTCCCCTGGAGCAGCTGGGGACAGGAGCTCATTTGCTTAAGAAGTTTCTGGATTTCGTTGAAGGTTTTGGGTACTCTGGCACCTGGGAGGGCCCTGAGGGCTGAGAGGGAGCATGTGCCCCACTGTGGCAGGCCTCCTGGACACCCATGTGAGCCAGGATTGGGGGGGGTGCAGTGTCAGGAGTCTAGGACCATGCAGGTAGCTGTCTCCCATCTCTGAAAGTTTGGGGGGCTCCCTTCTCCCCATTGTGCAGAGCCCAGAACTGCTCATACAAGGGTGGGGTGGGGAGCTTGAGAAGCCGTCAGCAGGGCCGGCCCTGCCCTACGGCAGAGCCTCCAGCCCTCACGTGGCTGCTGTGGAGGGGTCAGGGGCGGAGACGGGGGCGGGGGGGGGGGTGTAGGGGAGCATAGCTGACACCCTGTGTGGAACATTCTGAAGACACTTGGTGCTTCCTGTCCTCTGCTGCATGCTGGGGAGCTGTAGGGTGAGTGAGGGAGGGCCCCAGGCGGTTGGTGTGTGGTGTGGTGTGAGGAGCCCTGCATGCCCCTTAGACTCCCAGGACAACTCACTCTCCATGGGCAGCGCCCACAGAGCTTTTCTGTGCCTGACCCCTCCGTGCCCCGTCACCCTACCCCAAGGGCCAGACCTGAGCCAGCCTTCCTGTCAGTCCTGACAAGCACCCCCCTCCCCTCCCACTGCCCCTGCCTCAGAGTTCACGCCCTGCCCATTCCATCTCCCCGGACCTCTGGACTCCCCCCACTTCTTCGTCTCTCCCAGACCCCAGGACCCTTCCTACCCCTCAGATCCCTTGTCCCACAGCCAAAGGAACTTTCTAGAACACACATCCAATCTCTTACCTATAGCTCCAAACATTTGACACCAGGAGTAAAGGAAAAACAAAAAAAACAAACAAAATGACATTTTAAAAACTGACATCGTTTCTGTGTTCTTGGGAGTATGAAAACTAACTTTCTGGAAAGACTGCTCTTCTGCTGGGAAAACAGGTCAGTGGGCCTGTTTGTTACTCCAAGGCCAGGCTGAGTCTGGCTGGAGGGAAGAAGAGGGTCATCACCACTACAGAACCATCCTGTAAATGACCCGGCCCAGGGTGGAGACAGGCCAGCTTTAAAAACTGTTATGACGTTGATTCAAGGCTAAGAGCTTGGTAGCCCCCTTCCCCTCCACCCCCGCCACCCACTCCTCGAGGCAGGGAAGAGGGGACGCCGCCAGGTGAGCTGTAGGCGGCCCCATCAAAGCCCTTGGTTCTACTCTCCTGGCTCCAGGCTCCGCGCACAGCCCAGCCTTGAGGGGCAGAGTCCTCCCTCCGCTAAGGCAGCGAGAGGAGGAGCGCCCCTCAGGCCCAGGGCAGACAAAGGGCACCTGCCGTTCAGACCGCAGGGCGTCCCCGCCGCCGGACTGAACTCTGAGCTGGGACTGGGCCTGGAGCCCTCACTACCTCAGCCCTGCTGTGCGATGCTGCAGCCGCTGCTCCTTCCAAGTCCGCTTTCCTTCCCACTGCGGGTGGGGTCAGGGAGGGCTCTCAGGCTCGGACTCCTGTCTCCGCCAAGTCATTGTTTGCTCTTTTCTTCCAGGTTTGAGGGATAGGTCAGGTATGGCATTGGGTGGGGTAAACTGAGGTTCGGCCTTACCTTTGAGTTCAACCTTCACCTCCTGCTCCCAAGGGCAGCTGAGATGGGTAAGGCTGAGGAGATTTTACACAAATGATGTTACAGCTGTGGCGGGGTGAGGGGACGGTGGTGCTGTTTGCCTCTTTAGGCAACTGCTTCAGCCCTGGGTTTGGTGGATGTCCAGCATGGTGCCTGGGGCAGTAGTCAGGGCCCAGCAGACTTGGTGACTTTGGGCAGGTCATTGATTTACCTGGGCCTCAGTCTCCACATCTGCCCAATGGGAATGATAATAATCTCTGTTCCCTGGACGGAGTGAAGATACAAGGAATTCAGGGGCTTGGAGGTGCTTTGTAACATGCTATCTCTGTACTTTAATAAAGATGTTTAATTAAGATGTTTAGGACTTACCTGGTGGATAAGAAGCTGCCTGCTAATGCAGGGGACATGGGTTTAATCCCAGGTCTGGGAAGATTCCCCATGGCAAGGAGCAACTAAGCTCTTGTGCCCCAACTACTGAGCCCACATTCTGCAACTACTGAAGCTTGTGCCTAGAGTCTGTGCTCTGAAACAAAAGAAGCCATCGCAACAAGAAGCCCATGCAAAACAATGAAGAGTAGCCCTTGCTCGCTGCAACTAGAGAAAGCCCTCTCGCAGCGAAGACCTAGTGCAACCAAAAGTAAATAAATACATAAACATTCAGTCAGTTCATTTCAGTCGCTCAGTAGTGTCTGACTCTTTGCGACCCCATGGACTGCAGCACGCCAGGCTTCCCTCGCCATCACCAGCTCCTGGAGCTCACTCAAACTCTTGTCCATCAAGTCAGTGATGCCATCCAACCATTTCATCCTCTTTCGTCCCCTTCTCTTCCTGCCTTCAATCTTTCCCAGCATCAGGGTCTTTTCAGATGAGTCAGTTCTTCCAATCAGGTGGCCAAAGTATTGGAGTTTCAGCTTCAGCATCAGTCCTTCCAATGAATATTCAAGACTGATTTTCTTTAGGATTGACTGATTTGATCTCCTTGCAGTCCAAGGGACGCTCAAGAGTCTCCTCCAACACCATAGTTTAAAAGCATCAGTTCTTCAGCACTCAGCTTTCTTTATAGTCCAACTCTCACATCCATACATGATTACTGGAAAAACCATAGCCTTGACTAGATGGACCTTTGTTGGCAAAGTAATGTCTCTGCTTTTTCATATGCTGTCTAGGTTGGTCATAGCTTTCCTTCCAAGGAGCAAGTGTCTTTTAATTTCATGGCTGCAGTCACCATCTGCAGTGATTTTGGAGCCCAAGAAAATAAAGTCTGTCACTGTTTCCATTGTTCCCCTATCTATTTGCCATGAAGTGATGAGACCAGATGCCATGATTTTTTGAATGTTGAGTTTTAAACCAGCTTTTTCACTCTCCTCTTTCACCTTAATCAAGAGACACTTTAGTTCCTCTTCGCTTTCTGCCATAAGTGTGGTGTCATTTACATATCTGAGGTTATTGATATTTCTTGGGGCAATCTTGATTCCAGGTTGTGCTTCATCCAGCCCGGCATTTTGCATGATGTACTCTGCATATAAGTTAAATAAGCAGGGTGACAGTATACAGCCTTGACATATATATTTTAAAAATATTTTAGCTGCATCACTTTTAGATTCATCCTAGGTATATTTTTATTTCTACTATAAATGGTACTTTTACAAAATGACTTTTCCTAATTACTTATTGGGGCTTCCCTTGTGGCTCAGCTGGTAAAGAATCCGTCTGCAATGTCGGAGATCTGGGTTTGATCCCTGGGTTGGGAAGATCCCTTGGAGAAGGGAAAGGCTACCCACTCAAGTATTCTGGCCTGGAGATTCCATGGGGTATAGTCCATGGGGTCGCAAAGAGTTGGACATGACTGGATGACTTTCACTTTCACTTTTGTATTTTAATTTCTACTATAAATGGCACTTTTAAAAAATGACTTCCCCTGATTGCTTGTTACTATATAGAAATTAAATTGATTTTTGTACATTGATTTTGTACTGGAAGAATTGCCACATTTTCAAATTATTTTAATCAATTAACTGTAGGATTTGTGTGTTTTGGTAGGCTGTTTCTCAGTGAGGTGTACTGCCCCCTAGAGGAAGATTTGAAAATTTGTAAGGTAGTTTGTTGTACCCAAGAATTTACGCATCATAATACATATTATTTATTTTATCAACATTTTATATTAAAATAAAAGAATTATATTCATTTTTTGAAAATACTATCAAAGAATTTCATTGCAGGATAGGGAGTACAGCATTAATTTTATGGGGAAAACGGATCTAATAGGGTTGAAAACCTCTGAAGTTTTGATAATTTTTTTTCAAGTCATTATCATTTAAAAAAAATTTTTTTTGGCCACTCCTCTGCAGTGAAAGGGCAGAGTCCTAATCAGTGTACCGCCAGGGAATTACCTCATTATCATTTTAAACCTTTACCTTACCTTGCTGTGCTCTCAAGCCTTGGACAGTTGAACAGTGGTGATGATGGGCACATGTAGTCTTTTCAGACTCAAAGGAAATGCTTTCACCTTTCACTAAGATTTTCTTTAAATCACAAATTGCTGTTGAATTTTATCAAAAATTCCACCCCCCACCCGCCCTACATCTGAGATATTCACATTTCTCTTGATGTGATGTACCACATTGATGGATATTCCTTTTTTATCCATATATTCTGATTCCTTTTCTAATGCTAGGCTCACCTCACATTTCTGGGATAAATCCGTGTAGGTGCTATATCAACCTTTTTACATATTGCCACATTGTGTACTAGCATTTAGTGTAGAATTTTGCATCTGTGTTTGTTAGTGAGACAAGTGTATCATTTTCCTTACTCGTGGGGTTCTTGTCAGCTAGCCTAGTGAAGGGAGTTGGGAGCGCAGACTCCCGGGGCCCAGAGTTACCTGATCCAAGGACCAGCCGCCGCCACCGCGCGGAAATCGTGTGCAGGGCGCGCCCCCCTGGTGGCTGCGGATCTCAAAAGAGCCCTATGAGCCAGGCAGGCTTTGCGGGGACCGGGTGATCAGGGCCAGGGGAGGAAACCAGGTGACATCAAGAGGTACCAGGGCTGCGCATGCCCTGGGCCTTCGCTAGGCCTAGTATGTGAGCAGCTCAGCTTACGAGAGGGGGTGACCAGGACCCAGAGTGGCAAAGTAGGCCTATAAGTGAGGCGTTCTGATCCTTCTGAGCTGTGAGGTCAGAGGTCTTCTTAATCTCTTTATCCATCAAGTGGGGATAATCCACCTGACTGTCAGAGAAATGGGAGGAAGTTGTCAAAGCACAGAATTCAGACTTTTCCAAAGATGCAGAGGTGTCCTCTTCTGGCCTCAGGATTCTTGTTTTCTTGTCTGTTAAAGCACTTGATAAGTGGGAAGAGAATTCAGTGTTAATGATACTCAACTGACCAGAATGAGAGTTCATATCAGGGAGGTCTGTGTGAAGGAAGCACATTTGTTAACTTATTAATTTTTGTTCATTATTCCTTATTGTTCATTTATTCAACAAATATTTATTGGACACTATGGTAAGTGACAACCTCAGATATGCAGATGACACCACCTTTATGGCAGAAAGCGAAGAAGAACTAAAGAGCCTCTTGATGAAAGTAAAAGAGAAGAATGAAAAAGTTACCTTAAAACTCAACATTCAGAAAACTAAGATCATGGCATCTGGTCCCATCACTTCATGGAAAATAGATGGGGAAACAGTAGAAACAGTGACAGACTTTATTTTGGGGGTCTCCAAAATCACTGCTGATGGTGACTGCAGCCATGAAATTAAGAAACACTTGCTCCTTGGAAGAAAAGTTATGACCAACCTAGACAGTATATTAAAAAGCAGAGACATTACTTTGCCAACAAAAGTCTGTCTAGTCAAAGCTATGGTTTCTCCAGTAGTCATGTATGGATGTGAGAGTTGGACTATAAAGAAAGCTGCTGCTGCTGCTGCTAAGACGCTTCAGTCGTGTCCGACTCTGTGTGACCCCATAGACGGCAGCCCACCAGGCTCCCCCGTCCCTGGGATTCTCCAGGCAAGAACACTGGAGTGGGTTGTTCCATTTCCTTCTCCAATGCATGAAAGTGAAAAGTGAAAGTGAAGTTGCTCAGTTGTGTCCGACTCTTAGCGACCCCGTGGACTACAGCCCACCAGGCTCCTCCGTCCATGGGATTTTCCAGGCAAGAGTAGTGGAGTGGGTTGCCATTGCTTTCTCCAAAACAAAGTTGAGCGCCGAAGAATTGATGCTTTTGAACTGTGGTGTTGGAGAAGACTCTTGCGAGTCCCTTGGACTGCAAGGAGATCCAACCAGTCCATCCTAAAGGAGATCAGCCCTTGGTGTTCATTGGAAGGACTGATGTTGAAGCTGAAACTCCAATACTTTGGCCACCTGATTGGAAGAACTGACTCATCTGAAAAGACCCTGATGCTGGGAAAGATTGAAGGCAGGAGAAGAAGGGGACGACAGAGGATGAGATGGTTGGATGGCATCACCAACTCAATCGACATGAGTTTGAGTAAACTTCGGGAGTTGGTGATGGACAGGGAGGCTTGGCATGCTGCAGTCCTTGGGGTCACAGAGTCGGACACGACTGAGCGACTGAAGTGACTGACTGATGGTAAGTGAAATCATGTCCCTACCAAAAAAAATGTGTAGACCCTAATCCCTGAAACCTATGGATATGTTAGTTTACATGGAAAAAAAAGGAATTAATGAAGGTTGCTGATTGGTGGACTTTAAGACAGAAAGATAATTTTGGATTATCCAGGCAGACCCAGTGTGATCACAAGAGTCCTTATAAATGAAAGGGGAGGCAGGAAAGTCAGCAAACATGGGTCCAAGGGAAGCAGAGGTCAGAGTGATGTGACTGCTGCCTCTGGAGATGGAAGGAAGCCCCAAACCAAGGAATGTGGGCAGACTCTAGAAGCTGGAAGAGGCAGGGGAACAAATTCTGTCCTGGAACCCTCCAGAAGGAATGCAGGCCTGCTAACACCTTGACTTTTAGCCCAGCAAGACTCATTTTGGATTTCTGATATGTAGGACTATTAGATAATAACTATGTGTGTGTCTTTAAGCCCCAAAATCCACGGCAATTTGTTACAGCCGCAATAGGAAACTAATACACTGTCCCGATGGATACAATTCATACCACTGGGACAGATGGGCACCATCCATTCATTTTTTCACCCCTAAAGCATTTAGGAAGTACTTACTATGACCCAGACCCTGCTCAGAAGCAAGGCCGGCAAGGGACCAGTGGCCATGTCTCCTGGGGATCCATGTCCAGGACTGCACAAAGGCTGCTTGGATGGCGCCTCTTCCTCCTGCTCCTTCCACCTCCCAAGCCAAGAGTGAACCTGGGGGATGCCAGGCCTCCCTCCATGGGTTATCACCCGGTGTGCTTCAGACATGGTCCCTCCCTCTGGGAGCAGCCAGTCTGGTTGGGGGAAACAGGAATCAGAGAAGGGAAACAAGGATCACACTACGTTACCAAGGTTGCCCTAACAAAGTGTCAACAAAACCCAAGAAGCTCAAAAAACATAAAAGTTTATTTTGTTCTTCTCACTAGTTTGAGCTGAGTATTCCAGGTTAGTCCACAAGTAGCCCTGCTCCCTGCAGTGAACTGGGAAGCCCTCTTGTTTCTCTGCCTTCCTCTAGGTCAGTGGTTCACACTAGAGGTGACTTTGCTCACCAGGGTGAAAGTGAAAGTTGCTCAGCCATGTCCAGTTCTTTGCAACCCCATGGACTGTAGCCTGCCAGGCTCCTCGGTCCATGGAATTCTCCAGGCCAGAATACTGGAGTGGGTAGCCATTTCCTTCTTCAGGGGATCTTCCCAACCCAGGGATCGAACTCAGATCTCCCACATTGCGGGCAGATTCTTTACCGTCTGAGCCAGCAGGGAAGCCCCAGCTCAAACTTCAGGACATTTTTGTACAAGAGACTTGGACAGTGATGGCAGGTGGACATTTCCAGTACAGGGATCAAAGCTTGCAAAGATGCAGGGCCAGGAGAGGGCCCGACCAAGTGACAAAGTACATGGTTATGCCAGAGGAAGTCTGCCAGCGAGGAAGACTGGACCTCCTCCGAAGGACAGGAAGGCATCAGGTCAGGTTCCTGGCTTCTCATCCAGGCTTTTTTCCTTGAAGCTCAGCCCTTCTTGTCCATCTTACATAGTCGGGACCTTGACAGTACACATTGCTGCCTCATTCTCAAGCTGTTTTCTCGACTTTTGTATTTTGCCAACAACTGGCAGCTCCTGGAAGTCAGGACCACAGCCTGATCCTCAGAGTCTGGTTACTGACCCGCCAGCCCCACCACCTCACCCCCTCCAAGGGAGGTTCAGTTCACAACAGAGTCTAGTTGCTCTTGTGTCTCTGTGAGTGACTTCAGTGTGTCCGATTCTTTGGGACTGTATGGGCCATAGCCTGTCCATGGGATTCTCCAGGCAAGAATACTGGAGTAGGTTGCCAAGTCCTCCTCCTGAGGATCTTCCGGACCCAGGAATGGAACCCGGGTCTCTCCCAGCTCACTCCCTAATCACTGTCCTTCAGGCTTACTAATCAGATGCCCCATTCCCCAAACACAGCCCCTTAACATTGACCTTCCATAGGCTTTCTCAATATTGTCTTCCCAGATTCCCCAGTCACTGCCTTTCCTAGTTTCCTCATGACTGCCCCCACGGCATCCCCACACTGACCTCCCAGCCTCAGGAGACCCTGTGCCCCCGGAGACAGCTCAGCCCCGGGTCGTGCAGCGCCTTCCACATGAGCAGCATCTCATAGGGCGCGAAGCGGTGCACCAGCAGGAGCTCACGGTACATGCAGGGGTCGAAGGAGGGCTGCCGGGCGCCGGGCAGCTGCACGCCGAAAGGTCGGATACCCTCGTGGCCACTGGGCTTCAGGCCGGCACGCTCCAGACACATGCCCATGTAGGCGTCGTCGATGGGGAAGAGCGGGGTGTGGCGGGCGGCCTGGCGCAGGGCCTGGACCGTGTGGCGGGACAGGAGGAAGCCGCCGCCGCTGCAGTACACCGGGTAGGCCGGCCCGGGGAAGAGCTGCGGGGGCACGAAGTACTTGCTCCAGTTCTCGCGGATGGGCACGGAGCCGCTCATGAGCTGCCCGGCGAAGAGGTGGCGGTCGGGCGACTTTGCCTCCAGGAAGCGGAGCACGTTGGCCGTGTGCACGAAGACGTCGTCGTCGCCGCTGAGAAGGAAGCGCGCGTGCGGGCAGCGGGCCTCCAGCCAGTCGAGCAGGTGCACGTGCTTGAGCGTGAGGTTGAGGAAGGTGTCGCTGAAGGCCCACTGCAGCACGTCGCCGTGCTCGCGCGCCTCCAGCGCGGCCAGCTCCGCCAGCTGCTCTGCGCGCTCAGCATCCTCGGGTGCGGGGGGTGCCCAGCAGGAAGAGGCGGCGCACCGCCCGCCCGCCGTAGCTGCGCTCCTGCCCCCACGTGCGGCGGATGAGCTCGCGCCGCTCGAAGTTGGCCGGCGACGACTTCACGGCCAGCAGCAGGAAGGGCTCGCGGCTGCCCCTACACTTGGCCGGCGCGTCCCAGAGCAGCGGGAAGTGGCGGCAATGGCGGTACCGCAGGAAGTCTTGGATGCGCGCGGGCAGCTTCTCGAAGTCGGCCGTGGCGTTCGCCGAAGCGTTGGCCACGCACGGAGGCCCTGGGCTGGATGGAGACGTGGCAGCAGGGGCCACGTGGGTCACCTGCGGGGACCCATCTGACCTCTGCTTCTGTTGAAACCTGGGGGCTCCGAGGAACCAGTGATGCAGGATCGAGAAACTCAAACCCACTAGAAGGCAGGTCAGGATCTTGGGTTTCAGGGACCTACGGCCGGGAAAAGCCATCTGTGGGGGGAGAGTCAAAGTGAGCCTGGAGTCGTCTTTTAATCAGCAGAATGACGCCTTTCCGTTGTCACGTCTTTCCCAGAACCAGCCCCTTCTCAGCTTCGTTGTTAAGAAGGTAAAAAGCATACTGAAGCATTTCGTATCTCCCAGTCTGGAGTTTTCTGACGTTCACATCTGTGTATCTTTTTGTCTCCTGACTCTCCTCTGGCTGTCACTCGTGTAGGCGGGGCAGACTCATCAAGTCAAAGTCAAAGCCTTTGTCTGCCCCTGAATCCACTTCAGTGAATGGAACCTCTTTCTGCTCAGTTGCTCCAACTAAATACCCTGACTGTCTACCCCACCCTCAGCTTACACCGACTTTCCACACCTTGTTGAAACTGCACCCAAATCTCTCCAGGCCTATTTCCTCCTCTCTACCCTTGCTGAGCCCTGACCCTCTGTGATCTATTTCCCTCCTTGCCACCAGAGTCAAGGAGGCATGAGATGACAGTCCTGGACTCAGACTCAGGTTAGAATTCAGTCATTACCGCTTACACGTATCATCTTGAACAAGTCATTTCAGATCTCTAGTGCTGAGTGTTCTCCTCTCTTCCAAAGGGTTGGTAGCTCCTCCCTTGCAGGGTAGTCTAGAGCATTAAATGAGCATGAACTAGCCAGTGAATGGCACCAATTCTTTACCCTCTTCATCATCCTCTGACCTCACCTCTTTCTACTTCTACCTGCTGGTGTTATTTGCTTTTCCCCACACATGCCAAGTCTCCTCTGTGTATGCAAATCCCCCAGCCTGCCTGGGTGAACCTCAAGCCCTGCCTTCATGGGGACACCTCAGGACAAATCCCAGATCACAACAATGTTACCTGTATTTATTGCCTGCTAAATTCAGTCACACCAGGTCCTGCCCTTCTTGAACACACTGCTCTGTATTTCAGGAACGCCACTCTCTCCTGGCTTTCCTCCTCCCTCTTTAAGCATGTCTCTCAGTTGTCTTTGCTCCTTTCTTCCTCTCTATCTTCTTTCAATGGTGCAGGGGCCCGGGGGACTCCTCCAGAGCTCTGTCCTAGACACTCTTTTCACCTTTGTGCAAGGTGATTTCCTTTGCTTTTAGCACCTCCAAGCTCCAGAACCATATGTCCAACCACTGCCTGTTACTTACCAGCTCCATATGGTGGTCCACAGCCACCTCAGATGCAACGTGAACTCTCGTCTTCCTTCCCAGAGTTCCACCCCCACTGAGTTGTTCAAGCCCCAGATTGTAATTGATCCCCCTCCTTTTGCTCACCTTGCCCCCCAACCCAAGCCTGGTAAATCCTAACTCCTAAATATTTGATCAGTCTGTCCCCTTCCATTCCCACTATCAACAGGCTAATCTAAGCTAGCATCTGCTGCTCAGATGAACCTTCTGCTTGGTCTCGCCACACACTTTCTTGCTCTCAGTTGATCTGCCTTCTAGAGCAGCTGGAATAACTCTGAACAGTGTAAGTTTACAGGCCACTCCTCATGCTCTTTTCTACAGCTTCTCACTGTCATCCATCTGCCCTGGCCATAAGTCAAGTCACAGCTTGGGACTGCCATCCTCTTTTTACCTTGGAGCTTTCCCTCGTGCTGTTCCACTGCTGCGATAGACCTCCCTTCCTCTCCTTCGCCTGTTTAATGGTCTCTTCACCCTCTGCTGCTGCTGCTGCTGCTGCTGCTGCTAAGTCACTTCAGTCGTGTCCAACTCTGTGCGACCCCATAGACGGCAGCCCACCTGGCTTCCCCATCCCTGGGATTCTCCAGGCAAGAACTCTGGAGTGGGTTGCCATTTCCTTCTCCAGTGCATGAAAGTGAAAAGCGAAAGTGAAGTCGCTCAGTCGTGTCTGACTCTTAGCGACCCCATGGACTGCAGCCCACCAGGCCCCTCCATCCATGGGATTTTCCAGGCAAGAGTACTGGAGTGGGGTGCCATTGCCTTCTCCGTCTTCACCCTCTACTTCCACTTGAAAAGGTATGTCCTTGGGGGAGGTTATTTAAAGTTTATCTTCCCTCCTAGTCTGTAAGCATCATGAGGGCAGGGATGGCATCTGTGTTGTTCACTACTATCTCCCTAGTGCCCTTCCCAGGGCGGAATTTGGGACAGTATACAGGTGGAAAATACTGGCTGCCTGGTTCAAATTCTGCCTCTACGACTTTCTAACTGCATGTGCTGAGCCAGTTGATTTAAGCTGTCAAATTGCTACCTCTTAAGAGTTGCTGGGACTCCCCTGTTGGTCTAGTGGTTAAGACTGGAAGTGGAAAACTCTGCACTTTCATTGCAGGGGTTTGGGTTCAGTCCCTGGTCAGGGAACTAGATCCCATGTGCTGCAATGAAGATTGAAGATCCCACACGCCCCAACTAAGACCCAGTGCAACCAAATAAAAATAAATATTTAAAAAATTATTGAGATATGTAAATGATAACGCCTGTAAAGAATTAGCATAGTACTTGGCAGATAGTAAGTGTTCAGTTGCTGCTGCTGCTGCTGCTGCTAAGTCGCTTCAGTCATGTCCGACTCTGTGCGACCCCATAAACGGCACCCCATCAGGCTCCTCTGTCCCTGGGATTCTCCAGGCAAGAATACTGGAGTGGGTTGGCATTTCCTTCTCCAATGCATGCATGCATGCTAAGTCGCTTCAGAGGTGTCTGACTCTGTGTGACCCTATGGACAGCCAGCCCACCAGGCTTCTCCGTCCGAAGGATTCAAGTGTTCGGTAAATAGTAGCTTTTATGATTAGCAGAGGTACCAATAAATATTGTTGAATCAATACTTTGCCCAGATAATGTGCTCAGTAAATATTCTTGGATTGAGTTGTTTGCTATAGTAGATATTACTGGGTTAAACTGTAGTCTCATGCCTGGTTGTTACAGTCCATACACAATGTCCAGCCCAAGATGGGCACAAAGCAGGTGTTCCATGAAATAATGGCAGGAGTTAGCTACACATAACAGTGGGAGAACCTTGAGAAAACTGTAATCACTGAATCCCATGAGAAATACTAGGTGTAGTTTCCTCTTAATGGATTCCTGCTTCAGTGTTTAATGCACTGAAAAAAGAAAAACAGAAAATAAGCTGTTTTATCATGAAAATATGCTCAGTGCCTAGTCCTGTACTTGGCACATTTGGAGCATGCAATACATTTTTCCCCCAATGAATGAAAGAGTAAAAGAACGAATGAGGATAGAATTTGGAGTCTGAATAACTTGGGTGTGAATCCCAGCTTTCATTAGCTGTGTGACTTTGTATAAATGTGTTAACCTTCTAGGTTTCAGTTTTCTCCTCTGAAAAATTGAAGAGTTAAAATTCATCTCTCAGTAAAATCTGGAGCAAGAAAATAATACTCTTAGTGCTAAAGTACCATACAAATGTTAGTTTTAGAAAATAACTAAAAAGCATTCTCTATCTCCTCTTCCCATCCACAATTGTTTCTAGAAGGAGAATAATATCACATAGTAGACTAGGAACAGTAATTCTTGTCTCACTTAACCTGCACTTACTTTGATAAGTTCATTCAGGAACCTGGATCTCGGCCACTTTTTTATAGAAAACTAGGGAAAAGGTTGAGCCGGTTCCTGTTCCCAAGGGTGGCACTGGTTTGCTGAGCTCTGTTCTTGGATGCTGATATTGTGAAGCTCTGGGGATGTTCTCTGTGATTCTTTTTCCTGGGATTACTCCCTACTCCCCATCTACTTCTCTAGGCACCATGAAGTCCCCGCACTTTAAGCTGTCATAGCCTCTGCTGGCCCTGATCTCTGTCCTTCAAATACTACCTCCTGCAGGAAGCCTCCTGGTAAGTCCATCTCAACAGAACCTATATCACAGTTTTTTGTTGTTTCGTTTTTAAATTTTCTGGCTGTGCCATGAGGCATGTGGGATCTTAGTTTCCCAGCCAGGAATTGAACCTGCACCCTCTGCATTGGAAGTGCAGAGTCTTAAGTACTGAACCACCAGGGAAGTCCTATCAATGTTGATAGATACCACAGCTTCTGAGCAGCAAAGCTGGTCAAAGAGGACAGACCTGCCACTTAGCTGAAATTTTTAAACCTCAGTTCAGTTCAGTTCAGTTCAGTCACTCAGGTTCCTCATTTGGGGACCTTGGGCAAGTTATTTGTCACAGAAGGTATATGAGATATAAATCCTCCCAGGGTATTATGAGTAGATTGGGGTAAGGCACTTAGAACCATGCCTGGCATGTAGTGAGTACCCTAGGAACGTCAGCAGTTGGCTAACACAGGAATGTTTATGGGGCAAAGCAGGTCATGTTTTGTGAATTAGGTCCAGCCTTCTCACGCAGGACTGTATAGCGTTCCTCTGTGAGCCTCTTTCTGTGCTCCTTTCTCACTCCACTTATCACTCCACACGTTTAATTCCCTTCACTCCACCCGGGCTTCTCTCCCTTATTTTCCCAGGAATAGGAAAAGTTTCTGTTGGTTTTTCCCTCTTTTCGGATTCTCTGCCTTACTTTCCCAGGAACAGGAAAAGTTCCTGTTGGTTTTTCTCTCTTCTGGTTTGATGCCAAGTGACGGATGGCTGGAACATAGATTCCATAGCCCCCTACCACCCCAAGGTATTCCTGAATATGTACCACAGATATGGCAGGTGAACACACCTTTTATTACTTTTGGCCCCAGCGCCCAACATGGAGCCCTAACCCTGGGGCTTTGCCCTGGTTCCTATTCCCTTGGTCCCCCTCTGGTTAGCACTCAAAGGAGAGTGAGGCAGGGAGGGGGAGAAAATGCACCTCCTTGTTAATAGGAAGAAGTCCAAGTCCCCATCTTACCTTGAATGTCTGAGAGAGAAGAAACAGACAGGAGTCATCCCCAGACTGGGACCTACCGTTAACCCCCTTTTTTCATTCACAAGCTGAGGCCGCACCCTCCGGACTGTGTTTGTGAACCTGACCAATCCACACATCCCTCCTCCCTTGGATAAGGGGGTAGGGGGTGGGGACATGCCTACAAGCTTCCTTCCGACAGTGATAGCTTGCTTACCCTTTATGATGAGGCTAAAGGTCATTTCTTCTAGGAGTTTTCTTGACTCCCCACCACACCAGTTGCCTTGTACACTCCCAGCAATACACTTGCCTGCAACACTTCAAAGCTGTATTGTAATGAGCAGTTTTCCTGCTAGACTGAGAGGAATTCCAGGGCCTAGTGCCTGTTCCGTTAATATAGGCTGTGCTTTAAAAATCTTTGTTGAGTAATTTGCATGTAAAATGTTCATCTAGACACATTCATGGTACCTGAGAGTCCTGAACTTGGCACTGTGAGTTGTTGGGAGGGAGGTTGAATCAGATTCGGACCTCATCCTCAGAGCTCAGTGTATCTGGGGAGGGCCAGACAGTAAATGACAACAAAGTGATATGACGTGTAAAAAACACCTTGGGGCACTTGGAGAAGGTTCTTGACTGGGAAACTTGACAGAGGTTACTTCACATTAGAACTGCATTGCATCTGTTATCTGCTGCTGTGTAACACACTATCCCAAGCATTAAACAAATGCTTAAAACAACCAGTATTTTTATTTCTGAAGATTCTATGCATTACCTGGGAGGTTCTTGTGTTGCACCCACCTGGGCTGTCTTTCACATGGCTCTGTTCAGCTGATGTGTAAGCTGGAAGCTGGGGCGCTGGGCCTTGCTCTCCTGCACTATTTTGTCTGGGCTTTGTCACGGCATGTTGATCTCAGGGTTCCAAGATGGTCACAGTGGAGGCTACAGGTCTCCTGAGGCCTGGGCATCAGAACTTGTATCATGTCATTTTCACCACATTCTGTTGGTCAAAGCAAGTCACAAGACCAGCCCAGATGTCAGTTCCAAAAATGTGTGACCATATTTAACCTACCACATGGGTTTTGGGGTGATAAGGAGTTTTCCCAGCAGGTAAGGCGCAGTGGGAGGGAGAGGGAGAGGGCAGTCTGGGCAGAGGTACAGAGGTGGGGATAAACAGGACATGGCTGGGGAACATTCCAAGTTTAATGTTGTTGGCAAAGTAAATATTGGGAGCTGAGGATGGGATGCAAAGATAAATTAGAGATTCCTGAGAAGGGCCCTTGAACCTGAAGTTTTAACTTGATCCTTTGGAAGTTTTAACAAGTCCACACCTGTTTGCAAGAGTCCATCGAAGCAGCCCATATGTGGTATGGATGCTGGAGAGGGAAACGGGAGGAAGGGAACCCAGAGATGGGGTACAGTGATCCATGAGAGAGAGGTGAGGCCCAGGTCTGAACTGGGCAGGGATGCAGTGTCATAGGTTGGTGATTTACTGGCCATCTAGGTTGGCCCAATGACTTAGTTTTAACTCATTTTCTCCAAGATCCCTAAAAACTCATCTTTTCTCTCTAGCAGAAATGTCCTTTGAGAAGTTTGGGGATGAACTGAAGTGGGAAGAAAGTTAAGTGGGGGTAAGTTTATTGGAATAAAGTGGACAGACTTTAGGACAGGCAGTGATGACCTTTCTAGGAAGGTTCTCCAGTGGCCAGGGAGGAACTTAATGACATATATGTACTGGGTGTGGTGGCAGAGTGGTTTCTGAGAGGGGTATTGTTTAGAGGTAGAATTAAAGCAATCTGAACTCCTTTTCAGTTCTCACCTTTACAATGGGTGGTTGTTTTCATCTAGTATAAAAGGTCTTTGTCCATTGCTTATTCTGCCACACCTAGTCTGAAAAACTGAGGTGGCATAAGGCAGAGGAACCTGTCCCCACCTCTAAGACAAACAGGTTCTCTGGGCCAGATGACTAGGAAGGGGAGGAAAGTTGGATGATCCCTTGTTCCACATTGAATTGGCCGGTGGAAGAGGGATCCAGAAGAGGGGTTGACTCCTCAGGTCTGTCCAGAAGCTTTAAGGTACCCCTGGCAGGCCTGGGCCAGGCACTCTTACAGGAATAATCCTATTAAGGAAATCCAATATAATTAAGATTCATACTACAGCATGGTACTAACCCTTAAGACAGTCCTACATTTTACAGATGTATAATCCAACATTTAGTTTTAAGTGACTTGGACACAATCAGACAGCTTTTCAGTGGAGGACCGGGATCCTAAGCTAGGCTGTTAGACACCAACAAGGACATGAAATATGTAACAGCACTCCATGGGGACTAATGCCAATGGGCTCCAATATGGAGCCTGCTGCCTCAGTGCAGTGCTGGGTCAGTTACTCCACTTCACTCCCCAGGAAGGACCACATCGCCAGCCTTGCCAACAGCCACAGCTGAACCTAGCCCAGCTGCTGGCAACCATAGGCCCTTACCCTAGGCTTCCTTTTCAGGTGACTGATTATTCTCTTTGGTTGGAGGTGACTTTGTTGTTCAAAATTCCTCTAACTAGTCCTTAAATAGTTTGGTTTCTAGACTCAGTCTGAGACCCTTTTCCATGAGTAATCCACTCACATAGCCTCAAATACCATGTATAGTAGGTTTCCCTGGTGGCACAATGAATAAGAATCCACCTGCCAGTGCAGGGGACATGGATTTGATCCCTGGTCCAGGAAGATTCCACATGCTGTGGAGCAACTAAAGCCCATGTGCCACAGCTACTGAGCCTGCATATTGCAACTACTGTAACCCGTGTACCTAGAGCCTGTGCTCTGCAAAAGAGTAGCCCTCACTCACCGCAATTTGAGAAAGCCTATGCACAGCAACGAAGACCCAGAGCAACCAAAAAACCCCAAAATGCCATGTGTGCTTTTGATTCTCAAATTTATGTCTTCATCCCAAATCTCTCAGCTGACCTCCAGATCCACATGTTTCACTATCCTTATGCTCTCCAACAGGATATGCATCTCACGAGGACTTCAAACTCAACACATCCGAAACTTACTTGATGATAACTCCCCCCAAATCTTCTTCTTTCTATATGATGCAGATATATTTGATTTTTTTCTATTTCTAGCACCCCTACCCACCATTATCTCTGACTCAAGACTGCTACATTCTCCTCCTACCTGGTGTCCCTTCATCCACGCTGGCTCCCTTTAGTCCATTCTCCACCCTTTCTTCAAGGAAGTCTTCCCTTCTCTAGTTTCCTAGGGCACACTCCCAGAGCTCCCTATACCCTTCCTCTGTGACACTCATCCCAAATATGACTGGCACGATTATTTATTAGACACTAGATCATAAGTGTCATAGGGAAGGGTGTCTGTTTTATTCACTGTACTCCTAGCACCTAACATGACACAACTTTCCAAAGTTTGTTGACTGGGTGGCACAGGGCCATACGGTCCCCACATAGTAGGGCTCAAGAAACAAATCATCGGGGAATTCTCTGGTGGTCCAATGGTAAAGAATCTGCTAATGCAGGGGACACGGGTTTGACCCCTGGTCTGGGAAGATTCCACATGCCACAGGGCAACTAAGCCCATGCACCCTAGAGCCTGTGCCCTGCAATAAGAGAAGCCACTGCAGCTAGAAAGTAGCCCCTACTCACCCCACAACTAGAGAAAGCCCACTTGCAGCAATAAAGAACCAGAGCAGCAAAAAAAAAAAAAAAAAAAAAAAATCCACCATCCAGTGCAGGGAACTCTGGTTTGATCCCTGGTCAGGAAACTAAGATTCCAGTTGCCTCAGGGGAACTAGGCTTGTACACAACTGGAGAGAAGCCCACATGCCGCAACTAAGACCCAACACAGCCAAAAATAAATATTAAAAAAAAATCTATAAAATCAAATGATGATGCATCTGTGTAGGGGGTGTGTGTGGCCAGATGGCTTTAGAAAAGCGTGTACTCTTCAGAGGTGGAATTGAAGCAATCTTAATTCCTTTTCCGTCATCCCTTCTACAAAGTACAGTCCAAATTGTGCTCTGTCAGGTAAGTCCTGGTTCACCTCTGGCTAGCATCTGTCTGTTGATCCAGGCAAGGCTTCCCCTTCCTGACACACTAGATGGGACTACCTGAAGAATACCCTATGGTCAGCAGCGATTGAAGCTATCAATTCATGCATACTTGGCTAGGAAAGCCTATTTTGAAAAGCTGTGATTTGGAAAATTAGGAGAGTTATAGGAAATTCTAATTTGTTTTATATCTTATAAGGTACTTTGGTCATTGCCAAAGATAGGACCCTAGACATATGTATGTCCCCCTATATTGTGTGAAGCTGGAAGTTCCATGCATTTACTCTAGAGCTCCTAAAGTTAAGAAAGCTATGTATTTATGGATCATGAATGTTTAATTGAAAAGCAGGGACTTCCCTGGTGGTCCAGTGTTAGCAATCCACCTTGCAATGCAGGGGATATGGGTTTGGTCCCTGGTTGGGGAGTGATGATCCCACATGCCGTGGGGCAACTAAGCCCCCACGCCACAACTACTGAGCCCATGCTCCTCAACAGGAGAGCCGTGTGCTGCAACGGAAGATCCCATGTGATGCGACAAAGATCCCATGTGCTGTCTACGGCCATACTACCCTGAACGCGCCCGATCTCGTCTGATCTCGGAAGCTAAGCAGGGTTGGGCCTGGTTAGTACTTGGATGGGAGATCCCATGTGCTGCAACTAGAACCTGAAGAAGCCAAGTAAATAAATAAAAATAAACTTGAAAAAAAGAAAAGAAAAGCTGTTAGCTTTTAGCCTTGTAAACTACCCAGACTTGGAGTAGAAATTTACTGCAGCATCATTTAAGACTAATGACAAAAAAAGTTCCAGCTTTGCTAAACTTCCTTCCCATGAACAGGATTGCTGCTGACCTATACAGCCCCTTTCACTCAGAAATTGGAAAAAAGTGTGTTGTGAGAGATGCAACCCTTCCAAGGCAATACTGTGACAAGCTGAGCACAGGCTTAGGCTGTACTAACCTCTTCCCCAACTGGGTACCATTGTGCAGTGCACAAACCGTACAACTAAACTTGTGGGCCTGCTTTTATATAAATGTATAGATACATTAAATATAAACCAGGGATAAAATGTTACCAGAAGTCTTATTCAAAACTGTATCATCTAATACTTTCACCTATGTGTGCATGCCTGCTTAGTCGCTCAGTCGTGTCCAACTCTTTGTGACCCCCATGGACTGTAGCCCACCAGGTTTCTCTGTTCATGGGATTTCCCAGGCAAGAATACTGGAGTAGGTAGCCATTACCTTTTCCAAAGGATCTTCTCGATCCAGGGATTGAACCCGGGTTTGCTGCACTGCATGCAGGTTCTTTACCATCTGAGCCATCAGGGAAGCCCAACCAAGATAATTAACACTGAAATATAGCCTAGATTATAGCAGATTAGATAAAAATATACATCCCCTCAAAAAAATATATCTCCTCAAAAAATAACTGGCTTTGGCAAATCAAATAGAAAAAGTGAATAAGCAAGTCTGAGATCACTTGAAAATGGTTAGTTCCTCATATAGATTCACAACCTATATTTACTAAATAATTGCTAGTAGAATGTCTGTCCCAAGATGAAACTAGGAAACCCTATATTAGCTTGGAAAGTTTATCTAATGGTCATACTGATGAATGACTCAGAAATATCTGAAGTATGGAAATGCTTGATAGTAAACAGTGCCTTATAATACATTAAATAGAATTTATTGATCACTGTTTCCATTGTTTCCCCATCTATCTTCCATGAAGTGATGGGACCGGATGCCGTGATCTTTGTTTTCTGAATGTTGAGCTTTAAGTCAACTTTTTCACTCTCCTCTTTCACTTTCTTCAAGAGGATCTTTAGTTCTTCTTCACTTTCTGCCATAAGGGTGGTGTCATCTGCATATCTATTAATCCCTCCCTTAATGATGCTTATATGCTTGCAAACCACACTGCTTCTTGACTCAACCTAACCACCCCTTGCTGGATCTGCATTAGGGGCAGAAGTTGGGGATTATGTCCAACCTATCCCAGGGTATCAATGGTCCACCCTTCCAGCCCAGCTACATGCTATCACCCAATGGACCACGTCTGGTTGTGGTTTGGTCTTTTGGGTAAAAGGGGAAGAAAATTTCATGCCTTGGTATCAGCAACAGCTGTATATATTTACTATATATATAGTAACATATATATGATAACATCTGCAATCCCAGCCAAGCCCTTATTTTCTCTCTTGACTAACAACCCCCAAGTGACCTTCCCTGTCTGTCTCAAAAGTGACTCCCCAACAGGGGTGTCTATGAGAAATCTAGACAACTCATGATGTGGGGTAACTTTCACTGTCAGAGCTGATGGAGAAAACCAGAATCTAGAAATTGCTCTAGGGTATTATGATTTAGCCCAAAGTCTGGGAACTAGACGTTCTGGCAGAACTGACACGCTATACCTATCCCTGAGCATGAGGCTCTCCTCGAATGCTATTAACCAGTTTTGAAAATCCATGTTCTGTTCTGGACAACCAAAAAACCATACCTGATCATCCTGTTTCTAAATCGGACAAGCAACTCTGACCTCTGTTATTCCGTTGTAGGGGTCCCCACCCCTGAAAACCTAAACCTATGGTGGGAACCTGAACAAAATGCCCTCACTGCTGCTGGTTTTGCAGCAAGTGATGATCTCCTCCCAGCTGCTAAAGGACTGCCCCTGTTCCATTATACCATGTTCCACTTGTAAGGCAGATGGATATCCTGTTCCACTTTGGCAAACTCATTTCGTTTGTTTGTTATCCCTGCCACCTTTTTGATCAGGAACTTGCTCCCTAGGGTATGTCATATCCCACAAAGATCTGGTCCGGAGTAACACCTCCTTGCCTTTACCAGTAATTTTCCTACCAGAGGATACATTGTATGGTAGTACTTACCCCTATTTCTCTGGCATTAGGACTGACTGCTGGTTTGATAGGCGCTGCACTGAGGGAACTTCTTTACATAAACTTCAGCAGCTTTCGAAGGGAAATTCTTTACATAAACTTCAGCAGCTTTCGAAGGGAACTTCTTTACATAAATCTCAGCAGCTTTTGACCGACACTGCTGTATCCATAGAAAAAACTGCGAGGACCCTCCGACGTCTACAATCCCAGTTAGACTCTCTAGCTGCAATGGTCCTACAAAATTGTCAGGCCCTAGATTTACTGACTGCAGGGCAGGGGGAGGTGGAACATTCCTTTTCCCATGATGAATGAGGAACTAACGATGTAATAAAATCAAGAAACAGGATGTGGGCCCCAGATAGGTGAGCTACATATGAAAGAAATGATTTCAGTAAGCCCAGAAGCTTGCATCTTCCCATACATAGAAAAGCACTAAATTCCTTGGGATATCTGGTTTTCCTTCAGTTCAGTTCAGTCGCTCAGTCACGTCTGACTCTTATCAGGGTCTTTTCTAAGGAGAGAGTTCTTCACATCAGGTGGCCAAGGTACTAGAGCTTCAGCTTCAGTCCTTCCAATGAATATTCAGGACTGATTTCCTTTAGGATGGACTGGTTTGATCTCCTTTCAGTGCAAGGGACTCTCAAGAGTCTTCTCCAACACCACGGTTCAACAGCATCAATTCTTTGGCGCTCAGCTTTCTTTATGATCCAACTCTCACATTCATACATGACTACTGGAAAAACCACAGCTTTGACTAGACAGACCTTTTGTCAGTAGTGTCTTCACTTTTTAATACACTGTCTAGATTTGTCATAGCTTTTCTCCCAAAGAGCAAGAATCTTTTAATTTTATGGGTGCAGTCACCATCTGCAGTGATTTTGGAGCCCAAGAAAATATAAATATAATATATAAATATAAAATATAAAGTCTCTCACTGTTTCCATTGTTTACCCATCTATTTGCCATGAAGTGATAGGACTAGATGCATGATCTTAGTTTTTTGAATGTTGAGTTTTAAGCCAGTTTTTTCACTCTTTCCTTTCACTTTCATCAAGAGGCTCTTTAGTTCTTCTTTGCTTTCTGCCATAAGGGTGGTGTCATCTGCATATCTGAGATTATTGATATTTCTCCCTGCAGTCTTGATTGCAGCTTGTGCTTCATACAGTCCGGCATTTCGTATCATGTACTCTGAATAAAAGTTAAATAAGCAGGGTGACAATATATAGCCTTGACGTACTACTTACCCAATTTGCAACCAGCCCATTGTTCCATGTCGGGTTGCGACTGTTGCTTCTTGACTTACACACAGATTTCTCAGGAGGCAGGTCAGGTGGTCTGGTGTTCCCATCTCTTTAAGAATTTTCCACAGTTTGTTGTGATCCATACAGTCAAGGACTTTGACGTAGTCAATGAAGCAGAGAGAGATCTTCTGGAATTCTCTCGCTTTTTCTATGGTCCAACGGATGTTGGCAATTTGATCTCTGGTTTCTCTTTTTAAAATCTAGCTTGCACATCTGGAGGTTCTCGGTTAATGTCCTGTTGAAGCCTGGCTTGGAGAATTTTGAGCATTACTTTGCTAGCATGTGAGATGAGTGCAATTGTGCAGTAGTTTGAACATTCTTTGGCATTGCCTTTCTTTGGGATTGGAATGAAAACTGACCTTTTCCAGTCCTGTGACCCCTGCTGAAGTTTCCAAATTTGCTGGCATATTGAGTGCAGCACTTTCACAGCATCATCTTTTAGGATTTGAAATAGCTCAACTGGAATTCATCACCTCCACTAGCTTTGTTCATAGTGATGCTTCCTAAGGCCCACTTGACTTCGTACTCCAGGATGTCTGGCTCTAGGTGAGTGACCACACCATCATGGTTATCTGGGTCATTAAGATCTTTTTTGTATAGCTCTTCTGTGTATTCTTGCCACCTTTTCTTCATATCTTCTGCTTCTGTTTTCCCATACATAGAAAAGCACTAAATTCCTTGAGATATCTGGTTTTCCTTAATCAACAATAATCTTTCATGTTCAGACTACCTGCCCTGCTTTGTTGCAAACTTCTATATAACCTGACTCCTTCCCTTGCCTCCTCAGGGCAGTTTCTCAGGGGTAATTGAGATGCTCTCTCCCAGGCTTGAAGTCCTGTACATTCCCACTGAATAAAACAACTCTTTACTTTCAGGTTATAACTGTATTTCTTAAGTTGACTTACACACACACAGAGTTCAATAGTGTATAAATGCAAAACTAGAGGTTGAAATTCCCTCTCTGTTAAAAGGACAAAGTTTCTTAAGATTATTGTTCTATATTTAATGAGACAATATAATTACTGTCACTTTGGTCACATGATTAAGTAATTTCTCAGAGTGACCTATTTAATTAAACATTCAAACCTTTTAACAACTTCTTCAAATCAAATTCTAAATGAAGTCTTCTTGACCTCTGACTCAGATTTCCTAGAGAGCCCCTGGAAAATCTTAAAAGGATTTGTTCTCTTACCTTGTAAAATGAGAAGTGTTAAACTAATTAGATTTATTTGATATGTTAAATAAATGCTTTGCATGGCAAGCATTATCAAATAAGTGATGGTTCACTTTCCCTAGATTATAATTCTATGGCTATGTGTTATTAATATAAGTATTTTGGCAACTGTACAAAATTTCTAGAAATTTGTTGTCATAGCTATACATGTTGTCACATTATAACTCCACTTATCTTGAAATGTTCAATGTCACAGAGACAGCCAAATTTCCTTCTCAAATGCATTATAATGAACTTTCATCAGATCTTCAACCACAGCCATTTAAAACCTTTTGTCAGTCACAGATATTGTTTTACTCTGATGCCTTCCTAAAAACACTGGTAATCAACGATAGGACTCACCTTCAACAATACCTTCTCAGAAATCCATGGAAAGACTATAACAGGTACCCTGGCTTATATAACTTTATATACAGGGTTATATAACTTTAAGATCACACCACTGTACTGAATCAAGATTTCCAGAACTAATGGAGAAGCTCATAGGTTCATGAAATTGCTAACGGAAATCAAGGAAGACCTGAATTTATCACATGGAACTAAATAGACTGATGAAGAATGATTCCTTCTGACTTTTGCTTAGAATATTCCTAGTTCTTTAATGTTCTGTCTTCTAGATTTAAGGGACCCCTTTTCTCTTGAGCTGTCTAGAGTTTAGAGCAACTTAGTAGATTATATCTTTGTAAGCAGAAGTAAAACATTTCTCTTTTCTCCCTGACTGAATCCTTAGAAATTTGGAGAAAACTCTTATTGAATACTTGTTTTCATGGCAATATAGTTATTTGAATAAGTTCAACAAGAATTTGTTCTCCTTGTAACAGGACACAATTGGAAACACTAATTATATTACCAAGGTTTTGACTGGAATGTCATATTTGAGGATGGTGTGCATAAATATGACTAGTTTTAAGGAACTAAGGTTGACTTTAAGTAGCCAGTGCTTCTTGGAAAATTGGCCCAGGACCTGGTTTACAGGAGTGTCAGCTTTACAGGTGAAAAAAGAAAGCCACTTCCTGGCAGGCCCTGGAAGCTTAGGATATTTGAGGTACCTGAAGAAGGAGGTATTCATCTAAATGTGCAGGTATGCAAGAGAAATCTAATAGCAAGTTCTTAGCTTGGATTTCTAGTCTCAAGGCTTTCAAAAGTCCCAGCTGGGATTCCTGACAAAAGTTCAAAAGGTCTATGTCTTCAGTTATTATTCCTTATGCACTTATATAATCAATCAGGCCAAGTTTGTTGAGACTAGACTCATCTTGCAAACAAAAACAGTCTTACCTTGATTATCTTTGACAGAAATGGGGTGATTAAAGAATTAAATCATGTGTTCCTATAATTGCTGACTTTCAATGCTCCCTGAAATCTCAGGGTGGAGAACAGAAATGAGGGACTCTGTGCTCTGGGAAAAACTGGCAGAACAGGTCTTCAGATAGTTAGATATTTTCAGGAGCCAATTTTATGCGCCCAATTCTTGTCTCTCTTCATATCTAGAAAAGTACTAAAATCCTTCCTGGTAACATCTGCTTCTTGTGAGTAGCAGAAACCGGGGGGGGAAAAAAGTGCTTGGTTCCAAGTACTCCCCCTTCACCGCAATCACACATATACTGACCTTCCCCTCCATCTCTTTGGACTAGTTTCTCAGAGCTATCTAAAATGTTGTTTCCTAGGCTGTAATCCTCAACTTGCCTCCAATAAAACTCACAATTCTTAAATCCTCTCCTGGGAGTTTCAGTGCCACATCTAAAAACACACTGTCACAGAACTACCATATCTCCCACCTATTCTCCCAAGGCCCTATTTAATCTTTCCCTATACATCATTTGTTTTCCCCTAAGTGCCCTTTTTTGCAGTCCCCTTCTCTTATTAAGATGGTAAGTTGCAAATCCTTCCTCAAGCCATATTTTACTCTGAACTCCAATTTACATATGTAAATAAAATTTGCCATTTCTCTTGCTAATCAGTCCTTTGTCAGTTTATTTCACAGGCCACCACCAACTGAATCTAAGAGCGTAGACAGAGGAGAGGCTTTCCCTCATTACTGGAGAAACCGAGTCCAGGGGCATGCTCTCATAAACCTCATCAATACTGGCAGCTTCTCCCCATCTAGCAACTACAGTTAGACATAAAAAAAAGTTTCCTTATTCTTAAAGGAAGTGCAGCTGTTTCAAAAATAGCATTGAAGTTTTCATTCAGATGGGCTTGACTGTTCACTTCTAGCCAAATTTTAGTCATTATTTCCAAATATTTACAGCATGATGAATAAGCTGTAATTTTAGACAATGAAAAATAAGATAAAGTGTGGAGCCTTGTACCAAGGTCACAGAATAAAAATCTCTGGAACTGATCAAGCCCCATAGCAACTGTTGCCATGGGCGTCCAGATCTAAATCCGCCAGCTCCCTGACTCCATATTCCCTACAGCATCCTAACCAATCACCTAATGCCACCATTCCAGTAGGAATTCTGTCTTGAGGCTATAAAAACTTGGCCACTAGCCTGCAAAAGGGCTCTCTTTTGAGCCGGCCCGTGTTCTAACAGCATCTTGCACTCTAATAAACTTTATTCTCCTCTCATTCTGCCTCTTGTCTGGAAGTTGTTTTCTAACCCATGCATGGACCACGACACAAAGTGATCAAACATGGTACTGATATGAAGCAGGCTTCCGTGACAGCTCAGTTGGTAAAGAATCTGCCTGCAATGCAGGAGACCTGGGTTCGATCCCTGGGTTGGGAAGATCCCCCGGAGAAGGGAAAGGCTACCCACTCCAGTGTTCTGGCCTGGAGAATTCCATGGACTGTATAGTCCATGGGGTCGAAAAGAGTTGGACATGACTGAGTGACTTTCATTTTCACTGATATGAAGCAACTTGAAGACAGAGGTAGATCTGCAAATTGCTACTTAGTTGCAAATTCCATTTAGAACTGGTTCTCTTTGAAACATAAGTTTTACATAAATGCTTATCCAGTAACACAATATAAACCACACCGCTAGAATAATTTTTTGTCATGTAAATGTGAAATCGAGAGCTAAAACTTAAATTTAGCAACATGATTTTTTCAAGAGCAAAATAATATGCAACCCATAGGACTCATAAGAAAAACTTAAACTAAATTATTAGCCACCTCTCAAAGCAGAGGCATCACTTTGCTGACAAAGGTCCATATAGTCAAAGCTATGGTTTTTCCAGTAGTCATGTACAGATGTGAAAGCTGGACCGTAAAGAAGACTGACCGCTGAAGAATTGATGCTTTCAAACTGTGGTGCTGGAGAAGGCTCTTGAGAGTCCTCTGGACTGTAAGGAGATCAAACCAGTCAATTCTAAAGGAAATCAACTCTAAATATTCATTGGAAGGACTGATGCTGAAGCTCCAATACTTTGGCCACCTCATACAAAGAGCCAACTCACTGGAAAAGACCCTAATGCTGGGAAAGATTGAGGGTAGGAGGAGAAGGGGGCAACAGAGGATGAGATAGTTGGATGGTATCACCCACTCAATGGACATGAATCTGAGCAAATTCCAGGAGATAGTGAAGGAGAAGGACTGCATGCTGCAGTCCATGGGGTTGCAAAGAGTCAGGAACGGCTTAGCAACTGAAAGACAGTCACCTCTAGGGACACTGACTAAACTCTGAAGGTATTGGCATTAAAACAGCACTTAATTTTTTTTTCAGGCATTTAAAGATTTTCATGCATCGTATACCTGAAGTTTTTGGTCTCTTGATTTTCTTTGACTCACATCTCTTCCTTCCCTTGGTATATGAAAATCCCTCTCAGTATAAGTAAAGTCCAGTTGTGGAAATTCTGTACTGAAATTAAACCATAATATTTGATCTAATTCTAAACCAAATAGCACTATTTGGGGTTCTCATTTGTGGATTACTCAAAAACAAATGTTTATCCTGTTCAAATTAATTTATATAATATCACAGGGCTAAAAGAGATCATTTTAGGAGTGGCAATGTTTCACGAAAGCACCAAGTTGGGAGGGGTGGGTAGAGTGAACAATCAGATGAACATAACCACCTTTCACCTAGTTTTTCCTTAAAAGGAGTCAAACAGGTTTCAGTTTTCTGGAGTTAAAAGGGCAGCAGAGGTAGTAAAATGTACAAGCTAATTGCTTCTTTCGCATCCTCATAAAGGACTAATGTTTTCTAAAATACAGTTTGCTATAGGGCTCACAGATGAGCACCTTTGACATTGAGTGACATGTACACAAAACATTATTTACTTAGAAGAAAACAGGTTTCTTTGGGCACACCCTAGTTAACAGGAAGTGAACAGATAATGTTAATACAGGGAAGAGAAGGAGTAATAACCCAACCCTGTAACAATATAACCCAAAGTCCTAGAAGGGATAAAAAAAAAATTAAGCCATATAGAAATAAAGATGATTCAGTAGTATCACAAAGGTCATCAGTATTTCTGTAATACTGATACTTGATATGGCACAGGTACAAAGTCTTGTGTGCTAATACGTAGATTGCTAAAAAGGGAGCCAGGGGTGAGACAAAAACTAACTTAGAAAATTAAAGAGCCTGATTTAGTCTCTGCTTTCTGTCCAACCCTTCTAAAATGCTTTCTGTTAAGCTTTCGTGCTGTTGTTTTTACAGCAGAAACAAGGGTGTTTGAAAAACCGGCCACGGTGTTACAGTCTCCAAACTGCCGGACAACTTTATTCAACAAGAAATTACAACAACAAGGTGGCTGTGGTTGAAACAAAACAAACCGCTCAAAAGGACCTCAGTGTCAGGGTATGTTCTCTGTACCCTTAATCTCACAGTGCCTTCCTGACACAAACAAGACAATGATGTGAAACAAATGACTTATTCAAAAAATGTCACATGGCTGACAGCCTAGGTAGTTGCACACGAAGTGCAGCCAGATGCCAGAATCTTGAGGCAAAAGAAAGAATAGTCTTACAGGCTTGTGTTGGTTCTGTTTAGTTTATATTTTCCTAAGGCACAACCAAAAGGTTTATATTTTGGCAAGTGTTTTTCTTGCTGGAGGATCATAAAAGTAGGTGGAAGTATCAGCCAATTGGCATGCTAAAGTAAGGAAAATAGAACTTGGACTAAAACTAAGGTCAGCAGGTGAAGAAAAACAACAAAATTTGCACTGGTTTTAAATTAGTACCAAAGTTTCTTACTGAAGAACAGAAAAACAACAGAAGTGTCTTACATCTCTGCATAAGAAAAAATGATTTTCCTTTGGAAGCTGTAGCTCAGAATTTAATCTGGGGTAATGATACCATGTAATAAAAACAATATGGATTTTATAATAATGTATAAGCACAGAAAAGCTGTAAAAATGCATGTACAGAGCTACAAATATGGTGATATATGAGCAAAGGGGTCAAATCAAGTTTTTACTCCAGGCAGGTGTTGTGTTTGAGACAAGTGACTCAATTTGTTATACATTCAACTCCAACAGAATTAGCTGCCTTACAATGAGATTTCACTGCCGGATCTTAACACTTTAATTTTTGGTAGTTCTGTTACAAGTTCAAGTAAGTTAGAGATGTTTTCAACCCTTATGTCTATTTCCTTCAAAAAACATGAAGGAGCAGGCATTCTAATATGCTTTATGTAAATAGGATCCTGATCATTTTAGCTCTAGTTAACCCCATACATTTCCCTGGGCATAACTCTGGACTCTCTGAAAACTGGAAAATATTGCATAATTTTAAAGTTAGAGTACAACGACATTTACTGGTAACTTCAAATAAGTTATTCTAGGAGGATGAAATATGAGTAGGTCAGTCCACCAATCATGTTTGCCTAGCCATAAGAAGAGTCACAACTTAAAGATCTGCAAAGATCAAAGGAAACAGAGCAACCACCTTTAACTGGCTGGAGATGGAACAATCCACAGGTGTCCTGGCAGTCTTCATAAAGGGTAGAAGATGACTGACTCACCCACACCGCTGGGCTGTGAACATAGAGACACTCCAGCGCCCACTGTAAATCTGGAATATGACAAGTATAGAACCCAGTGGCAGGTCTGAGCTTGCTTAGAACACTCTGACCAGCACAGAGGCAGATAATGACAAAAATATAAATCAAGGCTGACACAGCTAAGTGCTGCCTCATAGCAGGCCAACTGGGTATGGGGTTTTGCCAGTCCTTAGCTGACTGTTTTCATTATTTAATCAAATATTAGGAAAAGTTCTTATGCAAGCCTTGTCAAAAAAGAGAAAAAGTCAACTTCCTATGATCTGCATAAACTGTTAACCTGTTAAGAGAAGCCCAATACTTCCAGCATTCGGGTATATACATACACATCATGTCTGTTTCTTTTTAAACATCTTAGGGTGAGGGTGAGGAGAGGGAAGACAAATGCGATAAAGACAAAAGCTAAACATCCAACAAGTCCCATTCCTCATTCTCTGTGTGGCTGGCAGCATGTCAGAAAGTCACTCCTTTGCTGTGATGGTCATAATACATTTGAACATGTAGATCTTTATTTCCTTGTTCGTTTGGCTAGGCCTAGGGTATGTGCTATTTTCTTTTCTTGGTGGAACAATTCATCACTGCTTCCTGAGAGGCTCAAACAGGATCACTGGCCAGATTCCGAAGAGAAACTGGAAACAAGTTAGGACAAAATGAAAGAAGATAAAACTGTTCCATGTTATCCCTGAAAAAGAAGTCATGGGCTATGACTACAGTGGTTTGTTACTGGTTGTCCTGGTATTAATAATCAGAGCACAGCATATTCTTTCCAGGTCGGCACCATATCTCAGAAACAATTTTTATTTATTTAAATATATTAAGCACCTACTTTGTCAAGCATGGAGCTGGGCATTTAAATTCTCTCAGATGCTTAAAACAGCTCTTCAACTTAGCTATTAACAGCTTCATTTTATTGCTGAAGAAACTAAGGTTTGAAGAAAGGAGACTTGCCCAGGGTCATAAAGCAGTAAGTCAAAGACAGAAGATTCAAGAGCATCTGGTTCCAAAGCCTGTACTCTTTCCACCCCATCTCCTTCTTCTACCTCCATCCCATCCTCCCATTACCTCCTCCTCCAACACACACATACACACAACTCCCTAGGAAGGAGACTTACCTTCACTTTTGGCCTGTATCTCAAATAAAGTGTTCTTGTATATAAACTGAAAGAAAAGGGGGGAGGGAAGAGCTTTTCAGACAGTTTTTTTTATTTTTTATTTTTTTAATAAATTTATTTATTTTAGTTGGGGGCTAATTACTTTACAATATTGTAGTAGTTTTTGCCATACATTAACATGAAACAGCCATGGGTTTACATGTGTTCCCCATCCTGAACCCCCCTCCCACCTCCCTCCCCATCCCATCCCTTTGGGTCATCCCACTGCCCCAGCCCTGAGCATTTCAGACAGTTTTTTTAAAATTATAGTTGACTTACAGTGTTGTATTAGCTTCAGGTGCATAGCAAAGTGATTTTATATATATACACACACACACGTATTCTTTTTCAGATTATTTTCCATTAAAGGTTATTACAAGATACTGAATATAGTTCCCTGTGCTATACAGTAGATCCTTGCTTGTTATTTTATATACAGTAGTGTGCATCTGTTAATCCCAAAGCCCTAATTTATCCCTCCTTCCCCACCCCCTTTCCCCTTTGGTAACCATAAATTTGCTTTCTATGTCTGTGAGTCTATGTCTGTTTTGTAAATAAGTTCAGACAAATTTTTAATTCATGCAAACTGGCTTATTGACAAATTCAACCACACTGCCTCTGTATATACAAAGAAAAAGTAGCACTGATAAATGAACTTTAGTAACCATTTTTTGAGAATCTACTCTGTGCAAAATACTTGGCAAAATACTAAGGAAGACGGAGAAATGAACAACTCTCGCACTGGACACTCAGGATATTTTTAGTAGGGAGCATTCCACTCATGCTTGATGTGATTCATGTCATGATTGCCAGTTTCATCTCTGAAGATATATGGTAGTAAGAATTAAGGTAGAGTATTCCTAGAACATTTTAGAAACGGTTATATCAACTCTATAAGGATTATAATATAGGTGTGAAATAACCAGAAAAGTATCACTTCTTCAGAGCATTCTTTAGAATTTATTAAACTGTGTATAACTTACAACATACATAGTTTATGTACACTATTTAATTTTTTTTGAATAGTAATATAGAGCATGAATACATATGCAAAACATAATTTTATAGCATGAAAAATTTCCTACTTTAAATAAGAGAATGAAAAAGAGTGTGGTAACTTTGAGGAATTTAGTGTAGCTACACCACTCTACTGTACCTCAAACTGGAATTGTGGAGAGGCATCATATATTAAGAATACTGCACTGTCTTAGAATATAACCTTTGTTGTTATTCAGTCACTAAGTCATGTCCAACTCTTTTGCAGCCCCTTGGACTGCAGCACACCAGGCTTCCTTGTCTTTCACTATCTCCCTGAGTTTGCTCAAACTCATGTCCATTGAGTCAGTGATGCCATCCAACCATCTCGTCCTCTGTTGCCCCCTTCTCCACCTGCGCTCAATCTTTTCCAGCATCAGAGTCTTTTCCAAAGAGTCGGCTCTTTGCATGAGGTGGCCAAAGTGTTGGAGCTTCAGCTTCAGCATCAGTCCTTCTGAAGAATATTCAGGGTTAATTTCCTTTAGAATTGACTGGTTTGATCTCCTTACTGTCCAAGACTATAATAATATAACCTTACTCTGACGGTTTTTCAGATGTTAATCTCTAAAATGAAGCTACCATATTCTCTCCTCTCTTCAGTGAAGGGTCCTGGACTGGTGCAGAGAAGCCCTGGATTCCAATCCTTGCTGTTCCCTCCACCACTCTCAACTATTTATTAAGTACCTACAACATGTGGGCAAGCACTGGAACCAGAGCTTTATACACACTTCATTCTTAAATTACCCTACTAGATAGGTATTATTCTTGTTTTGCATATGAGAAAGTCTCAAAAAAGGTCAAATATTTCATTCAAGGTGCTACAGCTAGTAAATGCTAGAAGCAAGATTTGAAGTCAGGTGCCATCTAATGATTATCCAACATGTTGTCCTCTAACTGGCCAGTAATCAAGTCACTTCTCTCTGGGCCCCATTTTATTCACCATCAAATGAGGAAATTATATTAGGTTATTTCTAAGGTCTGGATTGGTAGGTGGCTGTAAATTTGTGAGTAACGTCTGATGGCTACTTCTGTGACACATATTCCTCTCCCCTAATTTCCCATTTTTTTTTACTCTGCTCAGTTTCAAAGCAACTTACTTTTTAGTCTTTTGGGGGTGGAGTATAGAGTGAGCTTACTTCTGATTCATCCAACTTGATGTAGAAAAGTCTTCCATTAGACTCCCTTCTTTGGACTGGCTCCTTTTCTTTGTTTAGCTCTAGGTCTTGACTTCTGACTCCTTTGGTCCGTGAGGGCATGGAATCAGAGCTTAGAATTGATGGACTGACAAAAATTCTTCCAGCCCAAAGCAGCTGTGGTGCACCTTTTTAGGTACCTGTTTGCTTTTAGACTATAACTTATTTCTTTTAATATTGCCAACATTTGATGCTTTTAATATTTTATCCAACACTCTTTGTTGTTTTAGCAGGAAATCTGTCTGAATATCCCAGGCTGGCATCACTGCAAATTAAAGTCCTGCTCAATTTAATCATTTCAACAATCTATGGAATAAAAGAGTATTCTCCTTATTTTAATAGATCAGGAAATGGAGACTTAGAGCTAAGTAAATAACTTGGCTCAAGACTGTTACCCAGTTATGAAGTAAAGGAGTAAAGATCTGAACTCAGATATTTTTACTCTACTCTGTTACTCTTTGTTTCAAACATCTGTACAAGACTTAAGTTGTAGAGTACACCATGTTACTAAATTCTCAAATTGTCCCTCTGAAATATCATTATTCACATGTTCCCTTCAATGAGGGACCCACAGAATCAAAATTTCCATATAATTAAAACTTACAACATCGAAGTTTCTTTTATTTTCGTTATTTAGGGTGAAATATATCTAAAATATATTCTATTCTTCCCTGTCTCCTTAAAAAAAAAAAACAGGAAAACATTTTAACATTACTAGAAAACAAAAAAATTAACTCAAAATCTTGCCACCAAATCTCATCAAAATGCTTCAATTTTTGTACATTTACTTTAAACTGTGTCACGATGCAAATGAATTTTTACACTGGTTTAATAATTATATATACATGACTATCGTTTCATTTAAAAATAAAAATGTCTATGTTGCCATAAAATTTTCATATTTATAATTTTAAATGGCTGAATAAAGGAGATGCTATGATTTACTTTATGATTCTTTCCTAACTGTTAGATATTTTATTTTTCTCCTATTATTGTTTTTCTTTTGCTAAATTAAACAACAGTAATAAAACTTTCTGTGTTTACACACATTTTCATTTTTCAAGGTTTTTTTCTTTAGGATAAATTTTGAGAAAGCTAATAATTGTGATAAAAATATAAACATTTCATTTTCATCAACATATGCAGCAGCAAATTTCTTTCCAAATGGATTGTACCAATTTACACTAAGTAATGTATGATAATACCATTTTCACTGTAATTAAAGAATAAAGAAGAGAGTTTAAAAATATTACTGTAGCTCACTTAAGGGTTATATAAACTATCCTACTGTTTTATTTTTAAATTATTTTTTGAATGGCTAATACAAGCATTTGGTTAAAAATTCAAACAGTATGAAAAGGTGTACAGGAAAAAGGAGGTCTGTCTCCCATTCCTGACCCTCAGCTCAGAGCTAATTGCTGTTATTTAACAGCTTATGTGTAACCTTACAAAGAGTTTTCACATTTCTCAGCATATATGTGTGCTCAGCCTCCTCTTCACAAAAATAGGCCTGGCCTTTCTCTCTTTTTTGTTTTTTCTAAATTTAAAAACAGTTTGAAACTTACAGAAAGGTTGCAAGATTAAGAATTCTTGTATCCCCTTATTCCAGATCCCCAACTGTTATCATTTAGCCACATCTGTTTTATATTTATACCCATACACAAAAACAGAAAAACCCATAATGTACATGTATGTGTATATCTATTTATCTATTGCCTACAGGGTCATTATATGACATGATGACCATCATCCCTAAGTACTTCATTGTGTATCACTACAAAACAAGAACACTCTCCTACATTACTATAATATAACTGTTCCAACCAGGAAATTAATATTAATAAAGTACTCCATCCAAGTCAAAACATTTCAAATTTTGCTGAACGTCCCAACAATTTCTCTTCTCCATCCTGATTCAGCATCTTATCCAGAAACATGCATTGCATTTAGTTTCCATGTAATGTCTTAACCATCATTTCCTAACTCAAAAATTCTTCAGCTCTCTGTCTCCCATAACTTGATGGATTTACAAGACTTTCACTCTGTAGAAATACCTTCAAGATGATTTCATCAATGTTTTCATGGACAGACACAGGCCTTGCAACTCTGGCAGGAATACCACAGAAATGATGCTGAACTCATTTCAGTGCACTGTATCAGGAGTCACACTAAAGTGACCAGCCCCATCATGGGCAATGCCAACCTTAAATACAGGAAAGTTGGTTGCTACCAGTTTTCCTCACTGTAAATTCACCATTTTCCCCTCTGTGTTAGTGTTTTAATAGGGGAGAATCAGGGGAGCATTTCATAATACTCATGAGAGTGTTCAATAATTCTGAATTATGCCAATCTGTATTCCTCATCAAATGTCCACCTATCAGCCAGAGATCAATTGTTAATTAATATCTATCATATAGCCATAAGATAGTTCCCAAATGGTAATTATTTGTTTCTCCTGTTCCTTCTGCATTTATTAGTCGGCATTCTTTTGTAAGGAAAAGCTTTCCCTTCTCATTTATTTATTCATTTATTTATATTAGTATGCAGTCACAGATTCCTATTTTATTCAATAGATTGCAATTTGAATACATCTATCGTGTCCTATATCTGAATGTATGTACATATGTAAGTGTGAGTGTGTGTCACACATTCTTGAGTGTGTTTCTGGTTTTTTTGGCAGCACCACTGTACAGATTGTGGGACCTTAGTTCTCCAACCAGAGACTGAACCTGGGCCACAGCAATGAAGATGCAAAGTCCTAACGACTGAACCATCAGGGAATGCCCAATACCAATAGTTTTAATTCCAATCTAACCCCCTCAGAGTTCCTTCTATCTTTTCCTCTTTTCATATTTTTAAATCCCTTGTAATACAGTGAAGAAATCAGGCTCTTGTTAACCTCTCAATATACTTACTTATTGTTTAATCAATTAATTTATTTGTCAAATGTAACCTATTTCCCAACTCCGGCTACCTCCTCCATCCATCCCCTCCTCTCACACTCCTGCTTCCCGTCCCACACAGAAGCCCCATCCTCATCACTTTGATTTTCTTAGAGGAGTTCAGCATGCTACTACCACTGACCCCTTTTCCTCACTCTCTATTCCTTGGACATTGAATGCTGGTACCTCTGCACAGCACTTCTTCCCCCTCACTGCCTTATTTCCTTGAAATACCAGAAGGACATACCAGGAGGACAGAAGGAGAAAGCAAAAAAAAAAAAAAGATGGAAAGGAAAACGTAGAAAAGGGGAGGGGGGAGTGGGAAACCCTAGTCTTTAAAAATAGGATATATTGAGTATAATTTCACCCCTTCTTGAGTATTTACTAGAAAAATTCATTGATATATTACACTGCAGTAATGTCCTTGGAACTTCTTGGGGAGTGTTACAGAAACAAGTTTTTAATTCTTGGGTCTGTTATAGTTACTTTTGGTTCTGCTTTTCTATCATTTGTCAGTTTTCCCAAACATTTCCTACCATAATCCTTCCTCTTAAATAGATATTTCCAATATGCTCTGGGCTAAGAATCCAAACAATCAATGCAGTGAGAGTAGCAAAAGTAAAATAAGTATACATAGAGCCAGAGTTTTTAAAGCTCTTCCGTAATTAATAACCTTGAGCTCTTCACAGTATGAATTCAGTGATTCTTATTTAGCTGCCAAGAGGTTCTTTTTATGTATTTCTCAAGTAGTTAAACTTTAGATAATTCAGGTTGCCTAAATAGATTGATCTCTAGATAGGTGGGACGCAAATGTTATTTTGAGAAGGTATTCTAAAATTTCACTTGAATAAATTTTCACATTGGTTCAAAGGAAAATTTTCTTCCCCTTTCTACAAATATTTAAGCTCTCTCAATTCTTGAGATGAATTTGGGATTAAACATTAGAGATACCAAGGGAATACTTCATGAAGATAGGCACAATAAAGGACAGAAATGGTATGAATCTAACAGAAGCAGAAGATATTAAGAAGAGGTGGCAAAAATACATAGAAGACTTATACAAAAACGATCTTCATGATCCATATAACCACGATAGTGTGATCACTATGTAGAGGCAGACATCCCGGAATGTGAAGTCAAGTGGGCCTCAGGAAGCATCATTACGAACAAGCTAGTGATGGGATTCCAGCTGAGCTATTTCAAATCCTAAAAGATGATGCTATGAAAATGCGGCACTCAATATGCCAGCAAATTTGGAAAACTCAACAGTGGTCACAGGCCTGGAAAAGGTCAGTTTTCATTCCAAACACAAGGAAAGTCAATGCCAAAGAATGTTCAAACTACCACACAATTGCACTCATCTCACATGCTAGCAAAGCAATGCTCAAAATTCTCCAAGCCAGGCTTCAGCAATACATGAACCATGAACTTCCAGATGTTCAAGCTGGTTTTAGAAAAGGCAGAGGAACCAGAGATCAAGTTGCCAACATCCACTGGATCATCAAAAAAGTAAGAGTTCCAGAAAAATATTTTACGTCCGCTTTATTGACTACGCCAAAGCCTTTGACTGTGTGGATCACAATAAATTGTGGAAAATTCTGAAAGAGATGGGAATCCCAGACCACCTGACCAGCCTCCTGAGAAATCTGTATGCAGGTCAAGAAGCAACAGATAGAACTGGACATGGAACAACAGACTGGTTCCGAATCGGGAAAGGAGTACGTCAAGGATGTATATTGTCACCCTGCTTATTTAACTTCCATGCAGAGTACATCATGAGAAATGCCAGACTGGATGAAGCACAAGCTGGAATCAAGATTGCCAGAAGAAATATCAATAACCTCCACTCTTATGGTAGAAAGTGAAGAAGAACTAAAGAGTCTCTTGATGAAAGTGAAAAAGGAGAGTGAAAAAGTTGGTTTAAAACTCAGCATTCAGAATACATCATGGTATCTGGTCCCATCACTTCATGGCAAATAGATGGGGAAAAAATGGAAACAGTGAGAGACTTTATTTTCTTGGGCTCCAAAATCACTGCAGATGGTGACTGCAGCCATGAAATTAAAAGACGCTTGCTCCTTGGAAGAAAAGCTATGACCAACCTAGACAGCATATGAAAAAGCAGAGACATTAATTTGCCAACAAAGGTCCATATAGTCAAAGCTATGGTTTTTCCAGTAGTCATGTATGGATGTGAGAGTTGGACTATAAAGAAAGCCAAGTGCCAAAGAATTGATGCTTTTGAACTGTGGTGTTGGGGAGGACTCTTCTGTGTCCCTTGGACTGCAAGGAGATCCAATCAGTCCATTCTAAAGGAAATTGGTCCTGAATATTCATTGGAAGGACTGATGCTGAAGCTGAAATTCCAATACTTTGGCCACCTGATGTGAAGAACTGACTCATCTGAAAGATCCTGATGCTGGGAAAGATTGAAAGAGGGAGGAGAAGGGGATGACAGAGGGTGAGATGGCTGGATGGCATCACTGACTTGATGGACATGAGTTTCAGTAAGCTCCAGGAGTTGGTGACGGACAGGTAAACCTGGCGTGCTGCAGTCCATGGGGTCACAAAGAGTCGGACACAACTGAGCAACTGAACTGGTAAAGAGATCACTATGATAACATTTATTCATTTAATCATTTAGCAACATATACTGAGTGCTTACTATGTGACAGGTACTATTTTAAGCACTTGGGAGAGTAGCAGTGAATAAAATAAAGCCCTTGCTCTCAAGGAACTTACAGTCTAGTGGAGGAAGGTAAACAAGTAAACCCATATATAACTGTTTAGAAATGCTGTGAAGAAAAATAAATTCTGGTAAGGGGAGAGAGAGTGATACAGACATATTATGTGAGTAGGATGAAAGGAGAGAATTCTGGTTCCATTTTTGCTGTAAGTGGCTGACCTCCAATAAATTCTTTATAAGGGAAACAGTGGCAACCAATTTGTTTCAGGAAGGGAGACAAAGTAGGTTGGTGACTTCAGATATGTACTCATGCTTTCTCAGTCCCTGCTCAGGGGATCTGGCAGCTTTTTCCCTCTTAAATTTGTTCTCTATAAACAAAGATCTGATGTTCATCAGGAAATGGAAATGTTTATATTCTACTGCACTAAAAAAGGAGATGAATGATCTACTTAAAATGTAGATCATGTGCCAGAGGTCAGTTATACAGCTGTCACCCTTTCAGGATGAGAAAACAGAGCTTCAGAGAGAGGAAAGGACTTGCTTAAGATCACTCTGATTCAGTCTCTGACATTTTATATTTACACATTCTATTTGAGGAGTAAAGAAAGAAACACTCCAATAGTAGGATTAAAAAGTCTCTATTTCCTACCTGAAAAGGATGTGAAGATAAGAACCAAGGCCAGTTAAAATATGCCACCATGCATGAAACTGTGTGGTAACACCTATGATAGGTGGTACCTTCTTTCGAAAGTTCCTGTGTGAAGGGGGGAAAAATAAGCATTCAATTATTTTTCATATTTAACAATTAATGCTGATAGTCTCTAAGCATTTTGAAACATTATTCTCAAACATGGCAATTATTTCATTTCCTTTTGTCTGCTGTATTGGTTTCCAAACTACATTTTGAGGAACGGTATTCCTAATAGACATTCCATGAAGAAATGACTCTGTGGTCAAAATAAATGTAGGAAACAGTATATAGTTTATTGCCATTTTAGAGATTTGTAATGCATATTAACAGATTAAGAGCTGTAAAAAGTCCTACCATAACTAAACAGTTTATCAGTTTTTTCAGGTAAACTACTAGTCCATGGAATCCTTCTTTCAGGTAATATTTATTAACACCTTATGGACCAAGTGTTTCCTGCAAAGTTTCACCTCATAGTCAGTCTTTGAGGTGGTTGTTATAAGTGGTGCTTTGCAGATTAGGAGCCTAAAATTCAGAGATTATTGAGTTGCCCAAGTCACTCAGCTAGTGGGACAGCTAAGTCTCAGATTCTAGACCTTGTGATTAAGTGTGTATTATATTAATATTCTCATCTATCAGAACAGAGAAATTCAATGTGAAACACCAAATTATTTTCCAGATATCCCCACAAGTTCTGCAAACATCTCAAGAACCTACTTTGTTTCTCAGAAACAAAGAGGACTCACCCAGAGGATGATGACTTACTTTTGCATTGTAAAAGCTCCAATGAGGGTTCTGATGGATACTGCTGATTCAGAACCACTCAATTAGATCTTAGTTTTCTAAGCAAGATGTATTATTTGTGTGCATTTAAAGTCTACATTTCAAACATGTGCAAAAATAGGTAAAATAATAATGTATCCATTACCCAGCTTCAACGATTATAAATTATTTTAACAATTATAATTTATGGCCAATCTTGTCTCATATAAGCTCTTATCCACTTCTCTCCTCCCATATTATTTTGAAGCAAATCCCAGATAGTGTATCATTTTATCTCTAAATATTTCAATATATATCTCTAATCCCTTAATATAATCAGACATTCAATTAGTAATCATATTTGATATTCAATTACTGATCATAAAAATCATACAGATTTTTTTAAACACAAGTCTGTTTGAATCAAGATCCAAAAAAAGTAATTACATTACTTTTGAGTTTGGTTGATACATCTCTTACGTTTTTCATTTCTTGGCTGCATCAGGTGGCATGTGGAATCTTAATTCCCCAACCAGGGATAGAACCCACAGTGCCTACATTGAAAGCAGAGAGTCTTAACCACTGGACCACCAGGGAAGTCTCAAGTCTCTCTCTCTTTTTAAAAAAAGTAATTTATTTATGGCTGCACTGGGTCTTTGTTGCTGTGCTTGGGCTTTTTCTAGCTGCAGGGAGCAGGGGCTACTCTCTAGTTGTGGTGCACAGGTTTCTCTTCTTGCAGAGCACAGGCTCTAGGGTGCGCAGGCGAGTGCTGGCTCAGTAGTTGTGGCGCATGGGCTTACTAACCAAATGGCACGTGAGATCTTCCTGGACCAGGGATTGAATCCATGTCCCCTACATTGGCGGGTGGATTCTTAACCATTGGACGACCAGGGAAGTCTCCAAGTCTCTTTTAATCTATACGCTCCTCCTCCATTTCCCCCCTCCTCCCTCCTGCAACTTATTTGCTTAAGAGACTAGGTCATACATTCTATAGATTTCCCAGTTTGAACTTTGCTGATTGCCTCTCTGTGGTGTTATTCAATATATTCACTCCTCTGCTGTCTATGATTACACAATACCATTAAATCAGCTAATTCTGAGTTGGAAGGAAACTAGTTTAACCTACTTAACATGTTCATTTTATGAAAATTGAGGCCCAGACAGAAGGTGTCTAAGGTGACAACTAGAGTCCAGAAATCCAAGATTCAAATTCCAGTGAATATTTCTTCAATAAAGCAGATTAGGCAGATTTCAAACACCTAGACAGAGAAGCCTGGGAGGCTACAGTCGATGGGGGTCGCTAACAGTCGGACACGACTGAGTGACTTCACTTTCACTTTTCACTTTCATGCATTGGAGAAGGAAATGGCAACCCACTCCAGTGTTCTTGCCCGGAGAATCCCAGGGATGGTGGAGCCTGGTGGGCTGCCATCTATGGGGTCGCACAGAGTCAGACACGACTGAAGCGACTTAGCAGCAGCAGTAGTAGCAGACTGTGATGTATGCACAAAAATCCCTATAGATGTTATGGAATATTTTTAGGTTCAAATTTTTTGGTAATTTAAACAAGTGTTCCCATAATTTAATTTTATTGTGCTATCAGTTGAGTTCAGTTCAGTCACTGAGTTGTGTCCAACTCTCTGCGACTCCATAGACAGAAGCACACCAGGCCTCCCTGTCCATCACCAACTCCCGGAGTTTACTCAAACTCATCTCCACTGAGTCGGTGACGCCATCCAATCATCTCATCCTCTGTCGACCCCTTCTCCTCCCACCTTCAATCTTTCCCAGCATCAGGGTCTTTTCCAATGAGTCAACTCTTCACATCAGGTGGCCAAAGTATTGGAGTTTCAGCTTCAACATCAGTCCTTCCAATGAACACTCAGGATTGATCTCTTTTAGGATGCACTGGTTGGATCTCCTTGCAGTCCAAGGGACTCTCAAGTCTTCTCCAACACCACAGTTCAAAAGCATCAATTCTTCGGTGCTCAGCGTTCTTTATAGCCCAACTCTCACATCCATACATGACCACTGGAAAAACCATAGCTTTGACTATATGGACCTTTGTTGGCAAAATCACGTCTCTGCTTTTTCATATGCTGTCTAGGTTGGTCATAGCTTTTCTTCCAAGGAGCAAGCGTCTTTTAATTTCATGGTTGCAGTCACCATCTGAAGTGATTTTGGAGCCCAGGAAAATAAAGTCTGATACTATTTCCACTATTTCCCCATCTATTTGCCACGAAGTGATGGGTCCAGATGCCATGATCTTAGTTTTCTGAATGTTGAGCTTTAAGCCAACTTTTTCACTCTCCTCTTTCAATTTCATCAAGAAGCTCTTTAGTTCTTCTTCACTTTCTGACATAAGGGTGGTGTCATCTGCATATCTGAGGTTATTGATATTCCTCCCGGCAATCTTGATTCCAGCTTGTGCCTCATCCAGCCCACCGTTTCTCATGATGTACTCTGCATATAAGTTAAATAAGCAGGGTGACAATATACAGCCTTGACGTACTCCTTGTCCTATTTGGAACTAATCTGTTGTTCCATGTCCAGTTCTAACTGTTGCTTCCTGACTGTGATCCACACAGTCAAAGGCTTTGGCATAGTCAATAAAGCAGAAATAGATGTTTTTCTGGAACTCTCTTGCTTTTTCGATGATCCAGCGGATGTTGGCAATTTGATCTCTGGTTCCTCTGCCTTTTCTAAAACCAGCCTGAGCATCTGGAAGTTCACGGTACATGTATTGCTGAAGTCTGGCTTGGAGAATTTTGAGCATTACTTTACTAGTTGTGTGAGATGAGTGCAATTGTGTGGTAGTTTGAGCATTCTTTGGAATTGAAATGAAAACTGACCTTTGCCAGTCATGTGGCCACTGCTGAATTTTCCAGATTTGCTGGCATACTGAGTGCAGCACTTTCACAGCATCACCTTTTAGGATTTGAAATAGCTCAACTAGAATTCTATCACCTCTACTAGCTTTGTTCGTAGTGATGCTTGCTAAGGCCCACTTGACTTCACATTCTAGGATGTCTGGCTCTAGGTGAGTGATCACACCATTGTGACTACCTGGGTCGTGAAGATATTTTTTGTACAGTTCTTCTGTGTATTCTTGACCCCTCTTCTTAATATCTTCTACCTCTGTTAGGTCCATACCATTTCTGTCCTTTATTGTGCCGATCATTGCATGAAATGTTCCCTTGATATCTCTAATTTTCTTGACGAGATCGCTAGTCTTTCCCATTTTATTGTTTTCCTCTATTTCTTTGCACTGATCACTGAGGAAGGCTTTCTTATCTGTCCTTGTTATTCCTTGGAACTCTGCATTCAAATGGGTATATCTTTCCTTTTCTCCTTTGTTTTTCACTTCTCTTCTCTTCACAGCTATTTGTAAGGCCTCCCCAGACAGCCATTTTGCTCTTTTTGCATTTCTTTTTCTTGAGTTGGTCTTGATCCCTGTCTCCGGTACAATGTCACAAACCTCCGTCCATAGTTCATCAGGCACTCTGTCTATTAGAGCTAGTCCCTCAAACCTATTTCTCACTTCCACTGTATAATGGTAAGGGATTTGATTTAGGTCATATCTGAATGGTCTAGTGGTTTTTCCTACTTTCTTCAATTTAAATCTGAATTTGGCAATAAGAAGTTCATGGTCTGAGCCACAGTCAGCTTCCGGTCTTGTTTTTGCTGACTGTATAGAGCTTCTCCATCTTTGGCTGCAAAGAATACAATCAATCTGATTTCAGTGTTGACCATCTGGTGATGTCCATGTGTCGGGTCTTCTCTTGTGTTGTTGGAAGAGGGTATTTGCTATGACCAGTGCATTCTCTTGGCAAAACTCTATTAACCTTTTCCCTGCTTCATTCTGCTATACATATCTTTTTAATTGTAATGATGGGAAAAATTCACTTCAGTGCAATCATAATTCTATATGCCTATGAAATTCTCTGCTTAACAAATTCCAAAAATATTTTTCAGAGATTGAAAATATATCTTACCTCAGTGAATCACAAAAGATGTTATCTATGTTCCATAATAAAAATCCTACTAAAAATACACCCAAGGATGTGTAACCCAGCCCTCTAAGCCATGGATAAACCCTGTGTGGGGAAAAAAAAAGAGCAAAATGAAATTTTGTCAAGTCATGTCATGAGAGGGAAAGGTTTTCATAAGTATTAAAAGCCAACCTATCTATTCAATTCTCTAATACATCTGCCCATTACATTTAGCCATTAAAAGGTACTGAGGAAGAAAAGTGCCACCAAGAGTTTGCTAAATGTATCAAGAAGGTAATCTGAAAGCACCCAGTAACTTTATCAGTTCCTTGGAAGAGGGAGAGGGCTGGTGGAATAGAAAACACACCAATGGAGTCACCAGCTCTGTGTCAGGCACTAGAGTATACTAGATACACACAATATATATAAATAAACACCGCATATAAATATAATCTTCAAATAAACACATACATATGAGTACAATCTTCAAATAAACACTTCTTTAACTTTGCTGATGAGGAGACTGAAGTTTGGTGAGTTATCCAAAATAACAGATGTAGCTAATGAACTTTTTTTTTTTACAGCTTTACCCTTTACCTTCAAAAACTTAGTTCATACATTTTTTAGAATGTTACATAAATGGAATAATACAGTATAGTCTCTTCGTTACACAGCTTCTTTCAGTTGGCACAATTATTTTGAAATTCATCCATGCTGTTGTGTATCAATATTCATTCCCTCTTACTGTCCAGTAGTACTCCACTATGTGGATATACCACCGTTTATCTGTTCAAATGTTGGTGGATATTTCTGTTGTTTCCACGTTTTTTTGCTCTAACAAATAGAAGAAGCTATGAACATTCATAAATAAATCTTTGTATGGACATATGCTTTTACTTCCCTTGGGTAAAAAGATAGGAGAATAGTTAAATTGTCTGGAAGATAAATGTTACTTTTTAAGACAGCTAAACTGTTTAATCAGTACTAAGGGGTTGTATCATTTTACATTCCCATCAGCAGGGTAGAAGAGTTTTTTTGTTATACAACCTCACCAACACTTGCTATGATATAAGTCTTTTTCATTTTAGTTGCCCTATAGGTATATAGAGGTGTCTCACTGTGGCTTTAATTTTTATTTCTCAATGATAAATGTTATTGAGCATCATTTCTTGTACTTATTTGCCATCCCTATATCTTCTTTGATAGTGTGTTTTGAATCTTTGCCCATTAAAAAAAATTGTTACTTCTTATTAAATTTCAAGGGTTCTCTATATACTCTAAATTTAAGTCCTTTGTTGTATTATATATTTTGCAAACATTTTCTCCAAGTCTGTGAGTTGCCTTTCATGTCTTTTTTTTTTTAATTAAAAAAAATTTTTTTTGAAATATAGCTGATGTACAATGTTCTGTTAGTTTCTGGTGTATAGCAAAGTGATTCAGTTACATACATATATTTTCCATTACAGTTTATTGCAGGATATTGAATATAGTTCCCTGTGCTATACAGTAGGACTTGTAGTTCATTCTGTATATAATGGCTTGTATTTGCTAACCTCAAACTCTCAATCCATTCCCCACGCCAATCTTGCTTTTGGCAACCGCAAATCTGTTTGCTCCATCTGTGAGTCTGTTTCTGTTCTGTAGATAAGCCTCTCTCTTGTTCTTTTTCAAAACTGTTTTGGCCCTTTTAGATCCTCTGCATTCCCATGTAAATTTCATAAACCTTTTCCCAATTTTTACCAAATAGCCTGCAGAGATTTTTGTTGTGATTGTATTGAACCTACAGATCAATTTGCAGAGAACTGACATCTTAATAACATTGAAGTTTTCTAATCCATGAAAATGATACATCTATTTATTTAGATCTTCTTTAATTTGGCTCAGCAAAAACTTATTCACCACACTTTCCAATATATACAGCTTGCATATATTTGCTAAATGTAATCCTTAAATAACTGATTTTTTTGATGCTATTGTACATTATGCTTTCAAAAATTTCACTTACCAATTTCACTTACTATGCACTTGTTTGGTGCTAGTACATAGAAAAATGATTTTTCAGTATGGACTTGAACCTCATGTCCTTGCTGAATTCCACTCATTGCTTTTAGTAATCTTCTGGTACGCATCTTGTGGTATTTTCTGTATGTGATCATGTCATCTGCAAACACTACGTTGGATAGGACTTCCACCAATACAGTGTTGACTAGAAGTGGTGGCGATGTATATCCTTGTTTCAGTCTTGATTTTAAAGGTAACTTTTAAAAACATTTCATGGAAATGTGGCAGATGCTGTAGTTTACAGGTTAAGAAAGTTCCCTTCTATTGAGTTTGTAAAGGGTTTTATTTTGTTTTAGATCATAAATAGCTGAATTTTACAGAATGCTTTATCTGAATGTATTGCTATCATCATGTAGTTTTTGTCCTTTATTTTTTAATATGGTGAATGACAAGAATAGATTTTCTCAAATACTTGAACTGTTTGTGCTTAGTTGCTCAGTCATGTCCGACTCTTTGCAAGCCCATGGACTGGGATAGCTTCTGTCCATGTGATTCTCCAGGCAAGAATACTGGAATGGGTTGCCATGCCCCCCTCCAGGGGATCTTGTTTTAACTATAAGGATTTGCATATAAACAAATGAATCATGTTATTAATTTAAAAATCATCAGGGACTTCCCTGGTGGTCCAGTGGTTAAGAATCTGCCTGCCATGCAGGAGACACGGATTTGATCCCTGGTCCAGGAAGATTCCACATGCTGTGGAGCAACTAAGCCCACACACAGCAACTAGAGAAAGTCCACACACGGCAACAAAGACCCAATGCAGCCAAATAAAAAAAAATCCTCAGAAAAACACAAATCTGGTTGTGCACGCAAGGGACATTATTGCCATACTTTGATGAAGATTCTCAGAAAAGATGAGTTTAAAAGAGTCAAAGTATGCCTTCAGCTTTTCAGAGTTTATCACTGTCCCATTTGAGGGAGGCAAGAATGAGTCCCAGGAAGCACAGAGTGAAGGCATTTGGCAGAACTGCAGGATGGGCCAGGTGCTGAGATATGACAGGGAAGTGATCACTAGGGATGAGATACTCTCGATTTTCTGCTTCTAAGCTTACTTACCAGGGCCAATCTTCAGCTCTCAGAAGTAGTTCAAAGCAAAATTCTTCTGTGGGGTGAAATGAATGTCTCTGGTTATCCAGGTAGCAGGGCACGTAAGAGAGAGCAAGAACTTCATCAGCACATGGTCCATGCAAGCTAAGCACAGGTAAGATTCTGGGGACAGACTACTTGTATATTATCAGGTCAAGAGTGTGTAACACAGAAGACCCTCAACGTATCTGTATCTGGAGTCACACTGCTTCACTCTGGACTGGTTGCCTGTCTAGTGGAGAGCCATTTTCTGAAAAATCCCTTCCCTTTGCCTTCACTTGTGTTGGATTTTCTTTGTCTTGTTTCCTATGTCTTCTTCCTTTTTGGTTTTCTTATTTTGATCAAACACATCCTTCCACAGGTTTCTGAGCACTAGTTTTTGGTATATAAATTTCTTCTTTTTTTTTGAGAACTTGGACGTATGAAAATGTACTCTGTCACCATATTTTATCAACAGTTCGGCTAGGTATTATCCTATAACTGGCTTCCAGTTTTCCTTTGCCAAGTCCCAAACCATTCTGATCCCTGATCCTTTATATGTAGTGTATCTACCTTCTGACTCTAACCTTGTAGAACTGTCCTTGTCTAGAATTCTGAAACTGGCATGGGTCTATTTCTACCCACTGTGCTAAGTACCCAGTAGGTTCTTTTAATCTGTTAACTCTTATTTTTCAATTACAGGATATTTTCTTGTATTGTTTTGGTGATGATTTCCTCCCTTCCCTTTCTCTGCACAGTACCCTTCCCCTTTATCCTGGTCCTGAAATCAGAACACCTATTGAGTTCCTTCTATTCTCCATTTCTCTCCCAGCATTCTGATGGCACCCAGGGACCATGGATTTGAGGAAACACTTCTATTTGTCCACAGCAGTGGTGGTGAGTGGGTCCAAGGGTCCTGAGGCCAAGAGGCCCCATGCTGTCCTGTTCACTCTGGACCATAACATGAGCTCAGTGCCTCTCTTGTGGTGGATGCTTGCTGGTAAATGTGTATGGGGGCTCATGGACCATAAGACAATCACATTGTGTGTTCAGGAGAAAGAATTCCAATGTCTTCTTTAACTGTATCTTTCGAAATATTCATTTCAGCTTTTTATTATATTTTTAATGTCCATTTTTGGGGGATTCTCTGAATTTTCTTTTTTTATAGCATTGTACTCTTGATTCATAGATATACTATATTCCTAAGAATATTAATGAATTATAATATTTGTTGTCATTTTGTTGTTTTTGAAGTTTCTTCATGTATAAGTTGTTTATAATAAGCTGATTTTTTTCTCCCTTGTTTTGGCCTCTTTCATATTGAATATATTCATCATACATCTGGCACTGTCTCCTTATTCTTAAGAGTAAGAAACTAAAAAGGTGATCCCAAGCAAGTATTCAGTTGTGGCCTTTAGACTAGTAACCTTTACTGTAGGGCTGTTTTCCTGGGTCAGTTGTTAGGGAACCCTCAATACCAATATCAATGAGGACTTTTAGGCTACTCATATACTCAATAAGAAGATTCTTTAAATATTCTGTCTAGATGTTTTTGCATTCAGCATTCATAAAGAACAAGGTTACCCAATTTACCTGATTTCAGTATGGTATTTGTATGCTCAATTGTGCCTGCCAAAACCCAATGAAGACACACTGTTCACCCTTTCCAGAGATTAAATCTGCAGACTTCCGCAGTTGCTTCATGGCATGAAGTTGGGTGAGGGAACCTAAGCATATAACCATTTCTTAAACCTTTTAATCACTGCCGCTTATTTTAGACCCCTCCTCCATCTCCTTTACCAAACTGTCTGTTGCTGCTAAAGTTTGATACTTGAGAAAATTCTCTGTTGTAAACTAGAGGTTATTGGCTTAGAATTTAGCTTTCTTGGGTTAGTTACAGCAATTAGCAGTAATCTACTTACTTTCTAGCTTCTAAAATTTTATTGAGTCTTCAACTTTTTGGTTTATGTTTTATAAATAAATTCTTTTGTTATAGTTTCAGTAGTGTTTCAGAAAGAAACAAAATTAGATATCTATTGATCTTTAATACAGTAGCTTTTTCCCCCCATTAATTTCTTTTATCAGTATCATTCTTCATTTCTCTTTGGGTTTATTCTATTAATCTATTTTCTAATTACTCAAATACTTAGCTCATTATTCTTCAGACTCTCTGTTTCTAATGTAAATATTTAATGTAAATATGTCTCTCTAAGAACCACTTAAGCTACATCCTATTTTGGTTTATAGTATTTTCATTTTGATTACAACCCAAGTATTTCAATATTTTTATTATGATTTTTTTTACTCATATTTACAAGTGTACTTATAAGTTTCCAAATATATGTGCTATTTTGACTAATTCTGTTTTGTTTTAACTAATTGTCAGAGAACATGCTATGCATGACACCAATTCTTGATAATCTGTTGAACTTTGCTTTAATGCTAGTATTGGTAGATTTAATAATTACTCCATGAATGAAAAGATCATACATTCTTTACTTGTTGGGTATATCAAATCATTTTGTAATGTTACTCAAATTTTGCCTATCCACATTTTTTAGTCTAAGTACTGTGCTAAAATATCTCATCATGGTAGCATGGTTACCTATTTCTCCTTTGTAATCCTGCCAATTTTTGTTTAAAAATTTCCATACAAGTTTAGAGTTGCCACTTTTTGGGATGTGGTAAATAGAACCTTTTAATAACAATGTAATGAACACCTCTGTTGTGAATAATGCCTTAAATTTCTTTGTTGTTAAAATAGCTAGCTCAGGTTTCTTTTAGTCAATACTGGTATGACATGTATTTTTTATATTCTTTTCCTTCAAAATTACTATGTATTTATGTTTTAATCATGTTTCTTATGAATAGCAGATACCTGGATTTTTGCCTGTTTTGGAGTCTTTGTCTTTTAATTGTTTAGCTCTGTCCATTTATATTTACTGGGATTACTGATATATTTTAAATTATTTCTACCCCTTCATTTTCTGCTTTGTATTTTTCCTCACTTTTCTCTGCTTCCCCTTTTCCCCTTCTCATTTTCTTTGGATTCAGTTTTTATAATCCCATTTACACCTTCATCTTTTTGTAACTGAAATTATGAAATCAATTATTGTTTTTAGTAGTTACCAAAAAAACACATGTAAAATCCAAAATTAATTACTGGCTGTACCGTAACCTCAAATAAAGATCTTGGGAACTATGTAACTAAGAGTATTATCCTGTATCTCACATGTTATTTTATCATAATTTTAATTCCTTTTAAAAAAATCTCTTAAATTAGATATCACTAAAGTCACAATATTTTGTTTAGATAACCCCATACATTTTTCACTTTTTCTTCTTCACTGTTCTTTCTTGTATCTCAGCTCTTCCTTCTAAAAAATATCTTTAAGAAGGTATACTAGTAAAATTTCTTCCCTTCTGTCTATCTCAAAATGTTTTTATATTACCCTGGTTTTTGAAAGATATTTGGATATACATTTCTAACTTGATGGTTAATTTCTCTCAACACTTTGAAAATGATAGTCTACCATGTGTATTGCTGTTGATAAGCCTACTGTAGACTATATGTTATTCCTTTATTGGTAATGTTTTCTATCTCTGGATTTTTTTAGGATCTTTGTCGTTGCATTTCAGCATTTTTAGTATGCTTTTTAAAAACAGGTATCAATCAGGATTCAACTGCAGATAATACCTCTATCTAAAGCAGAAAATAAATTGTTTCAATTCCAGAAGAAATACTGAACAGATTTAGACACTCCAGAAATGACTTCTGAACACTACTACAGAATTATTTTGCCAAAGGAATTTTTTTTTTCTTTTTCACATTTACAAACCTGGAGAATTGGAAAGCCTCTGGACCAACTGTTGCATCCAGCATCACACCAACTTAGCTATAAATCACAGCGCAGTAAGTTGCTATCACACATTTGCTCCAGAGCTACAATGCACACCCTAGATCCATATAAGTAAATGGATTCCTTACATACTACCACTTCTCCTCCCCGTTTAACTTGGTTCTGAATTCAAGTTTCATGTGACTACATGTGATTAGCAAAATCTAAATGTATTTGAAAACTTATCTACAAAAGAAATATGAAAAATGTATGTTTTAGCTTTTTAGCATCTACATTACAGGAAAGCTCACTTGATGGAGGCTGAAACAATATTGAATGAACTCATCTATTACACCTGCTTTACCTGATAAAGACTTTCTTTCATTTATCTTGCTTGGGAATTATTGTTTTTGAAGCTGAGGAGCTATCTTTTAGGAATACTAGAAAATCCTCACCTATTATCTCTTTGAATATCTCTTCTTTCTGCATGTTTTCTATTCTCTCCCTTTGGAACTACAGTTAGACATGCTATTTCTCTGTGATGCTTTCTGGCTTATTTCTTTAGATGTGTCTTTCCACTTAATTAGTTCTCTCTTCAAATGTCTAATTTACTTTTAATTTATCCATTGAGTTTTTTATTTCAATAACTTTTGGTGGTTTTTTGAAATTAATTTTTATTGAAGTATATTTGCTATACAATGTTGGGTTAAGTTTCTACTGTACAGCAAAGTGAATCAGCTATATATATATACATATGTCCCCTCTTTTTTGGATTTTTCTCCCATTCAGGTCACCTCAGAGCACAGAGTAGTTTCCTGAGCCATACAGTAGGTTCTCATTAGTTGTCTATATTATACAATAGTGTATATATGTCAATAGTATATATATGGTCAATCCCTATCTTCCAATTCATCCCACCCCATCCTTCCCCTCTTTGTGTCTATATGTTTGTTCTCTAGGTCTGTGTCTCTTTCTGTTTTGGAAATAAGATAATCTATACCATTTAAATGCTGCTGTGATAAGTTATATGTGTTTTCCTTCTGCCTCAGACACTTGAGAGTTGGAACTGAAGAAGCTAGCAAGCCAGAAATACCACTAGGCACAATCAAAAAACAGACCGCTCTCTCTCCAAAGAAGCAAGAAAAAGGCAATCTAGCAAGACAGAAAGCTTACACAATAATCACTATTCTATAGCCAAACACCACAGAAAAAACAATGGCCTCAACCTCCATTCATCCTCAAAGCCTGAATGGGAAGCCTAGACTTCATTCTTAATCAGGCCCAAAGAAGGTACGCCAATCTCCTGCTATACTAATATCAAGCAGTGAGGGACTGGAACTTTCCCCACTCAGAAGTAACAAGCTCTCCGTTTCCTGCAGTGTCAGTGGAGACCATGTGGGCAGCCTGGACTTCCATCTTCATGTGGTAATAATGAGGCGCTCTCTCTCCTCACTGTGGTGCTATCAGAGTAGACCTACTGGGGTGTCAGAATTTCTGCCAATGGCCAGAGGTAACAAGGTCATATCAACAACCTCAGATATGCAGATGATACCACCCTATGGCAGAAAGCAAACAGCAACTTAAGAGCCTCTTGATCAAGGTAAAAGAGATGAATGAGCTGGCTTAAAACTCAAATGACTAAGATCAAGGCATCTGGTCCCATCACTTCGTGGTAAACAGATGGGGAAAAATGGAAACTGTGGCAGATTTTATTTTCTTGGGCTCCAAAATCACTGTGGACAGTGATTGCAGACATGAAATTAAAAGATGCTTGGCTCCTTGGGAGAAAAGCTATGACCAACCTAGACAGCATATTAAAAAGCAGAGACATCATTTTGCTGACAAAGGTCCATCTAGCCAAAGCTATCGTTTTTCCAGTAGTCAGGTATGGATGTGAGAATTGGACCATAAAGAAAGCTGAGCACCCAAGAACTGATGCTTTTGAACGGTGTGTTGGAGAAGACTCTTGAGAGTCCCTTGGACAGCAAGGAGATCAAACCAGTCAATCCTAAAGGAAATTAACATTCATTGGAAAGACTGATGCTGAAGCTCCAATACTTTGGCCACCTGATGCTAGGAAAGACTGAGGGCAGGAGGAGAAGGGGGCAACAGAGAATGAAATGGTATGGATGGCATCACGAATCAATGGACATGAGTTTGAGAAAACTCGGTGAGATAATGAAGGACAGGGAAGCCTGGTGTGCTGCAGTCCATGGGGTTACAAAGAGTTAGATATGACTTAGCGACTTAACAACAACAACTAAATTGCATCAGGAGTCAGAAATCTGTATGCAAATATGACATTGCTAGAATGTTTACCACACATTAAAATAAGAAATAATTGCAGTCTTACAGATGCTCATAGTGAATAGAAAAAGAGACACTCTCCAACTGATGTATGAGGCAATTATAGTTTACTGTAAGATACTGAATATAGTTTCCCGTGCTATAAAGTAGGGCTTTGCTGTTTATCTATTTTATATATAGTAGTTTATATCTGCTAATCCCAAACTTCTAATTTATCCCGCTGCCCACCTTGTTTGGCAACCATAAATTTGCTTTCTATGTTTCTGATGTCTACACATGGACATCATCAGATGGTTGACACTGAAATCAGATTGATTATATTCTTTGCAGCCAAAGATGGAGAAGCTCTATACAGTCAGCAAAAACAAGACTGGGAGCTGACTGTGGCTCAGATCATGAACTCCTTATTGCCAAATTCAGACTGAAATTGAAGAAAGTGGAGAAAACCACTAGACCATTCAGGTATGACCTAAATCAAATCCCTTATGACTACATAGTGGAAGTGAGAAATAGATTTAAGGGACTAGATCTGATAGACAGAATGCCTGATAAACTATGGATGGAGGTTTGTGACATTGTACAGAAGACAAGAATCAAGACCATCCCCAAGAAAAAGAAATGCAAAAAAGCAAAATGGCTGTCTGAGGAGGCCTTACAAATAGCTGTGAAAAGATGGGAAGCAAAAAGCAAAGGAGAAAAGGAAAGATATACTCATTTGAATGCAGAGTTTCAAAGAATAGCAAGAAGAGATGTGAAAGCCTTCCTCAGTGATCAATGCAAAGAAATAGAGGAAAACAACAGAATGGGAAAGACTAGAGATCTCTTCAATAAAATTAGAGATACCAAGGGGACATTTCATGCAAAGATGGGCTCAATAAAGGACAGAAATGGTAGGGACCTAACAGAAGCAGAAGATATTAAGAGGTGGCAAGAATACACAGAAGAACTGTACAAAAAAGATCTTCATGACCCAGATAATCACGATGGTGTGATCACTCGCCTAGAGCCAGACATCCTGGAATGTGAAGTCAAGTGGGCGTTAGGAAGCATCACTATGAACAAAGCTAGTGGACGTAATGGAATTTCAGTTGAGCTATTTCAAATCCTGCAAAAATGATGCTGTGAAAGTGCTGTACTCAATATGCCAGCAAATCTGGAAAACTCAGCAGTGGCCACAGGACTGGAAAAGGTCAGTTTTCATTCCAATCCCAAAGAAAGGCAATGCCAAAGAATGCTCAAACTACCGCACAATTGCACTCATCTCACACGCTAGTAAAGTAATGCTTAAGATTCTCCAAGCCAGGCTTCAGCAATACGTGAACTGTGAACTTCCAGATGTTCAAGCTGGTTTTAGAAAAGGCAGAGGAACCAGAGATCAAATTGCCAACATCTGCTGGATCATCGAAAAAGCAAGAGAGTTCCAGAAAAACATCTACCTCTGCTTTGTTGACTATGCCAAAGCCTTTGACTGTGTGGATCACAATAAACTGGAAAATTCTGAAAGAGATGGGAATACCAGACCATCTGACCTGTCTCTTGAGAAACCTGTATGCAGGTCAGGAAGCAACAGTTAGAACTGGACATGGAACAACAGACTGGTTCCAAATAGGAAAAGGAGTACGTCAAGGCTGTATATTGTCACCCTGCTTATTTAACTTATATGCAGAGTACATTATGAGAAACGCTGGGCTGGAGGAAGCATAAGCTGGAATCAAGATTGCCGGGAGAAATATCAATAACCTCAGATATGCAGATGAGGCCACCCTTATGGCAGAAAGTAAAGAAGAACTAAAGAGCCTCTTGATGAAACTGAGAGAGGAGAGTGAAAAAGTTGCCTTAAAACTCAACATTCAGAAAACTAAGACCATGGCATCTGGTCCCATCACTACATGGCTAATAGATGGGGAAACAGTGGAAACAGTGGCTGACTTTATTTTGGGGGGCTCTAAAATCACTGCAGATGGTGATTGCAGCCATGAAATTAAGGCGCTTACTCCTTGGAAGGAAAGTTATGACCAACCTAGACAGCATATTAAAAAGCAGAGACGTGATTTTGCCAACAAAGGTCCATATAGTCAAAGCTATGGTTTTTCCAGTGGTCATGTATGCATGTGAGAGTTGGACTATAAAGAAAGCTGAGCGCCAAAGAATTGATGCTTTTGAACTGTGGTGTTGGAGAAGACTCTTGAGAGTCCCTTGGAATGCAAGGAGATCCAACCAGTCCATACTAAAGGAGATCAGTCCTGGGTGTTCATTGCAAGGACTGATGTTGAAGCTGAAACTCCAATACTTTGGCCACCTGATGCAAAGAGCTGACTCATTTGAAAAGACCCAGATGCTGGGAAAGATTGAGGGCAGGAGGAGAAGGGGACGACAGAGGATGAGATGGTTGGATGGCATCACCAACTCGATGGACATGGGTTTGGGTGGACTCCAGGAGTTGGTGATGGACAGGGAGGCCTGGCGTGCTGCGATTCATGGGGTTGCAAAGAGTCGGACACGACTGAGCAACTGAACTGAACTGAACTGTTCTGTGTTCCATGTGCACTTGAAAAGAATGTGTATCCTGGGTTTTGTTTTTATGTAATGTCACTGTATCAAGATGTATCAAAATTTTAAAAACCAATTAAGTCTAACTGCTCTATTGTGCCATTTAGGATCTCTGTTGCCTCACTGAGTTTCTGTCTGAAAGATATGCCCATTGATGTCAGTGGGGTGTTCAAGTCTCCTACTATTATTGTATTCTCATCAATTTCTCCTTTTTTGTCTGTTAGAATTTGGGTTCTTCTATAGTAGATGCATAAAAGTATAAAATCCTCTTCCTCTGTTGATCCTTTTAACATTAGTGTCCTTCCCTATCTTTCTTTCTAGCCTTTGACTTAAAGTTTATTTTGTCTGATATGAATATTGCAGTTCTCACTTTCTTGTCATTTCCGATTGCATATTTTTTTCATTCCCTCACTTTTCAATCTGTGTGTGTCCTTCACTCTAAAAAGGGTCTCTTGTAGGCAACATATATATTGTAGGCTCTTGTTTTTTTATCCAATCTGCCATTTTATGTATTTGATTGGAGTCTTTAGTCCATTGACATTTAAGGTAATTATTGATATGTATTTATTGCCATTTAAAACCTTGCTTCCCAAGAGATTTTCTATTTCTCCTTTATTCTTTTTTTCCCTTTTCCTTTTGTAGTTTGATGACTTTCTTTTGTATTATGCTTGAGTTCTTTTTGTTGTTTGTGTATCAATTGTTTTTTATTTGTGGTTACTCTGTTTTCCAAGTATATTAATCCATTAATGTATCTACCTGCCTGAGACTGGTAGTAATATGGGCTTAAAAAAAAAAATCCTGTTTTCTTACTCCCCTCTCCCACATTTTATGATTTTGATGTCTTCTCTAACATCTTCATGTTTATCCTTTTGCTGTTCATTGTAGTTATCACTATTCTCACAAAGTTTTTTCTTTTTTAACTCTGTACTATTTAAGTGATTTTCCAATCATAATTTTCTCTTTCCTATAGATTCTTGCTTCTTTTCTATGTATGTATGTATTTAATTATGCCATGCTGCATGGCTTTTGGGATCTTAGTTCCATGACCAGGAATTGAAGTTGGGACCAGCCCTGAAAGTGTTGAGACCTAACCACTGGACTGCTAGGGAATTCCCTATTTCTTTTCTATTTACAGACGACCTTTCAATATTTCTTTTAGGTTAGGTTTAGTACTACTATATTCCTTTAGGTTTTGTTTGTCTGAGAAATTCTTTATCCTTCTATTCTGAATGATAATCTTGGTGTGTAGAGTATCCCAGATTGCAGGCTTTTCATTTTCAGAACTTTGAATATATATTGCCACTCCCTTCTGACCTGGAATGTTTCTGTAGAAAAATCAGCTGACAGCCTTATGGGGATTCCCTTGTAAATAAATCTTTGTTTTTCTCTAGCTGCCTTTAAAATCCTCATTGCCTTTAATCTTCACCTTTTTAATTATAACATGTCTTGGTGTAGGCCTGTTTGGGTTCTCCTTGTCTCGGCTTCCTGTGCCTGGCTATCTGTTTCCTTCTTGAAGTTTGGGAAGTTGTCAGGCATAATTTCTTCAACTATAATTTCAACCCTCTCTCCTCTTTCTTCTTCTAGGATCCCTATTATACACAGACTGGCTCACTTTATATTATCCAAAAGGTCTCATATACATCCCTACATTTCTGTTGATAGCCTTTCTTAATCCATTTAGTATTTTTACTACCTCCTTTTTGAACTTGGGAACTAGTAGACAGGAGAGGTCTGTTTTATTGTTCTTTCAGGGGACTTCTCTCATTCTTTTAATTGGCAGTGTTTCCTCTGCTTCTTTTTACCTCTACTTCTCTATGAATTTAGGAGGAGCAGTTATCTACTGTGGTCTTTAAGGGCTGTTTTTATGTGGGAACATTCCTGTGGAGGGGCTTCTCTGATAGCTCAGTTCGTAAAGAATCCACTCGCAATGCAGGAGACTCCAGTTTGATTCCTGGGTTAGGAAGATCTGCTGAAGAAGGGATAGGCTACCCACTCCAGTATTCTTGGGCTTCCCTTGTGGCTCAGCTGGTAAAGAATCCACCTGCAATGCTGGAGACCTGGGTTCAATCCCTGGGTTGGGAAGATCCCCTGGAGAAGGGAAAGGCTACCCACTCCAGTATTCTGGCTTGGAGAATTCCATGGACTGTCTAGCCCATGGGGTCGCAAAGAGTCAGACATAACTGAGCAACTTTCACAATCCTGTGGAGCCTGTATGAGACTAATATTTTTGGTGCGAAGTTTGTTTTTTAGTATGGATGCCTGCCATGTCTTTCCTCAGTATGTGCTCGCTCTTATTCCCTTCATAGGGGTTGGTGTTGTGGTGACCAGAGCCTGCACTATATGTTGACTGGGGCCTCCTCTTTACTCTGTGGCTGTCACAGCCCTGTCAGGGGCAGGATCTGCTCCCCAGTTGTTGGAGTAGAAACCCCCAGATTCAATTCAAAACTCAGTGTGGGGTACATGGAAGTGGAGTGCTTTTGCTGGGAGAGGAACCACTGAGTATTCCTCCGCAGGAGTTGTTCACCAGAAAGTGAGCTCTATTGTGTCATCTGCCACCCACTGTGTGGGCTCACAAAGTACTCCATTGTTGGCACTACCCTTGGCCCCGCCTCAGTCATGGGAATGCAGACAATCAGTATGAATGTCCCTCAGCTGCTGTGCTCAAAAGCCACTGGCCAAGATCTGCCAAAGTCATGCATTGGGACTTGCTGTAATGCTCCCCTGGAACTGCCATGGAAGCTATGGAATCAGTGTAGACCCTGGGCCACCTCTGCATTTACATGCCCCTACAGCCAACAGCTACTAAATCTGGACCCACTCCAGGCTCAGGAGCACTGAGATGTTCAGCAGGCACTAAACTTACAAAGGCACCAGTGTTGTAAACCCATCAATCACAAAGCTGCAAGCCCAGATTTCAGCCCTGCCTCAGTGTATGGCCAACTGCCAGCGCTTGCAAGCTTCCAGAGCTCACAGAGGGGGAGCTGTGCCCATGATAAGCAAAGAGGAAAATAAGTTTTCTATGGCAGGGCCCCTCCTGTCTGTTTGTGTGTGCGTTAACAATGGGGCTTCTATGATGGATGTGGGCTCCATCCTGTACATACCCCCAGTTGTGGCCTGGGCCACACTCCAGCTTCTTCAGGCTGTCTCCATACAGCCAACCCCAGTCCAGTCCTCTCCCCAGGTTTGTCTGCTGAAGCCTGAATTTCAGCACTCAGCCCTTGCATGCAACAGCAGATGCATGACTCAGGCTAGGGAGTGCAGCACAGTGGTCAGATCTTCTGTCCTGGTCTCTCTCTGTTTTGCCTGCCACAAGCCAATTTTTGTACTTTCCTTTGAAGCTCTGATGCTCCCTTTCTGTCCTGACCAATCTCCCAGCTGATGAAGGGGATTCTCAGGATGAGGGAATATTTCCTGTTTCATAGTTCCTTCCCAGGGTGCATGTCAAAGCCCAATTCTGTATTTTCTTTTCTTTTTGTGTTACACAGTTACATGGTGAACTTTCTTGCAGCTATGGTTGTATGAGATCTTTTGCAGTGTTCAGTAGTCATTATGAGAATTGTTCTGTGAGATATATCTGTGGGAGGAGGTGAGCTCCATGTCCTTCTATTCTGCCATCTTGATCTCTCTGGTACTATTATTAATACGCTATGTTCATACATGATAATCGTGTGGATAGCAAAATTTAAAAATACAAGACCATTGTTTAAAAAAAAATCAAAACTCCAAAATGCTGATTGAAGAAATCAAAGATAATACAAATAAATGAAGAGACACATAAGACACATAGTGCTTATAGACTGGAAAACTCAACATAGTAAAGATGTCAGTTCTTCATAAATTGACATGATGATCCAACCAGTTCATCCTAAAGGAAATCAGTCCTGGGTGTTCATTGGAAGGACTGATGTTGAAGCTGAAACTCTAATATTTTGGCCACCTGATGCGAAGAGCTGACTCATTTGAAAAGACCCTGATGTTGAGAAAGATTAAAGGCAGGAGGAGAAGGGGACGACAGAGGATGAAATGGTTAGATGGCATCACCGACTCGATGGACATGAGTTTGGGTAAACTCTGGGAGTTGGTGATGGACAAGGAGGCCTGGCGTGCTGCGGTTCATGGGGTTGCAAAGAGTCGGACACGACTGAGCGACTGAACTGAACTGAATGCAATATGCAGTTCCTATCAAAATCCCAATAAGATTTTAAATATAGACATTATTATTCTAAAACTTGTACGTAAAGGCAAAGAAACCCAAATAGAAAAAACAATTTTGAAAGAAAAGTGAGAGGGATCAGTCAATATGATCTGAAGAGTTATTCTACAAGTACAGTACAATAGAGTGTAGGACTGGTAGAAGAATAGACGCCAAAATCAGTAGAATAGAATTTTAAAACTCAGAAATACATCCACACAAATATATTCAAATAATTTTTGAGGAAGGTGCAAAAGCAATTCATTGAAAAAATGGCCATTTCAACCAGTGGTCCTGGAGTAGTTGGATATCTATAGGCTAAAAAATGGACCTCAACCTAATCCTTACCCTTATATAAAAATTAACTCAAAATAAATATAAACTTACATGTAAAATGTAAAACTATACAAAACTTTTAGTAAAAAAAACAAGGGAAAACCTAGGGTTAGGCATGGAGTCCTTAGACTGGACACCCAAGTGTGATATATAAAAGGAAAATTGATAAGCTGGCTTCATAAAAATTAAAAACTTTTGCTCTGTGAAAGACCACGTGAAGAGCATGGAAAGACTAAGTACAGATTGTGAGAAAATATTTGTGAGCCACATATTTGAGGAAGGATTAGTATCTACAATATACAAAGAATGCTCAAAACTCAACTGGAAAAAAAGAGAAACAATCCCATTAGAAATTAGACAAAGACACGAACAGACATTTCACCAAAAAGGATATATAGATGGCAAGTAGGCACATGAAAATATGTTCAACATCAGTACCCATTAGGGAAATGAGAATTAAAACCACAATAAGATATCAGTACATATCTATAAGAATGGCTAAAATTAAAAACAGTGACAACACCAAACGTTGGCAAGGATGCAGAGGAAATGGGTCACACACAGTGCTGGTGGGAATGCAAAGTGAAACAGCCACTCTGGGAAACAGTCTGGCAGCTTTAAAGACAATTCATATACAACTATCACAACCAAGTAATTGCATTCTGGGCATTTATTCCAGAGAAATGAAAACTTATCTGCAAACAAATTTTCATAGCAGACTTATTTGTAATAGTAAGAAAACAGAAATAAAAACTATAAATTCAGATGTTATTCAACAGGTGAATGAGTAATCTGTGGCACACTCATATCATGGAATATTATCCACAATAAGAAGGGATGAACTACTGATATATTCAATCACTTGTATCAGTCTCCAGTGAATTATGCTGAATGCCAAAGGTCAATCCCACTGGTTATATATACTGTATGATTCCATTTATATAACACTCTTAAAATGAAAAAATTAGAGAAATGAAGGGCAGATTAGTGGTTGCTAGGGGTTAAGTATAGGTAGCGAGGGGACGGGGTAGGAGCAAAAGTGGGCATGGCTACAGAAAGACAATGCAGGGTGATAGAATTGTTCTGTATCTTGACTCTGTCAATGTCAAATCCTGTTATGATATTGCAGAATAGTTTCACAAGACATTATCACTTGAGGAAATTGGTAAAGAGTACAGATGATCTCTATTTAATTTCTTACAAATGCATGTGTTTCTACAATTATCTCAAAAGTCTAAATAGAAGAGAAAAAAAAAGGAACAAACCCATAAATCATATACTATTTACTTACTGAGCATCTGCTATATGGCCAGGCCCTATGTCAGGTACTAACATCAAATACTTATTTTATTTTTCACAAACTCTATAAAGTTTATGCCTACTTCCTAAATGATCTTTCTGGAACACTGTTTCTCTGTGACATAGACAGCCTTCCTTGAGATGTATTCTACAAAAATGGTTTCTTAGTTATGTAGTTTGAGAAACATAAAAATAATTATTTTCCTTTCTACTGTAGGAGTTTTCAAGGCCTTTAATATACTCATGTACATTATAAATACTCAAAAGGAGGCCATCATACACAGCTTTCCTCAAATTTCTTTAATTTTAAAAGTCTTGCTTTCACATGATGCCTATTAACAACTTGCTTAAAGAATTAGTATTCTTTGCAATAAACATAATAAATGTTGGGTTATAAGTTTTCTATCAATATCCCTTCTGGAGTTGGGTTTTATGAGTTATTTTAATTTAGGCTATAGATTTACCACCTAAGTATACTCTTTTGATGATCCAAACTACTTACCATGTAACAATATAAATAGATCGAACCACTAATGTGAAGACCAACATTCCATACATGACCTGAAGAAAAAAGGAAAAATGAAGTTAGTAAAATCATTATTCTTTGGCAATGGAAGTATATTTTGCCTACAAAAATAGCCCTTCCAGCTAAATGCAAACATTTATTATCTTTCATTACATTTTAAAGAACATATGTATTAATATAATTAAATAATTAAGAGTCATACTAACCTCTGAGGAAAGATCCTGCTTGTGAATAACCAATATCAGAAGTCCTGCATTAATTTTAATTCTGAATGGTTACAAGAAATTTTAAATATCTGCTGAAACCTGAACAAATGCTATATTTCTGCCTCATACTCCCTAGATATCCCTCTCTTTTTGTTAGGTTCACTTTTACCAAGTGATTCTACTTCCTATCTTATATATCTGAACTCTTTTAAACTCTCCTCCTAAGTGTTTCTGCATCCTCTCCCTGTAGTCTTTCTCCCATTCCTAGTTTTCAAAGAAAGAGATACTCATTTCTTCTTGACGGAGGTTAGTCCACTCCCCTGTGTTCTTTATTCTATATGTTGCCACATCTTCTCAGACTTGGCTCTAACCACTAACCTCTTTCTCTTCTATACTGAGCACTGGATAGGTATTACCAACTGGAAGCCTGAACCTAGTGGGAAAATTTAACTTTTAAAAGTGTGGATTATTAAATACAAGAAAACTTCATAGAATATAAAGGTGTAACTTAACAAATATTTATAAAGCCAATAGCTGGGTACCATTCAGGTCAAGACATATGTTGTCTCTTCCCAGTCCAACTCTCTCTCCTACTCCTTAGAGAAAACCACTCTGACTTTTTAAATAAACATTTTCCTGCTTTTCTTTACATATTTACTAAATTAAACTGGTCTCCTAAATATGCACTCCTAGATACTAGGTTTTTAAATTTTTAATTTTAATTTACAATAGAATAACATTACATACATTTGCTTTTGTCTTTTAAGATCCAGTTATGTTATATGTTGCCATGGTTCGATCACTTTTGACATTACATAAATAAATATCACAATTTATTTACCCATTGCTGTGCTGATGGGCATTTTTGGGTTATTTCTAGTTTTCAATGCTACGAACATTCTTATTCACACATTCTACTGCACATATACAAAAAATTCTCCAGAGTTGTACCTAGTTGCTGGATCAGAGGGCATATTATTATCAAAATTACTATAAGTGTCAAATTGTTTTCCATTGACTCAATTCAATCCCAATTTCTATGATTTCTTTGATCCATGTTATTTAAAATTATATTACTTAAATTCTAATATAATTGCATTATAGTCAGAAATTATATTCCTATTACAGTCATCTGAAATTTGTTAAGACTTACTGTATGAGCAAGTATATGGTCAATTTCTGTAATGTGGAACAAAAAGTGTTTCTGCAATCGCTGGGTGCAATATTTTACATTTGCTTTGTGATAACTGTGCACTAAAATCACCTAAGATTATAGACTTTTCTAGTTTTTCTTCTAGTTTAGTCAATGTTTTCATTTTATATTTCGAGGTATTATATATAATAAAGGTACATACAAATTTTAAATTATCATAATTTTCCAAATTGAACACTTTTAATACTACAAAGTAATCCTTTTCTATCAACAGAAATATTTTCCCCTCTTAAAGCCTGTTTTGTCTGATATTAAAACTATACCATATTTTCTTTCCCTTAGCATTTGCATGACATATATTTTTCCATTTTCACCTTCAACCTTTCTATTTTGGACTCTCTTATAAGAAGGAAATGGCAACCCACTCCAGTATTCTTGCCTGGAGAATCCCATGGACGGAGGAGCCTGGTAGTCCACGGGGTCGCAAAGAGTCAGACATTACTGAGCGAGTTCACTTTCACTTTCATAAGGCCCAGCTATGATTCTTGCCTACTAGTTGTGTCCTACTACATAGAATCCAACAATATTTATTGAGCATTGCACTAGTCCCTGTGGAGATAATGGTATGAATAAAGAGTTAATATACAGCCTGGGATGGTGTGGGCCTGGTTGAGAATGACCTCAAGTCTCCCAGCCTTGAAAACAGCAGGTAAGATAAATGAGGAGTGTTGTGTCTGCTTTTGTTGTTGTCAAGGACTGCACACGTTGCAGGCTTGGGCCTACATGAGAACAGTATAAAAATGCCCGTAATAAAGAATGGTAGGGGGAAGAAAAGAAAGAAAAAAGGGGCTGTTGCTTCTACACATTATAGTGACTTTCATCACTCTCAGCTTTCAAACCTGGCAGATGTACACACATACGTGAATGAGAGGGCAAAATGTGTATCCTTTTACGTATGTGTATAAGGATAGCTCTGAATTTCTTGATAAGATGAAAATGTTATACTTGTTGTATCGTCTACCATGTATTTTACAATAAAAATAAATAAACACAGTATTAAAGTCTATTACAGACTGATTCCTGGGCTTCCCTGATAGCTCAGTAGGTAAAGAATCCGCCTGCAATGCAGGAGACCCTGATTCAATTCTTGGGTCGGGAAGATGTTCTGGAGAAGAGACCACTCCAGTATTCTTGGTCTTCCCTTATGGTTTAACTGGTAAAGAATCCGCCTGCAATGTGGGAGACCTAGGTTCGATCCCTGGGTTAGGAAGATCCCCTGGAGAAGGGAAAGGCTACCCATTCCAGTATTCTGGCTTGGAGAAGTCCATGGACTGTATAGTCCATGGGGTTACAAAGAGTCGGACACGGCTGAGCAACTTTCACTTCACTTCACTTCAGAGACTGATTGCCCACCTGAATCAGTAATTGCAGCTATGCTGCTGTAACAGTGAATAAAAAAGTCATGATCCCTGCAATTACAACCTAGTGAGGAGAGGGATAAGTAACCACGCAGTTAAAATGTAGTATTTTAACTCTGTGACAGGGACTGAACAGAGCATTTTGTAAGCACATAGGAAGGCCACCTAATCTAAACTTATGCAGATCAAAAAGACTTTCATAGACTAGGGATGTAATATATAATATGAGATGTAATTAACACTGCTATATGTTATATATAAAAGTTGATAAAAGTAAATTCTAAGAGTTCTCATCACAAGGAAAAATGATTTTAATTTCATTAATATACTGTATCTCTATGAGATGATGGATGTTCACTAAACCTACTGTGGCAATCATTTCATGATGCATGTAAGTCAAATCATTATGTTATACACTTTAAAATTATACAGTGCTGTATGTAATTTATGTCTCAATAAAACTGAAAGAAAAAAAGAAAGACTTTTTTGAGGATATAATGTTTAATTTTATAACAGAAGCATTAGTAGGACAAGAATTTTTAGCAATAACAAACACTATTAAAAGAAGGTAGAAGAGAGTAACTGGCATAACTTACACTGCGGGGATTAGAAAAAAGGAATGCTGTCTAGGACACACTTATTGGAGAGAAGAGTAAGGAAGATGAAGTCAGAAGGTAAGCAGGGATCATATCTGCTTTACAGGTTAATGTTAAGAGCTGGACTTTATGTAAAGAACAATGCAAAGTCAAGTCAATAAAAGTTTCAGCAGTAGCTCAATATGATCACTCATGTATTAGAAAGATGTCCCTGTCATGTTAGACAGAGAATGAATTAGGAGGTGAGATTAATGGAAAACTGACCACTGACAAGATATTGTAGTGACCTAGGTGAGACATGGGGCCTGAACTAGGAAAAGGAGAAAAATGGACAGACTAGGGAGATATTTAAGGCTTAGAACAACCTTAAGGTATGGTATAAATTGTTTAAGGCTTATCAAAATTACTAAAAGTGTCAAATGACTGATAATCAATTTGATATGGGAGTAAGTAAAAGCTGGGAACATCTATGATGGCCTGGTTTATGACTTGGGCAGTTGAGTGCATAGTGAAACTTTTTATTGGGTTAAAGAATAATATAAAAACAAAGATAATGGATGAAAATGTTGATTTTATTTCTGTGTATGTTCAGACTTTGAGATGTCAGTTAGATAGCCAAGTGGAGCTCTGTAACAGGAGTTGTATACTTGGATCTAAATCTTAGAAGAAAACACTGAGCTGAATTAACAGATTTACAAATCATCAGCATAGAGAAGTCAAAAGAAATGGATTATTCAGAGAGCATGTTAAACATATCTAACGATGGGTAACAACCTATACCCTGGAAATACAATGGGGATTTTCCAAATAAATTTTCTTTTCTTCACAAACATCTCTGTCCTATATATTTTGATTCTCCCGTAGGAACCTGAGGCCGACCCCGTAGTGGCCTACTCAGTATCTACTCTTGCCTCTGTCTTTATAAAAGACTGATTTTATTAGGATGGTTATATGTCCAGCTATAAAAGCTTGATTTCCTAGCCTTTCTTGGAGCTAGAAGTGTCCACATAACCTTTTTTCTATGCATATTCAAAGACTGTTGTTGTTGTTCAGTTACTAAGTCATGTCTGACTCTTTGCAACCCCATGAACTGCAGCACTCCAGGCTTCCCTATCCTTCACTTGTCTCCTGGAGTTTGCTCAAACTCATGTCCATTGAGTCAGTGATGCCATCCAACCATCTCAACCTCTGTCACCCCATTCTCCTCTTGCCCTCAATTTTCCCCAGCATCACGGTCTTTTCCAATGAGTCAGCTCTTCACATCAGGTGACCAGAGTACTGGAGCTTCAGCTCCAGCCACAGTGCTTCCAATGAATATTCAGGGTTGATTTCCTTTAGGATTGACTGGCTTGATCTCCTTGCTGTCCAAGGGACTCTCAAGAGTCTTCTAAGATTATTCATTTTTAAATAAAAAGATAACAGAATGTACTTTTCCATTCCCTGCAATTTTCATTTAAAAATATTTCTGTAAGGAATTTTCACATCTCTCCATATTTAATAATTTTTTCAATCTCCAAACTCCAAAGAGTATAATAAAAATAGTATTTGTGTTTTCTCACTGCTAAAGCATCATAGAAATATACTGTGTGTAAGCTGAGACCTGGTGCTTATCCTTGAGGAGCCTAGGGAAAAAAGCATGTTGTGATTTTGTTTATCAGTAAAAAGAAAGGTTTCTTGAGCAAGGCAGAAAAACAATTTTTTCTTCTGTGATTTGGCATTAAGATGCCTATGTAGAAAGATTTGAAGACAGATGAAATAGATAAAAGAGGGCAAATTAAGTAAGCTGCGACTATAGTGTGGGACCTTAAAAACTGTGAAGTTGCTCAGTCGTGTCTGACTCTTTGCGACTCTGTGGACTGTAGCCTACCAGGCTCCTCTGTCCATGGGATCTTCCAGGCAAGAGTACTGGAGTGGGTTGCCATTTACTTCTCCAGGGGATCTTCCCGACTCAGGGATCAAACCCGGGTCCCCACAATGCAGGCAGACGCTTTACCGTCTGACCCGCCAGGTTAAGTCAAAAAACTGTAGGTATACAATAATTATTGTGATAATGAGGGAGACTCGCTTTCAATATTTCTTCAGAGCCAACATTCTCCATGACTTATTCATTATGGTCTATTCCGTGGATCAAGCAAAAACATGGAGAGGAGTTCCAAATAACTGGCCAGTTTATTTTCTACCAAGTACTTACTGAATGAGACTTCTGAGTGACTCAGCGGTAAAGAAACTGCCTGAGATGCAAGAGACACAGGTTTTATTCCTGAGTCAGGAAGACCTCCTGGAGAAGGAACTGGCAGACCACTCCAGTATTCTTTCCTGGGAAATCCCATGGACAGAGGAGCCTGGCGAGCTATAGTCCACGGGTTTGCAAAAGAGTCAGACAAAACTGAGCGACTAAACAACAAATTATTGAACACTGTGTGACAGACATTGGACTAGGCATTCATCATTCAAAGATGAAAAGATACCCTATTTCTGACTTCAAACAACTCAGTCTACTAGAGGAGAGGCATATGTAACCACATATCTAGCACTTGGATCTGGTTTCTAAATTCCATTCTCCAAAAAAAGAAACCAAGGCTCCATGGAGATCAGGCCTGGGGCAGGGAAAGAACAAGATAAGCCAAGAATATCTTCTTTTGTGCCAAAATGTAAAACATACTCAAAGAGTGATGGTAACAAGTCAAAAGGACACAGATACCAGCCTGAAAGTTCTCCACTGGTGAAATCTGAGACAATCTGTATACCAAAATATATCATGATAGTTCAGTTCAGTTCAGTTCAATTGCTCAGCTGTGTACAACTCTTTGTGACCCCATGGACTGTAGCATGCCAGGCTTCCTGGTCCATCACCAACTGCCGGAGCTTGCTCAAATTCATGTCCATCGAGTCAGTGATGCCATCCAGCCATCTCATCCTCTGTTGTCCCCTTCTCCTCCCACCTTCAATCTTTCCCAGCATCAGGGTCTTTTCCAATGAGCCAGTTCTTTGCACCAGGTGGCCAAAGTATTAGGGCTTCAGCTTCAGCGTCAGTCCTTGCAGTGAATATTCAGGACTGATTTCCTTTAGGATGGACTGGTTGGATCTCCTTGATGTCCAAGGGACTCTCTAGAGTCTTCTCCAACACCACAGTTCAAAAGCATCAATTCTTTGGCACTTAGCTTTCTTTATAGTCCAACCCTCACATCCACACACGACTACTGGAAAAACCACAGCTTTGACTAGACGGACCTTGTCTCTCTTTTTTAATATGCTGTCTAGGTTGGTCATAGCTTTTCTTCCAAGGAGTAAATGTCTTTTAATTTCATGGCTGCAGTCACCATCTGCAGTGATTTTGGAGCCCCCCAAAGTAAAGTCTGCCACTAAGTCTGTTCCCCATCTATTTGCCATGGAGTGATGGGACCGGATGCCATGATCTTAGTTTTCTGAATGTTGGGTTTTTAGCCAGCTCTTTCACTTTCCTCTTTTACTTTCATCAAGAGGCTCTTTAGTTCTTCACTTTCTGCCATAAAGGTGGTGTCATCTGCATATCTGAGGTTATTGCTATTTCTCTCAGCAATCTTGATTCCAGCTTGTGTTTCATCCAGTCTGGTATTTCGCATGATGTACTCTGAATATAAGTTAAATAAGCAGGGTGACAATATACAGCCTTGATGTCCTCCTTTCCCGATTTGGAACCAATCTGTTGTTCCATGTCCAGTTCTAACTGTTGCTTTCTGACTTGTTTACAGATTTCTCAGGAGGCAAGTCAGGTGATCTGGTATTCCCATCTCTTTCAGAATTTTTTAGTTTGTTGTGATCCACACAGTCAAAGGCTTTGGCATAGTCAATAAAGTAGAAGTAGTTGTTTTTCTGGAACTCTCTTGCCTTTTTGATGATCCAACGGATGTTGGCAATTTGATCTCTGGTTCCTCTCCCTTTTCTAAATCCAGCTTGAACATCAAGTTCAGTTCACGTACTGTTGAAGCCTGGCTTGGAGAATTTCGAGCACTGCTTTGCTAGCATGTGAGATAAGTGCAATTGTGTATTTGAGCATTCTTTGGCATTGTCCTTCTTTGGGACTGGAATGAAAACTGACCTTTTCCAGTCCTGTGGCCAATGCTGAGTTTTCCAGATTTGCTGGCGTATTGAGTGCGGCACTTTCACAGCATCATCTTTTAAGATTTGAAATAGCTCAACTGGAATTCCATCACATCCACTAGCTACCTAAGGCCTATTTGACTTCACATTCCAGATGTCTGGCTCTAGGTGAGTGATCACACCATCATGGTTATCTGGGTCATGAAGATCTTTTTTGTACAGTTTTTCTGTGTATTCTTACCACCTTTTCTTAATATTAAATACAGCATGATATACCAAATACAAAAATAAATCATGACAGTTACAAATCAGTGAATACTGCATAAAATAGGAATATAAGAGAGAGTCCGAACAGATAAAAATAAGTAAATTCAAAGTTTAATAATTAAAAGTATTTTCATAAGTCTCAAAGTACTTTACTACCAAGTTCTTATTAATTATGAAATGACAGAGAACAATTACACAATGGAGATGTCTCGTAGACACTATCATAAGTCATCATGTTGCAACATGTTGACAATAAATTTTCACATGGTTTGGGGAAAAAGTTCTTTTTATCATCCTTGAAGCTTTTCTGTAATTTTGATATTATTTAAAAATAAAAGACATTTAGACAATAAAGAATTCCATACTAACCCACTGGAATAATTAATAGCTTCACATTAAATGCCCAGAGGGAGTTCAAGTCTTTCCCTCTAGGAGAAAGGCACTCAGCTCATCTGTGGTCACGAAACATTTATGAGGGTGGGAGATCAGGTAGGGATTTGTGGATAAAGCCCCAGTGAGTGGCAACCTATGGTGGTAATAGGTAATGGGATTTAAGCATTTGAAGTTTGTAATGAACTCATGCAATTGCCCAAACATAGTAAAGAGAACCTGTAACAGAAAAAGCCAAGGGCTACAGTCGGGGGAAGCCAGATTTTTTCTACCACCTGATTCCTGTCTCTATACATAAGTCACTTGAATAAGTCACTTCATATCTTACTCTTGGATTCCCTTTTGTAAAATGAAGGGACTGAGCTAGGTGACTATGGTTTCATATTTTTATATCAGAGTCACAATATTTATGTAAGAGGCATTTTATTTTGGGAGTTAATAGTAAAATTATTCTCTGGCATGCTGCCGTTCATGAGGTTGCAAAGAGTAGGACATGACTTAGTGACTGAACAACAATTCTCATATAATAAGGCTAAAAGGCTGGTGTTTCCTACATAATTAGATGATAGTTTAAAGAGTAGTAAGCTAAATGCAGATATTACTTTTTAACTGTAACATAATTTCATAAGACTCATAAAGCAATGAGACTTTGTAAAAACAGTTTTTGTAGGTATTTAGAACTGGTTTAAAATCTTAATTCTGCCCAAACTATACAGCCTTCTAATCCAGCCTACATACAACTGCCAGAATTATCTGAAACAGACCTTATAATGTTATGTCTCTGTCAATGACAAAATAAATTCCAAACTCTAGCATGATAGTCAATGATTCACAATTTGGTTCCATTCTTCTTTCTCTTCTCATGTTCTACATGATCTTGTATTTAGCATAAGATTTCCCAAATAAGACCCCAGAATACCACTGTGCTAAAAGATAGTAAGAGATGTTCAATTAAAAAAAAAAAGAGTTCCATGGTCAAATAAATCCTGCTCAAATGTCACTTCCTGTGTGAAGCCTTCCTAATATCTTTCTATAAAAATTACTTAATCTTTTTATTCCTAAAGTACTTTGCTTATATTTAACTTTGGGCAGTTTTTTGAATTGATAACTTAACTGAGGTTTAAAGTAAAGCACACCTATCCCTAAGTTTTATATATTCAGTCTTCACATTCTTCCAAGTTCACTATTGCACAAAAATCTAAATAGTACTTTTCATTCTTTTGAAAAATGGATCTTTCAGACAATAAATTAGATTCCAAAGTAATCAGCTATAGGGACATATCATAAAAGTAATATAGGTTTGAGTGGAAAAAAGGATCTGGGTTCAATTTCCAATTCTACAACCAATGAGCTGAACACTGGGCAAATTACTTAACCTTTCTGACTGTCAGTTATCTCATCTATAAAATGAAGATAATTCCAATTCCTAAACAGATTTGCTGGTATTTTAATAAGATAATGAGTGAGTCAATCTATATAAACTATATGAAAGAATATATAATATTTAGCACAATATTTAGTAGACACTAAAAAAAAGTTAGCTTCTTTTCCAAGTGTGCTTATATATCCTTCTACTCTAATTTGTAATAAAATGGCACAAATGAAACATAATGGAATAAAAATTAAAAAAAATTTTAAACCCAAGTTTCTGTTTTTCCAATTGTTTACATAATGTGTTCTTTCCTGTAAACGTTGAGTGTCAAATTAGAAGGCACAGTAATAAAATACTGATACGCCATGTCTAGAAACAATCTTTGGGAGACATCTACTTTGGCAAGAAGATTTTAAGCAACAGTACTCTTTGAGACATTAGATGAGATCTCACCTGAGATACTCAACTACTGATTGTTCAGTTAGCTTCTTTAAAAAGGTTAAATAATTTCTTAAATGTCCATTTAATCTATTTTCACATATGCTTTTGTTTTCCTGCTTAAGACATGTTGGTGTTTCTACTGAATGTGACAGCTATGTGATTTGAGTATTATCTTTCATAGGCCATCAAGTTAAATAAATAGCATTTGGCTCTCTTTTGGATATGTCTGGATCACCTTGGACTCAATACAGTAAAGCAGGACTGTTATCAGTATATTCTTCCTCAGGGAAGCTAATCTGGTTAGCAAGACAATCATCCTTGTTGTGACAGGTACTTTACATTTTACTATCACTACTATCCCGGCTTCCCTTGTAGCTCAGTAGGTAATGAATCTGCCTGCAATGCAGGAGACCTGGGTTTGATTTCTGGGTTAGGAAGATCCCCTGGAGAAGCAAATGGCAACCCACTCCAGGATTCTTGCCTGGAGAATCCCATGGACAGAAGAGCCTAGTGGGCTACAGTCTATGGGGTTGCAAGAGTCGGATATGACTGAGTGAATAAGCACACACACATCACTACTATCACTACTTCTACTCTAGCTCAACTGAAATCTCTTTGAGAAGCTTTCCCTGATCATCATAGGCAGAAATTTATGCATGTCGTCTTACATTTTACAAAGTACTTTTAGTATCACACAGTATTATTATGCTTATTGCCTTGTGCTTTGCATTATCTTATATTAATTATTTTTATATAATCTTTATGAAATAGTACATATCTTTGTTTTAAACATTTTACAGCTAAAGATATTGGAGAAGACAATATTGGAGAGTACAGCAAGAAATTTGTCGATGGATAATAAAATGGCAAGATATTGAGATTCTGAACTTTAAGAAATCAAAGTGGTAAGAAATAAAGATCTCAGCCTTAAGTCAGAGTTCTTTTAGATTAAACCACATTGCTTTGCTTTCTTTTTCCATTACTTTTAAGATTTTGAAAAATCTTGTCACAAATTCCAAAGCAATTTTTCTAAGTTTCTACAAATAAAAACATCAACAGTTATATGAAAGAAAAATACTCTAAACTTTGACAAGTAGAAGATGCTCAGAATAAGGTCTCTTTTCCTAAAAATGATAATTCAGAAGATCATTAGGGATAGGTGTTTTTTAAAGCCATAAATAGAAAGTATCAATTCTAATTACTTAACAGATCAGCATAGGATACTCTAGATCATACATCTGAGGCTAAATTCTCTTTAAATAAATACAAAGTAGCAAGGAATACTACTGTATCAAAACAGTGAGCCCTCTTCACTAGAAGAAAGCAATTATTTAGCTACATACAATAAGTATGTTTTGTAATTCTATTTTGAGTCATCTAAGTAGACGGACTGTGTCCTTGCCTGCATTAGTACTTCTTTTACATGTTTATTATAAAAGGTACATACTACAAATACATTTTTACAAGTTAATCATCCTGATCAGATAGTGAGTTCTGAGACCAACAGCCATGTAGTATATTAATACTAGTTAACATTTACTGAGTGTTTACATGCTAAGGTTTAAATGCATTATTTCATTTAAACTTAGACAACTTTAGGAGATTATTATACCAACTTTAGAGATGCAGTCTATTGAGCTCTGTAAGAGCAGAGACCTCATTATTTCACTCACTAGTATATCTCCTGTGCCTAGTACAGCACCTGGTATACTGAAGGTACTTAAAAAGTTTTGTTGAATAATGAGGAAACCAAAGCTCAAAAAAGTTAAGTAACTTATACAGTAAGTGGAAAGACTAGTTTGAATTCAGGTGTGCCTGACTTTAGATCATAAGTCTGTGCTCTACTGCCTCTTTATTTCCAACATCAGGCTCAGAATTTGGTACTTAGAAAGTATACAGCAAACATCTAACGAATAAACAAATGAATGAATCCCTACCTTCAGATTGCTAATCCACTTTATCTAGCATTCCTCTACTTCTTCATTTCCCTATCCTGATTTTTAATCTCTAAGCCTAGGATATTAGTCATAATTATAAGTTTTCATCCTTCCTATCAGCATACACAGGTATCTATTTATCTTTCCTATACACAGAGAAGAAAATATTATTGGAAAAACACAGGAAATTACAGCATGGAAAGTTATATGAATAGTTTGTACCTTTTATTACAAAACACAGTACCAAAAAGTAAAAGACACAAAAGAGAAAACTGAGTGGTCAAAAACTTAGAAAAATTAACTCAAAATTTTCAAATAAGAAGTTTATAAAAACTGAAGTGTTCTTCACATAAACTTACTTTATTTTTGTAATGTGTTAATAAATATTTCTAATAAAGGGATAAATACACAATGACATCACTTCAAGTTATAACAAACAGGAAAGTGAGAATGCCCCCCTCCCAATAGCATCTATGTTATTTAGTACATTTACCTTCAGTTGGCCTGTGGGAAAAACCTAGGTACAATAATGAGGATTTGGAATTTATTTCTTTAAAAAACATATTTCAGATGATTATTGTCTAGTTTTAGTTTAAAAGGTTACAGGAACATTTATTTTTTAACATAAACACAAAATATTCTAAGAGCATAATGCCTCTAATCCTCCCGGAATATGTACTTCCTCGCTTATTTATGTATCTCTATCTATCCTGCTTTGTTAAAAGAATAGTGATAGGAGTCAAACAAATCTAGTTAGAATCCTGGCTCTGCCCCTTAATAACTGTGTAACCATGGGGCAAATTACCTAATATCTCTGAGCTCGTTTCCCTTAAAATGTAGACAATAATCTGTAATTTTTAGGACTGCAGTGGAGATTAAAGTCTATGTAGTAATGAGTGTAGTGACAGAGACATCATACCACTCAATAAACAATGGCTCCCTTTATTAAGGGTCTCATACTTATTTTACTCTAGTTTCATTCTAGGATGCACATAAGTTACTATTTCTTATACCAAAGTTTCTTATGTTTGTTTCCCTTGATATAAATAATCTCCCAATTTATATATGCTAGACTGAAAATTTCTTGAGTATTTTCCCCATATCTTTTCTAGAAGATAATGTCATAAAAAAGACTGTTTACATGTGCATGTGAATAATATTTTCTGTTTTTTTTGTGCTTATAAGAGCAATGCTGCACTTGCATGATTGTTTACCAACAGCCAGTGGAGCCTGGGCATTCAATATTCTTGCTATTTCTATTTTGCTTACACCTCCTATAGGAACTTGTCTGCAATCTGGTTTAAACACTGTTCTTTCCTAGAGCATCCACCATTTCATTTCCATAAGTTGTATATGCATATAATATACTAGAAAAGGAAAATACAAAGCAGGTTAAGTAATAAAATGTGTAATAATTTTCAAAAATTACCTGATGGAATATAGGCTCCTTTACCTTAAGGTAAACCTGAAAAAGATTAAAAGAAATAGATGTGAAAGAAGTGCCTTATGATGGGGAAAGAAAACCTATACCTGCTACTTTGAAAATCTTATACATCTCTGGCTTCCCCAGTCTTGCTTCCTAGATCTGACTCGAACCCTGTAAAACCAATCAGATTACGTGGCTTGCCATAAAAGGGCTATTACCTACAGGTATGTCTGCACCAGTGCTACCTTCATCATGCTGTTGTCGTTTAGTCACGAAATTGTGTCCGACTGTGGCGACCCCAGGAACTGTAGCCCGCCAGGCTCCTCTGTCCATGGGATTTCTCAGGCAAGAATACTGGAGTGGGTTGCCATTTCCGTCTTCAAGGAATCTTCCCAAATCAGGGATTGAACCTGTGTTTCCTGCACCTCAGGCAGATTCTTTGCCGCTGAGTCACTAGGGAAGCCCCAGCTTCTTCAAGGTAAACTAAATGTTTCACAGCTGTTGTGGATTACTCTGGCCTCTTGGCCACTGCATGAGCATCAGGGAGAAGCAGAGATGCATGAATACTCATGAAACCTGAAGAGGTTATGCTGACAACCCCTGCAGCAGATCTCTTTCACAATAGCAAGAACACTGGACTTAACAGTAAAATTTCAAACTGCCACTTACTTGCTACATGTCTGAGCAAGTCATTTAACCAAAATACTCATTTTTCCTTATTTGGATAATGGGAATAATAATAGTTAGCAATAATTAGCCAAAATATGTGCAAGTCTCTAGCACATAATATGTGCTAATAAGTGAAAACATTTAAAATAAATTTCTTGTCCTTTCTTCTGCTTCCAAAAATCTCTAATGCATTCACTGAGAAACATTTTCAGTTACACAAATTAGTTTCAGGCTCCAATGTCATGTGGATGATTAAGTTCAATGCCCACTTATTGCATGCGTTTATTGCCCTGCAAGAGTACACCTTTAAAAAGACAAAATTTAAATCACAAATCTGAAATGACTCCTATCACTTACAAGACAAAGTCCAAATTTCAAAGCCTTCCATGACCTTGCTCTAGCCTTTCTGTTTGGCCTTATTCCTATCTTCCTGTCTCTTTCTCATCCTAGGCTCCAAAAAGTATACTGCTACCCCAAAGAGGATAGTTTCATGCTTCTGTATCTTTAAACATGCCATGCTTCACTGTGTTAGCAAATTCCCCTGCTGGTAAACACTCATCTTTTAAGATTCAGCTCAAATTATATCTCTTTCTTGAAGTCTTTTCTGGGTTTTTTTCTGCTTAGCAGAATCCACCACTCATCCTTCTTTCTACCAGCAGTGTATAAACGTTATGGCATTTATTAGTTTATTTGTTTCTCTCCCCGACAAGGCAATAATCTTTTTGGCAGAAAGGACCATTCTTATACATCTCTATAGCCTCATTTAATGTACTGCTGATCTCATAAATTTTATGTAATTTTACAACTTGCTAGAGAACTTATTCCTGGAGGAAGTTCCTTCATTACAAGAGTAGATTATTTCCTTTAAGCAACCAGAAAGTTTTAATAGTAAGATGTGTATGAAACATTTATATATGTATAACTCTAAACTCAATAAGACAGAATGTTTTTAAACTCTGAAATTTGCTATTTCAAAATACTAATTTCCCTTTACATAATTTCAGATTCTCACTGTTAGTAACAGAAGAAATGCAGAAGGGCAAGGTTCTTCAAAGACTTTTTTTTTAAGGCAAAAGAGTTATTCTTACTATGTACCTGATATTAATTTTTACAACTAATATGAAATGTATGTTTATTACTATTTTCATTTTACAAATGAGGAAATTTCAAGAAGTATCTTGTCCAAAGTCCCATAGTTATTAAGTAACAGAGTATTTAGTGGGTCCTTAACCAAGACAAGCAACTTAGAGCATGAGCAGATTTTGTAGGAAACATAATGAGTAGGTTTTTATCACAGGGCAGGGGTAAATGTTGAGGTTCCTGATATTAGTGCTATCTAAGGCTTAAGATGTGGATTTGGTAGTTGTCAGGTTATAGGTAGTACTAGAAATGTGGGAACAGATGAACTGGCACACAGATCAGAAGTGATCAGCTATCTCAACCTATTTGGAAAAGTTCAGGCATATTAAAATAGTCACAGTAGGCCCTACAGAGCAGAGTCAATTTCTTTTTTTAACAAATAGGAGGTAATATGTTCATCTATGAGGAAAAGTTAATCATTAATTGCTTTCATTGCTATTGAATATCTGCCTTTTGACTTTTCCCACTTCCTGTAAAAAAAAAAAAACAGGTTTAAAAAAAAACTGTTTCAACTTTTCGTTGAGAAATAAGACCTAAATAGAAAACAAAGAAGCAATATCTATAAGGGAGTTTCCTGTAGAAATATTTCAGTTTGAATAGCACGAAGCAAACACTAGAAGCAAAATGTGCCAAACTCCATAAATGGCAGTTCACATGCTTAATCTGTTAGAAATAAAATATGACTTACTATGGTTACTATTAAACTGAAGAGAACTAAGGTAAAAAGCAGATGGTAGTTTACAGAGTTCTTCATCTTAAAACATTCAAACCTTAAAAAGAAAAAAAAAGAGAGAAATTTGTTTTAGAATATAAAACTAGGACAACAAACAGAATGCTGTTTTGCCATGTGTATACATGCCCTGGGTACAGTGGTGCCCATTATTCCCTCCCAACCACACACTCATCTTAGAGAACCCATACTGCCTACAGCCTCCAAGAGGCTGTGGGGATCAGGAGTAGACACCTGACTTCAACTGAGGGAAGAAAGCAGTCATCTTCTACTCTCCCTTTATTACATTACTCATCTGGATACTTTAAACTATCTGCTCTCAACTTTGTCTCATGCAGGTACAGGTGTATCAGGATATTAGTTTCTCAATGCTCTTACTTTTTCTTTCAATAAATGTAGTTTTGACAGAAATGACAGATCAACAATGTAAAGGGGAGCACAGACCTTAGTCTCAGTCTTAAGAATAGGTTTCAGAAAACAGTGGCTAGAATTTCCTTGTTTTTGATCTTAGGTTTTCCAAGTGCCCAAATCTGCATTGTCACAGCTGGGCTGATGACGGATTTTTCTAGATTGCGGTAGCAAACCACAGTGCAAAAACCAGTTTCTCAACCTGACTTTGTAAATAAAATGTACTGGAATACTGTCACACCCATTGGTTTATAGCTTATCTGTGGCTACTTTTATGTTACAATAGCAAAGGTTGAAGACTTAAAACAGGGACCACAGGCCCAGAGAGCCTAAAATAATTACTTCTGGTTATTTATAGAAAAAGTTTCTGATGAGTTCTTTTTAGTAATATATTTTTTCAAACTATTTTTAATTTTTTAAAAGTTTATTTATTTGTTCAGTTCAGTTCAGTCCAGTCGCTCAGTCGTGTCTGACTCTGACCCCATGGACTACAGCATGCCAGGCTTCCCTGTCCATCACCAACTCCCGGAGCTGGCTCACACTCATGTCCATCAAGTTGGTGATGCCATCCAGCCATCTCATCCTGTCATTCCCTTCTTTTCCTGCCTTCAATCTTTCCCAGCATCAGGATCTTTTCCAAGGAGTCAGTTCTTCCCATCAGGTGGCCAAAGTATTGGAGCTTCAGCTTCAGCTTCAGCATCAGTCCGTCCAGTGAATATTCAGGGCTGATTTCCTTTAGGATGGACTGGTTTGATCTTGTGGTCCAAGGAACTCTCAAGAGTCTTCTCCAACACCACAATTCAAAAGCATCAGTTCTTCGGCACTCAGTTTTCTTTATAGTCCAGCTCTCACATCTATACATGACTACTGGAAAAACCATAGCTTTGACTGGACAGACCTCTGTCAGCAAAGTAATGTCTCTGCTTTTTAATATGCTGTCTAGGTTGGTCATAGTTGCTTTACAGAATCTTGTTGTTTTCTGTCAAACATCAACATGAATCAGCCATAGGTATACATATGCAAACTATTTTTATTTTTACATATCTCTAGAAGAAGATATTCTTGAGCTAGCAATGATGATCAGGTTGAAAAGAATCAGAAAACCATCACATAAGAGGTTCAGACAAGTTTGAAGTATTAAGACTAGGGAACAGAAGGTATACTTTAAAAGTTAAGTTTATTAAACTTGTAAGTTATTAACTGCATGACCTTAAGCAAGTCATCTCAGCATAAGCTCTGCTTATATTTTTAGATAAAATGGGGACAATATACATTTATCTTGTACAACTGTGAAAATTTAGAGATGACTTGGTGCCCTGCATAATTCAAGGTACAAAGTAGAAAAATGTTATGGATTTTGGATAATATATTTGGATAACATATATGGATAAATGTTATACTTAAAACATTTATTTTTTTATATATTCATAACTCAAGGAAAGGCAAACTGTGCAATTTAAGTCAATTTTAAGTAATGTTCTATCTAAATTGGCTATAAGGTTTTGAGATCACACAAATTCATAAACAATGTTAGTATAACTTCCAAGAAATTATACTCTGTATTAAAATCACAAAAGTTATAATCTTCTACACTGTTTTAATCTCCCAGTAATATAACTGCATTAGTTATGTTAATTCCCTATGAAACAAACATGAATTAAGTAAATGAATTTTAAACATAAATACTTACATGCAGTATACAAATATACAACAGCTGTAGATCATTGGGAGTTCATCCAATAGCTAAAAGAAACAGACAGTTAATAGGACTTGAATATTGTGGAGCTGCAATGATTATTCAAATCCAAAATAAAACACCAGAATGACTAAAATGGTCACCTCCTATTATCTATTTTACTAAGTCTCATATATTTATCATCATCTAATTTATTCTCAGCGTGTATATTTAATTATTGTTTTTGAACAAATAAACTTATCTAGCCATCTGTCTGTCTTAATGTACACACTTAAGTATGATGCCTGACTCACTGGTCAGTTTGGATCATTCAGCATCATACTCTATCATAACATGCCTCCATCAAGGACTGATGTCTACCATGTACAGGTGATAGGTCCTATCAGTATTCTTTTGCATTTTTTTCTTCATCCTATAGCACCTAAGATAAATAAAATGGTTGGATGGCATCACTGACTCAATGGACATGAGTTTGAGCAAGCTCCAGGAGATGGGACAGGGAAGCCTGGCATGCTGCAGTCCATGGGGTTGCAAAGAGTCAGACATGACTGAGCAACTGAACAACCACTCATATGTATAAGAAGAGGTAGTAATGGCTGGGGAAGTCAGTTAATGTAAGTGACATCGAAGTATGTCTCTGAAAAATAATATTATTATTAACAATAATAACAACTATAGCTACTATATATTAAACTACAAGCTAGACAGTGTCCAGCTAAGTGTTATGATAGTTATTTCTTTTTTTTTTGGGGGGGGGTTGTATTTCTAATCCTTAAACCAATCCTATAGAATTTATTCACTAGCTATGCATTTAATGAACTCTTTAATAATATACTACTATGCGCTAGGCAACATGTTAGGAACTGAGGATATGAAGAAAACAAGACATAATCACATAATTGCCCTCAGGGAATTCACAGTCTATTGAGGTAGAGGGAATGAAAAATAAGTGATTAAATACACAGCAAACATTTCCGAAAAAGAAGCAAAAGAAGCCAGAAAAGGTGGTGGCAGGAAATGAAGTGAGATGGCAGAGAAAGGTATTCTAGGGAGAAGGAAGAGAATTTATGCAAAGTGATATATACTAGTAAATTATTGGAATTATGAAAATGATGGCATTTGTGCAAGGTATTATGATTAAATGTTTCACATTCATTATTTCATTTAATCTGCACAATCCTAAGGTAGGAATTATTATCTATAGTCCAAAATGAAAACACTGAGGCTTAGATGGTTTAAGCAACATTTCAAAGATCAAAATGGTAGTAAGTAACAGGGCCAGATTTTGAAGGGACTCTTTTATATTATGCTGCCTCCAAAACCTTTCACTTGAGTCACCTTTAAATGTTCAAAAACACTGGTATAATACAATGACAAGCTGCAGGTAAATCGACCACCAGTTTTATGAAAATTCCTTTATTTATTTTAAATAAAAGTTTTGAACCAGGATCTACTAACTTTACATTAAACATCTAAATGGGTCTTTTGTATTTCCATTTTAATTTTTAAATTTTTCGTTCCAGTTCTGTGAAAAATGTATTGTTAGGGATTACACTGAATCTATAGATCACCTTGGGCAGTATGGTCATTTTAACAATACTCTTTCTTCCAATCTAAGAACATGGTATATCTTTCTACCTGCTTGAGTCATCTTCAGTTTCTTTCATCATGGTCTTATAGTTTTCGAGTACAGGTCTTTTGCCTCTGTGAAGTGAAGTGAAGTGACAATCACTTCGAAGTGAAGTGACAGTCACTTAGTCGTGTCCGACTTTTTGCGACCCCATAGTCTATACGGTCCATGGAGTTCTCCAGACCACTGGAGTGGGTAGCCGTTCCCTTCTCCAGGGGATCTACCCAACCCAGGGATCGAACCCAGGTCTCCAGCATTGCAGGCAGATTCTTTACCAGCTGAATCACCAGGAAAGCTTTGCCTCTGTAGGTAGGTTTATTTCTAGGTATTTTATTCTTTTTGATGTGATGATAAATGGGATTATCTCAATTTCTCTTTCTGATATTTCTTTGTTAGTGCATATAAATGCAACAGATTTCTATACATTAATTCTGTATCCTGCAACTTTATCAGATTCATTGATGAGCTCTGATAGTTTTCTGATGTTGCTTTAGGATTTTCTATGTAAACATCCTATCATCTGCAAACAGTCAACATGTGATTTTTAAAGGGACACAATTCAGTTCAAGCACTGTGGTAGTGTGTTTTGTAATATAAATTTTATTATTATTCAGGTATGGTGAAGCCAATAGATCAGGAAAGGAATCTCCTGGTGGTCCACTGGTTAGGACTCTGCACTACCAGTGCTGGGGCCTGACTTAGCTCCCTGGTCGGGGAGCTAAGATCCTGCAAGCCTCGTGGCAAGGCCAAAAACAAGCAAACAAACAAACAAAAATAGGAGGTGAAAATTAAGGGGAAACTTTCCCCCTTCAAAAAGAAAAAGAAGGGAAAGATAGTTTGCTATTCACAGTTCCCAAGAGAGAACTGCCTTGCCATGCAGAGCAGCAGAGGAAAGCACCAGGTCAGTCAGGAGGCAGAAGGAGCAAGAGGAAAGGATGGGCAAGAGCCTTTATAGCTGTTTCCCTAAGAAATGCAAGGCAAGGGAAGGTAAACAGGTTTAGAATTGACTAATTTGAATAACTTCAAGGGGCTCTGGGATATAGGAGTTATCTAGTTATCTGGTTGTTGTTGTTACTGTTCAGTTGCCTAGTCCAACTCTTTCCAACCCCACGGACTGCAGCATGCTAGGCCTCCCTGTCCCTCACCATCTTCCAGTTTGCTTAAGTTCATGTTCATTATATCAGTGATGTCATCCAGCCATCTCATCCTCTGAAGCCCTCTTCTCCTTCTGCCCTCAATCTTTCCCAGCATCAAGGACTTTTCCAATGAGTCGGCTGTGTGCCTCAAATCACCAAAATACTGGAGCTTCAGCTTCAGCATCAGTCCTTCCAGTGAATATTCAGGGTTGATCTCCCTTAAGATCGACTGGTTTGATCTCCTTGCTGTCCAAGGGACTTTCAGGAGTCTTCTCCAGCACCACAGTTGGAAGGCATCAATTCTTTGGCATTCTGCCTTCCTTATGGTCCAGCTCTCACAACCGTATGCGACTACTGGAAAGACTACATGGACCTTTGTCAGCAGGGCAATGTCTCTGCTTTTCAACACAATGTCTAGGTTTGTTATCGCTTTCCTGCCAAGAAACTATTGTCTTCTGACTTCACGGCTGGCACTATCAGATATCTGGCACTAAAATGATTAGGGCAGAGAAATACTGGAGTGTAAGAGGTAGTTTAGAGAATGGATTCTGAATTGGTTAATTTGCATATAGAAGGCACAGTTCAGGCTGAGTTGCTTGCTATATCTAAGAACTGGCTATCCCTTGTATATTCATGGGCCAGAGCATCAAGAATACAGAAGATAATAAAGGTGTTATGAACTGAATGCTTGTGTCAAACAACAATTTCATATGCTGAAGGTCTAACCCCCAATCTGATGGTATTTGGAGATGAGTCTTTTGGGAGGTAATCAGGGTTAGATGAGGTCATGAAGGCAGGGCCCTCATGATGGAATTAATGTCCTTCTAAGAAGAGACACCAGAAAAGTAGCAAGAAGGTGCTGACTGCAAGCCAGGAAGAGAGCTCTCTCACCAGATCTTATCATGCTAATATCCTGATAAAAATCTATAGTTTAAACCATCTAATCTATGGTGTTTTGTAATGGCAGTCTGAGATGACAAGTACAGTAGTAAATATGTGGTGTCAGATCAGGTATGTGTGGAGAATGCTCTGAAGGGAAAAAGATAAGAGTATTTCTATTTCAGTGACAAAAGGCTGATGGGGGAGGCAGGGACATCAATTAGGAACCAGTTACAGGAAATCTGGGTTGGAGATGATGGATTAAAGCAGAGGCAGATGGAGAGAGCCAGAGGTGGATGCATTCAAGAGTTATTATACAGAAGTTGAATCAAGAGGTTTTAGAGTTTGTAGAGGTGAGAAAAGCAGGAGAAATTAGAAATGAATCACAGGTTTTTGGTTTGGGTTTTGGATGTAAGGTGGTTTCGTTTACTGAGATAGGAAGCAAAGGAGAAAGAAGGGTAGTATTTATTTATAACCAGAACATCTGCTGTTGATATTATAAAGTCTGATATTGCTTACATTACTACCTAACATTTAAGCTATTTTTATTTTTGTATTATAAACAAAGTTATAAGTGAACAAACATTTTTCTTTGGTTTTAGTTTCTAGGATAAATATAATTATTTTTACTTTAGGATAAATACATGAATATTCTTTTACTAGCATTTTCCCACTAACATCAAATATATTACATGCTCAGTACGGAATACATGGAAATAGCAGAAGAACACAAAGAAAAAATACCTTCAATTTTACCCTCCCCAGGATTATCAGTAACTGTATATATCAGTTAGTGAAAGCTTAAAAGAATGAGTTGAATGAGTGACTAGACGAAAAGAAAAGCTGGAAGAAGTCTCCTAAAAACTTAAAGCTCCTACAATCATCAACACAAGATCAAGTCCTAAAGTAAAGGAAATGAAACAAAATGTGGGTCCTCATCTTGTCCATAACTTCGCATCAGATAACTTTCCCTCTCTTGGGCTACTCTTCCATTTCTAAAATTTACAAATTTGGACTAAGTTTCAAAAATCTCTTTTAATATTAAGGTTCTATGATTCTAAATTTTCGGTTGGTATTTTTCACCCCTTATGTGAAGGCCATCTGCCCACACCTATTATCTCTACCCCTTCTCTATGATGCTGGCCTTAATCTTACTCCCAAATGTACTGCTCTTGACTGGCTGTCACAAAAACATGACACAATGATCACGGGGAAGGAGTCAGTAGAAGCCTCCACAAGGGCACACACAATTCAATACTACTTATAGGAATGAATCACTAACCATGGATCAAGAATGGTGGTTCAAACATTCTGACTGACTGAAGAAAAAGGAAAGAAACTAACATTTATTAGACACTTAATTAACAGATCCTATGATGGTCCTTTCATATGCCAATCAACTGATCCTCATAATACTCCTACAGGTATCATTGGACCCATTAGACAGATGAGAAAATTAAGGCTCAGCAAGATTAAGTGGCATGACTATGCTTAAATAGCCAGTAAAATGGTAGAATCAGAACTGGAACCCAGTGTAGCAGCCACCTAGGAACAATGCTGCTGCTGCTGCTGCTGCTGCTGCTGCTGCGTCGCTTCAGTCGTGTCCGACTCTGTGCGACCCCAGAGACGGCAGCCCACCAGGCTCCCCCGTCCCTGGGATTCTCCAGGCAAGAACACTGGAGTGGGTTGCCATTTCCTTCTCCAATGCATGAAAGTGAAAAGTGAAAGTGAAGTCGCTCAGTCGTGTCCGACTCTTAGCGACCCCATGGACTGCAGCCTACCAGGCTTCTCCATCCATGGGATTTTCCAGGCAAGAGTACTGGAGTGGGGTGCCATTGCCTTCTCCGCCTAGGAACAATAAATCTAATGAAAATATCACTCTAGCTCTAAAGCATTCTTAATACAGAACTGTCAATATTTGCTTGTGCTCAGTTTGGGCAGGAATGAAAAACAGGCCTCCACTTTCTCTATAGCTACAACAAACTAAGTTCAGGCTGGTGAAATGGTTTGCTGACCACCACAGGCAGATATGTGGCAGCTCTGTCGTTTTTTACTTTGCTTCAGCGATCGTGCCTAACAAATAACAGCCTAACATTGTGGAGCCAAATTTATCCTGGAAGGAGACAAGACAGGGAGAACTTGCAGTGAATATTCATAATCATTTTATGTTTAGATTAAGAAAATGGAGAAGCTATTTAAACAAATCCTTCAATATTGATGACTCCTCCTTCCTCCTCAATAATTGGTAAAATGGGTCATATTTCATTTCCGCCCAGTCAAATAAGCACATAAAATCACAATAGTGTAGAAAAAGGGCAAATGAAATATGGCATATGTAAAATTTGTCCATGAAGTTGATAAAATAGTATGATAATAATGACAAAACATAGTGCCAAAGATCTCAGGATCAAAGGAGATCTTGTCCATCCAAATGCGATGTTATCTTGGTGACAATCTTGCCAACAACTAAGTTTACCAGCAAATCAAAGTGTGTCCCACCTCTGCTCAAAATACAGGTTAAAATAATGGCTCACAGAGGATAAAGTCCATGAGGCTTTGACGGGCCTGTGGTCAGTTCCCTAAACCACATCTCCTTCCATTTAGTTCAGTGCCTGCTCTGAGCAGGTCCTCAATAACATAACAAATGCTAGCTGTTATTACTGGTAGCGCTGTCACCATCACCACCATATCCATCCTCCCACTGCACGGCTACAACCATAATGTATCAGTACTGCTTTCAGCGCTCTGAGAAGCCAAACCTACTCACAAGTGTGGGTTCCAGTTGGCCCGGCAAATTCCTATTCATCTTTGACAATTTAACTCAAACAAGTGTCTGAGTCTTTTGTGTGAAATCCCTTTTCTGACCTCCCCGCCCTAATAATCACTTTCTATAGCACCCTGTATATACCTTCATCATTTCATTTACAAGCATATTATCTTCAATCCTAGAACACAGATTTCTTGAAAGAAGGATTATATATATAATCTTTAGCTGTGCATACCTGTTAGCTAGGTATCAAAAAATTTTTTTTAAACTAATGAAACTGTCTGTCCAGCCTATGCTTGAGAACCTCCAAGGACACAGGACTCAAGATCTTCTAAGGTAGCCCTTACTATCTACTGGCTAAGAAAATTCTTCCTTATATTGAGCAAGATGGCTCAATCTTTAACCTCACTAGAACCACATAGAATAAACCTGGTCCTCCTTGTATCAACCTTAAACACTGATTTGTAAAACATTTATGTTGTGGTACATGTAAGACCCAAGGGATAAGTACACCAAGGCTAACTAGATACTCCTTGGTCCTTGGTAACTCACATTCTGATACAGACGTCAGACACATAAATATAAAATAACATGGATAAGGGCAGTAATACAGATTTATGAAGCGTGTTATAAAAGAACACATGACGGGTACAAATCTCACCCTGGGGCCACGGAAGGCTTCCTAGAGGAGCTACCACTTTGCCTGAGAGTTTAAAAGACAAACTGGAATAGTCCACAAGAGAGAGGCCAGACATCAACAAATGCAAAGGATGGAGAGAAAGCTTGGTGCATACAGCTGAGTGGGGGTAATTGAGCATGTCTTCTCTTCTTCAGGCTAAACATTCCCAGTTCCTTCCTCAGGCATCATGACTAGATTTTTAGTTCTTTCACCATTCTGGGGTCTCTCATTTGAATACATAGCCAGGTCAGGTCTTAGAACTGGATGCAATATTCCTATCAGTACACAGCTAGGGAGCCTATACATTACCCCCACCCCCAACTCAGATACCTAGTCCTGTCTGATATCCTGTCTCAGCACACTGACCCAGTTATTTCCTCATGTGTCGAAGACACACTCACTAACTTCCAGGGTAAACATTTTAGGAACAATGGACAGCAGGAATGATCCTTGAGATTTTAAATTTTATCCAAGTCTTAGAAAACATGTTAAGGGAATGACAGAGAATACTGCATGCAAAGATTTAGACTAGAAGTTTTTAAATTGTTCTGGTCATATGTTGCTCTATTAAAAAACCACCTCAAAACTCAGCAGCTTAAAATAGCAGTATTTACTTTGCTCATTCATATGCATTTAAAGCAGAGTTGAGAGAGGACAGTCCATCTCTACTTCACTCAGTGTGAGCTGGGATAGCCTAAAGGCTGGGAGCTGGAATCATCCAAAAATTTGCTCGCTCAAATTTCTGGCAGTTGATGCTGGCCGAAGTCTGGGGATTTCAGGTGAGGTAGCAAAGACATCTATATTTGGCTCTTGCAAGTGGCTTCTTTACAATATGGTAAATATGGTGCTGGGTTCTAAGATTAAGCATCCCAGGAAGACTAGGCAGAAGCTGTATTGCTTTCTGTGACTCAATCTTAGGTGTCACACAGCTTTGAATCTGCTGTAGTCACAGTCTTGCCCAGTATTCAAGGGCAACAAACAAAGATTCCATCTCTTGAGGAGAGTCAATGTTACCTTGTAAGAAAAGCAGGTGGAATGGGATATATGGGTGTGAACATCTTTGGAAAATAGGATAATCTTGCCATGTAAATAAAACTCAATGCTGAGTTAAATATCTGTAATATTAGAAGGCAGTCTGCTTTAGGATGAAAGGTATTCTGACTGGTTTGTTCATATTATTATTCCTCCAAAGCACCTCTAGAGTCTTTTAAAGTCTCATCTTTAAAACAAACATAAACATGAATTTTCCTTATCACAAAAGTACCTCATATTTATTGCAGAAAATTTGCTAAACCCAGAAATGCAGAGAGAAAAAAAATAGTTGCCTGTAAACCCATAGACTAGGAGTTTCTATAATTTAATATTTCAATGTAACTTTTATCATTTACTTGTGAGATTAACTAAATGGGTTCTTAAACAAAGGCAGAAGTAGTAAAAACAGAGAGAGTTAGGCAGATCTAGGTATACTTTAAAAATAAAATCAGAAGGACAAATTGAGCGTGAGAGATAAGGAAAAGAAAGAAATCAGGGATGACTCCAGGTTTTTGGCTTCAGCAAATGGGTGAGTGAGGGCATCACAGGGGAACACCAGGGAGGTACAGTTATGGGAAAAGAAATAAAGAATTATGTATTGCTCATATTAAAGATTGAGACGTCTATGATATGTCAAACATGCTTGGATACAAAAATCTATAGCTAAGAGGTGAGATCAGAACTGAATATAGATGTTTTGAATCATCAGTGTATAGATCACATTTAAAGATATGAGATTATATAAGATCACCTAGGAGAGAATACAGAGAGGATTGCTGTTGTTCAGTTGCTGAGTGATCTCCAACTCTTTGCGACCCCATAGACTGTAGCATGCCAGGCTCCTCTGTGCATGGGATTTACCAGGCAAGAATACTGGCCTGGGTTGCTATTTCCTTCTCCTGGGGATCTTTCCAGACCAGGGAACGAAATCATGTCTCCTGAATTAGTTGGGAGATTCTTTTAATACTGAGACACCAGGGAAGCCCACAGAGAAGGTAGCTCAGGGCAAAAGAGTGGCCAGTAAAGTAAGGAAGAAAGCTAGGGGAATTTCATTTTCCATAAGACAAGGAAAACCAGGAAGTCAAGACAACTGTTTCATGAAGAAAACACTGTATAGAATGCTCAGTTCAGTTCAGTTCAGTCGCTCAGTCATATCTGACTCTCTGCAACATCATAGACTGCAGCACACCAGGCTTCCCTGTCCAACACCAACTCCCAGAGCTTGCTCAAACTCATGTCCATCGAATCGGTGATACCATCCAATCATCTCATCCTCTGTCCCCCCCTTCTCCTCCTACCTTCAATTTTTCCCAACATCAGGGTCTTTTCCAATGAGCCAGTTCTTCACATGAGGTGGCCAAAGTATTGGAGCTTCAGCATCAGTCCTTCCAATGATTTCCTTTAGGATTGACTGGTTTGATCTTGCTGCCCAAGGGATGCTCAAGAGTCTTCTCCACACAGTTCAAAAGGATCAATTCTTCGGCGCTCAGCTTTCTTTACAGTCCAGCTCTCACATCCATACATGACTACTGGAAAAACCATAGCTTTGATTAGACGACATTTGTCGCCAAAGTAATGTCTCTGCTTTTTCGTATGCTCTCTAGGTTGGTCATAGCTTTTCTTCCAAGGAGCAAGTGTCTTTAAATTTCATGGCTGTGCAATTTTGGAGACCAAGAAAACAAAGTCTGTCACTGCTTCCATCATTTCCCCATCTATTTGCCATGAAGTGATGGGACCGGATGACATAATCTGTGTTTTTTGAATGTTGAGCTTTAAGCCAACTTTTTTACTCTACTCTTTCACTCTCATCAAGAGGCTCTTTAGTTCCTCTTCTCTTTCTGCCATAAGGGTGGGGTCATCTGCATATCTGAGGTTATTGATATTTCTGCCGGCAATCTTGATTCCAGCTTGTGTTTTATCCAGTCTGACATTTCGTATGATGTACTCTGCATATAAGTTAAATAAGCAGGGTGACAATATACAGCCTTGACGCACCCCTTTCCCAATTTGGAACCAGTGTGTTGTTCCGTGTTCGGTTGTAACTGTTGCTTCTTGACCTGCATACGGATTTCTCAGGAGGCAGGTAAGGTGGTCTGGTATTCCCATCTCTTCAAGAATTTTCCAGTTCGTTGTGATCCACACATTCAAAGATTTTAGTATAGTCAATGAAACAGAAGTAGATGTTTTTAAGGAACTCTCTTGCTTTTTTGATGATCCAACAGATGTTGGCAATTTGATCTCTGGTTCCTCTGCCCCTTCTAAATCCAGCTTGAACATCTGAAAGTTCTCAGTTCACGTACTGTTGAAGCCTAGTTTGGAGAATTTTGAACATTTTGCTAGCATGTGAGATGAGTGTAATTGTGTGGTAGTTTGAACATTCTTTGGCATTGCCTTCTTTTGGGATTGGAATGAAAACTGACCTTTTCCAGTCCTGTGGCCACTGCCGAGTTTTCCAAATTTGCTGCCATACTAAGTGCAGCACTTTCATATCACAATCTTTTAGGATTTGAAATAGCTCAGCTGGAATTTCATCATCTCTGTTGGCTTTGTTCATAGTTATGATTCCTAAGGCCCACTTGACTTCGTACTCCAGGATGTCTGGCTCTAGGTGAGTGATCACACTATCATGGTTATCTGGGTCATGAAGATCTTTTTTTGCATAGTTCTGTGTATTCTTGCCACCTCTTCTTAATATCTTCTGCTTCTGTTAGGTCCATACCGTTTCTGTCCTTTATTGTGCCCATCTTTGCATGAAATGTTCCCTTGGTATCTCCAATTTTCTTGAAGAGATCTCTGCTGCTGCCGCTGCTGCTAAGTCACTTCAGTCGTGTTCGACTCTGTGCGATCCCATAGACGGCAGCCCACCAGGCTCCGCCATCCCTGGGATTCTCCAGGCAAGAATACTGGAGAGGGTTGCCATTTCCTTCTCCAGTGCATGAATGGGAAAAGTGAAAGTGAAGTCTCTCAGTCGTGTCCGACTCTTCGCGACCCCATGGACTGTAACCTACCAGGCTCCTCTGTCCATAGAATTTTCCAGGCAAGACTACTGGAGTGGGGTGCCATTGCCTTCTCCGGAAGAGATCTCTAGTCTTTCTCATTCTATTGCTTTCCTCTATTTCTTTGCACTGATCACTGAAGAAGGCTTTCTTATCTCTCCTTGCTATGTTTTGGAACTCTGAGCTCAGATGGGTATATCTTTCCTTTTCTCGTTTGCCTTTCGCTTCTCCTCTTTTCTCAGCTATTTGTGTGGCCTCCGCAGACAACCATTTTGCCTTTTTGCATTTCTTCTTCTTGGGGATGGTTATGATCACTGCCTCCTGTATAGAATGCTACTGAGAGGTCAAATAAGGTGATAAAAATGTATACTGAATCTGGCAAAATGAAGGTCACTGTTGACCTTGGTAACAGCAATTTCTGTGAAGTGAAGGGAAGAGATGCTTAACTGGGATGGGAGGGAAATAGAGAGAGGTGAGTAGAGTGAAGAAAAGACCCTGATGCTGGGAAAATTTGAAGGCAGGAGGAGAAGAGGATGACAGAGGTTGAGATGGTTAGATTGCATCACTGACTTGATGGACATGAGTTTGAGTGAACTCTGGGACTTGGTGATGGACAGGGAAGCCTGGCTTGCTACAGTCCATGGGGTCGCAAAGAGTTGGACATGACTGAGCAACTGAACTGAACTGAGTAGAGAGAGGAGAAAATCAAGTGGTTCTGATGTGATAAGGAACTGAACAGTGACTCAGTAGCTAGAGTTTTACACAAGGTTGATGGAGGAGTAATTTTTAAAAACACAGCAACTATTTGAGCATGTTTGATGCAGAAGGCAGTGACTCAATGTAGTGACTTTCTAAAGACTGTGGCAGAGCAAGAGACTGGGGTGGGTATGGAACTACAGGAGTGAAGTCTTTGAGTGGGAGGGGATAAATTCAGAGGCCCAGGAAGGTGACACTGGCCTTTGACAGGTTTGGTATAGTTTTTCCATAGTAATAGGAGGAAGAAGGTGATGATAGATGAGGGAATTCTTGACTGATTCTGTCTATATTTTCAATGAAATACTGAAGAAGATATCAGCAAGGAGCAAAGGGTAGGAGGCAAAAGAGACGTAAAAAGAAATCTAAAAAAAGAAACAGGTGTGAAATAATGGTTCTGGGAAGTGAAATTATGAGGGAAATGTAATTGCACTGCTTTGTGGCATTCAGTGCTTATTTGAAATTTCTATTTAGTAATTTAAAAGTGAGGTCACTCAACAAAAAGATGTGACTTCTATGAGCAATACTTAGCTACGCAGTTTAGGCACATAGTAGGCAGGTATTTGAGCTTGATCTGGGCTAAATATTACTCAAAAAGCAAGAGGTAAGGACTTTAAGGATATCTATATGGGTGGGTGAGAATTACTATAATTGGGGGCCACAGATTACAAACTTTGTAAAAAGGGTAAAGAAGAGAGGCAAAATGTACTTCTTTCCATTCTTTTCATTATTATTTATAAAATTGATATCATATTACACAAAGTTTTACATCTTTATAATATTTTCCCATCTAAACAGTCTACAAAAATATTACTTTAGTTTAGGTATATCACAGCATATTTAGCAACTGTTAATTGTTGTTTTCCTTTTGTTTGGCCACGTCTCACAGCCTGTGGGGTCTTAGTTCTCCAACCAGGGATTAACCCAGGTGTCGACAGTGAAAGTGCTAAACCCTATAACCACTCGGCAGCCAGGGAATTCCAAAAAATCTTCCTACTGTTAAACATTTAGGTCATTTAAAATTCTTTATCACATGTGATGCTGTGATAAATATCTTTCTGAAACATCTTTTCTCTGTCTCTGATTACTTTCTTAGGAAGCAATCCTAGGAGTGCAATTACTGGGTCAAAGTATATGTTCATTGTTTTTCTGTTTAAAGTACTATACAAATAATTTTCTTCTCCCTGAACCATCTGAGGAGAAGGCAATGGCACCCCACTCCATACTCTTGCCTGGAAAATCCCATGGACGGAGGAGCCTTGTAGGCTACAGTCTATGGGGTCGCTAAGAGTCAGACACGACTGAGCGACTTTACTTTCACATTTCCCTTTCATGCGCTGGAGAAGGAAATGGCAACCCACTCCAGTATTCTTGCCTGGAGAATCCCATGGATGGGGGAGCCTGGTGGGCTGCCGTCTATGGGGTCGCACAGAGTCGGACACGACTGAAGCGACTTAGCAGCAGCAGCAGCAGAACCATCTGAGTCAGCCAGTGACATGAGGCTCCACAACTCCAAAGTACTTTAGTGCACATTTCCTACAAGTATCTTTACTCAAGATTATATGCCTTGATTAAAAGGAATTTAGCACAGGAATGCAAAGTTGGTTTGATATATGAAAATAAATCAACGTACTAGACCACACTAATATAATAAAGAAGAAAAACCACATGATCATTTCAAGAGATACAGAAAAAAATCTGAAAATTCCAACACTTTTTCTTGATAAAAACAGTCAAACTAGGAATAGAAGGGAACTTTGTCAGCCTAATAAGGTTAATATTATAATTAATGGTGAAAACCTGAAAGCTTTCTTGTTAAGATCAGGAAGAAAACAAGAATGTCTGCTCTCTCCACTTCTATTCAACGGTGTCTAGGATACAAATGAATATATATGCAAAACAGAAACATATTCACAAATATAGAAAACAAGCTTGTGGTTCCCAAAGAGAAGAGGAAGAGGGGAAGGACAATTAGAGTGTGGAATTAATAGATACAAACTACTACGTATAAAATAGATAAGCAACAAAAATACATAGCATACCACAGCCATTATCATGTAATTTATAATGGAATATAATCTGTAAAAATAAGGAATTATTATGCTGTACATGTGAAACTAATATAATAATGTAAATTAACTATATTTCAATTAAAAATAAAACACTGTGCAAGAAGTCCTAGTCAGGGCAGTTAGGCAAGAAAAATAAATGAAAGGTGTTCAATTGCTAAGGAAGAGGTAAAACTATCTCTATTTACATATGACATGATCTTATACAGACAAAAAACCCAAACAAATCCATATACATATACACATAAAACTGTAAGAGGTAAAAACAAGTTCAAGAAGCCTGCAGGAATAGGAGCAATATGCAAAAATCATTGTTATTTCTATACAATAGGCATGAGAAATCAGAAAGTGAAATTAAGAAAACAATTTCATTTATAGCATCAAAAAGAATATAATACCTATACAAAAGAAGTCAAGACTTGCACATAAACTATAAAACATCATTGAAAGAAATTTAAAAGACTTAAATAAGTGAGAAGATATCCTGTGTTCAAATATTGGAAGCCCTAATATAAAGATGGCAATACTTTCCAAAGTATGGATCTAATGCAATTTCTTTCAAAATCCCTTTTCATACTGTTCATGGGTTCTAAAGGCAAGAATACGGAAGTGGTTTGCCATTCCCTTCTCCAGTGGACCACGTTTTGTCAGAACTCTCCACCATGACCCATCCGTCTTGGGTGGCCCTACAAGGCATGGTACATAGTTTCATTGAATTAGACAAGGCTGTGGTCCATGTGATCAGATTGGTTAGTTTTCTGTGATTGTGGTTTTCAGTCTGTCTGCCCTCTGATGGAGAAGGATAAGAGGCTTATGGAAGCTTCCTGATGGGAGAGACTGACTGAGGGGGAAATTGGGTCTTGTTCTGATGGCCACCATGCTCAGTAAATCTTTAATCCAATATTCTGTTGATGGGTGGGGCTATGTTCCTTCCCTGTTATTTACCTGGGGCCAAACTATGATAGAGGTAAAGAAGATAATGGCGACCTCCTTCAAAAGGTCCCATGTACATACTGCTACACTCAGTGCCCCCAACCCTGCAGCAGGCCACCACCAACCCACGCCTCCAACAGAGACAGTGAAGAAGAACTAAAGAGCCTCTTGATGAAAGTGAAAGAGGAGAGCGAAAAAGTTGGCTTAAAACTCAACATTCAGAAAACTAAGATCATGGCATCTGGTCCCATCACTTCATGGCAGGTAGATGGGGAACAGTGGAAACAGTGACAGACTATTTTGGGGGGCTCCAAAATCACTGCAGATGGTGACTGCAGCCATGAAATTAAAAGGCACTTGCTCCTTGGAAGAAAAGATATGACCAACCTAGACAGCATATAAAAGCAGAGACATTACTTTGCCAAAAAAGGTCCTCTAGTCAAAGCTACTGGAGAAGGCAATGGCACCCCACTCCAGTACTCTTGCCTGGAAAATCCCATGGACGGAGGAGCCTGGTAGGCTACAGTCTATGGGGTCGCTAAGCGTCGAACACGACTGAGCGACTTCACTTTCACTTTTCTCTTTCATGCACTGGAGAAGGAAATGGCAACCCACTCCAGTATTCTTGCCTGGAGAATCCTAGGGACGGCGGAGCCTGGTGAGCTGCAGTCTATGGGGTCGCACAGAGTCGGACACGACTGAAGCGACTTAGCAGCAGTAGCAGCAGCAGTCAAAGCTACAGTTTTTCCAGTGGTCACGTATAGACGTGAGAGTTGGACTATAAAGAAAGCTGAGTGCCAAAGAATTGATGCTTTTGAACTGTGGTGTTGGAGAAGACCCTTGAGAGTCCCTGGACTGCAAGAAGATCCAATCAATCAATCCTAAAGGAAATCAGTCCTGAATGTTCATTGGAAGGACTGATGCTGAAGCTGAAACTCCAATACTTTGGCAACCTGATGCAAAGAGCTGACTCACTGGAAAAGACCCTGGTGCTAGGAAAGACTGAAGGCGGGAGGACAAGGGGCAACAGAGGATGAGATGGCTGGACGGCATCACCGACTCAATGACATAAGTTTGAGTAAATTCCAGGAGTTGGTGATAGACAGGGAGGCCTGGCGTGCTGCAGTCCATGGGGTAGCAAAGAGTCAGACACAACTGAGCGACTGAACTGACTGACTGACTTTCTTTTTTTTTTTTTTATTTATTTATTTATTTATTTTTTATTTTAGTTGGGGGCTAATTACTTTACAATATTGTAGTAGTTTTTGCCATACATCGACATGAATCAGCCATGGATTCACATGTGCTCCCCCTCCCAAACCCTCCTCCCACCTCCCTCCCCCTCCCATCCCTCAGTGTCATCCCAACGCTCCATCCCTGAGCATCCGTCCCATGCATAGAACATGGAATAGTGTTCTGCATCACATATGACAATATACATGTTTCAATGTTATTGTCCCAGAACGTCCAACCCTCACCTTCTCCCTCAGAGTCCACAGGACTGTTCTATGCATCTGTGTCTCTTATTCTGTCTCACATATAGTTACCATTACCATCTTTCAAATTCCATATACATGCATTAGTATACTGTATTGATGCTTTTCTTTCTGGCTCACTTCACTCTGTATAATGGGCTCCAGTTTCATCCATCTCAATAGAACGGATTCAAATGTATTCTTTTTAATGGCTGAGTAATATTCCATTGTGTATATGTACCACAGCTTTCTTATCCATTCGTCTGCCGATGGACATCTAGGTTGCTTCCATGTCCTGGCTATTGTAAACAGTGCTGCGATGAACATTGGGGTACACGCGTCTCTTTCAATTCTGGTTTCCTCGGTGTATATGCCTAGCAGTGGGATTGCTGGGTCATATGGCAGTTCTATTCCCAGTTTTTTAAGGAATCTCCACACTGTTCTCCATAGTGGCTGTACTAGTTTGCATTCCCACCAACAGTGTAAGAGGGTTCCCTTTTCTCCACACCCTCTCCAGCATTTATTGCTTGTAGACTTTTGGATAGCGGCCATTCTGACTGGTGTGTAATGGTACCTCATTGTGGTTTTGATTTGCATTTCTCTAATAATGAGTGATGTTGAGCATCTTTTCATGTGTTTGTTAGCCATCTGTATGTCTTCTTTGGAGAAATGTCTGTTTAGTTCTTTGGCCCATTTTTTGATTGGGTCGTTTATTTTTTTCTGGAATTCAGCTGCAGGAGTTGCTTGTATATTTTTGAGATTAATTGTTTGTCTGTTGCTTCGTTTGCTATTATTTTCTCCCATTCTGAAGGCTGTCTTTTCACCTTGCTTATAGTTTCCTTTGTTGTGCAAAAGCTTTTAATTTTGATTAGGTCCCATTTGTTTATTTTTTGCTTTTATTTCCAATATTCTGGGGGGTGGGTCATAGAGGATCCTGCTGTGATTTATGTCGGAGAGTGTTTTGCCTATATTTTCCTCTAGGAGTTTTATAGTTTCTGGTCTTACATTTAGATCTTTAATCCATTTTGAGTTTATTTTTGTGTATGGTGTTAGGAAGTGTTCTAGTTTCATTCTTTTACAAGTGGTTGACCAGTTTTCCCAGCACCACTTGTTAAAGAGATTGTCTTTTCTCCATTGTATACTCTTGCCTCCTTTGTCGAAGATAAGGTGCCCATAGGTGCGTGGGTTTATCTCTGGGCTTTCTATTTTGTTCCATTGATCTATATTTCTATCCTTGTGCCAGTACCACACTGTCTTGATGACTGTGGCTTTGTAGTAGAGCTTGAAGTCAGGCAGGTTGATTCCTCCAGTTCCATTCTTCTTTCTCAAGATTGCTTTGGCTATTCGAGGTTTCTTATACTTCCATACAAATTGTGAAATGATTTGTTCTAGTTCTGTGAAAAATATCATTGGTAGTTTGATAGGGATTGCATTGAATCTGTAGATTGCTTTGGGTAGTATACTCATTTTCACTATATTAATTCTTCCAATCCATGAACACGGTATATTTCTCCATCTGTTTGTGTCCTCTTTGATTTCTTTCATCAGTGTTTTATAGTTTTCTATATATAAGTCTTTTGTTTCTTTAGGTAGAAATATTCCTAAGTATTTTATTCTTTTTGTTGCAATGGTGAATGGTATTGTTTCCTTAATTTCTCTTTCTGTTTTCTCATTATTGGTGTATAGGAATGCAAGGGATTTCTGTGTGTTAATTTTGTATCCTGCAACATTACTATATTCATTGATTAGCTCTAGTAGTTTTCTGGTAGAATCTTTAGGGTTTTCTATGTAGAGGATCATGTGACTGACTGACTTTCAAAATCCCTAACTTTGCAGAAATTGATAAATGCCAGGGACCCAAAATAGATTAAACAATTTTTAAAAAGAAGAATAAATTTGGAGGATTCACAGCTCCCAATTTCAAAATTTACTACAAATCTACATGAATCAAGGTACATATAGTTCAGTGGAATTGAACAAGAGTTGAATCAAGAGTCAAGAAATAAACTCATAAATTTATAATTGATTGATTTCGACAGGGGTGCCAAGAAAATTCAGTGGGGAAAGAACGGTCTTTTCAACAAACGACCTGAGACAACTGGGTATCCACATGCAGAATAAAGTTAGACAAGTAACTCACACCACATACAAAAATTAATTAAAAATGGACCAAAGACCTAAATATAAGAGCTACAACTACAAAGCTCTTAGAATAAGATATAGGTTTAAAGTTTTCATGACCTTGGATTAGGCAATGGTTCCTTAGATATAATATCAAAAGCAAAAGCAACCAAAGGAAAAAATAGATAAAATGAACTTCAGCAAAATTGAGAACATTTTTTGCTTCAAAGGATGCTATTAACAAAATGAAAAAACAATGCGTTATGGAGTAGGCAATGGCAACCAACTCCAGTATTCTTGCCTGGACAATCCCATGGACAGAGGAGCCTGGCGGGCTACAACTCGCTAGAGTTGGACACGACTGAGTGACTGAGCATGCTCGCATATATAAAAGAGGACACATCAACAGCACTTAGACAGCCGGAGAAATATTGAAAGAACACTTCCAGCCCTCCCAAAAGATCTCTGTGTGCTCATTTCCACTCACTGCCCCACAAAGGGAATCACTATCCTGACTTCTAAAACTATCGATTGATTTTGCAAGTTCTAGAATATCATATAATTGGAAGTACACAATATGTAATCTTTCATATAGGACTTGATTCACTCAGTGTTTGCATCCATGTGGTTGCATGCATTTAGAAGTTCATTTATAGTATTACTGAGTAGTATTCCATTATATGAATGAACCAGAGTTTGTCTGTTCACCTGTTGATGGACATTTACATTTGGACTATTTCTAGGTTTTACAGGTTTTGATTGTTATGAATAAAGCTGCTGTGAGCATTTAGGTATATATCATTGTGTGGACATAAACTTTAATTCCTCCTGGGTATATACTTAGGAATAGAATTGATGGGTATTTTAAAACCTTTAAAAGACTGGGCTTAGTATTAGCTTGTACATTGAATTTTTACATGTACTTGGAAAACTTCAAACAAATACAGAAATAGAATAGCAACAAATACTCATGTCCCCATCATCTAGCTTCAGTAATCAAGTCATGATGAATTTTGTTTCCTCTCTTCCACCCTGAAGTAGTTTAAAAGCAAATCCTATACCGGGATATTTTGTCATCTTTATATCTTCAAAAAATAAAGACTTGTTTAAATTTTTTTTCCAAAAAAAAATAACAAAACAATGCATTAATGAAAGAAAATGTTACAAAACCATGTATTTGATAAGGGTCTAATATCAAGAATATATATAGCACTCTTACCATTTAATGACAAAAAGGCAAATAATCCAATTTTAAAATAGGCAAAAGGATATGAACAGATATGTTTCCTAAGAAGATACATGAATGGTCAATATGTAAAATGAAAAAATGCTCAACATCATTTATTACTGTTGTTGTTGGTTAGTTACTAAGTTGTGTCCAACTCTTTTGTGATCCCATGGACTGTAGCCCACCAGGCTCCTCTGTTCATGGGATTTCCCAAGCAGTAATATTGGAACAGGTTGCCATTTTCTTCTCCAGCAGATCTTCCTGACCCAGTGACTGAACTGAACCTGCATCTCCTGCTTGGCAGGCGGATTATTTACCACTGAGCCACCAGGGAAGCGCTCATTTATTATTAGGGAAATGCAAAACAAAACCACAATGAGATACTACTTCACACCCACTAGAATGGCTCTAATTAAAAGGACAGACAATAACAAGTACTGGCAAGAATACGGAAAATTGCCAGCAGGAATGTATAACGGTACGGTCACGTAGAGAAACAGTCTTGCAGCTCCTCAAAAAGTTAAATATAGTTACCTACCATGTGACCCAGAAATTCCACTCCCAAGTATACACCTAAGAGAACTGAAAACATACATCCACACAAAAACTTGTATGTGAATGCTGATAGCAGCATTACGTACAAAAACCAAAAACTCACAAACAACCCAAATATCCACTAATTAATAAACAGATAAACAAAATGTGCCGTATCTAAACAATGGAATATTTTGGCCTAACTGAAAAAACTCAGACACAAAAGGCCACATATTGTATGATCCATTTGTTACAAAATGTACAGAATAGGCAAATACATGGAGAGTAGAGTAGATCAGTGGTTGTCAAGGGCTAGGTGGAGAAATTGATGGGGAGTGACTGCTAATAGAAACGAGATTTCTCTTTGAGGTGATGAAAGTAGTCTGGAAGTAGACAGTAGTGATGGTTCCACAACTTTGTGAGTATACTTAAAACAACTTGTATGCTTTAAAAGGGTATATTTTATGATATGTGAATTACATCTGTAAAAAAAGATATACACCTACATATCCACAATACTGCCAACAAAATCAGGAAATTAACATAGATTAATTACTACTATATAATCCTCAGACCCCATTAAGTTTTTCTAAGTGTCCCAATAATATCCTAAGTATAAGTGTCCCAATAATATCCTAAGTATATCCTAAGTATATCCTAAGTATAAGTATCCTACATGCACACACACACATACATGCACACACATATATATATACATTCACAGGATCCAGTCCAGAATTACACAGTGTCTTTACTTCTCATGTCTTTTTAGTCTCCTTCAATCGTGAACAGTTCCTCGGTCTTTTCATTTTATGATCATGGATACTTTTGAAGATTACATGCCACTTGTTTTATAGAATGTCACTCTTATATTTTAATATAGCTGTAATGAATAATTCATAGACTGTTATATAAACAGATCCTTCCAGATTAGCGCTATCCAATACAGTAGGCACTAGGCATATGTGGCTATTGAGCATTTGCAGTAATCTAAACTGAAATACACTCCAAGTGTGAAATATATACCTAATCTTAGGCTGTGAAACATTTCATTAATAGATTTTTATATCAATTACATGTTGAAATAATAGCAATACTTTGGATATACTGAGTTACAATATATTAAAATTAATTACACCTATTTATTTTTAATGTGGCTTTTTAAAATGTGATTGGAGACAACAGGAAATTATACAAGTAGTTCACATTATTTTTTTTTCAAATTTATTTTTTAATTGAAGGATAATTGCTTTACAGAATTTTTTTGTTTTCTGTCAAACCTCAACATGAACCTCAACATTATATTTCTATTGGACGGTGTTATTCTAGAAGCTTCTGGGTTAGCAATGGGGAACAAAGAGGCTAAAAGATTCAGGACAACCTATATGGCCCCCATGGAGCAAGGACAGTAAATATAAATCTTTGCATAGCTCTAAAACCCTGCTAGTTAAAGGAACCAGACCATTCAACTGGATGCCATAAAAGAGACATAAGGGAATATAGGCAGCTAAGAATAAGAATACATTGTTTTGGTGAACTGATTTTATCTTACCAGGATGTCTGTATGGAATTTGACTTTCTAATCCTGCTCTAAAGCCACACATGCCTTAACAGAAGTGGTCAAAAACTCATACTGCTCTTGCTTAGTTTCTCTCTGGACCACTTCTTTGCTTGCCTCTTTACTTCACTTATTCAACCTGGATCCTTTGGCCTGAAGTAAAAACTCCAGGGATTACAGATCTCATCTTTTTTCTCTTGTCTCAATATCACCATCTAGTAATTTGCTCTTTCCTCAAATGTGAAGTGTCTCTGGATTAAGAGAAATAAGCATTTAGTCAATTTTGTCATTACTGACCTGCATTTCATATTTCAGAGTCATGTGGAAGCACCAGGATCCCATTCCTACCACTGAAATTAAAACAAACAAATAAAAAAAAAAACAATTAGCATGAAATTCTTTATGGGGGGCCAGAGTGACTTGAAAAGACAATAAGACATTTTAAGAACAAATTTATGAAGTACTGTGGCAAGATGTACCAGACCCTGCCTAAGTTCTATCTATAATTGATGAAATTTTGAAACAGAAAGAAAAAACAAGCATAAATTCTCGTAAATTCCCTCCAGTAAGTGATTTGCTAGATTAATCAATATTCTCCATTCGTTTGCATAAAATGTATTATGGATGCTAGCGGTAAGCTTTAATGCTCAGAGCTGGTTAGCTACTCTTCAGCACTTCTTTGTATTTCTAATCCAAATAGTTGAAGTATATACTTAATAAGAACCAATCATTTATGTTTGTTTGTTCCCAAACTTGTTAATGCCACTGCATTTAGCTAACAGACATATGACTACAAAAAGACAGCTACTGTTTCTATAAAAACTATTTAAAATAGTTCAAGAAATGTTTAAAACAGACTTAATAAAATTGAGTTGCTAATAAAAATTGCCCTTGATATCTGTGGATATATGTTACAAATTGGGGAAAATTCTGTATTCATGTCTCAAAGTTCTTTCCAAGTGCTTCTATTTTAAATAAATCATTTTCATTTTAAAATTTAAAATTTTCTGTTTGTTTTTCAATGCAAAAAAGATAATAAGAACTATAATTAAGGTACTATATTCAAAGGCCATGCTCTGCATCAAATCGTTGTCAAAGATTATACCACTATGCTTCAATTAAAATAAAAGTTAAAGATGGGTATATATATTTTTCAATAATTATAGCTTTGACTCTTTAAAAATTAACAGAATAAATATCACTCCCAATCACATCTGATAATACAGCTTCTACTGTGATGAAGCTCAGTTCAATAAGCCTTTACTGAGTACTTCCTATTTGCTAAATTGAACTACAGACACTGAGGTACAAAGATAAGATCCAGTCATTGGCCTTAATGAAGCATACATGCTAATGGAAGAGACAGGCCAAGAAACAGAAGATATCGGTACGTGGAGATACGGGGAGAAAAAAAAAGATATGCATAGAGTGAACTTCCTTGGTGGTTCAGCTGGTAAAGAACCCGCCTGTCAATGCAGGAGACATGGGCTTGATCCCTGGGTAGGGAAGATCCTCTGAAGAAAGAAAAGGCAACCTGCTCCAGTATTCGTGCCTGGAAAATTTCACAGACAGAGGAGCTACAGTCCATGGGAGTGGACATGACTGAGAGTGTGGCGTGCAAGCACGCGCGCGCGCGCGCGCACACACACACACACACACACACACACACTACCATAGGAGCACAGTCCTTGGGAAGAGTGGACACGATTGAGAGCACCACACACACACACACACACACACACAACCATAGCAGCACAGAAGACAGGACTTAACGAAGGAAGCCAGAGAAAGCAAGAATGACGCCAGAGGAGTCTGTCTCAAGGATGTAACAGTTAGCCCAACAAACACAGTAAATGTGGATGTTATCAAATCATTTGAACAAACCCATTAGAGAAAGATTTCAAACCCTTTGTTACTCTTGTTTAAAAAAAAAATCAGTATGGATATTATCACATTTTTTTAGTGCTCAAAATGAGATGAGAGAAGTAAAGAGTTACTGAACTCATCTTACTAAGGAAATGAGAAAGTGGGATGGTGGTTGTCCTTTTTCAAAGGAGAAATCAGAAAATTAGATAAATTAATGGCAGGAGAAAAAACCAAACCTTGTGAGTTATTTAAAGTCACATAAAATACTACAAAGTAAAAAAATAAAATGAGGTGGATGACTATTTATCCTGAAAGGCAGACTTGCCACTTAATCTATGTCTCACTCAAGGGCTGTTTTTATCCAAATATTTCCAAATATTCTCTTGTCACTGTTGACTATATCACATTAAAGCCTAATCTTTAAAAAAATCTCTACAGTTTATTTCCTTTCAAAACTCCATTTAGAGTGCAAAGAAATATAACAGAATATCACCTTTCTCCATACAATATTTTATATTTTGCCACTATAAAGCAAACCACCAATTTTTGCTAAAATGTATTAGCTTTATTGAGATGCAATTCACATGTGTGTGTGCATGCTCAGTCATGTCTGATTCTTTGCAACTCCATGGACTATAGTCTGCCAGGCTCCTCTGGCAAGAGACTGGGACTCTCCAGGCAAGAGATCTTTCTACTGATCTCTACTCCACTGATCTTTCTACTGTCTACAGTTTTGTCTTTTCGAAACTATCATACAGTTGGAATCATACAGTAAGTAGCCTTTTCAGACTGGCTCTTCACTTAGTATTATGCATTTATGGTTCTTCCATGGCTGTCCATGGCTTTATATAGCACAGTTCTTTCTAGTTCTTTCTCCATTGTCTGGAGGTTCCGCAGTTTATTTCTCCATTCACCTATTAAAGGTCAGATTAGCTCCTTTCAGGTATGGCATTATGAATAAGCCTGCTATCTGTGTGCAGGTTTCTGTGTAAACAACAGTTTTCATCTCTATCAGGTAAATGCCAGGGAAAGTTCGACTGTATGGTGAGAGTATGTTTTGTGAGAAACTGCCAAACTGTTTCAAAGTGGCTGTGCCATTCTGCGCCCCTACCAGCAATGAATGAAAGTTCCTGTTGCTTCACAATCTCAGTTCCTTTTCAACAAATATTTACTGGACTCTTAACAATGTTCCATGGATCACAGCCTTGTCTAACTTAATGAAACTAGGAGCCATGCCGGTAGGCCCACCCAAGACGAACAGGTCATGGTGGAGAGTTCTGACAAAACGTGGGCGACTGGAGAGGGAATGGCAAACCACTTCAGTATTCTTGCCTTGAGAACCCCGTGAACAGCATGAAAAGGCAAAAAGATAGGACACTGAAAGATGAACCTCCCAGGTCGGTAGGTGCCCGATATGCTACTGGAGCTCAGTGGAGAAATAACTCCAGCAAGAACGAAGAAACGGAGCCAAAGCAAAAACAACACCCAGATGTGGATGTGACTGGTGATGGAAGTAAAGTCCAATGCTGTAAAGAACAACATGGCATAGGAACCTGGACTGTTAGGTCCATGAATCAGGGTAAATTGGAAGTGGTCAAACAGGAGATGGCAAGAATGAACATCGACATTTTAGGAATCAATGAACTAAAATGGACCAGAATGGGCGTATTTAATTCAGAAGACCATTACATCTACTACTATAGGCAAGAATCCCTTAGAAGAAATGGAATAGCCCTCACAGTCAACAAAAGAGTCTGAAATGCAGTTCGAGTGCAATCTCAAAAAGGACAGAATGATCTCTGTTCGTTTCCAAGGCAAACCATTCAATATCACAGTAATCCAAGTCTATGCCCCAACCACTAATGCCAAAGAAGCTGATGCTGAACGGTTCTACAAGACCTTCCATAACTAACACCAAAAAACAGATGTCCTCTTCATCATAAGGGGACTGGAATGCAAAAGTAGGAAGTCAAGAAACCCCTGGAGTAACAGGCAAGTTTAGCCTTGGAGTACAAAATGAAGCAGAGCAAAGGCTAACAGAGTTTTGCCAAGAGAACACAGTGGTCATAGCAAACACCCTCTTCCAACAACACAAGAGACAACTCTACACACGGACATCACCAGATAGACAATACTGAAATCAGATTGATTATATTCTTTGCAGCCGAAGATGGAGAAGCTCTAAACACTCAGCCAAAAACAAGACCAGAAGCTGACTGTGGTTCAGATCATGAACTCCTTATTGCCAAATTCAGACTTAAATTGAAGAAAGAAGGGAAAACCATTAGACTATTCAGGTATGACCTAAATGAAATCCTTTACGATTATACAGAGGAAGTGACAAATAGATTAAAGGGATTAGATCTGATAGACAGTGTGCCTTAAGAACTATGGACAGAGGTTCATGACATTGTACAGGAGGCTGTGATCAAGATCATCCCCAGGAAAAAGAAATGCAAAAAGGCAAAATGGTTGTCTGAGTGGGCCTTACAAATAGATGAGAAAAGAAAAGCAAAAGGCAAAGGAGAAGAGGAAAATATATCCATCTGAAGAATAGCAAGGAGAGATAAGAAAGCCTTCCTAAGTGAACAGTGCAAAGAAATAGAGGAAAACAATAGAATGGGAAAGACTAGAGATCTCTTCAAGATAATTAAGAGATACCAAAGGAACATTTCATGCAAAGATGGGCACAATAAAGGACAGAAATGGTATGGACCTAACAGAAGCAGAAGATATTAAGAAGAGGTGGCAAGAATACACAGAAGAACTATACAAAAAAGATCTTCATGACCCAGATAACTACGATGGTGCAATCACTCACCTAGAGCCAGACATCCTGGAGTGCGAAATCAAGTGGGTCTTAGGAAGCATCACTACGAACAAAGCTAGTGGAGGAGATGGGAATACTAGACCACCTTACCTGCCTCCTGAGAAATCTGTATGCAGGTCAAGAAGCAACAATTAGAACAGGACATGGAACAATGGAGTGGTTCCAAATTGGGAAAGGAGTACATCAAGGCTGTATATTGTCACCCTGCTTATTTAACTTATATGCAGAGTACATCAAGTGAAATGCCAGGCCTGGGTGAAGCACAAGTTGAATCAAGATTGCCAGGAGAAATATCAATAACTTCAGATATGCAGATGACACCACCCTTACAGCAGAAAAAGAAGACGAACTAAAGAGCCTCTTGATGAAAGTGAAAGAGGAGAGTGAAAAAGTTGGCTTAAAACTCAAAATTCAGAAAACTAAGATCATGGCATCTGGCCCTAGCACTTCATGGCAAACAGATGGGGAAACAGTGACAGACTTTCTTTTCTTGGGCTCCAAAATCACTGCATATGGTGACTGCAGCCATGAAGTTAAAAGACGCTTGCTCCTTGGAAGAAAAGCTATGACCAACCTAGAGAGCATATGAAAAAGCAGAGACATTACTTTGCCAACACATGTCTGTCCAGTCAAAGCTATGGTTTTTCCAGTAGTCATGTATGGATGTGAGAGTTGGACCATAAAGAAAGCTGAGAGCCGAAGAACTGATGCTTTTGAACTGTGGTGTTGTAGAAGACTCTTGAGAGTCCCTTGGACTGCAAGGAGATCAAACCAGTCCATCCTAAAGGAAATCAACCCTGAATATTCACAGGAAGGACTGATGCTGAAGCTGACGCTCCAATACTTTGGCCACCTGATGGGAAGAACTGACTCCTTGGAAAAGACCCTGATGCTGGGAAAGACTGAAGGCAGGAGGAGAAGGGGACAAAAGGATGAGATGGTTGGATGGCACCACTGACTCCATGGACATGAGTGTGAGCAAGCTCTGGGAGTTGCTGATGGAAGCCTGGCATGTTGCAGTCCATGGGGTCGCAAAGCGTCGGACACGACTGAGCAACCGAACTGAACTGACCAATGTTCCAAGCATTTCCATTGGGATAAAGGAGTGAAAAAGAGATATATGTTTCCTGTCCAAAGAACTTTTAGAAAGCCACTAAAAATATGAGAGAGGCCGTTTCAAAGCTAAGAGAGTCCATGCAAAGGGGATACTACCTTGTCTAGCGAGTCAGAAGAGGGATATCCAGGGAAGTAACACCTAAGCTAGGACTTGAAGAACAAACTGGAGTTAAATAGGTGAAAAGAAGTTTTTAAAATGATATCATTCTATGTAGAAGGATCATCCAACATAAAGGCATGACAATGCACTCAAAGAAGTAAAAGAGCTTAGCTTCGACTATAAGGAGTTACAGCTTTCTTCCTGCCCCAACAGATCATTTTTGCCCGGGAAATCTCATTGACAGAGGAGCCTGGTAGGCTATCGTACATGGGGTTGCAAGAGATAGACACGACTTACTGACCAAACCACCACCGCCACCTGCCACTAGCCTTTGTCTCTGGCTTACTGAAAACTCACGTAACTTCTAGATCTAATTTGTGATTTTCATTCCTTTCAGCTTTTACCTTTTTCAAACAATTTCAAAATTGAGAATGCTGAAATAATAGTCTAATGAACTCGTATATATGCTCTATTCAGATTTACCAACTTTAATAATTTACATATGCATATATAAATTATTATCTTTCTGAAACATCTGTGTAAATTGGATGCATCATGTCCCTTTACCCCTTAATACTTCTGTGTATATCCTAAATCCATTTTATTTATTTATTTTTACAACTCAAGCAGGCAAGATTTACTGGGCAAGCAGTAAGCAGAACCTTCTTGAGACGTGAGAGTAGACCAACCCCTACAGGAGTAGCCCTATCCCGTTTTGGCTTCCCTCTTTTATATCCCTTGTTCCCTCCCCTGAGCAGTGCCTGCCAGGTCCATTTTAAATGGCACCTCCTAACTTAAATCTTCCTCTGTTTTCTCCCCAGTTAAGTCAACCACACAATTTCTTATTATTATCTAAGAAATAATATTTGGCTACACCAGTAGTTATCAGTTTTTGGAGAACACTATTGCAACAGTTAGAACTGGACATGGAAAAACAGACTGGTTCCAAATAGGAAAAGGAGTATGTCAAGGCTATATACTGTCACCCTGCTTATTTAACTTATATGCAGAGTACATCATGAGAAATGCTGGGCTGGAAGAAACACAAGCTGGAATCAAGATTGCCGGGAGAAATATCAATAACCTCAGATATGCAGATGACACCACCCTTATGGCACAAAGTGAAGAAGAACTAAAGAGCCTCTTGATGAAAGGGAAAGAGGAGAGTGAAAAAGTTGGCTTAAAGCTCAACATTCAGAAAACTAAGATCATGGCATCTGGTCCCATCACGTCATGGGAAATAGATGGGGAAACAGGGTCAGACTTTATTTTTTTGGGCTCCAAAATCACTGCTGATGGTGATTGCAGCCATGAAATTAAAAGACGCTTACTCCTTGGAAGGAAGGTTATGGCCAACCTAGACAGCATATTGAAAAGCAGAGACGTTACTTTGCCAACAAAAGTCCGTCTAGTCAAGGCTATGGTTTTTTTTTTTTTTTTTTAAGGCTATGGTTTTTCCAGTGGTCATGTATGGATGTGAGAGTTGGACGGTGAAGAAAGCTGAGTGCCGAAGAATTGATGCTTTTGAACTGTGGTGTTGGAGAAGACTCTTGAGAGTCCCTTGGACTGCAAGGAGATCCAATCAATCCATCCTAAAGGAGATCAATCCTGGGTGTTCATTGGAAGGGCTGATGTTGAAGCTGAAGCTCCAATACTTTGGCCACCTCATGCGAAGAGTTGACTCATTGGAAAAGTCCCTAATGCTGGGAAGGATTGGGGGCGGGAGGAGAAGGGGACGACAGAGGATGAGTTGGTTGGATGGCATCACTGACTCGATGGATGTGGGTTTGGGTAGACTCTGGGAGTTGGTGATGGACAGGGAAGCCTGGCGTTCTGCAATTCATGGGGTCGCAAAGAGTCAGACACGACTGAGCGACTGATCTGATCTGATCTGATCTGATTTTGCCTCAAGATCTTTACAAATGCTAGGCCCTTGTCCCAGAAACTCCTGATTCAGTGAGTGTGTTGGTACCTATATTTTAAAGGCCTATCAATGATTTGTTGAACCTTAAAACTGAAAGATCACTGTCAAATTCAAAGATTCTAAGACAAAGTATGGTCCAGGTTTCTATAGTTTACTAAAGAATCTCCAACTCAGTGGACATGAGTTTGAGTAAACTCCGGGAGTTGGTGATGGACAGGGAGGCCTGGCGTGTTGTAGCCCATGGGGCTGCAAAGAGTCGGACACAACAGAGTGACTGAACTGAACTGAACTGAACTGAACTGAACTGATAGAATCTCTAGAACCTAGCACAGAACCAGGCATATAGAGAACACTTACTAAGGGTTTGGTGACTGGTTGATTTTTTTTTTCTTTTTGGCTTTATATACATCCCCATAGATTCTGATATGCAGACGTTTTGTTGCAACTGTATTTTAGGAATCCTGTAATTTCCATTTCTATATTCCCTTTCAACCAAGAGTTAGTAGAAGATTTAAAATTTTAAAGAGCAAGAGCTTTTTTATGGTTTGAATTTGTTGTTAATTTCTAGCATGGATGCACTGTGGCCAGATGATGTTGTTTTAATATTTCTACTTAATAGAACTTACTGTTTTGTCTTTATAAATGTTCTATGTGTACTTTAAAAGAGGGTATATTCTGTTATCAGGGTGTAAACTTCAGCATAAAGCCATAAGATCTACTTTACAGTTATGCTCTTTAGGTCTTCCAGATATTGGTTGATATATTTTGTTCACCCCATTTGTCTTGTACTGAGTGTAGCATATTAAAATCTGTTATTCTTATGTTTCTATCTATTTCTCTTTGTATTTTGTAGTTTCTGCCTTATAATGGTGGTGGTTGTATTATTTGGTACAGAGATATTAAAATCTGTTACATTTTCAGTTTGAATCATGGCTTCTAACATTAAAAACATCCTTCTTTGTCACACAATGCTTTCTGAAGGGAAGTCTACTTAATATGCTGTCAGGATCACCACCCCTGCTTTCTTATTATTTCTGTTTCTAACTTTACTGAATTACTTTGTTTTAAGGTTTGTCCTTTGTATATAATATCAAGTTTAGTCCTAATTCCTGAGCAAATTCGAAAATCTATTTCTTTTGATATTAAGTTAAGCCGATTCATATGACTAATGTTTAATCTCAACTCCTCTGTCATATTGTTTTATTATAATTGTTACATATATTACTTTATATTACATGTATTTATCTAAATGAAATGTCCTTTTTGCACTTAAATTCTTCTGGTATTTAGAAAAGAGGCTTTTTTGACCTAGGAGTTACTTTTGTATTTGTGCCTTTTATAGTACCCTGAGTTCTCCACTCTTTTTTCCTTACTTTTTACTATCTGGTTTGTTACTTTTCGATCATATTCTTCAGTACTCAGCTTATTACATAGGTAACAGTCAATGAATTTATTCTACTTTGCCCTTTGCTTCTGCCCTTTGAAAAATCGCATTCTATTTTACTAGACCATATAATCTCCATACACCATTCTTCGGTCCTTATCCCACCATTGTTTTAATCTTAGATTTATAGTTAAATGTATTAAATGCTCATTATCAGACATTTTGCCCAAGTTTGCCTAGTTTTCTCCTAGTTGAATGAACATCATTCTCCAGACAATGCAGTCAATAGAACTTTCTGTGATGAAGGTGATGTTCTATATCTGCACACTGCCCAATGTGGCAGCCATAAGCCACATATGGGTACTGAGCGCTTGAAACGTGGCTAATGTGACAGAGGAACTGAAATTTACATTTTATTTAACTTTCATTTATTTAAATTTAAACTGCCACATGTGGCTAGCAGCTACTAAATCAGACAGAGCAATACTCATGGATTCATCTGGAAGGAGTCAAGTGTGCAGTTTTCAATGAGTACTTGTATGTTTAAAATTGTTTTTCCACAACCTGGATACCTGAAAAACAATTTGGTTAGAATATAAAATCCTTGGTTTGCACTAAAAATGCAGTTACACTGATATCTTTCTTTTTTATGTTGCTGAGGTCTAGTGCCAGCCTAATTTTCTTGCCCTTATGAGTAATCTGGTCTTTTTCCCTAGAGCTGTGAGAATTTTTTTTTTTTCATTTTTTTAAATCCAGTAATTTTACTAGTCTTTTTCAGAGTTGACCATTCCAAGTCAGTTTTACAACACAAAAATGCACCTTTCAAATCTAGATTCAGGTCTTCTTCCATTTTCAAAAAGTCATCTTTCAAATTAATTTTAAAATTATAGTTTTAAATATAAGATCTGTATCATTGCTTTATTTTCCTTTTTCAGGAACTTCAATTACAATAATATTGAATTTTCTTTGCCTGTCTTCCATTTCAATCACTTTTTCTCTGACTCTTTATTTCTTTATGTCATTTTCATTCTCTTGTTGTGTCTCTTTCTTTCTTTTTTCCTTTCTTAAATAGTCTTTATTAAATACTCAACACATTGTAATTCAGGATTCATTTCCTTCCTAAGTTTAATCAATTTAATTTTATTTCTTTTGGGAGGTGAGGACGTTGTTTCTGTTAATATTTTTAAATTAATCTTTATTGGTGTTATTAGCTTTTAAATTTTTATCCATTTTTTGGTTTGAGGCAAATTCAGTTAGGAATATCATGCCACAGTTTCTTTCTGCTTTATAATTAGTAGTGGGAAAAGAATATCCACGAGCCAAGAGGTATTGATTCTCCTTTTCTGTTTTCTTACTACAGTAACTGCATAGATGCAGACTGACTTTAGCGGGGTTTATTTTGTGGAAAGAGTAAAGGTTTGGGGTGGCTTAAAAGATTCCTAGTTTGAGACTGCCCCCTTCTGAATAAAGAAGGTTACATTCCCTTTTCATATATATTTGTTTGTTTTGGGGGATGGGGGAGGGCCAAGCAGGGAGAAGGGTCTAATGTATTTGTTGTTTTGTTTCAGTAGGATCTTAATTCCTGCCTCTAACTTCATTCTTTTCCAACACATCTCCAAAGGTTATCTTCCCTCTTTCTAGTTATTTCTTTCCCAGAAGTAATACCTTTTGAAAACTGCCACGTTAGGCCTCGCATACTTTCAAGTCCTGTACTGTGTACTTTAAAGTACTGTGTACTTTAGCCACTACTATGATTTACCAGGTCTTAGAATGTTTTCAGAAATTTAGCATTTATCGTGAAGCTATCCCTTTCTCTTGGTGTTTTGTCAGATTAAGTCCTCAACTCTTCTCTCCTCTTTTCCACATAGTTTTTCAAACCTCCCAAAGTCTAAAACATTAAAGGCAGTTCCGTTAGAATTTGATATTTATTTCTTGTTTAGAAATTATTTGAAGTTCATAGCATTCTTTTTCTTTCAGTAAGGCTTAAAGTGTGAGCTAAGAGTGGTTTATTTACTTTCCTTCTTAACCTGTATCGTTGTCTACAAGGATGAGAGGACAAATTCTAACTGAGAAGGTCAGTATTATTTTAGGGCAACTTGGAAGTCCCTCAAATCTTTTTATTCTGTTATTTCTGATTGTGATTTGCTGGTATTTTACAAACATTCTTAAAACACCCCAGGAAATAAAGCAAAGGGTTAAGTTTGTGAACAAGTCTTCCTACTGGAGATCGATCAAGTAACTTTCTCAAAACACCACATATATAAGAAGAGATACAAAAATTAAACTCTCTCATCAGTTCAGTTCAGTTGCTCAGTCGTGTCCGACTCTTTGTGACCCCATGGATTGCAGCACACCAGGCTTCCCTGTCCATCACCAACTCCCGGAGTTTACCCAAATTCATGTCCATTGAGTTGGTGATGCCATCCAACCATCTCACCCTCTGTCATCCCCTTCTCCTCCCACCTTCAATCTTTCCCAGCATCAGGGTCTTTTCAAATTAGTCAGTTCTTCCAATCAGGTGGCCAAAGTATTGGAGTTTCAGCTTCAACATCAGTCCTTCCAATGAACATTCAGGACTGATTCCTTTAGAATGAACTGGTTGCATCTCCTTGCAGTCCAAGAGACTCTCAAGAGTCTTCTCCAACACCACAGTTCAAAAGCATCAATTCTTTGGCGCTCAGCTTTCTTTGTAGTCCATCTCTCACATCCATACATTACTACTGGAAAAACTCTCTCATACACAGTGTCTATACAACTATATAGAATCAGATATGATACACTATATCTTACAGTTTTGTGGTAATTAGATAAATATTACTGTGCAAATAACATCTACTTTGAACTAAAACAAAAGAAACTGTTTAGCTTAGAAAGTTATATAAAAAACAGACTAGAACCTACTTTCTTTGTTAGTTTTGTTTTTATGATGATAATGCAAGAACATGAAAGAGATTCTCTCATCTTAGACTCTGATAAAGTTCACTTATCCTCCATGTATCATTTATTGAGGACCACTAACTTGCCAGACAATCAGTATACAAAGATAACTAAGATACAGTCCCTGTTTCATAGACAAGTAGAGGAATAGGAATAAGCTGTAAAAAGTTAGATACAATAGAATATTCTTTACAAAAAGTTTTATAACTCTAGCAGGGTGAGCAGGGAGGAAGATGGAAATAAAATCAGGCAGGAATACAAACGGAGCATTAACTTTAGCTATAAGTTTATTTCTTTAAAAAACAAAAAGTAAAATCTGAAACAAATATTGTAAAATATTAAGATCTGACAAAGCAGGATGGTAGGATACATAGGCATATTTAGGTATATATTTAGGTATATTAGGTATATATTTAGGTATACATACATAGGTATATTTAGGTATATTTAGATATATAGGTTATATTATCCTTGTTCTTTACTTGATGCTTGAAATATCTTTTTTTTTTTTAAGTTTACTCAAAATACAGTTCAAATACTGGCAAGATTTGTGTAATTTAATTCAGAAGTTTCAGAATATGCTCAAGTAGTGTAATAAACAACACAAAATCAAGGAAACAATTTTAGAAATGAATAAGAAAAACCGACTGTCTGAATACTGTACATTATTTTTTTTACATCATTTTTAGATGAAGTGTTACACATACCTGTGAGTGCTAAATAGGAAGCAATGTACCGCTTTTCCAGTCCACTTCTAACACTCTGAATCGCACCAAAAATTGGAGGTAAAATCATAATCAGGTTACTCACTGTATTCCCTACAGAAAAAGAAAAGCACAAGAAGATATGAGATTAATCAATATTAATTTAAATTAAAAGGAGGTGGCTCAGTGCTACAGATCTTGCCTGCCAATGCAGAAGACGCAGGAGACATGGGTTCAGTCCCTGACTCAGGAAGGTCCTCTGGAGAAGGAAATGGCAAGTCACTCCAGTATTCTTGTCTAGAAAATCCCAGGGACACAGCCCGGCAGGCTACAGTCTGTGGGGTCGCAAAGAGTTGGACATCACTGAGTGACTGAGCACACACGCATGCACTGAAAGATACACAGTTAGCCTTTAGCAAAAATTAAGTAGGTGACTTCTTAGAAAGATGATGGAAAGATATTTACAAGGTGCTAAAGAAAAGTAATTTTCTCCTCAACAAAAATTTCTTACAGAAATCGAAGCAAAATAAAGATACTTTCAGATAAATGAAACTAAGAATTTTCAACCAGAACATCCACTAGGGGAACTAAATTCTCAAGGTAAAAAGCAAAAGTATCTCAGAATAAACCTCAAAGATAACAGCAAAAATTGAGATGGAGAAAGCAGCTTATACCAATGCTTCTGAAAGAGTGGTCCATTTTGCCTTTAAAAAAAAAAACATTTTACTTGTTTAGATCTCATCATACATCTTCATGCAGTTTCTTCAAGGATTTATAGGTACGATATTCCTTGACTTCCTAAGTGCTTGAGAATATTGTCTTTTGCCTTTTTACTCAAAAGATAACTTAGCTATAAAATTTTGGCATCTTTTTTTCAAAAGTTTGTAGGTACTATTATACTGTCTTCCAGACTGAATATTACTATGAAGAAGTTTAAAGCTAATCTGAATTTTTTGTACGTGACTTCCTTTTTTGTCTGTACTCCTGATGAATTCTTTCTTTCTACTTGACTGTGTATTTGAGTACAACTGGGCATCCAGATAAGACAGATTTTATACCTACCCTATCTCTATATAAACCTACATAAATACAGTATTAAATTAAAGACATTGTTGACTCAAGTTAGACTGATAATCTAACTACAGCTGTGGTGCTACAGATATAATTTACAATAACCTCAACACATGTCATATACCTAGGTACAAATCTAACAAAAGGTGTGCAAGATATAATACTAATAAAACTCCCAGCCGGTTTTCTGGGGACAAATTGATAACCTGATTCTAAACTTTATATGAAAATTTAAAAGGCTAAAAAGAGTCAAGATATCTTGTGTACCAACAAAACTAGAATATTTATACAACTAGATATCAAGCCCTATTAAGAAGATGAAGAAGTAGAACAAAAAAGATTCCAAGAACAAACTAACATTTAGCCACTTGATTTATGGCAAACATGACCCTGAATACAGTATGAAAAGGACAGTCTTTTCAATAAAGGTAAATGGATCAACTAGATATTTAATTTACATGGGAAAAAAATGAATCTGGACCCCAACCTCACACTTCTTATACAAAAGATAAATTCCAGATGTACTGCAGATCTAAATGTGAAAGGTAGAACAGTATAATTTTTAGAAAACATGGGAGTACATCTTCATGACCTTGGAGTGGCAAAGAGTTTTTCAATAGGACACAAAAACAATTAACCACAAAAGCAAAAAGATTAAACAGTCAAGAAGCTAAGACTTTAAAATCAAGAAGAATAAAAGGTTGCTTTTAAACAGATAATTTAAAGAATAATAGATAGGAAATGACTTTGTAAATAAGAGGATAAATACATACTAGCTAATTGAAATTTACTGAACAAAAAGAATGCACAAAAACTTATCACAGACTGAAAATTTTTGGTTAAAAATGCTATTAGTCAGGGTCCAATCAGGAGAGACAAGCCACAGAGTTATTTGAACAGGAAAAGTTTACTATAAAGAACCATTAACTGTAAGAGGGAATTGTAGTAATGAGAGATTGGCTGTGCTGTACTAAGTCGCTTCAGTTGTCTGACTCTTTGCAACCCTATGGACTGTAGCCCGCCAGGCTCCTCTGTCCATAGGATTCTCCAGGCAAGAATACTGATGTGGGTTGCCACGTCCTTCTCCAGGGGATCTTCCTGACTCAGGCACTGAACCTGTGTCTCCTGTGTCTCCTGCATCAGCAAGCGGGTTCTTTACCACTAGTGCCACCTGGGAAGCCCAAAAGATTGGCTCAGTTCAGTTCAGTCACTCAGTCATGTCCAACTCTGCGACCCCATGGACTGCAGCATGCCAGGCTTTCCTGTCCGTCAGCGACCCAGAGCTTTCTCAAATTCATGTCCATCGAGTCACTGATGCTAACCAACCATCTCATCCTATCGCCCCCTTCTCCTCCTGCCTTCAATCTTTTCCAGCATCAGGGTCTTCCCTAATGAGTCAGCTCTTTGCATCAGGTGGCCAAAGATTCAGCTTCAGCATCAGTCCTTCCAGTGAATATTCAGTATTGATTTTCTTTAGGGTTGACTGGTTTGATCTCCTTGCAGTCCAAGGGATGCTTAAGAGTCTTCTCCAACACCACAGTTCAAAAGCATCAGTTCTTTGGCACTCAGCTTTCTTTACGATCCAACTCTCACATCCATACATGACTACTGGAAAAACCATAGCTTTGACTAGACGGACCTTGGTCAGCAAATAATGTCTCTGCTTTTTAATATACTGTCTAGGGTGGTCATAGCTTTTCTTCCAAGGAGCAATTGTCTTTTAATTTCATGGCTGCACTCACCAACTACAGTGATTTCAGAGCTCCAAAAAAATAAAGTCCATTGTTAACCCATCTATTCGCCACGAAGTGATGGGACCAGATGCCGTGATCTGTGTTTTTTGAATGTTGAGTTTTAAGCCAGCTTTTTCACTCTCCCCTTTCACTTTCATCAAGAGACTCTTCATCCTCTTCACTTTCTGCCGTAAGGGCAGTGTCATCTGCATATCTGAGGTTATTGATATTTCTCCCGGCAATCTTGATTCCAGCTTGTGCTTCATCCAACCCAGCATTTCGCATGATGCACTCTACATGTAAGTTAACAGGTGACAATATACAGCCTTGACATACTCCTTTCCCAGTCTGGAACAAGTTTGTTGTTCTATGTCCAACTTCTGCTGCTTCTTGACCTGCAATATAGGTTTCTCAGGAGGCAGGTAAGGTGGTCTGGTATTCCCATCTCTTTAAGAATTTTCCACAGTTTGTTGTGATCCACACAGTCAAAGGCTTTAGCATAGCCAATAAAGCAGAAGTAGATGTTTTTCCAGAACTCTCTTGCTTTTTCAATTATTCAGTGGATGCTAGCAATTTGATCTCTGGTTCCTCTGCCTTTTCTAAATCCAGCTTGACCATCTGGAGGTTCTCAGTTAACATACTGTTGAAGCCTAGCTTGGAGAATTTTGAGCATTACTTTCCTAGCATGTGAGATGAGTACAACTGTGCAGTAGTTTGAACATTCTTTGGCATTGCCTTTCTTAGGGATTGGAATGAAAACTGACCTTTTCCAGTTCTGTGGCCACTGCTGAGTTTTCCAGATTTGCTGGCATATTGAGTGCAGCACTTTCACAGCATCATCTTTTAGGATCTGAAATAGCTCAGCTGGAATTCCATCACCTCCACTAACTTCGTTCATAGTGATGCTTCCTAAGGCCCACTTGACTTTACACTCCAGGTTGTCTGGCTCTAGGTGAGTGATCACACCATTGTGGTTATCTGGGTCATTAAGATCTTTTTTTGTATAGTTCTTCTGTATATTCTTGCCACCTCTTCTTAATATCTTCTGCTTCTGTTACCATACTATTTCTGTCCTTTATCATGTCTATCTTTGTTCCCTTGGTATCTCTAATTTTCTTGAAGAGATCTCTAGTCTTTCCCATTCTATTGTTTTCCTCTATCTCTTTGCATTGATCACTTAGGAAGGCTTTCTTATCTCTCCTTGCTATTCTTCAGATGGATGTATCTTTCTTTTTCTCCTTCATCTTTCACTTCTCTTCTTTTCTCAGCTATTTGTAAGGCCTCCTCAGACAACCATTTTGCCCTTTTGCATATCTTCTTCTTTCTTGGGGATGGTTCTGATCACCACCTCCTATACAACGTCATGAACCTCTATCCATAGTTCTTCAGGCACTCTGTCTATCAGATCTAATCCCTTGAATCTATCTGTCACTTCTACTGTATAACAGTAAGGGAATTGATTTAGGTCATACTTAAATGGTCTAGTGGTTTTCCCTACTTTCTTCAAGTTGTCTGAATTTTGCATAGGAACCTGGAATGTTAGGGCCATGAATCAAGGTAAATTGGAAGCGGTCAAACGGGAGATGGCAAGAGTGAACATCAAACACTCTTAGGAACTTGTCCTTAATCTGCCCTCTAGGATGCCAGGGAAAATTGATCACCTGGAGTGGGAAGCTAACGGCCACTGGTGCTGCCGACTGCAGTAGTAAATCAGCTGGCACTGGAGAAGTCACATAAGCTTCAGGATCTGGTCACTGTATGGGATAGAAGCCGGATGAACACTTAGACTGCAAGGGTCAGGCACTTAAGAAGCCACCAAACCAGCACACCAGAACCAGGAAGGGAAACTTGTCCTCTTGCAATGTCTCTCTAGTGCCCTCTACTGACAAAACTTAACATCTGGCTAGTTGGCAAAGGAAACAAATTTAAAGGGCACAGGTCCATTTTCACAGAGCATGCAATGAAGGATGAATTTAGATCTAAGAGGTAATATACTGATAACTATTATTGATAACACTTATAAAGCAATGTTTTTACCAAAACATACGTTTCTTATTGCTGGGCCAAACTATGCTTGGTGATGGTTCCCCAAGCACCAAAGTAAGAGAGTTTTAAGATAGTGAAGTAATGGATTTTTTTCTTTTTTTTTTTTTTTTTTCATATTTTCTACAATGTGGTTATCCTGTTTTTATAATTTAAAAGTAAAATATTAATAATATAAATGATAGAAAATAAAGGCTAAATTTCTTCTACTAAGAGTTTATTTGAGCTTGAGGTGCTTCCAGAAAATTCAATTAAAACAGGGTTTTTTTTTTTCCCCTAGAAATAAAACTAGAGATTCATTCATATACCACACAATAGTGTACTAAAACATTAAAGTAAGAAAAATCTTTATTTTTCTAGAAGGAATCTTGTTTGGATACGGACAAAAGGGATTTTTTTAAACTCTAAAAACTATGGTATTTTTATACTCTGAAACACAGTATCTTTGAATTCTCCTCTCAATACAAATTATGGGTGAGGCTGACAACATTTCAGTAATTTCAAAATTTATTAATAGGTAAAGTCATCTTTTAGCAAATGATAAGAAAACTCAAATATCAAAAGTATAAGAAAGAAGGTCAGGGGAAATAGGTAATGTGCAGAAGAGTAAGTTTGAAATAACGCTGAATGAAGATGCAGTAGCTTCAGCATGACAGTAGGTGGAGCCAGTGTGCACAGCAGTCTTAAAACGGCTCCTAAGTTGGGCAAAATACATGAGTCCTGGGGCAACGGTGTAGACAGTTTAGAGCTCAGCTGTATTGACAATTGTATAACTACCACCCAGAGCTAAGGGTGAAAAAATAGAACTATTAAAACCTGGTGAAGCTCAAAAAGTGATCTATACTGCTTCATTGCCACTGCGAGGAGCCCTCCCGAGCAGTCAGCAAATGAGCTAGAGGAAAGTAGTTACCGGTTTGAGCCTGAAAGCAACCTGGTACTTTCCTCAAAGCAAGTTCATTTTGTCAAGTATTTTACTGCCTATCCAAGTGTTCAAATAATGTTAAAGACTCTCAGAGCTTCAGAGTCTTTGGAGCTGGAAAAAGGGAGATCAACTCATTTTATCTCCTCAATTATGGAAGGCAACATTCTGTTCATACCTACTACCACTTTCTGGGTGAACTTGGCTATTTATTTATGCTTAAGTCTTAGTTTCTTGACCTATAAAACACAGGAAAATACTATTTAAATAATTAAAAGTGAAATTAAAAGATCTTTTAAATCTTTTAAATAATTAAAAGATGAAAGGAAATACAACCAAATAACACATTATAGAGATTATATCTGATACAAGAAAGATACATGGAACATTATATAGGAGCTTCCACAATCTTGCTGTGCTAAAAATTAAGTGCTGCCTGGGAATTAATTGTCTCAGTACTTAAATCAGCTCAAGAACAGTTGTCACAAGGGAGAAAGTCTGTCTTCCAATCCAGACCAATAACAAGGAAAGTTGAGTAGTCTGATTCACAAGTTTAAAATATACATATGTGTGTGTGTGTGTGTGTGTGTGTGTGTGTGTGTGTGTGTGTGTATGTTACAGGTGCTCCTTAGCAGCTATTTTTTTTTAAATCTTTGCTAAATTTGTTACAGTACTGCTTCTGTTTTATGTTTTGGTTTTTTGGCCACAAGGTATGTGGGATCTTAGCTCCCTGACCAGGGATCGAACCTCCACCTCCTGCATCGGAAGGCGAAGTCTTAACCACTGGAGCACCAGGGAAGTCCCTCCTTAGCAGCTTTTAATTAAGACAGATATCAGAATAAAAACAAAAAAAAGCCAATACAGGTTCATCTTATTTTAAAAAGTAATAAACACAAAGCAAGTTCAATTTGACAAACATTCATTAAGAATTTTTTATGGGCAAAGCACTGAGTCAGGAGATAGAAAGAAAGGTTAGCAACCCTGGTTTCTGTCCTGAGAAAGTATATATATATATACAATTTAGTAGGAAAGACAAACAGATAAGCAGCTAGTAAGGGAGAATGGCAGGATGAATGAGCACAAACAGTATCCAGAAGGAACCCAAGAAGGGCTTCAGTAAGGAGGTAGCACTTGACCTGTCTTGAAAGAAGGAAAGGTAAGTATTTATCATTAATACAAGAAGCACCCTATTTTCTCTGCAGCACATACAGTAGCTTCAAAACATTATTTAATTTATGAAAACTGTTTCTTCACATTATTTTTTAAAAACATCTCAGTTACACTTTCACTTTATTGCATGTAAGTTATAACAAATATTTTAAAATTACATATTGTAAAAATGGAAATAATCACATTAAATTCAAGAAGAAGTACATTTTAGATTTGGGAAGAAAGGCCAAAAACATAGTGGTAAAGACATGAGAGAGGAATTGGGGAGCTCCTATCAATTATAGCGCAGGTAAACTCTGGCCTAACAAGACAGAGGTTATAGGGTGGGAAAAAAATAGCAAAAAGAGCACTGGTGGTAGTTTAGTCGGAAAGTTGTGCTCAACTCTTCCGACCCCATGGACTGTCACCCGCCATACTCCTCTGTCCATGGAATTCCCCAGACAAAAATACTGGAGTGGGTTGCCATTTCCTTCTGCAGGGGCTCTCCCAACCCAGGGATTGAACCCACGTCCCCTGCATTGCAAGCGGATCTTTACCACTATGCCACCGTGAGTGCACGCTCAGTTGCTTCAGTCTCCCTGACTCTTTGTGACGCTCTGGACTATAGCCCACCAGGCTGCTCTGTCCATGGGATTCTCCAAGCAAAAATACTGGAGTGGGTTGCTGTGTCCTCCTCCAGGGGAATCTTCCCAGCCCAAGGATCAAAACCATGTCTCTTACGTCTCTTGTATTGGCAGGTGGGTTCTTTACCATTAGCGCCACCTGAGAAGCCCACTAAGCCACGAGGGAAGCTCAAAAAGAGCATTACCTGTATATATCATTGCTTTCAAGAAGGGTCAAAGATGAGAGCTGAACAGCGAGAATTAATAGTTAACAGATAAGCATGGTAGAGAAGAAGAGAGGAAAACAAGGGAAATAAGACAGTCTTAAACTCGCTGGAGAAACATTTGATGAAATCAAGATTTTTTTTATAATCCCCACTTCCTCTCCATTTTGATTAAAACTTTCTTTGCAGGGCTAAACTCAATAAAGTCAGTTTTGCCTAATCATCCTACTGAAAATGATCATTCTCTTTTTACAGCACTTACTGTTCTAATCTCTCATCTGGCACTTAGCATAGACTGTCTTCCACAGATAGCTCTTTTCACTAAATCAGAATATAGATATTTATGTATTATTTCTTTAAGTTAAATTTCTTAAGAGCAGTTGCCTTACATTTACCCATTCATTCAATAGCAAATACTTACTGAGCATCTACTCTGAAAGGCACTGTAGGGAATACAAAGGAAAACCAGACAGACTGCCCTCACACAAATCAAACTAGTAACAAATTCACAAAATAGTAAAGGTACTTAAAACCAAAGTGACACTATTTTAGATGCAATTCAATTATGATATAACGGACCCATTTTTTACCCTCAAATTAATTTAACAGATTCATTCTTCACACCTAATTTCACTATAATTTTTCATTTACTTAGAGCTGAAATGCATCTCTTAGAAATCATGAATGTACAAGTCCTGTAAAATGCATTTAAAACTTTAGACTAACTTTAATAAAAATGCAAGCTACTTATTACTATTAAAATATCACCAAGGACACCATCCGTATTTTATGATTTATTTTCATTAAGTTTTTTACAATGGCACAAAAATTTTCCTAAGCTGACTTAAAACATGAAAATAATGTTTTTAAAATAACTTATTCTCATTTATATTAGGCACAAGGGGAAAACAATGGCTGTTTTTTTCAGAGTAACCTCCAAGTTACTCTGATCAAGACTCAGGGATTTCCTCCACCAAGTGAGTGATTAGGGTTCTATAAACTTTTTCTTTAACTGCCCTAAAGGAAAGTGATAAAGGTCATATACGATTAGCCCACAGCTAACAACTTACTCAAGGGTGAAAATCTGAAAGCATTTCCTTTAAGATCAAGAACAAGACAAGGATGCCCACTCTCACCATTTTTATTCAACATAGATTTTAAAGTCCTAACCACAGCAATCAAGACAAGAAAAGGAAATAGAAAGAATCAAAGTTGAAAAAGAAGTAAAACTGTCACAGTTAGCAAATGACATAGTACCATACACAAAATCCTAATGACACCATCAGAAAACTACTGGAATTCATTAATGAATTTGGTAAAGCTGTAGGATACAAAATTAATAAATAGAAATTTGTCGCATTTCTACACACTAACAATGAAGTACCAGAAAGTGAAATTAAGAAAACAATCTGATTTACAATCAGATCAAAAAGAATAAAATACCTGGGAATAAATCTAAGGAAGTAAAAGAATTGTACTTGGAAAACTATAAGATATTGATGAAAGAAATTAAAGACAACACAAATAGAAAGATACACCATGCTCATGGGTTGGAAGAATTAATATTGCTAAAGTGACCATTCTACTCAAGGCAATCTACAGATGTAGGGCAACACCTATCAAAATACTAATGGCGTCTGTCACAAAGCTAGAACACATAATTCTAAAATTTGTATGGAAACACAAAAACTCTGAATAGCCAAAACAATCTTCAGAAAGAAGAACAAAGCTGGAACTATCATGCTCCCTGATTTAAACTACATTACAAAGCTACAGTAATCATATCAGCATGGTACTAGCACAAAAACAGACACATAGACCAACAGAACAGAACAGAGCCCAGAAATGAATCCCCACTTATGTGGACAACCAATCTATGGCAAGGAGACAAAACTATATAATGGGGAAAAGACAGCCTCTCAAATGGTGTTGGGGAAAATTGGACAGCTATTAATACATGCAAAACAATCAAACCATATAAAAATAAACTCAAAATGGATTAAAGACTTAATTGTAAGATCTGAAACCATAAAACTTCTAGAAAAAACAATAGGCAGCATGCTCTTTGATCTCTGACATTAGTCTTAGCAATATTTTTTGGATGTGTCTCTTCAGGCAAGGAAAACAAAAAGAAAAAAATAAATAAATGGGACAATATCAAACTAAAAAGCTTTTTGCACAGTGAAATAAATCATCAACAAAAGAAAGGGGCACCTACCGAATGGGAGAAGATACTAACACATAATATGACTGAGAAAGGGTTAACATACAAAATACATAAACAGTTCATACAGACTCAACATAAGAAACAAACAGGGACTTCCATGGTGGTCCAGTGGTTAATACACCTTCCAGTGCAGAGGAAGTGGGTTCAAGCCTTGGTCAGGGAACTAAGATCCTACACACCATAGGGCAACTAAGCCAGTGAGCCATAGCTTCTGAGCCCAAGAACTCTGGAGCCCAGCACTGCAAAGAAAGATCCTGCATGCTGCAACAAAGATCTCACATGCCACAACTAAGACCAAATGTAGTCAAAAAAATAAATAAAATATTACAAAATAAACAACCCATTTAAAAGGTGGGAAGAAGACCTGATTAGACATTTTTCCAAGGAAGACACACAGATGCCAACAGGCACCTAAAAAGATGCTCAACATCCTTAATCATCAGAGAAGTGCAAATTAAAACCAACAACAAGGAGATATCACCCCACACCAGAAGAATGGCTACCATTTAAAAAAAAAAAAACCCACAAAAAACAAACATTATCAAGGATGTGGCAAAAAGGGAACCCCCATACACTGTTGGTGGAAATGTAAACTGGTGCAGCCACTGTGGAAAACAGTATGGTGGTTCTTCAAAAAACTAAAAATAGAACCACCTTATAATGCAGCAATTCCACTCCTGGGTATATATCTGAGAAAAATGAAACACTAATTGAAAAAGATACAGGCACCCCAGTGTTCATAGCGGCCTTATTTACAACAGAAAAGATATGGAAACAACCTGAGTGTCTATCAACAGATGAATGAAAAAGAAGATGTGGGAGTTCTCTGGTGGCTGGTGGTTAGGATTCTGGGCTCTCACTTCTGTGGCCCAGATTCAATCTCTGGGTGGGGAACTGAGATCCTGGCAAGCTGAATGGTGTGGCCAAAATAAATAAAAGTTTAAAAAAAAAAAAAAAGATGTGAGATACACATAAAGATGCACACACACACAAACACACAATGAACTACTACACAGTAATTAAGACATGTGCAACATGGATGAACTTGGAGGGCATTATGCTAAGTGAAATGTGTCATACAGAGAAAGACAAATACTGTATGATTTCACTTACATGTGGAATCTAAAAAAACAACAAATGAATAAACATAACTAAACAAAAGCAGACTCATAGATAAAAGAACAGAGAGTCAGTTGGCAGAAGGAATAAGGATGGGGCGTGGTGGGGAGTGGATAGGTGAGGGAGATCAAGAGGTCCAAAGTTCTAGTTACAAAATAAATAGGTCACAGGTATGAAATGTACAGTGTGGTGATTATTATAGCCAATAATTATTTAATATCTTTGTATGGTAACTAGATCTATCATTTTGAAATGTCTAGAAGTAATCAAATCACTATGTTGTATACCAGGAACTAACACAGCGTTGTAGATCAATTATACTTTAAAAACAAATTAGTAAAAAAGGTACAAACTTCATTATAAAATGACTCTTCTATAATGTGCATGCTAAGTTGCTTCAGTCATGTTCAACTCTGTGAGAACCTATGGACTGTAGCCCACCAGGCTCCTCTGTCCATGGGATTCTCCTGGCAAGAATACTGGAGTGGGTTGCCCTGCCCTTCTCCAGGGGATCTTCCTGGCCCAGGGAACCAACCTGAGTCTCTTATGTCTCTTGCACTGGCAGGCAGGTTCTTTACCACTAGCATGAAATCAGATAGGAATGTAATGTACATATGATAAATATAATTAGCACTGCTGTATGTTATATATGTTGTTAAGAGAGTAAATCCAAACTGCTTTCCACAATGATTGGAACAAGTATTCTCCTATTAGCAGTATGTAAGGGTGCGTGATCGCACTATAACCCTAAAACTGAACAATACAATGTCTTATTTAAGAGATGAAAAATTATATATCATTATATTTCTTTAATGATTACTGAACTATTTGTCTATACATTTTTCTTTTTGTTTATTAATAGTATATTTTATGAAAAGTTTATTCAGGCCATTTAACAACCTTAAGGCTTAATCTCCTCATATGTACATTAGGCATAATACCTATTATTATGATAAAATGCTGCAAAAGAAGACTGAGGTGGTACACAATAAACGTTACCTCTTCTCCTAAGATTTTATGCTATAATAAGATATAACAGTTTTATTCTAATAATGTGAAAGAATTTAGAAAAATATACACTTACAATCATTTCTTAGAAAAACAGTAATAGATTCAGTGGAACCTATATAAAACCTTAAAAAAAAGAATAAGAAATGGCTATTCTAATATTTATTGTGAAAATTATAGTTGGTACACCATGGTTAAAGGCTTCCCTAATGATGGATGGTAAAGAATCTGCCTGCCAACACAGAGACACAAGAGACTCAGGTTCAATCCCTGGGTCAGGAAGATCCCCTGGAAAAGGAAATGGCAACCCACTCCAGTCTTCCTGCCTGGGAAATCCCATGGACAGAGGAGCCTGGTGGGCTACAGTCCATGAGGTTACAAAAGAGTTGGACATGCCTTTGTGACTAAACAATAACAGTATCATGATAAGCAACAATAATTTTATAAACCTGGACACTGTTGGCTTATTATCTTCGAAAATAGTCTTGTAAACCTGAACAGTTAAAAACAAAGAAGAAAAAAAAAAATAAAAGCACTCAAAGTCACCACATGAGATTGTTATCCTTGTTGCCAACAATAGGAAAGAGGTAACCACAGAAACAGATACAATCATACCAGCAAATCCACCAAAAGCAAGTTAGATAAATAGCACAGGTTTCACAACAGATTCATTTGAAATCATGTCTGGTGAGTTGTAGTTTACAGAAGACTTTCAAATGCAGAAGCAATCACTGGCTAACAACACAGAAATTGCTAGACAGCAAGTACTGGTATTTCTTATAAGAACTGGTTCCTGGCCCAATCTATATCGTAAAAAACATTGTTACTGATCCACTCCTTCTCTAGGAATAGGTGAAGAAAAGAGGGAGTCATGCTATACAACATGAACTTTAATTTCAGAAACTTTAAAATGCAGGAAAAAGAATAAGGGCACCAACACAGCTACTATCTAGAGCTGATCACTGCTTATATTTCGTCTTGTCTGACTCAAGGTTTTTATTTTAATAAAGGGAATAAACTATTAATATTACAGATAAAGTCAAAGTCACCCATCTCTCCAGTCCAATTTCCCCTTACACACTTCCAGAGGTAATGGCTAGTGTTAATTTGGTATGCATTATTGAAATTCATTAAAAAATTATTTTACGTATGTGTCCATAAACATACAGTTTAGCTTTGTGTTTTTGATGTTTACCTAAATAGAACAGCTCTGTATATATCATTCCACCAATAGTTTTTGTTTTGCTTTATATAATTTTTATTTAGTTAGTTATTTTTGGCTGTGCTAGGTCTTTGTTGCTGCACAGACTCTCCTCTAGTTGTGGTGAGCAGAGGCTTCTCTCCAGTTGCAGTCTCACTGTAGTGCTCCTCTCGATGCAGAGCACAGGCTCAGTAGTCATGGCACACAGGCTTAGTTGCTCTGCTGCATGTGGGATCTTCCTGGATCAGAGATCAAACCAGTGTCTCCTGCATTGGCAGCAGATTTTTTACTACTGAAGCAACAGGGAAGCCCCCCACCAATAGTTTTTATTATTAAAAATTATAATTGAGAGATCCATTAGATAGTTTGAAGAATGCTCTAGTTCGTTTCTTTAAATTACTGTATAGTATGCTATCATAGGAATATACTAATTTTTACATATCTATTCTCATTTTAATGGACATTCTAGGCTGTTTCCTATGTTTTTCTATTAAAGTGTTTCAGTGAAATCCTTATTTATGTACATGTATATAGGTGTTTGCTGTATACATGCTTCACATATATAAAGGAGTCTTTCTAGTTGGGGTAGAAGGAAAGGAAAAGACGAAAGGGGTGGAGAAGCATCCCAGCTATCACAGGAGGCAGAAGGACAATGGACAAAGAATGGGAATGCTCACTGGAGCAGAGTTCCCTTACATCCATCCTCACTATCACTGCCAGATTTCAGGCTCTTACCGTGACTTGACTTTCCACAGGAAAAGTTAAAGAACAATGGATGCTGAGAGTATTATTTCACAAGCAGTAAGTCAATAGATACTGTTTCACTTTTGATAGAGAAATGCAGGTTCAATATTTTTTTTAATTTAAAGGTAAGCTCCTATAGAATGGAAAAAGTTTATCTTCTAGATTACTTTTTAAAGACATGTAAGTGTCCAGTTATGGTTTTTCCAGTAGTCATGCACAGATGTGAGAGTTAGACCGTAAAGAAGGTTGAGTGTTGAAGAACTGATGCTTTCTAACTGTGGTGTTGAACACTCTTGAGAGTCCCTTGGACTGCAAGCAGATCCAACCAGTCAATCCTAAAGGAAATCAATCCTGTATATTCACTGGAAGGACTCATGCTAAAGCTGAAGCTCCAATACTTCGGCCACCTAATGTGAAGAGCCAGCTCATCAGAAAAGACTCTGATGCTTGGAAAGACTGAAGGCAGGAGGAGAAGGGGATGACAAAGGATGAGATGGTTGGATGGCATCACCGACTCAAGGGACACGAGTTTGAGCAAACTCCAGGAGACAGAGAAGGACAGGGAAGCCTGCTGTGCTGCAGTCCATGGGGTCACAAAGAGTCAGACACGACCGAGCGATGACAACAAGTGTTCAATAAATTCGTTAAGTGAGAAAATCACATCAAAAATATTAATCATGTATACTCACATTTTTATTTTAAAAATATATGTGTGTGTGTATATATATATATATATATATATATATACACACACACAGAAATAGAACAGTCTGGAGAATATATAACAAATAATTAACTGGTCTTAAGAAATTTTCTGTAAGGCCACAGGTATGGGATGAGGGTGAGGTGGAAAAGCCGTAGGAGCTAGTACCATGGAATGTAAGCCACCTGCTTGTGCAGTGAAATTGTACGTCACAGACCTGCTTGAGTAAGGTCTCATTTTTACCAATTTCTTTTCTTTTTTTAATTAATTTATCTGGTTTTACCTGGTCTTAGTTATGGCATGCAGAATCTTTAGTTGCAGCATGTGGGCTCTTAGTTGCAGCAGAATTTATCAGTTTGCTGACCAGCAATTAAACCCAGGACCACTGCATTGGGAGCAGGGATTCTTAACCACTGAACCACCAGAAAAGCCCTCAATTTCATTTTATAACATGATGCTGGTTACAATGATTACTGGTGTTTTTCATTTTCTTTTTTTCTGCTTCTTTGTATTTTATTTTTTCCTTCACAATATTTTGAAGAATTAACATGTTTGAATACTTCCCCACATCTACTATGAGCTCCACAAAGACTTTACCACTGCTGGGAGCTTCTCTGGTGGTCCAGTGGCTAAGACTCCGAGCTCCCAATGCAGGGGCCCAGATGCAATCCCGGTCAAGTAACTAGATCCCACATGTTGCAACTAAGAGTTTGCATGCTGCAACCAAAGACCCCACATACTGTAAAGAAGATCGAAAACCGAGTGTGACAACTAAGACCTGGCACAAATAAATAAATAAAAATTTTTTAGAAAGACTTTACTATTGTTTCTCTCAGGCTTAGCATTGTGCATGGCATATTGAAAGTAATCAATTAATATGCACTGACCTATTAAAAATGTTCTACAATAGGAAAATAATTAGTTCTAATAAGAAAAACAAGAAAAGTTGTTTTCACAAAGAAAATTTATATGAACACAGCATCAATTTTTTTAAATGTAACATACCATAATAGAGGTTGATAAAAATGCTATCAATTAAACCTTGACCTAGTATAATTGATGAAAAATTCACAGAAGAGACATTTGAGTGTGCCTTGTCGGACACGACTGAGCGACTGAACTGAACTGAACTAAAGGGTGAATAGCAGAAAACAGTATTCAGGGCAGAGATAATACAGGGATGTGCAAAAGCAAGAAAGAACACAGTGTGCCTATGAAACCACGAGAAATAACTTATGTTTAGGGGGCAAGTTGGATAAGGAGAAAAAGCTACTAAGGTAAACTAGGATGGCATGGCAACCCATTCCAGTATTCTTGCCTAGAGAATCCCCATGGACAGAGGAGCCTGGCAGGCTACAGTCCATGGGGTCGCCAAGAATCAGACATGACTGAGCGACTAAGCACAGCACAACAATATAAACATAGGTAACATGTTTGTGATCTCCATATAGAACTGTAAAAAAACTTGAACTGTATCCCAGAGGGAGCAAATGGAGAGCAAATGATGCAGAAGAATGACAAAAAGACAAGTAAGCTTAAGATATGCCTGACAGACTGGAAGGGGACAAAGAGGACACTTCAGCAATAGTCTAAATAAGTGATGATGAGTGTTTTCATAATACTGAGAGTTATTTACTTTGTTCACTGTATTGACATTTGCACTGATGGCACAAAGGCAATGCTGGGTACAGCTGCTGGCACCTTTGCTCAAATCATGGCAGTAGCAACCAAACTATACTATATTCTTCCCCACCACATACTGTATTCTTCTCCACTACTGAACATTCAGTTTTGCAAAAAAGGCAGCTCCATTTGAAGTGATGACTATGCTAATTAACTTGACCACAGTGATCATTTCACTATATGGGTATCAAATCATCATGCTGAACTTTAAATATATGTATGCATGCTCAGTTGCTAAGTCGTGTCCGACTCTTTGCAATCCCATGGACTGTAGCCCACCAGGCTCCTCTGTCCATGGGATTTCCCAGGCAAGAATACAGGAGCGGGTTGCCATTTCCTTCTCCAGCAGATCTTCCCAACCCAAGGATCCAACCCAAGTTTCCTGGGTCTCCTACGTTGGCAGGGGAATTCTTTACCACTGAGCCATCTGGGAAGCCCAAAAGTAGGCAAGGGGGCACCTGGATTTGAACTGGAAACTTCTTTAAATATGTACAATCTGTCAATTATACCTCAATAAATCTGGGGGAGGGGGAGTGTTAAAAAAGCAGTTTCAATAAGCAATGTCTTTGTTGAAGGCTTTCATTTAGATGAAGACTTTAATGCTTTTTACTTTGATAAAAATAATAAAAATAACTAATTGCATTAAAACTAACAAGCAATTTTTAATATTCTCTGTAATGAAATGGGAATCTGCATAAAGAGCTAAAGATTTTAAAGCATGATGGTCATCTCAAGAAAAAATATCTGTGTCACTGTTTTGAGTTGTGATCTCAATTTTTCCATGAAATGTCAATTTATAAGAACTGACAGGTAAACTGTGATTATTCATTTTTGGATAGAATATTCTATTCGTCATTTAAAACTATCTAAATTGTTATTTCCTTTGTGAGGCCTTAAATAAGTCTTCACCAGACACCCTGACAGAATCAGCGGCTTGTTCCTCTAAATGCCACAATCACTTTGTTGATTTTTTTTTCTTCACTAATCTCCAACCTCTCTAGTTGTCTTACTCTTCCTGGTATGCCAAAGGCATAGCATATACCTTGTGCACAGTAGGTGCTCCAACATAACTGTTTAGAACAGAGTCAATTTATAGCAGGACTAGGAAAGTTCTATCCTTATCGCTGGAAACACCTGGATGTCTGAATCTTGGACAAGATAAAATCAATTGGATTTAATGATGTGCTGCTTAAAGTCTAAAACTGCCCTGGTGGCCTCTGAATCAGTGTTCACTGATGGTTTTTACCTGATAGAACTCATTAGCCTGCCTACCTTGACTACATGACCAGAGCGACATAAAAATATCCCACTGGGATCTTCTGCCTTGAGTGCTCCTGAACCCAACACTTATCACACACATCTTGGTGGTTCAATCCAGAGATAAAATGGACATGTGTATAAACCAGGATCTTGAGTTTTCCTTTGACATTCCCAATGTCATTCCTTTGACATTCTTCAATGCTTGTCTGCTGTATTTCTCTTGCTGCACCATATCCTGTGTCTTTAAATAAAAGCCTTAGGTAAATATGCTCTATGGAGGCCTGTGAGTCCTTCAACTATCCAAACTTGCGAAATATTGCAATAGTACTTTCTACACACTTTTGTGTATATAAAAATAAGCCACAGGACCCAGCTTATATCCATGTCAACATTTTATAAAACAAAATTTTCTACATTTTATAAATACTTTCATATCCACTAACACTAAATTCCCAAAGAGACCCTGTAGAGGTGTGGCCTTACCATTTATACTAGAAAAACTCAGGCACAAATGATTAAATGACTTGTCTACAGGAGCTCAACCAGTTAGGGGCAGAACCGGATTCAAGCCTAGTCTAGGCCTCTTGGCTGTGAGAGGCTGACCCTAGTGTTTGCAGCAATCATAGCTGACCCCTGAACAACAAGGGTTTGAACTGCACAGGTCCACTTACTCACTGATTTTCTCTAATAAATAGGTACTACAGTACTATACAATGCATGCCTAGTTGAATCTGTGGATGAGGAACTCTGCATAAGGAGGGTCACCTGTAAAGTTATTCAGGGATTTTCAACTATGCTGGGCTCAGCAGCCCTAACCCCTATGTTGTTCAAGGGTCAATTGTACATGACTATGCTGTAACTTGAGGATTTAAGGTAATATCTCTGTACCCTGATAAAAGTTTCCTGAAACAAGTCAACAAGACATCAGCATTAATCTATTAAAGAGGTTAATAGTAACATACAATGTTGATATCAAGAAGCTGAACGTATTTATCCCTTCACTCCACAAATATATGAGCACCTATTATAGGGCTTAGGCACTGTGTTAGGTAGAATTTACAGTTTCAGTGAAAAAGTGAGACATTTTAAAGGAGAGAAATGAATACTTTTTCAGTTCATGGATGAAAAGAAAGCTTGAATAAATATATAATTTGATATTCTAAATTCTTAAGAAAGCCATTAAACAATGTTTAAATAGTACTTTAGAGTGTATAAGGTCATTCATTACTTTGCCTAATTTGATCCTCAAAACAAAGCTATGAGATATTCGTAATTCAGTTTGACAGCTAAGGAAAGTAAAAATCAAACTTAAGTAAATTGTCCTAATATATATATAAAATCATGCAGCTTGTATAATACGGCAGCCAGTATTCAAATGTAAGGGTACTACTAACTTATTTTCTTTCTACTTTATATTTCTCTTATTCTTATGTTGATTTGGATTTACATGTGCTATGTCATCTTTTGTTTTAAAAATCCACAAGATGAAAATCATTAAGTAAAGGGTATCATAATAATTATTTGATAACTGGCTATCATAATAATTATTTGGGTATCATAGTAATTATTAATAATTTATCATTTAAAGTAAAATAATTTAAATGTCCTAGGTTTTCTTTTTTCTTTCTCTTTTTTAAATTGAAATATAGTTGATCTACTTCTCTTTCTAACCGATGGTTATAAATATGCTTCTTATACATTTATTGAATGACATATCTTTAACCTCTGGGTAATTTTAATCAGTTTTTGGCAAATGAATCAAAAATCATTCATTTCTTTCAGTCAGCTTGTGGATCAATATAATGGAAACAAGTAATTAAATTTAGTATTTTCTAAACATGAAAAGCTATCTGAGTTGTGGAAGTTTTTGAAAATGTATAATTAGTTGTTAATGTTTAATAGTATCTCAATCATGAACAGTGTAAGAAACTAATTTTTTTTTCCCAAAAGAATACATTACGCAGGGCTTCCCTGGTGGCTCAATGATAAGGAAGCCACCTGCCAATGGAGGAAACACAGGTTGCTTCCTGGATCCCTGATCTAGGAAGATCTCACACGCCCTGGAGCAATTAAGCTCCTGTGACAACTATTGAGCCTGTGCTCTAGAGCTCAAGGAGCCGCAACTACTGAGCCCATGTAGCACAACTACTGAAGTCCAACGCCCGACAGCCTGTGCATGCGTGCATGTTCAGTCACTCAGTCATGTCCGACTCTTTGCGACCCCATGGACTGCAGCCCGCCAGGCTCCTCTGTCCATGCGATTTTCCTGGAAAGAAGACTGGAGTGGGTTGCCATTTCTTCCTCCAGGGGACCTAGAGCTTGTGCTCCGCAACAAAAAGAAGCCACTGCAATGAGAAGCCTGCACATCACAACTAAAAAGTAGCCCTCGCCTGCTGCAACTAGAGAAAAGCCCAACAGCAACAAAGACCCAGCACAGCCAAAAATAAATAAAATAAAAATTTTAAAAAGAATACGTTAAAACTATGAGTTTATGAATTCAATTCATTTAACTTAAATTCTCAATGTTTAAACTAAATTCCTAAGCAGTAAGGAAAAAATTATAAACACTGTAAAACACAAGTTTCAAAACTTTTTAAAATCCCAAATCTCTCACATGAACTGTTCTAGTTCTATCTGAATCCTTTGGGCCAAGTTCCATTGAAACTAGACTTTTTTCCAGGGTATTCATTGCCCAAATGTCAGCTTTTAAAGGTCTGAAAAAACCTGCTTTAAAGAAAACCAGAGAAAATGAGATAGGTCAGCCAAGACAAGTGTGCCATGTAGCAAATAGAGGTTTCTCTGTGATCCAACTAAAATAGCAGTGCTATTATACCCACACACACGTATAACTGTAATATTTCTATGGTTTTTCCCATTAACCTTTAATCTAAACAGTAATTTTTTTCAACTTGGTTTTGATTTTATATGAAAAAAATAAAAAGAATGAAATAGTGAAAAAATTCACACAAATTAGGTAGTAAAAGAAAAAGAATAAAACAGCGTACCAAATCTATTGAACTTATATGCTCGGAATTATCCTGGTAATTTTATTTACATAATCTCTTTTAATATAAACTATCACCTTGTGAGCTAGGTGTTATCATTCTTATTTTACATATCAGGAAACTGAGACACAGTAAGAATAAGAAACTTGCCCAGTGTATTCCTAAATAGGAATATCTAGATTAAATCTCATGCCATTTCTCTTTACCGACAAACTATATTTCTCCTACCACACCATGCAAAAAGAAAAAGAGAAGGAAAAAGATTTAAAAAAAAGACACAATCATGAGCATTGGTCTATTCGAACAACTTTTAAGAGGGAAGCAAACCATGTTAATTCTGGCAACTATCCTAAATTCATCTGAACCTGTATAGAATTCATTCATTTGTATTCCATAAAAATAAAGAAATGATGCTGTCTTAAAAACAATTCCTTCACTGGTGTAACGAATCATTTATCTTTTTTGCTATTTATCTTTTCACATTTTAAAACTTATACTCTAGCTAACACATAACCTATTGGGAAAAAAAATCCATCATATGACATTGCAAAGTAATACACATATAGTATGTACTTAGTAAATATTTGTTGGTTGAATACTTTGTATATTCATAATGCCTTGAAATCAGTAAGTATCTGAATAGCTGATGATATGATTAGCCTTCAGTGACTCTGGTCTTAACGTTCTGGTTTTGGAGTTCAGTTTGAAAAAGGGTTCTATCTTAATCGATCATGACCAAGACACATTACTGGTTATCTGACTTGATTTATCATTTCTCTAGTATTCTCCATTTTATCAAAATGGCTTCAGAATGACATCCAAGCAAAACAAGTCTTTTTTATTCTGTAGATTACAATGGGCAGAATGTGCCAAACAATTCCATACTCATTTAATAAACATTTACTGCAAATTTAATCTTTATTAGACACTATGTTAAGTGCTGTGGATATAAAGTTAGAGTTAAAAAGAGGATATAGCCATATAAATAAATAGTCACAATACTTTATGAAGTGTACATACATCATTCGATAAATATTTATTGAAAACCTCATACAACAAACACTGTAACAAGGCCTGGGATACAGCAATGAACAAGGTTCTAGGGTCCCTGCCCTCACAAAGTTTATAATTTAACATGGCCTCAAAGACTTCGCAAGTCTCCAGAAAAATAAACTCATAGTCAAATATCACAATAACACATGAAGGAACATGTACCCATAAAGAAATCAATGAGTAAAAGATGAAGCAACAAAAATAAGCAAAGATGAAAGATACTGAAATCAATAGATACAGAATATTTAATAAGTACTTTAATATGTTTAGAGAAATAAAAGCAACAAAAAGAACCAAGGAAGAAAAAAAAATCATCAAAAATTGCCACATAGATTTGAAAAATAAGAGAACCTTTAGAAATGAAAATATATAGCAATTAAAAATATTAAAGAGAAAAAGTGAATTTAGGAGAAAAAAAATAAGGCTGAATTAACCAAGTAGAGAGAGATGAGAAGGATGAAGCAGGACATTCCAGACAGAAAAGACAGTGTATGCAAAAACATGAAACCATGAAGCTGAATTCTGTTTGAGGAAATAAAAGCGGAATTATACTGCTGAGGCGTACTGTGCAAGTGTTTAAAAAGGCAAGCGATTACATCAGAAAAGCCATCCAGGGCTAGACTGTGCAAGTCTTCATGCACTATATTCCTCAGCTCTATAGTCTGTGTGTGCCTATACTGATACCTGAAGTTCTTCTTTTATATATCTGCAAGTATACAAATTTATATGCATATATAGTAAATAATATTTCCAGTTTTTAAATATATAAATCCTTAGTTAAAAGAAAATAATTAGCTATTGGGCAATTTGGCAGACAACCCCAAATCCTCTCTTTACAAACACCTAGATAGGCTGAATAATATTTAATAGGTATATTTTTAAATGCACAGCTGAGCTCCCAAGAGATAAAAAGGTAATTCCAAAAGGAGGAAAAATGAAGAGTAAATTGAAAATCAATATGGTATTTGAGTATGACTCTCCTACCAAAGGAAAAAAGGTAAGGCAGTGAAATGCTTGACTCAGTACCATAGGAGGCTGAGTTTCAATGATCACACAGGAATAAAAGATGAAGCACTGGACCACACAAGTGTGGAAACTTTTCATCTATGTAAAGCTGAGATGCTTGAGAGACAACTCACACAGTAGCTAAGTGAAGTAAAAAATTAACTACCCACTATCACAGAGAAACAAGAAAGCTGTTCTACACAGGAAAACATATAAATAAAACAATAAAAACAATTACCACACTTGGAAATACCAAAACAAGATGTGTGACATCACTTGAGACTCAGTCCCATGATCCTCACCCCTGGCATCCATACCCTTGTGTAACCCTGCAAGTGGGCAGAAACTGTGAACTGCTTTTAACCAACAGAATACAGTAAGGTGACTAGATAGATGTGATTATGTGTACGTGATAACATCACATAAGACTGTAGCACCCATTTTGCTAGAGGCTCTCTTTCCCTTGCTGCTTTTGAAGAAGCAAGCTACTATGCAGGGGGTTTCTTATCTTGAGGGGTCCCATGTGGTGCTGGAGAAGACTCTTAAGACAGCAAGGAGATCAAACCAGTCAATCATAAAGGAAATCAACCCTGAATATTCATTGAAAGGAGTGACACTGAAGCTCCAATACTTTGGCCACCTGATGTGAAGAACCAGCTCACTGGAAAAGACCCTGACGCTGGGAAAGATTGAAGACAGGAGGAGAAGGGGACGGCAGAGGATGAGATGGTTGGATGGCATCAATGACTCAACGGACATGAATTTGAGCAAACTCTGGGAGATAGTGAAGGACAGGGAAGCCTGGCATGCTGCATTCCATGGGGTCTCAAAGAGTTGGACATGACTTAGCAATTGAACAACAACAATGTGACAAATTACTGAGGATGGCCTCTAGGAGCTAAGGGTAGCCACAATTCAAAATCCAGTAAGAAACTGATACCTCATTTCTAAAACCACAGGGAGCTGATTATTCTAAATGGAGCCCTCCCTATTTAAGCCTCAGGTGAGACTACAGCCCCAACTAACCTATAGCAACTGTGAGATGATAAACATGCATTTACTTTAAGCCACTAAATTTGTGGATAATTTGTTATGCAGCAAAGACTAATACAAAGTGGAACTAAATACTGCAAAACAACAGAATATAAGTTAGGAGGAGCATATTCAAAGTTAAAGGAGGTTCTCTGAAAAGAAGAGATACATTTGCCTTTAAGTCAAATACGCATTTAAAAAAACTTTTTGCATAGCTCAGTTGGTAAAGAATCTGCCTGCAATGCTGGAGACCTGTGTTTGATTTCTGGGTCGGGAAGATTCCCTGGAGAAGGAAATGGCAACCCACTCCAGTATTCAAGCCCGGAGAATCCCATGGGCAGAGGAGCCTGGCAGGCTACAGTCCATAGGGTCGCAAGAGTCGGACACGACTTAAGTACTATCTTTCTTTCTTTTCAGAATAGAACTAGGACAAACCAGTAACTCTCAATCCAGTAGAGGGAAGAAGGGACCAATAATTTTAAAACAGGTGTATCAATGCCAGATAAGTGAAAAAATATAGGGAAGAAAAAATTATTAGAAATGTAGGATAAATAAACAGCATTAAAAATAGTAGAAATAAATAAAAAATGTATCAGCAATCAGAGTAAAAATAGTAGAAAAAGAATGAGACTGAATTTTTAAAATAACAGAAATAGTTACCTGCTATTTACATTACAAACACCTAAAACACACAGAACTGCTGAAAGTAAAAACCTGGAAGAAAATTACGCCAGGCAAAAGAAACTCTCTCTCTAAAGCATAAATTCAATATACAGCTTAAGTTTCAAGTCATTTCTTGAATTAGTACCCTTTTGATCTTACCACTTAAAGAAACAAACCATTGTACCAATCTCACAGCTGATATTGCAATTTCATGAAAATACCTACACAGCATGCTTACCATATAATTAAGAAAGATTATTCTAGCAGAGGACATAACAAGCAAGACAGGCAGTATACATGACAGGGATGGAACCTGGGCCCCTGAAACGGAAGCTCTGAATCCTAACCATTGGACCACCAGGGAATTCCCTTCATGAAAGTTACTGAAGAGAACAACTTTCAGAATGCTTAAAAAGTGACTCAAAATCCCATTAGCCAATTCTTTCTTTTTCTTAAGTGTGTAACTAACCAAAAGGCTTGAATGCTTCAAAAACTTTTGAGACAAGACACAAAGAGAACATTTCATATAAGCAGGATTTATTCTTGTGCTTACTGTCACGACTTTGAATTTGCTTATTACTTTTCTCTTAGTCTTTAAAGGCAGTGATTAAAATATCCTTTCTTTGAAATTGGGCTTCCCTGGTGGCTCAGGTGGTAAAGCATCTACCTGCAATGCGGGAGACCCGGGTTTGATCCCTGGGTCAAGAAGATCCCCTGGAGAAGAAAATGGCAACCCACTCCGGTATTCTTGCCTGGAGAATCCCATGGATGGAGGAGCCTGGTAGGCTACAGTCCACGGGGTCACAAAGAGTCGGACACGACTGAGAGACTTCACCTCACTTCACTTCAGTTTCCTTGACATAGCTTAATCTGAAATACATATGGCTATCCATATCCTAAAAATCATTTCCTTCATTGAAATAAAATTTAATTTTAAGAAAAAAACAAAAACGCATACTGCCTACAGAATGTGAAATATTTAAAAATGCAATGTTGGCAACCAATTATATGACTTTTTATGATTTTCTTGATTCATCTAATACAAGGCATATAAATTTATTTCAAGCTACCTTTGCACCTCTGTTTGAGTTTTCCTTTGTTTTCTCACCACCTACTCATGATGTTTATACTTTCTTAAAACTAATTTAGCTTTAGTCCTCCAATCTCTTACTGAAAATACTTCATAGAAAGTTGAGGACAACAACCTTCTCTGACTTTTATAGCTATTTTATATCTCTCATTTATTCTGACCATTCTTAAAATTTAAACTTTATCTACATGCTGTTCTTGATAACAAGTCTTACATTTAAAAAGTGAGGGTACCACAGCACATAGGCCTGCTTTGTTGGATTCTTCTTTCCAATTTCATCCTCATTCTTCACCAATCCTAGTCTCCCTCCATAATCAATATTCTCTTTAGAAGATAACTGTTTCATGAAAACTTTCCCAATTTAATAACATCTTCACTTTTAATCACATAACTGTAACATGTTAATATATCTCCCACGTGTTACACTGTCATTGTCATTGGTACTGTACAGATTTGTTCTGCACTGAGTGTAGAAAGATTTACTTCTCTGGCTAAAACCTTCTAAAGGGTTTTGATCACAAATAAAATAAAAGCCGAACACCTTATTGTGGACTACAAAGTTAACACAACCAAACCCTGACTACCTCTTCTAATTATTCTTCTTGCCCATCTGTTCCAACAACACTAGCCTTCCTAATGCTCCTAAAAACAAACCAAGTCCATTATTCCAGTCTCAGGGCCATAAGCAAAACTGCCTCAAACATCACTATCCCAGACAACCTCACATTCCTTCTTATTCTTTAGGTATTATGTCCAATATTACCAACACAGGGAACCCTTTCTTAATAACCCTCTCTAAAGACGTCCTCTAGCCATTCTCTGCCATATTGCTGTTGTTCAGTCACTCAGTCATGTCCAACTCTGCGACCCCATGGACTGCAGCATGCCTGTAACCTTGTTTTATTTCTTAATAGCATTATGACAATTAGAAACCATTTATTAAAATATACTCGCTTATGTATTTGTCATCTTCCCTCATTAGAATGCAATCAGTACTTGTAATAGCCATGTTTTCTGGTTTTCGTAATTTCTGCTTTGATATGTGGGGTCTTGCTGACCTTGGTAGGACTGTTCTTCCCAGGGCTAGCAAGTTAGCATACTACTTGCCTGTAAGCATACCTTTTATATGCAAAGCAAACAATCCAGAGCCCATAACCCCAACTATCTCCTTTATCAGACTCCAGGCCACTATTCCCCAGCCTTAATCATTTCAGGGCCATGTACCAGACAACTAAAAACAGTCCCTAAGTCCCAGAGCCCATTGAAATTATTCAAACCTATCTATCCCATGCCTGCTTACCCTACCTTGCCCACTCCTTTCCACAGAAACCACAATAAATTCTATCACCCACATCCTCCCTCCACAACCTGCCCTCCCCAGACTGACCCTGGTGCTTCCCCATGTGGTACTGCACCATGTGTTATGTCTTCAGCTTCTAGGGGACTGTAAGGAAAAAAAAAATTCCTCCTTCTTGGCAATCATTTTCATGTTTGTGTCTTATAATACCTTACTTGTGCTTAGTTGCTCAGTTGTGTCTAACTCTGTGACTCCATGGATTGTAGCCTGCCAGGCTCCTCTGTCCATGGAATTCTCCAGGCAAAATACTGGAGTGGGTTGCCATTTCCTTCTCCAGGGGATCTTCCCAACCCAGGGATCAAATCCTGGTCTCCTGCATTACAGGCAGATTCTTCACCATCTGAGCTACCAGGCAAGCCCTAATTAAACAATTATGTACTTTTAAATTTGTCTGACATAAAGTACATGCTTAACAAATATTTGTTGAATGTATCACCTGAAGAATTAAATTCCTTTGTTTCCCTTCAGTTCCTAGCATGACTGAGTTTACTCACATCATTCTTTAACACACTTTAACAATTGAATCATTTATAAAACATGTATTCTTTGCCCAATAAAAGATAGGTATATTAAGTACTAAAGATACAGGGATGAATAAAAATCAGATATGCTCTGTTCATAAGAGTTTCAAATAAGATATGAGAATGCAGAAAAGTTGATAAATAAAAGGATGAAAAAGATAATTTATAACTACTACAGGGGAAGAAAAAGCTGGTATTGCTATCATAATATCAGACAAAAAGAACTTTAAAATAAAAAGTACTATAAAAATAGGGATCCAGTATACCAGGAAGATATTACAACCCTAATTACATATGTGTCTAATTTAACTGCATAGCTTCAAAACACTTAAAACAAAAACTAACAGAATAATATAGAGGAAATTATCAACCATCAACCTACCCATCTCAACCTTTGAAAAATAAAGCAACTTTTCTCATCCTACTCTCCACATCACCCTCACCCCCAAATCAGCAGGGTTCCAGAATATTTCAATACTACAAGTGGCTTGAGCAAAATAAACATTAGCACTAACAGATATAAGGACACTAAAATAATTTGAGAGTCTTTCACATCTAGCCGTTATAGAGTAACTGGGACTGGACTTTCCCTTGCTGTCAACAACTAGAAAAGAGGTCAGAAGATATGAAAAAAACTCTTTCAGTCACTGAACAACAAGGTAGTGCAGAAATGTGACCTCTGAGAAAAGGGAAGCAAATGAGGTGAACGATAAGCTTACCCCAATTTTTTGGAGGACACACTTTCCAGACCATGGTGTAAGAAAAGGAAATTCAAACACAGTACAGCCATCTCATTAAACTGAGGAGACAGAGATTAGATTTTAAAAAGACAGAGACATTAAGATTTAGAGGACAGAATACCAAAGGAGAGCGGTAGCTCTGCAGAGAAAGAGGTCCAGAACGCTACAAGGGATCCTTTGAGTCTACTGTTGAATACTATGCAGCACAGGCACACAGGGAGGCTCCATTAGGCAGAGAAAAGAGCAACTGGGCGAAAAATTACTACAGAGCTGTGAACAAACAGCTAGCGGAGCACGCAGACAGACGAGAGGTCACACAGAATGCATTCAATTCCTAAGGCTTTCAGTAGGGATCCCAGAAACGTCCTGTTTTCGGTAATGAAGTAAAACAAGCAGAAGAGTAAAGACAATAGCTCTAAACCCACCCCAGAACATGTTTTAAAACAAGCCATGAAAGGATAAGCTGACCAGAAATCTAATCACTGGCCAAAAAGAAGCCAAACACCCTTTTAAAGAAGACAACAAAAACAGTCTAGTCATTCAACATCACACTACAATTCCAACATCCAAAAAAATTGCTCTTTAAGTTCAAAAAGTAAGAAAATCAGTCAAAAGAAACTACCCAGAAATGACAGTGATAACGAAAGGGGCAAAGATTTTTTTTAAAAAAATATTCATTTATTTGGCTCCATCAGGTCATGTGGGAATTTTTGTCACGGCACACATGCTTGAGTTACGGACTCTAGAACAGACAGGGTCAGTAGCTTCAGTGCACAGGATGAGCTGCCCCATGGCATATGGGATTTTAGTTCCCCCACCAGGGATCATCCAACTCAATGCATGTGAGTTTGAGCAAGCTCGGTGAGTTGGTGATTGCAAAGAGTCAGACATGACTGAGCGACTGAACTGAATTGAACCAGGGATCAAACCCACGTCCCTTGCAGTGCAAGGTGGATTCTTAACCACTGGACCACCAGAGAAGTCCCCTGAAACTGGCAAAAAGTTTATACCAGCTATTATAACTATGTTCAAGAACCAAAAGAAAAACATGAAAATAAAGGGGAGAGAAATGTAATAATACATTTCTGTTTTCAGTAATGACAGAGTAAGATCTTACTGTCTAATTCTTCTTCATAAAAATGGTAAAATCTGGAATAATACTGAGAGATTTTACATTAAAGCACTGGAGAGTATAAGAGAAGCAGACTGTAACAGAGAGTATATACTTGGAGAAGGGGAGCTGTACAAAGCGAGTTCCTATTTACCCAGCTTTGGGCCTTGGGCAAAGTACAACACACACAGAGCAGTAGAATGTAACACTGCAGGCTTTCTAGCCGGGGAAACCAAGAAACTGAAGTCAGAAGAAACACGACCACTGAAGAGAATGGAGAAACCCTTAATGGGAACAACACTAAGAAGGTTACCTCCAAATTCTGTCTGCTTATATTTGTACCATTAGAGAACCCCACATGTACGTGACAGATTGAAAGAAGTTCAGCTAAAGACAAAAGAGACAATGGCCAAAAAAATAAGAATTTACAGTTCAACTCAAGTCAGTCAAGACTACTGTCAACTAAAACCACAGAGACAACACTCACCAGGAAAAAAACAAACAAAAAAACCCCAATCTCCACAATTTAACATTCTTACTACCCAAAATAAAACCTAAAACTATCTAACATATGAAGAACCAGGAAAAGGAAACATTCTTGAGAGAAAAGAGTATCAACTGATGAATCCCCAGATCACCCAGGCAGACAAGGGTTTTAAGGCAGATATAATAACAACCTTCTGGAGAGGGAAATGGCACCCCACTCCAGTGTTCTTGCTGCAGAATCCCAGGGACGGCGGAGCCTGGTGGGCTGCCGTCTATGGGGTCGCACAGAGTCGGACACGACTGAAGCGACTTAGCAGCAGCAGCAACAACAATCTTCAATAAATTAAACAAATGACAAAACAAAATATGCTACCAATAATGAAAAGAGATGGCACGTGTGGAGAAAAAGAGAGATGATTCTAAAAAGCACTGAACGGAGCTCTAAAACCGAAAAAATCCAATATCCGAAATAAATTATTCACTGAAAAAATGACAGGAAAAAAAGTGAACCTGAAGACAGATTAATCAAAATTATCCAAACTGCACATGCAGAGAGAGAGAAAAAAATATTTTTTGTAAAATGAACTGCCCTTAAAAGGCCTGTTAGATGACATCAAATGGTCCAACACACTTGAACTAGAAACAAATGATAGGAGAGAGAGGCCGGGGCAGAAGAGAACATGTAAAGACTGACCAAACTTTCCTAAAGTATGGTTAGAGATAGAAGCTTATAGACATAAGATGCTAGACTTGCTGAAGGGAAATGATACCAGAAGCAAATACAGATCCTCAGACAGGAAAGAAAAACGTTAGAAACGGTAAACCCTCAGCTAAGTACAAAAGTTAATTATTATGCCTTTTTCTTTCAATTTACTTGTAACTTTCTTACTTTTAACATATAGTTGTTGTGACGTTCATAACACATGTGAAAGTGAAGGTTGCTCAGTCGTGTCTGACTCTTTGCGACCCTATGGGCTATATACAGTTCATGGAATTCTCCAGGCCGGAATACTGGAGTGGGCAGCCTTTCCCTTCTCCAGTGGATCTTCCCAACCCAGGGATCAAACCCAGGTCTCCCTCATTGAAGGCGGATTCTTTACCAGCTGAGCCACAAGGGAAGCCCATAAAATACTAGATATAATAATAATAAAAAAAAACTGCAGCATAAAAACAAGGAAAGTAGGGTATGGACCTATACAACTGACTTATTCTACACATTTCTGAATTTTTCATGAAGTGAGCAGTGAAAAGTTAAGGATATACACTGTATCCCTCAAGAAACCACTAAATAAATACTACAGATGAAATGCCAATAGGAAAAGGAAAGTTAAAATAAAATTCTCAAAAAGTGAAAAAAAAATTAAAATAAGAAAGAACAGAGAAAACTAACATAAAAATAATAAAATGGTAGACCCATACCCAACCATCAGAGATAAACCTGTGGGTCTGCTGTCCTGTTGATAATATTTTTTGTTACTTGTTCAGAGTTTTGTTTTTAAAAGATAAATACTTGCGATATTTCTCTGTTAGAAGAGCTTTGGGATTCTCCTTCTCCCTTCACACTTAAAAGTGAAACTGTGATTTCTAATGGATTTCTTACTTAAAAAGTTTTGAGGGTTGCTGTTTATTTAATTCAACAATTAGTGTTTAGATCAACTGATACAAGAGCAGCAACTGAAGAATAATGGCTCAAGGTGGGGCTCAGATAACAGCAAGCAGAGAAAGGTAAAAATGACCTTCACTGGGGTCCCTCTGAGGAGCCTGCCTGCTTCTACACTGTTCAGAACTATGAACTTCAAACTGTTTATACTGAGAGAATCTTCAGGTTATTAGAAGGCATTCAAGACAACTGCATAAGAAATGTAAGGATTTCTTTCCTCTTGCAGTTACTTTGAGGTTCTATTGATTATTAAGATGCATAGTATGTATGTTGAGTTAATTTCTACCTAGAAATTCAAGGGTTCTGGTTTTGAGAATCTGATCAGGTTAAAATCTTAATCTGATCTGAGGGAAGAGTTTTTTCCTTTGCAAGAATTACAACTAACCCAATCCTGGTGAGGGAAGGTGTTCTTAGACTGCCAGCAAATTAGCAAACATTCTATAAGGAAACTGGTATATCATCTTTAAAAGTATCAAGGTCATAATGGTCAAAAAAACTTTAGGAACTATTCCAGACAGAATGAAACTAAATAGATGTGAGATCTAAATGTAACATGTGATTCTGGACTGGATACTCTTGCCAGTAAGGGCGTTTTTGGGAAAACTAAAAAAAAAAGTTAAATGGGATTATAGGATTCGATGGCAGTAATACATCAAAGTTCACTGATTTTAATGGCTGTATTGTGGTTATTGTAGGACAACATCCTCCTTTGAAGGAAATATTCAATAAAGTATGAGGGGTAACAGAGGATTATGTTGGTGACATACCTTCAAATGGCTCAAAATAAAGTTATTTGTACTGTACTTGAAACTATTCTTTACATTGGAGATTGCTTTCAAGGTATTTCTTTTCCCCTAAGCAGATATAGCTATAGATTAATATATTTATATATTTACTTTCCATGTAAAGAATCAGGAAAATGTGACCCAACACCAGGGGAAAAACATCAGACCTAGAAATGATGAACAGCAGAACTAGTAGATGAGGATTTAAAACACCTATTATGAATGTGTTCAGGAATTTTAAAAAAAAAACATGAATACAACCAAGAGAAATACATAAACTATTTTTAAAAATTAAATGAAACTTTTAAAGCTGAAAAATGCAGTATCTGAAATTTAAAAATTCATTGTATGTGTTTAACATAAAGATTAGTGAACCTGAAACTAAGGAAATAGAACCTATACAAATTGAAGCACAAAGAGAAACAAGCAAGAAAAAAAAAAAGAATCAAAGGGCAGTAAGATAATAACTATTTAACACGTGTATAGGACTTCCCTGTTAGTCCAGTACCACACTTCCAACCCAGGGGGCCGGGGTACAATCCCATGTGCCACAACCAGAGATCCTGCATACCGCAACTAAGACCCAGTGCAGCCAAATAAATAAATTAAAATATTTAAATAAATAAATTTGTAAAAGATTATTAAAGAACACATGTATAATTGAAGTACTAGAAAAAGGAGAAAACAGAAAACAAAGTAGGAAAATATTAAAGCTATACTGACTTAAAATACTCCAAGTTTTATTTTTAAAAAAATCAATCCACAGGCCTAAGAAGAAAGATTACCACACACAAACCACCATTAACATCACCACATTATCACTAAGGACCATAACAATAAACTACTGAGATCAAAGATAAAAGAGAAAACTCTAAAAGCAGATACAGAAAAATGGCAAAGGGAATAAAGATAGTAATAAATGATGACTCCCTAAATAAACAAATAAATAAAATCCAAACTATAAGACAATCTAACAAGTTGTTCGCTGCTGAAAGAAAATAACTATTCAACAAGAATTCTACACCCAGCAAAAATGTTTCAAATAGGAAGGTGAAAAAAGACATTTTCAGACAAATGTAAGCTGACAAAATTTATTACCAACAGAAGTGTACTATAAGACAAGTTAAAGTATATAATTTAAGGTTATCACATTATACATTCAGTTCAGTTCAGTTGCTCAGTCGTGTCCAACTCTTTGCAACCTGGTGAACTGCAGCATGCCAGGCCTCCCTGTCCATCACCAACTCACGGAGTTTACTCAAGCTCACGTCCATTGAGTCAGTAATGCCATCCAACCATCTCATCCTCTGTTGTCCTCTTCTCCTCCTGCCTTTAGTCCTTCCCAGCATCAGGGTCTTTTCCACTGAGTCAGTTCTTCGTATCAGGTGGCCAAAGCATTGGAGTTTCAGCTTCAGCATCAGTCCTTCCAATGAATATTCAGGACTGATCTCCTTTAGGGTGGACTGGTTGGATCTTGTGGTTCAAAGGACTCTCAAGAGTCTTCTCCAACTCCACGGTTCAAAGGCATCAATTCTTCTTTGGTGCTCAGCTTTCTTTATAGTCCAACTCTCACATCCATACATGACCACTGGAAAAACCATAGCCTTGACTAGATGGACCTTTGTTGGCAAAGTAATGTCTCTGCTTTTTAATAAGCTGTCTAGGTTGGTCATAGCTTTTCTTCCAAGGAGCGTCTTTTAATTTCATGGCTGCAGCCACCATCTGCAGTGATTTTGGAGCCCCAAAAAATAAAGTCTGTCACTGTTTCCACTGTTTCCCCATCTATTTGCCATGAAGTGATGGGACCAGATGCCATGATCTTAGTTTTCTGAATGTTGAGTTTTAAGCCAACTTATACATTACAACATTATACATTAAGTGGTATAATATTATTTGAGGGTAAACTATAATAAAGATATATACTGTAAACTCCACAGCAAACTGCAATGAAATTGAAGAGAGAAGTAGCCAAAAAGAAGTAGTAGACAAATCCATGTTGTTTAAGGGGCAACAGTACTGGCAAATCAAACCCAGATATAGATGTAGATGATAATACATCATATTCAAATGGGCCAGAGATGCAAAGTTGGTCCAACAGTGGGGGGAAAAAAAAAATCAATTTTATTTATCATGTTAACAGAAAGGACAAGATCACTTCAATAGATATAGAGACATAGAATACTATTTGACAAAATGTAAAGCCCACTCATGATAAACCTCAAGCAAGTCAGGAAAAGAAAAGAATTTCCTCAACAAGAGGTCTAAAAAAAAGAAAACCTAGAGTTGATCTAATAATAACAAAAAACCCCATCATATCTAATAATGAAACATTTAAGGCTTTCCTACTTAAAGGAGGAAAGACCAACTTTCTGCTCACGTCACTTCTACTCAACAATGTACTGGAAGGACCTAGCCCATGTAATCAGGCAAGAAAAAAATGCAAAAAGATTGAAAAGAAGTGAAACTTTCTATTCACAGATTACATGATTGGTTACTTAGTGACAAAAAATTAATAAGTAAGTTTAGCAAGGTAGAAGATAGAAGGATGATAAACAAAAATCAATTTTAAAGCTTTATGCTAGCAACAAACAATGAGAAACATGAAATCTTAAAAATACAATTTATAAGAACATCAAAAAATATAAAACACTTAGAAATAAATTTAACAAGATGTTTAAGACCTCCACAATGAAAACTATTGAGAGAAATTAAAGGAGACCTACATACATGGAAAAATAAAAGATGGTGGATTATAAGACTCATATTTTTAAGATGTCTGTTTTCCCCAAACTGATTTATAGATAACACAATCCCAGTAGACTTTTTAAATAAAAACTGATGCATAATCTATTTTATTTAACAGATTACCTCAAAACTTAGCAGCTTAAAACATCAAACAATTATTACATCACATAATTTGCCCCAAAAATATGGAAGCAGTTCAGATTCAGGATCTTTCCTAGGGACGCAGTCAAAATGCTGGCCAGCTCCAAAGTCTTTTGAAGGCCTAAATGGACATGGAAGATCAACTTTCAAGATGGCTCATTCTCCTAGCTATTGGCTGGAGGCCTCAGCTCCTCACTACAAGACTTTCCATGACATGAGGGCTTGCTTCCCCCACAATGAGTGATCCAAGAAAGAAGCCAAGGGAAGTAGTCATGCCTTTTATAACCCAGTATGCAAAGTTTCATCACATTACTTCTAATTTATTTTATTAGAAGCAAGGCACTAAATTTGGCCCACACTCAGGAGAATGTATAATAATTAAATTCTACCTCTTAAACAGAGAAATAGCCAAGGATTTGTGCACATACAGTGAAATTCTAAACAACAGTTAAGAAAAAAGTCAACTATCTAACTTATCAATGTAAGTAATTCTCAGGAACATGGATGATACTAAGGACCACAATTTGAGTGAAAAAAAAAAAGTTTCAGAAGAACATATACATATATATATATATATATATATATATATATATAAATTTCACTCACATAAAAAGTAAAACAAGCAAACTTAAACTGTGTTTTTTAGGAATACATGAGTGGTAAAAGACTAGGAAATGAAACACTGAATTAAGATAGTGGTTACCTCTGAAGAAAAAGAAGACAAGCTGAGGGAAGAGCAAAAAGGGGCCAAATGTTTACCTAATTATGGCTGCTCTTAACCAAATAGTCATCCTTTATCAAAGTCATAATTCTCTTCAACTGGCAAGCTTTAAACTGAGCATTCCTATAGTAGTGAGAACAAAGAACATCCATTTGATTGGCAAGCCTAATTGAATCAACTCCAGGGATCAACAGATCAAGAGAATATCAGACAACAAAGCCAGAATGACCTCTTGTCTGCCTGAAAAAAGTACATGTGTATAGGGGGACAACCTACTGAATGGGAGAAAATGTTTGCAAACCCCAAAAGGGGCTTAATTTTCAAAATATACAAATAGCTGGCATATCTCATTATCAAAAAAACAAACAACCCAATCAAAAAATGAGCAGAAGACCTAAATAGGTATTTTTCCAAAGAAGACATACAGATGGCCAATAGGCACACGAAAAGATGCCCAATATCACTAATTATTAGAGAAATGCAAATTAAAACTACAATGAGGTGTCATCACCTCACATCGATCAGAATGGCCATCATCAAAGTCTACAAATAATAAATGCTGGAGAGGGTGTGGAGAAAAAAGAACCTTCCTATACTGCTGGTGGGAATGTAAACTGGTGCAGCCATTGTGGAAAACAGTATGGAGGTTCCTTAAGAAACTAAAAACAGGGTTATCATATTATCCAGAATCAATCCCACTCCTGGGAACATATCCAGAAAGGACGAAAACTACAACGCTCGTAGCAGCACTATTTACAATAGCCAAGACATGGAAGCAATCTAAATGTCCATCAACAGATAAATGGGTAAAGATATGATGCATATATATGTATATATACACACACATAAAAGAATGAAATAATGTCATTTGTAGCAACATGGATAGATCTAGAGATTACTGCATTAAGTGAAGTAAGTAGGAGAAAGACATATATCATAGGATACCACTTACATGTGAAATCTTAAAAAAATGATACAAGTGAACTTACAAAACAGAAATAGACTCACAGGCATAGAAAACAAACATGGTTAACAAAGGGGATAGCAGTGGGGAAGGAGAGAGGTATATTAGGAGCTTGGGATTAACGTACACACTACTATACATAAAATAGGTAAACAAGGTCCTACTGTATAGCACAGGAACTGTATTCAATATCTTATAATAACCTATAATAGAAAGGAAACTGAAGATAATATATATGTATAAATGAATCACTTTGCTGTATACTGAAACTAACACAACATTATAAATTAACTACCTTCAATGTTTAAAAAATGAAGAAAAAAAAATGTGGATCAAATGCTGTGAATGTAAAACACTAACCATTCTGAGGAAAGTTCTGAAATTTTCTAATAAAACTAAACATACGACTACCCTGTGGCCCAGTTATTACAATCCTAGGTATTTATCTCTGGGAAATGAAAATATATCCACAGGAAGACTGGTACAAGAATGTATACAGCAGCTTTATGGTTATCCAAACCTGAGAACAGGCTTCCCTTGTGGCTCATCTGGTCAAGAATCCGCCAGCAATGCAGGAGACCTCAGTTCGATCCCTGGGTTGGGAAGATCCCCTGGAGAAGGGAAAGGCTACCCACTCCACTATTCTGGCCTAGAGAATCCCATGGACTGTGTAGTCCATGGGGTTGCAAAAAGTTGGACACGACTGAGTGACTTTAACTTCACTTCACTTCAAACCTGAAAACAGCCAGGTGTCCACTAATAGGAAAATAGATAAACTGTGTTATATCATACAATGGAATAGACCTGGCAATAAGAAGGGACTACTACCACATAAGAAGAGGTGGCAAGAATACACAGAAGAACTGTACAAAAAAGATCTTCACGACCCAGATAATCACGATGGTGTGATCACTCACCTAGAGCCAGACATCCTGGAATGTGAAGTCAAGTGGGCCTTAGAAAGCATCACTACGAACAAAGGTAGTGGAGGTGATGGAATTCCAGTTGAGCTATTTCAAATCCTCAAAGGTGATGCTGTGAAAGCGCTGCACTCGATATGCCAGCAAATTTGGAAAACTCAGCAGTGGCCACAGGACTGGAAAAGGTCAGTTTTCGTTCCAATCCCAAAGAAAGGCAATGCCAAAGAATGCTCAAACTACCGCACAATTGCACTCATCTCACATGCTAGTAAAGTAATTCTCAACATTCTCCAAGCCAGGCTTCAGCAATATGTGAACCGTGAACTTCCAGATGTTCAAGCTGGTTTTAGAAAAGGCAGAGGAACCAGAGATCAAATTGCCAACATCCGCTGGATCATCGAAAAAGCAAGAGAGTTCCAGAAAAACATCTATTTCTGCTTTATTGACTATGCCAAAGCCTTTGACTGTGTGGATCACAATAAACTGTGGACAATTCTGAAAGAGATGGGAATACCAGACCATCTGACCTGTCTCTTGAGAAACCTGTATGCAGGTCAGGAAGCAACAGTTAGAACTGGACATGGAACAACAGACTGGTTCCAAATAGGAAAAGGAGTACGTCAAGGCTGTATATTGTCACCCTGCTTATTTAACTTATATGCAGAGCACATCATGAGAAACGCTGGGGTGGAAGAAACACAAGCTGGAATCAAGATTGCCGGGAGAAATATCAATAACCTCAGATATGCAGATGACACCACCCTTATGGCAGAAAGTGAAGAAGAACTAAAGAGCCTCTTGATGAAGGTGAAAGAGGAGAGTGAAAAAGTTGGCTTAAAGCTCAACGTTCAGAAAACTAAGATCATGGCATCTGGTCCCATCACGTCATGGGAAATAGATGGGGAAACAGTGGGAACAGTGTCAGACTTTATTTTTTTGGGCTCCAGAATCACTGCAGATGGTGATTGCAGCCATGAAATTAAAAGGCGCTTACTCCTTGGAAGGAAGGTTATGGCGAACCTAGATAGCATATTTAAAAGCAGAGACATTACTTTGCCAACAAAGGTCCATCTAGTCAAGGCTATGGTTTTTCCAGTGGTCATGTATGGATGTGAGAGTTGGACGGTGAAGAAAGCTGAGCACCGAAGAACTGATGCTTTTGAACTGTGGTGTTGGAGAAGACTCTTGAGAGTCCCTTGGGCTGCAAGGAGATCCAATCAATCCATCCTAAAAGAGATCAATCCTGGGTGTTCATTGGAAGGACTGATGTTGAAGCTGAAGCTCCAATACTTTGGCCACCTCATGCGAAGGGTTGACTCATTGGAAAAGACCCTAATGCTGGGTAGGATTGGGGGCGGGAGGAGAAGGGGACGACAGAGGATGAGATGGTTGGATGGCATCACCGACTCGATGGACATGGGTTTGGGTAGACTCCGGGAGTTGGTGATGGACAGAGGCCTGGCGTGCTGCAATTCATGGGGTCGCAAAGAGTTGGACACGACTGAGCGACTGAACTGAACTGAACCACCACATGCAACAACACAATGAATATCAAAACCATTATGGAAGTACAAGAAGCCTTACACCAAATAGCAAATATTATTAATATATAATACATATATATGTAACATATAATTCCACTTACATACAGTCCTAGAATGAACAAATCTAATCAATGGTGAAGAAAAACATCAGAACAGGTGGCTGCCCTGAAGAAGGGGGAAGGTGATGGTGAGAATTACAGGAAAGGGGCATGAGGAACTTTCATGTTTGATGGTAAAGTTCTCTGTCTTGATAGGGGTTTGGATTATACAAATATATGCATTTCTCAAAATACAGCAAACACACACAAGATTTGTGCATTTACACGGAATATAAATTTTACATCTAAAGAAAAAACAAAGAATTGAACTTTAATGATATACATGTTGAGGTATTTTAGGGAAAAATGTACAGATGTTTACAATTTACTTTGAAATGTATCCAAAAAAAGGAACTGATAGATGGAGAGAGGAATGGATAAATAAACATGATAAAATAAGTACTGTATACTAAAACATTATTGTTAGGGTCTAGGATATTGAGCGACTTCACTTTCACTTTTCACTTTCATGCGTTGGAGAAGGAAATGGCAACCCACTCCAGTGTTCTTGCCTGGAGAATCCCAGGGACGGGGGAGCCTGGTGGGCTGCCATCTAGGGGGTCGCACAGAGTCGGACATGACTGAAGCGACTTAGCAACAGGATATTTACTGCAAAATTCTTCTAACTTTGCTGTACCTGTGAAAATATCAACTTCTTTTTAAAAAAGGGGGGGCTTTTCATGTCGTATTACGATTTGGCCTTTATTCTTCAGTCAGTAGAAAGTCTTCAAATAGAAACAGAAGCACCTAATTCTGGGTATCCACTGACTGGGATGCAGCTACAAATGACAAAGGAACTGCAGATGTAAAAGCAACTGGGTTAAAAAAAAATTGGGTTAAGACTGTGTGGCACATTAGATACTCCAACCGACCTTCCCAGTGAAAACATCTAAAAATTCTGGTATATTCACAAAATATTCAAATAAACAAAGGAAGAAAGGGAAGAGGGATTAAAGTAGGGAAGCTCCTCCAAGGTGGGTGTTCAAATAGGATTCATCCCCAAATAAAGGTTTAACTTCCCCACATGCACAGTCACGTCCAATTCTTTGTGACCCACTGTAGTCTGCCAGGCTCCTCTGTCCATGGAATTTTCCAGGCAAAAATACTAGAGTGGTTTGCCATTTCCTGCTCCATGGGATCTTCCTGAGCCCAGGGATCAAAACTCCTGCATTTGCAGGCAGATTCTTTACCACTGCACCACCTGGGAAGCCCTTAACTTCCCCACCCTAATTCCTAAACTCAGTGTTTGCTATTATGGCCTTTCAATTGTTTGAATAAGGCCCAGTTATGTTATTAACGGAGAAGGCAATGGCACCCCACTCCAGTACTCTTGCCTGGGAAACCCCATGGACGGAGGAGCCTGATAGGCTGCAGCCCATGGGGTCGCGAAGAGTCGGACACGACTGAGCGACTTCACTTCCACTTTTCACTTTCATGCACTGGAGGAGGAAATGGCAACCCACTCCAGTATTCTTGCCTGGAGAATCCCAGGGACGGCGGAGCCTGGTGGGCTGCCGTCTATGGGGTCGCACAGAGTCAGACACGACTGACGCGACTTAGCAGCAGCATGTTATTAACAGTAATCTTTACTTCCAGTCAACTGACTGTAGGTGTTAACCACATTTACAAGATTCTTTCACAGCAACACCTAAATTAGTATTTGATTAAATAGTGTGAAAGTGAAAGTCGCTCAGTCCTGTCCGACTCTTTACGACCCCATGGACTATACAGTCCATGGAATTCTCTAGGCCAGAATACTGGAGTGGGTAGCCATTTCCTTCTCCAGGGGATCTTCCCAATCCAGGGATCGAATCCAGGTCTCCCGCACTGCAAGCGGATTCTTTACCAGCTGAGTCACGAGGGAAGCCCAAGAATACTGGAGTAGGTAGCCTATCCCTTCTCCAGCGGATCTTCCCGATGCAGGAATAGAACCAGGGTCTCCTGCATTGCAGGCAGATTCTTTACCAATTGAGCTAACAGGGAAGTATTTGATTAAATAACTGGATACTTAGCCAAGTCAAGTTCACACATAAAACTAACCATCACAGATAAGAAGGTCACAACTATAACAAAGCAAGGATTTATTTTTTAAACTTATTTTGACTGGATTCCAATTCAACTAATACTTATTTAGCACCTAGTATTTGCCAGGCACTTCCCTGTGTGCTTTCACATATATCATGCCACTTAATTCTCATAACCCTACCAAATATTCATTTTCTCATTTTATAGAAAGAAAACTGGTACAAAGAATGATTAAGTGATTTGCCAAAGACAGAAGGTTCAGTGGAGGAAAATTCAGATAGGATTTTGATTCTGACTTCAAGTCATTATATCAGGTGAAATACTTTCCTCACAGTAAAGCATGTAAGGTTTCATGTCACCATAAACTGCTTCTGCTGTCAGTCATTTTTCTGAGTCCTAAAATGTTTCTTCATGCCTTAACTTCTTTTAAAACACTCCTCTGCACTATCTAAAACTCTCCAGGTAAGGGGTTTTTTTTCCACCCACTATGAAGCAGTTGGTAAAGGAAAGGGTAGAAGCCCAAAATCAAAGAAACAACTTAAAATTTCAACCTGAAATAACAGTGCACTCGACAAAACTTTAAATGTCTACTGGTCTCTTTATTCTAGTTAGTAAAGTTCCCCAAATCACAATTTATTTGTTCTCCTTATTTACTTATACATCAATTACTGTTCCATTAAAAATAAACAAATACATCATTTCTTCCAACAAGTGCTACCAAATGACAATTTTCTCTAGTTAAAATCTTGGACAACCTAGGTAAATGCTAAATCAAGATTAGACTTCAAAATGTACTTTAGCCTTCAAATACAGTATCCTAATCTAGAGTTTCACTTTCCAAGCTTTCAATTATCCATAGCTAACTGCACTCTGAAAATATTAAATGGAAAATTTCAGAAATAAACAATTCATAAGTTTTTAACTGTGTAGCAATCTGAGCAGCACAATGAAATCTCACTCTGTCCTGCTCTATCCCACCTGGGATCCTCAACCATCAACATCATTATGGTTCAATGATCCAGGATCACTCAAAGCAAATAAATCTCATTCTCAGCAACATCAGAAGTTAATAGTAGCCTAACACTAGGACACAATGCCTTCTCATCATGTATAAGCATTTTATCACCTCAGATTATCACAACAATAAGGGTGAGTACTGTTCAACAAGATATTCTGAGAGACCACAGTCACGTAACTTTTATTACAGTATGTTGTCATAACTGTTCTATTATTAGCTGTTATTAATCTCTTACCGAGCTTAATTTATAAATTAGATTTTATCATAAGTGTATATAAGAAAAAACATAGTACATACAGTTGACCCTTGAACAAAAACAGGCTAGAACTGTGCAAATCCACTATATGTGGATTTTTTTCAATAAATACATACTACAATACTACACAATCCACAGTTGGCCAAAACCACAGATGCAGAACCAGGGATATGGAGGGCTAACTGTAAATCAGTATGTGGATTTTCAACTATATAGAGGATTGGTGTTGTTCAAGGGTCTACTATATAAGGCTGTTTCAGGCATCCCTTGAGGGTCTTGGAACATAAGGAAGGACTGCTGCTGCTAAGTCGCTTCAGTCATGCCCGACTCTGTGCAACCCCACAGATGGCAGCCCACTAGGCTCCGCCGTCCCTGGGATTCTCCAGGCAAGAATACTGGAGTGGGTTGCCATTTCCTTCTCCAATGCAAGAAAGTGAAAAGTGAAAGTGAAGTCGCTCAGTCGTGTCCGACTCATGGCGACCCCATGGACTGCAGCCTACCAGGCTCCTGCGTCCATGGGATTTTCCAGGCAAGAGTACTGGAGCGGGGTGCCATTGCCTTCTCCGAAGGAAGGACTACTATATTACAACTAATTACTAAATATAGTTGTTGTTGTCCAGTAGCTAAGTTGTATGCGACTTCTTGAGACCCCGTGGACCGCAGCACACCAGGCTCCTCTGCCCTCCACTATTGCCCAGAGTTTGCTCAAATTCATGTTCATTGAGTTGGTGATGCTATCTATCTCATCCTCTGCCATCCCCTTCTCCTTTTGCCTTCAATCTTTCCCAGCATTAGAATCTTTCCCAATAAGTTGGCTCTTTGCATCAGATAGCCACCGTATTGGAGCTTCAGCTTCAGCAACAATTCTTCCAATGAATACACGGGTTGATTTCCTTTAGGAATGACTGGTTTGATCTCCTTGCTGTCCAAGGGACTCTCAAGAGTCTTCTTCAGCAGCACCATAATTCAAAAGTATCAATTCTTTGGCATTCAGCTTTCTTTACGGTCCAATTTTCACATCCAAACAAAACTACTAGAAATACCTTAGCTTTGACTATACAGACCTGTGTGGGCAAAGTTATATCTTTGCTTTTTAATACTCTGCCTAGGTTTGTCATAGCTTTCCTTCCAAGGAGCAAGCATCTTTTAATTTCATGGCTGTAGTCACTGTCCGCAGTGATTCTGGAGCCCAAGAAAATAAATTCTGTCACTGTTTCCACTTTCTCCCCTTCTATTTGCTATGAAGTGATAGGACCAGATGCCATGATTTCAGTTTTTTGAATGTTGAGTTTCAAGCCAGCTTTTTCACTCTTCTCTTTCACTCTCATCAAGAGGCTCTTTAGTTCCTCTTCACTTTCTGCCATTAGAGTGGTATCATCTGCATATCTGAAGTTGTTGCCATTTCTTCAGCAGTCTTGATTCCAGCTTGTGATTCATCCAACCTGACATTTCACATGATATACTCCACATATGAGCTTCCCTTGTAGCTCAGTTGGTAAAAATCTGTCTGCAATGCAGGAGACTTGGGTTTGATCCCTGGGTTGGGAAGATCCCCTGGAGAAGGAAATGGCAACCCACTCCAGTATTCTTGCGTAGAGAATCCCATAGACAGAGGAGCCTGGCAGGCTACAGTCAATGGGGTCACAAGAGTCAGACATGACTTAGCGACTAAACCACCACCACTCCACATATAAGTTAAATAAGCAGGGTGACAATATACAGCCTTGTCATACTCCTTTCCAAGTTTTGAACCAGTCAGTTGTTCCATGTCTGGTTCTAACTGCTGCTTGCTTTTTGACCTGCATACAGGTTTCTCAAGAGTCAAGTAAGGTGGTCTGGTACTTTCATCCCTTAAGAATTTTCCAGTTTGTTGTGATCCACACAGTCAAAGGGTTTCACCTGGTCAATGAAGCAGATGTTTTTCTGGAATTCCTTTGCTTTCTCCATGATACAACAAATGTTGGCAATTTGATCTCTGGTTCCTCTGCCTCTTCAAAACCCAGCTTGTACATCTGGAATTTCTTGGATCACATACTGCTAAAGACTAGCTTGGAGGATTTTGAGCATAACCTTAATAGTATGTGAAATGAGAACAATTGTATGGTAGTTTGAACATTCTTTGGCATCATCTTTCTTTGGAATTGGAATGAAAACTGACCTTTCCCGGTCCAGTGGCCACTGCTGAGTTTTCCAAACTTGCTAGCATATTGAGTGCAGCACTTTAACAGCATTATCTTTTAGGATTTGAAATAGCTCAGTTGGAAGTCCATCATCTCCACTAGCTTTGTTCATAGTAATGCTTCCTAAGGCCCACTTGACTTCACACTCCTCGATGTCTGTCTCTAGGTGAGTGACCACACCATCACGGTTATCTGGGTCATTAAGACCTTTTTTGTATTGTTCTGTGTAATCTTGCCACCTCATCTTAATCTCTACTGTTTCTGTTAGGTCCTTACCATTTGTGTCTTTATTGTGCCCATCCTTACATGAAACATTTCCTTGCTATCTTCAATTTTCTTGAAGAGATTTCTAGTCTTTCCCATTCTGTTGTTTTCCTCTATTTCTTTGCATTGTTCATTTAAGAAGGCTTTCTAAATATAGACCAAAATCTAAAACATAGTTCAGCTTGAGCTTGGCTTAGGTATCAGGAACAAATGAAAATTGTTTCCAAAATGAAAATGTAATACGTTCAATTTAAAATTCAATTTGGCTCATGACCCAGGACAATCATTTTCAAACTTTTCTTCATATGCAGTGTTTTGGGCCTGTTACTCCTGGGGACAGGGTGGGGGAAGAGGGTGGTGATCAACACCTAACTTGATTTTCAAATTAGAATCCTAGATTCCAGCATCAGCCCTGTGATCCTGAACAAGTCATTTATCCTTTTGAACTTGATGTCTTATCTACAAACAGGGATAACACTTACATTCCATAGGAAAAAAAGAATTAATAGTGCTTTGTGAACTATGAAGTCTTGCTTCTCCAAGTATAATCTCCAGACTTGATAGTTTATAAGACTTGATAGTAATGACTTGATAGCTTATAAGAAACACAGAATCTAAGGCTACATTCCAGACTTACTATGCTGGAATATGCATTTTAACAAGACCTCTAGGTAATTCACATGCACATGAAAATCTGAGCAGCACTACTGTAAAGCACTCTATAATTGTTAGGTATTTTCACCACAAAAAAAATAGTTCATTAGGCACGCTTTTTGTTCTGAGGAAGTCCTATGACCTGGTAACTCATTAACAATATGACGTCAACAACATCTGACATCATCCCCCTCAGCTCTACCATTTTCCATTCGGAGAAACAACTGAATGTGGATTCTGGTCTAGGTTTCATAACTAATTTGCAATATAATCTTGGGCAAATCATGTCAACTCTCAAGGTTCTTCTCTTTGTATGTAAAATGAGGTGAGATCACTAGTTATAAACCTGAGGTCCCTGGACTCACTGGAGTCTGAAAAAGTAGTAATGGAAGGAGGCAAGACAGTATGAGAGTTAAGAGGATAGCTTTAGAATTAGATGGCCCTTGGGTCACTTAAGCTCTGCCACTTAATAGTCTGTGACCTAGGGCAAGTTACTTAACCTTCCTAAACTTTAAAAGAGTTATAAGGATTATAATAATGTTCTTATAAGATAATATACACACAGAGCTTTGCACATTAAGTGTCCTATAATGTTAGCTTTTATTATTTCTATTGGCTATTTTCAATATCTCAAAAGTCAAATTTATCTGAAATAAGGCTGCAGTCTGAAAATATGCTGCTGCTTTTCTTTGGACTAGAATTATATCAATACATTAAGGTAATAGCTTATACATCTCATATGAATCAATACAGTGTAGTAACATCCTCTGATTGAGAGTCACATGTGCTTTTGATTATTTCAAATGGGGATAAAGTATATTAATAATTATAATTTATGTAGAAGTATTAAGTCACAATTTATATAAGAAAAATAATAAACTGCCCAAAAAAGAAAATAATAAAATATAAAACGTTTTTTCTAGTGAAAAGGTTAAAATAGCTGCAATGTCACCATACGAACCAGAAATTCCACTTTGGGGTCAAAGAGATATTTGTACACCCATGTCACAGCCTCACTATTCACTAGAGCCAAGAGATGGAAGCAACCCATGTGTCCATCAGGGGATGAATGGATAAGCAAAATGCAGTGTACACATATAATGAAATACTATTCAGCCTTTGGAAAGAAGGAAATTCTAATACATGCTACAAAATGCAACATAAGGGCATTATGCCAAATGAAATAAGACAGCTGCAAAAAAAAAAAAACAACCCACTGCTGATCCCACTTATATAAATTCATAAAGACAGAAAGCAGAAGACTGGTTGCCAGGGTCTAGGGAGGAAAGAGGGAAATGGAGTTGTTAAATGGATTTGGAGCTTCTGTCCTGCAAGATGAAAAGAGTTACACTGGTTGTGCAATGATGTCAATGTACTTAACACTACAGAACTGTACAGTGAAAAATGGTTACAATGGTAAATTTTATGTTACGTGTTTTTCCACAATGATTAATAAATAAGTATACAAACAGCTAGCTGTTCTTCCAGCACTAACACTGTAAAGCCCTTATGCATTAAGTTTATAATAAGTACCCCCCTTCCTTGCATTCCAATGTATACATATATTCATCACAGCAACTGAAACAATTTACTGGCCGTCTCTGACTTGTATACATTAAATCCAAACCCTTTGGTACTGTGAATTTGGCCCTCCATTTGGCCTTCATTCCTCAGTGGTGTTTCTGAGCCATGAGTCAGAGGCAATGCTGTTTGCTTGTCAATAACTCTCAGGAAAAAGACTATCTTCCTTAAGGTGACAGGGACACCACCTCCACCAAGCCCACAGAACCCCAGGGCGAAAAGAAGCCTGAAGTATGCTCAATTCCTAGAGGCCACTATTCAGAGAAGACAGTAGGAAAGGGCCTGAAAAAAGGAAAGGAAAAGTGTGCAATAAGATACAAGTAGCTATGAGCAGCACATGTGTATGGCAGAGGCAGCTGGTTAAGGCCTCTCTAGTCTCCTGCTGCACTGGAAACAAAGGATAGTTTATCCCTTTATCCGATTTAAGAGAATCCCATCATAACAAAGACTGAGGGTTGCCCTGCTTCCCTTCTGCCCAACTCCTGTGATCAGGATCGGGAGGGGGCAGCGAATCTGTAACCAGTCAGAATGGCCGCTATCCAAAAGTCTACAAGCAATAAATGCTGGAGAGGGTGTGGAGAAAAGGGAACCCTCTTACACTGTTGGTGGGAATGCAAACTAGTACAGCCACTATGGAGAACAGTGTGGAGATTCCTTAAAAAACTGGGAATAGAACTGCCATATGACCCAGCAATCCCACTGCTAGGCATATACACCGAGGAAACCAGAATTGAAAGAGACGCGTGTACCCCAATGTTCATCGCAGCACTGTTTACAATAGCCAGGACATGGAAGCAACCTAGATGTCCATCGGCAGACGAATGGATAAGGAAGCTGTGGTACATATACACAATGGAATATTACTCAGCCATTAAAAAGAATACATTTGAATCCGTTCTATTGAGATGGATGAAACTGGAGCCCATTATACAGAGTGAAGTGAGCCAGAAAGAAAAGCACCAATACAGTATACTAATGCATGTATATGGAATTTGAAAGATGGTAATGGTAACCCTATATGTGAGACAGAATAAGAGACACAGATGCATAGAACAGTCCTGTGGACTCTGAGGGAGAAGGTGAGGGTTGGACGTTCTGGGACAATAACACTGAAACATGTATATTGTCATATGTGAAGCAGAACACCATTCCATGTTCTATGCATGGGACGGATGCTCAGGGATGGAGCGTTGGGATGACACTGAGGGATGGGAGGGGGAGGGAAGTGGGAGGAGGGTTTGGGAGGGGGAGCACATGTGAATCCATGGCTGATTCATGTCGATGTATGGCAAAAACTACTACAATATTGTAAAGTAATTAGCCCCCAACTAAAATAAATTAAAAAAAAAATTTAAAAAAAAAAAAAAAGAAGAAGAAGAGCCAACACCTATCTAGCTTGAATAACCCTAGCCCAAGGCAAAGTCTGTCGGTGTTTAGTCACTGCACATCTGCTCTTCAGTTCATGTACATATGGCAAAGCATGTAGCTACGTTGCCTCCTAGTCTCCCAGTGAGGAATATATGTGGCATTTTACAAAAATGGATAATTGAAAGATGGAACAGGCCAACAATGATGAAAGTGCAGAAAAGAAACAAAAAAGTAATAGTGTTGTGGGTGGGGGAGGGATGATTGGAAGTTTGAGATTAGCAGGTACAAACTATTATATGGGCTTCCCTGGTGGCTCAGACAGTAAAGTGTCTGCCTGCAATGAGGGAGACCCAGGTTTGAGCCCTGGGTCAGAAAGATCCCCAGGAGAATGAAATGGCAACCCACTCCAGTAGTCTTGCCTGGAAAATTCCATGGACAGAGGAGTCTTGTAGGCTACCATCCATGGGGTTGTAAAGAGTCAGACACGACTGAGCGACTTCACTTCACTTCAACTATTATATAGAGAATGGATAAACAACAAGGTCCCACTGTATAGCTCAGAGAACTACATTCCATATCCTGTGCTAAACCATGATGGAAAAGAATATGAAAAAGAATATACATATGTATAACTGAATCACTTTGCTGCACATTTGCTGAAATTAACACAACACGGTTAATCAACTATACTTCAATAAAATTTTTTTAAAAAGCAACCGTGTTAGAAAAAAAATTCAAACATAAATGGAATTACAAAAGAAACTGGTTGTGAGAAAAGAATGAAGATGGACCAGAAGTGACACCAGCAAAAACTGTGCATTAAAGGAACTCTCAGAAATATTCCACAATATTGCAAGTGCTAAGAATGAAACGTTGGAAAGTGATCCAAACTTAGAAAGGATCAAGACAATCCACCAAAGCACAGAAGAAAAAAAAAAATACTCATTCCATATCATAAGTTACATGACAAGAAGGCAAGTACTACTCAAACTACTCTAGATAAGTTCTTCGACAAAGAAATAAAACATTTTAATTCTCAATGATTTTAATGTTTTAAATTACAGTGTACTAAACAGAGGATGAGATGGTTGGATGGCATCATCAACTTAATAGACAAGAGTTTGAGCAAACTCCAGGAGATAGTAAAGCACAGGGAAGCCTTGTGTGCTGCAGTTCATGGGGCCATGGGATTGCAAAGAGTCGGACACAACTTAGTGACTGAAAAAAAAGTATGCTTTAATATTTTTTTTATTTTTTCATATATTTATGACTAACAATGAGGATTTACAATGTTTGACAAAAATATGTAAAAGTCACAGAACACTCATAACTTTTCTCATTGATTAATACGACTGATTAGCTAGGTTTTAACTTGCATAGTCATTTGTATTGTCCCACCCTACGAAGCAAAGTGAGGACTGTCTGTACTTGTAAGTTCTGGCACATCTAGGTATTTAGTATTTCAAAACTAAAGAGAAACTGTCAAAGGGACTTCCTTAGTGGTCCAGTGGCTAAGATTCTGCACTCCCAATGCAGGGGGCCTGGGTCTGCTCCCAGGTCAGGGAACTAGATCCCACATGCTTCAACTAAGAGTTCACATGCAGCAACTAAGACCCAGTCCAGCCAAATTAATCAACTTAAAAAAAAAATACTATTAAAAAAAAGAGAGAAAGAAACTACCTTTTCCCCTGTTTGTTAAAATCTGCTTAAACAAAAAAGGAATAGGAACTCAAATTGGATGATGTTAAGACTGTGTTTAAGGTTTTTTAGTGACTGAGAACTGCTGCCATCTTTACATGCAATTCCCCAACCCTGTTTTTAAATTACCCAAAACACACACACCCAATGCTGAGAGATAGGCTTCCTGAAGAGTTATTTAATTTGTCATCTGTGATAGTATACTACTTCATGCTTGTCCTCATCCCTTGCATGCTGGGGCAAAACAATGAATATGTGATAGAAATAATATGGTATAGTAGCTTTAGAGTCAGACCTCAACTTGAATATTATCTCTACCTGACTTTCTGCAACCTTATATTACTTATTGGAGCTTCAATTTCTTAATCTGTGAAATAAGGATAATAATGCCTTCTTTTTGGAATTATAGTAAATGTCAAAAAAGATAAGATATATGAAGTGCTTAGCAAAATGTGATACATAGTAAGCACTTATATATAGCTATTATCACCATTATCATTATCCTTAATATTTCTATCATTATTGTAAATATTTTAATCATGATAAAGTTGCTTTGCTTTAAGCACATTATTGTGCGTGCATGCTAAGTTGCTTCAGTCATGTCCAACTCTTTCCTAACCCATGAACTGGAGCCCACCAGGCTCCTCTGTCCATGGGATTCTCCAGGCAAGAATACTGAAGTGGGTTGCTATTTCCTACTCCATGGGATCTTCCTAATCCCAGGGATCAAAACTCATGTCTCCTTCATTGCCACACCGATTCTCTACCACTGTGCCACCTGGGGAGCCCAAACACATTATTAATCAGCCTATTTTTCAAAGATCAAGTCTCATATTCAGATATGAATAGATACACACTACTTACCAGGTAAGAAGGTTGACCTTAAATTCTTCCAGATCATTTTCTCCCATGGTACCTGTGCAAAGGGCTGCCAACACTCACTCATCCTCTTCTTGCACTCCCTGAGAGCTAGTCTGCTCAGAGTTTCCTCTTCTGAGGACATTAAGAACCAAAGCCATTTCCCATTTCTCAGGGCTATCTGTCAGAACAATAGTATCTTGCTCTCTCATATCTCACATGACTTAACTGTCAGTTTTCTTTTTTGATTCTAATCCTTGACTCTAAACTAGCAGTCATTATTACCTATACTGACCCATAAAGCTGCAAAGGGCCTAAAGTCCAACTGAAGCCAATCCCTTTTCCCTACCAAACAATTGTTTAGTTGCTAAGTCATGTCTGACTTTTCTGTGGCCCCATGGACTATAGCCCACCAGGCTCCTCTGGCCATGGAATTTTCCAGGCAAGAATAGTGGAGTGTGCTGCCATTTTCTCCTCCCCAAATCTTCCTGATCCAGAGATCAAACCCAAGTTTCCTGCACAGGCAGGCGGATTCTTTACCACTGAGCCACCAGCGAAGCCCACCAACAATTAATTCCCTCTAAACTAGTCTATGCGAGTTAGCCTAGCAAGGTCTGTTTCAACGTGACAGAAAGCCCTCTACCTCTCGAATCAATCCATTCAATGATTATAACTTTAATTTAAAATTTTCCTTATGTTGAACCAAAATCTCTCCCCATACAAGCTGTTTCCACTCATAGGCTCTAATTTCACATTCTAGAAAAATACAGGAAGTTTATCTATTCTATACTACAGCCCAATCAACATTAAAAGATTCCAGAGTTTCACTTCTCCACATTATACATTGCTAGTTCAGAAAGCAAAATTTTAAGCCCCTTCTCTCATGGACCTCCTCTGGACCATGTATGGGCTTGTCAAAGTGATCTAACAACAAATATGTAAAGCACTTCCTTTTCCAACATTTGAGCTGCCAAATAATTACACTACAAATGATCCCTTTGTCCATATCCATCCATTACTATGTAAAAATTATTAATTTAACTAGTAGTTCAGGAAAAGTAACTCTCAGCCTAAATCACAGTTTAAAGAAAATGGTACTAAAAGTCTTAAAAACAACCAGTTTTGGGGTTTTTTTTTTAATGCTGGTCAATTACTGGGGAACGCAATAAAGGAGGATCAGCAGGCATGAAAGTCTTGTCTCTTTCTCACAAAGCCAAACACATGCCTGGGGGAAAATGACCCAACAATGGGAAGGTTAGGTAAAAAGGGGTTTTGCTTCCTGTCCTGAGAAAGTTGAGGCAATTAAAAGAAGGCAGTAATAGTGAACCAAAAAATATTCTCTGTACCTTGCCAGAAGCAGGTACCTGAAGGATCAAATATTGTGCTCTCAAAACTTGACCAAAGTAAACTACAAAAAAGAAGTGGCAGATTTTTCCTGAGTTCTCCTCGTCTGGCAAGAACGTCCATCTGGGGAAATACACACGCAGAGCCCCAAGGGGCCAGTCAGGGGCAGCAACTGGAAGACGATTCTTCCCCAAGTCCTCAGTAGGTGCAATCACTACAAGTACTGTCCTCAATAAGAACCTTTACCTATGTCAGGTAGTCGGAGAGGAGGTAGGGTGGAGTAGGGACTAGAACCCTTGTGCCCCTAGGAGCCTGGCAGGAGCCGGAAGGTACTGACTAGATGCTGCCGTCTACCTCCGGATGCAAGGAGATAGCCGAATGATCGTACTCAGAGAGGAGGTGATCTCTGGTACCTGAAGATATCTCGGGTAGGAGTGGGCTGGGGGGTACGGACGGGGGTCGGGATCTGACACCGGGAAAACCGTTCCCTGGAAAGTGACGGAAGAGGTCTCACAGGAACAGAGAAAGAGGAAGAGAAAGACCGTATTTTCACGTATTTGGGGGAAGATTGAGCTAGGACCTGCTCCCTTCTCCTGTGCCCTTATGACGAAGGTGGTGGCCGCAACAGTAGGAGCAGGTGTCCCGGGCCGTCATTCAAACAAGCAGAGTCCCCCACCGTCCCGAGCTCTTCTCGGGCTGCCCCCACTCGCCCCTCAGGCAGCGGAATCCCCATTCCCAACCCTAACCTTCGGGCTTTGCCCTTAGGTCCAGCAGGGGCTCTCCATTTCTTTTTCGCCCCCCAATCTCAAGGGCCCCCTCAACCCATCCAGACCGGCCCTCCTCACTCGCCATACTGGATTGCCCTAGCTGCTGCCTTCCTCCGCAGCATTCCCGTTCCAGTCCCCCGGCCCGGTCTCCCCTACGCCACCTCCCCCGGCCAGGCCCGGTGCCTCCCCCGGCGGCCAGGTCCGCCCTCTGCCTTCCTCACGCGGCGTCTCCCCCTCAGACCGGCGCCCTCCCTCCCTCGCTCCCGTCTCAGGCCGGCACCCGCACTCACAGAACTCTGCGATGTACCAGGTCACCGCATAGTTCTCCTCGCACCAGTCCAGCGTGGAGGTCGTTGGACCCCAGTAGCCCTCGCGGTCCCCGGCGGGAGCCATTGCGCGCGCCGCCGCCGCCGCCGCCCAAGCGCTCCACTGGCAGCGATCGGCTCCGCGGGCTCCCAGGCCGGCTCTGGCCCTGCTGGCGCGCTAGCCTAGCGTCCCGCCCGCCCTCCGTCCCCGAGGGGCGGGGCCCGGCGCCGTCAGAAACCCGCCGGGCCAGAGACCCCGCCCACCGCGGCCGGCGCAGAGCCCAGGCCGAGGGCCGGGGACTGCCCTGCCCCCTCCTTCCCCGGGAAGGGGTGTGACCCGGGCCGCCGGCCCCGCCTAGACACGCCCTTGGCTGTGGGTCTGGCGTTCCTGACATCCCCGAGGCAGTTTTCTATCTGAACCTCTGAGCTTCTGTAGGAGGAGCGGTTGATTTTATTGAGGCGGGGGTGGGATGAACGCTTCAATCAAGCCCCGGCTTGACAAAACCTGTGCAGGGATGCGCCTCAGTGTCTTTACTTGGTCACAGGACTCCAGAGGAGCCCGGAAACCGACTACTCCAGCCCCGCAGGGGATTCCCAGGAAACAAACAATAATTTTCTGATAAAGGTATAGGTGTCAGTCAGTTCAGTCGCTCAGTCGTGTCCAATCTCTTTGCGACCCCATGGACTGTAGCCAGGCATGGCTCCTCTGTCCATGGGGTTTCCCAGGTAAGAATACTGGAGTGGGTTGCCATTTTCTCCTCCAGGGGATCTTCCCCACCCAGGAATCGAACCCAGGTCTCCTGCATCGCAAAGCGGATTCTTTACCATCTGAGCCACTAGGGAACAACAAATCCTGGTCCCAGAAAAAGGAAGGGGGAGGGGATACTTTGAGATCCTAAAACAACAGTGCAGCCAGAGCGCTAAAGCCTGCTTCCCTTTGGGCTTCCAAATGGAGAAGTTTCCACCGTCTAACCATCTAAAATTGTGCCCTGTTCTTCGGGCAACCCACAGCCTCCCTTACTACTAGCTTCAAGACCTTAATACTTCACAGAGCTGCTGGAGAGATCTTTTTAAAACACAAATGCACGCCCCCTGCCCCGAGAGTTCAGCTACACCAAACTCTTTCCTAGCTCAGAATGTACAGGGTCCACTCCCATCTTCCTGCCTTTGCACCTGCATTTCAGCTGGGACTGCCGGCCTTCCTCTCTTCTCCACTGACTAATTTCCACTAGTCCTTTAGAATCTGGCTTCCTGAAACCCTCCTGACTCTTACCCCCAACCGCTCCTTTGACCTTTGTTCGTATCCTCCAGTGAAAGATACATCCTGATCTGAAAGTCTGATTTCCATCTTTACCTCCTAACATCCAGGATTCTGCCTGACCATGCAGTTTTCAACAGAGTATAGTTAAGGATGACACAACGGCAATTTAATATTTTCTAAAGAAATAAGTCAGGTAAGATGTAATCAAAGGTAAAAGAGGAAACAAGGAGAGATGAGGCAACCCACAGCCTCTCTACAAAATGTCTATAGCAGATAATAGATGCAGAACCTTTACTGGCAGTGTGCAAACCTAGGAATAGAGGCTGAGTGTTTTAATAGAAATAATAGGATATCAAAATTTTTCTTTTGAACAGCAGACATTGAGCTGCTATGTACTCAGCCTTTGGCTGAATGCTAGGAACACATAGGAACTTCCCTGCTGGCTCAGTGTTAAAGGATCCACCTGCCAATGCAGGAGTCTCAGATTTGATCCCTGGATCAGGAAGATTCCCCTGTGGAGGAAATGGCAACCCACTCCAGTATTCTTGCCTGAGAAATACCACAGATAGAGGAGCCTTGTAGACTACAGTCCATGGAGTTGCAGAGTCGGACAGGACTTAACAACAGCAGGAACACATGGAGGTAAATAGAAGACATCCAAGATGGCAGTCTCTAAAGAGAGAAATAATACTGAGGAGTGGGAAAACTTTTATTTCTAGGCATTTTTTGTCTTGTCCTTTAAAATTTCTGTCTCAGGTATGTTCTTAATATGTATAATAATCATAAGTATATATAATTTATATATGAATATATATATATTTGTATATTCAAAATAAATATGCAGAAATACATACTGAAAGTGATTTGCTGATGAGATTTCAATAAAAACTGTAGAGACCACAACTGTAGACTGTGATAATACTTGTTGCTAGAAGTAAAGCAAAAATTAGGATGTTGTGGGAGCCTTTACGTGGAAAGAATCTCTAACTCAGCCAAGTGACCCAAAGCAGAGGATGAGGCCTTGGCTACATCAATACCTAGCACATTAACAGTGGGGGGCAGATAGGGCCTACCATTTTCAGGACAAAATTTAGGAGAGAAAAATCAATTAATTAAGAGAATAATTTGTTGTTGTTGTTGTTGTTTAGTCAATAAGTCCTGTCCAACTCTTTTGCAACCCAGTGGACTGTAACCCACGAGGCTCCTCTGTCCATGGGATTTCCCAGGCAAGAATACTAGAGTAGTTTGCCTTTTCCTTCTCAGGGGAGCTTCTGGACCCAGGTGTTGAACCCATGTTTTCCTGCATTGCAGAATTCTTTACTGCTGAGCCACCAGGGAAGCCCAAGAGAAATATTAACTAATCAATAAAGAGAAAAGGTGCACTGCAGTAGTATCACTGAGAAAACACAAAGTGGATTTCATAGGTCCTTCAGCAATATCTGTCTTCCTTTCTCTCTTTTCTAAAAAACTTTTCCCCCGACCCAGTATTAATGCAATGCATGAAAATATAAGGAACCCAGAACAACCAAAACTATCTCAAAAAACAAGAAGGAGGATTTACACTTCCCTATTTCAACACTTACTACAAACCTACACCAATCAAGACAGTGTAGTACTGGCATATGGATAAACATGTAGATCAATGGAACAGAATTGAGACTCCAGAAATAAACTATAAATTTATGGTCAGTTGATTTTCAACAAGGATGCTAAGGGAAAGAATAGTCTTTTCAACTGGTGTTGTAACAACTGGATGTTGTTGTTGGGTTGCTAAGTTATGTCCAATTCTTCTTGCGACCCCATGGACTATAGCCCATCAGGCTCCTCTGTCCATGGGATTTCCTAGGCAAGAATAATACTGGAGTAGTTTGCCTTTTCCTCCACCCAGGGATTGAATCTGTGTCTCCTGCATTGGCAGGTGGACTCTTTATCATTGAGCCACCAGAGAAGCCCAACAACTGGATATCCATATGCAAAAGAATGAAATGAGATTCCTTCTAATTCCTTCTAAATGAAATGAGATTCCTTCTTAAAAAAACTTTTTTATAGATGCCCTAAAAAAGTTAATTCAAATGGATCATAGACTTACATGTAAGAGCTAAAACTATAAATGGATTAACAATTCTCCAGGCCAGAATACTGGAGTGGGTAGCCATTCCCTTCTCCAAGGGATCTTCCCAACCCAGGGATCAAACCTAGGTCTCCCGCATTGCAGGAGATTCTTGACCAGCTGAGCCACAAAGGAAAGGTCTGTCTAGTCAAAGCTATGGTTTTTCCAGTAGTCATGTATGGATGTGAGAGTTGGACTATAAAGAAGGCTGAGCACCAGAGTTGATGCTTTTGAACTGTGGTGTTGAGGAAGACTCTTGAGAGTCCCTTGGACTGCAAGGAGATCAAACCAGTCCATCCTAAAGGAAATCAGTCCTGAATATTCATTGGAAGGACTGAAGCTGAAGCTGAAACTGCAATACTTTGGGCACCTGAGGCAAAGAACTGATTCATTAGAAAAGACCCTGATATTAGGAAAGATTGAAGGCAGAAGGAGAAGAGGACAACAGAGGATGAGATGGTTGGATGGCATCACCAACTCTATGGACATGAATTTGAGCAAGCTCTGGGAGTTGATGATGGAAAGGAAGCCTGGCATGCTGTAGTCCGTGGGGTCGCAAAGAGTCAGACACAACTGAGCGACTGAACTGAACTGAAAACTGTAAACTTTTAGGAATATACATAAAAGTAAATCTTTGTTGTGACTTCCCTGGTGGCCCAATGGTTTAGAATCCCCCTGCCAATGCAGCGGATACAGATTTGATCCCTGGTCCAGGAAGATCCCACATGCTGCAGAGCAACTAGGTCCATGCACTGAAACTACAAGTGGCCAATAATCACATGTAAAGATGTTCATGTTTGCCATACTAGAAATGCAAATAAAAAATAAAAATCAGATACTACTTTACACACACTAAGAAAACCAATATTTAAGAAAGATGTGGAGAAATTGGAACCTTTATCCATTGCTGCTATGTAAAATGATGCAGCCACTTTGAAAAACAGTTCCTTAAAATGCTAAGCAGAGTTACCATATGACCTAACAATTCTACTTCTCGGTATATACTAAGAGAATTGAAAACACATGTCCACAAAAAATCTACAAAGATGTTCATAGCAGCATTATTCACAATAACCAAAGAGTGGAAACAAAGCAAATTCTATTAACTGATGAATAAATTAGTAAAATGTTGACTACCCATATGTGTGTCAGTCACTCATTCGTGTCCAACTCTGCGATCCTATGGACTGTAGCCCACCAGGCTCCTCTGTCCGTGGGATTTTCCAAGCAAGAATACTGGAGGGGGTTGCCATTTCCTCCTCCAATGTCAGCCGTCTTAGTATAGTCTAAAGTCTTAACATGTGCTCACTTGAGTCCTTCAAAAATATATCTGGCAAAGTGTCTCTGTTGTGGGAACTGTTTGGCTCCCAGTAGGGAGGAGGGCTATTTTGTGTTCCCTCTTTCCCCTTGACTCACGTTCAAGCCATTCAACTCCAAAAGCAGTAGCTACCCTCAAAACTCGAGTTTTCGAGTCAGAGTCAGCGTCTGTCCTAAGATGTACATTACATCTCTCCAAGTAAGGTCATAAAGGAAAGTTAGTCCCATAAAGGCTTCATGTACTTTTTGAATCCTCTAAATAGTCTCAACCGCAATTGGGACTGTTTGAATTTCTATCGAAACTGAGGCAAGCCCTCCTGGAAGGGTGTCCTGACTCCGCCTGTTCAGTTGGGAGCCCTGGATACAGGAGCAAAGTAAGAGGACAGGAGGGAGCTGAAGGTTTCACACCCAAATCTGCACCCTTAGGATGCAAGTCTGGCATGTCTCACAGAGAGATAATGAGCGACATATAAGGCACATCTACCCATTTCTCTTGTTTTCTACAGATTGAACTTAAAGGGGTGGTTCTTGGAACTGCTAGCTATTCCTATGGGTATAGAATACCCATATAATGGAATATTATTCCATATAGTGGAATATTATTTGTCAATAAAAAGAAATGAAACACTGATAACATGATACAATGTGGATGAGCCTTGAAAACATACTGCACCAAAGAAGTCAAACACTAAAGGGTCCATATTGTATGATTCTGTTCATACAAAACATCCAGGGTAGGCAAATCTATTAGTGATAGAAAATAAATTAGTTGTTGGCGGAGAAGAGGGTAGGAATGCAGAGTGACTGCTAGCGGTTACACATTGGTTTTCTTTGGGGATGATGAAAGTGTTCTAAAATTATTTTGTGGTAATGGTTGCATAATTCTGTAAATATGAAAAAAAATCCAGCATTGAATTGTATATTTTAAATTACACAATAAATGTTCTAAATAGCTGAACTGTGTGGTATGTGAGTTATATCTTAATACACCTTTCTGTAAAATACATTCTAATGTTGAAAAATTTAGAAACTATACAAAAAAGTGTTAAAAAACAAAAAAAGGAAATCATAATCTCACCAACCAGCAATAACCATTGTCAATATTGAAGTATATTTTCTTTGAGCATTTTATGTATGGATTTTTTTCATTTGATGCTAACAATGACTTTATACATTATATTTTTTTCAGAAGCATTTCTCATGCCACTAAAAACCCTTGTAAATATTATGATCATTCAGTCATTAAGTCATGTCTGACTCTTTAGAGACCCCATGGACTGTAGCCCGCCAGGTTCTTCTGTCCATGGGATTTGCCAGGCAAGAATAATGGAGTGGGTTGCCATTTCCATCTTCAAATATAAAAGTTATATTCAGTTTCATAGATATACCACAATTTACTTAATTATTAAATATCCATATTACTAGTCCCTTACTACTGGGTATTTAGGTTATTTTCAATGCCTATATTTATTTTTCAACTAACAAATGAGAATCCTAATTTTGAAAGCTTTAACCAGATTCCTACTAGAAACCTTTATACTAGTTCCCAAGACAACTAAAGAAATCCCAACTGTAATCCATTTTTCCCTCATGAGGTACAAATTGTGCCATAACTTCATAACTGCAAAGGAAAATTTGAATCTACAAAGACTAAGTGTGTAGGCTCACCAGATTAAGTCATCTTATGATCTACATGTTACCTCTTAGCCTCTCTTACAGTGAGGGGCAGGCATGGCTGTCTATCAACACTTCCTAGCCCCCATCTGTAGGAGATATTAGGGCATTGCCCAGGTGCAACAAACCACAACCTGGGAACACAGCCCTAGGCATCGCTGGGAAGAGTCCCCAGACACCCAGCCTGGGTTGGGTCCTCTATGTTCCTGCAGCCCCTGGGTTTCCTTCCACCATAGCTCTTCTCACACTTCATGGTAGTCTGTTTTGGAGATGATCTTCCAGACACAACCTGTCTCATTATATTTCTGTGTCTCTGATATCTCACTTGGGCCTGACACAAAATTGGTGTTCAGGGAATATTTATAGTAATATCATAACAGTAATAAAGTATAACAACAATAATAATAAGGCAACATTTATTAAACACTTACATGGGCCAGGTTCTGTTGAGTCCTTATATATATTAACTTAGTTAAAGCCTGAACTGAACTGAAACCTACAACAACCCTATGAGGTAGATACTATTCTCTCCCTCATTTCATAGCTAGGGAAATTGAAGTATAAGAAAGTTCATTTACTTGCCTGAATATACATGACTAGTGGGTAGCAGAAATAAAATAAAAAAAAATTTTTTAAGTCTTCTCTTATATGACAGTATCACAGTTGACTTATTCCTTTTCCTGAGATGAATATAAGTTGTTTCCTATTTTGGCTATTACAATCAATTCTACCCTGAACATTCATTTTTACAAATCTGACACATTGCAAAAATTTCTTTAATGTATTACCTAGGAATGGAAGTGTGTTTGCATCTTCAAATTTCTCAGATAACACCAAATAGTTTACCAAAGAGGTTGTACCAATTTACATTTCTACAATAAAATTATGTTTCATAATATAAAATGTATTTATACAAATAAAAATATAACCCACAATAAAAAATGGATAAAAAATAAAAAATATAAAGAATCACTTGAAATTTCATCACTTGGTAGCAACCACTGATAATATTTTAGTATATAAATGGCCAAACATTTTTCTCTGTGTGTGTGTGTGTGTGTGTATGTTTTATTACACCATAGACATGTATATGTTTTGTCAAAATAAAATCTAAAAATGTAGATCATTTTGGAGCTTCCTGTTGCCAGTTACAATACATGTAAGAGTTAAATAATAAATGCTTTATGCACATGCTGATGCTTATGTTTCCAGGAGCATCATTACTGTAATCATCACACCTACTCCTAGACACTGAGACTTAACTGACACTTTTGTGGGAACCCCAGGCCCCACTCTTCAGGCAAAGTTCGTGCTTCCCTTGCTTTCTGCCTTCTGGTGCATTTCCCACACTTCATCTCATTGCCTATTGGCTAGTTAGTACCCACAAGGCAGTTACGAGTTCCCTGGGCTTCCCAGGTGGCTCAGTGGGAAAGAATCCACCTGCAATGCAGGAGACGTGGGTCCAGTCTCTGGATTGGGACGATACCCTGGAAGAGGAAATGGCAACCCACTCCAGTATTCTTGCCTGGGAAGTCCCATGGACAGAGGAGCCTGGCGGGCTATAGTCCATGGGGTTGCAAAAAAGTCAGACATGATGTAGCAACTAAACAAAGGAAAGAAAGGATCATTTATATTCAACTTAGGTTCCCAGTGCCCATTACTGGGCCTTTAGTTCAGTTCAGTCACTCAGTCGTGTCCGACTCTTTATGACCCCATGGACTGCAGCACACCAGGCTTCCCTGTCCATCACCAACTCCCAGAGCTTGCTCAAACTCATAGAGTTTCACATAGAGTCAGTAATGCCATCCAACCATCGCATCCTCTGTCGTCCCCTTGTCCTCCCGCCTTCAATCTTTCCCAGCATCAGGGTCTTTTCCAATGAGTCAGTTCTTCTCATCAGGCTCCCAAAGCATTGCAGCTGCAGCTTCAGCATCAGTCTTTCCAATGAATATTCAGGACTGATTTCCTTTAGGATGGACAAGTTGGATCTCCTTGCAGTCCAAGGGACTGTCAATTACTGGGCCTAGCATGTGAGCAAATTTGTAGATATTTCTCAGATTAAGTAAAAAAAATCCACTTTTATGAAGCAATCTGGTATAGCAGTCAAGGGTATTGGCTCTGCAACATGGCAAACATGATTTTGTATCTCAAACTCATGTCTTAATAAACTGTGATTTGGTCCTATTAACCCTCTAAGCCTCAGTTTCCTCATCTATCAAATGGAGAAACAGTAGTAGCCACTTCACATTTAGATTAAATTTAAAAAATAGTTGTTACAGTATCTGGGAATGGAATGAAATCAATACATCTCAGGGTATTACTCTGAAGGGAGGAGAGCACTGCCTTGGTGAAGCACAGTGTAGTGCCCACCATGCACAGGGGAGATGGGAACATTTGGGCTCGGTTTTCCCACAACACTAAAACGAAACTTGGATTACAAAGGACAAAAGGTCAATTTCATACTTCTTGAAGTAGCTAAACTTCCTTGGCCCCTAATCTCCCAGTATTTCCTCCCACAGTCTGTCCCCTGCTTCCATACCCTAGCCACAGCCATCCACTGCCCTGTCTCCTGCACTATTCTAGACAACAAAAGGGGACAAAACAGACACATTTTAAGCATCAAAATGAAGTGTAACAATTATAATAGTTAACACACATAAGGTTTACCCTCTTCCTGACACTGTTCTGAGTACTTTTCAGTATTACCTTCTAAAATCTAACAATCCCATGAATGAAAGCTACTTTTAGTTCTCATTCGCCAGTAATGAAATGGACACTGTCTTCAAATCCTACTGATTCTATCCCCTAAACATGTGTAAATTCTATCCCCTAAACATCTGAAAAATTTGTTTCACCCAAGGGCACCCAGCTATATCAACTGAGGAGAAGCTGGGATTTGGGCATTCTGGTGCCAGAGGCTATGTTCTTGAATACTATGCCAGGCTGGTCCTGCAGGCGCTCAGCAGAGGAGCCGTGTAGGACAGAGAGGGCTGTGGGCCAACACTGGATTTGAATTCTCTCTGCTCCTGGAATGTAGAAAATGAGGATTGAGAGTTCTCTAGGGACGATTTCCTTAGGGACCAAAAAGGTTTTAAGGAAGAGATCAACATGAGTAAATGTGCAGAGGGGAGGACGGACTGATTGAACTGGGAAAGATTGAGGACATGGAGGCTCCTGAGAGATTTACAGTGATTTGGTTAGTAGCAGGGGTGATAGAGAAGAGAGGACAAATTTACAGATGTTTAGGGGATGGGATCAATAGGATTTGAAGAGCGACTGGGGATGGGGAGGAGGCATAGAGGGAGAAGTAGGAAGTAGCCTGCTCCTAGGTTTCCAGCCATTCGTGGCTGCTGAAAGACCAGCAAATTATTCTGGTTACAGTGAGTATGTGTGGGAGACAGAGTGCAGGAGATGGAGAAAGCATTATTGGGCGAGAAAATAGCCTGCCAAGGCTTGAAAGGGCAAGAGGAGTGTGGGCAGAATGAGACATTCATGGTGACTGCCCATTGTGCAGAGATGGAGGAGCGGTAGAAGCAATTATCAGGGATTGAGGAAGGAAAGATTGGAGTTGACTCTGCTGTGATAAGACAGTAGACCACAAAAGTATTCAAGAGAGAGAACAACATGTTTGCATGTATTAGGGAGAATAGATTTTTTGGTTTGGGGATTTTGTCGTTGTTGTTTGGGGCAGGGTGGAGAGAAGAGAGAAATCAGGAAATTAACCTGTTTGGCCTCAAAATCAATTAGGAGGCTGTGGCAAATAATCTTGACAAAAGATAGGACAATCCAGTTAAATTGCAACACAGCCCCGGGGCCAGCCATCCTCGTTCCAACCTTCCCAAAAGGAATTCCAGGGGTACTTGCTCCAGGGAAAACAGGACAATGGAGGTTTACCAAGTCCACTTCTGAGCCCCAAACACACCACTCCCAGGGAAGGAAATCATCGCACTTATGACCAGAGTCATCAGCCCTTGCTTAAGCACCTTGAAAGTTGTTACAGAATAGAATTTCAGGTGGATTAAGTATGAATTAAGTAGCCCTAAACTGATTGTTCTGTTTTGAATGAGGCTATGGAAACACCAAGAACAAACAAAGTGAACCGTGAACAGGAATGCCTCTTTTCAACATTGCCCACAAACTGAGCCCTCTCAGTCCTTTAACTCATAAGAATCTCTTTTACATTTGTGCCTACCTGGGTGCCTAGTTTTCTTGTACCTACCCAAATACTCCTCAGTTACCATCCAGATGCTGACCTAAATAATTATCTCTAACCCAGATCTATCTCCAGAGCCTTAGTTCTTGAATCATATTAAGATCATGTTTTGCTGCAGGTGACCGAAAACCAATCCCGGGGGCTTAACTAAATTAGGGTTTATTTTTCTCAGATGGTAGACAGCCCAGGGCCATACAACAGCTCTACAAAGTCCAAATCCTCCTGTCTTTCTCTTCTGTCTCCCTTAGCACAGAGGCTTCATCATCATGGTCACAAAGTGGTTGTATCTTGTCCAAGCATCACAGTCAGTTTAGGCAGGGAGAAGTAAGGACAAGGGTGAAAGGCAAATGCCAGTTGGGGCCATACTCTGTTATCAGGAAAACAATAGTTTTTCCAGAACCTTCACTCAATAATGTCCACTTAGAGCTTATTGGTCAACACTGAATTGCATGACCAACCATAAAGAGTCTGGGAAGACTAGCAAGAGTCTAGGAGGGTGGATGTTTTAACTGGGCACTTCACTGTCCCAACAAAGCTGGCTTTTGTTAGGAGGGAAGAAGGAGAAGAGGATATTGAGTGAGTAACTAGCAGGATTTTCACCTATCTTCTGGACAGCTCTACTTGGGTATTTCATAAGGATCTCAAATTCATTATGTGCTAAAGCCATCTTGTCATTTTCCCCTCCACACTGGTTTCTCTTCTGGTGTTTTATATTGTTGTTTCTTTTCCTTGATTGACCCCGTTTGCTAAAGAAAGTCTTAACTCCTTCCTATCCACATTCAGACATGTCAAATCGTGTTTTGATGGATAGACAGAAGAGTATGGATTCTTCTGTCTGTCCTCTTCCCACCTTCTTTCCCTGCCATTATTTCAGTCCCAGTTATTATTGCCTGTGCCTTTCCTGATTGTCCTGAGCAAAGTTTTGCTCTGTTCCAGTCCCACAGCCTATTCTTTACACTGTGTCTGCCATAGGGTTCTTTCTTAAATTCAAAACTATGGATGCCTTCTCCCCCCAAAATTAATTTCCCATTACCTGTAGGGTAACATCTAAACTCCCTGATGTGACCAACAAGGTTCTTTGTGACCTTTGCGACTGTTCTGCCCATTTCTGCAGCCTCATCGCTTCATTATGAACTCCACTCACACGAAAATACTTTAAATGAGCTGGTAAAGAATCCACCTGCAATGCAGGAGACACTGGTTTGTTCCTGGGTCAGGAAGATCCCTTGGAGAAGGGATAGACTACCCAGTCCAGTATTCTTGGGCTTGCCTGGTGGCTCAGAAGGTAAAAAATCCACCTGCAATGTGGGAGGCCTGGGTTCAATTCCTGGGTTGGGAAGATCCCCTGGAGGAGGGCATAGCAACCCAATCCAGTATTCTTGCCTGGAGAATCCCCATGGACAGAGCAGCCTGGTGGGCTATAGTCCATGGGGTGGCGAAGAGTAGGACACGACAAAGCACAGCATACAGCACTCTTTAAGAGAGCCACTTCTCTCATTTTCCTTTCAGCTTCAATCTCCCCTTTCGTTTCTGCCCATGACTAACTTTTTCTTATCTGACAGATCTCAGCTCAGACCAAACTTCCTCCAGAAAATCTTCCAGGACCTGCCTTTTTAACTATTATTTTTCTATATTGTAGCCATCTATTACTTGTCTTTCTCACCAGCAAGATCAGTGACTCTCAAACTCACGAGAAAGTCAGAATTCTCTGCTCATAATGTTCTTCCAGAAACCTAGAGAATCAAAATCTCTGGGGAGGAGAGAGTTGGGAATCTGCATGTTGAACAAGCAGCAAGCATTATTGTTAGACAAATGGTCCAGAAACCAAATCTTAAGAAACACTGAACCACACTCCAGGCAACATCAAGGAAAGTGCATCCCTAGCATCAAGCATAGGGCCAGGAACAAAGTGGGTCACCTCACTCCAACCTTTTCTCCTTTGTCTCCTCTACGTTGCCTTATGGACATAATGTATGCATGTGTTAGTCATGTTGCTCAGTCTTATTCCATGGCTCCTCTGTCCATGGAATTCTCCAGTCAAGAATACTGGAGTGGGTAGCCATGCCCTCCTCCAGGGGACCTTCCCAACCCAGGGAGTGAACCCAGGTCTCTTGTATTGCAGGCAGATTCCTTAACATCTGAACCACCAGGGAAGCCATAATGATAATAATAGCAATTACTATTTACAGGGTACCACAAACTGCTGTCAGGCAAATGAATGAATGATTCCCCTTCAGTGATTCTCAGCAGTGCCTCTTACTACCTCTGTGATTTTGAGCTATTTGCTTGAACTATGCACACTTTGGTTCCCTCACTTGAAAAACTATGCTAGTACTTATGACAACCTCTTATGGTTGCTATTACAAGTAATTGAGATAATGAACTTCAAGCACTTAGGACAACACCTGACTCATGGCAAGAACTCAATACAAATTTACCATTATTATTACTACTACTATTCTTTGCAGAGTACCTATCAAATTTTAGCCATACATTTGAGTATGCATTTTTTTTATTCAGTCCTCCTACTCATTATAGCAAGATGAGTATCATTATCTTCATTTTACAGATAAGAAAATCCAGGCTTAGAGAGGCAAAATAATTCATACTAGGTGTATTGAGAGAACATGGAAGAGATGAAATTTGAACTTGGTTAAAAAAAGAAACTTTTTAAGGCTTTGTTAAAATAAATCAGTTTGGCAACCACATAGAACAATATGAACTTTACATTGCTAGTAGGAATGTAAAATGATTAATTATCACTTTGGAGAGTACGGTACAGCAAAAGTGAAGCTGTGCATACACCATGATTCAGCAAATGCACTCCTAGGACTATATCCTAAAAAATTAGCACACCTGGGTATTAGGAGGCATATTCAAGAATGTTCATTGTGTGATTGTTTATTGAACAGAAGGATATTTAAATGAATTGGAATATTATCACAAAATGAAATATTATACATGAGTTCTACTGAATGACTCTCAAAGCATAAAGTTGAAGAGGGAAAATTGGAAATTCAGGACTAGTTACAGGAGAATACCATTTATATAAAGCTTAAAACATGCAAAACAAGCCATCTCTTTTTGTGGATAAATATATATGTACTAGAAGTGTAAAAACACACACTGAGTTGATAAATTGGTGAGTCTCAAATTCAAGATGGCAGTGACCTGTCGGGAGAGAGGAGAATGGAATCAGGCAGGATTACACGGAGACATTTTGCTATATACATTATTGCTTCATTGCCTAAAGAACAAGACAGCTGAAACAAATGCAGGAAAGTTCTAAACTGTGACTGGTATTTGGTTATATTATTCTATTTTTGTGAGTGCCTTATTTGGCAATATTTTAAAAAGGTTTCATCAAGATCACAGGAGAATAGAGACTGTGGGGTCCAAAACATCCTAAATCTCCCCTTGGATCAGTCCACCACCTTCACTGATGAGGGCTGCCTCCCCAGGCCTCTTGGTAAGCCTGGGGGCCTCAGCGACAAAGTGACTGATCTACTCCATGGGCGCCTGACCTCTGAAGTCTAGCAAGCTCTGGTCACTCTTGGGAGAGTCTTGCAACTCTCCCAAGCAGGGACACCTGCCTGCCAGTGCCACGGAGTTTAGAGCCAGAGGAGAACCAAAGTTCCCCACCAGGAACCCATCCAAGCCAGGAATTCCTGCAGCTCTAGCCATGCCAGACGGCCCAGGCCCAGCCTCGGGCCCGCCTCCCGGCCCAGGACCCTCCCCTGGGCTCTAGGTTCCCAGCACCGCAGCCCAGGGCCCAGCATGTGCCACAGTGAGCCCCTTGCTGTCGCTGCCTCCCGCTGCGACAGGATGCTGCAAATCCCGGTTCAGGAAAGTTCATCTCAGCATTCTCCAAATATAAAGGGCTTGGAAACCACCTGAGCTTCAAACAGTATTATCAGAGCTATATTCATAGACTCAAAAAGTAATGTGTCATAAGACTGTAATATGAGAAAAAGAGCAGGTTACAAAAACAGTATGTGTAAATAAAAGCCCATTCTTAGGGTGTGGGTAGGGGAAAAAAAAAGTACCTGTGTAAAGTGGGATTAGAAATGATTTTTATTACTGGTTATATTTTCTTAATGTTCCACTATGTTCCCTAGTGGCTCAATGGCAAAGAATCTGCCTGCAACCCAGGAGACCTGGGTTCAATCCCTGCGTCAGGAAGATCCCCTGGAGAAAGAAGGAAATGGCAACCCACTCCAGTATTCTTGCCTGGAGAATTCTGTGGACAGAGGATCCTGGAGGGCTACAGCCCATGGGGTCACAAAGAGTTGGACAGGACTGAACAGTTAACACACGTTTTGACTGGTTTCAAAAACTGGTGTAGGGGAGGAAAAATAAATTTTCTTCTATCCTTCTAGGTTCTTGGCTGAGAACTCCACAACAAAAAGGCAGATTAATGGAATAAAAACAAATTTTTGCAAATATATGGGACTCAAAGGCAGTTAGGTAATTGAGGTTTATCTACCATCCTGAGCTAAGGAAAGGGACAGGAATCTGGGTCTTCAAAGAAGTGGTGGTGGGGGCAGGCAGAAGCAATTCACAGAAAGGTAAGAAGAGCAAATATTTAACAAACAAATGCTTGCTTTGCCATGCAGATATGTCCTGCAGATGAAATACTTGTCTCTGATAATAGTTCTCTTCTTTAGTACATGCCCCCTTTCTAAAGTGTTTTATGCAGGTAAGGGAGAGGTAAAAAGCTTTCTTAAGTGCTGGGTCTTGATTGCCTTCAGTTTAAAATAACCCATAGCCAAAGTGCCACCAGGGAAGCCCCCAGAAGTAATTTTTATAATCAAAAACAAAGGGACATTTGCAATGAATGAGGTGTTTGTTTCTGAGTTTCTAAGAGACTTGGGAGATTCTTAGGGCCGAGAAAGTACTCTGAGCTTCAAAATCAAACAAGGTTTTGAGCCATAGTTCTGTAACTAGTGCAGTCTTGAGCAGGTCACCAAGCCTTTATAATCCTCGGTTTTCTCATCTTTGAAATGGAGTAACCACCCATTCAACATTTTATCAAGATTAGATGAGATCATGTGTATAAAGCACTTAGTGCCATTGCATACATATAAACGCCTAGTAACTGCCAACCTCAGTCATTATAGTCATTACTTCTTGTGTGTGGTACATGAACTGGCACTTAGATAAAGACTTCAGAAATGGACTGATGCAGGGAATAATTTCTGAGATGAAAAGCAGCTACAAAAAAAATCCCCTGAAGGTGATGTGGGCTTCAAGGAACCACAAACTCCTTTGTAGCTTGGTAGCTGGTGGGTGGGGTGAAGTATTCATTATGGGAGAAGGAATGCTAAGACTGTGCTTGGTAGCAAAATCACACTGCATAAACCCGTGGGCACACCCAAACGTGTGTGCTCTCAAAAGTCTCAAAAGGCAACCAACCAACCAGAGGAACATAAAGAGCTGGACCTAATGGTGAGGAAGTTAATATGCACTTGTCCTTTGTGTTGAACTCGGTGTCCCCATCTTCTGTGGGTGAGCAGTCCTCTGCATACACATACTAAAGACCTCAGAACTTGGAGTACTGGGTTAACTGTCACAGAGATTGGGGGAAGGGCCAGGTAAGGGACTCAGGTTTACTGAGCCTGACTACATGTAAGCCAATTAATACACATTTTTTTTCACTGAATCCTTGTAATTTTGTAGGTAGGTGCTATTGCCCCATTTGCAGATGATGCAGTCAGAATTAGGGAGGTTGGTGACTTGATTAAGATTACACAGCTACTAAATGATGGAAAAGTGAAAGTAGCTCAGTCATGTCCAGCTCTTTGCGGCTTCACGGACTGTAAGTCCATGGAATTCTCCAGGCCGGAATACTGGAGTGGGTAGCTGTTCCCTCCTCCAGGGGATCTTCCCAACCCAGGTGTCCAACACAGATCTCCTGCATTGCAGGCATATTCTTTACCATCTGAGCCACCAAGGGAACTCAAACTCAAACGCGAAGGCTGACCTACCCCAAGCTGGCATCTTTTCCCATCACCCCTCTCCGTCATATCAACTTCCCATTGCCTCGACAAAGGTTTCATAGCAAAGATGGCTAAATATAGTGGAAAGGCAAGGGCTCTCAAGTTAGAAAAGCTGGATTCAATTCTGGAGACTTTCTATGTGGACCAGCATGAGTCATTTGATATTTCTGAACTTTGGTTTTTTTATCTGCAAAATGGAGATCATGAAACCTGTAGCACTGAATGGCTGAACAGATCAAATGGAACTGACAGTGCTGCTTAAACTTGAAAGAGTTGTGGGAATGTTAGTGCTTTTAGTTAGGGCTGGAATTTTAGGATGGGCTTTCCATGTGGCTCAGATGGTAAAGGATCCACCTGCTAAGCAGGAGACGTGAGTTTGATCCCGGATCAGGAAGATCCCTTGGAGAAGGAAATGGCAACCCATTCCAGGATTCTTGCCTGGGAAATCCCATGGACAGAGGAACCTGGTTGGCTACAGTCCATGGGGTTGCAAGAGAGTCAGGCCTTAGCAAATAACCAACAACAAAGAATTTGAGGATATGTCAGAGGAGACTGTTCCCAGCAAGGTAGGGTTGATACAGATGCAGGGTAGGAACTGCTTGAGCCTGGAAAGATGAGATGAAGAGAATGGCTCGACTCGCCCAGAGCAGGAGGGCTTTGCCCAGCATTTGGTACTGTAAAACAGGTCGGTAAACATTAACTGAAATTAATCCAGGCATGGCACAGGAAGTGCTTTGGGTGAAAATCAATCCTTTCATTAAATATTTGTTACTCACTCTGTACAAGGTTCAGAGAAGATGAAGGAGAATAAAACACGTCCTTAGTAACATGAAATAGAAGGTGATAAATAAACATCACTCAGAGAAATCCTCTGGAGGTGCTGTGGAAATAGACATGAAAGACCCAGGCCCTTGCTCAAAGAGCTCCATCTGGGAGAGGGATCTGCTGCATCCTAGACAGAGTATTCAGGGTTCTCAGAGTAGGGCAGAGGTGCAGGTGGTCAGAAGGGGAGGGGAGATGCCTGCCTGGGGGCAAGAGGCAGAGAGATAGGGAAGGTGGGAAGAGTAGGTGGGAAATAAGGTCCTTGGCCCTTGTTTCTAATTCAGGGGTGGTCAGCATCAGTTTGAAACCTGGACAGTAGTGAGGAGGACAAGAAGGGGACAAGGAGGAATGAGGTTTGAAGGGAGGGACTGGTTAGATGCTGTGAGGAAGGGACTGGGGGCAGGGGGAGGGGGCAGAGAGTAGAAGCTGACCAGAGAGGAGCTCTTTGCTAAGGAAATGGGTCAGAGGTTGGGCTTCTCCTCTCAGAGACAGGAGGTTCAACATATAAAAGCCTCGCACCTCTTATTAGAGCCCTATCTTTAGTCGTTTAAATTTTCTGAACCTCAATTACTTTATAAAATGAGGCTAATTATACATACCTTATACGATTGTTGTAAAGAATGAACTCCATCAATTCCACAGCATATGTGCCCTAGGAGACATACCCGAGAATGTTCCTAGCAGCACTGTGTGTATTGGAAAAACAGTGGAACCATCTGAAGTGTCCTTCAATTCACTGGATACATAAATTATAATGTATTCATAAAACAGAATGCTACATAGCCAAGAAAATGATGAATTAGAACTCTATAGATCAACAAGTATGAATGTCAGGAACATAATGTTGAATAAAAAAAGTCAGAGGAAAACATATGCACCGTAAGTCCTTTTATATAAAGTTAAAAACACACACACACAAAACTGGAAAAAACCTCTTAAACATACAATTATGTAGTTAGTTGTAAAGAAAAGCAAGGGAGAAAGGCAAAACATTTGGGAATGTGATCATCTCTGGATGAGAAGGAAAGCGATGGGACGAGGCACTTGGGGGGTTTCCAAGGTAGTGGTAATGTTCATTTTTTTATATAAAAATTGTTTTTGGTAGTGTTCATTTTTAAAAACTGCTTCTGGGTGCAGAAGTTTTGTTGTATCATTTTTGAATACTTTATGAACATTTTATAAGTATTCTTTTTTTTCCTCCTTAATATTAATACAAACAAAAAGTCTATCCCACCTAATACTAACTGATATAAATTATACAATAGTTTTAAAAAGAAGCCAGCAAATTTAGAGAATTAACTTTGAATGACCCAGCTTTTGATGAATTAATTGTTGGCTTGTTAGCCATGTGGCAGCGTGATGGTTTGGTGATTTGTGATCTGCTTGTAAAATTGACCTGGAGTCTGGTGTTGCCTAAGATTGGGATTATCAGCAGGAAGTAAGACATGGGCCAGCTGGAGGAGAGAGTTCCCTTAACCCTCCTAGAGGAAGAGGGGAGCTTTGTTGGAGGCCTGGGCTGAGTCCTGATAATGAGTAAGTGCTAATCAGCTCCCTCCCTTAAGAGCTCTAGAAGTGCCCCTTTCGCCCCACCCCCACAGCCACCCCCAGGACCAAAGGTGTGGGCCTCCTGATGGGTCTCTTGGTATCTACTCTGATCCCCTTCAGTGCTCCAAACCAGATCGAGAGAGAAATGTTTCATATATAAATCTGATCTCTTTGCCCTTCTAGACACCCTGGCTTCCTTGGCTCATAGGATAATAATCAAAATGATTAAAGTTGTTGGGACAATTAAAGGAGTTAGTGCATGTAGCCCTGGACTGTAGCCTGCCAGGCTTCTCTGTTCATGGGATTTCCCAGGCAGGAATACTGGAGTGGGTTGCCATTTCCTTCTCCAGCAAAATCTGCCCAACCCTGGGATCTAACCCACGTCTCCTGCATTTGCAGGCGAATTCTTTAACACTGAGCCACCATAGCTGTTATTATAGTTAAAAGGCTGTGCCCCTCCCCCTATCTCCACTTTGCATGAACTCTCCAGGTTCACCTTGGGATCTTGTAAATAATCTCCGGGTACTTCCCACTTGTCTTCTCAGTTTCTGGAGTGCACCAGACTCCTTCTTCCTTCAGGAACCTGTTCTTTGGGACTTAGCCACATGTGCTTGTTCTGGGAGCTGTCTCAGAGCCCACTATCTTTACCACAGACAAGCCACTTCTCCTGGGCAGGAACCAACTAATTTCTCTTTCCTCGGTGCCAAGCACAAAGCGGGCATCGGCAAGCTTTGTTAAGGAGAAGAATGATGTCTGAACAGCTGACACGAGGGCCAGCACTGGCTGACTTCCTGTCTCTCTGATGATGACAAAGCTGCATGTTGCACTGCGCTGGGCAGTCAGCAGCCTGGAGGACCTATTCATTAGCCTGGCATTTGGGGGGCCGCAGGGAGTTACCTGAGGGCTTTCCCACTGAGAACCACTCGCTCAAAGCCTGAGCAGGAGCCCCAGGATAACCAAAGCTGAAGCATCTTTTGCTGTTAACCAGCAGGATCTTGGACTCTGAAATAGGATGCAAGAGGCTCTGGCAGCCTTGGGTCGGTCCTTCACGCTTGTCCGGCCCTTTCTCACTTGACTTCTCCCCTGCACTCAGTGCAGCTTATTTACAGGGCTCCCACATGTGAGCACAGGAGGAGGGTCACTCAGTGATGACAGCCAGCAGCAGCCCAGACCTTGGGGGGTCTGGGCGAGGAAACAAGGAAGGTATGTACACAGTTCACGTCAACAGTGATGACTCCAACCTCAGGAATCTGGCCAGGGCAGCAGCGGCCTAGAAGCAGTCTCTGGTGCTCGGTGAATGCCCAATATTGTGGGATGGATGTATGGCTAGTATGGGGGTGCTGTTCATGTGGTCAGCCATCTCCTCCCTCACAGAGGAGGCTTTCATCAGCACTGGGTTTTGAGGCATGGACAGCTGTTTTGGGGGATCATTTGAAGAAGAGAGAATAGCTTAAGTCAAGACACAGAGACCTGAAATGACACAGGATTGCCGTGGTATTACAGTAGCTCTAGGGTAGAGCAAGAAGTGTGGAGGTTGGGGAGGAACGGGCGTGAGAGCAGATTAGGCTGAAGAGAAAGGCAACTGAGGCTTTGTCCTGTGGCACTGAGAGCTAATGAAAGATTTTTACCAGGGGAAAGACATGATGAAATTGTTGTTTGCAAAAGGTCACTCTGATAGTCTGTGCAGGGGTTAGAAGGCAAGAGGAGAAACTGCTAGAGCCTATTGTAACAACCCAAGTGAAAGATGGTATGGCCTGACTCAAGGTCGGCAGCAGGACTGAAGAACAAAAGACAGATGCAAGACATCCTTTCTCATCAGAATGGTAAGGCCAGGTGGCTCCTCTATTAAATGTGCATTATGCTCCTGCTATGTTCAGGAAAACATGTACGTGTGTGAGAGGGGAGAGGTGCAGAGATGAAGACACTTCCCTCCCCTTACAGAGGGGAGGCCAACCTATATTAATCCGTCACGTTGACTGAGGGCCCACTTAGCCCAGGACCAGAGGTAAACACCAGACACCGTCTGCAGTGGCAGGTGGGTGAGGAACCAGACCCTGAAGCCCTGTGGGAACTTAGGTGCCAGAGGGACGCTTCTAGCTTGTGCAGATGCATGGGGTCAGGTGAAGAGGAAGCCGTAGAGTGGAACCTTGGGAAATGGGGGTTTGATGCTTTGGGAGGCCACTCTGGGCAGGGAGCACAACGTGAACAAAGCACAGTGATGCTGAGGCCCAAGGAAGTATGATTCAGTCTGGTGTGTGTGTGTGTGTGGCTACAGGGAAAGAGATAGGACATGGCAGGGCCGGCCGGGGGTGGCCCATAGTGAGCCCTAAACACCAACCTAAGGAGCAGGGGCAGGTGGAGCAACTCTGGAGGCCACAGAGGCTTCTGTGCAAGACTAGGGACATGGTCTGTGCTTTAGAAAGGACAAATCTTGGGCTTCCCTGGTGGCTCAGTGGTGAAAAATCCACCTGCCAATGCAGGAGATGTGAGTTTGATCCCTGGTCTGGGAAGATACCACACGCTGCAGAGCTACTAAGTCCATGGGCCACAACCACTGAGCTTGTGCTCTAGAGCTGCAAACCACAACTGCTGAGCCCACATGCCCTAGAGCCCGTGATCTGCACCAAGAGAAGCCACCACAATGAGGAGCTCGCGCCCCACAAGTAGAGAGTGGTCCCCACTTGCTGCAACTAGAGAAAAGCCCTCACAGCAATGAAGATGCAGAACAGCCAAAAGCAAATAATTAAATAAAAGTATAAGGTGGCAGATTTGGTACCATGTTCACTAAGCTGGAGGGACAAGCCCCTTCCTGAATGGGGAGATCAGTAGGTGGGGGTTGGCATAGCCACTGTGAGCAGTGATGGTTCTCTGGACCAGATTTCTGGCAGAAATAGTGAAACTGAGGGGACAGATGTGTGAAGGAGGCAAAGGCAGCCTACTCAGGATTCCACAAGTATTAACTCTCTTCTTACTGTTTACTCTCGGTTCACAGGGCCAGACTCTGTGCTCGGTGTGAGGGTGTGGGCAGTTATTCAGGCACAGTTAGCAAGGATCCCATGATTGGCAAGCTCACAGGCCAAGGGGAGAGAAGAAAGGAAACATTCATTGTCTTTCAATTGGGAGCTAGGTGCTGTGTCAGGAACTTGATATATGTTAGCAGGAGTAAGATTATCTCCATTTTTTTTTTTTCAGATGTGGAAACAGATTCTGAAATGTGAAGTGACTTGTCCCAGGTTGCAGAAGCAAATTAGAGGAAACTTCCAAAGATAGCACTTTGTCTCCTACACTGGGAGCCTCCACTGAAGCCATCCAGACCTCTCTGGCATTCGTGTCCCTCATTGCATATGGAGATAGCAGCGATGATATAGATGACTAATAGTTGAGAGGGACCAAGAATTGTTTCTCAGGTATATCAACTAATTTAATACTTGCAACAACACTGTGCGTTGGATACTATTATTATCCCCTCTAGATAGAAAAGGAATATTGAAACTCAAATAGGTTAATGATTTATCCAAGGTCAAACCATTGGTAAATGGAAGAGACAGGATTTGAACCTAGGGGGTCCAGTTCAAAGCCCATGCTCTTAATCAATGTGTTATCCATAAGTAATAACCAGCCAGATACTCCTATGTAGACATAAATTAAATTACCTAGTGTGCTTGTTTTCAGATTTTATTTATTTGTTTATTTTTGACTGCACTGGATCTTCATTATTGCACGGGCTTTCTCTAGTTCAGGGGAGCGGGGGCTACTCTTTATTGTTGTGGTGCATGGACTTCTTATTGCGGTAACTTGTCCTGTTGAAAGCACAGGCTCTAGGAGCTCAGGCTTCATTAGTTGCAGCACTCAGGTTCAGCAGTTGTGACACAAGGGCTCAGCAGTTGTGGCTTGCAGGCCCTAGAGCGAGAGCTTCAGTAGTTGTGGCAAAGAGCTTAGTTGCTCCGAGGTATATGGAATCCTCCCGGACCAGGGACTGAACCCCTGCATTGACTAGCAGATTCTAATCCACTGTACCACCAGGGAAGTCCATTTGCAGATTTTATATTTACACGTGTTTATTTATTAATTCAAAGAGCCTATGTGAAGAACCAACTCATTGGGAAAGACCCTGATGCTGGGAAAGATTGAAAGCAGGAGGAGAAGGGGATGACAGAGGATGGGATGATTGGATGACATCATCAACTCAATGGACATGAGTTTGAATAAACTCTAAGAGACAGTGACGGACAGGGCAGCCTGGTGTGCTCCAGTCCACACCAGGCTTTGCAGTGAGAAGCACTGAGGTAGGGCCAAGCGAGACTCCCTGAGGAACAGAAAGGAAGCCGGTGGGGCTGGATTAGATTAATGATATGAAAAGTGGCAGAAAATGACATGGGAGGGTGATGGGATCATATGGGGCCACGGCATGGAGTTTAGATATCTAGAGAAAGTAAGGTAAGGAGGGTGGTGATATTTAGCCTTAGGGATAACAGGAATAGTAGAGTCATTCTGTTTGTAACCACAAATTTGCAACCATTCATTTGCAACCACACCAGGGGTTGCATAGAGTAGGACACGACTAAGTAACTGAACAACAATAACAATTTCTTCATTCAGCAATTATTGAGTGCCTTTTATGTGCCAGGTCCTCTATCCAGTACACCAAGGAAATCCAAGGATATTTAAGACGAGGGCCTGCTCTCAGGGCTGGCAGAGAGACAAATGAACAGGTACAGGGAGGAACAGGGAAGACGTCAGAGGGGTTGGGCAGAGGTAAGACACTATGTAAAGTAAGGTGTACTATGTTCGTTCTGCCTGCTGTGTAGACAACAAGCCCTAGGAGGGTAAGGATGAGAGTCAGAAGACCAGTGAATACTGGTGCAATTGATCAGGAGAAAGACACATTGGTGGCCTGGGCCAGGATGGTAGCTGGGCAGTTGCATTACAACCCGGGTGTTGGTGGCCTGGTTGAGAGCTCTGCTTGAATGAGACCTCCCACCAACTCCTGGCTCTACCACTGAGGACCCTGTTAGTCTCTGGACAGGTCTCCACCTCTGGACCAATGTGAGGTAAGGTGCTTGGGTCAGAATGACTCTACTATTCCTGTCATCCCTAAGGCTAAATATCACTACCCTGCTTACCTTACTTTCTCTAGATGTCTAAACTCCATGCCATGGCCCCATATGACCCCATCACCAACCCCCTCCCATGTCATTTTCTGCCACTTTCCCTATCATTAATCTAATCCAGCCCCACCGACTTCCTTTCTGTTCCTCAGGGAGTCTCCCTTGGCCCCACCTCAGTGCTTCTCACCTGCTGTCCCTCAGCCCAGGAAGCACTTTCTCTAGATCATTATCTAGCTAGGTCTTTCGCAACCTGATCTCAGCTCAAAGTTCATCTCCTCAAAAGGCCATTTCCATCTTAACTTAGATGGAACCTCAATTTACCATATCAATTCTCCTAGATTACATTTCTCCTAGAACTTAGTACAAACCAAAATCATTTTTCTTAATTGTTTTCTTCTTTGTCATCTGTCTTCTCAATACAAAATCAGTTCCCTGAGAACAGAGACCTAGTCTGTCTTTGTTCATTATGATATATCCAATGCTTTAAACAGCGCATAGCTGGCACATAGTAAACACTTGATAAGTATTTGTTGAATGACTGAGTGAACGAATGAATGAGCCATCTTTCAGCTTTCTGTAACGTATATTCTAAAACAAGATATTATACATTTCCTGAGTCAGAAAAGTTTTTTTTTTAATTAAAAAAATTAAAAGTCTGGACTTAAAGAAGGAAGTGAATATGCATTCTCCTGAATTGATTTTTTTTTTAATCATGGTGTCATAGACTGTTTAAATTGGGTGGAAACTATCTTGATCTTTAGAGTTAGGCAGTGAAAGTGAATGTGTTAGTCCCTAGTTGTGTCTGACTCTTTGCAACCCCATGGACTGTGGCCCACCAGGCTCCTCCATCCATGGGATTCTCCAGGTAGGAATGCTGGGGTGGTTTGCCATATCCTCCTCCAGAGGATCTTCCTGACCCAGGGATTGAACCCAAGTCTCCTGCACTGGCAGGCAGATTCTTTACCATCTGAGCCACCAGGAGAGCCCAGGCAGACCTGGGTTCAAATGCCAGATCTGTTATTTGCTAGCATACATATGTTACTTAACCTCCTGAGCCTCAGTCTCCCCAGCTATAAAATGCGGGTAATAATGCCTACCTTAGAGGGAGCATTCAATTAGACATTAGATCTAAAGTGCCGAGGACATAGCTGGTGCTCAGTAAGTTGTTAATTCCTCCTACTTCCACAGGGACCCTGTGGGCACAAGCCCGTCTCACTCTCCAGGATATGACCTCCAAGGGCAGCCTTATCTTCAACATCTCCTCTGTGGGGCTGTGTAGGTCCTAAAGACTTGTATATATTGTGCAAATAGTGGAACCTCATTCCGCAGAGGAGGAAACTGTAGCCCAGGGAGGCAGAGTGACTGTCACACAGGGTGTGAATGGCAGAGTGGCTGAGAGCCCGGCTTAGCTTAGAGCCAGCCCAGTGCTTTTTTATTCCCCCCTTCCTCCATTCTCTGCTGCTCTGGTTTTATTCATTGTTCACCTGCAACATTCTGGGGCCTGTCCCAGGTTTTGTATGCATCCACATAGCTCTGTGCAGCTCAGGGGGCTATTTAGGCTCGGAGGAAGCCTGTGCCAGAGCTGGTGAGCAAAATGGAAATACTTCACAAGCTTTATAAAAAGTGTTCCAACAGGATTGCAAAGGTAAACTCTGAAATAAATTCTCAGTGACCATAAGTACAGGCAGAGCCCTCAACCGTGCTTCTCTGTCATTCTGCTCAATTCATAATGCTTCCTGATCACCCCATAGGCTGGCCTCATGCTAAGCCCTGGACTCTGGAAGACCAATGACATCAGATTAGGGGGTGAGAACAGACGTGGACACAGGCACTGACCACACGGAGCAGAGACAGAAAAATACAGGAAGCTGGGGGAGCCCAGAGGAGGAGTCCCCAGACCAACTTGGCAGATAGGAAGGGCTTCCTGGAGGAAGTGACATCTCAGTTTCACTTTTTTCTCTGTGAAGAATATTCTCTTGCCCACATGGCTTTCCTCAAACCTGGAAAATGTATGGGTGAGGAGAAATGAACTACCCCCGAAACACTTTAGTTTTTGCTTCTTGGAGGTTTAGGTAATTCTGATTTGCTGATTGGATCCTGATGTGGGCATTTTTCCCATAATGCCATATATATGATCCTGAAACAAAACAAAGTAAAACATAATCCTTTTGCAAAGTCACATGGTGTAAACATGATAGGATTTAACAAACAAGTTTGGGGCAGATCATTTAAATCTATGGATCTTTGTAAGTGGAGGGCTAACGAAAACAGCACTGGTCCCAGTAAAACATCAGCAGGGCTAAATCACCACCAGCATTTGCACCCAGCCTCAAGGTCACTTTGGGCTTCCCTGATGGTTCAGACAGTGTGGTAAAGAACCTGCTCACCAATGCAAGAGACATAAGAGACACGGGTTTGATCTCTGGGTCAGGAAGATCCGCTGGAGAAGGAAATGGCAAACCACTTCAGTATTCTTGCCTGAGAAATCCCTTGGATAGTGGCGCCTGGAGGTCTACAGTCTGTAGGATCACAAAGAGTCGGACACGACTGAGCGACTAACACACTTTTCATGGTCACTTCATCCTAGCAGCCTTGAACCTCAGGTTTTGTGTTTCCCCTTAGATGTAGGATCTTTATGGCATTTGCCTCTGACAGAGACTAGGATCGCCAGAGTGAAAAATCTAAGGTTTTGATTTTTTCAAAAGGAATACAGGAAGTATCTGCACTCTCCACTTCCCCAGAGAGTCTCACACTGGAGAGGATGGTGTTTCTTGAAGCCACTAAACCAGTGATGATGTGCACCAGACAAAAGCACTTCTGCAGGATTTTCCGCATTTTTGTAAGGTCTTCATAAAATGTTACAGCTTCCTCTTTAGTGGTGAGAGGGCCTGCTCCTAACTGCTTCAAAACTAGCATGTGCTGGAATATACTGCCTAGGAATCAGTACACCTTCCACATAGTATGGACGGCATTCCCTGCCTTTATCAATCATATTTACATGTGTGCGCTATTCCTATGAAAGAAACACACATTTCAGCAGAACGGACTGGTTTCTTTTTTTTTTTTTTTTCTATTTCTGCCATGCTGGCATGCAGGATCTTAGTTCCCCGACCAGAGATCGAACCCGTGCCCCCTGCATTGAAAGTGCGGAGTCTTAACCACTAGACCACCACAGAAGTCTCTAAGAACAGACGGTTTTGAATCTTCCTTGAGAGAGGACATTTAAAGTGGTTTCTTCTTCAGGAGGTTTTCAAAGACCCTCTGGCCTCTGAGCCCACTCATCCTTTATAATGCATGCGACCCTTTATAGCATATTCTTCAAATGTCACAACAGTTTCATGGATTAAGACATGTAGGTGACATACACCACTCCCACTGCTCCCTCTCAGTGGGAAGGGTGATGGAATTATCCACTGGTGAGGGCCCGCAGGCTACAAGCCTTGTGCCAGACACCTGCCATATGCCATCTAATTTCGTCCTCACTGCAGCCCAGTGAGGCCAAGAAGAGTTTATTTCCAAGACAGTTTGATGTCTTCACTTTCCAGGGGAATAACCTGGAGCCTGGGTATATTAAGGTCATCCAGCTGAGAAGTGACAGGGCAGGATGGGAACCAGGGGAACCGCTGTGGTCTTTCCCTTCCATCTTAGGGAGCCAAACTAGCAACCGGCAGCAAAATGGATGAGGTTATCCCCACTGCAGTTCGATCCCTGGGTCCAGAAGATCCCCTGGAAGAGGAAATGGCAACCCACTCCAGTATTCTTGCCTGAAAAATCCCATGAACAGAGGAGCCTGGTGGGCTACAGACCGTAGAGTTACAAAGAGTTGGACATGACTGAGTGACAGAGCACACACACATACATACATATCCCCACTGCAGAGCAGCTCTTGAAAGCCTCCCAGGCTGAGAGCAGGAAGCTCGCATCTCAGCAGGGCTGTGTGAATATCGATTCCTATTTAAGTGAGCATTTATTAGAAGCCAGGCACTGTGCCAAATGCCTTGCAATATAATTTCCCTAAACTTCTCCCAAGCCCTGTGAACTAAGGATTTCTAAAACCCAATTCTCAAGTGAGGAGCTTGAAGCCAGGAGTAAAGCAATTTGCCCCAAAGGCTTGTTGAGGAAGGGGCTGGGATCTGAATCCATATCCCACTGACTACGTGTGAATCTAAGCGCTAATGGAATCAATGGAGCCTCACTGGGCTGAGACAGCTTCCTGTTTGTCTGGAAGAATCTCTGGAGGCACCAACGACCATAGGCAAGACAACCTACATGGGACAAGCTGAGAGACTAAAACCCTCACCTTGAAGATACATGAAAGCTGAGACTTTGATGGAAAAAGAAGGTTTCATTGGAGGGTGGACAGTATTGTTCCTCTCCATCCCCGCCTGTACAGACATTCATGTGAGAAAGGTAAAAGGGAGCTTCTTCCTTTCTTAAACCAACTGAGGGGAGCTTCCAGAGAACCACCCAGAGAATGTTTTTTTGTGTCTTAACATTTCTTGGGTGTAGAACTAGTCCCTGAACCTCACCTGAACATGTATGTGGGTGACAGGCTTGGCTAGAGCGCCCACTGATGGCTAGGTCATGACATGGTGTGCTTTGGGATGCCTGGGGGTTTCTCACAGCCAGGTGTGTCTCCATGGAGAGGAGCGGGGTTAAGAGGACCCTCTAGAAGGGCAAGCGACCCCTAGAGGGCCTGAATGGGAGCTGAACTGAGGGAAAATACATAGATTTCAGGCCAAAAAGGCAAAGCCATGTCAAGGTGCCAAAGGTGGGAGATCCCCAGGGATGGGGAAGGGCCATGAGGCACTCAGGCACCCTTCCACAAGGCAAATGCCAGTAATCACACCGCTACCTTCAAGAAGATTCCAATGTTATGTCTGCACCTGTAAACTCTGACTTTGGCTGTTCTGATCTCAACTCCCATCCACTTCCACCTAAGGGGGGTTTAGAATGTGTGGGGGAGGGTTGGGGTGAACAGCAGCTAGAGAATGGGTGTGGAGGTACCCAGCCCACCAAGGGCACCGACTTAGAGACCACTGGACTCAGTCATTTCCTTCTGAAGCCAAAGGGATAATCATTCAAGATAGTTCATTTCCTTGTAGTGATGAAACATTCCACATCTGGAATAAATCACTGTTTTCTTTTTTAGTATCCCTTTAAACACTGCCACTCCTTTGCCCTGGAATAGGAGTGGGAAGTGTCTGATGCTTTTTTTTGGAGGGGCTGCACTGCAGCATGCAGAACATGAGTTCCCCGACCAAGGATCCAGGGATCGAACCCGTACCCCCTACAATGGAAGTACGCAGTCTTAACTACTGGACCACCAGGGAAGTCCCACCTGTTGCTTTTAAAAACTAAAAATAATTATTTTTGTGCCTGTTGTTATAAATTGACATCTGGCTGCACTGTGGCTGTTCAGTTCCATCACTTACCTTCTGTAGGCAAAGATGTTTCTGAAGGAAAAGGCCTGCTCTGGACAGGAATTCCACATGCTATAGATGGGAGGAGTTCCGGGGTATGGTGGAACCCAGTACTGAGCTTCTACTTTGTACCAGGAACTTCCTCAGTGCTTCCGGGGAGATGACTGAGGATCCTTGTATGTATGAAAACATGGAGGGACTTCCCTGGAGGTCCAGTGGCTAAGACTCTGTGCTCCCAGTGCTGGGAGCCTGGGTTCAATTCCTGGTTGGGGAACTAGATCCCACTTGCTCCAACTAAGACCTGGCGAAGCCAAATAAAAATAAATAAATAAATATTTTTTTAAAAAGACATGAAGGAAAATGTCTGTCCCCTCAGGCAGGCTTACAGGTTATGTATCTCTGTGAGGTCCCCAGGGAGATTGTGCCAAGCTAACCTAGCCCAAGAGAGACACCAAAACAATCATCACTAACTTTGGGATGAATGGGAGGCATTTTACTCTTATTATAAAAAGATAGATATTATTTTTCCTTTTCATATATGTATTTGTTTATTAACATTTTATTATGAACCAGGCACTGTGCCCCATTCTGTGTATAACTCCCAGATTTTAATAAGAACCTTTAGGGAAAACAAGAAACATGACTTCGCTAAATGTACATACAAATTTTCAGACACACCACGAATTAAAAAAACAATTCAAGGAGAAGCAGGCATGTCTTGGAGGTAAGGAGCTACAGCAGTGCTCTTGGACAGGACAGCTCTGTGCCATCCTGGCTCTCACCAGGCCTCTCTCCAGAGCCTGCACCCAGTTCCCCTGCCCTGGCCTGAATCCAGCTCCAAAGCTGCCAGGAGCCCTGGGGCTCAGGCAGGATGCTGCCAAGGCCCTACAACGACATCTGGGCGAACCCTGGATGACAGAACAGGGCAGGGCCGTGTTTCCAGATGGCTCCTAGGAACAGCTTGTTTTCTGAAAACAGTTGATCAGCTCTCACCGACACATCAGGCTTGGAGAGTAGGGTGCACAAACGATTTAATGGGACTGAGAGATTCAAGATGGATGGCAATGGAATACAGTGAATTCCTTAAAAACACTTCCCAGGTGGCACGAACAGTAAGGAACTCACCTGTCAAAGCAGGAGATGTAAGCCACGTGGGTTTGATCCCTGGGTTGGGAAGATTTCCTGGAAGAGGACATGGCAACTCACTCCAGTATTATTGCCTGGAGAATCCCATGGACAGAGGAGCCTGGCAGGCTACAGTCCATAGGGTTGCAAAGAGTCAGGCACAACTTAAGTGACTTAGCACATTATTACATGATAAGCTTTTCCTTGTTGAAAATTTGAAAAATACAGAGGAGGCAAAAGAAAAATAGCTATCATGACCCAGAGATAAGTACTTTTATCATTTTGGTATGTGGTGTGGAAAACTGACCTACCTTCCCCTCGCTTGCCTGCTGCCCTCAACACACGCACACCACATGCACATATATCACACTCACATATCCACCCTCTCACACACCTCCACAACACACACATGCATGCACATCACACATACATACTCACTGCACATACATCAAGAAGAGAACTAAAGCATTTGATAAAAATCCTCATTAGAATGGTCAATCTGGGGACTTCCCTGGTGGTCCAGTGGTTAAGAATCCACTGCCTTGCAATGCGGGGGATGCAGTTTCGATCCCTCGGCAGGGAACTAAGTTCCCACAGGCCATGGGGTAACTGAGCTCTCGTGCCTCAACTATTAAGCCCACGCACCACAACTAGAGTCTGTGCACTGCAACAAAAAATCCCACATGATGCAACTAAGATCCAACTCAGCTAAATAAATATTAAAAAAAAAAAAAAAAAAAGGAATGGTCAATCTGAACATCTCCTTCATTTGAGGGAGAGAACCAAGGGGCAGAAGCTGCAAGCCTCGATGGCTCTAAAAACCACCCAGAGACATGTTGAAGGAACAGATATCTGGTCTCACCCCTAGGATTCTGATTCTGCACACCTCGGGTCAGGGTGGGCTGGGTGGGTAGATCCAGACAGTGAGACCTCCCTCCTGTGGTGGGCACTGGATTTCTGTGGGACTGGAATGGAAGCAGATGAGAGGCTTGTGAGAAGGAGGCTTCTGGAGAAAGAGAGTTTGTGGATCTCAGAGCAAGTGTGTTAGTTGCTCAGTCATGTCCGACTCTTTGCGACCCTGTGGACTGTAGCCCTCCAGGCTCCTCTGCCCCTGGCATTTTCCAGGCAAGAATACTGGAGTAGGTTGCCAGCAAGTGAGGGGAGGTTAGAAACGGGTGTGCCCTGTGGGAACCTCTCCTTTCATGAAAAATCCTAAGGGTTTCCCTTCCATATGCTGGGAAAAGTCAAGAGAGGGAGAGCCTTAGCCTTCCCCTTGGATACTGCAGCACCTTTTAGGATTGTTCCAATCCTTCTATGCAGAAAGGTTTATTCCCTGCCCAGTTTGATGTTTAACTAGAGGGACTGAAGGGGCTGGGAAGTGGGGGGAAAGGGGCGCTGTTCCTTTCCGTCTCCCCCAGGACTTCTGTGGAGAAAGGTGTTCACATCCCACTGAGGGGGCTATAGCCCAGGTCCCAAGACAGAGACCTGTAGCCCAGTGGATAGTGGCCCAAAGTGCCAATAGTGCTCCAGAGTGAACATTTTAAGAGAGGCAAGAAGACTGAAGTGCCTCTGACTCCTGCCTGTTTGAAAGGCTTTCATTTTTGAAAGAAGAAAGAAAAATACCATGAGTATCAGACCACCTATAGCCCACTTGGTACCTTTGTGCAAATTAGAAAAAAAGGCCCTTCCTCAGGACCCTTAACTTCTGTCTGACAAACTGACATAATATTATGAGAAAGCAAGCACTAGGCTACTATCTACTGGAAAACTGTTGTAACAAACATATACCCCTCAGTAGGAAAGGGCACGACCTTGGGAGGGGCACCCTGACATGCCACATGACTGCATGGGTCAGACTTGCTTAAGGTGTCTGAGAATTTTACAGATGAGGAAGCTAAGCTGAGAGAGGATGAATAGATAATTTGACCAGGGTCACACGGCTGGTTAGAGGTGGATTCAAACCCAGCTTTCTGACTCCAGGGCCCAGGCTCTGCGCCATCAGGCCACTGTTTCTACTGGAAATACTTGTTACTCCCTCATCTCTTTGAAAACACCTTAACTATTATCCTTAAAAATGTCAACTTTTACATTTCAGATACCACTTCTGTTTACGCAGCCTTCTTTGACCTCACCAGGTCCAGTTGGCTATTCAGTCCTCTGATCCCTGCTCCTGGACTTTATCTGGCTTTCTACTGAAGCGTCATCATAGTGAGTGAATTTCATAAGTTTACTGTCTGTCTCTACTCTAAGACTGTGAACAAACTCTTCAAAGGCTGCTGGGGAGACTGAGGAGCGCCAGCTCTGAGCCCTCAGAGCCTGGCACCGAGCCCGGCACAGAGGAGCAGCTGGGTGATGACGGAGGAAAAGAACTGGAATGAGCTCTCACGTGAGGGGATCGGACACAGTGCCCTCCCAGGACCGCTGCAGCTCTGACCTTCGTGAGTGCTCGACTCAGTGATTGAGTCTAAACCTCTGCCAACGCTGGGGGCCAGAAATCACAGCCATGCAGAGCAGAGGGACGCAGGACGAAGGGTAATCGCCAGGAAATGGCTGCTACATCTGCTTAGAAGATGCTAGAGTGATTAGATGGAAATGGGTCTAGAAACTGTGAAGCTTCTTAGGAGGCTCACAGGAAATACCACTGAATGCCTGAGGCCTCCCCAGGCAGAGTGGTCAGAGTAGCTGTCAAGGTCATCACCAACTCTGAAATCCCCAGATGCTCCTCCATGAATAGGTTTTCAGGAAAGGAGGAAAAACACAATGGGCTGTCATTCTAACCAGAGAACATTGATAATGCTTTCACTAGAAAAAGGTCAGGGGCTTTTTGCCAGTTTCAGTCAAGTGTCCAAGGACATCCTGGGCATGTAGAAATTTGGGGGGAATAGTGAGAGATTAGTGAGCTCTGGGGGGGTGACAAGACACAGCTAGTGAGACCCCCTGGTCTCACCCCCTTCTCTGCACTTCGTGGAATGTAACTGAACCCCATGTGGACTGGGCCCCACCATTAGAGAAGAACAGGTCTTCTCGCTCCAGAACTCAAGGGGATCTTGAGGGCTCAGGGGTGTCTCTCACCCTTTAGATTTTACTAGCACTGAGCTCTACTAATCTGGGGCAGCTAACATATAGTGACTTGTATTTGGTGATTTAATTTCTTTATAATTCTGTTTAATTCACTCATTTGACAAAAAGAATTCCCAATGTAGCCAAAAGATTCACAAAGTTGATCTCACCCCTTCATTAATTCATTCAATATGGTTTTCTTGCACGTCTGTCATGTGCTCGTGGGCCAACTCAACAGCATCTTACCCCTGTCCTCCTCATCCACTTGGAAGGAACACCCCAAGCACCCTCTTAAGCCAGAGATCCTGATGCAATTCATTAGTGGCCTCTGTCCCACCTACACTAGGGTCTAAGACTCCAGAAGGATTGCACCACTCACAACCCAGAGAAGTAGCCACTCAGCTGCTGCCAGGGCCCAAGGGGCTGCTTTTCCATGTGACAGAACGCTCAGGGTGGGGGGCAGAAGTACCTTTAGACCCTTTGGCGTGGCTCTAAGGGACTGTCAGTCCAGACTGTATCTTTATAGCAGAGGACATGGATAAGAAACCTTTGTTTTTGTTCCTAGAGAAGGAATGAGGAAAATACATAAAGATGGTAAAAATCCCCTGTGATTCATCATTAAGAGATAATCGTTTTTAATACTTTGATGTTTACTATTTCAGTTTTTTAAAAAAATTCTTATATATAAACACAAACAATATTTTTACAAAAACAGAATTACTCTGTAATGCTTTTTTATGACTCCCTTCCAAAGCATAAATTATTGTGACTATTTCCTCATATTTCATATTTCATAATATTGCTTAGAATGGATATAACAGTTTATTTAACTTCCTCTCTAAAGACATCTAAGTTATTTACAATGCTTTTCCTACTGGGCAAAAGGTACATTTTTAAAAGCGATGATGGGCATTTCTTATTATTAATAACTCACTATGTATCCCTCTCCCTTGGTTTTTCCTTCTGTTTCCTCCACCAGCTTGTCAGCCAAGCCAGAACTCTGGAATCAGTCCTATCCCCTCCCTGCCTCTCCCTCCCACCCCCCCATCCAATTAGTCACCAGTCACCCAGCAATCTCTTGTCTGGGGCCTCAGCCCAAGCTCAGACCTTGTCCGTTCTTTCTGGATCATCACAAAGGTCTGGTCTCCCGGAGACACCCCTCAATTCCTCTTCCTCCTGACTCTGAATCATTTTGGAACCAGGATGATATTCAGTTTGCTCATCTAATGTCATTGGGGGCAGAGAATGCAGCAAAAAGCTCCTAGTCTTGGCAGAAGAGAACTGTGGTTAATGGGGATGGCCATACCCATGTTTTGAGGATGCCAGCCTCCGGGGGGCAGGGGAGAAATTGGTGATGGGGTGTCAGAACGAGACAGTTCTTCTGAATCTCTGGGGTCTCTGCTGGGGGTCCTCTGGGGTCAGTCAGGGTGCTGGCTGGAAGCTCAACCCTGGGCCGCTGGCTGGAGCCCTTCTGGGCCCTTCGCCTGTGCACGTGTTCTCTCTGCGCAAGTCCTCACTCTGGCAGGGAGGGCTCAGCCCCTCCTTGGAGAAGCGAAGGGGAAGCCAAAACTCGATTCTGGGAAGATGAAGGCCCTCCGGGCAGGAGAGGCTGTGTGTGTTGAAGGCTGGCTGCAGTGGGATACAGATCCCACTGGGAGTTGGGTAATCCTGTAACTTTGGCTCCAGACCCTTCTTTAGCCCAGAGGCGTGACACTACCTCTTGGGTGCAGAGGGAAAATAACCTTATGTTCTCCTTTTAATCAGGGTCAACTTGGAATCTCAGACTTTAGAAAAACATGAAAGGTCTTTTATTCCAGCCTCTCTGTCACCTACTAACGTTGTCTCCCCAGAGTATTCCAAACGTAGCCAGCTCCTTCCAGGCCCTTCCTTCCAAGGAAAGCTTTTCTTATCTTTAGAAAGCTCTTCTTAGACCATGATGGGGAGGCCCTTTCTCACGTCCTTGTCTTTGCTTTGTAAGTTGGCTCTGTCTTTTCCCATCTTGTTCACCAGGGCAAACTCCCATTCCTTCTTCAAATCCTAACTAAGGTCACTTCCACCTTCCTTATATCTCACAGACTGAGTTCTTTCTCTGGATTCTCCCACAGTCCCCTGAGCGTCTTGTTATCATTGGCAATTGTTAGTTTACTCATCTACATTTGTCCCTCTTCTCCCCTAGCCCCTCCTGCCACCATGGACACTTCTGAGGGTGGTACCCTGGCTGATTCATTTATCACCAGTGCCTGGCCCAGGGCTTGGCCAAGAGAGAAGGCATGAATGAGTGGATGAAAAGGGAAGAAAGGAGGGTCCCAGAACTCTAAACAGCAAGAACTCCTGGACCACCTTTGTTATCCCAGGTCCCTGATTGTTATTGTTCAGTTGCTAAGTCGTGTCCAACTCTTTGTGACTCCATGGACTGCAGCACACCAGGCTTCCCTGTCCTTCACTATCTCCTGGAGTTTGCTCAAATTCATGTCTATTGAGTCAGTGATGCCATCCAACCATCTCATCCTCTGCAGCCTTCTTCTCCTTTTGCCTTCAATCTTTCCCAGCATCAGGGTCTTTTCCAATGAAGACCCTGACTACCCTTCACATCGGGTGGCCAAAGTATTGGAGTTTCAGCTTCAACATCAGTCCTTCCAATGAATATTCAGGATTGATTTCCTTTAAGATTGACTGGTTTGAACTCCTTGCAGCCTAAGGAATTCCCTCCCTTATTCCTGGTCTTACTGGATCCTCACAGCAGCCCTGAAGTGGTTGACGGTGGGGACACGCATCCTGGTTGGCAAACAAGGAAGCTGAGGTCCAGGGGGAGAAGTGACCTGCTCAAGGTCACTTCGGAATGCCTTGTGGGAGACCAGGAACTGTTTCCTTCCTTCCTCACCTTCGTTTCCTCAGCTCCGCCCCCCTGACTCATGTCCCTCAGGACTGTTAGAGCAGGATTCCATGAGACCTGAGGGATTTCAGAGACCTTGAAGTAGTTCTGGGCAGTGAAGTGTGTGGGTGGTGTGCATGCAGACTCCCCTGGGGGTTTGTGGGGGAAGGGTGATGCTGGCTCCCAGAGGACCCCAGACGAGGTTTGGCACCAAGATATCTCCTAGGTCACCTTTCCATCCCCTGCTCTTGAAAGGGAAATCCCAGATGGCCCCCCACTGTCCAGAGAGCTCCAGCCATGTCAGTTGAGTCAGCAGAGTGCTGCGCCACGACAGACACTGATTAGTCACCTATCAAAACTGCTGTGTGACCTTCGGTAAATCACTTAGCTTCTCTGAGCCTCAGAGTATGGATCTAGAATATTTAGAAGCTTGGAGCCTTTTGTCCTTAGGAAATAGGGACAGGGACAGATTGTCATCTCTCAAATTTTACAGGACTGTACAAGGAAAAGGGATCATGCTTCTTCGTACAGCCCAAGGGGCAGGATGAAAATAGATGAAGGAAAGTGGAGGAGTGGGTGTAGATTTGGGGTCAGTGGAGACACGAGGTGATTCACTGAGCACTAGAGCAGCTTTAGAATGGAAGCAGCTCCCCTGCCTGGAGGTATGCCAGTAGGGACCGGGTGGGAATTTGGGGACATGATGCAGAGGATGGTAGTATTGGACTGAATGACACGTGAGGTCTGACTCAGAGAGCTATGATTTCAGTCACCCTTGGAAGTCTCCTTTGTGCCCAGTGCGGTCTTTCGCCCATGTCAGCAGGGTCGTGAAGGTGAAAGATCAGGATCAGAGCTGGCAGACCCGAGAGCTAGTCTTCATTCAGATTTGTAAATGTCTGGAGACTTTGGATAAGTGATTCTTCCTCCCTGCGCTATAACTGCCTAATCTCTTTAAAGTTTTTATTTTCTGAAATTAATTAATTAATTAATTAATGTTTAGGTATGCGGGGTCTTTGTTTCCGTGCACAGGCTTCTCACTGGGGTGGCTTCTCTTGTTGCGGAGCACAGGTTCTAGGCCCACAGGCTTCAGTTGTTGCATCATGCAGGCTCAGGAGTTGTGGCTCCAGGGCTTAGTTGTTCTGAGGCATGTGGAATCTTCCTGGACCAGGGATCAAACTCGTGACCTCTATATTGGCAGGCAGATTCTTATCCACTGTACCACCAGGGAAGTCCCTGCCTGATCTTAAACCAGAATAATGATCTCTCATTTGCTGATCTTTCTAAGAACATGGCTACTAAAAATAATACTTGTAAGCTAGGAAGTTCCATACAAATATCAAAGATTAGCATATAAAACAACTTTTTGTGTGTGTGTTTTCAAAAGTAAAACAAGTTTCCCATAGCAAATACGGATAACACCAACAAAGAAAATTTAAAATTAGTCATTATTCCACCACCCAGAGACCGCCAGCGTGAACATTGGACATGGCTTCCTTTAGTCACTTTTCTCTGCGTGTGATACATTCATATAATTTCTAAACTAAATATTATATTAAATAATAGATACTATTTTGTCCTCTGCTTTTATTTCTACTTAACCCTACAGTGGTTAAGACCAACGGACAGCCAGGAAACCATGGAAAACTTGTTTCCATTTCTTGACTATTGTGAATATTTGTGTACACATTTTGTGTGAACGTGAGTGTTCATCTCTCTGGGATAAATGCAGAAGAGTGTGATTGCTGGGGCATATGGTGAATGAATTGTTTAGTTTTATAACAAACTAACTGTTTTCCAGAATGACCGTTCCCTTTGATTCCCACCAGCAATGCACAAGTGATCTGATTTCTCTACATCTTTGTCAGTATTTGGTATCATCACTATTTTTTATTTTAGCTATTCCGAGAAGTGTGTTGAGGTATCTGACTGTGGTTTTAATCTACATTTTACTGATGGCCAATGAAGTTAAACATCTTTTCACATTTATTTATCATCTGTACATCATCATCAGTGCAATCTCTGTTCTTGTTTTTTTGCCCATTTTCTACTTGCGGTGTTCTTTTTCTGTTGCGATTTGAGAGTTTTTTTGTATTCTTAATACAAGTCCTTTGTCAGATATGTGGTATCCAACTATTTTCTCCCAATCTATAATTTGTCTTCTTATCCTCTTCACGGGGTCTTTCATGGAGCAAAAAATTAAAATTCTAATGAGGTCTAAATTATTCATTTTTTATTTTATGGATTGTGCTTTTGTTATCAAGTCTAAAAATCTTTTTGGCTAGATCTTAGGCTTGAAGCTTTTCTCTTTTTTTTGCCCCCCTGAAATTTGCATATGTTTATGTTTCACATTTAGGTCTGTGATCCATTTTGAGTTAATATTGTATAAAGTATGAAATTTGGATTAGGGTTGACTTTTCGGTTTTGCCTTTGCACAGCTTAATTTTTAATGAGTGGCCAATATTCTATCCTTAGACATAAGTTACTTACACAGCCACCCTATCAATAAATCTTCAGATTATTTTCAATATTTTTGCCACTATCAATAGGTGATGAATATCCTTGTAGCTAAATTTTATACTTCTCCATGATTGTTTTCTAAGAACATTTTAAAAGTGGCATTACCAGGGCAATTTTTAGGGTATTGGGTACATACTGCCAAATTGCTCTTCAGCAAAGTTGGTGCCAATATGCTGTCTCTCTCGAGCATGGCATGAGACAGCCTACTGTTCCTGCCACCTCCTTCCTCCCAGGAGGGCCCACCTCTTGGAAACAAACCAAAACTTCACATGAGCTCCCCACTGGGTTTTAATTTATAATTCTTTCATTACTAAAGGCAACCTGGGAGGCAGACATAGGGGGTTCTGTGCTCCTGAGTTGTTTTCTTCTTCCCTGTCTTTCTACATACATGTTCTCACCAGGTTGGGGGACCAGGACTGGAGTTTTCTCTCCTCTCTATCACTGGATATACGGCCCTGGACAAACCCCATCCCTCCTCTCTGACCCTGGGTCTCCTATTTTGTAAAGGGAGCTCACAATGCCATCCTAGCTCCTCAGAGATTTTTGTTAAGATCAAGACATATCAGGGACATGCAATGTCTTTGAAATATTACATGCTGTTCAGGTTGCAGGGCATTACTCATTTTCCTGTTCCTTTTAGTTCCTCTTCCCTCATAATTTCTGGCTAAACTTTGCATTAGTGTCATTTGTTTCATCAGTGCCCCCAACTGAGTAGTCAATGACATAATGACCCAATCCTCACTCTCCAGATTAAACCTAATGGTGTAAGGATAGCAGAAGAAGTCACAGGATGTAACTACTCAACATGGCACTAGTCAAAACCGACATGGGGCCCTGTCCTGGGATATTCACCCTGAACCTCAGCCTTGGGGAGGGGAGGAAGGAGCTGATGCTACCTAAGTCCTTCAGGGGGTCAGGCATGTGATGGGGCTCTGAGCATGGTGTGAATGTGCTGTAAACAGTGTTAAGGTCACCACTTTCCTGCCAGGAAACTGGAGCTCAGAGGGTAAAATGCCTTGGCTCGGGTGATACAACTAGAAAAGTAGCAGGAGACACTGGGATGCAAGGTGCCCACAGCTTTCTCTGCCACCCTGGTTTTTTAAAAATGTTAATTATTTTATCTGGCTGCTCTGGGTTGTAGTTGCAGCACATGGGATCTTCGATCGTCAGTTGTGCCATGTGGGACCTTTGAGCTGCAGCACATGGAATCTTTAGCTGCGGCATGCCAGCTCTTAGTTGTGGCATTTGGGATCTGGTTCCCTGACCAGGGATTGAACCTGCACCCTCTGCATTGGGAATGGGGAGTCTTAGCCACTGGACCACCAGGGAAGTTCCCCTTGCCACCCTGATTTGAGACACAAAATATTTCCTTCACCTACTGACCTACCTTAGTGTCTGAGAATCCTCACATAACCAAGTATTTTTAGCAAATCTCTAAAGTCCCTATTAAAAAGCCATGGACTTGGGCAGAGACTAGGCCGTGTCCTCATCTGCCATGAGCAGTGGCCCACGAGACGTTTTTGGGCTTACCCTGTGCTGAGCAGGGCCCTGTGAGGGAAAGGGAGGACCCGCCTGGACAGGAAGGTCAGAGGACCCAGGTTCAAATCCATGACCACATGGCCGAGCAGCTTTGAGAAGGTTACCTAAGGAGGGGAAGAATGCAAACTGAGGAGCCTCCCAGAGTAACTGCCCTTGGCCAGGAAAACACCATGCCGCAGTGACCAGACACTGGTTCCGATTGAGCCTGCTTAGAGGTTGCAGCATTGGGCTGGAGTCTGGATCAAAGCAGTTGGATCACTGGCCTGCAGGACCCAGAGTCCCTTCTGAAGTCCCCACCAAGCCCATCTTGGTTTCTGTTAAGGAAAGAGCCAAGGAGACTGACACTTTGGGATCCTCTGTTCCTGATTATGTAAGGTTAGTACTCTACTTTTACATTCTATGCACTTATTTCTGGGCTCCAGAATCAGAGAGATTTACTTTTAAAATCTATAATCCGTCACTTTCCTGCTGTGTGACCTTGGGTAAATTATTTAACCTCTTTGAGCTTCAGTGTTTTCAACTGTCAAACACCTTTTTGCATAATGTGTGTATGTGTGTGCTCAGTGGTGGCCAACTCTTTGTCACCCCATGGACCATAGCCTACCAGGCTCCTCTGTCCATGGGATTTTTCAGGCAAGAATACTAGAGTGGGTTGCCATTTCCTTCTCCAGGGGATCTTCCTGACCCAGGGATCGAACCTGCATCTCTTATGTCTCCTGAATTGGCAGGTGGGTTCTTTACCACCGAGTCACCTGGGAAGCCCATTTTGTATAGTAAGAATAAAATAAGTCAATGCATAAGCATTGGTTTAGTTGTTAAGTTGTGTCCAACTCTTGTGACCCCATGCACTGTAGCCCGACAGGCTCCTCTGTCCATGGAATTCACCAGGCAAGAATACTGGAGTGGGTTGCCATTTCCTTCTCCAGGGGATCTTCCCCACCCAGAGACAGAACTCAGGTCTCCTGCATTGCAAGCAGTCTCCTGCATTGCAGGCGGATTCTTATATAAATAGTTAATATAAACATCAACTATTTGTTAAATTGAAAAAAAAAACAACCCACCTGAATACATGTTAGTTTTAAAATTCTGTAAAACACAAGGCTTGAATTATTTCATCCGGGGGAAGATGTGAAGGTAATGGAGTCCTTGCAGACTGCCGAAAACCACTGTTCCTTTCAATTTCTGCTGTTCGCACTCAGCTCCCCTCTAGGAACGCCCCCCACTCCCATTCCGCCCTAGGCCTGGGCAACAACAACTCCAGGAAAAAAGGCGTGGAGAAAGGGCGGGGGAGAGTCCCAGGCAGCGCCCTCTGCTGGCCGATCAGAGACCTGGCCTCAGCCCGGAGCTCAGCCTGCAGCTCCTTTCTGGCCGGGACGAGAGGGGTGGGCGGATCCTCCGTTAGTCCCTCTGTCAGACGAGAATGTACATTCCAGCCCCGCCTGTTTAGTCACTTGCCACCTTGTATTGCAGTCGACAGGGAGTCCCCGGGGTCAGGGCTGCGTTTGGTCCACCTCTGGGTGTCTTGTGGCCGGGACTGTGGTTTCTTTCTAACAAACGCTGGCTTAAAAGTGCAGGTGGGCGGATTCTGAGCTCTGAGGCCTGGGGCTCACCCCTTGGGCTGCCCTAATCATTTGAGTCAGTCTCTCAGCATCCTGTTGCCTTTGTCTGCGAGTTTTATTATTCCTGTCACTTCTCACTCCCACCTCCTAGAGAATGGGCTTCCTACCAAATGATTTAGCTCTCTGCCAGGGCTCAGCAAGCTCTTTGGGCAGGTCTATCAAGTAATTATACTTCTTTTTTGTTTTTTCCTTTTTCTTTCTTTCTTTTTTGTTTGAACCAGAATTACTCTGGTTCAATCACTCTGGAAAAGTGGGAGAAGAGTTTGGAATAGGTCTTTTGACTACAAGTCCCAGGTTCTGCAACCCACTCTCTGGGCATCGTTTTCCCCATCTGTGAAATGGGTTCCTGATAGACTTTTCTCTTGAGAAGGTTGTGAAGAGGACACAAGGTGTGGGTGTGAGAGGAAAGTTTTGTATAAACTTTAAAGTGTTGCCTAGACCTGATTATGCAGTAGAATCCTCTGGATTTTTTTTGTTGTTGTTGTTTTTAAACCTTGAAAACTACCATCACATGCACACATACACACAATATATATAGTGAAAGTTACAAACTTATGTAAAATACTAAAGTAAAACTCTGGAACCTTCCCTGGTGGCTCAGCTCATAAAGAGTCCATCTGCAATGCAGGAGACCCAGGTTCAATCCCCTTCCAGGTCATGAGGATCCCCTGGAGAAGGAAATGGCAAACTACTCCAGTATTCTTGCCTGGAGAATTCCAAAGACAGAGGAGCCTGGAGGGCTATAGTCCATGGGGTCTCAAAGAGTAGGACACGGCTGAAAGACTTTCTCTTCACTTCAAAACTCTAGTACGTTTGAAAAAAACAAGATTTCTGGGCCTTTTTTGTGCTTGGTGAAGGTTTGTGCTTGATGCCACACAGAAAACTGGCCAGCTAGCCTTCTTCAGTCTCTTTCCTAGGAGTTCCCAGACCCTCAGTTAGAAGGAGGCTCCGGATCTCTGACTCACGTTTCTGCTGGGAAAGCAGGCTCAGAGAGGTGGGACTTGCCCTCCCATAGCCAGTGGGGCTGCTGTTGGGGTGGGTGAGGCAGGGCACAAACTTAGTCACCTGGCGGAAGTAAGAGCAGAGTTGGGTCCCTGTCAGGGTGCTGGAGAGGAAGAGGTGGATCCTCACTGTAGACTTCTGCCTGTTCAGGTCTACCAGTGCACACACCTGCCACCTAAGGGATGGGGAGGGAAGCAGGGGGAGGGAGGGTCCTGTTGCACAACTGAAAGTCTCAAGAGTTGGTTTCTTACTGACCTTGCTGTTCAGCCTTAGGAAAAAATCCCTTAACCTCTCTGAGCCTCCACTTAACCCTCAATAAAATGTACATATTTTTAATTTTTTGGATGTGTGTTGATAACCAGTTATGTGCCAGGCACCCAGCTTGGGTGCTAGGGACCCTTTGGAGAGCAAATGTAGGCACAGTTCTTGCCCTCAGTGTAAAGTGGAAGCTGGAAAAATAAACAGAAAATTAACTTGATGAGTGTCACTCTGGAGGGAAGATGAGGTGATCACAGAGGAGGTGCACCTAACCTTACCTAGAGTGGGATGACAGAGGTGGTCAAGGGAGGTAACCCAGAGGAGGTGGCAGGGACACTGAGAGGGGAAGGATGAGGGGGAGGTAATCGGGCTGACAGGTGTGAAGACAGGGTAGCATTCATGGCCCAGTCCCCTGTTCCTTCAAGCATCATCTTCCTTTAGAACATGTAGGCAAAGGGAAGTTCTCCGTAGTCCCTCCTGAGGAGTCTGTTCCAAACTTAAACCACACTCCCTCCAAGCACTGCTCTTGGTCTCCACGCCTTAAGAGTCTGCACAGACGCAGATTTTACCGGCAGGTGGGGCCAGTCAGGAGAATTACAGTGTTTGTGTGTGGGGAGACTATTTTTAAAGCTTGAGCTAAGTATGACTTTGTCCACAGTCTGCGGGAAGCGCTAAAAAGCTACGCCTTCCCAGGGCCCCTGTGTTCCAGACTGGATTCTCGCCTGTTCTCATCAGACTGCTCTCACCTGCCCCCACCCAATGCCTGCCCTCCCCCCAGCCTCCTCAGTTCCCTGCTTGTAAGTCCATGGGTCTGGAGGAAAGGCCCTGAGGGAAGGAGATGGCGCCTTTGCAGCGGGGTGGGTCTAGGTGTTTACGCTCCCAGTTCCCAGCTGCCGCTGTGGAGAGATGAGGGTGAGAGGTAGGTCTGTCTGGTGACCTGCAGGTCACTTGTCTGGGCTGTGAGGGGAGTGCAAGGCTGAGGGGAGACAGGCCAAGCCAGCTGGGTGGCTGTGAGACAAAAATATAACAAGAGATGATGAGCTCATGTGCAGACCTCATAAACTTTAAAATATGGGGCACATGTGTTTCCTTTCAGCTGTGCCTCTCTGCCTGGTCCCTACGGACTGACTATCCTCAAGGAAGCTCTGGATGTCTGGCTTTGTCATTTGGTGTCTTTGCCTCTTCGGCTGCTCAGGTGTCATGGCTAGGTTAGCCATTCTTCCACTAGGAAAGCCAGAGGGGTGGAGGAGGGACCCCAGGGCTGGTGAGTGTGTGTGGGGGGGAACCCAGCCTGTGACTTGCTTGTTTTGGTTATCTACTGCCATGTAGGGCTTCCCTGGTAGCTCAACTGGTAAAGAATCTGCCTGCAATGCAGGAAACCTGGGTTCGATCCCTGGGTTGGGAAGATCCCCTGGAGAAGAGAAAGGCTACCTACTCCAGTAGTCTGGCCTGGAGAATTCCATGCACCGTATAGTCCATGGGGTCTCAAAGAGTCAGACGTGACTGAGCAACTTTCACTTTCACTGCCGTGTAAGAAACCACTCCAATGTATAAGGGCTCAGCACAGCAGTCAATTGCATTTCATATCACTTATTATGTGGAACTTACTATATGCCAGGCACTATCTATGTACATTGATTTACTTAGTTCCCATAACAACCCTTTGAGGCGACTAGTATCTCCATTTAATGGAAATATGGGAAATGTGGAAACTGAGGCTCAGAGAGAAGCTGAGTGGCTTGGCCCAGTTCACTCAGCTGTAAGTAACAGAGCTGCCCTTGATCGCAGGCAGCCTCTTTTTAGAGCCTGTGCCATAACCACTGGTTATGCTGCCCTAGGGAACACTTGCGTCACTGACTTAACTTCATTAGAGAACTTAGCTTTTTTCAGCCCAAAGTAGGGCTTTGTGTCCTTTGCCAGAGCAAGGGGGCCGATGTCTTGAATTATTAACTCAGTTTTGGAAAAGTTGCTGCCTCTAAGAATCAACTAATTAGAAAATTTTTCTTGTCTTGACACTTCTGTCCTCAAAGCAGTTTCTCTTTTGCTGTCCTTCTGTACCTTTCCTATATTTAATGACTATATATATACATATACGTGTTACATATACGAATGTGTATACATCAAGAAACATAAATGTATGCTTGCGTTCCTAATCCAGAATATGTTGACAGATGGGTATGCCAAATAAAATAATAAATAGCTTTTGGAATTACATTGTAAACACAGGAAGAATTTCCCACCCAGCTCAATAAACAGAATAATCTCCATAAATACAACCACTGGGACTTAAATAAATAAAAGAGAAGAATAAACACAGGGCATGTGACTTAACCAGATGGCTATTTGCTGTTGCCAGATGTTGAACTATGGACCGACATAAGGTACTGACATGAAGAGCAGTGACCATTGCAATGAGCTACCTGTGCGCACTGGCATTGTGTGTATTGCGCAATAGTGGGCATTTTCCCTTTGTGAATATCAGCCACTGGTGAGGCTGTCGTGGATGAACATTAGGTGCTGATAAATATCAGCTATCAATGGACGTTTGCTCCCTGGTGAAATTAGCTGTCATAGAACATTGAGCATCAGTGGGCAAGACCTTGTTAGCCTATGATGCCGTCTAATGTCTTGGTGGACATTAGGTACAAGAGAGGTAGGTCTCTGCTCCCCACATGCCTGGCAGTCTCGTCCAGAGACACATCCTATGAGCTGGTTTGGAGGCAGTTGATGGGTGATGGTATCTCCATACCCTCTCCGAGAGGTCAACAGCTTGGCCATGACAATTTGGGGAAATCAGGGGGTGGTATGATAACACTCATGGAGGGAAATTACTGGATTTTCAAGAATTTTAAGCACAGCAGGACCAGTTTCAATGGGCAATGGGAACTTAGAAGGGCCCCATGCTTGGTTTAAGACTCTGCTCTTGCCATCTTGAATTCTTAATTATTTTTAGTTCAGTCGCTCAGTCTTGTCTGACTCTTTATGAACTGCAGCACGCCAGGCCTCCCTGTCCATCACCAACTCCTGGCGTCCACCCAAACCCATGTCCATTGAGTCGGTGATGCCATCCAACCATCTCATCCTCTGTCGTCCCCTTCTCCTCCTGCCCTCAATCTTTCCCAGCAGCAGGATTTTAATAATTTTGAACAAAAGACCCTATGTTTTCATTTTACCCTAGGTTCCACCAAGTCTACAGCCAGGCCTGAAGCACAGAATCCTGGTCAGGTGCCCCTGTCACCTGTCATGTAACCTTGGGCTGCTCCTTTCTGAGCCTCCATTTTCTATCTGTAAAATGGGGCCAGGAGGGGAAGGATTTCATCTTTGGCTTTTCATGCTCTGCAGCGCTGGAGACCCAGTTAGTTATCTAGGTCGGAAAGATTCCCTGGAGAAGAGGATGGCTACCCACTCCAGTATTCTTGCCTAGAGAATCCCATGGACATAGGAGGCTGGTGGGCTACAGTCCATGGGGTTGCAAAGAGTTGGACACAATGGAGTGACTAACATTTTCATGCTCTAGAATCCATGGTCTGATTGGAGATACTTAAGAGTTGCATAACTCCACCCCCTCTTTTTCTTCCAGGAAAAATAAATGGAGTCCTAGAGTTTATTGGTTTCTCAGAGCACTTCTGCCCTCTCTGACACGTGTGACCTGCACAGTTGACCTGGACACTGAGGTAGGACAGCCGGGAATGCCAGACTCGCCACCTGACAGATGAAGCCAGGAGCAGGATAGTTTCCTCAGCTGTGTATGGTGACAGTAATGCCCAGGGCAGTTATAGGGAGGAAAGGATCACATGTACACCATGTCCAAGGACACGTGACCAGTAAATCACAACTGAATTATTAATGAAGTGCAGTGAAATGTTTGTGACCTGGCCTGTGCTGTGATGACAAACTGTGCTCAGCTGTTTCCCCATCTCTAAAACTCAACTGACATGTGTGTTGTAAAGATACCGTGGACCACACTATGGCTCTGCAGGTCTACCATCCTAAAGCTTTATGAAATCCTTCAGTTCTGAATCAGTTATCAAAATATGAGTCTAAGACCACGTGGTTCTACACTCTAATTCATGATTCTATGGTTGAATGAGGGAGAAAACAAGCATTTCTGGAGTCTGTATTTTGTGCCAGGCACTGTATACCTGATTCTTTACAAATGCTACTTTCTTTCCTTCTCATGCAATCCTGTGCAGGGAGATATTTTCATCCCCATTTTCCAGGCTCAGAGAAGAAAAGTGACTTGACTGAAATCAGTTTTAACCCTTTTCTGGGAACTCCAAAACTGAATGTTTGCACTAATCTCTATGACTCTGTAAGATTCGAATGACCTCGTTCTCTGCCCCAGGATTCCAAGAGGGCGGAGTGTGGCGGGATGAAGGCGGTAGGGATGATTGCGCAAACTGCAGTGGTCTACTTTGGCTTCCAGCGGCTCTACCCCTTGCTTGGCGACCCCTCGGAGCTGGGATGTCTGGTCATGCGCGACCACGAGGTGGCGCTGCGGGCTGAGAGCCTCGGAGGGGCCGCGGGAACGTCTGGTTCTGTGAGGCCACGCAGGCGCTGAAGGTGTGCAAGGTGATGCCCCCACTGGGAAGGAGGAGCCCACCCTTCTGCTGGCGCTTTCCTCCCAGCCTCGTTTTGCAGATGCGGAAGCTGCAGCTCAGGGCCAGGTGACTTGCAGGAGCCCCGGCTACCTTTCCCCCCGATTTCAGCGCCACTAATTTTAAGACCCCCTATGTTCCATAGCCCTCCCCCAAAGACGCTTTCTTCAAATGGGGCTTTTAAGACCCACTGGGTGAAAGTCTTAGGGATCCCTCCCTCCACCCCTGTATTTGAGGTCTCTCCTGCTGCAAGGAATGTGGGAGGATGAAGTACCAATCTGAGGACTGTGAAGGCTGGGGTCTCACTCAGATCTTTTCCTGTCCCCCTTGCCTCAGACCTTTTCCATACTGGTGGTGGCCAGCCTCTGGCTCAGGGAGTCCAAGCCCTGGGGGGCTTAAGCCACATGATGGGCAAGCACCCCAACCACACCGTAGCCTGAATGTCCTGGGAATCTGTGCCATTGCTCACCCATGACCCTTCCGCCAGCCCCCTCTGTCCAAGTCCGCTTGTCCTCCTTCTTGACTCCATGGATGAGCCTCCTCCAGGAAGCCTTCCTAACCCCACCACAGGGCTGGCACAGCTCCCTGTGCTGCCCTTACAGTCAGGTGTCGCCTGTGTGTTCCTTCCCCTCCCATCCCAGGAATTTGAGTCCCAGGGCACAGAGCAGACTGTATAAGCTTGGTGGTGGTGGTGACGGTGATGGATCTAGTCCCACAGATCTTGGCCAGTTAGAAGGCAGAACTTGACAGCAGAACCATTCAGATGAGCTGGAAGTGGGTTCCCTGTCACAGGAAGTGTATGAAAGGAGAAGGCACCACAGCAGCCAGATGCCAAGAAGGAACATGGTACTGTTGAAGCTTAGAGGGAGGTGGCAGGGACGGGAGGGGCGGTGGAGACTTTGGGGAAAGTTTCTAAGAAGATGAGGCAGAAACTGGGTCTATTAGGCCAGGAAGGAGCTGAGAAGCAGGGATGGGGGCAAAGGCCAGGTCCCAGAGTAACAGCCTGAGCAAAGGCAGAGGCATCCAGAGCTGGGGAGGCAGGGAGAGAGGAGGTAAGGAAGGTGGACAGGGTGTAAGCTGCACTGAAAGGTTCCACCCCAAGGAACTCCCTCCCTCCCTCCCCTAATCCTAGGAGGTTATTGGGCTTCTCAGAGGGAACAAGCTTGTCTCGATTCATCCTTGTGGCCCCAGAGACCCGTCTAGGGAATGTCAATGGATGCTGGTCAAATGATGGCAAGAGGGAGACTCTTTGTAGTGTTTATTAAACCAAGGTGTTGGGTGGGGCTGGTGGGGGAGGACAGAGCTCTCACTGTCCTGTGGGCGTCTCTGAGGGACCGGCCCTGTGGATGCCCGCATGGTGACGTATGGCTGGCTTCTACCCAACGTCTCCTCTCCCAGCTCATCCCCAGGACACAATATTACAAAAGAGAACAAATGCAATGTCTTCCTTCTTTTACAAATGAAGTATTTCCAATCCCCTGCCAGCAGGGACCTGGATAGGGGTGGGTGGTGGTAAGTGACAGTCCATTAAAAAGGCAACAACTTTTATAAAACTGATACTAGGGAAAGAGCCCAGGGCTGAGAAGCTGAGATGCCACCCTGGTGGGGAAGCATAAACATGGGTGGGGGCTACCCTGCCTCCTTGGCTGCATTCGCAGTAGGATGAGCTGGGCTGTTGGGCACAAGGCCAGTAGGCGCTGACTACAGGAGGCCCCTTGGAGCTGGTGGGGCTCCAGGACTGCATCAACTCCTGGGGAAACAGCTAGAGGCAGGAACTCAGGGGTCAAGGAGCGCATTTCCATTCTGGACGCTGGGGGACGCCACCCAAGTGGGAAACTGGCAGGGCTCGGACTGGCACCCCTCAGGCTTCCAGAGGCTCTGAGGTGAACTGACTTAGCCTGTGCCACAGCTAGTTACCGGGCCCAGAGCGCCACCCTCGAGGCCCTGGCCTGCCCTCCTGGGGACGATGGGGAAAGGGCACAAATGGGAGGATGTGAGTCTTGGAAGCAAGGGGGAGCCCAGAAAGGGGAGAGGGAGGGCATGATTTAGAGAAGAGAGAAAAGTGCAACCGGGCCCTTCGGGCAGGTAGGTAGGACACTAAGTTCACTCATGCTTCTGCCACTGTAAGACCTCTGAACACCATTTTTCCTTCTCTAGGCCTCAGTTTCCCCATCTGTCACATGAGGAAGTGGGCTTGATGTTTTTCTCCCATCCTTTCTATAACTGAGGACCTATCCAGAGTTCTAGAGGAAGAAAAAAATAAGGTAGGCCTCACATGGCCAGAACAATGAGAGATTTATGTCATAGAAGAAACCCACGTCTGAGTGGCTGGACCTCCCTCCCGCCCCCCTCCTGTCACAGGTCAGGTTGGTCCAGGCCTCAGGGAAGGCACTTTGGGGACAAGTGGGGAAGGACAGCAGGGGACTGCTGTCTGGTTTGGCATCGAAGACCCTCAGCTTATGGTCTGGGGAGCAACATAGACAAAAGGGCAAGACTTTGCTCCTGGGTGTGGGTCCCAGGTTCAAAGCCTCTCTTTCAATGATGCTGCCACACAGGAATGGAGAGTCCCTGTGGGCATTGGCACATTAAAATATAAATTACCCAGGACCTGAGGAAACCCAGGGCACAGTCTGTTACACGGCCCCAGGCCGCACCATTCGTCACAAGGTATTGGAGCCCCTGGCGGTTAACTCCTGGGTGTCTATGCAGTGTAGGGCCACCTTGGGGGTGATGCCAGGCTGCCGTGGGTACGTGCCCTCCCGCACCAGGCGCCGGCACTGCACGCCCTGGCCCACGCTGATGCTCTGCAGTGCGGGGAGGTAGACAAGCAGCTTCTCGGGCAGGGGCACCAGGCCTGTGCCTGACAGGTCCAACTCCTGCAGGGAGCCTAGGCCTGAGAACACCTCAGGTCCTGCCCACTGGAGCCTGGGGTTGCTGGACAAGTCCAGGACCTGCAGGCCCTGCAGCTCGTGGAAGCCGTGGGGCGCCAGCTGGGGGAGACCCTGCAGGCTTCCCAGCGACAGATGAGTGAGGCCCGCCAGCCCCTCAAAGGCGCCAGGGCCGATGGCTACCAGCGGGTTCCCGTCCAGGCTCAGGTAGCGCAGGGGCAGGCCCCGGAGGTCAGGCACAGCGCGCAGCCGGTTCCAGGCCAGGTTGAGGCTCTGAATGGTGGGTGCCGGCCGGCCAGCCTGCGAGGAATGGGGCAGCAGGCGGTGGAGGAGGTTGTGGGAGAGGTCCACGTGCAGCGCCCTGCCCTGGCTGTGGGTGGCGAAGGCGGACACGGAGACCTCGCGGAGCCGGTTGTGGCTCAGGTTCACGTCGCTCAGGGGCGAGCTGGTGAAGCTCTCGGCGGGCAGGGCAGCCAGGCCGTTGTGGCTGAGGTCGAGCGACTCCAGGTAGCGGAGGCGGGAGAAGGCCGTGGGCAAGAGGCTGGTGAGCAGGTTGTGGCTGAGATCCAGGCCGGACAGCGTGGTGTAGCCCGGCCCTGCCAACACAGACTCGTTCACTGTCTCCAGCCGATTTGAGGACAGGTCCAGGTGGGCTGTGTCCAGGGGGATGGGCACGGGCACGATGTGGGGGCCCAGACCGCTGCAGTCCACCCGTGTCAGGCTGAAGCTGTCAAAGAGGCCGAAGGTCTCCACCTCACACTGGCACCCAGGGAAGCAGGGCCGGGTGGTCTGGGCCCCGCTCGCGGCCAGCAGCAGCAGCAGCAGCAGAGGTGGCAGCAGGGGCCACGGCATGGTGAGGCTAGAAAGAGAGCCACAGGTGAGGGTTGGCAGTGGGTACCCCATTCCAGGGGCTTCCCAGGTAGCATTAGTGGTAAAGAACCTGCCTGCCAATGCAGGAGACATAAGAGATGCAGGTTCGATCCCTGGGTGGGGAATCCCCTGGAGAAGGGAATGGCAACCAACTCCACTATTCTTGCCTGGAGAATCCCATGGACAGAGGAGCCTGGAGGGTTACAGTCCAAAGGGTCACAAGGAGTCGGACACAACTGACCCTACTAAGCATGCACGCACGCACGCACCCCCCCCCCCCCATTCCAGATGGTTCTCGCCCACCCTGGAAGACACTGGCCGACGTGTGTAGGCACAGCTGAAAATTGCCACCTGCCCCTCAGTGCCCCTAGACGCTTTCCCTGAATATCCTTTCCTCAAATAATTCCTAGTTCCTGTTCCTCTCTGGCCTCAGTCTCCCCATCCGTATGATAAGGCGAGCTAGGCTAGATGGCTGGGTTTTAAACTGGAAGTATGTGAACCGGTTCTTGAATAAGATTGGCAGGTGACAGTGGGCCTGTTCTGGTTGAAGTGAAGGTGGGAGCCTGAGTCTTCTCTGTGTGTTCACTGTCCTGCAGTGGGATGTGAAGGAACCCAGCTGGAAATGCACTGGACAAGATATGTCTTTGGCTGGCCTCTCCAGCTTGGAGGGTCTAGGCTCCATGGGCTGGTCTCCATCCCGGCGCTACTGGGGAGGGGTCCCAGCTTAGAGGTCTGGGTGCTCCCCTCACCTCTGCTGAGCATGTGCTATGGGCTCGGTGCCGTGCTAGTGGGCTCTCACTCAACCCTCATAGCCACAGAAGCTGCAGAGGAGCAATCTTGTCAGCACTTCACGAAGAGGTGACTGAGACTTAGGTTCAGAAAGCCATGCACGGCCACACGTGAGTGGGAGCGGAACTGAACAGTGCTCAGAGGGGCACGGCTCACTGTCATGGTTTGACACTGGCTGAGCTGTGCCTGAGACCCCTGCTCCAGCTTCCCAGACTGAGCCCTCTCCTGCAAGGCGGGCCTGCAGTGACTGTACCCTCCTCACTCCTTTTGTGGGTGATGATGGTTGGGTCCACAGTCATAAGCCCTCTCCCCTGGCCTGGCCTCTATGGGCAGGATCCTTCATTCCAACCAGGGACCCTGCGTCTAGACTTCCAGATGGGCCCTGGGGACCACTCTGCCGAGTCCCTTCCCCTTGTCCGCCTTGACCCCCAAGCTGTTAGAGCAATTACACTTTTCTGGCCCTTCCTTTAACCCACGGCAGGCAGCTGGGCTGTGTCCCCCATTATACAGATAAAATAAATAGAGGCTCAGAGACAAAAAGGGTTTTACCCAAAACCCATACGTAAAAGGCAGGGCAGGATTAGAACCCAGGCTTGCTCAGTCCTAATTCTTCTATTTTCCTCTGCTGCCTCCAGGACTGGCAGGAGAGATGCAATCCAAGAGGGGCTCTTCCCACAGACAGGGGCTACAATGCAAGCCACTGCCCCTCCCCTGGCTTCATTGTCTCTCCCTGGATAACTCCAACGGCAGCTGCCATTGATGCCAAGCACTACCTGTATACTGTCACCTTCAACACTCATTCCCACACACATCTGTAGCTCCCTGGAGGATGAGAGAGAGGGCTGAGCAGTGAAAAGAAAGCTTCTAACTGGACAGTCTGTGGTCACCCTCTCCCCCTAGAAGAGCAGCTACTCAGCCCAGAGACAGAAGACAGTAAGCCTCACTCCAGCAGATCCTTCAGCTGGAGCGGCCCAGCTCCCGGCTCTACACCCCTGCCCCATCATCCCCCCACCTTCCTCTCCCTGGCCTTTAGGGAGGGTGGACTGGGTTGGGGGGGTGGATGGGGAAGGAGCAGCAGGATCGCATTACCAATTCTACATGAAACTTTAAAGGGGCAGCCACTTGATCTGCACTTGGGCTCGTCTCCCTGGCCTCCCTCTGCAGCCCCTTCCTCTCCCACCCCTTTCTTTTGTAGAGTCCAATTTGAGGATTAAACCCAGCCCAGGTGCATCCTGGGCTTGGTCCCAATTGAGGCAGGACAGAGTGTTCCAATGTCTGGAACCAAAAGGAAAATATTAAGTTGCTTCACACCCCTTTTGTTCCCCGGGTGAGCTTCTCACAGCAGGAGTTCATTACTACCTAGGGCCTCACCTTCCCTGCTAAGCTGATCTGCTCATACCCACCCCTTCCTGGGGTTTAAACAAACACCAAATGCACACAAAAAGGCCTAAGATTACCCTTCGTTTCCAAAGGTGATTATACAATGTGCCTCTCAAGTACCAAACAGCCCCTCATGAACCCCTGCTTATGTAACTCAGCTCAGTGCACACCCCCTCCCCACCGCTGGCGGTGGGGGGGCCTCTCCAGCTCTCGGGTTTGTCCTCTGTACCACAAGGCAGTAATTCCTGCCTGCCTCACATACACTGATGCAAGTCACATACAGTGCAATGCAAACTGTGAAGTGCTGTGCACATGTGCTGGGTGGTCATCACCAGGCCGCAGAGGAGCAGGAGTGTGGATGGAGACCTGCCTGGAAAACTGCATGTGATGCTCCCAGGACACCCCAGATAAGGTCCCTTGCTTAGCCCTGCACTGTGGACACCTCTCCGCGGGCCCCTGTTCTGGGCCAGGCTGGACATTACTGGAAAGTGCTGACAGTGACAGAGCCTGTCCTCACTAAGTGCCAGTCACATGTCCCCTTACGCCGTTCTCGGTCACTCCAGGAGGTCATCAGTCTTATGTCCGTGCTATAGTGGAGGAAACTGAGGATGGCAAAGGAAGGTGGCAGAGCCCAGCAAGCGAACTCAGGCCTCTGTAACCTCATAACTGGCTAGGTTCAGGTGGGAAAAGAACAGCTAAGCGTCCAGGGTCCCAGGGCCAGGCTCCAGCTACTGTCAGCTGCTGTGACCATCAGTGCCCAGTTTCCTAATACTTGGTGGCTCTTGGGTGTTCCTGAGGTCACAGCAGAGCCCAGAGGTCTCTCAGGGTTGTCCCAGGCAGCTGGGAGAAGAAAAAAAGGAGAGAAATCTCTGGAAGGTCTCTCAACTTTGGAGCCAGAAGGGGGCAAAGGTAGAGATGTGGGCTAGGGGTCTTTGAGGGTTGGAGCCCCTGCTCTGCTCAGAGGCCATATCCCTTTTTGGGTAACATAAGGAGGGGTGCCTTCGTGTGAGTGACTCAGAGATGCTGGGGTCTGGCTTTGCTGCTTGGAGTGAAAGGTCCAGGAGCCAAAGGCAGGGCAGAACTTTCCCAGGAGGAAACTGAGGGAAGGTAAGGAAAACCCCTGCCAAGGATACAGCCCTTGATATTTTCCAAAAGACCTTTGCTTATTTAAGCTGTGAGGGCTGCAGAGCAGGGCATGCAATCCCTCACTTTCTAGATGAGAAAGCTGAAGTCCCTCATCTTGTGCCTGGGTACCCAGTGAGGTGATAGCAGCTGATGCTAAGGCTCTGACCTTCTAACTCCAGGCCCAGGGCTTCCCAGTCCCCTCAAGATGCCTGTGGAACTCTCCTAGGGATCTTATGCAGTCAATAAAAACAGTGCTCCGAAGAGTCTGCAACCTCATGTAGGAGGGGGCTGATGCCATAATGCTAAGGATCATGAGGGTAAATCGCATGCTAAGAAAATTATAACTATACATTTAAAAAAACCAACCTAAATTGTAATTTTAGAAAGTCTAAAAGAAAATCTGCAACCTGGTAGTGGTCTTCCTTTAGATGGCAGAACTTTGGGTGGTTTCACCATGTCTTAATCTCCTTTCCCCCCTCATTTCCTCTTATAGTAAACTATATATATATGTATATATATATATATGTATATATGTATATATATAAAACATCTGAGTAATGAAGACTCATAGGACTGTCTCATAGCCATCTTTGCTTTCTCTGACCTTGGCTAGCCACAATCTCCAAGTCTCAGTCTCCTTAGCTGTCAAATACAGGTGCTAACAGCCATCTCACAGGCCTGTCATGAGGATGAAATGAACTTGGGGGGACGGCACCTAAGCATGGTTCCCGGCACAGGGGAAGGGTACAGTGGGGGCTCCCCTGCCCTCCTCCACAGACAGGGAGTGGGTGGGGTGGGGATTTCTCTTCCTCCAGCAGATACTATCAAACATGACAAAGGGCTTACTCCTGCCCTCCAGGAAAGCAGTTCTTCCCTGAGAAGCCCAGCTATGCTGTTTCTCAACAGGGCTGCTGGGTCTGGGAAGGGATGACTAATATGAGTTCCTCTTCACAAAAACCGCTAGCCTCAGCTCCACGGAGAGGAAAGGCCTGCACAGAGAGAAGACTCAACATCAACTTGCAGTGTGAACTGAGCAAGTCACTTGACCTCTCTGGACCAGTTCCTTCAGCTGTGAATCTGGGATAATAATGATGGTTCCATCAGCCGCAGAGAAGATGGCTGTGAAGATGAGACTCAGAAGACTAACACCCCTATAGAGAAATGAGGCCCCAAGGGGGTGGAAGCCATATAATTAAATGACTGTGCCTTTTCATTCCACCTCTACCCGTATCCACTGCAGACACAATTAATCAACCACAGCACTAAATTGCTGAGAGCAAGGCAGTCTGTTAGGCCCTGTGAGGTGCATGCTGGGGTCAGGGTGGGGGACCCCAGGGCCTCTGTCCCCATGAGGCTTACAAACCAGCAATGGGGATGGGAGACCAACTCATATCAACATCACTAGCACCTGCCTTAGATCCAGGAGACCAGCCCTGCTACTAACTGTGTGAACTTCAGAGTTTTCTTTCTTTCTTGGAGCCTCAGTTTTCTTGTCTTGTAGAACTGACTCTGCCTCCTTCCTTCTCTCGAGACCCTGTGATCTATGCTTGGGAGAAAAGGAAATGCAGACAGGTATTCACCATGGAAGGCCGAGAGGATACTTCACTTACTCTCCAAGCCTCAACCTGCAGATCAAAGTCATCTACTGATCAGCCAGGTTACAGAACACAAGGGCAGCCAGACGAAGGTTTAGTAACAGTACCCACCATCAGTCTGGGGGATACGGCATGAGGTCCGCTGTGCAGGGGCCATGAGTGATTCCTTGTTGGGTCTATTGGGACTCTAAGGAAAGTTACAGAGTCAACGGTGGGACCCTAAGAGGTCCCCAGGCGGGTCTCCCCACTGCAACACCCCAGACCCTGCTAGGAGAGCCTCTCAAGCAGCTCTGGCTAAATCATGCCCCTTCTTGGAAACCTCCTGACTTCCGCTTTACCTACAGAAACCAAGCTCTTTCTGGCACACAGGTATCTGCACCTCTGTGCAGATCTGCCCCCATGGTCCTCGCTCCTTCGGTTGAAAGTCCCATCTTGATTTGAACCTATGGTGGTGGCCTCGGAACAAGTCTCAGCCTTAGGTCACACTTCCCCAAACTCAAGAGGATTCCAGGGCTGGAAAGCTGGAAGGCCCCTCCAAGATCACGGGTAACTGAGGCCGAGAGAGGGGCAGTGACGGCAAGGAAATGGCATAGCAGGACCTGGGGCCTGGGTTTGGATGCTTCACACTACTGCCAGGACAGCCGCATCCCCCAGGCCTGCCCCAGCCCTGCCAGTGGAACAAAGCCCGTTCTGTCCACTCAGGCCCCTGGGCCACTCCCCCTCCTTTCCTGGCTTCCCGGGGCCTCTCGCTCCGTACTGTCAACACACCTTCAGACACACACTAGGTAAATTCTCTGCCTTTATTGACCTGCCTGTTTCCTGACTTGAAGTGTGAGCATCTTGGGGTGGTGACCCTGCCTTCTTCACCTGTTTATCCCTTCCCCTACCTGGGGCTGGAGCCAGGCCTGGCAGGCCTGGCAAACTTGCTGGATGAATGGAGAGCCCAGAAATTAAGAGTCAACCGTGGGACACAGAGCTGGCTGTGAATTCAGCTCTGTACCTAATGGCCTCAGGCACGTCTCAACGTTGCTGAGGCTTGGTGTCCTCAACACGGGTGACAACACAGGGTTGGTGGAAGCATTAGGGGACAGCAAGTGAAACATTTAGTGCAACTGCTACAAGCTGAGTGCTGAATGCATAGTAGACAAGGATGGTGATGATTTACTAAGCTTTCTGAAGGCCATGACCATGTTATTTGTTGTTCTTTTCCTCCCCACCCAACTACCCAAAGAGGTGCCAGGCACCCGGCGGGTCTTTGACTACTTGTGCTAACAGCTTCTGGTCACCGTGCTGGTGTCTGCTGGCAAGGCCCCCATCTCCTTTATCCTCTGAGGCCTATCTGGGGCTAGGGGTTCCAGCTCGTGTCCTCCTGGACCCAGTCACCTGCACCCCAGCATCTCTGGCCCACAGATTTGCTAGTTCCTCACCACGTCTTCAAGGGGGAGCCCCTGGTAAAGGGACGAGCTGGGCAGGGGGCCGAGCACCCACTCAAGATGGGTTTTGTCTCCACTGGCTGCTCAGTGCTGAGTCACGTCCCACCCTGCTTACATTCACCATGAGCTCACGCAAGTTGATGCCAATGAAATCCCCAGGTGGACATTCCATCAGTGTCCTGGCCCCCAACCACTTAAGTCAGTTCTGGAAACACAAGGCAAAAAGAATGTCAGGGCCAAATTCCCGGAGCCTCGAGGGCTGGCTCTCCCAACAGAGGCACTAATGCCACACGTCTGTGCAAACACATCAGCTCGTCACACACTTCTACAGCAGTGGCTCGTTTCTGCCTCCCCACCACCCTTGACCATGGGGACTACTGTCTCTGTTCTGCAGACAAGAAGACTGACATCGAGTGGGGCAGGACAGGAACCGGTCTCAAACCAAATCCAATGCTCCTTATACGGCTGTGCCTCAACTTACAAAGGGACATATGTGGATCGTACTGGACTATAACTACATTTACCTTCCTGTGCTCCTGTGGGCAGGCATGGGGTTAGATTCACTTTTCGGTCTTGGAAGCTGATTGCTAGGCCTGGCACAGAGTAGGTACTATATGAAGATACACCAGGCATTTAGAATATTGCTGCCTCACCAAAGGACACCTCTCAGTCTTTCCACTGCTTCTTCAACTCTCATCTGCTCAGTCACCCTACAAGATCAGCAGGTTGGATGGCATGGGATCTATTGTACACCTGCCTAGAGACCCATAGAGGTTCGGTAATCTGCCCAGAGTTACAGAGCCAGTGAGGTCAGAGGCTGGACTCAGGATCCAGGTGTGCTGACAGCCGGTGCATACACTCCTCCATGACGTCATCCCTGGAGGATAATCTACAGAGAAATGGACAAGGCTCCCAATACTATTTTCTCCACTCTGAAGCTTGGCAGGTTCCCTTTGATCTGAGGCATGTATGGACACACGGGCAGGCAGTATGGCGCAGAGGAAATGGCTTTTGCAGTCAGACACACCGGGCTCCACCCCACCAAACCTCACCTGCTAGGAGGCCAGTGTGTGTCCTCTTCCTGCCGAGTCTTCATTTGCAACCTGGTGAGAAACCTGGTGCTGTTCCCACAAGGTCATTGATGATTACATGAGGGAAAGGGAAGACTCAGCTCCGGGCCTGGCACACACTGGTGCTCACTGCATGTGGGTTCCTGCCCCAACCCCTGACCAGCGGGTGATTTCAGAGATCAGGAAAGAAAAAGGAGCAGTGACATCAGCAGATCTGAAAGCAAGGTAGGGGCAGAGGACAGAGAAGACTCCAACATGGATTCCTCCTGGATTCTCAGTGCACCCTCCAGGGCTTCACTCGGGCTACAAGTGGTCTGCCAGCGAGCTGATAAGGGAGTGTGGAAATATCCCAGAGGCTGAAGGAGGCTGAAGCAGGTGTGTCACCGGTGAAAGAATGAGGACAGGTGAGACTCAGCAGCTACCCCTGAGTGGGTAGCTCACCATCTTCCCCTCCGTCTCCCCTTGGCCTTGCCCAGGTCGGGTTCAGGAGGCCTCTTAGCCAGGACTGTTTCTCACCAGTTTCTCGTTCCTGGCTCTCTGCCTCCAACTGCCAGCCTTGCTGGGCACCAGAGTGCCATCCAGACAGACCAGGACCGTGCCACTGCTCCTGTTTTAAAACCTCTCCTGCCAAGAGAGCTTGCCCGTCTAGGGGCCCGTCTTTCTCCTCAGGCCCCATGTCTTTGCACAGGGTGTCCCCTTCAGTGAAGATGACAGAGACACCCTTTTCTTTGTCCTCCATGCAAATTCTCACTCATCTGATTCAAAAGATACCTCCTCTGTGAGGTCTTCCCAGTCTAACTTGCCCCTCATCCAGTAAAGGTCACTCTCCTCTTGGGACGCCCCTGTCAAGGTTCAACATACTTTGTGATGTGTGGCCATCTCCAAATATGATGGTCCATCTCCTTGCCTGCATGGACCTGGCCATGTGAAGTGGATAAGCCAGATGGGAGAAATGTCCTGGGCAAAAAGCTTCCCTCTGCTAGGAGAGGGTACCATTTGGTCTAAGCTTGCAGGATGCTTAGGGCTTTTGCCAGGTAGTAAACTAAGGTTTAGGACCCGTAGTAGATACTGGCTCTGCCTTCTATTGTTAGTGCAGTTCAACAGATGTCTGCACAATGTAATACAGGCCACAAACCTCTTCTCATTTTATTAGCACAGGTAGTTCGTCATCCTATTTAACATCCATAACAGTCAGTGAGACCAGAATTACTATCCTCATTTGAAAGATGAGGAGACTGAGAATCAGAGAGGTAGAGTGATGTGCCCAAGGTCACAGAGCTAGGAAGCAATGAAATAAGTGAAAATCTCCTTCTGACTCGCAAGGCTGGAGCATTCAAGCCTCCAGCCTGGCTTCCCAGGCTCCAGCACCACCCACAAGCCAGAGGATGGTTTCCTAGAATTACCAACCCCACCCTACCATGCCAGCTTAGAAACCCTCCAACAGCTCTCCACTGCCTAGATCTCCACTCCTAGGTCTGGCATTCAAGGCCCTCATCTGTGGCCCCTGCAGTCCCTCCCAGCCTCAGGTTGAATTCCATCCCTCCCTCCCCAATCTTACATCTGGCAGTCCACAATGCTGACCACCCCTGTGCTGTTTCAGGACACACAAGAGTCATGCAGTGCAGTTCCCTAGGGGGGAGGCACTTTCTGCCTCCTTCCCCAGTGTATTCCCCGGATTCCCCATTCTGCTGCTTTTCAGCCTTCCTGGACTACAGGGACTCCAGGAAGGACTTAATCTCTACATAACTTCACAGCCCCCCACCCCCTTCAAAAGAGTAAATTAGGGCCAAGTCAGAATGGAAGTGTTAAATATCAAAGTGTTTCCAGGTTCTAGGGTCTCAACCAGTCAGCCACAATAGGAAGGGAAGAAAGAGGCTGTCAGCAATCCTTTTTCCAGCAGGGAAACTGAGGCCCAAAGAGGGAAAGGAAAGCGCCCACAGTTGCCTCCTTCCAAGGTGAGTGGCTGGTACCCACCTTTCACATCTGCAGGACCTAGCAAAATTCTAGGTTAAAGACTGGCAAGGGGTGGAGGAGGGAGGGGGGTTGTTGGGTTTATCTTTGCCACCCAGGATCAAAAAGCAGGCTCCCGGCAGCCTGAGCCCTCCCTCTCAGATGAGACCTGAACTCTGCAAGTCTGGACTTATCGAAGGGTAGAACAGGCAGGGAGGATCAGAAGCTCCTGAGTCACCTCCTCCGCCAGGCCAAGTGTGGGTGGGCACTGAACTCTGGCCGTCCCTGGCTGCGCTGCTTATCCCCGCCGCAGGCTCTGCCTCGCGAGGGAGTTCTCACCCCATCCAGGACAGGGTGACTGCGGTTCAGAGAGGTTAAGCAACTTGCCTAGTGCCATACTGTGGGCCAGTGGACGTCCCATTCGAAACTAGAGTGTGCAAGGTTCCTACTGCCAGCAGCCCAGCTGGAGGTCCCGGGAGCCGTCAAAACCTTCTCACCTTTGGGATTGGAGGGTTCAACCCCCTCACCCCAGGGGCGGGATGCAAACCGAGTGCGGATCTCAAAGCAGAGGAGCGGGAGAAGGGGGAGGGGAGCCCCAAGGGCTGGCCTCTCCGCCAAACAGACAAGTCTCTCTCGGTCACATACACTCTCTCCGAGAAGCGTGGGGCAGGCCACACCAGGTGCCCGTTCCTCTCCTCTCTTCAGCCCCCAAGTCGGGGGCCAGAACCCGCTGCTTATCTCTCTTCTCCCAGCCGCTTCGCCTGGGGTGTCCCGCACGCTCTGCCCAGCCTTGGCTGGGGTCAGTTTTCAGGCGCTGCCGATCCCCCCACCCACCAATCCTATTCCATTCCCGCTCGACTCGAAAGACCCCCGAGGTGAAGGAAGGGAGGACAGCGAGCGCCCCTCTGCCCCCCGGCCCGGGATGCAGCGGGGAGGAGGAACGCGGAGAAAAGTTTGAAGCCAAGTCGGTCCGGGTGGACTGCAGGGGAGCGAGGAGTTGGGGCGGTGTCTGGCTCTCGGCGCGCACATACTCCGCGGACACCCAACCCAGACACGTCGACAGGCACAGACCACGAACGCGGACACAACGATGCGCCCACCCACACCCACAACCAAACGCGGGCCCCCATCCCGGGTCCTTGCCCCCTTTCCCAAATCACGGACACACAAAGGCACGGGCAGATGCATGTCCCCGGACCAAATTCACAAAGACCCACAAACGCACGCGTCCGCACAAAGACCCCAGAGGCGCCGGCCGACGCCCACGGCCCCGGGTCAGAGCCTTTGTCTCCTGGAAGGCCCCCTTCTAGGTCCGGGTTCCTCACTCTGGCCGAGACCCGGGCGTCAGACGGCCGCTGCCGACGCCCTGGGTCCAGGAAAAGTTGAGGGGCCCCGGCCCCGCCCCTGCGTCCAGCGCGGCTCGCCCGCCGGATGGAGCGGCGAGGCTGGAGTAGGGGCCTCCGGTCCTTCAGACGCAGAGCGAACTCCCGCTCTGCCCGAGGACCCGCACCCACCTGGAAGCCTGCGCCGCAGCCGCCTCGGCACGCTCACCCAGGCGGCCCGGCCGCTGGCCCTCCGGCCGGCGCTTTTCTCCGCGCGGCGTGGCCCGCCCCCCGGCCCCCGCCCGCCTTAGGGCGCTCCCCCGCCCGCCCGGCGCCCAGTGGCGGCTCGGGCCGGCCGCCGGGCGACTTAGGGAGTGTCGCTAAAGTGCTGGCCTTTCCCGGCGCGCTCCCCACTCCGCGCCCCCGCCCGCCGGCAGAGCCCGTGCTCAGCCCGGGTTCCACCCTAGGGAGCGTCTCAAAAGTGCGCATGCAACTCCCGCCCACTCTAGTCGGCCTTGCTTGCACGCCGGGGTCCCTGGCCGCTTCCTCGGAGCGCCTGAGCCTTCTCAGCAGATGGCCGCACGGTCGGGAACATCTGGAGGTCGCTGGAGTGTGTGTGTGTGTGTGTGTGTGTGTGTGTGTGTGTGTGTGTGTGTGTGTATTCGGGAACATCTGGAGGTCGCTGGAGTGTGTGTGTGTGTGTGTGTGTGTAGAGAAAGAGAGATGTTTTGTTTGGGTGGTGAGGGTTCCCTCTTCTCGAGTTTATCCCCCCAGATTCCCCAGTTTTTTTAAAATGGGTGAAAGAGGTTCTGAGACGTTAGTGAGAGGGAGTCTCCAAGAATCTGAAGCAGAGAAAGACTGGCTGAAAGACGAATTGACAGAGAGACAGTCAGGCTTAGGCAGAAAAGCTGGCAAGAGAGGAGAGAGAGAGGGAAACAGATTTTTTTTTTTCTTTTCCTGGAGGGAACCATCGACTTCTGGTTAGATTTCTAAGAAGGGAAACTGGAAGCAGTTTAAATCTATTCCTCCCTCTGCAGCCCATTCTCTCTCACCCTTCCTTATGGTAAAAAGTGCAGAAAAGCATACAAGAAACCTTTTTCACTTGGGAGTTGGGGGGAAGAAATTGCCTGTTGGATGCATTCCCTACAAGGATTGTGTGTGTGTTTGGTTGGGGGGCTTGAATATGAGTCTCCCTGTACACTCAGACACTCTGGGGTTGAAGGAGGTGTTAGTTCTCAGGCACCCCAGAAGTATATGGCCTGGGGACTAAGGGAGGTTTTGGCCTTGAACCCTGGAACTCCCAGGAGCTTCCCTGCTGTGTAGAGATTGGGCAGTGTTCCCTTTACAGTAGCCCAGACTTGCACACCCAGTCTTTTTGTTCCTTTTATTACTTTTTTTTTAATTAAAAAAAAAAAATTGGGGCTTCTGAGTCTGTGTCTTCTTGTCTGCCTGGGGAAGGAGAGAGACAAGTAAGGAGATGGGGAGGGAGGAGTAGAGGCCACTACCCCGGGCCTCAGGGCAGCAAAAACAAATCCGCTTCCCAGAGAACAAAGTTCTCTTGCAGGTCTTCACTGGCACTAGTCTGTGTGGTTGCGTGGTGGTGGCGGCAGCGGTGACTCTGCTCCCCTGGGATGGCGAGGCCTGGGGGCCCTGGCAGTTAGGGAGGTGCAGGGAGAAGGCTGGGAGCCTAGTCCTTCCAGTCTGGGACAGGGAAAGCTCCCCTCCCTCCTTTCTGCCTCTCATTGTCCTCCCCTCATTAGAATCCCAGCTTCTAGAACTGGGAGGCCACCAGCTCAGACGTCTCATCATGCTGTCTTTGAAATTGTACCATAGGCCTCTTTGCACCCAGTCTTCTCACAGTCGTGCTTAATAAGGACGCTGTTGACATTCAACCGTGCATCCTCTAGTGGTTCTCTGTGCATCCTGCGGCCCTCAAGAAGGATCAGAGACCTTCCCACTCCTACTTCTTCTGGGCCTGGAGGTGGGAGAGACCTGCCAGTTCGTGCCTGGTGAGGGCCCCCAGCTTGGACAGGGTTCAGGTTCCAGCCCTGGCACTTACCAGCTCTGGGTTATTTTAGGGAAGTTACCTAACCTCTCTGAGTTTCTGCAGCTGTAAAAGAGCTGTTGTGAGGAGTAAACAGTACCTTAGTAAGGCTTTAGTCTGGCTGATAGGAAGTGCCATTGTGGGTTGTTATTACTGTTATTATTAAACCAAGTTGTCTCTGATCAGGGATGGTGTGTGTCGTCTGGAAAGCTGAGCTGGCTTGGGAGGGGAGAAGACAGGGGAATGGTCACCTGACCCTCTGCTCATCTAGCCCACCTGATGGCCATCTCCTGCCCTCCCATGGGGGAGGGAGCCATCTTTCAAAGGACCCCTCCCCCTCAACCTTTGCCCTGTGCTGGAGAACTTGCATCCTCCCCTCCCTTAATGTGGAGTTGCGGGGTGAGGCTCAGGCTCAGCATTTGACAATGGAGATAAACACTGACTCTAACTCCCACTGTCCTTTGTCTGCAGGCTCTTAAGCACAGGGGCTGGAGGCTCTAGGCCCCTCCAAAGGGCCTCTCACTTAACAGAAGCATAACAAACCACCCTTCACACCTTGGCTGGCCGCTGGCAGCTGTTTCAGAGTACTGCTACATTCATCATTTCCCTTGCTTGATCTTTTCTCGATGGGAGGTGGCCTCTGGAGACTTTGGGTTGGGCATCTCCATCAGCCCTTCCCCCTTCCCCCACAAAGGTCTTTGGCCTCCAGGCTCCTCCTCCTGTCTGCCGTTCACGTTGCAGTAAAAATGACCTTTTTAAACTGCAAATCTGCAAAATGGATCAGGACACTTGCCCCCTTAAAACCTTTCAATGGCAAAAGTCAAACTCCTTGGCTTCACATTCAAGGCCCATGTAATATGCTCCCCTGGATCCTAGCTTCTCACTTCTGGTCGCTCCTCTTTTACACATCCCAAGCTCCAGTCCTCCAAGTCATATGGAACTAGAGGCAGAGAGGGAAGGGAAGGAAGGGGCTCTGAATTCTTCAAATCTCTGTCCAAATTTCCCTCCCCCAGAAACCCAATGCCTGGTAAATTTGGTCCCTCCTTCTATTATGTTGCCACACCCTTTGCACATACGCACTATCACTTTCCCTATTCTCTTCCCCTTCTTGTGGTCACATTGTTGCCAAAATCTTGACCCCCTGTCTGTCACCCAGTGCTGGAGACGGGAGTTTGGAAGAAATAGAAAAATGGCTTCATCTTTGCCTGGCAAAGGAGAGTACACAGCAAGCTAGTGCCTCAAAAACTGTGCCCTGCTTCCACGGGGAACAGGGAGAGATTTTATATCCTCACGAAAGTCTGTATATATTTTTTTTTCTGCAAGTTTACAGCCAAAAGCTGGCATCAGGTAGCTCAACCACCTGCTCTGGTGTCCCTGAAGTTACTGACCATGAGCTTCTTCCTTTGGAGGTGCAGAATCCTACAAGGGAGTGTAGGGGGAGAAGAATGCCAGTTGTAGAATGTAATTTATATGGAGTCAGAGAGTAATTAGTTTTGTGAAGGACAAGTCCAGCTACAAGTGTTTGTTAGTAGTAACAGCTAAAGAATAACCAAGACTGTTTAACTCTTGCAGTTCTGTTTGGCTGGTATGTACAAAAGGCTGTTCACTCATTACTGTTTTTGCTGCAACAGTCTTGGCTGTTATCCCATGCCAGGGACTGTGCTGGATACTTTTATGGTTATTACATAATTTAATCCCTGTAAGAGCCACCCTAGATTGATAGTGATGAGGCCCAGAGAGGGCAAGAGATCTGTCTTGGGTTACACAGTATGTTTTCTGCAGAGCTGGAACAATATTTAGGACTCTAGTGCTCTTTCTACTACCTTACGATCAACACAAGAAGCAAAATGTGGTGTAGTAGAGAGGCCTTGGCACCTAAGAGTCCCAAGTGCAAATCATTGCTCTGTCCTTGGCTACCTATGGACCTTGGGCTAGTCACTCTCTGCCCCTGAGCCTCAGATTCCTAACCTGTAAGATGAGAATAAATAAGAAACCATACCTCACAGAAACTAACGTGCCTCTTGATGAGGGTGAAAGAGGAGAGTGAAAAAGCTGGCTTAAAACTCAACATTCAGAAAACAAAGATCATGGCATCTGGTCCCATCACTTCATGGCAAATAGATGGGGAAACAATGGAAACAGTAACACTTTATTTTCTCAGGCTCCAAAATCACTGCAGACGGTGACTGCAGCCATGAAATTAAAAGACTTGCTCCTTAGAAGAAAAGCTTTGACAAACCTAGACAGCATATTAAAAAGCAGAGACATTACTCTGCCAACAAAGTCAAAACTATGGTTTTTCTAGTAATCATGTATGGATGTGAGAGTTGGACCATAAAGAAGGCTGAGCACTGAAGAATTGATGCTTTTGAACTGTGGTGTTGGAGAAGACTCTTGAGAGTCCCTTGGACTTCAAGGAGATCAAACCAGCTAACCCTAAAGGAAATCAACCTTGAATATTCACTGGAAGGACTGATGCTGAAGTTGAAGCTTCGATACTTTGGCCACCTGATGCAAAGAGCCAATTCACTAGAAAAGATTCTATGCTGGGAAAGATTCTAGGCAGGAGGAGAAAGAGATGACAGAGGGTGAGATAGTTGGATGGCATCACCAACTCAATGGACATGAGTTTGAGCAAGCTCCAGGAGATGGTGAAGCACAGGGAAGCCTGGTGTGATGCAGTCCATGGGGTAACAAAGAGTCAGACATGATTGAACAACTGAACAACAACCTTACAGGGATATGGAGAGGATCAAATGGATAAATACATATATAAATATGTTATAAGTTGAGGGTTTTGTGTACTTTTCTTGACCAGACATACTTCAATTGAGGGTGTTGGCTGAGGATCTCTTTTCTCTCAGGACTCTCCAGATTAGAGGTCAAAGGCCCCATTAGGCTACCTTTGGCTACCTTGCTTACTTCCCACATTTTGAGAATGCTAAAAGGTCTTTCTTTTTCTCTCTTATCAAAGCTGTCAAGCCCTGACCAGAAAAACCATCCAAATCCAATATATTTCCATGAAGCTCCAGTGCCTAGTGATTAGTCACTCAGTTGTGTCCAACTTTTTGCAACCCCGTGGACTGCAGCACACCAGGCTCCTCTGTCCATGGGATTTTCCAGGCAAGAATACTAGAGTGAGTTGCCATTTTCTTCTCTAGGGGATCTTCCCAACCTAGGGATTGAACCCAGGTCTCCAGCATTGCAAGTGGATTCCTTACCAACTAAGCCACCAGAGAAGTCCATGAAGCTCCAGGATCTCTGGCTATTTTTCTTGCTGTGTTTTCTTCTTCCCAGTTGTCAGAAGCTGGCAGATCGAAAGTTAACAGAGCATCAAGACCTTGTGAAGAAATACTGGAAAAGAAGAGCTGGAAGAAAAATAATGCCGGTTCAACCTCCTGATTCTATAGCTCTGGGTTAGCCTGTCGTATGTTGTGTTTTTTAAATTAATTCATTCATTTATGTTTAATTTTTGGCTGCGCTAGGCCTTTGATGTGATGCAGGGGCTTTCTCTAGTTGCGGAGAGCAGGGGCTACTCTTCCCCGCGGTGAGCAGGCTTCTCATCACGGTGGCTTCTCTTGTTGCAGAGCACGGGCTGTAGAGTGTATCTGTTGAGGCATGTGGGCTCCGGAGCACCACCTCAGTAGTTGTGGTGCACTGGCTTAGTTGCCCTGTGGCATGTGGGATCTTCCCAGAGCAGGAATCAAACCCGTGTCCCCTGCATTGATAGGCGATTCTTGACCACTTGACCACCAGGGAAGTTCCATATGTCGTGTTTTTTAAAAGCACCTATGGTGGTTCAGTACAGGGAATGGGGAACATGGCAGAGTGCCTTAGGGTTTATAATGTCTTTTCACAGATAGTCTCATTTTGAAACCTCTTAGAAAAAATTTTGGATAGTCTCTTATCACCTCCATCTTACAGATGTGGAAACTGAGACTCCCAAGTGACTCATCCAGGGTCACACAGATAGAACCTACAAGTGGCTCTTTAAAACAACTCCAGCCATTCCTCCGCGGGGCCAGATTCGGTGCATAGGCTTTGCCGGTGTTCAGCAGTCACTGTACAACGAACATTCCTCCCGTCCTGCCAAATCAGATGCTTCCCTAAATACTTCTCTCCCACTCTCCCACCTCCATACATTGTCCCCTGCCTGGAATGACTTTCTCAGCCTATCTACCAGCTGCAGTCCTCACTAGCTTCCAAGCTCTGCTGCCTCCTCCACAAAGACATTTCCATTTCCCACAGTTTCTTTCCTTTGAGCCTGGAAGCACTTGGTTTGTGCCTCTGTGCAGCCTCCCTCTCTAGCTCTGCCTCCTGCTGCGACTTGATGCCCTACCATCTTTAGCTGTTGGGGTTCCCTGCATTCTATTCCTTGTTGCCTCCACGTCTTTGCCCCACCTTTGGAAGTGCCCCTTGCCTTATCCATGCCTCTTCCTTATCATCCAAAATTCATCTCGGGTTGTCACTTTCTCCAGGAAGCCTCCCCTGATCTTCCCAACCCTTAACTTTACCATTGGAGGCCCTTCCTCTGTGCTTCCGTGATACAGTGAGGATACCTCTGTCGTGAACAAGATTGTTCACTTCTTCATTAATTCATTCATTCTAGCAAGGCACAGATTTTGGAGCCAAACTGCTTAGGTATGCATCCCAGCTTCAGACTGGCAAACTCTTAAAACTTCTCTCTGCCTTATTTTTCTTATCTGTAAAATAGTCCCTAGCTCAAAGGTTGTTGCAAAGATTACATGAATTAATCTGTGTAGAATAGTGACTGACTCTAGTGAGCACTGGATGACTGTTGGTAACTAATATTATGATTTATTAATTCATAAGAAAAACACATGTAAAACTGGACAAGGAAACTGAGGTAGGAGCCTGATTGCATGGCCTAGGAGAACACAGTGGGAGGTGTAGGAAGCTTGGCAGGTACAATGGTTTTTTCTCCCACTGTAGAGAAAAAAATGGGAGGTGGCTTTGACCTTGAGTGAAGAGAGGGGACACAGTAGAGGAGACTCCCTTAGCTGGAGCCCTGGGTCTCTGGTTAATCCTCTGGGCAAGAAGACAGTGGCTTGCAAAGAGCAGATGGCTATCGGTCAAGTCTGCCAAGTCCTCAGCCTCCAAATTTCTGTTTGGTGGTGGTGCTGGTAGTGGTAGCAGGTCAGGAACAAATTGTTTCCTGAGTTGCTGACAGAGGTGGTCTCCTGCCAAGAGGCTGGGTCCACACGTCAGGTGCTGCCCTTTTGTACCTTGGCTTCCAGGCTTCTTCTGACCCCGGAACCTTGGCCCCCATCACTGTATCCAGGAGCTGAGTGGACCTGTGTGTTCAGACAGAATGCAATGCATCTGCCACCATGGAGCCAGCAAGGCAGCTGGAGGACCCTTGGGGATCAGATATCAGGCATCGTACCCTATCACGTCTGTCATTGTACAGGCAGGATACTGAGGTCCAGAGAGGTGGAGTGACTTGTCCCAGGTCACAGAGCTAATGAACAGCAAGGCTTCTAGATTCCCAGTTAAGAGTTCGTTTAACCTCTTTGCATTTTCACTATAACTGCATGCTTCCCCTTCTCCCAGACCATCCTTCCATCCATCCGTCCTAATGTTTTTACTCTCCATCCATCCACCATCATCCATCTAACAAATCTTCACCTCTTGAACCTCTGACATACGTCAGGTCTGGTGCTGGGCTCCAGGAGCTTACAGTTGGAGTGGGTCCCAAAACCATGTCTGAGGTCCTAAAGAGTTTTGGACGCCCTGATAGAAACCTGTGCAGAGCATTCAGAACAGAGAGGGACCAGGCTCTAGTTGGAGCAATGAGGAAACGTGTCATCAGGGAGGTGATGCTTGACAGAACCCTGCTGGGCTTCGAGAGATCAGGAATATGGGATTAGGGAGCAAGTTAAGGGCATTCCCTCTGTGGGAGCAAAGGCCAGAGAGAAGAATATAGAGCAATAAGTGGTTCAGTGCTGCTGGGCTACAGCACCTGAGGGGGCCCAGCCAGGGTCAGTTCTGAGAGAAGGGGAGCAAGTCGCAGGGCACGGGTCCCTATAGGTTGGCCGAGGTGACAGTCCTTGGGGCCAAAGCTTCCAGAGACCTTCCGCCCCTCCCCATCCGCTACTAGTCATTCCCCTCTTCCCCGTTCCCTCCTCGGGCCCTGTCTCTCTCTCTTTTTAGCCTGTCAGTCCTTATCAATCATCTGGGCCCTCCCCACCTTTCCCCGTTGTCCAAGTCTTCCTGACAAGAAACAGACTGTCTCCGACCACCACGGTCTGCAGGCAAAGAACCCCTGACTGGAGGTCAGGACATGGGATTCCAGGCCTGGCTTTGTCACCAGCTGACCTGGGCAAGAACAGCTTGTTAACAACAACGTATCTGCCCAGCCATTTCCGCCCCCCATAAAGTTGGCAGACTGTTGTCTCCTTGACCCCCTTGCCACAGCACCCGCTACAGGGGAAGAGGGCTCATCTACACCACGGTACAGCAGTCTTCCTGGCTAGTCTAGTCCTTGAGGGCCAGTGAACTCTGGGGAACTTGTTATAAGGCTTGCGTTGCATAATTATGTTATTGCGTGCAAAGGATTGTGTGCTCAATTTATTACCATCTGTCCCAGGACAAACAGAGCTACAGAACTCTACCCCCACAGAAACTGACTCTCAGAAAACATTAGCATCTTTCTAATTCATAAGCAAGCAAGTTCTTTGAAGAGGCTTTCAGATTTTTCTCTTTCTTTTCCTTTTCTTCTTTTCCTATCCTTTCTTTCCTCTCTCCCTCCCTCCCTTCCTTCCTTCCTATGTATCGATTAAAAAAAAATCTGGAGAAGGAAATGGCAACCCAATCCAGTACTCTTGCCTGGAAAATTCCATGGACAGAGGAGGCTTGTAGGCTACAGTCCATGGGGTTGCAAAGAGTCAGACACAACTGAGCGACTTCACTTTTCACTTCACTGATAAAATCAGTTTCACAAAACAATACTTCCCCTTACCACAGGTGGTACACTATGATATTTTCTTTTCCCTCCTATTCTGTTCCATTAGGAATAATGATGGTGATTGCAACCCTGTAAATTGATTTCACATCCCACTAATGGGTTACAATGGGAAACTGGAGAAGATTACTTACATATTCAAACAAAATAAGCCAAAAGAAGAAAACAATGCCTCCTGCAGCCTAGTCACTGCTCTTTCTCCCCAAAACTGTTTCCTGATACATTCACTTAGAAATATATTTACTGAGCATTTACTGAGCTCCTTGCTTTGCATCAAACTTCTTGAATGATAGCCTGGATCTATTGTTTTCACTTTCCCACCTCCCATTCATCCCTTCTAGAAAATCATAAACTGCCCTTTGCTACTGCTGAGCTGCTGACAATGGCTCACCAACCCTCAACACCTGACATTTGTCACAGATGACTCTGTTTCTCCTTGGCTTCCCTCTTGGTCTCCTTTGCTGGCTCTTCTTTGGTCCTCAGTCCAGACGTAACTGTTTCCCAGTCTCTGCCCTGCAACCTCTGCTCCTCTCACTCTATGCTCGGTTCCTGGGGCTGCTCACACCACTCCTGCCCCGTGCCTTCAGCTGCTCCCTGATGTTGAGACGTGTGTATCTGTATCTCTTGCCAGCACCTCTGACATCAGCCTTTGTCAGACCTCTCTGGCCACCCGCTTGCTTGTTGGCTCCACTTGGGAGTTCCATGGGCCTTGCACTCCATTTGCCTGAATCAAAGATTTAACTTTCACTCAAACTTGCCCCTCCGAGTCCTCCTCTTAGGGAAAGGTGCCATGCCACCACCCACTCAGCTGTATAAACCAGAAAGCTGTGACTCCTCCAAGGCTCCTCCTCTCTCTTCCTCCTCCCCACAGCTGGTACATGCCCAAGCCTCTCAAGTCTATCTGCTTCTCTGTTTGCATCACCTGATCCTGGTCCAGATGATGGCATTTCTTGCCTAGACTGTGGAGATACCTCGAGGTCTCTCTGCCTGCATATCTTCACCCCCAGACCAAGCTCTTTGGAGCGGTAAGAGGGTTTCTTTTAAAATGCAATACTGATCTTGTCTCTATCTGGTTTAAAATCTTCCCGTGACTACTGCTTCTAGCGTGAAGTTGTAATTGTCTAGCATGACATAAAGAATCCGGTGTAATCTGACCCCAGTTTACCTCTCCTGCCTCACATTTCTCCTGTATCTTCATGTTCCAGACATAGCAACCACCTTAGGTTCCTTGGACAAGGTGTCCCTACCCTTGTTCCAGACTTTGCACCTCCTGTTCTCTCGAACTAGAACTCTGGTTAATGTCTACCTCTGTCTCCATGTGTAGCTTAGTTGGGCTACTCTTCAGGAGGCCTTCTCTGACCTGCTATAAGTGGGTCTGCAGTATCCTCTGCCTCTTCCATCAGGGTCCTCACCTCACAATGTCATAATGGGCTCATGCTTCTCCTCTCTGCCTCTAGATGGTAAGCCCTGTGAGTCTAGGGACTCTGCTGTGTTGGTTGCTATGTCTCCGGCACATTATAGACACTCCATGAGAATTTGAAAAGGATGCGTTTTTAGACTGAACGACTGTTGGAAGCATAAGAGAACCACCACAGTGTTAGGGACAGTAACCAACGTTTGGAACAGAGACTGTTACAATCAGAGTCAGAGGATGTTGGAATCATGGACATATAGTGATTGGGTTTATAGTATACAGATTTGTGGGACCAAAGGATATTCGGTTCCACCACTTCCCAGCTGCAATATCAAGCAAGTTGATGAAGCCCTTTCTCTGATTTTTGGTTTCATTTTTTATAAAGCGCTGATAAGAGTCCCTGCCTGTCCAGTCTGTGGGTTGTAAGCAGTGAAACCATGAATGTGACTATGAATGTGCACGCATTGCTCCCTCTGATCTGATTGAGTTTCTTTGCAACCAAATTGCTGTCCTGGGCTTCTCATGGGGAGACCTGGTTGGATTATTTTACTTAAACTATTGGTGCTTTGGGGCTTATTTTCCTGGGGACTCAGGACAACCCCTGCCCTTGCCTGGTATGCATCAGTACCCAGAGTTAGACCCTGGGGGAGAGGACAAACATCCTTCAGGAGCAATTCTCTATAATCAAGTCAGGCTGAACAGCCTTCAAAGTCTGGATTTTACAGATGGGGAAACTGAAGTTCTTAGAGGGAGGGGCCTTGTCCAGGGTCACACAGCATTTTGGGGCAGAGCCACAACTAGAAGCTACTCCTTTGGGGTCTGAGTCATCAGGGAGTCTCCTTAGATTCCCAATCTCTCTAGTTCTAGACTATCTGGAGGCATTTGCTTTGGTCTAGAACAATAGGAACCATGCTTAGGGTTTCTGCAGATGGCAGTGTTCCAGGTTCATTCTTTAGATGGTTCCAGATCATTACATTCTGGGTCTGCCAGCTGAGCAGAGAGTTCTGGTTAATTATTCCTTCCGTGACCACAGTAAGGTCATGTGCACAAAATGGTTCTCATACCCCTGTGTGAGATGAAGAGAAGGAAAGGGGCATTTAGTTTAGGCTCTGGGCTGAGTGCACACATCCATTACATCATCTTACCTCTGTCGTTTGAATGAGGAAACTGAGGCTCAGAGAGTTAAAACAACTTGTCACTCAGCTCACAGATGGAAGAGCCAGGACTCCAGCCTGATTCTCTGATTCTGAGGCCCGCACTGTTTCAGCTGCATCACGCTGCCTCCCTTAGGCACTCACTGCCTCCTGCCCTGGGAAGTGGACTGAGCAGGGAGGCTGCTGGGAAAACGATGGACCACAGAGTACAGTGGGAACAGCCAGAAAAAGTGGGGAAGAGCTCAACTCTTAGATATACAGACCTGGGATGGAATTTGGGCTCTGCTGCTTCCTTTTAGCCCCTTAGAGACTCCACTTCCTTTTCTGTAAAATAAAGGAAATTATTACCTTGCAAGGTAGTAGAAGAGATCCAATGGATTCACTTATGTAAAGTGGTTCACATGATTCTGGACATGTAATACTTGCTCAGTAAGTGTTTATTGCGTGTTGTGCGTATGTGCTCAGTCATGTCCAACTCTTTGTGACCCCATGGGCTGTAGCCTGCCAGGCTCCTCTGTCCATGGAATTTTCCAAGCAAGAATACTGGAGTGGGTTGCCATTTCCTACTCCGGGGGATCTTCCCAGCCCAGGGATTGAAACTGTGTCTTTTGTGTCTTCTGTGTTGGCAGGTGACTTCTTTACCACTGTGCCATCTGGGAAGCCCAAGTGTTTTTTATGGTCAATAAAATAATCATCTCTTACAATAAACATTTTAGAAGGAGGTGGTCGGTAAAGTCTTGTTGATTAATTTTGGGTGCTCAGATCACGTACCTTCCTGCAGAGCTGCGAGCAGAGGGTAATGGATGAGAGGGCAAGGGAGGGGACTTATATTTATGAAACTCCTGCTGTGTGTCAGGCACTGTGCTAAATGTCACGATTGCCCACATCACCTCTGTGAACACACACAACAAAGCAGGTGCGATCATTCATTCGATTTTAGAGTTGGGAAAACTGAGGCTTAGAAAAAGGGAGGGGTTGGATGGCTTGCGAGAGGCTAGATGGAGATTTAAACCTCAGGCTGGGGACCTGCGAGCCTGGAGCATTCAGCCACACCCCTCCAGGCTCACACCGGCCAGAACCTCCCTCAGAGCAGGTGAGTCAGCTCTAGCTCACCTGCTGAGAAGTGCCCTGGGCATGCCCCATGCAGGGCCACAACAGTGGACCCTCTGAGGGGGCTCTGATTAGGGCTTTGCTCCCCTCAGTCTCTCAGTGTTCTTGGGAGGTCATGAGGGGGGCTCCGCCTGCCCGTCCAGGCTCCTTTCCCACCACATATCTGCCCGCCCACATACACAGATGATGGTCACCTGCGCCAGGCCACAGGCCCCCAGACACTTCAGTGGTTTCCATCCTCCAAATGTCTTCTCTGGCTGTTTCCTCTATTCTTAGTAACCTCTCCCCTTAAACCCAAAGATTGAAATCCTGAGGACCTGTTGTAAAGGCCTAGGAGCTGGGAGGTCAAGGTCTGTCCATAAAACCAGGGCTTAAGTGGGGGAAGTAGGATAATCTGAGTGTGCGGAGGCAGGAAGCAGAGAAGAAGAGGTGAAGGAAGAGAGAGGGTTGGGAGAGAAGAGGGTGAAAGGGCAGGGCAGGACCCAGGGTGCTCTTACATAATGGTGTGTGTCCAGGGCCAATGCATGACTGAACTCAGGTACCTTCCCAGGCAGGTGAAGAGAGTTCATCAGCGGCAGGCTCTGTGATTCCAGAGCAAATATCCAGGAAATAATTGCACAAGAGAGGAATGCTTTGGCCTTTGGTGAGCAGCCAGGGTCAGTGACCTGTCCATGGCAAAGGTGGGGGCCTCCTCCTCATCCCAGCAGGCTCCAAGTCCTATTCTTTGGAGCTTCAGGGTGAGTCCCCTACCCAAATGCAAAAAGGATATTTGTCTGTTAGCATGTTTTCATTTTAATTTCTGGGGGTAGTCACTGGAATTAAACGTCTGTAGACTATTTCTTAGGTTGCTCAGTGGTAAAGAATCCTGCCAGTGCAGGAGACACAGGAGACACAGGTTTGATCCCTAGGTCAGGAAGATCCCCTGGAGGAGGAAATGGCAACCCTCTCCAGTATTCTTTCCTGGGAAATTCCACGGACAGAGGGGCCTGGCAGGCTACAGTCTATAAGGTCTCAAAAGAGTCAGACACGACTGAGTGACTGCTCACACACGCACACAGACTATTGCCAGGTTTCCTGTTGTGGTTACCTTTGATGCTCATGGGGACCCTGGAAAGTGGGACTCGAGCCCTTACTTTTTACAGACTGGGGCTCAGAGAGGTTGTCCATGGCCGTGCTGTGAGAAAGAGGCAGAGCTGTGATTTAAAGTTAGTTTTTGTGCTGTTGGTGCCTGTGTCAGTGGCTCTGCTAAATAAAACTTAGATTTAACAACTTAGTGAGACTTACAATGGGCAAGATACAAATCTTAACTCATTTAATCCTCGCAACTCTATGAGGAAGGCACTACTGTTACCATTCCTATTTTACAGAAAGGGAAACTGAGGCACATTGTTGTTGTTTAATTGCTAAGTCATGCCTGACTCTTTTGTGACCTCATGGACTGTAACCCTGCCAGTCTCCTCTGTCCATGGGATTTTCCAGGTAAGAATACTAGAGTAGGTTACTATTTCCTTCTCCAGGGGATCTTCTTGACCCAGGAGTTGAGTGCAGGTCTCCTGCATCGGCAGGTGAATTCTTTACCACTGGGCCACAAGGTAAGTCCAGCTGAGGCATAGAAGAGTTAAATAACTTATTTGATTTACGGACTTAGTAAGTGGTAGAGCCAGGCTTGAATTCAGGCCCTATGGTTCTACATTCCATGTTCTTAACCACTTCACTTATGTGGCAGTTCAGGGTGGAGGAAGTCCCACTTGTGCCCTGAGGCCCCTACCCTCTCACTCGTGGATAGGGGCCCATTGAGCCCCATGTTCAACAGCATGGTCAGCTGGCCTGGCCTTGGACAAGCAAGTGGATGAGGCATGTCTTCTAGGGATGGTTGCCAGGCATATTTAGCTCAGCTTGGGTCAGGGCAGGTTGTGACACTGCAGGAACTCTGGTGCCCTGTTCAAGTCTTCTTATCTCCAGTGGAAACCAGCAGATAAGAGGCTGTTGAACTTACATGCAGCTCCCATGGGTTGAGGTCATGGGTGGGTGTGGAAAGCTGGTTCTAGTGGGGTCAGGGCGCTTGGGCACATGTGGTCAGGAAAGCTGGAGATTGGGGTGCTAGCCTTGTCTCTGGCCCAGCTCACTGCACACACCAGGCAGATCCTTGTCCCTGGCAGCAGTCTCCCATCTGCCCAGTAAGGGGCTTGGACAGTGTAATTTCTCAGGCACCTTCCAGCTTTGTACCCCCTTCTCTGAGCTATGACTCCTTAGATATGGCTTTTGTTTTCAAAGGAAGGAAACTCCTTCTTGTCAAGCACCTTCTAGGTCAGGAGGAATTCCAGGCAGTTTTCCACCTTGATTTTTAGCGATGGTCCTAACCAAAGCCAAAGAATGTTCAAATGACCGCACAATTGCACTCATCTCACACACTAGTGAAGTAATGCTCGAAATCCTCCAAGCCAGGATTCAACAGTAGGTGAACCATGAACTTCCGGATGTTCAAGATGAATTTAGAAAAAGCAGAGGAACCAGAGATTAAATTGCCAACATCTGTTGGATTATTGAAAAAGCAAGAGAGTTCCAGAAAAACATCTACTTCTGGTTTATTGGCTACACCAAAGCCTTTGACTGTGGATCACAACAAACTGTGGAAAATTCTTCAAGAGATGGGAATACCAGACCACCTGACCTGCCTCCTGAGAAATCTGTATGCAGGGCAAGAAGCAATAGTTAGAACTGGACATGGAACAACAGACTGGTTCCAAATAGGAAAAGGAGTACGTCAAGGCTGTACATTGTCACCCTGCTTATTTAACTTCTATGCAGAGTACATCATACGAAATGCCTGGGTGGAGGAAGCACAAGCTGGAATCAAGATTGCCAAAGGAAATACCAATCAACTCAGTTACTCAGATGATATCACCCTTGTGGCAGAAAGCAAAGAAGAACTAAAGAGCCTCTTGATGAAAGTGAAAGAGGAGAGTGAAAAAGTTGGCTTAAAACTCAACATTCAAAAAACTAAGGTCATGGCTTCCAGTCCCATCATTTCATGGCAAACAGATGGGGAAAAATGGAAACAGTGAGACACTTAATTTATTTGGGCTCCAAAATCACTGCAGATGGTGACTGCAGCCATGAAATTAAAAGACTCTTGCTCCTTGGAAGAAAAGCTCTGACTAACCTAGACAGCATATTAAAAAGCAGAGACATTACTTTGCCAACAAAGGTCCATCTAGTCAAAGCTATGGTTTTTCCAGTAGTCATGTGTGGATGTGAGAGTTGGACTGTAAAGAAAGCTGAGCACCGAAGAATTGATGTTTTTGAACCGTGGTGTTGGAGAAGACTCTTGAGAGTCCCTTGGACTTCAAGGAGATCCAACCAAGTCTGTCCTAAAGGAAATCAGTCCTGAATATTCATTGGAAGGACTGATGCTGAAGCTGAAGCTCCAATACTTCGGCCACGTGATGCGAAGACCTGACTCATTGGAAAAGACTATGATGCTGGGAAAGATTGAAGGCAGGAGGAGAAGGGGACGACAGAAGATGAAATGATTGAATGGTGTCACCGACTCGATGAACATGAGTTTGAGTAAACTCCAGGAGTTGGTGATGGACAGGGAAGCCTGGTGTGCTACAGTCCGTGGGATCACAAAGAGTCAGATGTGACTGAGTGACTGAACTGAACTGAATTAACCAAAAGAATGACTGATGGTAGAGAATAGGCCTGGCATTCAGATTGTGTGCATTGGGACTGCTTCCCTGACTGTGAAAAGATGGATATACTTTTATTTGCTTTGTAAATAGCCATTTCCTTTCATTTCCTCTAGTGCTCCCTAGTCTGCCGGACACTCCAGCAACTCAGTGGTTAGTGCCTGGCAGCCCCCATCCTAGCCAGGAGTGCCAGCCTCCATCTATCCATGCTGCCATATTGCTCTGTGGCCATACAGCAGACAAGCAGGGTGACTATCGCCGCAGGTGAGCAGCAGTGTGGTAGAGTAGAGCAGGTCAGACACAGGAGTTCATGCCCTGCCTCGGCTATGAACTCCCTGTGTGCCCTCAGGCCACCTCTCTTCTCTCAGCTTCAATTCCTTCAAGGTGCCCACCTCCCAGCATTGTATTAAATGCAGTCATGGGAGCAAAGCGCTTAGACACTGAGGACGTGCTAGCTCCCCTTTCGGCAGGCTGATGAGAAATCAATGCTGGATTCGGGAGAGAGGAAGAAGGATAATGTGGTATGATAGAAAGAGGTAGATTTTCGAGCCAGAAAGACCCAAATTCAGTCTGGTTCTGTCACTTATCCATCGTTACAGGCTGAAATGGGTTCCCCTTAAATCCGTACCTTCAAGTCCTAGCTCCCAGTACCTCTGAATGCCTGTATTCAGAGACATAGTCTTTAGAGAAGTAATTAAATTAAAATGAGGTCATTAGGGCAAATTCATTTCCAACATGACTGGTGCCCTTCTTAGAAGAGGAAATTTGGACACAGACACATATAGAAGGAGAGCACCATGTGGACATGAAGATGGTCACCTACAAACCAAGAAGAAGAGTCCCAAAAGAATCAACCCTACCCACACCTTGACCTCAGACTTCTAGCCTGCAGGACCATGAGAAAGCAAATTTCTATGGTTTAAACCAGTCAGTCTGTGTGCTTTGTTAGGGCAGCTATAGCAAATGAATACACTCATTACCCAACATCGAGCTAGTAACTTCACCCTTCTGCACTTCAATAGTAGATTGAATTAGGTACTGCCTGAGAAAGCCCAAGCACATAGTAGGCTCTTAGCAAGTGCCAGCTTTGCCTCCCTTCAGTGCATGGGAAGGGCAGCTGGCTCTCTCAGGAGGGGGGGTGGCGATGTTCCTGAGTCATTCTACTTCAGCATGAACCTGCGGGACGCCTGACCCTTGACTTGACCCTCACCTGACCGCAGACTAGCAGTCCTGTTCTCAGCCCCACCCCTGGCCTTGACACTGGCTTTCTGCCTGCCAGGCTATGAGGTGATCAGAGTTCACAGAGGTTTTTGCCCCTGGCCAGGTTCAGCTGCAAACCTGCTCTGTGTGGTTGGCCGATTTGGTTTAGGCCCTACCCAACGCCAGGGCAGGGTTGGAGGGGTAGGGAAGGTGGCCTGGGGTTGTTCTCAGGGTGAAGGAGCTGACTGCTGTGTTGTGTTGCATTTCCCCAAATACTTGCATATTGTGTTTCTTCTGCTGTTCATAGCAACCCCTTCAGGTGCGCTGGGTTAATGGCTCCTCTTGACACAAAGAGAAACTGAGGCCCAGAGGTGTTCAAGGGTCCTTCCCAACTCAACAAACCCTTGTTGGGATTAGGACCTCGGAATCCAGACTCAAGCCCTGGCTCCTTGCACCATGGGGACCACTCGCTTGCCCTCCAAACCTTTGGGGGTCTGTGGGGTGTGTGGGAAACACATGACCCAGGAGTCACGGCCCAGGGCTCAGATCCTGGCCAGGTCCGGAACCAGCGCTGTGACCCTGGACAAGGGCCCGCCTCACCAGTGTGCCGGGAGGCTTCATGAGAGAGGGTGGCTAGCTCTGCCCCTGGAGCTCTCTAGGTCCACAATAAATGACGGCTATTGTGACTTTTTCATAACTAACTGCTCAGTAACTGTGGCTGAATTGAATTCCTGGAGAGCCAGGAAATGTGTCTGTGGGTGGGAGAGATGGCTGGCACCTCCAGGGGGGCCCAAGCCTTCCTTCCTACGTGCCTCCTCCCCCCAGCCTCTGGCAGTGCTGGAGAGGGAGTGTAACTGGGTAGGGCGGGGGTCTACAGCCAGGTGGGTCTGGAATTTACCTCCCCCAGCCCACTGTACCTGTGTGGAACTCCTGTCTCCATATCTGTAGTTCGCCATCAATAAACACTTTTACTTTCTTTGTAATGGGCTTCCCTGGTGGTTCAGACAATAAAGAATCTGCCTCCAACACAGGAGACTTGGATTCGATCCCTGGGTCGGGAAGATACCCTGCAGAAGGGAATGGCTGCCCATTCCAGTATTCTGGCCTGGACAGTTCCATGGACCAAGGAGCCTGGTGAGCTTCATAACACTTACCACCATCCAAGTTTATTTGGACTATGATATTTTCACTATCACCTGCCCCCTCCCCCTCCCCACCCCTCATAGAATGATAGTCACACAGCAGGAATTTTGTCTGTGTTGTTCCCTGCTCTATCTCCCACACCTAAAACAGTGCCTGGCGTGTAGTATTCAGTCATTATGTGTGGAAGGAATGAATGAGGTGATCATTCGTGGTCAGCTCTTTTCTGCATTTGTGGAGGTTGCTCAAGTCAGAGCCCCAGTCTGTTTTTTAGAGGCTTCCAGCCTTTGTGGGGAGGCGGACACAGGCTGTGACCAGAGTGTGACTTGCACTGTGATAGAGGGGAGGAGGTGCCTGGGCTGGGAGAAGCTGGAGCAGGGGACATTGATCCACTTTAGGGAGAAGGAAGGGCCACATAGGAGGACTCGGGAAGGCTCTCAGAGCAGTCTCTGCCAAAGAAATAAAAGACAAGTAAGAGTTAGAGAGACAAGGAAGGGACAGCCTTCCAGGCAATAACAGCAGGGGCAAAGGCACAAAGGCAGGAGAGGTCACATGGAGTTCGAGGCATCTGGTGTGGAGACAGGCAAGGCAGAGGAGTACTGGAACTGGGACCATGGATGCTGGGGGCAGGGAGGGGCACCCGAGGAAGCAGCAGGGTCTGATGAGAGCACAGCCATTGTTGTTCAGTTGCTAAGTCTTTTTCAACTCTTTGCGACCCCACGGACTGCAGCATACCAGTCTTCCCTGTCCTTCACTATCTCACGCAGTTTGAACAAACTTATGCCCATTGAATCGGTGATGCCTTCCAACCATCTCATCCTCTGTTGCCCCCTTCTCTTCCTGCCCTCAACCTTTACCAGCATCAGGGTCTTTTCCAATGAGTCGGCTCTTCGCATCAGTTGGCCAAAGTATTAGAGCTTCAGCATCAGTCTTTCCAAAGAATACTCAGGGTTGATTTCCTTTAGGATTGACTGGTTGATCTCTTTGCTATCCAAGGGACTCTCAAGAGTCTTCTCCAGAACCACAGTTTGAAAGCACAGCTGGGGGATGTGTAAATCCAAGCTGTTTCTCCTGCCAATTCTCAAGGCTTCCTTCCCACCTGTTGCGAGGTAGGGCTGCTACTGCTAGCCAAGGGGTTGTGGCTGTTTCCTCCCTACTGCCTGACTTCAGGTGAGCGCATTCTCCCTGCTGAGCTGGTGTCTCTCTCTGCCTCTCTCTGCCTCTCTCTTGAGAAAGAATGGGCTTGGGATCAAGGCTTGCCCATGGAGGCCAGGCAGTGTGTGGGGGTGGGGTGGGATCTTAGAACAGCTGCTCCCCTTTCCGAGCCCAGTTTCCTGCTCAAACTCACAGTGGTTGGATAATAAGTGCTTTCCAGGCCTTCCTCCCTGGAGTTTTGGATTTTGACAGATGGAGCAGGGTAGGGGACAATGTGGTGGCTTTTCCAGTCAGAAGACCTCCCCAGTGGCCCCAGGAAGCATGACTCATTCCAGTCTCTCTAGGGGTGGGGATCAGGCTCCTGACTCCCACTCTCCAGAGAAGCCTCTGGGCACAGCCAGTCCTGGGGGAGCCCTGAAGCCAGAGAGCTGGTCTATCACAGACTCTCTCGGTGACCCCAGCAAGTTAGTTTCTCCTTCTTTTTAGACCTTGGTCTCCTCTTTTACCCCTGGAGAAGGAAATGGCATCCCACTCCAGTATTCTTGCTGGGGAAATCCCATGGACAGAGGAGCCTGGCGGGCTGTTGTCCATGGGACACGGCTGAGCAGCTGAGCAGGAGCATAAACTCATCTTCTTTGAGATGGGTTATAACAGGGCCTGCCTTCTTCCTCACGAGCCTGGAGACCTACCTGCTCCTCGTCCTGGATTTGGTGCTGGCTCACCTTGGGCAAGTCTGTCCCCTTTTGGGGCCTCAGTCTTCCCATCTGTATGCTAATGGTACTGGTCATCAGGGAAGAGGATTTCCTACTCAGACATTCTCCCCAGGCTCATAGGTTCTCTGGATCAGTTGGTTCTTGGTGATCTCACCACTGGCATATACCTGCTCAAGTCTGCTTGAAGGCTTCGCTGAGTCACCACATCTCCTGCAGCTTCCTTCTGCCTCGGAGAGTTCTGGCAGAAGGGCCCTCCTCATACTTTATCTTCCTTTCTGCATCACCCAAACTGGGATCAGTCCTACCTCTGGAGGCTACGAAACTCCATACAATTCAACAGACTAGGCCCTGGGCACCTGACCAGGCCTTGTGCTGGATTCCAGAGACATGGAGGAACTGGAAATGATCATGGTCCTCATTGTCAAGTTGGGGAGACAGACCAGTAAACAAACTTGTAATTTCAGTAAAAGCTTAGAGCATGAAAGAGAATGCTGGGACCACTGGAGAAAAGCACCAGTGAGTGAGAAGTGAAAAGGCAGGCTAGGTGTCTCAGGTACCAGGCCAAGAAACTTCTCTGTTTCTCCAGCAAGGACTGCAGAGATATGGATCCACCAGTTCTGTTCAACCCCAAGTTCAATAATAATCCTGGCTGCCATCTACATATCCTGGCTTCCAGCCCTCATTGCTTTCTCAACTACCCTCAATATCTAGCTCATCAAATCATCACAACAATGCTGGCCGGTGGTAATGCTTATTCCCATTTCATAGATGGGAAAACTGAGGTCCAGAGCAACCAGGTGTCTTCCCTAAAAGTTCACATGGTCAGTATATTTGGAGCCTGATTAGAATAAATATGGTTAAAAGCCTCTTTCTAGGCTTTGCTGCCTCTTATTTGTCCATCTGTCCCTGTTATGACCGAGTTTGGGGTCTGTTAGGACCAGAATCAGACCCTGGCTGCTAGTTCATTTTGTAAGGCAAGGGAGTGGGGTGGGAGGCTCCTAGCTGGCGTGGAGATTTTTTGGACCTGAGTGGACAGTCAGGAGGCTCATCATGGTGGAGGAATTCTAGGTATTGACTGCAGCCTTAGGATGTACAGCTTTGTGTGGGTGAGAAGGGGTTCTCTCTTGTCCTCATAAATTCCCCCTTAAAGGTGGCCTTTGTTGCAGTAGCCTGGTAGGGCTCTGGTCTGGGAGCCTTGAGTCCAGGCTATATCCTGGCTGGCCCCTGACACGCAGAGTGACCTTGGATGGGACTCTTCCGCTTCAGGGCTTCAGAGTCTGTGTTCACAGACAGGAGGAGGGGAACAAGCTCTCCAAGCAACACTCATAACTGCAGCTGAATCAAATGCCATCTTGGTCTGATCTAGAAGGGCACATGTGATTCTGAATGTGTTCTCCCAGTCCCTCCCAAGATCCCTCCCAAGTCTCTAGGGTGGCAGCTGGGCCTACCCTACGGCTGGCTTCTCAGTGGGATGTCTCTTCATTTAGGGAAGGAGTTTCCGCAGACAGTGATTGGACGGGAGGGGCAGGAAAGAATGAGGTCAGTGTGGTCACTAGCCTGCTGGTGAGACAAATAATGTCCTAGGGTCAGACAGGCCATCCAGCTGTGTGACCTTGGGCAGAGCCCTTAACTTTCCTGAACTTCAATTTCCATATCTGTAAAGTAGTGATAATAATAGTATCTACTACTGGGGGTTATTAATAGTGAGGATACAATAAGGATTAAAGAAAAATGCATCTGTAAAACACTTGGCTCAGAGCCTGGTGTGTTGTAAGTGCTCAACCATGTGGCCTTGATGACAACATGATAATAGTGATGATGGTGGTGAAGGGGAGAATGACAACACGGTTATGTTGGGCAGTGTGAGACGTTGTGGGTCCCTCTCTCAACACGCTGCTTCTTTTCTTTTTCCTCTTCCAAGGCTTGGAACTTACTGGCTGCCATTCCCAGAGACTCTCCTACTCGGGTGCCACAAATGCATCTGGAGTAACTGAGGGCTCTGGTGGTACCTGGCCCTGTGGATCTGACCTTGGACGAAGATCTCATGCAAATCAGTACCTGACTCCTGCAACCTGGACACATTGAGGGCATGAGGTTTGGAGGAAGTTAGTAGAAGTTTTCTTGGGGAGGCAGAATTTCACCATCCTGAATGGAGGAGTAGGAATGGGCTGGAAGGAGAGAAGATTTCTTTTTCCACTTCAAGGCATTCCAGGCAGATGAAATACCATGTGCAAAAGCAGAGAGGTGTGAAATAGCATGTTGAGCTTGGGAAACTGCAAGAAGCACAGTATGGTTAGAAAGTTGGGAGCAAGTGGGGAGGGGTGAGAAAAGAGAGTGGGGTGGAAAGGATGTCAGGAGCAGACCACGAAGAGCCCAGTATCCTAAATAGACATCCCAAATTTGTCCTGAAGGCAGCAGAGGGTGATTTTTTTCATCGTGTACAAAAGCATTCCTGAGGATCTACTTGACTTAGAGCACCTTTGTAGGGGGTGCTGTGTTGCACTCCCCAAACGCTGGCACCTTCCCCCACAGACTGGAGTATTCACTCACCCCTCTGATGGCTGACAGCTCGCCCCCGAGACTGAGACTCCCGTTTCCACCATCGTGTTAGGCTGATGAAACCCTCCTCATCTAATGTCACTCCCCTTCCCAGGACCAGCCTGCATCCAATGACTGGTCCATTTGGAGGTTTAAAGGGCTCCTGGCCCCAGTTTGGCATAACTGTGAAAAGTCATTCCAGCTCCACAGCTCCTACGAGTGGGCTGAGACATTCATGGCATCTGCATAACAGTCTAACTTGTCCCTCTGCTCAGTTCTGCTACATTTATAACGCCCCTTCCCCCCATAGGTATTGATCTGGAGGTCAATCCCCAGTAAACCTCCTGCTAGCCAATATACATCTCAGAACCTCTTCCCCCGGAACCCTGCCTGGGACAGCCATCAGCGAGAGAGGTCAGTGACAGTGGACATCTCATCTAGGGGTCAAAGAAAGACCCCTGCTCTTGAAAGTGGCTCTGCTCAGTGTGAGGATGAAAGGGAGGGAGACATCGGAGTCCAGAGGCCAGTGGGGAGGTTGTGCCAACTTCACAGAGGAACGATGAGGGGTGGATCAGGGGAGTCAGACAGTTGCCAGACTGGGGACAGACTGGGTATGGAGGCTGCCTGGAGCATCTGGGCAGAGGTGGAGCCAATTCCCGGGATGGATTTAACAGGACTCAGCTCAGGTTGGGAGTGGGGAGCATGCCTTGCTCATAAGACATCTGTGGATTAACCAGTGCCTGGAGGTTTACAAAGCATTTACTCACACCCATTAGTTTAACATGGGCACCAACCAATCAGAAGGGTCACCAGGGCCCTGGAGACTCTCTAATGGGCCAGATGTTAATCCTTTAGTTGCTGAATCATGGGGACAGTGGTTGATGATGTGCTGGGAGGGAGGGGCACTCAGGGGATTCTGAGTAGCAACTGTTTACCAAGCAGTAACTTAGAATCTTTGCAGGTCAGCTGAATATCAGCCCTACTGGCTCCTCATATAATCCTCATAGGAATCTGCTGAGGCAGATACTATAATCCCTTCTTAAAAAGAGGAAACCAGGGCTCAGGGAGGTGAACGACTTGCCAAAAATATGACAGCTCCTAAACAGTAGAGCTGGAGTCAAAAACTGGTCTGTCCGATCTTGCAGCCCATGCCTGTGATTGCTCAAGTGGGAACCAGAACCTGCAGGTCTTGGCTCTTGGGTCAGGGTCCTACCCTCTTGTTTATATGGCCACTTCCTGTACTGAATTCCAGAACTTGTGTTCACGAGCCAATATCTCCTTCCAAGAAATGGTGCTGAGAATGTCCAGACTCGTGGGGGAGGTAGGGTGGAACAAGAAAGCCCAGAGCCAGGCACCAGGGAATTTCCAGACCCGGGGATCCCCCAGCAACTGGTTTGGAGCCCACGCGTGTGTGGGAAGGCTTGTGGCCTCTCCAATAGATGGCACCTCCCTGGAGGCAGAATGAGACCTAGAGGGCCAGCTGTTCACCACCTCCAACCTGTTCCTCCAGAGACATGGGTTCCCTGTGAAGCAGTGAGCATCTTGTTCCTGTGGAGCATAGCTATTCATTTATCCATTCATTAAACATTGAATCATTGGTGGCTCAGATGGTAAAGAATCAACCTGCAATGCAGGAAACCTGGGTTCATTCCCCGGGTTGGGAGGATCCCCTTGAGAAGGGAATGGCTACCCACTCCAGTATTCTTGCCTGGAGAATACCATGGACAGAGGAGCCTGGTGGGCTACAGTCCATGGGGTCGCCAGGAGTCAGACATGACTGAGTGACTAACCATTTCACAATTCCAGACTCACCTGGGTCCAGCCTCACCTGGGATCAGGTTGGTGGGGAGGCTGGATGCTAAATAGGCAATGACAATCCAGTGAGACAAATGGCGAGAGTCCAGGGGCCATTCTGTTGGTACCTGGGTCCCCTTTACCAGCACACGTGAAGCCAACACAGTGATGCTGTCAGGGGCTATGGATTAATGGATCATGGAAGCAAGCGCTGGCTGTGATGGGACAAACAGAAGGACTTCCTGGCTGGTCTAAGAGAGTCTTGCAGGGGGCATTAGAAGAGGGGGAGCATCTCCATCCTGGGATAACACCAGCCTTTGCCCTCAGAGTGCAGAGTGCGATAGCTACTCCTATCGAGGCAGGAGGCTGGACTCAAGAGACGCTGGGACCTTCTCAGTCTGGAATCTTCAGTTCTGCTGGATCCAAGTGGCATCCAGCTGCCAAAAGGACATTTTGGTTGTTTGCTCAGCTGTGACCTAGGACACAATGAACTGACTTTCTGGCTAAATCCTCCTCGGGGAGGCTGGAAGAGGGTTGGGCCGAGGAAGTGGAGGAGAGAGACGCCCCAGCCACAGAGCTCTGGTCTCCTGTCCCCAAGGCCATCATAACTTGGTAGGTTGCATGGTGCCACTTTTTAAAAACGACTTGGTGTGTGTGTTTCTTGTTTTTTTTTTTTTATCTGTTTAAACTTTTCTGAGAAGATGATTTTAGATCTTTACTCTCCCCCCATGTCTCAGTCACGATTTCATCCTTATCTCCATGGGGCTATGATACTCAGAAAGGAGGACAGCTTCCCTTGTAGCCTCCTGTGAAAGAAGTAACTGCATGAAGAGGGGATGGAGCAGGAGGAAACTGTAATGAGCTCCTACTATGTGCCAGGTTTTAATAGTTCTGTATATCATCTCAGTTTTTTGGTGGTGAGGAGGCTGAGAGAGAAAATAATCTGTACAAGATGCACAGAGTTGATGATGCTAATACTAATAAAACGATAATTACGAGGTGAAACTCTTACTTGAAAAACTGGCAATTTCTTACAGTTCCACCTAAGACATTATTCAGGCACAACCTAGGATGTTCTTTCTATAGTCTCATGGGAATCCTCTGCAAGGAAGGAGTTATTATTCTGATTTCAAAGCTGAGGAAATTGAAACTGAAAGAGATTAGGTGACCCGATAACTCGGCCCAGCAAGTCAGTAGTGGGGCCAGGCTTTGAACTCAGGCCAGTTTCTAAAGCCCTTCAATTTCCTGACCTCAAGCCACAAACCACTTTGTGTCCTTCCCTGCAACTCATACTAACTCAAGAGGTGGAAAGACTCTGGCCTGGTGGTTGGGAAACCCAGCTGCAGCAGGCTCTGCTTGCAAGGGCTGGGGGGCAGGTCCCTCCCTCCCTGGGACTCTGTCCACATCTCTGAAGGGAGGGCTTAAACACACCGGTTTCCGCCGTGACCTCCTCTGGATGTGTGCCGTGTGTAGGCAGGGCTGGGACCACCCCTGCCTCTTCTGTACTCCCCATGCCTGGGGTGGCCTGTGGCTCAGAGGGGGTCACGGTGAACTTTTGCAGACTGTTGGGGTGGGAGGGTGCGTGTGTGGCCGCTCCGTGGGTGGGCATCGCAGTTTCTGAGTGGGAAGGGGGTCCAGGACTATTCCTCTGGGGTAGGAGTCTCCCTCTTGGTGATGGGGAAGAGTGCTCCCTGCCCAGGCCTCAAGCAGGCCTCGCTCTAGGGACCCCTGTCAGCCTCACTGGGGGACTCATACCCTGGGATACTCCTTAACAGAAAGACCTGCAACTATTGACCTTTCTTGGGCCTCCTGAAGGTGGGAGTGGGAAGCTTGCAAGGGGCTGCAGTGTCTAGGGGCTTCCTCTGAACTGCCATAGTCAATGTCACTGAGGACTCATCCATGCTCCCAGCTCCAGAGGAAGAGGACCAAGTCATGGGCACAACCGGAAAAGAGAGCTGTCTGCCCACCCAGCTCAGAGGGCAGGACGGAAAACCGAGTTAGGAGTGCCTATAGCCAGCCTCGGGGAAGGGAGGGAACCTGGCGGTCCCCAGGGAGAGAACTCACAGGTGTTGTACACTGAAACCTGCCTTGACCTCCTTGTTCATGAACTTCAGGTGGCTCAAGCCGAGGGCAGCACGCGAGCCCTCCTCTTACCACCTGACCCGCCAGCCATGGTAACAAGGGTGACCATTTATTGAGCACCAACTGTGTGCCAAGCAAGATGCTCAACTCTCTGCATTTATTATCAAATTCAAACCTCGCAACAGCCCTGTAAGTTACGGTTTTTATTCCTACTTTGCAGCTGAGTAAACAAAATCTTAGAGATATTATATAACTTGTCCAAGTTCAGACATCTAATAAATGGTCGAGCTAGGATACAAATCCAGGCTACAAGACTTGGACTTTAAAAAAAAAAAATTTCATTTATTTAATTTTTGGCTGCTCTGGGTCCTCATTGCTGCACACAGGCTTCCTTTAGTTTTGGCGAGCAAGGGCTGCTCTCTAGTTGCGGCTAGTGGACTTCTCATTGTGGTGGTTTCTCTTGTCGGGGAGCACAGGCTCTAGGGCATGTGAGCTTCAGTCACTGTAGCACATGGGCTAGTTCCATCCATCCATCTATTCACCCATTGATCCATCCAATCATCTCCTGGGACCTCCAGCTCTGAGTTTTGCTGAGTCTGGGAAGAAGCCACAGCTGGGACTCCTGTCCCCTTCCCCCTGCTGTCCCCGGAGCTCTGGCCAGGCCCCATGTGAATGCCTCTGTACTTCGGTTTCCCCTCAAGACCTTGAAGTTTCCACCTCACTTCCTTGCACTCCCTCCCATTGGTCCTGATTTAATTACCACATCAAAGCCCCTCCGAGGGGTACTCAGGCTTGCTGTGAAGTTAATGGTGCCAGTAGTGCTGATTCAGGGGGTCCAGGCATGCTGGGGGCAAACTGAGAGCCCACCAGGGTATATGAGAGCGGGGGGAGGGGTCTGCCTTTCTGGTGCCCAGTTGTCTTCTGACACCTCAGTGTGCCTGACACAGGAATGCTTGACGCTCACCCAGTGATGCATTTGTGGCCCTGGGGCCTGGCCTGGCAGGGATGGGGGCAGTTTGTCTCTTACTTCCATCTCTGGTCTTTTTGTTTTCTCAGTTAGCAGGCTTCCAAAATAATTTCTTAGCAGACTAGACATTCTGCATTTTGATCTCTGTGATATGCAGGAGCCTCTAGAGTGCACGACCCAGGCAGGAGACCCTTTTGCCCAGATTTAAGATGGGTCTTTGATCAGATGGGAATGTGGACCCTTCAGCGGATGCCAGTGGGGAGAGATACTGGTGACCAGAGCCACCAGTGGGAATGAAGGGCCGTGGGGACTGCTGTTGTGGAATGAAAGTGACCAAGGACAGGTGCCCTTATCCTTGCATATCACTATCAATCCTACTCACTTCCAGAACTCCAGTGCCCCAGGTAGGAGGGGAAGGGGAAAGCCCTCAAGCGTCTGAGAGAACCTGGAACTGGCCTGAGTTGTGTCCACCCACAGCAGAAGTTAACCATGAAACCTACACTTCTACACTTGTGAGCGTGGCTGAGGTAGGCCAGCCCTCTCCAGCTCAAGCCTGTATTGTTGAGGTTTTCTCCTCTGTAAAGGCTCAAAGCCCTTTCCAGCTAAAAGCATCTCACCCTTTTTGGAGTGAGGGCTGATATTCTGCAATCCCAGAATTCTGTGTCCTTGCCCACCGCTGTGACAGTAATCACCCCCTCCTGCCACTGCTCAACTGGTAGTAGGCGACTCTTTGGCAATGAGTTTGTGTGACTGTGGGCTTGACCGTGTGCGTAAGAGTGTGAACGAGGCTTCTGTGTGAGAATGTGTGCCTACATGAGAAACCTCCTTGAACTGAACAAGAGAACATTGAAAAAAGACCCAGCAAGTGCTACTGGCCCCTCAGCCTTTAAGTCAAGGTGTGCATTTCAGATGAAGACCCCAGCAGTTAGCCTGGAGCTGACTAAGAAACTCCAGCCCTATTTTTTGTTTTCTGCAGGTTCTGTCAGCATCTTGGGGTGAGGCTCTCCTCAGGCTGAAAGGTTAGGGAGAGTCAAATGTCAGGAGCCAAGGAGATATTCTGTGTCTCGCAAAGCAAACATGGGTCCTTGCTCAGACCTCACAGAAAGACCATCACAGGATAGATACACGCAGAGGACCAGCTCTGTGGCAGGGAATGGTTGGGGGAAGGCCAAGTGATGGAAACGGGAGGAAAGAATGAATGGAACTCTCTGGGATGAGAGACGTCGCTTGGTCCTTCGTGAATAACTCAGTTCCTTGTCACCGTGGTCCGAGCAGGTTAGATTATTATGCTCACTTTATAGAGGCAAAAGTGATTGCCCCAGAGGGAGAATGACTTGCCCAAGGTCATGCAGCCAGTAAAAAAAAAAATCTCCATTCTATCATGTTGCCGCATTGTTCCCTAACGCACAACAGAACCTCTGCCTCAGAACGTGGGGAAGAAAGGGGACAGGCCTGGGGTTGCCCCAAGGACAGAGCAGGCAGTTAACTGACTCCAAGATTTGAAGAGCCTGGTTTAGGGGAGCCTGGCCAGGTGGGAGTTAGAAGCACACAGAGGTTTTGGAGTTAGTGTCTGCAGCCTCCTGGCTGGGTGATCTTTGGCTTGTCATTTCACTTCCCGGAGTCTCAGTTTTCGCACCTGTAAAATGGGGGTAATGATACCCTTTACTCTCTTCATCGGATTGTTATGGGGATTAACAGAGCAATTGTGAGAGAAGCACTTGGGCCTGACCCAATATTCTTGTGTGGCTGTCATCACTGGTGCTGGGAAGGAGGTCCCATCTCTGCGGGGTTGGCATGAGGGTGCCACATCTGGGGAGAGCAAAGAGGAGAGTGTCCCCAGAGAAGAGAGGACCTGGACAGTGACCAAAGTTGCTCTGTGTCAGGAACAACGAATAGGGAATTCTTTGTTCTCGTTCTTTCCCCGTGAAGCTATTCCCACTTATACACCCGCTAATAACCTTTAACTTTCGGATAAAGGGTGGAATTGTTGGGAGAATTGCCTGGTCCTTCAGATTTTTCATCTCGAATCACCACCTTCTACCTCATACAGTTCCTCCACAATGCTGGCCATGAGAAACCTTATTAGTTGGAGCAGCAGGGCACCTTCTACTGAACCTGGGGATTGAGAGGGTGCTGGGGAGAGGGGAGGATGGAGGGAGAAGCAGGATGGCTTCCGCTTCTCGCAGGAGGTGGGGCCCAGCCTGCAGGTGGGTGGACTTCAATAGGACCAATCTCGTGCTTACAGAGGCAGAGCTGAGTGCTGTACTGTCGCTTATCTCTCCCCTGCTTTGTCCTGGTGCAGTCTAGCGCACACACCATGCCACTGACCACGCTCTCCACAGGTCCCCCATGGGCTCCTTGCCAAATACCTCTCACTCGGTCTTGACCAGCTGGCCCTCTTATCATCTTGAGTGCCCTAGACACACCCTCCTTCTTCAGACACCCTACCTGATGCCAGTGATCGGCTTCCCTCACCTAGCTGCCCCTTCCCTCTTCCCTAGGCTCCGTCTTCTCAGTTGCCTCTGAGGGCTCCTCCTTCTCAAGGGTCCCCCACCATAGCTGTGTCCAGGTGACTGTGTCCAGTGGCAGGTCCAAGCCCTTCCCACTCCACATGCCCTCCATCCACTTCCTCTAACTCCTCCCAGATCCCCTTCTCCAGCCCCAGTGGCAGTCTCCCCCGGTACAAAATGAATGCTGACCTGGAGATTCATTTTCACCTATAAAGGCGACAAATTTTGAAAAATATTGATGATATCCAAAGTTAATGAGAGTTGCTGTCAGTGTAAGCTGATGTAGCCTTTCTGGAGCCCAACTGACAGACTCGATCAGACCATAAAGGACACTATTTTGGTATATTTGACCCGACGCTTCACCTCTTGCAACGTACCCCAGTGAAACACCGCACATGTGCACAGAGAGGACAGCACTAAGATATTTATTGCAGGATTGTTCATAATAGTGAAAAATTGGAGGGAAATGCACAAGGATGGGAGATGGTGCATTCTTTCTATGCAATACCATGAAGCAATGGGCGTGTGCACTCGTAAACTTGAACTTACAGTATGGCTTGAACATGTGCTTCCCCGGGCTGTCCTGAATTCCAAGGGACCTGGAGACTGAATTAAGACCCAGTGAAGTAAGAGGCCTGGAAGGATAGAGTACCGGACAGGGGGCTAGATGGAGAATAAGGCAGAGACTGTGGTTCTGCAGGTACCACAAGCCAAGCTGGAGCCAGAAGAGCCAAGGCCACCAGTGGGGGTGTGGCCTGGGTTGGAGATCTCCCTTGAGGGACCCAGCATTGCCCTTTAGAAGCAGGCAGTACTGATGGTGTCTGCCTCTTCCTGACAATCCTATAGCTGCCTGGTTGCTCACATTGAGTCCTCCTCCTCACCACATGGGCTTCCCTGGTGGCCCAGCAGTAAAGAATCTGCCTGCAATGCAGGAGCCGCAGGAGGCACAGGTTTGATCCCTGGAGGGGGAAGATTCCCTGGAGGAGGGCATGGCAACCCACTTCAGTAATCTTGCCTGGGAAATCGGGTGGACAGAGGAGCCTGGAGGGCTAAGTCCATAGGATTGCAAGGAGTCGGACACGACTGAAGCGACTTAGCCCACACGCCCATACCTCACCACACAGCTGGGGAGGCAGGTGGAGGTGAAAGCTACCTGAGGGATAGAATGTTTTCGTGCAAGGCAGACTCAATATTACCAAAAAGAGACTGTCTAATGATCAGATCAGATTGAACTTGAAGCCACACTAGATGACATTATGTAATGTTTTCCCACTGACCAAGGCAGGAGTGGTTTGGGAGGAAAGTTGGATTAGTAACAAACAAAATAATTATAGCTTCCTTGTGCACTGGAGCACACTGGGAGCTGAATTTGTGACTCTGATGCATCTGTACTTTTTTCGCTCAGTTTCCTATGCCTGGCACACTCTCCCTCCCCTCTTCTTGTGGATGGCTCCTACTCACCTCTCAGTTTGCCCTGATTGGGCCCCCACAGGGAGCTGCCCTTGGATCCCCAGATCTGCTTGCACACCACACAGCTTCCCTTTATCCCAGCATCTAGCCCACTGTGTTGTCAGGCTTGCTTCCCCCATTAGACTGTGAGCTCTGGGGAGCAGAAAGTTCAAGTGTTATTTGCTCAGTTGCTCAGATTCTTGGTGAACCCTTGGACCATAGCCCACCAGGCCCCTCTGTCTATGAAATTCTCCAGGCAAGAATACTGGAGTTGGGTTGCCATTTCCTTCTCCACGGGAACTTCCCAACCCAGAGATTGACCCCGGGCCTCCCATATTGCAGGCAGGCTCTTTACCATCTGAGCCACCAGCGAAGCCACCAGGGAAGCCTGAGGAGGGCAGGTGCCTCTGCTAATCATCAAAGTACCCCAGGACCTGGCACAGTAGTCTTAGCCCACAGCAGGTGTTCAGTTAATGCCTGTTGAATCATGAATGGCTACATGAATGAATGAGGGAGAGGGGCTGCCGGTATAGAAGACCTGGAAACTCTGTGACCTCAGGCCAGATGTTCCCAACCCCCACCCTCCACCCTGGGCCTGTTTTCCATCCACAAAGAGGCGGGCCGGGCTTCTCTGACAACCCGACCCACCCAGTCCTCCTGCAGAGCCCAAGACAGATGGGATGGATGGGGTGGGACCTCTGTCCTCTCTGCCCACTGAGAAATCCCAGATCAGAGAACCCAGTCTGTGTAACTTCCCTGCCCACTGCCAACTCAGCCTTTGCAAAATTCTGCTGCTTTCTTTTTCCAGACGTGGCTCATGTCTGACTCCCTCCCCACGCCCTCCTCCTGGAGGGACGCTGAGTGCTTCCAGATGCAGGCTTTCCTGCCTCTTTTCTGGAGTCCAGTTGGCTAGCTCCAGCTGAGGAGCTGCCCGAGGCCTCTCCCTGCCCCAACACTTGGGGGCCGGAAGGACTCCCTCCTGCTCGGGCAAGCTCTCTCTCTGTGTACTGTTCTCGCCTCCATCACCGTGTCCCTCTCCCATTTCCCTCTACGTGGCTCTCTTTTGGCCTCTGTGCCTCAGGCGTTGTCTTTTTCCCTCCTTCTGCATTTCTCTCTCTCTCTCTGCTTGCTCTTTGCGTCTGTGTTTCCCTCTGTTTCTCGCTCCTTGTTTTTTCTGCATTCTCCTCTCCAGACCCCTTTCCCATCCGAGGCCTCTCCCCTTCCACAGTCTCCTTAACCCGGCTGAGGGGTGGCCTCAGTTTCTCCCAAAGTCCTGGCCAGCCTGAGTTCCCACCCCACCCCTCTGTCAGGCAGGCATCCCAGCACAGTCAGGGGGAGCATGTTGGACCCGCAGCATCCTAGATGGCCTTCCTGAGTGGCAGGGGTAGGGGGCATGACCATGACCCATGGAGAGGGCTGCCTGTGCCTTTTCCAGCCTGAAGATTCCTCACCTGGACCCTGTGTGAGGCTGTCTGGGTCCCCTCCTGTCCCTGATGGCTGGGGTGCCCTGGCCAGGGAGCAGCCCCCAAACAAGGGCTGCACTCATGGCTTTCCCAAGGGGGCCGCTTTCCTCCGCTAGCTTCCTCTAGCAGAGCCTGCTGGGAGCTGGGCTATTAGATGTCAGGGCTGCTTCAGTTGAGAGGGATCAGACTCCAGGACCTGATGTGAGAGAACCCAGGAGCAAATGTGAGGCTGGAATGTGAAGCCTGAGGTGGGAATTGAACCTGTGAGATTCTGCCCTGTTGGATCCTGGGCTCTGCCCCTCACAATGGGGTAGTCTGACACAAACTGCTTCCCCTTTGTAAGCCTCTGATTTCTTTCTTGTAAAATGGGACAAAAGTTTCCCTCCTGCACTGTTATAAGAATTAAATGCTAAGCCGTGGATAAAGCCCAACACTAAAGGCTCACAATAAACTACTAGAGGTGGAATCCGAATGCCTGATTTAAAAACAAATCAGATCTGTGTCAAACGCCACCTATACTTTCTCAGACTGACATGGGCTGGGAGCAGGGTGGGTGGTGGGGAGCAAGGGGGGAATGCTCAAAATGAGTTGAAGAGTAAATAAATGAAAAGATGAGGGAGTGAACGATTGAATCTCAGTCATTGATCAATAGTGGCTTTGCTTAAATCACAGGTCCTCAGTAAAAGGGAGAGGTAATTCCTATCTTGTAAGGTTATTATGAGAATGAAATTAAATAAGGAATATAAAAGTGCATAGTTAGTGCTCAACAAATCTTAGCTCTTATATAAAGTATAACAATCACAGCACAAGAATTAAAAGAAAACATTCAAGGATTTCTTTGATGGTCCAGTGGTTAAGAATCCACTTGCCAACACAGGGGTCACAGTTTCGATTCCTCGTCTGGGAAGAGTCCACATGCTTCGGGGAAACTAAACCCAAGTGCCCCACCTTCTGAAGCCCTTGCTCTAGAGCCCACAAGCCACTACTACTGAGCCCCAGCACACTAGAGCCTATGCTCTGCAACAAGAGAAGCCATCTCAATGAGAAGCCTGTTCATCACAACTAGAGAGTAGCCCCTGTTCACTGCAACTTGAGAAAGCACAAGGTCAGTAACAAAGACCCAGCACAGCCATACGTTAATAAAATTAATTAATTAAAAAATTCAATATAGAAGGATCAATTCTTATCATTACCTATTGGTCAGTTGCCCTATTTAAGCCTAAACTGCTAAGGAGCATGGGCAAAGAACCCAGCTTACTTTTCAGTGGACGTCAGGCTTAAGGCATATTGAGTGAAGGGGCCTGGAAGTTGTTTTTACAGGCTTTTGGCCAAGCGGCCAAGGTGGCTACTGAGGAGCCAGAAAGCCAAACCCAGGCAAGCTGCAATGGAGAGCAGATCCAAGGGGGCCAGGGTCAAGGAGCCAGTTCTGGCCATGAGGACTGAGTCCAGGGGAGAGGCCATTTTCATGACTACAGGCTTCACCCCCCACCTTGCATAGGAAGTGGCCCCATTATCATACCATGACCCTTCCCCCCTCCCGGAGTCCGAATGACTCACTCACAGAGCCACACTCTCTGAACACTTACTTCAGGTGTATGTGCTGAGCAATGTGAGGAGCATTCGCTTGAGCATCAACAAGTGGTTAGCTTCTACTGTCAGTAGCACTAAGTAACACCAGTTAACTAAAGTCACAAATCCCGTCCTTGTGGAGCTTGCCTTATAGCAGAGGGAACAGGTGACAAAGAGCAAACATAGTGAGTGTTAGATGGTGACAAGCACTATGGATAAAAATTGTGCAGTGCAAGGGGGTATGTGGGGTGTGAGGAGGGGAATGGGTTACAATTTTAAATAGGGTGGTTGATGTAGGGCTCCTTAAAGAGGACATTTGAGCCAGTGATTGAAGGAGATGAGAGAGATGGCCATATAGATAGTTCCGTGGGTGGTGTGTTCCTGGCCAGTGGAACAGCTGGGGCAAAGGCCATAAGGTGGGGCCTTACCTGGCTAGATGGGGTGGAGAAGGGGAACAGGCATATGAGGGCAGGGCAGTTACTGGGCCACTTTGCCAAGCCTTAAGAGGCCATTGTAAGGACTTTGATTTGTTTGCCCTGAATGAATTAAGAAGCCCTTGGAGGGACTTTTCTGGTGGCCCAGTGGTTAAGATTTCTCCAGGGCTTCGCTGGTGGCTCAGTGGTAAAGAATCTGCCTGCCAATGCAGAAGACACAGGTTCAACCCCTGATCTGGGAGGGTCCCACATGCCTTGGAGCAACTAAGCCCATGCACTGCAACTACTGAGCCTGTGCTCTAGAGCCCATGTGCTGCAACTACTGAAGCCTGCATGCCCTAGAGCCTTTGCTCGCCAATAAGAGAAACCACGGCAATGAGAAGCTTGCACGTCTCAACTAAAGAATAGCTCCTGCTTGCCACAACTAGAGAAAGTCTGCACACAGCAGCAAAGATCCAGCACAGCCAAACATAAATAGATAAATAAAATTATCGAAAAAAAACAGACTTTGCCTTCCGGTTCAGGGCATGTGAATTTGACCCCTGGTTGGGGAGCTAAGATCCTGCAAGCCTCATGACCAAAAAAACAAAGCATAAAGCAGAAGAGATATTGTAACAAATTCAATAAAATTTTTAAAATGGTCCACTTAAAAAAAAAAAAAGGAGGCTTTGGAGGTGTTGAGCCTAAGAATGACACAATTTGATGAGGTTTATCTTATTGAGATATAACTGACATATGACACTGTATTACTTGTAAGTGTACAATGTAATGATTTGACAAATCTATATATTGCAAAATAAATGATTATCACAATAAGTTTAGGTAACAATAAGTTTTGTTTTTTTCTTGTGATGAGAACTTTTAAGATTTACTCTCTTAACAACTTTCAAATATGTAATACAACAGTAAAGAATCCACCTGTCTGTGTAGGAGATACAGGTTCGATCTCTGGGTTGGGAAGATCCTCTGGAGAAGGAAATGGTCACTCGCTCCAGTATTCGTGCCTGGAAAAATCTCATGGACAGAGGAGCCTGGCAGGCTACAGCTCATGGGATTGCAAAAGAGGGGGACACGACTTATTAGCAAGTGACTGAACAGCAACAACAAATTATTCACTATTGTCACCATTCTGTAACATTGTGTCCCCAGGACTTTTTATCCTGTAGCTGGAAGTTTGTAGCTTTTGACCACCTTCTCCTGTGACTCATGTTTTAGAAGGCTCACTCTGCAGGGCTCTTCTATGAGTTCAAATCCCAGCTCTGCCTCTTTGTAGCTGCATCACTGGGCCAGACATTTTACCACTCAGTTTCAGTTTCCTCTGTATAAAAGCAGATGAAGAGTATGTGTCTAACAGATCTTGGCAGAAATGCCTGTCTGCTTTTAGGCCTAAGAATAGCAGTCCTTCTGAGCAGTTGGTCTGTTTCAATCTCATGGGCTTCTCACACTCACTGGCTGCTGGGAAGCCGAAAGCAAAGCTCGTGCCCTGCCCGGAGCAAACTCATCCATCTTTAGATACTTACAGCTTTATTCCTGTGCTTGGTTCTTCCCACACCTACTTTAAAAGTTTTTTTTTTTTTAATGTTATGCCCTTTAAATAATTTCTTCAGAGTAAGTTTTTCATCAATTATAAAAAATTTACCTGTTAATGTTAGATATTTTAGGAAGCAGACATGTAAAGCACCATAAAAAAATATATATGATCCAAAGATAACCATTTTTAGTCTTTTTTGGTAGTATCTCTTTCAGATTATATACAAAAATATACGTTTAAAATATATCTTAAATATCTATTAAAATATTTTTAAATAAGTATTTTTATATTTATATGTGTGTATGTTTGTGCGTGCACTCTGTCATGTCCGACTCTTTGCAACATCATGGACTGTAGCCTGCCAAGCTCCCCTGGCCATGGAATTATTTAGGCAAGAATACTGAAGTGGGTTGCCATTTCCTCCTCTAGGGGATCTTCCTGACTCAGGGATCAAGCCTGCTTCTCTTATGTCTCCTGCATTGACAGGCAGGTTCTTTACCACTAGCGCTACTTGGGAAGCCCATATTTTAATATAAATTATGTATATATATTTGTATAAAGAGCTGGCAAATGTTTATTTTTCCCTCCTTCATAGTTCCTTTAATTCTATATTACCTTGTCCCATTATATTCTATTGTTATGTGAAGAAGGGAAGAGGAAAAATCAGGAGCCCATAGGGATGAACTCCAAGGGAACTCATTCCTTTAGACCTTAGTTTCCTCCTCTTTGAAATTATGAGACCAGATTCTTTTTTTTTAAAAGTGATCTTTATGTTAATCACATATTTTTCCCTATTAGCAAATATTCATCTTTTGCCATTTTGGGTAATATTCACAGGTTCTGGAGGTTAGGAAGTGAATATTTGTTGGGTAGGGTAGGGACATTTTTCTGCCCACCACAGGGGCCCTGAAGTAGCTAAGAAAGTTGCCTGGAACTGAAGGGTCATATGGTTGGGAACAAGGCTTAACCAGACATCACCCATTGAGGACTGACAGCCAGGGCTCAAGCAGGCTGATGGGATGTCTCTGGGAGTTCCCACTGTGGACAGATGACATTTGAGGACCTACTTGTAGGAACAGGTGAAAGGAGATGGGGGTGGTTTGCTTGGGTGTAGGACCCAGAAATGACTGAGATTAAGTTTCCACCTCACATCATGGGAGTTTATAATAGAAATTAAATTTAGTCCAAAAAAAAGTTATCACCTTTTTGGTAGATCTGAGTGGTCTGCAGTTGGAATCCACTATATATACCCATGCACATACATACTCCCACAGTTAGCACTCATCTATAAATACTCTTATGGGCTGATTTTTTAGCTTAATAAAATGCTGGGAACATCTTTCCATGGCATTAAATATTCTACATCACCATTTTTACAACTGCCTTTGACATCCCAGTGATATTCAATACTGTAGATACACCCACTTGTAGTTTTATAATATAGTGAAAATGAAAGTCACTCAGTTGTGTCTGACACTTTGTGACCCATGGATATAGTCCATGGAGTTCTGCAGGCCAAAATACTGAAGCGGGTAGCCTATCCTTTCTCCAGGGATCTTCCTGACCCAGGAATTGAACCAGAGTTTCCTGCATTGCAGGCGGATTCTTTACCAGCTGAGCTATCAGGGAAGCCCAGACATCTTAAATCCCTTTTTCACTTTTGACATTATGAGAAATCAATATATTTATGAATATTTTACAAGGTTGGTATGAGGATTAGCTATAATATATATAATATTTGAAATTGTAATATGTTCAAACCTTTCTTTGCCAAATTTACTTCTTCATCATTTCTTATCACAGAAAATGTGTTGATGAATTAGAAACTTGGATGTCACTCTTGCCTCCTCCCTTTTGCTCACCCAGTCCCTTATATCTATTCAGTTTCCAGGTCTCATTCATTCTGTCTTTAAAACACCTCTGGGATCAGTGAGTTCTCTGCATTCTCAAAGCTCCTCTCCTTAGTTAGGCCCTTATCATCTCTCCCCTGCACAGCTGCACCAGTGTCCTCCTAGGGTGTCTTCTTTGGAGTCCCTGCAAAAGCAGATCCTGATATAAGAACTTGGATACACACAGTTTTTGGAAGGTGGTTGTTCACTCTGTAAGCCATGTCCAATTGTTTGCAACTCCGTGGACTGGAGCGCTCTGGGCTCCTCTGTTCTCCACTATCTCCTGGAGTTTGCTCAAATTCATGTCCATTGAGTTGGTGATGCTATCTAACCATCTCATCCTCTACCACCCCCTTCTCCTCCTGCCTTCAATCTTTCCCAGCATGAGGGTCTTTTCCAATGAGTCAGCTCTTCAAATCAAGTGGCCAAAGAATTGGAGCTTCAGCTTCAGCATCATTCCTTCCAATGACTATTCAGGGTTGACTTCCTTTCAGATTGACTGGTTTGACCTCCTTGCAGTCCAAGGGACTCATAAGTATCTTCTCCAGCAGCACAATTTGAAAGCATCCGTTCTTCTGTGCTCAGCCTTTTTTACGGTCCAACTCTCATATCCACACATGACTAAGGGAAAAAAATCACAGCTTTGACTACAAGAATCTTTGTCGGCAAAGTGATATCTCTTCATTTTAATACGTTGTCTAGGTTTGTCATAGCTTTCCTTCCAAGGAGCAAGCCTCTTTTAATTGTGTGGCTGCAATGCTTTTGGAGGGTGATCTTAGGAGTAAATCAGGCAGTGGGGAAAGTGAGGAGAAAAATCAATAAAACTCAGTCTCCCTGGGGCCCCTGAGGTGTCCGTAAGGCAGAGCAGGCTCCTGGGAAAATCTTTTCCTGGGCAGAAAATAGAGGATGTATCTTGGAGTGGGAAGCTGTCAGCAGGTATGGGAATGGTTTCCTGTGGCCACTCTAGAACTTGGGAGGTGGACCGAGGGGTCCAAGGGCAGACATCACAACAACTGAGACACTGGTCTTTGGCCTCAGTCTGCCTTTCTCCGGCTCATCTATAGCCCCAGGGGTCTTTCTGAAACACAGAGTCCCAGGATGAAGTGTATGAGAATGAGGAAGCAGGCAGAGCAGTGCTGGGACAGACTGGCTCCCACAATGGGGCTGGTTCAGGGGCTGCAGCTTGCTTCATGGGATGCCTTGTGTCTGAGTTCAGTTCAAGTTGAGCTGGACTGAGCTGGGCTGGACTGAGCAAGCCTCAGGACATTAGATTTCTTTTGGTTCAGGTTAAATTGTAAAGACTGAATCCTTACCATCAGATGAGATGGGGAGGTGGCTCAGGAGGCCCAGGCAAGACCCCTGGGAATCCACACTTGCCATGGACAAGCCACATGCAGATAATTGAGAGCTTACCCTGTGACTTTTGACTAAGGCATGAAAAGTTCAGAGATGCATTTAAAGCAGCACTGATAATAATTAATATTCTCATATATAAGGATAAATTTATCTGTTGCTCTTACTTGAAAAAAAAAAGTATGGCACTACTGGAATATTGCCAGTGCTGGAAAATGGAAGACTCGTGTGTATCATGAAATCAGCTGGGAAAACAGCTGTCTGGAAGCCAAGGACTTTCCCCATAGCCTGGTGACTGCCCTCACTCACAGAAATCTCAAAGAAGCCTGGGGGCTCGCTTCCCACTCTTGCTGGTAAAGCACGCTGAGTGGCTGGCAGCCGGAGCAGACCCCTCTGGGTCTTCTTAAAGGAACACATTTCATCATGTGTTGATTAAATAATTAGTTCAGCGGCCATTTCCTGATACCTGTTTGTGCCAGGCCCTGGGACTCAGAAGTGGTTCAGACATGATTTCTGGTGATTTCTATTTTCTGTCCAGGAAAAAGTCTTTCCCAGGAGCCTGCTCTGTCTTATGGACACCTCAGGGGCCCCAGGGAGACTGAGCTTTATTAATTTTTCTCCTCACTTTTCTGCTGCCTGATTTACTCCTAGGATCGCCCTCCAAAAGCGCTAAAGCCACGCAATTAAAAGAGGCTTGCTCTTTGGAAGGAAAGCTATGACAAACTTAGCATATTAAAATGCAGAGGCTCACAGGGGTAGCTGAGATAGGAGACAGAATTCCATACTGTGATGGAGGGAAGTGTGGAAAGCCCCAGATAAATTTATGAGTCACCAGGGAGACACCCTGCAAGGGTGATATGTGAAATGGGTCTTGATGAATAAGTAGAACTTTTCTGGGTAGGAAATATGCTGGGGTCAGAGCAAGAGACCATTTCTTCAACTCCATTTATGGAACATCTGCTCCATATGTTAGGGCCCCTGCTAGTTATTGTATGCATGAAAACAACAAAGAGAGGAAACTTGGTGTTAAGGCAGCTGAGGCCCAGAGAGGCCACTTGACATGTTCAGAGTCACACAGCACATCAGGGGTAGAGAGAAGACTGAATTCTCTAAGTCCCAACCTTTTCCACCCTTACTGGGCATGACTCCAGAGGACAGTGGCAGGCAGCGGTGGGGACATGGCTCCTCGCTCTGAGTGTTCTCCAGATCATCCCTCTCACTCCCATTCCTCAGCACTAGTGGAGGATGGATATGCCTTTGACTTCTGTTTTCTGTGCTTCTCTCCACCTCTCAAGTTAGAGACTATGAAAGTATACACCCACAGTAAGGCCTAGGCCTGGGGCTGCTGGGGGAGAGTCTTGCTGGGACAGCTAGAGAAACCAAGCCCAGGCAAACATCAGCATGTCAGATATGGTGAAGGTGTGGTCTGAAGCAAAAAGCAACAATGTGTCACCTGCAAAGTACAGGTTGGGGGGTGGGGGGGAGGACAGAAGCAGGGGATGAAGGTCAACATATACAGTGTTTCTATGACCTAGACCCGGAAGTCAACATATCTTGACTTTGATTGTACCCTATTGGTCAAGGCAGTTACAGAGACCTGCCAGATCCAAGGGCAGAGGATGTGGACTCTGCTTCTTGATGATGGGAGACATCATTGCAGTCATCTTTGGAAAATAAAGTTTGCCACACCCACTTTGCAACTCATGTTTTCACTTTCTTTTTTCTTTTTTTCACTTTCTTTATGGTATCTTTTGAGGAGCATAAATTCTAAATTCCAGAGCAATAAAATTTATTGCACTTTTCCATTTATGTTTGCATTTTTAACGTCTTATTTAAAAAGTCCTTCTCTTAAGTTCATAAAGCAATGTTCCTATATGTTTTCCAAAAATTAGCGGAAAAGTTGACACTTGAATTTAGGTTCTTAATCCATCTGGAATTCATTTCGGTGTATGGTGTAAGGTGCAGCTCACACTTCCTTTTTCGCAGAAAGTTAACCAGCAGTGTCGACACCACTCTGTGAATAGTCCTTTCTTTGTCTGCAATGCAGCTGTCATAGATCAAGTTTCTGTGTTTTCAAGGACCTATTTCTGGGGTCTCTATTCTGTTTCACTGCCCTAGTTGTTAACCACCTGTGTCAACACCCACACTTTCTTGATTTCTATGGTTTTATGATGTCTTAATAACCAGTAGAGCAGGCTCCTCATCTGATTTTATTTTGCTGGGCTGGGGGGTGGTGGAGTATTTTGGCTTTTTTTGCTTACCTATTAAAAAAACACAATGGAAGCAACTTGCAAAATTCTCCAAAAGGTCTGCTGGAATTTTGATTAGAATGATATGGGATCTATGAATTAATTTGGAGATAATTGATACTGATAATTAATGATGATTTTTTTATCCATGATTCTTCACTATCCCTCACGTTTAAAGAGTCTTTTAAAATGTTTTCAACAAAATTCTCCAATCAAATATTTCTTCACAAAAGATCTTGATGTCTTCTATTAAATTTATTTCAAGGTACACATAAAATTTTGTTTTGTTGTTTATAAATGCATCTTTTAGAAAAATTACATTTTTGAAATTTATGTTGCCAGTATATAAAACTGCAGTTGCTTTTAATGTATTTATCTTATATTCTCCCATTTGCTAAACTATATTAATTATGTTTCAAGATTGTTTGTAGATTCCATGTAGAAAATAATATCATCAGTAAACAATGAGAATTTTGTTTTTTCCCTTTCTTTGCTTTTTTGGCTGCACCACACAGCTTGTGGGATCTTAGTTCCCCAACCAGGGATGGAACCTGAGCCCTCAGCAGTGCGAGTGCGGAGTCCTAACTACTGAACCACCAGGGAATTCCCTACTTTCTTCCTTTCATAACTTTATGCTTCTCATCTCTTCTCTTTATTGTATTGCCTTGCCTCAGGGCTCCAGAACTGGATTCAATAGAAATTGTGACAGCAGGAATCCTTGTTCTGTTCCTAATTTTAAAGGGGATGTTTTAAAAAACAATTCACTGCTGACTATAATATTTGCTTGTGTGGGTTGTATGCTGCTGCTGCTGCTGCTAAGTCACTTCAGTCGTGTGCGACTCTGTGCGACCCCATAGACGGCAGCCCACCAGGCTCCGCCGTCCCTGGGATTCTCCAGGCAAGAACACTGGAGTGGGTTGCCATTTCCTTCTCCAATGCATGAAAGTGAAAAGTGAAAGTGAAGTCGCTCAGTCGTGTCCGACTCTTAGCGACCCCATGGACTGCAGCCTGCCAGGCTTCTCCGTCCATGGGATTTTCCAGGCAAGAGTACTGGAGTGGGGTGCCGTTGCCTTCTCCGTGGGTTGTATAGGTATTCTTTATTAGCTTTAGGAGGTTTTCTGTCTGTTCTGAGTCGGCTTTAAGTTTTCTTTTTTAACTACGAACAAACATTGACTTTTACTTAATACTTTTTCTTCAAGTCTACCGAATGACAATATGACTTTTCTCCTTTGATCTGCTATTTATTGCTCAATGTTGAAGATTTGACTGCAAATGACAGAGACCCCCAGATAACAGCACCCTAAACACAGGAGGTGGAGAAGGAAGTGGCAACCCACTCCGGTCTGACGTAAGAGGGGCTCATGTTCGTGTCTTTCTCGTACACCAATCTGGAGCAGCCAATCCAGGGGTAGTTTGGCCACCTGCTCTGAGAAGTCCTCGATGGCCTAGGCTGCATCACCTCTCAAAGGGCTCTCCTGCCTCTTAGCGGGTGGAGGACCCACCAGGTAGGGGCATGGGGTCGGACAGCTGGCTTTCAAGAAAGGCCCTGGAGGCTGTTGCCTTAGATTTAGCTTGTATTTTTTATTTGGGATTTTTGCATACATGTTTGTATATTCTATAAGCTTACAATTTTCCTTTATCACATCAACTTTGATTTTGGTATGGAAGTATTGAATTTATTTGGGGTTATTTATTCCTTGAAAATTTGGCACTGTTCATATGAAAAACTCTTTATTTGGCAGTTTAATCGTAGGAAGATTTAAAAAAAACCTTTAAACAATCTCACATTTACAGGAAAGTTGATAGGACCTGTAATTTATTTTCTCCTGAAAGAATATTTTCGTGTTTCCTACAAATAAGGACATTTTCCTACACAACCACTATAAGATCATCAAAATCAGGAAATGAACATGTATGCATTACTGTACTCCTTAGACCTGATGAATCTTTTTCTAATTGTCCCAATAATGTCTTTATTTTATTTTTCATATTTAACTTTTATTCATGTATTTTTGGCTGTGTAGGATCTTGGTTGCTGCACTCAGGCTTTGCGGTGGCTTCTCTTGTTACAGTGCACAGGCTCTAGGGCACGAGGGCTCTAGCTGCAGCGTGTGGGCTTAGTTGCCCCCTGCCCCCTCCCTCTCCAGCACATGGAATCCTCCGGACCAGGGGCTGAACCTGTGTTCCCTGCATCGGCAGGCAGATTCTTAACCACTGGACCACAAGGTAAGTCCTAATTGTACCAATAATGTCCTTTAGAGCCAAAGGCTCCAGTTCAAACTCCTCTGTTGTGCTGTGCCTCTTTGTCTCCTTCAGGCTTAAATGGACCCCCAGCCCTTCCTTGACTTTCATGATCTTGATATTCTGAGAATTACAGGCCAGTTATTCTGTAGGATGGATGCCCTTCAACTTGTGTTCATCTGATGCTCCCTCGTGGTTAGAATTTTGAGTAGGAACATCACAAAAGTGACGCTGTGTTCTCCTCGGTGCCTTCCATCAGGTGGATTTCATTTGCTCCGTTACTGGTGATGTTCACTTTGATCACTCTGATGGTGCTTGCCAAGTTTCTCCACAGGAAAATTACTGCAGAAAATGATTCTTTCTCCATTTGTGATGAAAAAGGATTTTGTGGGGAGGTATTGTGAAACCATATCAGTATCCCATTCAGCATCAAATTCTCTCTCTTTCCTCCTCCTTTCCCTCCCTCCCTGACTAGACTTCCGGCTTCTTATTTTAATCAGTGAATTATAATCTGTTATTCTTATGACTTATTTTGACACGTAGAGTATTCCAGATTTGACCAGTGACTTCTGTGTCCTTTTGATATATCCCCATCATTCTTTGAGCACATCCCTACTTTCCAGAATAACAAGCTGTTCCGGGCTCATCTTGCTCCTTCCTTGTCCCAGGCTTGGAATCAGCCTTTTCTGCAAGGAGCCCCAGTTCCTTTTAGAAGTCAAGTGTTGAGGGTGCTCTCATTGCTATTGAAATGTTACTGCTCCCATCTCCTCTTAGTGGAGAGAGCTAGAGAGCATTATCTATCCGGAAAACCATGCGTTCATTTCACTACCTCAAATTTCACTACAATACCACACAGAAAATTCTATTTTTCCCTTTCCATGTTTGTAACTCCCTCCTCCCACAGTGAGAAAACTGGTTTCCATTATGCTGGTTTCCAATATATTTACTTAGTTGATCATATATAACCAGCCTCTCATCACAGGCGCTGCCCTGCTCCTTCATGTGGGTAACTTCCTAACCCTTTCTGTCCTCTAATACCCTGTGCTAGGACAGCCCCCATGTGGGCTCCAGGCCTGGCAAAGGGGAAGTAAAGATCAGCACTTGTTTAGCTGACCCACTCAATGGTCAGCCCTTAATACTGACCAATTAATTCAAATCTTATTCTGTGAAAACCTCTTTTAACTTTGAATTGTCACTGAAAAGGAAATCATTTGCTTCTTAACTGGGAGATAATTTTAAAAATAATGTCAAGTAAGGGAAAGATGGAGGGAAGAAGGAGAAGAGGGCGTGCCAGAGGGTGAGATGGCTGGATGGCATCACCAATGCAATGGACATGAACTTGGGCAAACTTCGGGAGATGGTGAGGGACAGGGAGGCCTGGCGTGCTGCAGTCCATGGGGTTGCGAAGAGTCTGACACGACTGGGTAACTGAACAACAGCAACAAAGAAAACACATGGTAAAATTCTCAGAGAATTCTTGTACCCTCAGAATTCATTGCTGGACTACGGATTTGAAACCATTTTTCTAAAACGTGTGTTATACTTCTGCACCTTTGTAAGCAGCATTTACTAGTGTGGTTACACAATCATGAAAACTAAGGTTCACTGTTAAGCACCCTCAGTGTTGCTGTTCTTATGCTCCTGCTCTGCCTGGTCCCTGACTGAGAAAAGGTGACCTCTGGTATCTATTGTTCACAATTATTCCGTGTCCTTCTTGGTTGTCAGCTGATGTTCCGTAGGCCTGCCCATGTACCCCCATGCAGGGTGCTTCCTTCAGATTTATTGGTTTAATCTGAAGAGGTCTGAGGAGCCAGATCACTGGGCTAGATGAGAATGTGTGGAAGTGGATTCACCACGTTAGTGTTTGTTCAGCCCACACCACCCTCACCATGTTTCTCTGCCTTCAGCTGCGACCTGGATCAGGTAGGAAGTCCTTGGGTCTGTGGGCCCATGCCAGCCGCCCAACTGAAGGAGAGGCCAGGTATTCATCGCTTTGGGTGCCCTGGTCTCCCCAGGTACCAGACCTTCTCCCCTTCTCTTCTTGGTCCTCTTTCTTTGGGGCTTTCGGCTGGGCTCTCAGCTTTTCTTTAGGTTTCTTTCCCCTTTCACTATCTCTGTCACCTATATATTTGAAACCTGATTCTGCCACTGATGTGCTGGGCCTCAGTTTTCTCATCTGGAAAATAGGGGTGAGGGTTGAATGTGGTAGGTCTTAAGGTTCCCTCCCAGCTCTCCCCCTCCTTACCCCATCTCTGGCACACATAGTTTCATTTGCCACCGCTCTTTGCTCCTTGTTTATGTATGGATGTGAGAGTTGGACGGTGAAGAAAGCTGAGTGCCGCAGAATTGACGCTTTTGAACTGTGGTGTTGGAGAAGACTCTTGAGAGTCCCTTGGACTGCAAGGAGATCCAATCAATCCATCCTAAAAGAGATCAGTCCTGGGTGTTCATTGGAAGGACTGATGTTGAAGCTGAAACTCCAATACTTTGGCCACCTCATGCGAAAAGTCGACTCATTGGAAAAGACCCTAATGCTGGGTAGGATTGGGGGCAGGAGGAGAAGGGGACGACAGAAGATGAAATGACTGGATGGCGTCACTGACTCGATGGACATGGGTTTGGGTAGACTCTGGGAATTGGTGATGGACAGAGAGGCCTGGCGTGCTGCAATTCATGGGGTCGCAAAGAGTCGGACACGACTGAGCGACTGAACTGAACTGATTTCCCTATTTGCCTCTGATTCTCTTAGTTTATCTACTTCCTCTTTCTATGACTTTATTTCCATCTCTGAACATCTACTTCCTACCTTAATTTTTCTTTCTTGAATTTCTTTGTTTCTTTCTCCCTCTCTCCCTTCCTCTATTGCTTCCAATGCTGTGGTCTCCATTCCCTCTTGCCCTTCTCCCTGGCTTTCTACCTCTTCCCTGTCCATGACAACTTTGTTCTGAACTGTTTCTCCTTCTTATCCCATTGCTGCTTGATCACTGCTCCGTAACTCCCTGCCCAGCGTTGTTTTTTCAGCCTATCCCTAGACCAGTGTTTCTGGGCCCACCTTCCCTTCTATCTCCTCCCAGAATCCCTTTTCCCATTCATGCCCTGGCCTGGGACTGGGACCTGGGAGCTGATGCCACGAGGTTCCTACTGGAGCCAGGCTCCTCCCTGTAATGGAAGCAGCAGCTGTGAGGCTGGCTCCAGCAGGCACATTGGGTCCAGTTGGCTGCCTCTGTTTGAAGGGAGGCTCCCAAAGTCAGGCACAGCACTCAGATGGGGTGTCAGGTCCTGCCACAGCCCAAACCTGGAGAGTAGGCATCGGCTGCACAAGCAATCCCATCTCATGTTTATGCAAGTGCGTGCACATGCGCGCACACTCACACACACACACACACACCCCTGGGGTATAAGCACAGGCAGTCATCTCTCATTGAGCGGGCATTCAGGTTTGCCTAAAGAGTGTCCCTCTCCTTGGAGTCTACTTTTGATAGGGATAGAGTTGGATAATCAATAGCTCAGAAAACCCATTTAGGGGGCTGTAAATGGAGAGGGAAATTTAGTGGGCATTGGGAGACCACAGTAAGTTAATGATCACTAGAGAAAGCAGGTTTGCTTAACCACAAGACCAAGCAGGCTTGCTTAGCAAAAATACCATGCAGCAGAAGTAGGAGACATGCCTCAAAACAATAAAACAATGGTGATGTGAGACCCACATCCTGCCCAGTGAGCTCAGTAAGTTAATGACCCCAGGACATGCTCTCTGCATACATAAAAACAGTAATTTATGGAAAGGTGAAATTTTAAAGACTCTCATTGTATTGAGACCTAAAGTAATTTCCATAGTGCCCTGATGGTCCCGAAAAGGAACTGATGATGGAAATGTGACGTCTACTCAAAAATGAGGAAGAAGGTGGTCTTTCCCTCCTCCCTGCTTTTCCTTTGATTTTAAAACTGTAGCCCACTAAGTTCTCAGGTGTGGTACCCACTTGTCTGCCCATTTGTAAGTCTCACAAGCATCTTATACTAATCAATCACTTCTTATCTATCACTTTGCCTCTCGTTAAATTCTTGTCAGAAAGGACAAGATCTCCTTGGAGCCCCGAAACACCTCCTAACAGATTCACTCTGGCCTTATTTGCAAGTTTTCAGCCCTTAGAATGTTCCCCATGGAGACACAGATCAAGGCTCTGTAGGGAGAGTTCTGACCCATTCTGGGGTTAGGATCTGGCTTCCAACCTATCAGACCCACAGGTTCTGCACCTTGCAGAACCCATGCTTTCCAGAACCCCTACCTAACAGACATTTGCTGGACACCTCCCGCTGCCCAACCCTTGCTAGGCACACCGGTCACCCCACACAAGCCTCACAGCACCCTTGGGGGGCAGGCACAATCGTCCTTCATTCCATAGATGAGGAGACTGGTTCCCAAAATCGCAGGCCAGTTCAGAGGCAGAGTTTTAAGCCCAGCGTGAGTCTGACCTGTCTACAGTGTTTTACACCCACTCTAACAACCCGATGATGAAAATTTGACAGTGGGAGGAGGAGCTGAGAGATCCTGCCGGAGCAGACCACTGGCAGTTGTTTCCAGCTCTGGAAAAGGCACAACAGTTTCAGATCTTCTATTCCTGGAGGTGTCATGTTATAGCCAGATTTCTGACCAGAGGCTTGAGGTCTGCATTTTGGTGGGGAGGGTGCATGGCAGAAAGAGTTGATAACAACAGCACAGTCTTAAAGGAAGCAAGGCGTCCCCACAGGGTGGCCTCAGATGTCAGAGTCGGAAGTGGCAGGCTGCCTGTTTGGAGGTGCTGGCTGGTGGTCTGGTAGCACAGGGAGGGGCCACCTCTTCCCCCGACTCACTGCCAGGACCCTTGGCATAGAGGCAGCCTGCATGGCCTGGTGTCAGCCCTGTGCATCCAGCCCCACTCCCAGAATGTGGCTATCTCTGCACTGCACCCGGCTGGCCCTGTCTGGGGTATTGGGGCCATGCGGAAGACTTTGACAGCACTTCAGACGGCAAACTCTCAGGGTGCTTGCTGCCAGGGCATCTGACAAGCATGGCTCACTTTTTCATCAGGCTGCTGCTCACGTTTTCTGGCTTCTCCCATCTACTCTTTGCTATTTGCTGCTGGCTCTTCATCAGTTGACACCTCTCTGCCAACCCGTCCTCTGTTGCCTCTGTCCTGCTCAATCATTTTGCTGGAGATTGGGGTCAGCTTGCACACGTGTGATGAAGGGAGAGGCTGAGATTCACCAGACCATAGGATCCATACCAGAGAGGGTTGTTTCCACCTCCTTTTGTGCCTCCACTTGTTACCAAACACAAGTGTGTGTGCCTGAAGCACAGTGAGGCCAAACAACCTGAAACATCAGAGTTTGGAGGAGGGAAAATATATTGCAGGGCCATGCAAGGAGAATGGCTAGGTCATACCCCAAGACCCTGAACTCTCTGAAAGGTTTCAGCAAAGCACTTTTAAAGGCAAGGTGAGGGAGGGGCATGGTTGGTGGTTGCAAACATCTTGGTGCCAGAATTCTTTGTTTGTAGCCCTCCGTGTAGGTCAGGCGATGATGTTCCTGTAAACCTCAACAAGACAAATGTTACTTTCTGTACTACAACTTTCTGTTTCTACATGAATGGGAAAGTGTTATACCTTTAAAGGTCAGAGCCTTGAGAAGGGGCTGTCCTGCTTATTTCAGGCTATATTCATTTGAAGCAAAAGCAATGGAATACAAGGTTCAAGCCAAAGAAACAGATCTAAGATGGAGTCAGATTTCTTCTTCCCTATGACACACCCTTCGCATGCATGCATGCTCAGTTGTTTCAGTCATCTCTGACTCTGTGGGACCCCATGGACTGTGGCCCACCAGGCTCCTCTGTCCATGGGATTCTCCAGGCAAGAATAATGGAGTGGGCTGCCGTACCCACCTCCACACACATCTTTCACTAGGTTGCAAACCTCTGCCTCCCCCACTAGGTTACAGCAAGGGCCCTGACTTAGTAGCCTAGTTCCCCTTGGTACCAAGGACAGAGCTGACATAAGAGCTCATGAAAAGTTGAAGTCACAGATGAATGAAGGGTTGAATCTGAACAAGATGGATTCATGAATGGGAGGAGCTTTATCAAGGACAAATGCAAAGATCCTGCACGAGGAGTGGACGAGGATCCAGGACGAGGACTGGGGCCATGAGCTGCTGGCGGAACAGGCAGACCCTCAGGTGGCAGAGCGTGTCACTCACCCAGGTGAGCAGCTATGGAGGCTGCAGAAGTGGGTTAGACCAGGGTGGGTATTGACAGCTTACAGTGAATGATGTTGGATTCATGATCTCTGAAGAAGATTTAGCTTTGGGACTAGGGAGCAGTCTTGATCACTCAAGAGTTTTTGTGTAGCAGAGTTTTATGAAAGTAAAATAGAACAGAGAAAGTTTCTGACATAGACATCAGAAGGGGGATGGAGAGTGGCCCCTAGTCTTAGCAAGGGCTTTATATACTTTTTCAATTGGTTATTACAGTAAATCAAAAGAATGTCTCAAGGTTGTAAAGGTCTTACCAGACCCACTCCCACAATTTACATTTTAAGATAACGGGATAAGAGCTAACAGTCGTGTCTGACTCTTTGCGACCTCATGGACTGCAGCCTACCAGGCTCCTCCATCCATGGGACTTTCTAGGCAAGAATACTGGAGTGGGTTGCCATTTCCTTCTCCAGGAAATCTTCCCAATCCAGGGATTGAACCCAGGTCTCCAGTATTGTAGGCAGACGCTTTACCATCTGAGCCACCAGAGAAGTAGAACTAACAATAGAAAGATCTTACCAGACTCACTCCCACAATTTACATTTTAAGATGATAGGATTAGTCAGAAGGGTCTTAAGAAGGAGAAACATGTCCTCGAGCAAGATACATTCCTGTATTGACTAAGACAAAGCAATGTAGAAACAAACATTTGTCTTTTTCTCATCCTTAAGAATTCCAGACTCCTCTTTCCTCCTTGGGACTCCGGACTTCTTATGAACCTACCTAGGAATTGACTCTCTCAGTATGGCCCCACTCAAGTCTACACTGGCCTGCAGCACCTTGGCAGATTCTAGATACTGCCTTATGGGAAGGAAAAGGGCAAATAAAGCACCCTTTCTTCTCTTTGGGGTCCTCGCCCAGTCTCAAGGAAGCCCCACCCTTTACAAGTCACTTTCTAAAACAGGAGCACTGCTTTAGACCTTCCTCCTCAGGATCAGAGTCAGGGGACCAGTTCATGATCAAAGACCTCTCACTCTTTTGTGCTCCATGCAGGACTCTCCACTTGCTCCAGCGAAACACGACATTGGTTTTCTGTTCATTTCTTGAAGGTCTTGGCTTTCTGCAGGTTGCTGCCAGCTGACAAGCTCATTCCAGGGCAATTCAAGTCAGGCCTGGTCCCTGTGCTAAATCCCTGGCAAGGATCACAAATGACAACAACACGTGAAATAAATGCCTGGGAAAATGCAGCCTTCTGAAACAGATGGCACATTTACACCCAGCAGCCTGAGGAGATGCAAGTCAAGTTCCACATTAAAATGTTAATTTCCTACATTACAGAGGCGCACCAGGAGTTCCTGGGCAGGCCGGTAAGTGGTTATTTGGTATCCACCCCAGGTGACACTATGAGTTCACTTAACTCAGCCCATCTCTAAGAATCTTCTTCCGCCTCAGAGCAGCTTCCTCCCTCAAGACTGCCACTCTCAACTAGAACGTCTCTATCCCCCAGAACCACATTGATCCTAACGTAAATTTCTCTAGTCACATTAGGGTCCTTGGTGTTAGCTGCTCAGTCGTATCAGACTCTTTGTGAGCCCATGGACTGCAGCCTGCCAGTCTCCACTGTCCCTGGGATTCTCCAGGCAAGAAGACTGGAGTGGGTTGCCATGTCCTCCTGCAGGGGCTCTTCCTGACCCAGGACTGAATCTGGGTCTCCTGCACTGCAGGCAAATTCTTTACTCTCTGAGCCACCAGGGAGGCCCAAGGTCCTTAAAGATCATGTTTGTTTCCCATTTTGTACTTGCTGGGTGGTCTTGGGTAAGTGAAACAACCACTCTGGGCAATGAATACATTCTTTGTCAGTGTTGAGGGGGTCCAGCATGCTGAGCGCTCTCTGCTATACCTCATTCAATCCTCATGACAAATCTAAAAGGTACTTATTTCCCAATTTCACAAAAAGCAACTGGGCTCTTGTGTGTGAAGTGTTCTCCCCAAGGCCCGCTATTACTGGACGCAGGTGTGAGGGTTTGTCTCTAAGGCTGTGTGCTTAGCGCCTCACCCTGAACCCCATGGTCTCTGACCTGGTCTTCTGCGTCTCTATTCTTTCACCTGCCAGAGCTGCCAAGACGTACAGACCACGATCAAGGTTGGCTACAGTCCACCCCCCTCCCCGACCCCACAAGAGGCTTTTTATTGCCAGGAAGCTCTCAATTCAGTTCAGTTCAGTCGCTCAGCCGTGTCCGACTCTTTGCAAACTCATGGACTGCAGCACACCAGGCTTCCCTGTCCATCACCAACTCCTGGAGCTTGCTCAAACTCATGTCCATGGAGTCGGTGATGTCATCCAACCATCTCATCCTCTGTTGTCCCCTTCTCCTCTTGCCTTCAATCTTTCCCATCATCAGGGTATTTTCCAACAAATCAGTTTTTTGCATCAAGCGGACAAAGTATTGTCTAGGCCAATTATTGGAGCCTTGGTGCCCTCTGCTGGATAAAGACTGGAAGGCCAGCCCCAGTCCACACTGTTACATTAGTATCTTTTCCAAAAGGGCATTTATTTTTTTCATTCACCCGTCCACCCATGCACCCATCCCCAACCATCTCAGTTTCACCAATGGCTGGAAGCATCACCCTCAGAAGGTATATTAAGTTTTATGAGCCTCAATTCCTTCTCTGTAAAGTTAACTCACCCAATTGATATTCAATGTGCATATGCTCTGTTCCAGTCCTGGCTTTGGGGCTACAGCAATGAATCGGACTGAAGAGGCATCTGCCCCTTCAAGCTTTACACTGTGAAGTTATAAAGAGGCTTAAACGAAGTGAGAATATACCACAGTGCCACCCAAGTGCCCTTTATGTCATTTCGTGTCATTGCCTATGGGAGAAATGTGAAAGGATTTGGAGATGCTTTCTTGGGAAAAGTAAATATGAGGAAATCCTTGACATTATATTAAAAAAAAAGCTGCACATACTGGGGTTGAGGGCATAGGGTCTGGAGCTTCATCACCTGGTTCTAAATCCCAGCTCTGCCCCTTTGAGCTTTGTGACCTGCAGCAGCAAAATGGAGATAGTAATACAACACATAGCTATTGTATGTCTAATAAGTGCCAGGGAGGGTCTTAAGGATCCAGAAATGAACAAGACAGGGAAGCCCCATCCTGTTTCATAGGAACATGATGATGAAATGAATCATTACATGCCAGACATCTATAATGATCTTGAGCATAACATGCTTGCTATTATGACTATCTCGAGTTGTTGCAAAGGCTCTGTGGATGATATTTACCAGTATTTTGTGTTTGATGATGCCCCTTGACTATCTCCAAGAGATAGGGAAGGACAAGGAAGACTGGCATGCTGCAGTCCAAGGAGTCACAAAGAGTCACAAAGAGTCAGACACAACTTATCTACTGAACAACTTGACTGGCTGGGTTTGATGACCACCAGAGGGGCAAGCTTGCCCTGCTGGCAGAGAGTGTAGAACAGGGAAGTGGAAGTCAGAGGGACGTGGGTTTCTCAATGCAACAGGACAAGAGATTTAGCAGCTGAGTGGCTCACAGCAGGGCAGTGGCCTAGGGAGCAGTGAGTGGCCAATAACGAGTACAGGTGTGCAAATGTGGTTGGAGGTACTTGGAGTTCCTGTCCTGTCTGAGAGGTGGCACAAAAGCAACTTAAGTCTCCTTCTTCACTAAGAGCTTCTGTTTCTCGGGGGGGCAGAGAAACATCTAGCATCCCTGGAGAGAGCCTGGATCTGGTTGGGTTTGGCCCATGAGAAGCCCTAGCAGCAGTCAGAGAGTAAGACATCTGGGATGGGGTTTCTACTTCCCTGGATTCCTCCCTGTAGGGACACCATAGTCTGGATGTGTCCTTTCACCTTTCAAGACAGCCAGCTGCCTTCTGGGCTCCAGAATACTCTTTTCCTCATCTCTTTGGGCCTGGGGAGGCAATAGTTCTGCTACCATTACTCTCAAGTTGCTGCCATATTCTTTAGATACCGCTGCTCCCACCTTTAGGACAGGCCTTTGTAAACAACCCCCTCAACCCTCCGTAACCTGAGAGTTACCCCTCAGAGTTACCTTAACTTGAGTCTGCCCTGTTTCCTGCTGGGATTCTGTCTGGTGCCAGGAGTGACCTTAGGAACCTGATCTTCCACATAGGATTCTGGAATTGGGTTGGTCCTGTATTTGAGCAACATGGGGATAATCTCCTGCTGGGGGAAACAGGATGCAAACAATTCATGGCATCTAGTAGTAGCACAGTTAGCACAGTTACTCAGTTGATCAACAGGTAGCAGCATGGGATGCAGTGCAGGCTGGAAGGCCATACTCTGGCATATCACATGGCTGTGGTGCTTTGCTCGGTGGCAACAGTACTGGTTATAAAGACCGTGGAGGCACTTGGCTTCTTCCTATAGCCTGAGAGAGAGACAAAGAGACAGAGAGAGAATGTGTGTGTATATACATATATATATACACACACATATATATGCAATAAATTAAAAATTATGATCATAAAATTGAAAACATGTGTGAACTACAGAAGGTGTCTACGAGAACTTGAAGGAGTCCCTCATGTCCTGTGAGTGCTGGGAAGGTATAACTGAGAACCAAACCTGGGGTCTGATGGCAAAAGTTGTAAGGTTGCTGAATCTCTGCCCCAAATCTCTTACACTGAAGGAGGAACACTAACAGGGAAGGATTGGGACTCCAAGACAGAAGGTGGAGACTTGGGGAGACATGGATGGGGCTGAGAATTTTGATCTGCTGACTCCCCTAAACCTCCTTCACCAGCAGAGGCAGCCCCTCTCTACCTAAACCGCCTCCTCTACATGAAAGCCTTTCAGTGGTCACCCTAGGAGCAGGAACTCTGTAAGTTAATATCTATGCTCTTCAGAACACTCTCATCATCTTCATTGCCTACAAGCCCATGACCAGAGCTCAGTCCCAGTATAGCTTGGAGGTGAAGTGCAAAACCTGAACTATGAGAAGATCATCTCGATAGTGAAATACTTCTAGGATTCTGTCAGCCTGTATCAGCCAGAGCCTGCGGGAGTAGATTCCAAAGGCGTTAGACCAAGGGGAAGAATTAGGATTTGACTGGGCCACACTCACTGACATGGGCGCCCTAGCCTAGGATATGGAATTTAATATTTTGACTTAATCACCCAGGAGTGGTTTTAATCATTTGACTAACTGAAGCCTGGAAACAATGATGGCCTCACTGAAGGAGGCCAGAACTTCCTTGGAGTACTGTGTAGGAAAGTCTGAGGCTTCAGGAAAGTGGGCATGTTGGAGTAGATCTATTATATGCAACCTGCTCATACCCCTAGGAGAAGCCAGAGGACACACTCTCTCTCTCTCTCTTTTTTTTTTTAAGAAAGAAGTTGGATCTCTATCTTTAACCATATAAAAAATTAATTCAAAATGAACCATAGAACTAAATGTAATAGCTAAAGCTATAAAACTTAAAGCATAAGCATAATTGTGATCTTGGATTAGGCAATGGTTACTTAGCTATGACACCAAAAGCACAAGTGATAAAAGAAAAAAACTGATAAATTGATTCCATCAAAATCAAAACTTTTGGGGGAGTTTCCTGGTGGGCCAGTGGCTAGGACTTCTGCTTACACTGCTGTGGCCTGGGTTCTGTCCCTGTCAGGGAACTAAGATCCCACATGCCAGGCAGCTTGGCCAAAAAAAGAAACCACTAAAAACCACTTTGTGCTTCAAAGGACACCTTGAAGACAGTGAGAAAACAATCCACAAAGTGGGAGAAATATTTGCAATTCATAGATCTGAAAAGGAGTTTGCATCCAGAATATGTTTTGAAAACTTTTACACTGATGCCAAAGTCAGGCAAAGACACTACAAGAAAATTACAAATATCTTTATGAATATTGACATCATAATCCTGAACAAAATATGAGCAAACCAATGCTTGTATTAAAAGCAAACCCTTTAAAAGTGTTATACACTATGACCAAGTGGGATTTATTCCTGGAATTAAAGAATGGGTCGACAAAAATTAATCATCATGATACATCACCATAAAATTAAGGGAAAAAATAAAACCAAAATCATCTCAATTGATGCAATAAAAGAATTTGACAAAATCCCACATCTTTTCATGATAAAAACACTTTACACTAGAAATAGAAGGAAGCTTTTATAAAGGCCATATATAAAAATCCCATAACTAACAGCAAGCCTATTCAGTGGTGAAAGACTGAAAGCTTTCCCCCTAGAATTAGGAACAATGTCTACTTTGCCACTTCTAGTCAATAATATTTTAGAGGTTCTAGCCAGAGCAAGTAGGCAAGAAAAAGAAATAAGACATTCAAATTAGAAAGGAAGAAGTAAAATTATCTCTATTCAGAGATGATATCTTATATCTAGAAAATCCTAAAGATTACCCCACACACACGAAGTTAGAGCTAATAAATGAATTCAGCAAAGTTCCAAGACAAAATCAACAAACAAAAATCAGTTGCATTCTTATATACTAGCAATGAACAATCCAGAAAGATAATTAAGTAAACAATTCCATTTACAATAGCATTAAAAATATTAAAATACTTAGGAATAAATGTGACTCTATCAAAATCCCAATAGTGATGAAGTTTTAAAACTAGAGAGAAGTGGTGTTTGTACAACATTTTGAATGCACTAAATGCCATCTAATTGTATATGTTAAAATGGTTAATCATGTTTTGTCTAGGCAATATCCAGCTTGCTTCTCTTTCTTGTTTCCTGCCAAGATTTTACTTTTCAAGTTTTCAGATATAAACTTGAAAGAATTTTTCAGTGAACATCCATATGCTTATCACCTAGTTTCTATCTATGATTATTTTACTGTTCTATTCTTTACTATTCTTTATCACTAATTATCCATCTTTCTACTAGTTCATTTAATTTTCTAATACATTTCAAAGAAATTTTCATTATCAGTACACTTCACTCCTAAACATTTCAGCACTGTTTTTTTTTTTTTTTAATTTTAGTTGGGGGCTAATCACTTTACAACATTGTAGTAGTTTTTGCCATACATTGACACGAATCAGCCATGGGTTCACATGTGCTCCCCCTCCCGAACCCTCCTCCCACCTCCCTCCCCCTCCCATCCCTCTGCGCCATCCCAACTCTCCATCCCTGAGCATCCGTCCCATGCATAAAACATGGAATGGTGTTCCGCTTCACATATGACAATATACATGTTTCAATGTTATTGTCCCAGAACGTCCCACCCTCACCTTCTCCCTCAGAGTCCACAGGACTGTTCTATGCATCTGTGTCTCTTATTCTGTCTCGCATATAGGGTTACCATTACCATCTTTCAAATTCCATATACATGCATTAGTATACTGTATTGGTGCTTTTCTTTCTGGCTCACTTCACTCTGTATAATGGGCTCCAGTTTCATCCATCTCAATAGAACCGATTCAAATATATTTTTTTTAATGTCTGAGTAATATTCCATTGTGTATATGTACCACAGCTTCCTTATCCATTCATCTGCCGATGGACATCTAGGTTGCTTCCATGTCCTGGCTATTGTAAACAGTGCTGGGATGAACATTGGGGTACACGCATCTCTTTCAATTCTGGTTTCCTCGGTGTGTATGCCTAGCAGTGGGATTGCTGGGTCATATGGCAGTTCTATTCCCAGTTTTTTAAGGAATCTCCACACTGTTCTCCATAGCGGCTGTACTTGTTGTTGTTTTTTAGTTGCTAAGTTGTGTCCGACTCTTTTGCGACCCCATGGACTGTAGCTCGCCAGCTCCTCTGTCCATAGGATTTCCCAAGCAAGAATACTGGAGTGGATTGACATTTTCTTCTCCATGGAGGACACTCTCTTTACTCAAGAATTAAGGAATGCATTCACAGGAGTGGGGGATCTCCCCATCCTTGAAGACCTCTATGGTGGTTGTCTTTTGTAGGCCAGAGATGGCCAAGCCCATATATGGTGTTGTGGATAACGGGAGGCCAGGTAGATAGCAGCACTTAACCATCAGAAACAATGATTTCTGGGACACTCCCGAGAGGAAAAAAGAATGGATGAGCACCAGGGAAATCAACATTACTGAGCATCCCATCACATACAGCCCAGAGAGGTTGTATGGGGTATGTTCAATCCCTAGCATAAGGTAGATACTTGGTATACTCAGTAAAGGTCAACTTCCTCTTGGTAGGAGAAAGCAGGTGGCAGAGGAAAGGCTAAAAGTCCACTGGATTCTGGTGTCTATCTCTACATAAGTGAAAGTGAAATAAGTAGTTCAGTTGTGCCCGACTCTTTGTGACTCCATGGGCTATATAGTCCATGGAATTCTCCAGGCCAGAATACTGAAATGGGTAGCCTTTCCCTTCTCCAGGGGATCTTCCCGACCCAGGAATTGAGCCTGGGTCTCCTGCCTTGCAGGCGGATTCTTTACCAACTGAGCTATGAGGGAAGCCCCGGATTATAATAGAGGTTTCTCTATCTTCTCTTTTAATGTGGACCTTATGTGGAGATTCTCAAGGACTTCTCTGATAGCTCAGTTGGTAAAGAATCTCCACATAAGGTCCACATTAAAAGAGAAGATAGAAAAACCTCTATTATAATTCCCAAAGAATCCATGTGGTGTGATGAAAAGAAACCTGGACCCATAGGCAGCCCTACCACTTACTAGCTCTGTGCCCTTGGTCAAATGACTTAACCTCTCCAGGCTGTCCTTTCCTTATAAATAAAGTGGGACTAATAATGATAATACCTGCCTCAGTACTTTGTGCAAATAGTGCCCAGTACAGGGCTTGGCATGTGGTAGATGCTCAATAAGACCAGTTTCTGTTGTGCTTGCCCATCCCTTTTCCCTCCTGGGAGTCCCGGCCAGGTGTGGAGCTGTCCGGAGTGCTGAAGACATTCTCCCTCCCTCCTTGCCTCCTTCCCTGCCTCCCTCCCTCAGGTCCTCTCTCTTGCATTCCCTCCTTCCTTTCTGTGCTTGGCTCCCCAGAGCCCTAAGGTCTGAACAAATCGAATTTTCCAAGCGGCTTCTTCAAGCCCCTGAGGGGGACAGGAGGTAATGAACCATATATAAGGCCCTCTCCACTGGCAGAATTCTTGGAAAGATGACAGGAAGCAGGAGTGGCGACTGTGTGTCTGTACAGGCCAAGGTGGGAATGGAGGGGATGGGGGGGGGTGTCCTGGGACAGAGCCTGCTTGTAGAGCTTGACATCTGAGGACCTCATGCAAGAGCCTTAGGATCTGCAAAGAGAGAGTGAGTCATGCCCAACAGCATAGCATGGCAGGTGGGTCTTTGGGGAGGTTTCCCTGAATGAAGGCAGGAAAGACCAGGTTGGGAGGCAGGAGGGTGACCTTTGGATACTGGGGTCTAAGAAGCCCTGGCTCTGACAGGAATCACCCACCCCTCTTCCCTGGAATATGTTGGTCACTTGTCTGTTAATGTAGCTAAAGGTATCTTCATCTTTTTAGGTTATGGTAGTATGGAGTTTACTAGCTTCATACACTTATCTCTATGAGCCACACTGTGGCTAATCCTTGGTGTCCACCTCCTTGAGACTAAAACTACAAATGGTCTCCCCTAGGAGGGTGGCACGTGAACCTATTGTGTTAGAGGTGGGAGCACTGGCAGCTCACATATTCCTGGGGGAAGGGCTGGAGAGGGGATGCAGCCACCTTCAGAGATGAAAGTCACCTGTTTCCTGGTTTCTATTGACAACTAAAATATTGGAGATGAAGGATCTTTGGAGACCTAAATATTTAACTAACCCCTCCCTGTACAGATGGTACAGAAAAGGATGTGAATTCTGTCTCACGAGTCAGAGGCGGAGCTGGGGCTAAAGTCAGCTTCTGCCTTGGCCAGAGGCTGGCCTCGCTAAGGACCTGAGCCTTCAGTGACCCCCTCCAGGCCACTGGCTGCAGGATTTCCATGACACTGAGAAGGACCAGTGGGGCCGAGCAGCCAGGGGAGCCTGCTGCTGCTTTGTGGGATGGAGAAGTCCACAGCCCTTCTGTACCCGTTTCCCTGTCTGTGCACAGAGGAGTTGCTTCAGATGCTTAGATCTCCAGGATTCTTCAGTTCTGACGTTCTAAGTGCTCAATAAAGGAGGTGATTTTTCTCTTTGACTGGGAGGTGGGAGCCTGGCTCCAGTCTCAACTCAGCCTTAGCTTTTGGTGAGAACTTGGGCAAGTCACTGCCCTGCCCAGAGTTAGTCCCCCATCCCACAAAAGGAGGATAAGTGACCTCTCCTCAGGGCCTCTAGAAGCACCAGGCAAAGCAGTGGATCACAGGTGCTTTGGGAGGTAGAGATTGAAGGGAGAGGTGCCTGTCATCAATATCGGATGCATATGCCTATATTCCCACCCGGAAATGATTAGCTGTTTGTGAGCCCAGGACAAGCCCAGCTACTCCGAGGGGTCCATCCCTTGGGACGGGATGCTAGGAGAGAGACCACTTAGAGCATCACAGCAGAAGAGGAGGGAGTGTACAAAGGGTCCCTCAGAGACTGGTAGATGAGCAGCCCTCCCCAAATCACCATCCTCTGAGATGGGAGAAATGTAGCATCACAAGCCAGAAGGGCTCAGAGCTGGCCAGCATGGCAAACTGTCTTCTTCTACAGATGGGGAGGCTGAGGTTTTGAATGGGGCAGGGGCAGGACTGAAACTTAGGCCTTCACTCCCTTGTCCAACTCTCTCTAACTCATGGTACATCTGCCTCCCTTTAGAGATCCAATGATGGTGATGATAGTGGTGATGATAATGATAACTGTTCCATTTAATAAGTGCCTACTCTCTTACCTACTCACTGCAATGACCATCCCCACTGTAGCCCCTCGAGCCACAAACACACAATGGGGATGCAACCCAGACCCAGGCACTGCTTGTGCTGTGGGGCCCTCGGAGTCCTGCAGAGTTAAGTGCTATGGATGGTGCTGGGTTTGAGAGATAAGAGGCAGGGGAGGTTCAGAGGGAGAACTTGGCCCACTGTGGAGGATGAGTGAAGGAAGAAATAATAATAGGTTGAAAGAGGTAAGATTTATTGAACATATAAGTACCAGGGACTGTGCTAAGTGCTTCACATTGTGTCATTTAATCATCACAATAACTCCACGAGGTAGGTTTCATTATCTGCATTCTACAGAAGAGAAAAATGAAGCTCAGGAACTTCAGAGATTGCCCTAGGGCCACAAGGATGGGAAGCAGTGAGTGGGTCTGCCTGGCTCTGACTCCGGAGTCCACACTCCAGCCTAGGACTGAGTGTGAGCATTGCGGGCTGTGAGCCAGTTCTGGGAAGGAGGTTTAGGTTCCCAGATCTGGGGGTCGTTGGGAATCAAGGACCTGAATCCCTCATATTCACCAATGAAGAGGCTGAGGTTCTGCGGGCAGGAGGGGTGTCTGCATCAAAGTCATGCAGGAAGCACTGGCAGAGAATGCTAGAAAGCAAACCTTGCTTTTACCCCTCTTTCCCAGGACTGTGGGAGGGCTTGTATCCTGAAGATCGGTCCCAGACGCTGTTGCACGGAAAGGCCTGCCAACCCCGCCCGGGCCTGTGGGGGTCCACGCTCAGCCATCTGAGCACAGTCCCTTCCCTTCCACTTCTCTCTGTGCTGCTTTGGGGTGATCTCTTGTGGGCTAGCTCCCTCCCCAATCTGGCCTGGGGGACAGAGACCTTCACTCTGGGGGTGCTGAGTCCCTGGGACTGTGACCCCATCTTTGCCCAGGCTCTCCCCAGTGTGGCCGCCCAGCTGGCTGTGGACCGAGCCAACCAGGACCCCTCACTAGTGCTGGGCTCAGGCCTGGCTTCCATGGTTCTTCCCATGGGCTGTGACAGCCCTAGTACCCTGGCCACATTCCTGGCCCACAAGAACACCGTGGCTGCTTTCGTGGGCCCTGTCAATCCTGGTTACTGCCCAGCTGCTGCTCTGCTGGCCCAAGGCTGGGGCAAGACCCTCTTCTCCTGGGTGTGTGGGGATGCAGGGGGAGGAGGTGAGCTGGTGCCCACCTTGCCCTCGGCTGCCCACATGCTGCTGTCTGTCATGAGACACTTTGGCTGGGCTCACGTGGCCATCGTGTCCTCCCACCAGGACATCTGGCTGGCTACTGCCCAGCAGGTGGCTATGACTATCAGGACACATGGGCTGCCTGTAGGGCTGGTGACCTCTCTGGGACCCGGGGAACAGAGGGTCACAAAGGTCCTGAAGCAGCTTTGCAGTGTGGATGGCTTGGAAAGTAAGTGTGTGTGGCTGCCTTCCTCCTGCCCTAGCCCAGACTTCACATGGCCGGTGATGGGGAGTTTTCTTGTATCAGACACTAGGCTGAGCCCTTGACAACAGGCCCACATTTAACCCCAGAGCAGCCCTGTGAGCTATTAATAGTTCTGCTGCGGTCTGCACTTTGCAGCTCAGAAAAGGTAAGTAGCAGACCCAAATCACATAGCCAGCAAGCAGCATGACTGGATTTTGAGCTCCAGTGTATGTGTCAGTTGTGGAGTGGAAGCCAAGGGCTTTCTTGGTTCTTCCCTGGTAGCGTGAAGAAAAAGAGAGTGTAGTAGGACTTGAGCCCCAGGAAGGGTGTTAGAGCCATTCTTAGTTTCTTGAAGTTAGAGTCAGAACCTCCATGGATTTGTTGACTGATGGAAGGCTTCCTGCATTCATCAGGCCCCTGCTCGATGGGACCTGGGTTGCCTGATGAACAGGACAGACATAGTGGCTTCTGTAGGGGATGACCAAGTGATGGAGACACAGATATATAAGCAGGAGATTACGACAGAGGTCAAGGTCACCCCAGGGAGTGGAGGCCTGGAGAAGTGGAGTATGGGGTTGGGCCCTTGGGGAATCTAAGGAGGCTTCTTGGAGGAGGTGGCAGTTGGTCTGTCTTTAAGGAAGTTGTTGGGCATGGAGAGTCTTGGTGGGGTGGGGTGTAGGTGAGTGGCAGCCTCTGGAAGACAGAAGATGCTTAGCGTTCATCTGAACTAGAGCTTTTTCAAACTGTGGGTCATGGCCCATTAGGTCAAGAAACCAGTTTAGTGAATCAAGCCTAGCATTGCAGGAGACTTCTCTGGTGGTCCAGTGGTTAAGAATTGTGCTTCCAATGCAGGGGATGAGGGATTGATCCCTAGTACCACAGGCCATGTGGCATCACCAAAAAATAAAAAAAGAATTAAAAAAAATATATTGTACAAAATGAATCTAATAGAAATTAATTAAAATCTAAAAAAAAAGACAAGGATTACAAAAAAAAAAAAAGAGGAAGCGACTGAAATAGGAAGAGAGGGACGAGAACGGAACTGATAGGATAGGATAAAAGTGGTGAATGTGAGAAAGGAGGGCAGACAGCTGGGCAAATTGTCACTCTGTGAAACCTCCAGTTTCCCGAGCTACTCCTTTCCTATACCCAGCTTTGAGAGCACACCAAGCTAAAATGTGCTTCTCACTGTGGCGCTGGCAACAGTTTGAGAGCCACAAAGACTAAGCGCTGTGTTCTGTTTTTGGAATGTGAGGCCAGTGCCAGTGAGGAGGGCCAGAGTGGGCAGCCTCTGAGCTCATGAGGCCTGTAGGGAGTTAGAGCTGAGTGGAGGGGGAGGCCTGGCCCAGATGAGCCCGCCACCCCTCAAGACAGGTTTCTCTGAGCTCGGTTTGACAGGAGGGGAAATGGGCTAATGAGACTCATTTCCCAGGGTCGAGTGCTCTGTGCCCACTTCATTCAAACATAGTCACTGAGCACTACTCTGTGCGTGATCCTCGCTGGGCTCTGGGGACACAGAGAGGAACTGGCTGGGCAGCAGCAGGGCGAGCTGAGTCTGGTGGGAGACAGATGTGGGTACGGGAACAGAGCAGCCCAGCGCTTAGGGGGAATTATCTACAGGGGTGTGGGCAGGGCTTCCCAGAGGAGATGATGCCAGGGAAGGGCCTGAAAAAGAGAAGTTGATGGCAGGGGAAAACCGGAGGGGAGGAACTACAGACAGAAAGGGCAGCTAGAGCAAAGGAATGGGGGTAGTCTGATAGCAGGATTAAGAGGATGAACAAGTTCTCTTCTGTGTGGCTGGCCCATGGCGGAAGTGGATGGGGGAAACCTCAGTAAACTCTTGCTCCACTCCTGTTGTAGAGGGTTGAGTTCCAGCCATGGTGGTAACCAGAAGGCAGAGTGGTTAGAGGCACATTCTCTGAAATCAGATTACCGAGATCCCTCTTCTGGCCCCATTTCCTACGAGCTGTGTGACCTCAGGCAAGTCACTAAACCTCTCTGTGCTATAGTTGCCTCGTCAGTGACATGACTTTAATGAAAGCCCTTACTTCATGGGGTTGTGAAGACGAGATGGACTATTGCAGATAAAGGGCTTGACTGTAATCAATGTGGACTTTGACGTTTTTAACCTCCCCTGTTGTGTGGATTAGCTCTCCCTTGTGGCCAGATGAAGAAACGTGCCTCAAGAGAAAGGAGACGCTGAAATTGCAGCACGGCCGAGGAGAGGGGACCAAGATAGTCCCGGTTTTGTTTCCACTCAGTCCTGGTGGATCTTTCTCCCAGGGCCCTACCCACTATTTGGGGGACAGAGAGGGGTGGTTCCAGGCCATAGCCCACATATCATGGCCACCCAGGAGTCAGCAGAGTCCAGGGTTCCTGGCTCTGCCTTCTACACGAAGGCCCCCTATTCCTGGATAGGAACTCCTCCTCAACATGGAGACCCTTGGCCTTCCTTGATGGCTCCATATTCCTGGATTTTTCTGGAGAAGGAATTTCAGTAGGAACCCGGCCCCAGCCGAAACAAGTGGTGGCCCTTTTTTGGCAGGGGTTGCAACCCTTGTCAGGAATCTAAGATGCTAAAACTTTTACTTGGGCAGCTACATGGGGCCCTTATTTTGGGAAGGATTCTCTTCTGTCCTGGGTGCTTGGGGATGGAATTGCCTGCTTTATGATCATGGGCTTCATTTCTGTTTTACAGGCCAAGGCGAATGTATTTATGTCTGCTCAGACCTTGAGGATGCCTCTCAGAGACACAGTTGAGATTACAAGCCAATGATAAATGGATAAACAAAATGTTTATACAATGGAATATTGTGCAACAGTAAAAATGAATGAAGTACTGATATAGGCTATTACATGGGTGAGCCTGGAAAACATTATGCTAACTGAAAGAGGCCAGACATAAAAGACTGAATATTGTACAACTCTATTTACATGAAATGTCCAGAAGAGGCATATTCATAGAAAGAGAAAGTAGATTAGTGGTTGCCTAGGGTTAGGAGGAAAGAGAAATAGGGAGTGACTGGTATTGGGTATAGGATTTTTTTCTGGGGTGATTAAAATGTTCTAGAATTAAATAGTGGTAGTGGTTTCATAACCTTGTGTATAAAACTACTGAGTTATACCCTTTTTAAAAGGTGAATTTTACGATATATGAATTATCTAAAATTTTAAAAAATGTTAAAATATAAAAAGATTACAAGTTGGAAGCCGGCCTTCCTGAATTCCAGTACTGGTTCTCTCACCCTGGTAGCTGTGTATCCTGGGGCAACTCCTTAACCTCTCTGTGCCTTGGTTTACTCATCTGATAGTAGAGATAATGATGAACATACTTCTTTTTTTAATATTTATTTTTATTTATTTATTTGGCTGTGCCGGGTCTTAGTTGTGGCATGCGGGATCTTTAGTTGCGGCCTATGAGAACCTGGGCCGCCTGCGCTTGGGACCACGGAGTCTTAGGCACTGGACCACCGGGGAAGTCCTGAACATACTTCTTCATATTGTTGTTAACTGAACGAGTAAATGTTTGTTAAAGTACTTTAGGACGACACATAACAAGCTGTCAATAAATATTAGCAATTTTCAGGGCCAGTAGGGCAGAGGGAGGGTGAAAATTTGGTCAGACTTAGTCGGTGGGAAGATTGGAAGGGACATATTAATATAAATTTATCCTCAGCTGAGGAGATTTTTTTCCACCAGATTAAACCCGGATTTATCAGCCTTGTCTGTTATTGTTGCGGGGGCATCAGATAAACAGGAAATTCCTCTTTCCCCCAGACTGAGGCTTCCCTGGTGGCTCAGACGGTTAAGAATCTGCCTGTAATGTAGGAGACCTGGGTTCGATCCCTGGGTTGGGAAGATTCCCCTGGAGGAGGGCATGGCAACCCACTCCAGTATTCTTGCCTGGAGAATCCCCATGGACAAAGGAGCCTGGTGGGCTACAGTTCATAAGGTCGCAAACAGTCAGACACGACTGAGCAACTAAGCACCAGACTGAGGGGGTAGGAGGAAGAGAGGGACAGCAAAGGGGGCCAGGTGGACCTGAGAGTTGCAGTTGCTCTCCAGGGCGACAGAAGTTTGGGGAAGGCCTGGAGAGTGAGCCCCGGCCTCTTCCCCAGTTGTGGTGCTGTGCATGCACTCGGCACTCCTGGGCGGCTCCGAGCACACTGCCCTGCTGAGCGGGGCATGGGCCCAGGGCCTGATAGACGGGAGGCTGGTCTTCCTGCCCTACGACACGCTGCTCTTCACCTTGCCCTACCATAACCGCTCCTATTGGGCTCTGGGCACCAGCGGGCCCCTGCAGGTGACGTACGATGCAGTGCTGACCATCAGCTTGGAGTCCAGCCTCAGAGACAAGGCCTCTGAAGCTGCTGGGGACGATGGAGAGGCGGCTGTGCACCTGGAACCAGAGAAGGTAGGTCAGCGCTGACCCTCACGGGACCCCAGGGGCAAGGGTACAGGCAGGTGTGAACGTCCCTCACCCACCTGGCCAACCGGTTCCTTCTCCGCTGTGAGCACATGGCCTGTCCCTTATCTGACAAAGTATCTTATTCTGTCTGTCTCTTATAGGTGTGTGTGTGTGAGCTTGTGTGTGTGTGTGTGTGTATGTCCATCTCATTTCTTTCTCATGTCTCTCACTCTCTTGGCCACTTTATTAATTCTCCTTCTCTTGTGTCTCTCTTGCCTCCATTTTTCTGTCTTCAACTCAGTTCCTCTGATTCCCATCTCCAGCCCATCTGCTCTTTCTCTCACACACATTCTTCCTCTCCTTTCCCCACATTTCTCTAACACACTGTGGAGGTCAGAAAGAGAGAGTGATGGCAGTGTGGGAGAGCGGGAAGGTTTTCTGAAGTCACTGCTGTGGATCTGAAGAGTATGGGTGGTTGGGGTCTCTCCCAGGATGGCTGCTTCTTGGTGATAAGAAGACAGTAGTGTCTGGAGGTGGTGATGGGAATGCAGATGATGATGGAGGGTCGTTCAACCAGTCATTCATCTGACAAATGTGGGTTGAGTCCCTTTCACGTGGCTCTGTGCCAGGCATCAAGGATGTGAGGATGTGTAGACAGACTTGGCCTTCAAGAAGCTTCCATTCTGTTAGCGTGAGACTGACAATAACCAAGCAACTTAATAAATTCAAGTAGTGACTGTGTCATCAAGAAAGTAAAACAGGATAAAGTGACAGAGAGTAACTGGGATGGAGTCATGGCAACAAGAGACAGGACAGGCAGAGAAGTTCAATTGGAGGAGGCGGCACTTGAGCTGAGTTTTGAATGGTAAGGAGGCAGTCGGGTGAAGATCTGAATGGCGAGCAACCAAGCAGGGGAAACAGCAAGTGCAAAGGCCCAGAGGCAGAGTGAGCATCAGTGGCCAGAGGAACAGCTGTGGGAGTGTGGGGTGGAAGGACTGTCGTGAGTGATGGGGAGAGGGCTCCGAGGTGAGCTTCGGGCCCAATCATGAGGCTTTGAAAACTGAGTAAGGTATCTGAAGTTGTCATAAGTGAAATGGGAAACAACTAGCAAGGTTTAAGTAAGAAATGATTTATGTTGCTTTAAAAAACATGGTTTGGTTGCTTTGTGGTGAGTAGTTTGAAGAGGGCTGGATGAAGCAGGGAGGCCCTTGGGAAGCCCTTGGGAGGCTCCTGTGTGGTTCAGGTAATCAGTGAAGGGGGTTTGGACCCAGGTGGCAGGAGTAGAGGTGGTGAAAAGTCAGTTAGATTGGGAACAAATTCTGATATAAACCTAAAAAAGATTTGATGATGAACTGAAGAGAGAGACAGGAATTGGGAATCAAGCCTAGGCTTGAGAAACTGGTCAGGTGATAGTTCCAGTTTTTCAAATTTGGGAGGAATGGGGTTTAGTGCAGTAGAGCCACGAAGAACCTTGCAGAATTGGGAGTTTTGTTTCAGAAGTATTAGGTAAGTGGCGAGGGTGGTGGTGGTGACTGGCATGATGGTGGTAGCTATGGAGACGGTGAGGCTTCTGAGTAGGGACTGAGGTAATGGTAGGACTAAAGAGAGGACTGTGCTGTGGATGGGGAAAGGGGATGGTAATTCAAACAATGGCTGAGGGCAGGAGGGCCAGGACTCAGAAATGTCTGGGAGCCTATGACAGCGGGTTAGGGAGCTGAAAGACTCTCTCTTCCTCAGGTGTCCCCACTCTTTGGAACCATCTATGATGCTGTTGTCCTGCTGGCCCACACCCTGAACCGCTCTGAGAGCCATGGGGCAAGACTCTCAGGAGCCCACGTGGGGGACCGCACAGGGTCTCTGGATATGGCTGGCTTTAGCCAGAGGATCCGGACTGATGAGAAGGGGAGGAGGCTGGCTCAGTATGTCATTTTGGACACAGATAGTCAGGGAAGCCAGCTGGTTCCCACCCACATCCTGGACACAGACATATGGCAAGTGCAGCCCCTGAACAGGGCTATCCATCTTCCAGGAGGAGCCCTCCAACTCACGACTCCAACTGCTGGTTTGACCCTAATACACTATGCATAAGATGTAATTCATCCTTTATTCATCCATACGTTTACCCATCCACCCATCCATCCATCTATCCATCCATTCATCCATACATCCATCTCTCCACAATCCCTCTATCCATCCATCATTCATTCACTCATTCATCCATCCATTATTCATCAAGGCTATCCATGTGGACAGTCATGTGAGGAGCAGGAGCAAGGAAGAGACTTGATCCGCCACTGAAAAGACTGAACCAGGGTTGGTGAAGCTCCAGGGAAGCCTAGCAAGGCCTTCCCTCAGCCCAGCAAGCTAAAGCATTTGTAGACCACGTTCCCACCTCTCAGCTCTCCTAAACTTCACTGCAGCTTTGTGACAAGGGCACTATCCTCTATGGGCCCCAATGGAGAACTAAAGCTCAGAAAGTTTAGGTAATTTGCTTAAGGTTACACAGGGGGCCCCAAGTCTATCGACTCCAAGTGTAAGATTCCCTTCACCTTATGACCACTGAGGAGTGTGAGACATGAGACCCACACATTCTCATTTCTGACATTCATCCACTTGGACTTTGATCCCTGATGAAACTGCACTGACATACAAGTGCACAGGTAGAGATGAGCACACTCCTACATGTATACCAAGTGCACCCACATTTCCTGATGCACACCTAGTTGCAGTGACTGCTGTTGGGGGGTAAATTCAGGTCTGTCCAGGCAGAGATTATGTCTCTGCCTGCCCCAAACCTTCAGCAGCCACTCCCCTGCCCCACGACCCAGACCCTGCTATCCTTCCTGCCCCATCTCCTGATACTGTTCCTCTTTGTCTTTCCCCAAACACATGCCACCCTTTCTAGCCTCCCTGAGCCCGTGTGTTTTCTTCATCCTGGAGTGCTTTGGCCTTGCCTGGCTAAATCCTTTTTTTCCTCCCAGAATAACTCTCCAGTCTGAGCCATGGTGGGGGTGGGGTGGGGTGGGGAGGGTTCTCCCACTGTGCTCCCCACAGTCCCTGCAGGCATAGCTTCCTAGGGTGTGTGTCCTGTGTTGGGGAAGACCAGCGCCATCTGTCCCCAGGCTAATAATAGGAGGTCATACAAAGAAACTTTCACCCAGTTGTTTCTTTGCCTCTGTTTTCTTCTACAAATATTGACTGAGGAATTACTGGGCATCAAGTACTGTGCTCAGCCCCAGGGAAGGAGGAATGAATGAAACATTGTCCCTGCACTGGCTTAGAGCACCTGTCCTCCACCCCCACCCAGTACATGGTGAGCTCCATTGTGGTGCTGGCAGTGACTCTGAATCTTAACTGCTGTTGCATCTTCAGTTCCTGGCACTAAACTCAGTACACAGTGCTCTAGAAATGTTTGCTGAGGGATTTACTGAATGAATGAACAAACTCCTGTCAGAGGGTAAAGTCTGTGAGCCAGAGCTGGTGGAGATGTTTATGAAGATCTCCATCAGCATCTGGCTGCCCCTGTCACAGTTTTGACCACATTATGTGGTGTTATCTTTGCCATCCCTGTCTCTGCCACAGACAGAAGCCCCTGGAGAGTGTAGCCAGGGACTGGTCTTCAAGAACACCAGCTCTATGAGGGCAGGGATGATGCTTCATTCAGGTTTCTACCACTGCTCAGCAGCCCCTCTTGCCTGATGCCTAGATGGCGTCTTCAACTTGACATTGTCTGAAACTGAACACTTGATCTGCCCCCAGCCTCCTCTCATTTTCCTCCCCAGCATTTCCCACTGCAGGTAAAGGCAACCCCACCCTCCCTAAGGCTCAGGTACACTCGTCTCCCCACACCCAAGGCCCAGACTATCAGAATACCCTGGGGGCTCCATCCTTAGAATTTGCCCAGAAGCAGAGCCCTGCTCACCACTCCCCTGCCTCCTCCCTGGCCCAGACCCAATTATCTCTTGCTGGATTACCAAGCAGCTTCCCAACAATAGGCCTCTATGCTTCTGCCTTTGTCGCTGGACCTCACCATGGCAGTTGGAGGATCCTTGGAATATATTTTAATAGATTTGGCTTTCCCCTGCTCAGAGCCTGCAGATGCTCGCCTCACCTAGAGTACAACCAGAACCCTTGCCACCCTCTGCTCCCTGCCCTCCGTCTTCCTCCCATTGAACACACCAGCCAGGCTCCTGTTTCTCTGTGTTTGCTGCTCCTTAGACCTGGACTGCTTTCCTGTCTATACTTCCTCTCTTACCTCCTCCAGATCAGGAGTCAAGCTTCCTTCCTGGGTGAGGGGCAGGACAGGCCGTGCTTGGGAACCTAGGCTCTGCCACTCAGAGACAGTCATCTGTCTTTCTGTTTCCTCTTCCATGGAATCGTGATCATGATCATACCTGCTTCCAGAGGTCACTGTGCAGAATAACTGAGTTGAAATATGCGACATCCTTAGAACAGGTGTTTAGTGCAATACAATATATAGGAGTATAATAAATGGGCTTCCCTGGTGGCTCAGTGGTAAAGAATCTACCTGTTAATACTAGAGATGCGGGTTCAATTCCTGGGTCAGGAAGATTCCCCTGGACAAGGAAATGGCAACCCACTTCAGTATTCTTGCCTGGAGAATCCCATGGACAGAAGAACCGACAGGCTACAGTCCATGGGGTCGCAAACGTGTTGGACAAAACTTAGCAACTAAACAACAGAATAATAAGTGCTACAAGCTATTTGCTGCTGTTATTATTATCAGGACTAAAATTGGAGGAGGCTCATCAGAGGGCAGACAGGCAGTACTGTCCTTCAGCAGAAGGAAGGAAGGAAGGGAGGCAAGAAAGGAAGAAGAGATGGTCCCCCTACTTGTATGACAGTGGAGATCATTGTCCTCTCTCCAGAATAGGGCCTGGCATTTTGCCACCTTGCCAGCCCAGGCTGATGCTGGAGTTGCCCAAGTGGCCCTCCCCACCTTGCCCAGCAGTCCCAAGAAGACTTTACACACCCAATCCTGATATGAGAGCTAGAGAGATTAAGATTCAGTGTACGAGTCAGGCTCTTCTAACAGTCAAAGTGAATGACACTGAAATTGGCTGCTGAAATAGGTAATGAGCAGCCCATGGTGGGAGTTATGTAAGAAGTAGAATAATCAATGATAGGGATCTACAATTTTTATTCAGCATCTTGCCTGTCTAGCCCCTGTGTAATGTGCCCAGGGGCCCCGAGTTGAAAAAGAAACAGGCCCTGCTGTCCAGCTGCTCTCAGTCTAGTGGGAAGAGCCCAACATACTGGCAGATGAGGGCCAGAGTGTGCCAGAGACAGTCATGGGGTCTGTGCAGGGTCTGTTGGGTCCCTGAGTCCAGGAGCCTGAAGTGAGAACCCTAAGAGCAGTGCTGGGAATCAAATGTGTGTACGATGACCAGTCCACAGTCTGGGGCCTTTCTGTGCCTTCCCCTGGGAAGGGTGGCACTGGGCAGGAGTTTGTGTCCCCATATGCCAGTAGGCGCAGGAGCTGAGCGAAGGGGCTGAGCTCCTGTGCAGTTGTTAGTTACTGTTGGGACTCATGCCGCCCCTGTTTCCCTCACATGTGAGCAGCCCCCCGGAGGCCTCCTCGCTCTGGCCCTGGCCTATGTCCTGGTGCTGGCCGGCGGGGACCTCACTTGCCTCATCAGGTAAGATCCTTGTCTCCTGAGCCTTGCTCTGCCCTCTGTGCCCCCCCCACCCCGCCGGGTCTCCCTGTTATGTAGACAGCCCTTGCATCTGCAGGGAGCTTTCCCACCTTTGTCCCAACCTCAGGACCACCCGCCCTCCTGTCCATCCTAGAGCCTTGGTCAAGGCCCTGTCAAGGTGGGCATGTCTCTTGGGAGGTCCTCAGAGACCTGAGGAAGAAGCCCAGGACCTCAGACAAGACTCCATCCTTCCTGAAGCTCAGGCTGCACACCTGTGCGTTGAGGGCTTGGTCAGGATGACCCCAGGGCTCTTCAGCTTTGAAAACAATCGTTCCTGGGTCTGAAGTCCTCTGAGCTCCTATGTGTTCAGCAACATCCAAGAGGGACAGCTCTCTGCCCCCAGGCAAGTTGGAAACACCAAGGCTGGGGACCAGAAGACAGATCAGGCCTGAGCCAGACTGAGGGGCTCTGAGGGTACAGTGCTCAGTGGTGCCCTCTCAGCTCAGCAGGGACTGATGGAGACAGGCAGGGAAACAGGCAGGACCAGGAGGGCTCTGAGTCAGAGGCAGCTCTGAGGAGCCAGACTGGGGACGATGGTGATGACAGCTCCATTTTCTCTGTCCTGCACTTTGCTTACCTCCAGATGGAGCATCCGGCAGCTGCAGCTGGTGCAGGGGCAGCACCCAGGCCCAGGACAGCCTCTGGACAGAGCCTGGGTCACCGGCTGACAGGACAGAGGTGAGGCCAGTCAGATACTAAAGTTGCTGAGGACACTGTGATTTCTCCAGAGCTGGCTTCTCAAATCCAACAATTATCTGATCTCTGACTCTCCTGTTCTGTGTCTCACGGTGGATGAACCGGGTTAATAGTTTCTACGGGAAGCCACATGAGGCTCGTGCTCCTTCTTTCCACCTTCTCCCTTGGAGAATCCCATCTTTTTTCTCTTCCACTGAAAGGAGGCTTTAAGGATGTACAAAACATGTTTTGCCTGCTTCACTGAAAGCACTGAAGCCAAGCTGAGGAGGCAGGAACCGCCAGTGATGAGAGGAGAGAGGGTGAAGGTTACAGAAAGCTCTGGGTAAGGACTGAGCCCCAGCTTGAGGCCTCTGCATCTCTCACCCTCTCCTCTCTCCTCCCCTGGGGTCCCTGGGTCACAGAGCTCCCCTCACTTCGCTGGGTTTGGGATGTTGTATGTGCCCGAAGCCAGGAGCTAACATGTTTTCTATCCACGATCTTGTTAGCCTTCTCCATGTGGGTGAGGATATCATCCTGGCTTTACAGAACTGGGACATGAGGCTCAGAGAACTGAAGTCCCTTGTCCAAGGTCACAGAGCTAGAAAGTGGTGGATCTTGGGTCTGTCAGCCAAAGGAGACAAAGTCTAACTCTTTGTTTCCAATGGCCAGGCTCTTCCTGGCTTGGAGCACCCAGGAAGAACACACGTATGGGGAGGAAGCTGAGGCTGAGAGAGGTGGAGGAGTTGACTCCAGTTGGGGACCAACAGCGGGTAAACTCTTGCCGTCTTTTCTTAAACAGGGAGAGTGGGTGTGGCTGAAGAGATTTGAAGGTGAAACAGCCCCTGAGCTGTGGCCAAGCTGCCTTAGTGGCCTGAGAAAGGTAGGGCAGAGGGCATGGAGGGTGGGCTGTGGAAGGGTGCTGTCAGGAGACCCCTACCAATCTGGATTGGTCCCTACTCAATGCAGAAGCTTCTAGCCTCCAAAAAGAAAGGGCTTACTATTATCATGATCACTGGCCCATTGTCATGACAGATATGCACCATCACTGTCACCATTCCACACCAGCATCTCACATGTCACACCCCCACCCCATACGATCATCACCGTGACTACCAGGGGCACAGACATCTCCATCACTATCATCACAGGGTATGATCAGCACCACTGAAGGACCTCATCTTGTACCCTTCATCCCTCCACGCATCCGTTCATCCGTCCACTGATTTTTGAGCACCTTCTATGCTCTGGGCTTTGGGGACACAGCAGTGGAGAAGAGAGACAGGATCCCTTCCCTTGGGGAACTTCCAGCCACTTGTCATCACTATTCACATAAGCCCCTTGACCTCTGAGATTATCACCATCCTGAGAAGCACTGTGGGATGGAGGGCAGATTTGAGTCAGGAAGATCCCAGATGGAATTCTACCTCCCTAGGACACTTAGTTTTCCTGTAAAATGGAGCTAATGAAATGGGAATTAGGAGGGGTTCCCTGGTGGTTCAGACAGTAAAGAATCTGCCTGCAGTGCAGGAGTCCCGGGTTCAATCCCTGGGTCGAGAAGATCCCCTGGAGAAGGGAATGGCAACCCACTCCAATATTCTTGCCTGGAGAATCCATGGACAGTGGAGCCTGGCAGGCTACAGTCCTTGGGGTCACAAAGAGTCAGACACAACTGAAGTGACTTAGCACACACAGAGAGAGTATATAAAATAACCTAGAACTGCCTCTGGCAAGAAGAATGACTTTATTAAATGGTGAACTTTATTATCATTTCCAACATTATGTCATCTGAAATCAGATTCAGAAAGATTAAGTGATTAGAGATTAGGTTAGACATTCCCCAGTGGGCATCTTACAACTGAGACATATAGATATTTCTTAAAAGAGAAGGTCCTATATTGGTCAAATGAGCTTAGAAATTGCTTGGCTTAGGCACAGGATTTCTCAGAACATTTAATATTCTGTTTTGGTTATCTATGACTGTGTAATAACTTATCCCAAAATTAGTGGCTTAAAACATCAACCATTTTATAATATCTTACAATTTTGTGGTAGGGAATTTGAGCAGGGTTCAGCCAAGCAGTTCTTCTGCTCCACTTGGCCTTGACTGGGGGTTACTTAGTGGTTTTCAGCTTTAAATGGACTGTCAGTAGTTGGTTCTCAGATCAAACAAGCCCATTTCTTGTTTGTGTATAAAAAAATTGATTGGAACACAAGTTCATGTATGTAACCATCTATGACTGCCTTTACACTGCAATGCCAGAAGTATTTGTGACAGAAACTGCTAGGCCTTCAAAGCCTAAATATTTGCTATCTGGACTTTAACAGAAAAGTTGGCTGACCCCCTGTCCAGAGGGCCTTAAATGACTTTACTTGCTTGCTTGATGCCTTGTTGGAAAAGCGTACTCAACAGAGCCTGCTTTTCCACTCAGTATAGTCTCAGGGCCTCTCCATGTGATCTCACAAGTGGGGTGACTTGGGATGGAGGGACTTCTTATGACCATTCAGGCCTCCAACAAAGAGGGCTCCAAGAAACAGAAAATGGAAGCTGTCAGTCTCTTAAGACCTGGACCCCAAACACACAAGTTCACTTCTGCAATGTTCTACTGGCATTTTGTTCTACTTACAAAATTGTAAGATATTATAAAATGGTTGATGTTTTAAGCCACTAATTTTGGGATAAGTTATTACACAGTCATAGATAACCAAAACAGAATATTAAATGTTCTGAGAAATCCTGTGTCTAAGCCAAGCAATTTCTAAGCTCATTTGACCAATATAGGACCTTCTCTTTTAAGAAATATCTATATGTCTCAGTTGTAAGATGCCCACTGGGGAATGTCTAACCTAATCTCTAATCACTTAATCTTTCTGAATCTGATTTCAGATGACATAATGTTGGAAATAATAATAAAATTCACCATTTAATAAAGTCATTCTTCTTGCCAGAGAACAGATTCAAAGGGAGGGGTCAGAGGCCCAACCTCTTGATGGCAGCAGGGTTAAAGGATTTGAGGCCATTCTTACTTCACCACGTATACTAATAAGCATGCAAATCTCTAAGGAAGTAGGGAGAGTATTCAGGTTTCCCTCACTTAGTAGACCCCTGAACTGTATTTGAGAGGAAAGCCATGCCAATATTTCCCTCTTTCCTGCTTCGGCAAATGCTAGCCTAGCTGGCGGGGTTTGAGTTCTCTGACCTGCTGGGCTTCTTTTTGCTTGTCCCTGATCCCTTCTGAGCTTCTCCTCGTATGTCTCTGAGTCTTGGGGAGAGATTTTACAGTTTCCAGGTCCACGGTGTCAGTTAGGTGGAGAATAGGTGCAGATCCATATTCTGTGGTGTTGGCTACAGTGTATGGACTTATTCATCCATGATGCTTCCACGCCCTCATTTCCCTGGCTCATCCATCCATCCATCCCCTCATCTATCCATCCATCCACACATTTATGATCCATCTACCCATTTGTCATTCATCTATCATCCATCCATCCATTCCCTCATCTATCCATCCATCCACTCATCTTTTATCTACCCCATCCATTCATCTATCCATCCACCCATCACATCCAATGTTTCTGATGCCTCTCTGTGTTCTAAGTACAGGGGTCCAGATGTCCAGCCTCTGAAAGTCCCCAGGGGCTGCTAACGTGCCCTTGTGCTGGCAGATGTGGGAGCTGCAGCATGAGACCATCACCACCTTCCTGGGCTTCTTCGTGGCCCCTGGGGTTAGTGCTCTGGTGTTGGAGCACTGTGCTCGGGGCAGCCTGGAGGACCTGCTGAGAAATGAGGCTCTGCGACTGAACTGGACCTTCAAGGCTTCCCTTCTGCTGGATTTGATCCGTGTGAGAACCCTTACCAGGCCTCTAGCTGTGGGGGCAACAGGGAGGGAAGGGACACAAGAGAGGCTCATTCCCCAGGCCTCATTTTCCATCTTGTCTTACTGAGAAAAATCAGAACAGGGTGGCAAAGGGTGAAGGGAGGCAGGGAGGTTTCCTGGGGTCTGTGGGAATTCTGAGAGAAGCAGGAGTTCTTCTCATTCACCACAGGCCTAAGGGACCCTCATGATTCCACTCTAGGGGGTGCAGTATCTACACCATCGGCGTTTCCCTCATGGCCACCTCAAGTCCCGAAACTGCGTGGTGGATGGATGCTTTGTGATGAAGTTCACTGACCACGATTATGAGGAGCTCCTGGATGCTCAGAGGGCTCCCTCCCGCCAGCCAGCCCCAGAAGGTCAGCTCAGGGGTGGGCAGGGGCCTGCCAATAGGTGCTGAGGCCCCTGTTTAAACCAGGAGCTTGGAGGGAAGGGGAGAGGGGGAGATGTCTGGTCCTCCAGCACTTCCTGTGGTGTGACCTGGAGTGGGTGGCTTTTTCTCTCTGACCCTCAGGACCCTTACCTGTGAATGGGAGAGGGCAGAAGCACCTCCCTCCTCTGGGACTATAGGGACAGGGCAATGACACAACATGTATGAAGCGCCCACCCAGCTTGGCCAGTTTGGGTGTTCCCCCAGTGGTGGCCGTGTGGCCCTGCGTTGTGATTGCAGAGCTGCTGTGGATGGCTCCAGAGCTGCTATGGGGGCCCGGGACATCCGGGCGGGGCACCCTCGGAGGAGATACCTTCCTCGGGGCTCCCAGCAGAAGGTACACCATCCTCCTCCTCCTTCCTCGGCCTGTCTCTGGCAGAGTCCCCACATAGTTGAGTAGCTCTGTGAGCATCAGGAAATCAGGCCCTGAAAATAACCACAGAGACACACATGCCTGATTTGATGACAAGAAATGGGTTTCTTTGGCTTAAGCCAAGCAGCCTTTCAGTTCAGTTCAGTCACTCAGTCATGTCCGACTCTTTGCGACCCCATGAACCGCAGCACGCCAGGCCTCCCTGTCCATCACCAACTCCCGAAGTTTACCCAAACTCATGTCCATTGAGTCGGTGATGCCATCTAACCATTTCATCCTCTGTTGTCCCCTTCTCCTCCTGCCTTCAATCTTTCCCAACATCAGGGTCTTTTCAAATGAGTCAGCTCTTCACATCAGATGGCCAAAATATTGGAGTTTCAGCTTCAACATCAGTCCTTCCAATGAACACCCAAGACTGATTTCCTTTAGGATGGATTGGTTGGATCTCCTTGTATTCCAAGGGACTCTCAAGAGTTTTCTCCAACACCACAGTTCAAAAGCATCAATTCTTTGGTGCTCAGCTTTCTTTATAGTCCAACTCTCACATCCATACATGACTACTGGAAAAAACCGTAGCTTTGACTAGATGGACATTTGTTGACAAAGTAATGTCTCTGCTTTTTAATATGCTGTCTAGGTTGGTCATAGCTTTCCTTCCAAGGAGTAAGCATCTTTTGATTTCATGGCCGCAATCACCACCTGCAGTGATTTGGGAGCCCCCCAAAATAAAGTCAACCACTGTTTCTTTAGCAACTACCAAAATGGCAGCTCACCATCTCTAGAACTAAAAACATTGGTTTCTGGGTAAAAGCCCAACCCCTTTCTTCCTCTCCCAATGTTATTGCCATGTCCAGAGGTGGTTATGCCCTAACCATCCAGCTTCCCAGCACAGACTTTGTGTCTATGGAGACCTCAGTTCTTCCCCTGGATCACTTAACTGCATGACCTTACACTAATTACTTACCCTCTCTCAGCCTCAGTTTTCCCATCTTTACAGGGGGGATCAAATTTTAAAATGTGTCAGGCATCCAGTCCCTGTCTGATGTCACCAGTCTGCTGGGTGTTTGGGGACTTGGTTTTCTGCCTGAGTGGGGCTCCTTGAAGCACATCTTTGTGCTTCTGGGGTAATCACTCACACCTTCCCCATCGTCACCTGATCTTACACATTTTTTTCTCTTCAGACCCCAGTGCCAGGGCCCGACTTCAGGAACACCGCCTCTGCGTCTGTGTTCTCTGTCGGGGCTCCCTGGACTCTGTGCTGCTCTTTCAGCAGCCTGTGCCCCTCCCCCCGCCCCCAGCTGCCTCTGTCCAATCCCCGGGACCTGTCCCACGGATACCCTGCATTTCAGCCCACAGCACAGGCAGTAATGGAGTGATGGAGAATCTGTAACTCACAGGGAGGCCTGGCCTCACTTCTTTTCTCCACCAAAGTATTGCTCCATAAATCATGAGCATTCCAGGCCCCAAATTTATGGGGTGGAGGAGTGCGAAGGGGAAGGGTCTTGGTCACATCATTTGTTCAGCTCTCCTCAGCTGCCCCCTGCCAGCTCGCTGACACCTGCCTGCTGAGGAGGTGGGAAGGTGAACAGCCAGATGGGGTCTGTGAGTCATGCTGCCATGCAGGGGCCTTCAGGCCAGTGCTCTTCAGACTTCAGGGACCCCAGGGTTGCCCCTGCATTGGGGTGTCAATCCTGGACCTACTATTTCCTGGCTGTACTTTTCCTGGTCTCAGGGAGTGAAATGTCCAGAGCACAGGCTTTGGGCGACATGGACTTAAGCCCAGCTCGACACCAGTTCACCTCATGACTCAGTAAATCTCTTTCAGACTCTGAGCTTCACTTTTTTCATTCGTGAAATAGGGACCATGATGCCTGGCTCCAAGAGCATTTGTCAGGATTCAGTGAAATGCTTTAGACGAGAGCCTGGCACACACTAGACCCTGGGTGGTTTTAGGGGTATGCGAGTGGGGAATAGCCTAGGTTCTTTCCACTCTCCTACTTAGAAGCAGACCTCCTTGCTCTAAGAAATAGCATCTTTAAAAATTTTTTTAATTAATTTTTATTTATTTATTTATTTATTTTTGGCTGTGCTGTATCTTCGTTGCTGTGAGTGGGCTTGTCTCTAGCTGCGGCGAGTGGGGGACTACTCTTTGTTGGGGTGCTCAGTAATTGTGACTCACAGGCTATAGAGCTTGGGCTCAGCAGTCATGGCGCGTGGGCTTAACTGCTCTGCAGCATGTGGAATCTTCCCCGACCAGGGATGGAACCCCTGTCCCCTGCAATGGCTGGCAGATTCTTAACCACTGGACCACCAAGGAAGTCCCAGAAATAGCATCTTTTTAAGATCCTGTTGAGGGGGGGAGCACTTGTGGTTTCCTAAGCACGCTCATATGTGTTATGCCACTGGACAATGCTGTGAGGTGGTAAGTACACTCTTTTCAGAGATGAATTCAGTGAGGCTCAGAGAGGGGCAGGACTCCCCAGCGGGGAGCTGTGGGTCTGGGATCCCAGTGGGCTCAGTGGTGTTGCCCTAAAATCTCCTGGAGTCATCCAGGAAGCATCTTCTCCACAGAGCTGTATGTACGGCCACTTGGTCAGCGGCCAGCAGGACTGATCCATCTCAGTAATGGGCTGGATGTGGACAGTGGTCTCAGCATGAGGAGGGAAAAAGAGATCTGGCCTGGGCTGGGCTAGGGGTTCCCAACATGACCGCCTGTGGGAACTCTACTTTAATGACAAAAAAGTTTGGAGCCTCACACGCTACTATCTGACTTTTAATATCTGGTGACTGAGAAAATGCCTAGAGACAAAAATCTGCTCTGAAATGAGCAACACTTTGAAATGGATCTGTATTTTATTCATCACAACACCATTTGAATGCTTTTGAAAAAGAGCTGGACATGTGTGTGTGTGTGTCTGTGATATATTACGGGTTCCATCTGTGCACACTCCTTTATAAGCATATACAGCTTCCTAGATTCTCTACTCAAAGGCCCTCAGGGTCTGACGCCTGCAGACTGGGAGCCTCTGGGCAGAGAAAATCATGCAGGCCAGGAGGCTATCAGGCCCAGTTCTAGCATCTACTTTTTACTGGCCCTGTGGCTCAGCTGACCAATGTTACCACCTCCTCGGAACCTCAGTTTCTCTGTCTGTAAAATGGGACAGTGAATCACGGATTTCTCCTGACAAGGAGGCCAGCAAAGGGAAATCCAGAAAGAAACTTCTCTTCACTCTCCAAGGAACTTTCTCTCCAAGGAACCCACCTCTTTGCCTCCTCTGAGGAGGGTCCCAGCCTCCAGGAGCCAGGGTCCTATTATTAGGTGAGGAGACTGAGGTTCAGAGACATAGCATAGCTTGCACAGGATTAGAAGGATAACCTTGACATCTCCTCCTGTGCCACTGAAGGCCTGAGCTTTGTACCCAGCCTCTCCTCCTCCCGGTGTGCCCATGAATCTCTCAGCTCCCTGAAGCACCCCTAGGGCTGCCAGAGGTGGGAAAACCAAGGCACAGAGTGATGGCAAGTGACAGAGACAGAGCTGGATCACTGATCCATCAGATCTCGACTTAGTCTGTGGTCTTCATCATGTGGAACGGGGACAGGAAGATCCACAGCAGGGATTGTCCTGGGAAAAGAGTCATGATGATGGCGAACATGCAAAGCAGAGAGTCTCGCCTCATAGTTGTGCAGAGTCGACACCAGATGGCCTCCGGGTGGTGGGGCTGCCAGACAGAGCTGCAGTGCCCAGGTCGTGAGCACATTCTTGTGACCTGCCAGCCCCCATCCTGCCACAGCCCTCCAGGAAGACCGGGGCTGGAGAGGGCTGGGCTGAAGCCAGGAAGGGAAGGGTGCATGGGCAGGAAGTTTCAGAGGTGAGAACTAACTCTTTGAGGTGCCAGGTAACCTGCTGATAGCATTACACACAGTATCCAGGCAGCAGTATTCACTAGTATTTATTGAATGCTTACTGTATACCACACACTGGTATGCAGTCTAGATACCTTATATGTATTGTACCATTTGATCATCATAACAACATAACAAGGTGTGAGGTAGGTACTAGCACCCCTAATTTACAGATGAAACAAGAGGTTGAGCAGCTGGTCTCAGCAGGACGTGAAGCTGAGACTTGAACTTGGACATTCTGGTCCTGAAACCTAGCTTCATCAGGGCTCATGGTCCTCCCAGAACCCAGACCTCCTCAGTATTAAGCCACAGGTTCACAGCCAGCCCTCCAGGAGTGGGCCTCGCCTCCCTCCCCAGTGAGTCTCTCACTCTGCCTCTGTGCCCTCTGCATTCCTCACACAGGCTTTGCTCTCTCACCCTCTCTAGCCACGAGGTCTTCACACATGCTGTTCCCTCCTCCTGGAACCCTGCTCACCCTCCTCTTCTGCTCCCTCCTGGTCACCCTCCTGGTGTCAGGTTAGCTTCCCTGCCCTCACACACATGGTTAGGAGCTCTTGTGTGATGCTCTCATAACAACCCCTGGACGTATTGTTTCCAACCTAAACCACTCTGTCCCCGGTGCTTGGCAATGTCCAACATGTGGTGGATCCTCAGAAAATATGTGTTGACTAAATGAGAAGCTCGCTAAGGCTCAGAGAGGGAAATGACTTGCCGGAGATCACACAGCTGATAGGTGACAGAGCTAAGACAGGAGCCTGCCAAGCCCACCACCACTGCCCAGATCTGTTCACTGCCCCACACTGACCAGCCGAGACCTGAGCCGCTGACATTCCTATCACACAGCTTCCCTCCCGTTTCCCATTCAGGACCCCACATTCCTGCCCCAGCCCATGGCCTGAGGCATTCTCTGTCCTGCTGGCTATGTTCCCCTCTTGCCTCCAGAGCCTAGGAAAAGATTCCTCATCTCATCTGGCTGAGCCCTGCAGCTTTGATGTGCCCTGAATCACCCCTGGCCTTGTCTCTTCCTCTCCTGCTAGTCTTTTCTCACACATGTGTCCCTCTCAGCTCTGAATCACGCTTTCTGATCTGCTCTGAACTCTGGCCAGGAGGTCTGCATGTTTCTGGCAGAGCGGAATGAAATAAAACAAGGTCCGCACACTCGTCCAGATGTGGGGAAACGGGAGGCCGGGTCCTTCCCAAGTGCAGGCGCGTCTCTCATCGCTCATGCAGCCGCCTTGCATTCCCCTCCATTCCAGCAGGATCTGGTTACTGCTCTTTAATCCAGTCTGGGCTGGGAGGCAGCCAGGAGATCATTTCCTGCTTCCCCAGGGGTCTGCGATTCCCTCCCAGCAGGTACTGTGAGAGCACTTTCATGGACAGAACTCCACAGCAGGGCCGCTGTGGGCTGCCAGGTGTGTGTGCGTGGTGGGGGGCGCTGGTAGGGAGTTGCTGCGGAGGTGCGGAGGGGGAGTGGGGAGGAGAGGGCTTTTACTCCAGTCCTCAGCCCAGAGGGCGAGCCTGGCCCCGCCCACATGGCTGAGCCGCTCTGGGCACATTACTTCACCTCTCTGAGCCTCAAGCTTCCATTTGAAAAACCGAGGTGAAAGTGACTCTGGCTTCCGGTGGGCCGACAGATTGAGCAGAACGTGAGAGGAAGTGCTGTTGTTCAGGACAACACGATGTTGAGCACAGCATGTACTGGCGTTGAGGACTCCTCCTGAAAGTACAGAATAGGGGGAGGTGGTGCTAGTGGTAAAGAATCTGCCTGCCAATGCAGGGCATGCAAGAGATGCGGGTTCTATCCCTGGATAGGGAAGATCTTGTGGAGGAGGGCATGGCAACCCATTCCAGTATTCTTGCCTGGAAAATTCCATGGGCAGAGGAGATTGGTGGACTACCATCCATGGAGTCGCAAAGAGTCAGACACAACTGAGCAACTGAACTCACCCAGATGCACCAGTTAAGCATCTACAGAGGACTGACCTGGCCTAGGGGTTGTCACAAGATTTCTCATTTAATCCTCGCAGTGCCCCTCAGAGGGATGGATTATTATCCCTACTGTACAGATGAGGATACAGGCTCAGAGAGGTAGGTGACTCACTCAAGGTCACATAGCAATTCACCTCTGTGTCTGTTAGTATGGAAGCCTTTGCACCTACCTCTCCTCTGGCTGTGTTCTCTCCTCTGCTAAAGGACCACACCTGTGTACAAGGAGCTGCAGCTCTCAGTTGCAGCTGAGTGCCCCCTGGGACAGAAGTCTCTGGTGATCGTCTTTGGGAGTCTGAGCTCCTAGAGAGCAGAGCCTGTGCCTGGGCACCTTTCTCCTGCTAGAGTTGTAGGATGATCGTTAATTACATCAAACAGTCCCTTCTCACTCAGGCGGCAGGCAGGTGGAGGGCTAGAATTCAGCTTAGCGGCTTGGAGAATGTAGTCTGGATGTGCGGCCACCTCGGGGCTTTCTACTGCTCCTCCGTGCCAGTTTGGACCTTGGGTCACCCATCTGAGGCAGTGCTGGGTCCCCAGAGCCAGGGTACTGTTCCTGAATTGCACTGCATGCCCCGTGCTGGGAGTGGGGCCAGCGAGCAGCAGGACTCTTGGGCTGCCTCCGGGAAGCAGGACTTGGCCCAGACATATGTGCTAACCACGTGCAGGGCAGGAAAGAGCCCACATAGCAAGCAGATTCTCCCCACGAGAGAGAGAAAGGGCCCAAGCCATGTGCATCAAGAGGCAGCATAGCATATGGGCTCTGGAGAACTTGCACTGAACAAGTTCACATCTGTGCTGTGTGATGTTGGCGAGTGACTTAACCTCTCTGGCCAATTTTCTGTATGCAAAATGGCAATAGTACCTGCCTCACAGAATTCTTGTGAAGATTGAAAGCATTAATGTTTGTAAAGGGTTTGGAATTGTGTCTGGCATGTAATGACAGCTATATAAGTATTTAAAGGAGCACTTACTTAGTGTGTCTTCCCATCTTGCCAGTCAGATAATGCATTCGTCCTCCTGTGAGGAAGAAGGGTGTGGGCAGAGGGAAAGCCAGGGCTTGCTCATATTCCTCCCTCTGGGCCGGGAGGTGGGAAGTCTCTCCTCTGTGGAAATGTACACAGTACAGGGGCAGCTGTGTCCTGTCCCTGTTGCACTCATGCCAGCCCACAAGTAAGTGCTGGGTGGGCAACAGTGAATGACGGAAGGGAGATGGAGGGCACAGCCCTGAGGAAGGAAACGTGTTTCCCAGCTGATGATGAGGGAGATTTTATGGTCTCAATACGATGTGAACTGGGCTGATGGAGGGCCCAGATAGAGATAGATAGAGATCTCAACAGATAGAGAACATTTCAGGGGCGATCAGGGCCTGGAGGTGAGCAAGCACTGAGTGTCTCTGTGGAGAGCAGAAAGGTTCCCATTTGGCTGAAGCATGGAAAACCAGGAGCAATTGTTAGGAGTAAGTCAGGAAATTCTACAAACCATGGGAGTCCCTGATCGCTAGCTCCATGGGGAGTGAATTTTAAGCCATTGGCTGTAGGGAGCAAATTTAAGCATCTGAGCTCAATAGGGCATGATTAGGCCAGATCACTTTTGGGTACTGGGGTGGGGATATCCCACGTGAGAGAGAGGGAGAGCTGGGGGACAGAGCTAGGAGGGCACAGTCCACAGCTAATGACGGGGAAGGAGATGTATTGAGTTACAGTACCAGCTGTGGACATGAGAAGCATCATCATTATTATCACTGTCTCAGTTCAGTTCAGTCACTCAGTTGTGTCCAACTCTTTGCAACCCCATTGACTGCAGCACTCTAGGCCTCCCTGTCCATCACCAACTCCCAGAGTTTACTCAAACTCATGTCCATTGAGTCGGTGATGCCATCCAACCATCTCATCATCTGTTGTCCCCTTCTCCTCCCGCCTTCACTCTTTCCCAGCATCAGGGTCTTTTCAAATGAGTCAGCTCTTTGCATCAGGTGGCCAAAGTATTAGAGTTTCAGCTTCATCATCGGTCCTTTCAAAGAATAGTCAGGACTGATTTCCTTTAGGATGGACTGGTTGGATCCTCTCAAGAGTTTTCTCCAACATCACAGTTCAAAAGCATCAATTCTTCAGTGCTCAGCTTTCTTTATAGTCCAATTCTCACATCCATACATGACTACTGGAAAAACCATAGCTTTAACTAGACGGACCTTTGTTGGCAAAGTAATGTCTCTGCTTTTTAATATGCTGTCTAGGTTGGTAATAACTTTTCTTCCAAGGAGCAAGCATCTCTTAATTTCATGGCTGCAGTCACCATCTGCAGTGATTTTGGAGCCCCCAAAATAAAGCCTCTCACTATTTCCATTGTTTCCCTATCTATTTGCCACGAAGTGATGGGACCAGATGCCATGATCTTAGTTTTATGAATGTTGAGCTTTAAGCCAACTTTTTCACTCTCCTCTTTCACTTTCATCAAGCAGCTCTTTAGTTCTTTGCTTTCTGCCATAAGGGTGGTGTCATCTGCATATCTGAGGTTATTGATATTTCTCCCAGTAATCTTGATTCCAGCTTGTGCTTCATCCAGCCCAGTGTTTCACATGATGTACTCTGCATATAAGTTAAATAAGCAGGGTGACAATGTACACCTTGATGTACTCCTTTTCCGATTTGGAAACAGTCTGTTATTCCATGTCCCAGGTGCTAAGGGAGAGTGCACATGCCTGGCTAGAGGGAAGGCTCTGCTCTTCAGGTCCAGTGATGCTGGCAGGTGGCCACTGAAGGAGGGGAAGTTCAGAAGCTGGGCTCTTTAACCTGAAAGTGGGAAGACTCGAGGAGTAGAGTTGCTACCTTCAGGCTTGGCTGGCCTGGCCTGTGATGGGGGAGAAGGCCATGGCACACATCTGTGTCCCCAGGAACTGGAACGGTGTCTTCAGAATACAGACTGAGCTTGAGAATAGGGAAGGTTTACAGCTTGAGTTCAGCAGGTAGAGCTGGAGGCAGCAGGTGAAAGGAGGCTGTTGCCGTTCAACTCAACTTTTGTAAATCAGAGTTGCCTAGAGGGAGAAGCAGCCATCTCAAGAAGGAGACGTGAACAGGCCCAGACAGCCACTGGGAAGGAAGATGGGTGGTCTTTTAAAGTCCCTCCTGGTTCTAAGACTCTGGGATTCCGTTGTCTCCAAAACTGTTAGTACAGGAGATGATGATTATGGTGATGGTGATGATGATAATGGTAAAGACTGAAGTCTCTGCTTATTGAATATCTATGATGAAACTGGCTCTTTACTACTTTATTTTTAATATGCATTTCATATAAGAGGAACAGAGGCTCGCACAGGTGAAGTGGCCAGACCAAGGTAAATGGCAGACTCAAGGTTTATATCCATCTATTGGATTTCAAACTCTACATTCTTGGAGTACACCTTGGAAGATCAATGGTTGGAGAAGTAGGCTATGTATCCAATATACGTGTGCTCCTCTCCAGATGAAGCCCTGATCTGCTGCTGCAGCATTGTGCAGTTGGGGCACCCAGCTCTGCTGCCAAGATGATCGAGGCCTGGGCTCAAAGGAGATGAGACTGGCATGGTCACTTCCAATTCAGACAAAGGTGATCTGAAACATGCAGATTTAATCATTGCTAGAGAGGCTGGGAAAGATGCCACTGTGGGCCAGAGACTCAAGGGGTGGGCCAGGGGTACCTGAGAGGCGGCCTTGTGTGGGACATGGGTCAGTCCAGGGAGGGGAGTGCTTGTACTGGAGCATGAAGGTTGTGACTTCTAGGTGGAGACTATCGGGGATGCCTACATGGTGGCCTTGGGACTGCCCGGGCACAACGGGAGCCGGCACGCGGCCAAGATTGCCAACATGGACCTGGACATTCTCAGCTCTGTGGGTGACTTCTGGATGAAGCATACGCACACTGTGCCCATTCGCATCCGGGCTGGCCTGCACTCAGGTATGGACTTGGGGCTGTGGGAGCCTCCCAGCCCTGCCTGGGGCACTTGCTGGGGCTCCTCAAAGGGTTCTGAAATTCTGAGATTCTAAAACTCCATAATAGAATTTTTTTTTTTACATTTTCTTCTACTATTTTAAGGTTCTAAGATATTATAAATCAAAGAATCAGTTTTGCTTAGATTCACATATATTGGTTTTTTGGTCTCAGCATCTGTCAAGGGCATCTAAGTCCCTGCTGAGAAGCTGATAGAAGAGGCAGGACAGAGACCTTCTGTGGTCAGGCAGATAACTAAATATCTGTGGAGAGGGGACTAGGAGATGCCTCAGGGTCTCTACTATAGTATATCCTTCTAGTATAGTGTATCCTTCTCATGCCCCTACCCCATAAAGTCCAAACTTCCCAGCCCCACATGGCCTCTCACATGGCCTCTCAAGATCCTTGCTAATCTCTGCAGCCTCATCTCCCACTTGGTATTCCATCCATACTCAGCCACTTGCAGTTTCCCACAGGCATGTGGGCTCTCTGCTTCTGTGGCTTTGCACCTGCTGTTCCCTGCCCACTCATTTTCTTATCCTTCAAGATACAGTTTATATACTGTCTCCTCCAGGAAGTCCTCAGGGCTGGGTCAGAGTCCCCTTTCTGGACTGGCACAGCTCTGATGCTTCCCTCTTCATGGCGTTGATTATAGTTTACACATCTCCACCTACCAGGCTGAGGGCTCCCCAAAAGCAGAGCCTAGATTTATCTGTGCCCTCCTACCCTCAGCCCAGAGCCAGGCACAGATGTCATCTCCTCTCTGGATGTTGTTGGAGATGCCATATAGCATCATCCTCACCCTCTAGCTGGAGCCCAAAATGTAGGGTGGGGACAGCAGTTTCAGGGGAAGAGTGAGAAGGACAAGACTGTTATAGGGACTTCTCTTGTGTCCAGGAGCTCACTGGGCACATTTGAGTTTCAGGGCCCTGCGTGGCGGGGGTCATGGGTCTCACCATGCATCTGTACTGCCTCTTTGGGGGCACTATTAACACCGCATCCTGGATGGAGTCTACAAGGCTGCGTGAGTGTCTCATACTTCTATCCTGTCCAGGGAGGGACTCTCTCAATGACCCCTTCAGCCTGGCTGTATGAAACAGTGCCTAGTAACCAAACCACCACCTGGTGGCAGCGTACCCTAGTTACCAGTAAAGCCACTACAGTATAAGGAGATGATGTATGTAGCTTTTTTTTTTACAACTTAATATAGGGCTTTTGTGATGATTTCATGAGAGAATTAGCAGGGAAAACAATGACTTGAGGGGCAGGAAACCTGGGTCCTCAGCTGGACCCAGTGTGCACAATGTCCTTGAGCCAAAATGCTCTTCCTCTAGGTCTTGCTTTCCCCATCTTTAAAATGAATGGGCTTCCCAGGTGGCTCAGTGGTAAACAATCTGCTTGCAATGCAGGAGACGTGGGTTTGATCCCGGGATCAAGAAGATCCCCTGGAGAAGGAAATGATAACCCACTCCAGTATTCTTACTTGGGAAATCCCATGGACAGAGGAGCCAGGTGGGCTACAGTCCATATGTTCACAGAGTCAGAAATGACAGAGTGCGCACACGCGCGCACACACACACACATACACACACACACACACACAGAGTGAGTGGACCCCTTTCAGTTTTTTAAAATGCCATTTTAGCCACTTGCTGGCAGCAGGAACCACTCTGATGGCTTGACTATGGCAGTGAAAAAGCTGAGCCTTTGCTCTGGCTGCACAGATTGTATGCTCTTTAATGTCGTTCCATACACATCTTGCTTAACCAGATGTGGTGGCCTTTGTGGGGAGTCCTGCCCTTGAAAGTAAAATAACTGCTTATCTGCACTGATCAGCCTTCAAAGACTTCCCTACAAGTAGAAATTATGTTCCAACTTCAGCTTGGGTTCTGACTTCAGCTTCTATTCTTAATGCTCAATCCATGTAATTTACTTTTCCTTGAGACTACTGCTTTAGTGCCCAACAATCTATGGGGGACAAGGGGGCCAGGCAAAGGGCATTGCATGAATCAGAATTGTGTGTCTTGCTGGCTGGAACTGGGGGCTGTTACAGGCGCTTAATGATTTTACCAAACACTAGGTATGCTGTCAACAGATAGTAACTTGACTACTGCCTTTCTTCTCAGCATACAGAACTCATGTCAGCAGAAGCCCTGTCCAGACACTACTCAGCCTGGATAAAGGCTACAAAATTGGCATCAGAGGCCAGACTGAGATAAAGGTGAGAGACTTTCTCTCCTGGGATTGATTGGAAATGTCTCCAGAGGTCTAGTTTCTGTGGGCAGTGGGAGAGAGTCTCACCTGACTGATGTCGCTGAAGCAAGGCCGACCTGGGAGCTGATCACCTTCCATGCCCTCCTCACTCCCCTAGTTCAGCGGAAACGTTTCTTCCCGGGAGCCACACCTCATTTGGCTCCTCATGAGGAGAAGGGCCGGGGCAGAGGAGTTCCTTCTATTGATGGCTTACCTGGGCAGCACGCTGATACCCAACAGATATTAACATATTTATTGCCACAGAAATGATGAAAGGAGGATCCATGTCCCTACTGTATAGTTGAGGAAATTAAATTAGAGATACAAAGAGATTTGTCCAAAGTCACAGAGCTGATCTTAGATCTGGTGGCTCCAAAGCCTGTGCCTTCTCCATAGCACTGTTGGGCTTGTACTCATCCTTCAGAAACTTAGCACAGACCTCAGCACAGACCTCAGCTCTCACTGAAGCCTGCCCTGACCCAGGAATACTCTTCTTCTTCCTTTCCCCCAACAATAACTATCCTGTCTTCTCTGTGCACCCACTAGTCCCATGGCTGACCCTCTGCTGTTGTAGAGTGATGTTGGGTTGTCCCTGCCCATCAGCCCTGAGAAGGCAGAGATTGGTCACCTCTGTATTCTTTTTTTTTAATATTCGCATTCAATAATGGTACCATCCTATGAATGACTTTTCTTCTTACCCTACCCCCTTTCGTTTCCCCAATTCCTCGGGTAGAACCTAGGCCTACTGAGTGACTGAAGCAGCCAAGGTATTTAAAGGCTGAGGGCTGTGACTGGGCCCCAGCAACTGGGGGCTCCCCGGGACTGACTTCGTTACACAGTGAGATGTCAGAGAGGGAGAGTGCAGCTCAGAGACGAGCAGTCACTTGTCCAGGGTCACACAGCCTGAGAGGGCCAGTGTGAGTGGAACACTTTGCTCTGGAGGCTGAGGTTATGAGAGAGTGAGCTGGAGTAAGGGCAGGCATGTCTTGTTCAGGGGAGTGGATGCTAGAAGTCCTGTGGAGCAGAGGATTCTGATGACAGGAGGGGAGGCAGAGTGGGAGTAGGGAGGGCAGCATGCCAACCTCAGGTTCTTTGGCCTGACCTGAGGGATCCAAGGGGCTATACCCATCCTTGGGCCAGGAGGGACGTGAAACTTCTAGGACAGCCAGCCCTGATCCCTGTACCCTTTACGTACCCTCCACTCCTAACCTCCAGGCAGCTGCACCCCCATCCCATGGAAGACCACTGGAACCTTTGGCTGTTTGGGAGACTCACAGATCACAGAATCCTTGGATCCATGTCTGCTGGTTATAGAATTCAACATTCATTATTTATTTACTTCTCTAATGGATAAACATAAATTCATTTAATTCTCACAACAACTCTGTGAAGTGTTTAGGAAATGGAGGCACAGAGAGGTGATGTAAGTTGGTCAAAGTCACACAGCTAGCAACTGACAGAGCTAGGATTTGGACCCAGACTCCAGGCTCTAGGCTGCTCTGCTCCCAGCAGTGGGAATCATGCCTCTGCCCTTGCTCTCTGCTTGAGGAGGTTTGCTAAGCTCCTTTCCTCTGTCTTCCAGGGGAAGGGCTTCAAGGAGACCTACTGGCTGGTGGGGAAGGCGGGCTTCCCCAGACCCCTCCCCACACCTCTGGACATCAAACCAGGGTGAGTAAGAGGAATTTCCCCCCAAAGCTTGGCCTCTGTTGTTTGAAATTTGACACTTGCTATTTTTCTAATTATAAAGGTATTACCTGCCTAGTGTGGAAAACTTGGAAAATACAGGGTTCTTTCATGACTAAATAATCACCATCTTTCCGCTCCTGACAGACAGCTGCTGTTAGTACTTCAGCATAGTTCCTGCCAGCCTGTTTCTGGGAGGTTTTTCATGAATGAGATCATTCTGTCTCCATAATTTCTCATTCTGGTCTGTGTTCTCTGCTCAGCGTCCTGAGCGCCCTCCTGTATTATTCAGAGCACTTTATATACGCACTTATAGCATCAGGATTGCAGCATGTGGGCACCACGATTGGCTCAACCTCCCTCTTGTCGCTGAGCATGGAGACTCTTCCCATTCTGAGCTGGTTAGAGTTGAAAGTGAAAGTGGTAGTTGCTCCGTGTCCCACTCATTGTGACCCCATAGACTGTAGCCAGCCAGGCTCCTCTGCCATGAAATTCTCCAGGCAAGAATACTGGAGTGGGTTGCCATGCCCTCTGTTGCCATTTCCTTCTCCAGGGGATCTTCCCCATCCAGGGGTCAAACCTGGGTCTCCTGCATTGCAGGCAGACTACCATCTGAGCCACCAGGGAAGCCCAAGGTGATACACTGATAAATATCACTGGGCGTTTGTCACCATTCAGACTATTTCTGCAGATGAGGAATTTACAGATCAAAGATCCTCATATTTTAGGAGGTCAAAAGAAGCAGATTCTCAGAGAGCTGGTGCCTGCCTTGCAGTTGGGCTCTTCCCTTTGTCTTCTGCAACCCCACGTCCCTCTCTGAGGGCAACGTGGGTGAGGTAGGAGGGTGCTGGGCTGTGCTGTGCTCAGTCGCTTCAGTCATGTCTGACTCTTTGCAATCCCATGGACTGTAGCCTGCTAGGCTCCTCTGCATAGGATTCTCCAGGCAAGAATATTGGAGTGGGTTGTCATGCCCTCCTCCAGGGGATCTTTCCCACCCAAGGACTGAACCTGGGTTTCCTGCATTGTAGACAGATTCTTTACCATCTGACCCACCAGGGAAGCGCCCCCCACCCCACTTCCTATAAATGATAGTGAATGAGTGATAAGTCGCTTCAGTCGTGTCCGACTCTTTGCAACACCATGGATTCTCCAGGCAAGAATACTGGAGTGGGTTACCATGCCCTCCTCCAGGGGATCTTCCCGACCCGGGGATTGAACCTGGATCTCTTCAGTCTCCTGCACTGCAGGCAGATTCTTTACTGCTGAGCCACCGGGGATGGCTGGTAGGGGGGTAGCAAGTACATTTTACTGCAACTTGCTGTTCCTCACTCCCTTCCACTGGAGCCACAAGCAGTCTCCAGAGGCCAGAGGGCACAGGTGCTGCCTCTTGTTGAGAATTAGTTTCCTAGAAATGAGGAGGACCTAGGGACCACAGGGGCCCATGGGCTCCTTCCACCAGTGGGCGGCTGGCCTGGGGATGGACCGAGCCCCATCAGGGGCCCACAGCACAACCATATTAGAGCTTCCTAAGGGGGCCTTTCCTTTATTAGAACTTCCAACTGGCTCCTCTCAGCATTTCCAGGACAGGCCCTATCCCAGGCTGCCCCCCACCCCCGCTATCTCTCAAAGATGAGAAACCCCATGTGGGGCAGACACGGGCTTCCTGGGAAAAGACCAGTGCTGAAGCAAAGGACTGGTGTGGACAGGGGCTGAGCGCAGTCAGAGTGGCCATTTCCTTCCCCCGCTGTTGGGGTGCCCCAGGCCTTGGGACCCCAGGGAGCCCAGGCAGATCCATGCCCGGGGGCAGGCAGAGCCCCATTCATCTCCATTCCTGGGGTGCAGCGAGGAAGGAAGAGGGGTACACACACACTGGCATATGGAGAAGCCCTCAGGGTACAGAACACACACAGGTGCACCCTTTAAAAAAAAAATAATAAGGACACTCCAGACTGCTGGGTACAAAACCAGCTTGTGTTCACAGAAGCCTCCATAGAGCCCTGGGTCCTTCAACTTGGCAGAGGCTTGCTGGGTGAGGACCAGGCTCCAGCCGGGCTCTGCGACCTGGAGTAGGCTCTTGACCTCCCAGGGCCTTCCCCTAGGCAAGCAGCTGCAGCTTCCTGGCCCTGCTCAGTCCCTCCAGGTCTAGAGGACCTCCAGCCGCCTCTCCAGCCTCCAAGAGCCAGCATCCTCTGAGCTTACTATCCTCGCCTCTCCAGCCTCCAAGAGCCATCATCTTCTGAGCTTACTATCCTCGGCGCCGGCCTGCTTCTGCTTCCACCTGCAGACACTCTTCTCAGAAAGCCCGTCTGCTGACGCTGACCTCACTTCCTCATCGCCCACTCCCGCCCGGCCCCTGCAGCCTGACTTCCACCCCCACCTGCCCAGAAGGCTCTGTGAGGTCACTGGTGACCTGCACCCCTGTCACCAGCTCCGTGGGCAGTTTTAGTTCCCAACCTGAATGCGCAGTAGCGTTTCCCCCGCCTCCCTCTTCCTAGAAAGGCTCTCCGAGGCTTCCTCGGCGCCCCGGCTGTGCGTCCCCATCTCCATCTCCTCCTCCCCGGGCTCCTCTCCTCTCCCCAGCCCTTCCACGCTGGGGCTGTGCAGAGCTCCTCCCTGAGGCGGCCCTTCCTCTCCTGACACTGATGACACCCCCGCTCTGGGCCTTGGCCCCCAACCCGCTCTGAGCTCCAGGCCTGTGGAGCTCTCGCTGCCCCCTCAACAGTTCCTTCTGGAGCTGTCACAGGACCTCAGGCCTGCAGGTCCACTGGAGGCCTGGCCTCCCCCAGAGTTCTCTTCTCATGGGTGGCCTCACCATCCACAGTCAGAAAGCCAGACGCTGTCCCGGAGACGTCAGCCAGTTCCACCACCCTGCCTCCATCGCAGCCCCAAGCTGACGGCTTCTCCATCACCTCCTCTCTCCTGGCTGCTGCAGGGGCTTCTCAACTTTCGCCCTTATCCATCTGTGCCCAGCAGCCAGAGTGATCGTTAAATAACGACACACACATGATTCACATGGCGGTTCCCTGTTTAACACTCTCTGGGTATTCCTACCTGAACTCTTTCATGCTGCCTCTGAGGCCCTGCTCTGTCGGGCCTGGGCCTGCCCTGTGGGCTCAGTTTTCTAGCACCTTGTACTGTGAGTTACCACCTCGGGGCCTCCCTCATGCTCCTTAAGACTCACTGACTGAGCTTCCCACCTCAGGGTCGTCACTCGCGCTGTGCCCTGTGCCCGGTCCCTTCCTGTACTGCAGGTATCAGCTCTGTTGCTGCCTCCTTCGCGAAGTGGCTCTCACCACACGCTCTAATCAGAGTCCTGCTGCCGTCCCACCCCCATCTCCCAGCCTGTGTCCCTGAAGCATTTGTTATTCCTTGATTTTCCTTGCTGATGCATTTATAGAACTTCCCCCAGGAGGGTGTGGCTGGCTGGCTGATGCGCCTGCAGGTCTGCAGGTGACAGGCTCCCAGGGAGGTGAGCTCTCATCTTCTTTCTCTCCCGACTCCCCGCCTCATCCTAGGAGTGGGAGCCAGCAGGTCTGGCAGCTATGTGTCACCCCGAGCTCTCTTAGCTGATGACTTTTCCGCTCCAGGCCAGAAACTTTACAAACTGCCAGCAACGTTTTCAACATCTTGGCTCAGGGAGGCAAGAGAGCAGAGATTAGGCCCAGGGAGCTCGACCTGACCTGGGAGCCTCCCAGGCCTCTCGGAAGCAGGGAAGAATCCCACATCCACTTAGGCCCAAGGGCTCAGATACAGCAGGTGGGGGAACGGGAGTCCAAACACACAAGTGCACCCGCCTGTGCACACACACCCTGCACCCTGCATGAGCATCAGACATGTATACACGCGGAAACACCACCGCATGCCCCTCCGTTTACTGGGGGGCGAGATCACAGACAGACAGACCCATAGATGACCCATAGACGACACACGGAGAGATGCTTAGACAGCCACACAGAGTCTCTGCAGGAAGGACCAGCTGGGTGGGAACTTGTCTTGGATTTGTGTTTATGAGGCAGTTACCAAATCTTTGCTTGAACTGTATGCTATAACTTGATTTTTTTTTTAATAGTTTGATTTTTAAGCCAAGTTTTCTAACAATGCTTTTATCCTCACTTTCTGTATTTGCCACATCTGCTGAAGTTACTTATCTTTATTTTGGGGGCTGTTTGGGGGAGCTGGTCGAGATCAGGGGATGGGGAAGCCCCCACCTCGTGATTTGGTATAGCCATGACCTAGGCAGCAGACCCCACAGAAGGGCCTCCCGTCACCTGTCACAGAGACACTCCACACCGGGACCCGTTTTCCGCTCTGCCCCTGACAACTGTGCTCAGAAGTAGCTCTGCCAAGCTGCTGTGAGGCCCTGGCTGCACTCACCGCCTTGCTCCCTTCTCCGTGCACAGGCAGTAACCCCATTCCACACTCCCCTGGGCATATGTGGGAAGCAGATGAAAAAAGGAAAGTGTGTGCAGGCTGGGGAGCCAGTGTCCCTGTTCTGACTTGTGTTATAACCCCAGAGCCACAGAGCTCCTCACCCCAGAGCATTAGGGCACAGAGCTGGGACTAACTGCCCAACTCCTGGGAGGCCTCTGGACCCACGTGTAAATGAGTGAGCGGCTTTTCACCTCCCTGGGCCCTCGTCCCCTACAGTTTGAAGTGTGGACACCCGTAGTGTGCCTGTGGCTGGGCTGCTGCAGGGATCAGGAGATGCCACGCCAGGGAGGGGGCTCCTTGTAATCGGCTGTGGGCTCTGAATGCCCACCACTGTTGTTCTGGGTGGTGGGTTTATTATTCTTGCCTATCCTTTTCCCCTAGGGATGCCTGGCAGGAGCTCATAAACCAAGAGGTCAAAGTGGCCTTTGCCAAAGCCCACCAGAGTGCAGCGGGACCCTGCAGTGCGGGGAGGGCCTCAGCCGGGCCTGGAGGAGCAGGACGGAGAGGGGCAGGGGCCAGAAACAGCCCAGAGACTCCTGTGCTTGGACACCCCCAGGCCCTCTCCCTCCTCCACTCCCTGCAACGAACTCCCTTGCTGAGTTCTCTGGCAGCCAACAGGCTCTCATTAATATGTGCCCTAGGGCAATAGTCTCTGATGCTTTCCTCTGTGAATCCTATGGGTAAACTTGCCTCTTGACACAACAACAATAAAAAAATAGAAATAGTCCCTTCCTTTCATGTTGTGCTTTGTTCTTGACAAATGGTTCTGACTCTCAGAGCTCATTATAGAGCTCACTATTCCTTCCATCGAGAACACTGTCCCCGTCGTACAGTCGTGATGCCCAGGCCCAGAGACAGGAGGTCATCCTGCTCCTGTCACATCACTTCTCAGAGCCTCTGTTTTGTCATCTCTAAAATGGGTTTGGAGAGGGCCCACACGAGGCTTGTTCCTGACACAGGGCTCCCTCCACAGCAAATGTTCAGAGCGAGCTGCCTCCTTCCCCACCTCACCTCCCTAGCTGGCCTAACCTCTGTGAGCACGGTGTTGGGAGTCCAGGTCTTGGGCTCCCAAGATCTCAGGGAAGGATAAGGAGGGGAGTGATAATTCCTGGGCTCTTAGGAAAATGAGACTTGTGTCTTACAGGAAAACAAAAAACAAAAAAACTCCCACAACTAGCTCATTAAACTGGATTCCAACATCAAAGAGTTACTTTCCAACCACCGAGGCTGATTTCAGAGCAGCTGGACCAGGCACACATGGAATTCATTTCCTTGACTGAGGGGAAAGGGTGGGGGCCAGGGGGAAGGTTAAGCCCTGAACAAACTCGTCCTTCTTCAAGAGACCCCTTGGGAGGACGGAGCTGGTACTAAAATTGAACTGGGAGTAGTGGGGAGAATGTTCTACTGGGGGCCGTGCCGAGTGTGTATGAGTGTGTGTGTGTGTGTGTGTGTGTGTGTAGATGTGAGAGGGATATGGGTGACATGTGTGGAGCCATGAGCTGCTGTGTGGTGGAAAGTGCTAGACGCTGCTTTGGGAGATGCCCCTGCCATCCTGACCTGCATGACTTTGGGCCTAATCTTTTTACTCCTCAATTTCCTCAAATGCCAAATGAGATGGGTCATCCTTACCTCCCATGTTGTTGTGAGAATTCATGGAAAGGACTGGAAACACCACAACTGGGCCCCAGCAAGCCTGCGGGAGGGCTGAGAAGGGAAGGCGTCTACGTTGAGAAGGGAGGGTGTCCACGTGCCCATCCTGGGACGTGCCCAGGGCTCTGTGCATGACTGTGTCTCTGCGTGCCGTGCCCCTGTGGCCTGGCCAGAAGCACGGCCCACAGAAGGCCTGTGGGTTTTCTCTCCAGCCTCAGCCTCTTCATCTGTAAAAAGCTTCTGGTCTAATCACCATGAGACCCCTCGGCATGAACCTCTGTGCATACCCATGGGTACACAGGTGGTCAGTGGAAAGCTAGCAGTGGGCAGACACAAGACCAGAATTCAAACCAGGATTCCATTCAACTTTCCTCCCAGGAGCTGGTCTGTGGGCACCTCTATGCCCTTAGCTCCTCACTGCACATTGGGGATCAGCCCGTGCCCCGACCTGCCTTATGGGGCCGCTGAAGGTCAAAGGAGGCAGCAGTGAAAGCTTGGTGTCCCCAGGAGGGTGCTGCAGCCGTGACTCAGGGTGCATGTGTGCAAACAGACCTGGTGGCTTCATGTACGTTGTGTGGATGTCAGAACTCAGGGGGCCCTGAACAGGCGGGTGACTGTGTTTCCATGCACGTGACTGTGTCTGCATGTGTGTGCTTGTCTACAGATGTCTGTGTGTGTGCCGCGCATCTGTGTATATGTGCACTGATGTGTGTGCGCGCCTTGGTGTGTCTGCATGTATGCTGCCTTAGCTGTGTACATCATGTGTCCAGGTGTGTCTGTCTGGGCACCAAAGTCTGGGAATAGCGGCAAAACTGCCAATATTTGTGTCCATCCCCACAATGTGGGTCTGCAGGTGTGGTGTGTGTTGCCTTGTGTGTATGTGGGTGTATGTCCAGGGGTGTCTGGATCTGCCCATGGGTGTCCTTGCTCTTGGGCCCTCCAGGATGGTAGTGTGGGAAGAGCAGAGCTGCCCGTGCTGAGAAGGGCTAAGGTGGCTGTGTCCTCAGAGGCCTCTATTCAGACCCTCCAGGGTAGAACCTGGGGGCTCCAGGGAGAAACTCTGGCGCTAAAGCCAACACACTGCCTATGAATATACCCTCCAACTCTGGGGTCCTCATCTCTCCCCAACCTCCCCCCATTAGTAGAGTATGCGGTCACCCAGGGGGACAGCCAGTGCCCACCTGGCTCCTGCGCTGTGGTCCCTCCTGGGCTGGGCCAGTTTCCTCTGTCCCAGAGGCTTTGGGGCTTATTTACTTTACAGTCACGCGCTGCCTGCTGTGACTCCACACACTGACTGGAGCTTCCACACACATTATCTTAACCACAGCCGCTCTTGGGACAGGAGGTGTTTACCCACTTTCTAGAAGTAAAAACAGGCTCAGAGGGCTGAAAGGACCTGTCCATGCCACCTCTGTCTCCTGATTCAAGGCGGCTGCACAGTTGCTACAGAAGCCAGAAGAGATAGCAATGGTCCCTGGAGAACACGCAGAGGGGATGGCCTCAGGGGCAAGCGACTGTCTTCTCTGTGAACGAGATGAGGCTGAGGAGGTGCTCAGAGCTGCCCTCCGCTCTTGAGGAGCTGGCCTAGCATTTGCATGGGGCTTCCGTGCATAAGCTCAGATGGAACCCCAGAGATAGGGCCCCAAGTCATGACTTTCATGATGAATCAGTGCCAGCTGGTCCCCATGAAGTCCCCTACTCTCCCCCACCAGCCTGGGGCCATCCTCCTGTCCCTCAGGGTCAGTTCCCAGCAATGGGACACCCCTGGCCTCTCTGGGGACTGGGGTTCTTGATATGACAGACGGGGCCACGGGGCTCTGGAAGGTCCTTGAGGGGCCTGGTCTGGAGTGGTTCAGTTCATGGTCCTTCAGGCAGGCACAATTTGGGGTGGTCCCCTTGGAAACAAAAAACACTTTAGCCTGGCATCCAGGGCTCTCCTCACACTGTCCTCACCTCATCAGCTCCCTGTACTCTGACACTCTGGCCACATCAGGCCTCTTATTCTTCCCCAAACCCTTCACGATGCCATCACTTGTTGTTTTCTTTACCTAAATGATCTTATCTCTTTTTCAACATTTGGTGAACACATCCTTCAGTGTCCACCTAAAAAGCTACCTCCTGGGAATTCCCTGGCTGTCCAGTGGTTAGGAATCCACACTCTCACTGTTGAGGGCCCAGGTTCAATCCCTGGTGGGGGAACTAAGATTCCACAGGCTGCGTGGCCTGGCAAAAAACTAGAACCTTTTCCCAACTTCCCTCTGTATGTAATTAGTAGTTGCCTTGCCTGACCTTCACGTCAGTAGGAACTTTATCTAGTTCATTGCTTTCCTCTAATGCCCAGGCAGAGGTGTGCATTGGGAGGCTGAACTGATGAATGAATAAGCTAATGAGCTAGTTAGCCCAAAGGTTTCAATGAACAATCTCTGCTCCTACAATACCAGCTCCTGGGTCTCCTGCCTAGTTTCTCCTCTGCTGTATCTGCATCTGGGCTTTCTGAGTCTAATGCTTAGGCAGGATCCTCCCCACCAGGTAGGTGTGGGCAGTGTGTCAGCCCATGGCTTCCCTGGCTGTCCTGTCTCTCTTCCCCATCCCCATCCCGCCGCTTTGGACATTCTCACCTCCAGCCTCTGCTCTGGCCTGGGTGCTCTTCCCCAGCCCCTCTGCTTCCCACCCCTTTTGGCCAGCTCCTCTGCACCCTCCATGCCTCTGCTCCTCTGCCACTTCCTCCAGGAAGCCTTCCCTGAAACCCTCCCTTCCACCCCTGCATACTATAGGAAGGGCACATCTTTTGCCCTCTTAGCCTCCCCACCCCAGTCACCCTGTCCAGCCCTGTCCTTGCATACTAGGGGCTTCCTGAGGGCAGGGCTGGGTTGAAGCCCTCTTTCTGTGACTTCAGTGGGAGAAAAACTATAACAGGGCAGGAGAGGTAAAGAAAGCCACAGTGATGGCAGGTGAGCATCACTTTAAAGAAATACACCTGCATGGAAATTCATATTCGTTTAAAGGCTAGAGCTGAGTCTACACTCTTACAAGGGGGTGGGGGATAAAGTGATGAGAACAGAGGGAAGGGCCTCACGCGTACTTAGCATGTTGTGTGTGCACTATCTCAGGAAGCCGTCCTCACAGCCCTAGGAAATGGGTGCCTTCATCACCATGGCTGTTGAGTTCATCTGGGGCTGTAGGACAACAAAGCCCGGGCACTTTTCCGGGGGCAGGCCATGCCGCCTCCAGACTTGCTTGTAGAAGGCCACTCCTACTTAGGGCTCCAGTCTCCCAGTCAAGACATGGACAGGTGGACTCCTTTCCCAGGTTTCCCTGAGTCCTCGAGACTCTTCAGAAGTCCACTAGGGGGCAGGCAAGCTGTTCCCAAAAGAACCAGAGCCCCTGCTGCAACCCCAAGATTACCGGCCCTTCCCCAAGATCTCAGGGTCCCTGGGCTCAGCCCTCCAGCCCAGGAGGAAGTGATGGGCTGGACCCCACCACACCGAGGAGCTGTGCTTGGGGATCTCCCTGATGACGGATGGACAGGACAACAGATCTCAGCCTCTATCACCATCAGAAAGGCTCGGCCCAAGTCGGCTTGTGTCAGAGGTTTGTCTAGACTCGAGCCATTTGCATTTCTTGTTAAATAACACAAAGGCGATGCTAACCTCATCCAGGGCTCTGTTGGACACGGCCTCATGCAGCCTACCGTACTCTCAGATGAGAGCAAATGGCAATTCTGGCAGTTCTGTTCCACTGCTGACTTAGGCCTTCCTTCTGGGCTCCAGCTTAGTGCCTAGCCACCTGTCGGGCATCTCCCCAGTGAGCCGCAGATCACCCTTCCCCGTTCCCTGCCCAGGACCATGGGTGACCACCCTCACTTCCCTGTCCTTCCCATGACCCTTTGCTTTACCCCCATAATCAGTCCCCAAGTCTGTGCCACCCACCATGATGAAGTCTGCCTTAGTCTAGGCTCCATCATCTGAGTCCTTGGCAACTTCCCCAGCCTCCCCTTCACCCTCTGGCCTCCATTCCCACTAGCCCGTGCCGGCTCCAGTTGACCCCCCGGGCAGCCCTCATTATGTCGCTTTCCTACTTAGCATGCCCTCCACTGCTGATGACCACGGCCCTTTCTAGAACTCCTGCCAGTGGACCCTCCCACCATCTCCCCCAACGCCCAGACTTTCCCACCCCCTTGCTCAGTCCTATCTTGTCCTCTCAAACTGCTCAGACCCCCAGTTTCAACCTAGAGGATCTTCACTGTAAACTCATTCCTATTAGTCATGATAATAATGCCCCTAAGACTGGGGATCAATAGTCTAGAAACTGTGTAACCTTGCCCTGTCACCACTGTGTCCAGGGGCAAAACCCTTCCAGTCTGAGGAAGATCACAATAGCCACTTGGCCCATTTCCAGAGTTGTCATTAGGTGCCTGGCCTAGGGGGAGCTAGGTCACTGGCACAGGCTCTATTCTCCTGCTTGTCCACCTTGAGCCCATACTCAGGACTTGATATAGCCCTAAAATCAGGCCCAACCTCCCAGGACAGCAATGAGACATGTAGAGTTTGCTGGAGATTTCCTGGGAGCCAGAGAATACAGTATGTCCTCACCCTTCACGCAGCCAAGCTTCATGAACTCCTCTGAACCTCAGTTCTCTCTCCCAGGCCCCTCCCTGGCAGCTGCCCGCTCTTGCCCCTGTCCCTCCCTGTCACCCTCTGTTGCTCCCAGCCAACCAGCACCTAATCTCAGCTTCCTGATCCATTGGTAGTTACCCAAAGAGCAACTGCAGGATTGATCAAAGGACCAGAGCCTGGAGCCTTTTTAAACGGCTGATTCAGGCCTTCTAAACACTGGGCAGGTCTTCAAGGCTCCCCCTGAAGGCAACCCATAGGAGGGTCTTTCAGTTCAGTTCAGTTCAGTCGCTCAGTGTCCGACTCTTTGCGACCCCATGGACTGCAGTACACCAGGCTTTCCTGTCCATCACCAACTCCCAGAGTTTACTCAAACTCATGTCCATCGAGTTGGTGATGCCATCCAACCATCTCATCCTCTGTCGTCCCCTTCTCCTCTCGCCTTCAATCTTTCCCAGCATCAGGGTCTTTTCAAATAAGTCAGTTCTTCGCATCAGGTGGCCAAAGTATTGGAGTTTCAGCTTCAGCATCAGTCCTTCCAATGAATATTCAGGACTGACTTCCTTTAGGATGGACTGGTTGGATCTCCTTACCGTCCAAGGGACTCTCAACTGTCTTCTCCAACACCACAGTTCAAAAGCATCAATTCTTCAGCACTTAGCTTTCTTTACAGTCCAGCTGTCACATCCATACATGACTACTGGAAAAACCATAGCTTTGACTAGACAGACCTTTGTTGGCAAAATAATGTCTCTGCTTTTTAATATGCTGTACTTCACTGTAAAGAAGGACCTGAGGCAGTCGCTCAAGGTAGACACATTCCCCTCGTATTTTTGATGAAGCTACTGAAATCAGCCCAAGGTCACCCAGCAAGTCAGTGGTGGGACTGGACCTTAACTCCAAAGCCCCCAGAACACACGCCATCCTGGCTTCCTTGTCAGCCGCAGCCACACACTACATGGAAAAAAGTGATGCACACAAAGTGACAGCCTCAGTCACCAGCCGCAGGGTGAGACCAACCAAAGGAAATGGTGTGAGTCCTGGGGTGAGGTCCAGAGGGGCAGGCAGCTGAGGATGGGGCCCTGGGTGAAGCCAAGACCAACAGCCAGGGGTCTGGATGGTGGATGGATGAGCTAAGTGTTTTGTGGACAGAGGTCAAGGTTGGAACCTGCAGTGTGAGTGAGCAGTGGGAGAGTGAATTAACTCTGACTGTCCAGAAGCCTTTTAAAGAGCCAGTTTGGGCACTGGACAGGATGTCTTCAAGGCTCCCCTTGTGAGCAGCCCAAGGGAGCATGGGTTTCTCACGTCTGCAGCCACAATATCTCCTCTCTAGCCCCTGGACTTGTATTTCATGGATATGAAGCACCCTTTCAGTCAGAAGGCTTAGCTTTTTTTCCCCCTTTTCTTTTTGTATGCATGTGTGCATGCTCATTCGTGTCTGACTCTTCGTGACTCCATGGACTTTAGCCCACCAGTTTCCTCTGTCCATGGAATTTCCAGGCAAGAATACTGGAGTGGGTTGCCATTTTCTACTCCAGGGGATTGTCCTGATTCCAGGGATCGAATCCACGTCTCCTTTACTGACAGACAGATTCTTTACCACTGTGCCCCCTGGGAAGCCCCTTCTTTTCGTATGGGAGCCCCTTAGCTAGTTCTTACAGTCCTCCCCTCTGCCAGCTCTTCAGTGGAGACAGAGACAGAGACAGAGGGGAGAGATGGAAGCGGGAGGGAGAAGGGAGAAGAGAGAGGTGAGGATAGGGAGTTTGACAGATGACTGCACACAGTTAGGAAAACCGGAAAGGAGAGAGGGGACAATGGAGGATGTATGTGGCTGCTTGATAGGGGCTCTGGCCTCATGAGTAGTGAAAGAGACAGGAAAACGGGAAATGTGACATATGCTTGGGCCCCCAGGGGCATCAAAGAGTTTTAAGCAGCGGAGTGACCTGGTCAAACCTGTGTTTTAGAGAGACTCCATCTGGCTGTCATGTGGCGGGTGAATGGCTGGCTGGATGAACAGGAAAAGGAGACCCTGGGGCAGGAAGCTCTCCTGAGAGAAGGGTGAGAAGAGAAATGAGCAAGGCCAAGGAGGAGGGAGACCCATTTAAAGACCAGGAGGAGGAGGGAGTGGGGATGAGTTGCCACAAAAGGATACAGGAGGTGGTGATGGGGAGGCGGGAAGAGGACCAGGAGAGGGTGTTACAAGGAGCCACTCCAGCAGGCAGCAGAGAAGAATGCAGTCAAGTGACCAAAGGAGCTGGGGATGGAAGAGTGTCTGCCCATATCAGTTCCAGATGTGGAGGCTGGGGGTAAGCTGGGTGGAATGATAGGGCTGGAGACAGTGGAGAAAGCAGTGAGGTGAGTGGGGGAAATGAAGGTCACAAGAGTAGACAACAGCCTTGATAGGTTCAGCCAGGAGGAGATTAGAGGAAGGGTGGGCAGTGGCTGGCGGGAATCTGGGAGGCCTGTAGTTGTTGTTGTTTAGTTGCTAAGGTGAGTCTGACTCTGCCATCCCATGAACTGCAGCATGCCAGGCTTCCCTATCCTTCACTATCTACTGGAGTTTGTTCAAACTCATGTCCACTGAGTCGATGATGCCATCCAACCATCTCATCATCTGTTGTCCCCTTCACCTCCTGCCTTCAATCTTTCCCAGCATCAGAATCTTTTCTAATGACTCAGTTCTTTGCATCAAGTGACCGAAGTATTAGAGATTCAGCTTCATTACCAGTCCTTCCAATGAATATTCAGGGTTGATTTCCTTTAGTGTTGACTAGTTTGATCTTCTTTCTGTCCAAGAGACTCTTAAGAGTCTTCACCAACACCACAGTTCAAAAGCATCAAACTTCTTTATGATTCAACTCTCACATGCATACATGATGACTGGAAAAAACCAAAACTTTGACTATATGGACCTTTGTTGGCAAAATGATGTCTCTACTTCTTAATATTCTATCTAGGTTTGTCATAACGTTTCTTCCAAGGAGCAAGCATCTTTTAACTTCATGGCTACAGTCACTGTTTGCAGTGATTTTGGAGCCCAGGAAAATAAAATCTGTCACTGTTTCCACTTTTTCCCCTTCTATTTGCCATGAAGTGATGGGACTGGATGCCACAATCTTAGTTTTTCGAATGCTGAGTTTTAAACTAGCTTTTTTCACACTCTTCTTTCACCCTCATCAAGAGACTCTTTAGTTCCTTTTTTCTTTCTGCCACTAGAGTGGTATCGTTTGCATATCAGAGGTTGTTGATATTTCTCCTGGCAGTCTTGATTCCAGCTTGTGATTCTTCCAGCCTTGCATTTTGCATGATGTACTCTACATATCAGTTAAATAAGCAAGGTAACAATATACAGCCTTGATGTATTCTTTTCCCAATTTTGAACCAGTCTGTTGTCCCATGCCCGGTTCTAACTATTGCTTCTTGACCTGCATACAGGTTTCTAAGGAGAGAGATAAAGTGGTCTGGTATTCCCATTTCTTTAAGAATTTTCCACAGTGTCTTGTGATCCACACAATCAAAGGCTTTAGCCTTTGAAGCAGAAGTAGATGTTTTTCCAGAATTCCCTTGCTTTTTCTATGATCCAACAGTTGTTGGCAATTTGACCTCTGGTTCCTTTGCCTTTTCTAAATCCAGCTTATACATCTGAAAGTTCTCTGTTCATGTACTGCTGAAGCCTAGCTTGAAGGATTTTGAGCATTAACTTGCTAGCATATGAAATAAGCACAATTATATATGGTAGTTTGAACATTCTTTGGCATTGCCCCTCTTTCGGATTGGAACAGGGAGTTGTGAAATAAGGGCATGTCCATGCTGATGGGAGAACCTGCAGGGAGAGGGGCTGTTCAGATTTCCCAAGAGGCAGCCTCTGCCAGCAGAGAGCACAGCCCACCCCCCAGGAGGCCACGTGGGCCCTGATGCAAGAGAGGTGAGGTTGATTTTTAGGGTCTAGTTCAGGCCTCAAACCCAAGTCTCCTGCCCCCTGGGTAGAGATAGTGAGTGGAAAGAAGCCACACAGCCCACAGGAAGGCCAGAGAGCAGGAGTCTGTAAGGCTGAACACCCATTCTCAAGTTTCCAGACCTAGAGAGAGGGGCTGGCTTTGAAAAACAGGGCAGGGCGTCCCCTCCTCAGGAGAGAGGATCCAGCCCTCTAAATGCTGGAGCCCCAGCCCAGCCTCCCAAGTTCCTAGAGTCCTGAGGCCACAGCATCCCACAGGGATGGATCACAGGATCCCTGGGGTACCACGGCAGTCTCACTGTGCCCTTTCCCCTTCTTCTCCTTCACACCCCCGGGAATCGGCGCTTGTGGGAGCCACTTGATTTGTGTGTGATCTGCTTCTGGGAAAATCAGTGTCGTGAGAAGTTTGAGATCACAGTCTTGCTCCATGAGTGTGTGCATATGTGGGCGCTTGGGTCTGGGTATGGGCACCTCCGCACACACATATGGTGTGTTTATCCGTGCACTGTGTCCTGTGTGTGTGCGCACTGAGTTTGGGAACCTGGGTATTTTAAGTCTTCACTGTATACTTGGGATATGAAGTGTGTTTGTGGGTGATACGCGTGGAGTGTTTGTGACTGGTGTTTGCACGGGAAATATATGCACTGTGTACAAACCATGTATGTTCAATGTGTAGGCTTGTGATGTGGCATGCATGGTGGATATCTGAATGCATGGTGGTGTTGAATTTGTGTGGGGTTGTACCTGTGTGTGGTGGCTGTGTGACTTTTGAGGGCGTCTCTGAAATGTCTGAAATGTTTGTGGACAGTGTGTGTGCCCATGTGACATTTTTGTGTGAGGTAGACGCATGCTTTCTGTTTTCAGGAGTTGTAGCCCTCTGCGTCCGTGTTGTCTTTGAGGGTATTTATGAAGATTGTGTGTGTGTTTGAGGGGAGAGTGTGCTTTTGCAGGTGTCTGTGTCTATGGGGGGAGCGTGTGTGAGGAGGGATGTCATGGAGGGAAATGTGACAGCCCCACACAGCAGAAGGGGCAGAGTTCCAGCACTCAGTTCACCATCTCCTGGTTGGGTGACCTGAACTAGTTCCTGCCCCCTCAAGCCTAAGATTCCCACTAAAGACCAGTACTTGGTGAATTCTAGGAAAGCTCTATGTTCTTGAGGAGGAAGGCAATGTGAGCAGGACAAGAAGGGATCGCCAAGAGCTATACTGAGGAGAAGGAGGATATTCCCCATGAAAGCCCAGGATGTGGCCAGGCCTCTGCCCCCCTGCCCAGCCTCCAGGGACTCCACCTGTGCCCTGGCAGGATGGGACTGCTGCCTCCTCTCACTGCCCCAGAGGGGCAGCCACAGCTACATTTTAGGCAGGTCTCCTCTTCACATCCCTTGAGCACAGATAGGAAAAGCTTCCTGAACCACTTGACTCCCGCCCTGAACTAAACCAGCGTGAAGAAAATAGAGCTGCTGCCCTTAATGGGAAACAATGCCTGGTTGAGAATCACAAATAATGCCACAGACAGGGCGAGTGCCACGGGCGGGCGGGCACTTGACACCAAGGGGCTCACTCTCCCAACAGCCCCCGTTGTCCATCCACATTTTTTCCACTTTAGACATGGAATGGGTTCAGAGTGGTGAGGCCACCAGCCCGAAGTCCCACGGCAGTGCGCAGAACAGTGAGGACGGGAACCCAGATGAGTCCTTCTCTGAAACCTGGGCTGCTTCTCTTCCTCAGTTCTGCCCTCTTCACGTCCCTCCTTGCCCCACCCAAGAGGAGGGAAAATACAACTCGATACACGTGGGGGATGTCATGATAAATTTTAAGAATTCTAGATGACATGCTCTTTTGGCTAATAAATGCTCCCCCAGGTGACAATACAAAAGGGTATTAAGTGGGTGGACCCTAGAGCCCCACTGAGTGGACTCATCCAAAACTGGCTGTGCAAATTAGAGTTAATTACCTAACCTCTCTGGTTTTCTCATATGTCGTCTGTAAAATGGAGGTAATAATAATAATAACCATATCTACCTCACTGAGTGTTGTAGGATTAAATGGGTTACAACATGAAAGTTGCCTGAGAAAGCTGCCTGGGCCAGCCCAACCCCTTCTCAAAAGTACAGAGACCTCACACCCATCTCAGAATTTCACTCCTGGTGAGAAAGCTTCAAAATCCTGTTAACCATAACCTTTATATTTCAACCCTTCATTTCTGCAACTCAGTGGGGAGGAGCTGGTGTTACCTTCATTTCACAGAGAGGGGAAGGTAGCACCACTGTGAAGGGACAGCCCACCTGCCCCATGCCCACTCAGGGCTTTTCAAAGGGCGCCTGCACACTGGCAGCATTGGCACCCCTGGGAGGTGGCTCAAGATGTAGGTTCCAGGCCCCAGCTCAGACCTAGTGAATCAGACTCTCAGGGGCAATCTGTCCTCACAAGCCCTCAGAGATTCTGATACTCTAAGAGGAACTGGGCAAGGCCTCTGAAGAGATTGCTGAACCAGAAATACCTCACATGAGGCAAGTGAAGGAAAGTGGGGTGGGGGAGGGGAATCACCCCCTCAGCTCACGTGTGACCTCAGGCCACATCCTCACACTCTCTGGGCCTAGAATCTGCTCTCCTTCCAGGAGTGATAGTACAGGAGGCAAGCAGGATTCTCTGAAACTTTGGGAGGTGACCATTATCTGTGGGAATCATCGGGGTCCAGGTGAGCTAGTTTCTGAGTTCTGCCAGGCCCTGGGGCTTTGACGGCATAGAGGAAGAGGCAAGTCCACGGCCTGCGGGGGCTCAACATAGCGGGGAACCCAAAGTCTGAAAGAGCTGCAAATCTGGGGAGGGACCTCCAGAGAACCCCAAGAGGCAGGGTACCCCCACCATGGCTTGTCCTATGGGGGCCACAGTCCTTCCCCTGAGGGTCTGGGACACACCTCTACCCTGGGTCCTGAGCCTACAGTGCTGTGGTCCCTCTGACACAGGCCCTCCCTGTCACTGTCTCCCACCACTGGGTGCTCCATCTGTCCACAGGTCCTTTCAATCTTCCATGAAGACCATGTCAGTCACGTTGACCAGGCCCCCACTCCACAGCTTTCTACAAGTCATCCTCTCAACACCCCCTTGAAGTGAGCAGAATGACTGTCCCCATTTGACAGATGAGAAATTGCGACTGCCAAGAGAGAATGACTGCCTAGCTCCCCTGTTGGGGGAGGGGGCTGCCCCACAGCAGCCTTGCGGCTAATTAATGCTGCCTTCGGGGCGCTCATGTGTTTAGCTGTCTCACCCGGGCTTGGTTCTGTTGCTGATGTGTTAACTTGGACTTGACACTTTATGACATCACAGACCCTAACCAAGGCCTGTCCTGGTAACTCTGGATCTTCAAGAAAAGGGTTCGTGTGGTTTAACCTTCAAATGGTTAAAACAGATGAAAAAGCTGTGAGGCTCAAAGGGACAAACCCTCAGGTTCCCAGCAGCCTGAGGCCTGCAGAAAGCTATGGTTTCATGGTCCACAGAGCAGCACAGTCAAGCTGTGGAGACGCTTCTGATCCTGCCCTGCTGGCTTCATTCAATCTCAAATTTTCTCATCTAACATCTCCCCCTCTTCCTCGGGGTTTCTGGGAGCCTCCAGATCCTCAGCCCCGGTTCTCGCTGACCTGAGTCAGAGCCAGGAGCCTCCTGTGTGGTGGCCGCGGGGTATACAGGGTGCTCCCAGCTCCTGTTTCCCCTGCATGGATGGCTCCAAGCAGACAAGCAGACAAGCTGGCCACACAAGGGGGCCCTGGAGTCTGAGGACTCAATGGGAGGGACTGCCATGCCTTGCCTTACTAGCTATGTGACCATGGGCAAGTCACAGAATCTCTCTGAGCCTCGGTCTCTCTTCCGTAAAAAGGGAGCAACCATTGTCCTCCTTTTGTCAGGTGGCTGTGAGGAGGAGATGACACAAGTAAAGTACCTGGCACCACGCCCAGTCCTGCAAGCTCTCGTTATTCCCGTTAAACACGTAGGCTAGTTCTCAGAGGAAGGGACACTCCAGCTGTCTCTTTATCAGGATTTGTTTCCGAAGGACCCTATGTTGTCTTTTGGCTCACAAACTCCCTACAGCTGACACCCACCAGCATTTTCTCTCCTATCCTACTGTCCCTCTGGGGGGTGGCCTATGGGGTGTCCCTATGGGAACTTTGAGCCTGCCCTGGTGCCTGGGAGGGTTTTCTCATCTCAGAATGGTAGTCCTAGAGACACAAGAAAAGATGTGTCTCCTATCTTCACCGACAGATGCTTGAGGGAACAGAAGCATTTCCACAAAAATACCAACATACTGAAGTTGAGCCTCCCATGGGAGGGCTGTCCAGGAGAATTGCTGGAGGGGTGCAAGTAGGCACTAAGCAACATTGGATGGAATGTTGGCTTTGGTGGCCTTTAAAAGAAAGCCACCCTCTACATGGCTGCCACAAAAATCCGATCCTGCTCAGTCCCACCCTATCCTTCCCTTCAGATCCAGTTTCGACTCGTGGACTTGGCCTGCGAGTCTTCTGGACTCCATCATCCTACATTCTCATTTGCCTCCCATCTGGTCTGGGGGCTCTACAAGGGTAGGTCCTGGACATTTTGATTCTGGGAACTTTCACAGAAGGGAGGTTATGCTTCCTGGGCAAGGATCACAGGCCAGGCCCCCATCAGATGTTTACACACACTTCTGCGATTTGGGCTTCACAATAAGCCAGAACATCAAGTGTTACTATTAGTCTCACTTTGCAGATCAGCAAACTGAGGTCAGAAGGATCAAGCAATATGCCAAAAGTCACACAGCAATGTTACCTCTGAAGACGTGAAGAGATGAAGAAAAGGGTGCTGAGCACATGGGGTTCCCGCTTTCAGGCCCCATTCCCCAGAGGCATCTGCAGCGGCTAGGCTCGCTTGGTTGCCCATCTGTCTCCAACTTGTGGGGAGCCCCATCTAGGCACTGAGTGAGGAGGACCCCTGTGAACTGACTAACCACAACCACAGTCTTTGGAGGTGTGTGAGAGGAGGAGGGTGGCTCTCCCCAAGCCTGCCATAGCCCCAGCCCCACCCTACCCCAGCCACAGTCAAAGCTCTGCGCCAGCCCAGCAGTTTCTGCTTGGCAGCAGCTCAGAGAAGAGTGAGGTGGCGCTGGACGTGGGGGGAGCAGGTTGGGTGGGAGAGCCTGAGAACTGTCTGATTCCAGCTCAGCCATGTTCTGCCCATGCTGCAGGGCTGCTGTGAGGCACTTCCGGGCATTTGGCCCCTTGGACAAGGATCTGGAAAAGGAAGCCCACAGGGAGTGGCAGAAGCATCATTAATCAGCACGATAAAGACTGCCAGAAGTTGCCTAACAACCACTGGGTGCAGGCCCCAGGCTGGGTCCGTTATTTTTAGTTCAGGCACCAACCTGAGAAGAAGCTACTATCTTTCTCACTCTACTGGTGGGGAAACTGAGGTTTCATTGGATGAGATGAGGACTAGAACTGGGAGTAGGTGGGGGGAATATTAGTGATGACCAGCAGGGCCCCCGTTAGCATAGATCTGAGGTGACTGGTGGCGAGGAAGGAGAAAAAGGTGTGGACACCCTTCCCAGGTCCTGTGACCTTTCCTACCCATGCCCTCCTAGCAGCTCAGGTCCCTTCTTAGCAAAGCTTTGCTGATCTCCTCCTCTGAGTCTACGTTAGGCCCTGCCCCATCCCCACCCTGTTCCTCTTGTGCTCACAGATTGTCATCTCTGAGCTGTCCCCATCTGCCCAGGCCTGTACCCACAGTAAGCCAGATGGGAGGAAAGAAAGGCAGCTGCCATTGAGAATTCAAGGAACTCAGCTTGTTAAGTCCAGCTTCACCCTGATTTACCACAAGGCTTTGGGTGGTCCCTTCCCCATCTGTAAAATGGGGCACCCTGTGCTACACTCAGGGCTGGTGACCATCACGGAAGAGAAACATTGTGGAAGAGGAATTCTCTACTATCCCTGGAACCGGGGTCTGGAGGATAGCTGTGACCCTTTTCCGCTTGGCACCCCTCCCTCGGGTCCATACTCAGCAGGCCAGGGCAGCTGTGATTTGGCAGGGTCGAGGCATCTAGAAGAGGAGGTGGCTTTGGGGAAGATGTGTAAAAGACAATGATATCACTGTGCTACTTTTTGAACAGCATTTGAAGACAACCTGAGTAAGATGGTGCTGGAAATGGGGATCCAGTTTGGCCAGGGCTTAGCCCTGGGTTGGGAAGATCCCCTGGAGGAGAGCATGGCAACCCACTGCAGTATTCTTGCCTGGAGGATTCCATGGACAGAGGAGCCTGGTGGGCTACAGTTCGTGGGGTCCAAAAGATAGGCCATGGATGAGCGACTAAGCACAGCACAGCTAGCTTTGTGAAGACTGGGCTGAAATCCCTGTCTCTTATAGTCAGTGTGACTTTGGATGTGCCACTTAACCTCTCTGAGACTCAGTTTCCCCAAATGGGGAACTTACTAGTCCCAGACAGGTGATTTTTATTTATACTTGATGACCCCATCCCTAACTTGTTTCTCCACTTGAATTCTGGAGACTTAGATGGTACCTTTCCACAGCTGCTTGAGGGTCCAGGAGACGCTGGAGGAGGCTCTGAACACTACAGCACAACCCAGAGAGGGGACTGTGGACCCATCAGAGGGGATGGCTGAGGTGTGGGGGAACCCCCTTTGTAGTCGCCCCAGGGCCAGTGAAGGGTCATTTCCTTCCGTGTTCAGCCCCGCCGTCACCTCTCCTGTTTGCCTCCCCTAAGTGAGGCGGCGCCAACAGCGGGGGAAATCGGGGCCAGGCCGGATTTCCTCTGCGGACCTGCGGTTGCTAGAGCCACCCGCCCCTCCGGACCCCGCGGGGCCACGAACTGCACGTGCGGCGGCCCGGCGCGGCCTCGGTGGCACAGCGCTTCCTTAGGGACCCGTCTCCCTCCCCGTCCTTTCATCCTGCCCTCTTCGACCCGCCGCTCCCCAGCCTCGCGGTTGTGGCCGCGAGAAAATGCTTCCTCCCCTCGCGGGTTCCGGATAAACCGAGTCACGCGGGGGCGCGCCGGCCGGGCGCTAGGACCCCGCGGCTGGGCCGAGGGGGGGCGTGGTGGGGCGGGTCGGCGGGAGAGGTATTTAAATTGGAGCCCCGGTCGCCCTCTCGTGGGTCAGGCTCCCGTGGGGCGGTGGAGCGGCCGTGCGCCTCCTCGGGCCGTGACCCCGGGGTCTGGCGCGGGGTGGGACGGGGAGGGCAGGTTTGCGCAAAATGTGCAGAGGAGCGGCGGCCGCGCTGAGCCAGGTAGGAGCCGCCCAGCGGGCGAGGCTGGCCGGCCCCTCGGGGAACTGGCGGTCCAGAGCCCCTCTCAGCACCCGGCGCGGAGCTGGGCTGGGGCTGGTTCATCGAGACACTGATTCTCAACAATCTCCCCCCGCCAACTACTTTGTGCGTGGGGCCAGGGTTGACCCTGCCTCGTCTCCAGGCTCCTAGCTCAGCGGATCTTTCCCGCGAAGGGCAGGGCGAGGCCGGCGTTCCCATTTGACAGATGGGAAAACAATCGCAGAAAGGCCGGCACTTGCCCAGGGAACACACAAGCTAGTCAAGGGCAGTTCAGGATTTGTCTCTAGTCTCCTACTGCCCTCTAACCCGGGCGGGGGGCGGGTGTGTGGGTCTTCCCATCCCACCGCTCCAGATAGCCTGCCCATCTCTAGGGGTGCAGAGGGTGAGGCACCCACCTCTCTCCTAGGGTTTCCGCAGCCAGCCCTCTTCATGGGTGGTAGGACGTGAGGGACCCCCACCCCCACCCTCAGCTGCCTGAAATTCCGCCATCACAGACACATTCCTTTGGGTTAAGGTCTAATTCCCCCGTGGGCTGCACATGTCTCCAGAACGGGGCTTGCCCTTAGTGATTCACTGCTGGCTGGGAACATCCACAGCAGCTCTCCCAGGACCCGACTCTGCCCGTGACCCAGGCTGAGAGGAGGGAGGGGAGCACCCAGGAGCACCCCGAAGCCCGGCACTGTGAGCCTATCTGCTGCTGTGTGTGTTGGGGTTGGGGAATGTGTGGAGTCGGTTAGAAAGGAGATCTTGGCCTGGTGTTGCGGAAACACTTGCTTTAGGAGGCAGACAGACTGGATTCTGATCCCGACTCTGCCATTTACTGCCTATGTGACCTTGGGTAAGTCATCTTCCTGAGCCTGGTTTTCCTCCTGGGCAAATTCCCTAGGAGGCAGGCAGCTCAGCACCTACTGGAAAAAACACAACACACAGATCTGGGCTAAATCCCAAAACACTTATGAGCTGGGTAACTCTGGGGTAAGTCCCTTCATCTTTCTGAGTCTCAGTATTCTCATCTGTAAAATGGAAATTATAGTAACTGTTTCACTGGGTTGTTGTGAGAATTAAATGAAATGACACATGTCAAGTGCTAAGAAGAGTATCTAACATCCTTAAACACTAGAGATGGGCTTAATATTGGTAGTGCCCTCCACCTCATTTCTCTCTCTGCCTCTCTCTCACACACATATAACATTTTTTTTTGGCACTTCTCCTCCTAGAGTCCTAAGATGTTTCTTGCCTCCTCTTCCCTGGGCCACTTGTCTGCAGGCCAGGAGCCTCCCTCTTGAGCACTCCTCACCATGCCTGGGCTGCTCAGCCCTGTGAGTTTGTTCTCACTGGGAAAGACAATGTGTGTCCAGGGTACCTTCACAGCCATTCTCTGCTTGATCATCACAACTACTGGGGGCAAACAGTGGCAAAACAGGAACCAGGCTACTTGCTCAACAGATGGGACATGGAGACCCTGAAAGGTGAAGGGACATGCCCCAGGGCGCAGGACTGGTGAGCAGTAGAGTCTGGATGGGAGCCTGGGTCTCAGTGATCTCAGTCCTCCCTCTTGAGAGCGAGTAGCCCTCAAATTCTACATACTGTGTCTGGGCACTGCTGAAGGGTGCCCACCATCAAGGGGCCCCTCTCCTTTGGATGGCAGGGCAGAGTTCCACGTGATGCAGGGAAGGGCCCCCCTGGATGCTCAGGTGCCCACCTGGGAGATAGGATGGGATTTGGCAGGGGAACAGGAAACAAGAGCCCCTTTGGGAAAGTTCATAACTAACTTAGGTCCTCCCTGATCCTTACCTTATCCTTACCTACCTTATCCTTACTCACCACTCAGCCCTTTGCAGTGGATGCTTCCCCTCACTTTGCTGTTTATTCAATGGATTTTTAGTGAGCACTGCTTATTAGACCCCTGTCCTCAGAATAAGAAATAAACTATTAGGAAACAACCAAAACGAGGAAAACAGTAAAACACACGCAGATCTGGGGAGGTGGAGGGAGCAAGCAGGGCAAAGGCCCTGAGGCAGGAGTGTACTTGCTTGAGGAATGATGAGAAAGCTAGGACTTGGTGAGGGAAGGGCAAATGGTAGATGGAGTCAGAGAGGAGAGTGTGTACATCTGGATTTTATGGGAGGTTTTCAAGCAGTGAGATTCATGGTCTGATACATGATTTAAAGACACCACTCAGACTGCTATGCTTAGGGCAAACTGAAAGAGATCAGGGTGGAAACAAGGTGTTGCTGGGGTGGAGGCCCGGGGTCATGGTGGCGCCTCAGTCTGTGGGGCGGTAGGCAGATCCAGAGTCTGTTTCTTTAGGAAGAGCAGACAGAACCTGCTGATGAGGGGAGGGAGTGTGGCAGGGATGTAAAGGGAGAGTCCAGGAGAGAAACTGCTTTCTCCAGCGTCACCATGTCACCGAGGCACCGCGTGTCAATTCTCAGTGCCTTCCCCGACCTGCACAGTGTGAGATGCGTCCCAGTGGAGAGTAAGGCCCCTCTACCCTGGGGACACGTCCCGTGGGGAAGGGGGTGGGGTAAAGGGAAGGGAACCGGAGGCTGATGGAATGCTTGGCCCCAATAGATAGCCCAGACTTGGAGAACCAGAGAAGGCTACTCGGAGGAGGTAACATCTAGGCTGAGACCCAAAGAATGAGGAGGTATTCAGCACAATAGTGGGGAGGAAGTGAAGGTTAGGGGCAGTGAAAAGATGCTTAGAGAACTGAAGGGAATTTGAGGCTTCCAGAACACAGAATAGAAGAAGGGACAGTGAGAAATGAAGCTGGAGAGAAGAGCTGGTGAGGCAGGCATACTCCTCAAGGGCCTCGAAGGCCCTGCTGAGGGGTTTCCACTCAATTCTGAGTATACCGGCTTTCAAAAGGGTGGTGATGTTCTGCTTTTTAAATGGCAGAACAGAATTTCCTGTGAAAGCCCAACCTGTAACGCAGGGGAGAGGGAGAACAGCTGTGGGGCAGGGGGCCCATGGCCCCGGGGGAACCCGGGGAACAGGGCTTAAAAGACACCACTGAGTTCTTTGCCTATCTGAACAAGGAAGGACCCCAGAGCACCCACCTTCATTTACAATTCATAGCAAGGATGTTTATGGGTTCTAACAGTAAAGACTCAGCCCATAAAGGTTCTATAAATGCATCTTCTAAAGCATCCCTCAGATTCACAATTCAGCACTTACTTATTGAGCACCTGCATGAGGCCTTATAGCGTAGAGGTTAAGGGCACAGATCCAGAAACCCAACTCCCTGGGTCTGTCACTTGTTAGTTGTGTGACCTTGGGCATGTTGCTTAATTTCTCTGAGCCTCCGTTTTTCCTGTCTGCACAGTGGGAAGGGTGATCATAAACCAAGGCGTTGAATTATTGGAAAGAGTAAATGAGTTCATAGCTGTAAAGTGTCGAGAAGAGTGCCTAGTGCATGGGAGCTCTGTGTGTGACACTTTCATAGAATACGTCTCATTTGATCTTTAACAAAACTTGGTGAGGTTGGCATTAGCCTCAGAAGAGTAAACTGAGGCTCAGAGAGGTGAAGCAACTTGTACAAAGTCACACAGCAGGTAAGTGGAGGAGTCAGGTGTGGGTGACTCTGAGTCCAGTGCTCTTGGAGAGCATTATATGTCTCTCCTTGTTAATGTTTTGTATGTATTTATATTATAGTCACTTCCGGGCCTTTATCTGTGTCCCCAGTTCCCAGTACAGAGCCAGACATGAAGAGGCATTCAGTAAAGATGTGGGTGAATGAATGAATGCACGAATGAAATTGATGGATTGAGCTGTGTGTTGCTAGCTCTTGGCCCAGGTTCTCAGTGAATAAGCCCCTGGCAGCACTGGGGTGCGACCCGGCTGGGGGCTTTGTGTTCCCCCGCAACCTCAACCAGGCTTCTCATAGAGAGAAGGGCTGGCCCAGCAGGCCTGGGTGTCCCACTGTGTAGGCGGTGGCTTCAGTGAAAGTTAAGGACCTGGCAGCCTGTTCCTGGGGAAGTCCACGGGCCACAGTGCTGGGGGCAGGGCAAGCCTCCTGGCGGGGCTTCCTGTAAAGGCTCCAGGCCCAGCCTTCAAACAATGGCAGGGACTTGGGGATCAGAAAATCAAAAGAGAAAGGGCAAAATAAAGTTCTGCGGGTTGGGGGGATTGAGGAATTCCATTTGGAACTTGACAAGCTAAGATGGGGGGACCTGCTTGTGGCCTGTGTGGAACTGGAGTCAGAAGCCCAGCCCTGAACTTGGCCCAGGGCAGCCCTTAAGGTCTGTCTGCCTCCTGCTCACCTCCTCCAGGCTGTCTTCCACTAGATGGGGCCTTTTGAAACCCAAATCTGACCTTGTCACCCACTGCTTAAAAACTCTTGTCCAAGGTAATGGCTTAGCTCCACCACCTGGCACCAAAGGCCCTTTGTGATGGGCTGCAGCCCTGTTTCCCATCACCTTCACAAGGTGCCCCATTCACAGCACTTCAGTCCAGCTCTCGCTGTGGCCTGGGGTTCCCTGAGGGCAGGTGAAGACAGGAGGGGGCAGTGGGAGCCTGCGGTGGGAAGGAGCCTGCGGTCTTACCATCTTCCCCTTTCCTCCCACCTTGTGCAGAGCCATGAGCCACCAGATTCTGCTGCTTCTGGCCGTGCTGACCCTGGGCCAGGCTACCTCCCAACACCGAGACAAGGTGCCCTGTAGGAAGGTAAGATGCTCTGCCTAGTCAGAGAGAGCTCCTCATACCCCCTGCCCCCGGGGTGTCCTACTGCTCCAGAAGCCAGAGGCTAGAGGGCTCAGAAGAGGAAAGGGGATCCATTTAATGCCATTAATCCTCGCATTTTTTTTTTTTTATTTTTTTTTATTTTAGTTGGGGGCTAATTACTTTACAATATTGTAGTAGTTTTTGCCATACATCAACATGAATCAGCCATGGATTCACATGTGCTCCCCCTCCCAAACCCTCCTCCCACCTCCCTCCCCCTCCCATCCCTCTGTGTCATCCCAACGCTCCATCCCTGAGCATCCATCCCATGCATAGAACATGGAATGGTGTTCTGCTTCACATATGACAATATACATGTTTCAATGTTATTGTCCCAGAACGTCCAACCCTCACCTTCTCCCTCAGAGTCCACAGGACTGTTCTATGCATCTGTGTCTCTTATTCTGTCTCACATATAGGGTTACCATTACCATCTTTCAAATTCCATATACATGCATTAGTATACTGTATTGGTGCTTTTCTTTCTGGCTCACTTCACTCTGTATAATGGGCTCCAGTTTCATCCATCTCAATAGAACCGATTCAAATGTATTCTTTTTAATGGCTGAGTAATATTCCATTGTGTATATGTACCACAGCTTCCTTATCCATTCGTCTGCCGATGGACATCTAGGTTGCTTCCATGTCCTGGCTATTGTAAACAGTGCTGCGATGAACATTGGGGTACACGCATCTCTTTCAATTCTGGTTTCCTCGGTGTATATGCCTAGCAGTGGGATTGCTGGGTCATATGGCAGTTCTATTCCCAGTTTTTTAAGGAATCTCCACACTGTTCTCCATAGTGGCTGTACTAGTTTGCATTCCCACCAACAGTGTAAGAGGGTTCCCTTTTCTCCACACCCTCTCCAGCATTTATTGCTTGTAGACTTTTGGATAGCAGCCATTCTGACTGGTGTGTAATGGTACCTCATTGTGGTTTTGATTTGCATTTCTCTAATAATGAGTGATGTTGAGCATCTTTTCATGTGTTTGTTAGCCATCTGTATGTCTTCTTTGGAGAAATGTCTGTTTAGTTCTTTGGCCCATTTTTTGATTGGGTCGTTTATTTTTCTGGAATTCAGCTGCAGGAGTTGCTTGTATATTTTTGAGATTAATTGTTTGTCTGTTGCTTCGTTTGCTATTATTTTCTCCCATTCTGAAGGCTGTCTTTTCACCTTGCTTATAGTTTCCTTTGTTGTGCAAAAGCTTTTAATTTTAATTAGGTCCCATTTGTTTATTTTTGTTTTTATTTCCAATATTCTGGGGGGTGGGTCATGGAGGATCCTGCTGTGATTTATGTCGGAGAGTGTTTTGCCTATGTTTTCCTCTAGGAGTTTTATAGTTTCTGGTCTTACGTTTAGATCTTTAATCCATTTTGAGTTTATTTTTGTGTATGGTGTTAGGAAGTGTTCTAGTTTCATTCTTTTACAAGTGGTTGACCAGTTTTCCCAGCACCACTTGTTGAAGAGACTGTCTTTTCTCCATTGTATACTCTTGCCTCCTTTGTCGAAGATAAGGTGCCCATAGGTGCGTGGGTTTATCTCTGGGCTTTCTATTTTGTTCCATTGATCTATATTTCTATCCTTGTGCCAGTACCACACTGTCTTGATGACTGTGGCTTTGTAGTAGAGCTTGAAGTCAGGCAGGTTGATTCCTCCAGTTCCATTCTTCTTTCTCAAGATTGCTTTGGCTATTCGAGTAATCCTCGCATTTAATGAGCACCTACTAGAATGTCTAAATGCCTTGTTTACTATTAATCCTGCCAGGTAAGTATAATTATCCCAGTTTTAGAGAGTTGGAAATTGGCTTGGAGACGTTAGCCAACTTGTCCGAGGTCATTCACTTCAGGCCAGTAGGGACTCTATTTCCTCAAACCGCCCCCACAGAGCAGTGGGTCCAGCTGGCTGCTGAAGAATATGTGTGTGTGCGTGTGCTAAGTCACTTCAGTTGTGTCTGACTTTTTGTAACTCCATGGACTGTAGCACACCAGGCTCCTCTGTCCATGGGGATTCTCCAGGCAAGAATACTGGAATGGGTTGCCATGCCTTCCACCAGGAGATCTTCCCAACCCAGGGATTGAACCCACGTCTGTTACATCTCCTGCATTGGCAGCCAAGTTCTTTACTACTAGCACCACCTGTGAAGCCTTGAAGAATATGTATATGTGTGGGGAACCTGGGGTGGCCAACTGGGAAAGGCTCTTCTGTTCTGGGGCCCTTCTGGGGACAGATCCCCTCCCTAACTGGGCTCCTTAACTTGAGCCCAACTGCCGCATTCCTGCTGTGATGCCTCTCACTTGTTACTGCCCAGGTCAAATGCTGCCTCCTCCAGGAAGCTTTCCCTGACCCCTCCCAGGCTATCCCTTTTCTGGGCTCCCACAGTCCTAAGCCTTCCTCCTTCTAAACATTGAGCACATGGGGTAGTTGGTAAATGGATCCACACCTGACTCAGCTACCAGACCAAGAGCTCCTCGAGGGCAGTGACCAGGTTTGATTCACTTTGTCCCATTTTCCTGCCTGGAGTCAGGGAAACTAGCTCTGGGGCTACTGTGACCCTGTAGGATACAGAGGAAAGAGATCATCTAGTCTAACTGTAAGGCTGGACAGTCACTGAGGTCAAGGCCAGAGCTTGGGCTGGGGAAGGGACAGGCCCTCCAGTAGCCCCATTTGGACCTGGGACTGGAAGCTCATGACACAGAGTTGGTGTTGTTTTAGTCACCCAGTCATGTCTGACTCTTGTGACCCCATGGATTGGGATTTTTCCAGGCAAGAATAGTGGAGTGCGTTGTCATTTCCTTTCTCCAGGGGATCTTCCTAACCCAGGGACTGAACTCGCATCTCTTGCATTGCAGGCAGATTCTTTACCGCTGAGCCGCAGGGGAAACCCTAGTGACAGAGGGTGGGCAGCTGCTTTTGGAGGTGCATGTGCTAGCAGCCAGGGCTGGTAGCACTTCCCTGGGGTTTGCAGTGTCTGCTGTTGTCACCTCACTTGTGCTCCTTGGAGCCCTTCCAGGGTTCCCAGAATCCAGAATAACGGGCAGAGAAGGACTCAGACGTTACCACATGTAGCCCCACATCCTACCTGGGGCAGAAGGCTCAAAGGGAGGAAGGGCCTGGGCCACCCAACAGGCGGAGGGGAACTGGGTGAGCTTTGGATTTGGGGCAAAAGAGATAACAGGCAGGAAAGGACTTTTTGAACTCCCACAGGAGGTATTATGATGCTTTTCAGTAGTAAGAAGAAATGTCCATATGCCGAGGGCTAGCAAGGGGCCTGCTCTACACTAAGGACTATCTCTCATTTTGTCCTGCCCAGAACTTCTCTTTTCAGCTGAGGAAACCAAGGCTGAGAGAAGAGATGTGGCCCCAAGGTCATACAGACAGGAAGTAACAGAGCCAGGATTCGGATCCCTCCATCCCGAGTTCATGCTGTCCACTGCTGGGTGATTCTCCCTGCCCTGCTTCCCTCTTGTGTGCAGGCAGTATGATGGGGTTGAGTGGCACCTTCTTCCCTCCTAAAAAAAAAAAAAAAGAAGCTGGGCAATGGCATCCTGGCCTATCACAGAGAGTGGATAGGGGGTCATCAGGGCTGAACCTGACTAAGGGCTGATGTTCCCAAGACCCCTCCCCACATAAGTCACTCATGCTGGGGCTCAAAGATCAGAGAGCAGTGGGTGCCCCACAAACGGTGTCCTGAGAGTTGCCCTGGCCTTCAAGCTCCTTCCTGGACTGAACTGCTGAACTGGAGAGCTGAGCAGTCCTGCCTCGTGGCAGCCCTCTCTGGGCCTCTGTGACAGGGGTCCTGGGCACTGGACAGAAAGCAGGATTGGGTGCTGGACTGGGCCAGCTTTGTGTCCTGACTCAACTCTCAGGGGCTGGTGCCCCAGGGAACCTTTGAGTATCCAGAGATGAAATGGGGCTGGGCTTACATATGGGGTAAGTGCTCCCCACCCCACTCAACACACGCTATGTCTGTGTTCATTTTGTTGTTTCTTCTTTAATCAGGATGGTTCAGGGAGCTGAGAATATGGATGAGGATTCTATGCCCAGTAGCCCCAGCTGACAGAGAGGTTGTGAGGGAGGAGGGAGCAAGGAGCCAGGCAGGTCTGGCAAGGTGGCTGGAGTATGAGGATTCTAGTTTGCACTGCTGCCCAATGGCAGGGGTTGTCCCTGGGCCTCTGAGTAATGCCGGTCACTGTGCCGTGTGGACTTGGAAGAGTCACACATGCCTGATGGAAGACAGCCGGTTCCTCCCCCCATCCTTCCCCCTGCCTTGGGCTCTTGGGAGGAAGCTGAGAGCTGAGCCAGGCAGGGAACACCCAGGCTGTATTCCTACCTTGTCGGCCCAGCTGCTGACTTGTGACCTCATTCAGGTTACTTCCATCTTTAGGCTCAGTCTCCCCATCTGGGAAGGGGGTGGGCTGAACCCTTTGCGCTCTAATAGTCTTTGACTCTAGTCTGAATAAATGGATCATGCATCCTAAGTTGCTTCAGTCATGTATGACTCTTGTGACCACATGGACTGTAGCCTGCCAGGCTCCTCTGTTCATGGGATTTCCCAGGCAAGAATACTGAAATGGGTTGCCATTTCCTCCTCCAAATCTTCCCAACCCAAGGATCAAACCCTATCTCCTGCATTGTCAGGCAGGTTCATTACCACTGGCGCCACCTGGGAAACCCTGAATGAATGGATCATCCCTTTTCGTTATCATTTAGAAAGGTGATTGTATTAGACCTCAGACCTGTATTAAGCTGATGATGTCTTTTATCTACTGAAAAATGTACTGAGCACTTTCGGGTGCTCAGGCCAGGTCCAAATATCCACTCAATCAAACCCTTTGCCCTGAGCTCACTTTCTAGCCAGTCTGCACACAGATAGTCACAGGCAGAAACAAAGGGCAGCACAGGGGCTGTAAGAGCCCAGAGGAGGCCCCGACCTGCCCGGCATTCAGGGAAGTCTCCTGGGTGGAGGAGACCCTGGTGCTCAGCACACAGAGTTCACGATCCCGATCTGGTTGGGCAGAGCACAACCAGCACACGGAGCGGCAGGAAGGAGGCTGAGAGGTGGGTGTGGGAGGGCCCGGTGGGCCGGGGTCAGGTGTGGGCTGGGCTAGGGTGGGTTGGGAGAAGATCAGCAGGAAGACCAGCAGGGACCACAAACAACCTTGAACCCTGCTGAGGGTCCTGGCTCTGCCCGGAAGGGGTTTAAGTCAAGGGCAGAATGGTCAGAGTGGAGTTTCTGAGCAGTTGCCAGGCATTTGGCTGGCAGATCCGTCAGAAGGGGTCAGTGGAGACAGAGAGGCTGGGGTGGAGTGGGCTTGAGCTGGGTGCTTATGGAAGCCAGAGCCTTTGCTGGGAAAGGCTGGGGTTCCTGGTGTGCTGGAAACGACAGAGGCAGACTGCATTCACATGGAAAGAATTCTGGCCCCTGAAGGCACATGTGGTGGAGGACAAAAGTGGGGTCTTTGGTTGTTAAGAGATTGAGGTTCAAAAGCTACTAGCTCTGTTCCTCACCAGCTGGGTAATCCTAGACCCTCCCTTCCCCTCTCTGAAGCTTGGGTTTCTTAAAGAGGGGTGATCATGTTTGATGGGGGTGCTACTGTGACAATCCAATGAGATCATGGGTCTGAAAATGCGAAATATAAAATGCTGAATAGGCATTGGGGAAGGATGAGTTACATTCTGGATCAGAACCAGATGGAGCTCACACAGCAAAATCTGTCTTGTCAACAAAGAATATGGGTTGGGACTCTGGTCATCTTTTCCCCTGCCCCAACCCCATCTCTGGGGGCCCATCTGGACTGGACCATGAGAACTGAAGCCACTGATGGGGTGGGGTAGATGGGGCAGGAGGAAAGAGGTCGCATATAAGGAGCGTCAGCAAGGAAGGCAGGCTCTGGAAACAGAGCTGTGCCCCATGGAGTGAGGGCTTGAATGAGATCTGAGGGTGCGAGACCAGAATTAAAACAGAGGACTAGAGTGGAAAGAGCATTTTTCCCTTTTGGAAACATTTCTCCCAAAGTGGTTTCTAATCTAACATCAGCTGGGTAAGTTTAACTCTCTGGGTCCATAGAAGGAACTTGGGATGTGGAACGAGGAGGCCTAGGTCCCAGCTTGGCCCTGCTCCTCACTGGCTCTGATTCACTCTAAATGTGGCTTAGTTTCCTGTAAAATAGGATAATAATCAGTACAGAATTTTTTTGTTAGTACATTTTTCCTTCTGTCTATCATTTGTATGGTCTGTCCATCAAAGCTTCCTTGAATCCCTCCCTGATGCCAGCACCGCTGTACTGCGTACCAAAGACAGCAGCAGGGAGCAGGGTAGGGATCACGCAGACCTAGGGGGATTAGGCTGGGGTGGAGGACCTGAATCATGCTAGGAGGACAGAAGAGAGGCCTAGCCAAGCCTGGTGAGGGCTCAAGTCACCCTTCCTAGAGGGGAGTGTCTGGTTCTACCTCCTACTGCATGCACTAATGCCCACTGCTCTCCCTGCCCTCCCACCCAACCCAGGTGGACAAGGAAGCCTGGTGCCAGGGCCGTGGCCTGCTCCAGGTCCCCTCGGTGCTCTCACGGGACATCGAGGTCCTCAACTTATCTGGGAATCAGCTGCGGAGCATCCTGGCTTTGCCCCTGGGCTTCTACACGGCACTTCGTCACCTGGACCTGAGGGCCAACGAGATCAGCTTCCTCCAGCCAGGGGTCTTCCAGGCCCTGCCCCACCTGGAGCACCTCAACCTGGCCCACAACCGCCTGGCGGTGGGCACGGCGCTGAACACTGGGGGACTGGGCCCCCTGCCACACCTGATGTCCCTGGACCTGTCGGGGAACAGCCTGTACAGCGGCCTGGCGGAGCAGCTGCTGGGGGAGGCGCCCGCCCTGCGCACACTCTCACTGGCGGAGAACAGCCTGACGCGCCTGGGCCGCCACACCTTCTGGGGCACACCTGCGCTCGAGTGGCTGGACCTTCACAGCAACGTCCTGATGGACATCGAGGACGGCGCCTTCGAGGCCCTGCCCCACCTGGTGCACCTCAACCTCTCCAGGAACTCCCTCACCTGCATCTCCGATTTCAGCCTCCAGCAGCTGCGCATCCTGGATCTGAGCTGCAACAGTATCGAGGCCTTTCAGACGGCCCCAGAGCCGCGGGCCGAGTACCAGCTTGCCTGGCTCGATCTGCGGGAGAACAAACTGCTCCACTTTCCTGACCTGACTGCACTCCCGAGACTCATTTACCTGAACGTGTCCAACAACCTCATCCGGCTCCCCGCGGAGCCGCCCCGGGGTGGAGGCGAGGGCCTCCACGCGCCTTCCGAGGGCTGGTCAGCCTTGCCCCTCTCCAACCCCAGCCGCAATGCCAGCACCCAACCCCTCTCCCAGCTCTTGAATCTGGATTTGAGCTACAATGAGATTGAGCTCGTCCCGGAGGGCTTTCTTGAGCCCCTGACCTCCCTGCGCTCCCTAAACCTCAGCCGGAACTGCTTGCGGGCCTTTGAGGCCGGGCGCGTGGGCTCCCTGCCCTGCCTGACGCTCCTAGACGTCAGCCACAATGCGCTGGAGACGCTGGAGCTGGGCGCCAGGGCCCTGGAGTCCCTGCGGACGCTGCTCCTACAGGACAACGCCCTGCGGGACGTACCCCCGTACACCTTTACCAGCCTGGCCAGTCTGCAGAGGCTCAACCTGCAGGGGAACCGGCTCAGCCCCTGTGGGGGCCCAGCTGAGCCTGGACCCTCGGGCTGTGTGGCCTTCTCTGGCATCTCCTCCCTCCGTGTCCTGAACCTGGCGGACAATGAGATGGAGATACTGCGGGCAGGTGCCTTCCTCCATACGCCACTGGCCGAGCTGGACCTCTCCTCTAACTTTGGGCTGGAAGTAGCTCCAGGGGCCTTGGCGGGCCTGGAAGGCTCCTTGGAGGTCCTGGCCCTGCAAGGCAATGGGCTGGCTGTCCTGCAGGTGGACCTGCCCTGCTTCAGTTGCCTCAAGAGGCTCAATCTGGCTGAGAACCGCCTGAGCCGCCTGCCTGCCTGGACACAGGCTGTGTCCCTGGAGGTACTGGACCTGAGGAACAACAGCTTCAGCCTCTTGCCAGGCAGTGCCATGGGTGGCCTAGAGAACAGCCTGCGGCGCCTCTACCTGCAGGGGAACCCCCTCAGCTGCTGCGGCAATGGCTGGCTGGCAGCTCAGCTGCACCAGGGCCGTGTGGATGTGGACGCCACCCAGGACCTGATCTGCCGCTTTGGCTCTCAGGAGGAGGTGTCCCTGAGTCACGTGCGTCCCGAGGACTGTGAGAAGGGGGGTCTCAAGAATGTCAACCTCATCATCATTCTCACCTTCGCAGTGGTGTCTGCCATCCTGCTCACCACGCTGGCCACCTGCTGCTGTGTGCGCCGGCAGAAGTTCAGCCAACAGTACAAAGCCTAGAGAGTTTGGAGGCCACACACAGACTCTGTCGGGAGACCCTGCTGTGGCAGTGGGGGAGCCAGAGGCACGGAGAAGGGTGGGGACTGACCCACGATCACACAGTGAGCCAGGGTCCAAGACCCCTGGTCCTCAGTCCCAGCCCAGGGCTCCTTTCCCCCTGTCCTGCTGCACCAGTAGGTAACCCACCTCTCAGGCTGCACATCATGTGGTCCAGCTATGGAAGCCGGAATTTGGGCAGTTTCAGGAGTGAGAGTGTAAGGCTGACCCCATCAGATCTACAGATCTTTGCCAAACATCTGTTTTGTGCCACACCCTGCCCTGGGCACTGGGGGCACAGGGGAATGAGACACATCCCTGCCCTCAGCATCGCCCAGGCTGGGTGGGCAGGTGGTCGCAGAGTGTGCAGTCACCACATGGAGTGTGAAAGCTAGGGCTCCAAAGTTCTTCAGCCCCAGCTGGCTGAATGTGGATAGTCCTCCCCTGGCTGGGCCAGGGCAAGAAAGGGGCAAGACGAAGAGGATTTGTCTGAGACATTTCCAAGCAGACTATTTGTCACATCTTCTGATAATGACTTTCAGCTTCTCTGGAACATGAAGAGCTTGTGACCGGAAGAGAGCTGGAGCCACTTGAGTAAGGCTTGGATCCAGTGCTGTTAGGCAGGCTGCGGCAGCTCTGGCAGGGTCTGGTTAAGCGGCAGTCTCCCTGGGCTCTGGCCCAGCACTGGACTGGTCTGTTTCCTGCTCTGACCAGGCGTTTTCCTACCTGGCACTCTCAGGTTGCACACATGGGTCCAGATAACTTCCCTACCCACCCACCCCCATTCCCTGCCCAGGCCCTGCTCAGACCTGCTGCTCCAGCCCAGCCCACCCCTGGCTGGTGAGCCAGGAGTGAGACCCGTAGGTATCTGGTTCTGTTTTATACCATACTTGCAGCAGTGACAAACCCAAGCCTGCATTTGCCTCTTTATGACAACCCTCTGAGGTTGGTATATTATCCCATTTAACTAGAGGCTCTGAAAGTCTCCCTCCAGGGATCTCTAGCTAAGAAATGCCAGAACTGAGCTCCAGACTCACATCCTCCTGTGTCCAGAGCCTGAGCTTGGCCACTGCAGGGGTTGCAGGCTGTAAGATGGACAGGAAATGGCCCCACATGGCTGGAATGGGGCCAGGGAGCATCTGGGCACAGCTACCGCTCTTCTCCTTCTTCTCTGCCAGGTGGGCAAAGAGAAGACGGGCAGCCACAGGCCCGCTCCTCCTCCTGTGCCTCTGTTTCTCTTATTCCATCCTTTGCTGACTGGGTGGGCTCTCCTTTTCCCATCTAGCCCTTGAATTCCCCCCCCTCCCCTCCTTCTGTTGAGCATAGCCTGAAATTTGAGACCATTGAGTCCAACCTCCCTGGTACATAGATAGAACAGTTGAGACTTAGGAAGAGAATGGGACTTTCTCAGAGCTGCTCAAGTCAGGACAGCCTGTGAAAAAAGGTGGATTCAGACTTCACTGAGGGAGTCAGTGTTGGGGGACTTGGGGGTTGGACCTGGGCAGTTTCCTTCTCTCTCTCAGTTGTCAGATCACAAGATGATGCTGGCTCCAACCTCCCTTTCTGGTCCTCCTCATGCGGGGAATTTTTCGCCCCTAGAAAAATGCATAGAAAAATCCCATGCAGATATAACCCATGGAATTGTGGGCTGTCTGGGGACAAAGGAAGCCCTGAGATGAGCCCAGGACTCTATGTCATTGTCTTCACACTCTTACTGTGCTTGGCCTGCACTCAGGCTCACGATGGTGCTCGGTAAAGTATGAGATGATGAAAATGGCCCTCTGTCCACCCCATTTTACAGATGAAAAAACTGAGGCTTAGAGAGGGTCAAAGACTCAGGGAGCCCATGGCAGAGCAGGGCCAGAACCTGGCCTGGTGGCCTGGCCCCAGCCGGGGGCCCTGGTGGTGAATGGGGCAGCTGGTGGGTCCAGTCCTGTTCAGGATCATGACCACAGGTGCTCACTGCACACAAACACTCTTCCTCAGGCCTGAGGGCAAGGCGTGGGCCCCTTCATGCCTGATCTTTGAAAACACTACACAATGCTGCTCTCACCTCCCGGGAGCCAGGCCACAACCCAGGCCTCAGGACCGGCTCTTTGTGTAACCCACATGAATGTATTAAAAAATGATTTTGGAGAAATGGTGCAGCCTGCTGGCCTCCTCCTTGCTGCTGGGAATCTTCCCATCCACTTGAACCCTGCCCTCCTCTACTTCCCTTCCAGACTTTGAAGCCTCATGGCAGACCCCTGGGGAGACAGACTGAGGATCACTGGGTGGGATACTGAGGCCCTGGGTCTCACCATCTTGACCCTTGGTGCCTCAGCCACCATCATGTCCCCTGCCACACCTCTGTCTCCTCACACTCGGCAAACCCCGCTCCCCACCCATGAAGAAAATGGTGACTTGCAGCAGGAACCTGTTAGTGCCTTTCTCTCTCTGCAGCTCCATTCGAGTGCTTTCTCTGTACCCTCTCCCCACCCCGTCCAGAGGCAGCACTGGGCATGTCCTATCCTCTCTCACTTGTTTATTTTCTCACTTTCCCTTCCCTTCAGCCTCTCCTCTCTGCTTCTGTCTTCCTCGCAGATTTCAACTGTGCTCAAGTCTTGCCCATCTTAAAAACAGTACGAAGACCCTTAAACCACTTTCCCCTTTCCCTTCCCGACATCATGGGTAAACGACTCAGTAAAGTAGCTTCCTCTTCCTCCCCTCCATTCTAATCTATTCCAGGCCACTTCCAGCTGTCCCCAGCAATCTCCCCAACCCAGGGCTGAGGTCCCCAAAGTTGTACTTTTCAGACCACGCCTCCCTGACCCCTCCACTGTAGGACCCCTCACCTCCATCCCCCAATCACCCACGCCTCCCCTTGGGACACTCCCCTGACATCTGGGACCCTAGATGCCTTCCTCTCAGCAACTCCTTTTCAGGCTTTGCTGTGTGCTCATTTTCTCCAAGCCATCAGAATAGCAGTCAGCAGGATTCTTCTCTCAGGAACGTTATCACCCTCACTGATGTGGCTGCCCCATCGCTCTGATGACGCCCACATCTCTGTCTCCAGCCCCAGGCCTTCCTGAGCATCCAGCCCTGCTACACTGACACCCAGAGGCCTCCCCAGCTAGCGAGTTAAAGGCCTCCCAGGGGCTGGAGGATTGAGAGTGAGCAGCCAGGCTGCTCAAGGTTGAGCTTGGAAGAATCAGAAGAAGAGCATTCATGGTTCCTAGAAGGGAGTTGGAGGGTGAGAGTGTGGGCTGTGGCGTCTAAGGGAAGCAACAAGAGTCACCTCACCTGGGGTGGGTGTGGGAGTCTGGTGAGGGGCACTGAGGCAGTCTAGAGGGCAGGGAGTGGGCCCCCGGGCTCTCCCACTCTGCAGCCCCCGTGCTTGTCTTCATGTGGTTCCCCCTCCCCTTCTCAGCTGCCTGACAGCCAGACACTACCCCCTCTGCAGGTGCCAACCTTCTCTTCTCCACCTTCTCTCCCACAGGCTCCAGCTCTGCCTCCCCCATCCCCCACATACCCTGGAGATTTCTCCAGCCCAGCTTCTTCTCTGGGCTGTGGCCTCTCATCTCTCTGTTCCTGCTCCCAGCTCCTACTCGCCAAAGGAAAAATTGAAATGTCTATTTCATGGATGGGGCTGGGGGGCGGTGAGCATTTATGTGACTCAACGCCCTGGCACACAGGAGATGCTCCTTGATGGCCCACGGGAGGACAGTAGCACGGATTGAGCTCAGTCCAGGACTCTGCGGGAGCCTCCAGGCCCCTGACCTCTTTTCCTGGCAAACAGAGGAGTGTGCTCACCTGGCCAACACCCCCAGCAAGGCAGAAATTCCTGTTTTCAGCTGAACATGGACACAGCTGCCAACTAGGTCATCAGAGCATCCGGCAAGTTCCAGAGAGAGGAGGCCAGTGCACAGCCCCTCTCACAGACAGACTGCAGTGCTGGGTCACCAGGCTCACTTGATCCAGTGAGCCATTGTGGCACTCCAAGAGGGCCAGGGCCCAGCAGGAGCTAGGCTTGCAGGCCAGGTGGGAGGGCGGGGGGCCAGCAGCCCTGGCCCACCAGCTGCCGCACCCTGTCAGTTCCCTGTGCTGGCACAATCCCCCGCCCTGGAATCCAGGATCCGCCATCTGCTCTCTTGCCGTCTGTGCCCTTGCTGTTTAGCTGCTCACAGGTCCTGCAAGTTAGGTCCCTGCAACCCTCCATCCCCATCTCTCTCTGGCTGCCTCCCACCTCTTATTCCAAGCTGACACTTAATTAGCATCTCCAGGTGGGGCCTGCACCAAACACGTGACGTACATGGCTGAAGATAATTCTAACACGCTTTGAAAACATTTCTGTAATTGTCATCCTCGCTTTAGAGAAACTGAGACTCAAGATCCCACAGCTATCAAGAGCTGAGACAACCCAGATTCACCCTGCTTCTCTCTGGAGCCAGTGATCTTAACCATTAGGCAGCACTGCCTCCCGACCCCACCAACTCCTGGCTCTCTCCCACCTCCTCTACTCAAAATGTCTCACCCACCCTGACCCCTTTGCCAAACCCCTCCTTTTCAACCCCTGCCCGTATCACCTCCTCTGAGAAAACTATCCTGATTTCCCTCCTCCAGCCACTGACAGCTCTGGCTGCCCTGGGCTGCAACATCAGCGTGTCGGCCTGACCTGCCACTACACCAGCAGCTCCTGGAGGGAGGTCCTGCCCAGAGTTCCTTCTGTATCCCCCAGGCCCGTGAGCCAGCACAGAGGCAAGGTCAAAGAAAAGGCTTCCTGAATGGGTGGCCCTGCCCTCTAGGACCTAAAGTCTTGTGGGGATTAAGATCAAACTAAGAATGGGTGACAGGCTTCTCAGACAGACCCTGGAGACCCAGTGGGACTGCTCTGGGGAAGAGGAATCTTCTCTCACCATCCTCATTCCCCTCGGTTCCTCTTGCCTCTAGTACCCTGGCTTCTCTTCTCCATCCCCCACTTGCCCCCTACTCTCCTCTTTTCCTTCCCCTCCCTTGGTCATCTCCCCTCCACCCTCATCTCACTGGGATCAGCTGGGGCTGTGGTGCTGAGAACATGGAGGGGAGGGAGGCCCAAGCTGTTTATAGGAACTGGAGCAGCTCCATCCATCAGCTCTGTTTGGAGCTGGAGACCAAGCATAATAAATACCTTGGCTCCTCCCCAGTTGTGCTTTCCCTGAACTTGGCCATTCGAACTCCAAATCTCTCTGGCCTGCTGGTTCTCAGGACCCAGCTCCCACTCCACCGCACCCTACCCCCACCTCCCACCAAGCTGCCTTGGCAAGAGCCCTGCCCCTGGGACCAGAAATGCAGGGCTGAGTCTAGGCTGTGCTGCAGCTTTGCTTTGGGAGCAAATCACGCCCTGCATCTGTGCCTCCATTTCCCCATCCGTAAAATGGGGTCATCATCACTGCCCCCTGAACACGCAATGCTGCTCACACATTAGGCTTGAGCATCCACTTGGTGCTGGGCCTTGGGCCCCTTGAGATCCCTGGGAACAGGCAGGCAGAGCCTCTGCCTATTGGGCAGAGGGAGGGGCTGCACCATAGCACAAGCAGGAAGTGGTCAGCACCACGAGGGAGGTCCAGACTTTGGAAGTTTGTTTGCAGCAGGGAGCGGCCCTTCCAGCTGGAGGAGTCAAGGAAGACTTCGAGGACATCTGGTCTGGCCCTGCAAGGAAGGGTAGGATTTCAACATGTGGAGATGGGGAGAGCCTCTGCCTGGCGGAGCAAACGCTGGGCAGCGGGAAGATGCGGGCCTGGGGGTGGTGGGGGAAGAGAAAAGTCTCCATCTGCCCAGCGTTCACCCTATCACTCCCAACCTTGTCCTCTTCTCTGATCCTCTAGCACCTTATGCTTTTTGAAATCTTCCCTCCTTCTCTAGAGAGCTTTACACTTACCCAGCTCTCCCAAGTTGTAGATGCATTCCCGGAATTCTGCAGTCATGTCCCCACTCCCAGCCTCCCCCCAACTCCCCAAAGTCATCCTAGAAAGTGGAAGATCCGGATCAGGGGAAAAGTCATTGGCCAATAGAACGTGTTTCTGGAATGAATAAGGGAATAAATGAATAAAGGAATGAATAAAAGGGTGAGTCAATAAAAAAAGAATAAGTGAGTAGGAAATTGTTTGATTCAGTTGACATACTATGCTGTACATACAAGCACCTCCCTTGGTGGTGCTGTTTTTTGGGGGGATGGGTGGGAATAGGCAGTAAACACATTCTCGCGCTCACACCCACACACACACCCACACACACAAATAAAGACAATGTGGCAAATCATGATGAGTGTTATAAGAGGAAATAATAGGGAGATGAAATGGGTGGATCTAGAAGTCCTCTCTGAGGATGGAGTCTGTAAGCTGAGACTGAAGGAGAACTAAAGCTGAGTGAGTGAATTGATATTCCTTCTAGCCTCTTCCCCTCACTCCCATTAATTTGCAAGAGCTGCACTCTAGACCCAGATGTCCATTCTCATGCATTAAAAAATACCCTTGCCTTCGTACCCTCTGGCCCTTCCCCTCCCCTCAGTGCATTGGCTGTCCCATTCTAGAATCATGGAGAAAAATATGGAAAGTCGTGCATAACAGGTGGTGGGAGGGATGGCCAAGGGATGGGTGCCAAGAGTCAAGTTGTGGGGTAGGGGGCTGGTTAGGCTACAGGATAAGAGAGTCAAGTTCCAAAGGCCCCTGATTTAAAATTTTGGGTGGAGGGTTGGATGGGCTTAGCTCCCTCCACCATTCCTGAGTTACCCATGTCAGCTTGCACCAACCATATTCTTTCACCCTAGGTAATTTACTAATATTCTCCTATTTAACCTGTATGCTTTCTCCATAATCAAGTCACCATCAACAGACATATTTAAAATATATACAAACACACTTATGCATGTATCATTGTTTTATAAAAATGGGATCATATTATATACAATTTCCTGCATCTTACTTTTTTATTCAGCAATATGTGAGGAAATCCCACCAAACAAACAGATAGCTCTGCTTCATTTTTGACAGTATGCAATATTCATAGTGTGAATATTCCATAATTTGTTCAACTATTCACCAATTGGAAGATAATCACTTTGATATCTTGCAACTGTAAACATGCTGCAAAATCATCCTTGTTCATATACCCATAGTCTCTGGAATTGTATGTCTGTCAGATAACTACTTACAAGTGAGATTCTACATCAATGGACATATATATATATATATATATATGATGTTGTGCTGTGCTGTGCTAAGCTGCTTCAGTGTGTCCAACTCTGCAATCCTATGGATTGTAGCCCGCCAGGCTCCTCTGTCCATGGGATTCTACAGGCAGGCATACTGGAGTGGGTTGCCAAGCCCTCCTCCAGTGGATCTTCCTGACCCAGGAATCGAACTCAGGTCTCTTACGTCTCCTGCATTGGCAGGTGGGTTCTTTACCAGCAGTGCCACCTGGGAAGCCCATATATATGATACATAATTTTAATAAAGCTACTTTTCAAAAAAACAATGATGTTTCATGTTTCCACAATCAACTTGTGAGGTAATCTTTTCCTATGCCTCCTGCCAGAAATGCGGGTAATAGCTACAGATGTAAAGTAGTCACTCATTGTTACTTTAAATTGCATTTCCCTACTGGTGAATCTGAGCAGTTTTTCATTTGTTTGTTGCTTGTTTGCATCTATTCCATGAATTGCCTGTTTTGGTCCTATGTCCACTTTTCTGTTGAGTTATTTGTTCCTTGTCAGCTTGTTAAACCTCACTATGCATTTCAGTTTTTAACTTTATCTAGCATTTTTATAACATACATTTTCCAAATCTCTCATCTGTCTGTTGACTCTGCTTATGTGTCTTTGTTCTAAATTGCTTTTTGGAGCCTCATTTTTCCTTCATATCTTCTCAATTTGAGTATTTCACTCAGATTGTTCATATAGTCTAGATTTTATTTTTTTTTTTACATTTAAATCTTTAAATAATCTGAAATTATTATGAAGATGGAAAAATTACTTGCTTCTAGATGTACTATTTCCTTTCCTGAAGGAAATGAGTCCTGAATATTCATTGGAAGGACTGATGCTGAAGCTGAAGCTCCCATACTTTGGCCACCTGATGCAAAGAACTGACTTATTGGAAAAGACCCTGATGCTGGGAAAGATTGAAGGCAAGAGGAGAAGGTGATGACAGAGGATGAGATGATTGGATAGAATCACCAACTCGATGGATATGAGTTTGAGTAAGCTCCGGGAGTTGGTGATGGACCGGGAGGCCTGGCGTGCTGCAGTCCATGGGGTCTCGAAGAGTTGGACATGACTGAGCGACTGAACTGAACTGAAAGTACTGTAATTGTGCCAGCATCATGTATTAAATAATCAAAAGCTCACTCTGTCAAATGCTAAATTCTGATATGTATTTGGTATCAATTTCTGTATTTCCTGTTCTGTATATTTCATTGATCTACTTCTCTATTCCTATAATAATACTTCATTGATTGCTTTTGTTGTTTGTTCTGATATAAAATAATGCAAGTTCTTTTGCACTGTTATTATTTTCCATAACTTTTTGGCTATTTCCAGGCATGTACTCTTCCATATAAACATTTCACTCTATTTGGAACTGATCTGGGGAGTTTTGACATTTCTATGATATTAAGTCTTCCCATCCAGGAGTATTGGTATTTCTTCCCATATATTCAGTTCTCATGTTCAGTCTTCCCACTAGACTGTATAGCTTTCTTCATATAGGCCCTACGTTTTTCTTGTTAAATCTATTCCTAACCTATTTTGGACTTTTTGTCAAGATTGTAAATGGAATATTTTTCCTGTTTTCATTTTTATGTGTTTATTGTCAGAATAGAAAAAAGTACATAATTGGTTTTTGTATATTTATCTTGTACCCTAAAATTGAGGTAGCCCATCAATTTTTCTTAATTCAAATAGGGTTTATTTTTTTGTTTGTTTTGTTTTTGCATTTGTTTTTGTTTTTTGCTTCTCTGCTAGAGGCTCTTGGGTTTTCTGGGTACACAATCACGTAATCAACCTTGTCATTCCCATAGCTCCCCTGATGCCCTCATCACTGTAGCATCTGTCTCCAGCCAGATTTCTCCTCTCCTGGATGGCAACCAGGTTTCAGGGACCCCCCTCCACCATCACCCACCATAGAGCTCCTTCTCTTATGTTTTTTCTCTTTCCAAGACCAGGGCTCCAATCCCGTCTCTCTGATTTGCAGGAGTAGAGTGGAGGTGTTGCACGGCAGGGCAGGGTGGACACTCAGAATTCCAGCCGATTTGTTCCACAGAATGATTTGTTCCACACTAACTGGAATTCTGTTCTCCTCCTAGAGCAAAGGTTGAAAAGTGGTGGCCTTTGAGCCAGATTTAGCCCTCAGACATGCTTTATTTGGCCCACACAGTGGTTTATAAAAATCTGGATTGGTTGCCAACATTTAAAACTTGAAAGAGTTGTTTTATATGGGACCATATAAAAACTCTAGATTTCTGATTTATTTATTTTTTAATCATGGAGAATCTGAGAACTTGGGTCCCCAGCCTATAGGACAGTGAGTGGCAGAAGCTGTGAAACTATATCTCCCATCGAGACTGTGAGTCCTCAAGGGCAAGGGGCCATCCAGCCCCTCTGTATCCCAGCACCCAACACAGAGCCTGACTCCAGGCTGGGGTCATGAAAGTTCAATTCCTTTCCTTTTGTATCATGCACAAGTTTCGAGAACATGTGAGTCAAGAGTCCCATAGAGGAAGGGTTCTGACCTTGGTTGTACATGAACACTTTGGCAGTCTGATGACCCTGTGGACCCCTTTTCAGAACAAGGTTTTCTAATTCATAAAACAAAAAAAATACACGTGATTGCAAAGGAAATCAATCCTACTGAACGCAGTTTTCAAACTATTAAAAAATAATTGTGATTGGATGATACATGCTTTTTATTAATATGTTAAAATAACAAGATCTAGTTGCAGATGTGATAATTACTATAACTTTGAAGTGCTGTTGAGCATGAATAATATTTTGAGAGTTCAACAGCTGACATGAAAACATCTGTGATTTCTGTAGGTAGTGGGACTGCTAACCTCACAGGTCCTGGTAATAGTTCAGGGATTTGTGGCCCACGTTCAGGATGGAAAGAGCTATTACATTTCACCTAGAGGCTAGTGATGAAAAGGAAGATGTACGTTTTTCTCATCTGAGTTCACTGACCCAGGAATTCTACCCTTGTGTCCCAGGGATCTCAGGTCAAGACCCCTGCTTTTGGGAGAAGGCGCTAATGGCAGCTATGACCAAATCACAGTAACAGGGAAACACAATCCCATAGAAACCACCACATTCTTGGGCATTCTCGTCCAGGGCAGGGTTGGGATGTAAATTAGGTCACTTTTTCTGGAGGGTTTCTTGACAATATGTTCCAAGAATCCTAAAAATGTGCATCTGCTTTAACCCAGCACTTCTGTTTCTAGGAGTTTATCCTAAGGAAATAAAAATGTAGCCAAAAGAAAATTGACTGTGAGGATGTTTATCATAGCCAAGGGCACATCCAGCTTTTGTGGGGCCTGACGCTTATACAATTTAGAGGGCCCTTTTCTCAAAAAGAAGACAAAATATTGTTAGACTCCTCTCCTGGGCATGTAAAAAAGTTCTGTGCAAGTGAGGTTGTTGTTGTTCAGTTGCTAAGTTGTGTCTGACACTTTGTGACCCCATGGTCTGCAGCACGCCACTCTCCCCTGTCCTTCACTGTCTCCCAGAGTTTGCTCAGATTCACGTCCATTGAGTCGCTGATGCTATCTAACCATCTCATCCTCGACCACCGCCTTCTCCTTTTGCCTTCAGTCTTTCCCAGAATCAGAGTCTTTTCCAATGAGTCAGTTCTTCACATCAGGCGGCCAAAGTAAGTGAGGACCCTGCAGCTAAAGTGCAATCAACTAGACCTAAATTGACCCAATCATAGTTAATGTCAATGAAATCTAAAATTAGAAACAAACTGCCAACAATCAGGGTTCAATATAGTAAGTCACAATATATCTATACAAGGGAAAACTGATCAGCTGTTTTAAATAGTATGAATGTAGACACGTTTATTGACATGTATTTGTTGACATGAAGAGATGCTCCAAACACAGTGTGAAGTAGAAAAGCAGATTATAAAACACGGGTGAGATCACAGTTTTGTTAAATAGCATGCTAGTTATGTGTAATAGGATGCTAAATGGGACTTTCCTGTCTCAGAATTACTGCAGGACTCAGCAAGAGATTACAATGTCCTCATGCCATCACCTGCCTCCAGACTCCACTGACCTGGGAGAGGAGGACAGCTGCTGAGACTTTCCACCAAGGGATAGCCCAAGTGCTGTGCTTCACCCCACGTGGCTCAAGCCACCGGGACTTCCTTAGAGCTCAGAGGAGCCAGAGCCTGAGCTCACCTCTCACACAGAAAAGTCTGAAGATGAGGGGACTGTGGGAGCTGTCCCTGGTGAGGGTGGGTTTGGGGGATACACCTTCCAGAGTTTGGCAAGAAAAGAGAGGAATGTCTCCCAAGGGACCTACGCGACACAGTGCAGGGTACTGGGCATGAGTTATTCCCAAATATCCCTTTGCAACAAGTCTGCTCTCCAGGGGAAGGGAACTATAGAAGGACCCCCTCAGCAAGATTGGAGGGGGGCAGAAGTGGAAAGGGCAGGTGGTCAGCCAGGGAATGTGTCAGAAGCCCAGGGCCCGGTGAGGGGAGACCACAGTGGGAGCTCCATATAACCACAAAATTGTTTACTCTGTGAGAGCAAGAACTAAAATTTGGGCATCTGCTGCTTAGAGCGATCTAACTACAGTTTACGAAGACTCCCTTCCGAGCAGACCTGACACGTTCCTTCACCTCCCCGACTCCCACTCAACCCTGAGCCCAATCTGAAGATGCAGAAGAGAGAGAGAGATAAGATTCCCTTTCCCCACCGCAGGTTTCTGAAGTGTGTCTGCCTGGGAGCTGTAGGGGAGGAGAGAAGCTTTGAGAAATTCTCTTCATTTGTCTTTTTGTATAGTTGAGATATAATCTAGTCATGGTAACCTATGTTAGCCACTCAGTCCTGTCCGACTCTTTGCAACCCTTTAGACTGTAGCCTGCCAGGTTCCTCTGTCCATAGGATTTTCCAGGAAAGAATACTGGAGTAGTTTGCCATTGCCTTCTCCAGGGGATCTTCCTGACCCAGGGATTGAACCCGGGTCTCCCGCATTGCAGGCAGCTTTCTTTACCATCACCCTTAATACACAATTCTGTGAGTTTTGACAAATTCATACTGTTGTGTAACTACCACCACAGCCACGATGTAAAACATTCCCATCATCCTAAAAAGTTCCCTTGCACCCCTCTATTATCAACTCCTTCCTCCATGCCCAGCCCCTAGAAATCACTGATCTCTTTCTTATCATTTTGCTTTTTCCAGAATAAATGAAACCACACAGTCTGTAGTCTTTTGAGTGTGGGATCTTTCACTTAGTACAACCCACTCGAGTGTCATCTGTATTGCTGAATCAAGTTTCCTTCTCTTTACTGAGTAGTATTTCGCCGAGTAATACATGACCCTTTGTCCAGCCATTTACCTATTGAAGAACTTTTGAGTTGTTTCTAGTTTGGGGATGGAATTATAAATACAACTGGTATAAACATTCACGTATAGGTTTCTGTGTGAACATAAGTTTTCCTTTCTCTTGACTAAATAGTTAGGAGTGGGAGTGTTGGGTTCCATGGAAGGTGTGTGTTTAACTTTCAAAGACACTGAAAAACTGCTTTTCCAAAGAGACTGTACAGTGTCCACTTCCCAGCAGCCATGAATGAGTTCCAGTTGCTATTCATCTTCAGCAGCAACATGGTATTGTTGTTGCTCTTTTTAATCCATCTAATAGGAGTATAGTAGGAGACTAAAATTTTGTTTTAATAGACGTTTTAAAGAGCAGTTTTAGGTTCACAGCAAAGTGGACCAGAGAGTACAAAGGGTTCTCACATATTCCCTGTCTCCCAAAAATCACAACTTCTCCCCACTGACACCCCCACCACAACAGGACATTTGTTATAACTGATCAACCTACACTGACACAGCATTATCACCCAGAGCCCATAGTTTACATTAAAGTTCACTCTTGGTGTTTGACATTCTGTGAATTTGGACAAACGTACAATGACATGTATCCTGCATTGTAACATCATACAGGAGAGTTTCACTCCCCCAAAACTCCTCCACGCTCTGCCTATTCATGCCCTCTCCCTGCATTCTCTGGCAACCACTGATCTTTTTACTGTATCCATGGTTTTGCCTTTTCCAGAATGTCATATAATTGGAATCATACAGTATGTAGCCATTTCAGATTGGTTTCTTTCACTCACTGATATGCTTATAAGTTCCTCCAGGTCTTCATGGTTTGACAGTTCATTTCTGTTTAGCTCTGAATAATATTCCATTGTCTGAATGGGCCATAGTTTATTTGTCCATTCACCTATTGAAGGACATCTTGGTTGATTCCAAGTTTTAGCAATTATGAATAAAGCTGCTATAAACATCTGTGTGCAGGTTTTTGTGTGGACATAAAATTTTAACTCATTTGGGTAAACACCAAGGAGTGCAATTGCTGGATCATATAGTAAAAGTATGTTTAATTTTGTAAGAAGCTGTCAAACTCTCTTCCAAAGTGGCTGTGCGTGCCTGCTCAGTTGCTCAGTCGTATTCAACTCTTTGTGACCCCATGGATTGTAGCCCACCAGGCTCCTCTGTCCATGGGATTTTTCAGACAAGAATACTAGAGTGGGTTGCTGTTTCCTCCTCCCGACGCAAAGATCAAACCCACATCCCCTGAGTTTCCTGCATTGGCAGGTGTATTCTTTACCACTGAACCACCTGGCTGTACCATTTTTCATTCCCACCAGCAATGAATAAGAGATTCTATTTTGTTCCACCTCCTCACCAACATCTGGTGTTGTCAGTGTTTTGGATTTTGGATATTCAAACAGGTCTGTAGTGATATCTCGTTGTTTTAACTTGAAATTTCCTGATAACATATGATTTTCATGCTTATTTGCAACTGATATATCTTCTTTAGTGAGTTGTCTGTTCAGGAATTTTGCACATTTAATAAACTGTGTTGTTGGTTTTCTTATTGTTGAGTTTTAAGAGTTCTTTGTATAGTAGTCTTTTATTGGATATATCTTCAAATATTTTCTCCCAGAAACTGAAGAATTAATTTTAATTGGACTGGACTTTTTTTTACCTTTTAGTTTTGAAACAAATTCAAACTTGCAGAAGAATGCAAGAATAGTACAAATGACTTCCAAATATCCTTCACTCAGTTTCACCAGTTGTTAGTAATTGTCAACATTTTGCTTTGTCATTTTTCTATCTCTCTCTGTACACACTTTCCCCAAGTGTGTACACTTCACCTTATTTGAGAATAAGTTGCTATAATGTTACCCCAAATATTTAAACATCTTTTTCCTAAGAAAAAGATATTCATTTCCTCAGAGAAAAAAGACTTTCTTTTTCCTAAATAAAAGTACAGTTATCAAATTCAGGAAATTTAACTTTGCTATAATACCACTATCTAATCCAAATTTCACTAAGTGCTCCAATAATGTCCTTTTTTAAAAATTAAAATTTACTTCTTTTTAATTGGAGGATAATCACTTTACATTAACGTGTTGCTTTTTGCCATATGTCAACATGAATCAGCCACAGGTATACATACATCCTCTCTCTCTTGAGACTCCCTCCCACCTTCCACCCCATTCTACCCCTCTAGGTTGTCACGGAGCACTGGATTTGAGCTCTCTACATCATACAGCAAATTCCCACTGGCTGTCTAATTTTGCACATGGTAACATATATATTTCAGTGCTACTCTCTCAGTTCATCCCACCCTCTCCTTCCCACCATATCCGCCAGTCTGTTCTCTATGTCCGCATCTTCACTGTTGCCCTGCAGATAGGTTCATCAGTACCATCTTTCTAGATTCCGTATATATGTGTTAATATATGATATTTGTTTTTCTCTTTCTGACTTACTTCACTTTGTATAATAGGCTCTAGATTCATCCACCCTGTTAGAACTGAGTCAGATGTGTTCATTTTTATGGCTGAATAATATTCCACTGTGTATACGTACCACAACTTCTTTATCCATTCATCTGTCGATAGACATCTAGGTTGCTTCCATGTCCTAGTTACTGTAAATATTGCTGCGATGAACATTGAGGTACATGTGTCTTTTTCAATTATGGTTTCCTTAGGGTATATGCCCAGTAGTGGGACTGTTGGGTCATATGGTAGCTTGATTCCTAGTTGCTCTTTTTTTTTTTAAGGAATCTTCATACTGTTTCCATAATGGCTGGATCAATTTGCATTCCTACCAACAGTGCAAGAGGGTTCCCTTTTCTCCACATCCTCTCCAGCATTTATTGTTTGTAGATTTTTTACTTTACAGCAATTTCCTCTTTAATCTAGGATGAAATCCAGAATCATGCATTCTATTTGGTTGCCATGTCTCTTTCATCTCCATTAATCTGAAGCAGTTAGTGTTTCACTGTCTTTTTCATTTTATGACCTTGACACTTTTGATGAGTCTGGGCCGATAATCTTATAGACTGGTTCTCAGTGTGGGTTAGTCTGATGTTTCCTCTGTCAGGTTCTGCCTTTTTGGCAGGAATACCACAGACATGAGGTGTCTTTCTCAGTCACCACATCAAGAGGCACTTTAGACTCCACTGAATATAGCTTTTAAAGTGCATTAAGGGAAAAAGAAAAAAGAATGGAAAGAGGATATTCACCAAAAAATGAGTAACATTTCAGGTTATTTTTATTTTCTTCTTTGACTTATCCGTATAATGGACTCATACCCAGCAAACATTTAATCTATCTACCCACCACCTCCAAACAACCCTTGCACCCACTTCAAACTGGATCTTAGTCCTTGATGCTCCACGGAAAAAGAGGTCACAGTCAAAATGTTGTTATACAACATAGCTTTTGTCTTCTGAATTTTTAATATCCCAGGTCCTTCCACTTAAGGGATTACCCAAGGTTATTTTTATTGAAAACAATTTTCACCTTATACTCATAAGAGCTAATGCTACTGTACTTTCAGATTTTTTTTTATACAGTTAACTTACATTAGTCATGCGTGAAAAGAAAAAAAGTTTATATATATTTTTTAAAAGTGAAAAATCAATTGCTTCCATGACATTTTGAATCGTGGACCAGAAGCCTCAGCAGCCTGAGGTGGGGGTTGCTCATTCCTCTCGTCCATCCCCAAGACTGACAGCTGCCACAGAGGTCACGGGGGTGGAGTGATTTATACGTCACTGCCCACATCATGGAAATTCTCAGCGTGGCATCTTCAGAAGGAGGAAGAGCTTGGAGACAGGCACCTCAAAGGGGAAGATATCTCTAAATTAGTCATCGGGCCCACATTTCTTCCTCCGAAATGTCTTTCATCTTCTCTTCATCCTCATGCCCCCGAGGGTTCAGGCCTCTGTCATCTTTCACCTGGATGGTGGCCCCAGCCACTGACCTCCATGGCCTCCCTGTCTTTGGATTCTTCTGTAGCTAAATAATCTTCCCAGAGCCCCCCTGTTGTTCCCTCTCTTATGGTTCTCCACTGCTCCATTGTCTTCTCAATTAAATGCATTCCCAAACCCTGAAACCCTGATGCCCACTTCTCCCAACCCTCTATCCCACCCTGCCTCCATCTTTCCCAGAATCCCGCACCCCAGTTCACAGGCAACAGAGAGTTGCTCACTCATTCCTGCAGTGAGCATCCTGCCTCTGAGCCTTTGCTAGCACTATTCTCATCCCTGGAATGCCTTCTCCTGATGGCTCTGCCTGTCCAAAGGGCCACACTTCACAGGCAAGCATCAGAGTTACCCCTTTCAAAAAATCTCCAGAAAACCTTAGTTAATAACTCCCGTGGGCCAGGCTCTGTGCCAGGCCTTGAAGACACAACAATGAGAATGACATATAGCCTGCCTCCAAGGGGTTCACAGTCCGACTGGGAGTCCAGAAAGATAAGCACATGAACAGAGAACCAAGGGATAAAATGGGACAAAAATATTGCTCATTTATAAGTAAATATTAAATAATAAAAAAGAAAAGAGGGATAGAAACATGATATATGACACAGAAAATAAGTTGCCCTTTTAGGTGATGTGTCAGTTTGCTCAGGCTGCCGGAACAAGGCACCACAAACTGGGAAGCTTAAAACAAAAGGAATACATGGTCTCCCAGTTCTGGAGGCTGGAAGTTCAAGATCAAGGTGTTGGCAAGGCTGTGTTCCTCTGAAGACACTAGGAAAGGAACTGTTCCAGGCCACTCTCCTGGCATCCTGGTGGGTCCCTGGCACGTACAGCACAATTCCCATCTTCACAGGGAGGTCTTCCTGTGTATGCGTTTCTGTCCAAATTTTGCCTCTTCTTTAGGGCACCTGTCATATTGGGTTAGGGGCCCACCTTACTCTATTATGATCTCATCTTAATAATGAATGTCTACATCAACCCTATTTCCAAATATGGTCACATTCTGAGATGCTGAGGGTTAGGAATTTAACATATGAAATTGTCGGGGGGAGGCACAATTCAACCCATAACAGGTGAGTAGAGACCAGAGCCCAAAGTGGAGGGCTGAGCATGGAGGAATAGAACTGGAAGTTTCGGTTCAAGCTAAATTCACCCATGTGAGAAAGGCAGCTGGGTCAGAAGAGGGGTTGGGGGGAAAGACAGAAATGGTTCACGGAAATTTAGAAGAGTGTTATTGCTATGTGGCACTCACTGACGTCTCTTCCATGTTCCACAAAAGCTGCTTCTGCTCTGTACCCTGGAGTTGGGGAGGGGATTGCAGGTGTGCTGACCCCAAAGCCAGGCCAGGAGGCCAGGGCTCCTGGTAACACAGGCTAAACCTACAGCATGGAGGAGCTGGGGTGCTCCTGGCTGAGGGAGCAGAGTAAGGAAGAGCCTATAACACCAGCTCTGTGAGGGAAGAAAGAAATAAACACAACCAGCTGTGTTTGACATCAGACTTTGCCATACGCACTCATTTCTGATGGCATGTTTGATTCTCATAAACACCTTATAACGGTAGAATTTATTGTCCCTGTTTTATCGACATGGTGACTCAAGAGTGGTGTGGCCCACTAGAGGACCTACAGCAGGCGCCAAAGTTTGAACCCAGGAAATAAAACAGCAAAGCCCAAACTCCTTCCAGAGGTACACTCTGACCACAGCCTCCTCTTCAGCAACTTGGGGCACCTCATGTGCACTGAGCCCCAACAAGCCAGGCCAGGAGGATGCAGTCACATCCCTTGGCTCACTTCTGATTTCAGACAAAGGTCACCTCCCACAGCCAGCGTCTTACCCCAAGCTTGTGCTGTGCGTCTCCGCATTGGCTACAGGCTCTTCAGCACCACCTGACTAGTTAGGGCAGGCTGTGAAGACAAGGGGTGTAAAGGCCCTTACCCAGTGGAGTGAGTGTCCGGATCAACTTCCTGCAGGTAGATGATTCTGGGAGGTGTTCCATAGGCTCCGCAGGGTCCTGGTGCAACGCAGCCCCATCACACAGTGCACGGAGGATAGAACACACTAGGGTGGACTTTTCTCCCTTCCCTGTCACATTCTTCACATCCCTTTACTCCCGCTTCTCAGAATCACTTCCCTATAAACTACTTACACTGGGACCTTGAGTCATGCATTTGGAGGAACTCAGACTAAGACAGCAGTGATGATGCTGGTGGGAATGAGGAGGAACCCTTTCCAAGGGGCCCCTCTGAAACAGACTCAGAGGCACGCATGAAGAAGCCAGCAAAGGCTCATGGATCACAGACCATCAAATAGGGTTTTGCTGCTAAGGCAAAGCTGGAGAGGGAGGCCTGAGTGTATCACACAGGTTAGAGATCCTGGGCTCCATCTAAGCATGGAAGAAACATACTTAGTTAGATTCATACTTCTGAAAGATCAGGCTAGCTGCTCAACGGAGGATGGATGGGAGGGAGCAAGACCAGGGCCAGGGAGAGAAATGAGGAGGCCGTTGTTGCAACTGAGTGTAGACAATGAGACCCGGACTAGGGGAGTGATGATGGCCAGAAGAGGAGAGGGCAGGGTCCAGAACAGTTTAGCAAGTCAAACTGCTGGACTCATGAGAACCTGGATACCGTCAGAGGTTGAGGGTGAAGAGAGACACTCAGAGATGACTCCAGGCTTCTGGTGTCTTCCCTGATGGAGGGGACATGGGGAGAGGAGTTGGTGGGAGGGGAGTGTGTTGGGTGTCGGTTGCTCCTGCGTTAGGTAGGTCCCTGGGGCACTTGGAGGTCTGTGTGTGGCACTCAGGGGACAGCCTGGGCTTGAAGCAGACACGGGGGGCATCCACCTAGTGTGTGCATCACTTGCAGGCCTGTTCCTGCTGCTGAACCAAGAGGGGTCGCCCTCGGTCACTCCTAAGCGTCCTGCAGCTCAGTGGGGAGAGCCACTACTGCTTCTTTTTCCTTGTGTCCCCCAGCCAGGGGGAAGAGGAGACAAAACCTTGTTTCAGACCCCACCCCCAACCTCGGGACACTCTGCTTCTTCTAGGTGGAAGCCCAGGAGACCCAGCATGTCCCAGGAGATGAGGGCCCTGGAGGAACTCAGGTCCAGCCCCTGGAAACCCATTTCATTGTTTCCGCAGCAGCACCAGCCCAGAAACAAGGCAGGAGACTCAACAGGGAGGCAGACTTTGCCATGTCACCGTCCTGTCTCAGGTGGGTGGGGATGAGGCTGTGGGGAGCATCCCATTGGAGATGGGGAACAAGGCAGTAAGGTGGGGGAAGGTCCAGCTTGGTCTCAGCTGGGATCCCAGCAGGAGATTGGGCCATTCAAGGTGAGGGGCTGAAGAGAGATGAATGACATGACGGGCAGATGAAGGGAACCAACAGAGGGTGCGGAGCACCCAGACCAGTGACGGAGGGGCGGGAAGCGGCTCCCCACCTGCAGCAATGGCGTTCCCAGGGCCAGCAGAGCCTGCACTGTGGCCACGCGGGAGGAGCAGAGAGACTGAATTCTTTGCCCTCTCTCTCCTCCCTCCCTCCCTGGCCTCCCGCCATAGCTTCTTCTTGGCTGAACCTAACAGAAGGGTGAAGCATCCACAGAAGTCAGCCCCCTGGGACACAGAGCAGAATGAGGGACAGACCTGGGGTGTTTGGAGAGCAACCAGTGCAGGTGGATTCTGGGTGAAAGTGCCAGCTGCTCTGCTTTCCAGATGTTCAAGGAGACTTTTTGCCTCTTCATTTTCCTCGTCTGTAGAGAGACAACTGGCGAGGTGCCTGCCGCATAGAGGGCACTCAGTGTTTCCCTCCCGTGGTCCCGTCTACCCCACAGTTCTGCTCAGCAACAGCACCCTACCCCATGTACACGTGGGCACTCCCACTGCACCTCCAATCCTGTTTATCTCCACATTAGACTAGATGTTCTTCGAAGCATCTTGGTGTGCAAGGCTTGGAGTCTGAAGACTCGGGTCAAGGCCATGGCTCCGTCCCCTACCTTAAGAAAGTCCCTTGACATGTCTGAATCTTGATTTTTCTCATCTACTAAAACAGTCACCATAAACAGTGCATTTTTATTATTTTAGCTCACACCCTTGGTACATCTTCCCATGTCCTCTGAGATTTTCCTTCAGGAGGGAGCTGTGGGCACTAATTCACACGAGTGTGCAAATGACTGATAACTGACTCAGAGCTCTTGCAAGGGCCTGGGAGGACAAATAGATGCCTCAGTCATCAAGATTATAGGGTGTCTCTTATTTGTATCTGCATCACTGGTACCTCACACAATGTCCTACTCCTCATGGGCAGAGGGTAAAGGTTTGTAGAAAGGCTACATTCTCCTCTGCTGTACCTCTGTGTTCTGGATACCCAGATGGAACCTGGCAAACAAGGTGCTCATGGGGATTCTCCAGGCAAGAATACTGGAGTGGGTCTCCATGCCCTCCTCCAGAGAATCTTTCCAACCCAGGTCTCCTGCACTGCAGGCAGATTCTTTACCATCTGAGCCACCAGGGAAGCCCATGTGATCAGTATGTGAAGGGATTATTGAGTTCAGTGGGGCCCCAAAGACCATGTGTGAGTGTGGGGTTCCTGGCTGCCACAGTGTGTGTGTGGGGGGGGCAGGATAACACCTCTCTGCATGCAAGAAGTCAACGCCTTGGCAACAGCTGCAGCCAGCTGGCACCAGGTCCCGGCAAGAGTCATTGTTTGGCCAAAACAGGAAGCCACCAGAGGGGAAGTGTGGCCTCGCCTCAGTGAACCCCTGAAGAATGGCCCCTGAGAAACCTGGGGACGTGCTGGCAGGCAAGGACCACACTGCAGCTGTACTACCACCACCTCAGGCCAGGCAGCAGACCTCACTTGACCTGTGTGACTTGGTGCAGGAGAACAGGGCTGGGAGCCAGGGTCTGGGTTCTAGTCCTTGTGTGACCTTGGGCAGTTACTGCCCCTCTCTGAACAGATTTCCTCATCTATCGAGTGATGAATTGAACTACACATTTCACCAAATGGATCCATGTCTGGCAACCTCATTGGCGATTCCTCTGGTCGCCTGTTTCCTGCTGTCTTTTAGAACAGACCAGGCCCATGGAATGACCATTTTCCACCAGGAGAGGGGAAACATGATGGTTCAGATGCACTTCACGATTAGTAAAACACCATGTCCTCATTTCATTTCATTCTCCCAACAATTATGCCAACAGGAGAAGGTGGGGTTAGCACTCCCATCTCACAGAGGAAGACACAGAAGCTCCAGGTTAGGATTTGAACCCCCAGCCCTGGCGTTGGGTCCCAAAGCTCTTGGGAAGCCTCACTTCGTGAGTGAATACACACTCAGGCTGGAGAGGAAGGCAGCCTTCCACACCGCACGATGGGCTCTGAGACTGAGCCACTGGGGACAGGTGCTGTGGAAGCCCAGAGGAGCTTAACTCCAGGCTCGCAGCTGGAGGTCTGCTCTGTTTGTTTGCTGTGTATTTTTCTCAGTTCAGGCTCTGCTACTTACCCACTTGTGTGACAGAAACAAGCCACCCCACCTACCCTCTGCCTCAGTGACCTCAGCGGTCACCTGGAGAGGATGCCCATCCTGCTGACCCCCAGGCTGGATGGGGGTTGGATGAGCTGAGGAGGAACAGAGGCTTATCATCCTGTAGTCATGTTGGTTGCCCATCCAGCCTCTACTCCACTCTGCCTGCCTTACTTACAGGACCTCAATTCTGCTCAACCTCTCAAGCCCCAAGTTTAACACTGTGCGTGCTCAGTCACTTCAGTCGTGTCCAACTCTTTGCCACTCTATGGACCGTAGCCCGCCAGGCTCCTCTGTCCATGAGATTCTCCAGGCAAGAACACTGGAGTGGGTTGCTGTGCCCTCCTCCAGGGGATCTTTCTAACCCAGGGATCAAATATGCATCTCTTATGTCTCCTGCATTGGCAGGCAGGTTCTTTACCACTAGTGCCACATAGGAAGCCCAATTAATCTAAGCCAATTGATCTAAACCAATCAGCACAGGCATTCCCTGAGAGACTATCACCAACTGGAAACATGACCCAAGTTGTCCTATTCAAACCAAAGAAAAGGACTTTAGCCCAGAGTTGGGAGAGAAGTCCTCTCTTGCACTTTCTTGCTGGACATTTCACACGGAAACATGTAGCCTCTGTTGTCACTGATAGCTGTCATGGGGCCACAAAGGGAACCAGCCAAGGACAAGAAAGAAATAGAAACCCTTATGTTCTTGATTATACAAGGAATTGCTGCTGGAGCCGGAACCACCCACTGAGAGCTTGTAATGGTGACAGGTGATACATTTCCTTGTTATATTTAGACGCTAGGGACAGGATTTTCTCTTACTTGCAGCCAAAGGCATCTTCAGTGCCCCTTGTTATCAAGCAGGTTCTGGTGCACAGCGAGAGAATGAGCTGCCCTCCCATGTTGGCTCCTTCATGTTATTCAAGCCTTTAGACAGTTGCGAGGACGGTTGCAAAACCTCTGGGCACCCAGCCAGAGCTGATGACTTGTTCACAGCTTTTTGGAAGCTCTGCATTCTTTCCTCTCTGTTCCTCGAGCCAGAGACAATTCCTCCCTCCCCGCAGCTGGCCTCTGGCCTCGGCCCAGCCACCCCACCGACATGAATGCTGCAAGATTGATGGGAGCGGAGAGACTGTGAGCCTAGGCCCCAAGACCCCAGCCCTGGCTGCTCTTTCTGCTCAGCCTGTTTTTCTCTCTCTTCTTCTCTCCAGGGACCTCGGCCACCTCCCAACTTAGGATCAAAGAATTTTCAGAATATAAGAGCCCCTGGAAATGACCTGGTGCAAGCTCCTTGATGTACAAAAGTGGAAATCGGGGCCCAGATAGAGGTGAGAAACTTGCTCCAGATCATATGGATCTGAGACTAGAACCCAGGTTCCTTGACTCCCAGTCCAGGACTCTTTCCCATAGGCTATAGGAACGTCATAATTTGACATAAATTTTTCTTTTTTGAATATCGACTGCAGAGCTGGCATTTCTTATCCCAGTGCTCCTTTTCTGTCCCCATGACCGCTGCTCTGATTTGGGCTTCTCAATCTCTTGTCTGGGTGTCGGTCTCACTTTAAGTCTGTCTAGTTCCCATCTACAATTCTACCATCCACACAGCAGCCAGAGGGATTGTCCTTAACACAGACCTGATTCTCATCTCCCTGCTTCACTGCATAGGCCGTGTGACCCAGAATCTGTCATCTGGCTTACAGATCCCCTCAGGACTGGTCACTGCCCAGCCTCATCTTCCAGGTAAGATCTATATTCCCCACTACTAAACTTGATTGATGCCTCCTCCAGGCAGCTCTCCCACATTCCTCTGTAGTGAACAGTACTGTATTAGAGTCTGTCACGGAGCTCTTCTCAAGGTGGGAGGCTCTGACCCCAGATGTCTGCTCCCTGGATGGTGAGTGCTTCCAAAGCAGAGGCTGCATCTGCTCAGTGTCCCTGCCTTCCTGCCCTCTCCACCAGATTTGACCTTTCCCTATACTCTCCATCAGGCTCGAACTTGCCCATGTGCAGTTTCCTCCTGTTGGTTCCAGTAATCTGTCAATCATCCTGGGAAAGCAAGGAGCTCAAGGGTGAGTGGCAGGAGATTCTGATTCCTCCTCCTGAGTGGGCTCCATCCTGCCCATTTTGGCCCCTCCTCAGAACTGACTTGGGTCTGAGTATGTCTCTGCTCCAGAGCACAGACACTAGAAACTAGCCTGGGGCTATAGGAAGTCACAGGGGCAAAGCTTAGCAGACAGTGTCCTCTGAGCATAGCCAAGAAAAGCCCCGAACTTGGAACTCAGTGCTGGGATTCTAGGAGCTCCATTTCCAGGAATCAAATCCTAAGGGGGAAAATTTCAGAATGTGAAAAAAGATGGACATGGGAGAATTTATTTATAATAGCGAAAATCTGGAAACAATCTAGAAGTCTAGCAATAATTGAAAGGTTAAACATAAGCTCTGATGGTGAAATATTGTGCAGCCATTATTATGTTTGCAAAGAGTTGTTATTAACATGGAAAAATGTTAAGTGAAAAAGAACAGAATATAAAACCATGTATGTAGTATGATCATAAATGGAAAAAAATACATAAAGACTGGGAGGAAATAGACTGAACGCTAAAATTGGTTGACTTGGGATAGAAAGATTAAAATTTTCCTTGGGTTATACTTTCCTGACAACAAATGTCTGCCTAGTCAAAGCTATGGTTTTTCCAGTAGTCATGTATGGATGTGAGAGTTGGACTATAAAAAAAGCTGAGTGCCGAAGAATTGATTCTTTTGAACTGTGCTGAAGCTGAAACTCCAATACTTTGGTCATCTGATGTGAAGAACTGACTTATTGGAAAAGACCCTGATGCTGAGAAAGATTGAAGGCGGGAGGAGAAGGGGACAACAGACGGATAAGATGGTTGGATGGCATCACCGACTCAATGGACATGAGTTTGAGTAAGATCTGGGAGTTGGTGATGGACAGGGAAGCCTGGCGTGCTTCATTCCATGGGGTCGCAAAGAGTCGGACACAACTGAGCGACTGAACTGAACTGAACTGATACTTTCCTGTGCTTTCCAAACTTTCTACTGTAAACTCATACTCATTTTATAGTCAGAAAACTTCTACTATAAACTTCTATTCATTTTACAGTCAGAAAAACAAATTAGACAAGGAAAAAAGATCAGTTCTAGTTCAGTTCTAGTTCTTTGGTGATAATTGGACATGTGACTTCGGGCAAGTCAACCACCCTCTTTATGATTTGACTTCATCTGTTTGTTCACCTGTTCATTCCTTTTTTCATTCTAGGAATCTCCAAAAGGCCTCACCTGTGCCAGCTGGGTACTAAGGACCCAAAAGTGAATCAGAACATAAACATGTGAAAAGACATTTGACCTTGTTCATAATCAGAGAAATATAAATTAAAATTAAGCCAAGGGTTAGGTTTAAGTTTATCAGATTGGCAAAGCCTCAGAAGTTTGATAACATACTCTGTTGGCAAGACTGAGGGAAATGAAGTTCTCTCATATTGTGTGCGGTGGGTATACAAAAAGGGAAAAGCTCTCTATGGAGGGAATTTGGTAATTTCTAGAAAAATTACATATGTGCTTATTCTTGAACATTATTTGGCATTGCCTTTCTTTAGGGTTGGAATGAAAAAAGACCTTCTCCCATCCTGTGGTCACTGCTGAGTTTTCCAAATTTGCTGGCGTATTGAGTGCAGCACTTTCACAGAATCATCTTTTAGGATTTTTAAGTCTTAGGTTTTATTTAAAATATCAATATGAACTCTTGGTGTGAATTTTCTTAAGCAAAAAGTATTTCCCAGCTCTGCACCCTGAAATAACCTAGACATAATGACAGCCAAATAGCACTGAGCACTCCTCACATCCAGGTTTGTGGTCTCTCATGTCACTTCTCACTTAAAGAACCAGAACTTCTTGGATAAATAGCTGATTCCAGATCTGGATCAAAAATGCACAAGACAAATCTGGACATCTTGTCATACTAGAAAGTCAGGAAGCTGCTAAACACTGCTTAGGGTTCAGATCAAAAGGACTCAGAAGTCAATTAAAGAGATCCCTACTGGCCAAAAATGGGATGATTTGATAATAACTGTAATAGAGTAAAACATATCAGATGCACTAAAACTATAAGAAATGAATGATACAAAAAACTGAAACAAACAAAAGCCTGTTGGTCACCTTTAGAGAATATTAGAGACTCAAGTCCTTATTCTGAAAGCTGAGAAATAAGAGGAAAACATCAAGCATTTTTCTTAAGATTCATAAATAGATTATACCTCAGAGAAACCAGAGTTGATGACAGAAGTTTATCTCTATAGAAATATTCCAGTTAATAAATGAAGAAGAAAGTAAAATATTGTTTTGCAAATCTCTGGTAAAGTAGTGGATCTAGGCAATGAACTTCAAAGTCTTTTGGTGGTGGTTTAGTCGCTAAGTCGTGTCCAACTCTTGCGATTCCATGGACAGAGAAGCATGGCAGGCTACAGTCCATGGGATTCTCCTGGCAAGAATACTGGAGTGGGTTGCCATTTCCTTCTCCAGGGGATCCTCCCAACCCAGGAATCGAACCCGGGTCTCCTGCATTGTAGGCGGATTCTTTACCAACTGAGCTACAAGGGAAGCCCCTCAAAGTGTTTTAGAAGCCCCCAAAAGAAAAGATAGATAATGAAATATTATGTGCCTTTTGAGGAAAGCACGGTAGTCTCCCCTCTTATGCATGATTTCACTTTCCACAGTTTCAGATACCTGCTGTCAACTGTGGTCCAAAAATATTAAATGGAAAATTCCAGAAATAATGCGTAAGTTTTAAATTGTGCACTGTTCGAAGTAGCACGATGAAAGCTCACATCATCCCTCTCTGTTTTGCCCGGATGTGAATCATACAGTCCACTTGTCCCTGAGCAGCCACCTGTGTTATCAGATTGGCTGTCACACGACTATCAGATCACGGTGTTTATGGCCAAGTGATTCTGATTTTACTTAATAATGGCCCCAAAGTGCAAGAGTAGTGATGCTGGCACTTCAGATATTCTCTTTCTGTGCCTAATTTATATTATACATAAAACTTTATCATAGGTATGTATACATAGGAAAAAATATAGTACATATAGGATTTGGTACTATCTGACGTCTCAGGCATCTACCAGGGGTCTTGGAACATACTTCCCGTGGATAAAGGGAGACTACTGTACACACACCTCCTATGAAGAATTCTTTCTAAAACTTTAAATATGACTTTAATTAAGTCTTTATATCTAACTGTCAATTTGTAGAAAAGGCAGGGGCCTGAAGAATATGTTAAACAACACCATGGGGGATGCAGTGGGAAAAGTCCAGAATGTGAAAGACTACAGGAACAAACAGCATGGTTTATTCCACAAATGAGGGGAAAAAATAACAGAAGAGGGAGAAACCTACAGATTGAAGGAATGCAAAAGACCCAACAAACAAGTGACATGTATGGACCTTGTTGGATCCCAGTCTACAGCAAATCAATTTTAAAAGACCCTTTATGAGACAATTGGGAAAATTTAAACCTGATTGGATATTTGATGATAATTTTTAAATATTATGAAAATGTATGTATGATAATGGTATTCTGGTCATGCCATTACAATTTAGAAATACATACTGCAATATTCAGGGATAAAATGATTTGATATTCTGGATTTACTCCAAATAATAAACCCAATGGGGGAGGAGTTGGGGGGTAGAAATGAAGCAAGAGTGGCCTTGTACACAGGGTTCTTTGTACTGTTCTATTTTTGGGTATGCTGAAAATTTTCCACAATAAAATGTCTTTGCAGCTCTCACGGAGGTGGGGAGGAAGACTCAAAGACGTCAACCAAGGAGGTCAGTTTCCTCTGAGGCTATGATGGGGGCAGATCCCGGAGCACTGCACCTCCCTCCGCAGTGAACAAGCAGGAATGGGCAGGTAGAGGGAGGGGCTCCCATAGAGGGAACAGCACGAGCGGGGCAAGAGGGTTACCTAATCCGGGACTGCAAGGAGAGTGGCTAAGACAAAAATGGGGGCAGCCACGGAGGGCCTTGAAGGCCCAGCCAGGAGGCCCAGGGAGGGTTTGTGCTGGTGAGTAACATCGTGGGCTGTGTTTCAGCCATGTCACCCAAGCAATCGGACAGACTGGAGGAAGGAACCTGAATGGGTGTGGGGAGATCCGAGCAGAGGCTGGGCAGGGGTCCTAGAGAGACTCCAGGAGGCCTGAGCTGGGGTAGTCTGGGGACAGTTTGGAGGAGCTGCGTGGCTGCAGTGAGGAGGTACTTGTGGAGTTTCTGGCTCGGGCAACTTAGTGGGTGTTGGTGCTATTGTTAAAATGGAGCAATGTGGGGAGCAGTTTAGGTGCCCCCATCTAGAGCACTGGCTGAGAGGCAGGGGCCTGGGTTCTGGCCCCAGCTCTGCTGTGTGGCTGTGGACCTCAGGGCATATCTCTACTCCTTTCTGGCCCAGGAGTCCCCATCTCTGAAGCCTCAGAGCAGAGGTTCTCCAATTCCACTTGGCCTGTGCATGCATCCTTCTTGCCTGCAAGAGTTCACGAGTTCTCATCTTGCCTCGCTGAAAATCCAGTTGTGTGATGTCAATGGCATTTCCCTTCAGAAAAAGGAAATGAGGTTAGCGAGCGTGTTACCAGGAAAGGAAAGTGAGTTGAGCCCCACCTTCAGCAGCCCCATGTGCCCGCCTCCCCCCAACCCTGGGCATGCTAGGCCCCTCTGCCTGGAGCTGGGGACCGGACCAGCTTCAGACAGAGACACTGATACAACATGGGTGAATATTGACTATTACAACTTTGATTTCCAAGCAGGGCTGGGCCACCCCCAACAGAGTCAGCATCTTGTCTGGTGCCCACGGCCCAAACCCTGGCCACAATGGGCGATGGGGGTCACAGGAGGCTCCAAGGTCTCATTAAATATCAGCAGGGCCCTAATGATGAGTTCTTTGTACATGAAGAGGCAGAGGCCCAAAGAGGAGAAGGGACATGGCCAAGATAACAGGGCAAGTCAGAGAACACAGGTATAGGTTACATGACACCAACCGGGTCAGGTGGTTCCAGACAACCTGTCATGCCACAGAACTCCCAGAATGTCCTGCTCCTGATGCATGTCCCCAGAAAGTCCTTCTCCAGTTACAAATATTAAGTGTGTTTATTAAACAGCACCACTCCCAACCCTAAGCTTTTGACCATCTGGACATTCTTTAAAAGTCTGTCATGAAGACAAGATAAAAAACAAATTCTAATCCTTTCAATAAAATTGCTGTGTACATCTGAACTGAAAAAAAAAAAGCCCCGAAATTAACAAATTGATAATTTGGTATGTTTAGCAAATCAGTCTTCAGTAAGGTTGATCCCTTGGCAAATGGATCATTAAGCGAATACACTTCAAGGGACTTGATCTTGAGCCTCCCACTGATTCCACCTATCACCCGACCTCCCGACTGTGAGCCCCGCAGGCAGGGTCCAGTCCAGCTGTCCTCTCTCGGCCTCCAACCGCCGGCCCAGTACCTGGAACACAGTGGGGGCATGTGTTGGTGAGTTAATTGTTGAGTTAACTAAGGAGATGGAGTTCTGAGGTTGGACCTGGCTGTCCTCAAGGGTTGAGGGGCTCCTCAGAGGGGGATTAGCAATGGTGTCTCTGGTCACTCCCAGCACAGTGAGGTAACAGGGTGGAAAAAACCCTCACTCTTGCTCTTTGCAAAAGTCACCTTGGGTCATACTTTCCACTGTGCCCCCTGCAGGGAGGGCGTCTGGTTCACCCTCCCACACACCCAGGGGCTGGGGGTTTTCAGGTGAAGTGGAACTAGGTGCTTATGTCTCTGTACCTTTGCAGACTCACTCAGCAACAAGGGAGCCAGACAAGGCAGTGTATATGTACACTGGTGTGTGACACTGGTGAGCTTGTATGTGTGTGTATGTGCAAGGGTGTGTGTTTGTGTTTGCACATGCACGTGTGGATGGCTGTGGTGTGTGGTTTTGTTCTGTATATACTGATGCTCATATAATCTGTGTTTATTGTTACTGTGTATGCATATGTGTCAACGAAATGTATATACACACTCAAGTTTGTATGAGTCTGTGTGTGTTTGTGGGAGCATCCATTCGAATACCAGCTTTCACAGTGTGAGTGTATTGAGTCGTGGTACTTGCCTATCCATGGAAGTGTACGATGAGGAGCCTGGCAGGGTGTGTGTGTGCTTTTTGCATAAATCCATCACTTGTGTTAATCCATGTGAGTGTACGAGACACACATGTGTGTTTTGGGTAAGGTGTGTGTGTACTCCGTAGGTGCATCTTAATGTAGGGCTATGGATGTGTGATGTCTACATATGGGTGCCTGTGGGAATAAGTGTTTTGTGTGTGTCTGTATGAACGTGTGTGTGTGAAGATCTAAAACTGTGCGCACAGGTGAATTTGTGCATGAAGTGGGCTTGTACAGTCCATGTGGTATGTATGAGCGCACGTGATTGCAGGTGTGTGCACACATGAACATAGCCTTGCTGCTGTTTGTTTCCTCCTGGGAAATACAGAGCTTCTGAGCTCTAACCATGGCTGGGGACTCTTCCAGGAACAACGTTTCCTGAACCTGAACAGTGAGACCATCAGAGGTCCTATGTGAATGAGGAAGAGGCATGGACCCGAGGCTTGAGCTCCTCTAAGCTGGGAGTTGGCCCCCAGGGCCACAGCTCTGGGTCAGGCTGGCGAAGGGCAGGGACACCTGGGGCCTCAGCCTTCACTCGAAGCCCTGCGGAATGTCACTGCCACCTCTGTGTCAGGTCACCCCTCAGTGGCTTTCAAACGTTTTTAGGAGTCATAGGGGGAAATAAAATCTTACAAGGATCCCCACGTGTGGAAAACAGATGAGGAAGTGAGAATGCTGCGGCTGAAGTCTGGAGTTGGGGAGGGGTGGGAAGGGGTCTCCATGGAACTGAGCCTAGGCTGTCTCTGGGCCTGTTGGTTTACAGTTTAGAGTCTAGTTTACAGTTTAAAAAACATACTGATATCCATGATCTCAGTTAATCCTCCTGAACTTCTTCCAGCTGTTTGGGGAGGCTGGGAGCAGAGCAGTGCAAAGCCCTGGTTCTACTCTGGCCCCTCTTCTATTTGAGCAATTTCTGTGACCCAGCCTCCCTCATAGCGAGAACCATGTGAGATCCGTATTCGGCACTTGGTAAGCAGCACAGAAATGTGGGCTCCCGTGTTTATGGCTATCTTCATTTTACAAATGAGGAAACTGAGACCTGGGGAGACTAACTAGATCCCATGTCAGCCCGGAAGTGCTGGGAAGCACTCAGGTCCATGCTGACCTCAGATATTCACCCTCTGTCATCAGAAGTGTTTTCTTGTTCTTCTGGGCTTGGCCAGGCGGTGGTAAACCCCACATGTGGTTCTGTGGTTGCCCACACAGGCCTAAAAATAGCCAGCAGGAGCCCGGGGCTCCCCCTTGGTGAATGGCAGAAGGCTTATGCTCCAGAGAGCTTAGCTCTGCCCACAGATGAACAGATCCACTCTAGGGAGGGCTGGGTGGTCTGAGTAACCTGCATGACATGCCAGAGGCTATGCCAAACTTGTAACAGAGATTATTGCATTTCATTGACTTGTTTTGTAAAGTCTGTGATATCCCACTGGACAGATATGAAAACTGAGCCTAAGAGGGATGAAGTGATCCACCCAAGGTCAAGGAGCTTCAATGAGAACCAAAGTAGCACTGATCTAAGGCCCATGTTCTTAGTGCTTCACCCTATCACCCCCTTCCTTATCTTGAACCTGGGGACAGCTGGTGCAGGGCAAGAGCAGGACCTTTGGAGTCAGACAGACCCAACTTCAGGTCCCAGCCTCACTGATGACTCCTTGTGGCCTGGGCAAGTCCTCACCTCTCTCAGCCTCAGTCTCCTCACCTACAGAACAGGGAGCCGCATGGCCCACCATGTAGGATCACGGTAAGGATGGAATGTAATAAAGCATGGAAGTGCCCAGGGTAGGGCCTGGCATAAGTGCTCAGTAAACAGCCATTTACACTCTCTCCCCATCACACCACTGAGGACCATGCTTTCATAGTTGGGATGAGAGGAGCAATGTCTGCTGAGCCTCTGAAAGTGTCTTGCTGGTTGGGAAGTGAGACTACTGAGGAGAGGCCAGGAGAGGAAGTCCCTGTGAAGGATGTATTTTCTGAAAATGGACTCAGGAGTATTTTCAGATCCTCATACTGAAAACCTGCCATTCTCCATAAAGAAATGGAGTGCATTGCCCCTCCCCTTGAAATCAAGCAGAACTCTGTGACTGTGTCAGTGATCAGAATGAAGCAGACATGACACTGAATAAGTTGCCGGGCTAAAATTTACACAAGTAATTCAGCTTCCACCCATCTCTCTGAATGCCTCTCTGTCACTGTTTCTCTCTCTCTGAGATCCAGTAACCATCTTGTAATGAAGCCCAAGCCACACGGAGAGGCCACTCTATGTGTTCTGGCTAACCAGTACCCTACCCAGTTAAGATCTTGGCCAATGGCCAGCTTCAACCATTGGACTTACCCATGAATGACTCTTCAAATGATTCCAGCTCTCAGACTGCCAACAATCCCAGGTAATGCTGAGTGAAACAGAGATGAACTATGAGGACAAATAAATGTCATAATTTCAAGCACTAGGCTTGGGGTACGCAGCATTAGGTAACAGGTACACCTCTTTCCTCTTTCCCCTGCAGCCCTCTGAGTTCCCCCAGCCAGACAAAAGTAAGCTCCTTCCCATGCCCCACTTCCACTCCAGCAGTTACAACTTGGAATCTGTCTTCTGCCCACTGTTGAGCCCTCCAAGCCAAGTTGGACAGCCCTAGTTCAGAGGCCAGCTCTGTCGCTTCTAGTTGTGTGCCCTTGGGCAAGTCATCAGCCATCTAGGATGCTTTATTTTTTGTGTTAATGCTAATTAGGATAGTGCCTCTTGGGAGTGTCGTGTGCATCATCCATTGCTCAGCCGTGTATGATTCTTTGCAACCCCATGGACTGTAGCCTGCCAGGCTCCTCTGTTCATGGGGTTCTCCAGGCAAGATTACTGGAGTAGGTTTCCGTTTCCTCCTCCAGGGGATTCTTCCCAACCCAAGGATCAAACCCATGAGTCCTGCATTTCCTGCATTGGCAGGTGCATTCTTTACCACTGAGTCACCTGGGAAGCCCCAAGGAGTCTGGGGGACTGATTAAACAAAGTGCCCAGGCACATAGTAAGTTCTTCTTAGAAGGATATGGGCATGCAAGGCTGGTGAGAAAGGAAGTAGTCAAAGATGTAACTCCAGCCTCTGCCTTAGTCAAGAGAGAGGGGAGGAGTGGGTCCAGGGAGCCTGAAAAGCCATGAGTTCTGGCGGATGTCTAGTGTGAGAGGCCCAGCCCTGTGCAGGCAGCATGGGTCCCAGGTGATGCTGCCCTCAGGTGGTTCCCAGATTAACTGAGCTATAGGAGCAAGAGGAATGGTGCTGGGTGGGCCCTGGCAGGATCCTGTCATGGGTGAATGGGGTTGGGGAGGGGGAGTGCAGCAGGCAGCAACAGGGGAGGGAGGGATGGGGATTGGGTAGTCTGCACCAGAACCACCCGGGTTCAGCTACACTTGAGCATCGCACTGTGAAGCTTTTCAGAAACCCAGGGGCACTCTTCCTCTCCAGGCAGGGCTAGCCAGGCCCCATCTAGAGATAAAGTCACTGCAGGGGCTCCCAGGCCAGAGACATCCTTATCAGCCACTGTCCTCTGGGATACTTGGGAATGTAAACACGCCTGATGAGATGGGCCAGCCCTGGGAAGACACAAAACAGATGCTCAGGGAGACACCCCCTCTCCCCATCATCCCTCCCTGCAACCCTGCAAGCTGGAACAGAGAGAGCCCCAGCCTCACACAGAGCTTGAGGGGTCCTCTAGTCCCAACACCGGGGATGTGTTCTTTTCCCTTTCGGTCACACTCAGATTTGAAGAGACCACAAGTAGCCCACTCTGTTAAGGCCATGCTGGCCAATGGCACAGCATGGTGCTACCTGGTAAGGATAACCAGAGGTGGGCACACAGGCTGAAGTGCCTTCACACGCCACTCGGGCTCTCCAACTTACACAGACATTTGGGCCAGGCATGGGAATGGGTGCTATTGTGAAGTGGAACCCAGAAAACACAGCCATCCCAATTCACTCTCTAGTGGGCATGCATGCAAAGTCACTTCAGTTGTGTCCAACTCTTGGCGACCCTATAGACTGCAGCCTGCCAGGCTCCTCTGCCCATGGGATTCTCCAGGCAAGAATACTGGAGTGGGTTGCCATGCCCTCCTGCAGGGGATCTACCCAGGGATCGAACCTGAGTCTCACGTCTCCTGCATTGGCAGGCGGGTTCTTTTTCACTAGCATCACCTGGGAAGACTTGTCTAGTGGGCAAAATGGCCAAATAATAATAATAATGAGCTTGTTGTTGGGCACTGACTATGCATCAGGCACTGTTCTGAGTGATGTACATGGATGAACTTTTTAATTCACACACAGCCCTATAGTATAAGATGGTGGATATGTCTATTTCACAGAGCAGGAAGCCTGGACCAGGGGAGGTGGCAGCATGTGCACAAGATCCCAGAGCTGGGATGCAAGACACAGAAGCCTGGCCCCAGGGACAGAGTGGTGAGGGCTGTGTGGGACTCCAACTGTAGTTTCTCCTGGCTGAGCCAGTGAGCTGAGAAGACACAGGGGTGAGGTCAGCGAATAGTAGACGCCCCTCCAGGCTCAAACCCTGACCTCTTCTTCATAGCCCATCCCTACTCACTCTGTCTGGGCTCCACTCCTTCCTTCTCATGGTGCTCAGGCCTGCTAAGGCCTGTGACTTGGGACTCCCAGTCCTGGTGAGGACCCTTCACAACCATATCCTCCTGGGATCCAGAGATGCCAACATCAGGCAGTGGGAGCAGAGAAAGAGCACTAGGTTTGGGGTGGAACAGTGTTTACATCCCGGCTCTGCATCCCCGGGCCTCATTTGTTGTGTCCGATTCTTTGCAACCCCATGGATTATATATAGCCTGCCAGACTCCTCTGTCCATGGGATTCTCCAGGCAAGAATACTAGAGTGGGTTGTCATTTCCTCCTCCAACGGATCTTCCTGATCCAGGGATCGAACCCATGTCTCCCGTGGCTCCTGCATTGCAGGCGAATTCTTCACTGCTGAGCCACCGGGAAAGCCCCACCTGTAAAATTAGGTATAGGCTAAATGACTTGCCAGGGCCTCAGGCTCCACTGACATCCCAAGACTGTGTCAAGGCGAGAAACTGTGACTGCATGTGCAGAGATGAAAGCAAGGAACCTGGGCGGCCAAGACAGGGAGATTCTGCTGTCTGGGGGCCTTCCTGGGGGAGGAGTCATTGAGCAAGCACCTGCAAATAAATTTCTTCTTTTCTCTTCCCTCTCTGCCTACTTTTCACCCTTTTCCCTGACAGACTCCCAGGCTGAGCAGGGGGCTGTATGCTTGGTATCACCAAGGCTTAGATCAAGGTCTGGACAGGGTACAGTGGGGGAGGGAGCATAGAGTGAGGGAGGGGTCAGGGCTGCCTTGTGGGGCAATCTCTGGGCGGCATGATCCTTGAAGAATGGGTGGGTGTTTGCCAGGCATACCAGAGGGAAGAGGAGGAAGGAGCTGTGGGCAGACGGAGCTGGGACCAGAGCAGGAAGCCTCGGACGCTGTCTGGTGCACGGATGGCCAAGCTCAGGGGCTCCTGAGGGCAGCAGGAGCTAGGGGAGCAAGAAGCAGGGCCTGAGCTGAAATCTGAGGATCTGGGCTATCCCCTGAGGGTACTGGGGAGCCCTGGAAGGCTTTTGAGGAGAGGAGGGGTGTGATCTGACCTATGCGTCCAACATGTGTCTCTGGCTACTGTGAGGAGATTGAACTGGAGCAGAGGGATGGATGGGAAGCTGGGAGGTCACTGGGATACAAGTCTGGAAAATGAAAGTTGCTCAGTTGTGTCCGACTCCTTGAGACCCCATGGACAATACAGTCTGGGATTCTCCAGGCCAGAATACTGGAGTGGGTAGCCTATCCCTTCTCCAGAGGATCTTCCCAACCCAGAAATTGAAGCGGGGTCTCCTGAATTGCAGGTGGATTCTTTACCAGCTGAGCTATCAGGGAAGCCAATGCAAGTCTGGGGCTGCAGTCAAAGGCGGTGAGCAGAGAGGCTCTATGTGAGAGCTGAAAGGGTGGCCCTGGAACATGAGGGCTTGTCAGGAGAAGGAAGGGGAGGCAGGTGACCTCAGGGATCTGGCTAGTTGTATGGTGGCCGGACCCTGGGCTCAGCCCTCACCTGGGGTCAGGCTCCAGGTCAAAATGGGAGGCAGGGGTGGGGAGAGGGTGGGAAAGGCTGTTACAGAGGAGTGAAGGGTGGGGTGACTAGGACAAGGAATGGGACTTTGGGAAGATGCCCGTGACATCTTCCTCTTGAGGGTCCAGAGAGGAGGCCTCAGAGCTCAGGATAATAGAATCCTTTTGGGGGTGGTGTGGGTCACTCGGCCCATCCTTCTCTCTGCAGGCTGGTCTGTGCTCATAACTGGGTGATTTGAGTTTACAGACTGCTGTTCTGTGTGTGCAGCATGAGGCTTGGACCAGAAAAACTCCAAGCCTCTTCCCTTTCTTACCATCCCCGGCTTCTTTGTTTCCCCCTGCCCTGTTGACCTGGCGGCTTTGTGTCAGGCTTCCCCCACTCCAGGCCTCAGCTGCCTCCTCTAATCCAGAGCCTGTGTTAAGCTGAAATGATCTCGAAGATTCCACAGAAGGCCCCCATGTTTGTTCAGAGAGCAAGAGAACAGATTCCAGCTGCCAAGGCCCCAGATTTCATTTCTCTCCAAGGAGTCCACGCTCAGCCCTGCCTCCATGGCCAGTCAGCCTGCCCCCCAACTCTGCCCTCAATTAGTCAGCTCCTAGGGCATGAACACAGCCTGTCTGCTCCCAGCTCTCCCACTCCCTGACCCCCCCGAGCATCCTGGAGCTGGGGAGGCACGACCTGCAGGCCTGAGGCTTTCCCGCCAATCTCAGTAAAGCCCTGTGTTTCCAGAGAGTGGGTGTAGCAGTCCTGCCAGCTCTCAGCCGACCCTGGAGTTCAGAAAAAAGGCAGCTGGTGGCAGATAGATAATAACTTCTGTCTGGGTTTTTTTAAACTTTCTTTAAAAGCGCTGGACGTCATCGCACTGCCCCCCCCCCCCCCCCCGCTCTCCCCCCAACTCTGCCCACCACCCGGCACTGAGAGGAAGGTAGAGCAAGGAGAGCCGTGACTTTGCAGATGGAGAAACCAGGGCTCAGAGAGAGAGGAGGAAGTGACGTGCCCAGAGTCACGCAGCAAGCAGCAAAGCTGGGAATTAAACCTCGGCTCTGCCGCCAGGCCTGTTTTCAGAAGAGACTTCTGATCCCAGTAATTCCTGAAGTTCCTTCAGAACTTGCATCCTATCCTAGGGTTTTCCCAGGCAGATGAGAGAGGTCAGGAAGCGGGGAAGGGCAGGATAGCCTGAGTGTGTGTGAGAGCCTGACCCTCCTAGCCCTGCTTCCACGTGAACCTGGTACCGTGCCATAGCCCTCAAGTCCCTGGGCAGTCTGACCCTCCAGCCTCTTCTCTCTCTTCTTCTTCCTTTGCCCTATGAGCTCCTGCCACATGGTTTTCTTTGCCTTCTTAAACATACCAGGCTCCCAGCCACAGGGCCTTTGCATATGCAGTTCCCTTAGCTTAGAAGGCATACCCCAAGCCCCAGCCCCTTCCAGGTTCACATAATGCCTCTTCATCCTTCTATCCTTATTAAATATCAGTCTTATTGAGTTATAATTCATATATCATGCAATTCTCCTATTTAAAATATATAATGCATTGGTTTTTCAGGATAGTCACAGATTTGGGTAACTATTACCACATTCGATTTTAGAATATTTGCATCTTCCCCCACAAAATCGCCATACTCAATCATCACTGCCTCCCTCCCCAAAATTTCACAATCACTAATCTAATTTGTGTATCTATGGATTTGCCTATTCTGGACATTTCATATAAATGGAATCATACAATATATGGTCTTTTGAGATTGGCTTCTTTCACTTAGCATAATGTTTTCAAGATTCTTCTGTTGGTACATATTTTACTGCTTCATTTATTTTTGTTGCTGAGCAATATTTCATCCCATAGATGATACCACATTTTATTTATACATTCATCAGTTGATGAACATTTGGATTGTTCCCACTTTTTAGCTATTATGACTAATGCTGCTATGATCATCCTCTTGAGGACATATGTTTTCATTAACCTTGTATATATTCCTAGGAGTGGAATTGCTGGATTATGTGGTAACTCAATGTTTAACCTTTTGAGGAACTGCAAGACTATTTTCTTTAGAGGCTGCATCAATTTCCAATTTCTCCACATCCTCATCAACACTTTTTATTGTCATATATATCATATCTCCATCATAATGAGCATGAAATGGTATTTCATTGTGGCTTTGAGTTGCATTTCTCTGATGACTAACGATGTCAGAGCATCTTTTCATGAGCTTATTGGACATCTGTACATCTTCTTTGGAGAAATGTCTGTCTAGATTCTTTGCCCATTTTAAATTGGGCCTTTGTCTTTTTTTATTATTGAGTTGTAAGAGTTCTTAATTATATTCTAGATTCAAATCCGTTATCAGATGTAAGGCTTTGTAAAAAATTTTCCTATTCTTGATGGTGTAACATACAAGTTTTTTGTTTTGATGATATCCAATGTTTCTAATTTTCTTTTAGTTGCTTATACTTTTGGTGTCATACCCAAGAAGTCATTACCTAACCCAAGGTCACAAAGATTTACAACTATTTTTTCTTCTAAGAGTCTTATAGCTTTAGTTTTAGATCTTTGATCCATTTTGAGTTCACTTTTTTTTCTGTGTTATTAGCTAGGAGATTAACTTCATTCTTTTGCATGTAGATACCCAGTTGTCCCAGCACCATTTGTTAAGAAGACTACTCTTTCTCTCACAGAGTGGTCTTGGCAGCATTGTCAAAAATTGATTGCTTTATCTTAACTCAAGCATCATTTCCTCAGAGAAGCCTTTGCTGACATCCCTGCCCAACCTAACCTCAGCTTAGCCAGGTTCTCTGTAATATATACGTGCCTGTATGTGTTAGTCACTCAGTAGTGTCCAACTGTTTGCAACCCCATGGACTGTAGTCTGCCAGGCTCTTCTGTCCATGGAATTCTCCAGGTAAGAATATTGGAGTGAGTAGCCATTTCCTTCTCCAGGGGATCTTTCCAACCCAGGGATCGAATCCGGGTCTCCTGCATTGCAGGCATATTCTTTACCAATTGAGCCAGCAGGAGGTGGGATAGGTTATAAATTGTATTTATCTGTTTAATGTTGCCGTCATGAGCGCACACACTCTGTAGCCAGACAGCTGAGTTTCAACTCCCAGTTCTGCCACTTCCTGGCTGCCTGATATATAGTTTCACCACCTGTACCTCAGATTCCTCACCTGTAATAGGGGATTTACTCACCTCATATTGTTGTCACGAGAGTTGATATGTGTAAAGTACATGGCAGGTGGCGATAACATTGAATGTATGAGCTCTCATTAATCAGTGTCATCTCCTTAGGTGTTACACTCCTTGAGGATGGGAATCCTGTCTGTTTTGGCTTTCACGAAATCCTCGTGGGCATCATTGGGAGGGCTCAGGGAAGGGCTTCAATGCTGGCTTCTTGAATTAATTAGTGGGCTAAAGCACATACATGTGCATGAGTGAATGAGCCTGGCAGACAGGGTTCTAATCCCACCCTCACACTGTCTGGCTGTCTGACTTCAGAACACTGAAGCCAGACCCTTGGAAACTCTCGTGGTTTACTCCCTTTCTCTGCATGGGTGCAGAACTCTGTCTTCACTTCAAATAAGGGGAACCTAATATATAACTCAGATAAAGGGGGCTGTTGTGAGAGAAGCCAGAGTGGGGCCCAGAGACCCCTCCTCCTGGGCACCCCTGAGGACCCCCAGAGTCTTCCAGACAGTAAGCGTGAAGATGTGATCCCGTGTCCTCTCCAGGCTCGAGTAGCCTGTGATTCAGAGGCAGCTGATGTCTGACGCTCTTAATTCAGCCCAAATGCTGAAAGTCTGTGTCTTGCGGCATGGAGGAGGTGGAGGGGCACATTCCAAGGGAGAAAGCTCTTCCTGCCTTCTGCCCATGGAGGGGAGCCATGTGCCTGAACTTACGGACAAGCATGTCCTGGCTCTCATACCCTCCTTTCCTTCCTGCTTGGTTTCTCGACCCACCCCTGGGATGGCCTGGAATCTTGGACCAAACTTCCTCCTGCCTGCCCCCCTCCACCCTGACCTCACACCCAGCTCACTTCCAGGGAGGCCCACTGTGATCCAGCTCATGTCACCCTCCATGCCCTCATTTCATCTAGGAGACAATTCCTCGGAGGCTTAGGGAGGTGAGTGACTAATCCAACGTCATGGTGCAGCAAATAAGTGGCAGAGCAAAGAGTCGAACCCCAGGCTCCCAACTCCAAGCCTGGACCCTTTCTTCATTAGCTGCCTCCATTACACGAAGAGGGAACCACCATTCACATGACCTCAGGGACAGGGCCAGAACAGGAGGTATGGGAGCTCAGCCAAATTCTGTGATCCCCAAGGCAGCTCCTCTGGCAAAAGGAGCTGCCTAATGGTTTCCCCTGGCAGAGGACCCCTGACCACAGTGGGAAGGGTTGCCCTGGGAAACATAGGGAGAGGAGGTCCCCACTTGGTAGGGTACCAACATGAACTTAAGGGCTAGGCAGATCTGTTCAGGTTACTGCCAACATCTCTGAGCCTCAGTCTCCCCCGACTCCATGCCATGAGGATAATAGTACCCACAGAGCTAGGTTGCTGTGAGCATAAATTAAGAGTGAACATACGGCCCTTGGTGCTGGGGAAGCTGGGCTCTACAGGAGTTGCCTGGAGTCCCCCTGGGGAAGCAGACCCAGGCTCATAAGGAGGAGACAACTGGTTCCCAGACCCCTCCCAGATCTTTGAATTCCCTGAGAATGTTTTTAGGAATCATATCTCTACCGGAAAAAGAGGTTTATAGTGCTAATGGTCCAGAGGCATGAATCTGGGAGAGTCACCGGATAATTGGAGAGTTGATTTGGGTTAATTAAGTTTTTTTTTAACTCGGATTTCCTTCAGGACATTTGTCTATTGAAGACAAGCAGGTCTGAGACAGTCATACGTGGGAGCTGCTGCTGTCACTTTGTTTGGAGCCTAGCTCTTCCTCTCTGAGCCTCAGTGTCTTCATTTGTAAAATAGAGGAAGGGGAGAGTCCCATGAAGGTTGCAGCACCTGCTCCTGCTGCAGTGCTGAGGGCCTTTAAAGTGGGGCCTACAAGGTGCTGAGGAAAAGATCCCTTCCAGGTGGGGGAATCTGGGTACACTTCCTGGGGACAATGGCTCAGAAGTAAGAAAGCAGTCCAAGTAGAGGGAACAGCTTGCGCAAGGGTAGAGCAGTGGGAAATTACAGGGCCCGCAGAGGTGGTTGTGACTGGGATGTGAGATTCAGTAAGGAAGGCAGAGGGGGACGTGGGGGTGAGGATGATGTGGAGCTCAGGTGACCGGCAGGGGCGGGATTCTGACTGAGGCTTGGGGCTGCTTCCGGGAAGGGCTCCTGGATCTATTCTCAGAGCTCCCCAAGGGGCAGGGAGGGGAGGGCCCAGTGATTCAGGTCTGCTCTGCTGTTGACACAGCTTCCTGACCTGCACGTTGGTTGAGAGGCAGGTTCTTCCCGGAGGGCGTGGCTTCCCCCCCTCCACCCACTCCCCCACTCCTTGCAGCCCTGGAACCCACTGTAGGGTCAAGGAAAGTGGGGCCCAACCCACGCCTGAATTATTCGCCAAACAGCCCAAAAAAGCCAACAAGAGACACCCACGTTAATAATAAAAATAACAATTCCTTAAATGTGATCAGAAGCGTGGGAGCTCCCTCCGTAGGGGCGCCTCCCTGTGAGGTCACTCTCATTACCCTCCTGACTGACATACACAGAACAAACGGGACTAGGGAGGGAAGTGGCTCCAGGGAGACCAGTCATTAGGAGACTGTGCTCCTGAGTGCATCTGTGTGTGCACAGTGGGAGCAGGGGCCTGGGCACAGCAGGGAAGGGACCTCTGCCTGGGGACAGTAACCCAGTGGGTTCCCTCAGTCTTAGCGGGGGTGAAGAGGGGTGTGGCTGGGCCCAGGGTCTCTCATCGCTTTCTTCACTGGCCCCGCAGCAGGAATAGCAAACTGGAGGAGCAGCAGGGGAGCTCAGTAACTTGGCAGAGAGACCTGATGCAGGGAGGGTGGAGAAGGGATGGGGACGGGGCTGGGTTGGATGGGGCCTTCTCTGGTGGTCCAGTGGTTAAGACTCCCACTGCTGGTTGGATCCCTGGTTAGGGACCTAAGATCCCTCAGGTGTCCACTGCGAGGTGCTGCCAAGAAATTTAACCAAGAAGTGGAAAAAAAATTTTTTGGATGTAGATGGAGCGGGGGCTGGTAGGAACCAGGTAAGGGAGGTGGGCTCTCTGACCGGGGAGATGGGGTAAGTCTCTTGGGCAGCATGCTGGCATCCCATGGGGAGACTGAGGCCCAGGGACAAGGGGACTGTGTATCCCAGGCTTTGTTGCTATTCAGTCGCTGAGTCATATCCAACTCTTTGTAACCCCATGAACTGCAGCATGCCAGGCTTCCCTGTCCTTCACCATCTCCTAGAGCTTGCTCAAACTCATGTCCGTCGAGTCGGTGATACCAACCAACCATCTCATCCTCTGTCGTCCCCTTCTTCTCCTGCCTTCAATCTTTCCCAGCATCAGGGTCTTTTCCAATGAATCAGTTCTTCGAATCTGGTGGCCAAAGTATTGGAGCTTCAGCTTCAGCATCGTATCCTTCCAATGAATATTCAGGACTGGTTTCCTTTAGGATGGACTGATTTGATCTTGCAGTCCAAGGGACTCTCAAGAGTCTTCTCAAACACCACAGTTGGAGAACATCACCGCAGTTCAGGTCTGAAGTGAGCCGCCTTTCCCCTGAAGCCATCCCCACGAGGGATCCTGAAGTGTGAGCCTCCCAGTCACACCACTGGTGTAAACGCAGTGAGCTCCCACAGGGACTCTGCGGGGAGTGAGGCGTACTTGGAAGCACGTGTCTGAGCTGTGCTGCTATCCCATCTCACTTGAAAAACAAGGGTGCTCCTCCCCAACTCCAAGGACAGGGCCTGACTTGCCTGCTATCTGAGCACAGTTTGTGAATGGATAGACTGACTTTCAAACCCCAGTCCCCTTTGACCAACTGCTCTTCTCCTGGCCTGGCAGCCAAGGCTAGGCCAGACAATGGTTAATTGTTGGGCCACTCCCAGGCGTGTCCAGATTTGGCCTGCCAGACCTTCCAGGCCCAGAGGGGACCTTCCTGCACGGCTCTGACTAACAGGCCCCTGGTTCTGCGTAGCATCACAACAGAGTCTGTTGCCAGGGTAACCTCAGACCGGGTAGCCTGGGACCTGGGGCTCCAGTCTCCCCACACTGGCTGCTAGCGTGAGCACTTCTGGTGCAGCCCTCCCTGGTTCAGCTGGGCTGTGCAGGACAACAAGGCAGGAGGAGGCCCTGTCTGGGCCCTGGAGCTGAGCCAGCCTGCAGGGAGAGCAGAGAGAGTGGAGTCTCTCTCTCCCAGGGCCTTGGTCGTCTCTTCTATCAAGGACCCCACATCGTTACCTCATCACATGGACCAAGGAAGCAGTGTGGGTGCCCCCGGAGCTCTCTTACCCCCTCATCCCATCTATTACTACAGGCATTCTCCACTCCCCACTCCACCCTCCCTTCAGCCCCAGGGCCAGCTCAAGCCCCCTCTTGAATCCAATCTAGATCACAGCCCAGTCTCCAGTCTACATGCTGGGCCTTACATTCCCAAAGTGGCCTCAATGGATCCAACTTTCCCTTCAGAATTCCTCCCTAGCTTCCCCATCACTCTCAGCCACAGATGAACCTCACCCTCCCATCAGCAAAAGCAAAGTTCGTGCAATCTAACCAGTATATGTGTACATTTATTTGTAAATTGTATGCATATGCCGCCATATAAATATATTGGATAAATGATAAAATGTATACCAAAAAATAGAAACTGAAAAAAGATGAAAGAGTAAATCAGTTATTTTATGTTTTGTTTTCTTTTTCTTTAATGTTCTAAAAAAACCTTCTTTCTCTGATTAAATATATTATTACTAAAAATTGTACTTAAATGTGGTTCATTTTTCATAGACAGCAGACTTGTGGTTGCCAAGGGGGAGGGCAGGTTGAGGGGATGGACTGGAATTTTGGGGTTAGTAGATGCAAACTATTATATAGAATGGATGGACAACAAGGTCCTACTGTATAGCACAGAGAACTGTATTTGAAGTCCTGGGATAAATCATAGTGGAAAAGAATATAAAAAGAGCGTATAACAGAGTCTCTTTGTTCTATAGCAGAAATTAACACAACATTAGAAATCAACTATACTTCAATTAAAAAAATAAGTGTGGTTCATTTAAAATAAAATCTTGGTTTCATGATGTGGTGTACTCATTGACTGAGAATCTGGTACTAAGCTCCATTTATATTTTCACTTGGTTTAATTCCTGTTGTAGTTGAAAAGTATACATACCTCATAAAGAGCAGATGCTCCATGTGGAAGGAGAATGTTCCTGGTTGTGCTTACTAAATCACAAGGTGTGAACTTTTTAATTCCATGCTGAGGTTTTTGTTGTAATTTTATTTAAATGATATCAATCTCTTGTTGGAAACTAATCAGAAGGTGTTACTTTAAAAATATTTTTGACAAATGAATTCAAAACCAACTGAAACTCTTCAGTTAGAAGATTTTAAAATAGTTTATATTATTATATTGTATTTCAAACATGCAGATGCAACAGACAGATAATGCTCAGTAACAAAATTATTCCAAAATATATGTCTGCAAAGTATTCTGTCTGTAGTGTGAGTTTTCTTCCCAAAGTGGTTCCTTTCTTTTAATCTTAAAACATCGTTACCTATGTTATTCATTTGTTTTAGCATCTACTGGATAGTATATCCTTGTCATCACAGAGAAAGCTGGCACATTTGGATGGTCTGTCTCTTTGCAAAACAAAACAAAACAGAAAAACCTCATTTTTAAGGTGGCAACTCTTGGGCTTTTCTGGTGGCTCAGTGGTAAAGAATTTGCTTGGCAGTGCAGGAGACACCAGTTCAATCCGGGAACATCCCACGTGCTGTGGAGCAACTAAGCCTGAGCGCCACAGCTAGTGAGCCTGTGCTCTACAGCCTGGGAGTTGCGAACCCTGAAACCTGTGCCTCACAGTAAGAGAAGCCACCACAATGAGAAGCCTGCACACCACAAGGAAGAGTAGCCCCCGCTTACTGCAACCAAAGAAAACCCCCCACGCAGCAACAAAAACCCAGCACAGCCCCCCAGAATGGTGGCAACTCTTTTAATGACTTTGCTATGAAACAGCCAGCCAATTTCTCTATGGTGCAAAAGATGTTTACGGTCCCTGCCTTTGTCAATAGTATGTTTGGTAAAGATTCAATGATTTAAAGACTTTGTTTTGATAAAATTAAGTGCCTGAATGAATTCTGTGGCAGGTTAACTGAAGGCATCACTGGAGGAGTGGGGACACCATTGTCAGCCAAGCCTGCATGGCGGACCCCATCCAAGCTTCCTCAGGAGACCTGGGATTTGGGACATATAACCTAGTCTATTTTGGTTAATGTTAGTAATGCTTAAATTTTTCTTCTTTTTTTTTTTTTTAAGGTAAAGACGAGTATAAATAAATGTTCTAGAATGTTCTGTCTACATGAATGGGTCACTTTGTGCACACCATTCTGGGATCTGTTCCAATATTCCTCCCACCTTGGCTCCCATATAAAACTAAATTCAGTATTCCTGAGTATATCATATGTTTTCTGTCTTTTCAATGGAAGTCTTTTTTGCCTGATATTCCCATCCCCAGTGGACTGGTTCAAAATTTTATCCTTCCTTCAAGAACCACAGATTGCTGCTCTATAAAGACCATTCTGATTCTCTTGGCAGAGTCACATATTCAGTTATCCAACAAATATTTATTGAGCACCTGTTGAATAAAATATTTATTTATCCAACAAATATTTATTGAGTCAAACATATGACTGATCTAGGGGCTACTGAGCATATAGCAGTGAACCAAACAGACAAAAACCCCTCCCTCTGGGAGCTCGCATTCTAGTGGGATAGACAGTGATGTTCAAGGCTCAGTCTTCATGCCATTTACCCACAGGTCGTTGGCCATTTACAAGTTTGTCTCCCCAGGAGAGCATCTGTTCCTACAAGCAGGGATTTCTGAACCTAAGCTCTAAGCCCAAATAGATATGGTTGGAATTAATAAATAAGACAGGGGATAATCAATGCGATGACTCTCACCATAAACAAACATCTGACACCAAATCCAGATGGAGGTCTTCCAAGTGCTTGAGCCCAGCACACACTGTCTCGTAAACCCTGTTCCCAAGAGCCTCCTCCCAGCTCCAAGGATGAAGGAACTGGATGGCCCCCTGCAGCCGGCAGGAACCACTTCCACCTCTGAATGTCCCTATATTTAGCTGCGTGCTGTGACCCTGCAGCCCTCTCTCTTCTCCATTGCCAGAGGGAATTGCCCAGGCAGCTTTGATGGTGTGTTTTCCCAGGCCCTGCTCCTGCTTCCCAGACCTTCAGCATCCCTGCAGGAGGTGGGGGCCTTAGCCCAGTCTCCAAGCAACTGGCAGGTTCCGCATCCCAAAATAGCATTGGCACTTGGCAAAGGAGAGATGGCCACCTGTAGGGACAGTGCTGCCTTGGGGAGGGGAGGCAGGGCAGGGTCAGGTAGGGTTAGGGGAGAGATCATGAGAACTGAGGTGGGGATGGGTAGCACACTCCTGTGGTCCCTGATCTCTTCCTAGCATTAAGTCCTTGATCCCTAATTCTTCCACTCGGCCTAAGGCTAACTGCTGACAGCCAAGACAAAATCTTGAGCTTGCCCTCTCACCACTACACACCCAATCTGGATACTAGCCACACTGTCCCTCATAGGTCCCCACCTCTGAAACTTAGCTTAACTAAATCTCCCTCAATCCCAACCCCACCCCCAGGAACAAAGAGTCAGTTCAAATGCCACCCGGGTGCTGGAGATCCCCCAATGCACTCGGATGGGCTCAGTGGTTGTGCTTCAGTGCTCTCTGCCCCTGCTGTCCCTGGCCTGCCTGCTCTGTAACTTCTTCCTGGTCCAAAACCCCTACAATGGTGGATGTAACATACAGGTTCTAGACTCACCTCAATATGTTACTCTGGGGGTGTTGCTCCTCAGTCTGGCCCTCAGTTTCCTTGCTTGTGAAATGGTGGAGTTTTACTCTTTAAGGCATTCCCAGCATTCTGAGCCTGGGATTCACCACCTTGAAGAACAAGATCAATTTGATAGAGAAAACTCCCTCTGATCCTCAGACTATTGGAGGTATGGTCTCTTCCTTCCCCACCACCCCCATCCTTCCCCATAGAGCCAGGTGTGGGCTCCTGAAGGGGCTTCTCTGGCTGCCATAGGTGGCGAGGCTACCTCTCATGCCAGGAGGCCCCCCTCTCCCATCCATCTGGTTCAGGTTTCTCTGTTTCTGTCTCATCTGGCACACTCTGCCTACAAGTCTTGTCGACTGGAGTGAGACATCCCAGCATTTCCATGTTGTTTGCTTTAGCTGGCCACAGGCCCAGGGGTTCTGCACAGACCACCGGGATCTCTGTGGACAATAGGAAATCCCAGCCGAGCTGCTCCGGAATGGGCCAGGGAGCCAGTTCTCGCTGGAATTCAGTGAGGCAGCAAAGATACCAGAGGATGCTCAGGTCTTACAGGCTGGGGAACCCCCTTGAATTCTCAGGTGTGTCCCCTCTCCTTTCAGTAGAAAATAAAAGCAGCTTCCAGGAAATGTAAGAGGTCTTCTAAATAAGATTGGATGTCCCACCAGGGCAAAGACGGTAATGATTCAATGGAATGTATTCAGTAAATGTCTACTGTGTGCCAAGCACTATTTTAAACATGGGGGTACAACAGTGAGTAAAACTGACACGATCCTTGCCTTTATGGAACTGACGTTCTAATGGAGAGAAGTAGACAAATAAAATATATACTATTCCGGGTAAGTGGAAAGAAGTGCTGTGAGGGAAAATAAAATGAGGCAAGGGGACTCCAGGGTGGCCACTCTCTGGAAGCTGACATCTGAGACCTGGAAGAAGTAAGAGAGAGCCATGGGGAATCTGGAGTAGGAATGTTCCAGTCAGAACAGCCAGCGTGAAGGCCCCGAGGCAAGAGTGATGCAGGAACAATGAGAAAGTCAGTGAGGCTGCAGCAGAGTCCGGGAGAAAGAGAGGAGATGAAGTAGGCAGATAACATGGGCTGGGGAGCAGGCCACCCTGAGCAGTCTTTTATTTTTGGTTGATTATAACCCACAGAAAGAAGTAAATTTTATATTTCAATTCAGTATAAACACTTTGGGTGCAGCTTTGGGCTTCCCTGGTGGCTCAGCTGGTAAAGAATCCGCCTGCAATGAGGGAGACCTGGGTTTGATCCCTGTGTTGGGGAGATCCCCTGGAGAAGGGAAAGGCTACCCACTCCAGTATTCTGGCCTGGAGAATTCCATGGACCATATAGTCCATGGGGTGGCTAAGAATCGGACACGACTGAGTGACTTTCAACCCATGGATATAGGAGCCTGGCAGGCTGTAGTCCATAGGGTCACAAAGAGTCGGACATGACTGAGCGACTTCACTTCAAAGGTCAGTATAAACACACATATACAAAAATAACACTGAAGTCAACATTTCATAAAACATACCTTTACTATATACATGCACTCCTATATTTCATTTTATTCTACTTCACTAAGAAAAAAATGCTGGTCACGATCCTCAAATTGATTTCCCCTCCTGTACTAAAAAGTCATGGCCCACAGTTTGAAAAACACTGTTACTAGGCCTTACAAACGATTGCAAAGAGTAAGCTGGGAGCCACTGGACAGATTTGCACAGATGTGAATCATGTGGTTGGATTTGCCTTCCTGTTACAATTTTTAAATTAAGGCATAATTTACATACAGTAAGATATACCTTTTCTCATGGCACCGCCTCCTGTGTGTGTGGACAGAGCAGCCCAAGAGGCAGTTTGGCAGCCACAGGACTGTGGATCTTTGCTCTTCGGCTGGGGTGGCCTCCCCTGGGGCCCGGAGTCCTTTAAAAGTGGTTAGTTTCTTGAGGAATCTGTCACCATCTGGTCCCTGTGTAATGCCTGTGGGTCTTTCTGGAGCACTGGAAGATTCCATTCCAGCCAGGGTAATTGTCACCAGAGATGGGCATGACTGGGCTTGGGGAGGGGCAGCACTGCCCAGAGCAGGGCCTTTGATGACTTGAAAAGAGGGAGTATGAGACAGAGACAGAGAGAAAATCAGGACTGGAGGTGACAAGAGAGAGACAGAGGGAAACACCAAGACGGAACCGAGCAAGAGAGGGAACGCGTTCAAGCAGATGGGAATTAGGTGGACGTGACAGCAGGAGACAGTCGGATGGCGCGATAAGTACAGAGAGCAAGAGAGCAGAGAAAGGCATTGAGAGACGAACCCCAGAGAGGGGCAGAGACAGGGGAGAGACTGACATCCAAGGAGACACAACAGAGAGGAAGGAGAGACCAGAAGGGAGAGCGTAGGCAGAGGGGGAGAAAAGAGACGACAGCCAGGGGCAAAAGAACAAGGCTGAGAAAATGCTAGGATGCCAGAGCTGGTGAGGCTGGTGGCTCCAGGGAGGGAGCTTTCTGAGCTGCCGGAGGCCCCAGGCCCAGGGGGTGCCCATGCCCCCCAGTCCTGGGACAGCTGTGGTCACATCAGGAGAGGTCAGCTGTTGCCTACTGGCCTCTCCGAACCTGGTCCCCACCTTGCACCACCCATCCAAGGGCGCCCCCCTCCTGCCTCCCTCCTGGGCCCTGGCCCAACACCAAAGTCACCTTCCCACTGGACTCTAGGAAACCACTTCTCCTCCGAGAGTGGTCTTGGGAAGCGGGAAGAGCCTTGGGCCTCAAGCCTTGGTCCTGTCCCTGCCTCTATTCACCGCACAGCCTCCTGTGTCCTCCCTCCCCTCTCTGTGCCGCAGTGTTGTCGTCAGTCGAAAGGGCCAGGCTTGTCCGTCTAGCAGTTTGGTCTGAGCCAGCAGCAAAATTGGGCTCCGTAGGTGGTAGACTGCTCACCACACATGGCCTCACCTCAGCCTTGCCTCACACTCACTCAGTCACTTGTTCACTCATTCTTTCATTCACTCATCCCCTCTGCCAGTCCCTCTGCTTTACCCCGCTATCTTTTCCTTCCTTCCTCGTTTCTTCTCTTCATCCTTTCCTCTATTTTTTTTTTTCATTTTATTTTTTGGCTGAGCACAACAAGTGGGATCTTAGTTGCCTGACCAGGGATCCCCCTGCCTTGGAAGCTCAGAGTCTTAACCGCTGGACCACCAGTGGGGGTTAAGTCCCAACCCCTCTCATTTAGTCTACCTTTGTCTTCCTCCCTCCCTGCCTCCCTCTCTCTGCCTCCTTTGTGCCAACCCTGGGGTGGGCACTCATGCCTCAGAAGTGGGTCTTACAGGGTCCCTGGGTCTGGTGGGCTCAGCCCAGGCCTGAGGCATAAGGTGTGGGGCCAGTAGGGGCAGATCCAACTCCAGGCCCCAGACCAGGGGGCTCCCTCTTGTGCCACTAGGCCCAGCCCCTATGTCTACACAGCCCTGCTTTGGGTAGTTTAGCTCTGGACATTGACCCCAAGACGCACAGAGGGTAATACTGGCATAATCAAACACTTGCCACGTTAGAATCAGGGGTGGCCATAGAGGCCTAAGAGAGGCAGGGAGTAGCCCAAGGTAGTACAGCTACTCATAGCCTGACTTACTTCCTACTTTGTCTTGGTTCGTCCTGGGGGACCTGTACAGATCACACATCCAGGCCAGGGAAAATCTAGCCATGACCAGTCAGAGTGAGGTCACTGATGGGATCCACGTGTTTAGGCCTTGTTCTCCTCTATAGCCCTCCCCACCCAGCCCCAGGAGGCCCTAGGAGGTAATGGGGGGGGTTGGTTTCGATGTGTCAGTCAGGCACTCAGCCCAGGGATGATGAATGCTGAGGCCAAGTCTGAAAGACGGGAGAGAAAGTGATCCCCACCCACCACCTTACATCTTCAGATAGGAGAAGGAGGGTAAGGGAATGGGGTGCCGGAAAGATCAAGCCTCAGGCTGGAGTGGGATCAGCTTGATGATGCTGGATGCCTGTGGCTCCATGGCTTCAGGCAAGCCCAGACTCTGAGTCCTTCAAAGTAGTCCCCAAGCTCTAAAGGCCAATTCTTGGCAATAACTCTCATAACGTGTGTCTCCTACTGGTCCTACTTCCCTAACGGGCCCCTGATTGATGCACCATCCACGGCACAGGCCATGTGCACGTGCCATGTTGATGGAACATTCTTTCCCAAATGATTTTCCCTGTTGCTTCAGTCTTCATTTTTGGCTGCAGAATATTTTACTTTGTGAATGCACCATAATTTACTGAGTCAGTCCTCTCTTGCTGGACATTTGTCATTGTTGTTCAGTTGCTGAGTTGTGTCCGACTCTTTGCTGGACATTTAGGTTACTTCTAAATATCTCTACGGGGCTTCCTTGGTGGCTCAGTGGTAAAGAATCCACCTGCTAATGCAGAAGATATGGGCTCAATCCCTGGGTTGGGAAGATCCCCTGGAGAAGGAAATTGCAACCCACTCCAGTATCCTTGCCTGGGAAATCCCATGGATAGAGGAGCCTGGCGGGTTACAATCCATGGCGTAACAATAGAGTCAGACGCAACTGAGTGACTAAGCAACAACTTCAAATATTTCTCTATATATCTATGTATATATAAAATACATGTATATCTAAATATTCTTATCTATCATCTATCATTTTTTAAACTTTCATGAACATCATTGCCGTTTGAAAGTTTTTCTCAAGAGGAATCTCTAGGCATAGGGCTCTGGCACATGGACTCCCTGCCCATATCAGTCCAGCTTCCATCTCTTTCTCTCTCTCTCTCTACCTGAGGGCTTCCTCCAGTGCCAAGGAAGCCTCTGCAGGGAAATGTCAGAGATTCCATACACCCATGGGCACCCTTCAATTGTGAAGGGCGAGAGCTGGACCAACACTGAGCCTTTAGCTCCCCGTTTGAAAATTCTGGTTTGTGTTCTGTTCAGTTCAGTTCAGTCGCTCAGTCGTGTCTGACTCTTTGCGACCCCATGGACTGCAGCACGCCAGGCCTCCCTGTCCATCACCAATTTCTGGAATTTACCCAAACTCATGCCATCCAACCATCTCATCCTCTGTCCTCCCCTTCTCCTCCCGCCTTCAATCTTTCCCAGCATCAGGGTCTTTTCAAATGAGTCAGTTCTTTGCATCAGGTGGCCAAAGTATTGGAGTTACAGCTTCAACATCAGTTCTTCCAATGAACACTCAGGACTGATCTCCTTTAGGATGGACTGGTTGGATCTTCTTGCAGTCCAAGGGACTCTCAAGAGTCTTCTCCAACACCACAGTTCAAAAGCATCATTTCTTTGGCTCTCAGCTTTCTTTATAGTCCAGCTGCAACATCCATACATGACTACTGGAAAAACCATAGCTTTGACTAGATGGACCTTTGTTGGCAAAGTAATGTCTCTGCTTTTTAATATGCTGTCTAGGTTGGTCATAACTTTCCTTCCAAGGAGTAAGCATCTTTTAATTCCATGGCTGTAGTCACCATCTGCAGTGATTTTGGAGCCTCCAAAAATAAAGTCAGCCACTGTTTCTACTGTTTCCCTATCTATTTGCCGTGAAGTGATGGGACTGGATGCCATGATCTTAGTTTTCTGAATGTTGAGCTTTAAGCCAACTTTTTCAGTCTCCTCTTTCACTTTCATCAGAGGCTCTTTAGTTCTTCTTCACTTTCTGTCATAAGGGTGGTGTCATCTGCATATCTGAGGTTATTGATATTTCTCCCAGCAATCTTGATTCCAGCTTGTGCTTCTTCCAGCCCAGCGTTTCTCATGATGTACTCTGCATATAAGTTAAACAAGCAGGGTGACAATATATAGCCTTGACGTACCCCTTTTCCTATTTGGAACCAGTCTCTTGTTCCATGTCCAGTTCTAACTGTTGCTTCCTGACCTGCATACAGGTTTCTCAAGAGGCAGGTCAGGTGGTCTGGTATTCCCATCTCTTTCAGAATTTTCCACAGTTTATTGTGGTCCACACAGTCAAAGACTTTGGCATAGTCAATTAAGCAGAAGTAGATGTTTTTCTGGAACTCTCTTGCTTTTTTGATGATCCAGCAGATGTTGGCAATTTGATCTCTGGTTCTTCTGTCTTTTCTAAAACCAGCTTGAACATCTGGAAGTTCACAGTTGACATATTGTTGAAGCCTGTGTGTTCTGTATACCCGCTCAAAGGGCGCCCAATGGGGTTGACCTCAGGTGCCCACAGTGGTGTCCTGTTCATCAGATGCATTTTCCTGGGCTCTCTGCCTCCCAGGTCTCACTTCTCCACCCCTCACTGTGTTTCCTGGCATTACCTCCTACCTAGAGGAACTAACTGTACCCGACTTCTTGGCTTAAGTTTTGCTGGGGGATCCCAGTTTAGGACAGGAGCTGTGGAAAATTTCTTTCAAAGACTTGACATCACTAGCGGAAAGGGGGCCATCTCAGCTTAACTTTCCTCTCAAATGATCTTGAATCCACTTCCACCATCCTCAGACTTCAGGATGCAGTGTAAGAGAAACAGCAGGAGTTTCGAGCCAGGCAGCCCCCTTCTTGAGCAAGTCACTTCACCTCTGTGAGCCTCAATTTCCCCTTCTGAAAATGGGCCAGAAGGCTGTATATTCGGCTACTGATAGCCCAAAGTCTAAAGGGAACTATAGTCCCACCACCTCCTTCCCAAACCTGGCCCTGTCTCCTCTTTTGGTCTGGCTGAGTGATGCTGTGGCCAAAAGCCTTTTCCCTAACCCTTTCCTGTCCTTAAACAACTACCACCACTTATGACAACCCAGGCACTGTGCCAGGGCCACACACTGACAATGTCATTTAATCCCCAACAACCCCACAGGGCAGGTACAATGATTGTGCCCATTTCATAAATGAGAAAACGTAGATGTAGAGTACAGGAGATTTGCCCAGACATTTAGCTGTCTCGATTCCCATCCAGATCTCTCTGAGTCTATAGTCTCGAGCATCATGTAGCCGGCCTCTCACCCTCAGAACCCCCTGGAGAGGAGAGAGGATTCCTTGGAGCTGACTCAGAGCCTGAGACAAGGAAGCCACCTCTCTGGTGGCTGCAGGGAGGGAGAAAGTGACTTCGGGAAATTCCCACACAGAGTCGAGGTTCTAAGCAGTCAGAATTTGGAGGAAGGGGCTGTGGGCTTTGTTGCCACACTCAGGTCCTTGGAGGGCTCAGAGCTGCCTGGCTGGCTGCATGATATGTGGGGAACTGGGGAAAAGTGAGTGAGGCCACCCTGAGTGGTTTCTGGAACCCAGGCACTGTCTGGGAAGCAGACATTCTTCAGTGGCTGAGGTTGAGTGGAATTCAGTGGGAATTCCAAAGGCTGCTTTTCCAGGGAGCCACCAGAAAGATGCCCTGGAAGTGCCCTTTCCAACTTTTAGAGCGGTGTCACCCAACAAAATATAATGCAAGCCACATATGTAATTAAATGTCTTTAGTAGTCGCACTGTGAAAGTAAAAAGAAACAGGTGAGCTTAATTTTAATAATATATTTTATTTAGCCTAATATATTCAAACTATTCATCATTTCAGCATGTAATTAATATAAAGTAAAAATCATTCATGATATATTTACATCCTCTTTGCATATTGTCTTTGAAATTCTGTGTAAAGTAATAATGATAATAATAAAACATAACACATCTTGACTCAGACAAGGCATTGCCTCAGACACTGAACAGCTGCATGTGGCTAGTGGCTATGAGGTGGAGAGCAGTTATAGAGCCCAGGGGATGGGGCCCACAGTTATAGAGCATCTGAGGATGCTAGTTTTCCAAGTAGGACTGAAGAGGGCCAACCCTGGTGCCAAGTGCCAGCCAGGTTGGAGACCCAGAACTAACGATAAGGATTGGGTACTCTTGAGAGTCCCTTGGACAGCAAGGAGATCAAACCAGTCAATCCTAAGGGAAATCAGTCCTGAATATTCATTGGAAGGGCTGGTGCTGCAACTGAAGCTCCAATATTTTGGCCACCTGGTGGGAAGAACTGACTCATTGGAAAAGACCCGATGCTAGGAAAGATTGAGGGCAAGAGGAGAAGGGGGCGACAGAGGATGAGATGGTTGGATGGCATCATTGACTCAGTGGACTTGAGTTTGAGCAAACTCAGGGAGATAGTGAAGGACAGGGAAGCCTGGAGTGCTGCAGTTCATGGGGTTGCAAAGGGTCGGACACAACTTAGCGGCCGAACAACAACAACTGGTGGTGTATCATTTAATCCTCTCAGCAACCCTGGGAGTATGTACTATTACAAACTGGGAGCTAGATGAGGAGGCCAGCTCATAGAAATCAAATGACTTGCACAAGTTCACACAGCAGCATGTGAACTTAGTCACCCTGCAGAACTTAGGGGCTGTTGGAGCCCACCCCATCCCAGGGGCACAGAAGAGTGAAAGAAGACTCCCCAACCCAGAATCGATGAACTCAGGGATCTCCTCTCTGGCTCACCAAGTAAGGGAGAGGCACACAGGGAGAGACCTTCAGTCACCCTTCCTTCATATGGACTTGGGGGAACCAGAAGGTGGGTGGGCAGTGACAGCTTTTTCTCCATCTTTCCCTGTCAAGCTTGTGATGGGTGGTATCAGAAGGACAAACTACCACACAATTGCATTCATCTCACATGCTAGCAACTAATGCTCAAAATTCTCCAAGCAAGGCTTCAACAGCATGTGAACTGAGAACTTTCAGATGTTCAAGCTGGATTTAGAAAATGCAGAGGAACCAGAGATCAAATTGCCAACATCTGTTGGATCATTGAAAAAGAAAGAGAGTTCCAGAAAGACATCTACTTCTGGACCTAGTTATTGACTATAGTTATTGACTATGCCAAAGCCTTTGACTCTGTGGATCACAACAAACTGTGGAAAATTCTTAAAGAGATGGGAATACCAGATCTCCTGACCTGCCTCCTGAGAAATCTGTATGCAGGGCAAGAAGCGAAAGTTAGAACTGGACATGGAACAACAGACTGGTTCCAAATAGGGAAAGGAGTACGTCAAAGCTGTATACTGTCATCCTGCTTATTTAACTTATATGCAGAGTGCATCATGCAAAATGCCGGGCTGGATGAAGCACAAGCTGGAATCAAGATTGCCGGAAGAAATATTAATAACCTCAGATATACAGATGACACTACCCTTATGGAAGAAAGCAAAGAAGAACTAAAGAGCTTCTTGATGAAAGTGAAAGAGGAGAGTGAAAAAGCTGGCTTAAAATTCAACATTCAAAAAATGAAGATCATGCCATCCAGTCCCATCACTTCATGGCAAATAGATGGGGACACAGTGGAAACAGTGACAGATTTTATTTTTGGGGCTCCAAAATCACTGCAGAGAAGGCAATGGCACCCCACTCCAGTACTCCTGCCTGGAAAATTCCATGGACGGAGGAGCCTGGTAGGCTACAGTCCATGGGGTCGCTAAGAGTCGGACACAACAGAGCGACTTCACTTTCACTTTTCCCTTTCATGTACTGGAGAAGGAAATGGCAACCCACTCCAGTGTTCTTGCCTGGAGAATCCCAGGGACAGCAGAGCCTGGTGGGCTGCCGTCTATGGGGTTGCACAGAATTGGACACAACTGAAGCAACTTAGCAGCAAAATCACTGCAGATGGTGACTACAGCCATGAAATTAAAAGATGCTTGCTCCTTGAAAGAAAAGCTCTGACCAACCTAGACAGCATATTAAAAAGCAGAGACATTACTTTGCCAACAAAGGTCCATCTAGTCAAAGCTATGGTTTTTCCAGTAGTCATGTATGGATGTGACAGTTGGACTATAAAGAAAGCTGAGCACCAAAAAAATGATGCTTTTGAACTGTGGTGTTGGAGAAGACTCTTGAGAGTCCCTTGGACTGCAAGAAGATCCAACCAGTCCATCCTAAATGAGATCAGTCCTGAATATTCACTGGAAGGACTGATGCTGAAGCTGAAACTCCAATACTTTGGCCACCTGATGCAAAGAACTGACTCATTTGAAAAGACCCTCATGCTGGGAAAGATTGAAAGCAGGATGAGAAGGAGACGATAGAGGATGAGATGGTTTGTTGGCATCACCAGCTTGATGGACATGAGTTTGAGCAAGCTCCAGGAGTTGGAGATGGATAGGGAAGCCTGGCATGCTGAAGTCCATGGGGTCGCAAAGAGTCGGACATGACTGAGCGACTGGACTGAACTGATCAGGAGGATGCGGCTTTTCTCCTTTTCCCACTCTTCTATATACACGTGTGCATGCTTATGCATGAACATAGTGGAGCAGAAGTTTCCATTCAATGTGAATAGAGGACTAGGTGGGTAGCTCCATTCCACAGATGGAGAAACCGAGGCACATAGTGAGAAAATCATATACGATCCCAAGTCCATTTACTGTCCTCCAACCTCAGATACATAGCTTCTGTCTCCTGAGCATCCAGCCTGCTTTAAGTTCTGTTTGGGACCAGAGGGTGGAATCTGGCAAGTCTGACCATCTCTCCCACCCCCAGCTCTGACCTGGACCTCAGAAAGGGAGGCTTCAACCAATGTTCCAGTTTGAGGAATGTGTTCCCTCTATGTCCCCAGCATCCCTGGTAAGTCCATGGAAACTCTAGGATCCCAGAGATCAATTGATTTCATCCTATCTTATTATTTATGTGGGGGAAGAGACCTGCCCACTGCACAATGTGTCCTCCCAGAGGCAGAGGTTGTCTTTGCCACAACCTTCCTACAGAAGACAGTAGGAGGAGAGAAACCTGGAGAGGAAACTGAGGGGGTGGGTGGGAGAGCATCATGCGAGGATTGGGTTCACCCAGATCACTCTGCTCCTGCCATGGCCACAGGTGCTGCCTTCTGGTTTGTCCACATCAGACATGCAGCATCCCACTTCATCCTTGCCTCACCCTAACCTGTCCACGGGTACACACTGTTCAGAGCAATGTCATTCACATTCATTGGTTCAGCCAAGATAACACAAGAGGTTAACTCTGCAGGGATTTGTACCTGTTATACAGATGGGGAGACTGAGGCCCAGAAAGGGAAGAGATATGGTTCCCTGATCGTGGCAGGATGCTGTTCTTGGGAGTCTGCCCACAGCCTCCTACTGGCTCTTGCTGAACGAGTTTCCCCGCCCCCCCCACGCTGAGGGGGAGCTGCGCCAGCGACTCCAGCACCTCTGGAGGGGACACCTCCAGTTCCCAGGTTCAGATGGGGTGAGGAGACAAGGGTGGCGGGAGACGTAGTTGGTTTCCAGGTTTCTGGTTTGAGCGACTGAGTGTGGATGGCTGTGCACATGGTGGGAAGCACAGTTTGGGTCGAGTGGCGCAAGTCATAAGGGAGAGGCCTCCTGGGGAGGACAAGCTGAGCAGGAACTGAGAGGTGTCTCTCTGGAGAGGCTGCAGCCTGGGTGGGTGCAATGGTGCCAGGAGGGTCACCTTCCTGGTAAGCCTTCAGCAAATACCTGTTCAAAACTCCAGCCCTCCATACTTCTTACACCCCTCCCCTGCCTCATTTCTCCCCATGGCCCTTAGACCATGCAACCTACTATTAACTTATATCTCACTTTCCTTATTCACTGTCTGTTCCCCATGGTGGGTGGGGATAGACAGGGAGCTTGTGTTTGTTTGTTTGTGTTTGTTTGTATATCTGTTTGTTTCTCTGCTAAGCCCCTGTGCTTAGGACATTGTATGTCTCAGAGATGTGTGGATGGATGAAATCCTCAAGAGCTGAGGGCTTGAGACTGGGGTGTGTCGGGGGTCAGCATGTAAGAGGTGGCAGAAAAATAACAACCAGTCGACAAGGTCCACTGCCCCCAGGTAACCTCCACAAAGTCACTTCACAATCTTGGTTTTGCTCATCTGTAAAAACGAGATGGGCTAGTTTGCTGGGCTGCTGTAACAAAGTGCCAAAAACTGAGGGGCTTACACAACAGAAACGTATTGTCTCCCAGTTCTGGAGGCTACAAGTCCAAGGTCAAGGTGTCGGCAGTGCTGGGTGCTTCTGAGGGGTGAGAAGGAGGATCTGGTTCTCGTCTCTCTCCTAGCTTTTGCTGCTTTGTTGGCAATCAGCGCCATTCTGTGGCTTATAGAAGCATCACCCTAATCTCTGCCATTGTCGTCACATAGCGTTTTCTCTGGGCAGGTCTCAGTTCAGTTCAGTTGTTCAGTCGTGTCCAACTCTTTGCGACCCCATGGACTGCAGCACGCCAGGCTTCCCTGTCCATCACCAACTGTTGGAGTTTACTCAAACTCATGTCCATGAAGTCGGTGATGCCATCCAACCATCTCATCCTCTGTCATCTTCTTCTCCTCCTGCCTTCAATCTTTCCCAGCATGAGGGTCTTTTCAAATGAGTCAGTTCTTTGCATCAGGTGGCCAAAGTATTGGAGTTTCAGCTTCAGCATCAGTCCTTCCGATGAATATTCAGGACTGAGTTTCTTTAGGATGTACTGGCTGGATCTCCTTGCAGTCCAATGGACTTTCAATAGTCTTCTCCAACACCACAGTTCAAACGCATCATTTTTTTGGTGCTCAGCTTTCTTTATAGTCCAACTGTCACATCCATACATGACTACTGGAAAAACCATAGCTTTGACTAGACAGACCTTTGTTGGTAAAGCAACGTCTCTGGTTTTTAATATGCTATCTAGGTTGGTCATAACTTTTCTTTCAAGGAGTAAGCATCTTTTAATTTCATGGCTGTGGTCACCATCTGCAGTCATTTTGGAGCCCCCAAAATAAAGTCAGCCACTGTTTCCACTGTTTCCTTGAAGCACAGTTTGCCATGAAGTGATAGGACTGGATGCCATGATCTTAGTTTTGCCATGAAGTGATAGGACTGGATGCCATGATCTTAGTTTTCTGAATGTTGAGCTTTAAGACAACTTTTTCACTCTTCTCTTTCACTTTCATCAAGAGGCTCTTTAGTTCTTCTTCGCTTTCTGCCATAAGGGTAGTGTCATCTGCATATCTGAGGTTATTGATATTTCTCTTGGAAATCTTGATTTCAGCTTGTGCTTCATCCAACCCAGCATTTCTGGCAGGTCTGCTTCCAAATTTTCCCTTTATATAAGTCATGCTGGATTACGGCCTGTCCTAATGACTTTGTTTTACCTTGACTACCTCTGCAGTTTGCAGTCCCATCTGCAGTGGCATCTGAAGGCATCAAAGGAGAACACAGAAGGAAAGAAATCCTGGTATTTTCTAAAATATTCTCTCCTGGCTGATTCTGTATTTCTTCAATTAGAGTGCCCCTTATAGATATGGTTTATGCAAGCTGGCATTGGGAAAACATAAGGGCTTGTTGGTGATAAAGATTGCTTCTAATATTTTGCAATGGTGTAAGATGGCAGAGTAGAAGGACATGCACTCATCTTCTTCTACAAGAATTCCAAAACTACAACTCATTGCTAAACACTTGTTTTGTTGGATCCCACCAAAAAACAGATATCTCATGTCCAACGCAAAGGAGAAGCCCCAGCAAGATGGTAGGAAGGGCAAAATCATGTTTAGAATCAAACCCCTTACCTGCCAGAGATGCTCAGAGGGCTCAAACAAATATTGTGCACCCCAGGACCCAGAGACCCCACAGAGACTGAGCTAGAACTGTGCTTGAGTGTCTCCTGCAAAGGTACAGGTCAGCAGTGGCCTGCCACAGGGGCAGGAGCTCTGGGTGCAGCAAACCTGAATATGGCATAAGCCCTATTGGAGGAGGTCGCCATTAACCCCACCATAGAGCTGCCAGAAATTACACAGGACTGGGGAAATAGACTCTTGGAGGGCACAAACAAAACGCTTGTGAGCACAAGGACTCAGGACAAAGGAGCAGTGACCCCACAAGAGACTGACCCAGATTTGTCTGTGAGTGTCTAGGAGTCTCCGGCTGAGGTGTGTGTTAACGCTGGCCTGCTGCAGGGTCAGGGGCACTGAGTGCGGCAGTGTGTGCATGGGACCTTTTGAAGGAGGTCGCCATTATCTTCATTACCTGTACCATAGTTTGGCCTCAGGTCAAACAACAGGGAGGGAACACAGCCACGCCCATCAACAGAAAATTGGATTCAAGATTTACTGAGCATGGCCCTGCCCATCAGAACAAGACCCAGTTTCCCCCTCAGTCATTCTTTCCCATCAAGACGCTTCCATAAGCCTCTTATCCTTATCCATTAGAGGGCAGATGGAATGAAAACCACAGTCACAGAAAACTAACCAAACTGATCACAGGGACCACAACCTTGTCTAACTTAATGAAACTATGAGCCATGCCATGTAGGGCCACCCAAGGCAGATGGGTCATGGTGGAGAGTTCTGACAAAATGTGGTTCACTGGAGAAGGGAATGGCAAACCACTTTAGTATTCTTGCCTTAAGAACCCCATGAACAGCATGAAAAGGCACAAAGATAGGACACTGAAAGATGAACTCCCCAGGTTGGTAGGTGCCCGATATGCTACAGGAGATCAGTGGAGAAATAACTCCAGAAAGAATAAAGAGATGGAGCCAAAGCAAAAACAACACCCAGTTGTGGAGATGACTGGTGATGGAAGTAAAGTTCAATGCTATAAAGAGCAGTATTGCATAGGAACCTGGAATGTTAGGTCCATGAATCAAGGCAAATTGGAAGTGGTCAAACAGAAGATCGCAAGAGTGAATGTCGACATTTTAGGATCAGTGAACTAAAATGGACTGGAATGGGTGAATTTAACTGAGATGACCATTATATCTACTACTATGGGCAAGAATCCCTTGAAAGAAATGGAGTAGCCATCATAGTCAACAAAAGAGTCTGAAATGCAGTACTTGGATGCAATCTCAAAAACAACAGAATAATCTCTATTCATTTCCAAGGCAAACCATTCAATACCACAGTAATCCAAGTCTATGCCCTGACTGGTAATGCTGAAGAAGCTGAAGTTGAACAGTTCTATGAAGACCTACAAGACCTTCTAGAACTAACACCCCCAAAAGATGTCCTTTTCATTATAGGGGACTGTAATGCAAAAGTAGGAAGTCAAGAGATACCTGGAACAACAGGCAAATTTGGCCTTGGAGTACAAAACGGAGCAAGTCAAATGCTAATAGAGTTTTCCCAAGAGAAAGTACTGATCATAGCAAACACCATCTTCCAATAACACAAGAGACGACTCTACACATGGACATCACCAGATGGTCAATACTGAAATCAGATTTATTATATTCTTTGCAGCCAAAGATGGAGAAGTTCTATACAGTCAGCAAAAACAAGACCGGGAGCTGACTGTGGCTCAGATCATGAACTCCTTATTGCCAAATTCAGACTTAAATTGAAGAAAGTAGGGAAAACCACTAGACCATTCAGGTATGACCTAAATCAAATCCCTTACAATTATACAGTGGAAGTGACAAATAGATTGAAGGGATTAGATCTGATAGACAGAGTGCCTGAAGATCTATGGACAGAGGTTTGTGACATTGTACAAGAGGCAGTGATCAAGACCATTCCCAAGAAAAACAAAGGCAAAATGGTTGTCTGAGGAAGCCTTACAAATAGCTGAGAAAAGAAGAGAAGCTAAAGGCAAAGGAGAAAAGGACACATATACCCATTTGAATGCAGAGTTCCAAAGAATAGCAAGGAGAAATAAGAAAGCCTTCCTCAGTGTTCAATGCAAAGAAATAGAGGAAAATAATAGAATGGGAAAGACTAGAGGTCTCTTCAAGAAAATTAGATACCAAGGGAACATTTCATGCAAAGATGGGCACAATGAAGGACAGAAATGGTATGGAACTAACAGAAGCAGAAGCTGTTAAGAAGAGGTGGCAAGAATACACAGAAGAACTATACAAAAAGAGATCTTCATGACCCAGATAACCACGATGGTGTGATCAGTCACCTAGAGCCAGACATCCTGGAATGTGAAGTCAAGTGGGCCTTATGAAGCATCACTATGAACAAAGCTAGTGGAGGTGATGGAATTCCAGTTGAGCTATTTCAAATCCTAAAAGATGATGCTGTGAAAGTGCTGCACTCATATGCAAGCAAATTTGGAAAACTCAGCAGTGGCCACAGGACTGGAAAAGGTCAGTTTTCATTCTAGTTCCAAAGAAAGGCAATGCCAAAGAATGTTCAAACTACCACACAATTGCACTCATCTCACACGCTAGCAAAGTAATGCTCAAAATTCTCCAAGTCGGACTTCAACAGTATGTGAACCGTGAACTTACAGATGTTCAAGCTGGATTTGGAAAATACAGAGGAACCAGAGATCAAATTGCCAGCATCCATTGGATCATAGAAAAAGCAAGAGAGTTCCAGAAAAACATCTACTTCTGCTTCACTGACTATGCCAAAGTGTTTGATTGTGTGGATCACAATAAACTGTGGAAAATTCTTAAAGAGATGGGAATACCAGACCACCTGACCTGCCTCTTGAGAAATCTGTATGCAGGTCAAGAAGCAAAAGTTAGAACTGGACATGGAACAACAGACTGGTTCCAAATTGGGAAAGGAGTACGTCAAGGCTGTATATTGTCACCCTGCTTATTTAACTTACATGTGGAGTGCATCATGGGAAATTCCGGGCTGGATGAAGCACAAGCTGGAATCAAAATTGCCAGGAGAAATATCAATAACCTCAGATATACAGATGACACCACCCTTATGGCAGAAAGTGAAGAAGAACTAAAGAGCCTCTTGATGAAAGTGAAAGAGAAGAGTGAAAAAGTTGGCTTAAAGCTCAACGTTCAGAAAACTAAGATCATGGCATCCAGTCCCATCATTTCATGGCAAATAGATGGGGAAACAATGGAAACAGTAGCAGACTTTATTTTTCTGGGCTCCAAAATGACTGCAGATGGTGACTGCAGCCATGAAATTAAAAGACTCTTGCTTCTTGGAAGAAAAGCTCTGACCAATCTAGACAGCATATTAAAAAGCAGAGATGTTACTTTGTCAACAAAGGTCCCTCTAGTCAAAGCTATGGTTTTTCCAGTGGTCATGTATGGATGTGAGAGTTGGACCATAAAGAAAACTGAGCACCAAAGAATTGATGCTTTTGAACTGTGGTGTTGGAGAAGACTCTTGAGAGTCCCTTGGACTGAAAGGAGATCCAACCAGTCCATCCTAAAGGAACTCAGTCCTGAATATTCATTGGAAGGACTGATGCTGAAGCTGAAACTCCAATACTTTGGCCACCTGATGTGAAGAACTGACTTATTTGAAAAGACCCTGATGCTGGGAAAGATTGAAGGTAGGAAGAGAAGGGTATGACAGAGGATGAGATGGTTGGATGGCATCACTGACTCAACGGACATGAGTTTGAGTAAACTCCGGGAGCTGGTGATAGACAGGAAGGCCTGGAGTGCTGCAGTCCATAGATTCACAAAGAGTCAGACACGACTGAGCGAATGAACTAAACTGAACCTCTATCAAGCTTTATCTCTCAATAAGGTTATATTCTGAGAACCTGGCAATTAAGACTTTATATAAATTGATGGGGGCTTCCCAGGTGGCTCTAGTGGTAAAGAATTGATCTGCTAGTGTAGGAGACTTGAGACGTGAGTTGGATCCAGAGGTCAGAAAGGTCTCCTGGAGGAGGACATGGCAGCCCGCTCCAGTATTCTTGCCTGGAGAATCCCATAGACAGAGGAGCCTGGCGGGCTACAGTCCATAGTGTCACAAAGAGTCAGACATGACTGAAGCAACTTAGCACACACATGCATGAATTGGTGGGCAGGGAGACAAAATTCAATATTAAATATGAGATAGGAATAATATAAAACTTGTTGGAGGAGAGGTTTGAGGCTCAATGCAAATTACTATCCAGGCTAAGTCCCCCTGCCTGACTATCAGGACCACATGACAGCCCAATGAGATGGACTCCCATAAGGAGTTGCCATAAATGCCGATGCCTGGGACCCACCCAGAGATTCTGGTGTAATGGGTCTGGGATGGGGCCCTGCCTTGTGATTTTTTTATCAGCTCCTAGGTAATACTGACATGCAGGTGGGGATGAGAGCCTGGGTACTGAATCTGGATCCGTGGCCCCTGCTGCCTCATCAGCCAACCCATGCTAGGTTGGCACAGCTTCCTGCTCAGGTGGAGCCTTGGGGCAGACAATGGAACAAAGAGGCTTTGTCCGTGCCCACACCCTAGGGTGGAGTATGTGTACCTGGGCCTTCCCAGAGCTAGGAAGACATTCCCAGGCCTGAGCTGGGGAAAAAGTAGGGATTTACAAAGTTATGGCTTTCCCGCAGAATGCACCCAGGTACTCAGAGGCCTGTAGCAGGAAACGAGATGGAGCCTTCTGGGCACCGTGGCTTTTAAGGTGAAACCTGGAGGAGGTCAGAGCATGGGATGGTGAAAGAGGCAGAGAGGAGGGCAGGTCCCCAGAAGGAGAGAGAGAAAGACTGTGTGAGGCAACAGAGCATGGCATGGCATTCAAGTCCAGGTCTCACCACCTGCCAACAGCGTGATCCTTGGAGAGGGAGTAACTTTACTAAGCCTCAGCTTTCACATCTGTAAAATGGGGATTGTGGATATAATAATTAAATTGTGTGTGTGTGGGGGGGGTGCTACTGAGACTAAACACTAGAACTGGCCCAAACAGTCCTTTACCTCAACTTCAATCCTATCCTCCGTCCATGAATTGAGTCCATTCCTCTGCTCAGCACCACCCCACCCCCACTGGAACACGGGCCTGGGGTCCCACCGTTTACCCCACTTGGGAGCAGGTCGCTTGCAGTGTCACACCTGACTTCTCCCCACAAGACCAAGCACCTGGAGGGCGGGGCCTGGGGCTTGTGCTTCTGTGTTGCGGACCCAAGGCTCATGCTCAACCAGCAGCAGGTCCCTTCTGAAAACCCCAGCTCAGTGAAGATAAGCATCTCTAAGTGTTCTCAAGAAGTACCTCGCAGAAGTGACAGCCCATATTGTGTGATGTCTGCCTTACTCTGTTCCAACAGGTGCTGGGAGGGTTTGGCTAAGGGACAGATGGACAGACATAGGAGCAGCATTTCCCGAGTGGGGCCACCCCACTGTGGTCTCTGCTCACACGAGACCATGTTCACTGAGCAGCTGTACTCTTTTTTTTTTCCACGTGCACCCTCCTCCTTGGCTCCTCACAACCCCCTTCTGGGATGGCTGCTTTGCAGATAAGGAGATAGAGCTTGTAGGAGACGGGCACTTGCCCCAGCACGTCTGCACCACATACCGCTCCCACCCCACCCTCTGCCGGGCACAGGGCACTGGGAATACCATTCTGTCCCTGCAGGCCCAGCACTGTACCACCCTGTCCGGGCCTAGCTCTGACCTCTCACCAGACCAGGAGCCTGCACAGGCAGCCAGCACAGGGCCTGGCACAGACAAGAGTTCATACAGTACACAAGTGAATGAACAAGTGAATGAGTGAGTGAATGAATGGATGGCTGAGAGAAAGCCAGGGCCTCTGTCCTCCAGGGGCCTGTGGTCTGGTGGACAAGCACACAAGACGCTCAGGGAGCAGAGAGCCTTGGGAAGCACTGACTTCCCCTCTGCGTGCACAGGGAACTGCTCACCCAGCCTCCTGGCCCAGGTGAGGGGAGGCCTGAGGTTGGTGACAGAGAAGCGGCTTTCGGTACCACAAGAAAGCACCCTCTGTGTGCCCCTGTGTACAAGGAGGAAGTGGAGCCCAGGAGGGGCAGGGATACGGCTGAGGCCACTAATAGTCCACAGCAGAGAATTTTTAGGTCTCCTGGCTCTCCTTTGGCCGGCGTCCTCTCTTTCATGCCTCATTGTCTTGGTAGGGCCGCAATTATCATACTCATTACATGCAACCTTGGCCTTTAGGAAGTGCCCTTGAGGAGCTGGCCTGTGCCAACATGGGAAGAATACCAGCCACTCCCGGGTGCACCCCACTTGACCCAGGAAGCATGGTCCACACCCACCTCCTTTAGTCTCACAACAAGCCGAGAGGCAGCCGTGCTTCCTGGTGTGTAAATGAGCAGCTGAGGCTCTGAGGCAGGGCGCTTGCTCTCCAGGGAGAGCACAGCCAAAAACAAGAAAAAGACAGCCAAGAGTGTGGGCTGACGTGAAAGTCCTGGAGCTGGATGGTGGTGATGGTTGCACAACAACGTGTATTACTTAATACTTCCAAGTTGTGGCTAAAATGGGTTAAAGTGATAAACTGTGTATTCTGTATATTTGACTGCAATTTGGAAACAAATGGCCAAGGTGCAGTGTGTACCTAAGACCATGGGGCACCACAACTGGGGGCCTTTCCCTTCTTCGGGGTGGGGAAATTTCACCCACTCAGAGCGTTCTGGTAATGCAGGCTACCCTCTACCTCTTTCCTCTTCAGCAAACCTTTTCTTGGTTTCCGCACCGTGCCAGGGTCCTGGCTGGGTGCTAGTGCCACAGAGATGAGACCCAGCCCCCCTAGAACTCAGCAGGGAGGCCAATCCAAGACACGGAGGGGCCCAGTGAGGAGCAGAATGGAGACCACTGGGCATCTGCAGGCTTCCAGGCTGGGTTGGAAACAAAAGATGAGCCGATCAGGGTGGGTAAGAGATTCAACAATGCAGCAGTAGGTCTACCAATCAGCTGGCTCCAGAGTTGCGACTCTGATAAAGGAGGTGAAGGCTGGAGTGAGGTCTCCAACCTCAGCGCAAGCAAGACAAAGGGGCCTGACTGAGCACAGGAACCTGCACATCCAGGTTGGAGCCCAGTTGTGCCCATCACCTGTGGCAGGTCACTTCCACTCCGAGCCTCCATTTCCTCAGGGTGATACCCCCTGCACCTGAAGCTCATGAGCATTGTACTCATGTGTATACATTGCCTACTGCTGCTGCTGCTGCTGCTAAGCCACGTCAGTCGTGTCCGACTCTGTGCGACCCCATAGACGGCAGCCCACCAGGCTCCTCTGCCCCTGGGATTCTCCAGGCAAGAACACTGGAGTGGGTTGCCATTTCTTTCTCCAATGCATGAAAGTGAAAAATGAAAGTGAAGTCGCTCAGTCGTGCCCGACTCTTAGCGACCCCATGGACTGCAGCCTACCAGGCTCCTCCGTCCATGGGATTTTCCAGGCAAGAGTACTGGAGTGGGTCGCCAGTGCCTTCTCCGTACACTGCCTAACTCAAGACTAAATCTTTCTGCCCCCTGCTGCCCCTCACCCTAAGCCTCATCCCCTGTCTTAGCTTTGAGAGCCCCTGAGCAGAAGACAGCAAGGGGCTCTGAGCAGCTCTGGCCCCTGTCCTCTGTTCCAAGACTGATACAGCTCCCCACCTCCCACGGCCCCAGCTTGGCCCCTCACAGGTGCCAGGGGCCTGCCTGATGTGCTTTCATTTCATCCTCTAGTGAAACAAGGGTTGTTAACATCTATGCTACAGAAAAGGAAACTGGGGCTCAGAGAGCGGCTTCCTCAGTGTGTCGGGGCTGCCTGACTTCCAAATCTCACCGACTGTCTGTTTGGGTCACCAGCAGTGGATCCCAGCTCCCTGGGGCCATCACTCTCCATCCTTCTGTGAGCTGGACTCAGCCCTGCACCTTGGCCTGCTGCCCAGGTTTTTACCTGCGCAAGCTCCCCACAACCTTCCTGCCCTGTTATTGCATGGCTGTACCCACCAACCCCATCCTCAGATGCCCCAGCTCACCTGGACGTACTGGTGACTGGGTGCTATGGGTCCTCAACTTCCCGTCTGGTGAGTGAGTCTCAAGTGAAGGAATTTTTCATCTGTGTGATGTCATATCCCAAGTGGATGGCACATCTCTGGGCTCCAGAAATGTCTGAGTGAATCAGAAACAAAGGGCCCAGTGCAGTATCCTTGACACCTAGAGCTGACACTGTGCAAGACCACGCCACCCCCAGAGCCCTGCTCCGGAGGAGTGACCAGGGTTATGTCTGCAGCCAGGTTCCCCATGTGGGAGAGAAGTGGAGCAGGTTTGGAGGAAGAAGCGGGGGCAATGGTGAAACCACAACTAGGAAGGATGGTTAGAAGAGGTGGCCTAGCAGGCTGTTATCCTGAAGAAGACTCCAGAGGGCCCTGCACATAAATTCACTCATTCATTCACTCCACCATTCAACATAGTTTCCGGAGTAGTCTCCCCACACCACATTGTGCTGGGGCAAAGAGATGACACCAACCCATCCCTGCCCTGGGGACCCCTCCGAAAGCCCTCTCCACACTGCTGGACATGGAGTCTAGGCTGGGGCCAGGGAGCCCAGATCAAGTCATCTGGCTAACAGGCTACACAGATTGGGCAGGGGGTCCAGTGATGCCCTTCATTTGGATTAAGCAGCTGGTGGATGGTGAGAGAACCACAAAGATGGGGACTGTGAGGAAGGACGTGCATGAGGCAAGAGATCTGTGTGGGACACATGAAATTTGAGGTGCTGCTCAGACATCGAGGGGTCTTCCAAGAAAACCAGAGAGATGGTCAGGAGACCCACGGAGGGCTCTAGGCCCCGGGACAGAGCCCTGGGGACTGTTGGGGTAGAGCTGGCTCTGATGCCTCCTTGCAGCTGAGGGGTTGAGTATGTGGGGAGGAGGGTTGACAGCAGTCCTGCCTGGGAGGAAGCCCCTCCCCCAGGAGAGCCCAGGCCACTTCCTCTCTCGCCTCGAGCGAGGTGGATAAGGGCCGGCCTCCAGCCTTGAGGCAGCAGGGCCTTCCTGCTCAGCAGTGCAGCATGTGAAGGAAATAACTTTATTAGCTCGTGGATGAAAAACAGGAAACGTATGCTGTGACTCGGGCACCAACAGAGTTTCACTCACATCTAGTTTCTAGGAAACAGTTATGTGGCCTCAGACTAGTGGGGTTTTCTCAGCCAGGTCTTTCTGGAAACGCCATGCTTTTCTCAGGAAAAACCATGTCCTGTAGGCCCCCCAGACTGAGGGGTAATAGTGAGACAAGACCTCACTTCCCTTCCCAGTCCCCTACCCCCAGGAGGCCTCGAAGACACCTGAGGGTGACAATGGCGGGTTTCCTGAGTACCTACTATGTGCTATACAGTAGAAATAACTTGAATCACAATAGCAAAATGAAATGGTTAAAGAAAGTTAAAAAAAAAAATAGCTGTAAGAACACAGAAAATTCAAAGGATGAAACAGACAAATATTAACCAAAAAAAAAAAAAAATCTGATGTAGCCAAATAAATATCAGACTAAACAGATCTGAAGACAGAATCATGATGAGAGATAAAGTGGGCCATCACAAAATAATTAATATTTCAATTAACCAGGAAGATATAAAACTGTTTAATTCATACACACATGAAAACAGAGCTTTAAAAAAGACATATATGGGGGAGATCTATCAGATCTTGTTAGATCACATAAAAAAAATCATCAGTACGACTTCAGCAATCTAATGCTTGCATTTAGAATCCTGTATCCAATGACTGGACAATAAACCCAGTTTTAAAGAACATAGACTACCTTTGCCTACTGATAATAGACTAGGCTATAAAACAAGTATCAACAAACTCCAAAGAAGCACATAAACCATGTTCTCTGACTGCAGTGTTCAGCTTTAGAAAAATCTATAAATGAATTATTTTTAACAACAGATTAAAGAGAAAAATTAGAATTATTTTTAATAAATAATAGAAAAAATAAAAGTCAGCATCCATTTGGGGTTAAACAAAACTCTTTGAAATTAGTAATATAAACAAACTTTCTAAACCTGATATCTACAAAAAAAAATCTATGGGAAGCATTTTACTAAATTCTGAAACAATAAAAGTGTTTCTTTTTAAAATAGGAATAAGATAAAGGAGAATACTTACTGCCCTTTCTATTAAACATTGCACTAGGAGTTCCAGAAAACACAATAAGAAAAAAGAAAAATAAAATTAAGGATCATAAAGGAATAAACAAAACTGTTATGATTTAATATGACTTTCTACCTAGAAAAGCAAAATAGTCTAGAGTCAAATTATTAAACTTAATAAGAGAGTTTAGCAATTTGTCTGATTAAAGTCAATACACAAAAGTCAATTGCACTTTTATATACTACCATTTTTTTCATTTTTTGTTAGAAAATACAGTTTAAAAAGAATATGATTTGTACTAACAATAAAAATGTCCAGTATCTTGGAATAAATCTAACGAAAGATGTGCAGGACTATTAATAAAACTTCATTGAAAGACATTGTTGCTGTTGCTATTTAGTCGCTAAGTCTTGTCCTTTTGTAACCTCATGGACTGTAGCCCACCAGGCTCCTCTGCCCATGGAATTCTCCAGGCAACAATACTGGAGTGGGTTGCCATTTCCTTCTCCAGGGGATTTTCCTGACCCAGGATCAAACCTGCATCTCTTAAGTCTCCTGCATTGGCAGACAGGTTCTTTACCAAATAAACAGAGATGTATATCACATTCATAAATAGAAAGACTTGCTATCTTGAAGATGTCAGTTTTCTCCAAACTGACCTGTAGGTTCAGTGCAATCCCAAACAAAATTCCCAGTGACCTTTTTCATTGGGAAAGAATTCAGTTTGCTTGTGATTTCTCCTGTTTCCTCACGATTAGATTCACATGGAAAAACAAACCAAGACAGGCTCCCACTGACCAAATATGGGACCATCTGAACTTCATAACAATAATGACAAATATATTGAAATACTTAAAAGTCACCAAGTTCATAACAATACTTGTTCATATCATAATAGACCTATCATGGTGATCAGTTAGAAATGTATAGAAATGTTGGATCACTATGTTGTGTAACAGGACTTAATGTAGTGTTGTAGATCAATTATATTTCAAAACTAAACAAACTCTTAGAAAAAGAGATCAGATTTGTGGTAACCACAAGTGGGGAATTGGGGGAGAAGGAATTGGATGAAGGTAGTCAAAAGGTGCACACTTCCACTTATGGGATACATAAGTGCTAGGGGTGAAATGTGCAATGCAATAAGTGAAATCAACACCGTTGCATGTTATATATTAAAATAGAGTAAATCTTGAGTTCTCACGGCAAAATTGCCTTCTGTTTCTTTAATTACATGTCTATATGACATGATGGACACTCACTAAACTTATTATGATATCACTTAATGCTATATGTAAATCAAAACATTATGCTGTACACCTTAAACTTTAGAACAGCTATATGTCAATAAAACTGGAAGCAAAAAGTCTTATTGATCAACTTTGGAGGGTGTTAGAAAATAAACTCATTATTACGAAAGCTGACAAGTAAAGGGAAAGACATTTATTTTGACTTGCTATTGAAACTACCTCAAAAAAATGAACTCGTGTATTTGATGAAAAGGAAGTTTTTAAATTTTATTTGGAATGAAGGAATCCTTGCTAGTAAGCAAAGAAAGAATAATAGAATTAGAATGTCACCATTTTGCATTTCCTTAGAGAATGCCTGATCACAGGATAGGGGCAGGAAGAGTACAAGATGTGCCTGGAGATCTTGTTGTGCCAGAAATTACGGAAGTATCCAAGAATGACGGGGACTTTTCAAAAGGATACATGACCCAGCTTGAAGGGACTGGTCAAGCTAGGAACAATTTGATCACAAAACTAAATACAGCCCAGCGAATAAAACAGAAAACCATAAGTACACACTGATATAAACAAATAAATAAATTGAGAGCTTGATGAAAAACGAGACATTTTCACAGTTTCAAAGTATTTCTCTAAGAAATCACAAAAGAGAAAGGGGCAAATTCACCGTGGAGAAGACTAGCAGATATCACCTCTATCTTCATCAGTAAAGGGACCGGTCAAAATCACGCGCCATCTGAAGATGTAGTGAGAAAACCACAGGGTCACTTCTGGGCTATTCCTGCTAACGATGCATAATCATGAGGAAATGTCAGACAGAACGTTTCCAGACTGAAGGAGGCTAAAGAGACATGACATCTAAATACAGCGAGTGTGTCTGAACTGGGTCCTCCGACTATACAAGACGCTGCTGGGGCAATTGGCCACTTGAAGGAGGTCTGAGGAGTAAATAGTAGCAATGACTCTCTGTTAGCCTCCTGGTGTTGCTGGTTGTCTTACAGAGGAGACAGTCTTCGTAGGAAATAGTACAGACTCAGGGGGTGATGGGAAACCAGGTACACAACTCACGCTCAAAAGGTTCAAGGGAAGGGAAGTTCTTTGTAATGTACTTGCCACTTTTCTGTGTTTGTGCTTGTTTCAAAATTAAAAAGAAAAACTTAAGAGACACAATCAAAAGCAATGCCTGGACCTTACTTTGGATACTTATTCAAGCAAATATATATACAAAGAGAAAAATATATATAAATGAATATACACATATATATTATACTTAAAGTCATTCATTTTTAAGGTGTGAAACTTTATCTTTTGCAAAGACTTGCTGAAGTATCTACATGTGAAATTATATGAAGTTTGGTGTCTGTTTCATTAACTTGTGGTTGGGAGTCTAGATGGAGCACAGTTAGCCATGAATTGATAACCGTTGAAGATGGTTCATTCACTCCACTTTCACTTATGTGTGAAATGTCCTTAATTTCTTTTTAATTTCCAAAGAAAATATAATAAACAGCTCATGCAGTAAATATGGGGCAAAGCTGGGTGATGTGCACATAATGTCTATTATGTTCTTTGCTCTATTTTTACAGTATCTATCTAATTCCCTTCTTGAAAACACCGTGTGTTGGTGACTATAATCCCACAGGCGCTGTGATCCAGGGTTAGTGGGAGTGTAAATAATGGCTATAATTCTTGGAAGGTAGTTTGTTTAGGAAAGTATAATTTAAAAAAATTATTTATTTATATATTTTTGACTGCCTTGGGTGTTAGTTGCGGTGCACAGGCTTATTTGCCCACAGGCATGTGGGATCCTAATTTTCCACTCAGGGATCAAACCTGCATCCCCTTCATTGGAAGGCGGATTCTTATCCACTGGACCACCAGGGAAGTCCCTAGAATTATTTTTTTTAATGATCTGTTGAGTATCATTGTACCTCAAGAAATTGATTGACCAGATTAGAGTACTTCTCTAAAATGGGATACCCTGTGAACATTTTTTAAATGAGGCAGTTCTATTTTTTTTTTTCTTCGTCCAGCATTCTGATGACTATTTGATTCGGGTCACTGACTGGGCAATCATGGTTGCAACAGCCCCAGCCATGGGGTCTTCCTCTTCCAGAGTCAGTGGGTTGTCAGTTTGATGTTTATGACATGAAAATATATTGAACACATGTCTAAGTGAAATAGTCAAATGGCTGAATAGTGTATGAAGAATGATTTCATCATAATGTAGACATAAATACATTGTATGTATATTGCTATCTACACTTAAAAATTTTTATGACTATATCCCAAACTTTTAAACTTTTACTAAGCAAATAGTTATACAAATTTTAAAGTAAATCGTTCAGATTAATAGTGATACTAGTATTATTTTAAGAGAACTTTAATACAAATGGGCAGGGATAAGGACTTTTTAAATGACTTTTAATAAATACCAAAAACTATAGTGAAGACATTCCAGAAGAAGAAGGTGCAGATGGGCAAGTTTTGCTCTACCAGATATTAAACAAGGGCATGCTCAGTTGCTCAGTCCTGTCTGACTCTTTGCAACCCCATGGACTGTAGCTGCTAGGCTTTTCTGTCCATAGAATTTCCCAGGCAAGATTACTGGAATGGGTTGCCATTTCCTATTCCAAAGGATCTTCCACAGATCAAACTCGTGTCTCTTGCATCTCCTGCTTTGGCAGGTGGATTCTTTACCAGTGAGCCACCTGGGAATCCCTAATGGATATTAAGATTTACCCGAAAACACCAGTAATTAACACTGTAAGATATTGCTGCAGAGTTAAATATGAGATAGAGAGGGTGCTGCAGAGTAATAAAGAATGCTGAGTCGTTGCTTATCTATATTTTAAAAACTAGTGCCCTACTTCACACTCTCCACAAAAATCAATTCCAGATGAATTAAAGATGCATGTGAAAGGTAGCATTTAAAATTTATGGAAACACATAGGAGCCTCTCTCATGACCTTGGGATGAAACAAGGATTTTTAGAAGTAGACAACAAAAGCACAGAGCATAAAGGAAAAGATGGATTTGACAACATTAAAACTAAGACCTTCTGTTCTTTAAAAGATCCACAAAGACATGAAAAGACAAGCCTTTAACTAGAAAACATGTTTGCAGAATACATAGCAAATGTATCAGTAGGCCAATCCTTTCTATTTTTATATCTGTATATACGTTTATGACTCCCCAAAAAAGCAGTAAGAAAGAGACAACCAAATATTCCTACAGAAGGTCCATCTACTCCTTCACATATACACCTTATGATGGGACCCTCACTCCCTTGAAGCAGCCCCCACTGAAGGCTCATTCTGACTGGAAGAAGTTTTTTCCTCCTGGAGCTGAGACTTGAGCTCTTCTCTCCCACAGGTTCTCATCTGCCTGCTTCCTATGGAAGCCAAGATGGACACCAGGCAGACTTCAGCTATAGGAGTCTGCCAAGGCAGCCATAACAAAGGACCACAAACTAGATGACTTAAAACAACAGAAAGGTATTATCTCACAGTTCTGGAGGCTAGAATTATAATCTAGGTGCTGGCAGTCATGCTCCCTCCAAAGCCCTCCAGAGGACGATCCTTCCTTGCCTCTTATAGTTTCCGGTAGTCTCAGGTATTCCTTGGTTTAGGGCAGCATAACTCCAATCTCTGCCTTTGTCTTCACATGACAATCTCTCCTCTTCTTATAAGGACACTAGCCATAGTGGACTAGGGCCCACCCTACAACCTCTTCTTAACTTGGCTACATCTGCCAAGATCTGATTTCCAAATAAGGTCACATTGGCAGGTATGAGGGTTATATCTTCAATAGATCTTTTGCGGGAACACAATTCAATCCATAACATAACATCAGCCTCATTTCTATCTTCCTGATCAGGTCTTTATGTCTCAGGACCTAGTGCTCCCACAGCCAGAGGGAGAAGGGGAGAGCTCTGTACATGAGTGCGTCCAGGGCTCATTCAATCCACAGGCCAGCCTCCATGTGGGCCCCACAAGAGCCAGCAGGATGCAAAGGACAGTCTTAGAGCTGCATAACATAGAATTCAATCCTAGATGTATCATTCACAAGTCATGAAACCTTGAGATTTCATGCCCATACTGAGCCTCAGTTTCTTCATCTGGAAAATATTCCAAGAGCTCCTCAAGGAGAGAGGAAGCCCCGCCCTGCCACCCAATAGCTTGTAAGCCCCTTAAGGGCAGAGTCGTGTCCTAAATAATTCATACTTATACCCTCCCAAGCATGGTCTCTGCAGCCGTCCAGTAGTGTCATCATGTCTGAGATGAGCGACCCCTGGGAAAGGGCAGTCTGACACCAAGAGAAAGCCAGTCACCACTGGGAAAGTCGTGGGAGTCGCCACACTCATGTCACAAAGCAAAGTCTTGACCCTGAAGAAAGGAACTAAGAGGACAGAAACCCGACTTCTCAGTGGGCGGCCAGGCCTGTTCTCGTTCCCTTTCCCCCTCTTTGGAGTCTGGCCCCATTGAGATTTGGGAATGTTTATTTTCTTTGGTGGGAAAACAGAGTAGGATAAAATATTTCCTTGCGTCTGGAGAGCTATTTTGAGCCTGGCCAGCCTGGTGATGCTCCTGGTGATGGACGCTGGCTGACCCGGGCTGGGCCCCAGCCTTCCGGTCTCTCTCCCTCCCAGGCCCCAGAGTCCTGGCAGCAACATAGCCTGTGGGAGCCTGGGTTCCAACTCCTGCCCAGTGACTCATCCCAGGGGGGTCTCGGGGAAACCTTTGGCGGTCCTTGGACCTTGTCTCCCGAAGGGGAGACTGAGGTCTGTGCTGCCCCCTCCTGGGGATTTTGACAGGGAACTCGTGCTGTGAACAAGAACATGCCATAGAGATATTTAGGATGTAGATAAACAGGACCGCTACACAGCCTGTGCAGTTCAAGATCACAGGGCAGGAAAGGACCTCCTCGGAGGCTCCACGTGTAGCAGTGCCCCCTTCACACATCTCCACTCAGTGGCCACACTGTCCTTCTGGAGACCCAGTCTGATCTGGCCCCAAATCTGCCCAATCCTTACCGGCTCCCACTGCTCATAGAGAGAAGTTCCACTCCATCTGTGATCAACAGGCCCCACCAGTGCTGGACACCCCTCCTCTGCCTGCCCCAGCCTCCTCTTTCTTTGTGCTCTGAAACCAGGCTGGCCTCTATCCACTCCTCAAACTGCTGACAAGTCACTCAGGAGCTTCACAGGCTTCATTTGTTTTCCATCCTCATCATGACCTTCAGGCAAGTGCCTTCCAGGGCCAAGGGTTGGGAGGAAGAGATGTTTGTGAATATGCCTTCCACACAATAGGATCTTAATAAATGTTGGGTTTCTTCCTTCCTTCTTAACACACACCCTGTTTTTTCTTTTTTTAAAAAAACCCCAGTGGCATCACATAAATCTTACTGCAGAAGTTGCTGCTGTTGGGTGGGTGTTGAGGGCAGGAAAGCCCATGTGGCACCACTCCAGAGACAAGAACCAGGCCTCGGGAAGAGGCGCTCCTGGGAGTCTGCTCTCTAAGGGTTCCCAGCCTTCCCCGTGGAGCTGGGAAGTTGTGTAACAAGTTCCCCACATCCTCAACAGAGACGGGGCTCTGGCTCCTACGAAAGGCTGGAGGAGGGTCTTCATGAGGCAAGTCCCGGCTGGAGGAAGGAACAACTTGAGACTTCTTGATTCTGAAGGTGAAGCAGGAGTGGATGGAGTGGATGGAGGGAAGAGCCTCAGAGAGGAGAGGAAGTGCTCCCCGGGTGGAGTGTCAGGAACCTCTGGGCAGCCCAGGGGTGCAGGTTTGCTGGGGTGAAGGGAAGGAGACATCCCAGAGCCCCAGACACTTACCAAGGCCGGGCCGGAAGCTGTTAGGGCTCCTTCAGGCTCTTGTTCTTAAAAAGTGGTCCAAGGGCTTTTTTTGGAGAAACGTCCGCAACTTGAGAGGGAAATGGAGGAAGAAGTGAATGTGCAGGCTGAAGTGCAAAAGAAAGATGAGGCAGAGGTCCAAGTAAACTCGTACATCGTGGAAGCCACAGAAGCAGAAACAAGGGAAGCCAGAGGCCAGGGACGCTGGTACAAACTGTTAGACTGCATGCCTACCATCTAGAACTTGTCTCAATGGGACATCTGTCTGGAGCATCTATGGCCGTTCTGATTGCCTCGACCACCTTTGAGAGACCCACCATGCTCGTATCAAAGTAATCCCTTTTGGTTCTTTGCCCTGGACTTGTGATATTATGGACTAGTTCTCTTGTCAGTTGTGGCTGAATATAACGTGTACAGTAAATCATTTCTTTTGCTGTCTTAGCTGAAAAAAAGAAAAGTGGTCCGAGGGCCAGCAGCATCAGCAGACTCTGGAAGTTTGTTAGAAATGCCATCTCTGAGGCCCTGCCCCAGGCCTGCTGAATCAGAATCTGCCTATTAACAAGATCCCAGTGATTCACCAGCATATGAAAGTCTAAGAAGCGCTCTTGATGGTGATGCCCCCACGTTATAATGAAGAATGGCCTTGAGAGGAGAAATCCTGTCCCGGTTTCTCACATTAAGTCAATGACAGCCTAAGCCAGGAGCCTGGCTCTCCTGGCCTTGTCCCAGGTCCTTGGACTAGCTCTGCTTCATCCCAGCCCCCCATGCAGGAAGTTATCCTTTCTACCTGAGTGTGTTCAGGACAGAGAGGACTGAGAATAGGGAGAAGAGCTTCGGTTGGGGAAACTGGGGCCTGGAGGCTGAGCCTGGCTCTGCTAACAGCTCCAGGTGTAACCTGAGCTCTTCGGGCCTCAGTTTCCCCTGTGGTTCTCTGAGATGGGCTGGAGTAGGCAATAAAACCGGGTGGTATAATCAATCACATCCCTTTCCTTACAGCTGTCTGGTGAGCCAGGCAGGTCAAGAAGTATTCTGGGGCTTCCCTGTTGGCTCAGTGATAAAGAATCCGCCTGCTAGTTCAGGAGACAGGGGATTAATCCCTGGTCTGGGAGAACCACACAGGCCACGCAGCGACTAAGCCTATGCACCTCAACTACCCTGCCTGTGCTCTAGAGCCCTCCCACCACAACTATCGAAGCCCATGTGCCCTAGATCTTGTGCTCAGTAAAAAGAGAAGCCACAGCAAGGAAAAGCCTGCACACCACAACTAGAGAGTAGCCCCTGCTCACCGCAACTAGAGAAAAGCCTCAGCAGCCACGAAGACCCAGAATGGCCAAAAATAAATACATAAATAAAATGAATTTAAAAAAAAAAAAAAGAAATATCCTCCCTACTCTATAGATGGGGAAACTGAGGCCCGTTAGGCAGTGGCTTCAAGGTTGCCAGCCCTGGCTGCTTTGCGCCGTTCTGCCCAGCCCAGCAACCCTGAAATGTGCCCCTTGGGCCCAGCCTTCCTCTCTAATGGTTCTTTCAGCTCCTGTCAGTTATCAGGGGCCCTGGCTCGGCTGACAGCCAGCGTGTCTGCTGCTGATACTCGGATGCCCACATTCCTGGGCTGTGACGGGGAGAGCACCCGGAGCCCAGGCTGGGGGCACCCGGAGGGGTTCCACTTGGCTGCAAGCTCTGGGGCCTGGCTGTCTGGAGAGTGTCAGGATGCAAAGAGCTTTCTCTCCTTCTCACTGAGGAGGCAGGGGGAGATGTCTCTAGAGGCTGATATGACAGGAGCTGGAGAGGGTACAGGTTCAGCTGGGCCCTGAGGCAAGGCCTGGCCCTGTGGACAACGAGGGGGAGGCGGAGAGGGGGGAACAGGAAGTGTGAGGGGGCAGGAATGAGCTAGGGTCAGCGGCCGATCAAAGGAGAGCCATCTGAGCAGCAAGACAAAGACCTCAGGCTAGAAAGTCGGACCTAGCTGGATTTGCGTCCATGCTTTGACATCTCTTAGTTCTGTGACTAGGGGCAAGGCACCCACCACCTCGGACCCTCAGTTTCTCCATCCTTAAAGTCCTTAACGCAGCCTTGTACATCCATAGCAAGCAGGCAATGGAGTCCTTCTGAAGCCAAAGACACTCAGGGTTCAGTGTCAGACTAGCATTGCATTTAAGAAGTAAACCAGCAGATAAAGCCAGCAGAATAATTCATCCTCCTCTTTTTAAAGAAGTCATTTCAATTTAAACATTATTCAAGTTTAATATAGAGAGCAAACTAATGTTGACCAGTGGGGAGAGGGAAGCAGAAGGTGTAGGATTAAGAGGTACAACTATTATATATAAAATAAGCAAATAAACTGGGCTTCCGTGGTGTCTTGGTAAAGAATCCACCTGCAATGCAGGAGACAGAGGAAACCCAAGTTCAATCCCTGGGTCGGGAAGATTCCCTGGAGGAGGATATGGCAATCCACTCCAGTATACTTGTCTGGAGAATCCCCATGGGCAGAGGAGCCTGGTGGGCTACAGTCCATAGGGTCGCAAAGAGTGGGCTTCTCTGGTGGCTCAGACGGTCAAGCGTCTGTCTGCAATGCGGGAGACCTGGGTTCGATCCCTGAGTCGGGAAGATCCCCTGGAGAAGGAAATGGCAACCCACTCCAGTACTCTTGCCTGGAAAATTCCCATGGACAGAGGAGCCTTGTAGGCTACAGTCCATGGGGTTGCAAAGAGTTAGACACAACTGAGTGACTTCACTTCACTTCAGGGCTTATGTTGCTGTCAAATCTAGATTATAACTCAACTTTTGAGTCTAACACCCACTGAATTGATCCCAGTTTGGATTCTAAAGCATCAGTTTCTTCTAGGAAATTTTTCTTTGCTTCTTCTGACACTTCTTGCGCTCATTACTGAGACTGGCTAATGAAAACATCAATTTTAAATCATCTTGATATCATTACGCAGCCATCATCTGCAAGCATGATGCCCTGACAAGCATCTTCCAAATTTCCAAGTTGTTTCCTTCTTTACTTCTAATTCTTCCTTCAGTTCTGGGATTCCAATTGTATTCTGTGCAAATGTGTCTTTTGTTTACCTTCAAAAGTAACACTGACATATTCTACAGCCACCTTCCTCATAGCAGCTGCCATCTTAGTGGTGTCTTAGAACAATTCATTCTTTGCTTGATTCTGTTGAAAAGAAAAATGAATCTAAATACACTCCCTGCGATGCTCTGAGAATCCGCTTTCTCCTCCTGTCACTTCTATCCTCTTCTTGGTTTGGCTCCTCTCACCTCAAATGCCCTGAAAAATTTCTCCAACCCCAAGCTATTCAGTTCTTTCCCATTTTCCCTCCCCTCAACCCCAGGACTTTACTATGTGAATCAACTTGGCCTCTTGCCCAGCAACAGGGAAAATAAAGGGGAAAATGGCAGGGTCCCTCATACGATTCCCTTGGGCACAGTAGATTCTGTGTAGTGATCCCTGTTCCATCCAGATTACTACTATGATTTAAAGCTGTGACAGGACAAAAAAGATTAACACATGAGCATTCAAGAGCTTGTCCTAACAACTCCTACCACCACCAAGACTCTACGTTTTCCCTTTCAGTTCTGCCTGTCCTTACCCTGTAAGGAGGGTCTTGCAATGCCAGGTAGGGCCTTTTCCTTCGGGAATGGAGAATAGGGTTGGAGGGTAAGTACAGAGGAACGGGATCAGAGGGCAGCAGGGAGGGAAGCGGGACTTAGGCAAAAGAAGTTAAACCTATTTACTTTCGGGGACTTCCTTAGTAATCCCTGGCTGGGAACTAAGATTCAAAGTATCAAGGGGCAACTAAACCCATGTGCAAAGCTAGAGAAACCAGCATAACACAACTAATGAACTCGTGCTCTCTAGAGCCCGCACAACGCAACACTCAGAGCTCTAGAGCCTGTGGTCTAGCTCAGATACAGAGGCTTTCTGTTCATTAAAAGGCATCGTAGAGTGAAAAGCAAGCCATAAAGTAAGTAAAAACATGTGTAATGCCCTACACCAGAAAAGAAATTGCACCCAGAATATATAAAGAAGTTCTAGGAAATAATAAGAAAAAGATAAAAATCAAATTGAAAAAAGTGAGCAAAAAAACTTGAACAAACACTTCATAAAGAGAAAAGTCAAATGGCCAATAAACATATGAAAATAAACTCAACCTTAATAATAATCAGAAAAGTGAAAGTTAAAAATATGATTACACTCAAAATAATTTGTCATTAAAGAAATACAAATGAAAGCAATAATGACATTCTATCACACACTTATTAGCGTGGCTAAAGTCCAAGAACCTGACAACGCCGAACGCTGATGAGTATGCGAAGTAGTAAGAGCTCTCTTTCATGGCTGGTGGGAATGCAAAATGGTGTAGCTACTTTGGTAGTTTCTTTTAAGCTAAATATAGGCTTACCATACAACCCAGCAATCACACTCCTGGGTATTGACCTCAGTGAATTGAAAATTTAAGTAAATACAAAATTCTTTACATGAATGTTTATTTATAGTAGCTTTATTCGTAAATGCTCCAATAGGAAACAACCAAGATGTCCTTCAATAGATGAATAAATAAACTGAGTATAACATCAGGGTTCTCCAGAGAAAACAGTATACACATATTGGGCTTGGGAAAACATGAACATATACAAAAATATTTCTAGCATAGCAAAAAACTAGAAGCCACCCCTCTTCAGTAGACTGAAAAATAAATTGTGGTATGTTCAGTCAATGGAGTCCTATACAACAGTAATAATGAACAGCCATATCTGTCATCATAGAAATAGCCTAGAAACATAGTGTTTAGTAAAAGAAGCAAATCATAGAAGATACAATCAGTATAACTTCATTTATATAAAGTTCAAAAACTGAAAAAAAAACATTATTTAATCATGCACAAGTAGATGTCAAAATATTAAAAAAAAAAAAAAAAAGCAAGGGCATAACTATAATAAAAATCAGGAAAGTGGAAGTTCCCTGGTGGTCCAGTGGTTGAGAATCCACCTGCCAATACAGGGGACATGGGTTTGATCCCTGGTCTAGGAGGATCCCACATACCACAAGGCAACTGAGCCCCTGTATCATAACTACTGGGCTCATAACTAAAAAGGCCACATGCTACAGGTACTGAAGCCCACATACCTAAAGCCTTTGCTCTGCAACAAGAGAAGCCACTGCAATGAGAAGCCTGTGCACCTCAACTAGAGAGTAGCCTCTATTCGCTGCAACAAGAGAAAGCCTATACACAGCAACAAAGACCCAACACAGCTAAATAAATAAATAAAAAATTTTTAAAAAATCAGGAGAGTGGTTTTGTCTTGAGAAGAGGAATGTCACAAGAATCACACAGACTTGCAGGGTGACTGGCAAGTTCCCACTTCTTAACTCGGGTGGTAACTACATGAATGTTTGTATTTAGTTGCTCAGTCATGTCCAACTCTTTGCAACCCCATGAACTAGGCTCCTCTGTCCATAGAATTCTCCAGCCAAGAATACTGGAGGGGGTTGCCATTTCCTTCTCCAGGGGATCTTCCCAAACCAAGTACCGAACCTGGGTCTCCTGCATTGCAGGCAGATTCTTTACCATCTGAGCTATCAGGGAAGCTTTATAATTATTCTTTAAACTATATAAAAATACTATATACTCACCTGTATATATTATATATTTCTAATTTTAAAAATTGTTAAAGAAAAGTATAGAAACATCTATTCCTACTGCATTGGCTTCTTTCTGGCGCTAGCACTTGAGCCTGCTAACCTACAGAGAGCAGTCAACCTGACCCCCTTGGTGTCACTTAGGCATGACCTTCATCCACTCCTTCTACCCTTCACGCCTCACTCCTTAGTGCCATTATTGCTACCAGCAGTGTGTATTTCTGGTGATTTTCTTTGATCTGGGTAACTCTTATTCAGTTAGCAACCATGAGCCAGGCACTGTTCTAAAATCTGTAGATACAGCAGGAACAAGACAAGAAACCTATTCCTCAAAGAATTTACATTACATTCTAGTGCAGGTAGACACATATGTCAGTAAACCAAGAGGGTTGTTTAAGGAACTAAGTTGCATGAAATAGATAAAATAAGGTAACATGGAATCAGAAGTAGGATTTTGGCAGGACAACGTGGGAAGGCCTTTCAGAGAAGATGATACTTGAGATGAAACATGGTTGATGACAAGGAAGCGGTTCTGTAGAAAAGACTTCAAGATCAACGTAACAGCAAGTGCAAGGGTCCTGAGACAGGAATCAGTTTGCCATGTCCAGGAACAGAGAGAAGCCCACTGTGGCTGGAGCACAAGAATGAAGAGAAGGAGAAGATGAGCTGGATAGGGTCAGTTGCACCAGGGTTAGGGGTGGGAAATCATCCTAAGAGCAGTGAGAAGCCATCAGGCATTTGTCTGACACGTAACCCAAGAATTAGTTACAAAATTTAGGACAACTTTTTAAATAACACCTTAATTGAAATATAATTCATAAGCCACAAAATTCACCCTTTTAAAGTGAAAATTCAATTTTTTTAATTCACAGAGTTGCACAATCTTCTCCACAAACAATATTAGAACATTTGTATCATATTTTTTAAAAAGACAAAAACTCTGTACCCAAGAGCAGTCACTACCCAAAACCCCAAGCCCTGGGCAACCATGGATCTACATTCTGTATGAATTTGCCTATTCTGTATACTTCATATGCGTGGAATTATACAGTATATGGTGGAGAAGGAAATGGCAACCCAGTCCAGTATTCTTGCCTGGAGAATCCCATAGACAGAGGAGCCCAGCGGGCTACAGTCCATGGGGTCGCAAAGAGCTGGATATGACTGAGTGACTAAACAACAACAACAATACAGCATATGGTGCTTTGTGATTAGCTTCTTTCACTTAGCATAATGTTTTGGCTTTGGGCTCCCCCATTTTTCAGTGTAAACGCTTTCCTTCTTTATCTCTTTTCTATTAATTAATAAGAAAGAGATGTTGAAGTCTCTGCACGTAATTGTGAATCTGTTTATTTTTCCTTGCAATTCTAGCAGCTTTCTTCCTCTAATACACTTTGAAATTCTTTTATTACATGCATATGCTTTTAGAATTATGTGCTTTTGATGAGTTTCTCTCTTTCTTAGGGTTTTCCTGGAAGCTCAGTGGTAAAGGAACCTCCTGCCAATGCAGGAGACACGAGAGACAGAAGTTTGACCCCTGGTTCAGGCAGATCCCCTGGAGGAGGGTATGGCAACCCACTCCAATATTCTTGCTTGGAGAATGCTATGGACAGAGGAACCTGGCAGGCTGCAGTCCATAGGGTCGCAAAGAGCTGGACATGACTGAGCATGCACGTGGCACCCCTTTCTTATTAGGAAATGGTATTCTTTATTTCTGATAATATTCTTTGCTCTGAAATCTACTTTATCTGACGTATAGAGCCATTCCAACTCTTTTTGTACTATTGATAGTATAGTATATATATATTCAATCCATTTACTTTTCAACTAACTTTTAAAAGCTGTATTGAGTCTTCATTGCTATGGGTGGGCTTTCTCTAGTGTGGTGAGCAGGAACTACTCTCTAGTTGTAGTGCATGGACTCCTTATTGTGGTGGCTTCTCTTGTTGTAGAGCAGGGGCTCTAGAACATGAGCTCAGTAGTTGTGGTGCAGCACTGACTTGTCCTGCTGCATGTGGTATCGTCTCAGACTAAGCATTGAACCCATGTCCCGAGCATTGGCAGGCGGATTCTTAACCACTGGACCAACAGGGAAGTCCCTCCATTTAGTTTTTAAAGTTGAAATATAGTTGAGTAACAATATTATATTAGTTTCGGGTGTACAACATAATGATTCAGTGTTTTTATAAGTTATATTCTACTTAAAATTATTACAAGATACTGGCTATATTCCGTGTTATGTACAATGTGTGTGTGTGTTTAGTCACTCAGTCATGTCCGATTCTTTTGCTCTATAATCTTACGCTATTTTACACATAGTAGCTTGTACCTCAATCCACTTACTTTTAAACTATTTATGATTTTTTTCAAGTGAGTTTCTTGGAGGCAGCATGTAGTTGAGTCTCATTTTTATATTTAATCTAATGCTTTATGCCTTTTAGTTGAGAGTAGATAATTTACATTTAATGTGATTATTTATATGAGTGCGTGCTAAGTTACATCAGTCATGTCTGACTCTGTGATCCCATGGACTGTAGCCCACAAGGCTCCTCTGTCCATGGGATTCTCCAGGCAAGAATACTGGAGTGGGTTGTCATTCCTTTCTCCAGGGGATCCTTCTGACCCCGGGATCGAACCTGCATCTCTTGTCTCCTGCTCTGGCAGGTGGGTTCTTTACCACTAGTACATCTGGGAAGCCCAGATTTTTTATATGGTTAGGGTTAAATCCATTGTCTTGCGATTTGATCTGTCTCTTCTTTGTCCCCCTGTATACTCATCTGGCTTCCCTTAAGGACAAAATCCCACATAATCACAGTGTGTTGTGAAAAACCATCACTGAAACTTGCAGTCAGTGGCTATAGAACTTTAGGCTGATAGGTATTTTCCTTCTGTACTTTCAAGTATCATTCTGCTGTTTTTTCGCTTGAATTGTTTCTTAAGAGAAATCTGTTATTGTCCTTATTCCGGTTCCTTCGTGTCTTTTTCCTCACACTATGCGTTAAGGTTTCCTTTCCATCATTGGTTTTGAGCATTTGACTATGGAATGTCTACGTACACTCTTTCATGTTTCTTGTCCTTGGAGCTCACTGAGATTCCAAGATGTGTGGGTTTCTAGTTTTCATAAAATTTGGGGAAATGCTGGTCATTATTTTCAGGTATTCTTCTGTCTCTCCTTCTCTTCTATTTCTTCAGGGTGCCAAAATACACATATATTGGACTGCTTAAAATTTTCTCACAGTCAACTGATGCTCTTGTTCATTTTAAGATGTTTTCTTCTCACTCTCTGTGTTTCATTGGGGATAATTTCTATTCTTGTCATTAAGTACCATAATCTTTCTTCTGAAATGCCTAATCTGCTGTTTGTTAATCCTACTCAACATATATCTCAGATATTACAATTTCCACCTCTAAAAGTTTCATTTGCATCTTCATATCTTCAATGTCTCCATTTAATATTTCAATACATATATGTAGTGATAATGACATTTAAAAATGTTCTCCTCTGTTAGTTTTTACATCTGGGGTAAAAACATCTGTTTTATTTGATTTTTCTCACTGTAGGTTGTATTTTCCTGCTTAGTTGCATTTCTGATCATCTTTATTCAATGCAAGTAATGGTGACTATTACCTTGTTGAATGCTAGATATTTATTTCTATAAAGATTCTTGAGCTTTGTTCTGGGATGCACTTAAATGGGTTTGAAACAGTTTGATCTTCTTGGGGTATTTCTTTTAAGATGTGTTAGGCAGGACAAAAACGTCAGTTCATCCAGGACTTATGATTCCCCATGGACTGAGGCAAAACTCTTCTGAGCACTGTACCTGCAGCCTTGTGAACTAAGTAGTTCTCCAGGCTGGCTGGTGGGAACCAACTCTATTCCTGGCCCTGTGTGAGTGACAGCTACTAATTCCTCTAATCCTTCCAGGTGTATCTTTCCCATCTTTGATAGTGTTGTCACACACACTCACCAATCAGCATTCAATAAAATAAGCAGGAGGATGTCATCCGCGTCCCCGGGAGATGGTGTGACCTTACTAAGGAACTGGAATGCTCTCTCCGTAATGACTAGAGGGAAGGCAGGCGTGTGGGCCCAGATGGAAGTAGGTCATTAGAAATAGTGGTTGGGAGAAGTATCTTAATTTGGGCTCCCCCAGCAGAGCACAAGACGAGGAGTCATCACGTGTAAGTCATTCATTCAGGAGGGGGCCCCAGGAAACATTATTACAGGAGTCAGGGAATGAGGCAGGGAGGGGAGGGCAGCAAATAAAGGCAGCATTACCAAGCCAGTTACCACTGCGGGTAACTGCGCCTTAACGTGCGGAAGATGCTCTTAGGTTATCCCAAATTAAGAGGTGAGAGACCTGGGTTATTTTTTTTTATATCCACTCCCATCAGTCCCTGGTTCACTGGAGGGCCATAAATTTCCCAGCATTTCAGCACCTGCATGGGGCAGAGGCAGGTCCCTGTGCCAGAGAAAGTCCCTGCGTGGGTGGAGAGGCTGATGCCAGCAGGAGGCTGGCCAGCCGGCCCTGAAATGGAAAGGCATTTAAGGAGCAATGTGTGGGGTGCCAACAGCATCTCAGTATACACAGCAGAGGGTCACTGCCACTTCTGAGTTCAGGGTTTAGTCTATACAATACGAGGTGAGGTCATTGTCTGAGGGGGAGATTTGAGGGGAGAGAAAACGTCACTCTCAGTCGGGGTGTCCTAAGTGAGACTGCACGGGCCCGTGTGCTCCAGCTGTTGATAAGCCTTTGATTTTAATACAGGCACACACGCGTATGCACATGCAACCATCTTCCCCAGTGCATCCCCACTGCGCTGAGTCCACAGGGCTGAGGGAGGCATATGGTGCAGATGACGTGTGGGCAGCAAGCTGCTGCAAAAAGAGCACGAAACGTGGAGCCATGAGCCCTGGTTCTGCCTTTTGTGAACTGTGAGCTGTCAGGGACTGGCTTCCCAATTGGGAAAATGGTGCTAACTTACCTCCCAGGACTATTGTGAGAGCGCCCTGTGAACTTAGAGCACTATGCACACGCTGCCAGGAGCCATCAGGTACTTGTAAGACGCCCCGGAGGAAGACACGCTGAAGATAAGCTTCCCAAGAAAACCCACACAAGGTTACAAGCAAACCTCCGGTAGGTCAACAAAAGACTTGATTTTGAAAGTGTGGTCTGTGGTCCAGCAGCCCCGGCATCATCCGAGAGCTTGTTTCAAATGCAGAACTCAGATGCCAGCCCAGAACTGAATCCAAATCTACTGACTCAGAAACTGCATTTTAACAAATCCTCACGTAGTTCAAATGCACAAAGCAGCAGGAGATTCACTGGTCCTGTGCTCAGGTCAGAGCCTGCCTCTGCCCTCCCCTGTCCCCACTGTCACTTACCCCTCTGACTCCTGGGGCAGTTTGGTTGCCTCCAGGTTATATTTGGGGTTCTAGTCTGGATCTGCTCCAGGGAGAGACTGAGCCTGACTTATGCCTCCCCTCACTCCTTTAGCAAGGCTGTCAGCAACAGGAGGGCACTGTGCTCAGAGTCCAGAGAGGCCGATACACAAATATCTCACAACAATAACATAGGGACAAACAGCCTGCAATAAGGATTTTGTTTCTCAGAGCAAAACTTTTAATGTTAATAAGCATGGTGAGCAAAATCCAGGAAGCCATAATGAAAAATTCAGTTGAAATGCCAGCCCTATTCTAAAGGAAGACCAATTCAATAGTAATGGGGGAAATGAAATTCGGGCCAAAAGGAGACCCAATCTCTGGAAAGTATCTCTGGAAGTGACCTTGGGGATGGAGGTGAGAAGGGGTTTTGGTCAATCATCAGGGGTAAGTACAGTGTAGTAGGAAGGAATACAAGGCCCAGGAGGCAAAAGGGCTTATCAGGTTTTTCCAGCTGGTTAACAATCTAATGCTACGGAGAAAAACTGAAGATAGATAGCCCTCTAGATCATTTAAAAAACCATGGATAACTCCATGAGACCCTGACAGAATGCATTGTTGACCTCGGTGTGTAATAGCTTCCAGGAGCCTGTTCTGAGCTCACTACTCCCTAGTCACCCCACACCCCAATTTCCCACCCCATCTTTGGGTTATCTACCTATTCCATTCTCCTACTTTCTTGCCCATGGGATATCTACCGTCCTTCCAGCATCAGCTCTGGGGTTGCTAATGAATGAAACCATAAATTAAAAAAGGAATTGATCTATTCTGGTTTGGGACAGTCTGAGGCTGAAGCACTTTTAGGAAATCCAGTTGGGGATGCGTCAAGGCAGTGGGTTTTGGCTCTGGGAAGAGATATTATAGATATGGATTTGAGACTCAGCAGAAAATTGAAGCAAATGTTATCTCCCCACCTACCTTCCTGTTCCTGAATTTACTTCTCTTATGTTGTAATGGATGAACCCAACACCTCCACAAATCCCTTCTCTTCCCACTAGTCAAGAACAGTACATGAGCAATTCTCCTCTCTCCTGCATTACAAATTTTCTTCTGTCCATTGGATCAATCCCACCAGGAATCCCATTTTCTTGTTACAAAACAAAAAACAACAAACCTCTTGACCTCACTTGCCTTTCTAGCAATTGCTCCTCTTTATAGCAACTCATTATCTTTATTCTCAGTCTTCAGTTTCCTCCTCACATTCCTCTCTAGGTTTTGTCCCTAACTCCACCACAATTGCTTGTCCCAAAGTCACCAGTGACTTCACATGATTAGCTCTGTGAGTTCTCATTTTGACTTAGCAGCTTTCTTTAGCTGTTTCCTAGCTACTACCTCAGTCTCCAGCTTCACCTCCCATCCTTCTGGTCATTTCTTCTGTCTTCTTTTCTGATTCTGCCTCATCTTCCTGACCCCTATGTGCTGGACTGCCCAGGGATCAGCCCTTGTACCTCTTTTGTTCCCTATCTATTTACATGTATCTTGAATTTAATTTATGCTAAACTGAACTCTTGATACCCTCTTTCAAAATTTTATCTTCCCAAAGTCTTTCCTACTTCAGTTAATGGCTATTCTACTCTTCCAAACTGCTCAGGACAAAATCTTGATGGTGACGGCAGATAAATGATAGTCAATTCCAAGCTCCCATGGTCCCACAGAAACATTGAAAAATAAGCAGAAACTGTCAGAACCAATTTGTCAGACTCTGGAATATAGTCAAAGGTTTACAGCAATAACCAAATGATGAATCAAGCAAATGGCAACTTGAAAAGTATAGGATGGTTAATAAGGGGTTGGGTGTGGGGCACAGAAATAGGAGTTACTACACGATGGGTAATGAATTTCAGTTGAGGATGAGGAAAAAGTTCTGGAGACAGATAGTGGTAGTGGTTGTGTAACAATCTGAATGTACATAATGCCAATGAATTGTGTACTTAAAATGGTAGATTTTGTTCTATATGTTTTACCAGAATTTTTAAAAATGAGATTAAAAAAAACCAAACAAACAGGAAGGCTTTATGGCATTTTACTAGCCTTCATCCCACTCTCTCCCTGACTTGGCTTAAAGATGTCAAGTTACCAGTGTAGGGGCCTGGTCCCTGGTTCTGGGAGGAGGACAGCAAACTGTATTTGCAAATTACTGTGTACATCTGTTCTAAGCTGCCTCAGGGTTATTTGAAGGACCAAAGCAAAGCACTCATTGCTGTTTCACTTAAATAAAAACTCACTCAGGCTGAAAAAGCAGCAGATATTGCTTGAAAACATAGTATGGCTGAAAGACAACCTACACACACCTGCATAACAAGATTTGGTTGAGACATCAACCATCGATAAATCACCTAAGGACTGGGAAGAAAGACTAGGGAGTCATTTGTTTTGCTTTTTTGAAATTAGGGCATTCAAAAGCACCTGTATATTAGGATAAATTTAGAAAGCCATGCACATACTTAGGAAAAAGACTGAGACCTCAAGCTTCACATTAGGATGGTCTCTAAGTTCAGTGGAAGTCTGGTTAAGTGTTGAAGGGCCACAGCACAAAGTCAGTCTGAAAATACAAGGAGGTGTGTATGTGCGTGTGTATTTGCTTAGCTCCTAGGGTTCAAGTAAATTTCTGTCAAAACACTAGTTGAATACATGCTGTGGAATAGAGACTTCAGTGACCACACATGAAAAAGAGAAGTTTCTGGGGGGGAAAAAAGAAGAAATTAGGAGAAGTCACTAGACAAGTGAACCACTATAGCCTTTAACAATCAAAATAAAAAACAAAAAATGCCAAACCAACCAACCAAACAAAAAACCCTTCAAATCCCAGGGGAAAGTGAAAATCTGATGTCTATAGAGTTGCCATATCTTAATATTCAGAGGTTCGCTTTTCAACAAAAAATCAAAGTATATAAATAAAAAGTACAATCCATTCAGCAGTACAAAATCAATTAACTGAAACAGTCATCCAGAAAACTCAGACATTGGACTTACTACACAAAGCCTTTAAAATAACTGTCTTAAATGTGTTCAAAGAGCTAAAGAACAACATGGACAAAGAAATAAAGGAAAGTGATGTCTAAACAAAGGAGAATATCAATAAATTATAAAAAGGAACCACACAAAAATTCTGGAGATGAAATATATATTAAAATGAAAACATCATGGAAAAGGTATAAAGGTTCTTAAAAAATTAAAAATTAAACTATCATATGGTGCAGCAATTCCATTAATGGGTATATATCCAAAGGAAATAAAAACAGTATCTCTAAAAGATATTTGTACTCCATGTTCATTGCAGCACCACAGCACACCAGGCCTCCCTGTCCATCACCAACTGCCGGAGTCTACCCAAACCCATGTCCACTGAGTTGGTGATGCCATCCAACCATCTCATCCTGTTGTCCCCTTCTCCTCCTGCCTTCAATCTTTTCCAGCATCAGGGTCTTTTCAAATGAGTCAGCTCTTCGCATCAGGTGGCCAAAGTATTGGAGTTTCAGCTTCAACGTCAGTCCTTCCAATGAACATTCAGGACTGATCTCCTTTAGGATGGACTGGTTGGATCTCCTTGCAGCCCAAGGGACTCTCAAGAGTCTTCTCCAACACCACAGTTCAAAAGCATCAATTCTTCAGCCCTCAGCTTTCTTTATAGTCCAACTCTCACACCCATACATGACTACTGGAAAAACCATAGCCTTGACTAGACAGACCTTTGTTGACAAAGTAACATCTCTGCTTTTTAATATGCTGTCTAGGTTGGTCATAACTTTTCTTTCAAGGAGTAAGCGTCTTTTAATTTCATGGCTGCAATCACCATCTACAGTGATTTTGGAGTCCAAGAAAATAAAGTCAGCCACTGTTCCCAGTTTCCCCATCTATTTGCCATGAAGTGATGGGACCAGATGCCATGATCTTAGTTTTCTGAATGTTGAGCTTTAAGACAACTTTTTCACTCCCCTCTTTCACTTTCATCAAGAGGCTCTTTAGTTCTTCTTCACTTTCTGTTGTAAGGGTGGTGTCATCTGCATATCTGAGGTTATTGATATTTCTCCCGGCAATCTTGATTCCAGCTTGTGCTTCCTCCAGCCCAGCGTTTCTCATGATGTACTCTGCATAGAAGTTAAATAAGCAGGGTGGCAATATACAGCCTTTACATTTTGGAACAGCCTTTCCTGTTTGGAACCAGTCTGTTGTTCCATGTCCAGTTCTAACTGTTGCTTCCTGACCTGCATACAGGTTTCTCAAGAGGCAGGTCAGGTGGTCTGGTATTTTCATCTTTTTATGAATTTTCCACAGTTTATTGTGATCCACATAGTCAAAGGCTTTGGCATAGTCAATAAAGCAGAAATAGATGCTTTTGTGGAACTCTCTTGTATACATATACAATGGAATATTATTCAGCTTTTAAAAAGAATAAAACTCATTTTCAACAACATGTATGAATCTGGAAGATGTTAAGTGAAATAAGCAAGGCACAGAAAGACAACTATTGCATGATCTCACATATATGTGGAATCTAAAAAAGTAGAACTCATAAAAGCAGAGTAGAATGGTGGTTACCAGGGGCTGGGAAAATGGGGGGTATGCTGGTAAGTTCTTTAAAAACTTCACTAGAAGGGTTCAACAGCAAATTTGAAAATGCAGAAGATGGAATCAGTGAATTTGAAAATAAAACAACTGATATTATCCAGTCTGAGGAGCAGAAAGAGAAAAGAAGGAAGAAAAATGAATAGAGTCTAAAAGACCTATGGAACACCAGCAAACAGATCAATATATGCATTATGGAAGTCCCCAAAGAAGAGAGGAAAGGGCAGAACAAATATTTGAATAGATAACAACTGAAAATTTCCCAAGTTTGATGATGAAGACATGAATCTACATATTCAAGTTCAGTGAACTTCAAGTAGAATAAACTTACAGACCCACATTAAGACACATCATAATCAAACTCTCAAAAGACAAAGAAACAATCTAGAAAGAAGCAAGAGGGCAGCAACTTATCAGGTACAAGGGCTCTACAATAAGATCAATAGCCAATCTTTCACCAGAAGCCATGGAGTCTAGAAGGAAGTGGGATGACATATTTAAAAGTGCTAAATGAAAAAAAAACCTCAATCAAGATTTCAATATCTGGCAAAACTTTCAAAAATAAGGGAGAAATTAAGACATTTCCAAACAAACAAAAGCTGAGGGACTTAATTACCAATAGAGCTTCCCTAAAAGAAATGCTAAAGTCCTTCAGGTTGAAACAAAAGGCCACTGGATAGTAACTTGGAAGACATATGAAGAAATAAAGATACCCAATAACTACATAGGCAAATGAATATAAGGGCAGAGTTTTGTATGCTATCAAAATTATCAATTCAAATTAGACTGCTGTAATTTTAAGATAGTCCATGTAATTCCCATGGTAACCACAAAGGAAATATCTAAATATCGAAAAAATATACACAAAAGAATTGAGAAAGGAGTCAAAACATTTCACTACAAATAATCAACTGAACACAAATAAAGACTGTAATGGAGGAAATGGAGGATAAAAAGGGTATAAGACATTTGGAAAACAAATACCAAATGGCAGAAGTAAATCCTTCCTTCTTAATAACTACACGAATGTAAATAGATTAAACTCTCCTTTCAAAAAGACTGGCAGACTAAATTTAAAAATATCCAATCTGCTGGCCACAAGAGACTCACTTTAGATCTAAAGGTAAAATAGAATATAAGTGAAAGGATAGAAAAATATATTCCATGCAAATGGTAACCAAAAGAGAGCTAAGGCGACTACACTAATATGAGAAAAAATAGATTTTAAGTAAAAACTGTTAAGAGACAAAGAGGCACAATATACAATGATAAAAGGGTTGATTCATCAAGAATATAAAACAATTATAAGGATATATGCACCAAACAAAGCTCCAGAATACGTGAGGCAAATATTAATAAAAACTGAAGGGAGAAATCGTTCCACAACAATAGAGACTTGTGGAAGCTTCAGTTCACCAGTTTCATTAATCATGGATAGAATATCTATGGTAGAAGGAAGAAAAAAATAAAAGAAGTAAAACTGGAACTTCCCTGGTGGTCTAGTGGTTAAGAATTTGCCTGCCAATACAGAGGACATGGGTTTGATCCCTTGTCTGGGAAGATTACACATGTCATGGGACAACTACGCCCGTGTACCATAACTACTGAGCCTGTGTGCCCCAGAGCCTGTGCTCCACAAAAGAAGCCACCACAATGAGAAACTCACATATCACTACTAGAGTAGCCCCCACTCCTTGCATCTAGAGAAAGTCTGTGCAAAGCAACAAAGATCCAGTGCAGCCAAAAGTAAATAAAAATTTTAAAAATAAGTAAAACTGAAAATTCACAAATACGTGGAAATTAAACCACATTTTAAAATAACCAATGGTTGAAGAAATCACAAGAGAAACTAGAAAATGCCTGAAATGAGTGGATGCTGAAGCCCATGGGGTCACAAAGAGTCGGAAATGACTGAGCGGCTGAGACTGAACTTCTAACAAAAGACGTCTATAAGGAAGTTTCACATGCAATACAGTTTGCAGTAGGTAACTAATGATAAGTGATTAGTAAACACATGTTTCTCCCAAAACGCTAGAGGAACCTAGCAGTGGGGTGGGATGAATTCTCCTTGAAGAGTTCTGGGCAGTCTTAGTGAAGGAGGTGAAATGAAGGAATTATGAATCTAGAAACCTAAGCTGAAGCTATGGCTAAAAACCTTGAATACCAGATTCATCCCACAGTACTGGGGAACCATTGTAGATGTTAGAGAAAAAGGACAGGAAGAGATGAGACTGGCATCAAAAAAAAAATGTTAAATGTTTTTCTGTTCCAATGAACCAACGTTAACTCCAAATATTTTGTAAATGTATTAAGTCATTTTACTGGCTCTAATGGCTTAAAACCTTTTAATGACTTCTCATTGTTCTTATAAAAAATATTCAAACTTTTATAACAAGCTGTAAGATCCATATATTTGGTCTCTCCTTTCCACTCCCACCGTACTCACTGCCCTTGCTCTCCAAACTGCTGCCACACTGGCCTAAAAGTCCTCTCCTACCACAAGGTTTCTGTATCTGCTGTTCATCTACCAGACAGCTGCTGCCCTCCTCTTTGCCTAGTTCAGTCCTCTTCCTTCAGATTACAGGTTCAACAATCTTTCCTGAAGGAAAACTCCCCAACCTCCCCACTTATATGCTATCATGGCACTTTCTGTCACAGCATTTAACACTGAATAGATCTAGGTGTGATCTTTGATGAACATTATCTTCTTTGCTATGCTGAAGCTCCATGAGGACAAGGGCTTCTCCCCCAGCTGACAACTGTGTCCCTGATGTCTATGCAAAGGAAGTATACAGTAACTATTGATACTTTTTAGAAGAGAAAGTCAGAAAGAATCACTTTGGAGGAATTTTGCTCACCTATCAGTCTTTTTTAAAAGTAGGAATTATAATTCATTCCATCTTCTGCTGCTTTAAGCCCCTTAGAGCTTGTCCAAACTCACATAGCTTGTCAGGAATCAAACTCAGGCTTTTTTTTTTTTTTTTAAAGCAAGCATGTTTTCAGGTACAGTGTATACGTAAGTAAGGAAGAGAGAAAAAGGCAAGAGTGGGCCTCCTCACAAGTACAAATCTACAGTGTTTCTTTTTTCAATATATATACATATAGGTCATCAAACCTCACTTACATAAAAGCTTATAAACCTGCAAGCAGATGCAAAAGACTGTTTTTCACTGTCCTTTCTTGGAAAGGCCTTGCCCGTATGGTGCTTTTTCACTCCACTTCCTCTTATCAGGAGTTTGTGACACATAATTAAACTAAGTTGAGCACTTCTGAGTGAAGGCATGTTAGGCTGGCGTAATGATCATCTTAAAGACCAACGCCAAGTTCCTCTGACCTTCCAAAGGTCAGTCCTCTGTCTGGTGGCACAAACATACTCTTCTATAGAAAGTACCAACTCATGGCTCAGCATGATGCCTACTAGCATTTAACCTGTGAGGTTTGGTACATCACCTGTCTCTGAGCCCTCAGTTTTTTAAGTGGTAGTGGTACAAATACTAGACTTAAAAAACAGATCACCAAACTTACTTACAAAATAGAGCACAACTGTGCCTGGCATTTTCACATAAACAATTTCATTTAATCTTCACAATAATTCTACAGGATCAGAATTATGGAAAATGTGACTTCCTCAAGTATTCTTGCCTGGAAAGTCCCATGGACGGAAGAGCCTGGTAGGCTACAGTCCATGGGGTCAAAGAGTCGGACACGACTGAGCGACTTCACTTTCACTTTTCCCTTTCATGCATTGGAGAAGGAAATGGCAACCCACTCCAGTGTTCTTGCCCGGAGAATCCCGGGGACGGAGGAGCCTGGTGGGCTGCCGTCTATGGGGTCGCACCGAGTCGGACACGACTGAAGTGACTTAGCAGCAGCAGCAGCAAGTTCATATGATGAATAAACAGAGGAGCCTGGAACTCAAAACCTAACCACTATTTCCTTTGCACCATCCCAGGTGCTACTGAGGTCTCCTATCATAGCAGTGTATTGAAATGTATTTAAAAGCATTTTCAACTATTAAGCTCTATACATTTTTAAGGATGTTAAGTACTTTGCCACATTAGAGATGAAGAACAAGAACCTGATTAAGATTTTAAGGGTGATGAATTAATTTCCAGAAAACAACTTATTTTTAAGAGTAGTAATATTTCTGTACTTCAAAAGTTCTCAATTTAAATAATAAAATAGAAAATAATTCAATTAAGAAATAGGCAAAGAACATTTCTCCACAGATGTATGAATGGCCAATAAACACATGAAAAAAATCCTCATCACTAGCCATCAGGGAAATATGTATCAGGACCCTTCATATGTTAGCATAACTACAATTAAAATTACAGCCAGTGTTGGCCAAGACACAGAGAAATTGGAGCTCTCCGACACTGCTGGCAAGAATATAAAATGTGCAGTCATTGTAGAAAAGAGTTTGGCAGTTCTTCAAACTGTTAAAAATACTTACCACACGACCCAGACATTGCACTGCTATTTACCCAAGAGAATTGAAAACTTATGTAAAACTTGTACACAAATGTTCATAATAGCATCATTCATAAGAGCCTCAAAGTAGAAACAACCCAAATGCCCATCAACTGATGGATGGACAAAATGTGGCATATCAACACAGTGAACTATTACTGAGCCATAAAAAGGAATGGAGCAATGATACACGCTGCAACATGAATGAATCTTGAAAACACTACATTAAGTGAAAGAGGACAGTCATAAAAGACCACATATTATATGATTCCATTTATATGAAATGTCCAGGACAGATAAATCCACAGGGACAGAAATGATTAGAGGATACCTAGGGCCAGGGTGGTGGTGGTTTCAGGCATACAGGGTTTCTCTGGGGGGTTATACAAATGCTCTAAAATTGACTGTTGTGATGACTGCCCAACTCTAAATATACTAAAAAAACCCCACTGAACTGTAATACTTTAAATGAGTGAATGGTATGACATGAAGTAATCTCAGTAAAACTGCTCATTTTTTTTAAGTTCTGTAATTTCACCATAAACTGCAACTGCTAGTACGAAGCATTTATCAACGTTTCCTTTAAACCAAACAGATTTTTCTTATCACTGCTTATAACAATTGTTAGGGTTTTATTAATTTTGTAGCATTTGCATTGTAATCTTGGAATATCTTTCACATGGATGACGTAAACTTAAACTTATGAACTTAAACATATGAAATAGTACAAGATCTAATGCTAAGATTTTCAATAAAAGGATGCCTAGAGATTAATGAATGGCATTACCATCCACCCATTAAATTAAGAAACCTAAGAGCCACTCTTGTTTCTTCTTTCCTTTAGCTTTCATATGACCATTTCATCAGCCGGTAACCCTGCTTGTCAACTCCATAAGGGAAGGATTTTCTATTTATTCACTGTGGTACATACTTGGTGCTTAGACTAGCATCTAGCACATGGAAGATGTTTAATTAATATTTGTCAAATAAACTGAAATTCATGCTGTCCTGAGATTAACAGCTTTTAAAAGAAAAAAAATTCAATCCCTCATTTGATAGTTTGTTAAAATATGTACTAATTTTTAAAAATGTAGACTATGGAAATTTCATTTGCCATTTCAGTTGCTGAAACATATTAAGGCTAAATTCTCAAAGGGACACAGGTATGCTATGGTGCCGGAATATGCAGAAGTAGAACATAATGACTTTATTCAAGTTTGCTGTTACCCGATCCACGAATATTTAAAAGATATTTTATTTTATAAAAACTTACATCTGTAAGTAATAGACTGACCGTTAACAGAGGGCTTAACCTGGAATAGACTGACCGTTAACAGAGGGCTTAACCTGGAACACATAGATAGGCTTCGAGGCCCATGAACCCCTAAAAATTGCAAAACCTAACATGTATATTGGCATGTGAGAGTTTTCACTCTTTTTGGTGAGAGTTCAAAGTGTCATAAGATTTTCAAAGAAGTCTACGACCCAAAAGGTTAAAAAAATTACTTAACTAGAAACAGTCACAAAGTCTTTTAAACAGGAATTTGTACAATAAAATAATACCCAACAGCTCCATCTATGGGTATAAGTCATTATCATGTAGCAGAAATAATGACAACTACAAGAAATCAGTGCATCTGTGAATGCCTGTGTTTAAATCTTCAGTGTCACTCTAGTGGGAATTTATTAACTATAGGATCACAGTTTTTTTTTTTTTTTCCAGATATAGATGTAAAAATTAGGAGGCCATTGATGAATTCTACTTTACAGTACTTCAGCACCAAAAAATTGGGCAGTTATGCTGATATATGTATATACAGTTCAACATTTGTCAGTCTTAAAATGCTTATTTATAGTGAAATCTATATAAAACCGTTAAAAACTTTTCTATTTACTTTTTTTTAAAAAATGAAAAGTATAGTTTCCTTTGCCACAACTTGTCAAAACTGACTCTTACCCGTTCCCACCCTCTTACCCTTCACTCTACTTGTGACAGACAGTGATCACAAGACCCAAACATATTGCTTAAACAAATCATGTCCTAAAAAGGTAGAATGCTTAAAAACATTACATTTAGAGCTGTAAATGAACTTTTTTATACATTTCAAAGGGGGTTAAACAAAGGTATGTAAAAGTTATTTTCAAAGTCTCAGTCCAACATGAATGTGCAATTTCAGTGTTAAGATAGCATCATATGAATAATTTGTTTTCCTGAACATAACTGAACATTTCCTTTGGACTAGAAAATATTTCTTTTCCTCTGTTTCACAATGAAACATTTTCTCATAAGTTTTCTTAAAGGAGAAAGGGGGGGTGGGAGGTGGGAGGTGGAAAGGGTAGACAATCCTGGCTTACAGGAAATTTGTCAGAAGGAATATGGCCTGCTTTGAAATGTTTACATTTAAATAAATAGAAAGCAAGTGTGCTGCCTAGAGCACAAAGGAACGACAACACAATAAATTAGCATACAACTGGTGAGAATGTACAAGCCACCCAAAAAGCACTTCCCACTGGTTAGGGACCTGATTTCCACCATCTAACAAGGATTCTTTAATGCCAGTATCAAAGAACTAGTTATTTTATAAAATACGAACTGAGGAGATGTAAAATGTTAACCAATTCAGCACTTGCAGGGATTTGCAAAAACATACAAGATTAAAAAAAAACAAAAAAACTGTTCCTGACACACTGTTTCAAAATACAAACTATTCACATTCTCCTTTTTTGATGGTGCTTGCTCAGTAGAAACCAGCTGAGGAACATTCACAGGAAAAGTCTCTTTCCACTGCAAGACAAAGTTTTCCATTAGCCATGGTCCAATAGAGAAAGAATATCAGGTCTTATGTCACTGTAGATGTGCATCTTTTTTCTTTTTCTAAAAAAAAGTACATTCCCCTGTGAGTTTTATCTTGTTTTAAAATGCTACTCCTGCAGCAATTCTTGTTGAAACACTGCTGTTTCAGGGTCCACAGTCTAAGCATGGGCAAAGTGCTCTCTTTAGACATCAAAATACAAGGGCTTCCCTGGACACTTGGTAACCAAGTAGGTTTTAAAGTGCACTCCTGTGTCCAAAACACTAGGATCGCTCAGCAGAACTCTGAGAGGGGCTGGGTTCAGTTCCATCCTCTGTGCTACTGTCTATGTCCTGCTCCATGACTGTCTCATCATCATCCAACTGCTGACTGGTGAAATTGTTCAGTTCAAGGAGCCCGCTGGGCTCTACGACCACGTTGGAGCTGGAGTGGCAAGGAATAGCATACTGGGGAATGGCCTGGAAGAGAAGACAGAGGAGAGAAGCTTCATGGTTAAAAAAAAAAAATAACAGAAGGATGTCCTCAACAATAACAAGGAAGGAAATAAGGAAACTGACATTAACTGGACAACTACTAGATGCCAGGCACTATGCTAGATGCTTAATATTATTCCCATTTTACAAATGAGGAAACTAAGATAGTGACTTAATCAAGGTCACACAGTTGGTCAGGGTTAATGCTAGGATGCCAGGATTCAAATCCAAGTCCTCTACAAGGAGTGATCTCTCCTCTCCTTGATGGTGCCTCTTCTAACAAAGGAAGCTGAAGTCCACGCCTAATTTGAGACAGACTCTGAGGATATTTTTATTTGGTCATTAAGCAAATTTTAAATGTAAATGCATCAGATTTTGCTTCTGCAAGATGAATGATTAACCCACTAATACCACAATATTTTTAAGCCCTTTGGTAGTTCAAAGGTGAACTTATTTGTTTGGGCCACATAGTAACAATCTTTATTGAAAATAAAGCTAGAAAGGACAGTCTTTTACACAATAAAAGCACCAAAAAATAAACACATATTAGGCAATATTGCCTTGTCAGATTCTTTTTTTCTCAACTTTATTATATACCTTCTTAAAAGGTATTATCAGTTCATATCATACCCCTACTTAAAATTCTACAATTGTTTCCTATTGTTCTTGCTATAAATCAAAAACCTTATTATGTCTCCAGCCTTATGCCAAACTCACTTGTACCATAGGGTGTGTGCCCTAGTTCTTCCCCTCTTCCTGGAATATCCTTCCTCCAAATCTTTACATGGCTGGTTCCATTTTTATCATCTGCATCTTAGCTCAAATGCTTCAAGTAAAAGGCTTTGAGAAGCCTTCCTTCTATGAAAGGAAACCAGAGTGCTGGGTCGATCCCACCCCTAACCCCTATTATGTTCTGTAACATTTTCTTTATTGATTTATCACCTCTTTGTTTTCTTCTCATCCTTAGAATGTAAGATCCAAGACAGTTTGAACCAGAGCACAGATCCTGACTATCTTTTTCATTGCTAGATACCCAGAACTTTGAACAGGGTCTGGCACACTCTGAAACTGAAAGTCACTCAGTCGTGTCCGACTCTTTGCGACCCCAGGGACTATACAGTCCATGGAATTCTCTGGGCCAGAATATTGGAGTGGGCAGCCTTTCCCTTCTGGAGGGGATCTTCCCAACCCAGGGACTGAACTCAGGTCTCCTACATTGTCAGCGGATTCTTAATTTTCCCAATGAATAATGTATCGTTAACATAAAGAACCCAGGAGCAAAGTTGAATATAAGCATTTTGAAAATATACCTAACCAAAACAACCTTCTACTGAGGGGAGATGCAAATTTAGTTTTAATACTATCAAGAAATTAGTGTAAGATGCCTAGGCATTGATTCTAAAGTGGTAAAGTTTTTTGTCTTCCCTCACCCTCCTGCCCTTGTTCCATACAGCTGATCACTGTGAAAAAATCTCTGGTGGGGTCAGAATTTTAGTTCAGCTCTAGCTGTGACTTGCTGTGGCCCTATGAATAAGTCACTTCCCTTCTTAAGCTTTAGTTTAATTTTGTGTAAAATAAGATAATTAGAAAAGATATGCTTTAAATATCCCTACAGATCTAAATTCTATGAATTCCATATACATATAGACTCCTTCAAAATAGAAGATACATTCATCTTGTTTACTCCTCTATCCTTACACCTAGCACAGTGCCTGGAACACAGAGGTCAAATAATCCATGTGGAATGAATGAATGAATGAATGAATAAAAGAAATATGGATTATCTGTCTACAAAGCACTTAATACTAAATATGCTGAATTTTTACAGAACATTTTTCAAGAAATCAAAGAACTTCTGCAGACTTCCTTCACTCAAGCCAGTAGGTATTTTACTGAATGAGTAAAAATCAATACTTTGGGTCAAAGCTAAGCATTTATTTTCTGGAGACCTGAAAATAAATGTTCTAACAATCTGCTAGTGATGATTATAACAACAGGAGCTATCCTTATTGAGTATTACTCTATATAGGATACTTAATCAGATATTTACTCAATCCTCAAAACAACTCTTTGCGCTGTTATTGTTTCCCCTTCATCACAGGGACAGAGGTTAACTGTTGCTCAAAGCCACAAAGTGGGTAAGGATTACAGGAATGATTCAAATCTAGATATTTCTGACTCCAAAAGCTTGGTCCTTAATGCTGCTCTTCCCTCTGACACAGTGACACATCAACCCAGCATACTGCTGCTGCTGCTGCTGCTGCTAAGTCGCTTCAGTCGTGTCCGACTCTGTGCGACCCCATAGATGGCAGCCCACCAGGCTCCCCCGTCGCTGGGATTCTCCAGGCAAGAACACTGGAGTGGGCTGCCATTTCCTTCTCCAATGCATGAAAGGGAAAAGTGAAAGTGAAGTTGCTCAGTCGTGTCCGACTCTTAGCAACCCCATGGACTGCAGCCTACCAGGCTCCTCTGTCCATGGGATTTTCCAGGCAAGAGTACTGGAGTGGCAGTACACGCTAAAAATTAGCTCAGTATTCTTGCAGAGAACCTACTCATTAGCTATCATCTTTGATACATGAAGCAAATTACATTTTCACCCCTGTTCATTAAGTACAGAAAATAATTTCCACATAAGCTATTCAAAATAATTTTCAATTTAGTAAGTATACGAACTTAAAGAACTTAAACTCTCAGGAGCTACAGTAAATTTTAGTAAAAATAGGAATAACTACCATACACTGGGCAATCACTACAAGCCAGGTACTGTGCTATGTGCTTCATCTCAATGTTATATAATCCTTATGTCAATCACGTAAAGTAGGCATTCCTTATTCCCATTTTACTGATGAGGAAACTAAGGCACAGTGAGGTTAAGTAGTCTTGCCCAAAGTCACACAGTGAATAGCAAAGCCATGAAACTTCCTTTTCCACCAAACCCTACCTCTTCAGTGGAGAAGGGCATGGCAACCCACTCCAGTATTCTTGCCTGGAGAATCCCATGGACAGAGGAGACTGGTGCAGTCCATAGGGTTGCAAAGAGTTGGACATGACTGAATTGACTTAGCACGCATACTACCTCTTCAAGGGGGAAAAAATACGTAACAAATCCATTTGGTCAACGATTATTTAGTTCACTGTTTTGACAGGAACGAAATGCTTGAATAATTCAATGGCCAGATCTATTTGCGTTTAAGCATTTCTCCTATACTAAGGTAAATCCTATCTGGGTTAATATCAGTCAATTTGCATTCTTTCATGGCTTGGGATCACAGGAAAGGCAAAATTTACTACAGAATTGTCTAAGTCACACAATATAGTACAATAAATACTACCATCCATAGTAAATACTAGATTATCCACATTTCAACAAATCCAAATTCTCAATTAACTAAAATATGCTGCTCTGATACCTTCCAAGCAAAAAAGGACAAATGTCAAGAAAATAACCTAAAGCCTTGCAAGCAAAGAGGGAAATAAAACACAACTTCTAAAAGCTAGTCTGGAACCAGTAACTCTTCAGTCTGGATTATATATGATGACAGATGAGTTTTAGAATGAAGGGAATGTGAGGCATAGGAAAATCTACTGTCAATGAATAATCCGTCATGTTCACTAGCCTGTACTTACCAAGGCAGGAGAGTAATCATAATAAGATTTTTCAATAATATAATGATTGAAATAAAAAGCAAAGCTTTATGGTTAATCCCTAGTTAGTTATAAAATTAAATTACTAAGAAACATTCTCTTACAACATGGTTCTCTAGACATTTCAGTTAATTAAGGTTTTATAGTCCTGAAAACCATAAATTTGGATCAAGATCAAGAACTGTGTTTCTACAAGGGTCTCTGAAATTAACTTGAAATAGGAGTACAATCCAGTTATATCCCAGGAGTACAAACTACTTATACTCTGGGCAAAGACTGAGGAGCCCAAAATTTGACCTGGAAAGTTGCTGATCTTGTAGGTTGACTGCTGAGTCAACACTGGCAAGTGTGGCTTGCATCTATGAATCAAGTGGATACAGGGGCTCAGGGCCCTTGACTGTCTCTAAGGTGTACTGTTGTGACAATATCTATCAATTTTCTAGGACTCTGTTTCAGAAAATAATTACAAATTTGTATATTTGTAATAGGTAATAAACCAAATTTGATAATCTCTTCGCCATTTTGGCTTGACTCTTCCTGTGACATCCCAAAACACACCAAACCCACAACCCTCAAGACACCCAAGATTTCTTGTGCTCCTTCTGATTCTTACCTGGATGATAATTTCTGCTGGGCTCTCTTCAGCTTTCTTTTGGCCTACATTCTGAATACGCATGAACTGGCCTGTCGCAGGCACTCCTGGTGCATCGATTTTCCTTGTCGTTAGGGGAGGGCCAACAGCAGATGGACTTGAACAGGACTCTCTACATTTCTGTTGCTGGGGAGTGGAATTCGCCATCCCTGCCACCACCACATGGGTGGAGGGTAATGATCCTGCTTCACCAGTGAGCACACTAGTGGCAAGAGCCTTCTTTGGGGGATCCACTACCAAATGCTCTACATTTGTATCAATCTGAGCTTCCATCAAAGACATTTTCAAAATGTCTGACACTGCTGTCTTCTCAGAGGCCTGAATGGGAGATATGCTTGTAACTGGTGATGTCAACTTAGGCACAGAACTGCCACCAGTTATCTTTGTAACTGTGGGAGGCTGGCGCCCCTCAAAAGTTATCTTTGTAACAGAGGATCCTTGGGTTATAATTGGCTGCTCCACCTGAAAACAAATTGGGGTTGTGTGTGTTACAGCTACATACCTTTGAGAAAACCTATCAAACACCCCAGACAATAATGGCAAAAACATTTGTGCGGTATACTAGGAAGATATTTTGAAGCTTGGTGTTTCAATAAGAGGGCTGATGGGAAAGTATCTGGTTACCTTTAAGAAACCTAGCGAAAGAGGAGGGGTCAAAAGAACCTTTGTTCAGCCAGCCAAGGTTCATAGAAGTAAAGGAAAAAGTCACAGCAGCCTTGTTTTCCTTGGGATTTACATACCCACACAGTATACCTTAAACCCATCTCAAATCATTTCAAATCATCTTCAGCTTTTTAAAATAAAAGTAGGGTTTTTTCAATCTTTTGCTTCAAAATACGTTTATACAAACATATTCTCTCTCTATATATATGTATTTATAATACACACATATACACATACATTACTCCAAAGCCATAATTTTCCCTAATATAATTTTTCTTTTCAATATTCACAGTTAATTCCTCTGAAATCTAGAAGATAAATTTATTAACCAAATGGTGGTGGTGTAAACTAAAAAGGAAGACGGTCAATGAAGCTCCTTAAAAGACTGTAGTTTGCTTATTAGCATTATTGCCATAGAAATAAAAGAGTTTACAGGCATGGAAATAAATACTTTATGCCTAAAAAATAAAAATAATTTAGGTATATCTATGCATTGTTGATCAATGCTGAAGTTATTTCATTAAAAACTGCCTGGAAATTCAAGTTCTGAGTGCTATGCTTTTTTTCTTCCTATATTAATGCGTACATTTCTTCCCTAGTGTCAACCTTCTGATGGAGTAAAGTAATACCAGCATAATGAGGCTTTTGAGTTTCCTCTTCCCAGGAGAATGCACCGCTAATCACGATAGGGTCGTGATGTTTTCACTTTTTTCCGTGAACAGAGAAGTTTAACTTTGCATGCTATCAATATTCCGTTACCTGGCTTGCCGGCTGTTTCTCTGAAGAGGCTGGGAGCGGCATTTGGCTCTGGGGGGTTTGGGGTTGCACGTAGATTTTTGGTTGGTTCGGAGCCTGCTGCAGTTTAGGGAGCTGCTGCGTGGTTTTCACTGCAAGCACCTGTACTACAGTCTGTGGGGGCTGTGCCATTAAGGTAGGAAGCTGCCTGTCTTTGGCCACCATGGGATGCTGTGTGTGCTGTACATCTGGCTTGGGCTGTGCTTGTTCTTGCTGGAGAGGGGTGAGTTTTTGATGCCTGATGGAAAGCTGGGGCATTTGCGGGAGTTTGTGCTGGAGCTGGTCTGCCTGCAGGTGGATGGTCTGCTTCTGTTTAGTCTGGAAGCACTGCAGAGTTTTCACTTGCAGCTGAGTCTGTTCCAGCTGTGGCTGGCTAAGTTTCTGCGGTTTAGCTGACTGTGACTGAGTCAGGGCAGATCGATAAAACAGACCTGTCTGAGGGTCTAAAGTGTCCATCTCTTCAACCTCTCCCTCCTCAGTTCCAAGTTCCTCGCTGTGTTTGGTAAAAGCAGTGTGACTGCTTAATGCCTAAGTAAAAAAGGCACAAAGTAAGAATGAAATAAGAAAAACACCTATATTGCTACATTTTCCTCAAATTGGAAGAGACTTGATTATGAGAATCATTCAAAATTTTCAGAAGGGAGAACCTAAGAAGACCAAAAAACCCTCAAGGTTTCTAAATCTAAAGGCAGCCTTAGATTGCGACTCTTAAAATTTCAACTCTTAGACATTAAGTACTGCAAAAACTGGCAAATGTACTGTAGTTAAGAAAAGTCTCAGAGGGCCCAGAACTTAAAGGTAAGAAAAATAAGGATGCTCTGCAAGCGCAGCACAAGATGGGAAAAGAAAAGGTTCCCTGGCTCAGGACACAGCTCTTTGGCCTGGACATCAGAGCTGTTCATCTGTCCAAAGGAAGAACGCAGCAACTCAGACATGAGGTGTCCAGAGAAAATCCAAGGTTCAGAGAAGCCCACTTGTGCTGTGCACCCATTGAGCACAGTCCAGAAGGTAGGCATTGTCTGAGGGCCGTGCCCATCCCAGTCTCTGCAGAGGGCCTCTTTGCTAACAGTGGAGACGGGTGGCCAGGCCTACCAAGGTCTGAGTGATCTGCCCTCTGCCCCAACCCTCCTCGCCCAGGTTCCACATCCACCAGGGAATGGCTTTCAGACACCCGGCTCCCTCCCAGGAGGGTAGGAAACTGTGGCAGCAATACGAGCACTCCTGTTAGGAGAAACAGAGATGGCCTGATATCAGTTATAATAGTGTTGGGAGGCAGCAGTGATCTTGAATGACATGGTTAGAGCCAGCTGTCCGACCTCCCTGGGTGTCTTGAGAAAAGTCAATGTCAGGACAGCCAGATGAGGGCCAGACTCCAGGCTGACAGCTGACACCCAGCAAAATCTCTGGCCATCTGGTTTCCCTCAGAAGATCTATCCCTATCCCATCCTTCCCACTGCTTTGTCAAATGCTACACATCTACTTAAACTTTAAAACTTTGAGATTCAATCGAAACTCCCCTATCCCATAATGACCTTACACATATAGGTTTTTAATACAACTATTTCCTCATGCCTTTCCAGTAGTTTGCCTGTAATTAGGGTCAACTGCTACCAGTTGAGTAATGATAATTTATGTGGCTACTAATGATAAGTCATGCTTAAATCTGACATTTATGATATCACTTTATAATAGAGGCAGGATTCTTTAGATTTAAATCCTGGTTCTGCCATCCAGAAAAGGTTATTTAATTTCTATGGGCATGAGTTTCCTCATTTGTAAGAGGGATGATACAATCACCTTGTAGGCTCATAGCAAGAATTAAATAAGTTAAAGCATTTAAAGCTCAAAGCACAGTATCTGGCACAAAATCAATATATCAATGTGTTTTTTACCTTTTCCCCATTACCCTTGGTACCACATTTTCTGTTTTATGTTAATTCATTTTTCCTTCCTGTTCAGTCTCTTCCTCAATCAGTCACATTCAGTAAAAGAAGTCAAATAATATCTACCTAGTTATTTTTAATGTTCCCATAAGGATTCATTATGAAAGCAAAAAGTAAAACAAATGAAAAACTCAGCATCAAACAGCTTAAACAAGCCAACCTCTATTTCATTTGAAAATCTTGCCTCAGTGATAAACCCTTCCATAACAAGAAAATACATGGAAACAGTGACCAATTCTGATGTCACAGATTCATCTAGACCAGCTTTACCCTTTTGAAATCTTAAGAGTTCACATAAGATCCAAGAATACTATTTCTTAATTACTTTCTGGTGTTAAGACTATCAGTTCACTTCCTTTACTCACCCCTCACAAATGAAAGAACTACACTAACACTCTAACTCAGTTATTTCCCCTCTTCTAATAGGAGATGAAACTGAATCTTATTTCGGGAAGGAAGCAGCTACAGAAGGTAGAAGGAAAAAGAAATACAACCTGCTGCATAATGTGGGTGATTGCTCCAGGGGAAGAAGCTGGGATGGACTTCACCACCACGGATGTCTGTGTTGCAGTCTGTGACTGAGCCACATGCTGGAGAAGGGTCCGCTGAGGCTGGGAGGGCTGTTGGGGCTGGGAGCGGTGGCTGACTGAAAATAGAGGAGGTGATGATATTTCTCCAGAAATCACCACAGCATCTGTAACCAGTAGTCATTTTAAACAATTGTCTGTGAGATTGCATCACAGAGAGAAAGTGTGGTACTAGGAGGCAGAAGACCAGAGTCTGCCCATTTATGAGCTGTAAAACTCTGAGAAAGTCACTTATCTTCTCTGAGACTCTGTGTCCTCATCTGTAAAACGGGAATAACAGAGCTATTATAAGGATGAGATGAGAAATGTATGTGGAAGCACTGTGAAAACTATTATCACAAAGGAGGAACAAATCCCTTAAAGCTATATCCTCCTGTGATTTGTACTCTTTCTCCAGTGACCTTTACCCCATTAAGGTAACAAAACAACAATCAATTTCTGCAATCAAATCCTAGACTAATATTTTTAAGGATAGTGAGACAGTACAAGTTTTTAACCTCTTGATCCTAGTTCTAAATGTAACACAAAAACCAGAAGCATTCACTCCTTTATATACAAAAGACACTCTCTCATATTCTAAAGATTTAGGAGGTCAAGGTGATACTGCAGAAAGAGAACTGGATCAACAGTCACAACTGGATTTTGTCCCACTCTGCCACCAATCAGCTATGTGAATTTGAAGAGGTCACTTAAACTCTATGTTATTAATATCTAAAGTTTGGAGGTTTTATTTTGTCTATTTTTGTTTTTTATTGGGATAAAATTTTATTTCTTAGAAGAGGACCAAATTAAAGTAAGAATTGATTTCTTAGAAGAGGACCAAATGAAAAAATAAATCTGTAAAATTAGCTAAGGATTTTGAGAATATTAAAACCTCTCAATAATCCATGGCTCTAATTTGCATATATCTTGATCTACAATTTCTAGTAGCAGTGGTTCCATACTTAGAAAAGTCACAGTCAAATGCCCAAGGATAAGATGATCACTACAAAACCAATGTGAAAGTGCCATTGTGAGTATAGAACTTTAAAACTATCCAGTGAAATATGAATAAGCTTCATTTTTATAACACATTTTATTTATACTCAAAAATGCCATTTTTCTTTTCTTTTCTTTTTTTTAACATTTTTCTAATATTTATTTATTTGGCTGTACTGGGTCCCAGTACTGCATGCAGGATCCTTGATCGTCGTTGCAGCATGCGGGATCTTTTTAGTTGCAGCATGCAGGATCTAGTTCCCTGACCAGGGGTTAAACTCAGGCCTCCTACATTGGAAGCTCAGAGTGTTTGCCACTGGACCACCAAGGAAGTCCCACAAATGCAGTTTTTCTATTGTTACTATATATACGCCTACATGTGATACGAGGTTACAGGCAGCACCACTAGTACTCTTTTATAAATGCACTATAATATCTTACTGCATTTCACAATAAGTTTTATATATACATTTTAAATTATATGAGTTAATAAAATATTTCATATGTGCTCAACGAAACTGGAAAAAAGGGAGTCATGGTTTGTATTAAAATAACAAATACTGAAATCATTTACAATATAACTGAGTAAGAGAAAAAACAAATCATATTAATAATATTAAAACTAAGCAAGCAAATCAATGAAGCTTTTTACTGACAGAAGCATCATCAGAAATGAATGACATTTGAAAAATAATAAATATAATTTCTGATGAAATTATCAGATTATATGGGACATTTTTGCTGCCCACATTAATCTTCATACTTATTACATTTATTAAGAAATGAAGTGGATTTCATAGATGATCTACTGAAACCATTTAAGAATAATCCTCAAGATACTATAAATTCAAGATACTATAAATCTCTTCATAGTAATTCCCCAGAGTGCAGGTAAGTTAAAGAAAAATAACATCCACTGCAGAATAATACAAGAGGGTCAGAAGGTGGCTTTGAAGTGAAAACAAAAAACAAAAAACAAAAAAAACCACTCAGTAAGGCTGATGATATGATGGGAGAAGATTATAGAAGGGAGGTCACAGAGTAGATATTTGGAAAACAGCTGAAGTGACCTTTAACTGGGCCATGCAAACACCATAAAACAGTCACTTATTTCTTTAAACAACTCTTATTTTTCCAATGTCAAACTGCTCATTTCTGAGAAAGAATCCCACTACCCTGCAAAAGGAAAGTCTCTCTCCCTTTTACTGAGTAGAGCTTACCTTTCCTCTACCAGATCAGAGTAGAGCGCATCCATTAAAGTGGTTTGCCCCCAAAACAATCATCTTTTACCTTCAGTTACTTTTACTATAAATGGATGCACACCACTTACCTAGAAGGGGAAAAGCAACCTCTGTCCCCTCATCAGTGCGTTCTGAAAAGGATAAGTAAGGGAAGATATCATAGGTCTTTTTATCTATTTACCGTTTGATAATCTAGTCTATCCCCAGAGGTTATTATTGATTTTCCCAACATACTGTCCTCTGCTTTTTGCTAAGTATCTCTAAAGAAACATGCTAGATAGTTTTACATAATTTTTAATTGGATTTTCCCTTTTGGCAATTTTATTCCATTAGTCTTAACAATATCTTCTAAAATTATGCCAAAAAATTCCTTTTCCACTTTGGTATTTACATCCTTCAAATATTTGCAACTTTATGTTCTCTTATGCTTAAGAAAACAGAAGACAGGTGTTCTTTATATACTGCCTCATAAGTCATCTCTCCTAAGCCCTAATTATTCATGTTACTACTCTCTGAACTCCTCCAAATCTCAAAGTAATAGAGTACCCAAGACAGAAAGCAGTATTCCAGGTGTGGTCTCACCAGGATATGAAAGAATCTATTATCCTTCCTGCTCCACTTCTCTACATATGCCATCCAAAAATATCATCAGTGTTTTGCTGCCAGACCACATAAATACCTAATGTGCTTTCCATCACAACTCTTAACTATTTACAAGGATTTAAAATTTTCCATATTTTTTTCTTTACATTAAAAAGGGGGAGGGGGTTGGATTTTATACCTTCTTTCTCCCTTGACCCACCTCCCCTTCCCCAAAACTAAAAAATTCAAATGCATATGAGTATTTATTCCCATATAAAAGATATTCTATCCTCTCACTACCAGTGCTGCCTGATGTTCACAGATATTATTTAAGGCCAACTACAGTTTTATATTACTTGCAAACTTTGTAAAATCTATCAATTTTCTCCCCCTAATCATTAAAGACAGGGTAAATCCCAAAGACAATGTGAATCTGCTCTCAGAGAAAACTGGAAAAGATCGAGAAATATAAAAAATATGTTTTCCCCCAAACAACCATCCCATGAAATCCAGAAAGGTAGCACTCCTACCTTAATACTACTTTTTAAAAGGACACCTACCAGTAGTGATGTATTCAGCAACTAGTTCTGACTCAACCACCGCAATTGATGGACTTTCAGGAGAATGTCTCTTTTCCTGGGTCATCTGAATAGGCACTGCCATTTGACTCAGGTCAATAGTGGGTTGTCTTGGTTTAGATTCCAATTTTTCCTTCACTGTATAAAAAAGTCAGGGGAAAAATTAACTTTATTACAAACAAGTACTAAAACCAGAGTTGTCCATGGAAAAATGAACAAGACCTCTGGGGTGCCACATGGGCAGTGACTAAGAAGACAGGAAGTTGAAAACAAAAGAGCAGACTACTGTATGGCTATAGAGTGCACAACTTGTACAACCGTACTCAGTAGCATAGCAAGAACTCATATGCATTCAGACTAAAATCTCCCCCCTATTATCACCAGGTCAAACAACTGGATCTGTTTCCCTTGTACATACTCCCTTTAGAACATTTCCTTTACCCTTAGTCAAGGCAGTACCTGGTATTCTTGAGTTCACCAACCTGGAAACAAAGGGTGAGTAAGCAGTACATAGCATTATTTGCTCCAGGACACAACTGCCCAGAAGAGCACAACACAGTGACCAGTTTAATTTGATCTATTAAAAATTCAAGATATATCTGATCTATGATAATAGAAAAGTCAGTATAACTAACACAGTTTTGCCTAGAGTTTATAGAAGATATTTAGTAACTGGAAATACTGATTGGATCTTGCTAAATGAGAACAGCTTTGCATGGAAGCTTGGGTTGTTAAATTATACAAAGAAGTATGAAGATAAAAAAACAAATTAGAATGTTAGCAAGGCCCTTAATGTTTTATGACCACAAAACTGCTCCACCAATATCAAGCAGGATGGCAGGGGCCCTCCAATTTGCCTTCTACTATTCCTGAATAGAACTGGCAAATGTACTGCATTTATCTTTGCACTTAGAAATCGATAGACCTACTCCTTTCTGGTGACAAAAGGCAACAGGATTGTCCATTTTAAGCAGGAGAGAGAGAAGAAAAGAACTGTGCTGTTTTTTCTTCTTTCTTCTGATAGAAACAATAGACTACAGTCTATCTATCCTTCAGTACTCCTGTGAACATCTTAATGAACTGACAAGTAAACAGACTGAACCAATGATCATAGACAAGTCCAGAGGGGGGAAATGTGCTCAAATCATAACAAAGAAAATATAACAGTAGTAGTAGTTTAGCACAACCCATCTCTAGAGAAAACATGCTTCATTCAACTGAGCATGTGAATTCATACCTGTTGTCTGTTGGAGTTCTAACAGAGCTTTGATTGTTGAAGTAGCTGATTGTGATTCACTGGATACATCCTGATAAATTATGGTGGGGCTAGTCTCCATTGCAATCTCATGTTCTGACCAATCCTGACGCCGGGAAGCAATTACATGAACTACAGGCTGGGAATCTGTTTTATATTAGTTAAAAAAAAAAAACCCTATAAACAAAGTTTCTCTTAAAAAAAAAAAACAATTTGTTCTTTTTTAAAAATCTTTGTTTTACTACAAAATTCATGCTTTATCTTCCCCAAAAGACTGTAAGCTCCCAGAGGGCATACTGTCTTTCATGTCTGTAATCATTTATTCATTCATTCATTGATTCAACAGACTGGGCACCTATGTGCCAGTCTACATTTGGCACTGAGGATATAACGGAGCTCAAAAAATAATCAAAGGATGCTCAAGAAGCACACAATCTGGTTGGAGAGACAGACATGTAAAGAGACAAATTACAGTTCAATGTTATAACTGCTATAATAAATAGGTGTGCATTTCTGTAGGTGGGTGCATGTCCATGCACCATAAGAACGAAATGCTGTATGAGTCTTATTTTCCCCAATGCACCTAAAAATGTGTTCTGTATTACAACCTGAGCATTCAGTCAACACTTATTAGAGTTACTGAAACGAAACCCTGTCCACTGACAAGAAAAATGGATAAATGATCTAGAAGCAGCATGATATAACAGGACACGTATAACATTCAGAATTCAAAGTCTTAGGTTACAGTCCCAGCTCTATCAATTACCAGCAAGTTGATTCTTTGGGTCTTAGTATCATTATTTCTAAAATGGCAACACTAAAATTACCTCTCTACCTCACAGGATTTCTGAGGATATAATGAAATAATATACGTAAAAGAGCTTTATAAACTATGAAGGACAATGGAAATGTTTTATTTTTGTTGTTATTGTTCTGGTTGTGGCCTGAAAATTTCTCAATTCTAAGCCTTTTTGTTAGTTTCAAAAGAAATTATAGCCCTAATTAACTCAAGGATTATTATATTCATGCTATATAAGTATGCATGTAAATATTAGACACATCGAATCAAACAATAAATTATTTGAGTTTTCCATCTACAGAATAAGTAGATGGAATAAGTAGTATAAGTGTAGTATACTACACTATTGTTAAGTTCCTAAACTCCTTGGTCCAAGATACAACATAGAAATTACATAGGCTATAAAAGCATGACTCCTCCCAAGTTTAGATTCTAATGGAGGAGACATAAAATGTGTGTGTATAGCTTTGTATCCTGGGATAAAGTCAAATGATTAGGGCAATTATATAATAGAAAGAAAAAGACTACTATGAATTGGAATGGTCAGTGAAAGTATCACAGAAAATAATTCATTCAGCCCCAAAACCAAGAATAAGTACAACTTCAGTTCACCCTGCTATGAATTTTATATTTTTAAAAACCACAAAGTTGTTCAAAAAGGTTGAAGCAGCAGGAATGACTTTTCAAAAACAAAAACAAAAAAACCCATCTTTCCCAAAAAAACAAAATCAATATACAAAATATCTGGAATTTTTATTTACCATAAAAACAAAACTATTTACATTCCCTAGCTTATCCTCTAAACTCTACGTAGACTATATGCCACACCAGGAATGTAGAATTTCCATTAAACTTTCAAAAAAAAATCTAGATGATTGAAGAACAACATCATGTAGTAATATCAAATGCCACGTGAGGCCTATAGCAGTTTTTCTTTACTAATTCTAAGAGCATATATAAGAAATAAAACTTAAAGAGAACTGATTATATTAGGGAACCATTCATTTTATATAAACTTAGTTCTCAATTTCAAGGATCTCTCGTGATGCTATAAGTACCCCTTGGTTAGGTGAAAGGACCTATAGGCAAAGAATGACTTTGCAACCCAACTCTGTAAAATACACATATTAAATACCCAGAAGAAAGCAAAAACTGCATTGGTAGAGAGATAAGGTAAAATAAGACTGGAAAAAGAAAACACATTTCTACAAGGAGCACCTAATCAGAAACATCAGCCCACATAACATCATCCCATAGGGACTGGGAAGACTGTTTTTTGTCTTTTTGCCCATACACAGAAAGTGCAGCTGACCATACAAAGCATCATTGCAGCAACCCCAACGGCTGTGATACAGAATGAGCGTGAACCTAAGTGTGAAAAACATTCCTTGAGTGATTTTGCTCTCTACTTTTGGCTCACACTTAGACTAGATAAATCTACTGCCTACCAAATCTGATGCTGAGGTCAGAGTGCAATGACTGAGACAGCAGGAGCCTGATACAACAGTTCCATTTGATTATGCAGTGTGCATCCATCCAGGCTTCCCTATCTCTCTTGGTGATGGTGGCCTACTGACCCACAGATCTTTCCCCATAGGTCATTTACCACTTCCCGGGTGGCTCAGATGGTAAAACATCTGCCTACAATGGTGGGAGACCCAGGTTCGATCCCTGGGTTGGGAAGATCCTCTGGAGAAGGAAATGGCAACCCACTCCAGTACTCTTGCCTGGAAAATGCCATAGACAGAGCAGTGTGGTAGGCTACAGTCTATGGCGTCGCTAAGAGTCGGACACGACTGAGCGACTTCACTTTCACTTAACAAATATTTACTGGGCATATACTACATGTTATGTACTAGAGATATACACTATACTGTTATATCCAAAGGCAGATTCAGGCATCTCTATGGAAGAATGTCTCTTATGTCTTTACTATAAAAAGCTTCTATCACATTTGCATAGAATTGTAAGACCTCTCAGGCTTCCCTGGTAGCTCAACTGGTAAAGAATCCACCTGCAATGCGGGTGACCTGGGTTTGATCCCTGGGTTGGAAAGATCCCCTGGAGAAGGGAATGGCTACCCATTCCAGTATTCTGGCCTGGAGAATTCCACAGACTATATATCAGTCCATGGGGTTGCAAAGAGTCGGACACGACTGAGCTACTTTCAACTTTCACGTGAGAACTCTCAGCTAGAAAAAATAAAATCTAAATGTATGTTTAATACTATCATCCATCCTATGTTAAAATCTTCAAAATATCACCACCAGTCCAGGAATCTAGCGCTATAGAACTCACTGTTTTCCAAGGCAGTTTCCTTCCATCTTTGCACAGTTATGACAATTAGAAAATTTTCTTATATGGGGTGGAAACAGGTCTTCTGATTGCTACTCAACGGTTCTAGTTCTGCCCATGTACCTACCAAAGACCAATTATTTTCCCTCTTCTATGTCACAGTCCTTAAGATAACTGACAACAGTTCCTGTGTCCCCCACAACCCAACCCAATCTTCATCTTCTCTTCTCTATGATAAATGTCCTGTCTCCACCTACCGTTCTTCATAAAAATGATTCCCAGATGCTGCATGCATCTAATCCATCTATTCTACACTAAACCCAAGCTGTCTGTATCTTTTCCATGATGTAATAGGTATCTTCCCTCTGAAATACTGTCATAAAAAACAAGACCTTCACAGTATTTAACTGCTTACACAGCTTTCCCTCAAATGTTCCTTAAAGAACATTAGTTCTTTAAGATGTTTTGCAAAAGAAAGGTTCCATGCTCAAAAAAGTTGGGGGGCATTTTATATTATATACACCACTCTTCATCTTTCACAATATATATCACCACGTAATGACTCTGAAAAGTTCTGCAATAAGTATTGATATGCTTTGCTTAACCTTCATTCATTCCTTACCTTCACCATCACCTGCTGATCATCCTAGAAACCAAGTTACTTAAAACAATGTCTTTACAGGATGCATTTTTGTATTTGCCTCATACATGTTCTATCTTAAATCCCTACCCTTGGTTTTGTCTCCTTTTTCTCTTCCATTTTACTTCACATAATCTTGTATTCTAGCTAGTCTACTTAAAAACCTTTTTTTGGAAATAAAATTTTTCTAACATTTTTTTCTTTCTTTTAAAAAAAATATGCAAACCAATAAGCCCAATAACCTGGTTCCCAAGTGAAAAAGGGAAAAAAGAAGATCCAAATAGGAAGGAAAGCTGAAGACTTGTGGAAGGCATGTGGCCCAATTTTCATTTAGCGACCTAGGCAAGTATGACCCTGAACTATTAGAGTTGGTCATGTAGCTGTCTATCAGTATGTAAAAATACTTCAGGTGTATAGAACTTAAAAGGCCCACCCACTAGGTTAGGAGAAACCCCGGAAAGGAAAAAGTGTTTTAGGACTCAGGCAACAAAAATGAATTTATAAGGCTGAAGCTTAACTCTGTGTCACAGTTGCTGTTACAGTTGCTGTTTTGTTTGTTCATTCAGAGAAACTTTTACTGAGTGTCTACTTAGAGCTAGCTAACCTCTTCACTAAATTCTGAATATACAGAGATGAGTATGATGCTCGCCTCTGAGAAGTTAGTAGCCTGGTGGAAAAGAAAATAATTATATTAAACAAACAAAAAAAGTACAAAATAAAATGATCAATGATAAACTAGCTGGTAGTACAAAGCAATTTTGGAAGCCTAGTAGAGAAGGAGTAATGAACCCTCCCAGGGTGATTAAGGAAAGTGCCACAACAAGGTGAAGATGAAGGTCTCTATTCTAGCCTGTGAGGAGAGTTCAGAAATTAAGGTATAAGGCCTAAACTGCTTCTCCTTTCAGGCAGGGAATGGTGGGGAAAGTTTAGAAACCACGAGTAGAATCAAGGAATCCTTTGGCATAAAAAGACATCTTTATTCCAAGACTTGTATAAAGGAAGTCACTAGAACAAGGATATGAAGTCAAGAAAAGTTCATCTATTCTTACAGTAGAATGCCAACTATAAACTAGGTAACAAATAATAGACTTTAGAAAATTATCACTGGATGCTAAAACTAGTAGATAAAGATGAGGGATATGATATTTATATAGTTTCAAACCATCTCCCAATATATTACCATTAATCTCAAAGGGAAATAAGGTAATTTCATAATGGGAAAAAAAAAAAAAGGGACAGCATTAACCAAGAGATCAACATTAACATCATCAATATTGGGACAAATTGACATCAGTGCCTCCTGATAAGATAAAGCTAAAGATACACCACATCTGTGGAATTCACGCTGAATCAAATGATAAACATCAATTTTAAATTGAAGACTATTCTACAAAGTGACTGATCTATTTCCTTCAAAAATGTCAAGATCAAGAACACAAAGAAAGGCCGGGAGATAATCCAAATATAAGGAAAATAAAGAGTCATGACAATTAAATGCAACTAAATGTAATGCATAATATTGATGTGGACTGTGAACTGGTGGTGGGGGTAGGTTGTTGTAGTGGCAAAACTACAAAGACCATGATTGGACAGTTGATGACATCTGAATGGATTGTAGATTATAGAACTAAAACTTTAAATTGTGGTTTTGATAACTGTATTTTAGTTATGAAGAGACTAACCCTTAAGAAATATAAGCCGACAAATATAAGAATTTAGAGATAAAGGGCATGACATCTACAACTCATTCTCAAATGGTTAAAAAATTCAAAAGTTATAAACACACAGGGGGCGGCACAGAAAGAGAATCAACAACAAAGTAAATAGGGCAAAATATAAATAAGTGGTGAATTTAGTAAAAGACTATACACAGAAGTCCTTTTTATTCCTGAAACTTTTTATAAATTTGAAATTACATTAAAAGTACTAAACAGAGGTGGGCTAAAAACTATAAAAACAATATAAAGAAAAAAATAGACTGTTATATAGTGCTTATATTCCCAGTAGGTATGAAAACCAAACTTCAGTCTTAGACTTAGCAAAACCTTTATCCCTTTCTCTTATAACACAGCATATATATTCCTAGTCCCTTGTCTTTGGAGAATGCACTAAGAAACTATACAGTGAAATGGGGAGAGGAGTAAATGAAGATTATAAAAATTGGCTTTAGGGACCTCCCTGGTGGCCCAGTAATTAAGAAACCACCTTGCAAGGCAGGGGACATGGGTTTGATCTCTGGTCGGGGAACTATGATCCTACATGCTGTGGAGCAACTAAACCTGCATGTCACAACTACTGAGCCCACATGCTCTGGAGCCTGTGTGCCAGAACTAGAGAGTTGTGCAGCACAACGAATATTCTGCATGACAAAATTAAGACCTAGGACAGCCAAAGAAAAAGCAAATAAATAAATATTTTTTAAAACTGGCTTTATAGTTAACTATATTAGATATTCCTCTTTGGTGATTTTTTCGGTATTATAAAATATTTTAAAAAGAAGTAATATGCAATGAAAGATAAATAACAAAAGTAAAAATAAATGATGCCACATATAATAACAGATCAAAGAGCAAGAAACTTTACACTCAATCACTTCCAAAAATAGTCAAACTTTTGTCCCTTTCTTAGAATGAAAACTAAACGCTCCCTAATGAAATGGCATGTTAGGGAAGTAATGACTGGCTTATAGCTCCCTTAGGGAAAAAACAGCAATTTCAAAGGTAACCTGAGATTGTGCATATATAGACATTTACTGTTCAGGTTCCCATTTCAGCATCAATTCAGAACCTAAACATTTCACCTGCCTTTTATGAAAATATTTCTCAAAGGAAAAAACAGCTGGAATTATTCAAGTAAGTACAGATTTAAAAATAAAAGAGGAAAAAAGAATCTTATTGTTAGTTTAAGAACAGAATCTATACACATCAAATCTGTAAGTCTAAAAGAAATAGAGTAAATATCACCTCACTGTAACCAGACATAACTGATTCATAACCAATATAGAATGATAAATTAAACCTTAGCAAACTGATTCAGAAAGTATTACTATTACTGATAATATGCTGAAGAAAATTATCCATTTTCTAAAATGAGAGCCATACTGTTTGCTAAAATCAATATTTTAATTTATTTTTTTTTATCAACGAGTTTTCAAAGACCATTTCAAATGCTCCTTCATGAAGCTTTCTCATAAAGTTTACTACATAGTATAAATTTAAAAATACATGTTCAAATTGAATTAATGGAATAATTAGCAATATGAACCATTAGTAAGACTAATCTGGGATGATTCCACTAAAGAGTTAAAATAATAATGCCTGTACAATATGAAGAAACTGTATTGAAAAAGTGAAGGTGCTAAGAGAGCATTCCAGAGAGAATAATGTGGACGTGAGGAGAGGAAACAGAGTGAGTGAGGAATGATCAAAGAAAGATAAACAGTTCTGTTTCGATATATCAGAGCTTATAAGTACAGGCATAAATATACTACCTGGGTGGTTAAGGTAACTGACATACATACGGGTACTAGATTAGTTGTTGTTCAGTTGCTCAGTCATGTCCAACTCTTTGCAACTCCATGAACTGCAGCATTCCAAGCCTCCCTGTCCTTCACTATCTCCCTGAGTTTGCTCAAATTCATGTCCATTTAGTCAGTGATGCCATCCAACCATCTCATCCTCTGTTGCCCCCTTCTCCTCTTGTCCTCAATCTTTCCCAGCATCAGGGTCTAGATTTGTACAAAGTCTCAAAGTTTATGATCAATATGAGTGGTTAAGGTAACTGACAGACACAGGTACTAGATTTGTAGAAAATCTCAAAGCTTATGATCATTGAGTTTATTTCAAGTGACTCCCTAGAACAACATAATTAAAATAGCACTAACTATAACTAGTTTCCCTACTATGCAGCCTGGCTTCATATCACCTTCTTATAATTAGGACAACCACACAATTATCATCTAAACTGGAACACCTATGAGAGTGAAAGAAAATGCTATTATTATTCTAGAACAGAAATAAACTAAGACTTATCCCATGCAAACTTCAATGTATGAACACCCACATACAGCCCACTTATAGGCCCATCTCTGGCCACCATGATCCTTTCTCAAGGTTCAGCAAAAAACATTTCAAAAGGTACACTCACTTTCTTGCACACTTCTACTTACTCAAAGCAAACCAAAGGAATCACAGCTATATCCAGTTTGATAATACCTATCTGCCAAAATCATCATCTAGTTTATGAATTATTTGATGAAAATATGCAAGGCAAGAAAGAATGGTAAGCCTTACCAAAAACCAAACTTCTGCTCACATCAAACAAAAGACAATAAAAAGAACTGACAAGTCAAAGTATACATGTTTGTTTGAGATCCTTAGATTCAACTATTTTAGAACTAGGGCATTATCTCAGCAATAATTATACAAATCAGAAGTAAAATGGGTCTTACCTTGGGAACTCTGGGAGGACTCTGTAGAAGAGGAACTACTATCTGTATAACTCTGTGGTTCTTCCTTTCCTTCTTGAATAGATGAATTACCAGCCTCTGCCACCCTGGATGCTTGTTGTAATGTTTCTGTGACCAGTTGCCTTGTTTGTTCACTAACAACTGTGGCCTGAAATGTCACTGGTTTGGGTTTAATAAGAACCTAGAAGACAAGTGGAAATACAACCAGTATAAATTTTTGAGCATTTAAAGTATGTTTAACTTCTAGATCATAATAAAACAAATATTTTCCTGACATGGAAAACAGTACTCTGTCTATTTATTATACTTTGGGCATAGCATTGATCATCACAGACAAATTCAATCTATGAATCAATTATACCAGGCCACATATACATTTCATGCTACAACAACTACAATCTTGACAAGAGCCTTTGCCCTGTTTTTTCTTGCCTATAATGACTTCCGGAATCACTTTAAAATCTGCAGTTATATAATAGAATGATAGTCACAAGCTAAGGACGGCAGAACAGAAAGACACAAGGAGCCTAGATTCCCAGGGAAAGTGTGTGTGTGTCTGTGTGTGTGGGATAGAATTTAAGTATTTATGTATACTATACATAGTCAGCATAAGACGAAAGATTTCCTCAGATCTCCCAGGAGAATTTTTGAGTCACAATAACAGTCCAGGATTTCCTTCCTCTAAATATTTATCAATATAATAAAAATAAAACTCTAATTTGTTTAAGCCACTGTTCTTTAGGTTTCTTTTTAGCAAACAAATGAAATTCCTAATTAACACACTTGCACAAAGTAATCTTGCTTAGGACCTAAGTCATCTTTTAAGAAATCTCCAAAGGAACACTAATTTAGACAACTGGGTATGCGTGCATGCTCAGTCGTGTCCGACTCTTTGCAACCCTATAGACTGTAGCCCACCAGGCTCCTCTCTCCATGGGAATCTCCACACAACCATACTGGAGTGGGTTGCCATTCCCTCCTCCAAGGGATCTTCCCCACCCAGGGATTGAACCTGCATCTCCTGCATCGCAGGCAGATTCTTTACTGCTGAGCCACAATTTAGACAACTACTATAGTCAATACGGAACATGTGACAGAGCAACTCTTGGCAAAGGTCAAAACCACAGATAGTAGAACAAGTGAAATGGGAAGAAAGTTTCACACTGAACCATTCAATTCAAAGTGTGGACTCCAGGAGTTAACTTCAATTGGGTACATGGAATGAAAATGTTACTTCACCACAATTATTTTTTACTTCTCCATTTATAAGAATCTAAATCTTTCAGACTCAATTAAGTCACCCATTTCCAAAAATTCAAGAATGAAAACATGGGTTATGACAAAGATGATGGAGCAAATGTAACTGTTACCACTGAAATTTAAAGCAATTTGACCTTATTAGAAAATCACAAAACTAATGGTTTTGATATATAAACTATTTGGCTATAATATTGAGGGAACTGATTCTAAAGGCAAACTATTAGTTTATAGATAAATTATTATCTTTTACAAAAATTCTAAAATAGCATTTTTCAACCAAAGCTGACATCATTTCCTTTGATAGTCTCAAAAAAGTAAAGTACCTGCAAAATAAACAGTAGCCCAGCAACACAAGATTAAATCCTGAGCCTCAATTTCCCAGGTAAATTTCTAGAAAAGCTCCCTTATCATTTACTGGTTGAAAAATGAACAGATCTCTACTTTCTCCACTATTTAGGTTTCAAGGAAATAAAATTTTATAAGTAAATATCTAAAGTGCTTTCAGAGGTCATATAAGCTTATACAAAATATTCTTTGACAGATTATGAATAACTACCATCCTCTGTCAACCATCTACTTCTCAAATAACAACAAACACCTTCAGCAAATTTTACTCCAAGGGGATTCTATTCTCTAAATTTTGCTCATGACATGACACAAATATTTAATTTTTTTTAAGTACTGAAAAGAGAAACACAGGTTTTGAAAACAGATGGTTATAAACATTCAATCATAACTTTTAATAATCTGGTTCTTTAAATGTTACTCATCTTTTTGTTCAGATTTCTACCGTGGAATTTTAGGAATTTGAAATATACCAGAGTCAAGAAAAATCACCATATCTTAGCATACCTGTGTTTTCCCTTGCTGCCCATAAACAATTTTTGTTGGGATGATTTTAGCTGCTGGTTGAACTGTGGAACCTATACCTTTTGGCTGAGTTACAATCATTTTGGTGATGGGTCTTGTAGCAGTGATAATAGCTGGCTTTGCTCCTGTTGGCACCGTCTGAATAGTCTTTTCTCCCTAAATTGAAGTCAGTAAATACATGAGATTTACATACATTTCAATGGGAAAAAAAAGTCCTTTTACTGAAAAATCATAGAAAACTTTTACCAGGATGATGGGGAAATGGTTGCAAATTGTGCAACAAAGTATAGGCTTCCAGGTGATCAAAAATGTTAGACCTAGTTGAAATGATCTTAGAAGTCATCTGACCAACCTTCTGTCCAAAGAAGGCAGTAAATATTTCTTGGTGAGTGAATTTTAAAAATTACCTTATTTAAGAATACTTAGTATTCTCTGTCATTCACAGAATGTACATACTAAGAGTCAAAAATTATAGAATACTAAAATGTTAACAATGGTTATCTCTAAGTGTTGGAACTACAGGTCGTGCTCCCTCAATATTCATCTTTATGTGACAGTTTATATGAAATAAACATATATGCAATAAAAAAAATTACTGTGTATTCTACCAATAGCTAAATGTTCACATACAAAATAAACTAAGTTTCCCAAATATGAAGATATAAGGCTATATAGCAGAATGTCTATGTGAAATAATGGTATGGGCAAGAAATATAATCAGCAGCGATATTAACTTTTCTGAGGTTACACTGGAAAATACAAAGAAAAAACTCAGGACATTTCCCACATTAGCATGTTACTAATATCACTTTAGTCTATTACCTAGACAGCTTAAGCCCATTAACTTTTCACCATTTTCTACATTTTCATTGCTTTATTCTTAAGTACTATTTTCTGATCATTTATGGAGTCAATACTTGAGCTTAACAAATTAAATTCAAATACAGTCATTTTACTAAAGTACTAAAATTTTAAAAATTAAAATCCATAAAATTAAAAAGGAAAATATCTAAAATTTTTTCACCTTATCAGTTTTTCTTTTCAGTCACCATCACCTAAATGTGTGGCCACTGAAATTTAGCAGCCAGTAAAAACAAAACACCTAGGTGAACTGGCAAAAAGGTAATCACTGTGAATTTAGGTTAAATGATTACAAACTTCACAAGTTTAAATATCTGCAGCAATAATCTAAGGAAAACATGGAGTGTCTACCAACCATGTGATTACTTATTTTAATACATAACACACCCTTCATGGCAGCATCTCTGGAAAGAGCTCTATAGTATTTGCCAAGAGCTGCTAGTTTGCAAGTGGGTGTGCCCTTCTATTAAGAAGCTCAATGGACCCTGTCCAAGTATAATTATAAAGACCCATTCAAAACAAACTAGCAGGCTTATTTTCTGAAAAAGCTCTTCTGGTTGTGTGTGTGTGTGTACATGCACAGGTAAGCAAGTTATGAGTATAGGTGCATGTACGTATGTGGTGAAGAGAATGGTCTTATACCCTGATCTTCTTGTTTGACTATCATTTCTTGTGTCAAACTTCTTGCTATTAGATATATATGGCAGCTAGTACTCACACATACTATTTTAGATCTATATGACCATAGGACCTAGAGTACATGGTACCCCTCTCTTTTAATAGCAAGTTCTGTGAAATTACAAACCATGTAATTTCTGAAAATCTATATTCTAATTCTGGCTTTATTTTTGGCTTACTATGTGAACTGAGGCTAGGAACTACGCTTTCCTATGTGATGAAAAAATCTAATACTAGACACCCACCAGCACTGTAAAGACTACGATGCCAAGGAAGTCACTAGAGATCAACTACAATGAAGTATAGTATTCTTTTTTCTAGCAAAGTAGAGATACTACCAAGCCTCTATACTTAAGTACAAAGAGTAATAACAGTAAGAAAAAACAATTTATTGAAGACTTATGTGCCAGGTACTGTTCTAAGCACTTTTAAAACAGTTACCAGTTAGATACTCATTACTCAACAAACTCACTGGTAGAGATCATCATCCCCAATGTACAAATGAGGAAATTATGGATGAGAGAAGTTGAATAAGTTAGCCAAACACCTATGATACTCAGAGACAAAGCCTAAGTTTGGCTAACTTCAAATCTCTTAACCTCGTAACAATTGCCTTCAGAACTATAAATGCATCTCTAATTTACTTGATTTTTTTTTCCCCACTAGCTCAAAGAAGTAAAAATCAAAGTAACAAATCCTTGTCATTAATTTAGTCTTAGCAGCAAATATTTCCCTTTGCCTAGCCTACGTCCAATACTAGACTAGTATCTACTGGCCATAAGCAGGAATAAAACTGTCCACTGACAGAGCTCCCTCTGAGTTAAGCTGGTAGAATCTTCCATCTGAACCAAGCTAAGATTGAAATCATGGTCACAAGCAACATAGCTATGAGCAACATGTTTTAGAAATTACTATAAAAAATGGCATCAGTAGGTGGTGTTTTTTACATCACAGTAGGAGTAAATCAAGCCATTCTAGCCATTGTGAGTTCTAAAGTCCTTAGACAAATATTTACATAGCTGGTCTTTAAAATCCTTAGCGGACTGCTGAGTCTGCAGTTCAAGCTCTTACTTACTCCAGCATTTAGCAACGTTGTGACAACGTTTTTGCCCGGGAGGCCTTGAATGGTCGTTCCTTTTCCTGTAGTCTTTTGCACAACAATCACATTGGGCTTAGAAGTCATGGGGATTGTAGTGATTTTGGTAGTCGTTCCTTAGAGAAGGGGGGAGAAAAGGAGGCCTGAGTTAAGGACTAGTGATATTTGGTTATTTCTATTTATGTTGTACACAATTAAATACATGTAGTCAGTGTCACCCCAGATGATGTCAAAGCTGTCATGAGGATGAAAATGAAGGCCTTGGAATAATAAATTACAAGTTGTCCTAGAATTAAAGAGTATTAAGAATTGATTCTTACAGCATTCATCTTTTTGGAATCTGAAGACCTACATACCAAACTCAGAATCTAAATATATCACCATCTGCTTCCCTATCGATATTCTTCTTCTGACTAGTTAACTGAAACCAATTAGACTATTTCATGACAGACATTTCTCCCAAACTCAATAGTATTACCTATGTGACTAGTATGATAGGAAAACGCTTCAAAAAAAGAACATAAAAAAGGGTAAATGCATATCAAAATTCTCATATAACACTATACTGTAGAGAAAATTTGTGAAAAAGAAATGTCATTGATTTTTATGTGAACAAAAAGAAAAATAAACACTAGTCACAGACCAAGTCAGATGAAACGTGTACTCTTATAACACTCTGAAAAGTCTGAGGATGAAACCCTAATTTATACACAAATATACAAAGTTATATTTTTAATTATTAAGATCTATATAGTAGATATATATCTACCGATCTAAACATATTAGTATCTCACCCTCTGCCCCACATCCTTCCACAATCTGTTTCTCTTCTATCAAATTTATCTTCCTATCATATTCATACCCTATATTCTCCTAATTGTTCAAACTGGAAATTCTGGTGCAAATCTTTGATTCTTGCCTTGTCTTCACTCTGCATCCTCTAACAAAATGAAGCCCCTTAGCTCCAGTTGTATCTTTTTATACCACTGACTCCTCAGCGTTTAGCACACACCATATTGCAATTACTCAAGTTATCATTCACTGAGTGTATGAATGAACTAAATTTGTCTTAACAAATGTCTTCTTTCAAAATATTATCAATGTCAGCTCGACAGGCCCACATCTCTCTTGCTTTCCCATATCTTCTCCCTATTTCAAGTTTCTCTGTCATGCAAATAGCTCTGATGTATCCTGCCATAGCAAACATTCTTAAAAAAAAACAAACACCACTTCATTTCATCATGTCACGAACCAACAACATGTGAAACTAGTCAAAAACCTTCCAAATCTCCACTGTATTTAGTTTCAACTACCCTTCTTGGGTTTCAAAATCCTTTATAATTTGATCTTTTTTGTTCCCACTGCACAATGTACACCATAAACTCTATGGTTTAACGAGTAATTTCTTTTATTATGGCTTCCTATTATCCACCACACAAAGACCAAACTCTTTAGCTTAGCCCTCCAGGTTCCATCAGACTTTAATTTTCAGGATTACCCAATATATATCTCTTCTTCAATGTGCTGATTTCCACATCAGTCCTTGAGCATACTAGACCCAATGTGCCCTTTGTACCTATAATTTCCTTTGGCTATGCAAACAGGCAAGTCATATTTTTCTTCTACAGGCTTGCATATCATTTATCAAATGACTAAGCACAGAATGGATACACATTAAATACATGACTGATTAATACACTCTTGAGAAGAAAAATTAAAATTTTATTCTTTTCTACTGGGAAACCTTAGCATTCTCTACTTGTTTTAGAAATAAGATTGATAAGAATAAGAATGTTCTAGTTATGTGTCAATTTTTGGCAATCTTGTTACAATATAATACATTTGCCATTATCTAATGCCTCATCAGTTCGAGGTAATATGCTCAGGTTACATAAAAAAGCACTTTGTCCATGGGCCAGTTTCACAAATATTTTTTCCTTTATCTGTGGTCTTGTGAATAGCAAGCTGTTAAAAGCTACAAAAACCAAGCTGCCTATTATTTACTTATATCAACTTTAACTCTTATTAACTCCAATCCTCATATGTGATTGACTATGATGCCTTCTCTGACAATGTTCCCTCACCAAATATTTGGTTAATAAAATAGTGTTTTTTGAAAGTAAGCATTAAATACTAGCTCAAGGAAATGTAAACCAAGCTTTAACTTTATAGCTAAGTGTAAGGGTCACATTTTTGACAAAACTTACTTAACAAATGAATTATCTTTATAACTATGAAAATATCAAATCCTTTCTATTACAGAGGTGTCAATTTTGAGACAGCTGCAAACCAAGTTCACTAGCTTAACAAAATGGGAGGTGAGGTGTTAGAAAACTGAAGAAAAAGGCATAACATAAGGAAAAGCATTATATTAAGATAGAATACGATTTATAACTAGAACTATCAAATTATGAAAATTTAAAATTCTAATAGTATATTTTTGTATCTCAGGTGATATCTACTATATTGAAGAAGTATTACTCATTAAAAAAAAAGTCTTCCTCTATGCTTTCAGAGTATTCAGCCTATAATTCTCATGTTACAAGAGAATGTATAAAGTTCACTTGTTTAGCATTCTGTAGGGCACAGAATGTCCCTTGTGTACATCACTGTGTATCACAGCAACCAACCCCACATCTAGCTCATAGTATATTAGAGAACTCACCTAGACATACAGTCTTTACTTATAAAGAGTCAAAATACAATAGGTGCAAGTAACTGTGAATCACATTTGGATCATAGGCTACGACACTGATGCATTCCAGAGATTCCTATTCAAAAATAAGATGCCTGTAAAACTTTGAGCATTATGGAATGTAGGCTTAGAGAACACAAATTAATTGGCCTAGATTTTATTATTCACTGATTCTTAAATCACTCTGGCAATTTTGGTTTTGGGGGTAATTTTTCATATGTTACTCTGCTCAAAGAATGAGCAAATAAATGAATGAATGAACAAATATACAAACACTAGCCCCTTGCCTGGACATTGTACTAAAGATAAGGGGAATCAAAATCAAGTCCTGCCATTGTCACAGGTTCTCATAATGTCCTTAGATTCAAGATAATGAGTTTACCTCTAAAGGATCCATCTTCTGCATGAAATAGACATGATTTTTCAACCAATCTTCAACAAAGCTCACCAATAGACTTACGTATCTGATAATTCTCTCTATATATATACATATAAGTCAATATTTGACTGCATAAGATATAAATTAAATAACTTCAAAAAAGTCATGCCTTCAACTTAACTGCTTATTTTAATAAAAATAAAAACTTGATCTTTCTAGAAAGTACTTTGGAAGAATGAATTTGCCTTCCAGGATATTATACAAAGGAAATAAGAATTTCATATAATAATTTATGTATAATAATTTCTTCAGAGGATTATCAATGAGAAAAAAACTGTTAAGTAACCTAAAACATTCAGCAATGAATAAACAGTTAAATTATGGTGCATTATAGGAGAGAATATTGTATAGTCATTAATCTGGAGTGTGAGGTATCAAAATACATTTAATGGAATGAGAAAATGATATTATTATATGAAAAAAGATTAAAACTGATTATATAGATCTAAATTTAATTTTTACAATATACATATATGCACAAAAACATTTAAATCTAAGTAGAAATCTAAACAGAAAAAGGAATAAACAGAAATATACACAGATTATTTCCCTAGATGTCAAAAATTATAGGTTTTTAGTTTTCTTTGTATACTGTTCTGTATTTTCCAAATTCCCCACAATAAACAAAAAAGTATTATTTTTTTAAAAAGCCTTCTATTCTTAAAGCCAGATGTATGAGTGTATTTTAAGAAAAGTATTTCTTTTTTGTTGTGGGGGTGGTGAGGGCATTGACTCTAGCATCCAGCATCTGATCATGGATGAAGGTAGAAAACTGTCTAAATTCATTCAACCTGGCTTGTTGGTTTACTGTGAAAAGATAGGGATTGAAAATTAAATAAACTGACCAATAATCTCAGTATCATGGAACAAGAATATAATAAGAAACACTGACACGTAACATAAGGATTAGCTTAAAGCACTCAGAAATGAGAAGTTCTTTAGAATGAAAGTGTCAAACAGCGAAATAGAGGTAGAGGCAAAATGAGCTCCATACAATGAATAAAGCTATTTCAACTCTGAGTCCATTATATCCTACAGTGCTGAAAAAGTTTAAGAACTCTTCCTCTATATATCTATACACTTGAAATAGCAACCAACCACCAGTTACTTTATATTTTAGAACAAAGGTAGATGATATGTTTACAAGTGTAGGATATATACCTCACTGCCTCTTTGCTTCTAGGAAAATGTGCTTGTGTATCCTGCTCTAACCTCACACAAAGCAGCTAAGTCATAAATAAGGTTTGAAAACAAGAGGCTTCATGACATTCCTTCAAGCTATATGGTATCAAGAACTTAAATCTAAGTAAAGAAATACCCTATGGTCATAAAAAGTTATATACTAATAAAAAACATGATTACTTTTTGAAAAATGTTTAAGTCTGTGCTCTATACTATTTAAAGATATTGTCAGGTAATAAATTACAATCTGAGTTTTAACTGTGTTATTTAAAATATCCTCTTAAAAGCTGGAGTATGATGATTCTTGCCCAACTGGTTTCACCCTCCTTAGTTTGGCAAACGTCAACGTTTCTCACTTACACTTAAAAAGTAGAGCCAAAATTAGCAGCTTTAAATATAGAGCTTTATGCCAATACCACGTCCTGCCTTGTTTTTTTTTCACTTCTTGAGTTATCAGCAACATCATATTACTGCCAGGAAGTTCAATTTCTTCACTTTAAAATGTCAGAACAATTCACTGGGAGCATACAAAATACAGCTAGTCTACAAAAATGCTAGACAGTAAAAGTCCACAGGGCTTGCCTGGTCAGAGATTATTCACATCATTTTAATTAAAAAATAATAATCAATGAAAATAGATACCATGTTAACATTCCACTTCAGGGTACACAACTCAAATATTGCAGGAATAAATTAGCCATTAAAAACCAGGTAAGGTTCTAAAATACCAATAAATATTAGCTTTCATCATCTGAGTTAAATATTTTTAAAAAGTAAATAGCCAATATAAATGGTGAAAAGCAAATAAAAATATTCAAGTATTTTATTTTTAATAAGCTAAAGTGACATTAGTAATTGAAACTATGAGATTATGATCCCGCAAACATATTTAGACAAATAAATACTAGTTCTTTCACTGTATAGTTTATGTGGCTTTGGACAGGTCAAGTTCATCTCTCAAAATGTAAAACACATCTATAGCTATAAACTGGAGATGATACCAACTATTTCAGAGTTTTGAGGTAGAAATGAATTGATAGATGGGACAATATTTTGTAAATGAAACATCTCTATGCAAATGTAAACTATAATCCTTCCATTCTGATTAAGAGCAACTAAATGTTCTTTCTATTTGAAAACTCTCAAAAGCTTAACATGTAAAGATTTTATGCTAGAACTAAAAAACTATACTTAATCACTAGACATAAGGACTAAAAACAAAGTTCTAGATTTCTAAGCAGAAAACTGAGATTAAACAGTATCCTTTGACAGTGAAATGTTTTTTCCCCTTATTGGTCACCTATACCTTTAACATATTTCAGATATACCTACCAGAAACTATATTACTGCTAATTATCTTGCCCCCCAAGGTAGCTAATGATTTGGGTACTACTGTAATAATGCTACCACTGGTAGTTTTCACGTAGGTTGCAGCTCCAGGGGTTGCAGCCATCCGACCTATAGATGGGCTCACTGTTGGCCGAGTATAGGTTGCCTGTGTGCCTATAAAAAGGGAAAAGCCAAGAAAAAAACTTGTCATCACTTTTAGAAGAATGACAATTTATACAGTTTAACTGTAATTCAATGTAATCTACATTGCTTCAACTTGAAAATGGAATTTCAAGGTGTCAAGCCATTAAGTAACAATTTACAGCCAGTTTTCAATGCACATAGCAAGAACTACAGCCAACTCAATTTGAATTAACTTTACACATAAAATTTTGTGATGTGTTGCATCAAATTACTAACCTCAAGAAAAAGTATAACTAACTCTGTTCCCTTCTTCTACTACCCTTCTTCCACTAGCTTGGTGCCAAAACAAACGTAAATTTAATCATCTTTCCTGCCAGAGCATTTTAGATATTTCTGTTATAGATTTCAAGGTCTCTGCATCTGTTTTATGCTGTCTCAGTGCCAAACCCAATTTCAGCACTCTGCAAATAAGGCAGTATATTGTTTTCCAAAAATTTTATAAACTTTTACTGTTTTGTACTCTGCTACCCTCTAAATACATTTATATCATCAAAGAGTTATTCCATCATTTTACTAGAGATTAAAGTTGTAGCTGCCAAGAGTTTCCAGGAATATTTTTTTACCGAGAAAATTCACTATTTACATATTTCCTCAACTTTAACTGACCTGTTAAAATATTTTTCTTCATATCTCTCAAAAGATTTTACACTCTTCCCCACTATTTCTAGGACTTTTTCTTCCCCCAAACAGGAACTAAAAATTAACCAGATTAGCCTACTGTAGCTTCTTACACATCTGGTAACTCAGAAACACTATTCCTAAGTTTCTAAAACTGATCCTAAGAACAGTCAGTTTTGGGGAGAAAGAAGATAATTCAGGTAACACTTTCTTCAACTGAAAACATTTTTTTCATAATTAGGTTCAGAAGTCACTGTAATAATCATTTTCAAAACCTCCCTAAAATTGGTTTTATCCAGTTAGTATTTACCATTCTAAAATACAATCACTTCCCAAAATAAGGAAGAAGCGGAGGAACATAAAGTAGAATTAGTTTAAATTGATTACAAACATACATCTAAATCAGAAAAATAAATCTAGTACAAAATAAATATGCTATGAAGATGCATAGCTTGAATTAATTATAACTGGAAAATATTTCAACTTTAGCTTTTGTTTTAAAATTTGCAGAAACACTTAGTCTAATATAGATACATAAGCATATATTATTTTTCACTACCTTTCCCTAACATAAGGAATCATATCTTTGTATCAAATGGAGAAAAGTTTTGGGTGAAGAATGATAGATTCAATACAAGAAAAACAGTGTTTTTAAAGCATAGGCTTTGCAAGAAGATTAAGTATTATAGAATGGCAGTTGCCAGGGACTGGAAGAAGGTGGGAATGGAGAGTTATTGTTTAATGGGGAGAGTTTCAGTTTGGGAAGACAAAAAAAGTTCTGGAGCTAGATGGTTGTAATGGTTGCAAAACAACATTAATGTACTTAATGCCAATGAACTGTACACTTAAAAATGGTGAAAATGATAAATTTCATGTTATCTATATTTTATCAAAACCTTTTTCAAAAAAGTTTTGGGAGTCAAACAGACCTGGATTCAAATTCCAGTTCTGTCTTTTATAGACTGTGTGGCCGTGTGATGCTGCTTAACATTAAGTCTCTGTTTTGTCTCTGAAAATGGAGATATTAAAGCCTAAGGGAGATTAAGGGTAATGTTTATACACACTTTTACATAATGGCCAATAGGTGATAGCTTATAAACTTGAGAAAGGAATCATTTTATACTCTTCAGATTCTATCACCTAAATTTGTTGTTGTTTAGTTGCTAAGTCATGTCCGACTCTTAGCAACCCCATGGATTGCAGGACGCCAGGTTTCCCTGTCCTTCACTATCTCCTGGAGCTTGCTCAAACTCATGTCCGTTGAGTCAGTGATGCCATCCAACAATCTCATCATCTAAATTTGGCCCTCTTCAAAAAGTCTGGTAAGAGTTACACAAATTTAAAATAACAGCAATGGATAATACTAACTCTAACATTAATTTACAGTAATGGCTAGTAAAGCACTCTCCTGGGGACTTAACATACCAGATTTAGTAAAGGTATTATGATCACATTGAAATAGACAATGGTAAAGACTGAGAGGAATTAAACTGGTCAAAGTCACAAAGGATGGTACTATTTAAACTGTTCTATACTGTCACTTCCTTGGGCCATAGTCTGGATGCTCTCATAACTGGGTAAAATGGCATCCAATGCTTCTCTCAGTCAGACCAACATTTACCATACAGTAATGTAACAAAGACTCTCAGCCTCATCAGGGTGAGATTTTCTTGGGCTGGGACTGTTTTCATTCACTCAACAAATCCTAACTGAACACCTACTTACAGATCAGCTCTGAATAAAACAGACATGGTCCCTTATCCTCATGGAGCTCATGAGCTAATAAAGTGATTAACATCAACCAAATTGACAAAAAAGTACCTAAGTAATTAGAAATTGTAGTATGTGTTACAAAAGAAAAGAAGACAATCATGACAACAGCAGAGAGCTAATTTGAGTTGGGAGGAGGGAAGAGTCAAGAGAGGCCTCTTTGAAGAATTGTCTCCTGAATTTCTATATTCCCAATGTTAAGCAAATTACTGGGTCAGAGAAATTACTCAGTGAGTATGATGAATGAATGGACTGATGCTCAAGATAACTTACCAGTAGGAGTGGTTACCAGTTTAGTTGTCATAATTGCACCATTACTGCTAACCACCATAATAGGGGAATTGCTACTGGTAGGCAGAGTTGCTGTCACTGGTTTGGGTAAGATTTTACTTGGCTGAACTTGTTGTGTGATGATTTTTACACCTTTGAAAGAAGAAAGATAAATCTCAATACAAATTACTTTTTAATAACGTGCTTTATATCAACCCAAGAGGGCAGCAGTTATACACATTTACTGAGTCTTGACTAAAAAGAAGCTTTCTTTCATACTGATGAATTATACTCTTTTAACTTTTATCCCTCAGACTCCTATCTTTCCAAATTTCTTTGATTCAGGAATATAATTAAAATACTACAAAAACCATTTAACAAGTTCTTAATGAAAACTGACTTTTATCTATGATTACATCATATGAGAGCTTTCAAACCAAATTAGCCATTGATCTTAACTTTCACAGACAATCTGTGTTCCATGCAAATACTTGGGATGAAAGGATTAGGATAAGAAGACAAAAATAAAAGTTAATGTAGCTTTTATATATTCTCTACTCTATCAAAGATGTTTCTAACCTCTTAAGATTACAAAAAGCAAGAACATTTTCTTTTTGAACCTTTTATTTTTAAACTGACTTATTTTAAAGTATTTAAATAGCTCACTTTGTCAAAAGTAAAGAATATGCTGTTATTGAACCTACATAAAATACACATGTGGACAAGAATTTGAAAACAATATATAAAAATAAAATTAAAATATTTGGGTGGTGATGTTATATTTTTTATACATTTTTCAAATTTATTTAAATGTTACTGTTACATTGACTTTCCAAATTTCATGTCCATTTAAAAGAAATCTCTCATGCTAACAATAAATTTAAGTCCTAACAGCTGCTAACTAAGGAAGGAAAATTTTGGTAACACTTTTCCCCCACTAAATTTCACTGAAATAATTCATGGAACAGAATATTCTTCAATAGACAACTAAAATTTTTACTACTTTTTTGGATGGTGATTTAGGTTAAGATATGAGGTAGCAAACAAATATATTTATTTAATAGCCTTAAACAATTATAAAATATTTATACCCAACAAATAAGTTAAAATAATAACATCTAGGCATAATTAGTGAAATTATTTAATGATCTTTATGACTCAGCTTTCCATTCATAAAATAAAGATAATATTAATATATATACCTTCTAGGATTGTTGTGAGGATTAATTATGGGAAAATTGTGAATTGCCTAATACATAGCAAGGATTCAACAAATAAAGTATTACTACTGCATAAACAAATTCTGATTATAATAAATCATAAACTATAAAGCTGTAGGGGAAAAATGATTTCTAGTACTATCTCATTAATGAATTACAACAATGCTTAAGGTACATAAAGAAGGTAACTCCCATGCTTTTAAAACCATTACTCTCATTGTTGCAGTAAACAGGAAAAAAGAGGAATTAAGTTTTTTCTTTCCCTTTCCTGAAAAAAAGAAGATAAAGAGAACAGTGAGCAGGACTGATCATTCCTACTTTTTACTTTAACTGTTCCTAATTTGTTGTTGTTATTCAGTCACTCAGTCGTGTCCGACTATTTGTGACCCCGTGGACTGCAGCATACCAGGCTTCCCTGTACTTCACTATTTCCTGGAGTTTGCTCAAACTCATGTCCATTGAGTCAGTGATGCCATACAACCATCTCATCCTCTGTCAGCCCCTTCTCCTCTTGCCCTCAATCTTTCCCAGCATCAAGGTCTTTACCAATGAGCCTGCTCTTCGCATCAGGTGGCCAAAGGATTGGAGCTTTAGCATCAGTCCTTCCAATGAATATTGAGGGTTGATTTCTTTTAGGATTGACTGGTTTGATCTCCTTGCTGTCCAAGGGACTCTCAAGAGTCTTCTCCAGCACCGCAATTCAAAAGCATCAATCCTAATCTCTAGTCTGTAACTAAGATTGCTTTTCTGCCCCCTAACTCGACATGAGCTACATTTTGCACCTATTATCCTTTGACTCTGTGTGAATTATATCCTGAATCTGGTGATCACCTTTATAACACTCGCTTCATAGACCATCCCTCATAGTTTTTCTCTTTTTGCACTACAGAAAGAAGGCCACAGGGCTACCAAACTGCCAGATTCAATTACTGGGTTACCTGATGCCACCCTATCATCTTTTTTGAAACAATGTAAGAGGAAGAATACAAGATCCTTACACCTTTCTTCCTCATCATTGACTCCTGACTGCGAGCCCTCTTCTTATATAAGCCCCTAGATTCCTGAAGGAAGTGGAGGCACAGTTCTTGAGGCATGAGGCTGTTGTGTCGCCCTCTGCTGCTGCTGCTGCTGCTGCTAAGTCACTTCAGCCGTGTCCGACTCTGTGCAGCCCCACAGACGGCAGCCCACCAGGCTCCCCCGTCCCTGGGATTTTCCAGGCAAGAACACTGGAGTGGGCTGCCACTTCCTTCTTCAATGCATAAAAGTGAAAGTGAAAGTGAAGTTGCTCAGTTGTGTCCAACTCTTAGCGATCCCATGGACTATAGCCTACCAGGTTCCTCCGCCCTCTGCTGGCTGAGGATTAAAGCCACCTTTCTATTTCCTCCAAACTCTGTCTTCGTATTTTTTTATTCGGCTTCAGAGGGCAAAGAAAGCCAAGATTTTGGCCCTAACATCACCAAAACAAAACAAAACAAAACAAAACAGTGTGGTGTGCTCAATTGCTCAGTTATGTCCAACATTTTGCGACCACATGGACTGTAGCCAACCAGGCTCCTCTCTACATGGGATTTTTCAGGCAAGAATACTAGAGTGAGTTACTATTTTCTCCTCCAGGGGATCTTCCCAACCCACGGATGGAACCTGCATATTTTGTGTCTCCTATACTGGCAGGCAGATTCTTTACCACTGAGCCACCTGGGAAGCCAAATGTGTGCTAATGGATGTTAATTAAACTTATTGGGGTCATTTCATAATATATGCATATATCAATCATTATGTTATACACTTCAAACTAATAATATGTTATATGTCAATTATACCTCAATTTAAAATAAGCAAATGACAAAAACCATTGCAGAGATTGATTTCTGACAAGAAAGCAGGAGGAGCTCTGCTGACAATGAAACTGGTGAAAACGATTTTAAAAAATAAATAAATAAATAAAACCAATGAAAGGCTCTGGCAACAGTCCCAAGACCAAACGAAAAACATCTATTCAAGAATACATACAAATATTTGGTAAGACAGGAGAGATCTACACTATTTAAACTAAGACCTGTTCCTCCTCATCCCTCCCTACAGGTGAAGCAAGGACTCCTCCAGACTGCCACAGTCAAGGGCACAGGGTTTCCTCCTTCTCCAGCTCCTAGTTGGAGGGCTTTCTTCTGAGGAGTAGAAGGACTTCAGCTTATCTCATCCTGCTCCCTGGTACCTACTGCTAAGTCACAGGCCACTGCAGTTAAGAGGTGGCTACTTCCTTCTGCCCAGCCTCCAATCCATGGCTCTATCTTGGGCAAAAAGCCTCTGAGAATCTTGTGACCTCTCCTGCTCTGGCTTGTAAGACAGTGGCTCCACCACCGGGGACAGCAAGCCGAGAGGATCTCAGGCTGCCTTGCCCACTCTCCCACACTTGACTTCACTGAGTGCTCTCAGCTCATAGAGCAGGGGTAACATTCAGAGAGAAGCCTGCCATGACCCTACACCCAGAGTTCCAGAGCTGCCTGAGGATAAAAACAGGTCTTAAAACAGACAGCTCCCTAGCCTCTTCTCAGAGAAACTGAACTCATCTGTAACAGAGCATGGAGAAGTTCAAACCTAAGGGTGCTCTCAAAAACAGTGGAGGATGTGACAAAAAAGACTAGAGATCTCTTCAAGAAAATTAGATACCAAGGGAATATTCCATGCAAAGATGGGTATAATAAAGGACAGAAATGGTATGGACCTAACAGAAGCAGAAGATATTAAGAAGAGATAGAAAGAATACACAGAAGAACTATACTAAACAGTGTCTTAATGACTCAGATAACCAGGATGATGTGATCACTCACCTAGAGTCAGACACCCTAGAGTGTGAAGTCAAATAGGCCTTAGGAAGTAGCATACGAAAAAGCTAGTAAAGGTGATGGAATTCCAGCTGAGCTATTTCAAATCCAAAAGATGATGCTGTGAAAGTGCTTCACTCAATATGCCAGCAAATTTGGAAAATTCAGCAGTGGCCACAGGACTGGAAAAGGTCAGTTTTTATTCCAATTGCAAAGAAGGGCAATGCCAAAGAATGTTCAAACTGCCACACAACTGCACTCATTTCACATGCTAGCAAAGTAATGCTCAAAATCTTCCAAGCTAGGCTTCAATAGTACATGAACCAAGAACTCCCAGATGTACAAACTGGATTTAGAAAAGGCAGAGGAACCAGAGATCAAACAGCCAATATCCACTGGATCATAGAAAAAGCAAGGGAATTCCAGAAAAACACCTACTTCTGCTTCATTGACTATGCTAAAGCCTATGACTGTGTGGATCACAACAAATTGGAAAATTCTGAAAGAGATGGGAATATCAGACCACCTGACCTGCCTCCTGAGAAACCTGTATGCAGGTCAAGAAGCAACAGTTAGAACCGCACATGGAAAAACAGACTGGTTCCAAATTGGGAAAGGAGTACGTCAAGGCTGTATACTGTCACCCTGCTTATCTAACTTACATGCAGAGTATATCATGCTAAATGTGGGGCTGGATGAAGCTCAAGTTGAAATCAAAATTGCCAGGAGAAATATCAATAACCTCAGATATGCAGATGACACCACCCTTATGGCAGAAAGTGAAGAACTAAAGAGCCTCTTGATGAAAGTGAAAGAGGAGAATGAAAAAGCTGGCTTAAAACACAACATTCAGAAAACTAAGATCATGGCATCCAGTCCCATCACTTCATGGCAAACAGATGGGCAAACAATGGAAACAGTGACAGACTTTATTTTCTTAGGCTCCAAGATCACTGCGGACAGTGACTGAAGTCATAAAATTAAAAAATGCTTGCTCCTTGGAAGGAAAGCTTTGATAAACCTAGATAGTGTATTAAAAAAAAGAGACATTACTTCACCAACAAAGGTCCGTCCAATCAAAGCTATGGTTTTTCCAGTAGTCATTTATGAATGTGAGAGTTGGACCGTAAAGAAGGCTGGGTGCCGCAAAATTGACGCTTTTGAACTGCGGTGCTGGAGAAGACTCTTGGGAGTCCCTTGGATTGCAAGGAGATCAAATCAGTCAATCCTAAAGGAAATCAACCCTGAATATTCATTGGAAGGACTGATACTAAAGCTGAAGTTCCAATCCTTTGGTCACATGATGTGAAGAGCCAACTCATTGGAAAAGACCTTGATGCTGGGAAAGATTGAGGGAAGGAGGAGAAGAGGGCTGTTAGGAGAAGCACATTGATTGAAATCACTCACCCTGGCCAGGCACCATAGTAACCATTTGTTTGAGTTATTTTATGACAGGAGGTTCTCGCAAGGAACACGGAGCTAATAAGCCACCACTAATCAGAAGACTTTGGGAAAGGTCAAAAGGAGACCCCATGTGTCCAACTACCTCCCAGTATCCTTCTCGCTGGCATCCATCTTGGCTGAGCAATCCTTGGCACCACCAGGAAGGATTCTGAGTCAGAATGATTGGCCAAAGACAACCAGGAAGCTAACCCCATCACCATAAAACCAGAGACTGCAAGCCACGTGGCAAAGCACTTCTCCTGGGTTCCCTTAGCCTACTGCCCTCTGTCAAGCAACCCCTTTCCCAATAAAATCTCTTGCTTTGTCAGCTCATGTGTCTCCTTGGACAATTCATTTCCAAGTGTTAGACAAGAGCCCACTTTCGGGCCCTGGAAGGGGTTTCCCATTCCTGCAACAGGGCAACAGAGGATGAGATGGTTTGATGACATCATCGACTCAATGGACATGAGTTTCAACAAACTCTGGGAGATAGTGAAGGACAGGGAAGCCTGGCATGCTGCAGTCCATGGGGTCACAGAGTCGGACTCCACTTAGCAACTGAAAAACAGTGGAGAAGTTCAAGCCTAAAAGGGTATCTCAAAACAGTGGAAGATGTGATGAAAGGCAATTCCATAAGTAGAATCATGGATTTAATTAAGATACACTATAGGCCAGATAGTTTGTAGAAGAGAGCCGAATATTAAGGAAGCTGAGAGGAACCCTCCTGTGGTCAGAACAAGTATCAAAAATAGACCTTTGAAATTATTCCTTCAAAGAAGCCACAATTAGCAACAGTTTGTAGAGCAACTTATGCTCCAGAGCATTGCTGGATACAATAGAGAAACCAGTTAGTGAAGTTTAACAACTGGATGTGGTCAGGAAAAAAGAAGAAAGAGCCATACCAATACCACCCTCACCTCAGAATGACTGGGCATACCTGGAGCTATACCTCCCTAAGGAACAATAGTGGAGGTTACCTTCAACAAAATACTTGATCCAGTCACTAAACAACAAATAACCATGCAAATAACAGTAACAAATCACAAATGAGGGTAGAGGAAGACCTGTACCCAGTTACAACATACAATGCCTGTTATCTTTACACACAATCTAAAATATCAATGTAAATATCTAAAATGTCCAGTTTTCAACAAAAACATCAGCAGGCATGCAAAAAACAGGAAAATATGACCCACACAGGGGAAAAAAGCAGTCAACAGAAACTGTGAGAGCAACCACATGTCAGATTTAACAACTACAAAAAGGCTTCAAAACAGCCATTACACATTGTTCACAGAACTAGAGGAAAGCATGATTACAGAAGTAAAGGAAGGTATGATAACAAAGTTGCACCAAATAAAGAATATTAATTAAGCAATAGAAATTACAAAAAGAACCAAATGGAAAATGTAGAGCTGAAAAGTATAGTAATTGAAATAAAAAATTCACTAGAAGGGTTTAAGGGTAGATTTGAACTGGTAGAAAAATGAATTAACAAATTTAAAGATAGATCAGTTACAGATTATGCAAGCTGAAGAATAGAAAGAAAAAAGAATGAAAAAAATGAACATAAATGTGAAACACCATTAAGTGCACAACACATATGTAATGTAACTACAAAAAGGAAGGAACAGAGAGAAAAGGGAACATTCAAAGAAATAATGGCTGAAAATGTCCCAAATTTATTCATTTATTTATGTGTAAGCAGTAACTTACACATCCAGGAAGCTGGACAAATACTAAAGAAGATAAATACGAAGAGATCCACAAACAGGCATACCATACTTAAAATGCTGAAAGTCAAAGACATGGAGGAAATCCTGAAAGCATCAAGAGAACAACAATTTTCCATTTACAAGGGAACTGCATCAAGGTTTGAAACTGACTTTTCAGTGGAAACAATGGAGGCCAGGAGGCAGTAGAAATATGTGTTCAAAGTGTCAAAGAAAATCCATCAACCAAGAATCTGATATTCAGCAAAGCTGTCTTTCAAATATTGCAGATGAAATAATCTTTACCAAATAAATTAAAAATGAAGTATATTTGTTGCTAACTGACCACCTTGCAACAGACACTGAAAGAAGTTCTATGAATAGAAGGAACTACAGACAAAGCAATGACATTCACTCTTGCCAGTTATATTCAAAATTTTACCATTCTAGTCAGGGAAATCAGGCAAGAAAAAGAAATACAAGGCATCCTGATTATAACAGAAGAAACTATCTGTATTTGCAGATGATTTGATATTCATATAGAAAATCCTAAGGAATTCACTAAAAACTATTAGGACTAAAAGTGAGTTTAGCTAAGTTGCAGATGTAAAAGCAATAGATTCAGTTGCATCTCTATACTAATCCAAATAACTAGAAAAATAAAATACTTAAAAATAAATAAACAAAAGTGTAAAGTTAATACACTTAAAACCATTCAACAGTTTTGAAAGAAATTAAAGCTCTAAATAAACACAGAAACATCCCATGTTCATGGATCAGAAGATTGAACATTATAAAGATGGTAATACTCCTCAGCTGATCTATAGATTCAAAGCAAACCCATGAGATTTTCAGCTTTCTCCTTTGTAGAAACTGATAAGCTGATTTCAAAATTCATACAGAATTGCAAGGGACTCAGAACAGCCAAAACATCTTTTAAAAAACAACAGAACAAGAATATTCACACTTCCTGATTTCAAAACTTAATATAAACCAATGGTAATCAAATCAGCACAGAGACAGGCATATAATGGAAGACAATTGAGAATCTCAAAATAAAGTCATACATGTTTTCAGTGGATTTTCCACAAGGGTACTGAGACCACTGAATGGAGCGGGAACAGTCTTTTTAAAAAATGGTATTGGGATAATCAAAGCTCAATATGCAAAGAATGAAGTGGGATCCTTACTTCACACCATTACAAAATTAATCAAAATAGATCAAAGATCTAAATTTAAGAGGTAAAATTACCAATCTCTTAGGAAAAACATAAGGATAATCTTCATAACCTAGGATCTGGCAAAAGATTCTTAAATAAGATACCAAAAGTACAAGCAACACAAGAAAAAAATCAACTGTACATCATCAAAATTAAAGACGCTTGTGCTTCAAAAATCGTCATCAAGAAAATGAAAAAACAACCCACAAAATGGGAGGAAATGTTGGCAGTTCATGTATCTAATAAAGGCTTAATATCTAAAATATGTATAGCCAAAAAAACCACTTTCAATTCAAAATAAAAAGACAAATAACTCAATTTAAAAATGGCAAAGGATATAAATAGACATTTCTCCAAGGTAGATATAAAAAGGGCCAATAACCACATGAAAAGACGCTCAACACTATTAGTTGTCAGAGAAACACAAATCAAAACCACAACTAAATATCACTTCACACAAACTACAGTTGCTAGAATCAAAAAATCAGGGACAAACAAGTGTTATCAATGGACAATACAATAAACAGAATGTGAAAATATTATTTGGCCATAAGAAGGAATGAAATACTAATACATGCTATTTCATAAATAAACCCTGAAATCATTGTGAAGTAAAAGAAGCCAGTCACACAAGATCACACATTAAATGACTGCATTCACATAAAAACCCAGAATATAGAAATCTAGAGACAGAAAGTAGATTAGTGGTTCCTTAAGGCTAGGAGGTTGTCATGGTGGGACTTCTTTTGAAAGTGATGAAAATATTCTAAAAATCAACTGTGATGATGGTTGCACTTATCTGTGAATATATGGAGTGAGTGAAAGCTGCTCAGTCATGTCCGACTCTTTGTGACCCCATGGACTGTAGCCCACCAGGCTCCTCTGTCCATGGAATTCTCCAGCAAGAATACTGGAGTGGGTACCCATTCCCTTCTCCAAGGGATCTTTCTGACCCAGCGACTGAACCCAGGTCTCCTACATAGCAGGCAGATTCTTTACCATCTGAGCCACCAAGGAAGTGAATATACTACCTATCATTAAATAGTACTCTAAGTGGGTTGAAGGGTAGGTGAATTCTCTCTCAATAAAGCTCTTTTTTAAAAAAAATTCCAGAGCATTTTGAAAAGGAAAACTTTACAATTCTTTCTTGAAAGCACATATACCATTGAAACTAAAGCTTGACAGAGACTGCAGGCAAAAAGAAAACAAGAGATCAATTTCCCTGTGACTACTGATAAATTGTACTATCCATACCTCATACTAGCTGTGAGGCAGTGGCCAAATGGTACAAACTTCCAGTCAGAAGGTACAAACTTACAGTTAAAAGATACATAAGTGCTTGGGATGTAATGTATAGCATGATGACTATAGTTAACAATACTGCATTGTATATTTGCAAGCTGCTGTTGGAAAAGACTCTTGAGAGTCCCCTGGACTGCAAGGAGATCCAACCAGTCCACCCTAAAGGAGATCAGTCCTGGGTGTTCATCGGAAGGACTGATGTTGAAGCTGAAACGCCAATACTTTTGCCACCTGATGTGAGGAGCTGACTCATATGAAAAGACCCTGATGCTGGCAAAGATTGAGGGCAGGAGAAGAAGGGGACAACAGAAGATGAGACAGTTGGATGGCACCACTGACTCAATGGACATGGGTTTGGGTGGACTCCAGGAGTTGGTGATGGACAGGGAGGCCTGGCGTGCTGCGGTTCATGGGGTCGCAAAGAGTCGGACACGACTGAGCAACTGAACTGAACTGAACTGAGAGTAAATCTTAAAAGTTCTCATCACAAGAAAAAACACTGCAACTATGTGCGGTGATGATGCTAACTTATTGTGGTAATCATTTTGCAATATATACATATATCATCAAATCATTATGCTACATATAAAACTAATACAATGTTATATCAATTACATCTTAAAAAATAATAAAATGTTCCTATCAAAAAAGTAAACAAAAAATTGAAAATATCAGGATCTCCCAAAGTCCTGTTCTACCCTGAAATAAAATATAGATTCCATGGAGAAAAACAAAAATCCATTTTCTTTTCTTAAAGATATTAACTATGTTAAGAGGCTTTTAATCTCCTTAAATCTAAGACTCTATCCTATCTGCCTTTCTATTCAATACTTTTATGATTCAGTTAACTTATAGTTATCGCCTCCAACCCCTGAGTTCCCACTGTGCTAGAGATGATTTCAATAAACTGTTACGCCACATTCTTCACTGTACACAGTGTCTTTTAATCTTAAGACCTCTGCCTAGCACCTAGCAACTCATGCCAAGTTCACAATATGACCTCTAACAAGACTCCCCAGATTAATTTTTCCACTGCTCACTTCTCATAACCCCAGTGAGCTCCAGAGTATAGTTCTAAAATCTGGGTTTATTTCCTCTGCTTCTTTTATCTCTCCTCAAAGTTCACTGAAGAAAACCTCTTCCTGCTGTGCAAACTGCTTTTTCATTCTTCTCTATTCCCAAGCATCAGTTCTCTCTATATAAATATCTCCAACAGGAGGGCCTCAGAATATACTTTGGAATTAAAACTCTAGCGCTTGAGGAACCTATGTGTGGAAGTAAATCCATATACATTATTACAAGCTTCAGAGAACTGGTGACTGGGGAAGAATCACCATCTCCTGTAAACATTGTTCCATTTACCTGACTCCTGTTTGATTTGAATGGTAGGCTTGATACCAGGTGGCAAAGGAGACTGCTGAGGCTGCTGCTGATGAGATGCTGGAGAAGGCTGGGCCACCTGTTGCTGTGTCTGTTGCTGCACTTGATGTAACTGCTGCTTAGGAGACTGCTGATGCTGTTTAGGAAACTGTGCAAGAATCTGAGTTGGGGCACCCACTAAGCTTTTGGGAGAAGGAAGTCTGGTTGATGCCATTTTGATTGCTGATGTAGATACACCTATAGAAAAGTAAGGAAAAGAACACTTATAAGTAAAGCATAATTAAAGCTACTTCTGGTTATTATAGTAGGTAATAGTTTAAAACGAGGTAAATCAATAAAAACAATGATTATTCAACACCTAGTATCAGATATAACGTATGTAGTATTTTACATATCTGATATCTAGTCCTCAAACTTTGCAAGAGAGGCATCATTGCTCCAACACTCAAAAACCTAACTCATTTTCCCTTGGTGAAGAGTCAAAACAAAAGAAACATCAGCCAGCATATTCTCACACATCTCTCAATAGGTTTTTCTCTTAGAAAATATAGGTTCTCAATGTGAATAAAAGAACAAAAGCAAACTAAGTTTGGTTTTGTTTTTTGCAAACTAAGTTTTGAATACAGTGTTTTAAATATTGCTTTTCAGGTTTTAATGAGTCAATTTAAAAATGGAATTAGACAAAATAATTCACACTGAAACATTCACCTTTTGAATTATTTAGCATGGCAAAGCAGCTTTTCTGTATCTCATTTCCAATAAAGTAAATATCAGTTGTTTCTTGAGAACTGGGTCATTAAATAATCATGTGGAAAGGTACAAGTGGGCATACTATTTAATATATCCATAGCAAAAAGTCTCGTGATAAGAAATTTTTCAGTGCAATGCTAGTATTAGCAAGCATGCACAGGAAGCAAATACCAACAATTTTCACTACAGATGTTACGAGTTTGAGAAAAATTATTCCCTCTCCCAGATTTTTCATCAGTAATGTTACAATTCATCAACAACACAATAGGACTATTATCTGCAATGAAGAGAAACTGATAAATTAATAGCCTAATTATAAAAATTTAATTATCAAACAGGCTATTTCACACCTTCCTCCCCCACAGCCCTATAATGACATTTATATGGTATTACAGAAAAAAAATTTAAATATCACATTTGTATGTAAAATGTTTCTGGAGAAGAATAAAAACAAAGAAGAAATCTTAAGACACTCTGACTCTCTCAGTTTTCCTATATGTTGAGTTTACCCTGCACTATAATTCTCTAAGGGTTGTTTAACGGATCAGGTAAAACCTCAGACTGAAGAATACTTTGAGAGAAGACAAAAGAAAGATGAAGTTAGAATCAGCTGGAGAGCTTACTCATCTTATTTACACATTATTCTCCCACCTTGCTCACGTCCATCCCTCCCTGACTGCTAGGATTTTGGTAAAATGTGTTTGCTATATTGCTTAGTTTTACTAAACTAGATTATCTCTGGACCCCCTTTCAAGTGTCAACGTTTCAAAACTTAATGAATATAAAGTGTTATTCAAGTGAAAGACAGTATTTTTAAACTATCTGAAAACTTTAACCTTTACATTGCATTAATGAACTCTTGTATTAACTGAGGTAAACTGTGCACATGAGTAACTTCCTAACTAATCTATGTGCTCTACATCCTTTTATTAGGACCACATTTGAATTGACAGGGTTGGGGAATTTCATAAGAAGAGGATTTCATGAAACAGAAATGGAAAATGGGAATTGCATTCAGGGCCAGACTAAAAAAAATAAATATAGTAAAGAGAACAGGAGTATTAGTGGATACAATAAAATAGGAAGTACCATGGTACTTAGGTTGAAGTGCAATCAAGGAGGAAAATAAAAGCAGAAGACTGTCACAATATTGGGTAAGGTAATTCATCAAGTCTATAAAACATTATTAGAAGAATAAGACAAAAGTAATTTCTCTTACCAAAGTAAGAGAAAAGACAATGACAACAGGATTTATCTGAGAAACAATAAAAAGTAGAAAAATAATAGTAATCAACCTGAGTAATAAATAATAGTCCATTCTTCGGTTAACAAAGAAAGAGAGTCAGATGAATTTAAGAGATAAGATAAAAAAGGTTATTTATGACTTCTAGTCTGATAAATACTGTATGAAAACTAGAGGGGATAAAAGGAAAGAATCATGTTGTGATACATACTGAAGTATTTATAACTGAAATTATGATATTTAGGATTTGCTTCAAAACATTCCGGGTCAGGGATATGTAGAGGAAAATAGCAGCTATAAATGAAACAAGACTGACCATGTGTTGCTCATCTCTGAAGCTGGGTAATGGGCACATGGGTGTTCATTTTACTATTCTATCTACTTATGTGCTTGGAATTTTCCATAATAAAAAAGAAAATTTCAGTTATCCTATTTCATAGATGACCAACTTAGTATAAACATTCTAATTGGTAGAATTTAGGGCTTCTTATATTCCAAATACGTAGTTCCTCTCCATACACATGAGCCAACCATACATAATTTCCCTACACTCTACTTTTAGAGCCAGTCAGATGATATCACTTAAATGGCAGAAAGCAAAGAGGAACTAAAGAGCTTCTTAACGAAGGTAAAAGAGGAAAGTGAAAAAGCTGGCTGAAAACTCAACATTCAGAAAACTAAGATCATGGCATTTGATCCCATCACTTCATGGCAAATAGATGGGGAAACAGTGACAGACTCTTTTTCTGGGCTCCAGAATCACTGCAGATGGTGACTGCAGCCAAAAAATTAAAAGATGCTTGCTCCTTGGAAGAAAAGCTATGACAAGCCTAGACAGTATAGTAAAAAGCAGAGACATCACTTTGCTGACAAAAGTCCACATAGTCAAAGCTATGATTTTTCCAGTAGTCACGTATGGATGTGAGAGCTGGACCATAAAGAAGGCTGAGTGCCAAAGAATTGATGCTTTCTAATTGTGGCACTGGAGAACACTCTTGAGAGTCCCTTGGACTGCAAGGAGATCAAACCAGTCCATCCTAAAGGAAATCAGTCCTGAATATTCATTTGAAGGACTGATGCTGAAGTTGAAGCTCCAATCCTTGTCCACGTGATTCGAAGAACCAACTCACTGGAAAAGACCCTGATGTTGGGAAAGACTGAGGGCAAGAGAAGTGAGTAACAGAGGATAAGATGGCTGGACAGCATCACTGACTCAATGGTCATGAGCTTGAGCAAACTCCAGGAGACAGTGAAGGACAGGGAAGCCTGGTGTGCTGCAGTCCATGGGGTCACAAAGAGTCAGATACGACTTAGCGACTGAACAACAACTACACTTATTAACATGGAGTCCTCCACCAGGTCTTATTGTTACTAAGACTCTTCCCCCTCCACCACCAGCTGCCCCGAGAAGAATAACCAGAAACAGATATATCAGCTCTGAAACAGTTTGTCTTTAGGCCCCAACAGAAGCAGACAGTGAATGCCACAGTGCCCCAGGTACCTACAAAGAAGCTACTAAAGAAGCCCTGCACTCAGAATCACAATTGCAGTTTATATATTACCACTTCTGCTAACATTTACCTTTTTGTAAGAAAATGCCTTAACTTCTTAGCACTTATATCTAAATTAAATATCTCAAACAAAAACTCAAAATAATCATACAGTTTCCTTGGAGTATCTACATTTGGATAGTTTACTTTTATATCTCTCATGCTCTGTTGAATTCCACTGAATTTAGGAGAAATTTCTGAGATATCTTGTCTAGCTCCCCTCTAACGACTTAGGGCTCAAAGAGATACAGGATCCTAAGAAACAAAGGAGAAAATAGGGAAGTCAAAGTCACAGGTTCCCAAGAGATTCAGAAAATACCTGGAGAAAATTAAGAATGAAAAACGGAAGCATGGAATATTCATTTTGCCTAAAGCTATTTCAATAATAATGAAGAGAAATACCAGTCAAACCAGTCAATCCTAAAGGAAATCAACCCTGAATATTCACTGGAAAGACTGATGTTAAAGCTGAAGCTCCAATACTTATGCCACCTGATGCAAAGAGCCAACTCACTGGAAAAAACCCTGATGCTGGGAAAGATTGAAGGCGGGAAGAGAAGGGGACGACAGAGGACAAGATGGTTGGATAGCAACACTGACTCAATGGACACGAGTTTGAGCAAACTCTGGGAGATGATGAAGGACAGGGAAGCCTGGCATGCTGCAGTCCATGGGGTCGCAAGGAGTCAGACACAACTGGGCGACTGAACAAGAGAAATACCCCTCTTTTCTCAAATAACAATTTCACAAAGGGGAAATGTGTGTGTGTTGTCGGGGGCAGGGATTAAATCAGAAGCTTGGGATGAACACTACTATATATAAAATAGAAAATCAACAAGGACCTACTATATAGCACAGGGAACTCTACTCAATCTTCTGTGATAATCTATAAGAGAAAAGAAACTAAAAAAGAATGAATCTATGTATAACTGAATCACTTTGCTGTACACCTGAAACACATTGTAAATCAATTATACTCCAATAAAATTAAAATATTATGAAAAAAAATTCCATACACTACAGGGACAGAATTTCGTGATGAATTACCACTTACCTTGTGCTACTGTTGACATGACCACAGATGGTGTGGAAGAAACCACAGCTGTTACTGCAACTGTATTAGGAACAGGTGATGGTGTAGAACTGCTGCTGCCATTGCTGCTACTACTGACCAGAGAGGATTGTGAAGCAGTTATAACCACTGGTGGCTTCTGGGTTGTGGAAGCAATGACTGATGTTGGTACAAGCTTAGTGACTGCTGCATAGTTATGGGATTTGGAGAGAATGTTGGGCACGAACGTTGAACTTGGTGATGTGGTCACTATAATAACCTAAGGAAGGTAAAATAAGTTATTTTCATGTACCTATCATACTACTAATGTATCTAGACTCACAGTTATATACAATTTAAAAATAGCTTATGAAACACAATGAAGCAATTCAAGAAAAGAAATTTACAACTAAAAATATATGAAAACTTTCCTTTACTAGTGATCATCAAAATGTATTTAAAAGAAACAACTTTTACCAACCAAACATTTTAAAAGACAACATTCAATGCTGTACAAGATGCAGCATTTCAATATACTGCTCAGGGAGTATAAACTGGCATAATTTTTCTAGAAAATAATTTGGATAGTCATTCATTTATAAATATTTGTTGAGCATCTACTATGTGCCAGGCATGGTTCTAGAGGCTGAGGCTAGTGGAATGAACAAAGCAGAAAAATTTCTAATTTCCATTAAACTACAGTCCAGTAAGGGGAGAGAAACAGTAAACAAATAGAAAAGTAAATATATGTCATGTTGAGATAAATGGAAGACACAATAAAGCAGGGTAGAAAACAAAAGAAAAAGGGAGTGGTATACGGTTTTTTATAAAATGTTCAATGAAGATCTCTCTGACAAAGTGACAACTAAGCAGAAACTAGACGTAGGGGTTGAATCACACTGCTACCTAGAGGAAGAGCATCCAATGGAACAGGGAACAGCAAATACTAAGCTCCAGAGGGAGAAACAAGCTTGGTATGTTCAAGAAACCTCAAGGACCTAATAAATGGGACTGGAATTTTTGGACAGAGAGCAGTAGCAGACTGGCTTAGAAAAGTAATAGGGGACTAGATGATGTAAGTTCATGTTGATATGTATACCCTTGATATGATATGATGAAAATGGCATTTTATCTCTGTGGTCTTCCTTCTAAAAACCCATAGCCATAATCTAACCATAAGAAAAACATGAGATAAATTGAAGAAGTGGGGCATATTACAAAATATCTGACTAGTCCTCAAAACTGTCAAGGTCCTCAAACACAAGGAAAGTATGAAAAACCTTCACAACCAAGAGGAGTCTAAGAAAACATGACAAGAAAATGTAATGCAGTATCCTGGAACAGAAAATGACAATAGGTAAAAACTAAAGAAATCTGAATAAACCATGGACTTTATTAATATTAATGCATCAATACTGGTTTATTAATCGGAGCAAATGTACCATATTAACACAAATGTTAAGAACAGGGGAAACTGAATGCAGAGTATATGCGAACTCTCTGTACTGTTTTTTCAATTCATCTGTTCTAAAAAATAAAGTACTTTTTTAGAAAGCATTATTCAATTTGCTAGGTGAAAAGTACAGCCAGGCAGAGACAGCAGAAACAGGGAGACAAATTAGGAGGCTCCTGAAATAAACCAAGCAGAGAAGATGGTGACCAAAATGTCTGTAGTAGAACTGATGAAAAGTGAACAAATTTTGAATATATTTAAAGGTAAAACCAATCGGATTTGCTCACAGATACAGAAAATGGAGGAAAAAAGAGGCAGGATAGAGGTTAACCACTAGGACTTGAAAAATGTAGATGACAGAGGAGAAAGCATTTCAGACAGAGGGAACAGGACGGCGCAAAAATCAAAGGTAGGAATTAGTCTGATGTATTTAAAAACAGAAAAGAGAGCCAGTGCAGCAAAAGCATATAGGGCAAGGAAGGGTTACAAAAGTAAGCAGAGGCCAGATCAAATTTGAAAACCAGAGTAAAGAATCTAAATTTTATACTAAGGAAAATGGGAAGCCACGGGAAGATTTTAAGTAAAGAAACGACAAAACCTGATTTATAGTTTAAAATATCATTCTAGTTGCTAGGTGATGAGAGGTAAGAGTGGAAGTAGTGAGACTAGTAAAGTCACTGCAGTAGGACTAGGCAAGAAATGGTAGAGGCTGCTCGGACTGGGGTGTTAGTAGTCAAAATAAAGAGAAGTGATCAGATTCAGATTATTTTAAGACATAGAGTCAACAGGACTTGCTGATGTATGGAAATGGCAGAGTTGAGGAAAAGAAGAGAATCAAGATTAGCTTCTAGAGCTAATATACACTGGTTTATGGAAATCTCCCAACAATCTTACCACAGAGATTACTATTATTATCCCCATTTTACAGTTGAGAACACAAAACCATTTATAAATCTGTAGTATCAGCTTTATTCTGGGCAAGTATAATGGTAGTTTAGTGATACCCCAAACGACACTGAGTGAATTTTTCCTCTTTAACCAGAATTGCTTTTTACCTACCTAGGACAGAAAGTTGTTTTGAAAAACCCAAAGAATTTAAGGGAGAAATTCTTTTTTTTAATTTTTATATCAGTCCTAAAGAATGTCTGAAATTAAAAGTCAGTCAAACTTACTGATGTCTGTACTCAGTACTGACATCTCAAAGAAGCTTTGACATCATATCATTATTATTATATATTCCAGTGTTAGAGAATTCTAAGTAGTGTCTATTACTTTAAGAAGTTTGTTGATTATTTGAGGAGTCAAGAGAGACATACAAGTCTTGACCAGCAAAAACCTCTATAGAGTTGACCAGCATACTTCTATATAGACTCAATCAGCAAACATCTACATAGCATTATTACAAACACAACCATGAGCCATCATATAAACTGAGAAGTAGACCAATATGGTAAAAAGACCCGAAGTTAAGAGTCAATGAACCTGAGAACTCTTTGAGTAGAGAACTCTGCTACTAACAAATGGTACAGCCCCGGATATGTGAAAATCTCTAGGTTCCAATTTTCATCTATAAAATAGGGATAATAATACTTACCTTACAAATCATTATAAGGATTAAGTGAGATAATGATGTGAAGCATCTAACATAGTGCTAGGCACATAGCAGGTGGTCAATATTTGGCAGTTTACAAATGGCACTTAATAGTATCTTATTATTACTACTTAATAAATGTTAGAAGGATATCAGTAAAGCTGTTATAGATCAAATCAATCTGGAAATTAATTTTTTAATATATCAAATTAATGTGGAAATTTATTTTAATGTACTCTATTTTTGTTTCATTAAAAAATTTTATATATCTTTTTCCCAAATTCTGATGATACTCCTGAGAATCCAAAGAGTTCACAGTTACTACCAACTAGCCAAGCCAATTAATAGTAGTAATAGCAATGGTAGGTTTCATATTTGCCAATTCTGAACTAATAGCAGTACCTTCCTAGAGTACGGTTTTTAGATGGACTCTGCGACACAGATGAGGATTTGCCAAGGCTTGGAAGGAAAGTATGCCACACTTAACAGGCAATATCTGTCATGGGTAGGGAAGGGGAAGCATTCACACTTGGATCAAATATTTTTAATTTTAGAACTAGAGTATACATGTAGACTTCTAACATTAAGACAATAACATTTCAGCAAAATAAATATAGAATCTTTGAAAGCATGTTTTAGATTATAGGTATAAATGATAAAATAATATTTTGAGATTTTTCAGTCTGCAAGCTAATTTCTGATCTGAAAAAGGGTTATCCATAATTAGAAATCCACCTTGAAGAAAAGTTACTTATACTTCAGTTACGTGTTACAATAAGGGAAACAAAGGGATTTTGAAACCAAGAGAACCAAACAGTGTTTATTCAGGCCATAATTCAAATTACTGACCTTCTAGCACTCACAAAAACTCCTTAAGAGTGCTGGGACTTGCACCCTAAGGATAAAATGAAAAATATCAATCAAGCATGTGAAAGCATAAAGCTATATTCTGTTGCTTTGTTTATATAAGTGCTGTACCAATGTTATACTTAAAATGAAGGCACCACATTAACACAGGTGGAAATTTGTCTACCCTGAAAATACATGATCTATCTGAATTTGAATCAAGTTCACAAATTCATAAATAATTATACTTAATGTAAATTCCTAAGTTGACTTCCATAGGATTTGTGAGAAATCCAAGGTGAATAGAATAATGGTAACAGCTTTACAGAGATTTCAAAAAAATCCAATTATCCAGCAAAAGGAAAACAAAAAACATACCAAAAATCCAGCGTATCTATTAGTCCTACCCACATTCAGCTTCTCCAAGAAATAACAAAATTAATGGCTCTGAATACACATGAAGTAAAAGAATATAGTTTTGCACCTAAAACAAAATAGATACTAGATACTTAGTAAATATTTGTGGAATGAATAAGTCTTATTTTTATTTTTTTTTTGGCTATGCTGGGTCCTCATTGCTGGGCAGGCTTTCTCAAGGTGTGGCAAGTGGGGGCTACTCTAGTTGCAGTGCATGGGCTTCTCATTGCAATGGCTTCTCTTGTGGAACACAGGCTCCAGGGCACGCAGGCTTCAGCAGGTGTGGCATGTGGACTCAGTAGTTATAGCTCCCAGGCTCTAGAGCACAGGTTCAGTAGTTGCGGTACACGGGCTTAGTTACTAAATGGCATCTGGGATCTTCTGGGAGCAGGAATTGAACCCATGTCTCCTGCAGCGGCAGGTGGATTCTTTACCACTGAGCCACCAGGAAAGCCAATTTAATTTGTTTTACATGTTTTTCAACACAGTAGGGCAAATCTAAGGTTCTAAGCCTGGAATATTATAGGATGACTCATGCATGACTTTGGAGATAAATGTGTCCTCTTATGAGCATTACAAGTCTGACAACCTCAGCTATCCATTTTCAATTGACAATTCAGAAGAAAAGGAAAAATTAATATTAAAAAGTTCACCAAGGTGAGCCCCCATCTATTATAAGAATTTTTATATAGGTTTACCAAGAAGACTGGAAAGTTAATTTAAATGTCAGGTGACATTTACTGAGTATTCATCATAGGTACTATGTTAAGTGCTTTCCACGAATCATCTCAATTAATTAAGTAGTAAGCACAATTATTATCTTTGTTTTTAAAAAAAACTGAGGCTCAAGAGAGATTGAGAGCAACTACTAGAACCATATATACTTATTCATTCAACAAATATTAGCTAACTACTGCATGTCAGGCACTGTTCTAAACACTAGGAAATAGTAATGAATAAGACCAAGGCTCTACCTTCAGTAACTTATACTGTATGGGAGAAATAGAAAATAAACAAGTAAGTAACATAATGTCAACTAGTTATAAGCATAATGAATAAAAGTATAATAAAACAGAATAAGGAAATAAAAGGACATGGACTGGAGGTGGGTGCTCTTGTAGCTATAACTTTGCAACATTATTTCTCAAATATCAAAAGAGGAGAAGAGAAGAGGGAGACAAGAAGAGAATTACTGATAAAATGGATCCAGCAAAGAAGGCAGTAAAAATTTACAGAAGTAGATTAAAATACTCTTGGAGTATAGCAGGCTAAAGACACCTAATATACAGCTAGCCCAGAAAACAATAATTAAAATGTATAAAAATTGATATTCAGAAAGATTATCTTGGAGCCATCAAATACAAATACAAAAATTATGTTCAGTGTGACATTTAAGAAGTCAGCAAAAATAGTCAATTTCTATATATTAAGGGGGAAGCTTAGTGAAATAAATTCATTATTTGGAACAGTTTATTCCCAATAGTATAGATAATTTTTTTTTTTAAAGTTCACTGACTTGACTTATAAGTTTATCTCTTCCAGTAAAATATTTTTATATAAGTCTACCAAAAAAGATTAGAAAGTTAATGTTAGGTGACACTGCTTTCCATTAAAACACCAGCAAGGGAAGGGACCTAACATTTTCTGAATACATACATTTTGTGTACTTTAAAATATCCAGTCTCATTTAACCCTCACAATAACCTTATAAAATTGGCATTATCCTCATCTCACAGATGGATAAACAGATTTACAAAGGCTAATTTATCTCAGGTCATACTGGAAGAGCTGGGGTTCTAACTCAGGCCCCTTTGACTACAAAAATCCTTACCTGATTTTTAATACTAAACTATAATGCCTCATACTACGACTGAAGACAGAATTATATTCCACTGATCAACTCATTATCATTTCTAGTTTATCAAGAAAATTAAAATTTTTATATATTATATAATGACATCTTTCCAAGAAACTCAAGGAGCTTCTTTAAATGAAAGTTATCATGGATCTGAAGATTTAAAAGTAGGAAAGACAAACTATTGAAAACAAGAATTCACTTCTACTCCTTCCCCCAAATCCCTCTAAAAGAGTATGAAGGGATTTTTCAGAAGAGGCACATAAATCCAAAAGGTTAAAATGGAAAGGAGACAACAGCTACCAAGTTTTTGAAAAGTGGAAAACAGAGAAGTAATAACCAATCAAGCATACTCAAAAAACTGAACATCTAAGACCAGCAAGCAGAGAAACAAAAAATAAGATAGCTTTCAGAGAATCCCAGAAAGACTCAGGAACTTGAGAGTATCAGATGCTTCCGAAGTGGGGTAACAGAGGGATTAAAAAAATGGAAGTCAGTTGAAAACCTGTTTAAGCGGCATTAAGATCCCCAGCTATCCTCCCCTATCCTAAAGGAAGACTAAAAACTTATTCTCTTGAGGGAGAGATTGAATCCAAGGGAATTTGATGATACAAGGCTGAGGAGAGTAAGTGCTACACTGAAAAACAGAGGGGTTTAGTAAAGTCTGTGTACTGAATGATTATAGACTATCCAGCCCTCTCCCTCCCTCCATTCCCAAAATATTGGCAAGACAGGCTTACTACTGTAGGTGAAGACTAGAAGATTCTTCTCTAAACAATCTGTCCAGTCCATGAAAAAGCCTTAATGAGAATGACAACTGGCGGAGGTAAAGTGGTACTGAGTGTTTATCAACAGAACAGCCCAGCTAAGTCAACCCACAACGAAAGTCACCAGCCAGTTACGTCCGATCCAACTCACAAAGCTTTCATCAGCTTTTTAGTGCCCATTTCCATATACAGATGTGGCCAACATTTAAGGAAACTGAAATCAAAGACAGAGATCAAAACAAATAGGTAAAAGAAATTTACAAGTAAGAGAGAAAATATGAAAGAAAAAAAATTCGTTTTAATTATCGTATCGTTAGAAAAGAGAACATAGTGACCATGAAAGAGCAAGACACTATTTGAAAAAAAAAAAAAAAAGGAACTTTCAGAGAGCAAGAAAGTTACTAGAAATTTTAAACAGAAAAACCAAAATGAAAAATTCCAGACAAGTAATGAAGGATAAAGTTAAAAAAGAAAATAATACTTACAGAGCATTTACTATATGCTAGGCTCTATCCTATGCCTTTGCATTTATTATCTCATTTATTTACATCCTAAAACCCTATAAAATAGATACATTATTCTCACTATTTTACAACAGAAAAACTTACATCTAGAGTTTAGTTTTCCCAAAGTCATATAGCTAGTAAGTAGCAAAAAATGGGATTCAAAATTCAGGAAGTGTACTTCTAAAATCCAGGCTTTTAAGTACTTCACTACAGTAGAAAAAGCAAACAAATGGAAACTGGGGATGAGGAAGATTGAAATTAAAGGATCAATCTAGGCATTCAATATCCAGAATAAGAGGTGATCCAAAAAAAGACGGAGAAAAAATCAAAGAAATAGTTCAAGAAATTTTCCGGAATTGAAGGATAGGAGTGACTAGAATAACAGAGGCCACTGAGTATACAATTCAATGGATAAAATAAAGACCCACAACCACGGAAAATTACCTTGAAGTTTCAGAACTCTGACAGTTACTAAGAGCTTTCCATGACAAAAAGAGGGTCTGGAATTATAATGGCATTACTGGACTTCTCAAAAGCAATACTATAAGCCAACAGCCAATGAAGCAGCATCTTCAAAATTCTCAAGGAAAAATGACCTCCCACCTAGAATACTTACCTTGCTAAACTGACATCAAGACAGTAGGAGGGTAGAATAAAGAAATTTTCAGTCTACCATGTAAGGTCTCAAAGACTTCCCAGGTGGTGCAGTGGTAAAGAATCCACTTGCAGTGCAGGAGATGTGGGAGACATGGGTTCAATCCCTGGGTCAAGAAGATCCTCTGGTGGAGGAACCCACTCCAGTATGCTTGCCTGGACAATCCCATGGACAGAGGGACCTGGAGGGCTACAGTCCACAGGGTTGCAAAGAGTCGGACACAACTTTAGCATACGCACACGCGTGTGCACACACATGCACACAAGGTCTTAACAACTCTACTTTCCACCCCACCCATATACCAAGAAGCTACTGGAGGATATACTTCAGCAAATTTGTAAATAAACCAAGAAAGAGGAAGATCAGAATGACAGTGAAGGGAGATCTTAGACACAGCAGTGTGCAACAAGCCTAGGGTACCACCAGTTTCCAAATTAGTGTGGGAAGTAGAGGGTTCTAATAACAAAATTGACCAAATACTGATGACTTGAACATACTGAGAGAAGAGTTTAGAAATGAATTAATGATAGTTTTCAAGAATTAAAAAATAAGATGATAACAATTATTCACTTAATCATATCCTTCCTTTCTTCTATTAAGCACCTAACTCTGTCTGACAACTTCATTACTCTGGCAACATAAATACTGAGTTCCTAAAGGTAAAGTTATCCAAATACAGGTTGAAAGAATCCTCTATATTTTAATTTTTTTTTCCAAATAGAACCATAAAAGTGAAATAAATGGAAGTCTTAGAAGATCTGCTAGCTATGTCATATCAGGCAAGTCATGTGGCATCTCTGAGCCTCATCTACAAAAACATATACAAAAAGTAAAATAATAATATCCAACCCAAAGCTTTATACGTAGAATTAAAGAAAGAGATGTGAACATTCCCACCATAATGCCAAGCACATAGTAAGCACTCAGGGCATGTTTGCTAAATCTGAATCACATTGACTGAAAGAGATTAAAACAGTACCTGGCAGACAGAGATTCCCTCTACCACATACCTTCTGTGTTGTTGTGTTTGTCGTCTGTGTTGATGGTTTGGTGAAGGTTATTTTCACAGGAGACATGTGGGGTGGTAAGGAGTTGGCAATGCTCTGCATGATGTTGCTCATCTTAGGACTGCCACTCACAGGCACAGTGATCGTCTTTGAGACTGGAACAACAGCCTTTGGAACTTCCTTAAGGACAACAGGGGAGGAGCTAGAAGAGTTTGTTCGCCTTCGTTTTCTGGGTTTTTCATCTTCATCTGAACAGCTAACACCTGTAAGGCAATCACAACATTGGTAAATTTTATAGCGGTCTAACCTTGTATTTTATACTTCATTTTAAAATCCTTGTGTCATCAGTCATCCTTGACCTCTCTCCCTTTGCCTCATATCCAATCAGACAGTTATATCAATCCTCCCTTAGGGGAGCTATCTCTGAATATCTTCCCAACTTTCTTTAACCCTACAGCCATGTCAGGCCTCCTTATCTCCTGCCTGTATTTCAGTGACAACTTCCTAAAAGGTGTACATGCTTCTAATTTCTCCACTTCCATTCTACCTTTCAACCTACTACAAGTTATAAAAATCTCACATCTAATCATGCCAGTGCCCTGCCTCAAATCTTTTAGTTTTACCTCCCTACAATACAAGGCACAAAAATCATTACTGTCTCATTCAATGTCCCATATCTTTCTAAGAACACAATACCCTATTCCACCCACCCTATAATCCTTGCAAATTGACATGCTCACCATTCCCCAAAGCCAACTTATCATATACTCTATCCATGTGAAATCTCCATGTGGAGTATATACAAGAGTATATACTCTTGTTCTTTGGGGAACACCACATACCATCATGACCTCTTCATCATCCAGCAATCATCATCCTGTAAGCTATTTCCACAGTGAAGCCTTCCCTTACTCCAAACAAAGCTAATCCATGTCTCCTCTGAGCTTGGAAAGCACTTCATACATTCTTTTCGGTATCACTTATCCCATGGCAATGTGGCAGTCAGTCTGTACATCTCCTGTTATTAAGAGGCTCTCAAAGTGCAACAACTCAGTCTTACTGGTTTGTTTCCCTGGTACAGTGCCTTGCACATATGAAGTTAAGAGAATGAACAATTATATCTCAAACTAATGTTGCCTGTGTGATTTCTGAGAATAAAGCAATAAACTTTCAGTTACTTCAAGCTATATATTATGTGAAATGCTTTCTTCATGTTTGGGATTCACTTTCAACATTTAAAAACAACTAAAAAATAGACCTCTACAGTTATTTTAAAAGACCATTTTGGCTAAATTCACAGAAATCAGGTATAATACTCCCAAAGTTTAAAATTTTTCTTTAGGTACTAAAGCCTCAATTGTCTTTTACTTAAAAAAAAAAAAAAATCAAATGAAAAACATAAAATTTTGAAATATACGTAGGAAATCTTTATAAAGCAGACATTTACAAAAGCACACAGCATGATTCATGGAATTGGTGATAAAACATAACTCCTTATATCTTCAAGTTTTAGACTCTAACCAAGACTGACAATGACCTAAAATTATTTCTGTCTAAAACAGCAAAGTCCACCTCTAAAAGTTACAAAGAAATTAAGTTTATAAATATACTGAGAAAAATGAAAGTCAAATAGTAATGATCTCCAGTTAACACTAAAAGCAAATCAATACTGACATAACAGACACTGAAAGCAAAAAATGAAATGGACATCAAAGTGCTTCACAGGGTAGAATCAAAGGGTTAACAACTGCAAATAAAACTCAAAAAATTACAGTCAACTAGAAATATGAAAGAAAGATGCTCTAGAATGCTTCACTGAAATTTAACAATTAGATGATATGTTGCATAATTTTTAAAAACACTACAAAGACTACAATTATAGGAATAAACACTAAATAAATGACATAAGCACATTCCTTTCGTTTCTATTCACATTTGTATTCCATGAAAATCAGAACAAGTGAATACTTAAGAGGATAGCACTGTTTAAAGCAGATTCCCCACAGAAAACAAAAAAAGGATAATTAGTCAACCCCCATAAATTATTAAAAAAGCAATATATACCTAGTCACATGTAAAGAAAGGAATTCTTTACAACCTTCAAAAACTAACCACTGCTAATAGCCAGTGGGCCAATGAATTAATCAGGAAGGCAGATCTAATCAGAGCCTATGCTACAGCTTTTAGCCAAGATGGCCCTGATAACACTGAGAATATCACTTACTTTTGACATAAACAGTACTTCCACTTGGCAAGACAACTACATTGGAGGCAGGACTGGCAGGTCTTGGAGACTTAACCGTTGCTATGCTGCCACTTGGAACAGGGGTAGAGGTTGGGGTTGACGTGGTACTTGTGTAGGAATAGCAAACCACTACTGAAGGAATGATAAAAAAGTCTGCTGTTAACTTGCACCAAAACTGTCCACGCATACACAAAGATAATTTTTACTGCAGGCCAATTTTAACATTTTCATATAACCAGAAGTTAGCAGCCAATACTAGGAATTAGGTCCACAGGTTAAAAAATTTAATAACCTTTCCCGAAAATCATCACTTAACTAGGTTTTCCCCAAGTATTTAGCAGCTGTCTACAGGTGGCAGTGACAACAGAGAAGAGCACAGTTACAAAGAAACCAAGCTCAAAACTGAAAAAAATGAAAATCATTATTCATTCACGGCAGGAGTTGAACAAAAAGCATATACTTATATTCTTTTCTAATACTAATAGCAGTATCAATGATGGAGTGATGGATCATTTTTCCCTAACCACAGAAATTTCCAACTTAGCCCCTAGAGAGAACCAAGGTAAGTTTCTCTTATAAACAACTCACTAGTCACTTGCCATCTAAACAGTGAAATAATAACTAAGGTCATGACAACATGGTATTTTAACTGCTTGAATAACAGCAACAAGCAGGAATGAGTACCATGGATTATGCTAAATACTTCCCATATACTATCACTAATCTCACAACACCACATCCTCATTTTAAGGATGAGGAACCCAAGGCTCACAGAAGCTAAAAGACTGGGTGGAGGTCACAAAGCAAGGCAATGACAAATAAGGACTCAAACCTAGATTAGAACTATCAAAAATTCTATATTCTTTCCACTGAATCAGAGAGGTGGTAAACAGAAAAGATAAAAGAGGGCAAAGAAGAAAGATATCTCTCCTGCAACAAAGAAAACAGGAATTTAATGAAGGCCAAGTTTGCACACTGATAACTGTCTCTCCCTAAATATAGCTTCCTAATGTGTAAAACAGAGTCTGGCATGTATGAAAGGAATGTCTCATTCTGTTCCACAGTCCATAGACAGTCAAAAAAAGATAATTCCCCAAAATAATCTGACAACTGCATTATTTTCAGGGTCATTTTCATGTAACACCAAACTAAGCTACTGAAGTCAACTCAAACATGCACTCTAAAATTTAATATTACTCTTGGTGACCTTAGGAGACTCCAAGGAATTTTAAAGCATGTGTCAATGACTAGATTAAATAACAATAAGAAAGCCTTCTCCATCAGCCATGTAACCCCTAACAGATTCAACACATTGACTGGAACAGAGAAGCAGCATATACCATTGATTCCAGAAGACAAAAGCAGAACTTTATTTTCTAAAGTTACCAGTTCAGAATCTTTCTCCGGTAGCTATTATAAATGACTTCTATTGCCTTATCAATTTTCTATGTCACCCATTAAGGCCTTTTATCCACTTCTAACAAGACAGGTTCATATAAAAAAATTCATTCCAAGGCTTTTTGCAATTTTGTGATTAATGTAATTCACACTTTGAACAAAAGGGATATTTAATTTTGGCTGAGACTAAAAACTTGGCAGTTTCTAGTTTCAGAACAAGAGTTATTCACTACGTTTCACAGCGTCTAAATACTGGGACAAAAATAGATGAAAAATAAGACAACTTTTCTTGGAAGAATCCAAGAAAAGTCATCTCTACACACTGAAATATTTTTTACTCACCTTCCTTGCTTCCCGTTTCTGCAGGCACTGGAAGAGATGCATTGTGCTGAACAGCTGCATTGGCAACAGCATTAGCTGTTACAGTGAAGGCAGTTTGGGGAACCAGCCGGGGCATCAGGGGTACCAATCGACGACCTTCAATGGACCATTCTGAGGAGCTATTAGGTCCAGACATACTAAACAAAAAAGAAAATGCTGCTACAAGTGTTCTCGATAGCTAAAACTGAATCAAATACATACATTCAAATGTAACTTTTTAAATTATAAAAAAGTACCCTGAGTGAACAAGAGAGGCTTTATTTTAAGCAAGATCAAAACCATGAATAAAAATCGGAATTTAGGAATCTTACATACACTTAGGTTTTCGCACATTTTATTCCATAATCTGAATCTTATAATGAACATCTCTGAAACTGTGAAAAACTGTCCCATGCGTTATAAATAAACATCAACATTATTTTCATTAGTTTAAATCTGGTATTGAAGATGAAACCTAGTATTTCTACCAACTTTTAGAACTTAATGTTGTAATTAGGCTAAAAAGGTAAAAATCACTCAGTTTCAAAAATTAGATTTTCCTTAATAATTAAGGATGAAATTCACTGAATTTTTGCAAAATTATCCTAACTGCCTGCATGGCCAGAGGTTCTAAGGCTCTCAAACAAGGGAAACTGAAGCAGTAAACGAGGGAGACTAGGTACTGGGAGGTGTGAAGCTGTACATATCACTGCAGGTGTCACTGACAATGCGTTATACTATTATCCTTTCTATTAAAAAAAAAATAGACTAGATCTGAGGACACTGGAAGACATCTGCCACTATTTTACTTATTTATATCAATCTTCACTCTTAGAAATGTTTGAGGCAACTGAACTCTATTCCTTAGCAGACACTATTCTCAATTTTACTTTAAACTTGTTGAGCAAATTTTATCCTAGGAGTCCAAACAGAGGTTGAAGCATGAAAAGACAGCTTTTCGCTTCCCTCTGCTTGGCTTCAATAAAGGCAGTGGTCTAACTAATGGTGACTGTCGAGGCTTAAAATTCACCCAGAATCAATCAATCAATTTCTTCCCTAAGTTGGAAATACTTCTGCACCTTTTTCAAAACCAAAGATTCTACAACCCAGCCTAGAGTTTAAGATTCTGTATGTCCACTGATTCTTGACAGAGTACACAAAAGCCCTTGTTAGTGGATAGTGGAATAATGATGATGGTGGTGATGATGATAGTTAACATCAATTAGCACTTAGTATATGTGAGATATTGTTCTAAATATTTTGTCTGTATTAACTCATATAATTCTTTCAATCCTGTGAAATTGGTAATATTATCATCTTCATTTTATAGATGGGAAAATTGAGTTACCAAGAGGTTAAATAACTTGCTTAGGGTCACACAGTGGAGAAGGCAATGGCACCCCACTCCAGTACTCTTGCCTGGAAAATCCTATGGACGGAGGAGCCTGCTAGGCTGCAGTCCATGGAGCTGCTAAGAGTCGGACACAACTGAGCGACTTCACTTTCACTTTTCACTTTCATGCATTGGAGAAGGAAATGGCAATCCACTCCAGTGTTCTTCCCTGGAGAATCCCAGGGATGGGGGAGCCTGGTGGGCTGCCGTCTATGGGGTCGCACAGAGTTGGACACGACTGAAGCGACTTAGCAGCAGCAGCAGCAGCAGCAGCAGCAGCAGGGTCACACAGTTACTAAACAGTTCCTTTAACAAGCATACATCATGCTATTGAAATGAACTGCCACATCACAAGTAGAAGGGATAAAAATTTTCAAATGTGTTTCATGTCTAACTTTTGCCTTTGATTTATACTAACTAGACACTGTTGTCTAATCTACAAACTTCCAATGAATGAAACAAATTACAACTTGAGAAGAATTTACATTCAGTTAAGAAAATTTCTAGGAGTTGATGAATCCAACTGAGTTATTGTGGGAAATCTGCAAATCCCCTATGGTTTAACACAGTCCCACCTAAGACACAGGAAAGAGGGGTTCCTAAAACGCCGATAACCCTCACAAATCTGTTATCATGTAATCTCCAAGTTGATGCTAGTTTTGAAACAGAGAATGGTACAAACAAGAGAGACAGAAAAGGGCTATTACTGATTGTCAAAGGGAAAAAATTCTAAAAGCTATTCAGTATTTTCTTGGCTTACTCCTATTTTTATTAGAATGTCACTACCATTTTACTAGAATGTCACTAATAAATTTGCTTGATGAAAGTTTACCACACAAATAAAATGATGTCTACACTTACCTGGTACACTGTTAAGGAGTGGCAGAAATTATGGAAGATTAATAATTTAAACACATGTATATATATGCTATTGAAAAGACAGAATCTGCAGTGCAAAAAACACAACTGCAACTTTTAACAAGATCTATAAATCTTCCAAATTTCTACTCACACAAACGTGCTCAAATTTTTTTAAGTGAGTGAAAAATTACTCATCATGTTAGAATTAGATTAAAAATTTCTATTTACTTATTAATGAGGGTGTAAATATGCATTAGTTGCACAAAATCATCTAAAAAGAATTTTACAGGTTTCTGTAAATATCTTATTCCATGGCTTCCCTGGGATTCCTAAGTTTCAGAGAACATCTCTTTATTTATACTAAATAGAGCAAGAGGTTGGTGGAAACCTTGCTCCAAGCCCCTTTTCTGAGAAGTCTGACACTAGTAGAACTACCTTGGCCCTTGCATCCTTTGGTGTGCATGGCACCAGCACGAAATCCTCACAGAGAGACTCACACAGTATCCATGAATGTCTAGCTGATGGGGAAGGAGTAAAGAGATCAGTAATTCTGGATAGCTACTTTCTTTAGATACAACGCTGCCAAGAGTGGCCCAATTAAAAACTGTGAGGCCTCTTAACATTCCAGGCTTTAATACTATAATATTCTGACATGTTTCAAAACTGAATTAGAATATCAAATAATAAAAACGTGTTATGGTTCAAGCAAGGCTTTTCTTTGATCCCAGACACTCGACTCCTTTTGTTTCCACCTCCTTTGTGCTCAATCTTCTTGGCTTTCTTTTCACCTTTCAAACATTCCTTCTGGCCTAAGCTGCTGTTTTGAGTGGGGGAGGGAAGGGAAAGGAGAAAGGGAATGCAGTCAGTTCAGATGCATTCCTCCTTGGCTCAAGTTATTTTTTCAGGCTCAGAGTATGAAACCCTCCTATAGATAATCTTTAGAACTAGGTTCTGTTGCTACAGAGGGCAAAGGAGATGGACAGAATGAGGGATCTATGTCTCCCTCAGCATTACCCACTCATTGCCCCTTGGGCTCCACAAGTAAATACAACATCTGGTCAACTAAAACCACAATATAAAATATTAAAACAGGAGTATGGAAAGGCCTGAGAAGCTTAAAATTATACACTGAAGTAAACGTTTTTCAAAAAATTAAATTCATGTATTAAAGAAATCAGAAAAGGAGAGAAAAAAAGAGGAAACGGGTAGTAGAAGCCAACTCTCAATTATCCATGCTAATAGAGAGAGGAGGGAAAGGGAGAGGTCAAACAGATTAAAGAAACTCACATATTAACCAAAAATACTTTGGCAAATACTTATAATTTCTTCCATCAAACCTTTTCCAGAACAACTAACAAGCAGTAAAAAGACTAATTAAAATTTTCACCTCCTCTCCCTTCCCACCCTCTGACTACTTTCAAGCAGCAAAATAGCTAAAGGGTGGGCAGTATGAGGAAGGGGAGGAGAAGAGAAGGAAAAGCAAGGGGCTCGGTTAATTCGTAATGACGTATGTGCCCCCTGAATAATTGAGAGCTTTAATTTTGAAATAAATACAAGAAAAAGCCTGAAATAATAATAACCTATTTGCATACCTGTAACTTGGTCTTTCACCCAAATATAAGGATAAATTCATTCTTTAAAGGGGAAAAAAGGAAAAGGAGACTAAATAAATGTTATCTTTAAGTATGAAACTGATGCATCAACTTATAACTAATTGCCCCACAATATTGTTCCAATGTTTTTAAGGTACTACTTTGTCTCTAAGTGCCTCTGAATGCAAACTACTATTCACTACTTCATTATCTAGCACATAAGTTTCCTATTACCAGTTCTCAAATTAGAATCTAGGCTCAGTTACTATTTTTAGAGTATTCTAATTTAAAAGTTTAGAGAAATTTAAAAGAAGGAGCACATTAATATTTAAATGTTTCAGCCATGTTGGCCTAACAAGTAAATACTTAATGTCACTAGAGGAAAATTTACAAATTTCTACAGTGCATAGATATCTACCACTGAAAAATCTCCAAATTCAAACTGCTTATCTTTCAAACTACACAGTTGAAAAGGTAGCACCCCATTTTATCAGTCAAGTAAAATGAGGAACAGAGAAGTACAACATGAAGCTAATGGATCTTCAGGGTCAATACTAATACTGCCAATTGGGTTAAAAGCACTATTTATTACAGAATGGAAAGGTGCCCAAATTTTTCTTTTAGCTTTACTTCACATTAAGACAAAAATAAAAAGCAAATGAATTATTCTATAACATACTTTATTTTATAAAATGTTCCTACCATCTTGCATTAACATTTAAAGGATAATTTCTGCTCTTTTTTATTTTTCAGGAGGCACTCTCTCCATACATACTCTGTTAATGCTCAGTCCCTATCTTCCACCACCCTCCACCCCATCTATCAAATAGTTATAATGATCTGAAAGCAATTTGATAAGAATCCTTTATAATTTTATTTTGTTGACTTTTCAAAGTAAATTAAAATACACTGTATTCATATTTCTTAAAACCAGGCTACATGTTACAATCTTTTTTCTGAATCTCAAAATACATGAAATATTAGTCAAAAAATTTATAATACCTATTTATAAAGCAATATGTATACATATCAAATACTGTTACAAAGAACCTCTAAGGGGCTGTCAAATTTGGGGAGCATGCTACTTTGTTATTAAACTTTGTTTCAAGTAAAGGAATCACCTGCTAAACTGTGGAGACCTTTAGGTACACAGAGATTACATTGTAACAGGATTTGACCTGAGTACTTAAAGCTTGCCTAACCAAATGCAAAACATAACCAGAATAAACAGTTAACACAGCTATGGTTAGGATCCCTGAGTACAGAGATATTACTATCAAGATAAAAGACTCAGGAATCTCTACACAATAGGAAGACTGTTTCAAAACTATGGTATACTATGTCGTGAAAAATCAGGGGTGGTATGACTAATGGCTTACTTATGTGCAATTGTTGTTAACCGTTCATCGTTTACTGCTCTCCGAACTTCAGCACGGTGGCGTTCTGTTGAGATGCTATGAAAAAAAATAGCCATTATAGAACTCTGCCAAGCAGGCAGCTCTTCTCTATACTTTTATTAATCTTTAAGTCAACATTTTGTTTGTAGGGGAGGAGGGGAATTGATGTGTAAAAGAGATAAAGACAAGGGTCTAATATATATATCTTCAAATGCTTTAATTAAAGTCATAGAAAAGGATTCAGACTGATTCTGTGTAATTGTAGAGAATTACAATTGAAGAGAGAATTTGTAACGAAATTCTAATTATAAATTAAAAATTATAAATTTGTACAAATTATACAAATTACAAATCACAAAAAGACAAATTCAGTTTGATATGAAGTCATTAACGTCCAAAACTCAGAAACGTCAGACCATAGTCAAGATTAGCAGAGGTTCCTGTTATCTAAAAATACAAACCACTAAATGACCTCTAATCATGGTTACTGAGATTTTGGCCCTCAAAAGAAAGTTCTTTCTAAAGCTTAAGAGTCTAAAATTTTATGTTCAGTGAATATAATAAAGAAATAAAAGTGACAAGATAATGTTTCCTATAGCTATATGCTATGAAACTTGATGCCAGGATATTACTCCTTTATTACTCAACACTGAAGCTATGTATCTTCTGCATTGTATCACATCACCACTATGGTAAAAATGTGCTTAGGTTGATTCTGATTTGATTCTGATTAAATATATGTAAAGTTAAATCCAAACAACTAAAAAAAAAAGGCTATACCCATTCCATTCATAAATACTCAACAAAATGAATACCACCCTTGAAACTGTAATCTTTATTGCTAAGCTAAATCTATATCATTGATTAAAATATTTAAGGGGCTTAAAAGCAGAATTTATGAGGCAATATAAACAAACAAAAAATATAAATTGTTAAGTATGGAGGCATTAAGACAGGATTTAATAACATATCTACTTTACTGTTAATTAAATGCAGGGGAAAAAATCTCTTCCCTATTTTCACTTTAAAAACAGGACAAAATGGTCTTAAATGTAGAAAGGAAATTTCAGTTAGAACTGAAATTTTCTGAGAAAGCTCAAGATGTTAAGAATGGATCAAGGCAAAGTATCAAAGAACCCCTTTCACCAGATTTTTTTTTAATGAATTGAAGTCCCACACTAGTGGGAAGCTGAAGGGATCAACTGTCCCTAATGCTATGACTATGGAATCACTACGCATTTCTATAAACGAAGACAACAACTTCCTAGCGTCTTCTTCTACCCCCTAACAAATGCCACTTGGCCACTCTAGATCTTCATATCCAGTCACTGCCAGCTCTTCTTTCCTTTACTCAGCTTAAAAATATTTCCCTTTTCCAACTGGCCCAAAGCTAAAATAACCTGCCTTAAACCTTTTCTGATTAGATTACAGAATAAATGGTAAATTACATAATTTTCTGTAACAAAGCAAACAACTGGGATGGGATCTCTAAGTACCAACAACTTGAACACCTCTGTCTTCAGCCTAAGAGTGAAAAGTATCAAAACACCTCAAAATGAAATTTCTAGAGTCATGTCTCACAAACTTTTATGATAATTTACCTAAGAACTTTTGAGAGTTCTCCAAGAAGATCTTTCTTCTCCTTGGTGAGATCTCCCTGTGCCCGAAGTGCACTGATAACTCCAGCATATGCCTCCAATTCTAGAAGAAGAAAATTATTTTATCAAAATAGACCATCAATATTTTAATACTATGGCTATATACAGTGAAACTTCAGGACAGGAAACCTAAAAATCAATATGCAAATATTTCATTAATGTCCTCTCAAAAAATTTATCTACTAACATACATTAAATGTGGCTTTTATAATCTTATTTTCTTTTTTACTGCCTCACAGAAGTCACGTGTGTAAAAGTTTAGGAAGAAAAGTCTGAATATTTTGCTTTACATATCATCACTGAAGAACATTCAACTCGGATGCTACCAATAATTGGGAATAGGTTCCCAGTGGTATAATAAGGCTGATAAGAGAAGTTCTTAGTATTATTGATGGGTAGCTTTACTGATAAAATTTTGAAATAATTCCTTAAGCTTGCCTAAGAATTCAACCTGTATTCCATCTGTGAGTAGCATGCAACTGAAAAACTACTAGATCAAGAGTCAAATGACCAGATTCTGGCTCCAGCACTGACATTAGTTGTGTGACCTTGGCTAAGTCCTTTCTCATCTCTGATCCTAGTTTCTTTACCTAGTGTCCTAGAAGACATTTTGAAGGTACCTTGAAGAAACCACCAACAAATTGAAACCACCAGCAAAATGACTAAGGCAGATTAGCAAACATGAATTTTCGCTCTTACAGAAATCAGGACATAATACACTGAAACCTAATTCCAGACAGTTTCATTTCACTAACTTTCCACAGCAACAACCATTATTTAATGAAACTGTTGTCCCTAGTAGTGGTTAAACTATAAAACCAAAAAGCCTTCAATGGCTCCCAATGAACCATGCCTGCTTCTCAGTGTACTTCCTCATGTACTACCTTTCTATAGTACCTCCAACAATGACTCTGGACTTGGCATGTGACTTGCTTTGGCCAATGGAACATCACATACATGATGCAAACAGCAGCCTTGCACACAGGGCCTTGTTCTCTTGGAACCTTAAGATCACCAAGCTGTGAAGAAGCACAGGATGAAAGGTCACATGGAGAGAGCGGCCCAGCCATCTTAGCTGAGCCCAACTAACCAGCTAAGCAACCAGCTGAATAGAGCCATATGAGCAAGCTCATGCAAGATGAGCAACCCATAGAATCATGAGAAATAATAAAACAGTTGTTTCAAACCATAAACACTATGAGACAAGTAGACCTGAACAAAACAAAATGATGGGAAATAAGTATCCAGACTACAATTATCTTCTTAATAGATCCAACTTACTACAAGTATTTGCCAATGCCTTACATAGAATAGATACTGAATGTTAGCCAAATAACTAAGGCATGCATAGCTGCATTCAAGATACTACAATAACAGTAAAATAGTAGCCTCATTCAGTTCATATTATCCACAGTTCTGTCAAAAAAAAAAAGAATTTATATAGAAAAGTGAGTTGACCATATTAAAGACATGTCTTGTCCAACTGAATTATTCCATGTGTAAACATCCTGCATGTTCAATCTACACTGGATATTAGGTAGATGTTTCACGTGGTCCCTCTGGAAGGACAAACTCTGCTTTCCTGGAAATACTTTGTTCCAAAAAACATATTTCAGCTTTTATCAGAACCCAAAGTAGAGTTCAGAAAGACAATGGGAATAACTTAAGAAATCACTATACTCTAAATTTATGCCTCATTTATCGAGTATTTTATTCAACAAATCAGTATTGAGTCCCATTACATATACGAGACAGTATGCTAAACCCTGTCCGTATGCTAAACCCTATCCTTAAGAAGTTAACTCTAGGATAAAGGTACAGTGAAACAAGACATCAGACAATTCTGATACATTTTACAATACAGTGGTAAAGGCAAAAAGGAAAAATATCATCTAGTCTAGAAGTATAAGCTTTACTCAGAAATAGAACTGTGCTCTAGGCAGGCAGGGGGATGTGTAAATGTGCAAAAAGAACAGAGAGCAAATGAGCATATAATGTTTCATAAAGACGTTAAACATCCAGTAATAGTCACTATTTTGAGAGTTTTATACTAGGAAAAATAAAAATATGTCTGTACTTGGCTAGTCACTAATTCAAACCTAATTACTAACTGAACACTACTACTACTTCAAGGTACCAAGGCAAATCTTTATATAAACAAAACAAGGTCTCTACCCTCAAAGTGATTAAAATCCAACAAGGATAAAAATAGAAAAATAATTTGGGGCTAGACTAAGAAAAGCCACTATTTCCAGTCTAAAAAGTTTTTGATAGGACTCAAAAACTTAAGTGTGGAAGGAATGGCAGAAGGAAAATAACCAGGTTTTTCAGTTTCCAAGCTATTCAGGAGAATGACAATACCATAAAAAGAAATGGAGAGGTCAGAGAGAAGTGATTTGAGGAAAAGGTTCACTTTTGGCTTGTGAAATTTATGGTGATCAAAATTTCACTATTTCACAGTATTTTTTAGAAAGTGAAATTAACTAGAGACAAAGATTTTTGACATCTCAAGTCTCATTCCAAGTCTAACTAAAAAGTCATGGATAGAAGAGGTGGCAACCGCACACAAAACTGTATAACTCAGAACACAGTTCTCACAGCTACACAATCCAAGGCACACTTTCCCTTCATTCAATGAGAAATGCACTCACTGTAAAGAACATCTGCTAGCTTCCCAACCTCATTCACATTTGTGGATTTCCATTTTGATGAGAATCCTAAGATTCTGACAAATATCAAGCTCAGTTGAATTTCCGGTATTATTTTTGATACCATTCTGTAACAGTGTTAACTTTTTTTTTTCATTCTGTTACAGTGTTAACTTTAATGACACTTAAGTATAATGAAATAATTAACACATGAAAAACCACAGAAAACAAAAGATCTGCTGAACTTTTTAAATAAAGTCTCAACCCATTCCATTTAAACAAACCTGCCATTCAATATGAATACTGTATTTCATAAAGCCCCATGTTAGAGTTATATAGAAATAGAAATTCTCTATCCCAATTTCTATGTGGGCTTCTCTGGTGGCTCAGACAGTAATGAAACTGCCTCCAAGGCAGGAGACCCGCGCTTGATCCCTGAGTCAGGAAGATCCCCTGGAGAAGAAAATGGCAACCCACTCCAGTATTCTTGCCTGGAGAATCCCAAGGAATGATGAGCCTGGTGGGCTACACAACTGAGCAACTAACACTTTCACAAGTAAAATATAAACGTTTAGCATCTTATGTTAAAATAATTTATAATCGCTTTAAAAGAATCTTTTAAAAGCTAATCCTCAAAATATTTTAAGCTAATTCTTAAACACAGTACCTCCTCTAAACTCTGGACCTAGAGCTAGTGTCTGAAAGCAATTCAAAGGTTTCACTGTTATGATAATGAGCCAACGGGTGAGGAGGAAGTCATTCTGCAAATCACTATCAAAGCTCACCTCCCAATAGAAGGATCATTGAAGATGACATTACCCTATAGGAAGGCTGTTCTCTTCAGTACACAAGCAGCTCTTCAGCAACATTACCTACACAGCTCTGACTAAAATTAAGGATAAATTTAAGACTTAAAGCTTATAGTTTTTGTATTTGAACATAATCTCTTGATTCGAGGTCCCAAAAGCCCAGAAACTAAAGCAACTGACTGCAGTTGTGATCTGAACAGATCACAATAACTCTGAAACTATTTCAGCTATGAAATAAATACAAATCCAACTTTATAAATGGTAGCTAGCAAGTTAGACCAATTGCCTATCAGTGTATAGAAAACCTTGAATGGGTAGTAAAAATTAAACTTATAAGGTTAAATTTAAAAAAATAAAATAAAGGAATAATTGACCAAAAAAACCCCAAGGTTCTAAAGTACAATGCTAAGAAATAGTTTAAAATATAGAAATCTTCATGGTAGCCCCTAAGGGGAAATAAAAAGGGCAAAAGTTATTAGCAGCTAAGGCTAGACTAGCTATGATTCAGATTTATCCACAGGAACTCCCAACAAAGATTTCTTGTGAAGAAAAGATTCAACTGCAAATAAATAAATGTCTGAAAGCAACTGCTTTAAAATGCTCTATACTCAGATGTCGGACCTGTGATAGGCCCTTTTTGTATACACTTAACCCACAAACTTATGAGGCAGATATTATTACCCTTCATTTACAAAAGTATCAATAGATTTAGGGAGATAAAACAACTTGTTTTTGAATGTCAGTCATTAGTAACAGGACCAAGATCCTAAATCTATGTGAATTCAAAGTCTGCACTTTCTCCTTCAAAATCACAGATATCTAAATAATTGCTATCCTCTGCCAAAACATTGAATGTTCTTTTCCAAATTATTTTTTTCATTTATTGAGTCCTTACTATGTGCTGGTCTGAGATTATAGTGGTAAATAAGACAAAAATGTCCTCCTCGAATCTTAGAGTCTAAGGCTACATTTCTCAACCAACAATTCTGATTTGAATCACAGAATACAGAAAATGATTTGAGTAACTCTTTTTTTCTCAATTTTCCCAAAGATAATACATAACATACCATTCTAGAAGCATGGAGAAAAGTTGGTTCATTACATACAATGAAGGCCTTAGCATTAAGGCTTAATTCTCTCCCTAGATGCTGTTTGAGAAAGACTGCCCTAAAGGAAAAGAAGCACTAAATAATTCATTACAAGCATAAATGGTGTTTTATTACTGATAATAAAATATAATTTGGGAAAGTCAGCATAGCTTACATTAACTCAGAATTCAGAAACAGTATGGCTCCAGTCCATGGGGTCGCAAAGAGTCATATACAAAGAGCGACTGAGCATGCAAGCACACACATGTAATTCACACACACTCATGAAGGCTAAAAGTATGTTACAGTGAGACTGGAATCCTATTCCCTGGGTTGAAATTCTGACCCCATGACTTACTAAAGAATTAGTTTGGGGTCTAAGCTTCAGTTTTGTCATCTGTAAAATGGGGACATAAAAAGAAAAATACCTGTATGGTTTGAGTGAGAATTAAATGAGATGCTGAATGTAAAGGACCTCAGTCCAGTAGCCCTCAAGAATTCTTAGCTGCTATTATTATTAATATGATTCATGCATCTACTGTGTACAAAGCACTATGCTAGGCACTAAGGAAATAACAAAGAGTAAAACAAGACCTATTTACCTCTAAAGGATTTTTAACACAGCATGAAATACGACATCCATGCAAACAGTCATGACCCAAATAGAAAGCGAAAAGCATCACAGAGAGGCACAAAACATCAAAAATGAAAATCATACCCAATTTTCGAAGAATCCTTTTGCATTCATCCCTGCTGAGATCCAAAAGTGTTGGCCACACAACAGGCATTGCTGCTTCTTTTTGGTAGCCCCAAAGAGCTTGTCTTCCCTACCAAAGCAAGAACCAAAAAGTCAAATTACAAAAGCCCATTACAAAAGTACATTCAAAAGCCCACTCACCGGGATATGCACACGTTAAGAAGCAAACCCAGTAAAAGTATCTCAAAATCCTATTTCACCTCCACACTTTCCAACTTCTGACAAATGAAGAACTTAACCATTTGGGAGCTACTATTCCAGCCTATCACATGGAAAGAACACAGGTATCAGACACCTATAGGCTTTAATTAGATCTTACAACTTACTGGCTGTGTGATCCTGGGTAAACAGGTCTACCTGAACATGTGTTACTATAAAGCAGAGGTTTTATCACCCAGTTATGAGGACTGAATAACAGTGTATGTGAAGTTTTTATCATAGTGGCAGGCACATTATTTAATAAATAGGTGCCACTACCTATGTAATCTTGGGCAATTAATTCACTTGACTTCTGCCAGGTTTCTCACTATGAATTACATGAGATACAGTATGTAAAGATCCTAGGATGCTAAGTGGGTAAATGGAACTGTCTCCTCGCCTTAACAATGAAAGATGAATTTACACCCCGAAGTCTTTACAAAAGCCTTTATCAAAAGTTTAGATGTCAGAAACTTCGGACTGGTAATCCCCTGGTCTAGAAAAAGACAAGAGCGCTGGGGCCTTGCACAATACCTGCTTAGCCCACAGCAGACCTGCTGTAAATATCTGTTAAATAAATGAGTGACTGAGAAGAGTAACACGAATGAATGAATGAGTGAATGTAAGAATGAGCGAACTCAGTGTCTAGACTAGGAGTCAGGCATCGATCCGTAATAACTGCTATCTCTTTTCCAAGAGCTAGGGCTGCTAACTCTAGCTCCACGCCTGGAGTTGAACCCCCTCCCCCTACTTCCCATAGTCCTCTTAGCTAAGAACCAACCCAGAGCAAGGAGAACTGTACTGCGCGCCCCAGTCGGCAGAATGACATAAAGAAAAGGGGTGGGGAAGAGAAAGAAGGGGCAGAGCCAAAGGAATCCGCTCCCTCCACAAGCCAGTCCCCGCCTCCCGACAGGATCTTGGAGGTGCCCGGCGACCGCCGGAATCAAGCACCACGTCATGGCATCCCGATGCGTCTCCGCAGAGGACCTTACTGCGGGGCCGCATCGCACTGGAAACCTGGGCAGAGATTGCCGGAGCCCGCTCCGGGAAATGGAATCCTGTCTAATCCTTCCCCCACTCAAGTGTCAAGGAGGCTAGCCCGCCCCGCCCCCTCCCCAAACACGCACTCTCTCGCAACATCACAACAAGAGTAGCCCGCCCACCCTCCTCACCCGTGCCGCTCAGCGCCCACCCCAATGTCAAGCCCGCGACCCAAGCTCTGTAAGGACCAGTAGCTAGAGTCAAGGGCTCTGGTAGGCATCAGCACCTCGCTCCCTCCTTAGCGGAGAGGACAACAGAGAGAAAGAGTAGACGCTCGGACAGCCAGGTAGACAACCAAGACTCACCGGCAGGCCCCCAGGAGCTGGACCCCCGCAATTCCAGCACCAGGCCTGCCAGTTCCCCTAAGCCCACCTCGGGGAGCCCCACGATCCCGTTAGGAGACAACGGAGGATGGGGCTGGGCGCCCCAAGCCAGGCTCCAAATGCTTGGCCCAGCGGTCCTTCAGACTGGCTATCCTGCCAGCTCTTCCCAGCACTCTGTCTGAGAGTCACCCACCTGCCCGGCCTTTCTGAGCTCATCTAAAAGGCTCCTCCGCCAAGACTAGGGGACACCAGGAATTGGGTTTGTTTGCGGTGCCTCTGAACGGGCAAGATGGCGACAGGTATCAGGGCGCAGGCGCAGCCGCGCGTTGCCAGTCGGGAGGTGTAGTTCGCCTTTCCCGCCTTTCGAAGAACGGACACCAGAATATCTCCATTCTTCTGTCCCTCTTTTCCTCCACGTTTTGAAAGCAAAGGAGAGACATCGCGAGGATTGCTGGGAATTGTGGTCTGAACTCAAACTCCCTCCTCTTTCCCTCTCGGTGGGCACGCGCAAAGAAGGCTGGGATTGTAGTTTCTTCCATACCCTCCTCTCCCGGCTTCGCGCGCCTCGCCTCGGGTCTCTCAGCCAATGGGCTGGCTCTCCGCTACGTGTTCCGCTACGTGTGGCGTCACACGTAGCGGCCAAGATGGCGTCGGTAGCTCGAGCCGGGGCTTCGCTGCGACCTTTATTCTAGGCGGGGTTAGGAACGGTTGGAAAGCTTGTTCGTCCCAGAAACGCCGTTGAGGATTAGGCTCGGATTCCTCAAGAGTATTGGGAGCAATTATCACGGCCTCCAGCCCCGCCAGACGCAGCTCGAGGAGAGAGCATCCATGCTGCCAGACCGGACACTGGACACCGCAGTTGGGCGTACCCGGACTTGGGGTTGCGGAGTTGCAAGTAGAGAAGGGGGACCCGAGCGTTCTCGACTTCGGGTTTCTCCGCCCGTAAAGTGGGAATGATAGTGCCATTTCTGTCAAAGGCAAGAAGGAGAAGGAATTTATTTGAGGCCCAGCGACTTGGTAGGTTCACCCTTTAGCCTTTGTTCTTAATCACAGAACAATTGTGAAGAGGGTATTGTTGCCCCTATTTAATGGATGAGAAAAGGGGCCCAGTATATAGTTAATTGTGGCCATAAGATCGAAGCCAGTACCTTCTATTGTCGAAGATCTAATCAAATTTTGTGATTTCCCTCTCTTTCAAATTTTTTTCTTTGGGAAACTACTGTTCTGGAAAAAATGTTCAAATGGAAAGGAGTTTTTAATCTGCTTTATGATATTAACAAAGTTTTCTTACAAATGTTAGGTTAATTTTACCCTATTGGGATGTGATACACAACGTACAGAAAAGTTGTTGGATCTCCATTGTAGGTCAGGTAGAAATAATAAATAACAACGTGTGTACTATTTGCCCATTAGCTAAGAATCTTCTCTGAGGCCCAGGAAAATTTTATAGTGTTGGAACACAAGTCTGTCCCTTGAGAAAGTCAGGAAGTGGCACAAATAGTCTCCCACCACCCCATCCCTAATCTTCCAATGCATTCTCTTCCATCTGTTTCCTACTAAATTAAAGTATCACCTGTTTTATGACCAATTTCTTAACTCGTGGAAAGATGGTAAATGAAACTTTAATAGAAGATTTTGAATATTCTTTGATTTGAGTCTCATAGCATCTTAGTGAGCCAAGTCTAATTAAGATTACCCTCTACTATGAAAAAGAAAAACCCAGAACAAGAACTCACTCAATTCCACAAAGCTAGGAATTAAAGGGAGCTAGGTTTTCCCCCAGGTCTTCTGACTTCCAAGTGTCTTCCTCTATAACATATATCAAGGTGACAGGTCATGGAGTAAAAATGGAAAGACAAGCTGCTTATAAAACTGACTCTGACCATAATTAGTGTATGAGTCAAGAATTATAGCTTATCCTATCCTTGTGCTTGATAGGTGCCAATACTGTTCTAAGCTTTTAAAATATTCATTCCATTCTTAAAACTTTTATGAGGTAGATACTGTTTATCTCTAACTACAAATGAGGAAACTGAGGGATAGGAAGTTAATAGCTTGCCTAAAGTTACACATACTAAGTAAATGTTGGGACTTGCCTGGCAGTCCAGCAGTTAGGATTCTGTGCTTCCTCTGCAGGGGGCATGGGTTCAATCCCTGGTCAGGGAACCAATTCCCATGTTGCAGTGGCTCAGCCAGAAAAATAATAAGTAAATGGTAAAGCCAGGATTTAAACCTAAGCACCTTGGCTCCAGAGTCTGCCCTGGGCTAGTGCTTCGCAAACTTCAGTGTTCAGTGAACCACCTAAGTATCTTATTCAAATACAGATTTTGATTGAATAGGTCTCAGTGGGGACTAAGATCCTGTATTTCTAACAAGCTCTCAAGTGATTATGTTCTGTCATCAACTACTGCCTCTAATCTACCACACATCCTCCCTTTGCTCAGAACCTATTTGTCTTTCGCAGCAAGAAGCTGCCTTCCCCACGATGCCTCTCACTGCTCCATATCCCCCAATATTCCTAACATTAAATTATCTTCTTTAATGATCAGACTCAAACTTTACTCTCAAGAAAAGTAACCTGTCCCTACCTTTCCCTTTCGGATAAGAGAGGCATTTTTTGTCTCTGCTCCTACACCACTTATTGTAGTAAGTTCTTGTTACAGAACTCAGAACATTGAATTACGGTCATGTGTATGAAAATCTTTCTGACAGAGAGTGAGCTCTTTAAGTGCGGAAATGTATTGTAGTACAATACCTATTTCAAACTTTATTCCTCTATTGATAAAGCAGATTAAGTATGTTTCTTGGAACAAACTTCAAGATGCGTGCCAGCTACCATTCTAATTTTGCAGTACTATATTGGAGATGGTAGATTTCACTATTATGACAATATCTGTTAAGCTCCTATGATATTGTACGGGTAGGAAAATTGAAATGGATAAGACCTTAAAGATTCATTTTCTAAATTAAAAAAGTTGGGGGTCTAAAGAAGTGAAGTGAGTTAACCAGAGTCATATAGGAATTTCATGGCAGGAATGGGACTGGAAACCAGCCCTTTCCACTTTATCACACTACCTTTAGATTCTTACCATCAAAAAGTTGTATTACCACACTGGTATGGCCAGGGTGTGTGCTAAAAGGGGATAGCAAGACCAAAATTAAAAAAAAAAAAAAAAAAAGAATATCAAATAGATCAAAAATAAGTGGATTTGAGGGACAGAAAAGAAAGAAGGGAAGTAAACTGGAGATAACTGACAATTATACATATCCAGGCTCAGTGAAGGATCAGCTTGGGCAATCTGGAACAGGTTCAAAAATGATTAAAAGATCTGGCCTTTGCATTGTCAACTGCCTCCATTCCTCTCTCCCACTAACCATTCAGTTCTATAGTCTCTACTTCCTAAGTAGCTGACCTCATTGTTTTAGTAGGCTGATGGTGATGCCTCATCACTTGTGTGGAATGGACCTTTTTACCAACCCTCTTTCTCCAAAGGAACTTCCATATTCCTTGCCACTACATCCACCATACAGCCACTACAGTCAGAGTGAGTTTTGTGAATTTCAAACACGTCAGTCACCTACATAAAACTTGGGAAGCTCCCACAGGCCAACGGGCTTCCCTGGTGGCTCAGATGGTAAAAGGATCTGCCTGTAATACAGGAGACCCAGGTTTGATTCTTGGGTCTGGAAGGTAACCCTGGAGAAGGGAATGGCAACCCACTCCAGCGTTCTTGCCTGGAGAATCCCATGGATGGAGGAACCTGGTGGGCTACAGTTCATGTGGTTGCACAGAGTCAGACACAACTGAGCAACTAAGCATGCACAAATGCTAACAATAAAATTGTAGGGCTTCCCTGGTGGCTCATTGTTAAAGTATCTACCTGCCAGTGCATGAGACACAGGTTCACTTCCCTGATCCAGGAAGATCCCACAAGGTGAGGAGCAACTACTGAACTTGTGCTGTAGAGCCTGGGAATTGAAACTGTTGAAGCCCGCATGCCCTAGAGTCTGTGCTCCACAACAAGAGGAAATACTGCAATGAGAAGCCCATGCAGCTTCAGCCAAAAAAGACCCAGCACAGCCAAAAATAAAAATAAATATTTTTTAAAAAAGAATAGTTTTAGCTTTTTTATGAGCAAACCCATGCTGAACTAAAGAAACATCCTTACTCATCTAACCTGTTCCTAGAACACTGCTGTCACCTTTTAATCTTGTCTAAAATCTAATATTTTCCTTAAGTTCACTGCTTCCCTTGAAACGCTTGCAAATGGAGTTCTTCCTTCTCCCCCCATCTTCAGTATCCTGAACCAGAAATAAAGGCTGACTTTCTTGTAATTTGTCACTACCATCTGTATTATAGCTAACTACTCTTGTATTAAGGCTTTTACCGTCAAGCCATTCAAACTCCTTTCCACCCTCATTTTGTAACTCTAGGGATGAAAGACTCTTGAGGAGATTTTTAATAATCTGCTGATACCTGCTTAGGTTACCCCATTGCTTGGCCCATGTACTCCCCAGAAAGGTATACAAACCTTTCCCCAGCATTGTCATCCTACACTTTGTTCTCCAGAACTGTTCCACCTTTGAAATCACTAAGCAAGGTATTCCACAATCAAAACTCTTTAATTGCAGGTTTCTTCCTCCTTTACCCTCACCAAGCCTGCTCTTGAACTTCAGTGAAATCTGTAGTTCACAGTCTCCCAGTTCCAAGTGTCACCTCCTCTGATTTTGCTTTCTACCCTGGACTCCAAAATGATTTATTTCAAGCTCAACCTCATCAGCACTTTCAAGTCCATTCAACTATCTCTGTCCTTCCACATAGACCCTAAAGCAGCCCTCAACCGTGGATCAGTTTCATCCCTGCATCCCTCCCCATGTTGATAGATCTATTAGTTAAATATTAGTGTATAATACATTATCCCAAACCTTAGTGACAATAAAATTTTTTTTAAATTTCAACAGTTTTTGCAGTTTTTGTGGGTGGCTTAGGAGGGTGGTTCTGGTTTTGGATCTCTAAGAGGTTGCAGTCATCTGAAGGCTGACTAGGGCTGGAGGATCAGCTTCCAAGGTAGGTCACTCACATGGTTGGCAAACTAGTGATGGAAGAGTTGTGTTGCTCACTACACGGACTCCTTATAAGGCTGCATGAGCATCCTTACGACATTGTAGTTGGATTCCACCAGAGCAAGTGATCTAAGCAACATAGAAGCTGTGGTATTATGATGTGCCTGCATATGTGTATACAGAATGATGGTTTATATTTATGTATATGACACATACATACCATGAAAGGGACTTGGTACAAAACAGTAAATCTAGAACAGCTTGATGAAACTAAGTTGAAATAATATTAGGTAGCATTTTTGTTCATTCGCTAAGCCGTGTGCAACTCTGCGACCCCATGGACTGCAGCACTCCAGCTTCCCAGTCCTTTACTATCCTAGAGTTTGCTCAAATTCATGTTACTTGAGTCAGTGATGCCATCTAACCAGCTCATCTTCTGCCGCCCTCTTCTTTTGTCTTCAGTCTTTCGCAGCATCAGGATCTTTTCCAGTGAGTTCACTCTTGGCATCAAGTGGCCAAAGTATTGCAGCTTCAGCATCAGTCCTTTCGATGAATATGCAAGGTTGATTTCCTTTAGGTGGTTTGGGTCCCATTATAAAAAGAGCACCTGGGAGTGTATTACCTCATTTAAACTTCAAAATTCCCATAACATAGTAATTATTGTTCCATTTACAGTGGCCTAAAGAGTAAAAATTGTCCGAAGTCGGATATCACCAGAAGACTCTTCTCAAGAACACACAGACACTACAGACTCTTAGTTATCTGTGGTTGCATAACAAACCTTTGCTTTGGCTTGAGCAATTTATTTTGCTCATGAATCTCCAAGTTTGAGTAGGGTTTAGTGGGGACAGCTCATCTCTACTTCTCTGGGCATGAGCTGAGGCAACTTGATATCTTAAGAGCTGGAAACATGAGTGTTCATTCATTCATACGATTAGCAATTGATGTTGGTTGTTGCCTGGAATCTTTGCTGGAATTATGCTTGGGAACATCTATATATGGCATCTCCATGTGGCCTGGGCATCCTTACAACATGTGGCCAGATTTGAAGGACAAATGACTGAAGAGAAGGAAACTCATTTTTATGATCAAGCTATGGAAGTCTGAGCCTTTTCTCTATCATACTCGTGACTGGAGCAGTCAAGCCCACCTGAATTCAAGGGGAAAGTGGGAAATAGATTCCATTGCTTGATGGAAGAGTGGTAGAGTTCTGAAAGAACATATAGGGCCAGAAATGATGCTGTGCCTATTTTTGGAAAATGTCCACAACAATTCATATCCCTCTCACATGCAAAACACACTCATTCCTTCCCATTATGACAGCAGACCTGGGTTGCTCAGAGGCTAGGAGGTTGCAGTCATACTGTGAAATTCCATTTATATAAAGATCAAAAGCCATCAGATATGATCTATAGTTTTAGGAGTGTGAAATACCTTGAAGAGAGCAAATACTTGAATGGAGCATGTAGGAACATGCCAGTGTGCTATAAATGTTCTACATTTTGATCTAAGTGGGAATGATATGAATAGATATGCACATGCAAAAGTTTACCATTTGAACCAATCAATTAAGATTTGGATTTTGGTAAGATTGTCTGCTTTTCTGAAAACACATCTTTGATTTCTAGTAGGTATCTAGCCTTACATTACTAATTTGGATAAAAACAGCTATTGTATTTGTTGGGAAAATGATGTTCTTAAAAAAAAGTTAAAAGCTTAACATCATGGCCCTTTAGGTCCTTCCCTTTCACATCCTTACACATCTTTCTTTGTAAGCATCCTAGTGAATAAATACAAAGGAAGCCCAGATCTGGCTAAATTCAGCAGGCCAATGTTTACTTCTTTTGGGTATCAATTTATTCTTTGAATGAATGTCAGGCCCTGAAATTATGAAGATGAATAAGTTATAACCATTATCCTCCTGGACCTCACTGTTGAGTGGGGAAGGTTGACATATGCAGATAGCTCTATTTACCATAGGAGAATGTGATAACACAGAATGTCCATGATGACATTGTGGCATTTAATGAGTGCTATGGGATCAAGGAGAAAAGGATTATTTCCATCACAGAAGGCTCCTTAGCAGAGGTAGCATTTGAGCTGGACTTCACAAAGTAACAGGATTTTACCAGACAGAGAAGTAAGAAGAGGATATTAAGGGTGTCACAGCAAAGGAAATAAGAGAAGCAAAGGCATGGAAGCGTAGGACACATAGAAATGAAATGAGGGATATTGGATTCCCAGTTAGTGGTCCTCAACTGGGAGTACCTGTCAGAACAACTTGAGAAGCTCTATCAAATTTCAGAAGGCTGTGATGTACACTCTTGGCTAAAAACCTTAGATGGCCTCTGAGATTTTGTCTGTACCCTAAATAATCACCACATCACCTCACAAGAGAGCACCAGACCTAAAAACACAAGTTACTGCCATTCAATCCATGTTGGAGCCCAAGTAACAAGAATACTGTCTGCTCTGGATGGTGATTTGACACTGATTAATGACCTGATCATTAGAAAGCCAAAGGGAATTGCAAATGAAAATAGAAATAAAGACATAATCTCACACATTAAGTTTTCCCTAGTTCATTTTTGAAATAAAAAAATTAGGTTCACCCAAGTGCTAAGGTGCCTCAGGTGAGGAGCTGATGATAATTAGTAATTATCTGAGATGAGATCCAAGATATTTCATGAAGATGGAAATAATAACCCTGTCGGAAATGGAAATCAGCTACATTGGGTATGGGGGAGGGGACTATAAATCCAAACATAATATTCAACTTGTCTTCACCTCAGAGAGTTTCCAGCTGTTTATGATGTTCTGCGGTGATTTGCCAGAGATGAAATGCATTTTTTAAAACTCTGCTCCAGCCAGCAGAACGAAAGCCTCAGAGCCATATTCTCTTTCAAAAAGTGTTGAGCACTTGTGAAGCCTGCAGAGAAATAGTAAAAAGTGTCTGCTTTCTTGTCAGTTTCGGTGAAAGGTTTTTTTTCCTTGTAACCCTAGGATTGACCATTATTTTCTAAGTGAGCTAGTGGAAGACCAGATCAGGTCTCTCCTTGGTCGAGAGGGCATTTGCTGAGATGCTTCAGGCTTTAAACTTATCACGTCAAGGCCAGCAGTTCAAATCCAATCCTTGCTAAAGGCAGAGGTAATAAAGGAACACGTGCTTATGGAGAGCCTGGGGAATATGTGTGGTGAGAAATGATTGTGGGAAGGAAATGCTCACGTGCACATGCTCACACGCACACACACACAGACACATCCTACCTGAAATGTACAAGGCAATCTGCTGATAGCTATCTCACCAGAGTCTCCTTAAATTGGAGACTCCTTGAGAGCAAGGACTGAGGATTTTGACTTCTAAATTCCCAGCACTATTGAGTGAATTACTGAATGGCATATTGAACCCAAAAGGACAGTGGTATGCGCATGTGGCAATGTCTTTCCACAGTCACCCCAGACTGCCTAAAGTTTGCCAAGCTGGCCTCACACCTTCATGCTCTGCCCTGGGGCTGTTCTCTTTCTACTCTTTCTCTGCCTGGAATGCTTTTCCCCCATGCCTTCAATGCAGCCCCTTGCCTTTTGAAGCCTATCAAAATCCTTCTTATTCTTTACTGTCCATCTCAAATGTCTTTTGAGAATCATTCTCCAAGCAGATGGGAGCAGGGCATGTTCTTGGAAATCAAAAATATCTGGGTTTGAATTCAGTCCTACCTCTTTTAAGTTCTTGAATGAGTTACCTCAGTTCTTTGTGCCTTTGTTTCCTCCACATGGGTTTTGGGGAAGATTTAAGGTTATAACATATATATGGCACCTAGGTCGGTGACCAGCACAGGATAGATTATCAGTAACTGTTAGCTCTCTGAAACCCAGCTCAGTGCTTTAGAAATGGTAGGTCCCTCTGTCAGTACATTCTTTAGTGTTTCCATTAGCTTTCTTCCCTCACCCCCACCCCCTCACCAGAGTCCCTCATCAAGTGTAATTGCTCCCTCCTCTGTTAGTAGTACTTTGTTTACGCCTATTTTCTAGCACTTAGTATAAACTAACTTGTGCTATAACTCATCGTGTTTCCCTCGCTCTTTGGCTGAAAATGCCTCAAGGGCAATATCTCCAGCAGCTACATTAGGGACTTGCTTAAGACAGACATTCCATAAATGGTTATCTAGTTGAAACAACATTTAACCCAGCTTTCCAGGAGGCAAAGTGAGCATGTAATGTGTCTTCTCTCAACCAGTGCTGAATGGTCTAAGTAGCAAGAAGGAAATTCCCCTGCAATTAAGTGGTTCAGAGTTGATTGCTGTCCATGCAACCCAAGTGAGCAGAGCCCCTCCACTTCCAGATGTCTTTGTTTTTCTCACTTCCAACTCAGCCTCTGCCAGAGGAGCATTCCCGTAAGGGTAACTCGATATATGGGGTGTTTTTTTTTTTTTGCTGATCTGATTAGAGTGTGAAATACTTTCTTCGGAGAAAGTGCACAAAAGTGACGTTTTCCTCTGTTTTTGCAAGGGATAGAAACTGAGGAAGAAAGGGGAAAATTGAAGCCAGAGGAAAATATATTTTACCCCAGGAAATGAATGTATACAGTCAATGCAACAGATGCTGTCCTGAGTCAGAACCTGAGCCATAAAGGACTCCATACCTTTGCATTGATCCTAGGAAAATAACTAAACAGAAGCAAAAGCAAAAAAAAATTAAAAATTAAAAAAAAAATCTCTTCCCCAGAAGCTATTCTTTGAATGATATCTGTACCAATGAACTGGAAGCAACCTAAAAATTCAACCCAATTCAACAAATATTTACTGAATTGCTAAGTGCAGAGGTATTGGAGTTATGGAGATAATGGTGAAAATAGACTTTCAATCTTAGTCTGTTCTTCTATCTACTCAATTATTTTCATCCTTGGGAAAAGCACGGTATTTCAGTAAGTGTTCAAGTAAGAAAGCAGAACTACTCTGAATTATGGGATAAGGGGTTATCATAGGAATTGGAACTTATACAATGTGGGAGGAGTTGGAGCAGTGGAGCTCTGATAGTGGAGCTCTGAAAGTGGACCAGCGGAGTCACCAACGGATTCAATCCTAGAAGTCACCAATCCTAGAAGAAGCCAAGCACACCCAGCTGCAGAATGGGACTGTGATGGGGGAGCTGATGGAGACGTCTAAGGGGGAAGTCTGTGGGTGCACAGCCAAATGTCTGGTGGTGGACTTGGAGTTACGATTGGCCAGGAGAGTCAGCAGTGGGAAGACCAGAGTGTGGAGTGGAGGAGAGTGAAAACAAGCTAAAACCTGCTGGCACCTCCGTGTCTGCTTTCAGACCCACAACTTCAGAGAGTTGCACCTGCTGATTCACTTCTGCTTCCCAAATCTCAGGCAACTATCCTTTTTTAACCAAGTTTAACCTAGACTCATACAGTTGCAGCTTAACCAAGCAGACACACATAAATTTCTTCCATCATCATAAAGTCATTTCTGTCTTCTCCCAATTTTCTACAATGGAAAAAGAATAGCTTTTTAAGTCTAATGGGTCTGAGTTCTAATCCTCCCTAGTTGTATGTCCTCAGGCAAATTACATTTCTGGATCTTAATGGATCAAGAGCCCTTGCTCTGTGCTACCAGAGCACTCTGTGCTTCTCTCTGTTGTAGCATTTATTTCATTTTCTTGTCATTATCTATTTATGCATCTATTTCCTCCACCAGATCACATGCTCAAGCACAGGGATGATATCTGATTCCACTATATAGTTATGGTACCTAACAGCCTGGCACAGAATAGATGCTCAACAGATGTTTGCTGAGAATGAATCATTGAAATGGAGAAGAGAAACTCATCAGACTATCAGGCTAATAGTGGAGGCCAGCACAAAGATGTTAAGGCAATGAGACCCTTCTCTGCCCCTATTACATTCTCAGCACCCTGTAAAAACAGACTCCAGACACCATTTTCTTCCGCAGCATCTATCTTAAACCATTCCACTTCCCAACCTATTTTAATAATCCTGATTCCTGGCTTCTGGGCTTGTCTTCTCTTTATTACCTGTAATCACCTCCTAGACCTATTACTTGAAATGTTCAGGGCTTTGGCTCTCAGTCTTGTCTGAATATTTATCTTCTCCTCTGTATAGTAGAAAGTATTACTATTGGGTTGACCAAAAAGTTCGTTTGGGTTTACCCCAAACGAACTTTTTGGCCAACCCAATACTTTCTTGGCATATTTCTCACCCTCCTACCCTAGGTTCTCAGGTCAGAGACTATAAAATTTCCTACCCTCAGGGAGTTCTCAGGTTGGTGAACAAAAGACAAGGAAACCAGCAATTCCAGGACACTGTGGTAAGAGGTCTAGTTGAAGTATGTGCGAGGTACTGTGGGGGCAGAGAAAGAAGGAAGAGCACCTGGTCTTACAAAGAGAAGGGTAGCTGCCAGAAGGATAGGTAGTTTGATCTGGGTCTTGAGAAATTGTAAGAGATGCTCAGGCAGAGAAAGGGAGGACAAGCATTGCAGACAGGGACCAACATTACAGAGAGATCAAGGTCTGGGCAGGAGTGGCAGCTGGCTTGGTGTGGTGGGAAGAGCATAGAAACATAGTTGGGAAGTGGAGGGAAATGAGCCAATGTTTTAAAATTGGGAGATTTTACATAAAATTCTGGATCTCCAGCTTCTGTTGAAAAATCAGAAGATCTAGCCGTTACCACACTCTCGTTCTCACATGCCGAGTGTTGTTTGTCCTTCTTAAATGCCAAAGGTGTTTTATAACTTGCTAGTCTCCACCACACCCTTTATCATCACACTTGCGCTCATGTTTTTCTTTAAGAGAACAAATATTTCTTAGTACTCATGTCTCTGTGAAAAGTGGGGAAATGGAGGTTGGATCACGAGGGCCATGGCAATGAAAAAAAAAAGGAATACCATATTTCTTTGTGGATGTGAAGAAACGTGTATCTGTTGGAGAAATGCAACTTTCTCTTAAACCCAGGCCCCTCACTCATTTATGTTGCCTTGCAGGGGTTTGCTATATAAAGAGCGATGACTTCATGGGGCCGCCTTACTTTTCGTAAAATCTTGCAATGTTCACAGCCCATCAAGAAGGAATGTGCCGGGAGTGCTGGTCTTAAAGAAGGTGTAGGAGACATGTGCATGTCTGGCCAGAGCTTGTCGAAGAGAAGCCAACACTGACTCTCACAGCCTTGAGTAGGTGATGAATCAAGTAGAAAGAAATTGAGAGGGCTCAGAAAAGAGCTTGTCCATGGCCCCAAAGGCAGCTAATAACAGGAGTTCTCTGCAGCTGGTGACAGCGTGGAGGAAATGCAGTGCAACCCCTGCTTCCAGAACCAGAGCCAGAAGACCAGGCTGCTCCCAGTAATCATGCAGAACTGGCCCAGCTTCTCAGGAAGAGGGTTACTGGATCCTTCAGAAACCCCCCAGTCCTCACATCCTGGGACTGATGACCCTGCACTTCCAAGTACCGTCTAAGGCCTCCAGCCTTCCCAGAGCCTGGAACTCCTGCTCTGAGCTCCTTGCAGCTGGCTGAGAGGCTGCCTCAAGCTCCTTTGGGGCCTCCTGTCTTCAGTGATAATTCTCTGCAGCTTGGCTCTGGCAGTCTTACCTCCTCTCTCCGTGTAACTGATCCTGGTCCTTTGGCTCTGTCAGCACCTCTGCTGTGTGCAGCGTGACATGTGTGAGCCTTGAGCTGGGTGGGAACATTCAGAGTGAGGTGTGAGTTTCTTCCCAGGTCACTGAAGCTGTTTTTCCATGGTATGCAAGACACTTGGGCTCTGCTAATCAGAAAGTAGTGCCTTCATTAGGTGGTAAGGGAGAAAGGGTCCCTTAAATCTTCAGACTGGTCTTCCCATCCCCATCTTTTCCTACAACAATTCTGCTTGTACCTGCTGAATAAAATACACTAAATCACAATGCTGAGCCTGTTGTGTTTCTGATCAAAAGCCTTCATTGGCTAGTCATTTCCTATCAAATTCAAATCATTTTCCCTGGCATGTTGGAACTATCTCAGGATGATCCCAAAATGCTTTTCTAGGCTTCTTGATATCTCTCAGGTAATCCTAGACTCTTCAGAAAAGGAATGGAGCCTGAACTGTTATTTTGTCTAATCCTGCATTTGATGATAAGAATTCCCTTTCTGGCACCCCTGATTCACTACCAGGGGATGATGCAATGTAATTTCTTACTGGGGCAGTCGGAAAGTGGTTAGGTCCATCCAGGTAGAACTAAATACCTGGGACAAGAGAGGAATTTTATATATAACAGCATTAGTGTTAATCCAGTTGTCTCTCGTTGGAGGCCAGGCGATCACTTAGAACAGATATCCTCAAGCCATAGTGGCAGGAAGGTCTCAGTCTGCTGGTAACGGGGACTCAGACTCATAGGTCTGGGTCCCTTTCGATTGCAACTATCCTGCCTGCATCCTGTGACTGCCCTGCCTCTTCCTGATGGGGGAACATCATATCATAAGTACCAGCCATCATGGATTCAAGTTTCTGAGAACTTCATCCCAGAAACTGGAAAGCAGTGAAATCTGAAGGAATAATCATGGTCTTGGAGCCAACCAGACAAGATTGGGTTTTAATTGTCTCACATAAGTATAATGTGGTTAAGAACTCTGGCTCTAGGTGGTTCAGTGGTTAAGAATCTGCCTGCCAATCCTGGGGACACAGGTCTGATTCCTGTTCTGGGAAGATCCCAATGCCTTGGGGCAACTAAGCCCATGCACTACAACTAACTGAGCCCGCATACCCTAGAGCCTGTACTCTGCAACAAGAGAAACCACCATGATGAGAAGCCCACACACCACAATGAAGAGTAGCCCCCACTCACCATAACTAGAGAAAGCCCATGAGCAGCAAAAGACCCAGGACAGCCAAAAATATATAAATAATTAAAAAAAAAAAAAAAAGAACTCTGGCTCCAGATTTAGACAGGGCTAGTTCAGACACTACTCTACCATTTCCTATCTCTCTGACTAAGGACAAGTTACCCAAGTTCTCTGAGCCTTCATTTTCTGATATGTAAAATACGGACAATAACACCATCCTCACTGATTTTTGGTGATAAATTATAAAGTACCTGTGTACCAGTTAGAATGTTTTCAGTTGCAAGTAACAAATTAAAAACTCAAAGTTGCTGAAACGATTAGGAAAATTTATTTCACAGAACAAGAAGTCTAGAAATAGAGAAGTTCCAGGATTGGTTTATTCATAAAGAAATTAGATTTGCTCCATCTTTATGCTCTTTCAACCTCAGCTTGTAGGCTTTCCTAGGTTGGCCTTCCTCATGATCATAAAATGACTGCCACAGTTCCAGACATCACATTCTGACACTACAATGTATAAAAGCAAAAGAGGGCCATTTCTTTTATGTTTTGTTAAGAGCAAGAAAACCTTTCCCTGATGTTATTACAAAACACACTGTCTCTCCCGTTGAAGTCTTTACGCTATTTCCTCATTGATGCTCCATTTCACATCTTTGGCTGAAGCTGGGTCATAAGGCTGCCTTTAATCTAATCACTTACAGAAGGGAATAGAATCACCATGATTGACTGGCTCGGCTGGTCATGCTGGAGATAGAGTCTTCTTTCCTTAGGGATGGATATCTGAACAAAACTAGGATTCCATGAGTAGAGAAGGGGTGAAATAGTTGTTATGTAGAAAACCAACAGTGTCTTTCATGAAACCTGACATGTAATAAGCATTAAATATATGTTGGCTGTTGTTATTAACTCTTATTAGCTCTGTGAACTTATTCAAGTCACACATCTCCTAGAATGCTAATTTTCTAGTTTGTTGGATGGTTATAAAGTTAAATGAGATGGCATATATAAAGTCTTTCAGTTCAGTTCAGTCGCTCAGTCGTGTCCGACTCTTTGCGACCCCATGAATTGCAGCACGCCAGGCCTCTCTGTCCATCACCAACTCCCGGAGTCTACCCAAACCCATGTCCATCGAGTCAGTGATGCCATCCAACCATCTCATCCTCTGTCGTCCCCTTCTCCTCCCGCCCCCAATCCTACCCAGCATTAGGGTCTTTTCCAATGAGTCAACCCTTCGCATGAGGTGGCCAAAGTATTGGAGTTTCAGCTTCAACATCCGTCCTTCCAATGAACACCCAGGATTGATCTCGTTTAGGATGGATTGATTGGATCTCCTTGCAGTCCAAGGGACTCTCAAGAGTCTTCTCCAACACCACAATTCAAAAGCATCAATTCTTCGGCGCTCAGCTTTCTTCACCGTCCAACTCTCACATCCATACATGACCACTGGAAAAACCATAGCCTTGACTAGACAGACTTTTGTTGGCAAGGTAATGTCTCTGCTTTTAAATATGCTATCTAGGTTGGCCATAACCTTCCTTCCAAGGAGTAAGCGTCTTTTAATTTCATGACTACAATCACCATCAGCAGTGATTCTGGAGCCCCAAAAAATAAAAATAAAATAAAATAAAGTCTTATTTTAAAGACTTATTATAAAGTCTTTGGTGCTTAGTAAATGTGGCTATTTATTACAAATATAGCTATTTATTATTTATTTATTTTGTACATAATTATCTCCAGAGGATTTGAGCAGCAGGCTGAGGTCTCCAACAAGGTTCCTGGGGTTGACCTCAGCCTGAAAAATTCAAAAGCATGGGCACTAGAAGCAGTTCGTATGTAATGTCCTATAGTTGTGATTGTGCATGTTAATTTGCCAGCCTTAATCCTTCAGGAACAATGACCTATGCCTTTGTGTCAGGAGACCCTGTAAGAAATGATTCTGCTAAGTGGCCCACTGCCCTGATGCCCTTGCCCCAAGAGGGCACTAGAGGCTTCCCCTGCTCAAGGGTTTGATGGTCTAAGACTAACAACCCATCTACCAACAAGAATAGATCTCACTTCTTGGTCTTTGAGTCCTCAGCTTAAAACAGAAGTTTGATGGGCAGGAACCATCTCACAGCACCTAGAACTATAGCTTTGTCAGATCCAGGCTCTCATCCCTGCTCTAGCACTTACTAGCAGTGTGACATTAGGCAAAGTTCTTTTTGAGTATCATTCTCCTCCTCTACAGAATGGGGATGATAATATAATATCCATTAGAATTATGGTAAAGATTAAATTAGATGGTGGCTATACATGCTGCTGCTGCTGCTGCTTAGTCACTTCACTTGTGTCTGACTCTTTGCAACCCTATGGACTGTAGACAGCCGATCTCCTCTGTCCACGGGATTCTCTAGGCAAGAATACTGGAGTGGGTTGCCATATCCTCCTCCAGGGGATCTTCCCAACCCAAGGATCGGACCCAGGTTTCCTGCATTGCAGGCAGATTCTTTACCACTGAGCCACCAGGGAAGCCCAGTGGCTATACATTATGCTTATCAAATTGAATGAGGCTTAATAAATGGTGCCTATGTTCTTATAAGTGATCCCTTGGAGAAGGGAACAGCAACCCACTCTAGTATTCTTGCCTGGGAAATCCCATGGGCATAGGAGCCTGATGGGCTACAGTCCACAGGGTTATAAGAGTCAGACATGACTTAGCAATTAAAAACAACTAGAACAATGTTCTTATAAGTACTCACTATTTGCTGATGGATTACAGAAGGTGAATTTGTGCACATATGCACTTGAAGACAATGATAATTAACCTAAGTACAGTGCTTATACGTTTACAAACTAAATTTTTCCAGTAGGGGTAGAAATTAACCTTAGCCTAAATTTTACACATGATGATACTGAGGCTCAGAGAGCCCAAGATCAGCCTGGATCGCACAGCAAGTTAATGGCAGACTAGGGATTTGAATCCCTGTATCTCTGATGCCAAAATCCCAAACTCTTCCACTGACCCGTCTTTCCCTCCTACTCTTCTCATTTAACCTCCTCTCTGAAAGCAGAGATCCTCACTAACCACACCTCCCATGTCTCTCCCCACAGAGGTCTCTCTAGCCTCTGAGTTCCAAGAGCACTTGCTTGAACCTCCCATTGGTTCACACTTAAAGAGTACATGCAGTTAGCCAGGCCGAACACTTGGGCTCACCATCCACCTTTCCCCCTCTCTCACTCTTCATGTCTAATAGGTTACTAAGGTTTGTTAATTCTGCCTTTTCAGTACCACTGAAATTCTTGAATTCTTCTCTCTTCCCACTCCTACCACCCTGTTTCAAGCCTCCAACATCTCTCTGAGTAATGCAGCCTGGAGTAAGGCAGCAACCTCTTAACTGGTTTCTTGGCCCCCGTGTCATTCTCTAGAATGACATTTCCGACAGAGAAAGCTGACCATGTCACTCTTACACCTAAAACTCCTCCAGAACAGGTGTCCCTGTTCACCAGTGCAGCCTCATCTTATGTCACTTTCCCTTCAAATTCTGGTTACTGGTCACCTGCTGTCCCTGAAGAGACACACTGTATCTCCCCTCCAAGACTTGGCACGTACTACTTCCTCTGCCAGAATCAATGCCAGCCCCACCCCCATGCTAGTCTGAAACACCTCTCCTCATCCTTCAGGATGAGGTTCAGGAAAGCACCCACTCTTTCCCCACCTCCTATTCTCAACTCAATTGATCCTGAAGCACCTGGCACTTGCTTCTAACATTGATCTCCTTGGATTGTACCTTTTTTTTTCTCTGTATTTTCTTTTAGAGATTTTCTTTTATGTGGACCATTTTTTAAGTCTTTCTTGAATTTGTTACAATACAGTTTCTTGTCTTATGCTTTGGTTTTTGTGGCTGTGAGGCATGTGGGATCCTAGCTCCCCAATCAGGGTTTAACCCAGCACTCCCTGCATTGGAAGGCGAAGTCTCAACCACTGGACCACCAGGGAGTCCCTTTTCCTTCTCTATCTTTACCACTAGATTGTTGGCGCTTCCTTGGTGGCACAGACAGTAAAGAATCTGCCTGCAGTGTGGGAGAACAGGGTTCAACCTCTGGGTCAGGAAGATCCCCTAGACAAGGGAATGGCAAGGGAATCCTTGCCTGGAGAATTCCATGGACAGAAGAGACTGACCGGCTATAGTCTATGGGGTCGTGAAGAGTTGAACACGACTGAGCAACTTTCACTTTCACCACTAGATTGTAAGACCAGAAGTTGAGGGCAGGATCCCCCAACTTATTCAACTGCTCTATCCTCAGAAAAGTAGGGTGTTGAAGAGTTATCACTGCACTGAAGTCTTATCAATGAAGTTCCCATGGGTGTTGTGTGGAGTCCCACATAACACCACGTTCACCTTCCCTCCCTCTTCATCCCTGGAATCCCAGCTGTAATAAAATAGCATTATGACTTACTTCCTTGGGAGCCTTCCAGCAAGTGGAATATTTCAATAAACAAACAATAAAAGCATAGAACAAATGAGAGAGGGAAATGTAGGGCCTCAAGAGGAGGATTGAAATCAGACTTGGCAAGAGGCTGTGAATGTTTTCTAAGGCTGATAGATTTATGATTGAGAATTTTGTGTTTCCACATGGACCTTGCCTGCCTCTATTATGCTAACAGCCAGGGCTAGACATAGAATGAAAGTGATCTGAAGGTGATGGGAGACTTAGATTCTTCTGACTTGGAAAGAACTTGGAGTTTGTACATTCCATCTTCAAACATAGGGGTCCTAAATGGTCTTAGGGGACACAGATGCCTTTATGCACACGTGTGCTATCTCTCTGCTCTCCCTCTCTTTCTCTCTTACAATACACACAAATACACACACACATCCATATGTAAGGAGTGATTAAAAAGAAACTTGATCATATTCTCATACTTCCCCAAGAAATTAGACAGAAAAGAGATCCATAAGCTTCTTTATATTAATATTTCTGGAGCTCAGGAGGATTTGGGCACTTCAGATTCTCTTATTTCTCTGAATCAAACCAAATCTCTCTATTCTAAATCTCAGGATTCCATTCCTTCCCATTCATGCCCTAACTTTCCTCTAAGAAACCTGTGAATTCCACTAACATTTTAACTGGGCAGTCAGAAGATCAAAGTTTGCATCTGATTTTCAATTATATTAGTTCTGAAGCTATAATAGGTAAACAATTATTTTAGAGTCATAGTAGAAACTCTCCAGTTCTCTCAGTGTGCCTACAACTGAAGAGTTTAGAACTCTGAGCTTATGATTTTCTTCCAATAACCCTTCTATTGCAGTCAGAAGCAGCCAACCTTTCTCAAAACACTTGTAGTTACAATTCTCACCATAACAATCACTTCAGCAGCATAGTCTGCTGAAATTTGGTCTTCCAAAGACTGGCCACCAAAAGGCAGTTCATCCCAGGTAGTCGCAGGTGTTAGGTTTTTAAAAAAATTTTTTTTTGTTTTAATTTCACAAGTGGTGGTTTCAGTAACTCTTTTGCTATTGCAAGTTATGGATCACTAGTTACTGGAAGAGGCAGTCCCCCAGGGGCCCCAAGGGTCTCTGTACATCCTTGTTAATTGTGCCAAACTGCGAGGCCTATCCATGCTCAGACTCTGGGTCATTTCTGTAACTAGTCTCAAAGGCAATGAAGTAGACCAAGGTGACCACAGCATGACTGTTGTACAGCTCTTCTCACTCCCTTGGGGAAGGAGACTGGCTTGTTGGTTGCTTGTTATAAAAGGTTCTGAGCCCTTGCCCAGGGCTCCTCAGTGACAGTGCAAATCCGTTGGTGTGTAACTGCCATCTAGGCCCATTCCATTGCCCCAAGGGACTTCAGGGCAATAAAACCAGCTGTATCATGCTATTGTTCCTACTGTTTGCCTGTGAAATATACTGTCTTTCTCTGTTCCATAGATTCTGCCTACTTTGGGGACCTCTAGAGTATGTCAAACCAACTTGAAGTCCTGTTATTGCCTGCCATCTTCCACGAGGTTGGGGTTCTTTGCTGCCTAGTATCTCATTTTCCACTGGCAGTGAGCTCATCACTGAATTCAAGCCCCGTGAGGTCATTTAACAATCCCAGGGTCCCATCTTTTTAAAAAATATTTATTTATCTGGCTGTCCTGGGTCTGGTTGTGGCACTCAGAATCTTTAGTTGTGGCATGTGGGATCTAGTTCCCTGACCAGGGATTGAACCTGAGCCCCCTCCACTGGGAGCATGAAGTCTTAGTCACTGGGACCACCAGGGAAGTCTCCTAGAGTCCCATATTTGAGGGTTGGTTTCCCACAACCACTTTCGATATCAACTATTGTATCAGCCAACATCCAGTCAGAAAAACAAATCCTTCTAGGTCTGTGCTGTCCTCTATGGTAGCCATTAACCACCTGTGGCTATTTAAGTTTAAATTATTAAAATTAAAAGTAATTAAAAAGTCAGTTCCTAAGTAACACTAGTCACATTTCAAAAAGTCAGTAGCCATATATGCCTAGTGGATACTGTATAGGTCAGTGCAGTTAGGACATTTCTATCATCACAGAACATCACATGGGACAGTACTGCTCTAGATCATTTCAAACAGAAAAGGATTGAGAACAAGAAATTGTTGAGAGTAGCTTAAGGAAGAAACAGCTTATGAGAGTTAGAAGAAAAAAGGGGAGATGGGGAAGGTGCTGTCACCCTGGGAGAGGCCACCCCACAGTAGGTACTGATCTACTAGGGGTGCTGCTGGTGGAGGCACCACCAAAAAATGGGACAAAACTATGGCTTCTTCCCTTCACAATGCCTTTCAGCCTCCCGCCAATACCTTTCTTCTGGCAAGGGAGGTTTTAAAACATGTATTTTTCAAGTTTCTATATTTCTTATTATACTGAAGGAAACAAAGAGTGGGGGAATGTGTCTTAGAGCAAATAGACAAATAACTTCAGAATAGGGGTTTTATCAATAATTGTAATATTCTAATATTATACTTATAATATAATAATATATGTAATTATAATAACAATTCTTATGGCAGAAAGTAAAGAGGAACTGAAGAGCCTCTTAATAACGGTGAAAAAGGAGAGTGAAAAAGCTGTCTTAAAATTCAACATTCAAAAAACTTAGATTATGGCATCCAGTCCTGTCACTTCATAGCAAACAGATGGGGAAACAATGGAAACAGTGACAGATTTTATTTCTTGGGCTCCAAAATCACTGCAGACGGTGATGGCAGCCACGAAATTAAAAGGTGCTTTCTCCTTGGAAGAGAAGCTGTGATAAACCTAGATAGCGTATAAAAAGCAGACACATTAGTTTACCAGCAAAAGTCCATATAGTCAAAGCTATGGTTTTCCCAGTAGTTATGTATGGATGTGAGAGTTGGACCATAAAGAAGGGTGAGTGCAGAAGAATTGATGCTTCCAAACTGTGGTGTTGGAGAAGACTCTTGAGAGTCCCTTGGACTGTAAGGAGATCAAAACAGTCAATCCTAAAGGAAGTCAGTCCTGAATATTCATTGGAAGGACAGATTCTGAAACTGAAACTCCAATACTTTGGCCACCAAATGCAAAGAGCCAACTCATTAGAAAAGACTCTGATGCTGGGAAAGATTGAAGGCAGGAAGAGAAGGGGATGAAAGAGGACAAGATGGTTGGATGGCATCACTGATTGAATGGACACGAGTTTGAGCAAGCTCCTGGAGATGGTGAAGGACAGGGAAGACTGGCATGGTATAGCACATGGGATTGAAAAAAGTCAGACACGACTGAGCGACTGAACAACAAATAATATTCTTAGGAGATGCCAAAACTCCCACCCTGTAGCTCACATCCATCCCCTTTCCTCCAGCAACTGCCCCTTGTCCTCTGTGTTCCAGCTACATGGAATTGCTTTCAATTCCACTCTAAAACTTTATGATTTTCTCCTCCTCAGAGTCTTCATATACTGTTCCTTCTGCCTGGAACTCACTTTCTCTGGCTCTTCACATACCTGGCTATTGTTGTTCATCAGATATCACTTCCCCAGAGCAACTTTCCATGATCTTGCCAATCTGTTTAAACTAGCCTCATCTCCCCCACCTCCTGCTTCAGCCTTTAAATCATCCTGTTTATTTATAGTCCTTGTTTCAGTTGAAAATTATCTTGTGTTTATTATCTGTCTCCCTTCCCTAGAATGTAAGCACCAGGAAGGCAGGAGCTTGGTCTGCCTTTTTGGCACTGTGTTCTCAGCATTTAGAACAGTGGCTGGCGTATAAGAGGCTGTCAATAAACGTATATTGTCTAGATGAATTGCTTCCTTCCATTCTTCAGGTCTGAAATCTTTCCTGTCTCTCTAGCTAAGTGAGGTATTTCTGCTGTATGTTCTAAGAGGAACCCAGACCTCTCTCACTGTGACTCTTAAAATTATTGTAATTACTTATATCTTACTCTTGCTGGACTTAAACTCAGTGAAAGCAGAGACCACGTCTTTCTTGTTCACAGTTTCTAGACACAGTCCCCAGTGCCTAGCACAGTGCCTGGGATATAACTGAAAGTGAGAGTTGACTTGATGGATTTGGTAATCATATTATCCTATCAAAGAGTTTGGGAGATTCAGTGATGAGTGTATTGAAACTAAGCAAAAGAAAATAACAGGACAATTATTAACTCTAGGAAAAAGTCCAAGGAAAAATCTTAATAAAAATGGAAATGCAATCACAAAGTCCTATGAGGCTTGACTATGAATAATATTTACATAGTCAAAATCAGGGTCAACAGGACTGTATTAATTACATTAGACTTCATAAGTTGTTAACATTTTGACATTTTTCTACACTGGTTAGTAAACAGTAGCTACCCCAAGCTCCCTGAGTACCCCATTGCCACTGTTCCAGCTGCCCTCACTGCCCGCCCCGCACCTCTCCCCCACATCTTAGAACTCCTTGAACCTTCCCAGGGTTCGCAACTGCAGACACAACAGCTAGCACAGCCTGGGGCTTCTGACCCTGCTGGAAAGACCAGCATCTGTTTGGATCAGTCACTGCCTGTGTAAGTAGGCAGTCTCCAGCCCCTCCTGGGCACTGCCTTTGGCATCCCCAGAAGGCTTAACTCAGCCTTGCTTGCTACACTTACATGGGCCCAGGAAGTTCTGCATAGGAACACCAGGCTGTCAGCCAGTGGTCAGCCTGCCCCACCTCCCACACTTCAACCCCCTTTCCTAATTGTTCTGCCTTCCCCCAGCAGGCTCAAACCTCACCCCTCTAGAGACAGTGGTCCTGGAGAGAATGCTGGCATCTCGGAAGGCAAATATTTTTAATGGTACTCCTGGTCATAATATGTAACCAAAAATTGTGATATAATTATACTGGAAGATGGGGCAGGGAAGTGGTGTTAGAGAAATCTTCCATTGTTCAAAATCAATATACAATGCACTTAAAAATCAAGAAACAAAAGGATAGTTGTATTATTTGGAAAACAGAAGTAAATTCAAAAAGAAACAGCTGGAAGAGTTGAAATTGTCTAGCTATCTATCTCCAAGGAGAAGGGCTTAGTATGGGGAGAGATGGGACAATAATCTACCATTTTTTATTATAAGCTTTAGAGAAAATTTGACTTTTGAACCGTGTACACATTCCTTTTCTTTCCTTTTAGGAGACTATTCCAGGAATCCTGATGAGAGGTGATGGTCAATGGTGATGGCAAGGAGAAAGAGAAATGGATCCAAAATTATAATTAGGATTTGAATTAGCATAACTTGGTAATTGCTGGTGTAGAGAGTGAGGGAGGAGGAGAGAGCAGAATCACACAGATTTGGGCATGCAAATTGGGGTTAGAGTAGGACTGCTGCTTTTTTCCTTTTTTCTTTAACATGGAGATGCAGTACTTTTATTTATTTATTTTATTTGGCTGCACCAGGTCTTAGTTGTGGCATGCAGGATCTTTAGTTGTGGCATGTTGGGTCCAGTTCCCTGACCAGGAACCAAACCTGGGCTCCCTGCAGTGGAAGCACTGAATCTAACCACCGGACTACCACGGAAGTCACAAGGATGACTGTTTCTTGGCAAGCATTCGGATGCCAAGGATCCCTCCAGTCACCACATACAGCAAGAGTAACTAACTCTACTTAGGAGGATTGGCATTAGTTCACAGAGAAGGGATATTTGAGCTGGGTCTTGAAGATAGCATAGAAGTTCTCAGTTCCACAAAGGATGAGATCTGTGGTGAGTGGCTATGTAAAGAGAAAAAATATTCCAGGCAAGGGTGATGGGGAGTAATAGGAAGTACAAAGGCACAGAAGTATTGGAGCGTTATTTTGGAGGGAAAATATTGAATTGTTCTGTGCAGTTGCAGTGTGGGAGACATGTTGGGGAAGAAAATGGTGGAAAATAAAGCAGGAATGACAGTTTGTGGCCAGAACCCAAGAGCCTGTAATGTAGTCCCAGTGGTCCTATCTCTTGAGTTGGTGGCAAAATAATAAATACAAATGTTCTGAAAAACAACTTGGAGGGACTTCCCTGGTGGTCCAGGGGCTAAGACCCCGAACTCCAAATGCATGGGGCCCCAGTTTGATCCCTGGTCAGGGAACTAGATTCCACTTGTTGCAACTAAGTTTGCATGCTGTAACTAAAAGATCCCGCATACCTCAGGTAAAGATCCCACAGGTTGTAACTAAAGATCCCACATGCTGCAATGAAAATCAAAGATCCTGTGTGCCATAACTAACACTCGGCATAGTCAAATAAATAGATGAAAATAAAAATATTTTAAAAACTTGGAAATATACATGAGACATTGTTAAAACGAGTCTAACATCTGTTCTGGTGATTCTGTTCCTGGGGGTTGTTCTCAGGGAATACTTTTTTTAAAGGATGGAGTGAGCAATATATATGAAGATATTTATTGCATCATTATTGGAAACAGTGAAAAACTGGAAAACAGGCAACATTTCCACCATAGGAGAATACCTAAGTAAAAGATGATGCATTCATACAGTGAATAATAAATATACAGGCTGGAGTGCATGTCAGAATTAAGGTGGACTCATCCAGGAGGCTTTCTGGGCTCAGTGGAGGTGAGAAGGTCCAAAGTGGGCAGGAGAAGAATGGCAGAAGCAGAGTAGACCCTATGTTAGTCCCAGCAAGGGCAGAGGCAGGGGAGCCACCATTATGGGGCATTTGCCTTTTGGTGCTTTATTTAATCCTCACAGCAGTAGCAATCCTATGAGGGTGGTACTACCTGCATCCCCACATTACAGACAAGGACCTGAGGTTCAAAGGGATGGAGTGATCTTCCCAGGGCTATCCAGCTTCAAAGTAGATTCCAGCCCAAGTCTATGTGATGGCAGAGCAGCCAGTGATTTCCTCTGCACCATGATGCCAAGAGTCAATGACCACGATGTTATCTATGGGGTATCCCTTTTACATGTTGCTGGCAGTCTTTCTTCAGTCTTGAGCAAACAGGGTCAAGATTGTGTGGACACCAGAGATTGACAGTAAGTAGCAAAATGGAAAAAATTGTATGATACAATGTTGAGCAATAAGAATATGTAATTGTATCAGTGATCAAAGCTGCCACCCCAGGGACTTCCCGGCTGTCCAATGGTTAAGAATTCACCTTCCAATGCAGGTAATATGGATTTGATCCCTGGTTGGGGAATGAAGATTCCACATGTAGGGCAACTAAGCCCACAAATTTCAACTACTGAGCCCGCACACTCTGGAGACTGCAAAGAAGCCTGCACTGCAATGAAGAGACAAATGTGCCTCCACTAAGACCTGAAGCAGCCAAATAAATAAATAAATATTAAAAAATAATAAAGTGCATGAGGTGAAGGTCTTTGCATTTTATTTGATTTATTGGCTACTCTGGATCTTTGTTGCTGCACGCAGTCTTTCTCTAATTGCAGTGCTTGGGCTTCTCATTGCGGTGGCTTCTCTTGTGGAGCACAGGGGATCTAGGGCTCACAGGTTTCAGTAGCTATGGCACACAGACTTAGTTGCCCTGCAGCATGTGGGATTGAACCAGGGATCGAACCTATGTCCCCTGCATTGGCAGGCAGATTCTTAACCACTGGACCACCAGGGAAGTCTGCGCTGAAGGTCTTACATTAAATAAAAAAAAAAAAGCTGCCTCCCCAAATTGTGCTCACAGTCAATAGCAGGAAGGGGCAAGAAGAAATGGAAACAGATGATGAGTGAGTGAATGCTCTCTTTCCTCTTTCTCCTATTCTTGAGGTTTCTGTTTTTATCACTATTTTATTTGCACAATAAAAAACCAATTTACAATGAAAAATGGAAACAGGGAGAAAATATGAAACTCTGGGGTGTCCCATAGCTATGCCTTGAGACCAGCTGCAGCTCCTGGCCTTCCAAAGCCATTTGGATGGCAGCACACCTAAAGAAGTTGGTTTCTTCTGGACAAAGGAGGAAAGGAGAGAAATGTAACATACGACCCAAGCCAGGAGGCCTTGGGTCCTTGCTGTCACGCTGCATATGTTGGTGTCATGGCTGCATCAGTGACCTTCTCACCTGGACTGAAGAGGCACTGCTGTAACCAGGGCTTCCCAAACCAGGCCACTTTGTATCTGATGGTTGTTGCTGCTCCCCATTCATTTTTATTGTTGGCTATCGGAGAAGGCAATGGCACCCTACTCCAGTACTCTTGCCTGGAAAATCCCATGGACGGAGGAGCCTGGTAGGCTGCAGTTCATGGGGTCGCTAGGAGTCAGACACGAGTGAGCGACTTCACTTTCACTTTTCACTTTCATGCATTGGAGAAGGAAATGGCAACCCGCTCTACTATTCTTGCCTGGAGAATCCCAGGGACGGGGGAGCCTGGTGGGCTTCCATCTATGGGGTCGCACAGAGTCGGACACGACTGAAGTGACTTAGCAGTAGCAGTAGCATCCTGGCTTGGATTTGGGCTTGCTGGAGGAAGAGCCAGTATAGGATTCTCTCTGATTGAGGGACAGAGGCCAAGGTGACCTCAGCCAGCAAAGAGAATAGTGAAATAGAAATATCCATGCCTTGGTTTCAGAGCTAGGGTCCAGCAAGTCTTCTTCTGTTAGCGCTTACACTTCTTTGTTGTTATTTATTCACTAAGTTGTGTCTGACTCTTTGCGACCCCATGGACTGTAGCCCAACAGGCTCCTCCGTCCAGTGGGATTTCCCAGGCAAGAATACTGAAGTGGGTTGCCATTTCCTTCTCCAGGGGATCTTCCTGACCCAGGGATTGAACCTGTATCTCCTGCATTGGCAGGTGGGTTCTTTACACTAAGCCACCTGGGAAGCCCTTACACTCCCTATTTCACTCAGTTTTACTCTGTCCTCTAGATCGCCATTCCTTTCAGGATTCCATGCACTGGCCATGCTATTCCTTCAGTCTAGAGTGCCCTTTATGGTGTTTCCTGACAGAGCCAAAACCCGCCCATTCTTTATTAGCACTTCCTTGATAAAGCTTTTCCTCATCTCCTTTTCAGAAATAAATCATTTCGTTCTCTGACCCCCACAGCACTTGATTTGTATCTTTCCTATGGCAATTGTATTTTTCTGCAGTATGTTATAGTTATTTATGTCCATGTCTGTTTCTCCCACTAAATGGTAAGTTTCTCAAGGTGGCCGAAGAGCCTGTCTTATCCAACTCTGATTCCCCCTACACCCTAGCCAACGCCTGGCCTATGGTAGGTGCTCAATCAAAGTGTGGAATGACATTAAATTAAAACAGCTGAGTTCTTCTTCTTTTTGTATCACGGACTCCCCGGGAAAGCTGTTGAGATTGTAGGCAGATGACCAATTGGTTATATATCCATTTCTTTCCTGTGCATTTTGAAAGGGGGAGAAAGAGGAAGATAGTTAAAGCTATCTGTAGATCCATTTTGCAGATATTTCAGCCAGGAGTCCTTAGAGAGGGTAGTAATATGAATAATAACTAACATGTACATAGACTCTGACACTTTCACACCCATTAACTCTGCTGGGTCTCACAAGGACTGTAGGATGTAGGCTGGGTAGGCAATATTTGGCTTGTCCCAATGTACAGCTGATGAAACAAAGGCTCAGAAAAATGATTTGCTCAAGATTACATCAACTCAAAGGAGAGCTGAGACTCCAAGCCAGACCTGTTGATTTCAAATCACATACTCATGGGGTTGCAGAGGTGACAGGAACACAGACTCTCTTACTTTTGATAAACGTTTGTGGAATGAAAGAAGAACACCCACAGTTTAACCCTTGAGAAGGTTTACCTGCATCAGACTCCAGTTGTTATCCTCATGCATGTTTATTTTCTCACCTGGGGGTTCAGTTCCTCAAAGATAGAATCTATGCCTGCTCCTTTATTTCTCTTCCCACAGCTCAGGCCTTTGGCAGGCCCCTCACTTTTGCTGGATCTTGGTTTCCATGTCTGTAAAATGAGGAGGCTGAGCTAGAAGTTTAAATCGGGTCACATTCCCACCAGCGCCCAGCACAGAGCCTGGCCCACAATTTCCATCACCCTCCTCGTGGATGACTCTCAGCTCCAACGCTAGAGGCCTCCAGGACTCCAGCTGACATGATGGAGTGTGTACCCTGCACTTCGCAGCCTCTTCCCAGGCTGGCCATGGAAACTGAGCCTCCTCCAGACAGCACGGCTGCTCCGCTCACACAGATCAAGTTGGGAGCCTCATTAGTCATGTCAGATGACATAGTTAACACTTGGGACCAGCACAACCAGTTCATCAAAAGCTCCTATGTGCCTGGCTCGATCACTGCGGCTGAGGAACTACTGTATGTGGAGCAGACAGCACATCAGAGGAGCAGTGCCAGAGTGCTTCCAAATTGGTTTTGATTAATTGCATGGACATGTCTTTAATTGGTGCCAGGGTAGCGGCCAGAGAACTTATGGGAAAGCAGGATGTTATGCTTTCATTCCCTGAAGTCCCATAAAGCAATGAACGATGAGGAACAGAATCACTGCTCGTTGAAAATATATCGACCGTGCAGACCCAGAAAACACAAATAACTATCTGAATCGAAACCTAACCTCATTTTCCCAACTCATTGGAAGCCATGCATGTTCCCCTCTGTGCCCCTGCCTGCCTGCTGAGATGTACAACCAAGTGAAAGGTGTGATTTCTGAGAAATGAGTGCTTTAGTGTGGAGACGGCACACTCGGCTTTCCCAGATGGGCGCAGAGGTATCTGGGAAGGTTCCTCCCCTCAGAAACATCTCCTCCTCCAGCACATCAACATCCTATGAACTGTTATCAGATGTTGATTGACTTTGGGTGAATGCTTTGGGTGAAGCATTCATTCACACATTCATTCTTTCTTTTCTCTCCTTGGAGATTTGTATTGAGTGTATCTTAAATACATAGCACTGTTCTGGTGTCATGGGGAATACAGAATGGAGTCAAGTACAGATGCTTCCCTAAGGAAAACAGTTAACTAGGGGAGAACAGATGACAGGTCCACAAATAAACTAATGCATAATGGTTGCATCACAGAAAATGAAGCATTGAGATTTGCCATCAAGAAGACTGGGGTTCAAATCTTAGCTCTGATTCTTATTTCTGAGTTATCGCAGAAGTCACTCTGATTTTCTGAGTTTTAACTACAGAATGGGATAAAAACACTGCACTGGGTAATCATGAAGCTTATAAGAGATTGCAGAGTTGAAAGAACAGGGTACAGGGCCTGCCATTGATCAAAACAGGGTTGCCAATTCTGAATAAGCATCACCAGGGAGGCTCTAAGAAAGTGCTATGTGAGAGTTCATGTATTCAGGAAACAAATGTTTCCAAATCACATACTCTGTGCCAGGCTCTAGGGATTTAAGAAAAGAAGTTCTGCCAGCAACAAGACAGGTCCACTAGGTAGTAGCAATGCTATATAGTATGGCACATGAGTGTGCATGCTAAGTCGCTTCAGTCGTGTCCAACTCTGTGCGACCCGACCCTATGGACTGTAGCCCACCAGGCTCCTCTGTCCATGGGATTCACCACCCAAGAATACTGGAGTGGGTTGCCATGCCCTCCTCCAAGGGATCTTCCTGACCCAGGGATCGAACCCAAGTCTCCTGTGTCTCCTGCATTGCAGGTGGATTCTTTAAACTGAGCCACTGGAGAAGGCTGCTATGTATGGTAAGAATGGCAAATTGTTATAAGTGTGCTGACAGAAGCCTGCTCTGAGTCAGTGGTGAGGAAAGGAGACAATAGTCACTCTTACCTAGGGTAAAGAAATAGGATAGATATGCCTAAAAAGGCAATGTTTGGGCCAAGTCCTGAAAAATGAGATTTTCATTTGCAGCTAGAACACAAAAGGGTATTCCACGCACAATAACACAATATTCTTTTTGTTTCTAGAACAAGCAACGATTATCCCCTGGGATTTTGGAATCAGCTTCCTTCTTTTTATGGAAAGTTCTTTCCTTAGATTTTCCCAAAGGTGACTGCTTGACATTTATAAACTGGTATTTTCTCATTTATTCCTCTGTTTCTTATATTTCTCCTTCACTAGAATGACTGATTCAAGAGAACATGAGATCTTGGGTTTTCTCTTCACTCTATCACAGCATCTAGAACACTGCCTGGCACAGTGTAGGTGTTTGATATATATTTGTTGCCTGAATAAATAAATAAACTTCAGGAGGCTCAGGAAGGCATACTGCCATAAAGGAAATATAAACACACTGCCTGGTGCACTGTTGGCATTGAATTTTTTTTTCTCATAAAATACCTAAAGCACATGCTTGCTCAGTCGTGTCTGACTCTTTGTGACCCCATGGACTGTAGCCTACCAGGGTCCTCTGTCTATGGAATTTCTCATGCAAGAATATTGGAGTGGCGGCTGACCCATGTCGATGTATGGCAAAAACCACCACAATATTGAAAAGTAATTAGCCTCAAATTAAAATAAATTAATTAAAATTTTAAAAAAAGGATACCAGAGTAGGTTGTCATTTCCTTCTCCAGGGGATCTTCCCGACCCAGGAATCAAACCCGCTGTCTCTTGCGTCTCCTGAATTGGCAGGCAGATTCTTTATTGCTGAGCCACCGGGGAAGTCTCACCTAAAGCACAGGCTGGAGGAATTGAGATGGTAAGTAACAGAAGAGGTGGTCTCCGAGCTGCTCCCTGAAGGCCAAGAAGGGTGACAACATGATGGGAATGTTAGAAGGGCATCAGGAGGATTAAGTAAGATACCTTTTAAATCTCTTCCAACCTTGAGCTTCTAAGACTGTCTCCCAAACAGATCATCTCTTGCCACCCTTTGGAGTCTCCTCATCACACCCCTCCTTTCTACCCCACCCTGTCTGGAGTCTGTAAGGACATCTGACACACCATTTCCTGCCAATGTAAATCATGAACTGATGTGTGATGCTTGTTCCCGGTTTTTACCATCCCCCACATGGAGATGGACCCGTAACTCAGGGTGGAGGCCCCAGGCAAGGACAGCCTTTCCACAGGGTGGCAAATAAGGTGGAACTGTTTACCCACCAGCACCTTCCTGGCCCCGCTCCCAGATAATTTTATGTCCTCTGGTCCTGAATCTGCTTCTTCGTTGGATGCACCTCAGTTCACTTGCTGGAGCACTGATGTGTGACTATTTAACTGCCTCTGCTTCCTGTCCCAGGGATGCTGGGCTTTAGGGAGCATGGGAGAGAGACAAGAAAGAGAGCTTTGTATGAGGTAAGCTTTGACAGTCATAATAAAGGCCCTAAACTAACTTATACATAGACAGTGCTCGACAATTTACAAAGCCCCAGAGCACTCTGGTTCATCCCTCAAGACCCTGCACCTCTTTTCAGTCACCTTCAACTCTCCCAGGCAGAGCTAATCCTTCCCTCCCAACTTTGTAGAGTGCCATTAGACCCATTATTACCTTGTAATGAATTTGTGCACATGTCTCATTTCCTTTGTTAAACCATCAAATTCTTGATGACAGATCTCTTCTCTCCTAGTTAAACACATTTCTTTCTTAAAAAGTACTTTTCATCATACATATTTTTCTAATTATAAAAGTAATATTTATAGTTATAATGATCAAAATTGTATATATAAATGTATAATGAAGAAAATTTTAAATCACCTATAATTTCATCACCCAGAAAAAACCACTGGTAACATGCTTAATATATCTTGAGCCTTTTTGTAGCATATAGAAAGTAAAAATGGACTATATAATGCATGTGGCTTCACAGTCTGGCTTTAGCATCTTTCCATTGTGTACATAAACACATCATTGACAGTTCTTTAAAAGCATCATTTTAAACGGCTGCACTATTTTCATTTAATGAGTTTACCACAATTTACCTGACAGTTTCCACACTGAGAGACATTTAGGCTCAGTTCAGTTCAGTTCAGTCGCTCAGTCGTGTCCCACTCTTTGCGACCCCATGAACTGCAGCACGCCAGGCCTCTGTCCATCACCAACTCCCGGAGTCTACCCAAACCCATGTCCATCAAGTCGGTGATGCCAACCAACCATCTCATCCTCTGTCGTCCCCTTCTCCTCCCGCCCCCAATCCTACCCAGCATTAGGGTCTTTTCCAATGAGTCAACCCTTCGCATGAGGTGGCCAAAGTATTGGAGTTTCAGCTTCAACATCAGTCCTTCCAATGAACACCCAGGATTGATCTCTTTTAGGATGGATTGATTGGATCTCCTTGCAGTCCAAGGGACTCTCAAGAGTCTTCTCCAACACCACAGTTCAAAAGCATCAATTCTTCGGCGCTCAGCTTTATTCACCGTCCAACTCTCACATCCATATATGACCACTGGAAAAACCACAGCCTTGACTAGACGGACTTTTGTTGGCAAAGTAATGTCTCTGCTTTTAAATATGCTATCTAGGTTGGCCATAACCTTCCTTCTAAGGAGTAAGAATCTTTTAATTTCATGGCTGCAATCACCATCAGCAGTGATTCTGGAGCCCCAAAAAATAAAGTCTGACACTGTTTCCACTGTTTCCCCATCTATTTCCCATGAAGTGATGGGACCAGATGCCATGATCTTAGTTTTCTGAATGTTGAGCTTTAAGCCAACTTTTTCACTCTCCTCTTTCACCTTCATCAAGAGGCTCTTTAGTTCTTCTTCACTTTCTGCCATAAGGGTGGTGTCATCTGCATATCTGAGGTTATTGGTATTTCTCCCAGCAATCTTGATTCCAGCTTGTGTTTCTTCCAGCCCAGCATTTCTCATGATGTACTCTGCATATAAGTTAAATAAGCAGGGTGACAATATACAGCCTTGACATACTCCTTTTCCTATTTGGAACCAGTCTGTTGTTCCATGTCCAGTTCTAACTGTTGCTTCCTGACCTGCATACAGGTTTCTCAAGAGACAGGTCAGATGGTCTGGTATTCCCATCTCTTTCAGAATTTTCCACAGTTTATTGTGATCCACAAAGTCAAAGGCTTTGGCATAGTCAATAAAGTAGAAATAGATGTTTTTCTGGAACTCTCTTGCTTTTTTGATGATCCAGCGGATATTGGCAATTTGATCTCTGGCTCCTCTGCCTTTTCTAAAACCAGCTTGAACATCTGGAAGTTCACAGTTCATGTATTGCTGAAGCCTGGCTTGGAGAATTTTGAGCATTACTTTACTAGCACGTGAGATGAGTGCAATTGTGTGGTAGTTTGAGCATTCTTTGGCATTGCCTTTCTTTGGGATTGGAATGAAAACTGACCTTTTCCAGTCCTGGGGCCACTGCAGAGTTTTCCAAATTTGCTGGCATATCGAGTGCAGCACTTTCACAGCATTACCTTTGAAGATTTGAAATAGCTCAACTGGAATTCCATCACCTCCACTAGCTTTGTTCGTAGTGATGCTTTCTAAGGCCCACTTGACTTCACATTCCAGTATGTCTGGCTCTAGATGAGTGATCACACCATCGTGATTATCTGGGTCGTGAAGATCTTTTTTGTACAGTTCTGTGTATTCTTGCCACCTCTTCTTAATATCTTCTGCTTCTGTTAGGTCCATACCATTTCTGTCCTTTATCGAGCCTATCTTTGCATGAAATGTTCCCTTGGTATCTCTAATTTTCTTGAAGAGATCTCTAATCTTTCCCAATCTGTTGTTTTCCTCTATTTCTTTGCATTGATCGCTGAGAAAGGCTTTCTTATCTCTCCTTGCTATTCTTTGGAACTCTGTATTCAGATGGGAATATCTTTCCTTTTCTCCTTTGCTTTTCGCTTCTCTTCTCTTCCCAGCTATCTGTAAGCCCTCCTCAGACAGCCATTTTGCTTTTTAGCTAGTTACTTCTTTTTAATGCTTTTCCAAATAAAATGAGTAGCTGTATACATAAGTCTTTATCTACATCTTTGACTATTCCCCTCAGGAAGATTGCTAAAAATGGAATGCCTAGGTCAACTGGTTTAAATTCCTTAAGCTGATTCTTGATGCTCACTACCAAATTGCTCTAAGCACCAATTTACACTTCCAGCAGTGCATGAGTGTGCCCATCTTATAGTGTCCTCACCTACATTTAGTATTATCCCATTGGAATCTTTACCAACCACAGTGATCTTCTCACAATTTCCCTTAGGGTGGATAATTTTTCTTAAACACAGCAAAAATTATTCAACCATACAGAGTTGTCTTCTTCTGAGATATTACCTAAGGAGGGTATATTTGTTTGAACCGATCTTTTACTGCTGTAAATATTTCTGTAATTTTGATTTGAAAATTGCCCAAAGAGCAGAAAGTTCACTCTTTTGCACCTCAATTGCAATATAATTCTGTCTTTGGGGAATGAGTTTTTATTTTCAGCAACCATCAAAAGCCATTTGGAACTCATGGCAAATGAGATGAGGAGCTGCAGCTGGGTTTGAGTCAGAAATGAGGTGTAATTTTACAGCAATGAGATTGAGGTCTTTTTGTGACTTGCAAAGAGGAGTCCCACAGGAGTTCTTGGGCAGAAGTGGCATCATCATAACAAGTGCCAGGCCTCCCTACAGGACCATTCCAAAGTGACTACAGGCAGGAGGAGGCATGAGTCTAGCTCGTATATGGTCCGTCTATCCAGGACTTCATCATTATAGCCCCAGGTACAGGCATCAATTAATTTCAGAGCTGGTCCTGTTCCCCTTTCTCTCTTCATCGAGCCCACTTGGCCCTGATGTGACTCTAAGGCCAAGATCTTGAAGGGCCAGTTTAGGGGGAGGGTGTCTCCTGCATTGGTGCATTGGCAGGCGGGTTCTTTACCGCTAGCAACCCCTGGGAAGCCCCCGGAAAACGACAAAGGCCGCGGAAGCGGCAAGCATTCAAGAATGGGATTCAAACCCACAGCGTGCAGAGCACAATAGATTAGCAGTCTGTCGATTTAACCACTCAGCCACCTCGCCCAGGTAGCACTAGTGGTAAAGAACCCGCCTACCAATGCAGGAGACGTGAGAGACACTAGTTCTAACCCTGGGTCGGAAAGATCACCTCCAGGAGGGCATGGCAACCCACTCCAGTATTCTTGCCTGGAGAATTCCATGGACAGAGGAGCCTGGCAGGCTACAGTCCATGGGGTCACAAAGAGTCAGACATGACTGAGAGACTGAGCAAGCACCTAGATGATTTTACTTCACAGGATTGTTAGAAACAGGAACTACATAGAACCACACCAACATGGACGTACATAGATGCACATTGACACAAAATAGCTAACATGTATTGAGCACTTACTCTGTGCCCAGTACTGTGCTTTATATGCATGTGGCTGACACCGATGTTTGACCACCTAGAAGCTGTTTCTCTTTTGCTGCTTCTTTAGGGGTGATTGTGTAGCCCAGTTCTGGCAATTGAGATTTAGGTAAAACTCTCCTGGGAGTTATTGGGAGAGCTTTTGCTTTCCTAAGGAAACAGGACTGCTAAATCTGAGCTGTTTTCCCACCCACACGCTTCCCTGACTTTATCTTGGAGGTGAAGGCTGGGCATCGCAACCATCTTGTAATCTAGATGGGAAGACCAAAGGAGCACCTCTGTTACATGAGAAAGTGACTACCTATTTGATTAAGTCACTGCTAGTTATTGCTTGCAGCTAATAATATTCTAATATACATACATAAAAGATATCCACACATAATAAGATGCCCTATAAAGTGTTTCCATTGATACTCATATTCAAACACAGTTCCTCCATTCAGAGAACTAATGATATGAATGACGATCATCTCGTATTTATGTAGCACTTGGCAATTTTCAAAAGATTTTCACATCCATTTTGTCATTTGTTCCGTATAACTCTGTAAGGAAGGCAACTTTTTAATCTGAAAAATCCTTTGCAATTGCAAACGGATATTTAATAAGTATTTTAGAATGCTCATATGTTACACATAGGCTTGTCTTCTTTTCTTTTTTTCCTTCCTTCTTTCCTTCCATGCCAACTCTGGGCCTGTTTTTCTCAGACTCACCCCTCAGCCTTCTTCTGCTCTGTTGTGCTCTGTAATGCAGGGACATTGATCCATTCAGGCTGGGAATCCAGGCTCTAACACAGCTGACTTTGGCCTAGGGGAAGTATCATACTAGCAGGAGATTGGGGTAGGTGGGGGTGGGAACGAAGAGGCTGGGATGTTTTTTGCCCCCTGCCCACCACCACCGTCTGCCTCAGTGGCATTTCTGGCTGCATATTTTCCATGGCTCCTGCTCCCAGTGCTAGGGTTCAAGCTTCCGACCACATGGCTCCTGGCTTCCATCTCCTGGCTCCCCATCCCCCATGAGACTGCCTCCTCCCTCTGCCCCTTTGATTTATGGATTGCAGTGGTTTCCCTAAGCTCTGGGCTGCCTCTCCATCCCCTATTCTATCACCTATGTAACCAGTCCACTTCATTAGGTCCCTCCACTGTAAATATTTGACATGTCCTCTTTTTCCTCAGTTACACTCATTGATCCATATTACCTTTTTAGGGCACCCACTTAGGGCCAGGTTCTGTGCAGGACACACAGGGCAAGAGGTGTGCTAGTCTAAGGAGCAAAGCGAAAAGCCTCAGAGTGTGATGGTCTCTGCTGAGACATCCCTAAACTCAGCAAAACTTATAGGTAAGTCTTGCCATCGCCTGGGCTTCTTCCTTTTTCCAGAGGCAAGCCAGAGACAATGTGCAGGACCCTCAGTATGTCCCCTTCACTACCCACTGCATGAGTGAGTTTGGGGGTGCTTCTGGATGGTGGCAGAAATGCCTGTTGGCTTTCACCTCCTCCCAGGCAAGTGCTCCTACCAAGGGCTCTCAGGCTCAGGACAGCCCAGCTTCCACAACCTGCATTGTACTCCCTTCCTTTCTCTTCTAAACAGCCTTACCTAAATAAAGAAGCAGGAAGAATCTTTTACAGAGTATTTGCTTCAGCAAAATGCCAGAGATGAATTATCCATAAAAGTTACTAATGGAGAGAAGCCAGTGGTATCAAGTCAACTTAAAGATTCTTAGATATCTTGCATGGGATTTTGCAAACAGACTGGACAAAAATCCCATTTAAAGTTTTATGGCTTTGGCAATGTAGACAACCATTCTGAGCTTCAGTTTTCTCACCCACAAAATGGAGACAATAAATGTCTTCCTCATAGGATGATTGTTTCTGATCTGAGAAACTTCAGAAACATGACCAGTTATTCTAACAAAGATGGGTTCCCCCCAACTATAGACACATGGAGATGCTGTATGAACTATAACAGACAAGTCATATTTTTATTGCCAATTTTGAAAAAAATATAAAGAGAAATCTCTAGATATAAGAAATGAAAAAGAAATGGAAAACTCAAAGCCAGAACAGGGCACAGGTAATGTGCCTGAGCTGCCACAGAGATTTCACACTTAGTTATAGATCCTGAGAGCTGCAAGCCAGGGTTACACTGTACACTAAGGAGCAGAGATGGAGCTTCAGTCCTGGACATGCAAGAAAGTTGGAACAGAGCCCACTGCAAAAAGCCCTGATATTGGAAGCTCTGTCCCCTTCCATGAAAAGGAGACTAGCAAAACTCTATCCCAAGGTCAGAGAAGTTCAAGGAAGCTATATGTCTCATGAGGCCTTGGGTAGGGAAAAAAATGGCACTCATGAGAAACAGAAATTCTAATCACTGCCAAATGCTTATGAGGGGTTTAAATTTACTCTACCTGTATGTGAAAACAGCTACTGAGATAAGTTAACATAAAATTCTTGGATTAGGGCTGAAATAAGACCTATTAAAATTCTTAGGTTTAGGCTGAAGCGAATTCAAAGCAGCTCTGCAGGATGCTTAGCAATTCAGGGCTTATAGATCCACTAGGAAAAGCAATTCTTGATGAAGATGCACACAAAAAGCATCAACCCCATGAGGAAAGAAGTGAGCAGAATGGAGAGTCGATCGATATAACAAACTAGAAAGAAGGGTAAAAACAGAACTATCTGAAAGAGACTATGAATTAGGATGATTAAAATAGATATAAGAGAAGTAATAGAAGCCATAAGAACATAACAGAATAGTATAAGAGGAAAAGAGTAGGGAGATTTGAAAAACAACCATGTAGAACCTCCTGAAATGAAAGATACTGCCACTGAAATTAAAACCTCAAAGGATATTAAACTACCTATAGATCTAGCTGAAGAGGGACTTAGAAGAGAAATTTGAGGAAATTACCCAAAACAGAATAAAAAGAGAGAAAGAGATAAAAAATCTGAACAAGAATTTAACAGATATGAGCGATAAAAAGAGAAAGTCAGGCAGATGTCTAATAGGAATTCCAGAAAGATTTAATAGAGGGAATGATGGAAAATCATTATTAAAAATATTACAGCTATATAAGTCAGGGTTCTCCAGGGAAACAGAACCAACAATTTCATAACTAGTCATACTCTGATGAAACTGCAAAACCACAAGGCAAAGAGAAATTTATAAAAGCCCTCAGTGAAAAGGGCCAGATTACCAAAAGGGATGTTAACTATGACAGCACCCTTTTCATCAGCAACAATGGAAACCAAAGTACAAAAGGATAATATCTTCAAAAGAGAATAAACTTCAAACTACAATTCTGTACAAGTTAAATTCATAAGTGACACCAAATTTTCAGCGATTTGCAGACAAGCGAAAATGATGAGTTTACCTTACACAACTTTGCTGAAAGAATGAGTGGATATACTTCAGTAAGAAGAAAATAATTCAATCCAGAAAAATAAGTTAGATGTAAGGAGGGGGGTGCAAGCAAGGCGCTAGAGTCAGCTCACATCAGCCCAAAGAGCCAACTCTTAAAATTTCAGGAATTTTGAGAACTGGATGTTAAACAGTCATTGCTAAAAGTTAAATCACACAAACTTACACTTAAATGAATTACGTTAAAATAAAGTTTTAAAATCCTCACAATGTATCACTTCTTAATTATTTTGCTACAACTTTGCTATTATCTATGCTCTTGAGGTTATTTGTATCTCTCATATCTGTATGGTAGAAATACTATGTAATGGTGTGCTGCTGGGCGTCTTGTCCCTTTCTCTAGATTTCAGTGATGTCACATTGCTAGCTTGAGTATAGCTTGAGCACCTCAGAGATCAACAAATGCTACAAATCAAGACTACCTTTGGACTTCTCCCTTTGGACAATGGATGAGAATCCACCTGTCAATGCAGGGGACACGGATTTGATTCCTAGTCTGGGAAGATTCCACATGCTACAGGGCAACTAAGCCCGTGCACCACGACTACTGAAACCTATGAGCCTAGAGCCCATACTCCGCAAAAAGAGAAGCCACCACAATGAGAAGCCCAGTGCACTGTAACTAGAGAGTAGCTCCTACTCTCCGCAACTAGTGAAAGCCTGCATGCAGCAAGGAAGACCCAGTACAGCCAAAATGAATTAAAAAAAAAAAAAGACTCCCTTACTCCCTACCACATGAGAGTTGGTTATTACTATCTATCAGCACATGGGGCTTCCCAGGCATTGCTGCTGATAAAAAATCCACCTGCCAATGCAGGAGACAGACATAAGAGATGTGGGTTCAATTCCTGGGATGGGAAGATCTGCTGGAGGAGGGCATGGCAACACACTCCAGTATTCTTGCCTGGAGAATCCCAATGGACAGAAGAGCCTGGAGTGCTACAGTCCATGGGGTTGCAAAGAGTTGCATACAACTGAAGTGACTTAGTATGCATCAACACACTGCTGAATATAAGAAATAATGGTTTCTACTGCTAGGTATATTTCCAGGAGAACTGAAGACATATATCCACAAAAATACTTAGATACAAATGTTCATAGCAGTGTTATATATAATCACTAAAAAGTAGAAATAAGTCAAATATCCACCAACTAATGAACAGACAAATAAAATGTAACTTATCCATACAATGGAGTGTTATTAAGGCATAAGAAGGAATGAAGTACTGAAGTACATATTCTAACATGAATGAATCTTGAAAACATTGTGCTAAATGAAAGAAATTAGACACAAAAAGCCATATACTATATGATTCCATTTATATGAAATATCCAGAATAGGCAAATCAATAGAGACAGGAAGTAGATTAATGGTTACCAGGGGCTAGGGAAAGAAAGCTGAGCGCTGAAGAATTGATGCTTTCGAACTGTGGTCTTGGAGAAGACTATTGAGAGTGCCTTGGATTGCAAGGAGATCCAACCAGTCAATCCTAAAGGAAATCAGCCCTGAATATTCATTGGAAGGACTGATGTGAAGCTGAAACTCCAATACTTTGGCCACCTGATGCAAAGAACTGACTCATTGGAAAAGACCCTGATGCTGGGAAAGATTGAAGGCAAGAGAAGGAGATGACAGAGGATGAGATGGTTGGATGGCATCACTGACTCAATGGGCATGAGTTTGAGGACGCTCCAGGAGTTGGTGATGGACAGGGAAGCCTGGCGTGCTGCAGTCCATGGGGTCACAAAGAGTTTGACACATCTGAGCAACGGAACTGAACTGAACTGAGCGGGTAGGGATAGGAGGTAGGGGGTAATACCAGTAATGAGTATGAGATTTCTTTGGGTGATAGTGGTGATTGCACAATCTTGTGAATATAGTGAAAATTACTGAATTGTAACTGTAAAAGGGTGAATTTTATTGTATGCAAGAAAGGACTTGGGGAAGGAGGAAGGGATAGTTAGGGAGTTTGGGACTGACATGTACACACTAGTATATTTAAAATGGATGACCACCAAGGATCTACTGTATAGCACAGGGAACTCTGTTCAACGTTATGTAACAACTTAAATGGGAAAAGAATTTGAAAAAGACTAGATACATGTATAACTGAATCACTTTGCTGTACACCAGAAACTAACAAAACATTGTTAACCAACTATACTCCAACATGAAATAAAAAGTTAAAATGAGAAACAAATAAAGGTAGGTAGAGAAATTGGTATGTTTGTTTGTAAATCTAAATAAATACCGGCTGTTAAAACATCTAATGGAGGGAGGTAAGTGGTTAAAAGTAAGTTGGAACCAAAATACTGAAAACCAAATTACCTGGAAGATAGAAGGGGGTGGAGAGCAGAACAAAAGAATTCTAAAGTTCCTGAAATCTTCACAATGAGCTGGTGATTAACTTAACAATGTTAGGTTGAATATGCACATTAGTAATGTAGGAACATCCACTGAAAGAATATAATTAGAAAGTATAATTTCCAAACCACTAGTGAGGCTAAAAAGGGGGTAAAGAAAATAACCAAAGTAAAAGAGGGCAAGGTAAGAGAATAAAGCAAATAAAACACATGGCAAATGACAAAACAAAGGGGGAAGACATCTCCAATATATCAAAATGAGAAGAAATGTAAACATGCTTATGAGACAAAGATTCTTAGATTGGATTTTAAAAAATCCAGCTGTATGTTGGTTACAAGAATGCATTCAAAAGTTAAGGACACGGAAGTGTTAAAAGGATGGGGAAGATATACTAGGCAAATACAAAATGAAATAATGCAACAATAATAGATTTTAAGTCAAAAAGCATTGTTAGGGATGGAGTGAAATGCCTTAATGATAAAAGGGACAGTCCATCAGGAACATATAATGACCAGAACATATTTGTTCCAACTGGAAATATTGCCTCCAAATATATAAGACAGAATTACAAGGAGAAATGGACAAATCCACATAGTGGGAGATTTTGACACATCACTCTCAGTAGCTGATAAGAGTAAGAAAACAAAATATTTGTAAGGCTGTATAAGGTTTGAGCAACACGAAGATCACTTTTTCTGTCTATCTTTCCATACTTCCATTCCTGGGCCTTGAAAGTTCCTCCTTCCTGTAGCTCTACACTGAGTTAATTGCCAAACTTGTGGATTCTCACTGTAAAGTGGGCTGGTTTCCTGCCAACACCCTTTCATCCTGGAGTTAATTCTTTGGCTCAGGCTTTAGTTGTCTTGCCTGAACCATTGTAATTGGTTCCTAATTGATTCCCCTATATTTATGGAGAACTGCCCAGATGACATGTGGTTTAGGAGTTTCATGTTGACACTATACATTTTATTGTTGGATTAAACCAAACCAAAAGTACTACAATATTTCAGTCCCAGTGGAATTACTTTTACTGAACTGAGCTCTGGTGTGAGTTTATCGGCTGTTGGAGGGATGGTAAAGACAAAATCCTGGGAAACTCCTTCTGGCTGGTACATTATTCCAGGCACACACTGTAACTTCTTTGTGAGGAATATTGGGAGGAAATATTCTGAAATCTGTATGTCTCTTATACAAGAGTTTGTACGTATTTTATGAATACTAAATCAAGTAACCAATATTTCCAGTTTACTAGGGTCAGTAGAGAACTCACAGCCAAGCTTGCCAGCTACTTTTAATAAGTACAGTAGTTCTCCTTTATCTGCTGTTTGCTTTCCACAGTTTTAGTTACCCGTGGTCAACTATAGTCAGAAAATATTAAGTGGGAAATTCTAGAAATAATTCATAAGTTTTAAATTGCATTCTATTCTGAGTAGCTTGACGAAATCTCACGCTGCCTGCTCTATTCTATCCAGGATCCCCAACCATAATGTCATTCATTCCTGACATTCAACCATCAACATTGTCATAGTTCTCAATGATCCAGTATCATCTGGAGCAGATGATTCTCATCAACGCATCAGAAGGTCAGTAGTAGCCTAAAGATATATCACAATATCAACTTCACTCACCTCACTTAATCTCATCACAGAAATTTTATCATCTCACACCATCACAGGAAAAAGTAAAGTGAGTTCAGGACAACAATATATTTTGAGAGAGACCATATTCACATAATTTTTATTATAGTACCTCATTATAATTGTTCTATTTTTTTATTCATTGTTATTGTTGTTAATCTCTTATGGTGCCTAATTTATTAAGCTTTATCATAAATATGTATGTATAGGAAAACAGTATATATAGGGTTCACATTACTTGTGGTTTCAAGTATCCACTGGGGGTCTTGGAATATATCCCCTGCAAATAAGAGGGGGAGACTACTGCATTCAGAATAATAGTATCTAATATTTATTGAATGCTTGCTCTGAACCTAGCACTGTTCCAAATGCTTTCCATGTACTGATATATTTAACCCTCATCTCATTCCAATGAGGTAGGATCATTAAGATCCTCCCTTAAAGATGAGGACATTGAGACCCAGAAAGATTATATAACTGACCCAGGGTTTATAGTGTTGACTTAAAAAAAAAAGCACAACATTAGAGTTGTGAGTCAAATTTTATTTGGGGCAAAATGAGAACTATCACCTGGGAGACAGCATCTCAGATAACTCTGAGAAACTGCTCCAGAGAGGTAGAGGGGAAGGTCAATATATATGTGATTTTGGTGAAGGGAAACTACATGCAATCAAGCACATATTTTTTTGCAGAAGGTTTTTGCTAGTCATGAGGAGAAGTCATCACCATGAAGGATTTTAGTGCTTTTCTAGAAATGAGGAGATATAAGAGTTGGGCTCATAAAATCAGTTCCTAAAAATATCTAAATATCTGAAGACCTGTTCTGCCAGTTTTTCCTGGAGTACAGAGTGCCTCATTTCTACTCTCCACTCTGAGCTCCTTTCAGGGGGGTGCTGAAAATCAGCAGCTGCAGCAGCACATGATTTAATCCATGTAGACAGCAAGTGCCAATTTGTAGCTGACAATAGCTAGTAAGATGGAAAACCAGAATCTGAATCCAGGCAGTCTTTTTCCAGAGTCCATAGTCTTAACCACTATATATATTACATCTTTAAGTTTTATGGTATGCATGCCCATAAGCTAATTACAAGCCCTAGCTCTATTAATTTTCTGTGTTTATACTGTTGCTTCTGGCCAAGATGTAGTAATAGGGATTAGACCTATTTCTGGACAAAATATATGAAACAGTGATTTTTTAAGACATTGGATGTCAGGTAACTAAACATAGTGATTCCTAAAAGATAGGAAATAAGTGAAGTAAGCCCTGTGATTATCTCTGCTTTCCTCCTGGAGAGGATTTCCTAGTCTTGGTACCAAGAGAGCAAATCCAGGCAGAACTCAAAAGTTTCCCTGAGTTGAGGAGATGGAGTGGGGAATCTGGGGTGGTTAAGTGGTGAGTTCACAGAGAAGAACGCCAAAAAGAAGAGAGGTGAACAGAAAGGAAGCTCTGGCTATCTGCTGAGGGTCCACCTTGAGTCTTCACAATGCATGTGAGGAAAATACCTGAATCCAGAAAAAGAATCATCCAAAAGAATTAGAAGGAATAATTCTTGAATATTACAGAGGTCCAGTGCCTGTTCCCAACATTAAGAGTGGCAAGGCATAAATCACAAGGTGTCAGATGGGCTCTGTCACAATAGGGGGACAAATTTAGCCCTAGGATAACTTAATTACCATAGTCCCATCTAACAGAGCTTAAAAATAACAGCCAAAATCTCTTTTCCAAAAGCCAAAGGACCCATATAAAAGGACCCATAATGAGGGGGGAAAAATCGGTCACTTAAAACTGATTAAGATAGGTAGAATGAGTAGATAAGGACATTAAAATAGTTATAATTATATTCCACATGATCAAGAAACTAAAGAAAAGAGTGGGCTTGATAACAGAGACATGGACAATACAAAAAAAGACCCAGGGACTTCCCTACAACCAGTGCCCATATCTTGGTTTCAAAACACCATTCTCCAATAAAAGGAACCAAAGCACTTTAGAGAAATGGTTGATTACTGATAAAATGTAAGATGATCTTGGAGCATAATGTAATAGTAGAAAGTAAGGAAGTCTTAAGAAAACAAAAGGATGGACCATGTCAAAGAGACACAGAAGTCAATCTTAAAGGGCATCCAGTGGCCAAAGCTGGAACCATTTGAGCAATAAAATAAATAAAATAGTATTGAATTATAATCCAAAATGTTAAATAAGTACACATGAGTCCAAACTGATATAAACCAGTCATTGAATAAATAAATGAATTGGGGAAAAATATGTTAATAACTATTCCATATAGAAAAAGTCTGAATAATATATGTAGATACTACCCCCCACAAAAGGTGGAACTTAATCACTCCCCTCTCCTTGAATGTAGCCTGAACTTAGTGATTTGTTTTAAAGAACAAAGTATGGAAAGAGAAGAATAGTAACATTACAGTAGGAAAATCTAGCAAAACTGCCTTAACCAAGTGATTAAAATAACATCCCCAATGATGAAATGTGGATATAATGTGCCCTCTAATTTGATGTAATAATAAGGATCCTTCACTTCTGTTATTCTTTCCCAAAACCCACAACCCCAGTCTAATCATGAGGAAAACATCAGACAAATCCAAAGTAAGGATAGTTCATAATACACATGACCAGTATGCCTCAAAATTTTCAAAGTCATTAAAAACAAAAAAAAAGACTGAGAAAAACTGTAGTGAGTGAGAAGAGAAGATATAACAACTAAATGAAATGTGACATCTTCAGCTGATTCTTGGAACATAAAAAAGACATTAATGGAAAAAGTGTTGAAATCTGAATGTGTTAATTATTTACTACTAACGCACCAATGTTGATATCTTAGTTTTGATAAGTGTATTGATAAGTGTATGTAAGGGAATAACATCAGAAGAAACTGAAACTGGATGAGAGGCATGTGGAATGTTTTGCAAATTTTCTATGACTCTGAAATTATTCCAAAACCAAAAAGCTACTAAAAAAAAAAACAAAAAACAAAACCCAAACCAAATTTCTAGGGATAGAAACTACAGATGAGAAGTACATTAAATGAAATAAAAATAAATTAGGTATTTCAGAAGAAAGGATTAATAGACTTGGAGACATAGCAATAAAAACTACACAAAAAGACACAAGAGGGAAAAAAAGACAGAAAATCTTGAACAGAGCATCATTGAGTTAAGGAACCACTTCAAGTAGACTGATACACATGTAATTGGAGACCTTAAAGGAAGGAGGGGCAAAAAAATTTTTTAAAGAAATGATAGACATAAATTTTCCAAGTTTGATGAAAACTTTAGGGCCACACATTCAAGAATCCCAATGAACCACAAGCACAAGAAACATGAAGAAAACTACACCAGGGTATATCTTAGTAAAATTGCTAAGGTCCATGATAAAGTCTGAAGAGTAGCATGAGAGAAAACAGCACATACAGAGGAACAAAGGTAAGAATTAACCCAGAAGAGAGTGAAGCAAAATCTTTCAAATATGGAAAGAAAGAAAAAAAGCATTGTTTACTTATAATTTGAAAATATTTTTCAAAAACAAATGTGAAAATAGGGAAAGAATAGTCTTTTCAATAAATGGTGTAAGGACAACTGGACATCCACATGTGAAAGTATGAAGGTGGACATTCATCTGACACTATATACAAAACCAAACTCAAAATGGATCAAATACATAAATATAAGAGCTAAAACAATAAAACTCTTGGGAGAAAACAGGGGTAAGTCCTCACGGCTTTGGATTTGGCAATGTTTTCTTGGCATAAGCAACCAAGAAAAAAACAGATCAACTAGAGTTCATCAAAATTGAAAATATTTGTGGATCAAAGGACACTATCAAGAAAGTAAAGAGACAATCCATGGAAATTCCTTGGTGGTCTAGTAGTTAGGACTCTGCTCTTCCACTGCAGGGGGGCACTGGTTTGAGCCCTGGTTGGGGAACTAAGATCCCACAACCATGCAGCATGGCCAAAAAATAAAATTAAATTAAGAAGTTTTATAAATAAAAAGACAATCCACAAAATGGCAGAAAGTATTTGCAAAGCATGTACCTGATCAGGGTTTAGTATCCAGAATATATAAAGAACTCGTACAACTCAACAACAAAAAGATAAATGACCCAAATCAAATGGGCAAAAGACCTGAATTAACATTTCCCCAAAGAAAATATACACAAGGGCCAAAAAATACATGAAAACATGCTCAGTATCGTCAGTTATTAGGGACATGGGAATCAAAATCAAAAGATACCACTTCACACTCATTAGCATGGGTACAGTAAGAAATGAAGTGTTGGAGAATGTGGACAAATTGAAACCCTTACCTTGTACATTGTTGGTGGTAACATAAAATGGTATAATTGTTGTGGAAAAGTCAGTTAATAAGTTAAACATATAATACCATATTACCCAGCAATTCCATTCCTAGGTATATACTCAGGAAAATTAAAAACAAATGTTTAAACAAAAACTTGTACATACATGTTCATAGCAGCATTATTTATAATAGTCAAAAGGTGGAAACAACCTAAATGTCTATCAGACATTTAAACATCAATAGATAAAGAAGATGTGGTATATCAATACGATAGACTATTACTCAGTCCTAAAAAGTAATGGAGTTCTGATGCATGCTACAACATGGATGAAGTAGCAAACATTATACTAGGTCAAAAAAGCCGACACAAAGGCCACATACTGCATGATTCCATTTATTTGAAATGCCAAGAATAGGCAAATCCATAGAGACATAAAGTTGATTAGTGGTTGCCAGGGGCTGCAGAAGTGGTTAAATGAGGAGTGAATAGTTGATGGATACAAAATTTGCTTTTGGAATGTTCTGGAACTAGACAGTGGTGATGATTGCATAACACTGTGAACGTGCCAGATGCTACTGAAAGGCACACTTTGGCTAAAATGATGAATTTAATCACACACACAAAAGCAATTTACATACAAGTCTATTCTTTCATTCATCTATCAAACATTTATTGAACAGTTTCAGGCACGCTTTATTCTGGATGCAAGGAATACATAGAGTAATCAAATGTGGTTTTGGCTTTTAAGTCCATGGGTTGATAGGGGAGGAAAAACATTCTGCAAACAATTAAGTTCAGATAAGTGTTATGGTTTCCTTGACATAAGAATGGGCACTGTACATTGTGGGGTCTGCTTTACCAAGACGTAGAGGGTGGAGGACAGCAATGGTAAGGCTGAAGCTTGAATGCTGAGTAGGAGTTTGCCAGGTGGATGGCAGCAAGGATGGATTCCAGGCAGAGGGTGTCACTTAATCAAGCTTGAAAAGCTGGCATCAAAAAGCCTGTGGCTTTTTTTTTAAAGCAAACTCCAAACTAAATAGGATGTGTGCTGCATTGCAGAGAAGGACTTCAGAACAGTGATGTGACAGGTGGGTGAGCACCCCTGTCTGGTTGCAATACGTGACACTAAGACATGTTAGGGGAATAACCTGGACTTGACAGGATATAAGGGTCAAAGGAAGTGTGTCTCTAAGATTGGGCTACTTTGTTGGTGGTGGAAATTGCCAGTCCTTAAAGTGGGTCTGCAGGACATTGAATTCTTATGGGACATCAAACTAGAATTTATACTACTCCCCATCTTATGTAGTATACTTTAATTTTTTTTGTATTTGAGACCTCCTTCCCTTTTTCTTGGGCTTCTTCTGTTTTCTTGTTTGAAATACATGTTACTATGGAAATGTCATGGCGCAGTATAGTGGCATTTACAAGTGAAGTGTAAAGAATTTTCAGAACATTTAGAAACACAAATCTAGGGTTTAGGAATATAAGCCCTAATGATGTGACAGTGTTCATGCTTTCAGATACTGTCATGAATATAAATACACCCGGAAATTTCAGACAGCAGAGAGGAGATAGTTGAGAATTTTATTAAGATTTATGTGCCCAGATTTTAAAAAATGTGATAAACGTTAAAAACACAAACATCAACACACTACTTGGGAAGAACATCTGGAAAAAAATGAATGACAGAATGCCAACATTTACTTGTGAATACACACCTCTGGGAGAAGGACGAGAGGGCCCAGACATCCCAGAAAAACTTGGAAAAACCTTTTTACCACCTTCTATGCCATAAATATGTTCTCCCCAAATTGTATGTAAATCAGTTATTGATAAACCATATTTATCAAATGCAAGGGTGACCATTTTAAAGTTATCTGAAGAATGTACACTTTAGTGAAGGGAATTATTACCAATGGAGTAATGGAAAAAAAGTCACTGGACCGAGTGAAATTCAGGGTCCTTCATTATTATTCTGGCTCTGTCACCAACTAGATGTGTGATTCAAGAAAATTCACTCTATTTCCCTGGGCCAATTTCCTCATCTAATCTGGGTTGTAATTCTGAATTTTCACTTATTAGGTTCTTAAAGTCACAGGAGTGATGGCCCACAGCCTGACGTCCAGTTTCTTCTGAGAGGTAACATCACAGGACAGAACTGAAGGCTCTTTTACACAAGAGGAGCTGGAGATGTCAATGCCAGTCAGGCAGTTACCACTGCTCTCTGTGTTTTGCCTCTTTATACTCCCCTTTCTCATCCCCACAATCACCCTAAGTGTGACGATTCCAACTTTTGTCCCCAATTCTTTACAAAAGCTTGTTCTAGAGCTGACTTGTGGGAAAAAGCCTGACAGTCTAAGGTAGGAGCCCATTCTCAGGGATCTCTCCACATCTGGCCTTTCCCTAACCACAAGGCTGGCACTGCCTGAGGACAAGGGCTATACCCTCTGTGCCTAGTACAGACATAGGCCTAAAGAAGGAACTTGGGGGCTTCCCTGGTGGTGCAGTGGATAAGAATCCTCCTGCCAATACAGGGGACACAGGTTTGATCCCTGGTCTGGGAACACGGATTCCAACCCTGGTCTGGGAAGATTCCACAGGCTGCGGAGCAACTAAACCCATGTGCCACAATTACTGAGCCCATGCTCTAGAGCCTGTGCTCTGCAACAAGAGAAGCCACTGCAAATGGTGAAATTCCTGAACCCTAGAGGTGAACTTTTGGCTGCTTTTTTAAACATTTCTGAACTCCCCAAATTTTCTACAATGGGCAAAAAATATATAGAAACCACAAGTATTAAACCTTCTTTTTCCTGGCTTTTAGTCAATACCCTGGTTTCCCATAAATAATGTAAATTTTGCCCAGTTCTCCGATGTTTGGAACAGGATATAGGTCACACACCTTTTCTTTAAGAGAAACAGCCAGTATAGTTCCTAGTTCATTCTGCTTAAAGAGCAAAGACACTATGCATTTGTCTTTGTGGACAAATGCCATCTAGCTCCAGGCAAGGGCCCTTGCCAACTGGTTTCAGAAAAGGACGTTTATCAACAGTGTTTAGGCACCACCTTGATTAACTTGCCACACAGGAAGTGCAAAACACATCTGTAAGAATTCTTTTGGCTTCTTAAACAAAATAGGCTTTAATAACTGGCAAGAGGTAGAAGGCACTGGGTCAGGCTAATTACTACCATGCTACTGACTAATTGAGGAGCTGTTATGAAGACTGAAGAAGCAAAGGAAATTACTCTCTATTGAATACTTACTACACACCAGATCTTCTGCTGGGCACCTCACATATATTATTACTCTAATGTAAGCCTCACATCTAATAATCACTAACATACTATATTTTCACTCATTTATCTTATTTCTTGTCTGTCTCCCCTACTTAAAGGTAAGCTCATAAAGAGGAACACTTTTTTTTGGTCTTGTTCACTGCTGTCTCAGTGTTTAGAAGAGAATCAGATACATATATGCAATCAACAAATATTTGCTGAATAAACCAAATGAACACCTCCACGAGGTAGGTTTTATTATTCTCCTTCTATGGATGAATAACCTGAAGTGCTCCAGTGGTGCAAATGAACTGCCCAAAGTCACATGGCTTATTAAGGAGCAGGACTAAAACCCCAGTTTCACTCTTTTGTTCTTTCTATAGACCAAGAGACTTAGACCTTGAAGAACCCTTCCAGCTTGACAAATCTGTAATCTAGATGCTTATAAAACATGTATTTACCTTGTGTACTCACTTGAAAATTAGAAATTCACCAAGGAGATGTATTTGGCATTTTAATGATAAACATTTTGCTAAAGTAACAATGAAAGACACACTTCCCCAACAGAACAATTTCTTCTATGACATTATTGACATCATTTCTCACTTGAAAATACCATGACATGATTACTCTTCAGATATAAATAAAAGCACAGTAATTTTGGACACCATCAAAAAATATTTTCAAGCCTTGGAATTTGTAAGTTACATCATTAAGATGACTATTAATATGTGTGTGGTATTTTCCATGCAGAATATCCAATATTCTTGTGCACATCCATGTTGAGTGTCCCAGTATGGGAGGAGGTAGACTTGGCACAAGGGAAGTCATTCCTGTCCTAAAGAAATTATATGGATGGCTCAGGGATTCTTCAGAGAATCAGCTGTAATAAAATCTATCTCAAGAATATTCATTTTGTAGGAGAGAATGCAAGAATGAGGTTAATTTTACCCAGGAGAGTACTTCAAATCCTTTCCATTTGTCAGAACATACTTGATCTATATGTGTTCCTTACCTCCCTAGGACCACATAACAGGAACATGCTATTCATGGTGTCTTCTCATACCACCTGGGATTTCTGTAGGGATTCTGGTCCCCTTCTTCTTTCAGAAAGGCCCTTTTCACTTCTATTCCACTCCTGCTACCAACACAATAGTATAAAACCATCTCTATGTAGACTCAGCCAGTTAACAATTCCTGGGCCAAACTCATCGTTTGGCCTGACTTTCTCTGTTGCCAACTTTTGGTGCTATTGTTTTATTCTCATAATAAAAGCAATAATATTTTAGAAAACTACTTTTGGATTTATGTATGTAATTTTGTGTATCACTCTTTTCACTTCACATTCTAAGCATTTTTGCCAAGGTGTTTTAACACAAACATTAATTACAATGACTGCATAATAGTCTATTGTATAGTCATACTGTAATTTACTTAACCAACCTTCTACTGTTGGACTTCTGGATTGTTAAAGCATAAATTTTGCCCAAATTTTAGACTATTTCTTTAGGACAGATTCCCAGAAGTGAAACTAGAGGATCAGAAGATATAAACATTTTTCAAGTTCCTAATAGATACTGCCAAATTGCTTTTCAAAAAGCTGTTGCCAATTTACACTTCCAACATTGCCAGCGTGTTTTTTTTACCAATAGAGATTGGTCTAAAGGATAATAAAATATTATACAATCCTTAAATTATTAATGCAGCTGGAGAGGCATCATGACCACAGCAGAGAGGCCTGTGGCAAAGGTCATACCTTTTTCCAGGTATGCAATTGAAAAAGAGTTAGTATGAGCACATGGAACAGAAGTTTTGCAAGAGTGAAGAGTAGTATAATTAGACTTCAGACCATCAAATCTAAGGCTTGTGTCTGCTTTGTCCATTCCTGTATCCCGGCACATAGGACAGTGCCTGGCACATACAGCCACTCAATAAAAATTTGCTGAATTAACACAGAATCTTCTTTCAGATGCAGCTTTTCAGCAGCTGTAGTATTTAGCCACTCCTGGATTCAAAGGAAACATGACTGGCTAGATTAAACACCCTTGCAAATGTATGTTCAATCCTGAGATTCTATTTCAACTTTGGAAAATCAGTTTAAATGAAGGTGACACAATATGGCTCTCTTTGGGAGAAAAACAAGTAAACACATCTGAAAGGACACAGCTTAGTATCAGTTGCAAGTATACATATACATGTGTGTGTATATATATATATATATATATAGTTTTTTTTTACAAGCATGCAAAAAATATAATTCAATGAGTTTTGTCACTTCTTGATAACAAACTTATTCAAATGTTACCCATGGTCAAGGCAATTTTGGAATTATCTTCAGTTCATTCTGTTATCACTGGTTGTAACTTGGCACCATTTTCAGTATTGCCAAGTTTTCTTTTTTTGAGATATTACAAGGGCAAAATATAGGTAGTAGTTTGTATATTGTAATTTTTAGTAAAGGATGGCACAAAATTTATTTTGTGAATCAGAATATGGTCAAGGTAAAATAGTCAATCATTCAGCTCAGGTTCACTCTCCTGGCACCATAAAGATTCCCTTCAATATTCCACCATTTCTATAGTAGTAAATTGCCAGATATTTCCAGATCAACTTAGCATTAACAATGTTATTGATGGAAAAGGATCAATCACCTATTATTTTTATAAACACACTTTATATACATTAGACCACGGGTCAGCAAACTATGGTCCTTGGACTAAGTCTGGCCCGTCATCTGTTTTTCTATGACCTACAAGCTTAGAATTTTTAAAATATTCTTTATGGCTGAAAAAAATTTGTGGCATGTGAAAATATATGAAGTTTAAATACCACTAACCATAAATGAAGTCTTATTAGGACATATCCATGCTCACCTGTTTCCATATTAATTATGTCTGGCTTTGCATTAAAAAGTTCAGAAAGTTACCCACACAACCTAAGACATTTCCTTTACAGAAGTTTGCTGATCTCTTCATTAAATCCAAGTGTGTCCTTAGGGGTATTAAAATTTCTCCCTATAGAATTTTTGTTCCTGGATATTAATACTGGGAGAAGGGTGATGCAACTGGGACAGATTTGTAAGGACCTGACAAGGCAGGACCATAGAAGATAAACACATGAGTGTTGCCTCATATAGGATACAAAAGCCTGATAAAATCTGAGAGGTCTAATCCAACTAAGGAGCAGTTGGAGAAAGCAGGGTTACATATACAATCCCAGCAGCAAAAAAAACTCTTCAAGTGAGCCACAGAGGACCCTGTAACCGATTCCAACAAGCCCAGTGAGACTTGCTGGCAATGATGTCTGCAGATAGCAGGCTGGCTGATAAGTACATGTGATACAGTGACAGACAGTTCCCAATAGTACCCCATTCCTGTATTAGACATCTTCAAGTCATTCAGCATCCAAATTTATTTAGGCATCTCCAAAGGCAAGTCTGAATGCTAAGAAACAGATCTGAAAGGAAGATTCTGGAAAGCAGGTCCCAGGTACACATTCTTCCCAAACAATGACATTTCAATGAGAATTCAGAGCTGGGGGCAGAATTCAGAAGACTGCAGAACTTACCCATGTTTTTCGAAATCAAAGATTGGTGAATATTTTATTCTTTCTGTTCCAGTACCAGTGGGACAGGTAGAAGGAAGGTAGGATAATGGGAGAAGAAAGAACTGGATAAACTCAATGATGGGATGATCTGCCCTGGAAAGTGTTTGTTCCTCCCAGACTTGCAGCCATGGTATATAACATATATACCATTCCATGTGGATTTTGAACCATAATAGGGATGGGGAAGATCAACCTGAAAGCCAAAGAGATTCCCTGATTGTGTGTTGAGCTTGAGAATTATGCTCAAGGTTTGCAGATGACCAGCTCTCTTCCAGACAACCTATAGAGAGCCAGGCTTCATCTCTTATGGTTAAATGGAGCTTCTCCTGCCCAGGAAAATACAGTTGCTGGGAGAATGGATTTGTATATTATACCTCTGAAATCCTTTTACAATTCCTGAGTACCAGAGGTAACTAAATTGCCTTGAGAAACTAGTAATATTGATTGCCTCTGCGGAGTGGAACCCCTGGTGGCTAAGGGTGACAGGTGGCAAGAAACAAACAAAAAAGATCACATTTCCCCATGTTCCCCCACCCTTCTTGAGGATAGGAAGGCAATCTGGGGCCAGGGATGGAGTAATTTCTTTACTCAAGCTATAGGGCCAGGAATTCTCTGGTGGTCCAGTGGTTAGGACTCGGTACTCTCACTGCCAAGGGCCCAGGTTCAAACCCCAGCTGGGGAACTAAGATCCCACAAGCCACATGGCCTGGCCAAAAACAAATGAATGAAAAAAAAAAAAAAAAAAAGACTATAGGCCTGAACTAGGGAGCCAAAGAGGGATCTAAAAGTTAGAAGATAGAAGAGCTGCAGTTGAGCAGAAAATCAAGACCAAAAGGGGAATTCAAGGTCAGCATACCAAAGAGGCCAAAAGCAGCTGCTGGAAGGTGTGGTCCAGAACTTGAAAACAAAGCCCAGGGAAGCAGAAGAGCATGAGTAGACTGGAGAATGAACTGAGCAATAACAGAAAAGTCAAGGCCAAGGGCCTGAGGCTTGATGATGGGTGGATCCCTGAGATTGTAAGATCAAAAGCTCAAGCGACCTAGGCAGCAAGGTGCAGGCCAGGCAAAATTCTTGTCAGAAATAAAACAGGTTTGACGGGTGGACACAAAAGGGGTACTGTTACATGAGAACTCTCTTGTCTGGGGATACTCCTTAAGAGATTACGCTCTAAAATGGGGGTGTAGAGATCCTGAGAAGCTGTATGTGAATGATTTGGTCTGCATGAGTATTTTTATTTCCCTCCAAACTTGAGGCTTTCTAGAGTGTATTATGATCTTATTGACTATTTTCTGAGAGACCTTGCAAGAGGGTAATGGGTTCAGGTGATGTAGCTCAACCTGACTACTGCCTAGGACATGATCTAAGGTAAGGTAGGTAATAAATAAGTCTTTCTCATTACAGCTACTTGGAACAATTTGAATTCACCCTCCTGATTACCTGCTTCTGGTTGCCAGCTGTGGGGTTTTCTTCCTAGAAGTGCAGTGTCCCTGTTGGAAAGGCCTTATGGGGAGCCCAGGGCTTTATCTGATGTAGGAAGATGTAATGATCCTGAGAGGAAATGCCTAGAAACTGCTCTGCAGGCAGGAGTCTGTGAGCTGTTGCTTAGAGTTTTCCTAAACAATATCTTTTATTTGTGAGATAAAGTCTAGTTTTCAGGGTGCCTCAAAACTGACAGGTATTAGTTGGAAACTTGTAATTTTTTGAAGGTGAGAGTGAAAGAACTAAAAACTGTGTTGAATAAATGTTGTGCCTCTACCATCAACCAGTATTGTTTACTAACTTACCAGTTAAATAATAGGAGCTATTATATGTAAAAATCCTTGGGTTAAAACATAGACATTGGCCAATTCTGTGAAATGCTGTTACTAACCATCCCCAACTCTACCCAACACACACACACACACCCGCCTCCACCAGGCATTCTGAGACGTTTCCAGTCTATGTGGTATTTCTTGGAACCCATTTTGGGAAAGTTCCACTCCATAAATCCTGGCAGAGAGCCAGGAAGAGATAAAGGAGTCTAAACTAGTAAAGACTGCTTTTTTTTTGAGGGTTTGATGAGAAAATTAGATAATCAAATAAGTGGGCTATTACAAACTTGCCTACAGACTGAGGGGGAAGCAATTTATAACTATTAGAATAGAGTTTGGGGTGGAGGAGAGGAAGCAAATTATCTCAAATTGTTCATCTTCTGCACAACACTATTATCTTTCTCTTTAGACTTTGCTATTTCAGCCAATAGTGCCCTCATTTTCCTACTGACAAGAGGTTGGAAGCCTCATCCTGTTCTCCCTACCTGGAAATATGTCTAATTTCCTAAAGATCCAGTCCAGGAACCACCTCATGCATGAAGTCCCCCAACCCTTGGCGATCTTATTTCATAACCTCACACTGTCAATGCTCAGCAGCGTTCTAAACACTGCAGGTGCTCAAAAAAATACCTGACAATGTTGGTATTAGTTGCTAAAAACAGCTGATATGTGGGAATCAGCACAGAGGCAAAAGACTGCCCGAATTCAAGGTCTAGAGTGTTACCTTTTCTTACTCTATACACATCACAGCCTGGACCTGAATCCCTCAGTTTATATTTTTCAGGACCAGATCCTCCTTCTCCATGAGACAGAATACACCCAAATGAAGCGGGTGGAGGGGAGTCCAAAGCACAAGACTAGAATGAAACAAACGCAGCTCTTCTGTGAGGGGTAGGTCTGTGAGAAGGTCAGGATGGGAGGCTAACCCCTGAGTTCTGAGGGGCTCCCTCTGAGTTATTTGGGCTGGACAGGCCCTTAGCATTGCTCCATATGTCAGCATGCCACTGCCTTCTGTACCATACCTCAGGCCCTGACTGTGAAGCAAGTTGGAACTGTAGGCCTTCTTTTGGGGTCCTCCCAGCACAGTATGCCTCCCTGGGCACAGAGAGAGAGAGAGACTCCAAGAGGTTGTGCTCCCACCTTTCATTCATATGATCCTGAGGCAGAATACTGAGAACAAAGGAAGAGGACAGCCACATCAAGCTAAGGTCTGGTCAGTGAAGAAAAAACTTGTTAAGGGGGGAAAAAAAAAAATCAAGCACAAGCAAGTACCAGGAGTCAATAGCCAAAAGTTCTTCAAAGTTGTGGAGACACAGCAACGAAGCTGGCCCAAGAGTTCAGTAAACAGTAACTAGCAGAGATATGACATACAGAGAGGAGCAGTAAAGAAGCTGAAAATAGATGAGCAGTAAATGAAGGTGCCTAACCGCATGGCAGCTTTCCAGTTTGGGTTCAGCCACCCCACATTCCTTTTACCAGGGTGTGAACCAATCCTGAGCTGTCCTGCTGGGAAGGCTGGTTGAAGACAAGTCTGCAGTAGCTGGCTGGCAGGGTAACGGATTTTGGGATGGGATACAGGCAGAGGCATTTCCCCACCAGCTTCTCACTGGAGATGACTGCATGCTTCAGAACTCCTTACCTTTTTCCTCACACATGAGCTGTTTTTCCTAGTTTCCTTTGAAAGATCAGAGCAAAAGTCAAGTTTTTGAGGTTTGGGCTCATCCTTCAAAATACCCGATATAACTTTTGCAGATATTTTCCTCATATTCAAGTTTTCTTTCAGAATGAGCCTAACAGTTTCTTTATCTAAATTTAACTCTTCGGCCATCATCCTCACGGTTAACTGCCTATTCGAACAGACCAAGTCCTTGACTTTCTTGATATTTTCATCCGTACGGTGGGTGACAGGACGACCACTTCTGGCATCATCTCGAATGTCTTCGCGTCCTTCTTTAAACCTTTTGTGCCAGTCGAAAACTCTGGCCCTTGACATGACTTCATCCCCGTAAGCTTCTTTTAAAAGATGGTGAGTCTCACTTGCAGACTTGTTCAGTTTCACGCAAAATTTGATACTAATCCTTTGTTCTAGATATCGGTCACTCATTTTGGGGCTTAAGCAACACAAGAACGTTAAAACGCTACAACTGTGAAGGAAAGACAGAGGGACCAATCTCTATAGGGCTGCAGGTGGAATCATACTGCTATTCTTGCTCCTCTGGAAGCCTCATGAGGAAAGAGTAATTGCTTTTCTGAATTTTAGCCCCTGGGGCTTCCAATCTAGAAGCTAACGGGGCCACAGTGTAGCTGCAAAGCTGGGGAAAATGAAATCTCCTACAACCCACGTCTGCATCCAACTCGGGCACGAAGATCTGATGGGGGTGTGCAAATCAGTCACCAAGATGGTCCCGTTGCCCGCGGCTCTTAAGAGTCTAAGGCAATTTCTGCAGTAGAAGCCTACGTGGTGGCAATTTAAACAAGCAAGAAACGACGCATCGGTGTTGTAACGTGCAGGCTCGGTTCAGATCTGCGCAAACCGGCGCACGCCAAACCTACCGGAGCTGTAGAGGGCCTGGAGCCTCTAGAGTGGAGACACACCCGCATGCGCCATTCCCTCCCTTCGAGTGTAGGCCGCACGCAGGCGCACTGCGGCAGCCTGCGCCAGGCCCCGCCTCTGCCTCGCCACACCCGAGCAGGCGCGCTTCCTTGCGCGTACCCGCCCGCGGAGAAGTCGGCGGAAAGGAGGGGGCGGGGGAAGGAAGACTGAGGGAAGAGAGGGGCACCCCCGGGCGCCAGGGTGCATTGTGGGAAGGAGGCGGCAGCGTCCCGGGCGGGCGGGAGGTGCACCAGCGGCGGCGGCGGTAAATCCTCCCGGCCGCTCACAGCACTGTGGAGCCGCGTCCCCAGCCCGGCCTCGGACCGCGGCGCCCCTCCTGCCCCTCGCGGCTTCTCGCCCGCCCCTCCCCTCCCCCCCCCCCCTGCGAACCGGTCCTGACGAGCCGGCCGGCCGGCCTGGCTCCCCTCCCCGGCCCCGACGGGCGGGCGGGCTGCCCTGAGGAGGCGGGGAGGGGAGGGCTGGGTCGGCCGGCGGGCAGACAACGATGCCGAACTTCTGCGCGGCCCCCAACTGCACGCGGAAGAGCACGCAGTCGGACCTGGCCTTCTTCAGGTTCCCGCGGGATCCGGCCAGGTGAGCGGCGGGCGCGGAGCTGGCAGCCCGGGCCCTCCTCCGCCGTTCGCGCTGCCAACCGCCGGCCCTGGGCAGGCTCCGGGGCTAAGAGGGGCTTGGGGGGACACAATTGTCGACCCCAACCCGGGTCCGAGGTGAGGAGCGGGCCTCGAGCGGTGGGCGGGCGGGCGCTCGGGGGCCTCGGAGCACGTGCGTCCGTGGGTGCTCTGCGTGTTGGGCACCACTCGAAATAAGAGGCAACTGGGCGGCGCGAGTGGGTAAGGTGGGTTCTCGCCCTGATTCGCTTGCTGTGTGACCTCGGACAAGCCGCTTTCCTCTCTGGGCTTTAGTTAGCCTAGCTGTCAAAAGAGGGACCTGAAATCTATGGTTGTGGTCTCCGGGGCCCTTCTACCCCCGAGACAGTGTTTCTTTCTGGAGTCCGACCACCTTTGATCTCCAGTCACAACTACTCCCTCCTTCGGACTTCTTCATGGTTCAAATTCTGTTTCTGACCGTTACTCATTATCTCACTTGGTTAATGTGGGGATAACGGGGGTGGGAGAGGGCGGGGTACGCGAGAGGGCTTGGTAGTTGTTATTGAAACGTCTTCCTTGAGGTAACCCACCCGCTCTCACTTGTATTTAGAGAGTGATAGAGTAGGACTGTATTTGAAAGTCTTAGGCTTTTTCCTTGGCATGTCTTGTTGATTAATTCATTTCAGGTCAGTACTTGCTGTATGTGTCAGGGCACTAACGTTAGAGGTCCTGGAAATTCAGAGTTGATGAGACAGCGTTCCTGCCTGCAGAAAGCTTACAATCCATTTAAGGTAGATATATAACATATAAGTAGGCGATTATAATATAGCGTGCTGCTCTACAAATATTTATCGAAGGCTTACTATATATACTAGGCACTGTTCTGAGCACTGGGAGAGAATAGATAGATAAAACGAAGTCTCGGCTCTCATGGAGTTTACGTTATTGTGGGGGAAAATAAGTAGATACACCGTGTATCAGATGGTGATGAATATTATGGAGAAAAAGCAAATGTTTGACGGGAGGGGGCCGGGAGGGTAGGGGAATAGGAGTAGTAGGGGAGGCACAAATTGCTGTTTTAAATAGGATTATCAGAGACGGCCTCGCCAAGAGTGTGTATTTGAGCAAAGACCCGAATTAGGAAAGGGAGTCAGCCATGGAAGTATCCAGGGGAAGTACATTTCAGTCGGTAGAAACAGTAAATGTAAAGGCAGGGCATGCTTGTTAGAGGTACAAGCGGGAGTCCTCAAGCTGATTTAAGGAAGGTCAATCACTCAGTCGCGTCTGACTCTTTTCTCCACTCCATGGATTGTATCCCGCCAGCCTCTTCTGTCCATGGAATTCTCCAGGCACGAGTACTGGCGTGGGTTGCCATTCCCTTCTCCAGGGGATCTTTCCTACCCGGGGATCGAACCGTGGTTTCCCCCATTGCAGGCAGATTCTTTACCTTCTGAGCTACCAGGGAAGCCTAAAGGGACGTGGAAGAGGAAGAGATGAGACCAGAAAAACGTACGTGTGTTTGTGGTAGGGGCAAATTGTGTAGGTTATTGTAGGCTGTGGAAAGCACGATGGCATCCTGAGTGAAATAGTAAGTCATCAAAGGGTTTAGAAGAGAGAGACTTAATACCTTTAACAGAATCACTGGCTAACTTGATGAGTACATTGTAGGGAAGCAAAGGTGAGAGCAGAAAGACCAGTTAAAGGCAGTTGCAATAATCCAGGTTTAATTGCAGTAATCCAAGTTTATAGAAGTGGAGGTGGTAAGTAGTTGCATTTGAGGTTTATTTGGAAGGTGAAGCCAGCAGGATTTTTAATGGTGTAGATAATAGGTTGTAAGAGAAAAACAGAAGTCAAGAATGATTCTAGAATTTTTTGCCTTTAAAAAAATTTTTTTGAAATATAGTTTATTTCCAATGTTGTATTATTTCTGCTGTACAGCAAAGTGATTCAGTTTTATATATATACACACATTCTTCTAAAAATTTTTTTCCAATACACACATTCTTTTAAAAATTCTTTTATAGTATGTTTTATCACGGGATATTGAATGTAGTTCCCTGTGCTACACAATAGGACCTTGCTGTTTATCCATTCTACGTATAATAGTTTTTATCTGCTAACCCCAAACTCCCAGTCCAACTCTCCTCCACCACCCTCCCCACGGGCAACCACAAGTGTGTCCTTTATGTCTGTGAGTCTGTTTCTCTTTAGTAGATAGGTTCATTTGTGTCATGTTTGTCTTTTTCTTTCTGACTTACTTAGTATGGTAATCTCTAAGTTCATCCATGTTGCTGCAAATGACATTATTAAGTTCTTTTTTATGTCTTGAGTAGTATTCCATTATAGATATGTACCTCATTTTCTTTATCCATCTTTCGATGAACATTTAGGTTGTTTCCATGTCTTGGCTATTGTGAATAGTGCTGTTATAAACATGGGGGTGCATGGATCTTTTGAATTACAGTTTTGTCCAGATAAACGACCAGGAGTGGGATTCCTGGATCATACGGTAACTCTGTTTTTAGTTTCCTGAGGAACATCCATACTGTTTTCTATAGTGGTTGCACCAGCTTACATTCCCACCAACAGTGTAGCAGGGTTCCTTTTCTCTACACCCGCTTCAGTATTTGTTATTTGTAGATTTTTTAGTGATGGCCATTCTGAGTCATGTTAGGTGGTACCTTGTGGTTTTGGTTTGCATTTCTCTAATGATTAGTGATTTTGAGTATCTTTTCATGTGCCTGTTGGCCATCTGTATGAAGAAAGACTCTAAGATTTTTAACCTGAGCCTTTATTGAGCTATGGAAGACTGGGAGGAGCAGGTTCAGTGGAGGACTATAAAAAATTTGGTTTAGGACATGTGAAGTTTGAGAGGCCTGATAGACATTCAAGAATAGATGTCTTTCTTCATAAATATCCATAAATGAACTCAAAATTGTCCATATTTAGATCAATGACCTAAATATTTAAGAGCCAAAACTATTAAAAGATATACAGGTCTGGAATTTAGAGACTTCCAGACTGGAGATTGTGAATACGGGCATTCTCAGTTTATAGAGGGTATTTAAAACCATGAACTGGATAAGTGAAGTAGACTAGGTCTGAGGATTGAGCCCTGGAGTATTCTTAGTGTTTAAAGTTCAGGGAGGTAAGAAGGAACTACCTAGCTCAGGAGAATGAGAAATAGCCATTGGGTTCTGTGGGAACAGAGAAGAGGAGCATCTTAATCTGACAGGGCCTCGCTCTGTTAAGCATTATCTTCCTTTGAGCCCAATTGGAAGTATATTTCACTTGCATACTGAAGGCACCACTAGTCAATTCTGGACCACAGGTTGTTAATCTTTATAGGTAGTGAATACTCTTTTCATTACATTCCATAGTTGGGGAGTATGGCCTGTAGGGGCTTATAGTCTTAGATTTGGAAGGAGTTTGTAGATCTAGTGCAGTATCCTTTGAAGTGTTGGAATTCCCTCAGGATTAGTGGCTTTTAAACTTTTTTGGGTCTCTGTTCCTTTTGAGACTCTTAATATAAGGACTGTTAAGAAAAGACATAGACATGATTTCGTATCAAGTTATTTGTGGACCCTTAAGAGGCTCTGCACATTTCTGACAGGTGGGCCTTTGCTAAAACACCTCTAGTGTCAGTTCCTTTGCTTTGTGAGGGGATACTTGAGGATTCTGGACAGCATTGACTATTGTTTCTTCCTTGTATTGAGTGGAAATGTGCCTCCCCTTTATAATTTATGCTTTGGAGGTCCTACTTTTGTTCTCAGGTGACAATGAACAAAGATTTGTCCTATTTTATCTATTTTTTAATTTGTTCTTTGGCCTGGCCTTGTGACATGTAGGATCTTAGTTCCCTGACTAGAGATTGAACCCGTGCCCCTTAAGAGTCTTAACCACTGGACTGTCAGGGACTGGCACTAGACTCTGCCCTGTTTTATTAGGTTGGTAAAAAAGTAACTGTGGTTTTGGACCATGAATTTTAAATCATTATAACTAGGCTCAAATACATCTTTATTAATCAAAATAGGAACAGTTACAATCAAAACATTTTTGCCAACGAGAAATAAGTTTGTTTATTCCTGTAGTATAAAAAATGGTGCTTCTGGATTCGACGAACTCATGGAGAGTATTTTCTGCCTCTTGCTGGTTGTGGAAGTGTTTTGTCTGCAAAAAAGTTGTCCAGATACTTGAAGAAGCAGTAGTTGGTTCATGAGAGGTCAGGTGAATATGGTGGATGAGGCAAAACTTCGTAGCCCAGTTCGTTCAACTTTTGAAGCGATGGTTGTGTGATGTGCCATGGAGGAGAGTTGGGCCCATTCTGTTGACCAGTGCCGGTTGCAGGCATTGCAGTTTTTGGTGCATCTCACTGATTTGTTGAGCATACTTCTCAGATGTAATAGTTTCACCAGGATTCAGAAAGCTGTAGTGGATCAGATGGGTAGCATTAAAATGATGTATAACCACGTTTATATAAGAATGTATTCCAGTATCAAACAGCAAAATTCCAACAATGCAAGACTGCTATTACTTTTGCACCAACCTATATGTAAGAGCCCTTTGAGTATTTCATGACCAAATTACGAGCTTTTTAAAACTCTTAAAAAACATCTTTATTGAGATATTCGCGTACCATATAATTCACCTATTTAAAATGTGCAGTTAAATGGCTTTTGGTGTATCATGTTACTAATTAAAAATTTTTTTGATAAAAATATGCAGGTGTGTCTTGGTGTCCGTAGAGGATTGTTTCCAGGAATCCGCTGCAGATACCAAAATCCATGTATGCTCAAGTCCCTCATATAAAATGGCAGTAGTGTAAAATTTGCCATTTTAATCATTTTTTTAAAAAGCATATTTGAGTGTATAATCCAGTGGCATTAGTTACCATTCATTGTGTTCTGCATTCATCACCACTGTCTACTTCCACAGCTTTTTCATTATCCTGAGCAAAAACTTAACTATTAAGCAGTAACTTTTTACCCCAGTCCATTTTCAGTCTTCATGAATTTTTCTGTTTTAGGTACTTTATACTCATACTATCTAAGTCAGTCGTACAGTAATAGTCCTTTTATGTCTGTCAAATGTTGCTTAATGTATTAAAGGTTTTAACTTTGTATCAGAACCAAAAATCAATACTATAGGATTTCAAATTCTGCTGTATTTGACAGTTTCTTTTTCACTGTGCCCAGAGTTCATTATAATAAAGAAATAGTTTCCAGAGTTGCTTACTGAATTAATAATTGTATTCTTAGGGTTAGTGGTTATAGCTAGTTTTCTTTTTTCCTTCTGTAAATGGGTTGTAGGGAAGGTTGATAAAAGGTGACATTGCCAGCCCATCTATTATTCAAAAGTCAACTCACGTTGTTAACTAACCATAAATATAAATATATTTAATGCTGTTAAGTAGTATATTTCCCATTCATTATATTTATAAATTCCATGCACATGAAAAAAAAATTTTGGTTGCCCTGGGTCTTCGTTGCTGCATGCAGGCTTTCTCTAGTTGCAGTGAGTGAGGGGTACTCTTTGTTGCGGTGCACAGGCTTCTCATTGTGGGTTTTTTTGTTGCGGAGCATGGGTTCACAGGGTTCAGTAGCTGTGACACAGGGGGTCATTAGTTGTGGCTCTCAGGCCCTAGAGCACGCGGGCTCCAGTAGTTGTGGTGCACAGGCTTTAGTTGCCTGTGGCATGTGAAATCTTCCTGGATCAGGGATCAAACCCATGTCCCCTGCATTGGCAGATGGATTTCTATCCACTGTACCACCAGGGAAGTCCTTGTGCACACTTTTAAAAACAACTATTTAGAAGTAACTTAAAATTCAAGAGTATAATTAATACATGGCACTGTGGAATTTCATACCCTAACACCTCATATTGGTTTATAAAAAGTAGCATCAGTGCACTTTAAATATATATATATAAATAGAATCAACTCACCTTAGGGCAGTGGCAGGAAGATAAGTTACCTAAAGTTAAAATTTTTTAAAAGATGCCTAAATCATGATTGCCCCAGGGTGGCTTGATTATTGCCTAAGCTTAGTAGAACTGATGGAGAAGGCAATGGCACCCCACTCCAGTACTCTTGCCTGGAAAATCCTATGGACGGAGGAGCCTGGTAGGCTACAGTCCATGGGGTCGCACAGAGTCGGACACGACTGAAGCGACTTAGCAGCAGCAGCCGCAGCAGTAGAACTGATCCCCAGATCAGGTGAAGATACAAGTAGAGCTAATGAATTGCTCTTATTATTAGAGTGAATTGGGCAGTTGAAACCTTCTTTCTTCTCAGACAGTACTGACTTTTCCCTGAGGTGGTGAGGTCTTGTAAGATTCTTTGGTAATTTAATCAAAGTTAACTGAGAGTTGACATACTCTAATGTGTAAAATGTAAAATGGTGGTTTCCAGGCATTCAAGAGGGTCCCCACGACCCTTTCAGGGAGTCTAAAAGGTGAAAACTACTTCATAATAACACTGACATTATTTGCCTTTTTCGTGCTCATGATCTCAGGAGAGTACTGTGGAGTTTTTCAGGGACTTTATAACATTATGAAGTCACTACTCAGACAAGTTATATATTGTGTTTTATAAAATTTTCTAAGTATGACTTCAGATATAGGTGTTTAGTAGACATTTTCTTGGAAATGAACAAAATAAGCCTGCCACTTAAAGAAAAACAACTGACAGCCAAGCATTCAAGCAAAAGTTAGAATTTTGGAAAATTTATATTCGTTACCTTGAGCTAGACAACTCTCTAATTAGACTTTTCTGATGAGATCAGTGGTGATATTGATAAATGTGACTTTTAAAAAATATATCATATAATGAAATGTGTTACCATTTAGCCAGTCTGCCAAACTTACTGAACTAATATTTTCCAAACTGATAAATTCACAATTTTACAAAGACATACATGGATAAAAGTTCTGTTCAGAGTGCAAGTTAGACTAGTGGATTTTAATCAAACAGTATGAAGAGGCTCATTGGTCTGGTTTCAGATTCCACATTGCATCTAATCTTTAAGAAACCACTGCTTGTGGAGTTTTGGTGTCCTATCAAAGAACATCCACAATTATGTAGGAAACAGGAATGTGGTAATAATCTTTTAAACTGCATGTCATTAAGAAGTCATTTCTTTCTTGTACTTCAGCCAGAACAACGTATGGCAACAGATGATATGCAAAAGCAGATGTGAGACTGTAGCTTTCTTCTATAAAGTTAGACATAAAAGACATTTGCAAAGATGGTGAACTTTGCCATTCTTTTCACTAAATGGTTTTTGTTTTGGAAAATATAGTTATTTCATTAAAATGTTATCTATGATAATATATAATGGAATTGCTATTTTTAATGAACTAATATTTTTAAATTTCTAGGTTGTAGTTTCTATAGTCATAAATATTGGTAGATAAAATGCACGTAAACAAAATTTCTTTAGTTACTTAATAATTTAAGGAGTAAAGGGCTCCTGAGACGATGATGTTTGAGAATCACTTCTATAAGATATAATCTTAAAGTTCTTTCATATGATCTTATTTAATCCTCCAAACAATGCTGCGAGTTGTAATAATAACAATAATACTTACAGAATACTTCATATTCTGTGTGTCAGGCACTATTCTGTGTGTTTTGTGTAGACTATTTCAGTTAACCCTTGCAATAAATTTTGAGATAGTATCTGCTTTCAGATGGGAAAAGCAGGCACAGAGAGGTTAACTTAATTATTCAAGATCTCAGAGAAATATCTAAAACCCCAAATGTAGGATAAGGTATGTAATATTATCCAAATTTATTTGACCATGAAACCTCCTTTTTTTTTTAATTGGAGCAATTCTTTGACTAGTGTTCTTTGGAACATGTTTTGGAAATTTTGCATTAGTAGGAGGCCATTGAAAGAAAAAATTTCAAACCTTAAAAAGGAGTGGTCACTGATGGTTGACTAGTACTGAAAGGGTGGTTAAGTTGAAGACAGGAAGTGACCTTTGGATTTGGCAGGATGAAATTCATAACCTTTAGCTGTTCTGGGTAGCTGTGATGAAATCTTACACTGGCCCACTCTGTCCTGTCCTGGGTGTGAATCATCCCTTTGTCCAGCTTATCCACACTGTATACATTACCTACCTATTAGTATCGGAAAAACATAATATATATAGGGGGGTCAGTACTATATGTGATTTCAGGCACCCACTGAGGGTCTTGGAATATATCCCCCATGGATAAGGGGGAGACTACTGTACATGGAGGCAGAATAGTCTTAACCTATCTGGGTGGGTGTGTATGTGATGTACATACTCTTTTCAAATCTGAAAAATTTTCCTCAGTAAGTGACATTTGAGTGAAGATCTAAAGACAGATCTTTGCATCGATTTTCCTGTGCAAAGGAAATGAAAAAAAGCAACAAGAAGAGTATTCTAGGTTGAATAAACAGTATGTGAAACAGCTCTATGATAAAAGGAATCACAGTGCATTCATGAAACTGAACTAAGGCATGTGAGGTGGCAAAGTGGAAGAGTGGTGCGATATGAAGAGGGAAAAGAGAACAAGGGTTAGATTGTACAGAATCTTGTAAGACATATGAGGATTTGGCTCTTTATCCTAAGAGTAATGGAAAGTCACTAAAGGATCTTAATCAGAGAAAGATAGTATTCTCAAATTGGTTTTTTAAAGCATTTTCCACTTGGAGAAGAGGTCGCAGAAAGGTGACCAGTTTCAAAGTTGATGGATTTGGGGAATCATTCCACTGTGCCAAGGGAAAAAAAAGACACAGAACAGTGACAGGGAGAGCTAGGACAGGGAAGACATTAGTTTTATAAAAAGGTTGAGAGATAACTGTAGAAGTGTGTATGTGCATTTTAACATGTACACAAATATATGTATGTGTGTAAAAAAAGACTTGTGGTCATAGGTAATTTTTATAACTTACTGATGTAAAACATATATACACAGATTGCAAATCATAAGTATATAGCTTGTTAGATTTTCAGAGTAACATGTCGATGAAAATTTTGCCCAGATTTAAAAAAAAAAAAAAAAAAGAATAGTACTAACATCCTAAACTTCCTCTCCCTTGTGGTCCTTTCAGTTATTATCCTACTCTCCCCCGTGGTAGGCACTGTTTGACTACATGCACATTAGATTAGTTGGCTATTGAGGGGGAGGGGAAGAGTGATGGGAAGCTGTTTTATTGGTATATGACATCCATAGGGAAAAGTGCAAAAATGGTAGTCTAGAATTTGATGAATTTTTGTAAGGTAAATATACACAGGTCATGTTCAAGATAGAAAACATTACCAGCACCTCAGAAAGTGCTCACTCCTGGTTGTTAACCTCTCCCTAAATGTACCCATTGTTCTCACTATCATTACTATGTTGAGGGGGGTCTCCAAGCCACCCACATATTCAGAGATTCACTCGGACTCATAGAACTCAGTATATAGTTGTATATAGTTGTACTCAGTATATAGTTGTACTTACAGCTCAGTATATACCTGTACTGTATATACTCAGTATATAGTTGTACTTGCAGCTAAGATTTCTTACAGAAATGTAGTAAGGGCACACATCTGCATCCTAAGAGAGAGAAAAGACAGAGGTAGAGTTGGAAGGATCTTTGTGTAGTCTTCCTTATGTTCTCTCCCTCCCATGTCTGGTCACTCAGAGCCCACTTTTTCCCAGCAGTGAAAATGCAACATTTGTGCCATGTTTCTGCCCAGAGAAGCCCTTAGAGACCCAGTGCCCAAAGTTTTTATTGGGTTCTGGTCACTTAGACACTCTCTGCTTAGCATATGCTAAAAATCCAGACTCCCAGAAGAAGGACAGACTTTCATTAATAGTCCTACTGTTTGCACGAACAGTCGAGGCAGTAAAAGTCACCTTATCAGTTAGAGGAAATTTTTATATCAGTGTAGAGAAGCCAGGCTCCAACATCAGCCAAAAGACAAGCCTTACAAACAAATCATTCTGAAGATAGCAACTTGAGGCTTGCTGTGTTCAATAACTTTTTCTGTACAATCACCATATATGAGTTTGCCTACTCTTGAACTTAATATGAAAGGAATCATATAGTATGTACTCCTGACGTATTTTGCTGAACACGTTTGTGAGATCTAGCTAGTTCGTTCATTCCATTGCCAAGATAGTAGTCTGTATGTAATAGTATACCACAGTTTACCCTTTCTATCTTTGATGGGCAAAGTTGTTTCACCTTCTCATCAACATTTGGTATTATTTCTTTCACATTGTGGTCATTCTTATGAGTATGTGGTAATAATTTAGTTACAGTTTTAATTAGTATTTTCCTAATGACTAGTGAGATTGAGCTTTTTAAAAAATTTTATTTTTCTTTTTACTGAGCATTTTTTTGGAAGGAAGGTATGACCAACCTGGATAGCATATTGAAAAGCAGAGACATTACTCTGCCAACAAAAGTCCGTCTAGTCAAGGCTATCGTTTTTCCAGTAGTCATGTATGGATGTGAGAGTTGGATGGTGAAGAAAGCTGAGCGCTGAAGAATTGATGCTTTTGAACTCTGGTGTTGGAGAAGACTCTTGAGAGTCCCTTGGACTGCAAGAAGATCCAACCAGTCCATCCTAAAGGAGATCAGTCCTGGGTGTTCAGTGGAAGGAGTGATGTTGAAGCTGAAACTCCAATACATGGCCACCTCATGAGAAGAGTTGACTCATTGGAAAAGACCCTAGTGCTGGGAAGGATTGGGGGCAGGAGGAGAAGGGGACGACAGAGGATGAGATGGCTGGATGGCATCACTGACTCGATGGACATGGGTTTGGGTGGACTCCGGGAGTTGGTGATGGACAGGGAGGCCTGGCGTGCTGCAGTCCATGGAGTCGCAAAGAGTTGGACACAACTGAGCGACTGAACTGAACTAAACTGAGCATTTTTTTAATGTGTATTGGCCTATTCAAGTTTCTCGTTTTTATATTAGATTGTCTGAATTATTTGTAGGGAGTTCTTCATACATATTTTGGATATGAGTTCATTGCTAGATTGGTATATTACAGGTCCCTTCTTCCATTTTGTGGGTTGCCATTTCACTCTTAAATGATTCTTTTAATGAATAAGTTATTAACTATAAAGTGGCCTGATTTATTTATCTTTTCCTCTAGACTTTTTTTCTGTTGCTTTTTTAAGAGTTCTTTGTGTCAAGGTGGTTAAGATAGTCTTTTATGTTATCTTTTAGAAACTGTATTGTTTTACCTTTCATATTTAGGTCTACAATTCACTTGGAATTTGTTTTTCCATAGATGAAAGTGCAGGTCAAGATTCATTTTTTCCCAAATAGATGGCCAATTCAGGACTATTGAAAAAATTTAACTTCACTGCTGTGCAATGATTCCTTTGTCTTAAGCATCCACAGTTCTCCATTTTGTTCTATTTTTTTTTATCTTGTGTGCCAATATCACACTTTTTTTTTTAAGATATATGCATTTTTATTTTTTTAAATTTTCTTGCCTTCACCTTGAGTCTTGTGGAAATTCCCTGACCTAGGGTGAAACCCGCACCCCCTGCAATGGGAGCTCGGAGTCGTAACATGTGGACGCCAGAGAAGGCCAGCACCACGGTTTTAATAAGCTTTATAATAAGTCTGTCTGCTAATATAAGTCCTTCAACTTTTTTCCCCCAAGATTGTCTTGACTATGCTGATCCTTTGAATTTCTGTATAAAAAGTTTTAGAATGATCTTTGTCATTGCTCTCTCTCACATAGAGAGACATGCATAAAAGAACTTGTTGGGATTGTGATTATATTAAATCAATAAATCATTTTGAGAAGAATTGATATCTTTAGGATTCAGTGTACCAATCCATGAATTTGTGTATCCCTCCGTTTATTTATTTAAAATTTTTTTCTAAAAGAAACAATAAAAATAAAATTAAAAGTTTTTTCTATTAGAAGTCTTATACGTTTTTCATTAGATTTATTTCTAGGTATTTGATGTGGAACAAGTAGGTGTAGGTAATTGGGCCCTCTGCTCAACTTATTCTTGATTGAATCTGAGTGTTCTTTTTATCAGAAAGCTATTTCAACTTGGTTCAGAAATAATACAGACAGTGATGTTCTGTGTGGAAGGTCTCCAGAGATTTAAGAATTAAAAAACAAACTTAACTCTAGCAATATGGCAGTTGTTTTATAGTGAGTTTTTATACCAAATAATTTAGATGTTGAAATTGAAATATTTATGATCACATTGTACAACTATGTAAGAATGTGATTAAAATGCAGACATCTTAGGGATCATTACGTGTATAGTAATTAATACCTCTTGGTCAAATGAAATGCTTTACAATTATAATCAACATTTCACCGTGGTAATTTTGTTTCCCTGAAATTTCTACCAAGAGCTTAGTTTTACTCTTTTAGATGCATAGAACATGTCTATCCTCTTTGGAAACAATTTAGAGCAATGTCGGGTACAGTCCACGGGGTCGCAAATAGTCAGACATGGTTTAGTGACTGAACAGCAGCAGAGCAGCTGGCTCTTAATAAATGCTTAATAAGCATTATGATGATGAAGATGATGTTAATTTTTTCCTACAGATATTTAAGCACCAAGAGGACATGGACTTTGTCTCAGTCACTATCTCTTAACACCATCTGTGTACTAGGTTGTGTAGACACAATCCCTGCATTCATGGAGCTTGCAGTCTAGTTTGCACGTATCATTGTAGATAATCATGTTTATAATAAAGCAAATGAATATAGCCATTATGCTTCCATAATAAACTCTAGTTATTTATAGAACATCTACGTAGTAATTTTCTACAGTGACAATGTCTTTTCATATGCTTGTTTAAGTTGAAATCCTAAGGGGAATGTTAAGCCGTTGGCGCCTCATGGTTGTGCAGTTTTTTGCTTGTACTGCTGATTATTAAGTCCTCTCTGATGCTAGGATGTCCTGGGAGTTGAAAGATTCAAGTTTAAGTTCTAGTTTTACTGCTAAGTAACTCTGACAAGTTACTTCTTAATCTTGTCTGTAAATGAATGTACTAAATGATTTCTGAGGTTTCTTCCAGCTCTCATTTTGTTGTTAATCAACTTCTCCGAATTATGTTATATTTTTTGGGTCTAGGGGAGCAGGAATCTATTGTCCATAACAAATATTTACCTACAACTGAATGCTGAAATTTAAATGTTGAGCTCATATTCCTTAGTTTTATTTTGGCTTTATTTTTGTAGATGCCAGAAGTGGGTGGAGAACTGTAGGAGAGCAGACCTAGAAGATAAAACACCTGATCAACTAAATAAACATTATCGATTGTGTGCCAAACACTTTGAAACTTCTATGATCTGCAGAACTGTAAGTAAGCAGAAGGTTTGTTCTTTTGTTTGTTTTGTTTTCACTCACTATTTGGTTGGAAATGTAAATCTTTATATATTAATGTTGGAGAGTATCCTTACACCCTGCCACTTTTTTTTCCTTTAAGATGAAGAAAGATTTGGAACTTAATAGTACCTATTTTGTTCTTAAAAACCTCTGTGTGTGTGTGTATGTGTGTGTTTTAACCCTTCTATTTCTGACGCCCTGTTCCCATTTTATCAAAGGTCACCACTTTTTAAACTTCTTTTGTAGCCTTCAGAAAATTTTAGATGATTATAAACGTGTATATTTAAGGTGAATTTGGCATTTTTATTTGGAACAGCTTCTCTAGAGCTTTTATATGAGTGAAATCCTCATCAAGAGATAGAGCTCTTTGCAAATTTTTGTGTGTACTGTTAGAACCTACTCTTAATTTTTATGTGCTGGATACAACAGGAAGCAAATCATACAGTTCATGTGACAAAAACATTTTTATCAGTAATTTGCAATTTCATATCAAGACCTGAATCTCTCAGTCTTACTACAGTTAACTGTAATTTTGTCCAGGTCACTTCTCCCCTCTGAACCCCAATTTCTAATGAAGAATTTAGACCAGATAATTCCTGAGGTCTAAGATTTTTAACCATCTGTGATTCTGTTACTGCTTTGATTCATAAAAGGCACAGATAAGACAGATTTGATTGAAATGAAGCAGACTTGAAACACTTTAAAAACTAGTTAGGAAGACAGTTTTGTTAAGTAGTCTTGCTTAGGTATGAAAACAAATATTCTTGTTTAGGCATAACTGTCATCAGTTATTGGGATAGACGTAAACTTAATTTGAAGATACACTATATATTGTTATGCAGCAATTTATTTTGATATTTTTTTCAGATACATTTTGCAGAGGCATCAGAAAACTAAAGAATGATTGGGTTATTTTATTTCTCAAAATTAATTGAAGCAGATACTTGTGAAGTCATTGGGAGGTGAGCCTATTCCGGTTCAACAGTTTAATCACAAATATTTGAGGGATATTTTTGCCTTGCTTTGTTAACAGGGTAATGATCAAAATAAAATATTTCATATGTTTAAAAGGCAAACTTTATGTTCTTGACATTAAATAAAAATATCCCAAATTATTTTGAATATACACGCCATATACATTTTAAAATTTTTATTTTATTAATACTGTTTCTTAATCAGTTAATTCCAACAAGATTAATGTGAGAAATATTAAATATATAGTTCACTTCTATTCTTGTTTAGTCAGAGCATAGAACAGAACTATTTTTACTTTTTAAATTTTCACATAGTTTTTTAATCTTTAATCAGTTATTACAAATGTGAGAGATTTTCTTTCTCCACATATGGGAGATATTCCTATTAAAAGCTGGATTATCTAATGTTTATACCCAAATGTTGTAAGAGTTTTGAATTCATTAGTTTGGCATTTAAGATCTCATCAGTAAACATTTGTGGGTAGTTCAACCAAAGCCAAATATTATCTTTGATGCTAAAGTAAGATCATTACTTTATATTCAAGCCTTCACTCAGCAGTTAAAGATTAAATTTTGATCCTGAATAAAAATTGTCATGCACAGGAATAGAATGTAGCCTTTTTTGTCATGGGTACTTTGAATAGGTGTAAAAATATTGCATGTTTTTCATTCATGTATTGTTTTTTGGTCTATAATACCTTTGCTTTATAGCAGATTAATTTTGTATGAATTTTTAAAGTTCTTCACGGTGTTTTATCCCTCCTCTGTTTATTTAATTGGTAAGATATCAAGACTTGACTCTGTATATGGATATGGTTTTGAGATGTTTGCTAAGCAGGAAAGATGAAGCACTTAGGGTATAGTATTGTGTTTGTGCCCTTCAGTGATTGTGTACCATATCAATCCCTGATTCAAACTCTGTAGTAGACTGAGGATAATTGGCCCAGCTCTAGAAGTTGAATGTCATTAAGAAATAGATTTTCTTCTTTGTGTTTTCCCTGAGGCTTGTGGTTGAACTAGAAAATATTGAATAGAAATAGAAATTCTTCCCAAATGTGTTTAACAGTTCTTTAGGTAAAACTTAAGATGTGTGTTCTCTTTAATTATATATTTTTCCATCATGTTTTCCTAACCTTCTTTCCTTGAGTTAAAAAAATATGGGGATTGTTACTTTTGTGTGACATATACTTTGAATGTTCTTTATTAGCTTTGAAACAATCATTGCTCCCACAAAAGCTTTTTAAACTGAAGTGTGTTTTGTTTTTATCAGTGCAATTTTAGGACGACATTAAAGGCGTGGTTTCTTTGGACTAGCTAAGGGAATGTAGTAGCAGTTATTCATCTGTTACTCTACCTCTTAATAAACTTCTTGTCCCTACCTGACCTCTGGTCTGTCTGGCTGTGGGAGACTGTCACCATCTAAATTTGCATCCAGCTTCTAGTCAGATTGAATTAGGTTATAAGGATAGAGAATGGTCACCCTTCAGTGATAAGAATATTATAATTAGAAGGAAATTTAGAAATACCTGGTTCAGTGTTTGCAAAAATGTGATTATGTGTATAACTTGTGGCATATGAGTGACATCAAGTGGCACATGAATCAGTTTTTATCTTAGAAATTTTGTAATATGTGTTAAAAATAAACTAGCTCATCAAATCATTATTTTACAGTTTTTATTCCTTAAGATTTTGTTAGTTAAAAAAGTGAGTCAGTTATGAAAAAGTATAGATGGTTGTGTAACTGAAATGGCGAGCGTTATGATCATTAGTGTGAATAACTTCATCTAATTCAATACCTGAGTTTTAGTCCAAAGAAGAAACTGAGTCCAGAAAGGGAAAGTATTTGTCCAGGATCTCAGAGTGAGTCACTGGTAGAATAAGGACTAGCCCCTAAGCCTCCTATGAAAGTATTAGTGGCTCAGTAGTGTCCAGCTCATTTTGACCCCATGAACTGTAGCCCACTGGCTCCTCTGTCTGTGGAATTCTCCAGACAAGAATACTGGAGTCAGTAGCCATTCTCTTCTCCAGGGGATCTTCCCAACCCAGGGATCAAACCTGGTTCTCCTGCATTGCAGGCATATTTTTTACCGTCTGAGCCACCAGGGAAGCTCTTGGTCTCCTGGGTCCTCATCAGTGTTATTTCACAGTGCCTTAATGCTTCTCAGTAATAGTAATGAAAGAGGAGTGGATGGCAAGTAAAGGAGGGAAGAGTTATTATGAAACGTGTAAGAGGATAGCTTTATTGAGAAACTTCTGTGCCTGCTTTGCTTTGTAGGCTCACGGAAGAACAGAAAGGTAGCTGGGAGATTGAATTAGAAAAATATGTATAGAATACAAATACGTTTTACTTTTTATGCCTATCATCAGTTCAGTTCCTTCATTTATAATAGTAAGATTGCCAGAAGGACAAATGTAAAAGGAGTTAGAAATAATTAGCTGATCTGGACTGACATCATCAATTCTGCAAGTCTCTACACTTTAGAATTGGAGTTGAAGTAGTACCGGGGAAATCATTAACAGTCAATTTTGTTTGTGTGTAATGTATTCTTAAGGACTGTTTCTGCATTAACGCATTTTTCTTTTTCAGAGTCCTTACAGGACAGTTCTCCGAGATAATGCCATACCAACAATATTCGATCTTACCAGCCATTTGAATAATCCACATAGTAGACACAGAAAACGAATAAAAGAATTGGTATGTCAGTGTTCTTCCAGCTTTTCTATCCTCTATAATAATATGAAATCAAGTATAGATGTATTCATGTTAACATTGAACCAAGTTACTTTCTATATCAAGTGTAGCATTATGGGGGATTAATGCCATGGTTACTGAGGTAGCCTGGACCTAAGATGTTTAGTTTGTTTTAGTATTTGCTTTGGAAAATCTTCCTCAAATTTAGCCAGTTGATACTTGTTGACTTGAGCCCAAGTATGCCGTTAATTCAATTTAGTTTAGTTCAGTTGCTCAGTCATGTCTGACTCTTTGCCACCCCATGGACTGCAGCACAACAGGCCTCCCTGTCCATCACCAACTCCCGGAGTTTACTCAAACTCATGTCCATTGAGTCAGTGATGCCATCCAAACATCTCATCCTCTGTCGTCCCCTTCTCCTCCTGCCTTCTATCTTTCCCAGGATCAGGGTCTTTTCAGATGAGTCAGCTCTTCTCATCAGGTGGCCAAAGTATTGGAGTTTCAGCTTCAGCATCAGTCCTTCCAAGGAATATTCAGGACTGATTTCCTTTAGGATGGACTGGTTGGATCTCCTTGCAGTCCAAGGGACTCTCAGGAGTCTTCTCCAACACCACAGTTCAAAAGCATCAATTCTTTGGCACTCAGCTTTCTTTATAATCCAATTCTCACATCCATACGTGACTACTGGAAAAGCCATAGCCTGGACTAGATGTATCTTTGTTGGCAAAGTAATGTCTCAGCTTTTTAATATGCTGTCTAGGTTGGTCATAACTTTCCTTCCAAGGAGTACTCATCTTTTAATTTCATGCTGTTAATTAAAGGCTACTAAATCATTTTCTTCCAGGGAAGCAGGAAAAAAACTCACCTCTTCTTTTGTGGTAAAGAGAGTGGGACTGAGGTATATTTCTAGAATATTTTGGCACAAAGGGATTAAGAAAGGGAAAGAGTGAAAGTTAAGACATGGGTAGTTTTACTAGAGATAAGGATTCCATCACTATTAAGTACTGACAGGGTTTATAAAAGCTTTTAAGTCTCTATGTGGCATCTTTGTACATGTTTTTATAAACCTTTAATGTCCTTAAAACCTACCTGTTTTTTGTTGACCTCAAATGAGCAAAATGAAATTACTCAGATTCCTCAGACTATGGCTTTCTGTCATCATTGCCACCAGGAAACCCCTTATTTTTTTCCTTATTACCATTCCCATTCCTCACCTTCCTCCATTTTGTATCCGTGCTAGTGTACTTAATGAGTCATTTCAATCCATTGGCTTTGTGCTTTTTAAAGATAACATTTGTCTAGTTTTCCTCATTTTCTTCCATATTTACCTTTCATAATCAGATCTTTGATCCATTTGAATTTGTATGGTGTCCAGTAGAGATCTACCTTTCTATTTATATGGATCAAATTTTCCCAATGTGGTCTGTTAATCAGTCTGGATAAGATGCTGCCCCTTACATTGCTTTATATTATATCATTTTCAAATAGAGTGATTTCTTAAGTCTTCTTTTTCAAAATTGTCTTAGCTATTTGTAGACCTTTATTCTGCCATGTGAATTTGAGAATACTTTTGTCATATTCTAGAAATTCTGTTGAGATTTTCATTATAAATACTTTGAATTAATATTTTTACAATGTTAATTAGTCATATCCATGAATGGAAAAAAAAATAGCTATCAAGTAGCAGAGCAGTCATTGACAAAGCTACTAGTTCTTTGAAAAGACTATTAAAATACTTTCAAAACAGGACTTCTCTGATGGTCCAGGGACTAAGACTCCTGACTTCCAATGCAGGGGGCCCAGGTTTTCTCCCTAATCAGGGAACTAGATCCCACATGCCACACGCAACTAAAGGATTTGCATGCTGCAGTTTGGCTCCGCGGTAAAAGAATCTGCCTGCAATACAGGAGACTTTCAGGAGACTCGGGTTTGATCCCTAGGTCAGGAAGATTCCCTGGAGAAGGAAATGGCAACCCATGCCAGTATTCTTGCCTGGGAAATCCCATGGTCAGAGGACCCTGGTGGGCTACAGTCCATGGGGTAGAAAAGAGTTGGACACAACTGAGCAACTAAACGGCATGCTGCAGTGAAGATCAAAGATCCCCGTGCTGCAACTAAGATCCAGTGCAGCCAAGTAAATAAACACTAAAAAAATAAAATAAAATTATAATAATTTAGAAGTACAGAAAGTAAAAATTTTGAAAAATTTTCAGGATTTTTGTTGTTCCTTAGAAGAGAATATGTACATCCTTCCTTAATTACTTCCTAAATTACGGTAAGATTATGTATTTCTGGTTAAGAGATTGTTTCCACCAGTTGAAAAATTGTTTGTTTGGTTATGTTGGGTCTTAGTTGAGGCTCATGGGCTCTTCATTGCATCATGCGGGGTCTTTTAGTGTGGTCCACAGACTCTCTGTAATTGTGGTGTGCAGCCTCAATTGTTGTGACACAAGGGCTTAGTTGCTCTGTGACATGTGGGGCCCTCGTTTCCCAAGTAGAGATCAAATGTGTGCTGCCTGCATGGCAAGGCGGATTCTTAGCACTGGGCCACCAGGAAAGTCCCTCCACCAATTTTGAAGATCCTTTTTTTTTTAGATTAATTCTAATAGTCTACTGGGTTTTCTATGTAGTTGATTGTATCATCTATGTATAAGGACAAATTTGCCTCTTCTTTCAGTCTTCCAATTTTAATGTTTTCTGTTGCCTGCCTTATTGTTTGGTCAGGATCATCTCTAGCACTGTATTGAGTAGTCCCAGTAATGTCATGGCTGGTACACTTGTCTTGTTCCATTAAGTGTGATGTTTCCATTGGTATTGTTAGGTAATTTTTTTTATCAAGTTAAAGAAATACTCTTTATTTTCTTTTAGTCCTCATATTCAGAGTTTTTTTTTTTTTTGTCTTAACTTATGGAACTTATCAATATTTTCATTGCATATGTTTTTTTTTCCCCCTTCTTTAATGCTTAGTGAATAACATTGATGGATTTGCTGATGTTGAACCATCTTTGCCTAATTGATTGCAGTATATTTCTTTTCATTTTCATATACTGTTCGATTTATCTGTTTTGCATTTGTAAGTCTTGGCCTGTAGTTCCTTTTCATGTATTCTTACACAGTTATGATATCAGGGATCCGTTGGCCTCATAAAATGAGTTAGATAACTTTTCTTTTTTTCTCTTTTAATTTTCCTAGAAAAACTTGTATAAGGTAGATATTGTCTGCTCTTGAAAGTTAGGTTAAACTTGGTAAAACCATCAGAGGGCTTTGGGTGGATGAGGGAATATTTTGATTACCATTTCTGTTTATTTATTTATTTGTTTCTCTTTCTTCTTGTGCTTTATATGTTTCCAAAACTTTATGAGCTTCACCTAGAATTTTAGGATGCTTGCCTTCCTCAGCTCCTAAAATTATTTTAATAGTCTTTTCAAAGAAACAGTAGTGAGTTTTATCACTGATTGCTGTACTTATGAGCTATTTTATTGGTTTCTGCTTGATTCGAAGGATTTATTTTTTGACTCTTTTTTAGCTTCTTGAATGTTTAACTTATTTATGTGTATTCAAACCTATAAATATCTATATTTTAGCTGTATCTGCAATTTTAGACATGTAGTGCTTTCATTGTTCAACTGTGATAGTTTTGTAATTTCCCCTACTTCTTTAACATAAGATTGTTTTTGTTTTTAGTTTCTAGACATGGGTTTATTTTTTAAAACTTTTTGCCCCCAAATGTTTGATGCATAGAGGGTATGTATAGTCTGTGTGATATTCTTTCTAATTTTTTTGCATCCATTATTGCTGTTGACGTCAGTGCCAGTCTCATTCTTATTCCTTTTTAGGTGCATGCATTTTTCTCCTTTAAATATTTTCTTTATATTTGATATTTCAGATTCCACTAAACTATATCTGAATGTGAGGTTTTTTTCTTATCCAAACTTATATTTTACAGTTCTGAGGAATCCTAAGTTTTTATTTCTTCATGCTTTTCTTCCGCTCTGTTGTTTTTCTGGGACTTCTCATAGATGATTGCTGACACTGCACATCAGCTTTCTTCTTAGTAATATGAAGCGGAGTGAGGAGCTCAATCACTTCCCATCCCTGCCCCTCAGGGAACCTCAGATATCTTACAGCAGGCGCAGACTTCCAGATCTGCCATCCTTGTAACTCCACAGCCCATAGGATAAGGAGGGGATGTTCCAGACTGGCTAACCTGCTGACATTTTATCAGTACCATGTCCTGTGCTACCCAGCAGGTACCCTGCTGTCTCTAGCTGTCACTGGTACTGCTGCTTTCATGCCCTACAGTAGTAATGGGGTGGGTTGTGATCTAATAATTATAGTGGGTTAGAGGGAGAGAAAAGGACACATTTGGAAAGTTCTCCCTCGGTCTAAGCCTGAATATGCCACTTGGCTCTCTATGCTGTTTGTATCCATTTCTCTTCCATTTTGGCATTGTCACTTTCTGCTTCCCAGAAATTTCTCGCAGCTTTTGTGTTAGGTTCTGGGATCCAGCAACTCCCTTTTACATGACATCCCCTGGGGTTGGATTGGGGAAGTGGGGCATGATTTGTGGACCTTGAGTTTGACCTCAAATGCCATCATATACTTTCATTCCTTTTATTAGCCAGCACATACTTGTAACCCCAAATTATGATGATTTAGGTATAAAGTAAGTTAAATGATGTATTCTTTATCCTCTAGTATTTTATTATAAACTTGGAGTCATTAGCAGATTATTCTAGTTTTCTTGTCATCTGTCTATTTGAAGAATGTATTCTTTATGAAGAATTTATGCTCTTGAAAAAATTAAATTTGGACTTCCCTGGTGGTCCAGTGATTAAGATTTCACACTTCTTCTGTTGCAGAGGGTCACGGGTTCAATTCCTTGTCAGGAAACTAAGATTCCACATGCTGCATGGCATGGCCAAAAAAAAAAAAAAAAAAATTAAAATTTGACTCATAATATGCTTTTTACTTGAGTCTGTGATGATATACTAGAGTTCAGTTTTCTTAAAGATAATTTTTTCTTTTTTTCTTATCATTTAGAGTGAAGATGAAATCAGGACACTGAAACAGAAAAAAAGTAAGTGATAGTGTTAATGACTCAACTTCTGAATGCCTTTTTAAAAGGCCTTGACCTGGTAAGGACAAATAAATATGTTTTATGTCCAAAAACCTACTGTGAGAATGATGTAAGAGTGTGGTAGGCATTGTCCTGTGGTCTGGAATTGTGATATAAAATCTTAGTTCAGTTAGTCTTTATTGAGTACCACTATGCCAAGCACTTGGCCTTCTCTCTTTCCACTAGGTGCTCCCAGTGTGGTAGGGCACAAGGCAGAGTATCTCACTGTAGGGAAGGAAAGGAGCCGAATCTCTGTCCATGCAACCTGTAGTGCATACTGAGTTCTTGGTAAATATTTAAAGAATAAGTGCTGTTGAGATACTTGGCTTTACGGAGAGTAGGAGTCACAGTAGCTGTTCTCCAGGTGCTGATGCCTGAGCTGTGTCACCAAAGAATGAGAGCTAGAGGGGTTTTTGTTCTTATCAATTATTACTGTTATTCTTCCTTTCCTATCTCTTCCTACTACTGCTATTATTATTAACATAACTTTTTACTGAGTGCTTACTGTGTGCCAGGTCATTAAGAGCTTTGCATATATTAATTCATGTAATTCTCACAATAGCCCTGAGGTAAGTACTATTATTTTCCCCCTTTATAGATGAAGAGACATGGAGTCAGGCAAAGAAAGGAGTGAAGGATATTCTGTGCCTTGAAACAGGGTGCCAGATTTGGGGAACTACCCATTCATTTTGTTGTTGGAGCTTCTACTAACCTATGATGGTTAAAAAAATGAACCTAAAGGGGCCAGGACTTACAGGGTTGTGAGTATGACTATGGTCAGAACCCTTAACCTCAGGGCCTCAGTTCTCCCATCCACATATGAAGAGATTATGCTGAGATTTCTATTAATAATATACTAATATAGCCCTAGAAATTGCATGAATATAATTTGTAGTGTATTATCTCATCTCCCATATAAAAGTATTGCTTAAAAGTGTCAGCATGGATCTTGTAGCCATACAAGCTTGGATTTGAATTTTCACCTCTATCTGTGACCTTGGCAATTATTATTTACTGTCCTCATTGGTTAAATAGGGTTGATAACATGCCTGTAGAGGGAGCAGTGTGCTACATATAAGAGGATAACACAGTGCTTCAGTAAATATTAGTCCTTCCCGTCCTTTTTGTGAGGGCATGGACTGTCTGTTATTACTCTGTATATGTAATGTGCCTTCTTAAATTTGTAAGAAATTGTTCCTCTCATAATAGCATTGACATGTAGGATGAATATATATTCATTCACAGTGTTTGTCTCTTCCACTAGAGTGTGTCTTAATTTAATCTCTGCATCCTAATCTGTGGTCTAGTAGGTGCCTTGTGAGTGTTGAATGAATGAATTTGTGAATTTTAAATATTTAACCAGTCAAATATGTAATTTTTTGTTTGTATGATTCCTTATGAGCCTGTTAAATAAAATTAATTGTCTTCCAGTTGATGAAACTTCTGAACAGGAACCAAAACATAAGGAAATAAACAACAGCAATGCTCAGAATCCCAGTGCAGAAGAAGGGGGTGAAGAGCAGGATGAAGACATTTTACCTTTAACTCTTGAAGAGAAGGAAAATAAAGAATATTTAAAATCTTTATTTGAAATTTTGATTCTTATGGGAAAACAAAACATACCTCTGGATGGACATGAAGCTGATGAAATCCCAGAAGGTCTTTTTACTCCTGATAACTTTCAAGCACTGCTAGAGTGCCGGATCAATTCTGGTGAAGAGGTTCTGAGAAAGCGCTTTGAGACAACAGCAGTTAACACATTGTTCTGTTCCAAAACACAGCAGAAACAGATGCTGGAGATCTGTGAGAGCTGCATTCGGGAAGAAACCCTCAGAGAAGTGAGAGATTCTCACTTCTTTTCCATCATCACTGATGATGTGGTGGACATCGCAGGGGAAGAGCACCTGCCTGTGTTGGTGAGGTTTGTCGACGAAGCTCACAACCTGAGAGAGGAATTTGTAGGCTTCCTGCCTTATGAAGCTGATGCAGAAATTTTGGCTGTGAAATTTCACACTACAATAACTGAGAAATGGGGATTAAACATGGAGTACTGTCGCGGCCAGGCTTACATTGTGTCTAGTGGATTTTCATCCAAAATGAAAGTTGTTGCTTCTAGACTTTTAGAGAAATATCCCCAAGCTATCTACACACTCTGCTCTTCCTGTGCCTTAAATATGTGGTTGGCAAAATCAGTGCCTGTTATGGGAGTATCTGTCGCATTAGGAACAATTGAGGAAGTTTGTTCTTTTTTTTTCATCGATCACCACAACTGCTTTTAGAGCTTGAAAATGTAATTTCTGTCCTCTTTCAGAACAATGAAGAAAGGGGCAAAGAACTGAAGGAAATTTGCCATTCTCAGTGGACAGGCAGGCATGATGCTTTTGAAATCTTAGTGGACCTCCTACAAGCACTTGTTTTATGTTTAGATGGTATAAATAGTGATACAAATGTTAGATGGAATAACTGTATAGCTGGCCGAGCATTTGTGCTCTGTAGTGCGGTAACAGATTTTGATTTCATCGTTACCGTTGTTGTTCTTAAAAATGTTTTATCTTTTACAAGAGCCTTTGGGAAAAATCTTCAGGGGCAAACCTCTGATGTCTTTTTTGCAGCCAGTAGCTTGACTGCAGTGTTACATTCACTAAATGAAGTGATGGAAAATATTGAAGTTTATCATGAGTTTTGGTTTGAGGAAGCCACAAATTTGGCAACCAAACTTGATATTCAGATGAAACTCCCAGGGAAATTTCGCAGAGCTCAGCACAGTAACCTGGAATCTCAGCTAACCTCTGAGAGTTACTATAAAGAAACTCTAAGTGTTCCAACTGTGGAACACATTATTCAGGAACTGAAAGATATATTCTCAGAACAGCACCTCAAAGCTCTTAAGTGCTTATCCCTGGTACCCTCTGTCATGGGACAGCTCAAATTCAATACGTCAGAGGAGCACCATGCTGACATGTACCGAAGTGACTTACCTAATCCTGACACACTCTCTGCTGAGCTGCATTGTTGGAGAATCAAATGGAAACACAGAGGGAAAGATATAGAACTTCCATCCACTATTTATGAAGCCCTTCATCTACCAGACATCAAGTTTTTTCCCTAATGTTTATGCATTGCTGAAGGTCCTGTGTATTCTTCCTGTGATGAAAGTTGAGAATGAACGCTATGAAAATGGGCGAAAGCGTCTCAAAGCATACTTGAGGAACACTTTGACAGATCAAAGGTCAAGTAACTTGGCTTTGCTTAACATAAATTTTGATATAAAATACACGATTTGGATTTAAAATGGTGGATACATAAAAATATCTTACAAAAAATTGTAAGGATAGGCCACTTAATCACTGAATATCTTGACCTGTAGGCCTCCCATTGAGTACATTAGTCATTGATAATCTGCTTGTTTAAATGGCCTGTTCTAATGCCCATGCTTTGGAGACCTAACTGTTCTTCCAGAAGATAGCATTGAAAGTACCATGTTACAGTTGTATGTGATCTCTGCTAATGGCACTTTGGAATTGTTTTAGTTAAGTGATTTTAGACATTACGTTTATCACTGTGGATCCAATTGTCAGGTATTAAGTTATCAGATCTTTGAAAAAATAAAATTAGAGGAAGTATGGGAGGAAGGAATGCTTTTTGTAAAATGTTACAGTGAAGCTCATGACTGAATTTTGAATAGTAGGGGTTTTAAGTAAGCTATTAAAAATCTTTAAAGGACAGTTAAGAAAATGATCAGACTATAAGAGAAACATGTAAGCTTGTCAAACAAGGATTTCGGTGTAGATTTTCTCTTTATCAAATGAAGTTAAAGCAACAAGTTAAAATTTGAATGGAAGAGCCTGCCATTGTTCCACATCTGGTTATTGCTGTTTACATTCCTTTATTGAGCCTACGTCTTCGTAAGCTTTTTGGCAGGTATATGTTGAACACTTCAGTTTCATGGTCAAGAAAGGATCAGAGGCCATGGATACTGACAACTGATTTGCCTTGTGTTTTTCTGTCTTTTCCATGACTGTATCTACTGCCTCATCTTGATTTACAAGCAAAGCCTAGAAAACCTACAAAAATAAGTGTTTTGTAGTTTATCTAGGAATAATACAGAAAATATTGCTGTTATTTTTGGTGAAGAAAATCAATTTTGTATAGTTTATTTCAACCTAAATAAAATGTGAATTTTGTTTAAAGTTCAGATACATTTTTTTTTTGGTGGGGACAAAACAGATTCTTGTGGTAAAATTCTCTTTTTAAAAATATCACCTTCACAATTGAAGATAATTTCTTCTTTCTTTGGTGTATGGTTTACTACTTGGGAATTAAAAAAACCATTTTAATTGTGAAGTTATTAAATGTAAGATTTATCTAACTTTTAAAATATTATATGTTGTATGAACCCTGATATAGTTAATTTTTGCATAATTGTTGCTGGCTAAAATATAAATGAATGAATATTGCAGAGACTTTGAATTGTTTATGTTGGGATAAGTTAGTGCTGTTTGAGCTTCAGAAAACAGGATGAGAATGTATTTGCCAACTGCTGGGTCTTACTGATAGTAGTGCATTTTCTTCTTGTAGACAAACAGGACACATTATGCATGCAAGCTATAGAAATGATAACAGGATTTTTCTTATATCCAGAGCTCTAAGAGGTGCCTCTGTCCTTGACAGAACTGTTCAGGTTCACGGTGGCAGGATGACAGAGGAGGAGACACAGAGCAGGCCTTTTAATAGCTGCATCTAGTTCTTCAGACACTTAAGTAGCGGTTTGACCTTAGCAGATTGTGTAATCTGGGTATATCTCCTCAACTGTAAAACCACACGCTGCGCTATGAGGGTTAGATAATTTATCATCAATCATCTATTACTACTTAACGGTATCCCAAAACTTAGTGGCTTAAAAAGAAAAGAAAAAAAGCTAAACCACCAGTTTTGAGTAGTTCTTTTGCTAGTCTCATCTGGGCTCTGCATTCAGTTGGCAGATTGGCTGGGGGCCTAGATGGGACAACTGGGCCTGTCCATGTGGGCTTTTATTTTGGGCTTATGGCATGGTTATAGGGACTTACCTGGTGGCTCAGACAATAAAGTTTGACTGCAATGCGAGAGACCCAGGTTCAATCCTGGGGTTGGGAACATCCCCTGAAGAACAGCATGGCAACCCACTCCAGTATTCTTGCCTGGAGAATTCCATGGACAGAGGAGCCAGGTGGGCTTCAGTCCATGGGATCTCAAAGAGTCGGACACGACTGAGTTACTAACACTTCTGGTCTCAGAGTATAAGAAGGCAAAGGCAATAGCTTCAAAGCCTGGGCTCCAGAACTCACGGAACGTCACTTTCACCAGATATTTTGGTCAAAACAAGTCATAAGGCTGGCTCAGAAGGGATAAGGATAATAGACTCCTCGTCATTATGGGCAGAACTGTAAAATAGGGCCCTGTTTTCAGCGTGCTATAATAATTCATCCAAAACATTCATGTAGCAAGCACTGGTTAAGCTTTTAAGATGCCCACCACTTGTTTTCATAATTTATGTATGTTCTCCAAGTTAATTGGGGAATTTATTAAAAGCTTGAAAACCCTGATTTGTTAAGCATCTTCATAAACTCTGGTCTTGGAAGGTAGGTTGAGTCTATGGTAGTCTCCCCGTAGGTGAAACAGAGATTTATCATTTTTGCAAGATTAGATAGTTAGAGGTTGGTGTTCAGTTCAGTTCAGTCGCTCAGTTGTGTCTGACTCTTTGTAGCTCCATAGACTACAGCACTCCAGGCTTCCCTGTCCTTCACCATCTCCTGGAGCTTGCTCAAACTCACGTCCATTGAGTCAGGGATGCCATCCAACCATCTTGTCCTCTCTTGTCCCCTTGTCCTCCTGCCTTCAATCTTTGCCAGCATCAGGGTCTTTTCTAATGAGTCAGCTCTTCACATCAGGTGACCAAAGTATTGGAACTTCAGCTTCAGCATCAGTCCTTCCAGTGAATCAGTTCAGTTCAGTTCAGTTGTGTCTGACTCTTTGCGACCCCATGAACTGCAGCACTCCAGGCCTCCCTGTCCATCACCAACTCCCAGAGCTTACTCAGACTCATGTCCATTGAGTCGGTGATGCCATCCAACCATCTCATGCTCTGTCGTCCCCTTCTCCCGCCTTCAATCTTTCCCACCATCAGGGTCATTGCCAATGAGTCAGTTCTTCTCATTAGGTGGCCACAGTATTGGAGTTTCAGCTTCAGCATCAGTCCTTCTAAGGAATATTCAGGACTGAGTTCCTTTAGGATGGACTGGTTGGATCTTCTTGCAGTCCAAGGGACTCTCAAGAGTCTTCAACACCACAGTTCAAAAGCATCAGTTCTTCGGCGTTTAGCTTTCTTTATAGTCCAACGCTCACATCCGTACATGACTACTGGAAAACCATAGCCTTGACTAGACAGACCTTTGTTGGCAAAGTAATGTCTCTGCTTTTTAATATGCTGTCTAAGTTGGCCATAACTTTTCTTCCAAGGAGCAAGCGTCTTTTAATTTCATGGCTGCAGTCACCATCTGCATTGATCTTGGAGCCCAAAAAAATAAAGTCTGTCACTGTTTCCCCATCTATTTGCCATGAAGTGATGGGACCAGATGCCATGATCTTAGTTTTCTGAATGTTGAGCTTTAAGCCAACTTTTTCACTCTCCTCTTTCACTTTCATCAAGAGGCTCTTTAGTTCTTTTCTTTCTGCCATAAAGATGGTGTCATCTGCATATCTGAGGTTATTGATATTTCTCCCAGCAATCTTGATTCTAGCTTGTGCTTCATCCAGTCCAGCATTTCTCATGATGTACTCTGCATGTAAATTAAATAAGCAGGCTGACAATGTACAGCCTTGACGTACTCCTTTCCAGATTTGGAACTAGGCTGTTGTTCCATGTCCAATTCTAACTGTTGCTTCTTGACCTGCATACAGATTTCTCAGGAGGCAGGTCAGGTGGTCTAGTATTCCCATCTCTTTAAGAAATTTCCACAGTTTGTTGTGATCCACACAGTCAAAGGCTTTGGCAGAGTCAATAAAGCAGAAGTAGATGTTTTTCTGAAACTCTCTTGCTTTTTCGATGATCCAACAGATGTTGGCAATTTGATCTCTGGTTCCTCTGCCTTTTCTAAAACCAGCTTGAACATCTGGAAGTTCACAGTTCATGTACTATTGAAGCCTGGCTTGCAGAATTTTGAGCATTACTTTGCTAGCATGTGAGATGAATGCAATTGTACAGGAGTTTGAGCATTTTTTGGTATTACCTTTCTTTGGGATTGGAATGAAAACTGACCTTTTCCAGTCCTGTGACCACTGCTACATTTTCCAAATTTGCTGGCATATTGAGTGCAGCACTTTCACAGCATCATCTTTTACGATTTGAAATAACTCAACTGGAATTCCATCACCTCCACTAGCTTTGTTCGTGGTAATGCTTCCTAAGGCCCACATGGCTTCACATTCCAGGATGTCTGGCTCTAGGTGAGTGATCACACCATCGTGATCATCTGAGTTGTGAAGATCTTTTTTGTATAGTTCTTCTGTGTATTCTTGCCACCTCTTCTTAATATCTTATGCTTCTGTTAGGTCCCTCCCATTTCTGTCCTTTATTGAGCCCATCTTTGCATGAAATGTTCCCTTGGTATCTAATTTTCTTGAAGAGATCTCTAGTCTTTCCCATTGTATTTTCCTCTATTTCTTTGCATTGATCACTGAGGAAGGCTTCTTATCTCTCCTTGCTATTCTTTGGAACTCTGAATTCAAATGGATATATCTTTCCTTTGCTCCTTTGCCTTTGGCTTCTCTTCTTTTCTCAGCTATTTGTAAGGCCTCCTTAGACAACCATTTTGCCTTTTTGCATTTCTTTTTCTTAGGGATGGTCTTGATTCCTGCCTCTGGTACAATGTCACGAACCTCTGTCCATAGTTCTTCAGGCACTCTGTGTTCTCAGATCTAATCCCTTGAATCTGTTTGTCACTTCCACTGTATAATCATAATGGATTTGATTTAGGTCATACCTGAATGGTCTAGTAGTTTTCCCTACTTTCTTCAGTTTAAGTCTGAATTTGGCAATAAGGAGTTCATGATCTGAGCCACAGTCAGCTCCCAGTCTTATTTCTGCTGACTGTATAGAGCTTCTCCATCTTTGGCTGCAAAGAATATAATCAATCTGATTTAGGTTGGTGTAGTCACTTTTTATTCCTCAAATATTAGTTCAATGCTTATTGTGTGCCAGGCTTCTGGGTTAACTGCTGGCAATAACAGATGTGCTTTCTTACAGAACTTACAGTCTAGAGCTGGCCCATGGGATTACAGTTGTACTTACAACTGCACACACACACACACAAACATACTTCACAGAGTTAAGTGGATTGTATTACTGCAGTTAAAAGAAAATAGCACATAGGGTATCCATAAAAGCTTTGTGTAATTTTTGAAAGAGTCTATGATATCGAAACAATTTTTAAAAGAGACTAGGAAATATATTCAAGATTTAGCATATATAATTGGAGGAAATTTTGCTTTTGACATATCCACTCTTATTTTGGGGGATAAAAAGTTAAAGCCTAACATAGGATTTGTTACCTGTAAACTAATGAGAACAAATACTTTATTGATAATTTTTTGTAATTTTTATTTAACTCTGAGCAATTACCCTATGTAGTAAGTGATAATTGATTGAGTTGAAAGAGACCCCACTTTGCACTCCTCTTGAGACCAGTTCTTCTGCAGTAACTTAGTTGGATCTGGTTTTTGTTTCATATTAGAGATAGCTACTTTTTAAGTGCTGTTTAAAGTAATTCATTAAACATACAAAAATTGTACTTGGAATGTTTTTTAATATTTATATATTTTAGAACTTACAAAGCACCTTGATTATATATCATTCAAGTTGTAAAAAAAATTCAGGCAAGAATTATCCCCATTTTTCAGTTGAGTAATCAAGCTCACAGAGGTAAATGAATTGCCCCAGATTATATAGCTAATAAACGCCAGAGCTAGGTACTTCAATCCAGTCCTTCAGTCTTAAAATTGATTGTGAAAGCCACTTCATTCTTAAGATTTGTAAAAGAAATATTTGCTTTAGGAATGGGCTGCTTTCATGTTCTTGCTTTATCCATTGCCAACATTCAGCATAGCATCTCTAAAAATGTGCTTATTATAGTCAACATGGGTTTCTTGTTAAAAAAAAAACAGTGAAGCGCAGAACTTCTGAGACTTTACAAACTAGGTGTAGAAATGCTGCCACCTTTGTTTGGCTGCCAGGGCACTACCACAAAGGACTGTAGATCCAGGTCCATTTACTTCACGAGAGTGGGTGCAGCTGTCTTCTGCTGTAATCAAATGTTCTTCTGTAGCCAGCTTTTTTGTGGCCAGAAAAAGCAAAGTAATTTTTAGTACAGATTAGCATAAAAATCTTCTAGATCAGTTTCAGGAAACAATTACTAGCTTAGAAACAACAATAAGTGTGATCTATAGGTTGGCTAAAATGGCAGTTAATTTCCAGACCTTTTTACATGCCCCTTATTTCTCACCATGAATACTATATAAATAGAATACACTACTTACCACTGTATTTGGTTTCATAAATTATTTGGACAGGGTGAACAACAGACTTCAAAACTAAGTAGAGGTAGTAAATCTGCCCTTTTTAATGAGTTTGAATTTACAGTAGTAGTTTAAACATCTGGAAGTTTAAAGTTTTAATTAATTCCAAATGTTCAATAAGGATATACTGCAAAAAGGATATTGTAATTGAGGGATCAAGAAAACTACTGTTGACTCAATCTGAAGCCTTTTCTAATTTTCTCTGTATACATTAATCACATAAAACTTGAGAGGCTGACAGTTCAAAAAGAGAGGAGATGGGCCCAAATATCCAAGTTGGCACGCTTACAGAAAAATAACTTTTAAAAGAGGGCATGGTTCTAACAAAGATGAAGTTTAAATGCTGTTAATTAACATGTCTAAAATGTGGCCAGGTAGCGCTTCTGTGGTCTATGTTCTGTGCTTCTTGTAGATATGAGGTGGGTTTTTCTTCTGTTATTATTTAAACTGAACTTAAAAGAGTCCAGTCTTTTGACTTCCAAATTGTAATTTTTTTATCTTTTTGGCCACGTTGTATGGCATGTGGGATTTTAGTTCCCTGACCAGGGATCAAAGCCTGGAGTGGAAGCATGTGTCCCCTGCAGTGGAAGCATGGAATCTTAACGACTGGACCACTACTGGGGAAGTCTCACTAAATTGTAATTTAATGCATTTTGTAATCCAAGAATCTGGTCTGCTGCCACCTTGGTCTAGCATAAGGCCAAGATTTGTTTAGTACACAATTCTTGAGTGCCTACTAGATGCTCGTTAGGTTTTAGTTTAATTTTCTTAGAGCAGGGTTGCAGCAGCCGGAGCTGTGCTCATCATTGCCCGGTAGCAGCTGCTGCAAACAAGAATCCTCACTGAATTTCAGTGCTGTCCTCAAGCACTTTACCTGAATTATCTCCTTTAAACTTTTCCACCTATGAAAAAGGTAATATTATCCCTAATTTTTCAGGTGAAAACCTAAGGATTAGAAGGCCACACAGCTAATGAAAGATGTAACCATGATTTTAACATGATGTAAAGATTTACAAGTCTTAATTCTTTGTCTCATATTTGCTTTTCATTCTTACTTCAAATATTGAATGCCTGTGATGTTCAATCTGAATTGAGCCTCAGGCTTGAGACTAGGGTCATGGATACAAAGATGAATGAGATGAAGCCCACACCATGGATTCAAAGGTAAGATGGAGCCCATATCCTCAGGGAGCTCAGTCATGTGGGGGAGCCAGACATGCAAGCCAGGAGCAGGATGAGGCTAGGGTAATCCTACCATTGATCATCCCAACCAGGGCACTTTTGTTAGTGTAAGGGGTCACTATTACTAGTTAGTGCCAGAACGACAGAGCAGGACTGTCTGGAACAAACCAGGACTTACAGTCACCCAGCTTCAGGAAAACCTTCGGTGTGAAGGGAGGGCCTTGAGCAGCTAGAGGAGGTGATACCCTAGCTAGACCTAGAAGAGAGTGAGACGTGCTCTTGTCTCCAGTCATGACCCTTACACCCTTGCTGTTCCCCTTCAGACTTCAGCTGAGACTCACTTTCCCTAGGGCCTCCCCCTCCCTGAAATCTGAGTCAAGTGTCCCTTACACGACCTCTCAGGTTTGCCTGGATGGATCTTCTACTAGATTTAAGCCCAGCAAGAACCTGTGTGGGTCCAACACATCTCCCGGAATATAGCTGAGAGTAGATGGTCAACGTTGAGTATAGAAATTCAAAGGATAGGCAACAGCTTTTGCAGAAATCTACAAAAACAGCAAAGTTTATTTTCTCATATATTACCTCATCTAATTAATGAGTGATAATGCTATGTAAAAGTAAGCCAAATTGACCACCAACATTGCCAATAAGAGGTCCATTTGGAATAAGTTTGAAGCCACTGAGAAAGTAAACATTTGGTAAGAGAAGATCCACCTTTGAAAATGGGACCACATAACCCCCAATATTTTTTAAGTTAACCTCTCACTTCCTTCTCAGTGAAAATGTGACAGTTTTATTTCAGTATGAAATATATCCATATAATGTGATTCATCTCTCCGTCCCCTCAAAAAAAAAAAAGCCCCAGATGATCATTCTGATATTCAGTATGCTATATAAGGTTTTCAAGATTGCTAACTAAGAAGTGATAGTTCTTACTTAAATCAGTATTATACATAGTAAAATCTGCATGGTAGTATAAGCTTTAGAGTAGCAGAATTGTATAGAAAGCACTTCATTTTACAGATGACTAAACAGGACAGCTTGCTTAGGGTCACACCACTCGGTGGTGGCAGAGGCCAGGGAGAACAGAAGTGCCTGACAGTGCCATGGTTTGTCCCGCCACACAGCCAAAGCTGAAGATGGAAAGCCTGAAAGAACCATTTCTTGGCAGGTGAGCAGTGTCCACCTTAAAACTTATTAATGTAAACGGTAATCCCATAAGTATGTCAGCTTTATAGGAGAGAGATTTATTATGCGGGCCAGAGCCTGGGGTTAGTTCTTGGCACATTGCTATTTTAAGTTACCGTAAAATTTTGGTTTTAAAAATATTTGGTATTGCTTACATCTTATTTGGCAAATTCCTATTCTTGGTATGATTATTTTTCTTTGGAATGGTACATGCGGTTAGATTGTGGGTTTGCAAAGCCTTTTTCCTAAAAAATGAGATGTTGAAAGCTTTCCTTATAATTGTGTCTTGTGGGATTTGGACTTCCTTTTATTAATAGCAACTACTATATATTGAGCACTTACTGTGTTCCAAGCGTCATATTAGGCACTTTGTATGAATCATTTTATTTAGGCTCACAGTAACCTGAGGCAGTAGGTGTTACTATCCTTGTTTTGCAGATTTGAAAGTGACTTGTAAAAGGCCATTCAGTTGTGGAGTGAGAGTCAAATCCTAACCAACTGATACGGGTAGAGCAGGCTGCTTCTCAGAATGGAAATCCTCACTTTAAAAAAAAAAAAAAGTGGATGTGAAAAGACTGGGGTGGAAGGAAGTACATCAAATTACTAACGTTTGTTTCTAGGTGGTGACAGTATGGGGAAGTAAATCTTTTCCTTATTTTCTACAACATATTTATTTTTCTCATTCATACTATACAATCCTTCCAAAGATGAGAAAAATAAATATGTTGTAGAAAATAAGGAAAAGATTTACTTCCCCATACTGTCACCACCTAGAAACAAACGTTAGTAATTTGATGTACTTCCTTCCACCCCAGTCTTTTCACATCCACTTTTTTTTTTTTTTAAAGCAGAGACATTACTTTGCCAACAAAAGTCTGTCTAGTCAAGGCTATGGTTTTTCCAGTGGTCATGTATGGATGTGAGAGTTGGACGGTGAAGAAAGCTGAGCGCCGAAGAATTGATGCTTTTGAACTGTGGTGTTGGAGAAGACTCTTGAGAGTCCCTTGAACTGCAAGGAGATCCAATCAATCCATCCTAAAAGAGATCAATCCTGGGTGTTCATTGGAAGGTCTGATGTTGAAGCTGAAACTCCAATACTTTGGCCACCTGATGAGAAGAGCTGACTCATCTGAAAAGACCCTGATCCTGGGAAAGATAGAAGGCAGGAGGAGAACGGGACGACAGAGGATGAGATGGTTGGATGGCATCACCGACTCGATGGACATGGGTTTGGGTAGACTCCGGGAGTTGGTGATGGACAGAGAGGCCTGGCGTGCTGCAATTCATGGGGTCGCAAAGAGTCAGACACGACTGAGCGACTGAACTGAACTGAACTGAACTGAACTGAAATGGAAAACTCAAGATTAGTTACATGAAAATTTTTCTTCCAAAAGATTTGTTGCTGTTCCCAGTTCCATTTAATACACATCATGACAAGCATTATGCCAGATATTTTGTCTACAAAGATAAGTCATTGACCCTGGTGGCCAGTTGTTAGGCTGCTGATTCTTCAAGTCCCAGCTCAAGTGCAAGCCAGATTTTTTGCTTAAATATTATCTCCACAGTGCAACTTTCTCTGATGACCCTTTTGAAACTAGCCTACCTTTTTCTAGAAATGAGTTGACTTCCTACGTTAGTATATAAGTTCTACAAGGGTTGGGAGATTGTAGTGTTTGCTGTGGTTGTATCCCACAGCCTTTAGTAGTGCCTGACGTGTGGCTGGTGCTCCATATTTGTTGAGTGAATGCGCAAATGATGTATTCAAGGGTCAATGGGAAATTCAGAGTGGCTGGAAGATTCAGGGGAGGGGAAAGAAACTGGAGGGAAAGATGTAAAGGCAATTAGGGACCAATTCATGAAAACCCTTGAAATTTCTGCTTAGGAGCTGGCCATTACCCTCTGGTCAGAGGAATCCTCCAAGAGATGCTGAGCCTCAATCCCTTGTCTGTGTGAACTTGCCATAGGAATGGAGCCTTTCAAAGGTGAGGTGTGTGGTAAAGTCTGGCCTGCAGTTTCTGGGCATGTTTAGAAAAAGAACATGGTTGAACTAAAAAGCAAATCCCACAATGGTCACTGTTAATCATAATTAATAGCGTCTGTGATTTGTATAATCTTTCTTCCAAAGTGTTCCAAGTATTGAGACATAATCCCTTTGGTCCCCCCAGACCCTGCCACAATAACAGCCTTGGCATGTGACTCACCACCCTCCCCTGCCATATAATACCCTTCTATTTATCACCCGTCTTACCCTTTCCTTTCCAAGTCAAGTAATTTTTGCCTTGTTTTTTTCTTCTCTTCCTTCCCTTCTCAAACCACAGCCCATATAATTTTCATTGCCCTCTTTAGAACCTGCTTGTGTCTCAGCTCCAACCTTTTTATAGGAAAGGGGAGCAGACCTGAAACAGTGTGGAAGGAGATGTGCATTGTTAATTTACCTCCATTACATAGTGGCATTTTCCTCTGGGCTGCAATTCATTTTCCAGCTTTGCAGTCCTCCTGAAAGACAGATCACTAAACACAAAGATGGCTGCTGGTGCTTTTAGTCATTAGTGATCTCAGTTCTCATTGAGGTTAGAGCCCCTACCCATAGCATAAGATTTGTCAATGTGATTAAGAATAATAGAATTAAGGTATTGATTTCTGCTGTGCTTCATGTAATGACGCTTATACTTAGGGATGAATTTAATATTTATTTAGTGCCTCCTACATGCCAGGCACTGTGTAAGATGCTTTATGTGTATAATCTCATTTAGACTCATATTTTGATAAGGTTGGTATTTTATCCCCATGAGAGAACTGAATTTCAAAGACACTATTTGCCTGCGGTCACATGGTCAGTGTCTGTCCAGAGCCAGAGCCTGTGTCCTTGTACACACTGCACAGCCAGCCCCAACTCTGCCATAGCACTTGAGAGTGCACCAAGGGTCTTCACAGACATTGTCAATTCAGTCTTCATGACAACCTGTAGAACTGGCAGAGTCATCCCCAGCTGACTTGTCACAATGCACCAGCCTGGGGACTTCCTCCAGCCCTGCTGCCCTCTGCTTTGGAGTCTGGGGCTTGGGCAGAGACCTGTGCTTGTCGCCATGCTGGATGCGGGATTCGAATCCAGCTCTAGAAGAGTTAGATCATTGATGGGCAGTGCATGGGGTGGGGGGCCAGACCACAGCCCCAGTGACATCAGTGACAGCAGGGGGGGGTTCTCATTCTCTGAGGGAGGCTTGGAAGAGCTGCTGGTGAGAGTGGAGGCAGGCCTGGCCAAGACCTGGAAACATCAGAGTGAGAGAAGGTTGAACAACCTGGCCATAAGGAACAGGGGAAAGGGCAGAGGTCTGGTGTGAGGAGACCCAGTCCAAGGGCTGCTACTTGGGAGTTGTAGGGCCTTGGGTAAACCACTTCACCACTCTGGGCTCAGATGTCATGGTGTTTATTGTACAGTCATGGTCAGATCTCACCACAACATGGAATGCCACTTTCTCCGAGGCCAAGTGAGTGCCAGCGTGATGGCTAACCACCTGGTTATGGTTATCGATCCCAGAACAAGCCTGAGCACTGATGAGAAGAACCTGGACACTCCCTTCTCTTCTGTGCTCTTAAGAGAGAGGCTAGACAAGTTGCTGCCCTTCTCTGGGTCTCAGTCTTCTCATCTGTTAGGTTGCAAATATCACCCATGATTGAGGAGAAAGTCAGCTCTATGTTCTATCATGTCCCTGAAATGCTGTGAAAGGAAAAACGCCTCTAGGTGAAACTAGAAAGAATGAACTTCATGCCAAGGGACCTGGAAAGACTTCCTGGAGGAGTGTGGTATGAGCTAGGTCACAAAGGCTGGATAGGGGTCAGCAGGGAAGTATGCAGGGTTTTGATGGACAGCTGGGGCAGAGAACCAGGCAACATCCCAGTGCAGGGAGCACTACTGCTGTCTCTTTCCTTCCCATCTGACTCCATCAGCATCTCCCACATTCACAGCTCCTGCCCTCAATTCTCAATTCTAAGAGGCTGTTAGTTGTGAGACACACTTTTAATTAAATAGTAGCTTTGGAGAGAATAAAAAAAATAGTTCTACATAAACAAACATTGGTTTTAAGTTGCATCTCAGTTTCAAAGCTATTATATTGGAGGGAGAGAATGTATCTTAGCATTGAGAAAATACAGAATATGTCACTTTAGAATGAATACTACCAGAAACGTTTGTCGTGCAGAGATTGAGACAGATGTTCGCATTCTTGTTCTGCTACATACCAAGTTTGTTATTCTGGGCAAGTTGCTTAAGTTCCCTAAGCATCAATTCATTTTTAAAATGGTCTATAAATTGCCTGGGCATAGGTGAGCAGTTAGTGGGGTTTGAATTTGAATGTTGATTCATTTTGGAGAGAGATCTACAGGACATATTTTGTCTGAAATCAGAGGTTGCTATATTAAAAAAAAAAAACTACATATATTGTGATTTTAGAATAGCAGAACACAGAGCAGTATTTCTCAATGAGGGGTGATTTTACCCCCCAAATGACATCTGGCAATGTGTGGAGGTGTTTTCGGTTGTCATAACTATGGTTGAGGGGGCTACTGGCATCTACTATTCAGAGCCTATGGATGCTGTTAAATATCCTACATTGCACAGAACAGGCCCCCCAAACAAAGGATTTTCTGGCCCCAAATGTGCATAGCACAAGAAATCCTGACATAGAAATTAAGAATGTGGATTGAGATCTTCCCTGGTGGTACAGGGGACATGGGTTCAATCCCTGGTTTGGGAAGATTCCACTTGCTGCAGAGCAAGTAAGCCTGTGTGCCACACCTACTAGGTCCTCGCATCTAGAGCCTGTGTTCCACAAGAGAAGCTCACGCACTGCAACCAAGAGTAGCCCCGGTTGTTGCAACTTGAGAATGCCGATGTGCAGCAACAAAGACCCAGTGCAGTCAAAAAACAGAAGGAGGATTGTGGAGCCCAGCTGTAGTATCACAAGCCAGAATGTGCAAGTGAAAGTCACTCAGTTGTGTCCGACTCTTTGTGACCCCATGGACTGTAGCCTGCCAGGCTTCTCTGTCCATGGGGATTCTGCAGGCCAGAATACTGGAGTGGGTAGCCATTCCCTTCTCCAGGGGATCTTCCCAACCCAGGGATTGAACTAAAGTCTCCCACATTGCAGATGGATTCTTTACTATCTGAGCCACCAGGGAAGCTCAGCAAATATCAAACACAATGAACAAATATTAAGTACAAAGAGCCTGGCACACACAAAACACTTAATATCTGTTCGTTGTGTTTGATGAATGAATACCCAAAGGCAAATCACAAAGTAACTTGTCCCTCATCCAGCTCTGACCATCTTTGCCTCTCACCACCTCATCCCTTCTTGCTTGGATTCCTGGTGCCTCATCTCTCTGGCTGAGACAGTGATACCCTTTTGGCAACAAACTGTCTTTTCAGGGACCTTCAGTGACAACTGCAGAGACTAGCCTTTCCCAATACTCCATCTGCTGAGCCTGCTCTGTGCCAAGCACTGAGGGGGGCTGGGGGACACAGTTGAGTCATCCCCAGCACCTGAGGGGAATCTACATCTGTGGAAGGTGGGTGGGGGTGAGAGTGGAGACTGATGAGAAAAGCAGCTGGTCACTTGGGAAATGATCAAAGCAACCCTTGCAGGGAAAGGCTCAGGGAAGCCTCCCCTGGGGCTGAGGCTGCTTTTGAAATTTGCATACCTGTACTTGGCACAGACTGGGCCCCAGCTGCCTTCTCCCATCAGTCCCCGTTTATCCTTCTTTCAGTGTGCTGACACTACACAGTGGAAAACTTAAGAAGCAGCCTCTCCAGCATCTCAGAATCCACTCTGGGGCAAAAGGGAGCGAGAAATTGCTGCTGAAAACCTATTGTGTGCCAGATACTTTCATCTACTTTAATACACATAAGTAGTCAGTGAGGTAGACATACCCATTGTGGAGTGAGGGAAAAGAGTGTTTAAAGAGGTTAGGCAATTTGCTAAAGGTTCCAGAGGAAATTGCTTATGAGGAAACTTGCTTATAAGGAGACTTGCTTAAAGGTAAGTAGATAAGTAGGAGAACTGGCCTCTCCATTCTGGATCCCTGTGCAGGTCCACTCTCATATGGCCTCTGAGCCATATGTGTTGGGGTGTCTGTCAGGCTGAAGAGTCTGGGTGGGAAGTGAGGCTAGCTCAGTTTCTACAGACCCCTGCGGATTCTCTGGTCAAAAGAACTCAGAGGATGCACACCTCCTAAGGAGTGCCCTTGCAGACAAGGGCAAGAACACATAATGTGGCAAGGCATCCCCAGATCCACATCCAAAGGTGGGCATTTTTCTTGGTGGGGCTTTGGATAGGGATGAGGGCCCAGGGGAGAGGCTTTGGAGAGAGAAAGAGACCTCTCCCCTCTGCCTGGGACTGCCCAAGAGCAGGCCAACAAGCTGCTTTGGGGCCCTCAGTCATATCTACGGACCTGAAGCTGTGCCGCAACAACTGTGATGAATAGATCTACAGACACAGATATGACAAGCTACTGCATCCCTACTCATTAACCCAATCACAGTCACCCCCAGCACTCTAACCCTCCACTCATCCATCCTTCAAGCATCCCTTCCTCCTCCCTACCTCAGGCATTCCTCTACTGCACTCAGTAATTTCTTTCTTTCTTTCAACAAGGGTCTGGGACAGGCATCTCTAGGATTTTGCCAGGATCCAAGAAGCCTTCATCATGGTGCAGAAAGCATGAGACTCAAACCTTGACAGATGAGCCGGAACTTTGGCAGGAAGAAGTGGGTTAAAACAAACAACAGTCCAGATGGAAGGGATGGTGTGAGCAAAGGCAGAGAAACTGTAAAATCTGGGAGAAGGGTAAGCAGTGATCTGTCATCCGAACTGGCAGAGCAGCATTTCCCAAGAATATTTGACCACGGAACATCTTGTGAGATCAGCGACCTGAAGAACACCCTTGAGGAAATTCTTTGGTACTGTGTGTGTGCGTGTGTGTGTGAGAGGGAGAGAGGGAGGAAGAGAGGGAGAGAGGGAGGGTGGGCAGGAGGGAGGGAGAGAATATAGTGAGGGTGAAGGCATTTGTGCTTGCTCCGAGATGGGGATTCCCAGCATCTAGTCACAGAATACTAGCCGTCAGAGATACTCTATGGAAACACTGTCCTGCAGTAAGTGTAGGAAGCTGCAGCGCAGTGTCTTCCTCGGGAACCACAAGGCACAGTAGTATTTAAAGGGCACCTCACCCCCAGATCCTGCACAAAGACACTTTAACTTTGCTTAACCATGCATGGACCAAACTTATTTCACCACAAATCCATTTGTTTCAGGGGACTTCTTTATTTGGGGGACTAGAGGATTAATTTTGTTTTTTAAGTCAGCATCTGTTTACAGTATGAATAACATTTTCAAACAGAGCAATGGGGTATGCTTTGAAAAGCTGTCCTCCCACCCTTGCTCCCACAAATTCCTCCTTCCAGAGGAAGTGAAGTGTAACTTTTCCTTATTTTCCTAGGAATTCTAGGTTACACAGGATGTGTCCTACTCTTTGTGACCCCATGGACTATAGCCCGCTAGGCTCCTCTGTCCATGGGGATTCTCCAGGCAAAAATATTGGAGTAGGGTACCGTGCCCTCTTCCAATGGATCTTCCCAATCCAGGGATAGAACCCAGGTCTCCTGCATTGCAGGCAGATTCTTTACCATCTAAGCCACCAGGGAAGCCCCTTTCAAAATACAGTTGAAGACAACTAATAAGTACATCTTTTCTGAAGGCATGTTCCATCCTAAGGATATGTCATGTATGCTTAGACATTCTTCTACTGATGGACATTGAGATCATTTCTAATCTTTTATTAATCTGAACCAAGGGTTGGCAAACTATCCATGCATGCTAAATCGTTTCAATCGTGTCCGACTCTGCAGCCCTATGGACTGTAGCCTGCCAGGCTCTTCTGTCCATAGGATTCTCCAGGCAAGAATACTGGAGTGGGATGCCATTTCCTCCTCCAGGGGATCTTCCTGACCTAGGGATCCAACCCATATCTCCTGCATCTCCTACACTGACAAGTGGATTCTTTTACCCTTGAGCCACCTGGGAAGCCCCTGGAAAGCTTGAATACCGGTATACAAAAAAAACCCCAAAATAGCAAAAACAATTGATCATATCTTGCATCATATACAAAGATTAACTCATAAATGGATCATAGACCTAAAGTAGACCCTAAAAACAACCAAACAATACTGCAATGAATATCCTTATCCATTACTATAAACACATGCAAGTAGATCTCTCATAAATAGCATCCTATTTGATCTAACTCAGTCTGAAGGTCATAGTTCAAAAAGTACATTTCACTTATTTTCAGTTGATTTTTCTTTTGTTTTGAGGGAGGTTAAGCATCTTTTCACAGGTATAAATGTCTGTTTTTCTCCTTTTCGTAGATTTTATTTTAGTTGGATAAAAAACATGAACAAGCATTTTTCTTATTGCTTTATAAACCATTAAGGGAGGGCTTCCCTGGTGGCCTAGTGGTTAAGAATCCGCCTTGCAATGCAATTGACACTGGTTCGATCCCTGGTCTGAGAAGATCCCACATGCCTTGGGGTAACTGAACCCGTGTATCACAGCTACTGAGCCCATGCGGCCTAGAACCTGTGTTCCACAACAAGAGAAGCCTGCCTACTGCAACTAGAGAGTAGCCCCTGCTTGCCACGACTCGAGAAAGCCTGAGTGCAGCAACAAAGACCCAGCACAGCCCAAAATAAATAAATCAATTTTAAAAAATATTAAGGGAATTAGCATTTCGTCTGTTTGGGGTATGTTTTCTCCATTTGTCGTTTGTCTTTTGTTTGTTTGTTTGTTTTTATGTGGAAACGCTCACTTCTCAGTGAAGTGAAGTTGCGTTTGAGTGCTGGCAGCAAAGGGAGTGGGGGTCCTAAGTCAGGTAGATAGTTCTCTTCGTTGAGCCCCTACCTTGTTCCAGGCCCTGGGAATCCAATGGTGAAGGAGACAAGCAGTGATGGCAGTGATGGGCGTTGGGTGTTAGGCAGTGTTCAGCGAGAATGTCACAGGGGCACCTCCATGGCTCTTTCTGATGAATGAGGAGGGACAACCAGGGTCCAAGCTACAGGGGAAAAGTTCTGAACAGTGACTCATACAAGTCTAAATCTCACAGAGATGGAGGTTTCAGAGTCCTGGAGCCCAGTCTGTCCTTGGGCGGGTGATGAGGCACCTGGCACAGCCATGCCTGGGTGGGTCAGGGGGCCAAGGAACAGAGACCAAGGAGCCTCTTCGAGCCGCTGAGTAGACCGAAAGCTGCTCCACTAGGGCCTGCTCTAGGCAGGGATTTCCTCTCTGTGTATAAAGGAAGAAAATGAGTCTTGGGCCTGAAGTCATCTGGCCAGTGGAGACTTAAACTGAGGTGTGAGTGGTCAGGACTGGCCAGGGTGGCGATGAAGTGTTGCTCTCTGGTGGGAAGACAATGCTGACCTCTCCTGGAGGGAAGTCCTCTTCCTGCCTCTCCATAACCCTGGCCCTGTTCACACCTCTCCAGAGAATCAAAGACCAGGTGGTAGGCAGGTAGGGGAGGAAGGACCCTGGAGGGAGATGTGACAGGAGAGGGGGCTGAGACCAGAACCTTGGTCCTTGAATGTCAGGCTCAGGCAGTTAGAGATTTCTGGAGGTGAAGGGGGCCAGGGAGCCTGGGAACTGCTCCCCTGCCTGGAGCCCCACCCCAGGGCTCCTTGCAGGTGATGACAGGATGACGGCGGGGAACTGCAGGGAGAGCCAAGAGCTCACAAAGATTCTGCTGTGCTTGGCCAGGGCCTCCGCCAGGGCCTGCTTGCTTGCTCACTTGCTCGGAGGGAAGGATATGCTTTAGAAAGGTGATTGCTGGGGGCTCAAGGCCAGGCCTGCTGGCTGCTAGCCGAGCACAGCACCCCCACTCCAAGCTCCCCATCTTGGGGCCTCATTTTCCTATATTTTGGTGCCCCTGGTTAGACCCAAGTAGGATTCCACAGCCTTGAGCTGGGGACATACAAAACACCAGGGGCCAGGGCTTACCTGAGGACCTGGGGGTGAGGGCTGGGGGTTGGAGTGCAGCACTGGCTCAGTGGGCACTTCATGGAGAAAGAAATGCATGAAGGCTGCCCTTCACTGAGCACCTACCATATGTCAAGCACTGGCCATTTATAGGTTTCACTCTTAACCCTCTCAACAAGGCAGCAAGGTAGGTATTATTAGCTACATTTTACAGATGAGAAAAGAGTCCTAGAAAGGCTACGTGTCTTGTCAGGGTCACATAGTGAATCAGGGGTAGGTAGGGCCAGAATTCTACCTCAGGTCAGTCCTGCTTGTGAATCTAATGTCTCCATAACCTCTACACTGCTTTGTGCAAAAAATGACCCTGTGTCTCCCATGAGTCTGGCAAAGAGAAAGGAAGGGTGTCCCACAAATGTTGATTTGTCATGTACTCTCTCTCCTAGAGCTTGTGAACCTCACAGCAGCCCTTCAAGGTCAGTACTATGTCTCTCAATGTAATGATGCAAGATCAGAGAAGTTGAGCAACTTGCTTAAGGTCACACAGCAGAGATTCAGGAACTTGGGGAAAATTCAAAAGAAGCGGGGTGTGGAGTGGAGCAAGCTAGCCCAAGGAATGACAGGGAATTTTCAAGAAGCTCAGGGTACCCACTGAAGACTGGGAGTGTCCCTGGAAATTACAAATTTGAAGGTGAAGTAGTGAGGCTGTCATTCAGCCCTGACCCTCGATGGGCTCTCACCCATCAGAAAAGCAGCACTCGAAGGGCTTGGCTCAGGACACCTGCCTGGCCCTGAGTGTTCCATGTGTGACCTTCAACAAGGAAAGGCCTTCATCAGGTGTGTTTCTTCTTTGTCATATGAGCACAGCTAGACTAGGTCTTTGATTCTCTTTTTTTAAAGCAGTGGTGACTTTCTTAAAAATAACCTTAAGCTAAACCTTAATATTCTTTCATCTGTTCAACAAAGTATTTATTGAGACCTTCCAGGTGTGCTGGATTTTCTTCCTGCTTTGAGGCACTCTGACATATGGCAGAAAAATTAAGGGTCCCTACCTCTCCACTCAGGGTAGGAATCAGCCACCTGGGCTGCCAGGAGTCCATGTCCTCATCTGGGAGCCCACCCACCACAGAGCTGACCCAAGAGGCTCAATGTCTGTGCTGACAGGACCCTTAGAGATATTCCCATGCTCACAACTGTCCATTTCACAGATTAGGTGATGAAGACCCAAAATGTAGAACAGGTCTTGGGTCCCTAGTCAAAGAGGCTTTGTGGAAGCAGGCGTGTCTAAGAGGAAAGAGAAGCAGGAAAAAGGCAAGGCCTAAGCAAAGCCCTCAAGGAGGGAAAGAAGTCTTGCAGAGGCCAAGCCTTCCCACCCCCTTCCCTCCTCTACCTGGCAGAGCCTTTTGAACACCCCCCCACCATGTTCCACCCCCCTGCCCCCATAGTGGCCCCCACCATCCTCTGCCTGGAGCCAGGGTGTCAGCTTGGGTTTGGTGACAGCAGCCCCAAAGGAGGTGTTGGATCGCTGAAGCCCTCCATTGTAGAAACTCGGGCATCTTCCATGAACCCAGCCTCGCCAAGTTGTCCTCCAGCCAAGCTGGAGAGCGGCTGGCTCCTGAGGGGGACCCACTCCAAGCAGGAAACTTGATCCTCTGCAGCCCAGCACCAGCCTATCTCTGGCCACCAGAGCTGGAGCCTTGAAAAGTTTATGGCAACATGGCAAGACCTGTGAGCCCCTTTCAGAAATAGGAAAGGAGACCACCAGGAGCCCCAGAGCCAAGATGGATGGGGAGAATATGAGGCTGACAGGACAGAAACCCAAGTTCTAGCCCCAACTCTTCACTAATTTGCTGCGTGACTTCAGGTAAACCACCTCCTCTCTCTGGGCCTCAATCTAATAGATGGGTGGAGTCCAAAAGCTTGCAGATGCACTGGCTGACCAAGGTCTCCAGAAAGTCTCTGTCTGCAGCATCCCTTTAGGTGAATGTCTTACTACTCTGTGCTGGGTGACCAGGGTGCCTGTTGGCTCTGAGTCCCACACCACCTGGCCACCTGCTCCCTCAGGCAGTAGAGGGAGCAGGCACTGGTGGTTGCTCTCTTGGTCCTCAGCCTCTCTCAGCTCTAGTGGAACATTCCAAATTCAGTGGAAGTACATTCCATTTCCCTCAAGATAATCAAATTAAACAAGAACCGTGATAAAGCTTAAGTACAGCCTGGAAATAGACTCCTAAATTGAAAAAACTGATGTATGAGTAACCCTGTAAAATAAAGAGCTTTGTTTCATCCCTGGAATTTTTTTTTTTTTTTTTACTCTCATACATGCAAGCTATGCTATTGTGAATTTACCACTGCCCCTTTTTAGAAGGACTGACTGTCCTTTATTGAGATTATGCCTTTCCCATTTAATAGTATTAAAATGTCTTTTAAGATGAAATGATGGTGTGATAGTACATGACAGTTCTACGAGTAAACTTTTTACAAATTCTAACACATAGTCACACTCACACATGTCCAGCTTGATGCATTTCCACTAAGTGAACGCACTCTGTCACCACCACCCAGATTAAGAAATAGAACGTTATGATAATTCTTTAAAAAAATTTGTTTTTCACCAAGCCAAATAAAAAGTTGGCAACTTTAGGCTGGTCTCCCCTCTCTTTATTTAAAATTTACTCATCTGTAAGACTTAAAATTTGGCTAGATGACCTCATGTCCTGTGCAGGGTGAGCATCTTCAGTTCGACCTAAGTCCTTGGAAATGGCATCTTCAAAGATGCGCTAACCAGAGGGAAGCAGTCCTGGCTTGGGATTCCACTGCCCAGTCCTGGGGGATAGATAGGGAGGATCTGGGCAAATGTCCCTCCAGATGTGGGACTAAGCACCGTTGGCTGCTGGAAGCCAGGGCCGAGAGACAGTGAGGAGGAGGGGCTTTTGGGCAGGCGATGCCGGGGATGAATCATTGCTCCCATTAAGGCCACTCTAGCTGCTTTTCATTAGCTATAACTCTTTTCTTCCACCCACTCACTCCCCTGGACACACAAGAATCCTCGGAAGTTCTTCTGTGCACCATCATCACCACCTCCTCTCCCCGCTACTCAATTCCCTCCTAGATGCAGAAAATCATTCTTTACCTCTTTTTTTCCCCCTTCATTGATATATGAAGAAATCCTGGCACCTTTCTGAAAGGTTAAGAAATTTGATAAAAATCATACAGCAGGCTGGGGATCCAGGAGGCTGTATGCGCTCCACTGAGGTGATGCACATTTATCAAGGACTTGATTTGTCCTGAGAACTTAGGCGAGAGTGATTGTAAGGAAGAGGGTCCTTTCTGTTCAAATAAGTATTATTGTGTTCGATAAGTATGTGCCCAGGCCTCACTAGGTGCTGACCACTCACGCATTCAGCAGATAAGTATCGAGCAACTTCTCCGTGTCACTTGGCTGAAGTCACTGTCCTTATGGAGTTCACAGCTTGGTGGGGCAAACAGAATATCTACAGTTGAAGCCAGACAACACGGTAATGACAGTGGGATACGGGGTGAGGGGAAAGGAAGTACCCACGAGGTTGCAGGAACCACAGAAAGTGGCTTCTGGAAGGCATGGTATTTGAATCTGCCCTTGACATATGAATTGCATTCCATTTGCTCAGCTTAGTTCCGCAGAGTCCGCCAGGATATTCCTCTCCTGCTAGCATTTCAGAATTGGTTAGTGTCAGGCTAAGCCTTGTGCTGAAAACAAACTGCCCTTCTGGCACTAGTGACCTTTGCTTAGCAGCTTTTTGCCATTCACTCAGTTTTTACAAGCTTTAGTTGTACATGTACGTAGTTTAGTAAATCTACAAGGCTGGTAATGAAAAATAGTGGTCCCCCGCTCAACACATACACCCAGGCCACTTGGCACTCTGCAGAGGCAATTGCCTTCAATTCTAAATTATTTCTTTATATTGCTACTTCTTGATTTATTTTAGTGTTAAGTACCTTTCTCTCACCACCCACCCCCTTTCTTCTTGCTTTCTCCACACCCACATGTCCATTTTGTGTTCCCTGTCGTCCTCCCAGTATAATTACCTCACAGGTTTGGTTGGAACAGTATTCACTGTGTGCATTATTAGGCAGTATAAATGCCGTTGACAAGTGAGCCATGTAATAGGCAATGGTTACTTTTCCTTTCCTTTCCTGAATAACAATTACAGTTAATGTAATCTCCTCTCAATATGTTTAAATGCATTGGATAGTCTACCAATTTCACCTTCTTGAAGGAATCTCTTCCGGAGTCTTCCATCCTGTTCCAGTTAGGATTAGCTACTTTCTACCATACAACCATTGACCTGGGCATTCCTTTGCCTCCTCCTTTGTGTTATCTTCTCCTCCTTCAATGCCATGTCCTCCTTTTTCTTGGTTGGCTCACTCATTGCTGTTGAAGCACATCCTCCAGTAGCTTCCTGAGAAGATGTGCAAAGAGACCTTACATGACTGTTTTTAATCTGCACCCTTATGATCATTTGGCTGGTATAATCTGGGGATGGAGATAATGTCCCTAGGCATTTTGAAGGGACATTTTAGTGTTAAGTACCTTTCTGTTGCCACTGTCTCTCCCAGTTCTCACCTTGCTATTTAGAAATCCAATGTCACTATGATTCTTTTCTTTAAAAAAATATTTTACTTATTTATTTGGCTGCTACTGCTGCTGCTGCTAAGTCACTTCAGTCATGTCCGACTCTGTGCGACCCCATAGACAGCAGCCCACCAGGCTCCGCCGTCTCTGGGATTCCCCAGTCAAGAACACTGGAGTGGGTTGCCATTTCCTTCCCCAATGCATGAAAGTAAAAGTGAAAGGGAAGTCGCTCAGTCTTAGCGACCCCATGGACTGCAGCCTACCGGGCTCCTCTGTCCATGGGATTTTCCAGGCTAGAGTACTGGGTTGCCTTTGCCTTGCACCAGAGCTTATTAGCGGCATGTGGAATCTTTTCGTTGTGGCATGAGGACTCTTAGTTGTAGCATCTATTTCCATGACCAGGGATCACACCCTGGCCCCCTTGCATTGGGAGTGCAGAGTCTTAGCCACTGGATCACCAGGGAAGTTCCCATTGTGATTCTTAAGCCTTTGTATGAAGCCTGCTTATTTTTCTTTTACTGGAAGCTTCTGTGACCTCTTTGTTCTCAGGGTTCTGAAATTTTGATGTCTTGGTGTCAATCTACTTTCGTCAGTTGTGCTGAATCCTCAACTGGGCATTTCAATCTGAAATTGATATATTTCAATTCTAGGACATTTTCTCTAATCCCTCTTTCTAGAATTCCTGTCATTCAGATGTTGAGTTCCCTTGACTAGTCCTCAAACTATCAAATCTTTTATGTTTTCCATCTCTTGGCCCTTTTGCTCTATTTTCTCAAATTTATATTCTAACTATTTTTTTTTAAGTTTTTTATTTTCTGCTTTTGTAGTTTTAATTTCCAAGAGTTGTTCTTCTTTTCTTTTTTTCTGTAGCATCCCATTGTTGTTCATGGATACAATATCTTCTCTCTTAAGACATTAATGACAGTTTTCTCTTTTAAGTCTTCTTTTTGCATAGTCACTATCTTTTATGTTCCTTTTTTTGTCTCAGTATTTAACTTCATTCTTATTAGAGACCTTCCTCAAATATTTACTCATCCTGTACTGTCTTCTTCTAATTAAGAATGGAACACTAAAAGACTTGATACATGATGGTCTTGACTGGGGCTGTCTACACGGATCTATTGGGCCATTCCATGTTTTTTCTGTTGAGCTGGTCAAGAGAAAACTTCCAATCTCCTACCTGGAAGGTACTCTCTTGGCAGCAAGAGTTTGGGTAGCCAAGTGGGGAAAGAAGGCTAGAGGCCTCAATATTGCATACAAAGTGTTGGCTTTATTCCTGTTGTCAGTGTGCCCCCAGAATAGAAATCCTCTGTTACCTCTCCTGAAAATAGACCTTCAGTTTTCGACCAGGTGGGGAGAGTGTCTGGAGTCTGATTGCTTCTTAAATAGATTTTCAAACAATTTTCCTGTTTTTAAGCCTCCCCACCCACCCAATTTCCGGAAATACCTGGGACAGCCAATTCCTGGACCATTTGGGGGTTTCACGTGTAAACGGGGCCACTCTTCAACTTTCTTTATTGCCTATTTAGGATTCAGTCAGTTACCATTCTTTGTTGGCTGCATCTGGTTTCCAATATTTTGATTAAATCCCTTTACTGGTGTTTTAGTTGGTTTCAGGAAAGACCACAGTGTATGTTCAACTTGCTATCTTTATCCCATTTCAATTTTTAAATGAACAGCGACACATTTCAGAGCAGGAATTCTCTGCTTCCAATTTACAGAAGTAAATAGAGTGTAACCAGGATATGAAGAGGGCCTATAGGGGCGCTCCCCACTAGTTCTTTACCTGTTACGATCTCTCCTGGCTTTAAAAGCTCAGGTCAAAAATCACCCCTTGTGATGCCTTCCTCAGTCTCCCAAGCTTATACCTTATTTTACCCAAGTTGGACTTACTGAGTGATAGACATTACAGAAACTCACAGATATCATTCCACTTAATCTTTCATAGGTTATAACTACAAAGGCTCAGAGAGGTGGATCCACAGACCAAGATCCCACAACTAATGAGTGACAGGACTGAACTCCTGTCTCCACTACCCAGCCTCTCTGACATTATCTTTAACTCAGAGGCTCCCCAAAGGAGGAGCTCACATTCTGGTGAAAAAATGGCACATGTACTGCAAAGTCAGCCCTTGGCAGAGAAGTTGCACCGAATAGGGGTAAAGAAGTTGAGAGGTTTGCAGTCCAGGGTAAGGAGGGCTTCATCCCAAGTGACTGAATCACCATGGGCTTTAGAGAGGAGGTGGCATCTGACCACATCACCACCACCACTTCAGCCTGGCTTCTCTCCTTGCCTAGAGGATTGGCAGTGACAGCAAATAATAATGATTGTGGTGGGTCAGTGTGCAAAGCATTTTTACACAGATCTCTTTGATATCATAGAACTTTGTGGGCAGAAGGTTATTTCCATTTTAGGTAAGAGAAAAATGAAGGCACAGAGAGGTTTATCACTAGCTCCTGGTAACCCAGCAGAAAATGTTGGTTTCGGGATTCAAATCCATCCCTTCTAACTCCAGGTTCCCCTGCTTCTCCCACTCTCTTTACTGTAGCTTTATCCTGGCCATCAGTTGAGGGGAGCCTTCCCATTCCAAAATATCTCTTCACCAATGTTTCACAATACGTGGTGTATGGCCCACTTGCTTATTTTAAAAAGCTGGTTATTGGCTCCCACCCTAGACCTACCTAATCAATGGGAGACAGGACCCTAGAATCCGCATTTTAACAACCGTCCCCTTGATTCTTGTGCTCACCAAAGAATGAACCACCCTGGGCCTGCAGTGATGCCAAACGGCTTAGTGGGCAAAGTGGGGACCCTGGAGTTAGCACTGCCCTTCTTGACTTTGTTTTGGGACCGCCTCAGTTTCCTGCCTGCGAAGTGGGAGAGTCACGCGAGGCTCCGAAGGCCAAAGTGCCGCGGGCACTTTCCACACCTACCTGCCTCCCCAGGCTCCTTGCCGCAATCATCCGCCCTGCCCAGAGTGGAAGGAAACAGCTGGGGGCTCTTTGGTTCCAGGCTGCGGTCGCCTCCCTAACAGGCTGCGGATGCGCCCGGAGGTTAGGGGCTCGGGATCCCCTTTCTGCACGCGCCGGCCCCCCGCTGGGGACCGCAGGGGACCTGAGTGCGCGGCGCTCCCCGCCTGCTGGGCAGCCGAGGCCCCCGCCTCCCTCCGACCAGCCCTCCAACAGCCCATAAATATTCCCTGGGTCAGAGCGGGCGGAAACGGACTTTCCAGCGCGCTTTCCGGACCTGGACCATCTCCTCCCCGCGCGAACAGTGCGAGGAGAAGCCTGGATGCCAGTCAGCGCCTTTCCGCCTGCGAAGCTTGAGGGCGCGTGCGCAGTCTCGGATAGGGTAAATGCTACCGCGCCACGAGCGCCAGCCCCGGCTCCAGCCCCGCTGCCCGAGTGCGGGGCCTGGGCAGCGGAGGCAAACAGACCCGTGAAGGAAATCTGCAGGAGGGTTCTGCACTCGACCCAAGGGTCAGGGAGGGCTTCCTGGAGCTATTTAAGCTAAACTCTGAGAGATGAACGCATACGGACAGAGGGAACAAAGTATGCAAAGGCCAAAAGGGTGGCAGTTGGGGAAATTACAGGTATTTTGTGTTAATGAAGTATTGAGTTCAAGGTGAAGTGTTACAAGACGGCTCTGGAGAAAGTGGCAAAGTGTGAAAGTATTAGCTGGCTAGTCTTTTCCGACTCACTGCGACCCCATGAACGCTAGCCTCTGTCCGTGGAATTAATTCTCCAGGCGAGAATACTGGAGTGGTAGCCATTCCCTTCTCCAGGGGATCTTCCCAACCCAGGGATGGAACACAGGTCTCGCACATTGCAGGCAGATTCCTTACGATCTGAGCCATTAGGGAAGGACCAATCCAAAACAGGGCCTTGTAAAGCATGTGGGGCAGGCACTGTAGCCTTGTAAGCAGGACATGTGTTTTGACCAGATTATTTGCTTTTAAGAAAAAGCACTCTGGCTTGGTGTGGGAGGTGGAATAGAGGGGTGGCAGGACATCAGTGAGGAAACTGTAGACAGAGGTCATGGTGCCTGGGCCAAGGTGGCTACAGTGGGAATGGAGGAAAGGGGATGGACTGGAAAACTTCTGAGGGTCATGGGTAGACTGGATGATGGGTGGGTGACCCACCCTTTCCCAAGTAGGAAGTAAGGGGGGAAATGATGTGCCTCCTCCCACGATGTGCCCCTCCTTTCCTATCCATCCAGCTTAGATCTAGGGCCTCATTCAGTGTGCCTCACCCCACCACCTCCAGGAAGCCTTCCTTGCTCCTTTATGAATTTCAGAACATCAGAACTTGTGTTTGGTTATTTGCTGTCTTGCATTGTTGTAGAATTAATTTGTGTCCAGCAGCCTTCAAGGGAGCCCAGCATGGTGGTTAAGATCACATTAGAATCCTAGCAGGCCTGCTCTGTGACCTGGGAAAGTCATTCATTCTCTCTAGCCTTGCTTTCCTCATCCATAAATGGGGATAATAATCCTCCCTTGAAGGGTTCTGTATGCCAGGCATGAGGGGTGTGCTCAGTGAGTGAGCTTTCTTCCCCCCACTAAAGTTGTTCAGCCGTGAACCAACCAAAGGTCTCTAAGAGTGTCTCCTGCAACTTCTTTTCTGGAACTTTCAGAAAGAAGTCACAGAGTGGGGTAGCAGAATGATTTTAAGGCTGGGATTGGAAGGCACGAGGCTCTGCTTTGGACCTCCCAAAAGGTAAATCAGGGCCCCTTTGCCCACCTTGAACAACAGGGGTGGGTAAGATGGCTCCTGGAGTCCCCACTGTTGCCCCTTCTGTCATCCAGTTTCCAGCAGAGTTCCATAGCTCCCAGAAAGCCCTGAGCACTGCAGGATTAGCGGTACTCTTTCCCAGGCTGCCATAAGCTCCTCCCTCCAGCCTGTGAATCTGTTTTTCCCCTATAGCCATCCTCATGGGGAAGCAAAAGTACCCCCCTACTACAGACCTCTAGAGGCCAGACCTGGGGCTAGTCCCCCAGGAGGGCTTGGGGTCTCATGGGATTAGGCCTGGGGTTCCTTGGAAGGCAGAGGCACCTAGAACATAAGCCCTGAGCTGCAGTTCCAAGAGGACTAATTGGCAAGGGCCTGGCTGGGAGCAGCTGCAGCAGGTATCAGGGCATGGGACATGGGCATCTTGGGAACAGCAGGATGAGACATATGTTGAGCAGAGCCATGGGACATCCAGCCAAAGGAGCCATAACAGTGGTGTTATCACACTCTTCTCTTTGCCCCAATGAAAATTAAGCAAGCCACCCATAGTCATGCAGCAGGCTACTAGCAGGAACAAAATGGTAAAGGCTTCTTTGTTCAACACAAGTAAATTGAGTTAACTGAAATGGAGTAAGGCATGGGAAAGATTCTAGTCCAATGACACTGAGTAGATGCTTAATAAATGCTACTTAATTGAATACCAGACCTTATGTGGGGAAGCAATGGTTCATACCCACACTATCTTTCCTCAAGGACCTCAGAGCCTGAGAAGAGCAAGAGATGGACACAGAAACATTCCTGGTTTATGCAGAAATAAAGGGCAGCCCAGGGACTGGCAGAGGTGCCCAGAAGATTGGCTTGCATCCCTGCAGTGGGGCAGGCTTGGGGCTCAGTGTTGAATTTGGGATATAAGGTGTGTTAAGGAAGGCTTTACCAAAGAGGTGGCATTTACATTGGCCTTTGATGGCTATGTGGGCTTCCCTGATAGCTCAGTTGGTGAAGAATCCACCTGCAATGAAGGAAACCCTGGTTTGATCCTTGAATTGGGAAGATCCCCTGGAGAAGGGCTAGGTTACCCACTCCAGTATTCTTGGGCTTCCCTTGTGCCTCAGCAGATAAAGAATCTACCTGCAAAGCGGGAGACCTGGGTTTGATCCCTGGGTTGGGAAGATTCCCTGGAGAAGGGAAAGGCTACCCACTCCAGTATTCTGGCCTGGAGAATTCCATGGACTGTGCAGTCCATGGGGTCGAAAAGAGTTGGACATGACTGAGCGACTTTCACTTGATGGCTATGCAGGAGTTTTCTAAGCCAAGAAGGCAGAGAAGGATATTTTAAACAAGGGCAAAGCCATGAGGGTGGGGAAAAAGCAAAGAGTTTAGGGTGCTGTTGCGTGTTTTGCTGTTTAGGAATTGAGGCTGGGGGCTCTGGAATGGTGTAGGGCGTTGACTGGTAGGCTGAGTGTGCATGGAACCCCAGGGCAATGGGGAACCGTGAAATATTTCTGAGCAAGAGAATGGTGTGGTCAGAATCCACTAGAGAAGGGAATGTATTTGGTAAGCCACCTGGAGAGGCCCAGGGGAGAGGGAACCAGGGCAGAGGGCCCAGTAGGAACCCTTGAGTAGGCTTCAATCCCTGGGGACTTAAGGTCGGTGCCAGGCTCCTGGGAATGGTGACCTCTTCCAAGCTCGACAGTAGGTGGCGCTGCCTCTCTGTGCATCCAGCCCCATGGGCAGCGCTACCTGCCCCTCACCTAGTCAGGGAGACCCCCAGTCCTGCTTGGGCCCTATCTCTGTTGATGAGGTGCTGAGAAAGGTTGGGTTGGGGTGTATGTGTGTGGGGCGGGGACAGGTGGGCTTTACTCTCTGGGGAGGGTGGGCTTTACTCCCCCTCCTCCAAGAGCAAAGAGGGCCACTTGGTTTGCTTTACAGAAATGCAGGATGTGTAAGATAACTAAGGTCCAGAGAAGGAGGGGCTTGCTTGAGTCACTAAGTGGGTTAGTATCTCAGGGGTGCTACTGAGTGCCTGATGTGGGAAGTACTGCTGTCCCTTCCTCCTCCTGAGTCCCTCTTCCAGTTTGCCTCTGCCTCGCCATCCCCACTGCCTCCTTTCTGCTCAGTCCTCACCCATCTGCCTGGCCTGGACCTTCATCCTTGTCTCCTCGCAGACCCCTGCAGGGTGGTCTCTTCCATGCCCGCCTGTGCCTCTCCCCATCCCCCTGTGCCCCCACTCAATCCAGGGATTTTTCTCATACACAGATCTAACGTTCACCCTCCCCGTTGAAGCACTTCCCCGCCCCACCAACCCTGGGGGATGCTCCTGAGCCTGGAAGTCAGGCCCTAGAACAAGGCCCACATCTCTCTCACAGACCTCGTCTGCTCTGGGTCCGTCATGCTGATCCTTCCCTGTCCTCTGTCAGACTCCGACTCAACCTCCATGACTTGGTGGGGCTTCTGAGATGTGGGAGTTTAGGTACCCCTTCCTGGGCTCCCGAGGCTGTGACTGTACTGTGTGACAGAGAGTCTGATATGACTCTTTGTGACCCCATGGAGCACGTAGTATGGGTCTAAGAAGTATTTGTTGTGGGAAGGAGTGAGTGAATGAACTGTCTCAAGGACAGGCGGCTGGATGAGGGGACCTGCCCTTATTGGTGTTTAGCCCCAGCCCAGGAAAGGAATTGCCCCTTGGGGCCACCTTTGTCCCTAGCAACTGACTGGAATGTCATTTCCTCTCCATTTCCCCCTCACCATTGAGGGGTAAGCAATGCCAGTCTGAGGAGGGGGAGAGAACCAGGATTTGAGTGGGGACTGAATTAACAGTGGGGTGACCTCTCTGGGCTCCTGTGTCTTGTCCTCCCACGTGGCTCTCCTATCTCTGTGCTCCCCGCTCTGCTGGGAATATGCCCCTGGGGACCCCTCTTCTCCCATAGTCTCCACTTGCTCCAGGAAGCCACTCTGTACCCCAGCCTGAACTGGGCTTCACTCCCAGCTCTCCAGCCTCGTGAATTGTCACAGCAGTTCCATGTCGTCATTGACTAGTAATGCAGTTGTTTGCCCATCAGACCAGGAGTTCCCTGAGGGCAAGGCTTGTCTGATTCCTCTCTGAGTCTGCAGCTCCCATGACACAGCCAAGAAGGAAGGTTGTTGGATGGGTGAACAAATGAATGAATGAACAAATAAATGTATGAAAGAAACAGAAAGGTCAAATATCCTTAGTTGGCAAATTTTGGGCCTCAGTTCTACCACGAGGCACCTGAAGACGTTGGGTAGAGCCCTGTTCCACTCTGGCTTCAAATCTCCCATCTGTCCACTGGGGTGATGGGACCCTCCAGCAGCCCCTCAGCAACGTGGAGTGAGGCGCATGCCCAGCATGAAGCTGCACCCCACCCCCTACCCTGCTCTTGTCCCCTCAGCCCTGAGCCCCACAAGGCCAGGGTGTGAGAAGGACCTACCAAGTTGCTTTAACCCCACGCTGCTTCACATCATCTCATCTCAGAATCACTCCATCTCAGCTCTGATCTTTCTGCCTTGAGCAAGCCTGCTTGGCCAGCGGACCCACTGACATCAGCCAAGGCTTTGCTAGGGGCAAGACTTGGAATCCACTCCCAGGGTTGGATGGTCTGCAGTGCTCTGCAGGTCACCAAGACTGCACCCCTCCTCACAGCTTAGAGGCCAGCCTCTCAGTGAGGAACCTGGGACCTGCAGAGGGAGGGGTCCGGTGGGCCTTTAGCACTGAGTGACCAGTGACCCAGCTGGGAATCTGAAATCAAGTCTTAAACTCCGAACTGGTTTACTTCAACCTCCAGTTCTGCCTGAAGGTGTGAATTTGGGCAAGAGGATGACTTCTTTTGGGCTTCGTTTCTTTATCTGCTTCAAGAAGATAACTATTTCCCAGTATTCCTGAAGGTGCTTGTAAAATGGAGAGGCTGTTTGTGGGGGAAAAAACTCTAGACCAGGAGCCAGGCCTGGCTCTGTCTCTCTCTGGGCCTCAGCAACATATCTGTACAAACAGGACCCTGACTATGTCCTGTTCCTCCCCCTTCTCTCTCTCTCCCTCAGCCTTACACAGAGGGTAGTGAATACAGTAGCATCCTGTGTCCTGGTCACTTTTTAGGCCTGGGCTGGGTGGTAGGCATCACAGTCTGAGAGATCTTAAAGTTCTCCAAGGGGGAACACATATATCCATTAGTCCATCCATCCACCCAGCAAATATTTACCCAGCAGGGTTGCTGTCCCAAGCCTAGGCTATACTATGATGGCAGAGTAGACCCCCAATGGGTCCCTGCCCTCAAAGGCCCACAGTTCATATCCCAGCTGTCCCCATATCTCTGTCACTAGCCTGGACTTTATTCTCATGTATGGATTCTTATTCTCTCACCTGATGTGAAGAGCTGACTCATTGGAAAAGACCCTGATGCTGGGAAAGATTGAAAGCAAAAGGAGAAGAGGGCAGCAGAGAACAAGACGGTTAGATAGCATCACCGACTCAATGGACATGAACTTGAGCATATTCTGGGAGATAGTGGAAGACAGGGAAGCCTGGTGTGCTGCAGTCCATGGGGTCGCAAAGCATCAGACACAACTTAGCGACTGAACAATGGATTCTTATATCTCACAGATGCCTGAACTTCACTCCTTGGGTGCCTCCAGGCTCCTCAAATCAGAACACTTACTTGAACATCATTAGCTCCACATTTTTCTCTTCCAGTTTTCCCAGGTCAGTAAATGACCCCTAAAATGTCAGCATCTTTCCAGACTCCTCTCTCCCTCCCACTTGCCTCTGACACCCAAACAAGCAAGCAGTAAACTCTGAGCATCGTTGTTGTTCAGTCGCTCAGTTGTGTCTGGCTCTTTGCAACCCCATGGACTACAGCATGCCAGGCTTCCCTGTCCTTCACCATCTCCTGGAGCTTGCTCAAACTCACGTCCATTGAGTCAATGATGCCATCCAACCATCTCGTCCTCTGTCATCCTCTTCTCCTCCTGCCTTCAATCTTTCCCAGCATTGGGGTCTTTTTTAATGAATCAGCTCTTCGCATCAGGTGACCAAAGTATTGGAGCTTCAGCTTCAGTATTGGTCCTTCCAATGAATATTCAGGGTTAATTTCCTTTAGGATTGACTTGTTTGATCACCTTGCTGACCAAGGGACTCTCAAGAGTCTTCTCCAACACCACAGTTCAAAAGCATCAGTTCTTCAGTGCACAGCCTTCTTTATGGTCCAACTCTCACATCCATACATGACTACTGGAAAAGCCATAGCTTTGACTAGACAGACTTTGTTGACAAAGTAATGTCTCTTCTTTTTAATACACTAAGTTTGTCACAGTTTTTCTGAGGATACCAACTTCAAATATGTTTCTGCTATTTCCAGTTTTCTCTGTCTCCACCAGCACTACCCTCTTTGAACCCTCATCACTCAGGTCTCATTTACCTGACTGGTCTCTCTCAGCCGTCCTCCATGTGGCAGTGGGATATCTTTCCAAAATACACACCTGACCTTGTCTCTCTCTGCTGAAAACTCTTCCAGGTTCCCATTGCCTGTGTAGACTAAAGCCATGTCCTGTGGTCTGTGTCCAGCTGTGCCCACCTTTCCAGGCTCATCTTGTGCCCCTCAGCTGTCTATGCCCAGTTTTCTTTCAACTCCCCAAACTCCTGGCTCAGTCTATGCTTGGGCTGTCGTCTTTGTCTGGAAGAATATGTCTTTCTGCTCTTCCATCCCCCACTCCTGGCATCCACTGCTGGCAACCTTCCTCCCTCCATCAGCGCCCAGTTTAAACATTGCTTTCCTGAAGCTGTCTTACCTGCCCTTTCGAATCTAGTTAATTTCCATGTATACTCTCCAACTCCCTCCCCTCTTCCCTCTGTCAAGATCATTTTACTTCTCCATTTCTTACCTCCCTTCTCTCTGGTGCGTGGGTGCTCAGTCGCTTCATTCGTGTCTGACTCTGTGACTCTATGGACTGTAGTCCGCCAGGCTCCTTTGTCCATGGAGATTCTCCAGACAAGAATACCTAGAGTGGGTTGTCATGCCCTCCTTCAGGGGGTCTTCTCGACCCAGAGATCGAACCCGAGCCTCCTGTGTCTCCTGCATTGCAGGTGGATTCTTTAACCTGAGCCACCTGGGAAGCCCTCCTTCTCTACCCATCTTCATTGAGCACCTTCTACATATGAGGCTTAGAAATACACAAGAATAAGCATGGTCCTTGCCCTTTTGGAGCTTAGAGTCCAGTGAGAGACTTAATTAGACAAAGAACACCCTGTAAATAATGACACACTGGGATAGGCATTTATCATGTCTCAGGCAGCATCTGTCACAGGTTGGCTTCTGTGAGAAGCGTTCTCTGAGATGGAGACGGGCTCGCAAGGTGTTATTAGGTGTGCTCTTGGAACCACCTGCTATGGATGGGAAGGTGGAAGCAGGGTTGGGCAGAGGGAGAAGGTGGCCTCGGCCAGGAGCATGGGGAGCTCTGGACCTGGGACCGCCTCAGACTTGGCTCAGTCATGGTGGGGATCTGGGCCCTCCCTCCTGCAAGTTGGTCCATCCTTGACAAAGGCTGCCCCTAGAAGGGGGAGCGATCCTTGTCAGCAGAGCCATCCAGTCCCCGGGAAGGGCTGACAGCTGACGCAGCATTCCCAGCACTTCATTCCATAAGAGGGTCCTGGCCAGCCCAGCACAGTACATGTGAGGTACCTGTCATCACCCTTGCATGACACATGGGGAAACTGAGGCTTGCAGAGGTTCCAAGATTTGCTTTTGTGATTGTTATGTGATGGCATGGCTTCTCAGTCTCAGCTCGTCCATCTTCCCCCAACCTTTCTTTCTGCCCTTGGCACCAGCTGTACCCTTGGTGAGCCATGGGGGGAGCAGAGTACCAGCGGGTCTGAGGGGGTGCCACATGATTAAATGATCCAGTGCAGGGGCCGTGAATGGCTGATCCCTCTGGCAGGTGACCTCACCCAGGGCTTAGAGGGACGTTGCAGAAGCCACTTCCGGGAGACCCAAGAGGGACGGGATGATCTTGCACCTCCTGCTGGTGTTTCACACCCTCAGGACTGTCCTCACTCTGCCCTTGGTTCCATCCCTGGTCCCCCAATGCCCTTCAGAGGCACAGCCTGGGTACCGGCAGAGAGCCAGCAGGTGATGTAAGTAATGTGTTTTAGTGGAAAGACAGGTGAGGCAGAGCTGGGCCCTGCCATTCCCAGGATCATGGGTTAGACAGGATAAACAACAAAGCAAAACAAACAAAACAAAACGCCCAACTCCCCAGCCATCTGGAAGTATTTGTCAAGTGCTTTACCTGTGCTCTGTATACATTGCAGGTAGTTCTCACAACTCTGTGAAGATGTACAATTTATTATTCCATTTGAAAGATGAATAAACTGAGGCTTGGGGAGCTGCAGTGACTTGCATGGTGGTATCCAATTAATAAACGGTGGACAGAAGGAAGGTAGATGAGAGGAAGAGAATTCAGAATGGAGAGTCAGAGGGGGAGCCACCACCACTTCCCTGGAGCTCTGGCAGCCTCCCAGGAGGGTGGAGCAGAAGCCCCTCCAAGGGCAGGTCTGGTCAGTTCCTCTTGAGTCCATGCCTGGAGGTGAGTTGAAATGGGACAGGTTCAAGCTGCCTCAGCCACAGAGACCTGGATGAATCTTGTCTGAATCTTCTTCTGCTTCTGCTGAGCCCTGGGAAGAAGGAAGAGAATAAGTGGGAGTAGACGCCCTCCCCTGACAACACCGTCATTAGCTACAGAACAAGAGAAGTTCCATCCTGGGTAAGGAGGCTGGGGGCCTGATTTCCTACCTTCCAACCCCTTGTAGAGATTCTCCATCTAGGGTTAGATGTAGGGGTCAAGGATTTATTATCAGGAAGCCTATTCTTGGGATTTCCCTGGTGGTGTGGTGGATAAGAATCCACCTCTGATGCAGGGGACATGAGTTTGATCCCTGCTCTGGGAAGATGCCACAAGCCGCGGAGTGACTAAACCTTTGTGCCACAACTACTGAGCCTGCACACCTAGAGCCTGTGCTCCACAACAAGGGAAGCCAACACAGTGAGAAGCCCATGCACGGCGACGGAGGGTAGTCCTTGCTGTCTACAACCAGAATAAGCCCACAGAAAGCACTGAAGACCCAGTGTAGTCAAAAATAAAATAAGTAAGACTTGTCAGAGCAATTTGACTGTTGTCCTAACTTGGCAGCTCTAGGACTGTGTTCATATCTGCTTTATCTTGTGTGCACTTGAAGTGTGCCTGCCCCATGTGAAGGCTTATAATCAGTGGTCTCACCCAATCCACACCACGGCCCAGTGGGAGAGAGCTGATCACTTCCATTGCTCTGATGAGGAGACTGAGGTCCAAAGACATGCAGGGCCTTACCCAGATCTCCTAAAGTTCTCTTGACTTTTCCTAGTTATTGCCCCAAACCATAACTCCCATCTCATATAATCCCCGAATTAGGGAGCAAATATCAGTGGGAAGGAACCTCTGGTTTGACTTTATTTTTATTGGGGAGATATTTTGGCTGGACCTGCCAACCCTCACTTTTCCTATCTGTAAATCAGTATTAATACTAGGAGTAGTGCTAATATATAGACTCTGCCTTTCTGGACGCTGTGTGGCTCAGGGGTTAGCACAGGCCGAGGGCCTGGAGCACAGGGGCTGGGGTGGGGGGACGGCTGCGGAGGGAGTCCCATGCTCCAGGTTGGTTGGTATTTCAAGGTGGGCAAGGGAAGGTGCAGGCAGACAAGGACATCCTCATCTGTCCCACCCCTTTTAGGACCTGTGTCCCTTGTCTCTTCACGACAGGGTCCTTGGCAGGGCCTGGGTCCCCCCTGGGTGTGTGGTGTGCACACTTGCATTCACACATGGGTGTGCTGCTCCTTCCCGCAGACCAGGGCCCCCAGGCCATGTCTCTCCTTCAGATTGGGGCCCAACCCAGGTAGGTGCTGTTCATGGTGCCTGATTGCTTAATGAGCTTGGCATCAGGGTATGAATAATTGCACCATAAAGTATGCAAATCTAAGCATAACAATACCACACTGCAAAACTTGCATTCTCTCAGCTCTCAGGTGCCCTGCTCCTGGGACAAAACTTCCGTGGGAACCACTCCATACAGCTTCCTCCTACTTTTCTGAAGTTATAACTACAATGTGTACCTTGGCCGCACCAATTACAGTAGCATGAAGGGCTCTCTGCCTCCATCCCATCTGAGTCTCACAACCATAATGGGAGAACATCTGTGGACCACTAACAGTATGCCAGGCAGGGTTCTAATCATTTTACAGATGTATTCATTTCATCGCCCTAATGACCCCGTGGGATAAACATCATTGGATCTCACAGATGAAGAAGCTGAGTTCAGAGGGATTTCATAACTTACCTAAGGTCACACAGTTGCTAAAGTGAGAAGACAGGAAACTTGGCAGGATGGGAAACTGAGGCACAGAAGGGCAAGAAAGACTTGTTCAACCTCTTGTTGTCATTTGGGGTTTACCGAGGTCTCCAGGGAACTCTTCAGCCAACTTTGGGTTCTGCAAGGGCCCGAGTGTCATCCTGCTGTGTGCCTTTGTGGCCGAGTGTGTGTGTATTGGAGGTGTGGACCAGGGCCTCATTCTGGGAAAGTCAGGGGACGCAGCCAAAGCAAAGAACTATTTTAAGGCCTCCCCTGCCCGCCCTGCTTCCCACACAGCCCCTCTGCTGAGCCAGGCTGCAGCGGCCCGGGGCCCAGGCCAAGCATGGAGAGTTCTGTTCCGAGAGCAGAGGGAAGTCTTGGCTCCAGAACATTCACACTCAATGAATTACTTCAACACTAGATTAGACTTGCAGGCTCGGAGCAAAGTGATAATAGGGCCCAATTAAATTAATTTATATGGACTCTATGCTTTGGGCCCCTCCCTTGGTGGGGGGGCAGGCCTGACCCACCACACCTTGACCCCTGGGAGTTCTGAAAGGCAGCAGTGAACTGGGTGTGGGGGCTTGCTCCTTCCTTGGTGTGGAAGCAGAGCTGCAGGGGGAGAGGCCAGGATTGTTGTTTTGTTTTCAGCCTGATGTGCAAATTGAGAGAAAATGACCCTCATTAAACAAAGACTTTAGGAAGCAAATTCCTGGTTAAGGATGGTAAGGACTGGCAGGTTTGGCTAAGGCCGGATTCCCAAGGTCTCGGTGGGTGGGGGCCTTGAGGGAGTCACTTGGGGAGGTCCTCACCCATGGCCAAGCCTCTGTCCCTCACGATCCCAGGCAAGGGGACATGTGGCTCTTTGTGGTGAGTGGGGGTGGTGCAAGAGTGAGCTGGGCATCTGGGCCGCTGTCTGGGCTCTGCCTGCAGCTTGCTGTGTGAAAGATGTATTTGAACGGGTCTGGGCTGAAGGTGAAGCCCATTTCCTTAACAGGCTCCTAGAGCCCTCCCCTGATCCAGCCCCTGCCCTGAGCTCCTCCTTTTGTCCCACCTACTCCCACCAGATACTGGAGATGCTCTATATCTGCCTGTAGTTCTCTGACTGGCGAGATTTGCCTGCACCCCTGTTCCCACCTCCCTGGGCCTTTGCCCTTGTGGTTTCCTGGTTCAGGCTGTCCTTCTCCCCTACTTTCCCTAGAGAGCACCTGATCTTTGCCCCATCCCTGCCCTTAGCACCCCGAGTGCGGTGCCCTGTCTCTCCAGAAAATGGGGCACAAGGCAGATCTGACCTCCCCCACCTTCCCATGCCCCCAGGGCCAGGACAGAACCTGGTGCAGAGGCAGTGCCAAGGAAGTTTCTGTTGTCTTGAGTGTCACCCACAGCGCTAATACTGTGACCCTGTCACAGCCCCAGCCCAGGCCCGGGTGATCATTCAGCTGCACAGGCCACACTGGGTGAAGAACCGGGTGCCTCGTTCATGACTCAGCTCAGCCACTGACCTGAGACCAGTTACTACCTTCCCCTTTTGGTTTCCTATTCTGCAGAGTGTGGCACTTGGTGGCCTGTACCTGGGGAAACTGCTCGGGGATTCCGGCAGTTTCTGGTGTAGGTCTGGCTGCAGAGAGTAGAGGCTGATGCTACATGGTGAAGGATGGCAGAGGTGGGCCCTGGGGCTCAGCCCCACCCTCCACATAGCGCGAGGGGTTTCCCAGGAACTGGGCCTCCTTGCTACCCTCTCCTGGGCAGATGGGGCTCTTTCTACAGATCTTTATCAAATACTCATTTATCCCTGCCGCCACTTCTGCCAGGGGTACTCCACTTTGGGGTCCTGGCTGCCCTCTGCAGGGCTGGAAACTTCAGGCAGACCTGCATGGCTCTGAGCCCCAGAGAGCCCCCCAAAGAGTCTAAGGATATGAAGTCAACTTCTCCCTCTCCCCCAATTTGACCCTCTGTTTTTTGAATCCAGATAAGGGAACATGAACGTCACCTAAGAAATGTGGGAGTCCGTGCAAGACAGGAAATGGCCTGGTCAGATTGGGGCTCAGGCGATAAACTTGCCTTAAGATTCCTACACGTGGGGTCCCTGTGGGTAGGACCTGCCTCCCCTACCCCCCAGCCCCGTGTGGAAAGTATACTTTATCTCCATCAGACTTTCCAACAAGCCGTTGACTCTGTAGGGCCATGGGGCCAACTATGGAAAAACTCACCCTCCCCACCTCCGTCCAAAAACACTGGACCTTTTCGGGGTTATAAATTTATGGCAGAAGCGGAGGGCCAGCGCTTGCTGCAGGCAGCCTTTGAATTTCAGCCCCACACTCAGCACCCACCGGGGGCCTTTCCTCCAGCCAGCGGGAACAGGCCCCTGGCTGGGAAAACTAAAGGCATCTGTGGGGAGGCAGGAGTCTTTGTAACCCCCCTGACCACCAGCTCACCCCTCCAGGGCCCCAGAGGCAGGCCTCGCAGGCTGAGCTGCAGGAAAGGCTGACTTGCGGGCAGCCTGGGGCCAGTTCCGGCCCTGTGTTGCCACAGGTCTCCTCTTCACGTTTCTCTGGTCAGGACTGCCTTCTCTGGGCCTCAGTTTCCTTTTCTGTAACAATCGGAGGTTAGATAAAGCCATCTACAAGTTTTATTAGGGGTCTCATGTTCCACTGCAATTCACATTCCTTTCTGAGCCCCCTCTTCTGCCAGTGCTGGGGTCTAGAGAGTTGCTGGGGACCTGTTGGTGTGTGTGTGGGAGGGTGGGGACAGGGAAGCGCACTGGGGGAGCCCCAAAACCAGGTCACTCAGCTGGAGATAGAAGGCAGGAAAGAGTTTTCACAGTGAGGGAGAGTTTTGTTGAGGATGGAATTGCTGATGCATTTATATATTGATTAGATAAACATGGAGTGAGTACCTACTTTATGTCAGAAAACATACTAGATGAAGATGATGATTCTGTGTGTAAAACAGAGACGAAGAAAGACATAACCCTGAGAAAAGAAGTCTTCAAACTGGTGTGGAGGGAAGGCATTCCTGGCAGAAGAAGCTCTAGGCAAGGCAGTGACTCATGGAAGGGTGTCCTGGGTTTGGACAGGAGCACCAAATTCTATGTTGCTGAATCGAGAAAGTGATGACTGCTTCCTGGTGTAAATGGCTCTGGAACCATAGAGACCTGAGATCAAATCCTAGCACTGCTCTTACTAGCTGTAGGACTCTGAGGGTTGCTGGGTTGTCTGAACCTCAGAATTTGTAGAGAATGGGATATAATTCTAACATCTGGGAGCTGTGAGAATTAAATAAAAGAAGGTCGGTAAACACCTCACCTGGGTTCTGGCAGAGGTCGGTGCAGAGGTACCCAGTGGTGGCACCACCAATAAGCAGAGTTTTCTATTTGCCAAAGTCTTCTTACTATGGGAGCAGATGCCAGGTAGGGGTTTATCAGTCAAGGAGGCTGTGGGAAGAGAGCTTGAACCAGAAATCTCTGCTGTCTTCTAGTTCTTGGGTCTGTTATTCCACCAAACACACAGGGCCACCTATTCCCAGCACCCTTGAAGAGGTTTGGAACTAGCACCTTTGTCCCCCGAGTCTGCTCTTCTCCAGGTTCCAGAGTTCTCACCTCCCTAGTTACCTCCTCTGGTCACACAGTTCCACACTGATCACTGCTCTCTAGGAATCTCGTCAGTGTGGAGTAGATTGAGAAAATCACCTCCTTGGATTCGGACACAATCTCTATTGATATGGCCAAAGAAGTCAATGGCTGGCCAGTTGCCTTTTATTCAGCTGCCGCAGGGAGACCCACTCACTTAGGCTAGATGCTCTCACGATACATTCTGGAATGGCATTGCACTCACCTTCAGCATTTCCTGCCTTGGCACACGCCGAGCCCCCTATCTAATCCTGGGGTCCCAGACCTGCCCTCTGGGGAGAGATTGCTGTGATTTAAGGTTCCAGATTTCCTGGACCATTAGTATCATGATACTTTATATCTGGGCCTCGATTGCTTTTTAATTAAAACCGAATCCATGCAATCCCTGGTTTTACGTGCATCTCCGGGAGCCTGCGGAGGCTCTGCTCTGCCTAATGCTTTGTGTAGCTCTGCTTCTGCTTTTCTGTTTCCTTCCTTGAATCCCTAGCACCTCTTGTTTTAGGAAGAGAAGGGCCTGGAATTCTTTGTGGACACCTTGTTTGACTTGGATGCTGAGGCCCTAAATTGCATACGACCCAGCACCCCACATTCAAAAGCATCTGTGCAGGACAGGACAAAAGAATGACCTCAGACCAGTTCTGTGTCTGACACTCACTTCCAGTCCAAGGAGGATTTGGAAGGACAGGCTTGGTGTGCAAGGACTGTCCCCTCCTCTTGTCAGTCCTGGAGTTTGGGGGCAGAGGGCTATGTGTCTGATTCTCTCCTGAAACAGCATTTGAAGCCTTGAGGCTGGAGAGAGAAGAGAGAAGGCTGCAGGGTCAACCCTGCCCTGCTAGGCTTTGCAGACAAAGAAAACAAGATTTCTGTGGGCCAAGTGGGCTCTCTGGAATGGAGTGAGGCACGAATCATACAGCAAGGACCAGTCAAGGGTCTGCTGTCTGCCAGGATCAGGTGACCCAAACCAAAGGTGTCTGCCTGGGATTGAGGGGACAGTAGACATCAACTGGAAGAGAGGGCATCACCCATGTCAACAAATTTTTCTTAGCAAGGAGTGGGAGTCATTGAAAAATCCACAATACACCCAAAGAGAAAAAGCTGGTCTGGGACATTGCTACCGCAAAGGGACTCCCCCTACAGCCCCAAGCCAGATACCAGCACCCCTTAGGCAGACCTGGCTGTTGTCACTTTGTGTCTACCCCCCCCCTCCACGCTCCCCTTTACTCTGTCCCCACATCCAGACCTGACTCTGAAAGCAGTGAGTGACACAGAGTGGAGGGAAGTGAGGAAATAGAAGCCCCTAAGCTCCTTTCCCCCTCCCAGTGGCTAAATCTGTAAATGGGCCAGAGTAGGGGGAGAAGGAACTTTGAATCATGTGTGAGTGACCTTCTGAGGTCAAACTGAGTGCACCCATTTCCACCTAAAAATAAGACTGTCACTTTATACCCAACCTGGAACAGGAATGCTGGGGTCCAGCCTAGGTCCTTGTTAGGGCTGGAGAGGGAGAGACCTCAGGGCAGGTTTGAGCGACAACGATGAAAAAATTAAGTGTTTAAAATCATTTGCACACTACAGAATTTAGCCTGTTCCACATGCCAGTTACATGTCCGTTATTCCAAGGAATCTTACACCATTCCTGAAGTCAAAAATTTTATCATCATTCCTTAATTATAGATGAAAAAAATAGATTCAGAGAAACTCAATTTTTTGAATCATTGAGTTTGTTCAGGTAACTCGATGATGCGTCACATGTGATATACGGTGAGTGAGCACTCCGTTGTTGTTGTTTCGTTGCCCAGTTGTGTCCAGCTCTTTTGTGACCCCATGGACTGTAGCCCCCCAGGCTCCTCTGTCTATGGGATTTCCCAAGGCAAGAATACTAGAGTGTGTTACCCTTTCCTTCTCCAGGGGATATTCCCACCTGGAGATCAAACCCACGTCTCCTGCATTGCAGGCGGATTCTTTACCACTGAGCCACCTGGGAAGAAAGCCTGAGCGCTCCATAAATGCTAGTTATTATTAGTGGTAGCAGTAGTAACATTACCTGTGTGAGTGAAGCACATTGGGTCCTTCGAGTTGGAGGAGCCAGAGGGCAATGATAGGTCTACATGGGCTGGGTGGAGGAGGGCCCCCTGAAAATCAGGTTAGAGAGTTTGAGGGGGGCTACTGGGTGTGGATAGTGGACACTTGAGCCGAGATTTCTGTTGGAAGATCTTGGCAATCCTGGAACAAGAAGACTGAGTCAAGTGGAGTGGGATAAATCCCTGAGAGAAGCAGCTGTGATGAGAACAAAATGTGCCCATCCACTGAGTCAGTGGTTGACACCATCGTGCCTGGAGGGCAAAGCTGGGATGAAATAATAGCACCTGTTGGGCACGTTTATCTTGTTTGACCCCCACAACCACCACGTGAGGTAGAAACAGCTGCTCTTACTCTCACTGAAGAAATGAGAAAGTGGGGAGCTGGCTTGCTGGTGCTGTGCTTAAGGCCACAGGGTTAATGGCAGAAGTGGGATCAAACCCGGGGCTGACTGTGAAGCCTGCACCTTTGACCAGGGCCCCACGGGATGGAAGCAGAAGAGCAGCCTCTCTGGCTCCCTTCCTAATACTGCTCTCCGGGAGCCACACAGGCTCAGCCTGGGTTTGGGGACGAGTCCATCCTCAGCTCACCCAGCGCACAGGGGAGCAGTCTAGCAGTGCCTTCTCGGTTGGGTCTGGCTGGGTTGAGATGCATTCCCGAGTCCGTCAGGCCACAGGAGCAGCGAGGCAGGAGGGGGATTCACCTTGGTGGTCCCGTCCCTCGGCCCTGGAGGCCCGTCCTTGGGTTCTGAGGCCCCATAGCTCCCCAGTGAGCTCAGGGCTCCCTGGATCAGGTGACCCCAGTGGGTCTCGGGGCTTGTAAGCCGTCTGAAGCGACTTTATGGGGCTGCCGTGTTCTTGGAGCTCATAAAACACATGGTGTCTGAGGCCCTCAGAGTTTCCATGTCTTCCCGGCTTGGGGCCAAAGTGAGAGGAGCGAGCAGCTTCAGAAGCAGTGCGTGGTAGGGCTGCTCTCCACACTGGCCTACTCTCCACGCTGGTGCCTGACCTGAGGGCCAACGGGGGCATCCGTGGGAGCCAGGCCCAGGGTGGGCGTCTTCTAGGCATCACATCTGCCCTCGAAGTCCTGGGATCAGGTAAAAGCCATCCCTTTAAGAACTTTTTCTTTTTTGGTTTGTTTTGATTTTGTGAAACAGTCTTATACCCTCATTTTAAGAAATATGAAACTGAAGTTTGGAGAGCCAAAGGGACTTGGAGAATGAGGTGGCTCTGGGGAAGATGAGAACAAGAACGGGCCTGTTCTGGGGGCCACCTCACAGCCCTCCTCCTCCAACTATAGTAAGAAATTCTTGTATCTAAGGAATGCATCCAAACTTGAGTTGTGTCCCCCCCCCCCCCACTGTATATAAGTAGAATAATGTAACTGTGTTTTTAGGTTGCCAACTGTGTGGGAGGATAGGATTTTTTTTTTTTTTTTTGCCTTAGAACAACCCTGAGATCAGACAGAGTGGGTGAGGGCACTGAGGGGACAATACTTACAGGAAGCCACACGGTGAGCTGGTGGCAGGCTGGCCTGGGCTGTTTAGACCAGGAGGCTGTCTGGTGTGGAGGCCTCAAGCCCTCAGCAGGCCCCCGCCTCCTCCAGACCTTCAGAGGGGTCACCTTTCAGCCTGCTGGATCTCCAGTCTGCAGGCACTTTCCTCTTCCTGACATGATCACCTCTGGTCCCCAGCAGCTCCATGGAAAGAATCTGAGACACCAGATCTTCAGGAGCCAGAACTTTGGCTCTAGCAGTCCTGACAGGGAGTCCTTCACAGAGTGACTCTGCCAGCCCTCCCTTAATGGGGAGCTCACTCCTCCCAGGGCAGTGCCTCTGGCCACTCTGCCCAGAAGGTCCTTACAGACACTGATCCAAACCTCTCCCTCCCTGTGCTGCCTCTTTATTGGTCCTCACTTTGCCCGAGGGGACCCTACTCACTCACTCACTCACTCATTTGTTCAGCAAATACTTGTGAGCTTAGTGTGGATAGTGCCTAGGTCTGTCATCCCTTCTGCCCAGCTGGACTCCTATGATGCATGGGAGGCAGGGACATACCAGCGCTTTTCCATCCTGTTTCTCGCATTGCAACATATTTACAGAGGAGCTCATAAGCAGAACCCCAGTGAATACATCCACCAAAGAGGAAGTGCTCTGGGTTGAGGGAGGTCGGGGGGGGGGGCTCAGAAACCCAACCTCTCAGCCTTTCCTCCACCGTCTTGGCTGCTCCCGGGCCCCTCTGAGGGTCCTGAGGTCTCAGTTTAACACCACCAAGCTATACTCTTCTTGGTCCATTGGATGAAAAGTGAAGGAACTAGTGCCAGCTGTGGCTGGCACTGAGCCCGAGACAGATCACTTAGAGGGTTTGAGGGCCTCATCCACACCAGGCTTGCGTTGGGCGCTGGGGACCCAAAGAAGTCCGACACATCTCTGCCCGGAAGACTTCATCCTGGTGGTACAGACAGATGTGTGATAGAGACACTGGCTGGCTGAGCCAGCATTGACCCTGCACCTGCCCTGCTATTTGCTGCCATGTATCTGCTGATAATTGCAACATGGGTGAGGGGCTTTGGGGTCTACGGTGGGAGGAGGGGGAAGGCCTTGACTGGCATCCTGGCTAGAGCAAAAGGACCAACTCAGAAATTTCCAGCACTACTGAGCACTTACTATGTGCTAGGCACGACCTGATCCAGTTTTGAGGGATCCAAAAACTACACAATTCTGGGAGCACTCTTAGAGAGGAAAATACAAAACAAAACAAAACCAAGTACAAAAGTAAATAATCAGAATGAGAAAAGAGGTCACAACTAATTACAAATTTTAAAAAGTGGACGAATACCACAAACACCAAAAAATTTGGAAAAATATAAATATGATCTTTAAAAAAAATGTCACAAATACCTTTATAACACTTTTTTTCCATGTTATTTTGGATTACATGCTCTTTCTTTGCCTCCTCATAATAACTTTTGTAATATCATCTGTAGAAAGATATCTCAGTCTTTCCTCTTGTTGGATCAGTTAAAACTAGTTTACTGTTAGTTGGGATACATACAATATGCCCCTTTAGACAGAGAGCTACTTGCCATTTGTGTACAGCTACAGATGGTGCCCTACAAACACAGAACTTCAGGTCAGTTCTATTCCACATGATTCCCAGCAAGACAAAAAGCTATATTTATAATTTCTAATTATACAGGCTTTGTTATCAGTGCCATTATTGACAGGAGAAAGTTTCTATTTTGATAAGGCCCAAATTCTTTGCCTGCGGTTTGGCACAACTGATGCTTGAAAGAATATTCCACAGACTAACTTCCAGGTGCATTCATTTCAAGACTTGTTTTTCTCCCACTGATACTTCCCAGGGCTGGGTGCAGTTCCAGGGCTAAAAGAGTTGGCACAGTGGGCAGCAGGGGTCTTCATGCTGGAAGCTGTTTCTACACCAGGACAGCTAACAATATTTGTACCCACAGGTGACTACAAAGGGTATACATACACATCACTAATCCCCCAATGCTGTAGATATATCCTCAGCTCAACTTCCCTTTAGCCAGATCTCCAAAGTGCCTCAGCCACTCAACACCATTCAATAGGAAAGGAAGATGGAGGGAATTAAGGGGGAAAAAGAATTACCTTTGTGGCCAAAATAATTTACTTTTACAAAAGTTTTAAAAAATATGTGTCTGGGAGAACACATTTTGAGAGTATCTTCCAGAGAAGGGACTCATTACCTTCCAGCTGAGTCTGCCTTGGTGCCAGGCACTGTTCCCATCGGTTTGCCTGTCTTGTCTCAGGGAATCTCATAACTACCCAGCGAGGCAGGTTTTTTAACTGAGGCCCAGAGAGATGGAGAGAGAAGCCAAGGGTCATGCAATACAGGACAGTTCTGAACTTGAAATCATGTGACCCCAAAGCTTGCACTTATAGCTTTGCTTCCCAGAACCTGATGGGACTATTGTCAAGAGATGGATGGAAGGATGGATGGGTAGATGGAGGGAAGAACAGTGGGTGGGTAGTTGGATGGATGGATGGATTCCTGACTTACCGTCTGGTGCATTGGGTACCCAGCTATTTTTCCTGCTAGGCATAAATGACCCAAAGGAAAGACTGAATCTGATGCTTCTCTGGCCCCAAGAGGGCACAGGGCAGGGCACAAAGGAGGAACTTAGAAGGGCCAGGCTGGGGACAGGAGGGTGAAGGGACTTAAATCCCTGCCCTCAGGAGCACAGAAACAATGTAGGGAAAGAAGCCACAGGCTGGGCAGAGGTGACATGTCAGAGAGCCGTGCCTCCTGGGTACCAGTGCAGGGTTCTGCTGAGAGGTAGCATGTAGGACAAGCTCAAGTCCTTCTCCCCTTAGGCCATTATGCAGCCTGCAGGGGATCCTTGCCTAAGACTGGGGGCTGGACAAATTGACCCCTCAGGTCCCCAAGTCTTACAAACCCAACTTTGTCTACTCATCTACTCCAAGGCCTTGCCAGGCTTCCCTCTGGAGTTTCCCAAGGTGTCTAGGAAATGAGATGCCTATCCAGGTGGTCCATTCCAAGGTTCAAGAGCTGGAACGGACAATGCCAGATCACTCTAAGCCAAGCACAGTTCCGCTTGAGGCATTTTATGGGCCCAGCCTGGGTAAACACAAGTCCCATTAATGTGCTGGGGGTTCCACCTCTGCTGCTGTTGGTCTCACCTCCCAGAGCCATAGGCACTAGAGCGTGAAACCCAAGGGCAACTTGGAGAAGACACAGCAAGGGCAGAAATGGCTGCCTGCAAGGACCCTCAAACACTTTCCAGTTTCCAATCACAGGTTGGGGACTGAAATTTGGGGAGCAGAGGGAACAAGGACCCACTGAGACAGAGTCAGAGCTCCAACCCCAACTCAAGCCTCACAGCCCACTGTGTACCCCATCCCCCCTCCCAGGCCCTGTGCCTGCACAGAGAGGCTTTCTGACTGAACTGTGCTTTCTGAAACATCAGTAGAGACACATGGTCTGCATGTCTGCCAATAGTTGAGCTCTTATGGGGGCAACTGGAAAGAAACTGTGAAATCAGAATCCCCTGGAAAACTCCAGGACTCTGCTCCTTTGGCCCATTAGTCACCCCTTTCCTCCACTTGCTCCATGTGCTCTTTTGGCAGTGTCAAGTAGCATATGGGATCTTAGTTTCCCCACCAGGTATTGAACTCATGCACCCTGCGGTGGAAGTGCTGAGTCCTAACCACTGGACTGCCAGGGAAGTCCCTCCGCACCTTTCCTGATACTGGCTCCACTCCAGGCCCCAAGCTGGAGTTGGGGACCCCGAGATGAATCAGACCAGGCCTTAGTCCCGGTTGAGGTCACAGTCTGATGGGGAGACAGGTGTGGACACAGGCAATGACAATGACAAACCAGTTGCTCAGTGCTAGGACAAAGGGAAGCTCAGGGGCTGTAGAAGACCTGAGGGGAGGCCCCTAACACAGCCTGGAGTCAGGGAGTTCCCTAGGAGGATGGGGAGAGGAAGCCTGGCCTGAATTTTGGAGATGAGTTCATCAGGCAGCGAAGCTACGGGAAGGTCCCTACAGCAGAGGGAACGTGCAAAATGACAGTCCTTTAGAGAGTGGTGGGGCAGAGGGCCTGGCACATGGTTAGCCCTCAGTGACTAGCTTTTGAATGAATTTGAAGAAGCTTGGGGGTATTGTCATTAAAAATTCTACACTGTATATTTGAAAGTTGCTAAGAGAATAGATCATAAAAGTTCTCATCACAGGGCTTCTCTGGTGGCTGAGTGGGAAAGAATTCACCTGCCAAAGCAGGAGATGTGGGTTTGATCCCTGATCCAGGAAGATCCCACATAGAGCATGACTATGGAGCCTGTGCTCTAGAGCCTGGGAGCCGCAACTACTGAGCCCACGTGCTGCAACTACTGAAGCCTGTGCACCCTAGAGCCTGTACTCTGCAACAAGAGAAGCCACTGCAGTGAGACGTCCGCACACGGCAGCTAGAGAGTAGCCCCTGCTCACCGCAACTAGAGAAAAGACCGTGAAGCAATGAAGGCACATCACAGCCAAAAATAAATAAATAAAATTATTTTATAAAAAGTCCACATCATAAGATAAAGAAGTTTGTAATAATAATGTGGTGCAGATGTTAACTAGACTTATTGTGGTGATACTTTTGCAATATATACAAATACTGCATCATTATGTCGTATACTTGAAACTAATATACTATTGTATGCCAATTATGTCTCAATATAAAAAAGGGGAAAAATGGATAAAAGCTGTGTCCACTGATATGGTTTGAGAAAAAAGAAAAAGAAGTTTGGTAGAGCTAGCGTATGGGTGGTTTGAGGCAGTCAGCAGCTTGTCCTCTAGCGTGGCTGCGTGACGTTTCACTGTGCAAACAGACCAGAGCTTGCTTACTGTTTCCAGGTTGGCCACTGCAGTCGGCATGTTGGGGCAGGGCGTCCCCAGTTTGTCTGCAGCTATTAGGAGCAGAGCTGCTGTGAATATTCTAGTCCTTTGTGTGAGATGTATCCAGCAGTGCCCATTGCGTGCCTCTCTTCCCAACTCTGCATTCCATGACATGGCCTGGGTACATAGTTCAAAACGGACCCTGGGAGACTATCTGCACCATAGGCATTGCCAAGTGCTACAAACTGGGGCTTTTTCAAAAGAGCTGGTGGTCAACATTCACCATCACATCACCGGGGCCATTCCTAGTGCTAGTTCACAGGAGCTGTAGTGCATATATTCAGCTTGAACAGCAGCACCATCTTCCAAAGTACTTGTGTCAGTCCGCGCTCCTTCAGAAGTGCCGTGAGAGTTATAGGATCTCACACCTTCACCGTGGAAAGGTTTTCAAGAGGTTGGGCCGCCAGGCCTTGTCAGAGGCTCACTATGGGGAGGAGGGAGAGGCAGGATATTGCAGGAATGGCCGAGCTCTGGCTCGGCTTAGGAGGGTAGGAGCACTCCCGCTGAGAAAGAGAATGCGGGGAGAGCTGGGGTAAGGGTGGGTGCTGAGGTTTTGGACAGGTGGGGTCTGCAGGGTATGAGGGATGTCCAGGTGTTGTTAGACTCTTTATCAGCGCCCTGGACTCTACATCTGTGCCGTCTGCTGCCACCAATTCCTCTACAGACCACACCCCTTCTTTCACATTCTCCTCTTCCCCTTCATTTAGGGTGTGGGGACCCCTACAGTGAACCTGGGTTCAGGGCCGCCTCCTGTCCTAGTCACTCCGAGCTAGACTCCACTGAGATAAGCTCCCGCTCCTCTCTGGACCTCAGTGTCCCCTTCTGTCCAATGGGAGGCCTGGGCTGGAGGCCCTTCTGGAGGTAGTGAGAGGTAGGCTCCAGGCTCCCACCTCTGGGGGCTCCAGGCAATCTCACCCATTTGGGAATCTCTTCAGCACTTTCAGAGTGAATTGTTCCCTCCACCCTGAGTGTCTGTTGCCTTATAACCTGCTTATAACTAAGGACAGTCTGGGGTTGCCCAGGAGACAACCCCTCTGAGAACATCTCATGGCATCTGCTCACCACCTCTGCTCCTTTGCACAGCCTGTGCCACCTGCACTCAGGGACGAGGTTCCAGGGTTTCCCCTGGCCACACAGCCCTGTGAGTGGCTAAGTCAGGATGCAAACTCAGATGTGGGCTTACAGAATCAGGCTTTTCTCCATACCTAGGTCTCCTTATCCAGATGGTCAAAGCCTTGAGGCAAGACCGGGGCATGCCCTCTTGTCATCCCAGTGCCTAGCCAAGGCCCTGGCATGGAAAAGATGCTTGGTGGGAGTCTATTGAATAAAAGAACACTCTGCACCTGTCTCAGTCCTCTGTGCAGGGCTGGACAGATGGGAGGCTTGGGGTCAAGACTGTGGATGGGCTGAGCATGTATGTCGGTGGGGACATATATGAACCGGGATGGGGGGTGGGGGTGGGGGGGACATGTCCTTGACCAGCTGGGTGGTAGAGAGGGGTGCCCAGACTATCCTGAGACCATGGCCCATTTCACCAGGGCAGTTCTCTGTGAAGCCAGGAAGTGGTTTGTATTTTTAGGAGGAAATAAGTGGATTTTGCTCATGTTGAGCAGACAGCTCTGGGAAATGGCTCCAAGAGAAACAGGGCAGGGAGGGGGCCAGGGCCAGCCCACCTCCCGTGAAGCCGGCAGGTGTCGACCAGTGAGCTGACAAATGGGCTGACCAAGCTGACTGTGTCCCTTCCCTGATGCCGTTGAGAGATGCCTCCTCTGAGGGAGTTCTCAGCCTCAGAGCATCCAAGAGGTGCATGGAGGCCAAGCAGGAAGGGAAAGGGGGCCCAGGCCCCTTTCACCACCTCAGGGATCCCGCAAATCAAGGCCAGCAAGGGCAGGGTGAGTCCCACTGCTGCCTGGCTTGGGAGGCTCCAGCAGGGATGCCAGAGGGGCTGGGAAGATTGGCTGGCTTGAGGCCTTTTGGAGATGGGTGTGTTCCTTCAGTCACTTCATTCATCCATCCTCCTTTCCCCATCCACTCATCAGTCAACACCAAACGGAACTGAGGTCCCCCTATCTGGGAGTGGGGAACTCAGAGATGGAGGCAAGCTCAGATCTTGCTTTCAGTGGACTCCAGGCCTGGTGCGTGGAGGGGAGACTGACTGGTAGACAGCTAATGAATGATGCAGGGGTGCCCTGAGGCTGGGGTGACCAAGCCTGCCCCGAGGTCAGGGAGAGGTAACATCTGAGTCGAGTCTTGGTGGGAATAGGAGGACGTAGGACAGTGTGGGTGGAAAGTCTCAGGCCTCAAGGGGTACTAGGAGCAGGTGAGGGGCAGGAAAGTGGCTGTATGGCCCTGGGCTGGCCTGGGTTCAGTCATTTCTCTATTCAACTCTCCGTGTGAGGCCCACCAGGAGGGCCCTGCCCCATCCAGCCCCTTGGAGGTGGGGAGGGGCTCTGGAAACGGCCCTGAGTGAGGGCCGAGGAGTGTAAGGCTTGCTCTGTGACTCAAGCCGCACAGCTCTCTGCCCCGTGGGACTTACACCCTGGAGGGGCACCATCATCTAACCTCTCAAGTGGCCACGATGGAGATGACTCTGCCAGGAAAGAGGGAAGGAAGGACGGAAGGTAGCTAACTCAGTCGGAGGGTCAGAAAGGACTGTTCTGGGGAAGGGATGGTCTTGGGTGAGGGAAGGGTGGCCCCGGTGGCAGAAAGAGCTTGTGGAGGCTGAACCAGAAAGAGTAGGCAGCACGTGTTCAAGGTCAATGCAGCCAGAGAGCGGAGCCTGAAGAGAGGACCCAAGGTGAGGCTGCCATCCCAGGTAGGGTCACAATCACTGGAGGATTTCCATGACTGAGCATCTTCACTGCCCGAGCCCAGATGGGCACTGGAGAGACAGGTCCATGCGCGTGCCCTGGCCCTGCCCCACGGAACACTGAGTCTTGGAAAAGAGGCGTAAAAAGCCCACCTGGACATCTGAGCATCCTTCAGAGGCAGAGGGACCAGTGAGGGAGCTGTTGTGGGTCCAGGTGAGGGTGGGGGACGAGATTGCCCAGGAAGAGAAGTGCCAGGAGAGCATAAAAGAGGCTCAGTCCAGAGCCTGAGAAGCTCCCGTGAATTCTTTTTCATATTCTCTCCCTTGTTTAAACTCCCTCATTCCCTCCACACCCCTGGGCCACTGTGTGGTGTGTACTGTGCTAGGTCCATGGTTGGGGCTCGGTGAAGAGATGGGATGGTCAACATGGCAAAAGGCACAGGGCAGGACTGCATGGAGAGTCTGTTCAGTTCAGTTGAGCCACTCAGTCGTGTCTGACTCTTTGCGACCCCATGAACCGCAGCAAGCCAGGCCTCCCTGTCCATCACCAACTCCCAGAGTTTACCCAAATTCATGTCCATTGAGTCGATGATGCCATCCAACCATTTCGTTCTCTGTCGTCCCCTTCTCCTCTTGCCTTCAATCTTAGCAAAGAGTGGCAGGAGGTGACACAGGTGAGGGGCACTTTTGGAAGGCCCCTTAGGGATGGCTATTACCCTTTGCGCTCGTGTGGCCAGGCCTTGAGCTGAGGGGGTAGTGTCTATATAGCTCATCTAAACTATACAGCCCCCTGTGAGCTAGATGCTAGTACTATCCCCATTTGATGGAGGAGAAAATTGAGGCATACAGAGATCTCATGCCCTGTGCAAGTCAAAGGCAGGACCAGGGCCTAGAAGCATCTGAGTCCAAAACCCAAGCATAGGACCACCATACCCTGTGTCTCTGACCAGTTTTATCTCTGTAACTCTCAGGGAAACTGAGGTCCCAGGAGGACAGTGGCTTCACCAGGGCCTCCCTGGCTTTGGGTCTAGGTTGAACTCCACCATCCTAGCCGGGCCTCCCTAGTTGCACACCCCATGGCACGAGCCCTTCCTCAGCACCCCTGGAAGAACTTCAGAAGCAGTTAAGCAGTAAAGCCTGAGGGGCATGGGAGAGGCACACTGCCTGGCACTTCTGTGAAGAGGACCCTAGTTCCAGCGGCCTCTTTGAAGGAGGCTGAGAGCAGAGGTGGGGGCTGTGGAATCCTTGGAATGCGTGCTTTCTCCAGAGCTCCAGACTGGGAGCAGAATCTCAGGAGGAGGGACTCTGAGAACAATGAGGATCTGGGTGGGGGGCGGCTTCTGGGACAGACAGGGAAGGGCAGGGAGGAGAAGAGCCCTTGAGGTGCGGGTGGCTCAGATGAAACCACAGACCAGACAGGGAGCAGCCTCCTCTCTCCTGTCCCAACGGGTGCCGGGCACAAATGGCACCTGCATCCCAGAGGATGCTCAGTGATGACACACGGCTCCTTGAGCCAGATGCTTAAGAGATACTCTTACCTACACAACTCCACAGGCCCTTGGCAGCTTGCAGGATGGGCCTGGTGGTAATCATCAGACTTCAAAGGCTAAGAAACTAAGGCTCAAGGAGGCGTGGATTACCCACAGTCACTCAGCATCTTGGGGACACACACCTCCGATTGGGTCACATCCAAGAGTCCCGGACTTCAGAGTGATCCTGGGAGCACCGGGCAAAGGACGCAGACTCACATGTCGTCAACACATTGTGTCGAGCTGGGAAGCCCAGGAATCTCAGAAACCCAGAGTGGGGAAGGCTTCAGGGAGACTGCCAGGAAGAGGCATTATTGATCCCAGCCTTGAAGCACAGAGAAACGCTCCGGGGAAATCAGAGGAGGAGGCGCTGGTGGGCAGGAGGCCCTGGGTGTCAGAAGAGAGGTGGAGCAGGGGCTGTGTCCACCTCCAGATGAGGTAGAAACCCTCAGGTTGGGGGGTGTTAGATGGGAGCGCCAGCTCCCCCACCCCACACTGGTCAAGCTTGTCTTGGGGTGGGTGGTGACTGCCCTTGTCCCAGGCCTACCCAGGGGAACTGTCCTAGGCTAAGGGTCTGCCCCCCTGCCCCAAGGCTACACTGGGTTCCTGGCGCTGTGGCTACTGAACGCTGCACCTTCCTCCCCGCCTCTGCCCTGTGGTACGAGACCCAGCCCCAGCAAGATCCCCATCCAGAGAGCTGGGCACCTTCCCCTGTGACCATCCTGGCACTTCCATCAAGGCTCTGGAATCTTTCCTGACCCTGCCACGCTCTCCAGGCCCACTGTCCTGGTCTCTCCCTACTTTCTTGGCTCTCTTCCATGTTGTGAACACAGGGCTCCTTCCTGGATCAAATGTGTCCTGTGTGGGGGCCTCTCCAACACAGAACCTCAACCCAGCATTCAAGGCCTCTCAGTCTACCCTCAATGTGTTCTTCAGTCCCTTCTCCTGCCACTGCTGTCCCCACCCCATCTTGGCCCCTGAGCCACATCTGGACACGCCAGGGCCCCAGTGGGCCAGGTCCCCTCCAGCTCTGAGCATTTCCGGTCCAGTTCTCTGTGCCAGGAGATGGTCCTTCAGCAGACATCTCCATGTACCTCCTCTGTGCCAGGCACCTGCCAGAGACCTGCCTTGAGGAACCCTTTGTGTTGGGTGGGGGTGATGTCTGCTATCTGGAGGAGGTGAGGCAGGCGAAGGGAGGCAGGGAGCCTGGGGGACATGTGACAAAGTCCAGATGAGGGATGTGAAGGAACAGGCCACAGATGCAGGGCCAGAGTGACCTGCACAGGCCTGAATGAGCGGCCCTAGCTCTTCCGTTTGGCCTGTTCCCAGCACATGGCCCTGCAAACATCAACCCGCAGCCTCAGTCAGGATCACCTGTCTTGGAGAAGTCAAGTCAGAAAGAAATCCCTCTTCTACAGATGGAAACTGTAATGTCCAGAGCTGGCCAGGGACCCTCAAGTTCCCTTGAAAGACAGGGATCTTCTTAGTACAGCCCAGCTCCATCCAGCCCCCTCCAATGCCCTGGTGCCCATCCTTGGGGGAGGCTGTGAGCACAGTGAGCTGAGACCAGCCCTGGGCTGAGGCTTTCCCCCTGGATATCCACAGGGTGAATAGGTGGGCTGAAGGGCAACTGGCCTTACAACACCCCCACCCCCCACCCTGTCCTTGCCATGCCTTGTGGCCCCACCCTGCTCTTTCCCATCTGTGACTCTGGCAGCAGGAAGGAGCAGCCATGCTATGATTTTCCTGGCTCCCCTGACTGTTATGACGGCCTCTATTATCACACAGCGGTGACCCTGCCATCCGGTTCGGGAGCCAGGGGACCCCTTATCTGAGCAGACCGTACCTCTGCCCCCCACCTGGAAACCTGCTGGGACAGACACACAGGTGTCCTGAGGTTGCATATCAACAACAATGACAGTAAAAAAAACAGAGAGAGCTGCCCCCCGCCCAAGGATGTTCACACACATTGTCTCTCTGGACACTTCTGCCCATCAGTCAACAGGGGGAAACTGAGGCCCTGAGACGGTATTGGGCTTGCCAAGGCTGCCTCAGAGTTCCCAGGGTCCCAGGCCTGTATGTGGCACCTTTTCCTCTGCGCTCGCCCCAGACACTGAGCAAGGCAGGTTTCAATGCAGGGGCCTTGGCCTCACAGCTGAAGACCTGGCTGGCCTGTATCCCTGCCTCTCCTTCCCTAGGCGTGGGCAGAAGCTGTCAGCAGGAGGCCAGGTCCTTGCCAGCCCCTGGACATGGCAAGCTGTGTAAGTGGTTCTGGGTCAGAAGAGTGACCAGGTGACAAGTTGCAGGGTTGGGGGGAACTGCCATAGGACGGACAAGGTCCTGCAGCCTGGCATCAAAACCCCAAAGCCCCTTGTCACAGGCTGGCTTTGCACCCCAGGAAGTCCCTCCAGCTCCTAGTCTCAGGATCCTTGTCTCTAAAGGGATGGTGGTGGCAGCACCTACTCCATGACCTTGCCTTGAGGATCCATTGCAAGGGCTTGTAAAGCACGTAACAAGTGCTGGTTCTTAGTAGATGTTTAATAAGATGTAGCTACTTATATTCACCACTTATATTATGGACACTTTTAAACTAGTGGTGAACAGGACAGCTTCACCCTGGTGCAGCCCTGGACCTGAAGGCTGGGCCTGATTTAGAGACAGGGGTGAGTTCCTCTCTACTGAACACCCACTGCATGGCCATCATCACTTCTGGGGCAATGACCTTGTGGAGGAAGGGGATCTCAGAGAGGGGGAGTGTCCTGGCTGAGGCTGCACAGATTTGGGGGTGGAGCAGGGATTCTATGGGACCCTTTGTCCAGAACACTCAGAGCCACAGCCCTTCCCCAGGCAGACCTTGATATGCCCCCTCCCTCCAGCCCCTCATGCTCAGTGTCCTTGGTGGGTCTCTGGATGTCCAGACTTTTCCAGAAGCAGCTAGTGCCCTCCCTTCTGTCTTCTCATGCCCAGCTCTTTTCTGCTCAGAGTCAGCTGTGGAGCTGTCATCCTGGCCTTTGAGGACATCTCCACGTGTACCTGGTTGTTTAAAGGTTTCACCTGGCCCCAGTCTTCTCCCTTAGCCTTTGAACTTGACTGGGGTTGGGGCTGGGTCACACACTGTCTGGGCCTCCCCACAGGTGTGAGGTTTGGGGCAATTGCTTCCCCAGCCACTGCCCCCTGTTTCACCTCCTGCACACGCAGACACCTGCTGAGTGGCTTCAGTGACAATGCATTCCCTCAGTCAGCAAATATTTGCCACCTGTGGCTCAGTGCACCTGCAGGCCACCCAGGAGGGTGAATAGAGGAGAGTGGCCATGAGCCAACAGTATGAAGCTGCAAAGGCTGCCAGTGTTGTCTCTGGCTGCATCACCAAGAGGCACAGGGGCCAAGATCACAGAGTGGGTGTCCTGCTTTGGAGAATGGCCCCCTCTGGGCTCCATGGACAGACTGGAGCTTGCTCAGGGGAGACAAAATGTTGGATAGGTCCTCAAGTGTGTCCTGTGAAGTGTGGCTGAGACAGCAGGGATGCCCACCTGGAGAAGGGCAGGCTTGGAGGTGAGGGTGGGAGTCCAGAAGGCCACCCTTGCTAGCTCTCTTTCTCTGGATGAACTGGAACTCACTCGTGTGTCATGTCACAGCTCCATGTGATAAATGATGGTCTCCTGGATGCAGCCAGCCCACAGGGGCTGTTCTGGGAGGCCGAGCTCCCTCCATGGAAGCAATCCAAAGCAATGGATGTAAATTCCTTCCTTGGGGTATTGAATCTTCACGGTTGGTGAGTCCCAGGGGCAGCTGTTTGTAGGGAAAGCACTGGAAGGAAACCTAACACATGGCCTCCATGTCTGGTGCCATCATGAACTGGGGGGATCTGACATAGGTCCCCTGTCCTGCTGAGCCTCAGTTTCCTGATGTATAATGTGTTTTTATGTATGCTTACCTCTCATGGCCATGGGCAGTGGAGAGATGAGGCCCCACACATTGTAGTCTACCCCATACAACAGCCGGCACATGAAAATGTCATCATTCCTGCTTTATCAAATGCTTAGGTTTGGTGATCTGTTCTCAGATGCCCAATAGACTGAGCCAGGCTGTCCCTCCAGGGGCCATTGCTGCTGGTACTCCCTGGCTGAGGGACATGGGCGCTGTGTACTGCAATTGGGCAGGGCATCCCTGGTGATGGGCAGCAATTCTCCACTGGAAGTGCCTGGAAGCTTAAGCTTAGTCTCTCCTCCATGCATTGGAAAAATAAATTCTTTTTTTTTTTTTTTTTGAGGGAGTAGGCCTGTACCAGGTGGCTTGTAGAATCTTAGTTCCCCGACCAGGGATTGAAACTTCATCCCTTGCATTGGAAGTGCAGAGTCTTAAACTCTGGACCGCCAGGGAAGTCAAGCTTAATCTCTCCTCAGAAGCAAGTTGCAAACTGTCAGCTGAATGCAGAGCAGGTGGTGGATGAGCACCCCTTCCCCACACCTTTTCCCTGATTCTCCACCCCTGCCCTGGCTAATACCCGTCTCCCCCCTGACTGCTGCCTGTTCCAGAGCCTTCTGTGGCTCCCCAGGGCCCACAGCATTCTTCTAAATCTATAGGATGCAATCGTTTCCTGGGCCCAGACCCCTTCAGCCTCACACTCACTGCCCTCTGGCCACACCCCGCTCTGTCTGGGCAGGGCCCCTCTCCGTCCATGCTTTCACTGCTCCCTTCACTTGCCATGCCCTTTGCACCACATCTCAGCCTGTAAAAAATCCCATCACCAGAGACTGAAGAAGGCTTGAAATAGGTGCTGTGGATAGAGGGGAAATGAGTTAACTAGGTCAATGCATTTGGAGTTTGAGTCAGTGCTGACTGTTTATAGAGTGTGGTATGAAACTAGTGAAAACAATTCCTGCTGCTGTGTGGTTTCTCTCTTCAGTGGCACTTGGCTGCTTGGGTCAACGCATTAAAAACAGAGTAGTTGGGTTCATCCACTGTTGGATTCTTTTTAGATTTTGTTCAAAGAGAAAAGGCAACAGGGTTGGAGGATTAGCAAGCGTGTTATTGATACGATGGACTCTGGGTCAGGAGGGAAGCAAAGAAAGGAGAAAGTTTATGGACTGGAGAGGAAGCGGAGAGATCAACTCATGGAAAAGCCCAATGAGATCAGGGAACTATCAACTAGGGGTCTGATCACACAGACAAATGGGAAGTTGTTAGTTGGCTGAGAGTAGCTGGCTGAGATTTCGGATTTAATCAGTGCTTTGAAAGTGGAGCCATAGTGGGTGGTGGCAAGGTCCAAGGTGAGACTGTGGTAGTGAAGGCTGGAGGGGGTGGAGAAAGGGAGTGGAGACAGTTGTGGGAAGGACTGAGGGGCCAGGTAGCGGATCGTCATCTTCATGGTCCTAAAAACCACCCAGGATCACCCTAGGACTGGAAAGCATGATTGCAATCCTGATAGCAGAGCTGTCCATGAATAATGGAGGATGGATGGGTAGGAGATTAGAACAAGGGTTGGCAAACTTTCGCGTGAAGGGCAGATATAAGCATTTTTGGGTTTAGCAGCCCTGGATCCTTTAGCGTCTCTATAGCAACTACTGAACTCTGCCTGTAGGGCAAAAGCAGCCACAGGCATAATGTAAATGAATTTGCTGGTTGTGTCCCAATAAAACTTTATTTATAAAAACAGGCAGCAAGCTAGAATTTGGCTCATGGACCATGGATTGATAACCCCTGGATTTGAGGGTAATAGCAGTGAACTGGGAAAGAGAGAGATTTGTCGAGTTTTTCTTGAAGACTGTTATGTATAGCTGGTGGTACTTGAGATGATTTTAGGTGATTAGTGAAAAAGCTTTACAAACTCAAACTGTGTAAAATTTAAAATATTTACACAATTAGATAGAATAGAGTAATGAACTTCTATGTACTGATCACTCAACTTCAACAATTATGAATAGACATCCAGTCACCTCCACCTCCAACAGAAAGCCTTCGGTCATCCCAAAATTTTGGTCACAGCGTTGGCCTCCCCAGGGATCTTTGAGCTCCTGGAAAGCAGAGACTGAGGCTGGTCATTTTAAAGGTCATCAAGGTGGTTGGACTGAATCACCAAGAGGAAGGAAAGCAACCATTGTCTTCTGAGCACCAACCCTGGTTTGAGAGCTGTCCCATGTATCATGTCCCTGTGAGCATGGGGCTATTATTCTCACTTTACAGACAAGGAAATGGACACACAGAGAGGCTGGGTATCTTACCCAAAGTCACACAGCATTAAGTGGAAGAAGTAGGCTGGGAACCTACATTTATCTTGCCCCCAGACACACGGTGATCCTTGTCAATCCATGCCCAGAAAAGACCTGGTCAAACTTTTGTGTTTGAAAGGCAAGTAGCAGACCTGGGGGCTTCCCAGGTAGCTCAGCAGGAAAGAATCTGTCTACAAGGCAGGAGACACAGGAGACACAGGTGCAACCCCTGAGTCGGGAAGATCCCCTGAAGGAGGGCAGGGCAAGCCACTCCAGTACTCTTGCCTGGAGAATCCCATGGACAGAGGAGTCTAGCAGGCTACTGTCCATAGAGTTGCAAAGAGTCAGACACAACTGAAGCAGCTTAGCACACACACACACAGTAGTCCAGGCCCTGACTTTCAGGTTGTGATAGTTAGGAGTTAACTGTCATAACAACTTTATGAGGTAAACAAGGACAACAGCTCTCAAGATATTGTGTATCAGCTGAAATACAGAGAGGTGAAGCGGCTTGCCCAAGGTCACACAGAAGTGGCTGGGATTTTAACACAGGAATGTGGCTGGAGAGCCCCCTGGGTTTAGCTATTCTGTTCTCACTAGCTGGAACCCACTCTGGGTTTGCCTGCTGGTGGGGAAAGCTGCCCTGGGCCTGAGGTGTCCCTGGTCCTCTCCAGTCCACCTCCCCCAACCTCCTGCCCTGCCTACAACCCTTCCAGCTGCCCCAGCAAAGGAGGTTTCGATGGTTTATTTACTGTCACTCCTCCCCCAGCAGGAGCAGGGAAGCAGGAGGGCCTGGGCAGTGCTGCTGACTCCTCAGCCCTGCTGAGAGCCCCCCAACCAACCCAGGATGAGAGCCCCTGGCCCAGGCCTGCCTAGCCCCAGGTGGGCCTCTCCAGTGCATCCTGCTCGCAAAGGCAACAGACCGTGGCATCTACAGACCGTGACCTCCTCCCAGCAGACGGCAGCTCCGTCATCATCGCCAGCTCCTACGCCTCAGTGCGCTTGGTGGGACCCAGCCCCAGGGCTCAGCCACTTGTCTCCCTGAGCCCACCCATGTGAGCCAGAGAGGGACTGTGGGTGGTGGAGGAGGCCTGGGACAGAGAGGCAGGTTGGTGTTCCTGACTCAGCTGGGCTGCTGCATGGCTGTGTGACCTTGAGCAAGTTATTTGACCTCTCTGAGCCTCTGTCCCCTCACCCATTCTTTTGTAGGTTCAGTGAACTAAGGTGTGCAAATAGGCTTTGCATAGGCTGTGAGGGTGGGAGGGGCTCCTGTTATGCTCGCTCACTCTCCCATGACCCGTTTCTCCCGCCCTTTCGAAGTGACCCCTGTGGTCACGTCACATTGAAGAGGAATGCTTTTGACTACTTCAAGGACCATTGCCCTGGCTTGAGGACCAGGGCTGCACACTCTCCCATGCAGAGAATGCAGACCATCTCAGGCAGGCAGGGACCTTAGGGATCCCTCAACCAGCCCCTCCCTGGGCATTGGAGGTATAGGAGACTGGTCAGGAAGCTACCAGTCTAGGTGAGGAGAAGCAAGTGAAGGAAAATGTATGTGTGGCAGAGAGGGAAATTGGGGCCATATTGTCGTCAAGCACAGCTTTGGAGTCAGACAGACCTTGAGTCAAATTTTGGCTTGGAGATGGGGGGCATAGGAGAACCATCCAGCTTTGTAGGCTGGTTCTGTACCATTCTAATAATGCAAAGGGCCACCTTTTGCATTATTGTCATCTTGGATTTGTGTATTTATTAATATGGTTTTCTGCTTTGAGGAAAAGTCACCCTTTACATATGTGTGAAGGTGCTAGTTCCCCTTTTGTCATTTATCTCTTCCTGCATCTCCTGCACTTGCCACGGATGGCCCTGGGGCAGGAACTGGATCTGATCATCTCTGTACAGAGCATAGTACAGAAAGGAACCTTGCCAAGCATCTACCAGTGACTGACAACCCCATCCCCTCCATGCCCCCACTGTGTGCCCTGCAGCTGAGGGCCCTTGTTAGGGCATGAACTCAAAGCCCCAGATAGATGGGAGGACATCAGAAATGGCTGGGTAGGAGAGTGCATTGGGTCAAGAAGAGCATTGCCTCCAGACAAAAGCACATAGCACGAGACACCTTGCCAGAGTTGTGTACAGTTGTTCAGGTTGTGCACTGCACAAAGAACTAACTGAGGGGCTGGGGGCTACAGTCTATACCATGCTGGTGTGAGGCTCCACTGCCAGGAGAAAGAGCAGATTGCTCAAATTTGCACTATGGCACCACGTGGCACAGCAGCCCTGCCCTTGTCCTTTGTCCAGACTCAGATCTCTCTCCAGAGCCTCCCAGGCCTCGCAGTCACTCTCTTGAGTGACTGTGACATGAATATGTGACACAACGATATGGCAAAAGTGGTGACCGTGGCCTCTGTGGTCAAAGTAGTGACCGTGGCCTCTGTGGTCAGACAGACCCAGTTCAAGGCCCACCTAGCTTTGCCCTCGCCAGCTGAATGATCTTGAGAAAGTCACTTAACTTCTATGAGCTTCAGTTTATTCCTTTTTTTTCTTTTTTATCATCACAGCATTTTTTAAGTCAAAGTGTAATTGACAGAGGATAAAGTACACCAATTTTAAGTGTACAGGTCAACAACTCCAGATGTATACACCTGTGTAGCAACCATGTGAATTGAAACTGATTTTTGTCCCCCTAGAAAGTTTCCTTGTTGGGTCTCAGTTTCTTTATCTGTAAAAATGGGGAAATAATAGGTCCATAGAATGTTACAAAGACAAAACGAGATGCAGCTTGCCAGGCATTTAGCACGGTGCCTGGTACACAGAATGCGCTCAGGCCACGGCAGGCTGTTATTTCCCTCAGGCACTTAGCAATTTCTGCCTCATTTGAGCTTCCCCACAGGCCTATGCTTTACCTCTGGGGAAACTGAGGCTCGATGAGGCACTAGCCCTGGCTTTGCTACATGACTTTAGGAAAATCACCTCCTTTCTTTGGGCCAGTGGAGGAATCAAATTAGAAACTCCCTGGGTCTCATCTGATCTTTCGCTGGAGTCTGTGTTTAGGTTCTGTGGTCTGAAGCCGGGGCCCTTGCATGTTTCCACTCAGTCAGGGTGGGGTGTGGGTCTGGGCCTCTGTGTGGGTTGTGTGTGTTGGGGTGGGGAGGGCAACTGGGTTTTGGCTGGCAGTCAGCTGGGCCAGGCCTTGGGGATGCACCCACGGAGCTGTGTATCTGTGTGAACTTTCAGCCCCAAATTGCACACAAGACAGTTTAGGCATCTGTTTACATCCCCTGTGGGCCCCGACCCATTTCACATTTGTCAGGGAGAAATTGGAGGAGTCGGAGTTGCCCTTCCTCACCTCAGCTACTCCTGGGACATTCCTGGGTCAGAACAGAGTGAAGGTGACGACCAAGAGAAGAATAAATCCTGAAAGACAGAGCCGCACGTTTCCTCCATTTGATACAAACTGGTGCATTCCAGGCCCTTCTCCATACAGCAGAGGGGAGGAGACAGACAGGAGAGCAGAAATCTAGATTTGGATAAAAAGAACCTGCTCCCCCCGGAGGGGAAAGCTCAGCTTCAGTCCAGCTATCCAGGCAACTCCATCCTGGATTTATTGCCCACTGGCTGGCCCGGAGTCCGACATTCTAGCCGCCATCCGCTGGGCTGTCTCATACATCAGGACCAGGCAGGGAGTGAAGCCAGGAAGGAGTCAGGAGGCCTGGGGTAGGAAGGCAGCTTTGCGGGGTGTGAGCCCCCATCATGGGAGGGTTCAGGCAGAGATGAGAGGTCCACTGGACAAAGAAGTTTTACAGGGACCCAGTCCGGCTTGAGGCCAGACAGACGAGAGTTTGAATTTTGGCTCCCTCTTCTATTTGTTGGTTGATTCTGGACAAGTGGGCAGTTGCCAGAGTGTCAGCTTCCTCAACTGTGGTGTAAGGATGATAGCAGCTTCTTCCAAGATGGCTAGGGGAGCAAAAGTGACAGTGTCTGTTAAATGCCCAGCCAGAGGCATGAAATAGGGTCCAAAGGCTCACTGGGGTAGTGGGATTTGTTGTTTTGCTGTCTGTACTCATTTTCTATGGCTCCTGTAACAAGATAGCTCAAATTTAGTTGCTTAGAACAACACAGTTTTATCTCACAACGCTGTAGCCCAGATGGCCAAAGTGGGTCTCACTGGGGTACAAGCAAGGTGTCCGCGGGGCTGTGTTCCTTTCTGGAGGCTCTAGGGAAAACTCACCCTCCAGCTTCTAGATGCTGCCTGCATTCCTTGGCTCACAGCACCTTCTCTCTTCAAAGCCAAGCGGTGACCAATTGCATTTCCTCATGTTCCCTTGCTCTGATGTCAATTCTCCTTCTGCCTCTTCCACTCTCAGGGACCTTTGTGATTACAGTGGGCTCATCCAGGTAATCCAAGTAACCCAGGATAACCTCCTTGTTTTAAGGTCAACTGATTCACAACCCTAATTCCATCCACAGTCTTTTTTAAAAAGTATTTATTATCTGGCTGTTTTGGGTCTTAGTTGTGGCAGGCAGGATCTTTGTGGTGCACAGACTCTCTAGTTGTAGCATGCAGACTTGGTTGCTTCTTGGCCATGTGGGATCTTAGTTCCTTGACTAGGATTGAACCTGTGTCACTTGCATTGCAAGGTGGTTTCTTAATCTACCTGCAATGCAGGAGACCCGAGTTTAATCCCTGGGTGGGAAAGATCCCTTGGAGAAGGGAATGGCAACCCACTCCAATATTCCTGCTTAGAGAATTCCATGGACAGTCCATGGGGTCACAGTCAGACACAACTGAGCGACTAACACTTTCACTTTTCTTAACCATTGGACCAACAGGGAAGTCCCTTCATCTACATTCGTAGTTCCTCTTTGTCATGTAATATAATTAATAGAACATATTCACACGTTCTGAGGGTTAGGATGTGGACTCCTTTGGGGGACTATTATTCTGCCTGTTGCTCCATCCAAGTAACTGTTTGCTCTGTCGAGACAGAGTTTGCTACTCCTGCTCATCAGGAACTGATTGATGCTGTGGACCAGTGGCCCTGTGTGCTGCTTCTTTTCTTTCTTCATTCAAATAGGAGTTGTGATTGCAATTACTTTATTCTCTCTTGGCCGTTGCGAAGTAATAGCAGGTTGGGGTGGTTATCATTCAGGCCACAAATGACAGGACCTTAAGAATATATCTGACTCCGAAGGGAAAGAATGTCGGTCACTCAGAGATTCGGAAATCAGTAATTACAAGGTTTTGGTTTGAATCTGCCTGCAGTGCAGGAAACGCAGGTTCGAACCCTGGGTTGGGAAGATCCCCTGGAGAAAGGCATGGCTATCCATTCCAGTATTCTTGCCTGGGAAACCCCTGGAGAGACAAGTCTGACATTATACAGCAATGAGTTGGACACGACTGAGCGACTTTCACTTTTAAAAGCACATCTGACTCTGAAGGGAAAGAATGTGAGTCACCCAGAGATTTGGACTCAATAATTACATGAGTCTTTCTTTTGTCTTCCATGTGGGGGAGAGGAGGAGATGGGAGGGTATTATTTTGTATGTGAATAGGGATATGTGTCAATGTTAGTCCAGCAAAGTGGTGGACTCTGTGGGGCAGTTATTCTTTTTTCCAGTAACATCCTTTCCCCTTTCCTTCTGGCCACAACATTCTGATTTTGCTTTAGGGCAATCATTCCTCTCACTCTCCTCCTTAACTCCTTTAAAAACTCCAGAGACATAGGCCTGGCCTATCAGAGACATGTCCCTGACCACAAGGGTTTGTTCAGGGATGGACACATGACATCAGAACCAATAAGGTGAAATATTGGAATACTTGCTGGAAATATTGAGAAAGGGATACTCTCTTTTTTTTCCCAGCTGGTTCTGAACCTGGAAGATAACTTCACAGTTATCTTTCCATCGTGCAGAGCCTAAGAATGAAGCCAAAATGAAAACCAGGAGACTATAGAGATGGGGCAAACAGGTCTGAGGGACAGAATTTTAACCTTTGAAAAAAGCCATGCTTGAAATTCTCATAGTCTTGGATTTTTAGTTTCATAAGTCAATACTTTTTAAAGATTTATTTATTTAATTTTTTGGCCACACTAGGTCTTCTTGGCTGTGCACAGGCTTTCTCTAATTGCAGCAAGTGGGGGCTGCTCTTCATTGCAGTGCATGGGCTTTCTCTTTATGATGGCTTCTCTTATTGCAGAGCACAGGCTCTAGGTGCATGAGCTTTAGTAGTTGAGGCACATGAGCTGAGTTACCCTGAAGCAGACTCATGGGATATTCCTGGAGCAGGGATCAAACCCGTGTCTCTTGCACTGGCAAGAGTGTATTCTTAACCACTGGACCACCAGGAAGATCCAATACTTAAAAAAAAAAATGTTTGCTTAAGCCAATTTTGGGGCGTCAGGCTTCAGCAATACGTGAACTGTGAACTTTCAGATGTTCAAGCAGGTTTTAGAAAAGGTAGAGGAACCAGAGATCAAATTGCCAACATCCGCTGGATCATCGAAAAAGCAAGAGAGTTCCAGAAAAACATCTATTTCTGCTTTATTGACAATTCCAAAGCCTTTGACTGTGTGGATCACAATAAACTGTGGAAAATTCTGAAAGAGATGAGAATACCAGACCACCTGACCTGCCTCTTGAGAAACCTGTATGCAGGTCAGGAAGCAACAGTTAGAACTGGACATGGATCAACAGACTGGTTCCAAATAGGAAAAGGAGTACATCAAGGCTGTATATTGTCACCCTGCTTATTTAACTTATATGCAGAGTACATCATGAGAAATGCTGGGCTGGAGGAAGCACAAGCTGGAATCAAGATTGCCAGAAGAAATATCAATAACCTCAGATATGCAGATGACACCACCGTTATGGCAGAAAGTGAAGAACTAAAAATCCTCTTGATGAAAGTGAGAGAGGAGAGTGACAAAGTTGGCTTAAAGCTCAACATTCAGAAAACTAAGATCATGGCATCTGGTCCCGTCACTTCATGGGAAATAGATGGGAATACAGTGTCAGACTTTATTTTTTTGGGCTCCAAAATCACTGCAGATGGTGATTGCAGCCATGAAATTAAAAGACGCTTACTCCTTGAAAGGAAATTTATGGCCAACCTAGATAGCATATTAAAAAGCAGAGACATTGCTTTGCCAACAAAGGTCCGTCTAGTAAAGGCTATGGTTTTTCCAGTAGTCATGTATGGATGTGAAAACTGGACTATGAAGAAAGCTGATTACTGAAGAATTGATGCTTTTGAACTGTGGTGTTGGAGAAGACTCTTGAGAGTCCCTTGGACTGCAAGGAGATTCAACCAGTCCATCCTAAAGGAGATCAGTCCTGGGTGTTCATTGGAGGGACTGATGTTGAAGCTGAAACTCCAATACTTTGGCCACCTCATGCGAAGAGTTGACTCATTGGAAAAGACCCTGCTGCTGGGAAGGATTGGGGACGGGAGGAGAAGGGGACGACAGAGGATGAGATGGCTGAATGTTATCACCAACTCGATGGACATGAGTTTGGATAAACTCCGGGAGTTGGTGATGGACAGGGAAGTCTGGGGTGCTGTGATTCATGGGGTCTCAAAGAGTTGGACATGACTGAGCAACTGAACTGAACTGAACTGAGGATTGTTATATGGCAATGGGATTGTGATTATAAATAATATCCTTATAGTACTCTCCCATTTACAAAGAACTTTCATATCCATGACTATGTAATAATCACAGGAAGCTCATAAAGTAAGGGTTGTGTGCCCTGCTTTATGGATAAGAAAACTGAGCCTGATTTGATTTGTGCATGGATGCATGTTAGTTACATGCCAGGACCAGATTTCCCAAGATGAAAACTTAAAGCTTTTTCTCCCCTCTTGTGTCACCATCCCAGAAGGTGAGGAATCAGGAAAAGTTCTGGAATAAAGTGGAATTTGAGCTGGGCCTTGCAGAATGGGTAAGATCCCAATAGAAAAAGTGGGAAGGACATCTTTGGAGGTGGGTGGAATATGTGGAGATGGAAGGGGCAGGCGTGGTAGAGAGTGACAGGTGACTTAGGTCCCACTAAGGTCAGGTGCACAGGTAGGGGCAGAGTTGAAATTCAGCCCCCTGGTGTCTGAGAAAATGGGCTTTGGAAGAGGCAGGAGGATCTATCTTGAGTCCCACAGATCACACACTGCGGACTGAGGCCACTTTCCTCAGGTTGCTGAGGTGACCCCTCTGTTTCAGATCTAGGAAGGGCTCTGCTGTCATCTTATCTCAAAGTTGACAGCCCTGGACTTGCACTTTGCCCCTTCTGCTTCTAAAGCATGTGACATTGGACAATTCATTTTACCTTCCTGAACCTTGGTATCCCATCTGTAAGTTATAGTGTGACAAGGATTCGCAATAATGAAAGTGAAGAATGAAGCTTGCCTCTGAGCAGGTGCCCTAAGGAGGGTCCTTAGTGTAAGCACTGATCCAATATGACTGGCCAGCCAGTGTACTTAGTCGTGTCGGACTCTTTGCAACTCCATGGACTGTAACTCTCGCTAGGCTCCTCTGTCCATGGAATTTTCCAGGCTAGAATACTGGAGTGGGTTGCCATTTCTTACTCCAGGGGATCTTCCCAACCCAGGGATTAAACCTGAGTCTCTTGTGTCTCCTGCATTGGCAGGCAGGTATTTTACCAACTGCACCATTCCTTCCCAAGGATGGTAACTATTATGATTATTATCCTCAACATCTTTATGAACATTGTTATTATACATCTGAAGCCATTCTTCCTTCTACTCTTTCTCCTCATGCAGACAATAGACCCTGATTCCTCTCCCTGGTGCCTTTGGGCCTGGATTTCTGTTTCCCTACAGCTTTGAGCTTGCCTGAATCTTAGCCTACAGAAGGAAATATTCAGTTCTTTGACTCAGGGACATTGTAACTCTTACCGCAACTGTGATTCATTACATATCCTTTTGTGTTTGTCTCTCTTGTTCTGCTCATTCCTCACGGGGTGGGCCTGTGTCTGTCTTGGTCAGCGTCTTGCTTAGTGCCTCGTGTATAAAAGAATTCCCTAAATATTTGCTGAAAGAAAGACTGAATGAGTGACCGGTGATTGAACTCTCGGAGTGAACAGACTGCAGTACTCAAGGTCATGGGCAAGGCCCCCAGCCTCTGAGTTCCCTGGGAAGCACCACTGACTACTTGTAAAGGGATGGTAGAGGTGAGCAGCTCCTGGCAGCAATCTGAGGTAGGCAGGGTTTAGCCCCATTTCAGAGTTGAATAAACTGAGGTTTACAGAGGCTTGCTCAAGATGAGCCTTCCTGTAAGTGGGGGGCTGAGCTTGACACAAGATCCGTGGCTGGGGCCTCAAAGCCTGTCTAACGCTAATTTCAGTGCCCACAAATCTGCATGTTATTTTCCTCTGAATGTTTTATTTATTTCACTGATGATTTCTGATTGCAATAGAGCTTTCTCCAAAATGATATTGGGCAAACCTAGAAAAAGGGACAGTCATTCCTAAAGCATTTTCCAGAGCCAATGCTGGAAAATGGAGGACGATTTGGGGTGCCAGCTCCTGCTATGGTTCTCTGCGACCCTATTGGCAGTCATTACATGAGCAAGCTGCTAACCTGTAAGCAAATGTGTCAACTTAACAAACAATCAAGCAATTCCCGATTCGTGTTGGATATTAGCCGAGTGCTGGATATTGGCCAGCAGAGTGAGTTGCACAATGCTTTCCCTGGAGGGGAATTGTTGGATGGGGGGGATTTTCCAGCTCATGACTTGGATGAACCCAGAGCTATTTCCCTATTGAGGAGCCCCAGCCTGAGGGGCACCAGCAGCCTCTGATGAGGGTGGCTGTGGGACAGAGCGGGGAGTGGGCCAGCTCAGTCTTTTCAGACCTGGCCTGGTGGGGTGGCCCTCAGAAGTCTTAGTAGGATTTAGGTCTACACAGCAGCCCAGGAGAGCCCCTTGGAAGCCTAGCAGCTGTGGTTGGTAGGGGGCTGGTTTCCAGGGAAACAGAGCACCCAGCAAAAAGAGGGGGCTGGGGTCTGCAGAAAGGCCACAGCAGCAAGGGAGGAGACCCCAGCCCTAGGAGCCGAAGGGCCCAGGGCGGGGGAGGAGGACGTGGTGCGGAAAGAGGGCAGGAGGGGGATTTGGCACAGGCTTCGGCTGCCTGGTCTCAATTTACTTGTGAGGAGCCTCCTAATAGCCGGGTGAGAGCCGTGCACGCTTTCCTGAGAGCCTGCTAAGTGTTTATGGAATGATTTGTGAGGAGAAGTTTCTTTGGAAGCGGCTTGGGGAAGGTATGTTATTAAGAGCTTTCTCTCCAAGCTCCCCTTGGCCCGCTTCCCCCCAGGCCCCTGGGGTCTGGGCAGCCCATGGTCACAGCAGCTGTTTGCTATTTTGTAGGCCATGAGGCCGGGGAGTGTCCTGGGGCTGGGGGAAGACAGAGAACTGGGGCAATTTCCTCTTCCCTGAGGTGGCGTCATGCAGCAGAGGAGGGCTAGGGGCTGGAGCTGGGAGCCTGCCTCTGAGGAAGGGACCCTGGGCCCAGAAAAGTGTGGGGCCTGTTACAGGAGCCAAGGAGGAGGAAGATCTCAGGCTCAGAGGCAGCCGAGAGGTCATGGATGATGGGGACTGAAGCAGGCCATTGGCCACCGATGACACAGAAGGCACTGGGGAGTGACACAGACAAGCCAAAAAAATGAGGAGTGGCCAGTGACTCAGTGATGTGTTTGCCTTCCCCACAGAATGGGGCGGGGGGAGGAGTGTCCCTGGCATTAAGACTGTCTGGCTCCTCTTTCTTTTTTTTAATAATTTTTGTTTATTTATTTATCTATTTTGGACTGTGCTGGCTCTTTGTTGCTGTGCTCCAGCTTTCGCTAGTTGCAGCAAGCAGGGGCTACTCTTCATTGTGGTGTGCAGGCTTCTCATTGCAGTGGCTTCTCTCATTGCAGAGCACAGGCTCTCGGCGTGCAGGCTTCGGTAGTTGCAGCGCACGGGCTTAGTTGCTCTGCAGCATGTGGAATCTTCCCAGACCAGGAATAGAAGCCATGTCCCCTGCATTGGCAGGCAGATTCTCATCACTGTACCACCAGGGAAGTCCTATCTAACTCCTCTTGATATCCGCCTGGTCAGTGGACATCAGGACTGGCCCAGAGTGAGTGAGTGGGGGCTCAGCTGAGTGAGTGATGGACCCTCACTCAGCCAAAACCATCTCCATCAGACAAGGGCCCAATGAGGGCACTGGGCCAACCCTGGATGTTAAGTTCACTGTGACTCTTAGTCTGGGAAGCCCAGGACTATCTCCTCACTGTCCCATTAGTGGAAATCCCCCCAATCTGGTCTCCACAGAACAGCTTCTTTACCCTCTGGAGTTGGCAGCCAGCTTACACAGGTCCACTAGGAAAGACCAGTGACTGGTCATTGCTGATTCTGTGAGGTCCCTGCCAGGGCACATGGGCCCATCATGGGCTTTATCCTAATTTATCTGTGCAGCAACTCTGGGGAGGTGGGAGGGGAAAATTTAACTTTTTACCTTCCCAATTTTATTGCTGAAAAAACTGAAGCCCAGAGACTATGGTTACACTGCAGAGGTCATACAGTGAGTACCTGCCCAGGTGGGGCTCATAGTCAGGAGTTAAGACCAAAGCTGGTGCTTTGGCCTGTAAAATACACCTGCTGAAAGCCCCTCACCTCTGTCATCTCAGTTGGCACACTGCACTGGCACATCTGTGATGTCTCTCTCTGTGTCTGTCTCCCAGCTTACCTGGGAGATCCCCAAGGATAGGGGTCAGGTTGGCCTCATCCTGGATCTTTAGGTCTCAGTACTGGGCCTGGCATGGAGGAGTTGGATGGATGGATGGATGGATAAACTCTAAGCCACAATTTGGAAGATAACACATGAGCAAATTACCAAAGCTAGCATGGCAGGCGTCTTGGAGAACAGCCTAATGGAGTGAATGGGTATGTGTTTGGGGTAGTGGTATCTACAGATGCCAAATATCAAACCAAGGATCTGTACTGGAAATTTGTGGGAGTCATTTTTTTGATGTCACGGTGATTGGGGACTTTCACTGACATTTTGCAAATGAGCACACTGGAAAGTCTTGTGGGACATCTGTGCAAATGAAAAGCCTGTTTGTAGCCACCTGTGCCTTGACCCTAACTCTATTTCATGTGTGAACACAAAGTATTTTTTACACAATTCTAATACACCCTGAATTTTCTAGGAATACAATTACCTTGTAAATTAAGGGAAGATTGTCCTTTGTTCAGAACATCATTAAGACTGGTTCATCATTTCAGAAATATTACGTCACTGATGGCAATACTTCTCATGGTGTCTGAGTGACCTGGCCTGTTTGTAGGCATAGCAATGAGCCCTCAGATAGATCCTCCCATCATGTCTTCTTAGGGGAGCCAACCCTGGGCATGAAAATACTGAAATATGTATTTCTGTTATACGTGACTTTCCATTTATTTCACTTCAGTTTTATCCAGTTGCTGTGCTGGAGCTAAGTCACACAGAACAGTTGGAGTGTGTGTTTCTTCCTAACCCTGCATTCAGTGTCATCATGCTATTAGCTGAAAATCTGCCATTGTGGAAGTATTCACACCATGGAAATTGTCAAAAAACACAAGCCTACCTTGGAGATGTTGTGAGTTTGGTTCCAGACCACCACAATAAAGCAAATATTGCAATAAATCAAGTCACATGAATTTTTTGGTTTCTGATGCATATAAAAATTATGTTTACACTATAGTCTGTTAAGTGTACAATAGCATTATATCTAAAAAAACAATGTGAAGACCTTAATTAAAAATTGTTTTATTGCTAAAAAATGCTAACCATCATCTGAGCCTTCAGGGAGTCATAATCTCTTTTCTGGTGGAGGGTTTGAAATATTGTGAGAATTATCAAAATTTGATGTGGAGACATGAAGTGAGCAAATGCTGTTGCAAAAATTGTGCCAATTAGACTTGTTCCACACAGGGTTGCCACAAACCTTCAATTTATAAAGAATGCAGTATCTGCGAAGCACAGTGAAACAAGGTATGCCTTTATAAACCAAGTTTTATTTTTTCCTTCAGAGATCTGATTGTTAAACATTTATCAGCACACCTACATTGTGTGTGTAGGCAGGCTGTATTATCAATGAAGATCATTTCATGATACAATTTTAGCACAATAAAGGGAGCACTGGGCCTCATTGGATGGAGACCCACAGAAGGAGGGAATTGGGCTTGAGGGCAGGATCTCCTGCCCATGACAAGTGAGAAGCAGGCTCCTGAAGAAGCCAGGGAGCTTTGAATATTTGTGAAGAGTCCTTGAGGGGGTGTCAGGCAAACCACAGAAAGTTCTATTCTCCCTACCACCCGCTTCCAGGGAGGCAGGAGGCCTACCAGAGGCAGCCCCCACTTCCTTACTCCTCCCTCTGGAGAATTTAGCAATTTGGCATGACAGATGCTGGGGTTGCTGTGTTGTTCTGGGCTATTTTATCTATTGCAGTTTTGACAAATAAAACTGATTCAAAAAGGAGAGGCCAGGTGACGTTGACAGTGACCAGCCCTTGACGTGTCCTCCTGGGGAGTTGGGCCCTCCATCAAGTCCCCCCTGGGGTTGGCCCTTGCCCTCCTCATCCTGTCACGCAGAAGCCCACTACCCAGGTCTCCACATTTACCTAGTGGTAACAATGCCCAGCTTGTGAACTTCTCCTGTATGCAAGCCCTGCGCTAAGTGCTTCTTGTGCATGACTTCCTGGTACTCTGCCCTCTTCACCTCCCCTGAGATATCATCTTTTTTTCTCCATTTTTCAGCTCAGAGAGAAGAAAGGACTTGCCCAAAGTCACCCAGTCAGCAAGTGATGGGGCCAGGACCACAAGCCAGGCAGTCTGACCCCCAGCGGGGCTCTTAACCCCACACTCAAACTTTCAAAGGGAAGATGGTATCTGTTCAACTCCTCTCTTTGATGAGGTCCAATGTGTAGGTCAGAGGTGGAAGGGACCAGAGAAATGACCTAATCCTATGATTCTCAACACTTCATAAATCCGTGCCCCCCTACCACCACTGACATATATAAACTTCTCTATCAAAGAACCTGCTCCCACCATGAGAGAAGCAGAGGCCCTCTTTTTCTATAAAGGATGTTTCTGCTGGTCTGTTTATCGTGTAGGTAGGGTCAGGCTGAATAATGGTGATTTCAGTGGTGTCACTGAGAGCCAATGTTATTGCTATGGCTTTAAAACACAAACAGAAAAAGAATCTATTAGTCACTGAGGAGTGTAATAAGCCTGTTGAGCAATCAGCCTGCCGGCCATGGTACCTGCAAACCACAAGGATGATAAATGAAATACCACAGTCAAATTCTTGGACACTCGAGGGTGGGTGTGGGGCCTGTGAACACTGAGGTCACAGGCCTTGTTCTGAAAACTCTGCTTCCTACCAGTGGGCTGAGGACCCCCTGCTCAATTTCAACTTTCCATTTCATAGGTGGGGAAACTGAGGCCTAGAAAAGAGAAATGTTTTTTTTTTACACCCAAGGTCACTGTCGAGCTCAAGACAGTTAGGGCTAGGAGCCAGTTCTAGCTGGCTGTCCACAGTCTGGGAGGACAGCAAGTGCCTGTGATCATGGCTTGGGTCACATGGAGTTTTCTTTATCCTTTTCTGACCTGTTTTCCTCCTCCCCACCCCTCAACCCCTTGACATGCCCTGTCTTCAGAATCCTTCCTCCTCCTCTTTGCAGATAAGGTTGCCAAGGCTTCCAGAGGGACTTGGGACAGGGTGTGGCTTCCGAAATGTCCAGACTCAGGGACGATCTGGAGAGAGACCAGGATTTGTGTCTCCTTTCCCTTTCCCCAGTCCTGTCCATTTGCAGCTGTGTGGGTGGATCTAGACACTCGAGGATTTGCCAAATGGGCAGAGACACCTAAGGTTTTACCCAGATCCAATCAGAAAGGGCCTTCTTGGAGGGAATTAAAAACTAGGAAGGAAGTGGCCAGAGCTTTGACTTCAGAGCACTCTAGATGCTAGCCACTGGAGTGAGCCAGTCATTTCCCTTGTCCAGACCTCAGTTTTCCTCTTCTGTAAAATGGGAAGAGTGAGGGATGCTCATCTGGTCAATGAAACTTTACTGGGTGCCCATAATCAAAGTTCACACTTCAGTGCTTACTGCGTTCCAGGTGCTGAGCTAATTATTATCCACCGCTTCTTGCATTTCAAACCACCTTCAAGCTAGGTTTTGTATCTCCTATTTCAATGACAAGGTAACTGGGACTCAGAGAGTTTGAACAGTTTGTCCAAGATTCTGCAACATATCCAGGACACATACTCAGGGGCTCATGGGAGGAGCCCAGGCAGCCCATACCTGCCACATTTTGAAGGTACATATATATATAAATTATTTTTGACTGTGCTGGGTCTTCATTGCTGCGTGGACTTACCTCTTATTGCCGCAAATGAGGGCTACTCTTCGTTGCAGTGCACAGGCTTCTCACTGCGGTGGCTTCTCTTGTTGCAGAGCTCAGGTTCTAGGGTGCATGAGCTCAGTAGCTGCAGTTTCTGGGCTCTAGAGAGTTGCAGTTTTCAGGCTCTAGAACACAGGCTCAATGATTATGGCACACAGGCTCAGTTGCTCCGTGGCCTCTGGGATCTTCCCAGACCAGGGATCTAACCTGTGTCTCCTGCATTGGCAGGCAGATTCTTGACTACTGAGTCACGAGGGAAGCCCTTGAAGATACCTTAGATGAGAGGATAGTGTCAGATGGAGCAGGGAGGAATCTCATGTCTAACTGTGGAGACATCAAGTCAGTCCTCAGAGGACACGGCTTCACCCTGGGCACAGAACCCAGTCCTGGGGCCCACCACTCTGAGTTTGAGAGGAGAGCATCCAACTGCCTCCATCATGACATCACTGGTAGGCTGCTGGAGGCCCATCAGTAGAGCTGGAGAGACAGAAGGCTATTTCATGTCCATCCCCTCTGAGTGGCTCCTGGAGTGGTAAGGATGGCTGCTATGAGGGGAACTGAGTTCTAAGAACATCACCAGTTACAAGGCCAGCCACCAGGAAATGAAGCAGGTATTTTACAGACATTTGCTGATTTGATCCCTCAGCAGTCCTGGGAAGTAGGGATTATTAGCCTCATATATTGAATGAAGAGACTGAGATCTAGAGATTGGATGTGACTAGTTGAAAGTCATCCAGGACTATGATTTTGACCAGAGTCCGTTTGCCTACAAGCCATGGTTTTTCACTGTCCTCAGCCCCAGTCTATGGTTGTTGTGGGACACTGTGCAAGTCACTATACTTCCCTAGATCAGGGGTTCCATGAGATGAGAAAATTCATTCTTATCCTTGTTAAAAAGTAGTGAAAGATTTCAATGATATTATAGATAGAGATGTGCTTTGAAGTTCTGCCCGTAACTGACATTTTGCTATTATGTGATTTCAGGGGCATTGGTGACCCTATAGCTTATAAGTATCATCTCCTCTGGCCTGTCACACCCTAAAATTCTACCCTGAGAGCTGCTTCCCCAGGGTATGACTTTGTCTCCAGTAAGTCCTCTGGAAGAGCAGACTGGTGGGGGCAGGATTATCCATTATCAGACACTAGGGGCTTTACAACATTGCTCTATGGTTGGGTCAAGTCCCGTGATTTCCAGGTAGGCAATGGTCTGGGAGAGATGAGCCGTTCCTTCAGACTGGGTGAAAGGTCCTGTCTTATAAGCTCAGTCCCATCTTCTTGTGGGCAAATACACCACCTCCCGTGGAGAGCAAACATAGCCAATAACTCTGGTCACAGCGGCTTTGGGCCCCAACAGTTCTGGTGACCAAGATCTGGAAGTCAGAGAAGTAGGCTCTGAGAGGCCCAGCTTTGTGGGATCTAGGCAGACACGAAGCGTGTGCAGAAGACTGAGAGCCCCGTTGGGGGCCCAGACGCTGCCTGGAGCAGGTATGACCAATATAGAGGTCAGAAGCCAGTGCAGGTCAACCCAGAATGGACAGACAGAGCCAGGTTAGAAACAGGATACGAGTGGCAGGCTGTCGCGATCATTACCTCCAGGATTTTAATTTACAGAGGTGGCTGAGTTTCTGAGGCGATATCATCTCCAAGTGGGGGCCCACTACCTAATGTGGGCCTTAACACTGCCATGTTTGGTTGAAATTATGACTTATTTCAAGGGTTTAGGCCTCTGGATTATAAATCAATGAACACACTCAGACCAACAGCAAGAAGATCACAGTCACCAGAATGGTGGTCAGCTATGCCTGACAGGTTTTTGTTTACGGTGGAAGTTTAGGTTCAAATGAGTCCCATATCAGATGAGTAGTCACCTGGACTGTGGGACAATCTGTAGTTAAAGGGTCCCAGGGTAGTATGACCCTTGGTTTAGCCTCCAGCCAGGATGGGGATGAGGTCAAAAATTCATAAATATAATTAAGACCTGGGGCAAGAAAGAGACTCATTGGGGATTTTTTTTTTTTCTAGATTGGAAAAGAAGCTCTTTGGAGGCCATTGTGCCTCTCAGTTAAGCCAGCTATCTGGGACCTTTCAGGGACAAGAGAGTTCTTGTGAATGCCTTTTCCAAGGCCCCAGCATTGTGTATTTTGAGAAGTGAAAACATGTACCTTGGCTATTACCAGTAAGTCTGTAACCTGCATGAGAATATGGAGAGGCCTCACAAAGTCTCATATCGTCACCTAAGTACACATGGAAATCTGTGTGACTTTGATTTATATTGTATCTATGAGGCAAGAGATTCCTTGAGTTTTCTATCTTGAAGTGGACAGCTTCTAGGTAACAGCCCAAGAGTTTATAATGCATGGAAGGTGGGACCATTTGTTAGCCAGAGTATCTGGTGCTAAGACCACTGATTGCCTGAAGTTTGGCCTGGTGTATTGTTTACTGGGATCTAGCCTTTATTAAGGACATTCAAGGGCTTTCCAGGTGGCTCTAGTGGTAAAGAACCTGCCTACCAAAGCGGGAGACGTAAGAGACTGGGTTCAATCCCTGGGTTGGGAAGATCCCCTGGAGAAGGGCATGGCAACCCACTCCAGTATTCTTGCCTGGAGAATCCCATGGACAGAGGAGCCTAGTGGGCTACAGTCCATAGGGTCACACAGAGTTGGACATGACTGAAGCAAGTTAGCATGCACGCACGCAAGAGGTGGACAGCAGCAGGACCCCACTGGGCTCTGTCACATATGGGGGCTCACAGTGCCCTTCCTCTCTTGCTGGTCACTCAATTTATCCCAAGGGTCGTGCCAGGGCTTCTGATGTGACCTCCTCCAGCACTATGACATCTGGCAAGGGACTGAAGACAGGCAAAGTCACCCCTTCCTGCAGGTGGAATATGCCAGAGGACCCAGGTTTGACTCCATCCTGTTCTAAGGAGGGCTTGTAGCTGTGCTAAGCTTGCAGGGCGGTTTCCACGACCCAAAGTATAATGGGCAGGTGGGTGTGGAGACCCACAGGCTCAGGGGCCGATAACGCGTCTCTTGCCAGGAGAGCTGGATGGAGGAAGGAACCTACAACGTGAGGGAGACCATTAGGGGCAGCCAGGTATCCAGAAGTGTGGACTGTGGTGTGAGGGGGTAGTGAGGCAGAACGTGCAGAGGGCTGGACAGTTGAAGCTGCCGCCTGCCTCTCAGTTTGCTCCAGGAACTGTTTCTCTACAGTCCCCTGGGAAGGATAACCAGCTTCTGGGAAAGGCTCTCCAGATGAGACGACCACATCATGGTCACAGGCCTGCTTTGAGATCACTGACACAGCTTGCTGCAGCAGCATGGCAACCTCTGCACAAGGGCTGGCCTCTTCAGTCCTTTCACTCCCACACGGGTGGGAGAGTAAGAAGGGGTGTCTGTTGTGGCATTACTATGAAAAAGACTACATATTCAATGGCCGAGTCCCAACACATTGCATAACTCAATAGTGCAAAACAATCCTTCACGTGCCCCTTTCCCCCAGCTCTGGGTCATCTTTCTAGACAGAGCCCGCCTCGGAGTGGACGCCAGCACTTTTCTCCTCTCTCTTCTACCTCTGCCCCCAGTGTCTACTCTGAGTGTTTTTTTAATTCAAAATTTTTTATTTTGAAATACTTACAGATTCACAGGAAATTAAACAATTTTGAAAAATGAGTAATAAAACGGGAGGGTGACCTACCTGATTTCAGACAGATAGCTACAGTAATCAAGACTATGTGTTACGTCCCAACAGGGACCTACTGTAGAGCACATGGAACTCTGTTCAATGTTATGTGGCAGCCTGGATGGAAGGGGAGTTTGGAGAGAATGGATACATGCATATGTATGGCTGAGTTCCTTTGCTGTTCGCCTGAAACTATCATAACATTGTTAATTGGCTATGCTCCAATTCAGTTCAGTCCAGTCACTCAGTCGTGTCCCACTCTTTTTGACCCCATGGACTGTAGCACGCCAGGCTTCCCTGTCCATCACCAACTCCTGGAGCTTGCTCAAACTCACATCCATCGTGAGTCGGTGATGCCATCCAACCATCTCATCCTGTGTCATCCCCTTCTCCTCCTGCCTTCAATCTTTCCCCACATCAGGGTCTTTTCCAATGAGTCAGTTCTTTGCATCAGGTGGCCAAAGTACTGGAGTTTCAGCTTCAGCATCAGTCTTTCCAATGAATATTCAGGACTGATTTCCTTTAGGATTGACTGGTTGGATCTCCTTGCAGTCCAAGAGATTCTCAAGAGTCTTCTCCAACACCACGGTTCGAAAGCATCAATTCTTCAGCGCTCAGCTTTCTTTATAGTCCAACTCTCACATCCATACTTGACTACTGTAAAATAAAAAATTAAAAAAAAAAGACTGTATGTTACTGACAGAAGGATAGCTATGTAGATCAGTGGGGCTGAATAGAGTTCACAAAGAGATTCTCACAAGGATGGCTGTTTCAGTCTTTAAAAAGGAAAACTATTTTGAAATAATTGTAGATTCACAGGAAGTTGTAAAGATAGAACGGGCAGATCCTGTGTACCCTTCACCCCATTTCCACCAGTGGTTCCACTTTAGACCTTTATAGGACCACAACACACATGTGTGTTGATATAATGCATGTGTGTAGCTCTGTGTCATCTTATCCCATGTGAAGATTCATGCCAGCATCACCACGATGAAGCTACTGAACTGTTCCATCACCACAAAGACCTCGCTCGCGCTGCACTTTAGTCACACTTGCCCTCCCCACACACCAGTCTTTTGCACTTGCTGCCATGCTCTTTGCCATCCCCTTCATCCCCTCATAGTCCCCACCCTTCTGGGCACCTGGCTGCCCCTCCTGTCCCATTCGTATTGCCAGATTCCTTCCACCCAGCCCCACCATTCCTAATGCCTGGCAACCACTATTCTCCATCCTGTTATTTTATCACTTCAAGAATTTTATGTAAACAGAACCAAACATATGGGACCTTTTGAGACTGTTTTTTTGCTCTCATCGCCGTGCCCTGAGATCCATCTAGGTTGCAGCTGCGTCACCAGTTCCTCCCTTTATTCTGAGAGGTGTTCCATGGTCCTTTCTGTACTCAATCCTCTTTGCTTCCTTTTCTTCTTTTCTTTGCCTCTGAGCCAGCGAGTCTCACCTGTTTCCTCACTGCTGGAGCTGTGAGTAGGGAGGGGGTCTCTGTTGTTTGGACTGTAGGAACCTGGCAGGGATGAGGGCCACTGCTTCTTTTTCCTTCAGCCTCAGGGTGAAGCATGCACGGGCCACACAAAGCTGCCTGTGGCTGTCTTCACTGCCTGTGGTTTGATTTCCATGTTGCTGTGATATTGAACTGCTCTTTCTCTCCTTTACTCAAGACTGTTCAGAGTGTGCCCGTCTGTCTTCCTGGCCTGGTGTGCCTGGGGCCTCAGGGGTGAGGATGTAAGTACTCCACTAAGGGCTCAGACTGGGTAGTCCTGCCCCACCATCTGAATCACTACATACCTGATCCCACCAGGTGTGAGGTCAGAAGCCACTGACAGGGGTCCTACTGTCTAGGGAAAGGATCTGGGATCTGGGCTTGCCAGGGGTGCTAAGGGGAGGCAGATTTCAGGGGGCACCTCCCTGTTTTGCCAGGGCCGCCTGTGCCAGAATCTACCAACGGAGGGAGTGGGCTGGGAGGTCTCCCTTGCTCTGCGCTGACATGCCAGGTGACTGTGCACCCTTCTGCTCTCTGGGCCTCACCTCCTCAAAAGTGCAGTTAGATTTGGACCCCATGATCTTAGGCCCCTCATCTGTGACATACTCAGGGTCCCTGGTGACTGCCTTCCATCAACAAGAAAGGCCTGATTCCCTACTGCCCTCAGAGTGGAGTTCAAGGTTATTAAAGCAGTCAAGGCTCTGCATGGACTGGGACACCTAGTGACTCTGTGACCCCAGCTCTCAGTACTTCCTGCCTTCTCCTTTTAGGCTCCAGCTTCATGGAACCAGCCATCACTCCCCAGACCCTCAGGCTTGCTTCTCTTGCTGATCTACTGCCTTGGACTTCCCGTACAGATACTACCTCCTCTTGGAAGCCCTCCCTAACTGCCTTCAACCCCCCTGCTCCTGTTCTTATCTGTTCTTGTCTGCTATGTCTGCCCCTGCTCTTGACTGGCTATGCCCAGCTTGGCCAATGAGGCCGAGAGAAGGGTGACACAGGGTCCTGGTGCCCAGCACAGCACCAGACACAACTCAGACACTCACTGAAGGGGACGGAACCCTGGCTACCTCCAGTTTGGTGGGATGATGCTGCCTCTTCCTCCTCCCTCCATCTTCTACCCTTCCCCCTCTTTCCTCCCTTTCTCCTCCTTCTCCTCTGGCTCCGTGGGTTGTCCTGCCTGGGGCGGGTGAACTCACACTCTGATGTGGCTTGGCCAAGCTTTCCTTTGAATGCAATGAAAACCAAACAACTCATCGCTCACAGTTGTTAGAAAAAGTCCATAAGATGGAAAAGCTGCCTGTTTACCCACCCTTGTACCACCAGCTGGATTTTCCTACTCCTCAGAGCCCAAGCTTTCAGGGAAATACAGAATTCTAGGATCTTAGAATCACAGGATAATGGAATCACTGAATCACTCAATCAGAAAGCCACAGTAATGATATCTTACTATTATATTACATTAAAGCCAGAGATTCCTTTTACCACATGGAATCTTTGCATATGGAATCCTAGAGTCCCCAGCAAGACGGTGCCAAAAACATCAGGTTGGATCCAAGAGTCCACTGCGTGTGTATCTATGTGCCATGGACTGAATGTTTGTGTCCTTTCAAAATTCATGTATGTGCATGTTAAGTTGCTTCAGTCGTGTCCAACTCTTTGCAACTCCATGGACTGTAGCCCACCAGACTCCTCTGTCCATGGGATTCTCCAGGCAAGAATACTGGAGTAGGTTGCCATTTCCTCCTCCAGGGGATCTTCCCAACCCAGGGATCAAACCCGCATCTCTTAGGTCTCCTGCATTGGCAGGTGGGTTCTTTACCACTAGCATCACTTGGGAAGCCCCCAAATTTGGGTATTGAAGTACTAATCCCCAGTGTGATGGTATTTGGAGGTGGGGCTTATGGGAGGTAATTAGGTGATGAGGGTGGAGCCCCCTCAATGGGATTAGTGCTCCTTATAAGAAGAGATACAAGAGAGAGGATTTCTCTCTACTGTGTAAGGACACAGTAAGAGGCTGTCCGTCTGCAAACCAGGAAGTTCACCTCACCAGACACCAAGATGGACAGAATTTTGATCTTGAACTTCCTAGTCTCCAGAGCTGTGAGAAATAAATGCTTGCTGTTTAAGACACCATGAAAGCCCTCTGTACAGGGTCACACATCGAGAAGCAGAGAAAGTTGTGGCCCTCCCACCTGGGGCTCCTGCCCTACACAAGACCCTGACGTGTCAACATTGGGAGGTTGGCTCCAGTGACAGACAGGCTCAGCTCTGATGATGCTGTAACATGTGGTTCTGGACAAGGCCCTCAACCATCTGACCTCTGGTTTCATGGCAGCAAGGGCATAAAATTATAGGTGAGCAGTCAACTGGTGGGTAGCTTGTATCTCATGTTCTAGGCTTTCTCCTGATGTGAGGTGTTCAGGGGTTTGAACAGCGCAGGGCTCTCCAAGAAGCTCTGGTAATCTGACAGGATTCAGAGGTGAGGGCAGGAAAACCTGGTGCGCAGGGACAAAGCTAGGCTGTGGCCACGAGTCACACTGAGGACGTTGATCTCAAGCCTGTGGGGAAGAGGACAGACAACACCTCTGGTCAAGCCTTTCTTGGGTCTTCATCCCACCCTGCACACCCTCCCTGACAATAAATCTGAGACATACATGTAACTGCCTGAGCCTCCTTTCCTCATCTGCAGAGCACAGGCAGTAACACTCTTGGATCAGAACTAGTAGCAGCCCTCTCCCCACATTTCTGGGCATGCTTTTCCTCTCTGAGGCTCAGTTTACTTATCTAGCACTTAGCAAGGAGATGAGAAATGGAGTGCAGCTTTTCTGGTAGCAGCACTAAAAGCAACTAATCTAAAGGAGGGCTTTCCTGGTAGCTCAGTGGTGAAGAATCTGCCCGCCAGTGTAGGAGATGCAGGTTCAGTCCCGAGGTGGGGAAGATCCCCTGGAGGAGGAAATGGCAACCCATTCCAGTATTCTTGCCTGGAGAACTGGAGCCTGGCGGGCTACAGTCCATGGGGTCACAAAAAGCTGGACATGACTGAGCACAGGACTTAGACTCCAGATCTGCAGTTTCCTTGAGGGCAGGACTAAAACGCGTTCACTTTTTAACCAAAGCACAGTGTGGGCAATGATACACATTAAAGACAAAGAATAGTAATCAACTGTGCCTTAGAAGAAACCGTACTGGTCACCTGGTCATCTGTCACTAGTGCCTTCTCACAGGTATTCATGCAGTCATTTCAGCTGCCTCTCAGAGAGGTTAAGTGTCTTCCTCCAGGTCACACAGTAAAGAATTGGTCCAGAGGTGTCTCTACCCCAGCTATTCTGTCTCCCTACGGCTGTTTTCCTTTTTCTGTTTTACTTCACTGGATGGCATTTGGCTTCACAGCCTCTGACTTATTTACGGATTGGGGGAGAGGGGGTTGGGGCTCGGGGGGCCTCCTTTCAGGACATCAAAGTCAACCAAGCTTGTGCCCTTGGTGGGCGGTCTGGAGGAGCCTGCCCTGTCAGCATATCAGCAAAGTCAAGCCCTCTCCAGAGAGGTAGGGGTGAGGTGGGGGTTGGGGGCTGGGCTGGGATCAGATTGCCCTGAATGGAAACAAACTCCAACCCCAAACCAAACCCAAATAGAGATTCCAGGAGGAACTGGGTGTCCCAAGCAGTCCCAGGCTATGCTGGGACAGGGAGGGAGGGGCCAGACGGTGAACTCTTCCAGCTCCCCAAGGGGTGTGCGGTTCCCAGGCCTGTGCTGAGCAGTCGTCCCTCGGAGACCCAGGCAGATGGAATTTCTATCCCGTGAGCCAAGAGCCAGCCAATGCAGAGAGTAGCTCTAGGCCTGGTTTTCTGTCTGCCTGACAAACATCCACAGAGGGCTTGCTGTCTTCTAGCAGCTACCAGAGAACGATGTGGGTGAGGGGCCAGGCCAGCACCAGTGTTTCCAGAATAGTAATACGGAGGCTGTGGGAACATTAAACGGATGGTAACTGGCCTTATTAGGGCCCTTAGCACCTCCTAGAGCACTGGTAGTGCTCAGCTGGGGACCCCTGGCTAGCAGTCTGTGCTCACATTTGGAAGTGCATCTGGCTTCCAAGGCAAGTCGTAGCTGAAAGTAAAACCAGCCCTAACACTCGTGAGGGCAGCAGAAAGCACCTCAGGGTAATTTTCACCAGGGAGGCAGGTCCTTTATTTAAAGTCTGTGGGACCCTGGTATTGGAGGAAGAAAAGGGAGAAAACTAGCAAATGCTGAGTGTCTATCAATTGTTAAACCCTGGGCTATGAGCTTTTTTTTTTTTAACTTTTTATTTTGTATTGAGGTATAGCCCATTAACAAACAGTATTGTGATAGTTTCAGGGGATCAGTGAAGGGACTCAGCCATACATATGCATGTATCCATTCTCCCCCAAGTCTCCCTCCCATCCAGTGGGCCAGACCCTTATTAAAATGCATCCTCAGGTTAGTCCCGACCTGAGACATAGGGGTGATTAGCACCCCCATTTGGCAGATGAGAACCTGGAGACTCAGAGAGGTGATCAGATCACCAGCGGGTACCCTGGTGTGTGGGGCAGGCTGGTTGCGGGGGCGGGTGGGGAGTTTCCCTAGACCAGGCAGCAAGGACTTCTGCCCTCTGCTTTTCTCAGCTGGAAAACTAGCCGAACAGGGCCTCAGCTGTGGCTCCAGTGTCCCTGTGGTAGAGCTTTGGAATGTGTCTGTCACCTTTTCTTTACCCTACTTTGTATTTCCTCTGTGCCTAGGTTGTTTTTAATGCATCATGTATACTCCTTTTGTATCACTGTGAACTTGTTTTCTCTTTTTAACTTGATTAATTTTTGATTTTTGCTAGTAGGCAGGCACCTTCTGGGGTGAACTGAGCCCGCTTAAAACTCCTAGTGGGTCACTCTGTGGGTGGGGCCCCGGCAGCCATGTTTATCCACCTGGGATCCTGGCTCCTGATTGGGCCAGCATGAACATGTGACCCGGAGACCATGTTTGTTCTCTTGCTGAATTGGGAGTTGAGGGTTCAGAGTCAGCTTTGTCTGTCAGTCCGTCTCCAAGTGTGGCCAGTATTGAGGGACAGGTGAAGGGAGGGCTGAGGGGTGTCTCTTCTCCCCCATGAGTCCAGGAAGGCATCTGCAGAGAGATGCAGTGATGAGAAGTGGCCCTGCCCCCTCAGTTCCTGGCTGCTTTTCTAGTTCTCTAGGGACCAAGACTGGCCTGTGAACACCATGGAACACCATGTCCTTAGAGTGAATAACCATTTTGGTCTAATCTGAGAGTCTTCACAGAACAGCTGATTCATTTGCAACTTAAAAGTGGGAGAGCCACTTAATCCAAAGAGGCTTTGTCTCTGAGTTCAGGGTGACAGCACCCATCCTCACCTTTGTCCACAGTTCTGAGGTCTCCTCTCTCACGAGAGGCATAATCAGTCCTCCCCACTAATAAAGCCTTCCTTTTTTCCTTGGTGCCACTCTCCTTTCAGGGCCATTGTTCTACACACACACTCTCACACACACACATACACACACCTGTCCCCACTGCCCTAAGCCCATCACTTTTCCCTTCCACCCACATGTACCCTCATCCTACCTTCCCCTGGTGCTGCCCACTCTCCCAGAGGGCTCCAAACTCAATACGACCTCCCACTCCCATCCCTATCTCCTATTACCCTTGAAATTCTTGGTCTAGAGCAGGGAGCACCTGTGCAGCTGAGGTGATGGGAGAGGGTGGGTTGGGAGGCAGGAGGCTTGAGGTCCAACCCCTAGCCCCCCCACCTCTCCTCTTCCCCGCTGTTGTCCCAGGTGTGACCTTGGGGGAGGTCTTTGTCCTCTCTGGACCTCTGCCTTGGCACAGACTGAAGTCAGTTCTGGATAACTCTGCTTTTAAGGCTGCGGAATGGGTCCTAAATCTAGTATGACTGTTGTCCTTCAGTCCAGTTCAGTCTCTCAGTTGTGTCCGACTCTTTGTGACCCCATGAATTGCAGCACCCCAGGCCTCCCTGTCCATCACCAACTCCTGGAGTTTACCCAAACCCATGTCCATTGAGTTGGTAATACCATCCAACCATCTCATCCTCTGTCGTCCCCTTCTCCTGCTCCCAATCCTTCCCAGCATCAGGGTCTTTACCAATGAGTTGACTCTTTGCATGAGGTGACCAAAGTATTGGAGTTTCAGCTTCAACATCAGTCCTTCCAATGAACACCCAGTACTGATCTCCTTTAGGATGGACTGGTTGGATCTTCTTGCAGTCCAAGGGGCTCTCAAGAGTCTTCTCCAACACCACAGTTCAAAAGCATCAATTCGTCGGCGCTCAGCTTTCTTCATCATCCAACTCTCACATCCATACATGACCACTGGAAAAACCATAGCCTTGACTAGACGGACCTTTGTTGTCCTTACAAGAAGATAAGGAGATACAAACTCAGGCACAGGGGTAGACTGCCATGTGACAACAGGGAGAGATTGGAGTGATGCAACTGCAAACCAGGACATGCCAAGGATTGCAGGGGACCAGCAGAAGCTAGAAAAGGGTGAAGAAGTCTGCTCTAGAACCTACAGGGAGAGCATAGTCCTGCCTGATCTTGGACTTGGACATCTCGCCTCTAGAACTGTGAGAGAATAAGTTGCTCTTGTTTCAAGGCTCCCAGCTGTGGTACTTAGTTATGGTGGCCCTAGGAAACACATATGTGTGGGGAGGGAGGTGAGCCTTTTAGCTGACTCTGCAGACTTCACCCAGCTTTCCTCCCAGCCCAAGGGTGCCCTCTCCCACTGCTGCCTGCCTTCTTCTTTCTGTTTCAGCCACACCAAATAATTGTTCCAGTTTTCCTTTCCATGCCTTTTCTCATACTGTCCCAGAAAACACATCTCTTCACCCAGTTCACTTCTACTCATGCTCTCAAAGCTTCTCTTGGACAATCATCTCTTCCAGGAATAATAGCCAACATTTATTGAATCTTACTGTGGGTCAGGCACTGTGTTAAGTGCTTTTTGTCAATTGTTTCATCCAGTCCTCAAAACAACTCTGGGAGGGAGGTGTCCCTATCCCAGATGGGGGAAACCAAGCCCCAGAAAGGCCTCCAGGAGCTGCCCACAGTCCTAAGGGGTACAGGCCTGCATGGCAGAAGCTGTGCCCCATCGCTGCCCTGTGTCACCACCAGCCCTGCCTGGAGAGCCCTCAGCTTCCCCAGGAACATCTGTTCTTCAGGCCTCCAGCTTCTCATGTTTCAGGATAACAAATTATGCTGTAACAAGAGGCAAAATCAAATGCTGGCCAAATAGTCTTCCACGGCTATTTCATGCAAAATAATTCCAAGGCATCCGTCTTCCTCACCATGTGGGGTTAGAACACATGAAACAGGGAAGGACCAAGGAGCCAGACCCCAACCTGGCTCTCACAAATAAACAAGGCACAGGCGATATCATGGCCAGCAGGTGGCTGCAGAGTAAATCAGGGCTTTTATGACACAAGTGGCCTGTCAGGGCCTAGACCTCCTGCCTGGCCTCTGAAAGAGAATACCAGTGGACGCCCCTGTGATCGAGCCAGCACCACTCACAGATACGCCCACCCAGGGTCTCCTTCCAGGCCCTCAGCCCCACCTGACAGCCCCCCACCCAGGTTCTCCAAAGGCTAGCTGCCAGCATACACGCCCACCCACTGATTTTCTCACTCATTCATTCTGTATTCATCCACTCTGTACTAGGTGTGCAGTAAGCAATCAGTAAAAAAAATTTTTGAACGAATACAATTTCTCACTTCTTTCCACCTTTTCCCCCACCTCCCTCCCACTGTCTCAGTAGCACTCAGACCTCCAAGATATAAAAGCCCAGGGTGTTACTCCTACCTGCCCCAAAGCAGCACCTTCAGAGCAGCATGTCACGGGCCCCAGGGGCCTTTGGGGCCTGAAGTAGATGCCTCCTCAGAGGATTTCTCTGCTTCTTTCCTTGGTAGGTGAGAAGTGAGAGAAAGTTCAGGGCTCAGTCTTGGTCACTCGGTAAATTTAGGTTCTTGACTGATAGGCTGAGAAGGCCTCAGGTGATAGTGGGGGTCGGAGGGGGAAAGGTGGCAGGGAGGGTGCCCGGGGCGTCCGTTGGCCTCTGTTGTTTTTGGCTTCAGAGCTGAAGTTCGCACAGTTCTTTGGCGCTGACCCACTGGGTCTGATTACTTGCCACACCCAGCCCCTTTTCCTCACACCTCCAGGCTTTTGTAGACACTCTTGCTTCTATCTGGATCCCCTTTCCTCTCTCAAACCTCTCCAGCCTGTGGCTCCTATTCATCCTTCAAAACCCATTCAGTGTTTCCTCTGCTATAGGTTAGGACAGTGGTCTCAGCGTGGTATCAATATAATCAGCAACAGAATGTCTAGAGACTATCCCTGGGCATTTGGGCAGCTACAAAGCCCCACAAGAGTCTTACCTGCAGCCTGAGAACCCTGATTAAAGGCTCTGTTCTCTCTGCTTCCCCCGTGGTGCTCCTTCCTCTTTGTTTGGGGAATGTCTATTTCAGGGGGTTTGTTCCCCTGATGTCCTGAGAGCTCCTTGAGACAACAGTCTGCAGAATATCCTGGTTAAGAGCCCAAGGCTTTTCTAAAAAACAGCTTTATTGAGATATAGTTCACATCCCATGCAACCCACCCATTTAAAGTGTACAACGGCTTTTGGTATGTTACAGTATTCATTTTTAAAATCGCAGTTAAAATATATGTGTGAGCATGCTCAGTCGCTTCAGTCATGCCAGACTCATTGTGACCTATGGACCATAGCCTGCCAGGCTCCTCTGTCCATGGGCTTCTCCAGGCAAGAATACTGGAGTGGGTTGCCATACCTTCCTCCAGGAGGTCTTCCCGACCCAGGGATCGAACCCACGTCTCTTGTGTCTGCTGCATTGCACTGGTGAAGCCCAAAATACATACAACATCAAATTTGCCATTTTAACCATTGTTCTGTGCACTATTCAGTGACATTAATTACATTTGCAATGTTGTGCCACTCTAAGAGCCCAAGACTTTTGGTTTCTGATAGACCTGAATTCTATCCCAGTTCTTCCACTCCGTGGCTGTGTAACCTCCACTCCGAGGCCATACTTACTCACCTGGAAATTGACCACTCTGGGAACCAACTTGCATAGTCATCGTGAGCATTAAATGAGGCAGTGATGGTAAAAATGCCTTACAGAGTGTGGAAACTGTGTGTATCCCTGTGTGGACCCTTGCTGCATGGCATCTTCATTCATGTGCTGTGTGGATTCAGGCAAGTCCCTGGCCCTCTCTGGCCTCAGCTCCTGACTTTAACAAGGCAGTGTTTGGATTAGGCAAGCCCAAGGGCCTAGGAGCTCTTCTCCTTCAGAAGTGGTTCCATCATCATGGTGGTAGTCTCAGGGCTCACGCCCACATTCTCTGAGAACTTCCCCCACATCCCAGTGGCTCTGGCAACCATACTAGACTATATGATGTGGCCACAGATGATTGGACCTGGAAGACATGTGACTGGCATGCTACTGTGGTGGTCACTGGTGTTGGAGCTGGGAGGTGAGGTGTATAAGGTGCCCAGGGTGGCAGTCAGGGGAGACCCAGTTGGAACAGGTGGCAGGGCCAGATCCTGACCTGCCAGGCCGAGGAGCTGGGATTTATCCTGTGAGAGGTAGAAACCCATTATAATCCGGGTGCTAACACCAGGCCGAGCCCTGTCATGCTGGGCTGGGCAGGGGGGCTTGGGAGAGGGAGAGGGAATAGAACAGGGTCCCCAAGCTGTGGGGCTTTGCACCAGTCCAGGCCCCTGTAGAGCTTCAGTCTCCCCTTCTGGCAGTGGGATTGCACTCAGGGATGCCCTTACAGGGTGTGTGGTAGCAAGGCTGGAGCAGGGAGGACGGGGAGAGGGCCAAACGAGAAATTCTCCCTCATTGGAGTATCTTGTCCACTCATGCAAAGCGGCTCCCCAGGAACCAGAGACATGTGACTCCAGGTGTAGGATGGAGTCTCCTGGGACAGGACAGGAGGCTTGGAATCTCAGGGTCCCCAGGGGCAGCTTTGGGGGCTGTGGCCCCTCCAGCCTAAGGCCTCAAGCTGGGTCTGGCAGGAGCTGCTTTTTCTGTCTTTAGAGCTGCAGAAAATGCCCTATACTTAGAGCTGGCCGGCTGGGCCTCCTGTGCTGTCCAACCTGATGGCCAGGACCCCATGTGGCTCCAGAAGGCAGTGCTGTGCTAGTTCTGCACTGGGTAAGCCCTGCAGGGTCAGGACTGGCCCAGCCACTCCAAGAGTTAGACACGGGACCCACCCAGTAAACCATGTGGACCAGAGCACAGAACAATAGACTTGTGAGGAACAGACTCTGCTCCCAGCACCAGCACTTGCTAGCTGTGACTTGAGGAAGTGACTTAACAGCTTTGGGTTTCTGTTTCCACATCTGTAAGCTGGGAATAAAACCCCTGTGCCTTGTGGAGCTGTTGAGAGTCTTAAGTGAGTTGATGTGTGTATCGTGCTGAGCAGTGGGCCTGTTGTGATCTGTGCTCTCAAATGGCAACCATCACTCCAGAACCCAGACCAGGCCTCTGGAATCTGGGGTGTGGGGAAGATGGACGGCTGGAAAGGTGGGGGCTCCCCGGAAGTCATGGGAGAAAACACCCCATTCAGGCTGAGGGATCTCTTGTCCCCTGGCTTGCCTGAGCTTCTCTACCACACCCCATTCCTAGGTGGGCAGGGGCATGTCTGGACCTGCCCACAGCAGCCACCAGGCACCTCGGGGCAGGGAGATGGTGACCTCAGGGCCCAGGAGTGGATTCCAGCTTCATCACCTGCCCACTGTGGGATCCTGGATCTCAGTGATGGAACCTCAGTTTCTCCATTGGTCATATAGGGTTAATGCCTTCTGCCTAACTCAGAAGGGAATAAAATCAGGTGAGGTGATGAGGGGTGAAGGGCTATGCACAGGGATTTTGGTCTGAGAGTTAGAAGATACCTCAGGGCAGGCTCAGACACTACCTCTGTGTGGACAAGGACACTGAGCTATAGAGGGGACCCTGATATGCTGCTGCCACAAAGAGATGGGACGTGGCCCAGGCCAGACTCTGAGCTCAGCCCCCTGCCGGCCTTCCCCTGCCTCACAGCTTCCTGGAGGCAAACACCAGTGTGGCCGCCACCTCATCTGATGCCTCACTTTTCAGCTGGGTCTTCTGGAAACTGCTGGACAGTACCCTGTAGAGCAGCAGCAGAACTCAGGGTCAGCCCTGCCAGACCGCCCTTCACTTGGCCAGGTCACACAGCTCTGCCATGGGGCCACCCATGCCTGAATCTGCTGGGGATTCCAGAACCAGCCTGGGGTCCATCATAGCCCATTTCCTCAGGCTGAGTCTTCAACCAGCCAATGAAGCCTTATCTCCCTTGTTGCCCAGAGGACAACTAGGCCGTGTTTTGAAAGAGCAAGACCCTAGTAGGCTTCTGCCTACTAGGGCCCTAGTAGGCTTCTGCCTTCTCAGCTCCTGAACTTTTTCCAAGGCCCTTTTGCTCTCCTCTGGCCCTAGAGCCCCAGTAAGGCCCTCTGGGGCCTTTACAAAAGTCAGAAAGAAGGAGCCTCTTTGAGCAGATGCAGCCCTACGCCAGGATTTCCCTACCCACTCACCCCCTCGGTTGGCTGCCCTTATGCAGTGAACACCCTGCACAACTGGCCCTGCCCAGTCCCTCTGCTCTCCTCTCCCATCTGGGTCCCACTCTATCCTTGCGGCTCCCCCAGAGTTCCTGGCAGGGGCACCCTCTCCCCAGTCTCCGTTTCTTCTTCCCCTGGACCAACCAGATACCCTTCCTGTTTCAGGATGATTCATGGGACCAAGGCAGTAGAAATGACCATGCCCAAGTTTATGAATCTCCTAGAATTCTCCAGCTTAACTCCTGGCTTATGGATTCAGACTCCAGCTCTGAAGAAGCACCTCTCTACCTACTAATGGGACTCAGCCCTCACTTCCAATGGCTTCTTCTTTGAAGGTCTCTATATACTCCATGGAGATAGCATGGGCTGTCCATACCAGCTGCCCTGTAGATCTGATCTTATAACTCCCCACCGGAAACCCTATTTCAGCTTTCCAGCACCCACAGAACAAAGCTGGAACTCCTTCACTCAGGCCTGTCTTTGGCTCCAGCCTCACTATGAAGCCCTCCTTCCCTCACTTCCAGGCTCCCAGTGGACAGAATCCTTTAATTCCCAGAGGCACCAGGAGGCTTCAAGCCTTCAGGGTTCTTGCCTCCCAGCATTACCATGCACTGGAAATAAGTGAGAAGCTTGTCCTGTGGCACAGATTCCAGCAGTTTACCCAGAATGTTCACAACCATTAACTTGTTTGAACCTCTTCACAGCCCTGTTGAGGGGGAAAGGCAAGGTTTTTGAATCTCTGGCATCCAGTGACACAGTCACTTTTAGATGCTGGATGAGGGAAGGATGGATACAATGGGCAGATGAATGAATGGCTGAATTTGGTGGGCAGGGGCTGGATCTGGATACAGGGTAGGAAGAATTCAAAATGTGGTAGAATCGCTGTAGGCCAGGGGACCTCCTGGAGGGAGTTCTGGTTTATGCAGCTGGGTGGACTGGGGGTGGGAAGGGAGGCAGCCAGTGAACTCTGGGAGTGGGGAGGGAGGAAGGACCTCCATGAGGGAGCAGGGATGATAGGAGGCAGGCAGCTGCAGAGGCCCCCTTCTTTCTAGCCAGCTACTGCCCAGGGATGGTGAACTCCGTGGTTCCCCAATCCACTCCAATCAACTGCTAAAGGGGCCTTGCTATGCTCCAGCTCTAGGGGTCCTTTCCCAGGAATGCTTGGACTGCAGGTGGGGAAACGGGGTGTGGAGGGATCCTCCAACACAAGGCAGCCTACCCTAAAGGTTAGGGCCTGGAATTCTCCATCACAGGGGCCGGGGACTTAGATTTCTTAGTCTTCCCCAAATGGGGATGAGTCAGGGCCTTGGGGAACAAGGAAGGATACTCTGAAAGTGGTTCAGAAAGAATCTTTGGTCCTAGGGAGACACAGAGCAGAGGGGTGTGGTGCCTTCAGGAGAAGGCAGGTGGGGAGGTGGAGAGAGGGGTGAGAGCCTGGCAGGAGGGGTCTCTAATCACAGCCCTGCCCCTCCCCCACCACATGCTCCATCCCGGGGTGGCCGTGAACCAGTGCATCTCTGTATATCTATGAGTGTCTGTCTGTGTGTCCATGTGTATCCGTGTCTATTCATGTGTGTCCGTGTATGTAATCAATGTGTTTGCCTCTTACGATTGTATGAGGCTTAAACAAGTTAACACGTTGTAAAAGGCTTGGTGCAGGGCCTGACACTTCATAAGTTCTTTATAAATATAAATCTAAGTTCTTTGTGATGAAGGGGAGAGTGTAATGGTTGAAAGCTGGACTTTGGAATCAGGCTGCCTGGGTCAGTAAGTGTCAGCACTACTAAGTGTCAACCCACTGCTGTGGGTTGCCTGCGTGGGTCTGTGTCCAGCTGTATTTGGCCCTCAGTGGCAGCGTTTCCACATTCTCTTCTCAGCTCTCTCCCCGTCTCCCATCAGCAGCAAGCCTTTGCCCCTCGAGGCACTCCACTTGTGCTGCACAGAGAATGATCTCTGTGTGTATTAGTTGCTCAGTCGTGTCCAGCTCTTTGCGACCCCACGGACTGTAGCTCCCCCAGGCTTCTCTGTCTGTGGAATTCTCCAGGCAAGAATACTGGAGTGGATTGCCATTCCCTTCTTTCTAACTTCCTGCCCCCAAAACTCACCTGTGTTGTTCCCATTCTCTGCTCTGTCCTCCCTCTGGCCTGTCTCATGAAAGAGACTTCCTGTGTCCCATCCCTGGGCTCACTGCATGCTCTTCCCTCCAGCAGGCCCTTTCTCCACCGGCCACCTCCCTGCTTTGTCCTCACCCTCTTCCATCCCCATGGAAACACATTCACATTGCTCCCCCGATCCCTTCCGCTCAGCAGGCCCCCTGCCTCACCTCCACCTTGAGCCTCAGGCCTAGCTCACCAGTGACCCCCACCTCCCCACTCACCCACTCACCCACCTACCTCCATCCATGCCTGGCTCTGCAGACACCCCTTCCACTGGCTCCCTCCCATCACCTGGGTCAAGGAAGCTACCTTTCCTGCCAGAGTTGTCAGCATTCCTCATCCCCTACTGCTGCTCCAACCCTAGCTGCTCTCACTCTGTCTGCTCCAGCCTATTCTGGGTCCAGCAGCCAAGTGCCAATCCACATGTGCCTCTATGGCCAGGCCATTCTCCTGGGCTCCATTCATCTGTAGCTGGTGGCCCCAGGCACAGCTGCTCTGGGGACAGGAGGGTTAATGGAGTGTTTGTCCTCTCTGTGCATCTTTGCCAGTGTCCATCTTGCCCATCCTGCATTCCTCCTGGGACGGGAGTTCACTGTCTCATGATCCTCTCATGCTAAGAGGATCCCTCCCTCTACCCAGAAGAAGGTCGTCCTCTAGAGCTGCCCCCAGTGCATCAGAGACTGGGAGGCAGAGCCACATCTGGACGGGATGGGTTGGAAGTTCCATGTCACCCACTCCAAGCCAGGCAGTCTTGAGCAAGTTCTTTCCACTCTCTGATTCTTACCCGTCAGTGGGGACATACCACCTCCCTCACTGTGGGGATGGTGTTTGGCCTGGGGCCTGGAACAGAGCAGGCACCCAGTGACTGAATGGGTGGCAGGATTTCAAAACAGCTGAACAGAAGACAGGGCCATTAGCTGCCCCTTGCCATGTGTGTCCCAGGGCTGCTGCACTGACATTCAGGACCTGATTCAATGTTAAGAAGGTTAGAGGCCACCCCACTGCACAATCTTGAGCCCTCTGTTCCCGCTTTGAAAGTTCTTTTCACACCAAGGGCAGAAAGCGGGTGCCAGATAAAATCAAGGACTATTTGATTACATCAATTTGATTGATATTAATCATGTCCTTTCACTGAACAAGCTTGCCCTGTCATGTACTGCATACTCTGCCCTTTGCTGGTCAGAGATCCATTGGACCTACTGTCCCTGAGCAGACCTTGTGGATTGGTGGGGAGAAGCACAGATAAACAGAACAATGACCCTCAAGGTACTCACAACTGGGATAGAAGGAATCTTGGGGGCATGGGATCCCATCCTGGGAGGTTTCAGGGAAGCTAGTACAGACTCACAGATCCCAAGAAACAGGGAACTTATGAACCTAGATCCAAAATATATGAGGCTTTCTGAGCACCGAGAGGAGGGAACGGAGTGTGTTTCCACTGATGGAGATTGGCAAAGCGTTTCCACTGATGGGGAGGAAGTGTGGATGACACCACAAAACCCACCTGTCCTGCCAGAGTCACAGCTTATCACTCCTACCCAGCCAGCAGGGGACGGGACGTGGGTTTGACAGAGGGAAACAAAGGAAAGAGTGGTTGCTGTGGCCTGGCCATCTTGTCATCTTGTCAGTGAATCCCTTATGGACAAGAGAGGGCCTCAGAGCTGAATCATAGTTTCTCATATATAAGACTGGTTTCCTAAAGTGGGGTGGGGAGTGGGCATCAGGGAGCAGGACAATGAGCTCAGGCCAGGCTTAGCCCTGACTCTGCCATGTACCATCTTTGTGACCCTAGGGAAGCTACTGTCTGCGGATGACTGCTTTTTCATCTGTAAAATGGAAGCATTCATTCTCACCTCCAGGGCTGTGCTAAGGATGAACAGAGATCATGCATAGGGACACTTCAGTTCAGTTCAATTCAGTCACTCAGTTGTGTCCCACTCTTTGCGACCCCATGGACTGCAGCACGCCAGGCTTCCCTGTCCATCACCAACTCCTGGAGCTTGCTCAGGCTCATGTCCATTGAGTTGGTAATGCCATCCAACCATCTCATCCTCTGTCATCCCTTTCTCTTCCCACTTTCAATCTTTCCCAGCATCAGGGTCTTTTCCAATGAGTCAGTTCTTCGCATAGGGACACTTGGCACAGGGCTAAGTACTGCCTGGGGATTCAGCAAGCGTTCCTTTTCTTTCTTTCCTCTGAGACAGCTGGGCCATGCCCAGGACACATTGCCTGGGGGGTGATGGCAGTCTGAGCAGCTGGGTGGGGAGGGCACTGATGTGTTTCAGCCGACCCTCAACCCCCGCCCCAGCCACATACCCCCAGGCTAAGGCAAGCCCTTCCTGGGACAAAGTCACCTGCTTCCTCCTCCCCATTCCAACAGCTCTCCTTTCTGGAAGAAAGGATCCTTGGGAGGGTGCAGGAGTGGTGGGTGGTGGAAAAGGAAGCACAGTGGGGTGGAGTGGGTGGAAAAGGGCTCACACCAGTATGTTTCGTGGTGGTTCTTTCTCTTTTTAGCCTCTCAGACCCTGTTCCTCACTGCAAGCTTGGGGACAAGAGGGGATACCCCAACCTAGATGGGCCACTGGAGGGTGTGGGCCGGGAAGGGATCCTGGACTTGGGAGGTCAGGGCTCCAGCCTGCTCTTGGGGAGAACTTGGGCATGGCTTTCCTCCCTTCCATGCCTCAGCAACAGAGAGGATTTGGACAACCTGAGCCTGAAGATCCTTCTGGCCCTAACGTTCCAGGACCAGGGTGTATGAGAGTGAATCTGTATTCCGGGATCTTCTCTGCCACATCCTTGGCTATGTGGCTTCAGGACACTCTGAGCCCCTGTCTCCTCGGTTTCCTGGTGTGACTAGTGAGTGGGCTGACCTTGGCAATCTGAGGGCCTCACGGGTCCTGTCCATTGTCTTGAGTGTCTCCTGGAGTGGGAATCTTAACCTCTTTCCCTGAGGGTGGCCATCCAAGAGGTGGAGGCAAGAGTGAGAGATGGGAAGTGGGGAGGGAATGGGTGGGCAGAGAGGTCTGGGCTCTGGGGCCTGGAAATGGGGCCCTGGATGTGAAGTCCCAGCCTGGGCCACTTCAGAAAAGCGACTCCCCCCGACCCCCAACCTGGGTCACCCTTCCTATGTAGCATGCAGAACTCCCTACACCCACGGTCACAGAAGTCCTATGAGCTGGCTGGCCAGGGCCCCCAGTTTACAGACAGAGAGACCAAATCCTCAAGGCAGAAAGGGATTTGCCCAGAGTCACATGGCTGATCAGTAGCTAAGGCAGAATTTGGCAGCGGGGAGAGGGAAGAACTTATGGGAACTCCATGGCTTCACACCCCTCATCATTGGCCACAGCAGCCCATCTTCCACAAGATGGTCATTGAATCCCATCCCTCACAGCGCAGGAGGGAAAACTGAGGCCCAGAAGAGAAAAGGACTGTGCTGACTTTAGTTGCAATAGCTGCGACAGTTCACAAAGCCCGAATCTCTTTGCTAGCAGCCTACTTTGTTGTCTAAAAGCTCCAGTCAGAGCCCCCGGATTTGGGTAAAGCACGTGTCCGGAGACCCATGTACTGACAGGGGCAAAAAGACAGAAAAGCATGACAGGCATGGCAGTAGTCTCAGATTCCAAGGACAGCCAAGAAGGAAGGGAGACCGGGGTTCAGTGAGGAACAGAGGGTTCAAAGGGAACAGGCACTTGCCAGGGCCCACCAAGGGTTGAGTTCAATTGGGCAGCCAATCCAGCCCTACTTCCCCAGCCCAAGTAGCCCCCTCCTCTGCCCCTGGCCCAGATCCCTTCTTACATGTATGATCCTGGAAGCAGGAGAACCCAGAGTGTCAGGGACTCTGTGTGTGTGTGTGTGTGTGTGTGTGTGTGTGTGTGTGTGTGTGTGTGCTGGAGGTTGGGGCAGGCTAGGAACATCTCCCCCCACCTGGGTCCCCCTTTCACAGGGTGCCGTGGGCCACATCGGATTAATGGTGCAGAGGCCACTCATTTCCTCTGGAGACAGGCCGCACCACACAGCCCCCCATTGTTGGCGGCCCTTATCTCGGGAAGTTCCGCTTCCCCCATCCGGAGGAGGCCATTGGGCCCCTCCGCCCACCCCCACCCCAGTCCCCCATCTCACCTTTCTTTGCCTCTTGGAGGCTGGAAAGCTTAGCAGGACTGAGATCATGCAGGTTTGATACAGACCTTCTCCCGGCAACTGCCCCTTCAGAAACCTAGACTTTCCCTGAGGGCCAGGAGTCTCCATGGAGGGCGGAGCATGGCAGGGCCAGGGTCTCAGCTGGGTTTCAGAGGGGGAGTCCTAAAGGGGTTAAGGATGAGCTGAAAGGGGTGAGGCTTGAGGTAGGGAAGTTGGGAGGCACTGGAGGGAGGAAACCAGCCATACTCAAGAATCCCACTGGGATAGGGCAGGGCAGGTGCCATATCCCTCTGCTTCTAACCCTCCTTCAAGGATTGCACACAGGCTCTGCCCATGCTGGCCCCTCTGGCTGAGTGCCCTCCCTGAGGTACTGACACCCATCTGAAAGGATGCAGCATGCAGATCACATAACTGGTCCAGGAAGCCTACCCTGAGCCCAGCTAGTTGGGGTTCCCTCACCCAGGTTCTGTCTCAGCCCCTGTGCTTCACCCCACACCCCCATCAGAGCCCTGAGCACTTCGAGTGGATACAGGTCTGTTCCTTAACTAGACTGGACATGTTTTTTTTTCTTAATATTTTATTGAAGTATAGTTGACCTACAATGTTTCAGGTGCACAGCAAAAGAGATTATACATATACACATGTATTATTTTTGAATTATTTTCCATTATAGGTTATTACAAGATACTGACTATAGTTCCCTGTGCTATACAGTAGATGTTTGTTGCTTGTTGCATATCTATTTTTTTAAATTAGAAATCTAGCATTCTATTCACATGAAGTCAAACAAGTGGAATCAAAATGTCATAAATTTTTTAGTTATGCAAAAATTCGTAAGTTTTCTAAAATATATATATTATACATATTATTTATATATATATGTATGTATACAAAAACTTCTACTACCCTTGATAAAGGCTTGAGAAAGAAAATAACAAAATTTAAAAAAAGAAGAGATAGAGAAATTGGGAAACAAAAACTAAATGAAATGGGAGCACTGAAGATAAAACAGGAAAAGTAAAACAAACTAGATAAAAGTAAAAGATCATCATATAGTCCATAGACTGGACATGTTTTGATGGTGGGGCCCCCCTAGCCCCCGTTGCCAGAACTTGAACCACCTCCACCCTCTCCAGCCTGGCAAGGAGTCAGATCCACTAAACCTTGCTCCAGCCCAGCCCCCTCCCCAGCCAGGGCTCCAGCCCACAGGCACTCCAGGGGCCCTCCCCACAGACCTGCCTCTCCCATCAGCTCACCCACCCTCTTACTGTCATGCTTCCGTCAAGTATGTCTTTCCACCTGAGATGCCCTTTCCACGTCTCCCCCTGGCAAAGTCTCAGCCATTCATCAGGAACTGGCCAGGGGCCACTCCTCCTTGGAGTCCCTGTGAGCCCACCACTGATGTAGAGACTTCCAACAAATGTCTCTCTCCCTTTTTGATCAGAGCATCTCTATTCAATAAATAGTTTGATTAGAAGGGTACAATGGCTAAAAAGAAAAAAAAAAGTTTAAAACAACCCAATTTGTCCATTCTAACCCTTAACAGATGAAAATACCACTCAGCTGGTATTTTATGAGAAGTCTAGAAAACAGTTTTTATTTTAACAGAGGCTTTCTATACCTTCACCCCAAGAAATGATTTATTGGAAGTAATTTAGGCAGTGTGAGGGTATGTGTGATAAACCAGTGGCATCTGGGAACAAGAGTCTGCTCAGGACTCTACATCTCACCCTGAAGGCAGCTTTCAGAAAGGGTTGGCTTCCCAAAAGCCCCCAGTCCACTCAAATTCCTGGACCTGGACACATAGAGGGATGGAAAGAAATCTTAGGAGGAATCAGGGAGTCCTGGCACAGGCACCTCAGGACCTCTGAGACGTCGGCATCTGAGGGCCCAGGGACCTCACTGAGTTCTTGGTCCCTGGAATGAGGGGTGATCTGGTGGCCACAGGCAAGTTACGCCCCTCCCCTCCTCCCTCTTCCCTCCTCCCCTCCCCTCCTCACTACGTCCTCTCTTCTTCTTCAGGTCTCCTACTCCGCACCTGCTCTTCTGGCCATCCAGCCTCTGGAGGGCTTTACAGGATGCTGCTGGAACCGCAGCTTTCCCAGTGTGACAGCTCACAGCAGCTCCTTCTCCCCCACCCTCAGCTCAGTCTCTACAGACATCCACCTTCTCTCAGGCCAACTGGGTGGAGGCGGGATGGGAAAAGGAGGACCACTGCCTACAAACACACACACACACAGAGGCTCAGACAATCTGGCTAGATGGCTGTCGGCACCCAGACACACACACACACACACACACACACACAGGCTCAGGCAATCTGGCTAGATGGGTGTCAGCACCAAGCCAGCGTGCAGCAAATGCCTTCTCCCACTACTATTACCACAGAAGCACACGGAGATGGAGCACACGCTAGACTGGGACAGCAGCTTTGCTTCTCTGAGCCTTTGTTTCCCCATCTGCAAACTAGGGGTAATGAGAATCCCAATCTCCTAAGGCCATAGGGAAAGCTAATCGATACAATGTGCATGAAATGCCCAGACTGCTTCCAGCTCTAGCAGCCTGAAGGCCAGGCCTCATGGCTCTGTCTTCATCTTTGGTGGAAGGCAGTGGTGGCTACATAACTACATGTATCCAAAGGCATTATCTGACACCTCAGGAGGTCAATGAGGTGGCCATCAGCATAGTTCAGGGGAGAGACCATGTGGCCTGAGCTGGGTGATGCTCAAGGGCAGTGACATTTGTCATCATCTCCCAAGGGCACCTACCCTACCAAGGGGAAAACTGCAGTCACCCACCATCAAATCAGGGGTGTAACAGGGTTCTGAGGCAAGTCAGAGCTCTGTCCTCAGCCCTTCAGTCCACAGCCTTGGGCCTGTGTGTCTAGACCTCCTGCCCTACTTCCCGTGATGCCCTGGGGGACCTCCGGTGTGGGCTGGTTAGGACAGCAGCAGCCTCTCTGGGGCTCCAGGTCTGACTTATTCCCAGCCTCTCCCTTTCAGGCTCCAGGAAGTCTGGAGCCTTGCTGACTCCCAGGAAGGTCCCTGGCCTTGGCTGGCCAGAGGGAAAGGCCTGGGCCTGCCAGGCCTCTGAAGGCTGAGACATTGGAAAGATTGAGGCCCTCTACACCAAGCTCTCATGTGCTAGAGCTAAGGCAGAGCCAGGAGTGGCCATAGAGTCATCGGGGCCATCAGAGGGAAAAGGAGCCAGAGAGGGCCATGTCTTGCTCAAGCACACAGAGTGAATTTCAGGACACATAGTGGACCACTCTGTAAAGGATGGAGCTTTCACATCTATCCTCACCCCAGCTCTCCAGCAGGCTGTAAGAGAGGCAGGGATCATGAACCCCATTTGCCAGAGAGAGAATTGAGGGTCAGAGAGAGGCAGTGATTTGCCTAAAGACACAGAAAGACACAGACTTTCTTGTGTGAACCCAAGTCTGTCTCTGTATTCTGAAGTCTTTCCCAGTTCCCATTCTCTCTCTCACTCAGTGATTGCTCATCAATCGGCAAACCTTTCCCAAGCACTTAACTTGGCATAGAGGACCCAGAGAGGAACTGCTACACTCTGCCTTCAAGGGCTCCTTTCCTGAAGTGGCCAGGACTAAATGCATGTGAAGGAGAGCAGTAAGAAAGAGGAAGGAGGGGTAGGGGACTGTGGGCTGGAGAAGTCAAGGAAGACTTCGTGCAGGAGGTGACACTAGAGAGGGAGTCCATAGGTATGACTGGAAAAGCAAGGAATGAACCAGAGTGGCAGTACATCTGCCTCCTAGAGGGGAAGGCAAAGCAGTTTTTCAAAGGCTATAGTGTGGTGGAACTCTCAGACAGACCCAGATACTAGTAATATCCCAGAGGGAGAGACTTTCTGCTCATCACTTTGAATCTTCAGTCCCTAATAATGGGTCTGGCTTCGTGAGTCAGTTGAACAAAAGAATGACCCTAATTCCAACAAAAATTAGGTAAGTACCCTTCGGCAAGTCACTCCACTTCCATGAC